>JAKCOX010000008.1:20147980-25147980 GCA_022605575.1 Laterallus jamaicensis coturniculus | reverse complement strand
CTCCCTGTGCAGCCTGTTCCACATCCCGACAACTCTTCTAGTGAAGAATTTTTTTCCTAACATCTAATCTGAACCAACCCTGGCGCAGCTTAAGGCCTTAAGCTCACTGAAGTCCTGCTGCTTGTTAAATAGCAAAACTCCTCCAAGCAATGTCCTGTACTATCATACATTTGTAAACCTAATTCTGTCTTCTCTCAGCTTTCCATTTTTTCACACATAATGTTTGTCAGAGCTCCTCCGTATCCTGTGAGGCTTGCAGGGTAGGGAACCTGATTGCTGAAATCTCTGATGAAAAGTCATGGCAAAATGCCACATCACATTGTACATATTAAATGCTATTAAAATTTTGTCCATTCCTTTCAGCTCTTTCACTTCTTTCCTGTTTGCTTATGGGCTGTGAATTATTTAACTGGCTTAACTGAATTATCATAATTCTCCAGGTTCTGCGTACACACTTTATAAAGTTTATTTATGAAGATCTTTGAGGCTGTAAGGTAAAAGGTAACAATCACTTCCAAGTTATTACCACCAAATTATTGTTTGCTACAATTTGTGGAAATACTCTGAGATCTTAGTAGATCTGCGTAAAGCAAGAGAGGCTTAATTACTTATTAGTGTCTTTATTTTCTGCCCTGAGATAGAAATTGGTTGGAATAAACTCCTAATTAGTCCTTGGGGCTAACAGTGACTTGTGATTTTTCAGCAGGTACTGTCCACATTTGCATGTCCAATTTGCTTACTAATTTGCCTACCTGTGTCGAAAAGGTTGGGGTGCACGAAAAGCACAGGCTTCACAGAGTCCTTCTGGAGTAGTCTGGGATTATCAACCTAACTCTTTTATGTGATTCAGCAGGACGGAGTGAATTTGCTGACAGTCTCTCTCTGTGTCCCACTATGTATCCTCAGAGGGACATCAGTGAAAATTATATTTCCCTCCAAACCAATTTATTTGCAGGTTTAGTGACAATTGTGTGCTCTACAAAAGAGGGGTAAATCTCCTGACTGTAGGAACTGTACTCCAAAAATCTTCCTTCTGGCCAAGACCCCCATTTCCATGGGTGGTGAGGGCAGAGGGAAGTTCACTGTAGGGTGGGACACCCGGGTTGCCCAGGGCTGGGCTGAGGCAGGCTCCTGTAGGCCCTGGCACTAGGCCTACCCTGCCCTCCTTGCATGAGCGCGGTCACCTGGTCACCCAGTGCAGCTCAGGGTCAGGTTCAGGAGTCACTCATGGGCCACCACAGCCACCTGTAGCTTATGCCACTGCTGGGTTTAGTGCTGGGCTTCCCATGCAAAACTCACCTGCTTATTTCAGTCTACTTTTGGATGATTCTTTTTTTCCTTTATGGAAAAGGCTGTGTTGTGACAAGAGAAACTCACCACCGATAAAATACCTATTTTCTTGTCCTGCACCCCGTTATTACCAGATCCAGTATCCATGTTTTTTCAAGATTTTTTCCATGCTGCAGCTTCTTTGGCACCATGTGGCAAAACAGTTGCTGCGCTATAGATGCACACTGTGGGTCTCATTTCATTGTGGTTCTCTCCATACTGAGGTTATTGTCACCCTCTTATGAATGCAAGGAGGACTGGGAATTTCAGAGCTACAAGAAGTGAGATAAATATGCTTAAGGGCATTCACCTTTCCCTGATGACCACCCCACTGTTGCTGGGTCTCCTCATACCCCTTGGTGCCCTGCTCACCTCTGCAATCACCAGGCATTGGTGGGAAGGGGATCAGGCATGTCTCACTCATGGGGCAAAAATCGCCATGCTACCACTCGCATCTCGTGTTTGGCTGCAGAGTTTTTCTTCCTCAGACGTCTGTTTATTCTGTATCCTTATTTAGACACTTATTTTAATAATTCAATGGCTGTGCCATATGTGATTCTAGGGAAAGCCTGGCACATGTCTCAGTTTCACCCATCTATGCCTTATCTCTTTTTTGCCTGATAGGCAAAATCATTTTAGTCGGGTTTGTTGGGTTTTTTGGTTGGTTGGTTTGTTATACGGTGAACAGCACCCATCAGAAAATATTTGCTATGGGGGCAGAGAAGTTAATTTCTTTTCCAGCGAGAGACCAAAACCAGTAGATGAAGACAAATAGGACATCAAGCACGCAGGGGATGCAGACAAATAGAGAAGTCCAGATTATTGTCCATAAAGCCTTTGCAGTATTTCTTCACTAGCACATCATTCTTCCTTTTCCCTTCCATTAGCTCTACTCCATCAGTTGTTAACGGCTGGGTTAAGTGTGCCAGAAGTTAATACCTACCCCGTGGAGTACTGTTGGAGAGTAAAAACATACTGATTACTATACTGGTGTGGAACAAAAGAGCCTCGAGTCCAATGCTCTATCTCCCACGGAGAAGAACGTGAAGTATTACAGAGAAAGGTATAAACTCTCCATGTACCTAATTGCAATGTCAAGGCAAGGGCGAAACATTACTCTTGAACTCGATATTAGCTTGTTAGATTGAGTGTGAGGAGCAGGGGCACCGTTTTACCTGTTTGATCTCACGGTTGCGGAGTCACAGGCATTACAGCTAATTGATATTGATGGCTGATCTTAAAACGTGTTCTTCTTTCACAGATTCAGCTAGAAGCTTAAGATTGGAGAGGCATTTCTACCCAGATAATTTTTTTTCCCATCATTAAAAATGCTCAGTGCATGTTATTGATTACTCTTCGAATTCAGTCAAGGAGTGACCTTTCCTTTTAGTCCTGGATTTGTTGCCATGTCACGCTGCTGGTGAAAAAATGTTACTGTTGAAACTGACAGCTTTTCTTGTTTATATTTAAAGAAGTCACAAGTTTCTTCTTTTTGGGAAATACCCAGACATGTATTTACCTATAGGTGTGTTTGGGGAAAAATGAAAAAATATTTGGTGCAAAAAAAACCCCCCAAAACTTCCTCAAGTTGATGTAAAAGGGGATGGAAAAGCAAAGAAAAACTTCCTAAAGTTTTTGGTTTTATTTTCTTCTATACCCCCTTTGGAAATGAAGGCGGCGGCTGCCTCACAGAGAAGTAAAATGGGGGAGTGTGGGTTAGCTTAGCAGTAAATGTTTGATAAACTAGTTTATTTGCAATACCACGAAATGAATGTAAACAAAAACACTCTCCTGGAAAATACTTTCCTTGAAAGCACGCCAGGATTTATGGAATACATCTGTCTTAACAAAGCACCTCAGCTGAGATCAAACGAAGCCCTGCCTCGCAGTGAGCCGCCGCAGCTATTTTAAACCCCAGTTAAACAAGCATGAAAAGGAAAAAAAAACAACCTGGGATGAAAAAATAACACCCCGGGGAAAGTAACGAGCCCGACCCGGTACAACCTGCGGTGACCCAGGACGTGGAAACCCGGCCCACCCCAACCCAACCCGCAGAGAAAGGACAGCGGCGACTCGCTGGCGGTTTGGGCGACTGACCAGACCACACCTTCGTTGTGATTCCCCGGGTGCCGCATCCATACGGATGCGATCCTTGTCCGTTGGCACGGCTGCGTTTCCCCCTCGCAAGACAGCCTCCTCCCCAATACCCCCCCCCCCCCGCCCCATACAGCCCCCCGGCCCTGCAGCCCCAGCACGGCCCGGCGGCACCTATTCCTTTCCCCGGCCAGCTGCCGCTTGGGTTATTGCTGCCCCCGCAGCCGCCGCCGGTGACAGAAAGCAGCGGGCAGCCCCGAGGCGCACGCCGGAGTTGAGGGAGCCCCGCTGCTGCCGGCCGGGGGTGGCGGCGCAGCCCGCAGCCCCACACGGCGCTTTAGGGACGAGCCCCCCCCGGCGCGCGGGGCCGGGGGGCACGGGGCACGAGGGTGCGCGCGCGCCCGCCTGCCTCTCGCTTTCCCGGCGCGCGTGCCGGCGCCTGCTCGCGCGCCGCTACCCCCCCCCACCCGGCCCCTCCCCACCCGCCCTTCGGCCGGCCCCTCCTCGCCGATTGGCCCGTGCTGCCCGGGCAGGTGCCGGTGCGCGGCGGGAGCTGCCGCCGCCGGCACCGCAGCAGCAGCACCCTGTGTCGCGTCCGGCGGGGAGGGGAGGCGAGGTGGCGGCGGCGGAGGCGGCAGCAGCAGAGATAAAGACTGCGACTGCGGGCTGTCCTTGCCCGCCGGGCGGTGCGGAGCAGGAGCGAGACACCTGTGCCCGCCAGCTCCGCGCAGGTGTCCGCCGGGAGCCGGCGCGGGGGTAGCGGCAGCCCCCTCCCCGCATCTCCTGCCGCCGGCGGCTCTGCCCGTACCCTGAGCCCGGGGAAGTTACTGCCCGCCTGCCATTTTGGTGCAGCCCTCGCATTTGGCCGAGGGTGAGTACGGCCGGGGGCGCGGCCGCTTCTCTTCTCCTGGCGGCCGGGGGCATAGGCCGGGGCGAGGAGTAGAGCGGGGGCGGGGGGGATGGGGGTCACCCGCAGCGCCGCCGCGGGGCCGGCCGGCGCCGCCAGGAGAGCCTGCGCAGGGCCGCGGGGCCGCCCGCCGCAGCGCCCCGTCGGGAAGCGATCGGGGCTCGGCCCGCGGCGGCTTCCCCCCGCGCCCGGCTTGTGACGGGGCGGGTCCCGCGGCCGCTGGCGGCGGTGAGGCACCGTCGCCCTGCGCGGCGTGGGGGGGAGCTCGGCGGGTCGCGCCGCTCCGCTCCTCCGCGGCGGCTCCGGCTGCTCGGGCGGCGGAGGAGGGAGGAGGGGACGAGAGGGGTGTGCGGGGAGGGGGAACGGAACGCAGGGCGGCGGGGTGTTGGGCTTCGCTTAATTACCGCCCAGACGTCTGAGCAGCCTCGTAGTGTTCTGCTGACAGCACGGCTATTCAAGCGCCCTCGCTGCAGGGCTACTGGCTGTTAGTAATGTTATTGTTATTACTGTGTTTAACTTCCTCGGGAGGGGGGGGGTGGCTGTGCGTGCCCTGCGCGGCGCTGCCTTCGCCCCCTTCCCGCCGGAGCATCCCGCCGCTCCGCACGGCCCGGGCAGAGGCGGCGTGTGCGTCCCGGGGATCAAGGTCAGTTTATCGTGACTGCCGAGGAAAATACCGTACGGCTCGGGCTGACTCTCCGGCAGCAATCTAATTTAGGCAGGGCCGTGTGTTGTGCTGGGGTTTGTGTTGCGGTTTTAAGGGGAGGGTAACCAGATTAGATCGCCAAATGCCTTAGAGTGAGCGTGCGTGCCCTCCCCCCCCTCCTCCTCCCCCCCAAATCCCTGTTTGCGGGGATGTGAACTGGATCTAAGCCATCTATTTTGGCAAACGGTAGCTTTTGCCTTGTACCTACCTTTTTTTTCCACTTCTAGCGTTCCTGAAGATGTGGGTAGGTGTCCTGCTGGGGAGCCTCGGGTTCGTTAGAATTGGCACGGCAAGGATTTTTGGACATAAAGGCTTTTTACTCCTCCCGACGACCCTTTTCTGGAAGGCTAGCAAGAGAAAGGAGGGAAGGATAGTTGGGTTCTCACCTTGTCAGGTGTTTTTCTGACTTTGAGGGAACTGTCATGAAACGGGACAGGTTTTTATAGCTGCTTATTAATGGCCACGGTTCCCAGTGAGTTGCATTGAGACCTGTGTTTCCCTCTGTATGTTGAACAGTAGCGTTTGCTGCTCACTTCAAGCCTGAGGTAGTGAACAGAGCTGTGCAAAGAGCAGAGCGTGCTGTATCTTCCATGTGATCCCTCAAGCTACTGCCTTACCCATCTTTACTCGGCTACTGGGGTGTATCAGAGCATATTTACTGATGCCCTATGCCCAAGCATCCAAAACTGCACTTGGCAATTCTGTAGCCTTCCTGTGGAATTTGTCAGGTAACATAGTACAATGCAGATAGCAATTGCAAACAGGAGAGCATCATTTTCAGCAGCTGTGACACGTTAATTGCCAGTGAGAACTCTCAGAAGTCAGTTCCACCCCGGCAGCTCCCACAGGGGTGAGAGAGGAGCACTGCCCCCCCTGACAGGACTTGTATCTTGAACCTGCTAGTTCAAGTAACGCAATATTGCCCTGTCAGTTGGGTTAATGCTTTTTATTTGGCTGTCATCATCTGCAGGGGTGCTGTCTAGGAGTGATACAAGGTTATGAAAGTGAAGCTAAAACTTCTGTTTATTTTTCTGAGTTGTTTTCCTGCTTCCACCCTAACCTGATGAATACAGCTGAGTGTGTTGACAATTGATTCCTAAACCAGGCTTTTGTATTATACAGGGTGTACCCAAGTGTATGAACACAGCAGGAATTCACCTTCCTTGCGTAACAGTTGCAATCAAAAGTAACACTTGAAGAACTTGTACTTAAAGAAGAAAAAAAATCCCTAAACTCTGCATGGGTGATGCTAAAGAACTGTATTATTCATAAGCAGTACCTCTGTATGAGAATGTGACTCCTTTATATTACTGCCAACCTTAGTATTCCCTATTGTTATCAGACTGAAAAGTACTGTTTGGTGGTGTAAACCACTATAACTTGGCCTTGGAAAGTTGGGCAAGTTGAAAAGAACTTGTCAAATAGTTCCATAAAAACTGCAGGAACACTTCAGATTCTTCCCTTTGAGAAAACAGGCTCATTTGTATGAGCAGACTAATCCAGCCTCCCCATGGAGTGCTTTATTCACCTGCCTTTTGGGTCCAGGTAGTTTATTTACTAGATAGAAGCCTTTATTTTCTCTAAGAATCTGGCTTGCTTGCCAACTGCTGCCAACCAGAAAATAAACCACCACCAAGTTTCTTATGTTCAGATGTTTGCAGCAGCTTATTTTCAAAAGAAGCTTGTTGGGCAAGGAAGAGATTACCATTATATTTCAGCATGGGGCAAAGCACACCATGCTGTTGCTCAAATTCCCAGAGAAACCTGGCCCTTATGGCATAAATGGGGAATTTGTAGAAGGGCTAAATACAGTGTAGTTTGATGCATGAAACTAGACCATGACTTCAAATCTTACCTCTCTGTGAGACTGGGCAAAGATTCCCTGCCTCCAAACTTCATGTGAATTTACACAGACCCACGAGGAAGACCCTGTATACGTAGCTGGCACGCTGGTAAGATCTGTCATTCACATGGTAAAGACAAGTGATTATGACCTTCTCACTATTTAATTTTCAGTTGAAACGTGTTATCCTGTCTCTTTCTAAATGCTTATAGAAAAATGTCATGCCTCTTTTTTTTATTTAAAAAAAAAGCCTGCATTTTCAGAAGGTAAAACCATGTTAGTTTATTCCATGCCCCAAAAATAAATAAATAAAGCACACTGTGGTGGCAAGCCATTTAATGAATCACTGAGCAGGTTTAGTGTAGGTGAACAGAGAGTATAAGGACTGTGGTGGCTTGACTGGATGAAAGCGAGTATCAGCATTACTGCAATAATGGCAAGATTTTAGATTTTCTGGATACTGTTCTGGGAATAGGAACAGGTTAAATTTCCAGGCCCACAGGCATTAAATTTTAACAGAAGAGCAATTCTTGATTATTATTTTTCTTTTCTTTTAAAGACTATTACACTAACAAAACCCTGTGTCTTGCAAAATTTTACTGACACATTAGATCCACAGAGCTGGGTAAAGGAAACAAGCTCTCTTGTTATGGCCTATTACCTATACACTTTATGTACCTATTTAATGGATGATCATAGAAGATAAATTAATATTGGTGTTTGGTCATCAGATTATTGGAGTTATTGCTATCTCCTGGTTGTTTTAAAGATACAAAGCATTACAGTAGGAAATTAATGTTGCATTCTTAAGGCACAGTACACCTCCAAATAAAATATCACCTATTGAAGTGGATGAGCTAACCACTGTGGAGATTAATCTTAAAAGATGAGGCCCTTCTGATGGCATTGTCTAAAGTTGACTCACAGTAATCAGTTAAGCAGTCTTCTGAGTTTAGCTAGCAGGCAGGAACAGAACTCTACCCTGTCCTGCTGCTGAAGACTCAAGCTCAAGTTCTGCTGTGCAGCAGATTTCCAAAAATCTTTCTGGACTCTTCCTTACAACATAGGCTGCTTATTGATGGAGAACAATAAATGGATAAGTGACTTAATGCAGCCATAGTCTGTTTAAAGTGTGCTGAGGTAATTTACTGTAGAAAATAAGATGCAGTCTCTTCTAGTGGTAGCAGTCTGAAGTGTAGAGTCTCATTCAAAAGCTATTAAAGTCCATGGCATTCCCACTGGCTTTAATGAGTCTTGAAGGCAGGCAACAGCCTGGAAAAGGTTTGGGTTTTTTCAATAACAAAACAATCCCTTCCCCAATACCCTCCACCTGCCTTCACACAGAATTATACACAGCTCTGCTGCTGTAAACCAACTTTCTGTTCTTGGAGGACAAGATATGATGTTTTCCTTCTGGAAAGCAAGCAAAACATGTTTACAATTCAGAGTAGATTTTCTGTTCTGCCCTTGCAATGAGGAGTTTTATCTCTTCTGAAACTAATACAAGAGGAGCTGCTTTGTTCATTAGGCATCGCTTCTGGTACAGAAGGTCATTTTAATGTGGTTTTCTTTGTCCCTTTGGAGGCTGTATGTCCAAGATCTTGTGTCACAGGGCAGTCCCTGCTAGGAAAGCGCTGGTTTGTGTCATTATCGTTAATTGCAATGGCATGGGTGTTCAGTATACGATCTAAGTGCTGTTGGCAGTGATATAGCTAATACTATCCTAAAATACCTCTAGTTGCAGAGTGTACCTGTTTTCCTTACCATTGTTAGTCTTTCAATAGGTTGATGCTTTTTTTCACCCCTCCTTACAAGAACTGATCCCTCTGCCCCTCAGTGATTGTCACCAGAAGCACAAGAGTCATGGGATTCACAAATGAGAAGGAAACAGCTCACCTCTAGAGGAAGATCAGCCTGATTATTCCTCCTGCCCTTTCCCTTCTGAAATTTAATGATGGGGCTTCAGATTCTTCCTCCAAGGTAGTGTCACAGGTCAGAAAGAGGGGACTCAATGGATGAAATATGGGGGACTCTGGCTCCACACATGATTAAGTGAAGTGCGCTTCCTCCAGGGAAGTATGTCATCTATTGTAGTTGTTGTAGGTGAAGAATACATAAGATTGTGCTTTCAGTTGTGTGTGTGGGTGAGAGGGGAAGTTGGTGTTAGTGGGTATTGGTGTTGGCTTATTATTATGGATACTGGAAGTCTAAAAATTGGGTAGAAGCTAATGTAGAGGATAGGAAACAGGAATTCTCTCAGTAAAACTGATGTTCTTCGTGTTAGCTCATCAAAGGAGTGCGCTATTTCAGGGCAGCATTAATGCTGCTTTGACTTTAAGAGAAGGCCCTTACAAAGGGAACTTCTTTAGAGGAGGGGAAAAAAAGGTACAGAGGAGTTGTACCTAGTTCCTAAAGATGGTAGCTTAACTTAAGTTGATCAAGTAATAGTTTCTGCGGGACTCAAAAACATGTCTCTGCTGGCTGGCTGGCTGATTCTGTAAATGCATAAGAGGATGACCTGCTTTGGTTCCCCAGTTTAAAGGAGCTGTGAGGCTTTTCCAGGTTGGAACCAAATATGAGTGATGCAGCAGCCAAAACTTGACCCTGAAGTTGCCCTTTGAACTCCAGAAAAGTGCTTGAATGCAAATGTTCCTTGTTTGCATGAACTTGGGATCCAGAACTTCAGGTTTGTGTTTATTGGCCAGGGCTCAGCTTCTCTCCATGCTGTGCAGTGTCAATAGAAGTCCAAAAGCAGAGCCTCCTCTAAGCACAGTGTAGAATAGGTCCCAGTGTCAACAAACCAATCCATTAACTCCCCCACCTGACAGATTAACCCAGCTCATAGTTTGGTTTTCAAAGGCTTTCTATAGCTCTGGCACGATTTCAGTAGCTCTGTCTCTATTTTACTCTTGGTTTGTGTCATTTAACAAATCTTTATCTAAACAATTCAAAGACAACCTGTTTCTGAAACCCATTTTTGCATGCATGGGGCATAAGTGGTATGTCAACCAACAGTATCTCGTCACTGAGTCTCAGTGAAATGGGACACGTGGCTTTACAGATGTCACTCTTCAGTATTGTATCTCTTACGGTCCTTGCTTGTTCTAGCAGAAATCAGGGTTAGAAGCACTTTGAAGGCGTTGGAGTGAATGCAGAAGGCACAGTCTTACGACATTGTATTTGTTTATTTTGTTCATTTACTTGCTAATCTGTAAAATTCAGTAATTTGCAGTGGGGCTTCCTGTCAGTGGTTTGAATTAGCAGCGATTTACTGTATTAAATTTGTTTTCACATCTGGCAGCGCTAGAGAATACTGCCTCATTGTGGCAACTGCTGTTAGAGGCATATTCTTACCTCTAAAAATAGAATTTCTGTCTTAGTTCTGCAAAAAATCAGTTAAAGGTTAGCTCATGGATCAAACAAGGATGTGCTGATGAGCAATATTTAGTAAGAGGGATGCAAATATCAAAAAAATGAAGGGAGGGGGAGATGCATTTTTATCATGTAGGATATTTTAAGTGTGCCTCTGGTTTGTTTGCACGCTGGTATTCTGGATGTTTTGGTAGCAGCCAAGCGATCTATGTAACTGTTTACTTTTGTAGTTGTTATGGGTTGGTGACAATATGGCTTTCAAGCTATGATGCGATTCTTAATTTATCATAACCCTTTTGCCTGTATTATTAAAATGCAAAATGGAATGTCTATGCAGATATAAAATGTGTAGTGCTTCCAGAGTTGTCTGGGGTTTTATGAAAACGTCACCTTTTCTCGCAGCGTTTTCTTCCCCAGTTTAAAGGTATGAATAACATGGATGAGAAGCCTTTTCACCATTTTACCCAGGAGTGATGCTTTGACATCTTGAACCTGCAAGAGTTACCTGGTTGCCCTATATTTTCTTGGTTTCTTTGTTGAATTTTCTGTAGGATGCTCCTTTTATAGCTGTTCTTACAAATAGCAACTGCTGTGGTACTGGGGAAAGCATTTAACTTTAAAACACAGGCTGCTCCACAGCTCCCCTGGTAGTGGACCTTCTGTGCCATTCAGTTTCTTCAGGCCATGTAGAGAACAGGGTGTTGGCATCTGAAATAGGAATTTGCCTGCAAATATTCTGAGTTGTGATGACTTACAGGCTCTTCCATAAGGACAGCATTAAATATTTGAGCTTAACATGGCGTTGAACCCGTGCCTTTTTCTGGGTGCATGGATTAGATTGCTACACAGATAAAGTGAGCGTTTCTTTCTCTGTCTGCCTCTTAAAATGAGATGGAGACTGCCATTGATTCTTTGGAGGAAGGGAGAAGGACTTGCTGTTTCTTTCATCTCCCATCAATCTGTGTAGCTCGTTTGAGGGCCATTGATTGTGAAGTGCTGAGACTGACACGTGTCTGGGTAGAATGCTGTGGCGTGTGTAGTGCAACACAGGTGGGTGACTATTTTTGCAGTCCTCGTGCCTGAGCTAATGCTGAGGAGAGAGGCAGGAATGAATACAAATGAGGTTTTGTTTAGTGTTTTCGTCATGCTGCCTCAAGCTTAGAAAATACAGCGTGAGGACTGACTTGCCAAGTGCGTTCCGGTTTGGGTTTCGGTGGGAAGGGGGAGGAAGAGACGTGACTCCGTTCCATGCCTGCTGCCCTTTCTGTGCAGGGAGCCTGGGTACATAGCGGTGAGCTCTGAGCCCCACTTTGCACCTTGGGCATCCAAAGTGAAAGCCCTTGTCGCCTCATGCTCATAGGCATGCAGATCTCTGTGTGTGTTGGGCCCTTCCATGTCGGTGGCGTGCCCCGAGTGCACGTGTGGTGGTTCGCCTCGGGGCTGCTTGACAGTCTGTCACAGTCAGCAGCAGAGCTGCGGTTTGTACTTCAGACTGAAGGCATGTGGAAAGGAGGCTAATCATCCAAGACTCTTCTCAGTGCATTTACTGCTCCAGTCTTGTCTTTCTACGGGCTTGGGGGAGACTGGCTGGAGAAGGAAGAGAAGGACCTGGGGGTGTTGATTGACTGCAGGCTGAATATGAGCCAGCAGTGTGCCCAGGTAGCCAAGAAGGCCAAAGGCATCCTGGCTTGTATAAAAACCAGTGTGGCCAGTAGGTCTAGGGAAATGATTGGGCCCTTGTACTCAGCATTGGTGAGGCCGCACCTCAAGTGCTGTGTCCAGTTCTGGGCTCCTCACCATGAGGACATTGAGGTCCTCAAGCGAGTCCAGAGAAGGGCAACCAGGCTGGGGAAGGGGCTGGAGGGCAAATCCTGTGAGGAACGGCTCAGGGAGGTGGGACTGTTTAGCTTGGAGAAGGGGAGGCTGAGGGGAGACCTTATCACCACCTACAACTACCTGAAGGGAGGTTGTAGAGAGGTGGGTGATGGTCTCTTCAGCCAGGTTGACAGGTGATAGGACAAGGGGAAATGGCACAAAGCTGCCCCAGGGCAGGTTTAGATTAGACAGTAGAAAAAAAATTTTTACTGAAAGAGTTGTCAGGGCCTGGAACAGGCTGCCCAGGGAGGGGGTTTGAGTCACCATCCCTGAATGTGCTCAAAAAAAAAGGGTAGATGAGGTACTTAGGGATATGGTTTAGCTTAGGATGGGATTGGTTGGACTTGATGATCTTCAAAGGTCTTTTCCAACCTTGTGATTCTGTGATTCTAAGCTGTTTTCCTCATTTCCACGAGAGTACCAGTCAATGCTGTCAGACCCACCATCTCAACTATGCCTTCTGTAAGCCAGTTGCTACTAAAATAGAGAAAATACTGCAGAGTGTGACTTGCCAAAATTCAACCTAAGCAATGGAAGGTGAGACAGGAGTAAAACGAGAGGATACAATAACTAGAAGCCACTGCCTGTAAAATACATGCTAGTGGTACATGCCAGATAACCTATGATCTTTAGCAGCTGTAGGGCCAAATTCTGGGTAAGCCTTTCCTCTAGGAACTTGCTGTTACCAGTGAGAAGATTATTCTGGTCAGTGAATTTGGTTTTTATACCACAGTTTGAATTCCCACTGGGATTTATACTTGTGTATCAGTTGTAGGCCTGATACATATGTATAAAATGGTCATGATTTGTTTTCCCTTCTTAATATGTCCAAGTTAGGTGACAGAAATTAGTACAATCTTGAGTCTTTTTTGTAAAATAACTTTTTTGCTGTTTCAATAAAATAGCTTCTAATTTTTAGAAATAGTTTAATATGCTGTGTTCTGCTTCTGGAAAAGTGCCATCCTTAGGTGAGGGATGCCATTAGTTTTTAAATAAGTCATCATTTTAGTGGAGCTTTTATACTTCTGCTATTTCATATTCAGTACTTAAAGACTAAAAGCAAGATGATGAGAGTCCTGTTTGTTTAATAAATAGACAAAATTTTAAACCCACATAGTACTAACTTTGTCTTTCAAGAGTTACAATTTCCCCCATCATAGCATGTCTAGACAAGTAGTACTTCTCAACAAGAGGTACACAGAGTTATTACAAAAGCCTGCTTTAATAAGGAACATTTCTCCCTGAAGGAACTGAAAGAACTTCATAGTTCTTTTAAAAATCTCCTGCTTCACCCCTCCACCCCATAGTGAAATAAACCTAACTTTGCTCAGGAACCTTCAAGCTGTTTGGTTTTCTACACAAATCTCACATAAAATGAGTGCAAAGCTCAAAGGAAGATAATTTTCTGCCTTGGTTATAGACCAGGAAATGTGTGTAGTAAATCTCAGTTAAAATCTGTCTGAGTACAAAGAATAACATCCTCTTTGAGATCTTTGCCTTGCATCTAATTTAAAATATGGCACACCAGATACAAGTCCCCATGCTGAAGTCAGGTGAGCTGTACTTAAATTTTTCATCCAAAGAGGTGCTTTTGTATTTCTGATAAGCATATTTTCCCTCTTGTTATTTTGGGACACTAGTTTATTTCCAGTGAAAAGGGAAGAATATCCACAGTGGTGTTTACTGCAGCTTCTAGGCTTTCTTGGAGTTTAAAAACGATTAGGAAATTTGTGATCAATATTAATTATGCCTTATTTTAGACTTAATGACATGCAAGCTGTAGTACAAATTACTTTGAACAGTAAGGTGGTTTAATTTTTTTCTTTTGGCTTAAATTTGTTTCGTTCAAGAATGTAGTAGTATTCAAAACACAGGAATCCCTTTTCTACTTTCACATACACACTTTTCATTTTTGTCCCCCAATGAATTGTGTGGCATATAATTTATGTGATTTATTGTGACGTTATCATTTAAAAAAAATAGCATAATGACCTTGTGCTACCAATGCAATTGCTTCTTTTGGCCATTCATTAAACAATTTTATTTTTAAATCTGTAGTGTGGTGAAGGCAGCTCTGCAGTAGACAAAGTGTTTGTCTCCCTTTTTTGGCTTTAAAGATGACTGTCTTGTATGATTTAAAAGGGCAGAATGTTCACCAGTAAGATTGCATAAGGAATTTATGAAGGTACTAAAAGACTTTTGCAAAAGTTGGTCAAATGCCAAACTATAATGACAAGACTGATCGAGCTGGATTATTTAGGTCCTGAAAGTCTGCTGAAGTAAGTGAAGATGAGTTGGTTGGGAACCACATCAAAGATACAATTACTAGAAGGCTTTTTCTTCTCGTTTTTCTACCTGGAAGATGCTAGAAGTGGTAGAGTAGCAGAATAGAGTAGAAGAGCTCTGGTATTTATTTTGGTGGCTCTGAAGCTGAGAGCATCTGAGGGAAAGATATTTTAGATTAAATATTTCAGTTGTAAACAGCTGGGTCAAAGGAGTTTGTGATGCACAGGAGCAGCATTTTAAAGCAAAAATAATATTGTATTGTGGAAAAAGGTGAAACCTCAATTCAAGATTTGCTCAGAAATTGAAAGAATTTTAAGATACTCCTGTTTGCAGTGCCAGGGTATTAGATCTTCCAGATAAGCAGTGTATAGCTCTCCCTGGTGCCCCCATACCTTCTCTCCAAGCTGAGTAGTCCTAGCACTCCCAGCATCTCCTCTTGAGAAAGATGCTCCATCTTTGTGGCCTTGAGCTGGGTTTGCCCCATCCAGTTAAGTCCCCTTCTTTCTTGTATTAGGAGCCCCAGTTGCAAGCAGCAGTCCAGATAGAGCCTTTCCAGTGATGATTTGGTATCTTGGATGCTGTGTTTAGTTTTGGGCCCCTCACTGCAAGAAGAACATTGAGGTGCTTGAACCTATCCAAAGGAAGGAAACAAAGCTGGTGAAGGATCTAAAGCACGAGTCTTGTGAGGAGCATCTGAGGGAACTGGGTGGTTTGTTCTGGAGAAAAGGAGCCTGAGGGGAGATCTTACTGCTCTCTACAACTACCTTAAGGAGGTTGTAGCCAGGTGAGTGTTGGTCTCTTCTCCCAAGCAACAAACTATAGGACAAGAAAAATGGCCTCCAGTTGCATCAGGGGAGGTTTAGATTTGGTATTAGGAGCAATTTCTTCACCTGAAGGGTTGTCAGGTCTTGGAAGAGGCAACCCTGGGAACAGGATGAGTCACCATCCCTGAAGATACTAAAAAGACCCCTAGATGTGGTGCTTAGGTATATGGTGTTGTGGTGGACTTGGCAGTGCTAGATTTACGGTTGAACTTTATGATCTTAAAGGTTGTTTCCAACCTAAAGGGTTCTAGGATTCTATAATTTTTTGCTACAGTATAAAACTAAGTTACCTGTACAGTAGATAGTGTGTCTGTTTGCATAATTAACTCTATAATATGGCTCTTTGTCAAGCACAGAATCTGTTTTAAATGTTAGTTGGTACTTTTTAAAAAAAAAAAAGTAAAATAAAACCTTGTGGGCTCTCTCCCTGCCCTCCTGTAATTCTAATCCCCTGCTGAGACTGCAAGTCCAAACAGCTTAGCTATCATATGAGTGATTGGAAAGTGTACTGCTTGTCCTAATTTTTTGTGTTGCTACTCATGTCTGTTTTAAAATTCAGAAACTTTTCTTGCAGCTCTTGAAAAAAACCCATTTAATTTGCTTGTTGTTCTGTGGGGCTTTTGTGGTTATTTTCTGGGTTTTGTTTTTAAATTTAAGAAATGTTTTCAATGTGCAAATTTTAACTACATTTTTAAACAGCCTGTAAGAAGTATTAAGATTAGGGTATTACTCAAACAATACCCAATCATGTATTGTAAGCCTAGGCTTTGCTGTTACAATGTGCTAATTTGTTGAGTGGAAGTTTTCTGGGGAACGATACCATTCCTTGTAATGTCTTTTGAAAGCTTAAATTTTGCATTCAGTTTGAGATTTAGCAAAGAAGTATTACTCATGAAGGTAAAAATCTGAACAGCCTCATGTAAGTTATTTCAGTTGAGGCCAGAAGTTATTTTAGGGTGAGAGACTTATTTTGTTGTTGTTTTCTTTAAAATGTAACTTGTTATGCTTCCTCTAGAGGATTTGCCATCGTGTATCTATTTCCAAAATGCATAATTCCAATCTGCTGAAAAAAGACACTTGAGCATGGCTTATAAATATTTATAAACTGCTGTGATGCTCCCAGATCAGAGGTGATTTAGTAATGTGATGAAAAATTATTCCCTGGGAAGAAACACACGACTTCCCTAGAGGTTAATGGAATAAATTGGAATGCAGACTGGGAGTCTTATAGGTGTATAAACTACATGAAAACTCAAAAGGTGCTGGTGATTCTGAAGTGCATGTATACTTGAAATTAAGTATTTGCTGCCCCCCCAAAAAAAATCAGGAGCTGCCTGCTTGATGACAGACTTAGGGTAAATTTTCCCCAGTACATGCTCACAATTGGCAGTGGTGTCTGAATCAAAGGGATGATTTTCATTACTGGTGGACCGCAGCTTATAATGTGAAAAAACAACATTAATTTTCATCAAGTTTCCAAAAACATTTTGATGAAGGCCTGAAGGCAGAACTTGCTGTGAGAGTGTTACATTACAGGTAACATGGTGCTGAAGAGCAGCTGGAATGGCATCTTTGATCGCCTAGTATCTTCGCTGTCTCGGGTAGCTGTAGCCCTGTCATGACAGTGAAGACTGTCTAAAGTCCTTTGTTTCTATAGCAGTTTTTTCCTATTAAAATCAGGGCAATTTTATTTAGAAATAGATATTTTATAGCCTTTATTAACGCGTTGTTGATTTTCCTGTTGAGCTCCCTGTTCCCACCGGAGATCTTTTACCATGGAGGCTTTCCCACTTAATATTAACTTTCCCACTTTATTGTCTCTCAGTGAGGCGCGATGACCTGGTTCAGTAAGGGCACGGTGACTCGCCCTGGTCAACAGTCCGTCAGCACGCAGACACCAATGTGGTGGACGGCAAATGGCATTTATTGCGCAGTTCAATAGCGTTATATAGCTTAGGGTTACAGTGTAACATCCCTCTGCTACCTTCGTCACCTCCGTCTGCTTACTTCACAGGCTAACCACTATTGGCTGTTAAGAGATGGGCCCTATCTTTCCGTACAACGCGATATCTTCCTGTCGGGGAAGACGGAAGGCCTGCCGGTGGCCTAGCTCACTTCTCCCAAGACATAGGCCCTGACAATATTCCTCTGTTCCCATGAGACAGGAAAAGTTACTCACGCTGAGAGGATCCTAATAATCACATTCTCAAAACACATTGGCCTTGCTGATAGGGGTACAGGCCACCCTAAACCAAGAAGCAGTTATGGGAAGGTATTTGGGAGTAACAGAGCATGTTAGGAGCCAACCATAACAAGAGGGTCAAACAGCAGGTGTGCAGATACTTTTAGGTATTAAAGGTAAACTAAGGATGTTTAGCTGCAAGATAGGTTTATCAGAGCTCGTTATAATTACTAACCAATCAACATGGTGTGAACAGTGTGTGTAACAAATTAGCGGTTTTTTAGCTTGCCACGTTTGCAGTAAGAAAGATATATAATCTGGGTGATTTCACCTCATAAAATGGCTGGCTGGCTTCATGGCTTCACCTACAATTCATATACTGAATTGCGTGTTGCTCCCTGCTGGTCGCCACGTCTTCCGACCGCCAGGACCTAGCTGGCAACAGCTCCCTTAGGAGACCCAAAGAGTCAAGACAGAACATACTCTTCCATTGCGACCTTTGCGAGCTGTGTGTTGAGCATGTGTTTCCCTGGAGGAATCTTGTCATCTGGGTTTCACCTAAGTTTCTATCCCATCTGCTTGTTTTTGTTGACGTGTTGTTTCTTTGCATGAGGAGTGTCTTCTGAATATCATTGATAGCCTAAACAAAGTAGAAAAAAAATAAGCAAAGCCCTCCTTCCTTGTGTGGAGGTTTTTTTCTTGTGTGAAGAAGTCTAAACAGATGATTAGAGGATATTGTGGGTGTGTATATAAATAAATAAATATATATAAATATTTATATCTAAAATATATAAATATATATAAATAAATGTATACACATATATAAAAATACATATAAACTCCAAACCAAACAAAAAAAAAACCCAAGCAGAAAATGACCAACCACCTCCCCCATCATCAAGTAACAAATATTTAGAAAGGTGACTTCTTTTTTCCCCTCATGCTGTTTCTTACTGTTCTATTTGTAGCACTTGATTATATATCGGAGGTTTTTTAGAGGTAGGGTTTTTTTTGAGACATAACTGTCTTACATGTTCTACGTAGCCTTATTTGCTTGATGTTCACTGTAGATAACAAGGCAGTGATAGTTACTACTTGAATTTTTTAGGAGGTTTTAGTGTGTTTGTAATTACTATATACATTGATAAGAGCTCATAACAAGTTTGCAAAACCTGATGTTTCTGAAACCATAACTTAATGTAGATATGGATACTATTGTCCCAAAATATATATATAACAAGTTATGAAAATGAATACTGTTTTATTAATTTTGTTGAATTCTACTAAATTTAATTAATTAATGAGAAAATAATTTAGGACACATTCATTAATGAAATAAATGGACCTAGACCTACTACAAGCTTTCTAGTATCTTCAGTTTGCACATAACATCAGTTACTGTGTTTTCTGCTCCAATGTCATTCACAGAAAGGGGAAATGAGGATATCACAGTGGTAGTGACATCTAAATTTTTCTGCTCATTCTGGGAAATGGATTGGAAATGTAGTGGTTTGTTTGGTTTTTTTTAAAGATGCTTCAAAATAGCTCCTGGGTTCTTAGTTGGTAGTACAAAATATTTTTGAGTGTGAGAGTATCTCCTCAGTTCACACACAGTGTCAGGGATTGCATTTTGCAGAAACCTTTGACAATGCATGGAATAAAATCTTAAGAAATGTCTAAACCCAATTTCACCTTAGGGTGAAATTTCTTGAGGGCAGCACTGAGGTCTTCCCTCAGTATAGCTTAATATCCCAAATAAATTATCTTCTGTGTTTCTTTTTTAAATTGGGGGTGATTGCTTTCAGCACATGGGACGTGAAAATGTTTCTGAAATGAACCATTTTCTTCTCTGATGTTTATGGCATCAGCTTGCTTTTTTGGGGGGGGGCTGATGTACCTGTGAATTCAACACACTTGGGGAAAAATCAGTGCTTTGAATTTATTTTGCTGCTTTTTTTTCTCCTCTGTTTCTCATTTCAGATATTTGTCATAGTTACTCAGATCCAGGACAGAGTATATAATGGGGAGAAAACTGGATCTTTCTGGCTTGACTGATGAAGAAGCAGAGCATGTGCTCCAGGTGGTTCAGCGAGATTTCAGCCTTCGTAAGAAAGAAGAAGAAAGGTTGAGGTAGGAATAAATACATAATAAAAAATACAGGGCTCTTTGGATCATTACAGCTGGGTTTGGGGGAAAACAGAGTACATGGCTCTCCTGTGGCATTCTATGCATTAATAATCGTTGCTGTCACTGAGGCAATAAAGATCCGAACTCCTCCATGTGTATTAAGTTTTTGAGTAGTAGTTAATCTTTGTGTTTAGTCAATCCTGGCCTAAATCACAGCAATGGTATCTAAATCATCTGTGTATGTTTCCTGGGTAGAGGCTAAGTAGTGGTTGACTTAAACAGAAGTATATGTTACAAGAAGTTTTTGCTTGCTGTAGTCTGTTCTTTCTGTTCAGAAACTTTATACAAACATTTGAAGATGAAGAAGTTCTAATCTCCTTCTCCCAAAACAATCCATGGTTTATTTTGTCCCTTATGTTAAGAAGTTAACTTTGCTTTCAGCAATCAATAAAATGATTCCAAGCGGGAGCAACCCAGGAAAAAAAACAAGTGGAACTTGTAGTTATTTCTTTGCCCAAGAGATTTGGTATGTGATGGGTTGGGTGGGGATACTGACAGACAGATGTCTGGTTTTCCTACTTTCTTTAAATACATCATTATTTATTCTCTAGAATAGCCTGAAGTCTCTATAGTTGGCAAACTTCCTCTTACTGTACTATTGCTATCACAGATAAGATTTGTTTCTTTAGTATCTAGTATCAAGCTGAAATCATCAGAGCAGGAAAATGACTGCAAACCACAAAACTAGGTGTATATATGTATATTCATTTGGAACTGAGAGGAATCCTGTCTCTGTCAGTTTTCTGTTACTATTTTCTGAAACTACTCAGAACATTAGGAACGTGAAAGGCAGCTTGGGCAGAAGTCTAATTCAATTGTGCAAGTTGTTGCTAGAAACCCCACCTCCCCCGCATCCCATCCCAACCCTGACCCCAGGAGAACTGCCCCCCCATCCCATTCCAACCCAGACCCCAGTAGAACCAACCCCACGACAAGAGGTCTGTTTGGTTTCTGGGTTTGGGTTCTGCCTGTTTTGGGTTAGTAGTGCAAGCTTGCCATGGGGAGGAAATACTGGGTAGGATGGTGGGCAGATTTTATTTTATTTCTTCTTTTTTTTTGGTTTTTTTTTTCCCCCATGTGTTGTACTGGATAATTTTGTTAGTCTTTCACAACAAACCCAAGAGATTCTAGAAACACTTTTAAGAGGGTGAGTGTGGGGTCTTTGGCTGGTTTTATGTGACTGGAGCAAACATGCCACAGTTAGCAAATTCTGTGTCATCTTACCTATTCTGTATGACTAGATCTTATAGTGAGAGAAGGAGGGGGGAAGATGAAAGGCGTGCCCTCTGGAAATTTATCAGAAGGCCTGGATAAACATTTTGTTTGTGGGTTTTTTTTTTGCCATTTTGCTGCTGAAGTTGTTAATAAGACTTGATAATTGAAATATCACCTTGGTGTGAGAAGGGAGATAAAAATATTGGAAGGTAGGAGAAATACACAGACTTCAGCTTATATATGAGTATGTATATTTTTTCTTTTAAGTGTAGTTCATGCCTTTTTTTGCAAGTGTTAAAAGTCCTGTCAATAATGAGCTGTATTGACAAAATCAAAGTTCTGAAATATAGGCTGATATTTAAGATATGAATTTAAACAATCTTAATGACTTTAAAGATTTAAACAGTGAAGTTCAAAGCTTACTTCTGATTTAAAAGCTTTACAAAATGCACTGTTAAAAGGAAGGATGTAGCAACACATCTTTTTGTCTTGCTATGTAATAAAAAAATGTAATCATAGAAGAAACTTAGACCTTGCTATAAACTATATTTTTCAGCCTGTAAGAAAGCAGATTAATTCTTGTCTGCTTTGATGTTCTTGGCTCTAGTACATTTGTTTCTAAAAAGGTATCAACTGGCAACATATACAGTATAGGTTAACTTTAAAAGCATTGTCAAAGTTTGTAATCTTTTATTTTTTTAAAGAAAAACAGTGGCATATATAAAGTATTAGCCACTGTTGTTAAATTCAAACCCAAGTTATATCTGAAGGCAGTTTTTTTTCTTCTTCTTGCTACTTCCAGGTAGCAACATTAGTCTTTGGATGAAACTGTTGGTTTTCCCATGTGATACTTTCTTAAAATAGGGTTTCCTGTATAATTCTTTATACTATAGGTTTATTTTTGCGGGGTTGTTTTCCTGACAAAGATTTAAGTAGCTGTTTCACAGACTTCTCTGGAGTTATTCCCATTGATAGAAATTATTTCTGAAGATCAAGAACTACTTGAGGGAATATATGACAGACTTTCACTGTATAGTGAAAGCTAAGAAAACTGAGCAGTTGGTAACTTCAGCTTTGCTAGTGGCAGCTGAAGAGTTAAGTAATGCACTGGTTTTGGCTGGGATAGAGTTGTCTTCATGATAGCTGGCGTGGGGCTGTGTTTTGGATTTATGCTGGAAAAAGTGTTGATAACACAGAGATGGTTTTGTTACTGCTGACCAGTGCTTACACAGAGCCAAGGCCTTTTCTGCTTCTCTCACCACTCCATCAGCAAGCAGGCTGGGGTGCATGAAGATTTGGGAGAGGACACGACTAGAACAGCTGACCCAGCTGACCAAAGGAAGCAGGAGATGTTCAGAGTGATGACATTTGTCTTCCCAAGTAACCATTACATGTGATGGAGCCCTGCTGTGCTGGGTATGGCTAAACACCTGCCTCCCCATGGGAAGTGGGGCGTTAATTCCTTGGTTTGCATTGCCTGTGTGTGCAGCTTTTGCTTTACCCATTGAACTGTCTTTATCTCAGTCCACAAGTTTTCTCACTTCTACTCTTCCAATTCTCTCTCCTGTCCCACTGTGGCAGTTAGTGAACAAACAGTTGTGTGGTGCTTACTTGCTGGCTAGATCTGAACCACATCACATACTAGAAGAAATGAAGTTTATATTCACCCCAAATAAATGTTTTTAAGGTAGCAATGTAAAATGGCAACTATTTTTAAGCTAATATACTGATGTCTTTTACAACATTATAGTTCTTAGATGTTAATTTGTTTTTCTGTATTCTGTAAACAATATAACATAATGATTGTGTGGAGAAAAAACCATATTGATGATCTTAATTTTCTGCTGCAGATCTGTTTTGAATCTCTCAGCAGTGATAGTATTTAGTTCCTAAATTTTAATCCTTCTCCCAACTTTAAGTTGGTGTTATCAAACAGGTTTTTCTTGAATGTTTTGTTGAGAGGAAGAAAAAAAAAAAGGTGGCTAAAAATAGTAAGATCACAATAAGATAACCATATGTAAATAACTAGTGATTAGTGTGGGTGATTTATTATGCCTTACTGCTTCATAACAGTTCAGTTTCTTATTTTGCCATGGCTCTCAGCCTGATATCAGATGAATAATATTTACTGTTCTTTGTTTCTTATTCACCCATAATCTTTCTATTTTGATTATGTGTTGGTTCTGTTCTTTGGCAGTAGTGTTATGTTTTTATTTACTTCAATGCTAGTGCAATCATCCAGAGTCATTGAGGCTAAAATTATAACACAGACTTGTAAATAGATGGGCTTGATTTTCTGTGAATCAGTTGAAGTAGGCAAACCAGGCAGATCTGGTCTAAAGAGGAAGGTGGTGGGTTTGAGCTGCTTGATCTGTGTGCTGGGGACTGGGCTTTGGTATTACAGCCTGTGTATGTTGTGTCTGCAGCGGAGGCTCTGCAGGATGTCTCTGGGATACTGGGACACTAATGATCATAGATGGCTTTTTGAGAGAGTTGACTGGACACACAAATGGCCTGTTTTCTTGTGGACAGACCTATTTTCTTAATCTTGAATTTCAGGCTTTGTGCTTCTACAGAATGTCAGCGGTGAGGAAAATTGCACTGTTTTGAGGGTTGAACTTTCAACTTTTTGCTGTGTGGAACTATTTTGCCATATCTGTGGTTTCATTTTATTTTTTTAAAGAAATGGCAAAGGAGAACTTACAAGAGTTTACAAGGCCAAATGTTTGAGATAATCTTTACATAAATAGACATGTCTAAATGCACCACTTGTCTTTCTACGGGCTTGGGGGAGACTGGCTGGAGAAGGACCTGGGGGTGTTGATTGACGGCACACAGAACGTTAGGAGTTGGAAGGGACCTCGAAATATCATCTAGTCCAACCCCCCCTGCCAGAGCAGGATCACCTAGACTAATTCAGAGGAGCATGTCCAGGCAGGTTTTGGATGTCTTCAGAGAAGGAGACTCCACAACCTCTCTGGGCAGCCTGTCCCAGTGCTCTGCCACCCTCACAGTGAAAAAGTTTCTCCTTATAGTCACATGGAACTTCCTATGCTCCAGCTTGCACCTGTTGCCCCTTGTCCTAACAGTGGCCTGCTGTCTTCTTTCCGCTGCTTTTGCATTGAAGCCCATTGCAGCATGATTAGGTAGACTCATAAAGAGACTTCTTAACTTCTTGTACTTGACAAAACCCAGAAACCAGTTTGATGCTTTTTCATGTCAGACTACAGTAGACTTCCGTGTATTCACAGTGTCATGGTTCTTGTAGTGGATAAAATATTAAACTCCTTCCAACCTCTGTTAATTGAAATATTGTCTGAGTGAGTCATATCCAACTGGCAAAATGCCAAGTCAGACATTTGGGTAGCTGTCTGTTGATTCTTCATTATCAGTTCTCGTTCCTCCTTCCTGTGGCAGGTTTGTATAAAGTACCCTAAAACAAACAGGAAAAAAAATAACAAAAAACCCCAGCCTCTTTTTCCCCTCCTTGTCTCCAAACAAAGCCATTTGAAAGTTGTTTTCCTACTGAATGGGAGATTGGTCTCATCTCCACAAGGTTCAGCATTCCATCAGATGAGCTTCTGATCAATACCTTGTTGCTCAGTGATTTCGTAAGGTCAGCCTGCCTGCCCTGCACTCCAAACAGTGTGGGGAGAGCACAAGGAGCATTCCTGTCCATTATTCTGATTTTTATTTTCCTTTGGTAGCAGGTAGGCACTGTTCTGCTTCCTGTGCCTGCTCGTTAGGTCTTTGAGGGATCCAGAGAAGGAGGCTGCAACATATCATTTCACATCCATACTTCTGCCCATGAGACTTGAGAGCATGGCAGTGCTGTGCTAAGAAGAATGGCTAGCACTTCTTTTGGGGCTGTGCTGCCACATGTATTCTCTCCCTGTGATAAAAGGTCTAAGACCTCCTCCTCCAGGAAAGGTGCTATTTGTGATTCCCAAGTTAACACAGCTGCATGCTTCTCCAGTGCAAGGCTCAGCTGAGCTGTCAGGAGTTTACCACTCACCTGGCTGAACTTACTGAGAGGGATGAATGATTCATCAGAATTATAGCTGTAACTTAATGTGTTACGTTGTTACTGACTTTGGCTTAGGAAAAAACTGTTTCAAATCTCTCTAGGGCAGTACAGCTGTTTCCTGGAAGTAAGATTATGAGCAAGGCAACTTTATTTATAGGTTGTCACCAATTTTGTTACCTAATGTTCCAAGATGCAGAGAAACTTGCTTCCTAGATGACGCAGGCTGTCATGATTAAGAGCCATCAGTAACTTCATCTGTGTACTTGATGTTTTACGCTGTTGCTGTGTATCCCTCTCTCAGGGCAGCCTTTAATGTTTTGACAGATATCCCTTGGCAGTAACCTCAGGGCAGGGTAAGGTGCTTATCAAAAAATAGTGACCTGGGTGAATTCTGCATGAAAGCTAATGGTTGTTTTGGCTGCAGTGTCACTAAGAATGAATGCACCTGAAAATGCTTCAGAAACTGTTACTTGTTGCTAATTTTAAGAAACCTTGATCCAAGGGTGGTGCTTGCTGTCAAATAGTGATGTTTTGGGGGTTGACTGGTGGTTATCTCAGCAATGGTGCATCCCACTTCATGTGCAGTGCAATAATGTTTAGGGTCTGCACCCCTTTTTTAAATTTGCCCAAAACTCCCTACTCTGTCACCTCATGGTCCTTGTGTAAAGCTGGCGCATGAGTCTGCTGACTCAGCACTGGTTGCTGCTCCACCTCTAAGCAGAGGTGATTGCAGTTGTTGAGACAGTAGGACCTAGTTTATGCTTTCCAAGAGAAAACTCAAGGCTCTGGAAAGAGGCTGGCATTAGAAGCAAAGAAGTCTCAGCTGTTTTGTGTCCAAATTTTTTTCTGTCTAATTGAGGAAAAAACATCAGGGTACTTCCAAAGAGCAGTTTATGTTTGAGTGCCTCTACAGTCAGTTGTGTGCATCTCTCTTGTGACTAATTTGGAACCCACTATGACTGTCCTTTTTATTTAAATGCTGTATAGATTCTATAGGGAAAGCATGGATAGAATTTCTCGAGTTATTTGGCAAATACAAGACCTTATTCCCAAAACTGTCATTCTTCAATTGTGGCAAGTGTTTTTATACAGACAATTCCAGATGTCGGTTTTGGCTTTTTAAAAAAACTGTTTATGAATACAGTGTCAACTGAGTGGAAATGCTGGTGAACCAAGCATGAAGAAACATCAGAGATGTTGCTTATGAAAAAGTGCAAAAGGAAAAAGCCTAATTTTAGGGAACGTTAGAGAAATTTGTAGAGAAAGAAATGTCTTCAGGTAACACTTTGAAAATTGGACAGGCCATGGGAGATGTAGCTGATGTATGGCCCATGTGTGCTGTGCTGAACTTGGGTGACCTGTGGATAAGTACTTAATAAAGGAAGCAATATGGTGTTGCAGAGATATTATAAAATTTACTGCAGGCTTTTTTTTTGGCAATTTAGTCTTCTTCGTGGGTTATGACTAATCAAATTAACTGCCATAGTTTAGCTAAAAGGAGTGAGTCTGCCTAGTGATAATAAATAACTATAATGTAAAATCAATATTTAATCTCTGATATCTTGTGTATGAAGAGTCTGAGTTGTTAAATGTGACTTGTAGGAGTAATATTCTCTCATCTGACTTGCCCTGGATGCAGGAAAGTGGTGTTGTCTTGAGTATGGACTCCTATCTGTACCATTTAGTCACACTGAAAATAGTTGCTGAAAATGTTAAATTTTAAGTGGCTTTTGCAGAGAAACTGCTTCAACTTGGGTTTTGGGGTTTTTTTTTCTGAAGAAACGCAACACTAATCTTGTTAAATTTTAATTTATCAGAAATTTCTTCATTAATATGTTCATGGGGTGATACAGAGAATCTGCTGAGGCAAGAGGTTGCAGCAGAAATTGTAGAATGTGTGTTACAGGTTTTAAGGACAGAGCTTCAAATACCCTATCTGAATACCATGAGTTTCTAGATCTTGCCTTGGGCATCAGAATGAGCCATAAGGACCTGGAGTTCTGCCCCATATTGCCCTGTGAAATTGGAGGTTTTTATTCTGCAGAAGTAAGTTGAATCTGGACAAATACCACATTGAAAATTGGGCTCATGTATTGTGTGTCTGTCATCTTTTTGCTGTCATACTGGACTAAAATGCAAGTGTGAGAGCAAAAGATAACTTTCTAGTCTCATGTAAGTGAAGAAATCTCATCATCTAGCTGGTAATCACTAAAACATTCAGCCTTTTATTAAGGAAGGCTTGTTTTATTAGTTGGAAAATGGGGAGATGACATCCTCATGGGTATTAAGTGAACAAGGAAAGCAGGAGAAGAAATTTTCTTACAAGGTTCTTAAAACATTCTCCCTCCACCCCTCAAGGAACCAGGGAGAAATGTGTGAAATGGCTGGGTCAGTGTATGTGCTGCACTATCTAAAGTACAGATTAAGATTGTTGGTTGTTTTTTTTTTTAAAGGGATATAAATGTCTGTTTCAGAATCTGATGCTTCTGAAGATAAAACTGAAAGTAATAATGTATGGAGAAACAGTTTGAGTTGCTGGGAAGAACATGAAAGAACACAAATGTCAGGTCCTGAACAGTTGAATTTCAGGGTCTTTGTCCAGAGGAGAAAGATCTGGACAGGGCATCTTAATCTTGGAAGTGTGGTTTAAAAAAGGCTGTAAAAGCCAAAAGAATACTGTGCACTGGGGCACACACCTCCTGAATACTCTTAACCTCTTGGGCTTCTTTGTATGACATCTTTTGGCAGTTACTGTGGTGCTTGAAGCCAGTTACTGGTTGCTGCAATAACAGAGGTGATTAGAAGGTCTGTAGATATGGCTTATCAAACCTCTGGCTTTATTGAAGAAGCATGATTTTATCCAGCTTAGGTTATTTTACAGGTCAAGATTTACCAACTTAGAGTTACTATTCTACACATGCCAGAGTCTACCCTAAGTGTTGGTTTCTCTATGTCAGTGTTGCTATAGCAGTACAACTTGTAGTACTTCCTCAAGTTAAGGTAAAGCATGTAAATACATATTTTTTAAAAGGGTTATATAATGTAGCTTATTTTTTATATTAAGTACAGGGATGCTATAAATTAATTTCCATACAATGCTTACTAAGTTGTATGCAATATGTGCCAAGTCTTACAGTTTTGGAAAGAGTAATGTATTTCAGTCGTGTGGTTTTTTAGTTTGGGGTGGTTTTTTTGATGCCAGAAGGGAATAGTTTTGCTGTGAGTTTCTATAGCAACATGCTGTAGACCTGTCCCTTGGCTGCATCAATCTTGATGGATGTGTCTGAAGCTGCATGGCTTCCTGTCTTAAATGTAATCACCTTTGGTTTTCAAGAAAATAAAAGATACAGCTCATCGTGAAGTCTGTCAATCTGAAATATGACTTGTCATTTAAATTTGAAATTTGAATTAATACTTTTTTCAGAAGTACATGCACTATTGAAGTTCAAAAGTACATATTTAAGAAACACTAAGGCCTTCAAAAAGGACAACATTTTTGCTTTTGCCTACAAACCAGTAACCATTCTTAAAGTATGATAATATTTCAGGGATACTAGATTTAACAAAAGTATATTGACTAGAAGTTGGACTTTTCTGATGTTTTTATTTCAAGAGGAAATATTGTTGGTGGATCAAGGGGCAGTCTTTGCCTTTGCTTATGTAGAGAATTCTGTTTTGTATGTTCTTAATAGACAGTGAAGTCTCCCTGGCCTCTTTTTGTGTGCCCTCAGCTGAGAGTGGAACCGTAAATAGTAGCATAGGAAGGTGATAAAGTGGAATAACATGATGTTAGGGGTTGGAAGGGATCTCAAAAGATCATCTAGTGTGTGTTCCCCCTGATCCCCCTTCACCAGAGCAGGATCACCTAGATTAGGTCACACAACAACATGTTCAGGTGGGTTTTGAATATCTCCAAAGAAGGAGACTCCACAACCTCTCTGGGCTGCCTGTCCCAGTGCTCTGTCACCCTCACAGTTTTTCCCCATGTTCACATGGAACCTCCTATGCTCTAGGTTGGAGAACTGTGAAGTTGAGCTGCCTTTGAGCACTGAAATCAGTGTGGACCTGCCTCTCCTACTGTTTGTGGTTTCAGTTATAAAAAGGTGCATTTTGAATGTTTGCTGATATTTCCTTTCTGAAACTTGTGAAGAACTGAAAGCCTCTCAATCTGTGTGGCAAATGAGTGTTCAGCATGTGGAAGGAGCACTTAGAGAAGGTGAGACCATTATATTAGGAGGAGCAAAATGAGTGTTAGCTTACTACGCTGTGTGTCACAGCATATGCCTCAAACTACTGAATCAGCAGAGGTGAAGGTGGATTTAACAAATTGTGATGGTGATTTTGTATTAACCTAACACCTCATCTTTCAGGTACTCTGGAACTCTTAATTGTCATGGGCAACTTCCTACTTAAAGCTGTGCCAGGGGAATGAGCTGTGAGGAATAGGACACCAGTTCTTAGAACTCTGTCCTGAGCCTAGGAACCTGTGTCATGAAGAGTTTGTGGGGAGATAACTACTTTCTGATTTTAGATTTATTAAAGCTTTTGTCAAATTCTTCACCATTCTACCACATTCCACAATAAACCATTGCAAACTGTTATTTACTTGTTTTCTAGAAATGTCACAACATGCACCAGGAGGGGAGCTCAATTTTTAGTGCTTATAAGCACATTCTGTGTTTATGGTGAGCTCAAAGAACTATGAGACAATTTTTGGAAGGGAACAGAGCTGACCCATCTAAGCGGTGTGTTCTAGAGATAGGTTGATTTTTGTTTCATAAATGGCAAAATTCTCAGTGTTTTTCTTTCTAAATGAAATTCTGAACACTTTGAGCTAAAGGAAAAAGGAGAGAATTCCAAAGATGTCAAAACACTTTGTCAGTGCTTCCAAAATGGTGTTTCAGAAATGTCTTTTGGAGATATTTCCTAACATTTGTTGGTTGAATATGTGAAATAAAATGGATTTGCTTTTGTTACCTTTGTAAAATAAAATAATAATTTTAAAATAGTGTAATTTGTGTGAAGTTTTGCATTTTAAATATTTTAGGCATGCAAGCTCTACCAGCTGTTGTATCTCAACTGAGGGTGGTATACAAGTTAATATACCTCAAAATATTGCTGTAATGTGTGCTCCTAGGTATATGGACATACCCTGTGATAAAGGTGAGATAATGATAGTTTACCCTTGAGGTATATGGTATGGAGCTTCATATTTGCTTAGGGTTAGCAGCTAACATATGGACAGTTAGTGCAGAGTAATGCTTCTCACTGTAATTTAACTTGGGGTGAATTGTTAATCTGCTGTTTCCTTTATTTGCAGTTGGTGTATGTTTGGCTCTGTCTGAGGTTAGAGCAAGTCTTTCAACTGCACACCAGGGAAGACTGTAACAGCCTGTTCTTTTATTTTGGGTTGGAATGAATTGGAATTGGTCAATATATTTGCTTATGCCTCTCATCCTTTATTGCTTTAATCCTTTGTTTCTCCTCCTAGTTATGACTTAAAGTTCTAGTGAAAGCAGCTGAACTCAAATGTGCTTTCTTTTTTGTCTTTTTGCTCTGTGGTACTTAGTAAAATTTATGAGTAAAATAATTTCACTATTGCTGTTCGACTACTATCCAAACTTGATGGGGAAAAAAAATCTCCCCATAAAGCAGGTTTACAACAGGTTTAGTATCTTCAGAAATCATCATAGGTTTTCCTTAACACACTTCTTCAATGTGTTTAGAAGTTGTAAACCTAATATAGACTTCTGACAAGTGAAATGTGATTCTTGGTACTGTTTGGATTATAATCTGGCTAGTAAATATGCTGCAAATAATGGTGTGTTTCCATAGCACTTCAAGCTTGAAAGGATATTCTCAATTAAACTAGTTTTTGGAAGTGAAACAATTCAGAAACAGCAGAGAACTCAATGTTTGCATCTCAATCAAAAGAACTTTAAATCAAGAAGCAACTAAAAGTGAAGCCTGTTGGAGGTGACAGGCACTTCATAACTTTTTTTTTCTGCTGGTCAGAAACATAAGTCTTTATTACCACTCTTGGCTACCATAGGGTTTGTCAGTGAGGGTGCCTGATAATATTCTGGTGGCATCTCCTCCTTTTCCCCCTATCAGTTTGCATAAATACATGATGGATTTTCAGTTTTGCTCAGAGCATAACACTGAGAGGGAAGGGTACCACTGTGTTGTGATAGAAGACCTGTGATTAACAGAAGGGCAATACTTTGCCATTGTGGTCCTATGGTTCTTAAATAATTCTTGAACCTGCAGGAGGTGATGAGTTTATTTTGTTTTGACACCACCACCCCCCTTCCCTTTTACTTTCCTATATAAGAAAATAAACTTGTGTGCTTCTAATAGAAATTTGAAAATCTGACTAGTTTTAAAGGCTGTTGTAACTCCATCTATGCTGTCAGTCAGATAATCCTATGGCAATCTTCTATCACCTTGGTCACATAAAAGAATGAAAACTGTCTTTTCAATCAGTGTTGCTTCAGCTGATGGCAAGATTTCACCTGTGATTCTCTTGAAAACATTTTTGTGGATTGTGAACTAATATGAAAACAGTCAAATAATTGTGTGACAAGCGTGGAGTGTATCTTGGGAGGCTGTAACATTAAGTGCTGTCACTAGTAAAGAAATCTGTTCCATGCTGTAAGATACCACTTGAAATTTCTGAATGCCTCAAATATTGCTTGTTGATGTATCGCTGCTGTGTTATTACAGGAAGCATTTAGTGTTGTCCTGGTTCTGGCCAGGCCAGGGTTGATCTTCCCAATCAGCCAACACAGGTGAGCTGAGTCAGCCCAGGTGAGCTGAATTAGCTGGAGCTGTTTTCCACACCACTTGACACCACTTGCCTATAAAAGCAGCTGGTTGGGGAAGGGTGAGGGCTGTTTTTTTGCCTCTAGGATAGTTGGAGTACGGCTGGGCTGTCGGGTTGGTTGGTTCTGGCTGTCGGGCAGCCCTCTGTAATTGGTTCAGTGAGGTACTCTGTGTTAGCACTTGGTGTTCGTGTAACAAGCTATTATTGTTCTGTATTCACTTTGATATTTGGCAGTAAACTGTCCTTATCCCAACCCATGGTGGCTCTGCCTTTTTCTCCTCTGGGAGTGAGCAAGCGGCTTGGTGGGCATTTTGCCTCCAGCCTGAGCCAAACCACCACAGGTGTGTAAGAGTAGAATGTGAACTTGTTTTACATATAGCTAATTGGTCATTTGGAAAAAGAAAAAGATAATTGCAAATTAATGAAAAATCCTGTGAATTTGTATTTTTTTACGTTTCATATTTTACATATTTTGTTTTTTGGCAACAGTTCTTAAATGCTGAAATAGAAGTTAGTGTGATCTCTGAGCTGGCAGCTTTGTTCCATGGTGGGTGGTTAATCTGTAAAATTGAGTGGCTTTAAGTTCAAAAAGGAGCTCTTAAGCAGTCATATATATCCATCCAGGACTGGGGGATAGTTTGTGTCTCAGCAGGCAGAGTACAGTAGCCTGATCATTGTTTTTTATTCTGCCACCCAGACTTTCATTTATTTTTCCTTGTAAACTTTGGTGTTTACAATTATCTTAAGCAGGGGATGCAGGGGGAATTGGCCTGCCCCTTTTCAGTGGTTAGTGGAGACGGGACAAGGGGCAATGGCTGCAAGTTGGAGCACAGGAAGTTTCGCTCCAACATGCGGAAAAGCTTTTTCCCAGTGAGGGTGCCAGAGCCCTGGGACAGGCTGCCCAGGGAGGCGGTGGAGTCTCCTTCCCTGGAGATATTCAAGACCCATCTGGATGCCTATCTGTGCAATATGAGCTAGGGAGCTGCTTTGGCAGGGAGGTTGGACCCCATGATCTCTGGAGGTCCCTTCCAACCCCTACAACTCTGTGATTCTGTGATTTGTTATTACTAGATGAAGTTATGTGTAATACTAAGGACATATTAGTATATTATAGTATATTATAACATATTTTACTAATAGTATATTATATAATAGAAAACTAATTAGCACAACCATACCGCGCAAAGGATGCAAAGTTCCAAAGAAGGTGAGAAATTAGAGGAAGGTAGCCTTGGGTATAAGAGGTTTATAACAAGTCAAACATGTCTCCTCATCTTTGCCGTTAATGCAAGCTGGACTTACAGGTTCTAAACTAGTTTTTCAAATCTTAAGTTTGCATCTTTAGAGAGCCCTAAGTGGCCCAGTTTCAGAGAGGTTGGGCACTTGGATGAATTAACGTATTTGTGTTTGGAATAATGTAAAATACTGCATCTTTTGGATAAGAGTTCTGTCAGCTGGCTGTAACAGAGATTTTCCTGTCTTAGATTACATCAGTTGTCTGTAAGTAACTGCTGGAAAGTGTTTTGTAGTGGGTCTAACGAGGAATATTCTTTCTGTTTGCCAAACTCTTAATTTAATTCCAGGCTGGTGCTTTTATCTTGTTGCATTCTGAATTAAATTGAGGACAGAAAGCAAGTATTAGTAGCACAACAAGAAATACTTTTTCATTCTAATATAAACATAATAATATTCTAGTCCTTAGCAGTCTGTGGAGACCAAAAGATGTTCTCCTGGCCAGCAGTTCTCTCAAATTTCATTTGTCTTTAATCAATTGAGGAAGTGGATCCAGGCACTTTAGAGCAAGGCCTTTTTGCCCTTGGGTAATGTAAAAAGGTGCCTCATCTCGTTTAATCAACTAAAGAATCTGTTTCATAAAAGAAAGAACAGTGACTCCATCATCACCTGAAAACAGAAATTCTCCTTGTGCACTTCCAGGGGTACATCTCCCTGGTTAAGTCAATAGCATTGGCACTTCTTATGATAATGTAGGTTGTTTTTAAAATCCTCCCCTCTTCCCCCAGTCCATGTTGACAATAGCCGTGTTAGTTGGTAGTACAGTATGCCTTGGATGCAGTAGTGACTCCTGCCAGGAAAGGCAGTTGGAACAGTTTGGATTCAACAGCTAAGCAGTCTTGCAGACTCTTGAGCAGGGAAGTCCCAACAACAGGTCTCTACCTTAAATCAATGTTCTAGGCAAACAGTCCTGGCCAAAGGCCACCTACTGTGAATAAATGAGCAAAGAGGATAGTGTTGCAAAAGGAGAATGTCACTGTCTGAAGTCATCCCTTTGAGCAGAAATTATTATTATCTTAACACCTATATGTTATCTTGGCGTTGCAGGCATTGCTGCTTTAATATAAATTATTAGCATTAATTATCATTAATGTGTCAATGTACATAATTATAGGGTGTGTGAACAGGCAGGTATTTTTGAAACAACTATGATGATGTTTTCCTTCAGTGGAAAAAAATCTAGTGCCAATGTTTGCCCCAGAAGAATAATATCAGAAATTTGGCAAAGCATTTTGGGCACATCTTTGTCTCCTCATTTAGCTTGGCTAGTGTGGTGGGGTTTTCCTTTGTTTCACTTGTTTCAGCATTTTACTGTGCTTTGTCAAGGTGACTGGGGTTATCTGAGGCCAGGGAGACAGCAGAAATGGGGGGAGGAAGGAAGATTGTTGCAGGAAGTGGTGTTACCTGGTGAAATCAAAGGCTGACATTCACTTAATCCTGTTTATGGACTCATGATTTGGCTGCCTCTAGTATGGTTTGTGAATCTAGCTCTGGTGGCTTTCCATGGATCATTCCCCTCCTCAGATTTATAGATATATTTCTTCACTCACAAATGCTTTAGTTTTAGGTAACAGCGTTTAGCACAGAGTCAGGACTTTTGCCATTCTTTCTATATGGCAAAAACCAAACAGTGAGCTACTAAAACTTTATTTACTTTATTTAATCTTTGCATTTTAGGTATCTGGGCCTATCTCCTACCTAACATTGTAAGTGCCTAATGTAGCAAAATTTGAGATGCAAACAGCTTGCTGTAGACATGCTAATGGATATTAGCTTTCGTGAGGTAGCCAGAAATTTTGTGTCAGAAATTACAAGCACTATGTTCTTTTATATAGTGCCAGTCTTAGAGAAACAAGCATCCTCCACAGATATTTGTAATTAGAAAGGATGTAATGGGTTAGGAGCTTTTGTATTTGACTGTTGCCATGTTCCAAGTAAAGCACCACCAGATACCTTATATTGGAATATATTAAATCAATTTATGACTTTTGTATTGTGGAAGATAGAAGAAAAATTTGAGGATACAAAGAGCTTCCTAGACCCCTCTCTTTTTTAATTTGAGCAGTTACTTAGGGAACTGATGAATTCGGGTCCTTTATTGCTGGTGAAAAATCTGGTCTTCCTGAAAGCATTGAATTTCATGAAGGGGCTGAGTAAATAAAACCTTTTGTTATTTTAGATCTCTTAATAGGTGGCCAGTAGAACTCCATAGGCATAGATAAAAAGCTATATAGCAATCTGGAAAGCTGTTTATGAAGGGTCTGAATTACTGTTTCTACTAAGTTGGGCGGACTTACCTGAGGTAACTGTCCAGTAGCAACAGAACATGGCCTTTTTATATTAACTGCAAGCCTTTGGCTGTGTAATATATATTACAGATTCATTTCCACCATTGTGTACATCTAAAATATTATTTGTATGGGAGATAGAAAGAGAAACTGGAAAGCTGGGTTAAAAGCAAAAAAGCCTGAATCACAGGATCATACTGGGATGATTTGCTAACCAGTTTTTGTCATGTAGATTCTTCTCAGAAATTCTTAAAATATTTTGATTTTAGGGAACTTCTCTAGAGAAAATTTCAGAGGAGCCTGTTGATGTGTGAGTGCTGATACATCTATCTATTAATACATATTATTAATCACACAGACTTGTAGGGGTTGGAAGGGACCTCATGAATTGTTAATACACTATTAATAATATGCATTAATATATTATTAATAAATAACAGGTTATCAATAATATAATGATACACTAATATTAATAGATTTAATAAGACATATGAGTATATTAGTATATTTATATTATATAAATTATTATTATTAATATATTGTTATTATTAATACATATTAGTAAGGGCTGCCTCTCTTTTTGAACTCTTTGTTTCCAAATAATTCACTGCTTTGAAAAGTTTTAAGTTACCTTGTGTTCACTTTCCCCCTGGCTTGTGAGCTGTTATTTGTGGACTCATTTGCCTTGATCTCACGTGATGTGCTTCCTAGAAAAACATTTAAACTTTGCTTTAATGGATAAGAAAATGTTTAGAAGATTGCACATGCTATCACAGGTTTGGAGTTTGAGACAGTAAATCTATTTATATGGTCCCAATAACCACACAGTGGTGCTTATTACAGAACATTTGGGTTTTCTAATTGCACTCTCCATTATTGATGTCAGAAAAGGCAATGAAAAAGTTTATTTTTAAACAAAGCTCACGCTTAGCTCTGATAGATTATTAAAAAGCTGCTGTGGTTTCCTGGCAGGAATTGATCGTTTGGGAGGCTGTTCATTTGCCCTCTGCGTTTTGTGAAATCTGGTGGAATTACCCCAGAAACTGAGTGGAAGGGGGGGCTGGCACAGTGGCCCTTGGAGAGCGGATGTGTATGATGCGCAGCCACCATTAAAAGCAGAAAAGTCTGGTGTTTCCTGAGAACCAGAACCCCATTGTCATCAGGATTGCTGCAGTGATCCTGGCTGTTGTAGAGCACTGTGGCTGTAGGAGCTTTCTCCTTGTGCTGGGAAGGTCTCAGGCTCCCTAGGCTTGTGTCATAGGACTCTTAGTTTCCTGCCTCTTTCTTGGCTCATGAAGTGTGTGGTGGGTGATAAAAGTTGTGCTCCTCTCAATGAAATGAGTGTCTGTGCACAGATGAAATGAGATGCAGTCTTCAAGTTCTTTTATGTGATGCTGGAACAAACTCCCAAATCTTTTCCCTGTTTTGGGGGAAAAGAGATACAGCTTCATGGCTTTTGAATGCAATTTATCAGGGTGCAGCAGTACAATCATATTTTGCTGAATTAACCCTGCTAATGTACACCTAGTTCAAAAAGCTTAAATGTGAAAATGCTTATTTGAAGTCCCATACTTACTGCTGCTTGATGTTCTCTTACCAAATGCAGTCTCCAAGCCCTTAATACTAACTCTGCAGACTTGGCCACTGCTGCAAAACTGGAGCTGAATTCTTTCAATTTCATGCCTTGCTGCCTTATTGAACTCCTGACAGCACTGGTGAGATGGGAAGCAATGCTTGTGCAACCTTTCCATTACTAGTAGGGTTGCATGATTGTGAGTAATTAGATTAATTCTTTTTGTAAAATATTGCACAAGAAGTAATAAAGCTATCTGTGTTTCAATTTAGCACTGTTACGCCCTTGGGGCTTCTGAGGAATAAGTTTATACTCACATTCATCAGACAAGTATGACTTCGAATGCTCACTGGGAGAGAGTCTACAACTTGAAGAAATAAATAGAAGGGAGTTGTGTTTCAGTTCAAGTTACAGTTTCTGGAACAATCATCTTAGAAATCCACCCCTGAGGTACTAACACTTCAAAAGTTAAAATTTTGGGCACACTGAGTGTTTTATTTAAGCTCTCTTACTTACAGCTGATTAATGCGTTAGATGCGAACCAAATGCCATTTCTATTAGCTAAAAATAAACCTTTCACTTTCATTATAGACCTAGATCTTTAATAGAGAATTGGAATTACAGCTCTTTTTTCCATCCAGTTACAATTGTCACTTAAATGTTAATGATAAAGAGCTAAATTATCCCTTGAAAGGCAGACTTTAGTTGGTTGCAAATATGCATGTAGTTGTCAGTACTCAGTTTCCCCTACTTTAGATGTTTTCCACTGGCATTGATGTATAATCTGTCATTACTATTGAAAAAATTGAATTTTTTATTAAAAGGGTAACAGTGAAGTAAGCTTTGAAAGACTTTGTTTCTTCCACAAGACAAACATTAGCAGGCAAACAAAAAAGCCAAGACACATCTGACACTGCAGAATGTACTGTAAATACTTTGGGTGATGGTTTTTATTTTTATTTCTGGATTAATCACAAGGACTTGCTTTTTAAGGTGCTTTTTTGGGTTTTTTGTTTTGTTTTTCTCTGAACATTGATTTATACTGTGATTGCTATTACTTACAGACAATTATTTTCTAATGGATTGCATGTTGTGCAGTAACCTACTGTAGATAAAGTAGCATGTGATGATATTCAATGGGAAGTGTTTAAATTTCTGTTCTGTAGGAATTTCACATTTGATTATATAATATGTTCTTACTGTTTAGTTAAATTTAGGCTATACAGAATTACTTACCGTATATTTGGGTTTGTGAAGTAGTAAGAAGAAAAATGCAGTGTTGTTTCCCCCCCCCCCCCCCCCCCCCCTTTCCTACTTGTCTTCCTTTCTTTTTCTCCTTTCTGGTAGTAGTATCTACCCTCCTCTGGTATATAATATGATGCTACTGCATTCTCCTCTCTTTCACAGTTTGAGTAAATGTAACACTTGCACCTCTGGTTCACTGTACCTCTTTGCTGACAGATTTGTTTGTTACTTAATTACTGAACATGGCAATGAAGTACAGTCATTGCAGTGGCACCTGATATTGAGGCAACATTCAACATGCCATGTAGCTGTTGTCCTTTGTTAACTATGTCTGCAAGGGTATTTACCTATCTAGGGGAGAAACTGTAGAAGTTTGTTTATTATTACAGCTCATCTAAAGGGAACTTTAATTTGCTGGTGAGTTTAAAGACTTCAGCCTTCTAAAGTTTGAGTAAGTTTATCTCTGTGTGTGTGTGTGTGTATATGTATATATATATATATATAATGGATTAAAACTCAGAAGCTGAAGTCCCTTTGCTGTTCTGGCAGGGGACAGGCATCCACTTGAACGTTCTTGAAATGTTGCCATGGCCAGCTTTCCAGCCTTACAGAAAGAGGAGGTGGACCAACTTCCTGGGCCAAGACACTGTTCCAGAGACTAATCAAAACTCCACTCAGTTGCATCTTCCTGTGTTTCTTTCCAGCTGGTCTGGCATCATTTCATTGACCCTGCAGTTGAGAGAGTGCATGAACATAGATGATCTGGGTAAATGATTCCCAGTAATAGAGAGATGAGAGAGTCTGCTTGTTTTTGCCTTGTCTCTGAATAGTGGTGGGAGGTTGGGACCACCTGTAGAAGAGAGGCTATTCTTGCATTGACTGATGGGTGTTACATCCCCCTTTCAGGGTTTTTCTTTTTCCTTGCAGACCATTTAACTGGCTGCACTGGCTGGAAGATGTAGGTCATAATCTTTAAGACTATCAGCATGCTTTTGTTTGTACCTGTTCTGGGCAGTAGCAGTTGGTAGGCCATGCAGTGGTACAAGATCCTACCAGGCCAATCTATGGTCTGAAGGCTTAAAGGGGCCTACTTGTCCCTGAAGGGCTGCTTACCTCCTGGGCAGAACAAACAGGACCAGATGGTCTCTGGGGTCAAGCGAATCTGTTGTGTGTTTCACTGTGCTGCAGCCTAGACATGATCCTAACAAAAATATGTGCCAAGTGCCTACAAGAAAGACCCTTGTGACATAGAACCAACAGTTTGACACTGTGTAAATGCTGTTTCCCTGTAATTGTAAGGGAGAAGTTGAAAAATATTTAAAATACAACCCACCCTCTAGTAAATTTCTGAAATTTCTCTGGTTGAAATGATAGATGCAAAATTCTTTTTGGTTTTTTCCCCCCCTTTCTGGAGGACAAGAGTTATTAATTCACTTTTTAAGTCCTAGAACAGCATTCCCTACTATGTGTAGTTAAAAAAACCAAAACAACTCAACCAATGGATCAAAACCACTCTTTTATTTGTCCCTCTGAGCATTTGGAGCCCTACATTATAGGACTTTTCTTCAGGCAAGTATGACTTTGCTTTTTAGGAACCTTCCAGAAACCCCTGGGGGAAAATAAAAAATATCATTTGTTTCCCATTTTGTATTTGTCTTGTCTTGTATAATTTGAAATGTCACAGTTTTAAATAATTTTTCTAATCTAATAAAAAATCATTTATCTCTTCTGAATGTAAACACTAAACCATAGCTGATGCAGACTTACATTGATTGCTTTAATAAATTTGGTTTTTGACAGCTGTAAGCTACTACATCTGGAAGGACAGAGCTTTACAGTGTATCAGGGAAGTCTTTTTAATTTGGTGAATTTATCACAAGTGAAGTAGTGCAGTGATAAATTGGTTTCAATATATTAATCTGCCAGGTACCGTACGATAGTTGTCTCTTGTGTTGCTATACTAGAGCTTCCCTTCAGCCACAGTGAGAAATGTCCACCTAGCTCCTGGACGGGCTCAACCCTCTGTGGCTACTTGGCTCATGCCAAAAGGCACAGGAAAGAAAAGCTGCCATCCTGCAACAAAAGCTGCCATCGTGTAACTGTGTGGCTTTTCAGAACTTTGTTGTGTTTTGTTTGAAGTTGCCTGTGCTATTAGCTTCTGTGTTTCTTGTACTAGTCCAATATTGGTTCTAACTTGGCTTCAGGAGTGTGGAGCAGAGGGACTAGTCTGGTTTTGGTGGTCTTCGGTCCAGGTATGTATGTGGCAGCCCTACCTGGTTTTGAACTGTGCTGCTTTCTTGGAGGTTTCCCATCTGGATTGACCCTTCATACAGAGATTTGTAACTGGGCAGGATTGCTGTAGATGGTGGAGAACCTCTGAGCCAATTTAAGTACCCTGAGGTAAAAAGCTGATCCTTTGCTAGCAGGCTTGGAAGTTTAGCTGAGCACATACTCAACCTGAGGAAACCGATGTGGTTCTATGAGGACAAAGACTATAGCTGGGCAGGGACCATTATTTAGCAAGGGATTAGCTGGGCACGTTGACCTGGGCCTCAGCCTTCCTGAGTGTGTGTTGGGGTTGTTTTAGCTTCTAATTTGAGTTAGAACTTTGGCATTTCTTGAAATAAGCTTGTGTATTTAACAGAGGCTTGTTCTTGCTCTTTGTAGTATTAATAAAAGCCGAAGGTTTAATCTTGAAGACACAAGCTCTCTGGAACCATGCATCCATGTCAGCTTTAATCCTGTACGTGACCTTCTCAGCAGAGCATAAGAGGACTATTGTGCTGCCTTGGCTGGTGCTGTTGGCACATTGTAACAATGGGTCCGGTGATTTAAACTTGAGGTTTTTCTTTTTGTATGTGTTAACTGCCAATAAATTACCAGGTCTATTTTTATTTCAATGAAATAATATATAAACAAGTATTTTCTGTTTTCATTGTCACTTTCCAAATAAAGGATAATCAGATAAGAAAATAAATAAATGCTGGAATTGAAGCTCCTGGCAGAAAGAAAGAGGTTTTCAAGCCAGAAGAGTTCCTTTGAGATAATGGGCAAAGAGGGATAAATAAGTTTTCCTGGTCTATGTGGCACTGGAGAAAGCAAGGCAAAGCAGCTTGCCACTGCATACAGATTTATCTCAGTGGAGCACTCTGTGTGTCTAACTTTGACACACTTAATGTTGGTGCTAGCAGCTGGAAGAGTTGAGACAAAACAATTGGAGTAATAATTGTACAAAGGTGGGAAGGTTTTTATTGCAGGGGGTGGGAGTTGTGAGAAGACCAACTTCAAGCTAATTATTGTTTTATGCTGTCTATTTTGCTACCATCCTTAGCTCCATTCTGGTTTGCTATCAGGATGGCTTCTTACATAATCTCATTAAAGAATTTGTGTATTGAATAATTATTTTTCACTTTTAACCTTTCCTTCAACAACATGCTGTCTTGTTTTCTGAATGATGAAAATGCTAAAAGCAGCCAGTCTTTGAAACATATGATTTACAGTGTGTTATAAAGAAGCCTAAACATTCTAAGGTGCTCTAGCTTTTGGGGTGCGTTTTTATGCATAGGTATTTCTGATCTGGATGAGATTTTATCAGACTTCTCACAGGTAGAAATGGTCATTGCATCAAACTTGTCCTTGACCACCTATTAATTGTGGTGTTAATTTTGCAAAGGAAGCAGTATGTGTGTGGAAATGAAATGTATTCAAGTTTTAATGATATTTGTGCTTCTGCTTAATGTAGTGCTGTTTATTATGCTTTTCATGTTGTTACTAAGAATTGAAGTTAGTTGCTGGCACATACCCACAGGTTTGCTCCCAACTGGTTTCCAGCATTGTTTGCTCCAAAATATTGATAAAATCTTAACACTTCCAGGGGTGCCTTATCTTCTGTGTTTGACAACCTCCACCCTCAGCTAATTGCTTTCAAGTACAATGTGCTCTGAGCTTGGCATGTGGTGCTTGACTGATGCCTGTGAACCTGAAGCATCCAGATCCTGCTTTCAGAAAAGATGCATATACTTATGGACAACCTGTCACTTGTAATATGTTCCTTTAATATCTTCTTTGGACAGGTTCTCTGCAAAGCTGCTGGCCTTGGTATGAGTACCTGTATAAAACATAATTGGAGTCCAGAGCTGGGATAGCAGCTGTTGCAGAACAATGGACAAAGGACATGAATTTTGGATTTTCTTCAGTCTTCCACTAAATTTTGAACCTTTAATTTTATTTTTTTTTTAGTGTTTGGGGAATGCCTTAAAGTGTAGTAAAGGCTGTCAAAGTAATTTTCTTCTGTCTTGTAAACTAGAGTGCTGCAGTAATTCACAGCAGGCAGAGGTGCAGCAATTTATTTGATGGGCATTTAACCTTCAAACACATCCAATAGGACTATCATCTGACTTCTTTTTTTTTTTAAAAAAAAAAAAAAAGCTCTTCAGCTTCTTTCTGTGAAGGCTACAGGAATAATACATATTTTGCTTATCTGGGTTTCTTCAACCTTCTTTTGACAGGTTGTGAAGCCCCTTGTGAAGATGCAGTAACAGCCCAGTTAGTGGGATAGTTCACAAGGCAGAGTTGCTTGTGTGGGGCTGCCAGCTACCTGTGCCCTGAGTGGGTTTTGTTTCCCATGGTTTTCAAGTATTGAACCTCTTGCTTTCTTGGCTGTGGATAAATCTGTTTCTAGATTTCAAGCCTAGTTGTGTGTTCCCTGTGATCTCTGTCTTGTTTCAAAAGACATCCTTGGTGTCTTGCTTATTTGGTAGGAATACCCAGGTGAAGGTGCAGCTGAGTAGTGTTCCACAGATACTCTCTACCCTTGTGTGTTGGACTAGGTGAGGCAATAATGGCCACACCACTCCCAGTGTGTCAAGAGTAGCAGAAGCACATTGCAGTAGTTTATGCTCTCTCTGGGCAAGGCTGGCTAGACAAGAATAAATTACCTTTTTTGGCCTTTTTTTTTAATGTATGAGTGATGTCTTTATGACTGAAAATATCAGGAATCAGATCTGTTGAGTAAGAATGTGCTGCCCTCCACCAGAGTAATTTTGCAGTGAGTAGCTGTTATGTTTGCCAGGCTGAAGCTGGCTTGTATTATTCATAAAGGCTAGACTGGTTTTAATAAAGATAATTCTCTTCAGATAACATAGAAAAAGAAATACTCATTTATTAGGTTCAGTTTCTTCATGTTCCTGTGGCACTGGTCATGAACAATAACTCTGATGATGTAGTTTACTCTTTGTGTTAGGTTAAACAGTTTTGATTTTTTTTCATTTATTTTTTTAACCTTCCATAAGGAAAATGTCTTTTGTCTGTCTTCTTTTGTATGTTGGCAAACATACAGAAAGTTAAGAGAAGGCACTAAGAGTGGCTTGTCAGCCTGAGAGATCCAAGTTTCTTTCCTGGATCTTTTTGGGAGACCTTTAGTTCAGGCTCAGACTATCTTTTTAAATTAATGAGTTCTGACAACGCTCCTCTTGTAAGCCAAGCTGATGTCTTGGTGGTTGTATTACTCTGTCCTGTAGTAGTTCCATCAGGCTTCTGATAGCAGTGACTTGTCACAACAGCATGGAAAAACTTCATGCTGGAAGTATCTGATTCAGGTGTCAAAAATACTGTGAAGGTTATCAAGACTCTCTATATCTGTTGGCGATCTCAAGAGCATCTTAAAGCTGTAGCGTGAGGTAATGTAATTGAAAGCTGACTTTTACTGTAGACTTTATAACATTCTGTATGAACTCATGTATTTCCTGAAACTTGGTTAATTGTGCAAGTGTGACATCCTGTAATGCTACTCTTTTTCAGTGATGTTCTCATTTTGTTCTCACTTGGAAGTAAAAATTTCATTGTCAGGAAGATCTTTCTCACCATCATCTTTCCCGTGCGTTATGCTCAGTAACAGTGAATCCAGTGATGCTGCCTGGTCCTGTTTCATTAAGAGAGTGATTCAGAGAAGTCCTAAATGTCCCTAGCTCTAATTCTGTCACTGAGAGTTGAAAGCACATGGTGCCTGAACATCAGGTCAGGTGTATGACACCAAGTGCAGGCAGAGATGGATCCTGTGATGGTGTCTTGTTCAGGACTGGTGCAAAACTTGTAAGAGTTGCATCTAACCTGTGTCTTCAGAAACGTTTATAATTCTTCTCTAAAAATCCTGGGCACTATAATTGGGTAACTCTTGTAAAGCAGTGTATCCTCAACAAACTGAGGTGGAAAATGGAGCTGGTGGATTTGAGCCTAAGGAACGTGTTTTGGATAGTCAGACTGAATTAGTGATTCATTTCACGTGAAGCCATCCATTAGAACTGTTGTGGGGCTGTTCAGAAGTTGATTGATTGCCTCGGGGCATCAGGGAATATGCTTTCATATATTTGCTTCCAGATTTTTATTCCATGAAGGTTAATAATTGATGACTTTAAATTTGCAATAGGGAAAACCCAATGATATTTAAAACTGCATGCTTTATATGGACAGTTCTAGTCAGATGCAGTTTTTAACATGAAAATTGATGCATTAGAGTTATTGTATTAGATGATCTGTTAGAGTACTGTAGTAAAGCTTTGTCTCTGTGCTATGTTTGTCCAGTTCAGGGTCTTGTTTTGAAGACAACCCACTCTGCCTGCCCTTCAGTCTGATGGATGTCTTCCTCTTGTTTTCCTCTATTTTTGCCATGAGCAACTATTTTCCTATAAGAATTTCTTCTTCCATTGAAATTAACTTAATAGGACTTAAGGTTAATAAATAACCACTGTGTTTTATATTTAATGTCAAAGCCTAGTAAGAATGTAGAGATTTGTTACCTAATGAATGCTAAATGTACTGCTGAAACATAGTTCCTCAATTTTTAATTAAAGTATTGATCCAGTATTGTTACTACTTCAGAGTTTTCTCCATCTGTACATACTGAGCCAGGTTCTAAGGAGTGCTGTATTGATGAGAACTGCAGCTCAGCATTTAACAAGATTGCTGAAGTTTGAACAGCGTGTCCAATTCAGAGTGCAGTTTATTCTGAAAAAGATAAATTGTAATGGCACTTTTTTACTCAGTTGGTGTTCACAGAATCACAGCATGGTTGGTAGGGATATCCAGAGGTTGTCTTGTCCAAGCCCCCAATCAAGCAGAGTCACCTACAGTCTATTGCCTGGGACCGTTTCCAGACAGCTTTTCTGTATCTCCAAGGATGGAGACTACACAGCCTCCCAGGGCAACTTGTGCCAGTGCTAGATCATCACCATGGTAAAGAGGTGTTTCCTGATGTTCAAGGATAACATCCTGTGTTTCAGTTTGTGCCCATTGCCTTTGGTCCTGTCACTGGACACCACTGGAAAGAGTCTGCCTCCATCCTCACTCTGCTCCTCCTTCAGGTATTTATGCACTTTGGTAAGATTCCCCTTGCATCTTCACAACTGAATAATCCCATCTCTCTCAGTCTTCCTTCATAGGAGAGATGCTCTGGTACCTTCATTATCTTTGTGGCTCTTTGCTGGACTCTTTGGTATGTCCATCTCTCTCTCTGGTGCTGGGAGCTTAGAGCTGGACAGTTGCTTGTAGGTATTATGAATGTCCCATTTGTTTCAAGGTATAATATCCACTTTTTGTATCTGATAGCTAAGGGATGACATGATTTACCTGTAACAATGCCTCAGTCTCCTGGAGAGTTTTATTTTCTTCCTTTCAGAGGAGGGGAATACCAACCAGTCCCATCAGGTGTCAGAGGAATGACACTGTGTTGTGCATCTATGGAAAGTCTGTCCTGCTGACATGATGCAGCTCCTGTGTGGGTGTCCGGCAGGCTGGCTTTTCAGGAGTGATGATACTGGGAGATGGTCCTTGAACAAAGACCCTACCTTATGAAATAAGGGACCACATTATATATGAAAATGACAGGAAAAAGAAAAAGCCTGCCAGACTTCAATTTGCCTTTTTTTCCCTAGCATTTCTCTAGTCTCCAAAGGTTATTATATTTAATTTCTCAAGTTATAATGACAAAAAAAAATTATCAGTCCATGTCTGAAAATACTTCTAGTAACAAGCTTGCTTGAAGGCAAGATAGGGCAAAGCTTTAAACAACCTAGACTAATTGGCCCTTTAATACTAGAATCTTCATATTTGTAAAGTTTCTTGGGAACTAGTTCTGTTGTAGGCAGAGAGGTATGAGTGGTTTTGATTCAGGTGAAGGTTTATTTCTTTTGAATTGCACACCTAAGGGCAGGTGTGGAAGAGGTCTTGCACTGGTTCAGTTTTTTCTGATATACTATATACAGTTAGATGAGGATTAAATCAAGGGGCATCTCTGTAGGCACAGCTTCATGTGGACTTGGAATGAGCTGATTGCAGAAGTAGGAGTTGGTAAGTTTGGCTTTCTGAGCCTCTTTTTGAGCTTTATTGTTGTTACGCCCTATTTGTGTTTTCTTCTGTGCTTTTTGAAATGTTTATTAAGAAAGAATCAATGAGAAAAATACTTAACTACAAAAGTTAACTACTGCATTCTGGAAAGTGTATGACATAAACACGCTCACATCCTTCCCATAAAAGCAGGATCAGTGTTTCTTCTAAATCCATCCGCTCCCGATCACTTCTGACGTGACATCCTAATCCTCTGCATGTGACGACCCAATCCTCTTCACAGCCACTGCCTGTGGAAAATATTCACATGATTCAGAACACTATTAGAAGCTGGCTTTAGGCCTAATGAATTGTTGTCCGTTATTACATTTTTATTTATAGGGAAGAGCATTTTAAAAGATGTTGTGAAGGTATCTTAGGCATATGTTTAACTTTAATTCAAGTTTCAATTTCTTCAAGGCTATCCTGGTTCTTAGGCCCTGTTAATTTCAATGATTTCTGTGAGAAATGCTGAATCTGCATCACAATCTGTCTCTTGTGCTGGCTCAACTCCATTCAGCTCCAGTAGATAGAGGCGACGGCTCAAAGGGTTCAGGAGGGTTTGGTAGGCCTTGTTAATCAGGGAAGAGTGCTGCTCGGAGTAGTACTGTTCTTTTGGCGGCCTCTGGCCAAAGCGGTTACTAACCTTGGTTACTAACCTTGGCAAGTCAGGGAGTACTGGCTTTTTTTCATTTATTGAACCCCAGCTTTTTAGCTCCAGCTGCATATTTCAAGTGTGTATCATCAATTCTCTCAGAAGGTAGGTGATGACTTACACGAGGCTGCCTTGCAGCAAGTCATCCTGAAGTACTAATGAGTAGTACGCGAAAGGCCTGCTGCAGAAGGTATCCTCAAAAGAAAACAAAACCTAATTCCTTCAGTTTGGATTGAGTAAAGTTGGTTTTTGTTGGCTTGCTTCTTGCTAACCAGCTGGGTTTCTGTATCAAAGCTGCTGGCTTGTTTGTTTCTTTGGTTTTTAGCTTACATGACTTATTTCTTTGTCGGAGGAGCAGTAGTTGTGTTCCAACAGAGGGTCTTTTGGATGCTCAGCCTTTTATGGTTTAGCAGGACTGTTTCATGCTGGACAGATACCAGTAGGAGTTTATCTGGCAATGTGGAGCCCAAGAGATCGCTGAAGGAGTAGCAGTAAGGCGGGTGAATATGCTAGAAGCTTGCAAATCCCATATTTGTGCCAAAATGCAGAATGAAATAATAGCAATATGTATATGGCTCCAAAACTTTAATAAATAAATAAGATATTAAGGTGTAGCAAATGGCTTTACATGGTTCACCTAACTTAGCATAACAATACCAAGCCTGCACATGTTTGGCTTGTTTGTTTGTATGTTCCACCTAATGACTCTCATTCTGTAATAATTTAAGAAGTTTATTCTTGTTTTAAGAGGGAATTACTTAGCTGTAGAGGAGCACAATATAAAGTTATTTTGGAGAGAAAAAGATGCTTGACATTTCTAGCAATTTTTCTTAATTAAGCGTAGATATGCTTTACATTGTGACATCAAGTCCATACACAGTCCTGTAATTGCTGAGTTATAAGCACATAATTATGTTTTACTCTTATTCAGTGGTAAGACTAAGCAAGTTTTATCTTTGTAGTTATGTCATTAACGGAATAGTGTCCTGACATTAAGCTTTTATTTTTTAGACTAGATCTTATGTATCTCTTGCCTGATACTGAGTAACGATGGCTGCTAAATAAAGAGTCTTTTTCTTCTTTGCAGAGAAATTTCAGCATGTTGCTGTACCTCCCTTGATTTGCTTTTGTCTTGCCTAGTGTTTTGAGTTCCAAAAATTATTTTAATGCAACAAAGAATAAAAGGAACAGCTAAAAGAGAAGGTGCTTAGAGTCGGGATGAATAATGTTGAAAGGCATAGGCTCAAGTAAATGTGTCCCATTGGTTAAAGGAAAAAGTCTGGAGAGAAAAAAAAAAGGCATCAAAACCCAGAATGAAAGTTCTGTTAGAAATAAAAAGATATCCTTAAAAAATTGGAAGCAGAATCTACTGGAAAAAATGGAAAAGGACGTAAACTCTGACATTTTAAAGATAAAAGTCACAAAAGAACCCACCCCACTTCAAAGCCAAGTTTTTAAATGCATAACAGATAACAACAAAACCCCCCATAATAAACCAGGGAATTGGCATAGCTGATAATAATTAGAATGAAAAGAAGCATTACTGGTATGTACTGTAATGGCAGCACAGCTAAGTTAAATATTTTTTTATGGGAGTTAATGTCTGAAGAAATCACCAGTGTTTTGCCCATTGAAATACTAGACAGAAGGTAGAAATATTTTGTCAGGTTTTTTTGTTAATGGAAAACGATTCCTGTCACTCAAAAGCAACTGGGAAGACTTCTGAGGAACCTTGTAGTTTCAGTAATTAAACGCAGATGAGATTAAACTTCAGTAAGTACCAAACAATGTACATGGTAAAGAGGAAAAATCTGGAACCTTTAAATTAGTGAGTTAGCTGTTGCCAGTAAAGAAGGACTTCTGGGTATTGTCTTAGGAATTGGTTCAGTACTCAGTGGTACTGAACTACTGAATCTAAAAGGCAGTTAACAATATACTAGTAAAAGGAATAGAGTATAAATCAAAAAAACATGACTTGTGTGAATGTGTAATTCTGTACTGATGCCTTGGAAAGCTGGAACAGAAACTCAGTAGCCTTGGTGACTGTGAAGCAGGTATCCTTTCTTACAGAGCTGGGCACACAGGGGATCGCTCCTCCAAATGTGTGCTCCCATTAAAGCCAAATTTCCCTTACAGATTTACTCTACATATTCATTGTAATTAAGAAAAGGCAGGGTTATGCAAACTATTTCCAGGAAGTCATTTATGTTAATTCCTCCCAGATAGAGCATGCTCAGTGACACTCAAGGGGTCTTCCGGTGGTCTTCAGGGATGGAGGCTGGACGTCTTCCTCGCTCTCAGCATATGCTCTTTATGATTCTTTTCCACAGTTACCAAAACACATTCCTGAGCTCAAAAACACATTCCTGCACAAACTAGTTAGGAACCCCTTTTCGCTGAGAACAAGATATGCTCTGTCTCTTGGTCATTAGTCTCATTATTTATGTCTCCCCTATCTTCACTTTCTTCAGTTTCAAGGCTGTTGCGCTGTTATGGCTAAGTTTTGTAGCTGCTTTCACAAAACAGCTCCCATGGTTACAGCCATATTCTACTAAAATCTAAACCAAATCTATTCTTAAAAACATGAAAATTCTTATATTAAAATTATATTAATTGTCTCTTAAGCTACATCTACATTAATCTATTCAGCATGATTACGTTTCGATTAATTAGTACCACATCCACTTCTCAATAGCTTATGTGCTTCTGTAACATTATAGTTACTACTGCTATAGTATTCTAAAAGTAAGCTTGTCATGTTTGATCAAAGGTGTGGAATATTTTCTGAGGCCTAAAAGTTTTCAGCTTAGAAAAAAATCCCATCTGTGTGGGGGTAGATCAAATAGATTTTTAAAATCATGAGTGGAATGAAGAATGTGAATATAGACTTCTGTTTTCATTATTTTACATTAATGATGCAAGTTGGAGTATGTGGTTGAATAAGGTGGGAAACAGGTTGTTTAAAAAAGCCAATGAAGAAAGAAAGCCAAGACTCCATTCCTTCAAAATAACCTGATTGTATTGTAGTGGTGGTGTAGACGATTGTCTACAGGGAAAAAAAAAGTAAGTTTTGTAGGAAGGGGGAATATTCTTCCTCACTCCAAGAGACATGGTTATTAAAAGCAGAGTAGCCTGAAGAAAGCCCCATGTATCCAGAAACAGATCTTCCCTCTTCTCCTCCTCTGCTGCGCTGACTGCTCAAATGCCCAAGTTGTGGAAGGTACCATGGATTAAACAGTCAAGTAAATTGTGTATAGCTGCACCATTTAAACAAAGGGAACACATTTCTTCAGATTGTAGATTTTATTGCATCTGTCCCTGGTTCTTCTAATGACTCCTTGCTCTCCATGATAGCACAGGCATTAGAGTGGCTCTTTGACACCAGCACACCAATTGTTTCACTGTTTTTTAATCTTCATGGCAGCCGTTATGCCAGTAACTTTTTTTATTATAACCTTGCTTTTCATAGACTTTACCTCTTACTGCAAAGTTTTAAAGTGATTATGTCTATTTCTAAATATGTGGCCTAGCTATTGCTGAAGTCTGCATGTTCTTAATATGCATAATTATAAAACACTGAACAACTCTGTGCAGCGTGTACCGACTAACCAGATCCATATCTATGGCTAGCTGTAGTCTGGTAAAGGCTGACATGCCTCTTGCTTTGTTTGCATCACTTCCCTGAGAGGAGCCACAGTCTAGTCTGAAGTCTAGACTGTCTCTATTTCATACTGTTTTGCTTCTTGCATAGCGTGACTTCAGTATGTTTCTAAGTGGTCTCTTTAAGTCTCTTGGCTGATGTTTACTTGCAATAGCGTTAGATTAATTAATTGCTAGAGAAGTTAGCAATTAGTTGCTGGGGAGCTAAAGAGGAGAAGGAAACAGCCTAGTTGATGTGCCTGCTATAGAATATGAAGGGTCTGTTTTGAAAGAGAATTAAAGGAGACCTAGTAGTAAGCAGGGGGCGTGTGCATGAATCATCTAGCCTTTATACCAGGCATAAAAACTGTTAACTGTTTCAAATGCCAGAAGGATCTGCACTGCCTTTAATATAAGTGAACACTTTGTAGTTAAGCCTTTTTTCTTGTAAATAAGGCTGAACTAGTTCATATTTATTTTCATTCTGCTGTTCCCAATGTAATCTTTTGAATAGTCTGGAAATAACACTCTCCACGGATAAATCTTTTTAATACATAAATGCAGCAGTGGTATTTTAAGAACAATTAAAACAGTCTTGTTTAATGAACCACTGATTTGAATAGATAACTCACAGGCTTGCCAAAGTATATTCATTAAACATGAATGCTGTTCAAAAAAAGGATTGCAAATTTCTTTTGTTTCTCTTTTTTAAAGTTAAAATCTGACATTCTTATTTCTTAAAGGAAAAAAAAAACCCAACACCCCAGACCATTTCAGTAATCAGTACATCCCTTTATCCTAGTGATTTGATGCCCTGTCATTTTTCATGTTAATTTTTTAACTTTTTCTGTTTCTATATGTAGGTTTGTTCCACATGTTTCTGCTATTTTGTTGGTCTTTTAGATTGCTAATGTTTTGATCCCTCTTATCCCTCCCCCTTGAGGTTTTCATCTTTCTGATTATAAGTGGTTTTCCTGGTTTTGAACTGTACTGTTCTTCTTCCTTACAAGAACAGCATCTGACTTCTGAAATGTCATGCCTAAGCATTTCCTTCCTCCAATTGTTGCTTACCTCACTGAGAAATAAAGAAACTCTCAACTAGGAAATTACTTGACCATTTCACTCTGTCACAGATCATCGTAGTTATCCATATGCCTCATGCTGGGAAAGTACACCAGCAGTAACCTTAGTTTAGAAAATCCTTATAAAGGTATAAGCAGTTGACAACAGTATTGTACTCTTTGGAAAAATAAGTAGAATATTAAGTCAAATAAGCAGTCTTGCAGTTTAAGACAAGAAATGTATGGATTTAACTTAATTTATTGTAGCATTGATTTTATTCTGGTCTGCTCACATGTTGACTACTTCATGGACAGTGCTTTGGAGTAGGGGCTACTTGAGTGGCAGCTACTACTGCAGATAGTGATGGGGCTCAAGTGACTCAGGAGGCTGTAACAAATAATATGCACCACTCCAGGAGGGTTGAAAACCAAGGATGAGAGAGGGGGTGTTGAAACAGTGTTTTGGTACACAGCTACTATCTTGACAGCAACTGATTGGTGACCTTGTGGTTTGAAATCCATCTTTCCAAATAAGTTGGATGGGCACAAGCGCTTAGAGGGACTTTAGTGTCCTCCCTGACTTCTCAGGAAGAAGTGTGAACACTTCTGTGAGGTGGGCACTGTTTTTCTGGTTGGGCAGAACTGCCAGGCAGACATATGCTGTACCCAGCGTCCTCATTTTCCTAGTGCACCATGTACAACCTCGATGCAGAATTTAGGTACAAACCTGCATTAATCTAATAGAAGCCCGTGTATCCTATCAAACTATCAGAAGATCAGTTATGCTTTTACATGCCCAACATGCAGATGAGCTCCTGTTTCATGATCTGGAGGTGCAGATGGCCTGAGATGCTCTGTGAGCATGGTCATCTGGATATGGGAGTGCTTTGACTAAGGCTGAAATGGGTTCTAGCAGTCCCCTTTAAAGTAATGACTGTGTTAGAAAAGGCAAGTTTATTTCAGCTGATCCCCTCTATTGAAGTGTGGAACATTTTCTGTCTTGTTTAGTTGTATTTCCTGTTTGCTTTCATTTGACTGTATCTGGTTCTTAGTTGGAGCAGAGGGTGGCTGAGTGAACTGTGAGGCTCTTTAAAAATTCCCCATGGTTGCTGTGGCTCTCATTAAATTTTTAGAGTGGGGCCAGGATTTGAGTTGCTAATAAAAGTGATCTTAATTGGGTTTTTTTACCCTCTGCCCCCACGATTAGTATGCTTATTTCTTTTAGTAGTTGGTGCATTCAGGATGGCAGGATTACATGTGTGCATGTGTGTTAGGTGTAAACACCATGGATTGGGCTGTGTTCATGTTTTACTGTCATGAACCGATGGGGAAGTTGATGGGTTTGTGAAGTGTGAGAAGAAGAAATTGCTATGAGCCTTTTAATTAGTGGAGGGGTTCTTACAGAGGCATAGAAAGGAAAAGGTAGCAGTTAGAAATGGTACTGATGGAGAAGCTGAAGGCCTGTGTGTGAGGGCACAGCAGCCATGCCAGAACTGCACTGTTGGACAGGCATCACAGAATTATAGGGGTTGGAAGGGACCTCCAGAGATCATCGGGTCCAACTCCCCTGCCTGAGCAAGGTCCCTAGGACAGGTCGCACAGGTTGGCATCCTGATTGGTCTTGAGTATCTCCAGGGAAGGAGACTCCACCACCTCCCTGGGCAGCCTGTCCCAAGGCTCCCTCACCGTGAAAAAATTCTTCCACATGTTGGTGTGGAACTTCCTGTGCTCCAGCTTGAGGCCATTGCCCCTTATCCTGTCCTTACAGACCATTGAAAAGAGGCTGGCTGTTTCCCCTTGTGTCCTACACTTGAGATATCTATAAACATTGATCAGGTCCCCCCTCAGTCGTCTTTTCTCCAGGCGGAACAGCCCCAGCTCTCTCAGCCTTTCCTCATAGGGGAGATGCTCCAGGCCTTTAATCATCTTCATAGCCTCCTCTGGACTCTCTCTAGGAGATCCCTGTCTCTCTTTATACAAGGGAGCCCAGAACTGGACAAAATATTCATTAAGGGATGACTTGTTGAGGGTATACTTCTTTTTGTAACTCCAACTATATAAAAACTACATTACTGTCTGAAAACTGTGTAACCAAAACCTCAAACAAAATGTAGTAATAAGAAGCTTTCTTTCTCCTGCACTGAGAGAAGCAAGCTTCCAGTACTTTCATAGACCCACGTCTAGAGCTGTATGTAGGGCTTTGCAGAAGATGCCATGAAGAGAAAGATCTGATGGGCTGAGATTCCCATATCCAGATGATCATGCTGTCCCTATCAACAGCTAGTGACAGCCTCAGAGTACTCTTCTCCAGGAGAAAACTTGCTTCAGCCTTGTTTGTCATTTAGTTGTTCCCCTTTGAGGCAGTATTATCCCAAATTAAGAGCTCCAGAGCTTCAAAACTCTTCCTGAAAGTAGGGAACTATAACTGCTGCTGTTCTTACAAAGGTGGGATGACGGGCATCTGTTTTCTGCTTAGCATAGCAGAGGGGAAATACCCCTCCTCAAAAAGATTGGAGGTAGGAATACTGTTAAAACTGAGGGGGAAAGATGAAAAGAAGTGAGTGGCATCAGCTGGCTAGAAACATATTACAATCTTTTCCTGGTTATCCTTTCTTCTCCTCCCCATCTTTGTCTACTCTCTGGGGGCTTTCCCTCTGTTTTTCTGAGCTGTGCTGTACTTGGAGGTAACTGGAGAGGTTAGACCCCAGTGGATACAAGCCTAGGCTGGAAGTCCTGGTAACGATCAGTCAGCGTCACCATCCTCAATTAAGAGACACTTGGGTTCTGAGTTTACAGATTCTATTGATTTTTTTATTTTTTTTTTCTTTTTTTCAAAAATAAACTCCCAGATGTTACTGTGTGGTACTTGAAAAAGACAAGAAGCAATCAGTGCACTATATTTAGTTTTAAACATTGGAATTATAAATAGGAGGGTGTCTTTAAATGGTTGATTAAATATAAATAATGGAACATTGTTTCTTCTCCTTTAGGAAAAGGAGACAAAAAAGTGCTCTAATGCTTGACTCAAATTTTAGTTTGAAAAGACATTGTCAGTACTGGCACAACATATTTTTCTCTTTTTTGTGCTTTAACTTTATTTTAGGGTCAAGATAATTTGGCCAGAGCTATTTGGTGAATTCTGATGGTGTTTAGCTGGAATTCCATGAAGCTTTGAAAGTGTTACGCACCTCAGGGAGCATTGGATATGACATGGGGCAGGGTTTGGTCTCCCCATCTCCAGAGATGAGAATCTTTCTGGCTTGTGTGTCTGCCTTTTCTCCCATTAGCAATGTAATGGTTTTAAATTACAGCAGGGGTAAGTTTAGATTAGACATTAGGAAGAAGCTCTTCACTATGAGCGTGGTGGTGAGACACTGGAACAGGCTGCCTGGAGAGGTAGCAGAGGCCCCATCCCTGGAGGCATTCAACATCAGGCTTGATGGGGCTCTGAGCAACCTGATCTAGTTAAAGGTGTCCCTGCTTAGTGCAGGGGGTTTGGACTAGGTGACCTTTAAAGGTCCCCTCCAACAACAGCATTGTGTGTTTCTGTGATTCTAACCATCAGAGTACTGCCAAGCATGACCTTTCAGGGCCAGCAATGGTACAACTGTCCTCCAGACGTACTCTTCTTCCCCTTCAGTGGGTAAGTTGAGATCTGATTTTCTTTTCACAACAGGGCCAAAACAGATTTGGGAACCTTCCCCCAATGTGGAAATGCCTTTCCTTGCCCATCTGCAATGCATATTTGCACATAAGTAAAGCAATGGCATTTGAGTATTTGCTTGCCTGAGCTGCAATGTGAGTTTTGGGTTTTCCTGAATTGGGTTTGCTGTGTACTGGTTGTAGTGATCTAGTTCTGGACAGTAAAAGGCATTGTTTTTGTGTACTCCAAGGCCAAGAATACTAGTGATTTTCTAGTCAGTTCATTCAATGCTCATTCTTCAAGACTGGAGACTTCACCCAGAGGACTAGGCACTATGATGTTGTGCTGAATTTAAATAATAAAATTAATTGGATACAAAAAGGAGACGTGTTTAACACTGTTTTATAGTGCTGCAAGGTCTGGTTGTTAAATAAACCCCTAAGTACCAAGGTCTTGGTCTACTTGATCACAAAGTAACCAGACCCTGATTGGAAGAAAAAAGGAATCTATGTGAATTATTTTTTAAGAAAAAAGAAACCCAACAAGAGAATACAGTTAATTACAGAAGTAATTTTTATTGTAATAATGGCATCTAGTTATTTCTGTATCATATAATTAATTTTTGTGGGGTTAAGATATTACAGGTGTACCAACTAATATTTATAGAGGAAAAGAAGAGAAATTAATTGTCAGGGGATGGGGTGGCTACTGATGCTGTTGGAACAGTCCAGCGCTCTTATCCCCAGAGAAGAACACATAGAAAGGAGGGACAAAGACCAGAAATTGCATTCATTTCTGCAGCCAATGCTCAGTGCTAAAGGCAAGTGGGCAGCATGTTCCCTCCTCAACCTCTGTTTGCCAAGACTTGTCAAGTTTGTCACCAGTGGGCTCCTTAAGGCTCTGGTTTCAGTAGTGCCTTGAAGTAACTGTGTCATGCAGAGGAAAGTGTCTTTGTTGGCTAGCTTATGCTTCTTTAAACAGAAGCTGTAAAGAGGGTAGGGTTGAATGGGGAATGAGAAATTGCTTTCAGGATTTAGGTGATGCTGGTAGCTGTGAGACCCCTTCCTTAACCTCCAAGGAGAGGAAAAAAAATAATCATGTGACTATCCTTTGAGGTGCAACCAATAGATGCTTTCTCATAAGGTTGGGATTTTCTCTAAGATCACTGAAGTTTAGGTACTGAATTTACCTCTTGCAAGCAGCATTCTCAAGCAAATAGTTGTGGCTGTGGTTGCAACTCTCACAGATTTCTGTATATTTTCAGTAAAATGACTCATGTGAGTCAGCTGGTTTAGTTCTGATGTCTTGGGTTATGTGCTAAATGAGCCTTCCATTACCCTGCTGGCCTGGTTTAGTTGGTCCAGCAATTAACACATGATTTTCTTATGGTGGGAGTATTTGGAGAATTAGGTGGTGCTCCCATAGCTGAGACAGCAAATCATCTTTGGCTCTTAGCAGATGGCATGAATTAGAGCAGCCTAAATTATTGGAATGAAAAGAAAATTGCAGAGGGGATAAGCACAGAGAGGGATGTATTCTTGGCATGTGCTTTACTCAATGGTCCTGTAGGATGTGATATATATATATGTATAGGACTATTTTTATGGCAAAATGCAGATGTGAATGCATTGAACATGAACTGAACATGCAATGAAAAGCCCTTTAAAAAATATTTTCTAATAAATAGGTTTAGTAGTGCAGCATGAAAAACACTGTTTACAAAAAAGAAAGCTAAAAGGAAGCTGTTTCCACAGTAATTGTGGAAATTCATTAGTGTCTATTTTGAAGAGTAGGTATTAACATTTACTTGGCAAATTCTCGAATGTGTTCAATTTGCTTTAAAAGTGAACAGGAAACATCTCTCCCAGGTTTACAGTAGCTAAGTCATTCATGTTTAGATACTTAATGAATGCAAATTACTTGTTTTCTGTAATGTCCTGATACTTTCCATGCTCCTTATGAAAATTAAAGCTTTTTGTTTGTTTCTTATTACTTCTGTAGTCGAGTCAGTGAATTTAGACTGCTGTTGACTTGAAATACTCCATTTGGGTTTGATTTTAGGGTTTTGGGGTTTACATTCTTTTTTTAAACTATGCAATGTGTACTGTAATGAACATTCTTTTTTTTTTTTCTTTCCCTAAAGCTTTAGTTTTTTCCTGCATTTAGGGTCGTATGAGGCCACGCAGGGAAGTAGTGTCTCAATCCGAAACAACCCCCAGCATGACACTTCCTATGCTGGAGCCAAGTCTCCTTTTGTGTTTGTGAGACGTGGCTTTGCAGTCTACAAAGCTTGTGGAAGGTTGCTAATGATACCTGGTCTATTACTAGTTCTCTTTGCAGGTTTGCAAGCTTGCTTTTTTCCTTGGGTTGAATACTTTTTCGAAGGTAGCGTGCATTTTTCTGCATGTGGTCAGGTGCATGGGGAGAAGGAGCTTATCTGAGCTGTTTGGTGCCTGGCTGGTTACTTGAGTCTGTAGGGCCACTGGGCTAGGAAAGGGAACGCGTGCAGATATAAGTAGTGTGATTTGACTGCAGGCTGAGTATGAGCCAGCAGTGTGCCCAGGTGGCCAGGAAGGCCAATGGCATCCTGGCTTGTATCAAAACCAGTGTGGCCAGCAAGTCCAGGGAAGTAATAGTGGCCCTGTACTTGGCATTGGTGAGGCCGCACCTCGAGTGCTGTGTCCAGTTCTGGGCTCCTCACCATAAGAAGGACATTGAGACCCTTGAGCGAGTCCAGAGAAGGGCAACCAGGCTGGGGAAGGGGCTGGAGGGAAAATCCTATGAGGGAGCTGGGACTGTTTAGCTTGGAGAAGAGGAGGCTGAGGGGAGACCTTATCACCACCTACAATTACCTGAAATGAGGGTGTAGAGAGGTGGGTGATGGTCTCTTCAGCCAGGTGACAAGTGATAGGACAAGGGGAAATGGCACAAAGTTGCCCTAGGGCAGGTTTAGATTAGACATTAGAAAAAAGTTTTTTACTGAAAGAGTTGTCAGGGCCTGGAACAGGCTGCCCAGGGAGGGGGTTGAGTCACCTTCCCTGAATGTGCTCAAAAAAAAAGGGTTGATGAGGTACTTAGGGATATGGTTTAGCTTAGGATGGGATTGGTTGGACTTGATGATCTTCCAAGGTCTTTTCCAACCTTGTGATTCTGTGCTAACACAGTGGATTTAGTGCCCCTCTGAGCAGTAATAACCCCTTTCTGCTTTGTGGTTGGGACCAACACATGGTCGAGAGAGCAGAGGCACAGTACTGCCTACTGTGATGGAGCCAAGGTGAATGTCCTGTGAGGCTGCTGCCCTGTTTTTGCTTCCATTTACTCCAGTTCATTCAGTACTATTTTGGACATGCAGTTAAAAATAGCATCAAAACAATCCCATAAAATCACACCAGAGTGTAGAGAAGCTGCTCTGTGAGCAGTTACAGCCTGCTTTCTGTCCTCTCTACCCCAGCAACTCTTGGTCCTCACCTGTCTCACCGTGGCTCCTGGGCAAGGAGCGGTGCTGGGGGAGGTGGCTGGAGGTTGTTTGGGTCCGGAGCTGTTCCTGCTGCAGGTCCTGCCAACCTTTACCAAACCAGATGCAGAATAGCTGAGCTTTGCCTTTCAACTAAACAGAGCTAATGCCTTCTTGGTGGGAGTCCAACTTTCTGGTCACCTAACTGCAGAACTCAAGATAGATATGCTATCCTGAGACTTTACCTCTTTATTACATTTACTTCAAACTTGCTAACAGGCTCAACTTGCATTAAAAATGCTGCAGTTTGAGAAAACCATCTTGTAATGATCTGGTAAATGCAGACAGATCCAGATTGTTTCTCAAAGATAAGAGAATTCAGATGCTGTTTGGCTCAGCCAGTCTTGGGGTTTTGCTGCTTCTGTTAAGACGTGTCTCTTCAGGACCCAGTGATGCTATTAAGGTTCTTTGTGTTTGCACACATTTATCCTTCATATACCATGCCTCACCATTGATTCTGTTGGCAGGAATTTGCTGGTCTCTTTGAGTGTTCTGGTTTTTCTAAGATAAAGAAACTTTCTCAATTTTATGATCAACTAGAAACAAAGAGGCTAATTTAAGTATTCCACTTATAAAGAAGAAATTCATTATGAATAGGTATAATTTATATTATGTTATACTACATCATCTTGGTTTTTGAACTAGAAACAATGACATTCTGTTTTCTAAGTTACTCCTGAGACACATCAGAAAAACAGTGTGACTTTGTTTATCTAAACCCTGTGATCTTGTATTACAAAGTGATAGATCATGTAATCCTGCTCCATAAAGCATTCTGAAGCTCTAATGAGAGAAAAGAAAGTTAATTAAGCAACATACTAAATCATGCTGTTTGTTCTTCAGTTCTATTTAGCTGAGAGGCTACTGTTAAATTTTCATGTTGGAAGTAAATTTTATTAAATTTTTATGCATGGTCATGACAGCTATGTAGGACTTCAAAACAAACTAATAGACTCTATGTTCTTCATAGCTTTTTGCTGTAGGCATAGAGTTCACCAGGAAGAAGTCCTGAAGCTTCCCTGTATGTCGTGGGGGTTGCCAAGTCGGAAAGCAGCTTGGCAGAAAAGGACCTGATGGACACTGGGCTCCCTGGTGTAAAAAGGACAGGGATCTCCTGGAGAGAGTGCAGAGGAGGGCTACAAAGATGATTAAGGGCCTGGAGCATCTCCCCTATGAGGAAAGGCTGAATAAGCTGGGGCTGTTCAGTCTGGATAAAAGAAGATTAAGGGGAGACTTAATTGGTGCTTTACAATTATCAAATATCTATGGTTCTATGTGAGCCCACCTACAGTCCCTTATCCAGGACCATTTCCAAATGGCTTTTCGGTATGTCCATGGGTGGAGGCTCCACAACCTCCCTGGGCAACTTGTGCCACAGTGCTTGGTCACGGCCACGGTGAAGAGGTGTTTCCTGATGTTCAGGGCAACCTCCCATGTTTCAGTTTGTGCCTACTGCGGCTGGTCCTGTCACTGGGCACCACTGGAAAGAGCCTGGCCGCATCCTCTTTGCACCTTCCCTTCAGGTATTTATGTATAATTTGTAAGATTGCTCCTGAGTCTTCTCCAAACGGAACAGTCTTTCATCATAGGAGAGATGCTCCAGATGCTTAATAGTCTTATTGGCCTTTTACTGGACTTCCTCCAGTATGTCCACATCTGTCATGTAAAGGGTATGAGTCAGCTGTGTGGCTGAGGGGGCGCTACCACTGAGTCACCAGGTTCAGAAAAGACCCTCTTGCTCTCTAAACTCCTCAGAGAGGAACCTAGGTACAGCAGGGTCCAGTCTTAGTATCAGACTTGGACAACAGTTTATGTCTAAAGTTCTAAATCTACAAGCACATACCATAGTCAACGTTTGCCTGTCAGAGCCCTTGAAGGACTTTCACTGAAACATTTTCACAAAGTTGAAACTTATAAAAAGTTTATTAGGGTGACAGATTTGTGGTTGCCATTGATAAATGCATTTGCTGCAGCAACACTAATATCTGACTATTATAATTAAAATGCTAGCATTAGCTGTTCCCTCCCAGGGATGACATTTAACATGATTTGGGTGGAGAGTCAAGCACTATAGTCATATATGTTTAGCATGTACTGCTTTTTGCTCATTATCATATTTAGGTGTGTCAATTTTAAATAATTATTTTGCAGTTAATGAGGAAAATGATCTCACTCCAGGAACTATGGCCTTCAAAATTCCATGTAGAAAACATACTTTTTCTGCAGTCTCTAGCCAAAACAGGACTGTCCTGCTGCCAGAAGACTCTCTCCTTCAGCTGCTTCTCACACCACCATTGCAGATCTCCATCCACAATAAGATAAGCAGACACCTGCGTTTTTAACCTCTAAGGTGCAATTCCAACAATCTCTCTCTTGTACTGGGGAACCCAGAACTGCATCCAAACCCCACCAGTGCTGACTCAAACTGCTGGCAATGCTTTCTCTAACGCAGCCCAGGATACCATTAGCTGTTTGCAGCAAGAGTCCATTGCTGACTCCTGTTCAGCTTGGTGTCACAGAATCACAGAATTGTAGGTGTTGGAAGGGACCTCAAGAGATCATCGGGTCCACCCCCCCTGCCAAAGCAGCTCCCCAGCTCATACTGCACAGATGGGCATCCAGATGGGTCTTGAATATCTCCAGGGAAGGAGACTCCACCACCTCCCTGGGCAGCCTGTCCCAGGGCTCTGGCACCCTCACTGGGAAAAAGCTTTTCCGCATGTTGGTGTGGAACTTCCTGGGCAGAGTAGAGGGGGAGGATCACCTCCTTGGACCTGCTGGCCACACTCCTCCTGATGCACCCCAGGGTGCCATTGGCTCTCTTAGCCACCAGGGCACACTGCTGGCTCATGGCCAGCCTGTCATCTACCAGGACCCCCAGGTCCTTCTCCACAGAGCTCTTCTCCAGCAGGACATCCCCCAGCCTGTACTGATACATGCGGTTGTTCCTCTCCAGGTGCAAGACTTTACACTTGCTTTTGTTGTATAGGACAGTAACACAGGGGTGTGTGTGTACATGTATGCCATGTTTGCTCGTTCTGGGGATTTAATTACATAGCTCACTTTATAATTAGGAATGCTGCCTCATTAAAATGAGTTGCAAAGTATAGAAGTTATGAATATTATATATATTTGTCACTCTGTAAGAATGAAACTAGTGACAATTAAATGGCTGGTGATAAAGCCATACAGTGGATAAAAAAAAAAAATCACTTGGGCAGGATTGTACTTTGTGATAATTAGTAAAATACGAGGCATGTTTGATCTTTAAACTTTTTAAGCTGAAAATTATGGGATGCAGGTGCTGTCATCTGTATTACCCCATGGTGAGAGCGGCAGATACCACAAGAATATCAGCAGTGGAGAAACAGAATAATGGAAAGGCACATTACAGTGCATCGGATTTTGTGGCAGTGGCTTTACAGACTCCTTCCCCTGCAGTTTTTATCCACCAGCCTTTGCCATTTACATTATTGTTCTTGTGTTTAAATAGCTAAATTTTAATATGCTGATGACAAGATATGAAGCTTTTCACCTTGAGATCAGAAGTTCAAATTCAAATATAATTGGCAATGGCAAAGTAGTTGCCCTCTGCTCAGCAGCCTGTCTTGCAGGGAGTTGCTGGTCGTGGCCTCGAGCTCTGTGGAAATGTGCCTGTGTAGCACATGAGAATCATCAAGCTTGCCAGAGGTTAAGAATTGAATGGGCATCTGGACACTTGATTATTCTTTGACCCCTACAAAGTATGCTTATTTTTATTTTTATTTTTTTTGCAAATATGTGGTCAGACAGCAGTCAAACCCGATCAGATTGCCTCTGAGCATTTTCTTTACCCTGAGTCTGAAGCTGAGATACAACATGAACACAAGCTCAGTGACCTGTGGGTGCTGGTTTAATGTAATGTATAAATGGATGCTTTAAAATGAGATATGTTTAGGGAGGATTAATTTTTGATGTGGTTTAGTTGAACACAGCATCTCCAGTAATGTTGTGTAAAGCTATCCTGCTCCTTAATATTCATAAATAAAATGTACTGTTCATTATTATTCATAACTTCAAAAAAGACCAGTTATTTTGGTGGGAGATGTAAGTATTTTCAGTATTAATGAAGACTTTTTTTTTTTTGCTTTTACCAATCCTTTCTTATAGCTATTGCTTTGTGATTGAAATGTACACTTGTAAACACATTTTACATATCTTTTAATCTGATAAGAATACTAATTCCTGTGACTGATACCCACAGGAAGAAAATATCAGGGTTAAGGTTGACTTTTAATGCTACAACTAAAATCTTCAAAAAAGAGAGTTATCCTAGACTTCAAAAGCTTTTGCTGTTCTGTAGCAAACATGGATCTTCCTTTTCTCCAAGAGCTGCCTGGCCTGCTGTGCTAAATCAGAAGTGCTGTGTGTTTTACTTGGATGGTGTTTCTGAAGAGACTTGAAATTTGCAAAAGTTTTGTTTCACTGGGTTCCGTGTCTCTGCATTAAATACCTTAATTTTGGTCATCTCCAAATCAGGTCTTGCTTGTCTTGCCTCGTCTTGTTTTTCCTTCTGTGTCTGGCCAGATGTCTGGGGAGTGGATGGGAAGCAGCTGGGGGAGATACACCAATTCCGGGCTGAGAAGCACAGCTATGATTTGTCCAATTCCGGATTGTACTGATAGCCAGGCTTGTCACAAGTGAATGTTTTCCTCTGATTTCCCTTGGCTATTATAAATTTATCACTCTATCAATTTGCTCTCTCTGCCTACCAGACACCTGACTCCCAATAGGAGGAGGAAATTTCTAAGACAAGTTTCCTGTGACAGGCCTGAGTCCAAGATGCTGATCGCTTCTGTGTTCTTTGTTTGGCATACCTGTTCTGTGCTCTCTGACAAAGGTCTTAGGGGCTACATGTAGCTTGTCATCCATTCTGTGGGTGTATTTTTGACTTGAGCTATACAGCTCTTTTATGGCTGCTTATAACTTGGTGATTCTGGCACTTATGTACCTATAAACCAGCATTATACCCTTGCAATAACTGTCAGCACAATATTATTTATAATCCTTTAAAATCTTACTATCAATTTATTTTAAAAAAATTTTCCCAGTTATCAGATCTTTTTTTTATAAGCTGTAGAACTCATGTTCCTTTCTCAAAAGTGATTGTAAAAGCACTATTTTTGAAGACAACCCTCCCCTGGTTTCTTCCTTTTTTTCTTTTTTCTCTTCTTTAAACAGCAGTTGTCAGTATACTCTCATATTGCAAATGTGTATGCACATAGAATAGGCAAAGTGGTGTATTTTTGCTCTATATTCCCTAGTGTATTTCTAACACTTTGAAATTAATATGGACATCAGTACTTTTATTATCGTTGCTGATTGTAGAGGCTCCAGCAGATTGCAGTCCTCATTTGGTTTGGGTTTAATCCATGCAGAGAGATGTAAAAGACTCTCATCCAACATTTTGACTGTTCCATTATGAAAAAAAATAAACTGCTATGGAGAAATTAGTAATATTCAAGGCAATGAAAGCAGCCATGGACATGCTTTTTCTTTTAATTTTTATTCTTTTTTTTCCACCCCTGATTAAATGCTTGGCAGTTATGCTGGAAATAGAGAAAAGAGGTAAGGATGCAAAATTAAGCAGAAATTAAGAATATGGAGGTTGTTTATCCTTGTGCCATCAGGCTTCTAAACACTGAAATCAGCAGCTAGAAATTAAGCACATTTAGGGGATTAATTTTCTAAGTAAAAGGCATGTTGAGATAAAGAAGTTCAAATGAAATAGTTTAATTCATGAAGAAACTTCTTATTGTACACAAAAGCAATAGCTTCCAAATGGATATACTGTGGTCCCTGGTATGTTCAAGTGAGATTTTCAGTGTTGTTTGTTAGATAATAGTACAAGAAAGATTAAATAACAGACACTTATTACTGTGGTGTGATGACTTTGTTATTATTATTCGATTCATTTAGAGCTGACCCTAGACAGTTCCCAAAATGTGCTGCTTCCAAAGTAAGTCTGCTGTTGTGTCTCTGTTTAATCCTTATAATTAAATATGATTGTTGCATTACATTAACTATAGGTTATTTATGTAAGAGTATTTGATATTTCCAGACTACAAAGGGGGAAAAAAAAAGCATCAAAATACAAATTTGCAAATATAGCCATTCCAGTGAAAACTAAGGACCTGTCTGACAACTTGAATTCACCTTTGGTTGGGATTTTCAGTACACACTGAAGTTTTTTTCCTGTGTATTTTCTCACACTTTTAACATGTTCTGGTAGTAAATTGTGCTTCATTTGTCTGGATTAAAGTAGGAATAGCTTTTATTTTACTACAAAGAAGACAGTGAATAAGTTGGGAAAAGTACATCTAAATTAATATAACCATCCACAAACTACTGTGAAAGCATATCCTACAAGTCAGGCATACTTTGAAATCACAGGTATTCTGAGGGGCTCAGAACATAACCTTTACTCTGAATTAGACTGCCCAGGAGCAAAACTTCTGAAATGAAAGAAAACTGCATTGATGTTACACAGTGTGACATTTGACAAACAGGGGGAAATCGTGTGGCCAGTGTAAGGAAGACTCTGCTTCTGATAGTTTGCAGCGTTGCTGCATTTAAAGTAGTGTGGTTCCTTAGGTGGTCTCCAACCTGATCTTCTGCTGTGGGTGGTTCTTTGTTCTTGCAGTCGTTGCCTTTGCCTTCTGAGGCTTGGGTGGTGTTGCTAGACCATGTGCCACTGAGGACTGAGGCAAAAAAGTTGTTTGAGCATTTCAGCCTTCTCCATGTGCCAGGTAACCAGGTCTCCTGTTTCCTTTCAGAGAGGTCCCACATTTTCCCTCCTTTTCATTTATATACCACTGATATCTGTGCAGAAGCTTTTCTTGATGTCCCTGGCCAGATTTAATTCTATCAGGGCTTTAGCTTTCCTAACATGATCCCTAGCTGCTCAGACAGTTTCTCTGTAGTCCTCCCAGGATACCTGCCCTTGTGTCCATGCTCTGCAGGCTTCCTTTTTGTGTTTGAGGTTTTCCAGGAGCTACTTGTTCATCCATGCAGGCCTCCTGGGCTTTTTTTGTCTGACTGCTTCTTTGTTGCGATGCATTGCTCCTGAGCTTGGAGGAGGTGATCTGTGAATCTGACCATCTTTCTTGGGCCACTCTTTCCTCCAGAACTTGAACAAGGTTATTAATAGATAATGGTCTCCTTAAGCTAGTATCCTCCTTGGTTGGTGGTTGTTCTGCTGTCTACTCGCCCACTCCTCCTTCCCAAGTATCCTAAAAGGACACAGAAGGGACCTTAGGAAATCAAACTTTTTTTTTCCCTAGGCTTAATTTTTATGTAGCAGGTTTCAGTTTGTTATAATCTGTACTTCTACATATCAGATCATTCTGGCTGTTGCTGCAGACTTTATTAAGTTGCTCCTTCAATTACTGAAAAACAGTACCCTGCTCTAATGAACCTAGCTAAGGCCTTACTGATGTAAAGCACATTGGAAGATTGACTTCAGGTATTTTTCAGACTGTTATTTGTCAGTCCTTCATGTTTCAATGCTGCTGAAAATGTTGCCTTATACTCATTTTTTGATTCTTCCCTGGGAGTATTCATCCCTAAAGCACTACTACTCTGCTGTTGTCCTCATACTGTCTTTGCACAGTTGGTACTCTTTGCGTTAAGTATTTAACATTTGGTTTGCCCCTGACTGAATATCACAGAGGTTTCTTCTCAGGCAATTTACCTATAATCTCAGGAATTTTGTGGGGGTTTGTTTTTCTGGGGGTTTTGTAGCTGTTTTGTGTGAGGTTGGTTGTTTACTTTTCCCCCACATTGTTTTCTGGCTGCTTTTTGTCATCTGTGTCCTGGTTCTGGCCAGGTCAGAGTCGGCTAAACTAAGCAGTCATCACAGGTGAGCTGAGTTAGCCCAGTGTGAGCTGAGTTAGCCCAGGCTGTTTTCCACACCACCTGACATCACTTCCCCATAAAAGGGGCTGGCTGGGGAAGGGGCAGGGGCTTGGTGCTTCCAGGACAGTCTGATGGGTGGCTGGGGTATTGGTTTGGTTGGTCCTCCCTTGTGCAGCACTCTGTCCTCATTGGGTAGTTTAGGTACTCTGCATTATCACCAAGTGTGAATTTAATTGACTGTTATTGTTCCACTTTCACAGTGATTTTTGTCAGTAAACTGTCCTTATCCCAACCCATGAAAGCTCTGTCTGTCTGTCTCCTCTGGGAGTGAGTGGCGTGTGGTGGTCAGCCACTGCTTGGGGCTGAACCTCCACAATCTGCAAATAAGTACATTCTTTCCTCTGCTTCATTTATTCATACTGACTGGAACAGCTTGAGGTACCACTTGATACATCTTCTCATTTTGAGTAGGCCATCACAGTTACTCTTCATCTAGAGTTAGCCAGTTTTGCATCTACGTTTGTTATGTTAAGTCTATGCAGCACATATTCATAGAATCATAGAATGGCAAGGGTTGGAAGGGACCCCAAGGATCATAGAGCTCCAACCCCCCTGCCACAGGCAGGGCCACCAACCTCAGGCCTGGATCTACACAAGGTTGCCCAGGGCCCCATCCAACCTGGCCTTGAACACTTCCAGGGATGGGGCATCCACCACCTCTCTGGGCAGCCTGTTCCAGGACCTCACCACTCTTCCTGTAAAAAACTTCCCCCTAATATCCAATCTAAACCTTCCCTCCTTTAGCTTTAATCCATTCCCCCTTGTCCTGCCATTATCTGCCCTTTTAAAAAGTTGATTCACCTCCTGTTTGTATGCTCCCTTCAGGTACTGGAAGGCTGCAATGAGGTCCCCCCACAGCCTTCTCTTCTCCAGGCTGAACAAGCCCAGCTCCCTCAGCCTCTCTTTGTAGGGCAGGTGCTCCAGCCCTCTGATCATCTTTGTGGCCCTCCTCTGAGCCCTCTCCAACAGTTCTACATCCTTCTTGTATTGGGGGCCCCAGATCTGGACACAGTACTCCAGGTGGGGCCTCATGAGGGCAGATATTAATTAATCTCTCTTTTTTTTTTAAAATGTTATTATAAAGGACACCTAAGTACCTAGCTTGAGTGGTTTTCATTAAGAGCAAAATTAGGAGGAGAGCTCAGAGTTTGTTCTCCCTACCATAAAATCTTGTAACAGCTGCTTTTTTTTTTTTGGTGGCAGATGCAGGTGCTATAAATTACATGAAGGTAACTGGTTAGTTTAGATTTTGTTGTAGGCTGATTAAACTTAAATAGGACATAGGAAAATAATGAAACTGTTGCTACAATTTAGTTTTTGTTGGGCAGAGTTGTCTGCTACTAGAATGTATTCTTTATAAAACCAGCTAGTCTACATTACCCTGTTCACTCAAATAGGTGGGATGCTGAATTATTTAATGAGGTAGCTTGGGAGGCCTTGTGGACTAAAGCTGTTTTCCCCACCATGCTTCTCACTGAAGGAAACCCACTCAGCCCATCTGTCAGCTTTATCCAGCCTGGTTTGCGTCAGTGGTCTCAGAAAAGGTGGAAAATCCTGTTACTAGAGTTGCCTTGGAGTTTCCCATAACTTTGCCTATTGAGTTGGTGCCACATCTCTGGAGGTATTTGAATTCCTTACTTCCATTGATTTCCTTGAGTTAAATGCCTGAAGACCTTTGCCTTCAAACTGTGACAGTGCAGTGGTGCTGATGTAAGGGATGGTCCCTGACATTGCAGGAAACACTGGTGATTGCATCACCATGCTTATTTGGCTAAAATCTGACCCTTAGAAACAAAATTAGTGTTCAACATCTCATCTTCACAGCATCTCTGAATACATTAAAGATGGGAGCTCAGATCTTACAGGCTGTATAGTCCTTTTAACACTGAAATTTAGAAAAAGAAAGATACTAAATAATATGTGCCAAAAATCTTTTGAGTTATAGATAGTTAAGAGATGCTGGTTTTTAGTATACTGTATAGTTTTTTTCTTAAATGGTTTAATTAAATTCTAGCCATTGATTAATTTTCTTAACTGACACTTCTCTAAATACCTCCCAAGGGAGACCTAGTATACCTTTATATTTATGTTATTAAAGATCAGATTTGCTCACAATGATGAAGTTCATCCTTCCCACAGTGTTATTTGCACTTTTAATTATTTTTTTTTCCTTTCAAAAGCTCTTTAGGCATTTTTTGGATAGAGGAGTTACCTTACCTCAGTCTGTTTTGGGTTTTTCTGGGGATAACAATCAAGTTTGTGTAATAATCCATGACTTGTAATGCCAGCCTGGACAGCCTACTTCCACTTTTCCTTCACAATGTTGGGGTAGTCAGAAAACATAAAACCCATCCGTTCTTTTCCCACAAAGCAGTGTTGACTGTAACCTGTATCATGTAAAGAGTTGTGTCCTTGCATCAGTTGCAAATTTCAGTAAAATATGCAAACTATTTCAAATCTCCTAGGAAGTCCTCTAGAATTAGCTATTTTTCTAAAGCTGATTTGTTTCCTGCCATGAATTAAAGAACACTGAGTATTCCAGTACAAGAAAGGGTTGAATATCTGGAATATTTCTTTGTAGTCCCTTTAATTCAGATTTAGAAAACAAAAGTTCTGGGTCTCTGAATTCTTTTGTATTTTTGTCTTGAATGGATTCAGTGCAGTTTGTAACTTTTACTGCAAACTAATGTATTTAGGAGTAGCTTTGCAATAGGTAATTTCTTTCTATATCACCATACTCCTAATTAATGTGGTGTAATCTTGAAGTGTCACCTTTATGACTAAGAAAACACAGCAGCAGTTAAGATAGATAATTTTTTTTCTGTGGTGTTTATTCAGTAATATTTTAGTTAATTATAATTAGGGAAAAGCTAGCTTGCATGTAAGCACAATTCTTCTCATCTGTATTATTTAATTAATAGTTAACTGTTTCAGGATTCCTAGATAGTAACATTATGCAACCACATTTGTGTGTAAATTATTAAGGTTGGAAGAGACCTCCAAGATCATCTAGTCCAACTGTCCCCCTACCACCTGTACTACTTACTAAACCATAGAATCATAGGATGTATTGGGTTGGAAGGGACCTTTAAAGGTCACCTAGTCCAACCCACAATGTCCCTAAGTACCTCATCCAACCTTTCCTTAAACACACAGAGGGACTCCTACACCTCTTTGGGCAACTCATTCCAATGCCTAACCACTCTTTCTGAGGAGAAATTTCTTCTAATTTCTAACCTGAACCTTCCTGGGTGCAACTGACTCCTTATAAGTGACACTTTAACACTGGCAGCCCCGGGAATGAAGAGTGATATTGTCTGTTTTCAGCAGCCTTGCTTTTAGCTATGCTTAGAAGCCTAATTCTCACTCTTGTTGAAGATGTGTTTGGCCAGAGACTGCTGTGGGTTCAAGGAAAGCAACTTGAATCAACACATATAGACCTGTTCTGGAAATGCAGGGATGCTTTTTTTTGAGTGCCAAGAGTTTGCTGCATGTTATTTGTGCAGGAACTTGGCTGCCCCTCTGTTCTAGCACCCATGCCCATGATTGCACAACCCTTTTTTGGTGTGTTTTTTTTAATTTTATTAAGGCTTTATACTTTTTGGTAAGGAGCGAGTCTTTCTATATCTCTCCCTGTAGTATTTACTTAATCTTTTGTTACAGTAGCATCTGGATACTTGAGACTCCAGTCTCTGAAACCCTTTATGCATCCCTGAGACTATATGATAGCTGGGTTAAATTGAGGTACAGGTGGGGCCTGGAGAACAGAAGTGACTTATCAGATCCCACGTGGGAGCTTTCCACAGCACATGTTGCTACCACTGATGTCCAAGCCATAGCCCAAGCAGGTTGTCCTTTCTTTGCATAACCCTTCTGAAACATCCGTTTCCAAGGTATCGTGTCCTCTGCAGTGTGGAACAGAGTGCAAACCGTGCAGCTGAGAGATGTGTTGCTATTATTAAATATAAAATGCTGCCCTTTGGTCTTCAGAAGTGTTAATAATAAATTCTTTCAGAAACTGGTTTAAACAGGCCAAAATAGTTTTCCACCACTTTAAACACGAATATGTGTGTAGGGAAAAGTCACCACATAGATTATTCACAGAAGTTTTCCTTGTCTGTGTTTAAGATCTATTTTTATGTACCTCTTTCTCTCCACTTGTTTGTGGAATTGTGTGTATCCTAAGCCTTAGATTTCTAATGTATCTAAACTTGTACCCTTCCTTCCTAAAGAAAGCATCGCAAATAAGCATCTGTTAGAGACCTGACACATTATGGATGTAAAAGCAAATGAGACCTCTCCAAGCTTAGAATGTAAAAATTCATGATCTAATCCTTGGTGCTTATATACCAAGAAATAAAAGTTAACTTTCTTTTGGATTTTTGGCTCATAGCGTTTTCCCCTTTATATTATCATATAAAATCCTTTCACTCCCAGGGTAGTAGGAAAATTGGTATTTTGAAAATTAGTATTTCAATTTGTTCTGTGTTCTGAATTTATTCCTGAGCTATGAAACATAAAAAGGAACATAGTGGTGCAAACATTATTAAAGCTGAAAGAATTCCAAACCTGCTTCCTTTTAGAACTTGCTCCAGTCTTAGCTGCAGATCTTTCTTTTTTTTTTTTTTTAAATTTTCTTCTTTTTCTTCTCTTTTTTCACTCCATAGTCTTATAAATCAGTGGAATTTAGCATTGTGTAGGTCAAGCCACATGGAAATGTGTTCTCCACCCTAACCCCTTTCCTCCTCACCCCCAAGTTGTCTTACTGAAATTAGGAAAAGAAAAGGGGGGGTGAGTCAACCTCAAAGTAATAATAAATCCCCCTTGGTTATTTTTGCAAAGTCTTATGCCAAAACAGATCCAACAGTGTCTGTCAACATTTTTGTGTACTTGCTTTCTAAGAACAGAGATACAGTGGGCAAAGTCACAAGTTATCTTGATGTCCAGGTTCTGACTGGGTTAGAGTTAATTTTCTTCCTAGGAGCAGGTACAATGCTGTGCTTCAGATTTAGGGTGAGAATGATGTGGATAACACACTGAGGTTTTGTTTATTGCTGGGTAGTGTTTACAGAAAGTCAGCTTCTCATACTGCTTCGACAGCGAGGAAGCTGGGGGAGGGAACATGGCTGGGACAGGTGACCCCAACTAGCCAAAGGGATATTCCATATACTGAGCAAAATGTCACATGATATAACTGGGGAGAAGCTGGCTGAGGATTAAGACTGTGGCTTGGAAACTGGCTGGGCATCAGCTGTCTCTGGGTAGGGAGCAACTGTGCTGTGCATCACTTGTTTTATTTGTTATAATTGTCATTATCATAATTGTTACTATTATCATCATCATAATCTTCCTTCCCTGACCTCATAAACTGTCTTTATCTCAATCAGAAGTTTTACCCTTCTTTTCTTCTCTTTTTTTTTTTTCTCCTGACTCTGCCCTACATCCCACTGGAGTGAGGGGAGAATGAGCGAACAGCTGGGTGCTTGTTTTAGCTGCCAGCCCAGTTAAACCACAATAGTTGAACATTTACATGAATAATTTAGAAAGTGGTACTATTTTAATGCTTTCTATCTCTAGCAATATGGTTTGTTTAAAATCTTTCCCCAAAACTGTTTAACGTTATTGTTGTATCCTTCAGGTTTTGTTGTAAGTGGAGCAGCACTTGAGCTGTACAAAGTATTCATGTTAATGTGGATAGGGAGGAGAAGATCTCATTTTGATGTAGTAGGCAGTAAAGTATTATCAGGGATTTAACTTAATTCTGAAGTCAATAGTTGCAGTGCTAATAAAGGGAATTTATCATTGTATCTGTTGTATAGTAGATTTCTCTTAAAGACCATAGGACCACATCAGCTTGATACAGAGAAAAAAACCCAATTAAATGCAAGCCTAAAGTGAACTTAGGGTGGATACACTGGATTGACTAGAAGGTAGTGAATGTTCCTTATTACTCGGCCATATGTCCTGGTATATAGATATATTCAGTGAGAGCGTATTTGGTGAGTCTCTCTTCAGAAGTGTGTGGTATGAGGGAAAAGATGGGCTAGCAAATGCATATGGCAAAGCCAGAAGGGGCAGAATTTCCTAAAAGAGAACTTTTGCTTTTGTTACAGAGGCAGAGAGGAGCTGGTTTTGTTAATTAAGATTGAAAATGCCTTGCATTGAAGTGCAGTGGTAAGCTGTACGGGTGGGAGGGTGGTTTGGGTCTGTGAATGGCAAGATGCTCCATCCTCCTGCGGAGTCCCTCCTTGTGAGTTTACAGAGGAGATGAGAACGTGAATGAGGTATGTGTGTTCTAAGGTCCATTGGTGCTGCCCTATTGTCTGAACAGTCCACAGCACTTATTTAAAGTGGAGAGCAGTGCACGCTTCTAATTTGATGCTCTTCGGATCACTTGTGTACATGGATTTGTATATTTGTGTTTATGTAGATTACTGTTCCAGATTGGAGTTGTTGTAGGCACTGTACAAGTTAAGACATTGCAGCTGGTGGCCACGTAAGACTAGGTTTGCTGCAGCAGTGATCACAGAATCACAGAATTGTAGGGGTTGGAAGGGACCTCAAGAGATCATCGGGTCCAACCCCCTGCCAAAGCAGCTCCCCAGCTCATATTGCACAGATAGGCGTCCAGACGGGTCTTGAATATCTCCAGAGAAGGAGACTCCACCACCTCCCTGGGCAGCCTATTCCAGGGCTCTGTCACCCTCACTGGGAAAAAGTTCCTCCCCATGTTGGTGCGGAACTTCCTGTGCTCCAACTTGCAGCCATTGCCCCTTGTCCTGTCCCCACAGACCACAGAAAAGCGGCTGGCCAATTCCCCCTGCACCCCATACTTAAGATATTTATAAACATTGATTAGGTCCCCCCTCAGTCTTCTTTTCTCCAGGCTGAACAGCCCCAGCTCTCTCAGCCTTTCCTCATAGGATAGATGCTCCAGGCCCTTAATCATCTTCGTAGCCCTTCTCTGGACTCTCTCCAGGAGATCCCTGTCCTTTTTATACCAGGGAGCCCAGAACTGGACACAATACTCCAGGTGGGGCCTGACCAGGACAGAGTAGAGGGGGAAAATGTATGATGTAGGTGTCTACAGTTGGGCTGCCACAAGGAGCCTGTGGTCACCAGTGTTGAGGAATTAAGCACCATGATTTCTCAGACAGAGCTGATACACAGTCACCCAGGTATTTTAAATCTGAACATGATTAAATTTCAATGTCTTCTGAAGTGATTTCTGTAAGGTGGCCTATCCAGTCTGTGAAGCAGTGGGTATTTTGTTCTTAGGCTTAGAGGAGTGCAGACTGCCCTGAGCATGACATGACCTTTTTCATTTCTCATGGGTTTCCTACCTCTTCCTACAGTTATGGGAAGTACTTAGGCTGGGTCCTGGAATGTTTGTGGAACAGACTCCAAAACAGATAATGGGCTAAGTTTAAAAAAACCCACCAAAACAAAAAAGCCACCAAACAGAAAACAAGACCCACAATCCTCTCTACTTTTCTGGCTTATTTTCAGCTGTCATAATATTATGGAGAGACATCAAAAGACATACTTGTAGACATGGAACGAGTATGGAATCACCATGGGACAGCTTTGTGTCCCTCCTCTCCTTCCCAAGCTTTTTCAACCATTTCTAATATTCTTGTTGCAGGAAGAGAACTGCTTTTTATTCCTAGGTACATAGTGTACTTGAAGTTATCTAGCATCAATATGCATTATTCAAACTCTGTATGATGGCAAGCAACCAGCACATACGTAATCATAAGATCAAAGAGACTTGGAAAATAGCAGAAAAGGAGTTTCTTCCTCATTAAATTTAGAGATAAGGGTGCAGGCAGAAGTTGAAATAAACTTTTCTCATTAGGAAAGAAAATTATTGGGGCCAGAGGATCCCAACTACTTGCCAAATACTGCTAGGCTTTAAAATGCTTGCAGGGCTTCTCTTCTGTGCACCTATTTCATTCATAGTGCATTTTCCTTGGGGAACATAACTGTGAGAGGGGGACAGTATGACCCAGAAACAAGGCAGCTCTAGTCTTGGGAGAGATGGGAGAACATTGGGAGCTCTCTGACCAGCTGTGTGAGTCTTGGCAAGTTTGTTCTTTCTTTCTTAGTGCTGTGCTTAACTGGGCAGAGAGAAGGCAGCACCAGTTACTGGCATAGTTAATGTTCCTTACTGTACATTGGTATTGTAGCTAGTACAGCACATCACTACCTGTAAAAGGCTGTATTGGTTCTGGCTGAGATGGAGGCGATTGTCCCCACAGCAGCCCCCATCACGCTGTGCTGTGTGTGTGGGTAGGGAGTGAGGTTCTGGTAACACACTGGAGTTTTGGCTGCTGCTGAGCACAGCACCAAGGCTGTTGCTCCTACAGCCCCCCTCACCAGAAGGCTGGGGTGGGAGAGATCTTGTGAGGGGACACAGGCAGGACAGCTGACCAAACTGACCAAAGGGATATGCCATACTGTGTGGTGTCTGCCCAGCAATAAAAGCTGAAAGGGGGTAGGGGGAAATTTGTTAGTGATGGTGATTGACTTCAGGAGCAGCCACTAAGTGCAATGAAGCCCTGCTTCCTCAGATGTGGCCAGATATTACCTGCTGATGGAAAGTAGAGAATAAGTATTTGGGTTTTTTTTTTTCTTTGCTTCCACTCAGGACTGTTGTTTTTGCTTTATTAAACTGCTTTTAATTTGACACAGATATGTTTTTTGGGTTTGTTTTTTTTTTTCCTTCTTATTTTCTCTCCCTCTTATTCCAACTGATGAGAGTTGATGGAGTGGCTTGATACGTACTTGGTGTCCAGCCAAGGTCAACCCACAAGAAGGGCCTCAGTGCCAGATATAATGCATGTTTCAAGTTGTGCAAAACACATTGGTTGTTGATAATCCTCAGGGAAAATTGAATCAAACTATCTTAGTCCATCAGGTTTCTTCAAGGAACAGAATGGGATGGTCTAAATTTTACTGCAGAGATACCTCATTGCTCTTGGCTAGCTAGTAGATAGCATTTGCTATACTACATGAATGAGTTTGCATCAGGATGAGAATGAGGTCTTACTCTGTCTCTTGTTTTTCTGGATATGAGGCAGTGGATGCCATGGATTCCTGGTCAGATCTTGTTCTGCTTCTCATTACTGTCTCAGATATCTGAGCAGCTGTAATGCCCAGTGTGCCTTGGGGATAAAATCTGCTGGCAGACTTTGGGAGGGGACCCAGTACTGTGTGCTTGATCTTGAGCCCCCATGAGAAAGGGGGCTGAGCGTGGCAGCCATAGCAGCATTTGGAAGGAGCTTTGCCATGAGCACAGGGCTTTTGCTTAGGCCACTGCAGTAGTACTGCTTGGGCTGCCTCTTTGCTTACTGAGCCTCTTGCTTGGGGTCTGGACAGGATTTAAGCTGTTAGTCCCCAACCCAGGTTGTGCACTCACCTTTTGGTAGGTGAGGCACTGCTGCTGTGTGCGTGGCTCTTACTGAGGAAAACCAGGTAAAGTCTACCACCCCCTTCATCTCTTGGATCTAGTCAGCTAGAACAGCCAAAACAGAAAGGCTACTTAAGCTGCTTTTACAGTGTTGTCATCTGTCACTCTAACAGGCCAAGGCTCCAGGACAGTTGCCATGTAATGGTTGATCTGTTGAGGAGTGCAGAGCATCTTTGCATGCCATAAGCAAAAGCTTTCAGCCAATAGTCTTGGAATGTTCTTCTCCTTCTGTCTGTCCCAGAACCTACTCAGCCTTGGGGGGATTGGAGTAGTCAGGAGCAGCTCTCTGCCCAGCTGCTTTGAACCTGCTTCCTTGCCTTCTCTGCCTGGGACCAGTTTGGAGAGTTCTCATCTATCTCTATGATAATTACTCTTCCTTTTCTTATGAGCACTTGAAAGAAAGAATGGCATTCAACTGGAGTTGGAAAGTTTAGCTACAGCCTGCACTTGTATGTCTAGGGCTGAGGAAAACAAGGCAGAAACAGGGGTTAAGGATGTAACACCATCTAATGAATCACAGTCTAATATACTAGGCTCCCCGTATTAAGCAAGTTTTTAAAGCAAATGAAACATGTATTATTAAATAAAGAGCTATGAATATTGTATGGGATAGTAGGCAGTTTCTAACAGGCCTTTCTGGACAGATTGGAGTGTGACACAGCTTTTTGAATCAGAAAATCAATTTTTTTTAAATATACATAAGTGTACTTAAACTGATTAAACTTTGATTTGAAAACTGATCATTTGACTGTTCTTCCCTAAATGGCAGCTGTTTAGGGTGGTTAACTGTAGTGGAGAGTGGCAGTGAGATAAGTTAACAAATGGTGTAGATGATGTTTGCACCTTCTTTATGATAAAGATTCTAATTCTGTTCTCTCAGGTAGATATTTCAGATGTGTGATTTTCATGTTTTGTTTTTTTTATTCCTCAAGAGAATGAAATTGTAGTTAGCAATATTAAAAATGCATATTACATACCTAACAGGCTAGCACCATTGAATATACATAATTACATTTCCATAGGTTTTTATCCTGAGTTCAGGGCGTTAATAACTTCTGAATAATTAAGTATTTTTAAATATTTTCTGTTCAAAGAAGCAAAAGATTTGTTAATGGCAAATGGAGAAAAACTGAAGTCCTAGAAGAGTGTTAGCTTCCCTTTTTACAACTGAATTCATTCTTGTATTATCTAGGACCTAGGACATTACTTGGTCCCTGCTTTCCCCTTTCTGGGGCAGTCAGCATTGTTGGTAGAAATTTCAGGAATATTCAAAGGGAGATCTCCCAATCTGAGCAGATGTTACATTAATTCAGGAAAACAACTGAAAGTTAGTCACACAGAAATTTGGACCTAGTCATATGGAAAAGTCCATATGAAATCACATCTGTATCTTCTTTGATGCCTACATTTATTGTGTGCAAGTGTTACATCCTTTAAGCCAGCTCTCTTTCTGTAGTTATTAAAAGGATGGCAACATAGAGCTGAGCTTTCATTGCATACTATGTTGTGTAAACACATCAAAAAAGTTAAGAACTAATCATAATCTTAACTGTATGAGGACCTTCTTCCTACTCTCCATCCTGCCAAAGTCAAACTCTTAAAAGATGGTTAAGGAATTGGCTGGATGGTCACGCTCAAAGAGTTGCAGTCAATGGCTCGATGTCCAAGTAGAGACCAGTGATAAGTGGTGTTCCTCATGGGTCACTGATGGGACCAGTGCTGTGCAACATCAGCAACAGAGAATGGGGAACGAGCGCACCCTCGGCAAGTTTGCTAGTGACACCAAGCTCTATGGTGTGGTTGACAGGCTGGAGGGAAGAGATGGCATCCAGAGGGACCTTGACAGGCTTGAGAGGTGGGCCATACCAACCTCAAGGAGTTCAACAGGGCCAAGTACAAGGGCTTGCTTGTGGGTCAGGGCAGTCCCAAGCACAAATAGAGAATGGTCAGAGAATGGAGAGAGGGAGAGCAGCACCCTGAGGAAAAGGACTTGAGGGCATTGTCTTATGAGGAGCTCAACATTACCCAGCAATGCACACTTGTAGCCCAGAAAGCAAACCAGATCCTGGACTGCATTAAAAAAGGCATGACCAGCAGGTCAAGGGAGGTGATTCCCCCCTCTGCTTACAGGAGACCCCACCTGGAGAGCTGTGTCCAGCTCTGGGGTCTCAGTACAAGGAAGACAGGGAACTGTTAGAGTGAGTCCAGAGGAGGGCCACCAAGATGATCAGAGGGCTGGAGCACCTCTCCTGTGAAGACAGGCTGAGAGAATTGGGCTTGTTCAGCCTGGAGAAGGGAAGGCTCCAGGGAAGTCTTACAGCAGCCTTCCAGTACCTGAAGGGGCCTACAGGAAAGATGGAGAGGGACTGTTTACAAGGGCAAATAGTGATAGGACGAGCCACTTTAAATGGAAGGATGGCAGACTTAGATTAATGTTATGAAGAAATTCTTCCCTGTGATGCTGCTGAGGCCCTGGCACAGATGGCTCAGAGAAGCTGTCGCTGCCCCCCTCCCAGGCAGTGTTCAAGACCAGGTTGGATGAGGCTTTGGGTGAGCTGGTCTAGTGGAGGGTGTCCCTGACCGTGTCAGGAGGGTTAAAACTAGGTGGTCTTTAAGGTCTCTCCTAACCCAAACTGTGATTCAGTGCAAGACTGAAAATTCAAATTATGTTTGCCTGTTATTAACAAATATTTACTTGAAGTTCAGCACACTTTTAGTAATACTTAAGTGGGCTAATGACAGTGATAATGCTTCATAGTTTTTGTGGATTATAAGGATACTGAGTATAATAATTAGTATGCTTACCATGTGATCTTTTTTCCTGCTACTTTGGTTAGCAAAGGTAAGCAGGTTAATATTGCATGCTGAAAAGTTCAATTATTCATTGTGTAAGGGATGGAAGATTTCCATGAAAAATCAGAGCTGCCTGATATGGAGGTACATGCAGTGAGTGGTATGCCATGCTGAACTCTTGAGCATTCCACCCTGTTTATGTGCACACACACGAGGTGTTCCAAAGGATGGGAACACTGAAGTGTTCCATGGTAAAGCAAAACACAGTAATATATTTTGACTGCATAAAACTCTACTACTAAGCAAGTCAGTGCAGAATCAGCCTTTCTATATTAATAGAATGTGGTGGAGCAACAAGCATATGAACTACTACTAAACACAACAAAAGATCAGGAAAACTAACATGTTAGTTCCTTTGCTATTTACATAGTAGGGAACTATGCCATCTGGCTTTTGATCCAGAGTAGTTTAATTAGGTTTTCTATTTTGCTATTGATTCTATCAGTGTATATGTATTTGCCTTTAAATGAATTTTAGGTTCTGTCTTGCCCCTGTAGTTGTTAATCTCAGTGATATGTGGCTGAGTTAGGGTGCCTTCTGTCCTACTCAAGAAAGGCAGAGTTTGTGTCACTGTAGTGTTGGAGAACCCGAGTAACCTCTACTGTCTATTCCTGTAGTGGCCAAGTTGAGACTGGGAGAGCGTTCCTGTCTCCCGTTTCATAGATGGAAACTAAAGTTAAGAGAGGTGATGTGATTGCAGCCCAATTCTTCATTAATTTGTATGACAATAATGCCATTGGTACAACATACAACATTTATAGCAACGATAAAATATACAGTAATGGGTTATTTAGCAATTATTATAACACAATTTCTACTTCATTTGGCTATTCTCACCCAAAATCAAATCCCCTTGAGGAGGGTACACATCGAACTTCTCCATCCCTCTGCATTACCCACCAAGTACAACCAGGTCCTTGAGCAAAAACAATCCCAGATATGGGTTTACCTTTGCCTGCAGCAGGGATGACCCAAACTGTCTTTCCCAGTATACTCTTCATATGCACTACTGGGCCTCTGTCTCCTTCTACAGTATGTGAGAATTCTGACTGGGCTGGACCAGCCCGATTGTTAGATCCCCTAGAGTTAACTAACCACATGGCTTCAGCTAAATGTGTATCCCAATGTTTAAATGTTCCACCACCCAATCTGTGATTGCAGTTGTAGTTAAGAAGGACTTTCTGAAGATGACTGGGTGACCACTTCAACATTGGAATAAAACCCCAACAAGTGGGCAAGAAAGGGTCTTGTACATGTCTGGAAGGAACAGGCATCAGAAGAGCTGTCATAGATACCCAGTGGGAGCAGGGCTAAATATCCTGCACTGAGGCATCTCCAGCTTGATGCTGTTGTAGGTGTTGCTTACAACACTGCCCTAGTTGTGCCCCTTTTCTGATTTTTATCCACTGAGTGCCTCTAAACAGATTGCTGTCCTACCTGATACTGAACAAAAATGCATGCTTCCACCTCTAAGCAGAATTCTAGTATATGAATTTAAGGGGATTTTCAGGAAAAGCCTTACATTTCGTTTCAAATCAGATCAATTTCCACACTTCCATGTCTTCATAAATAAGGTCCTTAAGATATTTTTTTTGACTCAATGATGTTTTGATTATGCTTGTGTATGTTTGTGAAATTTAATAACAGAACTCTGTAAAACTGTGTCTGGGAGATGAATAATGCAAGCCTTAAGGCCTATTTCTATACTTCAAACATAAAACACAACATTTCTTGACAATGCATTACTTTGTCTTGGTGGTAGGGAGACCATCCACAAAGTTGGTAATAAAAGGAGACTTCATTTTTTTTTTTGTTGAAGCAATTTGAAATGAAAGTTTGAAGCTCACCAGAGGTGTCATTGAATCTGAGCAATTCTATTTATTCCTGTATGCCAACAGCATCCGTGTATTTGGAGTTCATGGAGCTGTGTGTTTGTCTCAGAATGGCATGACCAGGTTATTCATGTGAAGTACTGTGAGGTCCTTCAGCAAATGACTGCTTGTTTAAGGGCTGCAAAAGTAATGTGCAATTTTGTGTACAGGTATATCAGGGTGTTGTGAGTAATCTGTGCACTTGAGTGATTTGTGACAGCTCGCATTGTTTTTTAAAGATGATAAAAATGTCTGCATGCTTATCAAATGACTGGGTTTTGTTGTTTTGTTACTGACACTTATGGTGGTTATGTAATATATACTGTATTTTCAGTGGTAATGTGGAGCCCAGACACATATCCCCAAGCTGACAAGTATTTCTGGGATATGAGAAGTATTATAGGGTTGTTCTAAAGTAAAACATCCCTACAGTAAGCTCCAAACTCTGCTGTCATTTTAGCAGTAACTTTTTACCCTGCTTCTAAGACACAGTAATTAGTCTATGGTATTAAAACCTTTTGTTGGAGGGTGGTGTGTGTAGAAATCCATCTGGTGGAGAAGAAAATGCAGTTAATTATAATTACTGTTCTGTCTGCCTCTGTTGACAGAACAATTAGTGTCCAGAGGGTATTGTGTGTCCTTTATGTGGAGAATGGAACCATATAGACTGTGTAATCCTGTTCACTCACACTGTGGAACAGGTGACTGCTGAATGGATATTGTGTTTTTATCTCACTTTATTCGCTGACAGATAATATCAAAAGATGCACTAGATGTAGCTTGCCCTAAGTGTTCAACACAAACCTTGCCATTCCAAAGCAAAATGCAAATGAATATTTTTGTAACTTGTATTGATGTTTTTATCAATTTCATTTTCTGCTAAGATTCTTTTTCTCCCCCAAGTTTTTCCTCTGTATTCAGCATTGCAAGGATTTTATTTATACTTCTGTGTGCTTTGAACATGCCAAAGCATGTTACAGATGCACTTTATTTCTCTCATCAGTTTTGGATGAAAGCAGAACTAGAGAATGTTGAAATCAGCCAGATTATTTTTCAGAATAAAATTTAGATGAAGCTGTGGCTTTCTAGTATATCCCTGCCCTGTATTTCACTTAAGTTAGGCATAAATGTCATATAGGCAGTTTTTTCTGGAACCTGTAATAAAAGTAAACTCCCCATATTGTAAAACTAGAAACACTGAAAGTTGGTAAAAACCTCTGGTTGTCCTATTCTGTCCTACATATATATATATATATATATGCACACACAGATGTAATCCTGAGCTTCCCTTGACTCAGAAGTGAAGATAAGTGTAGTGGGGAAAATAATAATTTATCAGTAGACTTTCAACGCTCTTGCTATATACTCTGTAACTGGAACTCAAAATATTTGATGTGGATTCCAGCCAGTTTGGACCAGAATGAAAATGCATGCAAAAATTCTGTAAATTGAAGCTACCACATCTTATTGTTCTTAATTAGTCCTTCCAGGTTTCCTAACTCCATGGGGAAATAACAGTTTATCCTGCTGAGCATTTGTAAAATTAATTAGGCCTTTATGATTTGACCTGCTTTGTTGAAATTCAGTTAACTGAAGCTGTCATGAGTAATTATAGATGTAGATACATTAAGAAGCGAAGGAAAAACATTTCATCTTTGCTTGTTTTATTGTTGAGTGGTTTACCCTCATCAAAGACAAAAGATGGTTGTTTTGGTTTACACTGTGTAGTTTGCTGTATGGTAAAGATTCAGGCAGCATTGAAACTATTTTAACAGGTCGTAGTCAATTTCTGGAGACAAGGGAGAATACAGGGAAGCACGAGTTTCAAAGAATTGAAGACAGGCTTTCATCTACCCAAGCCTAAGTCCATGTTTGTATGATGCAAAAAATCCTGTCAAAGTTGTCCTCTTTGTTGTGATGTCAGGATGAAAGTAAGAATCCTTGGGAATTCTTGGTGCAAAGTAAGTAAGAGTAATCTGAACTCAGTCGGCTAGCTGAGGAAATGTCTTCTAAAATGAAGTGTAAATACTGTGACTTGGGTGGCCAGCAGGGACAGGGAGGTGATTGTCCCTCTCCTCTCTGCCCTCGTGAGGCCCCAGCTGGAGTACTGTGTCCAGATCTGGGGCCCCCAATACAAGAAAGATGTGGAACTGTTGGAGAGGGTTCAGAGGAGGGCCACAAAGATGATTAGAGGGCTGGAGCACCTGCCCTACAGAGAGGCTGAGGGAGCTGGGCTTGTTCAGCCTGGAGAAGAGAAGGCTGTGGGGGGACCTCATTGCAGCCTTCCAGTACCTGAAGGGAGCTTATAAACAGGAGGGGAATCAACTTTGTAAAAGGGCAGATAATGGCAGGACAAGGGGGAATGGTTTAAAACTAAAGGAAGGGAGGTTAAGATTGGATATTAGGGGGAAGTTTTTTACAGAAAGAGTGGTGAGGTGCTGGAACAGGCTGCCCAGAGAAGTAGTGGATGCCCCATCCCTGGAGGTGTTCAAGGCCAGGTTGGATGGGGCCCTGGGCAACCTTGTGTAGATCCAGGCCTGAGGTTGGTGTCCCTGCCTGTGGCAGGGGGGTTGGAGCTTTATGATCCTTGGGGTCCCTTCCAACCCATGCCATTCTATGATTCCTATTGTAGCAATCCTCTATTCCTGATGCTGTTTCATTCTGTTTTTTAATTATTTCCCATAAGAATTTTCAATTAACTTTTTTGCCAGAACTGTGCAAGTGTAAAGAGGTTACAACAGTCCACACACATACTAACTTATGAGGCTCTTTATTTTTGTCATTCATTAATTTGTGGCGTACTGTAATTGTGCTACTTCTTCCAGAATTGTCTATGTTCTTAGCACCTTAGGTGTTTTTTCATATTTACTCACTCATAAAGCACCAGTAGGGACAGTGCTCAAAATGATCCCTCCCTTAAAGATAGTTTGAGATGTTGGATGAATAGAGTACATAATGTAGGTGCATCTTCACTGCTGGTTTTAGTTAGTTAAAATAATACAGTCTTTCCTGAAAAATCCGATCATTTTGAATGGGTAGGGATGCAAGGCTCAGAGAGATCTTGAGGACTTATTTGTGACTCTCTAAGACTGAAGGTAACTGTGAAGATGGATTCCACATCACTAAATTAGGTAACACTGAAACTGTACAACTTTCAGCTGGCATCCGCTTCTGCAGCAGATTTCACAGCCTTGTGTGTGGTCCTGCCTGTTTTGTTAGCCCTAAAACTGCTTTCTACTTCAATGAAAGGTTTTGCATGTACCTTCTCTTACACATCTGTGTTATGGCATCAGCTTGGATATAATGTCTTCAGAATAATCTTACTTGTGTGATCTGCTTGAGGAACGTTTTCATTCTGTGCTCAAAAGATGATCAAATGAGTAAATCAGTGGGGTGCAAAGTACAATATGGAAAGTGGTATTCTTAGACTATGTAAAAATAGGACAAAAGACTAATTTCATGGTTGGCATAGTAGAATAGTAAAAGTAATGAAATCTAGTTATAAGAAAGAGTTGTTTGATTTCAAAATACTTTATGTAGTTGTTCCTTTTGTTAGAAGTATGACATGGATTTTTAGCAGACAATCTCGTGTCTGTGTCTTCCTTTAAAAAGATTAAAATTTGTTGTTAAGCTCATGTGTGTGTATAACGTATGCTCAAGTCAGAGGTTAAATTATCCTACTTCTAACCCCATTAAAATGTTTCTCATGTATTGCTAGCTTTTGGATGGACAATAAATGGACTCAAACTAGTGTGCATTCCCCTTTCCATGGTGGGCTTCAAGTTGGGGGAGGTGAAAGGGAGCGGCATGTGGTAAGGTTTGTGAGCTATGGACCTGCCTGTAACACTTAGAGAAAGCAGATAGTTCCCCAATCCAATTTAGTTTGCTATATCTCATAAGCCATACCATACAAGCTGCTGCTTTACACCACTTCTTAAATATAAGGCTTGTTTTGGCTGACACTTAGTAAAGTGTGAAAGGCAGTTGCACGAACTCTGCAGGAAAGGATGGATGGTGGCTGTCACATAAAAAGAAGGGAGGTCAAAGTGTATTGAATGAGAAAACATGAGCATGTTGGGTCTCCCCATGTCCTCTTACATTCTTATTTTAACGTTTCTGATGTGCTGTGAGAGATGTAGGAGCTGTCCCTTCAGTAGGTGTGCAGCTCCCGCAGCTGTTAGCCTCAATGCTTATGGGATGGCAGCTCTGTAACAGAGAAAGTGTGCTTAAATGAAATATAGCATGTACCAAAGAATGAGGCTGAAATGCTCAGTAGTTATTATACTTCAGAGGTTCCACAGGGTAGCACGTTCAGGCTAACACATACTGCGCAGGGCAAGTAAAAATAATCTTGGGATAAGGGAGGAATATACAGTTTATTATTCCTTATACAAGAAATAACTGACTGGTGATAGGATATGAATTAATGGGTTTAAATTTAAGTGAGCACACGCATTGGGAAGCACCCTTAAACCCTCAGTGTAGTAAGACCTTGCAGTGCTTACTCACAAAGACTCCAGGGTCTCCGTTTCCAAAATTGCTTAAGAATAAGGAAATACTCACTAGGAGCTGTATTGACACAAGTGTCTTGAGGTGAGGTATGGACTATATGATCTCAGGTAGGCCCTTCCTAGCCCATTTCCCATAACTCCTTATGTATAACCTAGGGTGAGTGATCACCTCCCCGACATGCACGTCCTCAAAAACTAGAAATGTCTCTGTCCTGGTGTGTCATATGAAGCACCAAGAGACATCTCAGATACCTCAATCTTTCCTTCCATTGCACAGAGCACTTTTTGGTCTCCTCTTTAGTAGGACAGAAGACAGAGGTAGGATACCAAAGATAAGTGAATTATTAAAAAGTTGTTTGAAATTCCATGTTTTGAATTTTGAGTGAAAACATTCTTTTAATTAAGAAAAAAGAAAAATGTGAGTGAATACAAGGCTCAGACAGTTGGGGGAAAACTACAAAATTTTGATTCTATCTACATACTTGTAATAATTAGTATCTTTTTTTGTCAGCCACGAAAGTTTAGTTTAATGAAATACAAAGATCTATGAACACTTTAGGAAATATTTAGTCTCTTGTTTCTCATCATCTTTCCATTTTTAGTGTATCTGTAGCCACCCGGATTGCAGGTAATGGCAGCCAGTGTTCTAGGTAGTGAAATGTGTTTGTATTGAAAATTAGCCAGTTGATGCTTTAAGGTATCCAATACCAGGTGAATGGCAATGATTTCTCATCCAACCTCTGCAAGAGACAGAACTGTGTCCTCATCTTTTATTACTGCTTACCCTCTGAAGTAATAATTCACTATATTCTGAAACACACTAGGATGAAAATCATAATTATAGATTAGGCATGGAAGTAATCTGTAGGCTGGCCTTTCCCAGGCGGTCCAGTCCAGGCCAAGAACTAGTGATGGTTGTCAGTTGGCTGTTTATATAGCTTTCAGCAATGCAAACCCACGGAGTGTCTCCACTGTATCACAAGAGAGACTTCTTGGAAAGTTTGGAATTGTTCTGGCATATGAAGTATCTGCTTTTTTATATAAAACACAGAAAAAAGGGAAAAAATTCTCTAGTAGGCTAAATGCAACATACAGCCTGTGTCTTGGTGTAAGTGAATTTAATTTCCCTAGCACGTTCTAAAGTATCCACACTGCATATGTAAAGAATTAGGGGAGAGAAGAGCTGTGCATTTTCTGAATCAGAAGTGATCCTTATATTGGGGAAATACAAAGAAACTCACCCTCATGCTCTAAAGGACCTAAACTGGAACATTTGCTGAGCCTGTACTCTCGTCTTTAGGATGCATGTCTAGGTGCAGCCAGAGAGGTCTTTGCACATGCAAGTGGTTTTGTTGTTGGGGGTTTTTGCTCAAAAAAAGGAGACAAAGACATGGCTGATTTCTGCTATAAAGTTGGGTTTGGGTTTGGTTTTTTTTTTCTCTCTGGAATTTAATAATCTCCAAATGTGTAGGTGCTAAGATACATGGAGCCCTTAAGGTTTGGCATCTGAACAGCTACTGCTATTTTTTTTAATACAACAGAGCTTTAATTTTTAATTTTCATAATAAGATGTCAGTAATGAGCAAATTATTTTATACACCTTTTTTTTTGGTGCTGCATATATATATTCTTTCTTACCCTACTGATTTTGTCTAATGGTACAGTTTTACATTTTTTGATAACGTTAGATTTATGCAATTAACCATGTCACAAGATAAGAGAATGAAAAAATTTGTCCTAGACATAAATTCTAAATCTGTTTCAGAATATATAGCTTGTTCTTTCCGATGAAATTACATTAAAATCTCTCAGAGAACACCAATCTGAATTCAGAGCTAAAGGCACCTTTACTGAATTGCTTTATTGTACTGACCAAAAGAGGGTGTGACAGAAAATAGAGGAAATAACACATTGCTTTTTTTTATTACTTTTGTTTTTAGTATGTTGTGTGAGTCAGGCTGTGTGTTTCATTGAGTTTCAGGCACTCAGTGCTTGCCAGGATTTTACAGTATTCCACATTTTATCCATCTAAAGAAATACAGGATTTACATCATTTATCCATAAAGAAGAAGAAAATGAGGATTTACCCAATGGATTCAAACTGAGACACATGCAAAGCACAGGCTTACTCATACTAGTTTTAACTGGAATAGGTACTTTCATTGCAGTGATGGCAAAACTTTGCCTGGGATTGCATTTGCCACAGGGTTCAATGGGCTGTAAGAGACAGGCTGTGTGAACTTTCTCACTGGGCACTGATGCAGCATACTCATGGGTCTTGAGTGTTTTCTGACTGTCCATTTATTTACTCTGCTGCAGCAGATACAACAGTTAACAGACCTGTGACACACGACTTGATTGTACATGCAGTCACTTGGAGATCTCCTCTGTAAAACTCTGTCCAAGTAGCAAATATCTGAATCCTGTGCTGCTTCCTTAGGTCAGAGTTGTTAAATTAATTGGGTTTTGCTGCTGAATTTGCTCAGCAGTCTTGTAGTTGTCAGTGACGCAAAGGTTGGGGGGCATATGTGAATGAATAGCTGTAGCTTGTCAGTCTTATTGGACATGGAAATCATGGAGAAGGAAAACCACATCTTCTCTGCAGTCACATCAGCTCAGGTGGTGCCTGACATTAGAGCTAATTCAGGTATCCCTGTTTGCTCAGTACCAGAGACTGTATGGAATTTAGTGCCAGTGCACCAAAGGGTTTATTGGCATCGCTTTGAGGGGGGGTCTGTGCTGCTCTACGTGCGTCGATGGTAGTGTCTACCCTGTTCAAGACAGCTGGAACTCCTCTCATGGTAGTGTTGATGAGTGCAAAGCCAGCTGGTTGGCCTCCACCTACCAGCATGCTCAGCTGCTGTGTGTCCTGATGAGCTTCAGAGCGCCTAGATGACAGGAGGCAAGGGGAGTGCTGTGTAGCAGGGCATAATTTAAGGTGAGTGCCTTAGGTGAGGCTGGGCTCTGGCCAGCTGTTTTCACTGCTGGGAAGGGAAGAAGTCCTAACTGCTTTGGAATGGACACATTCCCACATGCTATTCTAATACTTAAGGGAAAATATTTTATGATAGTGAGTGTTTAATATAAACTCCTTGTACCAAAAGTTTTCATACTTAGTGAATAGGTCTGTATTTCTGAAAAATGACAGTCTTACTCTTGCAGCTCCTTTTCTGAAAGTCCTTGGCATCAGCATGCTGTCAGTAACCACGCTTGCCCATTTGGCTAGCTTCCACTGCAAGAGGTAAGAAGGTGTTGCTGATTTCTCCTGGAAGAGTTAGGTTGGGTTAGTTCCTGCACCTTTCTGAGCAGTGCTGCTATTGGAATAAACTTACTGAGTGCACACCCTACTGTTACTCAGCCAAAGCTTGTAGTGCCATCTACTTGGTACAGTTACAGATCCTAAATTTAGCTAAAGCAGACTGGAGACAGAGAAAGATTGCTAGGGTAAGGATCTTGGCAGATTCATTGCAGGTTTGTGTTCTGGGCTGTAAGCCTTGCATTTGATGGCATTGGCAGGTGACATTTATAGAAGCAGTGAAAATCAGGGTGAAGTAGTGTGACTGATGATCCAACCTGAAGCAATGGGGGAAGCAGGACTGTTTGAAAGAGAAGCCATACGCTGCTACTGTGTCTTCTGCTCTGCGCACGCCTCTCCTGTTGTGTCATTACTTCAGTGTCAGCTGGTGAAAGCAAATTAAGCTGGGCCATTCCCAAATTCCTGGCACAACTGTCCCCTTTAGTAGGTGTATTACAATCAGTTGATGGCACTCTTTGTGCCAGTTGGCTGCCAGGTGAGCAAAAGTTGCTCGCAGCAAAGTTAGCTTCAGTGTAATTTATCCTCATCTTATATGACTTTAAAAAACCCAAAAAACCCAAAATCAAAAATCCAGTGCCCCCCCCAAACTTCTCAAATATTTGCCTTTTCTTCACAAAGGGTTATTTTTTTTTCCATCTTAAGTCTCAGTAACTTCTAACAGCTGGCAGTAGTCTCAGATCTAGTGGCACAATCCCACCCTTGGGTCATAGCTAGTGATGAATGCTGCTAGGACACTGCAACAGAGCAGCCTTGTGACATTTCCCAAATAGCCAGCCTGACAAGCTCTGCTCTGCTGTTTTCATAAATCAGTTAGTAGCTCTGTTTTTTTCAAAGGTGCTTAAAGCCTGCTGATTCAAGAAGTTATGGGTAGTCTGAACTTTAATTTGAACCAAAGGAAATCTGTCTGCCCTATAGACCATTTCAGCATCATCTGGGTTAATTTTGTAGGTATTAAGTTACTGGTTACTTCAATTAGGAAATGTTAGGGTTTAAAATCATTGAGTTAAATTGTGGGTTTTTTTCCCTACATGGAGACCCTTTAAAGAATCTTGTATGATAAACCATAGTTTGGGGCACAATCTCAAAGATCCCAAGAGATGTTTTTCTAGGTATCACATCACTGTAGTATTTGAGTATTTTTATGGTACTTGAAAGTAAAAGGAGTAAAGACTTTCCTTCTTTTCCATTTGTAATTTCTTTGATTATAAGGAGAGATTAACTCAAAAAAGCCAAGTAAAAGTCTGACCAATGCATTAGAAGAGCTGAACTGTTCCTACAGTGAGACCATAGAAGCTGATCAAGTGAATTTTGGCCATTGATTTGGTAGGGGTTGGTACGGTGTTGCTCCTCAAGTAATGAAGAAGATCCAAGATGGAGCTGTCTGCCTTCTCCTGTCTCTGGATATATTCCCTCTTACATTCAGGAAACTTGGATGTTCAAAATTCAGAAAAAATTCATGACAGATTGTGTCAAGCTTTGATTTGGCCTAAGCAGTGCTTTAGTGCTTTTCAGTCAGATCTATGTTTCTCACTGACAGATGAGAAGCAGCTATTCTTGCAAGACATCAAGAAACCAGGACCTGCTGGGGACAGTCTTTACCTTCTCTAGGGCTTTTTGTCAGGAGCTGAGCAGGAGGGGCTGAGCCTCGGTGGGTTTCTTAGGCTTTTTCAGCTGGGATGGACCTTCAGCTGCCTGAAGGTGATCTGAAGAACTTGAGTGGGTTATTGCATGACCGATTAGTTTCTTTTTTTTGCTTTGATACAAAGGTTTTTTAACTCTATCCCTTCATTACAAAGGGGCAGGATGGAAGAGGCTTTGTGAGAGATCTGTTGTACTTGCTGCAGTCTGGAAATGAGGATTTGGGAAATGCTCTCCTTGCTTCTGGGACAGTAGGTGGAGCTGTTTATTGCACACTTGAAACTTGCTCCTTTAAACATGAAAAATTCAACATTGTGATTTAGAAACAGTTTTCATTTGCTCTGGTGGAGTGCCATTTCCTCACATTCCTAAGATGAGTTAGAAAGAAGACGTGAGTAAATGGATTTTCTAGCAATACTAGAACTTATTGGATGCTGTTTTATCTATCCAGTCATTATTCCAGCATTCATGTAGTTTTCCATATAGCTCAAGTGGAGCAGTTCTCTCCTCCTGTGCTGCATGTGACTCTTCCAGCTTTCTGCCTCCTCTTTGTAAGATTACACAGATGTTTGCAATTAAAATTTCTGTATTTCTAACATGGTTCATTTCATTATCATAAAATAATTTTATTTTGGCTGTGTCAGAGTAGTAGGGTTGTTAATTTATCTTTTTTTGTTTGCTTTATAATTAAAAATGAATTTTTAAACAGAGTCCTCTTGAGGAAGATGAGAAAACCAGCATTCTTCTCAGTACCTGCATTTTGCAAAAGTGCTGGAAAATTGTATTTCCTGCACAGAATGAATAGAGATCCAAGTAACAAAAACCCCTACCTTTAGGCTGGCTTGCTGAGTGTTCCTTGGCATTCCAAGGCCTGTGACTAGCGGTGTTCCCCAGGGCTCGGTGTTGGGTCCAGTCCTGTTCAATATCTTCATTGACGACCTTGCTGAGGGAATAGCATCCACCCTCAGCAAGTGCCGATGATACAAAGCTGGGAGGAGTGGCTGACACGCAGGAACACTGCGCTGCCATCCAGCCAGACCTGGACAGGCTGGAGAGCTGGGCAGGGAGAAACCAGATGAAGTTCAACAAGTGCAAGTGTAAAGTCTTGCACCTGGGGAGGAATAACCAACTGTATCAGTACAGGCTGGGGGATGACCTGTTGGAAAAGAGCTCTGTGGAGAAGGACCTGGGGGTCCTGGTGGATGGCAGGTTGGCTATGAGCCAGCAGTGTGCCCTGGTGGCTAAGAGAGCCAATGGGATCCTGGGGTGCATCAGGAGGAGTGTGGCCAGCAGGTGGAAGGAAATGATCCTCCCCCTCTACTCTGCCCTGGTCAGGCCCCACCTGGAGTATTGTGTCCAGTTCTGGGCTCCCTGATATAAAAAGGACAGGGATCTCCTGGAGAGAGTCCAGAGAAGGGCTACGAAGATGGTTAAGAGCCTGGAGCAGCTCCCCTATGAGGAGAGGCTGAATAAGCTGGGACTGTTCAGACTGGAGAAAAGAAGATTAAGGGAAGACCTAATTGGTGTTTACAATTAACTTAAACATGGGATGCAGGGGAAATCAGCCAGCCCCTTTTCAGTGGTCTGTGGGGACAGGACAAGGGGCAATGGCTGCAAGTTGGAGCACAGGAAGTTCCGCACCAACATGCGGAAAAGCTTTTTCCCAGTGAGGGTGCCAGAGCCCTGGGACAGGCTGCCCAGGGAGGTGGTGGAGTCTCCTTCCCTGGAGATATTCAAGACCCGTCTGGACACCTGTCTGTGCAGTATGAGCTAGGGAGCTGCTTTGGCAGGGGGGTTGGACCCCATGATCTCTCGAGGTCCCTTCCAACCCCTACGATTCTGTGATTCTGTGATTCCAGGGGCTCAGTTTGATTGATGTGAGATGGAGGAGCTTAGGGCTCAGTAAGGTTAGAAGGGTTTGTGCATTCACCTTGATTTTCAGTGCTTTGTCAGAATGAAGATCAGGGAGATGCAGGGAGATAATCCTGTCACAGAGGCTGGGCTGAGTGTTTTCATTGAGAACTCACATCACGTGCCAAGGCTCCGACTCCTTCCCTGTTTGATGAGCTGCTGCAGGCGCTGTAGGCTGGTTGGAGGTTTTCTAGGAGACCTTTCCCAATCCCTTCTGGTGGTGAAATCTCCTGTAGCATCACAGTAGATCTGTCAAAAATGTAACAGATTAGCTTAATGGAAACTGATGGTGTAACTGAATTTACATCGAGTACTTTGACAATGAAATTAAAGATTTATATTGCCTACCTGCAAGCTCAAAAAGCAGAGTAAATGCTACTGAATTAAGTCATGGAATACTTAGTTGTAATATATATTCTTGCTGCTTTCTTTTGGTAACAAAAGGCAATAAAATGGTAATTGCAGTATCTTTTGCCAGTCTGTGCTTAATGATAACCTTTGATATAAATGAACTTCTTTCATGTAACAGCCTTCTTTCCAGTGTTGGCAGGTGAGAAAATTCATAAAGTAAGCGTATAATTTAATTTTCTGCAGCAAGTAATGTAGCAGAACATTATGGTACACAATCAAGAGCACAAGCAAAGTATTATTTGCAGTCTTTATTTCCTTGGTGTTCTACAGGACCTCGGTTAATAAGGTTTATTGGTGAAATAATCAGGTTTACAGGAGAAATAATAAACAATAAACAGCAGTATGTCATTTGCAGAACCCCTGGGTTTTTGCTTAGTTAATTGTATACTCAGTAAAACTGTTCTTGGAAACCAGAGGGATCTGCTTTTACAGTATTGCATAACTACAGGCTGAAGTCAGGAATCTGAAGCTTAAAAAAAAATAATAGCAGCAGCAGCCCAGCATCTCATTTTAAACAATCTGAAGTTGCCTAATGACTTCTAAAGTGAATTACCCAGTAATAAAAAAATAGCAATGCATCGTTCATTACTGCTATTATTCATCTTACCATCAGCTCTGGAAGACTTCAGGTTGTTCTTTGAATATAGGGTTATATATTATTCCAGTCATTTGAAAGCTCCTGTGTAGGGGACGGTGCCCTCCTGTAAGTCAGTGATAGTGAATTATTTATTTCTGAAATACTTTTGGCATTTTATTGGAATGTGATTATTTTCATATAAGAAGAGTTTCCTGCAGGCATATCCCCGTTGATTTTGAAAATCTGAGCCAAATATTTGGCCACAGCTTCAGTCATTTATACTTTTACAAGTTAAAAATTATCAAGCTACTTTATGGGCAGAGCCTTGGAAGACATAGTTAGAACCAAACCAATTCACTCAGGCTTGATGAATCTACAGAAGAACTTGAAATGATGCCTCAGAGGTAAATGATCCCATATTCAGATGACAATAGAGATACTATTAGTGGTAACTATTGTTGTGGTCATCAGAATGTGCAGGGAAGGAGAGGAAATGGCCCTATTTCTAGGATTTGAAATGAAAGTAAGGTTTCCTTGTGAAATGCTTAGCGATTCAGTTTTGATTGCTACCTTTGGTTATCTATAGCAGAGGTGATGGAATTTGCCAGTGAATTAGGACAGCTAAAGTACCCTGTAAAGGTGGGAGGAGAGGAATTAATTCAAAAATAAAAATTTGCAGAGATGCCAGGAGGAGGAAGCTTTCAGTCTTGGAGTGTGATATCTAAGTAGGAAGATGGAAAAGGAGCACTCCAGGAAAGTAAAATCCATTCACTGTAAAATATTTTTTTTTGCAATTTTTTTTTTGGTTGGTTTTTTGGTGGGGAGGTCTTAGGGAAAGATTTTGGGGGAGTTTTTGAATCAGTCTCACTTTATGAGGGCTTGCCTTAATTGGAAGTGTCAAGAGTAAGTTTTAGACTAAATCAGTGAAAAGAAACTCATCTTCAGGACCAGATGGCACTTGCTTACAGGTTCCACAGGAACTCAGATTTGAAACTGTGATTTGAAAATGGTCTCCTAAATTGTTCTTGGTCCCAGGAAAATGGACAGATTTGGTGTGTGATGCTGATTTCTAATAGGAGATGCATAACTGGGGAAACCGCAGACCGGGAAGGCTGACTTCTCTACAGGATGGGTGGATGGATGATGATGGCAAAGTTGATAAACAAAGTAGTTATGCTCACATTGGTAAGACTGGAGAGGAATCCATATGATTTTGGAGAGCAGTGTTGCTCCTTGCAAATCAAGTAGACCACCCTGAAGGAGCCAGGAAGCATGTGAATTAGACTGAACAAGTTGCTGTCCTACACTTGGATTTTAAAGGCTTTCAGTGAGGTCACTCAGTGGAGGCTCTTAAGAACATGAAGCTGCTGAGCATTAAGTGGGAATGTGTTTTGTGGATTAATTACTGATTTTTTTAAAAAAATGCGTTATTGAAAAAAATAGGACTAAATTATCACTTTCCATAGTATGGAGTTGTTAGTGGATTTAGTTTAAAACTGTGTTGTTATTCTCCCAAAAGACTAAACAATGAGATTACCAAGTTTGAGTGAGAAAAGTTGCAAAAAGACTTCTGATCCTTAGTAACAAGACAGAAAATGCATCAGTATTCAATTTATCATGCTGATGTAAATTTGTTTTATATGCACATGTGTATACATCTATATAAACACACCAATGTTAATCACAGAATCAACATGTAGTATGTGTAATATATGCTCTTATATACACATTTCCAGCAGTCTGTTGTGAAGGGAGATGACAGCACTTACAAAGTTGGTGGTGATCAAAAAACAAGTGGAACATTTAAAAATTAGTGTGAAAGGAGTAAGAAATAGGAAGTTTAGTAAGTTCATAGTCTGCCAACAACTTGAATGCTATGGAGAGTTCTGGTTTTTACCTATAAGACTGATAGAACTGAAAAGATTTGAGGTTGCCATTTGGCAGACACATTGCAGTAAGCAATTGGCACTTGTAAGCCCTGCCTTAACACTACTCCACTGTTTCTATGCTGAATTCATATCTGCTAACTCATGCCTAATGACACTAATGTCCCATCAGCTCATGGTTAGGCAAGGGCTGGCTGATTATTTTAACCTCCATTTATGCATGAAAAAGATTTTTCTCACTCTCCATCATTTGGACATCTAATTAATCATGAAGCTAATGAAACTATTCTGGTTTATGCTGCTTGGCAAAGCTTTTTCCATCATCTTACCTTGGAAATTAGCTCCTTATTTAGTTTACTGCACCTCTTTGCTAACACTAAACAGATTTGGCTGCTAGACAAGGCTTTTAGGGAGTGCATTCTGTGTTACTGAAGCAGGTAACTGTTTAAACTCCTGCTTTCATGAAATACCTCCTTCCCACATCCCTCTTCCTGCTCATCTCTCTATGTCCTAGCTCCAGGATAAATGGTAATCCTACTCAATTACAATTTAGAAACCAAGTAGTATGTCTTACTGCTTAATCTTTTTCCCTCCATCCGTGAAGGAAGGGTCATGTACCACTGTAAGGCTTTCCTGTTGTTCCTAACCACTGGGTTTAGGTGCTTCTGATTCCAGCCTGGCCTTTTACTACACCTTTGGCAAGGTTTTTCTGATTTCACACAGCGTTTGAGTGGTTTGATTCAATGAATCTGTTTCAAGCTGACATGCATTTCAACGCAGACTGAGAGGGGAGGAGCAGTAGAGTCTTGCTGACACCACTAAGGCGCCTCTGACTGCCTTCAGTGCTCAGAGCATCATCTAGGGGCAGCGCTTGCTGCTGCTGGGATGTAATTCAGCTTCCCTGGTACCGCTGAGCAAGGCGAACCTGCTTTGCTGTGCCAGTGAAAACACGGCACAGTCATTTCAAGTGTAGTCTGGAGCATTTAATTCCACGTATCTCTGCCAGAATGCTTATAGGTTGCCTGAAGCTGCGTGCAACTTTCATCCCCTACATTGTTCATCTAGGTGATAAATGATTTAATCAATATTGGTTAAATAGCATGAAAAGCATCTGTGGTAAGTGCTAGATGAATACAGAAAGCTTGTTTTCTTTGGCACAGTAGTGAGCTTTGCTGGGGCTTTTTTCTGTTTTCAGTTTAAGTCCCAGTAGTGTACACTGCTGCTAGATGGCCATTTGGAAATGCTTTTTGGTCCCTTAATGTTGGGAAGTGATCCAAATTTAGGTGCTGCCCAGACTTAGTGACTTCCATTTTTTGAATATTCCTTACTACTAGTAGAAAAGCTAAGTTGTGCTTGAACCATTTTGCTTCCAAAGCTGTGTGCCTGATGTTCATATTGCTGTAGTTGGAGATGATCATCCTCTCTTTGTTCTCCTTAACTTTTTAAGGGAGCCTGCTCCACTGAGTATTAAACTCACATTTTGATCTAGTAACCTGAGAGGCCCTTTTTTCTAGGAAGAAATCACATTTTAGTTTTCATTAATTTTAAGAAAAGCAGCAAATGTACCCTAAGGCACTTGTGAATGTTTTGCTAGGGAGAATGCAATCCAACAATCACAGAATGGTTTGGGTTGGAAGGGACCTTAAAGATCTTCTAGCTCCAGTCTATTGTAGAAAGTGTGTTAATGAAAACAGTGTACCTTAAGTAGAGATACATTTTAGTATAAACTTCTATGTCTTGGGCTCTGCCTCACCTGAAACATTTTTGGATCCAGCTGGAGCCTTTCACTGACTTAATGTGACTCTTCTTAATGTGCACATGCTTGAAAAGTTGGGCCCCAGTTTGTGATTCGTGTTGTTACATTGAGAAGGTTATTTCAGCCATTCCTGAAGATTGTTAAAGCATTTTTTTATCCTGCTGCTTTATTCAACTGGGAATAGCTGGTTTGGCATGCTAAAGGTTGAAAGTGTTTGTGACTGGATCAGAAATGGGAGTATATAGAAGTAAAAATTTATTTAGGGCTACACAGGGCCAAGAAATTAAGCTTCAATAGCTTAAAGTAAGTTTTAAAAAAATGTTTTCAATGGCAACATTTTCTCCTATAGAAGTGTAAATGTACGTAATGTAATTAAAAGTATTAAAATATTTTGATGTGTTCTTGAATTCAGATGTTTTTCTATGGGCTGCAGTGTTTCATGTGTATTTTTGTTGAAGAATATTTGAATGCTGTTGCTCTGTTAATGAAAGAAAAAGTTTTTAGCTACTTGTTATGTTAGGTATTCATTAATAAAATAATAAATTATCATTTGGAATCATGTACCTTATGTTTAAAGTATCTTTCAAATTTTTAGTGTTATCATCTTTAGCAACAAAGAATGAACTAAAAGGCATCCATTATATACATCACAAGTGCTTGTCACTTGTGATGGTGTCTTACAAATGAGTTGGGTAAATGTTCTGCATCTAGCCAATGAAGAAAGAACAAAACCAGTGCTCTGGAGGATTATGTTATTAATGATGTGCAGAGTTTTGTCCAGATTTCAATAAATCTGATAGTGTTTGGTAAAATTTTTAACAGAAGGAGGCATAACTTTGATATCAAACTTCAAGTAGCAAAGTTTCTAGTCTTTATTCATTTTACTGTTTTCTCTGCCTAACTCCTTAGGGTTAATTTCTTTTGATTCCTAAAACCCTCTGAAAAAAATATCACTAAAAGATGAAGAAGAGGGCATGATGTTATCAGGAGGTGAGAAATAGGGAGTTGTTATAGATGAGAAACTGAAAGTAAGCTGAAATTAAAGAGTAAGAACAAATGATGAATTTCCAGCTTTGGCTAGAGGCATGTGGGGCTTCATATTAAAGGATTTCTTTAGCTTATTAAACCATGACTTGGAAATGGTCATCAAGATGTTCAGAAGCAACAGAAAGATTTAGATTAGGTGAAGTCAAAGGTGTCTGGAAGGATGTAGGTCAGGGTTTTATTATGAGCTGTGATTGGGAGCTTTATTATATTTATTTATTTATTTGAGCTGTGTTTGGGAGCTTTTATTTTTTTATGGAGAGTTTTATTTTGAGCTGTGAGTGGGAAGGTTTTAGGGTCTTTTTTACCTGCTTTTTGCCCTTTTGACAAATGCTGAGCAATGCCACCTGGGTGAAGGAACCTAGCTGGCTGTGTCCTACTAAGCTTGAAAACTTGCAGGAAACAGTGAAGTAGGAAGAAGCCTGAACAAAAACTGTACCCTTGCCAAGTAATGGAGTCTGTAAGAATTATGATGGAAGATAACACTGATGGTCTCTTAATTCCATAGGGCAAACTGAAGGTGCCTTCTGGCCTAAAATAGTCATTGCTTCTGATCAGGAAACAAACTATTAGATAATTGGGAGAGCTTTCATTAGCAGCAGAAACATAACAGTGAAAGAGTTTGCCTTCCAGAAGAGGCAAGAGAGGATGCAGTGAAAGTACAGGAGATATTATGTGGTGTAGTATTAAGTGCTCTTGCAGTTCCTTTTGAAACCAGATGTACCATCACCAAATTTGCACTAATTAAATCCAATTACTTTTTCATGCTTAGACATTAATTTTCCAAATAAGACTGAGGTTCCAACTTAGCATGATTTTCAAACAGGCATCAAAATTCCACATCATAGCTCCTCAGTACAATAGTGACTTTCAGTCTTCAAACAATAAGACTACTTCTACACACAGGAGGAGGGAGGGAAGCTAGAAATAAACCACTTTTTATTCCAGTAACTCCTGCCCAATTGGTCAGACATCTAATCCAAGCCTTACATGCACCGTAGTCCATCTTGGAGTTTACTTTCCAAGGCTGAAGTGCATCGCTTCGCAACTGTTACTCACCAAACTGAAATATGGAGGAGGGAAAAGGAGAAAAAGAGAAAAATAAATAATTAAGCAATACAAAGAATAGGCAGGGGTTGTACCATGATCAGAGGGAGGGGAAAAAAGGTGTGTGTAAGCTTCAAAGTCTGGTGCAGACAGCCCAGGATGCAGACCCGACAAACTACTGTAATGCTGATAGATGGTTTTGATTACCTCCCATTCCAAAGAATAAGATGGGTGAAGTTTAATTCTCAGATTGGATTTTTTAAGTGAAGGCTGAATGAAGAAGCTGTTGAGACAAATTGTTAGCTGTTTAAACAATTCACTAAAAATAAGTTTTAAAAAAATCAGGTTTAAGAAGTTTCAAAGTCTCTCAAGCTTGATGTGCATGGAAATCCTGCTTCTGAGAGCCATTTAGACAACCAGGAGAAGGGAGAAAATAACATTACTGAACAGCAGGAGCAAGAGCACATTGCACAGTAAGTAGCCTGTACGTTGTGTGCTTTAGAAGAATGGATTTGGGTTGGCATGGCAAAGGTACAGTTTATCACAGAAGCATATTGATTTATATTTTTTTTATATACAATAAATGGCTGTGCTAGGGGATCTGACACTTTGGCAATACAGTGATGAATTCTTCGGTCTCTGGCAGACAATTAATACCAGGTGCTCTGGAGTCAATAAAAAGCAGTGCTCTTGTACTGATGGAAAGCCTAAGGGAGGCAGATGATTTTTAATTAACTCAGGTTGAGAATTTTGCTGGAAAAAAAAAAAGAAAAGAAAAAAATTAAATTAAAAAAAAGCACCAAGCCAGAATTTTGCTGCTACTTAATGGTTTTTAAATGTGGGATAATTGTTAGAAATTAGGCTTAAAATTTGTATGGGGAAAAAAAAATGTAACAGAGGCAGAATGTGTTGAGCAATATTTGAGTGAAATTTCTTTCCAGAGGGTGACACTGTAATGACACCTCCACGGCTCTTGTTCTGTGAGCGGCACCTGGAAACGTGAAGGGAAACGGGGATTGTTGCTGCCTAGTTCGGCAGAATGCAAGTGGGCGTTACTGGGCAGGCGTTTCCGAAGCAGCACCAGTGTTACTGGGCACACATCTCCAAAGCGGTACCGGCGTTACTGGGCAGGCGTCTCCCAAGTGGTACCAGCGTTACTGGGCACACGTCTCCAAAGCGGTACCGGTGTTACTGAAGCAGTACCGGTGTTACTGGGCAGGCGTCTCCCAAGCGGTACCGGCGTTACTGGGCAGGCGTCTCCCAAGCGGTACCAGCGTTACTGGGGCACGCATCTCCCAAGCGGTACCGGCGTTACTTGGGCAGGCGTCTCCCAAGCGGTACCGGCGTTACTGGGCAGGCGTCTCCCAAGTGGTACCGGCGTTACTTGGGCACGCGTCTCCCAAGCAGTACCGGCGTTACTGGGCAGGCATCTCCCAAGCGGTACCGGCATTACTGGGCAGGCGTCTCCCAAGCGGTACCGGCGTTACTGGGCAGGCGTCTCCCAAGCGGTAGCGCCATTACTGGGCAGGCGTCTCCCAAGCGGTACCGGTGTTACTTGGGCACGCGTCTCCCAAGCGGTACCAGCGTTACTGGGCAGGCGTCTCCCAGGCGGTACCGGCGTTACTTGGGCATGCGTCTCCCAAGCGGTACTGGCGTTACTGGGCAGGCGTCTCCCAGGCGGTACTGGCGTTACTTGGGCATGCGTCTCCCAAGCGGTACCGGCATTACTGGGCAGGCGTCTCCCAAGCGGTACCGGCGTTACTTGGGCATGCGTCTCCCAAGCTGTACCGGCGTTACTTGGGCAGGCGTCTCCCAGGCGGTACCGGCGTTACTGGACAGGCGTCTCCCAGGCGGTACCGGCGTTACTGGGCAGGCGTCTCCCAAGCGGTACCGGCGTTACTTGGGCACGCATCTCCCAAGCGGTATCGGCGTTACTGGGCACGCGTCTCCCAAGCGGTACCGGCGTTACTGGGCACGCGTCTCCCAAGCGGTACCGGCGTTACTGGGCAGGCGTCTCCCAAGCGGTACCGGCGTTACTGGGCAGGCGTCTCCCAAGCGGTACCGGCGTTACTGGGCAGGCGTCTCCCAAGCGGTACCGGCGTTACTTGGGCAGGCGTCTCCCAAGCGGTACCGGCGTTACTTGGGCACGCGTCTCCAAAGCGGTACCGGCGTTACTTGGGCACGCGTCTCCAAAGCGGTACCGGCGTTACTTGGGCACACGTCTCCAAAGCGGTACCGGCGTTACTTGGGCACGCGTCTCCAAAGCGGTACCGGTGTTACTTGGGCACGCGTCTCCCAAGCGGTACCGGTGTTACTTGGGCACGCGTCTCCCAAGCGGTACCGGTGTTACTTGGGCACGCGTCTCCCAAGCGGTACCAGCGTTACTGGGCAGGCGTCTCCCAGGCGGTACCGGCGTTACTTGGGCACGCGTCTCCGAAGCGGTACTGGCGTTACTTGGGCACATGTCTCCCAAGCGGTACCGGCGTTACTGGACAGGCGTCTCCCAGGCGGTACCGGCGTTACTGGGCAGGCGTCTCCCAAGCGGTACCGGCGTTACTTGGGCACGCGTCTCCAAAGCGGTACCGGCGTTACTGGGCAGGCGTCTCCCAAGCGGTACCGGCGTTACTGGGCAGGCGTCTCTCAAGCGGTACCGGTGTTACTTGGGCACGCGTCTCCAAAGTGGTACCGGCGTTACTGGGCACACGTCTCCCAAGTGGTACCGGCGTTACTGGGCAGGCATCTCCCAAGCGGTACCGGCGTTATGGGCAGGCATCTCCCAAGCGGTACCAGTGTTACTGGGCAGGCGTCTCCCAAGCGGTACCGGCGTTACTTGGGCACGTGTCTCCGAAGCGGTACCGGTGTTACTTGGGCACGAGTCTCCCAAGCGGTACCGGCGTTACTGGGCAGGCGTCTCCCAAGCGGTACCGGCGTTACTGGGCAGGCGTCTCCCAAGCGGTGTTACTGAAGCGGTACCAGTGTTACTGGGCACACGGCTCTGAAGCGGTACCAGTGTTACTGGGCAGGCATCTCTGAAGAGGTACCGGTGTGCTCTCAAATGCATCAGTTGCCATGACTTCCTTTCCGGATGCGCCAGCACAAAGCCTCTCATGAGACCGGTTGTGTGCATAGCCATCACTTGTATCCATTATGGGATGGATTGCTGCATTAGCAGAAGGTAGAGAAGCAGGAGGGAGGGGACAAAGGGAAGAGCAGTAATAGCAAGTAGCCATAATACAGGGAAATAACAGTTCAAGCAGCTTCTCCCATCAACTGCTGCTTGCTGCTGTGAGCAGAGAGAGCAGGAGTCTGCATGCTTCCACCTTTGGGAAGGCACAGCATCCTCTTATCTTGCAGAAGAATAGTATTGTATCACTGCAAAATTTACCTTGCATCAGACCTAGAGGAAGGACCATTCTTCTGAGTGACAGTTCAGCATGCTGCCCCTCCTTGCCAAAGCTGTGTGCTGTCATGAGGATCTGTAATGCGAAGTAATAGGGGAATAAGAGGTTATTCAGTCAAACATCTAGTTCTTAAAAGCAGATTTGAACTGCTGCTGTGATTTGGCCCTGCTGCTGCAACAAAGAGGGAAAGTTGGTTTGGACACTTGCTTTTGGGCTTTTAATTAGTGTTCAGGTTTGTGGGGTTTTTGGAGGGGTGGGGAAGCTGTTTCTTTTAGCACTGTTACAGTGTATGTACTGTTGGCTGATGACATGCAAACAGGCAGAGCAATGAAGGAAAGTAAAAGTAACTGCAAGGCAGTTAATGAAGTAGAAATACTGGACCTCTGGGAAGAGTATCCTGAGTAAAATACTGAATCCTAAATAATGTGTGTTAATATGAACACATGTCCAAGCTGGAGAAATAAATCCCTCTGTGCTGGAGGGTAGGCTATCTTTATTCATTGACTTGAAAGGAACTCTGATAGCTTGAGCTTCTGAACTTTCTAATTGTGCTGAAAGAAACACTTTCAGCGGCTTGGTAGAATAATGCATACCAGGATAATGCCAGAGGCATCTTAGAAATCCCCAGCCTGCTAATTAGTATAAATGACATTACTCTTACCTGCCTTAATTTCTTCAAAGTAGCAGATCCAGTGGTCTGTGGGGACAGGACAAGGGGCAATGGCTGCAAGTTGGAGCACAGGAAGTTCCACACCAACATGCGGAGGAACTTTTTCCCAGTGAGGGTGCCAGAGCCCTGGGACAGGCTGCCCAGGGGGGTGGTGGAGTCTCCTTCCCTGGAGATATTCAAGACCCGTCTGGACGCCTATCTGTGCAGTATGAGCTAGGGAGCTGCTTTGGCAGCGGGGTTGGACCTGATGATCTCTTGAGGTCCCTTCCAACCCCTACAACTCTGTGATTCTGTGATTCTTTTGTGCTCACCATATCTAGTGTACTGTGTAATACTAAGGTACTGGGGTAGGTGAATCTCAGGTCAACGCCACTCATATTAGGTCATCTGCTTTCACACTGGTGGTGGGTTATGTTCTTATTTCAGTGAAGAGCAAAGCCTCATCAATCTTAATGTGAGAATCAAAGCCTTAATTAAATTTAGATGGCATGGTTTTGTTCTTATTTAATTCTTTTTGGTAGGGTAAACGAGGAAGTCCAATCTGAGCCACTTGCACTTTGTTGAACAGATCGTGAGGCTTTTTTACATAAAATACTTGCATGCTCTCAGGGCTTTGGTTGAGATTTTGGTTGTTATAATTGGATACACATAAATGTAAGAAGCATATTATGCATATTTTAAAATGATTATGTAATTTACGTAGCTTACTCTTTTCTTACTGCATCTGTATTTCTTTCATCTTCTACAAACTTCCCTTTAAGTTCTTCTGATTAAATAATAAATCTGGGGATTTCTACCCCGTTGTAAATAAATATTTAATCATTAGTGATTTTTAAGAAGATGAAGTAATTGAAGACTCTTAAAAAGATTCTGGAGAAACTTCTCAGCTATACAGAGTAGCAGTAGTTTAAAGAAAATTGTTTACTTCAGCACAGCACTTTCATTTAGTTGGCTGTGTGTAGTCTACTTTTAAGATAGAAAAAAATGCAAATATTCTGGGTAAAATATATAAAAATATAATATATAAAATATATATATAAGTATATATGAAATATAATATATAAAGCTTTTAATGGGATGTGACGAAAGCTGATACTTTACTAATTAATAGTACAGAGTAAGAAAACTCTACATAAGCTATGCTTTTGGATAGCTCACATTCAAGGTATGCACTGTGAGAGAGAAACAAATTGAGGGGACCTGACTTTCAGAGTTAAGCCTTTGCTGAAAACCTAGCTCCTTTAAAGCACCTCTTGTTTTATATACCATAACAAAGGAGCCAAAAATCTGATCTTAATTATCCAGCTCAAATTATATGCAGTGCATTTAAAGATTTGACTTGATATTCACATATATCTCTACACCTACATTCATCTTGACACATAGATATGGTAATGAGAAAATAGCAAGGATTTGAATCAGAATTGGTTATTTTAATGTGACGAAAGAAAATAACATTTCTGTAAGAGTTGAGCATTTGTATTTGATTTGGGGAGCTTTTTCTTTTAGACCTACCCAGATGGAAAATATTCAGAATGTATATTTTTAAATCTCACACTGAATAGAGAGAGTGCAGATGACCAAACCTAATGATGACAGTGGAGGTTTTTTGATGCTTTGATTGCTTCTGTTCTTGGGTTTAGTTGTATGCTGTATAGCCAGCACATCTCTGAAGCTGCTGATTGCTCTTACAGTACCTGTACAATTGTTTATTTATTGAATGCTGTTTGAGCTTAGTCTATTTATTTTCTAGCTATTGTGTGTTGTTGATGGCAGTCTGTCCTGTGTGGGATGTTCGTGCAGGGATGCTAATGGTGAGATCAACAAGTGATCCCATTCTTTTCCTTTGAAGTGTTCCTGCCTTAATCTGAGGCAGCAGAGTTTGCGTGCTGTTGGCTTATAAGGCTGCTCCAAGGCACTCAGCTACTCTAGGATGCATCTGCATCTACCACATCCTTCCTGAGCTTGTATTCAGTTTTTGTTTATCATCAAGAATTTCTCAGGATGGGACAGGGCCTGCAAAGCACCTTTTGACAATGGCAATATGCTGATGACATGTGACAGGCACAAAGACGAAGTGGGTATGTAAGCACACTGACCTTGGAGATTTCCCTTTTCATAGTGTCTGTCGTAAATGCACGATGCAGGTCACAGATGTATCTGAGCTTTTCAGCCAAGCTATTCTAGGTTAAGGACCATGGTTTACCTCAGAGCTTGGACCACTGTAATTATTTCTGTGACATCTCTTATAAGCTTAAAAATTGGCCTCCACCCATGCATCCTTTTTTTTCCCCTGCATAATGTCTCAGCGCTTGTGATGTTCAAGAATCTCTTTAACTCAGACATCCAGCATACTTTTCACTTCTCTGCCTTGGGTACTGATCATGAGGGGACACAACACCACGGTGCTTAACATGAACAAGTCAGTCAACTGTTTCCTGAGGTTCTCAGGGTTGGTTTCACAGACATTGCCTAATACCCTGTATGTCTGGTCAAGTCGGCCCGAGTCATTGTGGCTTATGTCTACATGCAAGACATATGCTTTAGTGGCTGTAATCTCATTGTATTCTAATTAAGGACTTGACAAAGCTATGTTTCTCACATTAAAGGCCTCCCTGCAGCCTCAGATCTTCTAGTCTCTCTGGTCTTTGTTTTGTGTAGCTGTAGTAGAAGTGCCAGCTTGTTTAGACTCAAGTTCATGTTTTGGGGATAAGTAATGCTTGTTTCTCATTTTCAGCAACTTAACAATTAGAGTCAGAATTTCTGGTGATTCCGGGTGTGAAAACTTCAGGAAAAAAAGATTTTTACTGCATATTAATGGAGGAAGAGCTCTGAATATGCTCATAGTTAACTCTTATTTTTTTCTTTTTTTTTTTAATTCCTTAATTCCCATTGGCTGTATGCCTCCATTGCAAAACTACTATTGGTCCCTTGATTTAACCCCAGTAAGTTCAGCAGTGTATCTTCGAGTTTGCCATCCAAATGCTACTACAAAACCAGTAAGATCATGATTAACTGGTGAAGACAAGGCATCAAAAATATGTTCTCCTCTCTTGGGCATCTTTATGCATTGTATTTTGAGAGCCCTGGCCTTAGGCAAGATAGTATGTTATTTCTGAACAAGTAATTTGCTTTTTTACATCTCTATACATACATGCACATGAACGTGCCATAAAGCTATTGCATTTCCTTTCTGCATTTAGTGATGCTGAATCTTGACAGTCCAATCCTCATGACCTATGGATTTCTGTAAAGCCCTTTTAGCAGATATCTGGCTTGATCTCTCACAGCTGATAAATAATAAGGAACATGAATAATGTTTTGAAGGCTTTCTGGCCCTCACAGAGATTTTCAGTTGGCAGAAGATACCTTCTCCATCATTGATGAAATAGAAGATGAAAAGAGGAGAGCTCTGCAAAAGAATCTGCAGAAGGGTGGGAGGTGGGAGAGCGGAAAGCTTGGTACAGTAACTGTTTTGGGGGGTGTAACTACTTCACATAAATTTAGATGCTGGAGCTGCTGACATGATAAACACAATATCTGGTCTTTCTAACTTCCCATACCAGTACACAAACCTTGTGAGGTTTGAGCTGGTATTTCTGCAAAGTTAGAGATTCAGCTTTTTTAGTGAGCTGGGAAGATTAACTGTATCTGTAGCGTGGTTTAAGAGCTTTCTGGTTACAGGCTGTGTGGTGGTACTGTTCAGAATAGGAACTGAACTGTGATCAAGGGAATCTTTGTAACTTCAGTGTTTCCTCCAGAGGAAAGAGCCTTCTCCATCATTTGGTGTATATTACAGCCTGTGTGTGCCTTGCCCATCCAGCTGAAAAAGAAAAGGCCTTGCTTTAATTGTTTGCTGAATTCAAATGTTTTTTTTTCTTCTAAATCAACAGCTCTTCTCAAGGCTACTTGTTTTTTGACCTAAACCCTTGGTTTATATACTATTGATTGTACCCTGAGCCCTTGTTTTCTTTTTTGTAGTTAGAGGTACAACTAGTACTGAATTCCTCTAAAGCTTTTCCTTTTTCTCTTTTTTTCTCAAGAAGGAGAAACTACTTGTTTTCAAATATCTGTGCATTCTAGTTTGTGTTTTAAGGATCCCAAAAATAATATATGTAATTGGCTTTTTGCTTTAGGCAAGAATTTGTGCAATTGTTTTTCTCAGTAAAAATAATTGTCTGTCAATCAAGATACTTAGGTGACTTTTGTGTTTTGCTGTAAGTGCTGAAATGCTTCCTTTTTTTGTGTCTGACACACAAAAAGTGGAGTAGTGACTGAAATTTGCACCCTTGACCTAGAATGGTGGTTTGAAAGATACCTGAGGGCACAGTACAGAATTTGGTAAAAGAAAATTGTATAGGCCCATACATGAAGGAAAACATCATCTTGTTATCTCAGTGTTTGCCTGTAGTTTTCTTTCTCTGAAATGAATATAGGTGTCTGCTGATTTGCCACCAACAAGCTTCTATCACCCCTGCGTGTGGGGATAACTACTTGGCTTTTGGCTCTTAGGGTTCACCTTTGACCCTCTGTGTCACATTTTCTGGATTTACTTTCACTTGCACCTTTTCTACCATCTCTGTGCTATAGCCAGAGTATACACAGAAGTCAAAGAGCTGTAAAAAGTGTAGCACTCTATAGAAAGAGAACAAAAAACCCCCTTCTTGAGCTTGTACTGCAACAACCGTCTTGTTTGTGGTACCCGTGTCACGGAAGGAATCTGTACTGTGTCACTGGGTGTTGCACTACCTGCCATGGCTGTCGCTTTTTAATACAAGAATTTTCATTTCTCACCCTTTATCTGACACCAGATTGTACAGGAAGGTGTGCTTTGCTGAACTTTGACCCTCTTGCACCCAAATCACACTGTTGAGACTAGACAGAGACATGTTGTGCCCTGGTGGCCAAGAGAGCCAATGGGATCCTGGGATGCATCAGGAAGAGTGTGTCCAGCAGGTCAAAGGAAGTGATCCTCCCCCTCTACTCTGCCCTGGTCAGGCCCCACCTGGAGTATTGTGTCCAGTTCTGGGCTCCCTGGTGTAAAAAAAGACAGGGACCTTCTGGAGAGAGTCCAGAGAAGGGCGACAAAGTTGACTAGGGGTCTGGAACATCTCCCCTATGAGGAAAGGCTGAGTGAGCTGGGTCTGTTCAGCCTGGCGAAAAGAAGACTGAGGGGGGACCTAATTAGTGTTTATAAATATCTTAAGCATGGGTGGCAGGGGGAATTGGCCAGCCCCTTTTCAGTGGTCTGTGGGGACAGGACAAGGGGCAATGGCTGCAAGTTGGAGCACAGGAAGTTCCGCACCAACATGGGGAGGAACTTTTTCCCAGTGAAGGTGCCAGAGCCCTGGGACAGGCTGCCCAGGGGGGTGGTGGAGTCTCCTTCCCTGGAGATATTCAAGTCTCGTCTGGACGCCTATCTATGTAATATGAGCTAGGGAGCTGCTTTGGCAGGGGGGTTGGACCTGATGATCTCTTGAGGTCCCTTCCAACCCCTAAGATTCTGTGATTCTGTGATTCTGTTTCAAGTGGAAAGCATCTCCACGGTCACAGAGTATTTATGGAAACCATAGTTATACCTTTTCCCTTTTCTAAGCAGGCAAATCTTGGTTAAACAGGTGTCATTTTAGGACACTTCTGCAGGAGATCTCCACTTCCATTTCTCTTACCCTGCAAGCCCAAAGTTTGTCACTCCTTACTTAGTCTTTTCACATACTTGCAACTAAATGTACAAAACTAAACTAAGCAATTAATATATTAAAAAGAAATATTTTGTCAGCAAATTTTTAGTCATTAATACTAATTATATTGTTACGCTTCCCACTGGTGGAGCTTCCTCCACTTGAAGTTTAATTAAATGCATTTAATTATTTGTTATAAATTAACAGATATTTCTGTGTCTCTGTTTTGTAGTCCTGTGTTTATGGAAGAGTCATCTCTTTTTTTTTTTTTTTTCCTTGAGAATAGATGTTGAAGGTTGAGAATAAATTGTTACTTTTAAACTAGCAGTTCTCCTTTTGATGTATTTAACATTTTAAATCACTGACAGCCACACATCTGAAGGAGATTTGATCTGTAGTTCAAGTGGTGGTAGACCAGTGGTGCAGCTCCACTGAGAGGAGTTAGGAAAGGTCTGCTGGAAGTCCTCTGCCTGCAGTCCAGCAGCTGAGCCCAGAAGGGTAAATTCAAGTGATGTTTACCTATGAGGAAAGTGGCTAGGTAGAGCTTTGGTTTCATTTGGAAACGTAGTGAGGAAAAGGGGATTGGACTGAAGCACAGAATCTGCAAGGCAGCTGGGAAGTTAGAGAAAATGACCTTTTTTATTTTATTATTTTCTTCCCCTGTGAGAATCCCTAGGTTGTTCTATACCCATTTTCTGCTACTGAATAAAAGCTGACAGTCCAACCATCTCCTGATAGCATTTCAGGCTGCAGGTACAAAAGGCATAGCTTTTGGCTCCTTGCACCATGTCCTGGTTTCAGCTAAGATGGAGTTAATTTACTTTTTAGCAGTGGATGGAATGCTGTGTTTGGGTGTTAGGACAGGAGCAGTGCTGATAGCACCCTGATGCTTTTAATTGTTGCCAAGCAATCAAGGACTTTTTCAGGTCTTCATATTTTCCTACTAACGAGAAAGGAGGGGACACAGCCAGGACAGGTGACCTGAAACTGGCCAAAGAGCATATTCCATGCCAATTACATCATGCTCAGTGCAAAGGGGGGACTGGGTGGAGGAGGAGGAGGCAACTCCAGGATGTGTGGATTTTTTGGGACGGTCGGGTTCTGGGACGGCTCTGGGCTGTACGGCCTGAGTTGTGTGGTTTGGTGAGAGACTGCATTGTGTGTCACCAGTTTCATGTATTTTGTGCCCTAAAGTCCTGTTAGCATTGTTGTATGTTTTTTATCTTTCTCTGCTAGTTTAGTAAACTTCCTTATCCCAACCTGCAGGGATTTGGTTTGGTTTTTTTTCCCTCTTTACATTTCCCTTCCCCCCCCCAACTGCCCCCCCTCTTCTTTTTGTTAAAAGAACAAGCAACTGTGTGGGGCTCAGCCCTCGGCTGCAGCTAAACCACCATGCACCATTACCCCATTCATTTGACTGTATCACAGCATTGATGGAATTCATGGAGTGACACCAGCAAGAGCCAATGCGATGCTATGGACAATTAGTTTGGTTGTGTTCAAAGGGTTTTCAAACTAACTGGTGCAAACTTGCATCCTATTGGCAATGCTTTATACAGATAAAATTTAAATATACCAATCCAGTGTATGTCTTGTGTGTATGATACATTGAACTACTGATGCTATTTCAAGGAAAACTTTCAAAAACCCATGCATGTCTTGTGCTTTACTGAATTCTTTTAGAAGAAAAAAGATTCCTCATCAGAAACTACTTCTTGCTGTTTACATGTCTTTAGAAAACAGTATTGTGTCTCTTAACAGGCAGTGAGATAGATGTGGAAATGTCTAACACTACACTGTGTGTGAGCCATGGCTCCATCTCTTGCAGGCATTGGAATGGTTTTCCAAATTCCAGACAAGGCTGTTACAGACCTGTTAGTGAAAAACAACCTACTCCAGGTACCTGTGTTGAGAAAGACTCCTCTAGTTGTTTGTGACTGCATTTACATAAGCATTTCAGTTCAGAGCAGTCGTACAGTTTGAGCAAACCCCGCTCATCCTCACTTACCACACTATGGTTTACATCCCAGGTTAGTTTAAGTGTGCACAACCTAGATTCCTTCTGGAAGAAACTAAGCCAAAGTTTCCTCCAGGTGCTCACCAAATGTGCCCTGTTTGGTTATAAATTCCCCCCCAGTAAATAGATATGTCTCTGAATCTCCCTGAGAAGTGTTCAAGCCATGTGTAAGAGGTGGGTGGTTGGTCCAGGGAAACAGATTCTCTTCCCTAAAGTAAAGCTGCTGAACCATGTACTGTGTAGGTGTAGGCCTTCAGCTCTGTCTACTGATCTGCTCTTGGTATGCTGAGTTATATGAAAATTAGGCTTAGCTGGGGGGGCTGAGCAAATTATATGAACCAAGTCTGGGATCTGACTGTGCCACAAGCTTTGTTGAGGGGAGATCTCTCTCTGAAAGCAGCAAATGGAAGAGAAAATGCACTTGGGAGTGCATCAGGTGTCAGATACCTGAATGGCAGTATCCACAAAAGAAGTGAATAACAGTATTTGCTACTGGTTTATTAGGAAAAACTCAGAACAAAACTTGACATTTTAAAAATTCAAAGCACATAATTTTAAAACCAGCTAATATCACTGAGGAACCATTCTCTCTTTTCCAAATACTCACCACCTAATCACCTTTCTGAATTGTAGCTGTTGAATTTAAGTGGATTTCAGTTTTTCAGCATCTTCTGAGTTATTTCAATTGTTTACCATTCACCAGAAAACATCCTACTGAAGTAAATTTGCTGTAACTTCAGATTGAAAGGTACTTAATGGGGAAGAAGCATAGAGTGCACATGGACTGAGTGAGAGGAGGAATGAAAAAGGCAGGTTTCTGATGTTCTGCATCCTTTCTCATCTCTGGGAAGCGTCACTGTACGTAACCTTCTGTGTCCTGGGTGAAGTGTGTTGTCAGGGGTTGAGGAGGAATTACTGGGTTACGCAGATCTGTAGGAGTATCTACACCTTTAACTGGTCACTAGTTCCTTCGTATCCCACTAGTCTGGTAACCTGACTGTGTTTCCTCTTCTATAGCTAAAATCCCTTTTTAAGAATAGCCCTTAGGACTACATGCCCATGGGGATGGGGTAGGGAGAGTACTAAGTGGGGGAGATTCCCAGCCTTCACTTGCAAGGGATATTATCTATATGTGCATGGATGCATGCTCACACACATATACAGAGCCAAGCTATATAGCAGCACTCACAGTTCCAGCTACAAAATAAAGATCAGAATGTTATTTTCTTCATAAATTCCAAATTATTACCTTTTTATATTTTTTCTGGTTGCTTACTGATTTCCTTTCATTCCATTACTGTATGTTCCCTTATATGTTTAACTATCAGAATGTTATTAAAGTTACAGAAACATTCCCATAATAAAAAGCTTCTATATTAAGTAGAGAACATTAACTGTGGAATATCAGAAGCATCGTAACAGCATTAAATGAAGGTTGTGACTCTCTTAAATACTGGTGCAATGAGCAATAACATATGTCTGTGCATTTAAAAACCTACCTTAGTATGTCTGGTTAAATGGGGAGGTTGAGGTGCTGCTGCTATTTTCCTTCCCTTTTGCAGATGTTTGTCTGGCTTGTAGTAAGGGGCATGATACTGCTTTTGGAAGGTGTTAATATTGTTGGTTTGAAACACACCAAGGTAATGTGTCATGTGAAATATAAAAAGCATGCTCTGAAAACAGATTTTTTACTTTTTTTTTTTTTTTTATCTGCCAAAATACTGCCTGGCATATAAAAGAGGTGTGTGGTATTTCTACATTTACCAACACCTGTCTGGGGGTTTCTAAGTTTATGTTTCTAAGTAAACTTTAGGTTTCTAAGTACTTTTCCATAAAACAAACAACCAAAACCTACATGGATATTGCAGGCAATTTCTATACTTCAGAAAATTGTTGTTTATAAGCTTAAATTTGCTAGAAATATCAAGCTGTTATTTCTTGACCCCCATTATGTTGATTGTTTGGAATTGCAGAGCTTGAAATTTTTGATCTACTTGCATTTCAGAGTCTATGTGGACTATCTAAGAACAGTATTTACCCTGTGTTAGGAGCATGGGCAGCATGAAGAAGAGCTGGGCTGTGCAAGTGGACTTGGAGCTCTGTATATGCAGGCCTGTTGAAAATACAAAATGCTGTAATTGGCAAGGAACTCACTCTGAAACCGAGTTAGTGGGAACCTCTTGCTTTTAGGTTGGGTTCTTTGCTTTGTTTTGAGGGCTTTTTGTTCCCTCATTCAGTGTAAGCCTGGCATGCTTCTTAGGACTGCATAGGAGTTTCACCTAAACCAACCCCGTTACCAGGTTGTCCTACAGCTTTCTTCTTTTGACACGTTAGGGCTCCTGTGGTCATCACAGCAAAACACTCAATGGTGTGGGAAGACACAGTGCCAGTGTCGTGTTCCCTGTGCTTGTGGAGAGCAGCTCCTCTCCTGGGAAGGCAAGGGTCAGGGCAGGCAAATTTGGAATGCCAACCTCAGGCTGAAGGCCCTCACTTACGAAGCTTCACTTATCCTGACTGTGTGTGAAAAGGGATGAGCGTCTTTGCGCTGGGTTTTCTAACACCACATTTCTAACTCCAACCTGTCAGGCTGTGAAACCTTCTTCCTTAGGAAGCTCTGCTGTTTGTTCCGCTGCCTCCTCTTGTTTATTCTGCCGTGTGTTCTGTGGGAAAGGTCAAGGAAGACTCCCTTCTTTCTCTTGTAAGGGAAGTAAGCAATAGTATCTTGGTAGCAACACTGATTCTCGTGCGAAGTCCAGCCAAGAAGAGAGGAGGATGACTCAGTGAATACTTGAGAGACTCTCAGGGCTGATGTCAGAGTTAGTCTCCTGCTGTATGCTAGCCAGGCTATGAATTGTGTTTCATAAGGTCAAGCCAGATGGCACTGTGAAAGGAGCACTGGGAAAAGAACTGTTTAATGTAGTAGGAGTGTTTCTGTTCTTAAAGGAAACTTTTTTCAAGATGATATGGGCGTGAAATTGGATTCCTAAGAAAGGTAAACTCACAGATGCCACCACTGAGGCAAAGGAGGTATTGCACATAAGCATGATGAAAGAATCCATATGTTTAAAACATATTTTCACTACATATTTTTGGTCTGTTTGAATTGAACAGTGCTCTGTTTTTAAGAGTATTTGTCTGTGTTTATCATTCTTCAGGTATGACTCAAAGGGTCAAAAAACATCACTAGCTCCACATGACCTTGTGCTGAAAGTCAGGACCTGATAGGAGAAACATGAAATTCTCCAATGAGAGAGGGATGGGGAGAGGCACAGAGTGTGACAGATGGGAGGAGGGAATGCAGGTAAATGCTACAAGGGTACCAGCATTTGATGATTTTTCTTTTCCTCTACTGATCATGAATACACAATAAAGTGCTTGGAGGAAGTTGGTCAATATGGACAGGAATTTGGCTTCCATCCCTTTTAAAATTAGAAGCACCTGAGAATTAATTCTTGTTAAGCTGTTGTCTTTTTTTCCACTTGGTGCAACAAGGAGAAAGAAGACAGGATTAAATAGGTGACAAAATGCACTATTCTGAGCTGCAAAGTGGTAAACAGAGACAGACTGATAACAAAATAACACATTAGAGAGACTTTCAGAACTCCACTTTGGCTGCTTAATATGTAGGATAACCTTTAGTAGGTGGTGGGGAATTGAAAACTGTCGACCGTGGAGTTTATCAGGTCACATAAACTACTTGTGACGAATAGATATCAATAGTGTTGATTTACCATAGATGACTTACTGTTTCTAGAAATTGTTTGGAAAGGACATGTAAAGATAAAATAAAAATTCTACTGTAATTAGCTAAAAAAGAGGCAAGAGGCATTGACATATTAGTTACAGAAAGATCCCAGACAGGCAGTGAGAAATATGCTTTGGGGAGAGCAAAATGACATTTATTGAGAGGGAATGAGACAGAGGGGAGTGCAGCAAATGCTTGTATAACTGTAAATCACTATCCCATGTGGGATGGAAGCCATCAAGGAAGGTGTGGAGGAACGTTGGTAATACTGTGATGAGTTTTGCTAGGAGGTTAGGGTGCTTGATAGGATAGTACAACGTATCGTATGACATGCTTGTAATTGTCATGGTTTAACCCCAGCTGGTAACTAAGCACCACGCAGCCACTTGCTCCTCTTCCCTCCATTGCCCCCCAGGGGATGGGAAGAAGAATGGGAAAGCAAACAGTGGGTTGAGACAAAGGCAGTTTTAATAAGATGATAAAAGAAGAGAGAAATAATGATATAGTAATAACAATTATAGTCATTTTTTAAAAACAGTATGTAAAACAAGTGATTCACAAATGCAGTTGCTCACTACGTGTGGAGGGGAGAAAAACACAAAACAAAACCTAATGCTTAGTCTGTTTCCAAGCAGTGATCCTGCCTCCCAGGTAGCTTCCCCAGTTATATCTGGGATATGATGTTTCATGGTAGAGAGCATCCCTTTGGCCATTCTGGGCCAGTTGTCCTGGCTGTACTCTCCCAGTTCTTGTGTGCCTGGCAGGATGTGAGAAGCTGAAAAGTCCTTGGCTTAGTGTGAGCACTATAGCTACCTAGCAATGACTAAAACCATCCATGTCTTACCAACAATCTTTCACCTAAACCAAAACACAGCACTGTACACATCTACTAGAAAGAAAATCAGCACTATCTCAGCTAAAACCAGGGCAGTGATCTAGGAGGAAGGTGTCACAAAATACTAACTTAAATTTTAATCAAAGCTTACTGTTTTGTCAGGTTGTAAGGCTATGGCATGTACAGGTGAGATTATCAAGTGAATGAGAACTGGATGTGTAGCTTCAGAGAGTAGCGGTCAGTGGTTCAGTATGGATGTCATAGTGAGAAAGTGAGAAAACCTTCTAGCTTATCATCACTTGATGCCCAGCATGGAAGCACACCTTCTCTCTGGCCCTGATCAATGGATCAGTTAAACCCAGGATCTAACCAGAAGATGCCACTACACCTGCAGTGGAAGCGCTTGTCCTGTAATACTAGTGAAATATTTCACTTCAGAACACCCCACCTGGCCTCAGAGTGGACTCTAACTGAGATAAGAGAGCACATGGAAGAGTGAAGAAGAAAGTATGTCAAAACCCAGATTTATTTTCACATCTTCCATGCAGCAGTATTAGAACGAGCAGGCAAAGGAGTCCATAGGTAAAGCACTGCTTGCTGGAAAATATTATTTCAGCTTTCCTGTGGAGATTTCTGTTGTCCCCAGAGCTCCCCAAAATGTCTGCTCTATAATTCAAGACTTGCTTCTCCCTCCCTGCTCCACTTGCCCACAGAAGATTTCAAAGCCTATCAGGTAAAGATACTCCTGTGATATCCAATATGACAAAAGAAAATGGGGTTAAATGCAATGTCTCTTGATAATTTACAGGTTTACAAAGTGAGAAGGGGGAATTCAAAATAATACCAGTATATTATATATTTAATTTATCTACACTCTCACATGTCAATCACTTCCAGCCGGTGATAGACACTTGATTGACAGTGCTTGTGCCAGCAACAGAAAAGGAAACTTCCCTGAAGAGCCACGAGCAGGGTTTTAATGGAGCAGCACGGTGCCTACAGAGTAACACAGCACAGATCATTCATTTTGGGAAATGGCTTCAGCAGAGCATGAAATTGTTAACAGATTAGGCTAGAGCCTGGCACGGGGAGCAACGCACTGGTCTGGGACAAGTGAACCACAGCTTATCTTGGTGTTGGCTGAATCTGTTCACTCTCCAGCAAATGCAGTGCCTGATACGTGATTTTTTTAGAGGAAGGCAAGCATTAAGGATGCTGGCATTTTTTTCTTAGCAGTTTAACTGGTTCAACTGTGATCATTAGCACAAAACTACAGGTTGATCTTCACATTTATTTTATGGTATTAACTAAGATACCTGAAGGTGTTAGTGTAATTACTTTCCCATTATCAGAAATGCTTGCAAATGTAAAAAAAACCCCTCAAAACAGCCAAAAAATTTAACAAAACAACAGTGTTACTACTGTGCTGGATTTCTTTGGTTTTTAGAAGGAGAGAGCCCCCAGAATCTGTGATATATTTTTTATACCGGCAACTGATTATTCTTTACAGTGCTGTCTCAGGTTGTAGGATAATTGTATTTTTTAAATGTAGGGTTTACTTCTTTTAGTGTTAATTTATTCAGCTTTGAGGAATATCACTTGAGGGAGATGAGCTATGTCAATAGGGCAGTATGGAGATTTGAGGAATATCAGTTGAGGGAGAGGAGCTATGTCAGTAGGGCAGTATGGAACGCATTTGGTCTCCACAGTGCTGTTGAAAAGGCTTGTTTAATGAAATATCAAAATAGGTTTTTATTGTTGTACCTCACTTAATCTTAACAGAACATAACAGTAAGTGATCCTAAGCTCCTAAATGCTTTGCTATCCGATGGGACCTCTAATGGCAGTGAAGTTGTGTGCTCACCTTTCGTATGCTCAGTTCCATTACTGTTTCCTTGATAGGGTTCATACTCTCAGTAGCCATGTGGTTCATGCTGTGGACATGGTGTTTGGTCTGAACATGCAATAATCTCATTCATCTGTCATCGTGTGCATTTTGATTTAAGCAATGGAAGGCCAAGGCTTTGACAACTGTAAAGAATTTAATGGGACAAAATCACCGGTTAGCACATATCCAGCACAATCAGTGTTGGCTCCTAGCTTTGAAGAGAAGGAAAGAAAAGTTTAAAAGCAAGAATTAATAGGATTACCCACTAATTTTAAAGATACTTAATTTTATAGAAGTGAAAAGCTGAAGAGAAAATGCCCTTAAAAGATGCTAGTAAGATCCCAGGTGAAAGAATCACACAGAATCACAGAGTTGTAGGGGTTGGAAGGGACCTCAAGAGATGATTGGGTCCAACCCCCCTGCCAAAGCAGCTCCCTAGCTCATACTGCACAGATAGGCGTCCAGATGGGTCTTGAATATCTCCAGGGAAGGAGACTCCACCACCTCCCTGGGCAGCCTGTCCCAGGGCTCTGGCACCCTCACTGGGAAAAAGTTCCTCCGCATGTTGGTGCGGAACTTCCTGTGCTCCAACTTGCAGCCATTGCCCCTTGTCCTGTCTCCACTGACCAAAGAAAAGGGGCTGGCCAATTCCCCCTGCACCCCATACTTAAGATAACTGTAAACACCAATTAGGTCTCCCCTTAATCTTCTTTTCTCCAGTCTGAACAGCCCCAGCTCTCTCAGCCTTTCCTCATAGGGGAGCTGCTCCAGGCCCTTAACCATCTTCATAGCCCTTCTCTGGACTCTCTCCAGGAGATCCCTGTCCTTTTTACACCAGGGAGCCCAGAACTGGACACAATACTCCAGGTGGGGCCTGACCAGGGCAAAGTAGAGGGGGAGGATCACCTCCTTGGACCTGCTGGCCACACTCCTCCTGATGCACCCCAGGATCCCATTGGCTCTCTTAGCCACCAGGGCACACTGCTGGCTCATAGCCAACCTGTCATCAACCAGGACCCCCAGGTCCTTCTCCACAGAGCTCTTCTCCAGCAGGTCATCCCCCAGCCTGTACTGATACAGACAGTTATTCCTCCCCAGGTGCAAGACTTTACACTTGCTTTTGTTGAATTTCATCTGGTTTCTCCCTGCCCAGCTCTCCAGCCTGTCCAGGTCTGGCTGGATGGCAGCGCAGTGTTCCTGCGTGTCAGCCACTCCTCCCAGCTTTGTATCAGCTGCAGTTGAAGTAATTGGACTGTAAAATATTCATCTTCCTGATTTTTTGATACACATGACTTTCTCATAACTATTTATGAGCCTCTTAGTGCTTGACTGCTGAGGTGTCCTATGCACCTGTCTCCCCAGGAGACTTTGTGTTTTGCTTTGAGGTTGGGTTTTTTTATGTTACTCCCCCACTTCCCATTTATGGTGCTCTCCCTGCTGTCTAATCCTCCCTGGAAGTCAGCTAGTGCTGCTGGATCGATGTCTTTCTGTACAGATTAAAGTGCTGTGTGTTCCTTGAAGGGTCCCTAACCGCAAGCAGTGTGTTTGCATCTGTACTAGCATGGCTTTTTGACAGCACCAGCAATGTATAGAATACTAATAGACATACTAAGTGTTAAATACAGCGTGAGGCACAATTGTGACTCTGTTGATAGAAGCTGAAGAAGAAACTCCCATCATTTAAAAGTAATGAATTTACTTGGCATTTGCTTAAAGGGACACAGTACTATCCTGTGCTCCACTTTGTTAAAGAGAGGCAAGTAGACTTTCATCAGGGACAACTTAGGCATAAGAAAAGCAACAGGTGTGTGGTGGTAGTGCAGCACTGCCTGGGACAAGGGAGTTGTGTAGGATGCCCATCCTGATGGCGAATAAACTGCCTGAGAAGAGGAGGCAGCTAAAAGAAGTAAGCATTGAACCTTTAGAGTAAATAATGATGGAGGGATATGTCTGCTGGGAGAATTTGGTTCTTACTTTATATAGCAGAGGGAAAGATGTATGATGCTGTCACTGTATGGCTTCATCATTCTTTGCACTGTGCCACCCATTGTGCCACAGAGAGCATGGAAGGGATGGAGTGTGAGTAGCTCTAGCTAGGTAACTCCTGGGCAGGGATTGGAGAGGACCTGTAAATCTTCTAGAGAGTGTCTTCCCCAAATTCAGCACTTCTAGTAATTACAATCTCAGACCTTCAACAGGAAATGGAAAACACGTGAAAGAGAGAGAAATTTCAGTCACAGTCAGCCTGTGATTCCTTCTCATTGTTCTAGTAGCCAAGGAGTAAGAGACTGTCAGGCTCTGCACAGATTAATGGAGCTTTACCCCCACCCCAGCCTCCGGTGCACATCTGGCAGGTATAAGGAGAGCAGAGACAGGAATACTGTGCACACTTTGGCCTCTGAATTAGGAAAAGCCCTTTGTCTATTGGTGAAACTTGTGTTTTCAGTTGCTCTCTGTATCCCAAGGAAACTCCCATTCCAACAGACTGACTCTGAGAGTGGAGAAAATGAGAGGTGTGTCTGGTGAAAATGACTTCTCTGAAAGGCTGGGAACATGTGCATCAGAACTTGTTCACCTGCTCCCCAGACTATGTAGAAAATCCAGTCTCATGCTAAATGAAATGTCACAGTAACTTGTACAGGTGAATATGAAGGATGTCTGGCTGGAAGAGTGAAGGAATTCTCTTCTGTGGAAGAAAAAAGTGTCTTGAGGCTCTTAACAGTGGCCAAACTAAGATTAAAACCAGTTTTAAGAGAAATTGGGGATCTTCATGGACTACTCCAAATCTAGTCCGAGAGGCAAGACAGTGCAAACAAACGCAGAGAAAAGACATGACCAGCTACACAGCAGAGGAGGACACTGCTCCCCTGAGAAAAGCACTTTGCAGTCTGTGCTGCCCGCTCACTATTCTTTAAAGGACAAAACACTCCAGTGTGGGGTGGATAACAGGTAGCTTGCTCTATGAAATAGGTGTGATTTGAATTAAGATGTCTGGAAACAGAAGCCCTCAGCTGTAGTGCTGGAGAAAGCTTCTACCTGTCTTTGGCAACTTGTGGTCAAAGGGCTTGTCCTCTCTTCAGCAGGAGGGAGTGATGTGAAGGAAGTTGGATTTATGGGTTTTTTTCAGCTTCTAGGATGTTGGCCCACCATTTTCTTCTTTTTCTGTGCAGGCAACTAGACTAGATTTAACTGCTGCTCTCTACTGGGGAAGATAGAAGGTGGTTAAACAGTAAGAAAAATTGTATTTGTCCATCAACCCAGAAAGCAACAGAGCAAATGGGAACCTCACCGGCTGGAATTTGCCTTTGAACTGGCAGGTGCCACTGTGAAATGGGGACTGGTGTGAGGTGAGAATAAGCTGGCTACAGAGAGCTGGAGGCATTCCTTCAGAGAAGAGCAGAGAGCCAGGTTTCAGGGAGCCTGTCAGACAGACGTGCTTATACAGCAATGCATGCTGCATCCTTTCCAAAGGAGTTTCTCTGCTGCGGCCAGTGGTCGTGGTCCCACTGCTTTCCCATCATATCCCATATGTGAAGCTAACTTTGAAAGGGTAATTGAAGCCTTCCTAAAACTGGACTCTTGAAGGAAACCCCCTGAGCGCACCCTCACCTGCCACCTCACAGAGGAATGTGTTAACCATTGGTGATGCGCTTAGGTCCTGTCTGTGGAATACCTAAAGTTTTCCTAAGGCAAGGCTAAAACAAGGTGTGCTGGCTTCACACATGAGTACCTTCATGAGTACCTTGGTTGCTTGGCCATGTTTCTGTCTTGCTCTGGGCTCCAGTGAATATTTGTAAATAACTTAATGGCAAACCAATGTAAATAACTTAATGGCAAAAATGAGCTAGGGAGCTGCTTTGGCAGGGGGGTTGGACCCGATGATCTCTTGAGGTCCCTTCCAACCCCTACAACTCTGTGATTCTGTGAAACCTACCAAAGATGATGAAGAACAATGCCTGAGGAGGCTGTTCAACCTGTCTAAGCTGGTAGCATTGCAGATGTTAAGTCTCCTTCAAACAGAGACTGAAATTAATATTCTGTATCCCAGGCAAATGCTTCAACTGCTAATTTGTTCAAGGAAGAAAAAGCCTGGTAGCTCTGCTACCCAGATCACTAGGTGAATCAACCATCAGGTTTCCACTAGGAACTGTTCTCCTTGCTATATGGAAAACAGGTACGCTTTCTTAGGGCTATGAAGATGATTAGGGGCCTGGAACATCTCCCCTTTGAGGATAGGCTGAGTAAGTTGGGACTGTTCAGCCTAGAGAAGAGAAGACTAAGGGGGGACCTAATTAAAGTCTATAATTCTCTTAAGCATGGGGTGCAGGGGGAATTGGCCAGCCCCTTTTCTGTGGTCTGTGGGGACAGGACAAGGGGCAATGGCTGCAAGTTGGAGCACAGGAAGTTCCGCACCAACATGCGGAGGAACTTTTTCCCAGTGAGGGTGCCAGAGCCCTGGGACAGGCTGCCCAGGGAGGTGGTGGAGTCTCCTTCTCTGGAGATATTCAAGACCCATCTGGACGCCTGTCTGTGCAGTATGAGCTAGGGAGCTGCTTTGGCAGCGGGGTTGGACCCCATGATCTCTCGAGGTCCCTTCCAACCCCTACAACTCTGTGATTCTGTGATTCTTGTTGTAATAGAGCTGACCACAGCCTTCAGTCCTGCTGTTTTACGAACTCACTTCCACTGCTGCTCCCAATGGAGGTTTGGACTTTGATCATCCTAGCCTTATATATACAATTGGGGATTTTTTTTTAACCTGTTTCGAAAACACATCATAGGCTTCCTTCCAGGTTGGGATTTTTTAACTTCACAGTAAGTATTATCTTACTGTGGCAAGCTGCCAATGTGTATATTACTGTTGACTGCCCCCAGCCCTTGAGTATGTAATCACAGTAATGCCTCTTGGGGGGGAGTGTTAAGGGCCATCTAGGATTTGTTTCACTTATTAAAATATAGAATAATTACAGCTGTTGAGTTTGTGAATATCAAATTTATCACGCTGCCAATTAAAAACTCCTCAAAACCAACAAATCACAAAAACTAACTTATAAAAGAGGGTTTTGGGAAAAAAACAGAAAAGCTTTTTGTAAACAAGCTTCTATTTCTGAATTCAGGAGGTGCAGTTGTATGCAATAACTAGTTTTTTTAAAAATTAATTGATCAGGGGAGAAGATGCTATTCAGGCAAATGTTTAAGAATTATACTTGAACCTGCCAGCTTGTTTTTGCAGCTGAGACTGCTGCGATCACACAGGGAAGAAATACCTCAACTGTGTCAAATCCCACCAGAATAGGCCTGTTTGGAGCATCAACAGAGCATTCAGTATTACAATCCTGCACCAAATACATCTTATCCTACTTGTTAATAAGCAGGAACTCAGGTAGTTGTATACTGTATGAGTGACTTGGAATTTTATCTAGGTGAGGAAATCAGTTTTGGTGGCAAAAAAAGAAAAAGGTTGATGGTGATGTGCTGTGAATATTAATTGTAAATGTGTTGCTTACAAGAACACAGTAGTGGGGAGGACTATATTGCTAATAAATGAAAAGAGGTGTAAAGGTGTTTTGTATGTATTTAGATCAAACAGGTTTATTATTGCCCTAGTGAGTTTGACTTTTACTGCTGCTGTACAGCAGATAAACCAAAGCATGTAAAAAGCTGATGACTTTAGACAAATCACTGTAAATTAGTGGCAGTGAAGACCAAGGAAAGCAGTCCTCTAGCTTCAGTTTTTGCCAGGTTTTCTCCTATGTGTACAAGACCGAAGCGTTAGTTGTAGAAACAGGAGGGGCTGCCAGTTCATAGAGTCCAAAGATGGCTTGCCAGGCAAGGTGTTGCAGAGAGGATGCTGCCCAGCTGTTGAGGAGCAGTCATGCCATGAGACATCCTGTGTCTCTGCTCACCTTGCTAGCTGCACTTCAGCAGCATCCTCCCTTGCAGCATGCAGTGCAACGCCTGCCTTCAGCATAACACGCTGTCTGACCTATCGTATCATCTGGGAACCACAGTGCAAAATCCTCTAAGATCCTACAGAGAAATAAACTGTGACAATGAAAACTATTTAAATTAACTAACTAACTAAATAGATGCCATGGATAAAGAGGGGAGTACGGAATACAACTGTTCACCTTCAGGATATGGTAGCAAAGCCTACATCCAAAGCACTGTGCTACGAAGAGTATTCCTAACCTGACTTTCTGTGTCTGTCACCCAAAATGCCTGAAATTAATTACACACTTATTATGCAAACTGTTGCAGATTAATTAGTACAAGCCTCTGGAAAAAAAATTCTAAATATGCATCTGTATATTTTGGAACTTATAGTTCAATAAAATGTTCTCTGTCAGGATTAGTCTTAGTGACAGACGCGTTGGGAATCTGCTGAGTATTCTTTGCTGCTTTTGTATTTATAGGCAATCAGTGAAATGCAGCCACTCAAAAAAGAAAATGAAATCCAATCTTAGATTCATTTCAAACAGCAGGAGATCTCTTCTCCACAGATCCTTATTACTGTGTTATACATACCCATAATAGTGGAGCACCATCAGTTGTGACTTAAGTGATGTGAATAAATGCTGTCATTTGTGCTTCCCACTCTTCTGTCCTTTCCCCAAAAGGGATTTTTTTTTTGTGCAGTCTTTTTTTGTTGCTTGTTTTATTTGCATACATATGATACATACAGCTGTAAATACTTTCCCAAGGAGGGAACACCGTGTAATACTGGGGGGAAGTAAGTGCACACACATTCTCCCTCTTTTCTCTGTCCCATCCCCCTCAGCTGCGTTTTGTTGAGGGGAACTCTTGTGTGGGGAGGAAGGGGAATGATTGCAATGTATGTATAGTTCAACCTGCCTCTTAGAAACATTCAGCTCCTTGCACAAGTGACTGTCAGCCTTTTGGAAGTGAGTTTCGGTGCATGACAGGATCACCAGTGTTAACTGTGCACCTTTCCTTAGGCCATTGTTACAGTCTTCCTGTACCAAACCATTCTAACGTCCTGATAAGGTCTGGGACTTTAAAACCCGGGGTGCCTCCAACTTCAACCTGTACCCGCTGCATTCCAGCGCCACAAACTTTCTCAGTGTATTGAGATTGCAGCTCACAGTAACCATCCAGCTCATGGCCATCATCTAGCTGAAGACGTGTGCAAGTGAGGTTCTCTCAGTATTCCCATGAGTAAACCAGAGCCTACTTTTCCCTTTGACTTTGTCATTTTCCTCAAACTACACAGATTCAGCTTCCTACCAGTGTTGTGCAGCACTTCACTTTCACAGGAGACCTGCGTTTTACTTTGGAGGAAAGTGTGAGGAGAGTAGCCTTTTGGCTTCAGCCAGCAAGTCCTGTTGACAGTCCCTTTTGCTATGTGACTCCTGATAGAAACTAGAATAGCCTTTGGCAGGCAGTGCACGAGGACCTTAATTTGTTACAGCCATCGAGGGATGTGCACTGCTTTCTTTTCTGTTCTGCCTGGTTTCCTGTGGAAATGAGTCTCTCTGTCATGCTCTCTCTCTCTGCCAGCCTGTACAACCCTATCCTGTTGACTTTTTGAATCCGTTGGCCTAATTTAGTCCTGTTTAACAGTGAGGCAGATGCCTTAATGATATTAAGATTCTACCATTGTAATGAATGTTGGCAGCCAGACAGAGGGGAGAGATGTAATTAATGCCTGTACTGATGAAAAGGCTTCAGTGTGTGCTCAGCTTTTTCTGGGTATCAGGCTTTATTAGCTCTGTTGTGAACTGCCTGGTTTTATGTTGTGTGAGCATTATTGCAGTGCTTTAATAGGTGGCTTTGCTTCTGTGGTTTGTCTTGCTACCATGCATAAGAGCCCTAATGAGGGTTCAGAATGCTATTGAGCATGCCGATGATGAGTGTGCAGGCTGATACTACCAAATGTCAGTGTTACTAATTCTGGGAGATAGTAGTTGCATGAGGACAAAAATACCTTCTTTCACTGCTGCTCCTGACCTTGACTCCTTTACCTGCTCTCACCTTAACGCAGAGGCCAATATCTGAGGTCTCCAACCTGAAGTAAAGATTGCAGTATCTTCAGCTGCAATCATCAACTTCTCCATGCCAGGAATCTTCCTTGAATCATATAACCCTCATGAGCTTCTCTCCTGGGACCCCCACCTGACATCCTGTGTAGAAACACTGCACTCTCTCACCCCATTGCTGCAGAGCAGAATGCGTGCTGGGGATGGAGAAGTGATGTGGGGAACAGCTCATTTCTCCTGGTCCCCTGGAAGGATTGTCCATGTGGTACCATGGTAGGAGGGAGGAATGGGGATAAGACAAACTAATCTAACCATCCTGTTTAATTGGTGGGATAGTTCTGTCGATTTACACAAAGGAAGCCAGTTTGCTTTGTAGAATTCAGACCTTTCCTCTCTTAGGTGATAATCTTTTATCTTTTCCATCTTTGTGTAAAAATGTGGGAAAAGAAGTAAGTATTGCCATTTGAACAAAAATCATGAAGATTATTTACTTGAAACTTGAGAGAGTTTGGGTTTGAGTAGTTGGACTGAGATAGTCAAATCTTTGTACAGGGGGCAGAAAGCAAACCCATGCTTTGTTTTAAAGTTTTAAATTTATAAAAGGGATGTATCTAGGATAGGGTTAAATAGGATGCATGTGCAGGTTCAAAAATTACATGCTGTAGATCACTGCCTTAATTGCCTTTTAGACTTGAGGTTTAGAATTGACCTGTCAGACTTTAATAAAATAGGCTGGTTTTATTTTGAGTTATGAATCTGAGGCAGAAGTGATGAATAAGGTGATGTATAGCCTACTAATGCGAAGCTTTTTAGCATTCCAGACTTGGCTGGTAATGATGCTTATAGATGATCTTGGTTGAGTTCTTGAATTAGTATGCAATAGGTGTATTCTTTTTTTTTTATTTTTCCTGTAGAAAAGTATTTAAGCATAAATTTAAGTCAGCACGTCATGACTAGGTCTTCCTGCAACTTAGTCTACCTCTTATGGTACCTTTGAATTTTGTTTAGACTTCTGCATTAGTCTGGTCTTACATGGGGTTCTTATCAGCAACTTGAAATGGTAAGGTAGCCACCACTGTTTCTGAGGAGTGGAAAGAATGGGTATATGCATGTGCCTGCTGTTCTCTAAGCTTTTATTTAATGTGGTCTTCATGAATCCTTTCTTTTCCCCTCTTAATGTATATTCTAGCTGTAACAAGCCAGAAACTGTGTCAGGAGTTTGCAGACTCGTCTACTTACACAACTGTTCCTTCTGGCTGCTTTTTATTACTCATACTGTGGAATCTATTGCTGAATTTGTAAAATATCAGAAGTGCTGGGAAATGGGAGGTAGCACATTAATGAATACCACACAAGTTTTGTGTTTGGGGCTTTTTTAAAATGAGCTCTTCAGAAAAGTTTAGGGGTTCCACAGCACTTTCACAAACAGTTGGCTCAGTATTGGTCCTAACTAGTAAAACACCCAAACCTCTCTGAAACAATGTACTTAACCTTCCTTGACAAATTGGACCTATTCAGAATAATGGGACCTCAGGTGACAGAACAAAGCAAACCTAACGTTTTTGTTTTGAAAAATGCTGATCAGTAGGACTTTTTATTACTGTGCACACCAAACCTTCTGCCTTTCACAACCTGATTTTTGATTTGTGAAGTGTTTTGAAAGGAGTTCTGTCCCTTTGCACAGCGAGTACCCGGAGCTGTGGCCTGACTTCCCTGAGGGCTGTCCTGCTGGTCCTGAGTGAAGGGAGATTGTTTGCCCTGGCTCAGACTCATGACTTAGAGAGATTAAATGAATTGGGCGTGGGTGGCTCCAGGGAATGTAGTTTTTGCTTCCTGGTTCTGATTTAGAATATGCATTTCTGACATTTGTTTCACACCTGCAAAAGTTACTTGAAGAGCGTTACACCAAGATGTGGAAAGAGAGGAGAAGCACAAAGAGGAAATTTCCCACTGAAATTTTGTCTGTATTTATGTACTTTTTTCTTTTTGTTCCAGTGAAATGAAGCAGAAGTTGGATGAGGAGGGCAACAAGTGCAGCATCCTTTCCAAGCAGCAGAAGTTCAACGAGCACTGCTGCATTCGCTGCTGTTCCCCTTTCACGTTTCTTATCAACAGCAAGCGACAGTGCCAAGACTGCAAGTACAACATCTGCAAGAGCTGCAGTTCTTACCAGAAGAAGGAGAAGGCATGGATTTGCAGTGTCTGCCAGCAAGCAAGGTAAGGACCTACTACTGTTCAGAAACCTGTGTAAAGCAGCCTTGGCCTGACCTGAGCTTCTCCATGTATTTGTCTGCAGTTAATTTGGGCAGGACAGGACGTGAAGTGCCTGTTTGTGTAGAGGTTGATTTGTTCCTGAGGTGTGACTTGCCTGCTTTTTATTAGTGGTTAATTTGTTCCAAGACTGTTTGGTTACCTGTTGCGTTTTCCAGCCTTGCTTAGCTGGACTGATGTATCAGCAAGCAGTAATTGGACTTAGCTTGAGCAGGGCTGGGATCTTCTGAAACGCCTGGGTTACTAATGGAACCTGAGCACAGATGGTGGTAAGGCAGTTAATCATTCTGCAGCAAATCCTGCTGATGGGCAGGGAGTGGAAGGAACAACGCTGGTGAACAGATCATCCAGCTGTGACTGTGCTTTGCAGTGTTTTTCTAAATGCCAGTTTATTGGTGGGGATGCTTCGGGCTTACTTTGGCAAATAACCAGAGAAAATATCAGTGCAACCTGTTATAATCCTTAACATCTGTGAGGAAAATGCTTGCCAGGCTTCTCTTTGCAGAGGGTATCAGGGATTTACCATCTCGCTCTTCTGAGGCTAACATAGCCAACAGATTGGATGATAGCACCAGAAAAACAAAGCAGATCCAAGCAAACACCTAACAGCAGAGAAAGTGTCATTCCCTGGTGGGTGACTCTGATAGTCCTTCTCGTCTGCCTGTGGGCCAGGCTCCAAAAGCAGCTTTAGCTGTGCTGGTGTAGCATTGACCAAGGTCTTTGTACTCAGACAAGAAGGATGAATGAAATGGCCTGATTTCTCTTGCACATTGGTGATTAAAACAGCTGAGCAAATGTGAAAAAGATGGGTTTTATATTCTTTGTCTCCCCCATTAATGGGGATCACAGGATGAAGACAAGAGCAGAGTCCATTTCCAATCCTTTATGATGTTCCTGAGCTCCCACCTGTTTCCCATCAACACCTGCATGATATTTCAGCTCCCACACAGTATCTGCCAATGAAGTGCTGTGTGCCCTTCGACACAGAGCCTTAAAATCATAGGGATGCCCAGTCAATGATGCAGTGTTTCCAAACGCCAGCCTTTGAACCCAGAGGAGGTTGTATTCTCCAGGGCACCTGCTGCCTTTTACCTGGGAAAACCTACACACATCCCCTTTCCCGCAGTGAGGCGCCAGAGGAATGCCAGGATTCCTTTCTCCAGCCCCCCAGAGAGCTGTGGAGGCAGTGCTGGTTTTTACTTTAGTCATTCAACCGTTCTGTATTACACCTCTTCGTTCCGCTTCTCCTGAGTTCACCTGTAGTACGGGCTGCAGAACATGCAGCCAGGTTTGTGCGTGCTGATGGATGGCCCTTAAAATAGTCTTTGCTGACTCCACCAAAAAAAAAAAGAGTCTCAGAAGAATTTAATTCCAGAAGAAAAATCTATTAGCTGTATTACAAAAATGCTGTTTCTGACCCTTGAACTCAGTGCTTTTCCCACAGTCCTGTGCAGCCCTCAGTCACCCACCTGGAACACAGTTAGAAAAGTTTTCTTTATTTATGAGACCTGAGACACAGCTGGAGTTATTTTTCAGTGGCTAAACTAACTAATACAGCTGCTAACTATTTTATGGTCTGATTTATTGATTGGATGGTGAGGCTGACAATTCCCTATAGGGGATGCCGGGGCTGCTATTCCTCCAGGGCCGCTGGAGCTTTCTGGTTTGTTGGGGGCTTCTATTTCTTTTGGTTTTGTGGGATGGAGGAGGGTGATTACTTTTTTAAAGCCTATCAGTCAGTATTTCTTTCAGGGAAAAACACTGGGGGAAGCACTACAGCTTGTTTTGAGTTCTTGCTGCTTTCTCAGTGATTCCTCTCTCAGGTGGAGCGTGGACTGTGCTCTCCTCCCCCTCCCCAGCTCCTCTTCTCATGTCTGCTATTTTTTCTTTTAATAAGACAGCAAAAGTAGTGGAGGTGGTTCCCTGTTTAGCTGCTGCTTGTCTGCAGATCTTTCTGCACAACAGAGAGTGAGCTAGAAATTTCAGAGAAGACTGCATTTTCAGGTTGCTCAGGTTCTTTTTTTTGTTTGTTTTCTCCTCCTTCCTATATCTTTTTGCTCAGTTCTGAGAGAGGTAAAGTTAAGTTTCTTTGCTGTACAGGAAGAGTTTGGTCAACCTGGAAACGTAGAACGATACACAGTTCGGATTTCCTGTAACAAGTTTGTGTTCTTCAGCCCTGCTCTAGTGCAGTGCTTAAATAATCCTGAGTTTTATTTCTTTTATGTATCTAGACTATATCAGCCAGTTCTCTGGTGTCAGAAGCAGTTCCTTGCTGTACAAAAGGCAATAAAGCATTCTCAGCTTAAATTTTTGTGAAGATAGTTCACCTCATACATTAAAGCTTGATGCTCTAATTGGGTGAATTACTTGGAGATACGGTTTGTGTGTATGTACATGTGAAAATTCTGGAAAGGTTGGGTGTGATGTGGGAATCAGAATCAATGACTCAGGGAGGGTTAAAGTTTTTTTTGAAAGCAATTGCATAACCATCACTTGGGTTGGTTGGGGGTTTTAAAACTGCTCTGGGACTATAATATATCTCCCTATCTTCCTCAAAAGAAGTGGCATCAGTGTTTCTGGTTGTAAATGTTTTTCCTGGTAGAATCCTGTACTGAGGTGATCTTGACCCTGAAGAAAAACTGTCATGTTGAACGTGCCTCTAGTTGGAGATACCTCTTCTGTGGAAGCTGGGCTTTCACCTTCCAAGGCAGGGGTGTACAGAGTACACCCCTGTACACTCTGTACACTTAGCAGAGGGCAAATACACAGGTCAGCATTTGAAACATGGAACACTTGGAGAAAGTTGTGCAAAGAAGACTCTCCTTCTTCCAAAAGCAGTAAAATTATCAATAAACCAGTGAGGATTTTCAATTTGTGTACAGCACATTTCCGCTCCTTACAAAACTTGGTACAACGTTTCTTTGTTAGACACCCATAAAGCAGCATGCTTGGGCAACTTGCTGAGGTCTGTACCTCTTCAGTCTTCTTGACTAAGTAGATTCCAGGCAGAGCTTCTTTGCCCTCTGGATTAACACTTCTGCTGCAAGACAGGAGGAGGGTTCTTTGCTCATTTATTAGGAACAAGACATGCTATCCATTTGTTTGAGACCACTTTATTTTCCAGCCCTCAAGCAGCTGTACCACAGAACACTCTGCTAGTGATACTCTGCTTTCCAGTTTTACACTTGGACTAAAAAAACACCCAGTGTAAACCATTAAAGCACTTTTTTTTCATGTTTTCTAAGCCAATCACAGTTCACCTCTGGGTTATAGGAGGAGTATATACAGACCTATCCAAAATAAGGCACACAAATATCTGGTTGCCCACCTCAGCTTTTCATGACTATCAGGCATGAATGTTCTTGGTTCCCTTCTTCTGGTCTCACCATCTGCATATCAAAAGATGTCTGTCTGTTGTCAGTGGGAGCATGGACAACCATTCCTTTCATCCATCTGCTGTGTGATTCTCTTGCTTGTTTTAGAAGCCCTGCTTCAGATGATGAGAGTTCATCACCTAGTGACTTCTTGCTTTGCTCCTGTGAGCAGGTGTGAGTAGGGGGGCATCACCTGGTCTGCAAGAAGTCATTAGCCTGCTTCCTAAGTGCTGCTTTGTTGTTGATGGACCTTTACCAGTGACAGTTATTAAGAGGTGGAGACCCAGGCACTGCTGCTTTTCTCCTGAATTGATGTTAACTAATGACAAACACACACTCAGAATTCCTGCAGTTAGTGTTCCAAGTGGCTCAAAATGGGTCTGAAAAATGATCACACTTGTTGTTTGCAGCACAGATTTATTTGAATGTTTAAGAGGACTGTTGGTTTTTTTTTTTTTCATACTCCCTATTTGACTGCTGCTTTTAATAAAACAAAAAGCAAGGGAAATGTAATTTATCTTCATATACTCTTAATCAAGAGTTATTTTTTAATGCTCTTTACATTTTCTTTTGTGGTTATTGTGGTTCCCAGTTGAAAGGTACGGTTCTAGCTAGATTCCCAACAATTTGCATCAGTGGCAAATGTGTCTTACTGGAACTTTAAAATTAATTAGACTTAGGTTAATTAGATTTGTATTATTACAGTGAGTAGTGAAGAAAATTTATGCAGGTCTAGTCTAGTTGTGGTGCCCAGCACATTTGTCTCTGATTAGCATGTATTTGGATTAATGCTAATGTGAAAATGGAGCAATGCTTCTTATAAAATGAAAATTGCAACAGAAAATAAAAACCTAAGCTCAGTGGGCAGACAGAACACCTTTCAAATAAACTGGAGCTTTGCCAGCCACAGGAATGGTTCTAAATCAAATCTTTATATCTCAGATAGCTTTGTTTGGAGGGTCCATGCACTGTAATATGCTTTAATGTCAGCAGAATGGAGCGTATTTTTATGGAAACATGGTGAAGTTGTTGGCAGATGTGATTTTATCCTGCCAAAGGATACATTGCTTCTGCTTAGTTGATGCAAGTTTTAGTGTCAAACTCTTTACAGTCTCTACAAGAGGGAAAAAAATAAATTGGCAAAACCCTGAGATGGTGCTTGAGAAAAAGAAGGGCTCCTAGTTAATAAGCGAGCCTTGTATTTGTTTGTTGATGCATTTGGCTGTAACAAAACAGTTGGTTTCAGGAGTTAGTTGTGGAAAGCTAATGAAGATCTAATTCTGCTTAGCAGTCTTGTTTTGCTTTCAAGCTGGCTAAACCATCTGGTAAAAGGAAGCTGAAATATATTTTAGGGAGTCTGCCTTAGCTCCGAGCTTTGTGTATACTTTTGTGAGAGTTGCATACTTCTGCTGTCTGAGGTCCTTGTCTGACATTACAGAGAACTTCTACAGAACTTGGAAGCTGTGACTTTGTCCTGTAAATGCCAGGAAATGTGTTCTTCCTTCTGAGATAGAACTGGATGGGAACATTTGCTTGCTGTGTGGCATAGCAGAAAAGATAAAGGTTTAGCTCTACCACACGCATGTTGTCTTCGCTGGACCCATATTGGTCTTGTCCTGCTTTTCTGACAGTCCTCTGAAGGATCCCATTCATCTTGTACCTGAGGGATTTACTAATTTTAAGTAAATAGCAGTGGAAATTGTTTTCCTTGGCTGTATTTACTTGTAGCAATTTATGCATTTCCTTCCAAAAATGCCTGCTGCTCTATTCCAATTCTCTTCCTACACCTTCTCCCACCACTCTTTCTCTGTTTCATATCCTGTCTTGTCATTTTCTCCTCACCATGCTTTAGCATCACAGTGGATCACAGACACTAGATCCTCTTGATTACAGTACCCATGAAGAGCAAGGGCAATAGCTTGAATTTTGCACAAGAGCCAGGAACAGACTTTGGTTTATTCAGTTGTTTTCCAGCTGGAGGAGAAGAGAGAAATGTGCAGACTGGTTGCATTGGCAGGTTGATCTCTGCTGGGTTGATTTTGTGGTGTGGGGGTTTTTTGGTTTGGGTTTTTTTTTTTCTTTTTGCTATCTTGATCTGTCTTAATTATTTCTGAAGTATGCACTGTGAAGAATTACAATTCTGCTAGACAGAATAAAGCTGTACTTGCATAACACACAGCAGACTGCAGTGCTGCACTCCAGCTTTAAGGGAAGTATCTAAAAATGGAAATGAAGCAGAAAGTAGGAAAGATAGGTCTATTAAACCAACTAAATACCAGTGCTAATTAGGTGATCTTTTCTATTTTATAAGTAGCCTCAGAAGTGAGCATGTGGCTGAGTACTGGAGGAATAATCTTTGTTTTAAGAGCTCTGGATTCTAGTTTTAGCTGTTCACCTGATTGTCAAATGACCTTGGGAAAGTTTCCATGTCTCAGGTTTCCCCATGTACAGAATGGATTTAATGATGCTGAGCTCTTGGAGGTCAGTGGTTGAAAAGTTAAATGCTATGGCTGTAAAGTGCTAAGTATTATTAATGTAGTGTTATTGTAAAAGTTTTGCTGCAGTCAGCATGGTTAAAACCTTTGTATTGCAGTAGCACAGAAAAGAAAGCACTTGGATTCTTGTAGGGGATGAGGATAGAGTATCACAGCTTTATTTTCAAGGTTAATACGTAAATTCCTGCCTGCATTTGGCCCCACCTACCTTTGGCAAGCCATAGCAAGAGAAGTTATCAAACATTTTCCCTAGTAGGAATAAATATTATGTAAATAGCCTGCAAAAGGTATTGGGACCGCTGAACGGGGAGGAGGAGAGCATGAAAGGTTGTAACACAGTTTCTCCACACAGTAAGCCACACACAGGTTATAGATTGGACTTATTTAGCCTTTGAGTTTTGTGAAAGCTGAGAGACTTTCAGCAAGGGTGACAAATGGAAAGGTAATAAAGAACACACGGGATTGTTCAAGTGTGGGCACTTCAGTGGCAAGTGAGAACATCACCCCTTACAGCAGCTGAGATAGGAATCACAGAATCTTAGGGGTTGGAAGGGACCTCGAGAGATCATCAGGTCCAACCCCCCTGCCAAAGCAGCTCCCTAGCTCATACTGCACAGATAGGCGTCCAGACGGGTCTTGAATGGCTCCAGGGAAGGAGACTCCACCACCTCCCTGGGCAGCCTGTCCCAGGGCTCTGGCACCCTCACTGGGAAAAAGTTCCTCCACATGCTGGTGCGGAACTTCCTGTGCTCCAACTTGCAGCCATTGCCCCTTGTCCTGTCCCCACAGACCACTGAAAAGGGGCTGGCCAATTCCCCCTGTGCCCCATACATAAGATATTTATAAACATTGATTAGGTCCCACCTCAGTCTTCTTTTCTCCAGGCTGAACAGCCCCAGCTCTCTCAGCCTTTCCTCATAGGATAGATGTGCCAGGCCCTTAGTCATCACTGTAACCCTTCTCTGGACTCTCTCCAGGAGATCCCTGTCCTTTTTACACCAGGGAGCCCAGAACTGGACACAATACTCCAGGTGGGGCCTGACCAGGGCAGAGTAGAGGGGGAGGATCACCTCCTTGGACCTGCTGGCCACACTCCTCCTGATGCACCCCAGGATCCCATTGGCTCTCTTAGCCAGCAGGGCACACTGCTGGCTCATAGCCAACCAAGGAAGTCTTCAGGATTGAGCAGACTTCAGGGAAAACTTTCTCCTGCATCAATTCTGTAACTGAGACTTCATGTGCTCTGCGCTCTGTCCCTGGCCATTGTTTCAGGAGCAGGCTTAGGGGGCTGTGGGCCATCACAGCCCCTACGTTGGCTTGGTGGCAGTCAGGGAAAATACAAGGTTCATGGTAGTCAAGGAAGAACAAGAGGTGGCAATATCTAATTAGAAGTTTCAAATTTAGAAATGTATGAAGCAGTAAAGGATTTCAAGACAAGATTTTCCTCCATGAATGAAGGAAAAATAAAAAAGTAATGTCATGTCAAAAACCAGCCTGTCATTCTGACTCCTGGGTGGTTAACTCAATAATGCTTGTGCCTCTCTTAATTTTTCAGTATGTTGAATTTATGCATCCCTTATTAATACAGCGATTCTGCCTAAAGTCTGTCTGTTCCAGCTAATTCTTGGTATTGGTAGCATTACTTATTCTTAAAATGCATCAGATGTTTAATCTGCAGTCTTTTTCCTGGAGGAAAAAAAAAAGTGATTATTTTGTACTGCATTGCCCATGATTTGATGTTTTCCCATGCTACAAGTTGAGAAAGTTGTTCCTGGACCTAAACAGTCTGAAGTAGGGTGATCAGTCCTGTGTGTTGTGGTGGAGTTTTCTTGGTTGACAGAGAGGACAAGGATGAGGTTTGCCTTTCTGGCAACATCTCTCCTGCAAGAAGACTTAGGGCTAAACTGAGGCAACCATTAGGACTGATGGTTATCATACTCAACATGTTTGGGCAGTTTTAGAATCTAATAAAGCCCTCTGATTATCCCATGTTTGGTTCTGTTTTTCTCTACAGCTGGTTCTGCTACTTGTTTGGGTGACCCTCAGGGTCCTCCTCTGATCCCCCTGCAGAATGTCTCAAACTGGCTCTTTCTGGTTCTCAGAGAAGGGAGAGCATTTTGGCTCTGTTCAGTGTTAACAGCTGAAATGCAAGATGCTGTGCTTCAAAGCAGGAGCTTTTCAGTCAGTTTGAATGGTAACATTCAGAAAGAGATACTTGCCATGGGATTTCACCACCCTTGATCTCTCTCTCAAGCTCATGCAGGAGTGCTGGATGATCTGCTGGCCTTTGAGTGTGATGAGACATCCCTCAGCTCTGTCAAGCATCAGCCTTTTCCAGTCCTCTTCAGGACCTCACTGTATGTTTACTTGCCTGACAGAGTCTGATTTCTGATTCGTGTTTTTCCCTGTCTGGGTTTGGATTCTAAAATCCTCTTACCATAATGTTGTTTGGGAAATGTTTTTCAAAGCATGTTAATCTGAAAAAGGTGTTAAACTTTTTAATTTTGAACAACATTGCATTGATTTCCTGAGTTGAAACTAGATGATCTTTAAGGTCCTTTCCAAACCATTCTGTGAATTAGTACCCATGAAAGTTCCCTTGGAAAAAAAAAAAAGTGAAATTTTAAACTAAATCTACTGAACTTTACTTTGAATAGAAAAAGATCTTGTGTAAGCAGAAGTTTTCACAACTTCTCATCTAAATCAAGTGTTCCATTTTTGGGTTAGGTCAGAGTATCTTTGTGCATCGTTGCATTAGAATTTCTGGTCTCTATTAAATGGCAACCAGGATGCATTACTTTCTAGGAGGGAAAAATCACATTTCATATGTTAATTCTTACTGAGCCCTCTTACTTTTTTTTCCCCATCATAAAACACATGTAATAAAGCAAAAAGTCATGCTGTGGTTAAACTCTTACAGGGACCTCTAAACAGAACGGAGTGTGCTTTCACATAGACATACCACTGAACATTTTATAATCATGAATAACGAAAGATTGCTAATTGGCCTGATGTGTGTTTCTCTCAGCATTTGCTGAGTCTTCAGTTTTTCTCCCACTGTATTTGTGCAGCTGTCAAGCTTTGATGAAGCGCAGAGATCAGTTGTCTTCTCCAGCTGATGCTGACATTGCCCCCTTCAAGAGTGAAGTCAACTTGTGACCTGTATGCTACCAGACCCAAATGGACACACTGTGTGCATGCTTTTTGCTTTTTCTAGAGGGGAGGTCTGGACATGAAGGTTCTGGGTTCATAATATGTAATGATGGGACCCACCGTGAATTTGAGGAACTTGACATCAAGAGGCCAGGTCTGTATGGTGGAGGAAGAGTCTTCTCCAACCTTTGGAGTGCAGCATAACTGCTGAGCACCACATTGGTTTAGCTCCTGTACACTCCTTACAAAGAGAGAACACTATTTATAGCTGTGTTGTATGCCCCTCTGTCTTCTCCTTAGAAACTGTATATAAAGACTGTGCCTACAGTGCACAAGTAATTCAGGGGGTTTTGTCAAATTGTATTCATTTTATCCTATTTCATATGGCACAGAGACCCTCTGTGCCTCCTCAGCACTTTTTCCCTCCAAAAGATTTATGTCCAATTATGTGGGGGGGTACCCTTAGAAGCACAGGGGATTTTTTTTCTTGGTGATAAAATTGGAAATCCTCCAGACTTGTAGCTACTAGCTGTGAATGGCAATAACAAATGTATCTTCCCTCTAGCTTAATGCACTTTGCAATCAGGAATAGTATGCTCTTAAGAGGTTCTTGAGTTACCAAAGAAGCTAAAGTGATAATTTAATTTGTCATTTTTAAAAAGCTTAACGACATCAATAAATAAATCCCTCTGCTCTTATTCAGACTCACCTCTCACATGAAATAGATAGTGAAGCACTTGCTGCTTAGTCTCTTCAATAAGAATATGAAATCATACATTTACATATTTGTGGTGGTTTGACCCTGGCTGGAGGCCAGACACCCACCAAAGCTGCTCTATCACTCCCCTTTCCAGCTGGACAGGGGAGAAAATATATATTGAGAGGCTTAGGAGTCGAGATAAGGACAGGGAGAGATTGTTCCACAATCAGTGTCATGGGCAAAACAGACTCAGCACAGAATAAAGGACAGAAAACTCTCTAATTGATGACAGTGCCCTGCACAGCCAGTGACACCAGAGTTGGGTAATGAGAAGTGTAACCAGATCTTAAAGCACCTCCTCCCACCCCTCCCTTCTCAGCAGACTTCACTTTAGCCATGATTTCGCTCCCTTCCTTCCTCCTGTGTGTCACAGCGGGAGATGGGGATGGGAGTTTCAGTCAGTCCCTCAGTCAGTTGTTTAACTACTTAGCCTGGGGGCTAGAGGCATGTTCCAGTGTGGGTCACAGTGTCTTCCATATGTCTCCACCTGCTCTAGTGTGGGGCCTCTTCCTGGGTGCAGGTGGGATTTCTGTTCCCTGTCATCTTCCATGTGCTGCTCCACCATGGTCTTCCCCACGGGCTGTAGGGGAATTTCTCTCTACCGTGCCTGCAGGGCCTCCTCCCTTCCCCCTGCACCTTCACTGACCTTGATGTCTGCGGAATTTCTTACATCTTCTCACTCCCTTCCCTGGTGGCAAAAAGCAGCCACTGGCAGGTTTTTTTTCTTTTAAATGTGATTCCCAGAGGCGCTGTGACCATCGCTGATGGGCTCGGCCTTGGTCAGCAATGACTGGCCTTTGAGCCCAGCTGGTGTTTGCTCTGTCGGGCCTGCAGAGTGCTTCTGGCTGCTTCTTGCAGAAGCCAGCCCTGCAGCCCCCCTCCTCCACTAGAACCCTGCCACACAGACCCACAACACTATTTAATCAGGCAGTAACTCATCCTGGTTCTGAGACATGGGGGAAGAGGAAGGTGGAAAAAAACCACAATTCCATGTCTTTCTGCCAAGGACAAGGTTTTCTGAATTTCTGTGCAGAATTAAGTGTATGGCTTTCTTGTACTTTGTAGTAGAATATCTTTTCTGCACCTAGGTTTTTGTAAAGTCTTACTCCAAATAAACACTGCTGGAGCGTGGTTAGAAGGCCTGTTACATTTCTAGCATCTTCCACCCTGTCTGCTTTCAAAATAGCGACCTACAGTATTGGATCATGAAGTGGTCTGACCTGTACAAGGAGTACATTCCATGCGCTTCCCTAGCCTACATGTCACCTGCGTCTTTTCCTGCACCTGTCCAGGCAAACATCTTGTTCATTTCAGTGGGGGAGCTAATAGAAGACTCTTGTATTTATTTTGTATCCATGAATAAAATCACATTAACGTAGGGGGAACCATCTGCCAAGTGTAGAGTCTTGCACTTGGGCCGGAAGAATCCCAAATATAGATACTGACTGGGAGAAGAGCTTCTTGAGAGTAGCCCTGCTGAGAAGGACCTGGGTGTCACAGTGGATGAGAAACTTAACATGAGCCAGCAGTGTGCTCTTGCAGCTCGCAAGGCCAATGGTATCCTGGGCTCCGTCAGAAGAGGGGTGGCCAGCAGGGACAGGGAGGTGATTGTCCCTCTCTACTCTGCCCTCGTGAGGCCCCACCTGGAGTACTGTGTCCAGATCTGGGGCCCCCAATACAAGAAAGATGTAGAACTGTTGGAGAGGGTTCAGAGGAGGGCTACAAAGATGATCAGAGGGCTGGAGCACCTGCCCTACAAGGAGAGGCTGAGGGAGCTGGGCTTGTTCAGCCTGGAGAAGAGAAGGCTGTGGGGGGACCTCATTGCAGCCTTCCAGTACCTGAAGGGAGCACACAAACAGGAGGGGAATCAACTTTTTTAAAGGGCAGACAATGGCAGGACAAGGGGGAATGGTTTAAAGCTAAAGGAGGGAAGGTTTAGATTGAATATTAGGGGGACGTTTTTTACAGAAAGAGTGGTGAGGCCCTGGAACAGGCTGCCCAGAGAGGTGGTGGATGCCCTGTCCCTGGAAGTGTTCAAGGCCAGGTTGGATGGGGCGATGGGCAACCTTGTGTAGATCCAGACCTGAGGTTGGTGGCCCTGCCTGTGGCAGGGGGGTTGGAGCTCTATGATCCTTGGGGTCCCTTCCAACCCATGCCATTCTATGATTCTATGATCTGTGACCTAAAGCTGTCTTTGGGCTTTATGCTTTTCCATTTCAGGGTGGTGTATCTTTTTTTGCTGAAACAGCTTCAATAAATGAAGATTGAATTTTGATATAGTGCCTAAATAAAAGCTGCTAAAAACAAAACACTTTTGATTGCAGAAGTTGCAAACTGTTTGACAGTGCTGTTTGATCATAGCAAAAGAAAGCTTCCTGTTCATTTCCAGATGAGTATTGGATTTATAGTGTGCTTGGGAATTACTCTGATAAAATGTTTTCATCAAAAGGCTGCTGTAGTAAAACTGGAGATTCTTTACAAGCACAGTATTGTTTCAACTGGAAAATCATGAGGCCCAACACGGAAATTCTGAGAAGGAGCCTGTGAGAGATCACAATTCAGTTGCCTGAAACCTGAGAGTTGAAGTTGAAACCTTTTATCAGGATCATACCAGATATGTCTTTTGCTCTCACTATACCCCTCAAAATATTTAAAACTCCTATATATATCTGGGAATGGCCAGAGTATGCTTTTGTGGTTTGACTTTTGTCTCTTGACTGTCGGATACCAACATAGGGTTGCTAATGCTGTTATGAAGTGGTTTTGTTAGCCCTGTTCTTCAGGGCCCGTTCTATGACCAAGTGGTCTCGCTACCTCAGCTGAGCAACTCCCCTTTGGGGAAGCAATCTGTAAGGTAATGAGGTGGCATTTACTGCTGGATCTGTAGCACTACCAGCCCTGATTGCTTTGATTTGAAATGTAATATGCTGTAAAACTTGTTTTAATTTGGTGAGCGATGTCTCCTGGCAATATGGGGGAGTCAAATGGTGATACTGGCTTTTTTTTTTAGGTTTCTACTTTGTTTCTGTCCATTGATTTTAGAGACTGAGATGTACTTCTTTGGTCTCCAGCTTTAGAGGGTCTTTCTTCTGTTTTCATGAAGCTCACAAGAGATAATTAAATAGTTTGTTCATTTAAGAAATGTTATTTTTTATCATCTCTTACACTCTGAGGATGTAGGTGAGGTTAATAGGATAATGAGAACATCATGGTGCACATGGTCTTCAATTTGTTGATGACAGATTTGCTTTGTATTCGTGTTTTTTCCTGGCCTAGTCAGTGTAGTGGAGTATGGAAACCTGAATGAGTGTTTGTGCTATAGAGGACATCACTGGAAAAGACAGTAGAAATTGCATCAGTAATCACAGTTGTAATTTTGTCTCTCTGATGTGTTGCAGGGCTTTGTAACCTAAGGGACTTCTTGGGTTCTCTGTATCTCAGGTGGCTGCAATTGTCAAAAGCACTTTCAGTGTCTGGCAAGAGGAGGAGTGAATTAATAGCTCTTAGAAGCAGGGAAGAAATTTATGACTTGTTTCTGCAATCCTGCAAGCTCACCAGTAGTCAGGCCTCTGTCTGTCACGGCAATGCATATTTCTGATCAAAAATGCTTTCGGAAATTCTCTTGAGGGGGAAGGGAAACTATGGGGTGTTATTCTGTGAAGAAAGGCATACTGTGAATGATATTTTGAATGCCTCTGTCTCCTGAGCTTTGGAAATCATGAGCCATTCATTTGTGGGCAGGGTGGGGAGGAATAATTCTGTTACGTTTTTAAAAAAACAAATATTGCAACTGGTGCTTTTGAGTCTTAGGGCCCGTGACCTGTATCAGAATCCCACCTTGTGTTTTGCTTCCAGGATCAAAGGGCTATTGGGTATAAAGGGATTTGAGGTTAGTATTTTAGAATTTGTCTGTATGTATGTTGTTCCCTGAAACTGAGTATCGAAACTAGACCACACACAGAGAAAACATACTGTGTGGTGGGTTGACCTTGGCTGGATGTCAGGAGCCCACTGTGCCCGTCTATCATTTCCCTCATCAGCAGAGAAAAATAAGATAGAAAAAAACCCAAACCTGTGGGTCAGGGTAAAGTCGGTTTAATAAAGCAAAAGGCCACATGCAGAAGCAAAGCTAAACCAAGAGCCATTCTTTATTTCCCATCAGCAGGCAGAATCCAGCCACCTCCCAGGGAACGGGGCTTCAGTGCATGTGGCAGTTGCTCCCTAAGACAAATGTACTAACAAATGTCCTCTCTTCCTCATCCTTTCTCTCAGCTTTTATTGCTGGGCAGACATCACACAGGACAGCATAACCCTGTGGTCAGTTTGGGTCAGCTGTCTTGCCTATGTGCCCTCCCAAGATCTCTCCCACCCCCAGCCCGCTGGTGAGGGGGGATGTAGGAGACACAGCCTTGGTGCTGTGCTCAGCAGCAGCCAAAAGCCCCAACATCTTGCTCCATACACAGCACAGCACGATGGGGGCTGCTGGGGGGACAATCACCTCCATCTCAGCCAGAACCAATACCCTGTTACTCCTGAACATAGAATGGCAATAGTAGATATTTTTCTCATCAGAGAAATAATTAGAGATGGAATACTCTTAGGAAGCACCAGCAGTATTACACAGAGTTTGGGTAGGGAGGGTTGGTTTTGAGACCCACAAAAATACAGTTCTCTGAATCCATACAGTTCAGTGCATTTAAATACCATATTATCCACTTTCAGAGTTTTCCACTTGCTACCAAAGAAGGTGGTTCTGGCAAGAGAAACAGCAACAAAAAAGAGTGAAAGGAGATTGACAGGAAAAGTAGAAGGAGGAGGGTGGGGGGAATAGCACGATTATAGTTTGAAAAATTAGTCATGTAACGTGTCATTGTAATTCCCAACTGACAATTAAACAGCACATATCTGCATAAAGGATTAGTAACACTGGAGGGTAATGTTCAGGACCTGCACAACACTTCCAGTCTATAATTTGCAAATTGTTTGACAGATACCTGCCTCACATACGCCATACACTGCTGTATTCTAGTGCTTAATATAATCAGTCCCAGCAAAACCAGACCTCTGGCTCCGTAGCTAGCTAGCTATGACTTTACAATGTGCCTGTTGCATGCATAGATTAAAAATATAAATAAATAGATAGTCAGCCAGAAAAATTACATGATTTATTCCTCCTCATGTGTCAGGGTGCTGTGCTACCCACCTGTTCCTGGGGGCTGTAGCAGCTCGAGCACCTCCCCGGTGATGAGGAAGGTCCAGGGTGAAACAGAGCAAGTGATTTACAGCAAGTTGTGTGGGGTAGGGAAGGGCAGCGCTGCTGGAAGCTGCCCCAGCTTGAAAGCTATTTTCAGGTGTGGGATACAGCTACACTTGCATGTATCGCCTGCTGTCTCCAGCAGCGAGGTCAGGGAGTAATTGCTGCTGGAAGGGACCCCTGCAGGTCTCCAGCCTGGTCCCCTTCTCCCAGCGGGACCAGGATGAGCGCATTACTCGGGGCTTTTCCAGTTGGGTTTTGAAGGAAAGGACTTCAAGGATGTAGATCCTGCATCCTTTCAGGGCCTTCTGTTTCAGTGTTTGACCACCTTCATGGTGAAAAAGTGCTTCCCTGTATCTAATCAGGCTTTCCCATGTCCTCACTTGCATTCACAGCCTTCCTTCCCTAAATCCTTCTGTGAGGTGATTGAGGGCAACAGTTTGACCCCCAGACTCTTTCCTGGCCATGTACCCTGTGTGATTTTGTTGACTGTAGATACCAAAAAGTTGAATAGAATACACTTTCTTCTTTTTTTCCTTGGCAAAAAGGAACCTGAGAAAAATGCAGAGGTAAATTCAAAGCTTCAGTTTGCTGAGATGACTGTTGTGATAATGCCGCTTTTGTGATATTTATTTTAGTGACAGCTCACATCTGATAGTAGAATTAATGGATACCAAGTAGACTTTTCAGGTGGTAGGCATGGACTGGCTACAGCAATAGCATCTAGAACAATCTGGATGTGGAAAAAGTTAAGGAGTTTCAGGAAAGAAATCCTTTTTGATGTGAGATAGCCAGGACACCAGCCCTGCAAGTCCTTTATTTAAAACTTCTGATTTTTCAAAGGGATACCAAGCATTGTGTTAAATGAGTGTATGTGTTATGAGGAGCAGCTGAGGGAGCAGGGGATGTTTAGCCTGGAGAAGAGGAGGCTGAGGGGAGGTCTTAGCACTGCCTACAGATACCTGAAGGGAGGTTGTAGAGAGGTGGGAGATGGTCTCTTCAGCCAGATGATATGAGATAGGACAAGGGGAAATGGCACAAAGCTGTGCCAGGGCAGGTTCAGATTAGATGTTAGGAAAATTTTTTTCACTGAAAGAGTTGTCAGGGCCTGGAACAGACTGCCCAGGGAGGTGGTTGAGTCACCATCTCTAATGTGTTTAAAAAAAGGGTAGATCAGGTACTTAGGGATATGGTTTAACATGGGCCAGGAACAGTCCTTCTTAAAGGTCTTTTCCAACCTTGTGATTCTGTGATCTCTTGAAGGCTTGTGTGGATTTTTTGTCAGTGTCCATCCCATAGCTACAATTGCTCAGATGCACTGGTTAATATTAGAGAATCATGTGAGGAAATTACTGCCTCGAAATTCTGAAAGGCAGGCCTTAGCACTCATCTTCCCTTCAGGCCAAGTCTCTCTAAGGGCAACTGTGTTACACCTTGCATGCCCTGGTTCCTTTCTGGTGACATATAATAGACAAAGATGGCAGTTCCTTTAAAGTTTCTGTATAGAGGTTATAAGTGAAGGACCACCTCTAAATTCTGCCCAAGTCTTGGGTACACCTGACAGGTCCTGCAGGGATACAAACAGAGATCAACACCACTTCTAAACTCTTGTGCTTATAACGGGGTGCCTTCCAGTGTGCGATTTGGCCTTTCCCTGGCCTTTGCTCATACTTGTCACACAGAGATTCTGCTTCTCTCAGTTCAAGTCTACTGCTCCACTTCTTAAAAGGCACGTAAATACGCTGTGCATCCTTATATTATTTCTGTACCACGCTGAATCTTGCTGCCCCAGCATTACTTAAGATGAGAAGTGTTAGTTGTCAGAATGACTTTTTAAAATAGCAAGCGAATGCGTGCAATCTGATTGACACAGCGAGGCAGTGGCTTCTGAATTGTGCTGAATCTTGTGAGCTGTCTGATAATTGCACCCTCTTTATTTAGGTTATAAAGGCATCATCGCGGCTTCCAAAATTATTTGGACGCTTCCATTTGCCTGGCTGATTGCTGATGCTGATTCTGTGCATTTCAAATGTCTTTGGGTGGTTTATGAAGGGTAGAAGAACTTCAAATCAAAAGGTAGCTTCAGTGTGTATTTAAAGGTTGAAAGTTAATCCACTGATCCCACGACAAAGGAAAAGAGTGTTTCCTTCACATCCCTCCATGTCTTATGTAACAGATACATAAAAGAGCTTGCAGACAGCTAATTTTTTTTTACAGTACATGGAGGGAATCAATTTTTTTATTACTCTGTAGGTGACATAATTTATCAGGTGAGAAAGTAGGAGGCAGACCTGGATTCTGCTTCCTACTCATATGTTCCTTGCTATCTGGTGTTGAGAAGGTCACCCTGCCTCCCTTTTTTTTCGCTCCATTATGAGATGCATAATCCCTGCTTCGATAAAGTGTGTTCGTGTGGGCTTTGAATAATTACTTTTTTTACTTGAGATCATACAGACCTGGAGTGTCTGAATAAAAACCATGGATGTGACAGGCTCCATATGGGAAATCAGGGTTTGGGAAAGCTCCAGGCTCTGATAATCTTATGGTGTCTCCGTAAGGAGCCATGGATACACCATCCAGTTAACTAGGTGAGGCATTTTAAAGCTTTTCTCCTTCTGAATCCTCTGTAAGGATCAGCCCAGAGTCTTGTCTTGTCCATCAGAAGTAGGGTATCACCAGCCTACTTTTCTCTGTTAGCCTACCATGCATGCATGTCCTTCTGCCTGCTTTTGGACAGAATATGAGCTTGAAGAAGGGATTTCCAAGGCAGGAGAGCATAAATTACTCTGGTTTGCTGGAGGATGGGGTAACCATGGGTTAGGGGTAGGTCCACAATCAGAAAGGCATCAAAGTGACTCAGAATTTGCTTCCCTGTGTGCTGTAAGAGGAGGAAAAAGTGGGGTTTTATGGGGAGGCAGCTCTGGAGTTTCTGCCATCAGATCCAAAAAAACCCAAACCCTAACTCTTAAAAGCCAATTGTTACTGCTGTTACTGCAGTGGTGTGTTTCTCTTATGGTGAAGGCAGTGCAACTGAACCAGAAGCACCCCTGTGGGAAAAGCGACCTTTCCTGTCCAAATGGTTGTCAAGTGAAATCTGAGGAGAGCTCGCTTCAAATTCTTAGTTGATAGCATAGCAGATGGGAAATCTTGATCAGAAAAAAACCCAAACAAAACAAAAATAAAGCCTTACATTTGGTAGCTGTCTTTAGATACTTTATGTCTTTTGATGGTTTCAATCTTCTTTTTTAATAGCAATACAAAAATCTAAAAGTGGTGCTTCTCCTAGTTATCACATATATTGTGACTATCATCCACCCCAATTTACAGACTCGTTAAGACTTGTGTCTGAGGCTAGCTGATTTGGTTGAAGTAGGACAGCTGATATAATAAACTCTAAATGTTCTCCTCTAAAAAAATTTTTTTTCACAAGTAACCTGGTCCTTTGTGATGGGGTTTCTTAAGTCCTAGCAAATCCTGTTCCTGGAATTCATCTGTGGGTGTACTAATACAAATGGCAGCACCTCCTGCCCTTTCTCTGAAGACCAGTAGAGAAAGTTTACAATGAAGTTGCATCTGGGGGACCAAAGGCAGGAGCAAGAGTGAGATTCTGTCAGCCAGTTTCCTTGTCACAGGAATTGTAGATTTGTTGAGAGCTGACATGTATCTTATGCGTTTTGTCCTCGGTGTCCCAACTTCCATTGTTATAACCTACAGAAGATATACCTAGCATGTAGCAAACTGAATGATGCTCTTAATTTCTGAGATCTTGGTCATTTTGCAGAGGTGCTCTGTGTGCTGAGGAATTTGTTATTTAAGCAGTCTAGATGGAACCTCCCAAATTCCATTTTTTCATGTTTTGCAAGGAAAAAACCCAGCTATCTGGTGGGAAAGAATGAGTGTCTCCAGAAAATGTTCCTAACTGGTGTTAGCTAGAATTTGCTCAGGAGTGGGCAGTTCCTCTTAAGCAAAACCAGAAAGCATAACTGCCCCTCCATGCTTTTGTGAAGGTTTCCTCTAGCTAAAAATGTCTTTTCCTTGTGGTAGCAAAGATTCTGGCAAATCTAAGGAGAGTTGGGGTGGGGAACCAGGTGGTAAATAGCCTTATTGCTTCTCTCTGATGTGACATTTCCTAATCCCATCAGAAGAGCGACATATTGGTTGCTAGGCTTTTCTTCCCTATTTGATATATATGTGAGAGGAGTGGAAAATCCTCTCCTCCCCTCATTTAAAATGACTAGCTTTTGCTAGAGCCCTAAGCTTCCTTGATGGAGTAAAAACGTTCTGTGGTACCCAAACCCATAGAGCAAATGTTCAGAGCCCCTGCGCTGGCTGAGTGCCTTTTCCAGAGCGAAAAGGCTTCTCCCTTCCAGACACAAATCTCTCAGGTCTGCTCTGCTTTTAATTCTTACTGAATAATTGTCTCCAGATGCTTCTACAGATTCGTCTCCAATCTGAACATTGCCCTCAGAATAAATGTAGCAGTTACTGCCTCTGAGAGTCTGCAGAAAGGAAAACGATGCTGCCATTATCCTTACTGTTGGGATTTATTAAGGCTGCTGCTTTTATGCCTAATAATTAAAAAACCTGCAGTGTCACAGGATATTGCCAGGGGTCTAAAATAAATTAATTCAAGCTGACATCCAGATTTAAATGAGCTTTGTTTTTTCCTATAAAAAGGGAGCTGTGCCATCCTGCTTTTTTTTAAAAAAAACTCCCAAATCTCTAAGTCAGTCTGTGTGGGTTTGCAATAGAATTATTTTTTTTTTCCAAGAGACAACACGCTCCTCCCATGAGGTAGAGTTGCTTAGCTTTCTACTACTACAGCATTATCACATCTTGGGGTTATTTTCCTCCACTTACTTCTGTTCTCATATGTTTTCATTGAAAGATTACAAAATACTTAGGGCGTGCTAACTGGTTTAGACGAAGCCTCTGCAAGAAGTTCTTTGAGGTTCTGAGTTTCAACTGATGCCAAGAACTTAGTTGTGTGTAAAGGAACCGTGTCTAACTGGCTTTTCATTTGTATTTACAACCTGTTTGGCCTCATTATAAGTGAAGAACAATTTGAAATACTTAAAAATCCACAGCGGTCTCGTTGGAGGGAGGAAGAACCACCCTGAAATCAAATCCACCCTTCAGAGTCAGTGTGTGTATGTCGAATGGGATCATGTGGTCCTTGTTTAGTTTATGTAAATAAATATTCACTAACATCATCTGTGGAATGTTACCTGATGTTATTATGCCAGTACTGCTTGTGCTTCCATAATTGAAGTTAAAAATAATTTAATATTTGAAGCAGAGCTTCACAAGAGGGATACTTCGTATTACTCCTAGGATTAACAAATACATTTAGGGGGTTGGAGTAAGGATTTTAAAATTTTATAAGTATCTTGATTAATTTGAACTTAATCTAATTTAAGAATAATTTCTGTCCATAATACAGCGTAATGACAGAACAGGGCAGGCTGTTCAGATTTCGCTAAGTCAACTGAAACCTTTTGGTATGTTTGCAGAATTTACTCTTAGGTCATGATTCTTCTGCCACTCTCTATAACTGAAACTTTCTTTCTCAGCAGGGAATTAAAATGTAATATATCACTGTCACAAACTTCAAATCCCCTTTGCGGTCTCAAAATGACTTCCACATACCCTAACGTTCAGCAGGACAGTCTTCCTTTAAAATGCACGTTACTCGCTGGTCTCCTAAAGGGGGCTAAATGTAAGCCCTTTCTGGAGAAGACAATGAGTTTAAATTTTAAACTATCTTTGTTATGGTCAGTATTGACATATTCATGCTGCGTTCCCAGATGAACCACAACTTTTCCTGTGTCCCAGTATGGCATGAGTGGGAATAAAAAAAAACCTCTTTAAAAATCTAACCTGGGATTGCAAACCTCATAGAATCACAGGCTGTGATTGTTACTGCTCTCAGTTGTTTGAGCAATTCTGCTTTGCCCTTGACATCCCTTAATGTCGCTGCAGCTATTTGAGATGTGAGTTGACCTTTTAGTTTGGTGGGTTTGAGATTTACTACCTTTTATTTTATTTTACACATAACTTTACAGCTACAGACTCTCACCTGCAATGCTAGATTGAAATAGACTTGAAAATCAAAACCTAGTGTTGAAATTGTAACAGAAGGAAATAATCCTATATTTTTGAGTCAGTTTTGGTGCTTCATTCCCCAGTAAAAATACTAGGAATTCCAGCTTGCAAACAGTAGTCCAAGTACTGAGGGAAGTAAAGGCAAATCAACAGGCAAGTAACTATATGCAAAGAGAAATGTAACTTGCATTCTTCAAAGTGATTGATTGCTTTATGTTTTTATGCTTACACTGGATACCTGCTATTTAAAACTTGAGCCATTTTCCCAGAGACCTTCCATTTGTCTTTGGTGTCAAACATTTCCATGGTAACATTTCTGTTTTCCCTTTCACTAGTTCTTACCTTGAAATAGAAAGAGTTGATTATTACTGAGAGTAGGTACAGTTCAGAAGGATCGAAGTGGCCATGGATATTTTTACTGACGTTATGTTTTATCAGGTAATACAGTAGATTTATTCTTTGCATCAGTAGTGATCTAGTTGTCTTTTTTTGCTTTGCCATTTCTTAAAAGTAGTTTTAATGTTCTGTAGAAGCCTGAGGGCTACATAAATAACATCACTACCGTTGGTTAAAGGTGATCTAATGCTCTAAGTACCTCAGTGACACACAAAGGTATTTCAGGTGCGTTCGAGCGGCGATGGCGAGCTCATGAAATACATGCACCACAACAATTAAGATGACTGTGAAGGGATAATTCAGACTTCTTTTTTTTTTTTTCCAATCTGTTATTTCTTGCTGGTTTGTCTGTGGCACATCTGCCTGATTGGGGTCCTACTGCAGGAGTGAAAAAAGGCCTGTAGAGAGGCTAAACCGCTTTCTTCATTGGTTTGTGAAGCTGGGAGTAACATGGTCAATAAGCCAAACATTACCCTGGAGACAGCTTACATTCCTGCACAGGAGCCACAGCCTCTGTTTTCCTTCTTTCTGCAAAGAAAAAGACCACAAACCCAAACCAGCCTTCTCCATGTGCTACCAGATTGAGACCTGCGTGCATCTTTAGCAAGGTCAGCATCTTTGGCACCAGAGGCAAGGGGAGTAGCAGGTGGTTGCCCTTTGGGAGGCAGTATGTGAGGATGCTTTCTCAGTTTGCTTCTCAGAGATCTATCAGCAGCATGTGACTTGGGATCTGCTCCTGCCCTTGCAAGAGTGTGTGCTTTAGTGAATGATGTTTTTTCCCTCTTTTTTTTGGTGGACTGTGTTAGCAAAGACATAGCACTCTGATAAGTCTCTATAAACTGCACCGTGGTTTCTCAAAATCACATCCTTTTGCCAAATTCTGTGTCTTTTCAGAGATGCACAAACTTTCCTGAATCTGTTTCAGAGGTTGTCCTCTACCACGTTCAAGCGCGAAGCGTCTCAAAGAAGAGATCACAAGATAAACGTTTCCACAGATCTGAGAAGCATATTGTTCTTTAGCCTCATCCTTAGAAACTGCAGAACAACTTTGATACTGTTTTCAAAATATTTAATGTAAGGCAAGTCCCCAGCACAACACACTTAGTACAAAGGAGTTCATCAGAGTTGTGAAGAGCAGATGGAGATCTGTCAGGTAGTTGTGAGACTAACAGTTACTAAATGGTCCTTGTAAGTCAGTTTACTGTAAGCTTCAGACCTTACCTGCCCACCTCCTGACAAACCATGTAATTAACTAATTTAATAGGTTCACACTTCCTATTGCTCGTTAGTATTTTCATTTCTTACCCTTTATTTTCATACATAGTGCTAATAAATCTTTTTCTGATCATTGTACCCCTCTTGTGCCAACAGGCAATTGCATTACAGGGGATGTTTATCTTTCCCTACACCTGAGGAGCTGGTTTCAGCCAGGGAGCCACCATATAAGGGTGTCACGGTGCCTTGCAGCCACATTACTTTCTATTGTAGTTCTGCCAGGGTTTGCCACACAGTGTCATTTGCTGAGAAGCGTAAGGACAGCAGCAGGTTCTGGGAAGCAGCAGGAAGCAGAAGCCTTGGATTGGTTATGAGCACTTTTCCCCACCTCATTTCCATTCGCATAGTGGGGATCAGAGATTTATTTGGGTTGTAAGGTGTGCTCTATGGAAACATCCATGTTTCTCATCTGGAAAGGAATGAGTCAAAAATACTACTTTTTTTTTCTTTTTTCTTTTTTTTTTTTCCTTTTTTTTCGATTTTCTTTTTCCTTTTTTTCTTTTTTTCTTTTTTCTTCATTGTTTACTATTTTTTCTTTTTTTCCTTTTTTCTTTTTCCCTTTTTTCCTTTTTTCCTTCTTTCCTCCTTCTTTCCTCCTTCTTTCCTCCTTCTTTCCTCCTTCTTTCCTCCTTCTTTCCTCCTTCTTTCCTCCTTCTTTCCTCCTTCTTTCCTCCTTCTTTCCTCCTTCTTTCCTCCTTCTTTCCTCCTTCTTTCCTCCTTCTTTCCTCCTTCTTTCCTCCTTCTTTCCTCCTTCTTTCCTCCTTCTTTCCTCCTTCTTTCCTCCTTCTTTCCTCCTTCTTTCCTCCTTCTTTCCTCCTTCTTTCCTCCTTCTTTCCTCCTTCTTTCCTCCTTCTTTCCTCCTTCTTTCCTCCTTCTTTCCTCCTTCTTTCCTCCTTCTTTCCTCCTTCTTTCCTCCTTCTTTCCTCCTTCTTTCCTCCTTCTTTCCTCCTTCTTTTCTTTTTTTTCTTTTTCCTTTTTTCCTTTTTTTCCTTTTTCCCTTTTTTCCCTTTTTTTTCCTTTTTTCCCCCCTTTTTTTTCTTTTTTCCCCTTTTTTTTTCCTTTTTTTTTTCTTTTTTAAATGCTGGGGTGAAGATTTTCTCTCCCACTGACTTTATATTACAGGTATAAACCGGTCTGTAAGTCAGGAAACCCTAGTGCTGCTCATTTGGCTGCAGCCTACTCAGAAGCTGGGAGTGAGTTGCTGCAGTGGAGCCATCCACACGCTCCAGTCAGGAGCATCGACCGAGGCTTTGGTCGATCAGCAGATTTAATTTTTGCCTCGTAGATTGCTGCCTGTGTTTCCAGACTGCAGGCTTTTCTGTGCAAGGGGGCTCTCTCCTCATACTTGGTTTTATGTTGTCAGGTGTGGTAGGGCCTTAATACTGAGACTTGCTGCAGAAATGCTGTGCAATGTGTGATAACAAATTCCAGTGCTGGTTTCCTTCAGGTCTGGAGGGTGGCTTGCTTCCTTCCCCCCAGCCCCCTGCAGAAATTTCCTTTAGAGCCTGAAAATCAAGTTATAACCTTAATTAAGACAGAGCTGGGGTTGTTCCAGCATAGATTATTTGACAGGGTGAGTGTGGCTTCTCCTGTGGTTTCAAGCCAGGCTGAACTCAGGATCCTATTACTGCTCCTGATGATCAATTAAGTGTTAACCGTGAAAGGGATAATTTAGTGGTGGGAGACATTGCCTTTTCTGACTTTAAAGGTGACATTGCAAACAGTGGACCATATTGAAGTTTTAATTAAAAGTATTACCAACTTCTCTCTAAATTTTACTGCCTAAGTTATCAGTTGTAGTCATCTTTTCCTAAGGAAGTTAAATCAAAGAGCACAAGATCAATGCTACACTAATGGGAAAATATATTCACAGGATTATTTTTTTTCATGTTTATAGTACCATTGTGTAATAATTTAATAACTCTTCTGCATATATGAAATGTAGTGTGTTTTTTTTTAAAAAATGATTGCATGCACATTCTAAAATCCTTTTCATAAATCAGGGGAGTTAACATGGGAGCTTCATGTCAGCGTTAGTTAAGGAAACATGTCCTGCATAAATACATATTTATACTGTTTCCAGGCCTGAGGGAGTGATTTTGATGCAGTATATGTACAACATAGGAGCATTTTAAATAATGATCAGACATGATGTCTGAGCTGTACTTTTTCAACTTGCAGGCATGTTTGTTGATTATTTTGGAGCCATTTGATTTAATAATTTAATTGCAAAAGAACTTTTTCCCCAGTGAGGGTGCCAGAGCCCTGGGACAGGCTGCCCAGGGAGGTGGTGGAGTCTCCTTCCCTGGAGATATTCAAGACCCATCTGGACGCCTGTCTGTGCAGTATGAGCTAGGGAGCTGCTTTGGCAGGGGGGTTGGACCCCATGATCTCTTGAGGTCCCTTCCAACCCCTACAATTCTGTGAATCTGTGAGGCTTGCAGTTTTAGAGATGTATAACGAAAATCTTTTCAGTTTCTCAAAGACCTCTTTAAATTTAAATTGCACCTAGGACAAGTGATCCTCTTAAGCACCTTGCATTGTTCTACCAGAACAAACACAGATGTGAACCTTAAAAATTTGTTGCACCATTCCTTTCCATCTGATACTTTCTTGCCAGAAGAAACCTTAGTTACACTAACTTTTTTCTTTTTTTTTTTTAAATACCAGTTGCTAAAGTCTGCAGGTTATTTGGGGAAAGAAAAACTTTGAGTGATGTGTAAACCACGAACATTTAACCACCGTATTTCTGTCCTTCACTGTCTTTCCCTTTGGTTGCTCTGATTCTAATGGCAAGTTAGAAAGTTGCCTTTCTGTGATGAGTTTACTAGTGAGTTGGTTCTATACCTTACTTAGGACTGAGTTTTCTGTCTGTTTTGCAGTCTGCTCTCCTCAAGGGTGTTGCACTTCATTTTATTGGAAGCTTACAACAGAACAACTATGGTAGTTCTTACACAGGACTTTTCTAGGGGAAAATAAGAAAACTTATAATTTCTTGCATGTGTTCTCCTAGAAGAAGTATATACAGCTGTGATCATCTTTGTAGTAATTTCCACTGATACTAGGTGTAACAGTTCACCTACAGGTAGAATGGAGCTGGGTTAAAAACCTTTTAAAATTAGTACCATGAAATCTTAAGCCAGATGTCTCTCAGATTGCTGTCAGAATGGGTTTGTGCTTAAAGTAACTGTGTTTTCATTTTGCTGGAAGCTGCTATCCCAACAGTGCTGCATATCCAGGGATCCTGAAGAAGTATGTTTTCATCTGAGCAAGTATGCCTGATCCTGTGCTAACTCTTCTATTGAGCTAGCCACAGTAGTCTGCTTTGTAGTGTGAGGGAACCAAAATTGAGTTGGGTGTTAGTTGGTTGGTTGAGGTTTTTTAATTGCAGTCTCTAACATTCTTTCTTTGGTTACACAACTGCACTGACCTGAACGTGGCAAATTTTTGGGATTTGAACTACACTGACCTAAAATCCATGTGTAACTGAAGTAGGTGGTGGATTTTACTGCATAAAGAAAGGAACTACAACTTCAGTTTTCTTACTTTATTACTGATCTGTGGTATGAACTTAAGCTGGTTTGGAAATTGTCATTTTTTAAACTTTGCCACTTTACTAGGGTTTTGGTTTGGGTTTGGTTTTGATCCAGGGAATTGCTCTACATGAATTTCCCAAGCTTGCTTTTTAAAATTCTAGTTCAGCAGCCTTGTTGTCTGAAATATCTCTGTGCTGTAAGGAGTACAACAGGAAGCCAGGGTTGCCATAGCCACAGGTTTTAGTGTCTGTTGAATCTTAAGACCAGTTTCTATACCAAGACTGTCATCATAATAAAGATGACAATGTTTTACCTTGTCAGGTGCATTGCTTTTAATGTCAGATTCTTTGGAACAAACCACAAAGCTTTCAGGTCAGGGTGGGGGGATATCATCTTTCTGCTGCTGTCAAAGTTCAGGTATGAATCTTGGGGACTTGCTTGTAGATGTTGGCCTTAGATAACGTTCAAACAAGAAACAAAAGCCTGTAGCTGTTTGGGCTGCTGTGGTAATAGGAAGTCCCACATCCCTTCTCCAGGCCCCCATGCTAATTCTCAAAACCCAGAAACTCCTCTTGCAGAGCTGTGTTTCAGAAGGACAGGGCGTCTAGGTATTTTAGAAGTACTGCTTTCAAGTTACTAGAAATAATTTCTCTGAAATTTTATCAAATCCTTTGTATAGGTTTAGGATTTCTAGTATCTTTTAAAAGAATGCTGCAGACCTTGCATTCAGAACTACTGGCTGTGGAGTGGGTAGCTACATGCAAGGGGAATTTATTTTTTCCAATAAAAAGAATCTTTTTAATCTTCTCTCTGATTTAAATGAGAAGAGAATTCTTATGAAAGAAGTTGCAACTGGTGATACTTATTCTATTATTATTTTTCTAATCACACCCATGAACGGATAGGTATTACCCAAACACATGGAAAGATGCAGTTCTTCCTCCAAATAAAGAACAGCTTATGCAGACCATTCTGTGAAACCTTTCTCTGTAGCTCATTTCATTTAAGGACTTGTAGTCAATTGTATGCATAATTGTTTTGAATAATTGAACTTCCGACTTTATTCTCTGTCCTCCTGTATAATTGAAAAAAGCTCCATCCCCAGAGAGTATTGGAAATGTGGGTATGTGGAATTATGTAACTGCTTCTGCCATCTACATTCAAATGCATTTGGAATTTGGATATCCTAGATGTAGGTAGACAGAAATCCCTATTCCAGACATCTAGAATTAGTAGCTTCTCAGTCAGGTAGGAACAGTGACATTTTTACTACTTCAGAAAAATAGTTTTCTTACCCTTCTTCCCCAAGAGAGGAACAAGTACTAAATACCTTTATTTAATATTGTGTTGAAATCTGTCAGCTTACTGCTCAAGAAAGTTACAATGCTTTTAACATTGCTAAACTAGGTATTTTAAGATGTTTTCTTTCCTTTCCTTAAAGCATGATATTCTGCATTTGAGTTTCTTCTCTTACCTGTGTTAACAGTAGACTGGAATATCTTTATATATTGTATTGTTTCATTCTTGTTTCATAAATTTTACTGGCTTTCGGGCCAGGTGAGGTTACATCTGTTAAGATAGTATCCTGTGCTTTCTCTAATGACATCACAGTTACATACTTGCCCTCAATTTGAATTAATTTCTGTATTTTGACTTTTAGTGGGAATGAGGTGAGTGAGTGCAGTTCATGTGCCAAAAGACCAGAAGTGAAGGAATATGTTCAGCAGCTGTCATAAGGACACAAGATACAAAAGTGAATTAGCACTACTTATTAAGGAATTAATTGCTTGTCACACTTAAGTCTTAAAGACTAGGGTGATTAAATTCTTTAAGTTGATGTGATCTACTGGTAGCAGAAGGAGAAGAAGCACCCAAGAAGCCATGGTGAGATACTTGCATACACCTGCACTGGTTATAGTTCAGTCACTGCAAGCAAGCTGTGCTGTCAGTGTACTGAGGCAACAGCAGATCCTGGAAGTGTTGAGACTGGAAGCAACCTGTTGAGTCATTTTGTCCAGCCCCATTGCTCAAGTGGAGTCAGCTAGAGCAGATTTTTCCAGGAACATTTCCAGTCAAGTTTTTATTATCTCCAAGGATGGAAACTCTATAATCTCTCTGGGTAACTTGTTCTCCTGTTTCACCACCTTTGGGGCTGGAGGGGTGGGGGGTTGGGGGGAATTTCCTTGGGATGTGATAGAATTTTATGTGTTTCTATTTGTGTCCTTTGTCTCTTGTCCTGTCACTGGGTATTACTGAGAGGAGTCTGGTTCCCCCTTTTTCATTCCCTCCCATCAAATGTTTATACACCTTTATCAGTCCCTTAATCACCTTTGTGCCCTTGCCCTGGACTTGTTTCAGTGAGTCAATATCTTTTTTTGTACTGGGGAGCACAGAACTGGACATAGCAGTCCAGATGCATCTGCACCAGTGGTGAATATAGAGAGGAAGGATCATCTTCCTCGACCTGCCGGTGATGCTCTTCCTAATGCTGCCCAGGATGTTCTTTGGCCTTTTTTACTGCAAGACCGTGTTGCAGGCTTGTGGTCAGCTTCTTTTTCACCCGGATTCCCAAGGTCCTTCTTGGCAAATCTGTTTTCCAGCCAGTCAGCTGTCAGACTGTACTGTTGATTGGGGTTATGTCTCCCCAAGTGCAGGACTTGAGAAGTTCAGTAAGGTGAAATTCAGAGGTTTCTCTCTGCACAGTTCACCAGCCTTCTGAAGACCCTCTGAATGGCAGCACATCAATCTGGTGTGTGAGCTCCTCCTCTCAGTTTTACATCATCTGCTAATTTATTGAGGGTGCACTCCACCCCACTCAGGTCATCAATGAGATGTTAAGCAGTAATGGCAAGGGCCCCACTGTTGGCCCCTGGGGTACACCAGTAGTGACTTGCCTCCATCTGGATTTTGTGCCACTGTGCTTTGTCAGCTTGACTATGGTGGTTTTTAGGAGACACTATCAGAACTTCACTGAAGTTACAGTAAATAACATCTACTAGTCTCTGCTTGTCCACCAAGCTAGTCATTTCACTGTAGAAGACAATGAGGTTGGTCAAGCATGATTTCCCCTTCGTAACTCCATGCTGACTGCTCCCAGTCTCTTTCATGGGTTTGGAAATGCTTTCTAGGAGGATTTTGTCCATCACTTCCCAGGGACTGAGGTGAGGCTGACCAGGCTGCAATTCCCTGAATCTGCCTCCTTCTGAAGATCAGAGCATCATTAGCTCTTCTCCAGTTTGGGAGACCAAGGCTGTGTATAGAATACCAAGGAGCTAGGTTTAAAAAACATAACTGAACTAATTCTGTGTGTTCTTGTTCTGAAATGAATAGAATAGAATACCGATGTGCTCGGAATAAGTTGTCCTTGTGCCGGAACACGGGTAATTGAATTCCTCCTCCTGTTCCATGAGGACAACACGTGTGGCTGTTCCTCCTGCAGAGGAGGATGTCATATGCTCATTAAGGTTTATTGAAAAACTGCTTCAGGTACACATTGGTGGAAGTCTCATTTTACGTCTGCGATGCCTGAAGTGACACTGGTGCAGCCTTTATAGACACGGATACAGGTCTTTGGGAAAATTTTACTGTGACATTTAAGGGGTATGAAAACCTCTGCTTTAAAAAGAGAATTGTCCTGCGGCTTGGAGTGGCATACAGAGGAGACAGGATCTTGCTCAGCTATCAGCAACATTCCATGTTTGGCAGCCTCAAGTTCTGCACCAGAGAGTTTATCCTACCTGGTTGAGAGCTATTGCAGATCACTCCTCTTGTGTGAATAACCCTTCTGCAGGGCCAGATCCTTTCTCAATGCCTAATGACATCCGGCTGTAACCGCATCCTTCAGCTGTTCTTCTTGTCCAGGATTTGTTCTGGTAAAGGCATTGACACTGAGAGCCTTCAAAATTGCAGCATCCCTTGTCTTGAGTGACTGGTAATCAGGATGTACTCTCCAGACCCTGTGTCTGGGGGCCTTGCTTTCTTCTCTTTGCAAAAGTTCTCTACAGTACTGTTTCCAGAAGTGCTTGTGTGGCCTCGATTACAGCAGCTCAGTACAGAGACATTGCCGTCATGCTTTATTTTTAAAAATGACAGCAGCAAAACAGAAATACCAATTTAATGTCACATCCACCATGGGAGATGCAGTGGAGAGAACAATGGGCTGACAATCAAGGGGGTCAGCCTCTATTTTTGGTTCGCTCGAGACTGGCTGTGTGGCCTTGGGCAAATTGCTTTCACCTCTCCCTGCTTCTGCTTCCCCTCCGACTCCCTGCCTTTTTCATTTAGATGATTAGCTCCCCTAGGCAAGGAATGCCTCTTGTTTGTACAGTTCCCTGGGTTTCAGTTGAAGGCCTTATGAGTCTCCAGTACTGTAACAATAGAGATTCACATCAGTTTTGCCACTTATCTCTGATAGACAGATCTGAGTGCCCTAATCTCCACAAAAGGATGGACATTCCTGGCCCTTGTGTTCATAATGTACACCAGGGACCTGTAATGACAAGGCTTGTCTCTTTCTGATATGTCAGGCCCATCGCATCTCCAGGGCTTGGATGGGGGCTTATACAAGTGGTGCTCCTGCTCTGGACACTGGTTTCACACATGCAGGAGTATGGGACGGCCTGTGCTTGTACGTGTGGCGCAAGGCCGAGGCGTGCTCGACCAGCATGTGGTCAGCCAGCTGGCTGGTCCTGCATATCTGTCAGGTAAGCTCACACTCAGGTCTGCATCCACGGAGCAGGTTTAGGTGTAGTTGAGTCCCTGGCCAGTCTGTCTGTCTGTACTGCTGTTCAGAGTCTGGAATAGCCAGAGACATTGCACTTCATTAGAGATCCAGGTCTGTGTGAGGTAAGAGGAAGAATACCCAGTATTGTCCTCACTTGAGGGCTGGTTGGAGCCCTGTACTGAGTTTGCATGTAAAAGCAAACTGGTGTGCATGCCATTAACTAGCTGTTGAAAGGGAAAGATGCACATGAAAGAGATGAGCTCATCATTTTTCCAATCTTGACTTGTTAGAGATGTCTCTGCGTTCAGCCTTAAGAGAGTGCTCTTGTTTTAAAAGTTCTTCAGCAATTGCATTTGCTGTTTTGATAGAGCTCTCAGCAGAGCCGTCACTGTCGGCGCAATACATACAGCAGTGCCTGTTGGGCTGAGATTGGGGTCTCCTTCCCCACACAAGCCCCTTCCCTTTTCCCATCCAGAAGTTTCCCAGCTGGGCTCTGATGTACACTAACATGGCATTCACAGAAGCTTGCATTACTTGCTGTTCTTTTCTGGTAAGTTGCCAGTGGTTTATATTTAGTGACAACACAATGTTCTTAAGGGATTTCTTCTTCACATGCTATGTGAATTTGCTGGCAGTCATGATTTTATTATGGAACTTGTCGTGATTTCCCTTAAAGTTTCAGTTTCCACTGCGGTTGAACGCTCAGGCTTCCCTTTTAAATATAGTAATGATGCTTGGTTCTTTAAAACAGAAAATATGAATCTTAAAGGCTAGAATATTGAAGCAATAAATATAAAGCCACATCGCTTTGTTCTGTTTCTTAAACTCTTGGGGTTTTTTAAAAGGCTGGGATTGACAGTACTAATTACATAACGTAGGAAAGAGATGATAACCTGCTGCCACCCACTGTCCGTGCCATTTTAGTGATAGTGAACACCCACCCCCCCAGAGTCGAGGGTACACTCCCGTGACGGATCAGTAGCTCATCTCTTCTTGTAGCGACAGCACAGGCTGGGACATGTGCTTCTTCCAAAGCATAATGTGAGTGCAATGATTTCACCAAATACCTATACAAAATGGGCAAGTGTTATAATAGGATGTGTCAGTGGGTTCTTAATTTGCATAGGAATTAGCATATATAAACCACGTGGGGATGAAAATTCTCCCCAAGAGAAACTTCTCTGAGCTATTATTACTAGATTACAAATTGAAGTCATTACTATATCCTTTGAATGCTATTAACAGAACAATGCTTTTTCTTAAAAAAAACCCTTATTGTAAATAATATTGTTTTTTGAAACGGTGGGTGAGGGAGAACTGGGTCCATATCACTTAGAGCTGATAATTAAAATCAGCAAGGACAAGAGGGTGTAGTAATTCAAGAGAGTTCCTTTGAAGAAACATAAATCTGCCATCTGCTAACATGTGTTAGCATGTGTATGTATGAGAGCAAGTGTTTGACTCACATTCGCCATCAAGTGCTGAGGCTACCTGTGAGATGACACGTGGAGGATGCTGACAGCCCAGCCCCAGGGAAGAAGTTGCCAGTGTGGCACACTGAACGTGCTCAGCCCCTGGAGCTGCCAGGGGTGCTGCTGAGGGGGATGCCAGGTGAATAGCTCTCCTACACAAGGAGGCTCAGCGGGTCTTTGGCACTCTGGTTGCATGGTGGCAACTGGATGAGCCTTATATAGATCTGGAAAAAGTTGGGGTTTTCCTCAATTTCTGGATTTGTGTGGATTTGCTGGTGGTCTGTGTGTAAAAATAGCTTTTGTCTGTGCAGTCACTGGAGTTAGTGTCCAGCAATGGGCTATAAACAGAGCACGTGCGAGGGTTAACGTCTTAGCTGTTTGTTTCCCATCGGAGGAGAGCAGATCTAAAAGAACTCAGTGGGGAAGATGGTGTCTGTAAAATCAAACAAAATCGAAAAAGTGGCAAATGAGTCTTGAGGGGTGGGGGGTTCAGTGGAGCAAGGCTGATTTTGTAGCTAGATTAGAGGCCAAAGATATTACCTCGCACAATATTGCTGCTTGTCTCAAAATGTACATCACGTTACAGGAGCTACAACAGGGAGGTGTTGATGTTGCTATTGGAAACTTAATATTTTGCATTCCCTAACCTTGGTTATTTTAGCCAACTGTCTGTGTTAGATCACATAGTTATCCAAGAGCCTTAAAATCTTTGGTGAGCCTATCCTCACAAGACCCCAGCGAAAGAGGCACATACAGCATGCCTCAGCTGAAGAGAGAAGCAGCTTCCTGAGCATTTTCTTTCCTTGCTTTCCCTCACACCCCCTCCTTCGCTTACACTAGCACTTGAGAAATTCTCTTGTTATTCTACTGCAGGCTGTTCCACCGCGAGCGAGCTGCGTTTGCTGGGGAGGGAAGCGCTGCTGAGAGGAGCTGCATACACTGCGCCTTCCCTTCAGCAAAATCCTTCTGTCCACCAGCATCATAAGAGTTCAGTTGAGAAGCTGGGAATTGGGGGGGATTTCTCTTCCTCCCGCCCTCTGCCTTCCCTCTGCAAACCTCACAGTTCTTCACTTAATAACGAAGAGCACACATGTTGTGAATAAAATATTAGTTCCTAGTGAAAAATAGACTTTAGGGGTGTTTATCCTGAAAAGGAGTATGAAACACATCAGGAATAGAGCACAGTAACCACTCCAGGTAAATCTGCTTATTGCTTTATTTCTTATCATTTGTAATAATCATACCTATATCTCTGTCGTGCATGATATTACAATGACTTCATTCCATGTGTTGTGCATCCCTGTCTTTGCGGTGCAGCTCTTTCAGTCCATAGCATTAGCGTGTGATTAAATCACAGGATCGAGAGTACCTTTCCATACTGGATGCTGAGAGGCAGCGGACATGACAAAAATGTCAAGTTTCAGTTTTTTGAACTTGTGACAAATGTATCTCTGCACAATATTTATCTGGATTAGCTAGGGGGAGGGGTTTTTTTGTTTTTTTTCCTGAAGATATTGTGATTTATCTTTACATTTATAATGACTTTAAAGGATATTTTGAAATCGCTTAGACCCAAAATGCAGACTTAAAAAAAAGAACATTGGGCAATGGAAAGGCTTGCATGAATAATATAGTTTTACTTCTTAAATCTGTGAGTAAATATAAATGTTTACTGACTGTTTACTGGCTCTGCTGAAATCCCGAGCAATGCAGTGCTGTGTGGCTGCATAAGGAAGTGGACACAACCATGGCAGTAGTTCCCATGGACAAACAGATATGCTGAGAGCCAAGTAAAGCATGCTGATGCCAAGTAAACTACTGATTGATTTAACAATCTGCTTCGATGATCCATAGTGTTCTTTGTAACCGAGGCAGGACACATTTCCTTCAGCATTGCATATATTGTTTTTGTCTTGACAGTGTTTTGACAAAGATTCTGTAGTGCTCTTAGAGATGTTCTCTCTTAATGCCTTTTAACAGTATTCCAGGAAAGCAGCATTAACATTAAACACTGTTTTCTACTGCTGCAGTCATAACATGGGGTTTACAAGCATCAATGTGAAGTCTTACCAGATGCATCACAGCATCTGTGTTGTGACGATGGAGCAGTGATATGTTATCCCACTAACTAGGGGGAATCACAACTTCTCAAGTGAGCAGAAGCTGGAACATTATTACACCGCATATACTTAAGCACAGATAATGGGAGGATAACTCTCATCTGTGTTCTGTCCTACCTACTGCAGCAGCTTCAAAACCTTGGGTATTTATTTTTTGGTATAGGATGGACATAAAAAAAAAAAGATTTTAGGCATATTCAAGTAACCAAGTGTTATGGGTATTGTGACATATAAACACAGCTTTAAAGGATGCCATGTCTTTCTTGCAAGTGTGGTCAATTAAAACTGATACAGGGTCTGCCATTAAGTGAGCTTGTTGTTGCTGCTGAGTTGTTCCCATTTGTTCTGTCTGTGCTATGGAGATGATCTACTGTCTGTGCCCATCAGTTTCTCTCTGTACTGTTCATAGATAATAGGGCTGTGTGAATAACAGGTAGTTATTTGTAATCCTGGAGGCAACAGGCAGTGTAGCTCTGGCTGGCAGGAGGAATAATAGCTACAAAGATCTCTTGGTATTAGAGACCCTAGCCCTGGGATCCCAGTTTTTATAATAATTATAATTTATATGGATTTTCTTGATACCCAGATACCAATTCTGATATGACTCCCTCCTTTGCCAGAAGACTAGTGAGAGATTTCTGTCGTCCCTTCTAACACTTTTGGAATTAGAAGGGAAGGCCCTTGTAATGGAAAAATGAATATACACAGGCTGCTACAGAGGGCACAGCAACAGAGGAAGGCTGAGGGAGAGAGCAAGAAACCAGCTGTACCTTTGTATGCTTGAGGTCTGCTTGTTTGTCTGCATGGATTTTTTTTCAGCTGCTGACTTGGAGCCACAGTCAAGGTATGGGAGTTTGGAACAACCTGCCACCCAGGGACTCCTTCCTCCCCTTTCTCCCCAAGATCTCAGTGAAATAATACTTAGCATCCCCACCAGAGTATTGCTCTGACTTTGGCGGCTCACACAGTAAGTGGTTGGGTGTTGAATATCTCGGTGCAACAAGAAAAACATAAGGGTGTAGCAGCAGGTACAACTAAAAGTGTTGTCTTTGCACTTTTAGGAGAGGCCCTGCCAGTGCAGTGCAACACATGTGCTCAATGTCAGGTGCTTTAATTGCATGTGTTGGCATGCTTTCTGAATGAATTGTCAGGGGGGTGTTAGAGGCCACAAAGAACAAAAGGGGATGCACGGTGCTGTGGGGAAGAGGCGAAGGTAACATGGAAAGTGGAGGGGACAGAGTCAGTTAGTGGCAAGTTATGAGCACAGACTGACCCAGGAAATGCCTTGGAAGTTCCATGTGGTTCCCATGGGGTGTGGGCAGGTGTCTGTGGGGCTGACCTCTGCTGTGTACTGAGCACTCTTTTCCACACACTTCTTCCTGCCCCTCAGTGTCCTGTGGCCATTCAGTGACTTAAAGAAGCCCGTGCTTCACATCTGATCGGATGCAAAGTGTAACAGTCCCCTGGTCAGTAGCCAGGTCAGTCATATTGGTGTTGCCATGTCATTCCCCACTGTCTTCTGAGGGGTACTTGGGCCTGGCCTCTGTTCCCTGTATAAAACCTTCCTTGCTGAGCCTTCACCCATGGGGAGCCTTAAGGTTCTTGACAGTCTTCTGGGTATAATTTCTGAAGAGGAGGAGGCGGAAAGACTAGAAGTTCTTCACAGTTCCAACTGTTGACCTTTTCCCTTGGAGGAGCATCTGGACTTGTGGCCCTGTTCCTGCCCTGGCTTCAGTAGAAGGAATGTGAAGTTGGTAATTACAACTCTCAAACTCAGTCACCAACTCTCAAAAAGTTACTTGTTAGTTTCCCAGTAACAATCTCTAATATCAAGTATTAATCATGATAGTATTACCAGGGAATTACAAAAGCTAAAGGAGGCTTTGTGGCTTATGCATTAATTAGGAAATAAATAAATAAGTAATTGAATCGAAGGAAAGAATACCTGCTTGGAAATCTTAAAACTGACACAAAGTTACCCCATCCTCAAATTATATTTCAAAGACCAGTTACTCATAAAAATAATCTTTGAATACTGGTAAAATACCGAATGTCAGAGGTGCCTTTAAAAAGATAGAACATGTTGCTGTTACCTGGAAAGAGACATCAGAAATATTTTAGGCTTTTCTTATGTTCTCCCATTCAGGAAAGCACTGAACAGCCAAAATTCTCAATAGGTGAAATTGTAGAGAGCTGTATCCCATAGTATATCTTTGTAAACTGGTGAATTCTTGTCAGGAACAAAATGCTTATATGATGGTAAATGTAAAGTGCTTTCTGTGTTCTGCTTTCAGTGGGGTTCACTGTGTGTCTCTAACTGATAAATTGGTCTTTTCACTATATACAAGCAAGTTTAAAAATACAAGAATAAACTATATAAATATATATATATATAAAGATGATGTTCGGTGTCGATTCATACAAACAGCAGGCTATTTTGTAGGTTCACACAGTGAAATACAACTCATACCTACTTCTACCTCTTTTATATATATATATTTATATATATGCAAAATGTAGGAGAACAATCCATCCAGCTGGCTAGATATGAAGTCTCATTTCATGCAATATAGCCATTTCCAAATAGTTGACAAGATGAAAAACTGTTAATTAATTTCATTTATAAGAGCTGTATGATAAATTTGAAGAAATGGAGAATAAGCACTTTCCCAGCACTCACTGAAGAACGATGCCAAGAATACAATTAGCTTTGTTGCATTGCTCCAGTTGGGTTTATGAATGATACAGAACACAAAGGTCCCTCCTGCACAGAATTTAGGTGCGAGATAATTTACTGATTAGTCACAAACCCATTTTGGTAGCGCCTTGATGTATTGTAATAGACTGTTCCACAGTGCAAGAGAAGTTAATCATAAACAAACATTCAAAAAGCATTTCAGTCATTTAGGGTTAGAGTAAGGTTGATGACAGCAAGCAGCACGCGCCGGTGTATCTGACATCCCTGCTAGTGGCCTCATTTCACCCGTTCCACTCTGCCATGTTCAGAATCATAGAATCATAGAATGGCAAGGGTTGGAAGGGACCCCAAGGATCATAAAGCTCCAACCCCCCCTGCCACAGGCAGGGCCACCAGCCTCAGGCCTGGATCTACACTAGGTTGCCCAGGGCCCCATCCAACCTGGCCTTGAACACTTCCAGGGATGGGGCATCCACTACTTCTCTGGGCAGCCTGTTCCAGCACCTCACCACTCTTTCTGTAAAAAACTTCCCCCTAATATCTAATCTAAAAGTGTGAGTGTTTAACGTTTGCAGCATGGAAGTGCCTGTTGAGGGGCTGTGTTCCAGCTGCAACACGTGGCTGGTACATGAAAAGGTAGAAATACATAAAAGAATGACGTGAAAATGGATTTTCATTTTTCAGTCTCGGTGACCCTGCTGACATTCCCTTCGCTTTGGCAGAGTAACTAGGCTGAGTATTTTTAGTTGCTCCCATCCCTCTGAAGAGCTTTCCTTTGGTAAATTGAGGGATTTTGATTTTGTTTGTTTGTTCTTTTTTTTCTTTCTTTCTTTCTTTCTTTCAGGCAGTTTGGGGGTGAGCAGGAAATAAGAATGAGCTGCTAATTTCCTTTGGATACTGGAAAAAGAAAATGAATTCTGTAAGAATTAATGATTTTTATCACAAGCACAGTTCAGAAGTCTTCGTTTCTATACAAGGCTTCAGAGCAGCATACAATTATGATATAATTGCACGGCCTCAGTGTCCAAGTATTAAGAAAAATGAGGACCCCTTCCACTAGAAATGTAAAATCCATTCAATCACCAAGGCAAAGTAGAAAACTCTGGGCAAAATATGGCTCTAATTATCACCAGTCTTGAATTTCTTCAGTATTGTTGGCTGTAAAATGCGAGTAAAGCAGTAGCAGCTCTGTGTAAGGAAGAATTTTCTCTTTCTGATTGTAAAGGTTTGTGGATATTCAGGTTTAGGTTTTTAATTAAAGAACCCAGCTAGATTAAAATCACAGTTAAAATAAAACATGAAAAGCATTGGGGAGAAACTTGGTCGAGCTTGATAACAGGCTGCAAGAGGAGGTCTGTTAATCTGGTGACTGTAAAATCTTGCATGCGTCTGCTTTATCCCCCTCTGTCCCAGCTTTCTCTTTTGTAAAAGCAGATAATGGTTTTCCCCACCATTGCAGTAGAAGTTGGGCTTCTCTGGAAGAAATCGTTGTTCAGAATTAGAAATAATGCTGCCTTTTTGTGCCTGATGCTGCCTGCATATGTAATTCAGCCTACTTTCCTGATACAAGCTTCATCAAACTCCTTACAGGACCCTAACTTATTCCTGCTGAGGTTCCGGTTGGCAAAAACCAACGTGTCAAATGTTAGTGCTTCAACCTACTTTAAATGCAGCCTGTGTTTTCCTGCTCCAACCCCCAAACCCATTTATCAACACAGAAATTCTGCCTTTAAACTTGTATGAATTCTTTAACAAGAACCAAAAAAATAGTTAACTGTGCTTTATTAGATTTATCCCTTTAATGAAAGCAGCTACATATGTCTAATTGCAATTATTGAATTCTCCAGCCTCCACTTTGACCCACAGAATATGAAATACTCTAATGAAAAATTGTTATTTTCTAGGAAAAGAATAAACAACCTTGACATCTGTCATTTGTTAATTGTCTGCAGCTTAACTTAATGAAAAGTTTCCTCTTGAGACATGAAATTACTGCAGGGCTTGGATTTGATCAATGTGCTAAGTCTGCAGAAAACTACACAACAAAATTAAGAGAGACCTCTCCCTCCCACCCCTCCTATTTTTTTAAAGCAGACTAAATCCTGCAGCTGCCTCTCAGCCATGGCGCTGAGGTCCTACCCTGCCCTCAGGCCAGGACACACTGTATGGAACAATCTAACCTCTGGTGTAGATCAGCACTTTTATGCTTTTTAGCTTAAAAATTCTCTCATTCCCTTGCTGCGCTTGAGAGGTAAAAGGCAGCAGGCCACATCTTGGCAAGTGGCTGTTATCTTTTGACACCACAGCTTGCTCCTTCCTCAGCGGTCTTGGGCGCTGCCCTGGGGATCTGGTTGCCACAGCCCTAGTTGTTCCCTCACCAGCCCCGGCCCAAACAGGCTTCCTGGTGACCCCTTCTCTCCAGGAGACCAGGACCAAGCACCAATGCATCAACAAACCCAACCCATGGCACCGTTCCCAGTTAATGGTCTCCAGATTGTGAAACACTACAGTTTCTAGAGTAGTGTTGAAGTCCAAGCATTTCATGCAAAACATGGTGGTTGTTCTTACCTGTGCAGCTCTTTTTATGAAGTTCTGGCTGCAGCTCACGCGTTGGGAAAAAAAATCCTTCTACATACTAATTGTGTTTTTCTTCAAAAACCTTCAGCCTGACACATTTTTTTTTTACTATTCCATTTCACAGATAAACTTATCTGTAGCTTTTTCAGAGGATAAAGTTTGCTCATTTTACCATTTCTGTACCACGTGTACCTCTCCTTTTTAATAATTCTCATTATCCCTCAGCAGAAGGTAAGAGCTGGGGCACTTCTCACTGCCCCTTTCCACAGGCCTGTTGTAACTTGGATTGCTGTAGAGACCCAGATAGGATCTGTTTGGTTTCTAAATAGGTTTCTGATTTATATCAACTGTATGTAGGCAGGTATTATTTGTGTGTATGTGCATTTATTCATTTATTTACGTTTGCATGAACACTGTCAGTGCATATTTATTTACTCTGATTCCTTTCCCCAGAACTATGAAAACAGAACAGTGTGTTTTAAGTGAAGGTGTACCAGCTATATTATATGTTGGACTATTTCTATGTTTCCATTTGTTCTCTTTAACTTTTTTGTAATTCTGTTACCCATTGACCTGAGTTTTTCTGTGAAGCATTGAACGTGATGACTTTCTGGGGGGTTGTTTTTGGTTTGGGGTTGTGGAGTTTTTTTGGGTTTGGGGGTTTTTTTTTAAATTTGGCCACATTTAATTCAGAGCTTGGTGATCTGTATGAGCAATTTAAAATCATTTGCTTCAGTTTATCATCTTTCCCTTCGCAGTGGTAAAGCTCATCTCCCATCAGACCATCCTACATGAATGGAGGTGCTCAGATACATAGTACGACTAAGACTTGTGTTTTTCAGTGCCACCCTTTACCAAGTTGCACTGCAGATGACAAAAAGGGTCCTATTGCCTTCTGAATGGTTAATCCATGAGTTATTGTTGCTGTCCACCTACCTGGTTCCCACAGAGTTCACTTAGTCAAAGTGATCCTAATCATAAAATGCCTTGAGTTGGAAGAGACCTTAACGATCAGCTACTTCCAACACCTCTCATGTTTGTGCTGGCTACTGGCGTATTTGAAAAATGGTCTGATCTCTTAAGGGAAGCAAAATGTACTAGAAAGACAATTGACTGTGTGAAGTAGATGAGTTTTAGTCCTCCTAAAAATGTACTTTTAGCTTCTGTACAGAGACAATGTAACTAATGATCATTAGTCTACTCGGAAGCCAGTCTGGAGCAAATGACGAGGACTGTGTCTGACAGACAGATGCTACAAGTCTCTTGACTGGATTCCTGTTTTAACAGTCAGTGGCTACTGGAATGGCCTTTGTTTCCCTGGAAAAAGCCCACAAGGAATTTGTTACAGCACCATTTGATCATGGGTTATAGTTTTCTTACCTTCTGCTCACAGTTTAAAAAAAAGAGAGGGAGTGGAAAGGTTAAATGCAGATCCTCACCTGCAAAGTTAAAAGAATCCTAAGATGCTACAGTAGGAAATTATGCTATTTCACCTACTTCCCAATACATTTGTGAAATTAACTGAACAATGTACACCTTTTATGAAGGAGCATTCACAGTTGTACCTTTAAAGCAAAAATCTAACTGCAGGAAACTGGTCAGCAAAGAGAACCTTTGGAACGAGAGGACATAGAATCATAGAATGGCATGGGTTGGAAGGGACCCCAAGGATCATAGAGCTCCAACCCCCCTGCCACAGGCAGGGCCACCAGTCTCAGGCCTGGATCTACACAAGGTTGCCCAGGGATGTGGAGTGGTACTTGCCCTTGGCAAACAGTTTTACTTTAAATTGCCGTTTCCTCACTTTTCTGATAGCATAGGAGTAACATGGTAAAAATGGGGCTTGAGAAGAATTGGTAGAAAAGGAAGGGTTCAGTAAGGAAAAAAACTGATCAGAGAAACCCCAAAGTACTTGACAGTAATGACAGATTATTCTATTCTGAAAACAGTTTTGGGGGTTGGACTAGATGATCTTTCAAGGACCCTTCCAACTCCTAACGTTCTGTGATTATCTCAAAAAAAAATCCCTATCTAAATTGAATTGAAATATAAGATGATGATTTTGGAAGCCTGGCAATGAAGGTAACTTAATAATTTCAAATCAAAAGTAGAATTTGTGCAAAGGAGAACTTATGTAAAGGCTGTTCTAAATTTCCTATGTCAGCATATGCTTTTTTATTGATTTTCTCATTATTAATGTCTGTAGGCATTTCAACTCAGAGCGTGAGCTCATCATACTGACAAAGATCAGCAAATGTGATCAGATGCATTACTCTGAAGTGCTCTGGGGTGAGATCTGTGGATTCAGATTCTTTCCCTTGAGTTTGAGAGGAGCCAATATCCCAGTGTCGCTAAGGTATAATAGTCTTTACACATGTTAGTATTCCTCTGTGGTTTTTCCGTAGTATTGTGTCGATGGGGTGTGATGTCAGTGCCTTCCTAGGTGATGCTAGCTCGGGAGAAGGTTAGGGCTTAGGTGTTTTGGTAACGTGTTGCTAGAGGAAGTTATTTCAAAAATTGCTTTAGCTACAGCTACTAATTTTGCTGGATGCTCACAATGGCCAGTGAACTCGACAGCATTAGTCAGAGGTGGAAGAGTTGGGAACTAGATAAAAGTGACGTTGGCTCTGTGAAACTGTGAGCACGTTTGCTTTCTGAAAGCATAGGTTAATACCCTTTCAATATGCCTGAGAATGAATCTTGAAGAGACACAGAAGTGATGAAACCTGAGGAATGATGGAAACACGAAGTGAAGCAAACGGAGCTTCAAGCTTGTCCTGCACTTTTGTGTCAGGAATGTTGCTTCATGTGGACTCAAGTTGCATGAAGTTTTGAAGTGCTCTTGAACAGATCCCTGGGGTGTTTTGCGATGCTGTTTTAAGGTGTTCAGGTAACTCAGAAGAAATCCCGACCATCTATGTAGTGCTTGTGAGTTCAGGAGACCCATTTGTAACTCCCAAACAGACCCAGTGTGGGAAACCTGTAACATGTAGGTAGACTTTAAAATGTGCATGGGAACTGGGGAGGTATTTCTGGTGTTCTCCTGCCCAGTTTCCAAGATTTAGCATTCTTTAGAAACTGCTGAGCTAATAATCCTTCTTGATCCACAGAGTTGCAGTAGCTCAGGAATTCAAGCGTTATGGGAGCCGTAAGACAGAGCTCAGGCAAATTCTGTACCAAACAAGTGGTTTTAGGGACAAAGCTGAGGCTACGATTTTTGTGCTCCTAATCATCTTAGCTACAAAAGCAAATGATGGTAAGAAGCTTTAAAAAGTGGAAAAGAATACTGATTCTGTTTCAGATATCTGCATGGCCTCTGTATCACAGTATTTCGTAACATTTTCTGTAATTAACGTAAGAAGAAAGAAGTGGCGGTGTTGTTTTAATTAGCCCTGGTTTAAAAGAGAGGGCAGGCTCTAAAAACTCCATCTGCTGAGTCAGTCTGTAAGCCTGTGGGTGGGTGTATTTTGAGAGGGAGGAGTGTTACTGTTTATAATATCACATCAGGAATGGACATGAAGATTTGCAGCTTTTAAGCAAATGTGATTCTGTCATTAGGCCAGAGAAAGAGTTATTTTTAACTTTCTTAGGATAATGCTTCTAAAGAGCTTGGCATAGTTGTTGCCTTTTCAGTATCATTCCAGCTGCTTTTGCCCTACTTTTGGCTGTTATCATTTCTTAATGAAAAGTAGCATCTCTTTTGGGGGAGAGTGGCTTAGAAAACTGGTGTGTCCTCTGTTTAGACTAATGAAATAAATGAATTACAAACATTTAATGAAAAAGAATCTCTGTCAAAATGCATGAAGCCAAATGAAAAGAACAATTTGATAAATGGTCTATTGAATCTTAGGTTTTGCTTCTATAATCTGGAGTACAATGAAGAGATTAAGAATGCCTAAATTACAGGAGGTGTTTAGCCAGCCAAAACTGAGTTAATTAAGTAGGCTTTTAGAAATGACAGAAGATTTAACACACTATTATGTAAAATGCCAAGATATCCTTAATGGCTAAAACTGCACATGAACTTTATACAAAAAGTTACCTTTTTGAGGAAAGGTTAAGGCATTCACTTAATATTGTGTCATATTAGAAAGTATTAAATCTACCAGAATTTTACCAGTGTAACACATAGTTCATTGGAAATCTTGCAGTCAAAGCATAGTTCCTCCTGGGGTTGTCTGTCTGAGGAATTTGTGCAAAGTAAGGTAGGAGAAGGTGTGTACTTAAAACCCTCACTTCCTTCCTGACACCTTGATGGAGAATCCCAGCTCCTTGATGGAGTGAGTGTAGCAGCATGAACACCTGAAGAAGTTTCCATCCAGAGGCAAAGTAGGTGCCATAGACTTTCCATATGTCAGTGATGCATGCTGCTCCTGCCTCGTAGGACTTGTTCTGTATCATACTGGAAGATGGTAACATAGCCCTTCTGCTCACCTGGGTGATTTTTTAATCTGAATTATTTATCATCTGTTCCCTGTCTCTGGTCACTTCATATATTCATTGCTTGAGTCTAAATGACTTTGGGTATGAAGGAACTTGGTTTTGTCAGGCATAAGAAAAGCAAGGCAAGTGCACCCACAGCTGGTGCGTTTTGAAATTCTGAAGGTTTGTGGTGACTTCTATTCCTTTGACGTGACCAGTGAGTGGCCATTTCACTTGTGTGCCCTCCACACAAGAGAACTGAACTACCACTGAAACACTCCCCTCTGGGCTTAACATTCTCTTATCTCATCTGTAAAACTAAAAATATTAGTGTTCTCCTGTTTAGTGTTCAGGACACAAAAGTGTTCTGAGTTTTCAAACAGCCTCTCAAATCTTGGTGCTGGGTCTTAGGACTTCACCCTATTAAGCTCATGCACTTGTTAGGAGGACTAATAGTGATTTAGGTTTCTGTAGTTACCTTGGGGGTTGTGCAAAGTACTAGCTTGGCTTTCAGATGATGTTCATGCCAGCCCATGTCTGCTGCTGGAAAGGATGCTCTGTAGCGTCAGATGATGCATGTGTGGCTTTGAGAAGCTATGCTTCCGGACAGCCTTAGTCATGCAGAAAAGTTCTCCATTTCTCCAGGGGAATAAGCAGCCCCACTAGAAAAATGAGCCCCATTTGATATGCCTTTAGCAATCAGTTTGTTTCCATTTCTCTGGAGAGAAAAAGTGCAAAAAAAAAAAAAAAAAAATCAACTTGGTCTGTTTTCTTTCTTTCCTAGCTATCTTGTGTCACATTTTATCTCTGGCTCAGCCTATCTCTGGCAGCATCCTTTAAATTGTATTGCAGGCAGTGAGATAGGAATCATACACTGTCAATAGTCCTCAGTTCATTTGCTTCTTGCGTCACTGGGGAGCACAAGTCATATGAATGGCCTCACGCAACAGTGTCTGTACTTTCATAATCCCTGTTATTCACTTGTTATTCTCAGTCATTTGATAAAGTCTCTGTCTGACTCATTTTTAGTGGATTTGCTTGTCTGCTCCCTCCTTCCCCTGTTACGCCAGCAGTCATACAGAGCTGGTGAATGACTTGGCCAGGCTCCCACAGAGGCAACACAATGTTTGCAGAACAAAGGGTCACACACGGGTACGAGCCCCCTCTGCTTCTTCCCTCTGTTAGCACCTGCTGGGACACTTCCTTTGGCAAATGCCAGGCGTCTGGGTGATACATGGAGGAACAGCACATAGGTGGAAGGAACGTGGGTTTCCTGCCCTGTGTAAGGATACCCTGAAGTGCCGCCGCGGTTGGTGATGTCTTGTCCTGTTTGGCATGGATATGAGCCAAACCCGTTTCAGTTTCATGACCACACGCTTACAAACCTGTTGCATCAGCAGCCTTAGAACAAATGTACTTATGCATGTCCATGGACAAGTCAAGAAACCGAGATGAGGTTACCCTGCCAGGGTGGGTTTCCCATCTGCGCTGATGTTGCGTATCTCTAAAAATGATTTCCCACTCCCAGCACCAGTCAGTAGAGTAACAGAAGAGTTGGGGTCCAGTTCCCCCAGACTTAGCCCTTTGTGTGCATCATTGTTTGAGGACACTGGTGAATTTAAACCCAGATACTATTTTTACCTTTCAACATTGCTGTCTTTTAAGTATGACTGTAGGAATTAAGTGTGGATCCTAAATGACTCTGGCCATTTAAGACTGTTTGTGTTGATGCTGGTAAAGCACTGTGTTGGTCTTGGAGGCTAGAAGGAGCATGCAAGTGATCTGTCTGCTGCTTTTCCTAGAGATTAGGCGGTATATTTGTGCTGTACCGCACAGTGCTCAGTGCAGCGGCATTTGCAGCACAGGTTCTCTCCTCTCTCATGACTTCATGGAAGATTTGGCATCTGCAGGGCTCACCTTCTGCCTGACATTCTCTAGTGCAAAATTTCCCTCTGCTCTCTGTGTGTGAATGCATTAGTATTTTTTTGGTTTTGTAACACCAGAACTGATGTTTAATTACTACAGTTGAAGTCTTCCTGGAAAAGCTGAGACACTAGCTTTTACATCTGAAATAACACACTCATGCTTAAGTTACGTCCTCTCAGTGGACAACACAAGCAAAATGGAAAGGAAGAATCTTTTGTTTGTGTCATCTCTGCATCAGAAAATGACAGCTGGAACAATTCTGGTTTCTCCTGGTGGAATTCGCAGACCTACTGGCATCTTGCCCTGTTTTGAGTGATCCATTAACAGCACTGAGAGTCAATGGTCCCAGGATTCCAGGGGCTGTTGTGTCAGCTGTGCCTAATTGGGTGAGTTTTTCTGAAGTCAGAGATGCCATTACTTCAGCAGGTAGAGACATAGAGGAGATGCTGTGACCTGTGTTGGAGCAAGCCCCTACCAGCACTTGCAGCCCATGGAGAGAGACAGAGATGAGCAAGAGAGAGCTTTGTGCTAGAACAGGTTTGCTGTGGGGAGGCTTGTGACCCCGTGGTGGACTGGGACTGAGAGTCTCTCAATATATATTTCCTGCCCTGTCCAACTACAAAGGGGAGTGATAGACCAACTTTGGTGGGCGTCTGGCCTCCAGCCAGGGCTAAACCAACCACACCAAGTCATCGTCAGACTATGTCATGTCACCTCTCTTGTTCCCAAGTTGAAGGATAGTGTTGCTGTTAGTGAAGACTTTGTAAACTGATGTTTCTCGTAGTAGAAAGAAGGTTCTGTACTAAATGATAAAGAATTCAATAGATGTTGTACTGAATGCTAGGGATGGCCATCACCCTTGTCTCTGGGTTACTGATATTACTGTAGGGAGAAGTGAAAGCCATGTACCTCCAGTGCAGGTCTCAGTGCCTTTCTGAGTAGTTGCTGCCACCCAACATAGATTTTAACATGTTCTCTGGAGAAAGTTTCTCTCTGAGACTTGCGTTACTGGCAGCCCTTGGAATTTGTAATTTGGTGGTCACTTTTTCCTTCCTACACAACATTTTTTGGTGTGTTGTTACTCATCAAGGACTCCAATAAAAGTCAAGTTGAATTTTACACCTACGGCAGCATCTTCTCACAGCTACTGAGGCAGGGGAATATTTTGCCATTCTAGGAATCCTGTTCTGTTCGTAACAACACCAAGATACATCTGAAATAGTGTCAGTGCTAACAAAGATGTTAATGCAGAATGAAGGGGATAACTTTTGTTATTAGAACATTTCTCCATCCTGATATTTTATAGTGCTTTCTAATGAAGAAGTGTGCCTGCTTCTTTTGGGCATAAATCCTAAGGATCCTAGAAAACAGCTATATCCAAAAATAAAATTAACCCATCTACTTCACTTAGCCAAGCTTTGTGAATAGCAAGGCATGAATTAATATGATAATGGAAATATTTTAAAGACTTGATTTTTTTCTTCTATAGAAATCTTGTAGGTTCAATTCTAAATGCCTCTTGTCTCATGCACGGCAGATATTTATACCTTTGGAAGAAGCATCTTCACAATACATGCTTTGAAAATGTTCTTCAGTAGTGCAGTCATTCTAGTTCAAATTCAGTATTTAATTTTTACCTGTATATAACTTCTGTTAACTGGAAAACTCTTAAATTCTGATTGCAATCAAAATGTAAGTGGAGTAGAGAGAGATTACTTAATATTAAGTTGTCCATTATGCATCTGTCACAGTGTTATGGGTAATCATTTTTCCCTAGATCTGATACCAAGGTAGTTTGAAAATATAGACATAACTCAAATATGCAAAATGTAGGTGGATGCAGTCTTGTGGTCATGTTTCTTAATCCTAAGGTACATAAAGCATAAAACATAAACCCCTTTAATATTAATATTACATGTCTTTGCAGTCTTTTGCTGCCTGGCGCAGAGAGATGTCTGTAACACAGGACATTGCATGTTTAACGTGCTGTGTAGGTATGGCTCATTAACCTTCTTTAGGACAGCATGTAAACAGGAATTCCTTGTATCCTGAAGCCCAGCCACTGTGCCTTTGGTTTGTCTGTTAATGATTAGTGAAACCACAAGTGCTTGACAAGTTGTATGAGCGAGTCAGCTTAGAATTTGGAAATTAATTCAGAAGCTGCTCTTGCAAAGTGCTTCCTATCAAATATCATGAAATAATAATGGTCCCAATGCTGTTCTGAACTGTCTGGCTGAATTTGGACATAAAGCATGGAAATGACATTTAACAAATTGGGGCGTTCATTAAGCCAGATGTCACTGTGATACTCCTCTCTGACCTCTCGTTTAACTCCGTAGGTTTGCACATTGTTTCCTGTGATAGTTCTCACCCTGCAAGTGTTCATAGTCTGTGCAATGAGCTTCTCAAAAATTCTATCTATGAAACCTTCTGAAATACCTTACTCCACGTAAATCTGCAGGTTGTATAGTGTTTCAAACATGTTATGCTTGGCAGATTCAGTGCTGTACCCTGTGCAGTCGATCCACGTTTCTCTCAAAAGAATGGAAAAAGTTTTTGCTGGCTTTTACCCTTCCAGCTTTCCTGACAGTTTGAACTTGGTGCACTGTTCCCACTACACTTACATAAAATCTATTTTGTTCTTTGCTACCTGCACTACATCTCCCCCCCACCTCCTTGTGTTTCTCAACATCGCTACAAGCATGCTGTCCGTGGGGGGCATTCTGTTCCAGCAGGCGTGTTCGGCAGTGGGCGGCCGGTTTCCTTGGCCACCAGCATCGGTTCACTCTCAAGCCAGCATCCCTGGTGTCAACAGCAAGCTGATGATGATTGTCCCACAACTTAAGTCTCAGGTAGAAAAATGTAATTGGCCCTTAAATGGGGGGAAACCTTTTGGAATCGGGTATTTTTGCATTTTAAAATTTGATTTGAAATGTTGATAGGTAAGGAGAGGAGCAGTAAACGCAAAGCAAGAGCCAGGCAGACAGAGAAGAATCAGCTGTTGAAGCCGAAGTGGGAGGCGGCATTTAATTATACTAGGGTTTGCTAGGCTTAGGGTGTTGGTGGGCTGAAGTGTTGATGTGAATTTGGCATAGTGGGTGTAATGCACAGAAATAAAGCTTCAAACATGGATTCTGTTTTGAGAGAGGATTTGGGATTTTTTGGATACCCCTTTCTGAGCTAGACTGCAAAAGAATTAGATTGAAGATGATGAGGGGATGGAGAAAGAAGTGGTGCACAGGTGAACCCAAAGCAATTTTCTCACCCCTCTGATGCTCTAGAAGCTGTATTCTGCTTTTATCACAATACCTGCCCAACAATGAGAGTGTGTTAGTCTCGCTGTTGGAGCTTAAACCAGGTGGCAGTATCAACCGTTGTGAGTTAGGCCTTGAAGGAAAACGCAAAGGGCATGGAAAATAATGCAGAGATTTGAGTGGGTTTTTTCACCCCTTGAGTCAAACTTACATGTGGTGTCCAGCAGGGAGCAACACACAATTCAGTATATGAATTTTAGGTGAAGCCATGAAGCCAGGATGCCAGCCAGCCAGCCAGCCAGCCATTTTATTATATCAAATCACACAGATTGTATACCTTTCTTACTACAAATGTGGTAAGCTAAAAAACTGCTAATTGGTTACACACACTGTTCACACCATATTGATTGGTTAGTAACTATAACGAATTCTGATAAACCTATCTTATAGCTAAACATTCTTAGTTTACCTTTAATACCTAAAAGCATCCGCACACCTGCTGTTTTGATCCTTTTGTTATGGTTGGTTCCTAACATGTTCTGTTACTCCCATACACCTTCCCATAACTGCTTCTTGGTTTAGGGCAGCCTGTACCCCTATCAGCAAGGCCGCTGTGTTTTGGGAATGTGATTATTAGGATCCTTTCAGCAGGAGTAACTTTTCCTGTCTCATGGGAACAGAAGAATATTGTCAGGGCCTATATCTTGTGAGAAAAGAGCTAGGCCGCTAGCAGGCCTGATGTCTTCCCCGACACTTACAGATCTTAGTTCTTGCTTGCACAGTGAAACCATTTTCTTTCTTTTCACCCAAACAAAGGGATGGTTTCTACATAGTACCAGAGTTTTTAGAACAAGCACACAAAGGCATGCAAGACTTCCCAAGACTTAGGTTATTGTAAGTCACACTCACTGTGTTTTCTCCCTAGGGGAAGGGATGTTTGTTATAGTCCTATCTTTTGCAAGAGCTCTAGTACAATGTGGTAGCTTGTGGTGACACTGACAAACAGTAAAAATGTACAGCTTGGTTTGTCCTAAATCTTTTAGGGCAGGGATGCACTACAAGCAAAACCAAGCCAGTTGCATCTATCAATTATTCTCTATGTTTACACCTCAAATATGGCCTCGTGCCCACATCTTGTACCCACCACAAGACCACAGCTCTTTCTGCATTCATAACATGTTTGGCTAGCAGGGTCAGGGAGAGCTATCCTGTGTGTTGGGCTTGAGTCTAGGCTTGGTGGCCAGAACAGGCAAGCCTGCCTGTTTAGACCGACCATCTGATCACTGCCTAGATGCTGTATGCCAGCCAGCTGCTGCCAATCACCTGCAGGCCATGCCAAAAATCTGTGAGCTGGTCCAAGAAGTGCAGCTGCAGCGGATGCACTAGCCTGTGCCTGGCTGAAGTGCTGCTGTGTGCCAGCAAGGCTGCCAGAGTTATGAAGAGAGAGTGAAAGGAAAAGTTAGGAGAAAAGAGAGGAACTCTGCACACAGTAATTGTTTAGCCTCTGTAATTGCTCATGATTTTTGAGTGTTCTGTGTCTAATCCTACTGTGATTGTGTAAATTTGAATGTTTCAATATAAATATCATATCCCTTGGGAACTCTTTCTGCCTGAAAGACAAGTAACTTGGCACCCAGATATTCATGCCTAACTGTCCTGAGTTAGGGTTTCAAAATCAAATGTCATCTCTTGCTACATTTTAAACATGCAGACTTGAACAGTTACTATGAAGTGTATCATTAAACTGATTGTTTGTGCATGCTCTGTGGCTTTAGACGTGCCCAGCAGTGCCTTGAGAGGACTCTCATGGCTGTTTGCGACATTTTAATGGCGATTCTCACCAAAGCCATTGCAAGTTTGCAGCGCTCTCTCCTCCTTCCTCTGTTAAAGACAGCTCCTTGCTCTTCTTGAGAAGGAAATTATGAAAATAGTTCTAGCAGGGACGGGTGTCTTATAACCTCTTGTGCCACTGAGGTACTCCATACAGTGGCCAAAGCTGTGGTAGCAGCTGTCTTTACCGAGACCCCTGAGGTTTGAGGAAACAGGAGGTGCCGTGGTGGAAGGGGGGAGAGCTGTTCTGTTTATATTTTTGCATGCGCCAGAGTAGTGTGGTACTAGGCAGTGCAGACAGCAAGGAGGAAGGGTTGAAGGACATTGAGGAAGGTATGGATGTCAGTGTTGACCATGCTGAAGTTAATCAGAAACTATCTCAGGGTGGATGTTCATGCCGAAGTGCTTTATCCATCTCCCTTAGGTGCACTGATTCCTACTTCTGTGATTGTTGCCTTACACCCCCATCCTCTGTAACAGGAACAGAGGTTGCAAAATGCCCCTCAGAAACATCTGAAAGAGAACTCAGAAGTCTTCATTTTGTATTGTCTCATATGAGGTGTGTGCTACCCACTTGTGATATATACGGGAGAGGGGAAGCTGCTTTTCCTTGATACCGTGACTCTGTAGCCATAGATCACAAAGGGAAGTGGTACCCAGATCTTGCACCTGAAGACTTAAGAGACAGGAGCATCCATGGAGCTGTGAGAGATCATAGAGTCCTGAAGTGCAATACTACCTGAGCCCAGGCAGGCGGGTCTTGGGGAAAGCATCAGGGGAGAGTTATAGCTGTGAGCTGAAAGTTTCATTGAAGTAAAGGCCAGCTGAGGACCTTAGATGACTTCAGCTTTTTCTTCATTTCAACCAAAAAAAGGCAATTTGCAGATGATATGAGTCCCTACATCCAGCTATATGGCTGAAGGGAGGTGATAAACTATTATTTTTCTGCCTGTGAGAAAAATTAATTTCTCCAATTAAAAGAAATTGGGTGTGAGTTGCCAAAAGATGTTTGTGAAGGAAAAGCTTATGGATACTGTAGAGCAAACCCCAGAGAAGTTTTTATCTACTGCTGGGACTTTGTGTGTAAAGATCCCTGAAACAGGCCTGGATGTGAGGAGAAAAAAATAAATACATGTGCTTCTTGTTTTGTCTTTGCTTAATCATCACAGTCTTTTCTCTTTGGCCTTTCATTTTCTGCCCTTAAAAATTAATCTATCAAAATCCATGGGATTTGATGTAAATGCTTTGGTGGGTTATGTCAGAGAATATAGTAGCTGTGTATCTTTTACGGTTATTTAGTGCATTAACTCCATCAGCTTGTTTCATGTGTTACTGGAGAAAAGGGTAAAAATCCTAGAACGAGGGGGTTTAGAGGAGCGACCCAAATGTCCTGAAACTTTCTGAATTTGGATTAGATCTGTGTTTTAAGCCACACTATGAATAGATGGCTTACGCATGGTATTATTCTCCCCGTGGTTTTTGAGACTGAATAATTTGGAGAGGCCCAGGTTGTTGCTATTCAACTTGAAACAAAGTGTAAGAGATAATCAGGAGGGGAAAAAAAAGAAAAGCAAGGTGTTCCTTGATACCTGGTTTCCCCTGCTGGGCTGCCCATGGGAGTCCACCCATTAAAATCCGAAGTGACATTTTCACAGGAAAGAGACCAAATATTTGCCTAACCAGAGTCAAATGTTATGTGGAGCTACTCACACCATGGCTGGTTTTGAAGAAACAACTAGATGCAGCCCACGTTTGGCTACATTAGGAAAAGTAATAATGGCAGAGTGTGTGTCCCACTATAGTAACTGGCACTGTGCAGTCTTTTATTTCGCTTTTCTTCTTACTGTATTCCCAAATGGCTAATTAGAGTCAACAAATTGGCTGTAGAATACAACAAGACATCATGCAGTCTGCCAAAAGGAGTGGCTGGCATCCGTACAAATTGGGTTATGATGTGTTTGAAGGCCTAATGTTAAAAAAAGCTTTCAATATTCTCTTCACCCTCCCTGTCCTCCTACTGAAGCAACTCAATTCCAAAGGCAGCAACATATTGCTCCTTTGCTATCAGAGGTTTGGTTAATAGAAATGAGCTTCTCTGTGAAGAAACATGGTTCTCTATGAATTAAGTTTCATTACTGTACTAAGTAACCAGTTAGCACAGTGCCTGAATGAGGGATAATTTGGACATAACCCAGCTGAATTGGTGCGATAATGGCTGCAGTAGTTTGGCTTGGCAAACATTGGGAGTCCTGAATGTGAGACTTCTGTAGCTCCAAAGCAGTGTATGTAAACCTGCCACAGCCCTAAGGAGGTGTTGGACAACATATGCAGATGTGCGGTGCTGTGAGGCTGTATGTCTTCTCCCTGTGCCTTGTAGCACAGCTACGGGAGATCTGAAAAAGACTGGTTAAAGTGGATGTGGCTATTCCAATCTCTTTCTGTACCATATGGCCCAATGTGACATCATTTGCTTCTTCCTGGGTGGCCTTGCTATCCTCGTTACCTCCACGTACTGACCAATGGCTTACAGTGGCTGATTTGTTCTGAATTTATTGTGAGTTACATCAGACCCCTGATGTTATTTTCCCAAGTATGTTTCTACTGGTATAGTGGAGGATGTGTTTGGCTGCCAAGGATATGCAGCAACTGCTGCTTGTATTACTTTCTAAGAGGATCAGAGACTGCTTTGAAAGTTTTTACTCAGAATAGTGTGCTGCAGGTGGATTCAGTGGTGACACTGGATCTTAGGTGGACAAGATGGGAAGAAGCTAGTCTTTTTTCATGCTGTCTCCTACTTTGTGGAGCTTTCAAATTAGCCTAATTTTCAATAGCTTCCAGTAGACCTACACTTGGAGCACTGGTCTTGTTTATAAATATTTAAAAATAAACAAAAATAACCCCCCAAAAAACCAAAAACCCAAACCTAAAAGCATTCAGCTAAGCTGACCTAACTCCTGCCACTGTGATGTCTCAGTAAATGCAGGGTATTTTTGGTACTGGCCAAAAATATTTCTAAAAGATGTTGCCCTGCTGATAATTGTGCTCTTGACCAAGGATGATCTTTCCTAAACGAGGCAGTCTTGAGATGCTGTGAAGAAGTCCATAAGTGTGGGCACATACGTTTATGTGTCATCTAAGAGCCTGTGAGAATATGTGCAGCGTTTGGGCCACAGGAAGCACAGGCTTACACAAAGGGAGGTGGCTGAGATACATGATACGTGTTTATGGCTTGTTGGCTGTTGAATGTGAACGTCTGTCTGTCTCCAATACAGGAGCGCGCAAAGCGGTTGTAGCCATTGTTGTAGAAGCAGTGCTAAACAGGCTTAATGCAGATGATCACTTTTCAAGATTTGCATCTGTCATCCTGTATTCAGACGTTTATAATCCTTGCTGTATATCTTAACAAAGCAATCTGCAAATCCTTGGCTACAGGCAGTTTCCAAGTTCAGATATGCTGCTTGTCTAGTAGATTTGGAAGGGGATTGCATGCACTGTCACACTGCCTTATTTGACCCTTTGATCTCGCTCACAGTTCTTCATGCATAAAGACATTGAGAGCGTTGGTTTCCTTGTCTCTTTGACTCAAGTTTTTTTTACCTAAAATATTTAATTGGAACAAATTGCAGATACAAAAACTAGAGCTCTAAGAAAAACGTTTAATGCCTCGGAGGGGAGAGGGGTCAACTTGAGTTGAAAACACAGGCCGTAGAGTCAAGATGTCTGAATTGCTTTCTGAACACGCTAGATTTCCAACATAACTGGAAGCAAGTCTTTTGGTGTCTTGGATTTTTACCTGTAAAATGGATTTAAAGGATATATGGGCATTTCTTTTATGTATCTGTTGAGATTTTAGTCGTCTTCCTTTCAGAGATCTTAACTGCTGTAGGATAATGGCATTATTTTCAGTGAGCTAGTAGGTTTCAAATAACTGTGATGTACAGCATATTGTAAAGAGTAGTAAAAATCCATATAAAATAAAGTATGAAATAGGATATATGTAAAGCAGTTTTATTAGCTTCTTCACTTACTGTAGAATTATAGCACTTTGTCTCTTAAAGGCTTCATCTGACCAAAAATGAGGACTTGGATGGTATATTGTATCGCAGGATTTGGCAGCTAGCTCTGATCTGAAAAATACTTCTGTTGTTATTTACTAAACAAGTTCTTGTATTTACCTGTGTTTCTAGACTCTTTCTGGAAAATCTCTTTTTCTTACCTGTGACTTTATTTTAGGTATACTCGATAAATAATCCCGTTGTTGCGGCTTGCAGAGTATTTAATATTATTACCTCAGGTTGTCTTATTTAACTAATATTGTAGCTTGATTAGATGTACAAAGCCCAAATATTTTAAAGCTGCAGTACTAGCCTGTTGTTATTCAGGGTATGATTCATCCCAGGAGTCAAATGCCCATGAATGTAGATCCTTTTATTACTTTCCTTAACGTACTGGGAGTAGGTAGATAGACTGAATACTTTATATTGGTACAACTTCTTACTTTTGGGCACTGGCAGAGTGATTGATTTTTTTTCCCATCTTGAAATTCAGGTCAAGTTTGTTTATTTGTTTCTAATTTTTGTTTGGTTTCCTTCCTTCTCTGGTGTTTCTATCCCCCAGGGTCTCTACTTTTTTCAAAAATTAACTTCTGAAGAAAATGAGAGAGGTGGGGTTTTGTAAAATGGGAGTCCATCATAACTAGAAGAAAAGTTGAGGGTAAACACCGTTGAGTAGTCAGTATACATCTTTTGTTTCCCATCAAGAAGAGATAATCATTCCGTTTTCCATTACACAGCTGCCAGATTTAACATATCCATCTAACTCCATAGAGACTAATCTGGCTTCTAATCTGTTCTGCATCTGTGTTATATGATTCCTTTTATGGTTTTTTCTGGGTCCAAAATAATTTTTTACTTATTTTAGCTGAAAATGTGTTTGCACTATCCATAACACCATCCTTAAAAGATGGTCAGTAAATTTTTTTCCCCACAGGTATGTTTGTAATAGAAATCCCTTTAGCACCTGCACTGTCTTTGCAACAGGGAAAATACAGAACTGCCCTGACTATGTGATCATATTTTAGCATTACATGTAATAGGCTTTTCACATCCCTGGACCTGCTGGGCAAGGACTGGTGATTTCTTGTAGCCTGACCTCCTAGAAGAAGGTCAGTATGTTAATGGAGCAGCGCATACACTGAGGACGTTCTTAATGCACTCATTGCACTGCCTGCCTGCTCCAGTACTCTCCAAATTTGTCTTCAGCAATGTAAGCGAATCATTTATCCCACCTTCACGTTTTCCTAAGGGAAAAAAATGAATGTAGAAAAAAGAATGGCAGGAAAAAGGGGCAGGGGCAGGATGAGAGTTGCCAACAGCCAACGCACACTGAAAAACAAAAGACTGGTGAGTTAACGAATTTGTATCCTGCGGGAGAGTGAGGAATGCCGGTGACGTGTTTTTCTCCCCACTGCTCTAAGAAACGTCGGTGGTTTGTGTGCTATACAACCTGGGCCATCATCTAGTTTGATAGTTTTTGGAACTCCCAATTAATAATGCCACCATTTCCTGACCCAAAGGCCTGCTCTTTCTGCTGAGGCGGCCTAGTCCACCCCAGTGCTACCAGCGGTGCCGGTGCACAAGCAGCGGCAGCTCCTTAAGGCGGCTGCTCAGGGGGGTGACTGCTTGTCACAGCGCGGCCCCACCCTGTGCACCACACGGGGTTTCCCGCCACAGGCAACGGCTGGCTGTGTCTGTCAAATTTGGATTTACATTGATTTGCCCAATGCTGCCCTTTGTGGCAGCACGGGCACACACGCAGCCCTACACCTTGATCGATGGTTGTCTTTGGGCAGTTTTTTCGGAAATGCCCATACTGTCCACAGGAATAACATGGCTGCGGTCTGACTGATGCTGCTGCAAACGCCTCAGCAGGACCAACTCATGCTACCTGGAGCCTATATCCATACATGAGGTAATCATATCAACACTGGGTTTTTTCTAGGGCCACAAAACCTTTTGACAGTCCGAACTAGCATTTTCAATTGCGAGTTGTTTCAATATATAATCCCAAGCCGTCTCATTCTCAGCTTGCTTCTGTACAGCATCATTAAGGCTATCCAAAAATTTTATAAATGACTCCCCTTGTTCTTGCTTTATACGGACAAAACATTGTCCTCCAGCTTCACAAATACTTTTAAGAGCTTGGAGTGCAAGTTGCTTGATCTGCTGCAAGCCTCCAGGAAGGATTCTGGCTGGAGATGCAGTTGTGCCATAATCACCTTCTCCCAGCAACAAATTTAAATCAACAACCCGCAGAGATGCTGACCCAGCGCCTGATTTTCTGCATCCTGAGACCTAGCAAGCTGTCTCATTTTTGATTCCCACATAGTGTATTGCGTATCAGTCATAATAAACTGAAACATGGTTTTAAAATCATGTGGGGTAAAAACAGAACTATCACACAGAGACTGTATCAAATGGGTAGTATTTGGAGCACTGAGTCCATGATCAGTTACCATACACCTGAGGTGTTTTTTAAGGTTGTAAGGAAGCCCCTCCCATTGTGGTTCTCATTCAGGAGCATGTATTACTGGGAAGGCATCCAAAATGTCCACATTCCCTGCCGCCTTCACTTCCTTTCTTACAGCTGCCCATTTATTGTGCAAGTCTGGGGGATACAAGTCAGGCTCCTTTTTGAGGTCTGTCCACCCTGGATCAAATGGATCATCCAGATCAGTATCAGTATTATTAGGAGGTCTTACAGTACAGTCCATGGAAGGGGGCATCGGTGGTGGTGGGGCTGATGGCAGCATAGACTTCTTTTGCCCCTCACCCACCCGAGAAACAACATGTGTCTTTAAGGTCTTGAAAATGACCCGCCAAGAGGTTAACAAACCAGCTGCCATTTCAGTGGCACAGTCCCAAAGACTGACCCCAACTTTATCCCAGATTTCTGGATGATAAATATTACGACTGTTTGTGGAAGGATCACTTTTAAAAGTCCAAATTAAAAATCCTTGTAATTCTTCACTATCCATTTTCTTCCCATGTTCCTTCAAAATCCTGTTGATTAGATTCATCCCCATAGTTCTCAGCTGCTTACCTTTGTCCTGGGAAAGGTAATTGAGTGCACTGGTAACGCTTCTTTTCAGCATTCTTCCCCTGAGTTCAGCTGAGCTACACCACCGGATCAACAGCAAGTCCTTTCAAAGCCCAAACGTTGGGCACCATTTGTGGCATATTGAAAGGCATGGACTCCGATTCTGGTTGATCAAAGACAGCTTTAGTAACAACTGAGCAAACTCTTGTACCCTCTCAGTGGCTGACGTGGCAGCCTCTAGTCAGGTTCCAGGACTTCTACAAAAGGTTGTCCCAGGGGCGTCTTTCTGTCTGCACCTTCCATAACGTGACACAGTGCATCGTGCCACCACCCTGGTAATGGACGCACTAATTTACTTCTCTAAACAACCCTCTTTTCTGCTTTTTCTCTGGCTTTTGCAGCTTGTCTTCAGCAAGCAGAACTGTTTCTGTTTCAATGGCTTTTCCACTTCCCACAACAGCCTGCTGACAAAAGTGCTGGGTATGTGCCGAGAGAAAGAACCTTTACATTTGTTCTTAAGAGGCGTCCACCTTAGATGCACAGAATGACAGACACACACACTGTCTCTGTCTCAAATCCACTCAGGCTCAGCAGCCATTCGATAGCCTACACCTTGAGCCACATTAACAGCCAGCAGTTCCCAGGACATCCAACCAGCCTGCTTGAGCTGGAAACCCCAGTAGCTAGTATAGAATCATAGAATGGCAAGGGTTGGAAGGGACCCCGAGGATCATAAAGCTCCAACCCCCCTGCCACAGGCAGGCCTGGATCTACACAAGGTTGCCCAGGGCCCCATCCAACCTGGCCTTGAATACTTCCAGGGATGGGGCATCCACCACCTCTCTGGGCAGCCTGTTCCAGGACCTCACCACTCTTTCTGTAAAAAACTTCCCCCTAATATTCAATCTAAACCTTCCCTCCTTCAGCTTTAAACCATTCCCCCTTGTCCTGCCATTATCTGCCCTTTTAAAAAGTTGATTCCCCTCCTGTTTGTATGGTCCCTTCAGGTACTGGAAGGCTGCAATGAGGTCCCCCCGCAGCCTTCTCTTCTCCAGGCTGAACAAGCCCAGCTCCCTCAACCTCTCCTTGTAGGGCAGGTATAGCTTCCTCAAAACGCCATCAAGTTTCTCTTTGTGGGAGTTCGGCTTGATAGAGACCTGTATTCCCTCCCTTTTGGTGTGTGGTGAAGAGTGAGTGATGTCTCAGAAATTGCAAATAGTTTATGTTGTCCCCATCTCTCCCTGTGGTCACCACACCCAGGAGAGATGCCTGGAAAAAGATGCTTTCTGGTACTGCAGTGAGACCTTCTCTGTCACTGCCAGGTGAAATGGTGAGTGCTTGTATGCAGCAAGTCTGCACTAAATCCCTTTATTCACTTAGGGCCTAAGCAGCATGGTTAGAAAAATGCTAGATAGAGCTTGATTTCCTTATTCTTAAAAAATTGCCTCTGTGGGCTTGCCTTAACCAAAGGTGAAGAGCTGTGGGAGTGACACATCATGCAATTAAAGCCGGAAGGGGCATCTCAGTCAAGTAACATCGGTTCTTCAGCCACCATATTTTTATCCCAGTTTAATGGGAACTAGAAAATCCACAGTGTGCATTTCTTTGGTGAGTGAAGTAGGAGCTCATCTCAGATGAGCGTTGTCAATGTAGCTGACTAGGGCTGTGATGTTTGCACGCCACTCACTGCCAGCTGTTGAAAGCCAGCACTTAAGGGACTCAGAGACCCATGGAACACTGTCATCACTGTGTGCATGACCAGGTAGCTTTGAAGCTCTGTTTCCACCCCTCCTGCTCATACACTGTGTCTTCTAGCTCATTCCATTTTTCTTGGTTGCTCTTGATCCAACCTTGCTGATATCATACACAAATATGCACCTTACCATAACTGGGTGGCCCTGTGAGGCTGCCCCTCTGTCTCGTGCAGATGACAAGAAGCCTGCCCTGGAGAGGACAGGAGGATTGCTTGGCTCTGAAGCATTCTGTTTGTTGAGAAGTGAATCCTCCTCTGGACAGCAGATAATTTTGCCCGAGAGCAAGATGGGTTTTGAGAAACAGCTGTATTTCTCTGTCAGGCTGGCTAATCTGTGCTTGCAGGACTGCTTGGTTTTTATTAATGTGATACAAGTATTTACAAAAATAGAGGTTTGGGTTGGATTTTTTTTTTCTATTTTTCATTATTCAAATAGCTGAAAATCCATAGCTGAAAATCCATATGAAAAGTACATTTGTATACATGCCCAGATGTAGAGCCCCTGTTAGTGAGGCCAGCTGGGATTAAAGTCTCATTTGTATAATTTGCAAAGGCTTTGGAGTTTTTCCTGCGGTTTTCAGCCATAAGCTGGAATTTAGCTTTTGTCAGACTGCTGGACAGCTTGCACAGTAAAGCTTCCAACTAAAAATATTTCCTGTGCAACAGGGAAAACCCCACCATTTTAAACGCAGCGATGATAGGTTGGTTTGAAAAAACAAATTATTAAAAAAGAAGGGGGAGAGAGGGGGAAGCATGTACTGTGTGTTTTAAAGGCTTAATCAGATAGAGCTCCCCTTGTAAGTACTACAACATACAGGAGGCTGTTTCCTGCAAAAGCAGAAACAGAATGGTAAGGAATTTAGGAGGCACAGGTTGTGCGCTCAGGGTGCTCACTTGCACACAGCAGTAGAGAGTAACATTGCAGAGCACTGGATACCCTCACTTAGTCCTTACTTACTTGGATCCAGTGATTGACTGAGATGACCTTCTGGGGCTGGCCAGCTACTCCCCTTCTAGCTTGTTTTCCACTGTAATTCAATGGAATCTCTGGATAAACATGCCTGGGTAGTTTGCTCTCCGGGGAGTGTGGCATCACTCAGTTTCACTCCTCCTCGTACTATGATCGTGGGTGAGTGGCAAGGAAATACATTCCTTACACCTCCCAGCTAGGGACCTTTTGTGGGACGTGGATTTAGAGGTGTCACGCTCCTGCTGGATAACACAGCAGTACCCCCAGTCAAACAACGTGTTTCTTAGGCTCTTCTGTGGCTTGTGGAATCGTGAAGCTACAAATGCACGTCATCTGAGAAAGGGGTGGCGGAGTCACTGCGTGCACAGCTCCCAGGAGAAAACAGTGCAGCCTAGTTTAGCACAAGTGGGGCTTGTGGGCTGAGATAACCAGTGCAAAAGATGGGAACTGAAATCATGCCTTTTCACTCCCCAGCAAAGTTGTAAGGGATTTGGCTTGTTGGAATTTTTATTTTTTTTTTCTCCTCCTTTTTTTAAATAATCTTGAAATGACTCCAACTTTCTCTTTGATTGTATGTGGTGATGAATCTTCTCATCGTTACCGGCGTTTTGCAGCTGTTTGCTCACAGTTTTCTCTCAATACAAGAACAGAAATGGACCTTAAAGCAGAGGATTGTTGTCTTTTGGGCGTTTTTGAGCTCTATATTAAAAGCCCTGTGTATTTTTCTAATCAGGATTACAGAATTAATTTGCATGGTTTATCCTCTGGTATTTTTTTCTGATGGAGCTGAGTTTATATCTCTTTTGTGAAAATTTTTATGCTTCATAGACCTCACTTTTTTTTTTTGATTGTTCATCTGTTTTTCAAGAATCTGTGGATTAAAAATGAAGTTTCCAGAAAGAAAACTCTTCAATTAGGTAATTTGAATAACTAATTAAAGTGGCTTTATGTTCTGTTGCTTCATTTGGTATCTGCTGTGGTAATGCAAAACATTCCTCATGTGGGTAAATGGTGCATTTATTTGTCACCATTTATGTTCAGCTGTATTTTGACTGCAAATACTTTTGTTTCATTAACATTATCACAAAGTCGAATGACCAAACGTTGCTGAGAGTGTTTAGATCTTGCTCTCTGCATTCTGAAGTTTATTTGCATGTGGTTTCTGTATGAATTTTCCTTCACTTCAGAGGGTAAGGTGCAAAAAAATAATATTTTTAGTCATAGCACAGCCTGAAATTAATTTCTTTCCAATTGAGAATGTATTAATACCTCTTGCTGTCGTTGTTTCTTAAGGAAAACAGTGGGATATATCCATTTTGAGGTACTATCAGTGTGGATTTGTATTCCTTTTTCTTGTCTTCTTTTAGAAATCTGCAGTAAAAATGAAAATCAATATATTGTACTGAGTAGATATGAAAATGACAGTAAAAGAAAGTAAATCTGTGTTCAGCATAGCTATATGGTTTGATTAATGTTTATTTGTATTTTGCTTCAGCATGTTGTGTGCATGCAAGTGTCATAAATTTACTAATGATGCAGTATTGGTTAATTCTTACGATATGCCTGAAGAGACATCCAGTAGAAGATAACCAGGATATAGAATTTCTTCCCTTTGAAAAATACAGAGATACTGAAAAGGTATTTTACTGCAAATTAAGGTAGAAAAAAATCATGTGAAATTAAATTTCTGGAGGAAGATGGATTCAGATAAGATAAAACATTTCCTTCTGCATAAAGGGGAAGGAGTTGTTTCAGTGGTGACATTTTTATTTGGTTATTTATGATTTTTATGTGTACCTACATAAATGTCATGAATATATCCTGTAATTTAAAATATCCTTCTAAAATGCACTTTGAAGTAAAAATGTGAAATGTTCCATATTGGCAGTTTCAGAGTGTTCCAGGTTTTACACAGGCATTTGGATATGGACTTGGTTCAATTTAGTTTCAAATTTCACAGGATCTCAGATTCACAGAATCAAGGGACCTCCAGAGATCATCGGGCCCAACCCCTCTGCCAAAGCAGGTTCCCTAGGACAGATCACACAGGTAGGGGTCCATATCTCCAGAGAAGGAGACTCCACATCCCCCCTGGGCAGCCCGTCCCATGGCTCTGGCAACCCTCACTGTGAAAAAGTTCTTACACATATTGGTGCAGAACTTCCTCTGCTTCAACTTGGAGCCTTTGTCCCTTGTCCTGTCTCCACAGACCACTGAACAGAGGCTGGCCATTTCCCCCTGTCTCCCACATTGCAGATATTTATAAACATTAATCAGATCCCCTCTCAGTCTTCTTTTCTCAAGGCTGAACAGCCCCATTTCATTCATCATTTCCTCATAGGGGAGATGCTCCAGGCCCTTAATCATCTTTGTGGCCTTCTGCTGAACTCTTTCCAGGAGAAAATAGAAATATCCAATGGCTGTTTATCTAAGTTTCTTCAGGGTTGAGAGGTAGTCTTTTTCAGCTATGTCAAGATACACATTTTAATGAAAAGCTTAAGAGGAAGAAACTTGGCAGCGTGGCAGGGAAGCAGTTTCCAGGCATGGAATGAAGCATCTAGAAGGGTTGAGAAAAGAAGGTGACAAGTTCTTGGGCTCCATTTACACGATTGAGACAATGACTACAGACCAATCTTGGCTGCAGTAATTTTGGGGGCTGGAAATGACAGCAGGAGTAAAATGAGGAGAGATGGGCTTTTTCTGCAGGTGGGGTGGAAGTAGTATGGATATGATGTAAGTAGTCTTCTGAATAACAGGTTATATGGTTTTCTTCTCAAGGACAGTTATTTGCTGGTTGATAAGAAGATGTAACAGCCAAGTGCCTGGATTCCTCCCACAAAAAAGTGACATTTTAGCCCACTGGTGTATCTGTAATTGTCAGTTTAAAGAAAAGTTGGAGTGAAAATACCCTTACTTAGTTCAACAGGATCTTGTGTTTTGAAGAGTTGGCAGCTCCACACTGCAAGTCTTAGTGAGACTTTGATGGATGTGTGACTCAGAGCATCACGTAGCCCAGATCCAGCCTCAGTGCGGCATATCTGGTGCTCTCAGAGGGATCTCATCCATAGTCTGATACCTCCTAACCTGACAGTTACATTTGGCTTTTGTGAAAGAGTACTGCTAAGGCCTCAAACTACCAGGTCTGGGATCTGTATTTGAGCAAAGATATAGACTGCTTGGGTCTTTTTTTAACTTGTCCTGGGGAAAAAGAACCAGTGAGAATTATAAGATGGCTAGAAAATGTGATGAAATGGGATTATTTTGCCTTTAAAAAAGTAATAATAGGAGATATAAAACCCTCAAACATCCTAAACGGTCTTGTTTAAATAGGAACAAGGAAGATTTGGCTTAAATGTTAAAAAAACCTTTCAACATTGTGATAGGAAAACAGCCAAAGTGGGTGGCTGGGGGAGCTCTGCAGCATCAGCAGTTAGTAAGAACAGGATGGCTATGTAGCTGCTAGGAGTGATCCAGGCATTGCTCATCATCTGTGGGACAAGGGGAAACACCTCTGTGATCACATTTCTGTCATGGCCTAAGGCTCTGCCAGAGTGGCTTGAAAGCAGTAGTAACTTGTACCACAAGCTCTCTGCAATGCAGCCCTTTGAACTTTTAGGTTCAGTAGTCACCTCTGAATAAATAAACATCAGTCACAGATGTGCATTTTACAAAGCAAAAATGGGAAAATAATATTCACTAATGGCTTTAAGACAGGGCAAACATCCATGTAAACATATTGTTACAGCAAAAGCTTGTTGGCTCTTGCTGGGATACTGTCAGGAGTAGTATTGGATAGGGCTTCTCAGATCTTTTACTGCTGGTAGGTGCCTGAAGAGAGGTCCTGCCCCTTCTTAGGTCATTGCTTTAACTGCTGTTAACTCTCCACGGTCATGATTTCACCCATGGTGTTTACAGGCAGCTAAATTACAGTGGAGCACTGTGTTAGAAAACCCTCTTCTTTTTAAAAACTGACTTTTATAACTGCTGTAAAACACGTATTTTCACTCGAGTTGCACTAAAACACAACATGCTTCCTGGGAACAGCAGGTCAGGTTAATATGCCAAATACGGATTCAGTTGTGAGCCAAGGACTCCTGGCATACAACCTTGCAAGGAAAACACAGGGAAAAATAGTTCTGTTAAATGCTGACATGCTCTACTCTCATTTGTGTTTTTCTGCTGGAGGTTTGAGACATAACTCTGCTGATACCCAGTATTGTCTGTTTTCCTCACCTGCTGCAGGACAATTATCCTCTCTGGGCAGCAGACCTGAAAATGGTACTCACCAAACTTGTACTCATAGCTTTCATTCACAAACCAGAATGATAGCTTTGTGCCCAAGTTAAGCCATGGGCTTTTTTAGCCTGACCATTTTCATATGAGAAGTTTAACTCAGGGTGATGTGCAAAACCCACTGAACCTGGCCTACATTCAGCCACTGTTTGTTCCAACCTTATCCCCTGCAGAAAGTTTAAGAGGGAGGTGTCTTAATGCAATAACCCTCTATCAAATGAACCTCTTTAATTCTGGAGAAATATAATTGGAAATCTGTAAAATTCAGAGAAGACCCAAATAGCTTCATAGGAAAAGTAAGTTAAGTGTGCAGATGACTGCTGAAAAAAGGCTGTGGTGATAGAGGAGCATGCACATCGTGCTGGGTAGGTGAAAATATATTGTTAGATGGCAGCATGGGTGGGTGTAAATGGCAAAAAAGTGTAAATCTAAACTGAAGGTGGTACGTGGCCTAAACACTTTAGGCCTCCTTCCTTGGGGGAGGACTGTAAGGGCATGTAGTGACAGGACCGGGGCAGTGGTTTTAAACTAGAGCAGGGGAGGTTTAGATGAGACATTAGGAAGTTCTTCATTCAGAGGTTTGTGAGACACTGGAACAGGTTTCCCAAAGAGGTAGTGGAGGCCCCATCCCTGGAGACATTCAAGGTCAGGCTTGATGGAGCTCTGAGGAGCCTGATCTAGTGAAGATGTCCCTGCTTATTGCAAGGGGATTTGGACTAGATGGCATTTAAAGGTCCCTTCCAACCTGAGGCATTCTATGATTCTATTGTCAGGTCTGGCATTTCTCAAGGAGAGTTTGAGGGTGTAAATGCTCTGACTGGGTTATGGGAGCCATAGCCATACATAGTTGAGTTTGCAGGTTTGTTCGTCTCAGGTCTGGATCGCGTGTCTTACGGGGCTGACTTTGGCTGAACTCATCGGTTCTGGAAGATTGCAGTATACCACTGAGCAAACCTGACCCATACCACCAAGTTACGTGTGTCTGCATCTGGCCAATGCTTAATCATTCCATGTAATGTCTGTCAGCAAATGTATGCAAAGTTTTAACTGCAGTCTAGATATGATCTGCAAGGAATGTCGCTTGTATACAGGGCACAAACACTAATTTCCCTTGTTTCCTTTTCTTTCCTTTTTTTTAAAATAAAGCATTAGTTAAGTCTGTGCTTTTCTTGAGAGGGACACCTGTACCTTGTCCTTCCTGTTTGCAAAAAGGCTGATAAAGGTAGATGCTTTCCCCACGGCTTCTTACTTGATGATTACTTTCCAATAATTAAATTATATGCTTAAATATCAACAATCTCATAATTTCTTTTAATGGAGATTAAATTATTAAGCTACCACTGGGAGTGTGGGTCCCAAATGCACCTGCATGTCATGTAGCTGTGGACTCTATTGCCCAAGAGCTTTGAGGAGGCCTAAAGTGTGCCTAGATTTAGTTGAGGTAAAGCCAGATTTGTAGAAGATGAGTCCCTCAAATAGTATCATCTGAGGAAGATCTGTTGTCATGTCAAACATGGAGTCCTGAGCTGACGAGTGCAGAGTGTGTAGAAAGAACAACTGCACCCTATCATCTCTTCCCTAGCATCTGCTGGTGATCAGAGACAGAGACCAGTAGAACCTTCTATTTGAACTAGTATGGCTCGTAATCTGTTTTTTATAAGCCCATAAAATATTTTAAGGGAGGGTTATGATCGTTTACTGTGACCCGATGCACAGTGCAGCAAATGATTCCTGCACTTTGGCACATGCTGCAGTGAGCAATCCTTGCAATCTCCCTTTGGGCAGCCACCAAGGCTTGGTTTAGAGGGCCTCGGTGGCAGGTGCATTAGTACTTCCCCCAGGAGTCAGGAGTAGTTGATCTTGGTACAAGTTTTGGTCCTTCTTCCTTTCAGAAAGCATATCAAGGCTCTCTGTGTAAAACCTACTGTCTTCCTCTCATGCCTAACTTCTTGACTCCTGATTCCAAAGGTAAAGGAGTGAGGAAGCAAATTTGAGGGTTGCACATACAGCTGTCTTTTAAGAAAAATAGAAGTTCCTTTTTTTTTTTCCTATGTGCTGCCCTTAGTTTAGTATTTCTTGCATGTTGCTCTGTGTTGAATTTTAAAAGCCCAAACCAGGGCAGTGAATTTCTCAGGGAATGGCTGGGGAGGATGCATCGTTTTTGGAAATGCCTAATATAGTACAATGGTGTCGTTTGAGCTCTCTGAATAATTAACATACTGTGAACTGCAGTGCTAGAACTGGGCTGGGTTCATCTTTGCTGGCATAGGCAAGTCATTATTTCACTGTGATGTACAGGGAGAGTTATTTCCTTCTACTTATGGGAAAGACAGAGTCGATGTTTTCCCTGGGTTGGGCAGTTTCAATTTTGGGATAGATGCTTTGACTCGAGATGGCCTCTCCTCTTCTCTTACTTAGATTTTGCTGACTGTGTAGGGTAACATTCATCACACACTACTGTAGCCTTTCCTGTGAGGCTCCTGCATGGGTCAGTGTGCCGTGGTTTCATGTGTCGCAGTGTACTCCAGGTGCCAGCCCTCTGCTGTGGATAATCAGAGGAAGAAATTTTCTGGAGCAGCACTTCTTAAGCCACAAGTGATCTGCAGTATGCCATTAGAGGAAAATAAACAGGATTTCATCTTAAAGCTTGGGAAGGAAGTGTCACAGAGAGTTAACAGTGACCTTCTGGGCCAAATTGTTAGGAGCTGTCGTTCTTAAGGAGTGACCAACTGCCTTTCACGAGCAGGGGATACATGCAAAGCAATCAGAAGAATGAAAGTCCCCTCTGAATGACTGGAGCTTGGTCAAAGGTTGATGTATGTAAGTTCCTGTTCATGGCTTCAGGGGACTGAACTTTCTCAGTTATTTTGAAGTCTGATTTTTAGCTAACTGAGGGTTGGCAGGAAATTCACACGTGCACTGGTTGTGTGCTATAGTAATGATTCATGCTGAAGGGAATGAAGGTGAAGTTGTATTCTTGAACATGGACGTTTGATTTCACTGACACTGAAAGGAAGCGAAATACTTTAATTCAGTAATTTAGAAAGTACAGTACATTAGAGGCTCTAAAACACCAGCCCAAGGGAAAAAGCAAATATTGCTGTTGGCAGAGAAAGAATATTTCAGGATGCTGAGCTTGAAGCAATTTTACTCTAAGCTGGAGTAAACAAGAAGTGACAGGCTAAATCTTAATTGTGTCTCAGAGCACCCAGCTGAGGCCACTCAGTGCCTGGGACATGGAAACAAGGGCCTTGAGCTTTGTATTTTCATGTGAGGTCAATACAGGGAGACAGCCCATGTCGGGGACCTTTGGCAGTGTGCCTGAAACGGCATCATCACAGAATCACAGAATCTTAGGGGTTGGAAGGGACCTCAAGAGATCATGGGGTCCAACCCCCCTGCCAAAGCAGCTCCCCAGCTCATACTGCACAGATAGGCGTCCAGACGAGACTTGAATATCTCCAGGGAAGGAGACTCCACCACCTCCCTGGGCAGCCTGTCCCAGGGCTCTGGCACCCTCACTGGGAAAAAGTTCTTCCGCATGTTGGTGCGGAACTTCCTGTGCTCCAACTTGCAGCCATTGCCCCTTGTCCAGTCCCCACAGACCACTGAAAAGGGGCTGGCCAATTCCCCCTGTCACCCATGTCTAAGATATTTGTAAACACTAATTAGGTCCCCCCTAAGTCTTCTTTTTTCCAAGCTGAACAAACCCATCTCACTCAGCCTATCCTCATAGGGGAGATGTTCCAGACCCCTAATCATCTTTGTCGCCCATCTGGATTAGCTGGAGTTTCCCAGCCATGCTCTAGTGCAGCGAGAGGGTGATGGACATACAGCTCCCCAGGGCTTCAGGGATGTCAGTCCTACAGCACTAGTCACCTGCCTAGGGGGTGGCTAAAGACAAGAATATTGAACAGCCACATGCCTCTGCCTTCACCCCAACAATGTTGCTTCGCAGGTCTGCTTTGGAGGGGTCCTGTCCACCCATGTCCCAGCTCAGACACAGCTCAGCAGGCGGTCTTCCTCTGGCTCCCAACTCCATCTCTTCACTCCTGGCTGAGCCTGCAGATGGTTCAAGGAACCTTGGCAGGGCTTTGAAAGCATCAAAACTAGATAGTGGTGTTGCTTTTCCACTGAAGATTTAATACTTTAATATTTTTTCAGTTTGATGTGGTGGCGCTGTGTTTCGGAGCCTTCCCCCAGAACAGCAGTTCTGATCTCTGCCTACTCCTGTATTTCAGAGGGAGGCTTATTTGCCTTTTTTTTAAATTTTCATTATTACTGTTAAAAAATTGTCACATTCTCAAAAGTAAACAGGTCTGAGAATTGTAAAGCAACTTCCTTCCTGGCTGAATCCAGCCAATTGCCAAATGCAAGATCTTGAGTGACCCAAGGCTGGAAGTTACACTAGGGCAAATACTCTGGAGTGCATGAGCACAGCAGGAGAAGCAAGGAGTAAAAATTTTTCAAGCCTCCTCCCTCCCTCATGAAAGTTATTTTCAGAAACTGTTTTATTTGGTTATTTGTAAGCTTGGTTAGTTGTTACCTAATTGTCAGTTGCCTGAGAAATTGCTGCTGAATGTCTGCATTTAAGGACTGCTGATGCACGTTCAAGAATATTAAGCAGCTGTTTAATGAAGACCTTTTTTACAATGGACATTACTTTAGAGAGTCTGCTATTAGGTCCTTTTTATTATTTCCTGTTTTACGAAGTAAGAACCATGGGGAACATCTGCCAGCTAAGCTATAAAACCCCAACAAATTGAGTTTATAATGAAAATTGCAACCAGCCCACGTTTGTTACTAGTAAATGCAGTCATAATGCTGGGCTAATTGGGGGGCACAGGAATGAGTTTAACAAGCTTAAAAAGAAGAAAGGAGTATTGGAAGGAACGCCTCTTCCTCATAAAAGGAACTATAAAAATTACATTTACTCTGGGATTATTAACACTGTCATATACCCAAGGGTCATAAAATCAGATTTCCAACATCTTAACACATTGTGGACCATAGACAGAAGCGGTGTGGCTGCAGGGATGCCACAGATTGTGTCATTTAGCCTAGAACATGATTCCTGTTCTTCCAGGAGAAAGATGGCAAAGGTTATTGGTGAGGGGAGAGGGATCAGCCTCAAGAGCTGGCACTCCAGCGGCCACCTTCAACTCAAGTGAACGTAAGAGCCTTAAGCACAGCACATGCAACTCATGTCTGTTGTTTTGCTGTAGATAGATGTATGTATTTGGAGGTGAACTCAATAAATTAATCATTTGGTACAACCCTTTGTTGATGTACAGGTGAAGTGTGTGACTCTGCTTCTGGAGTTAGATTGCAGGGCCCGGAGAGTTTGCTGGCCTGACTGGTGGCACAAAGCTATGGAAGAAGCAGTGAGCTGGAAATGGAAACTAGACTGAGCTGCAGTCTAGTTTCTGTAAGTGACAAGTTCATAGAATAATAGAAAGGTTAGGGTTGGAAGGGACCCCAAAGATCATAAAGTTCCAACCCCCTGCCGTGGGCAGGGACACCTCTCACTAGACCAGGCTGCTCAAGGCCCCATCCAACCTGACCTTGGATGCTGCCAGAGAGCAGGCAGCCACAGCTTCTCTGGGCAGCCTGTGCCAAGGCCTCACCACCCTCAGTGAAAACCTTTTTTTTTCAAATTACTTTGGGAGAAAATTTCTTTAAAAGTTCTTACAAGATTAATGGAAAAATGCTGGTATAAAATGCTTCCTTGTTGTTTAGCCTGTGTTATGAGTTGAGAACTAAGGTCATGAACACTAAGGTGGTACTCCCTTACTGAGATTACTTACTGCCCGAGCTGGCATTAGACCAAATAAAACCTGACAACTTTTTAGAAGAAGACAAGAAATTTAAAGTGTTAAATCAGTCGCTAAACTACCTCCTCTGTATTGAATAATAAATACTTATAATCATGCATGAGTGGAGTCTTTCACATGATTTTTCTTGTGATCATCACTAATAATGTGAGGTGTCTCGTGTCCCCACTCCCCAGCACAGCTGGTGTGCCTTGTTTTTTCCCTCAGAAGGCTAAAAACTGGGGATTTGGGTGGTGCAGGTAAGAAGTGTACTAAAACCCACTTTTAAAGATTTTGGATATCCATTGCTCTTACGGTGCTGTCTGATTAATGCAAACATATTGCTGAACTGAAAAACAGACAGGGGCTTTTTAATTCTAGTTCAAATTTTAATGTTATTAAACTAAAAGCATCTGCCTAGCTCCCACACTTTCTAGTAAGGCAGAATTTTGAAATCACAGTAATCCTCTCTGCCAGAAGCACATCAAAATGCAACTCAACTCCATGGTGATATTATATAACATAAATAATGTCCTTAGCATTTAAGACTACTTAGAAATACAGACAACAGTCTTTATGGCACAGAGAGGGAAATGGCTTCAAGCATTCCTGCTTCTTTAAAATGCATGCAACTAATATCCTGCAAGTGTGAACTTTGATTTTACGGAGAGAACTTGCATGCTTTCTATTGGAGGTAATAAGGGAAGTGTTTCATTTTTACAGCTTAATGCTAGTGCTGTCAAAGTCTTTCATTATTTTGGACTCATTGACTGTTTTTGCAGAACGTAGCTCTTAAATACGGGCCAACATTAAAGGATTTTGCACTAACTTGAAAATGGTCTTATTTATCCTTTGAGTGGGTCCTTTATGTTAGTATATATAAGTGAACTACTCCTTTCTCCAAATCCTTTCTCCTCAGGAGGAATCAGCAGGGACATTGTGACTTATTTGAAAGTTAAGAGGCTGAAAAGCTTTAGAGGAGGCATTGTAATCTGCTATAAAACTTGTGCAGGACAGAGGCACAGATTTGGAGTTGGTAGCTCTCCAACACATAGAAGAGAAGCATGAGATGATTAGATTACTCACAAAGCGTTAATCCTGCAGCAATGAGGAAATTTTTTTTTAAAAAAACCCAAATCTTGTGTTTACACCAGATTAGTTAGTACAAAGAGGCAAGCATCTCTTCTTTCATTGTTGTTCTGAGATGTGTAATCTCCTATCCTTTTGACTCTCCCAGAGTTCACATGCAGAAAAAGGTGTCTTTGCAAACACAAAGCCTGTCTCTAAAATCGTGTTAGCTGCAAAGCTTTCTGTTTTTACAGAAACAGTATTGATCAGAGCCAGAGAAACATGGCTGCATGGGGAAGAAGATAGGGGAGAAGGCTTTCAGGGGGTCCCATTTCTCGTTTTCACTGAGTTACCAGCCAGCGTTCATAACTATCTTGATGCATATCGTTTGTACAGTGAGGTAGGTGTCTTTCTGCTTTCAGTACCTTGTCACTCAGTCTGAATATTAAGAACTGGGTCTACTTGGCTTCCAAGTGACAGGTTTGAGCAAGTGGAGCTGGAGTTGCTTGGTAAGCATGCTAAGGTAGTTGGTAGGGATCTTGAAAGTCCTGAAGTGATATATCTGAGGACTCAAGTGCTGTGAGGCCACCAGTGGCGATAGCATGATGACACTATTTTGTGGACAGTGTGGATGGAGTACACTGTGTTCCCTGAGCAGAAGAGCATCCTTCATGGCCAATACCTCCTGTTAAGCCACTTCTAACCTAGATGTGCAGGCTTAATTTCATCCATCTTGTTTGTGACTCTGTGCTATTGACTGAAATCTTACACTGCCAGCACCTGTAGAGACCCGGTGGACAGAAGCAAATCTAATCCAGCAAGCAGAAGACATTGTGTTTGGTCCTTTCTGTCATGGTTTGCACAAGCAAATGATCCCTGCCCACAAAGAAGGCAGGTTTTCAAAATACCAAAGAAGCGTGAGTTTGGGAGAGAAATTTGCCTCCATTCACAGATTCATCCCTGTGCCAGCAGCCAAGCCCTGGTCAGCAGGTCAGGACTTGGAGAGTCATTGTTAACAGGTTTCTTGATGGCAGCGTTGTAGGAATTCAGAAATTCTGTACTCCCAGAGAGACCTAGGCGTGCTTCCCATTGCTGGGGCACTATCACCAGCCACTTGAGCTTCATCAAATGTCAGTTGTCTGTGCACTGTAAGGATATTTTCCAGAAAAAAAAGGATTTTTGCCTTTGTCACATGTCAGTGGTATTTGTAGAATGCAGAATATTGAAACTAATCTGCCTCCTGGGAACGACAGTTAAGCTTGGGATATTACTGTGCAAATAGATAGTAAAGGGCTAATATTCTTAGACTATGTATAAACATCCCTTAGACAGCACAAAGAAAAAAGACACTTTTGTTCCACTATGTGCTTTTCCTTCAGTTGTCTTCAGTAGAGCAACTAATGTAACTTTAAGCATTCACAGTTTAAATATGATAGGCTTCATTGATTTTAACTTTTAATTTCCCAGTGCTGGTGTTTGCTCCTGAACACTTTCCAGTAGTGGCAGAGAAGTGGACTATGTCATGATGTTCTGCTTTACATGAAGTGAATATTCCTTTTATAGGGATATATTGAAATTCAAAAAATCCAGAGCCAGACTGGAAGCATGTAGTTGAAACCTCAGGCTTGGTGGATTTGTTTGTTATTGAGTATCACCCTGAGGTTCAGCACTGAGTAAGAACTGCATTGCTAGGCTCTCAATAGGCAGGAATTTATTTGCTTCTGAAATGGTGTGTGGTAAACAAAAATGGTGGATTGTCACTTGTTTTGCACTTTATAAAGAAAAGTCCAGACTCCCTGAAGGAAAATCTAAAGGTTACAGTGGGGCTTTGGTTTTATTTTGTTTTTCACCTATAACCCCAGTTTTAATCACAGAATGGGTGACAGAGCACTGGAATAGGCTGCCCAGGGAGGTGGTGGAGTCTCCTTCCCTGGAGATATTCAAGACCCATCTGGATGCCTATCTGTGCAGTATGAGCTAGGGAGCTGCTTTGGCAGGGGGGTTGAACCCAATGATCTCTCAAGGTCCCTTCCAACCCCTACAATTCTGTGATTCTGTGATCACTGGGTTGGAAAAGATCATTGAGTCAAACCATACCTGTCCTTTAATAAACCATATCCCTGAGCACCTCATCTACCCGCCTTTTAAACACATCCAGGGTCAGTGACTCAACCACCTCCCTGGGCAGCCTGTTCCACTGCCCAGCAACCCTTTTGGTGAAGAATTTTTTCCTAATGTCTAACCTGAACCTGCCCTGGTGCAGATTGAGGCCATTCCCCCTTGTCCTGTCACCTGTCACTTGGGTGAAGAATTAATAAGAATTTTAAAAATTGAATTAAAACATCTGAATGTCTTCAAGTCTGAAACTGGTGAAAGCCCATTGTTTCTTTAGTGTTTCATATATTCACACTGCTAGCTAACCTTAGGTTTTCCTTTTCTAAAATCTTGGTGTTAAGAATCAACTCTCTGCTTAGCTCCATATCAAGCTCCATAGGACTTCTGATTCAAAGACCCCTGTTTTTATAATTATTACAGAGGGGAAATTACCTTTGCAGCCCTTGCTAATACTGACTTGTCTGAATGTTTTCATGTCCTACAAAAATACTTTCGTTACTGCAAAGGAAATGCAGCAAATTAGTTAAAAATAAACTACTGTGGCAACATGCAGGAGGAACAAATGGGCTCAAACAAGAAAGCAGACACACACAATTCACTGGCTCAGACTTACTTCTCTTCCTGGAGGCTTTTGAGTAAGTCAGCTTTAATTTATAGGTGGAACCCTGGGATCCCCCTCTTCAGTGACACCCTTGGTAGGAGACACAGTGCTCCGCTGTGGGTTACCCTGCAGTAACCTGTGGTTGTGTTGCCTGGGAATATAGCACAGGCTCTCTCCACCCCAGTACTGAAGTAACAGTAGGAAGGAGCCAGAGCCCATTGCTAGCATGGAACAGAGTACAGAGCTTGACAGTATTTCGTGTCTTTGTAAACGTATGTGAGCTCTGGGGACAGATCCATCAGAATGAATTATTGGATGCTTACTGGTGACTGTAAGAAACCAAGCTGCAGTTGTGAGTCCTTCCCCCCAAGAAAGGTTGTCTGCCTACCACTCTTTACTCATTCTGCTTTGAGGTCCTCTAGTCAGGCTTTGCCTACTCTATTGCTTTCCCCAAATAAAGGCAGTGTTACATTTTTATGAAAATGTCGAGTTTTTTCAGTGCATTGATTTGCTCTTGTTCTTACATTATGTGTAGATCTGTGTAAATAAAGGCTGTTTTTTAGACCTACCTGTGCTGTTCCAGGGCTTGTTTATGTTTTTCAAAAGGTTGTAGTTTTGGCATTATAATGCAAAAGGGGAGAGCACCTCTTTTGATAGCAGCAAACCAAAAAAAAAACCCTTGAATAATTGAAGCAGATATTTGCTTATGAGTTACCCTTTTTCTTTTCTCCCCTCCTCAGTATACTGGACACATGCAAAATACAAACTGTAAAGAAGTATTCAAAGACCAATATGTTTGTACTCAGAGGCCTAAAATATCCTTTTTTTTACATAAAAGGATGGTAAACTGTTTAGTTTATTTGTTGAAGAATCATGCCAAATATGTGGTTTATTTTTCTGATGCAGGCTCCTAAGGACCCAGTCTCTGGATTGGTATTATAATAATGTCAAAAGCCGCTTTAAGTGTTTTGGAAGTGCCAAAGTCCTGAAGAACTTATACAAGAAGCATAGGCTGGAGAGCGGAGTTTGTCCTGATGTAATAGGTAAGAACAGCTGTATTTTCTTACTGGCTTATCTACTCTAACACACAAGCTGAGACAATGGAGATTATTTTTTAAAAAGGGTTTCTTAAGGTGCCTTTTTTTAAAGAAAGACCTCAATGGGAAGAAAAAAAAAAAAAGAAGGGAAATGTCTAAAGAGCTATTTAAGAATTCAAAGAATATTTATTACATTTATTATACCAGTGATACTGTTATCTTCAGTCTGTAAATTGGAATTTGTATTCTAGCGTGTGTTCCAAAATTTATCTCAGTTCTGAGTAGTCAGTGAATGAGAAAATAATTTTGTGTTCAATGTTTGACCTTGGAGCACATTCTGTGGTGTTTGAAGTAAAATTCGGTTAACATGGGATACATTCAGAATCCATGTGGACCAAAACTGAGGTTGTCCTCACTTAAAGCTTTGCATGTGTAAGCATCTGAAACTGGCCACATCTTATTTTCCTATTGATGTTTATAAAAAGCTAAAAGATCACAGAATCACCTAAGTATTGATGTAGAATCATAAAATGTGTTAATTTGGAAGGGACCTTTGAAGGTCATCTAGTCCAACCCCACTGCAGGGACATCTTTAGTGGCTGAGGTTGGTCAGAGCCCCGTTAAGCCTCACCATGAATATCTCCAGGGATGGGGCCTCCACTGCCTCTCTGGGCAGCCTGTTTGAGAGATCTACCCACCCTCGTATTGAAGAACTTTTTCATAATATCCAACCTAGATCTCCCCTTTCCTAGTTTAAAACCATTACCCCTCATCCTAGTGCTACATGCCCTGGTGAACAGTTCTTCCCCAGCTTTCTTACAGGCACCTTTCAGGTACTGAAAGGTCACTATAAGGTCCACCCAGAACCTTTTCTTCTCCAGGCTGACCGATCCCAACTCTCTCAGCCTTTTAAATGAAGAGTCACAATTCTTCCTTAACTATGGCATTACAATGTGTCACCCCACAAGAACAGTAATTGGAGATATAAAATGGGATAGAAGACATGGCCTTTGGTGTCATACTGGTAACTTTAGCAAATGACTCAAAACATGGCTAGCTGAATGTTTGAAATTTCATTGGATTTGTTGGACCAGATACATTCCTAATGTAATTATTTTAAAATTTGTACAGAGACTATAATTTTTCTATAGCCTTTACTTTGTCTTTTTCTGAAATTATATAGGATGGCCAGTGGACTCTCTAGTGCTGAATGAAAATTTTAGGTGTTTCTTGTTGGCGTAAAAGCTTCTAGGGAGAAGTAGCCTATGCCTTAAATTCTTATATATTAGTCTTTTTTTCTCTTTTTCTACCAAATACATTTTTTCTGGAGAAGATTCCTTAGCAGTTGAGAACTGTTGGGGAAGACAGCAGGCTTGCCGGCGGCCTAGCTCTCTTCACCCGAGACATAGGCCCTGACAATATTCTTCTGTTCCCATAAGAAAGGAAAAGTTACTCCTGCTGAGAGGATCCTAATAATCACATTCTCAAAACACAGCGGCCTTGCTGATAGGGGTACAGGCTGCCCTAAACCAAGAAGCAGTTATGGGAAGGTATCTGGGAGTAACAGAACATGTTAGGAACCAACCATAACAAGATGGTCAAAAACAGCAGGTGTGCGGATACTTTTAGGTATTAAAGGTAAACTAAGGATGTTTAGCTATAAGATAGGTTTATCAGAACTTGCTATAGTTACTAACCAATCAATATGGTGTGAACAGTGTGTGTAACCAATTAGTAGGTTTTTAGCTTGCCACGTTGGCAGTAATAAAGTTATAGAATCTGGGTGATTTCACCTAATAAGATGGCTTCACCTAAAATTCATATTGAATTATGTGTTGCTCTCTGCCGGTCGCCATAGAGAACAATATGCAATATATGAAGACAAAAAAATCTGTGTCAATGAGGGCAGAAGTGGGAGAGTGGAATAAAAAGCTGTAGGGATGGATCCTTCAGAACTTTGCTGTGGTGTGTTGCCTTTACTTAAGCTGTAGTCTTGCTGAATTTGTCCTTGAACATAAGGATGAACAGTACAATGAGGAGTTGCAGTGGCATGTGCTGTCTGTGAGACCTTTCCAAGGAAGGCCTAGGAGTCTAAATGTCACTGCTAACTTTCTTCTACTCTCTGTGGGACTGTTAAATCACTGTTACCTTTTATTCCCTTTGAAGATAAATGCTAGTATATATCTCTGGGTTTGGGCTTATTTATACAGCATTGCCCTTTAAAATGTGGAATCTATTTCAACCCCAAATGTCATAAATTCCCTGTACTTAACTTCTACCACCTAAGTTTTATACCTAGTCGCTGCTTCCTCCCTCTCTCCCTCTCTCTCTCTCTCTCTCTCTCTTTCTCTCTCTCTCCCCCTCCCCTTTACTGTACAAATAGTTTTCTCCATCCAAAACGAATGAGAGGCCTTTTGTATAAAAGCAGTCATGTTTTGTACAAAAGTTGCTGCCATCATGATTTGTATGAAAGGTAGGGACAATTTTCCAGTTATCCCTTGTTGGGCGCTGTGCCACTAGATCACAAGTGGGTATTGGCTCTGCTGTTAATGGGTACTTCTTACACTAACATGTGGTGCTGTCTTTTTTTGAGCAGAAGGAGGGTTTTTTGAAGGAAGCTTTGAAAATGAAGGAAGCGTTTGTGGCAGTGACTCTACGTTCTACCGACAGACAGAAGGTATGCTGCTAAAAACTCATTTGATTAAAGCACAGTCCTTACCCTTTGAGTTACTGGACAAATAGCCCAGAGTGCTGGTAAGTATTGTTCACAGATCCAACCATCTTTAAGCTGAAACATTTAGCAAGATACTAAAATTCCTTTCTGGAATGTCTTGCTTCAGTATTACAGTTAATACATGTGTATTCCAGTGTGATTTTTCTTAATGTTCAGCTTTTGTTAGTTCTCTCCCATTTCCTTTCATACACTCATATATTTTTTTTCATTCTCTTTCTCGTATTGTCTTGGTGTTTATAGGAAGTTTACAAATTTTCTTCCCATGATTTCCTCCTATTTCGCTGGATTCCAAAATAAGTGATGTAGAAATACTCTGGTTTATTGTATTTAATATTAAAATTTAAGAAGTAACATAGAAATTGAGACAGATTTCTCTCTTAAGGGGTTTATTTTGCTGGGCAGAATTATGTATTGAGGAAATAAACTTTGTCAAGCCTAACCCAAGATTAGAATATATGCTCAGAATAGGTGTCTGAGTTTTGGAGCTCATTATGCAAATGTATGTATTTAAAGAACATGGTGTTTTTATCTTGTTCTTCACCTAGGACACAGCATGATGGATACCCTTGCTGTGGCCTTACGTGTTGCAGAGGAAGCAGTGGAAGAAGCTATTTCTAAGGCAGAGACCTACAGTGACAGCCTGGTAACAATTTCCCTCCCCCCCCAAATGTGTTAAATAGAATAATTATGTTTCTTTTAGTTTGGGTAGTAGTACAAAAACAAGTAGATACAAAAGAAGACATAGAGAAGTAGGGACTGTCTCATGAGAAACCTAAAGAGTTTGACATGAGTTTTATGAACTTGTATCCAAGATGCATGTTGCATTTAAGAAGGTGACATGCAACATAAGTACCTGTAATCACTTCCCCCAGTGTCAGTAGGGCATATTACCTATTTCCTGGTGCATACCATTTCTGTGGAAAGGCTGTCCTTATGTCGTTTTAGCAGCTACAGGTATCTGTTTTCATGCAGGACAAGCAGAACGAGGCTTGTTACTTGCAGGAACACAAGGAGGACCTCATAGAAGAGCTGGCCACAACCATCGTGCAGAAGGTATGACAAGCATTTTCTCTCTTGCTTGTTAATAGCCAAACCCACAACCCTTTTGTCTGGTGAGCTTTCACTCTGCTTGTAATGAAAAGGGTGACACCAGTGTAGGAAGAACAGAGGAAATGACAAGTTGCAACTTCAGCTGTCACAGTATTGGCTTAATCAGCAACATCAGAGAGAGAGATAAGCTTACTACAGTGCCTGAACTGATGGCCTACACCCTCAGAGCTGAGGAGCACCTCTCCCTCAGCACAGTGATGTACTTGCTTGGAAGAGGGTGCACCTGCTCAATGGAATTTTACATCTGTACTTCACTTCCCAAAAGGCAGATATTATTCCAATGTAAGGAACGTGGCTCTGGACTGTACCGATTATAGTGATCCCTACATCTGCAACACATACAAAGAAAAAAGAAATTATCAAAATAGAACTCTGTTCATGATGCTGTGAGAGACAAAAAAAAAAAATCACAGAACCTTCTTTGTGCCTGATCTAGGTGGCTCTCTTGGGAAGCTAATTTTCTCCCTGCAAAGTGCCTCACAGTTGGCTCTGACACAGCATCAAAATGGGGAGCTAGTAGAAGCAAATACCCCTTGAGTTCCTATGGACAGTCTGGAGCAAGGCAAGGGGAGCATGAACAGAGTACTGCTGAGCTCCTGCAATCACTGAAGCAACCAGTCTGCTAAGTCAGTCTCCCTCCATGTGAACTAAAGTAACTGCTACACGTATGGGATGTAGCATTTAACAGCACACCAGAAGAGGAACAGGCTGTTTATAAAGCTATCAAGAAAAGCCAGCAACACAGGCAGCTCAATGGAAAATGATCTGCCTCCTTTTTAAAATATGAATGTTAGAAGATTAATTCTGCTTATTGGGTCTTTGATAGTTCAGAACCTAAGTCAGCCGAGCTTGAATTGCTAACACTTCTGTAGATATCTTAAACTGGAGTCAGAAAAGTTGTGGAAATGAAGTATAGCAGGATATAACCTGTCAGTGTAGGGAAACAGGTACTTGATATGACATTCTCTCTCTCTCTCTTTAGACAGTGTAGATTTTCAGAAACAACTAAAGTGTCCAGATCCCCAAGACCTATTTGTTTTCAGTAGAAACATATCTAGTTGCTGTGGGAGCCTTTGAAATTCCCCTCATATCTAGTGTTTTATTTTTCTTTGCCAATTTTCTCTTGTCTGAGAAAATATTTGACACGTAGATGCTGCTAATGGTTTAAGCCTTACTGTAGGAACAGGTTTCCATGATTTTTAATTCACTTATGATGTTCTGAGAGGCACTAATTATGATTTATTGTAACAATGCTTATGCCCTTGCAAGCAGCACAACCTCAGATGAGAATAAATATGCACAGGCTGTCAGGATCATCCATCCTTGCATCCTGGGGCAAAACCAAAGGGAAACTCAGATGTTTGTCTGAGACACTTTGCCTTGAGAAGACAGGGTTAATGAAGTTTTTACTCCACACAGCTCAGACAGTATTTTTGCCCCCCTACCTTACAGATTATAAAGAAGCAGAAGAGCAAAACTGAGCAGGCTGAGGCTGACTTTGAATGGCCACCATCCAGGAGCAGCGGCCTGGCGTCCGTTGCTGTCTCAGATCAGAGCATGCTGACTTTCCCAGGGAGCCGCAGGGGGTCCTACACGTTATGGGTGAGTGGCTTAACACAGCTGTCGATGCACACAACTGGAAGATGGAAATCGTGGGTCAGTATACTTACCCCCTAGAAGGGTGTGTAGAGGCTTGCAGAGAACAAGCCTTAAACGTGTGTGGTGGGCAAACTGTTTCTCAGCTGGGTGGTTTCCTGGCTCAGCATGGACATTGTGTTGTATTGGTGAGTGTGTTGGGGAGGCCTGCGTTTGTGATGTGAGCAATCCTGCTGCATGATTTGAAGGCTAATAGGACTCAATGCCTGAGTTTTTATTCCTTAAACCAATTTTTATCCTCATTTAGCTCTTACTTGGATTTTTGCTGAATGTTGTATTTTCTTTTGCACGTGGTTTTTTTTTTCCTCCTTATCCATCTTAAAGAAAACAGCCACAACCAATAGCAAAAAAGTAAACCCAACTGTAGAATACCATTTATGTCTTACATTAAACAGGATTTCCTCCTCCTTTCACTTATTTCTTAGCACAGTGCCTTTAGCTCCTGCTGTAAAGCTGAAGAAAACCTGACAAGCTGCATTAGTAACATTTTAAGAGCAGCAGCCAGGGAAAATAAGTGAAAATAAGCTATCAGCTTGCATAGGCTGTTTCACCATGAGAGAGGGAGGGCACTGACAGATGAGTTCCAGTGCATTTTGATACAGTGGTTTAAGCTGCTGCTCCTAAGTGTCCTGCTGCTGCACCAGTAAACAGCTCTCCCTCACTGAGCAGGGCCACTACAACTGCACATCTGCTGTGCCTTAGTTCCCAGCTAAATTTGCCATTTTCTACAGCCAGTTAAAATAAATTTATGCCAGAATATAAGACTCCAGGCCATAATTGCTGAGATAGAGACTTACATTCTTGTCCTCTAATTATTTCCAAATTGAAGGAGTAATGCCTTTAAGCTGCTGCTGTTAACCAAGTGATCACAAATCAGGGTGTAATTAAGCACTTTGCTCTGTAGATCCTTGTGGAACGTAAGAGCCAGAAGAGAAAGAGTTAATTTTATGTCTGACTCAACTGAGTTTTCATTCTGGAGTTTAAGGACAGGACCTAGGGAAACATGCCATTCAAATCCTCAGTGTGGTGGTTTCGGCCCAGAGACCTGAGCAATATGCAGCTGCTCTCTCAGAGAGAGAGGATTTGGGGAGGATTTGGAGGGGGGAGGGGGGAGGAAGGGAAGAAAATACAAAAAAAAAACCCCAACCAAACCTCTCAGGTTGGCATAAGGAAAGTTTACTGGGACAGCAGAGAGAGGGAGAGGTAACAATAACAGGACTTTATAGCAAAATATACAAAACAGGTGTTACACAACACAGTTTCTCACTGAACTGGACAGCTCAAGCTGTACAGCCCAGAGCTGTCTTGAAACTGGACCATCCCCAGAACTGCATGTCCTGGAGCTGTGTGCTCCTCCCCCCCCCCCCCCCCCCAGCCTCCCTTTATGCTGAGCATGACATAATTGGCATGAAATACTCTCTTTGGCCAGTTTGGGTCACCTGTCCTGGATGTGTTCCCTCCCAGCTTCCTGGGATCCCCTTATCCAAATCATTGGTAAAGGTATTAATGAGAAGTGTCCCGAGTCCTGAGCCCTGGGGAACACCACTTGCGAGCAGCCGCCAACCGGCTGTGATGCCATTCACGTGAGGACATCATGTTGATGGAAAAAACCCAACCTCTTCATTTGTGTAAACATCCTGCCCTTCCTTGTGCTCTATGTGTTAGCTTGGTTTGAGCAGAGGTCTGCCTGCAATGATAAAACCTCTTTCTTACAGGTACATGCCACAGCTAACAAGGGGAGGGGGCCTTGCAACAGATTTATTAGGGCAGATGCTCCCAGTATAACCAAGGCGTTTGTGGACAGACTGTGTGGGCACAACAATCCCAAGGGAAGGGAGAAAGGAAGAAAAAAAAAAAGTGCTTTTTTTTCTATCAAAACTATTCAAGTTGGCTGTGTTACTGTTAAATACATGACCCTGTTTCCTGATAAGGATTATTTAGGTAGAGGTTTCTCTGTTTAGGACTTTGTTACCTGGCAAATAGCAGAAGCAGGATAGATTAAATAAAAGGGAAGAAGAAACATGATTAGCAGAAAGACAGACATGCAGAAGAAAGGAAGGCAAGGATAGCAAATCTTCAGGTAGTTCAGATTTCATAATTTAAAGCTGGAAATTAATCTTAGAACAAATATTTTTACTTGTCTTCTACATAGAAGTTAATACATGTGGTTTTGCCAGCACATTAGATCTAGTAACATTCAGTTACTAAGGGCAGTTGCAGCTCTAACACTGGCATTTAGAAACCCATGTTTATTATTGCAGTGTATTTTATTACCAAAATCAGTTGCTTACAGTGTCAGGGGGAGCTGTAATAATCCCAGATATAACTGTGTGGTTATACCTACCCAGCAATTTTTCTTTCAATCACAACTGTTTGTATGTAGCTCATCCATATCAGCCCGAAATTTGCAGTGGGCTCTGGAAGCCCAGCATTACCTCCCTGCTCATGACTCTTTGTAGTATGTAGTGAATGCTGTATGCAGAGAGTTTGAGCTGTCTGAGCTGGGGACAGCACAGTGCCAAGAGACAACTGCATGAGACCTGATTGAATATGGAGCATAATCTATTGATCATAGAATGACAGAATGGTTGGGGTTGGAGGGGACCATAGAGACCATCTAGCTCCAAACCCTCAGCCGTGGGCAGGAACACCTCCCACTAGCCCAGGTTGCCCAAAGCCCCATTCAACCTTGCCTGAAACACTTCCAGGGAGGGGGCAGCCACAGCTCCTCTGGGCAGCCTGTGCCAGGGCCTCACCCCCCTCAGAGTGAAAAATTTCTTCCTTATATCTAGTCTAAATCTATCCTCTTCCAGTTTGTAGCCATTAAAATCTTCCTATTAAGGAAAACACACACAGCGATCTCCCTGAAACACATTATTGATTGTTTAACTGCAGTACTATGGTGTGATAGTAACTATAGATACTGTCTTTTCCTTTTTACTTCCTCTTATATATCTTCAAGATCCTTTGCCCATGCTAAAAATAGTGATACAAGGCTGAATATTTTATTTCCACATTTCATGAAAAGAGATGGATGGCACCATCTGTTTCCCATTACCAGTAAGCAAAGGCTTTACAATGTTGGGATAGGAGGAGCTCACAGCAATGGGAGGATTCTTCCCTGCTCTCTCAGTCCATTTCCCCCCCAAACATTACTGCCAGCAAGAGAAAACGATCAGTTGGCATATTGTATCCCATTTAAACCTTGATGGAGTGCAGGCATCCTGGAGTGTTCTAAGTGCTGTATTAGTGGTCTTTATTTTACAGCTAAAAGATTGCATATATAAACAGAAGCTCATCCATAATTTATAGTATATAAACCAGCTAGGGATATAGGGAAAAGGAGGATTTCATTAAATACACATTATGATGCACCTCAGGGGAAGCAGAAATTTACTGGTTAAGCTAATTATAAGGTCCACAGCATACCAACAGTTGTTTGGCTTATTCTTTTTTTCTTTTTCATTTTCTTTCTCTGTTTTCCCCTTTGATTTGTTTTAAAGAGAAGGAAGGTTCCACAGCCGGAGGTCCAACACTGCTTTTGAAATCCCCAGAGGGTTTTGCAGGTGTACAAACCTTTGTAGGTTTGTCCCAAATAAATATTTGAAGGAAACCTTTCTTCAGAGGAATGCTGTCTATCAGTCATATGATGCAGGGAGGGGAGCTGCTTCAGATGAGGGAGGCATAACACTGCAGGAAGTTGATGCCAGCTGATAATCAGTTCTTCCCTGTCAGTGGCTCTGTGTCAGAAAAGCTGTATTTATGTCTAATTAATAAATGCATCACATCATAGGGAAGATGGAACTTTTAGCTTTTATACATGAGCTGGGATCAGAAGTGTGTTGCTGGGACCTGCTTCGAGTGAGGCAGGCGTACATTCATTCCAAAGCTTGTCAGATGGATCCTGGTGGGGTATTTATTGTCTTGTTCCCTCCCAGAAGCAGTCAACTGCAGCACCATCTTCTCTGCACAAAACAGGAAGGAACAATATGCTTTGAGATGGAAAAGCACTTGGTTCTTTAGAAAATAATGGGGGGGGGGGGTGTTAATTAATATTTATTATCAGAAGATCCAACTTTCTCTAAGTACTCTCCAGGTTACAAATCTTACTGTCATATGTGGACTTTGTGAGTGTAACCTCATAGTCTCTCTGCAGAAGCAATCTGGATTTCAGATCAAGACAGCCCAGTCTATAGTAACCTGGCTGATTTCCCTCCTTCCACTGCAGCAGAATGATGGGATAGAACTGCTTTTGCAATTCTGACTCAGCAATTAGTACCTTTTTTTTTTTTTTAGGGTTCAGGTGGCTAAATAATTAGCATAAGGCTAAACATGACAGCACTGTCCTTTGAAAGTTGTTTGTGTAGTTTTAGTTTGAGGTGTGTCTGTAGCAGATCATGACTGCTTCTTGGTTCCATGACAAGACTTCTAAGACAACAGTTTTGAATGCTAGATACATGATGGAGCTTATGCAGGCATAAATTCAGCTGGATTGTACTTACTGCTAGCAAACCAGTATAGGTTTTAAGGCATGAAAAGGAGTAGAAGACAGAGAAGGGTGGTCATTCTGTAATTTTTTTTTCCAAATAATTTATCTCATATGTTGTTCTTTCAGCTTTATTTTCTTTTTAAAATGTTACCCTAATACACTGCTGCATATCACAAAGCTTTAAGGTCTAACTTAAAACCTGTGGTGCTCAGAGCTAGGCTGCCTGACAAATCTAACTTTATTTTTAGATGGAATCAGGGTGTATATTGTCACAAAGAGAAGCAAATAAACACAGAACACTTAAGGCTTCCTCTGTCGAGTGGGTGGTTGAGTAGGAGATGCAGTGATCCGCTCTGATGGGCGAGCGCACTGCTGAGCACAGCTTTGTAGATGAGGGTCAAAATGGGACTTGAAAGGTTGCATGGGGCACTGAGCAACCTAGAAATTAATGAAAATACAGTATTCGTGTTCAGTAAAGACTATTCTCTGGGAAAAATAAAAGATGAGTTTATATGCAAGGCTGCAATTAGAGTGGAGATAAAAATGCCAGCTTGCCTCCTTTCATACACATGCAGCCTCCCAGCAGGGTGTATGAACAGCAACTTAGAATCACATTGCCCTGCACCAGAACAAGGATCTTGGCTTTTGCAGTTGCTCAGCTTTGTAATTTGTAAATATTGTAGTAATACTGTCATCACAGGATACTCACTGAGCTCTTGGTGTCTTCAAAGGAAAGGTGTTACACAACTGGGAACCGTCTGCATTGTTTGTGTGTTTCTCTTTAAAAGAGATGTAATAAAATATTCCAAGTTGAGTAAAAGGGAGAAAGAATGAGCCATAGGGGAACATAAGAGAAATAGTAACAGCTAAATGAACAGGGGTACCTGTAAAGGCACTGTTGAGGTTACAGTTGAATTGGTACATCGACTCTCTCTGTCAAAGCAGGGAACAATTGATTTCCCACAGACTTCTGTAGACTTGTTCACATAGATCCGTCACATTGGCTGAATGCTGGTTTATGCTCTGAGCACTTTCCTAAATTGTTTGCCCTCTAAGTGCAAAAAAACCATTTATACTCATTGTCTTGAACCAATATTTAAATATCCATTATTATTACCTTCAACCAAAGCAACAGAGTTTTCACATGTGGGGCCTGCTTACTATCTCGGTTGGGGGTGACGGTCCCTCAGACACTGTGGATTATACTTTGTGGTGATGTGTAGAGCTACTTGCATACTCAGCAGCAATGGGTTTGTTGGGGAGGAACCTCCTACCTCTCTCCCTTGTTACCCATCTCCAGATCTTCAAGGTCAACCGACCCAAACTGAACCAAAATAAATGCACAGCCAAACATGTCTCTATATGTGCAGTTCATACTTCTGATGGACCCCAATTAACTGTGCATAATCATTGTCATCCTCTAAAAGGAACCATGATTTTGGGGGTATTGACAGCCTGAGAGGCCACCAGAAGGATAGCATACTGACCTAAAGTGCAGCTGTGCTATGTCTATGTCACTACTGAGCAACAGGCCAGCTTGGGAGAAGCCTGGAAGGATGGATGCTCTAAGGTTATTGCAGGAGTGGGATCAGTCATCTATGCTTTTCTATGCATTATTCGAGGGTTTTCCCTCTTGGCTGGGATAGCCTAACCAGGGTTTAGGTCAGGGCAGGAAGAAGGGAGGTTTTTCTTCAGTTGAGTGTGAAAAATTCCCATTCATCTGCCTGTTCTTGCCCTTTTTCAGAAGCCATCCTGTTGTTAGCAGATACTTTGCCACATACAAGATTAAGTAAGGAACAGATGCTTGAAACCCTTGGTATTTCACTCCCACTGCTAAATGTCTGGACTGCATACATTTGAGCAGAGCAAGAAATCACTTCCAGCGATAAATAGGCTGTGGCAGAGCGGCTCATACTGTCTGCTTCCTGGTGTGGGAGTTTACTTACCAAAGGATGCATTAGCTGTTGGTGCTTAGGGATTGCTACTGCATTTGCCCAGGTGGGTGGGACCTCCTGGTTCTGCCTGGAAGCTGATGGAGAAGCGGGCAAGGGTTCTTGCTGCACCACTCCCAGGCACAGGCGTAGAATTTGGGGGTGAGGGGAGGGGACAGATAAGGTTGTGTTTCAGTCTGTGTTTGCGATGTCAGTTCTAGGGTGGTTCTGTGAATAAATAGTGTAGTCTTCAGAGCTCAAATGAGCAGCTGCTCCACAGGTCAGAGCTTGCACAGCACAAGACAAACACCGGACTCTCTGACCCCAGACCCAGTGTGGAGGTCCCAGTGCCTGCAAGGGCTCCTGCTGTGGTGAACCTGTGGCTGCCTTACCATTATGGCACCCGGGGTTCTTGGTCCCTCCTGAAGCTAGGAGAGTCCTTGATTTACTATATGTAAGCACAGAATACAATTGCAGTTTTACTACATAAAGCAGACCAAAGAAATAGGGTGAAGCAGGAGGGAGGTGAGAGAAAAACATGCGTGATCCAAAATACCCTTTATAGAGTTGCTTTGAGCTACCACTTTGGCTTCTAAAGAGAAGAAATAGGCATTACCCATAGTCTTTCATTTTTTGAGGAAGAATACAGAGCAAAACCTTTATACTGTCTCTCCATACAATATGTATACATATAAGAGAGTTATTCAAGGTAAAGAATCCATAGATTATCAACATTAGACTCAACACTCACAAACATGTTTTATAAAAAGTTGTTCTTGCTTTCCGGTTACTCGTTTTGGGGGTTTTATTCAGTATTCAGAAGCATAAACTTGTAAATTGTTATAGACAGAAGATGGAATGTTTCTATTTATTAATAGTAGACATTGTATAGGATTCCTTTTTTTTCACTCCTTCCTTCTTTAATCTTGAGATACAGAATCACAGAATTGTAGTGGTTGGAAGGGACCCCAAGAGATCATCGGGTCCAACCCCCCTGCCAAAGCAGCTCCCTAGCTCGTACACAGATAGGCGTCCAGACGGGTCTTGAATATCTCCAGGGAAGGAGACTCCACCACCCCCCTGGGCAGCCTGTCCCAGGGCTCTGGCACCCTCACTGGGAAAAAGTTCCTCCGCATGTTGGTGCGGAACTTCCTGTGCTCCAACTTGCAGCCATTGCCCCTTGTCCTGTCTCCACTGACCACTGAAAAGGGGCTGGCTAATTCCCCCTGCAACCCATACTTAAGATAATTGTAAACAACAAATAGGTCTCCCCTCAGTCTTCTTTTCTCCAGGCTGAACAGCCCCAGCTCTCTCAGCCTCTCCTCATAGGATAGATGTTCCAGGCCCTTAATCATCTTTGTAGCCCTTCTCTGGACTCTCTCCAGGAGATCCCTGTCCTTTTTACACCAGGGAGCCCAGAACTGGACACAATACTCCAGGTGGGGCCTGACCAGGGCAGAGTAGAGGGGGAGGATCACCTCCTTCCACCTGCTGGACACACTCCTCCTGAGGCACCCCAGGATCCCATTGGCTCTCTTAGCCACCAGGGCACACTGCTGGCTCACAGCCAACCTGTCATCCACCAGGACCCCCAGGTCCTTCTCCATTGTGCTCTTCTCCAGCAGGACATCCCCCAGCCTGTACTACCGAATCACAGAATAAATACCACATTGTCTTTCTATTTTTCCTGAAACCCAGCAATGAAAACAGGGCTGTACGTGCAAAAATTACTCCTTTAACACTAGCACAGTACAAGATGAAGAGTGTGTTCTCTCTACCCAGACATTATAACTGTGCAGCAAAAAAAAATGATCACTTGAATAGGGGGTTAAAAAAAAAAACCCAAGAGAATAATGATGCAACCGGAATTCCGTTTCAACATCTTGCAGCACATGCCAGTGGGCAGTGTCTGCTGGGCAGCTCAACTAAAGTATTTAGAAATGCCTGTCAATATTGAACCTATATTTTGCCATCCGTGCTGTGCTGCACAGCAATCCGGTATGCAGCACATACTTCTGAGGCAGGAGAGTGTGCGGGGAACCTAGCAAGTGACCTGTTTGGTTGCAATGCCATCTGCTGATACACTAATTTATTGCAGAAAGTAACAGTTGCAGTACCTTAGTGCCTTACTGCAGGCATACACGGCAGTCTTGTCACAAACAAATACACCTGAAATAGCACCTGGCTGGCAAGGTGTTTTCACTAAGGAACCAGAACTGGTTAGAAAAAGTGCTGGTAGCTTTAACCAGGAGGGGAAGGTTTTTGATCTCCGATGTCACTATATATCAGAACCAAAGCTTCCACATTCCTGCCTTCTTTTGAAAGTGATATCTTGGCTGCTATATTTTTTGGATACATTTGGAAAATAGCTGCCCTGAGATCTTGTTGCTGTCCAAGTTTGTAGGGAATTGGTAAAGACTCAAGGCCAAGTCTCCTCCATTTACATGGTAAATATCCCTTGTTGCAATGCAAAGCGATCCAAGATAGAGCCTATCTGGGTGGCTGGTTGTACCTCTAGGATCTCCCTGCATCCGTGCACAGGGAAGCTACATGGAGCACCCCCACTCCCTCAATGGGCTTCTCAGCCCAGTTCCCTTATGTTCAGTGTTTTGCTTCCTATTCAAATGTCCACAATAAAGAAAATGTCCCCTGTGGATGTCCAGTTGGGCTGTTATCCCTGTGATGAAGGGAGATACTGCAACATTTAGTTCAGCTGTCTGACGCAGGTAAGTGTGCAGTGAGGTCAGCAGCATGGCCAGGCATGTACGTAGGTTTGGAGCCTGTACTGCAGCCCGTGCTGTAGCCATAGGGCTGTTGAGTTAGGGGTGCCAGCTGAGCTGAAGTGGATGCAATTGTGCTGACCGAGATTAGAGTAACCTCACTACAAATAACTAACTTTCTTATTTGCTTTTAATTGCAAAGCAGCAAAAGGAGTTCTTGAGTCGGTTGCTTTTCAGATAGAGTCGTCAGTCAGGCTGGTAATTCATTGGAGATAAACTTGGGGACAAACTTGTGGAAAAAATGACCATCTTTATGCCAGCGTAGAGTGCTTTGGCAGGGGGTTGGACCCAATGATCTCTCGAGGTCCCTTCCAACCCCTACAACGCTGTGATTCTGTGATGTGTTCTCACACCAAGATATGTTTCTGTCCTATTCCTACACCAGGTTTGGCAATTGACAGGCCTTTTTTGTATTTTTATCAGTGTTAACAGTGATTTGAACTGCTATCAGGGATGAATATTTACCATTTAATTCCATCATGCTTGTCTGAGTAAAGCACAATTCTGTTTCCATCCCTATCTAAAACTAACTTTCAGAAAAAGAAATAATCTAGTCTTCTACTTTTATATATTCTTATTAATTGGAGTTTATTAGAACACTGACACTTCTTGATCATTTAAATCTCTCCAGATACAAGAACTACAGAGAACTACAAAAGTAGTAAAGAGTGTTAGTTCATCATCCAGTAGCATCATTTCATCCTTTTTCAGGATCTGAATGTAGGTGTGCAGTCAAGCTATTTTAGGTTGGCATTAATTTTTCCCTCTTTGAGCCTTCTGTGATGTTAAACTGTCTTCAGTGAGAAGAGATGGTACTTCCAGCAAAGTAGTCCAAGACAGATTTTACCAAAGCCCACTTAAATTGGGCAAAAATTAGGAAATACTCAAGCCAGATTTTGGAGGCACCAAAAACTTTTTCTCATGCTGCATTTGGAGGGATTTTCCTGGGAATTAGCAGCAGTTCCTGCATAATACCAATTTCCAGAAACTGTGGAGAATTGTTTCCCTCTGACCTGACACAAAAGTTTCAGTACACAATTTAAAAGAATCAGCTTGTTTTAGATAAGCTTGTTTGGGTAAGCTTATTTGAGATCCTACGTAGGACTGTGTATACCTTCTTGTCCTGGTTCTGGCCAAGCCACAGTCAACCTCCCCAAGCAGCCAGCACAGGTGAGCTGAGGTAGCCTGGGCTGTTTTCCACACCACCTGACATCACTTCCCCATAAAAGGGGCTGGATGGGAGGGGTAAGGGCTTGTTGCCTCCAGGACAGTCTGAGTGTGGCCAGGGTGTCCAGTTGGTCTGTCCTTGCATCGTGCAGCACTCTGTAATTGTTGGGTCAGTAAGGTACTCTGTGTTATCACTGGGTGTGAGTGTAATTGGCTGTTCTATGTTCTATGTTCACAGTGAGTTTTGTCAGTAAACTACCCTTATCCCAACCCACAGCAGCTCTGTCTCTTTCTCCTCCAGGATTGAGGGAGCAGCATGTGGTGCTCAGCCACTGCTTGGGGCTCAACCACCACACTTCTTTTCTGTGCTTCCTTGTTTTTCAGTGCTTTTTTTCCATCAGGCCATTTGTGCTTGTCTTCTCCTTTTTAAGTCCTTCAAGCTGCCACGTATCTTCTCATTCCCCTAAAAGATATACCTGCCCTATAGTGTAGAGACACCTGAGCTGTCACTGAATTGCTGGAGGAGCACTAGTAGCAGCATTCCTGTGGAAGTGTGGGTCCAAGGGAAGGATTGCTAAGCTCCTTCAGCAGGTTTCACAGCCTGTCCCAAGGTCTGTGTGGCCAGGGCTGAGCTGCTGGTGGGTCTCAGGTTAGTTGAGAGCTGAGTGCAGACACTGCCATCGCTGCGATGCTGCTTTTGCTGTGGTGTTTATGAAACGCCGTGTAGGCAGGTGAGAAGCTGCCATTTAAACAAAACACCAGAAGACTTCTCAAACCTACAGATTTTACATAATAAGAAAAAACATGTTACTTTCCCTGGAATTATCTCAGCCCAAGTTATTGTTAAACAGACTGCTTCAGATTCTTCCTGATTTTTTTCTTCTCCTTATGATTCAGGTCTTTAAGTAATAAGGGAAAGTAGGTACTAGTGATTAAACTGGAGGATATTCCTTCTTCTGGGTTCTTCAGCATCTCTTAACTCACCCTCTCTGTTTGCCATATACATGGGAAGAGAATGTGCCCTGAGAGAATATTCTTGGCACTGTGAAAGTAGTGACAACTGCAACAGCTTGCTGCTTTCAGTACGTAACGACTTTAACACAAAGATATCAGAGGTTATGGCAGATGTGAACTGGACCTAATTTACTGTAAGAATGGCAAGTTTGGTAGTTCCCACTTCACAGTGAAGTAAAGGAGTTAAAGAGGATTCATTCAGATGAGCTTGATCTGCTGAAGGTCTGGTTTGAGGTTTGAAATAACCTAAAAGTATGCTTGTAAAAGGAGGTCACCAAAAAGGTTCCCTATAATAAAACCATACAGCACTATGAGCTTATTTTTAGTAGTTCATGTCACTGAATTTGAAAGGAAACGCTCTGATGCAACCTGTTAGAACCTGTGTCTTTGCATGGACAGGACCAACCAAGTTAACTGGTCATTGCTGTTACAGAAAATACTTTGATTCTAGGGGGAAAATACTGGTGTTTTCCTCCAGAGTTCAGAAGCCAAACTCAACCCCAGTGCTTTGTCATGTTTCTTTTTGCTGGTTATGAAATCACACTGCTGAGCTGAGGATACAGGAAGATTTGCAGTTAATTAAATCTGACATGGTACACGGGTCCCACACAGGAGCCTTTCAGATGGGAAGGAGGTACAGCCAGACAAGCAGTGGAAGTGTTAACTTTTAAGCAAGGAAGACTCCCAGCAAGGCTTATGCTTTCCTAGGAATTGAAGGGACTTGAAAAACAGCTGAAAGTCAGGTTACCCTTTTCCTCATCTGCACCAGCGCAAAGCAGAGCTCTGATGCAGGCAAAGACTGACCCTTTTGAGATTAACAGGTTTAGTTAATTATTTGTACTTTGAATATTGGTTAAACTGTACAAAGATTTGGGAGTGCCAGCTTGGCCTGCATGAAGTAGCTGAGCCACTTGAAAGTGTATTTCTTAATGAAAACCTGATGCATATGGGCAGTCTTTTACTCACTGTTATGAAGGCCAAGAGAGATGTTTTGAGTGGTAAAAAGTTAAGGGGGGGAAAGCTAATTGTCCTTTGAAAAAGTGATCTCTCTTGCCATGCAAGCTACCTATGCACATGCTGTCATCAAAAGCAGTTATTAATTAACAAAAAAATAAATTGTGCTGCAGCATCATAGCATCAACCAGATGAACTTGACTCAAGCTGCTGTATCTTTGTTTCTAGAATTACATATGTGATTTCATCTGTAAGTGTGAGCTCTCCTGAAATAAGCAGGACTCTAACAGCTTTCAAATCTGGCCAGATTTACATGTGGCTTCAGTAACTGGCCCCAGTGCCTAAGTCAAAACTAAAATGTCTGATCTATTTAGGTAGATCCAAAGGAAGGCACCTTCCCCCCAGTAGTAGCCAGGGCTCATTAACAATCACAGCAGCATCTTACATCATTTTGACTTGAAATGTGACCCTCATAGAAACAAATAGATGTGCAGTTCTAGGCTATGTTGTCTTCATTAGCAAAAACTGCCCAGCACCATGTTGTGTGATATATATCTCCTAGCACACAAAAAAAATTTGCATTAAAATCAGTTGAGTTGGGCATCTATTTCTGGGGAACAGTCTGGTTGTTTGCTTTTTTTTTTTTTTTTTAAATTTTTAACTTCTGCAAATTGTTACACCAGATGGCCTGTTGAGCCAACAATAGATCATCATGTCTCCCCACAATGGGATCTCTTTCTGACTAGCTTGAGTCGAAGCAGTTAGATGTCGATCCTCACCAAGCACATTCCTAACAACTTCACCTCAATTATTTCTTTCCATCTGCTCTGTGGTAGTATAAACAATTCCCTGCCTCCTTGCATAGCATCAGAAATGTACATAAATAAGCAATCTAGGGCTGAAACTATTCCTCTGAACCCATTAAATTCCATTTCTGGATGCTAGCAGATTCCTCGCTTCCATGGGTAACTGAATACTCATACTAATTATGGTAAAGACTTTGATAATTAAATATTTCTATTTTTAAATTATGCTCTTTGATTTTTATTCCCACAGAGGTCTCAGTCTGCATTCTCCCTGGCTAGTGAAGACATGCCCAGTAAAGGACTAGACCCAGCATCCTCTGTGACGGAGGCTCTCTGGAGGCAGCAAAAAGGACAATTCAGGAAACAGAAGGAACGCAAGCTCTCTGCATTACCCAGCTGGAAAAGTGTGGACAGGCTAAATGAAACAAGTAAATATTTCTAGTACGAGTATGATTCTTATTTTGGTACTCATTCACATGTGGAATAAATATGACTTAAAGCAGGGACTCTCCAGGAAATTTCTGATGACCTCCATGCTTTTGCAGGGGTCACATATTTGGTGATGCTGAGTGTCATGCTTTCATTGCTTATCCTACCATCTTTTCGTAGTAAAGATTCAAAATTTGGACCTCTGGGGAGTTGATTTTGGACTGTTAGGAAACATTAGTCCCCTCTGTTGTACGAGTTAGTGGGTACGAGGTTACACGGTGAACCAAACAGTGACATAATTCACATTTAGGATTCCCCCTCTCACCTTTATTTTGTACCCTGAGGAATTCACCAGAGGAGTATTCTATGCAGTCCTATTAACTGCTGCTCCTGCACAAGTTTGAGGAAGCTGTGTGAGTAGGAGCTTCACAGACCAGCAGTTTCCTCAGATCAATGTCCTCTGCATTAGGTATGGGTGTGAATATCGATGGTGACTATGGCGGGTAGCCTCCTCAGCCTGCCCCACTCCTGAATCAGCACCTGGGGATTCCCTGCAATTCCCTGCTGGCTTCAAGATGACATAAGTACGGGCTGTCATCGAAGAAGATGGTTCCTGTTCTTGTGGGAACCCATTTCCACCGCCTCTCTTGTTCTGGCTGTAGTCTTATGAAGCCACGACAATATAGCACCAGGCAGCCTCTGCACACAAGAGTTGGTTCCTTTTCATCCCCACAGCTGCACCACGGGAAGGGCTGAACTGCTCACTGCAGCAGCAGCCCTCTGCTCCAAGGGTTCCTTTGCTTGGAACAGCAAAGCTATCACATCTCCTGCTGTTGTCCTCCCATGGCTTGGTTTGCTTGTTCCTTCTTCTCTTGTAACAGCTGTAGAGCCCATCGGACCACTTTAGCAAATTGGTTCATGAAGCTAAACAAGCAGAAAACTTCTCCCTTTGTAGGGTGAGTTTACTGGTGCTGTAACTCCCACAGATGGCTCACCAGGCACTGGCAAGCAGGAGCAGCCAAAATATGTGTTTGGGTATAGTGGGGACCAGGGATGGGGGTTACTCATCAGTTTGATTCATATATCTTTAATGCCAGTTGATAACCTGAGAGGCTGAAAACTGGACAATGTCAATGCCTCTCCTCACCCCAAGAAGAAAGTAAAGTAGTACTAAAATCTGACTTAAACCAAGTGTGTGCTACTTCGTGAACTGCTCATTCAACATCCTGTCAGAAGTGGTGTTCTCCTGGGCGTTTTAGTGGAAGGCCTATTTTCAGTAAAGCAGTTAATTGGGTGCTTAAATTTAAGAACCCACTTCAATCCCATTGAATTCAACTATTTAGCAATTTAGTGCTTAACAATTGCTTAACCGTAGCAGATGGATAAATTGACCCAGTTTCCTTTCAGGTGCTCTGCTCAGAGGATTTGTTCTGCTTTGTTCATCTAGGAACCACATTTGTGATGAGATTGTGATGCCTATTGAGCTTATTGCAAATAACCTGATTGTGCTAATTTGTGTAAATACCATCTCACCTGTGCAGTAATAAGCAGCTCTGTATTAGGATAATGAAAATGAAATAAATCTCAACCAAGAGTTTGGAGTGGTAAAATCAATGTTCTTTGTAGTCATGTAGCCAAACAGCAGTTCACAGTTCATTTTGATTATGGTTTATGCTGGTTTAATTGACAACTCCAGAGCGAAATAATGAATTAGTGCTTTTTTTCCTCTTTACCAATAGTTTCACAATGAGACTTCTTAAATCTGTTTTCCTTTTCACATGGATAAATTACAGTGTATACCCAAAGAGCTGTGTGCAAAATCCATTCTTTCAACTAAGCAGTGTTTTGAAAAAAGAGGAAGGGGAGCTTTTTTGACGTTACTCAAAGCTGGGTAAAACTGGATCAGCTTTCTGAATATAAAGTTCTCAGTGGCTTTCCTTTCTACCTTCCTTACCCTCCAAGGTGTAGTTAACCACTGTCCTGTCCTTTCTGCTGCTTACTGAGGATGCTTGACCAACTCTTAGGTGTTGTTGCGAGACAAAATAAGGGTGCATGGTTTAGGAAAGAAAAAGGTATTCCGATGTGGCACTCTGCTGCATGATGTTTCTCTGCTGTGGTGCAGCTGAATTAAATTCCTGTTGGAGATTTATATCTTTGCAGAGCTGTTTGCTTTGTTTGAAAGAACAATGTCTTTACCGAAGGGTCCTCTTTGTCCCAAGACAATCCTATACTCAGATTAGCAAGTGTAGTTGGAAAAACTGAACAAGCAGAAGTTCCTTATGCTTCATAGTCTGTATTTTATTTTTATTTTCCCCTCCAAAATCAGCTGTTAAAATAAAGGCTTGTTAGTTTTTCCTATAAATCTGACTTCAGTTATATGCTCAACTTGTCACTGCTACAGAAAACATACTAGCATTTTGATTTCTTTTTAAGCACGAGTAGGAATGACTTTGGTGACGTATCTTCTCAAGTTCTCTGAATTTTCATTAAATTTAGGAGGTAAAAACAAGCCAAAAGGACTCAAATGAGTAAAAAATACAGAAACTGTTCTAAATCTTGCATAGCTTCTAGGTTTAATGACCACTTAATTATTGTTTTTTTTATTTGGTAATGGTAGTGCCCCACAGACCTTTTTTTTTTATTATTATTTTTAAACTGAGCATGCCTCCTTACTGGAGGTGTGTGTTCTGTATGAACAATTCCAGGCAACAAGTAGTCATCTCAAGCTCCAAGGTTTTGTACTCATGTAATGAAATATGCTTCAGTATTATCTCCAACTTTATCCAGATTGTACTTTTTCCATTTTTAAATGGTGATGTTCTGCTTACAGTGTCTGAAAACTAATGGTTTATAATAGGTGTTTCTACAGTTTTCTGGAAATGGTAGATTGGAACCCATGGAAGGAATCTGTAAGGATGAAAAGTTCATTCAGGAGGCTGAGATTACTGTGTAAATCCATGGCATTGTATATTTACTCAACTGCTGTGGAGGTAGAGTCATCACACTTTCGCATTTTCCATGAAGCAACTTTTCAAGTTTGATTGGAAATGGAATCTAAATTCAGAAGAAATGCAAGTCCTTGAGTTATACAGCACTTTTTGACCATACTTGTGGCTTGCCCTTTTTTTGTTTGTTGTAGGTTGTTGGGTTTTTTTTAATCCGTTGGAGTTGTAAAATTTACTGTGAAGAAGTGTATGAACACAAGATCCAGCAGTGCTTTGGTCAGTCAAAAAGCTCATTTAGTCTAGGATGCAACAACAGAACAACAGGAGCCATAGGCAAGATCCTAGGAAAGATTAGGAGAAAGTATTTTTCTTGCTGCCTCTTAGTATTCTCTTGAACCTACAGAACATTCAGATCAGTGACCACCTCAGCTATAGGTGTTTGCCTGTATTTAGTAAACCTTACTGGATTTATCTTCCATATCCATAGCCATCTCTGTTTTATCCCAGATTAATTTCTAGCATCCATAACACCCTTAGGCAAGAAGCTTCACAGGTCTGGTACCCAGGTCTGGCATCCCACTCCTTTCTTCTGTTTGTTTTGAACCTTGATTTCACCAGTTTAACGCAAAGTCCTTTAGTAGTTAGGTTAGATACACCTCTTTTAGGTTGTATCCTGTCAGTCTTCTCCAGATGACAGAGTTCTAGCTTACTCAAGTCATTGCATGAATGGAAGCCATTTCAGAACCTGGTGCAACCTTCGTTGCTCTTTGATTCTTTTCCATCTTTCCTTTGCAACGTGGAGAACCAGAACTGCACACAGAATTGTATACATTTGTAAAACACAGGATTTATGCATGTCTGTGTACTGACATTCCTGCAGCCTTTCCCAATAATTCTTCTAGAAAAAAAAGCTTTGGTCCAAGCACATTTTAAATAGTTGTCACCTCAACTTTAACTGGTGGCTTCTGAGCAGAGCAGGGTGGCTCACAACATAAGAGAACTCATGTAGCAGCATCCCTGGCATTTGTTGATTGTTTTTTTAACTGAAAGAGTTGTCAGGGCCTGGAACAGGCTGCCCAGGGAGGGGGTTGAGTCACCTTCCCTGGATGTGTTCAAAAAAAGGGTAAATAGGTACTTAGGGATATGGTTTAGCATAGGATGGGATTGGTTGGACTTGATGATCTTGCTGGGACTGTTCAGTCTAGAGAAAAGAAGACTAAGGGGAAAGGTAATTGGTGTTTACAATTATCTTAAGCATGGGATGCAGGGGGAATTAGCCAGCCCCTTTTCAGTGGTTAGTGGGGACAGGACGGGGGCAATGGCTGTAAGTTGGAGCACAGGAAGTTCTGCACCAACATGGGGAAAAGCTTTTTCCCAGTGAGGGTGCCAGAGCCCTGGGACAGGCTGCCCAGGGAGGTGGTAGAGTCTCCTTCCCTGGAGATATTCAAGACCCGTCTGGACGCCTATCTGTGCAGTATGAGCTAGGGAGCTGCTTTGGCAGGGGGGTTGGACCCCATGATCTCTGGAGGTCCCTTCCAACCCCTACAACTCTGTGATTCTGTGATGTTCAAAAGTCTTTTCCAACCTTGTGATTCTGTGATTCGAACCCTCCGGTTGATGGCCAGTTGAGCACCAACTGGCAGGTGAAAGGAGCCTTTCACCCTGTGCTCACTTCGCAGTAACTGTTCTTGTTTCATTTCCCTAGATCCACCTCCTGTTTTTCAAAGCACGGACGGTAACTGGGTGGCTTTGCAGAACGTGGCTTTGCCTCGCCCTCGCATGCTGGCCAAGCCAAAGAGCCAAGTATTCGAAGCGCTGGAGAACGAGTCCAGCGTCGTGTCGGCCTATGACGAGATGGGCTCGGACAGCGAGGATGACTACGACTGGAACGTGGCCTTGAACAAGCTGCGCCGGAGGCCTCGGCAGCTGCCAGACGATTTCTACTACACCGATTCCCAGTATGATACCGAATGGGTGTATGGCAACGATCAGTACCAGGGAGTGACCTCCCCTTCCTCTGGGTTGTACACCAACACGGAGACACTCTTCTCTGATTCTGAAACGTCTTCGGTGAATTCTTCCCAGGAAGCTAAAGGACCTAGCAAACTTCTCTGGTTACAAAGCAGAACTCAAACTGATATGCCCAGGATGGAAAAAAAACATTTCCATGGAGAACTAGATGTAAATTTCAATCCACAGGCGACCAGCTTGGAGTATTCGGACAGCAGTGAGACTGAAGAAGTCCATTATGATTTAGAAAAGAGATCGAGAAGGTGGAGGAAGAACAAAGCCATTTCAGATGAATTATGTGAAGGAAAAAATCACACAAAAGCCAACAAGATGAATTTGAGTCAGGTAATTAATGAGTACAATCTCCAAAAGAGCTGGGCAAAACTAATTAAGCTAGACTGTTGGTAACATGTGAATTGTGAGTGGGAGATGGTGTGTTCTTGGAAGCTTTATCCTCATCATAACTGAGAAGAAGCAAAGGTAAAGTGTTACATATGCCATGAGCAGGCTTTGCCTCTGCCTCAAACACGCAGCTTCCATCTGATCAGTGACATTGTTAATGCTGCAAAATATAGTGCTCTTAACCCAAAAAACCCAAATCAGGATTAGCCAGCAGCTTTATGAATAATGGCTAATCACCTGCTTTGTTGCATTGGGTTTTTTTCAAACTCCCTTATTTTTGGAATAAGAAATAACTCGTGTGTCTGGGAATCTTCTGTGTGCTCTTTACAAATGTCCTGATAAGGGATAAAGCTAATGAGCAGCAGATTCTCAGGATGGTCTGGTTTTGAAATATGGTCCAAGTGTTGTCTGCTTTTAATTGGTCACTTGATCATGAGTTCCGGTGTGTTAGGGTAAATGTTTACAATCTACTTCCATTTAAATAATTTGTCACTTGATTTTAAAAAAAGAAAACCAAACCAAACAGAATGTAACAGCTCAAACTTGGACTAAATGATCATACAACTTGAAGACAGCCGAACATTCCACAAATGTTTCTTTTAAACAAGTGTGAGATAACCAGAAAGCAAAGAAGTCTGTCTGCAGTTTGTCCAGGCCTGGGACTGATATTACATAAAGAATCCAGTCATCCCCCAAAACTTGTTTAGCAGTAAAAGCACACTTCTAATTAATTACCCAGTTGGATGAGGAGAGTACTGACCCTTTGTCTACTTCCATTTCCAATGTCTTACCCCTCTCAAGTCTTGCAGCTGCACTGTTGTTGCAATAGAGTCATGGTAAGCCTGAAGCAAGGAGCTAAGTGCTGTCTTCTCCCTGTGCCTCTGACTCCATGCAACCTGATCTAGTCTTTAAAGCCATCTCAGCAATTTTAAGATGGTTCAAATTGTTGCTTTTTCTCTTTCCTCTTAGCCTGTATTTCCCCTTGAAAGACATTGGTACAGTTGATCATAAATTGGAATTGGGATTATGGAATTTCGGCAGGTTTTAATGCTGGGTAAACTCGTTAATTCTGTCTCTATTCCATCTGCCTTTAGAAGTCAGGTGTGGGTGTTTTGTACTGCTGCATTTATGTGCATGTTTGTAATGTTCAGTTGTTGAAGGGGAGTCAGGTATGATAATGTGCTCTAACAACACATCAGTGGCCATTAAGGACTTCTTAGAACATCAGGCAAAATTACAGGATTTTGCAGGGTCTGCAGGAAGACCATATTTTGTACACAGACTCTGCATTTCCCTTTCTAGCTTTGTGTATTTGTGCATACTCTGTGTGTCTGTATTTATATCATGGATTTCAAGTTACTACTGCTCTGCAGAGTACAGAAGAGCAGAACTCACAGAGATGCTTCTCCACTGGAAAACAGAAAGACACAGTGCTTCCAGGGATATGTGATGGCATCCTTCAGCAGCTTAGTGTGTGCTTCAAAGTCCAAGCTGGTGTAGAAAGTGAATTTTTTTCTTGCTAATTCTTGTATGAGTGTCTTAAGCACTGCTTACATCTCTCTGCTGCATTCAGAAAGGCATGGGTTTGGATTCTGGCCAGTTCTCCCCCTTACTTTTTGCCCCTGAGGCTAAAAGACTGTTGTTTCTGCCGTCCTGCACCCTGTCCAGTGCCCTGCAGGGAGACAGGAGGAGGCAGAGTGCCTCCAGGTCACGCTACTGTTTTCAAAGCAATGAAATTCCCACTAGGAGGTTTCTGTACAGATGGCTTTGGATACAGTTAGTCTGAGTTTGGACACGGGCACACACCTCAGTGGCTGATTTGGTAGCTGGTGCTCAGATTTGGGGAACTCTTACTCCAATATGCTGCTGGGAGCAGGAATGGGCTGGCTACTACAGTTTATAGCAAGGATGTTGCAGGGTTGAGCAGCTCTGGGAAGCAATTAAAATGATCGTGTGTGTAAGGAATATGATTTGAGGTGTGATAATAAATTAGCCAGACATCATTTATATTGCTTAGAAAAATGAGAGTAAAGGGGTGTCAGGGTTTCATATGATCCCCAAAGTAACGTACTGATCTCAGTCCAATGATTGAGGCTGCAGTGGCTTGTTGCAGAGGTCTGTATAAAGTGATGGTGGAGTTAAATTGGTTAGCATAAACTTATGGAAGCTTCGTTGTGGAGGTCTTAAACCAGTCATAGATCCTCACATGCTGAGGTTATACAGAATTTACAGAAGCCGTATGAAATGCTCTTCTATGCTGCATCTAGATAGTAGACACTGAGCAACTGATCATATGTAAAATGCAATGAAGAAACATACTTCCCCCTGATTTGACTGCATTGTAGTAATAACCTTATTTTAATATTTATTGTAGCAATAACCTTATTTTACTGCGTTGTGATGCAAGCACGACAGTTCATTAACCACTATGTTCTCACCAGCGCTGCAGAACAGGATTTCAGCAGTCTAAAAGTTGGATTTTCATTTTTAATTCTCAAATAGTGCAGGTCACTTATTTACTTGCTGCTCTCAGAGACTCAACAGTGAAATGAAAAGGGGCCCTGCCTCTCTCCCTGCCCCAAGCCTAGAGAATTGCAAGCAGTAACATTCTGAGACAGAGTCATTTATTTCATAACTCACAACTGAATTTCTGTTAAAAGTTAGGTATTTTTTAATCAAGCTCCAGTACTGAGATTAGAATAACACTGTGGCAGTATTTTAAAACTGATTTTAGGCTTGACACTGGAACACTGACCTTGGGACCGAAAGAGAATTCGGTGCATCAAGTCTGGAGTGACTTAAAAAGGGAAACCTGAAATCAGGTATCAAGATACATTGTATTTGCAGAGAATTGTGCCAATTTATGATAGGTAGAAGAAAGCCCTGCTATGCTGGGTTGCCTGCAGAAATGCTGTAAACACAGTCATGAAGCAAGTACAGAGGGACATGGAAACTATCCGGATAAAACTGATGTCCAGCTGTAAGAAATTTCAGGTGACCTGATTGCTTCTATAACATGGAAGACATATTCCTGGGGAACCTGGTGATTATTTCTCATACTGTAACTTTTTACAAGAAACTGCCACTCAAACCACCAATCTCTGTTTGCTTTCACTGTTATTAATAATGGATATTACTAAATAATGCTGCTGATACCTTTGCTTTCGTTACCTTTTCGAGAGGGGGAGATGTTGCTCAGTGTAGCTGCAGACCTTGTATTTCTGATGGAAAGTGGCTTGATTGCTTCCAGGGAAGGAAGTGCCCTCATTATGAGCTGTCGGGCTGCCCATCCCCACGGGATGGCGCTTGGGATGTGTTTATTGAAAATAGCTGCCCTGAATTTACAGGGACTCTCCTTGAGAAACTGCCTGCAAGCCTCACGGTTTGTGCCTTCTCCCAGAAAATGTAGCTTCTGACTTTTTGATTCCTGTAAGAATGGAGTTTTCTCTCAGGAGTGTATCTTATAATGTGGATTTGGCTCTGGACTTTGCTTGCTTGCTGTATTTTAGGGCTTTGATTTGGTTTATTTTTTGTTACTCCCTAGGGTTGCACTGAGTTACCAGCCATTGGCTTGCAAGGATTTACACAGCACATATGAGGAAGGGTGTATTTCCTTGTTCCTTGCCTTCTAAAGGATTTGTGGTTGCACTGGAAATGCCTGATTTTCGTTTAGTGAGACTCAGTCAGTGGCTGTGTTAGTCTGCCAGGCCCTCTCTGAAGATCTGCTTTCAGACAAAGTGGCAGCACTTTATTCTTGTTTGCAGATGTTGGTGTTATATGTTGCTGATAGATGCAAATGGGAATTTACACAATGATTTATGGGGGCACAAGGATGTTGTTAAACTTACCAGATAGAGCCAAAGTGTGAACAGCAAAAAATAATGAAGTTCAAGATAGCATCTATTAAATAATAATAATAGTACCTTTTACCTTTCAGTGTAGTTATTGGGTTTTATTGTTATCATGGCTTCTAATGCATTGTTTAAACTATTAATCCAGGGAAGAGGTATAATCTCCTCACAAATAGTTTGCTGCCACCATTTGAAAAGTTCAACACACAAAACCAAGCAGCTTACCAGAAACCACAAAGTGTAGCATTAGAGGACATCGTTACCTCTGCTTGTAAGCAGGAACTAGTAGCTCTAGCAAATATAAATACTCCACCTGCTCATTGTGAGGAGGTTGAAAAGCAGGATGGATAATAAATGTACCAGAATCCAGCTGTAATAAAATCAGTACCCTCAAGGTGAGTCCTCCCCTAAGAAAGGGACTATGTATTCATAACACAAAATTAGCTAATATGGAATAAACCCCTGGGGATGCCAAGGCAGCTCGTGACTTTCCTCTGTGTTGGCAAGTGCAGCAAAAAAAAAAAAAGCTTTAAAAAAATGAAGCAAAAGCTTTAGCAACATGCAAATATTTTTTCATTAGCAGATTGTTGGGCAGGGGTTGCAGCAAGTTGTTGAATGATATGCAGGGTAAGTCTGAAGAAGTTTCCCAGCCAGTGAGTTAGGTAGATGCTTTTATGTGTATTAAAGCAAAAGCTAGAATTGGGAACCTTTCAGCAATAGTGTGACACGTGGCTAAGGTAACAGAGCAGCTTGCAGCTGCCAAACAAGGAATGAATGCCACAAGGAATGAGGGCCACAAGGATGATTAGAGGGCTGGAGCACCTGCCTTACAAGGAGAGGCTGAGGGAGCTGGGCTTGTTCAGCCTGGAGAAGAGAAGGCTGCGGGGGGACCTCATTGCAGCCTTCCAGTACCTGAAGGGAGCATACAAACAGGAGGGCAATCAACTTTTTAAAAGGGCAGATAATGGCAGGGCAAGGGGGAATGGATTAAAGCTGAAGGAGGGAAGGTTTAGATTGGATATTAGGGGGAAGTTTTTTACAGAAAGAGTGGTGAGGTCCTGGAACAGGCTGCCCAGAGAGGTGGTGGATGCCCCGTCCCTGGAAGTGTTCAAGGCCAGGTTGGATGGGGCCCTGGTCAACCTTGTGTAGATCCAGACCTGAGGTTGGTGTCCCTGCCTGTGGCAGGGGGGTTGGAGCTTTATGATCCTTGGGGTCCCTTCCAACCCTTGCCATTCTATGATTCTATGAATGCCTCCTTCCTGTCTGCCTTCCCTCCACCTCACTCCAGCATGGTCCAGTATCTCTCCCTTGTCAGCTCTAGAACGCTTTTGGACCCCTTTACCGAACCTACACAGCTCATCACAACCAGGCAGAAGGTGCAGGATGACTCTTTCAGCAGCACTGAGTTCTTATGTTAGCCCTCCTTGTTACATAAAACTATATCCTCATTTGTTTTGTCCTGCTGAAGCTGGGAAAACTTAGCAATACTGTCCTGCCAGACCTCCCTCCCATAGAGCTGGAGGGCTTTATGGGATGTCACTGAGCTTTGGATGGAGGCAGTAGAGATCTGCCTACAAGGTGCTGTTGTGTGAGATCCTAGGAAGACTGTTTTTTTTTCAGGATCGAGTTCATATTCTGCTGTTGTCACTGTGGATTCTTTAAACTAACTGGTGGTGTTTTCTGAAAGGGAGTAAGTCTATTAGCTCTAACTGCTTAGCAGCTGTATCAGAGTAGCAAAGCAGGTCAGTGTAAGAAGCCTCCAGAACCCTGGATGTCTTGGTAGGTGGTGGAATCAGTCAGCCACGATGCAGCAGCGAGATGGAAACAAGGGAAAAAATGTGCCACCGGACTTCCAGCCTCCCTCACTGATTTTATGCACATATTTGTCAGCTCATTTTAACACAAATAGTACAGTTTTGTCATCTCAAGCTTGATCTGCTCACATGTCTACATAGGCTGTGATTTTTTTTCCAGACTTAACCCCAAGGCAAACCGTACTCTTCCTGCCTAGACACCGCTCGAGGAATCCCACACCCCTGGTGCAGAGCTGTCAGAGCTCGCTAGCAAGTCTTGTAATCCTAAATGACATGTTTTGGTAGATGAGAGTAGTCTTTTGGAGGTACCTATTGAATAAACAGAGGTACCTCAGGTAAGAATGGATTCTAGTAATTAGCTTAGACGGGGCAGCTAACTGTAAATAGCTCAGGTTTAATGAGACATCTCTCACTAAACAGCATTCTCCTAAAACTTAAGTGAGCAGTTTAGTCATGCTTTATATCCTGTACGTCCCATCAATTATGGTTGTTTCTCTCCTGGGTGCAAACTGATGAACTGATTGATTCAACAGCAACTTTGCAATTATTTTTTTAATAGTAATTTCGTGAGCTGTGAGTCTGTGTCATTAGCAGATTGCTGGGCAGGGTTTGTAATAACTTACTGAATGACAGGCAGGATGTGTCTGGGGGAAAAAAAAAATCTCTTGTTGCAATTTCAGAAGGTACTGTTATGATAAATGCAGATTTATAATTAAACAGGGCAAATGACACAGTCTCCTGAATGTATATAGAAGCATATCATAGCTTATTATAAAGCTAGAGTGGATACACACTGATTTGAAATCTTGTTCTCAAACTAACTTGGAATAGCTTGGAATTTCAGTTTGGCAGGAAAGGCTTTATATTCTGCCAAAGCTGATTATTTGGGGAAAGAATACATTTCAGCATAATCCCATGGTTCCCCTTCTAGTATAGCTGATCATGTACTTTTAGATCCTCATTTTCTTAAAGGGCCTTTCCTGCAGGCGAGCTATAAAGCAATAATTTAGCTGTGCAATTGATTCATAGGTAATGGCAGACAAAAATTCTCCAGAAAGCTCTAAAAGTGCTAGAGGCTCCAGTAGGGTTTCCTGTGAGCTCCGAGGGCTGACATTAGGGGTGCGATGGGCGGATCCATGCAGAGGAGTCAGGCAGGTAGGGTTTCGAGGGAGGCACCAGACTTTCCCCATGAGAGCTGGAGGTAATCGATCCCTCCATAAACACCGTGTTTCTGCAGCTGCAGAGAGAGCAGCTGTGCGAAGCAAGCCCTCTGTTTATGTGTTCCCAAATAAATGGCAGAGAGAGCACGGCTTTCAGTCTCACCGGCGGTGTCTGGTCCTGTCACAGCAGGAGAGTGTAAAGCAGATGGGGGTCATTTCCTACCTAGAATTGATCCAAATCGTCCTCTTAGATCTGGCTGCAACATACCTACTGCCTCCTTGTCCCAGGCTGCTTTCTTCTTGGCCCCCTTCTGCACGGTTTTGTTATGATTATGCTCCGTTTCAAAGAATCCATCACTTACAACCACCTGGTTCCACCTTTACTTTATGCAGTTCACTTAGGATTACAAGACTAAACAATGTGTCTCATGATTCAGAGCTTTCTCTTGGCAGTCAGCAGGGAGAGGAGGTTTCCAAAAGGCAGTTAATGTTATCCGTGGAGTAGGTTTCTCTGGGAGAGGCCTGTCTCCCTCCATGAGCTGTAGTGGAAATCAGGAGAAACTGAGTCATTGCCAGCACAGATCCAGAAAGAGAATTGGCATGTTCCTGGACGTTAGTTTTTGGAACCACCATGAGCTATTTGGGGTTAGACTCGATGATCTCTGAAGGACCCTTCCAACCCCTACAATTCTGTGATTCTGTGGTATTTTCAGATTTATTGCAAGGGCTGAGAAAAATATCCCTGCAAAAAGAGATTTGGGGTTTCTTCTGTTCAGCCTCCAAACTAAAGGACTTGTGGTCAGGTCTGTAACATCCACTGTACTCAACTGAGCCTCTGAGTGCTTCCCACCTTTAAGGAGCCAAGAATAAGAAAAGAAGGTGCTGCTAAAGATTCAACTTGTTGTCGGGAGATTGGTGTTGGGAAAATAATCCTCTCTGTACAGGATTCGCCTGTTTACATAATCAATGGGAATGCAGGCAATCATAGAAACAGAATCATAGAATGGCATGGGTTGGAAGGGACCCCAAGGATCATAGTGTCCAATCCCCCTGCCCACAGGCAGGGCCACCAACCTCAGGCCTGGATCTACACAAGGTTACCCAGGGCCCCATCCAACCTGGCCTTGAACACTTCCAGGGACGGGAGATCCACCACCTCTCTGGGCAGCCCGTTCCAGCACCTCACCACTCTCTCTGTAAAGAACTTCCCCTTAATATCTAATTAAAACCTTCCTTCCTTTAGCTTTAATCCATTCCTCTTTGTCTTGCCATTGTCTACCCTTTTAAAAAGTTGATTCCTTTAGGCAATATCAAGCACCATCATATAATAAAAAAGATTTTTTTCAAAACTGCTTTCTTGTAGTTTTTAAGAAAAGCACAGATGATGCTCAAGACCAAGCAGCCAGGGAACTCAAGCTCAGCTTTCAACTGAAAGCTGGACAGGACTGCCAGGTCACTCATTATTTCATTCCCACATTTACCTTTCTCTATCTGCCCCGTGCCTGAGAGTGGGGCCAGTGCAGAGCTGGCACAGGGAAATGCCATTTAGGTGTATTTTATTAGTCACACAGAGATACATAATGATTTTGATAGTTCCTTTTTGCATAATGCAAAAGTAAGCAAGGATGAGAAATATAATCCAGCGAGTGTGGGTTGCTGGCATTCCTCTCTAAAGGCATGGTATTTGTTATCAGCACACTCAGCATGCTCTCTTTCTTGCTTCCCTGCAGAGTGATCACACCTTTGCTTTTCTAGGAAGCTGTTTGTGTTTCTTTCTGTACCTGTACAGTAATACCACTCTTCTGATTTCTTTGTAGGATTTTGATGATTTATCAGAAACAGATATAAGCAGTGAGGATCAGCATCAGAATGTTAAGCCTGACCATATAGAAGAGGAGCTTAAATCCAGGTTGTTTCATCTTGCTGCTAAAATGAGTGACAAGGAAACATCTTCTGGTGAAGAGCAAGAGTCAGAACCTAGAACAGACCCGGAAAACCAGAAGGAGAGTTTGTCCTCAGAGGAAAATGGCAGAAGTATTCAGGAAGAGTTGAAGAAGGTAAGTGGTCACTCTGGAGGAGTTGGGACAGAACTTTAAAGGTTAGAATCCAGAAAGAGAAACTCACAGTTGGAAAATTAAACATAGTTGCTTAAAAAAGCCTGAGATCCTTTACAGTGGGTCTGAGCCTGCAGCCCTTGTGCAGGTGAAAAGTCTGAGTTCCTGTGAGCCTACAGTGTCAGTTCAAAGCAGTGAACCTATCTTCTTTATTAAACCTGTTAAGCGACTGACATTAATGCCGTTATGTCACTTTATATTCCCTGAACATACAGATATTTTTATTTAAAAGCAGATCCTGTTCTACTTTTTTTCCTCTCAGGCAAATGAGCAAGTAAGGACTGGATAAGGAGACAGTGAGGTGGATTGAAAGTTGCCTGAATTCCTGAGCTGAAAGGGTCATGATCAGAGGCTTGAAATCTAGCTGGAGGTCAGTCACTACTGGTATACCACAGCAGACAATACTGGGACCAGTACTATTTTACATCTTCACTGTTGATAGGGACAGTGAGACAGAGCATACCCTGAATTTGGAGGAGCAGTCAGTATATGAGGAGGTTCTGTTGTCACTCAGAGAAGTTCAATGATGAGAAATTCTAAGTCTTGCACCTGGGAAGCAAATGGCCCTTGCTCCCATGCTGGCTGGAGGCCATCTGGCTGGGAGACAGCTTGGCAGAATATTCTCTGTTCGGTACTGGTGAGGCCAGTTCTGGAGTGCTGTGCCCTTCTCTGGGCTCCCCAGTAAAAAGGACACGTGGACATACTGAAGTGAGTCCAATGAAGGGCCACAGGGATGATTAAAAGACTGGGGCATCTGTGATATGAGGAGAGGCTGAGACTACTGGAATTGTCTAGCCTCTAGAAGAGAAGACTCAGGCAGGATCTCTTTAATGTATATAAATACCTGATGGGTGAGAAGTGTTTGAGGTGGGAAATAAAGAAGCGGGATACAGATTCTTCTCATCTGTGCCCAGTGACAGGACAAAAAGCATTGAGCACAAACTGAAATACAAGAAATTCCACCTAACCATAAAAAGCTTTTTCAGTGTGAGGGCAGTCAAATGCCAGAATAGATTTCACAGACTGTAGAGTCTATGTCCTTGTAGACAATCAAAATGTGAGTGGACACAGCCCAGGGTAACCCGATCTAGTTGACCCTACTTTGAGCAGAAGGGTTGGACTAAGCAATCTTCAGAGGTCCTTTCCAAACTTAAGTATTCTGTGCCTCTCTGATTCTGACTTGTTTAGCCATAGAGTACACAGCAGTGTAAGTACCTTCATCACCATGTATGCAAATACCCCCATGACATATCACAGAATCACAGAGTTGTAGGGGTTGGAAGGGACCTCGAGAGATCATGGGGTCCAACCCCCCTGCCAAAGCAGCTCCCTAGCTCATACTGCACAGACAGGCGTCCAGATGGGTCTTGAATATCTCCAGGGAAGGAGACTCCACCACCTCCCTGGGCAGCCTGTCCCAGGGCTCTGGCACCCTCACTGGGAAAAAGTTCCTCCGCATGTCGGTGTGGAACTTCCTGTGCTCCAACTTGCAGCCATTGCCCCTTGTCCTGTCCCCACAGACCACAGGACCTTTCTAAGGAAACCACATAAAAGCTTTATCACTAGTGCTTGTTAGCAGAGTTCAATTTAGCTTGTCTTTGGTTTACAAAGACAAAGCGTCGATATCATATTATCTGACAGGATGTATAGGCTTGCTAGGGTGGAACTCCACAAAAAGGGAGTGCTTGGAGTTCTGATTCTTTATTGGTTTTGGCTGGAAAAAAGTCTTAGTCATTCATGGTCGCAGTATATATTCTTTCTGTCCATAAAAAAGAAACCAAAACACCCCAGTATTATTCATGGTCATGGCTTCAGGGGAATTGATAGCGGAACTTGCTCCAGCTGTAGAGGAACAAGCAGACTGCTTTTATTCTTATTCTTGACAGTTGTCCTTAATTAAAACCTTCTGATGTGTGCCTTCTCTTTGGAAACGTGGCTGCCCAACATCTTGCAATGAAATACAAAAGGTGACAGTGTATGCCAGCTGTGACAATGGTAACCTAAAATACAAAGACCAAGCTAAACTCATAAAACATGAAATAACTTTGAGTATTTGGCATGTCTCAATGGAGACAAGCATACAAAACGTATTTTTACAGGGAACCAGTAATTTTAGATGCCTTAAAAGCCAGATCTCCCAATATGCTGTCTCTAAGAAACTTGATTTTTGGAGAATGCATGTGTAGGTGATTACACATCTTTCAGACTGACATTTAACTTCTCAGTCAGAGTCCCATCGTTCTGATCCAGGCATTTATTTTCAAATAAGGGATACAGAAGCACTAATTCTGGGACATTGAAATGAGAGCTCAGGTGCTTACAGTCTGCTTTGAACTCCTGAATACAAATGAGGTACTGCATTTTAGCCATCTTGCTTATATTTTAGCCATATTGCTTGTGTTTGTTCTTAGCCTTTGGACTTCTACTCTCCAGCTTATCCTGGAACACATCAGTGACCTTAAGTCACAGGGAATTTCTAGTTACAATACCACTGAGTATAGAGTAAGATTTCAAAAAACATGTATTGTTTATTGAATCACTGGAAATTAAGTACCTGGTGACTTTTACATGTCTGCACCTTTCAAAATCTGGACTTCTGTTTTTAACAGCAGGTGGGAATCTCATATATCCACATGTTGAGCTGATGCTTTAAAAAGGGTACTTAGTATATTTAGATCTGTAGCGATGGCAAGAATTGGCACATCTTGTGAGGGGAGTTAGCTGAAGTTGGGCATTTATATGTTCTTAGTGATCAACTCAAGATAAGTTCTTGAGTTGTATTTCTGCCCTTAAGATACAAGTTTGAAAATGCTGACTTTTAATTATTTAGTTCATGTGGAATACTTGAGGATTTAGGTGGGTATTAATTAACACAAGTTAATTTTATGCCTTAGACTTAAATCCTTTTAGGTTTTCAGCACAATCATTTTCAATATTTCTCAGTTCATAATTGCCTAAAATGGTCTTGTGGAGAGTCACAGCTCTTCAAAATAAACTAACCTACAGCAGACTTGTTTTTATAGATAACGAGCTGTGCTTATTAAGCTAGAGAAGTAGTTCATGGCCTTTCAGGGGTGTGCAGACCCCTGAAAGCCTTTTCAGTAGTGCAGGGAAAGGCCATGAACTCCTCTATGCTGAGGCCAGAGCTAGAGGCTAGAGCTCAGCCTGTAGACTTCAGGTGTGAACAAACCAAAATCACAAATCCCGTCGTGCCACCGTTGTGTTCGTGAAGCATCTTGCACTACTAGCACAGTGGTTTGCACAGCTTTCTGCTTGGCTTTTCTTTGCTTCTTCATGCCTGCCAGCCCACACACACACACATGCACTCCCCCACCCCCCAAACCCTAACCAAAAACCTAAAGAAAAAAGCAAAATGTAAATTGCCTCAGGAGTATTTAATGATACTGATGCTGAGAGTGGCAAGCATGTAAGCAGGGTGTATCCAGCTCTTGCTCTCCTCTCTCCTTCTCTTTTAGCACTTTCATGAAGATGCAGAGGCTGGGTCCGTATTTCATGGTGCATCCCAGAATACATTCTAGAAGGCAATTTCAGCAGTGCCACCCACACAGTGCCTGACCACTCTATCAGAAAGTGTAGAGAGACTGTGTATAAAACAGAATAGCCCCTGCCATTTTCTTGCAGATTGGCCTGTGTACCATAAAACCTGAAATAGTTATTTAACCTTACTTATATTTCTCATTGTCATCTTCCACTTTGTACTCCTCCTTGCTTAAGATATGCAAATGAGGAATTAAGTTAAACTTCATTTGAGTTGCATTGAGTTTCCTCTGCAATAGCTCGATGCAACTCGCTGTCTGCTTGAGGAATTTCTTTTCATCCCTTTATGCATTTATTTCTGCTCAAAGAATCTTACAACCAAGGCTGAGGAACTTTATTTAAATCCTGGTGTTTCCTGTTGAGGTTCTTGCACAGCTAGGCATGTAACAGCTCTGTTCAGAATGGCGACCTGTAAGGAGGTTTTTTTAAGAAGGTGAGACCCTGTTCTGTAAATTAAACCTCCACATTCCTTGACAGTATGGATAATGGCATAAATACTCTTTCCATAAAATATTTATGCCTTCATTTTCTGGTAAAAAAGTTTACTTATCTTAGATTTTCTAAAGCTTTATTTTGGGGAAAGTATGAACTACAAGTATCATCTTCATGTGTCCTTGTGCCAGAGGCCAATATTCTTTGTTTTCAGAGAGTGCCTCTTACATTTTTCACCAGGTAAATTAGCATTTTTTGACTATTGGTATAATGAGTTTGACATTTATTAGAAAATCTGCCTAGGCACCTCCTTCAGCGAAGGGAATGGCCAGTAGCTGTGGGTGTGGGTGCCTGTTACCACAGCAGAAGAGTCAGACACATCACTGGTGTGGTGTATGCTGGTGGCTCTGCCTGGGGCTGGCTCTGGGGAGGGTGCCCAGGGCTCAGTGAGGGAGGTCAGGTGCCAGAGGGTTCATAGGACTTGGTTGCTGGAGGGAAATACACTTGTGGCTTTGATGGACCTGGAGAATGGCATTGGACCTTCACGTGGCAGGGAATCCCTCCTGTGTGTCATGGACCTGTTAGAGCATCGCAGTAGGGATGGCTGTGATGGTATAACAGCAGTGCTGTAGTGAGGGAGAGCCTGCGTCTCCTGGTGGCTGGGGTTCCATTAATCATTTTAGCTGGTGCATGCACCCTCCTCACAGAAGATGATGGAGTAGATTTTGTGATTGCTATCTTGCCATTTTCCTGAACTAAAACATTACTGAGGAACTCCTGGGTATTTTGGTCGGTGTGCTGATCCAGGCAGGGGGTAATAGGAATCTGCCATCCAGCTTCCTATGCCTGAAGACTCAAGAGATGACTGAATAGAAGCTCCTAAAGGAGCCAGAACCCCACAGCTCATTTGAGCAAGAAAATGTAATAGTGTAAGTACAGTAGCTTAACTACACTGCTACTACTATGCTAATAAAACTGAGCACTGTAATGAAGTGGCATCTTCCTGGGTTACCAACTCAGAAGATACTTGTTTGTCTGGTGCTTCACATTTTTATATGCAAGATGCTCAGAATAATTCTTTGGGTTTGGTGCATCAGGATTTTTATGATGAAGTTGATTATCTGGGCAGTCTTCCAAAGTCCAGGATTTGAAATTGAACGTGGGCTGCCTTGTAAAAAGTGATCTTTAAGGTTTAAGAACTGCAGATAATCTATGTGCAGGATTTTGTATAACAGCAGAGAAAAAAGATTCTGGTTAAAAAAGGTGAAACGGTGGATTTTTCTTCTAAAATAGTTACAAGACTTTAATCTTCACATTGGGCTAATGAATCCAAAGGTTTAAGTTCTTAATTCAACAAAGTAGTAAAGTATATGTTCAGTTTTTAACTGTTTAAGTAGTTTGCTGGACAAAAATCCCATTCAGGAGACTTGTCCTGTGTGTTTACTCTTATTTATTGGTCTTTAATATGGAAAATTAAGTTGATCCTATTTCTTTTTTTTCCAAGATCTGAATCTTGAATTTCAATCAAAGCAGCTGCTTCAAGACCATGAATGTTTCTTTATTAAAAGTTTTCAGAAGTGGGCAGTGGTGTTTGTTTTCATCCAGTTCTGATGCTTTCTGGGTTCAATAGAGTTGCATAGGCATAGATATAGATACACATCTGAGATGTCCTAGGGTATCCCATGGGGGCTTGAGGTGCTGCTCCAGAGGAAACATGCATCTGCAGGTCTGTGTCATATCTAACAGCATTGTTTGAAAATCCTCAGATACTTCAAGCTGTTTAAAATTGCACCTTGTCTACCTGTGTTAAAGCAACTGAATCAAAGCCCCATTGAATCTACCTGGAGAAGTGCAGAGTAGGTGAGATCTCAGTTAGCTATACATTTATTGACAGATCTACTTACTTCTGAAGACAATGTAATAACCATTTTACAGATAGAGTTATAGAAAATCAGTGAAAATTAGTGTAAGACAATCAAATAAAGTTGCTATTTTCTTGACCTCCTATGTAAGCAACCCAGAGAACTGGCAGGGACAGATGCTTTTGTAAATACAGACGTGGACAGCATCAAAATTGGAATCATGTAGGCTCAAAAACTGAAGATAGCTGGCTGGACTTTTTCTTAATGCTGCTGCAAAGGTCTTTTCCTGTTGCTGGTGCCACTTGTTTTGTGATGAGGGAAATTGGTATTTCCCATCTGGTTGGAAAAAATGACATGTCATTTGTAGTATCTGTCTTAATGAGATATGATAGAATAAATCCAACAAACACAAATAAATTAGGCCTTTGCTTTATTTAAAATATTTTAGCAATAACTGTAAAAATCTAGATTTTTGTGTTGGTTTGTATTTGCTGGTTTCTTTATCCTTGCTGTTCATCCTACAGTTCTCTGTAAGTCTGAACCTCTGTAAGTGTTAACCTCTGTAGCTGTTAACATAACTTTTCTGCCTTTTTATTTGACTCCTTTCCCACTATCTAGGAAAAACAAAAGGCTTTTGATCTTCATTTAAAGTTGCAGTTTTTATCTACTGTGTTGCAGCAGGTGAGATTGCTTTGTTTTGTCTGTGTCTTCTTACATCTCTTGCACAGTAAGAGATGCAATAAAGTGATATTGAGGGTTTCCACTTTTCCCAAGCAAAATTCTCTAACTCAGAATGTTTTCCTGGAATTTTCAGGCCTGAAAATTCATACCTTTTGGCCAAAATCAATAATCATTGAAAATATTATTTCATAATCACAGTTGTAATGGGAGCAATGAGGATGAAGTAGGCATGTGGAACAGACTGAGTCTCTTATTTGGATTTGTGATGAGAATTTGGTTTTATTGGCAAAGAAGACAAATATCATGTATAATCTTCCTTTTCTCATGTGTTCACTTACATTATTAATACATTCAGAAGGAAAAAAATTAAAATTTTATTTCAGCAATCAGATTTTTGTCAGTTTCTGACCACGGGGATTTTACTTTTCTAAGCTTCAATTCAAAAAATAAACAAAACCCTTAATTCATTGTAGAGTTTGCACACAGTTAGTAGGTCCTTTCTCACATTGCTGATAGTGTCTATTGCTTATCATTCATCTAGCTGGAAAGAGATTGCATATTCTATGCTATTTGATTCTCAGCTTAAAAGAATCAGATACTAAGACATTTTCATTTTATTCCCATAGAGAATAAATATTTTCCTTGCATTTAAAAATAATTGCTATTTGTAGTGTGTCTTATGTAGTGGTAAGCAAATTAGTCTCTCATTCATAAAGAATCACATTTTTTGTGTTGAAAATGTGATGCTTAATTCAGCAAAACACTCCTCCTCTCACCTTTTTACTTTTTTTTCCTTTCAGAGTCTATGTTTGTGCTATGAATTTTAATCACCTTTTCATCATCATGGTTCTATTTGGTAAAAACATCAAGGATAATTTTAAAGAAAAAATATTTTTCCATTTTTGCAGTGTCATCACCCAGTGTCAATTATAGATGGACAGAATTACAGAATTTACACTGTAGAATCCTGTGCAGATTTTAAGATGTATATATTTCCATTTCCACCTTGGAGCATAATATTTCACCTCTTGGAAAATAACCTCCTTTCTCATGATTATTGGCAACTTGTCTCTAGAAATGAGGCATTACAAATTACTAGGAGTAACATCTGTAACTAGGTCATTAGGACTATGGATTGAATTTGTTAGTAAAAATCTAATATTCAGAATTACCTAACACAATCAAAAAGAGAGACTGTATTTCCCTGTGACATACTTGGGGGAATGTCAGTAGAATAACAGCTTGTTCTGTAGGTAGTTTAGCTTTCTTTTTCTAAGTAAGTGCCCACCAATGAAGACATTGATATTGTGTTCAAGGCAGGAAGTCTTAAACTTGTACAGAAGAGCAATACCTTAATACCATGGTTTATTGCACTATACTTTTCTTCCATCAAATATCAAGGCAGATTTGAGCTTGATCCAGAGGGATCTTGACAGGCTGGAAAGGTGGGCCTGGGTGAACCTAATGAGGTTCCACACTGCCAAGTGTCAGGTCTTGCACTTGGGCCGGAAGAATCCCAGACATAGATACAGACTGGGAGAAGAGCTTCTTGAGAGTAGCCCTGCTGAGAAGGACCTGGGTGTCACAGTGGATGAGAAACTTAACATGAGCCAGCAGTATGCTCTTGCAGCTCGCATGGCCAATGGTATCCTGGGCTCCATCAGAAGAGGGGTGACCAGCAGGGACAGGGAGGTGATTGTCCCTCTCTACTCTGCCCTCATGAGGCCCCACCTGGAGTACTGTGTCCAGATCTGGGGCCCCCAATACAAGAAAGATGTAGAACTGTTGGAGAGGGTTCAGAGGAGGGCCACAAAGATGATTAGAGGGCTGGAGCATCTGCCCTACAAGGAGAGGCTGAGGGAGCTGGGCTTGTTCAGCCTGGAGAAGGGAAGGCTGCAGGGGGATCTCATTGCAGCCTTCCAGTACCTGAAGGGAGATTATAAACAGGAGGGGAATCAACTTTTTAAAAGGGCAGATAATGGCAGGACAAGGGGGAATGGATTAAAACTAAAGGAGGGAAGGTTTAGATTGGATATTAGGGGGAAGTTTTTTACAGAAAGAGTGGTGAGGTGCTGGAACAGGCTGCCCAGAGAGGTGGTGGATGCCCCGTCCCTGGAAGTGTTCAAGGCCAGGTTTGATGGGGCCCTGGGCAACCTTGTGTAGATCCAGGACTGAGGTAGGTGTCCCTGCCTGTGGCAGGGGTGTTGGAGCTCTATGATCCTTGGGGTCTCTTCCAACCCATGCCATTCTATGATTCTATGAGCTCTTTTTTCCCCAGTCTTTGTGGAAATGAGTTGTTGGGGCTTGCTTCTAGGCCAGAAGTTCTTTAGAAGGTCGGGGTGATGACTGCCATTGGTGGTTGATGGTTCATTCCTCCCGCTCTGTGACTTGGCCTTTGTCACAGCTCTTGCGTGTCTCTGAAGGAGATGGACTTTTGGTGGGCTTTTCAGAGCCTTTCCAAAGCTGCACAATGATATTCCACAGGGCAAGAAGATGAGGAGGCAGGTTTGAGGATTGGTTTTTGGTTTTGTCAAGTTTGGACTCAGTCAGGATACTCTGAAATGATGCATCAACCAGTGGCAGAGAAATCTTCTCTTCTCCCCAGCCTCCCTCAACATCCTATCAAAATAGGAGGATATTGGCTGAGAAACAGGCATGTGAATGGGAATGTGATAGAATGGCTTGAGACCAGAGCTAAAAATGATTGCCCTACAAGTCATGACTTCATCTGTGAACGTTGCCAGGGCTGGAAGTTTCCCTTGCTGTATTTCTTGATCTAACTGTTGTTGTCAACTGTTCTCTATTGAATTCCAAGTCACTGCCAGCCATGCAGTTTAGTAACTGCCGTAACATCTTACTAGCAAAAAAGAAAAAAATGCTCATAATGGTTGAGTGGAGAAAAAGTTAGTTCACATTCAAGTGGTTGAGAACTTAACTACTTTGGGAGCATTAAAGATAAAAGCGTTAATGCTCATGCAAAGGAAATTATGTAGACATGACATAGGCTGCTGAGGTGCATCCAGGGCCAAGCTGCATGGGGCTCTGGGAAACCTGGTCTAGTGGAGAGTGTCCCTGCCCATGGCAGGGGGACCTGGACAGAGGGACCTGGAAAAGGGGCAGAGTGGCTGGAAAGCTGCACAGAGGAAGAGGATCTGGGGTGTTGGTTGACATTTCCCTGAACATGAACCAGCAGTGTGCCCAGGTGGCCAAGAAGGCCAATGGCTTCCTGGCTTGTATCAGGAATAGCATAGCCAGCAGGACCAGGGAGGTGATCATCCCCGTGTACTCAGCTGGGGTGAGGCCACACCTCAAATACTGTGTTCAGTTTTGGGCCACTCACTACAAGAAAGACATCAAGGCCCTGCAGCATGTCCAGAGAAGGGCAACAAAGCTGGTGAAGGGTCTGGAACACAAGTCTTATGAGGAGGCGGCTGAGAGAACTGGGATTGTTCAGTCTGAAGAGGAGGAGGCTCAGGGGAGACCTTACTGCTCTCTACAACTACCTGAGCTGGGGGTCAGCCTCTTTGCACAGGTAACTAGCAATAGGACAAGAGAGAATTGTTGCAAGTTATGCCAGGGAGGTTCAAGTTAGAACTTAGGAGAAATTTCTTCTCAGAAAGGGTGGTTAGGCATTGGAACGGGATGCCCAGAGAGGTGGTGGAGTCACTGTCCCTCGGGGTGTTCAAGGAAAGGTTGGATTGAGATACTTAGGCACATGGTTTGCTAAGTAATATAGATGGTAAGGGGATGCTTGGACTAGATGATCTTGGAGGTCTTTTCCAACCTTAAAGATTCTATTGTTCTGTGATCCTTAAGGTCCCTTCCAACCCAAACCATTCTGTGATTCTCAGGACTTGATGCCAGCCTGCACTCCGCAGTACATTGGTTCAGTTTTATCTACCTGCTTTTCTTCCATCACTTTAAGAAAGGATGCAAATACCATTCTTTAACGAACCTTCCAGTGTAACATCCCTAAGTAAAAAAACAAAGGAAGTATGTGCAGCATAAAGAGAAAAGAGACAAGCAGAAGTGAGGGAAATGGTGGGGGAAAAGCCAGCAAGAGCTAGCTTAGACCACTGAAACATTATCTTCAGCATAATAGGATTCCATCTGTCCAACCACATGTAGAAGTGACATTAAAGAAGTTTGACAAGATGTTGCTGGTTATATTCAATACATGCAGGTACACATACTTATGTATGTGCTCACAAACATATTTGATTACTATTTTGTTGGTTTGAAAACTCTTCCACAAAAAATGCTGGAAATTAAGCAAATTGTTTTGACTGTGTCTGTGGCATATTTGTGAGTGTAGACATGAATGATCATTAAAAAAGGATAAATGTCTGGGTTTTTTGTTCATTTTACCACTTAATCTGATATTCAGTAAAAGATGAGATTCTCATAGCTAGTACAAAACCTCAGATTTGGATCAGCTGCATTGATTTCATTTGGGAGGGGTGGTGGTAATCTGTCTGTAGAGGAAGTGCCATGGAAATCAGAATGCATCCCAGTGTTCCAAGAAGAATGGTCACGCTTTCCTTTTCTGTGCCAGGTGTTTGTAACAGAGATCTCTTCCTACGTCTGCCACATCCATATTAGTTCTTTGACTTGTGTGACAAGACAGATGGGAGAGACTTCATCATGGCATGATAGCTGTCTCCTTGAATCCCCTACAGGTGTTAACAATGACCTTTCCTGCAGGAGCAAGATAAATTAGCCAAGAGGTCTTTATAGCAATTTGAAATGCCTGCCTACCAGCCAGGTCTTGGTATGCGTGTGTCTGTGAATTTTAGGGGATTTTTATAGAACCTCCTAAGTCCTAAGCTTGACGTGGGTGATTGAGGAGGGGACAGGATTGTGAAGCACTAAAACTCCAGGAATCTTTTCCTTATTTTACTACTTTTTCTTTTTTTTTTTTCTTACATGCTTTAAATAATTCTATCTGGAGTAACCCGCTAGGTTTGCAAATTGGCCAAGCTATTTTAACAGCTTTTGACAGTTACTCAAAAAAGAGGCAATATCATATGCAAAACCATTAATTGAGTATCCAATTTGAGAAACCTTAACTCCTCACATGTTGATTTTGTGTCTCGCTTGGGCAGACATTAATCCCTTCTTATTTCTCCATATGAATTCAACCCAGGGCAATACCAGCTAACAGAAAACTTTTTAAGTTTAGATTTAAATACATTGAAATACGGCTTTTGCTCTGAAATTTTGGGAGATCTACTCTTCAGATACACTCTCTGGAAAATTACATTTGCTTGCAACACATATATTTCTTTATGCTGTTTAAACTCTAGTGCTGTATCCTTGTTATACTAAGGAAGCAGATGTTTTGCAAGCTCAAAGAAAAGCTTTAATGTTGTGACTCCTGTGTTCAGATACCTGAGGCTAGGACTGAGGTGTGTTCATTGGTACAAATGTTTCTATGAACGTTTGTCTAGCTGCCTTGCCCAGTGTTTCATGCGAAGCACATCTTTTGGTTTTAAAAGTCAAACAGGATCTGGCACTAAGAACTTGCCTCAAAATTCTAGAAAAGCTAAAAATGACATTTCTTTCTCGTTGAACTTTCCTTCCCTTATCAATTACCTGGTGAGAAGGTAGGGTATTTTAGTAAAAATTTTGATTTCATAAAAGCTTCCTATCACAGAACACTTCACCAGGGAAACAAAGAACAGAGGACCTGTTTTGCAGTAATTGGCCCACAATAAATGTCACTATGGATTCTCATATTCTGGTACAAGAACACTGTTTTCTAATTTAATTTAATCTTTTTTGGAAATTCATCATTAGCTACAAGGGATAATCAAAAGTTTAAGAAATAATGGACGCTGAAGTGAGGCTACGGTTCTTGAAATGGAAAACATACATCAGTGAAGATGATGGAAGAAATACAGTGTCTGGCCTTTATCCTTTTTTGTCCACTACTCACAGAATGGGATAAGAATTTAGGTACTTGTAAAAGCAAATGATAAAACAAAGTAACATCGATTTCCTCTTCCACCTTATAAAATTATTGATCTGTTTCTAACCTAATTGGCACTTGTGAAAATAAATGGAAAAAACAGGAGGCTGTTTATGGGGTTCAAGTATTTGTTCTCAGTAAGAGAGTCCTAGACCTGCTTGTTCGGGGCTGTGTTGGCCGTCCTAACAAGCTAAAGATCTGTGTGCTGTGGCATAATGTATTTGCTTTGTTCTCCTTCTCTTTAATCTCATCTATCTAATTATTTCTTGTAATTCAGAGAAATAACAGTGCTAAAGATACCTTAATGTATTGATACACAACAATTGACCACACACACTCACGGCTGAAAAAGTAGTTTTTCAGAAGTCCTATTGAACCTAAAAATGAACAGCTAATTACAGGAAAGAGATAATGAAAGAGGCTTTCCAGTTAAACCCACCAGAGTTTGTGTGAAGCAAAGGAACGTTGCTTCTCCTATCCTGCCTAGGAGGCCAGCTGACACTGTTGAATACAGGGTTTACATAACATGCAGGCATTTTTAATCGCTTATACTTTTCTGTACGATAGTATTTACTCTATAGAATCCCCAAACTGTCTTTTTTTCTCAGCTTTGGTCCTTGGATACTTTATTTGTGGAAAAATGTGTGGACCCCACATTCACATGCATAAGTATTTGCAGGTTTGAGGAACGAATTAAATGTAGGTTTAAACTTCCCACACTTTCTTCTAGGCAAAGCAAGCCTAAAGGTATTGTGTGTAAATTCAGTGACAGTATCTGTATTGGCTCTTAACAAGCGCTGGCTCAGTCTCCAAGCTGCATAGTTTGGATGTTGAGCTTGATGCTTGAGGGCACATCAGGTGAAATTTTATTGCCAGCAGAGGAGTCATCCTGAATCCTAAAGCTCTGGGAGAATCACCAGAATCAGGATAGTTAATTACAAACTGCAAATCAGGAACATTGACAAAAAGGCTGATGGTTGTTTAGAACAATATGGATAAAACTGCATGCTTTTTCTTGGTATTTGATGTAATTTATTCCATAAATATTTTTAAAGAATCTCAATTGAAATTGAAAAAAAATCAGGATGCAAGTGTGTGCATGCTTTGGTTTTTTGGGGGCTAGCAGATAGTTCATAGGAAACACCTTTGTAAACTGTCATCCTGGTGGGGCTGCTGAAGGTTGGTGTCCCTGGTTTGCAGCTGCACTGTGATAGTTTCTGTGGACGTGGAGACAGACCTGCTTGCCCATACCCAAACAGGAAGTTTGTGGTGCAGGTTTTAAAACACTATTGCAAAAATAGCCTTGTCTAGCTCACTCAGGATTTTAAAGCTGGGTATTTGTCTGCTCCTTAGGGGTAAGGTTTGGTCCATCCCTTCAGTTGAAATCGCGTTGTGGAAGGATTACATGTGTACAGTATGTTGGGTGCTGTATCGCTGCGCCTCTGTGAAAAGGGGAGGAAAAGGGACAGTAGATTTCATCACACAGTCCTTATGCCTGTTCACAGCAGTTAGACAGGTGTCTTCTTGTAGTATAGCTAAAGCTGCAGCTGTTAGCAAGGTGGTTTTACACATTACCCCTCTGTGCTAATTTAATGCTGTTGTTTTCTCTGTCTACTCTTGTAACAAAACAGAAGTACTCTGCTGTCTCTCTCTGCAACATATCTACAGAGGTCCTGAAAGTCATCAATGCCACTGAAGAGCTGATAGCAGAATCCACTGATCCCTGTGATTTCCCAGCTGACGTTCAGGACAGAGGAAGAGGGGCATTCCCACTGGGGACAGACCCTGTCAGGCTTGATGAGCAGCTCACCACCCTGGAAGAAAATGTAAGAACAAGAACCAGTATGTGAAAGCGTCATGTGCATGAGTAAATGTACCTGCATGTGTGATAACTGGAAAGGGAAGGTGCTTAGGCCACATCTGAGGATGTTCAGAATTAATTTGGGGTTATTAGATATACAAACAGAGACAAAAGGCCCTATTTCAGAGGGGTACTCAGCTGTGTTCTTAGAATCATAGAATGCCATGGGTTGGAGGGGACCCCTAAGGATCATAGAGCTCCAACCCCCCTGACACAGGCAGGGACACCAACCTCAAGCCTGGATCTACACAAGGTTGCCCAGGGCCTCATGCAACCTGGCCTTGAACACTTCCAGGGATGGGGCATCCACCACCTCTCTGGGCAGCCTCTTCCAGCACCTCACCACTCTTACTGTAAAAAACTTCCCCCTAATATCCAATCTAAACCTTCCTTCCTTTAGCTTTAATCCATTCCCCCTTGTCCTGCCATTGTCTATCTTTTTGTATGCTCCCTTCAGGTACTGGAAGGCTGCAATGAGGTCCCCCCGCAGCCTTCTCTTCTCCAGGCTTCTCCAGGCAGTTCTTGGTGGGTTTTGGGTTTTTTCCTGTGTATTTTAAAACATTTGGAGGAGGGGGAGAGCTGGATGTGTTTGGATTCATGATTTTAGAATGCCTGTCTCCAAAGCTAGCTTAAGCCATCTCAACCTGCGTGGCTGTGCAGTCGCGTCTCAGTCACACTGCACATCTCCAAGTCCCAGCGCAGCCTCTTTACCCTAAGGATAGGTAGGGAAAACACGTCCCTGCTCCCACAGAGAACTGGAGGAGCTCCCAGGGAGCTGGAGCTGCCTGCTTGCACTGTTAAAAAGAGCAGGCTGGAGGAGCCACGTTAAACATTTCTGGCCACATCCAAATCACTCGTCCTTTTTCATGAGTACTTGTCACCTGTGAGGAAGAGCGTAATGCTGAATCACAGAGGGAAGTCACTGCTCCCTGGAAATGTGTGTGCATCCACTTAATGGAGTCAGTACACCTGGAACTTTCGATTTTCTCTTCTTCCTACAGTTAACTGATTACATTTTGATGATTTTCCCCTTCATTAGGAGCTTTTAAAGATCTCATTGGAATTCAGGCTGTCCCATTGTTACATTGGGATCAATTCAATAAAGTAGATAGATAGATAGACAGATAGATAGATCGATCGATCAATCGATCCTGGTTTTCTTCACTCATGGAAAATTTTCCAAGACAGAATTTCTTCTTGGGGGATAAAATCCATTTCCTTCAGAGAAACACACCTCTACAACAGCCCCAGGCTGAGGGCTGAGGGAGGTGATTCATGGCAATGCCAGTGGGGCTGTCTACTCCAGAGCCCTCCCAGAGAAGGGTATATCATGACCATGTGGCAAGCAAAGCGCCTTCATCATGCCACTCACAGTGATGTCCATTTCATTCTTACACAGCAGACGTACCCCCACAACTTGTAGTTGAGGGGTTTTTCCAAAATAATAGAAGTAGGGAGATGGAGATTTTCTCTCCCTTGAAACACTGAAGCATCCTGGCTGCACATACCACACAACGCTTCTGTCAGGAGAGTGAATGCAGAAGGAAGATTCAAGTCCAGGCTGGACCATGTCTTTAGAAAAAACTAAGAAGTTCCTCAGGAAGACAGAGAGCAATTTGGGAAGAGTTCCTCCACATTTTTCCTGTGCCAAACTGTTGTAAACTACCTGAGATGCATTTTCTTTCCTCAGTTACATTCTGACAGTCTCTCCTGTCCTTTGGTATCTGTGGTGCAGTGGCCCCCCATCATTCATTTGTTCGGGGTGAGCATTTCTCACAGGGCAGTGGCTGGGCACTGAGGCAGAGTGTTCCATGCTGTGGTGTTGCCCTCTTTGCAGCATATCCCAGGTTTAGCTTCTCTTAGTTCCCTCCCTAATTCATAACGTATCCAGCCCAGACTTGCTGTCTCCCCACGCTGGATCTTTCTGTGCCCTGCTCTGGATTTGGAGTACAAGGCAAAACTTCACAGTTTCAGGATTTTGCTGTACTCCATAACAGAGTCAAAGAGCCTTTAGAAATCCAGAAATCCATAACTTTTCCCAGTGTAGCTGGAGGCACATCTGCATGCAACATATCCTCCCTGCAGCAAACTTTTGAAGAGGCTCTGGGTGTATGTATAGACACCTTACTCATTTTTGCTCTCTATAGCAATCTGAATGTTTGCAGAAGGGCATAATTTAGTGGAGACCTGCAAATACCCTACTGCTATTTGGAAACAGAACAGATGTTCACAGGGAAAGAGAACATCCTTTAGAAAAATCTTTTACTTAGATCTAGCTGGAAAATGGTCAATAAAACTAAAATTTAACAAATATAGTTTGAGTTACAAAAACATCGATGACCTACCCTTCCCACAGTTATCTACCTGCCCTATTTTCTTTGGATTTTTCCCCCCTTGAAAAGTACAACTTACTGTGCAGAGAATTTTGGCACAGCAATGAAATGCATCTCTTTTTTTAACCCTCTAAGGATGTTTCTGTTCACAATGGTGCTTTTTCTTCTTTCTCTGAGCTTTTAGACTGAGTGAAATTTTTAAAATCACCCTTTAATCTGAAGCAGCTGTGGTACGTTGCACCACAAAGATGTATCCTTTAAATAAATGGAAAAAAGTAATTAAAACCCACAAAAGCAGGAACATTTCTTGTTAAATAAGCATGTTAACTTTATGATCCCCCTTCAGTACTTCAGCATAGATGTTAAATCAGGTCTCTTATTTGTTCTAGGTACATTTTCCAAAGATTTCCTGCAGTTAGACCATGGTCTTAAAAGAAGCAGTTCATATAAGATGTAGTGAATTTGTTTCTTAGCAGCTTGAAAAAAATTTTGTATACATTTATGCTTTGAAACAACTGATACAAATGGGGGAAAAACTCATTTGCAAGCAATTAAGAAACAATAATAAAAATTAATGAAAAGTAAAGACTTAATCTAGGCACTCACCACCACTATTGATCCATAAAATCACACCATGGCCAGAAGTTATTTGAATACCTGTTATGTCAAAGGACTGCATGATCTAGGAATTGTGGGCAGATAAAATGACTCGAGTGGGAAACAGATATGAAGTGAAGGTATCTGCTCAAGGATCTGGTTCAGAAACTGTTTTCTTGCCCCTTTTGAACCATGCAGTCACCAACAGAATACGTTTAATTCATGCAAGTCTTGTAGCACCACAGTCTTTGCTGCTGGTAGCGTAAGTGAGGCTGCCAGTGCAGGGAATCAGAATATATACTTCATTTCTGCTGTGCTGTTACCAGCCTCATGGAAATGGTGTCTTGGCTGTCTAGTAAATAGTATTTTCACACAGGTCTGCACAATTTTAAGAACAGGTGTCAAAAGCTAATGCTCAAAAATGACCCTTTTCTATAAACCTGAGGCCTCCCTCCAGCTGTGTACCTTAGATTTCTGTGTGAAGTAAAAGAAACACATAAAACAGTGTGTCGTGAATTACTCCTCTGAGGGGCTGAATGGGAAATGAAACCTTTACCTGAAGTAGGTGGGTCAAAATATTAAAAGTTGTTTGGTTTTAGGGAAAATCTCTAAATTATAAACTCCATTATTCTCTTTCCTGTGGCCCACATAAGTCTATTGACCCTCTAAAGATTCACTCCAAAGGGCCGGGAGGAGAGGGGGATTTGGTGAGAGCAGGATGGGATGGATAACTGTTGTAGGTGTAAACGCAGTTACTCTGTAAGAAGTTAATGACCATATGCTCCTGAACAGTTACTCTTACAGAGTTTTGGTTGCCAGAAAGCATTAGGCAAGTTTAAATCAACGCAACTTTACGTGAGGTGTGATCTGTTGACTTCCCCTTGTAGACTTGAAGAGTTTTGTTATGGAATTGCCTATCAAAAAAAGGCAAAGCAAACTTTCCAGCTTGCTTGTTTTTTGCCGGTGACCCTGTAACAAACCTGTTTTGATTTACTACTCCAGCACCTACAAAATTTGGAGTTCAGCCTCCTCCCACCTCCCTTCTCTTTGTGAATGTGTGTTTCTAGGTTATTCCCCTCCACCCCCCATGACTTTCCTCTGCCAGGTAAGGCTCCCAGTAGTAGTTTAGCAAGGAGGGAAGCACAAAGGCACCGTGGGCAATGCAGTGTGCTCAAACCTCCACACCTGCAAATCAGAACTCGGTGCCACCCCTCCCTGCCTTGGCCCTGCAGGTGTACCTGACGGCTGGCACGGTGTACGGGCTGGAGGGACAGCTGACCAACCTGGAGGACGCCGCGCGCAAGATCAGCAGTGTGACGGCAGAGTCTGAGCTGGCCGACCTGGAGGACCAGGTGGCCACAGCAGCCGCCCAGGTTCATCACGCGGAGCTTCAGGTGAGGACAGCGGCTCCTCCCTGCCTGCAAGTCTCACGCTGCCTTTCCTAGCGCTTGTCTTTCGTCTGTGCACATTTGATATCAGTGTTCTTTGGTTACCGCGGTGAGCTCATGCTCCAGGGGTGCTGGCTGCAGCACAGGAGCTGAGCAAAGCCGAGATGCACAACTCAGCCCAGCCAGATGTTGTGTTTCCTTGTTTCTTCCCTCAGCTTCTTTTCTGACAGGAGCGCAGTGGCCTGTTACTGCGGTACGAAAATTGAACCTGCCACTTGCTCTCCAGCAGCTCACGTGGTGCTCTCTGTCACGCACGTGGCTGCTGTCAGACTGCAAACACAGTCCTGGGCAGCTGATCTCATCAGCAGGTTGTAAAGGACTTTATAAAAGAGGCCGCTGTAGGTACCGCTCTACCCAAAAAGGCCGAAGGCAGCCAGCTGCTGAGCCAGACACAGAGCCTAGTGCTTGCAAGCCTGCCTTGGGATTTAGCTGCTATGCAGCGGATGTCCCTGGCCAAAAGGCAATTGCTTTTGTGGGCTTCAATCCAGTGTGTTTCTAACAGGCTCCAGAAAGTCTGGAGCTCAGAAGAGAACATGGTCCTAAAAGCTGAACGAGGTAACACTGCCAGTCCTGAAGGTGACACCACTGCCAGCAAGTCCCTTCTGGTGGTATCACTGGCCCGTCTGTGCCTGGCACAGCACTCTGACCTGCCTGTGCCAGCCTCTAATGGGGAGTGCACAGTGGTTTTACTTGGTGGCAGCATGAGCAATTTAAGGCTGAGTAAATTTCTGAGAGTCTGACTTCTCTCTGATGTCAGAGGTGCATTGCTGCACTAGATGGTAAGCTGGCAGTGATGATTTGCTGGCTGCAGTCATTATTTCATGGTAAATATGTGTTATGGGTGAGACGTGAGGAGGAGACAGGCCTAAGCCATGCAAGGAGGATGACCAAGAGGCCAACTGAAGGTCTTCTGCAGAATGAACAGCTTCAGGTGTCATTGAGAATCAGGAGTCGGGTTATACCTCTGGCTTCTCTGACACTTCTTTCCTTCTTGGCAACATTTGTTTCTGCTACTCTCAGCATCAGCCTGCTTCACCCCGCCCCGATTTCTGCTTTCCTGGACTTTCATTTTTCCTAGCAATTGATTTTCCACTGAGTGTTTCCACATCATGTGTACCCACATTTATGCATGTTTGTGTTTAACACACGTGTAAATTCTAAGTGTGTAGGATCAAACGTTTAGGTTTTGTGACAGAGGATGTACTTTGCGTGTCTGTGAGGTTAATTTTGACTCGGGAGGGTGTCCCACAAAGTCATTCTTTGAATGTAGCTTTTGCAATCACAGCTTGAATGAACTGGGGATTGTGCAGCTAAAGGTAACTGGGAGATGGCAGAAGGGGGTTTTCTCTCCTCCTTTGTTGTTTCTGGGGTTTTTTCTTCAAAAGGAATAAAATGCCTCTTCCTTGGAGTCACACGGTAGGTTGGATTGTTCTTTTACTCCACTTTTACTAACAAATGAAGCTCCTTTTAACATCAGGACCAAAGAATACAGGAAAGTGTCAGAATTTCTGAAGAAGTTAGCCATCTGTTAATATTTTCTGATTAAAGAGAATCTGACTGGGGGAGGGATATATTTTAGTAGTGGCATCCACAGTAATTTTAAAACTTCTTTTTCCCCCTCCCCATCTGTCTGTCTCTCTCTTTTATTTTCTTTGAAGATTTCAGATATTGAGAGCAGAATATCAGCTCTCACTGTTGCAGGCTTGAACGTGGCTCCATGTGTTCGCCTGACAAGGAAACGGGATCAAAAGCAAACAAACCAGGTGCCAGAACATTCTGTAGTATTCAAAAAATACATTGGGGAAGCCTTACCTCTCTTTCCATAATGGAGCTGAGTAACGCCTGTGTGTTGTTTACAGATGCACACAATAGACACATCAAGACAGCAGAGGAGGAAGCTCCCAGCTCCGCCAGTAAAAGGTGAACTTAAGTTGTTATGCACATTATACAGAGGGCCTGTCTTTATAAGGTTTGGTGTAATGTACAGTTCAGCAAGACTGAGGGGGGAGATGGGAGTTGTAAAAATGAAAAGAGAAAGCCTTAGTATGTCCACCCTCTCTCTTCCCCCTTGTACTTGTGTAAGACACCCATTTGTCACATGAAAAAGCCTCACTGCTTTCTCTTTCCCTGGAAGTTGCGACAGTGGGAGATTAATAGGAGCCAGGAGCAGAAGGCTGGGAAAAGCAAATGAGAAATGCTGAATTTTTATCCTGCAGCAGGGGCGCTGCTGCGCTGGCGTGCCTGGGCTTGGGCTGTGAGGCTTAGGCAGCCGCAGCCTTTAGTTGCCAAAAGCTGGTTGCCGCACCCACCGTTGCTGCTTTAAAGTCTGCTGATTTCAGTCCATGTGATGAGGCTCAGTGATGTTCCTGGTATAACATGGTACGGCTTTGAACTGGCTGTATAAACAGAGGGCTTTTTTCCTTCGTGTTCTCTTTTTTAACCGTCCACAGTGGGTAATCTCTGACTATTCTTGGGCCAGCTTCACCTTACATTACTCTTGTTTTACTCTTCTGTAATTCCACGGCCTCAAACTTTAATGAATTTGGAGTATCGCAGCCTGCTGTTCCTCATTTAAATTAAATCCAGCTTTCCTCATTGGTCTTAGGGGAAGTTTTATCTCTCTGGATGCAGTGACTCTTCAGAAGTACTCTTACATCTGCTTCAACATGTTAGGTGAAACATCTCCCTCTTTCTATTTTTCCCAGGTGAAAAAATAGATGGTTCTCCAGTTACCACTGTCAGAACGTTTAACAGAAACTTCATGCTCCAAGGATCTCTAACACAAAGAACTAAAGAGAGGAAAAGCACTGCCAAGGACTTGATGGTAAACTCATAACACATGTTTTTAAACCTGCCCTTGAAAGCAGTAAATAAAGAGATAATGGTATCTGTGTTAGCAGCTGAGTTTCAGCATCTTCACAAAACTTCTCACCATAGCTTGAGGAAAAACAATTGAGGGAGCTGAGGCAGCTCCTGGGAAGCTGTCTGACTGTATGCCATAGTCCAGCAGCTGTGCAGTCCTGAATGCCAGCCTGCGTGAATGCATCTGGCTGCATCCTGGTCACCAGGAATGTGCTACCCTTATTGTAAAATGAAATAAATCCATTAGAGGTACCCTGCAATTCAGGCTTCTGAGCCAGACCCTCCCAAAGCCAGCCACACAACTAGAACTCAGCAGCTGAGGGTCTACCTTGAATCTCACTAAGTTTTTTTACCTAAGTGGGATTTAAGAGCCATGCAGGGTTTGAGCAGGTAGGCTTCACCATGCAGCTGTCAATCATTTCTTCTAGAGCAGCTGTAGAGGGCTAAGGAAAAAACCTGACTCACCTGACACTGGCTGCCACTAGGTACATGGAAAACAGGCCGGGAGGTGAGAAGGGAAAGGACCTGGCTCCCTTGAAGCTTCAGCAAGCTTGCTTTGTGTTTTGCTCATGTGTTGTTTTTTTTCTTTCCTGTGCCTTTCTGTTCTAGGAACCTGCTCTAGGATCTGCTGTGATGTACTAAATTTACACTTCCCTACTGCCAATAACACACTGCCTAAGGCTGTACACTAGAGTGCCTTTACTTAACAGCCATTGTGTATGTCCAGCTGAAAATGGACCCTCAAGAACCCACAATGCCTCAGTTATAGGGCTTCGTTTGGATACCTCACTGAGAAAGCTGTCCAAGTCTTCAGCATTGTGGTCTGCTAAAGGAAACTCTGCCTTAAAGTTCTCACAAGACTCTAGAAAAGATGCTGAGTTTCAAAAGCAAGGCTCCACATTTTAAGATGCACTTTTTTCTCCCCATTGATTGTACTGAAGTATGTCGTCTTCAAACTGCAGTATGTTTTTGTAGACTCAGTCCATCATAACTATAGGCCAATATTTCGTAGAAAAAGGAAGAACAAAGCAGACCTGTGATCCATATTTGCTGGCCTCTCTACCAGGCACGTAGGCATCCGTCTTGCCGAGCAATAAGAACAAACTCTGCGCAGCGTGTGCTGGTTTTCAGCCGTGGGGTGGGCGTGGGGGATCGGCGTACCTCGCTCTGCTCCCACTGAGTCAGTGCCAGTTTGGACAGGGTTCGTGGGAGGAGATGCGAAGCCCAAAGGCTTCTCTGTTTGCTTGTGGGTACGTTTGGCAGAGTTAATGTTCTGGCTCCAGAGCAAGGCGCTTTGCTCTTGGCGGCAAAGGGGGAACGCAGGGGTCAGGTTGAACCGTGAGTCGGTGGCAGCACATGTGGACCAGATGTCTGCTGAGTTAGGATCCTGGCATCTGGAAGTATCTGCTCGCTGCTGTGAAACCCACACCTTTGTGTGTCTCGTTCTTCTTGGTAGCATTGTCCCTGTGGTGGTGTTCAACCAAAATAAATCCTGACCAAATCTTTGAGATTGGAAAAAGTAAGTAAAAGCAGCCTGGAAGAGATCTCTGCTGCCTGGCTGGTGGCTGTAGGGTGGCTGCAACCTGCAAGAGATTCCCTTCTGCAGTTTCCCAGCTGCTCTGGGGGAGGAGGGAACTGTAGCCCAGACATCTCTTCCTTTACTAGTCTGTAGCCCACATGGAGTAGCAGGGGCCTGAACCTGGTGCCACGTGCACCCCGCTACCGTTGGATTGAGAATAGTAAAATTTATTTTTTCATTTCTTGAGACCTTTGACATGTGAACCAAATGGGCAGATGCCCGGGAGGGAAGATGCTGCTTACAGGGTATGCATCTCACCCTTTTTAAAGAGGACCTTGCTCTGAAGAATACAAAGGAGATAGTAAGAGGAGGTGATCAGCCAGTGAAACCCTTATCTTCCATGCAAAGAGCAGAGCAGGTACACGAATGGGTTGGTGTGAAACTGCTGTGAAGGAGGGCATGAGCTGGCAAGTTTTCCTCAGCATTAAGGAGTGGTTAGCTGTCCCCAGAGCAATGGGAAGGAGAGGTGCTCCGATCCCTGCATTCCCAGCTAACATCAGTGAGCAGAGGCTGCATGTTACCTGCCATGCTGCAGGACAGCAGTCCCCTGTGCCACCAGGCCACGTTGGGCAAATATGAGCAAAACTGGGCAAACATCCTGGCTAGGCTTGACTTGGGAAGGGGGGTGAGGGGAGAGGGGCTGAGGGGCAGGTGGGGTAGGTAAGGAATGGCTGGATGGGACGGTTGGATAAACAGTGCCAGTTGCAAATCTGCCACCCACATTTGGCATCCAGCTGATCTCCAGCTGCATCTAAGGATCCCTCAGTACAAACACAGCCCTCTTCCCACCCACGCATCGCTCCATCCCTTCAGGGAATTTCCACCCGCTGAGGGATCTGGCCCACCGTGTGTAACCTGTGTGAAATCATGCTGCCTTTCCCTCTCACACCATACTGGTTCTCTGGAATTGGTTTGCACAGATGCGAGGGCAGAATTTGGCCCACTCTGTTTAACATGTAAGTACATATATAAAAACAAATAGATTTTATTTATATATGCAATCCAGAAAAGGAGATTAAACAGAGTAGGATGCCTAGTAAATTTTTTGCCACCCAGTCTCCTCCCCCTTCCTTGACTGGTCTTGTGTGTGTATTCAGTACATCCCCAGGTTCTGGTTTATGCAGGTATGCGTGTTATGAAACGTCATTAATGGTGGTTGGTCTACATATTCGTCTGATAAATAACTACTAATATTGTGTATGTAATATCAATGCAGAAATGACTCATTTTAATAGAATAACTCTCTGGCTTTCGTTCTGTTAGTGTGATTTAAACAAGCCAATAAAGTTTGGAATAGGTTGTTTTCCTTAAGAGGCATGAAAAGCAACTATTATCGTGTTACAATGTTAAACTATTCAGTCTTCTTTGACAGAAAAAATGTGTACTGTGTAGGCATTGCAAAAAAAAAAAAAAAACCAAGAAAAAAAAAACAACCCACCTGCTATAAGGCATTTGAATTTTTACAAATGTTTATTGTGCCAAATACATGCAAAGATATAATTTACTGTTTTAAAAGAATCATAAAGGCATACGTTATAGCACACAAAGGATTATTTTGTCATCAAGTGATTTCAATCTTTAGTGTTAATATTTATATTTAGATTAATTTTTATAAATGAAAATATTTTAATGGGTAAAAATGAAGACTATACGATCTATTTGATTAAGTCTGAGTGAATATTAAGCTTGCCTTGTTGTTGTTATCTGCATACTCACCGAGAATTATTGTCAAGAGAAATTATAACAGAGTAAAAGCAATTTATGAAAAGAATGCCTTTTGAAGGATTTGATTTATAAAGAAAAAAAAACCCCAAAAGTTCTTCTCTGTTGTTTGGATTTATGTGCCCTTCAGCCAAGGAAGCTGAAGCGTTTGGGTACAGACTGTGCTCAAGTGACCTGTCCCCCCTTAAACCCAGGAGACTCTGCAGCTCCACAGAATCACCTCGGCCAGCTGAGGGGAGAGGTTAACACGTTAACCCACTGGGTTCAGATGTTTTACCATAGGGGCTGGGGTGGGAGGGATCCTGTTAGGAACACTCAATGGTTCTGCTGGCCAAGTACCACCTCAAATAGAATGTGGCAGGCAGAGTTCCTTCCTCTGACTCTTGCTGGGATCACTACAGCATGACAAACAGATCCAGAACCCCACTGATTCCAAAGTCAATGTGATGAATGGTGATCAAAGTATTTCTTTATCAGCCTATTTTCCCCACCTTGAGGGCATTCATTTAAACTGCTGTGGTTTAGGTAACACTTGGGGTGTTCTGTTATAAATAGGAGTAACTACCTCATTATAATAAAAATCCACTGCTTGCTGGCAGGTGATTTGCAAAGAGAAAGAAACGGTTAAATTACCTGCAATGATTAATTCAGCTGCTATTAAAATTTAGCAGCAGTTCTGACAAAGCACAACCAGAAATGCGAGTTCTTTCTAATCTTCTTTTGCAGAATGATTTAGCCATCAGTCATCAGCCAAATTGTAAACTCTTTTTTGGATAGCAATTTGAGCTGCAGATTAAACTGCCTTTGAATATTATCACTGGTAATAATTATTAAGATTAAGCATACTGTAAGTAAGACTTCTTGTTAAGTGAATGTAGCCAAGTTAATTGTCATGGCAAACGCAAGTGTTGAGGCACAACCCCAGGTTTATTGGTGACGACCAATATAGAGGATGGTACACTGCTTGTGATCCTCAAAGAGGGACTTCAGCTTGACCAGGCAATGTACTGGCAGACAACCATGTTGTTTTAAAGGGAATCAGCTAGTTTAGGCCCTTACCCCTTTCGGATAGTGGTGCGTGGTTATATGCGGTAGGCACAAAACCACTCTGAAGAGTTTAATTAGCCAATTTTATGGGGTGGTTTTTCTTCAGCAGGGAGAAAATACTTCTCTTTGAAAGGAGCTCCTTTTTGTTCATTACTGTATCTCTCCAGCAGTACAGGAGGAATCATAAAGAAGCAGTGGGTAATTCAGGATTCTGTCCGTCCCTGCCAGCAGATGTTAGCAACCTGTATAAAAACTGCACAGACAGAGCGCCAGCATTTCAGATCGTTAATGCAGGTACGTCAGAAATTAGTGAGAGCCTTTTCTCTTTCTTCCAACCATTGCTTTTTATTTTTACATATCGACAGCCATTGACTTGGAAGTGGGACAGGAAGGCTTCCTGATAACACTTAACACCGCAGAGTTTAAATCCCAGCACGAAAGCTGTGTGGTTTTTGGATATATCTAATGTTACAGTGAACAGTATCAAGGGATTCGTGAGGATGTAAGACAAAGAAACGTAAGCTACGGTTGCACTCGGTGCTAGTGTCCATGCATTGTCTTTTACCTGCACCCTGAATGTTTCTGTTCGAAGGAACTTGCAGAAGGAGCAGAAAGGAGGGCAGCGTGGGACTGCTAGGCAAAAGCAGAACTGGAGGTCTGAGGTGCAGGGGAGGGTGCAATTCAACAGGCACAGGTTGGGTCACCGCCTGTGGGAACGGGAATCACCAGTCATCATCTTCTGCACCCGAGACTTTTTGCTCCCACAAAGCGTTGAGGATGAAATCCCTGTGCCTGCTCACAGGCCTCAGGCTGCCGCGGCTGCTTCTGAGCTGCCTCTTTCCAAACCGGCCGATGGGGCGAACGCCGCGGCCCACGTACCAAAAGGGATCGATCTCAGGACCTGGAATTCAAAGCAGTCAGTGAAGCATCCACCACTGCGCCTTTTTAAAGGCAGCATTTCCTGAACATCTGGAGAGGGTTAGATGGGTTGTTTGCACCCTAGATTTTTAAGAAGCGCAAGGGGAAAGGCTGCAGCCAGACATACAACTTTCTAGTTCCTTTGAGGATCACCTGCAACATGTAAAGCCCAGAGGAAGGGGATTCAGATGCACCATTGATCTTCACCAGTCTGGTCTGCAAGTTGCACTGTGATTGTAAGCCAAAGCACCCATCAATTCAGGAGGGTGCAGTGTGCTTTAAAACTGATCTGAGCCCTGGAAGAGGTTACAGTGCAGCCTACATCCAGAAAGATAACAGCAGCTCCCTGTACCACCACTTTTAAACTGGCCTCTCTTTTAGCTGAGGTCCTGAAGGAACTACTGCCCAGCCTTCCCTTCTGCTGCATGCACCAGGCATGGTCTCTGTACCAACTAACAAATCCACTGGATCACCAAAGGAGTTTCTACATGAGAGATGAATGTTGGAAGCCAATGCTTGTTCACTTAGGGAGGTGTTTTCATGGATGACCTTTTGCTTTTAATGCACCTGAAGTACACTTGTACTTGACGTACTTTTACAGTCTAGTCACAGAGCAAGTGGGGAGAGGGGTAGCGGTGTATTAAAAGACTAAGATACAGCAACAGGAAAAATCTACAAAGCATTGGAAATTATACCACCCCAAGGAAATGCCAAATCATTCCAAAAGCCAGGAATCCCATAAGACCAGGAATAAATTTTTATTTAAGTGCATTATATAGCATCCAAGTAGTATAAAGTCTTGGGCAAGGCAACAGGATTTTCCTCTATACAGTCTGATGCTTGAATGGAGAAAATTAAAAATCTTTGTTGGCTGCAAATGTCTCCATAAGTAGGTCTTGTAAGTTTTTCCATAAAGCATTTAACAACTCCTGCCCACCCAAACCCAAGTAACTATTTTTTATTTTTACATGGATACTTAAAAACTGAGGGTCCCTAGTTCCCTCTGACAGTGGAACAGGGTGTCACTGAGAGCCCATCTGCCTTTCTCCCCACACCCTCCACATGCAGTCGCCAGCCTTTGCTCTTTGGGGAAAGATGGAATTTCCTGATAAAGATTTGCTCAGAAATCTTTTGGACTCTGTGTTAGCTTGTACTTGGGACACATGCTACTGTCCTTCACCTGGCCAGCCTGTACCTCACAATGCCTCTGAATGGAGACACTTCAACCGCTTCTGTTCTGCCTTTCAGACGAGATGTGGTTGCAGACAGACACAAAGACGTCTGTAAAGCAAACTGAACCTGCTGGCCCCTGCTTTCTTGTTACTCTACAGGAGTAGTTGGGAATGACCCCAGGTCTACAGAACACAACTGAAAACGTGAGCCTTAACTATTCAACATCTACTATCTTGCATTTTTTTCATCAGTCTTTGGTATGCTAGTGTCTCCTCCAGTATTTATCAAAAATGACATAATTTCCCTTGGCTAATTAAGGGTTGTGAGAAGGAGATTTAAGTTCTGTGTATGCTCTTACAAGTGTAAATGGAAATACAGGACTCCATGCCCCCATTTTACCATAGAAACCCCCCAGAAGGATTTGCTGTCTGGAGAGTCTGATCCTGACCCTTCAAAGCACCATAGAGGTGTCCATCGCATTCCGTCAGGTGAGACTGGTACTTACTTCTGTTGTCTATTTGGTGCTTAAACGGCCTGCTCTGTCCCGAGGCAAAGCTGAGTGACACCAACAGCACCAGCACGTAGACAGTGACCAGCTTTAGGTGCTTTGGTGACCACTGGGCGCGTGGTGTCCACGAGATCAGATGCCACATGGTGGAGCGGTGGTGGGAAGGCTGTGAGGAGAGACAAGCAAATGGGGAACACGTATGAGTTAAAGCTCTCAAGGGGAAAGAAGGTGCCAACTGTAACAGCACATTCCTGTCCATTTCACAGCTAAGTTCTGTGACTGCTGGTGCTTGGGATGCCCTGGGTATTTCTGTTTGAAGGCAAGGGCTACACAGTGAGCCTTCTACTAGAGGTAAGTCGTGCAACTTGAGCAATTTCCCATCATCAGTGACAGCCCCTGGCATGGCTTCACAGGACATACAGGTCCTGGCCCCCAAGCTTGCCACTGACTTCCTCTGTGGCCCTCTAAGTGACTATGGCTGTTGACCACCAGAGCGTTTCAGTCACTGCCTCCATCATCCTTGCCTCACTTGTCTAATATTTGTATTTTACACAACCTTTTTGCAACTAAATGCATGAAAAAGGCTTACTGTGTCCCCTCACCCTTTCACATCTAGCATGTAAAAATACTATTTCCAGTTATGGTTGCCACCATCAGATGCCCTGATCCTGTAAACACATCCAGTTGCACACAAATGAGAATTCCCCCCCAAAAGTAGGGCTCTGCAGAACAGAAAGTGCGGAGTCAGGTAAATTGCCTCAGGGAGGTGAAAGTTCCCAGGCTCAGATTACCTCTGTTACAGTGGTTTTGGCTTTTTGGACAAACTTCCTCCCAGCAGCTCTCACAGCTGGTCCACCTATGTATTTGACAGCCTGGAACCTCTGCCTACAGCCTGTAGACCCTGTTTGCTTAAGCATCACTTACTGTAGCTATACAGCTAGTGAACTGTAGGGAATCCTCTTGGCTACACCTAAAGGGGGGGTTTTTCTCCCAGCCTAAGGGGGGGGTTTCCCCCTGTTGCTGCCTGAGCACTGTGCTCCAGGAGGGGCAGAGCAGGAATGAAAATCTCTTCATGCAAGATGCTGCCTAGCACAAAGCAGCGGCAGCACAACAGCAGCACGTGAAGAATCTGGTTGCTCCTTAACCCCCAGCATTCAGTGAAGGTTTGTCTGTCTTTCTCCACACTGACAGACAGACAGCAGGAAGCCAAGACCCGTAAATTCAACAAAACTGTGAATTAACTTTTTCTAATCAGGCCTGAATGACCAGTCAGGACTGAATGACATTTGCACGTAAAGCCACGTGGGATGAACTGTGCCTCCCGTTTCAGCTGGTGTGCATCTCTTGCTGCTCCATGCTTAGCAAAGCCTTAAAGGTTCAGTGAGACAAAAGGAGTTGTTTTGAGGCATCGCTCTGGTGTGCTTACAAGGGTTCCTGACAGGTTTTCCGCATTACTTGCTTACTGTCTGGCTTTGTGCCTTGTTTTTCTGGGACCTGAGTGGCAGAAAAGAAGAGCCTGCCTCCAGCTCACTGCTGATGAAAGGCAAAAGTGAAGGGAAAAACTCCTAGCACAATGTTTTTCCTAAGCAGTGCTGCGTCTCAGTCCCCACCAGCTGTGTGCCCACGTCAGCTATTCCCACCACCTTCCAGAGTGCTGTTATTTATTGAACTTCTTGCTCATACTCTTGACCTGGCTAGGATTTCTGTCAAGCACATGGCTCCCACCACTCCTCAGTACGTAACATGCCACCCCTCAAGAACAAAGGGGGCTCAGCACCTCTGATGCACCCTAATTTTTCCTCCTAATTGTCCCACCCCTGTTTGCAAGGGGAGAAATTGAAGCACAGAGAATGACACTAACTTGACCTCGCATGATGCATTTCCCACTCCAGGATAAGCACAAAACCCTGGTTATCCACCCACAGTCCTTCCATGAGTAATGGGGCAGGGAGATGGTCTGTGACCTCCTCAAGTCCAGACCTGCCTTAGCCCACAGCCCTGCAGCTTTCTTCCATAAAAAACCCCCAAGACTCAAACAGACAGACTGTGCCCTCCATTTCCAATCATTAAATGATCACAAAAAATTTTTTAAAATTACTAGTTTCAACAAAACTTGACACAATTAAGTTTCAGTAATAGTTTTTCTCCTGAAGCCCAGCAAGAAGTCGGCACCGCTGCCAACTTGGTCAGCTTGCCACTTCTGCTTAGTCCCTAAGCAGAAAGAGCCTTTAAATTTTGGCTGAGCAACATCTGTGACAGTGGCTTGGCAATTTCCAATTGACATGAGAGGAGAAAGTCAGAGCACATTGAAGCCGCTTCTAAAGTTACAGTGAAGCAGTGGTGCCCCAGCTGCAGGCTTGGGGAGACCATCCTGGGTCTCCCTCTGGGCACAGCAGCGCTCTCAGCATGCCAAACTTCAGCCCTGCTGCAGATCCATCAGATCTAACCCTACTGTGGATGTCCTCACCATGAGGTGCCATTAACTCCTTAAACCCTTAGATAACGTCCTACTCAAGGTCAGTGGCTATGCATCCCCCTCTAATGCAGATGGCCTTCAGGTTTGAAAGCAGCACTGGAAATCCCCACAAGAGATCAAACCCCCAGGTGCATCCAGGCCTGGGACCATAGGTCGTGTCAGGGCTGAGTAGCACAAAAAGCACTGCTGCTGCACTGCTGCAGCCTCCTGTGTGCGCTCTGCTCTGCATGCCCGCGGGGTTCGGCTGCCTTCCCTCTCCTTCACTGCAAAGACTGGAGGAAAAAGTTCCTGAGTGCAGAAGACAGCCACATACATAAAGGCAGAAAAGCTAAAGCCAAAGGGAATTCAAAAAATGAAAAGGAAATCCAGCAAGAAAGAGCCAGGACAGGCACTGAAGCAGCTACAGAGGGAGGCACTCACCTGTTTGCACCAAAGCTGCTCCTCAGGTAGCCGCTGCTCCGAGCAGAAGCGGGGCAGCTGCTGGGGGCTTGTGCCTTTTATACTGGAGAGAAGTGGGCTTGAAGGAGGAGGGGGAGTCAAGAGGTGGGCCAGGAGGACGTCAGCAGTACTAGTGAGCAACATTTGAATTTACAAAGGGAGGGGTAGAGAACTGTGGCTCTATTAGAAAGCCATCGATCAGGGCAGGGAGCAGGAGCTGAGGGCGGTGCCACAGGATGGCAGGGGGGCCTGGCAGACCACCTGTCTGAGGCCCACTCCCCCCCCCCCCCGGCCCAGAGGGAGGAGAGGGGAGAGGAAGAGGCCACTGCTGCATCCCTATGGATGTGGGGTCACAGGCAAACCACAGCAGCACTAGCTGCCACGCTCTCCACATCAGAGAGCTCAGCTCTCCGCACTGCCCAGCTGAGATGCTCTGTCTGAGGGGGAAGCACTCATGGCTGGGGAGAAAGGAGATGGAGAGTGAGAAGCTCACAGGGCCAGCAAGCTGGAGCAGCCAGGACATGCACCCCTACCCAGCCCTTGCTCTTCTTGCTGTTGTCCCACCTCTGCTTTCTGCTTGGGATCTTACTTGACTGCAGCTCTCATCCCATTAAGCCCCAAACGCACGGGTGGGGGTCACCTCACCCCTGTGTAAGTTTTAGACCATATTGCAACACAGCACCCAAGTAGCTGATGACATCGGTTGTGATTCAGTGCTTAAGCAGTTGCTTACCCGTTGTGTGGCAGAGGAAATTTCATGGGCATGAGGCTAAATCCTTGAGCAATATTATATTTCTGCAACAGGCATCTCTTCTGTGAGGCTATTTTTAACGCTGTCTCTTGACTAATGTGTCACCACGGTCTTGCTGCTACAGGTCTCGCTGCTTTAATAGCCAATACCGTGTTTACCACACGTGAAGGTCTGCAGAGGAACACCAGTGGAACTGAGAGGTATGTGTTTCACCCCTTCAGCACCACCCGGCGGAGAAGCTGAGATGTGAAGCGTTACTGGGCTTCCTGGGGACGCAGGCTGTCCTGCAGAGATCACAGGATCACAGAATTGTAGGGGTTGGAAGGGACCTCCAGAGATCATCGGGTCCAACCCCCCTGCCAAAGCAGCTCCCCAGCTCATGCTGCACAGATAGGCGTCCAGACGGGGCTTGAATATCTCCAGAGAAGGAGACTCCACCACCTCCCTGGGCAGCCTGTCCCAGGGCTCTGGCACCCTCACTGGGAAAAAGTTCCTCCGCATGTTGGTGCGGAACTTCCTGTGCTCCAACTTGCAGCCATTGCCCCTTGTCCTGTCCCCACAGACCACTGAAAAGAGGCTGGCCATTTCCCCCTGTGTCCCACACTTAAGAGGTTTATAAACATTCCTAAGTTCAGTAGCAAATCTGTTGGTTAGGTTTTTTTCTATAAAAGATGTTTCCTAACATATAAATGACACCACCTCACTGCAACCACCTTCCAAAAGAAGTTAGACTTTGCTGGTTTTCCCAGGGGCAATTTGTGGGAGCGCTTGTACAAGGAAGCATGATTGAAGTTTTGCATGTCCTTGCCCTTACTCAATATCCAGGCAATGGAGGATGACCCCACCGCCACCACAGGGTCACAAATTGTGGAGATTAAAACAAATTACTCATTTATGTGTAATAGTTTGCTCTATGGGCATGTGTAAGAACACAAATGGTAAAAAGACCTGAGAATCCAATTTCCACCCAGTAACAGCTAGAAGAGGCCTCTTCCTCATCCAAGTTTTCAAGAGTTTACTCAGACTACTCAGGATTACAGTGGCAAAACCTGAAGAGCACTTCAAGTCCATGATAGCACAAAAGGTCTTTCCACAGCTAACGCAATCAATAATGTACATACACACTTCCCTCAGCAACCTCCTTTTAGCATGGTCCCTTTGAACCTAGAAAACACTCCCTACCTAAAAATCAATCTGTGTCCAAGAACCAGGCAGTGGCTGCGCTTCCACTGTGCTGACCTGGTGTGTGTGCATGCAAGGAGAAGGTATCTTCTTAGTAAGAAAAGCCCTTCCTGGTTGTGCATTCTACATCTTTTCCCTTGCTGCTCTTCACATTGATTTTGAGCAGAAAATGTGGGGTTCCTTACTTAATCTCTAGTGGGCAACTGCTGGAGTAAGGGCTTTTTGTCTCCAAGGTATGTAGGACCCTGGGTTGTTTTGCTTGTTTTTCTAAAGGGATCTTATAATCTCAAAACAGAAAGAAAAGTTGTTTTTCACCCCATTTACTCTTTCTAGTCTTGCTGGCACTGCAGTGTGAGCCTGTCAATAGCTCACATCATTTTCACTGACTGACATCTACAGGGAAGCTGCCCCATGAAATAAACCTGTGCAAACACTGCCTGCTTATTAGTAAATGCTGTCTGCAAAATAGCACACCATATGAAGAAAAACAATGATCAGGAGAGTCAGCATTTAAAATGCTCGTATAATCTGCTGCCTCCATCCAGGCCTGAAGCCCATCAGCTGCAGTATCAGTTTTGACAGTGGCCAGCAGAGAACATCTAGGGAAGAGTCTAAAACCAGGGTAGCATATTTTGACCTTCCCCGCAGGAATACTGTCCCACACCCCTGAGATCTGTGGTCCAGAGGCTTCCCGAGCCAAATGTACCTTTGCTGCAGGAAGCCCTTCATGGATCCCTTTTTCTTCCACGGTTGCTTCTTGAACCCATGTAAATTCTCAGCATCAACGATTTCATGTGCCAAGGACTTCCCAGCTCTCTCCCTGTCACAAGGAGGAGCATGTTTGTGTGTCTGTTCTGGACACACCACTTGCCTGTTTCAAGTACCTATTTTTTTCATTTTTGCTTTCAGTCATTCTGCTTTCATGAAAGGCTACAGTGAAATGTTCTAAGCAATGAAGATGAATAAACTATGTGCCAGTCTGTTTAAACAAGCCTCGTCAGGCATTTCTCTTACTATTTTACTCCATCCTCGCTGACTGTAAGTTATTATTTCTTTCTACCAGACAACAACTGAACTACCAGACTGCCATGTATAGTATCTGGAAGCTTCACATAAATCATCCTGATTTCTCAGGGTCATTTTGGGTAGTTGTAATTTGATTTTATTTTGTTATCTCCTTCATAGCAGGGCTGAGGAAAGCAAGACAGCTCGGGTAACACAGAAACATGAAAGCCACTCAGACATGGTAGGAGCTGTGAAAGGGCTGTCAGGAGACAGGGGGTTATGAAAGAGTGAACCAGGAAAATCATTTAGAGGACTGCTTGGTCCATAATGAAGGGGCAGAGTCTGGGAACATGATCTCTTCTTTGCAGATGGCCTGTGGGAAGGCCTTAGGCCTCCATCACTTTCCTGTTCTCACACGTGATTCCTGCATGCAAAATTCCTGTGCAGGTTATGGGAACCAGGAGCGGGGCTGAGCCCCTGTTGGATGGAGTTTCTCAGTGCCTCACTGGGGTGGCTGACCACGGAGAGAGGCACCGTGGGGTGCAACTTCTCAGAAAGGCAACAGGTACAGGGCTGTGAAGGGCTGTGGGAAGACAAGTAACTTCCCAAGGCTAAGGAGAGGTCGGCTTCCTGGGCAGGAATTTAGGAGGATGAATGGTGGCAATGGGTAGGTACCACCTGCAGGACCAAGTGACCCAAGAGGACAAGGTCTAGGGAACCTGCTGCAGAGGGATATTCTCTGGGAAGACGGTTCCAGAGACCAACCATGAAGTACAGTTTTGATGCCACTTCCACTGGTAGTTCTGAGCTCCCTGGTGTAAAAAGGACAGGGATCTCCTGGAGAGAGTCCAGAGAAGGGCTACGAAGATGATTAAGGGCCTGGAACATCTATCCTATGAGGAAAGGCTGAGAGAGCTGGGGCTGTTCAGTCTGGAGAAAAGTAGACTGAGGGGGGACCTAATCAATGTTTATAAATATCTTATGTATGGGGCGCAGGGGGAATTGGCCAGCCCCTTTTCTTTGGTCAGTGGAGACAGGACAAGGGGCAATGGCTGCAAGTTGGAGCACAGGAAGTTCCGCACCAACACGTGGAAGAACTTTTTCCCAGTGAGGGTGCCAGAGCCCTGGGACAGGCTGCCCAGGGAGGTGGTGGAGTCTCCTTCTCTGGAGATATTCAAGACCCATCTGGACCCCTATCTGTGCAGTATGAGCTAGGGAGCTGCTTTGGCAGGGGGGGTTGGACCCCATGATCTCTCGAGGTCCCTTCCAACCCCTACCATTCTGTGATTCTGTGATTCATACCCCCTAGTCTGCTCAAAGAACTTATCCAAAACCTGCTTTTTTTCTGTATTTATTTTAATGGTTGGAGCCTTCCACAAGCAGAAGGAGGAAACCACCAAAGCAAAGGCATTTAATGCCCCTGGATGGATAAATCTAAAACATCTATTATTTTCCAGCCCACCACTCCCATTGTTTCACTTACCAATGTGTGAACAGTTTGGAAGTGCTTCAGCGCTGAACCTCTGCCAGAGCCACGAATCCTCCCATTCTCCTGTACAGGGGTACATCCTGCCACTCTGGTTTTGCCTGCCCTTGAACAAGGGGGAGTGATAACATCAACATCTGTGCTGTCTTGAGCTGTAAATTCTTAACCCATATGAACCAGGAAATATTTAATGAAGGACTGATAAGAGGTCCAGTTACACTAATTGAGTTTGGAGGATTGATGAAAAATTGTATGCAAATCTATGCAGAAAGAACATGTCAATTCAAGCAATGAGTCGACACTGTTAATTACATGCAGCTTTACACTGAAGCCGCTTTTACTAATATTCAGGGTCACAGCAAAGCTGGGACTGGCTTTATTTTGGAATTCTTTTTTTCTTTGAGGAACAGGACCATCTAGTGGCTCACACAGAAACGATCTTGCTTTCAGTCACTGTTGAGCAAGGGATGAACCCCTTCCCCCCCAGCCAGGTTTCAAACAAGCATGTGTATCTGGAAATCTAACCACATAGTGAAGCTAAACCAAACTGTACATAACCCAGCTTTTGTTTAGACTGGATATCCAGGTGTTTACCACCAGCACAGTTCCAGGGTATGCCCAGTTCTCCCAGTTAGCACATGCTTACTGGAACAACTTGTCAGCAGCTGGGCAGCACAGGCTCAGGACCTCAGCCAGTCTCCCCAAGCCCTTCCTCAGCACGAACTCAGAACCCACATGGAAAAATAAGAGTCAGGCTTGGCACACTTACAGCCACCTTCAAGCCTGTCCTGCTGTCAGTGCAGGTGGAGAGAAGATTTCTTATGAAACTTTTGCTATTCTTCCTCCCTGCCACCCAACCTCAGGAGGCACAGCTGCCAAACACAGCTGGATACGGTAGGTAGAGCTATGTGGCAGGAGCTGGGAAGACTACAGTTCCAGAGGGGAAAAAAATAAAAAGAAGGATGGGAATATTTATGCCTGTTTCTCAAACATCCAGCACTTTATTCCAGCACTGGGTCATTATTTTAAGGGTGGGAAGATTAGGCTAGCCAAAGGCATACTTCTGGCATGGGACTGGGTCTGAGTTTGTGTGTGGAATAGTTGCTTTGCTGGAATACAGGATGGAAAGTAGTGCTGCTATGTGCCATTTGCACATTTCGTGCACAAACACTTTCTTGAGCAACTTAAACTGCTCTTTGAACACTATGTGGTCCAAGCAGTAATTGGGTTTCAGGCTGTTGCAGAGGACAGGTCAGCATGCAAGCCTACCATTTCCTGGTAAGGTGGACTGCAAGACCAGGTACAGGGGATCTACCAACAGGAGCAATCCTTCATTAAAATAAAACTCAGAATATTTGATAAAACCATGCCTGTAGGAAATGAAAATGAGTGGTGTTCATTCCAGTTAGTACAGAGGGGATTGAAGGCAGCTGAAGGGAACAGTAGCCTTGTCTGTGCCCACACGCAAAGACAGATGTCATAGAGGGTCCTAAATTAAATCAGAGCCCATAGCATGTGGGTGACACTTTCTCCCCCCACCATGCAAGGCATTCTTGTGGCATTCCCAGCCCACGTTTCCCACACAACAAATCTCTAGCAGTACAAAGTCTCTCAAGGTTACTCCTTGCTCCTAAAGGCCAGCCAAAGTACTTCTGAGGGCACCCAGTGAAGGTGTGGTTCTACACTAGGGTGACAATTTTTACGAAAGTGTTTTCTATGCCTTCAGCATGTCATATTTTTCATCTGCATGCCAGTGAGTCCCTGGTTTTAATCCCTGCAGCTTAGTCATAAATAATCTCTAATGATTCACATACAGCTTGACAGTTGAACTGAAATACAGTAAAAGGCAAGCAAGGGGATCTTTAATTGCTATTCATAACCAGGACTCACAACTATTATACTTAAATAGCTTGAAGCCACAATTAAGATAATTAGAGATGATGATGTTCCTTTTCTGGCACAATAGTTGCCAGGTTATACATTGGCCATGGAAAGGCAATAGTCTCATTCTCAATCCACTGCTTAAACCCTGATGTCCAACAGATATTAGTGAATGAGATTAACTCCAGCCTCGGCTCTAGGATGATTAACTGTAATCTGAAATCTAACAGCCTCAGCAACAACAGCTTTTGCTTCCACTTAGGTTTTAAACCTATTTTAACTGCTTCTACCTTTTTTTGTCTGCTGCTGTGCCATGTCTGCTTAGCCCATCATTCTGCAGCAGCCCTCACCAAGCAGGACTTGCAGAGGTCTGTGGCCGCGAGTGGCTGCTCAATAGCAATGGGAAGGACTCAAATCAGGACAAAGGACCACAGGACAGCTCAAGGGGCAAAAGCAAGAGAAGCACATTTCCAGCAGGATGCCACCTGCCTCTGCCCACAGTGAGCAAAGTTTGGGCACAGACTATTTTTGTTTCAGACCTAAATGACGGACGTGACACAGAGACCTGCAGCTCCCTCTGAGGAGGACAGCAGAGAAAGCGCTCTTTCACTGAGACAGCCCCATAGAGACCCCACACCAGCTTCATAAGGCCATGCCAGCAGGCTAACAAGGGAGCAAGAAGCATGCTCACCAACACCTTTGTTTTAATTGCTGCCCAGTGCAGATTAGGATTTGTTTCCAATCCTTCTGCAGTTGTCAAGGTTTGCATTTATGAACCGTTCATTGTGATTTAATTTTAAGGACAACAACTTGTTGTTTTATAAGGGAGCTTTGTTGTTTCCCAGACACCAAACTACTTGTTTGTAAACTCTACAATGAATCCCACATATGCCAAATGAGTCCATAGGCCCAGGTTAACCCTGCAGTGAGAACTAGAAGTACAAAACTATTTTAAATTCATGAGGATTCACAGTAAGCACGAGAACCATCACAGTGAGCGGAGAACTTGCCTAAACCTAAATAATTGGCCTTGGGTTTTGTGTCTGAAGACCCACTGTTCTCTCATCCCTTACCCAGGCCTGCCCCAGCCTCTGTCCTCTTTGGTTGTCCCAGCACAGCTGCCACAGGATTATGCAAGTGAGGCAGGTCTGAGGTTTTAACCTTTACTTTTTAACTCAAATAATTTTTCTGGCCTAGCTTATCACAATGCCCCACAGGCAGCAGTACTGACCCAGGCAATATAACAAAAAACATTGGTTGGAATGACAAAAGGGATGACAGGCCTACTTTGCTGCTGGGAAAAAGAGTTTCATGGGATGAAGATGGCAGAGCAAAAGATACAATTACATTTTGCACAGAGATGTCAAGATTGAAAAAAAATGCCTTGGAGCCAAAATTTTTCCACATTAGTAGTAATGTAAGGTCTCTGAGAGAGGTTCTGGAGACATCCTGGGGACACGGCCCTGAGAACAGGTGTCCTGAGCTTGTTCAACCTGCCCAGAAGGTCTCTGTGTCCTTAATCCACAGACATTGTCCAAATTGTGGCAGGCCTCTGGCTGAAGCAGGCACCTCAAGCTCTGTAATTATCATCTCCCTGATCTCCCATTACTGTTCTAATATTGCTTTTTGCAGCTGTTTGGGAAAGAATCAAACAACCCTTCTCTACAGCCCATGCTTCAGTAAAAAAGCTTCATCAGCGATGGTAGCAAAAGGTAAGCAGAGGTTTTCTGCCATGGCAAATGGCCCTGCTTTCCCCAAGGGAAAAAGATGCCTTGCAAAGCACCAGGACCAGAAACTTTCTTAGACCGACGCATGCTGACATGCACAAAACTACTGCAGAACTACTGCAGAGTGCTGATCCAGGCCTTGGGTCACAGAAGAGAAATATCACTTTAAGCAGACTGAAGTTTAGCAGAAAGGATGACAATTAAAAAAAAAAAAATTAAAAAAAATCCCACCAGTAGAAATATAGGTTCTGGCAGTTGTGCCAATGCAACTAGGTTACTGTACATCTGCAAAGCCATTAATCACCTCCTGAGGACTGCCAAGCTTTCTAAAACAAGCGCATCTTTTTAAAGGCAAACCTTTACCATTGCAGCCCCAACACCACTTACGTCCTCCCCGCACATAGATGGTTAGCAGGCAGTCAATGGGCAGCTGGAGAGGTACTTTTTACAAGGGCATGTAGTGAGTGACAGGACAAGGGACAATGGCTGAAGCTGAAGAAGGATAGGTTTAAATTAGGTATTAGGAAGAAATTATTCACTGTGAGGGTGAGGCACTGGCACAGGCTGCCCAGAGAAGCTGTGGATGCCCCCTCCCTGCAAGTGGTCAAGGCCAGGTTGGATGAGGCTTTGGGCAGCCTGAAGGGTGTCCCTGCCCATGGCAGGGGGTTGAAAATAGATGATTTTTGAGGTGACTTCCAACCCATTCTATGATTCTGTGAATGATGAACCCTCATGCCACCAGTCACGGCAGTACCTGGGGTGCAGGGTACCCTGCAGCTCTGCCTCCCTGGCAGCTCCCACCTGAAAGGAAGAGTGAGCACACAAACTGTATCTGAAGGGGGAGACAGGGGTGGTTTTCTGGGTGCCAACTGGCTCCCCCAGCATACTCTTGTGTTGAACAGCATTTTGTCTGGTGAGACAGGTCTAAAGGAGAGCTTTTCCACTGTGCATGAACAGGGAAGCAGAAGGGGGGAGCATTTCCCAGCTCTTTGGGAGTTAGCTTGGCATTCCAGTAGCTTGGGAACATGCAGGAACACCCAAGAAGCGGCACTACCCAAAGCAAAGGAATGCAAGTGGGGTGTCCCTGTGCTGCCCCCGAGGGACAGCCAGGGCTGATAGCCACACAGGCGGACAGCCTTGGGGACCAACGGCCCTGCTTTCGGGGATCCTCCTGGGGGGAACGGAGCTCCAGAGCTGGTTGCTCCCAGCTGCCCGCCGCCCCTCGGGGAAGGCTGGCTAGCGCGAACATACAGCCCAGCCCTGAAGCAGCGCCCCCGCCCCGCCACCTGCTGCCCCCTCCGCGGCCGCCGCGCGGCGCACGCTGGGCAGTGTAGTCCTTGGGCGGCAGCGAGGCCCCGCGCTCTATGGCCGCGGGGCGGGGTAGAACTCTCCTTCCCGTGGGGCAGCAGGGGCGGCGGCGGCCGCTACGTGCCTGGCGCGCCCTGGGAGAACCGCCATTTTATGAGGAAAAACGGCGGCCGCTGTCCGTTAGCGGTTAGTGCGGGGCGGTGTGCCGGGGGCGCTGTGGTGAGGGGCGGGGGGGCTCCCATCCCTTTGAATTTCCCTTTGTGCGTTCTCCTTTTACCCCTTTCTCTCTCTCTTTCCCCTTCCTTCTCAGGTTCGCCCCCCTCCCTCTGCTTTTGTTATCCCTCCCCTCGCTTCCTTCCCCTCCCTCCCCTCCCCGCCCCCGCTGGCACTGCGGAGCCGGAGACGTGACCCGAGCGGACCCAGCCGCGGCCTTTTCCCTGCTGCTTCAGCCTCTCGCCGCAGAGTCGCATGTCATCTATCCAGAACCTCCAATCCTTCGGTAAGAGCCCCCGCCGGGGCGGCACCCCGCCTCAGGGAGCCCCCAGGGTCGGTGGTGTCGTCGTCGTCGTGTCGTCCCCCGCCCCGGCAAATCTACCCCTGGGTTTTGACTGCCTCCGCCATCCCGTCGTCGGGCCCCTGTCCGTGTTGCCGACCCCGGCACCCACCGGGCCCCCGGCGTGTCGTTCCCCCCCAGCCCCACCGCAGTGACATTGAAGCCGTTGCCCAGCGGGTGTTGCCATCCCCGCGTTGCTCTGTAAAGGCAGCTCTGACTGCTCGTCCTTCTCCTCCCTCGGCGCCGGCCCCGGGACGTGCGCTGTAAGTGCAGCGGGGAAGCATCGGGTAGGAGACAGCCATGGAGGAGGTGCTGCCTTGTGCCGTGCTCCTGCCCCCCCTACAGCGCTGTTTGCCGGAGTGTCTGCCAGCGCCTTAAATGGGGCTTTTCTGTCAAGCCGGCGGTCCCAAACTTGTAATCTTTGTGGGTCGAGGGAGTCCAGGGTTTGTATCCCCTGCTAAGGAAGGAAATCATCTCGCTTCCAATTGCTTGTTGGTGTCGCAAAGCCTGATGTACGCCCTGCAAAGGGTATTGTTTCTTCAGATTGAGCGGTACAGATGGTTAGTCATCCCACTTGGACTAGCCGGGAAGAGTATCATGCTGGGCCGTGGTTCTCTGCCTTCCTTATCTATAGGCAACAGAAGCGAGCAAGTTCACACTTTGTACAATAATGTGGTCAGGGTTTTGGTTTCAGTTTTGTCTTAAGTCTTCTGCACGTAAAAGCCGTATGTAAAGGTTATGTTAATCACGATTTGGGATAATCACGGTTTGCAAGCTGATCCTGTGCTTAGGAAAGTGCTTTCCAAAGGGATTTGTTTGTAATCTGATGTTAACACCTACGGTGCTGGTTTATCTCCCAACCTCGAATCCTAAAACTCTGCCAAGTGGTTGTCATGCCCAAGTCACCGTTTTCTTTCACCTTTTCTTTGCCTCTATTTGTGCTTGCCCTGCGAGCTGTGGGGCTGAGTTGAAATTCAGCGTGTTTTAACAACCGCGGTAGTAGAAACTGAGCCGATCAAGCTTCCCAGTGCTGTACTTGTTTATCCTGCGGTGCTTGCACCCTCATGCTATTTTCAGTGCCTTTAATGCTCATGTTCTTGTTCTTAGGAGGGTCAGTCTGCAGCTGAACTACTTCTGTTCCTATTTCTGTTGAAGTTTTTGCTTTTCTGGGATGTTTGTCTCAAGTGGATGGCAAAACTTAATTAGTGTGTTTTAGGTTTGAATTTTACGTGGAAGTTTGGGAAGTTGTGGCTTCTGTGGCACCTACGTTTTTCTGATGATATGTTCTTCAGTAAAGTTTCCCAAAAATTACTTGAGTTCTGTTTTTAAAAAAAGCACTTGAAGTACTGAATCTTGAAGATTTATTTGGAGCTACTCATTAGGAAATTTGTAGGAATATCTCATTTCTTGATTGAGTGTTAAATGAGTGTTTGTAGAGAACAGAGAATTCTAAGAAGCATAACCTGTAAACCCTTCTTCCTAAATGCCTTCCTGTTTCATCTCTGCCAGATAAAGTTAAAATTGGAAGAATTTGAGAATTGACCTTGCTTTAGTCAAAGCCTAAATTTTTTTTTTAACAATTCTTGCCTAAAATCACTGGTTGGCAGAGGCGGAGGGGGGGTTGTCCTGGTTTACAGACAGCCTCTGGCATTTGCTAGTCTCTGTTACTGTGTTTTGTTTACATGTGTAGCCAAGAATTGCATCCATGCCTTAAAATGCTGGCAGCGTGGTACCTGTCAAGGTAAGGTATAAGACTTCCAGAGCTTGAAAACATTGTGTGTGCAAGAGCTTTTTGGGTTTTTTTGTGACTTACCAGTTGATCTCCTAAAAGGTAGGACTTCTGTGTGCGTTCTAAGTGAAATACAGCTGTCCAAAACTAACATGCACTTGAACTCTTAGGTGAACTTGCACTCTTGGAACCCTGTTTTGAGGTTCGGAGCTCCAGGATTTACAGTTTGCAAGGAATAGCCAAGTAGATTGGTACTGTAGCTGGAAATTGTCTGGGAAGGCACTGAAGAAAGTGGATGCATGATAGTTGAGAGCGCTGTGCTGAGTTAGTAGGCTAATGAGACTTAATACAGCTTTAGGGAAAAATACTGTTGATTTTAACAGTGTATTTTTAAAAAATGGAGAAAACAGCAAGATTATCCCCAAAGAGAAGCCTTTTGTGCTTTTTTTTTTTTTTTTTTTAAATGAGAAACGTACCTGTTAGTTTTTGAGCTTGGGTGCTTTCCTTTGGGAATGACAGGAATCTTTCTTCTTCCTGCAGACCCCTTTGCTGATGCAACAAAGGGTGACGACTTACTCCCGGCGGGGACTGAGGATTACATCCATATAAGAATCCAGCAACGAAACGGGAGAAAGACCCTAACAACTGTTCAGGGGATTGCAGATGATTACGACAAGAAGAAACTTGTGAAAGCTTTCAAAAAGGTAAAGTTGCAAGCAACAGAATATCTTATTTATTCCATTGTTGCCAGTGCACATCACTTTTCTTATTAAGGTTGATCCATTTCCCTGTCTTTCTCAAAATTCTTATCAGTGTCTAGTGACACTGATTTTTGCTAAAATGTTAAACCTTTTTTTCCTCAAAAAAAAAAAAAAGGTATTATGAATGCTTCATTAAAATTTCACAGATATCTGGATTTTATGTGAAAAGTAAAATCAGTTTAGAGCAGAACTGGTTTTGCATTCCTGCTTTGGTCGTAGCTGGGTTGCTGTTGAAATCTTGAGTTTCACTAGAATGAAAATATTTATTTTAAAATAGTGTGGAGTTGAAAGGCTGTATCTTATGACTTTGTTTTCCATTCCTCTAATAACTGTTGGCCAGTTCCTTCTGCACAGCTGCTAATCTTGTCTTTGCTTATATTTGCTGTCAGCAGCTTAGTTTGTGTCTGTGTGCATCAGCAGATATCTTCCATTTGCTCTGAAAACCAGTGTAAAGTAGATGTAGCCTTTTGCCTTTAGTAGAATTCAGTAAGCAGCTTCCATTACAAAATTCTGCTGAAAAGGCTTACTAAGCAAAATCTGAATGTACATCAGATGCCTTATAATATGAATGTTTCTCTCCAGAAATTTGCTTGTAATGGTACTGTGATTGAACATCCTGAGTACGGTGAAGTTATCCAGCTTCAAGGTGACCAGCGGAAGAACATTTGCCAATTCCTCTTGGAGGTGAGGACTGCAGTTAAATATTTCAACCTCTCTGTAGGCAATGGTGATAGGTGGCACTGATAGTTGTTAACCAGCACAAGGTGTCTGCTATGGTTCATTTCTATTTTCACTAAAAAGTTGAATGATGCTTGCAGAATCAGAGTAAAACTCCACTAAGGATCTAAGCACTGTAAAATGGGTTCACCTGGCTGCAACACACCACCTGTTCTCTGGCAGCATAACTTGAGTTCTTCATTGTAAAATCAAATGTTTGATGCAAACCATTGCTACTAGTTCAGTGATGCAAATCATGATGTAGTGATGTTATGCTGCCGAAGAATTAAGTGCTAGGACTACAGAACAAGTCAGGTGTCTGATAAGATTTATTTTTTTTTATGTAGTCAGTCACTCTGCTTGGCCCAGAAGCATTGTGGAAACTAGAAAACTGCTTTACTAAGTATATAGTGTGTTGCAGTTTCTTTAATCAAAACCATAACGTTATGGTAAGGTGATACCACTGTAATACCCTAAGCACGTAAGCTTTACTGAAATATGTTGCTTTTCTCCTTTAGATTGGCATTGTCAAAGAAGAACAACTGAAAGTTCATGGTTTCTAAAATACCTGTACTCTGATGAAGAACCCTGCAGTATCTGGTCTTACCTAGCCTGGCTCTTCTGTGAAAAATGAATCTTTGCAGTGAATGGACTTCCCTGTCTCCTGAACATTTAAAATTTGATTCAGATTTGCATGACTGCGTGAAATGTGTGGTGTGTAGACTAGAAACACATAAGAAAACTTCAGTAAGGTGGTAATGAAGACACTTGGGAACTTTAACACATTTCCAATGGAAATGTTTTAGTGATGATTGTTCAGTTTACTACTCTTCCACCTGACTTAAATGCGTGGGTTGTATTAAAATAGTGTGTGATGTTGCTTAGAAATAAAAGTTTATTCATATATTTTCTGGGATATTTGAAATGCTTTAGCTGAAGTTTTAAAGTAGCACAGCAGCCTTACTTTAAAGAATGGCTACAGTGTTTTGTGCAAGTGCAGCTCGCTGCTCACTGAATAAACGGGACAATCTACGTGATGAAGCATTAGCTGATTAATCAGTAGATTAGCTTGATGTGATCTTATCCTGGAGCTGTAAGACTAGAGCTTTTAAGTCTTTTGTGTAGGTTTATCTTAGCAGCAGCATGATAAGTTGTAAATTGTTTGCTAGGTAAGTAGATCTTCTCTAAAATTTACTGCAGTGACTATGAAATATTAGTGTTAAGCGTAGTAGGGCTATAATAAGCTGAACTCCTTAAGGCTGCTATTACTGAGAACACGTTAAACGCCTAGGTCTTACATAGTACTCCCAAAACCTTTGAAAGAAGCCCATGGGATTTTGTGTCTCTTCTGTCACTGAATGAAAGGAAAATACATTGAGTTGACTTCTGCCATGACTGTGCATTTACTGTTGGCAAGCGAAGTACTTCAATTAATTAGCTGGTAGCGTTCGCTGTGGAAGTAACAAAGGGAACAGACTCCACATTATTAACCTTTTTTTTTCCTGGTGTGAAACGTTTTGCTGTGACTAACAGTAAATATGGTGGGATTGAGTGTTAGTACAGAAAGTTGATTTTTCTAGCAGGTGTTTTGTTCACTGTGATCTGAAGTTACAGTAGATTGTTCCACCATGTTCATTTGGTTTTAATTAGCTGTACGCATTCATTGTGCTGCTTTTAAGACACAACTCTTTACAGAATGAAATTACTTCCTGTAGTAAAGCATGCAGATCTTATCTTCCTTGTCAGATAGGTGTGGAAATTTTGTCTGAAACAATTCAAAACGTGCTGAGCAGGGAAGCCATAAGAATAGTGGAGAAAGTTAAAACCCCAAACTTGTACTATTATGTGTTCTCTGAAAAGAAGAAAGAGACATTTCTTTACTGCTAAGACTTAATAATAATTTAACTCAGATTAATAATTACATCATAGCTGGGTTGCTGTTGAAATAGAAATTTTAGAGAGAAGAAAACAACCCCACAACTGCTTCTGTCAACATCAAGAACACGCAAAACTATATTGCTCAATATTGCCCATTTTTGTTTCCTGGTCAGGCTCGCCTTTCTACATAGAAGTGCTCAATTTCAGCTCATTTTTTAAGATTTCTGAATTCAGATAGGGACCTTTATGTCAGTAGCAGCAGTTAAGGGAGCATTATAAAGCATTCATATGACATTTTCTTTCTCTGTCTGGTCTAGACAAATCTACCTGTAAGAATCCAGTGTCTCAAACCTCCACAAATTCTGCCTGGTGTTACAAAGCGTTCCAGAAGATCCCATGCTGTTGAGGTATAATGTGTTCAGGAGGAGGGAAGGTCTGCCACAAAACGTGAAATACCAGCATGCAGAATGAAAATCCAAGGAATGAGTCTTGTGCAAGTCCTGCATATTAATAGAATAAAATAATGGAACTGCAAGTTTACCTAGTCTTGATTCATAGATGTTAAAGTAATTAATCCTTTCAGGGTGCATAGCACTTAAGTGATTTTTGTTTTATCAAATGCCAGAAACTGACATTTGCATTTAAAGTTTGCTCTCCTGCCCAAGAGGAAAAACAAGCAGCATCTTCTCCTGTTCCACTTATTACAGGAGTGCTTCTAGTGGGTTTTTGAATTGGAGATTAACAAATGAATAGCGACTGTCATGTGTTACTGAGTCAGTCTTCATTTCAGATGGCACTCTATTAGCTCCCTAAGCTTGAGTCATTTCTCCAGAGTCATTCTGCTTGGAATAAATAAGAAAAACTTTTGTTTTCCTCATTTAAAAGTCCTTTCTTATAGGAGGAACCTTGCAGTTGACAGGTGGGTTGGGTTTTAGGCTCTGAGTTGCATGTGTTTTATCCTTTGAAGGGCAAAGTAAAAAGGAGAGGAGTAAGAAGTAACACGTTTGAAGTTTAAATAGATGAGATTTTCGTGGCAACAATCTTTCTAGAAGGAAAGCAGAAATTCTTGACCTTGAAGTGTTTTAAGCTAGAACAACATCTCAGTAAGATTATAACTGGCCTTGTCAGTGGTGCAAGCCTCTTTGTGCCTCCTAGAGAAAGGCTTCAACAATTCTACATTTTACCTTATGCTGAAACTTGTCAAAACTCAGCCTCTTTGGAATACATATCTATGTTTCAAGAGTGCTAAATGATAAGGAAGACTTTGGGGAAAAAACTTTAAATCACTGCCTTGAAAATCTGTTTTTCACGGTGAAGGTAGGTTTCAGTCTTTCCAGCTATTCCAAAAGAGATTTAAAAATGGTAAAGGATGTGGCCCACAATTGTCGAGGCACTGAAAGAGAGCTGATAATAGAAAGCAATTTGTAAACCCACTCATAGGGCTTGAGACTGGGCAAGCTCAAACTGCAAAGAGCAGTGGCTTTTTTTTTTTTGGAATATTGTGAAGTCTGTGTCTTTCAAATCTCCAAATCATAAATGCTGACTTGATGATACTCAGGCTTAACCACAAGCTGTGACTAGATGGAGGAACTGCAGTTTCAAATTCACAGCCTTGCTGTGCATAGTTGTTAGGCTGTTGTGGTTGATACTTGGGGGTTTTTACCTTATACACTGGAGTTAGATGTTGCATAAAGAAATTGAATTGCCTGTGCAGAGCCTAACTATACTTAGTAGTGAGGCCATCGCTTCCCAAATGGTGGTAGCAGTCCTTATGTTGTAGAAGACGAAATGTGGTCATTTAAGTCTGTAAGCTGGATGCTTCTTCCTTCCTTGTGTGTGGTATCAGACCCCTGACCTTCACCTGTGGTCTGCTAGCTCTGACCACGTGTTTCAGAGATGAGTGTGAGGAGCACAACTCTGGGCAGATGAGCAAAAATCTTCTCAAGTGAAAGAACCTTTGGAAATGATAGTGCAGTGATTGTGTATGCATACTGTTTCTTGGTTCTGTGGCTTTGCTTAAACTTTACTTCCTGCACTATAGTTTTGCACAGCCAAAATTAAAAGCATTTTGTTCTGGAGGACTTCTTTTGAATGGAAGGAGGGAACCTCACCAAAACCCACCAAATCACTTACAAAACAAGTTTATAACTTAAGTTTAATTTCATTAACTTAGATTCACTGGAACTGCAAGAGCTCTATAACGTGGTTATTTCTGTTTCTGTGTCTTTAAAAGTCCAAATTAAAATTCATTGAGAGCTTGACATTTGAAGTTACAAATATATCTAAAGCCATTATAAAACTTAAAATTGAGAAGAGTTGTTGAAGCTGAAGTTTTAAATATGTATATAAATAATAATTAGGCAGAGCTCTGCGTTTTGTCCTTTTCTGTAGTCCTGCTTATGATAGGTATGCAGTTGCCCTAAAGATGCACACAGACAGATTTACCTTGAGTTCTAATCAGTAGTTACCTTTTCCTTCATCCTTCTGGAAGGCTGAAGTGTGCAGGCTCCATCTGTACACCCTTGATTGAAGTGGCTCAGTAGTTCTCTCACTATGTGTGAGTATGTACCAGATTGGTATTTAGCCAGTTAAAGAATGCAGGAGGCCTTTTTATGGGTTGTTTGGGACACAGTAAGGGTTACACTCACATTTGGTGTGTTCAGTATTCATTAATGTCAGTGAGTGTTCCTTTAATTAGTGTGCTATTGCCACTAAGGAAAGTGGTCTGAGAGAGTCATGTGTGTTTAAGTGCAAAGGATTTGCCTTCCTCCTAAAACTCCGTGCATCTAGTCTCGGTGTAGTTAGGAACACGTGCCCTATGCCTGGTAAGATGAAGGTTACTTTCCAGTTGAAAGATCAAAAGCTCTTAAGGGAGAAATGACTTGTTTGCTGTACAGATGCTTCATGCCTACTGTTTCCAGTTCACATTAAAAAAACCTCAAGATTTCTGTTAGGCTTGCCTTTTTAATGTTTGCTTCGTGCCTGTGAGTGATCTCTTTATGAACAAGGCTTGACCTGTACTGGGAGTATTACTAGATAGTTCAGACAAAGTCTTTGGAAATAAAATGTACTGATGTTGTATGTATGCTTTTTTGAAACAAATGGAATTTGTTTTAATTATCAAGGAGGATTTTCTTTTTTGTAGAAGACAGCATGATTTAATAGTAGTGATGTATGTGATCCTCTTGTAATCAGCTTTGATTTCTTCAAGAAATGCTGTATTTACTCTTTTAAATTTCTTCCATAATCTGTACTAATCAACTTTAAAGTATTGTGACTTGTACTGGGCTATCACAGCTCTAAAACAAGGTGATGGTGTTGGCTTGACATCTAAAATTTTGAGTAGAAGAGGGACATCTAATTTTTCAAGTAAGCAAAATGCACAGTGTTTGAAGATGGAGCCAGAAACGTGTTCAAGCTTGGTCTAAGCTATTTTAGAATGTCTTGCATCTGTGAAATGTGACAGCACATTTCTGAAATTAAATTGAGGTCTGATTAAAAGTACTTGTGTATATAATAAATGTTTTGGGTTTTTTCTGGTTTGTGCCATCTTTGCTATGATTATGCAGTAAAAAGAAACATGATGAAGACTTGCTTCTCCAAGTTAGGAGTAGCTGAATTCTGCAGAAGTGGTTGCAAGTGGTCGTGCTCCTCAAAGACAATTGAGCTGTCAGCTGTGGTGTTGGTTCCTCTCAACTGGAGAGAGCAACTGTGCTGCTCTACAGTACATATGGATGAGCCTCGGGTAGCATGCTGGGGCCACTAACCCCATGGAAGAGGTGGCACCACAGTTGTGCCAGTACCCTGTTCTGGGACTAGAAAATTGCTCTTCTGTGCAATTTTCTGACTGTCCAGTAGTGGTTTTACTTCATAAAGAGCATTGTGAACAAGGCTATGTTGGAAAGTAGGTGGCCCTGGAGTCCTCACCCATGGCTGCCTTGCTCACCTTGCACACTAGGCTGTTTTTAAAAGGCTCTGAGGGACTCATCAAATAGATTCATTTCTCCTGGTAGTAGGTGTCAATTCCAGCACTGGCTTATGTCACACTGAAACTAGGTCATCCTTCAGTAATGCTATGGAAGATGAACAAGGCTTCTGTAGAGGATGAGAGGGAAAGAGAGGCAGCTTCCAAGTACACCAATGCAGAGTCCTTCCAGTTGCCTCCACCTAGAGCCAGCCTAGGCTGTGGCTTGCGCTGCACAGGAGCAGCGGTGCTGTTTTTCCAGGTCTTGGCTGGTTCTCAAAGTTGAGTCAGCCTGATACCCAGCAGGGTCTGGCTATGAAGTCGAAGTACCAGAACACTGGTCATAGGACATCATCTAACCACCCAGAAATGGGTCTGTCCCAACAGGCCTTTAATTTCTGTCTCTCTGATAAAAGCAGTACCTTGACAACTTCAGGGCGGTACTCTCTGAACAGGGAAAATTGACAGTTGTCCTCTGAGGAGATTTATGGGGGAGGGGAAACCCCAAACCAACCTGAAAAGTTCTAAAAATCAAGGCCAACATTCAGAAGACACCAACCAGACATCTCAGGGGACAATTTTATACAGAAAAGCAGAAGCACGCTGTTGCTAGCAGCTGCATGTTGCTGGATGAGGCTACAGGCATGGGAATGTGAAGGAAACTTGCTCAGAACGGTGGTACCCCTTGAAGAGCTGTCTCAAGGCTCTGCAGGCTGTCAGGCAGAGGCGGTGGTGGTGTGTTACTTGGAAGTTCTTGTGTCTAGGCTGTGTTCTTCACTCAGTTTGTCCATCCTGCGCTGCCCCAGCTGGGCTGTGTGCTCTGGCTGCTGAGGGGCGCTGGCTGATGGACACAGCAGAGGCAGCAAAAAACAGAAACAAAAGGTTTGGCCAGCCCTTTCCACTGTCTGTAGTGCTTTAGTGACCTGGCAGGCTGGCTGCTGGCACCGAAGGGGTGGACTTTTTTCCCAGGTATGTAAGGAGAGAAATTGCCCTGGAGTTAATAGAATTGGGCAGATTTTATTTTCAGGTTGGCATCTGGTAGTGGTGACAGTGACAAAGCACCTTCTGACTTATTTTTCAGATGTTTGCTTGGCCTTTGTTTTTGCACAGAGTTTTTCCTGTTCATTGAAGTCTGGGCCTCAGCTGGCACAGCTCCATCTGAGCAGACCAAAAGGTCTTCTTGAAAAACCACGAGTTGGCCCCTGGCCCCACAAGTCCCCATGTTTTTTAATATGTCAGCAGATTTAAGGACTTTGGGTTTGGGCATACAAGCCCCTGGTACATGTATAAGCACTTCTTTTGATGTTATCTACTTCTGAGAATCTTCCTGAAATCACAGAGATGTGGGATTTTTGTGTTTCTCTGAAGAAAGTCCAGGCACGAGAGCATAGGATTCCGTTGTTCTCATGGGTCGTGAAGTATTAGGAAGTCTAAATGTACAGGGGGAAACCCAGAGCGGATGTGCTTGTTGAGTCACACAGAGCCTGTTTGAAAAGAGCTAGCCTACATGTTTGCGAATCTTTGATGTGCTGTATTACACAGGCACGTAGTGCGTTGTATATCCTCACGTTTGGCTGTTCCTGGCTCGGCTCTGGGGGATGCCAGCCTGCCTGCCGCGCCGGTGAGGGAATGGAGGCGCAGCAGGAAGACCTGCTGCTGCTGTGGCTTCGCTCCTACAGGAACAAGCTGTTCAGCGCTGCCGCCCCGAGCCTGACATCCAGCCAGGCGAGACAGCAGCCCAGGTGGGGCCGCTGTTCCCCCCGCGCCACTGTCTGCATCCACCGCTTGTCTCCTGCGCTGCCGGTGACATCACTGACCCCGGTGACCAGAGACTGACGTTCAGATGGAATGAGGAATGGCCAATAGATACAGCTACGTGAAGCAACGTGCTTGCTCTTTTGACCCTGAAGTGTTTCTGGCCTCATGATGATGTTTTCCCTTTTCTCATGCTTTGCTTTTCACAATGGAATGTCTTCATCCTGCACTCTTTGTACCCCACCAAAACACCACGTCAATCAGTGCCGTGCCTCAGCTGTCACTCTAGGAAATCAACACTAAGGCATGTGAGCAGAGCAATGGGCCTTGGGCTGTACAATGCTGCAAAACATGTAAGCTGCTTTTCCCCTGCCCTTAATTGCAACTTTTCCTTCAGCCATTGGCTTATTTAAGGTCTGTAGGTCCGTGTCCATTGTGCAAGGGAAGTTTTACAAATAACTATCAGGGGATGACATAAAACACTTTTGAAAATGTGTGTTCTGCATGTTTCTTTGGGGGGGGGTGTGAAGGTGGGGACTCCCTGGTTTTGGGTTGTGTTTTTTTTTTACTTCTCAAAGGCAATTAATCATTTTCTGTCAGTTTTATCAGCTTGAAATATTTTAAGCTATGTTTATGTTAACGGTCAGCTTGCTATTTCCAGTCCTTATCTCTAGATGTCACTGGAAGGCAGCATATGCTGAAAATAGGTGCTGAAGCCAGGAGAATTGCTGTAAAGCTTAAGAGGGGGGGAAATCAGAGGTGGAAATTTGGTAGAATTCCCAGGTGGCTGCAGGTGTAACCCATGTGAAACTGTAACCCAGGTTTCCTCTGCTTGAGAGAGAGAATTTGTAGTCTGTCTTCTGCCCTTAGCTGGACATCTCCCATCCCTACAGTGGCTGCACATCACCAGCGCCTGGGAGCTCAGTGCAGAGCCCCGTGCCTCAGCTGTGAGGAAGGGTGCCCATGTACCACTTCAGAGAGGAGAAAGGAAATCTGGCAGAGGCAGGAGGTGGCGGCTACAGCTTCCTAACAGGTGAAAGTCAGCTAATAGCAAGGCGCTGGGGAAGGAGGCAGAACCACTTCTACATCTCCACAGGTTCCACCAGTCAGCGCTGCTGCTCAATCAGTTCCAGGACATGAATCAGCAGGGAATTATTTGCTTAAAGGAGTCAGTTCTTGTCCACTTAGTTCTCCAACTTTACAGGCTCATATAAGTGCTGGTGTCGGGTCTGCTGGAAGAAGGGGGAGGAGAGGAGCTTGGTGCATGTCTGCATGAGTGCAGTTGAGATGACTGCACCCCAGGTGCAGCTGCCTGGAGGAAAGAGTTGTAAGGAATCAGGGTTGAAGAAGGTGTTCAAAACAATGGCAGGAGTCAGAGGAGACACCTGTAGCTGATGACTGCCTCCAGTGCCACCCCAGGCTGGCTGGGCCTGTGGGTGTATTTGGATAGATCTGGGTATGAGTAATGCCCGAGGGTCCATTTCTCTTCCAAGACTGTAGGACCTGGAAACAGCCCATTAGAGATGGGCTCCTCAAACACTCCAATGTTTGAATTTCAGTGGGTATTTTGTTCAAAAAGGGCTGAAACCCGTTTTTAACATGTATAGGATCAAAACTGTAACAAGCTTGTATTAAAACTGACAGAGAAGAGAAAAACGCTCTGATTTGGTGAGTAAGTGTTGGTGAGTACCTTTATGACTTTTGCTAAGGAAGGATGAAAGTTGCCACCACGTGATCTTTCAGGAAGCTAGTTCTTTCCTGAAACTGTACAAAGCATAGTTTCCAACTCAGCTCTCTATTCAAATGCTGTCACAGGCCAGCAGCAGCCTTTCCAGTCTTTCTCTTGGCCTTACCGGAATTCAGGTGAATAAAAGGGACCTTTGTAAAACTGAAATCTCCATTTTTTTTATATTAACCTTCCTTTCTCTTGCATCAGTGACAGTACAATGACTGATGAGATGACAAGGTTAGAAAGTACATTGTCTCCACAAGATCAGAGTTTCTGAAACTCTGGAGCCACTTATATCCAACAAGTAGAGGACTTGTGTCAAGTGAGAGCCTAGTTCCTGGGCATTGGATTGCCATCAGTGCCATGCTGGAAGGTAGTATGGGCATGTGCCACAAAGCCAAGCAGATACAGCTGCAATGACCTTGGTAGGAGGCTGGGCTTGGTAGTGTGGGGACAAACTAGCCCCTCTGGGCTGATATGGGGACCCTACCTGTATTTGGGGTATAGGCATATATAGGAAGGGACTGGACTGTTCACTTCTACACTCAAGCAAGCAGCCATGGCTTTTGCTGCTGACCATTGGACCAGCTCAAACTGAAGTTCACCAAACCTCTCTCTCTCTCTCTGAGGAACCTTTCACTTGGCACCTCCTTCAGGCTGAGGCACAGTGAGACCCTGAAGAGGCACAGACATGTTTCATCCCTTTGCTGAGGTTGTATACAGGAGTGTAGCTCATGCTCGGTGACAGAAGAAACAAACTAGCCCTTCTTCAGCACCTGATGGCAAAACTTGGTTGGTTCAGCCCTCCGCCCCCGCCACCCTCCACCAGGCCTGACACTGTGCTCCATGGAAATAATGTCCTGCCCTACAGCTGGAAGGGCGCCTTCCTGCCAAAGGCCCAGAGCGATCCTCACCATTGGTAAGATCTCTGCACACAGCAGCCTTCATGCTGTTGCTTGAAGTGTGTCATGCTTCATAAAGGTTTGAGAGTCAGATGGTCCTACATGATCATTGATGGTCCAGTCCATGTACCTCCCCATACGGACAGACACAGCAGGCTAACTCAGGCATGTAAATGTATGTGTTACAGAGCGACCTACTGCTGAAGCTGCTCTCACTTGTGCAGAGTTGGGAGGAACCCCAAAGAGGTGGTTCTAATTTCAGGTAAGGAAACACAGGAAGCAAAAGCTTTAGATTTACCTGTGCCCCACAAAGAAGGATGTGAGGGGAAGAGTCTGGTTGTGCTACCTCAGAGGGGGAAAAAGGTGATCTATTGATAAAGTCGGAAAACTGAAGCTATGGTTTTGTGACAGAGGAAGATCTACTAATGATACTGTGCTACTCAAAACTGTCAGTCACAAAAGTGAAAACTGAGGGTGAACATGCTCATTACCGTCACCCAGGAGTACCAGGAACATGTGGTCTGACATGACATGACTGCACATCATACACCATCACAAGATAGCGCCTGCTCCTCTCCAAGCAGCTTGAAAGTAGGCATTGGGTGTGGGTTTAGGAACAGACTATCAGAACCACAGAATTTGATGTCACTGGCCTTAAATGATCCCCAGCTGCCTCCAAGTGAGAATTAAGAGGTGACAGAGTGAGCACTGGCAAAATCCTGATTCAAGAGTCAGTCCTCTCCTGCTGACTTCACTGGTGGCTCCTCACACAGAGAAATGGATGTGCCCCATATGGCCAGCCAGCTGCTGCTAGACCACCTTCTGGAAACTGCCAATACTGCTTTAAAGACAGGCTCCAGCAGGTCTCTTGGGTGCTTGAGTGCCTACTGATTGCTGTGGGACTGTAAATGCCTAAATGCATTTCTCTCTTTGACCCAAAGCTCTCCTAATCTTCTCCTTGCCACCCCTTCCAGAAACTCAAAACACTGGAACTGGCTTCTCTTTCTATGCTTGGGAAGCATAAAGGTTCCCTAGGAAGCAAGGACATACAGACATGTTACTTCATTTTGGAATTTATTGATGACAAGATACAGAATCCCAAGGCAAATAATTTGTTGATGGGGCAGATTAGGGTGTAATCCTTACCAGTTTCATTCCTGGTCTCAATTAAAGCTGTAAATACCACTCGAGCATTGCACACTCCTGCAAGCAAAGACTTCTCATAAGACTTATGGACTCAACCCATCAGTCTAAATACCAGTAAGAAAACCACTTGGAATTGCACTTACGTAGGTTAGCTTGGGTCAGTTTAATGGAGGTGCTGCCATCTGGGGCCCCCAATACAAGAAAGATGTGGAACTGTTGGAGAGGGTTCAGAGGAGGGCCACAAGGATGATTAGAGGGCTGGAGCACCTGCCCTACAAGGAGAGGCTGAGGGAGCTGGGCTTGTTCAGCCTGGAGAAGAGAAGGCTGCGGGGGGACCTCATTGCAGCCTTCCAGTACCTGAAGGGAGCATACAAACAGGAGGGGAATCAACTTTTTAAAAGGGCAGACAATGGCAGGACAAGGGGGAATGGTTTAAAGCTGAAGGAGGGAAGGTTTAGATTGGGTATTAGGGGGAAGTTCTTTACAGAAAGAGTGGTGAGGTGCTGGAACAGGCTGCCCAGAGAGGTGGTGGATGCCCCATCCCTGGAAGTGTTCAAGGCCAGGTTGGATGGGGCCCTGGGCAACCTTGTGTAGATCCAGGCCTGAGGTTGGTGTCCCTGCCTGTGTCAGGGGGGTTGGAGCTCTATGATCCTTGGGGTCCCTTCCAACCCTTGCCATTCTATGATTCTATGATTTGACATGTTGGGGGGGAGGGGGTAATTTCAGCTTATTTAGCAATCTGAACATTTTGTGTAAGATCCTTTTCTCCTTGCTGAAGACAGGTAGGTACTTTATGCTTTCTGTAACAGCAAGCTTGTGGTCATTCACTGGAAGTGTAGGTCTCTTACCTGTTGGTCAGCTGGGTAAGATCTGGCTGGTTTCAACTTGGCTAACAGAGATTCCCACCAAAGAGACCAGCTGCAATTTGGGCTCTGCAGCTCTACTGAGGTCAGGAGTTTGCTGCTGCATAGTAGATCACAGTCTGGGGCTGACTTTGAGATCAACAGACCTGGTGAACAGGTACCTTGGAAAGGATTCTGTCCTTTTGGAAAAGCTGCAATGCTGGAAAGCAAAGAAACCAGAATCAATTGGCTTGTTAGAGTCTGTCCATTGAATTTAGGAATGCATCAGCTAGACATCATTTCTCTGGAATGCAGAATACAGAGTAAAGGTTTCCAAATCGGATCCACAGTTGGGCAAAAAAAAATCTAAATCAGTGTTATTCCTTTCCCCAAAATGTTGGTCAGACAGCAATTTTGACAGCTGGGGGAACAGTAGCACTGAAGCACATTGCTCCAGCTGAAGAACCAGACTGTATTGTATTGCATGACAGAAGGTTTAGTCTGAGGGCTATGGCTTTGCTTTTAAATAAGAATGGATGATGGAGACCTAGCTGGAAATTCATTCCTTGCTCAGCTCTTTTATAAGTAAAGAAATCAAGCATGCCAGTTGTTGGTGTGGATGAAAACCTGGTATTTCATGGCACTGATAGCTGTTGTGGAGGCGTGAAATTGAGTTCTTCTGGGGGTTATATCCATGGGCTAGCTCTGAAAGTCATAAATTGATCAGATTTTTGAGCAAATACCTTTTTCAAGTAAAACCAAATGCATTTAATAATGCAGATTGGTGGGGCCTGAAGTTATTTCAAAGGCAGCTTTGCATTTTTGCAGATTTCTAAGATTCCTGCTCTTTCTTAACCAGCACCAAGCCTCTCTCCTTGACTTGTTCCCAACATCCACTCCTCTTCCTAGAAACAGGAGCCTAATTTTTTCTACTTTCTTTAGAGGCAGGGTAGGAAAGGATCTACTGGAACACAGTATTCATCCGGTTGCCTTCTCCACTCCTGCCTCCTTCAAACTTCATGTCTCTTCAGCATTAACCAAATATTTCAGTGTAGACAAACCCTCTGTAAACCCCCACCAGAGAAACCAGACAACAACAGAAGTTAAACTGCACAGCTCGAGATGTTATTGGAATAAACAGCTTGATACCTATTTCTGCTCCTACTTAGTTATGAGCCACTTTTCTCAGAGGTGAGTAATTGATGAAGAGCTACTGGTTGTTTGGCAATAATGTTTAATGAACTGAAAAACGATCTGTTTGTAGGAGGATTAATGGTTCTCTGCACATTAACATCCTGTGGGTTGGCTAGTGGAAAAAGGTCTCTTATGGCACGGGCCTGCAGCTTTTGAGCTGCAGTGCTCGGGATGAAGTGACTCTTGCTGTAGCCTGGCCTTCAGAGGAGCAGCACCTCAGGCTGGCTGGCTAATGAGCAAACCAGATTTCTTCTTGATGGTTTTTCTGCTCTGAGTAATCAAGCATTGCTTTACCTTTTAGCTCTCCTGAGAAAATCTAGCAGCTTGAGTCACTGCATAGCTGCGATTTTAGCTTCATTGTTGAAAATGGTTTGGTTTATCAATGGGAAAACAAGTGCTGGTGAGATACTCTGCCCTTAAAAAAATGAAATCCTGGAGGGTAAGTTTTCACAGACTCACAGAATGTTTTGGGTTGGAAGGGACCTCAAAGATCATCTAGCTCCAACCCACTATCACAGGCAGGGACACCCTGCACTAGACCAGGCTGCCCAAAGCCCCATCCAGCCTGGCCTTGGACACTGCCAGCGAGGGGGCAGCCACAGCTTCTCTGGGCAGCCTGTGCCAGTGCTACATCATCCTCACAGGGAAGAATTTCTTTCCAATATCTAATCTAAGTCTGCCCCCTTTCAGCTTAAAGCCATAACTCCTTTTCCTATTGCAACATGCCCTTGTAAACAGTCCCTCTCTAGCTTTCTTGTTAAAGGAGTATGTCCCAGAGTTACCACTGCTGGTGCAGTCTGTGATCCTTGGCATGTATGGAGAGAGTTTAGTACAATTTTTCAGCTGCCTGTGAAATTAGCATTTGGAAATGCAGGTACAATTATTTTGGTAAAGCAAAAAGTAAAGCTCTCTACAGAGAGTACAGCATGACAACTGGGACCTCCAGGGATTTGCTCTGCAGCATGAAATAGAGCTTTTTCTCATGCTTTTGCAGGGGCTGAGGTGATGGTGGCTTTTATATTTCATTGCCCAAGGAATGTGAAAAGCCACTTCCATTGCAGGTTCATTAATACCAAAGAGAGAGAGAACAGTACATCTGGAAAGGGAACTGAATGACCTAGTTCTAGGGCTGGCACAGTGAACACCTTTGACCTTTTAACAACACAATGAGTTGACTTTTCTACAACACACTAAATTAAGTAGTTGGCTTGTGAAGAGGGAAGAAATATGACAGTAGAAAAAAGGACCTTAGAATCATGGGCTTCAGCCCCACCAGTAAACCCAAGAGCAAGTATCCAGTCTGCATGTCTGGAAAAGCTAAGCCCACAATGACAGTCTGTCAACCTCAGCTTTTCTCCTTTTAACTGAAACCCAAATTCTATTTTAGAGCAAAAAACCCATAAAAAAACCCTATTTTAGATTCCTTTGGATCCTAAATATTAATTTCTATAAACAGGGGCAGCTGGGATGGTGGTCTCTTGCCACATTTCTTCAGCTTAATTCTGGCCTAATGTTCATGCCAGCATTTAGTGCAGTTTTCTTTCACTATGGTTTAATTTCTGTAGCTTTGTGTTCTATCAGTTACAGCTAAGTAAAATTAAACTGCAATTGAATTATAACACAATCAGCAGTTCTGGTCAATTAGAATGAGATTAAGTGCTGTTCAAATCTGTTATGGTAGAAAACGATCCTGAAATAAGCACTTGGAGTCTCCAGTTAAAGGATGCTGCTGTGGCTGTGCAGTCCCATCCAGGCAGTTTAAATTCAGTGTATGCAAGACACAGGCATATCCCTTCCCTGCTGTTTGCCAAGACATGGGGTACCTGAGCCCATTTCTCCTCTTTGCCAGAGCTGAGGGTTTTGTGATCCACTGTCCTTAGTGGCTATACTAGATGAAATTTGCAAATCTGAGGTGTGATCAGAGGCTGGGGTCTCTCCCTGGTGTTGCCCCATGGATTGTGTAACCTGCAGCCCACTACATAACTCAGGCCAGCAAGGGGGTGGGTGCCACACAGCCATGGTGATACCCCTCCCATTTTCCCCCATGAGATCTTCAGGCATGAGACCTCCCCCCAGGGCTGGGACAGAGCAGCAGGGTTGGTGGTGGGCGCTACTGCTGGCTGGACTCCCCAAAAATGGCCACTGTGTGCCAGCCTAGAGCTGAGCCTCTCACAGCCCCTCTTCTGGGTGCTCCTTGGTGCTGCAAGAAGCATCAGCTGCCCCATCCAGAAAGAATCAAGGGTGACCTCTAGACTTGGGTATCTCAGCAAATGCAGTAGGTAAAGCTGTTCCAGCTGTGCTAGCCAGTGATCACAGGTGACACTAGTGCTTGTGAGACCCATGGGCTACAAGGTAATGCTGCAAAGAGCCAAGTGGGATTTAGCTGGGAAGGTCCTGCAGTGGGGCAGGCCACTTGAAATGGACCAGGTGTCCTGATGAAGATAAGTAGGTTCAGGAGGCTCAAACTAACCAGTGGCATTAGTCTGACACACTGTACTGGCAGGAGGTTGTGCAGGCTGGGTAGACATTAGATGGCAGTAAAAACTATGCTTTTCAGGGGCTCATTCAGGTAGAAATGGGATTAAGCCAGGGCACAGTGTTTAGGAGAGATGAGTTGTCTCACTGACCTGCCACTGCTAGCAGGTCACTGTGAAGCACCCTGTACAACTGGAAATTACAAGTACACAGAAGCAATTACCTAAGAGACCTTCACAGACTAAGTCCTCAACCAAGGTCATTTTAATTAGTCCTTTCATAAAACTGTGGTGAAGAACTCTGAGGATTCTTTAAAGTGGTCACTGAGTAGTGGTGGTAATTTGTTGCAGGTGCAAGGTGTAGCTCGTGGATGTCCTCAGGCTTCACATGGCAGGGCTCCTGGTGCAGGCACCTCTGAAGATGTAGGGGCTTTGAAGTTTCCCTGTAGCACTGTGTATGAGAGATGCTTATTGAGTCACTCTCCTAGCTTTGCAGCATGCTGATAGCTGGTCCAGAGACATTACTGTAGGGCCCACTGGGTGAAGATCTGTTGACACTGTGAAAAAAATAACCACTCGAAGAAGAGGAGGACAAATGTATCCCACGCTCTGCCTTGGTGATGGGGAAAGGCTTCTGAGCAGATTCAAAAAATCTTTTAATGTCATATAAGCCATTTGTTCACTTAGCCACAGCAGAGCTCACAAAACCAAATGCTCACAGCTCACACTTTAATGGCAATGCTGGTAAGCCTTGTGGTGCCTCTTGGGGTTTTTTTTTGGGGGGAGGTTGTTTGTTTTGTTGGGGTTTTTTGAAGTCAAAACACCTTGTAAAGGCAAACACATCTAGGAGCTTTTGATTCTTTTGATTACCTGGTTTTGCTTTGAAATAAGTGTTTAAGTCCTTCTGCTTGCATGAATGAATTTAAGTTCCTTGCCCAAGAACCCAGCAGAACCCACTTGAGAGGTCCACTTGGGTGAGGGCTTCCAGGTGGCTGTTGTGAGTGTGGAGGCTTCGTTCATCCTAGACAACGTAATCTAGTCTCCCAAGTGCCTGATGAGGATCTCAAGGCAGGCTAATTTATGGTTTGCTGCAGGGGTTGGGAAGTTCAGAGGCACCTCACGTAATGGAAGACTTTTTCCTGACAAAAACCACTCCCTGGCAGAAGGGGTTACACAGCACTGTGTTTCCAAAGGGTTTGCATACAGGTTTTGTGGGTTCACTCAGCTCTGGCAGTTCATTCTCCCTATACTTCAGCATGGATTTTAACCTGTCTCCACACTTAGGACAGCATTTGCTGATGAAGAGCACAAGCAGAAAGAGGCAGTGGAACACAAGGACACCGCTGTTTTGTATCAAAGCCCTGCAGCTGTCATTTGTCCAGGGTTGAGAAAAGTCTTCAGCTGCCTGGCCCTTAGGTGGGAATCAGAGAGCTCTCAACCTTTGCAAATCAAGCCTTGAAGTCTTTCCAAATACTCTGAGCCAGGTTTGTCTCAGGAGGCTCCCCTGGGAAACCCACTTTTAATCACACCAAGAAGTCCTGTAGTGGGAAACCAGAACAACCAGATGTGAACCAGTGAGACCTGGACAGGCTGGAGAGCTGGTCAGGGAAAAACCAGATGAAATTCAACAAAAGCAAGTGTAAAGTCTTGCACCTGGGGAGGAACAACCGCATGTATCAGTACAGGCTGGGGGATGTCCTGCTGGAGAAGAGCTCTGTGGAGAAGGACCTGGGGGTCCTGGTGGATGACAGGTTGGCCATGAGCCAGCAGTGTGCCCTGGTGGCTAAGAGAGCCAATGGGATCCTGGGGTGCATCAGGAGGAGTGTGGCCAGCAGGTCAAAGGAGGTGATCCTCCCCCTCTACTCTGCCCTGGTCAGGCCCCACCTGGAGTATTGTGTCCAGTTCTGGGCTCCCTGGTATAAAAAGGACAGGGATCTCCTGGAGAGAGTCCAAAGAAGGGCTACGTAGATGATTAAGGGCCTGGAACATCTGTCCTATGAGGAAAGGCTGAGAGAGCTGGGGCTGTTCAGCCTGGAGAAAAGAAGACTGAGGGAGGACCTAATCAATGTTTATAAATATCTTAAGCATGGGATGCAGGGGGAATTGGCCAGCCCCTTTTCTTTGGTCAGTGGAGACAGGACAAGGGGCAATGGCTGCAAGTTGGAGCACAGGAAGTTCCGCACCAACATGGGGAGGAACTTTTTCCCAGTGAGGGTGCCAGAGCCCTGGGACAGGCTGCCCAGGGAGATGGTGGAGTCTCCTTCCCTGGAGATATTAAAGACTCGTCTGGACACCTATCTGTGCAGTATGAGCTGGGGAGCTGCTTTGGCAGGGGGGTTGGACCTGATGATCTCTCGAGGTCCCTTCCAACCCCTACAATTCCGTGATTCTGTGATATGGTTGCCACAACGTCCTTCGGGAGACACGAGTGGTTGACACAGAGCAGGGACTTGCGGGCTCCACTGACCTGATCCGTGGGGTCCCTGTGACAAGTCTCTGCTCAAACCCAGTTTCAGTGTGGAGCAGGGTGAGGTTTGTGTCAGACAGGGCAAATAAGAGTGCACCCGTGGGAATGAACTAACCATTAAATGTTGTTACGTAAAGATGTAAGAACAGCAGGAAGCAAAAATAATGACAATTTGACATCATAGCTGTCCTGGCATTGGTTTGCATGCTCAGTATTACTGTTACCTAGACTTCAGGTGTCCCCTTTGTGCTAATGGGACTCTGATAACAATGGCGTTGTGGGCAATGTAAGCAAAGAATAAGAGATAATCCCTGTTCTACAGGGCTTCCAGTATTACTGGATATAGGAAAGGAAGTGCTTGAGGGGAAAGCACACAACGTAGAAGCAGAAGGTTCGGAAATAAGCCACTCAAATGGAACTACTTAAGATGAAGGACTCCCACTGAGGTTTCTTTAGCTTGCTCCACTGTTTTCCTTTTATGTCCATATTATTATGGCAGGTGTTTAAAAGTGCATGCGTTCAATGAAAAGACTGTACAGGCCTTCCATCCGGGAGTAGGGTTGAGACAAAGAGGTCTTCTCCTGTTTAGATGGGTAGGGTACAGTTGCTGCCAAGTGCCTTTTGATATAGATATAGTGGTTCTTTCCAAAGGACTGTAACAGAACACATATTTAGGAGGCCACATTGACTCATTACCAGCTTCTGGTGAGATAACGTATGGAGTGAACATGAAAATCAATAAGACAAGCAAAAGAAAGAGCTTGAGATAAGTGGGGGAGATGGAAGAAATCAATGCCATCCAGCTGTTATGATGGTGAAACAGAGTCCATAAGAGATCATATTAAATTCATAAGTGACATATTTCACATATCAGTCCATAACATCACCTGTACCAGGGACTGGAATCAGTATATTCACATAATTGCAGTGACATTCTTCAGATACCTACTGAACCTCTCATCTTACAAACTATCGCAGTAAGTTCATGGCTGTGCCACGATGTGTTTTCCAGAATAACCTTTATATGTTTAGTGTGGGGAGATTTATTGATATAAGATCAAATATTAACCTGCCAGGAAAAAAATAATCCATGATAGGAATAAAGACATTGACTATTGCCCTATTGCTGGCCGTGAGTGTGCACAAATACATAAATAAACAGCCCAGTGTAAAAAAACCCAAGCTGCTAAAGCCAGGGCAAGCCTTGCACCAGCATCCCAGGAGGCCTTCAGCTGTAGGCCTGAGCTGACTTACTAGCACTGTGAAGAAGTTGGAGATGGCTGCCTACTTGACAGTATCTACTAGCAAGGGGAAAGCCTGCAGCTGTCACTGTTTTCTCCACAGGACTGACACTCGTTTGGTTTTGGAGTTTTTTTGTTCGGTTTTTTGTTTGCTTGTTGGGGTTTTTTGTTGTTGGTAGGGTTGTTAGCCTTTTAGAATTTCTCAAATAAGAGTTCAGCCCTCATTTCTTCTGCCTTCTTACTCATTATCATCACCAGTCCTTTGTAACCTTTGTCACACTCCAAGCTAGGGCTTAAGAGCTGAAACTAGTGATATGTCCTAAAAACCTGAGGGGTTGTCTTCCTAGAGACTTGCAGCAACAGAAGAACTGAATTCCTCATGTGTATTTTCCTCTTCTGAGGTCTGCAAATGCAGTGTTTACTCCTGATTTATTTCTGATATCACTTGCTTTTAGTGTTTTTTTCTCCCTCCATTGGGATATAGCTGGCATTTTTCCTCCAGAAATGTATTAACTTGTGTTTTTCTACACTGAGAAATATTTTACTCCCTAGATGTAACATTGCTGTAACAGGCCTCTCCCTGTTGCCTTCACATTGGAGAAACAAGTGCTTGTTCACATGGAGGTTCCCATCTGGAGATGCACCCAAATCTCCCTTGAAGCTCACCTTTGGAAATTGGAGAAGCCTAGGTTGGTGAGTGACTCTTTAATAAAGGCTAAGGTGGCCTTTGATTTATAATGTTAAGTACTGGAAGAAGCAGTCACTGGTCTTTGTTGTTGTCATCTCGTCTTGCTCTAGTCTTCATTTATTTACTATCTACATGCTTACAATTAATTTTAATTTCTAACAAAGTCATTTTTCACACATTGTACATGTTTGGTTTCTTTCTAAAGAACAGGTGGTGTAGTTTGGTGGGTTGGGGTTGTGAGGTGTCCTGCAGGGATGGATTCTGCAAGAAGCAGACAGATGCTTCCCCTAGGCCCGACAGAGCAAACACCAGCTGAGCACAAGGCTGGACTCACCATTGACCAAGGTCGAGCTCGTCAACAATGGTCACAGCACCTCTGGAAACCACATTTAGGAGAAAAAAATGGAAGCAGCTGCTTTTTGCCACCAGAGAAGGGAGTGAGAAGATGGAAAAATCTGCAGACACCGTGGTCAGTGAAGAAGAGGGAAGGAGCAGGTGCCCCAGGCACTTCATTGGACTGTACTTTACACCAAACTTTTTGATGAAAAAAAAATTCTGAGAGATGTCATTTTCATTTGAAAAACATTAGTGAGGGTATTTTTGAGGAATTCATTGCATTAGAAGTTTGATACCTTTTGCATTTGTGTTAGAATGCTTTTTCCTCTGTGTCCAAGATTATCTACTGTATTTCTAAATACCACCAGCAATCTTCCTGTAGTCTTATTCAGATTAAAATTGCTATTTTTGGTGTGTAGATGTAAAAATAATAATTTACCTAAGAAAAAGCAAAGCATTAACCTTTCCAAATATTGCTTGTCAATTGCTTTTCCTCCCTCCACTGCCTGGATAATGCAGCTCCTCACGTTTCTCCTTGCTGTAAACACAGCTGCATCCCAATGTAACTGCACTCATTTCAGTTGTGTCACTGCAACATGGTGTCCTGGTGATGGGACACCACTTGTGCTGCGAGACATGAGGGAAAGGTGTGGGAGCAGTCCCACCCATTTGGCAGCAGAGCTAAGATGTGCCATTTATGGGAAAGTTAAAGAGAGAAAGAGGGTTCTTCTTTGGAGAAGATGTATCTTTGTATATGTGCCTTGACTAAACTTGTCTCATAGTGACGTTTGTAACTCTATCTGTGCTAGATTTAGGATGAGAAGACCATGCAAAAGTCAGTTAATCTTGTCTTTCTCTTCCTTGTGGGCTGTACAGTCTCAGAGTATTTTAAGCAATTATCTGAAAATAAGAGGAATGAAAAATTTGCCTTTCTGTTCTACATACCAGAAACCAGCTATTTGTGATTTGCTATTTGCAGTCTCCCATCTCCTGCTGGCAATTTTCAGGAATAGAGCCAAGTCACAAACCAGCCCTTATTTCTGTCACAGCAAAAGCAAGGCATCACTCGTTTCCTTCTCCTGCCTCACCTCTGCATCACGCACTGGAAACTGAGAGGATGGCAGGAGTGAGTCAGTGTTCCCAGCTCTGCAAAAATCAGCCTTTCAAGAATAACTTTTGAGTGGGATTCTCTTCTCAGTTACTGTCAGAAGGTAATGCACTGGCCTTAAAGTAAGTCATCTTTTTTACAGGGAAGAACAGGAGCTCCTCTAAGTCCCACAGAGGCCCAATGACTGAAATACACTCTCATTCTCTTTCCAGCTAAGTGGCATTTTCACTTATAAGAAGGATACATTGCTTCATCAATTCAGTTTCAAATGGTGCACAGAAGAGCTTTCTCTGAGGATTATTCTCAGCAGAGCAGAAGAGACCCCGACTAGTCAAGATTAGGGATTAGGACCATGAATCCATTTTTTTTATTGCCAGGTTGCTTTACACCAGCAAATAAATTAGGAACCAAGGAAAAAGCTGCCTTAGGAAATGAGGGCAAGGGAGCTAATCACTCCTGCCGTGCCCGTAACAGCCAGGCTTAGAGCTCTGTTTACATGGGGGCACTCTGCTCTTACCAGCTTAACTGGGAAACAGGAGACTCCACACTTCATCAGTTCTACTATGTTGGCAACTCCTCCAGAGCTTTTATCACACAGAAGTCCTGCTGTCTTTTCAAGCCCCTCTGCGTGCTCTGTGGCATGTCCTGTGCAATCACCAGGGTCCAGCACTCCAGCATCAATAATCTCTATCTTTTCATTAAAGACATCTTTAGGCAGCAATGTGTATTCCCTACAATTCTTTGTCTGCCCTACACTGTACTTCATTCTATAGTTACAAGGGTTGTTTTTTTTTAAAAACACTCACTTTTGTAACATTTCTGTGATTTTTACCTTTTAATTTTATTTTTTTTTTCACCCAGAAGAGGGAAGGAAGACTGGAAGCTGTAGCAATAGGGAAGATGTAAAACTATGAAGACAGAGATACACAGGAGTCACTCAGGAGGGGAGCCTGGCACAACTTTATTAGTAAAAGTGGGGAGAATGAAGCAGATGATTGGAAGGCCATTGTTGAGATATACCTTGGAAGTGGTGTCAAATATGATGTCAATACTGTTCTCTTGTCCATGGTGAAAAGAGGATGTTTATTCTTTCAGCTGAGCCCCCACCCAGCTCTCCATTCTGCAGTGGGGAGGCAAAGGCTGGGCAACAAGTGCCCCAGCCCTGTGGTTTGCCCCAAGCCTTCCTCTTCACTGCTAGGGGATGCACTTGTTGCTTCTGAGGCCACATAAAGCAGATCCCTCACATGGCAATAGTCCTGTGTCCCCTGTGCTCACAGTCACACAGTCCCCAGGAGCTCTGCCGATGGTGCGGGTTTTGTAGGGCTGTGCCAAAGCCTGTTACACCGGCTATACAGCTCTTCTGCATCAGCACAGCACTGCAGGGCACACAGTGCACTGCCAAAAGCAGGTTAGAAAGCTTCTGCTATGTTTATCTTACGCCAAAATTTATTTCTGTTTGGTAAATAAAGTTCTGTATATACATTGTGTATACAATAAATTAAGGCCCCTCTGCTCATGTCCGATTTAGTTGTCACCACAGCAGCATTAGGTGCAGGCTGTCCCACTCTTTCCATCAACCATCAGCCTGTGAGGCAGTGGAGTGGGGCAAAAAGTGCCCTCTGCCCATCCAAATTGCACCCCTTGTGCATCAGGTCCACTTAGGTAAGTTGGAGCAACGCTGTGGTGCCTCCTCTGGCCTTTTGTGAGAGTTTGAAAACTGTATTCAGGCAAATCTCCTGTAAAGACCATGCCCCCTCCTAAGAAGCCTTCGAAAAGAAATGCTGTTCTGAGGAGAAATAATGTATGTTATTTCAAAGATGCCATTGTTCTTGAGCTTTCCTTCTCTCTGTGAAATAGTCTCTTATTTCCCAAAGAGGAAACACAGTCCTTAAATTAGATCTCACAGGGATGCTGGCTCCAGAATTGTGAAAATTAATACACAAGCAATTAAATTTGAAAACAAAAAAACCCCACCAAACAAAACCCAACAATGGAGCAGGAAAGAAGTCTCTGACATTAAAACCAGAGTTATGCAAATTAGGTCATAAACTCTCAGCCATATTTAAGAAATTTTCTGATCCTTAATTCACTTCACTCTGCCATCAGAATCCTTCTTGTCCATTTTCCCCCCAGGATAAAAGTCCATCATTAAATAATGGATGCATAAATTCCTCTTACTATTTCTTCCTCTCAAAAAAAACCCAAACCCCTCTTTATAGACAATAATGAAGGGGAACAAAAATTGAAGATGAAAAGAAACTACAGTGATGGTAAGTGACAAAGCAAGCCAGGGCTTGACAGATTAATTTCATTCTCTGAATTACAGTGATCTTGTTTTCAGGGTCGTTCTATGCATCTTTATTTTAGACTGGAGAGACCTACATGTACAGAAAGGGGGGGGGGGGGGCGGGGGGGAAGAAAAAGAAGGGGACTTTTCATTTTGTGTGAAGAGCTCTGGGGCTTGATTTCCCTGCTTTTTATAGACAGCTGGGCTCTTGCAGCACTAGCCTGAAGAATCGTTAAAATTATGTGCTATTAACAGACAAGCCCTCTGAAGCTGCCCCATCCACAGAAATACAGGGTCACCAAGGACCAATGGCCTGCAGGGAACACAGCAAAAATCTGTTGTATGAGCTCAAGCAACTTCTCAGGTGGTTGTCAGGCTATGACATGGTTGCTTTGTGGGTACTGATGTTGTGTACTTTCATTCCTCTGCCCAAAACATTTCAAGTGATCAATACGCACGTGAGGGAGGTAATGCTCAGCACTGACCTTCTTGGCTCCTAGGCAAGGTGCTGCCTTCTCCCTGGGGCAGAAACTCAAACAGTGTCAAAGTGATTGGTGTTTTAAGAAGTCCTGGCCCTTATAGATGGTTGCAATTACCTGGACAGTGTATGTACAGCTGATAGTGTAGCCAGCTGGTTAGGAATGTTGACAGGCAAGGTCAAGGAACTGTAAATTAGTAAAACACATAAAAACTTGTTGTCATCTTCATTCAGTTTGCCATGGATATGTGTTAGGATGTAACCTGACCTTTGACAATATGTGTAACGGGCTCAGAGGTTTAGTGTTCATTTTTTTCCTACATCCAGTTCATTCATAGGAAGGTGGAGGTGGAGGTGGAGGAAGGGAATTGCTCCCTCTTTGGCCATAGTGCATTACTCAGAGCGGAGTTACAGCTGCTCATTTTGTCCCCAGGAAGATCTTTACACACCCCAGCAGCTTGGTTGGAATTAAAAGTGTTAATTGATAGATGATTAAAGGCTGTATCCTAAAAAAATTCTTGACCCCCTACTACTACAGGTTATTAGATTACCAAAGATAAGTAGGCATTTTCCAATAAAGGCTCTTCTCCTCATCCAGATCATTCCTGACAGCTTCTGTAATGAAAATGCCAAGACATCTCTGTCAAATGCCTTTGAATTAAGAAGGCACATTATCATGTTTGCAAATTGTTACCAAATTACACTCATCAAAGGGGTGTTTTACTCCACCTATTGTTCCCCTCACAGTAACACATAACAGAAAGCAGAGAGATGGAGGTACTTGTGCAGCAGCATTTCTGTCACATTATCAAATGCCATTAATCTCTCTTTGGCTCATCTGTGCCTCTAAAATACCTGAAGATATACTTACATATCTCTACTATCATATAGTATGCTTATCTAGCACATTTTAACTGTGCACACTGTTGACCTTCGAAGTGGCATTGGAATTAGAGGCCCCCTGTAGGGGTCTGAGGGCTCTGTCACCAGTCATTATACAAAGGGATTAATTAAAGAACTGCCAAAAGAAGTGGTTCAATAGCCCCTTCAAAAACAATTCAAAACAGACTCATTCTGGTAGACCAGAACAATATCTGAGGGGTTTTTTTCATCTACACTTCTAAGCACAGGATGAATATCAAGCATTGCTTATTCATAACATTTTTACAGCCTGTCTTATGATATATAGATATATATTATATATGATATATAAACAGCTGCATAAAAAAAATATATATACACACACAAATATCATGTGAGATAGCTATATACTTTATATAAAAATCCTCTCCAAAATATGTGTAGCCAGAGATATTAATTAAAGCCCTACTTTGGTGCCTGAGATTTTTATGAGCATTATTTAAAAATATTCCTGGCCCCTGAGGTCAGGAAAAGAACCCAAACACACTTTCTCTGTTCACAAAAGAAATAAAAAAGGAGAAGCAGAATACAAATAAAAGCATGACATTCCTTTCTTTTCCTTCTCATATCACATAATCTGTACATCAATCTCACATGTTTTTTTGAATCTTCCCATACACAAAACTCAGTATGCAAAACCATCTCTTAGCAGCAGAGATTTTGCTGTTTACAATGTGTCATCTCCTCAGCTTTTAGCAAGGAACCCCAGAAAAATGAGCAGAAAGTAAGCATTGTAAAGCTGATAAGGGTAACAGTAAGGAAAAAGCTTAACATGCTTTTATTTAATCTATAGCAAAGCGGAAGGGGGAGCTCAGAGACACAGACTAGAACAGAAGAATTTACTAGGTTGTAGCATCCTGCAAGGAAACTTAATTTAAGAAACTAAAACTCCACTATTCCTAGTTACTCTGACCTTTGGAAGGAAGATAAAGCTTTCTTCAGGCATCAAGTTGACATCAATAGGAAATGGGAGGGTTGAGGTCCTTTCTGTCAGCTGTCTTTTCCGTGTGCAAGTTAGTTTCAGAGGCTCCTCTTCAGAAACTCAAGTTTTAAATTGCCTTCCTGTGCCAAATTTTGGATATGAGAAAGCAGATGCACCATTTCACAAGTATCACATTTTATTACTGCTTCTCAGATTAGCAAGCAAGGATATGACTTGAGTCAAACTGGACACTGGCACACAGAGCAGGATGTAAGCAGGGTCCTAGAAGAGCCTGACTGCTCCTACTAAATTGTTATTCAGCTATACAGGATCTGTATATGAAACCCTGATGATAAAGCAGATGTCTGGGTATCCTTACATGGATCTGGAAAAAAAGAAGTGCGAAGAGGTACATGCACCATAAATTCATAAAAATATTTCCTTCATTTACTCCATCTTCCCTTGTCACTCTCTAAGTGCCAGGCCTGGAGTAGTTCTACAGCAGCTGCAATGCTCCACGATGTGCCTCTCAGCTCAGTGGGAGTTTTGCTCCAGGTTGTGGGCCCAGATTTCCCACACAAAGCCTGAGGAAAAAAAATTAAATGGGAATTATCAGAGCCAGCGTATTAACCAGGGAGTGGGGGGTTTTTTTCAGTCAAAAACCAAGGGCAGGAGACTGTACTGTCTGTCCATTTTCCCCAGTCTGGTGTCTGGTGTACATGTGCATTTATCTGCAAGGAGATATTGGACTACCTGCCTTTCACAGCTTTTAACACCTCCATGGTGTGAGGCACCCAAAAGCAGTTCTCATTCATAAAGTCCAACCAAACCAGTAAGGAGTAGCTGTGGTGACCTGTCGGGGAAGACAGCAGGCCTGCTAGCAGCCTAGCTCTCTTCTCCCAAGACATAGGCCCTGACAATATTCTTCTGTTCCCGTGAGAAAGGAAAAGTTACTCATGCTGAGAGGATCCTAATAATCACATTCTCAAAACACAGCGGCCTTGCTGATAGGGGTACAGGCTGCTCTAAACAAAGAAGAAGTTATGGGAAGGTATTTGGGAGTAACAGAACATGTTAGGAACCAACCATAAGAAGATGGTCAAAACAGCAGGTGTGTGGATGCTTTTAGGTATTAAAGGTAAACTAAGGATGTTTAGCTATGAGATAGGTTTATCAGAGCTCGTTATAATTACTAACCAATCCATATGGTGTGAACAGTGTGTGTAACCAACTAGCAGTTTTTTAGCTTGCCACGTTTGCAGTAAGAAAGGTATAGAATCTGGGTGATTTCACCTAATGAAATGGCTGGCTGGCTTCCTGGATTCATGGCTTCACCTACAATTCATATTGAATTGCGTGTTGCTCCCTGCTGGACGCCACAGTGACCATCGTTCTCTTTAGCAGCCCTGAGTTTCAAGTGAGACAGTTCAGCTGGGTTAGTGGAGAAGTTCCCTTCACCATGTGCGTTGTGCCCAAATGTATTGAAGTAGCTCCAGATGCCTTCTCTTGCTCTAGGTTAAACATCTGCACAGAGAAAGATGAAAGATTCAAGTGTTATTCTTTGCTGACAGTGTCAGAAATATTGGGGGAAGGAGAGGAATATTGTAGCAATTCTAATGACTGCAAGATTTGAAATAAACAGAAATGCCTTAACAAATCGCCGTTTCATTTTGATGTGGGGTGGTCTCAGAGAAGTAGTCTCTAGTGAAACCCTGTCATTCACTCCAAGACTAAACATTATTTTACAGCATTTTTCCACAGCCAGGCTTTATAAGCCTTTTTTTTTTATCATTGTCCTGGTTTCAGCTGAAATAAGAGTTCATTTTCTTTCTAGTAGTGGGTGCTGTGTTTCTGGTTTAGCATGAGAACTGTATGTTGATAACATACTGATAGTTTTGCTTCTTGCTATGTAGTTGTTAACTACACTAAGCCAAGGACTTTTCAGCTTCCTGCATCCTGCCAGGCACACAAGAACTGGGAGAGCACAGCCAGGACAGCCAGTCCAGACTGGCAAAAGGGATGTTCCCATCATCAAATGTCATGCTCCAGATATAACTGGGGAAGCTAGACAAGAATTGAGATTGCTGCTTTGAAACAGACTGGGTGTTGGGGTTCTTTTCTTCATCTGGGGAGCAGTGATGCATTTATGCATCACTTGGTGGTGGTATTATTATTATTATTAAAATTGTTAACATTATTAACAATATTAACATTATTATTATTATCACCAAGCTTTGCTATCCTATTAAACTGTCTCAACTGGTTTTTTCCCATTCTCCTCCCCATCCCACTGAGGGGCAGTGGAGGAGCGAGAATCACAGAGTTGTAGGGGTTAGAAGGGACCTCGAGAGATCATGGGGTCCAACCCCCCCTGCCAAAGCAGCTCCCCAGCTCATATTGCACAGATAGGCATCCAGACGAGACTTGAATATCTCCAGGGAAGGAGACCCCACCACCTCCCTGGGCAGCCTGTCCCAGGGCTCTGGCACCCTCACTGGGAAAAAGTTCCTCCGCAATTGGCTGCACCAGTTTGCAGCCATTGCCCCTTGTCCTGTCTCCACTGACCAAAGAAAAGGGGCTGGCACCCCATGCTTAAGATATTTATAAACATTGATTAGGTCCCCCCTCAGTCTTCTTTTCTCCAGGCTGAACAGCCCCAGCTCTCTCAGCCTTTCCTCATAGGATAGATGTTCCAGGCCCTTAATCATCTACGTAGCCCTTCTCTATAGCTGCGTAGTGCTTAGTTACCAGCTGGGGTTAAACCACAACAGCACCCTTATTTTTTTCACTGTATTTTAATGCACTGAGGAAGACACTTGCTCTGTAATACCTGTGTCCACTCCGTCAGCACCCCAGCAGCACACGGCACGCCTAAGTATATAAACTGAGTGGAAAATTCCACTGAATGCAAGCTCTCACAGTATACTTCCAGGCCTGTATCAGCTTCTACAAGACAGAGACATGGAGATACTAACTTTTAATACAGCAGGTGTGTAGTTTGGTGAGCGTATTCATCATTCCCTGATTCCTGCTGTCCTTCCATAGTCTATGGGAAAGCTGTGCGTGAAGTGGGCAGGACCCCTTTTTGATCTGTGTCCATGTTTATGAATTAAGAGCCCTGGTTTATTCCTTGGTACCTGCTGTCCAGGTTCTGATTTAGCTTCCTCTCTCCGTTACAGCTGTCCCCAGTAAGAGATTATCCTGCCATCTTCCTTAGCCTGCGTAGCCCATCCTCCCTGCCAGTAGCAGCTCATACGATCATGCCCTGACTCAGGAGTCGCTGTAAACCACCAAATACCCACAGATAAAAATGAGCTGTTTGGCTGGAGAGACAGAGAGCAGCTCAGATTCAGCAAATCCCCGAGGAAGGACTGCGATGTGGCAGTGATGTTGGTGCAGAGCAGCTAGCAGCCAGGATGGAAAGGCATTATGTCCTATTGGCCCTGATGCAGGGAGGTTGAGCACTCTTGAGCGCTCATGAATGTAGGTGCATGCTTGCTGTCCCCACATAGCTGACATTGCTTTGGTTTTCGTTCTGAAGACTCAAGGAAGTTCCACAGGTGGGGAGAAAAAAGGCAGTGAATGAATCCTGTATTAGAAGAACATTAAAGTCACTGAGCAGTACATGCAGGCTACTAGAAATACTGAAGTTACATTGGTTTGCAGAAGTGTGACACGATCTTTCTGTGCACATGCACTGCAATGTGAGGTTGAATGTTCTGGTTGCTGGTGATCACTCTGCAGGATTCCTGCCCTACATAAATGTCTGCTTTAATACTGAATCCAGGCTGGAGAATAAAAGGAAGGGGCTGCAAGTCTGTAAAATGCACTACACAGCATAGCGGTGCCCATTAAAACCTTCTTCATGTTCCTTCTTGCAGTACAGACCCAAGAAAAGTATCTGCCTGTAAAACAAGTTATTGGTAAAAGGAGCTAACAAGAAAATAAGATGGTTTAAAATCATACCATAAGAGACACACAAGCTGGCTGCTGAGCTGTGCTGTGACTACACACAAGGAAGCAAGCTGATGCCTGACTTCATTGATGGGCAGCTGCAACTGAATGTAAACCCTAAAGGAAATAACTGTTCTCAAGCAACACCATTCTGTGCCCCAGCCAGTGCAGATGTTAGTGTAGTAATGCATGGGCACGAGGGGAATCTGTTATTGGAAGCTGGGCAGCTTAGAGAAGAGGAGCCAATTAGTAGTGTGTGGTGCCTTCGCCAAGCATGCTGCCAGGAAACACAGGGAGACCTGGGCCAAGCCAGAGAAAACATCCCTGAAAAACAGCTGCTTCCACTCCCTCCACTGCTGTGAGGAAGCCCAAAGCTGCCCAGCATTCACAAGCTTATTTCCATTTACTTGCACAATTTACTCATCTAATCTCCTTGTTGACTGCCGAAAAATGCCACAGGAAGAATCACAGCACTGGCCATGAGGGGTAAGATGGCACCAGCTGAGGCTCACTCCGCGTGCAAAATGCGACCTAGCCTGTCTTCTGGCCCTGAGGCACCCATGATGCCAGCCCCATCCCACCCCAAAAGAGGGTAACCTGCTCCAGGCAGGACAGGCTGCTCCAGGAACAGCCTCTCAAACACATCGTGCCCTGACCCTTGCACTCACATTTTTTGAAAGACCCTGCTTGGTACAGGGCAAAATTCACACCCAGGGCATGCAGCCTTGGCAACTGAGATTACACTAACCTGGCTGTCCTTGACTTCAGCAACGCCTCTGAGAACTGCAGCAAACAGCCATCTCTTCAAAGAGCTACTCTGTCAGTGTAGGACACTCAGCAGCCTTTTCTTTGCATGCCTTGGTATGAGTTTGCAAGAAGAATTTCATCTTGGTCTGTTCATGCTCAGAGAGTTACCCTGCTGATAGTGAAGTGGGAAAAGCTTTTATAAAAGGGTTTATTTTAAAACAACTTTGAGGTTCCAGCATTTAGACATAATTCAGGGACAATGCTATAGATCCCAAATATATAAGTGTTTTCACAGCACATATATGACTTTTAAGATCAAATTGAAGTGTTCTGGTAACAGGATTTCAGGTCCATCAATTTCTGGACAGAACTGTGCAGAATTGAACACTGTTGTTTGTGGAGTTTATTTCTACCATTCTCTTCCTGCCTGTGGAAATGAGAAAATTAATGGAATTTGTACATCAGAGAAAGAAAAATCTTGTTCTCTATTTCACACATGCACTTAATATCTTGCTCCCCATTGAACTAGCAGCGCACTCTCCTCACAGCCACCTGTGAAATGGCACTAACAAAACCTCCTCACTTACCATGAGTGCAGCAAGGAAGCATTGAGGATATGATACCTGCAACAGAGAAGGATCTAGAAGAATATGAAATCCAGGATTAAACTGATGTAGCAAAGAAACACAAACCAAAACCCCAGACGCCAGTGGATCTTTAGCAAATGGGAATGAGGGAAGGGATGAAGCTGTCATTGTTATTTCTGGGTATCCTTATTTTAATTTCATGGCCAGCAGTTGAGTGTTTTTCTCTTTGCATGAAGACTGTGTGATCTTCTAATGCAGAGCTGTACAACAAATTCGTGTCAGTCCTATGTATTGTGTTAAGAGCCTGTAGCTCAGCAGAGTTTTGGTGAAAATCCCCCTCTTAATACAGCAATGGACAAAAAATGACTTGTCTTGGAGTCTGGTCTTCTCACTGAGGTCTTATATAAGCACAACATAAAGCGCTGTGCTCTGACAGATTTCTGATACAGTCTCACTATATATTTCTGGCTGCAAATAATTACTGTGTGACCCATATTACCATCCCCACAGCTGCAGTATTTCTAGCTATGTTTGACACTCGGCAGCAGAGCGTTCCTTTTGCCTCATCCTTTTTCAATAATGCAAAAGATGGAATTTGGATTAATCAAACCCCTTGAAAGCTGCTCCCTGCCTGCAGCTTTCAAGGCTACAATGGCAACAGGAAAGGCTCATCAGGGCATGGTTAACAAGGCGATTGCTTCAAACCAAGGGTACAAATACTGGCCACCTTAAATATGGAAACATCATCGCAGGAACAGGGAGGCTGCTCCATCTAAAATGAACTCAAGGCTAAATGCCACCCCCTTGCAATTATTTATGAAATTATATAACTGGGAATGAATGTGAGGCAGGTCAGGGCTAAATGCTCAGAAATGGAGCTATCACTCTGCTGGGTCCAGCTTACAGGAAAACACACGGAGAGCACAGGCCACCTGCTACTCAGAGGACCTGCCAGTAGATGTGGCTGAGGAGGCAAACTGGGAGTGGAACCAGCCCAAGACCTCTGAATGGTGATGCTGTTTTTTAATGCTTAGGAGACGAGTTTGCTGCATTTATGAGAGTCTTCTCCTTTTTCTCTAGTCAGCTGGAAGGGAAGATGGAGGCACCAGAAGTATTAGGAGAGCTTTGTCAAGTTACAAATTTCCAGTTGATGAGGCAAGCCCTCACTTTCCCTGGAACAGATGAGCTAATCATTACAGCAACAAAGGGAAAATTAAGACCATTCTACACAACCTTCTAGGTGAACAAAACAGCTCCTGACAGAAGTCAGGTGAAACTTAAACTCTTAAAAATTTTAAAGAACTTAAAACCCAAATAAAATGACGGTATAGGGCAACTGAACAAATATTAATTTTGCAAGTTGCAAGGTCTAGACACTTTTTGAAGTACCCTATATTTCAAGCTGAAACATTTTTATTTGAAAAGCCAGCGATCTTTACATTTTAGCAATGATGAAATGAAACATTAAGGAGTGTTGAATCTCATTTGGTTTTGAAACTTTAATGTGAAAGTTATTTCAGTTGGTGCCGCCTTATAGTAGGTTTTGGGTACCACAGATTGGCCCTTCCAAATAAAATATCATAAAACACTTCTCAGCTCTACTCATAACCTCAGAATGGAATTCATCACAAGTTTTAAAAGGAAGCAACATGAATCTCTGAGCTTTGTATAACCCTTCTAAAACATCTACGTCAAGTTTAGATTCACCTGAATATTTGATTTCGGGTAAGCCAGGGGAGTACTCAGTGACGCAGGCACCCTGTAACAAAACTTGTCTTCTGGTTTCTGAGTGACAGGTTTTTCCACATAAGAGGGATCCTAACAAGCTTCACAGCTGATGGAGCAGCTGGAGAGTGAAATATGTTTCCGCTCTGGCTAATCTGAAGGGAAGCTTCCCACAACAGCCCCCTCAGTTATCGGCTCCAGAAACCGTGCCTCTGCTCTTCTCAGACAGTTACTGAATGAGGATGGGCTCCCTCAACTAATTATTTTTTTTATCAGGTAGTCAGTATTGTGCAAACATTTCCTTATTCCCCAAAATCTTCAGCATTGGAGGAATTTATTTTAGCCTCTTAGGAAAAAAACCCTCCACTCTCTCACATTTTTCCAATGTGAGTTTCCCATCGTTGCATCCTCACACAAAAGAGCTGAGGATCTGCTGCACTGCATCTCCACAGATCTCAGAAGCTCTAAGCTGATCTATACTGGCTAAAATTCTCTCTCTGGTGGATGATATCTCCTCCTTAAATTTAACAGCACACACATCCTTAAGACATAAAAATGAAATTCTATTTGGCACTGAATAAATATCTTCCCTCTGACAGCCTGCTAACAGGAAACAGCAAGAGATCACGAGAGTTTATCTCAGTCATACACCAACTAAGAAGAAGCCTGAGCTGACGTTCCCCTGCAGCATATGCACACACACACACACACAGACGCACGCCTGTGCTTACGCACAGACGCTGTTACCCACTTGTCGTGACAGAAGGCCTTGACATGAGATGTGCGTATGAAAGCTCTACAGACTTGCACTTTCAGGGCAAACAACATTCCTACATGGATATGCCTCACAGCAATTTTAAAGATTTCATTAGTTGCAGCCAAGTACAAAAGGAATACTGCACATTTGATATTTGTGATACACGGTGTCACCTGTTACAGTAAATGCATTTCAAGCTGCCATTATAAATGCAACAGTCTCCTCCAGGGTTTAATGTTCTTGTCTATACAGCATTAAAAAATTTATCAAAGTCCTACGTGTGTCATCTTTTATAAATAAATCTTGCCCTGCAGGTTACTTAACTCAGAACTGCCCTCTGCAATTAGTGGTCAAAGGAGCTATAGTAGGAAGTGATCTATTTAAGAGAGGAGGGCTTGAAGAACATGCATTCTCATGAAGTAGTTGATTCCCATAATTCTTTTGATTTGCTATCCATTATATTACTTGTAAACCAGGCAGACTGACACAAGAGAACCTCTGATACATCCCCGAGTACATCTGGGCACAAAGTGACAAAGAGACAGGGACAGTGATACCCACATACTTGTGCATGTATAAAATCACTGCCTATCCACACAGGCTGGCTGAACTAAAACAATTTACAGCAAATGAAGCTTTGTTAAATATTTACAAGATGATGGTAACAGTAATGATAAGGTCATATTTTAAAATTTAATAAGTAAACAATTCTCACTGTAACTGCATGACTAACTTTTACATGCAGCTATTGCTGTTTTGGCTTCGATACCTAATTGCCATTTCCTTCACGGTGTGCTTTGACTCTGCAGGAACCATCTCATTTGGATACAAGAAAACAGTTCCTTCCCAGATGCCAAGATAGGAGCAAGGGATCATCAGTTCAGATTCAAAAGGGTTCCTTTTTAACAGTCCAACAAATCAGTTTTACCTGAGACTTGCGGAGAGCAGTCCTGCATTCTCTGACTTCACAAGGACTAGCTTTTATTTGTTTCCAAATATCCTAACTATTTCAATGACTATTTTCTCAGGAGTTGTTCAAAGCATATTTTCAAGCAAGGCTTGGTAGGGTTTGGACAGTTGCAGCTGACAAGCTTAATTAGCTGGAGCTGTTTTAGCAGTGACCCATCTATCCTTTAAATTAGCGACTGAAAAGGCTTTGGCAGATGGTTTGTGGTCTGCCTAGTAAGAGGAAACCCTTGGCAACACGCTCCGAGTGTTGTAGGTCTCAGTCCCCACCAGGACTGGAAAAAGGAAATCCTCCAAATTCTGGAACAAGAACCATCAACAGCAACACCATGGGGGAATTTGAAAGTTGAGGTGCTGTCCTAGCCAGTATAAGCCAGCTGGTAAACTCACAGTGTCATAAGACACAAAATTCAAACTACACAGCCAGTGTTCCCTGTTATGCCTGTATGTTTCTGGACTGTGACAAAGGGGGAATTTGTAAGTGTTTATCGCACAGAGGAACTTCAGCAACACTTTGGGGCAGACTCAAACAGCCTCGACAGAGACAGGGTAAAGAAAGAAGGGAATGGCTACGCCTACTTTGACTGACCTGAGCAGTTCTCCATTAACATATCCTCGTTTCTAACATATCTTGTGAGCAGTAATCACGGTTTTCTACAGGCTGTGGGCTTTTAAGAAGGCCCTTCAAAACCTACTGCTTCAATCAAGGCAATCACACTGGTTCTTCAAAGCAAATCCACAGCAGGTGAAGGTGTGAGCAGGGGAGACAAGTCCAAACAGGTTTGGCTCAAATAAGAGGACAAACTGCTGTCAGGTTTATGTTTGGAATCAGCCAGAGGCACTAGGCACCAGCAAATAGCACCATGACTGCCACGAGTAGAATGTGGTTCTGGTCATGTCACCAGTAGCCTCTGGCCCCTGGGCTCCCTCCAGCCAGGAATTAGCTGCCATCTGCTTCCAAGATGTTTCCACCTATTTTTCTATAGTTGGAAAAGAGGAGGCTCTCAGAAGCAAGCATTTCCCCCAAAACAGGGATATGAATTCAGAGCAGTAGGGAGGTGAAAGAAGGTGAATTTGTTCATACACAACAAGCTCTGCTTGTCAGAGCTTATAACACAAGCCCACCATTCTTAAGTAGTAGAGTGCCTACATAAACCCACCCCTTGATAATGCAGTGATGCTGCAGTACCACAGATGTTAACAGGTTGCAGCAGAAATGGACTCTGTCATAGAGACTTATGGGTTTATAGTCCTGACTAATGCAGACCCTTTTGAAAGAGTGATGGCAGCATTTAGGCTCCAGTACAACATGAAAATCAGAAATACCCATCCTCGACACTGTGTCTGTAACCCATGCTGTGCAGGCAATGCTATAAGTGCCTTTTGCATGCTGAGTTTTCCTGTGCAGAGGTGAATATGTTTTCCTCTACATACTCATTCCAAAACTGCAAAAATAAGAGCGTGTGAGGATGCAGGAATTTGCCTCAGTGTCATTGCCAGTGAAAGGATGATGGGTTTCTTGATTAACAACCATTCTGACTGGCCAAACAAGTGCAGACACAGGCGACTCTCCCTATGGTATGAGATTATTATTATTATGGAAAGCCCAAGCCTCCTGGAGGGCATTCACCATTCTGCTCCATACATTGCCTTGGATGGCTCCACTCTTTCTTACCTCAGACAATGGGCTTCAGGATCCCCAAAAAAATGCTTCCTGTTTTCTCTCCAGTAGTCAGAGTGGCACATAATGACCAGTTTCAAGAGGTTATGGGGTTTTGGTGATATAATGGGGAAAAGAGCCAGGCAATCCCAACAATGACCCCCTGTAGAAAAGCCTATCTTTGGTGACCAAGATCCAGTCACCTTTGGATTTATTTTGGCTTTAAAGTACTTCTTTATCAATACACACACTACATCAATGTAAAAAGAAATAAAGAAGAAATAATGCAGAGGAGGGAAAGATTAATAAAGTGTGAAGACAATTAAATTGACCTTTTATTATTGCTGTGGCTTTCCTCTCTGTTAGTTGATGCTCTGCTACAATAAGTGGATCAGCAATGGCAAAGCCTACATTTTGCAAGCATTAGAAAAACATCCATACAATCCTGCAATATTTGTAGCAGTCATATTCTTGAGGGAGAGGAAGGTTGGGAAGAGATCAAATGAGCAAGTGAAAATAATTTATATGATTCACTCATCTTTTCCTGAATATAATGTTAGATAAACTAACCACACTTCCCCCCTGCAAGTGAGTCACTAGCCAGTTGTCTCCTCTGCAGTCACTCTAAATGAGGGACAACTGAATGCAAAGTGAATGAGGCACATGGTTTTAATAGTATTCAATCTCTTATTGTAACACATAGAGAATTTCTTTAGCTCTTTTATTAGAAGAACTTTGAGCCTGTGAAATTTTTTTCTCTTGTTAGAGATAGCTATCACAATTCACTGGTTTTTGGAAGGACAGGTATGCTCAGTAGTTATAAACTATCCTCCTTTTCAGAATTAAACATTGATATTGGGTTGCAATCATCTGCTTATCCCAGTCAAACAGTCAGGTTATTCATCAAGGAGGCCATTTTATTTTGTAAAACAGTGCCATGACTAGAAGAGCTCTTCAGAGCTTTAACAGAAAAATATGTACTAGTTTGGGGATGCTGGATTGTTTGGGGGGAGGGCGGGTCCATTCATATCAAGCAATTTTTGCCCCACAGCTCTGAGCTACAAGCAAGCCTGGTTTTAATGCAGCCAAACCTGTGCAAGGTCACCCAGCTGGTTGACCAAGGGAAACCAGTTGATGTTATTTTTCTGGGTTTCAGCAAGGCTTTTGATACCATGCCATGTCTCACAGTATCTTGCTGGGCAAAACGTCCAGCATACAACTAGACAAAGCCATAACGTGTTGGGTGGGCGGTTGGCTGACAGGTCAGGCCCAGAGATTGATAGTAAATGGGGTTACATCTGTCTGGTGGCAAGTCACTATTGGGGTTCCCAAGAGTTCCATTTTAGGTCCAGAGACCTAAAGACAGAGAGACCTAGACAGATTAGAGAGCTGGGTAGCATAAAGTTTAACAAGGACAAGTGCCAGATTCTGCACCTGGGAAGGGGCAACCCTGGCTGCACGTACAGCTTGGGGGATCAGACACTGGAGGCCAGCCATGCTGAGAGAGATTTGGGGGCCTTGGCCAACAGCAAGTTAAACATGAGCTAGCAGCGTGCCCAGGTAGCCAGGAGGGGAACCATATCCTGGGGTCCATCAAGCATGGCATTGCCAGCCGGTCCTGGGAGGTGATTGTCCCGCTCTACACTGTGCTGGTGGGGCCTCACCTCGAGCACTGTGTGCAGTTTTGGGCACCACAGTACAAGAGGGACACAAAACTATTGGAGAGCGTCCAGAGGAGGGCAACTGGGATGGTGAAGGGTCTGAAGGGGAAGTCTTATGAAGAGAGGCTGAAGTGGTTTGTTTTGTTTAGCCTGGAGAAGAAGCAGCTGGGGGGAGACCGCATCACAGTATATGGCTTCTTGATGAGGAGGAGCGAGGGGATAGGTGCCCGTCTCCTCTCTTTGGTGACCAGTGGTAGAACCCAAGGGAATGGCATGAAGCTGCAACAGGGGAGGTTTAGGTTGGATGTTAGGAAGAGGTTCTTTACTGAGACAGTGGTTGGGCACTGGAACAGGTTCCTCAGGGAAGGGGTCACAGCACCCAGCCTGACTGAATTCAAGAAGCATCTGGACAATGTGTCCAGCCCCATGCTCTGCCTTGGCTGGCCCTGTGTGGAGCCAGGGGTTGGACTCAATGATCCTTATGGGTCCCTTCAACTCAGAGTCTTATAGAACAGTATGATTGCCACTTTTCAAACAGCAGATGATAGGTAATTAAAATTGGTAGTTTTCCAGGATAGCAAACAACACCAGCAGCACGTTATTCTGCAGGAGGTTTTATTTTACCATATACTGAGCAGCAGGAACAGTAGATACTGAGGCAGTAACACTTTCACTCTCCTAATTCATATTTGATGTTCCAGAGCCTGTAGCATCTCTGGACAAGGAGGGGCACGTCACAGACATGAGACGTATGAAGTCAGGCGAACATGCAGTCAGTTGCAATAAAAAATAATGTCAGTGGTTGTCAGTGGTATCTATTTGTTGAGGCTCAGGGAAAGGAAGACTGCAAGTAGGTTGCTTGGGGTGGGGTTTTTTGATTGGTTTGGGATTTCTGAGGCTTTGCATTTTGTTTTTCTGTAGCACAAGAGCTATAAAGAAAAGATGTTGCTGCTAAGCAGCAGAGATACAAAGAAGTGATGAAAGATTGTGCAGAAGATGTACAAGGTCATTAACCCCAAAGCAGATGCTGAAACGTAAATCAGCAGTGAAAAAAGGAGAGAGCAGAGGAGAGGATGCTAAGCAGGAACAGGGATAAGCAAATAACATTTAAAAAAACCCCCACAACTGTGTCAGAGAGCAGGAGGCAGACCAGACATGAGAAGATTCACACCAGAAAAGAGGGAACTTGCAGGCCAGTCACTGGAGAAAGTGCGGCCCAGAATATAGGACCACCTACCAGAAGGGATGAAATATGTGTGGAAGGAGGGAAGTCGATGTCTGTTAATTCTTCTGAGTGCAGAAAGGTGCTGCACTGGAGCAATCAAAAGTGAAGTGGGGTGCTCTAGGGCTCAGAGGAAAGGCAGCAGAGTTTGGGCATCTGGCAGGCAGTTGCGGTTGTGTTGGTTTGTGGGGTTTTTTTAAGAAAACCAGGAACTTGAGATGCAGAAGGTACATGTTCTTTTCAAACTGGTGCAGTGCAGAAGATTCTTAGGGAGTAGATTATGGCTGTGCTTTCTGTAAGGGGGACTGTCTGGGGAATGGAAAGTCTCAAAAGGAGGCTGGCATAACTGGATGTAAAACCTAGAGAACGCATACAAGGTGAGGAGCTGATCCATGTCAGGTTTCATATGTTAGACTGGAGCAAAACAGTAAAAATTCTGGAGCAATGAAATATCCATTAGCAGGGAGATGCACAGGGATCTGTTCCAGTTCCCTGATCTGCTTCTGTATGAGACAGCCATAGCACACAATCGAAAAACAATCCAGGGACACCGTTCCTCAGACCTTCTCCCATACATTGGACGGACACTGCCACCTCCTGCCCTGTTAGTCCAGTTCCAGCCCAGTACCTATAGCCAGATAGGTCAGACACTTCTTTGGACAGGAGATTGTGCAGCCAAAACCTCTCTGGCCAAAGCAGGATGTGAACCCATCTTCCTTGATTCCTGGGAGAGTGCTCTACCCCAGGGTGGAGGTAGTGAAAATCACAGGTGTCCCACCAATGACACCCCTTCTCTGTGGGTTTTTTTCTCATTTGTTCACCTGAGTGTATTTGTATACCATGTCTTACAAAGAACATCCCAACACTTGCATCATTTTCCCCAGGCAGAGAACTTGAACAGCTTTGCAAATCCTAGCCCCTAGCACTGACAACCATTTCCTGGTTACTGCAATGCTGAACACTGTAACACATCTCATGGTCAGGTCCCACATAGTTAATCTAAGTAAACCACAGGGCTAGAAGCAGTCTCCAAAATGAGAATAAAAAAACCCCAAACAACCCCTAACCTAGGTCTTGTTTTTTAACTTGGGCTGCATTATGCCATCCTTCCATGGGGCAGCCTTGGACCTGCACAGTGGCAAAGGGGCAGGCTTAAACATTGCAGTTGAGACCTGACTTGTCAGCCAAGTTTCTTTTGACAACATTAATGACACATCTGCATGTTATTATGCCTCTAAACAAGGGTGGTGTGATTTTTTTCAACCAGACTGCATTTATTCCTGCTTGGGATAGTTATATTATTATATTATATTATAGTTACATTACTCAGCAAATATGACTGCCCTGACAAGCAATACATACTGTAAATAGCTTTTCTGGATTTAGTATATAAGCTCTATACAGCTAGTGTTCCTGTGAGAATAAATCTGATGAGTACTAGGAATACATATTGGATAAGTTATTAGATCGGGGCTATCAATACTGTGTAAGCACAAATTAAATTTATTAAATACAGGCCATTTCCCCTTGTTGCTTGACCTGCATTAGTCATTATGCAATAGTCTGGACAGTACTCTGTCGAGCTTATCAGCACAATATCTCATTTCATATATTTTGATATAATACTATTTTTTCATTCCTGATGCCTTCGGAACTGAGACGTGATCTGAACTAACACCTCCACAGCAGCCTCTGAGAACATCCCTCTTCCTTTCATGAGCTGCAAGTGAACTCAAGTGTAATGTAGATGATGCAGTCTATTGTCTAATGCAGCAGGCTGCTAACCTCATTGTGATAATGATGCTGGTCATCGAATTGCTAATTCTAAAGTGGACAGAGGATCATTATTTAATTGAGTGGTGTATCTTCCTCACAGCTGAACAGAAAAAGATACTTGGAAAACGCTTTAAAGAATGTGTGTCATATAATTCTTGAAACCACTGCTGCAGAATGATGCATCACTCCTTCCTTTGGGAGATAATTCAGTCAATTGTTTTTAAGGGTTGGAGCTTTCTTATGATTTGCTCTGGCACAAACATGAAGGCGGCGTAAAGATGATGCAAGGGATCAATCCTGGGAGAGACATGCTGGGACTACTGTGCAGTGTTTTCACAAGCGTATGTCTGGGTGCCTTGAGGACACTGTCCTACACAAATATACAGATTGGTCCAAAAAGGCAGGAAAAGTGAAAAACCAGGGAATATCAACCTATATAGAATGCTGTGTGCAAGCAAATGCGCTTGCAGGGTGCCTTGTCCCATTGCAAGGTCCTGATCCTCAAGTGTCACTTTATAATGACAACAATTAATAACAGAGACAGTATCTTTTTTTTATAAAAAGATACTGCTATTGATATGACTACAATAAAATACCCCAAACAAACAGACAAGCTTGAAGAAGTACAAGCCTTTCTTCAGACCTGAAGTAGAATTTGCTGGGTTTAATGTTAAATAAGAGTAGAGGATGATTAGTCTGAATCTGAGTGTGCTAGATCAGTCACATGAGGTCGTGGTGTTAAGATGAAGGTGGTACAAGTTCGTTAAACTCTACGGAAGAGAGGGCAGAGACAGTAAAACGAGGAAAAATGAATGAATGAATGGTTATTTGTTGAATACAAATTTGTGCAGAGACATTCATGGCATAGGGAAATGCAGTGTGACATAAAATGAATAGTAATACTGAGCCTAAGTGACTGACTTATAAAATGAAACTTCAAGCATCCTTTCATAGTCTCAAGTTACCTCTTGGCATGAGGCTATATCTTAGTGTAAGCCTTTATATTTAGCCTATGTCTTGGTGTGAACTCAAGCCAAGCCAGGACATAATGATAAACCTTCTCAAAGAGCCGTCATGCTCTCCAAAGATGGGTTAAAGCACAAGGCCTGTCTCAGCTTTGAACAAATCTATTCTTGGTGTAATCCCACTGGATCCAAAATTCAGAATTTCCCTTCAAAACTTTATAAAGCTGTGAAGAGTTACCTGCATCAGTGTAAAAGGATCAACTGGGTATGCCATCTTCAAGGTTTAGAAAGGGGTTGAGCAGGAAGTAAAACATTCACAGAGGCATTGAAAATCAAATGCAAATTTCAGTCTAAAGGTCGAGACCAGATAACATTAAATATAACCTTTCATATGCCATAAATGCAGTGCATATATTTCCATCTATTTTCATATAGATAAAGGGACTTGCCCTGGCTCACATCTTTTAATTCGTTTTTAAAACAGTAACTGTACCCGACTCTATGACTCCACTAGGTCTTTTCTGTATGATTTTGTACCACAGACCTGAGATGTCAAGGGGGGGTGGAATATTTCAGCACTCCACATTAGCTCCAGGAGCACCAGAAAATTTCTCTTTGCTGTTTTCTGACAGCTTTTAAGCTAAAGCTTTAATTTTTACTTAATGATTCCAACACTTTTATTAACTAAATGAAGGACATAATCATTGCTGAGCCATTTCTCACCGTGCTCTGCTCCTTAGCCATTCTTCTTCCCCCATGGCAGGACAAGGGGGAATGGTTTAAAGCTGAAGGAGGGAAGGTTTAGATTGAATATTAGGGGGAAGCTTTTTACGGAAAGAGTGGTGAGGTCCTGGAATAGGCTGCCCAGAGAGGTGGTGGATGCCCCATCCCTGGAACTGTTCAAGGCCAGGTTGGATGGGGCCCTGGGCAGCCTTGTGTAGATCCAGGCCTGAGGTTGGTGTCCCTGCCTGTGGCAGGGGGGTTGGAGCTTTATGATCCTTGGGATCCCTTCCAACCCTTGCCATTCTATGATTCTATAATTCACTAAACCTCCACTGGCATCATAACTTTCACAAGCAGGATATCTAAAGCAGAAACCTGGAGGGAGGAACCTTTACAAGTGATATCAAAATGATTAATTAGCTCAAAACTACCATTAAAACAAAAAAAAGTTGTTGGATTGGATGGTTTCTTTCTCACAAGCCCCATTTACCACATTACACAGCATATGGTTTCTAAAAAAATGAGGGAAGATTTGAAGCACGCTGCTAGGAAAGCTGTGAACAAACAAGTATGAAATACTGTACATTTATCAATCAGAGACCATCAGAATGTATGAGGTATGGAAAGTGAAGGACCTAATGCAGAAGACAGAGTCTAAGATGATACATTGTTTGCTTTAAACCTTGTTTTTTAAAAACAAGGAAGAAAAAGAATCTGCTACTCTTTGTCCTATCAGAACCTGGAGAAATGAGCTGTGTTTTTGCACTGTAACATTTACGCTGCAGAGTAGAAATTGGAATAATTTCTATCCATTGATCCTTCTGTAAAAAAAGGGAAAGTCTTTCTTTTATAGTATAGTTGGGCTCACTTTTCAAATATTCTCTACATAGCTATTTTGAAATTTTATTTAAGCATATCTGCATTTTCTGACTAAATGCAATCTAAATTAAAAATGAATGTAGTGAAACTTTTCATGAAGATAAGTAGCAAACAGCAGAAGGGCTTTTTAATCTTCCACTAGATAACATTTAACACTGCAATATAACATAGTCAGTAGAGTAAGCTTCACATTTTTATGTAATATTATTTATATTTAATTGTCTAGAAGAGTATTTGTTATGAAAATGAAAATATTATCCAAAATAGGCAACTTTGAAAACCTATAAACTCTAAATCAACTTTTGTTTTTCCTTAATTTTGGATTTCTCAGCCTGAGAGAGAAACAGCACACATCATTAAAAGATAATTGGGCATCAGACTTGGACAAACTCTATATATTATGGCATTTGTCAGGCCTCTTTGCAGTTGCCTCACAAACAGTACTCTATGTACTGTATACTCAGTATCTGCTGATGCTGATGGAATATTATGCATAGGAATGTGTCAAAAACTTAATCCACTTTCTGTCTGGGTTTTTTTCCCTTGAACTTAACTTTTACAAACACTCAGAAAACATACAGGTATGTAAAACTTTTTAACTGTCTACTGTCCTGTCACTTGAAAAATACAGCCCCTCCTGCATGAGCGCTGTGCATAGTGGGGGTTCCAGCTATAGCAGAGGGTTGAGAGACAGGGATCCAGAGTAGAACAGGTTCCCCTTCCAAACCAGATGCTTGATTTTACTCCTCAGTTGCCTGCTTAGGGTCTTGTTCTGAAATATGACACTGCCTGAAGCCTTTAGGCACGTCTCTCAGGTCTCTTGACTCCACCAGGATTCTGGAAAGGTGATTATTTTGCTCAAAAAGGTGAGCCTTAAGTCATACTCCTCTCTTTAGTGAGGAGTCAGATGGAACATTTACCATCTCTAGCAGACTCTCCTTTTTTGTACCTAATCTTCCCTGCAGAAAATTGAAGTACTCAAGGGACTGGCTTAGGTTTGTGGATTCCTGTAGGAAGCACCCAGTGCTTAAACATCAAGTGTTGCAATATTGCCACTGTTTCACAGGACTAGCTGTTACTGGGGAAAATCTATCAACATAAACAAGGGAGGAAGGCAGAAAGAAAGCACTGTAGGAACATTCCATATGGGGAGTAGTAATGGCACCAAAGCTCTTGCAAAGTGAAAACTAGCAGGCAGGCATAGGAAAACATGACCAGGAGACATCACCAGAATTAGACTCTTCAGTTTGCATCTACATCTGCTCACTGCAGTTCCAATTTAAATATCTCAAATAGAATCTATAGATGTTAACTGAAACTTTCTGGGAGAAACAAGTTGGATTTCACCTGAAAAGATATGATGGGATTTTTGTCAGAGGGACTTTCTGCCACTCTGTTAAACAATTTCTTCCCTTCATGATAAGGCCAAGATAAAGGACTGGGCTATGTTGGCAGCAATGTACCATGGCTGGTGGCTGAAGTCCCAATAACAGTGATATTTCTAAGCCAGATATTTGGAGGGACAAGACTTAGTGGTCTGATAGAGTTTCCCAGCTCTCATTTCAATGGGGCTGTGCATAGGAGATCTCAAGAGCTTCCTCCTTCACACTGCTGACAAAACCGATACAGCTGGGGCAGCTAACACAAGCACTAAGGCAGGTGCAAGAGATGCAGGAACCTCTCTCACTTGGTGAATCCATGTGAACAAAATAAAATATTTACCAGGAAAATATAAAAGAGAACCAAAGGCCTCACCTGCTAAAATATTCAGTAGGGTTCCAGTGGGACTTTTAAAAGATTAATTGGAGAGGTTTTTCCAGGTGAGAAAGAATGATAGAATTGCCTGGCACTGTCTCCCAGGAAATACATGTAACTTGTGCTTCATCTCCTTTTTCTGCCTTCAGGGCTTCAGTAACTCTTGGATTTGTCCATCCATGCCATCCCTGACAGTTTTCTTGATTCCACTAGAGATAAAATAAACCATTTCAGTTTACCAACGAACCCTGCCATAGCAGGAATAGCCATGCTATTCCTGGGATAAATCAGTGTATCTAGTTCACAGCACATTGGTTTCCTTTATGTTCCCTGGCTACTATAGGTGTATGTATCAGATTTTTTAATAGGTATTCTGGCTACTTTCTGCCAGAAAGATTTTTTAATTACTTATAATGGTTACCTCCATTCTCATTAGCATAGGACCCAGACAAAGCAGTACAAACTACAACTGCCCTTAAGCAAGGGAAGAGGTACAGCACTGTCCAGCCAACCTTGAGTGCTTACCCCAGATCTCAACCATCATACCCCAGGGCCACCAAACCTTGGGCCAAGTAAAATATTTGCAGTGTTACCATAGAAACAGTGGATGTATAAATCTTAACAAGATTCATGTAGGTCAAATTGGTCCTGTTTAGACCATCTACACAAGATACAGCATCAAGTCTTCTTCCTGAAGAATGGAGGATAAACAATAACGAGGCAGAGACTTTGTTCTTTCTGCTCCATATATCCATTCAGATTTGGAACAGCATGTGCTCCAACTTTACAACAGGTTTAACATAGGAGACTTCTGCATATAACCTTTCAAACAACAGATAGCCTGCTTATCTTCATCATCACTCATAATACATTATTAGCCATTTTCTCTTTAGCACAGTGCTGTTTATTACAGCCCTTATTTTGCTAGAAATACATAAGCATCTCTGTGTATTTCTCCTCACTGGAACAGAGCTATCCCTGAAGTGAATCACTGCATCCAACCAACCAAAAGGCAACAGAAAAGACAAGGAGGAACAAAGAGGAATATATACAACTGAAACCGAAGAGGGCATTTGTCTAGGGAAATGACATAGGAACAGATCAAGCTGGGTTTTGCTCAGAGCACAGAGGATAACAGACCTCTTAAACATCCCATATATGACTTCACTGGATGACCAAGAGTCATGCAGCTCTTGCCTTTACTCCAAGTCTCTTGTTCAGTGTTCAGCGAAGAAGCAAAATCTATACCTGAACTGCCGATCCCAAATACAAAACTGTCGGGTCCAGCTCACTGATGCCTTCTATCATCTCTAGCTGGTTTTAACAGTTCTGAATAATAGCCTTGTATGATTCCTTTGCATTCTGGTCTTGCAGAGCAAGGCTTGATGTAACGATGAATCAAGGCTCGCTGTCTGATATGCCAAGAACAAGAAAAGGAGAGTGAGGAGGACTTAGCAATATTGGGCTGCATTGGGGATAGTTGTCAGAATTTAGAAAAGTCTGTCCTTTTTCAAAAGGTGACATTGAAAAGCATGTTTTCTGTAACACTCTACCTTTGAAATATTCCCTGCCTTTAAATCAATGGGAAGTCACAAATAATGCCCCTACCCCAGCATCAGCTACAGCAATGCTTGCTAAGCTTCACTGCATGCTACTTGACACAGACCTGAAGAATTATGTTAAAAGCTCTGAATTTTCCTCAATTCCAGTGATGAAATACATTGGTTGGACATATGATCAGTGCTCTACACCATAAAGCACTGGACCGAAAAGTCAGGAGTCCAGGTGCTGAAACAGTATAGAAGGAGGGTAACAAACTGCTCCCTGATGAGTGCAATTTCTTTGTAACCACAGAGCACCCATTGAAAATGCAAGCCCAGCCTGCTTAGAGTGAATGGGAAAGAATCACGACAAATATTCAGACCTCAAAGAAAACTACAATAGCAGCGGCGTCAGAAGCAAGGCCATGAAGTTTGTTTTGGGATAAAAACATCTCTAGAAGGACAAATGAACAAACCTGAAGAATTCTGGCTGAAGAGACTGCCCACTCCTGAGAAAGCCTGCCCTATTCAGACCTAGAAACACTTCTAGAAAGTAGCAAGCAAAATAATCAACTATTGAGTGAAACAATACATCCGTCAAGCAATTAGCTGATAAAATATCACTAGGTAGATGTTCAATAAGCTGTTGCACAGGCAGGCAATTACCCTAATAGCATTACAAAGCACGGACAGTTACTCAATACATTCAAAGGGCAAATGATTGCTCAATGCTGTGCAGCAAGATATTGCACAGGGCATACAATAACTCTATAAATGACAAAAGGCTGCAGCTTTATGATAGCTTGATTGGTTCTCTTCATTCTGTCTCACATTATTCTCAGTAGTTAAGTGTTTGAGTGGTTATACCACTTTCACCCAATGCAATCACAGCCTCGTGGCTGTGACTATGCTGTGCTATGACTGACAGCAGTCAGGGATCGCAGATGAGTTGTCCTGGTTTTCTGTTTGGTTATTTAAGTCTAATGTCTTCTGCACTCACCTTCAAATGGTGATTGGCAACGTGAGCAATCACAGGTGAATCGAGGAGCTGGTGTACCTCAGAGACAAGAAATGGGATAGACCCTGTCTTAGCAAACAGTTACATTTAAAAGCAAGAGGTCCCACATTTCCAGGGCTGACCTGGAATCCTTTTAAGGATGAAAACATAAACTATGTAAAGAAAAGAGCCAAACTATTTGTAAGATCTGTTTCTAGTTGGGATTGCCTGTCTTTTCATTGAGCACCATCCTTTGTTACTATTACCAACCAGAACTGAGTAGATTTTACTCTAGCTCAGAGTTATTTAGCTTAATTACCTAGCCAAAGACCTCAAGGTAGAAATGTGGAATGTAATTATCATATTTTACTTGTAGCAGCTGGGTTGTTCAAAGATATTAAGGATTTTAAAAAATAGTAAGGTCTTATGTGTACACACCAAGTAGGCACATGCAGACTTCCCTTCTTTTAAGCAGTGTGCAAAAGCATCAGAGTTCTATGAGTCTTGACTTTTAAGAAAGGCATTCTTAGGAAGGCCTTAAGAGAATCTTAAGAAAGAAATGTTCAACCTTTGCTGCCCTGCAGCCATAGGCCAGACCAACGAGACACCGCTGTTTGCCTTCTCTGCATACCCAGGAGACCAGAGGCAGCACGGCTACCACCATTTTTCATGGCAAGGTCAATCCCAAACTCTGAACTGTAAGAACCAGAAAAATAGCTTGAGTAAATGAATGTGCACCTTGAATTGCTTGCCCACAAAAAATGAAACTGAAACAGAAATATCCTACTTCCTTTAATAATGTCTCTATTGATACAAATCATTACGTCTTCATTCAGATCCCATTTATAACAATTGGGGTTAGCTATTGCATGCCTTTCATAGCTGAGCTCTTTCTCCCAGCTCCTTTCTGGATTTTGAAGGAAAATATTTGATTCAATGCCCACTGAGGTCCTCAGGAAGTCTAAAATGGGAATGGGGTGCAATCCCAAAGCTGGACTCCTCTAGTATGGAGAAATGCTAGAAACATTGCCAGAGATAGTGCTACTGACAATGTGGTCATGAAAAAAACAAACCTATATCAGGACTGACACAAAATGACACAACTGAAACCCAAACCAGCACATACCCATTTATGCTGCTGTGACGTTTATTGGCATTGTGCCCCTGAACTTTGAGGATGTCCTTATGCCACCCACCTTTATTTAGCTCTTAGAGATCTTTAAAGCATTTTAAATAGATGCTGAATTAATTCTGAGCTAGGACAAATATGGACTCTTGTGATGTTTGTCGTAAAGTATCAAGAAGTATCATGTCCCAGCATGTCAAAGAAGGGCAACAAAGCTAGTAAAGGGTCCAGAGAACAGGTCCTATGAGGAGCAGCTGAAGGAAAAGGGCTTGTTTAATCTAGAGAAAAGGAGACTGACCTTGTTCTTCCCTACAACTACCTGAAAGGAGGTTGCAGCCCAGTAGGTGTTGGTCTCTTCTCCCAACTAACAAGCAATCAGATGAGAGAAAATGTCCTCAAGTTGCAACAGGGATTAGATTGGGTATTAGGAAAAATTTCTTCATCAAAAGGGTTGTCAAGCTTTTGAAGAGGCTTCCCAGGGGACTGGTTGAGTCACCATCCCTTGAGGTATTTAAAACAGGCAAAGATGTGGTGCTTAAGGACATGGTTTAGGGATTGGACTCGGCAGTGCTAGGTTAATGGTTGGACTTAATGATCTTAAAGGTCTTTTACAACCAAAACAATTCTATGATTCTCTTCTATGTCCTTTTCCCTGATTGAAACTGCAACATTTTCCACCCAATAAAAGTACCTGCTCAGATCCAGTTGACTCAGTCTGAGTGGTTTAACAAACATATTTGATCAGCTGAGCCATCTTAAGCTTGTATTTTCTAGTAGCAAGAAACAGAATAAGAAAATGTCAAAATATTGCAATTGCATTAACTCAGCTCCAGACCACAGAAAGCACGGAACTGTAGTTTAAGAAATTAGATTTAATAAGGCAGAGAAGCAAAAGGAAAAAAAACAACCCCAAAACCCAAATCATAAGCAATAAAGCTGGAAGCTCGTAAGAAAAATTATCAAGAAAGGAAAAAAGAATATTATTACTAATGGTATTTTAAATCTCTCTTTACTTCTGCTACCAGAAATGACAGCTAGGCTTTCATCATCTGTGAAAAACAGTGCTATTTAGAAAGATGTCAAGTGAAACCAATGATTGAGAAATCAAATGTCGCTAAACTGGTAGTAAGGATAAGATAATCCACAGAGGTGGTATCCACAGGCCCAGAGAACAGATTTAATCCTACCTCAGCTATTTACAAGCTACTGAAAATTCATCTGGCTGTATATCTTTCAGTTCACATGCCATTTAGAGATCCATGTCCATCCTAGAGCAGAAGAGTTATTGTACATTGACTAATTTGCTTTGTTTACACCATGATTTTAACAACAGCATGGCAAAATTAGATCTTCCACAAGGTGAAAATCATCAAACACTAGGTGAAAATGATTAAATTCACGAGTGTCACACAGCATTCAACTGAATGGGTATAGACAGTTCATTTATTATGAAATATTTATATTTGTCAAGCCTGTCATGAGAGCATGCACCCTTGAGGAAAAATGGCTTTTCTCTTTGATACACTATCTCAGACAGAATTTGTCATTTGATAGGCAGGTATTATTATCTTGGCCTTTTACACTGGCCAGGAACCTGTTTAACTTTAGCAGCAAATCAGTGAAGTGAGGCTCCCATCTCATTGAAATGGACAGAAAATTTAACTTAAACATGAGAAAAAAACTTTTTTACAGTGAAAGTCATCAAACCCTGTCACAGGTTGCTCATAGAAGTTCTGCAATCACAGGATCACAGAATTTTAGGGGTTGAAAGGGACCTCTGGATATCACCTAGCCCCCTTACAGAGCAGGATCACCTAGAGCAGGCTGCACAGGATCACATCCCAGTTGGTTTCAAATTTCTCCAGTGAAGAAGACTCCACAACCGTTCTGGGCAGCTCTGTCACCCTCACAGTAAAGATGTTTTCCTTCAAATTCAGATGGAATTTCCTGTCTTCCAATTTCTGCTGTTGCCCCTTGTCCTGTCATTGGGCACCATTCAATATAGTCTGGCCCTGACCTTTCAACATCCACCCTGTAGACATTCATAAGCAGTAATGAGATCCCCTTTCAGTCTTCATCCTTTGAGATATTCAAAACCTGTCTGGCTATGTTCTGAGCAACCTACTCTAGTTGACCCTGGTTTGAGCAGGGGAGTTAGGCTGGATGATTTCCAGAGGTCTCTGCCAACCTCAGCCTTTCTGTGAGTCTGTGGCCAGTTTCTAGCTCGTCTGGCATGATGCAGAGAAGGCCTTTTCCCCCCTGCCCCCACACACTTACTCAACACAGTGCACAAGAGATGTGATAAGATTCAGCAGTATGCAAAGCCTGTGGTGCCTCCAAGGCCAGACAGTACAGCGGGCCAACTACCAGCTATGATTGTACAGTGATGGAAACATACTGCTCTGGGGTACACCTCTGAACCTACAGGTTGAGTCTTCAGACTTGCTTTAACCTAAAACTTATAAGATTTTAGCCCTATTTTTTCCTGGACAAAATCCCCACAAAGGAATCCAGGGAAATTTCTTCCTTGACTTCCAGCTTTGGGACATCACACAAACCAGTTTTTCCTTACTGCCTTTGTAGTTTCTCTGAGATACTTTCAACCATCTACCAGATATTTTCTTTTTTCTGTGTTTCTCCTCCCATAGCTTTTCTCATCCTACATCTCTGGTGGGCTTCTCCACATGAAGAGACAATCCTGATTGTCCTGAAGTCTACTGACTGGACTGTGCTGTCTCACTGAAGCCATCCCTATTTTGTAGGCAATTGCAGCTCAGTAATGTAGAGCATGTTTACATATGTATGTGAGCATGTGTTGTGTCATAAAGCAGCTCTCTTCTGGGGCAATATTTTAATAATTGAAATTAGCTTTCCAGAAAAGCCAGCATCAAATTCCTAAACTGACATTTTTTAATCTCCTAGGTTAGGTCAAGCTCTTCAAAAGAACTAGTACTCTGCTCTCTTTGAAGTCAGTGAAGATTTATCACTTTGGAAATTATGATCTTAATGGAGATTAATAACAGCAATCAACAAGTGATGAAATCTTCTTGCTGAGGGATTACCCATACCTTCAGCAGGTATTTTTGAAGAACAAAAAAGCCTTCTGCATCCTGTCTTGAATTTTTGGACTGTCACCAGAAACAGTCCAAATGTTTTCTATTGAGCAAACTGAACGAAGAAAGTAAAGTTGGTGAGTAAAAAGCCTACAACTCAAATAACTCTACAGCCTCAAACACTATCCGTTACCTGGAAGGATAGACACACACAGTCTTCTGGAGGCCTGAATTTCTCAGGACAGAGCTTCTGCTTCAACATGAGAGAATTTCAGAGAGAGCCTAGCAGCAAATGTTGCTTGGTCTACACAGTGGAGACCACAGGAAGGATTTATATGTTCCCACTCAGGTGATACAACCCATGCAGATGGGAGCAGATACCTGGTTTTGTCACTATTTAGAATAAATAGTGACAAAAATAACTCTTTAAAGGAAGTGGGATATGATGGAAAAAGAGGTGGTCCCTCAAGTCTGAATCCAACAGTCTGGAAAAATAGAAATCAAGAATAGAAAAAGGGATAAAAATAGCCCATTGAGAAAATCTGAAAATATGTCACAAGGATACTTTTGCTCTGGACTTTTAGATGAATTTGACACTTAGCAAGGTTGTGGCAGCTCCACTCCAGAATTCTTTAGGAAAGTGCAGAAATGTTTATAAAGATGGTCTAACTTCAGCAAATTCTGTAGGTATAAAGACAGTGGTAATTTCCATATGTTATCATCAAACCTACAACAGTTTTGTTTCAATCTTTACTAAAGCAGATTCCTTAAAGGCATGATGCCATCTCCAGGTACAGGCAAGAGGCAAGATAACCTAAGCCACAGGCTTTGACACATGACTGCTCTTGCCATCCCTACATGCTTTTATAAATTCTCATATCCCTGAAATTTCTGCTTTCTTTCTCCGATTTTAGGGACCCTTACTCATATACCACAGGTTCTAGCCTCTACTCAGCCCTCCTCTTGCACATACTGGACCACTTGTACCAACAATGCACATAGGATTCAGCCCATTTCGGTATCTGTCCAGAAAAGTAGAAAAAACCTCACAAATTCTAAGCATTTCTACTTTGAGTAGTTTGCTATCAACCTCTTGACAAGAAACAGATACTGCTGAAACACTGCAGGTTTCTGAACTTCTACCAAAAGAATCAGCCTGAGGGGAAACAAGTCCTTTCAGGCAGCAAATCCTATGCTGGCCCTGCAAACAGAGCAAAGAACTCATCTCTTTTTCATTTATACCCATGTGCCTGGCAAGCAGCACTCGTGGCCAAGTCCAAATCCTTATGAAAGTGCAGATGCTCCACACAGATTGAGTGCCACTCCCAGTACATGTGTATATACCCTGGGTACAGATGCAGTTCAATTTAATTTCCTTGGAATCCACAGTCTGTTTAAATATGGGGAAAAGCCCAGCAGCATTTGGTGGAGGGCTCAGCCTCCCTAACTGCTGGTAACACCACTGTCAAACAGATTGCTTTGGCTTTGGGGAAAACTGCAAACATGATCATTATTAGACTTACCCAGCAGAAATATCTACAGTGCTGCTAGAACATCATTTCTTTCTGCTCCTTTTCAATTTTATTTTAAGCTGAACAAACCAAGCAGGTGGGAACATATAATAAAAATGAATGGGCTGGGAATGTGCTTTGAAATAGAAGCAATTTCCAATCTGTGATGAGATTTCTGCAGGGCCTACTTACTTTTACTACAATCCACTTATTTTTCTACTTATTTTGATTGTTCCTTCCTATCTGTAAGCATCCTGAAAGCACGGCTCTATATAAGTAGATTCACCTGATCTGCAGAGGAGTATGTGACTGAAGCACCTGAAACTATAGATGAGTAACTTGATAACTCCATGGGCAGACAGCAAGATGGTCACCTCAGGAAGGAACCAAGGCCACTGAAAACCTGAATGACAACATGCAGGTGTAAGCCTCCCGAGTTCTTATAGCCAGGAACTCATGCTGTTGAGAAACCAACACCCACCACCACCACCACCCCACCCCAAAAAAACAACTAAAAAACAACACAGTGTGGTGGGTGAAATTGCAGAGATGACATGATCTTGTGCTGTCTCTAGTCTCTCTGCTGATCCCTCGTGAGACCCTCTCCTCATTCCCTACTCTAGACTGCAGGGACCTCTTGTTTTCATAGAATCACAGAATGGCATGGGTTGGAAGGGACCCCAAGGATCATAGAGCTCCAACGCCCCTGCCACAGGCAGGGACACCAACCTCAGGCCTGGATCTACACAAGGTTGCCCAGGGCCCCATCCAACCTGGCCTTGAACACTTCCAGGGATGGGGCATCCACCACCTCTCTGGGCAGCCTGTTCCAGCACCTCACCACTCTTTCTGTAAAAAATTTCCCCCAAACATCCAATCTAATCCTTCCCTCCTTTAGCTTTAAACCATTCCCTCTTGTCCTGCCATTATCTGCCCTTTTAAAGAGTTGATTCCCCTCCTGTTTGTATGCTCCCTTCAGGTACTGGAAGGCTGCAATGAGGTCCCCCCGCAGCCTTCTCTTCTCCAGGCTGAACAAGCCCAGCTCCCTCAGCCTCTCTCTGTAGGGCAGGTGCTCCAACCCTCTGATCATCTTTGTGGCCCTCCTCTGAACCCTCTCCAACAGTTCTACATCTTTCTTGTATTGGGGGCCCCAGATTTGGACACAGTACTCCAGGTGGGGCCTCACGAGGGCAGAGTAGTTTTGTCTTGGATGATGTGTTTTCCTTAGGACCTTAACACAAATTAATCTCTAGTGCATGTTCAGTGGCTTATGGCTCAATTTAGCTCTCATTGCCTACTCAAGGGTTTTTGTGGGAGAAAACACAACCGCCTTAATAGGTTCACACTTTCCATACATAATAAGCGCAGGACCACAAAAAGTCTTGTCCTTGAAAAGCATTGTTTTTTGTCACCCAGACCGTAAAAAAGCTGTATAATAGCTGTGGAGTTGCTGTACAAACTCGATTTTACCTCTTTCTCCCTATCTACACTATTTGTATGTGACAAATTGCATTACAGCTCACATTGGAAAGGTTTGCTGAAAATATCCCCTGGTGCTCCTTACAGAAACCTCTTGCTATTTTGATTTGACCTCCGGATTTCACAGGTATTTTTCTACTGAAAGGGAATGAAATGGAAAGCACTTATCAGCATTCACACTTTGCTCTTTTACATCACTTCATTTCCAGTGACACCCCTGCTGACACAAAGATAACCCTTAATTCCAGGAAATCTGGATGGCAGAAATAGAAGGGGTGTTATTCAGCAGACCATAAGAATTCATAGGGTGCTGCGACTTCGGGGGAATTTCCCTTTTGGGGGAAATTTTATTGTAACAAATTCATGCTTAGCATTGATTCTGTTGGGGTTTTTTTATTATTAAAATTATTTCTTATCTATTCTTTTCTCTTTTTTGCACTTTGGATCCAGTCAAAGAGGTAAAAACTATCCTAGCTTTAACTCGGAAGAAAGACATACTTTGTCCTGGTCTGAACTCTTTTCTCCTTGAGGGTATTTTATGCCACAACTGCCATGTTTCCACTTGGATTCCCACCAGAGACAACTGCTATAACTTACAGGTGAGGTATGGTGAGCACACAGATGCCAGGGCCTGCTGGAGCTGGTGTATTGACTCTGTCCTCAGCTACCTTAGTCATATCATGGACAACACCATTGATTATTTCTTTGGAAATGTGGAGGTTGGCTGGTTTAAGAGATGTCTTGATGAGACATTTGTAAACACTAACCAGTGCATGTCCTTGCCCTAATCTTCATTGATATTTAACCATTTTGTTTGTTGCCCTGTAGAAGTTTCATGTTGACATTAGGCTGCTATAAACAGTTGATGATAGTTTGAGAGATCAATGGGCCAGGAAGAGAGGGCCATGAGGTAAATCTCTTCCTCGTTCTGGATTACAGGTTGATCAATGGTACTGCACTGTAGTTGCCCCTATCAATATGGGAAGTTCAGGATTCAATTACATACTTTTTTCAATATTGTCACTGGCATATTTTTTTTTAAATAGGCTGGCACAACTTTGTTTTCACTATACTTTCTGATTGATTATATCCAGTGTAGGACTAACATATGCTATTTGAAACAATTTAGTGATTGAATTGAAAGGTTGCTATAGAAAAGTGTCTCTTTATCTAAAGGGAAATAGAGAGCTGGTGCATCTTACAATAAACAGCGATATATATACTAATCCCTTGTAATCTTCATGTAGCCCCTTATAACACTAGAAAGAACTAAGGACACTTTATCGAGTCCATTTATGCTTTCACTGGTAACAGAGCTCAGGGTATTAAACAAGTGATTGTGGTATCTGTTCTCTGAACCTTGAGGAGAGTTTCTCTTATCTGCTACAGAATAAGGCCTCATCCTCCATGATACAGAAGGTACAGCATGTAATGTGACTGCCCACACTGAAGCAGGTTTCAGTCTCTCAAATAATGGGGAACGATATCTGCACTATACCTATCATGAGATGTATTACATACTTTCATTTTCTTTGAAGACATTGTTAACAATTAGTGCTCCTAAGGCCTCCTCTCCACAGCACACCTCTAGTTATTTCCCAAGATCACTGAGGAAAAAGATTTTTCTATTGTGTCTGATATTCTGTGTATGGATAGACTTGCAGACTGAGGGGAAACTCACTGGAGCATGGTAGGCAGAATCATCACTTCTTAGAGGCCTAGAAGCTTTTAGGTGCTTCTGGCAAAAGGCTGCTCCAGTGAGTAGTGCCGTCTTGTGTGAATCAGTCTTTGAACAATATTTCTGGGAAGCAACTCTGCTGTTGGTTTTTTTCCAAAATTTTAAAACTGTATCAAGTGATACATGACTTTCAAAGGTGCCAACCTGTTTTAGTTTACCATGTCTTGTCTTCTGGAAGCAGGATGTTACTTGAAATGTATTGATTCTCCAGGAATGTAAAGAGTCCCAGACTGCAGTCTACTTTCACCTCAAGATTATCATTCATGACAGACCAGAAGAAAATGGTTTGCTTTTTCACAAAGTTTTGTTTTCTCTTGAGGAAAGATTTTCTGATTTATGATCTGTTTTCCCCGTTACCATTTGTGGGAGGAATGATTTAGCAGTACTGACTTGTCAATATTTTTTTTTATCCTATGGAAAAGTAATTAGTTCTGATTGCATCACATTAGGAGGACAGTTTATTGCACAAAATAAATGAACTGCTGTCATGAAAGCTGCATTGTTACCTATATAAAATAACACCAATGCATAGTGAAAAACAGGGTTTACACTTGTGCGTGCTGTTTTTAAAGCAAAGTAAAAACTTTAGACTTTACAATAACATTTTTCTTGTTAACATTTTTGACAGATTTCTGCTGCTTACTAAGTTTGATGCTGTAGGACTGAAACAAACTAGAGAGGATTCACTGTCCTTAGCCGTTTGTCTGTACAATGCACATCTTCTCAGGGCCTGGTGCTTATATGGCTTTACTGAAAGCTCTGCCAGTTCACATGGGTGTGAAAGTGAGGGCAGAGCCAAGCCCTCAGCGTTGAACAGTGTGCATCTGAGGATGAAGCTAGACATCCTCTTGATCTAGCTGATGCCTTTAGTACCTTTGGCAGGTGCTCAGCCCCACTCAGCATTCTCCGCTGAGTGCTTTCACTCCCGTGGCTCAGCTGGTGGGATGGAACACTCACAGCCTCCTGCCTCTGCACAAAAACACCAGGAGAGCTCAAACCACTGAAAGAACTGGCAGTCTGCATTGGAATGAGTAGCGTCTGTAAAGAAATGAATGGGGTGATTGCAGACAGAGCACTCTCGGATGTGCTTGTTGCTGCTGGGTGGTGATTTCAATCAGATGCTCAGAGATGTTTTAATTAGCCATTTGCTAACTGGTTTAGCCATAGGCAAATAGGTGGTGCACCAAAACAGGCAGCAAAGACCCTGACTTCCTTGCGCTGACCAGCTGGCACATAGGATCATGGGAAGAAGATGGATAACTTCTGATTCACTACTAATAGAGTTGCCATGAGCACAACAGGAGAAGAACAACCCAACTAACCTTACTCAGGTATAAGGGCATCTTGGAGGAAAGCAATAGCTGTGTGATGCTAGCCATATGGAAGAACACAGTAACGCACTCCACCTTGATTTAAAATGGCAGGTATAAACCCTAAACATAAACATTTCTACTTTAACTTCTTCTTATCTGCATTAGTTTTAAGTTGCAGCTGTATTTTAGTCCAAAGACAAATCATTTTAAAGTTCTAGCCTGAATTTTTGCTTTGGGCCCCTTTTAGTAGCCAGGTTTGAGTCTTAAGAGACTGGTAGTGAGTCTCAAATGTATTAGTTGTCAAGCTGTTCCTTGGTCTAAACAAACAAGAGCTGAAAAGGCAGCAAAGGGGATACTTATGTCATCAAGCATTACCTGCATTTTTCCATCTCTGGTAATACAGACACAAAAAAGCACAATCCATTGAAACAGTGGAAGAGCTGTGGGATCAATAAGGAAGCAGGGAAAAAGAAAAAATCACCAGAGACTTCTTAGTGTTTGCATGAAGGACTCCTAAATAGGCAGCTGAGAATAGTGTGTTATCTCTGCCAAAATAATGAAAAACAGATTGCAAAATAAATTAATAACAAAGGGCAGCATCTGGGCAAAAGTGGCTGCATACACTTCTGATTTATTCCAAGGGGACATATGACAAGACCATAGAACTGAACCAGAATACATTATAATTTTAAGTTCCTTCTCTAATGCTAATCACCCTGCCGAGCACTTGTTTCCCTGTACACAGATCAATAGTACACAAGATAAACTGATTTGTGGATAAGATTAACCACACTTTATTAGCCATGAACCGGTATAATTAACTGAAAGGGAAGGAGCCATTCACAGACGGACAGACATCTTGAAAAAGAGCTTGGTGTGTGGTGTGATCTGGGAAAACAGTCCATCCAGGAAGTCGGACTTACACATTAGGCAAGTTGATGGAAATGATAATGAAGAATCAGTTCAGTAGACACAAGGGTGATACATTGGGGAAAAGCAGAATCCTTTATGGAATGCAGCTTATATCAGAAATAACTAAACTAGACTTTTATGAAGGATTCAGCATGACTCTAAATAAAGATGGTTGGATTGGTATGGTTTATAAGCACTTCTATAGCGCTTTGAGAGGTTTCCTTACTAAATGCTGTTAAAGACATTGTTTTCACAGAGTTAGTCATAGAATCATAGAATGGCAAGGGTTGGAAGGGACCCCAAGGATCATAGAGCTCCAACCCCCCTGCCACAGGCAGGGCCACAAACCTCAGGCCTGGATCTACACAAGGTTGCCCAGGGCCCCATCCAACCTGGCCTTGAACACTTCCAGGGACGGGGCATCCACCACCTCTCTAGACAGCCTGTTCCAGGACCTCACCACTCTTTCTGTAAAAAACTTCCCCCTAATATCCAATCTAAACCTTCCTTCCTTCAGCTTTAATCCATTCCCCCCTGTCCTGCCATTGTCTTCCCTTTTAAAAAGTTGATTCCCCTCCTGTTTGTATGCTCGAGTAGTCCCCCCTTGATTAAGAGTTTAGTAAATGATAGTCATAATTCCTGAGAACAGGTAAAAATACATGATCAATTTTCAATATTAAGGAAGATGTCAATGGTACTCATGCTTTGTTCTGTCATGGTGATCCCTCAGCAAATTGAAGTAATTTAAAGAAACCTCAGTGATATGTATACAATGATGGACCCTAAATTTGCTACATGGTCTTAGAAAAATGTCTTGAAGTTGGTTTGGGTTTGTCCACAAGCAAATGGTAGTCACAACTTAGAAGTCCACAAGCCTCCAGAGGTTACAGATCACAGACAGTGGTCATTGCTGTACTAGCATATACCAAAAAATGGCATTAGCAGATTTCATGAAGTTACTTAAGTTATTCAATTTATGGGGCATCAGGGACTGGGGGGTGGATTTTAAAAAAATCCATGCAGCCAGTGGAGGTGAAGTTTGGTCAGAGAGAATTTAGACTGTCCAAAGTATGCCCCTAGACTTAAACCTGATGATAACCACTGGTTTACAAAGCAGTCACACCCATTAATAAACTATATCCATGTTTTTGCATATAGAAATTATTAAAACAACTCACAAAACTAGCAATGCAACATCTGTAAGCAAATATTAGATATTAACTGAATATAATAGAGAACATAGCACTGGTTCCAGAGTGGATGGACTTTACAGAATGTTTGATAGTCAGTATAAGTCATCCTATAAAATAAGAGCTTTATTTCAGATGGAATATTTAATGGGTAAAGGTAATTAACACACTGTCAACTGGACAGAATCCTGGCAACTTTTTTTTGAAGTAAAAAAATCAAAGTTGTTCCCAGTAGGAAACAAATAACTAAACAAAACCTACTCCAAAACTGCTGCTGCCCCAGTTTCTTTATTTCTATTTTCCCTGCAAAGGATTGAGCTTCTCCATTTGATTCTAAGGAAAATTCCAGAGAAAGCTTATTTTACAAACAGCACAGCAAGATCATGCTTGACAGGACAGCTTCACTTTAGAGTTCTAACAGGGATCTGGATTAGATGAGGTTGCATGGATTAACACTGAAGAGAACAGTACTAAAATTCAGACCCTCGATAAGAATAAAGTAGCACCAGAATCTGAGAGACTGTGCTAATTTAAAGTGATTCAATACACTCCCTGTCATCAGAAGAAGTGGATACTAACTCTTAACTTAATACAAACATGTATGTCACAAATTGAAAATAAACTTGCATATATTACACAGCTCTTCCAATGCTCGCTCCTAAGAATTGTTGCAAAGATAAATTACACCAAGAATAAATGGAACATTAGGGAGATAGAGATTTTTAGGATTGATGTAAAGTAAAAGTGTCCTGCTTTGCTTCAGACTTACAGCTTTTAAGCATGAGAGGAAACGTGCCTCTGTGAAGCTCTCTGTAGATGCATGTGAGCTTTTTTCTCAGACAACTATGTCTAGGTCTACTTTTTTGGAAAGGTCTGGGTTGTGATATCCTTAAACTGCTATGATGGCAATCAGCATGCCTTAAAGACTGATTTTCCAGGCTATTATACAGAACAGACTTCTACTAATGACATCACATTTAACTCACTAGCTTAACCCACACCTTTGGACTCAAAGGAATGTCATGAAAAACCTCATATTCATAACTGTTTCCAGCTGGAACACTGACCTGTTATGAGGTATGGTATGCTTTATGGTTGTATTCTCCACAATGCCCTATGGTTATAAGAAGCTCTAGTGTTGAGCTAAAATGTCCTCATATAAAAGTTAATCCTGAGTGCCAAACTTCTGCAAAACTCTTCCACTCAATTCCTCACGCACACAGAGACATGCACCTACCTTGACAATCTTATAAATGATCCAAACTTCCCATTGGGATCCCTGAGGCTCTTTTTGACCTGACAATCTCTTGCATTATATCTGTTCATAACTAGTTTTTCCTTGCTTACCTATTGAAACTAGAACAAAGGATGAAAAGGTTATCTGCTTTCAAAACTCTTTCTCCATGAAAGAACAAAATATCTCTGTGATGAACTGTGCTATACCTCCTCATTCTACTGACGTGTAAATTCCCTGAGTATACCTCAAGAAATGAGATCATTCCCTCAAAAAGGTTCCAGTGTGTCAATCCCCTGTAAAGAACACACTGGAAAGATAACTGAAAATGTGTAACTAGTAAATAGAAAGAGAGTGTGCATTATATGGTAAGTTAATCAAAAAAGGCATTAGAACTAAATCCTTGAAGTGACCAGGAATGTTGATGAAATCACCTGGTTTTTGCTTCTTTGAAGAAACAAGGTAGTTTTTCAGGGCTTAAACTGACACTGAGTTCCTCAATTTCCCACCAAGTTGCTAATAGCACTAGAATACCCCTTACACATCATATAAGCTGTATAATATGGACACAGATGCAATGTGCTTGAAGACAAAAATTTTGGGGAAAATCCTCTGGTGGCTGGTTGTTGATTGGTTTTTCTTGCCTAGGTTGGAAACACAAGAAGTCTTCCCCTTCAGTCAGATTTCTTCCTGACCTCTTTCTCAATGTCTGGTTTGGTTTTTTACAACCTGCCTCTCTTGGACATACCAAGAAAGACTTTTACGTACTCAGAAAAGGCTTTTCAAAAAACAACCTCATGCCCCAGTAAGTTCTAGGGATCAAGAAATGCCTTCAGGAAGTTGCCAAGTAGAAATCAGCATTCAGGTTAGAAAAGTGGCTTTCTCTATCATGAGCCTGGAAAAGAGAAGAGGCAGTAACAGGACCAGGGTCAGGAAGCATTAATTGACTTCCCCAGGCGCCCTCTGTTAGCTACACTAAGTCGGTTCTGGATGCAGCAAAGAATTTTCTCCTTTAGATTTACTGTTGGAGCCTGAAGTGCTGAAGAGTGAAACAATCTAAGCGCCAGCAGCTCACAAGTCATCTGTTTTTCTGGACGGGAACTTGGAAACACAAGGGGATGAGTGCACAGACAGTCTCATTCACGAGGACTGCTGAGGCTGCTGTGCTTTTCCTTGCCCTGGCACAGACCTACAGCAAACCTTATGAAGCTGGTGCCACACAGGTGTAAAATCAAGTCCTTCTATTTTCATGGTGTGAAAACCAGTAAGATCTGCTCAGAAAAACAGCCCGCTGGAACGTGTGGAGCATGCAGGCTTAAAAGAGGGTAAAGTCTGTTTCACCTCACCAAACTTTACGGTATCAAGGTCTAAAATTTATGAGGCTGGCTCTGAAAAACAATGGGAAAGAAAGACACCTGACAGCTTCCCTTGCAAGCCTCTTGAGCAAAGCACTCTTCCACAGCGCAGATTTACAAGTGCTGGGAACGGAGCGTGCACGCTCTCTTTGAATGCTCTTCCACTTGCTCAGCCTTACCTTTCTTCTCAGCCTCTGCTGTAAAGCAGCTCCTAATAACCCACACAGTATCAGGATTATTAACTACCACAGCCACGCTCTTCTACCCCTGTCTCTTCTGCAGGGATAAGAACAGCGCTCCAGCAAACACAATGGTTTGAGGAAGAGAGCACAATTTTAAACAAATTCCTGCTGCACTGTATTACTCTCTGCAACAAATGTATGAGAAGTCATTTTACTGAACACAATTTATCTCACAAACTCAAGGGTATAAGCAATCATCTTGCGGGGCCTCTTCAGCTCTGGGGCTCATCTCTCTGGAAAATGATATCTACAGATATATTATTTTTGTGGGGTAGAAACTTGATTATAATTTTTAAAATGCATTCTTACTTGGGAATGGAACAGATAGAGGATTATAGACCTTAAAGGTGGACCTTAGTGGATCAAAAATACAGCTTTTAAAGACATGGAGTGAAGACACATTATAATATAAAATATTGGTCAGGTTTTGATGTCACTCAAGTCTGGGTAGAAAGAAAGAACTGACAGGTAGAGGTGCCATTTTGCTGGTCTCTTCTGCAGGCATTTGAAGCAGAAAAGATTTCTGTTGTGGGGTAGGGGGAAAAGTGTTTCTGGCATAAACCAAAGCTGAACCTGATAGACTTCAAGCCTTAATATCTTCTGGTATGTACAAAAAAGGGATTATTCCTTGGAAACAGCCTTTCTCTGCTCCTTTTCCCCACAGCACAGGAACACTAATACTAAGCTAACTCACAAAGAGATATAAGAGGAAAAAATGTGTTCATGACCAGGAGGAGTCAGATACTATACTAAGGAGTTAAATATAAAATCAGCCTGAATTTGAGCTGATTAAAGAGTACACTTCATCTTGAAGGCATTACTGAACTTCACATGGGTGTCTGTGAAGTGAAATCACTGTTTGTTTCTCCACTGGTCTTTTAAACTAAGCCTTTTTCTGCTTTCTAGTGGATGTCAACTAGTGACTTGTCATTGCTGTGACTTCATCTCACACATGAATTACTTCTTGCTTGGAGTATCATTAGCAGCACAACAGCAGCAGCAGAAAGCTCACAGACTGCAGAAGTCATCAGAGAAGATGAGTAAATACTGGTGTGGTTAAGCTGCACAGAACTTCATGCACCACAGCTGCCCAGTTACTTTTAATCCATGCTGGGTGCATGCACGCTAGCCACAGCCTGTGACAAAAGCTGAAGAATAGTAAAAGCCAAATTCCATATTGATTTACATCCCATGCAGTGCCACCAAGAAGAAGAAATTGCCTTGTATTGTTTAATTTGAGCCTCTGAACATAAGTGGAACGGACATGTTTGAGAACGAAAGGAAACGTGTTTTGCTCCCCTGCCACACTTTTAATTGGCAATTTGAGGTATAAGTCACAAGAATAATGATAGATGTGATTCTTTCCCTGCATTCAATTTTCTTAGCTGATAACTAGGGAAATAATAAACCAAATTCTACTTCAAGCTACACTTGGTGGAATCTCATTAGGTTGAATTATATTAAAGAACAAGTTCCTATAAAGCAGCTACTCTGCAAGTTAAGAATTAAGACTCAGGTTTCTAAGGCTCTATATTTTTCACTGTGGTTTGTTGGGTGGTTTTTTTTCCTCCAAGTGCTGTAAGTTTGGAGGTAATTACTGCAGCTGAGAATTTTCTAGAACAAATGAACTATTCAATTCTGTTCTAATAATTTTTTCCCCTTTTATTATTTCTATTTTCCTAAGTATAGCATAAAACCACCTTCAGGTTTTGGTTTGTTTTCTTTCTCCCTGTGCTCCCATTATGGCTTTTCATTTCTTTCCCCCATTCTGTCTCTCCATCATTCTTGCCTTCACAGTTTCTTGCTCTCCAGCCTGCTGTGCAATTGTAGCTTCTGCCCTTTGGGATTCCACTTCTCAAAGGTGAGAACAAGGAAATTTCCTAAGTGTGGGATTCATTTCACCCAACTTCAGGTATTGCAGAGCAGAGCCTGTAGATGGTGATACTTTTAGAAATCCATTTGTCATCCACAGAAGAGAAATGAGCTCCTCTAATGAGTGATTTCTCCTATCATTAAAAAGACATCTAACAAATTGCCTTCTGCACAATTCTACTACTACCTTATCTGTGGGTAAATATAGCTTAGATGAATTCTCAATCTGCCCAAGTTTGACACTGAGAAGCTCTTGTTGCTTTGCATAGTTCTAAGGGGAAAAAAAAGAGACTGAAGCTGTTCTGTTGCTGACAGCTGATTGATTGCTGAGCACCACACAGTAATAGCAGTAAAATGAAAGAAGACAGATGGGTCAGTTTAAATTTCCCTAATTAAATACAGCTCCAAAAAGTGTAAACTGCATTTAATTTTTATCTGTAATCAAGGGGAAACCCCCTAAAAGGAAGAAAATTGGAATTTAGCCACATTTTTAGCAACAGCTAGATCTGGGAGGTTCAGTTAACACATAGACAGTAATAACTATGACAGATACTAGAAAGGTTCTGCATTTTAATCCTTCATACAGAACTGAAAGTGTAGAAAAATTTGGAAAAAGAAGAGTCAAAACTCAGATAATGAATCCCTCACAAGTGACTGGAGTGTTCATAACTGCAAGAGAATGTTCTCTTGTAGAGGAGTAGAGCCCGAAAGAAAACCATTTGACAAAGTAGTTCAAATTAGTGAAACAAGGACATCAACCCTATTTCAGAATGACACTTCAGAAGGGTATATATGGTAAGCACAATAAAGCATCCAAACTGCTATGAGAGCTGGGAGGACAGAAAAGGCTTACCATCTGTCCCAGATATTATTGGGTAGCTGGTATCAGCTAGACACTTGGTATACAGTTGAGTGAAGACTTCTTGAAGGGCACTTTAAAATATTTACAAGGGCAAAACCTTTGGGAGGTTATTTTTCTCCACCTTCCTCACAAAGCTAAACAGATGGTGAAAGTTTCTTAGCTAAACATTCTGTTAAACACTGTGGCAAAGTAGCCTGATACATCGCAGCTGATCTTTCCCTTTCCCCCATGCACTCTTCCACCAGATCCTGAAGAATGAAATGCCAAAAGCAGCTTCTCTTAGCCCATGGCCAGCCTGAGGACAGAGCGCCCTACGCTACTCATAGCTGGCTGTATATTTTTTATATCACAAATAAATTCTGTCTTGTGGCAACAGAACAGATGTACATTAGAAGTTTATACTGCAAAGGGAGAGCTTTGATGATTAACAGCATGCTCTACATTAAGACTTTTTTATTTTGGTTTTAGCACTCTTCTGTCTTGGCTAAGAGGATGCACAAATTAGAATAACCCAGGGCCCAAAGCTACAAGCAGAACTACGAGCTGTTTACTACTGTGAGAAGTTAAACTGATGTCAAGATGACTTCTGCATCATGAAACTGCTATTACCCTGAAACCTGACAAATATCTATCCAGGCACCAGAATTTGAGGCTCTGTTGATTTTTTGTCTTTTTTTTTGCCTACTACTGGGTGTAGGCGGCCCAGTGCTAGAAGTGGGGTTGCTTCTTTGAGAAGAGACGGGGGCTTCCTTGTGCCACACAGCTATTTCTAGCCAGTTCTAACATACCCATCACAGGACACAGCTGAGTCCATCAGGGAAGATGGTAGGAACTCAACAAAAACATATTTAAGGACAGGCAGAGGAGGAAAGGAAACAGTGAGAAACAAAGGGAACACCAGGATCAGAGGAGGAGAAAGTGTTCCATAGCACAGCAGGTATTGCCATGCAGCCCATTGAGGGCTTCTACCAGAGCAGGTGGATATTCCTGAAGGAACGGTGTCCTGTAGAGAGCCCATGCTCAGAAAGCAGAGGAGAAATGCAAGAAGAAAGTAACACTAGAAAGAAAATGCTATATACTGACTGTAACTAACACACCAGCTTTCACAGCCCATGGCCTGGTTGAAGGAACTGAGTGTAATCAGCAGCAGTAACAAGGAGGGAAGTGAGGAGCTTGGAGTGAAGTTGAGCCTGAAAAGGGCAGAGGAAAGGAGTTTTCCCTATATCCTCTAATGTTTGTCTTTTTGTTTCCCACTACCCAAATCAGTAATTAATATTTTTTGAAATCATCAATAAATTAAGTTAAATCCCCAAGCTGAGTCTGTTTTGCTCACAACAGTAATTGGTAAGTTTTTATTTACCTGTATTTACCTGGAGAGCATCTTGGTACGTGGATGCTGCAAGGCAGCTCCTACAAGGAGCAGCTGAGGAGTCTGGGTTTATGTAGTTTGGAGAAAAAAAGGCTGAGGGGTGACCTCATTGGTCTCCACAGCTTCCTGGGGAGGTAGAGAGGGAGGTGCTAATCTCTTCTCCCCAGTCTCAGTGAAAGAACGTGGGGGAATCATTCAAAACTGCATCAGAGAAGGATGAGATTTTACATTAGGAAACATTTCTTTACAGAGAGGGTGGTCAAATGCTAGTATGAACTTCCTAGAGAGGTCATCAGTACATCAAGCCTATCAGTGTTTAAGAGGCATTTGGACTTGAATACCATGTTCTAACTTTCGGTCAGCCCTGAAATGGTCAGGCAGTTGTAGGTCCCATCCAGCTGAACTAATTCTAATTCATTCCTCCCCCTTGTCCTTCTGGGGCTGGGGAGGAGTGGCTGGGTGGGAGTTTGGCTGCCATCCAGGACCAACCCACCACAATCTTTAAATACTTTGAGATTACAAAGGGTTTGGTGTTTTTGGGGTTGGTTAGTTGTTTTTTTCACTGCTGTTTATTCAGAGCCTTTCTAGAGCTGTTCTTTATTGGTTTTTCATCTTGACTATCTTAGAATCATACAGGTTGGTTACAGCAGCCTCCTCAGAACAAAGTAATGCAACTAGGAAGTACCTTAATGGCTGATTGATGATCCTTTCCTGTTGGAAGTATCATAAGAAGGAGCTTCTGCTAGGAAAGGATTTTCCCATCACAAACCACCACCAAAATACTCACTCAATTTGTGTTAATGGCTAAAATGCTGATGCCACACACTGTTCTCTTGCCTCCAGGAACGTAGCAACAACAGGAATATGCTAAAAGGACTCTTAGAGAGTAACTTTCCCTGATAATTGGGGCAGAAATCTCCATACAGTTGAATAGCACATTTTATCATCAACTTTCTACCCTGAGCTTGTGTAGTGTGTGGTGCCCACACAAAACCACCCTGCCTTTTTTTTTAAACACCAAATGACACAAACAACAGCCAGCAAATGTCCAAAGCCATTGGTTCTCTGCCTGAGGAGAAAATAAAATATATGTTCCTTCTAGCAAGTTCCCTAGATGCCACAGTCCTGTCTTTGCTGATTGCATTCATTCAAACAGGTTATGAGAAGGCTCGAGCAAGTGCAATTTTTCATGAAGCAGTTGAGCAAATGCACGCTTGGTTCAAGCCACTGACCCATCTGCTCTGCATTCATTACACAACATCATTGCAGCATATAAATCAACAGTGCTTGAAAGTGGTTTGAAATCTGCTTGCATTCCTACTGTCTACATCTTAGGATCAGTTTTATTACTGTCACAATTGTTAGGATTATATTTTTTCCTGTGTGCCATAAGCCATACTACTAAAGTCCCAATTAGATTTGGAAGTTACTGAAACAGAGAAGAGCCTATCCTCCATGACAGTCTCCATAACTCTTTTTCCAGCATTCTGAATAAATTGTCTGCCTTTTGTTCTCTGAGCTAATACAACAGTAAAAAAGGGACAAAAATCTTCCTTCTGTCACCCACCTGTGGGCAAAATCCTTGTAGGAATAAGGTGAGCCCCAGGGCTTCTAATTCAGCAATCCCTATGTACAATCTGATTTTTAGGGCACCCCTGGTAACTACTGCATATGTTAAAGGATTCATATATCAGTTACACCAGGGACAGGAAGACTGGTTATCTTATTACTAGGGGGAAGGTGAAGCATTTCATCCTTCTGTCTTGCCCCTGATGACTGTGCCATGAGCTGAGAACAGTCCTTGTGATACAAGGATGCAGTCCCCTAGGAGTGTTCTAACTGCTCAAAGCACATACCCTGCACCTTAATTGCTTCCATTTGAGTTCAAAGAGAGTGGAAGTGTATTTGAATAAATGTTTGCATGGTACAGTCACTACTTTCACAGCACAGTCAAGAAGGATCACACACTTTGAGGGCCATACAGATAATTAAACCTAGTTCCCTACAAACTCAAGAGAGACCTCTGCACTTAATTTTTTAAGAGCCTGCAAACTCTGCCAATTAATCCTTAAATCCATAAATATTGTGGTGAGTTAAGCTAAAACCAAAATACATGAAGGAAATTAGATTAGGCAAATATCCTAATGGCACCAGGAGGTATTATAATTACTACTGTTATTTAATATGTCTATCTGGGATGGAGGCTCCATTACATTGGTCACCTGGAGAAAACACAGTCCATCCAATAACAAACTGTATTCTCTAAGTATTCTGTTCAGATCCTGAGTAGATCAAATGTAAGGATAAATTGGCAGTAGTCTGAACAACATCTGAAAGCCTGTTAGATGTGTTATCAGGCAGCTGGTCATCTTGACCTTTTTGATTTTAAAAGATATGCTGCCACTAAATATTGAATGAATTTGCTTCTCAAAGTTGCAGATTTTTTCCCTAAGAACATGTCCTTATAGAACAACAAATTATTATTATGTGAGAGGCTTCTAAACCAGCTCTAAAGGAACTGGGATGTGAACACTGCGCAATACCTTGCTGTGCAGAGATGACCCTTTGGGCACTGGAATCTGCAAAGCTCCATCAGTACAGCTACAGAGCTTTTATTCTTATTTTTCAGTCATTCAGAAGCATTTCTGATGTCTCTGCACTCTGTGGTACAAACATAATCCAGTTCTTTATTCTCTTCAGAGTATTCAAAAGTCCAGTTTCTCTGCTGCTTGTACCCCACACAGAGAATTTAGCCACGTTTCTTATGTGTAGCTTCTTCCTGTGACCACAACACATGGAGCTCCAAGTAGTTTTAGCAATTCCATTGTTTGCCATCCTGAGTCATATGCAAAGGACTGTGAGCAAACTCATACTCCATGTTCAAATGGAGGCTCCTGGATAATCCTCAGGGACCACTGACTTCCTTCACCTGTGAACTACTCCTTGTCTTGTCCAATTCATATGGAAAGTCTCTGGAGAAGTCAGATTCCTGAAGGGTTTGGTGTGTAGCTTGTAAGGCCTCTGTCCTTACACTAAAAGTTTCGCTTTTTATACATCCGGGACCTCTCATTTCAATTAATGTCCTTCATCTGCCATAGTGCACTCACTGTGAAGGGTCTAGCTGCATCTTCTGGATAAACTTCTGGTCAGTAGTGTCAAGCTGCTGTCAGATTCCACCAGAGCCATCGATTCTCGAGGCTGAACAAATGTAGTTGCCTCTGCATCTCCTCACAAAGCCCCAACCATCTTGATCGCCCTTCACTTAATTTGTTCCAGATTATCATTATACATTCTGGGGGGGCCCAAAACCAGAACAGTATTCTAGATGTCAACTACAAGTTATCTGTAGAGCAGGATGAAGCCTTCTGTTGACCTGCTGGTTGTGCTCCTGTTCATACAGTCCAGGATGCTGTTGGCTACCTTTGCTGCCAGGACACACTACAGGCTTGTGCTCAGCTCACTGTCTAAACAAGAATCCAAGGCCTTTTCAACAGAGCTGCTCCTCAGCCAGTCAGTTCCTTCCTTGTGTTGCTCCAAGGAGTCATTCCTAACCAGGTGCCAGATTTTGTGTTTGTCCTTGTTGAATTTTGTAGTTTGTCTGCCCAATCCCCAAGCCTGTCTAGGATCCTATAGATAGCATTTCTGTTGTCAACAGTACGATCAGTCCCCCAAGTCTGCTGTCATACATGGCCTCGACTTGCCTTCATTAATGTTAGAGGGGAAATGTTTCTATACAGACATCTGTGACACTTTACTAGCTCCCCAGCCACCAAGTAGAGCATGGTCCCTTAACCACTGCAGTTTTACCTCAATTATCTAACCCTTTTTTTTTACCCTTCTGGTTGTCTATTTGTTGTATGGTACCTAAAAGTTCTTTGGGATGGGGAGAGTGAGAAGAGGCAGCGATAACTCAGATCCTTGCTTTCAGGTGACTCAGCTAAGGCCTTGGGAAATATTCACCATCTAGAGACATGCGTGGTCAGAAAGGACTGTTGGATCCTCTTTAAAATGGTCCAGAGGGCAACATCTAAATCTCTAACACCATGTACCAACAACGTCAGCTGGAGGACAACAGAACCACAAACAATGTGAGTGCAAGAGGCTGTGTGTTAAATGTATCACTCAATTTTTGCCCTTCCTTTAATGTGCATCACTGAAGAGAATACATCTTCACTGAACAGGAATAGATTGTCTTTTCCAGAAAGTAGTATTTGATACTCTGCTATAGCTGGGAGCCTTCTGATAAGCTGTGATAAAAGAGTCCCCTCCAGCCCTTTTGTCTTAAGCTTGTTGTAAAAGAGCCATATCCAGCATGATACTGCCTATGCATCCCCCTGGATATTAGGCAAGGCTCAGTCTCTTGCGGGTTCTACCTCTCTCCTTCATATCTATTGTCATATACTATTTTCATCTCCAACACCATGCCTCTTGATTTCTAAGATCAGATGATGGGCATTTATGTAAAGTTCTGGCCAAGAGAAGCAGCATTCTCCTTTCAGCAGGCAGCTTCAAAAAGCATTTAAAAAGAAGAACTTTCTATAGATCTTACACATTGAAAAATCAGACATGCTGTCGAGCTGGGTGCTTGTACTGACTGTTCAAGTACCTCGAGCCAAATCTTTGTGGCGATATCAATTAGCACAGTTCCCGAAGGAAACCATGCTGGCTGACCAGCCAGACTCCCACACTGTCAGTGTAATACATTTCTATATTGCTAACATCTATGAGCAGATAACGCTAATCTTTGAACTGATATTGTATAGATAAAAATCAATTCCCTGTTAATCTGACTCATTATACCCCTCACTGCATGGAAAAATCAATCCCCTTTAATTGTTAAGCTGAGATATATGTGACACAGAGAGAAATTATATCCTTTAATTGTTAAGATGAGATATATCTAACACAGAAATTATATCCTTTATCCTTGGAAACAGATAGAGCTAATGTAAGTGAAAACTCTCGTGTGAATCGCAGCCATACACTTCATCCTCTTCCAACCACCAATTTCTGGCATGGGAGAACACCATCCTTGCCTAGTTCCATACTGTTGCCTATTTTTTTTCCTTTTAGGTGTGTTCTCCTACATATTTTTCACAACCCATTGGTGCAGTGCACTCCACACCTCCCTCACCTGGTACAGAGCCACTACTGAACCTCAAGCGTTCACAAGCCCAACTGCCTCCTGTCTGGCTGTGTTGTGAGTGATCAGCTTGGGAGAAAAGCCTAAGGTTCTTCATCTCTGAGCCTGCCACTGCTGCCTCCTCCTGCAGTAACTGAAGAGTAGGCACGCAGGGCTCTGAGGAGTGCTGCATGCTTATAACCAAACAAAACAAAGGGTTGCTCACTCAGTGCATTGCATCTGTAAAGTGAAAGAATTTAACCATACCTAAAATTAAGAGGGGGGGGGGGGGGAAAGCAAGAGGGATTGGATTATAATTGTATTCCTGCTGGGTCAAATTTAGTTTTCTTGTTATTTCCCTAGCTTGTGCAGAATTCACTGTGATCTGTGAAAGTCTCAGGCACATCAACCAAATTTCTATCTCACCGTGGCACCATACAAGTATGGATGGTCCTATACAGACAAAGAAGCAGCAAGATGCAAGCAGCAGAATTCCAAATAGACAGCACAGCATGAAATATACCTTGTGTATCTTGCAGTAAAGCACCTTCCTGGGAACCTTACTCTTACTGAGATCTGGGAGCAGAACCAAGTGAGGTAAATACTTTTACTTCTCAATCTTTTCAGAAGTTGCTGGTTTAGAGACAGTTGAAAAGTAGCCACAGAGCTAAAGTATAGCCTAAGTGTTTTTTATGCACTTGATGTTGTTAATTTTAAAGTGTGAATTATTGTTAGTGTTAATACTTCCAAAGGTTCAACAGTAGCTGTGTAGATGGTAGAAAATTAAGTGATTGGCAATTAAGTCATCCAGAAAACTAGTAAAAGTTTTAAAATCTCAATTGGAACCTAAAAAGATGATGCTACCTACCATGATCTAAGCTACCTACCCATAGAAGAGAATTTTTTAATATAGATCAGTGTCAGGGAAAAAAGATAACAAGAACTACTGTTTGCAAATTGATGACACACCAGAGCAGAAGTGAATTGATAATTATAAGATGTCATGGTAATTATCCATTGGATTAACTTTCTTAGGGATCTTGGGATTTCCTTAAGCAGTGTCCAGCTGTCTTTCTAACAGATGTACTACAGACAGAAGAGGAGCTGGTGGCTAAGAGCAGAAAGTATTGCTGGTATTCTTCGCCCCACACAACTCCCAGACTTGGAGGTTATCAGTTCTCATGTTTCATGACATCCACAATTCTAGGAAAGGTCACACACTGCCTGTATGTAGATGTTGACAAACAAAACTTGCAGTCTAAGCAGGAGGTCACCTCTTGCCCACTTTCCAAAGCTGCACTGTTGGGCCTCCAGGTAATAAGGCCTTGTCACCACTGATTTAAGAAACCACAGGGAAAAGACACTGGTTTTCCTCACCACTATTGGCTCCTATAATATCCAACACCAAAATCAGCTTCTCATTTCCACTTTCATAGCATTTGTGGAGAGCTCCAAGAAAAGACAAATCTGAACTCAGGGAGAAAAACAGAGTTAAAATCTTCCTCCAAGCACTTTCCATGGATTGGAAGCCTGACAGCTGCAATTAGACTGAAGGTCAGCAAGCAGATTTGGTACTCTCTAGTGACTGATTTATATCAGGCAGATGACAGGATAGTTTCTAAGGTTTATCACATTAAATCTCCATTTTCACAAACATATCTAAATACAGAAATTAGATGAGCTAAAAACATGTTGTAGTTTAACCTGGCAGGCAGCTAAAACAACCACACAGCCGTTTGCTCCCTCCCACCCACAACAGTGGGATGGGGCAGAGAATCAGAAAGAAAAAAAGAAGGTAGAACTTGTAGGTCAGGATAAAGACAGGAATAATAATAATAATATTAATATTAACATTAACAACAACATACAAAACAAATGGTGCATAGCACAATTGCTCACCACCTGCTCAGTTAGTTCCCAAGCTGCCCTGCTTCCCAGCCAACTCCTCACTTACACATGAAGTATGACATCATATGGCATAGAATATCCCTTTGGCCAGTTTGGGTCAGCTATCCTGGCTGTGTCCCCTTCCCAGTTTCTCATCAGCAGGCTGAAAGGTCCTTGACTGCTTGGCAACAACTAAATTATCAACGAGTTATCAACATTGTTCTTATCCTAAATCCAAAACAACGCACTATAACAGATCCTAGGAAGAAAATTAACTCTATCCCAGCCAAAATCAGGACAAAATACCACAGTAACAAAGGTTATGAGTGAAAGCAAAAGGTCTGCTGACAATTTAGTTAGCTCTACAACAACAGCTGTGACTGTAGCATTGCCCTGGGTACCGGACCTGTTTCAGACATCAGCTCACCAAGGAGAGAAATGTGAAGTTTCCATACAGTTTTTCTGCTAAATGATGTAGAAGAGACTGAAGAATGCTAAAAGCAAGAAATGTATTTATTTACACCTAGGCAAACCAATCCAAAGGTATCTTAAACAACCAAAATAAAGAATAGAGGGCTAAGGTTTCAACTAAGTGAACAGGTCAAGCCATCAAACATCTAGGAGATACTCACAGGACAGGTACATCAGCGCTGCCAGCGGAGTAAGTCCTAGATCTGACCATTTTGATTACAGAAATACTATTTTCATGCATGTGATACAATTTTCAAGATGTGTTTATATGTTTCAATGATACAGAATTTACAGAATCACAGAGTTGTAGGGGTTGGAAGGGACCTCGAGAGCTCATCAGGTCCAACCCCCCTGCCAAAGCAGCTCCCTAGCTCATACTGCACAGACAGGCGTCCAGACAGGTCTTGAATATCTCTTGGGAAGGAGACTCCACCACCTCCCTGGGCAGCCTGTCCCAGGGCTCTGGCACCCTCACTGGGAAAAAGTTCCTCCGCATGTTGGTGCGGAACTTCCTGTGCTCCAACTTGCAGCCATTGCCCCTTGTCCTGTCTCCACAGACCACTGAAAAGGGGCTGGCTTGATTTAATGGTAAATCAATAAAGTTTGATTGTTTTTTAAAACTTCTTTTTAATCTTATGTGGCTTTTAAACTATATGACAGAACTGCCTGCAAAATGCTGAGGTCATGGAGGCCAGCTTTTGTCTGCTGTGGAGGGAAAATTAAGGCTTCTCTATAAAGAGCATTGCAGCTGTAGAAAGCCTGGAGAACAGCTGTTCTGTGAAGATTAATTTTGGCCTTATATGCAAAATAAGATGAAAATTTCAGCGTATTTTTACTTCATATTCTTTAGGAAAGAGCATTTCACTTGATACAGGGTAAGAAACTGCTGATTTTCAAGTCCTAAGTAAAAAGCTGCCTTTCTCTTAATGACTTGTCCAATCCCCAGAATGATAGATGCTTACTCAGGATGTTGCTTATAGGTACTGCAGTAAGGCAAAGGAAAATTAAAATAATGAAACCTTAGTTTATACTCCAATTAGCTAACAGTGCCTGATACCCATGACAAATCTGGCTGTGAAATGACTTAATTCAATTTGGGCCAGCAACTTCAGAATTAGATACTGTGGGATTCTTCTCTGCCACTGACTCACACCACATGCATAGAAATGACACTTCTTAGCTCTCCTTTGTGCAATTCTAAAGTGAAAGTACTGTCACTTATTTAGTTTTTAGCTCTACAGAGGATCATCAGATCAGAAAGCTGCTGCTAGAGTTGTTTTTCCACTTCAAGAATTGTGAATCATAAACAATTAAACTTGAAATATAAAATGGAGAACAGGAGTACCCATTGGGTTGATTTAATCATAATTTTGTAAAAGGTGAGCTTACTCCCCTTCCCTGCCTTGATTTTTTTAATTAGGTGTGTTATATAGGAAAATCCTGATATGGGAACTGTGCATGAGGAAACGTGGAAGTCCTGAAGCCCCCACCCCCCCACCCCCATACTAATGACCAGAAAGAGACTTCAGTCAGGCTCCAATATAAAAACTTTTGGTTTTTTTTTTTAATATTAAATGTACGTTCTTTGGCTGGCAGGTAGGGTATAAGAGATCTGTGGAATAAATTCAAAAGAAAGATCATTTTAAAATAAATAGGTGATATCTCCATTTAAAATTGACCTGTGTGAATATCAAGGAATTTGATTTTTTGTATAAATAAGGAATTCCATTAAAGACAATTCAGTTCCCCAGGGGAAAGGGCTTCTTGTTCTATCCAAAAGGTTTCGTGAGGTCACAACAGGAAAAGCACAGCTGTACCTTGGTTCTGCATTCCTCCTGTGTCACCATCTCTCTGCTTCCATAAAGGAAACTAAAGCCTGGTTATGGCATGGAGGACAACAGGCAGGGCCAGAGTCTGAGCAACAGCAAATCAGAATATATCCACTGATTAAATGATGCTACCTTAATTAGGCAGGCTAAGGTTTTGGACTTTAAGATTCAGTTAATTGCTTTGTGAGCCAGCAAAGATTTGTCCTACAAAGTAAACATCATATTCCTCTAAGGAACCTGCCAAAAGGAGAAGGTTCATGGCTGATCTTTATTTTCCATGCCCTCCTTGCATTTTCTTCTACAAAGATGAGATTCGCTCTTAGCAGGTTTTCCTAAAGCACTGTACTTTCGTGCATCCCAGAAGTGTTAATGACACAGTTGGGACTGCATTTGGAATGAATTACGCTTTTTTCCCCTCATTTTTATACATGTAAGAAGCAGTACTAGTAGTAATATAAAGGGTTACTTCCTATTTATTTGTATTTTATAAATTTTGATTTACACTATAATTATTTACATTATTATTTTATTTATATTGTATATTTGTTTATACTTATTTGCATTATTCTTTCATTTCTGTTACTTGGATGGTTCTAGAAGGCTGCTAACATCATCTAATGAAGGCTTTTACATAGGCCCAGCTTCTGCTCATTCTTCAACTTACTGAGAAAAATCTTCGGGGTTATTAAAACTTTAGATCACTTGCATATATTTTATTATTAATATTGTTTACAGGAACCTGTATCATTAATTTCCCAGCAATTTTATACAGAAGACAGTTGTCTGGAGGAGAGGTTCACCCTGGTAGGTCAATTGATAATTACATTGAACAAGTATGATGCATAGCCCAATGAGGAGATGGACAGATGGATATTAGTGAGTCACCTGTAAAGCTATCACTTTTCAAAACAAAGTAAATGAAGGGGGAATTCCAATCCCATAAAAAATATTGAAAGAAAGCCAAAAGGGTGAAAGGTTAGCTTTCAAAGAGATTTAAGAACAGGTAAGCGTCCAAGTTCATAATACAGACATGCTGATATTACAAGCCTAATAAATGCTGCCACTTTCCAGCTAATGAATTGCTCCAAAAACAGCAGCCCTGGCTGAAGTCCCAGAAAAAGCTGAAGCAAAACCAACCTTCTGAGTCCTCAAATCAAGATTACGAACTAGTCAAGGGTGGAAGGGGGCAGTGCCCACCTTGGAAACGGGACTCATTCCCACCAGCCTTCTTCTGAGAACCTTTCAGGTATGACACCAGTCAGATCTCACTGCAAAAGTGTTGTGAGTTGGTAGTTGGGAGCCACAGCAGCCACAAAAAAGAACCAAACTGAACCAAGAGCAGGGATAGAAAGAGGTCTGACTGCTAGAAAATGTGTGTCTTCCACAGCTTGTTAGCCAAAGCCTAATCATTGCACAAGCATCATCAGTACCCACACAAATCCAAATATTTAGTACCTCTGCCCCTCACCTTGCATTGTCAGACAGCTCTAGAAACATTTTGCCTCCAAATCACCCTTTTCTCCACACCTCACTTCCTTAAGGAAGGAATTTTCCTTCCACTGGGAAGAAGAGACTTCAGTTCCAGGTCTGAAAATCTCAGGACCTAGCAGGCTGCCTTCCAAAGCCTACGACTGAATTGCCAAATCCCATGCTCTTTTACATTGGGTTTGCATGGAAAGGTTTTGGGAGGGGTACTACAGAAGTGGCTTCTGTGAGAACCTGCTAGAAGCTTCCCCAACGTCCAATAGAGCCAATACTAGCCAGCTCCAAGATAAACTTGCTGCTGGCCAAGGCCAAGACCATCAATGATGGTGGTTGCACCTCTGGGATAACATATTTAAGAAGAGAAAAACCCATGCAACAGAAACTGCAGCTGGATACAGAACTTGAATTCCACTGTTTTGTGGGCATTGCAACCAAGGCTGCCCTTGAGCTTCACATTCCCCACCAGCCTCTCCTTGGTGAGAATAAGGTCCAGCATGGCACCTGTCCTCATAGGCTCCTCTATCACCTGGAGAAATTTTCTTCAATGCATTCCAGGAAAATCCTGGATTGCTTATAGCTGCTGTATCATCCCTCCAACAGATAAGTGTGGTTGAAGTCCTTATATCAACACATGAGCCTTCTGCTGTATTTTCTCTCCTCTGTCCAGTTGAGGAAGGGAGTGAGAGCGTGGCTTTGTTGGGCACTTAGCATCCAGCCAGGGTGAACCCACCACACTTCTGTAAAAATATCTATTTCTTCCTACCACTAAGAGATAAAGAAAAATCCCTCAGGGAGAAGAACAATAGAACTGGGGTTCAGAGGTAGGAAGAAAACATCTCCAGTGTTCATGGAGATGCAAACATGCTGTCCTTTCATATTGCCACTTGACCTGAAGCAGCAGCTAGTGGAGTCATAGAGAAGCCAGCTGAATACCAAGATGACAAAATTGTTAAAGGGTGACTCCAACTTAAGGAAAGGACATGTCTACCTTAAGGATAGAAGTCAAGAAAGTCTCAGTTCTGCAAATGTTTAGTCACACGTTCAAGTCTATGCTCTTAAGAGCTGCTTTCAATTCAGTTCTGGTGAGGAGAGGGGTAGACAACCTCCTACATTCACCCACCTGAAAAAAAAGTAACACCTTGCTTATTGCCCTGCAATTGAACAAAGCATGGAGAGTCAGCAAAGCCCTGTACCCCTCTTTTTTCTGTACGGTACACAACCATGTGCCTCACAACTGAGCCTGGAACATCAGGTGTCCAAGAGAGATGGGTACAAGAATCAATGTATTTTGTACTGCAGGAAACTCGGCCATTCACATCTCCTCCTCCATCATGGAAAACAGAGCAGTCTTCACCTATGAATTAATGACCAAGGAGGAGAAGTCTCAGAATCATTGTCATATGTCTGATTTTATTACTCCAAATAAGTGCCTCCTACATGCGTTTCCCCATGGGTTCTAGCCTACAGACATACAATTCCCAATGAAATTAATTAAAAATTAGTTTTGATAAAGTACAGCGACTGCATGAACAGATCGAATGGAACTCTCACACTTGTCTTTCAAAGAGAGTAACATAATTTTGCTACTGTTTTCTAAACAACCCACTTTCAGAGATCACTAGCATATCAACCTTTGTGAATATGAGAACTACTAAGCACTTCTTTACCTTTAAAACACTTAGCCTAAATGTCGCTGCTATAAGGGGACTCTCATGGTCCTACACCCGTTGACACCAGCAGAGACTGTTGAATAGACTCTTGAATAGAAACCCATCCAGTCACATTTACTTCAGACAATAATACAAGTCTTATCCCTCTGCTAATGAAGACCTGTCATGGTGACGAGTCTAAGAATGAAGAGGCCAAAATATCTGTAACTTATTTCAGCTAAGGCAGGAAGATCTGAATTCATTTTGGTAGATGTCTACTTGAAAAACACTATAGAGATAACACAGAGATGTTCAAATGGTGAAAACTCCTCTGAACACTAGTACTGCATCATCAACTCTCAATGTTCCCTGGGGATGCAGTGATTTTTCATGCACATGCTTCATTCTTGGCTCCTTAGGAAATTTGAAGCCTGAAGCCAATTCCCTTTCGCAGTTTCCCTTTTGCAGTACCCTTACTATGATCAGCAATGTTCATACTGTGACAGCCTCCATCAGAACCTGAAGCCACCTTCTCCAAACAGAATCTCTACAAGAAAGCAAAGAGCTTTAAAATTGTAGAAGGCATCCTTTGCTTTTCTCTGTGGAGCTAATAAAAAAAGAAGAAAGTCTTGAAGATAAGCAGTAGACAGCTGTTTTGATGTATTGTGTCTGAATCAGTGCTAAGGCCTACACAGCTCTTCATTATGTTTGGTGTCACACCATACCATAGCGCACTGACTCCCTCTCCAGCCTGAACAGCTACTTTGGTGGAGAGCCAAGACTTTTTGGCACTGAGATTTAGCAAGCAAATCACAGAACCATAGAATCATTAAGGTGTGAAAAGATCTCCAAGATCATCTAGTCCAAGCATCCCCTTACCATCTATATTACTTAGCAAATCATGTCCCTAAGTACTTCAATCCAACCTTTCCTTAAACACCCTGAGGGACACCTTCACCACCTCTCTGGGCATCCCGTTCCAATGCCTAACCACTCTTTCTGAGAAGAAACTTCTAATTTCTAACCTGAACTTTCTCTGACACAACTTGCAGCTATTCCCTCTTGTCCTATTGCTAGTTATCTGTAAGAAGCAGCTGATCCCCAGCTCACCACAATCTGCTTTCAGGTAGTTGCAGAGAGCAATAAAAGTCTCTCCTGAGCCTCCTCTTCTCCAGGCTAAACAGTTCAAGTTCTCTCTGCCACTCCTCATAAGACTTGTGTTCCAGACCCTTCACCAGCTTTGTTGCCCTCCAGGGCCTCGATGTCTTTCTTGTAGTGAGTGGCCCAAAGCTGAACACAGATTCGAGGTGCAGCCTCACCAGAGCTGAGTACAGGGGGATGATCACCTCCCTGGTCCTGCTGGCTATGCTATTCCTGATACAAGCCAGGATGCTGTTGGCCTTCTTAGTCATATACTTTTGCTCTCTCCGTATCACTTGGGTCACTAATGATTAACTTTGGAATCACTGCTACAAATTAACAGAAGCATTTGAAATAGCTATAAAGTGAAGCCTGAAATAAAACCAAATCAAATCTGTTTCCACTTCAGCTTACATTTCTTTTTAGCAGCTACATCACTGTCAGTATATACATGGGAGAGCCCCAGCAGTACCAGAACTAGTTTTACTAGATTATATTGCCTGTTGTTTAACTGAATGAACAAATCTGTAGAGGCATTTTCTAATATTTATAAAGCAAGGAAAAAAATAAAACCTTTTCTTTCTCATATACATCAATCATCACTAATTATGTTTGCCTTTACTTTTTCATTTGGTGTTCTTAGCAGCTTACCCCCCATTCCAAACCAATTTGTGTAGTTACCTTGGTCACTGTGAAAAATGAACAAACCATAAGGCCATCAGCATGTCCTGCCTGAAAAAAAGGCACATATATCTTTATCTGTATCTCCCCTTGTTGGGTTTTTTTTTGCTTACAGTGTCTACCTCATACCCACATTATTCTTCTGTTCCACTGATGCACTGGGTAGCAGTTCATTAGAGTGTGATCATTTTCATTAGAAAAAGATCAAGAGTCCACAGGTGAGCAGGTTCTTCTGCTGCAAAAATGGAAACACAGGCTACTTTTCCCTCACTGGCATACCCATTAAGAGGGGACCTGCAAGAGCACATAAGTCCAGAAGGAGGATCTGAAATTGTGGCAGATGTCCAATTTAATTCATTATACAATGATGGTTAACAGCATCAGCAAATTGGTAGTTCATTTTTCACTAACTTAGAGGTGGCTTTGTAGGCCTTGAGGATGCTAACTGAAACATACTGGCTGGATTCCTACCTGAAATAGTGTTTCCTCTTTTTTTTGGCCTCATCTGTACCTTATTGCAAATCGAATACAAGCCTAATGGTTTGTCGGGTCACACTGCTCTGCTGTGGGGGCACTGAATTGTGACTTGCATTCCATACAGACAGCATCGTGACAGAGCTTGCCATCTTCTCTTTCTAAAAATGTCTGCAAGAATCACAACTCAGTTTGCTGCTGGTTTTATTATGATTTTGTCTAGCTACAGGTAAGTTTTTCCTCCTCTTCCAGAAGGAGAGGGAAAGGAGGGGACATTTTACTAATGCCTCTCTACTCTCAGGTTTTTGCCACCTTCAGCAACCTCACTGCAAGGCCTGACTTAGCTCTTAGTAAAATCAGTGGACATGCTCCCATTTCTATTCATTGTTAAAGAAGACAGGATAGAGTCACATTTAAACGTGGTGAAGATGTGTATTCTACTCCCCACTTATCAAGATACACCAACTTGAAGAATATTCAATTTGTTTGAACCGCACTGGATTTCAATTAAGTGGTATTAAGAGTTATCAGCTCAAAGTTCTCTAAACAGCCACAGAACTACTCTACTTTTCACTCTCCTAATGTGATATATGAAATAGAATTTCATTACCCCAGGTGCCTGCAGAAGGCAGTTTTTAAGTTCACATATCCAAAAACTTCTGCAGAATTCTCAGTAACAGTAATAAAACTATCTTGCTGTAATGGATACTGGTATGAAATCTGTACAGGAGAAATTCAGCAATTTACAGGACATATAATCTTTATAACTATGTATTGGGTTTGTATGACAAGGTTTGGGTAGCAGTGGGGCTACAGGGGTGACTTCTGTAAAAAGCTGCAAGAAGCTTCCCTCAGGTCTGATAGAGTCAATATCATCTGGCTCCAAGACGAACCTGCTGCTGGCCAAGACTGAGCCCATCAACAGCAGTGGTAGCACCTCTGGGATGATTTATGAACAGGAAAAAACCTGCTGGGGGAACAGCAGCTGAAGAGAGGAGTAAGAAAATGTGAGAGGAATAACTCTGCAGGCACAAAGGCCTGTGCAGAAGGACAGGTATGAGGTACTCCAAGTAGAAGAGCAGATTTCCCTGGAGAAGACCATGGTGAAGCAAGCTGTCCCCTGCAGCCCATGGAGGTTTATGGTGGAGCAGATATTCACCTGCAGCCCATGGAGGACCCCATTCCAGAGTAGGTGGATGCACCTGAATGTGGCTGTGACCCTGTGTGAAGCCTGCACAGGAGCAGGGACCTGGCAGGACCTGTGGCCCCAAGGAGAGAGGAGCAGGTTTGTTGGCAGGACTTGTGATCCCATAGATGACCCATGCTGGAGCAGTCTGATCCTAAGAGTTCATGCCCAGTGGATGGAAACCATGCTGGAGCAGTTTGTGAAGAACTGCACCTGTGGGAAGGACTCACATTGGAGCAGTTGGTAGAGGACTGTCTCCTGTGGGAGGGACTCCAAACTGGAGCAGGGGAGGAGTGTGAGAAGTCTTCTCCCGAGGAGGAAGGAACAACAGAGACAACATGTGATGAACCGACCCCAACCTCCATTCTCCATCCTGCTGCAATTCTATGGGGGAAGGAAGTAGGAAATGGGAACTGAAGTTGAGCCTGGGAAGAAGAGAGGGGTGGGAGGAGGTGTTTTAAGATTTGGGTATATTTTTCATTATTCTACTATGATTTGGTAAAAAAATCAAATTAATTTCTCCAAGTTGAGTCTGCTTTGCCCATGATAGTTATCAGTGAGTGATCTCTCCTTGTCCTCATCTCAACCCACAAGCCTTTTGTTACATCTTCTCTCCCTGTCCAGCTGAAGAGGGAAGTGACAGAAGCGGTTTGGTGGGCACCTGGCCTACAGCCAGGGTCAATGCATCACAAACTATTTGACTTGTTCCTAATAAATATGTTCCATATTTTTAAAGCTTTAAAAATATGGCCTCTATCTTAACACTTCCTTGTAACTTACTAACACTTGGTTAATTGAGCGAGCTGTAAAACATCTGTTGATATTAGGTATTGCACAAAACAAGAATGAACAGAAGATTGCAAACTGCAGTGGGTTCTTGTTTTATAAGCTGAAGAGCTACTTTAAAATCAGAGTTTCATTTCTCCTCTGTATCATTTTCCTGCTGGGCTTTTTTTTTTGTGCCACATGTGGTATCATTTCATGACATTTCACTTAGGAAAGTTTTCCAGCAACTCTTCTAACTTGTAGCTCCAAAGCAGTTGCAAGCTCTTGCATTCTAGCCTTTCTGTACCAGTAGCAGCAAAATACTGCTGTGTTTTCTCAACTCCTCCTCTCCTCTCTTCCTGTTGCCATCCAAGAGTGTTACAGTTGAATTACCATATTCTACTGAACATCAAGGCAAGCACTGAGTCATTGGTTTTAATTGCCACTGGTTAAAAAAAGAATCTTATTCAGAAATTAATTTAATTCAGGCAGGAGAATCCCATCTGAATGCTGTATAATTCTTTTAAGTTTTTCTTGTCACTTTCTTCTGCCTGCTTTGCCCCTCCTTGACCCCCTTAGGAAAAATAAAGGTGGTCCCAGTGGTAATGGAGCTGGTCCCTGTACTGCTAATCAAACGGAATAATCACTTACACTATCTATAATGCAATATTAAAAGGGCCAATTAGATCATTACTATCTAAGAGGGTAACCTTTCAGTTTGATGGCATCCTCCAGATCAGCATGTCATAGGATTAAATGAATTATTCATCCTAACAAAACAAGTCAACTAAGGAGGGAAATAAATTACTTTCCTAAATGAATGACCTGAGCATTTTAGAAGCCAAACACTGATTAATTTCCATTCAAAGACATGAATTTACAACAAATAAAACCAAATCAGGGCCACTCTGTAAAGAAACCCAGACAAATGAAGAGGCAAGTCATTTTAAGCAGAAAAGAACCCAAGGCACTATTATATTAGGTGACAGTGCTCTGATCTCACAGGGAAGCTGTAAGCACCAAGGGAGATCATGAAGGAAATTCATTATATGGTCATGATAGTAACTCCTGAAGGGCTCCCCTAAATCAAAGTGTAATGTACTATTGCACAGTTAAGGCATTCTCCCAGCCTCAGGCCTCCTCTTGCTTATGCTTGCCATCCTTAAATTCTAAGCGGCTCCTACAAAATGATAAGTTATGGAGTTCTGCATCTGTTTAAAAGTTTGCCTGCTTGCCACTCTCATGACAGGATTTTTCTCCAGGCAGACCAAACAATGGAATGTATTTAGCTACCACATACAGTGGTTACATACGTTAGAAAAAGTTTGGGAAGAGTGAGAAGGAAAATGTCAGTGTCCCACACTGCAGGTGATGGTCAAACCACCAGACACAGGGAAGAAGGAAGGAAGCAAGCCTTAAAATAAGGTAGACTCCGGCTTCGCGGATATGCATGAAGTACCCTCACTCTGCCATACCACCACCACAGGGTTGATTCACAGCATCAGCTGGCCACCACAGGGCTGAACTCTGCCAAAGTTTCATGGCATTTTGATAGATGATTGAGGACAGGAGCTTAGACAATTTTGCTGGTTTGAAAGTGGAGGGAGTGAAGCATGTAAACTGTCAGACACTAACGTTAAGAGGCTAGAAGTTTATAGAAATCTTCACCTTTTTTGCCTCCAAATTTTATGCCTCATGTCTATAGTACTATTTTTCCAACCATAAAGCTTACTTCACTGTACAACCTCTTGGATCATTTCTATCTCTTCTTAAAAAACTCTCATACAGAAGTTTCTTCACAGTCACAGAACACAATTTTTTACTTTAAGAGAGATATTAAATAGATCTATAAAAGATACCCTTTCATCTTTTTCATCTTTTGCAATTCAAGGAAGACTTTCTACTTAAAGAAGTTCAGTCTTTATACGTTTCTATCTCTCGATCATCATCCCTACTCTGTGTCTGATAGTCTATAAGTGGGTTACCACCTTCTGCTGCCATATTTTCAAACTCTACCTAAGTTGTGGGCATCTGCCTTCAGCCTCCTTCATGAACACCTCATGAGGTAAAGAACTTCACTTACGTTTGGATGATTAATTGACATTTTTATCTGTCTCACATTGCAAACTGTCATTTCTTGCTGTCTCTCTGACATCTCACCCAGCTAGCTTCAGCTCTTCTCCTTCTATATTCAAGCTCTTATTTATAAACATCCAAAGAGTAACATGACAGTTGATAGAATTGTTCTCTTCACTGGGGATGACATGTGCGTCAGCACTGTAGGACTCAGTCTTAAAGGCCTAAAGGAACTTTATAAGTAACCTGAATGATTGACCACATAGGAAAATAATTGCCCAGAAGAAAAGAACACAAGAACAGCCACTTCAGATTTGCTCAAAGCCTGAGCCTAATGTACTAACACTGGCCAACTTTGAACATCCAGGGAGAAATCAAAGAACCAGGCAAGTAATCAAGATCGTTCCCAGCACTTTCTGTGTTAGTCTACCACTGTGATTTTTACTAGCTTGAAAACCTTGCAATGTTGAGGGAAGGGCTATCTTCCACTAATGCACAGTCATGACATCAATCATGATTATGGTTTTGTGACCCTGAATTTCAAAACATCTTTTCTAGATGCTCTCATAGAACAAGCATCTAATAACACTGTCATTTGTTGCTTTTTCCCTCGAACCTCTCCTCTGGCCATAAGAATGACTGAGTTAATGAAGAATTTAAACCCCAGGGAGTATACCCACCCTGGAGGTTTATGAAAAACATAGTGTTTAAATCAGAAAATAAAATTAACTTAAATCAGAAAAGCAAATTAAATATAATTAAAGAAATACTGTCCTTGCAGTAGACTGCTAATTTTTATTCAGATTCAAAGACCACAGCTCCCCACATAATTAAGATGTGCAATATAGTAATTATAAAAAGACTTGGTTTTCATACAGCTGGTAATTTTTCAAAGATTACTCCTATTTTATTACATGGTGACATACAACAGGACACACAGACAACATAAGGAATGCAGAGGACACCAGCAGCAATGAACAAAGGTCTGAGATTCAGACGGAAAATCATATGAGGAGCAGCTGAGGGAGCTGGGGATGTTTCACCTGGAGAAGAGGAGGCTGAGGGGAGACCTTATCACCACCTACAATTACCAGACAGGAGGTTGTAGAGAGGTGGGCAATGGTCTCTTCAATCAGGTGACAGGAGATAGGACAAGGGATAATGGCACAAAGCTGTGCCAGGGCAGGTTCAGGTTAGACGTTAGGAAGAAATTCTTCACTGAGAGTTGTCAGGGCCTGGAACAGGCTGCCCAGGGAGGTGGTTGAGTCACCATCCCTGGATGTGTTTAAAAGACAGGTAGATGAGGTGCTCAGGGATATGGTTTAGCATAGGACAGGAATGGTTGGACTCAATGATCTTAAAGGTCATTTTCTACCTTGTAATTCTGTGATTCTCTGATTCTGTAGATCCTGCACTAATTCGGGCTACTGGTTTTGCAAAGACAAAACCTTTCCATTTGCTCATTTCATCACTCACGCACAGACCAGTGGAGACTATCAAAGAGGAGTGAAAACTTGAATCTGTGCCATGAAGTGGGGAATACATCTCTTGAGGTGGCTCTCTAATATTTGCCAACATATCAAACAAATATACCCAAGAAAATTTTGGGTAGGAGACAGGATTCAAGCCAGGCACCCACTGTGTAACTTGCATTATGAAAAGAGCTGACTGGGAAAGGACAAATGTTTGTTAGAGTTGATGGAAGAGTGTGAGAAGAGGGAGGAAACTGTTACTCCCTTTGGCCAGTTTTGGCATTTAAAACTATCTTTTCTTAAGGGAAATAAAAACTACATCTTGATTCCACAGATGGCACCATTCAGCACTAGCAGGGCCTTCAGGTAGGTATTTTCAAGAGGTAACTATTTGGTGTTCAAGTTCCTTATGCAAAACGTGTCTAGACTGCACCTGAGAATGGGACAGCTCCTTTATACTCCCTGTGAGTGACTGGACCTCTTGCCTAAGAACTATCTCCATTACTTGAGGCAAGTAAAAACTACCTTTCACCTCATAAGAAAGCAGACGGAACTAGGCAAAGACACTTCTTATCCCTACTGTAAAAACAGGTAACATTGTGCTGTCTTCTTTTATGAAGAGCTTTTGGCACTCTGAATAAAACATGAAACTATGCTGGCAACATTGAAATAAAACAGGTGAAGACCTTTTTCCTCCTAGTACGCATATACAGTACATCAGATACCAATACTTTCTTTTAAAAAGCACAGACTGCTTTGCCATAATGTTCCCTCTGCAGAAGGACTATGGAGAATGTGAAATAATACATTTCCTGCTATTAAACAACCACCTTTTAGCTCAAATGGGAGTAATAAGTGCTTTTCAGCTTTGGATGTCCCTGATTCAATCCCAAATCTGAGAACCAATGAGAGTCCATCACACTACACATAATTTCTTTATTTTTTTTTTTAAGAAGAGTTTTGGAACTGTCTGTAAACAATATATATGGATTTAAATATAGGTTTTGGCAGTTCTTTGGGCCATTCAAGTGTTTGCTTTGTAGAACACTTTTTTCTACTAGGCTCATTCAAAGACTGTCCTTGAAAAGAGAAATATAACTGGCTGTTGTATGATCAAATAAGCTGAGGAAGCACACTACGAGAGACTATTCACTTAATAGTCCCTTTAGTAATGGAGATGTAAAAAATTTCCTTTTAGGAACAAGCCAAGAAGCACAGCACTGTATCATAAAGGCAACAGCAAACTGAGCTGAGGCTGCTGCAGCAGGTACATCAACTCACATCACTGCTCTTAGGAATGCTCTGCTCCAGTAGTGCATATTAAAAGCAGTTGTGTAGCAATACTTCAGTTGAATAGAGGGAAAGATGACTGGGAGTAACGGCACCTAGCAATCAACCAAATTCCTGATAGTTCCTTGGACTCTGTGGGCCTCATAAAACAGTGAGTGAATGGGAGAAGCAAGCTCTCAGCACCTGTGTGAGATGACATTTCCTTTGTGTCAACCTAAGCACACAAAGCTCTGTGCTGGGGGACGCATCAGCCTGTAAGAGGCATGTGGAGATCAGAACTTCCCAGTTGGTAAGCTGCATCTTGCCTCTCTGGTAAGCAACATCTCTCAGTGTTACTCTACTGGCATCTGCATCTGTATGGGAAAGAAAACTAATACCTGAAATCATTGTCATTGCTGGCCCTGATCTAATCTAGTCCAATGCTGGTGCACTACTATTCCCTGTAGCATTTTACTCTAGGATGATCTGTCACAGTCCTGTAGCATTCCCTCCTTTTTATAGGAAACAGAGATCCTGTCACTACTATTTCCCTTACTCTTTCCATCCTGTATTTCATCCCAAACCTACTTGACATTCCCACAGATTGTAAGGACAAATGAAAGGCTGGAGTAAGCTGGAACATACAAGGAGCAGAGGAAACGGCACAGAGGAAGACACCCCAAAGGAAGAGAAGAAGCTGCAGGTGCCAATGGGCAGTGCTATCTGTAAAGGTGTAGGCATTAGCAATGATTAGCCTGCAGCCATGAGCTAATCACTGAGATTAGATTTGCACTTTAAAAAAACAAACATAGCACTGACCTCCCATTTTCCCTTTAATGTCTGTCACAACCTGCATGTACTACCAGTATGTTCCCAGCAGCTATGGAAATTTATGTCTCATTTTTCACCCTTGCTGTTCAGCTTTCCATTCAGCTTCTGACCCATTTTTCACCCTCGCTGTTCAGCTTTCCATTCTCCAAGCATTACAGCTGCAGTTCTTTTAAGAATACATAGGATCTACAGAATGGATACAAACACAAAGGATTTCTTTGGGAATAACCAAAGCAGTCACCTCCTTTGTTCCCAGAAAAGCTGTGGAGCACATCTCCCGCGTAAACCAGTATCACTGCCATAATCTCTGCCTAACTGAACCTGAGTTTCATTAGCGATTCAACCTATAAGAACCTTCAAATTCCAGGAGTAAAGGAGTTCTGTATCAGACCATTTAATAAAAAGTAACAGTGCAGGAAACATGCTTAGGACATGTGTCCAGATAGTGTGTCCAGTGCTGGTCCATCTTCTTGTATCATTCTTCTCCCTCTTCTACTCTTTCCATCTTTACTGCCCCGAGGTCTTTTTGTACTAATATACAGCTCTTTCCCTTTTCAATGATTTCATAGAACAGGGAAGGAGGGAAATGGGGAAGGAACAAGTGAGGAGGACTGCCTGAAAACAGGCCTGTGGAAAAAGAGAGAACAGAAGTAACCGGGAGGCTGAAGACATGAGAAATGGAAGCAGAAGGAATATGGATCCTGGACTACATGGTCAAAAGGCCCTGCATCAGGCTTCAGAGGAGCAGAGAATGAATGAGAAGTCAGTTAGAGAGAACAGCTCTGGGAGTCCTTGCAAGAAACTAGGAGATCAAAGAAAGTAAAACACGATGGGATGAGGAACAAAAGTGAAGAAGCAGACTTTAATGAGCTGAACAAGTGAGCTGAAAATAGGGTGAAGGGAATTAACCTCAGAAGTCCTCTGAGAGGAAAATGTTAAGTGATTGGACTATGAGAATTAATCTAGCATGGGAAGTTTAATGAAGAGAGTGTGAACTGTGTAAGAAAGAGGATGGGACTAGAAGGAGACAGGGGTAGAGAACACACCACACTAGGAGAGAACAAGGGAGAAGAGAATTGAGGTATGGATGATTAACAAGGAGTGAGGCCACAGGGACACACACTCCTCAGGCAGTTAGAACTGGATACAAAATTCCTCAGTTTCAGTAGTCTCTCCTGTATACACACATTTCTTCAGAGACATTAGACATATCAATACAAACACAAGACAGATGTTGCAGAAATTAGGAGTGTCTTGATATGAAATCAACAAAAGGCTTTAACAAATGAGAAGCACATGGAATATCAGATTTCTCATCACTGACAAGATAAATCAGCTGTTCTTTCAATATCCAAAGATTTTTGAAGTGCACAAACACACTCGTGCTATCCCTGCCATCTAAAAGAAACTAACATTCTAGACATGGTTAGTCTTGTGTTTAAATTTGATCTGCTGTACTGTGCCTTTGCCTTTTAACTCATCACTATCTTGCTAATCAATAATTTAAATATTGTTCTCTGGGAAAAAGAAAAACATTTTATAGTTACATTTGCTCATGCTGTTTATTGGCAAACATGCTGTGCAAGTCTTATAAAGTCAGCATGATGGCTTTATGTAAAACATTTAACAGAAAATTACTGTAATTGTAGCTTTCCACTAACAAACACAGACATAAAAATCAGCTATCATGCTGTGAAAACAGGAAGACTTTTTATTTGTCTTCTTTATACTTGATATTACCTTGTAAGCAATTCATGTAGCTAGCAGTGATACCAATTTATAAGTGGAGGTATACACCCTTAAGTCCAATAAGTGACTTTCACACAGCTCTTTTCTGGGGACCTGTTTTAGAGGCATGCTACATCTAAAGAGTATTGTATAGGGACTGTCTTAAGCATTTCTTGTCTTGGTTACTGCCCTGTTCAGATTCCCAGTTAAAGGAATTATTATCAAAACTTCTGGCCAGCTTTGGCCCTTGCCCAGAGAAGTGATGGAAAGGAAGCGTTGCACTTACTTCTCTTTGCACTAAACATACCATTGGCATGTTTTAGCTTTTGAATGTGTTTCTACCAAAGCCTTTGCCAGACTGAGATGAAAGTTTGTCAGTCCTCCTACATATTCAACAGACAAATTACGTCAAAATAGAAAAATAGGTCAAAAGTACTCCCACTTCATATAAAAAAAAAGACATCTTAAGTTACTCATGATTTTTAAGTTGCAAAGACAATTCTGTATATGATGATGTGCCAATTATCCATTACGTGCCTGCTACATGCTGCTCACTTGGTATCTTCCAGTCAGTACTATTGATCAGCTGCCAAAAGTATTTACTCTGTTTTCCTCTTAAGCTCATCAGTACATTGTTACCAAACAGCCTTTAATCCTCTCATGAGACAAAGTCCACTGATACTGTACCAAAAGCTGTTAGCAGTCAATTGGACAGTTGTACTTCTTCACTGAGTTATTGGTTGTTTTTTCTTGCTTTGACTTTACCAGAACTGAGACACATCTCTACCAACACAACTGTTACAGAACTTCACCTTTGTCTTAGTCTTCAAACTGATTGAGGCAAAGATGACTTGGGCCAAAGAGCAATTCTGTGCCTGTTTTTCAAAGACATATTTCAAGCAAATGAAAAATAAACTATGTTACTTGAAAACAAGCCAGCCAATTATAGATTGTATTGTGCCAGAATAAATCCATGTTACATTCGGAGAGGACCTAAGTTAAGGAATCACAGTACCTCTACCTCATACAGGTTTAAGAAATCCTTAATGTTTCTTCATTATATGTGATGGGTTGTTACTAGAAAAGCATCATAGTAGGCCAGGGAAAGCCCTGCAGGTTGGGACTTTCCAGAAACAAATAGGCTACATAGGGGATGAACCATTTGCTTGCTCAATTGATATCCACACTAAGAACAGTGTTCAAAGGAGTTATAGATTTTTATAGTTAAAGGGAAAGGGAAAGCAGATGAAATACAATAGGATGTACTGAAACGTCTCTTGATCAGAGTTTGAAACTCAGGGAAAATCAGAACTGAAAAGATTCCATGTGCTGCCTGTCTTCTGACTCTGTCCAAGTTAATTGCAAACTCCTGCTGATTTCAATAGGATCAGGTTTTCTGATGGCACCAGCAGAGGAAACCATAGAAGATAATAGCCTGACTTAGAGGCAAATGACTAAAACTTTAGATTATTATCTGTTCTCAAATATTTTAAGCTGAACTTGAAGTCCCATGGACACTGTTTGTGCTTCACATCCATTGCAAGTCATATCATAACATTGCAGGTGCCTCTTCTGTAATTACATCTGATTAGTATTTGTACCACTCTCATAAAAAACAAAACTACAGGAAGCTTCAGCAGCACAGGCAAATACATGATACGGCTGTAGCACAACATTCTCTCTGAGGTAATGCATAATTTCTCAGGTGAATGTTTCTCAACAAAGACTATGAATATGAGCAGCAGTAGAGTAACCTAGAAGAAGTCAAAATTCTATTTTTACTTCTATGTGAGGTACAGGGTATGTTTTTAAGAGAAAGGCTGATTGCTCTAGCATTTATGCTTAACAAGACAGAAATGTATCAAGTTATTTGATATCTCTAACAAAAAAATCAGCCAACAGCCCTACCTAGAGTAAATTTCAGTACCTCTCTGATCATTATTTGACTGGCACAGGCATCAGTATCCATCAGATACCATTCACCTATGCGAAATAATCACAGGATGGTACTTAAGATGGAGGTTCTGTGCAGAACATTTCCAGATTCTGCCTCCTGGGGCTACAGGCTGAGCTGACTTTTTCTCTACCACATATGGGATGTTTTTTCCTGCGATGTTAGTCATTTCTATTGCTGCAAACAAATAACTACACTGTGATACAGTTGCAACTGCTGTAGGCAATTCTTCACTCTACAAGGACTTCAACAAGGATTCTCATACAGTGATGTGTAATGCTAGGAGCAAGATGTTTGTACAGCTTCTCCCACCACCCCTCCTAAAAAGCTTTAAGTCTGTCCTAGTCTGACTCTCATGCAATTTCATATACAGTCAATAACATCTTTCTGGTAACACACTGGAACATAACACTATTTCACATTCATTTGAGGTCTATATACGTATTCTATATGGATTCTTTCCTGTTTCTAAGAGAAACCAATTTCAATCCATTCTAAAACTGATTTATGAAAGCATAGTCCATACATACCTTTCTCTTAGCTAACAGAAGTGAAATGCATGGCTATCCAAATAGTGTCCTTCATCAGGTCAAACCTCCTGGTTCCATGGCCTCATTTACTCTATCAGTCAGTTTCATACTGCTCACCATTGTCATTTTACTCCACTCTGATAGCTTAAAGGGACCTTAAAGCAAATATAAATTGACTGTATTTCTACCCTGAGGCTTCTTTCTTTGCAGTAAATGAGAATTGGACCCATTCCATCCACTACTATCTTTTTTTCTCTCCAAACACACACAGAGTTTGATCCTACAAATTTCCTACAAGGTCTGAATTTTTTGAACAATAAATGAATTTACATAGAATTTAAAGGTAAAGAAAATAGGATTCCAGAAAACTTGTTGAAAAAGAAATTCCAGGAATGAGCCAAAGGTAATTTATTTCAGGGCTATGCATTATTGCTAGGTTTTTCCTCTCCTTCCTTTATGCTGTCATGACTTCAAAGTTATTTAGGCAAATATTGTCAAAAAATAAAACAAAACACCAAATAGCAAATCTCACCTCAAAATAAAATGGCAAGGATTGCAAGAAGGTGTGGATGTCCACTGTTACAAAGTGGGCATCCACAACTTATTTGTGGGTTATCCTCTGCTCAGCTACTATCCATGAAACAAGCAGTGCCATCTCTAAGGCCCACATGGATCTTCTGTCTACCATTTGAAGGACATACTATCTTGTACTGAACAGCAAAGAGGTATGTAAATCAGGAGATTTCTAATGCTAAGCATATGATAAAAAAATGCATTTGACATGATAAAATAACAGACAAATTTTTTTAGTATTAAGTTTTCTTTACAAATGCATGCCATGGCTACTGCACCACAAGATAAGGCTTTTAAATTTAATTTCACTGCTGCTGGGTCATAACATGGTGAAACCTTCAGAAACACAGTGTACCATTTTTTAGGTCAAGTTCTTTTAATTTTGATTCAGTCTTAAAGTACAAGGAAATACATTGCAAGGAGCAAACACAAAGAATACTTCAATTCCTGAGTATACAAGTTTTTCAGTATGTCTGGAACTATCTAAAATTCTGTACTGAACAGAAAACGATGACTAAGAAAGAGGAAACGTTGGTCATACAATTCTCACTTTTTCAGTCTTAAACAATTGACTCTGATGAGTGGAAACTTTCCTTGGCTGATGTGATACTCTGGCTTCCTTCTGGGCCATAAATATTCATTTCTAATATTTTAACAATCATAACATTAAAGCACTGTAATGTAGTTCTTCAGCACTTAAAGCAAAACTTCATTTGCAAAGTAGACTGTTCCCACACAATTAAGCAAAACTTCATTTGCAAGGTATATTGTTCCCACACAAAAGAGTGACACAACTCTGAGGTCACTTGAACTTTAAAGAAAATAGTGCCACATAGACAGAAGAGGGAAGCTGCACAACTCATGCGGTCCAGAACAACTGCATGTAGGTCAGGTAATGCAGGGTAGCCCTAGAAACTTGGCTGGCACTTCATAACCAGTCTAGTGCATCTGCTTTATCAGTCTCTCTACTAATGATCCAGAAAATAAATTAGGCACTTGGAATCATGCCTGACTTGTTTATAGTCTTGCAAAGGATAGGGAAGTAGAAGTGTTTAGACTGAACTATATTTTATTGTACACTGAAATGATGAAAAAAAAAATTTAAAAGGATGGATTCTAAATCCATCCTTACATTAGAACAACTTCACACTTGCTCTGCTTATTAAATCCCAGAGTGAATGGAATATTGGCAACATGCTGATTCATTTAGTGTGCTTAAACCAGGAATGGCTATATTTTTACATTTTTACTATATCTAAAGGACAATTATTTTACTTCCATTCTTCTTTTCTTTCTCTTCCTGCAAATTTTAAGAGAGGACATTCTATGAAAGGATGTGACTCAGCTTGTCTCTCATCTTTTATCAAATTAATTCCTTTAGAAATTGCAAGTTTTCAGAGAAATGTCACACTGGAACAAGCTTTAAGTATGATCTAGTATAAGCACCTGCACCAAGGCAGAATGTAAGCAAATATGATGTTTGATTTTAATGGGTAAAGACCCAATCTTGAGAACAGCTGAGGTCACTGTAACTTCTATTGACCTTTATAAACGACCAGCCTTGAGACTGTAAATAGTAGTGTCTTCATACTTCCTGCTCAGCGTTAAAACATAATCCAAGCAGATAGTTCTAGGAGTGCTTCACTGGCGTAAATAAAGCAATTACCTTTGACACAAATAACCTCAGCAAAGTGGATTAAAATAGACCCTTTCACATGCAACACCAGACAGGACTATGTCAAGTTAGGAGTAGCACTTTATCGGTTTATTATCACTCAGAATTAAGCATTTTCTGTGTGTGGAATTGGTATCTCAATCCCCACTAAGAATATAACATCTTTCTGTATGTCAAGCTCTTCTGAACTTTGGCACATAGTTAGTATAGATTAACATATACAGAATCCCTGTAGCCTCAAATTAGTGCCTTATCTATGACCTTAAGTCCAGTGGGGGTATTTTCCATTTCCTCTGCACACTCTGTCTACCAAATCCATCCTCTATGCATATCCTTGACATCAGCTCATTAGATGTCTGTGACAGCCACCAATGTCATTCAACCAAAACCAGATTCTAATTTCCCCATTTCTACCTAGCCACTATCTAGTCCCATGGCACTCACACTAAAAATAAAGTAAGCTCAGACTTTTCCTTAGCCCTCCATGACTATTATTTACAGCTTTTTTTTTGCCTGAAGTTGAAAGATAGAAATTTGTTATTTCTTACATCTTAATTCTTTCCTTTGAACTGACGTGATTCCCTGGGCTACAGTGCTTTTGATTCCTCCAGAGTTACCTGAGTAACAGGAGACAGACACAATTTTTCATCAATGGCAAACACATTACTAAAAGAAATCAGGTGCAGACTGATAGTATCATACAGCATAGCAGCTCTACTTCTGCTCAACATTTTTGCTTTCTTGTTTCTTAAAGACTTCCTTGGGCTTGCAAATGGCATGAGAATTTCTCAGGATTTATTCACATAGTGTTATTGTCCTGTTAAGACCTTGCCCCTATTGGAGTATTTCAAAACATATGATAACTACTGTAAAGAAGGGCATTTTGATTTAGTTATACTTTTTTCTTAATAGTGCTTTATAGGTCTTTCATCATCCTGACTCCAACAGGAATGCAAATGCCAATGAACCACACACCATGACACAGAAAAATCAAAATCTACAGCTGTTCTCATAGAGCTTTCATTTTTATGGCAAATCATGGGGCTTGTTTTCATTTGTAAGACAACCTGAGCCATTTCTGAAACCAATTATGATAAAGAATTTTTTTATTTTCAGTATCCCTAGTATGCTACCATGACATAAAGTGCTGCGATTAACCTCATGCCTTGTCAATTACTAAAGAAAAACACTTATACCAGCATTACTATGGGTATGCAGACTAATGGCTACAAGCAGGCATTTTTTCCTTTGAGGTCATAATTGAAAGTAAGTCCAGGTCTTTCTCATGGCAAAAGAACATGTTCTAATCACAAGATGACCAAGGAACATAAGGTAAACACAGAGAAGTGCAAGCAACTAAGTCTATCCACTAAGTAAACCTTCTGAAACCTCCCTCCATAGAATCGATACAGTGCTGGCCTTTCAACTGGACTTTTTTCTTTTGAGATAGCTCATGGAGTGACCAAGAGGTAAAAAAGTAAACTATTTTCTTTTACTAATCAAAACAAGGCCCCAGAAGTTACACCTGACAGCCTCGTATCAAAGCAAGAAGAGAGAACAGCACCAAAACACAATTCAAATACAGTTGGTCTTTTTCTTCTTTCAGATGTGGCTTTGTAGAAAAGGACTCAGGGGTCTTGATGGAAACCAGGTGCAACACAAGCCCTACTCGAGCCATGGGGTTAGACCAGATGACCTCTAGAGTTCCCTTTCAGCCTGAACCATTCTGTGATTCAGTGATACCTTGTCTGAAATTTCCTCTAAGCGTTTACTAAATCAAGTGTGACACAATATCAGGATTTTGGTCATTACTAGATACGGTGTAGGATATGCCACTTCATATTACATATTACCCTTCAGTCTTGGTTTCAGTTTCACCAGCACTTTAATCATAAGAAACAGATTAACCACTGATGACTAATTTTAACATCTGTTTCCAATGACAATGGATTAACCACTTACAATTAATTTTCACATCTGTTTCCAATGACAACTCTAAACAACTCTTTTTACAACACTATATCCAGACCATTAAACCCATCTATTTTATGTTGACTGTCAAGGGAGTACGAAGAAGGCATAGTAAAGGAAATAAAAGGAGTCTGACCTGATTCCTATAGCTGTAATGCTGAAAAGATGGGTATTTCATACAGAAGAGACCATGACACCATCACTATTATAAGCTGCAGGTAGTGTCTTACACAGAGAAATACAGACTGACCCATACCTAAAGATCTGGCAGAACCATCAACTGGTGAAACCTGTGTCTAATTCTGAATTCACTGAAGACATAGTGATTTTTATTCCATAAGCCTACACTTTACCTGCAAGAGTTTTGTCTGTTTAATAGAAGCCCCTCCTTTTTAAAAGAAAGTGGCATCAAACAATTGCATTACACTTCACTTCTCAAGCTGGCAATGGCTGTGACAAACAATGTGAAATGGTTATAGCACTAGAATAACTTAAAACCTTAACAGAGGTGATTATCAGTCTTACTCTAGTTTTCCTAACAAGCATTGACATCATCCTTGCAAAGACACTTTATGGATACACCTGCCCTTTGCCAAATTTGCATTCTGGAGACGCACAGATGATCCTCCCAACTTTCTCTTTTTAAACACAGCATCAGAAGCCATTATAACTTTTTCAGCATATGGAAGGCATAAGGCAAGTACAGTGTGCTACTTGTACTTTCAATTTTTATCATTCAGGACTACCAGGGCATATGAATGAGAGAAAAATTTAAGCTACAGCATAATTATCCATTAAGTCAAAACCCAAAAACGCCTCTGACACATTTATCTTTTGAAACAAAACCACTTCAGAGATGTGCTAGTGTCACTGACAGTGTTAGGATGGTTTCTTTGGTCCATGGCAGGATTTCAGCTCAAGAGCAGCCTTCCTCCCACAATGCAAGACCCCTGACCATGGTGCCACACACAGCCTACTGCAGGCTTGAGGAATTTGGCTGAGTGACAGCTAAGAAGCCTCAACATTCCCTCCACCTTGCCAAGAAGCACAATAGCCTAAACAGTAAAAGCACTTACTGAACCTCAGAGGCTATGAAATCTCCACACATAGATATCAGTCCAGGACTACTGCATATGCAGAGTCTCAGAAAAACACAGAAATAGAGAAAGGATTTGAAAAATTTTCATTTTGATGTATAATAGGATGAAACAAAATATGGGAACTTCTCCGTTTCCATGGAATTGAACTGGTTTTTCTAGCTATATTTGTTTTCCAAAGATTTCAAGTCATATGACTTCAAATTTTGTGCTTGAAATAGAATAACTTCAGTTAGCGTCTGAGAAGGCTGCTGTTCAGCCAACATAGATTAATATTTTTGTACTTTATTATAACACAAAGACTGGTGGCTTTGCTTGTGGGATCAATCAATAATATCGGATAAAAATGGCTATAATCAAAGACTCAACATTTTCCTTATTTATCTTTTCAAGCACTGTCAGGACTGGTGAGAATGGTTCCTCCCTCTTGGGGTTTGTACTATACTGTATACTGAGATGCATGTTCGTTCATTTTAATTTACTGGGAAGTTCTACACTTGTTGTCGTGACATTTGCTTGCTTCAGAGATGATAAATGACTCTGCCTTGTACCCTTTAGGACTGGTTACTCGCTTTTCCACAGTGATGGCCAGATTGATAGTGACACAGTCTTCTAAGGTAGCTCTTCTCTCTAAATCATTGTGTGGGAGGAGTGTTAGAATCAACAGCCAGCAATATGTTATTGTGTTGGTTTCCTTCTGTCGTGTACACTCACATTTTGAATACAGATAGGTTTTATTATGCTTCAGTTGGGCTTTATGCACACATTTACATAGTTTACTAGTGACTACATAAGACCAATACCGATTATGTCTTGGAGGAGATACTTGCTGGGAAGGGCTTAAGACAGTTTGTGGAGACATCCACAAAAGGAGGAGTAAGAACACGACCTCAACAGTTAGATGAAAGCTCTAAAAAGCATGATGTTTTGATGCACCACTTACTCCCACAGGCATACACATAAGTGAACTGATTCAAAACTATGAGCAAGTACCTGCTTCAATTTTCTTCCATGGAAGCAGCTGGATGCTCAACACAAAAAATTAATCCAACAACATGCTCCTATTTTTGCCAGTTTTTGATTTAGCTATTATAACAGATATTGAGCTGGGGTAAACACTTTTCTATAAGTTCTAAATTTTAATTCCAATATCTCAAAATAATAACACGCAGAAATATGTTTAGAGATTGGGGGAAAATATTTTCAACAATATAAAATTACTCTTTCTCTACTTACAGTGCTTGAAGCACCCAACATCTCCAAACTGCCTCAAACAGTCTCTTTTTAAATTATTTTTATTTTAAAGAGACCATGTGGAATTAAAAGATTCACTTTCTCCTCTCAGTCTGTTTCCTACATGATATTTTCCTTTCAGCAAAGTTACATTCAAGAAAGCAATTTTTCAGCATTCTGAAAGGGCTATATTTAAGATGAATACATGAACAGAGAATTCAAGCTGAAGTTTCTTACATGATAAACACATTTTCAGGATGGTTTGAAGGCTAGCTTTGTTACTTAAACCCAGAGCACCTTAGCAGAAGTTGTGATTGGCACAACTCATCTTCTAAAGCTTCCCTCAGTTTAGAAGTAGGCAGATGGTTGCAGCATTTTAAGCCCCACAAGTGTCACAGCTTAACTCAAATCATCTCTCCCAACAGTTTAAATTAAAGGTGGTGAAATTTGCCCTGAATCAGACTATGAAGACAGAGGAACTCTTTTCTGCTGATAGGCCAAATGAGGTGATAAATTCCAGGAAATGGACAAATTTTGATGAGGTTAAAGGACTGTTAGATCTTTAGCCACCAGAAGCACCTGCAGAACAAATGTATATCTATGCCTTGGTAGCTGTTGCTCTGTTGGGAATGGAGCATTGCAGTACTGGGGTCATGCCTTCAGTGGGGGCTTTTCCATTGTCTCTAGCGTAGGTTTTAACATTGAGGTTGTTCAGGAACCACAGGGAGAGAGGAATCTGATTAGAAGACAGTGCAAATAGGTGTCTCTGTAGAAGGGAATGGCAATGATAAATTCCAGGGGAAAATGAGCCCTTGAAGGCGTGCGCGAGACGCCTGGTCAATACAAAGCAAAGCCAATTGCAACTCACCGCATCGCAGCGAGGCAGCCTGTCAGACACTCAAACTGTGCTTTCCTCAAACACCTACACATAGCTACAGATTTGCTCAGCGCTCTGGGTACTCAAAACAAAGACTCTTTCATGACAAAATTCTCTCCAGAGGATCTTTTTCTATATTGATCAGCACAAAGGTAGAAAAGATCTATCTGATGTCTCATGGTGGTCAGCTAATGAGCTTGTCCTCTTCTATCCTCTTTGGGAACAAGTATTTCCACAACAAGCAATGTGTTGAAAAGTATGGGGAGAATTAAACCTAGTTGAAAGACTTACTGGTGGGCTATAGAGTCTTTCAAGGAGAAACCAGTTCTTAATTCTGTTCATCATCTATGCCCTATACCAAAACTTTGCCTTTGAAACCAACAGATGCAGATATGAAATCCCAGCTCTTTGATGCATTTGAAATGAAATAGGCAGAAAGACAGTGAATACGTTCTTATTTTTAGAACATTTCTTCAGAAAGTTGGAAAATATTTCAGCATCCCTTTTAGTTACTCAACTCTCCAACAGTACCTGTTAATAGGATACTTTAGTTAAACTGGGACAAGAACAGGCTCTGCCAGCAAGACTATCCTGTTCAAAAACTAATTAAAGTGAAACCTCGGTTGCATTTTGCACTTTCAGTTGTAACAATAATAGTTATGGGACAGGCATTCCCTCTTTTGAGGCCACCAACAAAGTTGTCTTCATACTAGTTTAAACAAATGCTTATTGCAGTCTAGTAAAAGCAAGTCACAATTCATCCTGAATAGTCTATAGTACACTCAGACGTAGGGTGCTTTACCTTGCCTCCATAGGCAGATATCAAGTGAAAGGCAAGCTTGTTTAATTTCATTTAAATTATTTCATTTAGTCTCTTTTTTTTGTTATTGCTGAATAAAACCACAATTAGAAGTCCATGAGCCTTTCAAGCACCTGAGACAACTACAGAGAATTGTCAGTCAAATTTCTTTCCTGTAGCCTGTTTTTTTCAGACAAGGTGTTAATCACTGGAACTGCTCCCAGTCTCACTGACCATAACATACAAAATAAAGTATTAAATCATTAAACATGTTGTTCAAGTAGATATTCTGATTTGAGCTGAAAGGAACCTTAAAGATCATCTAGTCACAACCTCTCCACCATGGGCAGAGGCACCCTCTGCTACACCAGACTACTCAAAGCCCCATCCAACCTGGCCTTGAACACTTCCAGGGATGGGGCATCTGCGACTTCTCTTGGCAACCTGGTGGTTCCTACTACCCTTCTACTCTGCTTTCATGAGACCCCACCTGGAATACAGTGTTCAGACCCCAACATAAGAAGGGCATAGAGCTGCTGGACCAAGTCCAGAGGAGGGCCACAATGACGGTCTGAGGGCTGGAACACCTCTCCTATGAAGACAGGCTACGAGAGCTGCGGTTGTTCAGGCTGAATTTCTTCCTAATATCTAATCTAAATTTACCTTCTTTCAGTTTGAAATCATTACTTCTTGTCCTATCACCACTTTTAAACAGTCCCTCTTCAGCTGTCTTGTAGGCCCTCTTCAGGTACTGGAAGGGTACAATAAGGTCTCCCCGGATAATGTGTGGAATAAAAATACAAATGAACAAAATATATTGATTTTTCTCCATGCAATTTTACCATTTTGGTCATATTAAAGTCTTTGCACTCATGAGTTATTCACAACCATTGTAGGCTGTTTTCTGTTTTTCAGTCAGGAATGTTGTATGTATGGTAGAAAACTAAAAGAGGGAAGAAGAAAGGTAAAGTCTTGGATCAGCATGCAGAGCAGAAACATGGGAAAGAGGAAGATGCACAGGACCATGCCACCTTAGAAGGCAAAGGTCTTCCTTAAAAAGGGGAGATTTCTCCCTCTGCCTTTTGAACTCATGTCATTATTCAGTCCCGACGGCTGAGATTAAAGAAGCAGTCTCATTCTCAAGCCAAGATCTCACTGGAGACTCTGGAGAGACCCATGAGATCAAGCAGCATTATTAAAGATGTATTAACAGAGCATTAACTATTCTTTCTATGCAGCAGGAATACAGTTTGCTAAATTTTGTCTTGAGAAGCTGAAGACAGGATCTGATAATGCAAAATATCAAAAAACTCCAAAAATAGGTGCTGACACCTCAATTTATAAATCTGATGCGTGAAAGCTGCAGCTGGCTGGAAGACATCACCTTGCAGGGTGAGTGACCAGTATTGCCTTACTTCAGGGACTTGGTGCATACAGAGTCACAGAATGGTTAATGTTGGAAGGGATCTCCGGAGACCATCTAGTCCAATCCCCTACTCAAAGCAGAATCACCCAGGGCAGGTTACCCTGGAACTCTGTCAGGTTGTGATTTGAATACCTTGAAGGTGGTAGACTCCATAATCTCTCCATGAAACCTGCACCAGTGCTCAGTGTGTTCACAGTGGAAATTTTTCCCTTATACTCTGGAAGAATTTCCTGTGTTTTAACTTGTGTTTGTTGCATCTTGTCCTTTCACTGGGCACTACTGAGAAGAGTCGTGCTTTGTCTTCATTATATCTTTCCATCAGACATTTGTAAGCAGTAATAAAATTTCCCTGCCCCAAGTCTGGGGTAAATAATCAAGCTATGTCAGTCTCTCACCATGTGAGAGACAAGCCAGTCCTTTGTTCATCCTTTTGGCCCTGCACTAGACTCACTCAAATAACTCTGTTTGTATTCGACTGGGAAACACAGAACTGGACACAGAACTCTACATGTGGCCCCACCAGTGATGAGTGGAGGGCAAAAATCACCTTCCTCAACCTGCTGGCAACTGTCTTTCTAATACAGCCTTGGACACTGTTGGCTTTCTTTTCTGCAAGTGCACATTGCTGACTTATATTTAGTTTGTTGTCCAAGACCTGCAGGTGCTCCTTTGTAGAGCTGATTTCCACCCAGTTAGCTCCCAGCCAATACTGGCTGGTGCGTGCAATCACTCCTCTCTGGGTGCAGAACTTTCCCTTTGTTGAATTTCATAGAGCTCATGTCAGCCCATTGCTCCAGCCTGTCAAGGTCCCTCTGACTGGGACCTTGTGACCGTTTGCTGCACCAGCCACTCTCCCAGTTTTGTATCATCAGCAAACTTGTTGAGGGTACACTCTGTCCAATGAAGAAGTTAAATACTATTGGACCTAGTACTGACCCCTGGGGTACTCCTCTAGTAACTAGCCTCCAGCTACGCTTTCTACCACTGATCACAACCTTCTATGCCTGGCAGCTCCCCCTTTTCCCAACCCACCTGGCTGTCAACTTATCTAATCCATATTTCATCATCTTGTCTATGAGGATATGGGAAACAGCACTGAAGGCCTTTCTAAAATTGAGACAAACAAATCCACTGCTCTCCCCTGAGACACCAAGTTAGTTACCTCTCTCACCACAGAAGGTTACCAGCTTGATCCTGATTTCTAACAGTACCAGGGGATTTATTTTAACAGTAAAATTTTATTTTACTTTTGTCATAAGGACTCCTGATTTTCATTCTTATTTTAGCTACCTGGGAAGATGCAAACAAAAATATATGCTCACAAGAACATTTTCTAAAGCCAAACCTCACAGAAGCTCTCCCACAGTGCTTAGGCTTTGGACAGGGGTGGTTTGTGGCATTGTACATGCTAAGGTATAGTCAACAAGTCTCATAAGACAGAATAACATGAAGACATTTCTAGCAAATATAAACTCATTCCCAAACTTCTTATTTTATAAAGAGTTGTGAAAACAAACAGGACATGACTTCCCAAAGGTATCAGTGGAAAACTCATTATCTTGATGTGACCACAGTGCCTGTCTATAAACACTACCTGCAAACAGTCATGAGATTTGAGACATAGCTCATTCTCACCTCCTCACAGGCTTCCTAAAAGCATGTAATAAGCCTGGGCAGGGAGAGAGCACTGCATTGGTCAGGCCTTTGCCTCAGAACCTTTGGTATACATGCAAGCTGATCATCCAGGCAAGTTTCCTGATGCCCTCACATATGCATGTATGATGCATCTTCAGCTTTTTGTCTTAATAATTCACCATAGACCCAATAGAAGAGACTACATTCTTTTTTTCTTCTACTCATTAAAAGGGTCTTAAGATGCATCACTTGATTTTTCCACTAAGCTGACACTCATTATATCTAACTTTGAACAATATAAACTATGTTACAGGTATTTTTACTCTCAAATCAAATGATTGCTACTGCGTATCATTAACCTGAGGGTCTTTTTCATATACTGTTAAGACTTGAAAGGTAATGTGCAATTTTCAAGATGAGTTACCTTCTGTGTCAAGGGTTGGTTCGTGAAAGAAGAGCGAACTTATTGATTACTGTTCCTACAGTAATTGACTAGAATTCTTTCAATTAAAAAAGTGAATCCTGTCATTGCTCTTTCTGTTCTGTCACACAGAATTCTGTTAGCAGCATTATTCAGAGAAAAAGGTATATACTGATACAAACACTGAGAAGGAAATAGTCTCAGGTCAGTGAAACAGTGTCATAAGCTCACAAAAGGCATTCTCCTAGACATAAGAAGTGATGAGGGAGATTTAAGGCATCCCAACAAAAAAATCCGTATTATGTCTTGCTGACATATGCCAGAGTCACTATATCATAGAATCATAGAATGGCAAGGGTTGGAAGGGACCCCAAGGATCATAGAGCTCCAACCCCCCTGCCACAGGCAGGGACACCAACCTCAGGCCTGGATCTACACAAGGTTGCCCAGGACCCCATCCAACCGGGCCTTGAACACTTCCAGGGATGGGGCATCCACTACTTCTCTGGGCAGCCTGTTCCAGCACCTCACCACTCTTTCTGTAAAGAACTTCCCCCTAATACCCAATCTAAACCTTCCCTCCTTTAGTTTTAATCCATTCCCCCTTGTCCTGCCATTATCTGCCCTTTTAAAAAGTTGATTCCCCTCCTGTTTGTATGTTCCCTACAGGACTCAGTGGGGACTAATGCCAACTCATGTGAACTCCCAGAGCAGTAAAATGATTCACGTGAATAGATGAAGTCCTTTATAAATAGGCTTGATTGTTCATGATGCCCTTGCCACTAATATGTTACCTACTGAGCTGTTCTATTAAGTATATCAGTGTTCTCACTGGGCTGCTACAAAGATAGTAAAGAAGCCTCCTTGGGGCCATAAGGTGGTTTGAACTGGACAGGCAATAAAACACTGCTTGCAGTGCACTTACTGGGCCAAATAACTCAGCATCTTCAAACAAATACTATTAAGTATATATATTATTTCTATACCTAACAAGGGTAAATTTGAAGGAGTAGGGAAGGCTTTCTTGCTGAATATCAATACTAATGTGCTTCAGAGCTACACACAGCAGGCCTGTCTTACCAGTTAAAACAGCTCTGTTCTTAGTTCACAAAGCAGTGTTAATAATGTGTGTTTATTACAGCAGCAGCAAATGGCTTCGTGGAGCCTTTTTCTTATCTTTTAATAGGGAAGATTTTAGTCTCTCTTGTTCAAATTCACACAGAAAAACCAAGAGTATTAAACACATTCAATACTGTTCATTCATGTGCAGCATTATAAAGAGATTCTAGAAAATCTCACACTGGGAAGTTACCCCTTTTGACTAAGAAAAGGCTCTGCAGCATGTACCACATTTCCCTTTAGGTAATATCACTCTCAACCTAGTTTGCACACAGTCAGACCTATAAAAGAAGGTTGGCACTGGTGACCTGGCAGGGCAGAGGTGTCTCCTTCCTCCTGCTGCTCCTTTCAGTGCAATGAAGGATGTTTCAATCTGTCAGCTCTTAACATTCCTAAAACCAGAAGGGAGCACTTTATGATAGCCACAGTACAATTCCTTAGCTGCATTCTTCTGGCAAGCTCCATTTTGACCAGCTGTTCCACAGGATAGTCTGCTCTACAAAAGGTCAGGACATCAGAACTTTATTGCTACAGGGACCAATAATTATAAAAACATCCCTTAGACATCTCTTTTTTTTCTTTTTTTTTTTTTGTGGGCAAGAAGCCTGCCTGCTGTAGCTGCTTCTCTCTATTGGGTACCACAGGCCTTGAAGCCTTTAATAAAGGAAGGCATCCTCTTTCCTATAATAAAATTGGCTAGATGGGACAGGGACAGACTGGCATCTCCAGAACACCCACGGATCACTGGGATAAAGAGAAAGAGATAGAATAAGAGAATCATTTCCGTTGGAAAAGACCTTCAAGATCATCAAGTCCAACCATCTATACAGCCCTACTAGGTCAACACTAGAACAAGTCACTAAATACAACATCTACTCTTCTTTTAAGCACCTTCAGGGATGGTGACTCAACCACCTCCCTAGGCAGCCTGTTCCAATATTTAGCAACCCTTTCAATTAAAATTTTTTTCTGAATACCCAACCTAAACTTCTCCTGATGCGACTTCAGACCATTTCCCCTTGTACTGTCATTAGCTATGAGAGAAAAGAGACCAACCCCCACCTCACTACAACCACCTTTTAGGTAGTTGTACAGAGTCATGAGATCTCCCCTCAGTGTCCTTTACTCTATGCTAAACAATCCTATAAGATTTACCTTCTAAATGCTTCACCAGTTTTGTAGCCCTTCTCTGGACACACTCAAGCATCTTAATGTGCTTCTTGAGTGATGATACAACAAACAGGCAAACAATGGCAGTGCACCACATTAGCTGGGTTGGTGCTGAGTGGTCATTACTGGTGCTATTTCCAATTTAGAAAACTACCCTGTTCTAATGACATAGCCTATCTCCTCTGCATTACAGAACAATAGTGAAAGTACAAAGCACCTTCCCTACCAAAAGTTAGCTACAGTCTAAGGCTTTTGTTTATAACTTTTTTCCTACTTTGGTAAAGCTATGCAGACAAGGATCTCTGTACTTCAAAATATGGCAGGTCCTCTGCCTTTTAGGATGTGTCTCTGTTTGAACTCTTGCCAGTAAGCAGCATTTCTGCTTGAAATTTCTAATGAGGTGTTCAGGACTCAAATGATGGCAGATGTTATTGTACTTTAATGGCAGTGATTATGTTCATTTGTCAGAAATTTACTGTAGCAGGAATACAATGGAGCCTTGTATTTACCAAGTACTACTGCTGCTGCATATATGTCTCCTTATATGCTGAGGTCAGTGTTTGCCTGTAGATCAAATAATTTTTGTCCTAGGACAAATAAAGTCTCTATAAATGAGCCTGAAGAGTCATATATAGCTCCAAGAAGATATGTACAGAATGATTTTCCACCCTGTCAACTCCACTGTGGGAAAGAATCAGGCTTGACTGCCAGCATTGCTGCCATGTCAGAACTCAGCTTAGTTCCACCTGTGCTTGCCAAAGGCTTACCTATATCTGACTCTGGATTTAAACATCCCCAGATTTAAAGAAACTTTAGATCAAAGCTTTCTATCAAGATCTTATCACACTACTATGCTGCCACTGCATAGATGGACTGAAAGTCCATCATATCAAGTTCACTGCATGTACTGAAAGAATAAATAATTCATTAAATCAATATGCCTTCTAGCACAGCCACACAGCAATACAGTAAACTGGCTTTGTATTAATGTTGGAGAGGGTTCAGAGAAGGGCTACAAAGATGATCAGAGGGCTGGAGCACCTCCCCTATGAAGAGAGACAGGGGGAGCTGGACTTGTTCAGTCTGGAGAAGAGAAGGCTGTGGGGGGACCTCATTGCAGCCTGCCAGTCCCTGAAGGGACCATACAAACAGGAGGGGAATCAACTTTTTAAAAGGGCAGACAATGGCAGGACAAGGGGGAATGGTTTAAAGCTAAAGGAGGGAAGGTTTAGATTAGATATTAGGGGGAAGTTCTTTACAGAGAGAGTGGTGAGGTGCTGGAAAAGGCTGCCCAGAGAAGTAGTGGATGCCCCATCCCTGGAAGTGTTCAAGGCCAGGTTGGATGGGGTCCTGGGCAACCTTGTGTAGATCCAGGCCTGAGGTTGGTGTCCCTGCCTGTGGCAGGGGGGTTGGAGCTCTATGATCTTTGGGGTCCCTTCCAACCCATGCCATTCTATGATTCGACAAAAACATTAAAAGGATTAATAAGTGTTTAATACACAGTTTAATGATTAATCAATTTTTAGATTTCTAACATCAAAATAATCCAGAGCTTTTGTTATAGATTTGTTCTGCTATACCTGCAACTGATTCATTGTATAATTGTAACAGGTTTTAACATCTATTGTTTGTGTCTTTGCCACTGGTAAAGCATTTAGAAATGAAACATCAATCAAATATTAAAACTAAAAAAACTGTTTTATTTTACAGAAGTCCCCTCACCACATCTTTATCATAATTTTGACAAAAACTAGATGCTGTTTGGAGGATACACTATTGCTAAGCTTGCTAAGCTCTTCAACTCAGTTCAATTGGTGATGACTTATAGACTAATATGCTTGAGGTTAGAGCCTAATCATCCCAACTCACCTTGAATTCTTCACATTTTTCTTTACAGCAAGAACAATTTCAAAGATTAAAATACCAATGGATAAGATTGTCACAGGCCTTACATGCTTGTACAAAGATACATAGCTCCATCACCTCTGCAGTCTTAACCTGGTAGAGGAATAACCTGACTGCCTCTTGCTATAAGCATGACAACAGAAAAAGAGGGAAATATTCCAGCTTTCTAACCCTTTTGTGTAAAACCAAATGAGGACAGTCACAGGAAACTGTAAGCTTCTCCTCATTAGTGGAAGAGGACATTTGGCCTCAAGGCAAGAAAACATCCTTCTTAAAAGGCAGTCATGCAAAAGTCTGCAGCAGGCAGACACTACGCTGCATTTTCCCTTCTGATGGCTGTTTTTACAAACTGAACACACCATCTCCCACCTGAGGTGCTCTATACAGTTAAATACTGTGCACTATACTCCCAGACCTCCATGCTGAACATCTTCCTCAACTCTGAAAGATGCAGAGTGCATAGTGTTGAAACCTAAGGACTCAGTCTGGGTATCCAAATTTCGGCAGCAGTGCTTGGCAAAGCTGGCTAAAGCCACATCTCTGAACTTCTTGAAACAGAGTTGAAGATATAGCCATGTATCCCATTAGAGCTTTTTATGAGCAAGTATGAGATTTCTTACCATTGCGAGCACACTAACAACTGAAAACACTGCATTGGATTAAGAGAATAAGTACATTATATGATTGTACTTATAACCTGGCAGTTATAACTACAAACACCAAACAAATAATCACTCCCTGTTGTAACATAAACAAGGCAGTATATTAAAGACATTTCTTTTAACAGAAATACAAGCATTCAGCCTGGTGCTTGCCTATTGAGACAGTTTAGTCTACACAAGTGTCAGGTTTTCCTATTAGAACGATCTTTAGGCTGTTCGGGCAAGTCAGAGACACTGACAGTTCTGTAAGCCTGTAATTGCCCACTTATCCACTCCAGTGAGGTGTTCAGAACATTGATCTTTTCCTTTTCTTGCCACAAGTAAAATCACTTTGTTTATAAAAGCCATTTTAAGCCCCAAGCTTGTATTAAATACCAAAGTAAGTTACAGGCTAGTTTGAGGTTCCCTTTCCCCATTGATAAAATGCTACATGTAAGGTAAGATACTCAGGTGGAAGTATTATAAATAGGTATATTCTAAAAGTAGAACAAAGGTAGCATTGTTTCTTAAGGTCAGGCAAGTATATACACACAAGTAGAACACACAGAGATCACATATGCACTCCCTGAAAGAGAGAACAGCAGCAAGATACAGTCTACATTGTTCTACCACATCTCCCTGTCCACAGATGGTTCAAGACATCCATGACTAAACATGACTGGAGCTACCAGTTTTTCCTTTTAACTACCCCTACTGTAGCATACAAGAATCTCAAAACTATGATCTGCTCTTGAGATACTTTTGAGATTCAAAGTTCCTTTTTTCCTTTCTTGCCTCAATTTCCCAACTCCTAGGTAAAAACATTGGGAAGAAAAAAAGCACAAAAATATTTCCTAAGTTATGTTAATAAGAATGTAAAAAAAACCCCTAAACAAAAAAAGAAGAGATGGCAAGGAAGAAACAGCAATATCTCTGATTATTCTTATCAACTCCCCTAGGAGTAATTGGGACAGTAAGTCAACATCAGAAAACAGGTTAATAGAGTAATGGTGCCCAATTTTTTTAAAGTCCCTCTTGCAGTGCATTTTTTGCATCTCTCATCCACACAGCAGTCAAATTAGCTTGGCACTAAAGTAATATTAAAATGTTTAAAGACTGGGGTCCTTTAGGAGCTGACAGATTCACTCTCACAAAACTCATAGCTTAACATTAGATAAAACACTGTGACTAAAGCTTGCATAACAGTAACACTTTGGACACCCTACTGAGATTTTTGCCATACTTTGTTTGAAGGCATTACATCTCAAGGTCAGGAAGATCAGCCTTTTCTCCTTAAAAGTTTCGTTAGGGAAATAGTCCAGGAGTGTTATGAAAGCCACTCACCATTACTAAAGCATCTTTATCCAGATGGATCTTTAGAAAGACATCAACCCCCCCCTTGCTCTAGACCTTTGCACTCTGTGCTCAGGTCTGGCATCCCCTCTGCCAAGATTGGCTGGCACATATAGTGGGGATCACAGAATCCTCAGCTCTCAACAGCTCTCACTTCAAGTCATAGTCTGTCACTGATACAGAGGCTAAACAGAGCTTTTCATAAAAGTTGCACATCTGGAAAGTATGCAATCATTGATTCATAAATTAGTACATCCAAGTTAGGTAGATTTTAGCAGAAAGACACTGGAGCTTCAAAAGAGACCCATCTCTGAAAATATTTGCTGGACATTCTATCTGCTATTCCTATCTTTGGGTGACACTCATGCACACTGAGTATTTGGGATTCTGACAGGAAAGTGTTACATACTGTCGGGGAAGACAGCAGGCCTGCTAGTGGCCTAGCTCTCTTCTCCCAAGATTTAGGCCCTGACAATATTCTTCTGTTCCCGTGAGAAAGGAAAAGTTACTCATGCTGAGAGGATCCTAATAATCACATTCTCAAAACACAGAGGCCTTGCTGATAGGGGTACAGGCTGCCCTAAACCAAGAAGCAGTTATGGGAAGGTATTTGGGAGTAACGGAACATGTTGGGAACCAACCATAACATGATGGTCAAAAACAGCAGGTGTGTGGATGCTTTTAGGTATTAAAGGTAAACTAAGGATGTTTAGCTATGAGATAGGTTTATCAGAGCTCGTTATAGTTACTAACCAATCAATATGGTGTGAACAGTGTGTGTAACCAATTAGCAGTTTTTTAGCTTGCCACATTTGCAGTAAGAAAGGTATAGAATCTGGGTGATTTCACCTAATAAAATGGCTTCCTGGCTTCATGGCTTCACCTAAAATTCATATTGAATTGCGTGTTGCTCCCTGCTGGACGCCACAACATACTGGATGTGTTACTGGTAATGCACAGTTTTAAAGGTTTATACATAGTAATAATGATACGGAAATCAAAAGCACCACTTACACTGCAAAAGGGCCAGGAACCAAACAAACATCATGCCCTCTAGACATCCAGGTTGAGGAATACAGCATGTTCTTTACCAGATTGATTCCTGAATGCAGTTTTTCCAGATCGTTTCCTGAATCTAATCTTACTGAAGAACAACTATACTGGAGTTGTATACCTGAGTCTACCCAGCAACCTGTTGTCATGAGTACCTACAACAGGAATTTAGGGAAAACGACAAAAACATGACAGGCATTTCTCTCTCATATCCTTTTAGCTTCTGGCAAGCTTTACTTCCAACATGATGTGGTAATAATTGTGATGATATTGATACATTCATGATTCTAGATGCAGAAGCACTTCACACGCTGTGGGTTGCCACAGTTAGTTGACAGCATAAAGAACAGACACATATGGAAGGCAGATGAGAGCAGAACTAATATGCCTGAAGAGCTCTTTGCTTTTCCTATACTGTGCAGTTAGCTCTGCACAACTTAACTGGGAAAGAGATGATAATCTTTAGAAGACACTTTGTGGTCATGAATATGATTTTTTGCTTTTATAAAGGGCCAGTTAATTCGGAGGCATCTAGCAATGTACAGATTTGGTCATTTCAAACTCAACATTAACTTGCAGGATTGCAGGAACCAGCAAATATTTTAATTTACATGCCCAACTTACGTAACCACTTTGTACACAGGCATAAATTATCAATTTTGAATTATCATAAACAACTCCAAAAAAAAGGAGCAATCCACATGAATCAACAGTACCAAAGCAGAGTTTGCTAGTGTGTTTACACTGAATGAGACGCTGGTAAGAAACTTGGTATAGAATTTGTTCAGGAGAACATACTTTCACAGGAATGTTATCTACAGTGAACCCCATTGCTTGTATTCAAAGGATAAGTCCTACTTCTCAATTCTAAGCTGCCATATTTACCATCTCAGGTGTGTAGCACACTGACAATTTTGTACTCTACCCATTGGAACTTGGTTTTATTTTGTTATTTTTAAATATCACTAAGCAATACTTTACAGACATTTGCATTCTCAGCATAGCTGTGCCCATATTCAAAGACAAAGCACTCTGTGCCTTCTGCTGGAAAAAATAGCTTCAGCATTTCTTGCAGCTCTAACCTAAAACATGTTATTCTAAAATAAAAGACCTTTTTTATTCCTGGATAGAAGGAGGAAAAAAAAAAGAGCTGAGAAATACAACTTTCATTTTCAAGCTTCTCTCAGGACTTTTCAGATGTTTTAATAATCATTATAGGAAGCCTGCAAATTATATCCAGAAAAGATAATCAGAAACAATTCCCAATTCCACCAAAACCATTTGTTTGATAAAGAACCTTAATGCTTTTGTTTTCATTTAAAGAAACAAGCCCAAAGTTCCCTGCTGGAGGCAAATTTGAATTGCCACTAATTTTGCTGAAAAGTTGCTCTATCTTGCTATTTCCTTTTTCCACTACAACTGCCATCCATCTAAAACTGGCTTGCTACAGCTCATCAGGATTCTTAAGCAACAACAGACATACAGACTTTGTAAATCAGAATTAATTTTATTCATGCTGTGTGCATTTCTAGTTGTAAAATATTATAGCAGGACCTGTAGACAGGTGAACAGTCAAAGAAGAAACTGAAAAAAAAAACCCCTAAGCAATTAGATTCTGCTCAAATTAACCACAAACTTCAATGCCCAGAGTGTACTGGACCAATTTAAAATCTGCATAGGTCTTTACTTTTGTCAGTGATTCTCTCACCTGAGCTGTCTCACTGAATTGTCTCACCTACAGTCTAATCCACCATAGCATCACTCTTAACCCTTGTTTTCTTCATCATTTCCTTGATACTCACAAATGTGGTGCAAATCAATTCCATAACAGAAAATTCTCATCTTTCTCCCACAAGAAAGTGAACCCACCTTGTTTATGTGAGTCCAGCTTCGATTCCTTAGTGAACGTAGAAGTCAACTGAACAATTATCACTCCTACAGCTGGAAATTTGCCAGTGAAGGTGGAAAAGGTTAGCAAAACATGGTAAAATCTATAGCATAGTGCCCTCCACATAAGGACCCTTCCAAAGAAGGCAGCAGAGATTGGCTCCACATTAAACTTCTCCTGCTTTCACAACCAGAATCAACTGGTCCACCATGGCAAGGATGTGCTAAAACAGCATAAAGAATGAAAGGCTTTGGAGTTTCCTATGCTGCAGCCAGGTTGATAAGGGTGTTAGGTACCATGTGGAGCCAGAAGACAGCACAATATTTTAGAGGATAGTTGTGGTATATCTCAAAGCACCCAGCATTTGGCAGTATGAATCTTCCTACAGAACAAAGCACGAAAAATCAGGATCACCTTACAGTTTCCATCCCTCTGTGATCTTCCCATTTAGGGAAATACTGGCCTTTTTTGTTGTTTTTTATTCAGTGGGAATGGGGAAAGGGAGGGACAGCTAAGCATAAAACCAAAGCAAGACTATTCAAACCATAAACAGGAGGATCAAGTGTAACATTGGGTACAGAATATTTCTGACACCTGTGTCCATAAAGCTGAGTGCCATCTACACAGAGAAGGAGATTGTTCTCACCAGAAGAGGTGGTCTCCTTGTGCTTAATAATTTATTGATGAAATTAGAAGCAGTCTCAGGGTGAGGCTATTTGGGTGGAGAAGCAGAAGCAGAGTAACTTGGCCTTAGAACAAGATACAATGCTACTGGACAGTGCTCAGTGCTGCTCCTGCAATAATTGGGCTGTATTTTAGTATCATGACCAGAATCCACAAGTTAATGCCATTAAACCAACATGGATTAAAACTTATTTTTGACACTGGTATCCCACAGATACCAGCCATTTGTCTCCCACCCCAACTGAGATGCAAGGCATGCACAGCTAAGTACACTCACACTATCCCTCATATATCTACAACTCCTGCTGACTGTTCTTTTTTAGCACTTTCATTTCATCCACCTCTTACTGATCTACTCAGCTGGAAGAATATTCAGCTGTCTTAATCTAGGCCTCACCATATAAATACTCTCATGTTTTAATTGACATTTTGTTATTCAGAAGCAAGAACAATGGAAAGAGTTCTTCACGCTTCAGTGAGAACTGTAATACTACTGGTATCAACATAGTAAGGAAGACTTCTCTGTTGCATTCATTATTTGTTCAAGGGGAGAGGACAGTTCAAGCATGCAATTTATTCAGAGCAGTCATTTTATTAAATCACAGTTAACTCTTTCAGAACAACATGACACCAAGAAACACACTGACTCTTGGCAGCTGATCTTCATCTTATTTTCACATTAAAAGAAAATCTCCCAGTGATGCAGTTAGGAAACTACTCACCTGAACATTGTAAGTAAGAGACTGTGTAAGGACAAGGGTAGCATTAAGCTGAGTGCGTGCTTAGGGTTCCTTATGGCATCAACTTCAGATCACGTAAGTCACCCTGGTATCAACAATGCCTGGGATATAGAAATCTCAAAGCATTCTCAGCCAAACAGATGCTTTAGTATCCTTCTAAGCCTGAAGGGAATCCAAGGAATCAAGCAATCTCTCCCCATATGTTAAATTAGGCACCTCTTTTTTTCTAGAGGGGGGAAGGAAAAAGAAAAGTTCCTTGGTTTCCTGAAATCACTAAAAGTCAAGCTTGAATTTCTAAGACAAAGGTTATACTTTCTGTGCAGTTAGGGGTACTATGCAACAAATGACTGAACACATAGTCTTCTTTGTATCACTTCTGTATGATGTCATTAATTTGTCCAAGGTATCCCTGAAACTGCATTACTGGTCAGAAAAATCCCAACTGAAGTGCCACCTTTGACAAGCACAAGGCAGGTTGATGAAAAAAAATCAAAGTCAGGAATGTATCAACTAAGGCCCAGATTTTGCAGACACTGACTTAACTGCATCAGTTTTGCTCATAAGCAATTTAAATGGACTAGACCTCACAAAGTCAGCTCGGTGAATCAGAGATTCATAAGAACAGGGTCATTTCCATTTCCTGAACCATTTTCCATTCTATAGCAGGGCTGGATTCTAGCATTTGTTTATTTATAATTTATGTGTGATTTTATTAATGTAGAAAATAAATTTATTCATTCAGCAGGAAAGCTCCCATTTATGCTGATAAGCTTTGAGTTTGTCTTGCTGTTCAATGTATTTTAACTAGGTACTTCCCAAAAGGCTTTAAAACGTTCAAATCTATAGAACAGGTTTGGAGAACAGACTTGCAGAGTCAGAGCATGGCTGAGGCTGAAAGACCACCAGGCCCAAGCACCCCACTCAAAGCAGGGTGAACTACAGCAGGCTGCTCAGCTTTTGAGAATCTCTAAAGACAGAGGCTTCACAACCTCTGAGCAACCCATTTCAGCATTTCATCACAATTCAAAAGCAAAACAGACTGTTCTTATGTTTCAATGGAATTTTGTATATTTCAGTTTGCAGCTATCTCCTATTGGCCTTCTTTCACCCTGGGAACCACTGGAAAGAGTCTGGCTCCATCTTTTCTTCCCCCATCAGATGTTTATACATCTTGATGTTACCCCTGAGCCTTATGTTCGCCAAACTAAACAGTCCCAGTTCTCGGTCTGTCCTTACATGATAGATGCTCTAAGTCCTTATTCACCTTCATGGTCCTTCACCTGACTTGCTCCAACATGGCCATTTGTCTCCCAAACCATGGAACCCCAGACTGGGGCACAGCACTCCAGATGTAGCCTCACCAGCCCTGAACAGAAAGAAAAGATCACCTCCTTTATCCTGACAACTCTGTTCCTAATGCAGCCCAGAATGCTATTGACATTCTGGCTGCAAGGGCACACTTCTGACTATGTCCACCAGGACCCCCAGGTCCTTTTCACCATCACATTTTCTTTTGATTTCATAGTCCAGATGTCTGTCTGTCATGGTTTAGCCCCAGTCGGAACCTGAGCACCACGTGGCTACTTGCTCACTCCCCCCTACCCCCCCCTCAGTGGGACAGGGAGGAGAATGGGAAGATAAAGGCAAACCTCATGGGTTGGGATAAGGACAGTTTACTGGGACAGCAAAGCAAAGAAATAAAGAGGCATAACAAAATACACATGACTGATGATACACAATACATTTTCCCACCGAACCAAGTAACTCAGATTCATCCCAAAGACAGACCATCCCCAAGCTGCACACTCCTCCCCTGCTATCACCCCTTTATACCAAGTAATAGCCCCTTTGGTTAGTTTGGGTCACCTGCCATGGCTGTATCCCCTCCCAGCTACTTGGTTTCCCCCTGTCTTCTCATTAGCAGGGCAATATAAAAAGCTGAAAAGTCCTTGACTACCCAGCAACAAGAACAAACATCAGTGTGTCATCACACTGCTCTCATCCTAAATCCCAAACACATCATTACACCAGCTGCTAGACAGAAAGTTAATTCTATCCTAGCCAAACCCAGGACACTGTCTTAAAAGGCAAGCACCATTGTCTTATCTATCCATGATCTGCATTAGCTGTATATCACACAATCACAGAGTTGTAGGGGTTGGAAGGGACCTCCCCCTGCCAAAGCAGCTCCCCAGCTCATACTGCACAGGTAGGCGTCCAGACGGGTCTTGAATATCTCCAGGGAAGGAGACTCCACCACCTCCCTGGGCAGCCTGTCCCAGTGCTCTGTAGCACTCTTTACCCTCAAAGAGGCTAAAAACTTCAATGTGAACTAAGTGAAAATACTTTTTTAAAGCCTTGTATAGCTACAGGTACAAAAATACACTGAAAGAAGAGCAATTTTATTTTACAGTTAATTTTTATTTGAATTAGTGAGGCCCTCTATATGACTATATCTGCATGGTATTGTTTACATGGTGAAATCATGCACTAGACTGAGGTGTTTGTGCTAATAAATCAAGTGCACTTTCTTCCATCTGCTAAACTTTCATTAATATATGAAAATATTTTCCTGGAACAATTCCTAGGATTTCCCCCTCCCCACCCCTGACTTCATTTCACAGGTAATAGACCTTAGCCTGAATGTTATCCTTGTTGCTTTCTGAGAATACAATAGCAAGCTCAGGGGAAGAGGAACATTCATCCTTACTTGCCTCACTTTTAAGAGAAACCAAGTTCCTAAATGCTTCAGTGCAATTTGTGGATGATCTGTTTCAGTGTATCTTAATACTTAAATTGACATAGACACCAAAGAACTGTCAAACACCAACAGGACTGTTCAATTATCCAGGCTTATTCCCATTTCATCAGGAACATCTGGAGCCATGAACCAGTGCAAACAGAAATAAGAAGGCATGAAATTTTTGCTAACAGATGTTTAAATAAAGAACAGAATTAAAAATGCAGATGTCTAACAACGAGGATATTTAATTTAGAGAATAAATATTGTGCTGGAGTGCTTGTGTGTCTCTATTTTTTTCCACTCCCTAGAGAAAGTTAAATACTGCTGTATCTAGCCACAGCTCCTCTAACCACAGCTGAACCTTGGAGCAAGTTTAGGTATGTATTCAGAGCCCTAGGAATACTCAGTCATGGGAGCTCTCCAGTCACAATCTAACAGCTCACCTTTTCCTGGGACAGCTTCCTTAGTGCTCTTCCTCCAAACATTACAGTGATTCCAGAAAACTGATTTCATAAGACAGTATTACAGAAAACTTCAAAACCACAGGTCTTTGGTTCCTAAGTGCTCTTGACAATTCTACCCACACATATTTCCTTGCTAACTTCACAGCAAAATAGACATGCTTTTAATTGCTCAAAAATAAGGGTTTCTCCTGTCTACCCAAATAAGATAGATCTGAAATAAAAATAACTGGATTGCTAGGTTCATAGCTCTGAAACTGCCACCTAGGCACGTCTGAAATACAGGTTGATAATTGCAATAAGCACTAAGACAGAAAATAGTGTGGAGATAAGTGCCAACAGTTTAAAACAGTTACATACTCTTTTCTACCCTGAATCTTCTTTTTACTGTTACTTTAAGTGCACTAACAATGATTCTTTCTGCCTCAACAGACCCAGGAGGACATTATTAACAAAATTTCCACAATTGCCAGGGACATTTTGCAGCAGAGATGCTAATGTAGACATTAGCCTAGAGACAGGAGGAGCTACAGTACTTCCTCACACAGCATGAGTTTTACTGTTGAAAGTTGCCATGACCATGATTGGGTTGCAGAGCTTTTGCTGTGTTGATAAATACTGCTGTCACTATCAGAAGCTCAAAGTAAAAGCCTTTGGCTAGTAGAAACAAAGGTATTCCTGTATCATTGCAAATTCTTGTGTGCCACAAACTGCACACAGCTGAACTCTGCCTTCCCCTTGAATTTCAATGGAGGAAATTAGGCTAATGCTAATTACCTTTGGAAACAGAATCACAGAATGGTAGGGGTTGGAAGGGACCTCGAGAGATCATGGGGTCCAACCCCCCTGCCAAAGCAGCTCCCTAGCTCATACTGCACAGATAGGCGTCCAGACAGGTCTTGAATATCTCCAGGGAAGGAGACTCCACCACCTCCCTGGGCAGCCTGTCCCAGGGCTCTGGCACCCTCACTGGGAAAAAGTTCCTCCGCATGTTGGTGCGGAACTTCCTGTGCTCCAACTTGCAGCCATTGCCCCTTGTCCTGTCTCCATAGACCAAAGAAAAGGGGCTGGCTAATTCCCCCTGCATCCCATGCTTAAGATAACTGTAAACACCAATTAGGTCTTCTTTTCTTTAGACTGAACAGTGACAGTTTATTCAGCCTCTCTTCATAGGGGAGATGCTCCAGGCCCTTAATCATCTTCATAGCCCTTCTTCGGACTCTCTCCAGGAGATCCCTGTCCTTTTTAAACCAGGGAGCCCAGAACTGGACACAATGCTCCAGGTGGGGCCTGACCAGGGCAGAGTAGAGGGGGAGGATCACCTCCTTCCACCTGCTGGCCACACTCCTCCTGATGCACCCCAGGATCCCTTTGGCTCTCTTAGCCACCAGGGCACACTGCTGGCTCATAGCCAACCTGTCATCCACCAGGACCCCCAGGTCCTTCTCCACAGAGCTCTTCTCCAGCAGGACATCCCCCAGCCTGTACTGATACATGCGGTTGTTCCTCCCCAGGTGCAAGACTTTACACTTGCTTTTGTTGAATTTCATTAGATTTCTCCCTGCCCAGCTCTCCAGCCTGTCCAGGTCTGGCTGGATGGCAGCGCAGTGTTCCTGCGTGTCAGCCACCCCTCCCAGTTTTGTATCATTGGCACTTGCTGAGGATGGATGCTATTCCCTCAGCAAGGTCATCAATGAAGATATTGAACAGGACTGGACCCAACACTGAGCCCTCTCAGGGCAGTTTTTGGTACAGACCACCTGTCCTTCTGGGCATATTCTTGTGCACTATGTGACCATTCTTCTTCAGATAATTGTGCTTGAGCTTAGGGTCATGAAAACAGCAGTCAAGAACCTTTGCTATATCCTTGTTTCTCTTTTAGTGCTTGAAGACTAGAGGTTACTTCAGAAATAAACTTTTGCAACTACCATTATTCTGTCCATCACAAGTTTTAACCAAAAAGGCAACGCTGAAAGCACAAATGGGGCTGCTGTATGCAGCTGACCAGGCTGTGGGTTTGAAAGACTAAGAAATAGGCAATTTCTGCACTGAAGGAAACCATTTGAAATATCATGGCAAAATTGCCAATACAGGAATAAGAAGAAAAAAAACCCAAAAACCAACCAAACAAAAACCCACCAGAAAACAAAACCCAAACAACTAAAAAACATGAGATGGGTGTACTGTGTGTTGACAGCATAACTTTCTGTGAGCTAAGCCTTCCCTGTGACCACGTGCCACATCCTCCTTACTTTTCAGGAATGACCAGCTTTAGCCTTGTATCTTTTTTTTAATAATTAAAGAAAAAAATCTCCAATATAGTACAATTTCCTTCTATCAGAAATGTCATTACCTTTCACAGAAGTAAATTGAGGTATCTCATCACTTACTCTTGCAGGGCTTGTTGTTCCTCTGGACTCCTCACTACAGATACAGACCTTTTCAGAAACGCTTCTTGTGGGAAAACCTCCCAGCTCAGGAAACTGACAACAGAAAACACAGTGAGAGGGATTGCTGGAGTACATAGTGCTGTCAAAAACTTACTGCCAAAGACAGTTTTCACAAGCATATAAAAGCTGCATCAGGTTCAGAGTGGTAAGTGCTTAACAATTTAAACTGTTTGTTCCTCTCCTTTAACATTGTCCTTTACTCTTAATTTAGAATTCAATGTACATTTTTTTGGTCCTTTTTATATAAAAGGACGTCCTAATTTGCTTGAGAGAATAAAATTCATAACCATCCAATTTCATTTTACCTGAAGAAAAGCAAGCAGCAGGAGCAGAACAGCTCCACAAGGGATAACAAGTGAGGAACCAACCAGAGGTGACTGCAATACTGGAAGGGCCCTCAGTCACCAGGGCACACTCCCATACCACTTGACCATGGCAGGCAGCAGAGAGGTAAGGCAATGATTCAAGTCCAGGGTCCAATCTGGTGACCCACACAGGAGATGAAGCCAAAGACAAGTCTGGATATAACATTACAACATAGGTCCAATATCCAGCCAAAAGAAAGGCCGAGGGACAAGCTACCTAAAATACTGCCCCCCAAGAAGCAAGCCCAGAAGCAGGACTTGAGGTATCTGTACCTGTTAAACAGCCCAAGGCAGGACTAAAGGCCCAAGTGTGAGCTTAAATGGAGATTCTGGGAGCACAAGCAGAAAGTGTGGGTGGAGGCCTCAGGTGAGGCTGGTCAGGGACATTAAGGACTATTAGTGCCCTTCTGCTACAAGCAGTGACTCAATGTCAGGCTATCACTGGTGCTAGAACTCAGTATCTTCCTGAGCAACTTAAATAATAGCATTAGATGCACCCTCAGCAGATCTGTTCAGAGCAGTCAAGGTGTAGTAGTCCCTCAGGGCAACATTATTACTTCAGTCTGAGGCTGTGAAACCTACTTGCACAGTGCTGTGTCTGGAGCACACACTTCACCCATCCTAGGAGCTGAGCTGCCTGCACTGAAGGCCAGCTTTCTGAGAAGAAACACTGTTTGAGAAGCCTTGGTGAAACTGCAAGGAGTTTCAGCAGAGGCTCCCCTCCCTGCCTTATCCCAAGGCTCCTGTCCCAGGCTACCCTGTTGTTGTGCTCACTTCCATCTTTTGTCCCTTATGGAGAAGGATCAGTCCCTGTTGCTCCAAGGACATACTGCTGCTCATGGGCAGGAATCCTAGTCTACAATGAGCACATTCTAGGAACAACTCAATACCAACTCAATCCTTGGTTGTTGCACTGTTTCCCAATAAGCACTGGAGACATTGTGTTGTGAGACCTGGAAAATATACAGCTCTCACAAATTATGGCTAAATTTGAAAGCATGGCCATGCTTTGACGACCTTGCTGAGGGAATAGCATCCACCCTCAGCAAGTGCCGATGATACAAAGCTGGGAGGGGTGGCTGACACACAGGAACACTGCGCTGCCATCCAGCCAGACCTGGACAGGCTGGAGAGCTGGGCAGGGAGAAATCTAATGAAATTCAACAAAAGCAAGTGTAAAGTCTTGCACCTGGGGAGGAACAACCGCATGTATCAGTACAGGCTGGGGGATGTCCTGCTGGAGAAGAGCTCTGTGGAGAAGGACCTGGTGGATGACAGGTTGGCTATGAGCCAGCAGTGTGCCCTGGTGGCTAAGAGAGCCAATGGGATCCTGGGGTGCATCAGGAGGAGTGTGGCCAGCAGGTGGAAGGAGGTGATCCTCCCCCTCTACTCTGCCCTGGTCAGGCCCCACCTGGAGTATTGTGTCCAGTTCTGGGCTCCCTGGTGTAAAAAGGACAGGGATCTCCTGGAGAGAGTCCAAAGAAGAGCTATGAAGATGATTAAGGGCCTGGAGCAGCTCCCCTATGAAGAGAGGCTGAATAAACTGGGTCTAGAGAAAAGAAGATTAAGGGGAGACCTAATTGGTGTTTACAGTTATCTTAAGCATGGGATGCAGGGGGAATCAGCCAGCCCCTTTTCAGTGGTCTGTGGGGACAGGACAAGGGGCAATGGCTGCAAGTTGGAGCACAGGAAGTTCCGCACCAACATGGGGAGGAACTTTTTCCCAGTGAGGGTGCCAGAGCCCTGGGACAGGCTGCCCAGGGAGGTGGTGGAGTCTCCTTCCCTGGAGATATTCAAGACCCATCTGGACGCCTCCCTGTGCAATATGAGCTAGGGAGCTGCTTTGGCAGGGGGGTTGGACCCGATGATCTCTCGAGGTCCCTTCCAACCCCTACAATTCTGTGATTCTGTGTGATTCTGTGATTCCCATCCTCAGGGTTCAAGGAGGCCTTGGCCCTATGTGGGATGAGACCTAGTGGGCACCATACCCCCTTCCTGTTCTGCATTCATGATTTACTGAGGCAGAAAGATGGAAGGTGAAGGGGGATGTGTGATGCGCTCCACCATGTCTCTCATCTGTGTAGCAAGCAGAACAGCACCCGAGCAAATACCACAGCACATGCCTCCTCCACAGCTGAGGTGTGACCACTGAGACAACTCACTGCTAATACCCCAGGTTAACTCAGTTAGTAAAATACCCAAACAGCTATCCAGAGGAAAGGGTCCAGACATAGTTGAAGCTAAAAAAATACGCTGGATGAGACAGAAAGGGACATGGGGAGCTCTCCTGTGCTGCACAGGGAAAGGGAATACAACTCTTTTGCTCCTCTGGAACACTTGCCTGAGAGACTAAGGCAGGAGGCCAGTGGCTGCACTGTATTCAGAACAAATAAACTCAAACAGCTTCTACTATAAACAAAAGTCTGATGTAATACAAAAGGTCACTGCACACTGCCTTGGACAATTCCAACAAAGGGCAATAGAGAGCTTGCTTCTTTTGTACTGATTCTCTTAGAAAAGTAATGTACTTGTGACATTCTATACTTGACTTTATTTGAAGCACCTTCAGCTTTGTTATCAAAGATCAACCTTTGTAAAACTTCATCAATTTATTCTTGGGATTAGGTACAGTCCTTCAAATTAATTAGGTAGCACAACAAATGCTTGTGGAATCTGAATACCCTGAAGGACTTGAAAGGAATATCAAATGGGTTTGGACAGGCTATTAAAATCAAGTAATTTGGGAGTGAACTGAAGATTTAAAAGTCCCCACCATGACTTCTGGAGCATATTAATGCTTTCATGCAAGAAGGCTCACTTTATCTTCCCCCCACTCCTTCCCTTCCTGTCAAACTGTGCTCAGTTTCAAGCGACCAAAGCCATTATTTCACAGTCATCACAAGTAGAAACTGATGATTTTAGAGCCTCAGATTTAGGGTCTCATTATTTCTTGTAGTTGTGGAAATAAATTAGGCAGAACCCTGAAACAAACTGCTCCATGCCCCCATATGCTCACACTCCATTCATCATCAGTTTCCTGGCCAGAGCCAGAGATACTTCCTGGTAAACAAGGACAGCAGCCTCCATTTTCAGCATTTCACACTAGGCAATGGCCAGCTAGGGCAAATTGTGGCACAGCAAGAAGCGGTCCCATCTAAGGCACCTCACTCTACCCTGGCAGTATTTATAGACTACAGGCATATCTTTGAGGAATTGGATTCCACTGAGAGGGGGAGGATCTGTAAGCCAGGTACAGACCTGCTCAACAGCGGACTCATTTGAGCTTTTCCTATCTAAAACATTTTAGTCATCCAGACAATGTGTTTTACCAGGCACTGGAGAATTTACATATGCACCTATTCCAGGTGCATATGTAAATTTCTTTGCCTCTGCAGCTCAGCTTGTACACTAGATGGAATCCCCTGCTCTGTAATTTGGGTGGCAGATGGAGAGACTTTTAGCTTTACAGACTCTCAGTCTAGTCTGAGCTGATGGAAATAGGAGAAAGAAGCAGGTATTCTCCCATTCTGTTCCAAGGCTTGAAAGGGAAGAAGCAGACTTTGCAGGTTTCATTAATTTCATACACTTGTAAAGCTTATTTTTCAGCAGGAAAAGCCTGTTATTCAGATACTCAGTAGAAGCAATTTGTTTGCCTGGAATACCTCCTCTCCTCACACTGACCAGTGCCAGAATATTTTCAGTTCAGACAATATTTTGGCACACCACCTTTGCTGCAAACAAGGCTTTTTGGGAGCAGAGACCCCTTAAAAGATGTGTTTTTCATCCTGTCTAAGAAATTATGTGGCTGTCCCAACTAAAAGTAGACTACTGTTAGTATTAGCAGCTCTGTGTCAGCAAGCATTGCAACAGCACTGCTCATTGCCCTGAAACAGAATGTCAAAGAAAGTGAAAAGGACAGCGTTCACTGAGTGCCTGCGATGGAGGATTTAAGAGATGCATCAGGATAGGTAGAGATTTCAGCCTAGGTAATTAGTTCCAGAGTTGCAAAGGTAGACTCTTGGCTGAAATAGATACAAATGCTCTAGCGACAAGCCCTCCCACATCCAGATTTGTCTGAATGTTGTTCAGAGGGAGGTAGCACAAGAAAACAGCAGCAAGCTTGGAGAGGAGTTTCAGATTTTACACCAGCTCAAATCAGGAGCCTGAGCCCACGAATTTCTGTTCATCTTTTCAGTGCATTCAAACACAGAGTACAAACAAGGAAGGAAGCATTCATCGTCCCTTGACAGCCAATTCCATCTCTTGGCAAATACTTAGTAAAATAAATCCATAAATACAGTCTGCCTACAAGACCACAAGTACAAGTTTAGTTAAGTGTGGTAACCTTGGCTGGCTGCCAGGTGCCCACCAAACCACCCTCTCAGTCCACCTCCTTAGCATGAGAGAGGGAATAAATAAGATGAAAAAAGCTCATGGGTTGAGATAAGGACAGGGAGATTACTCATCAATTTCCGTCACAGGCAAACCAGACTTGGCTTGGCAAAGTTAATTTAATTCATTGCCAATTAAAAACAGAGTAGTATAGTGAGGAATAAACCCCCAAAAACTAAAAGGAAAAACACCTTCCTCCCACACCCATTTTCCTAGGTTCAGTTTCACTCCTGACTCTTCTACCTCCCCCTGCCCTGAGCAACACAGAGGGATGGAGAATGGGGGAGTGGTCAGTTCATAATACTTCATCTCTGCCATCCTTTCCTCCTCACACTTTTCTCCTGCTCCAGTGTGGGATCCCTCCGGTGGGATACAGTCCTTCACTAACTGCTCCAATATGGGTCCTTCCCATGGGCTGCAGTTCTTCAAGAACTGCTCCATCGCAGGTCCTTTCCATGGGGTACAGTCCTTAGACAACAGACTGCTCCAGTATGGGCCACACACAGGTCCTGACAGAAAACCTGCACCTGTGTGGGTTCCTCCTCTCAGGCTGCAGTTCCTGCCAGGAGCCTGCTCCAGCACAAGCTTTCCATATGCAGTAGCTTCCTTCAGTGCACATCCACCTGCTTCAAAGGCTGCAGGACAGTGGTCTTCTCCAAGGGCTGCAGGGGAAGCTCTGCTCAGGCACCCGAAGCACCTCCTCATTCTCTGACCTTAGTGTTGGCAGGGTTGTTTTTCTCAGTCCTCTCTCACAGCTGCTCCACATTTTTTACCTCTTCCTAAATATGTTATCACAGAGGAGCTATCAATGTTGCTGATGGGCTCAGCTTTGGCCCATCTTAGGTCTGTTTTAGGACCAGCTGGAACTGATTTTGACATGCAAGCAGCCCCTGGTGTCTTCTCACAGAAGTCACCCCTGTAGTCACCTCACTACCAAAACCTTGCCACATAAACCCAATAAAGTAAGGTAGACAACAAGGGAGGTAAGAAAATACAGCCAAAATAGGGTACATAAGTATATACATATATGGCTTTTCTATAGCAGAAAAATATATGCAAATTGTTCATTGCTTTTCTTTTAAAATGGTAAAGCTGACTAGGTACCAGAAAAAGTCTAAGAGAAAAAGATGTTCAGAAATGCAAACATCCAGATCAACTTGCAGCAGCATGGAGTATTCATATAAATTGACAGAACCAAAGAAGGGAAAGTATTTATCAGTGTATAGGTAAGGCAACAGTTCTATATGACTGAGACAGCTATGAAAAAACCCCACATTAGCACAGTGATGGGGCACTGCAAATCAAACATTCCTAGCAGAGACTGGAATCACTCTCTAGGCAATCCATTAGCAAAGCTTTTGGTTGCTTGGGAGGATGTTTCAGCAAAGCATACATGAATTATTCAGTCATGTCCTTATATCGTTAATGCTGTGAAAGTAAATACAAAAACACAAAAGAGAAACCATTATATTCTTGTTACTTCAAGTCATTTTCAAGACATTAGCAATGTGAATTACTTTGTTAAAAACTCCAAAACCACCTCAACAGGAGAAAAAAAAACCCAACCCAATACTACAGGGCTCTCAGTTGAAAACCAGGTGATATAGGCACTGCTAGCCGACTGTAGATACTGGAGTATCAAATTTACCCACTGATCTACATTCTTGGCTTATCACATCACCATCTAATTACCTTCAACCTTTGTCTAGCATATCTATTGGCTGTAAATCTGCAGAAAAAGTGTTATTTCTATAAAACTGTCAACTTGGGAAGTAATACAACTGAAGAACCACATACACGCCTCATCAAAACTTCTTTTTCTAGGAAGGACACAATTCACAGATAGTTTTTCATAGCAACAGACATACTTGATAGAAACAAAACCAGCCCAAAAATCAGTAGGGATAGGCATCACAATCAGGAGTTATAGGCACCACAATCTGCTATGTGCCTAAGAAAGGCTTGGTATAATTCCTGCTGAGATCAATGGAAAGATTAAAGGGAAATAATTGACAGCAGCGACTATATTCTGTATAAAATTCTCATCCACATTCCCCATACCTAAACACATCAGGAAGAGACATCTTGTCAGGTTTTGAGGATGATAGTTAAAAAAGCAGAAGTTAGGAGCCCTAATTTGACTCAAAGGGAGCAAAGTTAGAATGCTCATGTGCTTTTGCAAACACCTTCCTAGCCATATACATATATTTTCCATTGTGCCCCTATTTATGTAATAAACCAAATAAATAACATTTTCTCCAAAGACAAATAAATCCTAAACTCTTAAATGTACTCTGTGGCATTTGTGACTCTCTAACTACATCACAGCAGCCCTTGCAGCAGGTCTGGAGAGTGCTCTACTTGTGCACCAAGTAGAATACATGGTATCTACAGCTACATGAGTAAGGGCAGAAGATGTGCCACGGCCAGTTCATTCCCTTGCAATGAATGTCCACCACATTGGGTTGAGCCAATTCTTCCTTGAGCTTGGGAAAACCACAAAAGCCAGCTTCAGAAGTAGCCTGGATCAGCACTGAGATAAGAGCTTTTGGAATGAATGTCCACTACTTGGACAAAAAGAACTATGAAACACATGAATTTCATCCCTTGTATATTTTCAGGCCATGCCAACAGCAGCACCTCAGGCTGGTTACTACCTGCACTGCTGTGCTGTTGTTACATTTACCCAATTAACAAAACTAGGATAGGAAAACAGTAGAATCCTGTGTATTGCTAATCACTGTGCTGGAAGTAACTGCATTTCCAGGACAGTCAGCAATCCTTTCAAATAAGCACACACACAAAAATATCCCAGTTAGGTAACTGAAGATTCTTCAGGAAGAACACCATCATAGCATAGGGAAGATATAGCTTAACCATGCAAAAATTCTGGTTTAACAACATTAGCAACAAATCTTAGAGCTAGGTTAAGGAAATAGTCCCCTTTCTTCAGCAAAAGCTAAAATAGAATGAAGTACCAGAAGATATTCGGTGCTCTTCAATGTTACATAAAGAATAGCTGCCTTTGGAAGTGGGAAGCTTTAATTCTTTTTTAGGCTGTTGTACCACTTGGAGTCTAAATGAAGGTGGTAAGAATGAAGCAGCTTATCATAACCCAGATTTCAAAAATCTCTGTTCTAAAGTGAGATAAAGAGAGAGCTGTTTGTGTAAGGGACAAGCAATATCAGTCAGAATGCCTTGCCTACATCTCTCATGACCAAAGGTCACCGCTTTGCAGCTTTTAAATACCAGTTTTTCACCACTGTAACAGTGTTTGAAATGACACAAGGAAGACATTCTCCAAAGGCACTATTTGTCTATGAATCCTATAGATTTGAACTATGTGGGCAAAGGGGTTGAGCCAATTCACAGAATCACAGAATCACAGAATCGTAGGGGTTGGAAAGGACCTCCAGAGATCATCAAGTCCAACACCTTGCCAAAGCAGGTTCCTTAGGACAGGCAGGCATCCAGGCAGGTCTTGCATATCTCCAGAGAAGGAGACCCCACAACCCCCTTGGGCAGCCTTTCCCAGGGCTCTGTCACCCTCACTGGGAAAAAGTTCTTCTGCATGTTGGTGCGAAACTTCCTGTGCTCAAACTTGAAGCCATTGCCTCTTGTCCTGTCCCCACAGACTACTGAATGGCTGGTCAATTCCCCTTTGTCTCCCAGATTTCAGATATTTATAAACATTAATCAGATCTCCTCTCAGTCTTCTTTTCTCAAGGCTGAAGAGCCCCAGTTCATTCAGCCTTTTCTTGTAGGGGAGATGCTCCAGTCCTTTAATCATCTTCGTAGCCCTCCTCTGGACTTGTTCTTTGAGCAAGTGTGTAATGAGTAAGAGAGAAAGAAGGGAATACCACAAAAACAGATGAAAAAGCAAGCTCCAGAAATAGCTTGGATAAGCACTGAGAAAGGAACTTTTGGACAACACAAGCTGAATGAGAAGTTTGGAACTGTAAGCAAATATATTGCCTCCCCATTTTCTCCTTTCTTCAAAGAAATAGAACCTTGCACACTCTTCAAAAATGAAGAAAAGGGCACACAACCTGGGTGAAAATACTGCAGAATTTGTACAGTCAATAAACATTACTGTCATTTTCTCAGTGCCTTTTTGGTGCCTGATAGAACACATTGCCTGGTGCAGAAGCTTCTATCCTATTTGCATATAACACAGGAAAACAAATTCCACAGCTAAGGCAAAGAAGAGGGAGACAAAAACTTACATCAGTGTGAGTGAGCTTTGAGCAAGCATACTCACAAAAAGTAAATACCAATGCTCATTGTCACACAGTCTGGCTATACAGGGAAAGGAAACACAAATGAGAGAGAAAACTAGTGGAATATTACCCAAAACTTTACAGGGAAGGGACCATTTGTAAAGCATATGCAGTTTACAAGGAATCGCTGCCAAGTTGCATTTGCACTCAATCTAGTGGGTGAATGGTGCCAAATAACCCTTCTGCCTGCTGTCAGCAGAACGTAGGAAATGTTGAGAGGGCACAGGGAGACAGAAGGAAAGAAAAACTCTACAAGCTCCTTCTGCTTCAGCTAGAATGCTGTTGAAAGCTATAAAATGTGTGCAGCAGAATGACTGCAAAATACAAATGTGAGAACGTATTCTGTTACACAGTGCTTACAGCATGCCATAGTAGGAAAAATAATGTTAAGAGAGAAAATGATGTTTTCTTTTGTCCCCTTCTTTTCTGTTTTATATGTTTATTCCATCACATTCTTCTGTCTCCTTTCTCTGCTCTGCTAGCCCCAGGCTTCTTTCTAGCACTATTTTCTTTCTAGAATTTTCCTTCTTCTTTTTATTCTTTCTTGTGCTGCTTCTGGGTTGGCATTTATCTTGTTTTTCGATGGTTTCATTTCTCCCCTCCCCTCTCCCTGCAGTAGGTCAGCAGCTGGGGAGCTGTGCCAACACAGCCTCCACACTGGACCACCCATTAGGAATGCAATTGACTTGCTTCACACCTTTCCAGTCAATTCTCCACACAACAGAAACAAACTGGTAAGTCCCAGGGCAGTGCTACGTAGCCTCAGCTACCTGTTATGGAAAAGAAAGCAGGTACTTCAGTACCAACCTTCTAGTAATATCCCTTGAACTGAGTGACAGTTTCTGAAAACACAGGCAAATCCCCTGGACAGGATCAGGAAAACACTAGGAAGCCCAGGATATGGCAAGGAGCCAGGAGAGCTGTGAGGAAAAGACAGGATGCTTGTAGCATCTATCAGTGAAGAACAAATGCAGGGGGAAGGAACCTGTTTCTTAAAATGACATGGTATCTATGCTGATGTCCTCTAACATGGCTGGAACATGGTGAATAGGTTTGATAGATTATATTTTTCTTAGCAAACCAAACATACCATAGGCTCAAGCACAGTTCCACAGTCATTGATAAAGTCCAGCCCAGACCAACTAGCAGCCACTTGGACCTCTTAGAAGGGAGCATATGTAAAAGGTTGCTTCCTGATGTTCAGGGAGAACCTCCTATGTTTCAGTTTGTGCCCTCTCTCTCTGGCTCTGCCACTGGAAACCACTGAAAAGAGCCTGGCTCTACCTCCTGTGTGCCCTCCATTCAGGTATTTGCATACAGCAATAAGACCCCCTTGAGTCATCTCTTTAGATTCAACCATCCCATCTCTCTCAGCCTTTCCTCATAGGAGAGATGCTCTGGTCCCCTAATTGTCTTAGTGCACCTTCACTGGACTCCCTCCAGTATGTTCATGTCTCCCTTTTCTGGGGAGCCACAACTGGACACAGCACTCTAGGTGTGGCCTCACCAGTGTCAAGCAGAGGGGTCAGATCACCTTCCTCAACCTGCTAACAAGAATTGGCCTAATGCAGCTCAGGATACCATTCACCTTCTTTGCAGCAAGAGCACATTGCTAGCTTGTGTTCAATCCAATGTCCACCAGGACCCCCAGGTCCTTTTCTGCCAAACTGCTTTCCAGCTGGGAGGCCACCAGAATGTACTGGTGCATGTATATATATAGCAGATAGGATTAAAATTTCTTGTACCCTATCCAGTCACCCAAGGCTATCCAACCATCCACCATCTTCAGCCCTTGTGCTACCACATAGAGCATGTGAAAAAGAACATCAGTTTCTTGCTTAGAGGCACCACCATGAGAGTTTGTCTGTTTGCTCTTTAAACCCAAGCAAATTCCTAGTATCCACAGCACCCTGTGGCAAGAAATCCTGCAGTGTAACTCCATGTCATGATGGTAAAAAGCCACTCTGGATTTAGGATTTCAAACAGGCAGTGTGACACTTTCAGTCACATCCTGAATTTTTATAGTGGGAAAAAACAGTTAATAGTTTGTTCTCTAGTTATTTGTTCCATATCACTAATGGATATGTAGATCTCTAGCTATAGAATTCCTGGAATTCTGGGAAGAGCTATGCTGTGATCCACCTGCTTAAAAAAATGTGAAAAAGAACATCAGTTTCATGCTTAGAGGCATCACCATGAGAGTTGCAACCCAGACCTCCCACATCCACACACTGAAGAAAACAAGGAAAGCAAAGCCACAGAAACATCCCATCAGGCCCAGAAAGAACTGAGAGTCAAGCACTTTCTGACATGCACACAGCCATAAATGACTGATGGGAGAGTTAGGGGAAGCCAAAGGAAACCAGCAGACCCATCCCCCTCACCAAGTAGCAGCCCTTCTGCATTGATGTGCAACTCTGGACATGTTTATTTGGACTCCTCAAGCTCTTTATTCCATTTAATCTCAGAATGCAATTGATGGCTTGAGGAATCATTATTCATCCCAAAGTAGAAATCAAGCATCAGAAGGCAAAACTGATATTTTTAAGAGCCCATAAACAAGATGGTTTGTGTGTTTCCTTGCTGGGAATAGAGCCAAGACCCAGTGATAAAAGTTCAATTTTAAAATGTGCTCAACTGTTCACTAGTTTACAAGTTGATTTAAGGAAGTTCATGTTAGGAGCTGTTAACTAATGGAAAACTCTACCACTATATACTTCTCTCTCAGGGCAGACATTTCTTTCATTGTTTTATTATAAGAAGCTTTATAAAATTTTAGAGGTTATTTTCTCTCCCTGTTTATTCCTCACTGAGAATATTAATGAAAAATTTTTTCTCCTTCCAGGGCCTATACAGAAACCAAATGGAAGCCAGGATGGTGGTAGGGGAGATCAACTGGGACAACTTCATTTCTAGAGAATCAGCAGTGGCTCCAGAGAAGGAACCTTCCAAATCCTTGCTCTGAACTCAGAGATAAGATACAAAAGAAAGAACCTGTTTCAGTGAGAGGTAGGTAACCTGGGTAATACTGCGTGCCACCAATCAAACTCTTCAACTAGCAAAGATCCTCAAGGCCAAGGCTCAGAGAATTCATGAGAGAGGAAGTCCAGGGAGCAGCTTTTCCTCAGCACACAACCCTGATGTTTGCTGGCCAACGGATCTGTGACCAGCAAAGGTGTGCAGTGAGGACCCAAGACAGTATGACAGCATTGACTCCTGCAGGCATCTTGACTCATTACCTTCCTGACAGGGGAATCAAGTTTTCCAGCAGTCCTCACACCGACACAGTGCTGCTACCCCTCAGTGGACAGTGCTGCCCCTGATGTCCCAGCCTTTGGAGGAGACACTGTTAGTATGTGCTAAGGCTGGAAAATAACAAAATATCAAGGAGGAAAAAAAAAATCATTTGGAATCAGAATGGAAGTCAGAATTTCCTGGGGAACAGAAGCAGCTAGGACAAGACATGATGTTAAGACAACAGCTTTGAAAACAGGTCACATCTATAACACACAATGTGTAGAATACTATAGGGGAATAAAAAGAAAGGGCAGTTGAAGTGAAATGCTTTGAATGCTTCAAAGTTTCTGACTCAGAAGAAGATGACAGTAAGTTTAGAGTGATAAAAGGTGGATGATATCATACTGCATGAAGCAGAACATAAGCAGAACAGAGTTCTGGTCTAATGTCTGCAGTCAGTGAGCAGTGAAGGGATGATGATGAGGGAGTAGGTAATCAAGTGCATAGACTACTGTGGCATCCAGTCTTTCTCCTTTAAGCAGATAGAATGTAAAATTCACACCATTGTTACAACAAAGAGGCACTTTAAACTAACATCCTCTTCATTCCAATAGGTATTAGACCAGGGTACAGATGTAGAAATCAGCTTTACTTGTATGTCTTTATACTTAGAGTACAGAATGAAGTATATCAAATATCAGTGTAGCTGATGAAGAAAACATGGTAAGTAACAGTTTTATGTTCTCCATTTTAAGCATGCTGCATTTCAAAAGTGCTTTTTTATCTTTCTTTGGTGCAGTGTGGTACACAGTAACCAAAGTATACTTACCACATAATGGAATTAGTTATATGCTGAATTTTATCAAGAACAGAGCTATTCCAGTGTTCCAGAAATAGTTATAACAGGATTAGTACTGCAGTAAGTTACTTTTAGTTGGTAAATTGGGATAATCTTATAAAGCAAAACTCAGGAATGTCCCTGACACAGGACTAAAGTCAGCCAAAAGAAAGAGTTTGGCTTTGGCTCACTACAAGAGTTTCTTCTTTTCTACCAAAACCATTAAATACTTATTTGAAGGAGATCTAATGTCAAGTTTGGGCTATCCAATAATTGCATTCATATAACAACTCCAATATTTTTTAAAAATACAATTTTAAAATTAGAATTACACAGCAAGAAAGACAATGATTTATCACAGACTTGTAGACAATCTTTGCAAATCAGACCCAGTGTTGGTACCTGGCTTCTTGTCAAACAGACAAACAGAAAGGAACAGGATACATCTAGTACATAGGATTAAGCAAAAATCATGATCAAACATGAGAACTGCTGCACAATTTTGTGTCAGAACAAAGGTCCACCCAGTCTATTACTCTGTATCTAATAATATGGTATCTGTGACACAAGAAAGAAGAGGGCAAACATACTCAGGCTGTGTATCCTTGCCTTAAGTAACTGGGAAATCAGGGATTTCCGGAGTTGGGGTGGAGCCTTTGTATTTAATAGACATGCACAGATAGTTCTTCTGCAGGCTTGTCTGTTTGCTCTTTAAACCCAAGCAAACTCCTAGTATCCACAGCACCCTGTGGCAAGAAATCCTGCAGTGTAAATCCATGTCATGATGTAAAGAGCCACTCTGGATTTAGGATTTCAAACAGGCAGTGTGACACATTCAGTCACATCCTGAATTTTTATAGTGGGGAAAAAACAGTTAATAGTTTGTTCTCTAGTTATTTGTTCCATATCACTAATGGATATGTAGATCTCTAGCTACAGAATTCCTGGAATTCTGGGAAGAGCTATGCTGTGATCCACCTGCTTAAAAAACTGCCCAGGTAGCTTTATAATCAAAGCTGCTGAGGATCAGGCAAATTGGTTTCTGTTCTGGATTAGATTTACAATGATCATAAACTAGCTTTACTTGATTGAATACTGTTTTCTTCTTGATCTCATCATAGTTACTGCCAATACATCTTCCACTACAGCTCAGTAACATTTAGAAGTGCTGGCAGACAGTATGCTGGCTCGATTCAACCTCTTTGAGAAAATCACTCCTACAGAACTGCATGATGCAGACACATGTAAGATGGGTCCACTTCTCCAAGAAAATGTTTGTGTTTCAAAATTATTCACAAACCATCCCACTGTGGTCTGCAGTCAACAGCACAGCAGAGTGTTAGTGTTGAAATGAGGCAAAATAACAATCCACACAGACTAGAGGATGAGGACAATCTGCACTGGAATACACAGAAACGTCCCTTTCAGTGGCAGGAAATGTGTTGGGGTTTTTCTATTTCTCCAAGCATTTCTCCATGGTGGAGAAATGAAACAAACAGCAGTGAGAATAAAAACTGCCCCAGTGGGAGTCTTGTCAGCAACTCTAGTTTCTAGCTTGTGCCTCAAGAGACTGAAGCAATCCTGCATCGTCCTTGCCAGAACCTGATTTTCAGTGGAGCTCCTTAGTGTAACAGGGTCACCCCTGTCACAAGGGCAGAGCAGTGGGAAAAGAGAAAGGGTCAAGTATTTGCCATTAAGGCTAAAAGTAAGAGTCTGAGTTAATAAGATTCTTTTGGGTTGGTTTGTTTTTTTTCTCTAGCTCTCTTTTCATGGTCTAAAGAGTTTTGTTTTCATTGCCAATAGATTTGTTTTCACTTTTGGATCAATTTTAAACATTTTTTCAAACATTTGTCCTTTGTCCACTTATTGATTGGTTTTGCTTAATCTCAGACAAGCTAACTCATTCAGAATATGAACTCTGCATATTATTCAGGTCTCTGTTCAATTCCTGACCTCTGAAGTAATGTGGACTGTCTTCATAGCCTTGTTGTGAGCTCCCTAGACCATTCATTACGAGTCTTGCAGGTGTTTTTACAGATGTTAACAAAATAGCACCTTGATCTCAGTAGGGGGTCTCTGACTATCCTCATAATACCATCACCACTGTACTGGGCAAATAAACTAAACCTTCAGCATTCAAAAAAACCAGGGATCATTCTCTCATCAAAAAGGGCCAACTATGATCCCCTTACCTATGTGATTCCCAGCTTCCCCACCCATCTGTGTAATACCTCAACTTCCCATTTTATCTCAAATTAAGTCCTGTGTGAGCATGTGTAAGTTCTTGCAAACAAACATACTGGTTCCACATTCAACCCTACAGCATGTACCAGCAATATAAGATTCAGAAGCATTTTATTATTAGCTAAGAAAGGGAAGACTCTTCTGTACAGCACTGATTTTTCTGCTAAATGCCACAATTTAGAACATCTTTATTAAAAAAAACCCAAACAAACCCAAACAACCAAAAATCAACCAAGGGAAAAAAAACCAAAAAAAAGCCCCGAAAAGAACAACTAAAAAACCCCAGAGAGGTTTTTCCTGATTATCTAACTAGAGAGGAACCAATTTATAACTTCTCCAGAAAAGAAAGACTAAATGCATGTAGAAATGCAGCAGATTTAAAACAATCAGACCTGTGAAAAAGACAGGTCTGCATTTTGTCTAATCCTGACTTTCATCTTGCTAGTGAATGAACCCTAAAGCAAACAAGAAATGACTATAACAGGCAAAGCCTGGTACTTTAGATCAGGAGTGATAAGCTAAGCAGCTTCTCTCTTTGAATAAGAGATTCAGAAAGCAAATTCCATTTACCTCTCATTACAGGTAAATGGGAACACATTCCCATCTCTGCACAAAAGCAGTCCTGTGAAAAGTGCCCACAAATCCTAGCCATTAGAGAGCATCAGATGCCTCCTTCCCCTTGTCATTCACTCATCTGGTAACCCAAATGGCATCTTCTCACCTACCAGTGAAATGTAACATAAATTTTCAAGGTACCATTAGTTTCACTTGCAAAAAAGAGGGAAGCCTATTACTGAGTTGAGAAACAAACTAGAAAGATTTATTTTGTCCCTGAAAACTTCTTTACACAGACAGATTTATTAAACTAGGCTAAGGAGAGGTCTTCACATAAAAACAGGAAGGATACAAATCTTGCTTTACATCTCAGTGGCAGATGAAAAGTGTTTAGTGCACAAAGATATAATCAAACCTTTTAAAATTAATCTTCATTATCTGGGTAAGAGACCAGAGTCTAACAAGGGGCCTTGGTGACTTGTGTGAATGATACTCCCTTGGAGGATCTACCACACAAATACTACCACAAAACAGACCTAAAGTGTGTTTAACCTAGTCTTTCACAAACAATCATGAAGTTTTATCTAAAAACACTTGTCAAGGTATAAGCTGGTTTGCCTATGTGGATATTCATACCATATTATTGCGTTTTCCTCTGTAATTCAGTAAAGATAAATGACACATGTTTGTTTGGGAAAGGAACTATCTCATGCTCCTGTAAAAAGCAAATCAGAGGAAGAACAAAGTTCCTCTACAGAGATAACATTTTTTTTCTTAATTTTCATTTTAATAAATTTTTTATCCACTCCAGTAAGGTTAATCTTGTGTTCTCAAAAATCTATTCAGGATCAGGCTGCATTACTGTTGGGGCAAACTGCTCGTGCTGGGTTTGGCTGGGATAGAGTTCATTTTCTTCATAGTAGCTGACATGGGGCTGTGTTTTATATTTGTGCTGGAAACTGAGTTGATAACACAGGGATGGTTTCCTTATTGCTGAGCAAGGTTTACACAGAGCCAAGGCCTTTTCTGCTTCTCACACCACCCTACCAGCAAGCAGGTTGAGGATGCACATGGAGTTGGGAGGCAGGTCCCAGCCGACCAAAGGGACATCCTATACCATATGGTGTCATGCTCAAAAGATTAAGTTGGGGGAGGAAGAAGGAAGGGTGGTTGCTTGTCTTCCCAAGTAACCGTTACCTATGATGGAGCCTTGCTTTTCTGGAGATGGCTGAACAACTGCCTGTCCATGGGAAGTGGGGAATGAACTTCTTCTTTTGCTTTATATATTAAACTGTCTTGTAATTGTTTTATAAACATAGCTATTATATAAATGTATTTTACTATAAACACAAGTATGTTATACAAATATATACATAAAAACAACAGTTGGAAACCTTAAAAACTCTTACCCTTTCAATCTCATCTCTCAGTTGAAGTTAAATGAAAAACCACAACCTGGCAGTCTTGAAAAATCTCCTATAACTAACTTGCTCAAGGAACAACATCCAGCTCAGCTGCAGAGAATTCTGATACCTGATGTAAAAGCTAAAAAGAATGTATTTTTTAAAGTGTTTAAATGTGCATATAAAATAATAAAAATAATTTTAATTAGAATTTTAATTCTATCCATGTTTTTAAAAGGCCTTCCTGGCCAGAGCCTCAAATTCATACTTGGAGTGAAACCCTCCCCCCTGCCCCCTCCACATACTTAACATAAATCATGAAGTACCAATTTCACATAATACAGAAAGAAAACAGTCACATAGTCCCAGGCATTAGTTCACTTTTCTGCATCCCCACACTCCTGTATCAACCTTCACAAATGTCTTCCCATATTGAGAAGATGGTGGCTCTCCAACCTGAAAACCAGCCACACGCTCCCTGTGACTCTGGTAATGAAGGATGTCATTGCACTGCAGCACGGTACCCTTGTTCAAATTTGTACCAACAAGGAACAGATTGCCTTAAAATGCTGCTAGCACAGCTTTCTATAGGCATCCATCCGAGTGGAAATCACAGCACTCAGCTTTGGCTGAAATTTGCAGCATGCTTAGAAGTCATAAGTAACAAAAATACATGAAGGATAAACAGAAGACCAAAAAAAGCAGGGAAATTAACGTGAATGAAGAGCCAAAAAGGGTAAAATATGATTTTCCTTGGCTGCAATTCCACTATAATGTTCACTTTAGTTTAAACAAGACCTTTCTCCACTGCACTTCCATAGTAGTATTCTACCTTCAGTTTAAAGACAATTTCTACAGACTTGAATAATCCTATAAATGATCTGCTGCTTTGTTAGAAATTCAATGGCATCTAAATAACAGGATTCTACTCTGTACAGTTTGGGCTGGTTGTTTATTCATTGTATTGTTAGGTTTGCTCTTTTTTTTCTTCTCCATGAAACAAGACTATATTTTCAATCCATTCAGCCAAGTGATTTGTTGATGACAGGTTGGCTATGAGCCAGCAGTGTGCCCTGGTGGCCAAGAGAGCCAATGGGATCCTGGGGTGCATCAGGAGGAGTGTGTCCAGCAGGTCAAGGGAGGTGATCCTCCCCCTCTATTCTGCCCTGGTCAGGCCCCACCTGGAGTATTGTGTCCAGTTCTGGGCTCCCTGGTATAAAAAGGACAGGGATCTCCTGGAGAGAGTCCAGAGAAGGGCGACAAAGTTGATTAGGGGTCTGGAGCATCTCCCCTATGAGGAAAGGCTGAGAGAGCTGGGGCTGTTCAGCCTGGAGAAAAGAAGACTGAGGGGGGACCTAATTAGTGTTTATAAATATCTTAGGCATGGGTTGCAGGGGGAATTGGCCAGCCCCTTTTCAGTGGTCAGTGGGGACAGGACAAGGGGCAATGGCTGTAAGCTGGAGCACAGGAAGTTCTGCACCAACATGCAGAAGAACTTTTTCCCAGTGAGGGTGACAGAGCCCTGGGACAGGCTGCCCAGGGAGGTGGTGGAGTCTCCTTCTCTGGAGATATTCAAGACCTGTCTGGACGCCTATCTGTGCAGTATGAGCTGGGGAGCTGCTTTGGCAGGGGTGTTGGACCCCATGATCTCTTGAGGTCCCTTCCAACCCCTAAGATTCTGTGATTCTGTGATTCTGTGATTTGAACAATCACAATCAGGCCAGAATACTCCTAGCATGAAGACTTTCAAAAGCGGTTTAAGCAGTAGCTGCAATGCAGTGCAGGTGAAATTGCACGTGAATTAGGTTTTATGAGAGGACAACAGTATTTAGAGACTTTGATGCATTCATCAAGAACTGTATGAGCAAGTTCTAAATGGACTGTGTAGTTACAAATCCCCAGGAGGAGAGCATCTCCCTCACATGACCATTTGCACACTGTTTCATGGACCAGCATTTGTTAGGTTGGGGTTTTTTTCTTTTCTTCTTCTGAAGTGGTACCAAGCTGGAGTGCTTTGAAATGTTATGTGCAAAGGAAACCATTCTCATGCCAGCTGTGCTTTGGATACAATTAGAGCTAACACAACAAATAATGACTATACAGTATAGATAAATACTCCCCACTTACAAAGTTACTTACTTCCAACTGAAGAATGCTGCTCTGTCAAAGGTGAAGGTAAAAAAATGGTGTTTCCAGAAAAAGAGGTTTCAATTAAAAATCATCAGATTCAGGATGGAACTTGGAGTGGGACAAAGCAACTCCACAGCTAGGTTAATCAGTGAGAATGGTGGTCTGTGCTGGATATATTTTTATAAACTTGGTTTCTGAATAGTTAATAACAGCAGCAATTTGTGCAGAATAAGAGCCAATATTCAGCTGTCTTAAATCAATGTTGCTGCAACAGTTCCACTGGAGGTCCATTGATTCATAGCAGCTGATCTTCTGACAAATGTATCTCTGTCAGAGAGTAGACAAGACGATGTAGGACCTTAACACAACAAGAAGCAGTAAAGTCACATCATGACAAAGCCTAGTAAAAAAACGTATCTTGGGAAACGGCTGGGCAAACACTATAAACCTCCTCTGCTTATTAAATAGAGACAGCTTTATCTAGGACTGGAAGGTCATGGAGTGTTTATTCATCCCTTTAATAAACATTGGTTATAAGCTTGGTGGCACATCCTCTGTTCAGTATCAGATAACATAAGAATGCAGATTTCCCCTTTATATGTGCTTCAGTACTCTCTGGACCACCACCACCACAGAAAACCAAATGTGTGCTACCAAATGTGGCTGGCTAAACCATTCCTGCAGTTAAAACTAAGCTGGCAATACTTACTATGAAAGAGACACAAAGTCAAAGAAAGGAAGTTCTCCAGTGAGAACCTAGTACCTCAGTCCTACACAAGACAGTGCAGAAAAGCTTGTTTAAATGAGTGCTGGCACTGATTAGCAAATTAGCACTTGTTGGCTAAAACACCAGTAATTTCTACATCTGTAACTACAGGAACTTTTCCTGCTGTGTTTAGGGACCAGTGCTAGAAAGCTGAATTACATGAATTGCTACGACTTGTGCAGAGTCAGCTTCTGCCTCGCCATGTTTCTTGCATTTGCAAAAGAGGATGGTGAGAGGGGAGAGGCTTTTACTCATCTCAATAATGACCAGGCTCTTACAAAATTTTATCAGAATCAGTACTTGTTCTGGGGATTAAAATTACACTATAAATTCCCAACTTTCCTTGTCCTCCAACAAGAAAAGCACTACATTTAGTTTTATATCAGTCTTCTGGTACATCCTTTGTCATTCATGAATCTTTAAGATAACTCAAATAGCTTTGGTTGTTTATTCAACAGAGACAAGAAGTTGTCATCAATCTTAAAATATCAGATACATCTAAGTACTGTTTGGCTTGGTGTACCTCCCTAAAGGCTGAGATTGTCTTCATTTGTCATTAGTATTAATTGTGAAAGATTACCACTGAGCTTTAAGTGAAGAGTGATACAAATGAACCACTTTTTAACATACTTAGAGGCAGTATTGGACAAACTTCTATTGTTTGTCTTATCACCAATGTACTTTCCGAGTGATTTCCAGTTACTGTTGCCTGTCATCACTAACTGCACCTCATTTTGTTCACTGACCATTCTGATTTTTTTTTCTCTGCCTACCCAAATTGCATTTTGAGACTTGTCCCAGCTACCTGATCTCTACACCAACTTCTGCATTACTCTTCTTTGTGTTAAAGGCTAATAAAGAACTTATGATTTTGCCAAGTTTGCTTCTTTCTACACTTGTCTTTCCATTGTACCCTTATCGTGGACTAATTTTTTCCTTTGGATTCAACTCTCATAAAACATGCTCTGACCATTCAAAGACTACTGAAATCTACCTTAACTCTATCCTAGCTGAAGACCCTTTCCAAACACCATTGCTTTGGTTTTCCAGTTTCTCCACTGGCCCATCCTAGAGGATGAGAAATACTCTCATTTCATAATCAAATCCATGCATTTGATATACGTGTTCATTTCCAGTTACTCAAAAACTAACTGCTGAAAAAAATACTTTTACCCATTTTGGTTTTGAAACATACCTAGTAGTAATGAAGACCTTATCTCACACTCAGAGTATGCCTACGCTGACAAATGCCTTGCATGTTGTTTGCCACTCACATGCAGCCCCTGAGAGCTCTCTGAAACCTGTATGAACTGTTGCAGGCGATACCTGTATCTATACTGTACAAGAGGAAAGAAGACTTCCAAAAAGAAAGACAAAATCCATTTAACTTTCTTCCTTCCCCTTCCACTGCTAGAGACTTTCCAACAGAATCACAGAATCACAGAGTTGTAGGGGTTGGAAGGGACCTTGAGAGATCATCGGGTCCAACCCCCTGCCAAAGCAGCTCCCTAGCTCATACTGCACAGATAGGCGTCCAAACAGGTCTTGAATATCTCCAGGGAAGGAGACTCCACCACCTCCCTGGGCAGCCTGTCCCAGGGCTCTGGCACCCTCTGGCACCCTCACTGGTGCGGAACTTCCTGTGCTCCAACTTGCAGCCATTGCCCCTTGTCCTGTCTCCACTGACCAAAGAAAAGGGGCTGGCCAATTCCCCCTGCATCCCATACTTAAGATATATATAAACATTGATTAGGGTGACGATTCACTGTTTGCTCCTTGGTTTTCCACGCACGTGTAAACAGCATCAAAAAATGGTGTGATCTTAAGCAGCCACAGACTTGTGTCATCAGTGTGAGAAGGATGGAGCAAAGGCAAACAATTAAGCTCTGTCAGATACCTCAGAGCATTCTCAGACATGGGATGAATTCACAGCTCTAAGAATATGAAATATTAATGTAGACACAATTACCAGAGATTCCATTATTTATCATGTCCAGTCATTCATATCCTATTACAGAAAAAAATAATTATTTTTACTACCTAGTCCAGGCACTGTCACCAATTAAACAAAGCAAAATGCCTGTGTGGATGGGAGAGCAACAAAGCTTGTATAATTTGAACTTCAAATTTCCTTTCACATCATCTGTTTGCTCTAGTCTAGTACAGTGGGCCTGACCCAGTAACAACTGGCCCGAGGAACTAAAAATGATGCTTCAGAATATTGTTTGACTAAAAGGTTACTAACTCCTGAAGCAGAACCTAAAATGCTCAGTGAGACAACTATCTTCAGTATAGAGTTTGCAAAGAAAGTGGTCTGCAGCATCCAGAAAGTGGAGCCATCTGAAGTCAGCACTGTGTTGTTTTGAGCACATAAACAGTGCAATACAGAAGGACAAGGATACCTTTTAAATTTTCTCCTTCTCACAGGCGGCAGACAGCTGTCTTCTATACCTTGCCATCTACAGTCCTTACCCTTGGCATCTACAGTCCTTACCCCACTCCTATGTATGGTTTTCATCTCTAAGCCATGAAGGAACGTTCATATCTTGAAGCACAGTTAGAGGGGGAAATGCCAATTGCAAAGGTTGTACAAATCTGTATGTGCAGAGGCTGTATATAGCCTGTATGTGGCAGTATTACATACTCTTCTTAAACTTTTACTAGCAAGTAATTCCAGACATAGTAAGCTAAGGATGGAGAGCACAGTCAAGCATTACCTTTTGTAGCCTGTACCAGGGATAAAGCAAAATACTATTCATTGATAGAAAGTAAATATGCAAGACTAAAAGAAGATAATGTACTGCTTTACTGGGAGAAAAACAATGATCCCTAGATGGCTTCATCATGCTAGAGCTAGCAAGTAAAATCAAACTGGTCAATGAAGACCCTTCTCGCATTTCTCTTCCATTTACTACATTTCCCTGTGTCAGGTAATGATATCAACCTATTTGTCATTTTCCCTCTAATTAGCCTGCCTTAAATAAAGTTAACTAACAAGTTAAAGAAGCAAGAAATAGGGGGAAAAAACCCAGGACATTTAACTACAGAAAAGGTTCGGGGGTAACACCAGAGCTGTTACAAATGCAAGGGAGAAATAAGAGCTCTGCAACAAAGAGCTGGGGGAAAGGCCATTGTGAACACAAGTAGTGTGTTCAGAGTGACACAGAGATTCTTCTCCTGGGTCTCACAACCCCTGTATTCAGAGGTGCTCAAATCTCACCAAGGACATCTGCAACTTCTACGGCTTTTAGTGACCTTATGAGGAATGCGTATGAGTGGATATGCCTTGCATGGTAAGGTCTTACATATAACTGGTTGACTAGGACATATACTTAAGTTTGTTCCTCAAATGGCATAATGAAACACCCTATTGATTTCCTACCTTGTTATTGAGCAGTATATTAGACAAGATGCATAATGCATTACAGTATTTACACTGAATCTATCTTTCCATGGAATTATTACTGCTAGAAGAATGTTTTTCAGTTGCTTTTGTCAATAGGTCTGTCTTTTGAATATTGAATGTTTGTTTTTCTTCTGCAGTTTTGTACTTGGGGAGAAAACGTCCTAAATCCATCTTATCAGTAAGTGTCCTCAGGGGTATGGAAGAACAGACACAGCCAAAATCCCAGCAAAACTTTTACAAGAGCAAACAGTGATGAACTGCAATATTATATCCAACACTAGTATACAACAAGGTTATTTATTAATTTCTTACACTTCTGCACCTAGGCATTGTTTCCTTTATCACAGAGACTCTTGGGTATTGCCCACAATGACTGGTGTATTGTCCCACAGCTCCTGATACATCACAGGGATTAAAAAAGCTACCAAACTGCTGAAATAGGAAAGTCTGGCCAAACACACAAATTGAAAAACAATTTAGTTCAGCCAAAAGTAAAGGTCTTTCAATTCAGAAATACTCGTGCTTACAGAGCATATAATGACCAAACAATGCTCTCACTAAATCTGTAGTTCAGTATGAGTTTGAGTCCTCACTTAGGACAAAACACAGCTAGGATACATATGATGAACCACTTTTTCTCTCCAAGGAGAGAGGCATCAAGGGAGTTAAAAAAAAACCCCACAGTCCACAGAGGAAAGTAGAAGCATAACTCACCCAAACTATAGTATTGCTGAAGAATTGTAATATGTTTGATCCATGTTTAGGGGCTTGAAACACTGTTGAATAAGTGTAACAAATCAGGCATATCATGGTCAAGGAAAGCAACAGAAAAATAATTAAAATTAAGGTAAAACTTAAATAATTAAATTGTACAAAACCAATCTTAATTTTGTATTTCTAGCAAGATAACATGGTTCTAATGAAGCATGATCATTTGAATTTCTGTTAGTTGTATGAAAGGATCTTTACTTTTTGTTGTAGTTAGTAATGAAAATATAAAGAGGTAAATATTCACCAGATAAATTAATATTCAGGACTTATTTTCTCTCACAAGTACAAAAAAGTAAATACATTAAAACCTACATTTCAATTTAATTGTGCACTTCTTTAATAGAATTATTTTAAAAATGAAAGAGCTGGCTTTGAATAAATTCTAGATTGTGATTCCCTCATAAGAGGGAAGAGTTTTTAAGACAAACCCAACAAAATAACTTGAATTCATCTCTCCCTGAAGTATTAAACATTGATTAATCTGAAGCATGGACCTTATATTCAACAGAGTCCTTGGATCTGGTGGCTGATTCCACATTAAAATATTTTGATCAAACAGTTTATCATCATATTATTTATGGCTGGAGACAGTAGCAGGTTTTCTGATATATTACTAACCAACTTGAAATCTTTGCCCCTCACCAGACCTGAAGAGATTTAACACAATTTTATGGGGTGTAAATAAGGATTTGAGAGCATGATGCTCGTGACCTGAACTCTTCTATGAGGAGAATGTAAACAGAATGGCACCCCATCTATTCTGATCACTGTTATGTTCAACAAGATCATCAGCACATCCAAGACTACACGGACACTGATGAATATTTCAAGTATGTATTATCCTAATCAAGTAGCCAGCAACCACTTTGTAAAGCCTACGTACATCCAAACAGTGGATACTCTAATATATTGCCAGAACAAGAGGGCAATATGTACAGCTGCTACAGAGTTGACAGTTATAATGTATCTTTTCTGCTGTCCTCCCACTGGCATTATCTTCCAAAGAACATGCTTGTATGACTGTTCCCCACACCGGTCACATTGGGAAACCCAGCATCCTTGTGAAAAAGCCCATGGGCACAGCACTGAATCCCCAAAAACAAAGTACTGAACGTATGTCACCATGCAGGCAACCACCGTCAAGTCAGGTGGGGACGCAGGTAGCATGGCTTGGCTACACAACCCTCAGTCTGCTTATCTTAAACGCAAAACAGCAGGTTCCCAATGCTCTTAGCTCAGTCCACCATTGATTATCTTCTCCCTGGAGCTCTCTCTCCAGTCTCAACACTCTCGCTCTCACGCTTTGCTTAAGCTTTGAGCTGGAATTTCTCACCTGGCCTTGCCAGCCCACACTTGCCTTGGCCTCCTCCCTGACACAGGTTACTCCCAACGCTTAACCCACTGACTCAAAGACAGAGCTGTTACAAATGACAGGTGTCCTCTTTCAGCCTGGATATCTTATTTCAGACTATGATGAAGTAAAGGGAAGAGAGCAGGCAAAGAAAATGCAGTCACTGGAGTTACCCTCCATTTTATGCACTCACAGTACCTTTTCACTGTTGCACCAGGGCCTCAGTAGACCATAAATACGCGAGCCATCATGTTACACCAGTGAAGGCATCAGTAATACGGCTCTTTCAAGAGAAAATCTGAGACAGAGAACTCAGAGCCATCGCATTCCAACAGTTTTATTCCTGCTTACACAAGTAAATGTTAATTCGGTAGTCCTGCAAAGAACAGGGAGTTGGAATTGATGATCCTCATGAGTGCTTTACAACCTGAGATATTCTACGATTCTATGACCCTAGGAAAGTACAGCCAGCACCTTACAGTAGCTTTCACCCTGATAAATTTTTTTAGCGAGCACATTGATTTGCCCTGAGAGCAGGCTAAATAAAATACAGCATTGGTAAGATGTTAAATAACATATATATTTCTATTATGGGGTGCAGGGGGAATTGGTCAGCCCCTTTTCTTTGGTCAGTGGAGACAGGACAAGGGGCAATGGCTGCAAGTTGGAGCACAGGAAGTTCCGCGCCAACAGGCGGAGGAACTTTTTCCCAGTGAGGGTGCCAGAACCCTGGGACAGGCTGCCCAGGGGGGTGGTGGAGTCTCCTTCTCTGGAGATATTCAAGACCCATCTGGACGCCTGTCTGTGCAGTATGAGCTGGGGAGCTGCTTTGGCAGGGGGGTTGGACCCGATGATCTCTCAAGGTCCCTTCCAACCCCTACGATTCTGTGATTCTGTGATTATCAAACAGTGAACCTGAAGCATCATTACCATACAAAACAATGCCACTAATGAGTCTTTCTCAATTTTAGGAAGTCAACCTGAAAACATACTTATTTAAATGCCTCATAAAGCTGTCTTTCAAGCCACACAGCTCCCTGTGGAACAGCCGATTTTAAGTAATTCCAGACTCTACTCTGAATGCAGTAAATCTTTTTTATTTAGAAAACCCTAATTTAGAGACAGACAGCTAGAAACAATAAGAAGTGAGCAGCATATATCAAGGTTTGTCTGCTTGCAAAGAATTATTCCCCTTAGATTTAGTTATTCTGTCTGGGTGATAATTCTTTTCTATCATGTGTGTTCTTAGTTCCCAGTGCTTTCAAAATGCATTTATACCTAATAATTCAGTAAAATATCTTCATTTAGAAGTCTTCCTTCCGCTTTTTTTAAGGGAAGGCTCATCCACTAAGGATGGTATTTAAAGTAGAGCCCTGAGTTAACTGTCTCTTTTTCATTGGCCCTTGAGTAAGTTGAACACGTTGAATCAAACTGGCCTCCTGGAGGACGTAATTCAGTTATGGTGGCCACAGAGGCAGGTGCTTCTCATCATGGAAATAAAGGGCCACAAAAAGTTAAGTGTAAGAATACGGAGCCTCCTGGCTAATGCTTTTTTCCTGCCACATGGCAGGTAACTCTCCTCCAGCACATCCAAGAGTTGATTGCTGAGCAATCAGTTAAAGAGCAGCTTTGTAAAAGGTGGGGAATATTGACTTCATCCAGTGGACAATCCCTAGGACCTCCAACAATTCCCTAACATAATTATTACTGTCATATCTTCTTTACAACACTATTACACCAAATTCCTTCCATAACCTTACTGCAATACAGTCAAAGCTGGCATCCAAAGATCACCTCTATTTTTTTCATTACATCCTAGCCATTCAAAACAGCTATGTAGCATTGTGGTGGTTTGACCCTGGCTGGAGGCCAGACACTCACCAAAGCCACTCTATCACTCCCCTTTCCAGCTGAACAGGGGAGAAAATATATATTGAGAGGCTTAGGAGTCAAGATAAGGACAGGGAGAGATCATTCTGCAATCAGCATCACAGGCAAAACAGACTCAGCACAGAAAAAAGGACAGAAAACTCTCTAATTTATGACACTGCACTGCACACCCAGAGTCGGGTACTGAGAAGTGTGACCAGATCTTAAAGCACCTTCTCAGCAGACTTCACTTTAGCCATGATTTCGCTCCCTTCTTCCCCACATTGTGGCACAGGGAGGTGCAGGGACTGGGGGAATGGGTTTTCTGTCAGTTCCTCACTGCCCCAGCATGGGTCACTGCTATGGGGTGCAGTCATAAATCATAGAAAAGTCTCTCAGGCCCAGACTGCTCCAGCCTGGTCCTCCATGAGGTCACAAGCCCTCTCTTCCCAGCAAACCTGCTTCCGAGTGGGTTTCTCTCTCTTGCTCATCAATGTGTCTCCATCTCTCTCCACAGGCTGCAAGTGCTGGCAGGGGGTTGCTCCAACACGGGTCACAGCATCTTCTGTATGTCAACACCTGCTCCAGCATGGAGCCTCTCCACAGGTTGCAGGTGGGGTCTCAGCCTTTTCCATGGGCTGAGGGGGACGCCCCTCCACCATGGGATTCTCCAGGGGCTGCAGGGGCATCTTTCTCTCTGCCACCTGGGGCTCCTTCTCCTCAACTTCCCCTCCCACCCTTGACTGACCTTGGTGTCTGCGCAGTTTCTTATACATTCTCACCGTTTCTCTGCTGCAAAAAGTGGCTACTAGTGGGGTTTTTTTCTCCTAAATGTGATTCCCAGAGGCTCTGTGACTATTGCTGATGGGCTCAGCCTTGGTCAACAACCACTCCAGCCTTGAGTTGGCTGGTGTTTGCTCTGTCAGGCCTGAAGAGAGCTTCTGGCTGCTTCTTGCAGAAGCCACCCCTGAAGCTCCCCCTCCTCCACTAGAACCCAGCCATGCAAAACTACAACAAGAGCCTACACCTACCATGGAGGTTCTGGCATTTCTATTTAAATAAGAATTGTCAGAATTACAATTCATGTTTTGCACACAGGTTAATTCATTTTCCTTCCATATTACGATGTATAATTTAACAGCGGAAATGAAATAACAAGACTCCAGCTGTCTCATCCACTTACATCCCATACAGAAAGCCCCTATCTGTTCTGCAGGACACTAAAAAAGCCCTTATTGGCTGCCCAGTCTGTCTAGTGTCAAATTACTTTGCTATTCTTAAATTCTGACTGTGGTTTTAGCAGAGATGAAAAGATGCAAATGTTTGGAGCACAACAGGCTAGGACATTGCACTTGTCATTTATAGAACTTCCTTTTTGGGATTTTAAATTGGTTGACAAATGTTGATTAGTCAGATATTCCCCTTTCACAGGAGAGGACTGTGGAGCAAGCAGTATCTCCCACAGCATTCTGTTACTGCCACGCAGCAGAAAAGACACTTTTCATCTGGGTTCCAGGTAGCGAGATGGGGAGCACATCTGAAAAGTATAAAGTATTTTGAAAGGTACAGTGTATTTATTTTCTGCAGGAGGCTGTTTTCATAAGTTAGTTAATATTCCAATAGCTGTGAAGACCTATTTTGGTTTCACAGACAAGAGAGCTATCACATCTACCTTCTCAAGAACAGGATCTGATGAAGCAGGTACTTCAAGTTTGAATGGTAGACAACACAAGGCCTGCTCAAAGTGTCTCCTCTGAGGAGGGCAAGGACTCTCCTGAGGCACATAACATATCAATGCTTATAACAACGAGCAACAGAAATGGAATGAAATTTTAAATTTTAGGCATTAAAATGCCTGGGAGATCACAGCCCTGAGGTCTCAAAACAACAAAGAAAAAGTGCAAAGAACAAAATGTCTTTATGAGTGACTGTCATGACAGAACTTTTAGGGATGTGTTTAAAGGTGTTCCATGCCTCTCTGGCTAACAAACCACATGTGCAGGGCCTCAAGAACATGCTCAAATACCCCGCAGAACCAGGCACCGGAAGGACGTTGCTAGGAATAAATTCATATGCTTTAGGCACAGCTAGCACAAGCTGTCATCTTCTCCTTCCTTCTGCACTGATACATAACACCTATTCTTTATTAGCTATCTGTTTTCACCCATTTTTTGTTGAAATGTACATGGCAGAGTAACAGAGGTACATCATATACAATAAAGGGAAGATTAGTCTGAAATGCCAAACCATTCCACAGAGCATTAAACAGAGAGACTAGTTACTGTACTTCTATTTTGTGCTTGTCAACACAGGCCTTTACCTTCCTACCTTGTCAAACTCTACCAGACCTGTCAAAGTACGGCTGACATCACAGAAAATCAACATGGTCTTTCATAGAGAAAAGAACCAAGCAAACAAAAACCATACAAAAAAAGTAAGTGATTAGGATGGGGTGGTCTCCTTGAAAAGGAGGTCTGGATTTTACTCTGTTCCATTTAACCTTATTTCCTTGAAACCACAGGGAAGCAAATCTGAAGGTATCACACAAGTAATCAGATCAAGCTCCCTAAAGATCAACATCCAGTTGATCTGTAGGCTGCTTATGTGCCAACTACGTAAATTTCATAGGATAAAGGTTGAAATCTGATTTTCTGAATAATCCAACCCTACTCCCAGGAAATGGGATTTTCCACTTTTTTTACTTCTTCACACAACTGCAGGATAACGTGTAATTTTGAGCCAGTGAATGAATTTACATTAGTGCACATAGTTTATACCAGGACTATACTTTTGAAACAAACTTCCTGATCATTCCCACTCGTCCCTCTGTTTCCATTTATTGATATGCAGATTTGACATGCACATATTCACTGATATATTGGTCTGGTATCTATTCAGGACTTACTAGTTCAAGGCACTACCCTGTAAAAAGAGGCTGAGCACTCAGGACTGAAATTTCTTGTAACTCCAGGTATCCAGGTCGTTTGCTTGCCCCAAACCAAAGTTTCTCCCTCAGTTTCTGGGTTGACTCCAAGCAGAGTTTGTCTTATGGTCAAGTGGAATGAAAATTCAGATAAAAGAGACTAGAGTGAAAGCATGTAGGTAAATTGGATAGAAATAACTGAATTAAAATTAAAAGTCTTTGGAGGTAGGGGGGAATAAATGTCTGAATCAACACCCAGAGCAATAGCAGCAGAAACAATGCACTGCCTGAAAATATATTCAACACTCCATTTTACATTTAGAATCCATGGTATTCTGAATAATATATTCATTAGTTCTTCCATTTTGCCCAGAAAACTATACCATTCCCTTCCCAGTTTTCCTCTGCCAATTATTCCTACTTCACTGTAGTCCTCCAGACTGCCACTCCATCAGTTTCATAGAACAAAACCCATGAATTTGTCCCAACATAGCAAAGAACATGATCGTCAAGTAGCAGGGTTCAGAGAAAAGTAAAAAAACCAAACAAAACCCAAAAAAATCCCACATAGTGATAATCAGAGAAGGATATAATACTTAGAAAAGAATGTATTTCTTTATACTCTCCTGGACATAGGAAAGCCACTTGGCTTTATCCATCATGGTCAAAATTCTGTGTACTTACACCTGGCAGTGTAATGATTCATGTTTAATATTCGGCTTAAATGCCTTGGAACCCAAAGCCATGCAATAATGCTGAGTAATATCTCTCTATATATTTTTTTTTCTAATAAGAAAAGGCATCAAACATAGGCACCATACATTGCTATGCTGTCCACATGACAACCATGCTATTGTAAAATGACATGTGATACTGCCAAAAAATATACACAGTGGAGACAAAAGTCACATGCGCACAGACAGGAGTGAAGTATTGCACAGCACTTGGCATGCTTACCCCTGAAAGAAGGAAGGAACAGGGAATTTCCAAGCTCATTGCCAGTTTCACACTCACAGACAAGCTCTGCTTCATCTCACAGCAGAGATTGAGACGTTAACACAGTGCCCTCTTCTACTCATCTGGCACCGGTCACTTCCACTGCAAAACAGACATCAGTAAGTACCTCCATCCCTCTGTTCTCACACTGCCTTCCTGCTCCAAACCCAACTCCAAGCTTTGTGCTACAACAGCACAAAACGTGTGCTCGGACATATGTTCTCTTTTGCCACCTCATCTGTACAGGAGAAAACCTTTGGCAGATAAATAGAGAAAACAGTTGAGGATAGAGATACCTTGATCAGCATGGGGAAAAGGTTAGAGACTTTCAAATCTTTCAACAGACCCTTGCCAGAAAAGCAAATTTAAATAAGCCTACAGCCTCTAAACTATGGTATCATCCAGCTTCTACCTTAGGGATGCATCTGTATTAGCATTTACTGCATTGCAGGGCTCACTTCAGGTTTAAATTAGTTTTGCATCTACACTTGGATTGTCGCATCATCGCCCAAGCTCTGGTGCAGTCAAAGCTCTTTCACCGTGAACTGAGGCTGAAGCCATGTGTTAGGAGCAGCACATGTCTCACCCCACCTGCTATGGTGGCACAAGGCCCTCCTGTGGTTAACACTCTGCACATCCACGGTGCACACCTCGGCCCAGCAATGATGGAAACACTGGTCCTGGAACCTAGCAGGTCACTGCAAATCAAACCCCGATTCCTTCCTCTTTGTGCCACATCAACCAATAATATGCAGCCTAAGTTTCCACAGGCAACTCGCCTCAGAGTCCTGCTATTGTATTGCTCAAGCAGAACAAGCTTTCTGGTGTTTTCTCTCTGCCCAAAACAATTCTAAAATGCCATTCACTAACATACATTTACCAAGGACTGGAACTTCCACACAAATACAGACCTTCACCAGAGAAAACTTCACTAAGTTAGAAAATTATCTCCAAGGACTGTACATACTAGTATTAAGGAATTCAATGGGGAAAAATCCAGTATTCAAAAGTCTATAAGCAAAGTTATAGATGGTGCAGTACTGCTGCCTCACTAACTTTCTTCATACACTATGATGGCTAAATAGGCAAAACGACGAGGCATTTGCCATTAGCGTAGAGATCGTATAGGTAGGATGAGGCAGAAAGCTGCCTGCTGTCCTTGCACTACTGAGGTCCTTACCATCTTACTGCAAACACTGTGTTTTGACCAGTTCAGAGGTACAATGAAGAAGTTATTCTGTGATCTTATAAAAGCAGAGAACCCACAAAAATATATGTACGTATCTGCCCAGTGAGCATTCTTATCTTCTCAGTTTTGTGTGTTGTTGCCCTTCTGCATGTTCATGAGCACAAACAGTAAGTTTGGCTGCCACACACACACACCTGTGCACTCACACACCTTACCTTCTCACTCCGTTTGTGCAGTCCTGCATATATTTATAAGTGAGCTCATATTACAAATCAGTTCAAGGCAAATGAACTCCTATAGTGCATATTTGTTCAACCGGGCAAATATGTCAGCCTTAAATGCCTGCATTTATATTTATACCTCTGTGATATGAATTATGCATATACATATATTAGAAAGCTCTCTGTCTCTTCTATTAAGCTTTGGGATGGTCCCTTAGGAACTCATTATCTACAGTGAGTTTCACAAGGGTTTGATATGACTCTACCAGAATCGTTACTGTACCTTCCCAGAAAGATTGTGATACTTTTCCCAGACACCTACAGTTCAATCCAGTGTTGACTATTTAATTGTCTAATAGCAGTGATCATTTTTCCCACCAAGGCAAAATAGTGAAATTGAATTATCAGGAACATTACAGGGTGGATTTTTTTTTTTTCCAGAGACAGACAGACAGAGCCATTAAACTAGCACTTGGATGGGTACTACTGGAACAGTTTTGGTGTTGTTCTTTCCCCTGGCAATCCACTTCAACTCTTGTTTTCAAGTAGGTTTTGCTTTTGTTTTTTTTAAGCTGCCTCGGGATAGCAACTTTGCCCGATGTTGGCATCGATGTGGGAGATGAAAAGCAGCCCACATTTCAGCTGGCATATCCTGTTCAACCACCAATACCCTGGCTAGCAGCTGAAAGGTGAGGAGAACGCTTGCGCATCACCACCCTTGTCACCTCTGCGCCTCACCCCAGCAAGCCAGTGGGGCGCAGTAGCCCACAGCACCCATCTGAGGCCAGCAATGCTCCAGACTGTGCCAGCAGTGCATGTGGAGCAACTTTCCCCATGCCTCGGCCCTCTGATCAGGCACCATTGGGCATGAGGTGCCATTGGGCATGAGGCGCCATTGGGCATGAGGCACCATTGGGCGTGAGGCACCATTGGGCATGAGGCGCCATTGGGCGTGAGGCACCATTGGGCGTGAGGCGCCATTGGGCATGAGGCGCCATTGGGCGTGAGGCGCCATTGGGCATGAGGCACCATTGGGCGTGAGGCGCCATTGGGCGTGAGGCACCATTGGGCGTGAGGCGCCATTGGGCGTGAGGCGCCATGGGGCGTGAGGCGCCATTGGGTGTGAGGCGCCATTGGGTGTGAGGCACCATTGAGCGTGAGGCACCATTGGGCGTGAGGCGCCATTGGGCGTGAGGGGCCATTGGGCGTGAGGCGCCATTGGGCGTGAGGCGCCATGGGGCGTGAGGCGCCATTGGGCGTGAGGCGCCATGGGGCGTGAGGCACCATTGGGCGTGAGGGGCCATTGGGCGTGAGGCACCATTGGGCGTGAGGCACCATTGGGCGTGAGGCACCATTGGGCGTGAGGCACCATTGGGCGTGAGGGGCCATTGGGCGTGAGGCACCATTGGGCGTGAGGCACCATTGGGCGTGAGGGGCCATTGGGCGTGAGGCACCATTGGGCGTGAGGCGCCATGGGGTGCGAGGCACCGTTGGCCGCATCCCTGAGCCACGGTTCCCCAGCACTGAGGAGGTGCTGACAGTTTGGGATTTTCCCTATCCTCCCTACCATGGGATTTCGTTACTTTTCGGTGAATTTATCTACTTTATTCCGTGAGCTCTCCCGGCCTCGGCCGCGGCAGGCGGGCCGTGGCAGGCGGGAGGGCTGTGGGCGCGCGGCGCCCTCTGCCGGCCGCTACGGGTTGAGCAGCGGGAATCCCGGTCAGGTCCGGGCAGCGGGGCCGGCGCTGGAGCCTGAGCGGGATGCCAGGCAGCGCCGGCCGGTGGGGTGACAAGATGGGGAAGAAGTGCCGCTCCCGGCCCAGGAGCCTTTTCTTCTGTGACTTGATGCAACCTCCGCGCACCCCCGCGCCCTGCCGCGGAGGGCCGGAGCCCGCTTCGGAAGCCGTTTCGGCTCGGTGCCGGACCCAGCCGGGGCTCCCGCGTCCCCCCTCGCAGCACACCCGGCTCCCAGGAGAATCGCGGTGTTTTTTCAGAAACCCGGGCTGCCGCGCTCCGTTCCCGGGGATGGAAAAGCAACCTGCGAGGCTCGCTTGCCTCCAAGTTGTAAACTTGAGAATTAAGACGCAAACTCGGCGCGGTCACTTAGCTCCCGCGAACCTGCCGCTCCCGCAGGCGTCTGGGCACCGCGCTGCGGGGTAGCTACGGGCAGGTGTTTGCCGGCGGCAGGCTGGGCTGCCCCAGCGAGCCCTCCCGAGGGTGGTAAGCACCCGGCAACCCCGGCTTGACATTTCCTAGCCTCCCCGAATCGGAGGAGGCAGCGGGCAGGGCGGCCGTCTGAGGGCTGCGGGGACCTGGCGGGCATCGCTGCAGGGCAGCGGGACTGTGCAGCGGTCCCCGCAGCAGCTGGGGAACGATATTGCAGGTGTCTTGTCCCCAGCCCCATTCCCGGCTTTCTGATCATCCTTGGCACGATGTTTGGGGAGCGTGGGGGTATGGTGGTTCTTTTAATAAAACGACCACCCCATCTTCCTGAGCCAAAGGCGAACGAGTGGCCCCGGGGAGGGAAGGCTGGAGGCGCTTGTGACCCTGGGGCTGAGGTCGCAGGAGGCTGCAGCTAGAGGAACCCAAACCCCCAGACCCCGCAGCTCCCACCGCCAGCAAGCGCGCTCGGGGTGAGCCCGCCCCGCTGCCGCAGCCCGGCCATAAGCCCCTCGCCGTGGTATTTGGGCAGGGGGAGCAGGTATCCACCCCGTTCAGGAGCAGTTTTTTCAGTAACACCCAAGCCAGCCTGGCTTTCCGGCTTGGCCGTGCCCAGGGCGAGGGCTTCCCTCCAGAGGGACCCGAGAGCGACCGGTAGGGGCCGGCCCGCCGGGCAAGGCGAGCCCCACGCGACGCCCCCGCTCGCCCCCCTCACCCAGCGCCGCGGCGGCGCCGGCCGGCGGGAGGGCGGGGAAAAAGCCCCGCTCCCCCCGCGAAGCACACCCACCCCCACACCTCCCCGGTCCCGGCGGCGGGGGGCTGAGCGGGTGCGGGGGGCTGAGCGGGCGGCGGCCCCGGCCTGCGTCAGAGCTGTGCAAACACCGCGGCGGCGCCCGCCGCTATTTAAGGGGCCGAGGCTGAGTCGCCACTAACTTCCCCGCCTCGGCACTCACGGGCCTCGCTCCCTTCTCGGGTCCGACCTCGGGACAGCGCCGCGGAAAGGTAGGATGTCCCCCCTCCTCTGACTGCACCTCTGATGGGCGGCGGGGGGGTGGGCGAAATGGGGGGTGCTTAGCTCTTACCTACGCAGCGGCTCTGAAGGCATCCCGCTCTGTGCTGGAGGAAACGCACCCGTGTCCGGCAAGGGAGGGGAATTTAGGCTGCTCCTGGCCCGGGCGCAAGGTGCCGGCCGGTCCTCAGCGCAGGGCGGAGGTGTGCGGGGAGCGGCGGGCTGCCCGGTGCGGTGCGCGCCCGGGGGGGGGGGCGAGCGGTCCTCCCGGGCGGCCACGCTGCGGAAGGACCAGCTACCCGGGATGAGACTAGGAGTTCGAAGGCGTTATCGTGTACATAAATACACATATTTGTGTGTATATATGTATGTTAAAACGCAGGAGTCAGGGCGGCTGAGGAGATCTCCCCCCGGGAAGGATGCGACGCGCCTTTGGTTGCTCGGTACTGAACCGGGACTGACCTTCCCGGGGTGACGCTCTGACCCTTCCCATTCATTTCCTAACCCTACCAAAACAACGTGTTTTATCCATCCCAACTCTTCCCATTCATTAGCGTACGTGGTGGGCACAAACCTCTTTTCCTCCTCTCTTAAGATATGTTCGGTACACTGCTCAAAAAAACCCCCGAATTACTCAAAAATCGTCACGTAGGTAATTCGTGTAGATTTATATGCAGAAATTACCCCTTTAGCATTAAATATGAGGCACCTCGTTTTTCCTAAGAGCTGAGAGAGTACTTTCTGTGTTTCCAGAAAAATACTCTTGTGACTTACATGATCGAACCGTTCTAGTAAAACGACAGCACTTTATCCAGCACTTGGTTTTTTAAAAAGCAGTTTTTAAAAAAAAAATAGTTACTACACTTGTGGAAAAGAATACTGTCAAGTTACACATGATTTCTTACAGCTTTTAACTAACCCAGCTTTTACCACCTCAGCTTTCAGATCAGATTAGGGTGGGGTGTAACGTTTTTTGCTTTTTCTTTCCCCGGGAGAACTTTTCGGGTTGTTTTCTTTCTGCCTGTAATGAGGTGAAACCTGTCAGACACGGAAGTTCACACCAGGGAAGGGTTGGGGAGAGTAAAGGAACATAGAACAATGAACTTAGCAAAACTGAGTATTTCTAATAGCAGGAAATTTTACTACGAAAGCAGAACACTGTAGTGCTTAAATCCTGAGCTTCTTCACAGAGCTGGAGTCATATCCCTTTAAGTTTCAATGAAATACAGCTTCCAAAAAAAAAATAATAATAAAAAGAGCAAATAAGATTTGAGTAAATCAGGAAGAAATACAGCTAATACTACAGCTAATTACTTTTACTCTTTCCAGTGTATCTTCCTCATATCAAGGGATATTTAACTATTTGCATACAGCTACCTACATCAATAAAAAAAACCCTACAACAACCCTAGTTTGCTCGGAAACCAGCACCCCCGAGGGAAGATGGGGGGTAGGGACAGCATAGTGGGTCTGCTAGTTCCAACAGGCTGTCGTTCCTTTCCTCCCCAGCAATGTACGGCGGTTTAGGCATCTGTGTGTTCCTTGCTGTGCTCTCAGCCAGCTCTTTCGGACTGCAAACTGCGGGCTCGCACAATGGGAATCCCCTGGCTGCTGAGCTGGAGCAGAGCTTGACAGAACAGCACCGGCACATCCGCGCCCCGTCGTCGGCCGGCCCGCTGAAATCCGTGCCGCGGCTGGACGAGCAGAGAGCGAACATCGGCGCTTTGCTGGCCAAGTACCTCCAGCACGCCAGGAAAGGTACTGCTCATAGCTTACTTGCTGTACTGCTTCTGTGCCCGTGGGGCTTCCCTACCTAGGTGTTTAAGATAACCCTGTCATCACCTGGCATGAATTTCTAGGGGCAATGAGGTGTAGGATTTTACCTGGCTGTTCCCGAAGTAGAGAGTGTTCTTCCTATTTTGCATTCGCTGCAAAACTCCTCCCCAAAGAGACTTGTGCACAGCGGCCACTGACTGAAACCTGTGTGCAGGTAACTGAAGAAAATGTAACCTACCTATCTGGGCATAGTTCAGGTTTCTTTTGTTGTTTTTTTTTTTAAAAACTTACTATTTTAATAGCCTTATAGCTATTTTGGTGCACCTCAGATAAAATACAGTAATTGCATTTTCTTCAACTTTATCATTTAGTTAACTTCCTCCCTCCCTTTTTTTAAGTTAGAAGAGCAGGAGAACTTTTCTGAGGTTAAATACAGACCAAATGGCTAACCTCACCTCAGCCAGAAATACCTGTACCAGGGAAATCTTCTCAGTATTGGATTTTCCATGTATTTGTTCCCAGAGGAAGTTACAAAAGGTTTTGAAAGATCAGAACTCACCTTTATGAACGCAATACCTACAAGCAGTGATAAATAAAAGCGTGTTTGCTTCAAACCATGTCAGTTCCTGTAAGGTTTTTAGTGTCAGGCAGCCTGGGAACACAATCTTGCAGTTACTTAAACCTCCATGTCGTTTGTAACAAGGGTGTGAAGCGTGGGTCGAGTAGGGGAATCAAAGGGATTCATTCTTCCCATGTGATTTATTAGTGGCTTGAGGAAACAGTGGCATTGCATACAAGATCTAGCAGGAGAAGGAGTAAAAGTGTCCCTGCTGACATCTTGGGCACCATGGGCAGCCTAATTGCTGTGACCATTTGACTGCCAACCTCAACAAAAGCTGCTACACGGGTCTTGTTTACTTGTGATAGCTTCACTGTGGTCTGCCCACAGTACTGCAGGGCAAGAGGACATCTGAGAAGCAAAGAGGGCTCGAGGGGAAGGCAGTAATGGGGATTACCTGGACATACAGACTTCAAGAAAATAGTTCACTCCCAGTCCCAGGCTGCTTAAGATAAAATTCACTTTACATAAGAGCTTTCTTCGTTCCTGACTGTCCACCCAACCTTACGCAGATCTTTTAACCTGCCCTTGGTGATAGCCTCACTGCTGCCCTCTGTGCTTGGCACAATCCTTTAGTTTTGGTGGGGGTCTGCAGTTAATATACGCCACGTGTGTTACTTGACGCATTGATACGCAGCCCTATGTATTCATCTGTGTACCTAGAGTAGGGCCAAATGGGAAGCCACAGAAGAAGAACTGCTTTTAATAGAGCCTGAGAGACTTTGTCTCACGCTACCTGTTGGCACAATGCCCAGGAAGGAGCTTCTTTTGGCAGTTCATATAACCTAATGGAGAGAGAATTCAGACACGAAATCCCACAGTGCAGCGCTGCGGTCCAAGCTGTTTCTGTACAAGAATCTTCTTGCAGGAGTCCCCAAAGCAGCATCCTCATCAGCTTTCCCCAATGTAGTCATTGTCACCCACCTACACAGAAACCAAACTCCTTATGCTAGTTTATGTAGCCATTATGCTCCCTTGAATAATCTGGCTGACATTTCCAGATAGCTTAACAGGATGAAGTGAAAAGACACTTTGGATTTCAGACATCTTTTGGGTAGGTATTAGAATGAGAGAGAATTTCCTGTGCACATGTTAGTCAACACATATGACTGAATTCTACAAAGCCTAACTGCTAGTTACAGGGATGATTCACAGGGACAAAACAGTATTTACTTAATACAATACATACAGCATCCCCATCAAAACACTGTATTCTCATTTAATGTAAAGGTTCTGGGTGGCACTTAAGAAATCTTGAAGTACACTCACATCTACTGTATTAGTCACTGTTAACCTATCGAAACCATTATACTCACTAGAAGATTCCATCTAGGGTGAAAGAGCTGGGACATTTGCTAGTGTTAGCAGCCATCACTGATGGTGTTTGCCCTTGCATTTAATAGAAAGGCTGATTTTGGATGGTGCTTCCAGTTAAAGCAGTGCAAGAGTTAAATTCTCTCAAGAGCTTGGGGCTAGATGTTGGCCTCTTAGCCAGACTGCTCCAGATGCTGCAGTATCCATCACCAGACATCTCTGGTGGTTTGAGGAAGGGTAGTTAAGGTGCTGATAAGACATTCATGTTCCTATTTGTGACCCCCCCTAGCTTCCAATTAACATCATCTGCAGGCTTTCAGCATGAATCTGGCACCATGTAGAAGACATGTTGTGGCTGTCAAGTCAGTGACACCCACATTTACTATCCGCAAAGGAGCCCTTGCCAGGCCAGACCATAATAGCACCATTGGGAGCCATTACAGCCCACAGGTCATTACAGGCTCAGACGTCTCAAATACCAACATCTAAGTGATGGGTTTGCCTCTGGTAATGCGAAGAAGCCCTTCTCATCAACTTAATTCCATAGTCTGTGTTACCAGTGAGAATTTCATAGAATCATGGAATGGTCAGGGCTGGAGCTGACTTGATCATCAAGTTCCAGCCCTCCTGCCATGGGGGTTTTGAGCATTTAATGGCAAACATTCTTATCTAGAGCTAATTCTAGAGATTTTAATTTTTTTTTCCATTTCCTTTTAGGTAAATGTCTGAGACATAGCTGGTTTCTGTTTTTTGGTACTTTTAACCCTCTTACCCTTCTGCAACCACTAACAAAACAATGCAGTTGTGTTTGGTCTCAATGAATCATGTTCATAATAAATCATTACATGAGGAAAACCCTGAAGCATTAAAGCACAGAGTCACCAAGGGTTTCTGCAAAACACAAGAGACCACAAACAGGGGGACTGTCTAGATTTGGATTTACAAGGTTTAATTTGGGCTTTTTTTCCTTTTTGGCCAGTTCAAGTACTCCTCACACCTCCATCTACATTGAATCCTGATACATTGAATCTGCTCCTTCCTCACTCAAGGCTTGAGCTCAATCTGATTAATGGCATATGTCAATTTTGGCTGTTTTCAGGGAGTACAGAGAAAAGTCCTTTACCTTTCCCTGCATTTTTAGTGAGATGTCAAAACAGAGGATTACAAACCCTCCCCCCCTTTTTTTTTATTGCAAACTTGCAAACAGTTTGTGTCTCTCTGATGCCCTAAGCAAGGAAGACAGAAAGGCTAAGGGAGGATCAATCAGAGAACAGCATCCAACCCTGCTGTGAAATTAACTCTGCATGCATTTGACAAGCAATGAAGGTACCTCTGATGTGGGAATAAGTCTTGTACAATCCCAGCAATAGACACCCCTAGCTATGATTTCCAGGCACTTCTCCGTTTCAGGACTCTTCCCACTTCTTTGCAAAAACTGGGAGTAAGAACTCCACCCTGCTTGTTAGTGAATTTGCACTCTGAGAGCTCATGTACTTATGTTTAAGGCTCTTCAAGCAACACAGGACTGTGGTAGGATCCTAACTCAAGTCTGAGCCTGCTCACAAGTAGAGTTGTTTTGCCTCTAAAGCAACTCTCCCAGTACCAGCAAGCAAGGGTAGGGTCTTACAGGAAGAGTGAGAGATGGTCTGGACTTTGTTTCTCTCTCTCTACTGAAATAGGAAGGGAGAAGGGGAACTGCACCAGTATTCCCCCCTGGCTACCAGGAGGGAGAAAATCACCAGGTTATTTTACAATAAAGACCCAAGCCACTCTCAGGACATTACCCATAATGACACAACGTGCTGTTCCACGGTCTCCGTTGAGTCAAACAGCTTCAACCTCTGCTAAAGAGTGTGAAACAGATCAGAAAACAGATGAACCTGAAAAAGAACCATGTCCACTTAAGTCTCTGCTCTCCTGCTTTTCCCTTAGGTCCCACTGGAAGGATCTCAGTTATGGGAAACAGGGTACAGAGCATTGATCCTACGCACAGGATAACTGACAGAGACTACATGGGTTGGATGGATTTTGGACGCCGCAGTGCTGAAGAATATGAATATTCCTCCTAAAGAACAGCAAGCTACAGCATCAGGATAAAAGAAAAAGAAATCACACTCCCATGTCTGTACAGAGAGAGAGAAATTAATTTGTTGTCCTCTTCGAATCAGTGTTTTAGAATATATCATGCATTTGATGTCAATTTGTCTGTAAGACTATACAATGCAATATATACATATGCAGAATTTTCCAGAAAATGTTTTCTTTCTTTTGTGGTTTCTCATACACTGATACTATATTAAAATGATTTCACTTACCCCTCCTTGTCCTGTGAACACGTTGCTGGGTGTCTCACTATAAAGAGAGGTGAGGAAGATGCCTTCACTCTGCAATGTAAAACATACATCCTGTGCTGAGCAGTCAGACAAACAAGCCACTTTCACAGGATTTCTCTAAAAAGTCCCAATAGCTGTGAATTCCAGGGGGAACTTGTCCAAATACAAACACATCAGCACAATACTGCCAAGAAAAGATCAGCTCTCTTTGTCATGACCCCCCTTTGTAAAGCACTGGCTTATACACTGAGCCCATGTGTTTGCAGTGAGCAGTCCAAAGTAAAAGAGGAGCCACAGCAACATGTTTCACCCCCCTGGCTTTTTTGTTTTACATTGTAAACTAAAATGGGAAAGTTCTGCCAACAGCTGCAGAGTCACAGAGTAAAGAGACCATTCCCACCCAAACGTTCGCTTGGGGAGGGGGCAAGGAAAGCTCCCTGAGGGCAGCAGCAGCTCATCCTGAAGGGTTAAGAGACACCAGAGCACTCTGGTCACAGTGTGCTGAAAGGAAAGAGGTTGCTCCCAAATATCTGAGAGGCAGACAGAGTTGGCTGCTGCACACCAACGCAGGGAGGAGGAGGGATATTATGCCCAGGCCTTACCTGGTACGAAGCAAGGCAATGAGCCCCATGCTCAGAGCCAGGTAGTGATCCCATCTGGTGCAAAACTGGCACCCTGGGGCCTCTGTCTTGTCCAACTCTTGTCTGAGTTGGTAATTTTTGTCTCTCACTGAAGAGATGACACATCACGTACTGGAGTCCCAAAAGATGGTCTTATCCCCACACTCTACCTCCTCCCTGGGGTCTAATTCCCTCCCTAGCCATCATGAGCTGGTGTAGTTCTACCCTAGATGACAGGTAGGCCGTAGGAGAGGAGGGAAGGGGTCAGTTTGTTTATAATTCAACACACAATACCGTTACAATTGGAAATCTTGCTATGATCCTGTAACAGCCCGTGCTTGACTGGCACACACATACGATGTCCACTGAAGTAAATGGCACTCAGTGATGAGAGACACTTCAGGAACTTGAGTCCCAAATGAGTTAACAACTCCTACCTTGATACCACTTCCCACTTGCTCCTAGAGGGAAACCCAGAAATCTGATGGCAGCATTCATCAGTTCTTGCACTTGATTTTGAAGATATTGATACTTCTTGGCTTTTGTCATTGCTGCATCTGCCAAAGATGCTTCTTTACTTTCATATCTTACTGTGATGTCCACAGCAAGGACTTGGCTTCCTTTCACAAATACCAAATCAGGATCATATAATTCATTTTGTTCATCTTTTAGCAGCAGTTCCTGAAAGATATTCTATTCCTTTTGGCCTCACCTGCCAACAGTTCACACAGTTGATTATGTCTTCTAATTCCAGAATCCTAGACTGCAGGGCAACACCCAATTATATGGGAGCAGGTCTCACTCTCCACTTGATGACACTGATGTGACTTAATTTGTACCTCTTCTCTGCTCCTTACCAGGAGTTCTCTTGTTGGGTAGATGTTGGCTCCAAGTTGTAATGGTGTGATGAGCTTTCTGTGGGGTACACATCTGTAATATTTAATCCAGCTGTTACTGCTTTATCCTTCTCAGAGCTGGAAATCCCACAGCCCTGGGACAGCAACAACAAAAACAAAAGGGGTTTTACTTGCATTCCCCTCCATCACCCTGGGTAACCCCTCCTGTGGCTCCTGGGTCTGCTTCAGGGGCTGGTTCTCACACCCAAGGAATTCTCTAAACTGAAATAGGAGGTGATTTTTGCATTCCATACTTTCTCTTGAATACAGGCATTAATGAGAAAAGGAATGAGTTTTTCCACGTGCTAAAAACTGTGTGCTTGCCAAAGGAGAGAGGTGTGTGAATCTCTCTGTAGCAACTTCTACAGGCAAAAACAACACATAGAAAATAACACACCAAAATATTTGTATTATTATATACATAATAATATATATATTAAGTCAAAATTATATCAAACCCAAGATGACTGGGAAGCAAAACTAAATGGTTATGCCAAGGGCTGAATGCAAAAAACTGTTCTGAGGAGCTGTAGCACCACAGAGATCTGCAGGGACAGGGAGATGTCAGCAAACCGGTAACAGGGATTTTCTTCTCTAGTAACACCAACGCTGTGTTTTTGTGGATCTCATCTTGAAAACATGGAACTGCTTTCCTGCATGAAATTTTCTTCCTCTGAAGCTCCTTCCAGTCAACCAATTTCCAAGCCACCTCATCTGGCTTTTGTCAACTCCTTTACAAACATAAGGAATCTCCAAACACCTGAGTTCTCACCTTAGTTTTGACTACTGCCCACAGGAGAACAGTCAAGAGTGACATTTTTTTTTCCAAAACTTTCAACCAATTATTTTCTTTTAAACCAGGAAAATACAAATTAATCTAAGAACACATTTCCCATCAAAGTGCTGTGTCTTTAAGTTGGAAGAAAATGAGGTTTCTACTTTGCTGTCTTTCAATAACAGGAACTTTCAAACAATGTTTTAAAATGCTTTATGTTATTTACTGGAGGGTGTATTGCAGGGAAGGGGTGGGGGTGTGTGCTGGGAGCTGGTGATGTTTCAAATCTAGCATTATTGTCTGGGGAATGTTGTCATTAGAAGAAAAAAAACCAAAAAAGATAAAAACTCTACCCACAAAGATATCTCATCCTGTTCCTCTCCCTTCTGAAGATGTCCATGGAAGTCCATGGCTCTCAGTGAAGGTGGACAATGGTTCTGGGGGTTTTTGCTAGTCACCCCCCTGCTTCTCTCCCAGCACAGGGGCATCTTTTCATTGCCCACCACCCATCGATGTGGTTTCACCACCCAGCTGCTCACAAGGCTCTGAGGTTAAGAGGAACCCCACAGCCCCATCCTTTGTGCTGCAAAACCACTGCTCTGTGAGCAAGACCATGGTCCCTGGGTGGTCTCGGGGGCTTCACTGCCCTTCTAGTTACCAGGGTTGGACTGATAACCAAAACAGGTGAGTAACTTCCAAGGCACCATTCCCAGGCACAAAACAACCCTTCCACCCCTGTCAAGCCACCGCCGCGTTCCTTCTGACTGAGCCCGCTCCTTTGAAATCACAAAACTGCCAACTACAGAAGAACTGCCTTCACCTCTGCAATCTGCTTGCTTTGCGTGATACTACAGCAAGCAGAGTTTGCCTGGCTTTGAGACGGGTGGAGAGAAAGCTCTATTCATCTTTGCCAAGCCACTGCCAGCGTGGCACTTGGAAGCAATCGCCGCCGCCGCCTTCCCTGGGCGCCAGAAAGCTTTGCGCAGAGCTGGGCCTCATTTTGCTTTTCCACAGTCACCGCCCATGGTGGGCTTGATATTCATGTAAGGGTGCTGTGAAACAGAGCCAGGGGATAAACCATCTTGCACGTGACTCGCCTGGCATCCCAGTCAGGATTTCAACCCTTCCTTCCCCCCATCCCTGGCCTGATGGCTTTAGCCAGGCAGCACAGGTAAATGGGGGCCCTCTCCTGACTCGGCGTTGAGTAGCTATGAATCAAAGCGCGCTCTGCGCACAGCTGGATCCTGCTGTGCCTGAAGACACTGTTTAAATCCAACCACCCCTCCGTCTTTGGGCAGTAAACTGCTTCTTGCTGAAGCTCACCTGTACTTCAGGCAGGCATCGAACTACCCTGAAAAGTCTGGATGGAGATGCAGCCCAAGGCAGCGCAGCGCTGCACAGCCGCAGCCTGCTTGGGTCCTGCACCCGCTTGGGGTGAGAGCACTGGGCAGGGAGCCACTCAGGATCACAAATAAGAACTTACAGGCCTAAATTCTGTCTAAAAGCCCCCTTTACCACCTAAGACACAAACCTGCAGCTGCATGGGATGTCTCCATTCCCCACTCATGGGAATACAGGTTTGGGAGTGATGGCAATAATTGCCAACGGGAGAGGAACTGTTGCTCTGGGATGGACAAAGTACTCGCCATTCCTGGAGGCTAGGCAGGGGGCTGTCTCTAAGCAGCTCAGCAACATCCTCCTCCTTAAAACATTGCTCACCTGCTCTTCTGGTAGCAAAAGGAATTCCCAAGATGGAAAAAGGTTGTAAAGGTTGCTGAGATGTTGTTCAGCTTCCACCTGACCTGGAGATGCTGATCAGAACTAAGCAAGCACCAGCAAATTGGGGAAGGTCAATCAACCCTGGTAGCTGCAGTGCTCATCCCAAGGCAACAGTGAAGCCACGCTCAGGGCTACTCTGATTTAACCCAAGGGAAACAGCAGCCTCGGGATGGAGTCCCTCTCTCTGCCCCCCCTCACCCCTTTCTTCCAGTTGGGTATGCATCCCTGGGGTCCAGCAAAGGTTTGGGGCTGAGATGTGCCCTGCAAATTTCAGCACAGGCAGCAGCTCATCGGCACAGCCTCCTGGTACTTGCCTGGGAGGCACTTCCCAGCACTGCCAACTCTCTGACATTTCCTTTAGCTTTACTCAAATGCATTTTTATGGAAGCAGGTGGCTAAATTAGCACTGGCAAAATAGCAATACCCTTTTGCATTTAAAGACAGTTTACTGTCTGTGCATGCTTGATTCAAGTAGTTCTGTTCCAACTTTATTACATTTCAAATGAGAGGCTGGGTGACCAGAGCAACTTGCTGCAAACACCACGTACAGGAGCAGGGAAAAGCCTGTGGTTCTGGCCATGCATATGGGGCAGTGCTGAAAAGAGGGTGGAAGCAGCAAGCGCTGCTCGGGGGAGTGAGGGGAAATCTAAGCAGCCACCCCAAAAGCCAAGCAGCCCTCCCTGGGAGCTGGGGCAGCGCCTTAGTGAAAGCTCAGCTACATCACTGCACCTGATCCTGATCAGTCTCATCTGCCCTGGTATTTCATATGCTCTAAAAAACCAAAGTGCTAAAACAGAAGCTGCAGCCTGCAGATCACAGAGCTCGGCTCTTAGGAGACGCTGGAGCTGATACCACTTTTCCAAGGTGGATTTGCCTTCTTACCCACCTGCTCACCAGTGTCTCATCCCCCAGCAACACGGGCTGTGTTACAGGAGTATGTGTGGATCCTGTTCTGCTCTCCCATGCTTTGCTGCATCATCAGCCCCTCCAGCCTTGCCACATGTGGGGCAGTAGCCATGCCAGGGACTCCAGCAGCCAGATGTTCCCAGATGTAGCCCAGCTCTTCACATTTCAGCAGCTCCAGCCTCCCAAGCACAAACCAGGGGTTGTGGTTTGGCCCTGACTGGAGGTCAGATGCCCACAAAAGTCGCTCTATCACTCCCCTTTCCAGCTGGACAGGGGAGAAAATACATATTTAGAGGCTCAGGATTTGAGATAAGGGCAGGGAGAGATCATTCTGCAATCAGTGTCACAGGCAAAACAGACTCAGCACAGAATAAAGGACAGAAATCTCTCTAATTGATGACACTGCCCTGCACACCCAGTGACACCAGAGTCGGGTAATGAGAAGTATGGCCAGGTCTTAAAGCACCTCCCTCCACCCCTCCCTTCTGAGCAGACTTTAGTCATGATCCACTGACAGACACTTTAGCAGACACTTTAGTCATGATTTTGCTCCCTTCTTCCCCTGCATTGTGGCACAGGGAGGGGCAGGGAATGGGGGGGTGGGGTTTTTGGTCAGTTCCTCACCAGTTGTTTTCCTTCCTAGCTGGGGGGGATCATTCCTCACACCCTTCCTCTGCTGTACTGTGGGGTCCCACCTACGGGAGACGGTCGTCCACAAACCTCTCCAACGTGAGTCCTTTCCCACAGGCCTTCAGCTCCTCACCAATTGCCCCAGCATGGCTCCCTTCCATGGGGTGCCAACCTTCAGGCCCAGACTCCTCCGGCCAGGTCCCACACAGAGTCACAAATCCCCTCAGCAAACCTGCTGCTGCACCAGTTGGTCTCTCCAGGCTGCAGGTTTTGACATCAGGACCTTGCTCCAATGAGGACTTCCCAAAGGGTCGGTCACAGCATCCTTCAGGTGTCTCCACCCACTCCGGTGGGGGGTCCTCTGTCGGCTGTAGATGGTCTCTGCTCCCCATCATCATCCTTGGGCTGAAGGGGGACAGCCTGCTCCACCATGACCTTCTCTAGGGGCTGCAGGGAGCATCTTTCTCTCTGGTACCTGGGGTGCCTCATCTCCCCACCCCCCTTCTCCTGCACACACACTCCCTGGCCCTTTTTCACTGGCCTTGGTGTCTGCACAGCTCCTTACATCTTCTCACTCCCTCTTCTGGGGGCAAAAGGTGGCGGCTAGCGGGGTTTTTTTCCTCCTAAATGTGATCCCCAGAGGTGCTGTGATCATCACTGATGGGCTGGGCCTTGGTCAACCAGCTGGTGGTCATTCTCTTGGGCCTGCAGAGAGCTTCTGGCTGCTTCTTGCAGAAGCCACCCCTGCAACCCCCCCCTTCTCCACCTGAACCCCACCACACAAAACTACACCACCAGGCAGCCCCCTCTCCACGGCCTGAGCGGAGGAATTAGCAAATCAGACAAAACGTGGCTGTTATGTCCTAGCAGAGCAGTGACAGGCTTTTCTATGGGTTTGATTTTTTTTTTTTTAGTTCATTAAAATTCTCTTAAAGAACGGAAAAAACTCTGGCTGTGGGCTCCTTAAAGCTGTAATCATTCCTAAGTGCCTGTGTCAATTGAAGAGCAATTGGATTCGGCACAGCTTGAAGCCTATTTCAGCAGGACAAGAATCTCTGTAATCTTTTAAATACAAACATTATTGACTTAGGGAGTACATGCCATTCTCACATGAAAGCCCACTGCCTACCTTACAGCTAAGGACAGGGCTAAACACCAATAACTTGCAGTTCTCCTATTATTTTTCTTGCTCTTCTGTGGTCTTAATTGGCTCGTTAACTGAATTAAAGGAGGTCTGGATGGCACCCAGTGAGAGCTGTAGCACAGCTGAACAATGCTAATTCTTCAGCATGAGCACAAGCTACAGGCAGCAGATCCTGTCTGTACCAGAGGAAGGCAGTAGACATGTCACTAAAGTTGCTGGACTTTCAGTTCAGTGTGTGGAGCTGCCAACAAATGGGTTCAGGTGGTTGGTAGCAACTGTTAAGTATATGTGCTACGGTGTTGTGTTGTGAGGCCATACAGTGCTTTGGAGACATGCAAAAGGAAGGTGGGGGGAATACCCTCAAAAGGCTGAAGTCCCAGTCTTACTTCTCCAGAGAACATCCTAGGTGTCCACAGCCCAGGCAGACACATCGTTCTCTGCACCTCACCCTCCCCTTACCTGTGTGCCAGCTTTCAGAGGTGGATAACCACGTTCCTTGCTGTGTTATGGTGACTAGTAAAGTTTCTGAGGTGTTGGATATTGCAGGGATGGAGGACCATTTCAGAGTATAGGCACCATTTGACCTTCTGAGGTTAAGTTTATGCAGAAGTTCCATTTTGAATTTGTCCAAGGACAACTGGACAACTTGTTGGCTGCGTTTCCAGTTGGCTTATGGAAGTCTTTGTTATCCCATGGCATAATTTACTGTCCTGAAAGAGAAACTAAGACACTTTCCAAACACCAGCATTGCTTCCAAAAGCAGAAACAAGTGTTTCCTCCAAAATCAACTGAAGTGACAAGGGTGGAACATGTAACAGAGACAAGTCCTGCACCCCAGTAGACCTCCTACCCTTGCACAGTCCCCAGTTGATCCTTTTCTCCCTTGAGTTTTAGCCTGACTCAACTTTCTTTTCTCTTGACCTGTGGGCTGCACTTACACCCTCTTTGGTTTCCCTCCAGCTTTCCTTGTCTTCACAGGCATGCTCCTTTCCCAGGAGCACAGCCTTGAAGCCCAGTTCCTCTGTAAGGCCTTTAGTGAATTAAACCTTGGATTTTCATACATTTCTGGAGTTCAAGGCCTTTTGGAAAGCTGGGTTTATAGTTCTCCTTCAGAGACATAAGAGCCTTAAAGTCCATGTGCACTTGCTTACTAAACACCATCCCCATTTACTCAGGTGGCACAGAAGATGCATGTCTGTTGGGGAAGACAGCAGGCCTGCTAGCGGCCTAGCTCTCTTCTCCCAAGACATAGGCCCTGACAATATTCTTCTGTTCCTATGAGAAAGGAAAAGTTACTCATGCTGAGAGGATCCTAATAATCACATTCTCAAAACACAGCAGCCTTGCTGATAGGGGTACAGGCTGCCCTAAACCAAGAAGCAGTTATGGGGAGGTATTTGGGAGTAACAGAACATGTTAGGAACCAACCATAACAAGATGGTCAAAACAGCAGGTGTGCGGATGCTTTTAGGTATTAAAGGTAAACTAAAGATGTTTAGCTATAAGATAGGTTTATCAGAGCTCGTTATAATTACTAACCAATCAATACGGTGTGAACAGTGTGTGTAACCAATTAGCAGTTTTTTAGCTTGCCATGTTTGCAGTGAGAAAGGTATAGAATCTGGGTGATTTCACCTAATAAAATGGCTGGCTGGCTTCCTGGCTTCATGGCTTCACCTGGAATTCATATATTGAATTCTATATTGCTCCCTGCTGGACGCCACACATGTCTCCAAGGAAAGAAATGAACAAGCCCAGCATTACATGCATCTTCCTCTTTTTTTTAAAAAGATGTCAGAAGAAAAAACATAGAGCATGAAAAACAAACCCCACATATTTTTTCTTTCCAAAGCCAAAGATTTGGATCACTGCAGGAACGTTCATCCACACCAGCAGGGAGGAGTTTGGGAAGGAGAAAAGATGTAAAAAGGTACCCCAAAAAGATGATTCATATGTTATACAAAACTCACCCAGGACCCAGTGTTGTCCCCATGGGGCCACAACACCCAGGAGTGACAGCAGCTGAGAGAAGTGTGCAAAAAACAGCCAGCACTCTTACCTGGAGCATCCCAGGCCAGGGCCAGAGGCAGACAGGGCTGGTGTGAGGAAAGAACACAGAGCAGAGCACTGCAGAACGGCAATGCTGGCAGTGTCACTGCAAGATGCCCAGCAGTGATGCTCCACTGATCATCCAGAGCCAAGATGATTAAGGGAGTGGAACACCTGCCTTTTGAGGAGAGGCTGAGGGAGCTGGGCCTCTTTAGCTTGGAGGAGACTGATTAATGTTTTAAATATGTAAAGGCTGAGAGTCAGGAGGACAGAGCCAGGCACTTCTCAGTGATGGCCAGCTATAGGACAGGGGGCAGTGGGTGCAAGCTGGAGCACAGAAAGTTCCATGTGATTATAAGGAGGAACCATTTCACTGTGAGAGTGACAGAGCACTGGGACAGGCTGCCCAGGGAGGCCATGGAGTCTCCTTCTCTGGAGACATTCAAAACTTGCCTGGATGCTTTCTTGTGTGATTTAGTCTAGGTGATCCTGCTCTGACAGGGGTTGGACTAGATGATCTTTTGAGGTCCCTTCCAACTCCTAATGTTCTCTGTTTCCGTGATCTTTTAGTGTCCTGGGTCAGAGCCACGTAACAGCACAGAAACAGAGGCTCCTAAGCTTGTCTGGCATTGCAGGTTAGGGATGATCCTTGGCTACCAAGGCTGGGAGCCGATGGCGTATTCCACATGAGCATACCCATTCCTTTCTCAGTGGCAGCCCTTCACTGCACCATGGGCACCGCAGCAGCTCCTACAGCAGAGCAGCTCTCACCCCACATGGGCAAGTGGTTTCCCAGTCCCCAAGGGGCCATGGGAAGTGATGGGTAGCACTGAGGTACCCTGCTGCAAGAAGCAGAGACAAGCTCAGCACCTACTGCATGTACAGCAAGCACTGCCAGGACAGGAGAAGTCCCACCACCCACAGAGCTTACAGAACTGGGGGCAGCAAGGTACCTGCCAGGCAAAAGTTTACATAGAGCCAGCCACCATTTGTTTTGCAGTTTGTGAGTGTTTACAGCTAGTTTATACAGGCTGTGAAAGACCATCAGAAAGCATCCATACAACCAACAGTTCCCTCGAGAAGTAGGTGGGAGGGGGGGTTTCTGCAGGGCTGCCCAGCAGAGCTGCAGCCTGGCTGGCATAGAAACTGTGCAGGGAACTGTGTTATGCTTGATTTTCATCACATGCAACTTACAAATCTTCCTGGGTGCAATGAAATAAGTTCACCTACCTGTTTTCTGCTGCTCAGTCATTTATTTTGCCTTTCCTAGCTCGTACGTCACTGTCACTTGTCCCCTGATGGCACTGTTGGTGAGCTCAGGGGTTGAAGCTTCTGATCCAAAGAGGCAATCAAAGGGATTTGGGAACTGGACTTGCTGAGTCGGGTCCTCCTCACTCCCAAGAAGGTACCATGGGAGGCCACCAGCACCTGACTGTCTATTGCAAGATCCAGATAAAACACATAAGCCTGTGGAGAAGAAAAAGCCCAAAACCTTGTCTAATCAGAATTGCTATATTTTAAGTATTATTTTTTTAGCTGTAATAGGAGAAAATATCTTCCAGAAAACACTCATGTCTTAATCCTGCAATCAGACATGTGCTATTAGAGCCTGATGGCAAAATGGTCCATTGTCAGCAGGAGTCTTTCTAGGCTCACATCTCTGAATATTTACTTTTTAAAGGAGGAGGGCAGGGCAGATCCTGTCTGCATGGACCAAACAGTATCTTGATGTGACATTTCTCATGAACAGAATGCTGCTTTCTCTAAGCAGAACTTTTTTCAAACCTCAAGCATCAACTTTCATGAACAGGTCCCACTACAAGCACTGGGTGAGGGCTTCCCTCCTCACACCCTCCTCTGCACCCATCTCCGACAGTTCCCAGATTTCCTTCCTGCTTCACACTCATCCTCCTGTGATTTAACTAAATCCCAAATCCTGCTCATCCTAAAGCCACAGGCATCCTGCAGACCAGCCTCGGCTCCCCCCTTTCGCTGGCCCTTGTTTAAAAGTTATTCGTTAACTTTCTCACCAGGAGCCTCCCCCAGGCTCAGAGCTGGGCAGACAGGAAGGTCAAGTCTCTGCTGCGCTCACTGAGTCCCTGGCTGTGCCCAAAGCAGCACAGCTTGTCGCCTCGCACTGCATCATACTAACACAAGTCCTCCAACAGCTTATTTTGGCATTACTGCTCTCCAGTTTTCTCTCCAGAGCAAGTATGGGATGTAAGCAGAATGGTTTCCCTCCCAGCCTCCCACTCATTGCTCTCCTTTAGGCTTTCTAGGATTTAGTGCTGGACTTTCCCCTCCTCCAGGAGCCTTTTTATCACTCCTTAGCTCTCACCACTCGTGCAGGGTTCCTCCTTACCTGGTGGTTAACCAGTGGAGAGTTTCCTCCCTCAGTAACAAAGACAAAGCCTAACAGCAGACCTCTTGCTTGTGTCTCTTGGGTAACACAGGATGTTTCCTCCTTACTCCATACACCCACACTTTGTTCACTACAGCTTTAGCTTTAGGCCAGAGAGTTCACACCCCTCTTCCGCTCAAAACACACAAACCAGGTAGCATCCAATCCTGCTCTCCTGGAGCTCAAAAATAAAATACTGCATTCACTTCTATATTCTATGCTTGGACCTAAGTTTCAGCGTTTGGGCAATCTGAAAAAATCTCAAGTCTCCAGCCACTTCTGCAATTTGGAGTTCAAAAACCGAACCTGGTGACAGCCCCTTACTTTGCCTTGACCGAGAGATAAAAACAAGAGATCAAGGTGAAATATTACCTTAAAAAAACAGGAAAAAACGTTTGAATAATACACAACAATGCAACTTTTCCATTATTTTATTGATATTAGTGAAGAAAAATTTAAATTTCATCTTTCTGATGTGTTACAATTGCTTTTTCCGGTGGGTGGACAGCTCCTACTGCTTATGTAAAGGCTAAGTAATACTTCCCGATTGCATGATTAGCTTCTACACTTTAAGTTCTCATATGGTATTGCTTTCTTCCTCTGGGTATATAAAATGGTCCATTAAGTCCATAATTTTATTTTTTTTCCAGAATCAACTGTTATTCTAGCTACTGTTTTAAGATACATTCAAATAAAAAGATACTTAAATTTACTTGCAATAAGTGCACACATACAACAGCAAAGAGAGCTGATGACATTTTACTAAAACAGGTTTTGTTTTTTTGTTTTTTGAAGTTCATAGAATAAATAGAAGTCTTCAAACACATGCAGCAACTGACCCATGTGTTTTGGTTTTGTTTTTTCTTTTTTCCTTTCTCAAAAAATATCCTTCATGTCCACAGCACTACTGAGATAACTACTTCATTTGGGGTGTGGGGGTGGGGGGGGGGTAGGGGGGAGAGAACAACCCAAACCAAAGCAGAAACACCCACCTATCTCTCCTTCACAAAGACTAAAAAGACAGTTTCATTTCTAGAAGAAAGTATCAGTGCTAATGATTTAGTAACAGTCTGGTACAAACGGCGATTCACGGCAATTAGGTGTAGTGTGATCACGGTAACAAACTGGGAGCTTGATTCAGATGCTACAAGAAGTGCAAGGAAAAGAAAGCGGATGTTAAACCCTCCCCCCTCCTGTCCATCCCATCCCCTTTTCCCCCCAAAAAATACGTGTCTCAGCTCTAGAAACAAGCTCCCTCCAGTCTGCTCCAGTTCCAGGATATTTCAATGCTTTCTACAAGCACCCAGCAGAAGTTTGGGAGATAGGGAGAAGGTGGTTGCGATACGAACTGGGATTGCCTGGCTGTAACGACTAAAGGGTGCGTGAGGTCTTTTGTTTCTTTAGGGGAAAAGCTGGGGTGAGGTGTTTGGTATTTGTGGCTTTTTTTTTCTCTCCACTGTGGAATGAAGCATTCCCCATAATTTTACTTCTCACTTTGGATGAAAAAGGTTTCTCTGAAGAAAGCAAGCGGAAAATATGGGGGAGTATTCTCACCTTGCTTACATGGCCATGGTCCTCAGCACGCCTGAAACCTGAACACCACCATGAAGGTGGCGAGTGGCTCTTTCTGGCCTGTACCGTCCCGTTACTAAAAGAGGGGGGGGGGGGAATTGTGGTTCTCTGCTGAGGTTTCAAGGACACACCTTTTCCTACCGCTGCCTTTGCTACATGTTCTTTTATAACATTCTTATCTGTCGATCTGTTCCACAACCCTGACTTCTAGGAAGTCACTGCCACCTTTGCCTCACGAGTTGTGGAAACCGTTTTCTTTGGGGGGCACAGAGACAAAGCGCGTTTCAGCGGCGGCAACACGTAGTAAAGCATCTTCCCCTCCCACAATCCAGTGCAGCATTGAAAAAACAAAACAAAACAACAACAACAAAAAGAAGTCACACAGTGTGTGTAAGCGTGCCAAACGAAACAGCGGCGGTAGGAATACGGCAATATTCCAGGTACCCAGTATGCCAGCCGACCTCAACACAGTATTAGTTCAAGTTTAGCACCTCCGAGAGGAGGAGAATACAGAACAGGGAAAACAAAATAATCATCATCATCATAATATAAGTTTCACCCATTCAGGCACAAAAGCCAGGCACTCCAGTAACTCATCTCAACTCATCTAGAGAGGCAAAATTAAAACTATGGCGTGTTAAACCGAGTGCTTTTATCAGCATTTAACGAAGCACAAACGCTCCCATGCTCTGAGTGATGTAACGCGAGGTCTCACAAAACACATTCAATAGCTTCCCATGCACCTTCAGCTCAAGTCAGGCTAGCTACAGAATTCACGTTTATCCTACTCAAGTTTTTTTTTTGTTGGTTTTGTTCTTTCTGGGTTTTTTTTTCAGTGCATCTTAAAAAGAAAAAAAAAAACAACAAACAAACAAGCAACAAACCCAAAACCTTTTCAAAAGCTTAGACACGGCAACCATCATGTAGAGCCTTCTGCACTCAAGTCAACAGTAAAAGAATCTGGTTAGTTACAATAGATCTGGGATGTATTTACAGATTTTATACAAAGTTTACACATCTCTCCCGTTAGGCACAAAGTTGATTTGTCAACCTCAAGAGGCAATGAAAGGGGTAGCAGGGAAAGGAGAAGGAGATCGGATGAAAGGATCCGAGGATTTCTATTTAAAAAGACTAGCTGTAAAAATAAAGTCTTTCACCGTAAGCTAGTTTGCTTCGGGAGCTTGGTTCCCATGAGGATCCCCGAAGTGAGAGACGTCGGACCTTTCATCTGCATGCTGGAACCCACCATGGTGGGGAAGCTCCGATTCCTTCGGATGCCAGTGTTCAGCTGGATGCCACCGATGGCACTGGTCACGGCAGGGCAGCCCAATGGGAGACCATCTGGTGCCAGGCCTCCGGGAACAAGGGCCCTCACTGGTCCTTGTGCCCCACAGAGAAGGGGTCCTTGGTCATCAGTTAAAGGAGGAGCTGATGTTTGCCCTGAACTCACAACTTTGGCGATACCGAACCTCTTGACTTTGTCCACGAGATTAAGGTTGGAAACAGACACGTCGGTTTGACTCTCACTGTTCCTGATGTTCTTTTTATTCCTCACCTCCTTCAAGATTGAACTAGCAGGCTTCGAAGCCAAGAAGTTGTCATAAGGTGGGCTGGTGCACTTGAACTCAAAAGATGGAGGGGAAGAAGAAGGTGTCTGCATAGGTGAGTTGGGTGGAGTGGAAGGAATGATGGCCATTTTAGGGAGGTACGTGTTCAGGAGGGTGCTTTTGCTGGCTCTGTCCCAGCTCTGCGGATTGTACACTGCTGCTGAGATGCCTCGTTCCTTCAGCAGCCACACCAGCCCCAGAGACGTGCTCATCGTCGTCGTGGATTCCCGGAGGTTAGTGAAGGATTCGGCCAAACTCAGACGCCGAGGGGTGCAGGGAGTAGCCGCCGGGGTGCCTTTCAAATTGCTAATGCTGCCACAAGCTGGAGTAGGTGCTGCGTTAAGGCTGAAAGCAAAGGAGCAGACAAATTATTCTCTCTACTATGGAATTAAAACCAATTGCAAGCAAGATGTTTAACCCTGAATGGGCGCTTCTATCCATTTTGAGAGCGATTGGGCAACTGAGTGTTCCCAGGCTCCTCACAAAAATGATCACAAGTGCAAAAATATCTCCTCCTACAAAGCGCATCTCTCCACTTGCACACTTCATCATCCAGTCTCATGGGATTAGTGCATTCCCCCCGCCCACCCCCCATTTCTTCTGATAAACTATTAAATTGATAGGTTTGTGATCGACAGATTCAGTATTTCTTCCTAATCTACCACCTATCACAACCCCCATTTGCTTCCGTGAGACAAGCAAACAGGGGTGCTTGACTGATGGTGTAAGAAAGACAGATTGACTTCTTAGTATCATTTCTGAGCACACCCAACTGCTGTTACAATCCTTCTAGTACTGCTGGGTCACAGCAGAGACAGCAGCAAGGGAGGAGGGGACGTTATCTGCTACAGAAGCATTTGTAGCAAAGCCACTGGAAGTTGTCACCAACACGCAGGTCTGCAAGGTCAAACTCTTCTCCCCCCTCTTCTGTTTGCCCGCAGAATTTGCTTTCATTAAGGCAGAAGGGGAGGTGGGATCTGACTTTCTATGGGGCTGCACAATGGTGAAAATCATCATCAAAAGCAATGAGGAAAATGCGGTGAAGCTCTTGGTTGTCAGGTGGCCAATGTCAGTCGGGTAACTGATAAGAGGCAAGCCAAGCATGACAAAAAGCCATTCCACTGTTAATTTGGTAAAACATTATTTTGTGTAGTTGCAAAAATGGCTAAATTGCTCCTTAATTCCAGTTCTTTCTTTTGACCATAAACTATGTACAGACAGTGGACAAGGAAGTATGGAATGGGCAGCAACCTGCACACTTAGAACAAGTGACGGGCACTGCCTATGTTCAATGCCATCGTACCACACTTTGTACCCTTAAGGGCACTACCTCTGGTTATTAGGGGTTGGGATTTCTTGAGGCATATCAGACAGCAGCATCTACTTCCAAAGAATTACCAACATAAAGGAAAGATTCCAAATCCTCTGGTGCCACAGTAAGTGCTCTCAGTTACTGTGAGGTTTGAGTGTTTCAGGCACTGCAGTGCCACCCTTAAAAAAAGTCTCTCATTCCTTGTTGATCAGGTTTGCCACACCATGTTTAGCCTATGGGTAATTTCCTACTCAAAATTCATGGAGGTGTGAGGTACACCCTGCATTCAGTCATGCTGTACTCAGTTATTCCAGAAACAAGGCATGTGGGGCACCAATGACACCCCGAATTCATGTCTGTTTGGGAAAATCAAGGGTTCCACAGACCTTTAAACAAAAAAACCCAACCAAACAAAAAGGATTTCTAACTCTTTCTGACCATGCTCAAATGATGGGGTTTACGTACAGATACACAGAAAATTGAATACCACAGTAGTAGTTCCTAGGCATGGATCCCCTCTAATGGCATTTAGAGGGTCTTGAACAACACCACACCTGATGGTAACAGAGAACTCACTGACCTGAGAGCTCAACACTCTTCAAAGAAGGAAATCTTCCCCTTCATCTCACCAGGTTAGCAAGTAGAAGACACTCAGCAAAGAGCCAGAGCCAATGCAAGAGAGTGGGTAAACTAAGGAGCTATGTGAGGGAAGAACAGGAGATAGAGCAGGATCTTCCCTTTTCAGCTGAGCCACGCTGTTGGATTGGCTCAGCCATTACACACAACTTAAGCTGGGTTCTCTGTACCAAGAAATGCAACAGATAGCCACACTGAAACAATCTGGTTTGATTTCTAGGTGTAGAGGAGCTTCAGGTCTTCTGAATCACATTCTTTTTGCTCCTATGGGCAAATGTTGTCTTGACTGGGATCTGCAATCCCATTTCACCCTGTACTAATGAACTCTAGGCAGCCAACACTACGGGTTAGAGATCCTGGAGCATTTTGTTCTGAGACACACTTTCTGATGAGCTTAGAACTTTGTCCAGTGACATAGAGCAATCTGCTGACAGCAGTTAATGCAACACTAAAAACCCTGGTTTGCATCTTCTAAAAGTCAACAGTACTTTAACATCTTTAAGGCACTCCTTAATTAAGGGAATAACAGCCTGATGCTGTATAAAGTCTCAAGCCATGTCTTCCCTCTGTGATTAAATAGGATCTGATGAACGTGATCTCTCCAGTGATTTGGGACTGTACTGACTTCTACCATAAGCAAGTGAAACTGCCAAAGGATTTTCACCCTGCAGCTGCGATTCAACAAGAGGAATCCTACACATTCCAACTTAAAACACATGTTTGAGAAATCATTTATTGAGAGTGGTGTAACGTGAAAAGCAACATTGCTAAGTGTCTCTGGAACTGGTCTTCTTGGCCCCTCCTGCGTGCTGTGGCTGCCAGTGCATGTGACAGATGTGCTAAGGCAAGCTCTCTGTACATCCTCAGTGTTCTGCCTGGACTAGGTGAGTGTCAGGAGCGAAGCTCCTCAGAGCAGAGCTCAGGCCCACTGCAGCAGCACACACATCCTGAAGTGGAAAGAGTTCACAATTCTCCTCTTAAGCACTGATTCAAGCTGGATCTTCAGAACTCTGACTCCACGGTCGCACTGAAGAGCAGTGATGGCCACTGTGATGCACCTCCCATGCTGGCTACACACAGAAGTACAGAAGAAGTGGTGACAAGCATGAGGGAAGGAAAAGGAGGAGGAGAACCTACTGCATGAACTGACTTTCTACATGCTACAACCAAGTAGATTGTGGAAACCAAAGTGCAGGGTGTTAATTATCAGGGTTTTAAGATGTCCTAGCCATGAGATGAAAACTACAGCACTCCAAAGGCTTATTAACTCCAACAGCTTCATTCTTTCCAGCTCCACAGCTATTTAGATTAGTATTTCTACTAATTTACCAGCATAAAGACACACTCCAGTCCAATAATAAAAATCAAATACATCCCTGCAAGAAAGCAGTTATGTAGGTGTTGCTTCTTTTGGTATTGCATTAACTTGGAAATCTTTTCCCCATCAAACTGACCAACACTGCAGAGCAGCCTGGGCACAGTATCCAAAGTGGCCTCAGCAACTCAGCCCAGTGACAGTTTCAGGGTTAGATTGAGAGGAGAAACAAATAAATGAGCACCTCATTTAGCTAGATGAAATTTAGTCAGGTTAGAGCATCACCTGGGTTAGGTGAACAGCCAAACTTTTTGGGTTAGCTGGTGCCACACACACTGGCATTCCTTGTACATGACCCTGCCAACACGGACACAGCTGGCAGCGTTGCTCACCCCCTGCCACGCCGGGTCATAGTGTCTGCCCTATACCTCCTCTCAGCACAACGACACATAATGCAGTCTCCTCGTCTTCCTCACATGACCTGTGAAGAATCGTTTATAGTTGGTAAGGAGGAGCTCCTTGAACACGTCTGATGAAGACATCATGTTCTGTATTTTGCACCTTTTGCCCCTGAATGAATGATGGATGACCTTTGGCCTAACTAAGGTACCTGAAAAGGTACTGAATTTAGCTGTTGGTTATGGCTGATTTGTTAGATGAAGTAACCAATGTGATCAAGGGGTTTATTATGACCACAGTAAACAGCAATTCAACCATAAGAAGAATAAAATAGGCCTGCAGCCTAATAAAATTATCTCTTCAGTAACAGTGTTGAGGGAAGAGGAAGACAGAAAAGAGTAAAGGAAAACCAGCCAGGCCACAATTAACTTCATTCAGAAAGGGAAGCAGAAACGTTATGTTTAATCATCATCCATTTCCCTTCCACCTCGCAGGTTTTTATGTTTAATACCCTTTCTTTTCAGGTGTTCTTTAAAAGGGAATCAGTGCCCACCTCATGTCTAAACAAGTTTAGACACATCACACCTCTGAATGGGGACCTACACAATGGGCAGAGAAAGCCACGAGACATTGTCCTTCGAAACAGAAAAAAAATAATCCCCCAAACCATTCTTGAAATACTTATTTGCTAAGGAAGGAGAGTTCCCTCTTTAGGTTTGTCATTTATTCACCCGCTCTGGTTCTCAGGTCTTACCCTTCTATAAGGCTAAAGAGTTGCTTTCTATTGGCATGTACCTCCTATACATGCCCATTGCTATTATTAAGCCATTTCATTTGTTTCAGTCTGGCTACTAAAAACTCACTCCCAACAATTACACTGAGGAAAAAAGGAGATGATTCCCTGGTTTTGATTAAAGCATATTTCCTCTTCCAATCCTCATGTACTTCCTGGATTTCGTTACCCTGCACATCTCTCTTTCTCCCATGCCAAAGATGGCATATTTTTGGTGAGAGAGCACATTCTGTGTGTTCACATGTGAGGACTACAACTAGTTTGGAATCAAGGGTAGTCACATCTGTATATTGGAAGCCACCTTACATCTGATCCCACAATATTTTAACTAGAGACAAGAAAATTTAAGCTATTTTGGCTGGCTTTCTAAAACACTGCGTATACCTCCAGATCAGGCTGAGGAAACTGAAAATGGTAAGAATAATTGGGGGGTGTGAGTGTGTATTGCAGTTCACCAATGCAGCTACTTTGCATTTCCATAGAGTGAAAACTCTGACCACACAGGAGCTGAAGGCTTTGCCATCAGGGGAAGCCCTTACCTTGGTGTGACTCGTGTGAGTTCATCAGAAGGGTGCAGAATGCGGCAGGTGGTGAAGGTGAAGGTGGAGTTGGTTTGTGACATGCACTTCCCAGGATGAGGTACTAAATTAAAAAAAAAGCAAATACTTTGCATTTTACACAGAAAAGGGGGAAACACCAAACTTCTGTGTACTTGTAAGACAGATGCAAAAAGTGATGAGGTACCTCAGACAGGATCAATGCAAGAAAGGTGAAATACAGAAGCATTCCAGGGTTGTGACAAACACTTGTCCTCCAAATAAAACCCCATGTATCTAGGGCTCCAAGGCCAGTGCTAAAAGGGTCTGTGGAAACTTCCCCCCACCCCGATCACTAACACTGCAGGGGAGTCTTGCTCAAAAGTTACTGAGAGAAGGCAGTGCTCGAAATGCTGGTCCTCATCTCAACTAGCGACCTCCTTTGCTGGAAATTACAAGCAGCATTTCTTAGTACCAGCTCAGGAGCGTAAGTTTGCTGAATGCTTGTCCATTTCAGCTTTTAGATTGATCCACAAAAAGGTACCCTCATGACTCCTCAGTAATGGATCCAGCTTGCTATGGGAACACAGACTGAAAACTTGGGGAGGGGACAGACTCATAGCACTATTTCTTTTATCTCTGACTTCAATGTTTACAGTAAGGAAAGTGATGGGCTTTTTTGGATCCACTACTGTACATCTGTGACACTTCTCCTGTGCGTGTGTTTAGGTTCTTTAGAAAGGTATGCCCCCAGCTGCACAACAGCAGGTTTTTCTAATGTTTGTAAACATAGTAGTAAAGCAATTGCCTCACAAACGTGGCTGTAAAGACACCACCTAGTCAGTGTGTCAGTAATTCAGGAAAGCAGCGATACAGCTCACAATTTAAAGAAATGAAGGACTTAGGTTGGCATCTTTCTTCTTACTAGAGCTACTTCTGTGGATTTACTAACCTGCTGCATAATGCAGCCGTGGGCATTGCAAAATAACTACAAAATTTAAGAGCCATGCATCTGAAAAGCTGGTTGAAAAACACCCAGAGTTAAATATTACATCAAAGATATCATGATTGCATAGGATCTCTTAATTCAGTATCCAAACCTAGCAGTGGTCAAAAGACATGCACAATAAAAACTGTGTGCAGCTCCCTCCCTCTCAGCCCTTCCCATCCCTCTGAGCCATTCCCTGATTAAGCCACATTTTAATACCACGGTACACGACTATTCAACACGTTGCAAAGGACAGACAGACAGACCGACTAGACCAGACACCATTCTGAACTTCCAGAGATGCTTAGCAGAAGAAGCAAGGCAAATCTGAATCGTGGCTGTGTTCCCTTTGTCATATATAAAGCACCACAGCTCCAAGACGGCGTGTGCAGTTAGGAAGTCCTTTAAGAACACATATAAGCAGTGTGTGAAGGCTGGAGCACGGGGAGTGTGAACAGTGGAAGCAGAAGTGGCTAAGCGAACAACGTGAGGTAACTTGTAGTTAGCGCTGGAACGTACTGCTGTACATCAAAGAGGCTATTGCTAAAAAACCCACTGGAGTGTCATGTTAACACACTCAAATGTTAGCACAGCATAACAGAACAACAAGCTCTACTTCACCTCCAGAGACGGTAATTATGATGCTTCAGGAATCCAGTTGCTTTAGAGATTAGTGGGAGCACTACAAAAGCTATTACAAGGGAGCACAGCCTAGCAATCATGATTCTCTCCCTATTGCAGAGAGTTAAAAGAAAATCTGGAGAAAGAGCTCAAATAACTGGACATGAAAAAGTTGGTTATTTAGAGAAAACAAAGGACTTCAAACATGAATCAAGTAGAAACAAAGCAATTATCCCTGGATGATGAATAGAGAACAGAATAAAGCAATGCTGGTTTAAGATTGCAAGCTCAACCCAAAGCACATAGCTGTAATACAATAAGTGCAATTTCCTCATCTGTAATATCCACTGGGCATCCCCTCAGATTGGAAACAGGCACACTGAAGGTACACAGCTGCGTTAGCAAAAGCAAGACTCATTGCTATTAATGAGTCAGAGATAGGAGAAGGCTGCTAAAAGTAGAGAAATTGCTGACTCCAGCAAGAGGAAACAAATTGAAATTCTCTAGATAAAAATCCATTTCCAAGGATGAATTCCACCCTCAAATACCACTAAGAAAGTCCTGTACCAGCTTGATCCTCCATCAGTCAACAATGAGATGTATCATATTGCTGTGGCATTTTCCATCCTTTGGTCACAATACAAAGAGAGTGAGAACCTGTTGCTGTAAATGAACAAAGTTTGTAAAACAGAAACAAAACGATTCACTCCTAACCCTTTTACACAAGAACGGTCATCTCTTGAGTTGGTCTAAGTTTGTGAGGAAGTAACATGTAAACTTATATGAGAGACTATCTTTACATGTACATACAGTGAAGTATTATTTTAAATATAAACATCTGCTCCATGTGACTGTGTCTGAGACAAAATGTTTTATTCATACCCTCTTTTTCAAAGTAGTAGATGATTAACAACGAGGCTTCATATCAGCATGGAAAAGAATCTGTACATAATGCAGTGTTTTAACAAAAATTCCAAAAGCATTGAGTGATTTCATCCACCAGGAAACCATAAACTAAACTGTATTTGCATTTTCCCCCTCAATTGAAATTTAAACTACACGTAAGATTGATGCCTGATCATGTTTTGCCTCTCAGTAATTAATGATTCTTTACCTCATTAAGTGGTCTCAAACAATTCTTAGGCGTGGTGGGGAAAAAATGCAACCCATTATAGTTGAAAGAGTCTCTCCCATAAGCACAAACACTGTTGTAAAACACCTTTACACACACTGAGAGGGGGGAACCAGGCAGGCACCAGTCAAACTGACTGCGGAGAGCTCCATCTCCTGGTAAAACAGGGCTTTCCCCACTCAAAACTGGTTTCATACAGATCTGCGATGTTTCAGACCCAGCTTCAGTCCTCTGAGCTTACGGGCCTCTCTGCACGACGCAAATAGTGATAGGACAGAATCGTCTTCCACTCAGGGAAGCCTCAAATGATGGTTAAATCTGGGGTTTCAACCGGTTAGTGCAGAGAAAGGTATGAAGTCACAGCAGGCCTGCCCCAGGTACAAAAAGGCATCAGATAAATGGAGCGTGAGGAAGATTTGTAAGAGGCAGCTACACTAAACCACCACTGACTGACTCTTGCGCCATCAGTTCCAATCTCAAACTTGCCATCACCCTATCTGAACAGTGAGAAGGCAAACAGCTGTCAGCAGCCTGTAAATCTTGGCATTTCATATACATAGCTATTCTGGCAAATACAGATTGATACAAAACTGAAATAAAAATTTAAAACCCCAGAGAAGTTTACAGGATATGGCTTGACGCAGACTGGTGCAAAGGTGAAGTTTTAGTCTAAGTCTGAAGGAAGCCATTCTGCTCATCACTTCTTGGGCACGTTTTAACAAAAGGAGGAAATCTGGTTCCCTGCTCTTTCAGAAGAGACAGCAGTAGCATTTGAACATCTCTTTAGCACAGGCTGCCAGGACTGGGATGGGCTGGGCTGGGATGACAATCAGGTTGAATACAATGACAATCAGGTTGAATGGGATGACAATCGGGTTGGCCAGTCCTTAGAGCAAGAGATGGAGATGGTGTTTTAGAGCATTAGAAAAATATTTTATTGCTGAATAGAAGAAAAGCTCTGCCAGCTTTGGAAGAGGGTAACAACAAAGAGGCACTTTTCCCCCCAGTCTCCCCATTAGGATCCATGGGAAAAGACAGCTGCTTTGTGTACTCCCTTAAATTCAGCAGAGTTCACCCCCTCCAAGTGACCAAAGGCGAAAGCTACCTGCACTGAAAACTCCTGGTTGGTGGAACAGGGAGATTATGGGGTATGTGCTGGAGTTGATACTCGAGTGAACTACTACACCAAAATGGAGATGGGTGATAAACACAACTGTAAAATGGGAGCAAGGTGCTCTCTGAAAGGTGTTTAGGTGCTTCTGGATGTCCTTCAGAAAATACTGCTAGAATGTTCTCAAAAAATTCTGGTTTCGGGGCAACCATGAATGCTCAAAAACCTGCAAGAATCCATACATCTATGCCAGGAGCAGAACCCTTGTTACATTTCTTAAACAACTGACAATAAAATTATTTTCTGAGTATCTGCATTTCCATACTTCCCATTTATTTTGCCTTTGGAAACAGGAAGGGATGAAGAGCTGAAACAGGGCAGGTATTATTCGGGTAGCATTTTCTTATCTTTCTTCTGACTGTCTCTTTCTCATATGTATATAACCATGGAGCACAGATATAATAAGACTTCAATGTATTTAATGTGGCTTCAACATGATCTTATGCAGGCTGGGATCCAAAATGAAAATTCTAGCATTTTAACAGCAGAGATAGCAAATGCTGACAGATTTTTTTTCTTAAAGAAATAATTACTGTGAAATATTCATGCAACTTAAAATAAAATATATTTAAATATGCATCCACACCTTCGCTCTAAAAAGAGTTACAAAATATATTGCTTTTCTGTACAACAGTAACATCTTAGAAGCATGTATAGCAATCCTGCTGAAACGAACTTAAACATATGACATTCATTATGTGCTTTTTTAGGCATCTATTTGGAAAGAGCTCTGTGTTAAGGTCTAAACATGAAGTACAAGAGGGCTGATCCCATAAAGCTGTGCATGTGTTCTGTCCAAAGCAATGGATCAGTGGAACTAACTCACACAAGTACTGAAAGACTGGTTTGTGCACCCATCTAGCATGCAGTTAAGCACACGCTGAACCAAGCGTAGCCCTCCCAACTTGAAAATAAGAACATTCACAACATTAAGTGCTTTGAATGGCTTGGAGGTTTTTTAAGGGAAATGTGAAAGCCAATGAATTTTAAAAAACCCAAACCACAAACAAAACAAGCCACCAACCCATCCCCTAAAACAGATGGGTTTAAACCACAGTTTCTCTCAAAGATTTTCTTTTTCTAAAAAAAGTGTTGCTAAAAAATGTGAAGTTGCTAAACATCTGCACTGCAAAAATTACTCGTCCTAGATGGCACTAACAATGCCATGCCCTAGAACTTCTTTGCCATTCCAATTTTGCTGAGCATCTACTCAAGTGATACACAAATTTCAAACCATTCCTGGGTATTAAGCCAGAAACTGCAAGTCTGGAATTTACAATCTTCCATGAAATTACTGAGCCCACACACACAGTATGTATCTCTGACAGACCAACTGCAGGTCATAAATTACACATGTATTAATTTTCTTCTGAAATGTTCAGTGCCATAATTAAAATATAATCTGCATAGGTGGTGAGGAAGGTATTTTAGGTACGAATGGATACGACATCTCAATGTAGGGACAGGAAAATTTAAGGATCACAACTTTTTTCTTACAAAGAATGATTTCTGACTCTATCCATCACTCCATAAGAAAAAAATTAATTTTGGCTCCAAGACATCTTTGGCACTACCAGCAATGCTTGTTCTCCTGAGCTGATGCTAAACATCCTCCTGAGGATATTAAAATGACTTCTCTTAGGGCTCATCTTGAGCAGCCCTCTACGTGCCCACAAAATGGCAGTAAAAACGAGACCTCGTAGTACTTGGCTAGAGAACATTTCCAATTAAAAAGTGCAAAGATACAACCCTGAAAGCATATGTATCAAATGAAGCAGACATCCACTCAAAAGACTAGAGGACTTACACCTGATGGGAAGTCCTTGGAGGCACGGCATTTCCAAAGATGCTTTGTTCTCTGGTTAGCAGACCCGTAGCTCTAGGCTGGCACACTCTATGGCCTGCCAGCAGGACCTCTCCTGCTTTTATGAACTTTTTGAGCTAGGACTTTTCTACAGTGGAGCTACCCTGGATTACAAGCAAAAGCACTATTACTAAAGACTGTATCGAAAATAGGTTTTTCCTTCCCTTTTTGTTCTACTTCCACACCCTCTAGCAAGAGAGATTCCTGCCTCAAATCTCCCCCACAACCACACAAGCAATGAGGCACTAACCCTGCACTTGTGACAATGCTCTAAGGAAATGCCTGTCCATATGCACCCCTGCCTGCACTGCATTTCTTACAGAGAGATCAAGGAGAAGCAGAAAGGATGCTGACAAGGTATTTTTCAAGAGGAGCAATGGTTGCATAATATTTAAATATTAAATAAACTCGAAAGCACACATCTCTCCTCCTGAAAGGTGCTCTTCAGTGGGCAGATGGTGGATCCTAAGCAGCACTGTCGCATCAGTAAATGCCTACTCTGAAGGCATCCACAATTAGCTTCTCCCTATATACTGCCTGACAAATTGCTTCAGCAAACAGCCCACGCAGCCGTATCTTCGCTTCATTTGAGCAACACAACCAATAATGATGCAGTTGTGTTTCATGGATTCGTGGATACTCCTACACCCTAAACTGCTGGGCAATCTGGAGCATGGATAAAGAATGGGAAATAGAACTTTGTGGTGCTTCTGTTTATTCTACACAAAGTTATTAATATTGACCAAAGTCTCTATTTCTGGAATGTATCAAAATTAGTCAGCAAACAACAGACAACAAAATAAGATTACTAGGACAATTTCATAGATTTTATTTATTTGCCAATTTGTAAGGTAGGGAATAGGCTTAAAAACCTTGTCTGAGAGAACTAGAGTTCTCCCTGGCAACATCAGTTGCAACCAGGGAATAACCTCGTAGTAACAGTGACCTGTATTCAAACTGCAATGGAGAAAGGAAATGGAGGCAATTAGTTACTAGTCTGTTTTGCCAGTCTGTAATCACAGCACAGGTCTACGTGTATTTTTCAACTCCAAGGAACGTTTCCAAATCATTACAGATGTTTTACTAATCTGTTCTTAAAAATAAAGCAACCAAAAAAACTTAAACTATATCTATATCCCTGTCTGTGAATAGTCCATGACAATAAGGTTTCCAAATTTCTGACATGTTCTGGTGCTGAATATTCTTACAAGTAGAAAACTCTTCAAAGTGTAACCTGAATAGCTTTTTTTTTTTTTGGCACAATTATTGAATCCTGAGTACATGAACTGACTGTTCCCTTCTTCTCCACAGCAACACATTTTAAAATGAATCACATCTTTTCTAAAGTCTTTCATTCCATACTCTAAAAAATGCCAATTATTACAGTCTATGTTTCCTAGACTTCCAGCTTTTCTTGCTGTTATTTACTCTTCAAAATGATAAACACCTGGTTAATATAAAAAAGTGAAGACAACTGCAAAAACATTATTTTCAAATTAATATAAGAAGTTAACAGTCATTATTTCGAGGCAATGGATCTCTCAGAGTAAAGACTATACCCAGGAAAGTGATTGAGTCACCATCTCTGGAGGTACTGAAGAGATGTAGATGTGGTGCTTTGGGACATGGTTTAGCAGTGGACTTGGCAGTGTTAGGTGAAGGGCTGGACTCAAGGACCTTAAGGGTCTTTTCCAACCTAAATGATGATTCAGAGACTAACTTTAATACAACTGACTCAAGAAGTAGCTTATATCCAATAGCTGGAAGCACCGAATGCCATTTCGGAGAGAGGTGAGGACACTCTGCATTTCACCACAATAACAGAAACATTATTGTCTAGCCCTAAGACAATCTAATCATCCAAAGAACAGTTACATGATATATTATGATTTATTCCAGAACAAGGAGGCTGAGGAAGTGTCCTCATTCGACATAGCTATGTAAAACCAAGAAAAAAAAAAGGAGTTTGGTATTTTTCTGATTCTGGACTAAATATAATTCTTTCCCAGTAGCAAATCTTGATGAGACTAACAAGCCTATCCAGCTTATTAAAAACAACCCACCACAGCACCCCCACCCCAAACCAATGACAAAAAAAAGAAACTGCACAAACTCAAAAGCACATCTGCAGTCTGAGAACCTATGCAATAACCGACTGCAGATGTCACTTCAGAGTATCTAATAACCCATGTGTTACTGCCTCATTTAAAAATGGTCAAATCTTCACATGGTATAAATAGGAAGAGTAGAATTTAGTAGCGTGGTGGAGAGGGAACCAGGGAAATATTGTTATTCTCTATATAAAAACCTCCTCTTAATTCTTTATCTCAAAGAGAACTTAAGAGCAGGTAACTGTACCTGAGGTAATGGAATTAAACCTGCAGAATTTCTTTCCTTGATTTTCAAGGCACTTCCATTTGTTTCAGCAAAGGCAGCTTAGATGCACCTTTTGTCATCATTTCATCTTTGGTTTTTTCCCTCATAGTACAAAATCTAAAGCATGGCATCACCTCTTATGGACAGTCAGAAAAATATGTGCACTCTAAGGATACAAAATATATAAGGTCTATACATTATACACACTGAAGAGCGTGCACTCAATACACATACAAGTCGCATATGTGCCACACCAAGGTTTGTGAATGAACCGCTTCCTTTTAGCAGCCTTCTCTTATCAAAATAGAGTAAAATATTGACCACAGATGCTGTTATTGGAAAAATAAAATCAAATTAAAAGATTATTATTATTATTTTGAGCCAATGTTAGGATGGTTAGGTTCTAACCACTGCACGCATTAACGTGCGGATGCTACACACAAAGCAATACTATGGATGCTGTTCTGGAGAGATGTGAGAATGGCCCAGTAATCAAAATCCTGTAAAGATGTCAGTTTTACTGGACTTAATGAGTTTCCCTCACCAGACCCCTCATCATCGTCAGTCGCGGCCTCCTGCATCTCCTCTGTGAAAGCCTGAGATTGGCGGGGGTTATTCTTGCTGTCTGAAACAGTCACTTGTGCTTGTGACCTCTCACCTGAGGTCTCTGTGTGCTGAACTGGCGTCGAGGTAGTTAGGCCCTTGTAAGAAATGTCACCTGTCTCATCTTCCTCATAGTCATTAAGGCAGTACACTTCATCCAGATCCAGGTCCAGGGTCCTGAAGCCCTTAGTGACAACCCCAGGCCTCGGGTCCAGGATCCCACCCAGGTGAGGCTGAGCCAGCTGCTGCCAGTGGTGCAAAGTGGCAGAACCTTGAAAGGGAACACAAAAACAACCGACATGAATCAGTCCATCCAGGACCTAAAAAGCAGAAAATTCCACTTCATTTATCCAGAAGACTAAAGGTTGGGAAGCTCTAAACCTTTAATGTTTCTGGGTTTAACATTTCTAGGCTTTAATATTTCTAGAAAGACATGGTACGCAGCACTTCCAGATCAACAGGAAATAAAGTTATGACATCAGCACTTCAGCAAAGCCTGGTTGGAAGATGTGCCATACTTGTTTAAAAACACACATCCCCTCCTGTCAATATTCTCATCGTCCTAAATTCACAGGATTAAGCAGGAAGAGAAAGAATTTATGTATTTATATTTACAGTTGACCTGAGCACCATCACAGCAAGCTCTAAGAGGATCATACACTGCACAGCCCCACATGAAGCTCACACTAAGAATGACTCCAAATACATGCCAGTATTTACTAGTGGTGGCTAACAGGAGAACAGCAGTCACACAGATCGCACAGCAATTTCAGCTTTCTACAGAGTTAGAAAGCCATGTCACCTCTAGGCACGTGTAAGCAGGTAATCTCTCTGACCTGTACATCAAATCGAAGTACCGGTACAGCCCCTACCTGAGCCCCTCTGCTACAGGAACTCAGCTACTACATAACTAAATGCTACTGTACCTGTAGCTTCGTCCTTGGCAGAAAAACATTTTGAGTGAGGATGGAGGTGTGTTTTACAGAGAAAAGCATTCAATATTCAGCTCTCAACAGAAGACAAGGTGTCAGAAACAGCAACATATCAGGATAAATTGAGATATACACTGAGATGGACCCACTTAAATCAGGGTGGATTTATTCGGTTCCTCAAGTTGCGATTGAACACTGCTTGTGAGAGGGCCTGTGTTTTCCCGTGTCCACCAGCCATTACTCTGCTGCAATGTGTGACTTAACGACTGTTCATTGCAGGTCTCATGACACATACACAACATCTTTAGTTTCATCTCTACCAGTTCAAATCAGAGCAGGGCTTTTGGGTCTTGTTCCTGTTGCCTCTCCCCAAAGCAGACTCAGTCAACAAGTTGGCAATATGAGTGTCTCACCAGTATTCAAAGACCAAGAATGTTCAATATGTTGCATGGTATATGTAAAAAACTAAACAAATTTAAAAAATTATCTAAAATCTAAAAAAAAAAATCTATGGAATAAGAAAAAGTGTTGATTTCCCAATATGGATATTGCATTACAGAAAGCTTATTGTAAACATGAAGTGAACAGGAAAAATATCATGTAGAATGACTAGGATGGGTAAGCAACATTTTACTTAAGGCTACCTCATTTTTTAAAGTGTAATTTTTAGCTCAGAATAATTAGATTACTTTGTTTTTAAAAAATGGCACTGTTGTCCAAACAAACAAACATTTTTTTGAGGGCTTAAAGAGGATTTACACTGATTTGGATTCTTGAGGCTCATGAAGTAGGAACTATTACAACCCCAATAGAAACAACTACTGGAGAAACATCCCTAACTTGTATAACTTGAATTCATTTCTGAATTTTCACAAAGATTGAGGTTTTTTGCTTCTACATAAAAGAAATATTCCAGAAGATAAAGTAGTGCTGGAAAATGTCAAGTCTTATACAAAGAGTAGAGCTTTGCAGTATGACAATATCCTCAAAAAACACTAGAACACAAAATTTCTTTCTGCACAGTATGCAAATGTAAGATCCTTTTGTTAGTTTCTATATGTAAACTTCTGAAGATGGAATCCTTTTCACCTTAAAGCTCACCAAAAACTTACAATCAGAAAAACCCTGCAGAGTTCAAGCAATAAATTTGTAACATTTTTCTTCTTTCCTAGGGAAATTTATTCTGCAAAATATCCAAGTTTTGAGCTTTAACATTTCTATTGACACTGCATGCTATTAGTTCCTCTTGGAAACTGGAAATCAAAGTGGCCTAAGCTTGGTTACTAAAAGGAACACCCGAGTTTCTCTCTTATTTTAATCTTGATCTCCTAAGTATGTGTGAAAGAGAGCTGAAGTTTTTTCACACAGAAAATTAACACTAATGCAGAAAGCAATGTAAGAGTTATCAACTACTGCATGACTTAAAAAAAAAAGGCGGGGGGGGGGGGAGGAAACCCCAGCAAGTATCAGATTGAAGGGGGGGAATACACCACCTTGGCCTAAATTCGGTTCCACACTCCTAACTAAAGAGTTTTGTAAATTATGCTACCAGAAAGAACTGGCAGGATGGAATTAGTGTGCAACAGTGGGACTGCCAGGCTGAAGTGAGAACGAATTTAAAAGCAAAATCAAGTATACAAATAGCATTTGTTTTGCTATTCCTGGTATCTGCATCACCGCATGCTTAGTAGGGGGGGGCAGAGGAAGCTCTGAAATTCTCAATGTGTTGCTGCCACAATTACAACTGAGCCAAGACATCATCAGTCCAAAGTTTTAACTTCCCTACAGGACACAGGGAGTGCTATTCCATGCTCATGGTACAAGCAGCTGCAGATGTAGGATTTAAAAACAAAACCCAAAACAAAGCAAATATCTCACCAGGCTGTTTTGGTTTTTTGAAGGTGCAAAAGAAGATTCACCACTTAGTGCTTCTGTCACCCTATTTTATTTTACTGAGAGGTTTAAAAGATTGGTCTTAAGGAATAGCAACCACTAACCTGAAATGAATTCTAGAACTGATTCTTTTTTCTTTCCCTGTTACATGGCATGAGCACCCTTAGGAAGACAGTAATAAAAACCTCTAACAGTCTGCAGGTACAGCAGAGTATTTTGCCCCAGTCATTTGAAAGGACCCACAAAGTTGAAAGAAACTAAGTTGAAGTGAGGAACATCATCATGAACATGCATTTAATGAAAGGTAACAAACTTAAGGTTTCAAACTTAAGAAACAGACACAAACATACTACAAATGAGATGTAAAACCAAACATGGGAAATACTTTAAAAGGTGCAATAATTTTAAGGAAAAAGTGTGGCCCAGTGAGAACAATGAACAAAACCAGGAAAAAAAAAAACCCAGACAGATGGAAAGATGATAAAGACTTTAAGAGTTTATTGGAAGAAAAAAGCAGATATAGTGGGATGGTGACAGAAATCTATTACAGTGGTAGCAACCAGTAACTGAAACAAAGCTGGATCATCCCCTCCTTCATGTGGTACAAGAATTTTTACGACCATTTAAAAGCACTCATGAAAGCAAATACTAGGAACTGCTAAACAGTACGGACTCTGTGCTATGGCTAGTTTCATTTGAATGGGTAGATACAGCACACCACTTGCATCAGGACACAAGAAAGGTTAATTTTGCTTCTGAATATGTGTCATGATAAGTGCTCCTTACAAATTAATTTGTTCTAAAAAGATGAGAAAGGGAACTTTGCAATTAACACACACATAGACAATGTAATATAACACCAGAGTTCTGTTAAAGGAAGAGAGAGAAATCAAAGTTAAGTTGTGCAAGTAGCATATCTGTGAAGTACTATAGGAAAACAGTTTTGTTTTGTTTAAAACCTGAAGGAATTTACTCAACTTTAGCTTCCAGCAACAACCTGAAAGGATTGAGGAAAGCCAGGCAGACTGTATGTGCTCTGTCAGCACTTAACTCTGAAACAAAGCTCTAGCCCTGACTACCACCTGCCTCCTTCTGAGACAACGTATGGAGGAAATTTGACTTAAAAAACCCTACCTCGTTTCATACATGAAACCAAAGCCATAAAGATTAATGTGTGGCAGCCAATTAAAGACCAGAGGTAATTTTGAATCATAAAAATTGTTCTGCTAGAACAACTGGACTATTTGAAGTAGGTAAAGGTCTTTCCAGATACTGATTTGCAGAACTGAGATTTGCTGAGCCAATACCCTTCCTGCTTAGATTTCAGACACTCAACCACCTTCCATTTGTAAGCCTGAAATAGCGACATTGGGATTGAGGTTGGATGTAAGGCTGCACTGCTGATGCACGTGCGGCCTGTAACATTTATTTTACTGCCACACCTGGAATTGTTTCCTAACACTTTTAAGGCTTGAGGGAAAAAAATACTAGCTAGAAGATCTCAAACCAACAGCGTGGATTACTATCTCTAAAGTAAAAAGAATAGGTATTGCAAAGATTTCCTGCTTTCTGGTGATGGATAAGAGACCACAAGGAGTCACTAAGAAGAACAGACAAAGGCCGAGGCCCTTTGTTATCACCTTCTAGTGGTTTCACAATCTGAAGCTTTTCTGGCAGGTAGGAGCGACTGCTGATCGACATTCCTGAATATCCAGTGAATTCTGAAAATCTGGAGTGAGTCCCCAGTGACATGATGCTCTCTGTGGGGGTAACGGAACCACTATGGAGTTCACCCTTTTCTGCCAGTTCCCGTAACTTCCTTTCCTGCTCCTCTTCGAAGAACTTCCGCTCCGAGAGATAATTCTCCCGCCTGAGAGAGAGCCTACGAAGGGCAGTCTCTAGGTCACTGGAGCCTGGAGTCCCTGGAGTTCCAGGCTTCTTCAGCCTGTCTTCATTTCTAAAACATAATGGGAGAGACACACACAAAAGAAGGGGGGGAAAAAAAAAATAAAATCAAATCTTAGAGATGCATAAAACTTCCAGATGACAGTCTTGAGACATTCACCTACACTTTTAAATTACTGTATCTAGGAACAACTTGCTACTCATCTGGATAGTTCAGAGGCAAACACCAGTATTTTCTCTCTCTTTCATATAATAAACTATTTTTGAATCCTAGTTCCTTCATGGAAGCCCCCGACTGGAAAAGCTGTGCTTTACTTAAGCCCTTCCTTCCACAAGGAGATGAGAGATGTCTTCTTGTGGGTCTCTTACAGTTATAGAAATTCAAGTAAGCAGGCCACACCTTACATGGCCAAGGCTGCAAGAACACTATTGTGAGTCACAGGAATATATTATGATGACAAATATTCATTGTTTTGAGATATTAAGTCAGTTTTACTGGAAAGTATAGACAGCATAGTGTGGAGACATAGTGGGGGAAGACAGAAGGAGCTGGAAGAGCGAAGTTATTGATTCTTGTAATTCATAAGTTTCTGTATATTTTATTTATTTATTTTGAAGATCCAAATAGTTTAGATGCTGCTTAGCTCAGAACTCCCTGGCATTCATGTAAAATGGTGAAAATATCATTAGTGTAGACCCAGAGTTGCAAAGACAAAGGGTGGTTTTACATCACCAGGTGCTGCTGCATCTCAGAAGAGGCGCGAGCTGCAGACACTGGCACACAGTACTTTCAAAAAGCTTTCTTTTTTAAATAAACTTGAGTGCTCAAGAACTATAAGCACAAAATAAAGTAACTTTTGAAAATGTACATCACTGTGCTAACGGCACAACACAAGAGAAAAAGGGGAAGATAGAAACACTTTGCCTTTATGTCAGAAGCACAGCAAAAGCAAAGCCCAGTGCTACGGTACTGACCCGTTGTCAGAGGATTCTGTCTCCAGGATGATGCTATTGGTCTTGTTGTCTATCATAATGTTAGAGATGTCTCCCCCATAGAAACTGGAGCGCGGAGTGCTGACGCAGCTAGACATGACCGAGTTCATAGCAGAGGACTGGTTAGAGCCTGGGATATTCATTGGTGATGGAGTCATGGATCTCTGCTTGACAACTTGGTTAACGTTTCTCACTGTCTCGAAGACCCGTTTCTGATGACTGGCAAGACATACACACAGTTAATAATCACACAATGCCTCCTCCCTTAAGAAGGAACAGAGACACAGCTAACAGTTCGTTAACAGCCCTTCCTATTCACAGCTCCACCAACCACCTTGCCTTTATAGTTCCTGTAAGTAGTACACATAGGGTTCCATATTTGCTACAGCCTGGCCATTACATTAAATCATCAGCATAATACTTCTATCACCCTAGAATATTTTAGGTAGAACATTTGAGAATTATGTGCATGGAGCCTCTCAAATATTAATAAAAAGTGGAAGTGCATCATCTAAAAAAACCCCCTTAAAAACATTGTGGGGAAATGAATTTTTAAAAAAACAAAATGGATCTCTATTCAATTCTTAACTATGAACTGTCTAATCCATTTAAAAGGAGAATTTCCTCTACCGAGTAGCTCTATGCAAGCAAGTCTTGAATCTTTTCCTTCTGAAACAAAATCCCAGCCCCTTTAAATAACATTTTAAAAAATTTTTTTAAAAGTCAGAAATATAGTGGGCCAAGAGAATGGCTATCAAGGCTGGTAATCTATTTTTTTACCTACTTCTACAGTTCATTCTTTATCACCATTGCCCTGACATCATAACAAACACTGATCACCTGCCTCAAGATTGAGCTCAGAAATTTCTTGACAAAATAAACTGTCCTTACATCATGCTGCAGAAGTGCCATGGCTGCTTTGTTTTACAGTTCAACCATAGCTGAACACAAGAAGAGCACATGCCTCCTGGCTTAAAGGTAACAGTGCCAGGGTACAGCAATGAGAGCATGCCTTATTCTATTTGGTGTCATTCAAATGTCTTTCCTTCTGGCCACGAGTGCTCAACAGCTGCAATCTTTGTGTGCAGGCTCCAAGTCTGTAGTTTTATGTCTTTAAGAGGCTGAAGCAATAAATGGTCCCACAAAGGTTATAGTTGTAACCAAATAAATAAAACCAAGATAAGAGACAGAACAAACAAAAAAAAAAGTGTCCTTTGGTACACGTGTAGCAATATAAGAGGCAATCTAAAGTTAAGTATCCTCGTTAGATTACTCTGGAAGGACAAAAGGATCCTATGTGGTTTGAACATATGAACATCTTCCTGATCTTACACTTTTCTGATCAGTATTTCACTCTGTCAAAGCCTCATTTCAAATTCTTGGCTCATGCTCAAAGAAGGTTTAAGTAACCTCAAGCTTTTGGTAAACATACTTAGAAGGGTCCTGGAAAGTGGCTACTGTACTTTCTCTGGCTGTCCTTCCTTTGTCCTTCCTCTGGTTCTTTAACAGACTCTTTTAATAGGATTAACTTGTTGCAAATTAACTAGTCTGTGCTTTGTACAAACAGGTGAGAAACCCATTGGAGTACACGTGCAACTGGTTTCAGTGAGACCACTTCTGCCAGGCTGTGTCTATCTATAGCTCTGGGACTGTCACAGGTGCTTAACTTGTTTCAAACCACTCTCTTGTTTAATTCAAGGTAACTTCAGCACAGATGCAGTGCATCAACACTAAGGACCCAACCTGTAAAAACTGGATTAGATTAATAACTACCTCGTAACTTCTGCTATAACACATGAAGAGAGAACACAAGGAACTGAACTCATTCCCTAATCATTAACTGAAGAAATCTAACATGGGAACACACAAAACCCCCCAAACCCTTTCTCATTCTCAGCACACAGGAATGAGGACACAAGTTCTTAAGATAAGGCAAAACCTACATATATGTGTTTTCTTTTGGTAGCTTTAGCAAAACATATAACCACCCCAATAAACAGACAATAATTTTACTTTCTGCTGTTCACACTCTGACAGAAATATTGCTAAATTCCTAGCTCAACTATATCCTGTCTTTTCCCTTCTCATCAAATAAGTAAATTCAGATATAATCAATTAGGAAACCATTCATTTCAGTCATACGCTAAGTCAGGGGAGTCGGGTTCATCTAAATGCAGTTCTTTCCTCATTGACCCTTCTATCTCTGCTGCCAAAGAGTCCTGTCAAAAATAAGCACAAAAGAAGAACAAATATCATAGATTTAATAGGTTTTCACTGCAGGAAATAATTATTTTATCTAAGTCATTAATTAATAGCTAAGAAGGTGTCATTCCAGAAAAAAAAGAAAGGTTTAAAAAGGAAAATTGACTGGAAAGCTGGAAGACTGATGAATGTATTTGAATCACTGATGAATTGCAGCTTACATCACAATGCTATGGTATTTATCATCAGAAAACAAGCAACACACACCATCAAAAATCCAGAAAGAAATAAATCACAGGCAACAATAGAATTCAGGTGCTCCAGCTTCCAAGACTAAACTCCCTACTCACCCACCTTTCACATGTAAAGTTTTGCTTAATATGTTTTCCTTTAAAATAAAGAGAAATCACTTTTCCCTCTCACAACATTACCTACCCACCCACAAAAAGAACATGGTTCTTGGCATGAAGCATTACATTCTTCCCCCATAGGGTCAGAACTGACAAGCTGCTTATTTTCCACTGCAGGTCAGTAAGTTTTATTGACAAAATATAGTTAAGTGCAGGGTCTAAGTGTCAAACATCCACAAATCTAAATGATCGTTGGTCCCATGACTCAACATGAGAAAATCATGCTTATACAAAAACCACATCTGCAAACAGGTAGCTTTTGGTTGAATTTCTGCAAGCACAAATGGTATTACTCAATGCCCTTTAATCAGGTTTGGGTTCAGTCTCAGAAGGGAACACAAAAAGGCAAGCTAAGTCTTTGTTGACAATTCACTTCTTTAGAGCACAAATATAATCTGCGTTGTTTGTTCCTCAGCAGTTGAGAAATGACTAAAGACAAGGAGGCACAGATTCTGCTGCTTCATTACATTAATGTTAACTCAAAAGAAACTTTACTGATATGATTCCCCTCAGAAGTAATAACAATATTCTAGAAGTACACAGGGAAGCAGAGACAGACTGAGACACTGCTGTCCAGTCTTTTCTTCTTGTTTGATTGAGGGCACTGCATACCCCCCACGCTTTGAATGTGCAATCTCAAAGTCAGGTGTCACTTGGTAAATGAAGTTGGTAACACCAGTGATGCTGCTATAACTGATGTTGTCATAACACATATTAGCAACAAATATTCTTTTAACAAGCCACTGAATTTTCATTGACCCTAAAACAAGAATGTATTTGTCACCTATTCAAGGACTGAAGAACTAGAATGTGTATTGCAAGTGACTAAAAGGATGCCATGTCCAGAAATCATTAGTTGACATTATCAGAAGTTACGTCTCCAAGGATATGGAATAAAACCAGGAAGCTCCTACTGAAAATCAGCCACCACAGTACAGGAGTTGCGCAACAAAGATGTATAAGAACTGTTAACAACCTATTAATGATACCCACATTAATGATAGTCACAGTGTAAGCACATCCAGCCGTGGGCAGTATATAGTACTGCAGTAAACCCAAGTTAACTGCATAGAACCTCTGTTTCAGAACCAGGTATGCAAAAATCGACCCTTTTTAACACTACCATAAACACACATTTCACCCCTGCTCACGTGTGCCCTAGCATCCCTGAAACTGTAAGTTAGATGCAAACAGCAACACTTCCTTTGGGTGGCTCTTTTCTGGTGTGAGCCCTTTTTATCCCCCCCCCTTACATCTGCTTACCATAGGGAAGAGACCGAGCGAGTGGTACCGCCGCGATATGGCATTCGGCATCGTCTTGTTCCTCAGGTTCTTCAGCTCTTCCTGAGCCTCATGAAGCATTTCCATGCACTCTGCGTACTTGTCTTCCAGCTCCCGCAACTGCCCCAGAGAAAACGGGATGAGAACTCATGGGCTGCACTATTAGCACAAAAAGCCTGCGCATTCTTGTCACACTGGTAAAGGATAAAGGTGTAAGGAAAAATATCCTACTTGAAAGGAAAAATTAATCCAAAACATTACTGCAAACAATAAATAACACAGATTAGTAACAGGAAGGGTCCAGGAGGAGGAACTGCTTGCGCCATTTCCTACCCTACATGACTATATGAAGCCACTGTCAAGCAGCAGATGCAGAGCTACAAGTATAACCTAATTACTGCCATGATGACTGCAGTGGCAGACAGCATGGGAAAAGGGTAAGATGCTTCAGTGTTCCAAAGGACTTAGGATTTTTAAAACCAAGACTTACATATATACAAATATACACATATAACCTCCAACAGCCTAAGATCATGCCTTACTTTCAGCTTGACTTTCTCAGGAAGCACATCTTATGTAGTCACTTTGTCCGCAGATGCCTGTGTACCCTCCCAGTTTTTGAGTTCACCAGCCATTTCAACCAAGTTTGGAAAAGGGGTACAAGTGTCATAAAAATAAGCTACGTGGTTTAGAAACAGAGATTATGGTTAATGTCTTTCCCAAGAAAGTGATGAACAAGCATGAGCTCATGCTTTGTGGAGCACCACAGATACAAAAGGCCTGTAAGCAGGAAAGGTTTCTACAAACATTCCCACCTTCAACACAAAGTATTACAAATGCCAGACACATCATAAGGGTATCAACTTTTATTCATTCTATCTTGTCCATGTGAATGTAGCACCCAGGAGACAGCCAGCAATCCTGGGCTGTCTTCAGTTTATTTGTTGAAAAAATACAGGACAAGTGAGCTCTACCATGTTATCTCACTCTTCAAAACAGGCTTAACCTACCAGCCCAGAGAAGCCAACCCCTAAAGGAGTTCCTATATAGCCCAAAAGCCTCAGTTTTTCAAAATGGGTGCCAGTTGAAAGAAAACAGAAAGGAAAAGGCTTGAAGTCTGCCAGAAACATAAATGTTCCTTCATTCAATATAAATGGGCAAAATTACTTAATACTTCTGATCCAGTTTAGACTAACACCATACCTCCCCTCCCCAAAGAGAACAAGCATTGCCCTACTACTAAATTACTGTAATGACAAGTGATGCACTCACCTCTGCTGTGAGCTGTCTCTGGGCATCTTTAGCTGCTCCCAGATGCTGGACAAGTTCTTCATTTTCAACTGCACACTAAAATATGCCAAAAAATTGTTTAAAATACTGTGATGATGTTTGTATCCTATACATGTAAGTACAGCACTACTTAGTACAGGGAAGCAGTAAAATTCTAACCTTTCTCAAGACCCTCTTTGCAGCAGCATTAGGCTACATGTCAGTTTAAAAATATTTAAACACCACTTTAACAATGTTAACATAAGAACACCCAGCAGTTTATGCTCTGATAAATTAGCCTCCAAGACCCTAAAGCAAGTAAGCATGTGCCCATACTCAAATACTTCTACTGACATTCTTGTCTTGCCAAAGTCATTTTGTGCAGAATTTTGCATCTAATATTTAAAATAAACTACTACAATTGATGTATCATATATGCACCGTAAATAAAATGACACTTTCTAGTCAAGTATGCTAGATATTAAACATGAAATGAGGCTGCCCAAATAGCAAGTCACAACAGTAGTCTTGCAGTTGGATTCCTTACAGCTTTTGCTTTTTTCTGCAGATCGACTATCTGAGAGAGAAGATGGGTGATTTCTTCCTGCTGCCGGGCAGCATCTTCTGTTTTCTTTGCTAACTCTTCAGAGATATTGGCAATCTGGATGTTTGCATCCCCTTAAAGAGAAGTAATTACAATTAATGTTATAAACCCAAAAGCAGAAAAGTAAGCAGAAAGATGACTTTTTTTTTTCCCCTTCAGAATATCACTTGATTCAGCAGAATCCTTCCCCAATACACAGCAAGGTATTTTTGAAAAGCAGCAGTGGGACACACCACCAGGAAGACACAAAGTGCTTGTGCAGCACAGGAGATTGTACTTTAACAGTAACAATTACTATGCAAAACTGTTTTGCAAGTGAGAAAGATTTAGCTTACACCCAGAGCCTTCTGCTGTGAAACTTCAGTCAGAGTTTTTCTCCTCACAGCTATTTATATAAGGAAAATAAGTACCACAGTAAAACAGGGGTGACTGAGCTGACTTAGTTTTTTTCTTTAAACCAAACAATCTCGAATGAGAAGGGAGAAGAAATAAGGACATACTTAGCTCTTTTACACAGTCATTGACAAGCTGTTGTTCTTTCTCTTCATAAGTAATTGTTTCTGTCTTCAGCTGACAGGCCTATTCAAGAAATCCACATCAAAAAATGTGACATTAGCACATTTGTTCTTTGCCAGTCTGTTGCTGCATTTCCATCTGCTTCAGAGCAAGGCAAGCTTTTCTAATCACTCCTCCAAGAAGACCATGAGAAACTACAGTTTTGGGCTGCCCTCCCTCGTGTTCTGGAAAAAGGGGGCAGGTGAACATTCAAGCAGACATTACTGCCATGGAGAAACTTGGACCATTATCGCCTCATCTCCACTAGATGTCCTCTGTGCTTAAATTTGTACTTAAATTTAAAAAAAAAAAAAAAAAGCCCTGAAGAAAACTCTACTCTTTTCTCTTCATTTGCCATCCCATTAAACTGCCTTTAATCTCAACCCACACGTTTTACTGGGTTTTATTCCTCTTTCCTGATCCTCCTCCCCATCCCACACATCTGCCTGGTGGGATAGGTGTGGGGCAGAGCACGCACACCCACTGAGCAGCTGTGAGGTGCTTGGTTGGCAGTTGGGTTAAATCACAACTAGCACCTGCAGTAGAAAACGGTGAAGATACTCTGTTTTCATACCTTCATTCTTCGTTCTAAAGTATTAGTACTGCTACACTCTGCCACATGTTTGCAAAATGGTAACATGCCCCCAAAGGTTAAAAATTGCACTGAAAATTAATTTAAAAAAATTCATAGGATACTCAATTATGAAGGGAACAGTAAAAATAATTTTTTGATGGTCTTGTCTGTGAAACAACTGAGTATTATCAGAATAAAAGGCAAGAAAATACATTCAACTTAGTATCTTAAGAGCCTGACTTGAACTAACTGAAGACATTTAATGCAAATCTAGACTAGCAATTTCCGTTTTGACAAATGCTGAATTTGTACCAGAGAGACCATGTCAACCTGCAAACTTCAGATTTGCAGCTAGTGTCACACATTGCTAACAGGTGAGCCCTTCAAAAGAAGAGCTGTGCTGTGCTCCAAAACCTGCCCATGCTCTTGCATGTTCTTTTGGCATGGAAACTACTTTGTGTATAGCTTCAATCTTCTGGCCTTTCCTTTACTTAGAAGTACAAAGGATGGTGATGAAACAGAGATGTGTCACACATGGAATTACACACTCTTAATTAGATTCTCTCAACTTTCAATACACATTTCTTAATGTCCGTGTTCTGGGATTTAAATGAGCAATTGTATTAAGGAAAACACCGAGGGAGCAATTTTACCTCAGATCTAAGCACAACATTTTCCTCTTCAAGGTCCTTGAGTTTCTTTTGAAGAGAATCCAAATGAAAGTAGTTCTGGACAGAGGAGGAAGATTCATTCCTCTTGAGCCTTGCAACAAAAACAACAGGTTTAACTCATTTTCATCTGTATTATGGTCAGTCTCACAGGAGAACAGCCTGAAAACCAGCCAGCCATGTGAAATACAGCTTTGGTCATGATGGTATGTTTGGGCATAGCTAAACCACAAAAATTTTTACAAGTGTACATGTATTGATTTATTTATTATTCCTCACACTTCCTATGGAAAAGTTACTCATCTAAGGCTATGAGAAAGGAAAGCCATCCTACTACAGTGAGCAACCTAATAGTATCCCTGCTAATGCTACATGTGATTCCCCAGAATGCAGTAGTAACCTTGGAAGCAAGGGCAGACAGTCCCTCAGAGCCTGTGCTGCAGGTCAGCCAGCTACGTGCCTTCAGTGGTCAGTGGAGACAGGGCAAGGGGCAATGGCTGCAAGTTGGAGCACAGGAAGTTCCACACCAACATGGCGGAAAAGCTTTTTCCCAGTGAGGGTGCCAGAGCCCTGGGACAGGCTGCCCAGGGAGGTGGTGGAGTCTCCTTCCCTGCAGACATTCAAGACCCATCTGGACACCTATCTGTGCAGTATGAGCTAGGGAGCTGCTTTGGCAGGGGGTTGAAGCCAATGATCTCTCAAGGTCCCTTCTAACCCCTACAATTCTGTGATTCTGTGTGATTCTGTGATCCCACACCAGGAGCCAGGCTTGATTTCCTCCCCTCTGAGCAGAAGTTTTCACAGCAACATCAGGTGCTTCAAGCACAAAGGTCACACACGTAGCACGTACTAGCACAGTGTACAAAGGTATGTGGTGTAGTGGGGTACCATTAAGTGGGATCTAAGTCTGGCTCATCTGGACATAGAGCCAGTGATGTAGTTCCCTTCAAAGTTACCATGCTGTGTAAGCAGCCCTCCTTATGTACTTTGGTAGCACTACAGCCAGCTGGTCCAATGCAAATCCTTCCAGGTGGTGCCATGCACCAATTTCAGAGCGTCGTTTATAGTTCCAGCCAATAAAAGGGTCATTTTACTACCCTTCAAAGCTATCAGCATGTCCAAACTACCCCTGGTTAGTACCAGATGAAGGTTCAGTGTTGTAGGTGGATAACTTACGGGGTGGAACAGACGGACTCTGGCTCACTTTCTTCAGCAGCACTGGTATAGAACTGGAGCAGCTCATCTTTCATGGAGAGCTCATGCCGTAACTGTGAAACCTGCACAAAGGAAGAGTTTGTAGATCACTAAGTTGCTTTTCCAGGCACATTCTTAAAGAAAGCCACTATGAATTAGTTACTCATCCTCCAAGCATCACCTTCAGACTTAATCAAGAGGCCAAGACTGGAACAGAGCAGAATCGGTTCCTTTATTTGTCAGAAAAAAATGAAAAGGGGACCTTTTAAAAAAGAACATTTAATGACCAATTAGAGTTCAGAAATGCAATTATTCACTGCAGTTAGACATGTTGCTCTTTAACCTTTAAGATGAGCAATCCTGATTTCACTACTGCATTAGTCTAGATTCACATCCACAGGAGCATTGCAAGGGTACTACAAGAAATTAACGTCCAGATCTAGACACTGTACTCCAGGTGGGGCCTCACAAGGACAGAGTAGAGAGGGACAATCACCTCCCTGTCCCTCCTGTGCTGGCCACCCCTCTTCTGATGGAGCCCAGGACCAATGGGGGACACCACTTGTTACCAGCCTCCACCTGGACATAGACCCATTGACCACCACCCTTTGTCTATGTTCTTTCAACCAGTTTCTTATCCACTGGATGATCCTCCCATCAAATCCACAACTCTCCAATTTAGAGATAAGGATGTGGTGAGGGACTGTGTCAAAGGCCTTGCACAAATCCAGGCAGATAATGAGATTAACTTTTATTTTATTGCATTGCTATAAATCTCATAACTGATCAGACAGATCTTACACAGTGAGGGTGCCAGAGCCCTGGGACAGGCTGCCCAGGGAGGTGGTGGAGTCTCCTTCCCTGGAGACATTCAAGACCCATCTGGACGCCTATCTGTGCAGTATGAGCTAGGGAGCTGCTTTGGCAGGGGGGTTGGACCCCATGATCTCTTGAGGTCACTTCCAACCCCTACAATTCTGTGATCCCTTCCACCTGCACTGCAAGACTTCCCTCTCTGCTTTGACTGCCCAAAGCACAAACTGCAGAGCACATTTCTTTTTATTAGACTTCTTTGTATATTGTAGGCACGTTTATATCTGTAGTTATTACTGGGGGAAAAAAAAAAACCCCAGGGAATATCAATAAAATTAGATTTAAGTGGCATTTTTGTCAAACCAAAAGCAGAGTCAATGCAATAAAGCACTTAAACCGTGCAGAATTTTAAGCAAACAAGGTCACTTACTTTACTAAGGCTATTCTGTGTAATCAGCTGTGCAAAGGCAACAAGTCCTCCTGAGACACTGGTTCTAAAACGCAAGGGCGTGGTGGGGACGCACAACTCCAGCCAACCACACTTTAGAAAAACATCAATCAAAATCCACACATTAATTTAGGGAGGTTTACTTTCCCCATTTCTGGAATAGCTAAAAAGCTGAGCCAAAAATAAAAATGTATTTCCCTCCAGCACATTGTGGTTCAGTCTCTTTAAGGGATTCAGATACTGTCAGTGGGGGGGGCACTAGATCAAGTCCAGCTTTTGCTACACTTTTTTCCTCTATTAATTAAAATAACATGATAACTATTTTTACTGTCATAGCCAAGTATTCCAATTCTCCAAAGCAAGACAGAAAGGGTGACCTTGTATGGCAACAGGACCAGAAGCAATGGGCACATGCTGAAATACAGGGAGTTCAACCTGAACATCAGGGACACCTTTTTTTATTGTGAGGGTGACTGAGCACTGACTGGCACATGCTGCCCAGAGAAGCTGCAGTGCCTTCATCTTTGGAGATATTCACTGTCTGGACATGGTCCTGGGCAAGTGACCGTAGGTGGCCCTACTTGAGCCAGGGGAGTTTGGACATGGTGATCCCCAGAGGTCACTTCCAACCTCAACAATGCTCTGAAATGTGTGAAAAAAACCTCAACTGCAGTAACTTCCAGAAATGCTTCCCTCTGGCATAGCATTTTGTGGTGTGCAGATCTCAGACAGCAACAAAGCACCCACAAGCCAAGCATGCACTCTGCCCCTGAGACCCTCAGAGAAGGGAAGAAAAAAATCAGAAGTTCAAAAGCCAAAAAACCCCACTCATAAGCAAAGAAGTTTAATGAATAAAGTGAAATTGCTTTTGAAAGCAAAGCAAACTAAGGAATTTATTCATTATTTTCTACTGTCAGGCAGATGTTCAGCCACTTGGTGGAAAGCTGAGCCTGAGCACACGTAATGGGATACTTAGGAAGACAAATACCATAATCATCAATGTCACAGCTGCTTCTTCCCTTCCCTGAACTTGTTGAGCATAATGCAAGGTATAGAATATCCCTTTGGTCAGCCCAGGTCAGCTCTCCCAGTACCTTGTGCAGATGGAGGGCAGAGCAGAATAAGAGCGTCTCGATGCTGTGCAAGCGCTGCTTGGCAACAGCCAGAACACTGGTTGTAATCAACACCATTTTAAGTCACAAATCTAAAACACAGCACCATATAGGAGGCCATAAAAACCACCAGCTCCAACCCAGCCAGAGCCAGGCCACATTTTTACACTGCAAAGCACAGGATTTGCTTTATGAACATAAAAAAGGAGCTCTTCTATGTTTCCACAAGCCACTGCTCCCTTTGGACACTATGTCTGTAAAGCATAGCCTTAAAAACAGGGACTGAGCCCCTGTCCTACAGTCCCTGCTGCCCACAAAGTACAAGGTTCATGAGCTGCCACCATGCTTGGTTCTTGAGGTTTCATCTCTCCAGGCTTTCCATTCACTCTGTCACCCTGAAAGCTTCATTCCACTTCAGAACAAGGAAATGAAATAGCTGCACCTACCCTAGAAATAATTTAACGTAGAAGATAAAAACAATCCACACATAGAGCGTCACTGTTTAGAGACAAGGGATCTAGTTTGCAGGAACAATCCTTATTGAATCATGAATCAACTATTTTAAGAGTCCAGCTGATTGTTTTCCTGACTGACAGCAGCTGAATGCCTAACAGGTTGGAATCATTCACTTAAAATTAAGACAATCAGTTACGCCAAATAAATAACATCCATGCAAGTACCAAACCAAAGAGCATTTTTATCTTTCAAACATTACTGCCTACCCTAATTGAAAAGAATGTTCCCTTTTTAAGCCACTGTTCCAGATTATAATTCAGCTTCTCCTTTCCTCTCACTTTACACAGGAAAAAAAAAAATTAAAAAATCAGATCTGTGCAAGACTTTAAAACCAGCTGTCACTAAAATACAAACTCTGATGTGTGACCTGGAACTGGAATGACAGGCCTAGAGGGCTGGATTACTCAGAAGTTAGCACAGGTTTGTAGTGGTGTTATTTGAGGACTGACACCGTGTTTGAAGCACTGCCTTTCTAGCTTCAGGCAAAACAAAATCTGAAGAAGGAAAAAAGTGTAAACTAGGAAATTTAGAAAAGTTAGGAAATGCTAAAACCTAACAAAATACTCCATTTCAAACACAGTTCGTGCTGTGACAGTTATGTTGCTTTGATAGTGAGCTCTGATTTCAAAGGAAACAAAATTAAATTGTAGATAGCAGCACCTCAGCAGAAAGGGACACAGACTGGAGCTGCAGCATTCATACCAAACTTGGCAATACAGCTGCAGGTAGACATACTGTACTTGGGAACCACACTTCTGCTGCTGAAAGGGCAGGCACCCATCTCTGTAACCAAAACCATTTATAAATAAGAAAGTTTTCTCAATATAACATTTATGCTGCTTTCAGTATAGAATTCTGGAACAGTGAACTGAGACTACAATGTCTATGCACACAGTACAGCGCTTGCTTCAGCGCACCCACCTTTTGTTCTCTGGTGCACTACAGGCAAAGTCTCAGTTTTCACTGAGCAGGACCACAGCCCCTTCATGTGCTCAAAAGGCAAAGCCAAGAGTTGAATGCGTTTTGCACAGGTCTGTATTACTCTCACACACACCCCCCTAATGAATGTGGCATGTTCTGAGGACAGGGGAAAAACCTGAGCTACTTAATGGGATGGTCAGAAGGTTTTGTCAGTACAAGTTTGGTAGGTCAGAGAGACATAAAGCTAAATTATTCATGCCAGGACACACACAGCAAGAAAACTAACATTATACCACACACCAGGAAAAAAAACCTTCTCTGTATACTACAGAAAGCAGATTCCTCCAAACCATTTTTAGACAGTGTCTGCAGAATTTAAAGAGCACTAATTCAATTCCCTTCTCTCTTTCCCTTAGAGAGAGTTGTCTCAGTTACCATTCTATTTAAATGTTCAAAATACAACATTAATGCAAGAACTGAAACCTACTAAAGAAAGACTTTCAACATCAAGAAGTGTCATGATTTTAAAGCCTGATGAGCTCTGCCTCAAAAGCATCCATTTCTGAAGGAGTCAAAATGACAATATGAAAGATGGGTGTTGATATAACATATGGTCCAACATATCAAGCCACCTGGTAAGAAGCCTATTTCTGGTGCCCCTCTTCCTAATGCTAATCCTGAGTCTCTCTAAATAAACACAGACCTGCCAGAGGCAGCCATTCCCTGTCCCCCATCTTCCTCAATCAAATCCTCCATTCTGGATGCATGGTATGACCGTGCTGCCCTACCCAGTCAGTATGCACATGTCTAGAAAATGCCTTATCAACCAATGCACAAATAAACTGTTCTGCCTTGTGATGAGGCCCGGGCTAACAGCAGCACTTCTCTGGGCCATAAGAGAATTTGTTTTCCCTGCCAAAGAAGAGTAGGCACCCCATCAAAGGACACTATTTCTATACATGTGCTCCACCACCATTTATTGTACAACTGGGATCCACTTATCCATGCTCTACTCATCGACCCATCTCAGATAGAACTCAATACCTCATACCCCTGAGCATTTTTATTAGCAGCTCTTTTAAAGAGTTTTTCATCCACAGTGGTTCACTGTTCTGCTTTTCCTACAGCTGTGAGATTTCCCTCAACCTTGTGCAAAGCTACATACGGACAAGATTCACAAAGTAAAGTCACTGTCCCAGAATAGCAGAAACCAGAAGAGCAGCTGGTTTCAGAGGAAAAAGAAATCTGAGGCAGAGCAAAACTCAATGGCTTGAGGGATTTTCCCCTCAAATCAACTGATTTGAGCCAACAGGCAAAAAATCCTCTTTTTTTTTTTTTGGTCACATTTCTAAAAGTGTACAGGTTACAAAAATGGCTGACCAAAGTGCTGCAGCATCAGTCTGCTATGGACAAGGTGCCCAAGAAAATCAAGTACAGGGAAGCCAGAAGGAAAATTCTCACCACTGCTGCATATACAGCACCCGTGTGTAAAAATCTTACCTCCTCCCTGATGTGCTCTACTTGCTCCTCCAGGAACTCATTTCTTTCTGTCAGTGATTTATTCTTCTTTAACAGTGACTGGCCAATCCGAGCAGCTAATTCTAAGTCCCGTTCTTTCTGTGAAGCATTAAAAAAAAATAGAAAAAAGCTAATTTCAGTTTTTTAATTCACCAAAAGTTCAGAGGGAGGGTAAAAGCATTATGAAAGGGAAAGAACAAGTACTTGAACAATAAAAACCAAACATTTTCCTTCTGTGAGGGTTTGTTGGTTTGCTTTTTTGCTAATTTTCTTTTTCTACTCCTGCTTATGTTACACTCACTTTATTCAGAAAGTACTTGACCCATACAGAGTTATTGAACCATACACATGAAAGCACAGCTTCAAAGTTAACATAAAACAACATAAGTGAAACCAGATCTGGTTCTCTATTGCAGCATTCTTTGAGAAACTATTGATGGAAAGTATTCCATCACCTTGTTCACCATCTGCAGAATGTAGTCATAAAGCTTGTGAGGTTAAAATTTAAAGAATTTTAAATAAGGGTAAAAAGAGCAAAGAACTCTGGTACTTCAAAGCATTCTTCAGTTTGCACTTGCTCCACTTTGAACTAAAAGGCAGTAAGCTGGGCAGGAGCAGAAGCCAGTACCATCACAGTGACTCAACTGGAATACTGTGTGCAGTTCTGGGCTCCCTGGCCAAGAAGGAGAGGAGTGACTGAAGAGGGTTAAAAAAAAAAAAAAGAGGGCTACAAAGATGATGAGGTGACTAGAACATCTCTTTTATGAAGAGAGGCTGGGGGACTTGCAACTTTTTAGCCTAGAGAAGACTAAGGAGGGAATCTTATCAATACTTAAAAATACTTGAGGGGTGGGTATCAGGAGGATGAAGTCAGTCTTTCTTCAGTGGTGCACAGTGACAGGGCAAAAGGCAATGGGCATAAACTTGAATACAGAAGTTGCATGTAAACATTAGGAGGAAATACTTTGCTGTGAGGGTGACAGAGCACTGGCACAGGCTGCCCAGAGAGATTGTGGAGTCTCCATCTCTAGATATAGTCAAAACCTGCCTGGACAATGCCCTGTGCAGCCTGCTCAAGATGATCCTGCTCTGGCAGGGATGTTGGACTAGATGATCTCCAGAGGTCCCTTCCAATCCATATCATTCTGTGATTCTGTAATACTCAGCTCCTATCTTCTTTGTGTACATACATCTATTCGTATTTTCCTATAAAACCAAGTCATATCCCTCTCCTTTTTGCAGATACCCAAATCTGTATTAAGTGGTTACACTCATCCCACGTTTGCTGCTTTCCTTCTCCTCCCTCAAGTGCACAGAATTGGAGATAATTGATGTAGACAGCTCACCACAGGTACCGATAAAACCAAGATGCTGACCCTGTTGATATGTACCTATACATGTCTCATCTTCTGCCAAGCAGAGACATGGGGTTGTAATCTGCCTGGGAGAGCACATATATCTCTGTCTATTTATCATTTTCTTATTCAACTACTAGATCTTTAAAACAGGCAGAAAGTGATGCTAAGGTTAACTCCCCACTTACCTTTAGCTCAACACCATCTGAGGAAGAGTTTTTCCCATCACTGAAAATACTATTTGTGGCTTATTTACCACCTCAGCAGCCATATAGATTTTAATCACTAAAAGCCACCTTATGTCATGTATACATTAATGGCAAAGCCTACTAAACCTACAGCTACCACTCACATGGATTTGAAGTCAATGAATTTGAATTAAGAGGCTTTCATAGTGGAAAAAGAGAGTTATGTAATAATCCATAAATAAAAAGACAGGTTATTGATCAATGCTGTATCTACAAACAACATTTTCCAAATGGTTTCTGAAAGCCAGGCTTCTATTTGCATTGAAAGCTACTAGCATTATCTAGCCAAAAAATCTTTACATAATCTCATGCACAATCTTTCAGAACAATAGATTCCACAACATTGTCCAAAAATATTTGGTTTACATATTGAGAAAATGTGCTGCTCAGTAATCTGTCTCTCTTCTTAAACACAAAGTAGAAAAAACACATTGCTGCAGCTTTGACTCTCCAGGGGAACAGTTATCTAGCAGCAAGGTTTCTAACCTCAAAGTCGAGGAACAGAAGTGTATCTTGAGGCTCTTCAATTAACCTCCCTGGACTTCCTACACAGTTTTTAGCAATTCAGTTCTCTTATTCACTGTGATAAGGAACTGATTTATTACAGCAACATGTAAGAAAGTACTGAAAGCCAGATGCATTTACATTATTACTGGAGAGGGATGAGAAAGCAGGTTCATAGAGGAATCTGCTTCTATTTTTACCACATACCCCAGACAGGTCTTCTGTTGCTCTCTTCGCTTAGTTTCAGGGCAACAGGTACAAACTTATCTGCATACATAATGTTTTGAGGTCACTTCTCTGTCTCCCCATCCCAAAATGTTGCACCTTTCACCCTGCCAACTTTGTAATTGATTAATTTGAAGCTTGCCAACAAGAAGGCTAGACAAGGGGCAGCTTTTGGGGTGTTTTTTATTCTTGTGTGGGTGAAGGTAGCAGAAGGTAGCACCTTAACTTCTGCAGACAGATATGGTTATCTTGTGATAACCATCAGCTGGAGAACAGAAAACATCTGTAAGCACACATGTGCCTAGGAACAGAGCAATTCAATCAGAAATGATGGCCAAACAAAACAAAAAAGCTCTCTGAAAGTATTTGTTTTATTAAAGGTTCACCTCCAAAATGTTCCACCGATTTTCCTTTGCTATCATCCAGGCAGGGAAGTACACCAGAAGCTTGAAAACACTGGCTCAGCAAGTCCTTCTATCATTGCTCTCATGAATGTTATTTCTGCATCTATAAACATTTGGCTACAAGGACTTGGGGGAAGAAAGGGTTTGGCAGAATGCTGCATCATTGCTAGAAGGAGCCATGGAAACATCTCAGCCAAACAAGAGAGAGGGAACCAGATGCCAACAGGTAACAGGCTGTTACTACAAGTTAATTGATTCTTCCAAGCCAAGTCTTTTAGGTAAAGCATCAATGTTAACCAACTTCCTATGAAATATCTGTTAGGACTTCAGCTCAAAGCAGGAAATGGGGGACTTTGTAGTGAGATCAGATGTGTCAAGCAGAGGTGGGAGATGTGAGTGTTCCTGGGTTTGTTCCCTTGCAGAATTAGAAGAACTGACCACGGAATGTATCTTGTTAGATGGACCCCATTGTTTACATTACTATTGCAATAAGCAAACAAATAAATACAAAGGATTAAATGACGCTCAGCTATGAGCTAATTCATTGTAACAGTTTTCACATAAGGAATTTTTTCCTAAGCATGATTTGGAAAACACTTGCACAAGCTTACCGCAGAAAAGCAGCTAATTTCAGTCAAGCAATGTATTACTGGACATTAGCACTGTACCTTCACAAATGGGCCCGGGTGAACCTAATGAGGTTCAACACTGCCAAGTGTCGGGTGTTGCACTTGGGCTGGAAGAATCCCAGACATAGATACAGACTGGGAGAAGAGAGTAGCCCTGCTGAGAAGGACCTGGGTGTCATAGTGGATGAGAAGCTTAACATGAGCCAGCAGTGTGCTCTTGCAGCTCGCAAGGCCAATGGGATCCTGGGCTCCATCAGAAGAGGGGTGGCCAGCAGGGACAGGGAGGGGATTGTCCCTCTCTACTCTGCCCTCGTGAGGCCCCACCTGGAGTACTGTGTCCAGATCTGGGGCCCCCAACACAAGAAGGATGTAGAACTGTTGGAGAGGGTTCAGAGGAGGGCCACAAGGATGATTAGAGGGCTGGAGCACCTGCCCTACAAAGAGAGGCTGAGGGAGCTGGGCTTGTTCAGCCTGGAGAAGAGAAGGCTGCGGGGGGACCTCATTGCAGCCTTCCAGTACCTGAAGGGAGCATACAAACAGGAGGGGAATCAACTTTTTAAAAGGGCAGATAATGGCAGGACAAGGGGGAATGGATTAAAGCTAAAGGAGGGAAGGTTTAGATTGGATATTAGGGGGAAGTTTTTTACAGAAAGAGTGGTGAGGTGCTGGAAGAGGCGGCCCAGAGAGGTGGTGGATGCCCCATCCCTGGAAATGTTCAAGGCCAGGTTGGATGGGGCCCTGGGCAACCTTGTGTAGCTCCAGGCCTGAGGTTGGTGGCCCTGCCTGTGGCAGGGGGGTTGGAACTCTATGATCCCTGGGGTCCCTTCCAACCCTTGCCATTCTATGATTTTTCACAACTGCTTTTTGCCATTTCTTGAGTGCCAAGCTAATTTATATAATAATGGTATATAAACAACCAACCAACCAACCAAACCCCACAAGCCAAACCAACAAACCAAAAAGCAAAAAAGAAAAACCCTTGGAGACAAACAGAGTGTGACATATTTTCTAATATAACGCCTATGCAATTCTCCGGAAAAACATTATCTGGAATATGAATTATTAATACAAGAATACTTGTAGTCATCTTTTTAGTGGGGTTTTTTTGAGGGTGTTTTGGGTTGGGGTTTTTTGTTGCTGTTTCAGGTTTTTTAGTTTAGTTTTTTTTTAAAGATAATAAATTAGTCAACATTGATACTATTTGCCTTACATGTACTGTAAAAATGTGTCCTTTTAAGACAAGTCCCTCCCCCCATTTGTTACAGCAAATATTTGTCCAAGAACAGGTTAAGTGAAGTTAAATGGCCTCAACTGAAAAATAAGCACAAGTAATGAATTAATATGACTGAGGTAAACAAATGACCTCTACTTCAAAAGAATGTTTACCTTAGCAATGAGATAAAGTGTACATACACTCAGAACACTTCTTATTCCTCATACAAGGGCAGCCTACCAATGGGCTTTAGTAGTGGTACTGTATAATTTCTGTACTCCTTTCTCATACTGTGTATGGGTCCTTTAAGAGATGTAATACTTGCCTCTTCAAGAAGACGTGTAACAGCATCTATGTCATTGTATGTTTTAGTCATCTGGCCCACTCTTTCAGCACATAAAACTGCAAAGAAAGAAAATTAGATATTTAGCATATTTGCAATACTATTGGGGGGAAATAATGCATTAAAGAATTTAGGTTTGCATTAACTTTTCATCTCACCTCAACTTCTGGGTAAGCACATCAAAAGCTAAAATGAAAGAAACAAAATGCCTCAAAAATAATCAAAGCTTTAAGTTAAACTGAAAATACAAGGGTTTCTCTTTGCACTGAATATTTGCTTTTGTCAACAAACTGTTAAATTGCTTTTTCTCTGAAGAGGAATGCCTTGAGTTTATTTTAAGAAAAAAAAAACCCAATCAAGAAGTGAGACTTAATTAGGATTTTATCATGTCACCTACTCATCATATTACATCTAGTAGAGTTACTCCATGAATGAGCAACAACAGTATGGTTAGTAACACCATTCAACATAAAGATACTATGTCATATCAAGTTGATAAGAACTGGCTTCTATGGTATGAGACAGCAAAGTAAATACTAAATGCATGCAAAATAACAAATGGTTCTTATAATACCCAGACCACACCAAAGTGGCCACAGTATCAGACTGGGTGAGATGATTAATCACTAAGGTGGAACCAGGAATTCTGTTAAGCTGAGGAAAGAATACAGAAGTTTAATCTACCATCAAAGGTGATCCTTGAAGAAGCTACAACAACTTAACTAGTCTGCAAGTTTTATATAAAGCCACCAATAATTAGAGGATACAACAGCACTTCATACTCTACTCCTATATTCTTTTTATTTTCAGCTACACCTATTCCCCAAAGCCTTTGATTCTGGAATAAAGGGATTGTTAATGAAGTGGAGTTGATCATACAGAGCCTGGTTATAAGGCTGCTGCAGCACAAATTGTCCTCCAGGGGATTTACCCATGACACTGTCAGTTAAAAGCTCACTCTGACAGATTGACTAATGCTGCTGCAGCTCACATTAAGGCGCATTAAGGCAGCGGGGTGAGACAGATAAGGTCTAATAAGATTTAAATAATTTTTAAAGTGTATTGAGAATAGTGAGACAGCTTGTCACCCTAAGGATACACCACCCCCCAATTTATAAATACACAGTCTCCATGTTCATCAGTATACAGTCGATCCCCACTAAGGCACATTAATAACACAGCAGGCGCATCAGTACTTTGGTATCAAAGTGTTACAGGGTTCCACACTTAAGCATCAGAAAGTTGCTTAAACCACAGCTAGAAGTAAGTACACTTTGTTTCTATGGTCCTGTTTCTCAAACCTTCTTTTGAGGATCATAGAATCATAGAATGGCATGGGTTGGAAGGGACCCCAAGGATCATAGAGCTCCAACCCCCCTGCCACAGGCAGGGACACCAACCTCAGGTCTGGATCTACACAAGGTTGCCCAAGGCCCCATCCAACCTGGCCTTGAACACTTCCAGGGATGGGGCATCCACCACCTCTCTGGGCAGCCTGTTCCAGCACCTCACCACTCTTTCTGTAAAAAAACTTCCCCCTAAAATCCAATCTAAACCTTCCGTCCTTCAGCTCTAATCCATTCCCCCTTGTCCTGCCATTATCTGCCCTTTTAAAAAGTTGATTCCCCTCCTGTTTGTATGCTCCCTTCAGGTACTGGAAGGCTGCAATGAGGTCCCCCCGCAGCCTTCTCTTCTCCAGGCTGAACAAGCCCAGCTCCCTCAGCCTCTCTTTGTAGGGCAGGTGCTCCAGCCCTCTGATCATCTTTGTGGCCCTCCTCTGAACCCTCTCCAACAGTTCCACATCTTTCTTGTATTGGGGGCCCCAGATCTGGACATAGTACTCCAGGTGGGGCCTCACGAGGGCAGAGTAGAGAGGGACAATCACCTCCCTGTCCCTGCTGGCCACCCCTCTTCTGATGGAGCCCAGGATACCATTGGCCTTGCGAGCTGCAAGAGCACACTGCTGGCTCATGTTAAGTTTCTCATCCACTGTGACACCCAGGTCCTTCTCAGCAGGGCTACTCTCAAGGAGCTCTTCTCCCAGTCTGTATCTATGTCTGGGATTCTTCCGGCCCAAGTGCAACACCTGACACTTGGCAGTGTTGAACCTCATTAGGTTCACCCGGGCCCATCTTCCCAGCCCATTTTCCCAGGATCAAATCCTAAATACATTTACAATATTTAGCAAGGTCAGTAGTGCCAGCACACTGGGAAGAATGACGTTCGGAAGTATGGGAAAGAGAATAATTACATCTGAAAGCCGTACTAGTAAGAAGTTTATGCTCCCAAGTATTCATTTGCCAAAACCTATATAGCAATATAGAGACTAACCACACCACTGCACAAGCAAAAATACAGTGCATTTGTAAAGTACAAGCTGTATTAGTTCAAAGTAGTCTAAGGAGGATTCCACAGGGAAAAAAAGCAAGTACCTTTCAAAGAACATCAGCCACAGTAAACAAAGGGACTAAAGAGAAGATTCCACATAAAGACAGATGGTATCATGTCCAGAAGATTATGCTCAACTAAAAAAAGTAACCAGTATCATCATAAACCCAAGCTTTTAAAAAAACAGACATTTTATTGCATGAGTTATGAATTTACTATCAGAAACGCTGACACCAGCAGTTTATTTCCAAAACAACCGTACACTAAATAGTTCCCCTGGATACAACATTCCCTTATAACTGTAAAATAACTTCTGTGATTGTCATTAGGAAGCTCCTTTTCAGTCTGTATCTTGCACTACTAATCACCAGTGATTATGACTACAGCAACCTTACATCACCCCAACTCAGGTGAATGTATAACCTTCCTAACATCCAGCCTAATAAAGGGAGAGTACTCCCACAAACAGAATAAAGTCACTCAGCTGGGAGAGAGTGATAAAGGTTGAGTTGTGCGGCTCTGACTGAGCTGCTCCTTCAGAACTAGCAACTTAACCTTTAACGTGGCAGGGTAACTCCACAGCCATATCACGACAAACTTAGTACTAGCAAAAAGTAGTGACCTGGTCACCAACAGCTTTTGTATCACATTTCTGTGGGGCAGCGTTAATACAGAGGGCTTCACATGCTACTCTGCCATTAGGGAAAGATTTCAGAGCAGAAAAACAGAGAAAAGACATGGACCTGTTGGAACACACCCAGAGGAGGGTCACAAAAATGATCAAAGGGCTGAAACATCTCTCCCATGGAGACAGGCTGAGAGAGTTGGGCTTGTTCAGCCTGGAGAAGGGAAGGCTCCAGGGGGACCTTATAGTGGCCTCCCAGTACCTGAAAGGTGCCTATAAGAAAGCTGGGGAAGAACTGCTCACAAGGGCATGTAGCGATAGGACAAGAGTTAATGGTTTTAAACTAGAAAAGGGAAGATTTTGGTTAGATATTAGGAAAAAATTCTTCAATATGAGGGTGGCAGGTTGCCCAGAGAGGCAGTGAAAGCCCCATCCCTGAGACATTCACGGTCAGGCTTGATGGGTCCCTGAGCAACCTGATCAAGTGAAGATGTCCCTGCTTACTGCAGAGGGGTTGGACTAGATGGCCTTTAAAGGTCCCTTCCAACCTAATGTATTCTCTGATTCTATGAAATGATATCTTATGCATTGTTTAGACATCCAAATGGAAACAAACTTCAACAGACTGCATATAATAAAATGCCTCTTCCAGTCAACTACCTCCTATTGGCACTCAACATCCAACACAGCAGAAGCACAGAGCTACTACTTAAAAGGTTTTCCTTTCGGACAGAGGGCAAACTTGCAACGAGGTGTTGCTCTCTATCCCTCAGAAACCAAAGCTTGTGGGGAAGAGAAGGTGAAAAGTGAGGGGAGAGAGAGCAATTCAGAAGGAGCACTCAAAACACTTCCATACAGTGTCAAAGTATGTAATAAGTCAGCCTCCACAGATTGCAAGCTAACATTTGGCCAACTGCTAGTGCAGTGATTTTGATTTCCTTGGTGTCCAAAACAACTAAGTGAAAAAGACACACTATCTTCAACAATAGATTTCAGCTCTGATCAGTGAAGTTGGAGTAGAGAGCAGGGGGAAGGAGGGACAACGATGGTCAGATGACATGAACCAAACCAAAACAAAGAACTCCACAGCTCTAATGGATTCTGCATAGTAGGTTTCTAGCCTGCTGGAGTTTCTGATCAATATGAGAGCCTGGTAATATTACTGTAAAAATAAAGCAAGGGTAGATGAAGGGCAACACTGTGTAATACAAAACCTACAGTGCCAATTTACTGACCTCTTTTTGCTCACATGCAAATTAGCAGTCTTTTTGCTTGAGGGTGATAGGAAGAGTGGTGTCTAAATGCATGGATGCATGCCAACATCCAAATCAAATACACTTTGCACCGCTCAGTTTATGGAGAAGGCTATTATATTTATTTATTTGACTAACAAAGAGTCTACAGCAAGTGGATGGACCACAGAATTCCATCACATTCCCACAGAAAATGTGTTTTAGTAACTGCTTTGAGACAAATGTCACAAAACCAAAACAGGAAGGAAACAGAGTAGAGAAATCTATCGTGTTATTTTCATGACTGCACCAAATACATTCTTCCAGGAACATATTTGCAAATATATTCAAAGTATTTGGGTTTGTTGGTTTTTCTTTTTAAAGCCAAACACACAAAGGGATAAATGCTACACAGATCTTCTGTCTTAAAGTACCCAGCACCATCTTCATATCTTCTTAAAGTTCCCAAATGTCTGGGCATCCACATCCCTGTGATCCCAATGTGAGTACAGCTGAAAGGATATACTGTGCACTTCTTCCTTATCTAATGCAGGATCTGACTGGAAGCATCTATCAGGAGTTCCACGCTTACTAAAGCACTTAGTCCGAAGCTGAAGATGATGCTCAGTGAGAAGACAGGGAGGAAGGAAAGCATGTACCTTCCGAGATTACTCCCTGGAAGTCACACAGCCACCTAACACGCTGATTAAAGGAAAAGTATGTTTCCAGGAAAATGAAAGAGCCATGGAAGGGAAGGAGAGCAAGAATACTGCTACTGGGAGCTGCTGCAGTGAGCCACCACCAAACGAACAGGAGGTATTTAAGTGGAAGAGGGGAAAAAAAAAAAGAGGGGTGGGGGGATAAAATCCCAGGAGCCAGCAGTCACAGTTGTCCTCAGCCCCTGTTCCTGACATCCATCCTCAAGGCATACCCCTCTTCATTCTTGAGACCTGTTAATCAGAGGCAAATTAAAGAACCAAAAGAGAGCAGCCATGGCTGAAGAGGTAATCCCAGCTCAGATTGCTCCTCCTCCCATTTATTTCTAACTATTGTGAAACAGAAAGGGGTTAAGATGTCATGGCACAGTTTCACTTTTTGGGCAGATAATACTGATCTGCATAATTAAGAGTCCAACGGGGAAGGCCCTAACTTACTTCCTGAGAAACTACATCAGGATAAAGGAATACTGTTCATGGAACAATATAAATATTTTAATACCAGTGCAACTTTAATACCAGTGTTTTTTATTGGCAATGTAGCAGCAGGGAATAAACTTACTACTTTTTTTCATTACAGCTCCCTACCCAGAGCCTTTCAATATGGCAAAACCTACTGTATTTTTTGACCAGCCATGAAAAGCACTGACTCATGAACAGCTTCCGTCTCCCTCCCTTCTGCTTAGAGCTCTCCCCAGACACGGAAGTTTGGCAAGTTCATCACATCTTTAATGTCACACATCAAGATGTACGTAACAGATGCAGCAACCCAGCCATGCTCCTTACTGCCCGATACCACTTGCAAACGTTAGCCATCAGAGACCCTGGCAGACTTGGGACTCCTCAGCACACATTGGTTTCATTTCTGAAAGGCTATTTTTGCACTCCAAGAATAAAGTGTTTGCTCTAGAACTGAACCTGTGTTTTTTAGGCACCAATAGTTATGTTCTGGCACTGGTTACTGTGACCGCCATGTTAGCTTGAGCCAAGTGCACAAGTAATTCTGAAGTTGTGCCATATTACCTATATTCCTTTTCAAATAAACACAGGGAAGTTATACCTAAAACATGCCATCAGCCCTGTTACAGACTCAGACTAGAAAGATGTTACGTGCTTAAGGGTAACTGCTGAAACAGAGTTTTTGGCAGCCCTGGCTAAACTGGGGCAGAGGCTTCAGGCCTGCTGTTGCCTGTCAGCCCTGAGAAAACACATTCATCTGAACAGCCAAAAAAACCTGAGAGCCTACTGTGACAGGAGCTTGAAAAAACATGCTTCTGAGGCACGACCTGCTAGAACTCCAAATTTTAATGTGACCCACCAAGGAGTTCCTCCAGCCTTCCCCACCACCACCCAAGCAGAGGCACAGGCCAGTCTCTCCAGACGCAATTGTCAAGGCAGGGCGTGGGCGAGCTCCATGGAGGAGTCAGGAAGAACATGATGCTGTGAGCAGTACATACTCAGTCAGCAAATACGTATTAGCACAGTCAAAAATAACTACCCTAACTTCAGTAGACAATGCCAGTAGATTGTTTTCTTCTTTTAAACTGTTACAACTCAGCTTATTGTGACTTCTATGGCGTAGTTCACAGATTAATCCTTTAATATTAAGGTGTACTTACGGATTCTTCTAGAAGAAGAGATTTTATCTGGCCATTTAAGTTATGGTTTGAAGGGTATTTGTTTATGGCCATTTCTCTCACGCAGTATTCGAATAGTTTAGGAAATTCAATATTAAAGCTTCACATAACTTACGTTATAACTTAATCTCAGGTTTGGGAAAACACTGTTCTATTATTCTACTCTAAATCTTAATGCACAAACACTCAGGCTGGTATCCATTTCAAAGCACTTTTTCTATGCAGGGCACAAACCACAATAAATTTTCTTGTGGTGAATGAAGATTCAGTGGAAATTTCAACAAGAATATCACATACTCCTTCTATTAGCATCAACACAGATCAGATGTGTTAACTTGGAAAACACTGCCACAAAGCAAACCTAAGGAAATAAAGGGAAAAACCTGGAAATAACCAAAGCTTCAACCTTATTATTGTCTCAGTGTTTTGTCCCCTCTGCTTACCATCACCACAGCACATAATCCATTAGCTGAAACAGCTCAGCATAGCTCTGTTAAACATAAAGCTTTTCTTACACGATTTTGGATGACTATCCACTGGATTATTCTCCTCCACCCATTTCTTGAGAAGAAATAGCTAGACTGCAGCCCTTGCAACTCATAGATGGGTGTTAAAGTATGGTTAAATCAGGACCTGAACTGCAAATCTTTCCAAAAATCCTACAATGAAGTTACAAGCTTGTATTAAAGGCCATTTATTGTCAGCTGTCTCCAAATACAGGATATTTTCCATTCCAACTCTGGGAGGGACTGGCTGTGCCAAAGCTTTTCAAAATTACCAGCCTCCATTTCCTTTGCTTTAGCATTAAAAGATCCATCCTCATCAATGTCATTGTTAGATAACACAGGTATTTTTCATTTTATGTATTCAGGCCCTGGAGTGCCTGAATCTGAGATTTTAACAGTGATCACAAGATTTTGTTTATTTTTCAAATGAAATTTGATCTGGTTTCTGAGCCTGAATTTACTCAGTACTTCAGATAGGAAGGATTTTTAATCTCTAAGTAAACTGAAATGGTCACAAATGGCTGCCATCACAGGTCCTAAAACATACCAGTCTTTTCCTGTCCTACCCTGCAAAAACAAGTATCAAAACACAGCCCAGTTTCAGAATTAGCTGAAACCCAACTAATGACTAACCAAAAATCTTGACAGGCTGTCCTATACAGCTCAGGTTTTTTTATCATCTAAAACTGAGTAGATACTATCATCAGGTATCCCTGCACAAGCTTCACTGCAACCAGCTCAAAGCCCAGCTCATTTAATGAAGAGTAAATACATTGCTGTCAGGCAAATTTACAACTCCAAAGCAACACACAGACTATAGGACTGTTTTGCCTAGACCTTTATGAAGGTGCTTCCCACTTGGCAGCGGGTAACACTGCCAAGCGTAACACTGGTTCTGTGACAGAGGCTCTAGGAAGAGGCCTGAGGGCAGGCACAGGATTGAAGTGTCAGAAAAGCCATGTTACATCAAAATGACTATGGAAGTAATAGACAAGTAGTAAATACACATTCTACTCATGGAACAGGCCAAACAGCTAAGGAGTCTTAACTACCCCCTTCTTTTCAGTAACTATAAACCAAATTAAATAACTTCAACCAATGTGAATAATATTCTGAAGACTTACTTTCCACTTCTGACACCACATTTCTAGCCAGATATGGCTAAAACCTCTCTTCAGCACAAAAAATGCTGGTGCTTCATCTGCTTTACTTATGGAATGGATTCACTGATCCTCAAGAGAAATCCTATCATTTATAACTGCGCCCATGTGCAAAGATACAGAGAAATAACATCCATTATTTTTATGCATCTGTACCACTACTACACCGAGTGTGTAGGTGACCTGAATGTATAGGTGGAGGAGAGAAGGCATCTTTAAAGGACTTTTCAAATAACACACTGAGCTTCTGAGGGGAAGGTACTTTAGAAAGACAGGGCTAAATTTATTCCAGATGGATCTCAACTTCCCCCCACCACTTGAAATCAAGAACAGCAGCTTCACAATGTACTTAGATCTGCATGAAAGGTAAAGTCAGCAGGAAGAATGAGAGCAGCATGATACATGTTTCAGCAATCATTTCATCACTAGAAAAAAAATAGGAATCAGAGAACAACGTGGGCGGGCCTCTCTCGCTCAGTTTCCTCCCCACCCAACCCCCAGTTTAAAGTTTCCTTTTACCAGCGTTCTCCCACACACCTCTCTGTTTTACAAAGACACACAAATTGTCTCAGCTTCCTTCAGAGACCCACAACAGGAGACATGGATAGTTTATTGACCAAGTATGAATGAAATGCAGGTGGAATGTTTGTTTCAAGGAAGTCTTTAAAGGAAAGTCCTGTGCCAGAGGATTCAAAGAGCACATCACATCCACCGAGGCTTTGGACACAGGAACTATTTCCCAGGAGGTGAGCAAGGTTGAAAATTCCCAGCAGGTCACATTCTCTGTGCTAACTATCTAAGCATCCTTAAGACAACTTTATGACAGTGTATTTGGAAATACTAGTTCTCTACCACAAAATGGCCATTTTGGAGTGAGAATTAGAGCACATAGTACACTTAGCTTTTGGTACCTGAAGTCCTGAAAACAGATCACCAGACTGTCTGGAAGCAGACCTTGAATGGGCATACTCTCTATACAGTAGTTGTGGAAGAGGATTTTCAATGCACACAGATTCATATTCCCACCCTAACAGGCCAGCTGCCTGCAATACTGCAGATGTTCATTATTCCCACAAAGTATGATAAGATTTTTTGGTCATTTGTTTTTTTGAACAGTTAAGTGACAAACTCCACAGCTTGGATTATTTCTATCATGTCCTGTTCTTTTGCTCATTTTTAGAAGTATCTGTGGGAAATGATAACCCAACAGACACAATCTCATAATACACATATGAACTGTACATACCTATAAAGTACTGTATTTAAAAAAAACCCAAATCCAGTTTAATTATTAAAAAAGGTATTGCATAGGCTACACATTGATCATTTATTTCTTTAAAGTGTACATAAATTAAAATTTATCCTATTCATAGTTTTTTAACGTTTAATCTGAAAATTCTGACTACACATAAAAAAAAAAGGAGGTGAAATTTAGTAATTTAAATCCATACTTCTTTTAAATCACATGTCACCATGTGCTAGTACCATAGAAGTTTCAAACCCAAAGTGAAGAGTACCTTCTTCCAAGATATCAAGGCTCTGCCTGGTAAATCTGCATTCTCTTTCATTTTCCTTCTCATAGTCATATTCAAAGCTTTCCTCTTCGTTTACTGACATTGCTGAAGTTATCCCAGATAGACACAATCCGATGCCTTAGTCTCACAGGAGATGGGAAGACATTCCCTCGGAGGCTGTATTTTTGGGGAGAGCAAAGCCAGGTCTCCACAAAGCAGGATACCATCTTTCCCTCACTCACATGCTCAGCCAGACAGCTCCAGAGGCAACTGAGCATTTGTCCTCAGTGCAACAGCTTTGTGTTGTACAGATGGGGTGGAGGAGGGAAGAGACCATCTGTCTAATAATTACTAGAAGATTCATGTTGTTCCTCGTAGCAGTTCTGATGGTAGCCAGATTTTGCTCAACAGCTCCACTAGCGTATTTCAGGCAAATGAAGTGAGCTGGAAGACCCCTCCCTAGCAGTCCTCCTGTCAACAAGGTCCTCTCTCCTCTGCCCCTGCTCCTCCAAGCAAAGTGGTAGCTTCCCACAAGTGTCTGGGCCACACGGAAGTCTGACCCAGCCTCCAACTGTCACACCTATTGAAGGGTGTGCACCTTCAGAGGTAAATCACCTCTCAAGTTGCCTAACGCTGCACGTAACAGCTTTCTCAGGAGTACTGAGCAGCCAAAGCCCACACACACCCCCCATGCTAATCCCACCCAGCAGAGAGATCTTCAGAGTTGTGGCTGCTGGACAGTACGGTCCAAGGGCAGCATCTGCCACACACTAAAACCCTTGTGTGAAGAGCTGGGCTATGGGGATGGGAGCAGGTATTTACAGCTTTTTTTTTATTTTATTGCTTCCACAAAAATGTTTACCCTAGTATGAAGCATCAGCTGTTAAATACCATCACTTCTACAGTTATCTTTACTCTTCTGTCTGCTGTAGGAAACAAAATACCTCAAAGTCCACATATGACACCGTAGTGCGTTTCCAAGGGCGTACATATCTCCTCTGCTCAACAAAACTCCTTTATCTCTCTTCGTTTCCAACAGGTTGTGTTTGCTAAACATGACTACACACTCCAGGCAGGTTAACTTTTTCTATTTAACTCTCTGCAGCTATAGATATTTAATGTTTGCCAGGTTGCCTCCCTCACTCTCCATGGCACACAGGTGCCCTTTGCTGCTTTCAGGGAGCATTCCTCTCTGCGCTGCAAGCAGAGCGGTTGCAGGCAAAGCAGAGACACCACAAGGCAGAGGCAGGTCATCGCCCTCAGAGGGGACATAACTGCTGGGGAGGGATGGAGACAAATGTTCAAAGCCAGCAGAACATAAGGGGGTCACGTAAAAACCACTTATCTAGTACCACTTCTCTAGTGGTGCAAAAAGTATGAGGTAGCGTGAGATGGGAAGGAACTAATTTTATACAAACATGATTAATCATTCTGTCTTCAGATTTAAACTCTTGTTATTTATATATAAATAATGTAACAATGTTTGTACAAACCATAGCCAAGGGACATGAAATACACCAGTGCTTACTGAGGAACACTTGTTTCTGAATAAAGCAAGATCTTACTACTCAAACTTAATGACTTGAGCTTTGGCTGCCAAAACTTACCACAATATTCAGTGACAGCCACCTCAAGAAGTCCCACCAATCACACTATTAAAAGATGTAATTTTACTAATAATGTAATGGAGTTTACTTCTAGTTTCTTCAATTCCTCAAGAGATTTTATGTATCTTCATTTCTCACCCGCAACAGTGAATCAAAGCTCTTTAAAAATAAGAGACTTGAGTACCTACTTGCCATTCCACCACAATTTGGCAACAGCCAGAGAATGGAAATTCAGAGAGGAACTAAAATAATAAGACTCAGGTGTCTTTAAAAGAAGGCAAGAAACACATTTTAAACCTTATGAAAGAAGAGTCCAGCACTGCCAACCCTGATGATTTCAAACTCTTTCGGTTTTAATATTGCAAAGTGTTCAGCTGGCTTGTGATGGAGAGCAGGGTGGTGGGCAACACATGAAAAGCATACCTGTTGCTCTCCAATACACGTGAAAATATAAGGAGAGTAAATAAATATTCCCACAAGTTGACTTCTGACCTGTGACTCATGTCAACTCATGCCACACAGGAGGACTCTGACATTCAAAACCTGAGAGCAAGATGTGTGTTGTAATGCCTGTATTGATATCAGCATGTGATAAATACAAATTCAGAATGGGTGGAGAAAGAATGTGTACCACACCCTCACACTATCAATTCATTTTTAGCGTTACTCTGCATTAGGCCCTTTCACTAGTGCAGGAATATTTACCTGTTAAGATTCAGAGCCAGGTTTCCAATAGATACCAAACAATAAGCAGCTATGGGAGATGGGGCAGGGAGGGGGGGAGCTAAATTGTAAAGGTTTTTTAGTATTTCCTGCAAACACATACTCGAGATGTGAAGAACATGCCAGAACAAACGCTCATTTTTATGGGTTACCACTGCAAAATGTGCTGCAATCACCATCCTGAATTAGCAACTGCAGAGATGTAACTCCCCTCAGGAAAGCTGCCGAGCGAGCGGCAATGCTTGAAGCACACAGATGCACATTCCTCCGGCGACGCTTGTGCTCAGGCACCGATCACCTTCAGTAACTTTGCAGCCAAGCAGGAAACACACAGACCGGGAGCTAGCTTGAAGAAGGGTGAGGCTGGACACAATATAAACAAACCCTCTTATCCTGACTCATTCTTTCCATGGAATTCAAATTCAAGTAATTTTAACCTTCCTTTATCCGTAAAAACGTCTGTGCTTCGGTGCAATCACGTTCTGCACGTTAATGTTGACCACAATTAACTAGCAATAACAATGCTTCATCTAGAACAAAGAGATTCGCTGTAAACCAGTAAATCCTAAAACCAGTGGCTGAAACAACAGCACTCACATTTAAAAACATATAATCACAGAATTGTAGGGGTTAGAAGTGACCTCGAGAGATCATGGGGTCCAACCCCCCTGTCAAAGCAGCTCCCTAGCTCATACTGCACAGATAGGTGTCCAGATGGGTCTTGAATATCTCCAGGGAAGGAGACTCCACACCCCCCTGGGCAGCCTGTCCCAGGGCTCTGTCACCCTCACTGGCAAAAAGCTTTTCCGCATGTTGGTGCTGAACTTCCTGTGCTCCAACTTGCAGCCATTGCCCCTTGTCCTGTCCCCACAGACCACTGAAAAGGGGCTGGCTAATTCCCCCTGCATCCCCTGCTTAAGATAATTATAGATTTTAATTAGGCCCCCCTTAGTCTTCTCAAGGCTGAAGAGTCCCAACTTACTCAGCCTTTCCTCATAGGGGAGATGCTCCAGGCCCCTGGAGCATCCCTGGACATGTTGATGAAGAAACATGGGTGCTTTGGGAGGGGAGATAAATCAGTCATTGAACATATGCTATTAAAATATGCAGTTTAATAAGGCTAGTTTGTTCAAGTGTTTACAGGTTTTACGTTTCTCACTCTCCAAAAGCCCACCTAAATGATCTTCTGTCAACTCAACCGAAAGGGCAACACGTTGCTTGGCAGAAAGGGAACAAAATGAAATGAATTGGGAAAATGCTTGTTTGGAAATTCAGTATCTGAGCAGAATGAAGGGGAAAAATACATCTATACTGAACATTAAGCCACAGAAAGACTACATAGAACCAGAAGCAGCTTAGGTCTGACAATATAGAAGAGAGAGTCAATGGAGAAATAAAGAAAAAGAATTGACAAGACAGAAGTGGAAACCTAGGAAAATTCTAGAAAAGAATACATGAATATAAACAAGGTTCAACCACATTTATCATCTATCAAGGCAACAGGAACAAAACAAGAACAACCTGAATGAGAATTTTAGCAGGATAACTATAAAGCAAAGACCGTTTCAGAGATTGGGTGCTAACAGTATTTTTAAGATTCTCAGATTTAGATGGTGTACCCACAGACAGCATCCACTCCACATCCAGAGTAACACCAGGGTTTCTCTGTCTGCAGGGATGGAGACAAAAGAGCCCGATGTACGAGGGAGACAAAAACTCATCATAGGTGCCCAACTACCAGTCAAGCTCCCACTGTAAGGGAGAAGGCATGAAGGGAAGTGTATTTGAAATAAAACAGTTGACTGCACCACCCACAGAGCTGGTAGAGTTGTGTTTGTGAGGTTACCTGTAACTAAGGTGCACTGAGAAGAAACACAGATAACCAAGAACTCCTGAAGTGCTGCAGAAGGGAATATGAAATTTTCTTCTAATGCTACCTTAAAGGATTGATGAAAAAAACAAAAAATGCAGGGATGGGGGAGGGAAGAACCACCTGCAAAGGCACCCTAACATAAGCAAGGAGAGGATAATCATGTTTAAAGTGGCTGTGAGGACAAAAAGAACAGAAATTATCATTAGCAATTATTGTTCAGCTAAAAAGAAAGTTAGGGAGCTTGGTGATAATCATTTCAGTGCACTGGAAAACAGAGGAGAGGAGCTGCAAACTGCAAACAGAACAAAAGATTAAAACATTTCAATACAAGCAGGGGGAACGTACAGGTAGGGATTGAAAGTTATAGAGAAGGGCAAAAGCAGGATTAAAGTGTGCAGAAACAAACAAGAGAGTGAGATTAAGTCACTGGTGCTAAACTTTGGCACGTGTGACAAACACAGCAACAATGTGACTAGTGAGGAGAAAACAAAAGGACACTTATTTTGTTCATGAGAAACTGCCAAAACTCATAGCCAACAAAAGAAGGAAAGAGCCAATTGTACATACAAAGAGTCATCTGGCTCTGTAGGCAATGAACTCTCAGGCGTTAGCGTGGAGCTACTCAGCTAGAAATAAACGAGTCATGGAAGAAACCACAAGAAAAGTAATTTGATCCACAGTCAACCTGGTATCTCTAGAAAGCATTGCTCATTGATGGGATGAAAAATAGTAGCCTAAGAAATAGGCAAAGGGAGCAGGTTGTTCATAAAGATTTCTGTGAGCATTCTGGTCTAGTAGAGGGTGTCCCTGCCCATGGCAGAGGGTTGGAACTCCATGATGTTTGAGGTCCCTGCCAACCCAAACCACTCTGGAGTTCTGTGATACTTATTTGGTTATCGAGGTGCTTGAGAGCTTGTGGAGGGTATTTTGGGATTACTTTTTTCCCCAAAATTGTGTGTGGATTTTTAAGAATCTTTCTGGTTTTCTCTAAAAACAGAGGAAACATCCATATGAACCCAGGCTTTTATACTGTTATGTTTCAGTGTAAGAGCTTGCAGAAGTTCCATTGTTTCCTCTTTTGTTATTGGTTCTGTCAATCTCAAAGTCTGCTGGGAAAATAACTACTTTCCTACTCATGTACACACCTGGCTCTTTCCCCTTCCCCATTCCACCTACACAACATATAAATATCAAATAAGGTGACAACTTTCATTTTATAAAATATCACACTTTTTAAAAAAATCTACCTAAAAAGCACAGTGTAATCCCCCTTATTTGTAGAATTTTATTCTAATGTTAGCCAATACTGGTATTTCAATCTTCAAATAAATAGAGTGCAACATTTTGTTGTCTAACACACTAATCTACTCCTACCAAGAATAAACTCTCTAAAGGATATAAATGCCTTATGTAAGGGGATCCGTTTATTATTCCAACCCTATAAAATCTTTGTAAAGATTTGTTAATTGTAAGTTTTGAGTATTCATCCATTTGCTTTTGCAAGATATTAAAAAAATTACCAGCATCAAATGCAAGCCTCATTACAATGTCAGTCCATACAGAAGCTCATTAAATCTGAGGTAAAAGTGAGAGTCATTTCTTTACTTATTGAGTAGCAGAATTAAACCATTATATCCTGGTGTAATTTTGGAGTGGTTTTTTTCCCTTGAAGAACAAGAAACCATACACTGTTAAAATAATTATTTTTAGAAAGTAAACCAAATAAAACCACACCTATCAAACTGAAATCTTGTATCCCAGCAACTTTGATAAAGACTGAACAATTTAATCAGAAAAACAATTCTGTAGAATATAATCTTCTGAGGTTATCTGTTAGCTTCAATGTAACACTGACTCTCTTCCAACAGACTCTCTTACCAAGCAGGGTCAACTGGGTAGGATTCACAACTCAATGCACATATACATCTGAGTTCCAGAGAGACCACGTACAGCAGAGAAATAAAGCTCTCTAACTAGGCTTGTCTTAAAATAGATATTCAAAACAGGTCAGCTGAGCTGCAACTGCCTATCACTTTCTACCAAATATAAAAAGCATCTCAGGCAAACGACTCTGCTATCAACAAATACATGGTAGAAAAACCAAGCACCAATCAAGAGACAGGCATCTCTTAAAATACGCCATCTACTGTAGGTTTTTGAAAGAGGTAAATTTTCTACTACATTTTAAAGTTGCTTTTTGTCTCTCACAATACTGGAATGCCTTTCTCCATCAACAGAAAATGTCAACACTTTTTTAAACTCAGACAGATACACCAATACTAAAGGCCAAAGACTAGGACTTCCACCACGCAGCTCTCAAATCCTTCCTTCTTGCACAGTTCAACTAGGACAAGCAAAATAAGGCTAAACCCCATAAAGTTCCATTAAGCCTTATGAGACTACCATTCACCTGGGAGGCTGAGACAGGACCGACAGCACGAGCCCACATCATGTAGAGAGTAGTATTAAAAATTTAAAAGAGGCATTATGCCTTACCTACAGGAGAGACTGATCCTTATCAGATATTAAGCCCTGCTTTCTCTTAGGAGAGAGCTCCCCAAACACCTGAAGCAGCCAGCTAGCACAAACTCCATCTGAAGGTCTGTAGATCTCAGCTTGTGGAAGAAGTACACTGGGTGGGGGCCCAGCACTCGCAAGAGAACTTGCAAGCCCAGAATCAGACCAACTGGTACAGTGCTCCCGAGGCCCTGATCCCACAAGGTATGGAAACACTTGCTCAACACCTGTTGCTTCTTCCATTGTCTTGAAACTCCTACAGCTCCCTCAGTGCAGTGCACACCTTGAGGCAAAACTGAGGAGCAGCTGAGTTCTTAGCTCAGACACTCAGGCATGTCACACTTCTGTGTGATGACACTTCAAACAGACAGGTAAAAATAACAATAAAAAGAAGACAATCTGCATTTAACCTGGGGAGGGGGAAGTCAGCTACAGCTCTTAATGACAGTACAACTGTTTTATTTGTTAAGCTTCTAAAACCAGGGCAACTCAGCCTGTTACATCATGCAGATTAATCAGATGCTACAGTATTTACTAGGGTTAAACCTAGAGGATAAAGGTTACGTAATGGATTCAGTCCAACTTAAAGTGGTGAGATCTTTCAAATAAACACGCACTTTCCCTCTCTGAACACCTGGAAAGAAATAATCAAACATAAGTTCAACAAGCTTCTAAAACTGCATTCTGTTCCAGAATCAAGTACTGAGAAACAAATGGAGGCATATGCCACTCAAAAGACCATAGAATCCTATTCGGATTGTCACACATACCTTGACTCTGATATAGTTATCAAAGCACAACGAAATACCTGTGGGTACTACATGCATACAACATCCCCTGGGCCTACACTCCTTACAGCTTTCTCCTGCTTCATTGTCATCTTCGACCTGCCTCATTCAAGTCAAGCTCTACAACCAGAATAGAATCCATACACAACTCCTGCTTTCCCAAAGGCTGCATTTTGGTTTAGAAGTTACCATTCAGTGCCACTGATAGGGAACCTCGATTTTTCCACTCTGCTGCGCGCACAGCTTTAGCTATTCCTTACCCTTCCTCAAATGCCTTCTGGTAGAAGTCTGATGAAAACATTCAGCGCTCTGATAAAAAAAGAATTGCCTTAGCAAACATGAGAAAAATTGCAAGAGGCCCAGAAGACAGTGCTTGCCAGAGTTCATATTTTTTCCAATTCAAAAAGTTAACCTGCTCGCTTTTAAGAAGGTGCTGTTTTAAACATCTTCCACAGGCAAATAACCAGTGAGAAAACACATACTGCTCATTAACACATTAAATACATACCTATCACAGCATGCTGGTCATGAAGAAAATCCACAGAGACTTAAACCAATACAGAATCTCACAGTAAGTATATTTAAATTGAGCTGAATTATTATACATACAGTTAGCATTGCAAGTATTTCCCCCCTCCCCAACCCTTGCCCAAAGACATCATACAGTGCATATGCTCCCCTGCCACTCCCTTTGGAAAAGGGAAAGCTTTACAGCAGAGTCTCTTGTAGCGTGCTCACAAGAAAGGCTGAGGTGCAACAGAGCTGCAGGCATCTCCACCACACCAAGGTGCTGCCTTTTCCAAGGTACTTCATTTTTAAAACCATTGAATAACCACAGTCTGGTTTTACAAGCTCCAAATTCTGCAACAAGAGACTAGAAATATTTACCATCTGTGCATTCTTCATAATACCAGTCCAGTTCGTAATAATCTGCTTCAATAAATTTCTGCATAGTCAGTATCCTTCAGCAACAGAGACGAGATTTCACTTCGCTGCTAAGGTCAAGTGAAATGCAGCCATGCCTTCCTGCCTTTGCAAAACACTGTAGCACAAGGAAGCTCCCAGAAAGCTGAAAATGAGCTGCACATCCTCAACGAGGCTGCAACTAAAATTAAAAGGGGGTATATAGAGGGTGTATTCAGGGGAGAGGGGGGTCAAAAAGAAATAAAATACAAGGAAATAGAAAACGGATGCAGAAGGGAGAAGGAGATGCCCTGGCGGCTGCTCTAATAAAGAAGCTCTGCACAGGAGCCTTGGATGGGCGTTAACCAAATCATCCTATCAAAAGGCTGATGTGCTGACGTGGGGACACACACCACCGCCCGGCTGTTTCTAACTCATTCCTTTCCTCCCTGGTCTCCACATCTCCCTCGGTCTAACATGTTGCTATGGAGACGAGCTGGCTCCAAGAGAGATGCAGAGATGTAGAAAACGCATTTTGCCCTTTCTGGCTTTAGAGAGGAGCAGCACCCCTCCATACTGGAAGCAAAAATTCTTGCTCAGAAAGATGATACAACTCTCTGCCCAACGACTGCTCAGGGAACAGCAGCATCTTGCCATCACAATGCACTGGGTACATGAGGTACATTAATAATGAAAATCCAGCCCATTACTATTGTCCTCCACAGGGTTTGATAAAAGCCTGCCTTCCCCCTGGAAAATGAAACTACGTGACTGCTTGGTCACACTGCTCTGGGCTGATACAACTGAATCCTGTACCCATTCAGTTACTGCAAAGTGGCAAGCAAAAAAAAGAGACAATCTGGAAAATCAGGACAGCAGCACATTTCCCTTTGCAATAAAGCTAATCTACTTCTGATTTTGGTCTTCTCCATAAACTACTGACCCATTTTATTATTTTTTTCCCCCCAAACATCTAAGCTTTGTAGCTGAAACTAAGGGGTTCAAACTTGCAGTATTCCTAAAAATGCTTAAGGTCTTTACCCAGAATCACTTGATGTTCATATTCACCATTTTGAGAATGAAAGAAGAGACTTGCCTTTTGCAACACCCCATAAAATCATGTTTAAGCTATTAGAAGTGAATCTGAGGATCAGATGACATTAAATCAACATCATCAAACACAGCAATTCAAAAAGCATGTCTGAATCCCTGCAGGTACAGTTACCAAAGGGATCGACAACCATCTTGTTCATAACTGCCACACACTCCTCACCTCTTCCTCTCCCTTTTTTAGGAAACTGCATTTCTTTGCAGTCACCCAGTAGAAACATGTGGATAGATTAAGTTGCAATATGTTAATAACACAAGGTAGGCAGCCAGATTGGTCAGTCAGATCCCAAGACTCCACCAGCAAGAACTGCAATAAGCAGGTAAAGGAGAATTAGGCAATATTTCCCTCAATTACCTCCCAACCACCATTCTTTTCCAGCTTTAGAAACAGCCCATGACCGATGAAGCTTCCCCTTGTAGCAATTCTTGAAGGACTTACCCTATTCTAGACCCCATGTACATTTTCAGCATCTCCAATATCCTCCTGCAAGGAATTCCACACACTTGCTATTCATGATATAAGAAACACTCACCTTTTGCTTTGCAACTCACTTTTACTAACTTGATTCGATGCTTTCTGCTCTGGAAACCTGAACACTCAATTCAGCTCTCCTTTCCTTGCTCATGGGTTTGACTATTTCTATTGTAGCCCCCCTCCTGCACATCTTTTTTAGGTTGTTGCCACTTACTCTACCACCTGATTGGTACCATTTTGCTCCCTCAGTAAATACATTTTTTTCACTGAAATGTAACATGTTTGGAAATATTTCAAAATACATTTTAAAAATACATTCCTGTGTTCATGTCATTTGGCAATATGCAAGGCATTCTCCTCTACTCAGGACTGGTGAGGCTGCACCTGGAGTGCTGTGTCCAGATCTGGGCTTCCAAGTCTAAGAGGTAGAAATACTGCAGAGGGTCTAGTGAAGGACCACAAAGACAATGAAGGTACCAGAGCATCCTGTGATGAAAGACTGGGAGCAGGGGCTATTCAACCTGGAGGAGAGAAGGCTCAGAGGGATCCTATCAATGTGTATAAACACCATGGGGGACAGGGAAGGGACACAAACGACACATGGAGGGACATGGAGGACACATAGAGGATGTAGCCAGACTCTTTCCAGTGGTGCCCAGTGACAGTATTAGAGGCAACAGACACCAATTGAAACGCAGGAGGTTCACTCAACATAAGAACTTTAAAGCTTTTATAATGCAACGATGTCTTGAGGCTTGACAGTTTGCTCCAGGAGACCCTGATGGAGCAGGAGGGCTAGACCAGAAGACTTGCAGAGGTGCCTTCCAACCTCAACCACTCTGCTATTCTGTGATATTGTAGTACAACAGCCTCCATCTATTTACTTCATTTGTTTAATTGCCCCAGACTAAGATTCTTTCAAGTTCCTTCCAGACACACACAAAACACTTACTTTTAACTTCCTAGACAGCAGGAACAAGAGCACGTGGTTTCAAGGCCACTGTGAAATTTAACAGTTTAAACAGACTTAAGTGCTAGAGCTGTACTTCAAGTACAGTTCCCTGAGATGCTTCCAGCCCAGGAAGCAAACTACAATCCATATCTCTACACCACTGGTTTTGTTTAACGTTTATGCCCCTGCCCATTCTCCTCCCCACGCCAGCCTTAGCTGCCTGGAGCCAAGTCACGCAGCTCTTCTGCAGGGGTGCAGTCTCCAGATGAGAAGGTACTTCAGTTACTGCTGGTGAACAACTGAGTTATGTACTACCTAAGTAAAAAGTCACTTACCTTGCTCAAGGCTGGAAGCACTGCCATACTAAGGAGGCTAACTCAAAGCAAAGAATCACGGCCTTGAACCAAGGCACCACCACACTCAGTGGCATTTCACCCCCATTCGTTGCTTTTGCATCAAGCTAACCTTAGCCCTCCTGAAATCATGAGGTGCTCTGAGGTAACAAGGGTCTGAAAAGCAAAGCTTACTCTTGTTTTGGCAGGGATCACATTATTTTTGGCTTCATTCTGCTGACTGGATTTTTAGTACGCTCGATACTGATGTGAAAGCAATACACTAAGCATACATGACCTTCAGGTTAGGAAATCACAAAGGATTATGTAAAAGCCACTAACAGCCTTGGGACATGCAAAGATCATACAATGATCTTTACTTGTACTGTTCAAAATATGAGGGAGGGGTGTCATTTCCCCCCACTCCCCTAGAAGTGGCCCAAACGCTGTGGCATCTTGACACAGAGGAATGTGATGGAGCACTCCAGCCCCAGCTCAGTCTTGCACAATTTCAGTTATGCATACATACAAGACAAGAACTACCCATGCTATTAAATGCAATTAAAGCTACACTGTTAAAATACTGTCAGAATAAAATAAAGGTTCCTATGGCAACATGAACTCAATTGCTCTGCATATAAGCTATTTGTTCCACTTGTATTATTTTTGTCCAAAAGGTAATTTCAGTCTGGTAATGCTATTAAACAAGCACTTCAAATATAAAGAATGAACGCTGGCTACCAGCTTCAATTACTGCAGGGACTCTCTGCTTTTTATTTATTGACATTTTAAACAAAGGAAATCTTTGACATACTAGAATTTTCTTCTCATCGTCCTCCCTGCTGCACATCCATCTCCTCTTTCAGTGACACAGGATAAAAATCGTTTCTTACAGATCTGATTGGAAACACATGGATGTAATCCACAAAGGCATTCTTTTTCTGCAGAGAAAATCATTTGGGTGGTCAAACGATTTCAGAACTCCTCAAGAGACTTGGAAATACAGGATAAATGCATGGTCTTCCCAGTGTGAAGACAGAAACCCTGGACAGACAGAATGTTATACATATCCAGGTATCCACATGCAAGCATCAACTCAATCATATGAAAAAATTGTAGCTCTAAGGGAGGGAGGGGGCTGGAAGGGTTGTCAAGTTGAACATGGAAATCTGACTAGTCCCACAAGGCAGCTGCATACTTGCAGAACCTTCTCTCAACCTCTGCAGCCCTACTTTTTCTACATACAGCTATACATCAGACTGCACTTAAGTAAACTTCCTGTAATGGTACATTTTTCTGCTGGACTACTGCAAACAGGAATTTTCTGCAAATTCATGCATACTGAAAACATGTATCATTTGTGTATTCCAGTCTCCATATTAAGGCATTGCATTTGGCTGGGGTGTTTTGTTAGTTGCCTAGAAGGTCATCTCAAACTTGCTTAAGGGACTTGCTTTTTCCTATTGCAAAGCTAAATGCAGTTATCCACGTTAATTTGGCATTTTCTTCCAGCTGCTGGATTTTGTTCCATTTTTTAATGTTTCATTTTTAAGGCAAACAAAAGAACCCCACTTGTATTTTTTATCCATGGAGCAAAATACAGACTGGTAAAGACTTCTGGAAGCCAAGTCCAATCAGCTAGGCTGAGCGCTCCTGACATTTGCGGTTACAAAGGGGTTTTATTAGGCACAAAAGTCAACTTGAAAAACTCACAAGCCCTTTCATCCTTCCCTTTAGCCCAAATAAATCCATGCCATGGGACAACAGTAAATGGGTCTGCCTAAATTAGTGGCTATTTAAAAAAACCCCACACCTCCCACTCTCCCCCCCAAACTCACTCTTTTCATTGTTCAAAGAGAATTTTTGACAAATTTCAGCTGCCCATTTATAAGCTTGGCCTCTCATGGAAGCTGTAGGAGCAGTGAACCATGCACTCAGGTGCACAGCAGCAGCAAGTCACCTCTGCTGACAAATAAAAGTATTTGAATACTGTTATTGCATAGAATGTGACAATAACTCATGTATTCTCATGCTCTGTCATTTTCAGATTTCTTCTCCAAACCCTTTCTAATTCTGTGAGGATCCTTTGAAACTGAACATTGGAGCTGGATGGAGTCTTGGCAGCTGCAACAGCATATTATACCTCCCATTTGATTAACTTTGGGTCACAGTTGGCTGCAGCATCACATCAGGATGTTCAGATAATCAACCACCACATCCTCTATTTTCTACAGTCACCAACACTGTCTCCACCACTCAGGATGAAGTTGCCCATCCCATTAGCATCACCTGGGGCCCTTGTAATCAGAGGAACAGCTGTACTGCCCACCACTACGTCATGTGTATTAGCAGCAGTTAGGCACTGTCACAATACTTACTTCGCAAACTGACATTTTTAAACAGACTTTAAAAATCAGAAATTAAGAAGCATTAAAAAGGAAAGCCTGCATATTTAAAAGTCCAATTGATTTTCCAGGACAGGTTGGCAAACTTATTCCTAAATTTGGATCTCATTTACTGAAGAGTTATTGGTGCCTCACCTTCTAAAAGAACATTGAGCAGGAGTCAACCTGTGACTGCACATTTAGTCAGAGCAAACAACTCTGCAGCTTAGGACAGGGATCTCTCCCAGGGCAGCATTTTGCTGAGCAAGAAGCCACTGTGGTTCGCTTAACCTGAAAAGAGTGGAACCAGAGCAGTGAAAGCACTGTAACACCTGCTTTCAAACTGGTATTTAGAAAAATGGGTGCTTCAGATTTGACCGACTCTCCTTTGTCAAAATGGAACTGCTACCCAGGGCTCCAAAGTAGTACAGGTACTTCCCACAGACAGGACAGAGCTGATTCCTTCCGGACACCATAAGGCAGCCCTGACCTCACCTGATAGAGACAGAAGACTCTTCTGATGCAGAGAAAAGCCTAACTGATCCCCCACTGAAACAAAGCAATTTAACATGAGAGGTGCAGACAGATGAAATCAAATTACTTAAGGACAAAACCTTATTTTCCACAAGAAAGGATTATTTTTCCCCTCCCCAAAACTATTGCTGGAGAGTGCCAGATTTGCATTTGTATAAAAATCAAAATTGATGTGGTCTTAAGCAACCCAGCTGCAAAACCAGCTGCACAGTTTAATTAAGGAATCACTGGGCATACTTACATACTGTAAATGAGACCATGACAGCAATAGTTGGGCATCTAAAAGAATACACCCCTCTCCAGCATAAAGAAATGAGGAGTACAGCTTTAAAGAGTCAAATTTTGTAAACTGTTCACCACCTGGATATAACATAAGTGACAATCTGGGGTTTTGTGGTCATATTTTTTCCTGGCAACAGCAAACACATTTGTAAAAGGAGCTGAGCTTACCATCATGTGCTTGATTGGGTAGACAAAAATAATTACAGGAGCATGGTTATGACCTATTTTTCTAACGAGGAAGGAAAAAGCCCACTGACAGCCATGATTGCAGCTTTCTGGGAGAGGAAAGGAATGCAAGCTGCATTACACTGAAGGAATACACAATCAGGGAGCCCTGAACTGGATCCAGCACTCCAGGTGTGGCCTTACCAGTGCCAAGTAGAGGGAAAGGATCACCTCCCTCCACAGCCCAGGATACCACTGACCTTTGCAGCAGGGGCACGTTGCTGGCTCATGTTCAATTTGGTGCCCACCAGGACCCCTCAGACCTTTTCCTGCAAGGCTGCCTTCCAGCTGGTTGGACCCCAGCATGTACTGGTGCATGGGGTGGTTCATCCCTAGATGCAGGACTTTGCACCTCCCTCTGCTGGTATTGCACAAGACTATTCTTGACACATCTCTCCAGCCTGTCAAGTTCCCTTTGAAATAGAGCAGAGTCCTCTGATGTCACAGCAACTCCTCCCAGATCCTGTTTATGTGTCTCCTCTTCCCCATGCTGCACAACCTGCTGACTTCCTCTCAACTTCCCACTTGGTGACTGCTCTTCAAGAGCAGCATACCTATGGCATAAAAGTTCATCTCTCACTACCTCAAGGAGAGATCCCAGGCACTGCCAGCTGCCTGAGGTTTGCAGGGCTGCATCCACCATCTGAAGCTCTGTCTGGGTTAACGTCTCTGCTCTGGCAGGGAAAGGTGCTTCAAGACCTGGGGAACACACCCAGTGGCACACCACCACCAACACCACCACGTATGAAGGTTCAGGATGGCCTGAACTCAGATGAGTATCCCTACCTTTCACCCTTGCACATAAACCACTTCATCTGTTTGCTGTTCCTGGGAGCTGGGCTCCAGGCATGTCACACAGGGCTCTCCCAAGCACCACATGAAAAGGTGACTGACCATCCCTGAACAGCAGCAGCTGCAATGAAGGCTCCAAGCAGGAAGGAGTTGACAGCTTCTCAGTAGCCACTAGAGCTTCCCGAGGCTCCCCTTATCCTGCTCTTACCTGGCAGCAGCAGATACCCTCAGGTTTCTCAGAGGGTTCCAGGTGATCCTGAGCCCTATCCTAATAAGGATATATGCTAATAAGCTCCCACAGTAGAACCCAAACTCTTGGGCAAAATGCTGTGTTTGTTCCCTGCCTCTGGCAGCTGCACTCAGAGAGCTGTGCCCTAGGTCTGCCTCTTCTATAGGCCTCTCCCTAGCCACCAGGTAAATAAAAGGGTGCTTGATGTTCCCCAGTCTGGGGGCAGGGAGACAGCATGTCACTTTGCTGTATTACACATTTGTGCAGCACATTTTAGACTGGCTTAAAAAGCACTCTGCCCTCAAGTTTAATGAGACTGGTAGGATGACATTGGATTTATTTGACTGTGTTTCATTCAGATCAGTTCTATTTTGTTCCTTTGGTAGGGACTGACTTAGTCTTCAATCTGAAGCATATTAAGAAAATAATGACAAATATATGCTTTAGAGTTTCAGAATGTAAGAGAACAGCTTCAGCCCTAATAGGCTATGTAGTTCCTCCCAAAAGTTACCTTCATCCACGTGTGAAGACTCCACTTCCCAATTACCAACTAAATTTTAAGAACTAATTTGCTGCATCACCTATCTTGGATTACTGCTTAGGTTCCCCTGCAAAAGATGCTAATAAATTAAAATTCTTGAATGTTTATATATTCATCTTTCTACCAACATCTTTAAAAATTAGTTCAAAAGTAGGCCTTTTTAGTTAATTTTAGTAGCACTGGGCCCATCCTCTTAAGTAACATTTCCCAGCAGATTCTGTGACTGCCAGCCTTAGTGGCCCTGGACTGAGGATCTCAAAACCAAAAAGCCACAGAAAGCCAGGAAAAAAAATCCACTCTAACAAGCCACAGCAGTGTGGCTAAGGGTCACTGTTCACTCTTCTCCTGTATGGATCAATGCAGAGGGAAACTCGGTGCATTTACACCAGCAAGTTATAAACCACCATCAACCTCAGCAGGTAGTCTGAGAACTGCAAAGACTTTTTTCATAAGTCATTCAGAAATCAAATGTCCTTCTTGCTTAATTGCCCAGAGTTCAAACCTCACATGTTCATGCAGAGCAGTTACAATGACAACATTCAGTGTCCAAGCCTTATGAAGCTTAAAAAAAACACACTACTAAAAGTCAAAAGCTAAATTTTAAAATTCCAAGCATAATCCATGTTGTCAACTCATCTGAATTCCAATTAAAACCAGTGAACTGTATAAAAGGAGTCCCATAGGACTGAAATGACCAGCTGCATTGATTCTGCCTAAAAGTTTTTATGCTGGTTGTCCAAGGAAATTTAAGACAAAGGATCCAAACATTCCCTTGGCATAAAGTTTTCTTATGCACTACAGAGAAATCGACTCAATTCATCTTCCAGACCACAGCTCCTGTTGTGCTATCTTGTTATACACAACTTCTGTTCTATTAAAAAGGAGTTTAAGCAGCATAAAACCCTGCTGGATATGGCAGAACTTTACTAGCCTCAGCATGGTAAGGTTGCAGTGTTTAAGAGACATTTTTACTTTAATAAAGTTTACTTTCCACAGTGAAAAAGAGCATGGAGGAACCCAAAATTCTAGTAATAATGACAGAAGATCAGGCCTTGTTAATGCAAAATGCCAAGAAGGCAACAACCAAAATGTCTTTCAGAAATAAACATTTTGGAATTGTAAAGATGAAAAAAAAAAATAAATCCAAGTATCATAATGGATTTAAGAAACCCAAGGGTCCCATTGGAGAAGTGACTTTAGCTCATTATAGTACCATTAAGCCAAAAAATGTAACATTTGAATACCAAGAAAAACTAGTTTGCAAATTTGCCTCACTGACTGAGAAGAGAGATGTGCTCAACAGAGAGCCTAGGTTTTCAGTAACTGCTGAAGTCACCATAGACACAGGCATGTCCACACCTCTCATTGCTTTTTTGTTGCAATCTTGACTCAGTTGTAACCACTGCATACAATTAGAAGGTTAAGCAGAACAATTTCAGTAGACTGAAGAACCAAACAAAGGAGTCAGTATTAAAATGCACATCACTGGCATACAGCACTTGGGCATCCAAGAAATGAGCATAGCATAAGTACTTGCCCTATATATATATATATTTATCATGTCTTTCTTTAATTTACAGTTTCTCATTATACCCAAGCTGAAGAAGATAATTCGTTTTATTGAAGACCTATTGGCTTCCCTATTCTGTCTTTGAACTACAGCTCCATCCACACTTATGCTTAACTGCTGGTACATGTTCAATGCTTGTTTTTATATTTTAAGGAGAAATAATAGAATAGGAGAACAGCTGGTGTTTTCTGAATATCAAATTACTTTTGAGAACAGCTGTACCCAACAAACACATCCTCCACTATAGGGTCTGATATCCCATTATGCTCTATTAAAGACGATGTACAAACCCAAAGAGAGCTAAAAAAGCTATTGACAACAACAAAAAAAATTTGCTATATTCCTTAATTCAAGTCCTGCCTTATGATATGCTTCCTATGGTAAAAAGGAAGCACAGCCCCCTCTACCCCCTGCAACAGCTCCTGTTCAGTCACAGTAAGACAAGTATGTGTGTCAATAGCTACTCATCTGCTTTTTAGCTGAATGAAAATGCACCTGTTTAGTTTAAAAGCTTGGTAACACACAACTCCAAACATGCATCAGCTCTTCAGAAAACCCCTTCATTTCAGTGTTTCGACTTTAAAGGACAGCAACACTGCTGCCAGTTACCTTATATGCTGAATCACTCCTGGAAGTAGCATCTCTCATGGATTTTCTCCTGGGAGCAAATGCAAACACAGATGAACTCAAACTAGAGGATACTGTCATTAGAGAGTTCAATTCTTTTACAGATAATGGTCCTTGGAGACAATTTTATCTATCAAACAAGCCTCTCATTAAATATAAATGTAGTATTCAGAAACTAAGAATCACAGACAAATAGGTATGCAGTATCCCAAGTTCCCTATTAACACACCTGTTTTATAGAAGAGGGAAATACTAAATAGAGGATGAGAACAAATTCTAAGATATGCAAAGGGTATAACATGAACATGTAAATACATGTGCCTAATACAGAAACCATGTGCTGTAATTCCTATATGAGTGGCACTTTAAACAGCAAAAAAATTCTGCTGAAGCACAGTTTTCAGAGACAGTCCCTGGAGAATGAGAGAACTGTTGGGTTTTTTTTTGAGTGCAGCTTAAAATTCTGATTTGGGGGTGCAAACCAGTTAGAACTTTTTACATAACCCTTTGACATACAAGCTTGCTTTCTCCCTTTCATGTTGCCATTCTGAAGTGGGAACAAATGAAGACTCTAGAGCAATATAATAGGCATTTATAGTCAGAATCAGTTTGCTCACTAGACTTAAGATAGGCACATTTTTTTTAATTGACTTTGGGGCACTTCATAAGTCTTAATCAAAAATGTGTTTGAGGAATTATCAAATAATAATTATTGAGTAGAGATTTAAAATCTGTTCACTATGTTTTCAAGTTCTTTCAAAAGGGTAGCTGTAAATCCTGCTGTACATCAATGCACTTAAAATTATTTGTTACCTACACATGTATACACACACTTTAGAAAAGTATTTACATATATATATTTAGAACACCCTATTTTCCTAGTTCTGTGGGCCCTAAAATATTTTTAGGCAATCCAGTACTGAGGTTCAAAGGTTCAGACATCTATCTTCTTCACAACTTACAACAGGAGTTGGAACAGAGCTAGAGACACTGTTCACAATCAAGAGGGAGGTTAAAGACTCACTGAGCATGGTAACCGGCCACAAACATGTCCAAAACCTACAGCAGGAGGAAGGAAAAAGCTACTCAACAACCTCCAAAAATCAAACCTCCACTGCATTTGGATGGGGGGTGATGGGAATACAATTATAACCAGTGGCAAACCAGGCATGTTCCCCTTCCATAATTCCAGTTGTTGACAGTAGGCAGCTGGAACATCTACCTTATGAGGAAAGGCTGAGAGAGCTGGGGCTGTTCAGCCTGGAGAAAAGAAGACTGAGGGGGGACCTAATCAATGTTTATAAATATCTTCAGTATGGGGTGCAGGGGGAATTGGCCAGCCCCTTTTCTGTGGTCTGTGGAGACAGGACAAGGGGCAATGGCTGCAAGATGGAGCACAGGAAGTTCCGCACCAACATGCGGAGGAAGTTTTTCCCAGTGAGGGTGCCAGAGCCCTGGGACAGGCTGCCCAGGGAGGTGGTGGAGTCTCCTTCCCTGGAGATATTCAAGACCCGTCTGGACGCCTATCTGTGCAGTATGAGCTGGGGAGCTGCTTTGGCAGGGGGGTTGGACCCCATGATCTCTCGAGGTCCCTTCCAACCCCTACAACTCTGTGATTCTGTGAACATCATGAGAACAAGGAGTTACAGTGCAAGACTGTCACTATTGTGTTACCACACAGACTACTTTCCATCTACAGTTACACTTTAACTCATGTGGCAAGAGCTTATAAAATGTTGCTCCGCCTGATAAGGTCTCACCCTAAACAACATGAAGCCTTACAAAAGACATATTTACCTATATTAATAATGCACAGTATTTACATATATTAAAATATATGCAAATAGCCCCTTGATGTCCAGTATTTCTCAGTCTGTGAACATTTCCTGAATAAAGCCAAAACATGTCCCTCTCTCCCTTCCTGTTGCATTCGAGTTCTGAAGCTGATTGACACTGCAACACACCAGGAGCCATAATCAAAGGACTTAATTTCACACCCAAAAATATTCTGTGCTGTCTTAAGTTTTAATATTAATTTTAATTACCTTTGTGTGTCTAAGCAGCTTGCAGAAGGTAAAGCAACAATCTGCAGGTGCATTTAATTCTGATAAAAGTGTTTATTTTTATTCTCCTTCACTTAAAGAAAAAACTTTGACAAATTATGAAACTTCATTTTTATTGTTTAGCAAATTGAACAACATGCATAGAATTCTTCAACCACAAGGATGCTGTTTTGAAAGCAGCAGAAGTTTGTAAGATTATATTAAATCTTTCCAACAAACAAGTCATAGTACTTCCTCACACCCTCATCAAGGTTTTTAAAACTAAACTAAACAGGTACAGGAGGAGTTGCTCACTGTGCAAGCAGCCACACCCTGGGAAACACTTTCCAAAGAGATGATTGTACAATTCACTGGACTTTTCTGCCAACTTAAAATAATGTTTTTATTTTGATAGTTGGTGTTCTACAAGGCAATGTTTACAATCAATGCTGCAATTTCCAAACATGCCAAAGTTTTATGATCTCACACTCTGATGTATCTATCTCACATATAGATGTGTTATACAGCTTCCTCACGATAACTGAACAAGGGTAACAGTTTCCAGAGTCAAAGGCTCAATAGAAACTTGCTTAAACATCTTAGACTGCTACCTATACATAAGTGTCTGTATACAAGCAGCAAGAAATAGTTTTTTCTTTATGGAAATTCTCCTTGCTTTGTCCCTCCTCTTTAAGCAGTTATTTCTTAATGAAGTCCAAAACACATGTTGCAGCAGGAATTACTCTCATCAATCTTTTTCTATTCCAGACAGTTGACTGGATGAAATCTTCAACCACAGTAACATGGAAAAGTTGCAGTCATTATGCATGTAAGCTAAAATTCAGATAAAATTGTCCCAATACTCACAGGAACAGGCAGCTACTGCTATCTGATTCCTCTGTTGTGCCTAGCTTCATTCTGTATCCATCCCCAGCAGTCAGGCACTGTTACAAGTGCTGTGCCCCGCAGCAAAACATCTCCCCCATGGTTATTGCAACAAGTCCACCCTCTCAGCAGACTTATTCATGAGACAGGACCAGTCAGGTTACTACAGAATTTGGAAACCTGACACTTCACAACATTTCTTTGAGCTAACTTCTGCCATAATCATAACACTAAGGGCCTGATACAAAACAGGGAGTCATGGTACATTTGATTCCATAGATCAGCTTCAGCTCACCTCTCCCCCTTCCCCACTGTTTTCATCTGACTGGCAGGAAACAGAGAGCCAACCTAAGCTAGCTACTAAAATACTAAATGCCTTCTATTGAAACATTGTGGTCAGAAACTCAGCTTTTCATATTATATTCTTAATGCTTTAACCACCTTGTTCCTTACAGTGTCATACTCCAGGTGCTTCAAAATGCAGTGAAGCTATCTCTGTAAAGGTTTGTGTATAGTTTACCTACATCTATCTACTACTATAATCTATGTAAGTTAAACTACACCTTTAGCATAAAAGTTACTGGCTTGATACTCTGCAGGCTATTGCAACAAAATTGCATCTTCATGCCAAACCATGGATGGGACAAAAAGGAAGAATCATTGAACCATGCATTACTCAATAAATCAGCACCTAAAGGATTAATCACAGAAGCCTTCACTACTTGCACAGCTAAGTCAATACCCACAGTGGAAGAACTAGAGAGATGTGAATCCATAAACCATAACAGCAGCATCTAGAGACTAGATGAAAAGCCAAGATCACAACACTACATGCTTTCCCTCTAGGCATAAAAGGTACCTTTTTATCCAAGAATATACAAACAGCAACAACAAAAAAAAAGAATGAAGGGACAAACCATCTCAATCAAAGGTTCAGAGATTGGTTCTTCACAAGTCATTTCCTAGAAGCAAAAGCTACAGAAAAATGTGATGTGATGTTGGCACACAGTGCCATAGACAGCAGTGCAGTGTATCAGAGAGCAAAAAAAAACCCCAAAACAAACAAAAAGGCAAATATGGAAACAGGTCTAAGCTTTCTGCATTGTATATGTACATACACTTCAGTCAGTTTAGTTTCCTTTGTTTTCTATCTACCACAAACTTGAAGACCAAAGCAATGAATTTACAAATACTTCTTTTACTTTCCACAGCTGTAACAGAATTGGCCAGATACTTCAGAGAAGGTAAGAAAAGCCCTCAGTACAGTTTCTCAGTTTCTGACTTACGGAAGTATTTCAAGGTCTCTTCTATTTGCTCAGTTGTTAAGTCGATATTCGCATCGGGGGAAATGAGAGGTGTATGCAGCCAGTCGTCGTGGTCATAACCGTAGATTGTATCTGCTCTTAGCTTATAATGAGGCAGCTGCTCTTCCAGTAGACTGATGATTTCAACTTCAGGAAGATTGGTACTATTGCACACATCTGGTCAGAGAGAGAGAGAGAGAGAGAGAGAACATAATCTCTGTTAGTTACTTGAAATCAAGAACTCTACATACAAGCTAGAAAAGATGTCAGTTTGTTTTGGCATCAGCAATGTTTTTCCTACATGTAGAAAACAGCTAAATACTGTTAGGTGTAGCAGATATGACTAGCACAAGTGATCCCAAAATAGCATATTAACTAGCAGAAAATATAAGGACATGTTCTTAGGGACAAAAGCCCAACCTCTAGAAGCAGGAGTTCATCTACTGAAAATTGATGACATTGCGGGGTGGGGGAATAGAGACCACATGAGCATTGACCAAGACAAGGTAGTTCCAACCTGGGTATGGAGAAAAGATTAGTGCATACAGGAATTTACATTTTTTAATGTTCTACTTGAGAGGTTACTTTTAGATTGCAAACTTTCCATATCTCCTTAACTTCATCTTTGACCACAGTTTAGTACTACTGTATTTTTTTACCATTGCTGCTGGCAGACTTTTCTCACAAAAAAGAAATCCAGAACTGCAATAGCACACAGTGTCACAGCTCACACTTCAGATGCACTGGTAAAGCTGGCTGCAAGAACTTTTAGGGATCCTTTCAACACTCTCTCAACCTGCATTCTGTAGAGACATCGGCCTCTCACATTCACAAGTATGTCAAGTTCGCAAACCATTTTAAAAACGGATACCGACAGCCATCAACAACTGAAAAATGCTGCAAGTAAAACTGGAGATCTACATTTATGATGGGGGGGGGGGGAGCTGAAAAGTTTTAACACAGAAAATTCCAATTCAGTGTAAATACTTCCTAATCACAAAGGTGGTCAAACATAGCAACAGGGCTACAGAGAGGCTGGGAAATCTCCGATCTTTGGAAAGACTGACATCTCAGGGCTGACAAGGCCATGACCACTCACTTTAAAACAACTCCTATGAGTAGAAGTCATAAAAGACAACCTCCAGAGGCACTGTATTACTCTAAAATGAGGACTTTTTAATATGTACATATGAATACCCAAAACAAGCACGATTGCTTTAACTATACATTTTAATTACCACATAAAGTTAATTATTTAGCAAGGCATTGTTGTTATTAGGAAGCAAATCAACCCTGGTATGTTTTCCATAAATACTTAGTGCATCAATCTGCATCCCCATTTCCACACCAGGAGAAAAAGAAAAGAACACCACAGTCCCCACCACCACCACCCACAAAACAAGAATGAATTATCGAAGCTTATTTTGGAAGAGCAAGCACTAAGGAAGGCCGCAAGCAGGCTGTGCAATGCAGTTCCATCTTTAACCAGCAAGGTAACTCTTGCAACTGTTGCTAAGAGTCACTCCACAGTACACAGTGAAGATGTCAAGGCCCTGAGCACACACATAGACCTTTGCTGCCCTGACCAGGTTCACTGGGGATGCCATGCAGCGCCATGCAGCACCCGCTGCCAGTGGCACAGGAGCCCGAATTAAACCCAAACACCCTGCCCTCCTCTCCTGTGCAGTGCCGTAGGGTCTGTGCCCAGCCCTGTCCCTGCTGATACTGACTCACCGCCTGGGCTTCTTTAATCGGCTACAGACCCACTCTGTACCTGGGGTTTGTCTGTGGATCACTGGCGGGTAAATTTTAACAGTTACTGCCAGCACCTTTGCCCTGCTCAGGAACAAAGGGACTGGGCTCTGCCAACAAGGATCCTGCCCTTCCCATCCTGTGGTCTCCAGCAGCTGCAGGCAGGGCTGTAAGGCAGCGCTGCTCCCTGACAAGGACACCTATTTTCATAACAGATAAATTCATTATTGCAGGACTGACGCAAACTGCAACTCCACTGCAAGCTAGAGGAATTAACCTCTGTCAGGGGAGGGCAGGGATAAACAGCCAAGTAACACATACTTTTTTATGGACCATCAGGTATTTTATCTTTCAAATCCAGACATTGCACTGTCATAAATATCACTCTGAGTAGTAAAGACAGCAAGAGCATTACTTTTCTATCAGATAACAGGGCAGAGGACACAAAGATGAACTCATATTGCTGATCTCCCCATATTCTTTACAGAATCCTGTTGATTAAAATTAAATCCACTTGGGAAAGCTGCATTATACCTTATGGTTCAAGGCATATGATATATAGAGGTATTCTCCTCAGCATTCACTCAGGATGTTCTGCTAACTGTTGTACATACATTGTGTTCTCCAAACTTCACTGCAGAATTGGATGTGCAAAAGTTAGTAGGATTAGGAACCCATATGTGTAGCAATACAATTTTTACGGAGCTCCACGCAATGCCACAGTCAGCCTGCATACATCACTTTAAGAAGTCATTGAAGCCCTCTCAGAGGACTGAGAAAGAGACCTGTTTTCCATGTTTCCATGAGCTAACTTGTAACTACAAATCTTTCACCTTTCCTGGCTAGCTTTTGAATTGCTGACGATATCCATTGTGGTGCCTGAAACCATCTGAGTTCAGAAAAGCCAGATCATCATCTAATTTTGACGTCAGCTAAACATTTAGACATAAAGATGTATATAGGCATACACATAAAGACACCTTACACATCTATATCTACATATCTGTATATATATATTTATATCTTTGAAATACCCAACTGCTCTTGCTATCAAGAATAAGGGGATTGTTTTTTGTTGGGGGTTTCTGCCATTTTTTTAAAATGTGAAGCACTGGTTCACTATGACGCCCAGCAGAGAGCAACATGCAATTCGATATGACTTTTAGGTGAAGCCATGAAGCCAGCCATTTTTCTAGGTGAAATCACCCAGATTCTATACCTTTCTCACTGCAAACATGGCAAGCTAAAAAACTGCTAATTTCTTACACACACTGTTCACACCATATTGATTGGTTAGTAATTATAACGAGTTCTGATAAACCTATCTTATAGCTAAACATCCTTAGTTTACCTTTGATGCCTAAAAGCATCCGCACACCTGCTGTTTTGACCATCTTGTTATGGTTGGTTCCTAACATGTTCTGTTACTCCCAAATACCTTCCCATAACTGCTTCTTGGTTTAGGGCAGCCTGTACCCCTATCAGCAAGGCCGCTGTGTTTTGAGAATGTGATTATTAGGATCCTCTCAGCATGAGTAACATTTCTCATGGGAACAGGAGAATATTGTCAGGGCCTATGTCTTGGGTGAAGAGAGCTAGGCCGCTAGCAGGCCTGCTGTCTTCCCTGACAGTTCACCTCTTGTGAAAAATGGAAGTCTACAAAGCCTGACCAAAGTGGTCTTCTTGGGAACAAGGAAATAAAAGTGTTTGAAAAATTCAAACCTCTAGTGTCTCTCTGCTTTTACTTAGTATTTCAAAAGAAATGGGCAGGCTTTATAAATGAAAAGAGACAGTTTCAGGCAAATAATTTTGTGCAGAGAAGTAAAATGGTTTCCTGTGTCACAAAGAGTAGCAGAAAATGGAATGCAAAAGAAGTTACCTTTGGGGGAGGAGAGGGATGGGGGCGATGGGACAGGGTACACAACACTAAACCCCACAACCCACTAGTAAATCCCCAAACCCCACACATGTGCATACACACAGAGAAACACATACAGTTGCCTTGTCAAAAAGAAATCCACTAGAATGTGAAGGACAGACAGTAGATAAGTAAGAATTATAGTGGAACACAAGTAAACTGAGACAATCTTTCTGCTCTATCGTATAAAAAAATCAGGAGTGTTTCTGAGCAATTCAAAGGGCCTTACAACTGGAAAAGAATGAGTAACTTGAAAGGCAACTTATCATGATGCTATTGTCATTAGCTCCTATTGCAATTTTAAAATCTGTATACCAGCAGGAAATAGAGGTAGGCTCTGATGTAATTGCCTATTTAGAAGAACAGGACACTGTAATTACACTTGTGGATGACTAAACATTAGTTCACCATTTAAATCAGAGCAATATTCTCAGTGCCACAATTACAGTCTACTCCTTCACATCTCCTCCCCTCCCTTTTCTGTGGTGCAGGCACTTGTTAGGAGAAGGTCCACCAACTAAGGCCATCCCCCACCCTGAAACACCAGTTAAATTTCATAGATGACCTTGACTGTTCTTCCTGGTAATTTTTATTAATATTTCTGAATAAACTGCAGAGCTAACATAAGTTCTCTACTCAGAACACCAGAGACATCATTTATATGTATGATCAAGTTAACTGAAGTCCAGCAGGCATCAAGTGGTTAAGCTCACTCTTGTCCTAAGTGGTACCTTTATTTTACTGAGTTAAATACAGCGTCATAAGCTTAAGACAATTAATTCATCATTGATAAAAATAATGCAACAAAATACAGTTAAACTATACCTTTTTTGTTACAGATTTTAGGTCTTAAGTAATTTAGCTTGTCGTTTTCTAGACATTCTTGGCAAATAGGAACTTCTACAAGCAAATTACAAGAACTTAAATAGCTACATGAATTATGAACTCATGACTCGTTACTAAAGTGTGGATCATTCCAGGTTCTGCTTTTGAAAGAATTAAGAAAGATTCTTTAAGTATTCTCTTGCATACTCTAGAAGTCTACAACTTTCAGCACTTTCTAAAAACAAAGAAAATTTGCTAATATTTTCCATGTTATTTTTGCAAGGAACTCCTTCCAGTACTTTTCTAACTTCACAGCTTAAACACAGCACATGTACAAACACCCTCATCTCCTTCTGCAAAACATATTCCTCCATACCCTATTCTTCAGAGCTTCCTCAGTCTGCTTTACATTCCTCTGCACGTTTTCTAAATGAAATCAAACCAAACTGTTTCATAGACTTTTCTTTCCTCTGATGATTTTGTTGTTCCATTTTCTAATCCTCTCATGAAACAAGATGCAAAACTGGGCAGAACACTCCCATTGAGCTCTCTTCTAAATTTTTCCTTCCTACTTCAGTACCTCTTGGGTATTTATTAATGTATGACTTATTATCTTTTTATACATTGGCATATGACTGGTGTATTCCTCCTTCTTTGAGCATCTTAAACCTCTCCACTGCCTCCCTCCCAATCTAAGTCAGATACTAAAGGTTCACTGGTTGTTTCAACTTGTTTACATTTCCTTAGAGGAATTTTTATTAGACTTGCTGATCTGGATACCTTTGAACATTGCATCTATTCCCTCTCCTCTCACCAACATCGTTATCCCTTTAAAAAGCACAGTTAACTTTTCTTCGTGGAGACTGAATTGAGGGCAGCTTTTTTGGTTTGGTTGCTTTTTTTAAAAACTATCAGGGCAAGAAAGATGCATAGATTTCAGGGCAACCCAGTGAGGATAAGAGTACACTTGGTTATTTTGGAATGTACACTTACACCCCTGCTCTGCTGACAAGTGAGCAAGGAGTTATCAAAGTGGAGTGAGAGGTCTGAAACAATGGGAGCTGGCTGTATCCAAGGGGCACAGAGCTCTGTGAGCATCACCCAGACCAGAAGACACTGTGCAGGGTGTTGTCACCCACTCACTGCCGTTTTCATCCTGCACTCTCACAGCCATGAAATACATTAGCTCACTTCCCAGACAGCATTAAACATGTAGTTAGCTGTCAGTGTTATTTGGGTAAGAGGAATGATGCCAGCACCTCATGACCAAGCAATTCAACCTCAGTTGAACTAACTTCAAGTTCAACATGAACCACTCAGAAATATTTGAAGACCTCATTCCAAACAACATGGTGACATAAAGCAGCTCCCCTGACAAACTCCATTCCCTCTGAGGCTTTTGGGTTTCACCCGTTTACAGCTATGACTGAACAGCCATCTCTGACTGTAGAAATGAAACCTAGCTTGCCTGACAAACACAGAGCACCTATGTCAGCATCAACTTTACATAAAAGTAGTGATAAATTCAGAGAAAACCTAAAACAAAGAAAAGGGACAAGAGGCTGGGGGTACAAGACAAACAAAAAACCCTTCCAACTAACACACAAAACACATATGTAGAGGAGACAAACTACAAGTCTCAAAGCCTCTTACCTCCAGGAGTTGTTTAGAAACAAAACACAACATAGCTCATCAGTGCTGTTACTGCATGGAACATACAGTACTTAGTTTGGGTCTGCCTGAATCATCCTCAAATCTTGAGGTTTTACTGATTTGTTTTCAAGCAGAGGCTTCCCTTTCAAGGTTAAAAGAGCTTCCAGGTGCCTAGAGAACCTGATGGCAGCAGATACTGCCACCTGGTGTTGAAAAGTGCCTCAGTACCCCAACCCCTAAACCTCCTGTGACATTTTGTCAGCCAGTTGCTCATTTCCAGCCCACTGCTGTAAACAGAGCAAAACAATTTCTAAGAAATGCAACCCTGCCATGAACCATGGTCAGGGTTGTGTTCAAGAATGGACAGGCCAGAACACACATCAGGACAAGAAAGACCACAAGAAAACTACCCACAGATGGTATCATTCCCAGAGCACTGGCCTCCACAGTTGTGGTCCTGAGGGAGGCCAACACCTTGCAAACAGCTCAAAGAAGCTGTGCTACAGTGAAGTGTGTCAGTCAAGAAAAGGGAAACAACTGTTGTGCAGCAGCAGTGTGTCTAGAACTACACTCTAGGTGTGACCTTGGGGAGAGCAGTGTGCTGCTCAGCAACTTTCAAAACACAAGTTTTGGTCATCAGGTATCACCCACCCAACCTGAACATCTTCCAGGGTACTCCCACTGCATCACCACCCAACAGCTGGTAATCAACCCACAGCCGGAAAGGGGCAGTCTAAATAGTACCTCAAAAAGGCCTCAGTAGTCACTTGCTGGCAAATCCCTTCATTTTCCACAGCATATGTAAAAACTAATAAAAGTATTCTGAATTTTTAACTCTGCTTTAAATTCACAACCTTTTGAAGCATTAAGGGAAGTACATAAAAACACAGTAAGATGAAGAATGAGAGAAACAAAGAAACTTCATTGAGAAAGACTTCTTGAAGTCTTGGGGAAGACTTCTTCAGTTTAATATGGAGCCACCTATTCCTCTCCCTGGTTTTCAGTCCTGCCCCATTTCCTCCCACACATGCAGAGTACACTTCCCCTTCATAATCAGCTTGCTAAAATTTAAAACCAGAGAAACTTAACTACTGTCTGAAAATGGCTGGTTATTAAACAGCAAATGATTTTTTTTTTAAAAAAAGCAAGCAATACCTGAAAAGGGTTAATTCCAATGCTGGCTACCTAGTAGTTAAGTAAAAGAAGAGTTCTCTGGAGAACAGGACTACTGCATGGAGGCTGAAGTCCAGCCACATGCAATGGAAGAAATTCATCAACTTAAAGACTCTCTCATGCGAAGTACTAGTGAATCCTGATTGTTATTATTGCTTCATGCAATGCATACAGACACAGAGAACACAAGCTCAAAGCCTGCCCACCCTCTTAGAAGCCAAGGATCAGCAAGCACTCAGCAAATGCTGTATCACTATGTAAAAAGTCATTAAAATTCTATTGTGTGAGTACCTTCGCACAAGACAGCATTACATTCTTCTGCTATTTAAGTACTTGCTTAAAATTCTCAGTCTATTCTGAGAATACTCTGTGAAGAAAAATGCAGCTCCATCCAAAAAGTCATCCCATTCCATTGGGTTGAGAAAATTCTGGAAATTCCTTCCAAGAAGAGTCACCTAATCTAACTCGACAGCCAGCCAAGAGGCCATGACTACGTTAGGATTCTTTTTTCTCAGCAGAAAACAAAGCTAAATCCTACTCATACTCCACAAAGGGAAAGAATAAACTTGTTTTTTCTCTAAATGCTTTTCCAGCAGGTATTTCCTGGCTGCTTGAAGAAGCCAAATAGCCTCATTAGCCCCATGTCTTCTGTTCATTTAGACAATTATGGAATGAACTGGATTAGTGTTGTGAGTAGGTCTACATAAAAATGAAAAGCTAAAGCATAGCTATGGAATGTCAGCTCTGCAATTAGGCTACCAGCTGGTCTCCTGAAGAGAGAAACATGGTTTCTGGTCATCCACTACTTGAGCTCTGCAGGCCCACACAGAAGCAGGCATTGTTTATTAATAACTGGGGTCCAGAATACAAGTATTTCTTGAACTTCATTTAACAATTACTCTGTATACACACCCACAACACGCAACCCCCCAGAACTTACTATATTCCTAGTCAATATCAGTTCTAGGTTGCCCAGAATGTGACTGATTATACTAAGTTTTACAAATACTACTGCTGAACTCAGGACTGTATACACACAAGACGTGTGATTTAATGTGAAGCCTGTGATTAGCTTATAGGGAAGAGAAAATGGTTTCTTATTAAAGAAAATTTTCCATCCTCCCAACTCACTGACTTGCCCAAAGGGAAGGGTGACTGTAGCACCCTACACATCACAAGTCCCATTGCTGAATGCAAAGCCAAACTGCTGGAAGAAAAGCTCTTCAACAAGAAAGCTCTCTCATACCTTTAAAACACAGTCTTCTCAAACAGCCATGGCAATGTCTGTAACCTGACTGGCATGACAGGATTTTGGAATTGCATGTCCTGCCACACCCTTAACCAAAGGTGGTTAAGCAGTGGTTCTTATGGCTCTAAATATGGAAATTACTGCACAAAATCCAGTCTTCCATGAGAAAATGAAAGACCCCGTTCCTACCTGAGGTATTTGCATTCTGGGCTGCCACAGCAAGGTTTCACCAGACCTGTAACTCAGTACCATCCATGGAGCTTTCTCCTCTGTACAAAGATCACGACTGGACTGCCCACCTTGTGTAGGTGGAGCACGACAGGAATGGCAGGCAGCATTTGTGGTAGCCAAGTGGGAACACAATCACAGAAAAGGAATTCTGGATGAGAAGTCCAGCCCATGGAGAAGAATGTAGCACCCAGATTCATTGTCTTGTCTCATTAATACCATATGTCACTTCTGTTATCTACCATTTCATATTTTAATTCATACAAACGTGCAAAAGAAAGACTTTAAGAGTTTGCTTTTCTGCCCCTCTCCTACTCCCTTCTCCCTGAACAAACCCAGCTTCTTCATTGGAGGGAAAAAAAGAGTTTTCTTTCACCCTAAAAGTTTTAAAGGCCTTGTGCAAGGGTGGGGAAGCTGCACAGAGCATAATTACAATTCTTCCTATACAACAAAGGAGAACGGGTGTGAAGGACCAGATCATTCAGTATTATCCAAAAGGGTAACATTATGCAGGGAAAATCATTACATTGTGAGCTGAAATGGAACAAAAAATGCTGTTCCTTAGTTCAGTCACTGGCCAAGCCTACCTGTGGTGTGGATGTGCTATGGAATTGTGTCAAGGAAGACAGCAGGCCTGCTGGCGGCCTAGCTCTCTTCACCCAAGATTTAGGCCCTGACAATATTCTCCTATTCCCATGAGACAGGAAAAGTTACTCATGCTCTGAGGATCTTAATAATCACATTCTCAAAACACAGCAGCCTTGTTGATAGGGGTACAGGCTGCCCTAAACCAAGAAGCAGTTATGGGAAGGTATCTGGGAGTAACAGAACATGTTAGGAACCAACCATAACAAGATGGTCAAAACAGCAGGTGTGCGGATGCTTTTAGGCATTAAAGGTAAACTAAGGATGTTTAGCTATAAGATAGGTTTATCAGAACTTGCTATAGTTACTAACCAATCAATATGGTGTGAACAGTGTGTGTAACCAATTAGCAGTTTTTTAGCTTGCCACATTTGCAGTAAGAAAGGTATAGAATCTGGGTGATTTCACCTAATAAAATGGCTTCACCTAAAATTCATATCGAATTGCATGTTGCTCTCTGCTGGATGCCACAGAATTGTCTTCTTGTATAGGTCACTGGGTTCATCTTACACCTGCAATTTTGGGTACAGAAACCACTAAGAGCTACTGCATGTTGCCTTCCTTGGATCAAAATTCTTCTTTAATTTGGTAACTGAAAGGACATTGAAGAATTTAGCTGGGAGAATGACTGGCTTAGCCAAACACATCAAACTCATACTGGGACAAAGTTGGAAATGTCAAAGCTAACAAAGATAAACTCAACATGACAAGCAACATGTGCTTGCAGCCCATAAAGCCAACTGGATCCTGTCCTGCACCAAAAGAAGCATGACCAGCAGGTTAAAGGGAAGTGATTCTACCCCTCTATTTTGCTCTCACTCCTTCTGGAGTACTGTGTCCAGCTCTGGGCCTTCCACCCCAGTACAAGACAGACATGGGCCTGTTGGAGCAAGTCCAGAGTAGGCCATGAAGATGATCAGAGGGCTGGAGCACCTCTCCTATGAAGACAGGCTGAGAGAGTTGGGCTTATTCAGCCCAGAGAAGTGTCAGGGGAGACCTTATAGTGGCCTACCAGTACCTGAAGAGTCCTATAGGAAGGATGGAGATGAACTGTTTGTAAAGGCATGTAGTGATAGGGCAGAGAGTAATGGCTTTAAGCTGAAGGGAAGTTGACTTAGATTAGCTATTAAGAAGAAATTCCTTACTGTGAGGGTGGTGAGGCACTGGCACACATTGCCCAGAGAAGCTGTGGCTGCCCCATCCCTGATAGTGTTCAAAGCCAAGTTGGATGGGGCTTTGGGCAGCCTGGTCTAGTGGAGGGTGTCCTGCCCATGGCAGGCGAGTGGGACTAGATGATCTTTAAGGTCCCTTCTACCTCAAAACATTCTGTGATTCTATAAAACTTCTGGAAACTACAGTCCCAGTATGAGGGATGTCACTGTTTAAGTTGAAGTCTACCTCCTTTGGTTTCTTCCTACACACACATTCCTGCTGGACATAAAAAGGTGAGGCAGATCTTTGTGATGAGAGGCCATTAAACTATCAGGTCCCTAACTGTCCATTATGCAATAGATTTAAACGAATTTTGCTTCAATATGGAAATGTTTTTCCTTGTAGATAAATGCAGCCATATTCGTGCTTTTATTTTTACATTAAATAGAAAATAAAAGGAAACTCCACCACCACAGCTATTCTTTTGGAGACAGAACAAAAGCTATTCATGTATCAAATGCATACTGGCACCACACTGTTCAGCAGCAGTAAGAATAAACACATTCATTAACCATTAGGAGCTTCCAGCTGCCAAGACAGACTGGGAATGTCTCAAAAAACCATTGATAAATCTCTGAGTACAGAAAATCCCAAAAAGCAATTGTCCTCCTTTTGCTGCTTGTTCAGCCCAGCTACAGAATGTGCCAGTTCCTAAACAATGGCTGTCAAGGAGGCTTTACAGTCACAAGCAAAACCTAAGAATTAATTCTTATGAAGCCTGCTCTTTACAAACATTGACTTTGAATGAAAAATGTGTTGTTTCTTTACAGACTCATACATTGGGGGGAAAAGGTAAAGCTGTACTCAGTAATTTATGGAGGTAAATTATGGAATACACAGAAGCACAGAGTTGTAGGGGTTGGAAGGGACCTCGAAAGATCATGGGGTCCAACCCCCCTGCCAAAGCAGCTCCCTAGCTCATATTGCACAGACAGGCGTCCAGATGGGTCTTGAATATCTCCAGGGAAGGAGACTCCACCACCTCCCTGGGCAGCCTGTCCCAGGGCTCTGGCACCCTCACTGGGAAAAAGTTCTTCTGCATGTTGGTGCGGAACTTCCTGTGCTCCAACTTGCAGCCATTGCCCCTTGTCCTGTCCCCACAGACCAAAGAAAAGGGGCAGGCCAATTCCCCATGCACCCCATACTTAAGATATTTATAAACATTGATTAGATCCCCCCTCAGTCTTCTTTTCTCCAGGCTGAACAGCCCCAGCTCTCTCAGCCTTTCCTCATAGGATAGATGTTCCAGGCCCTTAATCATCTTTATAGCCCTTCTCTGGACTCTCTCCAGGAGATCCCTGTCCTTTTTATACCAGGGAGCCCAGAACTGGACACAATACTCCAGGTGGGGCCTGACCAGGGCAGAGTAGAGGGGGAGGATCACCTCCTTGGACCTGCTGGCCACACTCCTCCTGATGCACCCCAGGATCCCATTGGTTCTCTTAGCCACCAGGGCACACTGCTGGCTCATAGCCAACCTGTCATCCACCAGGACCCCCAGGTCCTTCTCCACAGAGCTCTTCCAACCACAAAACAAAACAAATCCCCACCACACACAAACTTCACCAGGCGCTTGCTTTCACGAGGTCTTCCTTCAGAGAGCAAACACAGAATACTGATGAATGCTTACTGCTCTTGTGCTTTCCTACCCCAAATAAAGTACACACTTAGGAATGACAAGTGCTTCCCAAAACACGGGAAAAATAGAAACACACTCACAAAATATCACACTGGACTTCTGTAATTCCTGCAGTTGCTTTTACAGTGACTCTAGAATTGACAGTTCACACTTAGCAACTCTTTAAAAGGGTGGATAATGGCAGGACAAGGGGGAGTTTATTGAAGCTAACAGAGAAAAGATTTAGATTAGGTATTAGGGGGAAGTTTTTTACAGAAAGAGTGGTGAGGTGCTGGAACAGGCTGCCCAGAGAGGTGGTGGATGCCCGATCCCTGGAGGTGTTCAAGGCCAGGTTGGATGGGGCCCTGGGCAACCTTGTGTAGATCCAGGCCTGGAGGTTGGTGGCTCTGCCTGTGGCAGGGGGTTTGAAACTCTGATCCTTTGCATCCCTTCCAACCCAGACCATTATGTGATTTTATGATAAGGAAGCAAGAGGGCTGGATAAGAAGCACAGCTGCAGTCTAAATCATCTGCTCAGGAAAAAAACCAAACAGACAAAACCCACCAAAACATAAGAGAAAAAAGTATGAAGTATGCCTGGGACACAGAGTAAGAGGTATCAACCACCAGGAAAAGAACTAAGTTACTGGCAAAGGGTACGAGCTGCAAAACAACCAATGGGAAGTAGGGAAGAGGAAGGAAGAAAAGCTGTCTGAGTGAAGATAACTGAGAATCCACCAAAAGCCAGACAGAAAATTCAGAGGCAATGACACAGCAGACACAGAGAATAAGATCAATTTGTTAGAGTATGCTAGACAGAACTACAGTCAGGCTCACAGAATAGATCCAGTCATGCTGAGGGAACTATCTCATGTTGATAGGATTAGCATTTCTGGCATGCTTTAGAAAGAGAGTGCTCAGAATTTAGCAATAGCTGCTTACAGGAAGTGGCAGGAAGGAAGAGTGAGAAGAGACCTTAATTAGATCAAGCTTATGGGCTGAGATTGGTGGCAGCAATGGCAAAGTGAGTGTACTGACGTCATAGCCCACATTCTCCAAGTTTGAGAGGAAGGACTATGACAGCTGGGAGAGGAGAAGACCAGGGTGTGAAAAAGATGGAGGGTTTTCAAAATCATGTACATGAAATCATAATGAGAACAAGGAACTGGTACCAAATCCTGCAGAACTAGAACAACAAATGCTGGCAAAAACCAGTGTGAGACTGTTGCATACAGCCAGTAAAAAACAATGAACTTTCATAGCCATACAATTAGCCAATTCAGAAAGGTTTTAGACCTAGTCACAGATAGGGTCCAACACTGAAACACTAAAGGATCTAGGCAGGGATGCATATATCCCCAGCACAGCAGTTCTGCACTATAGGGGTACTTGTGCTGAGAATGAACTACTGAGAGTGGCTGCAGCCCCACTCACCAGATCAAGCACCTCTTGTTGCTGGAGTCATGAGCCAGCTGGTCTGACTCTGTTCCAGCTCCACCAAGGAGTATCTTATTCTCTGGTTTTGTTGATATGAGAGAAGAGGTATAACGTGCATGTACCACCCTGAAACAGGAGCTGAAAAAGGAGTGCTGGAGCAAGTTTATGCTGTGTAGGTAACAACCACTGAAAGAGAAAGGTAACCATAGCACAGAACTGGGAGAGGTTCAAAGAGAAGCAATTTAACACTTTTACTGTATTATCAATGCTTGTGTAACCCTTTAATGCTTGGAGGACAACCACCCACCCTGTAACAGGTACCAAGCACAGCCAGCACACTCTGTTCAGTATTCTCAGAATACCATCAGACTCTGTGTGCTTGGGATCTCACACACCCAAAACCAAGACAGGCACAGATTTGGTTTTTCCCCCATCTTGTGCACAAGAAGAGTAAAGCCTTCTAATAACAACCTGTATTACCAAAATCCTTATGGAGTTATCTTGGGGCAGTCAGGTTTTGTCAGACTCTGAGCAGAAAGCATACAAATTCATCCTTTCAAATATAAAATATCTACTGGAATGGAAATTCTATAGGCTTTATGCATGCCTTTTAAACTGAAGTAATTACAGGAAAAATGATCAGAATTACACTGGTTATCTATAGAATCAGTCTGTCATCAAAGCTGGATGACATTGTCATAAACAGTGGTAACATTTGATGGAAGAGAACAGAAATTCTGTTTCAGGTGAGAACATAATTAAAGCTTGAGTAAGGATAGAAGCAGGACAAAAAGCCAGAGAAAACTTTCTGTACCCAAATGTCTTTGTTGCTAGGAGACTGCATGAAGCTTGACAGCAGAAGAAAGTTGGCTTCTCTGGATGTTACTGCTACCCATTATGGCAGTAAGGTAGAAGCTACACTATCTGCAAAGTCAAATGGAAACTTGTTTCACAGATACTTTCCAGCTGAGAGAAAAAGAGGATTTCATGGTCTGCCCCATAGTGTGACGTAACTTCAGTTTAAAAAATAATATTAATAATAATAAATCTACTTGTGTTCATTACAAACAAAAGAAGATCCAGAAATGCAACCACAAAGAATTTCCCAAGAACCTTCAGGAAATCACCCAGAACACAACAGCCAAAGAACACACTCCTGCATGCATTCAGAAAGAGTAATTAGTATAGCAAACAAAAGAATTATGCAAACTAATGCAGGAGCTCAGCAATTTAAAAATCACAGTCCATTCATTCTCTCCTTTTTCAGAGGATGAAGGAAACCTACAAGGCATATTAAGCAGTTAGCTCTTGAATTACAAAGTATATCATGCCAAAATCATTGCAAACAGTGAGTCTTGAGACATGAGAAAGCAGACTAAAAGTTAACTTGCTATGTTATGTGTATTAAGAGAAACAAAACAAACAAACAAACACCTGCAAAAACATTCTGCCAGCCAGACATCTGTCACAACAACAAATCTATATTCCAGTTGGTATTTCAGATTTTCACCCTCACTTATTCCTTATTTCCAGAAGGGCAGGATTTGTCTGGCAGCAGCTGATGGACATGGAAAAAAGGCAATCAGACTAAGAAGCTTTTATAATTCACAAAATTGGCACTATTGGGCAACGTAGTGATAACCCTGCTTTATCATGTCAAGATTTCAGCACTTCCTGATTTAGGAAAAAAAAGGGAAGGGGAAAGGGGAGGGCTGACAGATGGACCAGTAATGGCAGCATAGACGTGATTGAAAACATTCAGGTCTGCACTGCCATTACAGGAAAACCACAAGACGGATTTAAAGCTCTTTCGTTCCCTTTAACAGAAGGGACACTAGATGGTGCTACATCAGTACGCCTACCTTTATGCTCTCGCATGAATGGGAACACCACAAAAAAGAAAGTTCAAAAGAACAACCCACCAAAACCACCACAACCAACTGGGACAAGATAGGTGCCTCGTACATGCAGCAGCCAAGTGCCACTTCCACGTCGTAGTGCTGCCCCACTGCCCACCAACCTAGGGACCCGAGTCTCCTGCCAGATTACCTGAGGGAGCTCCACAAGCAATAGCAGTAGAAATTCTCTAAGTCAGGCTACATTGAACTTTCCTCTTAAATCTTGCTAAGAAAAAACCCAGAAAGAAGTACTAAATACCAAATTACTACAGCAGCTACTGAATCCTTTTTCGGGTTTAATTTGTGGTTAGTAAATACATGCACTACCAATAAACTTTTTAAAATAGCAATCCTCAAAACATTCACAAACAACTTTTCTTTTATAAAATGGAACAATTGTGCTACTTCATTTGCCCTTCTATGCTCAAATTAGCACAGATTCAGAAGCATCTACTTACACAGCTGTAACACTTTGGTTATAGCATCTATGACTTTTAGATCGCTCTACTATTAAATTCAGTGGGAAAGAAATTGTCTTTTACAGTGCTGTCCCCCACATTAGCTTAAAGAACTCTTTTCACCCAGTTTTTATCACCCAGGACTAACCCTGCAGTGCTCATTCCCATGGGTAAGCCAATATAGCTGCTTTTAGGCCACACAGAACAATAAATCAGACATGAGATGTAGTTAAAAGTAACCCTCATCTCCCCTCTGACACAGAATGGGGAAAGATTCTATCCAGACCAGTTACCTAAAACACCTCCAGTTGCACGCCCACAGCAATCTGCTCAAGCACAATTCTGGGGTGGTTTGGAGACACAAAATCTTAAAGCCACCCTGTATCCAAGAAAACATGCTTAACACCCTCAGAACGTGCAAGGCATCTTCTGATACGTTACATCTGCTCTCAGGTTGCAGGCAGGAAAGACCACACTGCTGACACAGAATGCTGAAGTGCCTTGGTTTCCCACAAACAAAAGGGGAGGGGAGTAAGAGAGGGAGGGAAGGAGCAAGAATTTAAAATTCTTTGATCACCAACAGCCTTCTTCAAAGTCAAATAGCACTACATGCACATCGTATCATTTATTCTTGGGCTTAAGTTATGGCAAAGTCAACTCCAATTACATTCTCATTAGTGGGTTACACTGCAGAAAGCATCACCACACAGCACTGTGACTCAATTCCCCAGATTTTTTTCCTTCACTGTGTTCAAGCCTTTATCTGCAAGAATATTTGCAGAGGACTTTTACAATAGGATGTAGGTGTTAGTGTTAGACTAAAAGAAATGAGGTTATCCCTGCTGCTGAATTTGAACATGCCCACAATAAGATGAATAGATGTTTGGCAACAGAAGAAATATGATGCTATATGTAGACTTGATGGGAGTATTTTCTTTTCCACAAACAGTTTAAAAGTGTAAATAGTGCTAACCTATCAGATCTACACAAATTCTTCATGATAAAGCCTCTAAGAATCCTAATTCTTCTGCAGATATTTCATCTCCTGCTTGTTTCAAAGGTATATGCTGCATACAAGCACGTAATACTTCCTCTGTAAAATCTTTCAGTAGAAGACCTATTTCCAGCTCTCAGCCTGTGCCCCTTGACACTCTAAAAATGCTCAGCAAGGAGCTGAACCTCAGAAAAACCCATTTAAAAAAAAAAACCCCAAACCACCCAAGAAAACAACCACCAAAAAAACCTACCACTATGTCTTCTTCAAGTCCTACCTGTCTCCAGGTTGAACACAGTACAAATCTGCTGCTGGAGAACAGCTAATATGTAAAAAGTGTTATAGGATCAATCAGGAAACCAAACCTGGCAAACAATTAGGCAAGAAAAGAAAGATCAGAAACTACATCAGACTTGAAACTGTGTGAAACAGGAAGACATACACTGACCTCTATTTAGCAAAACTGCTTTTAAAAATTAAAAAAGGGAAGGAGGAGTTTGTCTTGCTTTTCAAGAAACTATATTGATTCATGAAAGAAGTTGGTTACCTTGGCTTGTAGCCAGAAAAAATATGAAAGTTAATGTCTTCCTGTTCTGAGAGGAGGGAGGGGCAAGGTGACAGGACACAGCCAACAGAACAATTTGCAAGAAAGAGCCTTCTACAAAGGGCCTGGAAATCAGAATGAAGTTACCAGGAATGCACCTAGGTAACATGTAGAGTTTCTAGTCTGCCCACCAAGCAAATACCTACCTGGCAGTCACACTGACCTATTTATAAATCAGTTAAAGATCTCTAAACCCGTGAACACATTAGTAAGTTTCTGTTTAAAAAACCATTTATTTTATGTAGAAGCATACCTGACTGCAAGTTACTTCAGTGTTAATCTCTCAGATTGTGTTCAAGGGAACAGGAACACACAGAGCATCTCTCCCCTTTTCATTCTCTTTTTTCAGAATATTAACCCTTAGCAACTACACAGCAATTGGGCTGAGCAAAGTTAAGGCACACTACAAAAGTAGCTGTTGATGGGCATCATTAAATAGTTCCCTGACCTACAGACAATTCTAGAAATGGCTGGAAGTCACTCAAGATAAAGATATCTGGCAGAAAATTAGAAAGGTCCCAGTCTTTATTTCTGTTTTTCTCAGCCCTCTCATTTCCCCCTCCTGAAAAGCCATCTGACTCCTCAAACGTTCTCAGAGACCTTGGAACTGACAAGGTCACTTTAAGCTAAAAGAAGCCTCACAGCTCAGCCAACAAACCATGCATTTGGAATGGAAACTGTCTGTCATTTCATGGCCACATCCATGACTAAACCAAGTTACAGTGATTATTCAAACACAAAAAAATTGTGTCAGCTGACCACATTGCTAAGCATCAAATTCTATTTAAAATACCATACTTAAACACATATTCCATTTATTTGCATGAACTCTGTGGTAAAAAAGGCATTTAACATTTCATGCAAGCATGCAAAAGCAGCTGTTCCTTCTACATTAACTTCTGCAGTTGCAGAACTAATGTGACAAAAATGGAACAGATCTAAAAAGCAAAACCATGTATCATCGTACCATCAAAACGATGTTACATACTGTTTCTCCCATCCCACAATGCAATTCTCATATCAACATAAAAATGTAAATCAAGTTGCACATTAGGACAACTATTTCATAATCTTAAACTACAGTATTTCCCTTCCCTCGTTCCTGACTCCGTTTCTTTTCCAAACAAACTCCAAACAGTTCCATTTGCCAAGCACGTAAGGACGGGATCCTAAACCTGCAGCTGTCATTGGTCAAGCCTATCTACAAAAGCCTTCAACCTTACAAAGGGCTTTCATTGAAAACCCAGGTGCTTATGAAATCACTTCTTAAACAAGGAACAAACCATGCTGAACAGCAGCAGCATTGTCCATGAACCAGATATTTCACCAACAGCTTAAGAACAGAAGCTTAACTACACATCTCCGCATCCTTCCCAAGATAAAAGACTGGATTGCTTACCAGTAATGGTGCAGGCATCTCTGTACTCTCTGCAGTCTGGCACATCATCTTCCACTGCTTCACTTACATAGTGCTCTTCGTGGATGCCTGTGTCACAGGCTAGGACTGCATGATTCGACAGCTCCGAAGGAGGCACAGTGGCGGCCAAAGTGCAGTCGTGCAAAGCTGTGGCGTCCAGCTTGGCAGGTTTCACAGGGTTGTACAAACTGCCATCAGGGGGACCAGCACTGGAGACTGGGTCTGGCTGGCAGAAACAAAACTTGTTCTCTGTGCTGGAGTTGGCTCCAAGAAGTCTGCAGAACACAAAGGAAACAAATTCAATTCAAGCCATTCCAAACAGCGTAAATAAGAGCTGATAATTTTCTTCCCTTAAACATTAGTTGAACCTGACAAACTCAGCAAATACTAAAACCAGAAGAGTCTTCACAGAGCAGCTGCCCAGCTCTGCACCTTGTACAGTCATGTCAAGTAGGAAAGCACTATCCCTTGTACAGCATTATTTACCAGTGGCTGACTACAACACTCAGATTTCTGCCTAACCCAACTGGGGAATAAGCACAGCTCATCCACCTTGGCTCCTTCACCAACTTACTTTCTCCCACGTCAGTCAAGGAAAGCCCTATGTAAGCCAGCATGCTGCATGAGCCAGGCTGTACAGACAGCCTGCACATCACTGGCTGATCTACTGGTACTTCAGTAACACCATCATTTAGAACTGACTGGTAACAACCAATGCAGAAGTGATGAGGAGCTTATAGGATAACCCTGCTAGACCTATCCTCTCCACTGGGCCAAACTGCACAGCTTGGCCCTTCACAGCAGGGACCTCTGCTCCTGTTGCAGAGTGGGCAGGAAATTGAACTCAAGGTGTACTGGGTTAAGAGGGTATCCACTTATTGCTGCTCCCCAGTGCTTCAGCCTCAAAAAGGGAACAAAATCCATCAAAGACAGGTACTGATATCTGCTGCAAGATTAAATTGTCCAGAGAAGACGACAACTACTTCTATCCCAAAACTTCACTGAACCTTTCAGATAAGGGCCTACAGGCACCAGAATAACCCATGGAATAGTACTGCTTTTGGTTATCAGCAGTGTAAAGGAAGATGCAAATGCATGTTACTGCTAGGGAGGGAAAATACAATCACAGCATTACAGAAAACCAGATGTGGGAACAGTCTGAGGAACGGGCCACACAAGAACACCCAGACTACAGGGTAAAAGCAGAAAACCAGCCAGCATGACAAGACAAGTGCACTGCTCTGCAAGCAAGAGGCGTGGATGCAACTCAGTATATACATGCAGCAACAGAACACACTATCTTCAGTGCTTCACTGGGAACCAGAAATACAATGGTTTTCTGGAGATTCCTACGAAAAACACTCTCTTTCATCTCTAGGAACATGTCCAGATAATCTCATTCTACTGTTCAAGTTATACTCAGGATTTTGGCATCTCATTTTCTGTCGTTACTAGTAAATCTGTTGAGCATCTGTCTCTAAACTGTCAAGATGCAGATTATGCATTCTGGACATTCTGGGAGTAAGCTTCAGAGAAACCTTGCAGCAAAGTTTTAACACTGGACCTGCACTGTCTTTTCTCAACCTATTTTTCCCTTTCAGCACAGGCATAAGAACAGAAAATTCCCTCCCTCTCTGAGGGTCTCAACCAAGGACTTGTGTTCACTGAAATCAGAACACTGCAACTGGAAAACAGATGTGCAACATCAACTCTGTGAAAAAAACCACATCTTCATATACTAAATTACATTTCATTAGTTTTTCCTCATTTATATATACTTGTATTTTTCTATGGCATCACTTAACCTGCAAACAGTTCTCACATTCAGTGGCTCAAAACCTGTATTTTGTAACAATCATAACAGCTACAGGAACAGATTCGATGAAATGATAAATTTATGAGACCATACTTTCATACAAATGATACTCCACTGTGGCAGCTGCAGAAAGAGAAAATTTAACTCAAGGGCTTTAAAAAAATCTGATGGTTCCCCTGCAGAACATCCATTCTTCCTGCATTATCACAATATGTACTGAAAAGAACAGTGGGGAGACTCGTACTGATCATTTTTAAAATGCTCCCACTTCAAGTGGCTCTTTAGGAATAACATGAGGGACATTATTGATATTGGAAATTAGTTGTTCAAATGCAGTTGGAATCAAAAGGCAAATCTTCCTTTTCCCCTTTGTGTTGAAGACAGGAACAGCTTAATCTGGAAACAAGAAAACATACTGGAAATACACAGCCTGGCTGCTTAAAAGAGTTCCCTTTTGTCCTAGTTGCTACCACATGTCTGTGAATCACATTTGTTTTGGGAAAGTGTTATGAACAAGGGCATGTCTGGAAGTAACTGAAAACATGAACAGTGCTCTTCAGCTCTTCTGGCTCTCCTCTCCCCACACCCTGCCTTAGCAGCTAGAGGAAGGCAGCAGCATGACAGCACCACCACATGAGGTAGCAGTGACAGCCAAAGGGATGTTTCTGTGTAGGTGTCTTCAAATGAGTTTTGGGAAAGTAAGATCTGGTAACTTTTCTGGACACACTGACATTCAATTTCTGACACACCTGGTCACTTTTACTCATTCATCACTTGATCTCCCACATACTCCTTACCAAAAATACATTGGCTAGAACATAATATTACATGTTGAAAGAGTTTCACTTCTCCCCCTTCACCCTGCTTACTGTTCACACCAGTGAGGCACCATGCAACCAGTTCTCCCCCCTCTGTAAGCCACACTCCAACAGCTGCTGCCCTGTCACTGGTAAGAACAAGTGTTGAGACACGCACGTTCAGAAGCAAAAAGCCATCCATGCTCTTCCTTCACACCAGTTGCTCCACTGTTGGCAGTTATGGAAACTATATACAAATAAAACTTGAAAAAACCCTAACCACCAAGCAAAAAAAAAAAAACAAACCACCCCCCAAAACACCCCACAGGTCAGTCTGCCTGGTCTGCTGCAGAAAGCCATGGAAGATAGACATGAGAAAGTCAAGCTCTGGATTAAAGAGGAGAATTTGCCTTGATCTTAAAACCTTGTACCAGGAAGAGAAAAAAGCAGACAAAGGCATGTGTCTGTTCTCTTTCAGACTTATTTAGTGTCCTGGATTTCCATGCACACTGTGGAAAAATGCTGTTCAGACTACCAAAACCATAGAGGCACAGTTTGCATGGCCTTTCTTGCAAGGCAAATATTACCCCCCTAGTCCAGGGGTGCACTCTCTCCCTTTAAACTTTCATCTAAGTCTTCCCACTGCAGAAAAGAAAACTAAGCTACAGCTGAGCAGTATTTACCAGACTGCCAAAACAGCCATGAAGAGAAACAGAGATTTCAGCTACTAGACCAATGAAATAGGAAACACTAATATTATTCTTTAGTCAATCTCACCTGTACCTACAGTATTCAGAAGGAAAGATTATACAAATTGTTGTTGCAGTGCTTCGTATTTAATTCCTCCTGACATCCAAACAAGTACACAGTTTATAAGTCAAAGTATGATTTTTCTTTATGAAAGTGCCACACATTTCATTCTTTCTACTCTGCAATGTCAACAGCAACCTGCAGAGAGATTTAAATAACTCTCCTACCTAATATGACATCACTCAGCTTTTGCCTCAGTGGCTGTATTGTATCATTTCTACCAGTCTAAATACAATGACAGTATGGGGCCAATAAATAGACCTGGTTCTAAAGAAGTATTTGATTTGGAATTTCTGAACTTCAGTGTAAAACTGTGTGCAAAAAGAGAACAATTCCTTTATCATCAAAAAGTTTTAACCAGGTCATTTTATTCTGAAAAAACACTCTTATTTACAAGCTGTTCATTAAAAGGCACTCTGTCAAAACCTGCATTTTATAAGAGCAATAAGAGAGGCACAAAGACTTGCTCCTACACAGCACCTCTGTACAATCTAACCCAATAAATGCTTACAGTGTTTGCATGATTACTAGATGAAAAGCTTAAATTCTATATGCACCAAACACCACTGTCATCTAACAGTACATCTACACAGCAGTTTAGACTACAACTGCAGTGTAACTAAGAGTCCATTAAGAAGTACATTGGATACTGATGGCAGTCCTGATTACAAAAGCCAAGTCAAAACTGCTTTGTGGTTAGCCAGCACTGCACTCCATTTTTCAAAGCTATCCATCCATATGCACCTAGGCAAAGCAGTTCAAACTAGGAGACACATTAACATCAAACAGCCCTCAGGTAAAGGGGGGTATAAATCTCTGTATCAGTCATTACTGGGTTTTGGCCATTTAAAAAAAAAAAAAAAAAAAAAAAAGAAGTTTGCAGTGTGTTTTGGGGAGAGGGGGTTGTGTTTCATATACCACATATTTCATACAGATGCAAATTAACCAAACCATTTGCTGTTTCACAGCCATTTGAGATGGCTGTGAGTTTTTCTGCATTCAGGATCAAACACAATCAAACTCTTGACTCTAAAGATGCAAGTGAGTTAAATTAATCCTCCTTCCTCATTGAAAAGCAGTAAGAGACTGGGAGCTATTCAGCCATGTGCCTGTGTTGCAAACCTTGCAGCATTATTCTCATCACCATCTTGGACTACAGCAACAAATTACTGTACTCACAGGCATTCCTGGAACAGGTAACACACCACCCAAAAGCCACAGGCTGCACCCTATTGCAATTATTAAGAACTGGACAATTTTAGTTACCCATCTAGCTCTGATTTTGTGCTTCAAATAATACTTTTATTCCTATGTCAAAAATGTCAGCTTCACCACTACAGACATGTGAGAATTTACAGAACTACTTTCTAAAAAGAAGGGAAGAATATCTTGCTACTGCTTCTAACTAAAATCTTCCCCTTTTTTCCAGGTCATCCTTTTGCTGCACATACTCTCATACTTAATTAACTCCCTGGTTTAGAGCAGCAGCACAATTTTGAAGCAAATCCATTTACTGTGAGATAGCTGGGTTTTCAGAACAACTGTGGTACACAAGGCCAATTCCCTTTTGAGTAAGAGAACCTGAAAACTGCTCCAAGACACATTTGAAATGCAACTTGCTGCCTATCAGAGTCATAAGACTACAAAATAACCCAGTTCCAGTTCACTGAGAGGTCATCTGGCACAAACCTATGACATTTTTCTGCCTTTGGAAAGCTTCAAACCCTACAGGTAGAGTGGGACATCCAGCCCAAGGTGTCACTCTAAACCTAATCCAAAGAAAGCCAACCGAATCAGTAACAAAGACTGAAGAAGCTTCAGTTTCAACAACTTTTATCAACCTACCCATCCCTACTGACCAAAGTATCTGCTAATTTAGACAGAACATTATGGTACCAAGGGACTGAGAGAGCTTTCCACTCTCAGCATCTGCCTGGAAATACAGAGCTTTGACCCTGTATTCTCATTTACTAATTTACTAACTCCCATTTGCTAACTGACTGATGGTTAAACGCTTCGAAGGGTTTCACTGTGTGCAAATTCCTCCCCTTAATGTACTTCCAGGAGTCCCACCAGAAATCTACTTCCCTGATTCATACATCACTTTGTAAATCCACTAGATGCTTCTGTTAGTAACTAAGTCTTTAAAAAGAATCCTCAAGCTTTTCATTTACACAAAACCCTCACAACTTTCTTGAGATGTAGACATCAGAGCAAATCAAAGCCAGTTTATGTGTTCATCTAATCTGTGAAACAGATTAACATGCTGGCCTGCCCTCAGCAAGTCAGAAGAGTCTTCAGTCTGTTCTCTGGAAAATAATGATTGAATTGACCAAAGCAACTTAATGAAGACTTGCTTCAAGCATTCAGTTCATTTCTTTAGTAATTCACATCTTGGATCTCTAACTTTTCTTTTTTTTTAATTTAAAGGCAATTTCTTCACAGTGTGTGGGCTCAAAAGCCAGTCAAAATGCCTACATCCATTTCAACACACTTTGTCAGACCATAAGAAAACAACCATTTGCAATAGGTCCAGCTTTAATACACACACACCATCACCATTTAACTTTTAGTTAAAGTCTGAATTTTACTGTGTTTTGAGTTGTTTTAACCTTGTCCTGTATTATAACCCTCTTATAAACAGCAGGGGGTTATTTTCCACTCAGGAGTTAAAAGTGTGGAATGCCAACTGCTTAAACTTCTAACTGGGGGGGACATGAACCATCAAAGTATCACAGATAGATGACAGAATGTGACAAGCAGTTTATTTACCTTCAAACACTTCACATAAAAACAAGTCCTGTATTTCTTATGTTAGAAGAGATCCATTACTTTAATGTAAAATTAAAGGGAAAAGCATCTTGGCCAACTCAAGACTACATCCCCATCTAAAGTTTTAAAGCCATCTAAGAAGTACCTTTCCTAGACTGCCCTGGAGGAAGCACTGTTGTGCTTTCAGTGACCTGGGCAGTCAGACCAAAGCCCTCTGCTACTGCAACATCACAGAGACCCTTTGCCCCAAGCCTTAAGTGACATATAAGCTATAGTCCATGGTAGGGTTTTTTCCTCTTCATGGTGGGACTAGGAACTCTTTGGCCTAACCAAATGCAATCTTTTCAGAGAAGCATTAACATCTAGTGAACATGACATATGCTATAAAGGATCTCTTCAGGTATGTACCTCCCAAACAAGGAGCTCCACTGCCTACGAAACCATATTTTCAAGCTAAAGATTTGAAGGGTTTCTAGTATGAATTTTTATAAAGCCTCATCACCAAGTATTATGCAGATAAAGGGATCCAAGACCAGAACAATACCTGGCTAACTGCCAGCAGCATGGCAATGTCATTTAGACTAAAAGTCACCAGTAGAGAACAAAAGCCAGAATAGCAGCAGCAATAACCAAAAAGATGCTTAAAGTATAAACATGTAAAGAACAAACCCTTATTCTCAAGGTCCCCAGAGCTGCTGCTGTGACCTTATTTGACCATTAAGTCATCAATCAAGAATGAGTCATATCTTCTCAAAAATTAATGCAAGTCAAAACATCACAAAAAAGCCTCGTAATGAAATGAAAGCAACAAAACCCAACCAACTCAAACCCAAAGAAAAATACCTCACTGTCCTCCAAAACCAAAGTTTCTCACCACTAGGATTGGCCTTCAAAAGGAACCCATCAGTCTTCTCCCTCCAGGCCAAGGGAGAGTGGAAGCATACTGTAAGAGAAGCCCTGGCTTTGACCTTCACAGCTGTGAGCGCACAAGTGTGCTCTCACCCAGCTTTATGTAACACTGCCCATCTCTGCTGAAGTTCCTTGAGGCAAATACTGCAGGGTTCTATAAATAGTCCTTCCTTGTGTGAGGCTCACATTACACTGGGAGCTTTTTACATCTCCCTCTCCCTTTAGTTAATGTAGGCCACCGAGCTTGCCCTCCCCACCCATGAATAGATAAACTAACAACAGTTTAAAAAAAAAATAAATCAGTGCATACCCTTTCCCACAATGCATCACACCCCTAGCTGGGAGATCCTACCTACACACATGCTGCAGACCTGTCATGGAACAGGGCAGGTGTTCCTGCTGCAACACCGCGAGTACAGAGTGTAAGAGAACTGCACGTGCAGTCAAAGCAGGAACTCATCAGGTAACAAAGCAAAGCTCCAGGTACGGTAATGCAAGCGGTGAGTACCTCAAACACGTACTTTCTGTTCTTACCCATGCACGGGCAAGGTGCTCACTGAGGACGATCAACATAAGATGGGGCCATGAGGCATGGTTCAGTATTTTCTGAAGAGAAGGAAAGGATCTAATGACTTAAAAAAACCCAAAGAAACAAGTCACCAGATCATTTGGGATGAGGTTGCTGAAAATCTGTGAATGTGAGCTTTCACAGAATCACAGAGTTGTAGGGGTTGGAAGGGACCTCGAGAGATCATGGGGCCCAACCCCCCTGCCAAAGCAGCTCCCTAGCTCATACTGCACAGACAGGCGTCCAGATGGGTCTTGAATATCTCCAGAGAAGGAGACTCCACCACCTCCCTGGGCAGCCTGTCCCAGGGCTCTGGCACCCTCACTGGGAAAAAGTTCCTCCGCATGTTGGTGCGGAACTTCCTGTGCTCCAACTTACAGCCATTGCCCCTTGTCCTGTCTCCACAGACCACAGAAAAGGGGCTGGCCAATTCCCCCGGCACCCCATACTGAAGATATTTATAAACATTGATTAGGTCCCACCTCAGTCTTCTTTTCTCCAGGCTGAACAGCCCCAGCTCTCCCAGCCTTTCCTCATAGGATAGATGTTCCAGGCCCTTAATCATCTTCGTAGCCCTTCTCTGCACTCTCTCCAGGAGATCCCTGTCCTTTTTATACCAGGGAGCCCAGAACTGGACACAATACTCCAGGTGGGGCCTGACCAGGGCAGAGTAGAGGGGGAGGATCACCTCCTTTGACCTGCTGGCCACGCTCCTCCTGATGCACCCCAGGATCCCATTGGCTCTCTCAGCCACCAGGGCACACTGCTGGCTCATAGCCAACCTGTCATCCACCAGGACCCCCAGGTCCTTCTCCATTGTGCTCTTCTCCAGCAGGTCAACCCCCAGCCTGTACTGATACAGACAGTTATTCCTCCCCAGGTGCAAGACTTTACACTTGATTTTGTTGAACTTCATTAGGTTTCTCCCTGCCCAGCTTTAGTACATTAACACATATGCTGCCTACCAGCATATCTCCTCGTACCACTAGGACTAAAAATTTTTTAAAAGGCAGATATCTAATATTTGTACATCAGTTCAGGTATAGAGGAAAGTATTGCACCTGCAGCAAACCTAGTCCTCAAATAGTACAGATGGGAAGAGTGGTAAAAGAAACCTGAGAAGCGTTGCGGCTTTACACACCATCAGAGCATGCAAGTCCCCACTTCCTTACTTCTCCATAAGCCTCAAAGTCTTTCAGAAGACAATTAAGTATTCAGTACTGCTTTTCCACAAGTTAGGAAAAGCTGTGGGATGACAATTTCTCCCAAAGGTAGCAGAGGATGTAACATCACTGTCGACTCTTGACTCCTGAGCTCATTTTCTATCCCCAGGAAGAACCAGCAAGAGCATGACTAGAAGAGGAGGGGAGAGAGGCAAAAGTGCTCTAGACACATGAACCAGCAACTAGTAAAGAGGAAATTGAAACGAAAAATCCACAACAACCTCACTGAGGATTGCTTGGCCTAAGTCAGCATAACATGCAGTAGGCAAAGATCTCCACATAAAAATACGTTACCATTCCAAGTCAAAACCCTGATCAGCAGCCAAGCCATACCTTCTTCCTCAGGCCAACACTAAAGAGCAAGGAAAAGCAGTGAAAACAGCTGAAAGACCATGCTCAAATGGTAGGTGTCCATCCCCCCTTCCCCCACTACTACTGTTTAAACAAAGATACAATTAACCTAACTGCCAACAAATTAGGGCCAAGATTTTTAGTCAAGTAACCCTGAACAGACTGACTCAAACTGGATATTTATCATGATTTAAAACCTGGGGGGTGGATTTTAATCTTGTTTGTATTACTATTGTTTTTCTTCTATTACAGGAAGATTTTTTTTTAATTTTTTTTTTACTTCTCCCTCTCCACAATGAATTTCAGAGTCCACACAGGAGTTGGAATAACACCAACTTTTAAAAAATACTCTTTTACTGGATTGGAGAAGTGTCATGATTTCATATTTTAGTAGCTTTCCTTCTGAAAACATTTATACAAAATATCACACAACAGAACCAAGACTACTGCTTTTCCTTATTTATTGCACAGAGACTGTGAGAGCAAGGATGAGAGGAACCAGCTAGTAGAAGGAACAAAGTTCCTTGCAAATAGCCCTAAAAGAAAAAGAAAATCCCACAAAAAAACACCAAACGAAACACACACACACTATGATACCTGTTGTCCCCTGATCCACTTACTTTCAGACTGAGTTTATTGGTTTAGACCAAGTGGAATAATCAAAGAAAATATAAAAAAAACCCAAAACCCTAAAACCAAATCTAAACCCAATCTGTTGAGTATGGAAATCCCATATTTTTCACAGAAAGCAAAAACTTTAAAATTGCTTCTAGCAGCAATAGGAAACTTGAAGATGACTATTAGGAAACTTACCTCCAAGGACAGTCAGATCACTGATTTCTGCTCTGGGCGAGATGCTAAGTTCTGTTGTGGCTCACCAGCATTAGTCACCCTCACTCCCTGGCAGCCAGCCTCCCCACGTGCTCTAGCAACTGGCACGACCCAGTGAGAATCTCCCTCATAGTCTTATAACCCTAAATATGCAGAGTTCCTCAAAACCTCTCTTGCAGCTTCTTTATGGATTGTCAGTATCACTGTGCCTCATATCCATTGTCTCCTGTCACCTTTAAGTAGTTGTGTATGGGAGCACCACTTTCAGCCATATACTATAGTACCTGAGAGGACATGAGTGAACTGAACCCAGGTCTGTCACAAGCACTATAATTATAGCCCCTATCTAAAGGGTTGAGCTGGAGGGAATGAACATCACAGCCAGCAAAGGGAAACCTCCAGCACCTATGGATATCCAAGCCTTTACAAGTCACTTTAGGTTCCAGTACTGAGGAGAGACACAAGACAAATTCCTCAACAACCAGCCATCCTGGGACTTATTCCACAGTTTTGGTCACATGGATTTCCCAGCAACAGAGACACAAGCTGCTGACTAATGAGGGTACATCCCAACACACACCATTCCAGTGCCAGACTGCTTTCCTTCTGCTTCCACAGAAGTTAAGCGCTACAACAAAAGAGAGACATCTCACAGGCCCCTTCTAAAAATGCTACAATGTAGTTCAGTAATTGGCACAATTATTCTGTCAAGTCATTTTTCTGCTTGTGAGGTTTGTGTGTAAACATCAATAGTGAAATAGGGAAATAAGAATTTGCTGTTTAAAGGCTGCTCTGTAGACCGTATATATGTGTCTGTGTTCTTGGGAACCTAGAAATGTTTATCCTAACAACAGGCTGTGGAATTTTAGGAAACTGAGCCAATTATTCATGGCTCAGTGCCATTAAAGTCAAAGATACTCTAGCAAAGATTTTGGAAGAGATTTTTTTAGAAAATTCCAGGGGCATTAACATGAACATCACAAAAGCAAGGCTACGATAATAATCTTTAAACAAAAAATGGCAAAAAAAGGCTCCTTACAAGGGAGAACTATAGAAGTGTAGAGCACAAGCTAAGGAGTAAAAATGCAAGTTAAACGTAATCCATGGTCTTGCTTCATTTCAGACTAAACTATCTTACTTCATTGCACAATCAAGTTGCAATCCAGCATCGGGGCCTTCTCTGAAAGGCTACAAAGAGTAAAATCTGAAGTCACAGATGGATCAAATGGTTCCAAACAATTTAGAAATTTATTTTGGGAAGTTGCTGCAATAGCCCTACTTCTTGAAGTTGTCCTCAGATAAATTCTGGTATGCACAAGAGATAGCGCTGGATATTGAAGTTGGCATATCAGATTCATGGCACAGGCTGCTGCCTCCTCCCAGCTCCTGCTCTACTGCAAAGCTCTGTTGATGGAGATCTAAAACTACTGGAAGTGGACTAGGCAAGCCAATCCACTTACCAGTCAGTTAAATCTGTTTCCCACTTATCAGCATGCCTTATGACTTCTTCCTATCTTAGCACCCAGTCCAAAAGCATGCTGAACAGTGTCAGGCAAGCAACCAAGCCAGCTTTCAGTGAGGGGAGAAAACACTGTTTGGCAAACTTCATTCCTACATGTCAAGGATTTAATCTCCACCTCTTAAGTGCTCTACATCTTAACTGGTAGACTGACATTTCTCTGAAAACTTTCTCAGAAAGCAAAACTTTTCCCTACAGTATCAAAACCAACCCTTGCTCAGGCAAGAAGAGGAACAGGACAAATTTGGTAAAATATTACAGCATCACAGTAAAGGTGAAAGTACAATAAACAATATATAAGGTTGGTAAACACAGTATTTGAAGCACATCTTCCTTCAATTGAAAAAATACATAAATATGAATCATGTTCCCTCCCTAGAAGAAAAGATGGTATCCCTCAATATATATATATACTGCACTCCTTCAAAATGAGGGGTTTTTTTCATAGACCAAATCTGGCAAAGGTCCTATCAGCCTCAAAGCCACAATTAGGACTAGTTTTCCCCAACTCGTGCACATACTTGGTCACAAGTATTCACAAGATTCAATTTCTTAAGCAAACAAAACCAAATCCATAACACCAAACCACAAAAGAAAAAACCCAACAAAAAAGCAACTGTGATATCTACTCAGATTTATGACTGGAACATCTTCTGGAGTTCCAGTAACCACCGTTATATTTGAAGAGGATTATAAACTTTGACAGGGACCCTAAAAAAGTACAACTAAAGCCAAAGTAGTTGTCTGGCTGTTTTAAAGACTTCCACGTTCCCTGCTTGTGCACAAAGCAGCAAGCATCTGTCAAGGGACTTGGAGAAGACTCAGATTTCTAGATCCACAAGCAAATGGCAAGCAGGGCCTACAAGTACAGCCCTGAACGTAAACACAGGATTTCCTGAAAGGACCAGACCTCTTTGCCTACCCTGTGAATCCCCTGGGCAAATTGCTCATTTGACACCCAAACTCTTCTTACCTGAGGTAAAACAGGTAAAGCCAAGATTTGACAGTTGAAGTATAACACTGGAGTGCTTCAGGACTGCACACCCTCAATTTCATTATTTAGCTTTCATTAATTTTAGATTCTCTGTCCAAAATGCTCTAGCACTAGACCTCAAAGCTTTATCACATCTCTTCTACTGTCAAAAAAGATTATGAAACTCTCCTACCTAATGAAGGATGTCTGATGGGTGCTTCCTGGCACCTTAGATCTGCAGACAGGGGGAAACAAGCTGGCTTGGAAAGGGCTGCACATCGCATTATTACATGAGAGAATTTTTAGAGAAATACTTCTATATTCTACATAAGCACTGACTTCCCTGAAATGAAATCAACCTATTTAATTCCTTCTACAATTCATGTAGGAAAAAAAAAAGTACTTAAACTTAGTCCTCCTTTAAGCACAAGCAAGTTGGCATATTACACTGTGTCTGCCCAAGGGTTTGGAGTCCAACAGAATTTTCAGCGAGACACTCTGAAATGACATTAAAAAGCATGCCAAACAGCAGTGGAGATCTCCAGGCCACCAACTATACACCATATAAGTAACAGTTTTGGCTTTGTTTAACAAATTCTTGGGTCACTTGTTTGGTCAGAACACCACAGCAGTCCAAACAGTTCACGGGGCAGTTTGAAGCAGAGAACAACCCTGCATCCTAAAAAGAAAAGGGCAATGTGTTTTCCCCACCAGGATGCCAGGAATGAAACACTGTAGCTATTCCTACTGCTGAATAGAGACATGAGCGCCCCGACCACCCTTACTTCCCCTGTTGTTCTGGATTGACTGTTCTCAGAAACACAGCTTAGCTGTATGGAACTGCAATTTCAGCAAAGATACAACCCCCAATTTCTACTAAGAACCATTTTCTGTTCTTCTCAGTAAGATATTCTGCCATCACTTTAAAATAGCTACTTTATAACATTAAATTATTCTTCCATGTGCTCTTATGTCTCTAAGGTGCCGTGGCTCACGGCAGTGAAGCTCAGTTTTCACACATTTGTCCCTCACCATGGAGACAGAATAGGAAAAAAAAATGGTGTGTATATACCTCACTTGTATTATTAAATAGAGATTAATCATCAATACACCCTACCAGTATTCATCATTTGGGTTGAATCTCCATGGCTAAAACAGGAAGCACAGTAAGGTTCCCATGACTCAGGCCTAGCACTGCTTCCCCTGTAAACTTCCATCATCACCACCAGCAACTGACATCGAGGCCAAAATAAGCCTACAGTTTAAAAAAAAAGCAGCCAGCTTTTTAAAGCAGCCAGTCTAGTCCAGCCCCTTTTCAGTGGTCTGTGGGGACAGGACAAGGGGCAATGGCTGCAAGTTGGAACACAGGAAGTTCTGCACCAACATGCAGAAAAGCTTTTTCCCAGTGAGGGTGCCAGAGCCCTGGGACAGGCTGCCCAGGGAGGTGGTGGAGTCTCCTTCCCTGGAGATATTCAAGACCCATCTGGACGCCTATCTGTGCAGTATGAGCTAGGGAGCTGCTTTGGCAGGGGGGTTGGACCCCATGATCTCTCGAGGTCCCTTCCAACCCCTGCAACTCTGTGATTCTGTAACCAGCACCTGAACCTTCCTACTAGGACCCTTGAAGAGATCCACAGGTTTTCATTGTAGCTCTGCAGGTTAAGACCACTTGTGCCCTTGCTCCAAAGCTGCTCTTCAGTCCAGACACCATAGCCACCAAAATCCACATCAGCTGCCTGCACCGTCCCGGCAATCTCTGTGCAACCTGAGTAAGGCACACTCCCACTTTCTCAGCAGACCAGCCGGTGCTGAAATGCCCTCTTCTTCAGTCTCACTCTACCCACACTTGACTGCAGTAGAAACATGAAGGTTTATAAATAAGCAGGAGGAAAAGGTCAGCCACTTGACTTGGATCCACAACTTTCTAGGCTAAGATCAGCTGCACAGTAAGCTGGGGGGGTGGGTGCAGAGAAGAGACCAGTTTTCCCAGAACATACCATGAAACTGCATGGAAACAACAGCGTACGCCTATATGGTCTCTTACAGAACCCCACTTGCAAATGAGTGCTCACACTGCCGTATTGATACAGAACAGAAGGGTGCTTTACAACTTCCACTGTTTTCAGATAATTCATGCTAAAGGAGGAAAAAAGCAACACAGTTCAGCAGCAGGGAACAGATCTCATAATAGCTGGCACTATGTTTTGAGAGGATGTTTGTTGTTTTTTTAATAAAAGTTTTCTCCTTTTTAACTTCTGTTTACCAGTAATTTCATAGGTTTCCACACTTCCTCAACCTTTACACTGTGTTCTGACCTGAAGGCAGTGAACAAAAGAACAGAGCTGGTCATTAGCTTTTAAAAAGGCCCCAATAAAGATCTACTAATTTACAGTGCAATCGAGAAATCATACAAAACCCAGATATACAGCTAGCAGAGTTCTTTTCTTGCTATTAGAATGCATATATAGTTCACTGGTGCAGTGTTTAGCTACAGCAGGAGGTTTCCAAGTTCAGATAGACTTCTTTCTCTTTGCACAACTGTATTATTAGACAGGAAGCTTGGTTTGGCAGTCCTGCATCACAAGTATCTGTTGTGCTCAGTTGTGGGATTTTATTTATTTTTAACAATTCTGGTTAAAGTGATGTGGCTGCACATCAATGAACAGTGCTATAGACTATATTCCTACAGACAGGCAGAGACTTTAGAGTCTGAGTATGCTCCAGCCTTGCTCCAAATATACCTGCAGACATTGCAGCTGCACAGTACTACCTGGTCATTCACAGTGCAGAGTAAAAGGCAACTAGAGATGACACTGGCCACGTTGTTCTTACATTACCCAGGACAGCTACCAGGCTCAGTGACAGACATGTATGCCATCAGCCTTCAAAACCAAACATTTAAGCTAGTTCCCATTGTATAGTTGGCATTCATCATGAATTGCCCTTGCTCCAAGGAGCACTACCATAGCCACCAGGTTTTTGCCATTATGGTTGGTGTTCTTCAGACAAATTACACACAGTTGTAAAATTAAACTGAATTTCACCTTAGCAAGCTTCAAATTACCCAGAATACATCACATATTCTACATAACACACATGACAGTGGGCAAAAAATACATGACAAAGCTCAAGTGCTACATGCAGAATTTTTCTATAGTTAAACACCCTACATAAGCAAAGTTGCAGCACCAGATTAAGCCCAACAGAATCTGCAAGACTGCACACGTGGCACAGAAGCCAGCAGCTGTATGATAGTCTCAGCGGGACCAAAGCCCACCAGTCAAAATGAAGACAGACAAGATTTGGCAAGAACTGATTCTGACTGGCTGGAGGAAAGAAAAAGATACACTTTCCAAAAGGTATTTTTAATTGAGAGAAATCAAAAAAAGAAGGGTTTTTTTTTCCATATCAGGCAGGCATCACTACCCTGTGAAGAGTCAGTATGCTGGAACATATAAAACCTAAAAATAAATAGTAAAAAGAGGTCTAATCTTTAGTTTCAGCATGCCTGCTGAATGGAACATTACTTTGTGAAACACTGGAGGCAACTCATACAGCCTACCTTACTTTATCTTTGGTGTCCCCACAGCAATGAAATACACATCACTGAAGTGTTTCTGTTATGTGGCAGCGTTCCCAGGTATGTCATTTAGAGAGGTCTCAAACAGCTTCAAATTCTGTTATGAATTCTCTACCTGCAGATATTACTGGCAAAGATAAACATGAAAAGGAAGAAAACACATTCACTCAGCCACGCACGTGGAGACTGGGGATGACCTCCAACCTCAGCACTACAACAACACGTGTATTAAAGGAAAAAAAAAATATTTGGAAGGGAGGAGGGAAGAACACATGGCACTGTATTTAGGGTAGTCTGACTACCTGTAGTGCCATGAGGAAAACCAGTAGCTTTCCTATATCATAATATCATAATGTAGTTCATCATGGTGTAAAACGGTGGGCTCTCTTGTGCTTTGTGCTATTTTCCTATCACAGCTTATTGTACAACCCTTCTGTGAATTTAATAAACCAACCTGAAACTCATAAGAATTTTTTTTTTTGTAAAATATCAAATTTTAAATATTAAAAGCTAACTGTAGCTGAGTACCATGGTCAAATTAAAGGTTCCACAATTTTTAACAATTTCCTTTTTCCATGACATTGTTGTCTGCATCACCCTCCCCTGGTTAATGTGCCATCAGGAAAAAGTCTCACACATAAGCAAACACAGTGCTTAAATTAATGTAACTCCCAATTCATCCAAGCTGTCTCAGGTCAGAGCCTTTTCCACTAACACACAGTGAAGAGCAACACTTCTCATATTGACTCGAGTTAAAAGGAGTCTGTTGAGGTCCAGGCAGCCTTTGAACATCATAGAATCATAGAATGGCAAGGGTTGGAAGGGACACCAAGGATCATAGAGCTCCAACCCCCCTGCCACAGGCAGGGACACCAACCTCAGGCCTGGATTTACACAAGGTTGCCCAGGGCCCCATCCAACCTGGCCTTGAACACTTCCAGGGACAGGACATCCACCACCTCTCTGGGCAGCCTGTTCCAGCACCTCACCACTCTTTCTGTAAAAAACTTCCCCCTAATATCCAGCCTAAACCTTCCCTCCTTCAGCTTTAATCCATTCCCCCTTGTCCTGCCATTATCTGCCCTTTTAAAAAGTTGATTCCCCTCCTGTTTGTCTGCTCCCTTCAGGTACTGGAAGGCTGCAATGAGGTCCCCCCGCAGCCTTCTCTTCTCCAGGCTGAACAAGCCCAGCTCCCTCAGCCTCTCCTTGTAGGGCAGGTGCTCCAGCCCTCTAATCATCTTTGTGGCCCTCCTCTGAACCCTCTCCAACAGTTCCACATCTTTCTTGTATTGGGGGCCCCAGATCTGGACACAGTACTCCAGGTGGGGCCTCACGAGGGCAGAGTAGAGAGGGACAACCACCTCCCTGTCCCTGCTGGCCACCCCTCCTCTGATGGAGGGGTGAAAAACACAGTGAAAAAGAAAGTTTCCCCCCCATTCAACTCTGCCAATTTCCTTTCAATAACACAGAGAACACAAGCTAACAAACCTGAGAAACATACCTTTGCAAGCCTTAATAACAGCTAACAACTCAGGCAAAATAGACAAAACAGTTGGGAACGAAAGGTACCTTTTCCCACCCCTTCCCATTCCAAACCATTGGCAGCTCCCTCAGCTCTCAGCCAAAAAGTCTGTCCTGCAGTGACTCTAACATCCAGACTGCTAAAAATAGCTTCTCAACTACAAGACATGTCCATTATCAGTGGAAAAATTTTCTGCAGACCCAGTAACAGCCCCACAGCTCAGTCTGATGACATGAGAGACTAATGAGGCAGGCTAAAGAACGGTTCATCAAATTCAAAGTCTTTACTGCGTGCCCATCACAGGCAGAGCTTGGATCATGGCTGGAAAGTAACTATCATCTGGAGAAAAACAATCTCAAAAACCTGTGCTTAAAAGATCTATTTTTGCATAAACAGCACTGATGTAAAATCAGAACATGCTGAAAACACCCTGATAATCTGAAGTACACTTGCAATTCATCAATCCTTCCATGATTCTCTGGTGGTCTTTACAAGCAACATGTAATAAGGTACATGATATTCTGTAGGCAAGTGCAACACACTCAGCACTCAGAAGTTGTTTTCCTCACTATAAATATAATAAACCTGAGTGATTAAAAGGCTTGCCATGGTCACTTCTATAATGATACCTGTGTTGTGGGTTCTGGTGCTTCATTGCATGCTATAATCACTAAAGGAAAAATGCACAGGAGATCTTCCATTATCTGAAGTATGGAGACATGACAAGAAGTAGGTCATCTTCAGATGCTGCATAAAATGGCATTATGCACTATATAGCTATGCAGAAGTGCCATCCAAGATGTCTTTAAAAACCATTATGACATAGTATCTGTATTTGAGGGGGGTTTTTTTAATTAGAGAGGACCTTGTCATCTCTCAGAAAGACACAGAACAAGTTAGCAAGACTTTCAAACTTCAGACACAAAATTCTCCTCCTGTATAGACCACAAAGTTCTGAAACTTCCACCACTCACTGCTACCAGAGGCCAGCACCATGACTTACCCAGATAGAACAGAGTTCTTATGTCATCACAGCAAAAACTCTGCAACTCAAGAGAACACTGATCCGACTCTTATTCCCATCTTTATCCTGTATCATTCATAGAAGCTCTCTTAATTCACAGAGAATTTAAGCAGTGAAACCTTCACCATCCACTTAAGTTTCTAAACATGAAGGTGTCCTATTTACTCTGTTTTTGTAAGGATGCTGAGGTATTTTAATTATTCATGTTGAAGATGACAGTAGGTTTGATAATGATACCTCACAAACAGAATCTCCAGGTAGGAAGTTACAGATCCATAAGTACAGTTACATGGCATTAAATGTGACTGCATTAAAGGCTGTAATTTTAAGTCTGGGAGTGACATCAACAACACCTACTTCAGACCTTGAACACATGCTTCAGAAGCATTTCTTTCTTGTACTGTTAAAATCCCCAGCTGCTTCCAGAACAACAGTATAATTTTATCCCAAATAAATTTCTGTGCAAAGCTGAAGTATGCTTGAATGCATCATTTTATCAACCTTTTTTTTTTTTTAAATAAAGATTTAGACTATGGGTGGGTTTCTTTCCTAAGCCTAAAGTAGATGTGAGCAAAGCAGAACTTTCCATGGCTACTGTAAACATACAGCAACTCCATTCATCCATTTGTTTTTCCCATGACCCTTTCGTCAGAGGGCAAGTCACATCAGTTGCACTATGACCTTCCTAGTGACCTCACATTAATGACCATGCCAGAAACAAGATTTCTGAACCAGATTAAAAATTACTGCACTGTTGATGCAATAACTATGATTTGAAATTGCAGTATTGGTAATTGCACAAGTAAACTAGTGCTTAAGCATGACAAAAAAAAGAAAGAAAGAAAAAAAAAGAGAGAAAAGAGTAAAAATTCTAGTGAATTTCCATCTTTCTTTAAGGGGCAGACAAAAGAATTTGCCTGATCTTAAAGCTTTGCCATTTCAAGATAAACACTTTAACTCAAGATTGGGTCTTTTTATATTGGAATGAGGGCACTGAAAAGGTTCTTCATCTAAATTAATTCCCCTGCTTTCCTCTCACTGGCAAGAGGCAAGCATTTTTCCTACCACATCAGTCATCTCTTCTCCCACCACTTTACATCCAGGAAGAAAAGGAAGAGCCAGGTTCAAAACTCACCAATGCTTGTCAGCACCTGGAAGGATACCCTGATCAGATCCATGACTTGTGTCACCTACCCAACAAGAGTTACCAGGACCAGTATGAAACAAGCGTACTGAAGACTCCACTGAAAACTGGTTAAACCAGAACATACCAGTATGGGAAGGCAGATCTTCCTCCGATCTCCCTGGCACAGTTAATGTACCTGTGCAGTAACACTAGCCAATGGACTACATTTCCTGAGAATAAAGAGTGGAGGTTAAAGGAGGGGAGCAAACAATCTGGCCAGGAATAAATAAAAATAAGCTCAAGGTCTCTTATATCAATACATGTTTAAATTAGAGTTTCCACATGATATCCAAGCTGTCTATATTAAGCCTCTCAGGCCAGTCTTCCACTAAATTAAGCTCCTGAGTGGCTTAAAGTTCACATGATTTTGAGAGCCTACTTACTAGGCAGCTATTCTTTCTGTATCTCTTGTACTGAAGATTGTCAACTACAGTTTTCCATTTCAATTCCAGCTCTGTAATGAAAGCTATGACAAAGTTAAATGACATCAGAAAGCACATTTCACCTCTTTTAGAGCAAAAGGGTTTCAGAATGAGGTGGGATCAAAAGGAACAGTACCACAGTCAATGATGAAACAGCTTTAGTATTTAAAAATCTAGCAACATGGAAACAATGAGATGAAACACATTCCTATCACTTCTAATTCTCAGGTTTTCCCAGTAATTCCTGTACAGCCCCATGATGACTAATGATGATATGAAGACAAACTGTACTGCTCTAAAAGGCTACGTATCCACCTCAGTCTTTCATTTCATATTTGGAACAAGCTGTCTCAGAATAATTCCAGCTAAATTCCTAATGAGGAAGGCTGGTAAATGTATTATAAACTAGTGGAAATGCTTTCCATTCTGTTTAAAGACTTAATCTTAAATTATTCTATTTGCTTGCTAGGCTGAAAAGTTTTAGTATAGAGCTACCCTTTGCTTTTACCTAAGCCCACTCCACATGTTTAGAAGCAGATCGCCCACTGAACAAGCCCACCCAACTGCAGCAGGGTAGTTTCCAACAGCACCTTTCTCACAGTTTCCTTTCCCTCCAACTTTTCTTCTTGGAGTCTGTGTTAATGCCATGTTTTGGGACACAGCTGACCAGAAAGAACAAAACTGATTTCCATTGCAGTCCATGCCACCAGAGAACAGACATTAAACCAGCAAGGTCTGAGTGTTCCACTGTATTTTAGAGATAAATAAAATGAGTGGGGACAAATTCTGAGTCACTCTGATGAATATTGCAATGTGTCTCACACTGGAAGTAAACTTAATAGGAAAAAAGCAAACCAGAAGTGTGGGTAAATTATGTGAACAGTAAAAAATATAAACTCTTTGTATTCACTGTATCTTTATATTCTTTAACAGGTGGTGAAACAGGAATGTAAAGAGGGAAAAGTGAGCCATATGGAAATGAACAAGAAAAAGCCATCAGATGTATTTCACTCAAGAACACTTTAGATTTCTTAGTCTGATCACTCCAGACAAGAGCTTCTACTGGAATTTAATTGCCCTTTGGTTGCAATGTAATCTACCTGTACCGGTGGGGACAGAGGAGGAGGAGAGTAAAGAGAGCTAACAAGAAGGACATTCTTTCTGCCAGATATGAACTCCATCTCTGCCCAGCTACAATTACACTCCCATGATTTGCAGTCACATCACAGATGCTAACACAACTCTACCAAAACATCTCATTTCATGAAATTTCTGTGTGTATTAAGGATTTTAGGTACTGCAGGTAGCGCCAGTCCAAAGCATTTTAATAATGTTTTAAAGTGTAAAGCTTTTGATTAAGAAACATCCACCTCAACCTCCTTCAGTAAGTCAATCACAGAGCAAGGGACAGCTACAGGCACTGTTCCAAAGCTAAAAATCTCCCAAGCATGGAAAGACCCTTTAAACTATTTTGTCTCCAAGATGAAATGGATTTTGTAATGAAAAACATGTGAAAAGTTAAACTTTATTTCTTCTTTTAACTTGATTAGATGCAGTTCCAATTTTTTTTTTTTGAAAGTTAACTAAATGTAGTCATTCCTTGAACAGAACTGCAACACAGACAAGTTGTGGAGAACTAAAACAGGATTTGTAAATTATAAAGAGTGAGATTATTACATTAAGATCAATTTGTAAGCAAACAACTTCGCAATGACAATGTTGGGAGGAAGGGAAATCTAAATAACTTTCCCACCTTCCAGCCACCAGAACATAAACACAGAATCATAGAATGGCTTGGGTTGGAAGGGACCTCAAAGATCATCTAATTCCAACCCCCCTGCCACAGGCAGGGATACCTTTCACTAGACCAGGCTGCTCAAGGCCCTGTCCAACCTGGCCTTAAAACACCTCCTGGGACACTCTTTTTAACAGCCATCTAGTATTTCAGACTCATCAAGATTTAATAAAGAAACCAACAAACGTTCTATGAAGAAAATGATTCAGTGTCCAAAATTCATGCATTAATTTTTAACCATTTTGCTTTCTTCTGTTTTAAAAGTTCTGGTTTCAAAGTTAAATATGGATAAGAAAAGCAAATTCAAACCATATCCAGAAAATGAGCTTAATAAAGTGTTGACATCCACCGCACAAGATATCTTGTGTTTCAAAGGAAACACTCATGCCTAAGCTCCTTATATGTATTTCCATTTTAACAACAGAATGGAGCCCAGGATACCAGTTAGACAGGCATCACTAACAGCATACTTCAGTAAGTAGGCTTAAAGTTACTGACATTATCTACCAGCATATATAAGGATTAATACATACAGCGTATAAATATGAATGCATTTCCTGCCTCTGATGGTCTAGGGCTGCCAACAGAAATTGGTGCCTATGAATAGAGAATTTAACAAGAGTACCCCAAATAACTGCAATCTCTTTGCAGTCAAAAGCCAGCAGAACTGTGCAAGCAATTGGGCTTGTGCTGATTTGCCTGCTCCCATCTCAGCATTTGCTTAATAATAATAACAACATCAGTTAGGATAGCTGATGCCTAGAGCAGTTTCATCCACAACCTTAAAAGTATTAGCTATCTCAGATTCCTTCTGTTTTATTCTCAAAGCCAAACCCAGCCACCCTGACAGTGACAGCATTTTAAATAACACAGCAGTCTACTGGGACTGACTTTAGGTAGTGAGGGCGAAGGCAGCCACAGCAAACAGTGATCCCTGACCCCACTGGAGCACAGCACACTGCCGATGCCCTACTTTTGCATGTTAAAGCTTAAGTCTTTCCCCCTGCCCCACCGGAACAAAACCTGCATCTGACCACACAGCAGCAGCTCAGCTCAGCAGTTATTTGAGAAAGAGGCCAGCCAGCACTACGCAGAGCAGTAGTTGAAAAACAGCATTCAACTAAACTGCAGAATAAGGGAATCTGAAAAGAACTAAAGCAGCATTTGTCATATTCCCTTCCTTTGTCTGCATTAACTTATAACAGCTAGCTGTGCTTCTGCACACACACTACATACATCCTACGTCCAAAGCTAAGCTCTAAGAGACCTGAACAGAATCAGGGGATTAAATCTCTGTAACAGCCACCACTGTACCTGGTTTTCAACTCTTTTTGCTCTTGCTCATCTGCATAGCGTTCTTCTTTTCTTGAGCCTCCTTTTCCCCTCCAGAATTTCACCATTTGGCTATCAGGCTCACTTTAAGTGTTGCCTCTATTTGCGTTTCCCCCACATGAACAGTTCTTGATGCTGTAAGGTCATTTGAATGCAATTGTAACTTTGGCTCTCACACAAGTTTCCTCGCCCTCTCTTGGCAGAGCAGTTACACAAACTACCAAACTGAGTCGGGAAAGAGTTCTACTCCTCCTCTCTTCAGTCTGCTGCATTAAAACCTTCATCTTTTGAGTACCTTTTACATTGTTAACCACGTTCATTTTGAGTTTGAGCACAGAACAGCATAGATATGTATGCAAACACCCTCTAGACAGAATAAATGTTAGCAAATCTTTTCCTCTTAAACATCCCACAGAAAGCATAAACAAAAGAAGCGTATGCACTCCATCATGAAAACACTACAAAATGTTTCCAGAGTCTTCACAACAGTACTAAGATTTATCTATAGAAAAAAACCAAGCAGTACTTTAAAAATGCCTACATTTCAAAAGATTAAGGCTTTCTTCTGCAAGTCTTGAAACACTGATGTGAGAACAGAGCTATGAGCTCATCTGGCAATCACACAAGTACTCCCACAAATTAAAACCCCATTTTGCTTAAATTATTCTCCAAAGGAAAGCCAGTCACAAAATCTGCCTTCCTCAAAATGGCATTTTTATATAGTTCATGAGCTGTCACCCCAGCAAACTCTGAGTATTAAGAATCTGGAAACAATCTATCATTCCTCAAGGAAACTTGAACAATTTCCTTTCTTAACTGCTCCTCCAAGTGAGATCTCAACAGAGCTCCACAGACAGCCTACGTTACCTCACAGTCAGGGCAAGCTTTCAATTGCAGCCACCCCTCTTCCCAGTAGCAATTCTCTTTGTGGATTGATCCAACCCTCGTGTCAAAACAAAGGATGCATAAACATTGTTTTCCAAGGGCAAGTCCACACCAACAACAAACTTTTCAATCTTTGTAGACACAAAATGCAACTCCCTCACTGCAAAACCTCTCCAAACACAGATGCTCCTTCAGACAAAAAAGACCCAAAACCAAGTTCGAACACATCTCATCTGCTCTTGCTTATTAGAAGTTACCTTCCCAATCATGTCTAACTACCTAGATTATTTCAAAGTTCACTTGCAATTACTGAAAAGCCTCACACCTGTATAAATAGTTATTTACAGTGTTTTCTATTGCATCAAACTTTTGGAAGCAGACAACCTAACTAATCGAAAAAAGGATTCCTCATTTTGGACTGTCGTCTTGCCATCTGAACCCTTTACACTCAGGCACGTTTTCAGTATGCTTTGTATTTGGTTGTCTTGTTGCTCTTCAGTTCACGATGAAGCCTGACTGCATGCTTGGCTAACATCCAACCTTTAAGATACATAAACCATTCACTTAATCAGTGAAGCTGCAAACATTCCCAGTGCCTTTTCACACCAGTTTTCCTGCTTCCCCACAGTCCTGACTCACACAGTTTTAAGATATTCAAGTGCAAGAACTGTTATGAGTATCAGGCTGTGATTACAGAAGACTGAAATTCACCATATGGTGAACAGTGGATTTGATGAGGTGATTCAAATTTGCAAATATAATTCTATTCCCATGTGCATTTCTATACTTCATCTTAAGCTTGAACACAAACAACTGCGAAGGAGAAATTAATTTAAGACTGAAACCACAAAGTTCTATGTGAAATATTTCCATTATTACTTTAAATCTTGTTACTTCACTAAGGAAATATTATACCTGTCCTATTTCAAAGATGACATCTTCTCATCCCCATGTTATTTATATCACTTAGTTGCAGTACTAAGGAGAGAAATTTATTCCAGTACCATGGAACTTTGAGGCAAACACACCAAAAAAATCATTCTTAAAGGAAATTTTTCCCTTTCTTCCCCAAGAATGTGAAAAAGAAAAAGAAGAAAATACAGCACTAGGCCTTCAGCAATCAGTATCTGTTAAAGACAGTCCAGAACTAACATTCACAGCAACATACAAGTACAGCACTTGGGTGGCAAGGGAAACACTCTTTAAACAGCTGAAATTTCAGAGAAAAGTGTTTTCACCAACATACATAATTAAGAAGAAATATTTCCTGTTCATATGGTTTGTGTACAAGTTGGGATTTCCACAAATATTTTCCCCACTGTGTAAATCCTTCTTTTTTAATTCATCTTTCCGTTATAAATCTGTTACTTTTTCCAGAAATATTTCAGCCAGCACTTTTCTTTTAGTTTTCCCAGTGAGTCCATGTAACTGCCATCTTCCATCTGTCTTGGCCGTGCATCTTTAGCAGTAGGAAGATGTGATGATACTATAATGAACTGACAGTAAGATTATTAATCCTTTGTCAGGCTGTGTTGATTAAATATTCAATGATATAAATTAGGATTTAATTCTACAGCTGACTGACTGCTAAATCCTGTATAGATTAGCTTGGATTTATCATTTGGCAAAGTTTATTCTGAAACACAAGTCACTGCTTTGTATGCTACAGTGGATGTGATCTGCCAGATCAGCACACCCTACATCTTCAAGGCATTCTACTCCATTCCAATTTAAATAATTGATTTGTTGTTAAATAAAAGAATCATCAACTATTCATCTGACTTTCACAAGGGAAAAGTAGCTTCCATCCAGGTGATCTCCTAGGCAGTACCTGTGTAAGCTGTTACTGAATGAGCACTCCCTTTCCTTTTATTTACAAAGCCAAAAGGCATTTATAAATCCCCAGATTTTACTTAAGATATTTTTTTGAGGGTCCTGGTTGATGACAGGTTGGCCATGAGCCAGCAGTGTGCCCTGGTGGCTAAGAGAGCCAATGGGATCCTGGGGTGCATCAGGAGGAGTGTGGCCAGCAGGTCCAAGGAGGTGATCCTCCCCCTCTACTCTGCCCTGGTCAGGCCCCACCTGGAGTATTGTGTCCAGTTCTGGGCTCCATGGTGTAAAAAGGACAGGGATCTCCTGGAGAGAGTCCAGAAAGGGCGACAAAGTTGATTAGGGGTCTGGAACATCTATCCTATGAGGAAAGGCTGAGTGAGCTGGGGCTGTTCAGCCTGGAGAAAAGAAGACTGAGGGGGGACCTAATTAGTGCTTATAAATATCTTAGGCATGGGGTGCAGGGGGAATTGGCCAGCCCCTTTTCAGTGGTCTGTGGGGACAGGACAAGGGGCAATGGCTGCAAGTTGGAGCACAGGAAGTTCTGCACCAACATGCGGAAAAGCTTTTTCCCAGTGAGGGTGCCAGAGCCCTGGGACAGGCTGCCCAGGGAGGTGGTGGAGTCTCCTTCCCTGGAGATATTCAAGACCCATCTGGACGCCTATCTGTGCAGTATGAGCTAGGGAGCTGCTTTGGCAGGGGGGTTTGGACCCCATGATCTCTTGAGGCCCCTTCCAACCCCTACAACTCTGTGATTCTGTGATTTGCAGCACATCCAAGGTGCAAGTACATACAGAATTGCAATCAGCTCTGCTCCTGAAGGATGGGCAGACAAAAATAGAATCACAAAAGGAAGAACAGCAAACGACAGATTTGGACACCTGAGCATTACCCCAAGCTTGGCAAAAATATAAACAAAAAAACCCACCAAACTGACCAAATAAAAAACCCCACAGAATAAGCCTACACACAAAGCACAAAATTTCTTCTCTTCCTTTATCTGCAGCATATTTCAACTCAAGTTTTATCAATTATTTTATCTGATAAGCTTGCAATATAACTTTCACTACCATCTTAGCCTAGAAGTCAGGAAGGAAGAGGCCATTGTCTTTAAAAAAAAAAACACCAACCTAAAGAGTTTGGAGGAAGGGAATAGTTGCCTGTGCTAGTAACTAGGGTTGTTTTACTAACACATGGTAACAAACATTTGTCCTTTATAGTAACTACCATTAGGCACAGTGGGTGTAAAGGTCCAAACTGGAAGTGACAGGCTAAGAAAGTTTACAGAGAAAACTGTAGGTCACTTTTCCAGTGAAGAATATCCCCTACACCACCCTTTCACACCCACACAAGCAAATATCCCCTCAATCCAAAATCCCTCCCCTGCAGCTTCTCTGAAAACACTGTATGTAGGCAGGATAAATTATTATTCAGAACACTTGGAATGTGTTGCAGCTTTTCAGATACCCAGGCACAGTCACTAAACAGCAGATTAGTCTCTCAGCCAATGGGCAGAGTAGTTGATTGTCTTAATATTAAAAGTATAAAGTAAGTTTTGTGACTATTTTAAGAAAGCTACAACACACAATATGGACAAAGTTTAGAATTCATTTAGAAGGACTTCAGATCTCACAAAAATAGGATAAAACATTGTAACACAAGAATTATTTTTCCTCTTCATCTGATGCACATTTATGGTCTAGCAATTCAACCTCACACAAGAATAAAACAAAAGCAGCTTGGTCCCCACATAGTTGTTCTCTGCCCTGGCAATCCTTCACCACAAAAAACAGGAAATCACCCCCAAACACACAGATAGGTAAAAGCAATCCATGGAATATAGGCAGGAAAAAGAGCCCAGGGCCAGAAGTAGAAAGCAACAGATTACAAAACATCACTCCATGCCTCAGTAGTGCATGGCATCCCTATGACAGTGCACCTCTCACCATCACCTACCAGTCACACAAAAAGACCATTCAACAGAATACACCTGTTCCAGGCACAAGCCAGGAAAGTTTTACTGAGGATTAAAACAAACCAAAGAAACCCCAAAGTCTCCTCCCCACCTCTGTCCTCTTTCTCCACACACAGTGCATTCACTACCCACACCCCCATGCCACACATGTCACTGGTAGCTGCAAGTGTCTCTTCACACGAGGTCCCAAGTGAACAAGTGCATTCCAGTTAAAATTAACCACTTTGGCTCATTCTTCACATCTAAAGATGGAAAGAACAAGTTCCTCTTTACTCTGGAGTGTGCACGTTTGCTCCTTTTGAACGACATCAAACAGTTCATGCTTAGATTTTCAGCACACACCAGCATAAACAAAGCAGTAAGTTCACACTTTAAAGGAACATTCCCATTCAGTATTAATGTGGAAGGACAGATGTAGAAGACAAGCAATGCTGCTTACACAGTGCACCTGAATGAAAATGGTTTTAAGGAAGAGGAAAGAAGGAAGATTCAACGATTACTTATTAGAGAATTCAGCATAGGCTTAATAGGCTGACACAGAGACCCGTGCCAGGGACCTGCGTGTGCTGGGTGAGGAACAGAGATGAATAGCAGGTACAGCCACCCCGGTGACAGGCAGCAGCTGTGCAAGGCTGCATCAGACACTGTTCATCTGCCTCTCTCCACGCTGTTCCCCACGGCAAACAGGTACCATGCGCTGGATGGCTTTCTTCTGTCATCAGTCGAAAGGAAGACAGGCAGCACAAACTGAATAGATCCTCAGCTGGTTTTACATAAGAACTGGCTTGGTGTCATCCTGATTAGGCTAAGAGCCCCCAGAAGAGCATCAGAAGGTAGAGAGTCGAAAAGCAGACAGAGTACACATGCTACCCCACCATCAGACCCAAATTCCCTCTGCACCCAAAACTGTTTCTAAATACTGCTTGTAACTAGAAGCAACAATAAGTACTCATTGTTTATGCTTTCATCAATAATTCTCAAATTAAGGTAAGTGTGCTTTTGGGGGCAGATAACTTACATGAGCATTCAGTTGCTACTTGTATTTTAACATCACTAAAGTCAATTGCAACAACCTCCAGCACATGCCTAGGCAGGATAATCCCATGTTCAGCTTCCATCTACCAATCCAAACACTAAACCCATCTTTGAATTTTTCAAGTGTCACCACCTAACCACCACGACTGTGAGGCTGCGTTTATGTAGCACTCAAGTCAACCAAGGGTCCAATTCTGCTCTCAGTTACACTGTAGTAGTTCCAATTAGTACAGCTATGCTACTTTGGATTTACACAACAGTAACAGTACAACACAGCAGAATATCCAACTGAAAGCCACAAACTAAAAGACAGTTAAAATTAACTTTCTGGCCAACTGGTTAACTTTAAACTTTTTTGGTTGGCTGGGACTCAAAGGCCCCACCAAGAAAATCAGCCCTATCAGTGAGGCAAGCTAAGCTAAATTGCTTGTAATCCAAAAATCCCATCTAACCATGCATACCCACAGAACATCTAACCTCTCCATCTGACAGCCCAGTGTTGTATTCAGATATGGCACCATTTAATTATGAATTGGATTGCTAGAAGAGAATAGGACAGTTAACTTACTGCTGTTTAATGAGCACGCTCTTGTTAGTTGTGAATACATTCACTGTACTCATTAAATCAGGAGGCACTGGAGTTCTGAATACATCATTAAAAGGATCTAGGAATGCTGCTGCTTTGTTCAGTGTGACTACATGCTCTGCTTCACAGTTGGAAAACGAGCAAGAAAAGGAAGCCCCTTCCTGATGGGCCAGCAGATCTAATTTTAAACTAGGAGGAGGGAGAGAGTGGGCGATCTGCTTCTTCAGAGCTTCACTCATTTAGAACACAACTAAGTTTCTCTTTTTATTGCTGACTTGAAGCAAGAACAAGCTCAGTACTGTAAGACAGTAAAACTAAGTAGTATCAAATTTGGGGGAATATTTAAAAAAAAAACAACACCCCAACAAAAATCTTACCCCATCCTTAATATACCCTAAGAGCAGGAATGTATTTTAATCTATCAACTTGTCAATTAGCAAAATGAACCTTCATAAACAAGCAGACACTAACAAATACACAGAAATACTGCCCTAACATAGCAGTTCCCACACTATGTATTGGCTAAGGCAGAAGAGGGATTGAAATTGGCTAGTAGGCGTCTGTACATTCACACAGGAGAGATTCAGAACATATGTTCATTCAGTGAGAGGATGAGATTTTCCTCTATCAAGAGCTGATCCATCTACCCACAAAGACACACCCACATGAGAAGCTGCATGTCTAAAGCGTTCTAGAGTTACAGAGAAACGAAAACGGAACTGGCAACTGTTCAGCTTGCAGCCATTGCAAGCGGAAGTTTTTTCTGCCAAAAGAGGTACCTGAACCAGCATCACTGAGGGCATCACCAGAGTTGCAGAGAATCCTGCAAGTTAAGATTTAGTCAGCACTACTGCTCTCTAGCACATCCTCAGGAGGGGAAAACATTTCTGAAACGTGTTTATAGCAAATCCCCTTCTCCTCCCACCTCTTGTACGGTAAATTGGACAGGTTGCTAAAGCTCACAGTGAGGAGGGGAGGGAGGGAACTGAAGGGGGCTTAATACTCAGGGCAAGACACAGACACTTTAATCCAAGCAATTTTTTTCCAGTCAGAAAGATGTTTATAGTGTAGAAACCATATAAATACTGGATTCTATTCAAACAAGGACTGCCACCTATTAAGAAAAGTACAATACCCCATTTACCAGAGTCTCCTCCCATCACAAACACACAACAGTTCATCTGTTAACCGTGAAAAACATGTTCTAACCGGTCATGTCAGCACATTAGGACTTCCCTTGCTCCAAGCCTTCAGAACATGCTTCTAGAGCTCATCAAGATCCTGATTTTCTCAGTTTGGCCAACAAAATAATCTTCAGGAAAAAAGCCATCTGATTAAACAGTCAGGCTTAATGCAACACACTGTGACTAATCCTCTTAAAATTTTTTTGCTGGGTCCTGCACTGTAATATCAGTAACACAGGAGGCACTGTTCTTTTAGGAGCTATGAGACTGTGTGAACTGTCACAATCTTCCTGAAGGAACAATTGATTCTTCACCACTATCAACCTGAGTAATTGATACCCAGGATTAAGCACACAGACCAGCTTACTTTGGGTACAGTCATACAGCAATACTCTCAAATGACTGGATATAAGCTGTAAAACAGCACTCATCCACATGAGCCAACAAAGACTTCTGGAGTCACATCCCATAGTTCTCCCAATAAATGGAGGCACTTAGTTGTTCTGCACTGTACTGTGGGAACAACTTGAAGAATTATCTGCATCTCCAATGGCTTAAAACATCACCATTACTAGAAAAGTAGAAAATTTTAAGAGGGAATAGCATTCTGACTAAAGAGGGGTATTTCTTGGCAGAAATATGCACCTACAAGTAGGTCCTAGCACTCCACTAAAAATCCCAGGTCACAGATTTAAGAAAGCAAAAAAACAAAGCAAGCCCCTTTAGGTCACCACCATTTTTTTTCAGTAAAGAGATAAAACAACAGAGAGAACGATTACTCAGGTTTTCTGATGAATTGTATGGTCTGTACTTGTAACATCTGGAAAGGAAAATGGACAAAGAAAAGCAAGACAGCCCCAACAAGAACTACATATTAGATTGATTATCTTGGGTACTGCTCTCTCTAATCAAACTAAAAAGTTCTGTATAGGAGAGCTATCTGATTACAGATAGGAAGCTGAGAGATGGACAGATAAAAACTTATCAAATGTGGTATATTCTCCTCTTTGTGCTTAACACAGGGCAATTCATGCAGCATCTCAGCTGGTTTGGCTCTAAAAACCCCACATGCTCTAATGACAGAAAGGAAAAGATGATGCATAGGGAATTGTTTAAACATTTGTTGCTCTGCTTAGCAACTACTTGCTTACATGGTTAAAAAACGCTTAACACAAGTAACACTGGGAGGTACATATTTGTTACCTATTGGAAAAGGGCTCACATTCTTTAGCTCCTCATATATCTTTGGTTTGTCTTTTAGTCAGTCTTGCATCTTCCTGGTAGATGCCTCCCTTTAGCATTCTACACAATAGAATACCAAGCAGCTTGCAATTTTCTACTTCAAGAATATTTAAACATCTTAACTGGCTTTCAGAGGGGACACAAATTACACATTCAAAGCAAGACATGCATGCTCCACCTACTATAACAAAGAGAAAGAAAAAAAACATGCTTTTTTGTATTACATCACTATAACAGAACAAGAAGTAGTTCTGTTCACAGACTTTATCACTACATTATTAATACCCCTTTGCGTGCACTCTATCTCATGTCTCCTCACACATGTTCAAAATCTTTGCAGGAACAGTTTTATATTATATACATAACTGAAAAAGTAATACAACAAAGGCTCTATCTAAATAGCAGTGTCAAAGAAAACAGGAAAAAAACCCAAACATGAATGTACCTATGGACTTGAGTCCTGGCTAGACCCCTCCCCCCACTTTCCAAACAAAGCACTTGTATTTATTCTTGGATGATCACTTTTTTCACTCTTCTGTTTCAAACACTTCCAACTAGTTTTTGGCATAGAAAACTTAACATAAAATATCCTGCCCTGTTACGAGGGAAAGAAAAAAAAATAAAGGCTGTTTCATGGAAAAATAATTTGTCAGATGTTTCTTTTTTCCATGTTCTCCCCTGCACCATATGCTGGGGCTGGAAGAGAGCCTAAGAACATCTGCCACAGACTTTAAAACCCCTAATAATAGCACAGCTGGTGTCCCCAGCACAGACTCACGTGGCCACTCCTGACTCTGGCCCCCAAACCCAGGCAAAGCACAGAAACACTCAGAGGTTGGACACATTCATTCATTCTCCACTAGATTTGCCTTTCACAGGAGAACCAAGACAGAAAGCAAGTCACAATGCCTGCATTACAAGCAGTTCAACTGTCACTGTTTCCATAGGATTTCCCCACGCTTGATTCACTAAATTCCAGTTTAGCAGGGCACTCTATATTCCATAAAATGAAGGTACTCAATAAAATAACTGCAAGTCTCAGTGATCCAGGGCTATAAAGATAAAATGCTTTAATGGCACTTAACTGTGTTACAGAGCTCTTAGGGTGGACTTCCCCCACCACCACCACTAAATTAATATACCATCTTCCTCTCTCATCCATGCAGTACACATACAAATACATGTTTCTACCTGCTTTCTTTTAAACATGTTCAAAAGCTGGTTTATAGGGAAGAAAACCTTTATTTCAAAGAAAAAAAAAATACCATTGTATAAAACCATCTGCAATTTCTCACTCCCAAAGGATGTGGCTAGCAAGAAGCTCTGATGGACTGACCCTCTGAAGGTGAAAACGAAGCAGGCAAGGTTTGGGTGGGGGTAAGGTGCCTGTGACTTTCCTTATACTTCAGTCCACCCTCTGTCTTTTTTTTTTTTTTCTTCTTTCATCTACACAAAAAAAGTAGGCAGCTTCCAGCAGTCAACAGGCATGAGTTCAGTTTATTATTTAATATACTGTGTGCAGGTGCACCCCTGAAAGGCTAGACTCCTGAAAGGCCAGACCTGGCCATCTCTAGGAGACACAGGAGAGGCAGGCATTCCACAGCCAAGTCCAGACATTGGCAAAGAATGAAGGGGTGGCTACTTGAGCAAATTACTGTATCCACAGTAACAACAGACTGAATACTGAGCTCCGAATTCCAAAAACAACCCACTTAATCAGTCTACTATAAAACACCAATATGTGACACTAAACATCCTCATCAAAGAATGCTTTCATTCTCATTTCCCACGAGGGAGAGAGGGAACAAAACCCCCAAAGCAGATAAAGACAACACTTTATAAATTCCCACATGGACCAACAATGTTGTCTCACTTTAAAATAAGAGCCATTTAGCAGATAATCTTTCTTAATTTGCACCACATCACTGAACAACAAAGGAAAAAAGAAAATACAGAGCAAGTTACTTTTTAGTTTTATATAAAAGCACTAAAGCCTGAGAAAGGCTAATACAGGGGATAAACCCAGTTACCATAATCAATTTGGCTGTGACATATAGTCATGCATCACTTGTCCCTTACTCCTCTGCTAGCCTTCTATCTGATCCATAACTTCTTTCAGAGCTATAAGATCAAGATATATTTTAGGTAGCATTTTTTCCATGAGTTTCACATTAGGCTACTTAAACTGCACTACACACATGCTCTTCACTATGAAAAGTACATATTTTAAGAAGCCAGGCAAACTGTTCCACCTTTTCAACCAAAACATCAGCAAGAACTAGGTGAAGAGAGAAACAAAAACCTGCAGCATAAAAGCATCTCTAGAAAGACAGCCTCAAACAGTAACAGTCTGATTGCGAATTCTGAACAATACCAAAATCTGGCTACAGAAGGCTGTATGTAATGCAGTCATGCTATAGATTGGACAGTGGAAATGAAGTGGCTTTGCCTTATCCCCACTTTAAACTACAACTGGGGAGCTATGCATACAATGGCAGCAACAGCTGTGTCACAAGTGCAGACTGCGGCAGAGATCTGGGCTGGCACCAATAACAAATTACACTGCCTCATAAAAATAAATGTGACATCAGACACATGGAAGAAGTCTTCTGTTGCTGTGCTGATGCTTGTGTAACAGATAGGAACTACAAATAAGACAATTTGGCAGAAAAGATCACAAAACAAGCATAATCTCTGAGACACAATGTGCAGAACTAACAAAGTCCTCCTGTGTAATTCAACTCACAATTGCTGACTTTGAGTGGGCACATAAATAGTGCTGTCTCTAGATTTTGTTTCCTCACTCCCAAAGACCTTTTTGCCTTCTCTCTGGTGCCACATGTTGTACCTCCTGTTTAGAATCATAGAATGGCAAGGGTTGGAAGGGACCCCAAGGATCATAAAGCTCCAACCCCCCTGCCACAGGCAGGGCCACCAACCTCAGGCCTGGATCTACACAAGGTTGCCCAGGGCCCCATCCAACCTGGCCTTGAACACTTCCAGGGAGGGGGCATCCACCACCTCTCTGGGCAGCCTGTTCCAGCACCTCACCACTCTTTCTGTAAAAAACTTCCCCCTAATACCCAATCTAAACCTTCCCTCCTTCAGCTTCAGACCATTCCCCCTTGTCCTGCCATTATCTGCCCTTTTAAAAAGTTGATTCCCCTCCTGTTTGTATGCTCCCTTCAGGTGCTGGAAGGCTGCAATGAGGTCCCCCCACAGCCTTCTCTTCTCCAGGCTGAACAAGCCCAGCTCCCTCAGCCTCTCCTTGTAGGGCAGGTGCTCCAGCCCTCTAATCATCCTTGTGGCCTCCTCTGAACCCTCTCCAACAGTTCCACATCTTTCTTGTATTGGGGGCCCCAGATCTGGACACAGTACTCCAGGTGGGGCCTCACGAGGGCAGAGTAGAGAGGGACAATCACCTCCCTGTCCCTGCTGGCCACCCCTCTTCTGTTTGTCCTTCTGTGCGAGAAAGCAGGTAGAGACAAGGAGCCCTTCTAAGTGGGTTAGTACTTCCACACTTCAAAGGAGACAGGCCCTAGCCATCCCCACCACAGCCACCCTGCACTGCAGTTGCACTGTTTGATTCAATACAAGATCTACACACAACTTACAAGGGCTTTGCTTTGCTTTACTTACAAGATGAAGCTACTGATCGGGAAAAGGAGTCCTACCCTGTGTGCTTTCTAGCCCATCCACATGCCATGTCCTTCCCCTCAGCCATTTGTAATTTATCCAGAAAAGAGTTTTCCCTTCCCAATTATTTCCCCATGTGCCTTATTAAACAGCTGTCCTGACAGAACACATATTGTGCTATTCAGGGAACTACAGGCTGGGGTGTAAGACAAATGAGTACATTTGATGACAGAGTCAGACACAATGCAAAGTTTGTGTAACTGCAAAGTACATTCACTGATGATGCTGTTACTGTAACCTGCAGTAATTTCTGCTTAGACAGATTCCCATTTTTCTGGATATACATCTCTGAATACTGCTGCAACAAAGTCTGCAGAAGATTGAGTGTAGATGGGGCAGCTGTTCTAACATAAGTAATCATAAAGCTCATAAATAACATTAAGACAAACCACAATTAAGCTTGGTTAATAAGACAGTCCCCTTACTGTACACAACCTTAATATTCACAGCCACAGTTTGATTTGAACAAGCTGAGCACTTAATAGAAGAGGTGATAGGCACCAGTGAAATCACTTGGTTAAACTTAGCTAGAAGAGTAACAAACCCTAGAAGCACAAACAGTGGAATAATCGGCTATTCTAGCAAATCTGAATCTTTTGCCAGTCAGTATCTCCATCCTGAATAAATAACAAAGCAACACTTAACCAAAGTAGAAAGCATCCTTATACTATTGCAACTTTGTACTGATTTTTGAGTTGGGCATGCTCTACAAACAAAACCCCCAAGACAGCATTACTATGCTCAGGTGCACTGAGCAGGACTGAGCTGAGATGGGTTAACAGATGAACTTTGCCTTCCTATTTACACCACCTCCAAAACAAACTCCCCCATATGCAAACCCAGCCTTCTCTTTGCAAATGAGAAGTTGGTCCAAAGATAACGTTAGCACTGCCAAAAAAATGTCTTTGCTCCTTTCCACCCCTTTTTCTCATCTAAACTGCAGAGTATTTTACCACAAAGAATTATTCCCCAGGGCACAATGAAAAAGCAGAAGCAGTAAGTATAACAAGAGCCATTTAGAAATGCAGAAGATGGAGTTGTTTCATGCTCTCGTTTGCTTTGTGGTCATTTAGAAGTGTGCAAGTACAAAAGCTCCATACAGAATAAAGCAAACACACTGGGCAGAGCTCACCTCAGTGGAGATCTCTCAGCCTGAAGGTCATATCGTCAGCACTGCAAATGTAGAAGCAGCTGCTGACATTCTGACACGGTCCATATATTGCAGCACACAAGAGCCAAGAGGCTGTAATTCAGAGACATTTGAGGTGTCAAGAATTCCAGACCCTTCCACCTCCACAGCTGCTGTACTGTACACACTAACCATATTCAGTCAGGTGCACTACTGTATATCCAATAACAGTCATTTGGGCTGTTTGAGTGTTTTGTTTTGCTTTTTTATTTAAAAAAACAGAGAGAACCAGAGGTCATTATGGGCTCCCAAGACAAAATAAGAACCATTTTGAACCATGACTTGTAATGTAAGGGATCCTTCCCAGTTATACTCCCCCACCCCCAAAACACAGGAATATAGTGATAGGAAAAAATCCAAACAAGCATAAAAAACCCCAAACTAAAAAAACCCACAACAAGCAAACAAACCCTTTAAAATCACAACCCTGCAATCTGGACTTCACTCAGGGAAGCCCTCCAGAGTTACAGGGCCATATTCTACTTTCATAAATGCCATAGGTATTCACATCTGTAAATACCAGTTTCCAACACCTATTAAAGTTTAATCTCCAAGAGATGAGCAAGTCCACTTGTTCAGAAATGCCTTTCTTCCAGAAAGACTTTGACAGGCACTTATTTAAGTTTTTGAGAGACACAGAATATAGTTAGGTACTGTAACTTCTGACCACCAAAGTCATCTCGAGGGTTTATTATAAAATTGGCATACTACCTAAGCTTTCCTAGACAATAACTTCATGGTATCTTTTGCAAAAATATTTAGAAACTTATAGAATTATTATTTCAATTTTAGTTTAAGAGCTAAACCTGAAATAAGATCTTCACTTGAGCCTTATCAGTCCCTTTTAACCTTGTTTGTTAATTTCTCTCTTTCAAATGCCTGTGTAACTACTTCTACCAAGAATTTTACAAACCATTAACTGACTCTGTAAAGAAACAGGAGATGACTGGTTTCTCTCTGAGCTCTTAACTGAGGAGATCTGCAAGGATTTAAGGAAAAGCTGCAATACCAAACATAGGAAACAAAGACAGAGAAACAATACAGTTGAAAAAGGAAAAAGCAGAAAAAACAAAAAGCAGAAAGAAAAAGTAGAGAGGATTAGCCAAAATGTCAGAATTCATAAAAGATGCTGTCAAATTACTTCAGCGCCCCTTAAGAACAACATTCAATGCATTAATAGACTAAGATCCCAATTCAAAATCCTTTCACTTCTCCAGTGGTAACTGACAATACCATTGAACAATGCTGTGCCCAAAACAGTCCCTCCCAAAGGCCCTCTTTAGATTCACATGTACTCAATTCCAAGTTGCCATACAGCAGTATTACATTTTTTTTGTCAGAAAAGAAACACCACTTTCCAGTTAGAAATCAGGGCAATCAATTCCCCTTCAGAAGAGGAATTAATTACCTGTTGTAGGATTCACATCAGAGCCAAAACAGACTGAAGCCTTGTAATTTCATGCCTTCCCAATTTCTGGAGTTTGAAGTTAACTATTCTATAGCTACTTGATCTTAAGAGTTTGCTACATAAAAAATAAAAAAAAACCAAAACAACTCTTCCAGAGAAAGGTCTGAGGAACAAAGAAGAGAACACAGTATTACATCTGCTTTAACAAGTCATGCTATAACCTGATTATTTTCCTGACCACACAGCCCATCCTATTTCCTCTTACTCACTTCTCCAGCTACAGTATTATATCACATCATTATCTTCAAGTTATCCCAGCTGGTCACAGGATCAAAACAATAGGCTTGCTGCTAGGTGCATTTAGGAATTTCCTCTCAGCCTTCTTGAGGGGGTAATTAGTGCTAATTTACCATCTCAGATAAGAGAAACAGGAAAGGCTATTCAATCTTCCCCATGCTAACCAAGATTACTAAAATAATGTTTCTTTTATTAAAAAAACAAACCAACAAAGAAGCCGAACAAAAAAAAACCCACCAAAACTCCCACACATCTAGTGAATGTTATCATTTTGATAACATTAACTCCTTTCTATATAGACAGCTATATAACTTCATACTCATGTTAAATACAGGGCGTGGTGTCGTATACCTAAAACAAACTAAAGACTAATTGGCCTTGGCTGCACACTGGTGCCATGCCTTTGTGCCATCTCCAGAATTCACCTAAGCCCCTGAGAAACACAAACTGGCAAAAAAACTAAACCCAAAGAAAACATGTTTTTCCAATCTGCCTCCCTGGCTTATTTCCCCATTGGTACCAGCTAGCGTGAAAGATCCGTGGACAAAGCAGTACAACACACAGCTGGTGACAAGGTAGAGGCTACTGCCATCAGAGATGCAAACAGGAGACCAGGCTAACCTGGCTGCAAAGGCACAGCCCTCAGGCACATGCTTTCTCAGTCATTTCTAGCTGATATGAGTGTAGGCTGTCCTGAAAGCACACCCTCATCCCACCGCATCCTTACCCTGAAGCCGTATATTCCCACAACTCCTTTTTCCTCCAGGAGACATTGTTGCTTGTACCACTCTGCATCAATGTGATCAGGAATCTCTCTCTACTCTGCCCTCGTGAGGCCCCACCTGGAGCACTGTGTCCAGATCTGGGGCCCCCAATACAAGAAGGATGTAGAACTGTTGGAGAGGGTTCAGAGGAGGGCCACAAAGATGATCAGAGGGCTAGAGCACCTGCCCTACAGAGAGAGGCTGAGGGAGCTGGGCTTGTTCAGCCAGAAGAGAAGGCTGTGGGGGGACCTCATTGCAGCCTTCCAGTACCTGAAGGGAGCTTATAAACAGGAGGGGAATCAACTTTTTAAAAGGGCAGATAATGGCAGGACAAGGGGGAATGGATTAAAGCTAAAGGAGGGAAGGTTTAGATTGGATATTAGGGGGAAGTTTTTTACAGAAAGAGTGGTGAGGTGCTGGAACAGGCTGCCCAGAGAGGTGGTGGATGCCCCATCCCTGGAAGTGTTCAAGGCCAGGTTGGATGGGGCCCTGGGCAACCTTGTGTAGATCCAGGCCTGAGGTTGGTGGCCCTGCCTGTGGCAGGGGGGTTGGAGCTTTATGATCCTCGGGGTCCCTTCCAACCCTTGCCATTCTATGATTCTATGATTCATTCTATGAATGAAACCTGGTTGAAAGGCTAAACAAAAGGGATGGGGGAAGCAAAACGAAGGAGGATGCAAAGGCTGGTGGTAAAGTAGTTTTTGCCTGGATCAGCTCATTGAGCTGGGTCACTGTATCCTCATACAAGAAGTGGTGCATGAGGGAGGCATGAGGATGCACAAGGAAGACTGCCCTCTTCCACAACTTCAGATGCTTGTCAGGAAACCTTTTTTTAAGAGTCAAACCATCAAATCAAGGCAATTCTGTTTGCTCTGTTTGTAACCTGCTTTTCGGCAGTTGCTTCCCAACTTCCACCTGTGGCTTTGAGGATTTTCAAATGCTGATGTTGCAAGGCTATCTTCCAAGTTTCACTACCATGAGAACAGCAACTCCTGGCAGGACTGAAATAATCAGTATTTCCATTAACTGTTGTATGTGCTTATCTATCACACCACAGTACTGAAGAAAACCACTATGTGAGCACCCAGAGCCAGAATTTACAGAACCTACAGAAGCCTCAACCCAAGGCTTAACAGCAATGGCTTCTTTGGGAGATACAAAGATAATGCTGCTTCAGTTTTGAGTTACTCAGGTCCATTGTACAGTCATATGAAACTGAAGCTGAGAAACGAGAGGCAACTGAAGAGCCAAGACACATTTTTGTTCATACTGAATTCATACCTGCTGGCAGAAGAGCTGTGATTGATAGATTATTCCTTGGATTTGTAGATCTATTTAGTCAGTTGGTAGAAAGGAAGAAAGGTCAGCTTTAATCCCAAGATTTTTTTAAAAGGGAACAATTAATTTTGACGAACAAGAGGGACCCTTTAAAAGTACAGTTTTCTCTACCTGAACTTTAACTTCTATGTACATACCAGATGACAGGTCATGTGATTATTTTAAGGAAGCACCAGTTTTACATTAGTAAATATGTGAAACTGACTCCAGTTCTTATATTGTATTGTAAATATTCATGTAGATCAACATATGGCATTCATACTACTCTTGGATCCAAAAGACATATTTAAGTCCACATATCCTACAATAGTTTGGGGTGGAAGGGACCTTTAAAGATCAACTAGTCTAACTCCTGGCACAGGTAGGGGCTTCTTTCACTGTATCAGGTTGCTCAGAGCCCCATCCTACCCAGCCTTGAACACTGCAAATGATGGGGTATCTACAGCTGCTCTGTGCATATCATTAAGATACATTTCCTGCCATCAGGTATCATCCACAATTTGGGAACAGGGATAAGGTACAGAAATATCCCTCAATGCCTGAAATAACATTGTAATACAATCATGAATGCTGAACTTAAGCAATCCACTCTGCTTTTAGGAGATACATTCAGCATTAATACCCAAAGTGCAGTGGCATCAATCTGCTGGTTCTACCAGGGATGACAGCCTTTTCATCAGAGTTAGGTATCCACTGTGAACTGTTAATTCTGTCATAAACATAACTTGGTTGTGACCTTTGCCTTTACACCTTTACATACAAACATCCCTAGCTTTAATACATTACTCATTCCACAAAAGCAGTTATCTAAACTCTCATTTGGGGGATGGGGGATCTTTTGTAATTTGTTCATGGAAGTATTCCTAGACATTTCAAGTCACATTGTTTTCCTCCCATGCAGTACAACAGTGGATTGGAACGTTAATAACAAAAGTTTGCATTTTTCTTCCTTTATGTCAACATACAGCAGGTATCCTCTGAAACCCACTACCAACCTTAGTATTGTAAATAAAAATGTGCAAGGGTAGCACTCATGTCTACTGAGGAGGCTGCTTGGTTCAGATAGCATACCCCCCATGTCCTAAACAGCTTATACCAAACAAAGAATGTGCCAAGTCACTAATCCTAAAAGGCTGATAGGCTAAAACCAAAGATTAACAAGAAGTGGATTTATCTCTAGCACTGGCATGAGCTCCTGAATTACCTTTAGTCAAACGTGTTCATACTGCTGACCCCCTTCATCTTTTGCAAAGTAAGAGAAGACTGATTCTGTGACTTGTGAGTGCTTCAACAAACCCAGCTGATCAGGTGACATTAAATGTTTTCTGTCTTTTGCAATGCAAAAGGACAAAGTGTTAAGAAAGCTGCACTTGCCTGAGTTCTGAAATGAAATCTCATTTAGTAGATAGAAGTAGTACAAGTGTCTGTCATGTAGAACACTGTTCACTACAGAAAAATGATAGTGTAACACACAGACAATAGTATGACAGCAGAGACCACTTCAGACTTTGAGACAACATGGCAATTGTATCCTGCCAGGCAAAGGGAGTATCTAACCTTCCTCAGTCTTCTTGTTCTAATAGCATCAGATAGCTTGCAAAATTAGACTTTTGAGAAAGCCATTATGAAGTAATATTCTAGGTAACAACACAGGAGCACTCAAAGGTTATGCATTTTTCAGGCAATCAGAAGCAGCACTTTCGGTTCCGACTGCTTTGTATCAGAAATTTATGGCTTCCAGGTCAGCCACAAGTCCCTGGGTCACACCATAACCTGCTTACCTACCACCTGACAAGATGACATAATCCTCAGGAAATACAGCCATAAAAGCACTGATCTTGCTGTGACCTTCACACACGCAGGTTTGCAAAGTTCACTACAGGACCAAAGGCTCTAAGGTGGTAATGTTTTCAATACACACTGATCTCTGCCCCCTCCACAAATTCCTCTAAGTGATCATTACTGTAGAATTACCACAACACACCAGAAGTCTACCATTCCTTTCAGAAGGCAGGGCAATTTGCAACTACAGAAGATCTAATAGAATCCATAATACCAGAAAGATTGATTTCTTTCTCATCACCTTACATTAACAGTGCATATCTACTCAGAAATCAGCTTGTATCATCAGTCACAGCTGCAGAGAAAGACATTCCATTCAAAACAGGTCTAAAGGACAGTCTAAGGACTTTGACACTGCTCCAATGTCCTCCAGCTCTACTCATTTTACAGGTGCCACTGGGGCAATAGGTCTGCTTGGATTGGAACTGCAAGGCTTCTGCTTACTGCAGAGGCGTGGACAGTGCTCCTTTCTGAAGCATGCAAGTGTGCAGCATCTGATGATGAAACTAGGCTTTCTGGGACAGGCAATGCTGTCAGTAAAACAAGCTCCAATTATAGAGGTATTAAACAGTAAAAGTTCATTGATGTAATTTAAAAAGCCCCACAGGTGTCTTCAAAGATACTGAAGTTCAGTATTCTCTAGGACAGCAATTGTGGCTGCTGTCAGACCATAATTCATGCAGAGTCCTGAATTGCACAAAACTGAAGTCAAATACATTACCAGCACCTGCCTTTAGAAAGGAGAATAAATTATGTGAACATGAAGTGCACTGACTGGTTCTTACAGTAATCAACAAATCACCTCAGAAGTGTGTGTAACTATTCCAATGTATTCACAGTTTTCCTTCTTCCCCTCCAGGCTATAAGTGTTCCCACTGCATAAACATGTTCCTAACCTTTGGTTTCTATTAAAAGATGGGACAAGTCAACTCAGCATTATTTTCAACTTTATTGAAAACTAATGACAAGCAGTTTTTCCATGTTTTGTTTGAAACACTGGAATTATTACAGAGCGGGTGAGGGGTGGTTATGTTTTTAACAGCAGTTAAGATAGGCGAGAAACTGGATGGGAGAGGTGCTCCTTCCCCTCTACTCAGCACTGGTGAGATCACACTTGGGGTACTGCGCCCATTTCTGGGCTCTCCAGTGTAGGAGAGACTTAGACATACTGGAGATAACTAGTGAGTCACTAACAGAATGAAGATAAACCAGAGCATCCCTCCTATGAAGAAAGGCTGAGAGCTAGGACAGAAGAGAAGGCTCAGGGAGATCTCTCAAACCATACAAATACCTGAGGGTACAAAGATGGAGCCAAGCTCTTTCGAGTGGCGCCCAGTGACAGGACCAGGGGTGATGGGCACAAACTGAAACACAGGAGGTCGCCCCTGAACATTAGGAAACGCTTTTCCACTGTGAGGATGACCAAGCACTGTCACAGGTTTCCCAGGGAGGTGATGGAGTCTCCCATCCTTGGAGACATTCAGACTTGGGCAATACGCTCCGGGTGGCCGTGCTTGAGCAGGGAAGTTCAACCAGATGACCTCTAGAAACCTCTTCTAACCTCAGCCATGCTGTGATCCACCAAACACAAAGTGGCACTTTCACAGAGCTCCTATTTTCACATAGGATCATGAAGTCAACTTTGTTCTTTTACAATGCATTGCCTGCAAAATCCCAAAAATACAAACTCTTAATCACTTTGCATTCCTCTTTGGATTTTCCCACTGCACCAGTCATTTCCATCCTAGTGTTCACTGATTTCTTTAAATAGTTTGCAAAAAGAAACTAAGGAAGTAACTGTTACAGACTTTACTACTGTTAAGACTTAAAGGTGTTTGCAGACCTCCTGGAAAGTTACAAGAAATTCACAAATGAAAAGCAGTAGGGAAAGAAGTTACTGTCTTAATAAAACCTCTTGCTTCTTCCCAAACCCTTTAGAACATGGAGATAAGAAAAGACTGAAAAAAGCAACCGGAGAAAACACACCCACAAACACCCCACCTATGAGTGGTTTTCACATGGCTGTTTCACTAGGAAAGCAAGGTTTAATGAAAAATAACCCAGAGTGATTACAAGCACATATAGAATTCATAACTCAGATCATAACACTTCAGGATGCAGCCACAAGCTCATAGTTTCAATAATCAAATTACATACCCTAGGTGTTCTTTCTAGACTTATGGTATATGGAGAATAACATTTACCTGCTGATGTTACAAAACCTAAGGGAAAAAAAAGAAGCTCTGATTTTATGAGTTTTAAAGAGGGAAAGCCTTTCCAAAGAAGCCTGCTATGAACAAATAAGTGAAGGAGGTCAAAATAAAATTGTCTTTTTTTAAGGTTATACACAGTAATTTCTGAGGACTGCACTATTCATACTAGAGACTACAACACTCAGAAATGCAGATTAACTAAAACTCAGCAAAGTGAAAATATTAAAATTTATTCTTATGTATATTCTCATTCTGCACCATAAAGGACAATGTCTGTGTATAACCTAAGAACATGAACTACTCAGTATTCCTCTCTTCTGTTCATACAGGCGCTGGGAATCAAGAACATGCCGTAAGAACACAATTACATAGCAAGATATTGTCAGTGTTGGCATTAGCATCTCATCTACCAACACGCAACTGGTGTTGGTTACACCCTGGCTTAGAGTGCAGCAGTTTCAAAATCAGCTTAGGCTCGATGAAGACTTTCCCTCCTGACACCAAAGCCTCAGCTACTTAGTCCTATCGCTTCCTGTGCCTCGCTGCTAGCAGCTGCTCAGTTATCCAGAACACAGAGAAGCTGATTGAAAATTAACCTTGAAAACAGTTCTCAGCTAAGTCATGGAGTTGTATTTCCAGCATGATTAATATGGGAGAGTCTAGAAGGAGGAATCCACAGCCAGGAGAAAATTTGTTCCTCTGTGCAGCAACATAGGCCTTGTAGCAAGCCAATAATGAAACTTTGCAAGAGCCTTTAAACCAAGCTCTTCTCACATTTCCTTCCTTATTTCTCCAACTGCTACAATGTTCTGAACTTCTGCTATAAATGCAAGCAAAACCAATGGGGCTCTAACGTATTAATCCACTGGAATACTAAAACACAAAACCAAAACATGCAGAGAAGGAAATATGACAGTGCAAGAGTAGCAGCATCATTTGGTTTTACAGCATCTAATGGACTACAAGGTTATACAATCCTGCGCAGAGAAGCTGGAAGACAAGGCAAAGAATCAACTCCAGTGCAGCCACTAACCGATTTAACTACAGCAAATCTGCCAACGTAATTGAATCTAAGAATTATCTCTGGGCTAATCTCTTTGTGCCATCAATAAGCCTCTTAGCCAGACAACCACAAGCAGGATGACTATATAGCATGACTTTTTGCACTGTAATCAATAGGCTGCAATAAAAACAGAAATATTGATGAATCAAAGTTCAAATAAAGGACAGTTTTAGATAAAGAACATGAGCAGTTAAGTACTGAAACTCCATCATGTTATTCTCTACAAAGTAAAGTAAGAGTGAACTCGTGCAGCTCTCTCTTGTCAAACCACAGAGTAAGCAGGAAGACTTTGAATCAGACACCAACTGGTCTTTCGGACAGCCTACCTTACCAGGAAGTTCTAAAGATTTCTATCTCTCCCATTAGCCCTGATCCCACAACAGAATCCACAAAACCGAGCCCTCCATACAAGCATTAGGAGGAGGCAATGGCATTATTCATGGAGTTCTAATGATATAAACATGACTCACAAACAACCTTCACAGCACTGGTACTGTAGATCACAAACCAGTTTTACAGTCCTAGCATCACAAAGCTTCATACACTGAGCTGCCTACAACTGAGGTGCAGTGGGTGTCATTGAGAGCACTTCTCCTACTTGCTATGTTTTTTTACTTGGCAGGCAGCTGCTACTGGATCTATGCCTGTTACTTGTATGTTGTATAAGGGCTATTAACAATCTCATGCACAGCAAAGCCAAGGAACAATATGACCATCACACAGGAAGATGCCAGCATGCCTTCAGTCATTTTACATGCAATAGAGGTGTATGTACTCTTTACTCTTGATGGCATTGCTAAGCTTTCTACAGAGGCATAACTGCAGTGTACATCTGGAGACATGGACAGTTCAAAAGAAAAACAGAACCTTACCTATCAACAATAGTTCTCTGACCAACACATTGTCATACTAGTTGTCATGACTTCTCAACATCATTCTGGTCTCTGTTCTTGTGTTGATACAGAAGTATTGCAAATTATACCAATGCAGTACCCAGCATAATACTGGAGACTTACTAGAGAAGGCACCTGGTTTTGGGAACAGAACAGTCAACACTGGGGCAGTGGGAAAAGGTATCCCTTTCAAAATTTGGAACAGAGAACAGTTTTTTGCAAACCTACAAGAAACACTCCACTACCCTTGACTCAAGTACTACTCACAACATATAACATCCAGACAACACAAAACAAGCATGCCACAAATGCTACTTGTTCCTAGCAGGAGCACTAAACCACCCCAATTCTGGAAATAATTTTAAAGACTTCAGAAAGAAAGAGGTTTCAAACAAATTTAACTCATAAACAGCTTTCCCTCTCCCAAGGGAATTTTTAAGTAACATCAAAAATTGTTAAAAATATTCATACAGCTTTTAGAAAGGGTGAAAGGTTTGTTTTTAATGTCTTGCCTTTTGGTACTGCCTCAGTAGCTGCCTCAACAGCACTCATTCTGAGAATTCTTTCTACTAAACTATCAGGGAGAAGAAAAAAAAAAAAGTGTCTTGCATTCAGCTTCCTGCCTACCACAGCAGATACAGTAGGAAGTCTCAGCATTTTTCCTAATACTAACTTGGTATTTATACAGTGACAACAGTAAGAAACAATGCTATTGATCAAGGGTACATTCAAAACAAAACAAAAATATTTAACCTGCGCTCATTTCTAAAAACTGTTCTTATTCTTCTATCCCAGAGTAGATTGGTTGGAGTATTTCAAAAATTAAAAGCAAATCCTCACAGGACATGGAAAGATTAGGATCAAACTCCTTCTACAAAAGCAATCTGTTACAGAAGGCAGAATGTGTGAAGCAGGAAGGAGCTCAGGTGTGAGCTGCAGCAGAGGGGAACAACAGCAGTTCCAAACAGTTTCAAAGCAAAGCTCTTCCATCTGATGTTGCTCTCTGGTACACGCAATTTCACTTGCTCCCACCAACTCTCACCTGTCTTCCACAAACTGACAGAAGGCCAAGTTAACACCCATTAATATACATGGCAAGACTTGCGGATCACATGCTGGTACTGCTTCATTAGTCAGGACTCTGGATTAAACTAGCCATGGTGCTCAGAGATTGCAGCAACAACTTCAGATTTCACCAAGATATGCATACAGCTATCAAGCAAGGAACAACACTCGTTGGGAAACAGAGAAAAAACCAGCTACAATGGTGGCTTTTCTATGCGTCTCTAAAATTATTTTCTCATCTGACCTTGCTCCAGCGCAATTAAAACAAGTTATGGTGCCTCAGTAAAGGCACAGCTTCGTGAACATGGTTCCTGGGTTGTGGGACAATGCTCCTTCCTCCAAGCTTCTCATGGAAACTCCAGAGGAGCGCTACTAGGAACAACCACATTTGAACATGGTTCCTTTCCAGTACGGTCAGAAGCCGGGCACTGCTGACAGTACATGAAGCAGTGTCATGCACAGCAGTTAAACATGCACATACCAACCACAAACTGGTCATCTAAACTGAAGTTGGTTTTGTTTTAGCTGGTGTTTTTTCTTCCCAATTGCAAAAGCCATTGCACCCACGGTTCAACCCGAGTGGACTGAAAGGTTCAAATGAGGTTACAGACTGCGAGACAGAAAAAAGCATCCATAAGGGAGGCTTCTCCTGAAGTCTGAACAAGAAGCCTGGACTCCTCCTCTTCAACAAATGTTCCTTTTTTGGACATACCCTACTCCTCCCTAACTTCACCCCGAAAATCAGCTCACCTAAACATCAAGTTCAAAGCCATCAGCTGTAAAACAAAGCGGGCACTAAAGTCTGAAACTCGCTAAAAGCCGTAACGAAGTGTTTTAGCAATGCAGCTGGCAGCACACCTCCAAGAAAGCTACCCGCAACCCCTGGCACTGAAGAATCCAAGTTAACACTTTCCGAGTCCCTGCCCACCGCCTGTCCCTACAGGCGGGGGTCCCGCTGACTGACAACGGCAGCAGCTTACCTGTAAATAATTCACAGGCCGAATTTTGCAAGAGATTCTTGACCTTCGGTAAACAGTCGTACCCAACCGCCTCTTCCCTTTAGCGGGGCGGAAAGGACAAAAGAGCACCGCTACCAAAGCCACGGCGCTCCTACCGCCCCCCCCCCCCCGCCCCTCCTGCCCCCAAGCAAGCCGGCCGTGAAGGTCGCCCCGCTGCCACGGGGCTGCGGGGGCCCGAGGAGAAGCTGCTGCACCTTGCTCAGCCACCCGGCGAACGCAGCAGGCCTTGCCCGCTCAACGCCACGGCGCGGCGTCCGGGCTCCCGCACCCGGTGGCTCACCTGAGGACAAGCGGGGGCAGAGGCCGCCACGCCGGTCCCGTCGTCTCCCCCGCCCGCCGCACATCGAACCGTTACACGCCCCACGGCCGCGGCGGCGCGCGGGCACCTCCTGCCGCCGCCCCCACCCCCGCCTCGCACCGCACACTCACCCCGCTCTGGGCCCCCCGGGCGCGCGCGCCGCCAGCGGCAACGGAGCGCGGTCGGCGGCCCCCCCGCGGGCCGGGGGAGCCTCGCTACCGGCGGCGGCCACCTCCGGGCTGCTGCTTCCCTCACGGCTCGCCCTCGGCCCGCGCCGCTAAGGGGCTGCGGCGTGCGGCGCGGGCAGAGCGCCGGGGGCACTGGGACCGGCTGGGTGCTGCTTCTCCCTCCTCCTGCCGGCGCCTCATGTGCCCCCCTCCTCCCCCGGTCTCTCCGGCCGGGCCGCTGTCGCTTCAGCTCTCCGCTCTCAAGCAGCGCCCGGAGACCGCCACAAGCCCCTCCCGCCGGCCGGGCGACAGCACACGTGGGGCGGCTGCCGGGCTCTTTCCTTGGCGGCTGCTGGGCGCGGGCTTCCTCGGCTCGCCTTTACCCGCGCCGCCGCGCCGGGCCGTGCGGCCTCCTCGAGAGGCGGGGCGGTGCGGCCACCTAGGGGGCTGCGGCACCGCCTGCCGCCGCCGCCGAAGGACGGGGGGGGCGCAGGAAGGGGAGTGCCGCCCGCGGACACCTCGGAAGCCGCTGGTTCGGTAATCGCAGCCCGCCCCGCCGGCCATTACCTCATGGCCCAGCCCTGCCGCGGAGGAGGGGCCCCGCGTCGCCCAGCAACCGGCCCCCTGCCGCGGCCCGGACGACGGGATGGGCTGCTCTGCACCGGGGCTCTCCGCAGCGAGAGGCGCCTGTGGCTGCGCCGGCCAGCCTGGGGGCAGCCGCGGGCAGCACTGCCCGCCACCACTCGTCCCCGTCCTGGGGGCCGCCCGCCTTAGAAGTAACTTACGGCTGGTCCGGCCAGAGCTGAACGCTCCCGGCCTTCGGCGCTGTGGGTGCGCGGGACCCTCTCTGCACCGCAGCCGAGGCGAGGGGTGCCGGGCCCGCGCCGCTCCGGGGCTCCTCTCTCCTCACCAGGTCGCGAGCAGGCGGCTCCCCGGCTTGGGGAAGGTGCAGCTGGACCGGCAGCCGGTTTGGGAAGTGCAGAGGGACCCGCCGCGGTGCGGGCAGAGCCTCCCCGAGCCGCAGGGGCCGGTCTGGCCGGCCCTTCCTCCCCTGCCCCGGGCCCACGGTGCTCCCCGCTCACGGGAAGGGCTGGCGCGGCGCGGAGCCGCTCCGCTGCCCGCCGTGTGCCAGCGCTTTTGCCAAGTGTTCCCGTCGGAGTAGGACAGCTTGGCCGTCTCGCTTTTGAAAGACCTGGGCCGGTGCAGCAGGCTGACGGCCGCGGCCAACTGTTCCCGGGCTTGTCGAGGTGCATGCAAAAGCATTGCCGGCCTCAGCCGGGCAAAAGCCTCCAACAGAGCCCCGGCCAAACACCTAGCCAGGCTGAAAGGGTGGACAGAACGACCGACATGGGAACAGGAGAGGGTCGCGATGAAAGTTAGGCATTCAAAATAGGTCTTTCTTCAAGTTTGGTAGAGGAATGAAGGAGAGGAACCTTGTCTGGGCCCTTCTGGAGAGGAAAGTTGCAGTGTATTAGACCCAAGAAAATCCCAAAGGGAAAAGTCTTGTTATTAATGCCCCAACTACAGAGAAAAGCTTCAGCCTGGATTCTTAATCTAATTTAAAAAATAAAAACCCCAGAGGAAGCCATGACTTCTTATTTCTGCAGCCTGAGAACGTTTGTTGGAGGAGAGTTTGATTGTTTTTGTTTACCAGCATGGGAAGAACAGAATTGTGTCCAAGGTTACAGCTGGTAAGACAAAAAAACCTTGCAGCACTGCTGGTGACAGGATTCCGGAAGTGTGGGATGTGCGTTAACCTCCAAGGAGCACAAATGGATTCAGGGTTTGACCCTGAATAACCTGTAAGAAGAAATGATCCAATGCTTTGCAGATGCAGACAAAGAGAATCACAGATGGGGATGCCCTTGGGTGACTGAAAACGGAGGAAAAATGTTGCAAGGGTAAGAGAGGACTCACAGGCGCTTGGTGAGCAGGCATGTCTTTAGAGCAGATCCCCTGGAAGTGACTAAGAGTGCAGTTAGATAGGGTGTGTGAGTCAACCAAAGAACCTGCTGCTCCCAAAATGGGCAGGCTGCTCTCCCCACTTCTGTGGAGGACCCAGTAACTCGGGTTTCCCAGGAGCTGGCTCTGGTGCTTAGGATTCCTCAGAGAGTGACTCAATTTACTAACCTGACAGAGAACTTTTATTATTTTCCTCAAGTTTCCTACCAGAACTGAATAGATTTACCCTAGGGTTATAAAGTATCAGGAGTAAGCACAAAATAAGAGTTGAAACAATTTGTCTGGGAGGAAGAGGACTGCCCCTTTGGTAACCCTGCACTCTTAAATCATCTTGATCGTCTCGTCTAACTCCTCCCTAAAATAGAAACTTCATGTCACTGCTAAGAGGTCTAACTCCTAGGCATCATTAAAAAGGTTTCCCCCTTCCGCTTCTCACCCTCAGCTGAGTCCTCCCACTGCTTTCTTTGTGCCCAGTCTTGTGTACGTGTGACTATGGGGTTAGTCAGTCAGCAAGCTACATCAGGAAGGTTTAAAAAAAGGATATTTTTCTGATTAATTCCTGAAAGAGTTGACAGATGGTGACAGAGGTTGCACAAGAGAAGGAACAAGACCATCCACTTGCAAACAAAGGATTGAGCCTTTTATCAGCAACATAACATGTTATGGGTTATAACAAGTGCCCAGTTGCTGCTAAAAAGCAAACACAAGGTTATGTTACAGACTGCAGTGAGGAGGAATGGTCTGTACAGTGAAGGAGAAGTAGTTTTGAGGAACAGAGCTTGCTATGTTCCTATGTTCCCTATGAGAAGCTGGGAAAAAACAAAACAAAAAAAGGATTTAAAAAAACCCCACCCAAACAACAACAGAGGAAGGCATACAACAGAGGCATGTTGGAATCAGAGCCCAGGAGGAAAACCCAATACTGAAAAAACACAGAAGGCAGAAATGATCTGCAGGCAGAAGGAAACCCAAGAAGCTGAGAAGTGAAGATTCACACCAACAAAACAGAGAAATAGATCTGCATGATTGGAAGCTTCTTGTTGAGAAGAACCAATGGACCTGTCATGTCTGTAAGGAACAAGGACTTGAGATGTACTGCTGAGACTGAAAAGATTCTTGTTAAAGTGAGCAGAAGTCCTTCACAGTGGGACAAATGGCAATGACAGGCGCTATTTATACACAAACACAATGTGTACGAGTCCATCAGGGGAAAGAATTTGTGACTAAAGGATTGTATGCAAGGTGCATGTCTGTATGCTGCTTATGGGATATGATGGCAGTTGTTTGGTGGTCACCGCACCAAATCCTCCTTACGATTTTTTGTTCCAGGGTGTTGTAGCACATATAAACATACTCCACTGCATTTTTTAGCTCTATCTCAGTTCATCCATCTAGTCATTCCAAACCTGGTCATTGTCACAGTCACCAGATACTCCTGGTTTCTGTAGATTCTGTAGAATCTGTTTCCTAGATTTCTCTGCTCTCTTTCTGTTTCATTATCCTCCACATTTCCTCTCTTCTTGATTATCACATGGTATCACATTCATCCTCAAATTTGCTTCCTTGATTACATCTCTAGAAGAGGCCTTTCATTTCCATCCTGCTAAAATAGAAGACTTCTCAAACCCACCTTTCAGCTACCATGCCACTGTTTTTCTTGCCCGTTCCTCATTTGCTGTCTCTCCCTAGAGCTTGTAAAATAATCCATGAATAAAATAGAACAAGCTAATCCTAACTGGCATAAATAAATGATCTGAGAAAAAAACACCACTAAAACACATCCCACAAATGTGTTTCCGCACAGCTGTGTTGTGGATTTAAGAAGAAAGGACTTGTGGTGCATCCTGCCTTCCTGTTGATACCCAGGTGTTGCTGGCCCTATTTCTTACACTTTTATATCAGCACAGTCTGAGTAACGCTCCAAGTCCTTTAAAGGGATCTATACATGTCTGCACAGTTCTGCCTGTAAACCATCTCTCTCCATTTAAATGGTGTTTTTTGTAAAGTTATCATTGCTTTTACTTGAAAAATCAAAATGCAGATTCTTGAAAGTTGTCTGACAGGGCACATGAAAATCAAAAAAGTGCATACTTGGGGTGGAATTTCTCTGGTTTTGTGGGGTTGTATCTGTATTACAACAACTTAGACAATGCTGCCCCTCCTTCAGAGCTCTAGCTGCCTTCAGCTAGCACCAATACTTTCTCCTTCAACTACTCTATTGCAAAGCGGCTGCATCTTTCAGGAGGAATACCAGCTTATGGCATTGGTCTGAAGTGTTATTGCAACTACAGCTGAAGGACAGCAGACACACTTAATTCAAAAAAGAACACAAGGAAAATGAGGAGCTAAACTTTTTAAAAAAGTGAAAGTTTATGGACAAGCTAAAACATTACCATGAGCAGAGGAGACAAATAAAATAAAGATAAAAATGTCTTTAAGGAGAAAACTCATTAAAAATGTCCTGTGTAGAGGATCATATAGATAATTATAGCAAAAGAAAGCATTATTCCAGAGCTTGCAGTCTGAAAAAACATGAACAAAGCAAACAGTGACTCAGAGGATGGTGTTTTGAGCATACTTGACATTAATGAAATGCAAGTTGGAATAAATAGTTTGTAAAGCTCAGATTAGCATTCAAAGCAAAGACAAGCACACAAACAAGAAGAAAATCAAATGTAAGATAGTGGGATAACAATAAATGTGCCTGGCATGCATTTCACAAGGAAAAAAAACTGCAATCAAGAAAAGCCAAATGAAAATGACACCATGGAATGATGATAATACCTTCAAGACATTGTGAGTTCTAATCAGGATGCAGAGGATATCCTGAGTGTACAGGCGGAACCCTAAGAATACGCAACATAAACACCATTGCTTTCTGCTGAAACCATGAACTGTATACCCAACTACAAAGCATGTGACTCTTGCACGAGTCAAAACTGCTGGATGTGTTAGAAGAAAATGGGATGTCCTCACAACATGTTACACCCCAAACAGATGAAAGTAATTCAGCCAGTACAGCATCTGCTTTGCACACTATCACATTAGAATAAGGAATAATTTGAACACTGAAATGCACAGAAAGTATCACTAATAGTTTTACTTAATTTCAAAATTTAATAAGCAGCATGACAGTCATTGACAAAGCAGCAGGATTTGGACAAGGCCTATTCAGCCATCCTGGATGAGCAAAGCAGTCATCTCATTTGTGTTTTGGAAGTCAGCAGGTAGGCGCAGCTGTTGAGAATGCTGTTAGTAGTGAACCTTGCAGAGTATTGGCTCTACCAGACAGCCTCACAAACCAACATCAGAGCTGATGATATTCAGGAATGTGATAGGAGGAAACCGCGGTAGGCCATAACAATTAACCCCATCTGATTACCAGATAATAATACAAACAAAACAAAAGTTGTTTTTGACTTCAGTATCATATGCAGAGCAGTTGCTGACTTCCCACGGAAGCCAAATTATTTTGGGGAGGTAAAAGTACCTTTTAATATGCCAACCTTTAAAGGTATTAACTCAGGGAGTATTAAAATCTGCAGAGTACCTCACCGCATCTCTCTCAAACCTCAGGCGTATGCAAAGCATTGAGACCATAATGGAGGAAAAGGCAACACAACAAGCACGCTGTACATGCAGTGTTGGTGACCTTACAAGTTGATCCAGTGAGGCAAGATTTGGAGCCCTGTTCTTATACAAGAAACCACTGGTAGTTTTTGCTTCACTGGTGAAACAAACGCATTGGCAAGGACTGTTTTGCAATAATGTTTCTGCAGTGAGAAGGTCAACTCCATGATTGAGAAAACAAATTTCCAAAGAGAATAATCCCAGAAGCCACAAAAAGAATTTGAAAAATCACTGCTACTCCCAAATAACCAGCAGCACACTGTAACATTTGAATTTATTTAATGACTTTGAGAAGGACTGGTGACTGCAACAGCACTGTACCAGACAAGTAAATCATAACATGAGAACCACAGAAATGAAGAAATAAAGAAAACCACACCATTTCACTCAAACAATGAAAGGATGTGCTAGCTTCAAGAGGATGTTGGAAAAGAATCTGGAAATAAAATGCACAAGATGAAGAAGTGCTTATGTTCATGCCCATCATTCTGCTAAAATGGTCAAAGACTAGAAAAGTGACCCCACGTACCTCCCAGGAATGACAGAACTGTCAAGGCAAATGGAACGTAAAACTATTGTATATAAGCAACTGAATCATCATAGGAGACTGAGAATAGAAAGTCCCTTGAGAACAGGGTCAGTCTGGAATAGAAACAAACACCATGCACCAGCAAAATGGGACAGAGCAGGAGCAATATGATGGCTGAGAGAAAAACATAGTACATGTGGCAAAATAAAACAGAAGCATATAGCAGGCACTACAGCAAACTAAAGAGAAGATCATCTTAAAGGAAAACAAAACATGGAAACATACCTTAACGTAACAGACTATTAATCAGACTTTTGGGAGCCAGGCAAAATATCAGACACTTCCACAGTACCCACTGAGAGCAGAGCAGCGAAGTGGTTTAACATTCCTGAACTATGTGGTTTCAATCACAAGATCTCAGTTTACCTTACATTAGATCATATATTTATTTGAGAACAAGAACTTGATTACATCTGACCATCCCATATAATAGTCAGGCAAATAGCAAAGCTGGGTTTGCTGTACAGATTGCTAAGAGCATTGAAATGGTGCAAGCAGCAGAGAGAATGTTTTGCATTCCATTCCTGAATGTTGAAAATATTCCCACTGAAAAGTTTACTGCAGTTAAGTACGATGCTTGAAATCATGTTTGGTAATAAACTAAAGGAGCAACAGGCTAAACCAGTAAGAAAAAGGCCAAAGACAAGAGTTGTGTAATTACAGCCCTGATTGGCATTTGTTTTGAGAGTATCACTTCAAGACGACTCTTGCATGAGAAGCTTGAAGTGACAGTTTTTGATTCGTATACCAAATAAAAGGAGAGAAAATCCCAATTGGAATATTGAAATAGTGCATCCCGATAGTAAGAAAGATACAGACAGACATGGAATTAAATGCATATCAACAATAAAAGAGTACTATTGTTCCAAACTAAGAGGTATTGGGAAAAAGAGGGGTGCAAGTTAACACATCACCCTGTGTCTCCCTTCAATGACACTGAAAATTCATCATCATGAAGACATTTAATTTGAAAAGCTATTGTGGTGCTTCAGCCCCAGACAGTGGCTGAGCACCGCACACTGCTCACTCACTTCCAGAGGAGAAACAGCCTCGGTGGGTTAGGATACAGGCAATTTACTGACAAAATCACTGTAAACATAGAACAATAACAGCCAATTACACCCAGTGATAACGCAGAGTACCTTACCAAGCCAACAATTACAGAGTGCTGTACTACACAAGGACAGACTGATGGACAGACCAGCCTCCCTCAGACTGCCCTACAGGCACCAAGCCCTTACATCTCCCCAGCCAGCCCCTATTATGGGGGAGCAATGTCAGGTGGTGTGGAAACAGCCCAGGCTAACTCAGCTCACCTGTGATGGTTGCTTAGGGAGGTTGACTCTGATCTGGCCTGAACCAGGACAAATGTGAATTTCTGGCTTGTTATTAAAGCGGTTTTGGTGTTTTTCTCTACTTTGCAATGCTGTTGACACTATTATATGAAGATTTCAGCAGCGTTTGTTAAAGTCCATACTGTCTCACTTCCCCCAGAATGGGGTGTTTGCCCATAGGAAACAATCCCTATCCTGGACTAATTTGACAGAAAGCTGTACGTAGCATAAGCCACTAGAAATTTGTAAGTAACTTATTATTGTGGCTTAGTTTTGTCCCAGGTACAACTTTCTAAGGACTGCCTTCAAACCCTTTTTCAGGACATGTTCTGCAATTGAGCTAATATTTCATTCCTTCTTTTTTATATCGGTCACTCTTATCAGAGCCGAATATAAAGTACAAAGTTTTCTAAAACCTAAATAAATCTCTCTTCAAAGCATACTTTTCTTGTGCTTGCTAAAATAACCCAGGTGACGTCTATGTGTGTGCTTTATTTATATCTACCCAACATTTACATTCAAAAAGAAATGGAAAACTTAAATTGCTTGTGCAGGTTCAAAGCTGTAGCTTCGCTGATAATTACAGATCAACTATGCAATTGCTGAAAACATGCTGCAAAATGGGACAGTGTCAGGGAAGACAGCAGGCCTGCTAGCGGCCTATCTCTCTTCACCCAAGACACAGGCCCTGACAATATTCTCCTGTTCCCATGAGAAAAGTTACGCTGAGAGGATCCTAATAATCACATTCTCAAAACACAGCGGCCTTGCTGATAGGGGTACAGGCTGCCCTAAACCAAGAAGCAGTTATGGGAAGGTATTTGGGAGTAACAGAACATGTTAGGAACCAACCATAACAAGAGGGTCAAACAGCAGGTGTGCGGATGCTTTTAGGTATTAAAGGTAAACTAAGAATATTTAGCTATAAGATAGGTTTATCAGAACTCATTATAGTTACTAACCAATCAATATGGTGTGAACAGTGTGTGTAACCAATTAGCAGTTTTTTAGCTTGCCACGTTTGCAGTACGAAAGATATATAATGTGTGTGATTTCACCTAATAAAATGGCTGGCTGGCTTCCTGGCTTCATGGCTTCACCTAAAATTCATATATTGAATTCTATATTGCTCCCTGCTGGACGCCACAGGACAGGGTCTGAAATTGTTAACAAGTGAGAAATGTTGCTATGTATGTGATATTTTTCAGTGCTTTATGAGTCCTGTCAATTCTATGTAAATATCCAATAAATCAGCAATAAATATTACCTTTGTGCCACACTGATCTTATAGCGTTATGCAGACTCTCTACCAAACTCCTCAACGGCTCAACTGTGACAAAATGTGTGGCAATCTGTGTATCTCATGAAGGTTGATTTCCTCCAGATCTGTGCTTTGTGTCTGCACCCTCTGATGTCTGAGAAGGTATGAAACAAAACTGAAGCACTTCTTGCATCTGACATGTTTTTATCATCCCTAGTTTAAACAGGGTGGGTGGTTTCTTTCTTTTCCTTTTTTCAGTATTAAGGGGAGGTTACATTCATACAGAAATCTTTCCTATGGGGGGATAAAAAAACCCTGACCATCTGTTATCATACAGTCTAAAGAAACATTGAATCCTTCCTGTTAAGTACACTACTTCTATCAAATTTGGTTGAAATGCATCAGTGGGTTCAAAACTGTTTGCAGGTCAAGGTGAAGGTAGGACAGTGCACAAAATATAATTATTTACAACTTGCCCTAGAAAGACTGAGCATTAAACATTTTGTCACTAGAGAGGAAAGGGTACTGTTTTGGGTTTCTGTGGCAAGGTTTTGGTAGTTGAGGGGAGGTGGGGCTGCAGGGGTGACTTCTGCAAGAAGCAGCTAGAAGCTTTCTCTAGGCCTGAGAGAGCAAACACCAGCTGGCTCAAGGCCAGACTCGCCACTGACCAAGGCTGAGCAATAACATACTTAAGAAGGGGAAAAAAAATAATGCAGGAGGCTGCTTTTTGCCACCAGAGAAGGGAGTGAGATTTAAGAAACTCTGCAGACACCAAGGTCAGTGAAGAAGGGGGGGCAAGAAGTCCTCCAGGTGCCAGAGAGAAAGATTCCCCTGCAGCCTGTGAGGAAGACCATGGTGCAACAGGTTGTCCCCCTGCAGCCCATGGAAGATGACAGGGAGCAGAATCCCCATCAGCAGCCCATGGAGGACTCCATGATGGAGCAGGTGGAGACACATGAAGGACGCTGTGACCCAGCGGGAAGGCCATGCTGGAGGAAACTCCTGGCAGGACCTGCAGCCTGTGGAGAGAGTAACCCACACTGGAGCAGGTTTGCTGAGGGGACTTGTGGCCCTGTGGGGGATCCATGCTGGAGCAGTCTGGTCCTGAAGGACTGTACTCCATGGAAAGGACCCACACTGGAACAGATCATGGAAGAACTGTAGCCTGTGAGAGCCACACTAGAGAAGTTGGTGGAAGGCTGTTTCGCATGGGAGGGACCCCAGGCTGGAGCAGGGGAAGAGTGTGAGGATTATTCCCCCTGAGGAGGAAAGACCAGCATGATGAACTGATTGCAGCCTCCATTCCCCATCCCTTTGTGCCCCTCTGGGGGTGGAAGGAGAGAATTTGGGAATTAAATTGAGCCTGGGAAGAAGGGAGGGGTGAGGGGGGTTGTCTGAAGATTTGGTTTTATTTCTCATTATTCTACTCTGTTTTCACTGTGTAATAAATTAGATGCCTTTTATTCCAAGTTGAGTCTGTTTTGCCCATGAGAGTAATTGATGAATTATCCCTTCTAGTCCTTATTTTGACCTGTGAGCCATTCATTATACATTTTCTCCCGGTCCAGCTTAGAAGGGGAGTGACAGAGTGGCTTTGGTGGACATCTGGCCTCCAGCCTGGATCTACCCACCCTTAGATACTTATAGACTTTTTCAAAGGCTTTAAAAAAACCCATCACCAGGAAAATAAAAATGCCACAACAGGGAGACGGGACTCAGCTTGATTCAAGCAAAAGTCAATTTATTGTACAAAATCATTCCTTTAAATACGCTCAGAAGACGGAGTGCTTTAAACAGATTGGTTATTTCATACATGAACTGCTCGTGGGCTGTATCTGATGGGTCAACGGTCTACCTGTATCATGCTAATAGACCTTCTGAGAGTCGTTAGACAGCAGACCTCGCTGTAGGAGGGGTCAATGATTACAGGACAGTGATTACAATCTCGCTGCATGCCATGGTTTATGGACTAAAGGTTCCATGTTATCTATCAATCTAGCAGTGCCCAAGGTGCTGCTTTCCAAGCCCAATACCACATCTCCCCCTATCTGTTGCACAAAAAGAACCTCCTTCATTGAGCGTGATACTATCTTTTGCAAGCAGTCAAAAATAACACCAAGGCAAAAATAACTAAAACACCTAAGTCCTTATTTAACTAAATCGAAAAGCCATCCCATAAACGAAAAGCCATACTGTAAAACGTGGCAAGCTAAAGACTGCTAATTTGCTACACACGCTGTTTACATTGTTAGTTTAACTTTGATGTCTAAAAGTTATCTGCACACCTTCTGTGTTGACCATTTATTATGGATAGTTCATGACATGTTCTCTTAGTTCCAAACACCTTCCTACAACTCCTTCTTGGTTTAAGGCAGTCTGTACCTCTGTCTTCAAGGCCACTATGTTTTGAGAATCTGATTACCAAATACTTCTCAGCACGAATAACTTTGCTGTTTCATGGGAATTCAAGGATATTGTCAGTCTATGGCTTTGTGAGGAGAGCCAGGCTGCCAGCAGCCCTGCTGTCCTTCACAACAATTTTTCCTTTTTAGCATTTTGTGCTACAAAAACTGCTTGTTGAGATTCCTGTAAGGGCCCTTTGCAGAAAGCTCAATAAGCATGGCAATAAGAGTAAGGCAAGTACTGTAATTACCAAAACCAATAATCCAAATTTGACCATTGACAATATTCATCCTGAAATTCCCCACTCACAAAACCAATTGTCCAATCCAAAGAATCCATTTTTGTGTTCTATCTTTTGTGTTTGATCTATTAATTTCTGAATACTCGCATGAATTGACTGAGAGTGGACACAGGCATGCTTTTTTCTGGATCCACAGCATTTGTAATGATACAGGCAGATCTCCTTCCCCAAGTTCATACCTGTAATTTCAGTTTTTACTAACACCTAACATTAACTTTTTTCTTTTATTTTTTTTCTTTTTCAAACCTCCTTTTAAACCTACTCCATGTTTCACCATTGGAGGTACCAAACTGTTCTGTTGCAGACATAATTAAAGACCTTTGTTCAATCAACCAGCTGGAGAGATGTGCTTCTCTCCCCACTTTTTGTTTGTGAAGCAAAAACACTTGAGAGTTTGTTTCATATGTTCCACCATGGCCTGGCCTGTAGACAAATGTGGTGTCCCTGTAACATAGGTAATGTCCCACAATTGGAAAAATGTTTGTGCGATATATCCTGGGCTGTTGTCCATTTTGATTTCACGGGGTACATGGCATTGGACATGTTTACTAGCATTCCCCATTTGTGCAGTAGCTCACACTGCCAGAAACACCCCCTTTTCTTTTTTTTTTTTTTTTTTCAAAGACTTCTAGTGGGCCTGTGCCACGAGGTTTCACGCCAGGGGCAAGGCCACTGGTGAACTGCAGACACTCCAGGCACAACTGTGCAATCCCTTTAGCCCCAGTAAACAAAAAAGTGGTATTGTAATTTTCTCTGGAGCAATCTGTAACCCCCTTCCTCGTTTCCACTCTCTCTCCCTCTATCTTTCACCCCCTTTTTCCTTTCTTCCCCCCTTTCCCTGCACGTTTGTTCCAAATAAAGTAACCTTCACCTTGACTCCGTTTCGAGTCTCAATTCTGTTCTCCGAGAATTGAATTGAGACCTTATCACCATAAAACACCCAGTGGTTGGACATCACTCAGGGGTTAAGCCCAGCTGCCCCCAGCCACCCAGAGCGATCTGAGGTTCGGTTGGAAAGCAAGGGGGTTTAACCTCTGCCAAACTAAGTCTTGTCTAGGTTGTGGATCGTGACATTAAAATGGCGTAGTCGGCAGGATTCTCGGAGAATAGAAAGGTGTGCGATTACGGTGTGACCTTCTGAGAGTGAATAGGGGAAATCTGGATACTAAGCTCTGGCCCTCTCAGGATGTATTGCCCCTGTCAATTCTGTACGTAGGCTGCGTGGTTCTGTGTGTGGGCTGTGTGATTACCGAGATGAAGATGATGAGGCTGAGGGAGCCACAGGCAAAGGGGCAGCTGAGGACGATGAAGATGATGATGTCAATCCCAAGAAGCAGAAAACCGATGAAGATGACTAGGGGGGAAATTTTTTTTATTTTTTTCAAATAAGGAGGAAAACCAACAAAAAAGGCCAGCGTGTCCTCTTCACCCTTGGGACTCTTTCCTTTCAATCCCGTCCCTACACACACACACACCCCTACCCAGTGCCCAACGTGCTGCTTTCCAAGCCCAATGCTACATAAAACCCCCAAACAGATCCCACTCGGACAAAAAGAAAAAGCGTGGACTGCACATTACAGCTAAAAGCGACGCCCACCAGTTTCAAGGGCTACATTCCGTCATAACAGAGCGCTCCCCAATGAAGAGCCTACAGCTGCCCTAACACGATGGACGCTGGGCGTTGCTCTGACCGACACTCGAGCTAGATAGGTTTAGATTAAAAAAAAACCCCAAATTGCCGATTCAAAGCGTCGCAGCGCCATAGACCCACGGGGACGCCAGACGCCGCCCCGGAGGTCTGTGGCGTCCGCTCTTCCCGCCTCAGCCTCCCCGCCCCTTAACCCGGCACCGGCGGCAGCGCTCCCAGGCACGTGCCGCCCTGCCTCGCCCCCACCCCAGGGAGGCACCGCTCCCTTCCCGCCGCGCCCGCGACATCCGGGAACTCCCCCTCCCAGTGGAGCCGCTCTAACGGAGACGCCTCCTAGCCCAATCAGTGGCTCGGCTTAGTTTCCGGCGTCTGGCTCCGTCTCCTGGATACGGGCGCGGGGTGGCGACCATCCGAGCGGTGCGCGGGGAGGGGACACGGGACAGACCCGGCTGGGTCCCGCCGGTGCGTTCTTGCTAGATTAAGGGGAGAAAACCCCAGTCGTTCCCGGAGTCACTCTGCCTGCTGTGCGGACCCCCCTTCCGCTGGCTGTGTTTTGTGGCGTGCAGGGACGCGCTCCCCCGCGGGACACTTCCCAGTCTGTCCTCCCTCCCATTGGCGCGGCCCGGGGGGGCGGGGTTCCGCCGATTTCGGTTGATGGCGGCGGCGCGGCGGTAGTAGCGCCGTTTCCTTGCCTACCCGCCTCCCAGGTACGGCTGTCGCTTCCCATCCGTCCCCTGTCACTCCCCCCCCCCCACCCCCCGCTCCCTTCCCGCCGCCGGCTAACGGCCGTTACCAGGCGGGGCGCGCACGTGCCTAACGGCCCCCGAGCGCGCGCCGCCGAGCGCCCGTGCGGGGCGCGTGCGGGCGCCGGCAGTGTCGCCTCCTCCACCTACCTCCCCCCGCCCCCTCCCTCCCCTCCGCCTCGGTCACGCACCGTAGCGCTTAGGTCTGAACGCGGGCTTGGAGCAGACCTGGAGGGGGGCTGGTACCCCCGCACTGCAGGCCTCCTGGGGGGCAGGGGGCTGGCCGAGGGCCTTTTGGCGCCCTCATCCCTGTCTCACAGGAGGCTGCTGTGCCCCAGGGTTGCAGTGCAGCGCCTCAGGCCTGCCGGTCTGGCTGCTGCTGACTGCTGGAGTTCTCGGGTCCTGTGCATCCTGCTCTGTTCAGGGCTCTGGCCTTTCACCAAGGGAAGGAAGAAATGCTTGTGGAACTTAGTACAGAGTGGTCACTGAGGACTAGCTAGCAAATTATCTTATTTCTGGATCATGCTGGAGGTGTGATTCTGTATGCCCATGCTCCTAATGTAGTGGAACAGTTGAGCTGGATGGAAAGCTAATCAAACTCAGAATGGTTTGGGTTGGATGGGACCTCAGAGGTCATCTAGCCCCAACCCCCTGCCATGGGCAGGGACACCTTTCACTAGGTTTCGATTAGGTTGCCCGAGGCCCCATCCAACGTGGCCTTGAACACTGCCAGGGAGGGGGCAGCCACAGCTTCTCTGGGCAACCTGTGCCAGGGCCTCACCACCCCCACACTAAGGAACTTCTTCCTAATATCTAATCTATCCTACCTGCCCCTCTTTTAGTTTAAACCCATTACCTCTTGTCCTATCACTACACATTCCTGATAAAGAGCCCCTCTCCATCTTTCCTGTACGACGCCTTTAGGTACGGAAGGCCAGCATAAGATCTCTCTGGAGCCTTCTCCAGGCTGAATGAGCCCAGTTCTCTCAGCCTGTCTTCATAGGAGAGGTGCTCCAGCCTTCTGATCATCTTGGGCGCCCTCGTTTGGACTTGTTCCAAAAGCTCAGTATCTGTCTTGTACTGGGGACCCCAGAGCTGGACACAGTACTCCAGGTGGGGTCTCACCAGAGCAGCGGGGCAGAATCACATCCCGTGACCTGCTGGTCACACTTCTTTTGATGTGGCCCAGGATCTGGTTTGCTGGGTCATGTTGAACTTTACATCCATCAACACCCCCAAGCCCTTCTCCGCAGGACTGCTCTCAATTCATTCTCCGTTCAGCCTGTTCAGTTGTGCTGGGGATTGTGCCAACCCATGTGCAGGACTTGCACTTGGCCTTGTTGAATTTCAATTGTTTGCATAGTCCCACCTCTCAAGCCTGTGTCAGAGGGGTGTCCCTCTGGGTGATATCACTTCCCTTCAATGTGCTGACCACTCCAGGCAGCTTGGTGTTGTCAGCAAACTTGCTGAGGGTGCACTCTATCCCACTGTCTGTGCCCACCCCAAAGATGTTAAACTGCCTCCAATGCAGAACTCTTACTCTGTGTATTACAATCCCTTCAATATACAATCCCCGTCAGTTCTCCCATTGCTGAAAGTATTCTCTGAGAAGTTGTTGAACAAAAGAATTAACCAGACTTTTGTGAAAAGCATAAAACTATTTATGTGTACAAATGCCACTTCCTGGGTTTGCAACAAATGACAGTTGCTTTGTTTGTTTTGTTATGTAAATTAAAACATGGATAATATACAGTTCTTGCGACAAGAATGCTAGTTACAAATATAAATTAAATTCTTGTGGAACTCCTCGGTTCCCAAAATATAAAGTTGGACAACAGATTTGCACAGCTTCTACCTGCAAGGAATTATATTTGTCTGTGAAAGATCCTAAACACTGAGACCTGTAACTGGTAAAGCTACATCTACTTAGCATTTGTAGGAACACCAGTAGTCACAAAGCCCTGGGTATTTCAGTTGTGTTCATCAAATCAGTGATTTGGCTGGTTTAAATTACATTGTGAAAAGTTGTAGGGGCAAGTTTGCCTGAAGTTCCCTTGGGCAGAAATGGCAGTATTACTTGGCAGGCCTTTCAGTATAGGCTATTTTCATCTGGGTAGCAGTTTTACAGAACATACAATTGTAAGTTTGGTAGTATGATACTTATTTACAAATAAAATATTTAGAATTTCTAGCTACTGACCTATTTGTAACTTTCTGAATGCATTAAGAGCTTTTGAAGTGGAAAATACTATCTTCTATTCAAAGTTTTCCTTGTATTTCCTGAGAGGAGGCCTTGTGTAAAATAAGTACTTTTGATCTTGCTGGAAGTGTGTGATTTCTAATTTTAAGAACTGGGAAGGTAAATCCTATACATCAATGACTATTAAATTCAAATGCTTTCCTCACTCTTGCTTTCTTTAAAGGTTTATTTGTTTATGACAGTAATACCATGTTTCCAATCCATTGCCTGTAAATCATCCCTGAGGATGGAGAACTTCATTCTGTATGAGGAGATTGGAAGAGGAGATAAGACCATTGTTTATAAAGGAAGAAGAAAGGGGACCATTAATTTTGTTGCCATTCTTTGCACTGATAAATGCAAAAGAGCTGAAATAACAAACTGGGTAAGTAACGTTTGGGGTTTTCCTACTAAATCTGGGAAAAGATACAGCTAAGAAAATCCTGGTAGCACAGGTAACGTAGAAGAAAAATAGCATGTGCTTCTCTACATGCTATTTGTCACCATTTAGATCAGCAGTTTTAAATTTTAAATCCTTGAAGTAGAGTCTTATTTTAATGTATTTATTTCTTCATCTGATTTTATTGTTGTTTAAATCACACACATAAACACATGCTTACAGGCTTACTGTTTCTAGGATGTGTCAGAGAACTTGTAAAAACAGCTACTTGCATGTAGTAGTTTGCTTTATGAGTTGTCCCAGTAAATAATCTGCTTCTTATTTACTAAGAAAAAATATTTTCAATGAAGGAATAGCATTTAAGATAAATCTATTCTGGCTTGTAAAATCTTGGCAAAGTTTTAGACATATTATACTTTCTGGAAAAGAAGCTAGCTGATACAGTTAGACATTTCAATTATTTTTCCTAATAAATATGTTTTGTTTCTGTAGTGGGCTAACCCTGGCTGCTGGCCAGACGGCCACCAAAGCTGCTCTATCACTCCCCTCTTCAGCTGGAAAGGGAACAGGAGATATAACAAAAAGCTCATGGGTTGAGATAAGGCATCATTCACCAAATACTGTCACAGGCAAAATAGACTCCACTGGGGGAAATTAATTTAATTTATTCCCAGTCAAATCAGAGTAGGGTAATGAGAAATAAAGCCAAATCTTAAGACATCTTCCCCCACCTGTCTCTTCTGCCTGGGCTCAACTTTATTCCCAGCTGTCTCTACCTCCTTCTTGCCAGCAGCCCAGGAGGCTGGAGACACTTCTTCACACATTGTCTCTGCTGTTCCTTCTCAGGGGAAAGATTCCTCATGCTCTTCCCCTGCTCCAGCATGGGATCTCTCCCACAGGAGACAGTCTGCCACCAATTTCTCCAACATGAATCCTCACAGGCCACAGTTCTTCCATGAGCTGCTCCAGTGTAGGTCCCTTCCATGGAGTGCAGTCCTTCAGGACCAGACTGCTCCAGTGTGGGTCCCCCACAGGGTCACAAGTTCCCCCAGCAAACCTGCTCCAGCATGGGGTCCTCTGGCCACAGGTCCTACCAGGATCCTGCTCTAATGTGGACTTCCTGCTGGGTCACAGCATCCTTTAGGTGCCTCCATCTGCTCTAGCATGTGGTACTCCATGGGGTGCAGGTGGATGGATATCTGCTTCACCAACTTCAGGGCAACCACCTGCCTTACTATGGTCTTTTCCATAGGCTGCAGGGAATCTCTTCCCTGGCACCTGGGGGACCTCTTGCCCCTCCTTCTTCACTGACCTTGGAGTCTGCAGAATCATTCCTCTTACATTTCTCAACCCTCTTCTCCAGCTGCTGTTCCCCCAGTAGATTCTTTTCCTCTTCTTAACTCTGTTATCCCAGAGGCACTACCATAGTTGCTGCTGGGCTCGGCCTTGGCCAACAGCAGGTCCATCTTGGAGCCAGCTGGCATTGGCTCTTTTGGGCATGGGGGAAGCTTCTGGCATCTCACAGAAGCCACCTCTGTAACAAGCCCTGCTATTAGAACCTTGCCACGCAAATGCAGTACAGTCTCATATTCCCTCTCATTGTTTCAATGATAATTTATTGGGTGATTAATGAATCTGCTCAGTTTAAACATTTTATTCTTAGAAGCCTATTTGTCTTAGAAAGCCCTCAGGCATACCTTCACTCTCACAGGATACAGGGGCCTCTGTAGACATGAAGCCATGTAGATGATAGATATATAGATTTCTGGGGATTCCTGAATGATTGCTTTTGCTTGATAAGATTAAAAACAATGAAAAGAAGATCTTTTTACCTTCCTCTTACTGTATCCACCTTACTGTGTCACACTTATCTTCTCCCTGAAAAAGAATGCAGGAATGCAAGTTTGATTCCAAATTCTGATTTCCAATTTGTTACTGCTTTAGTGATGCAGGAAGGTTACACAGTACTTACAATTTTTGGTTGGGGAACTTCCTTTTTTTTTTTTTTTGTTTTAATGTATTTTTAAAAGCAAGTGAGGTGGGCAGGATCTGTGAGGGAGGTTATCTTTCCTCAACATACATGTAAAACTAATGTGTTTGAATTGGAGAATAATTCTAGTGCACTGAAAAAGGAAAGAGAAGAAATACTTGATGTAAAGCTGTATGTTCTCTTTCCCTCTGCCATAAATCCATAGATATTGTGGGGTTTTTTATTCCCCAGTTAAGTATGTTAAAATCTTTGTTCTAGGTTCGTCTGGCTCATGAAATCAAACACAAGAATATAGTAACATTTCATGAATGGTATGAAACAAGCAACCATCTCTGGCTTGTGGTGGAGTTATGCACAGGTAAGATAAGGTCAAAAGATAAAAATTTATAGAGTGAGTGTTTATAAGAGATGTTTTGTAATAGTTCCTCCACAACAAATACTTAGACCTTTGGAAAAGCTTAGTAATTATCCAATTACTAACTTGAGAATCCTATTTATATATAAAACTTGTTGCTTTTGGAAACATTTTTAGAAATCAATTGAAGTCATATTTCTCCTCTGCTTCATCAAATGTGTATGGTAAATGTTAATTGTGACATAATGCTGGGGTTTGGTAACTGAAGAGGTAAGGCTCATCAGGGGAACTTAAAAATAAGTTGTGAATAGTTGGAGGGTAGATAAGTAAAAACTGCTTGGAAAAAGTTTTGTAAAGACTTTGGCATTCTCTTTTAATTTTATAGCACACAATAAAGAGAGCAAGGAGAAAATCAAGTTACATACAAATGACTTAATATTGTTCACATGAATTTTTAAACAAAGAGCAATTTTGGAGCTTATAGTAAAAAATATAAGTTTTCTTCCTGTTCTGTAGAAGCATTTTGAATTTTATGTCAAGATGTTAATTTAGTATTAAGTAATTAAATTAAGTATTTTGAATTTTATGTTAAGACGTTAATTTGGGATTTTTGGGAGGACCCAAAACTGCATTAAGTGATTTACTGAGTTTTGATCAATCTACTAAAGAAATCTTTTACAGCTTTTCCTAATTGTGATGACTGGATGCTTTAAACCCCAGATAGCATGCTTTACCCCTTGTGGAAAGAAAAGAAGGGCCATTCTGCAAGTGATGCATGCTAAGATTTTGGTTTCTGGAGCTTGTTTCATAGTAAAAGTCCGTATTACACACAGCCTTTTTTTCTATCCCAAATCCTGTTGGAAAAACTACTGAAGGAGAGGAGATACAAGTTCTGGGGGAAAAAATGTGTCATTCTTTCAGTGATTAAAAGTGTAGTTAGTGGCTCATGTGTAGGCTTTGGTATATTTGCTTAGTCTAATTTATAGGCATATATTTAAGTCAGAAGACAGAAACTCTTTTATGAAGTACAGTTTGATTATCCTGTATTTTTACCTTGCAGTACTGCAGTTTGCTGCAAGGAGAATGTCTTGAACATCACTTACTTATAGAATAAAACATAGATTTCTTAGTAATTTTGTGTAGCCTTGAGAACTGCTTTTGAAATATGGAAAATCTCTCTCACTTCTCTCAAGGCAACAAAGCTCGCTTCTGTTATCAGATGAAGCATTCTTCACTGTTGTTGGCTTTGCTATTTATTTTTCTCCTTAGTGTGTTTGCTAATATTATGGAATTATTCTACAAGTAGTCTGGTATAATACATTATAATACATTATAAAACTCAGTAATTAATATGATCTTCTATGATCTCATCACCGGCTGGGTGGATGGAGGGAGAGCAGTGGATGTCATCTACCTTGACTTCAGCAAGGCTTTCGATACTGTCTCCCATGACATACTATCAGTATGAGAGCATGGGATAGATGAGTGGACAGTGAGGTGGGCCAAGAAATGGCTGTCGGACCGAGCTCAGAGGGTCGTGATCAGTGGAGCAGAATCTGACTGGAGGCCTGTGACTAGCGGTGTTCCCCAGGGCTCGGTGTTGGGTCCAGTCCTGTCCAATATCTTCATTGACGACCTTGCTGAGGGAACAGCATCCACCCTCAGCAAGTGCCGATGATACAAAGCTGGGAGGGGTGACTGACATGCAGGAACACTGCGCTGCCATCCAGCCAGACCTGGACAGGCTGGAGAGCTGGGCTGGGAGAAACCTAATGAAGTTCAACAAAATCAAGTGTTAAGTCTTGCACCTGGGGAGGAACAACTGTCTGTATCAGTACAGGCTGGGGGATGACCTGCTGCAGAAGAGCTCTGTGGAGAAGGACCTGGGGGTCCTGGTTGATGACAGGTTGGCTATGAGTCAACAGTGTGCCCTGGTGGCCAAGAGAGCCAATGGGATCCTGGGGTGCATCAGGAGGAGTCTGGCCAGCAGGTCCAAGGAGGTGATCCTCTCCCTCTACTCTGCCCTGGTCAGGCCCCACCTGGAGTATTGTGTCCAGTTCTGGGCTCCTTTGTTTAAAAAGGACAGGGATCTCCTGGAGAGAGTCCAGAGAAGGGCTCCAAGGATGATTAAGGGCCTGGAACATCTATCCTATGAGGAGAGGCTGAGAGAGCTGGGGCTGTTCAGCCTGGAGAAAAGAAGACTGAGGGGGGACCTAATCAATGTTTATAAATATCTTAAGTATGGGGTGCAGGGGGAATTGGCCAGCCCCTTTTCTTTGGTCTGTGGGGAAAGGACAAGGGGCAATGGCTGCAAGTTGGAGCACAGGAAATTCCGCACCAACATGCGGAGGAACTTTTTCCCGGTGCCAGAGCCCTGGGACAGGCTGCCCAGGGAGGTGGTGGAGTCTCCTTCCCTGGAGATATTCAAGAGCCGTCTGGACGCCTCCCTGTGCAGTATGAGCTAGGGAGCTGCTTTGGCAGGGGGGTTGGACCCCATGATCTCTCGAGGTCCCTTCCAACCCCTACAATTCTATGATTCTATGATTCTAGCTATTCTCTGAAAGAAATTACTGAGAAAAAGAGAAAAGGTCAGGAAATTCTATTATGTGATTCGGAATAGAAGATTTAGTATCCTTTTCAGTATACTGAAAAGGTTTCTAAATACTTACTAAAGTAAGATTACAGAAGCTTTCCTAGTCCTTGTTTGCCTATAGGGACTTAAATTTGTGTCCATTTTTTTCCCCTTTTTTCTAAATGTGTGTGATTCAGCTAAGATATATAAAACAGAGAATCTAGGAAAGCCATAGTTAATTCTCAAAATATAAACTGTGGTCTTAGGGAAACAGATTTGGTGCAGGAGTACTAAAAGATCAAATGGGGTTGAAGGAAGGCATTTGTGGAGAAATGGGAACATGGAGTTTAGGATCAGAGACTGGGACAGGAATGAGGAGAAAATCTGAGCATTAAGTTTGTGGAAACTAGAAGTCCAAGTCCTGTGGCCAGGAACTACTCAAATGGGATGAGTCTGATGACATACATGAGAATCAATGGGATGTAAAGAAGTAGGTGATAGGGGAAGAAAACAGATTTTTGCAATGACAGAGAAACAGTAACAGTGAGAGAAAGAATAGACAGTGAATGTGAAGCCCAGAGAAGAGCACAGGTGATAAAGGGTAATGTCAGGGTTATTTGGAAGGCTTTGTAGGTGTAATCTGATCAGAAACACAGGAAGGTTGGAACTTTGTGGAGATGGAGGTGGTGATATTGGAGGGACAGAGAAGGATCTCTTATGAGAGGGTGAGGCCCCACCTGGAGTACTGTGTCCAGATCTGGGGCCCCCAATACAAGAAAGATGTAGAACTGCAGGAGAGGGTTCAGAGTAGGGCCACAAAGATGATCAGAGGGCTGGAGCACCTGCCCTACAAGGAGAGGCTGAGGGAGCTGGGCTTGTTCAGCCTGGAGAAGGGAAGGCTGCGGGGGGACCTCATTGCAGCCTTCCAGCACCTGAAGGGAGCAGACAAACAGGAGGGGAATCAACTTTTTAAAAGGGCAGATAATGGCAGGAAAAGGGGGAATAGATTAAAGCTAAAGGAGGGAAGGTTTAGATTGGATATTAGGGGGAAGTTTTTTACAGAAAGAGTGGTGAGGTGCTGGAACAGGCTGCCCAGAGAGGTGGTGGATGCCCCATCCCTGGAGGTGTTCAAGGCCAGGTTGGATGGGTCCCTGGGCAACCTTGTGTAGATCCAGGCCTGAGGTTGGTGGCCCTGCCTGTGGCAGGGGGGGTTGGAGCTCTATGATCCTTGGGGTCCCTTCCAACCCTTGCCTTTCTATGATTCTATGACTTGCTGGGCCTGGACGGTGGGATTTGTGTGTGAAACCTGGGAAGTGAAAGTTTACTCCTGGGTATTTATTTTTTTTAATTATTACTTTCTCTTAAAAAAAAAACACACAAGCAAACAAAAAACCCCTAAAACCAAACCAAACAAATGATTCAAGAAAAGGACTGTACAGAAATACTGTGTGTGATGAACGAGTGAAAGAGTTTCTCGGTTGGATGTGGTTGACCTCAGGGCTCCAGAATGTAATGCAGTTTTGCTATTCCTGTTGTCTTTGAGTTCAGTGGTAAACTGCATGTCTTTAGCTGTAGCACTTGTTCACAGGAGTTGATAGTGTTGTTTATTCTTTTAACTCATGCAGCAGATACCTGGTTAAGGAATATGAATAAATCCATTGAGTACTATTGCGTTGTGACATGACAGTTTCTGGATTTCTTTCTTTCTTTCTGTTTCCTTTGTGAAATAAATGAATATTAAAGTAATTTTGAAGTCATGTGCTTAATTGTAGTTGTTATTAAGATTATTTTTTCACAATGTTGGGAATAGGGTTTTTTTCTGTACATTTTGGATTTTTTAACTATTGGATAATCTCAAAAAATAAAGATCTTTGCCTGACATCTTTTGAAGAAGTTTATATCATGTCCTTGGGAATTATTTTTATGACATCTTATTTATATGCACTAGTTGATTATGTGTGAATATATTTCAGGTGGTTCTCTAGAATCTCTGATTGCTCAAGATGAACATCTACCTGAAGATGTAGTGCGAGAATTTGGTGTTGATTTGATTACTGGTTTATATCATATTCATAAGCTTGGCATTATTTTTTGTGAACTGACACCTGGAAAGGTAAGAATGGATTGTAGGGGATTGTATGTAACTTCATATGTCATCAGTATTTAATTCATTATTTCTGTTTTACTCTTTGGAAGAAGCTTACCTCAGTTTGGAGGCTAGTTGAACTTTTCAGTGTAAGTGAAGACAATGAGAGACAAGTCTACAGCTTGAATATTTTATGATCTAATTGATTTCTATCCCTGTTGAATTTTTGATACAGTGTGATAGATTCTTTTTGATTTGGTATACTGGTTTTAATCAATGAAGGGTTTTAGTTCTCTGTCCTTGGACATAGAACTTTATAAGTATACCTATTCTCTTGGGCAACAGAGTATTTTGAATCATACTGAAAGCTAATGAGGGAGTAAAGTTAGATAAACTTTCTTAATAACTTTCTGTGTTGTTTGCAAATGCCATTTAAAATGTCATCTTATTTTTGTGTAAAAATCCAAATCTTTATATCATTTCTAATTTGTGTATGTGTGTGGACTTTCCATATAGTTTTATGAAGGTCCATGTTTGGTTTTAATTTATGTGGTAACCAGACTATACCCAAAACTTTGTGCTTAACAGTAATTGTTCTTGATCAGTAAGTAATCAAGTTCCCCTTCTCTTAAATGTCTTTAAAATCTTGTCCAGCTGTACTTGGTTGCTGTCACTCATGGGTCCAAAAGCAGTGAAAATGCATGAATAAAGCATAATGGAGATTATGCCTCTGTTCTTCCAAAGAATGTAGCTGTGAAGTACGCCTTTGAACACAAAATATGGAGTGCTAAAGAAAGGCAGCTTTCTTTTCTCTCTCTCTTTTTCATCTCACTGAAAGAACTGGTTTTCCAAACAACATTTTTTGGAATACAAAGCTTTTAATTGCAAGAATAATCAGTGACTACAGAGACAAAACTCCTCTCATAATTGGACAAAATCTTTGGAGTTTTCTGCTAAATAAAATTGGAAAGATTAACTTTTTTTTCTCCTTAAATGAAGTGATGTTTCTTTTTACTACACCTTTATTTTACTATAAATTTTTACTCTAACTTCCTTTTCTATAGTAACATTGTTCATTTAGAGCTAATAATGAGGAAACAAAAGTACACATTGAGCTTCTTAAAGGTCCTATTGTGAGATTCTGTATTTTTTTTGGTTATAAGAAAATGGACAGTATTGGTCTTGACTTAACCAAATACACTGAGAAGTTTTTATTTTATAGTGCTTATCTCTATGATTTAAATAGTTTGAGATTGTGATTAAAAAAAATCTTTTACATATTGTTTTATACTGTGTTGGAAATTTCAGCAGTATTTGATATTTGTATGTTGGATTATATTTATTCTTCTAGATTCTGCTGGAAGGACCTGGTACTTTGAAATTCAGTAATTTTTGCTTGGCTAAAGTGGATGGTGAAAACTTGGAAGCAGTTTTTACTGTAGTTGGATCTGAAGAAGGTGAAAGAGATGTCAGTGAAGGAACTCCACAAAGATATCTGAAAAACAAATTTCAAGGTATAATTTACTAGCCAAAATTAACTTGGGGGCAGAATGAAAAAAACTTTGAAGAGAAGATCTTGAAATAAAATTCTTCATCATTCTGTCAGGGCTAACTGCATTTCTAGAGAAACTGAGTAGCTTTGTTGTATTATCATTTGGAAGTATTAATGTGCTTGCCTGTGCCTTTGCAACAGAAACTGTGATCTCTACCTTTTCTGTAAGCAGGTTTTAAATACCCTGCATATAGGGATTTTTTTCAGTAACATTTAAGCCAAATTTTGCTCTTAAAAAAACTGATCACTCTTCTTAAGGAAGATTGTTCAGTGACATCATAACTTACAGAGGGAACAACATCTGCAAGGGAGTAGAAAGAAAAGGAAATTGTATTTAACGATATAGGGTAATAATAACAAAGTCAATTTAAGTAAGAGCTGGAAAAACTTTTGTCTGTCATAAAGTATATGTCTGTATTTGTCTGTCATAAAGTATATGGCATAAAGTATATGGCATATTACAAGTTCCTGACCTTTCATGCTTCAGGTTATTTTTGGATCAAAGCTTGTATGTAGGTGATTATAGACTGTAGTATACTTATATAAAAAAATGAAACATCACATAACTGGAGGTGTCTTATTTAAACATGAAATCCAACCATAAAGTGTAATGTACAAACTGTCTGTCTATTCTGAGCCTCTTTTCATTTTTTTATAAAATTTTCTTGATTTTTTTAGTTTGTAAGAAATAAAAAAGCAAAGCAGAAGCAAAAATTCAGATTTAAAAAAAAAAAACAAACACCGTAACAAAACAAATCTCCCAAATTGAAAGTATATGAATGAGGTCTGAAATGTTTCAAGGTAGTTTATGAGTTACAAATATTAATTCTTGATTTAGAATTGCTGAGGAGGCTTAACTATTAATTGCTGTTTGATGAAAACTACAGTAGGAAGAAAAAAGCACATTAAATACCTTTGGTCCTTCCTGCATTTCACATACCAGCAGATAAGTAAAACTAGTAGGATTAGAAGCATAAGATCACTAAAACTTTGGAAGTCCAGAGTTCAAGCTGGAATGGGCTGATGCACTTCTGGTATTTAGTTGATACAGGACAATGTATTGGGGTGAAAAAAAGTTTAAAGGATGTTGCATTAATCACTGTGTTAGAAAAGTGATTCTAACTGAAACTGAGAGAAAACTCAAACTATCTTGGTTTATAGAAGGGACATAAACAACAAAGTAGCGTATATAATCCTACATAATTCAGTTTTCTCATACTAGAGTGAAGAACTCAGCGAAGTTTGAAGTGTTGAACAGGATAAATGCTGAATGAATGATCCAAGTGTGTTATACATACTGTATTTTGTAGGCTCGCTGTTATACAGAGCTCCAGAAACAATAGAGGGAGAAGAGTTCTCCAAAGCCAGTGATCTGTGGTCCTTGGGATGTTTACTTTATGAAATGTTCTCAGGTTGTAAGTTTGTGTATCTATTTAATATCTGTGATAATGGAAACATGGGTCATGGCCCAGAGTAAATTCTTGTTAATTTTCTAGTGAATTTAAGACATAGAAAAGCTCAAGACAGGTTTCTAAGATTTCTTGAATAATATGCTGGTTCTGTGTGTTTTAAAAAAAAAATAAATTCAAATGAAGTAATACTTTTAGGTTGTCCTTTTGTCTATGATCTAATTACTGTGATACAAACTGAGCATTAAATACTATGATTTAAAATTATAGCAGTCCTGAAATTCTGGTAGTGTAATATTTTTAATCTTCTCAGTATTAAACTCTGAGTGCACTAGTTTGACCTGATTAGTTTGAGGGTAAACTGTATTGCTAGTACAAACCTAGATCATTGGGTTTCCTGCAGACAGTACCCTTTAGCACTGGCTGCAGCTAGAAGGAAGATTTCATCACAAAAGAGAATTACAGTACAACCCTCTGAAGTCTTAATACACTTCTTTGTTGGATCAACACAGTTACATCATTATCATAGAATGGCAAGGGTTGGAAGGGACCCCAAGGATCATAGATCTCCAACCCCCCCTGCCACAGGCAGGGCCACCAACCTCAGGCCTGGATCTACACAAGGTTGCCCAGGGCCCCATCCAACCTGGCCTTGAACACTTCCAGGGACGGGGCATCCACCACCTCTCTGGGCAGCCTGTTCCAGCACCTCACCACTCTTTCTGTAAAAAACTTCCCCCTAATATCCAATCTAAACCTTCCCTCCTTCAGCTTTAATCCATTCCCCCTTGTCCTGCCATTATCTGCCCTTTTAAAAAGTTGATTCCCCTCCTGTTTATAAGCTCCCTTCAGGTACTGTCAGGCTGCAATGAGGTCCCCCCGCAGCCTTCTCTTCTCCAGGCTGAACAAGCCCAGCTCCCTCAGCCTCTCTTTGTAGGGCAAAGTTATGGAGGTTTCTGCCTAGACCTTCTCCTGTTGTTGTCTCATTGCTGATTCATACAGGGCTACCATGGTGTCCTCCATCAAGCCATCTTTGCTGTTCTATCCATGGTCTCTTTTGCTGTTTAAGGTAGAAGGGTTTTTTTTTAAATTGAAAAGATAACTTGATAAATAGAATTCAGGATGTGGGAGTTTATTTCTTTGAATGTTTCCTTAGGTAAATGAGCTGATCATATATCATTGCACCATTTTGAAGTTTGCCTAATCTGTGAAATACTATTCTGATTGTTTGTAGGAAAACCACCATTCTTCTCAGACAATGTTTCTGAAGTAATTGGAAAGATTTTATATGAAGATCCTTTGCCACCTAAGCCAGAGGGTAACATTCTTTTGTATAATAGGGTGCAACAATGATCCTCTTAAAATTATCATGGTTGGGGGAAATTTAATTTTAATTTACACAGATTTCAACTCCACTTTCTTTCTAATAGCTACATGGCAATTGAAGGGTGGGGTTTTTTGGTGTATGAACAGCACTAGTTTGCAGACCGAGCACTGATTGGGTTGTTGGGCTTTTCTGAGAATGTTTTGAAATGCAAAGAGTGTTTCTGTAGGATTCTTCATATGCTCAGATTTTTTCATATGAAATTACTGTCAAAAAGAATTTTCTTAGCATTATCTGTCAATACTGATTTGATCTGCATTGTGTGATGGTTGTTTCTGCTGCCCAGTACTTAAGTTCTCAGGTGCTTCTACTTACAGGTTCTGCTTTTCACAAACCTTCTGCTGAGTTCATTAGTTTGCTTGATGGCTTGCTTCAAAAGGATCCTCAGAAAAGGTAAACTCTCTAAGCCACAATTGTTTACATCATCATTTTTCACCTCTGGAAAAAATAATTGCTATAATGCTGTGTTTATAGTAATTTGTAGAGCACAAAGAATGCAAAGATCATGTAATCTCTCATAAATAAACAGATTGTGCTTTTTCTTATATGAAGATACACAGCATTAAGTTTTTTATTATCTCTGTATTTTGTAGCTAGTGCTGAATAGATAACTTTATAACAAAATGTTGGGCTGTTTTAAAATTGGATGGCTTTGCTTTTCCAGAGGGATCTATGTTATGAGGCTTTGATTTATAGCTGATAGTTATATTTTTAAATAACATAAGTTTATCATTTATAGGGTAGCTCAGACAATGCAAATGTTTGGTTTGGCTATGCATTTTCCTTCATTCTTAGTCTCACACCTTGGTGTTCCCTGAATTATCCATTCTGATTTGAGGCAAAAAGTTTGTCCTGTAAGAAAACATACTTACTGGTCAAATAAAAGTGGTCAAACAAAAGGATTAAGTATTCTGTAGTGTCACTGGGTTCAAAACCTAGTCTGATATCTCTCTTTGGAGCTGTACTTTGTCTCTGCTTTTTCACTTTCTTTGTTGCTTTTCAAAAGGCTGAAATGGACAGATATATTGCAGCACCCATTCTGGAAAGGGTCCCTTAACCATTGTGATGATGATTCTGCAGACAGCCGGGGCAGAAGCTCAAGGTACCAAATGTTCAAGGACAGCGTTTTGTACAGTAAATCTAAGTGAACAAATATTTACATACTTTTGTTTTGGTTTTCTGGAAGTTTGGAATTTTGCTAAGGAATTTCATGTTATTAACTAATTGTTGGAGTGTTACACTGTGCTGGGAACAGTTTAGTATGCTGAGGAATTAGCCTACTAGAGAACACTGTTCACTTTCAACGAACTCCTTCCTCTTGCCTATAGAATATTAAAATTTACTTTGGAACTAACTGCTCTCATTTTAAAAATTTGTTTATATAACAGTGGGGCATAGTAATTTTATTATTATTATTATTATTATTATTGAAAGCTTTTATGGAATCTTACAAATAGGGGTCAATTTTATCTGTACCAAGCTTTTTTTGTTTGTTTTTATGCATTAGGCTTAGAGCATCACAAAGCCTATCAGTACAGCTTCTTAGATTTGTGGTTCAGCTGTATATCCATGCAAATACAGCTGACCCATATTCTTTGCTTATGACATAAAGCATTAATCTAACAGGTTTTTTTTTCTAAAACTGTAATACTCTACATGGCTATATAAGCAGAAAATCCCCAAACCTTTTGTGAGTAATAGGTTCTATGTATTAAAAGTTAGGCTTCTTCAAAACTTGTCCTATTTTACTGGGTTTTGTTTTTAATTTTAAATTGGGACATGTAGTGTTGATGTTTGTTATTTTGTTCTAAATATTTGAAAGATACTTTTAGGTTCTGATCTAGGGAATGAAGGTAAGAGGGGTTTTCTTTTAGAATGCTGATTTTCTTTTGTGTTCTATTTTAAAATTCTCTCTTGTTTAATACCTACTTCTGATGCTAGAGCTGCAGTATTTTTACTAAAATTTGTTTTAGTTTGAGATATGGGTCTTTGTTCTTTAATTTTATTACTGCTTTCACCACAAAGGTAGCTAAAAATATCAGCATTTAAACTTTATACCACAAAGTAAGAATTTATTTTAGCAATACTTGGTAGTCTCCACCACAGTGTTCATCTTTGAGAAACTCTCAGAAGATCAGATGAATCTTAATCTCCTATGAAATATTGTTTTATTTGACTTTACTCTTGAGGGTTGTCTAATGCCTCTGGAATACCTGCTGAGGTCTGCACTAATAGAGACACATATGCCAAATGTAAGACATGGGCTTGACATGAAAAAAAAGCTTAGTATTTTTTTCCAACTGTGTGGCCCACGTATTTATTTTCTTCACAATGTAGGTTTGATTAATATATGATATCAAGGAGATCCTTCAAGGAGGTTATATGATCCAGTTCCATGTGAATAGCAGAGGGGTATATTAAAAAAACCAAAGAATAAACAGCAAAAAATCAATAAACTTGCAATTGTGTGGCATATAAATCATTAGGTAAAAAATTCGTTGCTTATATTGATCTAAATCTAGCCTACAGACTTCATTATTAGAAGTATATTTGTTGTGACTTTTTCCTGTGAAGATTGAATGGCCTCCTAAGTTTTTAATATTTCTTTATAGCTCTGGTATTATGGGGTAATTAATAATTTAGCTTTTCTGGTTTCTTTCATGCAAGTTCTATTGAGGGAGCTAGAGAATTTTTAGTGTTCTCCAAGTCATTTGCAGTAAAGTTATTGTTCATCATTGCCATTACTAATATAAAAAAGTATGTGTAGCACATATTGCAATAGTATGCTTATCTAGAGAAGGACAGCTAAATCATATGCTAATAACTGCAATAAATCTGATCTTTCATTAAACAGCAGTGAAGACACAGAATCATCTGTGTCTTGGATTGCCAGAGAGCCAGTGGATACTCATAGAGATCTACATGATGTGTCATCCACAAGAGCAAAAAAAATCACATTACCAAGTGATTCATTCAAAATAGGTAATATTATTCATTACATTATGTTGAATTATTTTGTGTCCTCTGACTTCTGTCAGTCTTACCAGTCTTATTCACTATGTTTTATTTCATTTTAATTTCTGAATGCAATTTTGTTTTGTCTTTTCAGTAGAAACTCCGACTGAATTGCGCCCAAAAAGTGCAATTGATGGGGAATCAAATGAATCAATATTTCTTCTCAGGTATGAAAGCCTACAGGATGATTAGAAAACTCCTGAAATCCTTTTTGGTTTTGTTGTTTGATTTTTTAAAAAAAAATCTTTCCTGTCTCTTCAGATACTTTATTGTTCTTTTTGTAACATTTTGGTGGTGTGTCACCTTTTGAATTTTCTATCACCAGTGTACTTACTATTAAGACACCTGCTAAAGCAGTGTGTGCCATCAAAGCAATGTTTTTATGGCTTGCTTACACTAGTTTTTGGAAGTAGGCTTTTAATTTCTTAGCTCTTTGTCTAAACAAGAATTTTAGAGCTTTCTTTCCTTCTTACTTCATGTATGTGAGAATATGTTTTGAATATGCTTACTTTAAATACCCAAGAACAAGCACTCAGCTTATGATCCTGCAATAAATTCTGCCTGCAGCTTTTCATCACCAGCTATTGGTAACAATCTACTAAGTCCTACATAGGTATTAAATAAAAAAAGTGGTTGGTTTAAGAGTGATTTGTTTTAGTTGAGAATGGATTCTGAAACTTTATACTAGCTTTCAAGCCAAGAAGATTATCTAGTTAAATAGATTTTGTTCCTGTCCTCATCAAGCAGAAGTACTCCAGTTTAGAATGAAATATTCTTCCAAGCTTCTTACATAACCTGAATTAGAGCTATTGTACATGCTATTGTGACTACTTTTCCAGTTATTTCAGCTGGTTTTAATACAGTTTTCCTTCTCATCTCATTTAGAACTTCTATTTACAACAAAACCCATGTTATTAGTCATTTAAAAAGGCTGTTGTTGTTTGCTTTAGAAAGAAGGCTGCAATGGCATTACAAATACTTGGTATAACAACATGCAATCCAAATTATGTCAAGAATGAGAGTAGAAAAAAAGTATTTTATTTACAATATGTACATTTATTTTAAAATGAAATTTGAAATACATAGGGTTTTAAAAATTTATTCTTTTCTGAAATTATACTTGCTTGAAGGATTTGATTCATTAAAGCAGCATGGGCTAAAACTGAAGTTTTAAAACATAAAGATGAAAGGAAGATGCTCACCTGGCACTTGACACCAGAATTTACTTAGCTGCTGAAGTGGTTAATCTGCTTTTGACAGCAGTAGCTTCTTCTACGTGTGCAAAGGGATTAGATTTTATTAGTTTGAACTAGCTCAATTCAGAGGTCACTTGTTTTAAACTGAGAAGCCATCTGAGAACTGGAAAAATAGGAAGGGTTTTCTGTCTCAAACACATGTGAAAGCAAATTAGGTTTGGAAAAAAAAATCTATTTAATAAATCTACATGTCAGAACCCAGAATAACTTGTTCATCCTCCTAGCTAGAAATCATACTTTTTTTTTCAGTTTAATAAACAGCTGCATAAACTTCTAAGCAGATCCTGATGTGTTTTTTACCATAAGCATCTGGATATTTTATCTAGGTAATAGAGAATATTTTGGCACCCCTCCCCTTTGTTGTACATTTTTTCTCTTTCTGTTGAAAATAGATAAAAGGTGCCTTTTTAACAAAATAAGGTGAAGGATGAGAATAACTATGCTAATCATTTGATTGCTGGTTTTCAGGAGTATCTTTAATTTTGTTTGGTGTTTTTGTTTTTTAATTGAGTTGCTTTTTCTAATAAAGCTGATTTTCAGCTAAATGTACTTTCTGCTAGTCAAGAAAATAGGTTCAGTTAGCATTGTCAATTAAATTGGTTTTCTGGCCTGCTAATTTTAAGAATTACAAAGTTGATTTTACACACTTCCATTTAAGGTAATATATACTTCAAAAAACAAGGTCACTAGCAGCTTTATGAAAATCACAAAGTTTCAATGTGTTCTGGTCTCTTCATTTTCTAATTAGTGAATGAGTTTTTTGGTGGTTGGTTTGGTTTTGGTGGGTTTTGTTGGTTTTTTTTAAGAAAAAATGAAAAATAAACATAGTTCATTTATACAGGAGTCAGGCAATCTTTAATTCCCATTACTTAGTCAAGAGTTGGCAGTCAGAAGAGAATAACATGAAATCAATCACAATTTTTTTATCAAGTAAATTCTCTTCATATGTTGTTTGTTACTAGGAATTAAAACAGTAATACTTTACCATCCAGTTTGGAGAACTGACTATGGGTGAGAAAATAATTGAATTGCATTCATTTAACAACAAAACAAAGAAGCAACCCCCCTCCCCCCCCCTACAACAAAACCCAAAACACACAGCCCTTCCCACTTGTAACCAACAAACAAATCCTGACCTTGTCAGGACATGTTTAAAGACAGGAAGCAGGCATAGAATCATTTGTGTTTGTCAACTTTGAAAGCTTACTGGATGGTATGAAATTTCACAAGGACAAAATAAAAGTAGATTGTGGTGAAACTTATATCTGTATTTTTTGCTCTTTTTTTGTTGGTTTTTTGTTTTCTTTCTTGTTGAAGTTCTCGTCCGACTCCTCGAACCAGCACTGCAGTAGATGTAAGTGATGCTACTGCTGCCCAAATCCAAAATGCTCCACAGAGAGATTCATGCTTGAAAAAGGTGAGCAGAAAAATAATATTAAGTAATGGTAGTATTTTTATGGATAGAATTTTAGCTTGGAGTTTATAGCAGTCAACTTCTTCATCCTTCCATAATTACGACAGCAAAGCAGTTCCTACAGTGTGCATGTTATTAAAAAAAATAAAATTGCAGAGCTTCAGATCTAACTGTTAAACAAGAGGATTAGGGTTTTTTTTTCTCCAGTATATATAAGTGATAATGCTTTCTTCTATCTTCTTTCTTCTTAGTCAACTTTTTAAAACTTAGGTGGCAAATTTTGACTTGGTACTATTTCTTCCAACATGTTTCTTTATCCTAATTTTTATTTGTCCCTATCTGCTGTATCACAAATATGAAGCAATTTAGAGCATGTATGTGACCAAACTGTGTGGCATAATGTTGAAATGAGACATTTTGGGAATAAACATAAACTTGATTTTTTTGTACAAACCATTAAAAAAAACTTTGTTCTTGTTCCAGGCTAAAAATATGTGCTCAAGTCAGCAGTATATGGAGTCAACATTGAAAGAGCTCATTTACACAGAATCTGATCTTACCATAACACCAATCATTGACAATCCAAAGGTATAGCAAAATAAAATATATGATTCAGGAACTTGTGTATGAGGGGGTTTTTTTCAGATAAATCTTTAATCAGGGTGCAACTCCTTTCCTGTATTTTATAACTCTCATTTGAAAGCAGTTCCACCCAGTCATCTGGCAAGCTCTCATGTGATTTTTTTGGCAGTCTTTTATAATCCTATTGTGTTGCTAATTTTGAGAACAGAGTTATTTTGGGATTGAATATAATTATTAAATAATGTTTTACAAGAAATAGAAGCTACTAAATGCTGTGTTTTGTTTTCTGATGACTTGCTTTGATATCTATTACATACATGAACACAAAGCCAATTGTGTTTCGGTGCACTCAAAACAAGGCCATCTCAGAAGCCTTCTAGATTAGGAGTTATACTTTTACAGAGTAAGTAAACTTTAGATGTGATAATGTTTCTAATAAATAGGAACTTTTTTTCCTGGAAAAGAAGACCTGAAGTTACAAGAAACGTCCATCCAATTTCTGTCATGTTTTCTCGTAACAGTTGTGGTTGGTCTCCTGAGCAGAGACTGACACTTGCCTGACAGCAAATGGAAGATGAGAAAAGAACCAGAGCTCTGCACTGCAATGACAGTGTAATATGCGTGTCTTAACACATGTAGTATTGGTAGAAAGAATGATAGGAAAGATCCCCTTTAGTCTTCCTTCTCTTTCTGTGCAAAAAAAGAAATGAAGTCACTTGAGCAGCTTTACTCAGTACATGGCAGATGCAAGGAACACAACTTTTTCCATTGGAAGCGAGCATCTAGCTCATTAGGAAAGCCTTATGGCCTTAAGTTGCTCTATTGCTTTAGTATAAAAGTGGGTTTGTTTATTTGTTTTAATGGAATTCCTAACAGTCACAAAATTAAAAAATCTTACACAGCTAGGTGTAAATAACTACCTAGCAATACTCTTTTAATGTGTTTGGGGTGGGGGATGATGTTACAAGTGGAGAATTTCAAAAGTAATGATGCATTTAAATGTGACCTCTGTAAATTCTCTGTTCTGTCTCAGGGCTCTGACACGAAGTCCTTCACCACTTCTCTTCTTACTATGAGAGATGAGATTAGGGGCTAATGTACATACTAACATGCACAGGGAGACTAATCTCCTTTCCATGCTATGCCAGACTCAGAATTAATGCAAAGTAGCCCACTAAATTCCAGGGCCATGTAACGGGAATCATTGCATACTCGGCAATCTTTAGACTAAAGGATGACACTGACACCTGGTAAAGTTGAAGAGCTTGCAATTTAATCTGCTGGAAAGGGATTTACTAGATATTGTCAGAATTTTAAAAGCTGAAATGTCAGCTTATATTGTGAAATTTCTCTGTGTTCTGCAGATCTGTGGAACTGAAGATGTTACCTCTTTTTTTTTTGTTGTTGTATGCTTTAGTTACTCAAAATTTACATTCAAATGCTCAGACACTGAGCAGTCATCTGATTTTATTATGTACCAGAAAATGATGGGTTGTAGGGAGAAAACCCCACACCTCACACATGATTACTTGATGATAATATGATTTTAATTAGTCTAGAATTATCTAGTGTAGATATATGTATTTACTGTATGGTAGTGAATCGCTAAAACGTTTCATGAGCTCTCAGCTGTATAGCTCCTTTCTGTAGCTTTTGAAACCCAAATGCAAACAGGACACAAATGTATCATACATTTGTATGTATCCTTGTACAAGCAAGAAAAAAATATAAGGAATGTAATTTTGTAATCCCATTTAAGAAATAAAGAAAAAATTGCTTAAATGGAAATATGATTGAGATATTTATATTAAATACATAAAGTTAAATCTCAGTTATCTGCTTGAAAGAAATACCAGAAAATGATGGAAAATGCCTGACTACTGAGCAGAGGTTTTTACTGCCATCCAGTAGAATTTTTGCATCTTTGTGTTCTTGTTCTCAACTACTTAGAGATTTTCAGAAATGGATTAAAACTATTTGTAATGTGTATGTTTATTTTTTTCAGATAATTAAGCAAGTGCCAGTTAGATTTGACTTGAAAGCTTCGCATATACCAACATACTCAGGTATGGATCTGCCAGAGTTGTTAAGTTCTGCTTGTCCTGGTGAAACTGGCTATCACAAGGCCTACAGCCACCCTTTGTAGAATATGAGCTGTTGCAGTTGGAGAACTCATAACTTGTCTGAAACTGAATTTGCATACAGAGTGTTTTTTAGCTAGACCAATTCTGAGCAGACTTTTCAAGTTCCAACAGTTATATCCCCTTCCTCTTTCTTCTGCTTTTTTCAGTTACAAGCTTATTCTCAAAAGTTTTTAAACTAAGTAAACACTGTTTTAGTGGGAGAAAACAAGCATATTTCCCCCCCTGTATTATTTTTTGAAAACAACTCAGGTATTTTAACTGAAATAGTCAGCCAAATAGATTAAAATTTGACAAAGGTAGAGCAGCAAATGAAAACACAATCTGTGGTATTGATCAACCAGCATGCTAGGCTTGCCAGTCCCACCTTTAATTGTGAAATGTTATAGGAATCATGTTCTGAAAGACAGTATGGAGTGTATGGAATTTGGTTGTTTGTCATTGTTTTTCATGTCTAGAAAGGCTGCTGTTATTTCTGAGAACAAAAGGCTGCTCATTGTCATGAGTGTAACATTTCTTCCCCTGTAAAACTTCCTTTAATTAAGGATGTTATACTTTATCGTGCTTGAAGAGGAGGGATGTCTACCAGATATGTTGTCCTTCTAGAATTCACATCACACCTCTTCCTAGATGTAAAAATTCCTTTTTTCTTTCTATAAGGTATGGTATTGTTGAAGAAATTTTATAGTTTGAAAGGAACACAACATCATCAGTCTCTAATCAAGATTGTAGTAACAGAAAACATTTATGTAACTAGATCCTAGGCAAAAATGATCAGATATTCCTATATGTTTTACTAGTGCTGCCTGTATTGATTTAGTATGGGACAGTGTTTGTTGTCTTAACACTTTCAGGGTTGTAGCTTTTTTTCTGGACAACTTTCTTATTGTTTTTGAAGATCATGAATTTGATACTGCTTATCAATAATTTTTAAAGACAGTGTGGGAAAAAATAACATAAATACCCCAAATTCAAACCTTTTTTTCACCTTCAATAATGTAAATTATAATTGCCTTTATTAGTAGGTGTTGTTACTTAAGTGTAAAATTGGAGTAAAAGACAGAAGACATGCTCCTGAATCATAGAATCACAGAATGGTTTGGGCTGGAAGGGACCTTAAAGATCATCATGTTCCAACTCCCCTGCCATGGGCAGGGTCACTTCTCACTAGACTAGGCTGCTCAAGGCCCCATCCAGCCTGGCCACCACACCCATCCACCACCTCCCTGGGTGAGCTGTTCCAGTGCCTTCCCACCTTAGTAGTGAAGAATTTTTTCCTAATATCTACCCCCTTCCAATTTAAAACCATTCCCCCTTGTCCTATCACTCCATGCCCTTCTAAAAAGTCCCCCCCCAGCTCTCCTGTAGGCCCCCTTGAGGTACTGGAAGGCCACTGTAAGATGTCCCTAGAGCCTTCGCCAGGCTGAACAACCCCAACTCTCTCAGCCTGTCTTCATAGGAGAGGTGCTCCAGCTCTCTAATCATCTTCATGGCCCTCCTCTGGACCCATTCCACCTGTTTCATGTCCTTCTTATGTTGGGGACTCCAGAACTGGACCCCAGTACTCAAGGTGAGATTTCATAGGGGAGGACTAGAGGGGCAGAGTCACCTCCTTTATTGGTACTGGAGTGTATCAAGATGGCAGATAGGTTTTTTAATAAATAGCTAACCAAAACTGAGGGCATGTATGGCTGCTAAAATGAAGCTATCCCTTGAGACTGTTAATGATGTCTTTGAAAATTCTCTATTCATGTAACAATGGTCAGGGAATTGAACCACAGGATTTATGGTAATTGTCCTATTAACTTCTTTTTGTTATGTCTGTGTTTATGTTATGTTTATATCTATGGTCTGATACTACTAGGGCTTAACTAGATGGGTACCTGCCTATATGAGTAACTGTACACATTTTCAGTTTATTGGTTCTGAGGAGATTTTGCTGACTTTCATGATTTCATTTCAAATTTACTCTAATGAAACTGCACATTCTTATCAAGAATTAGTAATTATTAAAGGCAACAACTACTACTTTTCCTAAATATAATGCAAATAAATGTTTGCTTAAATGAGAAAATCCAAAGACTTTCAAAAATGTTTTTAGGCCTTTATTGCTACATTTTTATGCTTTGTTTCTATTCTATTTTGATTTCTATAATCTCCAGGCATGAATTATAACATGTTTGTTTAAGATTTTAAGTACTAATATTATAATTAGATTAAAACTTTGGAATTTATTCATGTTTATGTTACTTTCCTGTGAGTTAAAGCAACATCAGAGATCCATTATCTTGAACTAACTGCTTGCTTCTTATGGTTAGCTGAGAAGTTGTCATCTATGGAAGACACGGACTGGAATGACTTCTTGCAACGAGTGTGTTCACTTCTAGATTCCACTGAGAAGAATACAGGAGCGGCACGTTCTAAACTGAACTTACTCTATTACCTCTGTACTGTGGCTGTTCACAAGGAAGTTGCAAGCCGACTCCTTAGCTCTCAACTGGTAAATAATGAAGCTTTGAAGGAATAGATGTGGTTAACATACTTGGTGTTGTAGCAAAAATCAGCTGCTTTTAGTTATATTTCAAGAAATTGGTGCTGTACTGACAAAAAATAGTGTCAGGGAAGACAGCAGGCCTGCTCGCGGCCTAGCTCTCTTCTCCCAAGACATAGGCCCTGACAATATTCTCCTGTTCCCATGAGAAAAGTTACTCACCCTGAGAGGATCCTAATAATCACATTCTCAAAACACAGCGACCTTGCTGATAGGGGTACAGGCTGCCCTAAACCAAGAAGCAGTTATGGGAAGGTATTTGGGAATAACAGAACATGTTGGGAACCAACCATAACAAGAGGGTCAAAACAGCAGGTGTGCGGATGCTTTTAGGCATCAAAGGTAAACTAATGGTATTTAGCTATAAGATAGGTTTATCAGAGCTCGTTATAATTACTAACCAATCAATATGGTGTGAACAGTGTGTGTAACCAATTAGCAGTTTTTTAGCTTGCCACGTTTGCAGTAAGAAAGGTATAGAATCTGGGTGATTTCACCTCATAAAATGGCTGGCTTCCTGGCTTCATGGCTTCACCTACAATTCATATATTGAATTGCTTGTTGCTCCCTGCTGGACACCCCAAAATAGTATGGCAAATTTAGTACAAAATAATGAAAAAAGTGACAAAATTCCATCACAGTTTTTTTTAATAGCTGAGGGAAACTAATTCTTTCTTTTGGATTTCAGATACTTTTTACATATAGATTTGTTGTATGAGTAAAAATACAAAGATAAAAACTAACTTTGATGGAGAGCGTGAAATGACATACGATGAAATGTTTGTCTTTGTAAATCATTGACAGAGAAGACTGAAAAAAGTTCATGTTTGAATTATTAGATCAATTTTATTTGGCCATACATCTGTAAAGAACAGCAAGGACTTTGTAAAGAACCTACAGCAAATCTTTCAGTGCTCTATGAAGAGTACTTAGTGTCTACCTAAAAGATGGTTCCACTTTTCAAGAACCATTTTCTACCAGACAATATTACTAGTCACCTTTGTATTTCTTTAACATACTTTTCAGAGTATTGCAAGTGTAGAAGAGGAATAGAAGTATTTCACAGAATCATAGAATCATAGAATGGCAAGGATTGGAAGGGACCCCAAGGATCATAAAGCTCCAACCCTCCTGCCACAGGCAGGGCCACCAACCTCAGGCCTGGATCTACACAAGGTTGCCCAGGGCCCCATCCAACCTGGCCTTGAACACTTCCAGGGATGGGGCATCCACCACCTCTCTGGGCAGCCTGTTCCAGCACCTCACCACTCTTTCCGTAAAAAACTTCCCCCTACTATCCAATCTAAACCTTCCCTCCTTTAGCTTTAATCCATTCCCCCTTGTCCTGCCATTATCTGCCCTTTTAAAAAGTTGATTCCCCTCCTGTTTGTATGCTCCCTTCAGGTACTGTCAGGCTGCAATGAGGTTCCCCCCGCAGCCTTCTCTTCTCCTGGCTGAACAAGCCCAGCTCCCTCAGCCTCTCCTTGTAGGGCAGATGCTCCAGCCCTCTAATCATCTTTGTGGCCCTCCTCTGTACCCTCTCCAACAGTTCTACATCCTTCTTGTGTTGGGGGCCCCAGATCTGGACACAGTACTCCAGGTGGGGCCTCACGAGGGCAGAGTAGAGAGGGACAATCCCCTCCCTGTCCCTGCTGGCCACCCCTCTTCTGATGGAGCCCAGGATACCATTGGCCTTGCGAGCTGCAAGAGCACACTGCTGGCTCATGTTAAGTTTCTCATCCACTATGACACCCAGGTCCTTCTCAGCAGGGCTACTCTCAAGAAGCTCTTCTCCCAGTCTGTATCTATGTCTGGGATTCTTCCGGCCCAAGTGCAACACCTGAAACTTGGCAGTGTTGAACCCCATTAGGTTCTCCGGGCCCATCTTTCCAGCCTGTCCAGATAATTTTCCCATATAAAAGCATTACAGAGGCAATCATGAGATGTGCGCTTTTTCAGTTTAATAAAAAGAAAACTACTTTGTTCTCCTACATTTATGCAACTGCAGCTAAATCATATTCTGATGTGTCATTGTCAGATATAGAGATATTGAGGGCAAAACTGAACCACCAGAAAAGTTCATTGAAGAGCATTCAAGTTGGTCTTCTAGGTCTAGTAGGTCTAATGCCATAGAATTCTTGTGAAAAGAGGAAACAGAATTGCTGGAAGGTTCTCCTTTATTATTGGATAATTTGGGGGGGGGGGAACAACAATCCAAGGACCAATTTGCCAATTAACTTATTTAAAAATGAGTTAGTAATTATGCAGTTTGGTTCTTAAGTGTCTGATTCTGCGTGTTAACAGTTCATTAGCTATTCTAGTATTTGCCAACTATTTTTGTCCATTCTCACAAAATAAATTTCATATATTAAGTACATGTTGGGTAATACCCTATGATGATGTCTTTGTAGATGAAAGTATCAAAGGTTTTTCCTCTGCATAGTCTTATTCGTAATAGAAAAAAGTTTTTTAACACATTAATATATGTGGTTTTAACACATTAATATACAGTGGTTTTGTTTAGGGTAAGAATTTAGAAAGAAATTGTATTGTTACTCTTAATGTTTGAAGTTTTTTGAAATTAATGTTTAGACTTTGTGTATTTGTGCATGACAATACTTTTTGTAAACATTATAGTATGTATTATAGTACATTTTTAAAAAAACCCTGATATTTAGATTTTTTCTTTATCATTGGGACATGTCAGATTGCTGAAAAACTAATTTTTATGTATCTTATTTTAGTTTCCTATATTGATACAACAGCTGCGTGCAGCCACCAACTGGGATATGTAAGTAACAATTATTTAAAATTATTTTTTCAAATATGGAATTATCACTGAATTTTATTAAAGATATTCTTTAAAATAGTATTTAAGGATTATTTTAGCCTGTCAGACCTTTGTGGTACCTGACTGGAAATAGCATGGTGTATATAACAATTTTTTCAGCACTGAATTAATATTCACAGGACCAAAGGTTATAGAAAATTTTATCTAGAAGTAATATCATTTACTGTATCGAATAGTGTTTCTTAAATTCACTGAATAAACCAACCCATACCATATAGTAGTAAAATTGCTACAGTGGTAGCTTTTTCTTTAAATGCCTGCCAGAAATATTTCAATGGGATAGTGCCCTCTGCTGTTTGTTTCATAAATCTTTATTTTATTATTCAAATTTTTTCTTCAACAAAACATTTAAAACTAATTTACTGATACAGATTTAATTTCTGTTTTGTCAGCTATACCAAAATGTTTAAACTGATTTCTAGGGGTTTTCTGTGTTATAAGAAAACTAAATATGAGCATGACTAATTAGTAAGACTATAACAAATTAAATAATCTAGGTTTTTCAGTGCCAAAGGAAAGAAATGTCTTTATGTGTGAATTTATTGCTGTAAATAGTACTTCAAATATTTCCTGCCCTTAGTAATATGTGTAAAATATAAACAAGATACAAATGTTATGAAATTTTTGGAAATGGTTTTTCTGCAACTACAAAAGATGTATTTGATATGCAGACGTGCCAAAGTGGCTCGAGTGATCGGTTTGCTGGCATTGCACACTCATAAACTTGGAGAAAATGTGCCTGTTTCTGAGGTAACTTCACATTCTTTTGGGAAGGGGGGATGGGGATGGGAGTTTTACTATTTATGTCAGAAGCTTTCACAGCTTTTTCTTTTGTTTTGATTTTTTTATATGTGTAAACGGGGCTGTAATTCATTCAATTAATTATATAAACATTTGAGTTAATTCTTTGTAGTTGTTCTGATCTTTACTAACCTGTGGTACGACTACCCACCTATGATGAGCCTCTAGCCCTTTCCTCCCTTGAAGCAGGCACTCTCATAGTTCCTGTGTTTGTAACAAGAAGTATTAACATTCAGTTATGCTGGTGTAATATTATACAGAATATTATAAGAATAATGCAATTGCTTCTCAGAAATCCTTTTTTTCCCCAAAAAACGGAGATCCGACTAATTTGAGATTCCTCACAGTTCTTGAAGAATGTATGTAATGAAGGGCAAGTCATTTTATTTGCAGAAGAAAAATATTTTAAATCCTTTTTAAAAAAAATTTTGCATGCTTAGTAGTTGATTTAAACAGAAGACTGAGGAGACATTGTGATCTTATTGTACCTTTTTTCATGTGACAGTTACACAAATTGCATGAATTTGACAATCTGCTATTTAATAGCTGTCCAAAGTGTGAATGTGACATTATTCAGGAGTTGGAGTCAGGATTTGAAAGTAATAGGTGTTCCAATGTGAGAAACAACTGCCAAAAAATGCCTAACAAATTGTGATGGTTTGACCCTGGCTGGAGGCCAGATGCCTCCCAGTGCCGTTCTGTCACTCCCCTTTTCAGCTGGACAGGCTGAGGCTTAGGAGTCAAAATAAGAGCAGGGAGAGATCATTCCACAATGTATGAGCAAAACAGACTCAGCACAGAATAAAGGACAGAAAACTCTCTAATTGATGACACTGCCCTGCACAGCCAGTGACACCAGAGTCGGGTAATGAGAAGTGTGACCAGATCTTAAAGCACCTCCCCCCCACCCCTCCCTTCTTAGCAGACTTCACTTTAGCCATGATTTTGATCTCTCCTTCCCCCCATTGTGGCATGGGGAGGGGCAGGGACTGGGGAAATGGGGGTTTCAGTCAGTTCCTCACCAGTTGTTTTCCTTCTTAGCCGGTGTGGGGCATTCCACACACCCTTCCCCTGCAGCACCGTGGGGTCCCACCCACGGGAGACAGTCCTCCACGAACTTATCCAGCATGGGGCATCTCCACGGGCTGCAGGTGGGATCTCTGCTCTCTATCATCTTCCATGGGTTGCAGGGGGACACACGCTCCACCATGGTCTTCTCCATGGGCTGCAGGGCTATCTTTCTCTCTGGCACATGGTGTGCCTCTTTCCCCCCTTCTTCACTGACCTTAGTTTCTGCACAGTTTCTTACATCTTCCCACTCCCTTCTCTGGTGGCAAAAAGTGGTTGCTGGCATTTTTTTTCTCCTAAATGTGATTTCCAGAGGCGCTGTGACCATCACTGATGGGCTCAGCTTTGGTAAGCGGTGGGTTCGACCTTGAGCCCAGCTGGTGTTTGCTCTTCCAGGCCCAGGAGAAACTTACAGCTACTTCTTGCAGAAGCCACCCTTGCAGCCACCTCTCCACCAGAACCCTGCCATGCAAAACCACAACAGCTGTTTAGCACTAATACATTCAGTAATAGTTTTCACAGCTTTCTAGTTTCCATTGTAGAACATAGACATATCCTAATCTGCTTTGTGTATGCAAAAGCAAGAGATTGAAGTATTTTTGCATTGAGCTATATCCTATATTTTTGTTCAAATTTTGGTTTGGTATGGGATTTTTTTATATGAACATAAATATCATTCACAAATAGAATTTAGCATTTTTAGAAATACCTCAAAAAGCCTGAGACCAGTGACATTTAAACTGAAGGACTAGAAAAAAAAATATTTTCATTATCACTTTTTGGTGCCATTCTTATGTGAATTCAAATTTTTTTTTTATACATTCATTGTTAAAATAAAGATTTCTTTTAAAAATTAACAAATCTGAATTATAATACTGTTCAATAAGGATTTACAGTGTTTGCTGTAATGACATTTATTCCAATGTTTTTCTCTCAAAGTAATATCTCTGAATTTAAAAAATATTTTAGAATACTTACAGAAAATTACAATGAGGGGGAAAAAAAGAATCCTAATAGTAAAATAGCAACATAATCTAAAATTACTTTCTGTGATCCAGGTTTTACAAACTACAGATATAAGCTCCCTATGTATTGGGAGTTGGTTCTGGATTGTTTCCTCTTCCATTCCTAGTAACTTCTAATATTATTGTTTGCTTTTTTGACCCCTGTTGGATACAGATAATCTCTCTGTAGAGTTATCCCCCACTATAGCCCCAAGATTTTCTTCCCAAGTGTGAAAAGTCAGTTCAGAACTCATGAAGATTCAGTTCTGGAGTTCTTTTTGTGTCCTGTGCGTACCATGCTATGTACACCAAGTTTCCTTTCAAATTTTTATTGCTTAATAACAGCATCTTTACAGTTCTTTCTTGCCTCAGTATATACTCATCCAGTTATTTGTGATACATTTTGTACTTCTAAGGTACCACAGATCCTACTAGAGGCTCTTGCAGGACACCACTGCTGGCCCTTTCGTATTAAAATCCTCTTAGTTTCTACTTCCTACTATCTCCTACTCAGTCATACATTTATTTAAGGATAGTTCCTCCTTGTCTGAGGTTGAATCAGTGCCATTCACTTTTGTGGTGGTGGTGTTTAAATGATTTATTAAATAGGAGTAACATTGAATCCTGAAGAAGTAGAAAAACGTCAGGAAAGAAAAGAAGCTCCACCCTCATTTTACAGGCTAAAGTAAGCTTTCACATTCTGTATGCCAAAACCCTTTTTTGTGTTTGTTTTTAAAAAACTATTTTTCCCAGTTTTTAATTTTATATTTATTTTTAAAATTTGCATTCAGCAAAGTAACCACCAGAGGCCACTAAATGCAAAAAAAAAAAAAAATTGCAAGTAAACTACTATTTCATATTCTAGACAAAGATGGAACTGTGGAACTGTGTACTGTGTCTTTATTCTGCTGCTGTATTCTAAAATATAGGTCATATTAGAAAAAAAATCATAATAAATGAATATTTATAGCTGAATTCACTTGCAGTTGATCTATTTCCAGTTAGTATTTTTTTGAAGAATACTGCATTGATTTTAGAAAATGAGATGGATCTAAGGATACAGTAGGGACATTGATCTCTTGTGTATTTATATTCAAATCACATTCTTTTATTTGAGATGAAGACATTTTACACACAATTTCTTCTATCTGGCAGTTGCAATGGAAGTTGTTGATAGGTCAGGGTTTTTTCTGACTCAGTAATATGGTTTTTTGTTTTCTTTTTCCATGGATTTGCCCTTTAAAAGTCTGAAGAATTGTTTTCTCTTATTTGCTCCTAGTTATCTTAGGAAAACACCTAGATATTAAAGTTTTATCTTTATACTTCTGTTTTGAAACTGGTTTTATGAAGAAATAAGATTCTCTGAAAAAAAGATTCTTTCCAGGATTCTTGGAAAGAAAAGTCTACTTATTCTTCATCTTACAGAAAGAAAAATTCTTCCCAAATGTGTACATCTAAGTTGTCTTATTTATTAAAAGAAGCTCTTTCTGCTTCTCCTCTATGACTAGATTTGGCCTCCTGCCATCTAGTACACAACCACTCTGATGTGAAATTTCAGGCTCAGTCTTTTCTTTTAGTAAGAGGTGATAGAGCAACTTCACAGAGTGGTTCCATGCTGGGAAGCAGCGTCCTTCTTCCTCTGGTAGGAGATCAACCTCCTCCATCTGTTGAGTCTCTCCCTGCCTGTCCATTTGGAGTCAAAAGTCTTGTCCTTTTCCTCACATCTTCTGAATTTGCTAATTGGGAATCATAGAATCACGGAATTGTAGGGGTTGGAAGGGACCTCGAGAGATCATGGGGTCCAACCCCCCTGCCAAAGCAGCTCCCTAGCTCATACTGCACAGATAGGTGTCCAGATGGGTCTTGAATATCTCCAGGGAAGGAGACTCCACCACCTCCCTGGGCAGCCTGTCCCAGGGCTCTGGCACCCTCACTGGGAAAAAGCTTTTCCGCATGTTGGTGTGGAACTTCCTGTGCTCCAACTCCTGCATGAGAATATCAGTCTCATGCTATGACCTAGGAAGCTGTGCCTGCTTTTGTTACAGATCTGGGCCCACTGTTCTACTGAGTGTTTATAGGGCTCAGAGAACCTGCTGCAGTCTTCACACTGCAAGTTTCTTTGCAAAGCCTTTGGTTTAGGGAATCGTGGCTCTCAAGTGCTGAATGATATTTGGAACTATATATTGGGAAGTTTTTCCTGTATTGTAGTTTAAGAATAAAGCCACTTCATGAACTTGAAAAGTGATGAATTAATATCCAAAGAGAGGCTGCATAATGAGGAAAGGAGTGCCTTTCCACATGAGAGCATGAAAGCTGGAACAATTGCAGATTTCAGAGAATTCTCAGTGAGTATTGGTGTGGGTAATGGTAGTAGACTTACAATAGAAAGTGCTAGAAAAAACACTTCTGAAAGCCTCTAAAGGTGCAGGCTGTCCTAACCTAACTGGAGTAAGGAGATCATTTTAGCTTGGAGGTCCAAGCTCACTTTGAGGCTTTTTTGTACCTTTTTTTAAGAAAAAACATCTGGATCTCAGCACTCACAAAGCCAAAAAGCAGTCTTGATAGAGTTGACAGCTGCTTAGCATAGTGTGTTTTTATTAACAAAGATTTATCTTGGGAAGCCATGCTTTCTTTCCATATATATTAGTTTTACACAATTGAGTAACACCTTTTTAAAAAAAAAAATTATCATACAAACCCATAATTTACTGTCACAGTTAGTCTATAACTGATACAGACATTGACTTATGTCAAGTTCTTTTTTACATTTATTGAATGTATTGTTTATAGCTGGGGGAACTCACAGAATTCCAAGGTTGGAAAATACCTTTAAGATCATCGAGTCCAACCGTTCCCTTCCTATGCTAAACCATATCCCTGAGTACCTAGTGTACCATCTACCCTACTTTTAAACACATCCAGGGATGGGGACTCAGCCACAGCCTGTTGAACTCTTTCAGTGAAAATTTTTTTCCTGACAACTAATCTGAACCTGCCCTGGCACAGCTTAGTGTCCTATCACCTGTCACTCATCTGCCTTTAGCCCATCTGCCTTTGGCATTGCTGTGTAACTTGGTTATTTCAGAAGTAAATTTATTTGTATGAAAAAAGTAGAAAGCTAAAAAACCCTTCCATATTGGAGTGACACACTGAAACCAAAATGTTACCTTTATTCTTCAATACCCATGCTGTTAAACTAATGTACAATTGAGGCATAAGACTGTCATATTTAAGTTCTTTGTGTATAGAATAACACATCTTACAGCTAAGAACACTTTAAAAGGATTCTTTGCAATTGGTTATAATGATGGAAATGTTTCATGTCTCACCAGACAGCTTGTAGGGCTGTTTTCAGTGTATATGCTTTCCTGTAATCACAAATTGTCCTTGATTCTAACCATTTGATATCTTTTCCCATCTCTACTGTAAGATTTCTGCAACATAAGCTGTGAGATTTCTCTTTAAAGCATAGTGTGACTTTGTTTTCTGGATCCATGTCCCTTCTCACTGCATTGCTTTTTAAAGTGGGAAATGCTTCTTGTTTTGACTTTTCATTGTTTTAACATTGCATAGTCATTTGTCCTCATACAGTTAGCTATTTGGATATTATTACAGGTAAAGAAACATAATTATCTCACAAAAATGCTGTTAAATAATGACTTCTTTATGCTACATCCAGTATCTGAAGCTTAAAATCTCAGTATTTTACCTGTTAGTATAAAACAATCTTAAAACAAGTCCATTATTTCTGCATTCAGTCCATTGTCATAGCATCATAGAATGTGTTAGGTTGGAAGGGACCTTTAAAGGCCATCTAGTCCAACCTCCCTGCAGTATGCAGGGACATCTTCACTAGATCAGGTTGCTCAGAGCCCCATCAAGCCTGACCTTGAATGTCTCCAGGGATGGGGCCTCCACTTCCTCTCTGGGCAACCTGTTTGAGTGATCTATCACTCTCAAATTGAAGATTTTTTTTCCTAATATCCAACCTAAATCTCCCCTTTCCTAGTTTAAAACCATTACCCCTCACCCTGGTGCTACACACCCTGGTGAACAGTTCTTCCCCAGCTTTCTTACAGGCACCTTTCAGGTACTGGGAGGCCGCTATAAGGTCCCACTGAGCCTTCTCTTCTCCAGTCTGAACAAGCCCAACTCTCTCAGCCTATCCTCACAGGAGAGGCGCTCCAGCCCTTTGATCATTTTTGTGGCCCTCCTCTGGATGCGCTCCAACAGGTTTCTGTCCTTTTTGTGTTGAGGGTTAGGGGGGACAATACTCCAGCTGAGGTCTCACCAGAGCAGAGTAGAGGGGTAGAATCACCTCTCTCAATCTACTGCCCACACATCTTTTGATGCAGCCCAGGATGTGTTTGGCTTTCTGGGCTGCAGAAGCACATTGTTGGCTCATGTCCCGCTTCTCATCCTCAAGTGTTCCCAAGTTCTTTTCCTGAGGGCTGCTTTCCAGCCCATCATCTCCTATATGGATAACAGGGATTGTCTCGACCCAGGTGTGGGACCATGCACTTGGCTTTATTGAACCTCATGAGGTTCACCTGGGCCCACTGCTCCAGCCTGTTCAAGTATAATGTAAACATACAGCAAGCAATAGAGTTCTGAGTCCTAACTCATTAAAATATTTGATATTTGTAGCTAAAAGTAATATTTCTTTATTGTAAAATAATGTGTTTCTAAAGTACTGTTTATTATAGATATTTAACTTAAATTCTGTGCTAGTCAAATAAGTTTCTGTGTTTTCAGCTTGTTCCTCTGTCCTAGATTATTCCCAGGCAGCTTTTAGAGATGAGTGACTCCCATTGAAGGGAGTTTTACATGCATGACAACCATAGAATCAATAATTTCTTTCAATATTAATAGAACCATGTCAAGTGAGACCTAAATTTACTCCAAAAACCTGAAATACATCATCTCTCATTTTCCATTTCAGAACTAGAAATATGCAAGGAAATTTCTACTGTGCAAAACCTATTAAGAAACAGAGCTTGACCCAATGCTTCTTACAGTACAAAACCCCAACAAAACAACAAACATGCATGTTAGGCTAATAAATAATGCTTGTAGTGTCAATGTTCAGTTACATTTTTCCTTCAATTCAGCTGCATAGAAAACATATAAGTAATAATGTATGTTTTAGCTTTCCTATCACTATCTACCAATTTCTTCTTTCCCTGAGAGCAGAGGTTTTTACGACAGTGTAAGGGAAAAAAATGCTTCATGGATTAGCTTGTGCAAATCATCTTTTACTGAGACTGCAAAGAATAAAACCTGGGAACTTCTTTGATATGGAAGGGAGCTGGAAGATTCTTGAATAGGATTTACCTTTTTGTCTTGATTGTAGAGTGATAAGCAGTTTCAAGTTAACTTGCTTCCAGAGGACAATGATGGTTATGAGAAGCATACCATGTACCTGACAGCTACCTTTATTATGTATGTACTATGTAGTGGGAAGCTTAGCTTTTCTGACTGTTGTACTATGTGGGCTTTTGCTGAACTAATCTCAGTTTGTCCCTCCTCTGGCATCGCTTTCCTGAGGCTTTAGAATATACTCATGTCCTGTTCTGTCTATGGATGGAATAATTTTCCCTTTATTTGTTGTATTTGGGAATCTAAACTGAAAATGTTTTGTGGCTTCTTAGAGGTTTTTGGCATTATTCATACACAGAGAGCAAGATAAACTGAACATGCATTTGGAACATGCTGCCTAGAGAGGTGGTGGATGCCCCGTCCCTGGAAGTGTTCAAGGCCAGGTTGGATGGGGCCCTGGGCAACCTTGTGTAGATCCAGGCCTGAGGTTGGTGGCCCTGCCTGTGGCAGGGGGGTTGGAGCTTTATGATCCTTGGGGTCCCTTCCAACCCTTGCCATTCTATGATTCTATGATTTTTTTTCCTTAAAGCAAACAAATCAAAATAAGTAAAATCAAATCCTGTACAGGATTTGGCACCTTGCTTTTGTTTTCACAAAAACAGAAGGGTGGTTATCCAACAGTAAAAATTGAAAGGTTCAGCCTTTCAGCAGGACTAAGTGCATGTGATCTTAACAAGTAAAATGTCAGACATCTCTTCAATTACCTTTGGGAATACACCCTTAGCTTCTTGGTATAGCCTGTACTCTTGAAAGCACTGAGAACTGTTTCATAGGAAAAAATTCCAAATACTCTAAAGCCCCAAGAGCACATACTGCCTGCCTTTCCCCCTCTCTATTTAAAATTTGGCAGCTAAATCTGTGTGTAGAAGATGCAGGAGGAATACTTGAACAATCCTTACCTTTCTGGCTAACAAGCAGATCCATCAGTAACAGAGCCTGTTTTCTTGAGAATTGACTTACAGCTGGCTGACTTTTAAGCTTAATTACATAAAGGCTGCTATTTAGCATATTCACCTCTTTGTTAGTTATCACCAAGTTTAAACAGAAAATCCTTGGTTTAGGAGGGTGTGTTCTGATACGTAACAGAGTAATTGCTGAGTTTTTCCTGTGTGTAGTGTTCAAAATGTTTTCATAAGTATATTCTCTGTTTAAAAAGAAATGAGTTTGTACCACAGCCTTTCTGTCACTTTTATGTGGCTGTTTTACTTCTAGAGGTTTAAAAAAGGCAAATGATTTTATTTAACTTGTTTTTTAAACTTTTGTTGTTTGGTAGAAATTGGCCACGAGTTTTCAAGTGATCGCAGAGAAGGAGACAAGGCTAAAATGATTGTCTAAATGCTTCTGTTCTTTTCATGCTACCCCAGTTCTCATGAAAATAATTCATCAAAGTAAGAGTATAGAAATTTGTCTGGTTGTACATCATGGGACAGAAAGAGAGATGAATTTGTCACGTGTTTAAACTAGATGCTTTCTTTCACTAGTATTTGGCATCGTGGGTAGACTTTGGTCATTGCTTGTAGCATTAGTTTTTGTTGTCATTTCACTTTCATCCTGTAGGCAAACTTTGTCATATACATTGGAGATACAGTGAAAGGCTAGATGAACTAGATGGAATATTGTTTCTGTAGTTAAAATAACCTAGGAAGAACAATTTTTTGGTTTTGTTTTGAAAGTGGGAGAAGTATTGGCTTTTTTCACTTTGCTACAGTTTCAGCAGAACAGTCAAATGCATTCAGAAAATGAATCATGAAGTTATTAGCATTCTCACTGTGAGCAAGAGAGACACACTGAAAATGTTTTCATGCCTAAGCTTCTTGTCATGAAACACATGACTCTTTATATTAATGTTGGAAAACATGCATTTGTGTGAGGTTATAAAGATTTCCTGGCATAAGTTTGATGCTCTTTTTGTGAAGGTTGATGCTCTTTGTGTGCAGTTTGATTCTGTGTTGTGTTGCTATTAATTATTATTTTTTTTAATTAAAGCTCACCATAGCTGAAAATTTGTTTATAAAAAATTTTGATACTTTTAATTTCTTTTGAGCCAATGAACTTTGGGTCTATGCAAATTGTTTTACAGTTTCCTCATTGAAGTGTTTAGCTCCTGCAACTATGTACCTTGAAGACCGAACCTAAAAGAGAGCCCTTCTTCCATCTTGCTTTTTCTTGTGTTTGCAAATTAATCAAATAGTAGACTACAAATCCAACCTTTTCTTCTAAAGTGCATATTTGATTGACACAATTAGGCTACAGCATACTTTTGTGATAGAAATTGCATGCTGGTAGTAGCTGAAAAGCCTCATTTCCTGCTGCCTTCTGATTACAGCACGAGAAGATACTCAAACCAGGCTCAGTGTTAGGCAAGATCAGTTGTATAATGGTTGTAGTCCTAGCTCTTCCTCTGAATACCAGTCTGAAACATATTTTTAAAAAGAATTCTGCAAAGAAGGACATTTCTAGCCAGATGTTGTTTGGCTTGGTTTGCATTTTCACTGTGTAGAATGAAGGAATTCACAGGAATAAATCAAGGGAACTAATCTTGAAGCAAATACATGAAAACCCCCTCAAAGTCTATTGAATATTTTGAAAATAGGAGAAATTCTATGTAAAATTAGTCGATCTAAGGTATGGTATGTGGATATTTTATTGATGGATATTGGTCTTCAAGAGTGTCATCAGCGTGGCTTCTAAATCATGTGATTAACAAGTCCATTGCCTGGAAGCAGGAGAAGATGACTTACAGTAGCTTCACATAGAGTTATGCAAAGACTAAAAATCCAGTAACATGATATAACTTATCCAGAAACCTGCATATAATTTAAACACAAGGAAATAAAAAGGAAGAGAAGGGGGAAAAAAAAAAGACATCTTTATGGGATGGCCCTGCCAAATCTTACTCTGTGAGTCTTTTCTAACCTGAATTATTCTTCAATGCCCTGAAAGCGGGCTGTAACGTCTGTGCTAGATGGCAGAGATCAGAACTGATGCTGTTAAGTCAGGCATCAGCATCTACAAGACCCTTTTCAGCTATTTTAAAGCTTATTAAAAGTTTGACTTTCATCTGGTGTGTTGTACTTACTACTGTTCCCCCTGGTTTAGTTTTCATAATAGGACTCACTCACCTTAATCAGGCTGAAAAGCAGGTAGCCTGGAGGTGTATCTCCTCCATGGTCAACAGCATGCTTCTTATCTGTTGATCCACCAGCTCAGCAGTCCCAGTGTCCAAGGCTGCAAACAGATGTCAGGAGCACCTTTGATTGCTGCAGTCTTTGTTGAGACTTGGAAACAGACTCAACATTCCTTGCTGAAACTGGTGACAAATTTACCTCAGTTTAAATGAAGACAGCATGTTACCCTTCCTAGATAGTACTTTGTATAAATCAGTACTGCAAAGTCAAGTAGATCAAGAACTTTCCTTTCGAGGTGGCTCTAACTGCCTAGATGCATGTAGTACAAAACTAATTGTGGAGTTTGGTGGTCATTCACATGATTCCCTGCCCAAGAGTGGGGACTCATTGATCCCTCTAGGGAACAGTGAAAACCTTTTTATTAACAATGTGTACTTCCAAAATTGTATTAAACGAAAATTATTAGCGAATTTAAAGTGATTATACCCTGTGCTGCCCCTGTGAAATAGGAGTGCTTTAAGAGTTGCAGTTGTTTTTCAATGCTTCTTCCTATATAGAATCACAGAATCATAGAATTGTAGGGGTTGGAAGGGACCTTGAGAGATCATGGGGTCCAACCCCCCTGCCAAAGCAGCTCCCTAGCTCATACTGCACAGATAGGCGTCCAGATGGGTCTTGAATATCTCCAGGGAAGGAGACTCCACCACCTCCCTGGGCAGCCTGTCCCAGGGCTCTGGCACCCTCACTGGGAAAAAGTTCCTCCGCATGTTGGTGCGGAACTTCCTGTGCTCCAACTTGCAGCCATTGCCCCTTGTCCTGTCTCCACAGACCACTGAAAAGGGGCTGGCTAATTCCCCCTGCATCCCCTGCTTAAGATATTTATAAATGTTGATTAGGTCCCCCCTCAGTCTTCTTTTCTCCAGGCTGAACAGCCCCAGCTCTCTCAGCCTTTCCTCATAGGACAGATGTTCCAGGCCCTTAATCATCTTCGTAGCCCTTCTCTGGACTCTCTCCAGGAGATCCCTGTCCTTTTTACACCAGGGAGCCCAGAACTGGACACAATACTCCAGGTGGGGCCTGACCAGGGCAGAGTAGAGGGGGAGGATCACCTCCTTGGACCTGCTGGCCACACTCCTCCGGATGCACCCCAGGATCCCATTGGCTCTCTTAGCCACCAGGGCACACTGCTGGCTCATGGCCAACCTGTCGTCGACCAGGACCCCCAGGTCCTTCTCCACTGAGCTCTTCTCCAGCAGGTCATCCCCCAGCCTGTACTGATACAGACAGTTATTCCTCCCCAGTTGCAAGACTTTACACTTGCTTTTGTTGAATTTAATCTGGTTTCTAACTGCCCAGATGAAATTCAACAAAATATGAATTAAAAATATGAATTCAAAAATATGAATTAAAAAAATACGATGCATTGCAGTGTTCTATGGGAAAGGCTCATTGTTGGATTCAAAGAATTAAAACGTAGTTGTCTTTCACAATGACTTTAGGCAAAGAAATTTAAGACTTTTTTAAACAGCTTTTTCTAGATATTTATTATTTCCTCTCTTCTCTTCTGCCTAACCCCAACCTGGTTTTTTTGTACCTGCAACCAACCTTTTCTGGTTGCTCATTTCTGGTGTGATGTCATGCTTATGATTTGATTCTGGTCTACTGCAATTTTCTATGTATCTTTGTTTGGGAAAAAAAAACCAACACCCTAACAAAACAAAAGCCATGAAAAGTTACCCTGGAAAAAAACACCCCATTCCTATTTCCTGTTTGGTCCGTGGTGATGGTGGCTGTATTGTCTCAAGGGTATTCATAGTAACTGTTGCCAGCACATGGTCACGTAAGAGGAATAACCTAAAAGGGGTTAGGAATATAAAACACTAAGGCATATTAAAATCCTCACAGTAACACTTCTGAAATATTCCCAGTAATTGAAGCATAAAAAGTCCCAAAATATAATTGAGAAAAAAGTGTGGTAAAGAGGGATTTAAGTTTATAAGGAAGTGGGTTCCATTTAAGATGTTACAGAATTAAGTTTCTTAGGAGAAGACTCCCAGTAATGAAGCTACTAAAAATCTGTAAATCAAAAAGGCAGACTTTAAGACCTTTTTGGGTAGGGAACAGTAAAGAAAAAAAAACAAAACCCAAAAAAACCCTTATGAAAAGAATCCCCCATAACAAGAGGGTCAAAACAGCAGGTGTGCGGATGCTTTTAGGTATTAAAGGTAAACTAAGGATGTTTAGCTATAAGTTTATCAGAACTCGTTGTAATTACTAACCAATCAATATGGTGTGAACAGTGTGTGTAACCAATTAGCAGTTTTTTAGCTTGCCACGTTGGTAGTAAAAAAGGTATAGAATCTGGGTGATTTCACCTAATAAATGGCTTCACCTACAGTTCATATTGAATTGTGTGTTGCTCACTGCCGATCGCCACAACTTGGTATAAATATTCCTGTAGTTTCTTTTCTGTTTAGAGGCAATATAAGCACAGTGTACTTTCTCAGCCTAGTAAGAGTGCTTTTCTCCAAGGAAAGGGAGTTTGCTTTGGCATTATATGCCCACATTGCATGATCTGTGTGTACTCACAAGAAAATGAACTGGAAAGTAATTCCTGTTATGCTTGAAGCACAGACAGTTTTTCCTCACTGTAAGGGTTTGTAGAAATACAAATACCTTTTAATTTCCACTAATACTTGCCAACAGTGATAATAATAAATCAAAGATGGAGTGATATTGTAAATCATTGCCACTTTACGACATAAGGTATAACTTACTTCTTTTAAAATTTGCTGTAATTTTAACTTCTAGACTCCTAAAACTGCAGCAAAACTTCTAGATGTAGTCTGAGAATCTGTTACAGTAATGTATCAGCTCCACATGCTATTGTTATAAAGGAAGGTAATGACTGTCTATCCAGATAGGAATCTGTCTTCTTTCTTCTGTTGTTATAACTATACCATATCCATCCAATTTGACAGCTAGTGTAAAAAGTATACGTAACTTATAAAATTTAATATGCTTTTACCAGAGCGTATTACAGACCATGTTACAGAGTAGGACTCACAGTTCATTACTGTTTACTTCTCTGAAAGGGAAAATGTAGACAGGTTGAAATGAAAAGAAAAAAAAAGAGTTACCATAGGTAGGAAGGAGACTTTGTCAGATTATGTAATTAAAATGGATTTTTCTGATGTGCATTTTTCCAGGTAATGTACTTTCTTTACCTAAAATTAATTTTGAATCAGAATCTTTAGGCAGATTTTTTTCAAGTCTTATCTTCTTATTTATGAAAGGATGAAAGAATATGTTTAATCTTGTCTAGACTAGAAGTAATTTTTTGCACATGTCAGTGGAAGAAACAGCTTGCCTTGCTCCATTTGGGCCATTTAAAATAGGTTCTTTAATTATGAATATAGAATTTTTACTATATAACGTTAAATGTATTTTATAAAAATATTTGTGTCCATATCACAATCACAGAATTTTAGAGGTTGGAAAGGGTGTCAAAAGATCATCTAGTCCAACCCCATATAATTGTGCTTCTAATATTGATGATGAATCACAACTTCCCATTTCATAGCCAGTGTTGGAGGGGTTACGTGAAGATGTTAAGTTGGGTTAGTGGCACAGACACTGTGACTATTCAGTATGTGATGTGTTCTGTGAGCTCCCATTTCCTGCACTTGTATATTTGATTACTTTGATGTGTTCAGTGAAGAGAGGGAAGTCACAGGGCAAATGTTAGACTGTATCCTCTTTAGAGAAAAAGAGGCCACTATCTGATTATGGTAAATGTAGACCTGTGTGTAAAGTGTAAAGTCTTGCACCTGGGGAGGAACAACCGCATGTATCAGTACAGGCTGGGGGTTGACCTGCTGGAGAAGAGCTCTGTGGAGAAGGACCTGGGGGTCCTGGTGGATGACAGGTTGGCTATGAGCCAGCAGTGTGCCCTGGTGGCTAAGAGAGCCAATGGGACCCTGGGATATATCAGGAGGAGTGTGGCCAGCAGGTCGAAGGAGGTGATCCTCCCCCTCTACTCTGCCCTGGTCAGGCCCCACCTGGAGTATTGTGTCCAGTTCTGGGCTCCCTGGTGTAAAAAGGACAGGGTTCTCCTGGAGAGAGTCCAGAGAAGGGCTACGAAGATGATTAAGGGCCTGGAACATCTATCCTATGAGGAAAGGCAGAGAGAGCTGGGGCTGTTCAGCCTGGAGAAAAGAAGACTGAGGGGGGACCTAATCAACGTTCATAAATATCTTTAAGTATGGGGTGCAGGGGGAATTGGCCAGCCCCTTTTCTTTGGTCAGCGGAGACAGGACAAGGGACAATGGCTGTAAGTTGGAGCACAGGACGTTCCGCACCAACATGCAGAGGAACTTTTTCCCAGTGAGGGTGCCAGAGCCCTGGGACAGGCTGCCCAGGGAGGTGGTGGAGTCTCCTTCCCTGGAGATATTCGAGACCCATCTGGACGCCTATCTGTGCAGTATGAGCTAGGGAGCTGCTTTGGCAGGGGGGTTGGACCCCATGATCTCTCGAGGTCCCTTCTAACCCCTACAACTCTGTGATTCTGTGATTCTGTGTTTGAGAGACTATAAACATTTAAGTGTAGTGAGTATCCTCTGTAAATGTGTGGTAATTATTTAATCTTCAGTGCCTTCTGCCATAGTACCTCCATACAATTCTGTTAGTCTTCGGATTCTGCTAACTTAATTGTGCTTCTCTTGTTATGAGTCCACTTACAGTTTCTAAAATTAACCTTTAATGAACAAAATGATCATAGTATATGAAGATAATCAATATAAAAATTAATGCAATTAATTATTTTTCTCTTTAGCAAATATTTAACATTTTTATTGCAAGTCAGTCACTGATCTTATGGCTCAGATATCTTCAGACAGAATTTTTCCCTTGTTTAATAAACCAGCTTTTTAAAAATGAAAACCTGAATTTATTGCAGTATGGACTAGGTTCTCAGCTGGTTTTTATTAGTGCAGAAGAAATGGAATAACTTCTTAGTTAAAATTGTGTTTATTCAGTTTTACCACTTTTTCATTCAAATATGAGAAAAGAGTAGGATATTAGAACAACATCCTCTTTTTATCACTTCTGAATAAAAATAATAAACTATGTCTGATAGTCCTAAAATCTTTCAGGAGTGTGAGAAATAGTAATTTCTTTTCACTAATATATACTGTTGTTCTTTGATTTCATTTTAATTTATTTTAAATCTTAAATTCTGAACAACCGAAGAACCACAGATGATGGATGATCTACCCAGTATATTTAATGTTAGTAATGGTTTTTCAATGTATGTAGTATGGCAGCCCATCAGGTCTTAGTACAAATGAGTAAAGGAATAATTTACTAAATGGAAAGCTTATCTCATAAAGTTTATCTCATAATTTTATTTAATAGAACATAGAATTCTGAGAACTTCAGGATTATACATATATGTGTTTAGATAGCATGTCATCAAAATTTGCTGACTTATTACCCATGCTTTGGGAAAATAAGTATTCCAGGTGCTAAACAATAAAGATTAGTGTTGATATTAAATTTTCTGCTGTTTGAGATACAACATTTAAAACTGCTTACTTTGAACAGCCTGCCTTGGTTCTCTGTAGTAGATGTACAGTTTCATTTGTATTTTCTCCATGAAGTCCTGCCTGCAAACAAGCAATCTTAACTTAGTTATCATAATGATTTATTGTGTCCAGTTCTGGGCTCCTTGGTTTTAAAAGGACAGGGATCTCCTGGAGAGAGTCCAAAGAAGCGCTATGAAGATGATTAGGGGCCTGGAGCATCTCCCCTATGAGGATATGCTGTGTAAGTTGGGACTCTTCAGGCTTGAGAAGAGAAGACTAAGGGGGGATCTAATTAAAGTCTATAATTATCTGAAGCAGGGGATGCAGGGGGAATCAGCCTGCCCCTTTTCAGTGGTCTGTGGAGACAGGACAAGGGGCAATGGCTGTAAGTTGGAGCACAGGAAGTTCCGCACCAACATGCAGAGGAACTTTTTCCCAGTGAGGGTGCCAGAGCCCTGGGACAGGCTGCCCAGGGAGGTGGTGGAGTCTCCTTCCCTGGAGATATTCAAGACCCGTCTGGACGCCTATCTGTGCAGTATGAGCTAGGGAGCTGCTTTGGCAGGGGGGTTGGACCCGATGATCTCTCGAGGTCCCTTCCAACCCCTACAACTCTGTGATTCTATGATTTAATGTCCCTAGCTAGTCTGCTGGGACTATTTATTGTCTGCAGGTCATGTTTACCACATGGCTCATCAGTCGTGTGTAGCCTAAATACTATTTCATGGCATGTTCACCTTTAGTCTGACGAGGCAAAGTTGAGGCATTTTAACTGAATATGGATAATGTCTGTTAATGCCCCAGTGCTGAGGTATTTTTTACAGTATTCATTCCACAATGAAAGTAGTTCTCAAAATAGGTATTTCATTACAAAAGCAAGAGTAATTCTGTATAGCTCTAGAAAGCAAACATAAGAATGGAGGAAATGCTTCATCATTTAGTGTGGAACTGCACTTGAACCAACTTCATAGAATCACAGAGTATCTTGAGTTGGAAGGGACCCATAAGGATTGTCAAGTCCAACTCCTGGCTCCACACAGGTACTTCTGCTTTCTCAAGCTGATACATTAGAATCATAGAATGGCATGGGTTGGAAGGGACCCCAAGGATCATAGAGCTCCAACCCCCCTGCCACAGGCAGGGACACCAACCTCAGGCCTGGAGCTACACAAGGTTGCCCAGGGCCCCATCCAACCTGACCTTGAACACTTCCAGGGAGGGGGCATCCACCACCTCTCTGGGCAGCCTGTTCCAGCACCTCACCACTCTTTCTGTAAAAAACTTCCCCCTAATATCTAATCTAAACCCTCCTTTAGCTTTAAACCATTCCCCCTTGTCCTGCCATTGTCTATCCTTTTAAAAAGTTGATTCCCCTCCTGTCTGTATGCTCCCTTCAGGTACTGGAAGGCTGCAATGAGGTCCCCCCGCAGCCTTCTCTTCTCCAGGCTGAACAAGCCCAGCTCCCTCAGCCTCTCTTAGCTAGAAGCTTTAAAACCTACTGATACTTTTGTTTCTTCACTTAAATATGAAGGTGAAGTTCTCTCTGGAATTGCAGGCTATTTAAAGTTCCTGAGTAAAATCTGAAATAATGTTCTGAAAGCAGTTAAACAAAACAAGTTAATGAACATAGCATTACATTAAAAAGGGGGAAAGGTCAGAGTTTGTTTAGTAGATCTTTTCCCTTTGATTTAAAGACTACACTTAGAGTTTTTATGATTTTTCTATACAGAGGTTGGAGTTAGGAAGCTGTTAATGGAGGACTATGAGGGAAAATCAAGGAAAGATCAGAATAAAAACTCTTTAGTGCTCTGAGGAAGAAAAAAATACTGTACTACCAAGTATATCTGTAAACTATTTAAAAAATAGTACATTTTATAACTTTTAGGAGTGGAAATGTTTGTTTCCTTGGAAGATTGTTGCACTCTGTAAACTCCTGATTTTTTCAACTACTTTGTTCACCTTTGAGTTCCATATATGCTTTGATGAATGTTGTGATGAGATTTTCACACAATATTTTCTTGCAAAGTCTGCTGAAATGAGACTTATTTTCACAGATTTTTAGTTTAGCTTTTCAGACCTTTGTGCCAATACCCTGCCTCTTTCTATATATATGCAAATCACAGTAAGATTGAAGACTGCAATCTAGTCTGTACCTGCAAAATATTATGACTTGTAAAAACATAAATTGCATTTCATATTAGCAAGGGATCAAGGAGACAAGAATATTACACACTGAGCAACTGATTTTATGTATCATTGTAAAAAATTTAAACCTTGTAACAAAAGTAGTTCAGAATCCAGCAACATCTATGAGTAGTTCTCCAGTAAAGATTGCTTGAAGATGATGTATTGCAATAAATCTGAAGTTGCTTACAAGATGCTGATAAGCATTGAGGCAGTTTCTTAGATCAGAATAATACCAGGATATTCTGCTATGATGAACTGCAAGTCAGGGGTGATAATGAATGTATCTTCTATTTTTTCAAGTTTGCCTACATTTTTTACTGGTTTTCTCCCAGAAAATAACAGAATGTTTTTCTCTTGTTTAGTGAGGTTTTAACTGCCTTTTATTTAAAATACTTGTTAAATTGTAATGTTTTCCAATGTGTTTGTGGATAAAAGCTTCATTTTAAAAAAACTGATATGTGGTATACATGTATTTAAAGGATTTAGTAATGTATTCCATATTTTTATTGGTGTGTGTGCATTATGACAGATTTGCTGTCTGCTTTGGAGTGATGAGCAGCCAATGTATGTAGTGTGGCACTTAGATGCATTGCTTTATACAGAGTCAGATTTATGTTCAAAATCACAATTTTCTTCAGCTTTCTGAAAACAGCTCAGAATAATACTTACTTTTTTGCTGTGTGGTGACTAGATGGGACCATGTTTTGCTTGGCCTTTTGAGGTAGTGAAAGGAGAGAGCACATTTTGAAAGTAGAGAGCCAGAACTGTTTCAGACAACTTTTGCCTCTGGCCAAACAGTTATGATTTGTGAGAAAACCACAATGCTGTTGTGGTTTGTTTGGTGTTGGTGGTTATTGTTTGCTTTGTGTTTTCATTAATTTTTTCCTGTGCTACCCAAGGTAAAGAGCATGAGTCTTTGTGTTAGTTCCTTTAGTTACCACACATCTCCAGGAGGGGAATCAACTTTTTAAAAGGGCAGATAATGGCACCTCCTTAATATAAATACTATACTGTGAGATTTACACATATACATATGTATATATAGATATACATATAAAACCATATAAGCATTTATATGCTTTGTAAACAGAAACTCCTGAAGTACATAAAACTAAAATGATAGTCCAGTTCTCATGCAGTGAGTCACCAGTAAACTCAGAGATCAGGAGACAAAACTTTAAGAATTCAGATCTCCTGATTTAGTATCTACACAAAAGACAGCATTGTTCATTCTGTTTGTTCTTTCTGCTAACCTGATGGTGAGGAGAACTTTCAGATCTTCTAATAGAACCATAAGAACAGCAAGTAGACATTTTTTCCTGGCAGATCTACTTCTGATTTCCAGAGGGAAAGAAAAGAAAGGATAACTGTTAATTTGTCACCTAAGTTATTTCCTTATTGTATTTTCCTCCATGTTGTATATAGAGTCTGTTTTGTAATTATTAATTTTTTCCTTGTCTTTTCTGTGCTTACTAAATCCTTTGCAGATGGCTCTCTAGCAGAGGTGAACATTGTATCAGTAAGATGCCATTTCAGATAAAGCTCGTTACCTTTAACAGTGTATTTTGCTTAAGAGAAGATGATACATGTTGTTCCATTATATATATATTTTTTTCATTTTAGGCAATTATACTTTTAACTGAACTTATCAGAGAGAATTTCAGAAATAGCAAATTGAAACAATGCCTTTTACCAGCACTTGGGGAGCTTCTTTACCTCATAGCCAGCGAGGTAAGACCATCAAGTGATCCTTAAAAATTTAAGAGATGTGAAAAAAATTTCCCATGGAAAAGTAAACAATAAAAAAGCACCAGTTATCTTGTCATTTGTATCCTTCTCCTTGTATGTTCTGTGATTCTCTTTCTACTTTAAGAAATGTGTTAGTCCAATCATTACTTCATTTGAGATAAATTAAATTGCATTCTTCAAGTAGGGTTTTAACTTTATAAAACAATTTCATCAATCACTATAATGACTGCAACCTCCAAGTGACAGAGCTGTTAGAACATCTTAGAAACTTATATTAAATTATTGATATTGTAGGCTGGACTGATAAATCCTATTTAATCAATCTAGTCCATATTTGATCTTATCCTAGCACAGTTGGAGTCACAGTGCTGGGGAAAAGGAAATTGAATGATACTGATTAATTTCAAATGAAATTAAAGTGAATCCTGACTAGAACTGATATGCATTAAACAGAGGTTATTTGTAGGAAAGAATTACTATTAACAGTAGGAATTTAAGATGACAACTCCTCTAAACACTCACCTTTCTTTTCCTTTATTTAAAGACTAAAATACTTTTACTTGCTAGAAAGGAAGGTGACTTCAAGCAGAGGAAGCCCAGCCCTAGGTTCTCCCAAGCTTTTGTATTAACTGCATCATTAAATTGCCCTGAGTACTTAACATGTCAGTTATCAATCTGTGAGGTGACTTGATAAAGGAATGAAAATCCAAAAGGGTTTTTTTATTTCAGTTTACTGTAATTATGACTTTGTGCTGAACTTCCAGGGTTTATTGACCTCATCATCTAGCTCCTTTGTGTATTCCAGAAGAGGAAGTGTTTGCCTAGGTTTTCTTTAGATTAGCAAGTATCATTGTTTTCTAGATGGACAGACACAGAATGTGTTCTAACACTGAGAAATTTGTTATGGAAAAATACATCCACAGCCACAGCTGCTTTTTATATATTCTAATAGTTTTCCTTGGGGGAGAAAATTTATACTTAGATTTATCAAACAGATAGCAAGCTATATATTTTTTAACCATTGATAAAACCAAATAAACTTAAAACTTGAAAACTATATTTTGGCAAGAATATTTTGCACTGCTTGATTTTACTTTAATCAAATGATCAAACCAGATCTGTTTACACTGGCTCTATAACAGTTAGATCATTTGCATCCACTGACTCTACTAGATTTTTTTTCTAAACATGTGAACTGACAAATTTTTGATTCTATATGTATTTATGAACTTCACAATGTTTGAAGCATGATAACTTGTATCTAAGTGACAGCTCTACCATATTTATAGGAAGATCTATAGAAGTGAGTTGCATCACTTTGAGTTGTAGCTAAGAAATGATTAGAGTATATGAAGAAATGTCTGAAACTACTCTACACATATCAACTCCAGAACTGTGTCATGGTAAAACTTCAAAGATACCAATCTGATTTATGTGCTTGGAGACTTCCTCCCTTCCTCCCTTCCTCCCTCCCTCCCTCCCTCCCTCCCTCCCTCCCTCCCTCCCTCCCTCCCTCCCTCCCTCCCTCCCTTCCCCCCTTCCCCCCTTCCCCCCTTCCCCCCCTTCCCCCCTTCCCCCCTTCCCCCCTTCCCCCCTTCCCCCCTTCCTTCCTCCCTCCCTCCCTCCCTCCCTTCCTTCCCTTCCTTCCCTTCCTTCCCTTCCTTCCCTTCCTTCCCTTCCTTCCTTTCTCCCTCCCTCCTTCCCTTCCTTCCTTTCTCCCTCCCTTCCTTCCTCCCTCTCTCCCTCCCTCCTTCCCTTCCTTCCTTTTTCCCTCCCTCCCTTCCTCCCTCCCTCCCTTCCTTCCTCCCTCCCTCCCTTCCTCCCTCCCTCCCTTCCTTCCTTCCACCTGCCAAGGAGACACACCAAGGCAATGGTAGTATAATAATCTGAACCAAGTATGTTTATTCCCAAATTATATCTTTAAGCAGCAAAGCTTTATGGCTTGGCTAATTTAGGAAAAAAAACATAACTGCATTGGATTGTTTATCAACTGTACACAAAATCTTTTTGTTTTTCTTTTTTCCCTTGTTTTCTTCCATTTTGCTGTTCAGCCAACTTTATTGTTTAATCAAGCAGCTGAATATTTATCATTTAAGTGGTAATTTGGGGGGGGACGACATAGTTTATTTTGTTTATTTTTTTTTAATCCCTCTAGGCTTTTCCTAAGTATTTCTAGGGCCAAACACAGTATTAATATTAAAGAATGATAAAGATGATTTCTTTTTCATATGAACACTTGGTAAATCATAAATTACTGAATTCAGCTCTCTAGGTGTAGGGTGATTCAGTAGGTTAAATACAGGAGCACTAATTGCACTTCTTTGGCTTAGAAATACTGGGAAGATGGTCCTCTGCAATCCTGAACTTTATTATGTGTGTACTTACATATGAGATCTCATAAGGAAGATCTTCTGTTCCATCTCCAAAGAGAAGCCAACAGGGAGGGGTTGGAAGGGACCTCGAGAGATCATGGGGTCCAACCCCCCTGCCAAAGCAGCTCCCTAGCTCATACTGCACAGATAGGCGTCCAGACGGGTCTTGAATATCTCCAGGGAAGGAGACTCCACCACCTCCCTGGGCAGCCTGTCCCAGGGCTCTGGCACCCTCACTGGGAAAAAGTTCCTCCGCATGTTGGTGCGGAACTTCCTGTGCTCCAACTTGCAGCCATTGCAGAGCCTGAGGAGGATGATCTGTTTCTCCTAAGTGAATTGCCTTGAGGGAAAACTTTCAGATTTGACATAATATTTCTTTCATTCCATGCAGTTTGTGTTGTATGGGTGCAGAACTAAAGTTTAATCAAAATCAACATGGGCTGTAAGGAAACACTAGGAAGATTCCCCCAGTTTTTGGTGACATATTTAAAGGTATTAGATGCAACATCATAATAGGTGTGTTTAAATAATTAAGAATGGTGCTAAGTTTCATACAACATTTGCCTTTTAAAAATTTATTTCTAACTAGATATTAACCTTGCATAGATTTACTAATCAGTTGAAGAATGGAGGAACTATTAATATTTCAGGACTGTACCATTTCTTAAAGTATTTAAGTTTATTTAGTAATACATTTAATATGTATGGTTACAGAAAAACTTGACAGAATTTCTGGTGAACCTGGATTAATAAAATGCCAGTTCCAGCATAGGCTGTTATTTTAACTCTGTCTTGACTCCTAGTATTGCCCTGCCTTTTCCAAGTGGAGATTTCACTTTTGACAGGTATAGAGTAACCTGCCATTCTTCTTTGAAGCTTGGGCTCCATTTACATCAACTTGCAGGCTGAGCCTTGGAAGGCAAACTGTGATTAAATGTCTATATGTTATTATTCAGATAAGATGAAGGAGGTGGCATGTAGTAGATCTTACTCAGATAAGATGAAGGAGGTGGCATGTAGTAGATCTTATTCAGATAAGATGAAGGAGGTGGCATGTAGTAGATCTTATTCAGATAAGATGAAGGATGTGGCATGTAGTAGATCTATCACTTCTGTCAGATGTCAAACCACTTTTATTATTGTTGTCTGTAAATGACTTCCAAGTAAAATTGTTCCATACCTCCTAATACAAAGTTAGCAGAAATAAAGCTTAAAACCTGGAAGATGTAACAAACTCATTTCCTCTATTAATATATGTTGCAAATAAAGTTTTTACTTATTTTCAATAAAGAAGGAAAATTCATTTTAGTAGGAAATTCAGTATTAGACTTTTATGCTAAAGTACCATGCTTTAATTAAATGCCTGACATCATCACATAATGTATGTTGAATTTGTGTAGCCCACTCAGAAATCAGAAAATTCAGAAAATGTCATTTGTTTCTGCATGGTTAACCCCCACCTTGCCCATCTGCTGGTTTTTTTAATAAATTGCTAACTAGAATGCTAAAAGTAGTTAGCTAATACAATCAATAGAGGTCAAGAAATCTATAATTTCTGAAGGAATCATTGCTTGTTATCCTTTGTCTATGTTTTGAGACAAGCTACACATTGATTCCATGGCATACTGTCTTCATAACATCCAATGTCTATCATTTCTCACTTTCTCTCCCAAAAGAGGCTTTCTTTTTTCTTTCTTTTTTTCCCCACTTGCTTATATCTCTGTGTTACTAGCCTAGATGTGGAGGTTGTTTTCACAGAATCACAGAATCTTAGGGGTTGGAAGGGACCTCAAGAGATCTTCGGGTCCAACCCCCCAAGTTAAATCTTAATGATATCCAAGTGTTCTCTTTTAAACTTGAAGTTTTACAGTATGTTAATGGTCTGAAGGGAAGAGTGGAAGTGGTGCTCATTAACTTCTAATGGAAGAATCAAACCTTTAATTCAACTAGCAGTGAATTAGCCTAACAGGGTGATTTCAAGGAAATATACATAAAGATCTTGGAACAGTGCTGATATGTACTGAAGGCTATTCCACAGAGTAAGGTTTATTAAATACCTTATATCTCCCTGTATGACTTTGAATATTTTTTTTTTCAAAGTAAGTTTACTTTTTTTTTTAGTTGTCAGACTAAAGTAATTTTATTTGTTTGGTATAATTAAATGAAATTACATTTAAAAGGAAGCATTGCTACTTTCAACAGTTAAATCAGTTGTCTCCCTCTGAAGTAATTAAACTGGTTGAGAGGAATGCAAGAATATTTTTGTATGTGTGTGAATTAGAAGCAATTGATGTTACCTGGAAATATTAGGACAAATTGTGTTACAGATTTTGAAGTGAATAAAATACTGATTTTTGTGCTGCAAATGAAATAACATTAAATAGTAATGTTGCCCAGGAAGTTACTATATTTTCTAGCATATGTTAATTTAAAAATGTGTATAATATAAACCTTATTAAGAATCTGTCACCCATTTTTCTGTGAGTGAGATTATTGTGATTACTTTTTGATTTAATCATTTGTGCCCTTGGCTTCATTTCAGGAGGAAAAAAGGGAGCACCCCAGGGAATGCTGGGTTGTTCCCTCAGCTGCTTACACTGTGCTAATGAGGTGTCTTCGGGAAGGGGTAAGGCTCTTTCATTGTCCTCAGTAGAATTTCTCCACAGTAATAACCCTTTAGGCATTGTGTGAGGATTGTAGCCTGCAGCGCTGCAGTACCTTGTCAACCAGGTATTGCTCTTGAATTTAAATAATCATGATAAGACCAAGACCTAAGCAGGAGATTAATGAAAAAATGAAGTGGTTACCTGTACATTCAACATTTGTGTATTGCTGCTTGGGTTTTTTTGGAAATAAAATAGCAAATATAAACTACTGTTAATAAATGTGGAATTTATTAATGCTATGGCTTTCTGGTGAGAAATGTTCTGACAGTTTGTACTGTCCAGTGTATTTTTGAGCAAGATTGACTTTCTGTTTTGAAGTGCCTGATGTACAGTTTTTGAAAACTACATTGTTATTGGGCTGTTAGCATTCTGCTCAAAAGTAGTAATTAGTTTTATTCTCCTACCTGATCTATGCTGTGTTCATTTTTCTTGGTGATGACTTAGCTGTGTTAGAAGGAGGGAAGAAAAACATACATATAGTTCTGATTTGTAAAACAAAAAAGAATTGAGTAGAGGGTTGGCATTTACTGTTTATATGAGACCACTTGACTTTATTTTTGCCCTAGGCAAAGCTCAAGGCAGAAAACATGTCAGAGGTTGCTGGAGGGGGGAAAGCAAGAGAAATACCTTTTGCTCTTCTTCTTTTGAGATCTTTATTGCCTACAGATTGTTATTAATAGAGGAAGAGTAGATGCATTTTAACATCTTCAAAACATCAGGTGATCAAGAACACACATCCGTACTTGTAGTGTGGGCTATTTCCAGCTCATAAATTAGAGTAAGATGTCATTCTAAATTACATTATTAGGAATTGATTTAATTATAAATACAGGAATGGAAGACTTACTATTTCTTAATATTCACTGTAGATAAACTAAAACAAGAAATCCATAAGACACTAATTTATTCCTATAGAATAAAATTAGTTCTTATTCTTGAAATATCACAAGTGCACTTATGTCATATGCTCCAGCCCTCTGACCAACCTGATTGCTTTATATGATAAGGACATGACTGGCATTGTGTCAAGGAACAGGGTAGCGCAGTGGATGTTGAGTGCCTTGACTTGAGGAAGACCTTTGACATGCTCTACCATTCTCCTCTTACCACCAAGTTGTTGAGCTGTGGACTAGATGAGTGGAAGATAAGGTGGGCAGGAAAATTTGCTCAAGTGATCAGTGATGCAAAGTCCGGTTGGCAGCTGATAACTCACAAAGAGATCAGCACTGTCTAATGCCTTCAGTAATGAATAGTGTGACCAACTTGATAAAGCTTTGCCCCTGCCTTCCTTCACCTCCTTCTCTTGTGTGGCGTCCAGTAGAGAGCAACACGCAATTCAATATATGAGGTTTAGGTGAAGCCAGGAAGCCAGCCAGCCATTTTATTAGGTGAAATCATCCAGATTCTATACCTTTCTTACTGCAAACGTGGCAAGCTAAAAAACTGCTAATTGGTTACACACACTGTTCACACCATGTCGATTGGTTAGTAACTATAATGAGTTCTGATAAACCTATCTTATAGCTAAATATTCTTAGTTTACCTTTAATACCTAAAAGCATCCGCACACCTGCTGGTTTTGACCATCTTGTTATGGTTGGTTCCTAACATGTTCTGTTACTCCCAAATACCTTCCCATAACTGCTTCTTGGTTTAGGGCGGCCTGTACCCCTATCAGCAAGGCCGCTGTGTTTTGAGAATGTGATTATTAGGATCCTCTCAGTGTGAGTAACTTTTCTCATGGGAACAGAAGAATATTGTCAGGGCCTAAATCTTGGGAGAAGAGAGCTAGGCCGCAGGCAGGCCTGCTGTCTTCCCTGACACTCTTGAATTTTTTTACTTTTTTTTTTTTAATAGTTGATGCAGAATTAATAATCTTTCCCATATCTAAACTAAATGTTGATGTTTTTTATAATTTTTCTTGTCTGTTTTGGTCTGGACTATGTTGCTTTGACAAGGTCCTTTACTGAAATTAGACAGCAGAGTCAGAAACTATGTGCAAGCCTCCTTTTAAGTCTTCTGTGGAAGCAGAGAGGGACCACTGAAAAGGCTTTCAGGTGCTTGGTGTCTGTCCATTTCTGTTTACAAATGTTATGTAATTATAAGGTATACACACACACAATTTTAGTAATAACTTCTTGGAACCTGGAAAAACATTTAGGCAGTACACTTGCACAGATAAATTAATATATACAGGTATTGCTAACTAGCTGTATGTGACTATTAGAAGGTACATAGTCCTCTTAAAGCATGTCACTTGGAGAATATATTTGAATCAGAAAGAGTGAATGAGGTCAGAAAGAATAGTTTTCTGTCTCTTGAATGTGCAAGGCACTGTGTAAGCAAGATTTTTAATAAAAAAGATCTTGCCAGCAAGCTAGCTAATACACATCTCCCTCTTTTATATGGACTTCGTCCTTTACAAGGGAACAAGTTATAAGTCTGAGGATTCGGGTTCTGAACTGATGAGGAATTTTAATAATAAAAGCTAACTTAAAAAAATGTAATTGCCAATATATAGTATAAGGCAGTATGCTTTTTAGCATATATTCTTAGCCATAGCAATTCCTTTACAGTGAATTTGATGGAGAAAGGAGACTTTGGAGGAGAGGAGAACAGGTATTATAATATAGGAGAATAGATAGATATTTTCTCAGAAAGTATAGGACAGACTTTAGTATAAAAGTGATAGTCTGTATCATAAACATTACCACTTCAGTTTCTTTTTTAGACGTCCAGTTTCTGGTTTACTGACAAAATAGCCTATAGTATAAAAATAATGATCTAAATAATCACTTTAATTTCTTCTTTAGATATCAATCTTCAATTTACTAACAGGGTTTTCTTCCACAAAAGGTATTCACAATTTGTATATCTACATGTTCCTCCTTCTTTGTGAAGGTGTTGTATTGCAAACTGTTGCCAAATTAAGATCTAATTTTTAGAATCATGAATTCTTAGGATAATACAGCTTTACTAGATTCTTTTACATTTGTAGTTTCTTTTTAGTCTATCTTTTTAGATTAAAAGAAGAGGTTCCTTAAAGTTGATTTAGAATAATGATGGAATACAGAGTTCCTGAAACCTTCAGCTTTCCCAATGCTTATTAAGCTTTTACTCAGGTGTATGTATCTATAGAAAATATCATTAAATCTTTCATCTTAACCTCAAATAAAATTATGCTATTTTTAGATAGCATTTTGGTTAACATAGTGATTATATATTCAGTGCCTCCAAAACTTCTAGTGCACTGGTAAGTTTTTAACAATCAATAGAAATATCCAGTAGATTCAGTTATTTCAAAAAGTGAAGGTAGATTCCATGATGACCTTTTTTTTTTTTAAATTGGAATAGAATGACTTGAGTAAAAGTTCTCTTTTAGCAGTCTACATCTACTCACACTTTTGGTATTTGCTTTCTCACTCAGGGCTTATTGTCACTAAGCATCTGTAACCAACTGAAAACTAGGAGATTTATCTTTAAGTGCACTTTATAAAACTAGGTGAAATCACCCAGTGAAAGTAGAATATGTGCTTCAGTTTGATACGGTTCTATTCGTAGATTTAGATTTGATGCACTTCATGATATGGACAGAGGTTAACTGTTATATGGAACTGCTTTACTCATCTCTGGAAGGTCCATTTCTGTTCACTAACAGCTTCTGTCCTGGTTACATGATAGGATGGCTCCTTAAGAGGCCAAATAGTAGTTTAGGTCAGGCTTCCATTCCAGAGAGCTAATTAAGCAGAAAACAGTCCAAGTCCTGTTGCTTAGATAGTACTCAGAAATAGAGCCCAGAGGAGCTGAGTTGGACGATCTCAGGTGGCAGCAAATGAAATTAAATTACTCTGACAGCCTCTTTGAGTTTTTAGAGCACTGTGATGATCACAGAATCACAGAGTTGTAGGGGTTGGAAGGGACCTTGAGAGATCATCGGGTCCAACCCCCCTGCCAAAGCAGCTCCCTAGCTCATACTGCACAGATACGTGTCCAGATGGGTCTTGAATGGCTCCAGGGAAGGAGACTCCACCACCTCCCTGGGCAGCCTGTCCCAGGGCTCTGGCACCCTCACTGGGAAAAAGTTCCTCCCCATGTTGGTGCGGAACTTCCTTTGCTCCAACTTGCAGCCATTGCCCCTTGTCCTGTCTCCACTGACCACTGAAAAGGGGCTGGCCAATTCCCCCTGCACCCCATACTTAAGATATTTATAAACATTGATTAGGTCCCCCCTCAGTCTTCTTTTCTCCAGGCTGAACAGCCCCAGCTCTCTCAGCCTTTCCTCATAGGATAGATGTTTCAGTCCCTTAATCATCTTCGTAGCCCTTCTTTGGACTCTCTCCAGGAGATCCCTGTCCTTTTTAGACCAGGGAGCCCAGAACTGGACACAATACTCCAGGTGGGGCCTGACCAGGGCAGAGTAGAGGGGGAGGTAAAGGGGAAGAGAGGCATGTGATACATGATCTTTTTCAAACCAAAGTACCAGGACTGTCTGGCACAAGGCGTGAGTCATTTCGTGGTGGCTGAAAGGAAATAAAGCACATCTTTGGGAGCAAATTTTGTGAAGAAAAACTGTAATTGCATCTGGAAATTTATTAACATCCATAATAACTATTATGAACTGTATAATGCTTTGATTATGATCTAGGAATGGGATTATAGTGCAGTTATTAAGTGATTCTGCCTGTTAAAAGTAGCACTGAAGTCCCAATTGGCATTTCTATTGATCACTTCATACATGAAATTTAACTTTACTGTTGTTTCAATTACAGATTCAATTTTAAATGCATATAGTCAGTTTAATAAATTAATGTATTTATACTGTAACTGTGCTACCAAAAAAAAAAACCAACCAAAAACTTAAAATCAGAAATATTCACAGAAAAATATTTTAAAATGACATTGTTTATTTTTGATAAACATGTATGTTTATCAAGAAGAAAGACCACAGAAAGCAGTGGTTTTATAAAAGAGTGTAACTGGTTTAGATGGGAATTGGCTTTGATATTTCTTTAAGTATTTTGAGCAGTTATTTGGGAGAACAGGAAGGATTACCATGAAAAGATGATTTTTATTTTTTTTTAACAGCATTATGCTAGCTTTTCCAAATATTTCTACATCGCTGTCTATATTTTAGAATACCTAAGTCAGGAGAAGGAAGAGTGGATATTGAATATATATTTAATGAAGTGTAAGTTCTCAGGTGTCCTGGTTCTGGCCAGGCCAGAATCAACCTCCCCAAGCAGCCAGCACAGGTGAGCTGAGTTAGCCTGGGCTGTTTTCCACACCACCTGACATCACTCCCCCATAAAAGGGGCTAGATGGGAGGGGGCAAGGGCTTGATGCCTCAAGGACAGTCTGAGTGTGGTCCAGGTGTTGGGCTAGCCAGCTCTTAAGTTGGGCAGCACTCTGTAATCATGGACTCAGTAAGGTACGTGGTGTTAGTAGTGGGTGTGAGTGTAATTGGCTGTTATTGTTCTACCTTCATGGTGATTTTTGTCAGTAAGTTGTCCTTATCCCAACCCACAGAGGCTCTGTGTCTCCTGTGGGAGTGAACAAGCAGTGTGTGGTACTCAGCTGCTGGTTGGGGCTAAATCACCACATCAGCTTCTGGAAAGCTTTTGCACTGCTTTCTGAAAGGTGTCACTATCATTGCTCGCAGTTGTTGGTGGTTCTGATTGTCAAGGTAAATGTCAGAAATCCAAAGGTTAGTAGGATAATGTGATTAGTTTTAGAAACAGATCAATTAGGTAATATGGTGAATTATTTCTGAAGTCAGGGTATGAGGTAGAGCTGACAAATTAAATCAGTTGTCCTTCTGTTAAAATTCACCCTTGCTGAACTCAAGAATGCCATTTAAGACATATTTGAAAGAATACACTGCTTCATGGTTTAAGATTGATATGAAGAGAGGCAGTGCCCACAAAAAAACCCATCACCACTGAATCTCCCAGTTCTGTTAAGGTACAGACTATGCTTTCAAGTGAAATCAGAGAGAAACCAAACCCCCCAAAACAAACCAAAAAAACCTCAGAGAGATACTAAAGAAATGAGGTGAGGTTGGAGAAGACAAAGTTGAGACTGCTTTTAAGTAAACTGTATTGAATTCAGCTTCCATTGGAGTAACAATTTTCTTGAGAAAGAGCTGCTCCCATGTGATATTTGTGATATGCTGATGGCTTGTGATTATTCTTACGTGATGGGTTTTACTCCATGGAGATGTTGTAATTTGGATAGCCCTAGGTAAATATTAAAGCTCCATATTAGCTGTAGTTATTAAAGCTTCATATGTACAGTGCTTCCCAGAAGTTACTTTACAGATGAAATTATTTGATTACTATTAAAAGTAAGAAGGGTTAAGGCTGCCTTATGGAAATTTAGGCATTGATATAGTACGTAGGAACCAATGGTTTATTTTAAATATTGGTCTGGATTGTCTGTTTCAGAAGAGAAAGAGAAGGGAGTTACAGAATAACTTGACTTTCAGGAAGGCTTTTTTCTTTATCCCAAGGTGTTTTGGCTTTTGTTTAAGGCTGCCTTATGGAAATTTAGGCATTGATATAGTACATAGGAACCAATGGTTTATTTTAAATATTGGTCTGGATTGTCTGTTTCAGAAGAGAAAGAGAAGGGAGTTACAGAATAACTTGACTTTCAAGAAGGCTTTTTTTCTTTATCCCAAGGTGGTTTTGGCTTTTGGGGCGAAGGGGGTGGGGAGAGGGAAGTGCTTAATGTAATTAACTTTATTTTTCCAATTGTAACTGTGTATCTCATAATCTTGCTATTCAGAGCCTGTTGTAGTGATGAGCTTTGATACACAGATGTTCATTCATAATATCACACCTCTAACATAACCAAAGCTTTTTATTTTTTAGTGACCACCTTTTAATTTGGGGTGACCATTTGGAGCTGGAATACTTTGTATTAAGTTATACTTGTGTTAAAATGGCTTTGCAAGTAGAAGAGAAGGTAGGGCACAGTAGGATCTGTAAACATAACCTGTTCACAAGCTGATGTTTCCTATGAAATTACTTCTGCAAATACCACAATTAAGAAACCACACTAATTCAAAACACATGGAATAAAGCATGGATGTAGGCAGTATAATGACTTGCATGTGAGTTTTCCTTTCCTCTTCTTCCTATAGGAAGACCGGGTAGTGAACCATTTGGCAGCAAAGATCATTGAAAATGTTTGCACTACTCTCTCTTGCCATGCACAAGGATTTATTACAGGAGAAATTGGACCTGTCTTGTGGTACCTTTTCACACATTCTACAGTGGATTCTTTGAAGATAACAGCTGTTTCGGTAAGGAATTTCCAGGTGTCATATAGGAATGTTTTGGGGTTTATTTCAAAAAGCAGCCTGAATTGAAACTGGCATGTTTTTGAACATCTTTTCTGTATGAATGAGTACTTCTATTTCACATTGCATTAAAATCTATTTACAAATTTCCTGAAATTAAGTGCACCTATCATAAGTGCAGTGCTTATGAAAAATCCTTGTTGTTCATCATTTTCTGGAATGTATATTCACAGAATCACAGAATCTTAGGGGTTGGAAGGGACCTCAAGAGATCATCGGGTCCAACCCCCCTGCCAAAGCAGGTTCCCTAGCTCATATTACATAGATAGGCGTCCAGACGAGACTTGAATATCTCCAGAGAAGGAGACTCCACCACCTCCCTGGGCAGCCTGTCCCAGGGCTCTGGCACCCTCACTGGGAAAAAGCTTTTCTGCATGTTGGTGCGGAACTTCCTGTGCTCCAGCTTGCAGCCATTGCCCCTTGTCCTGTCTCCACTGACCACTGAAAAGGGGCTGGCCAATTCCCCCTGCAACCCATGCCTAAGATATTTATAAACACACATATTTTCTTATGCTGGTGATGGTAAATTATGTTGGAAAAGTTTAACCTTTCAAGGAATCAGTTAAATTATTGCCAAATTGAATTTTTCTTTTCCTGTAATACATCTTATATGAAAAATGTTTATTCTTCTAATCACAGGCTTGCTTAGAAGGCATATTTGAAATCATTGTGTTAATTTCCATAAAATAGCCAGGCCTAATCTTTGCCCTGAATTTGTAAGTTAATAAGACAAGCACAGCTTTGACATGCAAGAAACAGGTTTGGAACAAAAAGATTTGTGAGGCAGAAAATACTGAACAGGGCTGTGAGTTTAACCATATCTCTTGCTGACAAAAAAAAAGCCTTACCCACCAATGCAAGTAATATTTTAGAACTGAACAATAAATTGACCTATCTTAAATGAAGTGTGATAACTGGATGCTCATTTCCTGACTAGAGCTCAGGCTCACTAATGAGTTCACTGTTGCTTTCCCAGATGAAAAATGGTAATGCTGCTGCAGAAGTATGCAATTAGATACATCTAGCATTGAGGTAATAAAAGAAAATGAAAAATATATCTGAATTGTGGCTGAAGAGATAAATGACATAATAAATATATAAATTTTAAAGATATATGCATGTATATTTGGGGGTCATGGTGCACAGCAGGATGACTGTGAGCCAGCAATCTGCCTTTGTGGCTAAGAAAGCCAGTGGCATTCTGGTGTGTATTAGAAGGGGTGTGGTTAGTAGGTCAAGAGAGGTCCTTCTCCCCCTCTACTCTGCCCTGGTGAGACCACACCTGGAATATTGTGTCCAGTCCTGGGCTCCTCAGTTCCAGAAGGACGTAGAACTCGAAAGAGTCCAGCTCAGGGCTACTAAAGTGATTAAGGGAGTGGAGCACCTTCCTTTTGAGAAGAGGTTGACGGGGCTGGGCCTGTTTAGCCTGAAGAAGGGCAGACTGAGGGGTGACCTTATTAATGTTTATAAAGATGTGAGAGTCAGGAGGATGGGGACAGGCTCTTCTCAGTGATGGCAGAGATAGGACAAGGGGCAACAGGTGCAAGCTGGAGCATAGGAAACTCCATGTGAATATAAGGAGGAACTTTTTCACTATGGGGGTGCCTGAGCACTGGGACAGGCTGCCCAGAGAGGTTGTGGAGTCTCCTTTTCTGGCGCCTGGATATGTTCCTGTGTGATTTAGTCTAGTTGATCCTGCTCTGGTAGGGGTTGGACTAGATGATCTTTCAAGGTCCCTTCCAATTCCTAATGTTCTGTGACTGTGATTCTATGTATTAAATATTTACTTAGGTGTGTGTTTGTTGCAGTCTTGCATGGAAAATAAACTGCTCTGATACTTGGAAAATATGTTGACCTTTTAGAATTGTAAATTTATGTAGTAAAATATAAGCTATGGATGTTTTTGTTGTGTGGCACCTGAAATTCTTTGTAAAAACATAGTCTTAGAGCTTTTATGGGTAGTGGATTGTCAGTCTCTAAAAATGTAAAGTATGTGTAGCTTTATACAGACCATTTTTAGCTTAAGCATGCTTTTGAGTCTGGTAGGCTGCTTTTTTCAGAGTTTCTTTGAGATTTTACACTTCTGTGAATTTTATGCTTGCATCATGACTGTGCATATTGTAGAAGACTGTACATTAGAGGTATGATCTCTTTTACTTACTGAGTATTTAAACAAGTCTATTTAATCCTCTCTGCTGCCATTACTTTTGCATAAAGGACAGGTTTGTATCTTGTGCTTTCAGTTCTTGTCAGTCATTAGACTAGGCAGTTGTTTGCAAATAGAGCATGTCATTTTTTATCTCTTTCAACTTGTCCTGAAGTTTTCTTCCTCTTTTTCTCTCTCTTGGAGAACTTTTTCTTCAGCATTTACGATTCCCTTGACTCTTATACCAGACTTCCAGGGCTGCTTCACTTGTAGGGGCCACTTGGACAGTTAGTGCATGTCTTGTGTGCCACAGTTAGCAGCACATCCCACAGAAACAGCAAAACTCAGCAAAAAAAAAAAAAAAAAGATCATCAGAAGAAATGTCAGGAAATGTCAGTAGGCTTGCTTGCTTGGGGTTTTTTTTCTAACCCTCTTGAAAAGTCAGTTTCTTCTTGGACAATAGAGAGTGCTTGAGATAGGCAAGAGATTTTTTTCTCTGCTGAGTACAATGCAGAAGTTTTACTTGAGACTCCCAGGAATACACTTGTCATCAGTGAACTCACTCTGGCTTTCTGTAGCAGTGAGCTCAGAGGTCAGTATCATCGCTGCCATATGGTTTTCACTCTTTGCCCTTAGTTGAGGTTTCTAGCAACAATGAGAAGAGAGGGTTGTTGTTTGTCCTTCTCTATCCTCAGCCTCTTTTGAGATCCCAGATCATTTGTTCCTCCTAAGGCTGTAAGGTTGAGGTGAACCACTGAGAAGTCTTTTTTGTTGTCATAGTATTTATGCTATGGGTGGCTGGCCTCTCTGAAGCCCTACTGGAATTGCCTTTTTTTCCACAGCATCCAAATAGAAGAAAAGCTTCATGCATCTTACCTGGAAGGTAGGCAAAAATGTTTGAGGAAGCTAAAACCTGAAGAGCTTATTGTAGCCTAGTTTTACTCAAACAGTGTTGGCTTTTGTGTGGTCTCTTCTGACTGATGAGACTGAAAGTGTCATAGATTTTTAAATTTTTTTTAAATTCCTCTCTACCTTCACCTTTTGTCACTGCAGTGCTGGTAGAGCAACCTGATCTCTATAGGTTTCATGCTCAGCCAGGGATGTTAAATGCAATAAAATGTATAGTAAGTTACCATATTTATACTGTAGTTAAAATTCAAACAATTTGGCACTCCTGGCTTGGCACTCATTGCAATTTGCAGTGATAGTGTTTTTGCCAAGCTCTTACCTCCTCATGGTGGCTTTTGGGGTGTTTTTCCTTCATAATGCAAATCCAAAGATTAAGTCAAAGCTTATCAGTCCTCAAGAAATACTTTAGAAGCCCTCTTATAGATGTTAAGACAAAGCAGTTATCTTTTAGGAGGTCATGATAGCAGGTTTCCCTAGAGAAAATCAGCTGATTTTTGGGACATCCTTTCATGGCAATTGTTATTCTAAGTAAGAAAGATGCCTTTTTTGTCGTTCTATTAACTGTTCTTTGTCAAAGTTCCTTAGCAGCATATGCTTTAGTGTCAAGGCCAACATTTTAAATAATGACCAAGTTGTATGTGCACACTGAGTTCTGCTGAGGCAAAAATTTCTTCAACATCTTGTAGAAAGCTATGGTGTAAATGTACATATGGACAATATAAGCAAAAAAACCCTTGTGTTCCCATCTAACTTTTTTTCCTCTGTGAAGGCATTAGTCTTATGGAAGAACAATCTATCCCTTAGGTAGTTACTGAGGCTTCAGTCATGCTGGAGGTGGGACTTGCTCCAGACTAACATATTGGAGAACTGTGGGTAAAAGAAGCAGTGAAGGGGACTGAAAGAGTGAGACACATTGTCTTTACATACTTGGTACAGCTGCTTTTTTTCCTGTCTGGTAATTACTGCTGTCTGTGTAGCCAATTCCTTCTCCTTCCAGGCAGATAGTTTCTCAGAAATGTGCCTGGGTCTGAATGTGTTCCTGGATTTACCCCTTCACTCTTTTGGGGATCGTGTCCTTCTGAGGTTTAATTATTTTATAGTGCATATGAAGTGAATTGGACAAGAAAGCTTCTGAAATGGGATACACTAACATGGTATCCTAATCCTTTCGCTGTTCTGTAGTGAAACACTGAAGCAACAAGAAAGTTAACTTATTTATTGGATATATTACTCAATGTCTGATATCAATCAATGGTCTAGTTAGGTACTAATAGTGCTGGGGTATTGGGATATATAATCTTTGGAAAAAGAGTTTAGTCATCAATATTGAAATCTAGCATGGGCAGAGCTCTTACCAACTGAAGTTTATAGAGATTTAGGCAACATACTAATTTTTAAAGTAAAATACTAATGCTGTTTTAGTATGACTGTAAAATATCAACTATATGATATTGTACAATTTCTACATTCATTAAGCTATTGCTGTAGACATGTAGGTATTTTTATTCTGTGTGACCACATAATTTGAGCTCATCAATGTCCTATTGTATTTTATTATGCAGTCCTCCTTGCCTTGTCTGAATGTATCCCAAAGAAATTCTTCTGGACTGACATCTATATTCACATGTAAAAATCCATTGCTGTTAAGAAATACATGTGTCATATCTATACCTAGAGCTAGCAGGCTGTCTGCAAAGTATAGCAGCAGTAAAGCACTGTGGAATTTTACTTATGCTTATTTCAATCCATAATAAAAATATATCAAGAAGATTCTATGTCTTCAGACTCTGGAATCAAGAAATGACACTTTCCCTTGTCCTGCCTGTCAGAGGTGGCAAACGGGGACTGTGTCTCAGTATTTGTGCTCACTTTGGAGTCCAAGATGCCTCAGGTAAATATCACAGATTTTGCCTGTAGGAAAGCTATATCTTTTTATCATTTTGCTAGACTTGGAAAAGAAATAATTCTCTAAGATGTCAAAGTGACATTCTGACAAACTCAGCAGTGGGAAGAATATTTCCTTTCCAGTATACTGACAGGGTTTTTTGACTTTTAAAAAAAGGAATTTAAGATTTTGTTTTGAAGGGATGGCTTTTTCTGATGGAGGAGGAATAACAAAACATAAGTAATTTAAGTGGAAACTAATTTGGGAAAGCTCAACATAATCTATGGGGCTTATTTCATTTTGGTTTTTTCCCTTACATAATTGGTGCTGAAAGGTTTCTTCTAGAGATATGGGTATTGCAGATATGTTAATGTGTTCATTCTTGTACTTCAGAGCATCATGGAGTGCATCCTTAAAGGGTGAATGTTATCCAGCCACCCTTTGGCATGTAAGGCAGTAAAGCAATGGATATGGCACAGATGATCACAGAATCATAGAATATCTCAAGCTGGAAGGGACCACTAAGGATCGTGATGCTAGGGTTGGAGCTGCTGGTCAAGGCTGTGCAGAGAGCAAGGAGAGCGAAGATAGTTCCAGGAGAGGCTCTGCCGTTCCCTTTCTCTCACCAAGATCATTTCCTGTTCCAAGACCACTGCTGAGAGATGATGGTGTGAACTCTACTCTTACCTCTGGTTCCTGACTCCTGCACTACCATCTTTTAACCTGTCTCCATCATCTGTTCTCTCCAGATACTGAAACTACTGAATTGATTTTAGGATACTTTATCTTCCATCCCCCATTAAACTCCATCTTCTGCTTTTCTGCTGAAGGGCTGGTTTCCCATACAGGAGGGTGCTCTGTGACATTTTTAGGAGTTAAAAGCTTCTCCCCTTGGCTGTTGGTGGGCTGGAGCTTTCCTGCTGTCTCCAAAGATGCAATATGATCCTAAAAGACAGCCATCTCCTTCCTACCAGATTTGCCTGGAGATGTTCCTGATGGCCTATGGCTGTGGTGATCCTTGTTTGACAAGGCCTGTAGCAGACAAGCTGAGGCAGTGGAAAGTCTGTGTGTGCCATGTGAGCACACCAAGCTGTTCCATGTTGCTTTGACACAGTCTGTACCTAGGTCCCAAGGTCCCAGAAGTTCACTTCAAGGGTATGTTTAGTGAATGCACACGCCTCCTGCCCACTCATTTTGAGAACTCCAACTAGAGGTGAAGGGTTAGATTGTATCCTTGGGGAGATAGAGCATGCTGTAGGAAGAAGCTGAGATTGAGTGTCTGTGTTTAAAAAAGGGGGGGTGGGGGTGGAAAGAAGGAAAATAAAAGGCTGCAATTGATACGGTTCATGGAACAGAAAGGACAGGGAAGAACAGGAGCAGAGTAGATAAACAGCATCAATAAAATGTCTGTTCAAAAATCCTAAGTTCTTGATTTATTTTCTTTTATGCTTGTTTTTTCCTTTTCTTTTTTCTTTCCTTTTTTTAAAGCTTTTTTTTGAGTAATGTTTCTACAGGCACTGTCAACCTGGGTAGCTTGAGGTTCTTACACAGAAAGGTTTTCCTTAGTACTCTATAATTTACTATAATTTCTTGTAAATGAGACCCCACTATTGAATGCACATGAAGTAAGGAGCATTTTCTAAATATACTTGGTCTGAAAAGGACAAAGAAGTGGTAGTATTACCTAATTTTCACAGGAGAAAGTCACCTTCAAAGCTTTCCTTTTTACACCAATTCAGATTTTCATGTGAATCAAATAATTGACATACTCAATTTTCCTATCCTAACACAACATTTGAGGGAAGGAAAATTATATTTTAAATATCTGGAGAGTCTTATTTTCTTTATCTGGAGAGAAAAAAAGAAGATATTGTATCCTGAAGGTTGTATTTCAAGAGGTATCGAAAGCAAAAGCTGTGTTGTTTTGCAGATGAATCCACCCTGGAGGTCACTTGGTGATGTTTGTTATGATATAACTAAGTATACAGTTGACATATTTGTTCTCATTACACTAGAGTACCACCAGTATCTGCATTTTCTGTTAGGGTTGGTGTAGTCAGTGATACTTGGAAATCGACCAGTTGGAGAAGAGTTTATGTATTTGTTACCTGTTAAGGAACAGTGTTTAATGTATCTAGACCTAAAGCAGTATCTAGATCTAAAGGCAGACTTTAGATAGTGAGCAACTACATATATGATCATGGTCTATAAGCAGAGAGAGAGAAGAAAGAAGCCTACCTCTGTGAGTGACCAGACTTTCTGTGGTGTGTGCAATCTCAGTATTTTCTGCTGCCTGTGCAGTATTATCTATCAGTATCTACGCTCTTGTGTCGCTAAAAGGTGGGGGCTATGCTGCCCCATAATTATTGTACTCTAGAGGGAAAGAGTAAGGTGACTTTGATGTTGGTGCATCAAATATTTCAGTTGCAGCTGCATCAAGTATATAATAATACACTTAGAAGAATCCCAGGTCTCTAAGTAGCCTTTTCCCTTAATATAGTCTTATGAATTCTCTTATGTTCCTAAACTATTGGAAAAGTCACTGCTTGTATTTATTCTCCTTTATTTTCCTTGAGATAATAATCCCATTAAATAATGTTTTGGTTTTTTGTGGTTCTTTTTAATTTTGTAGGCTTTATGCAGAATTACTCGTTACTCACCTGGTGCTTTCCAGAGTGTCATTGAAAAAGTGGGATTAACAGCTGTATTAAATTCCTTGGCAAATGGAATATGCAAAGTTCAGCAGTACATGCTCACCATGTTTTCAGCAATGTTGTCATGTGGGATTCATCTACAGAGGCTTATTCAAGAAAAGGTTTGATTTCAGATTACTATTATTCAGTGGCAAGGAATTTAACTAATGGAAAGTTAAGGTTGGGTCTAGTACTGCTTTTGTGTTTTCAAAACATTGCTTAACTTAATGCTGCTTATGTATCTTAATAGCAGGAAGTGAGGAATGTGTTTATTATTTGCTTAAAATCTAAATAATGAGGTGTATAGTTTTTCTTTTCTCTCAAATATCTTCTTAGCTGGTACTAATGGGTACACACATTGCTACTGCAGCTAGAATTTAATCAATTCAGAAAACTCTAGCCTGACCATAGCTGATAATGGCCCTGAGGAAAAACAATACAGAATGCATGAGGACATCTATTTGACATAGCTGTCTTAGACATTTAAAAGAGAAAATAATGAGTGTGCTGATTGAGTCTAAAACTGTACTTTATGCTCTCCTTAAAGGACCCTAGGCCAATTTGTAAGTGAAATGTCTTGCAGAAAATCAGCATTTTAATACCTTAGAGTTTTCTTATTAGTGTCACTGAATAAAACTACTAGTTCTGATTTATGCCTACTACAATTTTTGAATGAGACCATTAAAAGCTTTCTATTTTGATCACTGAATTATTTTGTGATTAGAGAATTAGTGTTTATTTTTGAAGTAAATTTTCACAATTCAAAACCACAGCTAATCCACTTCAGCTTGGAAAGGATGGGTACCACAAGTAAAATGGGAACTCTGGCTAGTGTTTTATCGACTATTCTGTGGAAATGTAAGCTGTATCCTCACAGTCATCTTGACTGTACCAACAGCTCAGGCTCTGGTTGAGAGAGATTAATTTGGTTTCTATACAAACAGCTTTAACAACAATGTTTAAATAAATAAATAAATCTACTGTTTTCCACCCATCTCTTCTTGCAGCCTGAAATCACTTGTTCTCTTGCTAAAAGTCATTTCTGGACCGTGTCAGAATTGCCAGTGTGCTTTTGTGAATGTGTGGCAACTGGCTTTAAGCTTTCCACAGATTCCACTATGGGAGCACTAACAGATGGCAAATTGTCCTGTAATGTTGAGTTTCTAATAGTGCACATTACTGTGAGTTGGTGGTGTAGTCTGAGAAGTGTGTTCAAAAAATATTCACTTGAGTGTTCAGCAAAAGAATGCCAAGTGTAACAAGCATATGGCTAAAGCAGGATTTTTTCTGTCAGAAATCTTTTGTTTATACAAGACTTATATGACTAAAAGGACTCCCTTCTGATACTGCAGTTCTTAGAGTCTCTTTTAATAACATTTTTGACTTTATTAAAAAAAGACAAATCAACTCTGAAGTTCTCCAAGTAGTTACAGGAAAATAGAAAGCATTTTGTTGGCAGGCACTACAGCAACGGCTGAAACTTTGTCAGTTTAAAATTGCTGCTTAATCATTAACAAATCATCAGAGGTGTTTTGTGAGGAATTTTGCAGATTATAAAATTGAAATATAGACTAATACAGACATTATTTGAACAGAATATATCAACAGTGAAATAGTACCTAAAGCTGTAACTGAAAAAACATTCTACTTTAAAAAAACTGGTGAAGCAGGTCTGCTTCTATTGCATGTGCCCACATTTGGTAAACTGTGTCTGGCTTACAGCTCAGATAAATCTGTGTCTCATAGAAGGTATACTTTCCTAAAATTAGGATGTAGGATTTTGGAGCAGAAACTAGATTTCTATTTTTCTTGAATGTTATTTAAAAATACAGTCCTGCTCCTGAATGGAACTGACAGGCACTGTCACATTACATGGAGTAATAATATTTTATTGCTAAAACTGTATTTAATTATCCATTCACTTTTCAATTGTGAGCATGAGACACAAGCCCACTTCAATAAGAGAAGGGAAAAGAAAAAAACAGGTAGGTAGTGTTGGCCTACAACATAGTGTGGCCGGCAGGTGGAAGGAGGTGATCCTCCCCCTCTACTCTGCCCTGGTCAGGCCCCACCTGGAGTATTGTGTCCAGTTCTGGGCTCCCTGGTATAAAAAGGACAGGGATCTCCTGGAGAGAGTGCAGAGAAGGGCTATGAAGATGATTAGGGGCCTGGAGCATCTATCCTATGAGGAGAGGCTGAGAGAGCTGGGGCTGTTCAGCCTGGAGAAAAGAAGACTGAGGGGGGACCTAATCAATGTTTATAAATATATAAGTATGGGGTGCAGGGGGAATTGGCCAGCCCCTTTTCTGTGGTCTGTGGGGACAGGACAAGGGGCAATGGCTGCAAATTGGAGCACAGGAAGTTCCGCACCAACATGCAGAAAAGCTTTTTCCCAGTGAGGGTGCCAGAGCCCTGGGACAGGCTGCCCAGGGAGGTGGTGGAGTCTCCTTCCCTGGAGATATTCAAGACCCGTCTGGTCGCCTATCTGTGCAGTATGAGCTAGGGAGCTGCTTTGGCAGGGGGGTTGGACCCCATGATCTCTCGAGGTCCCTTCCAACCCTTACAACTCTGTGATTCTGTGATTTTTCCTTCTGTGAAATACTTGTGTTCTGTCTTAAGAGGCAGAAGGACCTCTATGTTACACAGAAGGTGGTGCAGGGTTGTGAATATCTTTTTCACAGAACAGCAAACCAACATATTAAAAGATGCTTAAAGATATAAATGCAAGATAGAGATAATTCAGCTTTGCATATGTTATCTGGACGGTCCCTTGGTTTACTGGTTGGTTAAGGCTGCCCTTGTTTTCTTCTCCCTTGAAGAACAGTGATAAAACAGCTTAAAAAATAAAAGCCAGAAGACATAGGAGAAATGCAGTTCTATGGTCATCTGCGCCAGTATAAATCTCAGAGAAATACAATAGCTAAGGGCAACTGTTTTCTGTCCCTCTCTGATACACAGCCTTTCTATTTTAGTTTCTTGTGTTGGAAACAAAAAAAGCTAAAATTATGGTTTCAAACTCAAAATCAAAGATCTTTTGACACTGTAGTGGTAGATTACAAAAACATTTCTAATTCCTTTCATCTGTCTGTCAAGATTCACCTTTGAATGAGTGAAAACCAGTCATGTAACTTTTTGAATGCAGTTAGGTTCTTACAGAGCTCAGATAATGGGGTGGGGTTTTTTTGTTTGTTTCCTCAAATACTGGAAAGTAAAATTATTCATATGGTTCCAACAATGCATTGCATTGTTTCTTCACTTCCCTGCACCATTGGCCATGGACACTTTTTATCTCAGTCATATCTGATTATGGCTCTGAGAAAAAGAAAAAAAGCATTATAAATGTTGTCCTTGTATTTCTGTTACTTTTTTCATTTGTCTTTTACTTGTATGTGGACAAGTAGTTGCCTCTAACATATTTTTTTTTCAATATCAGTGTGAATTAACAAAAAGATATAAATGTCTTTAACAAAATCTTTTTAACTCTCGCATTGTGATATTATGGAGGCACTTGCAATGCACAGAAAGGGCATTTGAAAATACACTGCAATACAAGAACTGATTGCTATTGCAACTTCAGTTCTTGTACAGTGAAATAGTGGTCTCTATGTGTCTCCCTTGTGTAACCAAGTCAAAAACATTATTGCTTGTTGAGACTGATTTTAAACTTGCTTTACTGTATTACTCAGAGTATCCAATATAAAACCATGGTCTTGTTGAGGTTGACAGTGCATTCACTTGCAATGAAAAGAGTGTCCTTACCCTGCGGAGTCTCCATGGATACATCAAACAGTTGCAGTGGAGGGAAGAACAATAAAACTGTGAAACAATTAATAATTAATGTATGAGATGGTATTTCAGCAATTTTTGGCTTTTCTGGTATATGAGTTCTGTAGGTCAGCAAGATGTGCTTCAAATTTTCTTTGGATTACCTGTTGCTGTTTTGCAGTCCTCAGAGCAGCCAGAAAGGCAAATTCCAAAAGATCACATTTATTTCTTAAGACAGATTATTAGAACATTCCTACATGAATCTGATGTAACTGATTTGAAATGCCAATGTTATCTTAACCCATGGTAACCCTGACATCTAACATTGAAATATTCCTTCTTTCCAGTGCATTGGGACTGAAAATAGTCAGATGTGCTTTGGCTTGTAGTTGCATGGGTCTTTTGTTATGGCATCCCTGTGCTTGGTCTATCAGGTCCATTAATGTTAGCAGGCAGTGTTGCATTTTATATTTTTTTTTCACTAAGTCTGAGGCTTTACAGGGTTTCTTAAAGTAAAAAAAAAGGGGGTTGTTGTCAGGGAAGACAGCAGGCCTGATGGCGGCCTAGCTCTCTTCACCCAAGATATAGGCCCTGGCAATATTCTTCTGTTCCCATGAGACAGGAAAAGTTACTCATGCTGAGAGGATCCTAATAATCACATTCTCAAAACACAGCGGCCTTGTTGATAGGGGTACAGGCTGCCCTAAACCAAGAAGCAGTTATGGGAAGGTATTTGGGAGTAACGGAACATGTTGGGAACCAACCATAACAAGATGGTCAAAACAGCAGGTGTGTGGATGCTTTTAGGTATTAAAGGTAAACTAAGGATGTTTAGCTATAAGATAGTTTTATCAGAACTCGTTATAATTACTAACCAATCGACATGGTGTGAACAGTGTGTGTAACCAATTAGCAGTTTTTTAGCTTGCCATGTTTGCAGTAAGAAAGGTATAGAATCTGGGTGATTTCACCTAATAAAATGGCTGGCTGGCTTCCTGGCTTCGCCTGCAATTCATATCGAATTGCGTGTTGCTCTCTGCCGGATGCCATAGGTTGTTGCTTAGAGAAATGCAACAAAACAGTTCTTGAATAAACAATAAGTTTGTTTTCTGGGTTTTACATAGTTACTGTCTGTGCTGACTGCTTTTGCAGACAGTGTTAAAACAGCTTTGGAGTAAAATCTGATGGTTTGGCCATCTCTTACACTCCTGTTCTTTTTCCTGTCTTAGTAAGGAGGTATTGTTAATTGTTACAAAGACTTTCTCTAATGAATTACCCTCAGTGTTGATTTTCAGTGTTATGACAGTGAAACTGTTTATCAGGTATTCTGTCAGCAACAGGGGGAATTTGAATAATACTTGATATGTTAAATGTGTGCCACAGAGTACTTGAAACTCTGCACTACATGCAGGCACACTCTAAGCACCGCTATTCTGTAGTGTCACTCCCTTGAGAATCCAGCTCAAGTGCTTGAAGGTAGTTTCTGTTGATGAGGCTATTTTTGCCAAGCTTAATTCTTGGATAGAGACAGTTGACTCAGTTTGTAAATTCTGGATTAGTTTTTAATCCTGGTAGGTTTGGTTGTTGTGGTGTTTTTGGGTGTTTGTTTGGTTTGGTTTTTGTGAAAGAGGTTTGAAGTAGGGTTTATGTTTTCTGAACAAGGGATTCTAATCAAGAGCTGATACAAAAATGCCATTGCTGCTGCCAGCAAGGTCATCTTTGAAGATGGATTTTTATTTTACTCATTTTTTTCCCCTTTTTTAACCAAATAGCCCAGTTGGTCTTTGTAGAAGAGTACAGATGAGTAGCAGTTATTTTTATTCCTCAGAGGTAGAGGATACTCCATATGTTTTTTAAAGTTATACTCCTTTTTTTTTTCTCCTTTGGCTTTTCAATTACAAGGATCTGTTGGCATTTTATACTTTGACTTTATCATAGGAATGGAGAATGCTCTGTGGATTAGGAAAGTCATAGCTCCTTAGTGCTTACAGCCTATCCTTTTTCCTTCTTTCAAAGCCTTCATTTAGGTTATTCCTTGTAAAGTTGTTCTTCACTTCATGAATCCTAGATAAAATTAGTTCAGATAAGTACACACAGAGAAGAAACAGTTCTGCCATCTATTTTCAGCATCTGTTGTATAATTTAGGGTCTGGTGTAGACATTGTATCCAACAGAGGTGTTGGTTTTAATCTTCCTGCATATAAGGGAACTAATAAATACATAATATTTGTGCTGAAATACTTATGTATTCTCAAAATCTCGTGGTCTTCTTTTAAAATAAATATATTAAAATGTCCTACATTTATCCTTAAGGTAAGACATTTAAAAATATAAGTTCTGTTATATATTGTAATTGATTTTGGACTTAGAACATTAGATAGTGTTTACTTGTTGCAGTTGAGATGTACAAAGCAGCTTTGCAGTGGGCCAATCTGTCTTGGACTTTATTTAGTAGTGTTTTATGGATTTATTTTTTTTTTCCCCTGAATGACATGAAAAATACCTTACTAATACAGAATGCACATAAAAATGAGCAAACTTTAAATGTATACAGTGCAAGTAACCCTTTTCCATGAAATAATCTTATCATATTTGTGTTTACTTCCATCAAGGATTTTGTGACTACAGTTACTCGTTTACTTGAAAGTCCTTCAACTCTTATTCGTGCAAAAGCCTTTCTGGTCCTGCTACAAGTTTTAATTAATAACAGGGAGATGTTGTTACTCAGTTGTCAAGCAAGGTAAGGTAATAATCAAAGAGATGTAATGTCTGTTTTCAAAAATCATACCTAAAAACTTTACCATTTTTCTTTTTAATAGCATCTGTATTGATTTGATAAACTGTTTTTCTTGATTTGTTATGTTTCTTCATAAATGTTCTTTGGTGAAAAGTACATATCTTGACAGGACAGATCATCTAGACTAAAACCTTTCTCTAACATCCAGAAAGTAAGATGGCTGCAGAGAGGAGAAATGACTCACTATATATAGAGACAGCTACTTTCATAATAAATTGAACTGTGGAAGAATTTTATTAAGTCTAGTAGAGATAATGGATATTCTTTGACTTATACTGTTGAATTCCTGTTGGAGTATCTTAGTTAAATTCCTCCAGTTTGTGACAGAAAAGTTACTTCAAAATTAAAATTCATAAATTTTAAGTTTCTAGTACAGTAAGCAGTTGGGTAATTATTGAAAATGTTTGATATATTTAGATTCTTTTCATGAAGGTCTTTGGTTTGACAAATATATAGGCTATGTAGTAAAATGTATATAATTTCTACTTTCTGATTTGCCTTCTGCAGTGGCAGCTAATGCCTGTAACAGGATTTATATTGCTTTAGAGTATGAAATCTCTACACGATAATCAATATAAGGCATTTTTTCAGTATGCCATTATTTAAAGGATGATGCAGATGAAACAATTGGTACTGTTTTGTGACAACACTACATATATGTCTACAGATTTGAGTTAAATGTCGATCAGTTTGGTATTAGAAAAAGCCTGTCTAATTTAGTAATAATAATTATACCTTTACAGACTTTTTTGTGATTTTTTTTTTTAATAAACCACCCAAAAGTCTGTCAATGTGTCATAGTGTATTTTTAAATTATAAAACTAGTTGTGATGGGAATATGTAATTCAAGAGCTTGGCGTGGGATATAAAGGAGGAAATTCCACTCACACTTTCCAAAATATTTCGAGATTCCAAGATCTGTGGATATGGAATTAATATTTAACATTTTAAAAAATAATTTCAGAATTATACTTGGTCTTAATGTAATAGTAATGTAATGGCAAGTATAATTCTGAAGTTAATTTTTTTCTCAGACAATATTGGTATATTTTACCTGTTAATCTTTTTTTCCACCTGTCCATGGTAGTCCATTACATACCTTTCCTTCTTCTGCATGTGATGCAGCTAGAGAAGATAGAAGACCTTTCAGGCTGAAATAGCACTTGTTTGCTTACAATATGCAAATTCATTCATTTTGCTAATCACTCTGAGTTTGCTGGTCTCCTTGTTTTCTCTATGATTTGCAAAACAGACTACCTGCTAATGAAGCGGTGGGGAATACAACCTGAGATTTTGTTGAGAGTTATAATTTCAACCTCTTCTGAATTAGAAGTAATGTCTGGTTAGCCTTACTGAATTGTTTTTCTGGATCTAAATGGTTTCAGAGACTTTCCTAGGTGAATAGAGACTTCCCTGGAGATTAAACTTCCTAAAGAATTTATTTAAACCACTTTTTCTACTACCTGATGGAGACTTGTGGAAGATAAGATTGTATTCCTGACAGATTTTCACAGTCTGCAAAAGCCTAGCTATGCACAAAAGCATAATTTTGGACCAAAATCTTTCTCTGTTACCTGCCCCCACCTCCCATAATTTTAAAATTTTTGCATCTTGTATATGCCCTCAAATAAAAGGATTACCTGAAGATCTAGTACATTCCAACATTTAACACAACCTGTTGGTCTTAGATGTCTACAATTGGCCTAAAAAAACTGTGAGAAAAAGAACAGAAATGTTTGCTGCCCAGTCAAATGGGAAAACATGAATATGGAAGGCAGGAGGGAACAATTACACAAGTCAGTGATTTCAGGAAAAGAAAAACCTGCTAACTGGTATCAAATTAAAAAAAAAGAAAGAAGCATAGAAGGGGAGAAATACGTATTGACCCATCTTGCCAACATGATCTGCCATCTGGTGTTGCATTTCTGTAAAATAAATAATATACCTATGTAACACATTCTTTAAAAATCATCCTCCTTTTCTGTTAGCAGAGTTTGACTAATAGCAGATCCTGAAATTGTTTGGGTAAATGGACTGTATATGTCCTCAGAGCATGGAAGACATTCTTTAGTTTCTTTAAGGTCTGTCATTCTCTGTGAACTGAAGGGAGAAGTAGGGAGAAGACTGCTAATGAGAGACCTCCTGCTTTTAGGTTAGTCAATCTATGGCCGCATGCATTCTTCCCACTGACATGATGGTAAAGTTGTGGCTGTACCTTATTGATATCTAAAGTTGAATTTAAGGATGATGAGGATAAATGTCGCTGGTGAATGAATTTTAGAAAACAGTTCTTAGAGACCTTGAGAGGTTGCAGAGTCTGCCTTTCTGATCCAGGTCATGGTTTGTTATGGTTGAGAAGTATCTTCTAATGATTGGTGGGTATTCCATGACCTGTTTCTGACAGCTGCTCTAATTCTTTGCTATTCCTAACACTCAAAAATTCTATTTTCTCATTGATGTTTCAATTCTACAGGTTAAGCACAGAAAACAGTATAGTCTCTTTCCTTTTGCAGCAGGTTCTGTATATTTGAAAACCGTGTCTTAGCATGTCTCTGTTCAGACTAAATCTTTTTCATGTTGGTCATCTTTATAAGTGAAGGGACCTCGAGAGATCATTGGGTCCAACCCCCCTGCCAAAGCAGCTCCCTAGCTCATACTGCACAGATAGGTGTCCAGACAGGTCTTGAATATCTCCAGAGAAGGAGACTCCACCACCTCCCTGGGCAGCCTGTCCCAGGGCTCTGGCACCCTTACTGTGAAAAAGTTCCTATGCATGTCAAATAAATGTGTTTCCATCGAGCTAGTTTTGCCCATTAGTCACAACACTGAGATTCTTCAGTGAATAAAAGTAACTGATGAATTGTTCTACATAAGACTGAGGAGTTTGTGAAAGGAAAATAGAGCTACTAATGCTTTCTTGCCTATATGTGGGTCCTCACAATTTACTTGAACAGTACCACCAGGGAATAAACAGTTGTGCATATTTTAAAAAATATTTGTGTGAAAGAAAATTTTGCAATGGGAAGGACGACACCAAAAAGGGAGAATTCATGAGTTTACGTAAACTTTAGGCATTTCTTCTCTTGGAATAAATGAACCCACATCCCTACATCCCAGCAGTAAAACCACTCATTCTGTTTCACCGATTTTAAGTAAAACTTAGACAGATTTAAACATATTTCCATATAGAATCAGAGGATTGTTAAACCATGGAAGTGTTTTCTTAAAAGAAAAAAAAAATCTCTACAGACTCTTACCTCTTGTTCTGTTTTAGTTCAAATTTTAAACAGGTTTTGAGTAAAAATAACTTAGTTTTCTGGAAAGGTCAGAGGCCTTTATATTATTTTAAGACATGCAATTTTTTATGTTAAAAGAGCTTAAAGCTTTTTTTAAGGAAAATTCTATTTGAAGTGTAATGGCAGATTTTTAAGTAGTACTTCTCTTCTACCAGCCAATTCAAAATGCTTGCAATTTAATACAATTTCCAGAGATTGCACAGAAAATAAAAGATGTTCCCATTGTCTCTTGGAAGTGCAGCTGAATGTGTTGCATTTGGGGTATTACAGAGGTGAAGGGTAGTCACTGAACAGGTCTTTTGATTTATCAATGTCTTTGTAGCGTAGCTCAGGAAGGATAAAGTGAGTTGCAGTATTCCACAACAGTCATGCATTTTTTAGCAGCCCAATCCCAGTAAAGACATTCTGAGATAGTTTTTATTTCATTGAGTAAATAATCTTTTTGATAGAAATACACACATCCTGGAATAAAATTTAGTGTTTGGAGTTTTGTTGTGTACCCTTAAGGCAGTTTGAATATGTTATTTTCTTACTTCTGTGAAAGAGCAATGACTATAAGAAGGGTATTAAAGAATAAAAAGAAAAACAAAAGAAAATATAAGGTAATGCTGAATCATAGAATGGGTTGGGCTGGAAGGGACTGTAAAGATCATCTAGTTGTACAGCCTTAAAATCTAGAGCATTGCTTTCACTCACCAGTGACTGATGGTTCTTTGCACAGGACCCACAGGGAGTTTGAATGTGAAACAAAGATGTCAATATTATGCTCCTAAAGGGAAGTCTGGCCCTTCTGTCTATTCAAATGAGTGTTTTAAAATACTGCCTGAAGCATCCTGCTACAGGTGTATTATTAAAGCAATGTCTTGTAAGTTAGCCAATGGCTAATAAACCAGTTACTGCAGTTTACTATGAGAAATGCCATTGTGCAGAACAGCATAGCTACGCAGCATTTATCAGTTAGAATGTAAGCATTGAGTTTGTCTTCAGCGATCCTAAACACCAGATTTCTAGAGAAAGGATGTAAGGCTTGTTTGGACTCTTCTCTCATTCAATATAGCCATTCTAACTAGTGCTAACATTTTGATAGGCTGCAGTATGATTTATGTAGTATGATTTTTCTTGACTGAAAGATTGATCTCTTGTTACATTGACTTAAATTATTCTTGCATTTGAAATTCTTGCATTTGAAATCCTTGCATGTGAAAAATGAGTGTCTTTAGTCTTTTGTTCATCTTGCACATATTGGTCATACATTTCAACATAAAGTGGTTTTTAAAATTAACCTGTCTCTGTCAAAGCCTGCAGAGGGATTAATTCCTTATGCTAGCATCATATATTCATTTAAATTAATAACATTGCATATACTTACAGTAGCTTAAGGAAAGGGTTTCTTTCCTCTTGGTCCTTGACAGAATCATTTGTGCTGTTCTAAAAATGTATTTGTTTGAAGGGGAAAGCTTAAAAGTTCAACAAATTTACAGAGCCAAAACAAATGTATCATCTTGACTGTAACCACAGGTACTAGAAATGTCTAGTTCAGTAGTATTCTTGAGATATAGTGTCATTTATTTTTGTTGTGAGAGGTAATGTTTTTCACTTGCTTAAACGTAGACTCGTGATGTATATTGAAAGAGACAGCAGAAAGGCCACAGCAGGAAAAGAGCAGCAAGGAGGTAGTGAGTACCTGTCAAAATGCCTGGATCTTCTCATCTGTCACATTGTGCGGGAGCTGCCAGGAATTCTAGGTAAATTCAATTGGTTAACTGAACACATCTTGCCTTTGCTTACTCCCTCGAGAAACCACTCTTCTCCTCACATATACAGGTGAAAAGACTGCATTGTCAGATTATGTAAACTTTGTGTGATACCAGCTTCATGAAGGTTTTTTTGTTATGTCATGATCAAATATTTTGTATCAGAATGCCTGTGTTCCTATATTACTGTTTTGTATTTGCTGAATCATAGAATCACAGAATGATCTGGGTTGGAAGGGACCCCAAGGATCATAGAGTTCTAACCCCCTGCCACAGGCTGGGCCACCAACCTCCAGGTCTGGATCTACACAAGGTTGCCCAGGGCCCCATCCAACCTGGCCTTGAACACTTCCAGGGATGAGGCATCCACCACCTCTCTGGGCAGCCTGTTCCAGCACCACAGCACTCTCTCTCTCTAAAAAACTTCCCCCTAAAATCTAATTTAAACCTTCCTTCCTTTAGCTTTAATCCATTTCCCCCTTGTCCTGCCATTGTTTACCCCTTTAAAATGTATGGTAAGCCACATCAACTCAGTCAGGACTGAGGCCCAAATGTACAAGAAGTTTTATAAGTGTTATAGAAATATGCCAAACATTGAAAAATCTAAGAGCAAATTTGTCTCAAAGCATTGAGCTAGGAGAGATGCAGCAGGGTATATCTGTGACTACCTATTAATCACTTACTCAACACACAAGGTTCAGTGTATTTCCCCAAGCAGTTTTTCTGGAATATTTCAGCCTAGATGCTTCAGTTGTTTTAGATGCCTGAAACTGACTTGTTCTTGCATAAGAAAAGGTGGAAATATTTTTCTCTGAGGGAACATCAGTGCTACCTCAGTCTGCCCCAATTACTTAGGAATAAGGACTTGAAGTTTCAGCCATGTAACTTTTGTGCAAGGATATGCGTTTGGACAATTTTGTGAACATATGCTCAAATTTCTCTAGTTTTTGAGCCTTTGTAATGATAAAAGCTACTTTGAACTTTGTGCTGTTGATATATGTTCAAACAGAAATTTGCTTGGGTACAGCAGCTGAAGTCCTGTCATCACTAAACATGCTCAAACTTGTCATAGTGAGATAAGGTGCTGGGGAAGAGAGGACTTGCAGAAGGAACAGTGAGAGGCAGGTGTCTAAATGGGACAAAACCTGCAAGTTGCAGGGCATAATTTGGACTTATCAGGTAACCAGAGAAGATACTCTGGTATCTCTGAGAAGAGATAAAAAGAAATTTGTTTGAGCATCTGGGGAGTCAATCAAGATAAAGTGATGAAATAGAATAAAAATTTTGGCTTTTTATACAAAAGTAATAGATAAAATATTGAAAAAAAAAAAAGAAGAATATGCATTATGAACTTAGTGTTGATATCAACTAAAAGACATGTTATGGAAATTACCCTGGATGACTAAGAACAGTGGGACTATCTTTCCTGGAAAAAGCTCTTCTGAGGAAAAGTTAGGTTTTTATTTGAGAAAATTAATTAGCAGCAAGCAAATGAAGAAAGGAAAGAAGGGAAGGAAAGGAATGTGGTGGTTTAATCCTGGCTGGAGGCCAGATGCCCACCAAAACCAGTCTATTACTCCCCTTCTAAGTTGAACAGGGGAGAAAATATGTATTAAGAGGCTTAGGAGTTGTCAGGGAAGACAGCAGGCCTGCTAGCGGCCTAGCTCTTTTCTCCCAAGACATAAGCCCTGACAATATTCTTCTGTTCCCATGAGAAAGGAAAAGTTACTTGTGCTGAGAGGATCCTAATAATCACATTCTCAAAACACAGCGGCCTTGCTGATAGGGGTACAGGCTGCCCTAAACCAAGAAGCAGTTATGGGAAGGTATTTGGGAGTAACAGAACATGTTAGGAACCAACCATAACAAGAGGGTCAAAACAGCAGGTGTGTGGATGCTTTTAGGTATTAAAGGTAAACTAAGGATGTTTAGCTATAAGGTTTATCAGAGCTCGTTATAATTACTAACCAATCAATACGATGTGAACAGTGTGTGTAACCAATTAGCAGTTTTTTAGCTTGCCACGTTTGCAGTAAGAAAGATATATAATGTGTGTGATTTCACCTCATAAAATGGCTGGCTTCATGGCTTCGTGACTTCACCTACAATTCATATGGATTTGCGTGTTGCTCCCTGCCGATCGCCACAAGGAGTCAGGATAAGGACAAGGAGAGATCATGTTATCAGCAATGATATGGGCAAAAACAGACTTAACACAGTGCAGGAAAGAACTATTCTAATTTATTACACTACACTAAAATGAACAGAAAAAAACGGAGTCGGGAGTGTGACCAAATCTTAACACAAATGCAACCAGATCTTAAAACACATTCCCCCCACCGCTCCCTTCTTAGCACACTTTAATCAGAATCTTGCTCCCTTCTTCCCTCATGTTTGTAGTACAGGTGAGGCAGGGACTGGGGAAAAATGGGGTTCTCAGTAGCACCTTCCCCCCACCCCTCCATTCTAAGCAGACTTCCCTTTAGCCATGATTTTACTCCCTTCATCCCCCCCCGCTCGCAGTACAGGGGGGCAGGGCTTTATCTCTTCATCATCTGCTCCGCCTGGATCCCTGCAATGGTGGGCAGCAATAAATTGCAATGTCTCTCAGTCCCAATCCTCCACGGGGTCACCAGCCTCCCCCCAGCAAACCTGTTCTGGCGCAATTCTCTCTCTCACTCATCTCTGTAGGCTGCAAGTACTGGCAGCTGCTTGCTCCAACGTAAGGGTCACAGTGTCTTCTCTATGTCTCCACCTGCTCCATCCAGCGTGGAGCCCCTCCACAGGCTAAAGGTGGGGTCTTGGCCTTTTCCATGGGGTTTTTCCACAGGCTACAGGGGCATCTTTCTCTGGCACCTGGGGCGCCTCCTCCTCTGCCCTCCCTGGCCTTGGTGTCTGCACAGCTCCTTACATCTTCTCACTCCCTTCTCCAGTGGCAAAATGTAGCTGCTTCCGGGTTGTTTTCTCCTATATGTGATTCTCAGAGGTATTATGACTATCTCTCATTGGCTTCGCCCTGGTCAACATTGATTCTGACCTTGGATTGTTTACATTTCGGAGCTCCAGAGAATTCCAGCAGCTCCTTCCAGCAGCCATTTTCTGTCCCCCCTGTTCTTTTCCAGCACCCAACCTCGCAAAACTGCGACAAGGAGTTAGGGAGGGAAGGGAAGTGGGTAGAGGAAGGGAAGTCAAGAAGGTGGGAAGAGAAGGAATGGCGAGGAAGAGGAGAAGGGAAAGGGCTGAGTGGAGGGTAGAGCAGAAGTGGGGAGAGAGGGAAAGAAGGATGTTGGGAATGAATGAGAGAATGGAGAAAGAAGGAGATGAGGAAGGAAGGAGAAAGTATGAGATTGGTGTGGCCAATCATAATTAATATTCTTATTAAAACTTTTGGTGGGCAAGGTTTCCCACAGAACAGAGTAAAAACTAAATAGGAAGGTAAGGAAGGAAATGCTGTGAGTATTCAAGAATGGAAAGGGAGCAAACCCAATCCTGATTGTGTATGCTTTGTCACTAAATGATAACATTTTTTTTCATTAAATTATTTTCCGATGAGATACCCCATTTATTTTTCATCTTCTCTACAGTATCGCTAGAATATTGAAAATGAAATGGTAGCACTGCAAAGGTCAGTAGACCTAAATGTCACACTGCTATTTTAAAAGAAACTTTACTTCCTATGACAATGCAGATTTTTGCCTTGCTTCAAATACCTGATTCGTTTTTCTAACTAAATATCAGGTTTGCATATTGGCTGTATTTCAGTATTTAAAAGTCTCAGACTATAGATATTTGAGGTAGAAATTCGCCTCTTACTGTCTGTATACAACAAATATTGTAGGCCCTGAATTTTCTCAGAACCTGAAAATTCTGTACATCAGATACATAGTTGCTATCATTATAATACATAATACATCAATTGCTTTAATATGTTTTCTGCTGGGTGTTTTTACCACTGATGCACAATTTCAATGCGCTGTTGACACCTGAGATATGAAGCCTAATTTTGCTTTCCATTCCAAGTTAGATCTCTGTGTTGATTGCTTTTAGTAGGATTTAGCTATCTGTCTATATTTGCCCACATTTGTCAGAAGGCTTTTTCTTTTTATTGCTGTTTGATGAAGGACCATGTTCTGCTTGAGGAGGTAAAAGCAAAGGCCTCCTAAGAAAAATAACTAGATTTTTCAAACTGCAACAGTTAAAACCAGTTTTAATCCTAGCTGGCTTTTTTTAATGTGCATTTATGTAAGCTCCTTACTGATCCCATCTTCTTCCACCAGATGTAGCTATAAACCAAATAGATGATCAAATTGTAGAATTTCCCTTAAAAGATGTATCTAACCAAATCAATTGTTCATTTAGGAGATAATTTTAAAGTTTTTCAGTTGTAGGTAAGAAAGTAATTTTATTTCTGAATTTGTAGAATCTAACCTATTTCTAGGAAGTAGATAGAAATTGCTTAGATCATGCTGAAAATTAAAGTCACCATATCTATTTATCAGCTGCAAAATTGGCAAATAAGATGATTATATAGGCCTTAAAACATAGAGTAGATTGTTCAGTAAATTATCTGTTGCTAACCAGAGAGAAGACTTGTTGAATTACAGTAATGTAATTTAAAACAAAAATGAAAAAAATCACTATTTTGATTTAGATATTTGGAGAGTTTTAGGGCATGCTTTCTTTTTCTTGAGCAGTATATTGTAGAATGAGTCATATATTTAAGGTTAGGTGTTTTTAGTGCCAGGCTCTGTCACTTCTGCTTATGCTGAAAATTGAACTCCATGGGAGCAGAAGAAAAGCATTGGTATTATTCAACATGAATAAACTCTGCGACTTACTCTGAAAGGAAGGGTCTTTTCTGGCATGAAAATTGTACAAGATACTGAATCCCATCCTTTGTTTAATATCTATGTGATTTCCCTTTTACAGTTTTGTACAGCTCTCTCATTAGAGGGGGAAAAAAAATAGTAAGTGCTCTTTCAAGAGAGGATTTGACTTTTAATATTTTCAGGCTGCAGGGACCGAATTTTCCTTCTTTGCATATGAACCGTGACTTTCCTCCTGCTGCTTTTGTTCTGTTCCAGTGAAGATGAGATCTTGCTTTTCTGAGACACAAATGTGCAACACAAATTTAGCAAAATGTCCCTTGATTTTTACATCATGTTTGAAAGACACTTGCAGTTAAAATTTTGTTCCCTTGTTATTGTGTCTGAGACTTGTTATGGAGGCACCAAAGTTCTTTCATTGACCTGCTCCTACCTCTTTTACAAGAATGTGAGAATTCCTGTTGCTTTAGGTCACTAGTGCCATGGTTAAACTTGTGTGTGAGAATGTGTGTGTGCATGGCTATTGGAGGGATCTTTTGGAAGGGCGGGGAAGGTGTTTCTGTCTTCCTTCCAGTGGTACCCTGCTACAGGAAAAACATACTGCTTGAGCCTTATGTCACCCATTAATTGTAGTGAATTGAGCACGTGGTCAGCTGGGACTCATGAATTTTGCTTTTTATTTCACTGGAAATAGAATTGTATCCACAGAATTTGAAGATTATAACTTCATGCCCAGGTAGCCACCTAATGCCAGTGCAAGTCCACCCTGCCAAGAGGGGCAATTTTGTCCTTGCTTCTACACTTGCCTTGTATTTCTATCCTCACTGTTTTGCATGAGGTCACCTTTGTGCACCTGTCTCCATAGCCAGAGCAGGAAATGGGCCTGGCTGAACACCTAGCTAGAAAAGTAAAGTGCTGGATCAGCCTGCTTTGTCACACAGTCACATGAATTCTGCTTGCAGGAGAGGAAAGATGGGATTGAACAGGGGATACTGGGACAGAGATGTCATTTGCTGTTGTTTAGTAGAGCAATGATGTTAGATCAGTCTGAAATGTTGTTTTCTATAGGTGACATTCTTACTGCCTTAACTAATGTCTCTGGACGTAAACACCCATCAACGGTCCAGGCCAAACAGCTGAAGATCTGCCTTCCTATGATGTCTGTAGTGCTTCATCTTGTGACTTCCCAGGTAGATTTTTTTTTTTCTACTTCAAAAAAATTGTTAAACAAAGGACAAACTCTTGCAGTTTCCCAAAATCTAATTTCTGCTGATCATGATCAGAATGATAAAACAGAACTTTTATTTACCTGTAGGTATGTTGGTGAGTATTCCAGCTATGTAGCAGCCTTAGTTTTGCACTTTGTAAGACAACTCTAATGATAGAAGCAAATACATATTTTGGTGTTTGGGGTTTTTTTAACATCATAGACTCATAGAATCACAGAGTTGTAGGGGTTGGAAGGGACCTCGAGAGATCATGGGGTCCAACCCCCCTGCCAAAGCAGCTCCCTAGCTCATACTGCACAGATAGGCGTCCAGATGGGTCTTGAATATCTCCAGGGAAGGAGACTCCACCACCTCCCTGGGCAGCCTGTCCCAGGGCTCTGGCACCCTCACTGGGAAAAAGCTTTTCCACATGTTGGTGCGGAACTTCCTGTGCTCCAGTTTGCAGCCATTGCCCCTTGTCCTGTCCCCACAGACCAAAGCAAAGGGGCTGGCCAATTCCCCCTGCATCCCATGCTTCAGATAATTATAGACTTTAATTAGGTCCCCCCTTAGTCTTCTCAAGGCTGAACAGTTCCAACTTACTCAGCCTATCCTCATAGAGGAGATGAAATACAGATTAAATGAGATTATGAAATACACGTGGGGTTTTTCTCTGGTCATTAGATATGCATTTAACATGTTTTTTCAATTTTCCTAAATTCAAATAGGTATTTCGTCCCCAGATAGTTACAGAGGAGTTTCTTTTCAACTATGGGGCCTTACTTGTGAGTATAACCATCTAAGTTAAATCTTGCTTACAAAATATGTATACACACAAACTTTGGGGAATTATTTTAACATAATAAAATTACATTAAATTTATTAATTGGAGAAAAAACTCTACTGGGAATATAGAATTTAAGCTTTGATTATATTCAAAATTGTACCGAATTTTTTTTCAGTAGTAACCTATTGGGTCAAAGGGAAAATATGCTACCCTGTGTCCAAGTATAGAGAAACTCTGTACATGTTTGATAAACTGAGAATCTCCTGTGTGCTGTATGTTAGATCAGAAAAGTTTAGCTCTAAATTACACAGAATATTCTTTCTAGAATTTTACACTAGCATTTTGTGAGTAGAATTGAAAGATAAATCATAATTTAATCTTTATGCAAGGCATCCTTTCCTTTTGTCACCTTTTTCCTGTCGGTGCTTTTACACGTAGATTAAAATGTGAGTATTGAAACCTACAGAGCAAAGATATTTGTCTCCCACCATCTACTACCTGTTTATGACTTCAGCAATAGAAAGCTATTGCTAATAGAAACTATGCCATAGGATGCTACAGCAAAGCTGAAGTAGTATTGTAATATAATTTCCTCATATGTAAAAAGTTGTTTCTGCTAAATGAGAGAAAAGAATATTCTAAAGTTACATGTCAGAATTAAGCAAATACTTTTAATCACATGGCTTTGTAAAAGACTACTCTGTATTTACTTCAACAATAGCATGAAGAAATGCTTCACCACAGCCAGCCAGATTAAAGTTCACTGTTCACATTCCCTTCTATTTCTCCTTTGTCTCGTTTCCAAGAAAAATGTGTGTTTAAATTAGCTCTACTAAAATATTTGTATAAAAATTAACATTAGAATGAAGGAGAAAAAAACTTTAGATGCTGAATTAGAGAGCCTTTTATCTCTCCAAAACATTTGTAAATAGGCAGTAGATTTATAAATGGGTTTGGATCAGCCTTCTAGAAGCTGAAATTCTTCTGTCAACAGTACAGGTACAGCAGACCAGGTACAATGTATGTTTTCTTTGAAGTTACTCTAGCTTGCTTGAACTACTGACTGAGGAAGTCAGGCTAGTTATACTAGCACAACTTTCCTCTCAGATCAAGAAAGAAAAGTTTACTTTACCGAGTATTTCCTGCATCTTGTCCTTCTGTCTCCTTTGAGCAAGGCAATTCAGGAACTTGCATATATTGTTTCAATTTATGCATGAAAAAAGAGGAAGTAGTGTATCTGAAAATGAGTATAGAATTTAATCCATTTTATATAACTGTGTTATGATATGACTATTGTAATTACTTCTGGAAGAGTAACTATCCATTCTGCCAGGCAACAGTCCACTCTGGAATTCTGTGTTTAACAGTGTTCCTGCTGACATCTATAAAGGGGCATTCGATCATCAACTTGTACTTTTTCAAAGTACTGCACTATAATTGAGCTTCTAAGACTTTAGCAAGTCAGTCTTTCAGCTTTTTTCTTGCTTTTTCTTTCTGATTTAATCAAAAGTCTTACTCTTAATAAGAAATGATTAGGTATGGAAAGATGCGTCCTTGGTATCTGGAAGGAAAAAGAGTAGTTATTTCCCTGTAACTGTTGTTCATTGAGATTTTTATTTTTTTTCTTGCTGCTTTGAAGTTATTTCCATCATCACTGTAATTTTCAGTACTGTTGTGCAAAGAAATTGAGAGGGAGTCAGGACAGTCCTTTCATGTTTTCAGCTGTGAATGGAACTGCCTGGAGAACACGCTCTGCCCCAAAGGCACAGCTAATAGTAGGCTCCTAGCAAAGTGCACAGGGCACAGACTCACCTGTGGTGGAATACACACACCATTCCTCTCTGTTCCTTAAAAATACCCAGAAAGTTGGGGTTTGTATTAGTTGGGTTTTTTGTTGTTTGTTTGGGTTGGGTTTTGGGTTTTTTTTGGGTAATAAATACATCCTCTTGTGTTTCTAATATAAAACTGAGATAAGCATTAGTAGCCAGAACAATTTTTGCACCAACTTTGATTTCTTCAAAATTGGTCTTGAGATTATGGTCAGGTGTGAAATTATCTTCAATGAGCAAAGGAAATAATACTCTCTTCAAAGACAAGTTAATTAGATAATGACTAGTAATTTAAATGATCAGGAAGGTAAAATAACTGGACTTTTAAAATGGAAACAGGTGTGCTTTATGTTTTTCTCTGAGCTGCATTTAAAATTTAAAATATATAATTAGTTTCTAACTGTACTTTTTGGGTCCTTCAGGAATTTCTTACATGGTGAAAAAAGATGCCATGTAGGCACTTATGCCAATTTAATATATAATAGAAGACTTTAATTGATAGTGAAAAATAAAGTGTTGTTTTCTTAATGCTTTGCATCATATACATAAATAGATATGTGTGCAAATTGAAAATAAGATGTTTATTCCTAGTAAATACTCTGTGTTAAATACTGCATTAGTGAAAACCAGCATGCTATGAATTTTGCTGAGAATTTTTCCTTCTTTAGCAAATGTTAATAACATGTCTTTTGCATCTCCTATGAAATAAAAAGCTATGCATAGCAGTGAAAGCCAAAGAGTGAAATCAAGATTTAAAGGCAAAAGAATAATGGATCTAATTGTACAATATTTACTTAACCCAAATTATTAATGTTTCATTGTCCCCGTTCAAAACAATGACTAATTTAGGTGGTTTTTAATAGAAGGTAATGCATTTTTATATGTTCTCCTGCATGTAACAGTACCTGTAGTGTGTGTGGTATGCATGGAGATCAAAAAGATGGTACAAATAACAGAAAATTGCATGAGGAGGGTCTCTGGTCTTTTCAGTGACTTATTTTAACATAGCCATGTCCAAGGTAGTTCAAAGTCTTCTTAGAAATTACAGCTTTCTGTTAACAATGAAGACATTTAATTAGTGTCTATTTAGCTGGAAGTGTTATCATTCCTGACATTAGTTGGTGTAATAGTCCTTACTGTACCTTTAAGTGTCCAGCAGCATTACAGGCTTGCAAAATTATAAGAGCTAGATCATGAATCCTTTCAGTCTTTCATATGTTAATTATTATGTATCCTAATGCAAGTGCATTAACATTTGTATTTACACAGTCCCTTAAAGAATTTCATGTTACAATTATTCAGTGATTGCACTTTTAAATTTTTGGTTCCAAAGTGTTTTAACATAAATGTCTCTTCTTCTGTAGAATATTATCCGATCAGTAGATTCGGGAGAAACAAACTTGGATGGAGCAATAGGTAAGGTAACCTACAATATTGCTGTACTGCTAGAAGCAGGCATTGTAACTCTTCCATTTTTAAAAAAAAATGCAATGTTTTTTTACTAATAGGGCAAGCTGCATCAGAGGAATTGATTAAGACCACTTTATCAACCTTTGAAGCAGTAACACAGCATCCTGCCTTGTTGACAATCCATCGCTTGACTGTAAGTCTGATGACAAATTAAATAGTTGCAGGCTAATTGGCCTAATTCCATTGATAATAGAATGTTTTGAAGATATAGAAACCATTTAAATTATGGCTTAAGATGTGCTCTGGTTTTATTTGGTTGGAAAAATCCTTCATGTTCATATAGAGATTTAGTTTTCAAAGAAGTAGCAAGGATTCAGTTTACTAAATTTAGTTGAGAAGTTAGAAGGAGAATGAGGCCTTCTACTTTAGGAAGAGCAGTTCCTCAAAGATTTTTGTGTAAATTTAATACTTGATTCGGTAAGTCTTCAACCTCAAAGCAAGTATGTTGCTATATATGTATAATTTCTGTGATTCTGTGATATTAGTACAAATTTCATCATTTCATTTGTCATTATGCTTGTAGTGTAGCTTGGAAAGATGACCTCTGAGTGCTGAATATTCCATTCCACCAATACTCTTCTTGATGAGATCATCATCAAGACTAACAATTTTATAGCAGTCACGATGTTGGGATTTTTTTTGTTTATAACAAATTGCATGCTAAAAATTGTGTTACAATTACCAAACCCACATATGCTAATCTTCTCAGACCACTGAAAATCTGTTTTCTTTGAAGCTTTTCATTAAAAGTTTGAGCTAAGATAGCAGAAGCCAGAACAGCTATGTTTTGAAATAGTTGTCAGCAAATTAGTAGGCCGGAATGCTTGAGTCAGTGATTGACAAATCATTGTAATCTGAATTTCTACCTGACTTTCTACCAAAAGTGTAATGCACCATTTAATTGAAACTGAAGTTTATGTGTTTGTATTGGGATTAGGTTAAGGGCACACTCAATATAGCACATCAATCAATAAATGCATTAGTGAATTGATAAATTCTCAAGAATTTATGATCTAGATGATTGTGCTTGATAAGAAAGGGTGATCTTAGATGTTAAGTGTTTTTAGAAGCTAAATCCTATTTGGTGTGTTTGTGTTAATTAAGTATTTAGATTATAAAGCCTTAATAATTGGAAATATTCAAATAAATGTGAATTTAAATAAGTTTTATGTTTGTTTTCATTAGCACTCACAAGAGTGATATTCAGGGAAGTGGTCCCTATGTGAAAAAATCTAACCAATAAATGGTCAGAGAGGAAACAGTTCATAACTAACCAGTTCAATTTATTTTAACATCACAAAGTCAGTTCTAGAAAAGACATGTAAATTTAGGTGAGATATAAATAGCTGTTGGTATCTCTTTACATATCTGTTAGCCTGCAAGTCACTATATTATGACTTTATCACTCCAGAATCATCTTAGTTTTTTAAAATAATTGTTTTACTTCTGTGGGTTATCCATGTGTCTTGTATTGATGGAAATATATCCCATTTTTTAAGGAGATCCATCAATATTTACTGACATTTCAATAGCCTATGTCAGCACATTAAATAAGATTTCCTTAGCTGTCTGAAGTTTAGTGATTTGGGCTGTTTTTCCTGCAAAAGAAACACCAAGGAGACAGATCCTTCTTCCCCTGCTCCCATCCCTGAATTCAGTAGAATGTTCTGTTGAGGCCAGGGCATGACTATCCCACTCTCTTTTAAGTAATTTCACTACCAGTAAGTGAGGTTTCTTTAAGTATCTGAATTTCTGGAGAACAGTTTACTTCATCACATACTTTAAAATCCATCTGAACAGAGCAGTTAGTTATGTAGCTAAAGGAAAAACTTCCTGCCTGTCCAGTGCTGTTAAACTTATGACACATAGCACTACTGTAGAATACTTTCCCTAATTTGGCATAGGTGTATATTGAAATGTATTAACTAAAAATAATTATATCTTTGGCAAGGAAAAGCTTTTTTTTTTTTTCTTTTTAATTTTTTAAATAAAATCTATTACTTGCTCATTTTCATAAGTAACAAGCTCTTCCTAATTTCAAAGAGCCCTCCTGACACTCAGCAAATAGCCATCGAGACAGAAAATAAAGTGGAGAAATTGCCTTGTATTTGGTATGTTAAATTCAAGAAATTGTCCACTGTAATTAATAATCTCTAACCACATCTGCCACTAGTGGTGCAAACAGTAATTAGTTTAATACTATTTGCGAAGTCTAGTGTGCTAATTATACTTGAATGTACAGCATACATTACTGTAGCGGAAAGTGGTACTTCATCTTCTATGATGCATACAGAATATTTTTAGAATTGCTGTTACTCCAGGGATATCTTCTAATTGCTGCTCGCTGAGCATGACTGGAATCTATGAATATAAATGCCAGCACCCAGTGGAACTCGCTGCTTTTTTAAAAAGTTGAAGCAAGACACGATCGAGCTTCCAGATCAATATTTAAGTATAACGGTGGTAAAATAGGAAACATTTTTACTGAGGAGAAATGTGTGTCCTGGGGTGTGGTCTTTGAAACCTGGATTGATCATTTAAGCAAAGTTGGTGACAAACAGCGTTTTATGGAGGGTGTGAGGGGGAAGGCCAAATGTTCTTTGAAAGGATGCATTTTTCCACTATAACTGGGGCATTGCTTTACAGTTTTTAATCAGAAATGAAATGCCTTTCTAATAAAGGTTAATGAATTTAATTAAAAGTGAGGTTATATTAAGCAAGCAGAATCAGTTTTTCAGCTCTGTTCTGGATTTAGTTTAGCTACAGTGGAAACTCTGTAAGTTAATAGGAATTGAAGACCAACTTTTCAGGATTCTTTCTACCATGAGAATAAAAGGACTGCATGGTCTGGGTTTTATTTGATTTGCCTTTGTATTTGTACCTTGAACAAAGAAAATGGAATAAATTGATTATTTTTTTGTGATCAGATTTCTGATTACTAGTAACCTGAGGTCAGTGCTTGAGGAGATGTGTTTCTGTGGGGACTGAATTGCTAATTACAAATAATAGCTGAGTGTGATAAAGTCAAGGGAAATTAATTGAGAGTGCTCAAATAAAAGCCAGTAGCGAGCAGTCATTTAATTTTGCAAGTGGCTATGTGCATTTTTGCAAGATATGAAGATAAAAAGTGTGTTTCAAAGTTTTGACAAAACTGTGGACTTCCAAGTACGCAAATATGATGATGAAGACCATCAAGAAAAGTCTCCTTAGGCTGCAGTGTAATATAAAACCCTGGTTCTTGACTGACACAAGTCCAATGCCTGTTTCCTCCACCTACCTAAAATTATTAAATTCAGATAATAAGAGTTATAAAGATATTTATTTTAAAATTTTGCTAAAGGTTTAGCTATAATGAACTGGAAGAATTCTGTGATGACTGTATCATTTGCTTTTTTCTTTGTTAAGTATATTTATTTGCCTGAAAAAAAGGAAGTATGCTAATTCAGAGCACTTTGAGCAGTGAAGAGGTTCATGATGGCAGGCAGTTCCTGTGGGAATCCTTTCTATATTCTGACTCGTTCCCAAGAATGATCTGTATACTGCAGAGATGATCTTTTACCTGAAGCACAAAAGTTCTCCTCTGGTTGAGGCAAAAGTTGTCAGCAGTGATTCTCCTCCTCGAGGTTTTAAAACTTATTTTTAAAAATCGGGCTAAAATAAAAGCTCCCTGAACATAATAAGCTGCTTGATGGGAAGTCAAGGGAAAAGCAGTATGACACAGAAATCTACTGGTTGACAATATTAGAGTTGTTATTTTCACCAAAGATGACAACAGAAGGGTTAGAAACTTCTCCAAGTGCTTTTTTCTGCTCATCTTAGCCTTTTCGTCATTCAGCATCAGTGGTGTTCTTCATCCACAGGCTGTTGTCATCTAACCACTGACACCTTAATTTTGTCAGTGTAGTGTATGACTATCTGAACATATTGTACAGCATCTCTTCAATCACTTGCCTTTTTCAAGGGGATTAAAATTCTACGCCCCATGTGGCTTTCTGTCCGTTAAGATAATCCACATGACATGAGACTTTTTTGTTAAACTGGTTCTGTACTAATTGACATACTGAGTCAGTCAATCAGGGCTGTCTTGTCCCAGAAGAAAGAAAAAGAAAAAAAAACCAAAAACCCACAAAAAGACCAACCCTCAATGAAGATTCTGAAGTTCTGAAGACTTTTAAAAAAAAATACAAAAATGTCATCTGTCTCCCCAATTCATTCTAACATGCATTAGATTATTTCCTCTATTACCTTCCCAGAGATTACTGGCAATATTAAAATATTGAGGAGCATGCTGTGCCTCCAGCAAATGCTTTTAAGAAGTTTGAAGGCAGCATGATCTCAATTCCATGGTCACTTTCAGCAATAACTTTGTATGTAGAATTTTAATGAGAATAAATGTCAAGGTGATGTTGGATGGTGTGGATCTTAGATATGACTGGGAAAAAAAGGTTTTGGAGGCTGATGGTCCCTGCTTTTGTATGTTCCACTTTCAGTAGTGGGCAAGGAGAAGATATTTGTCAGTAGGTGTAAGTTAAACATATGTGCACTGAAAAGAACCAGATAAATCTGGAAATAAAGTAATGGTCTTAGTCACTTGTGAGTTTGGATACAATAGCTGCATGGAATGGACAGAGTAGTTTCTTTATGTAAGTTTAATTCCTTGGTCTGATTTTCCACTTGAGAACAGCATGGGTCACAAATGCTACTGGACCAGGCTTTAAGCCTGCTTAGTTTTTCTGTACGCCTAGTGTAACACCAAATGCCAAGACCTTAAGCACTGATTTGAAGAGCTTTGAAACTCATTTTTTATGAAGGGAGAGATTTTCTAGGTCAGTAACATTAACTGTTTTAAGACGAAGCTTAAACTGTCCATAAAACATAGCATAAGTTGTTAGGGGATAATGGGTATGTTTTTGGTTCTGTGCCAGTTCCTTAATATGTGATGGTTGTGTTTATATGTTGAATAGTTTAATTCATCCTTGCTGACTAGCCCAAGTGGAAGTTTAGTTCTCTATCATCATTCTTATGGGTTACCTCCAGCTAAATAGAGATTTAGGGTATTGGATCCTTGGATCCTTCCCCGTGAGCCCTTGAAGTGTTATAACTGCTATTTACTGGGTTCTTGTGGAGCTTGGACTTTGATTGGTGAGGTTAAGTAAAGGTGAGGCAGCGTATGTTTGTTTCTAACAAAGCAGGTACATTTTTAGGGTGCAGGCTTTGGGTCTGACATCTGAACCGAAATTAGTTTTCTCTTTCAAGACCTTCCTAGTACCTGCTGAATACTTAACTTCTCTGAAACTGGGGCTTGTCTCTCTCTTTTGAGGGTTAGAGTGACATGCAGGCTTTACAGAAGAATTTCTACAAAATTTGTGCCTTGTTTTCAAGGAATCTGATTTTTCTAAGTAATAAAATACTGTAGAAAAGTGTGTGCAGCTTTTCCTGGCTGCTCATACCTCATTAGTAGAGTTTTTCTTGCAGAAATCAGTGAATATTATGGAGACAGATATTCTGGTTTTTCAATGGTACAATTTCCAAAACGTTTTTTGGACAAAGTCATGCACCAAAGACTCCTCAAATCCATGAGTGCCCTTTCCCTCTTACCCTCTGACAGACTGACTTCTTACTGGTTAAAATTTACTCAGTAGAGAATAGAAGTCAGTTTAAAAAAAAATAAAATCATGTATATTAAGATTGGTGCCTTGCAAAGACCTGTGTTGCAACATGTGATATTTATAACTAATCCAGAAAAGGGAATGAATAGGGAGGTGACAGAACTGACTGATGACACTAAATTATTCACAGTAGGGAAAATTAAAACTGACAAAATTGTTGCAGAAGGTTTCAGGATATTGAGTGAAAGGACAATAAAATGACATGCAATTCAATACTGATAAATGTCAAGCAACGCACACGGGAAAAATCATTCCAACTATGCATATGCAGTGTCAGGCTCTAAACTACTTGTAACTGTTCTGGGGATCTTTTAGCATCATTTTTCTGTGAAAATGATAGTTTTATACTCAGTAGTAATTGGAAAGACAAGTAGATTATTAGAAATGACTGGTAAAAGATCAGACAAAAAGCAGAAAACATCCCTATGCTGCTATGGCAAGTCCGTGGTGCCCTCAAGCCTTGAATACCAAATGCAGTTGTGGTCATTCACTCCAAGGGAATGAAGCTTAATGAGAAAAAAGTACAGCTCAATGATGCAAGGAGGGACTGAGTAGTTAAGAACATCAGCTTGGAAACAAAACACTGGAGAATATAAAATTCTGAATGGCTTGGGAAAGATGAATGAGAAATAATTATTCAAGGTTTTCATAAAATAAGAGTAAATGGGTACCAAGTTGCCTGCTTTAAAATAAGCAAGGAAGTGCCTTTTCTTAAGGCATAATTGAAGTGTTTAATACAGTACCATAGCTATTGCACATGCAAGAAGTATAAATACATTTAAGATAAGATTGGGCAAATGTATGTGAGGAAAGGTTTGTAAGCATTATTAAATGCAAAAATACAGATACAGCATCAGCTCGGTAGGTTTATTAACTCAAGAGTTATTTTACTAGAAATTAGAGTTGTGTTTTATACTTGGTCTATTTCTCCTACCCTTTTTCTACTCCTTTCCAGTTGTCAGAAATGAGATTGCCAGTTGTTTTGGGTGTTTGGTTTTGTTTGTTTGTTTTGTCCTGTACATACGTATTATAGCTGGGAGACTGACTGTGGTATGTATGGAAATTTCTAGTATTTCACTGCTATTTTCATAGTACTTTTGGGGCAGCATAGCCTTTGAACACCATAATTACAGAATTATATGAAGGTGGTTTTGTGCAGTTAGGGATTTATCATGGACTGCGAATGAGGCTATTTAGAAAGTGGTAGAAACCCAAATATAGCTATGGTCATGCTTAAACAAGCTAGTCTGTTTAGTCTTAAAGAGGACTGTTCACCCTCTTCTTTGTAGCCAATCAGTGATAAATACTGAAACAAGAAAAATACCTGACTACCTGTGGCGTCCAGCAGGGAGCAATACGCAATTCAATATATGAATTCTAGGTGAAGCCATGAAGCCAGTCAGCTATCCATCTTATTAGGTAAAATCACACAGATTCTATACCTTTCTTGCTACCAATGTGGCAAGCTAAAAAACTACTAATTGGTTACACACGCTGTTCATACCATATTGATTAGTTAATAATTATAATGAGTTCTGATAAACCTATCTTATAGCTAAATATTCTTAGTTTACCTTTAATACCTAAAAGCATCCGCACACCTGCTGTTTTGACCATCTTGTTATGGTTGGTTCCTAACATGTTCTGTTACTCCCAAATACCTTCCCATAACTGCTTCTTGGTTTAGGGCAGCCTGTACCCCTATCAGCAAGGCCGCTGTGTTTTGAGAATGTGATTATTAGGATCCTCAGAGCATGAGTAACTTTTCCTGTCTCATGGGACCAGAAGAATATTGTCAGGGCCTATGTCTTGGGAGAATAGAGCTAGGCCGCTAGCAGGCCTGCTGTCTTCCCCGACAACTACCCTCATGCATATATGGAGATTTGATTCCACGTAGACGTCAGCAGTCATCTAAAAGAAACAATAAATCCTTGTTTTCCCACCACACTGAACCAACATAAGGCAAAAACACCTGCTATGGAGAATTCCATACTAAACTGTTTACAAAAATTAAGATTTGTGTTAGAAAACTACAATTATTTAAGACTTAAAGAATTTTCTTCTCACTGACAGTTAAAAAAAAAATCTATCTTAGAAAAGACTTAGTGATGGCTTAACTACATTCACCCATGTGGAAAGACTCCTGCTAATGCTAGATGAAAATGAAAGAAGACTTGAAGTATCAGAAATTGAAGTTGCAACATAGTGCTGCATACTGCTGTCTTAATTGGTATCAGAGTCAATGCTGCTGCTGAGTGATTCATAGGATTCTGAGTCCCTACTCTCCTTCAGATAATCAAGAGCTGCTTTTTTCTTTTCTTTCCTCTCTTCTGTCTCATATATGCAATTTACGACTGAAATGTACCTCATCATTTGAGAAGCATTGCAGGGTTTTTGTATTGAAAGACCTTAAGCACATACATTTTATTTTTTTCCCCCTCCCCTGCCTCAGAGGTATGTTATAACTGATAAATTACCATTTGTAGAACAGTTTAGAAACCTGCACTAATGGAGTTGTTGGAGTGCAATGTAGTTCTATTATTTATCTTATTGCATATTAACTGAAAAGACCATGAAATATTTCAAAATTATGAAGTGTTACAAAAGTCACTACATTTATGACATACAGCATTATCTATATAGGAGTAAAGGCTATTTGTATTTGCAAGCATAATTTGACTTCCATACCTCAAGCAGAGTCCTTTACCCCTTTTATTGAAAGAATGTAACAAAGGGATCTTTTGGTAGTTTTTTCAGGAGTGAGGAAAAACTAGATTAAATTAATCCTTTAATGTCAGAGTCATTTCAAAGAGACCACCAACTAACAATGAATTAGTTGCTCATAGTAGGTACTGCTGACTAGAGGCTAACTTCATTTAGTGACCTGTTTTCATACATACTGTCAGCTTCTATAGATGTTTCTTAACAGCAGCTGCATAATTCTAGAGAAATTCTATCCTGTCTGTGATGTAGTGAGAACCTACACAGTAACTTTATTTGTATGAACAAATATAAGGACAAACTGTGTATCCATGATGCCTACTTAAAATTCTGGGTCTGTCCCTCCATCTTCTCCCCAAAACTAAAGCATGTGCTGTCTAAATTATATTTTACCAGTGACTTAAGACTTAGCAATGAATCCTCTTACTGAGAGTACTAATAACCTACTGTATTTGTAATATTAGATATATGAAACTGAGTTATAGCCTAGTTGGACATAAGTTGATTTCCGATGGAACTAAGCTGGCTAGTCCTGTGACAGATGATTAATCTGTAACACTACACTTGTGGACGATAAAGAGTTGAATGTATTACTGTTGTTATTAAAATCTTAAGGTTTTATATTTTAATGGAAGACTGTGTAATACTGGAATGGGAGAACTGAAAAATTTATCAAGACCCTCTACTAATCTTAAGAATCATAGAATGGCATGGGTTGGAAGGGACACCAAGGATCATAATGCTCCAACCCCTCTGCCACAGGCAGGGCTACCAACCTCAGGCCTGGAGCTACACGAGGTTGCCCAGGGCCCCATTCAACCTGGCCTTGAACACTTCCAGGGATGGGGCATCCACTACTTCTCTGGGCAGCCTGTTCCAGCACCTCACCACTCCTGTAAAAAAAACTTCCCCCTAATATCTAATCTAAACCTTCCTTCCTTTAGTTTTAATCCATTCCCCCTTGTCCTGCCATTGTCTATCGTTTTAAAAAGTTGATTCCACTCCTGTTTATAAGCTCCCTTCAGGTACTGGAAGGCTGCAATGAGGTCCCCCCGCAGCCTTCTCTTCTCCAGGCTGAACAAGCCCAGCTCCCTCAGCCTCTCTTTGTAGGGCAGGTGCTCCAGCACTCTAATCATCTTTGTGGCCTCCTCTGAACCCTCTCCAACAGTTCTACATCTTTCTTGTATTGGGGGCCCCAGATCTGGACACAGTACTCCAGGTGAGGCCTCATGAGGGCAGAGTAGAGAGGGACAATCCCCTCCCTGTCCCTGCTGGCCATCCCTCTTCTGATGGAGCCCAAGAATATTTCATTAGAGGTAGTAGTACATCTTTCCTGCTGTACTGTAGTTCTATCCAGGTTTGTCTTAGGAGGAAATTTCTTCTGAACCCTATTCAATGATTATTTTTTGAGCAAAACCACCAAGATTAATAGATATTCCAATAACTCTTTTTTTTCTTAATATCTTACATCTGCACTGAATTCTGTATTTTAAGTAAAAAATCACTGTCAGTGAATTATACCAACATTACTGTTGTTTTTCAATATAAAAGGTACATTGCTTTCTGTAACTATGACAGTTTACCTAGAGAAAAGTGAACTTGGTGTCTTTATAAGTGTGATTATGGATAAATTTCCATGATTATTCATCTCTCTGATTAAGGGCTCTAGCAGTGGAATAAATACAGATGATAGTGTATCTCTGTTCTCTGTTTTCCCCCCTGAATAATCTAAGCCAGATCTTTCTAATTCTCTGTTTTAGGTTGAAGACTCTATCCTCCCACCACTAGTTTCTTTGGTCCACAGTCAGAATGGTAAGTATATGGCCACATCAACTACAGTTTCCATGAATTCCACATTTTGTTTTAATTAGACTTCAGTGTGGTCACATTCTTGGCACCTTTCTTTTCAAGTGGAATGGAGACTCTCCAGCTTGCGGTTGCTCTCAGAAAACACATCACTGCTTTTAAGCCACGAGGTCATGGCTGAGGAGAAAGGGGAGAGCTTTGACTCCACCAGCAAGCTTCTGTCTCTCATTACAGATTCATTGCTGCCTCAGTAAGTATAATATTGCTCCTGTAACAGGGAATAACTTGATACTCAATCCAATTTGACAGTGTATTTGTTTTAACTAGTCTTTTTATGTTTAAATGGCAAAATGAAAAGAGGAATAGCAATTAAGTGCTGCCAGAGTTCTCTGCCCAATATCTCTCTTCCAGTTTTGTTTAGTCCTTTGACATATACAACACAAACACAACTTCTGTGTGACACTCATTTCTGATAGCGTCCCTCTGGCTGCTCTTGGAGCGAAACAAGATTCCCCTAGCTTTTGGGCTGTGATTTCAATACTCCTCTTTATTCTGCTAATAAAGTCAGAACATTCTCACATCATCTTTTTGTCTGCATTGTATATTGTACCCTTATATAAGGTGTTCTGAAATCATATGGAATGGCATATAATTTTTTAAAAAGGAGTGGCACAGAATGGATTAGTCATTCATGGTCCACCCAAGGGTTATTGCCTATAAAGTGCTGTCCTCTCCTGGTGCCCCAAGCAGCACAAAAACCCTACAGCAGCTTAGATGAAACTACAGCCTGTGAGCCAGATGTGGCCTGGAAATCCAGTTTTATGGTTCGTGGTCAAATGAGGCCTGTCATTTCAAAATGACTTGCAGGTGAGCATAGAGGCAGCTTTCTGTGTTATGCCTGTGCTTACTGTGAGCTGACAACATCTGTAAGTCGAGGGAAGGAAAGGACAAACACGGGATGAGTACAGAAAAGATGTCATCATCTGTCTTTCCCATTATTCTAAAAATATTTCACTGTAATTTAATGTGTGGTCCTCAAAAGTTAGTAATTGTAAATACTTAGCTGCCCTAAGTCAGGAAATTGTTCCCCACCCCTACATTAAGTAAGTGGCAGTAGGGTGGAGGGATAGATGCTGGATTATGATCAGAAACACAGCGCCTTCCCCAAAAATAAGACCATCTCTTGCTAATTGACTAATGTTCTTCCAATTTGAGGACTAAAGTTATGTCCATGCAAGATGGGTACTCTGTGGGAGAGAACAGGTAGGAAATCTTAGAGCTCTATAGAGAAGCTTATTTTCACACCTTTCTTCACACTATTTATTTTTCACTGGGATATGTAGAATTTATTATTTTGAATAAAATAAAATCTTCAAATACTCAAAAATGGCAACAGGAAAATATTATTTTAAAACTAGAGTATGTGCATTATTAAAAGCTGTTATACTTTGCTTTAGATGGGGGAAGAGACCTGGAATCAAGTGAGACCAAGTTCTGAATCTTGCCCTCTGTAGATATGCCCATTTTATAAAATGTTTCTTGTTGAACTGTGCTGGAGGGGTGGGGTGGGGAGAGTGTCATGCTAGTTCTAGGCTAGAAGGAAAACACCCAGTAACTCCTGTCTCCCAGCTAGATACAGACTGGGAGAAGAGCTCCTTGAGAGTAGCCCTGCTGAGAAGGACCTGGGTGTCATAGTGGATGAGAAACTTAACATGAGCCAGCAGTGTGCTCTTGCAGCTCGCAAGGCCAATGGTATCCTGGGCTCCATCAGAAGAGGGGTGGCCAGCAGGGACAGGGAGGTCATTGTCCCTCTCTACTCTGCCCTCGTGAGGCCCCACCTGGAGCACTGTGTCCAGATCTGGGGCCCCCAATACAAGAAAGATGTAGAACTGTTGGAGAGGGTTCAGAGGAGGGCCACAAAGATGATCAGAGGGCTGGAGCACCTGCCCTACAAGGAGAGGCTGAGGGAGCTGGGCTTGTTCAGCCTGGAGAAGAGAAGGCTGCGGGGGGAACCTCATTGCAGCCTTCCAGTACCTGAAGGGAGCTTATAAACAGGAGGGGAATCAACTTTTCAAAAGGGCAGATAATGGCAGGACAAGGGGGAATGGTTTAAAGCTGAAGGAGGGAAGGTTTAGATTGGATATTGGGGGGAAGTTTTTTACAGAAAGAGTGGTGAGGTGCTGGAACAGGCTGCCCAGAGAGGTGGTGGATTTCAAGGCCAGGTTGGATGGGGCCCTGGGCAACCTTGTGTAGCTCCAGGCCTGAGGTTGGTGGCCCTGCCTGTGGCAGGGGGGTTGGAGCTCTATGATCCTTGGTGTCCCTTCCAACCCTTGCCATTCTATGATTCTAATTAGCTCAACTGAGTGGCACAGCTTTTTGGTCTGAAGCTGAATATGATCCTGCTTGGGGGATTTGCACTGCGCTGTCTTTGCATGCATCGCACTGCATTGTAGCTCTATTCCAAAGGGTCTTGCAGTAGTTCATATCCTGGTTGCAGGCTTGAAGTATTTCCTGAATTGGTTCCTTTATCTCACCAGTAGAGATGATGATACTTGTCTTTGAAAAGCACTTTGAGATTATCTCAAGAAGGTAATTATTGAAGTTTGTCACATTTGGAATATATTGGAACTTGATTAAAAACAAATTTTACTCTAGTTTGGGAGCATAGTAAAGCAGTATGCAACTCAGGGGCTCAGAAAGAGTTAACTGGTGTCTGTTAATTTAATACATTACTTGAACCTGTGGTTTGGGCCAACCCATAGTAAATATGTTCACCTGTAGGGAGCAGGTAATCAATGCAAAAGACACAGAGCAAACAAAAAAGTGGAGGGGTGGGTGAGAGTTTTCTGCAGAAAAGAAAACTCAGACTTGGTTTTGACTTGAAAGCCTCAAAACTCAGTTTGAGACTCAAAAAGAGATGAAGAAAACAGCAAAGCAGCTGGGATATCTGGATTTAATGTGTGAACTTCTTTTTAAGGAAGGCTATAGTGGTACTTGTTTGGGTATGTATTTCATTCCTATAAATATCTTCTATGAGTGAATATGTAAAACTGACACAGAAAATAGACTATTGGTCACTATGCATGAAGTATAAATCACCTTAATTTTGTGATAAATGGAGGGAATGTAGCATTTGCCACTTCTTTTTCATCATCTTCATTATCAATTAAGTGATAAACCCATTAAATATTTGTGCATTTTTAGGTCAGAAAATTAACTTTCCCACAGGATTTTGACTGAATGAAATGGTGTCTTTTAATTTCAGTTCACTAAAATCAAATGGCCCCATTTGTTGGGTGGGCATTACTGGAATGTTAGCAGCAACAGCAAGGTCTGGTTTAGTTTTCAGCAGCCTGTTTTCCCTTACCAAGATTTCCATGAGGTGCTATTTGGATGTGTTTCATAGATGTCTGTCTTGTAGTTTTATTTTCACTGCCATAGCTTTCACTGTACTGAAGTATTTTTGTATTGTTCTGTTCCATATTGCTTGGAGGATGGAGGTATGCTGTAGTTAAAGCAGAGTTTTTAAAAAAATTGAAATAAAACATAAAGTTCAATTTGAGTTTCTGTAAGTAACATAACTTTTAGAAAAATCATTATGTAATTGAAATATAGAGCTTAGTCATAAGTTGGTTGATGATCTTGAGCACCCAGTAGATTTTCTGTATAATATTTCAAGGCTCAGCTTCTTGAAGCATAGGGGGTTTTTTTAATATATGAAAACATATAATCTAGATCAAGAAATAAGGCATATGCTTATAGGCAAAATGCATTTTAATGTATATGTTAACATAATTTATACTTAAAAAAAATGTATAAAATATATACAGTGTATTTTATAATTAAGTATCTCTAAAAAAAAATTCTATTAATACTGCTTTTAAAGTTAATCTGATGCTGGTTTTAAAATACTGTTCCTAACTATGTCTTGTTTATTGCTTTGTACAGTTCCAAACAGCAGCATTGTATTTCCCATGTGGTTTTTATGAAGTTTAGAAATGGGAAATCATGTATTTTTAAATATAAACTTTTTAAAAGACATCATCTGTTAACTTTTCTTTTTTCTTTACTTCACTGTCACTAACACTTCTCTCTGTTCCCTTTGAGGTATGAGCACATTCTTGTGGCTCCAGACCCAGTGCCAATGTATGCTCTGAAACTCTTGGTGGCCCTGACTGAACACAGCCCTGCTTATGTGAGGTGATGCAATTAAATGTTCCTTCTTGTTCTGTGTTCTTTCTGTTTCCATTAATTTTTTTTTCCATTAAGAAATAATGATAGCACAGATCTTGCTATCATACTACTTTGACTTGAAAATCCTTGAAGAGTAGTTATTATAGAACAGTCTTATGACTTCTGTGCTGATTTTATATGATCCTGGTAACTTTAATATGGATTTAGACAATGAAACAGTAAAGACAAAAATCACAAGAATCTTAACATTAAAATGATCATTAAAAACTTTAAAAAAACCCAAACCCAACCAAAACTCACATTATCAAATCTGCTGCCCAGCTAAGCAGGTTTGTACTGGGATGAAGGTGGTGTGTTTGTAAAAGGTTTAGACCAGTGAAGTCACTTTGAAACACTTAATTTTTTCTGCAAATATAAGTACCCTTTTAAAGTTCTAAATACAGATTTTAGTGTTTGGTATAGGTACACTTGGTATGTTTAAAAGTGGATTAATGTCTCTTTCTTCTTGTTCCAAAGTGGTTATAGAGCTTAAATGGCATTTGTTGATAGCAATAAGGAAGCATCTGTTTTTTAAATGTGTGTTCACAAACAGCTATTCCTCTTTCCATATCTGCCCTGAAAAATCAGGTTGTTCTTTCTCTCAACATTGTTCATGGTGTCTGATGGTGTTGATGGCAAAGAAGCCACTGTGTACTGTACTGCCTTGCTCTGATGGATTGAAATGAGCACAAGAAGAAAAAAACATAAGGACAGTTCATTTGTTTTCCAACTCTTTTTACTACAAGAGGTGAAAACATCCTCTGTTAATCTTTTCTGATGCTACTGTGAACAGTGGTTTAACAGGCTTAGGAGACTAAAAATGAACTAGTGTGTTGGGTTGACCCTGGCTGGAGGACAAGTGCCTGCCAAAACTGCTCTGTCACTCCCCTCGTCAGCTGGACAGGGGAGAGAAAATACAATGAAAGGCTTGCAGGTCAAGATAAGAACAGGGAGAGATCATTCAGCAATTACTGTCGTGGTCATAACAGACTCAACAAGGAATGAAAGGCATCTCATTTACCCAATGAGAGCAGTGTAGGATAATGAGATATAAAATCAAATCTTAAAACACCACCCCACCCCCTGCCTTTTTCCCAGGCTCAGCTTTATTCCTGAATTCTCTACCTCCTCCCCCTGAGTGACACAAGGGGGCACTGAATGGGGGGTTGTGGTCAGTTCATCACAAGTTGCCACTCCTTTTTCCTCAAGAGGAGAACTCCTCATACTCTTCCCCTTCTCCAGCATGGAGACAGTACTCCACAAAATTCTCCAACATGAGTCCTTTCCCTGGGTTTCAGTTCCTCATGAACTGCTCCAGCATGGGTATCCCCCACTCTGAGCCTGCTCTGATGTGGGCTCCTCTCTGTACAGGCTGTAGGTCCTGCCGGGAGCCTGATCCAGTGCAAGCTTCCCAACTGGTCACGGTGTCCTTCATGTGTCTCCACGTGCTCCAGCATGGGGCTGCATGTGGAATCTCTACTCCCCATCAACCTCCATGGGCTGCAAGGGGACAGCCTGCTCCACCATGGTCTTCTCCATGGGCTGCAGGAAAATCTCTGCTCTGGAGGACCTCCTCCCCCTCCTTCTTCACTGATGTTGGTGTCTGCAGGGATGTTCTCTCTCTCACAGTGAAAAGCTGACATTTGGGGTTGTTTTTTTTCTTCTTAAATATGTTATCCAAGAGATGCTACCACTGTTGCTGGTGGACTCAGCCCTGGCCAGTGGTGGCTCCATCTTGGAGCTGGCTGGCATTGGCTCTGTCAGACCTAGTTGAAGCATCTAGCAGCTTCTTGCAGAAACCATCCCTGCAGCTCTTCACCCTACCCCTTCTACAAGAGCCTTTCCATGCATATCCAAAATATCTAGGAAACAGAGTGGCTTGAGATTTTAAATAATTTGAGTACAGTAAATGTATTTAACTGTATTTTTATTCTATAGAAGCTATCACAGGATTTTATGTATTATACAAGTAAATAGTACTATTTAATATTATTTCTTAGTATTATTTATTATTAGATTTCTGTTTTTAAAATTAACCTCTTTATATTCTAAGACTTAAAATATTTCTGAAGTTAGAATGCTGGGTACTATAGCAGGAGTTTTCCTCTGCCTAATGACTTCTCTCTTTTAGAGGGATTGTGTGCATTTGCCTTTATGCTTGATGTAGGTAGGTTGCGGATGCACGCTCATCCACACTGTTGTCTTACAGCAGACAGCAGTTAATTTCTTAATATTATTAAAGAATTGCTGTGGAGATCCAGTGAACTGTTAATAATTTTAAATACCAGTGTATCACAGAATCACAGAATATCCTGAGTTGGAAGGGACCTATAGTGATCATCAAGGCAAACTCCTGGCTCTACGCAGGACCAGCCAAGTCAGAGCATGGGAGTGAATGCATTGGCCAGGCACTTCTTGAACTCATGACCCCTTCCCTGGGGAGCCTGTTCAGTGCCCCACCACCCTCTCAGTACTTCTAGTTAAGGCCAGGCTACTAGATTCCAGATAATAACCCAGCTGATACTGTGCTGTTTTATCACATCTTACCGATCCTCTTCTTTTACGTTCACTAAGTAATTTCTTTGGCTGGATTTCTGAAGGAACAGAATTTAGACAATTCTCTTGGGGTGTTGTCTTTCTGATTATTTGACTTCCCAGTAACTTTAACTGGAAGTAGCTGATGGATCAAAAGTGTAACAGAGATGAATAATAGATTAATATTTACACAAACTGCTAGTAAACAGAACTGGAACAGGGTTCATGTTATAGTGATAGATCGTAATTGCTTCTGTTTTTGGTTTGATGGCTAATTAATCAGTATGCATGGAGTTCAGAATTATTCAAGGCATATGCTCTTTTTTGCCCCTTTCATTAGGGCACATGGGAAGTATCTGCAATTATTGTGACTGGGAGTAAATAATTAACACTGGACACAAATCTCTTCAGGCTTTTTTTCCTTTGCACTTCCCAAAAGAGGCAGCAGCATTTGAGTGTTTCTTATTTTAGTACTTGAGACAAAAAAAGACTCAAATCTTTTGTTCCAGTTTTTTTTATAGCTGATGATGTAAGTCTGCTAATTTGTGATATCAGAGGAAAAGCATTTGATTTTTTTAAACCTTTTTTTAACCTGAGAAAACTTCTGTTTTCTATTGCTAGTAGGTGTTTTATATTGCAGAAAGACAGCAAAATATTATATTTTAATGTCTGATAAGCTTATGATAAAATATTGCTAACTGCTAACATATTTTGAATGCTTCTAATTGTTATTGTGTAAGAATACAAAATATTCCTTGTAATCTTTGCTATTACTCTGCTGTTGGGGTAATTTTTAACTTTATTGTGGGACCTATTCCACTCTATTTCTTTTTAATTTAGCAGTGGAGAATTCTAGTGATATCCCATTAATGTGCCACAGAACTAGATCTCTCTCAAACATAGGTTCCAGCATGTGTAAGATGGTAGCTACAAAAAACCCCAAAACAAAACACCAAAATTTCATGTGCTTCTAAGAGCACCTAATGTATTTGGGCGTCTGACCATATGAGCATCCACAGGAAAGAAAATCTAGTTTTAGGGAAGGATGAGTGTTTTCTTGTTTGTTTTCACCTTAACAGGTTAGAATACAAGTTGATTGTTTCCCTTTTATACCTGTTTTTATGTTATGCAGGGATTGCTGTCTGATAAAACCTCATTTAGAGTTCATTTACTAAGAAAATAGCAGATACATGAAGGATGGGCTTTGAACACAATTTATCTATCAGTTCCCTATTTTATGCTTGGCTCCAAGCTAATAGCCTGGCTTTAAGACTGTTTATAATATTCTCTTATGGCTCTCCTCAATACCTGTCAACTTGTTTTTTTCAATAACTTTTAATGGTTTATGATAAAAATTCTGGATATTAAACCAGTGTGAGAATTAATAGCAGAGTTAATTTTTTTCATTACTTTTTAAAAAGAAATCACTGATACTAAGGAAACATGTAGCTGCAGATAATGATTAATCTCTGGACTACTGTAAATTTGCATTAGAGGGGTTTTTTCCCCTTTGCTAATTACTTTTGGTAGATTGTACTTGTGTAAGGAGTTGTTGGAGGAACTGAGCTTCTCACAGTGGGAGCAAATGTCTGCAGCAGAACAAGGTCTGATTTAACTATGCAAAGTCTGCATTAAAGAGCACTATTACAAGATACACCTTGTTCTTTGTGTGTTTATCAACTTCATGTGTAGGTTTTATGTATGAATAGAAAGTCAGACCTTATCTGTTCAGTAAGGTTTTGGGGTTTTTTTTTTGTTCCTGCTACATCTTGTGCACTGTTTTGTTGTGGTCTGCAATGATCAGGTTGCTAGATTTTCTAGTGATAAGGAGGAGTTGATGTGGATTTCTTAGTTTCTATTAATATAGTATATTGATTAGCTCTTCCAACAGTCAGTACATTTAGGAAGGTATTTTATGCTATGCCTACTCCAGCAAACCTAAACAGCATCATGATTCTTAACTTGGGTCTTGGCCTTGTGTATGAGGTTATGAAACATAGCGATGCATTTTGCTGTGTGCCCTTTTGTGCACCTGCTTGACTCACCTTTTATCATCAAACACTCCAAGTTTCTGACTTTAATATATCCCAAAGCTATACAATTGAAACCATGGAATCTGATTTTTATGGGTTGCTAAAATAGACATTTTTGGCTGCAAGGAAGTGAGACAGTAAAGAAGGTGAGGGCATTGTCAGATACTGCATCAGAAAGCAAATATGGAAGTGGGGCACATTCCAGTATTCTGTTACTAAGGTAATTTCCTGAGGAAGAAAACATAATCTTAAAAGCTAAGGTGTGACCTTTTAGATTTATGGTGGATTGAAGGACAGGGTAGCAAATTAAGGAACCTTCCCCACCTCCTCTCCTTACTGTAAATTTCCCAGGCAGATGTAAGGCACTGACCTAAAAAGGAGGAAGAGGTGGCAGAAGACAAAATAGGAAGGTGCTCAAAAGCAATTGAAATTTCTGCTACATCTACCACCACAGATCTACTATGTGTGAAAAGATAGATAGATAGACCTTGTACACTGCAGTAGAGACTGTCTTGCCTAATTAAAGTACCTCTTTATCACAGTGTCTTTGGAATCATCCAAGAACGGTCCAATTTTCAAGCTTCACTTACGCTACTGTTCATACCCATGCATTATCTATTAAAGACCATTAAAGGCACATTTTAGAGTTGCTATTAGTAATGGATTGATCCTTCTGTCATACATCATGATGTTCTACATCAGCATTTGTTTACATTTCCAAATATTCTGAAATGTTCTATCTAATATGCATGCCTTTGATTTTTAAAAACAAACTGTTTAAAAAACCCCAACAACTCAGGTCCCAACCTCTTTGGAGCTCAGGGTGTTGCTTTTAATTGGTTTGCATTGGTAGGATTGTGATTCTGTTCACAGGCTCTTATTAGCATTGTGCATAGATTATCTTTGAACCTGCTGTGGTTTCTTTGCCATTCTACTAGCGGGCTGGCACTTCAGTGCTTTCCTTTCCTGGTGAATTGATTAATGTGGGCTTATATTAATTGCTTTAAAAACACTTTGTTCTTCTCATTAGTCATCTTAATTTTCCAGTTTAAGGTTGAAGCGCTCTCTTTAGAAAGTAGATCTATTTGCTTCTGAATAGATCTGATCTGGTTTTTATATGTTTTCTTGTTTCCTGTAATAAATATGAATAAAATAACATGGAGGCATTCAGAGAACAGGCAGGCCTATAGGGCCTAGGCCACCTGAACCGAGCACAGGAATAACACGTTAAGGTGTACGACATTAGTGAGAAAATGCCAATACAGATGGATTCAAAGAGTTTGTCAGAGGATCATAGGGCATTTTTTAGAACTTTGGGGAATATTTACGTAGACTTGGAACGTGATTCTGATTATGCTAGTTTCATGTTTATGAAAATTGAGTTGTAAAGCCCCTTTTTTTCTTGCTAGGTAAATAATGGCATTATAAACAGAGCAAAGAACTTGTATTATGACAAATAATAGAAATATAAAAAGTAATAGTTGTATATATGCTGCTTTATTGAGTAATACCAGGTTGAAAGACTTTCCCAGAAACAGACCCTTGAAATGTTAAGTTGTATGTCAGCCAGTAACACTGTTGTCAAGTCACATGTTATTGTGATTCATAGCAAAGGCAGTGGTCAGAGTTCATTGTTGCAAGTGAGTTTCCCTAATCTAGTCATGTACTAACTGTAATACTAATTACTTTCTTAATATGAAACACAGCTCCTTAATGTTATATTTTATAAAAGTTCCCCTTTAGCAAAGAAATTAGCTATTAATCTTATGCCTGTAATTGTTTCCTCTTTCACATTGCTGATCAGCTGTTGAATGCTGAAGCTTTAAAAATGTGAGTCTGCTAATTCATGGTGCTGTTAAGTCGATTATATTCTTGAAAAATGTCATATTTGTAGGGTACACATATTTACACTTTAATGAAAAACATTAAACAGAAAGAGAAAATTTTTTACCTTCAATAGTGAATTTTTGCCCTTGTGAATATAAATTGCAAATAAAAAATGAGCAGGTAGTGAGGAAAGGTCAGCTGGTTAGGTTACTGCACTTGGTGTTGCAGCCTTGAGTAAATTCGGTCCTGCCCCAGATCTCGTGTTCAGCATGAAGCAAATCTAAACCACCATCCAATCCATTGTCTTGATGTCGGAGAGGACAGCAGGCCTGCTAGCGGCCTAGCGCTCTTCTCTCGAGATTTAGGCCCTGATAATATTCTTCTCTTCCCATGAGACAGGAAAAGTTACTCATGCTGAGATGATCCTAATTATCACATTCTCAAAACACAGTGGCCTTGTTGATAGGGGTACAGGCCGCCCTAAACCAAGAAGCAGTTATGGGAAGGTATTTGGGAGTAACAGAACATGTTGGGAACCAACCATAACAAGATGGTCAAAACAGCAGGTGTGTGGATACTTTTAGGCATTAAAGGTAAACTAAGAATATTTAGCTATAAGATAGGTTTATCAGATCTTGTTACAATTACTAACCAATCAGTGTGGTGTGAACAGTGTGTGTAACCAATTAGCAGTTTTTTAGCTTGCCACATTTGCAGTAATAAAGATATAGAATCTGTGTGATTTCACCTAATAAAATGGCTTCACCTACAATTCATATGGATTTGCGTGTTGCTCTGCCGGTGGCCACCTCTTGCTTCAACTGTGGGTGCCCAGAGAAGGCTATAGGAAGAAGGCAAGTGAGTGGCAATACTTTCTGCAGGCTTTTTCAGCCTCATATGAGATGTTTTTTCAGAAACTGTATTAGAAGATGTAGTATTCTGTACATAGTAACTATTGATGAATAGTTTTATTTTCACTTTTGTGGATTCAAAAATACGTTTGACAAATAACTTTCAGCATTAATAGCTACACCACAGCATCACCTATACATCACCTGCATAGGAAGATTTATTATCTTTAAGAGTTTTCTTTGGATTTATTTGTTTACTCTAGCACTTGCCACTTAATTTTTGATGCCATCAAGTTCTAACAGTGAAAAAGCAGCACATGCTACTTCATAAATTTCTGGCATGTTGTTTACATTAGCAGTACCTTTAGCAATCTAAACAATCCTGCTTATTCTTTAAAAAGCCTTTAGTATGGGTATTACATTTTGAAATCTCAAGAATACTGTAGCAATCATCTCTCCTTTGTCCATGTCCTGACTGACTTCTTCAAAGACCCATCATGGATTTGACATTTCAGCCCTTTAAAATAAATGAAAGCAGAGAATTTTAAACAAGGTCTCATTTTGCCAGGTGATGAACTTAAAAATAGGTGACAAAGTAATTTATTTTCTCCTTCTGTGGTCTAATAAACCTCTAAGTCTTTTCAGTAGGACAACCTCACAAAGAGAGGTTGGAGTGTAACCCTCTGTAGAGTAAGCATAGCATACTGACTAGCTAAATTTCCCTGAAGCAAGAAGGCTGCTGTTGAAGAGATTTGGAACCACAAGGTCTGCTACCAAATGTCTTTGTTAGAAGTGTAAACATTAAATCAACACACAATAAACCCCCAAAACTACCATTTTTTAAAAAGAAGAGGAGCAAATAATGCATGAGATCAGTAACTAATACCCATATAAGATTCCCAAATCCAGGAGCATTTTAATCCTTCATATTTAAGTCTTCTCACAAGATCACCCAGATCCCTGCTCAGTGTTTTTAATATCATGATTCGATTTTAGACCCATATTCTCCACATATCTAGAGATAGATGCTTTTATTTATGACTGGGAATTCTAGGACCATGAGAAGATGTAAAATCTCATGCACATCCAACTCTGAAAATGCTGCTATTAAAAATGTTTTCTTAACAGTTTCTTAGGCCTTTTTAAATCATATGTTTTAGATACTTGGGTTTTTTTGTAGTTTTGTTTCTGGCATTTGTGTTCTTTTTTACTGAGGACTGAAAGATAACTCTTATAATATTGAGTGGTGTTCTATCTGTTACCTATATTTAATAAAACTGTTAAGGTTATTTCATAGCTACATAGTTAATATTTATCAAAAACTTGTTTTTTAAAGGCTTCATTATTATCTAGATTTTTTTCTTTTCAGCTCAGGATGGGTTTGCCCTTGTGTTCCTCTTTCTTTCACTAACAGAAAATGGGTTTGGATTTTTAGGAATTTCCAAAATATTTACAGGAGATTTTTTTTTTTCCCCTAGAGACTCTGCTTAGAAAGAATGGTTAGAGCTAATCACACATACAAGAATTGCAGTTTCTATGCAAATTAAAATCTGAAATGCTGATCTTCATTTTCAGTACATTTAAATCCCATTGTTGAATGGATGGCTTAAGTTTACTTTAATGTCTCTTTTCTCCTTTAGATATTCCTTAATTAGTTTTTAAATATTTAAGCATTGCTTGATTACAAACTTCTGCCATTCTCCAGAGGTTGTGACAGATCTCTTGTTATGGAGTCAAACAAAATTTTAGAGGAATTTAGAATATTTGATGTCAATGTATGTTGACTGCCTGAAGAAATAATCTCTGGTATGTGAACTGGAGCCTTCACTTTTATCTCATCCACTCTCTTCCATTTGTCCACAGTCAGACATCTCTTTATTAATCCAAAGGTGGTGTAGTTTTATTTATGTTTTTAAATTTTAAATTCAGTAAGTTGGTTTGGGTTTTTTTTTTTTGGGGGGGGGGGGGGGGTAGAGGGGAGATATCGGAGGAATTACAGTACTGTAGGTTGCATTTTAGAACAGAGTCCATAATCATGTAATGTCCTTTATGTTACTTCCTTGCTGTTTCATGATCTGCATGAAACATAAAAAGAGAGGAGTCTCAAATTAATGAGGGTGAAGGTGTAAGGGCTACTTTACCTGCCTTATTTAGTGCATTGAAAAGGTAGTTCAGTAATTTAGCAGATGGGTGTGTTCATGTTTGCACCTTGCAGATCACCTTTCCAAAAACCATTAAGGGTTCATAAGCTTTCATTAACATTATCTAAGAAAGTCTGAAGTGTAAAGTGAATGCTTTGCTGCCTTGGAAATGTTCCAAGGTTACCAGTAGAGCCTTGATTTTGTTGGTGAACGAAGTGCTTTCTCACCTTCATTATTTAACAGATTATGTGTATAATTTCTTAGGGAAAAGAATAATGACCAGAGATCTTGGTTGATGTACAGGACTAGTGGCAGTCCTTACTAGCTGTAGAAGGCCAGAAGCAAGAAAAAGTTGCTTGACATGCTATTGTGTTTTTGATTTCATAGAATCATATCTCAAGTTGGAAGGGACCCGTAAGAATTGAGTCCAACTTCCTGCCCCTTGCAGGACTAAAACTAAATTGTACAACTAAAAGTTTTTTTCAGAGTTGTCTAAATCTTTTTTCATATATTGAATCAGTTAATATTACTTAACAAGTCCTGGTTTTAAATTTAAGGAATAGAATCCTCTTAGGGCTGAAATCTCACTCAGGCTTGACTTTAAACCTTTAACTCACAGAATCACAGAGTTGTAGGGGTTGGAAGGGACCTCGAGAGATCATCGGGTTCAATCCCCCTGCCAAAGCAGCTCCCTAGCTATTGTTGTATTCTGGAAAATACTATAATTTTGTGAAACATCAAAATGTATTTTCTGTTAAATTTGAAAATAAACTTTAAAAAATAATACAATTATTTTTTAATACAATGTTTAAAAAATAGCAGAACAGGAGAAAAGACTTTGTGTCTCCTTGCCTTCAAACAAGTCTTCAAAACTCAAGCAAGAATGGATTGGTTTTTTCAGTTGGATGCAATGAAAGTCTAAAATATGCAATCACAATCTGGCAGAATCTTCAGAAAATATTAGTCTTCAGGCTTTAACACCAACAGCATCAAAAAAGCTCTGCTCAAAACTGGTTTAGAATCCTTAAAGGAAGTAAGATTTACTAGTCTTTCATCAGTTCCATTTCTGATTACTAGTGAACTTTCAGCCCTTGTAGCTGAAAAATTTCGTGAGGCATAATACTTTTAAAGATCAGTTTTTAGAGTAAGATGTAGTGATTGTAATTAAAAGGTTTTTAATTGCATTGCTTCTGATACTTCAGGAAATGGCTGGGTTTATCAGGAATTATCATGATTATTTGACCATACTTGAAAATAACTGTGTTTTGATTAATCTGATATTAAAAGTTTATGAAGAAGTATTGTAACTTTTTATAGACATCCCAAGAACCTGATTGAGAGATGTGTCATTTTAAAGTAAGGTTTGCAATTCTTTCCCACAGAACTCCTACTTTTTATTATATCACATTCATATCCTCTATGCTCTCCATTCTGGTAGCATGAATGCTTTAATGAAATTTCATTGAGATGTGTTACTTTGTCTAAACTAAACCAGATATACTTAAGTGGAATAGCAAAACTGAGTGGATAATTGACATGCTTTGGTTCAGTTGAGCCTTGTAACTGGGGTACTTATTAGATCACTTCGAATCAAATTGATAAAGTACTTGGAAATCAATCTCCTAAATCAGCCTTTAGTACAGTCCAGTTTTCCTGAAAGTGTTTTTTTTCAGAATGAAATAAAACTCACATTAAAATCTAAGACTGTTTGGATAGCATAATTTTGAGTGGATTTGCAAATTGTGGTATAGATTTCACCTTAAACTTTGAAAATTGTCCCTAAATGGAGGTTTTGTTCTCTAGTTAATTCTAGTTTCTAGTAACATCCTTGTAGAGCTCAGAATGCAGTTTCTATTGTTATGAATAATGAGAGGGGGGGGAAATCTGTAAAATGATAATGGAATAATGATTAAATCAAAACTACAGTTACGGACAGTTTATGGCTTTGTAAATCAGTTTAATTTTCTGCAAGTTTGTGTAGTATGTAAATTACTACAGTTTTCCTGTTTTGGTTTCTCAGAGATAAGTGGAATAGAAAAATTATCATCCATGTATCTGTATTGAAACATGTTGCTGAACAAACTTAGAGGCAATATTGGGCTAAATTTGTGGCCTGCAGTGGAACTGACTAATTTTATTATATGCAGGAAGTTAGGCTTTGTTTAAAAACAAACAAGCAAAAAACCCTCTAAACCCTTACAAAAACACCCAGTCTAATCCCAGGAGAAATATTGGGGGGGGTTTATTCTGATGGTACTGATCAACTAGGAATACAGAATCAGAATCACAGAGTTGTAGGGGTTGGAAGGGACCTCAAGAGATCATCGGGTCCAACCCCCCTGCCGAAGCAGCTCCCTAGCTCATACTGCACAGACAGGCATCCAGACGGGTCTTGAATATCTCCAGAGAACCCTGCCATATTCCTCCAGAGTACAGATCTGAGCACTTCACAGATATTCCATTCACAGAAGTAATTTGTCCTTTCTAGAGCGTCATCAACAACATGAATTGGAATACTATGGGCTTAAATATCAAACCCTTGATATCAGAGTGAATGAAGGTATTTGATATAATGGAAGAGTATTGAAAAAGGCCTGAATATGTGTTTCTAATGCTTTAGAATAAATCAGTTCTTTTTCAAAGGCAGGAGGAAGCATTGACTCATGGGTGTCAAGAGGCCATGAAGATAACACATACTGCAAATATATTAATATAAATATTTCAAGCAAAATATCCTTCAGGCCTTAGTACTCAAGGGAAAGAAATACAGGATTTTTTTTCCAATCAGATATTTTTAAGGAACCTAACTCGGTGTAATTTTTAAGTGAAACACAAAGGTCATATACCCTGAAAAGCAGGAAAGTGGTGCAATTCCAGTAAGGTTGGAGGTTTTATGTTGCTACAGAATTTGTAAAGTGCAGTTGCAGTCTTCAACTTTGACAGAGAGTTTCACACAGTTTTATTTATGAATATAACCCTTAGTACCCCTCAAGCTTTTGGTTCTAGCATTTTCTTATTGTGTACCTACAATTTGGTATAAAACATTGGGGTTGATAACACTATTAAAAAAAATTTTATATATATAAAATTTTGATGCCCCCTTACCACTTCTGCTTTGCTGGCTGGGAATCACTTTGTATTATGATTTTATATTAAAGTGGGACATTTTATTTTGGGATTGTTAGTTAATCTATACCACTTGTGAACAGGCAAATGTAAAATTGTAGAAAATAATGGGAAATCAGTAAAACACAATACATTGTGGCTTAGACTTATCAAAAGACAAATATTCCTATAAAAATACGTATTTTGAAGCTGGAAAGTGAACAAAAATTGAAAATGCTAACTGTTCTGCATCAATAAGCTTGGTGAAACTGCTGGCACAGTGACCAGGGCTGTGTTGATACCCTTCCAATAAACAACAGACAATTTTTGACCTTATGCTGGAGCTGAAAAACACCCCTTTTGTTTTACCACATAATTATTGGAAGTTATTAAAAATTCAGCTGCAGATACATAACACTAAAACTGCTATAGATCAGTTCATTTAATAACAATCTTAATATTATAATTACCAAATATTTTTTCCTTGAATTTTACATACTTTAATAGTTGTAGTAAATACTCAATATAACCAAAAGAAGAAATCCCACTTCAGCTATTTTTCTTGCAGTGGAGTTGTATGTTTATTGTAATTCCCAAATCTTGTTCCTTTGTGTTTATGAATAGCAGTCAGGTTTTCCTTGATAGTTTTCTCATGTTCAATATTAATTATACACTTGTGAAATATCTTAAAAATAGATAAAGGTGATGCATACAGATCTTCTTTGTTATGTTTATCTTCCTTTTCTGTCTACTACAAAAAGTAAAATGTGAGAATAATTAGATGTTTTTATTTATATCCAACGTAATTTTATGCCTGCAGAAAGGCCAAAAGTCCTCTCTTCCTCCTTGCCCCCTGGGTCATTTGAAATGTAAACTACAGCAGCTGAGAAAGCTTAGGAACTGGAATTGAAGAATAACTCTTTTCAAGAAAATTGACTTTAAAATAATTGGACCCCTAAAGATAAGGTTGATAGATCTTTTCACTGATGTATTTTATGGTAGGTGCCATTATAAATTGTACCTTGGTATAATATTTCTTAAAATCAATGGTAAGATCATTGTCTTTGCCTTTGAACAGCTGCTGAAGGGCATGGTTATAGACGTGTGCCAGTAAGATGACTTTGAAACTTTCCGGTTCAGTGGTGACGCTTTATTATTTGGGATTCACCCAAAAAGAGGAAATTTATGTGAGCTCTTCTCTAAATTATTCAGCATACTGGCAGCCTGGAGAGGCTCTTCCAACTTAGAAGCTCATATCTGTGAGTTTACTTGCCTTTTGGGAGTTAAATTGAGGCGTTTCCACTTGACCATCTCAACAAACTTTCTATCTTTCTATCGAACTGTGGCAGCATGAGGTTGTGTGTGCATTTACCATTTTGTGTTTATTCTCTATTCTCTATTGCAGCTTTTCAATTTGATAATAAGTATATTTGCACCCTTGTGAGGTTGGGGTTTTGGTGAACATCCCAAGACCAGAGATAGAGGCACAAACAGCAGCAGACTGCAGTGCATCACAGTGTTAACAGCATGCATTCTTAAGTCATGCTGCAGGTGTCCAAGTCAAAATCTGTTCATATCTTAACTCCTGGTTTTTATTGTGAGATATGTCTTATTTGTTACATTGCTGTCCTCCCAGAAAAGGTATTTATTTTGTATAATGAGAAGTGAAAGGCTAATTAGTAGTGTTTACTCCAAGTGCAGCAATCTGGGTTTTTAATAAAAAACTTACGAAGATACTATACTGATTTTTGAAAATGAAGTGATGTAAGAGCAGATTTAGGGGGTGGGGGGAGAGAAGTTCACTGCTCTGTGTTTTTACAGAAGACTTCTGCCCCTTTTCCTTTCTTTTGGGACCAGCTGCCACTGTAGCTATAACCTACTTATAGGCAAGTCCTTTCTTTTAAGGAGGAAAACAGCCATCTGGACCTGTAGAATTGATGAGAATTTACTAAAGTCAGTTAAAACACTGGATAAGAATATTTAATTGTTAAAGAATGTGAATTAGAGGAATAAAATAATGACATTATTAAATTTCTTCATTAGTGATGCAAGACTAGAAGCTTTGTTGATTTCACTCTGTTTAGTTTTTTCTAACTTGGTATATTACCCAGCCTGAACATACACAACTGAAATATCCTATTACTTTTTCACCAGACACAGAATGTTAGTGTTAAAACCCCAGACTATACTGATGTCAAGTCTTATAAAATCAGATGATCTGTTATTCGGATCCAGCTTTGTTTATTTGGAAGTAGGTTTAAATGAGAAGAAAACGCAAGAACTTGATGTTTAGAATGATGATTTGCTTATGTATAACCAGGATTCTGTATGTTTGCCAAACAGGGTGGGACCTAATATAATTTTTTTAAAAGTCTGAGAAGAACCAAACTATTTTTGATTTAGAATATGACTGTTTTGTGAAATAAATTCTATAGCTAATCTCTTTCAAGTGCTTTAAGACATTTCCATTGTAAAGATATAAAAGATAGCAATGAAGAAGGGGGTAGAATCATAGAATGGCAAGGGTTGGAAAGGACCCCAAGGATCATAGAGCTCCAACCCCCCCTGCCACAGGCAGGGCCACCAACCTCAGGCCTGTATCTACACAAGGTTGCCCAGGGCCCCATTCAACCTGGCCTTGAACACTTCCAGGGATGGGGCATCCACCACCTCTCTGGGCCACCTGTTCCAGCACCTCACCACTCTCTCTGTAAAAAACTTCCCCCTAATATCCAGTCTAAACCTTCCCTCCTTCAGCTTTAATCCATTCCCCCTTGTCCTGCCATTATCTGCCCTTTTAAAAAGTTGATTCCCCTCCTGTTTGTATGCTCCCTTCAGGTACTGGAAGGCTGCAATGAGGTCCCCCCGCAGCCTTCTCTTCTTCAGGCTGAACAAGCCCAGCTCCCTCAGCCTCTCCTTGTAGGGCAGGTGCTCCAGCCCTCTAATCATCTTTGTGGCCCTCCTCTGAACCCTCTCCAACAGTTCTACATCTTTCTTGTATTGGGGGCCCCAGATCTGGACACAGTACTCCAGGTGGGGCCTCACGAGGGCAGAGTAGAGAGGGACAATGACCTCCCTGTCCCTGCTGGCCACCCCTCTTCTGATGGAGCCCAGGGGTAATGTCACTCTTTTTGTGCACATGTACACAAAGTTGGGGTCAGCTTTGTCTTAACGCTTGATATGGCTCTATGCTTTAGCTTATGTATGTAACTTTCTTTAAAGGCTGCAGCTATTTCTTGTTTGAATCTTAAAGGCTTGGAGGTGACCTTTAAGAATTGCCTTAGTGGCTCTAGTTTTGCCTTGGCTTATCTCAGCACAAACAGTAGCTGACTTTGTAATGCTGTAACAGTGTGGTCTGCTTATAGTTTATGAAACCAATTGTTTCATAATTTACCCTTTACCACAAAAGAGTGTTTTCTGGGTTTTGCCTAGGCTAGGATTGCTTAGCTGTTCTTGATATTCAATTGTGTTGTGCTCCCAATGTGTTCCGTTTAAATGCTGCTTAAGTAGCACAGTAAGCAGCTTTTGCTGGAGTAAGTAATTCCAATATGCCTTAAGCATAAGAAGGTTTGTGCTGGCAAAGCTTCACTTTGTCAGTATGGTTGCTGTTACAGTAGTTTCTCTTTTCAGAAGTCTGTGGTGTTTAAATGATCTTTTCTGCATCCAGGATTGTTACATCTACATCAGCAAAATTCTTTTCTATAGGCATGTCTAAACTTTTGATGTAACTAGTAGATTTGGCCCTGGAAAATTAACTTCAAATTTAACAACTTTCCTATATGCAGTCCTGGGACTCTGTTATGACTTGACTGTGTCTGAGGTGCCATAACCTTAGGTGCTGGTGACAGAATGTGGGCCTTGCAGAGACTATGGGAACTGCTGACAGCAGAATTTGGCCAGTCTATTAACATCAACCATCTTCTAGGAGCTTTGGTAAGGCGACAGTGATGTTGATGCTCGCCTCTTCACATTTTTCACATTAAGGTATATGTGAAACATTGAAATGCTTTAGCAATGAAAATGCCAACAGGAAATGTGCAAATGAACCTTCTTATACAGGTCTGCAAGCCTCTAAAGGTACTCCATTTTGAAAAGAAATGGCTAATTCTAATACTGTATGCGTGTGGGTTTGGAATTGCCAAGAAGTGATAGAAATGCTTTCAAGATAGGAAATGGATGGAAATGATAGGTCACATAACGGTTTCACACAGGAGTTGGACTTGATGATCCTTATGTGTCCCTTCCAACTCAGTATATTCTATGATTCTGTAATGGTCTAAGTGTTGTTGGATAGCATAGAGGAGAATCCCTTTCAGGTTCTCCTAACCTATGTAGGGAAGTTGTTGGCATTTCCCTGGCTTATGAATTTTTTTTCCCCATCAATGTAAGAATATAAATTGTTCTTAAATTCAAGGTTCTAAATTTAGAAAAAATTAATTTCTTTCCTCACATAAACTCCTCTTTCTCATTGTGTTTTCTGTTAGGTGTAACTTTTGCTTTTACACATTTCTATATGCAAGAAATATAGAACATGTAATAGCAGTGTTCAGCCAAATGTGGCCATGTTGAACATGTTCATATAGGTGCATACGGTTATAGTGTTTTGACCAATATAGTGGATGTGTTTTATTTATCTCTAGGTCCACATCACAGTGTAATGTAATAAATTATACAATGTAATAACTTTCTTCATGCGAAGCCCCTGCTTCCACCCTGAATTAATATAGATTCTCTATGTTCATCATGGTTATGTTTAGGTGAGTGCAAGTGTTGGAGAAATAGGGAAACAGTATCAAGTAGGAAACCAATATTCTTAATGCAGGTATCTGACTTCGAGGTGGTTCTTGGTTCTTAATAAATGCAGTGGTTCTGTTGGTGTAATTGTCCTTATTATGTTATGTTTCCTTTTACATAATATGGCTTCAACAGATATGAATGACTGGGGTGCTGAGAGGTGACACTAATCCAAATGAAATGTTTTATGACCCTTGAATGTTTGTTCTGTCCCACTTTGTCTTCTCATAAAGTTGGTAGAAGTGTGTGCAATTCCTTTTAGTTTCTTCAGTTCAGAGGCTGGTGCACTAGCTTATGCTATCCATGAAAATATCTTCTCTCTCTTACTGGACGTGAGTGAAAACTCTTTAAGAGAAACACTTAATTTTATCAGTGTATGGGGTATTTTAACAAATAGTTTATCAATTGGCATTAATCTGGTTGTCATTGTACCAGAAGCCAGTATAGGGTATTAGACAGTAAAGCTTCAAATATGAAACCGAATGCTTACTTTAGTCAAATATAACTCCTGTTTATTTGTAGAGAACTGTATTATATAGCTTTGTGTTTTTAACAGACACACTACTTATGGGACAACTTTGTAGTATGTTTCCTGCTGAGTTCCCTGAATAAGTGTTCAAAAACATGTGTCTTGCCCTGAACATACAGTCATAGTGGACATCCTCAACACTTTCAGATATGCTCTCTGTGCTTGAGTTCTGTATTTATTACATGGAATAGAATCTTAACTTATAGCTGTGTCACAAGGCTGAATCTAACTATTATTTATGAAACACTTCTGTAATGTTATAAAGATGCAAGAGAAACATCTCTGAAACAATTTGGTGTTCTTGGTGGTGTTCGGTGAATAGGCATCTAGTATACTGTGTAAGGAAAAAGGAGAATCATTCTTCAAATTAGATAGTATAATATAGGAAAGAGTACATAATCATGTAATTTGTATGTCGTCATAGTGTTTGTGAGGGGCATATGAAGTGGTTTGAGTTCTAAGAATAGAAAAGGCTGCATTTATGTAAAGTATTAGTTTTTGGAGAATATTATTCTTTCTTACAAACCAGCATATGTGTATATGTGTGTGTGTCTATATACACACACATGCACTTATATCTGTTTTGGAAATTCAGGAGAACATAGCTAAATTTGTTTGGGTTACCAGTACTCAATATTGTCAAGAGACATGACTGACAAATGTAATGTATATTAATATGTTAAGCCTAGGAAATTGGTTAATGTAGCATACTTTAAAAAACACAGCGTATTGATAATTTTACTGTGTGTGCAGAGGTGCATGCAGACTGTTTCATAGTATATATGCACTCTATTTCTGAAATTTGATTAATTTATGCCATTAAAAATATTAATTTAATTACTATTCAACTCACTTGAATTGCATCAGTGAAGCAGACCTAGAAGTAATTTCCAAAGCAGTGTAACACTGCTGTTTCTATTTAATAGCTGAAGTGGAGCTAATTTTTGTTGAGAGCTAGTCAAAGGCTGAGGTTCTGGGTCATGAATTTTAGCAACAACTGTTCTACTACTCTGCTTGTTTTTTAAGTTTAGTGTGTTAAATAAGAATTCACTTCCTCTCTATTTTAATAAATCTTAAAATATGTTTTTACAGCCTTCTTGAAGAAAACCATCTTTTCCCAGTTCTTTTTCAAGTCATCTGGGTAAGAATAACTTTTTTTAAAACTATATGTATGCACACACAGAATAGATACCTATCCCCCAAATCATGTCAAACTAGTAAGTTTCATTAGGCATGTTGATAAAATAATATGATATTGATAAAATTAAATTGAACAGTATGGTAATAAAAAAGAACCCAGTGTAAGCTGTCATGTATGTTGTTCTTGCCAACTAATCTACCTGTATAAAAACTTTCTTTTGCAAAATAAATACTTTTTTCTGTTTTGAAACACAACCCTGAAAAATAAAGTTAATGAGCTCGATCCTTAATTAGAACTGTATGTTTGCCTAACCCTTCAACAAATGCTGTATCTACTCTTAAAAAGCAAGAGTGCTGCTGCTGGCATGGTAATGCCAGTTCCCCCTAATTGCTTTTTGAACTGCTTTCAGTTTAAAGTATCAGGGCTATGATTTTAGATAGTCACTTGTTGAATTTCCATCCCTAAGCAGGACCTGCCACTTATGAAAAATGTTCATGGTTTTGTGTGTCTTAAATCTTGCAAAACAAATGTTTTAATGAAGTAGAAATATGTCTGCTAATTTGTAAACCAGGAATTATGCTATTCACTAGCCTTCTTGTTGCTAAATTCCACAGTCTCTTGTTTATTTTGCCAACCTTTTTGCTCATGAAGTTGTATCAGGTAAGTGTCCTGCAATATAGGCATGCTCCAGATGAATACTAAATGTCCATTATAAATAAATGTGATTAGTTTATGTAGTGCAGGCAGATTGCATGCTTGGTTTTGTATCATTCTTGATACAGTCTTAAGGTAGATGATGTTCATAAATATGATTCTGAATCAACTTTGATTTTTTCCTTTCTTAGGTTTAAGTATTTTAATCTTCTTTCTTCATTTGCAGTGATTTATTTCACTGCCTATCACTGTAATACTTAAAACTCTTTAATACCACATACCTAGATAAGCACTTTTTTATTCAAGTCACCTCTTTAGTGATGAGAGGTTTTTCCAGTAGCATACGGGACACGGGCTTTATGCTATTTTTGTCTACGTGTATGTCCAAATCTCTTCTTCTGATAGCTATTAACAATGAAAATATTTTACAGTAGTTCATAAATAGTTTTGATCTAGGATGAGTACTGCTTTTAGGTAAAGAGGAACACAGTAAAATATCAGTCAAATGTTTTATGTATGGCAAGTATGCTGATGATACAAAGCTGGGAGGGGTGGCTGACACGCAGGAACACTGTGCTGCCATCCAGCCAGACCTGGACAGGCTGGAGAGCTGGGCAGGGAGAAACCAGATGAAGTTCAACAAAAGCAAGTGTAAAGTCTTGCTCCTGGGGAGGAACAACCGCACGTATCAGTACAGGCTGGGGGATGACCTGCTGGAGAAGAGCTCTGTGGAGAAGGACCTGGGGGTCCTGGTGGATGACAGGTTGGCTATGAGCCAGCAGTGTGCCCTGGTGGCCAAGAGAGCCAATGGGATCCTGGGGTGCATCAGGAGGAGCGTGGTCAGAAGGTCAAAGGAGGTGATCCTCCCCCTCTACTCTGCCCTGGTCAGGCCCCACCTGGAGTATTGTGTCCAGTTCTGGGCTCCTTGGTTTAAAAAGGACAGGGATCTCCTGGAGAGAGTCCAGAGAAGGGCTATGAAGATGACTAAGGTCCTGGAGCATCTCCCCTATGAGGAGAGGCTGAGTAAGCTGGGATGGTTCAGTCTAGAGAAAAGAAGACTGAGAGAGGACCTAATTGGTGTTTATAATTATCTTAAGATTGGGGCGCAGGGGGAATTGGTGGTCAGTGGGGGACAGGACAAGGGGCAATGGCTGCAAACTGGAGCACAGGAAGTTCCGCACCAACATGCGGAGGAACTTTTTCCCAGTGAGGGTGCCAGAGCCCTGGGACAGGCTGCCCAGGGAGGTGGTGGAGTCTCCTTCCCTGGAGATATTCAAGACCCATCTGGACACCTATCTGTGCAGTATGAGCTAGGGAGCTGCTTTGGCAGGGGGGCTGGACCCCATGATCTCTCGAGGTCCCTTCCAACCCCTATAATTCTTTGATTCTGCTAATATCCTCAAATATCAAATTAATCTTTGAAATTTCTCCAGTTGTTAGAATCTTGACATTTAACTGCCAATTTATATATATACATAGCAAGTTGATGACACAAAACTGGGAGGAGTGGCTGATTCACCAGAAGGCTGTGCTGCCAACCAGTGAGATCCCTACAGGCTGGAGAGTTGGACTGGGGGAAATTTAATGAAATATAACAAGGGCAGGTGTGTAGTCTTGCATCTGGGGAAGAACAAGCTGAGGAACTAGTATAGGTTGGGGATGGACCTGTTGGAGAGCTGCATAGGGGAAAGGGACTTGGAGATCCTGATGGAAGCTCAGGATTACCACGAGTCAGCAATGTGCCCTCATGGCCAGGAGAGCCAATGGCATCCTGGGATGTATTAGAAGGGGTGTGGCTAGTAGGTCAAGAGAGGTTCTCCTCCCCTTGTGTTCTGCCCTGGTGATACCACACTTGAATTATTGTGTCCAGTTCCGGGATCCTCAGTTCTAGAAGGACATAGAACTCCTTGAAAGAGTCCAGCACAGGGCCACCAAGATGATTAAGAGAGTGGAACATCTTCCTTATGAGGAAAGGGTGAGGGAGCTGGGCCTCGTTCGCTTGGAGGAGACTGAGGGGTGACCTTATTAATGTCTATAAATATGTAAAAGATGAGATCCCTTCCAACCCCTAACATTATGTGATATAGACACACATATATGTGTGTGCGTATGTTTAGTGTATCTGTGAGTACTTGAACGTGCTCATGATCTCTAGAAATATTCCTAGATCTTTAAAATCTTCTTACAACATATCTGTAGTCAAGGAGTTTAAAATGTGCGTATGCTACAACCCTGTAAGTAGAATAAGATGGAGTTGGTTATAAATGCTTCGTTCTGACCTCCCTACACACAGTTTTAACTCATGAGTTCTAGAAATAATTTTTTTAGAGAGTAGGGAGCAGCTGTGTTCAAATTATTTGCATGACTGGTTGTCTGTGAAGGCTTCACAACTCCTGTAATCCTGGGTAGTTTATAGTTAGAATTGAGGCAGAGGGGTGGCTTACAAGTTTTAGGGAGAAAAACAGATTCCTTGTTCAACTTTGTTCAGAGAGGACACCTGTAATGGCTTCAACAGCATCTACAGCAGTCAGCTTTAACAGTACACCGACTGTCAGCTGTGGCCAGTGTTTCCACCCTCCTTATTATTCCCCTGTTTTCCCTACAGAAAAGTGAATTCAGGAAAGGAATATTGAGAAATGGGGGAGGCTCAGGAGCTACGACTGCTCGGACTGGAAGGATTAATCATAGGGCTGTTTTTGCTCATGAACAGAACAAATTCTTTTGTTACAGGTTTCTGGAACAGTTTTCATGGTCATATGAGTGAAAGGCACTGCATATCATTTACTTCTTGTTACTATCCATAAGCTAGTCTTTGGCTAGGCTTATACTTGCATTGGTGTCAAGAAACAGATGGGTACCATTGAGCTCAGTGGTGTACCTAGGGTTTTACCAGTTCCTAAACTATTGAATTTGAATTATTGTATCAATTCTCAAAAAATGTATTTTATTCTGTCAGTAAGTTAATGTAGAGCTATTGCTATCAAGTTCAAGGAATATCACTAGTACTTCATAGTTTCCTATGCTGAGAGCAAATGTCCCATGTATCTTCTGTGCAGCATTAACTGTAGTTGCTGTTATTTCCAGTGATGACAGGACATTGACTTTTTTTAGGCTCTGAAGGGAAATAATGTGAGCTCAGAATTGAAAAGTGTCTCCAGGAGCAGCCTGCATTTCTAGACTGCTACAATCAAATTGGGATTGAATGTGCTAGCTTTAATCTGTCTGTCACAGCAGTGAGGACATGATGGCTTGTAGATACTGGGCAATTCACCAAAAATGGGTTTTAATGTGACTGCTTCTTGCTGCTCGTTGATGTAAAGTTGCACTATGTCATATACTGCATACTAGCTGATGTGGTCTAAGCAGGAACATGGAGATTTAGATTCTCATATATCTGGACCATTCAGATCTCTGAACTCAGCTGAATTATACCCAGTGTATCCTTTCATGTCCTTTATGACTGCCATTATGTAAATATTATAATTGCCAAACAAAAGGAACTGAATCAGTTGAAAAGGGTGTTACTGTCTACCTGAAAGGTTATACTGAGAGCATAGCTGTTAGCTTTGTTCACCTGAGCTAGATTTTAGTTACTGATCTATTAGCAAGATGTTTTAAATACATTTGCCATTCCCCTGGAAACCCTCAACGCTTAGTTACATTTAGGAAATGCAAATTAATAGTATACTCTGTGAATATGTGAAAGACCTGGACACAGTACTTTACTGCAAAACTTGAGAGGGGAATTTTGTGTTACACCTGAATGCAAGTTCATCACGACCCTGATGCCAGCTCCTCATGGTGGCCATTATATAGGTTATGAGTTCTTCTGCCAGCCAAGATGAAGGTATGGCTGCAGTATGAGTAGGCGTCTGTCTTGATATGATGTCTCATGAGATCAGTGAAGATGCAAAGATGTGTGTCTATGGAAGGATGGAGACTTATTGACAATAGATGAGTATGTTTAGGATGCTAAATGATTGAAAAAACCAGAAGGCAAGCTGGCATCGGAATGTGTGAAATTTAAAAGGCACTGACTCCCCTTGGTAATGAGGTTAAAAAATAATGAGCCAAATTCCATGATGATGTAAATGATGCCAAAAGTTGGGTTGATGTAGGGTATAAATAAGGTAGGCTGCTGTTAATGAAATAGTAACTTCTGCTACCATCCCTTCTGTGTTTTATGTTTTACTTGCTGCCTTTTTCTGCTATGTCCTTAGATTTGTTTCTAATATATTTTACTGTGTCAGAACTATGAGTCTACTTGAATATTATGTCGCAGTGCTGGAATGAGATTGATAAAGGAATTAGAAATGGTTCAATCCTATATTTAGAATCTGTGGCTATTTGTATTTTAGATTGCTACCAAGATTTTGCTGAGTAACTAGCAGTGAAGCTGGCATGTATTTTATTTTACATACTGTGTTACTTTTTAGAGGGGATGGGGACCCTCCACTCATAATTATTACTTGGCCTACCTTTTGGATTATCAAAATCTAATTTATTGCATAGAAACAAAATTCTCTGTAGTTAGTGAAATTCTATTTTTTCTAATGATAAATATAAAACCTGAAGCTAATAATGCCTGTGGTTAGGAGTTCAGTGTTGCCCCCTTCTTAAAGCTTGGACGTCAGTTGTGTACTTACCCTATTAAAATCTCTAGTATAACTTTTAATTACACCAGTATCTCAGACCTGAGTTTTTGCTGTCAAATTTTTTTGCATCATTCTTTATTATAATGGTCAGTGATCATGTGAGAAATGTGGCAGTGGGGATTTAAAGGCATAGACTTTTAATAAAAATTCCTTTATAGTACAGTTGAAGGTTACTGTATAAAAGATATCTTACTATTAAATACCATCAGCTAGTGGTACATAATGTCTTAGTGTCTAAACTGTACAATCTAATTTAAAGGTACAAATATAATGACTTTATACTGTTATCCTTTACACAAGCAAATTCACATTTTCTTTACATTTTTGAAATTAAAATTAATTTTGAAATGACTTGATTTTACTTGATTTTTTTCCCTCTAAATGGAATGCAAAGCTGTTACACAGTATGTTTCTTTTTATTGTCATATTCTCATATTTTTGTTTGCTTTTCCTAGTTATTCTAGGTTTGAGGTTTTATACTGTCTCTGTCTATCTTGGGACTTCTATATGAGTCCATGTTTAAAAGCTTAATTACAGACCTGGACATCTTAACCTAAAGGATCCTTCACGGTTCACGTTTTTGCCAGACTGCTGTAAACCTGTGCTCAAAAATGCTTCAAAATTATCACCACCCTGGCAGACATTGATGCTCTTGGAAGCTGTGCTTTGTTCCCATTGTTGTAAATGCAGCTGAAAATGAAGTTCATTATTCCATGGAGTACTAAGAAAGAGAATGAGCTAGGCATAATTTTAAGAAAACTTGTAACAGTCACATCAAAATCAGTTAAACATAAAGTAAATCATACTTTAGAGGAAAAAAATTAAACCACTCCAGTTTTGTCTGGGTAACACCTTCTCAAGAGTGCTAATAATTTTGTGGAAATTTTAAGTAGGGGATATATGGCCATGTATAACTAGATTGCTTTGTTTTTTTAAAATATTAAAAGTAATTTAAACTAAAGCCCCCGGATCAACAGTGTGAAAAAGAAACTGTTTAGCAACCAGGTGGAAGCAGTTGTTGGATTTTATATTTCAGTTTGAATGTTAATTGGAGGAAAAAGAAATTCACGTTATAGGAAGTGGTTATGATCAGAGATTCCATTCCTTGTGATCCAGTTAGGGCAACAAAGACCCACTTAGAACTGTTCAAAGATAATACTTGTTTTCAGAAAAGTTTTTCCTGTGAAAATCCTTTAAAAATGAAAAAAATATTATAGATTAAAAGCAGGAGCTTCATTATTCCTATTTTACTTGGTCTCCTGTTTGCTATTGACTGTGGTCAAATATTTGAGGGAAGAGGTAGAGGTGTTTTTCTGTTTAGCAGCCACATGGATTGATAGGTATAGAAGAACATGTGACAGACGTTATTGCAATAGTTGATGCATAGTTTATTTCTGTCTGCTACACTAATCACATTGTGGTTGTCTAGAAGAATGGGAAAGCATGTCTCTAACTTTTCCAAGTACTTGTAGATCATCCAGGATGGATACTTGAAACAGTGGAGTAGGAGACTTTTTATAGAGAGAGCTCGTTTATGCTGCCAACATCCTCTGCTGGAGAAAATTAGGATAACAAATATAGCAAATAATAAAAGGTCCAGCACATAGTGTGACTGTGCAGTTGGTCGTCTATGCTGTCAATGAGCTTTGAGCTCAAGTCCCTCTTTAAGCTCTGTGCCTGCATGAGAAGATCAATACTGGAGTAAGGGGTAGCTATTGATGTTTCACTCCAGACTGCTGGCATAGTTGATCCCTAAATTAGCCTTAGCTCTCTATTAAAATGAGTACAAAGTTATCTGGAAGTGTTTAGGCAACAGGTTTTAAAGGACAGGAAATGGTTATTTTAGTAGCTTTGTGCGTGGTATTCCTGTTCCTGGCTGCGTATTCAATACTGTTAGATAAAAACCAAATGCAGTTTTAGCACAAATGCTTATTGGTGAATTTTATCTGCACATTGCTGCTTTTTGGGAAAATCTGTGTTTATAAGGTATCCAGAATGTCCTGGTTTCAGCTAAGGTGGGGTTAAATTACTTTTCAGCAGTGGATGGAATGCCATGTTTGGGTGTTAGGATGAGAGCAGTGCTGATAGCACCCTGATGTTTCTAGTTGTTGCCCAGCAATCAAGGTCTTTTTCAGTTCTTCGTATTTCTAACTAACAGGAGGGGACACAGCCAGGACAGGTGACCCAGACTGGCCAAAGAATATATTCCATGCCAGTTATGTCATGCTCAGTGCAAAGGGGGGACTGGGAGGAGGAGGAGGAGGAGGCAACTCCAGGATGTGCTGGTTTTGGGGACGGTCGGGTTCCAGGACGGCTCTGGGCTGTACAGCCTGAGTTGTGTAGTTCGGTGAGAGACTGCATTGTGTGTCACCAGTTTCATGTATTTTGTGCTCTAAAGTCCTGTTATCATTGTTGTTTTGTTTTTTTTTCTTCTGCTATTTTAGTAAACTGTCCTTATCCCAACCCGTGGGGTTTTGGTTTGGGTTTTTTTTTCCCTCTTTACATTTCCCTTCCCTTCCCCCACCCCCCCCCCCCCCAACTTTTTCCCCCTTCTTCTTTTTGTTAAAAGAACAAGTGACTGTGTGGGGCTCAGCTCTCAGCTGAGGCTAAACCACCACACAGAATTAGAGTCTAAGAGTGATTTTTGTGGACTTAATTATAGTTAGGAACCTTAAATTTATCCATAATTATTTTTTTTAAATATTTGTGAAGTATATTTGACTTCAGCAGGGCCTTTGATACTGTCTCCCATGACACCCTGATAGCAAAGCTGAGAAAGCATGGGATAGATGAGTCGACAGTGAGGGGGGTTGAGAATTGGCTGTCGGACCGGGCTCAGAGGGTTGTGATTCGAGGAGCAGAATCTGACTGGAGGCCTGTGACTAGCGGTGTCCCCCAGGGCTCGGTGTTGGGTCCAGTCCTGTTTAATATCTTCATTGATGACCTTGCTGAGGGAATAGCATCCACCCTCAGCAAGTGCTGATGATACAAAGCTGGAAGGGGTGGCTGACACGCAGGAACACTGTGCTGCCATCCAGCCAGACCTGGACAGGCTGGAGAGCTGGGCAGGGAGAAACCAGATGAAATTCAACAAAAGCAAGTGTAGAGTCTTGCTCCTGGGGAGGAGCAACCGTATGTATCAGTACAGGCTGGGAGATGACCTGCTGGAGAAGAACTCTGTGGAGAGGGACCTGGGGGTCCTGGTAGATGACAGGTTGGCTATGAGTCAGCAGTGTGCCCTGGTGGCCAAGAGAGCCAATGGGATCCTGGGGTGCATCAGGAGGAGTGTGGCCAGCAGGTTGAAGGAGGTGATCCTCCCCCTCTACTCTGCCCTGGTCAGGCCCCACCTGGAGTACTGTGTCCAGTTCTGGGCTCCCTGGTATAAAAAGAGCAGGGATCTCCTGGAGAGAGTCCAAAGAAGGGCTACAGAGATGATTAGGGGCCTGGAGCATCTCCCCTATGAGGAGAGGCTGAGTAAGTTGGGACTCTTCAGCCTTGAGAAGAGAAGACTTAGGGGGGACCTAATTGGTGTCTATAATTATCTGAAGTATGGGGTGCAGGGGGAATTGGCCAGCCCCTTTTCTTTGGTCTGTGGGGACAGGACAAGGGGCAATGGCTGCAAGTTGGAGCGTAGGAAGTTCCGCACCAACATGCGGAGGAACTTTTTCCCAGTGAGGGTGCCAGAGCCCTGGGACAGGCTGCCCAGGGAGGTGGTGGAATCTCCTTCTCTGGAGATATTCAAGACCCATCTGGATGCCTATCGGATGTCCTAGGGAGCTGCTTTGGCAGGGGGGTTGGACCTGATGATCTCTCGAGGTCCCTTCCAACCCCTACAATTCTGTGATTCTGTGATTCTATGTACATTTCCAAAAATCTACTAGATTTAATAGCCAAATTGTATGCTGTGGCAGTATATGTAAAACTGCTGTGACAATTAGGAATGCAATCTATGAGGATTTCTGAAAATGCAAATTCCAAAATCTGATTTTAATGGGTCGTTTATAATGCAAAATAATTGCTTGTTTGAAAGAGATTTAGTACCCAAAGATGGATTAAGGAGAAACTAATGAGGAAGTTTTAGGCTACCTTAGAATGTATAAGTTTGGAATGATAAAAAAATTTTAAGATGTGTTTTACAGATGACAAATGTAATGCAAATCTATAAATTACTCTAAGTAGAAGAACACTAATGTAGTGAGAGCTGGGTCCCACAAAAGTTATCTGTCACTTTAAGGGGGGGGAGGGAGGCGAACGAAAGAAGCCACGGAGTAAAGGAAAGAAAAATTAGCAATTAGTAATGGAATTACTAGTAATTAGTAATTAATGTGGAATATTCTCATTGGCCAACAAGGCCTGTTGCTAGGCTGAACCCAGGACAACTAACAAAACCTGACAAATTTCTAACCAACACGTTGAAGTCTTTAATAAGGTATATATTGTCTTTTTAATGCTAAATCGAATGAATAAGCGTGTTTCTAAAGATTTAAGAAGGTACTGTAAAAGACAGTAGGGTACAGCATGTTAACTTCCCATTTTCAAGGAATAAAGTAGGGCTTCTGTGCTAGAAATATTTTTTTCACTACTCTGTTAACTTGCTTAAACACTTTAGTTTAAGGATAGGTGTCTGAGACTACTTAACTGTCTTAAATTGCTGACTTGAAAGCAGTATATACTTAGAAGGGGTAACCCTGTGTTTCAGAATTCATAGTCTTGGAAATGAGTCTAAGTGGAACTCTTGAGATTATTTTAACAGAAAGTAAAATTTTACTATGAGAAAGTGGGGTTTTTGTGTTCAGAGTTGTGTGGTTTTATTGGGTTCTTTCAGGAACAGATTTTTTTTTGGTCAGTAATCTTTCAGTCAGGAGTTTCTGGGGGAATGTTTATCTATACATCTGGAAATTATCAGTGATGAATCAGGTTGTCAGTCTGTTACAGTCAGTTGTTCTCCACAAGTATTAACACTGTGCACAGAATAAACTCCTAACAGATTTGTTGATATGTAGCTATTGTCATCTTAATTGATGACAACGAAACTATTAGACTCCAAAATGCATGGTATAGGAACCATTTCTGACCATGGTTAGTAATGAGAACCCATGATATATGATTTGTTTCACAGGATATTGTTGGATGATGTGCAGGGGTTTTCCAGATGGGTAAAAATCATAGAATCATAGAATTTCTCCACTTGGAAGAGACCTATAAAGAACACTGTCATATATTTTAGTTTTAGGTAGTCCTGCTAGGAGAAGGGAGTTGGACACTAAGACTATTGTCCAGATACTCCTTGAACTCTGAAAGGCTTGGAGAGGTGCCCAATCCCCTGGGGAGCCTATACCTGTGACCCTGTCTATCAAGAACCTTTTCCTAATGTCCGATCTGAATTTACCCTTATGCAGCTTCATTCCATCTCCTCATGTTCCATTGCTTGTCACCAGAGAGAGGAGATCAGCACCTCCCTCTTCACTCCCACCTTGAAGAAGTTGTAAATTTCAACAAGGTCACCTCTCAGCCTTCTCTTCTCCAAGTAAACAAACCAAGTGACCTCAGCTGCTCCTTGTAAGTCTTGCCCTTGAGACCTTTGACTACCTTTGTCTCCATCCTATGGAAGGAGATGCTGTGACTCACTGATTGGCTCAGTCTTGGTCAACAATGACTCTGACCTTGAGTTGGCTGGTGTTTATTCTCACAGGCCTACAGAAAGCTTCCAGCTACTTCTTGCAGAAGCCACCCCTGCAGCCCCCTGCCAGAACCCAGCCATGCAAAACTACAACAGATTAAATGTTGTAACAGATTAAAACTAAAGGAAGGAAGGTTTAAATTAGATATTAAGGGCAAGTTGTTTACAGAGAGAGTGGTGAGGTGCTGGAACAGGCTGCCCAGAGAGGTGGTGGATGCCCCGTCCCTGGAGGTGTTTAAGGCCAGGTTGGATGGGGCCCTGGGCAACCTTGTGTAGCTCCAGGCCTGAGGTTGGTGTCCCTGCCTGTGGCAGGGGGGTTGGAGCTCTCTGATCCTTGGGGTCTCTTCCAACCCTTGCCATTCTGTGATTCTGTGACCTTAATTGAGGTGCCTAAAACTGCATGCAGTACTTAAGGTGGGGCTGCACAAGTGCAGTGTAGAGTGGGAAGGTCGTCTTCTTCAACTGACTAGCTATGCTGGCCTTGATGCACCCCAGGCTGCGAGAACACGCTTTTGTCTCGTACTCAGCTTGCCATAAACTCAGCCGCACAGATCCCTTTCCATGGGTCAGCTTTCCATCCTCGTTCCCCAGTGAAAAGGTCAGCATGAGTTTTCGTTGCACAGGCACTTTGCTACAACCATTTCATAGGAGAACGTATCATTGTAATTTACACTAGACTTCCAGCATGTTTGTTGAAACCACAAATCTTAAGGGTTTTCTGGGCTGCAGTCAGTGTGTGGCTGCAATTCACAAAGATGTCTCCACCTAACTTCGAGCTAGTCATTTAGCTAACATAAGTAATGTGGGTACAGCAACAAAGGGCTTAGAATCTGCAAAGCCTGCTATGCTGCTTAATAAATACTTGGGCAGTTAGCTGCTGCAGCCATCCTGCTTTGAGTACCCTAGCATGTTCAAAGTGGAGGATGTCTTCACATTCAATGTATGGATATCCTCCCATACTTGTAAAAGACCAATGTAGTTTGAAGAAATCTTATGGAAAGGACTAGAACTGGAGTATCAGAAGTGATGGGAACATATTCTGGGGAATTATAGATCATATGCTGCTCGTTTGAAGAGGTACCAGAAACCTCTAAGGTGGTGTGCCACTTCTTTTGTATTCTATTGACTAGGATCATGAACTTTGGATAATAAAAGAAACACTGTATAATTAAAAGTTTTGCATTTAGGAAGTTTTCAAACTTATAAAAAGTTCCTCAACAGCTGCTAGGTTTAAACAGAGCTGGAATGATTTACTTTTTCCCCCATAACCTTGACAAGATTATTTTTGGGGGCTTTGTGTTTTCCTGAGTGGTATTAGTAGCTGATTTTCAGCTGTTCTTGTAGAGTTGCTTGAGTCAAATAGTTTTGACTGGTTTTAATTCAACTTTCTATTATTGAGAGGTCATAGTGGTAGTAGTTAAATGCGTATTTGTTACAAATGAAAGAATTGAGAACAGGGCTTCAGGTTTTTTCATTTACCTAAAGTACATGATTCATGGGATGAAGAATGGGACTTGTTGGCAGAGTGCCAACAGAATTGAGAGCACTGCTTCCTATTCCACCTGATGATTTGTATTTCTTCTTGACCCTGGGCAAATTGTATAAGCCTTCTTTTTCAGCTTAGTGTGTTCCATCCTTTGTGTGTCCAATGAACACATTTACTCTTACAAAATTATCAGACAGCAATGCTCACCATTCTGAAACTAGGCCTGTTTAAGGTCCCTGCTGGACCTTATTCAAGCATAATTCTTTAATGAATTTTCCTTATGTTGAGGTAATTTCTGAACTAAAAATGAACAGCACAGGAATGTAGGGATGATAAATTCATAAGAATTTAGAAGGTATTTGAATTTGCTTATGAGAAGCACTGTACAAATTTTCAATAAATGTGAGCAACCTATTTTATGACCACATGTCTGTGCAGATCTATCATGTAGGATCATCTAAGATTGCTGGTGGAAAAAAAAATATGTGAGGGAAGCAGAGCCATCCTTTAAATTACTATGATATTAAAAGTTTATATTGTGCGTAATGAAATAGCTATTAAAAAGGAAAAATATACTAAAGCATATCCTTTTTTTTTTCTTATTTGGAACATTACTTTGAAACAATGCTCCTGTTAGGGGAGAGAATAAAGTTATTTACAAAATTACCTGATGCCTCACTTCTGAGAGAAAAACTGAATCCACAGCATTTGTGACACCATTATGTTCCTTTATAGGACGGAAATTCATCTATTTGCATCTTAAAAGAATTGCTTCCTATTGCTAAACACTAATATTTTAGTGTGTATGCTACATAAAGTTTTACATTTTATATTCAGTGTTAAGGGACATAAGAAAACTCATATAAACAATATTATGTACTTCCTGGAAGGTTTTTTATCCTGTCCCAGAGGTAAAAAATTTTACAGATAATAAACATGAGTCTAAAAGACTTTTATAGAGTTTAAGAGATTACTATAACATATTGAAAAAAGGAAATCACAAACAAGTAGAGTTGTGTAGGTCTGTTTTGCAGAAATAGTGACCATGATTGCTGCAGATACTAGAAGGCATTTCGGATTTTTGTGATGTTATGACTGTTTTCCATCTCTTTGATCTCACTGTTCAAGTTTATTTTACTGGTAAAAGCAAGCAAGCATACTGGCTTTGTGGAAGGTTTTTTTATAAAATGTTTCTGAACTAGTCAAAAGTGGATGGTTGTTTTGTGTATTCTGGTATAATGTCTTGCAAGTTGTCTTTTGGAAGAAAATGTTTCCAGTGTATTTAAAAGAAGAAGTTGCAGGGATGCATTGTGGTGACATGGTTTAAACTCTCTTCAAAACAGCTAACTATAATCCTAATATTTGTCCAGTGTTATTGTATGGAATTCTGTGATTCTTTCAGCCACTGACTTGGGATCCAATACCATAGTCCAAAAGTCTTCACCCCTGCAAATAGGGAAATATAATTTCTGACTGTGTGGTGGTCCTTGATTGTTGCTCAAAATCCACAAGGCTTCTCCTATATCTAGAGGATTGCCTCTGGACTCTGGTAGTTGGCACTTCCTGTAATCCCTTCTAATTACAAAGGCTGTAGTAGCTTTGTTAGGAATACCTAGTTTGTTCAACTGCTGTGTCAGGAGAAGAATTTAAAATATATTTTTAAATACTGTAATAATGCTTACTCTGAACCTTTGACATCTTGGAGGAATCCTAGTGAATAGAAACCCTGATGATCAGAGGGTCCGGAGCATGTGGCAGACACAGAAAGGCTGAGAGAACAGGTTGCATATCCCCACCCTGAGCCTTCTTTGCACAGGTTGTCATAATAACGATCTTATTCCTGTCTGTAGCTACCTCACTGGACGTTTCAGGGAAGATGAAGTATGACTTGTCTCACCAGTGCTCAATGGTGGGACAAGAGGGTGAATGCAAGTTGGAATACAGGAAATTATAGCTTCATTTGGAAGGAAATGTTGGGTTTTTTTGTTGTGGGGAGGGGGATTGAACACTGGGATGTGGACCCAAAGACTTTGTAGTGTCTGTGTGCTGGGGACTCTTACAACTCAGTTGGATGCAGCCCTGAGTCAGCCTTCTTTGGCAGGACTACTTTATCAGGGGATTAAATGAGAGAGCTCCAAAGGTATCTTCAACCATATCGTTTGATAGGGTTGGTTTTTCTATACACACACACACATATATATATGTGCACACACAAACATCTTCTGTGATTTGGTCTAATTCAGTCTATCTTCTTAAAAAACAACCAACCAAAAAATAACCCACAGGTTATCTCCTAGCATGGTAACCACCATTCACTGTGTCCTACCTGCAGTTAGGCATGTTAACCCCTCTAAATTGGGATCCAGGTTAGTAGTCTTCCAGGTGAGCTTGGGTTTATGCACTCTTCAGCTGTTTCCAGTTTCCTAATTACTTGTGTGCTTTGACCATTAAGTAAGCAAGGTGAAGGGGCTGAAGTGGAAATGCTTATTCAGCTGGCTTGGCTCTGCTCCCATTTCTCCCTTACCTGAGCCAGCTACATTTTATACTGCATGAGGGTTCTTTTATGAACCATGTTCAAGGTAGACTCAAGGTCAGGGATGGATAGATGGATGTGTAAAGTCAGTGAGTGTTTCTGCCAGCATTTTTTTGTCTGGCAATACTCTTGGACATTATGCAAGGTACCTTAAAATGAGTCTTACTTTTGTGTTTTTTGAACATTGTTCTGGAAAAAAAAATAAAGTGGTATATATGAGACTTTTGTGGCTGGGTAATTTGAATATTGTGGGAAAAATTTAGGACAAAATATTTTCCTAATGATTTTTCCTTACAGACAGTACAACTCTGCCTCTTAAGGGAATATGCTAACTTCAGCTATGTACCTGACTGCTAAAGATGATGATACTAGCTTTTCCTTGTAACACTTTTTGGTTTTTTTTAGAGTTTTCTCTCTCTAAAACTAAATGGAAAACAAGTGTACTTAAATTTTGACTAGCATCTTTCTCCTTAACTGTCACCTTTGGAACAGTTAAGATTTGTAGAATATTTGAAATGTGTATCGAGAGAGAATGTTGTTATGCTGTTTAGGAGAAGAACTATGTTTAAAAATAAGAAAATTAAGGATTTATTGCATTCTCTTGTGTAGTTTAAACAACAGTGTTGAGTGTTTTCATTATTTTTCTCTGCAGTTCAGACAAACCTCTAAGAACCTGTTTTCTCACATGAAGGAAGGGCAGTTTGAATCATGCATAGTTCAAAAGAATTTAAAAAGTATGGAAAGACATTAATTTTCACCCTGAAAGAGAAATCCTATTTATTTTGTCATTTTATATTGATATATAGCATTAACAGTCTGCAGTACTTCATCTTATACTGCATACTTCTGTCTAGAGCATTCCATCAGGAATAATTCTCTTACTGTGCCCCTAGTTGAGTCTGAAGGAGAGGAGTTTAGGACCTTTTCCTGTGGTCACTGAACACTGTACCTGAAATGTCATTTCTGTCATCAGATCAGTCCCCATTAGTCTTGGGAACTTAAGGCTGAAGGATATTGAGTGTTTATGTTCCTTAATGATGGATGTTGCCAGCAGCAGGAGTGAGAGACCAGGACTGACCATCACCACGAACTGCCCTAAGATTTGGATAGGCACGCAGCTGGTACTCCTTCTCTCCCCTCTCAGTTTTTCTGCAAACATGATGTATATGAAGATCTTACAAAGTTCATGGGGCAGAGTTTCTGGATGAAGTTTTTCCCCCCCTTTTGTCAGGGAAGACAGCAGGCCTGCTAGCAGCCTAGTTCTCTTCACCCAAGACATAGGCCCTGACAATATTCTTCTGTTCCCATGAGACAGGAAAAGTTATTCCTGCTGAGAGGATCCTAATAATCACATTCTCAAAACACAGCGGCCTTGCTGATAGGTGTACAGGCTGCCCTAAACCAAGAAGCAGTTATGGGAAGGTATTTGGGAGTAACAGAACATGTTGGGAACCAAACATAACAAGAGGGTCAAAACAGCAGGTGTGCGGATGCTTTTAGGTATTAAAGGTAAACTAAGGATGTGCAGCTATAAGGTTTATCAGAACTCGTTATAGTTACTAACCAATCAATACAGTGTGAACAGTGTGTGTAACCAATTAGCAGTTTTTTAGCTTGCCACGTTTGCAGTAAGAAAGGTATAGAATCTGGGTGATTTCACCTAATAAAATGGCTGGCTGGCTTCATGGCTTCACCTAAAATTCATATACTGAATTGCGTGTTGCTCCCTGCTGGATGCCACACCCTCTTTGTTGGGATTTTAATTTTTGGTAATCATAAAGCTGGTTAGCATTCAAGTATTCTTTCATCTCACTTGATTTGGGCCTTTTTGATGGAAGTTTCGTACATAACCTTCAGGATCTTGTGAGTATCTTTGCAATTAAAATCCTCACAAGTTTTTTTGACACCTAATACTACTCACTTTCAGTTTAATTTGCACTCCTTTTCAAAGCAACTGTGAAACCTGTATGTGTTCTGAAGTATTGCACAGTGTGTCTGCTGTCAACAGTCCTGACTACCTATGCAGCAATGCAAGGTGTGTTGCTGTTATCACTCAAGAATGACATATTTTGTTTGGATAAAAACCCAGTGTAATAAAAACATCTGCTTAATCCTTAGTCCTGGTCAGAAAAGTAAATGGAATGTTATAGTTTGTAAGAGGGAATATTACAATAGTAAGCAGAAAAACATCGTGCCATGCTAATCCCTGTGTGGATTTTGGGTTTCCCATCTCAAAAAGGTTATAGTAGAACTGCAAAATATGCAAAGAAAAGAGAGACAGATGATCAAAGGTCTGGAATGGCCTCTTCGGTGTGCTTTAATCTGGAAGGTGATGAGTGAGGGGGAAGTATGATAGCATGCAGTCACGAGTGGCTCGTACAAGGTGAACAGGGAACAGTGTTGCTGTTCACTGTATCCTCTAATATAAAAAACTGAATTATAAGAGCTAAAGAAAACTTGCAGTTGGAATCTTAAAACTGACAGAAGGTGATACTGTTTCCTATAGCGTTAAGTTCGGCTGTGCCATAGGGTCATGAGTTTACTTGAATTAAAAAAGAGACTGGGTGAATTTGTGGAAGAAAACTGCACTGAGAGCTCTTATGTTCAAAAGATCTGCTACTGGCTCAGAGTCCTTGGGTGGGAATTCCTAGAGGCTGGGGAAAGTGTTCGGTATACCTAGCTTTGAAAGGCTGCTTCTGTTGTTGAGTGGTTTACATAAGCTGTTGGGTAGGTAGGCTTCTGGCTTGAACCAAGTCAGGTTGAAGATGCATGCATGGGAACCTTTCCATGTGGTAGGTTTCTAGTTAGCAGCTGTAGAAGTTTCTCTTTCCATGCCTACTTTTGTTTGAGAAACCAGTTTATTTTTTACTTAAAACAGATTGACTTGTTTTCTGAAGCAACAGTTATTTCTTTGAGAAATTAGTCCATTAAAAGTACACAGTATTAATTTTGAGTTATGGAGTTAATTTTCAGTCTGTGCTGTTCATTCGGTTGGATGCAAATATGTTGGCAATAATGAGTACAGGAGTTTAAAAAAAAAAGAGAAAAATTGAGAATTCAGAAATACTATTGGTTAAGCTCTTATTTCTAATCATATGAATCACAAGATATATTGTATTGTATAGCAAGCTCCATTTCAGTTCTCTAATTCCAGCAGGGTTTACCTGTGTGGGTGTAGGTGTCAGTACCTCTAATTGTACCTGACTTTAAAATAGGAAGGATTTTTTTTTTAAATTATCATAATTACCTTTATTAATCAAGAAGAAATTTACAAAACATTTTTAAAGTTGCATCCTGTTCCATCTCAGTGTGAGTTATTCCGTTGGCACATCCTGAATTTTTATCATTTCCTAACAGAAGTTTTTATCCCAGTATTTCTAATTAGGATTTAAGGTTTGCTGTTCATATGTTATGAATAAGTATCCTTAAGCAGATAGCATATGGAAAAAGGCATTTTTCACTTACTCAGAAGTGCTTTTTTTTTAAAACACTAAAAATAATTAAGTTCTGTGATTTTGGGGGTTTGGAGAGGGTGGTGTTTGAGTGTGTGTGTGTGTGTGTGTATGGGGTTTTTTTGCTATAGAGAAACTTGCTGGAAACAGTAGCCACATAATGAAATATACTCTCAGAAGTCTTCATGCTAAAAACCATGTTTAGTTTTTCCTCACTTTTAGTTCAAGGAGAATTATTAACAGGTTAAAACCTTTAAGTACTTTTACTTTTTAAATTTAATTATTATTTGTGATAAAACTATAGAGTTAATAGTGCTGGGATAATACTCATTTCCTATGCTGAAATTATTCTGAAGGCTGGTATGTTTCAAATAGCACGTCACAAAAAAGTAAGATTACATTTTCTACTTAACTGCCATTTATAAAAAGTCTAAATTATAGTTGGAGATTGAGTATTTGTGTAAATATGTATCTGTCTTGCCATGTACTTCAGTCATTTTATATCTAACAATCAGGTGGGTATCTAGTCTACTTTCCAGTTAATTCATGTTTGGTTGACTATGTTTTTTTGAAACACAGTGGTGATTGTGTTATTTTATTGTACAGGCAACTGAAAGAATATAATCATGGTGGACTAGGGTCTTAGTGAGCTAGCTGGTTTTGTATCTCATGGTGGCTGCAGCTGGATGTCTAGAGAAGAATTTCCAGAAAGAGTAACGCTATCTGACATCTCTACCAAGTTCTTTCTCTGCATCGAACTGCTTTTAACTCAAGACCTTTCTGAGCTGGCTGTAGTAACTATGCATTAACTATTTCTGATAAACATTTTTTTTCCATGGCCTTGTCCTGTAGCCCCTTATACAGCTACATACTATATATATATATAAACTGTTGGAGTTGCCAACACCATGGCAAGGTGCTGCACAGCCTAGCTATGCACAGAATGAAGAAACACCTCCTTTTGTCCATTTTGAACATGGATCCTACCAGATTATTTGGTTATTTTGTGTCTGTATTCAAGAAATCAGCAAACAACAGATCTTCATCCACTTAAGGCATCCTTGATTATATAAATCAGAGTATTGCCCCCCCCCCCCCCCCCCCCCCCCGTTTACTAAAACAGTTTCCTGGACTACAAAGCCATCATTACTTAGGTATATTTAAATAGAATCTGTTCCTCACTTTGGGTGATTCTTGCTGCTTTCTCAGAATATTTTCAGTTTTGGAGATGTAGGACCAGAATGTAGTCTTCAAAGGGTGAATGAGCTGTGGAATGATATTTTTCTTAATTTATTTTATTCTTCTTTCTTTCCCTAACATTTCACTTCAGTTTTCTCACTGCTGTAATTGAGCTGTCATTTGTGTGACACTGTTTTTCTTAACCTGAGATTATTAGCTCATGTATAAGTTAGGACTTTTTCCCCACCATGTGTATTATTTCATATACATTAAATTTCAGATGCAACTTGAGATACGATCTTTCTCCCTCCACTTACACAAACTCCCTATGAACAAGTTTCAGAACTCTGTGTTTAACATGGAACATTTCCACAGGATTTGTATTACATTACAATTCTTCTCACTCAGTCATTATAATTGGATAATTTTCACACTTATTAGAGAAAAAATATTGGGGAGGTAGTTGGGGATGAGTAAAAGGATAATTGCACACCCTTTTAATTAAACATTTAACCCATATCATCTTCAGAAACCATATTACTTCTGTCACACCCTCCAAATGTTCCTTAGCATTTGATGTCTTTCTCCTACATTTTAATATAAATAATGCAGCAAAAGTAATTAATCTTGTGGTTTGGCAACTGGTTCTGCTGCGAATAAAGTTAAACAAATCAAACTATTTATCTTTCATCCTCCATCCTCTCCCACTTTTATCAGTAGTTATGCATCTTACCTCCTGTACTTTAGGGGTTTTTTTATTTCATTCTCAAAGTCTTACAGTGCTCACATCTTGCACACATTTAATTTTCCTTAGTTACTCTCCTATAATCAGTTTGTCATTTTTTAGAAATTATATATATATGTAATATATAGAGGGAGTGTGTATGTGTATATGAATACACAGAGGAGGAAGAGAACAGGGAGCACAGCAGCTCTGGGAAGCTGATGAGGCTGTTCTTGTCTGTAACTTCTGCATGTTCCAGGGCTAGCTGGAGTGAAATCCTGCATCTTTCCCTTACGCCCATCCCAACTTGGCCCATCACTAAATCACAGATGGAGGCAAAGAATCTCAGAGTTGTAGGGGTTGGAAGGGACCTCAAGAGATCATGGGGTCCAACCCCCCTGCCAAAGCAGCTCCCCAGCTCATACTGCACAGATAGGCGTCCAGACGGGTCTTGAATATCTCCAGGGAAGGAGACTCCACCACCTCCCTGGGCAGCCTGTCCCAGGGCTCTGGCACCCTCACTGGGAAAAAGTTCCTCCGCACATTGGTGCGGAACTTCCTGTGCTCCAACTTGCAGCCATTGCCCCTTGTCCTGTCCCCACAGACCACAAAAAAGGGGCTGGCCAATTCCCCCGGCACCCCATACTTAAGATAATTATAAACACCAATTAGGTCCCCCCTCAGTCTTCTCTTCTCTATACTGAACAGTACCAGCTCTCTCAGCCCTTCCTCATAGGACAGATGTTCCAGGCCCTTAATCATCTTCGTAGCCCTTCTCTGGACTCTCTCCAGGAGATCCCTGTCCTTTTTACACCAGGGAGCCCAGAACTGGACACAATACTCCAGGTGGGGCCTGACCAGGGCAGAGTAGAGGGGGAGGATCACCTCCTTAGACCTGCTGGCCACGCTCCTCCTGATGCACCCCAGGATCCCATTGGCTCTCTTAGCCACCAGGGCACACTGCTGGCTCATGGCCAACCTGTCATCAACCAGGACCCCTGGGTCCTTCTCCACAGAGCTCTTCTCCAGCAGGTCATCCCCCAGCCTGTACTGATACATGCGGTTGTTCCTCCCCAGGTGCAAGACTTTACACTTGCACTTGTTGAACTTCATTAGGTTTCTCCCTGCCCAGCTCTCCAGCCTGTCCAGGTCTGGCTGGATGGCAGCGCAGTGTTCCTGCGTGTCAGCCACCCCTCCCAGGACCTCTGGAGGAGGTTTCACAAACATGTGAAACAAGTGATGTGCAAAGTCTGATCGTGACGATTCGTCCTAATGTGAGGCATCATAAGTTTAATACCAAATCACGTCCTTTATGAATTAGAAGTTACAGGGAGAAATCCTGACCTTACCATAGCTCATGTGAATTTAATGAGAAATTTTAAATGGGTTATACAGAAAGGAATTACTGTCAATGAAAATGTTCACCCAAGGCGATGAATTTCTGTATTTAAATATTTATTTGTTTTTGCTGTAGAAGCAGTATTAGCTCAAAACCTGATTCCTTCCAAACCCAGTATTTGTCAGGCTGATTAAGAACAGTCTGCCAATTTACTGTTCCTGCTAATGCAAATATCAAGGCAAAGAGAATGCACTTAAGGAAAAAAAATACATGCTGAAGTAAAGCTGAGATGCAAGCTTTTCAGAGCAAGAGTTATTGATCTTGTGACCAGGATTTCATTGTGATATTATCACTGTTCTGTCAAACAACTGAGGTATATATCCAGAGCTCATCTAAATAAACTTTGCTGTCGGAATGTGGCAGTTGCTGACTGTACATTTATTGACCAACTGCATTCTGATGACTGAGGTAATAAGCTATTGTCAGCTTCACAGTAGAGCTTGTGTAAAAAAAAAAAAAAAATTAAAAAATTGAATGTCTGTGAATGGTTTCTGGCTTCACATTATGCTTCTGAACTCTTGTCCTTTATCTAGAAATTTGCTTGGTTTGGTTTCAGTCATGTATAATACATTCCTTATGTTAATGTCTTCCTGAAGAGTTCATATTGTGGGATGATAATTAGATTTTATAATGTCAGTCTTCCGCAAAGCAAAACAATTTAAATCTTAATATTCTGCTTTCAACTTTCTGGTTTTAACTGTAGTCATTTAGTCATTGTCTTATATGCTTAGTTTCTAAATATATTTTGTTTTTAAAGTGTTCTTATAGGCAAGCTTAAAAAAACTGCTTTGCTAAAATAGATTTATAGTTAAATATATGCAAAAATGTTAAGCCTAGCACGATCCACTCTTAGTTTACAAAGATCACTGTAACTTTCTAATTATGAGTAGCATCATCTCAAAGCTGAAATTTTGGTAGCTTCTCTTAGGTTTGTCTTTCAAGTCCCCTGTTTGTTTTGGAAGGTTCAGTTTCTGCCCCTTGCTTGCTGTGAGCAAGTCTTTACCATTCGCGGGGGCACAGGAAGCAAAATTGTGCCCTAGAATTGTTTTCTTTATTTTTCTTTGACTTGGTCCCTTTCAAGCTCCTTCTTACCATATATAATAGTAACCTGTTCAAACACCATGATGCAACATACAGTTACTGATGGTTTTCACTTTGTGGTTTAAGTGGTAGCCATAAATTGATCCATGTGGCAGATCATAGAATGGCAAGGGTTGGAAGGGACCCCAAGGATCATAGAGCTCCAACCCCCCTGCCACAGGCAGGGCCACCAACCTCAGGCCTGGAGCTACACAAGGTTGCCCAGGGCCCCATCCAACCTGGCCATGAACACTTCCAGGAATGGGGCATCCACTACCTCTCTGGGCAGCCTGTTCCAGCACCTCACCACTCTTTCTGTAAAGAACTTCCCCCTAATATCCAATCTAAACCTTCCCTCCACATACGTACTCTTTGGTGGGTGACCCTACCTTCAATTTTCCATTGCTAATTCATAGGATTTGATACAGAGTTTGACCATAAATTGGGTTGGGCACAAGGACTGATCAGATTTCTTTGAGCTACCTTACTCAAATGAGTAAAATACACACCAAGTAGAAAGGACAGCTGTGAGGGTCGATCGTTCCTTTTGCTACTGCAGAGCACCAAGGATTATTCTGTAAGCAGTCAGATTCATTTGCTGCTGTATATTGTGAAGTTCCCCATTTGCTTGCCCTGTAAGAAGTTCTGGAGCAGGATTTAAATTCACTGCACGTAGCTGTCTTTAGGGCTCACATCTGGATGGCACTGCAGGAGCGCGTTGCTGAAAGCAAACAGACTAGCAGTTTTGATGGTAACAATGGAGTCTGAGAAAACACTGGATGCCTGAATAAGATTCCATTAAAAAAGGGGGAGCGAGAGGGATGTCTAATGCAGTCCATTTAATGCAGAACTCTCCAGAGAGTGAAGTGGGGATTATGCCTGCTGCCCTTCTTATTAAAGACTGGTATAGAAGATGCTTGTTGGGCGAATGGTATCTCCATAACAGATGCTCTATTACTCATGAATACGTTTCTAATTATATCTTAATGATCTCAGCCACAAATAGGAAAACAAAAATCTTTGTCTCCCTGAGTGGTTACCTTAGTGGCTGCAGGATTGGCAAGGTTTAGATTATCCATCTCCTCTCACTAATCCCAGGAGACTTCATTGTGAGAAATGAGACTTGTTTATGGATGGTGAATTAAATTGCTGTAAAAGGTTATTTCAACAGACAGTTGGGAAATCATAATAAAATAATTTAGTAAAAATGGGAGCTAGAGTATGCTTAATGAAACATGATTAGATTTAATTTTCTTGCTATTTCAATCATTAAAGGTACATTATCCTTTCTCAGACCTCATTTGGGCTCTTTGCCACAGACCCACTCTTAGTAACAGACTGAAACTTGCATGTTCCATTAGGATATGAAAATGGCTAATGATACCCTACTCTTCTCTCCCTGGCTTTTGTAAAATTTCTGTTACCAGCTTTTCAGATATATTTTAGTTGTTTTCCTCTTTCATCCTTTTATTCGCTCACATGTCTATTGTACACATTTTTCAGTATGAATAACTATTCAGGGAGGATAGGATGAATGAAGTGAAGTAAAATTCTAATATAGTTATATTAATAACACTAAAATTACTTACATGTAATAAAAATATTAACTCCTTCAGTTATTACCAGGACGCTGTGTTCTAACAAAGTTGATATTTTAATCAGTTTATATAAAACATGATTCTATGCCATCTTAATTGAACCATCCAGGGGTTCAATTATCTGTGGGGTTGGGAGTTTGTTTTGTTTTATTTATTCTTTCCTTTTACAGTTCAGTGACACATTGTGTGACACTGTATATTGGCTGAAATTTCTGTCTGGCCTCTAGTGATAATACATGTAGTTCTCGATGGTATTCTCTCTCAGAATGCTACTTTGATCTAAAAGCATCTAGCTACTTTTCAGGCTATGACTTCCTGTGAGAATAAAACTACTCTCTGTTGGTAGACAACTTGAGCAGAGCAGCAGTATTGTGCTGATAAGAACTGGTCATGGCTCCATGGTTCCCAGGACTTGAGTGGATTGTTTGAGGAAGGAGATATTTGGGCTATATCAGTGTTAGATTATATTGTTCCAGTTTCACTGAGAGAGGTTGCTTGTGTTCAGTGTGAAATTTCTGCACAAAGTGGCGTGGGAGGCAAAGGAGGAAGGCAGGCCTCATGGTAGCCTGTAGCAGAGTAATCAAGAATGCTTATGGGGAAGGGGCCAAGTTCAGAATCAGCCAGAGGGAATGGCTGACACTGGGTTTCTGAAGCTCAAAATTTTGACTACTAACCAAGACGTTTTACAAGTATCTCTCTCCATCTCCTACTGAACTTGCATCAGTTTATATGTATTAAATTTTCATAGTAGCAGAGACTTCTGATGATCTGGACTTTCACTTAACATGAGGAAAACCAGAACTTCAGTCTTCGTGTGAGAGAGTGAACCACTGTGAAGTTCAGTTAATGTGAGAACCTAGGGAACGTGTCAATGCAGACTGGGAACACCTTTTTGAAGCCTTGAACATGTAAGGGAGTGGAACATCTAGCTGTTTTGAAACATGTAGAGTCTCAAGTCATTTGTCCACCTTGCTAGAAGAGTTTCATTGGAATTTTGTATGACATAGTTAAAAGAAGAATTTTACAAGAAAATTGTGTGTATGTATATGTTTAGTGTATCCTGTCCCCCTTTTAAAGCAATAGACATAAATTCTCATCTAAGCATTTAGCATCTGTGTATTACTTAAATGAGCTACATGACGGGGAGAAAAAGAAAGCTTGCTCTTTGGGGCTTGAAAGCAGTATATTTCCAGTGCCTTCATGGTGTATCTCCTCTACTTTCAGGAGGTAAGTCATGAAAAGCAGAAAGGTTTGATTTGAACCTATGCTCAGAAGAAAACACGATTCAATGACTGGAATATTAATATCATTAAATACAAATTATTTTTATAAGATATAGAAACTTCCAAACCTGTCTTCCTAAAGTTCATTTATTGAATCCATATGTAGGAACCTGAATCGAAAAGATTTGTGGGGAAGAGGTAGGGCAAGACTATGAAGAAAACTCTAATCAATCATTTGGGGATTACTCTGGAAAGATGTGCATGATAAATGGTGTTCAATATGTTGTTAATAAAATGCAGAATAACTACTTTTTGTGAAAGAAATAGGACTTGTTTAGAATTACCTATTTTTGCTCCTGCTAGTCATTCTTGATTCTGTCTTTGAGCAATGGAAAGTGAGAGTTTTCAGAAGTGGTGCTTGGCCTGTGCTCGGCAAGTGCCTCAAGGAGTACCAGTGGGGTACCAGCTGATCATGTAGTACTGGGTATGTCTGTAGCATCACTTTTTCAAACTGTCCATTACCTGGCACAATTGAGATTGCCACCACGGGAGCAAGACTCAGGCCATTCCAAAATCCATTGTGCTATACTTTCTTTATACACCCAGTGAAATAGTTTTTCTGTCATCTTAGTTTAATGTTCTGGGTGATGTGAACTGTTCGTGTTTTATGTCTGTGCTTTTTATTTAGTAGCAGATGCTATGTGAAAATGTGGATGTTGCACTGCAGTGACTAAGTCATAGAACCATAGAATGATTTGGGTTGGAGGAACCTTTAAGGGTCACCTCGTTCTAAATCCCCTGCCTTGGGCAGAGGCATCTTTTACTAGACCAGGTTGCCCAAAGCCCTGTCCAGCCTGACCTTTAACACTTCCAGGGAGGAGGCAGCCAAAACTTCTCTGGGCAGCCTGTGCCAGTGCATCACCACCCTCATAGTGAAGAATTTCTTCCTTATATCTAATCTAAATCTACTCTCATTTACTTTAGGAGCTATCTTAAATTGACAAGAATAGTAATCTATTAGGACATAAAAATTTATATTATTATAAATCTCATGTTGCAACTATATTTTGAATAATGATTATAATAATAATCATTATTATTATGTTTTTAGTGACATCCTTGCCTAGTTGTAATTTCTTTCTCCATTTTACTTCCTTCTCATCAGTTCTGGTTCTGCTTCATAGTCTAGCATCACTGGCAGATTACTGCCAACTAAGGAAACTGTTGTCTTCCCATATCAGTGAGTTCCAGTAACTGGAGGATATAATTCTTGTGACTGATGTTGCATTCAGTATTTTATAGAGGTAAAATGGGGCTGTCACTTCATAAGTATTTTGCTGAAATATGTACCTGAAATATGACCTACTATAGTGAACTCCATCGCGTTCACTTTTTCTAGGGTCACAGCTAGAGAGAGAGTAAGTATTAAATGCAAAACAGGAAGAAAACAAAGGCATAAAGATCACAATGAAAGGAAAAATGCTATTTCTGTCTCAAACCAACATAACCACGATACATATACTGTCTGGTTCTGCCACCACAGGCAGAACTAATTTAAAAGCAAACTCTGGGGTCTGGAAACTGCAGCAATGTCCTGGAACAATTTAAGCAAGGAGAAAGTACTGTCATTTAGCCTTTAAGTTCTTTCTTCTTAGTCTCTAGATATATTTGTTCTTCTAAATTTCTCACCCTAACTACGCACTGTTCCTTCTGGTAATCAGTATTAACAAAATCCTTTTAACCTTGCACAGAATTTCATTACAGAATAAGCGTCAGTAGCTTGTTTGTTAAACACCAAGTTAGGCTGATTGGGTCAGATCTTTGTGGGAGATTTTTGGATAACAGTAAGCTTCCTTCCTCTTTTGTCTAAAAGAGTCTAATATTTCCACAAAATAAAGGAAGCATAGTTTCTTATTTTTTAAATTTGTTCTAGTTCAGAAGTTATCTGGCTATGAATCCAAATTTCCCTATATTCCCAAATGTGGTTCTTAGTACCAGACTTGTTTCTCTGAGAGCAGTGAGATTTTTGGTGGCTATGAACACTGCATTTTTTTAGGCCTAGATTTCACAAGTAATTATTTTAGTAAGCTGATGTTGAGGGGTAGGAAATACTTGAAGTCTTATTTAGCTTAAATGTGTGTATCAGATCCTCTTAGGAGAGTTTTATTCACTGTGGTGTGCATGCAGTTAGAATATGAAGGCAAAATTACAGTTCCTGAATTTTTGCTCCAATGTCATGGTTCAATTCTGTTCAGACCATTGATTTTCACTTTCACCCCAGCACTTTTTATATACAGCTTGGCATAAGAAGAAAATGCATTCATCCTCGAGTTCTTGAATGGATGCCAAGATAACACTGATACATGGGGTATGAAAGTGTGTTTGGGTAATATACATACTGTTTATCAGGGAACATTAACTTCAGATCAAGTTGAGAGCAGAGGTTATATACCACTAATTTATAGAATAAGAAACTTTACAAAGGTAGTTTACCCATTAAACCCTATTCCTATATTTTATAGAGATAGTGTAAGAGATATAAAATATTTTTAATTGCCTGGATTTATAAGTATTTATAATTTGATTACAGTAATGGGCTGCTAATGTTTATGGTCCTTAATTAACTGATTAAAAAAAAACCCAAAGCCAACTAACCAATCACTACTTGGTTTCAGTCTTCTGTTGTGTGGAAACAGTAGTACTAAATGGACATCACCAGTTCTGTTGCCTTCTGCAATGTCAGAAGGTAGGGAGGAGGCTGGTGATTTGAAAGGAAGTTGTTACAGTTGAAGTGTTGAGCCAATCACACACTGGCTTGTCTTGACCATGAATATTAAGCAAAGAAAAATCATAACAAATAAAATCTCCCTGTAATATTTCTTTAGAGCATCTATCAATTTCACTCTTAAGCATAGAGTTTTCCTGTTGAGAGTTAATGTTGAGTATAACACCACCACAAAAACACTGTGATGATGAGTTGAGTTACTTAACATTTTTTTTTTTTTTCTGTACCCCTAACACAGTGTTTTGCTAGACAGAGTTTGCACTTAGAGTAATCAGTTCATAATTTCTCTCAGCTTGTTTTCCTACAGCCATAGTAGGAATCTAGTTTGCTTAGTGCATAATTGCTTGTCTGTCTAAGCCCAGGACAGAAACATGAAAGTGATGCACTCTCTCTCATGGGATGATAATGGGGGCTGCATTACTCTTCAGCACCTCTGCCAGCCTGTTCAATGAGGAACATTGTTAGCGCTCCCGCTTCCTGCCTTGTGGCTTGGTGCCTTGGTATAGACTAGCAGAAGATGTAATTTGTTGCTATAGGAATAACTGGAGTGAGGAAATGCTAGGAAACGAATTTGCTAGGACATCCGTATGCAGTAGGAGGTGTACTTTGATCTGAGTGAAGTCTTGATAGCTGATACACAGTCTAAGTATGTTTATTTTTGAAATGCAGGTGTTTGTGGGAAAATGCAAAAACTCTATGACCTGGTGTCCAAGATTGAGTAACAGGCTGCCTTAAAAAAAGTGAGAATTTCTTAATCTTTTTCAGACCAGTAATTAACTAATTACATAATCTCTAAAAAGCCTGATAATAGAAAATAGGAAATAATACCATTATTTAGAAGATGCCATATGTAATCAGACTATACCATGAATCTTGTAATAGAAGATTCAGCAGATGCTTCCTTTTGATGTAACAGCCCTCCATTGTTTTCAAGTTTAATTTATTCGAATTACATTATCAACATTCTCTATTGCATTTACAGATTGAATAAAGGTGAATGTGTGAAAAAGCAATGTATTTCACTAAACGATATTCTGGGAGTCGAAGGCTTAAGGCAAGGAGTAAAAGATGAATTATAGAATGGCATGGGTTGGAAGGAACCCCAAGGATCATAGAGCTCCAACCCCCCTGACACAGGCAGGGACACCAACCTCAGGCCTGGATCTTACACAAGGTTGCCCAGGGCCCCATCCAACCTGGCCTTGAACACTTCCAGGGATGGGGCATCCACCACCTCTCTGGGCAGCCTGTTCCAGGACCTCACTACTCTTTCTGTAAAAAACTTCCCCCTAATATCCAATCTAAACCTTCCCTCCTTTAGCTTTAATCCATTCCCCCTTGTCCTGCCATTATCTGCCCTTTTAAAAAGTTGATTCCCCTCCTGTCTGTATGCTCCCTTCAGGTGCTGGAAGGCTGCAATGAGGTCCCCCCGCAGCCTTCTCTTCTCCAGGCTGAACAAGCCCAGCTCCCTCAGCCTCTCTTTGTAGGGCAGGTGCTCCAGCCCTCTAATCATCTTTGTAGCCCTCCTCTGAACCCTTTCCAACAGAAAATCAACTATGTAAATTCATTTTTCCTTCCACTTTTGACAGCATGACTGTAGTGGGTTTCAACCTGACTGGACACCAGGTGCTCACCAAAGCTGATTTCTCACTCCCCTCCTTGGCTGGACAGGGGAGAGAAAATATAATGAAAAGCTCCTAGGTCAAGATAAGGACAGGGAGAGATCGTTCAGCAACTGCCATCATGGTTTGGGTGGTTCCCCTCCCCAGTTGTTGGAGAAAATTTTAGGAAAGGTATTTCAGTCTGGAGATCGCTCACTTCAGTAGGCAGTATAATTACTGAGTCTCAATTTCTGCTTTTAACTACTAATTTATCAACTAGTTAGTTACAGAGAAAGGAGAAGTAAGAGACTCATTCCTTAACAGTTGAGGTTGGATTTTGGAATGCAGAGTTAAGGCCAGCAACCCTGCACAACCCAATTCCAGTAGAAACTTTGAGATAAAACTTTTAATATCCTAGATGAGTGCCCTTACTATTCAGCATGTGTCTCTCTTCATGATTTGAAGTGGAAATTCCATTCTGGACCCTTCAAACTTTTTCCCATCAAAATTTTTAATATGATCCTTTGGATAGGTCTAATGAATCTGTGGTCCCTAAATGAAAAATGTCACTAGCAAATTCCCCAAACTCATCTAAGCCTCTTTCCTCCTACATAGCAAAGTGTCTTCTACATCAAGGCAAAATCCATGTGGGAAAAAAATGTCATTTGATTGCTATCTGTCATTCTGAAGTTGTTTAAGAACTAGCTTTTAATTAAGGCTGAAAACACAAGTCTGACAAGTGACTTTTTTGGTATGGAAATTTTTTGGTGTAATAGTTGATTGCCGCTCCCAAGTGACTTTGCAGTTCACATGTCTCACTGATACTTGAATCTTCAAGACACCTACAGATTTATGACATTAAATATCAAGTTACTTCTTTGTGGTATCAATTACTTCCAGAGCTTCGTGTCTTCAGAACATGCTGGCAGGAATGCTGCCAGGGTGCTGGGATCTTCCCTGATAGAAGGAAGAACCCCCCCAGGGTCAGATATGTATTTAGCTTCTTTTCCATATTCCCTCTTTGGACTTGAGCAAATTTTTCCTTCAAAGGAGTTTCTGAGTGTTGTTTAAAATGCATAGCTTTCATAGTCAGAAAGCTGTTTGCTTGGACACTTCTTTCTAGGTAATGGGCAAAATGATGTTTTCATAGGAAAATGCTTCCTGTGAAGGAGCCTGACTCTGAGAGGAGTCTGCTCAGGCTCCCTCTGTTGACAGTAAAGAAAATTTCCCTGGAGAAAGTTCTTTAAGGTTTTCAGGAGCAAAAGTTTTGAGGTTTCATTGCTGAAAGAAATTTAGGTGCAATTCCATAGGAAGTGATTGAATGATGCATAATAATACTGGATAGATTAATATAGATATAGCTTAAGAAACAATTAAAATATCTTTAATATAAGGGGAATAGAAAGCATTTCTGTATTTTAGATTTTAGTAGAATGTAGGCATAGCTGTTTGAGCTGGTTTTGCTAGGCATAGCAGTGGAACAGCCTTAAAGATAAAGAAAGTGAAGATAGGGAAGTAATAGATTACACCAACAACCAATTAAGAAACAGAGTATATCTTGTTTTCAGCTAAAAGGGGCTCCTAAGTAGTTTGTGCATGAATGTGTAAATATGTATAACTAATCTGTATAAATACAAGAAATTTTGCTTTAAATGGAGCACATGTTAGGAGAAGCAATCCCCCACGTGCTCAGCGCTGCAATAAAGAATACCTGCTTAATAACCAGCCTGGTTATTGAGTCTTGATTTCAACTTTTTGAGGCTTCAGAAGAAGAAATAGCATTGCATTTAGAGATATGCTGCATAGTTCTTTGACACTTAGTCTGTAACAGAGTGTAAGATTGCAATGCTGGTTATTGTTTTGTGTTGCAACAACATTTATCCTGTCTTTATCAAAAACTTTGACAAAAAGTGGTCTGTCACTGAATCAGACCATTAGTTTTCTCTCCTTGGTTTGTGGATCATTCCTCCATCCCCACCTCAAGGTGACTGATTCACTGAAAATTCACTAATAGAAACTTTTATGCCAACAGCTGGTTTTGTCAGATAAATACAAAGCAAAAGCAAGGACAAAAAGAAATTCTTACTCAAGATTTGGGACTCTGGTAGTTTACATGATAGATATAAGTTAATTTTTGAAGTGTATTGATATCCTGGCATCTTTCTCGTTTCATCATGTATAAAGTAGTATTTATAATGGCTTCATAAGTTTTCTCTCTTAATGACCTTGAAAATTGTCTATCTCCTGACTAAACAGGTTTAGGTGTTCTTCATCTAGTTTCTTTAGAAATCTCATGCTTGCTGGCACAGGACAGTTTTGTAATCCCTAACTGACTACTTCATTTTTCCTTTGTGGATTAGTGTGGTTTATTCAACTTCTACAAGTTTGAAAGATGAAGTGATCCTCTTGAAGGAAGTAAAGTAGTTACCCTAATAACAGGTGGTGTTAAAAATACTGTTCTTGTTCGCATGTCCATTCTTTGAATTTATATTCTCCCAGGATTTGGGAATAAAATGAGAAGAGAAAGGATACTGGACTTATTTATGTTTTCAGTTCTTAATGTTTATACTTGTAGGATCTCCACAGAAGGTGATTTTCTAAAAGTAATACATTTTATCTCTTCATTCTACAGGCATAATGTTCTTTAGAGCTCTGTTTGTTGTAAATGTCACCTTTCCGCCTTGAGCCTCATGAGATTCTGACTATTAACACAGATAAAATTGCATGCTTGTCTCCGAGATAAGAAGGAATTTTGGGAACTGAAAAGGATGTAACAAATGAGTTCCAGAATAAAAAGAAAGGTTGTTAAGTCTCTGACAATCCAAACTTAGGTATAGCAAGAGAACACCCTAGTAAATGGATGTATTTCTCAAAAATTGAGTTACTTCTCAAAAAGCAGCTTCTGAAATTTTTCATCACTTGCTGCAGTGGGCAGGAGAACAAAATTAAGACTAACACTGCTGCTTTCTGTTGGCCAGTAGTTGACGTTCTAGGTTTTAATAATGCTATTCTTTCTCCTTCATCACTCTTTTGATTGACTTTGCCTAAATACTTGGTGACTAAGAAGACAGATTCTCTTTTCTTTCCTTTTTTTCCTCACCTGTCCCCCAATATTCCAACAGAAATTTCTGTGAAAGTTGCACAACTTCTGATCACAGAGTTGTAGGGGTTGGAAGGGACCTCAAGAGATCATGGGGTCCAACCCCCCTGCCAAAGCAGCTCCCTAGCTCATACTGCACAGATAGGCATCCAGATAGGTCTTGAATGTCTCCAGAGAAGGAGACTCCACCACCTCCCTGGGCAGCCTGTCCCAGGGCTCTGGCACCCTCACTGGGAAAAAGCTTTTCCGCATGTTGGTGCGGAACTTCCTGTGCTCCAACTTGCAGCCATTGCCCCTTGTCCTGTCTCCATAGACCACTGAAAAGGGGCTGGCTGATTCCCCCTGCACCCCATACTTAAGATAATTGTAAACACCAATTAGGTCTCCCCTTAATCTTCTTTAGACTGAACAGTCCCAGCTTATTCAGCCTCTCCTCATAAGGGAGATGCTCCAGGCCCTTAATCATCTTTGTAGCCCTTCTCTGGACTCTCTCCAGGAGATCCCTGTTCTTTTTACACCAAGGAGCCCAGAACTGGACACAATACTCCAGGTGGGGCCTGACCAGGGCAGAGTAGAGGGGGAGGATCACCTCCTTTGACCTGCTGGCCACACTCCTCCTGATGCACCCCAGGATCCCATTGGCTCTCTTAGCCACCAGGGCACACTGCTGGCTCATAGCCAACCTGTCATCCACCAGGACCCCCAGGTCCTTCTCCACAGAGCTCTTCTCCAGCAGGTCATCCCCCAGCCTGTACTGATGTTCATGTGTGGAATGAACATGTCACTGTTGAGCTACATCTGAGAAGCATGATTATCCCAGAAATTTGTTGCCAGGTGAGTAGTTGCACGTTATCGTACGACCATACCCAGAGGAAAATAGTTTGAAACGCTAGCTGTGTTAGAACTGTGCCTTTGAAAACGGGTGGATCTTGAAAAGCAGAGTAGGAGGACATGTGGCTGCTCTTATTTCTGACTTAGGTCATCAATAAGAAGAATACTATTGCTTTAATGTTAGAAATCCATATTATAAGCTTTTTGTTTATGCATAGCTGGTTTTATGAATCAAAACCCACAAGTGTTAAAGAGCAGATTAACCCGCTACGTATGTAGCTGGATTAAATTTGTTACTCAGTGGGCTTCCTTTTGTGATTGAAGAATTGTTCATGTGCTGCTGTGAATGTCCCCTATAGGCTCATGATAATTGTACCATTTCTTATAGAAGAAAGGTTCTACTGTTGTGTCCAGAAAAAATTCTGATCCTCTATTTCATGTAAGCAAAGTAGTACAGTATCTCAAAATTAGCTAGTTTGAATGTAATATTACTGTGCTCTTGTTAGAATCCTTGTTAGCATCAATGCTTTGGTTTATCTCAACTATAGCATGCTAAAGGATCATTGCATAGAAATGGCATCTCTTAGTAAATATAATTTGGATAGGGTTTGTTGCCATAATTATCTCTTTAAAATTGATTTAGTGTATGAGAAATCCAGCCTCCTTTTTTTTTTTTTTACATCTCCTTAATTTCTTAACTGACATTCATAGGTCGTATGTAAACTTGAGGAGGAGAGCCCCTTTATAGTTCATCGCTCCATGCTGAATGAGCAGTAGTACTGCAGTATATAGTGGCTGATAGATTGAATTGCAGCATATCTATAAACATAGCATTTAGCACGTTTTCTTCTAGCTTCTTAGATACATGAGTAGGAGGCATTTATGTGAAGCCTGCCAAATTGGTAACTTGTTATCACAATTGCTATCTCTTTTGGTATCTTAAGATGTAATTAAAATACTGTCGCTTGCCTATGCTGTTCTAAGTTCTAATCCACTTAAAGGAAGAGAAATGGCAGCTTTAGCCATGGTATCTTTTCAAGATTCATACACTCACTTTGCCAAATCACACCCTCTTACCTAACTGGCTTAAAACATTTCAAATTATTTCTTTTGTTAATGTACAGCCCTTCAAAATTAGAATGAAAAGTTTAATGGCCTAAATACAGTGCAGTCTTATTTGAAAAGCCTGATTTATCTTCTGTGATTCCTTTTTTTTTTTTTTTAATACTAGTATTTCCTTGTTATGCCCTTGGTATTTCATAGCTGTCCTTTTTAAGCACTGAAGCAATTAGTTTTGAGAAGGCTAATTCTTCAGGGTCCAGTGCTTTCCTTCCTTTCATTCACTGAAGCTGTACATTTTAATGAAGTTGTTTCATCTGTGTTGCCAAACAGTAGAATTTTGCTCCTTCAATTCTAATTATCTCTGCTGGCAAATGCTGTGTTTTATTAAAGCTGTCAAGTGAACTGTTCATTAAATGTCCACAGTCTGTGGTGCTGTGCACACAAATTAGATCAGCTTTGCTCCTTGATGGATTATGAAGAAGTTAAATATTTTTATATCAATCTCTACAGTAGAGTCTAACAGCAATCAGCATACCTGTAGCTTCTTGAAACCTAGTATCTTGTCACAATCCATCTATGATACATATCTTAAACCTCTAGCAGTACAGCTGAATATACCATTTGTAAGATTATTCATTCAGAGATCATTTTCTTTCCTTAACATATCCATGTTGTATCTTGGATTCTAGTTTGTTTAGGGTAACATAAGTTTTGTTATATGTGCTTTGAAATAGGTAAAAGTATCAGTGCTAATCCTTCAGTACAGAGTTGTATAGTATAATTGATCTCCATTACAAGCAAAGATGGCTTCATTTTAATGTTGCTAACCTGGTGAATGCAAAAGAATTGCTATTTTAAGCAAATACCAGCTTCTTTACATAATTCAAAAGGGAATCTTAGTAGAGGATGTTTACTTTAAATACATGGGGCAGTATTAGATCTGTTGTACTTTTGAAGAAGATATTTGAGTCAGCTCTCATTTTGGCACTCATGGAATTTTTGCTTTTATTAATTATATATTTTTAGTGTATGTATCAAGTCATTCCTACCTTTTAATGTATTGTTTTCTAAATGTTCTTTAGGAGAATAAATAAGATACCATGATGATAGACTGCCAGATAAACACGTTGTTGATCTCTTGAAAAACTGCTTTTCCTACCCTTCAGCTATCTGTAGAAAATAGCTTCAAATTTATTTTTGGTGCTCTGGCTTTATGGTGTCTCTTTTCCATATTGTTACCTTGTCTTTTGAAGAGTGTAGTGTTTATTCTTTGCAACATTGCTTTTAAATTTATCAGGCTGTATTTCAGATTTTTAGAGGAACAGATATTGATTGTGTTCTTTATAGAAATCATAAATGACATCTCAAAGTGCTGTGTAAAGTAAATAGAACTTTGGGGCTCTTGGGGGGAGTGTGCGTGTGTGTGTATATATATATATTAGGGTTTCACAGGAAACTACATTTCTTCAGAGGCTGTGAGCTACTCCTCCTTGTCCCTTCTCCTTATGATCCAGTTTATAGTGCTCTAGTACAAATAGAAAATTCACACAGCCTGAAGATGAATCAGGGGTTGTGTATATATTTCTATTTCTTTGCCTGTCAATGTGTTATGCCTTATTACATATATCACAGAGTGGTTTGTTTTGGAAAGGACCTTCAAGATTATCTCATTCCAATCCCTTGCCATGGGCAGGGACATCCTCCACTAAACCAGGTTCCCAAAGCCCCATCCAACCTGGCCTTGGACACTGCCAGGGAGGGGGGATCCACAGCTTCTCTGGGCAACCTGTACCAGGGCTTCACTGCCCTCACAGGGGAGATTTTCTTCCCAATAGTCAATCTAAATCTACCTTCCTTTAGTTCAAACCCATTACCCTTTGTCCTATCACGATGCTTCCTGATGATATGGAGCCCCTCTCCATCGTTCCTCTAGGCCCCTTCTTGTACTGGAATGTTGCTATAAGATCTCCCTGAAGTTTTGTGTTCTCCAGGCTGAACAAGCCCAACTCTATCAGTCTTGATAGAAGTGCTCCAGCTCTCTGATCATTTTGGAGGCCCTCCTCTGGACTTACTCCAACAACTCCATGTCTTCCTTGTACTGTGGTTCCCAGACCTAGATACAGGTCCATGTTTCATGGTATTTACAGGAAATAATAACATTTAATTTTAACTTGTGAGTCCAGAAACAGAAATTAATGCTCAAAGCCAACACCTGAGTCTCTGCCTGTCAGACCTTTCCTTCAGTACTTCAATGTTTAAAGGAAAAAATCTATTCTTCATATAACACAGCCCTATATACTTTCCCACGTAGCATTGGAGATGCATTTCAGAGTATTCTGTGTTTTATCAGACTAGTCAAGAAATAAAAATTGTCTAACTTGACAATTTCTTGCAAGAATATTCTTAGAAAAATAATAAAATATATTCTATGTGATTGCTGCTAATAGTCAAGCAGCAGGGGTGGTATTCAGTTGGTCATAGGATTATCCCAAGGAAGAATACAATACCTGAGTACAGGGATAGAGAAAATAAACTGGTCTTGGCCACCAGTGCTTTTCTCCTAAAGGAACTTTCAGGTAGAGGGTTACCTTGACTCTATTCAAGGGCTGATATAATTTTTGTCATCTGAATTATTTAACCCAATCTCAGACCAATAGTCTTTTGCCATATTTACCTTAAAATTGAACTGTTTTTCAAAGGCCTACTGACAGATGGATGGATCAGAAGAGAGGGCAGGCCCTATGGCAGTGAAGTAGTTGGGTGATGTCAGTATATTGAGAGATCTGATGGGAATGGGAAGCATGGAAGTCATCTAGGTGTCTATAAAAAGTCTACAGTACATGAAATAGGACATTTTTTCTCAATGTTGTTATTTTCATATTGAATATATGTTTCTATTTTAGCTTTGAGTCCAAAAAAAATGGAGAAAATATTTTCTGAACCTTGAAGGGAGATTTGAAATGTGTTCAGGCTTATATCTAGAATCTCATTTGGAAAAGCTTCTCATGTTTTGGTCTCTTGGAAGTTGCCAGAGTTATTACTATCACTACCATGAATAAATATTTTGCTTGCATTGCCTTCTCATGTTGAGTATGCAAGTGTGTTAAATACAGGAGAGGAAAATAAATTTCTTTATAAGCACTGACATATTCCTCTTACCAACATAATGTCAGAAAATTGTGAAAAATCATTGAAGCAATCATCAGGCATAAGAAAGACTTCTAAGAGTGATGCAGTTTGACACAGAAGAATGTGTATGTGAAATTAATTTTAACTTATGAAAATACACAATCAAATCCAACAAGTATATTTTATGACTAACTGAGGGTTATCAAACTGAAAAGAGTAAAATTACTACCAGTAATAAAAAAAATACTCTACAAGGGGGAAACATTCCTGGTTCTGAATACACAGAGATTAGGTTGATAAAACTCTAGCCATTTCCAAAAGTGCTAATGTTTTAGACCTATCAAGGAACGATTCCATTTCAAAAGAACATGGGAGAAATTTTGGTCTAAGACTTTAGATTTGGCTCCTTGAAAGTGATATTCTTGACTAAGATATTTGGCTGGTTTTACAGTATTTTAAATGTTGAACAGTGAGAGATTGGGAGAGGATTGCTTTTGTATTGCTAGGTTTTTGGAAGGGACTTGTCTTTTTCTCACCTTACAAAAGGAACACTAGATTATTTTTATTTTGGTTTTTTGTTGCTGTTTTTTACAGGAACACCAGGACAGTATGCTTGGGAGCACAATGCAAACTGCAATTGCCTTACTGAATAATGTGGTTGCAAGTAAAAACACGAACATGATGCTACTCTTTGAAGAAGGTATGTTGTCTCCATCTTTAGTTATGCTTGGTCTATCTATATCTGGTGCTGTGTGATACTGTAGATTTGCATGTATTTATATTCTATAGTGGTTGTTAGATAATCACTGACTGGTACTCCTCATTACTTCATTTACCTCCCTTGCTGAATTAATTTATCTAAATTTAGCTTTTAGAAATCAGATCTTTGAAATAACGTGATTGCAAAGGAAAAATAATATGGTTTATGGTCATGAGGAATAGCTTTGGAAAGGAGTGTGCCAGAGCTCTGACCATAGAATGCTAGCAGAGAGCATCTCTGCGAGTCCAGTCCTGTTTAATATCTTCATTGACGACCTTGCTGAGGGAATATCATCCACCCTCAGCAAGTGCCGATGATACAAAGCTGGGAGGGGTGGCTGACACGCAGGAACACTGCGCTGCCATCCAGCCAGACCTGGACAGGCTGGAGAGCTGGGCAGGGAGAAACCAGATGAAGTTCAACAAAAGCAAGTGTAAAGTCTTGCACCTGGGGAGGAATAACCAACTGTATCAGTACAGGCTGGGGGATGACCTGCTGGAGAAGAGCTCTGTGGAGAAGGACCTGGGGGTCCTGGTAGATGACAGGTTGGCTATGAGTCAGCAGTGTGCCCTGGTGGCTAAGAGAGCCAATGGGATCCTGGGGTGCATCAGGAGGAGCGTGGTCAGAAGGTCAAAGGAGGTGATCCTCCCTCTCTACTCTGCCCTGGTCAGGCCCCACCTGGAATATTGTGTCCAGTTCTGGGCTCCCTGGTGTAAAAAGAACAGGGATCTCCTGGAGAGAGTGCAGAGAAGGGCTATGAAGATGATTAAGGGCCTGGAACATCTCTCCTATGAGGAAAGGCTGAGACAGCTGGGGCTGTTCAGTCTAGAGAAAAGAAGACTGAGGGGGGACCTAATCAATGTTTATAAATATCTTAAGTATGGGGTGCAGGGGGAATTAGACAGCCCCTTTTCTTTGGTCTGTGGAGACAGGAGAAGGGGCAATGGCTGCAAACTGGAGCACAGGAAGTTCCGCACCAACATGCGGAGGAACTTTTTCCCAGTGAGGGTGCCAGAGCCCTGGGACAGGCTGCCCAGGGAGGTGGTGGAGTCTTCTTCTCTGGAGATATTCAAGACCTGTCTGGACGCCTGTCTGTGCAGTATGAGCTAGGGAGCTGCTTTGGCAGGGGGGTTGGACCCAATGATCTCTCGAGGTCCCTTCCAACCCCTACAATTCCTGTGATTCTGTGATTCTTCCTTTTCCCACTGCTCAAACCTGTGAAAGGATCAGTTGTACAGTATTTCTACACTTTTTAAAAACTAGTTCATGTTGCAGTTCAGTGATGTGAACTAATAGGGTGGAGCCCAAACTAATTAGGAAATCTTAGTCTACAAATCATTCCATGTTTTCATTTCATTGTTTTGTTTATAGAAACTTCCTTTATTTAGAAATTGGTTCAGTTTTACAAACTAAGAGAAAGCTTTTGCTGTTTCAAATATATATAAATCTAAAAACATTTTTGGAAATATACAAGTTAACAGTATTACTTTTGTTTATCAATAATGAACAAGTGGCATCTGGCAGTAAAGTACTACTGTTTGCATAGAATAAATCAAAGACCTAGACTACTGGCATGGCAGTATATAGCATACTCCTGAAGGAAAAGGAAGACATTGGTGTAGAGAGACAGTGAAGAGACAGTTAAGTATCTTTTGAATCCCAGAGTTGAGAGAAAACTGTTTAAAAGTCTCTAGGAAAAGAATGGGTGAGGGAGAAATTTCATCAGAGTATAGCTTTTCTATAGTCATCACATCAGAGAAGGATCCAGATGAGACATAGTATGATTAATGATTTAGGTATGATTGGTGATGGTGATGAGAAAATTTAAAGAACTGGATCTGCCTTAGATATGTGAGATTAAAAAAATAATAAATCAGAACACATACCAGTCTAAAACTCCATCAAGATTTGTAGTAGAGGTTATGCCCCTTTTTTTCTAATGGCCTTAGCAGTTAAAGGTAATTATGAAAATTAAAGCACTCACTGTGAAAGTGGGAGAGCTGAATTCCTGGTCTTTTTTATTCTGAAGGGATTGAATGAACAATGCCATTGAGACAAACTGGTACTTCACACTGTAGCTGGTAAAATTGCTCCTCTCTTCTGTTTCAAATAGATCTACTGTCTTAGTGGATCCACTCTAAGTTAGTGGTGTGAGAATAGGGCAAGAAGGAATGCAAGAGGAGTAAAATATGACTGAATTAGAGAGGGATAGCTCATAAGTTTCTGATTTCTTCTGCTCTGTTCTTATGAAACCTCACCTGGACTACTGCATCCAGCTCAGGGGTCCCCAGTACAAGAAAGATACTGAGCTGTTGGAGCAAGTCCAGAGGAGGACCATGAAGATGATCAGAGGGCTGGAGCACCTCTCCTATGAAGAGAGAACTGAGCTTGTTCAGCTGGGAGAAGAGAAGGTTCTGGGGAGACCTTATTGCAGCCTTTTAGTACCTGAAGGGACCTACAGGAAAGCTGGAGAGGGACTGTTTGTAGGCACACGTAGTGATAGGATGAGGGGCAATGAGTTTACTAAAATAGGGTAAGTTTAGATTGGATATTAGAAATGAATTCTGTACTGTTGGAGTGGTGAGGCACAGGAACCGGTTTCCCAGAGAATGTATGGCTGCTCCTTCCTTGGCAGTGTTCAAGGCCAAGTTGGATGGGCCTTTGGGCAACCTGGTCTAGTGGAGGGTGTCCCTGCCCATGGCAAGGGGGCTGGGACTAGATGATGTTTGAGGTCTTTTCCAACTGTGATTCTATGATTTTGGTGGTTATTTCTCAGCAACCTGTCCATCACACTTAGAACTGCTTGGGGATTTTTGGGGTTTAGATGTATTTGCTGCATTTGCTATCTTTTGTCACATTTACTGTCTCTCAGGCAAAATCCTAAGCCAGCACTGACCTGAGCTGTAACAGGATAACTTATCAATACTGCACAATGATGTGCAAAGAAGTTAGGTCAAGTCCCACAAGCGCTGTAACCACGTAATTGGAATGCTTTACTCCAAGTAATAAGCTCTGCCTTTCTGCATGGCAAATTGGGTGCAAAACTATTTAACAACATGGTAAAACTGCATCCATTTCCTAAATATCTCCTCTTTATTGTCTCACAGAGCTTTTTATGCTGCTAGTAGTATATCAGTACTCTTTTACTTCTGTGCTCCAAAAATAAAATGCATCTCTTCCATCATGCTACTTTCCAAATTAAGGAAGTGGCATAGAAACATTATTAAAGTCTTTTATCTTTTCCTTGTGCTATGTCATAAATGACTTCAGTAATATTTTCAGACTATTAGTGATTGAATAACACTAACTTGGGCTCACTGAATTTCAATATCCTGACTAAGAAAAACAGCACAGCAGCCAGAAGTGATCTATCTCAAGTAATATGTCCCCAACTTCTGTCATCCCTTTTCCCCTTTGGCTAATCTGAGAACCTGGATTTTGGCCAGTACTTTATTAAGGGCCCGATCGTCAGGAAAAGGATGTCTGAAAATTTGGTTTGCAAGAATGTTATGAAGTTATTGGTCTTGTATTTGTAGACTGTCAGATTTTCTTTGAATGAAAAAGAGAGAAAAGGAGTATTCAGGGAATACTGTCAGTCTAGTCTCAGTCTTAGGGGAAATTTATGGAGCAGATGATCTTGAGTGCCTTCATGCAGCATGTACAGGACAACCAGGCTATCAGGGCCAGCCAGCATGGGCTTATGAAAGGCAGGTCCTGCTTGACTAACCTTATCTCCTTCTGTGACATGGTGACCCTCTAAGTGGAGGAGGGAAAGAAAGGCTGTGGATGTTGTCTACCTGGACTCTAATAAAGACTTTGATGCTATTTCCCACAGTATTTTCCTGGAGAAACTGACTGCTCATGGCTTGGATGGGTGTACACTTTGCTGGGTAAAACATGGGTTACATGGCTGGGCCCAAAGAGTTCAGGTGGATGGTGTTAAATCCAGTTGGTGTCTAGACACAAGTGGTGTTCCCCAGAGCTCAGTATTCAGCCCAGCTCTCTTTAATATCTTTATCAATGATCTGGGAAATGGATTGAGTGATCCCTCAGTAAGTTTGCAGACACCAACTTAGGCATGAGTGTTGATCTCCTTGATGGTAGGAAGGTTTTACAGAGTGCTCTAGGCAGGAGGGATCGATGAGCGAAGGCCAACTCTATAAGGTTCAACAAGAGTTAGTGTTGACTCCTGCGGTTGGGTCACAACAACTCCATGCAACATTCCAGGCCTGGGGGAGAGTGGCTGGAAAACTGCCCATCACAAAAAGGCATGGGAGTGTTGTTTGATAGCTGGCTGAATATAAACCAGCAATGTGCCCGGGGGGCAAGAAGGCCAATACCACCCTGGTTTCTGTCAGACATAGCGTAGCCAGCAGTATCTAGGGACGTGACCATCCCCCTGTATTCAGCACTGCTGAGGATGCACCTCAAGTATTGTGTTCAGTTTTGGACCCCCACTACAGTAAAGATTCTGAGGTGCTGGAGCACGCCCAAAGAAGGGCAACAAAGCTGATGGAGGGCCTAGAGCATGAGTCTTATGAGGAGTAGCTGAAGGAACTGGGGTTGTTTAGCTTGGAGGCTGAGGGGAGATCTTATTGCTCTCTCCAGCTACCTGAAAGGAGGCTGTAGCCACGTGGATATCTTTTTTTTTTCCCAAGTAGCAAGTGACCAGACAAGAGGCAACAGCCTCAGATTGTAGCAGGGGAAGTTTAGATTGGATATTGGGAGACATTTCTTCAGCAGAAGGGTTGTTGATTGCTGGAAGAGGCTGCCCATGGGAGTGGTTGCGCCTCCATCCCTGGAGGTATTGAAAACATGTGTAGATGTCATGCTTAGGGACGTGGCTTAGTGGTTGGACTTGGGAGTGTTAGGTTAACAGTTAGATTTGATGTTCTTTAAATGTCTTTTTCCAACTTAAATGATTCTATGAAAAGTTATTCTATAGAAACTGGAGGGTTTTCTATCCTTTTCATTACTAGCTGTAAATATATAGTGTATGCTACAGGATAATACATTAAACAACTTCTGCCTCTGTCTTCAATATCCAACTCGTCATTTTTGAATGATTTTTGTGTGATGGAAAAGAACATAATCTAGTAAAATGGAAACTAAACTCCCTCTTATAGAAAAGCATCCTGTAGTCCATGTTGAAAAGGTAGTCAACATTAGTCAATAAAGGCAAAAGTGTGCAGTAGAAAGAATAACTTGAAGATTGAGGAAAGTGATTATTCTCTTCTATTCAGCTCTCATGAGGTTTCATCTCGAATGCAATGTCCAGCTTCAAGCACCAAACTATAATCAAGACAAGTGCAGGAGTCAACACTGACCCTTGTTGAACCTTATACAGGAGCAAACCTAGAGGAGGACAGCCAAGATATTTAGGAGGGTGCACCACATGGTGGGTGCATTTCCAACCTCCACCTGTACTATGACATTATTTCTTCCCACGAGCAGAACTTTGTATTTGTCTCTGTTCAGCTTCAGGAGGTTTCTGGCAGTGATCTTTTTTTGAACTCTTTTTAAGCTCCTTCTGAATGTTAGCTCAGCTCTTCACATTAACAATTTACCTCATATCAATGTCACCTGCAAATGTGCTGAAAGTGAATGGTACCCTAAGCTATTAACACTCTGTGTCCATGCTCGTAATGAAGGCATTCAAAATTCATGTTTCTCAACTGTCATTAAAATTAAAAGCCTGAAGAGAGAGTATTATGGGTCAGCAATTTCCCTTATTTCCTCACTACAGTGTGAGAATTAATTCATGTATGTTTGTACCTTTAGAAATTAAAATCCATACATTCTTGCTAAACTTTATAAGGAACTCAAGTTGGGGAGTCAGCCCAAAGTTTTTCTGTTTCCAAGATTCCAGGAGTTAGTGAGGATTTCTTTCAGGTTCTATGTATGCCTTTCTTCAGCTGGCAGGAAGCATTGCTTTTGCAGACAGCATTCAGAGACCCTTCTTACTGTTTCCTTTTGTGCCTGTTTGCCTGCAGAACTCTCTCTTGCTCAGAGGTTTTATTAGGTGATAGAGACTTTTTTTTTTTTAGTGGAACATGTGGAACTTTCCCCTCTCTCAAGGAAATTTTGCATGATGATGTTTGCTTTGTTACTACTTCTGTGACTTCATATTAATAAGAATACAGCTGTGCATTTCAGCAACTCACATACAAGGTGGATTGTCTAGCATTAATTTCTCTCTCCCCTGAACTGTATACTTTGGTGTGACAGTACATCAGACAAGTGATGATAACCACTTGTAATGTTTAAAGGTAAGATGGAGAATAACATATGCAAAAAAAAGTCACAGAGGGAATTTGAATTGACCCATACATGTGTTATCAACTATTAAGCCTTTGTTCTGTTATCATTAATGACCATTTCCACTTAATAATTAGAGGGGAATAAGATGATTCAGTTTAATTGCTGAAATTAGAATTCATTAAGGAGGCTGGGATTAATATCAGGTCTCTTGTGAATAGTAAAGGTGAGATGCTGAAAAGCTAAGACAGTGGTGAAGATTTTTGGTATGATCTTCTAAAAAATGTGGGACTTGCCCTCTTTGCCTCACTTTTCTTCTGTCTGCCAGTTTCTTTCTTTCTTTCATCCTTTTCCCCATAGATTGAAATCATCACACTGTTTTAAGTTAACTTGAGAGTGCAGAGCAGTCCAAATATACAAAGTCTCTATTAACTATAATAATCAGTATCTGAGACTAAGTTACTGCTATTGCTTGCTGAAAGGCTTATCAATTACAGGTACAGAAAATGGAATAGTGTGATACATGACAGGCACAAAATATATTGAGATGTATATGTACTTATACATTTACAGAAAGGAAGGAATTTTAATACCTAAAATTTCCAAATTGCAAAACTCTTAAAAAAATTAAGTTGGCAACATACTATCTTGGCCAATCCCTATGGAAATTAGGTTGCAAAAACCCTAAAAGATGCAAATTCATATACCTTCAGGTAGGAACTAAAGAATGTAAATGTGAGAGGAGCATCATTCTTCAACAGTTTTCCTTTTATCACAAAGTTATGACATGATCAAATTTCAGCTGACTGGTCTGACTATCCTGGATTATAATAGTTCTTACTGATGGAGGTGAAGCCTTCTCATCTTTGAATTCTATTTTCATTAGCATTTATTAAATTAAATTATAAGTTGTAAAACTTACTCCTCTGTATTATCCTGAAATCTATTTATAGGCCTGTAAATATCTGCTAATTACTATATCCCCTGGTGTTTTCTGTATTCACTTCCTGTTTGCTTTATAGGATATAGGAGTCTTCTGTTTTAGATTTGTGACCACTGAGTTCCACAGTGTGTTGATTAACCCCTGAGGGAGGGGTACCTATGTGATGATCCCACAGGATCAGTCAGTGCATGGAGCAACTCCCTCTATAGCACCTGCATATAGCTGGGTGTCTAGGATGAAGCAGTGCCAAAGTTTCAGAATTGGGGAAAGGGTGTCATCAGTGATAAGGATGACGACTTATTACTGTGGAGGCAGTCAGTGATGTCATCCTGTATTCTGTAGGAAACAGAGTATTGTTACTTCTAGTGGTTGTGAAGCAACCATCTCTATGTTACTTTGTGCTTCTCACATTAAAAACATTAACATCTGTCAACTATGAAGTGAGCACCGAGTTTTGGATAGTAGAATCACCATCTCTTAAGCAGGTGTTGTAAGAGTACATTAGGTGATCATCTGTTTCTATAGTCATTAGGGCAGTCTACTGAAAAGATGTACTGTCTGTACTAAACATGTGGTGTCTATTGACAAGCATTGACATAATGACAAATTTAGGCATAAGATGAACCACAAATTCAGGTTTGGCTGCTCAGTAAGTGAGTGGTGTTAGTGTGCAAGGCTTAATTATGTGGAAAGTGATTACTAATAAATGGCCAAGTGTATCACAGTACTTAACACACTTTTACTACATTATAGTAAAGCTCACAGGTATGTAAACTGCTTTACCATTAATTTAGGCTTTTTGCCACCTTTCTTTTCTTGTTGTATTTCTGGGTTGATTGGTTTGTTTTACAGATAGTTTGCACAAATTAAAACCAGAAAGTGTTAAATCATAATTGTCTGTAGTTAGGTGTGTTTTCAAACTGTGCATCCTGTATGTCCCCCCCCATTATGTTCAAAGGCAAGGCAATTCTCCATTCTAACTGTTACAACGTGTGTTTTGCTTATAGGAAGGGTTTGGACATAGTATATGGTGTAGAGAAATGTGTTTCAAAGGCTTTAGCTGCTTCATCGAGATCCTCATTTGGAAGGACTGAATAAAGCAGGTTGATAGAAAATAAACCTTCTGGGCTGCAACAGATAACTTCTGATAAGTGTGTTTCCAGCTATTTATTCTTGATAATGCTGCAAATTTATTACATTTATGTAAGCAACTATTTTCAGAAGGTACAGAAAGTAATTCCAAGTAATTCTGCCTTCAGGAAAGGTTTCCACTGCCACTCAAAGCTGATCTACTAAATTGTTTGCAGCCCAGCATTACTTACTAGTGAGTTTACTTTTTTAGCTTTTTGGAAATCTCATTATACTCCATAAATGGTGTTATGGATGATGTGTACATCAATCCAGTCATGTTGAATTGAATGACCTTTTCCACACTCTACTGCAGTGATCCTGTGTTTGGCTACTAACCTGAAGTAACCACCACTAGCAGTGTGAGCAGAGATGTTTGTCTGGATGCTTAAAGCCAGTTTCCTTTATAGGATTTGCTGAACCATAAACTTTATTCCTCATGTGTTAATGCTGATGGATCTCAGAAACGAAAGCAAAATTGAAATTTTGGGGGTTAACCCAACAATAAAACTAGTCTTCAAGAATTTCTTTTAAACAGCTATTAGTAGTAAGTGGTACTTCAAGTAGTTTGTGAATTTCCTAAGGAAGGGCCTTTAAGGGAAATGCAGAATCTTAGCTACATTAGTTGTTATAGTCAGTATCACATTAAGAAACCATGGTAGGTGCCTAAAGCAGGGAGAATTGTTAAAAAGGAAGAGTTCTGCAATAAACTTTGTAGTCAGATCATCGTAGCTCATTTGCACCTCATGAAAGAAAGATCAGCCTTCATAGCTGAAGTATCCTTATTCATCTTGTGATCCACTGCTTTGACTTTTAGTCAAATGTCAGGAGATTAATTAGATTTCTGATGTCTTTGTGTTGTATTGTTAAATCTGTTCCACAAAGTGGCACTTGTGAGATCAACATCCAACTTTAACCTTTTTTTTAGGGGGGAGGGTATAGTATATCAGTCTATTACATACACAGATCTTTAACATAATAATTGGTAAATGAAACTGATTTCTGAGCTCTCTAGATAGACTGGAAAGGTTTCTTAGACAAATCTTTGGAGGATATTCTTCATCCTTTCACTCCCTCAGTGAAATTAAAAAAGAAAAACAGTTTTTTCTGTGTTCAGTCAATGTTTAGAAACAAAATGTTATCAGTTAAATAAACCTAAAGTAAGAAATAATTTGGAAATGCAGAAAGTAAATTCAGACAGGCTCACATCATTCTGTCTGAGTACTTGCTGATGTTGTTTTTGTGTCACTTGGATGCGCCAGGGAAAGTCCCTTGGTTAGGAGGTGTACACCTTACAGCCTCTGCCATGTGGGTTGTAAGCCTTTCACAGCTCTCTGCCAGTGCTGGAGAAGTTAGTTAAGCTCTTGAGCACAGAGATGTCTCTACGAATATCTAAACATAATAGTCATGTGCCACTATATTTACTTGAGTTACAACTTATCTGAGAAGTCAGTGGTGGTTGAGCCTGAAGAAGTCTCTCCTATGATGATCTATCAGTTCAGAATTTGTTTTAACAGCGTTAAGATGTTTTTTCTGACCCAAAATGCCAGTCACTCAGGTGGAAGTGTGTAACATCACATGGGTAAACTTAGAAGTCTGGTATCATAAAAGGTAAGTGGGAATCATGTCAAAATAGCATAGTAGTAGTGAAGTCTTTGAGGAAAAAATAACCTGTGTCCTCCTGTGATATTCAACAATACAGCCATCTGCAAAGGATGAAAATAGAAACGGTAATTGCTGTGAGAAACAGTTATGCCATTCAAGGAGAACCAAGCCTGTTGTTGTTGAGAGCCCTACTCGTAAGGTGCGAAATGTCACAGCTTGCTAAGACTTCAAAGGAGAAAACCAGTTAATAAAGGCACAACAGGTTGTTACATCTTGTCTTGCTGGTGCTGTGCTGGAAAAGAGGACTGGCCTTTTCTGTTTGGCTGGAGTAGGCTTCCCCATACTGCCCTTGTGGCCAGTCAAGCAGATCATCTTGTAGTATAGCTCCCTGATTAAACTACCTCAGATATCTCATTTTTAACACCTAATTGATGGGAGAGAAAGGAGTAGTAACAAAAAAGGTCCAAAATCTTTTCATTCTGTGTTATTTTAGTCTGAGACGCCCCGTGCAGAACCCTGACAGCTAATCAGCTTAGTTTAACAGTGGGAAGTTAGTTCAATAAATACAGCAATTTCGAAACTGTGGCTGACTTTATATTTCTGATATGCCAACCACAATTGATGTTTTTTAGTTCCTATCCACTTCCTAGACAAAACTGGGAGTTAAGGGCTTGGCTGAGCAATTACACTGACAATATTTGGAAGCAGAAAACTAATTTGAAAAATAGATTTTTACTTTTTTTTTAATGTTTAAATTTAAGATATTGATTTTGTACCTGAGGCTGTGGATATCTGAAGGTTTCCTGGTGACAAACTCAGGACTGGGAAAAAGGAAGACATCTGTAAATCCTCATGCACCTTGTCACCTGCTTATGCGTGTTCCTCCCTCTAGATACTGTCACCTTTGCATTTGTCCTAAGTGCTGCTTTTCCTGCAGTCTGATTTAAGTGTTCTCATGAAACAGATGCTAGCACTCCCCTGAAGTGCAACCAAATCATTTATTAGGACTAGTGGATTTGTTTAGTTTGAGAGAAAATTAGTAACTAGGTAAAAGCCTAGCTATCATATTAGTTACAAGTTAACTATTGATAATGCAAACTGTTTAAACTGTTACAAATAGTAAAACATAATTATGAGTATGTCTCCCTGTAGCTTGTCAGATGTGATTAGTAAGCTAAAAGATACTAAGGGATGAAATTAAAAAATGTAACAGTATATTTGAAGAGAGACCCAGTTTGAATACAACCACTGTGCTACAGGTTGTAGAGGTTTGTTTCATATATTTTCTCTTCTGACTGTTAGAACAGTCTCAGTATGACAGCAATGTATCATTGCCAATCTGAGGTAAGGGTAAAGTTGCAGTGGTGCAAAGTGCTATACCCGAAATGAAACCAAATCAATCATTGCTCTGTCTTAGGGGTAATGGTCTTCTTCAGACATGCTTATTTGATCCTACTGAAAGAAGTTCATTTTGTCAGTTGCTAAAAACAAGCACCAGTTTTGACACTGTTTTAAACTGTGGACAGTTAAACTTGAAAATAATTTTCTCTTTGAAGCAGGAAGGGTATTGTATCATAATGGAGAAGCTGAAGTTATTTATATTTTTAAAGCTTTTTGGAAGTCCCAGTTTGTACCGAAATATGAAGTAGTAGTCTCTATTACTTGAAACTTGTCTGTGATGGCTGTGTGTTTCCATCTAAATATTTTTTAAAAAATTTTCAAATCTTGTCTATAATACAATATTTATATTTAGTATTCATGGCTTGATGTTTTCTTCTCTTCTCAAGGATTTTATTTTATAATATTATTTAGCTTTTTTATTCCAAACACTGTAAGTTATATTTTTATGTGCACTTCATATTTAAGAATGAATTTCTAGTGGTAAATTTCTTTTGAAGTTTAAAGTCATAGATCCATGTCTACACGTGGATTTTCCACCATCTTAAGGCAACATGTATGCAGGTGAGTGTATTGTCGTTAGTTAGGTAAGTTATCACTCCTTAACTAGTAGGTTTTTCCTACAGTGCTTGGTCAATGCCTTGTAGATTTGATATGGTAATTTATTATGTGTAATTTATGATGTATCCATGAGTATTTACATTTTATAACAATATATCTACACATAATTAGTTTTTGCAAGTCGGCTCTTGGGCGGGAACCTAATGGATGTACAGTTGAAACCACCAGCTGGGGGATAGTGATTATTTAAGCTGCTCTGACAAAAATGTAGATGCTCACCTGATGATCTCATTTAATTTATTTTTAAATACATTTTGGACAAGTTCTACATTTATATCACACCTTTTTCAAAAAAAAAAAAATTGTCTCCTTTTAGCTTAAGCTTTTTCTATTGAACCAAGGTTATATTTCTGTAAGAAAGGCTTAGTAAGATAAGTGTGTCAGCAAAGACCTTTTCTTAAGCATGTGCTGGATTTAAGGTCTGAGTTTAATCAAATCTGTGGAACTAGTCATTTAAAGAGGACCTAACTTGATAAATGTTGGGGCTGGGGGCTGGGGTGTGTTTCATAAATAGGATTTAAAGGTTTCTATAGATGTCTCCACATTGTTAGAATATACCGTATCAGCTAGCTGCTGCTTCTTTTTGGTTGAGGAAAAAGATATGTGCTTCCCTTTGAATTTTTGAGATGAATAGAGAAAGAAATAGGATATCTTTTTGTAAAGTCTAAAGCTCTTTTCTCTCTTTTATGAGATTGTAAAAACTGGGAAGCTTGCTTTTATTTTTACCCATTACCACCCACCTTTTGAAGAGATAAGGGAAAAAAGGGTGGAAGCCTCTTGTTCACCTGCATCCATTTAGTTTCAACTTGTTGTGTCTTTCCTGAGGCCCATTTCTTTGCTTATATTGCAGGTTGCTTACTCAAAAACATCTCACCCTTATTCCTGTGAGAGTTGGGAAAAACCTAGTAGTGCTGTTAATGGATTTATTCACACCTTTAAAGGATCCTATTTCCTAGCTAACATGTCCAGACCGTGACATACGGCTCTTTAGCCAATGATACAGCCATGAAAAATTACCTATTTGCCTGTAGCACAACAAAACTGCTGCTGCTGTATGTATTATATAAAGATTGAAAAAACAGTCAAATTATCCATGAGGGCTCACCAGTCTTTCCAATACATGTTTTTCTGGAATAAACTATCTGTGTCCTTTTCAAACACAGATAGGTATCTTATATTTTGATCCCCCAAGTGTGGGTTTATGCTATTATTTATCTTACAAGAAAAACTCAATCAAAGTGTTTGCATTTTCTTCAGAAATTACTTTGAATGTTCTTGAGTTCAGGGAGCAAGTAGTTCAAGCAGCAACACAAGGAGATGAGTCTAACAACAGTATTTTATCTATACTGGGAGGAAAAGTTGTAAGTAAGATAAGTAAAAGGCAGATGCAATACCCAAAGGAGCAGGTTATCAAGGCAGGTTAGGGGTTTTGGCAGAAGATATGGAAGGAAACCATTATTTACCAAAATCTTGCCTGACCAGGCCTTGGGTCAGGTTGTCACTCAGACTGAGTCTGTGCATTATGGGATCAGCCTGAATATCAAATGTACTCTGTCTGGACTGAATGCAAAAACTGACTGCCTAGCTCCCTGCAAAAAACCCTGTGTTCATGAAAGGTGTGCATACACTCATGCTTGTAACCAGGGGCGGTAACCCATCCAGAAGGCAGTGAATGACCACTCTTGGCAATAACTTCCCAATTCAGTTCCATCAATCTGACAAGTGTTGGTGCTACCTGTGATGCCAGTCTCCCAGGCTGAGTTCTAGCCTGCTACCCAGGTTTAGTGCTGTGTTGTGGCAGGCTCCATTGTGCAAAATATTTGATCTATAGTTGCTGTGACCTGTACTTGCTTGTCTTAATTATATACATCTCATTTCTGGTGTCCACTTCTATGGCTTTTCTCCAGCTCTTGAATAATTTGTCAGTCCAGCTTCACAGATCTTAATTCCTCCCCTATCAGAGCTGCTTTTAGTTGGTACAGATCCAGACTTTACTTTTTATACCCTACTTCTCCTTAAAGCACAAACTGAATTAGTCCTAGTCACTTCTCTCCTTCTAAAAATAGCGATGAACAAAGGCAAAGGACAAGCCTAGTTGAGACAGAGCACAGCCAAAATTTTGAGTACATTTCAGCCATTTACAGGTAGCAACTGGATGTTGGTTTTGTCTGGAAAAGTGCAGAAAGTCATTGAGCATCCCTAAAGCTGTTTGACATCCTAGTTTTCTCTCTGAACCAGAAAAGCATTTCCTCACGTAAATGGAGAGAAGCCTTATCAAATACGCCACTATTCTGTAGGATATCTATTACAATCCTGAATCTTAGATGAAAACAGTGTCCTGTGTTGAATCTGTTGCAGAGCATATTATTTTAGAAAATGTTGGGAGTATTACTTCATTATTTCTAGCTACTGTTAAATTTTATCATTCTTGACAATTGTCTCTTCAGTTGAGATAACACGGAGGAGGAACAAAGGAATGTGAACCTCTCTCTATTCCCCCACCCCCATTGTGTATCTTAGAAAATATGAACTCAATTGAACTTAATTCATTTGCCTGAATTTGCTCTCTAAAATCATTTGTCTAGGCATAAACATGCTGGAGGAGAAATGCTAGGTGTGTAGTGGTAGTGCCCAAATCACATCATAAGAAGTGACACACGAAGCACACACCCTGGGACAGGATGGTTCAGGCTCCCCATGTTGGAGCAAGTTAGTAAAGTTACTGGGGCCTCATACTACATTAATACCTAATAAACACTATGCCTGACAGAGCAGGTATGGTAGAGAAAAAAGATGCTGTTCTGCTTTAACCCTGGCTGGGAAGTAAGCACAGACACAGCCATGTGCTTACTCCCTCAGCCCTGGTGAGATGGGGGGAGAATTGGAAAGGTAAAACTGAGAAGGAAACTTGTGGGTCAAGGTAAAATCAGTTTAATCATTAAAAAGAGATGATAATAAGAAGTAAGTGTTGAAAGGAAAAAGAGGGGAAAAATATAGAGGAAAATAAAACCCAAGACAGACAAGTGATGCAAATGAAAACAATTGCTCACCACCAACTAACAAATGCCCAGCCAGTACAGAAGCAGCAGCCTCCCCACCAACGTCCCCTCCATTTTTATTGCTGAGCATGATGTCATATGGTATGGAGTATCAGGGGTATTGGTTGATAGCTGGCTCAGTACAAACCAGCAGTGTGCCCAGGGGGGCAAGAAGGCTGATACCACCCTGGCTTCTATCAGATGTAGCGTAGCCAGCAGGATCTAGGGAAGTGACCATCCCTCTGCTGTATTCAGCACTGCTGAGGATGCACCTCAAGTATTGTGTTCAGTTTGGGGCCCCCCACTACAAGAAAGACATTGAAGTGCTGGAGCATGCCCAGAGAAGGACAACAAAGCTAGTGGAGCGCCTAGAGTGTGAGTCTTATGAGGAGCAGCTGAGGGAACTGGGGTTGTTTAGCTTGGAGAAAAGAAGGCTGAGAGGAGATTACTGCTCTCTCCAACTACCTGAAAGGAGGCTGTAGCCAGGTGGGTGTCTTTTTTTCCCAAGTAGCAAGTGACCAGACAAGAGGCAACAGCCTCAAACTGCCCCAGGGGAAGATTAGACTGGATATTAGGAGACATTTCTTCAGCAGAAGGGTTGTTGATCATTGGAAGAGGCTGCCCATGGGAGCAGTTGAATCACCATCCCTGAAGGTATTGAAAACGTGCGTAGATGTCATGCTTATGGACATGGCTTAGTGGTTGGACTTGGGAGTGTTAGGTTAGCAGTTAGCCTTGATGATCTTAAATGTCTTTTTCCAACTTAAACAATTCTATGATTCTATCCTTTTGGCAGTTGAGGTCAACTGTCCCAACTGTGTCCCCCTCCTGATTTCTTGTGCATGCCCAGCCTACTTACTGACAGGGCAGTGTGACGAGTTGACACTGTGTAGTACTGCTCAGCAGTAATGAAAACATCAGCATGCTGTCAACACTGTTTTCAGCACAAATTAAAAACATAGCCCCACACAAGCTACTAACTCCATCCTTGCTAGCAGCGGTTGCATACCAGGTTTTTTGCTGTCCTGTTGCATGTCACCACAGGGCATCCACTTAACAAGATCATCCTGTCTCTCTAAATCCTTCTTTTCAGTTCTGTGGTGTCCATCTGTCTCACTGTATTCATATCAGTGTTCTTTACTTCTTTTTCCCTTCTGAATAAAGTAGTTGCCCTTGAGCAAGGCAGAATCCAGGTTCTCAGTTAAACGTGAGATAGATCAATAGCGGGATCCAGTTCAGCTTGTTGTTGGGGAGGGTGGTATAGCTCACTGGTTTTGTTTCTTGGCCTGTGCCAAGATAGCTTAGTAAATGTGATCTCCTTCCAGTGTTTACAAAGAAGTTTCCCCAAGAATCTGAGCCAGTCTATTACCATATACACAGGCTACAGGACTCCCAGCAGCAGGTACCTGTATGGAAAATGAAAAAGTTTGCCCACAACCCAGTGTCAGTAGACCCATGCTCCTGTTGCTGAGACAAGGTATGGAACACAGTATCCAAACACACAAAGGCTTTTACAGTTCTTTCAGAGCCAGGACTGCCTCTTGATTAAGTAAACTGAGCTGTAGCACCAGCTGTCTTAGCTCAGTGCAGTCTTTTGAAGCCAAGATAGTTTGCTGACAGCAAATAAAGGCTCTACTGGTCTAGGCTGTACTAATGATGAGAGTTAGGGTAAGGCATTCTTGGTACAGCCAGAGGTGACAGCATGAGCTCAGTGTGATGGGTTCTAGCTCAGAGATCCCAATGGTAGTGTTGAAAATTGTGAATATGTCAAAGTAGAACAAGCAGCCTCACAACTAAAATAAGATATATGCCTAAACCACTGTAATAAGAAGGGTAATATCTGAGGTGAAAAAGTCTGGGGTTAGATTTTGGAGATTTAATCAGATGTGAGTGACATTATTGGTATGGCCAGATCATAGCAAATTAGAGAGAGTTTGCTGGTCAAAGTTTTCCTAAGGTGTCTTTCAGAAAGCAGGTGGCCTAGCAGAGCTGGTTCAAGGCTACAGAATTAATCTGGTCATAGTTGCAAAACCAGATTTACTACCTTGTAACATCCTGACCTCTGTTTAAGCCCTTTGATCATGTAAGTGTAAATACACCAAGGCGACCTTGAACAGTTGCAATTTCTAGTTGTCAGCTTTCATTTCTGTTGTGAACTTAACTGATGAATAATGCAGGGTGCTACAGGAAACTCTGGGCTCTGGGTTCAGTTTTGTTGTAACAAACAGCAGCGAATTGCATTAGTGAATACTCAACTTTCATGCTTTGGTCTAGTAACAACTGTAAAAGACTATCACTTGAAAATCCAAGTATTTGCACTCTAACAAGTTTTCATCCTATGGAAGAACGATGTAAATAGACCAAGAGGAGTAGGAATAAATATTAACTAATCTTTTCTTACAGAGCATGACTTTTCACTAGGGAAATGTATAGAGTTTTTAGCCTTATTCTTTGCTGAATATATGTGGAAACAGCAGTCAACTGTGTTTTATTTCCGCAATTTAAAACTGTTTGAAAACTTCAGAGAATTTTCTGAAGCCAAGGTTCATTGGTCCTTATCACTCTCAGTCCAGGGACTCTTGAAGGCCTAGCTAGAGCAATTAGTGCTGGTAACGTCGTTCAAAGCTGTTGAATGCTGTCAATTTGAGACAACAGTTTAGGGCTGTATCTGCATACCCAGTCTGTTCATATCTGGTCTGTACAGGTTTTGTCAAAAAGGCAGCTTTCAAAGTTTGAATGTGGTCTCTCAAGGATTTTGGTAGAAGGGAAAGTTGATGCCAAAGCAGAAGCATGTTAAGATATTTGAAGTAGATAAACAGGGCTTAATTTGTGTGACAGAAAGTCTATTATTAAAATGGCAATCTCTTCAGAAGAATATCTCATTCCAAGTGAAGCCCAGGATATAAATACCCCCTGTATTTTATCACATGGTAATTGTTGCAGACTTGATCTTTCTGAGCACTAAGTCAAAAGTCTTTACTGACTCTGAATCTTGCTGAATGCAAATAATTCCTAACGTAACAAAAATAACAGATTGCAATCTAGTGATGAACTTTTTGCCTAGTTTTTGCCATTAATTTGAGGAGTTCATGCAGTATTTGTTTTGCTGGAAAGGATACTGCATATATCAATTCACAACATGCAAGCACAAGTTTTTCCACGTAGCTGTGAAGCAACAGCCACTAATATCTCAGCCTAGTTTTAGAGAAGGTTTTAAAGACTTGCCTGTGAGACCATAAGGTGTCCTGATAGATGTTCTTGTGCCTTGTGCAGATCATTAAAACCTTCTGTTTTGAAAATCTCTGCAGTATCGTCTAACTTCTGTCTATCAAACCCAAGAGATTGTGTTTTAGTTCATGCTTTGTAAGGCATGACTTAGGGATCTGACTTGAAGTATAGCATGCTGTAGAATTACTGTGCTTTATAAAAGGGACTACCATCTCTAATGCCTCTCTGACATAGGGGGGAAAAATATCTAGCTGAAAAGCCGCTGTAAAGTTTACTTAAGAGCAATAATGGTCAATCCAGACAATGATTAGAGTCTTCACAGAATCACAAGGTTGCAAAAGACCTTTAAGATCATCAAGTCCAACCATTCCTGTCCTAAGCTAAACCATATCCCTGAGCACCTCATCTACCTTTTTTTTAAACACATCCAGGAATGGTGACTCACCAGCTTCCCTGGGCAGCCTGTTCCAGGTAATCTTATTACAGTCTTGGTTTATTTATTGTTTTAATGATGGAAGGTTGTGTTTGCAAATTCTACACAGTTGACATGTTGTAAGACTGCATGAACAAAAAAAGCTCACGTCCATATGAAAAGAATGCAAGATAGGTGTTGAATATAGGCACAATAGGGGACAGAAATATTTGAAATGTCTACTCAATGGAGTCACTATCTGACTTCCACGCCCCCCTCCAGGTCTTCCAACGAAGAGGGGACTTTTGAGTGTGTTAATCTGCTTCAAGCAAAATCAGATGGGTTAGCACAGGCTGCCAGTTCAAACAGTTTAAAAAGCAGCCTAGCACGGCTTGTCAGGAGAGACTGAGGAGTTCTCACATCCTCTCTGTTTCACACACACCCACTCACAGAATTGCAGGGGTAATAACCTCCAACAATTGATCACTATCAAACAGCTGGGAAGAACTAGTGTTTGCTATCAACAAAGCTGTTTACAAAATGAATGTGTGTCAGGCAGCCTTAGCGTTGCACTCTGCTGTATTGTCAGGTACCTCTTGGGATGATAGCACTCGATTTTACATGCATCAAGGGCCCTGTGCTCTTCAATTAACAAAAAAAGCAGGCTCTTTGTGATGCACATAACACCTGCATTAGTGACTGAACTGGCAACAAATCTTATGACTCTGCTGGGTACTAATTTTCATCTCTGGAGAGCAAAAGTTTAATTTCAATAAATAATTTAAAAAGAAATGTTGCTTTTATGTCCAGTCTCACAAGCTGCCTGATATGAGCATTTAACGTTTGTGTGTGTACATCTTCAGTAGATCCTACCTTTCTGTAATGTTTTCCACCAATTTATTAGTCTTTTTTTCAGTAAATATCCAATTATTCTCAGCTACTTACAGAATGCAAGAAGCAGGTTGCATTTCTAGAGATTGTGATACCAACAGCACAAATCAAACCTGACTGCTGAAATGAGACACTATTAATGTCTTATCAACACTGTGAATAGATCTCTTGAACATCATTACAGTCCATAGTTATGTAGTATTCACTCATATAAATTTAGGGCTTTTTTTTCTGATAAAACTAGAAAGCATTTGGATGTTTTAATAACTATTTTCAGAAGAAAGTTAACTCTTGGTCCTTCATTCTGTTCCTGCAGAACAAGTGTGTGTTCATGTTGAATGAGCTACACTCCTAGGAATGAGGGGGACCATCTCAGTAAATCTTCTCTATAAGTGCCTTCAATACTTTGATGCTGTGTACCCATGTGTTCTGTGAACTTAGTTTCAAACAGCTTGGATATCTCTTCTGAATTAATTATAGTATGGTTGAGACAATCTGACACAAAAACTCAAATTCAGTTGAAATATTGTTACAAAAACCTTAACAAGACTTTAAGATGGGAAACTTGTTCTGTTTTTCCCTTCTTTTTTCCTTCTATTTTCAAAAGCAGAAGCAAATCAGGAACTCTGAAAGGATCAGTGGTTGTACTTCCAGAAATACTGCCCTTTTGTGTATGTTGTTCTAACCATGTCTTGTCATAGACAATAACCACTGTCTAGTCTAGATGGTATAATTCATTATATTTTACTATTTTGGTATTGACCAGACAAGCATATTTAGCAGCATGTGATTTTATTATTCCTAAATTGTTCAAGTTACATTTTATTATCTTTTATTGCACTCAGATTATTTTTTTTTTTAATGAGAGACTCCACTTGGTTTTCTGCTGCCTTTTAGTTGTCTGTTCTATACACCTGATGGTCTTAACCACCTGTGTGTTTAAATTGTAGAAGGAAGAAAGTTTCTGTATTGACATGATTCTTTTTGGTGGAGGAGAGTTTGACATGTTTCCTTGGGGAGTCACCAGTTGTGCACTCTTTCTTCTCAAGGGAAAGATGGCACCTATAAACCACCTTCTAACAACAGCCACTGAACTTTGCCAGTCCTGAAAAAGTGAAGTGGAGCTAGGTTGTGCTTTGACTGTGTGAAAGCAGAGAAATCTTGCCACTGAGAATGTCTGGTCTGTATTTTTCTCAGGCATCTTCCCAGTCTATTCTCATCCTTGTTGTAGTAAAGGTGATAACTGGCTTTTCTTCCCTGGTTGTCATCATCCTTACCAGCTCCGTTTCTCCGTGTGTGAGGGCAGGACTGCCTCCACTGGTGCTGTCAGTCAGCACCCCCGTTCTGCCATGTGTGTAGGACAAGCTGAGCCACAGACCCTTTCCACAAAGGAAGAGAGGACAACCTTGACCACTGCAGCATGACAAATTCAAATGAGATTTTTTTTGTTCCTCAAACCTAGCAATTCTTTGTTCAGTCACAAAATGTCCTGGTATGAGGGACAGACTATCCAATGCGTGAAAAATTTTCTTCTTCAGATGCTATTCAATCTTAATATCAGAAGAGAAAATGATTTTTCAGGGCAGCAATCATGCAATTGATATGTTCAACAACCCTATTGTTTCTTTCCCACTTGATCTGGCATTCATGACTCAGCAAATCTTTAAAACAGCAGTGATCTAATTTTCTATTTTACTTTATGCTTCCCTCAGTAATATTATTGTGCTAACCCAAATACTTCCTAAAACAGAAACACTAACAAATAATGAACAGCAATAAAAGCAATGAACTTCTTTTAAAAACGCCAGTACCCTAAAGACACAATTTGCTTTGTTGCCTATTTTCAATTGTTCTGAAAAAGAAGCCTTGAGTAGTAGGGCTGTCGTGTGGTAAGTGCAAATTAAATCCCAGGTTTACATTGGTAAATAAGGATTTATGAAGGATCTTTATGACATGATGAATTATCTTAAGTGCTCAAGTACTGAGAAGCTAATTCCTATCCTATTCCTTAGACATAAGAATAGCTATCAGGCCGTAGTCCTGTGTTGTTTCTTAGCAATGTTTTTTATTTTTATCACCAACATTAAAAAGATTATGAAATAAGATTTCTAATTATTCTGGTGGTAGCATTTCTAGTTCCCATGATGTTGTTATTCGGAGTCATTTTTGGCAGAAAAGCATCCAAAAAAGCCAAGTGTGTCTACTCTGTAAGTAAGAAAAGTAAGAAAAGTCTAGTGAATATGTATTGGGTAATTTCCCTGGGGAGTCAGTTGCGTGGGTGTGATACAAATGGGAAAAACAGCTCTCCAGAGAGGAGAGAGGAACAAAAGAAGGAACCTTTTTGCCAGGCTGAGGGTTTTGCTGCTGGCTGCTTGACTGCGTGGTGGCATTGTTCAGAGGAAGTGCACCTGCTCGAACGTTTTCTTAGGCTAGAAGCAGACAGGTTTGTTGAATGCTCTAATTGCTGGTAGGCATGAAAGGATTGCCTAGAAGATTGCTTCCTAGGCTGTCCTTTGATGTTTCGTATGATTTGGAAGTGAAGATTTCTTTTCCTTTATCCATCTTGCTAATAGGTGAGAATAAAATATCTCCCCCTCAGCTTTCATTCCAGAAGGTATCATGGCACATTCTGTCCGATTAGCTGTATCATGGGCCAAAAGACTCCTTTTATCTTTTGAAAAGGTTTGTAAAACACAAGTGCAGTCATCACAGTCCACATTCATAAAGCAGCATTAGCGGCGTCTTCGGTTCATTGCAGGGGGCTCTGGGCAGCAGGAACACTCTGCTGTGAGCGCTACGTTTGTCACATAAAACCAAGGCTGGGAGTTTGGGATGGAATCCTTTTAACCACTGCAGTTAGGACAGGTTCTCTCTTTAATTCCAGTTCTGGTAATTTATAAACACGACGATTCTAATACAAAATCCAAGTTTTCCTTTCTTTTTCTGCAAAATTGGAGTTGTAGAGAACTGTACTGAGGCTTGATGTTTTGAAGATTCTGCTTTTACAAACATAAGGCCTGACTAGTGCACTGAAGTATTGCAGTAAAACCTAAGTTTAAGTATAACTATAAATTATATGATGTCATACGTTGTTTGCTGAAATTTACAAAGTACTAGAGTAACCAAAGACAAAATCTATAGCAAGTTACTAAGATTTTACTTAACTCTCTCAATAACAAATGCCCGGCTGAAAGAATTCATCATGCATTAAATTTACTCACTGTCACTAACACTATTCTCTTGACATTGTGGACTGTAACCAACATACTTGGAAGTACTGTAATCCTTAAAAATACATAGCTTTTCTCAGTAGAACAATATTCCTTAATTTAATTGCTTTAGCTCTCCACTCTGATACAGAATTCAGTTTCAGATCCACCATGTACAAAGTTCAGGAGTGCACAGGGTGGACTTTTTGAATTGGAGCCTATTTTACTTTCTAATGAACTGTTGAGAATTACTGCATGAGAAACTTATGTCTGTTAAATATGTTTCAGAAATAAAGTGACTGAAGTTTTAAAAGATAAATATTGTTTTAGGCACTATTGGAAGTTAAGAAGCATGTGGTTCTTGAATCACTTGTAAAACCTGGCAGAAAAACTTTAATGTATCTTCTGAAACTTAGACATCCATATGCAATTTTTATATTATGGTGTACTGAATTATGAATATTGGAGGGTTTTTTTAAACTGTATTTCCTTTTTTCAGACTATCTTTTGTGGTATTCAGTTTTTTGAATGCTGAGACATATTGGCCTTGAACTTTATAGCTGCATTTTGAGGTTGCAGTGCTGGTCACTGTAAATTATACCAGCTCCCCAAATTTCTCTTCTGAGGGCAGAGAATGTGGATTTCGTTCTGTGAGCAAGGAATATATTTACATAAGACTCCCTGGTGGCTAAGAGAGCCAATGGGATCCTGGGGTGCATCAGGAGGAATGTGGCCAGCAGGTCGAAGGAGGTGATCCTCCCCCTCTACTCTGCCCTGGTCAGGCCCCACCTGGAGTATTGTGTCCAGTTCTGGGCTCCCTGGTATAAAAAGGACAGGGATCTCCTGGAGAGAGTCCAGAGAAGGGCTACGAAGATGATTAAGGGCCTGGAACATCTATCCTATGAGGAAAGGCTGAGAGAGCTGGGGCTGTTCAGCCTGGAGAAAAGAAGACTGAGGGGGGACCTAATCAATGTTTATAAATATCTTAAGTATGGGATGCAGGGGGAATTGCCAGCCCCTTTTCTGTGGTCAGTGGAGACAGGACAAGGGGCAATGGCTGCAAGTTGGAGCACAGGAAGTTCCGCACCAACATGCAGAAGAACTTTTTCCCAGTGAGGGTGCCAGAGCCCTGGCACAGGCTGCCCAGGGAGGTGGTGGAGTCTCCTTCTCTGGAGATATTCAAGACCCATCTGGACGCCTATCTGTGCAGTATGAGCTAGGGAGCTGCTTTGGCAGGGGGGTTGGACCCGATGATCTCTCGAGGTCCCTTCCAACCCCTACAACTCTGTGATTCTGTGATAAGTCTACAGTTGCAGCCACCAATTTTCATTTTGTTGTGATTTTAAAGAGTATGTCTGGAACTTTACCTGGCAAGAGGTCAATCTGTTTTATTTTTTTATCTGTGGAACCAAATGTTTATCGGGTTTCTGCATGAATCATGCAATGTGTTAGGGAACGTTTTGCACCAGTGTTTTATTTTAGATGCCTTTATTATAAAGTTTTGATGTGTTACATTTTCCAAAGGTGTTTTAAGTTCTGGAAAAGGCATGTTTTTTCCCCTCAAAATTTCCAAATTTAACATATATATCTTTGTATGCATAGCTCTGTGTAAGCATGGATATAAAATCTACTAATTCTGATGCTTTTGTTAATTAAGTAAATGTGAGTATTCTGGTGTATTTCAGGTGTTCAGAGGCAGGGTTACTAATAGGCATACCTGTAGGATGTAAGTAATAACATAATAAAATCTAAGTGGCTATATTATTCATGTCTTAATGGGTGGGGAGAAGGTTGAGTGCTCAATTCCTGCACTGAACTTCAGGAGGGAGGCTGTGGTGAGACTCAGGCTGGTACAGTGAAGGGAATAACTCATTCTCCAAAATGGAAAGGGAAAGGATGGCAGATCAGAGTCATGGATTCTGTTGCTTCTTTTACTAGTAGTCATTCCCCACTTAGTGCTATAAGTGCAGAGGGCTACCGCCTAAAAAATTCTTGATGACCCATACAATGCCTTCAGATGAAAGCAGCCTCCCTCAGCATTGACCTACAAGTCACTGTCTTGAAGGTTATATGTCAGCCATCTAGAAATAATAGGGGTGACTCATGCATTGTGATGTGGCTGTGGATTTTGTGGTCATTTAAAGGGAAAAACAGTGTGTACTTGGACATATCCCTGCAGGCAATTTTGCAGACTTTGATAGGGACCAACTCTTTCTGGACTGTTTTGTTAGCTTTATTCTAATTTAGCCTGGTGAAAAAAGGCATAGAATAACCACAAGTTTTGTATTGGGTAGACATACAATTATGTTTGGCTTTTTTCCTTCTTGGTGGTCATTGGTGACGTCATTTAAATATGCCTCTGCATGCTATCTCATTTTTGTATGAAATGTTCAGAACTGCAGCAGAAACTGTACTTTTAAAAAAGGAGGAGGAAATTAAATGTGTGAGATTAGGCTGATATAATTTTGAGAGTTTGGTCTATGCAGACAAAACCCCAGGAAATTCAAAGCTTAGCCTGAGCTGCAGTCCATCAATCAAACCATGGTGGAAGAATAACTCTAGTAATCATAGAAAGCGAAAAAAGATGTGAGATATAAGAAGAGTGCAAGTCTTAATAATCCTGACCCATAATTGTATTCTAAATCCATGTTTTTGTATTTAATTTCCTGAGGAAAGTATTAAGGATGATGAATAGGAGAGGAAAATATTTCATGGACCTTTCGTTAATTGATGGGGCAGCTTTCAAAGTAAAAAATTGTTCTGGCCCCCACAGATTTGACTACTCTCTAAAGCTGAATGGTGTAATTACATACCATATTCTACGTCTCACTTTAATCTTGTCCTGGTATTTGTAAAAATATATATAATTACTTTTTAAAGGAAAACTTAAAAAGTTTTAAAGTCTCTTTTTACTTTAGTAAAATCAGTGAAATAAGTCAGTCATTTTCAGTTCTTTAGTCACGAGGACTAGAAGTTTATATACCAATATACTACAAAGTTGCTGTGTTATCTACACTCAAGTCACAGTATGACTAATTGCCAATGTAGAAGAAGGGTTTACAAACATAATTATGTTCTTAAGTGAGAAACAAAGTGTCTTTTGTTCTTCACAAAACTCTGAAAGAAAAACATTAAAATCAAATGTAATGAACTTGGCCACTTTGTATTTGAAATTAAAAATTTTGAATAGAATCGATATTGAAATGATATTTTTCTGGTATGTGAATTGATTTGTGGGTTAAGCAAGCTGCAGGAGCAAATGTTATTAAATGCTAAAGCAGCTGGAAAAGTAAAGCTTCAAGAGAAGAAGGTATTTTCAGGAAACTTTTTACTCCCACCAGTCAAACAGAACTTAATAGTATTTATAGTACAGTATTCAGTATTTAATTTTATAGAATCGTAGAATATACTGAGTTGGAAGAGATCCATAAGGATCATCGAGTCCAACTCCCTGAATATATTTTTTTTTTTTTTTTGGTTAAGTATAACACTGTTTGAATCTAAATTAAAGCATGTGGGGAAGGCTGTAATTGCAGATCAGTTAAGAAAGAAAACTATAGGCTCCAACCTTTGTGTGTCATTTTGTAACAGCCTGGAGAAATGGCTTAATTCTTGTGACCAGGGCTGCTGTGAAGACGACTTTTGTACCAGCATGTTACAAAAAAGTTTAGGTTTCAAAGTATCTCTTTAATGAACGTTACAGAATTTTCCATGCAGTTAGCAAATTTGATTGTATTGGTTTAGCCCTCTTTATGAACTGTCCCAAACAGAAGAGGTGGTAATAATCATGGAGAAAAAGAGGAATCACAGAATTGTAGAGGTTGGAAGGGACCTTGAGAGATCATCGGGTCCAACCCCCCTGCCAAAGCAGCTCCCTAGCTCATACTGCACAGACAGGCATCCAGACGGGTCTTGAATATCTCCAGGGAAGGAGACTCCACCACCTCCCTGGGCAGCCTGTCCCAGGGCTCTGGCACCCTCACTGGGAAAAAGTTCCTCTGCATGTTGGTGCGGAACTTCCTGTGTTCCAACTTGCAGCCATTGCCCCTTGTCCTGTCTCCACAGACCAAAGAAAAGGGGCTGGCTGATTCCCCCTGCATCCACTGCTTCAGATAATTATAGACTTTAATTAGGTCCCCCCTTAGTCTTCTCATCTCAAGGCTGAAGAGTCCCAACTTACTCAGCCTATCCTCATAGGAGAGATGTTCCAGGCCCTTAATCATCTTCGTAGCCCTTCTCTGGATTCTCTCCAGGAGATCCCTGTCCATTTTAAACCAGGGAGCCCAGAACTGGACACAATACTCCAGGTGGGACCTGACCAGGGCAGAGTAGAGGGGGAGGATCACCTCCTTTGACCTGCTGGCCACACTCCTCCTGATGCACCCCAGGATCCCATTGGCTCTCTTGGCCACCAGGGCACACTGCTGGCTCATAGCCAACCTGCAATCTACCAGGACCTCCAGGTCCTTCTCCACAGAGCTCTTCTCCAGCAGGACATCCCCCAGCCTGTACTGATACATGTGGTTGTTCCTCCCCAGGTGCAAGACTTTACACTTGCTTTTGTTGAACTTCATCTGGTTTCTCCCTGCCCAGCTCTCCAGCCTGTTCAGGTCTGGCTGGATGGCAGCGCAGTGTTCCTGTGTGAAATATAATAAATATTAATAATGCACATGAAAATTTGTTTTATTATTATTTCTTTTATTATTAGATTTATTATTTTTAACTGAGCTACCTTCCATGTTTTTCTGTTCCTGATAATATCTTTTAAAAATTATTTTTGGTCTCACTTTCTGTGTAGGACTAGCTCATCACACCTGTAATCTCCTAATAGAAACTGTGGATCTGTACTTGGAGGCAGATGATAAAAGCAGCATCAAGACAGCAAACGCCCTCCTGTCCTTGCTTGATATTTTGCACCGCATGCTCATGTACACAACAAACGTTGTGCGTCAGACTTTGCAGGTATGAAATTTATTTCTTGGGGTCATTGCCATCATAAATAATTGTTTTAATAAAACTTCCTGTTATCCTAATAATGAATTCCCACTGTTATGATTTGATTGTTTTTTTATTTTTTTTCCTTTGGTAGAAAGAGCTTGTATACTCCACTGTTTATCACTCTTTCGTATATTTAGCTAGACTATTCATAGTAGCCTCACTATGCTGGAAACACAGATCCTAGCTGACGCTTTTCTTTCTGTACAGCATAAATAGCTAAATTCAATATTTGCCTAATGATAGTTCAGAACCCCTTTCCATCCATTTTAAAGGAAAAAAAATTACCTTTAGTGTAAATTGCACGTGATTTGAAAAGTATATGTAACCTCTTCATCTGTGTTTATACATATATTCCCTCTCTTCTACTGATCAGTTTGTCTTCAGTTTGGCTAGCCCCTTTTCAGTGGTCTGTGGAGACAGGAGAAGGGGCAATGGCTGCAAGTTAGAACACAGGAAGTTCCGCACCAACATGCGGAGGAACTTTTTCCCAGTGAGGGTGCCAGAGCCCTGGGACAGGCTGCCCAGGGAGGTGGTGGAGTCTCCTTCCCTGGAGATATTCAAGACCCGTCTGGACGCCTATCTGTGCAGTATGAGCTAGGGAGCTGCTTTGGCAGGAGGGTTGGACCTGATGGTCTCTCAAGGTCCTTTCCAACCCCTATGATTCTATGACTCTGATTCCAAGTTTCTGTTTGAACCACTGAAAATCATGGCATTGGTAGGTCTTCCTTGTCCTTAAAAGTGGAGCACAAAGAGACTCTGCACAAAGAAATTGCATGGAACGCTACTAAAAACAAACAAGAAAAAGCCCAGGTCACTTTTGTAGATGTGATGTTAAGCTAGCAATATTTGCTTTGCTTTTAAATGATCTGCCAAATTTCTAAGGTAGTCAACTGGAAGTATCTTCTGCATTTTGGCTGCAAACAACAGCACTTACTCTTTATGTTAGGTTTTTGATGTTCTTGGGATTATCCACTGAAAAACAGAGAAGCGTGTTAAGTCTGATACCTCTGGAAGACACAGATTCAGAAGATTGCAATCAAGTTGTATTGAATTTCAGGACATGGCTTCTATATTCTGAAAAGCTTCTCATCTTGTGTTTATTGTTTGTTAAAGAAGGTTTAATGTACAAAGTGGGTGTTGAAAATTGAGCTGCTTTCTTTTTTTTTTCCTACGTAGCTTTATGTAATCAGTTGTGTTATCAACCTGATATGTCACTGAGAGATTTATTGGGGCTTTTCTAATTTTTGGAAGAAGCTTAATTTAGAGCTGATGGTACAATACCATGTCTTTTTTGAGTCCTGTTGTAACAGCAGGTTTTGTAATGCATTTCAAATTTTGTAGACCAGTTGTTGACTGTCATATTGTTGGCAGCGCTCCATGTAATCAAGAAAGTACTAAATTCTGTACTAATGTTCCATGCAGCAGTGGTGAGCCCAGTTAGACTGGAGAACACATGGAGTGAGGATCTTGCACATGGATTGGTAATATTAGTCGAATTGATGATTTTTATTTCAATATAAAATTAAATCTGTACATTCAAAGCCAAATTCTATTCTGGCTCCATATGAATAGTTGATATATGCACTTAAATTCTGGCTCCAGTTTTGTCCCTCTCTAGTTGAAGTAATCTGCTTTGCTCTGGAAGGCTAATGGGTAAAAAGAGGCAGCTGGGAACCTGGGTTTTGAAGCTTAGCTCTGCCCTCTGTCTCTGTAAAACTAATTTACAGTGGTGTTGTGTGCCTTGCTGTACTTGTCTTGACAGTACTGGTTACAAGGCCTCTGTGGGTTCCACATCAGGCAAGTTGGTGACTGCTATTTACCATGCACCTACGTAATATTCAACTATCCATGCGTCTCTAAATGCATCACAGTAATCATAATAAATATTCTTGGAACTGTTTTTATAGGGATCTTCTGAATAAGATACCTTCTAAAACAGAACTTGAAATAGAGAATACATTTTTCTCATATTATCCATTTTTGCAGCTTAAGTTGACCTTTACGAATGGTGCTACTTCCACTTGAATCCTTTATTTAGTTTTTTTAATATATGTAAAGTGATAACCTTACATATATATCTATTTTGGAACAGCTTTGTAATCTTGTGTTCCACAGGTGAGCCACAGTAACCAAAACTAATTTGCAATCTTGAGTTAAGAAGCAGACTCTGTTTAGTGACTTAATGTAGGTTTATGCATGCTGTAGTGTATATCCTTCCTATACATATGTAAAGTATAATTCCTTTAGTGATACTGCTCCTTATTTTTCCTAAGACACTAAAGATATAAAAGTTAAAGAAAATAGTGAAATCTGATGTCTGTCTTCTCATCCCAGCACTAGTCAGAAAAAGCTGTTGCAAATTTTGCCAAAGTGAAGGTGGCTTGCTTCCCTTTCTTGGTTAATATGAACACCCCATTTTTAATTTATTTTAAATTTTTTGTCATCTTTGTACAATGTCTTTTTACCCTTATTAGACTTCAGCATTCCAGCTCGTTGTGACGAGCCTCTGTGAGGGATATACCAATGAGTCTTGTTACCTGGAGAGACAGCTTTTCAGATCTCTTATTTCAAAATTCTTTCCAGAAGAAAGGTGTTATCAAACTCGTTGATATCAATAGCTGAGCTTCAGTTGTAGTGTCTCTCATGTCAAGGGACATGCTCCTGTGTTCACTTAACCAAACAAAATACACAAGTATTACACTTGGATGATGGTTTTAGGATTGAGCTTTAAATGAGACACAGTGAAAAATATTTTTAAAAAAAATTGTTCTTTAGGCTTAATGTTTACATTTTCCTCTAGCAGCTAGACTGAATGGGATTGTGGTCCAAAGCTGCTGCAGGATAATGAAGCTAAATGAAAAATCTTGCAAGCAGACCTTTCTGGTATACTGGGGTGGGGATGGGTCATAAATAGCACTGCCTCAGATAGCAGTGTGTTTTCATAAGGGAGAACAACTGTTGTCAGAATTGCAAGTAGTAACAGGTCACACCATAGACTTTGGTCACTTAAGGATTTTATTATTCCTATTTTAAAAATAAATTATTCTAATATATTCTGAATATTTCAGGATACAAAGTGAATCATAAGGGCAAAATCTGGCATTATTGCTGAGAATCCTAACTTTTCAGTCACCTTGATTTTCTTGTTTTGAGTTGCACTTAGAAGTGTTCCTGATAAAGGAAAAAAAAATAGTTAAATGTTAATGTTAAAACAGGCATGTCACGTTGAAAGAGAATATAAATACATGAAACATTTATGGCTTTAGAGATATCTTCTGTGTATACAGTTTATAACATTTTGCTGAAGAAATGTCATGTAGGTCAGTATATTCAGCCTGAGCAGAATGGGCATGACAGCGTGAGTCCCTATTGCTTTGTGCTTCTTGTTACAGACACAAGGAGCGTTAACAGCTCGTTGGGAGCCCGGGAATACTTAACTAGAAAAGAGTGCACAAGTCTCCTTCAAACTTCCATTCAAACTTTGACCGCCTAATGGACCTAATTTGTTTCTCATAACAGAAAAGTCACCAAGGCTCCTTTTTTTATTTTTTTTCTCATCTTATTAAGGCACAGAAATCTGGCACAGGAGGGGACACGAAGGCTGCTGAAGACCTTCTGCTTATCAATAAACCCCTGACGGACCTAATTAGCCTGCTTATTCAACTGGTGAGAATTTGCTTGTTTGTAAGCCTTTTGGGAAGTTGCTGAAGTTGGAATTATTCAACCGAATTCAGTGTCTTGGAGCTCTGTTTTCTGGTTTGTCACTGTTTATAAGCTTCCACCTACTACAAAGGAAGGACCCCTAGCAATTTTTAAAGGAATTTTAGGTTGTAGTGACTCGTAGGTTTCTAGTGATGTCAAAGTCTCTCATAAGCCTAAAAGCAGGACAAGGGACAGGCTGCAGATTCTCAGTTTGGATACATATGCATAGCCAAATTTTAGCTCTTTAGAATGGACTATTGATCACTGCACAGGAAGGGGAATCACAGAATAACAGAATCGCAGAATTGTAGGGGTTGGAAGGGACCTCAAGAGATCATCGGGTCCAACCCCCCTGCCAAAGCAGCTCCCTAGCTCATACTGCACAGACAGGCGTCCAGATGAGACTTGAATATCTCCAGAGAAGGAGACTCCACCACCTCCCTGGGCAGCCTGTCCCAGGGCTCTGGCACCCTCACTGGGAAAAAGCTTTTCCGCACGTTGGTGCGGAACTTCCTGTGCTCCAACTTGCAGCCATTGCCCCTTGTCCTGTCTCCACAGACCACTGAAAAGGGGCTGGCCAATTCCCCCTGCACCCCATACTTAAGATATTTATAAACACTGATTAGGTTCCCCCCTCAGTCTTCTTTTCTCCAGGCTGAACAGCCCCAGCTCTCTCAGCCGTTCCTCATAGGATAGATGTTCCAGGCCCTTAATCATCTTCATAGCCCTAAATACTTCGGTATTCAAAATTTGAAATAACATGTACTGATATGATTAGAAAAATCAGTTTAATTTGCAGTGAGTGATGCCTTTAAATATTATTTTCTTGGTTTTGAGCCTTCTGAGTTTTTCTCATGAGTTTAGTTTTATTTAAGATGATCCTGAGGGGTTTATGAGTTGGAAGGGTCCCTGGTGATCTGTAAACATCTTTGAAGTCTGTCTGTTTAAAGTCAGTCTTTTCCAAGGTTTACTAGATGTCACAGTGCTGCATTGAAGCCTCTGCAGAGTGCTGTATTGTGGCCCTGATGCATCCCATCAGCTCAACCTCTATCATACCGTGCCAGAGACTTGTACTGGCTCTGTGTGTAATAGCTTGCAGTGGAGGAATGCTTCTTGAACCAGACATGGTTTTTAGAGGCCACCTCAGCCTTTTATTCAACATAAACAAATGGTATGTGAGAATATCTCTGTGGCATATACACTTCCCATGTTATTTCACTTAAAGTTTCAGTTTCACTGTGTTCTCTTCCAGACCCATTTTTTTTTGTTTTTCATTTAAGTATAGGATTTCATATGTATTTTGAAATTAATACCTCTGGCCCTTTTACTATCTTTAGCACTGTCTGTCACATTCTGTTTTGGTGAAGAGTGTGATTCCTTTTTTATTAATTTTTTGCCTTATACTTTTTGCTAAGTCCTCCTTTGGGTTTATTTTAAGCAGCTATTGACAGAGGCTTTTTGTTCACTGAGTGGCCTAAAACAAAGTGGCTGACTTTCAGCTACATAATATTTCATCTTTATCAATACTTTTAATTTATTTTCTATTAACTTTTAAAATTGCTATATATGATAAATAATAAGACATGAAAAGATGTAAATGTTCCTTTAAAGTGAAACTAGTCATAAATTTAAATTCCATTAACTCCCTAAAGAACAGAAAATTAGAGGCCAAGCTTCACTTAGCCTATACCACCTGGAAGTCTTTTATAAGTTTTTAATTAAAGGATAGGATTATTGTATAGTTAACATGTACTGATTAGATTCTGACTTGCCCTCATATTTCAGAAGCATGGCTGCAAATTACCACCAGGTTTTTCTTTGTTCTCTGTTTCTACAGATTCTGGTATGTTTAAAACACTTCTTCAGAATCTGGTATTAATGTACAGGAAAAGAGTAAAGACCATTGGGGTGCTGCTTTTTTATGAGTGTGTGTGTGTGGGTGAGTGTTTGGTTAGTGGCTTTGAATTTTGTTAAAGATTTTGTAGAAGTGAGGGCTCTTTTCTTGCAATGTGTCTGTGTGGTTCCTTGCATATATGTGCTTGATTGGATATACTGGAGTTTAGTGCTGCTAAGGTGGTTAAATTTTGTATCCTTTACCTGTTGCTGTTGATCAAATGTTTCCTGTTCAGGTTGCAAGAGTTTGAGCAACGGAATAATAATTGTAACATTTAGGATCCACTTATTTAAAATGCTTTATGCTCTAAACACTTTAAATGGGATTTGTGGCGATCGGCAGGGAGCAACGCGCAATTCAATATATGAATTGTAGGTGAAGCCATGAAGCCAGCCAGCCATTTTATTATATCAAATCACCCAGATTCTATACCTTTCTTGCTGCAAACGTGGCAAGCTAAAAAACTGCTGATTGGTTACACACACTGTTCACACCATATTGATTGGTTAGTAATTATAACGAGTTCTGATAAACCTATCTTATAGCTAAACATCCTTAGTTTACCTTTAATGCCTAAAAGCATCCGCACACCTGCTGTTTTGACCATCTTGTTATGGTTGGTTCCCAACATGTTCTGTTACTCCCAAATACCTTCCCATAACTGCTTCTTGGTTTAGGGCAGCCTGTACCCCTATCAGCAAGGCCGCTGTGTTTTGAGAATGTGATCATTAAGATCCTCTCAGCATGAGTAACTTTTCTCATGGGAACAGAAGAATATTGTCAGGGCCTATGTCTTGGGTGAAGAGAGCTAGGCCACTAGCAGACCTGCTGTCTTCCCCGACAGGGATTGGATGCTTTGTGAAGTTTAATGGGTCTTCCAAGATGTATCTGGTCCCTACCCCTCAAAAAAGGCTCAGGCCCACCTAAGCTTAAGTGCTGTGCACTGCCAGAAGTGGCTCTCTGTATTCATTGAGCTGTGTGGCTACATAACCCTTTCTTACTGTTTTGAGGCATTCCATTCTTTTGTGAATTTTTTTTCCCCCGGAGATAATGGCGGCCTTAAAGTGATGGTTAGTTCAGAATTTAAGATACTGAGTTAAAATAATTTTCTTTGCTTTGCTATTTCTACCTATCTTGCCATATTTCTAGTTCCTTATGTAACTTTGGAGAACTGCTTTCCCTCATTGATATGTATGTCCCTCAAGTAGAGGCTCAATACCCCAGTGACTTGTCTATTTATTTATTTTCCTTGAGTCCTACATGTTTATATTTCTTAATAATTCCTCAAAAATCAATGTCAGTTAAACTTGAGAACGTAAAAAAACTTAGAATCCATTTTTTTCCCTTCTGTAATTGTGACTTAGTGTATCACTTAGGGCATAGCAAAGCAAGTGTAGGAAAACTAGATTGCATGTAAATGAAACTTCAGTGTTTTTAAGGACAAGGACAAAGGAATAATTACAAATTCTGTCATGGAGAAAACACTGCAAATATTCAATATTTAATCTCATGATCAGTCAGCCTTTAACTGATCAACAAGAGGAAAATAAACTGAGCATTTAGTCTTCTGCTTGGCAGCTTGTTTTTCAAAGTTAATTACACTAAGCTTTTTTGTGTAATGTTTTTCCACAAAAATCAAATCTGAATTTGATTATTATACTGAAACTTGCAGCAATTATAATGCAGATACAATATACCTTCTACTTTTTAATGTATATTATACTGAACAAAACCAAATCAACGAGACTTACTTTGGTAATCACCTCAGTGTGGTTTTTCAGAAACTTCTCCAAAACTTTCTAAAAACTTTCAGAAACCTTGCAAGTACTTATAAAAAGGAGTTTTGCTTCTCTGTAGATCCCAGATTTAAGTCCTGCATGTGGATCCTGCAGTTCTTTCTGCAGCATACCAGACTGTTGAGAGAGAATTTTTCTTGCCTTTTGGTGCTAGGTCGCTTCTTTACATTGTTACTAGTAAAATCTGGAGTTGATTACGGTGCTCTGAATATTATTGTTGAAAGACCAGTTAATCATGTGCAGACATGAAGAAGACATGAGCATATGGTTGAATGAGATTGAGACCCCACCTGGAATACTGTGTCCAGCTCTGGGGTCCCCAGAGTGAGTCACCTCACTGTTGGAGTGAGTCCAGAGGAACCATGAAGATGATCAGAGGGCTGGAGTACCTCTCCTAGGAAGACAGGCTGAGTGAGTTTGGCTTGTTCAGTCTAGAGGAGGCTCCAGGGAGACCTGATTACAGCCTATCAATACTTAAAGGGGTCCTGCAAGAAACTGGGAGAGGGACTGTTCCACCAGAGAGTGAAAGGGGTAATGTTTTCAAGCCGAAAGAGGGTAGGTTTAGATTAGGTGTTAGGAAGTTGTTCTTTACTATGGGGGTGGAGAGGTACTGGAACAGGTTGCCCAGAGAGGTTGTGAAAGCCCCATCCCTGGAGTGTTTAAGGCAACATTAGATAGGGCTTTAGGCAACCTGATGGCAGGGGGTTGGAACTAGATGATCTTTGAAGCCTCTTCCAACCCAAAGCATTCTGTGATTCTGTCATCTCCACTAGGTCCTTTCTGTCTCTCTGTTGCACTGACTGTAAGGCTGTGCCCTGACTTCAGTGAAGGTATTTGCCCATGAATTATGAAAATGACTACAGAAGAATGATAACCCTGGAGACTGTAGAAATTTGTTTCACACTTTTTAGGGATACAGACAGTTCTGTAGTCAGAGGGGAAATACATGCATTTATTTCCTGTGTTGTATAATGCATTGTTGCTATTGTGTTTGAAATGTTATCTACAAATGATATTTGAAGAATTGTCTTCTACAGAGCTGCCCTAAAAATAAATTAAAAACCAAACAACCAAAAAACAAACCACACAAAGCCCCAAAGAAAAGGACACCAGAGGAAATAAGATTATATTGTCACAAGCACAGAATTTCAGAGTGGGGATTTAGTTTCTCAGCTACTAGGCTAGATTAAAATGAACTGAAAATATATTGCTTTTTAAAATATTTTCCCCTAGGTAGAAGGACAACAATTTTGCCTTAAGCCCAAAAAAAAAAAAATTTTATTTTTTCATTTAAAACTCTGCATATTTACTAATAAGAGCAGCATAATAAAGTTAGCAAATTTAATAATGATGTTTTGCTTTTACATTTTGTTTAATGTTTGCAAAATCATCTTCCCTATTGTTCCCAATGGTGCTTCCTTTACAGCCCATTCTGTAATCACATTACTGATCTAATGAACATCTATCTCTTATTGTAATAAACTCTCTTTGTGTATAACCTCATTAATGCACTGAAATAGTGTCCCCTCCGGGTAATCCAGACAGTTTCATTGTAGCTCTAAAATTAGATGCCGTAACAACTCCAACAGTATGAAAACTGCCACTTCAGCTCAAATGATCACAGGGTTCTTGCAGTGGTTTTGCAATTCATGAACACGCTGCAACTTGGTTCAAAATGAAGGCATTTTTTGACAACAGACTGCAGAAATATAGATGTGTGATACGAAGAAACTTCCTGTTCTTACTCACTTTAACCTTAAAATACACAGAGCAGGTTCTATCTAGAAAGGAAGAGGAGTAGAATTTTATGTTATGAGCCTGTTTACAGGAGGTTGTAAAGTGGCCATAAAATTTTAGTAAAAAATTATATACACATTGCACAAAACTCTGGTCATGGGGCTTTTTTTTTCATTTTGAAGTGAAAAATAAGTCTACAGTTCTGAGTTAAAGAATAGCAAAACTTAGAACTTTTATCTGTTCAGTAATTTATTGTAAGGTGCTGGATTTTCTTCAAGCTATACACTAGCCCAGAATATTAACAACTGCAAGGAGGAGTACTAATGCTTCTACCTTGCTGAAGGGCTGAATCCATAATCCTCTTGAAGACTGATTTTAAAAAAAGCCACTAGAGTGTTTTTTTCATGTAATTATGAAATATGAAGGGACAGATTTTTTTTTTTCTTAGAGTTGGGAGTCTAGTTTTTCCCCCAGAAGAACAAAAACTTAAGTAGCTGCTGTAATGAAAAAACTATAAATGGATTTCATAGATTTGAAATGCACGTCTTCGTATCAAATGAAATTGTTATGATTAGGAAAATAATCAGAACACAGTTCTAGCTGATTGAGATGAACCATCCATAAATACTAATTGTGTAGCAGCATCATTCTAGCTTTGCTGCTCTCATTAGGTATGAGATACTGTTTACTTGAAAGCTGAATATTCATTCCTTGGTTCTCTGTGTCTACAGATACTTAACTATATTTTCAGTCATTGCTTTTGTTCATACCAACAATTTTCTTCAGATCCTCCACCCCATAACTGTTAATGAAAGTACTAACACTGACTGACAGCCATTGTTAAATTTCAGGTTGCCAAGTTAGGACTTTTGACATTTAAATCACTTCTTGTCGGTAGTGAGGCTGCAAAACCGTGAGAGAAAAATGCTGATGCAGGCATACTTAATAGGGACATTGCTGAGAGTTCTCTTCCACCTTAATTATTGATGGGTTAGAGTGTAGGCCAATGATTCTCATCCTATCCAGAATAAATATGGTCTTTCCTATTCCCAGCTTGTTTTCCTGTTCATCCAAGACCTACGCTCTTACTGTTTTACACAGCGTTTTTCCAGGATGACAGCAATTTGCTTCCCAAACTCTAGATAGCACTGTAGCTCAGACAAACTCTGGTGAAGCAGAAAAGCCTGAAAACAACGGGTGATGAAGGGCTTCCTTGGCATCCATGATTAAATAGATGATGTCATGGCTGGCAAGTACAGTGAACCCTGGAGTGATACTGGTGGCTAGCTTTGGAGGATGGTCACCAGCAGCTTGATATCCTGTGAACAGCAAGCCTGTCTGATGCCAGGATGTATTGGATGGAGACATTCAGGGTTTTCCTTTCTCTTGTTGAGGGGCAAAGAATAGCAACAGTGGTAAAAGTTTGGGTATGCCAGGAGAAGACAAGCAAAGCTGTCAGCACAAGTCCAGCTCCCCTTACCTGGAGCAAAATGTTGCACTGTCTCACTAACTGAGGACTCCTGCTGAAGACAGCCTTCCTTGGGAATAATACTAACAGACTGGACTTGCTCATTTGCTCCCTTGAAAGTCATGTACCTCCTGGTGTCCGGAAGAACTGCAAAGGATGTGGAGCTTTATGCATTTCTTCATGCAAGGTTGTTTTAGGGGCCGTCCTCTGCAGAGACTGACACCTTTCTACTGTCCTGGTATTTGGTGAATATCTCAAAAAAACCCCAAACCCACCCCCCCCACACCCCAAAAAAAAAGCCAAAACCAGAACAAACCCAAAAAACCTTGGGAATAGTCTCATTTCCAAGTATGGCTGTTGTAATTACTGATTACACATGGGATTTTGTGCTTATGTAGCTCAGGAAACTAGCCTCTACTGTGGTACCAGGGCAAGGGTGTCCAAATGTTCGCTGTTATTTTGTTGTGGGGTTTTTTTGTTACCCCACAAACAACATTTGAAAATGGAATATAGTTGTTTTACTGTGATTTTCTTCAAGGAGTGTTTGATATGCCTGTCTAGACTGATCTAGTACAAACTGTAAGTTAGAGTGGTGATTATAAAAGGGACAGGAGAGAGACGTTAGAGTAGCTAAATTTTTCCTTCCTTTATCTAATAGCTTTTTTTTTTTCAGTGAAGGAAATACAAGTCAGCTCAAAGCTCCCAGTGAGATCAGTGGAATTTATTTTTGACTTGATAATGATTGAAGATAGAAATAGAGTGTTAAAGCTGTTACTGTTTTTAGCTTTTCCTCCTTTTTATCCTTGCTATTTATGTTGATGATGTTATTAGGTAATTCTGGATGTTGGAAAGGAAACAATCAAATAGGTGGCATTTAGATTGGAATGGAGAAAAAAACATGCAGCAAAACTGTGGAAGAAATAGCTGCTGTGGTCCTGTCACTTGCATAGCATTAGGTCAAATAGAATGTGATATGTCTTGGGGCTATGTATTCAGAGCTTACATCTCAGTTCAGTCTGTTTTAAACAGCCAGCTCTATGAAGCTAATGGAAAACAGAATTGTATTTGCATGCAGATCCCTGGGGAATTGCCTCTTGAATATTTAAGGAGTATATGTCTGATGATATGTTCCCAGATTGCTTTAAAGTAACTGCATGGGTTTTCCTTAAAATGAAAAAACCTTGGGAAGTTTGTACTGCAGATTAAATACATAATTGCTATTGAAATGGTTGGGCATGGTATGTAAGTGGTTGGACAGAATATAAAACTTTTCCTTTTTATTGTTGGTGAGGACAGTCTGTTATCTGTACTTTAATCTAGTTTCTTTGTGTTTAAATAGTATTTTTGGAATTAAAAAACCAAGGAGTTATGAGGTGTTTTTACAGCTCTGTGCCTTATTGGTTAAGATCACCCCTGGTATATTTTGTTCCGTTCATATGGCCAGAAAAGGCTGTTGTAATCATTTAGTCTAGGATCTCATGTAACACCAGGCATAGAATTTTCCTGAATTAATTCCTCATTATAGTACAGTATTTTCTTAAATTTTTTTAGGGGGAAAAAAAAGGTATTTTTGTGATATATGAATTGCCTGTGATGAAGAATGTGTTTCAGTTCTAAGAAAGTTATTTCAGCAGTTTATCTTATTAAAGAAAGAAGAAAGGAAACCAAAGTATCATCTTCCTTCTAATCTGAATTGCTTTACCCAAAGTTTTGAGCTGTCATCTCTTTGCCAGCCCTTTTCCAGGAAGAGGAATTAACCTATCCTCAGCCTGCTTTTTCTCACATGTAACAGAGAGAACATGATCAAGTGCCCTTTAACCCTCCCTTTGATAAGCTGTAGACACTGAATTCCTTCAGTCCTTTGCTGTTATTTTTTCCAACCTGTTGCCCTCTTGCCTGTTCCCAAGAAACCTCTATGATTTTTTTCACTAGCTTTCATGAACTGCTTGTGCTGAAACTAGTATCACGTTCCTGTTGTTGTTCCAACAGAGCCCAATACAAGTATAATGTAGTATTTCTACCTGTTATTTCCAGATTGTACTTTCAAGAAAGAAATTATTTTGACAGCAGTACCATACTATCCGAAGCTCGTTTGAAGATGATTATTGGCCATGCCCCCAATTTTTTTTCCATAATTTTGTTTCCCAGGAAAGAGTTTTTCCATTCCATTGCTAGAGCCTGCTCCAGTGTCTGATCTTCAAAGGAGTGCAGAAAAGCTGGAGTTCAGGAGAAGGTTTAAAACCTGCAAAATATACCTCCTAATGTGACTACTTAAAACCCATTAAATAGCCTGTATTCTACCTCAGCCAGAAGCCACAGACTTGATTTAAAAATAATTAAATGAAGTTTTATGGTGTGCATTATGTAGAAGATTAGGCATCATGGCTATAATGATTATTTCTGCTACTACTACTTCTATTTAAAGCAAAAGCTACCATCTAAAAATAGCAGACTTGGGAGCAACATTTTCAGTGCTTTTATGATGTCACTGCAGATAGACTATTTGATAGAATCATAGTGGAGACATTGTTACACCCCTGCTTAAGAACAGATATATTTTACTTATGTTTTCATCACTTTCTTAAGCTTGGTTCAATGGAATTTTGAATCACCCAACTAGAAACCATTCCTTCCTGGCACAATGCAAATGGTAATACACTTCTGAATCCCAGTGATGTGCCATTTTTCTGAAATTGCAATTTGATTTTGCTGTTTGTTTGTTCATTTTTAGCTTCCCAGTGAAGATACTGAAATATTTGAGAGTGCCTCACAGTGCTTATCATTGCTGGTTCAGCTGTATGGAGGGAACAATCAGGAGAGTATGTCTCCAGAAAACATGGACAGCTTTGCTGAAGTACTGAGGTCCAAAAAAGATACCCGACACCTGAAGCTTCTGTTGAGAGTTATAAAGAGGCTGGTGAGTCGGCTTCTAAATACTTTAAAAGTCCATCTGTTTCTGTTATATCATTGGGTAAATTTTTGTCTTCTTTTTTTTTTTTTCCTCTTAAAGTAAAAGAAAAGTATAAAAGAATTTTGAAAGCAAAACACGTGATGTTAAATTTTATGGCTTTAAATTTCACTTAACTTCTCTGGAGAAGATAACCTTCTATAGTTAAAACCTCTTAAAAATCCATTGTTGGGTTTCTCCTATTTCAGTTAACTGCTCAGTTACACCATGGTGTTTATACCTTTCTTCAGTACTTCAGCTTTATGAAGTGTTGGAATGATTTTCTGAATGCCTTCTGAAAGAACTAACCTTGTAGAGTTAAACAGCTATTCAGAAACATGGGGCTTGATTTTGTGGTAAATATTTTGTACTTAAAACAGGTCTGTGTGTAGCCTGTTCTCTCCTCATTTTCACTGAGCAACAGGGACCTCTTCTGCTGGGAAGTGGTTGTGATGCCAGTCAGTGGGAATTGTGCAGGGCCTTAGTCTGGTGATGTTATTGGTGGATGGGTAGGGGTTTCAATTCTGTCATGCTCTGACATGGTGGTGTGACAGCAGTGATACATCGTTCAAGTAGCTTACATGGAAAACCTTCTGTTACCTGTAATATTGTCTCAGATAATAGTATGGGTTTTATCTTGAAGTGTCTTGCTTTGCAGCGCTGTCACCTTGTGTGTTGGTTGATTACTTCACACTTTACTCTCTGAGAGCAGGGAGAAGTGTAAGAGGCAGAAGATGCTTGAATTTTACAAGTGCAGTGCTGGCTACTAGAGCAAGGCCATTACCAATGGCAGCAGGAGTCAGTCTACTTCTGGACTTAAGAGGAAGCAATCCTTTTTGTAGAGCTTTTGGCACAGTTTGTGTCCTTTTTCTCCTGTCTGCTGTAAATATAGCACAGGAGTAAGTTAACACCATACCTTTCTTTCCTGTATTCCTCATCTCTGTTTGCTTCTATCACTCCCTAAAAGCACAAATGTCTAAAATTAAAATAGAAAAAAGATTAAAATTAATAATTTTTCTCATTCTTGACGTCATCCCAGATTGCCCTACCTTATTTTTTCATGCTCTTCCTGAGATTTATTGGCTTTAAGACACTTTCTATTGACTTCTGCTTGTACCTGTGCTTCTCTTTCTGTGTAATTGTTGTGCTGTGTAGAAGTGGGTTTTGTTTTTTGCAAAAGCAGTAAGAGAAAAGAAGAAAGTATGAGGAAACAAAGAGAAATATATATATATATGTTCATATATAAAAATATATTAATATGTTTCACACACACATATATATGAAAGAAATTATTTTAACGTAGCTGCAGTTTTCTTTCCCTCCATTTTGAAGACAATGGTGCAACAGTTGGCTTAACATACAGGATATTTAACACAGAAACTTCTGTTGATTATATTAAGGGACCAAAACTATGCTATCACCTTTTGCATCTTGAAAGTTCCTGGACCTTTAGATCTCTCTTTTGTACACCAGTGGTACTGGTACTTGTTCTTTATAATGTCAGGCATAGATTTTCTGTAATTATTTTAATGAGATCATAGGATTTCTTTTGAAAGCAGGGTTCATAGATAATTTGACAGATTATTTAATAAATCTTACATTGTTTCTCTAAACCTTAAAAAGTCCTGTTCAGAGGAGATGGTTATCTTGTCAAAATTGTCATAATCACAAAAGACATTCAAAAGCAATCATACCTATTTAAGAGGTATTCAGCCCACATCAGCTGTTCATGCTCAATTTTGAAGCCTAAAGCAGTATCTTATTTTTTAATATCTGAGCAGTATTTAATGAAGGTGTCATTAAGTGCACCAATTTCCATTCCTGCCAATCACTGCTTGAACAGAGCATCTTTCTAATCTGTGGTCACACTGACTTTGCTGTTACAGACACAGATACTGCTTACCTAAGTGTGGTGGCTTGACCCTCACTGGAGGCCAGATGCCCACCAAAGCTGCTCTATCATTCCCTTTTCCAGCTGGACAGGGGAGAAAATGAGAGGCTTAGCAGTCAAGACAGGGAGAGATCATCCCGCAATCAGTGTCACGGGCAAAACAGACTCAGCACAGAATAAAGGACAGAAAACTCTCTAATTGATGACACTGCCCTGCACAGCCAGTGACACCAGAGTCGGGTAATGAGAAGTGTGGCCAGATCTTAAAGCACCTTCTTCCACCCCTCCCTTCCTAGCAGACTTCACTTTAGCCATGATTTTGCTCCCTTCTCCCACTTTGTGGTGCGAGGAGGGCCAGGGACTGGGGGAATGGGGTTTTTGGTCAGTTCCTCACCAGTTGTATGAGTGTGCAGGGGGGGGCGCATTCTTCACACCCTTCCCCTGCTCCAGCATGGGGTCCCAGCCATGAGAGACAGTCCTCTGCAAACTTCTCTGGCATAAGTCCTTTCCCACAGGGCTTCAGCTCATCACCAGCTGCCCCAGCGTGGGTCACGGCTATGGGGTGCAGTCATAAATCATGGAATGTCTCTTGGTCTGTCAGACCCAGACTGCTCCAGCCTGGTCCTCCACAGAGTCACCAGCCTTCCCCCCCCGCAAACCTGCTCCAGTGTGGACCTCTCTCTCTCTTGCTCATCCATCTGCCTCTCTCTCTCTCTCTCCATGGGCTGCAAGTGCTGGCAGGGGGTTGCTCCAACGCGGCTCCCAGCATCTCCTGTATGTCTTCACCTGCTCCAGCGTGGGGCCTCTCCACGGGCTGCAGGTGGGGTCTTGGCCTTTTCCACGGGCTGCAGGGGCATCTCTCTCTCCAGCATCTGGGTGCCTTCTCCCTGCCCCCATCACCGGCCTTGGTGTCTGCACAGTTTCTTGCATCTTCTCACTCCCTTCTCTGGTGGCAAAATGCAGCTGCTTGCATTTTTTTTTTCTCCTAAATGTGATTCCCAGAGGTGCTGTGACCATCGTTGATGGGCTCAGCCTTGGTCAACGACTGTGGCCTTGAGCCAGCTGGTCTTTGCTCTCTGGGGCCTGCGGAGAGCTTCTGGCTGCTTCTTGCAGCAGCCACCCCTGCAGCCCTCCTCCACCACCAGAACTCCACCATGCAAAACTACAACACTAAGGAAACTACTAACACAAAAGGAATTCAGTGTGTTTATGCTATAGCTGCCCTTAGAGTGTGTAGTTGTGGAAATCAGGAAAAAAAGGCATAGCTGCATGACATGTTAATTTTTTGTCTAAGGGCTTCATATGACTCAGCCAATGGAGACAGGTGTCTTATTTTCCATCTTCAGTTTAAAGCATGTCACAGAATTTATTAATGTAAAAGATGATCTTTCTTTGATGAAATGGAAACTCATATTGCGTGTTGTTTTAATAGTATTAACTCATGAAGTTTTCTCACCAGTGGTTGGAGGGATGGGGTTTTTTTTATGAAGTTGGTGCTTTGTTTTGAGGACTTTTTGGTAGGATTTTTTTTTTTCATTAAACCATTCTTTTTTATGGTCAACTTTGGCCAGCAAATTGACAGCAGGGCAATATTAACTTCTTGCAATGCTTTAACTGATCCTTTTCTTTACACTTTGTTCTATTCATTTCCAAAACAGAAATAAAGATACAGAACAGATTTGGGAGAGGAAGGAATATCTTGCTACAGCCTTATTACTGGAACTACCATGAACATGCAATTTACAGGCTTTATTTTGCCTTAAGAAAAAATAATTAGGAGTGATAACCAGAAAAAATATATGTAGATTTAACCTTTGTAACTGTGTAAGTAAGGATCATTTAGAAGCTCTGAAGAGGCAGCATTGACTGTTGTCTTTCTGTTAGGTTTTTTATAATCACCTTTTAGCTTTCAAAGCTTTTGGTTCTGACAGGCACAGGTTGAACAGTCTTTTTCAGGAATGTTCTCTCCCTGGCATTGATATAATGGACAGAACCTAACTAAAATTACTAAATCAAAGAAACAGGGTTTGGTGGTTTGGAGGTTTTTTCCCCTTCAGCCCTTTATGTAACTCTCTTGTTTTGGTGGCTGCTTCTTGGGTCAGACAATACTACTGTTCAGATAGCCTTCATCTTTTAATATCTGTGTAGCCAGTAAGTGATGTCAGGGCAGTGATCTTGTCCCATTCTTTAGTGTTGGGAGCCTCTCCTGCCACACCTTAAGGAAATTGCTGTATTCTCACCTCTTCCATGAATCATAGAATCACGGAATGTTTTGGGTTGGAAGGGACCTCAAAAGACCATCTAGTTACAACCCCTTGCCATGGGCAGGGACACCCTCCACTAGACCAGGTGCATCTAGCCCCAAGGAAGGGGCATCACAACCTCTCTGGGAAACACATTCTACCTCACAGTAAGGAATTTATTCCTAATATCTAATCTAAATACACCCTCTTTTAGTTTTAAAACATTACCCCTCATCCTATGACTATGTGCCCACAGGTCTGTCTTGTACTGGGGACCCCAGAGCTGGACACAATACTCCAGATGGGGTCTCACAAGAGTGGAGTAGAGGGGCAGAGTCACCTCCCTTGTCCTGCTGGTCACACTTGAGCAGCCCAGGACACTTAAGCTTCTCCTCCAACTTCCCCAGTCCTTCTTTCCAGGGCTGCCTTAAACCATTCTCTGCCCAGCCTGTAACTGTGCTTGGCATTGTGCCCACCCACGTGCAGGACCGTGCACTTGGCCTTGTTGAACTGTATATGCTTTTTATACGCTTCACAGGGGCCACCTCACGAGCCTGTCAGGGTCCCTCTGCATGTCATCCCTTCCTTCCAGCATGTCAACTGCACCTCAGAGCTTGGTGTCATTGGCAGACTTACTGTGAGGGGTGTGCCTAATTGAAGGTACAATGCATTTTATTACAGTTCAGTAAATCATCTAGATTAAAGTATTTCTTTATGAAGCATAAGAAATTTTCATTTGGGAAATTTTCATTTGAGTTGTTTTTCATTTCTATTTTTCCCCAGAGGAAAAAAAAAAACCCTACCTGCCATCTCAATTTACCATCTAGTATATAATGTAAAGGCAAGTGATTATCACCAGAATTTTTATAGAACTAACCAATACCTCCCCCAGACATGTAATCACTGTGGGATTACAGCTAGCTACTGACAAATAAAATGTTTCAACTTTCAAAACAAGAGAAGACACTTTTTATTCCATCTAGTAATAAGGAAAAAATTCCTCTGAGAGAATTGAATAAACATCAGGCTTTAACAGGCAACTCTGCACTCACTGTGGAGAGTCAACTTCTGTTCTGTGGTTTTTACCTTAAGTACTTGTCAGAAAGTACATTTGGAATCTACCTAAATTATAGGGTTTTTTTTCTTCTGATCTTCCTAGAACCTAATTTTCATTAATCAGAATATCTTAACTGTCTGAAAGTTGTTCATCCTTTGTGAGCAGCTAAGACATTTAGGGTGTCTCCTATGTGTCAGATACCCAGTGGGAGATACACATAAGGATTTCTCAATTTCTTTTAGGCTGCAAGGTAAAGATGGTAAGGCTAGAATTATAATACCTGAGCTGTGCTAAAGGTCCATAACTTTCATTAATTTCATTGTAGGACTGTTGAACACTAATTTACTCTCCCTTCCAGTTTGGGCCACAGCTGTGGCATCACTGGGTACCTGCAGGCAGATTTACTGTCCTGTTTCCAGTGAACAAAAGCCTGGGGAACCGCTGATCACCATGTCTAAAATACCATTCAATTCATGTGTCCCTAAGTATTTCTGTCATGTAAATTAGTGACTATATTATCCTGAGTTTTATAGACATGTGCTGAGTTCACATCTTTTGAACTGACAGCTGTGTGTTCGTATATTAAAATGTCTGTATATCTTTTTACTGTGATAGTTACCAGATTAGGTCCTCATTCTAATAATGACAGATCATACATTATAGGGAAAGACATTTAGAGCTTGAAGAGATACACAGTCCAAGTAGCACAAATGTTTGCTTTAGGGCAGCAGTTCTGCAGTTCCTCTAAGTCAAGCTTCTTGATGAGCATTTGCTCCTCAGACGATTCCCACTAGTATGCTGACAGGGAGCTTGCCTCAAAGAGGGTAAAGTAAAATCCCAAGAGATTTTCAGACAGCATCCCTTTTATGGATTCAACACTATAAGGAGGTGCTTGTGTAGATATTCCCATTGGAGTCTGCTTTCCCAGGGTCTTAGGAAGCTGCAGGAACCTGTTGGTGTATCCCCAGCCAAGAGAGCACAGCACTCAAATAAGCCCAGTTAGTTAGAGAAAAACTTCTTATGCATCTTTCTTCTAATTGGAATCATTTAAGCATGCCTTTAATTAAATTCATTGATTGCTAGTGTAATCCATAATATTCCATTGCTATAAGAAATAACTTGATAACAGACGTGCTTGTTAGGCTGTGAATACAATACTCATGTGTTACTGACTTATGTATAGGCACATTTACTATAAATGCATATGTTGTTATATATGTTTTCCTTAAATTACACATCTTTTTAAAATGTGGATGACTCTTACATGACCAATTTCTATCCTTCATTAGTATTATTGTCTTATTTTCAAGTTGTTACTGAGCCTGCATCCCTTCTTTATGGACCATCTCTTGCTGGCCTCAGTCTTAATAAAGCAGTGTCCTTGGGTAGGACAGACCACTTCACCAGAGTCAACTTTAGCGTTTTTCTTCTTGAGCTGATCTTCTCAGCATTAAGATACATCGTACAGACTATAAAGAGGACAGGTTACTCAAAATGCTTTGAAGCAAATACATGGGGGAGAAGATGCCTCTCCATCATTCCCACCACGTGGGGAGGCTCCCTCTGTTTGCACGCTAGGGCAGCCCTTTGTTTTAGGATTTTAATGGAATTGGAGAGAGACAGGGAGCCCCCCTGGGCCTGCAGTGGCTTGGCTGCTATGGCACTTCCCAGCCCTGCCATACTTTGACACAGGGAAAGAAAGCAGGGTGGCAGGATTGAGGGAGAACACCCTCCTCATCTTCCTCCCCTTCTGGGTTTTAATCTAGTCACAAAGTAAGCTTCTAAGTATAGCTTTTTGAATTTGCATAGTTTTGACTGAAATGCAATCTGACGACAGACCTTAAAAAATAAAATAAAATACAATGTCCCTGATGAATACTAGTCTTCAGGGATATTTGCAAGTCAGAGTTGCTGGGCTGTGCTGGTTTGTCTGATCAAGAGGCAGACTGTTGAGTTTACAGTGAAGAGATAAGAAAAGCTGGTTTAAACTCCTCAGAAGATGAATGTAGCTAATCACAACTGCTCTAACACAATTTAAGCAACAATTAAACAATTATTTAAATAGAGGTAGTCTAGTATAATTTAAAGAAATTCAGAAATTTGTTGGGAATAGTTTTCTTGTGGCACAGCCCCTTTGCTGTACTTTGTTGTTTACTCTACAGAGCATTGAGCTAATATTAACTTATCTGAGTAATTTAGATGAATTTTTTTTAATCTTACTTAAACCATATTTTGAACTTTGTGTTCAGTGTGTAATATCATATGGGTTCTACCAAATTCTTGTGGAAACAAAATACTTTATTTTCATCAGTAAACCCTGGTGGAAGATCTGTTTATTAAACTTAGTAAAGCATTTTCAGTAGCACTAAGAAAGAAAACATTTAGTCAGTGAGGAAGTGCAAGTTTTGAATAGTCAAAACTTTAAAATGTTCAAATTTGTTATTAGACACTCTACGAGCAATACCAAGTCCTTAAATATGGATTATCTAGTTTATAATTTACTTGATGTTAAGAATAACAGAACTTACCAAAGAACACTTTTTTTAAAGTCCTGTCTGAAGATCACAGAATCACAGAATTGTAGGGGTTGGAAGGGACCTCGAGAGATCATCGGGTCCAACCCCCCTGCCAAAGCAGCTCCCTAGCTCATACTGCACAGGTCGGCGTCCAGTTAGGTCTTGAATATCTCCAGAGAAGGAGACTCCACCACCTCCCTGGGCAGCCTGTCCCAGGGCTCTGGCACCCTCACTGGGAAAAAGTTCTTCCGCATGTTGGTGCGGAACTTCCTGTGCTCCAACTTGCAGCCATTGCCCCTTGTCCTGTCTCCACTGACCACTGAAAAGGGGCTGGCTGATTCCCCCTGCATCCCCTGCTTCAGATAATTATAGACTTTAATTAGGTTCTTTGCATGCCCAGTAGTACTTAGGATATCCACATGTGAGTGGGATATCCTGTGGCTGTCGTTTGAGATCCCATAGCATTCTTTATAGTAGTATACATGGCTGATTTTAACTTGACTAATTAGTTTCTGTGTATTGATGCCCTGGCCACAAGTTTTCACTGTATATATCTGAGAAGAATTGTCTTTTTTTTTTCTTTTAATCTGAAATAGTTAGATACTGTTTCACCTTAGAGGCGTGTGGGTGTTTATGACCTGTGCGCCTGGTGTATGGACATTGTGAAGGGCTAAAGTCAGGCTCATTTATACTTTGTGCATGTCATGGAGAGTTTTCAGGATGATGGGAAGAATTAGCACTGTCTGGCTTTATCTTTTCTGGTATTTGCATCCTATGGTTACAGAAGGAGATGGAACAATATTTTGGTATTTAGATTTACATTCTTCATTACGGCACTGAAAGAATTTTAATAGGGTTTTTTCTGTTCTTATTAGCTTTCCTCTTCATTTACCTCTTTGAATTTTACAATATCCTTCTTTTGGTTGCCAAAATTCTTAAATGCAACATTTTGAAGTTGTGTACTCATGTGTTGGGGTTTTTTTCCCAGTACTTATCCTTCCATCTTATGAAATTAAACAGAACAAGTATCCATGGGTAAGTCTCAGTCACTGATGCAGTCCCTGGAATTCTTATCTTCCCCTATCTTGTCACTGTTGATCCTGTCCAGAGGTTCTGTGGCTTATACCAGATCACAGAAAACTTTGCTATTTTTTGACCCAAAGCACTAGATGGTACAGGAATGTTCTGCCTTTTTCTTCTCATAGAAAAGGCAAATATTTAAATCTCTCTAAGACTGTCCAGGCTTATAGGATTGCTTATTTCTGGCAGCATCAGTGTCCTCTTCTGCTGTGTGAATTTTGTACTTCTCTGACTACCTTTGCTCTAAATTAACTTTTATGTGGTATAGTTTGTATCCCTGTGTATGTGTAACAGTATTTTCTTTCTCTATGTGACTTGGTCTATTCCTTACTTAGTGTCAAGACACTATTAATAACTGGGAGAATTTTTTTATTATTTTAATTGGATCTAAGTAGAGATTTTAAAATTTTTTCAGCTGATCACCAGACTCCACAAGCCTGTTCTATTAAAAATACTAGGTTTCACATAACCTATGGTAAATCAGAACATTAAGTAGTGATACATAAAGTCAGATGCCAAGGAATTTTTTTTATGCTATTAACTTACCATTTGGGGGGGATATACAGGAGTTTGTGTAGCTTGGAATCTTTTGATTTAGGGAGTATTTACTGCAACTTCCAACTTTTGATGTGATTTCTTACCCTTTTGCAGATGTCTGGAATATTCATGGTTACCTTAATCTAGAGGTTCTGTTTTGTTTTATACATTTACACCTCTGCGATGACTAATTTGCTGTCGGTGTTTTTACTGTAACTATGCAGTGCTTTATCTATATCAAAGTGAGCACACTGTCCTTCACCTGGTATTTCCACCACATAGACAAACACCTGCTTTGCTAGCAATTCATGTATTAAGTTTTCCCACTCCCAACCCTGGAATTCAAATGGAGTGCTGTTTTAATGGCTTTCCTTCATTTTTCTTTAGTGTTTCTTTGATGGTGACAACTTTGTAATATACAGCTGGATTGCTCCTACTTTTCCTGCTCTCTGCTTTGCCCTAGTAGCTTTGTTTAATCATAGAATCATAGAATGGAATGGGTTGGAAGGGACCCCAAGGATCATAGATCTCCAACCCCCCCTGCCACAGGCAGGGCCACCAACTTCAGGCCTGGATCTACACAAGGTTGCCCAGGGCCCCATCCAACGCGGCCTTGAACACTTCCAGGGACGGGGCATCCACTACTTCTCTGGGCAGCCTGTTCCAGCACCTCACCACTGCTTCTGTAAAAAAACTTCCCCCTAATATCTAATCTAAACCTTCCTTCCTTTAGCTTTAATCCATTCCCCCTTGTCCTGCCATTATCTGCCCTTTTAAAAAGTTGATTCCCCTTCTATTTGTATGCTCTCTTCAGGGACTGGAAGGCTGCAATGAGGTCCCCCTGCAGCCTTCTCTTCTCCAGGCTGAACAAGCCCAGCTCCCTCAGCCTCTCTCTGTAGGGCAGGTGCTCCAGCCCTCTAATCATCTTTGTGGCCTCCTCTGAACTCCCTCCAACAGTTCTACATCCTTCTTGTATTGGGGGCCCCAGATCTGGACACAGTACTCCAGGTGGGGCCTCACGAGGGCAGAGTAGAGAGGGACAATCACCTCCCTGTCCCTGCTGGCCACCCCTCTTCTGATGGAGCCCAGGATACCATTGGCCTTGCGAGGTGCAAGAGCACACTGCTGGCTCATGTTAAGTTTCTCATCCACCGTGACACCGTGACACCCAGGTCCTTCTCAGCAGGGCTACTCTCAAGAAGCTCTTCTCCCAGTCTGTATCTCTGTCTGGGATTCTTCCGGCCCAAGTGCAACACCTGACACTTGGCAGTGTTGAACATCATTAGGTTCACCCGGGCCCATAAATGTTACCTACTCTCATAAGCTACTGTGATGGTTCCTTTTTATCAAATACTTTGTGGGACTCTGGTAAGGATTAGTTGGTAAACATCAACCTTTTTTGAAGAGGATCTACCAATACCAATCAAATAGAATTAAATTAGTAAAATTATTTTCCCAGCTTGAATGTTACTACTGGGTATTAGCATATTTCTGGCGTCCCAGTAGCATTACTATGTAATGAATGTATAAGTGAGCAGTAGTTGCTGCTTTAATTACTATTATAACTGAATTGCATTGGTGCCTGTAGACCAGGACTTCACTGTGATACACCCAATGCAAGTGCAGTAAAAAATTATTTCTTGCTCCAGAGAACAGTCCAGCTTGTTTCCTGTATTCAAAATAAGCTCAACGAATTGCCTGAAAGTGGCTATCCAAAATAGGAAATAATTTAACACAAAGACCACCATCCTGGTTAAAACAGATTCTTGGGCAGCAGTTTAACTGGTTGTTCCTGATTATTAATACAGAAGTATCTTCATTTTATTCTTTATCTAAATTCTTCTGGTCACAGGAGTCTTTTGGAATCTTTAGTCTTCATCTAATCATCATGGGAGGCCATTACCAGAACCTAAAAGAGCTTTGAAAGATTTTGGTTGCCCATGTTGAAGATGAGATACAGATGATGATGATGAAACCAGGTTTATGGTGACTTTGCAAACTTGTATTGCAACCCCTTTGACATCTATTCTCTTCAACTCAGTCTCCTTGCTGACAAGTTCACTGAGGGTCAAATAGTCATCTGTGTTTTTGGTGTATAAGTAAAATTTTACCTACCAGGATGAAATCTACTGCAGGAATTAGATTCCCTACTGGCAAGCAGTGGTCCTTCCTTTGACTTCTAAATCACCTCATACTGATAGTCAGGATAAAAAATCTCAACATATCCTCTTTGTTAATCCCCAGTACTCCATTATTTTCCTTGCCAGTGTTTCTATCTATTGATTATTAAAATATATATATATATTTAACGTTCTGCAATTTAATATGACATCTGACAAACATTAGCTGTCTTTCGCTGTGTCTAGATCCTTATCCTCTTCTGAGGTTGGAGCACTGCAGAGGAACTGGTGTTTTCAAAAATCTTGCTATGAGCAAATCTGCAAGTTACACAGAGCTCGATTTAGTAGACAGTGTGTGGATGCAGGTGAACAGGGAATCCAGCTGGAGTGCTTAAAGGGGAGTGTTGTAGAGGGAGCCAGGCCTCGGCCATCGGGCGGTGAGGATCCAGGACTCTGAGGCACATGAATTAGGCAAAGGAGACACTTAGAGTGATAGGGCATTTCAGGTATGGCTTTTCTGTCAAAGGGAAATTGTGAGTAAAAACATGACATAGATACAAGCAGAGTTATGCTGGTCATGGTAATGAGACCAAGCAATATGCACATATGAAGCCAAAGGAAGTGTTTTTTAAGGAGTTAGAGGTTGTTGGGATGGTCGAAGATGAAAATTATTCTATAAGCATCAGGCAAACATACATGCAGGGAAGGAAAACACTTGAAGTTTGGGGGTTTTTTCCCCCAGGATATCTCATGCATCTAATGATGTTGACGTACACGTTATCAGTGTATAGTTCCAGCGTTCCCCAACAGAGGGCCTACGCTCACGTACTCATCCATGGCAGTGGTGACTTTCAGTAGATCTCTCCTTTAACTGTCCCTCCCTTCCCGCTTCCTCCTCCCTCCCCCCCTTCCACCCACACCCCCACCCCCCCGCCCATTTCAATGATATAATCCAGCATCTCAGTGAGGAAACCTCCACATTTTAAGTTATGAAGGCTCTACTAGTTAAACATTTATAGAGTGCCCAGCGCTGTCACTTCTTTAAACTATTAAAACATAATGTTTTTATATTAACACCATTATAAATTTATAACAAATGTAATTTGCGGTGATGCAGTGTTCTATGGGCTGTGAATTGCTGTTCTAAATTTCACAGAGCAGATGCTTTCTCTGGGATGCAATGGCTGGTCGATGACTTCATATGATGCAGCATAAGATTCTCTCATCATTTGCACATCAGCTCTACTCCACTTACACTGCTTGCTTTTTTAGGCATTTCAGGGGGCCTTTTAAAGAGCAAGGAAGCTGACACAGAATCTTTAGTCTTGTCAAATCAGATGATCACCTGGAACCTTTAATATCAATAAAAGGGTACTTCTTCCAAAGCTACATACTAGTCATTTGATATCTGATATTTGATACTATACAGTCAGCAGCTGCATGTGATTGTACAGTATCAAATAGCTCCAATGATTTTAAATTCTTTTTTTTTTAAGGAAATATCTGCTCTTTATGCTGTAAATCCTTGGTAATTGTAATGGATTTATGGCACATTGGAATTGCATCAGAAAAAAATACTAGATATCAAAACCTGCTCCAACCTGTGCTAAGTAAAATGTGTGTAGAAAATTCTGTCCTGTGTACATGAAGCATGTGTGTAAATACACACACACAAACACACACGATGTGAGATATACTACACAGTGGGTTCTACCAGACTAATAATTTAAACAAACTAAATTATTTGTAACTGCAATTTACTGTTGTCCCATTTTGTCAGGGAAACAAGAAATGACTGAGGTAGAGTATCTTGTGCTCATGTTGACTGACTGCTTCCTGTGTAGCTTTCCATGGAAGAGGCCAGTGTTCCCTGCTGGCACAGGGCTCTCTACCTGTCCCTCAGGCAGGTTTTCCCTGCAGTGGGCACAGGATAAAACAAGATTTCCCAAGGGAGCTTGGCCCCAGTGCTGCTGGCTCTGAGTTCTGGAGCAGAAAAGCTCTACAGGGCTTGCTGGTAACGTAGCATTTAGACAGCCCAAAAATCTTAACTAAGGCCCCTCAGTGAGTAGCTCTGTGTTGCTTAGTCTCATTGGAGCAAACGTCTAAACAAAGCAGATTAGAGTTAAAAAGCAAAAGCAAGTTAATCTTTTACAGTTGAATAATTTCCATGGAAGCAAGTACATTAACACATCCTCGTACTGCTCCTTTTCTTCAGCGTACTACCAGTATTTAACTACCAGAAAAGGTAATTTTTAGCACACTTGATAAAACAGTGTGTTTACACAAAGCATAAAAGGAATTGTTGTTTCTAAAGGTCAGGGCCCCCTTTTGTCTTTTTAAACTATTCCTATGGTTTATGGTTTTCCAGTATAAATGGGGGTCTATTCACGTAATGGCACGCAATGTTTATTTTCGACGTCTATGACTATAAGATGGTTAAGAGTAATTTGGGCCCCATATATCAGTCAGAAATGTGTGGCCTTGACTCTGCTAATATGGCAATATTTCTTTTAGCTTGGTGAGGAAAATTCTCATTGCTGAAAAGCAAATTACAGCTGTCACTGAAAGATTTAAATAATATGCCCTCAGGATTGCTTGAGTGGACTGTTGCTCCACTGAGGAGCTCTGGTGACATCAGAGATGCTCATGCAATTTATTCATGTAATTGTAGTTCCAAGATGGAATATATATTACATTTTGAAGGTGATGTTATTTAATAATGAATGATTTTATAGACTCTCCTAGTCTCTACATTGCCTTCATTATATTTGTTAGGAACCTTTTCTCAACATGTCCTTTTCATTCTACCCCTACTTAGGTGGTTTTGATTCTTCTCTCCTGAATCTGATGCTCCCCATTTTTCTTGAAACCTTTTTTTTTGTTTCTTTAAAATGCAGCTGAAAGCTTTGTGGGAATTGATACTGAAATCTGGAGGAGCAAGAATGTTAAAATGCTTACTCTCGTTTCACATTTTGACCACTGCAGGTTTCAACAAGATTCTCTTCGCCTTCCTGCAACTTCATGCTATAATTTTGCATAACAATTTATGATCTCAAGTACATAATTACATTAGCATACTGCTATGTGCTTGTGTTTGTGCACCTACTTGGCTTATATGCTGTTCTGCAGTCCTTTAAAATTTTCTCATTATGTTATAACTTCTCTTATTTTTTAGTATTTCCAGCCACATAATTGCTACAAGTTTCTAAGATGTCTAGGGTTTGAAATGCCTTAATTTTCCAAATTTACTTGCAGAGATTCCAAAGGGTCTCTAATTTCCTGAAAGCACAAAGTACTCCTGAATATCAGGCCTACACAAACTTTCTCTGGTTTAGCATCCCAAATCATTAGGTAGTTTAAGTTCTAGCAACAAATAAAAATAAAAAAGCTCCAAAACCTTGCAAAAGGATTGAGTGAAGAGACCAAAGAATTGACTGGGGAGCAGAAATTCTATAGGATGCTAAGTATTTTGGTTTACAATTTAAATTCCATTTGAGTTTAAGTACTTTCAGTTGTATGTTTCACAGAATTGAAATGTAATGAAATAGGATGCTGTGATAGGAGACTAGGTGAGAAACCTAACAGCCTTCCTAAATCAAAGCTAGCACTGGTAGTTTTTTTGTTTTCAAAGCTGTGTCTTTTTCCCCACTCCCCTTTTAACAAACTGTTTAAATGGGAGATGAACCCAGTAATGATGTAATCAATCTTTTCACCCACAAAGTTCAAATGGCTTTAAAATGAGGCAAATTGAATTTGTCCAGCTCTACTTGAAAATAATAGCAGCCAAACACCAACCTGCCAAGATTGTTTTATTCAACTCTTGCCTAATTCCTTGTAGAATACTTCAAGAACTTAAAAAATGATGATACTTTTAGTTGAACTTGGATAAGAAAGTAGAATGCAAATGTAATCACTCTGACAGGGATTTAATGACTCTGGGACATCTGGGAGTAAGGCAAGGTGCAGAGGACAGTGGCAGGATGTGGATTGGAATATGAAAGGAGCAGCATTGACTACTGCTGAACACCTGTGTGTGAGAGAGAGAAACAATGATTAGAGGTGAGAAATATAACACAGTGATGAACATTGTCTGGATACCACAGTAGCACTGCAGTCCTGAATGTCTGCCATTCGTAAATAATACGAAATGCTAGTTAGATTTTTAAGACCTCTGAACATACCAATTTTAGTGTGATATGAACCCTGTGCCCCTCTCTGTACAGCCTGCCCCCTCTGTGCTTTTCTAATCCATCTCCCCACCCAACTTCAAGGGGTTCAGCCTGCAGCCTCACTCTGCCCACTGGAGAGGAAGGAAAGAGATTGGAGGGGGCTGCACTCCTCGTGTACCTTTCTGTTCCTCTCCTGCTCCTCTGCAAAGAAGCATGGCCAGAGCTGCACTTCTCTGCTGTAATGTCCATAGGGGGGAATGTGCTCCAGTGAAAATGTCTGGTCTAGGGGCCACCACATAACGCAGACATCACCTTCATGGCTCAAGCTGTATGTTTATGCAGTACTCAGTACAGTCGTGGTCTTGATTGGAAGCTTAAGATGTGTAACTAGAAGGATTAATCAGACAAAAAGAGTGAAAAGGGAAGACTGTAGGGAGAGAGAAATAAAACAAAAAGCCACCAAGCCACCATGTATTGTTGTGTCATCATTGGATGAGGTCTTCTAGGGAAGATTTTCTAGTCACAGTCACATTAGTGAGAATAGAGAAGTCCTGGCAACATTACTGGAGCCCTCATTCAATAGATTCAATAATGCCCTATTTACCGGTGTCATGTTAACATTGTGGGAGATGCAAACACCATTTTTAAATACTTGTAAAGGCTCTTTTTGCTTTGTTTTAAATGATTTAAACAGAAAACCAACCTGGGTACAACCAGACAACGATTGGTACCTCACTAATAAAGCCGCTGTAGGTGCAGTAGTCTCTGCACCCCCAGTCTTCCATCAATCCCTTTGCTCTGCAAGGCAGCCGGTGCAAATGCACTAACCCACGCTGTGTGCTGAAGCATGAGGGTTCCTCCACACATCAAGGGGCCGTGCTCCAGCCGAACCCAAGGCCCTGCTTGCAGTATAGAAAGTAGGTACGTTTGGTCTAGGGGTCACCACATAATGCAGACATCACCTTCGTGGCTCAAGCTGTATGTTTATGCAGTACTCAGTACAGTCTTGGTCTTGACTGGAAGCTTGTGTAACTAGAAAGATTAATCAGACAAAAAGAGTGAAAAAGAAAATTAGCAGGTTTTGTAGCACTTGAGTGGCTCAAAGGGCCCTTCCTTCTTAATCATTCCCTGGGCAATCATTCTTTTAGATACTGTATCTTATCATTGGTCAGAGTTAAAATAACTTTGTCAGACCTGTACAAATTATTTCAGACCAAACACACGTTTCCTAATGCCAGCTATAGAACAAAGGACAGAATAGAAGGAAAACCTGTTTCCCTTCTCTAATTGTGTATTTCCAGATGTGAGAGAGACTAGCCCTTCAATTCAGCAACGGTGCTGAAGTTGCACGTTATGGCTTTCAGTTCACCAGTACAACAATCCTGATGAAAAATTTAGGGAAATGGGTTATATATATTTCTTCCATAATTAATATAATGCTAGATCTCATACTTGAAATATTGAGATGTCTTATGAGAGAGTTGTCAGAGCTTTCACATAAAACTAGAACAGTCCAAAAAAAAAGAAAGAAAACTGTAGTTTTTCCTGCCACTCAGATGGCTCCCAAAACTCATTATTTTCATGTTATTTTCCTGACAATCTTTTCACTAAAACCATGTGGTTGAAAATAGAGGGATAATTAGCATTAGCCCATTTATGAGAAACTGCTAGTCACAGAAGCTTATTTATTGTTGTGTACAATTATAATATGATGTGAACACATGAGAATTTACATTAAAACAAGATTGCAGCTTGTCAGCAGTTTCCTTTGTTCAGCTGTGTGTTTATTAGGCTACAGCTGCTCACCTACTTTTATATGACTTTATAATAATAGTAACATCATCTCCTTTACTGGAGATGTCTAAACTAGTTTGATTACACAACATTCCAAGAAAAAATATATATCTGATATAAACTTTGTTGAAGAACTAGATCTGGAAGTAAGATTATTTTTTTGAAACAAAGACCTTTCTGTCTCATCTATCTTGGTTTTGTTTTGGGTTTTTTTTCATAATTCCTTGCAATAAGTGTTGTTTATGAATAGCACCTAAGGTGATTTATGTAGATCATATTGCTGTTTTATTTGGACAGCTTCAGTGCATCTACAAACAAACAACTTGAGACCTGCTGAGAAAAAAGGCATGTGCATTTCTTCCTAATTCTGCTGTTACACAAAATTATTTCTGTGGTTTAATAGTTGGTCTTAGTTTATGCATTTAAGGATCTTTGGGACTTAAAGTCCTGTTAAGAGGATCAGCTGCTTTATGTTCCTTGGCATAGCTACAGGATGAGGGGTGGTCACAGTGAAGTACCCACACCCTTTGTTGGCCTCTCTAAATGGATGGGTAGTATTTAAGAACTGACAGTTTCATCTGTCATTAATGCTTGAAGGAAAGCAAGGCAAGATTCAGGGCCCTGATTTCCAAGTGGCCTACAGATGAGAACACAAAGAAACCATCACCAAGTCTCAATAAGAAGATGTGAAAGAAAGGTTTTGGAACCTTATAAGAGCCTTCTAAACTGTGTTTTCACACTGTGCTTTGTGCTTTTAGGGGTTAAATAGGGTCATCATGTCTTCAGTGTACCTAAGGGACATACCAGCACTGCTTGTGTGAAGATGGTTCCATTGTCCTCCAAAACAGTCAGCGAAAATTCTGGTCCTATTGAATTTCTCATTTTTATCCAGTCACAATGTGCCAGACTATCAGGTGAACTTTCTGAGATGATAGGTATTGACTTGCACAGCTTTCTTGCTGGCTGCCTATCTCATTGAGCTGTCATCATACTTCTGTCTAGAGGGTTTTATTTCTCATACTCTGCGTTGTGTGTGGATGTAGAGTCATAGCCCATCACTTTGAGCAAGATCCTAAAGTGGTTTTCTGGAGCAGAAACAGGGTGAATGCATGAGCAAGGACTTTGGTAGTTATCAAAATTAAGACCCTAAGCAATATTTCAAGGTCTTTAACATGAACAGAAAGAACTGTGTTTAAGTGATTTCTTGTGACTTTCCTGACAGGAAGCAAAATTTCCTTCCTTCAGCTCTCTAACATCAGTAGAAAGGTCCTTTACATCTCCACCACACACCCCCACTTTTTACTTTCACTATAGATGGAAAAGGAGCAGACTGTTGATTGTTTGAGAAGTGTTCAGATACTACTGGAGCTGTGATGGCAACCAGTCTGATATGTACAGCAATGCATCATGCCACCTTCAATATGCACTTGTATTGTTTTTGTTGTCTGGGAGTTGATGATGAAAAGGTGTCTCTTCACTTTTTGTTACCTCTGCTGTGAGTTTGTACCATATGAACATTGAGTTTAAATGCTGAGTGGTACTTACAGCTGTGATCTAGATTCATCAGTTCAGATTTTAATGATACATTTCTGCTATTTATTTTTACCTAAATGTGATATCATTGACATTGATCTAAATGGGCTATGTTCACACAAATTATTATTCCATTTGCCTAAATGAATTTATGTAAGAGTATCTTCATACCATAATGCTAAAATGAAGTTGTTTCTAGTTATGTAATTACAGATGCCAACAATTATCTAGAATTATACCACATAATACATAATCATCTCCTTATAGTACTTTCCCAATTCATCTGGAGTCTCCAGACCTGGGTGGAATGTGTGCATAGAAACTTCTGAGTGACGTTGTCAGTGGTTTGCCCTCTGATGGCACTTTTACCTTTGCATCTTTCACTCAAATCTAGTTGTTAATTTTAAAATGTGGAACAGCTCATAATAATGATTATACACTCCTGTAAAGTAAAAGAGGAAAAAAGCCACAAATGTTTTGATGATCTCACATTTGAAAACTCAGGTTTAAAAACTCCATAGTTTTAACACTATAGAAATCACTCACTAATGACAGTTTAATTACAGAGTTAAATCTGACTGTTATCTAAAGTAGAGAAGGAAGGAAGAGGCAAGGAAACAAATGAACAGAAATATCGCTATACAGGAGCATCTGAGCTTAACCTTTAGTAGCAGAATTACTTCAATACTTGAAGGGAGCCTACAGAAATGATGGAGAGTGTCTTTTTGTCAGGAATGTAGAGATTGGATGAGGGCTAATGGTTTTAAAACTAAAAGAGGATAGATATAGGATAGATATTAGGAAGGAACTCTTCACTGTGAGGGCAATGAGGCACTGGCACCACCTGGAAGTGTTCAAGGCCAGGTTGGATGGGGCTTTGGGCAACCTGGTCTAGTAGAAGGTATCCTTGCCCATGGCAGGGGGTTGGATCTAGATGATCTTTGAGATCTCTTCCAACCCAACCCATTCTGCAAGTCTATGATTCTATACTTGGGAGGGATTTTTGCTATCCCTTCACTTATGGAAGAGCAACAAGTATGATACTCAAGAAGTGCAGTTATACCCTGCAGTTTTCAAAAGAAAAAACCCAAACTATTAGCTAGTGTTATTGAAGTCCTGTAAGAATTAGATATAGTTCTTGAAAGCTTGAATTTTAAATAGTATGATGTGATCTACTATCTTTTACTTCTCAGTTAAATTCGTATCCTTTTGTATTTTTATTTTATTACAGTGATTTCTCTTTAACTCTTTGTATCATGCCCCTATTCTCAAATGTAGCTAATGTTGATTGGTGTGCTTGCACTCAAGTGTACTGAGATACAGGTGAGAGAGCCAAGCGATACCGTGTTATGAAAAGTTTTCTGCACGTCTTCCAAGAAGCTCAGCCTGTTTATGTGTGCATTTGCAGCATTGCTGAAAAGGGAGTCTATGCAAACATTGTTGTTTGCATGTTTTTTCTGGTTCATACAGTTTTAATCCTCTCAATTTCTTACTGTTTGGTCTGGATGAGCCAGCATATCAAAGCAAAAGTCAGATGCTATCCTAAAATGTTTGCAGTTATTGAAGATGCAGGTAAGTAGACTTTGGTTCAAACTTGGGAACTGGTAATGAAACTCAAAGCAAATGTTTATTTTCTTACAGCTCTTGATGAGACAACAATGTATATTGATGGAATGCAATGTGTGTTGAGTGAATAGTTTGCAGTGGCCATTTATAAAGCAAATAATATTTCTCTTTACTGAAGCTGGTGTCTGGCAGACAAACATTTTTGTGCAAATATGAAAAGCTTCAAGGGAGGAAATGTATCATTTTGTGGCACTGTATAATTTTTATCAGTTCACTTCCATTTTGATTTTGGATGGCAGAATAGTAGTAGTAGAGTACTTTGTCTACCTAATGTAGATACCTTACTGCTGAAGCTTTCAGTTGTAAAGCTGAACACAAGAAAATATTCAGTGTACATGTTTAAATTTGATGAGCCTATCTTCTTAACTGACCCAGAATTTTACTTATGTTCAACTGGCTCTAGTTTATCAATCGAAGAAAAAGACTGTGGAGGGAAAAGGATCAGGCCACATGAAATATTATTCTAGGGAAAGAGTTTTAGAATAAAAGAGAAAGATTTAATCCTAAATTAAATTCTTTATTTTAAAATTATTTTAAATATTTGTCCCTTTATGAAATGTGGTCAAATTTTAAATAAAAATGTTACGTAGAAATTATATGCAAAGATGACTTGTATAAAAGGCGAAGATCAAGATTGTTGGAGACTTTCAAAGCTCAGTTCTTGGCTGAGTTTTTTTCCATTGGTGTTATTGCAGTTCCTGTATCATAGAGAACACACTTCATCAGTTAATCTATGGTAATAATTATGTGGATCTGCAATAACTTTCAAACCCCTCCCCCTGTTTCTATTATTAGTCAAAAAAAGGCCACTTGTTTCTATATGAACTTCTGCATTGTTTGACTAGCAGATTCTACACAAAATGTATTATTTGAGTACATACTGATATTACTGCAAGTAGAAACTGGAGAGGTCACTGGGTTTCTGGCTGGATGAAATTTCCCCATGGTATCATTTATCTGGTTATCAGAGAAACCTCTCTGTAAAATGTCTGGTTTTTAATTGAGGTAATCATTTGAAACCACCTGTCTGCCTCATTCAGGGTCATTGGCACATTTGCTCATTCAGCTATTTCACCCTTTTCTAAGTCAGTAGAGATTCTTCTCTCCTTAAAACATAAAATATTTGATAGCCTTAAACCTTTTTCAATTCCCACACAAGTGCTTACTAACCCCAACAACAGATGCCCATCCACAGATCAGAATTCAAGGAAGGGTGCTCCCAGCACTTCTCTAGGATGACCAACTTGTAGGTATTTCTTGGGGCAGTGATGTGCTAGAGCTGCCTGTGGGTCACAGCTGGCTTGCTGTTGCCGCAGAACATTTTTCAGACTGCTGTAGCTTGGTTGTTTCTTGGATTAAGTTCTAGATGAAGTGTACAGACCTCTGCAGCTTGCAGCTTTGAGCAGAACTACACTTTATGTCAAAACATTTTGTCTAGGCGTTAAGGAAAAAAATAGCAAAGGATCTTTTCTAGACTTGCTTAAGAGAACTGTTAGGGAAATAATGTGAGCCAGTTTCAGTCTCTGCCTGCATGCACAGAAAATTGTGAAAACAGCACATCCTTGGGAAGAGCAGGACTGAATTGTGTGTATTGGCATCCTGAGGCTTGTTCACCACATGCATGTGAGAAGCTTGCCTTCAGTCATGCAGCTTTCCTTAGGCATCCTTTTTTGATATAATTCTGAATCCGACCACAGCCCTAAGTGAAGACTCAATTCAGATGTTTAGGTTTCTAATGCCTTAATGATGGGCTGCCACTGGAGCAGAATGAGGCAGCATGATTAGTGTGTGGAGTAGACAGAAAATTGTGACTGCCTGCTGATTCACTCTGTATTGCTTTTGGGTGACAAGTAGAGTCTAATTCAAGACTTCAGATTTTTATTTCTAAAGCTTAAAATTGCGTAAGTGCCCATCATTGATTCCTGACCCATCCCATTTCTTCCTTGTTAAAAGCAGTCAGTCTTTTGTATTGATTGAAGGCATGCTAATCTGTGAGATTATTTTTTGCCTTGATAACTTTAACCTGCTCCATTTTCTGCTCAGGAAAGTGAAACTGATATGGTTTCTGTTGATCTCACTCCCAAGCATTTTTTACTTTATTCTTTACCTTCAGAGCCTTGTGTTTTTCAAAGACAACATTCATTTGAAACAAAATAATTTTAAACTAGTATTACATCCTGAGGTTTCTGTCAATTGTTCTGATAATGTCATAATATTTTACAATGTTGTTTTTTTGTTAGTTTACCCAAGATGTCTAGTGATAGAATTGTAAGTAAAAATCCTGATTCCTAATCCTATAGGGTGATCACAAAAAATAATAGAATCATAGAATTGTCTTGGTTGGAATGGACCCATTAGATCGAGACGAACTATCAAATACTAAATTAAAGTGAAATTTAGAATAATGTAGCTTAATGGGAAAAAAGGCATTCAAGATAGTGCTAAGCTGGCATATATAGAGTGCTAATCTTCATAGGTGCTGCTAGAGAATAAGTGCTTTCCATTCAATTATTGGAAAACCAATGGCTTGCAAGGAGATGAAACTTAACAGGTCTAAATTTTTGTGTACTTTCAATAGGAAGTTATAAATGACCAATGAGATCAAACATACATGTTGATCCAAATTACTGTTATCTCAGGGAAATTGAAAAAAATGTGGAGAGGTAGCACGGTCTTCCATGATCTTTTACAGTTATACCATTTTAGTATCTTTCTGCAGAACGGTGTCTGACTGTTGCAGGGGACAGCTTTTAGTGTGTATTCTGATGGGATGAAGAGTTAAAAACTATTCCAGAAAAAGACATTCACCAAATTATATGTAGTACAGAACAATAATATTGTTACCTCTTACAAATAAATTCCATGCTGAGATACCTTCATCTTAGTCTGGCAATTGAGATGCAAACTAGAGATTAATTTATATTTTGTGATGTTTTTGCATAAATATTATGAGAAATTTGTTCATCAGGGTTTGGGGTTTTTTTGCTTACACAGCTCTGTTGTTCTTTTGTACAATTAACCACATAGCAGTCTTCCAAGATACAGATGCAGCATGAAATACACATTCTTATTTATTTATGCACTACCCACAATCACTAGACTAAGAAAGGCTCAACTAATGTAAATCAGCAAAGTGGCAACGACGCAGCAGAGCTGAAACAGTTTATACAAGCTAAAAGGTTCTGCTCTATTAGTCCCAAAGTGCCAGGAGTGGGGAATTTCTACATCCTGTTGACATTAGTAGACTTCGGGAAGTAGACTGCCTTATCTGCTGAGTCCCACTAGCTCAGCACTCCTAACTTGCAGATACACAGACAAACTGCTGCTTCATAATGATGAGAGAAAGCTATGGCTGCATATGCTAAGGCTGGTTCCAGTAGACCTAGTTGTATTTAGAAGTACATTGTGACTTCCTCTGTGGCAGATTCTGTGTCACAGATGTGTAAGCTGAAAATATGCAGTAGGTTCAGAAGAATGTCTTAAATATAAGAGGCTTTTGACAGCTGTTGTGCTGCTCTGGTTGGTGAAGCAAAATGGGAATTAGAGAAGCCGAGCGTTTCGATCGGCATGTCTAAGCTGCACTTTAACAATGGAATACATGCAGGAATTAATAGCAGAGATGTGTTCAGAAGGCCAATCTGAAAATTGTCCGTATTGACTTGTGCCACACCCCGGTGTCCCCGTGGGGAGAGTATAACCACTTAGCGGGATGGGAGGGCTGAGACTGAGGCCAGCGAGGCCAGCTTTCCCAGCATATGCCTGGGCTAAATCAAATATTGTCAGTACTTAACGAGTAATGCTTCTTCATTTGCACATCGATGTGTTTACAGACAGTGGCTAGTTCCATTTTTATTGGAAGTACTGTATTCTTATTCTTAGCCATGCCCTTAGTAAAACTTTTTTTTTCTCAACAAGAATGAATTCCTCCTTATGCCAATCCCTTCCACCCACGCACCCTGCATATGCACACAGTAATTTAGCATGACATTCAGAAAGAAAAAACCCCACCATTTGCAATCAAGACATCGAGTTATGTTTTTTAAATTCAGATTATAGGAGTTCAGTGCCTGAATTTGCATAGAAAATGTCTGGTTTGCATAATAACGTGAAATCTATTTTGCTTCTCTAATATTTGGTTTTAAACTCCATTTAATCATATTTCTTTCTGGAAGCCACTGAAGCATTAATACTTAATTCTGGTCAAAATATTTGGGTTGGTGATTTTCCATCCTCTTGGATTGCAGTTGGATTTCTTGCTGGCCTCTGGGATCCAGAAACTTTTCCCTGTTCTTGCTTTGGTTTACCAATTATTCAGACCCTTCTGGTGGAGTTAATAACAGATGCTGGGAACTTAAGTCTGAATCTCAGCTGAGATTGCACTGGATACTGTCTGTAGACCAGTAAATTAACTTTGGGATATATGATTTTAGAGGATGTATTTTGTAAGGATTTTTTTTTCTAGCCTGTCATAATAGCATCAAAAAAGTCCTTCTGTTCAGTCAGCAAAGGCTTTGCGTGTATGACACTGTAGCCAAATTGTACTCTTCTCAGAAAGATATAATTTAGGATGTCAGGAAATTGTAGGTTAGTGTTTGTGAAAAATCAGGCACATTAAAGTAACTCTGACAAGCCCCATTGATTCTTAGGATTTTCTTTCTCTCAATAGATAGCGTTTAGCTATGTAATTACCTTCTTTGGAGAAATAATTTATTTCCATTCCTTTCCCTCCAGTATTTTTTCTTAACTTAGTGTTTCAATGAACAATAATTTTTTAAACAAGATCAACAGTTCTGTAACTTTGGAAGTGAAATACTTGCATGTCTGTGAACAATCTAGTCCAGATACAGTACTGCAGACTTTCCTGCGCCAGTACAGATGTCAGTGTGTGAATTACGGGAGGCCGTGCCCGTGTCCTGGCTTCCTTATTACAGAAAAATATTACAAAACCAGAATGATTCAAAGGCTGGAGGGTTTTAGTTACTCAGAAAGATCAGATCTGCAAGGACTGTTTTGCTTAGGGAAGAGTAGACTCAGAGACCGTGCTGATCTATTTTGAATCCTGAGAAGATGAGAAAGGATGAGTTATCGGGTTATTTAAGTAAAGTAAGACCAGTACAGGGAGATACATTCATTTCTCTGAAAGGAGATGGGGACTAAAGAAATGCATGTAGATTTCATTTCACTTAGAAAATAGCTGAAATATTTAATAATTTGTCAGATGTAGCAATCCATAAAGTTACTTGCTATTAGTCGTTAAAAGTAAGGATGAGGTAATGATCCAGATTTATTAAAGCTGAAGTTTAAATTAAGTTTGGAGTGGAGTTCAGATGTGAATGTTCAGAATTTCAACGTTTTTTTCTTAGGAGAAGTTCTCTGCCAGAGCCAGGAACAGGTCACAAGATTGTATTTTTAATGGATCAGGTTTCATGAACTCCATTGTTTATTTATGACTCCAGATATTTCTGCAAATTGAATCAGAAGTTTCTGTATAATATCTTTTCTAATAGGCTTTTATCAGAACGGATCAGAAAATAGATGTGAGTAACCAAAAGGCAAAGATATGAGTAAGTTTGAATAGAAGCAGTGGGAAATTATCCCTCTGGCCCATGAGAAAAATTCATGTCAGAGCAGGGTAAAAAGAAAAAATCTCTGCTCTGAGGTGTTGCCTTGCCACACTTAGAAATGTGCCACACATTGGCACAATGGGCTGGCACAGTTGTGGTGCAAACCTCCTTAGTGCTGGTGTAGCATATGTTGAGAGACGAAGCTTTTTTGTTGGCAAAGGTACCGACTGCCTGGAATCTCTGCGTGACATCAGTCCACCTGCCAAATGCACCCTCATCTTGGTCTAACTTCAACGTAAAGCAAAAGAATCTGAACAACCTGCTCCAGTGAAAAACAAGCAAAGCAACCAGCCCCCCAAGAGACACAAGTGTTTTAAAAAAACAGTAGCTGGTGAAAATTGAAAACATCCAGCATTTAGAAAGATTCAGGTTTAATAAGACCATCTTGTACCTGTAACAGTGTTGGTGTGGTGCCCAGCCTCTGAGGAGCCTATCCACCCAGTTCCAATTACAGCATTGGAAGAAAGGTTTTTTCTCCATCTGATATCACCAAACATTCTTTTCAGATTGCAACCAAATTTTCCTTCTTTTGCTTAAAATAAGCTGCTGCTGAGGCTAATTTGAACTAGGCTTGCTGATTTTGCACTGCAGTGAATGAAGAAGAGTCATGAATAACTCATCAAGCTGGAAGAGCGATAACACACAGTTTGGTGTACAGCAGTGTCTGAGATCCCTGTGTCTAATTTTACAGTGACTGTTAGACTGGGATGATAGATGAAATTAAAATGTTGATTTAAAAAATGCAGTTTTTAGCTTCTACACAAGTCAAGTTTATATAAAGACACTGGGAAAACAGTAGCTTTGCAGTTATCTCTGTTCAGAGGCGTGGAGAAATAGAGCGGGGGTTTTCTGCTAGGAGTTTCCATAAAACAGGCTGTGATTTCAGAAGGTTTCAGCACTCACTGACAGGGAGTGGGCTCACTCCTCTCCCTGGCTCTTCTCTTTCCCACCCCTGCCACCCAGTTCTGCCTGTGCCTCATGCCAGCTTCCATGCTCATCTGACCTGAAGATGAGCCAGTTCCACTTTGCTGACCTGGCAGAGAGCAGCTGCCACCCCAGGTAGCTTCCTGCTGCTTCAAGCCAGCGGAAACAGCTTAATGCGAGATTGGATGACTGGTAGGGCTTGTCTCTTTCTGTAATAAGCAAACTCTTAATTTGTATCAGGAGATTTAGTAAAGCCATGCCCTTAGGGTTAGGTTTCACAAGAGGCCTGAGCCATTGCTGCTGTCTGAGGGAAGAATCCCCCAGGTACATGTTTCCCACCACTCAGCGCTGCCCCCTCTTTCTGTCAGCTGGTTCGGTTCACTCAACTGGCAGGAAATGATCTCCCTTTCCCCTGCTGAAAAAATGAGTGAGCATCTTTGTGTCAGTTTAGTGAGTTAACTGAACTCATGGAGGTACCAGTTAAGTGCCAGAGCCAGCACGCATGTGGGCTGGCACTGGGAAGGCACAGCAGGGGAAAGAAGAGAAGGGGGGTGCAGCATCTTTTGGCAGCAGAGGGATGTGAGGTTGGCTCAGCTGGCTTGTGAAACCACACATTGCTTCAAACATTAACACAACCGTTTTCTTGTTGTGAAGATGCACTCTGGTATGGAATTAATTTTAAAGATTTTTTAAAAAATAAACCAAACAACTCTGGCACTGAAAGACACCAGGAGATGATGCACCTTTTTTTTTTTTCCATTCCCCACAATGAAATGGTTCTGAACGAAAAGTGGAAGCGAATAAATAGAAAAGTAGCTTTGAGCTGTTGGGAGCCAAAGACTATCTACACTGTGTGCCAAAAAAGGGGCATTTTTGTTTCTTAAATTTTTTATGCAGTCAAACATTTCTCCAAGGAATGCTGAGTTTCCAGCAGTTTCCATCCTTTAAATTAAAGAAAAAAAAAAAGAAAAATAAAGGTGTTTCTGTAGCCATTAGCACCCTAATTAACACCTTACTATTTCTTTCAAATGGGCTTGGTAGGAGAGCTTATAGAGCTGTGGCAGCTGGAGGTAAAACTTTCCTGGTGAGTAAGCTTGAAACATTAAAGGGTAAAAATTATAAAGGAAGGGAGAGCATGGTTAATGTGCTTAGAGAAAAAGTATAAAATATTTAAAACAGGGCAGCGAATAGGCACTAGTGGCTGGATCGCTACTGATACCGCTTGGCATCGCTCTGTGGAAGTAAGTCCCACCGCACTGCGGAGTTGAAGGAGGTTTGCCAGCAGAGCTATTTGGGGAAACCTCCCCCTCAGCTCCACGGCAAGCAGCCGCCTTCACTCGATATTCAAATGGGAAAAAAAAGAAGTCACCGGGGCAAGGCACCTTACTTTTTTTTGTCGGGATAACTGTGTCTGTGGGAAGGCTTTTGCCAACCCGGTTAATGATACGGTGGTTTCGCGATTGCTTTAAACCAGCCTGTGTGTGGGCTGGCGTCAAAAAGGGAGGTCCCAGCCATGTGTTTCTGCCGCCTCTCTGGTGCCAGTATGAGCGGGAGTGGTAAACTATAAAACTAACCTAGGGGGAAAAAGCAGCACGGGTGGGGTTGGCCAGATCACATCCCTGATTTCTCACCATTCGATTGCACAAACGCCAGCGCTGGCGCAGAGGAGGGATGGGAAGGTTTTGGGGGGGGGGGCAGAGGGGAAAGGTCCCCCTGGCTTGAGCTGTTTCACAGTGATGGAGAAACCTGCTGCCTGGGGGAAGAGGAGGGGTTTTTTGCATTCTAAATTAATTGTATCATCATAACATATTTCAGGATAGAGATCCTGTCTGAGAGGCATTTGGCACTTAGGAGGTTAGCCTGGATCTTACTCCATGTAGGTCAGTGAGGAGTGCGGTCTCCTATTCCCAGCGTATTGCTACAGCTACTAACAGCGAGAACGCAGGATTTCTTAATTAATTTTGTTCTGCGTTAATGCAGCACACACCTAAGCCTCTGACGGAGTACAACCATAGTTTCCAGTTTAACAATGTATCAAGGCGTGTCATTAATATACAGTTACATATGGTAAATCCTGTCTTATGTAAGCAATAACACACAACAAGGTGTGTTTCTGTCAGTTGGTATGCATACATCTTGGATGTACTGGGGCAGCAGGGTTGCTGAGGGCTATAACACACCCAGGGCGTGGGTGTATTAGCTGACTAACACACATTTTGTAGTGCTGCTGCGCTCATTAAATATATTGAAGGGAAAAGTTTTCAAGTAAATTGAAATCTAAATTGCGAAGAACCAACCACAGCGTAACTGGAAGCGAGCAAGCGCATCTCAAGTAACCAAAACTGCAGAAGTACTTCTGCCTTTGAAACTCTCCATTTTGTGCATCTTCTTCGCAGGTAAGAAGGGGAGTTGGGCCCAATGATCTCTCAAGGTCCCTTCCAACCCTTATGATTCTGTAACAGGCGGGTTGGGGTTATTTGGCCGTGGAAAAAGCTGGTCCTTGTATGAGCCATTAGTCCCCTGCATGTTGCCTTGGGTCCAACACTGTAAATCATGGCTATAGCTACTGCAAGTCAAGGGCAGGTTCTGTCACAAATACATTTAAACTGGACCCTCAGCTTTTGCTTGGCAACTGGTAGGGGTGGCATGTCAGAAAGTGAGGGGAAAAAAACCCCCATGCATTCCTAATAAATTCCATCTGTGCAGAATCAGTTTTCCCCAATCCTTTTCCTCATCTCATGTGTTTGTTCAAGAGGGAATGACCTGAGGACATCAGTACTGCATCTGCTTCCCTCCACCAGCCATTTTTGTGGAAGCAGCATGCTTTTCCACAGTGTTGTGCAATTTCCCCAAGTACATCACCTTCCCAACCAAATCTTTGCCACTACCTTATAAACACAGAAGAAACATTAGATGTTTTATTGTGATAGAGCTTTCTTTTCCATCTTTTCGCGGGCGAGATTGTATAATGAAGTTCATCTTTATGTCATTAAGTACAGCTGAAAAGTTGTTAGAAGTAACTTTAGTTGATGGCTCACCAGCCAGCTCCCTCTGAAAATGTTGTCCTAGTCTGATTCACAACTCTAAACTGACTATTCATATATCTGCGAAAAAGGTTTGTGAGGACAACACATCTCCTTTGTATCTTTATCTGAAGTCCATTTTCTGAGGGTTTTTTTTCATGTGTCTTAGGAAAGAAACATTTTGACCTTCATATTTAGACCCTTGAAATTTCAGAACGAACAGTTAATTTTAAATTAATTTAGTGGTTACTTTCACCATGTTTTTGGGCAGATGATTTTGCTGGGGAGTTAGATCAGATCTGACTTGATGAGTCATTTTGAGCTCATCCATGGGGAGGTGTAAGCTCTAAGAGGTACAGCTGCGCAGGAAGGTAACATGATTCTGTGAGGTTTAGTGCTCTTTGCTTGCTGGGAGTCTGCACATTTAGCTCTGGTATTTCTGCTCTGTGTTTCTAGCATGCCTATAACCAGCATCCAGTTTCCAGCTGTATAATGCTTAATTCTTGCTCAGAAAAGGAACCCATTACTTGTTTGGGTTTTTTTAAAAAAGAATGCTCTCTGTCTTCTATTTAAGGCTTTTTAATATTAAAGCTAGTGTGGGTAGTCTTTCATGCAAATACCTGTTCTCCTTCAGCTCTGAAACTGGGCTGGTTTTTTGACTCAGAGCACACATATTAGACATTTGCTTTTGACTTGATGTTAAAATGATCAAGAACTGGGTGGCTAACAGACAGGGATGCGTCAAAGATGCCCATTCAGATTCTTTCTGCTATTCAATATTGCCCCAGAGATGAAAGAACCTTCTATTCCCCCAAGGTCATCTGATCTTCCAACAACTTTATTTACTTATTTATTAAAACAGGTTACTGACGAAATAAGGAACTTTACAGCATAATATTATATTGAATTTGCCCTTCCTTTGACTGGAGCAAACGAAGAATCGTTCTGCTGATGTCAAAAGCTGATGTAAAGGACCGTTAGCAGAACACTTTTTCCAGTAGAAGTGCCAAGGTGTAATTATGTATCGTTGCATCTTGCGTGGCAGCGATTTGCCCGCGCACACAAACAATAGACGTTGCACCACCCTGCAAAGGAAAACGTTTAGTTGCCCTGACTTAGTTTACCTGTGCAATTGACAGTTGGAATGTGTTCTTGGCCTAATCACAAAGGTTATTTTGGTAGAGTTAAGCCAGTGTTTTGCTTTTCCTCCTTGTAACTGGTTGGGTTTTTTACTTCCATAAGCTGTGACTGGTCTGAGGTCTGCAGGAAAGCTCTCCTTGCACACTGGGCCTCTCTTCTTCCAAAAGCAGATCTTTGACCACTGCCAACAGTGCAAACAGGTATCATCAGTGGCAGCTACATCTGTGAATGTGAGTTTCTGCCCAGTTTCTACTTTTTCTAATGTAGCATTTACGTGGTTTAGTTGCACAATAAAACTTTTTTTCTTTTTTTCCCAATTACAATAAGTATAATTAAATTGGTTTCTTACTCTGAAGAGGATGATTTAGCAGATGCCATCTTAACTCTTTATACCAGAAAGTCTTAATCTTGTGAACAGCTTTGATGTCTTAGAAATATTCCTGAAAAACACAGGTAAAGAAAATTATGCCTCTCAGAATATTCTCTTTTATGGTTATTCATCCTTGGTAAAGATCCCATGACAGGGCAAAAAAAAACCCCAACCCTGTATATCCAGTGAATATATAAAGAGTATGGATCAACTCTAAGCAGTTTGACAGTAGTGTTAGGTACGACTCATTGTGGTAAGTCACAGGAGCTGTGTGTCCCAGTGGGAAGTGGAAAGTTACTTCAGTTATATTTTTTTTCAGTCACAGTAAAATTATCGTAAGCAGCTACAAAACAGCAGCAGTTAACATCAACCTTCTCATCTTTAGCATCTGAAAATACATCACAGCCTGCAGTAATTGGAACTTGTTTTAACACAATGCAGAGTGCCAATATCTATGTTGTATGATGCTGTGTTTCAAAATCAGAATTTACTGAAAGGGTTTATTAAATTTCCCCTGTAAGAATTGTAGTTCAGCTCCTTCATTTATCTTGATAAATTGGAAAGTTGTTGTTTAGGAGAATGAATGGATGACTAAAGATAATTGCTTGCAATTGTTAGGGCAATTTACATACTATAGAAGACGACACTGACATGGGCAGAATTTTCCTGCCAAGCACAGGTGTAAATCCTTGACCAAAGCTGTTATTCGACTAAGTATCTGTGGGTGATAGTACTCTTAATGGTCTGGTTTCAGAGGGGGAAGAAAGGTTTCTGTTGACTGGGGGGAGTGAGATCCTTGTGGATTCAATTTTGTTATTTCTAAAAATAAGTAAATCTTATCTTACAAAGTATCTGTAATAATTCCATCTTCTTTTATGACCTTGAAAATCTATCCAGTACCCCAGTTTTAAATGATTTTGACAAACCCACTGTTACCAAATACGTAAGGAACTTGATCCAAAAAGAAAATAATTTGGTTAGAGAGACTTGTGAAGACCAAACCATGAGTTTACCTTGGACTGGAGTTTACCAGTGAGGGATGGCCACTCGGGGCATGCATCAGTAACAGGCACTTCTACTTAATCCCAGCTAAAATGAAGGTCCAGGGGAGAAACCATTAGCTCTTAGTAGCAGGGTAGCAGCAAATTGTGCTTCATGATTTACATACTGAGATAGTAAATTATTGTGGGGAGGCTTAAAAAAACCCCACACTGTATTTTCATTGTCTCTTGTTTCTATTATTACAAATACTCCATAAATGATTTGAAGCCCTCAATACAATAAGACATGGACCTGTTGGAACACATCCAGAGGAGGGTCACAAAAATGGTCAAAGGGCTGGAGCACCTCTCTTAGGAAGACAGGCTGAGAGAGTTGGGCTTGTTCAACCTGGAGAAGAGAAGGCTCCAGGGGATCTTACAGCGGCCATCCAATACCTGAAAGGTGCCTATAAGAAAGCTGGGGAAGAACTGCTTGTGAGGGCGTGTAGCAATAGGATGAGGGGTAATGGTTTTAAAATAGAAAAGGGGAGGTTTAGATTGGATATCAGGAAAAATTTCTTCAGTATGAGGGTGATGAGACACTGGAACAGGATGCCCAGAGTGGTAGTAGAGGCCCCATCCCTGGAGATATTCAATGTCAGGCTTGATGGGGCTCTGAGCAACCTGACCTAGTGAAGATGTCCCTGTTTACTGCAGAGAGGTTGGACTAGATGGCCTTTAAAAGTCCCTTCCAACTTAATGCATTCTATGATTCCATGATTTGATATTGCTTGAGAATATGAAGTATTCTTTAGTCCCCAGGCAAAAGAATTCCCATTGAGCTCGCTCAGTATGTTGATTTTTATGTATCTACAGGGGAGGTAAAGTCAGAAATCCAGAACTGTTGCTCAAAAGGGATAGCAAAAGGGGGGGGCATGTCTGTGTGTCCCCCATTGTGTCTGCTCCATGGAGCTGAGTAGGCAGAATGGTAGTGGGCAGGATGCAGTCATTACACCCTCTACACACTGCCATTGAAGCTGTAGTGGCAACAGACATATCTAAACATCTGTCACCAGTGGTGTTCTAGTATGATTCCTGAAATAATAGGGAGACAGGGAAAAGAAACAAAGCTATCCTGTGAAGTCATTTACTGCAGCACAGTGTTAGGGACAAGCATTGTGGTGATACCAGTGAGAGAGAGAGTATGCTAAAAGCATGTTTGCCAAAGGGAAGCAAAATATTTATTTTTCTTTTCCTTTGTGACACAGGGTTTAATATTTTATATATTGTTACTTATTATTGGGGCTTCTGACTTGTACTATTGGATAACAGTTACCTGAAATTTTGGGATGGTTTGGCTCTGATTTTTCATAGTAGGTGTTGGCCTCAGGTTGAAATTTTTCTAAGCCACTCTTGATGAAATTTCCACAGCTTCCTGGAAGATTATGAAGAGACACTATGTTGTTATTATCCAGTCATAGTTTTAAAAATTCTGATTACTTTTCTTTTTTTAAACTCTTGCTTTTCTGAAAACTTACTGCCTATAGCAAGAATTTGACTTCTGTTTTGACAAGGTGGCTTTTGCCATCCATAGAAATCTTTTTTTATTTGAAAGGGTTTGGTTTTTTTTTTAAAACCTTGAGACCCTTAAAAAGGTGGAAGCTTGTTATATGGTCTGTAAAGATTTATTCCATGTTAGAAACAGAAATGTCTGAAAACTCTGTCTTCCCAGAGTATGTTAAAGCTTCTCACAGCTATACAGTTGATTCTGTGCCTCCCCCAACAGCTGCTGTTTCCATTTACACAATGCATGTGTCATCCTAGTCTGAGGCTGAGCATAGACCTTACCTTCCCCACTGTTGTGTCTAGTAAGACTGTAAGTATGAAATGCCTAAAAATAAGTAAATTCCAGTTTACTGCAAGAGAATGAAGTGAGAGCCTACACTTCGTGATTGTTGCTTTGGGCTAGGATGAAACAGAGCTGCAGAACTGACAGCAGAACTTCAAATTTCCCAGTATATTCTGGGTCACAAGAGCCAATGGTCTGGAAAATGTAAATTTAATGCCTGAGCTAATGTTTTCATGTCTGTTGATTTATTGTGATCTAATGTTTTAATTCCCGCTGGTTGGTCTTCTTCATGGTCTCATGGAATCAAAGCAACAACTTGGGCAAAATCAAAGCACTTTTTTTTTAGCCAGCTCATTAAAATGTGTGCTTCCTTTCCTACATGTGTATTTTCTGTGCTCCTGGTTAAGAATCTCAGTCTGAAAACATAGCTAAAATGTCTTGTAAACTCTCCAGGGGTTCTTAAAATAGGGAGTGCTTCTTCCCGTGAGGCATCTTCAGAAAAGTGTGCACAAAAGAGGGGTATTATAATCAAGTAATAGTTCTGCAGCTTAAATTACAGAATTGCTTATCAGTCACATAATAGGTAAGACTGCTACTTGTGTGGTGGGGAGCAGTGATTTGATCGTTGTTGATATATATGAACACATCTGTGTACAGATGGAGTTCATATCTAAACGTTAGTGTGTGTGTCAAGTTCAGTCATAAAATGTTACTGTCAAGGACACAACCTCTCCTCAAGTTGAATGATAAAGTCAAATAGAAAATACTGGGGTTTGGAGATCTTTCACCTCTGCCTATCAATTCAGAGGCCATGCAATGCTTCAGAGATCGCACTGATTTAATTGCTCGACCATCTCTGCTGCTGAATGAGAACAACTGGCTTTACTGACCAGTTGCCCATGTTACAAGCTGCTGGACTGGAATGATTTCTTACTGAAAGGGTATACAAAATGCTATCTGACTGACTTTTCATTTGTTCTGGATGAGGTGCTATAGCTGCATGCATTACTGTTGAGCATAGGTCGTATTTGCTTAGCACCTCTGAGTTTGAAGGGTACACCCCTGGGTAACTGAAGAAATTCCTTTGAGAGGGTGGGCAGCTGAGCAGTATGGCAGGGTGGAACCAGTTTTTGTAGCAGAAGAGAAGTAGGGCATTTCAAGATTGCAGCTTGAGAGACTTGATTAATCGTTAAGTGCTTCTGAATGTCCACATGACAGTCTTTTTTTTTTCTTTTTTTTAAATCTGCAAGTAGTGAAAGTAATTCTCAGCTGTTTCAGACACAGTACTATAAAATCCACCCCTTCATCATGTTGAATCCCTTGATCTGCTCAAAGGCTTCTAAAAAAACTGATGGAGAAAATTGGCTGCTTGTCTCATGTTGTGTCTTACACACAGTGAGTGTGGTGTGTGAGTCACATTTATGTGTAGCTTTATTTTTTTAAATAAAGCACTTATTGATTTGAACATACCTGAGGTACGTCAGGTACTCCCTCTGTCCTTGTGCATTACTAGAATGCTGGTTAAATATGAATATAATTTTTAATTAGGTTTTCCCAGTGCTGAACTTGCTGCAGTTCTCCATTAGTTTGCTGGTCAGAAGTTGTTGACCTTTAGATTATGCTACAAAATCCATCTGTTGCTGCAGGCTTTTGTGAGGCAAGATGTAAAGAAATATTATCTCCTGTCAGCCAGCCATGTAAACAAGTGTGAATGTAAGCAGCAGCTCAGTTTCCAAGATCTGAGTTCATTCAAAATAAGGAGGGAGAGAAGTTGTGAACCAGTGCTCCCAATCCACTGGAGAATCCTTTCTCAGCTGTTGCACCGTAATAAAATGCCATTGCCCTATTTTAAAATCCCCCTGCTCTCCATGGGAGAAGCTGCTCTGCAGATGACCCTAACCAGTTATCAGATCCTCTTCTGTGATCCAGGAAGATGAAGGCCATAATTCTCCCCCTTCTCTCCATGCCCTTCCCATTGCCAGCTTCCAGCTTGTTCTTAGGGCAGGCACACCCACGAGACTTCCTTGTTAACAATCTGGTATTTGCACGTTTCATTACATACCCATCAGCAGTCTATTTCCATACCCTAACCGCTCTCTGACATTTCCCCCCCTTTAGCACTTTCTGTCCCACAGCCTCCAAGACTGTCTAGAGACCTTGTCCTCCTTTTTGCCACCCCTCCCCGCCCCTGCATGTTGGTTGGCAGCATACTGATGGTGTTTTGGTCTTTGGTTTGCTAATAAACTAAAAGTTCATTTCCCTAATGTGGTTTAAATATGGTTGTTCCGGTAACTTTTACCTGTGTAAATGCTACTGACAGTGTCTGAAGTTTGAGTCCAAGTGAGACTGACAAATGGTTCCCCTAAATACAATGCAATGATGTTTTTCCTCTTCATCTACAGTACATAAATTATCAATGCCTTTTAATTATGGAAATTTTCTTCAACTAACATGGTAGGCAGACTGTTCTCAAGACTATTTTGGTTACGTTCTCAGATGTGTTTGCCACACTTTCTAATTTTAGCTTCCTATGTTTTATTAGTCCCTAAACTAAACCTGTGATTTCTATTTATCATTGAAATTATATCATATCTTAGCTTCACTGCACTTGAGTGTCCTATGGCAATAATATGGTGTTTATCTGATGTATTTATTAGGAGTTTTGTTTCATTTGGAAAAAGAAGGGCTAGATTTTCTTGGCTCTGAGCATCTATTCAGAAAACTCCCACAGTCCACACCCATCACAAAATTATCCTCATAGTTTCATGAATCTTCGCCCTTTGCACTACCTTATTACCCTTTTAAAAAGGACTTCCCAGTAGTGTTCCCATTAAGCAAGAAATAATACACCCACAATTTGTTCTCAGAGTCAAAAGCTAGATATGTTATTATGATATATTTGTGTGCTTGTCATATATATGCTAAAAATACATGGGAACATGCTCTTCAAAACCTTTTTCTCATTTCTGTGTTCACGAGCACATTCAGAAACTGTACCATACCACAAGTGTCACTCTGAGTGTCAGTTTTGAGGAGAGTCCCCATCGTGTATGAAACTTTGGGATGAAAAATGTGATAAGGGATGGACACAATCAGTAAGAAGTGTCTTATCTACAGAAGCTTTATCCAAGAAATGTTTCAAGGGAAATGATAAGAAATCATTTCAAGGTAATGAGATTGCAGACACCTCACCTGAATGCAGGCTATTTTCTATGTGTCTTGGATTGTTTATGTCCATAAACATTGAGGATTTCAAAGGTCATTTGAAACCTGCGGTGGTAATTTAGATTGTTACCAGGAACCTTACTGTTAGTATGTGTTATTTAGCAAGGTCAGTCATCCAGGTTATACTCTGAGGTATATATTTTTCAAAAAATTGTCTGTTTTATGAGACAAAGATGCTATTCTCTATGTTCACAGACAGTCCCTATTAATAGCGTATCAGTTCATCAAATGAAATAATACATCATCCGCAATGAAAGTAGTCATTCATCACCGTTCACAAAGGTTTTCAGAAACTACTGGATCTTTGCTTCAGACTTCATTTTGTAGACTGACATGTGAGGTCTTCCTCTGAAGACAAGAACAGGGGAAGTCTTGTGCTCATACCCCAAAGGTCACTTTTGATTTTTGCTACTGAAAGTTAAGTGGTTTGGTCATCTCAACCTGTTTTTTTATGAATTTATATAGAATTGTCTAGAAAAAGAAATAAAATGAAAGCATTTACAAAAAGATATTTTGGAAGAATTGGATGAGGCAAATAGTAACAGGTCAGCTGGTTCCAGTAGTAGTTGTCCAGGAAATGGCCGAGTCTGTAATTGTGGTATGCAACCTGTAAGGTAAATCAGCACCTATACTAAACATTTTTAAAGGGCTCCGGGGACCATTCTGAGAACTGCAATCAATTAACTCTGACTTCTGTAAAACTTGAGTGTTAGATATGATAATAAGGAAAAGATAAATATATGTAGTAGTCAATGTGATGTCTGTAGAGAGGTGTCATGTGTCTCCACTTCCTCTGAGTGAGTCAGTAGCGGGTGAAGAACATATATAGTGGACTTGGATGTGGAAAGGCTTTTCGTAGGGTTTCTCAGTAGAACTTCCTTAAGCAACTAAGCTGCCAGGAGAAAGAGGGAAGTTCTTCTTGTGGTTTAAGAGCGGCTTAAATGATAGGAAACAATAAATGGCTGGTTTTGCACCATAAATATAGATTGCTTTCTTGAGCCTACCAGGATCTTTGCTCTGCAGTGCCTTCATAACTTGATAACACAGAATTATTCAAAACAAAAGGCTGATTTTGAAGTGTTGCAGACAACTCAAAATAGTGATTGAATGGATGACTGAATTGCAGATATAATTTGGTGATGATAAATACTGAATAATGTACAGAGGCAAAAATCATCCTTTACTATACAGGCCTTGGGGCTTGCAGAGTGCTGGTCCAAGAAAAATGTCCATGAGTCCAGAAGCGAATAAGGAACTCCCCTTTGGCTGGTCACTCCCTTTCGGGGACTGCTACCTGATGTCTGTAATGGCCATGAGTTCTGAATCTTGGCCAAGGTCAAAAATAATGGTCGTTCTTAGAATAGACTGTCAGAGGACATAGCCACTTTTTAGAGGCTTTTTCAAAGTTTGGGCTTGCTTGATAGGGAATTATGTCTTTTCCTCATTGTAGAGGTGCTGGGATTTAAAGGTGTGTTCCAGTCTTTGTGCTCCACCAACAGTTGGTGGAGGGCTGTGGCAAGTTGGCATCTGGTGCAAGGTATTTTAGAGCCTAAAGGCACCTGCCTTACCCACCCAAGTGTATTGAATGATAGGAGAAATAGGGTAAAGTCTTACCAGCAGCACAACTGGGATTTGCTCAGGGTGAGTTCCCCTCCTGTGGATGGGTGGTAACTGGCATGGAGCTGTGAGGGAGGTTCCTACAGGGAGAAAGGATTTGGGTTTGTGGGGTGAATTAAGTATTTTTTGGAAAGAAAGGTGAGTAAGAGCAACAGGCTGTGCTCCTACTGTGGCAGTTGGAGCGTGCCCAACCCACTGATTAATATGCAGGTAAGGTCAGTCCATCTCTCTGGCTATGGGCTTGGTTTGCATTGGAGATAGGTAGCCATGTCATGTACCAGGAGCAAATAGCTTTAGGCTTAGGAGGTGGACTCTCAGCAAAGAGAAACAGTAGCATGTCACACAGTTGATATGTCACAAATCCCATTAGTAAATCAATAATCGCAATAATAAGAGTTGCAAATAGTTCATAGACTAAAGTATGTTCAAACAAACAAAGCATCTGTAGAGTGGCTATGACTAGTAAGTTAATTAAAACAATATTTTTACTGTAATTTATGAGTGAAACTAAGGTCTGAATTCACTGAGTAAATAAATGATTGGAAATTATTAATTTGCTTTTATTAAATAAGAGGGAGGACTAGTGTGCTATGTTCTGAGAAACTGACATGTGATGATGACTGCTTCTGTAGAAAAGTGTAATAGAAAGTCGTCTGAGTGACTCATTAACATCTATTGCTGACCTTTCTGTAAATTATAAGTCATTAAAGCCTAATATAGTTACTCCAGAACTTAAAGTGGAATTTTTGCCATACTAAAATATTTCTTTTGAATTTACTGTAGTAGTCTTAAAGGCTGAAACTCTTATTTTGAGCAGATTGGGAAAAGTAATTATTGTCTAAGTCTGATCCAGAAAGCCAAAGCCTCATTTAATATTACTGAATTGAGGCATAAAAGTTATTTTAAATTGTTTCATTTTCAATCCACTTCTTGGTTTCACTGCAGAGTGCCAGTTTTACTGGCAGTTCAGTGCTCTTAAAACATGTATCTTCTAAGAATAGAAAGAGAACGTCACCTCATTTCTTACAGATCATCAGATGTCCACCAGTTGGGGGATCTTTGTCTTGGATCGACTTTAAATCAGCAGTTTAGATGCGAAAGGCTTGATATTTCATTAGCAATCCCTTGATCCACCCAGTTCCCCTGGGTGTTGTTTTAGAGTGATAATCCCAATCATTCTTCAAATCTTTATAAGCAATCAGTATTAAGTACAACTCTTAGAAGATAAGAATTTTCCTGCTAGTAAGATCCACTCACAAAAAAAAAAAAAAAAAAAACACCAACCAAAAACCCCACAGGTGAACTAGAGGCTTTGATCAGACAGGTATTCTTTTTAAGTCAGATTTAGTCATTTTAGATTTTGTTTCTGCATGTCTGATACTATGTTAGAAAATAATCCAAATACAGCATTTAAAAAGAGTTGAAGATCTTAAAAAAGAACCTCCTTGCCAATTTAGATTGGGTTGAGTGCTTGAAATAGCACAATAAATCTCTTCTTTAATGTACAAAATTATTTTTAACCTGACATAAAGGTAACTTCCAGGCACCTTAACCTTACCAAAAGGGATCATAGATTTGGTTAAACTTCAGAAGTCCCTTAAAATTCACAAATCCTCTGACAAAGACTTTCTTTAAAAGTCTGAATGTGACTATCTTGCAATAGTTTCCTTAATAGAGTGCCGCTCATGTTACGTGTTCTCTGTTACATGGTCAGGGCTTTTGCAGGTCTTTGCTGAAAGCTAGATTTACTGGTGTAAATGGGGATTGAGTTTATTCCTTTTCCTGGAACAGTAATGAGATCATCGCATCAGCTTTGTGTTGTGACGTGATTAAGTTTGCACTGTGACTCAGTTACTTTGTCCTGCAGGCCAGAGTTGTAAGATTCACAGCCACAGTGGATCTAGCAAAAGGGTGGTATCTTGGGGCAGATGTTCAGATGCTCATTCTGTGTCTGAAAACATTTAAATCCCATGTTTTTAAAATAATACAGCGTAAGAGTGTATGATTACTTGTTTTTTAACAAGAGTCTGCCTGCTTTCATTTCCGTACCGAGGTTAATATTTAAATTATTGACCTAATCGGGTTAAGTGTATGGGCTGCAACATCTAATTTTGAGGCACACCTTGTTCGTGGTAGTTGTGCAACAGCAAATGCAAAACAATGATGTAATGAGCTGCGCGTCAGCAAAAATGTTGGAGGAGTTTTAACTTGAAGCCTCTAAGAGAAAACAAACTGCTTTATTAAGTCAGAAATGCTTTATTTGTGTGGATTTATTAGGAATATTACCAGATGATAATAGTACCGGGTAATTTTTTTTCCCATAGTCAAAGAGAAAAGGAGAGGGGAAAAATACCCAGTTCACATCCCGATTGGCTCATAGCTGAAAGCTGGGCTGTTGGTAGCCGTTTTGTACACAGTTCGGTACGACTGTCGATTCAACTGAAGCCAAGGCTGCAGAACCGGCGGTGCTGCGAGCGTAGGTGTAAGGTTCGCTGCCCCAGCTGCGTGGGTGAAGCTTGTCAGAGCCCTTCCGTTCATTAGGGTTGGCTTTAGTCAGCGCCGTCCATTCCTGAGCGCTCAGCTCACCCGCAAGATAAAAGCGAGAAGCTGGTGCGTGTGTAACACAAGAAAATGTTTATTCTTCTGCTGATAGCGAAATATACCATATTTGGAGATAGCAAAGGCTACAAAGGATCTTTTTCTCCCTGAAAGACTTAAGTCGTGTAATTGAAGGTTGAAGTTTAACTTGTCTCGGCAAGCATTTCACAGCCAAATAAACACAGCCCCACAAAGCTGGTTAACATTCAGCCACAGCAGTTGGACTCATATTCATTAAAGTTTTCCCTAGGTCTTGCTCTGCACTTTAAAAGAAAAGTCACTTCCCTAATTTTTTCTCTGTAGACATTGACTTCTAGGCTGTTTGCTCAAGATAAGCATCAAAATGAGGATGCAAAGGTCAATCTCTGCTGTATTACAGAGTTGCAAAGAGAAACAGTCAGTTTGTCTCCCAGAGAATGTTCTCCTACCCAAACTAAACTGTTTACTTCCTATAGGAAAAAAGGGTTTCTTCTTTGGGAATGCAGTGGATTGTGTTGTTATGGAAGTACAAACTCCTTCACTCAAAGTTTTATCTTTGCAGCTTCCTACCTCCTTATCTCCACCTTTTAATGACAAAAGTCTGTGAGCTCATGGTTAAGGCTCTGAGATACTGGTTGCAGTGGAGTCTGCTGTCCTGCCTGGTCCATGGCCACCTCCACTTCAGTGTCCTGCATCTCTGCTGTCCCGACTCAACAGAACTGGAAGCATGTCTCAGCCCAGTGTTAATACAGGCTTACCTTCATTAGCTGTTTGAGCTGGTAGGACAAGTTGTGAACCAAAGCAAGTGAGATATAAGCAGGGATTTTAGTCTCCCCTTCATGCTTTGGGAACAAGATCCCTGGCAATGAAATGGAGCAGGTAGTTGGAGCAGTGAATTCTTTGTTTGTTTGTTTTTTAAACCATGGCAACTAAACCAAACAAACCCAGTTTGTCAAGGCTTTTTAACATCGTAACTCATGGGTGATGCAAGTAATCTCCATTCAAGTATGTTTTATAGAAATAGGGATGCATTAAAAAATAATTGTGCTAGCATCTTTACTCTGTTAGCAATTTCTTGCTCAGAATGTTAATATTTAGTGAGCATTTAGAACAAGGACATCCATCACAGTGCCATTGAGGCAAAGGAGTTGAGGGAACTGTTGCCTGCTCGCTCGGGAATCAATACTACCTTTCCTGGGGCGACACAGATGACTGTATGGGCACCCTGGTCTTTTACACCATGGAGTAAAATGAGTTAGTGTAAATCACCAACAGTGGTGGTTCAAGCCAGCTCACTTAACATTGCCGTTTAGTGGATGCATATGTACATAGATTTCACATTCTAGAGAAGTGGTTGGTAGTTTCTTAAAACTGCTTTAACTCAAGTACTTGCAGTTCTTTGACTCTCTACTTAATTGCATGATTTTGATTTATTTAACTACATAATGGAGAAGAAAAGCTGGAGTGTCTGTGGTAACAGTGCCAGACATAGCCTTCTATGTAGAGAGGATGAAGAATTTAAGCAGGTATTTTGTAACCCAAGCTTTCACTTCTAGACACTGTGATATAATCCTCCTTGCCTTGCCCCACTTGGGTGACTGCACACTGGGCAGTTGCGTTAGGACAAAGTTGACCTTCCCATGCCCACCAGCTGCACAGACACCCAGCTAGTCTTGGTCCCCTTGCTCCATTGGCCCTGGAGTACTACACAGAGTTGTCACATGTTGCCCTTCTGGTAGTACTGTCACGGATGAGTTACCAGCTACTAGAGTTTATCCTTAAAATATCATGAGCCCTGGTCTTCCCTCACTTACTAACAGGAAAGCAGTACGTTGCCATTCATGCCACTAGTTAGTGACATCGTGTTGGACTCACAGTCTTTGTATCTTTTTCTTTTGTTGTTGATAGAAGACTGCCAGGTTGAAGAGCTTGATCCTTTTTGCTCCCTAGCATAATAAGAGCACTGCTTGCATGTGTCGGAAATGGCAGCCGATAAGAAAAAATGAAGGTGACTGTACGGCACTGCATTGAGAGAGAAAAAGTGATTTATCTTCTCTTTGTGAGCTTCCACTGTAAATCATTTAACCTTGTCTCAGAGCCCTTTTGTTTTTGCACTTGCAGTAAAGAAACTCCACCGTGTTTATATTCATCTGTATCTTGAAATATTATTATAAAGAACAGTACAATGGCATTATGTTGGAGACTGCTGTGAGGGTTTCTCTTATACACAGGCTGCCAGGAGCTGGAACTCAATGAATTGATAAAAAGCATAGGAGAGCTACCCAGGAATCTGTTGCTGCCAGTTGCCAATGAAATGGTGATAGCCAGGTGTGGGTGTAGGTGAGCTGATGTAGAGAGAGGAAAATTGATAGAAAATTGTCAAGCCAGTTTCTTGACGTCACTAAACCATCGTGTCTCATAAGGGGTGAAACATTTGGAGTCTAAACACGATTAAATGAATTGGCAAGTGTTGAGAAAAACCAAAATGTGAAGGTACTGAGGACTCATGTGAGGTGCAGCGCGTGGGGGATGCTCACTGGAGTAACTGTGAGCGCTTCCTCCAGTTTCGCAGGTTGAACTGTTCGTTCTTCATTAAATCTTAGTTTGTTTCTTTGGAATAGGTAGTGAATTCTGGTAGTATGTGTATGTCTCCATTAAGTGCGGGTTTGGGCTGTTGTTTTGGTTGATGGCTGTTTTCACATCTGATGTTAAATTATGCAGTCAGTCTGTGATGACTATTCTTTAATGACACTGATGGGATGGGGGGAGCCAGGGAATCAAATATGTGACCTGCCCTTAATCTCAGAGCGCAGCAAGAAGGAAAGTCTTTATTTCAGTGGCTGATGTACTGCAGACCTGTATTCTCAGGGGAAGCTTCTTATCCCCTTTTTTGGAATGTATTAATTTTCTGAGAACCCTCCCGTGCAATGATTAGCACTGTGCTGGTGTTTGGTTACTGGGAGCCCAGTATAACTAGGAACAGATACAAGAGTTGTCTGAAAAACAATACTGCTGTGGTGAGCAGTGAGAAATGCACTCTCTTTTTCACACGGACAGATGTTTTGCTTCAGGTTGTACAGTGAAACTGGTAGTTCTGAAACCTGCAACCTGTTTATTCAATGTGTAATTCGAGCCCGGTGCAATTCCCAGTGACTATCACTGTTGTTTTTGTTATGGAGTCCTAATTCATTGTTTCTGTGGGCACAAAAGGATTGCCGGACTCATTTGGTGTTTCAGTGCACTGTAATTTTACATAGTGCAATACTGTTGAGATTGCCTGCCTGTGTCATCTGTTGGGCTCATCGCTATTACTTCCTTTTGACCTCCTCTCTGTAATTGCACATGGATGACTTACTAGCTGCCGTAAAGATACTTAAATACAACTGTGCTCATTTTATTTAAAAAAAAACAACCCAGTGAGTAGCCCACAACGACTCTCCCCACGGTCAGCGAGGACCAGCGAGGTAGCTGTTTGCTCTCCGCCAGGCAGTCAGAGCCATCTGTCACATGACAATAAGCAGGCATCGATTTCAGGAGTCCATTTGTTTTTATGACAGTTTTTACAATTTTATGGAAATTGAACCATTCCATAAAGCATAATTTTCCTCAGAAATTGGTGTTTTATAGACTTAGATCCCTGTTCAGTCATTTACATTCCTAGTTGCTTTTTTACATAAAGCATAAATATAACGATGCTTTTCTTCCCTAATAAAAATCCTCAGATCTGGTTTTGACTTCTATTTTTTTTCAGTATATGAAAGGCTCCCCATGTTTGGGATTTAAGGAAAACCCCAGCGGTTCTATGTCCAGGTTTTATGTGTCCATAGAAACCAAGTCCATAGGGGCTATGGAGGAACTCGTGTTTTCATATTTAGCTCAAAATCATAGTTCCCGATGTTTTTCTAACAAGATTTTGCTACTCTTTTTATTCTTTAAGTATGTATTTTTCATAATCTGTGTTAGTTCTTAATTTAACTCATCATCTTCCTGCTTTTCTTGGAGAGGTAAATCTTAACGCATTGAGTCACGTTGTGTAGATTTTTAGTTGTTGGAGTTTGTGTGCAAATCCAGATCATGACCAGTGTGAGCACGAGCTTTCCAGTTTTGTTTCATCCTGTGTGAAGGTTAATGCCATATAGAAGTTCTTCTTGGGGGGAGCAAGGGCTTTTGCATCCTGGGTCAGACTTGAATTGCACCAGAAGATCTGTAGAAGGACAACTTTGACAGCATCTTTTCGCATCACTCTGCCTTTCTTAAGGCATAATAGTCTTTTATCTTTGAAGCAGATTTTAAAGTATGACAAGGGTCAGCATCAGGTTGGAGGGGTGGATTTAGGCTGGGGGGGTGTGTGTGTGGATTAGAGTCTGTGCGCATTAAAACTCAAATTCCTAAGTTAAATCCAACTGTCTGGCTGTTCCTATGGGTTTGTCCAATTTACCTGAGCATCACAGGCATGGCTGCTCAAGTGTGTCCTTAGATATAAAAACACTTATGAGTTGCTTGCTTGCTTGCATACTTCTGCATGGTAATTGCCATTTAAAGGTTAGCACTTCTGAATACGTTTTGGGTATCTGGTTTTCCTAATAGGAAGATATCTATAGTAGTGTATAACCATTTGAAATTATTTGAATTGTCACAACATGGAATATGACGGTGGAAGATCTAGGTTCAGCTGCCCTAGATGAACATGGAAAGGACAAAGAAAAAAAATCCCTAATCCATGGAGCATATTGAAGAAAGTTGGATATAACTCAAAAAAACCCCAACTTGGCAGTTGCACTATTTAGTGATATTTATGGGGAAGTATGAGGTATGAGAGTTGCTGGAATTCAGGAATTTTATTAGTGAGTTAAGTTATTACACTGCAAAAGAAAAGGCAGCAGCACTGGAAAAAGAGTAGGAGACAACTTTTAGGAGGGATTGGGAGTTACTTGTTGGAAGCTATTATGGGAGAAAAGCCAATGAAGACAATGTGAGACTATGGAAGGATGTTTGAATGAGGGCCCTCTCAGATCCAGGGAGTGATGAACTTGAGGGGAAATCTGCATATGCAGAGAATTTGTTGTCTTGTTTTACAGTGGGTGTTCAGAACTGCTTTTAGGGGGGTTTGTTCTAAACCAACCAGGAGCCTCTATAATAGCTCCTGGAAGCTGCGGGAAGAGGTGGCCACATTTTGCTAAAGCTGATGTTTGAGACTGGCTGGGGTCATTGTTGGACAGCGTGAAACTAGCCTGAACTGGTACCTCAGGGAGTCACTGGCACGCAGATGGCCGATGAACCTGTGTTTGCAGGCAAAGTCACAAGCGACGGGGTGGCAAGTGTTTATTTTTAATGTCATATTGATGTGGGGCTGGCTTATGAGCACGTGTAGCTTGTCAAGCTAGCAATGCTATGTTGCACTTTCTGTCAGATAGGGCTGCAGTTTACTTTTGAGAATGAAGTTGTTGTGGTCAACCAGGTCTCATGGGTGCGAAGAGGTTGCCCTATGAAGTTCTGTGAAGCCAAATATTTGAAACCCACTAGTTGCACAAGAACTTTTTCCCAGTGAGGGTGCCAGAGCCCCGGGACAGGCTGCCCAGGGAGGTGATGGAGTCTCCTTCCCTGGAGATACTCAAGACCCGTCTGGATGTCTATCTGTGCAGTATGAGCTAGGGAGCTGCTTTGGCAGGGGGGTTGGACCCGATGATCTCTTGAGGTCCCTTCCAACCCCTGTGATTCTATGACGGAAACTGCAGCGATGGGTAATTTTGAGATTGTAAAGACATCTTGTATACCCTGAAAGCAAGCTGAGGATGATAAAAACCAAATCAAAAAATCAAATGAGACAGAGAGCGGTGTTCTGTTCAGTAATTGCCCCATGGTTTTACAGATTCTTTCCTTACACACAGACAGTGCCCCTTAGAGTTGGTAATTTTACATCTTCACAGCAGTCCTGGAGCGTGCCTTTGTGTGCGTTACATATATGCTGAAGGGCAGAGAATAGCCTCAAAGTGGAAGGTGTCAAGAAACGTCTAAAAATCAATTAACCATTATGCAGCGTGTGGGAGACATTCCTTGTCTCTTCTGTGAATAGTCCTCGAGACAGCATGGCTTTGAGACTGCCGGGAAACTGGTGCATTGCCAAGTTACCAGTGGAAATTGCTTTGAACTTAGAATAAACCTGCACACACATACAAATTAGAAGAAAACAAAACACGTTGAGTGAAATCTTGGCCTTATCAAAGTCAAAAGGAGTTTGCTGCTGACTTCAGTGGAACAAGAATTTTATTCATAAAGGGGAGGGGGGGGGGAGGAAGGGAGAGGATTTTTTGAACTCTAAAATCAGAGCTGAACCATCTGATGTAGGTTGTGGGTTGTATTTTTTTTTGTCACAGATACCTGCTTGTTTTCACATGTGTTTGCAGGATCTGAAGGCCACAAAGCCTTTGTAATTTTGTGCCTGCAATCCCTGGCTGCAGGACGCTTGCCAAAGCACACCTGGAACACTCATGCTTTTGTAACTTTCATTTCTTGTTTTTATGGTCCAGCAACATTGCTCGGGCCTGTTCAAATGAGTTGGCAATTAGCAACATAAATATAACTTGTCCAACTTGATTTGTTCTTCCCACACGTGCGCGTTCTGTGCCTGTCTCCCCCCTGGCCCAAGCCTGTGTGGAGAGAAGCGTAGCAAGGGAGCATGCTGCGATGGGAGGGTGCTGGGATGGCTTTTAATGCTGTGAGAGCAAGCTCTCTCACGTTATGGAGAGCAAAATTAACTCATGTGCGCTGTCCCTGGGTGTTCCTCTGCTACACTTGCGTAGCCTGGCCGGAGTTACCATTAATTTTCATTAAGCAACCTGCATCGGTTGCACCTAAGCACTTTGAAGGGTCCAGTCCCAAGTGCCTGCCCAGAGCATGCCTAACAAATTCCAGATTAAAGACCACTGTAGATAGCTGGGGCTTTCTTTTAGCTTGGTTTGGGTTTAATTTTATTTTAAATGCTTGCCACAAATATAAAATTAGCCTAATAGGTAGAGTTCTCCCCTGGTAAATGAGAGTTCCTGTTTAACTTCTCTGGCCTGGAGAGCCGTGCTGCCTCATACTTCTTGCCTGAGTTCCTGTGCACTGGTGCTGTTCCCTCACTGCACAGGAACCATCCAAACATCCTGCGTGTCCCCATCCGGTGGAAACTGTGCTGCAGCAGTAAAAATGAGACCTTGGCTTACGGGAGAGGACTACAGGGAAGCCCATAGCTTGGTGTGGGAGCATGCAGAAAAGGTTTGGAGTTGTGGTTTCTGCTACCTGAACCATGAGTTTTCAATTTCTGTGTCAGCAGTCTGATCTCCAGAGAGGAGAGGGAATCCAGATAGCTTTGTGTTCAACATGCAGGTATCCATGCCCTTTGGCACTGTGCCCTCCCTGTGCACTCTTGAGGGTATCTAGACCTCCGCTCAGGATTCCTCTCTGGGGGCTGACACCTATAACGTTTCTGCTTTGTAGGCTCCAAATGCTTATTGGATCTGGCCCTTTGTTGCACAAAGGTAGGGAGATGTTACTTCATAAGAGTAAGTAGGTGTGCAGGCCTACAGAAGCGATGGATCCGTTTGATCTGTCATGGGCAGTGGTGGATCTGTTTGGTGTATCTTCCCTGGGCAATGCCAGCTCAGTGCATATCCTTGGAGAAGGATTTATTTTGGAAGAAACATTTACATTTAATAAGTTTCAACACAGTCAATGGATCTATTAGTTTAATTTCACATAGGTGCCCACCCAAATGAGTCCCTGTTTGCAAAATCCTCTTGGCTAGTGTGTTCCTCCGTTAAGAAGGAGCGACGGCATATTTCTGGCCATGTCATCATGAGCTGTGAATGACAAACCAAGTGACGTGTTTTATTTGATTTATGGCAGTGCCTGCACTGACAGCCTGGGAGGAAAAGTGCCATTAAATGCCTTGGGATAGGCATAAGATGGGCCACAACACTGGAAGGTTTTCTCCAGCCCAGGCATTGTGCCTCGTTTCTGAAGTTAGCATCCCATTGACTTGTTTGCTGGGCTGTCACGTCAGCTATAGCGATGCTTTTTACGCCACTATATTTTGTGACATTTGTTCCTTAAAAAATGGGAATAAGGTCATTCTAAGCAGCTGTGAATAGCCATCAACTTTCAGTCACCACCAGCCCAGACAGCATTTGAAACAGCAGTGCTGGGTGGGGATGAAAGGCTCTGTGTCCTACTGGCAGTGCCTTCAGCCAAAGGTGGAGGCAGGAATGACAAGCCCGAGATGCAGATTTTAAATTGCAGGGACAGCACTTACTATGAAGACATTATTTGAAATAGTGCCTAGAGGGCAATAGGAGTGTGCTTAATTCTTTAATTTTTAAATTTTTTTTTAATTCTGAAAATGCTATTTTTTTAAATACATTTCATGTTCTACATAATGAAAAATAAATATTGATGGTTGGTTTGGCTGCAGTATTAGCTGCAGATACAATTCCCATTCATAGAAAAGCCTCCAGTTGGGGGGAAGTGGCACTGTGTTCCCTATGTGTGCCGATATTCAGGTGGTGCTAAGGTTGGACCTACGAGTGTCTGGTGGTTCTGATAAACCAGCCCACAGCAGCTGTCTATGTTACCTGCACAGCCGCTCTCTGTCAGTGTTGGTAAAGTTGAGTGAGAACTTGAGCGAACTAATCCTGCAAAGATAATTAGCTTAATTGTATGAAATTTTGAGGAGAAAGTAAGGAGACATCGCTTTGTGAGGTTAAAATATTGAGCATGTTTGAGAAGAGGAAACACCCACTTGTGAGAGCACTGATGCAATGCCTTGCTTCTCTGCATGCAGGCAGGGTGATGACTTGTACAAAAGTATCTGCGGAGCGTGGAAACGGTAACAACCATCTCCAGCAATTGTTTATTTGAGAAGGTAATGCTTGCAGGTGCAGCTAAATATACTCCTGTGGCCTTTCTTCAACCAAAAAAATGTTTCCAATAATAAGCTCCCTATTTTTACCCAATCAGTATTTTGCATCGTTTCCCAGTTTCCTTCACAGACAACAAGCTTGCGGTTCACTTGAAGCCTCAGCAAAGAAGGAGAATCCCTTTCTCTTCAAAACAGCGAGGGAGTAGTTTACTCCTTAGGGTCATTCGACTCAGTTATAAATTACAGAAGGTGAGTTCTGACTGATCAGGCAAAGCAGTTCACTGTTAGAAAACCAACCTGTAGCAAACCAATCGTCCCTCAGGTTTCTATGTGCTCTTGAAACTTAAATTGCAAAAATCACTTCTACTTAGACCAAGAACCCAAGCCTCTTCAGTTTATTAGCTGAGACAAACTTCCTGACGATCTTCCAGTTTCATATCATATCTTTTCCTGTGCTCACCTTCAGCAGTGCCATAATACCTGAACAGCTATCCTGAATTTTATTAAATACTGAGCTTTGCATACCAATTACGGTTTTCCTTATGGCTCATCCTTGTTTAATAAAATTGAAGAGAGGAAAGCTGCTGAATGGCTGTTAGTGCAATAAAGAAAAGCCATTTTGAAGTTCTTGTTAAATTGCAATGGGTGTACAACTAAACTGAGATTTTAATTATATTTTTAATTAAAGAAGTAGCTATTATGTCATTGAATGTGCGTTGTAGCCAGGCCTAACAAATAGCAATATTACAAGAGATCGTTAAACTAGTTGTTAAAATTCCAAGTGAATGAGAGCCGGGGCTGGTGTGGATAAAGGATACAGAAAGAGATAATGAACTGAGTGAAAAATGCATTCATCTCCAAAAGTTTGGTTACCAATGGTGTTATGGGCTGTCATAATTTATTTTTATCCATGAAACTAAAGGAAGACAAATCTGGAAAAATTTTTAAATAAGGAACAAGGGTGAAGTTGTATCTGGGGGTCTTGCAAGTGAACAGCGATTCCTGAGATCAGCCAGTGTTTCTCACAAGCCTTATGTGAAGCAGCGTCTAATCTGTCACGTGCGAGAAGCCTTCCACTCACTCCCAGAGCCATCAGATCTGCTATGCAGGCCGATGTGAAGGGCAGGTCAGTGCTGCTAGGTCTGACCAGCGACAGCATGGGAGTAGTGACAAACACCCATAGTCCTAGCTGTGGAGGAGCTGGCACTGGCGGCTCACCCTGTGTTCAACCTGCAGCTTCCCCGCTACCCCAGCACCGATCCTCTCCCAGGCCCCTGGCGGGGATGCCTTGTGGTGGGCAGAAAGCAGTTTTGCAGACTCGGGTGGTGGAGAGCGGGTGGGGAAACCCCAGCTGCCTGGGTAAATCCCTGCAGGCACGTAATGCACATACAGGTTCCCTATTTGCACATGCAGGTGGCACCGGTGGGATGGGTCTGTCCTTCACTGGCACCGGTGGGATGGGTCTGTCCTTCACCAGCACCTTGTCTGAAGCCATTGGTTGATCCTCTCCAGAATATGTGTCTTACATTTTTTTTAGACTTAATTGGAAGTGCCTGCAGGCTGATAGTGCTGCTAAAGACCTAATCCTTTCTCTCCTCCTGGTTCTACCTTCACTGCTGAAGGGATCTTGCCCCAAAGCATTTTATTGGAGAGGGGAGAGGGGAACACCCCGTATGGATGGGCATTGCAGCAGCCTGATGCTTGTGGCTGGCTGAAAGCTGCTCTGAGCAGCGCAGTGCAACAGGGAGATGGGGTAGGCGATCTCGTGGGACTTTCTGTTCCATCCATTACGATTCCTGTGTGCACAAAGCCATTTTAATCCTTTCTATTCCAACACATTGCATCCACAGAAATGTGCCCTTAACAATGACACCGGGCACTCTACAACACGGGCAAGTTTACAGCCAGACCCTGTGACTCAGCGGGACCGAGTCAGTGTTTTTAATAGAGCATTTTAGAAATAAAACTACTTCTTGCTATGGATTTCATCGTTGAGCATGTTCTGAATATCCTGTGTACGTACAGCGCACAAGGGCTGGTTTGTTAAAAGGTTTCAACAGATGTCAGCACCCCAGACTGAGGATGTGTTAGAGTCAGAGATATCTGTGACCTTTGTTTGACCTCAGAGCTTTATGGAGCACCAATCCAGTCTTCAGTGACCTTCCTCCCCCAGCAACCTCTTCCTCTTCTAAGTGTGCAGGATAAACAAGGGGCACAAACCGTGGGGAGTGTGAGGAACATAGCCAGAGTTAGGGGAAGTGTTCAGTAGAGGCGTGAGCAGTCTTTAAGAGTGAAAAGCAACGTCTGGTGGTGAAAGTGCTTTCCTCCCTGTATTGCAACCCTGTCGCTACTGTTACCTGTGTCCTTCCTCCTGCCTGTGGAAGCCAGATTGCAAAACCGCCATTTGTATCTAATGGGTGACACCTAAAGAAGAGTGGCTTATTGTGAAATATAAACGGAGAGGGTCAGATACAAACCTCAAGAGACTAAAAAGGTTTAATGGCCTGCAGTCAGGATTTACCAATGGTTTGTACTTAAGTAAAGGCATCGCTGGGTTTTTTCTGGCACAAGGGATACGTTTTAGTTTCCTTCAGACCGGTCCCCATTCCCTGTTCCTGCTTAGCTACAGGATGTTATGATTATAGATGCAGCAATGCTGTTGTTGCAGAACTGCTGCTGATAAATTATGGGGGGGTGGCAGCTGTGAATACAACTTCTCTCGTGATTTAAGATGGGGATGTGAAGGCGTATCACCCAGATGCTTGATCACTGGTAAGCGGGGCCAGCCAAGGCATGCTGAAGCTTAAACATCCTTGCCAGATTTTGGGATCAGAAGTTGTCATTTCAAGCATCAACTCCTCCAGTACTGAAATAATCAGCTGCCCTGGTCCTCCTCTTTTCCTTTTCCTTTCTCTTTGGCCAAGATTTATTTACCTCTGCAGGCAGGAACTGACACGCAAACTTTTTTCCCCCAGTAACGTTTTGAGGTACAAGAGCTGCTTCTGTAAGCTGCCAAGTATTAGGTGTCTGTCTGCACCACAGAGCTGCACAACTTCATGTTGCATCCCCTGTAACCTTCCCCTTTGCCTGCTGAACTGGTCAGGAGATGGGTGGCCGCTGTGTTTATGCTGCTTAAGGCTGGAGAAACAATAAGCTGGTCATTATGGATTAGCATAATCAAACACACCAGCAGCAAAATAGGCTATAACCAGCATTCCCTCTGCACAAAAGGGCATGTAGGTTTGGTCACTCGCCCCCCTCCCCCCCCACCTTGTAGGTGACCATCCTGTGCAAGTAGTAGTCCTAATGACTGATGGGGGGGGGGGAAACTTCAACACACATCTAACTGCTAGCACTGTAGTGATTTTAACCCGGCTCCTCTCAGAGAACCTCCCCCCAGTGTCCTATCTGAAGGCTGATACAAGCTTGGTTATTTTTTTCCCTGAAGTGAGAACCAAAAAGGACCATCTCCCCAAGATCTCCCTGGAATTCAGATTAAATGGGGTTCCTGTTTGCCTTGGTGCTAGGGATGGAATCAGGATTGGCAGGCTGTGATGCGTGAACTTGCACACGGACGGGCGCTCAGAACAACAGTGAATCTTGGTAATTAAGCCGAGACATTTTAGATGGTCTGTGCCTAAAATTCAGTCCTTTCCAGTGAAAGGGACTTTCTCTTGTGTCTCTGTAACGTCTCATTCCATCTACAGTTGTAATGAATGCTGTAACTTGTTTCCCCCTCCCCAATCCCTGCACAAAATGACAGAGAAGAATTTCATGCTAAGCCTTTGATAACGGTCCTTTCTTTTTGTTCCAGGTAACTTCAAACGAGAAGCACTCCGAGAGCCTGAAGAATGATGGCGATGCTCTTATCCAAACTCTGGAGAGCCTGGTCCAAATTGCCAGGTGAGTTCCCTCAGGCTACCAGGAATTTCCAAGGCTGAGAGCACTCGCCTCCTCTTTTGCCTGTGATGGTCTTCTGTAATCGCCTTCCGTGCCGTACAAGCTTCTCAGGTTTCTGTCCCTGCCCCCCACCCCTTCCCTACTCTGCTCTCCTTTCCTCCCAACTCCTCTCCTTCAGAGCCTGCCATGTTTTTGGCAGCGGCGGCAGGCTTTGATCCCCGGCTGCGGCGAGCCGCAGTGTGCAGCACGGCCTGGCTCAGTGTGCACGCACGTGTGTCCATTTATTTAAATCATGGGGGGTTTTTTAAATACATTCTTTTATCCCGAGCGCTTGGCCCCTCTAACCGGATACTGGTCAGCGGTTCTTGGCGGGGTGGGCTGGATGCACAATGCGATGTTTGTGCCGTGTTTTAAAGTGATGGCGCTTCCTGTGCTGGCAAGCTGATGACTTTAAAAGGTGCAGCTACAGCACAGAACTGCTTTTGTTTAAGAACACCCGTGGCTTCTCTGGGAAGGGACATGACTTTGGGGAATGCTGTGGTCTCCTCGGTGTGAGCAGAGGTGCTAGTCCCAACAAGTCTGGCCAAACCTCAGCTCATCTCCCATAGACTTTCCCTCACCTAATCCCCCGTGGACATAGGAATGAATGAATTGCTGTTCTCTGCCCCTCAGAACAAGTTTTACACTCCTGCTGTGGGCTGTTAGGCTGCTTTTCACTCCTGGTTGAACTGAAGTTCATGGAGAAATCATAATTTATAGATCAATTTCTGAAGCACTAAGAGAAGTCTTTTCTGTGCTGTATGTGGGTGAGTGGCTGGGAAAATTTGCTCCTCAACATTATGGCAGGGTGTACCCTGTGGTAGAAGGAAGGGAGGATGTAGGCAGATGTGGAGAAGAAATGTTGGGACATGGTTGAGCATAAGGAGGTGCACACCAAGGACTGACCGAACCTGTCTGGAACAGTCTGCAATCCCTCTGGCGTACTCAGCTGCTGACTCGAGGGTTTTCCTGTGACACATTAAGTTATCTACCTTAAAATGTCAGCTCTCTCCAGGGGAGGCACTGGCACTGCTGCTGAAGGTGACAGTGGGGAAACTTCAGGTTTTCTTCTTTCAGAACTAGTTTTCACTGTATGGTGTAGCATTTGGGCCTTAAAATATATGCACTAGGCAGCCCAGTTGCTGTCTTTGAGTCTCCTTCCCCGGCTTCCTCTAATTGTTACCTACATATTTCTCTATTGGAAACCTATATACTATGGTGCCCACAGTGAACAGCACCCTCTTATGTGGCACAGGATGCTCAGTAAACTGAATTCTAGCTGATGCCAGTGGTGTTTTGATACATTAGGATAAGCCCAGTTCCTCTGCTGTGCCCAGCTTGTGCACTGCAGCAGCAGCAGCAGCAATGGAACTTCCCAGAGCTCATGGATTTCATTTCCCTCCTCCCCTTCTTTAGGGAGCACATTTCCCCGTCCATCTGTCTCCAGAAGAAACTGGGAGGGGTTCAGCCTGTATCTTGGGGCTGTCATGGACTCAGATCAGCAGTGGGCAGGCAGGAGAAGCCTGGGGTTAGTAAGCCTTAATCAGCTTCAGCTGAACGGCCGTTTTGTTTATGGAGTTTACGGCTGTTCTGCAGTCTCCCCAGATGCCCTTATGTGGCATCTTTCCCAGAATATTCCTCATGACCTAATAAACTTGGTCTCCTCACCTGTGCTTTGAACCCTGGTAAGAAGCCTCTCTCTGTATCTCATGCAGAATTGGAAACGTTTTAGGGACAACTGAGATCCTGGATCTAGGCCATCCTCTGAGCAGTGTAACCTCCCAGGCCCTTCCACCCCTACCCCATCCCGGGGCTGCAGGGACTGGGGAGCGGTTTTGCTTTGCCCTTTTATTTGCAGACAGGTTTCTAACCCTCCGCTCTGCCTGCACGAAGGAAGTAGGACACCAGCCCAGCAGTCGTATGCTGGGAGAGGGGCACTGCTTGGACTGCAGGCTGCTTTCCCTGCTCTCCTGCTGCCGTGTAGCAGCCGCAGATTGCCCAACTCCTTCTCCCCATACCTCCGCAGCTAGTGGGAACGGGCAGTTTTGAGTGACACATTACCCACCAGTTCTGCTCAGTGGCTCTGTGGAATCAAATCTGCGCTCTAGAACGTGGGATCGTAGCCATTGATTTTTCAGTGAAGACAGTTGCCAAGACTCATTTGTTTCAGATAACTAAATTTTGTGGTTTAAACTGCTGCTCGTTAAGACATCGACTTACATCGTGAGAACTGATCATTTGGAATTCCTGGCTGGCTGTGTGGCATTGGTAGGTAGTTGTCATGAGCAGTGACGAAGGAAGCTGCAGATTGTTCTAGTAGTGTGCTAAGCCAAAGGCAAGAGATGGCAGTCTGTGAAAAACCAAACCAACCCCCCAGTCAAAATTGTTTCTGTGGACTAGCGGTAACGTGTGGGAGCCTCCGTTCCACTGCTGGAAAAGCAGATGGAAAAATTAAGCAAAACGTGGGTAACAAAAACTTCGGTGAGGAAGCAAAGGGGGAAGATCCCACCCTTCAACCTGAACCCTGCAATGCTGCCTGCGGTGGGGCAGGTGGCCCACGCCTTGAGTGGAAGTGGGGGCACCGCTGTGGTGAGGGCTGTGTGTGAAGACATGTTTCTGTCACGCTGGTAGCGTGCACATGTATAGGTTCATTGGGGAATGGGTTGGGGGGGTGATGATGGCAGGCTCTTTTAGCAGAGATGGGTGACATAGCAGTTACTGTGAATTTGGGCTGAAACTCATTTTTAAACCAGATTTGCTACAGAGCAGGATCAGGAGCTGCATGTTGCTGCTTTACACCAAGGCAGGGTGTGTGTGGCAGGAAATGGCCAGCAAGAACCTTCCAGAGTAGAGAGAAAGAAAGCCCAGTGTGGGATTTGAACACAAGTTATTTCCCTGAGGATGTCTCACAGGCATTACTGGTTTTAATCCCTAGCTCTCACGCTGATGTTGCTGTTGTTTCCCTGGCATTTGAAATTCTGAGAGCCGTGGGACATGAAAATACCCAGCCTACCAAGTGAAGGGTTCCGACCAGCCAGCTGAAATGCCCAAGTTGTGGATGCTGCTCCGTGCCTTATTCCTGCAGGAACATCTCCAAGCGAGCGGAGCAGACCTCATAGCTGTGTGTACAACATGTGTGACTTTGGGGGAGGGGTGTTCAGGGAGGGCTGGTTGTTTGGGGGTTTTTTTGGGGGGGTGGAGTGGTATTTTGAGTGGTGGGGTTTTTTTTTAAACGTTAGGATTAATTCTTATTGCTTTATCTTGCTGGCATTAAGTGATGTAGCTCAAATATTTGATAGCCAGAGTTTGGAAAAAATGTAAATTAAATAGTAGAGTTATTTCACAATACAAAGTGTTTCACTGTTTTAAGCTGCTGCTGGAAATGTTCCTCCAGCCCTTTTTGACCAGGTGAAGGCCAGTTAAGGGGTGACCTCATGCCTGTGACTGGCAGTGTTCATCATCTCGCACAACCAGACCCAACCAACCCCTGGGACCCTGTGGAGGCAGTGTGTATCGGTGGTGCAAGAGTTTCACCAGCTTCTTCCCCAGCAGTGCTGGCTCTTTTCCATTGGGCCTGCGTGCCCCGGTGTTGTCTTGTGCTGCACAGCTTAAGCTGCATTGGTGGAACAGTGTCACCAGCCACCAAGGCCCCTAGCCACAGCTCTGCTTTGACAACAGGTGAGCTGAGCCTGGCACTTTGTCATTTGTCCTCAGGGTAAGGTGATAACTTAGGAAGTCACCACAGTGTGTTAAAGGCATTAAATTCCTTTTCTCTCTCTGGCATCCCATGCCCTGAGCAAGCATAGCATGGCTAAGCCTGGTACCATGACCACTTCTGTTAACAGTCATCTTTCCAAGCAACAACAGCATGTTCCTGCCACACCTGGACAGCCCAGTTATCAAGTACATTGAGGCAAGTAGACACCCCAAGGTAAACGAACTGATGGCACCTTGTGTGTTTGACATCAGTTTTCTACTTTAAGTATCACCACCTCTTTTTCAAAGCTTAACAAGCCAGAGTTAGAGCTGGAGTTCTGGGCACAGCTCGCTGCCAGCTGTTCTTTGGTAACGTGCTTCAGTGGAACAGCCTTCCACTGTGAGCAGCACTGAATTGCTAGGTGAGACTTGGCCCTCTGCATTCATCAGGCTTCTGCTCTGCGTGCCCAAGCAGCCTGGTGTATTGTTTCGTTCAGCTCCCAGCATCCTGGCTCCTAAAAGAAGAGCCACAGTCCCCCTTGTTGTGCTTAGGTAGAACATTTGCTCTCAGCTGAGGCCAAGGCCAGCACCCCCAGTGCTGATGAATGAGGTGGCAGCATAAGGACTGCTTTCCCTGCATCCAGCTACCCTGGTGCTGCCCGAGCACCAAACCCAGCCCCAGCTCGCACAGGAAAACCAAGGACAGCTGAAAGGGGGTTAAGCTACTGAGCCAGGTTCACAGGCAGAGGGTCTCCAGCTGAGCCTTGTGACATCGTGCCTGGAGAGCTGAGGTAAGAGGCTGCTCTCACTTCTCAGCCATGGGGCTCTAAGGGGTAACTGTGCCTTGGCAGGAGGGAAGAGGTAAATGGTTCTTGGCTCCCTTTGCTCAGTACGTAGGTTTTTGGCCAATTCAGGAGAATTTTCAGGAAACTTGTTACCATGCAAATGCACTTTCTGCTCTGAAATAATTTGACACAGAGTGAATTAAAAGTTTACTTTAATTTTGAACCATTTTATAACTGCATTTTTCTCATGAAGCATCTGTATCACAGCAGGCTACAATAACTTTGGGATAAAAGGCAACTGGTAAACTGTCCAATACAAGGTTCCAAATAAACAGTTCTTACTGGCCCCTACCCAGACATATCCCAGATAAAGTTTTTGATCAAAAACATGAAATAGATCCACCTGCTTATTTTAAGCATATTAAAAAGGAAACTAATTGGACCATTTCTATTTGTCTAGTTTTTTATACAAAAAGGCTACACAATGTTACACTTTATTCAGAATACAGTTAGAGCGATTATGAATTAGTGTTCTACACCTTTACTCAATCCTTAAAAATTAGAAACTGCTGTAGCATATTCACTAGAACTATAACGAGAGACTTTAAAAAAAAAAACCCTAACAACAATTACTGCGAAAAGAAAGGCTACTTCCAAAGCAAGCAAGGTCAGTACCATTACAGAGATTTAAAAAAAATAATAAATTTTTAACAAGCAAGGCTAGGGTTTGATAAATTCCATCTTGCAATTCATTCTTGTGCATTCTTCGTTTCTTGAATCACTCCCAAAATCCATTTGTATTATTACTCCTCGACCAAAAAGGACCAGAACAAAAAGTTTACTTCAATTGTTCCCATAGGAAACTCAGCTTGGTTAGTGTGTCAGGCACTTTCTGAGATACTAGCCCACCCCTCGAGCCCTCTCAGCAACTCTACAGGCCAATCAACGCAAGTTCATTCAGATGATACAGCTGCAAAGAGAAAAAGAACACAAACAAGCTGGTGTCAGCGTTCCTGGGTAGAGGGCTGCTTTCACAGAGTAACACTGCGTGAAGCCAGTGCACAAGACATTACAGTTAATCACTTCCACGCTTCACGGCAGAAGTCAGTTTGGAGTGTACCGATGGTGTGTTTCCAGAGCCTGTTTTCCCTGGTCTGGCGCACCGGGACCCAACTGAGCCAATCCCTCCCTGCCAACCAAGTCCTCAATCCACTCATCTCTTTTTTCTTTCTTTTTTTTTTTTTTTTTGCTTTGTTTTTAAATTCAAGGTTGGAGCTTCTTACCTAAAGGATGATTTACAGGTCAGTATCGAACCAGGCCAACTGATTACTGTCACCTGGAGGCAGCCCATCCATAAGGTCCTGGGCATGGCCCAGATCTGGCAGACCATCAACTGGGTAGTCAGCACCAGGGTGGTGGCCACCCATTTCATGTTCCATCATAGGGTCCATACCCAAGGCATCCTGACCGTATCCGCCAGAGTGGAAAGAACGGTAGCTAGGATCTAAGAAAGTTAAAGGTGGCAGAGGGAAAAAAAGCATAATGTTAACAGAGGTTAGATGCATCGGAAGCTGCAAGTATCAGTGTGTGAGAAGATCTGTGTAGCCATCTAATTTTTGTCTAGTTCAGCCAAGTTCAAACCCATCCGATGCCTGCCCTTCATGGCTGTTCCACTGTTCAGAACAGCCTTACAGTATGGTTCTGCAGACAAAGCACACTGCAGTCAGAAGCACGAGCAGATTCCAGCCAAGCCATTAGTCTGCACAATCGACAGTACTAAAATTCAACAATACTGCAGCAAAACCAGGCTCCAAGACTGTAGACTTGCTTCTGAAAGGCTAGTCAAAAATAGCTTAGAGTCCTTAGGGATAGGCTTGCGTTCAAGTCTATAGACACTCACAGACTAATACATTCAATACCAGCTTTTGTTTTAAAGAAAAACTGCAGTATTGGAATTGTCAAGTCCATTTGTGAAGAATTTAAAAGATTTCTGGGAACAACAGCTCAGCAGGAGATTCTCCCACAAGATTCAGACAAGAGACACCAGTTTTGCTCGTTCATACAGCTCCCATTTCAGTGCTGCCAGTGGCGTTGCAGAAACTGGTTATTTGAACTGGCAGCTCCCCATCTGCCTGTCAGTTTGCAATACCTTGCTGAAGAGTAATTCACTCTCCACTCATTTGCAGTTCTCCTTTAAAACCTATTACTTGACTTCATCCAACTTAAGTTTAGTCAAGGGGAACAGAGGAGACATACCATCTGGGCGGTATCCAAGAGGCTCTCCCTGGGCACCAATATCAAGTCCGAGATCTGCTGTCTAGATGCACACAAAGAGTTACAAAACAGTTTTAATGTCAAGGTGGTTTGAGCCAGCATTAGTAATTCTGAGTTTAAGAAGTTTCAAAGCTTGCCCCTTTTTAGCAACTCTTCTGCAGTGAGCACAACAACACAGTACTTCTGTGAATATGAAATGCCTTTTGTCCAAGCATCTGCATCCGGTGTATAACAACCAGATTTAGGCAGAGGAATCCATAAATCACTGTAAGGAGGGTTCTGCTTGGGAATGAAGAAGATGGGGCAGAGGTCTAGGAACCCTCCTCCTTGGGTATAGCTGCCCGACTCCTGAAGTCAGCTGCTCTGAGATTCCAAAGCCAGCAATAAGGTCCAACTTGAGAGCTCCAAAGGAACCTCATTCAGTTTGTCCAAAAGTAGCCACCTAACTCGAATCAGAGAGATACTCCATTGTAGCTGTTTTCTCACCTCACTGTGGCAGATACAGCCACAGTTTGTTTTCAGTCTCAACTGACTGTGTGGCCCTTTTGGCACAAAAAAGGCACTGTGCAATAATAATCCTGCCAACACAATGAGTCTGAAAGCTCAATTCTAAGAACACAAGTTGCGTCCACACCCCAAGACTGTCAGTCCTACATTGTTTTGCTTAATGTAAGCCTCACGAGGTATGTTCTATGCTTATGCTTCCTTCCTACCACTCATGCCTCAGTTTTTGCATTCAGAGTTCATTAGGCTCTGACAAGCAGCACGGAGCCAGTGTTCACCAATGGAATCTACACTTCACTACTGGGCAGAGGGAGGAGTGGGAAGCAAGGTCTCTCCGAGGAGCCATTACCACAAAGACACAACTCACCTCGTTCCAAGCCATTGGCTCAGTCCGGAACAGAGAGCTTGTCAACTCAACTGAAAGTCGCTTCTTGTAGTCCTGTGGTTTATCCTCAGACATTCTGAACAGCACCGCAGCTGCGTATGTCGCTGTTGAGAGGAAGAGTGAGTTCAGCAGAGGTCGAGCCTTCTCGCTTTTCCAACACCCACCTGAACCCTAGCTTTCCAGTTCACTTACCAACACCCTCATTCCTAGAATGAAGCAGTTCTGTTAAAGGGGCAGTTGCACCTTCAGCTTCAATTGCTTCAGCTGCTTCCTTGTCTTGAGCCAGTTCACAAAGTACACCTGCAGCTACTCTCTGGATGTTCTCAATGGGAGAGTACAACAACTGCAACCAAAAGACAAGGGTTTCCTTAGCTCTTCTACTGGAAATGAGCTCTTCAGCACAATCTGACTTAGCGTTCTACCAAGGAAGCATAGAGCCATTTCCCTTGTTCTCCTAGTATGTGCTACAGCGTTTTCTGGGGCCCTTGCTTACCTGCACGAATAGTGGAATGGTATTTAGACCCCTGATTACGATTCGATTATGAACATCACGTGCAAGAATGTGCAGGGCTCCGGTGCAGCCCTCAACAATTTCTTCCATGCGCACACCCTCCTAGGTAGGGAAAGAAAAGACACCTTTTGAAGTTGAGACTTGCATGCTGTATCTTTTAAAACAACTGTCAAAAAAGCTGATCACCCTTGACCACAATTCAACTAAACTTGACCCCCTGCATGCACCCTCTTGCCCCAACAGGGCTCATATCCACTCATAGCTACTGCTGGCCTTCAAACTTAACAAGAAACTCTTCCCAGTGCTCTAATTTTTATTCCTGTTCATTACAAACTTTGTGTCTGACATCACTGGCTTTTTGTCCCCTCAAGCTGAAGTAGCTTGGCAGTTTAAATTCTGAATAGCAGTTACTGGTAACAAATAATAGGCCCTCCTGCCTCAAGTATTAACTGTGCCCCTGTACCAGCAGGTGTTCCTTCCACTTGTTAGCATGTTTAACGGGGCAAAAAGACCACGATCATCTTGACACAGTGACCTGGTTCTTAAATAGGTAACAAGAATGGAGCCTGTACAACTTCCCAGCACTTTCACAGCTCCAAGCACCCTTGAAAACATGCAGGAAGCTGTGAGAGTGTGCTTAGGCCATACTTCTGAGAAGGACGAGGCAGTTCTGGTTTCCTGGTAGAGAGTTATTTGCCTGGTCAGAGTGAGCAAACCCAGCATTTCTATTATCTACAGCATTCAGAAATAAATGGTGAAAGTAAAATAAGAACTACAGGTCTGGCATTTTTATCTAGTTTGTTATTTAAAGAAAAGCTTTGGGTCTGCTGAGACAGAACAGGAGTGTGCGTAACGCAAATTAGAGGAAACAGACAGACAACAGCTACATAGTCCAAACGCCACATGGCTGGGACACTAGCACCTGAGGAGTTCTACAGGTATCTGCAGTGAAGGGTGGCCACTTACCACAAACTGCTGTTGCGTTCCGCCCATGGAAGTACGTCGCTGGGTGTCTTGATGTGCTCTAACCAGCAACTGAACTAACCTTGGAATAGCACCTTGTTCACGCAGCGGGGCGTGGTTTGCAGGGCAGAGAGCGAGGTTGCGGATCAAACCCACAGTGGCCTGCAGTTCAGAGAGGGGGTGGGGAATAGAAGAGCGTGAGGGGTGTGCTTGCTGACAAAGAGTTTTCTTCACCAGGTCATCCCAAATGCTTGTAGCTTTTAAGTGACAACACACTAAGCTGCTCAGTGAACTTTCCGATTAGACAAGCCACGTTCCCAAACACCTCGAAAACAGGTCTCCACAGTTAAAGTTACATTTTTACAAAGCACCATTCCTCAGCTCCCAAAGCCATTAACTTTTATTTACCTTGATCAACGGCCAGTGTGATGGTGGGTGCAACAGTTTAACCACCACCGGGAGCCCGTAATGGAGACGCACTGCATTCTGAGCCATCTCAGCTTCTTGGTGTCTGCTGGTGAGGTGACGGAGCGCACAGATAGCAGGTTCTGTGATGTCTTCCCTGTCTCCAGCCCGAAGAACTGTGCGCACAAGGGCCTCAATGCCACCAACTTGGCACACCATCATTTTGTTCTTGTAATTGTTGCAGGTAAGGTTAGAAAGGATGCCAGCAGCGCAAGTCACAACATTAATGTCATCTGATCCTAAAAGCTGAACAAGAGTTCCCAGAAGGCCTTCCATTCCCTCCTGCACAAAAATAGAGGGAAAAAAAATTCAGTCTCTCTTCCACTATGTTGGGTTTTGATCCCCAGCCCTCAGAAGAGACATTTACCTGCTTTGTTGCAGCATCTGACAGGTTTCTCAGAGTCCAGAGACAGTTCTGGACAAGACGCTGGCTTGGATCTGTGAGGTGGAGACCCAAAGCCTGCATCCCACCTAGAAGACAGCACAGATTTGACACCATTACTCATCAGCATAACGTGTGAGTGCATATCTCACAAGCTTCTGGATCTGTCTTGGCATTAGTATCACAATGGAGTTAGGCCCTGACCCTTCACCACACAGGAGAAAACCCCGAGATCCTTTTTGTGACATTGGACCCTTTAAACGTACAGCTATTCTTCAGGGACCATCCCAACAATGCTCAGCCACTAAGCCACCCAGCTAACAACAGAGTAGAGTTACTCACAAACCGTCTGCCTTTTATACCTGGTATAGTAAAGGCCTCCAACACTAGTTCTGGGCTGAAGGACCAAGCAGAGTTTAATTTTGGTGCTTCTGTTGTTGCATGAAATGGATTGATCTTGTAGTACTATATAGCTTTTTAAGTCATCATGGGTACCAGGTACTTACCAGCTTCAACAATAGCAGGTTTGTTGCTGGAGCAGACTGACAACACCTTCAGCACTCTACTTGTGGTCCACAATAGTTTCTCATAAGTGTAGGTCCTCATTATGTTTACTAGAGCCTGGGGTCCACCACTTGCCAGAATGATCAGCTGAAAGACAGCAAAAGTAACGCTAATCGGTCACTTCCTGTGCGTGTCAGCAGGCAGCTGTGGCTGCTGGCTTACAGGTGTCGCAGGAAAACGCTGGCTGCTCAGGTCTGTTGGCTTTGCAGTCTTGCTGCAAGCACAACTGTCCTTCCACAAAATAATTCCTGCGTCCCCCACCTTCTTGCAAGGTCAGGAGTGACCAGCAACAGCTCAACATGGCTGAAGATCCAGAATAAGGTAGTACACAGGAATTATTAGGTCATTCACAGCAGGCTTTAATGCTTAAATGTTTCAACCACAGAGGCACTCACCTTGCTTTCCTGATTGCCATAGGCTAAAATCTGGAGGCAGTCCGTCGTGATAGCCAAGAATTTGACGTTTGTCTTGTTGAGCAAGGCAACCATCTTCTGCAGCCCACCAGCGAGACGGACAGCCATTTTGGCTCCTTCTTGATGTAACAGGAGATTGTGAAGAGTTGTAATGGCATAGAACAGCACAGAGTCCACTGGGGACCTAGAGAACAAACGAAAAAACCCTTGTGAGTACCTCCGCCTACCAGCACCAACTAACAAACGAGAGTATCTCAGCAGTCTACATACCCAAGCATTTTCACCAAAGCAGGGATGCCTCCTGATTTGAAGATTGCCAACAAGCCTTCGCGGTGATGTGAGAGATTGTGTAGTGTACCTGCAGTACAACGAGCCGTTTCCACATCGTTTGTGTTCTGCATGGTACGTACAATAGCAGACACCATTTGAGGAGACCTCATGATGGCATGGCGAGAGGCTTCCTTTTTGGATAACTGATGAACCATAACTGCAGCCTTGTTCACCACCACCTACAGAAATATTTGAAGAAAGCTTTCAGTTTTAAGGGCACTGAAGAAGCCCCACAGGAGGCAAGCAAGATAGACCAAGGCAGAGAAAATGCTGACCTGGTCCTCATCATTCAACAGTTTGGTCAGCTCTGGGATTGCACGAGTTGCAAGTTCAGCATCATCTTGGTAGTTTATCAAATTAACCACAGCATGTTTTAACATCTGGGATGGTTCAGCCAGGCGTTGCACATTAGTTGGATGAGCAGCATCAAATTGTGTGGATGGAATTTGCATTCCTTCATCCAGTGTTTCAGGGAACATCGCTGCGCGCACTCTCTGAGCTCTAGTCATGGCATACTGGCCATCAATATCTGAAAAGCAAAGCAAGCTGTTACCTCAAACTAGGACTAAAGCCCTCACCTTCTGGATTAGCAGTAATTCAGTCTTTAGGTTTCTGTATTGTTAAGCTGCGTGTCTACGCAAACTAGTGTAACAGAGAAGGCCTTACCAGCAACCTGCTCCTGGGTGAAGGACTGGGAGAATCCCTGCTCCCACTCATACAGGACCTGCGTCGTGTCCACATCTTCCTCTTCTGGATTTCCCTTGCCACTCAAGGAAGGAGCAGTTGTTGTGGCACCAGAATGGATACCAGAGTCCAGATATGATTGTTGCTGCCAATGACTGACGGCTGCTTTTCTGTCTGGCTCCATTGCCATATCCAGCTCCATCAAGTCAGCTGTAAGAATTTGTTAACAATTAAGTTTAGTTTAATTACTCCAGCATGTATTAATGCTTCAAGAGATGACACAGAATTTAAACAACAATAAAGTTATGATCAACTACCTCAGCCCTGCAGAGGTAGTACTGCAAGTGAGACAGCAGTTTTAAACTGAGGCTTTACGTTGAACCAATGCAGGTGTCTATAAACCCAGCTAACAGGCAGTGCAATCACTGCTATTCTGACTTAAGTCTACTGCTTAAAGGTTCCCTTTGCCACACACTATGATTATGTACTTGATTGTACTTAAGGGATCCAAAATGCTTACAGTGACAAACTTATTTGCAGGTTTGAGTTCCAGTGTAAGGTACTAATTACTGTAGTAGACCAGAACTTACTCGATCCAAGTGACTTTAAAAAGGGTAAAAACAGAACCTGAGATGCATTATATACCTTGGGTTGCCATGTTCCTTGTTGTGCTCCCAGAACTCTTTCCTGCTACCTTTCAGAGACCCTAAAAGAAAGCAAGGTTAGAACTTAGTAAACACTAATCAGAGCTAGTAAGGCAGCATTTCATATTAGAACACTAGAACCACACACTAAGACTTCACATATCTTGCCATTTCGTTACTACACTGAGTATATTGAAATATATTGAGTATATTGAAATAGCAACCCCCCCATGGACAGAGATGCAAAATACTTTTTCTCTTCTTAAAGCTGCAAGAGAAAAAGAACTGAAGGCTGACCACAACAGAGCCAGTCTTTACTTATCTATCCTTGCATAAGATGAAGTCCAGACATTAAATAAATTCCACAGTGTAGACATGCCACAAAGACAAGGGCTAAGTGTCAGATGTGCTCATTTTTCTGGAAGACAGCCACTCTTAAGATGCCGGCAAAACTGCTATGGGGCTACAACATAGATTTTTGCAAGGAAAGCTGAAATGACCATTTAAGGCAAGCTGCAATTATTTCAGCGCTACAAAGACTACCTACAGGGTTATAAGTGAATCCCCTCCTTTAGTGCTTTCCTGTACCACAAGAAGAAAGGTTTCTTGCTACACAAAATACTCTTCCTTGGAAGTTAAACTGAGGATTGAACCAGCCTTACAAACAAATGCTCTCCTTCAGCTGCACACATTCAAGTCACCAAAGCTCACGTTTTTAATTTTGCAGAAAGCCAAAATAACTGGGAGCAAGAAGCTGAAGTCTGATCAAATGCTGTATCAGAATCCATTTGCTATGACCAAGCAGGTACAGAAGTACCACAAACACGTAGCAGCCTCTTCACTAACCCACAAAGAGAAATCTGAGGCTACAGCTTCACAACGGGTCACTCAAAAGCTGTCATACTTTCATTTCGCTTGCTCCCCTTCCCCCCACAGTCCAACACTGTTTTCAGCAGACACAGAGCTGGTGACAGACTATTCTGGAAGCTAGCCAAGCAGAAATATTTCTAGTGGTAACTAGTACAGTGAGCAAAACTATCTCTTCCAGCAATCAGGTGTTCGAGCTATGCTGATCAAAACATTCCTAGACAATGAAGTAGAGGCAAGCCACTGATCTCTTTGAAGGACAGGTTTGCAGTAGTGTCAGGAGAACAAAGTCCATTCAGCACTGTTTGTGCAAAGGCAGATTTCCCAGTTTCAGAGGTTCCCCAAGTAGCTTTTAGAAATCATAATTAAACAGAAGACAGGCCTGCAGTTTAAAACTCTCTCTGAATAGAGGTTAGGCAACTCTGAGGCATGCTTGTATTTCACTGCTTCTGAGCCAGCTGCAGGATACTCCAGCAGCTCCCAAGCAAATGTGTTACTCAGCTGTACAAACGCCAGTGCTGTTTGTCCTGACTCTGCACTCCTGCAACTTCTGGCAGGAACCCTTCCCTGGCTCTTTCCAAACGGACAGACCTGCATCTGTGGCAGAAAAGAGCCTTTAGCTGAGTTAAGATGTAACACAATATGCAGTAAGTACCCTGCTTACACAGCTGGAAATACTCTGGTCCCTAAACCAGTCCTGCTCCACAGACTGGGAGAGACTGGCCAATTCAGTCTGCTCCTCACAATCAGCACAGAGGATGCAATGACATGATTTTTCTTTTTTTTTTCCCCCCAGTCCCTTGAACACTGGATTCTTCCAACTCTATCAGGGGTTTGGGAGTAGCAGTGGTAATGGGAAGGAAGAACCAAGTCCTGCTGTCCACCAGTAATACAAAAACTCAGGAGTATCGAGTTGGAAGAAGTGCCTACACGAAAGCTTGGTAACTCCCTGCAGGTCTCATGCATTTCTTGGTCAGCCCCACTAATACCACATCAACAGAAGTGGAACAGCACCAAAAGTAACATCTGTATCCTTGATCCTCTTCATCATCACTGTAAGCCAGATGCACCATTTCCAGTAGAAAACTGAGCAAGATCTAGCTGCTACATGCTACCTGCAATATGCTCAGCACAAAAGAATGTTTTTATTGTCTCCTCCTATTAGGAGGCTGCTAACAAAAGTGATCATCAGACTAGTTTTGAAGGTAACATACCAGCAGATGAACCAGCCAAGAGCATTTACTATGCTTTGAGATATTTACTACAGCTTCAAAAGCAGATACGCAATACAGGGCTTGGAAACGACTTGTACCCTTTCACTGTTGAATTCTGCACACCTGAAGGCAGCTGACCTACAGCAACTACACTCTGAAACAGTTGGTTTCATTTAAGGAGCCTGAAGAGATTGGAGAAGTAGATGTTCCATTTGGTACAACCCAGCATATCAGACTAGCCACTGAATTGCAGCACTATCCCAAAATAAAGCCAAAGAACATCTACAAAACAGCAGTGAAGAATACCAAACTAAGTGTGCAGCACTGTGTTACTGATCAGATAGTCTTCTGAAATGCTCACCACAGATCAGCCCACCAGCTGCACCTCAAAGTTTCTAGAATCTTAATCATGGGCTTTTCACACACCCCTAACACCCCAGCAATCCCAGGTAGCATTTTGGCTTGGTATTTTTTTTATTTAGAAGGGAAGTTGGTTTTAATGCTAAGAATTTGAAATAGCTGAGGACTGATGGTAGCCAGGGAAAAGGGTCCCTTTGCTTTTAGGGTTTCTGTAACTGAATTTTCTCCCTTATTTTCCTTCCCATTCTGTAAGGGGGTAAGTAAACTGAGTGCAGATGGCTTGCTGATTTGCATTCCTGTGTGTCACTCACAAGGTTGACTGCTACACTTCCACAGGTAACAACAAGCCCATACCGGGTACAGTTCATTTTCTTGACAGAAACTGGATTGATACATCACACATGGGAGTGAGATGGTGGGAGAGTGGAAACAAACAAAAAACCCTGCTAGAGTAAAGCTTGTAGTCTTCAACCATGAGGCATATATCAGCTCCTTTAACTCAAGCTCCTTGTTCAAATTTATTGGAAGACATGTGACTAGTGACATGGGATTGTCACAGTAATACACATCCTAACCATCAGGAAGAGAGAGAGGGACTCTTGCAAAGAAGCTTTAGTGTAACAGCAAGCTTCTGTAAGCCTCACCACTTTTAAAAGAGTACCTGAGACAATTCAAGTCTGTTTTGACAAATGTCCTGTTACACAGAAGTTTGCATGCACTTACTGCCAGGAGCTATTGGACTGTTAACTTCTTAAGTCTCCTTCTGCGCAACATTATCAGCTTTGGTTTAAATAGAGGTGGACTTTTTAAAATATATATATTAACTTCCTCATCTGAAGAGCTGCCCAAGACATTGCAGTAGACTGCATCAGCCTCACCCTTACATTTGAATTTTAAGGCAACAGAGTTCTACAAGCTTAGCAGGTTTATGAGCTACTGATTCCAAGTTACTATGGGAAACAACTCAAATGTATTGGTTTTTAAAGGAATCAAAGAGTATTTTGATGATGAATAAAACTTAACTTATTAACTCCATAGAATTAGGCACATGCCAAGGAACTCATCAAGCCTATAGCTCTTTTCAAATCTGAACAGCTTCAGTAAAACCCAGATAATTTTCTTTCTAAAGCTGTTTAACTCCATTAGGACACAGAGCAGAGTGAATTGTTTGCATCTGCTCTGTCTTACAGAGAACAAGAATAGCCTGTCTAGGGGAGTGAATAACAGCCTGACATTTACCTGCCTGGTGTATCAAGGCTACAGCACATTTGCACCTCTGCAGCAGTTTATCTAAGAGAAACCCTATTTTCACAGTGAGCCTATGAAACAGCTCATATTTTCAGCTGGCATTCCATCTTTTTTCAAGGCTACCACCTTAATAGAATCTCCTCGTTAAGACTGACTCAGCTAACACCCAGCTCACCTGATAAGCAGTTCCTCTCCTCCCTCTACAGCAAGTTGAACTTAAAGAGTTTCCAAGTCTTCCAGAAATATTTTGCTTGAGAGCAGCAGGTTACTAAACCTTGTATGAGAAATTAAGACTGACACATCCATTCACCATCACCTATTTAAAGGGTATATGACTACTGACCACATGTTCACACGTCCAGCTCTGTCTCACCTAGGACAGGCCAAGCAACCCCATCTTTCCATTCACCACTGATGCTGAATGACACATTTTCTTACGTAGCACAAGCAGTTCACAGTCTTCCTGTAAGTTACAGCAGTTAAAAACATGGATTATCTACACACAAGTGAAGTACACATACTGGAACACAGTTTTTCTCCAAGCACTTAGAAGTTGTTGCAGAGACTAGCAAGGTGCCACTGGCAGCATTCTGTGTGTCTGATTTGATATCTGGTCTTGTTTCAGGCAACTGCCTGCCAGTGATGTTGCTTGTGTAGCTGCTTTATAGACTCAGTACCCAAAATATACAGGCAGTAACCCCTGGTAACTACAGCACTCATTTGTACAAGCTCCAAACAGAAATATAAGAACTTAATGCAATAGAAGCTTCCAAATTCATCATAGTTTTCAAGTGGAGAAATGAAAAACACAGGATTTGTAAATAAAAAAACTCCTTTGATCTTACCCATGAAGTTGTTATCGTGTTTTCTAGAAAAGGAAGCAGGAGACAGAGGGGAATCATCTAAATAAGACAACAGTGATAGTGGAAACATCAAAGAACCTTTCACAGTACATAAGCTCTCTCAGGCATGAGTGGCCTGACCTGCCTCCTTAAGCCATTTTTGGTCCAACCTACCCCACAGCTATAAGCACTCTTGCAACAAGCAAGCGTACCTTCCACTGCTTTTAGTCTTATGAAGACATCATCTGACTGATAAAGTCACCTTAATATTCATTTGGAACAGCACAAAACTGATTAGTAGAAAAGCTAAAAGTACAGTTATTTGTCTGCCTCCAAAGACTGAAGCCTGTAACCAACTCTGCTACTATTTTCTTTAATGAAAAGCAAGAAGCCTTGCTCTGGCTGAAGATGTAACAGCCAGAATTTGAGGGGCAGGGAAGGAGGAAGAACTGAACAGGTGACCTACAGGAACTGACCACCTATGCACAGGGAAAAAACCCAGAGACTTAGCTGTGGGAAATAATCTAGGGTACTGGCATTCAGTTTAACTTTGATAACTCTAGCTTTACATTAAGAAGAAATATGATGACCTGGGAAGTTAAAGGGATTGTCATTTGCCTGTCAGGTCTCCATTTAGGGAAACTTTCATGTCATATCTTCTAATTATCCCTTATGCACATGGGGCAAGAGTACTCTTCTCATTTCCTCCACAGTATTCCAACAGAATTTAACTTGAAGGATTTTTAGCTGGCTTCTATTGAGCCCAGGGGGAAAGTGTGCTTTGTAGGTAATTCTGGAGGCCCTTCATGTATTAAGTGCTTCTCTAAGAAGAGTAAGAATTCCTGGAAGTTCAGTTTCAGTGTTGTATGCTTTAAGGGATTTTTGGAAGCTTGCTACAAGAATGACAGTTGGGAATTCAATTTTATTTTTAAACACACATTGAACAGAAGATATTTTATTTCAAAAAAGGCACAAATGACATGCTTGAGTTCCACTCTGAAAAATCTCATTTTTAAAAAAATTGTACAAAGTTACCACAGGATTAAATACAGTTTTAATACATTCCATATCCACAAGTACTGAAGAGCATTCCCATATTCGACCTAGAGTAGCAGCATTTGCAGTCCTCAGTCATCAACTGCAACTCCAAAAGGCACAGCTGTATGCACTGAGTGGAGATTTTGAAGTTAAAGTTACATTACAGGGCCTTGATTACTGTCAGATTAGTCACTCACCAGTAGTGACCCCAGAATAAATTCAATTTTTCAAATCCTTCCTCAGACCAGCAGTCTAAGGACCTGGATGGACAAAAAACCCTCTGAAACTCATTGAAAACTGGCTCTCAAATACTGGTTTAGGGCTGGAAGGGAACATATTAAAAACCATGGAGCACTTGGATATTTTTTGAGACACTAAAGTTCAGATTTATCTTACTGTCCATACCAAGAACCAGAATGTGTCATATATTTTGTATTAGTGTCAGACTTCCTTCTGCTTTCAGCAGGCTGACATTTACTCTCTTAAGTAAACTGAAGTAGCTAACAAAAGGAAACAAGTCAAACCACACAGCCAACACTAAAGGGAATAAACTAACATTTGTCTCCTTCAGGGTTACAATATAGAAACAACCTATAGTCTTTGCTACCCCCTCAGAAGAAGTGCCACAGCATGAGGTAAGTGCAGCATCACTATTTAAATGATGCACCAAGATGTAGCAACCTCAACCATTTCAGTATTCTATTGACAAGAGCTACCAATAGGAATCTTACCCTGTATGCCACAGCACACAACCACACCAAAATTCAGCTTACTGATCCTAGAGCACAACAGAACAGAACCATTCGTGAACCTGAACTCATCACAAAACTGTTCTGGTCATTTCTTCAATCAACATTCACTTCACATTGCTCTACCACCAAGTGAGAATACTTCATTCCACTGAAGTGCCCTATCCACTCCATACAGCATGGATTTATCCAAGCTAGGATAACTCAGACCTTGCATTCTACCGACACCTTCTGAACCCAACTGTCTTAATTTGTTTGGATTATCTAATAAAGACCTGAAAGATTCAGATTTGTTTCTCTTCTTACACTTAGGAAATGAAGAAACATGAATAGCACCTGCCTAACTGTTCCTTCTCAAAGGTTAACAGGTTGCAACTTCCCAGCCTTTAGATTCTTAACACAAGCCACCTCAGATAATACACAGAATCAAAGCAGAAGAGGGCATTTGAGAGTGCACATGCACAGATCTACCAACACTCACTCAAAGTTACCTCTGCTTTCAGACACTGGTTTTTGCTGCTTCATTTCCACTCTTTTCCTTCCAGCATTCCAGTCTATTACATCAATCCTTCTGGCTTTTCAGCCTTTGTTTTCTGCCTCAGAAGTTAGTTAAGAATTCCTTTCCAGAAAGGCAGAAGAGCCTCCCCTCCCTACATAAGCTTTTATAAGTTGGGCTTTTTTTTTTTTATAAGAGTTCATTTGATGCCACATCACAAAATAAAGTGTTATGACTGTCTGTTTTCAGTCATCTCAGCAATTTAAGACCAATTAAGAGTACAGAGTAGAGTTTCTATTCACATGCTCATTACCTAAAGCAAACAGCATGCAAATATTTCTGCTCTTGCTAGAATTCTTTAAGAAAGTTGATTACAACTGCTTAATTGAACTGAAGTGCAGGCATCTAGTAGTCTTGACTAGACTTAAACACTGGGTTAGCTGCATTAAAAGAGGATTTATTCCTCAAAAAATTACCTGGTGAAGGCAAGACTCTGGTTACAAGGACAGAGAACAAGGCTCATCTTGGAATCCATGCAGCCTTAGGCACAAACAGCAGAGGGTAAGGAAAAGGGCAGCAAGACTTTACAACATAGCAGTTAAAACTCCTTTTACCACACTTCCATTAGGGCTGGAGCACTGGGGAGTGTTCTAGTGTTATAGAACATTCACCTGTTCTACCCTTCTGTTTCTCCCAAAAGGGACAGCAGTAAATAATCACACCTCACAGCCAGCTTGACAAATTATCAACCCTAACAACTCATTAAGTGCAGTTGAGCCCATAATGTAAGTGTAGCAAGATCCAGGTTGTGTTTCGCTCACCCTCAGTACAGAATACCACCCAGAAGACAGGTAGCTTTAACCAGCCACTGAAAAGCAACTTCAGCAGCCAAGCCGAAGTTCGGGTAATACAATGTATGGGAAATAGACCCGGTGCTTTCACTGCCAGATGGGTTATCTTACAGCTTCAGGCACTGAGCAGGCTGAAACACAGCACTCTGAGCAACTAACAGCAGCATTTAGGTACTAACAGCTTGTGCAATTAGCCAGGGTCTTCACAGGTAAGGTTTAAGTGCCCTTTTAAAAACAATCCATTAAAAAGTTTCAATAAAGTAACAGTTAACATCAGCCACCAAATGCTTGAGATAACTACAAAATTGTGACAACCTGGAGAAGTCAGAACCAGCACAGCAGGTAAGTTGCTGAAAAATATACAGTTTACCTGGGAACTGATCTGCAGTGTCATTCTGAGATGAACTTTCAAATTTAGAAGCTGCCAGGAAGGTCCCCCACCCCCAAGAAAGCCAGGAATATCATACAAAGGTGCTCCAATACCTTTGATGCACAGCACTTTACTGGCTAGCACAGAGGTTTTTATAGAAACTCTGGGGGAAATTACATCTTGGTAAGACACCTACAGAGGTCAAAAGGTACTTTGTAGCAGTGACCTACCACCATAACTTCTTACAACTGTCAGCCATGCCCTACAGAACTCTGATGCTGGACAGAACCTAAGGCTGCCAGAGCTACATGGCTGGATGTACTGTACAATGTGAAGATGACACCTTTTCACACTGTCCCATACTCTTTGCCACGTAAAAGCATAGGTGTGTGCTGTAGTACCTGAAGTCTCACAGCACCAGACCTTGTCACTTCAGGTAAGTTTGACTCCACAGCACAACTGTTTTGCCTAGAGATGCATTCAGGATTTGAATGAGGTCTGTCAACACAATCCTTTATAGTCAAAAACACCACAGCAAGTACACCAGCAGCTCCTAACAAGATCTGCAAACAAGAGAGCTATCTTCTGAGAAAACTATGCTTTTTCCAGTAAAAATCTGGTTGTTTCCATGAGCTATAAGCAGCAGTTGAGCTCAAGCTGACAAGTAACCAGGTCATGTTTGAAAGTAATAGTTTAAGAGAGCTTTTCAGTGGAAAAATATACTGCAAGACTACAAAAGTCTGTAACTTTATTAGTAGGCAAAAGTGGCTCAAAGTACCTATGTATCCTTCTTCACCATTCAGGAGAGGAGCTGATGGCAATCTTAAAAGTTAAGGTGATGTGAGGAACTGCTTCCACTACTCATCAGGTGTTACACATCCAGCTTCAGAACAAAAGTAATAATCTTCTCCACATCACATACCCATCAATCCTTTGACAGCAGTATTAAAGGACTTATACGACAGTTTATGACATTCATAATAGACAGCATTACATTCATAACAAGATTATCAACCCAATTACTATTATGTCTTAATTGTTTTGACCAACTAAGTACCACCACTTCATGCAAGTAACCTCAGAACAGTTAGTAAGTACACTTCTGTTCAGCAATGGGTTTATTTTGAGATCTTTTGGTCACCAGCAAGCATCCCCAACTAGCTTTTCATTCATTAGAGTATCTTCATTGGTTGGGCAAAACACTAAGAGCAGTTTTATCACAGCTCAGAAAGTTACCATCTCTTGTTTGCAGGACACAGTTAGATCTCTACATAATGCATACTCCTGCCTGTCTCATTTAGGGGCCAGTTAGTGCTTTACCTAAGGTTTAGTTCACCTAATCAACTTGCACAGATTTACAGCTTTTGGTCCTAGTTCCACTCCTATCTGTAGTAGAGATGGGAGTAGCCAGGATCAAATACAATTTTTTTTCTTATCTAGCCATATACCAAAAAGCTGCCATCATGGCTATTTAGCCATAACCTGTAAGAACTTAAGACAAATATTATATACACCACATTTAACACTTCAGCCTGCCAGCCTGCATCATTTTGAGTGTTAAAAAGACAAATCATTGTACAACCATGGAGTATATGAGATCACCTACAACACTAACACAAAGGATGACAGCCACTGTATTGCAGAAGTATCCTGTCCGCAGAGCTTAACACACTGCTATCGTTTCTGAGTGGAAAGTAATCTCCCTTCCAAGCCACTAAGTTCCTAACCATAACCTAGTTACTTTTTAGGCTGCAGCCATGTGAGTGAGCCAACTGCCCTCAACATGGATGTTAAACATTCATCTCCATGCTTTAAGAACCCAGGGTGATTAGTCATAATTGCACTGACACTAATGAAATACATATGAATCTGAAGTCTGTCAGGAGAACTATGTATTTATGGTAAAGCATACCTATACTCTAAAAAGTACTGTTGAAGCAACAAACATGCTAATGAAGTCAGACACCGAGATGTTTCTTCAACTCACTTTTAATTAAGTCAAACTGACAAGGCAACGACATTTATCAGCACCTTTAGGATGTTAAGATTTCTGGCCACTGGAGGGCACCTGAATTGTTGCCAGGACAATACAGAACTACTTGCTACAGTTGCTGCAGAGTTGGCAAACTTCTCCAATGTAAGCTAGTCTATTTAGCACAGCAAGTCAGCCTAGAAACGCTAGTTTCAGCAGATACCCTTGCAGATCTCACTGAGTGTTTGCCAACTCCAGTAAGATCCAGCTAGCTCATACTACCTTTTCAAAAGCAGAAACCTAGATTAAATCTTTCAACCTCAAAGGGAATTAGTGCCTTAATACTGTATCAACTCTAGAGCCTTAAGTATTGCAGAAGTACGTGTTCCATTACTAATCTAGCTAGCATGTTTCCTAAAGCAACTTGAAGCATTAATAGAAAGACCTTCTACAATGAAAGCTGTGAAGCACTCATACTTTCCAAGGCTACAAAAAGCCTAGGACACACTTGCTTTCACATCTAGACTTAACAGACGCACAAGAGCAGGTTTAGCTACAGGTATACATTTCCTCTGCTCACCTTACCCATCTGGTGTTTCATGTAGACAGAAATGGGGGAGCAGGGCTTCCATTAGTGCTCTCTCTTGCACTCAGTTACCTGTTAGCACAAAAACAACTTTTCTAGCTCCTCTCTTCCTCTAAGAGGAAGAAAGTCACACATTAGCACATTAAGACATCACCCCCTCTTTGGTTAAAGCCTGATTGCAGATGGCAACAAGTTTTAGCTTGGACTCAAGTGCTAGATAAAGTCAACCACTGTCAGGCTACCTTACTTTGGCAAGTCTAATAACTCAGTTGATGCATAATATCAAAACATGCCCCAAACAAGCCTTCCAATGCTTAACTAGAAAGCCAGCAATACCACCCTGCCCATCTGACCAGGATTTTATCTAGAGAGACAGAAGTCACATGCAACACTTGCTGCCACGGAGTTTACAGGACTTTGCAAAGCTAATGCAGTGCCATTTCCAAATTACCCCACCACACAATCACCCAGCAAGGCAGGGGGCTCCAAGCTGGCAAACACGTGCTGGGAGAAATCCAGAGCAAGTCCCACCTGCCCCCACAGTTTCTCACTAAGTTTTATCAGGCTTCATGAAGTATGATGTTCAAGATAGGCAAGGCCAGTCCTGATTTTCCTGCCGCGGTATGCAGTCTACCAGAGTCACAGAACAAGTTTGGCTGCAAGCAACTGCATGATCACCGCAATCCCTGCATTACCAGCTTCAACTGTGAATTAACATGAGTGATTTTGATTACTGCTGTATTTGCACACTGGCCTGCCGAGTAGACAGCATCTTGCAGAAACATCCTTACCCAAAAGTTTCAGACTCACTCCGGCTTGTAAAGCTGAAGTTGTCACTGGGGCAGAAAGCACAGCTGTTCTTGCTACTTTCTATCATTCTAAAGACAGCAAAGTTAGTTTAGAAGGCCACTAACTTCTTGTCTTTACATGTGAATTAACTTAGTGAAGCATCGTGACCTGAAGAATTAAAACTTGAGTTTTCAGTGATGCTAAGTCGTGAAAGACTAACATCTGTTTCACAGAGAAACAGTACGTCTAAAGGGCAATCAGGTTTCATGGCCAACGCTTGATAAGCCAGTTATTGACACACCACCTAGTCAAAGCAAAATGCTAGTGTTCATAACAGACTACGTATCAAGCACACAGCCCAGCCTATTTATTGCTTGGGCAAGAAAAATTAAACTCTGTTTATGAGGACATAACACAGTATTTTAAGATCTGACGTTTTCAATCCAGCTTTACTTTGCATTACACCTTTGCTCTCAGAAGGTATTGGGTATTGTACTGTCCTTCCCATCAGTGTGCATTTACTTATTTCTCCCCACTCTTCAAAATAATCAGCCATACAGGCCAACATGAACATCCCCACATACATCAGTTCATACCCAAACAGAAAATATCTGAACTAGTGGCCAAGCAAACAGACTATTTCTTTGGAACAACAAAACACTTGATATGATTTTACACTGAATTTAGAGAGCCTTAAAGCCTTGTCTGAACACCCCAGTACAGCTTTGGTTTCAAGAGTACAAGACATTAGGCAACTGACACAGTAGCTGCATACTTGCAGCTGTCAGCACCTTTTTATTCAAAGTACAAAATTAACATTACATTCCTGGACTGTCAGTTACTGAAATTCACATTATAGCCTGGTCCAATAAGCAGCAGCAAGTTCTGCCATTTGTGCTGTTTTGAAGCCTAGCAACAGTACCTTTCCGTCATTCAGAAGCAAAACTGTAATTGCTAAGTTGCTGTCCGGTGGGTCTGACCTGTGAATCAAGAACGCCCCAGTAGCCTCCCAGGTACTTTTCTCATCCTTGCCTTTACTATAGTCTCAGCACATATAAAGATCCTGTTTTACTAAACCCCCTCCTTGGTTTCCCGTCCATCGACCTCAGCATACCAGCCCAGCCTCTCTCCATTCACCACTTGCATACTTTGGGGGATGGGAGGACCACAGATGTCTGGAATATACAGAGTGTCAGAACAATGGCTGCTCCACGAGAAAGAGATCAAGAAGTAGCTGGTTACAAAGATCAACACTGCTATTCCTGAAGTCACAAGTTGCCCACAGTACCTTCACAGCCTGTCCCACCTTCCTAGAAGATAGGAACTTTCAGAAGAGGTTTTCGGGAATGGATTCCTAAAGAAGCAGCACAACGCTCCAAGACAAGTTTTAGCTAGGGAAGAATGTAAGGCTTTGCTAGGCTTACAAAACCTCGCTGTCCCAGGAGCAGCTGATCGTGCACAAAAGACGGCTGACCTCAGCTTTTCGGGTAAAGGAAAAAAAACCCATCCGGATCTCCCTTTTCCACGGGAAATCGGAAAGAAGCGACCCTATATACGCCACAGGGAAGAAGAGCAAGTCGCTCCGCACACCTCCGAAGTGCCTTAGTTTGGGAGGCTGAAATCGCCGTGTGTGTGTGTGTGTGTTTCCCCACCCCCCCCGCCCCCAGTCAGCCATAGGAAGCAGAAGGCGCTCCCCCTCGCAGCGTGCGAGCCTCCTCCAAGTCATTCCCGAGCAGACTCCGGTAACGTGGGTGTTAAAAACTTGGATTTGATTGCTCCCAGCACCGGGGAGCTTCATTCCGGTGACACCCAGAAGCAGCACAACCTCTCCAGCAAACGCGCACGCAACTAAGACCGAAAGCCCACAAGGCAACAGATTAGTTATCTCCCGCTGACTGCGGCGACCGTGATTAGTTAATTACATTCGTTACAAACCCGTCCCCCGATTTCTTCCCCCTCCTATCGCCAACGGTGGCCTGCAGCCCACCGGCGAGCAAGTACACCCCCCCTCCTCCCCCCCAGTTAAGAAAAAAACCAACCCACACACAAGAACAGGGAGAAGGGCCACTGAAGTACCCCGGCTGAAGACGCAGCCAGGAGCAGACTCTCCCGGAGACCCGAGCGGCAGAGACTCGCCTTCTCCTGCGGACCCGAGCAGCCACCCCCTCGCCCCAGGACGAGCTTCCCAAGAGACACCTCGGGAGCTGCAGCTGCCACCTCCTGCAACCACGCAGCTGTCCGGACCTCCCCGAACAAGAGCCCTCTCCTTCTTTCCTGCCCAAACCTCTCCCGCCCTCACCTCCCACCCGCAATCAGGCAGCGCCCGCCCCCCCCCCCCAAGCCCCCTCCAGCCCCGTCCTTCCCGCCTCAGCACCGGGCACACCCTGGACCCCCGACGGCTGCGGGACGCAGCGCCCACTCCCGCCCGCCCCGGGGCGCCGGCAGCCGCTGAAGGGAGGAAGCCCCAAGTCCGGGCTCGCCCCAAGTTCCCGCCAGAGAAAGTGGCACTAACGTTGCAGGGAGGCGAGAGGGCAGGGTCCCCCCGGGCTCCGGCTGCTGCTGCTGCCGCCCGGGCGATCCCGGTCCGGTCCGTCTTTCCTTCCGCGTTCTTCCGCCTCCTCCTCCTCGCTCGGCTCTTCCCTGACGGCGGTACCCTCGCCACTGCCTCCCGAGTGGCGACTATACGGGGCGGCGATGATAATCCCCTTGCCCCGAACGCCTCTACTGCTGCTCCTGCCGCCGAACCGAGCGAGAGGCTTAAAATGGCGTCGCTCACAAGGAGCTTCTTATAGTGAGCGCTAGACTCGGCTGTATCCTGCCGCCGCGGCCGGGCCCAGCGCGCAGCATTCCACAGGCACCCAGCGCACAGGGCAGGGGGAGGAGAAATAGTGCCCGGCTCCCAGGGCGGAGGGAGACAGAGAGCAGCGGCGCAGGGAAGCGGCAGCGAGCAGGGGGAAGGCCGTGGCGGCGGCGCGGTGCGGGGAGGCAGGGCGGGCGGGGGCGAGGCAGCGGCGGAGGAGGAGGGGATCGGCGGCGTGAGGGGCGGGCGGGCCAGCCAGCGCGGGGAGCGCAGCGGAGACACCTTATTCCGGAGGTGGGGAAGGAGGGCACGAGCGCCCGGCTGAGAAAGAAGTTGCTGCTGGAGGGTGGAGTAGAGGTGGCGGGGGGGGGGAGTGCAGCTGAGGGGACCAGTTCGGGGTCCCGGGACGCGGGGGGGCACGAAGGGCGAGGGTAACACACACACACCGCTTTGATTTGGCGTTTTGTTGCTTGGGTGGGTTTAGTTTTAATTTTTTGTTCAATGAAACGCACGCCACCAACTGTAGCGAAACTCCGTCCTCTCAAACGCTCGCCGCCAAGTCCCTGAGACTCCCGGGCTGCTAAATGGAGGAAACACGGCCCAGGCCCTGAGCTGGCCCGGCCCGGCTCGGCTCGGCTCTCTCCCCAGCCCGGCCGGCGGCGGGGAGGCCGGGAGAGCCCGGCGAGGTGGCGGCGGGGCCCGCTCACGTCGGCGGAAACGCGCTCCTCGCTGCCCTCGTAAACATTGGTCAGGAAGCAGTTGCCAAAGAAAGTGTATCGTTATGCAATTTATTTATTTTCTGTGGAAGACGCGGGCTTCCACGCACACACCTCCACCTCCTCCTCCTCCTCCTCGCCTGCCCCTCGCCTTTACACTGAGTCGTAAAAACAGGAAAAGCTGATGCGAACTGCAGGCAGGGGCTTGGCGGCGCGCAGGGAGCCCTGCGAGGGCACGTATGTGGGAGCTGCCTCCTCTTCCTCGGCCTGCACGGGCTTGCACAGCGAATGTTTTACGGACTTTCTGGCGTGTGCCGCCTTGTGCTGGCAAAGTGTGTCTAATGTGCTGGGGTAAAATAAAAAACAACATCATCTCCCCCCTCCCCCCCCCCCCCCCAACACACACACACACACGAAGCAAGGGCAGTATATACCGACGTGTTTACGTAAAACATCCGTTGCTAGCGAGCGGTGGGTTTTATTTCCCCTCCCTCCCCCGGTATAAATTTGCTGTGGCAGTAGCTGGTGGTGGGAGTTGATTTCTTGGCCCTGTGCTGGAGGGCTTCGTGGAGCCTCTGTTCCCCGCCAGCCTCCGGCTTCCGCGGGTCTTGCAGTGGGGAGATGCGCGGTTCGCGGAGGGGCCGCCTTTATACTTAGTTTTCCACGGATAATGCTGTTTTAAATGGTCTCCGAGTTTCTACTCAGGAAGTTACAGTTAAAGATTCCTTCCCCCTACCCCCCCTTTGATTTATTCAGTAACATGCAGTGTTAGACTAAAGGAGCCTCTTCCCCAGCGCTACTTGATTTTCACATCTGCTGATTTTTTTTTAATTTCTTTTTTTTTTTTTGGTGCCTCTTTTAAAAGCAGGATTTCTCCTGGGAAGGGGAAGAGAAGCAGGGCTTCCTGCGCACAAAGGGCACCCCAACAGGCAGCCCTCTGAGGCGGACCTGGAGTGGGTGGCAGGGGGCCATAACCCAACGGGGCAAGTGCAGGGGAAGGGTCTGTGGGTTATCTGTCTCTGGGAAGGCAGCGGTGATAGAAAAATCCTTGTTTGGTCCCCACTCTCCCTTGCCATTGTAACGCATGTAGCAGTCATCCACCCACCAGCCTCCCTGTGCACTGGGCAACCTCAGGTCCCCACTGGTAAGGAGATGAAATGCCACCTGGATAATCCTGAAGTCAGAGGTTCAAGAATACACCTTTCCTTGTCAGGCTGTTTTCTGTTAGGATGGTTGGCCGTTTTGAGAGTGCTGGCCAAACGGAGGGCAGCCGTCGGCAAGAGTAGGCGAAGCAAATCCTGCTGGATCAGGGCCAGTGGTCTGTGAATGCTCATGACCTTTCAGGGGAGATACTTGGTGCATCTATGAGCAGAAGGATCTGTTGTTCTTGATACCAGAAGTTTGATTCCAATCTATGATAACAGTCAGAGAAAATATTCCTGGAGATTTTCGGGCATCTAAAAAAAAATTTAAAAATGGGTGTGCGGGGAAGAGTTACTTTCTTTGTTGGTCTCCCTTTCTCAGCTACCTTCCTCGAGAAGCTTGGGAAAATCTGGTCTGCTTCGGTTTCACCCTCTGTAAAATGGGACTAGCAATGATGACAGACCCCTCCTTTTAGATCCCCGGATCAAAGGTACTATATAAGTTCAAAGTGCTGTTTCTATAGGGCATTATTGCCAAATTCACTCTAAGCAATTCCATTGGGTACTTGATAACAACAGTAGAATCAGTCAAATGCCCTTGATGCATTGCATGGTCCCAGATACCTTTCAGAGCCTCTTTGTGTGCCATCCCACCCCCTGAGGTCTACAGGGATGGGGCTTTCGGAGCCTGGATTTTGCAAGAGCAGGAGGGGTACAGTCCGTGTCTTTTGCCTCTGGCCCCTGAACTATGCACCGCTTTTCTTTTTGACCTGACGAGGACAACTGGAACTAGCCCTTTTAAAAACAGGTTTAAAACATGCATATTTTTATATGTGTATATATATATAAACATTTCATAAGGCCTTTAACACATAATGCTAAACTCTTGTTGATTTTTTTGGGGTTGTTTTGCATGGTTTGTTGTCATTTTAATCTGTTATTTGTTTCACTGCAGAGTAGTTAGGATGCTTTTGGATCTAGGCATGTTGCTAATAGAAATTTGGTTCAGATTAGCTTTGCGATCTTTTTGCTGTTTGGTACCTAACCCTTTCCTAAAATACCATCCTTTTTTTTCTTCTTTTTTTTTTTTTTTTTAAAAGAAAACCCTACCCCAGGATAACTCCTGACTTGATAGCTGGAAGTGTTACAATTAGGATTAACTTGTTACACTGTTCTTTCAATCATTAAACTGATTGTAAAATACATTTTGTGCTTCTGGGTTTGTTTTTTTTTTGAAGATACAGTGTGTTACAGTTCACTATCAAGAAGAGTAAATGTTCGCTATTACAGTGCGGGGCTTCATGAGTAAATTCACCAACGGTCTGGTTCTTCTTCTTCTTCTACGTTTCTTTCCCCTGCTAAGAAGCACGAAGTGTGTATGTGCAGCTTCAGAAGTTTCCTTAGAGCTCTTTTATACTTTAATAGGTTTGTTTTGGTGGCCGTTTGCTGGAGGAGTATGCCGCAGACATATTTTTTTCAAAAGGTCAAGCAGTCTTCTAACATGTCCATTGTGTATCACTGCAGTAAGAAATCCTCAGTGCAAAGGAGAGCTTCATGGTTAAATTTTAAAAGATAATGATTTAAATCTTTTTGTTAGCCTCTTTTTTTTTCTTCTTTTTTTCTTTTTTTCTCTTTTTTTTTTTTTTAAACATCCTTAGCACTGCTTTTGGAGAGTCAACTCTTAACACGGCAGAAAGCAGGAAGCCCATTAATTAAAAATAGCAAACAGCTAAATGTAAAATTAGTTGGTCACCTTTCCTTCTGAAACGCTGGCATTTAGCTATGTTTGTAAGGAACATAGTAACGAATGAGTAGCCGTGGCACTAATATAAGGACAAAGCGGAATCACCAATTACAGAAACATCTAGGGCTCTGGGCCTGAATCTTTGATTTCCCATATGGATCTTAAAAACGTATGCATAATTGGCTTCTAACCGTGCATACTCTAGGAGCATATTCAAGAATCAACTACAGATATTTTTTCAGACGCTTACTAAATATATATTCACTTGTCAGCAAAAAAAAATACATCATTCTGATCCTATTAAAGGGGGAAAAAAAAGAAAAAGAAAAAAAAATGTTCTTCCAGCTAAGTGAAGTTGTAGTGTACTAAAAGAGTCACATATTTTTCACTTTCATTCAGGAGTGAAGGGAAAAGGAGAGGAGCTGCTTGCAATATTTAAGCACTCTTTGAGCTACAGGGCTAATCGGTGTAACTTCTGCCTCATGCTGGAGAACTACAGTTTGTTAATACACGTCAGAGCCTTTGCTATGTTAAAGCAAATAGCTGTGCTATTTGGGCTCAGTTTTGGTTAAAAAAATTTATTCTCTATGGACAAAGAGGGAATTAATCAGGTGAGATTTCACTTTTCTCAAAAATTACGGAAAAAAAAAATTCCCAATGCAAGTCCGTCGCTCTGCGTCATTTTGAAGGAAAGGGAGACCCTAAAGACTGCTAATAAATTAGTGTAGAATATAGCAAACCATCTTGTTAACCAGTTGGAATGCCATAAATCGGAGTAGTCTGTAAATATTGTTTCAATCATCGGAAATGGAATTGTCTTTGGCCACGGATTTGCTTTAAAAAAAAAAAGTTATTCTTTCCCTCAATGTTCTTGTTTTGGAAATATGGAATATGCCTTAGCATATCCCTCCTTTAATTCAGTACGTGTGAATGCCTACAACACTTTATATATCAGGTACGTTTCAGAAACCAAAGTAAAAAATCTCCAGCTGATTTAGCAGCTGAGGCATTACTCATCAGAATATCTGATTGCTGGCATGTTAAGCAGTGGAACAGAATCAACATGAAGCATTGCATCTCGCAGTACTTCTATTTTAATTGCAACTAACCAAACAGATATCGAGACGGCTTTATCTTCAGAATCTGTTGCGGGATCGTGTAAATAGAAAGCCACAATAGCGGTCCTTTTCAGAATGTCACCATCAATTAATACCACAGCCCTTAAGTTTTCCTTTAAAATTTCTCTCTGTGCCTGTCTCTTAATGTTTATGGGTCTCACACTCCTCATTTAAAACAATTGCAGTGGTTGTGTTCAGGCATCCTGGCAGGAAAACCAGCCAGAAACGCAGGCAAAACACACTACCAGTCGCAGAGGTGTGACACCTTCCTTCCTTCTTCCCTGATCGAACTCCATCCACACGAACCCCCTGATTTCTCGGAACCGTAGCCCTTTATCAGTCAATACTCTAAATATCTAGCTGTACTTGTATACAGCGCTGTCTTTAAAAAGGTAGTTAGCTGATAGCTAATTTTTTTGCCTTTTATTCTTTCAATAGCTTTAGGCCAGATTTTCTTAGTCTGAGCAATTGATTCTAATATATCACATTAAAACAAAAGGCAGCAGATTAATAAGACCCTGTTTTTCTGTTCACACCACTCTTTCTTAATTATCGTGCAGTCTGAAAATATGAGAGGATCAGGGCAGGAGTTTCATTTGATCAAATCTCCAAACAGGCTCTGCGTGGACTAGGGCTTTGGGTTTTCCTTATGCTGGGGAAAAAATTTCCTCTTCCTTTTCTAGCTGACACCCTTGAGCAGCTGCAAACATCTCTTGCTATCTAGAGGCTTGGCTCCCCTAACGCGGTCCGAGCATCTTTAAGAATCCACCGGTCAAACGAATTTCAATGATGGGTAATCAAAATTTCCCTCAAAGCCTGCAGCACAGAGGTAGTAGATGGAGCGTTTCTGCAGGTTACGGCAAGGAAACGCCGTGTTTCTCAATGTCCTGGTTCTCAGTTTCTCACCCGCATGAAATACGGGTAGCACCATACTCCAGGCATATATACGGACACCATTGAAGAAAGGGTGGGAGCGATGGAGGCAAGAGCTAGAAACTCCCAACGCCACAACGCGATTACAGTATGTTTTCCTTCCCTTGTTCTTTCGATTCACAGCAAATTTCATCCCAGCTCTTAGAAATCATCATTCTTTCCCCCTTTTTATTTCAAAATGGTTGCATATTTTTCATTCACGAAAAGGTTAAAGGCGTTTCCCCATCGCAGGAGGGATTATCTTACCAGAGGATTCTGGGACTGCAGATGTATACTGCGGCAAAATCCTAAATTCATCGGCAAAAAAAAAATCATTTCCAGACCCCAGCTGCTAAAAATAATAGAATTATAGTAAATCATTGATAAGATTAAAACATAAAGCCATTTTTACGTTCCAAAGTGCTCTAAAACACGACTCTTTTCTCTTAATTCATTTCTTAAATAATGCAAATTTTAAAGTAGCTTTTCTATCCCAAGCACGCAGCGCCATGAAATCGATAATTTTTGATCTTTTGGTTAGTAGGCAACATGGTGAGCTATTGCAGTGACTGCAGGCAGCAGACATGTTCTTGTCAGCTAAAAATTTTCATATTGTTTTTGAGTCCACGGAGATTTGCGGATGGGATGCAGCCAGTTATAGCTTCAGCTTGCACTTTGCTGGGGGGACGTAAACCAGCACCCTTTTAGATGCGTGTATAGATATAGATATATGTTTTAAAAACAAGAAGCATTACTGGATTTTAAACAAAAAATTATGTAAAAAGAATGGCTGGTGTGATTATAATCGCATCATGCAGGGTCCACGGTTTCCATTTAGTGAAATTTCACAGAGGGCAACTTCTTAAGAACATCCCTGCTGTGCAGAGTGAAAAGCATGAACAAACCAAAGACAGAATTCATCTGTGTTTATATTTTACAGACAATGAAAAACCTACTCTTTGTATGCCTTTTTTTCCACCTTATTATTTCACGAAAACTGCAGCATTTTCCCCGCCCCCACCCGAACACTCACCACCCCAGCACTGCGGTGTTCGGTGTTTCTTTCTTTCTTTCTTTCTCTCTTTTTTTCCACCTCTTCTTCTTTTTTGCTTTCACAAATTCTGCACGCGCCATCTTTGTCTATTGTTACTCTTTTCTAATTTCTCTTGCCCATTCTCTTTCAAATCAGCTAATAAACAGAAGGCTAAATGCCTCATCAATGCTTACGTGTTGTATTCTCCCCATCTTTTTCTTTCTGAGAAATAAAATAAATAATTAAAAAAAAAAAAAGAGCCAAACCCACCAAACACCCCATGCCCCAAAATTTCTGTATTACCATAACCTGTTGTATACAGTGGTGATAAAAAACATTATTAACATAATAGCAACAGCTGCAGCCTAAATAGAAGCTATGAGATAATAAATGTGCTACAACAAATTAATTTGCTGCAGGTGCTTGTGCTCTGAACTGCGTAACCCAAGCCATTTCAAGTCTGAATACAATTATCATTCCCCCCACACGCTAAAACAAAGTGCAGAGTGAAATATCCTGCTATTATAAATATCTTGTCCTGTCCCCCCGAACATTTTCACCATCAGCAAAGTGTGGAAGAAATGATTTTAAAACCTAAGTAGCGAGCTGTGGCATTAAAAAAAAAATGTTTAAAGAGGCTTCAAGTCATGTCCAGGCTTGAAGAGATAATTTCTGTTTATACATTAATTTGCACCTATTGTCTCTTAACCAGAGCTCTATAGGTAACGACGCACTGAGGTATTACATACGTGCAATTGGCAAGGCAGGGGCTGTAAACATCTCATTAGTAACAGATGCATATTTGTATATGTTGGTACTTCCATTTACTTCATTGCAGAGGGAAAAAAAAATCTCTTTGCAATTTGGCTAGTATAATATGCAGCGAACTAAGCAGGGATTTTTACTGTTTGGCTTGTTGGGTTGGGGTTTTTTTTCTTGAAAATATTGCGTTTTCTGGTAAATATTGCCAGTTAGTAGTTACCTTACAGGCATGCACCAGTAGCATGTTGCAGCCTTCTTCAGACTGCGAAGACGGGAAGTTAAATGAAGCCAAGTGATCTCTTTTCATTTGGGCACCATAATATAAAAATTAACCATGTGCTTTTTTTTTCTTTCTCTCCCCCTCCTCCCCCCCCCCCCCCCAGCCTTTTTTGACTGCTCACAGACCTAATTGTCTAAAAACTGGTGAAAAGGGAAAATTAAGGGCTCAGTTGTACTGGCTTTACTAGCTTTTTCATTGCCTTTTTTTTTTTTCTTTGCAAATGTAATTAGAGAACTTGTGTGCTTTAAAAGATTGATTATTCTCATGGAGTAACCTTGAAATGTTCTTTCTGTGATCTGAAAGAAAAAAAAAAGTATCATGAGTATCCTAAGAGAACTAATCAAACTGATTCCTCGCACAGGACACGTTTCCTCTGTGTTTTGGCATAGCTTTGTAGGGGTCGGAGAAGCATCACCAACCACTTCGGATGTGGTGCTGTCTGGGAGGGTGGTGCACATAGGGAGGTGTGCTGAAACCCTGCCGATTGCGCAACCCTGGTTGGTTGGTGGTGATGAGCGCTTGCTCACATGAGTCGGCCCCGGGGAGGTCAATTGGATTACTCATGAGCAAGTGCCATGTTGCACAACTCCTCCCTAAACTAGAATTTGCATGTCTCAGAATCCCTCTTACCCAAAGAGGAAAATGTATAATCAGTTAAGCAAAGATGTATGTACTGTGCTACTGAAAATGGGTTTGGTTTTAATGCTGCTTTTGTAGCAGCCTCTTGTTTTGTTTTTGGGGCTCCTCCAAAGATCTGATTTTTAATGTGGTAGTTGGGCTCAGCTTCCATCTATGTCCACAGCTATTTTCTCAGAATAACAACTGGGACATGAATTCCTAAATTTGAAGCATTCATCTCCATAATAGTTCATGGTAATGTGTCTCCCAGTCATCATCCAAGTGAGTAAATAGTATATAGAATTTCTGCATACAGAGCACAGGGCAAAAATGAGCTTTCACAGACTTCTGTGTGGGTATTTCCACAGCTCAGTGTCTCCTTCCTCCTGAAGTAAAGCTGGTGCTACAAATGAGTGGTGCTTTAGGCTCTGCCCTTCTGACCCCACCTAAAGAAAAGTAGTATGTGAGAATTTCGGTGTCATGCTCTCCAGAGGCAGGGTGCTATTCATGCTCTCAAATGGTGTCTATATTTTGCTGGCAGGTGATTTCAGTAGGGAAGTTGGATCAACATTTCATAATTTGTTCATCCATCTAACTGATTCTTCCTACTGAAGTACCACAGCAGCCTGTCTCAGGCTGTCAGGACTGCATCACACCATAGGTAAATCTAAAGCAAAACTGGAGAGCCAAAGCAGGACTGAGGAGCAGATTTTCTGGTTATTTAGGCAGCTAGTGGAGTACTCCATACCCTCCCATGCTCCTTGCTAGCAGGTTCTTTGGGAAATTTGCCTCCCCTCAAGCAAAATGCCTTGTTTGGTATTCAGCTGGAAAACTGACAGAGAAGGCATGACTGATGCAACCCTACAAGGGAGAAATACGTGTGTCGGGGAACAGTGACTTTACACAGCAGAGCATTACGTGGTGGGAGTCATGGGTGGCTTCATTAAGAAAGCATATGCAAATATTTTCAGAGGTATTACACGACCCAATTCATGTATTGGAGGGGAAGAAAGGAAGGTACAAGAAGCTGTTTATTTTTCCATTATAAAACACGCTTTCCTCACCAAAGAACGAAAAGGACTAAGAGGAGATCTGATAGCTGGCTCTGGAGAAAAGCTGATAGTTAAGTGTAAGGCAACCTGTGCAGTACAGGTAGTGTGACTGGTAATGTTTCATTGCTGTGTGTATGACTGCAACAAAGGGGACTTTTTTTTTCCTTTTTCATGGGAAAATGTGACTCAAGATAAAGCTTTATTGTGAATGTTGAATGTGGGCCTAGCCATGACCCAATCCAGAAAGCATTTGTTGAGAATTAAGATCAGCGGGGCTACCCACATTAAAAAAAAAACCTAAAAACACCTGAGTGATCATGTTAGCACTTTATTGTATCTGGTAATATCTGCCCTTCTGTATAATTATAAATGTTGGTTTGTTTTTTTTTAAATTTGCTTCACCTCAGTTTCTGCAACCTGTTCTGTTTCTTCAGCACTGGAAATGCATGAGTGAATGCATGAGTCTGAAGTACTTTCCTGGGCTGTGCTCATCTGCTCATCCACAGACTCACCCGTTCATTTGTGTGGGTTTTACAATAATGTTTTGTTACTGTTTTGTGTCAATATTTGCTACTGCACTGGCTCTGCCTTTTTCCTTCCACCCACCTTTCTCTTCGTGCACGCACGCGCTGCCAGAGAATTGTGGTTTGACTGAAACCATTCCAACAGATACTGCCATTTACAGCAGCATCCCTGGGTATAATTTCTCAGGCAGCGTCCATGGGGCTGGGCTGGGGGGAAGCAGCACATGGATGCACTACTATGCATACCCGGGGGGTCCCTGCAGCCATCCCCAGCAGCCCCGCTCACAAGTCCAAAGAGGGCTGTGCCACATCTCAGGACATGAGTGCTGTACAGCTGGAGGGTTTTGGGTCAGGGCATGGGTTAACAGTTTCTGAGCTCTTCTTTTGCCTCTCTGCAAGGCTGCAGTAGTCAGGCTCGCTCTCCTTGCAGAGGGGTGGCTTGCAGAGAGTCTTTGGGTGAAAGGCTTAACTCTAGGCACCCAAGTCTCTAGAAACAGAAGTAAGGAAAGGTCTTTGCCAACTTTACCAATAAATTCACCGATCCCTGTGCATATGAAATACAGTGAGGCAAAGATGAAGCTACTATGATTTCTGGGGAAGCCCTAGGTGAGAGGGCTGGGTTGGCAGGTATTTCCTTCTCATAAGCTTCTTCCTTTACCCTTCCAGTGTTATGGTTTGCCATTGCCTTTCTCAGCCATTAGGTTTCTGCTCCCATTTAGAAGCCACACACCTTCTCAAATTACTTTTTTTGAAAGCTGATTAATGCCACTGCACAGTGGAGCCATTCTCCCGCTCACCACAGTGAGGCCTCCTGTTGTGGTGCATAGTACAAAGGGACTCGAATATGGCGGAGCTTGTGCTGTGGAAGGAAGAAGGAGCCGATCAGGAGGTCTGCCAGGGGAGGGGTCTGCAGTGTGAAATCTGCAGTGTGAACGGGAAAAAAAAAATCCAACAGAAGAAGGGGGACGTCAGCTGCCAGCACTGCCTCCTTTGAAGATCTCCACAACCGGAGAGAGGATCAGGTTGCCAACTAACTCTCTCTTCCCGAGACATCCTGCCCCTAAAAAAAGGAGAGCGAAGTGCAGATTGCCAGGGGCCTTTTCTTGTCGCCCCCTCACCCTGTGAGTCTCCCACTCTGCCATCACCACCACTGAGGGACTCATAACAGAGCGATAGTCCCCGTCAATGGCTCTGCCGTAGCCAGACCAGGGGACAGGGGCACAGGCCCTGTGTAACTTGCTAAGCCATTGCATTTACCCACAGCATTTGGGACGGAAAGAGCCAGCACCTAGGGGTTTTATTTGCTTTCAAACCCATTTGTTTCTAACATATAGTCACCCCTGGGTAAATAGCAAGTTTCACCCAGGTACAACTCTTTGGCTGCGTTATTCATGAGTAATGGTGGATACCGTGGGGTCACAGAAGGGAGAGGAGGTGCTTTTCTAAACAGGTGAAAATGTGTGAGAAAAAAGTTTTTTTTTTTTGCATGAATTTTCATGTGAATGAAGGCGTGAGCAAGGAAAAAAAAGGAAGAAACAGTTTTGGTATGGACAGAGTTAAATATGAGTTTCACATTTAAACATACAGATGATTCGAATCTATTCATTATTTGAAATTCATATCGGGTCCTGTGCGTGAAGTGTAAAACTGATACTGACTTTTAGGAATGTCCCACGAGACCTTTATACACCTACATTCTGTTGCTTTTCCTTTCATCCTCTTGTCAGTCAATACTTAACCCTTTTGGATTCTGACCTTTAGATAGTGTGAGGGCTTGGTATAGAGCTGATCAGATCATTAAAAGGATATTCTTGCATATTTTCACAAATCAAAGCACTACGCTTGGTTTACTGTGATTTGTGGGTTATATTATTACAAGTACACAGGAGCTTGTTCACTGAGGCACAGAGTGTCTCAAAATCTTCACTAATTTGTTTCACAAGCCTTTACTCATTTGAGAATTTGCCCCGTACATTTATTTTTTTTTATTCTTCCTTGCATTTTAAATCCCATATCTGAAAAGCACCCCTTTGTCAAATCAGCAAGTGAGAAAGTTTCAATGTGATTTGTACAGTCATTAATCCCCCCTAAATAGTCAGATCAGTCTGAGAAAAAGCGTATGAGTCTGGTTAGTAAGCACCGATACAACTTTTAAAAAATCCTCTGACCCAAATGATAGGAAATGTGTCAAATAATGACTAAACAAAAATATTCAACCATCTCTACACATCTAAAACATTTCCAAGTACATACCCATCTCAGGCTCATAGTAGCATCCTTGACTGTCATCTAGTTTCAGGAGTATAAGGAAATTGTTAAAGAAAAGGTGACAATAATACGTCTTGTTGGAACTGAGAACCAAAATGAAGCAGCTGTACATCAGAGAGAAAATCTGAACCAAGAGACTGATAATGAGTGTGGCAAGTATTTTTTCTTGCTTATGGGTGGAAAAGCCAGCGAAGTCTCCGTTTGAAGACAAAGCATATAGTAATGTGATCATAAAAATCTCCTAATGGGGACTATGTGATGTATGGTAAATGTATTCCTTTCAATACATTATTCCCTCTACATGCAGTCTTTCAAGGCTGCCTCAAACTGTACCGAGGATACGATAGCATCCGCGCAGCTAGATGTGGGCAGAGCTGGACCTCCCGTTTCATTACTATTGCTATTATTTGTGCTGTTATTGTTTCATACGTGTATCACAGCAGCTCCTCAGAAGCTCAGATAAAAAAACATCGCCTCGCTTTTGTAAGGCGGTGTGCAGGCATTGCCAAGGCACTGCCAGTGCTCGGAAAAGCCTGCAATTCATGGAAACGAGTTACATTCAGAGGGTGGGGAGAGGAGTACAGTAATTATAGGTGGGGTTGGTAGTATTACCTGTTATTAAGGGCTTGCCTGACACTTCCCATTTTAAGACCTGTTTTTGGTGGTTTGTAACTACTTAGTAAACTTTAACCATTTGTCTTTCACTAGGCTTCCGTCCTTGGCTCCTGGTGCTGCTCAGGTGTTATTAACAGGCTGATTTATTTCATTTAGGCATCACAGCAGGATTGGGAGGGGGGGAGGAGGGGGCGTGACAGAGGGAGCAGAAGCTTTAGAAAAAAGAATAGGAAGAAATTCTGTTGTTGTGCCTTTGACAGTTTATTTGAAATAGGGGCTTAAGTATTATAACATCACCATGTTTCCTTGTATTGCCCCAGCTGTTTCTCTGCATCTGGCTGTGAGCTCTTAAGTTTGTCTTTCTGTCCTGCAGTTTGTACAGTACCTTACACATCCAGGTGCTGGTCCGGAACTGCTGCACCTATAAGCTACAGCAGTGCCAAAAATATCCTGGTTCTGCACAGGATGAATGTGGGTTTTTGAGGCAAAGAAATATTCCCTGTCCAAAAATCCTTCACAGTCTCTTCCTTATCAGTTGTGACTCCCTAATTGTTTAGCTTTCCCCTCACACTTGAAGTCCCGGAAATATTTCATATTCAAATACGAGTGGCTTTTTCTTGTCAACAACAGCTCCTTTTAGTACGTGCTGTTGCTAAAAATAAAAAGGCTGTTTTCCAGGCTCTGTTTAAACAGACACACGGTGCTGTTTGGGGATTGAGCTGAGCAAAAGCTTATTCCCACTACCTGTGTGTTTGGAAGCAGCACGGAGAGGAAGGGATTGGGCCACTGAGTTCATGTTTCCACTGGAAATGCAAAACAGAGAGCCAAGATTCATTAATATTGTTATACTAAGTCAATATGACCTTTCCCTTTGTATTTTGCTTCCTTCGATTGACTTGAAATTGGACTAAGCAGTGAGCACCGTGTTCAAGACTTCTGAATTCCTTCAGCAAGGGTTGTTGTTTTCAACTGTAAAGGGGGTTGTTGTTTCAATAGTCATTTTTGTGTTACCCCTAAAGCCTCATGGGCTGTTTCCATTTCGTTCACCTCCTTTATAGTCAGTATTTTTCACTCCCATTAAACTCAAGTGACAAAATCTCACTTAATTTGGCCTTTTAGAATAAATGCAAATAATCACTGGTTTCACATTACAATACCAAGTTGTTAACATTGTGCTTTCTGTACACGAATCCCAATCCTGCAAAGTGTTTTGGGTTCTTTTGATTCTGGTTTAATTTTAATTACAAGCATTTTTGTCCCCCAGCAAAGTGAACATCCCTGACATTTGCCAAATCTGCCCTTATATTCAACCAAGTCAGTAACAAAACAAACAAATAAATAAATAAAAATTAAAGGCTGAATGTTTGAAGCTGTTCCTATTGGGATTAAGGATGAGTTCCAAAATGCAGACCTGTGTTCTCTCCTTGTAACCTGGTTATGGAGCGTGTAATCTACGGCACACTTTTAGAGTGTAATCACATGGAAAAGTCCTTGGCCAAAAAAAGCAAGCAAACAACACTAGATCTCAGCAAACCACAAATGTGCTCCTACATCTGAGTGTGGGCAGACCCAGGAGCTGAAGACTATGCCATATGTCATGCAGAGGGCAATTTTCTGCTGATTTAAAAAAAAAACAAACAACTCAACACAACATCCTCTAACAAATCTGATTTGACCTAAGATCTTCATGTGCCTTTGATTTGTGATTAATTTATTCTTTCCTTCCTGGGTGGCCTCTCTTCGCTTTCAATGATGTAGCAAAACACATCCCTCTACCCTTCTACCTCGTCTTTTAAAAGCAGCCAACAGTCCTTGCTCACAGGTCTGCCAGCTGAAAAGGCAAAACTGGCTTTCCCCCCCCCCCTCCCCATTTTAGGACTGTACCCTTTACACACGTGCACATGCACAGCACTCCTGCGGGGGGTCAACGGGAGTGTATTTCGCCAGGATTGAGAAGAGAACACAGCCCTGTCTTGCTGGTGTTTTTCCTAGGATGAGGTGGAAAGATGGTATTTGCAGGACACAGTTTGCTGGCACCATGCCAGCCTCATGCCAGCTGCTGCAAATGCATGGTAATAAGCCTATTTCTATGCGAAAGAGCTTATTGCTAATAATTTCTGTCAGCTTCTAACCGATTAGTGTTTTGGTTGGGTTGGGTTTGTGGGGTTGTGTTTTTTTTAATCAGATGTTTACAAAAAGTATTTTAGATTTTTTTTAATGCAGTACTAATGATTATCAGCTCCATCTGACTCATCCAGCCCAGAAAACAACTTCTGTTGGTTATTCTAATGATAAGAGTTGCAAATAAATAAACGAAATCCTCAAACAACTTGATTTTTCCTCCTCTCTGGAATTAATGTGAACAAATTTCACAGTAAGAAGCAGAATCTGCAAATAGCCAGGCTGTAACTATTTGGGCTATGTGTGTGCTGCTGGGAAGCGGCACCAAATGGTGGGTGAACCTGCTAGGAGTCAAGAAGACATGAGTCAAATTCTTTAGAAACCATCAGACCTAGAGTGATGATCTCACCATCTGATGCAGGGGTCACTGTTGAAGAGCCAAAGTATCAATTTTGAGCTGCTCTAACAGTAATTAGAAGTATGGAGGAAGATCCTGTAAATGGCCCTGTGAGCGTTAGACAATCTATGTTCTTCTGGTGATTCACCTTTTTTTTCTCCACTCCTCCCACCCCCCCCCAACCAATAAGGAGGAAAATAAGGAAAAAGAAGTAAGTGTCCAATACCAGTCTGGTTTCCAGGTAACATATATCTGTATCTCAAAGACTTGGCGTAGGCCATCAGAGGGCCCTGGGGGCTAAATTGTTCATAAAGACCAAAACTTACCAGGAGCTGGTCGTTCTTCCATGGCAAGCTGAGTGGGATGGAAGAACCTGAATTTCTTGCTCATCCAATGTGTAGCTAGACAGGTCTTCATCAGCAATCTCATGACTTTCATGAGCTTGAAATCCACATTAACATTTTTAAATAACGAGCAATAAAATGCATGAGCTTCCAGGCTTTCCAAAAGTTTATTTATAGCCTCATATACTGACAACCAAATTCCTGTGTACTCTGCCATCCCCAGTTGATTTTATTAGGTGAGCCTCTGTTGGATCCCCATCCCCAAATGACACTTCCCATTCTAGAGAGGCCCTCAGATAGTTACATGTTGTTTCTCTAGCTTTCCTCCAAATGAGATATATAAAAGACTAATCTTTGTTCAAGTGGTAAGCACCAGATTTATTGCTGGTATGTATAATGGAAGGGATCTGGCTTGACTTCTCCATTCGTGCCTGCCTTAAGTCCTCATAATTCCCAGCAGTATAATATCACACGGGAGGTAAATTCCTTTGACACCTCACCTAGCATAGCCTATAACTATCCTCTGAAACATCTGGTTTAGAAGGTAAGTCCAAAAAAGCATCATGATACTCCTGTGGGGGTGCCCCCACTTAATGAAATTTTCTGGAATGGGTAAGAGAAAGGAAAACTCAGAGTGGGTTTCATGGAGTTGCAGACTAGGAGGTCAGAGGTGCTGCTGTTAGACTCCTCTGACCCTCTTCTAGAAGGAACCTAATCTCGATTTAAAATTTACCAGGGCCAGGGAACCCAGGAAAACCTTATGGTGATTCTTGTAGCAGTCAAACATCAGCACTTCTAGAGTCTAGTCTGAACTTGTCCAGTTTCAACTTGCAGCTGCTGGGTGGTGTTACACCTCTGTCTTCTGTGCCGCACAGCCCAGTATGAAGCTCTGTTTTTAACAGACCGATCAAATCCAGTCCTTCATTTTCTCCGTGACAAAGTGTTAACCTTTTACAATATACAGGAAGTTTTCCAAAGCTGCTGTGCTTTACAGCTTACTGACAACTTTCTGGACCACAGTCACCAGGATGGAACAAAGTTTATCCATCTAGACTGTGCCTGAGCTGCAAGGTGATGTGTGGTGGGCCAAAGCTTTTGAGCTCGTTAACCAGCTCCACACATCCAGGCAGCAGCCTCTGGGACAGCATGATGCAGGAGCTTAGAGTTCTTTGGTGAGAACCCAAATTCTAGCAGCCCCTTACATGCCCTTGGAGATCCCAGGAGGCAAAGGCCAAGGTGCATGGCATGGCTGGTCACGGCTGAATGAGGCACATGTGTATGACTCACCCACACAGATAAAAGAATTAGCCCCGCCAAAGAATTGTGCCAACCTACGATTTCTGCTTCTTGGCAGTTCCCCAGAAGTGGAGTCACACTGATAGACAGGTTGCTTTCACAAAATGAGGCTGCAAGATGGTTAGGATTCACAGATAGGCTTAGGCCTTTCCTGGATAAACAGTGCCAAAATACAAAATGCAGCCTCTAAATGCCAAGGTTCTCCCACCCTTGTCTCAGAGATTTGGTCTTTTGGCTGCTGCAGCTCTTCAGGGATTAGTACTCACCTGGCTATTCATCATGACCTGATTGCTACTGCTTTCCAGGACAGAGTCTCCGATTCTGTAACAACCTCCTATAGCCACAGCTTCTCTACACCTTTATATCAGGGCGTATTAGAAACATGCTCTTTGTTGACTAACAGCTCGCTCTGCATCAGTGACCGCTCTTCTTTGTTCACCCCCAGTCTTGTCATCTGCCTCATAGAGGATTTTGCATTTTCTTCCAGGTCACTGATAAAAATGCCAAGTATCTCAGCTAGTTTTGTTAGCAGAAAGGGCCCATGGGACCGTCCCTTGCAACTTCTGGGTTCTTGGAAAATTTGGGTTTCTTACGATATCAAACACAAACTCCCCTTCCCAAAGGTAAGCTGCCTTGGAAATGACTCCTATCAATATCCCCCTTGTATTCTGGAGCACAGCTCTACTGCACAGGGAGAAGAGATTTACGCATATTGAATTCACTGTTATTACTTTGACAAATAGCATAATCCCTCAGAGCTAGTTCCTGCATAATCACTTCTGTATGTTTTTACTGACCTTAGAAAAAGAACTAGAGATAAGAATAGTTGAGAAGATGGAAGACAGCTTACCAGACCCTCCTTTGCTCCAGGCTCATACCAGCTGCCTGGAAACCGTTAAAAGATGTGCTCCAACTTCCAGTGTTTTCTTCATTTTTCTGGTGACAAGGACACCCTTTTAAAAGTTTGGGTTAAAAGAGGTATGTGTTTTGATGAAATGCAAGGGAAGAAAACACATTTTATTTTGCATAACAGTCCAAACTTATCTCTGTATCTATGTGTGTTTTAATCATGGTACGGTCATCAGATGTTACTCAGGGGGAGTCAGGCAGGGCTGAAACCCCAAGCAGATGGATTAAGTTTAATGATCAACTGAAATGGGAGCCAACATTGTTTGGTTCAAGACATTTTAATGCCTTATATTTAAAATCCTGAATAAAAATTGTGATAAATCCATGTTGCCTTCTCCGTGTGATTAAGCTTTTTGCAGGCCTGTGTTGGTGGTGTGATTACATATCTGGGAGTATCTTTTGCTCCCCAGCATGTTCTTAAGGAAAATTTTTCTTCTTCACACAGCCTGTAACAGTGTGCTATCCAAGTTCTATAACACCAAATTTCATAAAACAAATTATTCTCTATTTTCTTTTTAATTTTTCTTTTTTTAATTCCTCTCGTTCATTTTCTTTCAAACATAGGCTTTGCATTTGCCTGGGTTTCTGAATTCTCCAAAGAAACTAAGTCAGATAGGGGAGATCTGAATTTTGTTCTAAAGGCAAAGGCTGCCTGGCACATCCAATACAGCTAACGCCAGTGAAGTTTTAGCTAATGAAATTGTGTAAGTGTCAAATGCATTTGATGCCTTTCTTTGGGAGGAACATAATGGAGCTGATTGAAGGCTCTGAAGACATTAAAGGCCATTCATGTGTTAGCAATATGGATTCTGTGTGGTGCTGCATCTTCAGGCTTACTGTTGTAAAAGCATTTGTAACATTTCCAAAGGTTACAGTGTGAAGTAATCTGAGCAATTCCATTTACCAGAGCCTGTCAACAAGTTATCTGAAAAACAAGAACCGGTTTCTCAGATCAGATTGATTTATTTATTATCATAGCATATTACATGCCCATATAATATACAGGGCACACACATCTTTTCTGCTAAAGATGAGATTCAGTAACCACCTATACTTTATTTTTCACACTACAGCAAGTGTGTACCAGCGTGCAATTTCATGACTTCAAGAGATAAATGAAACCTGGGTAGCATGTTTGACTTTGTTTCAGTTTTTTGTACTGTCCACATGTGCTTCTCCCTGGTACATAACTATGTCTGTTCCAAAACCTAAATGCTAACAGACATGGCAGAACAAGGAAAAACCATTGAGATGTCTTGTGGTACCTGAAAAAACGTACTAAATAACGTACTGCTAATTCATACTTTTTAGAGACCACCCAGGTATTTCCAGTGCTGTCATATACCTACAACTGTTATTTATGCGACATACATGCAGATGCTTTCATACTGAGTAGAACTGAATGCTGAAGGCCACAGACCAGAATACACTGTATTCTTTTGTTTGTTAACTTAAAGAGATCCCAGCGTGACTAAACATAGGGTTTTTTTTCAGTGGTTTGCTCACTATTAGTACCTCAGTGAGGTTCAGCTATAATTTAATTTATTAGAAGCAATGTCATTTTATCAGTAGCGTGCCACATGTATTGCCTGCACATTTTCTTAAAGTCTAATTAACCTTCAATATCACACGGGTTAGTTAGTGTTGAAGGCTTGAGTGTTGGGGTTGTTTTAGCTTGTGTTTTCTTTCAACGCCGACCTTTTCAAATTCCCTCCTAGATAATGGGATACGACTTTTAAATGGAAGATATAGCTTTCAAAATGATTCAACATAATAAGAGATAAAACAGCCGAGGAACTGAAAAAGCAAATAGTGCCTCTGACTTAAAAGGAAAACAACTATCAGTGCCCCTAGCGACTGTCTAATTTGGAGACATTTGAAAAAGACAGGTCTTAAGAGGGGAAAAAAAAAAAAAAAAGAAAAGCCCTAAACTGAATGCCACCGCTTCAGAGTTGGGAATTTCAGCTGGCACCAAGTCAGAAGGGTGCAGAGCAGCGGTATCTGATGTAAAGCTTCACACTGAGCTAGCAAATCTGAGCAGGGAGGATGAGCTCGGGCTGGACCAGCTCTCGGCTTCGTGTGGCCACAGCAGCTTTGGTCCCGTGTTACCAATCTGAATAGGAGGAATTGGCTTATACTGGGGGAAGAGCAGTTCTGATTGCCAAAGGAAGCTGGGGTGTGCCCCACTCTAAATTGTTGTGCTCTGGCCACATTGGCTGCTGGGTTCAAACAACGCAGGAAGACCCACAACTCCAGTGGCATAGCCCGGGCTCTGCCCAGAGCTGTCACACCTTCCAAAAAGTCTGGAAGACCCAAACCAAGGTGGTGGTGGATGTTTAGCAGTCTCAGGAGTCATCACCGGGAACCACTGTGGCTCTGAAAGTAAGATCTGCTTTTGGGACAGGGTGGGGAGATCATTTTTATAGGCAGTAGTCTTCAGCATGTGCCAGAAATAGCTATGGTCTCTGCATTTTGTTTCCATCTCTCCAGATTTTATTTGCAATATTTAGTGCTGTTTGTTTAGTTCCACTCACCTCCTGCTCCCCCACCACACCCCCTTTTTTTTTTTAAGGAAAGATGCCTGGATGTTTTGGTGATGGAAATACCCAGAAAGCATTATCTTAGCACACTCCAAAGCCTCAGATAACAGAAGGCAAACAGAAGAAACATAGGTGTATTTGTTTGGGGGTTTTAAATGTACGCATTTAAAGTGAATCTACTGATCACTGTGCAAACCTCAGTCCTGATCAGTGAAGGCTCAGGGCTGCCAGTGCTATTAGCATATGCGCTGAAGTTTCAGCTGATAAAGTTGAGAGTGGTGTGGTCTCTGCTGTGCTCTCTCAAGGGAAAGCCAGGCTTGGGAGATGAGGTTTGACTTCATTTACTCCATGTGACCTTAGACTGCTGCTTAAGACAGTCTGCTCTTTGTTTCTCCAACTGTCAAATGAAGATAATGATTCTTACCCATTCTTAGGACAGTGCTTTGAAATTTATAAATGAAAATATTATTTATATTCAAGAGGTTCCCAGACAAGGAAAATTAATGATTTCCATAATTGCAATATATTTCTTCCTTGCATCATTCCAGTCTGGAACGTCATGTCTAGTTTCTGGCACTCACACACACTGAGGATGGGTGTGAGAGAAAAGCATTTATAATAATTTTTTATATATACACATATATATCTCTATAGCAGGCCTCCATGTGTAATTTTCTGTATATATCTGTATGTGTGTGAGTGTAGCATACACAGAAAAGCACTTGAAGTGGAACATCTTTTTATACCTCAGTTTCATGGGGCTGACTGCCTTGGTAGCACCCTCTGATAGCAAAGCTGGTAAATATTTCACGTGACTTTAAAAAGTCAAAAACTCTATCGGTCTGTTGCCTAGTGAAATATATAAATTAAAAACATTACTAGTTAAAAGGATGATGTAATGTTTGTCACAGGATGATGATGCTTACTTTAATACAATAGTAAACTAAGGTCCACTCTACATAGTTTTGGTTTCTGTCCAAATGGTAATGAATATTCCCAGCGGCCCTCTCTGAAGGGGTGAGCAGCTGCCCAGGGAGCTCCAGGGAAAAGCTCTCTCTTTTCTGAGAACAGCCTGTTGCACTGGGCAACAGCATCTCTAGCAGAGACTCTAATATCCAAGACAACAAAAGATCCATTGCTGCCTGCAAAACAGCAACTGCATCTCCTTGGTCAATGGTCCAACTTGGAAGCTCACCTCTGCTTTCTGCTGTGGATCTTCAAGTTCAGAAGATTCACTGTTAATCTATATTTTGTTCTTCCATCTTCTCCTGATTCTCTGTATCTCTGTATTGGCAGAGATCTTCTGAGATGCCAGATTTTCTGCTACAGAAATTTCTGTCTGTCTTGGGTTTGGCTGTGGTTACTTTGAAAGGAACATCTACTTTTTCTGAATGGAATCAGTACACTATCTTGCTGATTACACAGCCCTTACTTTAATAAATATCTCAAAAGAAGTTTCCCAGGGCTTTTGTCTGTCTTTTGCTCATTCTTTTCCTCCATCCTTATACTTTTTTCTCTCTGCACCCTTTGCTACTGTCATGAAAACTGTATTTGGTGAGTGAGGAGAAGAAGAATATGAGAAAGTGGAGTGGTAAAGTGAATGTGGCAGAAATACACATTGTTGAGGAAAACTGTTTTCTTCATTGCTGTTTTAAAAATACCTTGCCCGTTCCTGCTTTTTTACAAATAAATAGTAGGAACAGGAAGGTGAGGAAAGGGAGAGAATATATGACAAAAAGAGTTAAGGATGGATACTGGGGAAGTTGTTGCCACCTCTCATACTCAATGTGGTTGGTAACAGAAGATAGAGGAGGATATCCCAGGAGGATAAGTTCAGAGTGACGCAGGTTGGTTGACCACAAACTTGATCCAGACTTGTGTGTATCTCAGTTCAGATCCCTCTGTAGAGCTGATCTTTGCAATAGTCCCTGAAGGATGGTGGCTGCAAGGCCTGACTCCATCCAGGGCTGGCACTTTCCAAGCAGCTAAAGGCTGCAGTGACAATGTGGTATTAGCTACAGAAAGGGCTGCTGGGGAAAAAAAACCCACACCCAATAAAAAAAGCTCACTGCACTGTTTCCATTTCACAGAAAGGACCTTCCTTTTTCAGGGAAGCAAGGTTTCCCAGTATAGGTAATTTCACAGCTGAGAGACACTGTCTTGTGGCCTGAAAGTGGTTACAAAACAAGCCAGAAGAACTATAGAACTATCACCTTTTTTTCCTAGCCTATTTTGGAAGGCGATAGTTTAATATGCATGTGTTTTTTCTTGGGGGGTGGAGAGGGGAGCAGATTTGCACTGAGAGGAGGGATGGAGAATAAATATGAAATGGCTTCTCCTCAGGAGCCAAGGCTAAGGAAATGGCCTACGTCCAGCTCTGGAGAAAAGAAGGACTGCTGCTTTTTTCATGTGGGGACTGCAACAAGAGCAACATGAGAAACATACACTGAGAACTTGCTGCTAAGCAGACTGGGTGGGGAGCCAAACCAACTCACATTCCCTATCAGTAATTTATCACAAAGTCTGCACAGTGTGGAGAACCAATTGCTTGAAATCAATAGAGATTTAATGAACTATGACAGGAAAATAAACCATTCTGCCATAACACTAACAAAGCCTGGTTGCCAACTGTTGAAGACAGAGAATCCTGGGGGGTGCAATGAGCATCCTGTGATGGGGTGCAGTTGGACTGCGGGGTCATCGCAGGAGCCCTACTCAGCCAATACCTACCGTCACTGCTGAATGTCTGCAGCATCGAGGGGTGGCAGATCTGCCCATCAGAGGATCTGAACTTTATTCACTGACTGAAGTGGTGATGATACGTCTCCTGATGAAGCCCTAGGCCTGGTTAAGGAGGAAGGGGCTGTGGCAGAGAAACTCTGAAAGCACCGATCCCAAGGAGCTTTTAGTAAACTTAAACCCGGCACTAGGCTGATCTAAAGAGTATTTCTGCAAATCCAGAGTGTCCCCAACACCACCATTAGAGAATGCAGCTTGGAATTACAGACCGATTTCTTGTTTATACTGTGTAATGTTTCACTGTCCCAGCCAGGCAGAGGTGGGATTGTGAGATATTTAGCACTGAAGTCATGATGAGGCCCCGAGGTGTGCTTCAGGAATTATCTGGGCTTTGGCCAAATAATACATTAGACACTGGTGCATATTTATTATCAGGTTGTCTTGTAACTCCCTGTGTCTTGTTAAAGTTTCTCAGTCAGTGCAAGTAGAAATAGGAGAGAGCCACTAAGTCATCTAGTCCATCCTCTGTCCGGTGCAGGATTGCTCTCTTGAGTACAGTCACTTATGCTTTGCAAGCATACTTTTAAACGTATCAAGAGATGCATCACTTCATTTATGAGAGTAATCAATACCCTAACAGACCTGTCAATAAGTTTTCATTTTCTTTTTCATTTTTGCCTTTAAAAATATCATCCTCTTGCAAGTTATGCCCACTGGTATTAATAACGCTTCCGACACACACAGATGTCTATTGGAACTTCCCCTGTTCATTGCTTAGCCGATACATATATCTTTAGGGCCAGACTTTTACACACTTGCCCATATTATTTTGCTTTGTAAGTAGGCCTGTTGAAATGTAGGAGAAAAGGATGGGATAAGAATTAAAGTGCTACTCCACGGGAATAAAAGGTGCCCCAATCCACCCCTAAACTATTTTAATCTTCCCTTAAAAGTCAGCCCAGACAACCCCTTAGACACTATTGTTGCTCTCCACTGAACCTGCCCTTTTAGATGCTAATAAGGTGCCCAGGAGTGAATTTAGTATTCCTAGTGTGGTCACACCAAAGCCACATGGAGTGGAATCTTTTCTTCCCTTTTCCAGGAGGTGATGCCTTTGAATCTGCAGCCAAAAATTTCCCTTTCTCTCTCTCCTTTTTTTTTTTTTTTTTTCCTCAGTCACATTTAATGCACTCCCTACTATCACCCTCAGGCTTCTTTCAGAATTACTTTCCTCACTTTCCCTTCTGAGGAATAACTGAGTTTTGGATTATTTTCCCCAGATGTCTAGGCTTGAATTTCTTCAAGTTGAGAGCCCTTCCGTTATTTTCTCCCCATAGGTCATATCATGTCATCAGCTATTAAGCACAATTCTAAATGTGGATTATAAATTATGGATTTCATTTTCATTGATTTTCAAGGAGGAAGAAGGGATTGACAATTACCAACATGTCTGAATTTACATTCCTTCCCTCTGCTATCAGCAACACAAACAATGGGAATTTTATTTGTTACAACTTAATGGTCAATATGTTATTCCAGATCAAATGTTTTTACAAATGTTTACAGTTTAAAAATTGAAAATATTCTCCTTAATAATCCAGAAAAGAGATCCCTTAAACCTTTATTCATAGCCAAATGAGAGGTAGAAGTTGTCATATTTAGGATGCACAATAATTAAATCTCAAGGAAAAGAAGTATGGGAGTATGCCTTAGCACGGGTTTAGGATTGATTGGGGAAAAGCTGTAGTCTAGTAATTGCAATTCACTCTCAATTCAGGATGCTATATTTGGCTATGCTATAGGTAATGTATTTTAAACTAAATTTACTGCTGATGTAAACTGAAAAATGAATCCAATTGAATTATGCATTCTCTAATAGGTGAAGCTATTTTGTCCAATTCTTGCAAAAGTTGAAATAAGGTGCACTGATGTTGGCTACAAAAGTACCGCAGAAAAAGAAAGTGTCTGTCACGCAGGGAAAAATTCTCCACTCATTTGTACCTAGAGGGAAGATTCATTAAAGTTGCCCTTGTGAAATTGAACAGAGTTTGCTGCTTTGCCTGGATATATAGAAGAACAAATAATCCACATTTCAGCTCCATTTTAGAAGGTAGAGGTGTTCTTGGCATGAAAATTTCTTCTCCTTCAGATTAGCTCATTGGACTGAATTGCCTTTTCTCATGTAATCAAACTGATACATGTCCTAAATTCTTATGCAAAGGAATTATATGAAGATGGAAGGATGTAAATTCACTTGAAGGGGGCAACTGGATTAACTGTGTATCAGCAAGCGAACCACACCATGACTGTTTATAATCTCTCTGCACGCATCACCTGGTATGGAGCATTCCACAGCATTAAGAATCAAATGTGGGAGGGGGGGAAAAATATCTAGAAAGGCTGTGGGATATTTGAAATGGTCACTTATGTCAGTTCTGCTTGAGCACTTTGTGAAGTAAACATTCATACTTTAGTGGATAGTGCTGTTAATTACTTGGCATTCCTATGCAGAAATAACTAAAATAAATTCAGAGTTTGCAGGGAAATTGCATAGTTACACTTAGGTTATGCTAGACATTGGCAAATTTGTAGTGGAAACATTCACCTAAAAGTGTGCTTTTGTGTGAAATTATTTTAAATTGGCAGCCTTCATGGGCCTTTTTCTTCTACAATAAGCAAAACTGATACGAAATCTGAATGCATCCAAAAGTGGCTCTTCAAAAGGCTGATTCAAGTCCAAATGTTCTTCAGTAGCCGTAATGAGCAGCCTGAACTGGGCATATGTTTTCTCAAAACAACCCCGTCCAGTCTACCATGACAGTATTGCATTTGGCTGGACCTGGTGTGACTGTGGCATGATCGAACCCAACTCAAGCCCAACCCAAGCCCAGGTGGGGTGGTAAGAGGAGAACTTGTCCGTTGCCCTGCCTGCCCTGGGTAGGTACCCTGTGCAAATGTGCTGGGGACCACCATGGAGTAAATAAAGGTACCCAGGCAGTCTTTGGCTGTGGAGGGACACAGACTTGGCTCTTGCCTACAGCGCTTTCAACACTGTAGCTTTCTTCCCAGAACTGTTAAATGAGACTGTGCTGGAATGAGTTGACCAGCAACAGGTAGTTTATTCTAAGATCCCCAACAAAGGGCTTCCTCCCACCCCCACAGTTCTTTCTATAGGAGAGGCCTTGCACAGATGTCTCAGTGAAGTTTTAAGCTAGACCTGGTTTAAAAAATTAATTTACTTTGTCTCTAGGTGCTGCTGGAGTCTGAGATGATGAAGTGCTGTGGGAATAATCTGTTATACCTCTCAAAAAATTGATGTTCCTGACTTAACTAGCTCACATGGCTTGAGATGCATAACAGTGACCATTACAGAGAACCAGATAATAAAGGGTAATGATACAACACAAACTCTTTAAGTTAACACAAGCTATGCAGAAACAGACTCCCTAGGATGTTGTGTCTCAGTTTTAAGGAAATTTTCCCAGAGATGGGAGGTACTGGAGCCTGTCCTTTAATTTGCCCTACTTTGTCTGATTCTCCCGCTTTCATATGCTAACTTCCATTCTTTTCCAGGAATATAGACAATTTTGCATATGCAAACCATTTGGAAAAGTATCCAAACCTTTTGATATTTATCCAGACCAGATCTAACAGGGAAGTTTCCAAGCGGTGATGAACCTAATAACCAATAGAGCTAAGTAATAATTAGCAGCAATAATAAAAAAATATTCTGCAATAATAAAACTGTAATAATAATAAAATAAAAATGCAAGCTTGATCTGGGGAAATGGAAAGAGCATTTAAAAATCCAAATGTGAGCTCCATAATGTCAGGCACTTGGCCCAAGTTTGCATTTTTTAAAGCAATTGGCAAAAGTCTTGTTGGAGTGCAAGCCTGGTGCTTGGAAATGCAGGGGAGTGCTACTGTGGGCATCGCAGGTGGGAGCGTGTGACAGAGAAAGGAACCAACACATCTGAACTGGGACGGTTTGTGGTAACACCATGTTGTGGAACAGGACCTGGCAGAACCGGGACAGCAGCCCCTGGATGCAGTCTCCACCACCAGTGCGGGTTTGGCTGTGCCTTCAGCAACTGGTGCTGTGGCTCGTAGCAGAGTTCTGCTGGGGGCCCGCAGGGGCTTGTATTACCCACTGGCATGAGGTGGGTACCCAGCCGGGGGGAGAGGGAGGTGACCTGCTGGGTGCTGCTGTAGACCCGCATCACACTCACTTTTATTGGTCAGTAAGTGGCAGTGGCTGGGTGTAAAATACTGTGAACTTTTCATTTGTTTTTCACACTCTATTTGGTTCCAATACATGAGCAGGGGACTTTGGCATTAGACAATCACCCCTTTGGGACAGAAGTACCAGAGGGGAGTGTGTACCAACTTCTCAGCCACTCCAGTTTGTACCTCCTTGTGTATTAGTTCAAGCTACCTTGAAGGGAGGGTTCCTGCTAAGGTGCTAGACTGTACAGTGTCTAAATTATAATGGCTGAAGCTCAGACACCAGTCCCCTCCCGCTGACTTTGTTGTCAGGAGATCTTAGCCCAGCAGACGGGTGGTAACAAATAGCTAGGAGGCAATAACAACATTACTCAATGAATGTGAATGAGAGCCTGACTTTATTTAAAGTTGCTGTCTGCTGACATCAGCACATTGCCATAAGGCAGTGCCTCCTGCAGTGGTTTCAGATCTGATCTGGGGGAGTGGAGCTCACACAGGTCCACTATTCACAGTCCATGCCGAGATGTCATTGGAGTTTAACATATTGCTTGCTGGGGACACCTTATAGGCCCAGGGCCCTGCATCTCATCAGCTGTATTCTTAATTTTCCTGTTAGGATCTTGGGAATGTGAGTTGCTAAAAATGTCAGCTGAAAAAAAAAAAGGAAACCAAGATTTGGTTCATCAGTTAAAACAAATCAGTGAAGGACTTTGCCATCTACCAAAATTCTTAGCATATTGTATAAGACCTGTGGGACCACTGCTGCTCTCTGGTCACTTTCCTTATTAATACTTTGACCTCCAATAGTACAGTAGTATGAAGGATTTTAAGCACATGCTCAAATTTCGAGAAAGTTCAAGGGAGCTATGAAAATGCTTAAATGTTTCCACAAATGTGTGGTTTGGCATCATCCTACAGCCTCAGTTTTATTCACTTGGTGTGATGGGAGGCAGGTTGATTTTGTCCTTATGTAGTGTTCAAGAGAAAGGACCTAATTTTGAGAATATGGTAGCTAGCAGTGTGTATGGAGTCCTGAAGTTACTTGATGACAGGAGCATACAGAGTGAATGCATTAAAAATCATTTCTGTGACAATCAGTTGCCCTTCAGAGTGAATGACGTAATTATTACAGAGAATAGCTATACATGAATAAGTATATACGTAGCATGGACACGAACCATATAATTTATAGCCCTGATGTTTGGAAAGATTGGGGTGTTCAGCTCAGAGACTTTGGACTGACTCCCTGAGTTGTGAGTGGAGCCTGTTCCTTGGTGTTGTGGCCACCCTGGTTGTCCATGTCTTAAGTTTAGGCTCAGTGACTACCTAGGGATGGACCATAATCGTATAAGGGTAAAACTTTCTGCACATGGAGAAGAGGACAAGCTATTTTATAACCACAGGCATAGCTCACATGAAGGGTTTCCCTTTGGGATGAGTGAAAGAAAATATTCAATTAGGCACCTTGGTTTTAAAGAGGCCTTTTCTAACTACACCAGCCACTGCCTGCTTTGGCACCAGTGCTATAGTACTATAACCAGCACAGCAGTTACTGGGTAACTTCAGTGCTGTCTGCACTTTTCCACCAAGACTAATTTTTTTCTGGCTGCGTGGTAAACAAAGATCAGAAGAACACCAGGCAAAGAAGAGCCTGTGTATCTGTATCTCCAGAAAGACTATTTGTGAGTCTGTAACATATCTTAATTCTGACTGCTATCTATAAATTGAAGATTGTAAGTACTGAAGTACTGAAATACTGTAGTTTACACAATAATGCAAGTCACTTAAAATGATTCACTGAATTTGTCTTCCTGTAGCCAGCTGCAAACTTCAAGAAGAAAACAAATGGAAATCCTCTGAATGCAGAATCACATCATGTAACTTGGTGGCTAAATACTCACATATGTTTATTGGTTTAGTAACCTATTTCTTGCATATTTATATATATTTTTTATCCATAAGCTCTACAGGTATCCGAAGTGTCTCTTGACATTTCTTCATTTTGTGCCACCGCCTGAATAGGGCAGGGTTGAAGCTGCCCTGTGCATGTTTCTCTTACGTTGGCAAAAGAGCCCAAAGCAACCACACAGTTTTCTGGCTTGTGTTTCATTACCTCCCTGAGCTGACCTCCTGGAGACGTTTGTTTAAGTGAACTTGAGCCAATGAAACACCAGGCAACAGACTGAAAATCTTGGTTTAATTGAGTCATCATGCCTAGTACATGGGAAGCCTGGTGACAATGACAGAGTGCTGTGCAGTGATTTGGAGGGTTAGCTGTTGCACCAACTCCAGGCATGCCAGGCCCAGATGAACTCAATGAACTTGAGGTACAGAGTCACCCCATATGTGAGCAATAGGATGCAGAGGTTTTGCTGTGCAAGAGGCATCCAACCGTCTGCCACGTGCCCAGTAGACCTCCGCAGTCACACAGCATCCCACAGCTGTGTGACTGCTGATACACAGCTGATGTGTGCCTGTGTAGCAGTAATTTTTCCAGAAAGAGTAGCACCTCCTGCCTGAAAACTCGGTGTGTGTGTGTGTGTGTGTGGTGGTGGTAGATTCCCATTAAATGGGAGCGTGTATCACCCAAAGGCTAAGGCTTGGCAGATCTCCAGATGTAGATCCTCAGAAGTTACAAACCAAACTCTGCCAGAGCCCTGGGGGAGCTCTTTTTGAGAAAACAGTGAACAATCAGACCCAAATCCCAAGAAGACTGTTATCCCCTCTGGAGGCAAACAAAAAAAAAAATATTCACAACAGCTCTTCTGCATAAATCCAGGGTTTTGGTGTTACTCTGCTTGTAGTGCAATCGGTTGCCTGGCTGGAAAAGTTGTTGGAGAAGGAGCTTTGCATCTTTGTTTTCTCATGCAAGTTTGTTACCAGAATTACAGAGATAATGGGAACATCTTGAAAATCTCTGCTGAAACCAAAGACTATAATAGGCAGAAATTAAGCACAGCTGTACCTAGTAAACAGAATTTAATAACAGCTCTATAGGACTCAGTGAATTGTGATCTTTTTATAAGTGATGCTGCAGCCATGTATGGGACTAATTTGAAGAACCAGATGCAGGACACGTGTGGCTCCCCAGCACTCACGATAGACACGGTAGATTTTATAATCTTCTTTATGTTCCTGATATTTCTTTTCCTTTCCTTAGGCTTCTTACATTTGTTCACTGCACACACACGCATACCTTCCTAGACTGAAGTGCTGTCTCTGCTGAAGTTAGTGACAATTTTGCCAATGACTTTTGTGGGACTGAGATTTCATACCTGGTCTATGAAATACTTTCATGGCTGGTATATAAAATAATTTCATACTCTGTAGATTCTCTCACTTTGATATATTGGAAAAGACTTCCAGGTTTTCTAGGTATGATCTAGAGTTAGCATGCAGGCTATAATTAAAAAAACAAAACAGTGATGCACTGAGGACCAAAGAAGCATTTGTTTGTTTTGCCTACAATGCGAGTTAGCTGTTTCAATGTCAGTCTATCTATAATTACGTTAATATAAATAAAGCTGTACTGTCTGTGCTTTACCCAACTGAGGGATACACTCGAGTTTTAGCCAAGCCAGAGGGATGAATCTAATTGGTTTAACACAGATCAGACAGATCGCAACTGACCTTGTAATACAAACGTGATAACCAGAGATGCCAAAAAGAGCTAGCCACCTACGGACTTGGATCAAACAGGACCTTCTGCTTGGGGGACCTGCAGTGCACTGATGACACCCGCGCTTCAAAGGCAACCCACAGAAGAAAAGTGAGCCTGTGACCTTTGGCTCATCACAACGAACAAAGAAGCCCAAGAGACGGCTGTTGGGCTTCCTTAACTCCATTTGATATTAGATTAGGAATACGCAAATCACTAGACCCTGAACTGGCTGGATTTTCTGCTTCTCTGTTTCAGCTCCTGGAAGTCCTCCTGGAGGAATTCTTCTGGATTTGGAGCTTTCTCACTTTTTCTGAAGGGCCAGGTGAAATGGGAAGGGCTGCGCAGGCTGGGCATGTGCTTTCAGCAGCAGCGCGCTTCTGGACCCGTACGCGAGTGAAACAAGTTGAGCAGGTAAAGTACAGCCCTGCTGGCATGTCTGGCCCTAGCACACCAGGCATGGATGGAGGTCGGCTCTCCAGCTGGTTTCATGTCCCCAGTGGACATTGCTGAGTCAATGAAGCTCTGGCAGGTCGACCTGGCCAAAATCGTTTCTCTGGTCTCCTGCAAGGAATTTGAATTATACAGGTAATGACAAAACCAAAACCAAGCAGGAAACTATAAACACTCTGACAAAGAAAGCTCCGTTCCTGTGTTTACTTGCACTTCCCCCTCTCTGTCCCTGTGACATCATAATCCTGCCAGTTCTCTGGTGTTCACACAGTGTTTTGGGGAAATGAAGTGATTAAGACTCAAGCTTCTAATGCAAGCAAAAAAAAATATAAACATGTCTTAACTCTAAAATTCTAAACTATAAATGGGAAAATAGGCATAAACCTATATCTTTTCTTCTCTGGCATCTTTAACAATGTTGGGTGATAGCAGCCTTAATGTATGCTGGAGTTATCCACACTGTGGCCACCAATCCAAATGCCAACTGCACATTAATTTTGTTCTAACCTAAGTAGGGTCCCAGTTCTGCTTGTCTGCAGGAGAGGCTGTATTTCTTGCTGCTGCCACCACTACCAGTGATGTTACTGGCTCTTGCAGCACCACCATCCTTCCTCATTCACTGCTCATGCTCCTGATCCTCCACCCTTTCTTGAACTTTGCAGCTACAGCAGTACCCCAGCATGGAGCAGGAGCTGGCACTGGAGAGCTTCTAGCAGTGACACAACAAGGAAAAGTAAAAAAAAAAAAAAGGATATTCATAAGCCAAGCCAGTGCATCCTTCTTGCTCCCCATCCATCTGCACAAACCACTGCAGAAGGATGATACAGGGGTCGGATAGAGTGCCCAGCGAGGGCAGGGGGTAGGGCTGCTCAGGATACAGCCCTGGTAAGAAATCCTGAGGAAACTGCACCTCACCGTTTTCCCCATGGCAATAGCAGTGAACGCATCCTGAGTGCCGAGAAGCTAGCTGCAGCATTAGTCGCTGTCTCTTTCTTGATGAAAATACTAACGTGTGACCTGCATACTACAGAGGAATTGGCAATTTCAGATCATTACTGGGGAAAAACATGGCAGGGTTTAACTTGTCTCACCGTAGAGCTAGTGTCTCCTGCAGCAGCGAAGGAAGAAAAGGCTCGACACTGCACTGAATCCACTTTTGTCTTAGCAGGGTACTGGCTGCATCTGTTTGAAAGGCTTGCATTGTATCACTGTTCTTTGTTATCAGGTTTCCCATGGTGGTCAGTGTTACATATCTTACATTGTTTGAGCTAATTAAGCCGGGGAATCAGGGAAAGCACATTTCCGGCGGGAATTTATTGTCAAAAGATATTTCAGCTGAAGGGGGAAAAAAAGGAAATCTCCCTTTATGTCCAGCATTCCTGAGCTGTTTCATAATATTCAGCGTTCAGCTTCATGGAAATAAACTGACAACAATGTCAAGGAGTTTGAACTTGAGCAATATCCCCCCTGTTTCGTCAAATTAAAAAGTGCTGTAAAGAAAGCAAGGGATCTGCGCAACCACGAAAATAAAAGTATTTGAATAGACTTGGTTGGAAATGGAGTTAGAAGTGTTTGCTGATCTACAAAAAACCCTGTAGTTTGCTCTCAAGGTTCTTTGTGCCGCTCTATGATTTGCACCCACTTTTACGTGTCCTTACAAGAGAAATACAAGTGGTGGTGTTTTAAGTCTTCTCTGGTATGTGTATAGGACACTGGCAGAGGCAGAGAGGTACAGTTCACTACTGTCTGCACCCAGTGTGTTTGCTCACAGCAGCATGAAGGGGTGCTCAAAGCACCCAGCAGCAGGATGGGCTGAGCCCTGCCCCATCAGCACGGAGTGTGTTTTCCATCACCTTCAGTTGCTTGGCAAGTGTTGCCCATGGGGCAGAGCCTTGACTGCAACATGGTTGTCAGTCCAACCTAAAAGGGAAACTCTGCTCTTATGTATGGGACGTCATATATAGACTGACTGTTAGGAAATCCTGTGTGTGAACAAAGCCCTGTTTCTCCTCCAAATAATATTAATAACCACCATAGATGGGATTAGTGACAGTGACAGTTTCTTCATTTTCACCAGTATGTCTAAAAGGCTCTGCTGAAAGAAGTGAGGATGATTATCCTCTGCTCACCAAGGGAAACCTGAGCAACCAGAGCCCGCTGTTGATTATTACAGGCACCCAGGGTTTTGGATGAGAAGGGCCTGTTTTCAGCTTTGCGTAACTTTTGTCAGGCTTTGGCTGTTCGGTGCAAAATTGTCTTCAGATGTATTCCGAACCATGGTTTCTTGTTTTTTGGGTTGTTTTTTTGTTTGATTGGTTTTTTTGTGTTGTTTTGATAGGTAGTTTCAGCTGAAACATTTCATCGCTTTCAAATGGGAGGAAAAAATGGGTTTCACCACTGGAAAAGGAAAGGGTGGCAACTTTATCTTTGGAAATCATTGGCAGTACTACTCATTTGAAGCAGTGACTGAAAGTCTGATGTCACTACACTGCCAAAGAAAGGTTAAAAGTTAACCTAGTTTCTAGGCCTCTGAAAGGTTACAGAGGCCTGCATGCACATGCTCACCACAGAGGAGTGTGTTTTGGTCAAACTCCTTTCATATTTGGTCTGCAGTGAGTAGGCTAGACTGCAATCTATCATCGCTATCCATTAATCCTTTAGGTCAAGTGAGAAGAGTCTTGGATAGAAGAGATTCCAGCTTTGCTGATGACACATACAGGTGTCAGTGTGAAGCTGAATGATAACACTTCAGTCTTTCCTAATTTATTTTTTTTCATAACAGGAAATTACATGCCAAAGCTGTTAAAGAGATTGTGTTGAGATGGAAAAGTCAGAGACTCAAATAGGAAGAATTTCACAATTAAGGTTCTCTTCATAATCCCATGCCAGTCCCTTTGTGCAGATTTTATTATTATGATCCATCTTTAATTAAATGATGCTGCAAATTTTTTTCCCTAAGTCCCCATCCTCATGTAGCGCACAGATCATAGAATCCCAGAATGGTTTGGGTTAGAAGGGACCTCAAAGGCCATCTAGTCCCAATTCCCTGCCATGGGCAAGGACACCCTTACTAGACCAGGCTGCCCAAAGCCTCATCCAACTTGACCTTGGACACTGCCAGGGAGGGGACAGCCACAACTTCTCTGGGAAACCTGTGCCAGTGCCTCACCACCCTCACAGGGAAGAATTTCTTTCTTATGTCAAATCTAAATCTACCCTCTTTCAGCATAATGCCATTATCTCTTTTCCTATCATTACATGCCCTTGAAAACAGTCCCTCTCCATCTTTCCTGTAGGACCCTTCACGTACTGGAAGGCTGCTATAAGATCTCCCTGGAGCCTTCTTGTCTCAAGGCTGAACAAGCTCAACTCTCTTAGTCTGTCTTCATAGCAGAGGTGTTCCAGTCCTCTGATCATCTTTGTGGACCTACTCTGGACTCGGTCCAACATGTCCATGTCTGTCTTGTACTGGGAAACCCAGAGCTGGATGCAGTACTCCAGGTGGGGTCTCATGAGAGTGGAGGGGCAGAATTTTCTCCCTTGACTTGTTTGCTGTCATGCTGTTTTTGACACAGCCCAGGATATGTTGTCTTTCTGGGCTGCAGGTGTACTTTGCTGGGTCATGTTGAATTTCTCATCCACCAACACCCTCAATCCCTTCTCCACAGGGCTGCTCTCACTCCATTCTCCACCCAGCTTGTAACTGTGCTTGGGATTGTGCTGACCTATGTGCAGGACTTGTTGAATTTAATGAGGTTTGCACTGGCCCACCTCTCAAGCCTGTCAAGGTCTCACTGGATGACATCCCTTCCCTCCAACATGCTGTCCACTCCACAGAGCTTGGTGCCATCAGCCAACTTGCTGAGGGTGCACTCAATCTCACTGTCTATGTCAACAGCGAAGATACTAAACAGCGCCAGTCCCAATACCCAGCCCTGTGAAATGCCACGCATTACTGGTCTCCACTTAGACACTGAGACAGCTCTCTGAGTGAGACCGTCCAACCAATTCCTTACCCACCAAGTGGTCTACCCATCAAATTCATGTGCCTCCAGTTTAGAAACAAGGATGTAGTGTGGGACAGTGTCAAATGCTTTGCACATGTCTGGGTAGATGATGTCAGTTGCTCTTCCCTTAATCTACCAATGCTGTAACCCCATTGTAGAAGGCCAACAAATCTGTCAGGAACAATTTTATGAAGCCATGCTGGCTATCACAAATCACCTCCTTATTTTACATGTGCCTTAGCATAGTTTCTAGGAGGATCTGCTCCATGATCTTGCTGGGCACAGAGGTGAGACTGACCAGCCTGTAGTTCCCCGGGTCTTCCTTCTTCCCCTTTTAAAAAATGGTGTGAGCTGTCCTTACCCTTTCTTTAATCCCGACCCATATGTTCTCTGTCTTCATGCATCCCCAGGCAGAGCTCCATGCACTCCAGCTGGTCACTGTCGTAGAAGGCAAAATCCCCTTTTCATTGTCCCTGCCTGTTCTTCCTTCCTTCATTCCTTCCATTCCAACACCCCAGTTGTAGGAGTCATCGCACCATGACTCTGCAATTCTGCTCTTAAAATTTAGGAAGACTGCCTTATGAAGAAAGCCATTGGCAGTAGGGTCTTCAACCCAAGTGCTCCTTAGGCTGAAAGATATGCAGCTCATGAGGTAGCAGGTTACAATAAGGAAGACGATTACATGGTGCCTTAGGAATTTGACTACTGGATGACATACCTGCTCCGGCCACTGCATCCTTATACAATGCTGACCGAGTTACTTAAAGGAGGTTTTTCACTGGTGGATCCTAAATGCAAACCTACATGCCTGCTCCAGCACCCAGAAGCTCCCGAACCTGCTGCTGCTTCTCTTCCCAGGAGAGACGTGGTGTAAGCAGTACTGCAAGAGTGGATCTTTACCATCAGGCCAGAGGGAAACTGCTCAGTTTCCTTATGTTTTTTTCCTGAAGGTAAATGAGCTAGACTAAAGTGCAAAGCAGATCGATACTCTGAGTTTGCATTCAGATAAATATGACAACATGTAACAAGTGTTCGTGGGTAGAAACGTGCTCTGGTGCATGCAATAAACCTTGGGAGGGAAAGAGGTGGGGTGAAAAGGCGCTGTGGAGTTTGCTGCAATGCTTCCTTCTATGGTTGCACTGAAATATCGATTACATGGATAGGCCCTTCAAGTGACCTGCTGAGCTGATAGAAAAAGGAGGAGAAGCCATCTGAAAGTGCCCCCAGAGATCAGGAGGAAGATGAATGGTACATAAGCAAATACAAAGTCTGAAATCAAATCATTAAGAAAACAACTCTGAGCTGGTCGTCATCTCTCACCTCCTTTCCGCTAAGGGGAAAGGCAAGGCAAGAGGAAGAAGGAGGAAGGAAAGACCACTGATTATTTTCTTTTATCCCACAGCAGCTCAGGTGCTGAATTCGTTACAAATTTTATTATGTGCAAAAACTGTGTCCTAATGGTTTCGGACTGTTTCTCCACTCCTCTCCAGTCCCCACTCCTATTATATCGAAGTCCATTAAGTGTCCAGTGATGAGTGCCAGGGACTTGGAGAACAAGCAGCAGAAGCAGTAATGCTGCCTTGCCTCAGCAGCATGTGGGCAAGAGAGAAAATAGCGTCCTTATCTCCTGCCCTGGTGCAGCAATCTGTGCACTGAGAGCAGAGCAACCTCCTGGGCTAGGAGCATGGGAGAAGCAGCAGCATCAGCACTGCTTTTTCCTGAGGCCATGGTCTGAGCTGGAGTTACTGCAGCTTTAATAGAGGCTGCAACAGTCATGGCAAACGTGACCTGCTCCATTATTGAATTGTGCGGTGCTGTTTTGCTTTTGCGTTTAATATTGGTAATTATGCAATTTCTAGACAACTTCCCTGTCATAACCAGGGCAGCAATGCTGACAAAACAGGCTTTAAATAAGCACTTGTCAAAGGAACAGCTATTTTTGTTTGCCCTATTTAGCGCTGTGTTTAACGTCTACGGTGGAAATCTCAGACAATTTTAAATACATGGTGCAGCTACTTTATCACTGCATCACAATATTCAAAATCCTCAAAGCCTGGAAAATAAAAGTGTTTTTTAGCAGAACCTTTTAGTGGTCCCTGCCTGCATGCAAAGGTCACAACTTTTGCAAGACCTGCTTGAGAGCCAGGAAGCACAGACAAGCTTAGAGTCCTTCTTCAGGTTGTAGGGACTGTTGGGCAGAAAAGGCTCAATATCCTGATTTTCCCCACCTCTAAAACCTCTAGTTTGTTCTCTGGGAAAAATAAAAGAAAGAATAAAAACACCAAGACAAGATTTAGCAGTCCTGCTGTTCCTCAGGTAAGAACCGAACAGAAAGCAATCTCAAAGCCTCTTTGTTTTTAATTAAGAAAAGACAAGAAATCCTTTTTCCCTTCCTTCATGAGCCCTTTATGAGGTGATGGTCTCCAGGCTCCTCAGGCACTGGGCTGCCTTGCTTGCTTGATGCTGGAGCAGGGAGCAGATGGTAAGAGTTTTCTTTCCCAAGGTGCTGTGAAGGGGTAACTGCAAGGCCCTGTCTGGCCGCACAGAAAGCAGGGATGTGCACAGCCTTGAAGAGGCTTGCTCTTCAGGTAGAGAAAAGGAGGCTAGATGGCCAGTGACACGACTGTGACAGTCATTGAGGAGTGCTTCCTTTAGGAGTAAAACTACCGGCCAAACACAAAAGGGTTGTAGAGATACATGTGGGAGCAGTTGCACACTGGTTTATTTAGGCTATTCCTTTATTTTTTCCCCCTCTCCATCTACAGACTACGACTTCCTGGCCTGTCTATTCCTGGGAAGTTAGTGATGTGTTTCCGGAGTGTTTCTGGAGCTCTGCTAGGACAATAGCGTCACACAGTTGCCTTAAAAAAGCTTTGAGGAGGAGGAAAAGTGTTCAGGAGGATCCTTGATACCTTTACACAGAGGACAACAGGAGTAGCAGCATTTGGGGGTCCTGTGTTTGAAGCAACACCCTTGCCTTCCTTTCCTTCTCATCTCTACCAGCGGATGCTGGAGAGACAGCCAAAGCAAACATAACACATGGGAAATGGTTTGCAAATCCAAAACAAATGAGGGTTTCTTTTATCAGCTGTTTCCTGTTGGAAAAAAATAATAAATTATCACTTTAACTGTGGGGTGTTTTAGTGCAATGTGCATGGAAACCCAGTAAATTATTTAACTGTTCCAAAGGAATTAGATTTTATTGCATGCATTAAAATAATCCTGGTATTAAAATAATACCGTCTATATCTGTTTTTCCCCATAGCCTTCCTTCTCTTCTCTTCTCTGGTCTATGGGATAAATAAATAAATTTTTAAAAGACAGTAGCTTAGCAGGTATCACAAAAAAAATGCTTTAAATTATTGTACTTTAATGGCACCTGCCTTATTCCACCGAGCCTGTTCTGCTCCACTCCTGGAAGCACGCAGAGAGGCTGGTGCGGATGCAGGGTGACCCCGCGTTCCCGGAAATCCCCGGCTGCTTTGCTGTGGCTCTCTATCTCCTGACTCCTAAATGAGCTCCTGCAACACCGGTCACCCACTGCTCCAGAGGGTGAGCTAAGAAGCCGAAAATAGCCTCTTTTCTGATAATACAGGGCTCTGCTTATAAAGGCGACATTCTGGCATCCCAGATAAGATGTACACAGCCTCCTCTGGTTACGTTTTCAGCCTCCCGAGCCTTTCTCTGCCAGGCAGAAGGGCTCATGCAGCGCTTTTCCTTATATGCAGGTGCTGCTGAAAATGCCTTTCCAGGAGATGCTAGCAGTGGGACAGGACAGGTCTGATGAAATCGTGGTCACCAGAATGGTGAAGCACGGTAGGTTTGCACTGCTCAGCACAGCACAGCTCTGACAGGCATGCCCATGGTTGTTATGGAGAGCTTGGGAGCTCCAAAGGCTGAGCAGTCCCCTGGTGAAGACAAGGGTGTTTCCAAGCTGTTGCCCAGGACCTGCTGCCCTACCTGCTGGTGCAGGTGATATGGCATTTGGGTGAGAAAGGGGGTGTGAGCTCTGAGAAAAACAAGTAGTCCTCCAAAAAGTGCAGGAATCGCAGGTTTAGTGGGCTGGGAGTAGACAAGGGAGACAGACACAGTCTCTTGAGATGTGATAACCACCCGGTCTGATGAACATTAAGATATATTCAGCCTGACTGAATTGCTGGCTGTAGATGCAGCATGAGCAGGCCCTGGCTTTTGGAGCACTCATGGGGCTGCATTTTGTAGGCAGAGCAAGCACCTTTATTTGTGTTTGTATTGAGACTATGACACCTGTGCACAGACACCCCATCTAATATCACTGGCTGGGCAGGGACGCTTCTCTGAGTCCTGGCTGGCTCATTTCTGAGTGAGAAGAGGTACAGAGCCCAATTATGTGAGCATATAATAAGTATATTCCAGAGCAGAGAAAACAGTGGGTATCCGAAGGTAGACGATGCTTCCCTTCAGTAACCAGGTCAGGCCTGCACCCTGGGATGAGGTACTCTGCCTCCAGAAATGGTGCTAATTAGGAAACACTTGAGAAAGTGGAATTTCCTGCTACTCTGGCAGCTCCTCCTCTGACCAGGAGAGCCTCCACGCTTCTCCTGGCACACCAACAGCAGACACTAGCACAGCCTGTCTTCTCCATGATACCTTTATGGGGGGAAAAAGCCTGGAAGATGTGCTGTAGTATTTTCTGGCTGCAGTTGTGTGAAACATGGCTTACCAGTGCTGCACCTTTCTTAGGTTAGAAACTACCATGGCGTCATCATACGGTTAAAATGCCGCAGAATATTCTGGACAAGATGAAGGTGTTTTAATGTATGCTGGCGCTTGGGTTTTAGCTGAGGGATTTAGCATAAGTTTGCATACATTATGTTAAATTCTACTGTAAATAAGGCATAGATATGAGCTGATAACCATGTTCTAGAATAAAATAGGACTAGAAACACTGGTTGCTTTAAGATTCGATAATCACGTAGTCTGGCAAGTGTGAATTAGGACATAGTCCAGCTGCCTAAAGTTTCAGCATCAGACTTACCTTGAACAGATGCTTACTTCTGGAGTATATGCAAGGTAAGCAAGCTGTTTACATGGAGCAACATACACTTGGTCGTGAAAACAGTGTGCCCAAATCTGATTCTTCAGGATGTGTTATCCTCTGGTTTCCACCAGAATATCCTCAGAAAACCCTGGGTAAGCAGGAAGCTTGTCTGAAATGCAGCTGTCCTGTCTTAACTCAGAAGAATGCTATTGGAGGTCTCACTTCTTAGAGGCGAGGAAATGACCACAAACTGAATGGTCTGCCAGGACTCCCATTAGCTGTGTGAGAGATGCTTCCCTCCTTCAAGGGATGGCCCATCCAAGGGTTTTTGTTTAAAAACGCATCAGGGGTGGATTTCTCAAGCCCACTGAAAGCTGTGCTTGAAGTGAAAGGGCCTGTTTAGTAATGCTTCATTGGTCACTGGAGCATGGGTATTCACAGTGCAACGATACCACCATGTCCTGAAGACTGGGCAGGCACTGAGTAGAGTGATGGCACCAATGCTGGGTTTATGGGGGGTTGGAATAACAACGTGTGTGGCTCTGGAGTTATTAAATAAGCAAGCCTAGAGACATTAGGGAGCATTTTGTTTCTTCTTGGTTTGTTCCATGTGTTTTTAGCTGAGAAAGGCTCCTATTTCCTTCTGCTTGCATCAAACCATGGGAGCTAATAGGAGACAGGAGTCCAAATGCTCTGTTGGGTCTGGGCCAGCAGTACCTGTCATATACATATCTCAGATATGTTTTGCTTTTGCTGCTCATTCGTTTGAATTTCTTTCCCATAGGATACCATTGGAAATGGGATCTTCTCAAATCCTGTGTGTGCTGTCCTCAGGAAAGGCTTTTGCAGATGGTGCCTTAAACAGAAGCAGGTGGGGAGGGATGGCAGTTCCCCTTTACCTCTTTGCCTCCTTCTCTGACCAGAAGAATGAATGGGAGTCTGCAAGTCTTCAGGAAAATCACCATGGGATTTTTTTTAACCAAAAGGTGAGTCTGCTGATCCCTGTGGTTCTTGTGGGCCCCACCAGCCTGCAAGCTGGATATGTTGCAGTAGGTGCAGCCAGACGTGTATGCGGGAAGCTCCTTCTCAGTATGGTGCATCAGTGACCAAGGAAAATAGGTGGGTTTATGCGATTAACTCAAGAAATACAGCTTTTCTCCCCCTTCCCTAACTCAGCTATAATACTATTTAATTCTCCTGCCTGCGCCTGAAATCCCCATGTCTTATCGCAAGTGAAAAGGGAGCCCCTTGTAAAACATTTATAAACTTTGTAAATGTTATCTTAAGCTGTTTTTTCCAGGAGACATGTCATCAGGTGTGTGGACCTGTAAAAAAACCCTTTGAGGGAGCAAAAGGCTGAAGGTGGGACTGAGTCTTGACTTGAGGTGTTAGAAACTTATTGATCATATTTATCACTTCACAGCACAGAGAGGAAATGCTAAGTAAATATGCTTATTTTTTAATAAGGGAATGTCTAGACTCCGTTCTTTGTAGTCCTGAATCTAATAATATAACATCAGCTGCTTGTTCTTGGCAGTTAAGTCCTCCCCTGAAACAACGTATTTATAGCTCTGCAACCTCTTTAAAAACCAGAGGGCCAAATGAGTTACTGAATCAGCCCTGTGGTTTTAACTGGGGATCCTTTCAGTTAAATGAGAATGCACCAGGATTTGTGGTTCCCCAAAGGAGCAAGATGCCAGAGAAATGATCTACCCAGGACTGAGCAGACTGGGAGGGAGAGCTCAGGAGCCTTGTGAAAATGGAAAACAAGAGTTAGAATCTCTCTCCTTCTCTCTCGAGCCATGTTTTAATTTCAAAGGCAGTACTATCCTTTCTTAACTGGGTGTTTAGAGTCTGGTTTGAAACAATTATGATCATTCACATGAAGCACTTTATTTTGCATTTAAGACTGTGTAGCAATAGTGATTGAGAATTCATGTCTCCCAGGCATGGGGCTAAATGAGTGCAAATAAAACAACTCACCACTGCTGTTCAAAGATGTGGTCTCTTATTTATTCTCACAAGGGTAGAGTGTCACATTATTTTTTTTTAGAGAGTTTTCGTCTTGTGAGGTTACTGCGTGCAAACTTCAGGAAGGCTTTTCTTGCAGGCGTAGGATCAACCCTAACATTGCAGTGTAGATCAGCTGCCACAAAATACTCCTACGAGGTCCCAGTACATGTGCTACTGGCAGCATGCAAAGGAGTGGCCTCCAGACCCCATTCTGAACAAGGTCAGCCTGACAAATGAAAAGATTCTCTTTGTGCGTTAAATACTAATCAAAAAGAAGGGAAAGAAATATATCAGCCCATCTCAGTTATGATACACAGCAATTGATATACTAGGCAATACCCCAAGGTCTCAGTTCCTGAGCTGTAGTGAAGAGCTAACTGAGAAGCCTTGCAAGCTTGTTGGCATTTTCTTCCTGCCAGGCTGTCCGTGTGTCACACATGATACAAGCCAGGGCAACCTAAAGGCTCGGTCCAAAGCACTAATGTTACCTGGTACTGAGGTGTGCAGCCCAGAATGTCCCATCTCTGCAGCACGGTTGTGCTGCGCACTCACTGCCCTCTGGACTGACCCATGGCTCTGCTCCTTCCCACCCACTCCCTGATAGCCCTGGAAACACTGTCCTCAGCAGCTCTCTCTTCCTCCTGGCCTGTGACAGCCAGGAAGAATCAAGGCTGGGTCTATGGCTGTCTCCCAGAAAACATTTTCCTTAGGTTTTCTTCCATTCTGCAGGTGGGATACTTTCAGCTTAATCCATTTCTGCAAACTGTGGCTTTTGAAACCAGAGAAGATAAAATTAATAAAAGAAAATCTGCTAGCCCTTGGGCCAAAAATAGGTATTTGGTAACAGCTTGCCAAATTCCTCCAAGAGGAAAATAAATTCTCCACTGGCAAGCCTTCTCTTTCTCTCCGCTGTATTTACTGACCAGCCAAAATTTCATGGTTATTACACATGGGCACTTAGGAAAAGGAAAGGTCATCTTACCTAGTGCTTTCCACAAGCCATCGTGATGTCTTGATGACATCAGAAGAGGATGCTGTAAGATGGAAGTTTCTTCCAGCATGGAGAAGACAGGACTGGAGGGGTGAGGCCTTTTCTTTCCAGTGGCCGGTGAGTTTTGCCACAGGATGTATTGCTTGTCTCTCAATCCCATGCTGTGGGTTTTTATTTTTAGACTGGATGTTGGCTATTGGCAATCATGATTGCAGTCTCTCGGAGCACTGCTTCGGGTGACATTCATCTGGAGAATGTTGAAACATAGGGGAAATAATTACAAGCAGCAGCTGCAAGACATTTTTCACCCCAAAGGACAGAGAAGAAAGCCAGCACAACTTTGAACCAAGAGGGTTCAGCTGAGGATAGGAGCCAACCCCTTCATCAAGCGAGCACAAATCCCACAAGCAGACAGATCTGTACAGTGTGGCGATTCCTGAGTAAATACAGTTAGTCTTGATCTGCTATCTCAAGCGGATTTGGACTGGGATCAACTCCCTTCTCCTGACAACGGGCCAGGTGTGCCTCCCTGCCAAACTGTCCTCCACGGCTGGAGCAGCACCATGGCCTCACAAAGCCATGGTGGCTCTCCTGGTTTCCTAGTCTGGACCCAACACAGGTGGGAGCTCCTGCATCCTCCCAGAACATAGGAGTAGCGACGCTGGAGTTGTGCATTGAATTTTCTCTACTCTGTTTCCATCCATGTGGGTGCTGATGGGAGTGAAGAGAGATGGCTTGAGCTGCTCAGGAGTATTCCTTTCTTGCAAACCAGATGATATTCCTCCTCTGCTGCAGTCACGGATAGCCAACTGTGGTTCACAATGAGCAGGGCAAGCCCTGTGCTGGGATTGAGAGGTGCCACTTGAATCTCCGCTAACACCGGGTTTAAATTTAGCACTGGAGAATAATTTAGGTCAGGAAGGACCTTCTTGTGCAGTTCCCCACTCAAAGCTGGTCCAATTTCAAAGTGAAAGCAGGTCTGAATGGTTTCTGTCAGGATGCAAGGGCCACTGCATGCCTGCCTGTGAGCCATGGGGGGTGGTGAGGTCTCCCTGTCCCACCTCTGACACAGGAAGGGTGCAGAATGACAGAAATAGGATGCATTTGGATTCACCCTTGAAAAATACTTGTTAATTTGGATGCCACAAAGACTAGAAAAGACTTTGCCAAGGGTTTTTCCCGGCTTTTGCATTACCGCGGTCCTCTCTGCCTGGCTACCGTTCAAATCATACCCACTGGAGCTTTGTGGTTGCTTGCTCGATTGAAGCCAAACAACAAAGGACCGAGCTACCTGATAGACCCACCATGTCTCAATGTTCTACTGGGACCATGGAGACCTGCACATCCAGATCCAGGGCCATGCACTCACTGAGGAGGAAACTTGATGGAACATGAGATAGCTGCAGCCCTCTCAGCGTACTTAGGGGTTTACAAGTCAAGTCAGCATCAAAGGACTCATGAGGCTTAAAGGCTTTTTTTTGTTGTTGATTCAGTTTAAGGATCTATATAGCCACCTAGTTAGTCAAATACTTGTCCAGCCATCCTGGGCTGTTATTTTTCACAGAGACCCAGACATATGTATTTATACACATACATACATATGGCACCACCTTTTGTAACCTAGCATTTATAGGATGCAAGACACCTCCCAAAGCTAAACCTGAAATAATAAACCATCTATACATTCCAAAACATTCCTGGTGTACATTAGAATATGCATAAATTCTTTTGCTATTTCTGCTGTTGAAAGCAAAGTTCAGGCCACATTAGTCTGATTGCACGATTTTGCACTCACCCGTGGGCGTTTGCTCTGCACACGCTTTGCTCTGAGCTGCTGTAGGATTCTTTCCCACTCGTTGGCATCAACTGCAGGGGAACTTGGAGTGCTGGGGTGAATGGGGGGAATAGCAGACGAAGGCACTGAAGCTTACACTGGCACTCAGGCAATCTCATCTCTGTCTCCCCTAAAGCAATCAGGTCCCAGCCTGAGCTAAAGCATAGCCGTGCAAGCAAGCACAGGTTCAAAGTGCAAATAAATACGTGCTTGAGGGCTCCCTGTGGGGATGGAAGGTGAGCAAAAAGCAGAGGTAGAGACATGGTAAACATAGCCAGCCTGTCTGGAAGGAAGAACAGGTTTGCATAGGATAGGGAGCTGGGAGAACATATATATCACCATTCTGCTCTCTGCACTCTGTCAAGTCTGAGTTTCCATTCTTCTTAAAGAAAAAAAAAAAAAGAAGTTATCTAATTGAAGTTGGAGGGAGGTTTATATAATTAATATTTGTTAGGTATTTTGACTTAGACGTAGCCTAATTCAGTCATCTTTGAGGCTTTCATGGAGGTACAGAAGGAATTGTGTTAATGTCAGTGAAGGAGAAACTGTCACTCACAGAAAAACTAGACTCTGCCTCTGAATGTTATGTGTTGCCTGTATACATGTATACACACACACACACTCTCATGCATATATATATCTGATCTCCTAACAGCAGGCACATGGCAACAAAAGGACGGTGGACAAACTGGGAAGGGAAATGCTGGTGCTGCAAGTAAACTAAGGGTTCTGTGGGGTGCAGATGGATATTTTCACCTTTCCCAGATGTAGGTCCATTCAAGAAAGCACCGAAGAAGAATACTCATTGGAGATGAACAAGGTTTTTCTATAGAGACAGATGGGTCTTGTTATATGATTCCTTTTCAAATTGAGGCTCCAGCATGAGGACATTTTAGGACCCCAGGTCCTTTGAGGGGGAGAGAGAAAGTTCCCGATCAGACCAGAAAGGAGTCCTTGTGGCATTCAAATGTTGACTGTGAAAAGAAAAGTGAGTGAAGTTTACCTTTGCCTAACTGAGTTTTGCTGTACCAGTTACTGTTTTGAAAAGTGAAGAGATACCTACTACATCTCCTGGGAAAGTGAGAAGCAGCTTGCTTTGGAAGAGACTGCTATTATAGTGAAGTTCTCATCTTAGCTCTCTATTTTTGGCTTTATGTATTCACGGCTGCTTGAATTTCCCCTGCAATAACAGCTCTGTGATTAAATGACTAGAATAAATGGTTTCAGAGCATCTGGGGATGGGTAGAAATGAAATTATTCATTTATTGATAGATAGTGAAGTAGATACTGATTTATATAGGATATTAAATGCTTTGGAGCGAGGGAATTAAATAGTATTTAAAAGAGGAAATATTGCCGCCTTGTTTTCTACTTTTAAGCACCTGTGGGGAGAATACTACTTTGCTAATGTTAGACCATTTGAATGTTTTGAATTATTTAGGGATCTCCAGTAAAGCTGATGCAAGTGTAAAAGCTTGCCTACGATAAGTCAAAGATGTCAAAAAACCCCACCCTACTTGTTCTTCCTTATGGCCCTTTATTGTTCATCACCTATGGTACTCGCCTAAAGGAAATACAGCCAAAGCAGAGAGTTCAATTAAGAAATCTATCTACCTGTCTACCTACCTATATATCTGTTTGTCTCTCTTTCTCCTACTCCGTGGATGATATTACAGTTGCTAGACATTACATTTTTATAATCTTTATTTCAAGCTAGGCTCTCGTAAGCATCCTATTTCAGGTGAAATATATCATTATCCCTGTTACAGTAGAGCGCTGGCATTATAAAGAGAAGGATAGGAAAATTCAGTTAATACATGAGCGAGTTCCTGCAGAGCAGAAGCAATGAAGCCCAGGGAGGGACTCATCCGTGTGGGTTTCTGATGCCTAATAACAGCAGAGCTCTTGTAGTCAGTCCTTCAGCGGAGAAGCGAAGAGGGTCTCTCTTCTCTACTTAGTCCTTTATTTTCACAAAACCCGTAGGGATGAGATATTTCTGAAACTTCACCCCTCTGTCAATGTGCCTGAAAACAAAAGGCTTCAAGAGTTACCAGGGGAGACTAACGGATGGGCGCTCAGGCAGGCTGTGTAAGCCTAATTTGTATAGGAAAGCGGCCTAAAAATGAATCGATAATCCTTGAACCAGGTGTGTCAGAGGGGCTGTAGCATATCCTAGAGAAGAAGGAGGGCGACAAGGGCTTCCATGGCAAGCATTTGCCCCATTCCACCCCCAAAACATGCCAACACACTTCCTGGTGTGAGAACAGGTACACATTGCCTATGGCCTCCCCAAAACACCCTGTGACTCACAGGAGAGGCAGGATGTTAAATCAGACATCTCCAACACATCCTTCATCACACTGTCCTCCCTGCTCACTCAATGGCTTTGATAACCCCTTCCTCATCCTCTACCAGCTGTTGCCCTCTGGACTGTTTGCTTCCAGAATTACTGGTTACTCCTTCTGGCAGGGATTTTCCTCCTTTGCTTCCTTTTTAAAAAATTTCTGTGTCTTTTCCAGATCTTCCACAGAGTAGGTATGGTTCTCCACAGAGCTTGCTTTGTTGGCAACCTTCTGAAATGTTTTATCTTTTTTGCTGCTGCAAAACAAAATGCTTCTCATACTTGTGTCCTCTGGTGATGGGTATGTTTCAAATACATCCCTGACACGTTCAGAGGTGTAATGGGAGACATTTCTCTCCACATGACATATTAGTGTTGACAGATAGGGGCTATAACTGCCTACCAACATGACTGTGCCATAACTTTCCTCCTGGACAGCATTAATGTTCAGTGAGGCCTCTTTTCATCTCTCTTTGCTTTCTCTTCATGTCATCAACTAGGATTGCTCAAAACCTTTTTTTATTTTTTTTGGCAGAAAGTGGGCTATCAAATACGTGGAGGCCTCAAAAACAAAATGTTTGCTTTCTGTGAGGACAGGCTGAAGGAGCTGGGCCTCTTTAGCCTGGGGAAGAGGAGACTGAGGGGCGATCTCATCAATGCCTATAAATATGTAAAGGGTGAGTGTCAGGACGGAGCCAGGCTCTTCTCAGTGATGTCCAGTGATGTGACAAGGGGCAATGGGTGCAAGCTGGAGCATAGGAGATTCCATGTGAACATAAGAAGAACCTTTTTCATCATGAGGCTGTCACAGCACAGGATCAGACTGCCCAGAGAGGCTGTGGAGTCTCCTTCTCTGGACTCATTCAAAACCCTCCTGGACATGTTCTTATGGGACTTAATCTAGGTGATCCTGCTCTGGAGGAGTGGGGGGTGGACTGGATGATCTTTTGAGGTCCCTTCCAACCCCTAACATTCTGTGATTCTATAATTCTCAAGGAGGAAAAAAAAGCATAAGAGGCAGACCTAAAATGGAGTACCTCCCAGTTTGAAATAAGAGTATTTGCACAGTTTAATCAACTGTTTTAAAGCCCAGTACTTTCTGCCCAACTTGCCCAACCATTAGACTCACAACTCAAATTGCCTTGTACCAGCCCAGTTGTGGTAACCAACTTGGACCATCATAAATGCCAGGCAAAGAACAGCTGCTTAAACCTCTGCCATTAATGTGATTTGTTTTGAGAGCAGCAGCCATGCCTCTGTGCCCTCGAGGAAGCAAACTACAAGAATTCCAACCATAAGTCAAGTCCCAACAATCCTAAGATAACTGGTGTTAAGTTAAATCTGAAACATATAGCCCTTTACACTGTTTTAAATTAATCTGCTTAAAACCACACCCTTGGGGACTATCTATATGAAAAATCTACTTTGCAGTAGTGTGAAACGATGGCGTGGTTTTGGCTGAGATAAACAGGGTCCAACTGTAGTGGGCAAGAGAAGTGAAGCCTTGCAGCACCTTAGGCCACCTCCCATGGGTACATGGTGTAGGGTGGGACAAAGTGGCTGCTGGAGGTCTTTCCCCGTCTTATAGAATCATATAATGTGTTAGGTTGGAAGAGATGTTTAAAGGTCATCTAGTCCAGCCCTTCAAATTGGGGGAAATCTTGGGGAAGTTTAGGTGATTTCTTGAAGTCTCTATTTCTTTGTCTAAAGCCTGCATCACACAGCCAGGAAGCCATATCCGGTGCTGCATGGGAATATGGGCACTAACTATTGGATGATCAAATACTCAAGATAACATGACTCTGAGCAACTCATGAAAAAAACATGAACTCACGGATGTTCATGAAAACGGAGAAGTTGGCAATTATGAGCCAAGAAATTCAGTGTACTTGTGTGTCAATCACAGATCAATTGTAACAAAATTATAGGGCTATAACGAGCCAGTAATTTGCTTGTTCATTCAGAATCTTAAGTACAATTTTAATGTTTGTTTTTCACCACTGATACAGAAACAGCTGTAAACACCATCACTTTTTCTAATGTGTTAGCATCATTACTTAGGATGTATTGGCCTAGATGGCTCCTGGAAGTTTTCAGAACAAGATTTGTTTCCATTTTATCTCAAGGCTTAATGCATATACACTGAAAATTTTGGCAAAAATGTGAAAAGAAATTGCAGTGAAATATTTTCTATAGGAATAAAGCAAAGGAATTTTGAAAGTCTGTTCAAAATGCTCTTGTTGCTGCACATCAACCTTCCAGAAGTAAGATTTGCATAAAAATTTCCATGGAAGTTCATTTATTTCAAAACTCATAGGGTTCTGTAATTCTCTTTCCAATTTAATGCAGACAAATATAAAGCTAATTTGAGTAATATTGGATGCATGATCTCTCTATCTATCTAATAAACATATTCTCTGGGAACACAAATAAATTCCAGGTCTACACTGCACACTAGGTCTCTGTGTATGTTTCAGTTCAAACTTTTCCATCTTAACCTTCCTTCTTGTTTGCAAGTCAGTAATATTGATGATTTCTATTTTCTATCTGTCCCCCTTGTTTTAAAGGAATGTCAACAGGGAAAAAAATAGGCAGCTCCCTTAGCATATAGTGCAGCTCCATCTCTGATCCAAGATGGATTCATTAATAAAAAATAAAGATTTGTGATTGTTTCAGATGAGTGCCTAACAATACCTTGCATGTGCTACTTTTGCTGGTAATTAAGACTACATTTCTCACAACTTGTTTCTTACTGATGTAAATGAAGTTCTCTTCCTCCCCTCCTCAAATGTTTTAGAATATACTTTCCTTACACAGACTTTCACATTTCTTCCCAATGTCTTACATTCCTATGACCTAAATACTCTCCAAAAAGGCACTATGTCTAAGGTCAATGAAACAGGAAAATGAAACCCTGAGAGCCATCACAGAAACTGCCTTTACACTCACTGCTTCCAGCAGCAATGGTTAAGTTTAGCAGCAATCTATTATTAAACAGACCAGGACACTTCAGTCTAGAGAGAGATGACTGGGGCCAAGGTGGACTACAGCAGTGTCCTATAAAACCACAAATGGCTGGAGAAGGTATAAACACAAGGATTATTTACTATTCTTGGCAGTAAAAAATGGGATGCCCAGCGAATTAATCAAGGAGTGGATTTAAAACAGATTGAAAGAAGTCACCAGTGCGGTCTCACCCTGGGGAGTCGTTGCCACAGGATATTTAAATGGCAGAAGTATAAACAGGTTGAAAAGTTTATTGCATTAATTTGGGGGATAAGATTTATTAAGCACGATAAACATAAACACAGGCATGAATGTCATAGAGAAGATGAATTAAGGATGGTTATTCACTATTCCTCACTGTTTTACTTGATGCCTGGTAGCTTGTTGTTTTGTTGTGGGGTTTTATTCAGTTGACCAGGCAGTAAATTTCAAACACACATATGTAATTAGGCTGTGGAGCTCATTGCTAGAGGGTGCCAGGAAGGCCAAAAGCAAAAATGCAATCAGAAAGTGATCGGACAGATTGAGATCAGAAAAGACTCTTGAGGGATGTTAAATACAACAATATGAGAACATCCTTCAGCTTGGCTTGTCAGGAGCTGGAAGCCTACGCCAGAGGAAGGATGAATCTGAATTTACCCTTTTCTTGCACATTTCCTGAAGCATCTGCTCCCGTCGACTGCCAGAAACAGCTTTTTGGGCATTTTGGTCTGACCTCACTGGATGTTTTGTAGGTTTGTATCCAAATTGATCAGTAGTAAAGTGGCATCTGGATCATCCTGAAAACAGGAGTGATGCTGAAAGGCAGGGAAACAACAGAGGTGGTTTGCAATCCTCCTGCAGCTCGGAGGGATGACAGCACATCTCTGTGTGTGTTGTAAGCCTAATGGATCTGGCCACTGAACTCCACAAAAATACCAATTTACCTGGTTTGGGGGGCTTTTTAACGGAAAGTTTTAGCTGTAAGAATTATACAAGGGGAGTGAGTTGCTACAGCTGGGTTGAACCTTTGTGAAAAAGATAATTTAAGCCACTTGTCATTTAAAATGACTGTAAAAGGCATTAAGTATGTGTCATCATCCTGCCCCCAAATACCCCCCAGCTCCACATAGGAGGCAGGCTGGGTATTTTTTAGGGATTTAGTTGCTCTGCAGCGCAGCACCTAGGCTGAGTGTTGTTTCAGGGGTATGGTGAGCACCTTTGTTGCTACAGGAAAAAAGAGAAAAAAAAAAAAAAAGCAAAGGTGTACATGGAATAACAGATCTCACAGAAGCAAAGGAAAAATAGAACAGGGTCTGACGATTGTGTGGTTTTGGCAGAGTATTGGAGTCAGCTTTGGGTCGGGGTGTTGACCAAAGGAGGTTTGCAGGGCAGAGGAGGGAAATTTTTTTGGGGGGTGTGTTCCTGCTGTGCTTAAGGAAGCAGGGGTTTGTCCAGTCTTCCAAATCAACAGAATCACAGCAGAGATACCTGATTGCATCATCTCATTTCTCCTCCTAACTGGAATAAGCTAGAAGAGTTTGAATTTTCATTAACCACTCAGCCTAGAGGTATAATAGAAACCACAGAGACAGGCAGGGTGGCCCAGTTCTGTTTGCAGCGTGATGCATGGTGTTTCCATTCATTGTGAGGAGAATTGACTTCTTATTTCTGTTGGTGCCTGAGTTTCCAGCAGTGGAAGGGAGACGTTTGGGATGACACCAAGCTGCACCAAGAAATACTCCTCAGCTGGCAAGCGAGCTCTGTGGAACGGCGTCTATGCATTTTTCAAGAGGACTCTCACAACTGCAAATCAGCCCTGAGTCAGTTTTCAAGTGTGGCAGGGGAAGTCTTAATTCATGTTATTTTAGGTCCCTTTCTGTCCCTGGATCACCCAAATTCTGTGCTCATGAGTCTGTCTGCATAACAGCCACGCCAGGTTCTGGCTGGGGATAGGGTGGGAGGAGAGGGGTGATACAGCAAAGCAAATCTCTGTACATCCAAGAGCATCCCGCAGAGGTCAAAGAGGGGGTGCTTCAAAAAGGTACCAGCAGTAGTTTAGGAGTTCTGCCATGTAAGTAATTGTATTTCTGTGACCAGAAAAAGGAAGAAAAAACTCCACCTAGATTTGTACCCCAGGCAGCATCACTGTCTTTCCCCACTTCTGGGCTTTGCCTTTTTTTTTTTTTTTTCTTCTAGTATCTAACAGCAAAGCATGTTAGGCCCAGAGCTCAGCCGTGGGAGTCTGTGCGAGAATGGCAGCTCCAAGACAGTAAGTGGAGGTGACAAGTTCCCAGCAATATTAAACATTAACACTGAATATTTTGTTGGTATTTAACTCCGGGATGTTTCATGTTCCCAAGCAGAAACAGAACATCACCCCCCCTCACCCCCACTATTTTGTTCTTAACTCCTCTGCTTGCTCTGTACATTCAGAAGGCTGGGATGCGAGATGCCAGCTCCTTCAGGGTTGAAATGGCTTTATATAAACTAGCAGAGAGGGTGAGCTTATGAAGTGGAGACAGGATCTAATTCCATACTCTGCTGAGAGTGTGACTTGAAGATGGGGAATACTTTATGTACAAGGTGGGCGTGCACTTGCGTATGTGTGTGTATATATATCTGTAAAGCTGAACACAGGAGAAATCCCGCTCGTACAACAGTCGGACGGTGGCAAGCAGCTGAGGGGGAGAGGTGGAATTTTAAAGTGATCTTTTTAAAATGTTTATGTATATTTTGTTGCTGCTGGAAATGTCTGCCTGCACTTCAGGGAGGTTCCTGAACTTCCCATGTTGGGGAGCAGCCGGCCCAGAGGGGCAAATCCATTTCTGCTGCAAGGCAGGAGGAGTTTTACCAGGGAAGCAGCTGCCCTGAAGCACCCGCTGCTCTCTCTCTCTGCAACTGGCATGAATGTCAAGTTTTTCTCCCCACAGACATCTGCCTGGGTGCTCCTCATGTTTGCCAGCCCACAGCTGCGGTCCTGGTGCTGATCAATCATCAAACCTGCTGTGGCTTTCAGCACCTGCTTAACATGCGATTCTGATTGACCAATGCATTTTGGGAGCACCCATTAGAGCGGTGTAGAACACACCATTAGAGCAGTGTAATTGCTGCCCTGACTGGGAGCCAGCCTAGACCACAGAGAGAAATGGTTTCCATCAGTGGGGTGAGGGTGTGGTGGGAGCGCTGGGAGCGCCATACAGGAGCACATCCTGCTTCCTTTCCCTCACGCCCTCTCCCACTGCAAGCATCCCATGCGGCACGAGGCGACGAGGAGCCAAGGGAGGAAACATTCCCATTATGTAAGAGGAAATGTAAACAAGGATATATTTACCAACAGCGCTGTCTCCAAACACCCTGGCTGTGCCAGCTCTGCTGCCGGTGGGAGTTGCTGCGCTTCTGCTGAGCTCAGTGATTGTTGCCCGATAGCGTCTGAGGAGCTGGTTCTCACATGTCAAAAGACAGATGCAAATGCACACACCCCTGCAGATCTCCATCGACAGGCTCCCAAACTGCAGGTGGGAATGCAGGACAGCCTGGGGAGAAAGGCATTGCTTACTCCCCCAAATGACCCTGTGTACCCCTCCTTCATCCACTCCCCACTCCTCCAAGAAGCTGTTCTCTCTTCTGTCTTTATTATTCCTCCAGGCCATTCACTGGCCCCAAGCCCTTTGTCTGAGACATACTTCTGCTTGACCAGCAGCACCTGCGAGATGCCCACACTGGTGGCCTGCCCTCAGCTTTTTTTGGGTAGGAACATGAGAGCCATGAACCAGGGCAAGCTGCAGTTTGATGGACAAGGCTGATTTCCATTTGACCTTGCACTACTACTAACTGGTTTCTGAATGTCCACCACAAAAAGTCATCAGCTTGTTTCTGTCCCACAGATGCTTGCGCATGCAGTTCATGCCCTGAGGACTCTGTGTGCACTGCCTTTAGGGAAGGGGCAGAGCAAAGTATCTCCAGCATGCACATCATGAAGACCCCCATGGCTTGAGGCTATACATCGGAAACATTTCTTATGCCTCTGAGACATGTGGAGAGAGGGTGGGGTGAGAGAAAGGGAAGGGAACCTGCTGGCATGTTGTGCTGTGCAAGATGTGCCCACTCACTGGAATGAAAAAGGACAGCAGGGCCTGAATTTCCTCTGCCCTGGCAACTATGCAGCTCTTTAGCTTGGTGGAGCTAGTCCGCATTTATGGGGTGTGTTACTGCAATCAGCATCCAGCCCACTGCAAATCACATCCTCTCCAACTTGATTTCTGCGGTCTTTAATTCACCTTTCCATTTACACTGTTGTAAATCAAGATTAACCCCATTAAGTCAATGGGCACGTACCAGCATAAAAGCAGTGTAAGTGGGAGGCAAATCAGATCCAGTCTCTTTATGGGGATGTTATCTGATTATTTACTATGCTGTTAAGTAACAAGTGCTATCCATAGCAAACTGAACAGCAAACAGTAACACCATGCTGGTGAGATATACAGCAATTTACTGTTATTATTTGTACATTTTACAACATTTTAAGAGAAGAGTTTGGGTTTGTTGGGTTGGTTTTTTTTTTTTAAGTAAGCATGTTCGTGCTCTCTTTTGAATACAAAAGATCATTGTTACCCTGTTTTGTTTCTCACATATTTTGTTTGTCATTTGGTTCCTTTTGGGGGATGAGAGCTCTGTTCTGAGAGTAAGTGAGCTTTTTGAGAAGCCACAGCATAAAAACACTTATGCCTTGAGGGAGTGCTAAAGAGTGGTGATGTCAGGTGATGCCTGTTGCATACCTGGGACAGCTGATACTTTTCCTGGTATATTTTTGTGTGGAGCATCGGTCTGGCTCTGTAGTGACCACAGTATGAATGAAAAGGAATGGCCTTCAGGATGCTTGACAAAGATGCAAGAACACAATTAATGGGAACATACAGCTCAGGCTTCCTTCTTCCTCTCACTTCTCGTGGTCTGTTGCTCCGTGTCTTGCTGTAGTATGACTTGATTCACCGACCAGTAGGGAACAGCTTACCCCAGACTATGACAATCAAGAACCAGTGTGTCCCCCAAAAGTGCTCACGGGGGTGACCCCACAGTGTGGCGATAGGACAGCCCTGAACGGGGCTGGTGGTGGGGCAGCAACCATCTGCACTGTCTGCAGGGATAGAGGGGGTGACCCTGAGGATGGAGTCAGGGAATCGCAGAACTGACTCAGGGCTTGTCCACACGGGCCAAGCTGTAAATAAACAGCGGTGGTTCACCCAGCAGTGGTTAGCGTGTCCATTAGTGCGTGCTAAAAGTGCACAGAGTCACCAGCAAAGGGTTGAATCACTCAGATGCTTTTAAAAATTAAAAGCTTTCTAAAAAGATATCCTTTATTTCCTGTTTAACCCAGAAGTTTAGAGGGCAGCCTCCAAAACATCAGTACTGGCCCCTTGAGACCTTAACCACAGAGCTGTTAGCCATTCACCTCCTGGGTGCCCCTCCTGCTGCCCAGCTACGTGCTAGACTGAATGGAGGAACTGGTTTTAGTTAAAAATTAATCCAGATAACCACAGTGATTAGTTTCTAGCTGCCTCCGTCCCCTGAGTGGAAGAAATTACGCCAATTTCCTCAGAGTCTGGAGCAGAGCCATGATGCCTCTCACCCCCCTCCCCGGTCCCTAGGTGCCTGCACCTTTGCAAGTGAAATGCCTTCCTCTGGATGTAGTGAAACCATGCATCTCCCTGAGAGCATCTCTCACAGAAAGCACAAGGTCAAAAATCATGCAGTTTTCCTTTCACTGCCTTCCTGCACGTTTATCTATAGAGGGGCTCATTTGCCATGCTGGCAGTCCAGCATTTGCCCTCTGAAAATGAGAAGGAAGAAATGATGGCACAGGCCACCACGTTGCCACTCATGCTCTGCCTCCTCAGACTCATTGCACGAAGCTAACTGGGTCATTTGCTTTCGGTAGCAAGGTTGTTTTTCTTCCCCCTCAAGTAAAACTGGCTTTTATGTAAATAATTTTTGGACCAGCTGCACTGAACTAATTATCTGGGTCATTCAAATTTCTGCTTCTGGAAGTAATTATGGCCTTTGGGAGTATACTGTATAATACTGATTTATGATTGGAGACTGAGAGTCTTCCTTATCTGCATGAATAGTATAAAGCAAAGTTAGCAAATCTTCCTTACATCCTCAGGGCCGCAGAGCGCTCCTCTCCCGTGCACAGAACTCCCTTTCGGTCTAATAAGCATCTCCCTTCTCCCCTTCCTCCATATGCACATAGCAAGGGCTCTCATTCTGGATATGCATCAGCAGGCTCTGCTCTGCCATTTGGGACAGTGCTCCAGCATCCTTAGCTACTTTTTTTTTTTTTTCTTCCCTGCCAGAAGCTTTATGTCCCATTAGCTCTTAACTGGGGCACTGGTGAAAAACAAGGAGGAAACTTTGTAGAGAGGAGAAGGCATATGTGAGGCAGCGAGGAATTGGGACAACTGGGCCCACTGACATCCAGTGATGAAGAAACCAGTTCACACAGAGTCATAGGTACCCTAGATTTTGTTTGCAAGAGGCTCTGGAATTGCAAGTTTGCAAGCTGCTCTACCTGTGTAGAAGGGTTGTCCGTCACTGCTGGCAGAAAGGGGTCTTCAGCAGGAAAAGGAGTGTGAGAGGTAGTAACAGTTCACTCCACATCTCATTTTGGAGTGGCTCAGGGCCACTATCTGCCCCCCAAAGGGAGCAGAGCAGCCTTGTGGCTGCTCTCAGCTTGGCAGTGCTGCATAACAGGGAGTGCAGAGCTGGTGTACAGCCACCGCTGATTTCTTGATCCCATGGCCAGCTCAGACGTTGAGAAAAGCTCATTTAGCTCTGAGCATCAGGCTTTCACTAAGAACAAGGACCAAAAGCTCCGAGCTAAAGCAAAGCTGTGTAAGAGCAGGGCAGGTGAGGACGTTAGCCTAGCGACAAAGTCAAAGTCAATTCACAGAACAGGCAGAAAGTGAGCAAGTATCAGCCTTTGTTTTTAAATTATAATTATATGATTTGGATATAAACTCACTAGTAATACAGCATATTTGTATATCACTAGATATAAAACCAGAAATGAACAGCCAGAGTACTTCAAGCTTTTTGAGCTCAACTTCAATTCATACCTGCACCTGTCAGCAACCTCTCCCTCGACAGACTCCTTATCCATCCTTTGTTCTCTTTTTTCCCCAACTAGTTTTTCCCTTTCTAACTAAACCAAGTACAAGTAAACCATAAGGCAGTAAAGCAGAGGAGGGCAATAAACATGAGATCTGCTCCTATTCCAGTGCCCAACTTCTTGTACGTTGCAGCCTCCGTTGGTGTCCAGTTTCTCTCTTTTGGCAGAAGGATCTGCCTGCTCTTCTGTGATCCTTCAGTGACCAGAGCCACAGGGGCTTGGTCCCAGTTAAACAGTTTTAGGCTTATGATTAATTATAATAACAAGGAATTATGTTTCCTAATTCATAAAGAAAAAAAAAATCACTGTAAATAGCATTTATGTGCCACAAGTACTAAGAATTAAATGAAAAATAAATGAAAACCTGGTGTAAGATGATCAGAAATGGATAACATTTTTCCAACTAAAATTTTTTTGTCTGGTGGGCTGTATTTAAAGGAAGGAATGAAAAATGTAGACTTACCAGTTAGAAAGTTATACTTTATACTGACTGAGTTTTCCTAAATTGTTTGTTCCTGAAAAAGTAACCACCAAAAAAAAAAAAAAAATCCAGCATCCAAGTGGATCATTTGGGAAGCAGCATTTGTATTTTCTAATTAAAAACTATTTTTCATTTAGAAATCTTCCTTTAATGTGCAACTAAGCAAGTTTTAAAACACTTGATGGCATTTTAAACAAAACTGAAACTACCACATCAAGTAAGGAAAAACCCCATCTGATCCAAACTGAATATATGTGATTTTATGATTCACCAGAAAGTGTGGAATGTTTTTCTTTCTCAGCACGATTGAAACCAACTTCTCTCTTGCCTTTCCCTGATTTTTGGGACTGGCAGGAAGCCAAAACCTCATTTGCCTACCTGTAGAAAGCATCATTAGTCATCAACATGGTTAGATGGGGAATAGCTGGAAAGTTAGGTGCTCCAGAGATCAATATTAGACCTGATCTTACTTAACATTCTCACTAATGATCTGAGAGTGTGTGTGTACTCTATATTAATTGTATTCATTGATGCCACTCAGATTCAGAGGGGTTGTGAACCCCAGTGGGGAGAATGGGAGCCTGAATAAATGGACAGAAAATTAATATCCTTTCAAATTGATCCAATTAAGTATGTTCTTTTCAAAAAATGCCAGTTAATAGAGCTGAGGCAAATGGCCCAAAATGCAGATGCTAGCTAAAGAGAAATACTCAGCAACACTGTTCAGAAAAATACTGGGTGGCCACAAGCTGGAAAGGACCCTGGAGTGCAATGTAAAGGCAAAACGTATCTCACCTGCTTGGGCTTCCAGAATAAGAAAGCAAAACCCATAGGAAAAAAAAGTCCATCAAAGTCTTTCACACTCAAAGCTCCTGACACAAGCACCAGCTTGGGAGGTGTCTACAGACTGCCAGATGTCACCAGAGAAAGCTTTTGTTTCTTTACATACCCTTTTTTATGTGCTTCCTCAATTCATCTACTGCTGGACATCATTAGGGGCACCACAATAAGACTCTTTTGGTTTGGTCCAATATGACTGCCTGTATTTCCCTGTAGACATCCTTGTTTCCTGCAAGCTGAAGGCCCCACCTCAAAAAGGAATCAGTAAATGATGCTCAGCTGGACAGCCCAACACAAGAGAGAAGCAGCACCAGAGATGAGTGGAAGCACATGGATGACGTAATCAATAGCTAACAGCAGGTCAAATTACAGAATTCCTGATGTGGGGAGCTGTTAGGGCTGTGAGAAGAAACCCTGTTCTGATGTGTCCAGTCAATTTCTGAAATTATATGAAGGTGGAAGTTTGTTGGTGGTTGTACAGGAAAGGCATCTTCCACTACAGCAGGTAACTGGCAAATGGGTCTAGTAGGTCTTCTCCACTTTTAACCTCTCCACCAGTTGTCTTCTACCTTTGATCTTGCTAGAAATCAATGAGCTCGCCTAATCAATGAAGAACAGTGCATATAGATTGAAGGCAGCTCTATGTGATTCTTTGAAGCTCCCAAATGTCAAGTAAAACACTGTAAAAACTTTTCCATGAGTATTTATTGGCTCATCATTTATAATGAGACTAGTACAGAGAGTCAAAGACACGGATCATAATGTCTGCAAACAGACGTGTCTGGGGCAATTATGTAAGTCCTGCGGTAGGGCAGGAGTCAATATTTATTATGGATACATAAATGATAGCTGAGAACAAGGATCAATTTTCCAGTGAGCATGGAGGGAGTGCTTGCTCACCATTTCTTAGTTTTCATGCCTCTAGGACTGCTTGAGCAGCTTGAAACAATCATCAGATGAGGGTTCTTTCCTCACTTTTTATTTTTTAATTCTAAGTTACTTCAAAATATCCTACTCTTTCCTTCTCTGGCATTTAAAGCAAAGCAAAACTTCTCCATCTCAAAGGACTTGCTCCAATTTTTCCCCTGTGCTCTGAATTACTGAATAACTACGTATGTCTCCGATGGTCACCTCTCTATCTCCTTCCCAGGGGCTGATACAAAGCCATCATTAGTACTGACTGCCAGGAAACTCTATCAGAGGTGGCCCTAAACAAGTATCAATATCCCTGTTCAGTGGCAGGGCTGTGGCACCCTGGGGGACAGGCTGCAGGACAAGTGGTGGCACCAAGCACTGAAGTGCTCTTCAGGGCACAACCACATCTTCTGTCTTCCCAGTGGGGCCAAGGTTTGCCAGGACAGCCTATTCAGACCTGAGGAAGGTAAAAAACAGGAATAAAGAAGAAAATTATAATATTCACAGAAAAGACAGAAGCACATCCATCCTTCGCCCAAAACCTCACACTGTTTTTGCTCTGACCTGTGTCACTTGGAGCTGTAATTTTCTCTTATGGCCAGGATCCAACCAATGACAATACTAGGATGCCCTTTGGTGCCAAGCCCCATTACAGCTCTGTGGTTTAAAGCCAAGGTAGTAAATGTGATACAAAACCCATACACAGGGCACAGGTAAGGGGTAGAGAGAACCCATCACTACAAAGCAGTTTGTCGTGAACAGAGTCTTCACAGGCTGCAACAGGCACCACAGGTGAGACCGGGCAGTGAGTGCCTGATTTAAGCACCACAGATTTTGCATGTCAGCCTGTCCTCCTGCATTTGGCCCTTTCCTAGAAACAAAGAGTGAGCCATGCCCAAGGAAACATAGGCAGCCCTGTCTGAATACAAACCTTCTGCTCGAGCCAAGTTCAGCAGAAGTAAAAGCGTGTGAGGGTTTGGGCTTGCATTCACTGATCAGACAGTTTGGATAGCAATGTCTGCAACCCTGCAGCTTGTGTCTGTCCTCCTGCCAGCACTACTGCCCTGAGACTGTCGGCACCAGTCCCACCAGCGCTCTTGCTCCCAGCTCAGTGTTTTAGCACAAATTCCCCATCCTGGTGGGTTTGTACGTACATGTTGGGGCTGAACCTGGACAGCTGCGATACAGGCGTAGGAGCTGATATGCAGGTGCTGTTGCAAGATTGGTACCTCCTTGCAGAAGAGTAGGAACAGCTGGGGACAGGGGCATCTCACACCCCTGCAAGCATGTTCTTCTAAAGCCTGCCCACCAGAGCACTTTGGTGCTCTTCTTTGGGTGAATCCTCCTGTCTTTTTTCTGCCGTAGACTCTGCACTGCATGTACAAAACTTCCACTCCTACAGAGAGAGGCTCCCAGCATGGGAAGCATGCCAGAGATTGGCAAGGACGGAGAGAAGAGCTTTGCCTGAAAGGCTGCATCCTCCCCATGCCCTGGATCCAGCGCTTTGGCTTCTTCTGTTCTTCTGCAGCAGCCACTGGGGACAGTTTCTAAATTGCGAGAGATCCCTGGATTGCTTAGAACTAGCAGTAGGTCTTTATCATTATTAATCTTTCATAAATCTTAAGCCTAAAATAAATGGCATGACTGCTCTGAATGTCAGGAATCATGGGCTGTGGCAATTTTGCTCACAGATGTATATGTGTGCTTAGGAATGTGGCTGGCAAACCTCCTCTATTATTTGCTCTGGCTGCACATTGTTTATACTTTTCTTCCTGTTTTTGAACACAGGAATTATTGTCTCGGTGGCTAGATAAAATACCTCTTACAAAAGAAAGTGCTTGTTGAAGATAGTCACTTTCTTAATGTTTGTTTTTTGGGGGTTTTTTTTAGAGCAAAGGAGAAGAAGAGAGATTTCTGGGACCGCTCACATTAATATTTTATGAACTACCTGTGAAAAGGTTTAGCGAACAAATGGCTGAAAATGGGAGATAATGTGGCACAGTGGACTAAAGGCACCCTGGGAGTGAATTAGTTCAGGCTGTCTTCTTCCACCCATCCATTAGAAACCAGGTAGGGCCAGGTCTTAATAGCCAGAGTCTCTGCAGGCAGTACTTGGCGTTTTTGAAGCTGTCCACAAAACAAAACAATTGGCTCAGTCATTGTCCCTCTGGAATTGGAGTAAATTTGGTGATGAGGCTAACTCCTTACGACATGAGCTGCGATTACTCATGGGACTGAACACACCAAGGCCGGTGAGACTCCTGGCATGAGTGAGGGCTGACCACATGAGCAGGTGCTGCAGACCAGGAGGGACATGTCTGTCAGGGACCTTCAGTGCAGCACAGGCACCCCCTTTCTTGAGAAGTGCTTGACAGAGCTATTTGCGCAAACCAAAAGCCAGGGTCTGTTCCACTTGCATTGCCAGCCCAGTAAGGGCAGGGAGGTGATGGGAGTTACCAAAGTAATTCCCTGAATCCATTCCTAAATAAGGAATACTGTAGAGTTAAAAATTATGGAGGATTTATAGAGTAAAAATACAGAGGACTATGTTGATCAATCTGTACTTGTATTGATTGTAAGACCCCTGTGTTACCAAGGGGTCCTGATTTACACCCTGTGAGGACAGAGTGCAGCAGTTGGAAATTCTCCAGCTCCTAAAGCAGCAAAGGGAGGTGCTCAGTGATGTCTCCTATGAGGTTTATTGTTCTTTTCTGAAGTATTTCACTCATCTACTATGACCTCAGTTGATGACATACCTAGCCCACATCCCTTAAACCCAAACTTCGCCCAAGGACGTAGCTTATTGCTGTCATTATTGTCACTGATACTGCCAGTAGTCCGTACAGCTCTTATTGTTGCCTATTGTGATATAGCTAAAGTGCCCAGAACATCACCTCCTCCTTGAGATCTACACACAGCGGTTGGCATCAGAATGGCAGCTGAATGCCACAAACATCGACGGAGGTTCTTCTGTGGTTGTTGCTGTTAATTAAAAGACTGAAGCATTTAAAGGGAAGCTGAAAGCAAAGAGTGTAGGTTGTGGCAACAAATCACAAACATAACTCATCAGTGTAAAAAGCCAAGAAATACCCATTTGTAGAGCAAAGTCGTACTGCACATAATCTCCCTCTGGCTTCCTGATGTCAGAGGTGAAGTGCACGGACATCCTCTTCTTTAGTTAGTGTCCAGATGGCGAGGCATGGCAGCTCATCCGCGACAGCCGTTAAAAGAGGCTCTTTCACCTGCTGTGTCAGGGAATCAGCTCTGGCTATACGATGAGCCAAGTTCAATCAGTGTCTTCTGTTGATGTGAACCCTTGCCACTTCACTGAAGTCAAAGGATGAGGCAGCTTTGTATGAGCTGAGAACCCACCTCCCTCCACCTTCAAATTTACTGCACTGATTTTGGATAGCAGCAATGGGAAATTCCCATAGTCAGAGGGGAAATACTCACTTCTGTACCTCTTCCAGTGCCCAGCAAGCATTAGCAGCTCTCTTTGCTGCTAACGCTTAGCAGGCCAGACAAAAAGGTAGCCATTTTAACAAAAAATATCTAGAATAATGATGGGCTTTTTCAGTTTGCAGACTTTGCACTCCAGCGCTGACTGTATGCTTTATCATCAAACACTGGGCAAATTCCAGGACCACCTGCCTTGAGTTTTGCCAGTGATTTCCTGGTGTTCTCCTGAGAGAAGAACTGGGGAGGTGATTCAGTTTGCAGTGGGATGGCACCCCAGATGTGCAATGCTCCTGCAGTTCAGGTGGGTTTTCCTTCTTCTCCCTCAGTCTTCACCAGGTGCAGAGAAATGTTGGGTGAGGAGAATGCAGGAGTCCATAGAAAGGCTGATGCATCTCTACAGGCCAAGAAAGAAGGAAAAAATTTATATCTCTCCCTGCTTGGGTGGCCAGTGATGGAAAGCGGCAGTCACTGTGAATTTACCAGGTGAATTATGATTTCCAGAGGAAGTGCATGGGAAGGTCACAGAGCAAAAGCAGATGTTATTTCCAGAAAGAGATGAAGAGGTTCCAACATTTCTTTTCTCAGCTTATCTCCACTTCTCTAATGCAGGAGCTGTTTTATTTGTTTGGGGGTTTTTGTGTGTTTGTTTGTTTGTTTTAGTTGTTGTGACAGTAAATCTCTAAGACCAAAACTTTGAAAAACAAGCACTTTGCCTTTTGAGAAATTTCCATGACACTCATTGCTTCAGTTTCCCTGTGCTGTTGACTGCAGAATGGGATGACATCCACCCTGGTGGCAGTGGTGTGACCCTCCCCTTCTCCAGCTCAGTTCTGATTGCAATGCCACATCAAGCAAACCCAAAGACCAGCAGCTTCTGACAAAATACTCCCACTGACTTCAAAGGACTTTGGATCCAGCCTCACACAGTGGTCAAACACTAGACATACCGGGGCAACCAAAGCAACCATTGCTCACAGCTGTGGCTGTAGGCACTCATAAAGATAGTAGAGACACACGCCTAATGCATTTCAGTTTGGATTGCCCCAAACAATGCAATGCCTTTTTGAATGTGAAGGTTTTAAGCCCTTCACAGCATCTCCTTATCTGAATCTGTTCTATCAGAGCCTGTTTACCAAATGGTTTATTGCAGACTCAAACTTAGGATATATAACCAGCAGTAACCTCCTTGCCTCCACAGGCCATTGGAAACTGTCTGCTCGCTTGTGCTGCTACATATCCGTCAGCTGAGAAGAGATCCAAACAGCAAAACACAGCATCAGTGGGCTCCCAATTTGCTGATGAGTCTGTACACTAGCAGGCAAGGCCTACTTGCATGAGTGTGTGCGCTGTGCATTCAGATGCACAGAAATAGAAATACACATACATCTTGGGGTCTATAGAATAATCCACTATGTAAATCATATAGTTTAAAACTTATTGCCAAAATACAGCTCTGAAAAGATTATCGTGCCTTGCAAGGACCTTCAAGATAGTAGTTTCACAGTGGCATCCCTTAGGGATGTCAACCTGATGCAGAGACACTGAAAAGCATCACAAGATGCAGACCCTGCCCTTGTGCAAGCTGCACAGAAAGCCACCAAGCCACACCACTATACACCAACCCAAGGCAGGGTCTCTGCTGTCTAATAAAGGGGCTGGTATTGGGCCCTTCTTTTTTGTCTGGAGGGTATATCCCATGCAGGAAAGCTACTGGGTAATAGTGCAGGGCATTGCACCCTGCAAATGCTGCAAGCCCCTGCACAAAAGGTAATAAATAGCCTCCACTCATCAGCTACATAGCACATTTGTGATTTTGTAGGGTACAAAAGGGAAGAACTGTAGTATAACTGGAGGTATGTTTATGTTCACTCTAGCTCCGTTATGGAAGCAGTGACAGTAGCTCCATAGCAGGTTCTAGAGTCTGAGGAATTTGGCTTAGCATCCTGGTGGGGCCAAAGTGCAATAGATTCCTGTAGATTATATCTATTTTCAGGACAGAAAGTTCTCTTTGAGTTTTCAACAAGCTTTTGGAGGACATTTTGGTCACTGGCAAGTAAAAAAAACCCCACAAACAAACAAATTTAAAGAGCAGTCACCCTTTCACTCTCTCTTATGCAAAACTATAGTGTCTCAAAGTGCTTCTCTGCTATGAGTCGTGCACCAGGGAGCTTTATGTGGCATTGCTCTCCTTGGGGGAAGACAGGAGGCTGGGGCTGAGGTCTGCATTACAGTGCAGTCGTTGGGAATGAGACATTTGCATTGCATCCTCGTGCATTCTGGAATTTATGGAGAACGAAAAAAAAGACTATTATAAACATGATGTGCAAAGACTAGGGTGTGTTAAATGCTTTAATGATTTTTTTTTCATTTTGATGTACTGTCCAATAACAGTTTCTAGCATGCAAGTGCTAACAGATATTACCAATAACGTTGCAAAGCAGTTTCTCTTTTCCTCTTTTGCTGTCAAAAGGAGCAGTTTTGTCCATTTCTTTCTCATTAAGCTGACATTTTCCATCCTGTGTCTCCCACCTTTTGCTGGTTTTGTTTGTTTTTAAGTATCAGCAGAATTACTTCAGCTTTCAGATTTGACATAGGAGGACTGAACAGAAGATTTTTCTTAGTGGCTGCTAACAGCCCTTCAAAAACATGCCTTGGTCTAACAAAATAGGCCATGTTGAGAGATATCTCTGCTAATGTGTTTGAACTACAGAACAGAAAGATTGGTTTCTTTCAAACGTATCAGTGGGTAGGGGGTGTCAAAGAATTACCATGGGGAGGAGGGAGTTTTAATGTGATTTTCCTAGTCTGTTTTCCCCAGGGAAAGTAGAGAATACCATACCAGGCATGAAGTCCAGGCTGGGAGTTGGGAGACTTTTGCTCTGTTCCCGGCTGTCACAACCCACAGCATGTACCTGGCAAGGTCAATTTACCTCCCTATTAATTTTTAGTGTGTAAAAATGCTGATGCTTTTTTAAATGCGTCAAACACCAGGCGCATTCATGGAAAGACAACTGTTGACTTCAAGATGAGGCTTGTAAGTCTCGCAGGTGTGGCGAGACGTGATTCAGTAATGCTTGCAAAGATCATCTCTGAGGTTCTCAAATGGAGGATGATCTGAGCAGGTAAAGAATTTTAGTGACAACTCCTAATGAACGCACACCTGTTAATCCCTGTGTCCGTGTCCCTCCCCGCCTCCCCCCTCCCCACTCCCCCACCCCCCCCCTCCCCCCCTTTTCTTTTCAAAGTAGCAATAAGAATGAGATTTAAAGTATTTATTGAGTGGTTGAGAAAGCCAACTTTTGACTCTGTGCCTTAGAGCAGTGCCTGGGGCAGGCAGTAATTGTGCAGAAAGGCACTGATAGCATGTCTTCTTATTGCTTAAGAAAGGTGCTTTTCCAATTTGCTTTGTTCACTAGGTTGCTGTACCAGACTCGAGATTCACTGCTATAAATACAGCGAGCTATATATAAATACACACACATACATACACACACAGAGACTGTGACTCAGACACGTTACCAGCACACTGTAGCCTAAGTCAGGATAATTGAAGAAAAAAAGGAAAAAAGGGAGAGTTCAATATTTTTAATAAATAGGGCATGATCCCAAAGTCACTTTAGCGGGCTTTATTCATCTCAGTATTCAGACCTAATGAGAATAAAGTGGCTCATAAGCACACAAATTTGTGCTAGACCTGTAAATTGAACCATATAGTCAGCAGGGTTTGGAGTTGGATATCATATTGATATTTTCAAGATAAGAAAAGGGACTGAGATTGTATTAATTTTTTAAGACCTGAAAAGTTCTGTTATTTACTGATGGGTGTGGAATTTTCTGGTGTGCAGAGTGATTCCATTTGGACTATACATCCATTCGATCCATCTACAGTCCTTGAACTGAGATAAAGGAATTTGGGGAGGTTCCCTGCACCTTAAATTCCAGAGAATTTGGAAATAGTGAATTGCCCAAAGGAAACTGGATCTGCACCTCATCCACCACATTGTGGGACAGGGTGATGGATGCACTTCAACTTCCTTCAATCCTGCACATGGGGAGACATGTAATTCTTCCCTTTTCTGACTTGCTTTAGGGTAATTTCTGTAGTTCGGGGCTTGGGGTACATGTTTGTGATCATACATTATATATATACACCATCAACCACCCAGTATATAATTGAAACCATTGTTTTTTACCAGCATGTCTGACAATAAAACTCTATGTGAGGATAGCAACAGGAAATGGATTTTGAGTTATAAATTCATTCAAGATTAATCAATTTAACAATATGAATGAATGAATGGATTTCTGAAGTGATATTCCAGATCTTGCAGTTAAACCATTACACAAACACTGCATGGGACACATCCACTTGCCTGACAATGTTTCTGAAATACGGTTTTACAATTTTCTATACAAATTTACTGTGTTCTTTTTCTTTCAGAATGAGCAAATGGAGTTGCTGGTTTTGGCCCTCAAAAGGCTTTTTAGGAGCAGCAGAACTTATCATACTTTATGAACAGCAGGAGGGAAGTCAATAACACTTTTCTACTCTCCAGTTTGAGAGCCCTCAGATACATGTTGTCAATTGATGTTGCAAATAGATATTTCTGAGGGCAAAAAATCTGGCTTTAAAGTGCAGTGAAGAAGTCCAAGTTCTGTTCTCAGTTATGCCATAGTGAATCAGAAATTACTTCATTGACTATACATAGCATCAAGACATTAAGGTCAATAGATCTTCTAGTTCTCCTTAGTGAAAATTTAGTTTCACTTCTCTGTATTCCAAGTTATGTCTGAATCTTCCAGCAACAACAACAACAAAAAGTTTATTGCTTGTAAAAATCTATTTTCAGTAGAAATCTGGGAGACCAAGAGGATTACTAAGTGGCAAATACCAGTTCTCCTTTCTGAGGCGAGATAGACACAAAACCTGCCCTCTAACGGGGAACCACCCAGCAAGGACCCATTATGCCAAAGAGCAAAGAAAAAAAGAAAATCTGTAAAAATCTGTTGGTCATTTTCTCAGAGGGCGTGTTAGATGTTAAAATGGAATTTCTGTGTTTTAAAATATGCTTGGTGACCACATGCAGGCTTCTGGCAGACCTTGTAAGAAGCATTACCATGAAACCATAGTCTGCCTATGTTGAATACATAGGCTATGGTGCATACCATGGTAATCACCACAGCATTACCATACCCTCTATGACTGATCATGTTACCGCAGTGGCCCACAAGCCCTAAGTGTGGTGTCTGTAAGGCACAAATGATAGCATTCAGGCTGCACTGGCCACCTCGAATGACTTGCTTTTCTAAAGACAGAGCTCCAGGCTGAGGGCAGCTGAACACTCATTCCCCAAGCCCTTTGCTCCTCATGAGAAGAACCTAAAAATTTGGCAAAACTGGAAGTGGACATATTTACAAGACACTGGCTAAGGGTGGATTCACGGGTGAGAGTCATTATTCAATGGTGCCTTATCAATGAGAGCAAAAATGAGACCTTCATTGGTTTTGAACTTAGACTCTAGAACCAGCTACAGCACTGAGGAAGTGAATAATAAATCAAAAGTATAACTTTAGATGAGACTGAAATAAGTGATACTCTGTGACTTGGTAGATATATTAGAGAAGGTGAATCTTTTTCTATTTCTTCTACTCTTTTCTGTCATGACAAATGCATGGTGAGAGAGAATCCATGTTGCTTAGCAACTCCTTAGGATGCAGAAAGAAATCAGTCAATACAATTCTGAATTAAAGCTGCAATGACCCACAGAAATTTTTCTAGAGAAAACCAAGAATAGCTATATATTCTCCGTCTTTATCCTGTAGTCACATTAGCTCATGAGTCAAACTCTTTAAAATGAAAAATCATGGAAATAAGTAGGTGTTTCTGAGGTGAAAGAAGGAGGCTAATTTATTGCAGGACTCTGAAAAGCGGGAACTCAATTTTGCTTCTAGCAATGCTGATCATTTTAGTTAAGGTTCAGTGTGATGCTAGCCATCTTAGCACACGAATCTTTTGTGAGCCAGACATGATTTCAGTCATGCAACAAGCTCTATTAATTCCTCCACTCATTTGTATTGTCATTGGTTACATTGGTATTTCATCCATAGCAGCTGAAGCAACTGGCATTGCACCAATAACAACTGAAGATATAGCTTGATTGTGCAGAAGCATGTGCATCAAGCCCTCAGCAGAGCACTTGCATCAAACCCTCCACAGCTGAGCTAAAGTATGGTACTCTTAGTCTTGGCCCATGAGGGAGCGTACAAGTCAGAGAGTCCCATTTTTTGGTTGTTGGATGGTTGACTTGGCATTTTAAAAACATGTTTATTCACCAAACACAACGGGCATTTCTGCAAGAATTAACAAGATTAATAGGACTCATGAACATTCCCATCAAAGTTAACAGGTTTCTGAGTACTCAGAACCAGGGATTAACATGACTTCCTAGAAATTCGAGGTAGATAAATTTAGTTCCTTTACTCACAGTAGTATTTATATACCCATTTATTTGTTTTTACTATTTGACCAAAACTCATCTGAATTTTCAGTAACAGGATTTGGTTAAAGTGGTAAAATAACAGAGGAAAATGAGTACATGAGGAAACTAATGTTGTTTTGTTACAAAAACAAGTTGCAAAGCACAGCACACCTCTGACTCTGCAGTCATTCTTTGGAAGTTAAAGATTCAAGGGATAAGACAAACCAGTCTCATCATCACCTTTTAGACCAGCTATCACTTCCCATTCAGTGAAAGAAACAGACAGGAGAAAGTTTTCTCTCTTCTTTTTCTCTTTGGGGTGTTATTAATAATTATTAAGATCACTGATACTGTCGTAATGCTCATGGCCCCAGTTGCATTACAATAGATGAATAACTCCTCTAGTTTCTTGTGCATTTCCTAGACAGACAGTGTCAGGGCTGCTATATGAACGTAATTCCCACTGACTTCAAGGAGTGTGCAGAGCAGTTTGGTGAGGCCACCTTGACAAGATCAGCCGAGAGCCGTCACCTACATATGGTTTCAGTGCTGCAGCTGGGTCACGGGTGTGGACTCTGTGTGCTTTGGAAGGTCCTTTTGAAACCCATAAAAGAATCTGCAAAGGTATATGTCCAGGTAGGCCAGATTCTGCTGAGCAAAAGTTTCCCCAAATCACTCTACAACAATACCCTGGTACCTGCCTTGCCTTTGGTGACATGAGTACACTCTCTATGTATGCATAAGACATATGTATGGCTTGTCTCGAATGCTTGTGTCCATACTACTGAATGTTTGTCCTCTTTATTCACTATTTTCTTTCCTGTACCTTTTACTTGTGTGAAGTGTGAAAGATTACAGTTCGCTATATCCAAAAATAAAACATAAGCTCTAGATGGTCTTAAAGCAATGCACCTTGTACTACAGAATAACTCACAGAATATTCTGTAGTTATATAGTACATCTGTCATGTTTATATCACACATAGACTTATGATATATGGAGATGTTACTTCTGCTATATGTGCATCCTATGCACGCAGCTGTATATAATGCAGAAATACGTTATGACATTAACAGGACTATGATGTGATCTAAACTTAAGAGAAAGATCATTTCTCCTTGGTACCTATCAATATTAAAACAGTTCTGTAAGTGTTGCAGAAGAGGAGCAAGGTATTGCAGTCTGTTTCTGTGTTCACAGACCTTTGCAGACCTTTCCCTTCGGTTCTTGAGATTCAGCCACGAGGGATGGAATTCCTTGCAATATCTTAAAGGATCCCAGATGGAAAAAGTCAAGCTTTTGCAGTAATTGTTTCTGGTTTTGCTAAAACTGGTGTTGTATTCTGTTCTGCTCTCTTGTCTCCATGTGATGTAAATAACACCGTCTCATTTTTAATGAAGCAAACCTAATAGGATTGCATACAAACCCAAGGGTTTTGGCCATATAACTTCAAGACTTTTCCTGTCTTTTAGCATTTTGGAGTAATTTGCTATTCACAGTGACTGTAGTGTGTAAACTTCTTCCCCATATGTGTTTGGAATAAAGCAATTAATCCTACAGCACTCCACGGCACCCAGCTTGCTGCCCTCTGGGTGACTCACACTCTGCACACCAGGACACGGCAGCTCTGCCAGTCAAACCTGAGTGCTTTTGGGAAGCAGTAATGGACAGCCAAAGGATGGGGGCCTCCAGCCTATGCACTGCTGTCAACATGTGCAACATGGCAGCAGGGCTGCATCCGACAGGCATGAGGTAATTTGGAGGGGTATCTACTTAGGGCATTCACCACCCCTCTGAGCAACCTGTTTCGTTGTTTCACCACCCTCATTGTATGAAATTTATTCCTTAAATCTGGTCTGAATCTACCCTATTTTAGTTTAGAACCATTACTCCTTGCCCTATCACTACTAAAAAATCTGTCTCCTTTCTTATAAGCCCCCTTTAAGTATTGAAAGGTTGCATTAATGTCTCCCTGGAGCCTTCTCTTCCCCAGGCTGAACAACCCCAACTCTCAGCCTTTCCTCACAGGAGAGATACTCCATCCCTCTGATCAGTTAGTCTACACTACTTCCCTTTATAACCAACGGAAGGGAAGAAGGTGTCTCCTGGGGTCAATCCACCTTGTTGGAAGGTAGGTGATTAAAAGGATGGCAGGAAGGCTAAACTATCCCCTGATGTTGTCATCTCCCACCACTGGCTATGGAAGAAGATGACACTGCATATCTGGCAGCTTTTGTGTCACCGGTGCAAGGTGGGAGAGGAGTACTCCTGTGGGGAGAGATTAAATCAGTCTATGGTTCATCCCAGGCACACTTGTCACTGACCATCCTCTCCTTGGGAAACCCAGGCTGTGACAGAAAAAACATAAGAGAATTGCAAAGCATTGTAGTCATTGAGCAATCCATGGGAAGTTACAGTCTCATCCTCATGGGATCCACATACACACACATGCACACCCTCCCACACACACACACGATGCTCCAAAACAGGGCCAGGGTGTTCATGCTGCTTTTGGTTCTCAGTGAAGAAGGTGCTGTGCATCCCTTCTCAGGGTGGGCCAGCTGGGCAGACTGCTCACATTTAGGTTTCCAAAGGGTGCATAGAGAGGTATTTCCTTCCTTGGAAGTATTTCACATCTACTCCTGGGCTGTGTGGGTTAAGCTGAAGGAGGCACTGCAAGCTGGGGGAGCATCATGCCAGCTTCCTTACCTGTGCTTCCTCACCTTTCCCTTCAGAGTTAAGGCAGGAGAGGGAGGGGAGGGGAGGGGAGGGGAGGGGAGGGGAGGGGAGGGGAGGGGAGGGGAGGGGAGGGAAGGGAAGGGAAGGGAAGGGAAGGGAAGGGAAGGGAAGGGAAGGGAAGGGAAGGGAAGGGAAGGGAAGGGAAGGGAAGGGAAGGGAAGGGAAGGGAAGGGAAGGGAAGGGAAGGGAAGGGAAGGGAAGGGAAGGGAAGGGAAGGGAAGGGAAGGGAAGGGAAGGGAAGGGAAGGGAAGGGAAGGGAAGGGAAGGGAAGGGAAGGGAAGGGAAGGGAAGGGAAGGGAAGGGAAGGGAAGGGAAGGGAAGGGAAGGGAAGGGAAGGGAAGGGAAGGGAAGGGAAGGGAAGGGAAGGGAAGGTCAGAGGCTGCAAATCAGCCAGTGAGCTATGTTAGTATTCCTTTCTTGTTGCTGAAATGAGTGATGCTTAGTCTTTTAGTTAATTTGAAGGGGCCACATCTGGAAGCTCTTTACATAGCTTCAGCCTCTATGGCAATTTGCTTGAGTAAGCACCTCAAGATTTAGCCAATAGAGAATGTGCACTGCATAGCTCATTAAGAGCCTAATCGCTCTCCTCTGGGTCACACTCAAGTGGCTATTAAAATCAATGTATTTATTTGCCAGGAAGGGTGCTAAAGAGGTCGTAAGATGTATATGAAATGTGTCCTGGAAAAATGACATTGTGGTAACAGGATGAGAAAGAGCCAGAGCTGGCTTAGATGCATCCTCACCCCTTGCTGCTATTAGATGTGGGGATTTCCGCACCAGGGAAGAGGGAATGCGAAGGGTGTCAGCTAGAGGAATGATGAAAATATCTCACAGTCAAGTGACAAGGAGCCCGTGGCACATCAAATAGCAGAGGAGGACTATGCAGATAACAGCTGGCTGACAGGGGAACCGTTTCCTCTGATTGGAGGCTGTCTCCAAGGAACATGGGCCGACTCTTTGCTTACTGACCTTGAAAATGGAAATAATTTCAGAGGCAGCCTTCTCCCATTTGTGGAAGTTTAAGCACATTTGTTGCTATCAAATTAATTTGAATGCAAGTTGCTGTGACATCATGGGGAAAGGAACATTCCTCATTTATCAGCGTGTCTGTTTTGGTATAAATGACAGAGCCGCCTAAAAAAAAAAGTGCTTTCAGTGTGTGACTTTGCCTTGTGCAAAATGAGATGAAAGGGGCTGAGGACAGAGGCGAGATTGTGAGGAACCAAGGGAGGGAGCATCCTCTGTGCAAACATCACCCAGTGCCCGATGGCTGGGACGTGCTGGGAGCTGGGAGGGAAGGATGCGTTTCATGAGGGAAAAGATTCAGTTGCAGGAGAATATGAGGATGCCTTTGCTTGGCACTCTGCCCACGCATGTAAACAGACACAGTGCAAACACAAGTATGCGCCTCCCGACAAAGACCGTCTTCAATCCCCCTTCCCCCTTACTAATGAATCTTAGGAAAACAAACTCTTCCCAGAACAAATCACTGTCTTCCCGAACAGTGAACTTTTCTCTTGCAAGGTCAACAAAGTCCTGCAGGAATCCTTGGAAAATCTTCAGAGATGTGTAAAAGAAGCCAGTAATTTGTTGTCTATCGTGACATGCTTTTGGGCCCCACAGAGGCTACTGGGAGCAGCCTGTATCTCAGCAAGTCAGAGCTCCTCTGCAGATTTTCTCAACATCATGGAGCTGGGTCATTTTACTTTACTGGCGTATTCTCTATACTCTCATTTTAGTGCCAGCTATTGCTGCAAGAAGAAGGCAAGGTGACTGAAACATCCGGTTTGGTTTATTAAACTGAACTGCTTGCCTACACTGATGGGGGGGGTCACCTTGCAGGTACCAGAGGGTAGGAGCAGGTGCATATTGCTGACTAGCTGCTGGCTCTGCAGGTTTACACTCTAATTTCCCCCATGGTAATTTCCTTGGTTGCTATATCAAGCAGGATTTGCAGATCTACCAGCTAGGTCCTCATTCTGGACCAGCTGCAATGCAGAGGATGAACCAGCTCTATCCACCTTGGTTCTGAAGTATTAGAGAAGCTGAGCACAGGGCACACAGCCGAGACAGTGACCCAGCTCCGTTTCTTGATGAATGTCTTTGCTGCAGTTGCTGGTCACAAAAACACCTCTAAGCCTGGCTTATGTTAACATCAGGAAAGTAGATTTAGTGGTAAAGGGAAATTAGATTTTACTTCCACTTGGCCAGTTTATTTTGCAGGAAGAAATGAAGCTGAACGTGCCTATGGATTTGTTTGTCTTCTGTCCCATAGTCTACCTTTAGCTCTATTCCCAAGTCTAACTCCCTTTTTTTCTTGCATAGAGTTACCTGCTCATTTTTTGCTGCAGAGCACTGAAATGAGCATGATACTCCCAAAGCATCCTCATCCGAGGAGGTTTACCCTGGCTGTAAGTCACCTGAGGGTGGAAGGTGCCATGGGCTGGGGAGGATCCCCAGCACCAGGGAGCTAAGGGAGAAGGAGCTTAAGGAGAGCTGCTGCAAGTAGGGAGCACCCACAAATCAGGTCCCCTCCTGCCCTCCTAGGCCAGCTGAGCGAGGGTAAGGAAGATGCAGCTTTAGCTGCATCAGCCACACCTGAGCACCAAGCAAAGCTGGAGGAGGAAAGGAGAAATCAATGCTGGGAGAGGATGGATTGACTGCTTAGCATGATGGCAGCAGAAAGTGGCCTCTCTGGGGCCAGCCACTGCTTGTGCCAGGCGACATCAGAGTCTCTCAACCACCATGCCCTGGCAGGTTGCCAGCAGACGAGGCAGGGAAGAAGTGGGGAGAGGATCACACCACCATGGGGAAGGAGGTGTATAAATAGTGCCTGTTTGGAAAGCCAGGTGTGTCCGTCAGATTTGAGCCAAGCATAACAGGAGGGAGCAAGGAGTGTGCGTTCCTCTCCAGACCTGGTTCCTGAAATTCATTTCCTCCTATGTGTTTCTGTTATTATGGGTAGGCGGATCAGGGAGGAAGGAAGGAAAAAAAAGAAAGCAAAAATCTTTGTCTTATTCTTGGATCTCACACCCCTGAGTATTTGTTTGCTTTGAACCTGCTCGTGTGTGCATTGTTTGTCCTGTGAATGTGGCTAAACCATGCTAACCCTTTGCTTCTGCTGGAGGGGGAGATTTGTTCCTCTGCCTCCGACTCCTCTTCTCCACTCTGCCTATCTCTGCTGCCAAGTGCACAAGCTCCTCTGTCCCACTAGTCTGAGGAACACTGGACCATTCACAGAGCTGAATTGCCTCACTTACTTGACAAAAACCTTTTACTGGGTTAGTGAATTGAACTGGTGTAGAGCTAGTTCAGACAGACAAGGCAGAGAGAGTAGAACCTTGCAGTAAGAAGGGGGAAGGCTTTGTAGGACACTGACTTTTCTTCTTTGCCTGCTATATTGGTTCCTACTCCTGGGTGTAATTTAATCACCAGCTGCTATCTTGGCACATTGCTCTTTTCCATACTCTCAGGAGGCACCTCCATTTCAAACATCACCCCTTCAGCATGGAATAAAGCTTCAGCTCCCATGTACTTCTAGCTTTCTACAGCAAAGCTGGCCTCAGATTGAACTCTCTGACAGAGCATATCTGGCCAGCGTTGTGGTCACATTTATGGTCAATCCTTCTGCCAACATTTTTTGCAGCATGCTAGGCTGTTATGATGAATCCCTTGCAAAACAAGGACGTGGCAACAGAAGGTTTCCCTTGTTATCCTGGAGGCAGACCCAGATATCGCAGGTGCTCTCTTTGGCTGCCGGGTCCTTCAGCATAAAGCCAGTGCTGGTATCCAATCACTCCTGGGAAAACATGGATGGCGTCAGAGAGCCTGGCAGCCAAACTGTCTGGCGGGGAGCATAGCTTTGCTGGTTGCTTGTGAGCACAGAGCAGGCAAGCCACCCTGCTCCTGCCATCACCTGCCCATGGACACAGGGGATGTGTGTCCATGACTGCTGGAGACAGGAGGGGTGGGACAGAAAGGTGTGTTGCCAATGGGGCTGAGGGACCAAATGTCTGTGACAGTCATTGTGGCTTTGCTGCCCAGTGTGTACAACCACTTTCCCACCCATGGGGCATCCTGGTGCCTTGTCACCCTAGAGACACCCACCATTGCCTCATTGCTTGGGGAAGTGCAACCCCTGACGGCACAGCTGGGGCCAGCCCCAGCTGCCTGCTGTCATCTCCTCCACCGCACGCACCTCTGCCTTTGGATATGGGGACTGTCCACCCTGCCTCCCCAGCAACCAAAAGCAGGTTTGCAGGCTCACTGCCACTTGATTTGTTCTCTTTCCTCTGCTCTCTCTTTCCGCTAACTTCCTGAAATGGGGACTTTATTTGAAAAACGGGCAATGCAGAAGGAGGCCGCGCAGCCCCAGGAACGCGGTGTCAGGCAGAACAAAATCATCACCCAAGGAGGTGCTTCCAAAAGACTTTGAAAGAAACTGGAGCACACATGTTTCTCTTCTCCCTCTGTTTTTGTCACTTCTCTGTAATACGGTGGACATTTTCCCAGCTGCTCGGCAGGGCTGACAGCGTGTTGTCAGGATGGGGCTGTGTCCTAAATAGAAACTCTGCAGGTTCGGAAAGTTCCCTTCCTCTAATTGGAACTGACTCACGGAGGTGAAGAAAAGCTGCAAAATTGTTTTAAGCTATGAGCAATTATAACAACCCTTACAGTGCCAGTGACACTAAGAGGATTTGTACTGGATTATACCTAACGTTAACGTGATCTAATGCTGCATGAATATCACGGCCCGCAGCAGGCCCCGTTCTCAGAGTCGGGCTCTTCATTCTTCAAAGTCGTGCAGGGTTTGGGGAAGGAGGGGAATGAAGCCGCATGGGGACAGTTTTGGTGCAATGTCATGTCTCATTTAAACATCACAAATTGGCAGTGTTAAAGTAACAGTAGAAGGGAAAATGGATTTCAAGGAGAGCCAGCCAGCCTCCTACCCTCTGGCACTCTATCCACTGGGCAGAGGTACCACAGAGGTCTCATGCTAAGGTGACATGATGATACCACACTGGCTGCAGTGCCAGGGCACACCGGTGACCAAATTGCGAATCCCTCCCCTATCTCCAGGCTGTATCACATCTTTGGAGTCGGCTTTAAAAAAGGATTTTTAAATAATCTTTTCCTCACTAATGGCATGGTGAGAGTTCCATTGGTGCAGGCAGAGGAAAAAAAGGGAATTAATTGGGGTATGCCTTCATATGCAGAGATTTCAGCGGCATGAAGCTCTGGCAGAGCAGGCTGGCAGGGCTGTACGCAGTCAGTGATCATGGGAAATGTGGTGTATAGGAAAAGAGGGCAGGAAGGGACAGTGCGGGAGCTGAGTCTGCAGGCAGGGGCCTTGGAGAATACCTGCCCTGCTACTGACTTACTATGGGGCTTTCAGGGAGTTGTTTAATCTCTCTGTAGATCAGTTCCTCAACAAGCAGAATTAAAGCAACAGCCTTTTTGCTCAGTGCAAAGGGATGAAGAGAAACCTGCATTGGTGCGAGGCACTCAAACCTTAGAGCAATTGAGGAGGGCAAAGATGGAAGGGCAAAGAAAGGAAAGGAAGTTACCTAGTGAAGAGACACATATCAGCCTTGAAGTTTTTCCTTCTTGTCTTGGATTTTGCTAGTGAAATCAGCAGAGCCAACAAAAGTTCTCAGGGGACGTAAACTTCAGGTATGGCTGAAGGTCACAGAGTACAGATTGTGCTTGGTAACTACCCAAGATTTACCTTGCAGCAGCGAGGAATTGCCTGATCAAAGGGATGCAAAATTTTTTCTCAGCCTAGACTTAGTGTATGATGGAGGGAATTAATGGGGGTTAAAATGGCTTTATATACAAAATGGGAAGCCCATGCCAGCTTGTGCTAGTGAGTTCTGCAGTGCTTTGTCCTGCAGCAGAGGTGAGGAATGAGGCCAAGAGGTCTAAACTACATTGCTGTATATACTGACTTTGAATTTGGCCCTGACAGTAGCTAGGTCAGTCATGCTTCTTACTAGTAGCATAATTTGACTGATGAATGGAGGAATTTCATATCAAACCCTTAGGAGACTTTATACCATTGATATATTATACTTATTTTGCAGAGACATGTCAAGGCAAAGCACACCTGTGCAATGTTGAACTGTAATCCACCCCACTGAAACCGATCTGGGGAGTAAGTTCAGACCCCAAAATAGGATATGACAATTATCAGACAACTAACATCAAGGGGTTTGGCTCACACAGTCTGTTTCCTCCTACAGACCTCCTTGCTACAAGACCTATGCACTGTATCAGTCCCAATTAAGCATTCTTCTGAAAGTTTAGGCACAGTGTTTTTATGGCAAAATGCTAAAAAACTATGAACTTTAAGCACCTGCAGGAAGATTAACTTAGATTAAAAAGGAATATATTACAGAGAAGCAGAAGCAGCATAAATCAGAAGGAAGGTTGGAGATTTAGGTCTTTGAACTCTCCAGTTGTGAAGGATAAGAATGCATTTTGTTAAATGGGAAGCAAGATGTCCAATGATCAGGCATTTCTAGGAGCACGTATTGTGGGGGCACTGTGACTTCATGAGAGCCAGCAGTATTTTAAACTTATTTCAAAAGGAGATTATGCAGCTGAATAAAGTTAGATTACACAAAAAAGGTTAACAAAGAACTGTAGGTGATTCTACACTTCTCACAACTTTACCAAACAAACAAAAACCCAAAGCAAAACCAAACCCCAAAACCACATCCAATCCTGTCTGAAATATTTTGGCTAAAAGAGGCAAACAATTTATACTGATTCCCAAAAGTGTTGTGTGGTGCTTCATGCTTCCCTTCTGCTCATTAGTCTCCCAGCTAGGATCTCATCTTCTGCAAGGCAGCATGCAGCCCCTCAGGAAGCAGGAAGAGGAACATTATGGAGAGGACACAAAGAAGGGAGGGGAGCCTGAGGAAAATCGTGGGAGATGAAATCTGTTGGAAGAGATGCCATCAGCTCCTCAGCCTTGGGATGAATTTGACCCACTGTGAAGTTTCTCAGAACTAGTGCTAATATCCTGGGTTTGCAGTACTTAGGCAGCAATTATCACCTATAAAATAGGTGCTAATGTAGATTTTCACATTCAGAGGACCAGCTGCTAAGCTGGTAGAAATGGGTGTACCTCTGTGGACTCCACTAGAGCTAGGCTGGTTCATGCCAGATGAAAATGCTCCCCAGAATTTTTAAGACTCCAATTAATCTTAAAATCAAAATAAAGAGAAGAAAGAGCGCACATCGCTCCCTTCACTTTAACAGGAAATTTATATTTAGAGGTGTCTGAAGTTCCACCTGATGAATGATTGAGGTTGTGAGAGGCCAGTGGCATCCAACATCACACACCGGTCATTTTATAATAATTGCAAGGGAAGTATTTCTGGAGAGGAACTAACAGAAAATGATGGTGACCTGGCAGAATACAGCAGCTAGTTTTCACCCTGTGCCCTTCCATCTTGGCAGGATACTGTTTTGCTTCATTCTGTAAAAATACTCACATTGGTACGACACAGCTTTTTAAAATGGGGTCCTAAAGAGAAGATCTACTAACGTCTGAGGGGGGAAAAAAATACAGCAATTTGTGATTTTAAAGCGTTGGGGACTTTTTTTTGTGTAGGTACACACAGCTGCCGGGTCAAAGTGCTGCCTTCATGTAACTATAGTACAGCATACATTACCCCAGTAACGCACCGGCTGTTAGTTGAACCTCGTAGCAAAGAATCAATAAAGTCAAGGCAATTTCCTTAACACGCCATCTGTAAGAGATTATGGAAGGGAGGTGGAAGAAGGGTTTTCCTCAGTGGCTAATGCTTTACTAAAGTTCAAATGAGGCAATATATAGTAAAATAAATTCAATCTATATTTTCTCTTCTTTCAATTTTAGTGGGGACCAAATGAAATGGAACTGTGTTGATTCTACCCAGTTCAATATATCTTTGCTTTCTAATAACCAAGGTCATTTTTACCTTCACGGAAAAAAGGAGCCTAATATAAAATACTCACCCAGACTGAACAAACACATATTCACGCTTTTTCAAAAGCCAGGTAGATGACTGATATATTATGTAATTCATTTCATGGCACGCTGCTGAATGTTTTTTTATAGATAGTGTTTAACCTTGCCAATTTTGCTCTGAGATAATCACTCCTTTGAGGATAAAATCTCACATTTAACATTAGAAGGAAAAAGAACCCCCCCACCCACCCGCCAAAATCTGCAGTATACAACCAATAACGGGCAAGTTACTTTGCCAGAAAGATAACGATTAGAGAGGTTTTCACTGCTGACTCTGTGATTAGCCAGTGGTTGTTATAATATTAATCAGAAATACACTGATAACTGCTTAGACTAGGTTTTGATACAGCCAGTGAGCAATGACAAAATGCTTAGACATCTTACAATAATGTATTTCTGCCCTGACTAATGGAACTGGCAAATAGATTCATAAAATTCCCCTATATTTAGCACCAGAACTATTCTCAGAGTGCAGGAGCTTTGCTTGTGGTTCTCTGGAGTTTATGATCAGGAATATTAATATCACCGGCATCTCGTGGAAAGGATGCAAACCCTGGAAGACTCCTCTGAAACACCCAAGGGAGGCACATCAATGGCAGAAGTTTGCAGGGTCAACACAGTGCCCATTTGCTCTCTGAGCCCTGATGCTCCCCTGGAGACTGCCTTTGAGAGAGGAACAGTGCAGAAGGTCAACGCAAAGTGAAATTTTACCTGGAGGGAGGAAAAAAATATGTATAAGCCCAGATTCATCCTATCATGCTGTAGGCATGTAGTCGAGGTGTCTAAGTTTGGAGTGCTGTCAGCCCTTGGTTCCCATTATAGTCAAGGCAGAGTGAGACAGGCACCTCCTGAGGGCAACTCAACCCTCCTACGATGTGAATCACCATCTGGAGAGCCAGTGTTTCACCCCAGCTGCTGGAAACCAAGTGCCTGATGTGCCGTGTGAGATCCATCCTGGCCTTGACCTGTGAGGATGGGACAAACCAGCTATGATTAAGAGCCTCCAGCCAGGAAAGAATCAAACATAAACCAAACGCTCATCTCAATTACCAAAATGAAGGATTTCATTAACTTTCAAAGATATTTCACTCTTGCCTCCACCCTTCTCTTTTGGACATATGCTTCAGACCATTACTGGGAGCACCATTTATTAGGTAAGACCATGTCTATGCGGCATTTCCAGTACAACCAAAAGCAAGCAGAACTGGGGCAAAAGTACATTGCAAATAAAAGCCCCCAGGATGCAAGCCTTGTCTAAACACATCTCTTTAAAGCATCCATAAGATGTCTGGCAAAATTTCTTTGTCTAAGGAAAATTAATTCTTTTTAGGAAATCTCTCTCTGCTTTTTTATTCTAACCTGGTTGACACAGGTTTCATTGCACAGGAAGATTTTAAGAGCACTTGCCTCTTCAAAGTAGGCTTCATTTTGCCACTATATAAATCAGAAGTGTAAGATATTTTTCTTAAGTTTACTAACCCGAACAGCAAAGACCTGAATTCCTCTGGAACTACTCACATAGAGTAAATAATTAGACCTTGATCTGATGAAGGCACTTAACAGCAGGCTTATTTTTAACTCCATGAGTGCAGTCATTGAATTCAAAGGAATTGTTTGGATGTTTAAGTTGAGTGCATATTTAAGAGCACGGCTGATCAGGATGTCCTAATCCTTAAGCCGTGCCATTGATTTTGTCAGGGCCACTGGCACAGGGTGATGTCAGGGTTCTGAGGGCAGCAGGACTGAAACCACAACTTGTTGAAAACATGGGAAGCTTTTTTTTTTTTTACCCTTTGGACACCAAGACCCTCTCCAGAGCCACAGAGGCTGTGGTTTGGTGGGATGGGTGTTAGTTGGAGTTTTTTCCCCTTCTAATTTATGTTATTCCATATCTTCCCTGTTCAGGGAAATACTACTTCGGCTATATGAAATGGAGAATACTCATCCTAAAATGCCTGGGAAACATGATGAGGGAATGATCAGCAAATAAACTGCCAAGCCCTGCAATTCTTCACTCTTGTGCCTAATCTCCAAAGGAGGCTAATTAAGACCAACAGCATACTCCTCGCTGAGTAAAGATTACTTATCAGCTTAATTTGATACTTTTACAGACAGCTGACATATGGTTTCCTCCTCTTCCCCCTGCCCCTTCCCACACTCAAGTTTAAATAGGGCTGAAGTGATGCATATGACTTCTACTCTTCCTTGCTGCTGGGTTGGGTTTCATCTCACACAGGAAAGAATTGGTGCTGTTGGGCTCAAGGACCTGATCTTACCAAAAGGAGCTTACTTTTCCTCAGAGCAGACCCATATGCCTTTTTCTCCCTAACAGATGTACTACCAGAGAAACAGATTGGTGGAATGGAGCTTGTTCCTTAAAGGTGAACTGAAACGCTTATCTACGGTGTTTAAAAAACAAAGTCTGCTGCTTTGAACTGCACACTTTGTCGGGTGTGTGTTCAGTGCAGCCACACTACCTACCATCATCCTTGGAGACGCGGCGAGCCAGATGAGAAAGAGATTTACGGGCACAATTTTTCAGAGCTACTGTGTCTCAGAATTATTGAGTTTCCCCATTCAGGGCAATGTGAGAGGCCACCCTAAGTCTGATGCAATTTAAACCACTCCATAGATCATGCTGTACATCCTCTAATATGTACCGTTATGGCCTTACTGAACCTGATAGATGCTACCCAGGGAGGAGGATGAGGTATGCTCCATTACATATGCTATTAGCCTGTCCTCTTTCATTGTCCTCAGCTGATGCAGATGAGGAAACCCAAGAAAAACACGGGTACCAAAACCATCATGGACCCCCAAATTAGGTGCACATTGTTGTTCCTTCCATAGCACTTTCTTCCTTCTGTTTCTGAGGTCTTAGGTTTCAAATGTGATGAGAACTTGTAAAGAATTTTGGAGTCCTCATTATAAAACCATTTTTCAGTCTTTGGCTTATATGAGGTGCATTACCATGATCAGCTTCAAGTGCTTCTGGGCGAATTAGAGTTTCTCCTAACCGTATAAATACTTTTTTTTTGTAGTACACCCATGATTGATCATCATCTCTATTTGTGTATTTATGACTGTGACAGTTACAGAGCTTGCACAAGAAGATACATTTTTTAATGATGTTTACACTCATTTCAGCAATCATGGTTATATATAGCTACATATTTGAAAGTCCTAAATAAACAGGTTACAGCTCACATAAGAAGTAAAATGAAATGAAAATACAAACTGGAATCAAATGCACCATCTGAAGACTTAGCCCTTAACACCTGGCATGTTTTGTACATCTGATAGATACACATACATTTTAAAGGCATTATATATTAGAGTATAGATATGTAAAATAAAAATACATGTGTATCTATAGGATATAAAAATTATCAAGTGACATACAACAATACACACACATCTATACACACACACATGCCCACAGATTTGGTCCCATAATACTTTTGATTCCTTGAGTCTCGAAGGTCCGTGTTACAATAACACTTGGGAGCTTAAAATAACATAGCTGCCATGCTCATGCACTCCAGAGGAGCTGCTAGCACCATGAATCCTCCCAGAAAAAGGAGCTGCCAGAGCAGCAGAGAAACCCACGGGCTGCACCAAGGCGTGAGGGGCTGGAGAACATCCTCTCCTGTACGTTGCCATTCACGGCGTGATGCACAGGAGTGCTGGGGGGACTTGGTGACACACAGAGAGCCCATACCTTTAGCTAGTGTGCAAACACTGTGTACACACATATAGTCCAAATGACCATCAATTCATAGCATGCCTGGGCACCGGCTTGAAATGCATAGCCCAGGAGGGACAAATGGCTTGCACACTGCTTTCTGCACCCCTATGGAGTGAAGGGACGGAGGTATTCAGGGAGCTGGGTAAGGATGCCCACAGGCATTTGGGTCTTGTGGAGGGGTTGGCACTCAGGGAGGGGCTCACTCTGGCAAAGCTGCAAGCAGGGTTTATGAGATGAAGCAGGAAGGGAGGTAGCTGGTGTGCCATCTCACCACATTATCTGTTTTGTTTCTAAGCCAAGAGGCAGAAGGTGTTAGCTAGATGGGACTCAACTGAGCACTGACTCCGGGTATGCAAACCATCCAGTTCCAGGTCTGCATCCAGTGGTTGGGACCAAGATCAGAAATCATTCATTTAACCCCTACAAAGTTTGCAGGTCTTCACACCACAGTCACTGTGAGCAGCACAAGCTGTGCTGAAGCTGACAGCAGTCTGTTGTGGCCCCCACTGAGGAAAGGCATCTCTCATGTCTCCTCCCTGCCTCGCGCCTACACTCAACAGCAGATGGGACTGGCTGTCCCACCTCTGCCAAGCTCCTGCCTCTGTCTCCTGCTCTGGTGACTGGAGCACAGCACTGAACGGCAAGGCATGGCATGGTAGCAGGCAATTGATACTGCTCCTCACAGAGCTTCCCACCCCACTCCCTTCCCTCTTCCCCTGCCAGCAGCTGCAGCCAGCTCCTCCCTTCCTGAGTCTAAAGGAAAACTGTTTTTGCAGCCCTACTGTGCTGGACCTGCTACAAATATTCCCAGGAACACACAGTTTTACCTTGGCTGTTCACTGATAATCTGAAGGGGTGTTTCAGCTGTCAGCTCTCAATGCCAGGGACCTCATGCAGGCAGTGATGGACACTGTTCCACTCATGACCCATCCCTAGCATGACTGCAGGTGCTCAATCTCAACCACAAACTTGTTGGTATCTCCCTAGCACCATCCTCCTCCACTCAGTTGGTTGCTCACACTGCCTGGAAAACCAAGCCTCGAGTCCATGGTCTTCAGTCACATCTCCACAATTGTGGAGCATACCATCACAGTATACATCACTCCAGTGAGAGTCCAGGATCACCTAGATCCCAAAAGCCAGATTTACAGCACCTGCTATAGAGGTTGCCCAGCAGCTCCACCAGTAGCTTGGGTGGTGTCCAGGCTGGGGGTGGGGGGAGGTGGGGCGGGGAACCAGCTGTTGATGCTGATGGAGATTCTAATGTGGAGAGGGTTGCTGAGCTTGGCTGAAAAGCCAGACCTACCTGAGAGTCATCAAATGTCATGAAAATATAACTTGTAGAGAGGCTGCGTGTTCTAGACCCAATTCCTTCCACCTTAGTCAAGCAAGAAGACCCATTAAAATGAAAAAGAACCGGCTGTGCGTGCACATGCATTTTCCTTTTTTGATCAACTACCTCATTGCTGAAATGCCTAGTAGAGTGTTTGAAATCCCTATAAATGTTAGATGTCCATGATAAAAGACAGTGCCCTTATTTGGCCCGTGGCCATTTTCCATGTTTATTTGCTTATTTATTTCAGTTAAGTGCAACACACCAGTTGATGCGCAACACCCGTGTGCCGCAATACGGCTCCGGGTTGCCTTGGCAACGGGTGGAAAGGGTTTTGAAGAGCCAGAGAGGCCCATGCTAATGAAAACAAGCATTCAGGGGGCCTCTCCTCCAGGTGGGTGAGAAGAGGCTCCCTGCTGGGCTCCCTCGCCCAGCCCGCTTTCAAATAGTCTGGTGCTTTAAACAAAAAACTACAAAAACCAACAACAACAAAAAAGCCCACCACCCAGCCCCCTCTGCTTTTCTTTCCATGCTAAAACGCAACTACTGATTAAAAGTTCTGAGACAGTTCTTTGAAGCCTTTCATTAATAGGTTTCCTTTATGAATCCAAATTAGACGGTCAACGCATTTTCCTTCAAAAAAAAAAAAAAAGAGAAAGAGAACTATTATGGAAATGTTTGCTGTTGTTGTTGCTGCTGCTAGCTTTTACATATTTAATCTCCCACATGTGCATCCATGCCAGATGGCATTGCCCATAAGATGGGAGATAATCCTTGCACACCATCTTCACCAGGTTGATGCTGTACCTCAGGCTGCTGCAGGCTGTGGCTCTTGTTTGGACATGGTGGAGACCAATGGACCTTGGTCATGGGCTCTGTGGGATGAGACTGACCTGCTGGACTCAGTACCCACCGAAAGTATCATATATGAGGGGGGCGGGGGGAAGAGAGGATGAGTTATTCACAGAGGTCTTGTAGGAGTGAAGCTGTGGTACTGAATGAGATCTGATACTGATGTCATTCAGTGGTACTGCGTGAGATCTCCTCAGTCAAGGAAGTGGGTCTTCTGGAAAGGCATCTGGGCACCCATGCTCAGGAAACTGAACTGTCATGAGCAGTATCTGAGCCTATTCAACTATCTCTTTTAGAAACACGAGGGAAAGGGTAATGAATGATACTAGGAGCTGAGGACGAGTGTAGCCACCAGCTTCAGCAAGATTCAGAAGAGATTCACTCTTCTCTTAGGACAGTCTGGCAGCTGCTGGTTATTCCCAGGGGGTAAACTGCTAACTGGCTCAATAAGGTGATTCCCATGGGATGTGCAAAGAGATAAGTATGTAGATGTGGGGATGACGTGAAAGGGGAAACATCTAAGGAAATCTGGAACATAGATTGAAGGTTGCTCTAGGCTGGTGATAAGGAGGTGAAGAGCTTCTGCACATAGATACAGACTGGGAGAAGAGCTCCTTGAGTGTAGCCCTGCTGAGAAGGACCTGGGTGTCACCGTGGATGAGAAACTTAACATGAGCCAGCAGTGTGCTCTTGCACCTCGCAAGGCCAATGGTATCCTGGGCTCCATCAGAAGAGGGGGGGCCAGCAGGGACAGGGAGGTGATTGTCCCTCTCTACTCTGCCCTCGTGAGGCCCCACCTGGAGTACTGTGTCCAGATCTGGGGCCCCCAATACAAGAAGGATGTAGAACTGTTGGAGAGGGTTCAGAGGAGGGCCACAAGGATGATTAGAGGGCTGGAGCACTTGCCCTACAAGGAGAGGCTGAGGGAGCTGGGCTTGTTCAGCCTGGAGAAGAGAAGGCTGCGGGGGGACCTCATTGCAGCCTTCCAGTACCTGAAGGGAGCATACAACCAGGAGGGGAATCAACTTTTTTAAAGGGCAGATAATGGAAGGGCAAGGGGGAATGGTTTGAAGCTGAAGGAGGGAAGGTTTAGATTGAATATTAGGGGGAAGTTTTTTACAGAAAGAGTGGTGAGGTCCTGGAACATGCTGCCCAGAGAGGTGGTGGATGCCCCATCCCTGGAAGTGTTCAAGGCCAGGTTGGATGGGGCCCTGGGCAACCTTGTGTAGATCCAGGCCTGAGGTTGGTGGCCCCGCCTGTGGCAGGGGGGTTGGAACTCTCTGATCCTCAGGGTCCCTTCCAACCCTTGCCATTCTATGACTCTATGATCCAGGCCAGCAGAAGGACGCTGTGTGATAATATGGGGTGGTAGCTTTCTGTTCCTATTTCTATGTGAGCTTTTCTTTTGTAGAGCAAAAGACATTCTTGCATGGACAACGAAAACCAACACTTTTTAATGCACAGTTGGGCTCAAAGTCCAAAGTCTGAATTTGTGCCACAAAATTATAAGAAAGAGATAAGTGGCAGTTGGGAGTGAAGCAGACCTCTGTAGTGTTGATACTGAAACAAGAGAAACAGAGTGCAGCAGGCCAGCAAGGAGATACCCACAGGAAATCATGGAGGGAGATGCCCAACTTCCCCACCATGTGCAGTGTTGCTTGCACACAGTTGTGACAGGCAACTCCTCCAGCAGAAGGGCTCTTCCATCTCCTCAGAAGGTGACTGCCTATTTGGACTGGTGAAATGTCAAAAAACTCTGAAGAAAAGAAATCGGGATAGCTGTCCTTTTCAAAAAATCTGAAACCTACCCAGATCATGTGAGGCTGGGGACAAAATCCCAAAAGGTTCAATAGCACAGCTTCTAGTGCTAAGCAAAATAGATGTATATTTTTGGTAGGAGTCTTCACTACTTGTAGGTGACTCAGTGCCAGAAACTGACTCATGTTGAAACAGCATTACAGGGAGACAAAGAAACTGTAATACACCACCAGGCTCTCGGGCTGATAATGCTCTCATGGAAGGAGCATTTTACTCTGCCCTGAACTGCAGTGAAGCTTATCACCAAGAGCAGTGACGTACTGGTCAGTTCGTTAATCTAAGCAAAGGGGAGTTGAAGCTGGAAATGTTTATAAGTGATTTCCCTCTGCTGAGGAAGGAGATAAGAATAACTATGACAACGCTCCTAAAACATTTGTTGAATGTTTCATTCTAAAAGGAAGCATATCAGAAAAGAAGGCAGTGCCTGAGTGGGGAGTGTGGGGACTAGAGAAAACCCTGTTCCTTCTATGTGGCTCCTCAGGAAAAGCAGCACAGCAGTTAAAACGTCCGCGAGCAGTTTTAGGGTGCCTGGAGTCTTTGGATCACCGAGGTGCAGCAGGGCTCCTTTACAGAGGGAGGACGTTCAAAACTGGAAAACTGGTCTCTCTCAGGAACACAAGACCCTGAGGATTATCAAAACATGAATTTACATTTGAGATTACAGGTAACTGTGATTTCAGTGGCAGTAAGATAAACCCCATGAAAAACTGTCTCTGAACTGGGATATTTCTGGAAAGTTTTATAATCCCCATCCGAGCCAGCTCTGAAATAAACCAAGAAACAAATTCACCAAACCACATGGGCTGCCCCAACGAATGCCAAAGAAGGCTGACTGAAGTGATGACAAGAAGGACATCTTCAGTGGCTCATAAGATTTTTCATTTTGCAGGTGCCACTGTTACATCTCTGCAAACTTCTTGTGTCCTCAGCACGATCCCAGGAGCTGCAGCCCTGTGTTCCACACCAGCACGAGCATTTACACTGCTCCACCCCAGCATGTGGCCCTGTGTTCCGAACCAGCACAAGGGCCAACAGCGCTCCAGCCTAGCACACAGCCCTCTGCCAGGCTGGGAAATGAGGCCAAGAGCTGCTGCTGGTCTTGTTGTTAGGAGACTGTGGAGCAGGGCTGACCCATCCTGCCAAATCTGTGAGAGACCCTGAATTGTTCTGGGCTTGGCTTATGCTCAGGGGCTGCCCCAGATGAATGACCCCACGCTGTGCAGGCTTGCTTATGTGCTTAGGTGAACAGCCAAGATCTGTGTTTATTTTTTTTGGGGGGAGTATGGCAAAGACATCTAATTGCACCCACAGTGTATTTCAGTGCAGAACTATTTAACGCTTATGTTACAGAATCTAAAGCACCATTTGCTCCTTGTGGCTCCTAAAATCTGTAATATGGCCCTGCCAACGAAAACATAGAGACTTGGCTATGCAAGGAAACAGCTAGCTCAGCAAAAACGGTGGCTTGTTGTTGTATTTGCATTGAAGAAGCAGAAAAACATCCACTACCCACAGAAATGTTGCTCCATTTTGTTCTTGAAAGTGGCAATTTAGGATTAAAGGCAGCTGAGTTACATAGGCAACATGGGAAGAATCTGCTTTCTGTGGGAGCCACTATACATACATAACTTTGCTATAAGGCTTCTATATTGATTGTGCTAACCTGCCCGGGTCACCTTGCTCTAACTAGTTATGGGGATAATCTGACAGCCTAGCAGCATACTCATTTTATCTGCAGCACTCTGCATAAGTGCTCATAAACCATCCACTGCTATAGTGCAGCTGCTCTAATGCCCTTAGTCATTGCTGTAGACGATGTCCCCAGATTGTGCTGGCATGTAAAACAGAGAGACAGGACATCAAGACCTGGATATGTCTCATTTGTAGTCACCATTGGAATGATTTGAAACTATTGCATTCAATGTTTGTTTTTTGTTCTTTTTTTTCCCCCATGGAATGCATCACAGACTTAATGGCAAGCAGCTTCACTGGTGAGAAAATCCTAGGTGTCTACTTCATGATATAAAAATAGCAAGGTTCTTGGTTTATGTCACCTGTAATGTGTTTCATCTAGGTAGCTTAACAATGACATTACTGTATGTACAATAAGACTGGACAAGAACCCCTTTTGATATTAATGTTGGGAAGTTTGCTGGAAACCTGCTGGGTCAGATACAGCCCTGTGCAGAGACACAGATATTGGCAGTAGTCATGCAGTAAATGGAGGAGACATATCTTCTAATATCAGGATGTTTCGAAGGGGCACAATGTGTAGCTGTGCAAATGTACACATAAAACCCCAGCACAGAACCAGAAGAGAGATTTTATAAGAAAGCTGGGGAAGAACTGTTCACAAGGGCATGTAGCAGTAGGACAAAGGGTAATGGTTCTAAACTTGAGAAAGGGAGATTTAGATTGGATATTAGGAAAAGGTTCTTCAATATGAGGGTGGAGGATCACTGGAACTGGTTGCCCAAAGAGGTAGTGGAGGCCCCATCCCTGGAGACATTCAAAGTCAGGCTTCATGGGGCTCTGAGCAACCTTATCTAGTGAAGATGTCCCTGCTTATTGCAGTGGGGTTGGGCTAGATGGCCTTTAAAGGTCCCCTCCAACCTAACACATTCTATGATTCTATGAATTGTTATTTTCTCCTTCTTGTTGGGGATTTACTCTAGCAGAACCCTCTACATAGAAAGGGTCTTGGAGGTAGCCTTCATCAGAATGAGAGGTCCATGGGTTCACACACTCCCCAAAATTATGATTTCTGTGTACTTACATATCACCAGGGGAGAGCTGCAGCCCCCAGAACCACATGGTAGATCTCTTTTACAGCACAGGCAGTGGTATGGTACAAATGCTACTTATTTAGACCTCACAGCACTGGTTTGCATCAGGTAAATTCATGCAGACTATGGCTTGCTTCTTATTCCCTCTCACATGGCTTGTTGGCCCTGCAGGAAGGAGCAAGCTCTGTGCTCAGTAAGTTTGGAGTGGAAGCTGGTAATTGCAGAAGATGGGTAATAATGGCTGGATGCAATATAGATTTTTTTTCTCCTCAGCTCTTGCCTCTTCCTGCCAGACACTTGTTTGCTCTCTTTTGGCAGTGATATTTAACAGTATTATTTAAACCAAGGTTTAAAAAAAATTGTGAACGAGACATTTCCCCAGATCAAAAACACAGGCAGTAAATTAGGTTATATGAAATAAATGTAAGTTTCATTTCCCCTCAGTACTAAAGGAATTCCATGTCCAGGTTGAGCACTGGGCTTTAAGAGAGATGTGGAAAGAAAAATATGGAGAGGACAGTCTTAAAAAACCAAAGGTCTTGAAAACATGACTTGTGAGGAAAAAAAGCTGGGAAAAAACCCTACTCCACTCCACTGCTGTGGCAGGTAGAACAAGAAGAAATGGGTTTAAATTGCAGCGAGGACAGTTTAGGCTAGATATTAGAAAGCATTTTGTGATAGCAGGGCTACTCTAAGTGCTGGCGCAGATTGTCTGTGCAGGTGGTGCCGTCCTCGGCTTGGAAAGTGCTTTTGAGCAACTTGGACAAGCATGCATTGGAAATGACAACATAGCTCACCTGGCCTTGAGGAAGTCAGATTGACTGCAAAAGAAGGTGACTATTCTACTAGGAAAGAGCGGAGTGATGTGTAATACAAAGGCTGGGACTGCGGTATTTCAGCAAGAAGTGAACTTCCGAGGGGTGAGCCGGGGTAGCACACCTCCACTGCATACAGCCAGGCTGGCCTGGACTTGGAGTCGCCCCAGCTCCTGCCAGTGCCAGCAGAAAGCCAGCCTGGTTTGCGGAATGTACCTCTTCCTATTGATGGAGGGCATGGACACTGGTATTTTTCTGCCTGATACTTCCTTTGGCACATCACAGTTTTTTCTGCAAGCTAATTGCACACACTAGCTTGTGCTATGGGATGCAAGGCTCACTGTCCATGGAAAGTATCTTCATTTAAACTAATAACGTGGAGCATTGATGTGAGCTGACGCTCACTTTTAATTACTGTTGGACAATTTCCCCCCACCCCCCATGCTGAAGCAAGTCTAACCTGTTCTGCACCACAGGAGTCAGCAAGAGGGTAAGAGAACTCCTTGGGATGACACTTGATGAATCGACAGAGGGACTGCAAGTTGGCCTGAGATGGGAAGGAGAGCCCTTCTCCTTCTTGCCCATCCCCTCATTCCTGAGGTGCACAGAGAAAGAGTGACCCAGACAAAACCAAACCTATGGATGGCAACCAGTTCTGCACCCTCCCCTGAATCCTGCCTCCTTTGGAGCTGCCTCCCATGCAAGCTCAAGGGCCCCTAGGGAATAGGGGACATGATGTTTCTGGGATAGGGCAGGTATGAAAAACCCACAGGGATAAGCTCTGCTAAATTAATTTTGATTGTTTTCCCCATGAAGTCTCCCTCAAGCGTCGGGCGAGGTGACAGATGAGAAGAACAGAGTGACCTGTGGTGTCCTGCACCTGCTTCTGAGTCTGGTCACGCAGTCTGTGTTTAAATTTTCTCCTCACCACCCCGTGGTGTGTAGCTAAACTTAGCTCTCAGCCACCGCAGATCTCAGGTAGGCCATGGCAGAGCTTAATTCAAAAGAAAGACTGTTTCCTGTACAGGCTGGTTCTCAAAACACCATCAGAGGAAGATGAAATAAATTACTCATTAATTCCTGGTCACCATATTATAAGGAAATTACTGTGACACCAGGAAGGTTCCAAAAAGAATTGAGAACATTAATTTGAAAACTAAGACATGAAGCCTGTGAGGCTGAAAATAACCTGGTTTATATGGACCAGAATTAAAAGAAAAAAAAAGAGAGAGAGAAATGGGTTTTCCTAAAAGACTACTAATTGCCATATGTAAAAAACCTAATAGCTAATTTCAGCCATGATTCATACTTTCATTCCATAGCAGATAAGCAAAAATGAAAATAAAGTAAAAATGAATTGAGGGCAGTGTCAAGAAGCACTTCCTTACACAAGCAGTAATTGGAGAGTGAGGTGACCTGTGAGGCAATGTCATGAGACAAAAACATTAGTGTAATTAAAAAAGCACTTAGATGCAGTACAAGGAGAAAGAATGAATGAACTTTGGCAGAAAATGCTTTTCCCAGCCCCTCATCCATCCCACCAGAGCATGTACTCGGACTCCTGTCACATTGGTTTAAACCACTCCACGTTCTACCACAAAACCCAGGAAATAACTCTTCTAGGCTGTGGCTTCTGATTGCTCTGAAAATGCTAACATCGATATCATGGGACTAAGGTCAACCATTTCTCATCATGGATGAGAAATGGATGGTTTTTGGAAACACAAACCCGTGCAGTGCGTGGGTAGAGGACATCCTAACCCATCTCCCCAGAGAGAGCAATGTCAACCTCATCCCTGACCTTACTGAAGTGGACAGGGAAAAAGAGACGAAGCCACACCGGTCTTTAGTGCTGAATCACTGGCGATGGGAACACCATCTGCTTCAGGTACAGGATAATAGTATGTTAGTGCTCCTCCTGATTCATGCAAGCAGTGAGTTAAACTCTTCCCCCAAGCAAAGAGGACTTGCCCTGCACCAGGACACCGCACCCCCGCCCAGGGGCTTGTGGGGAAGCTGGAGATGTCCCTCTTGCCCCTGCACATACATACACGTGCCCACACATGGTGTACAAAGGGCTTTTGGAAAGCTCAGCCTGGGTCCCAGCTGTTGTCCCTGCACCATACCCTGAGTACCGCTCCCGGCCTGATTTTTGCCACCTTTGCTCCCACTGAAGCTTTTACAACATGTTGTGCTTTTACTGTACACAGCTGCTCCCCTGCCAGCTCTTCAAACTGTAAGGATTAAATTGCACCAGTATGGAAACCAAGGGAATATTTATCACTGGCAAATGATGGCAAGGATTTTTTTCTAAATCAGAGATTTTCTTACAGTAGAACTTTTGTTACTGGAGCAGATCTATAATAATATCACTACTGTTTCAGTATTTTTGTAGCAGTGCTGCTGGGAAGAGCAGCTCTTTTAATACAAATGCTGTCATTTAGAATTGCTGCTATGGTAGAAATCTTAAATTAAGCACTGTCCTTTATACAAAATACAGCACCACCTGCTTGAACAGGGAGCTGATAAAACACTGTATTTTTTTTCCATGCGTCACATTAAATTACCCAGCAATATAAAAGAAATGGGAGTACACAAAAGTCAGGGATTTTTTTCTGAAATGGCTTCACCCGTATCTTCTCCTCCCAAACACAATGTGCTGGGTGGGGGGCAGAGATAGGCTGCACAGACTCTTCAGACAAAATTCCTTCAAAATGACCAATTTGTAATGTCAAAACTACAGGCAGAACCGCAGTTCTGGTGTCCTTTTAATTCAGATCCCTAACATGTCTCCAGCTGCATAAAATGTCTGTGAATCATGGGTCTGGGAAAAAGACTTCTAGTATAGTTGTACGCTGAAGTTGTCCTACTGAAGCCAGAAGTTCATTTGCTATTGCAAACTGGCTTATACAGTTTCTTTAGTGAATAATTTACTGGCTGATACAGCTAAAGTCTGTTGGCGTTTTTTTAAATGGTTGTCTTTCAGTTTTCTGTGTGGTAGAGAAGCATCATTGTTTTAGCATCAAACAGGGAATGGGGGGATATCTCATCAGCTTGCCAGGCTGGACAGTGTATCCTGGAAAGCCCCTTGGAAGGGCAGCGCAGCTCCCGCCCAGCCCACTTTGCTTTTCCACTGAAACTGGGGCACATGGTGGTTGAGGAGACCTCAAAACTCATACTATTATGCAGCAAGGACACAGCTTGGCTCTGCACCCGGATGCCACAACAGAGCCCCAGACATGCTGATGGAGGCTGAAGGCCAAGATAGAGGCAATATCTAATCCCCTCAAGTCCATCATGTGTAACCTCACAGCCAGGCACTCCAGGCACTGCTGTCAGAGGTCATCCTTTGCAAGCCAGGTCATGAGAGTTTGGGCTCAATACCAAGTCTTGTGTCTGAGTAACTCTGAACCATTTTTGAGGTCCTCTTGCCACCTACAGATTATTCCAGCAAAGGAAATAAGCTCCTGACACATTCCCAAGCATTACACCATTACATAGTATTTATTCTTCTGCATGTCAGATAATTGGCAGAGCATGCTGATGACAGTAATTTCTTCCATGGGGCAGTGTGCATTAAGACTCCTGTGATGGGGTATATAAAGCTTGACTTAGATCCAGAGAATTTTGGAGGAGGTGCTGACAATATAGTCATTAATTTACAAATACGTTCCTTCAGAGGAAGGAACTTACTTTCCAAATACTGTTTAGAGCACATACCTCTTCTGTGAGACAAGTATTTATGACTGTGGAAGTCAAAAAACAAGGGCAGAGAGGTGTAAGTAACTTGTCCAAAGCCCTCCAGGAAGGCACTGTCAGAGGTTACCATAGAAATAAGGCTTGTGCTATAACCATCTGTTCACAATGGGTTGAATTTTCAGAAGAATGCTCGAGATTTATTTATATTTGACAGAAGTGTATTATTCTTGCTACATTAGGTATCTGCTGCTTGGGAGAAAGCGAGGATTTGGTAGTAACTAATGATCCCTTAGTTACTGTGAAATGTACAAGAAGTTGACATTAAGAGGTGACAAAATGGAGTTGCCATTACAAATCAAGCCCTGATCCAACAAAGTCTTTCAAAATGCTAAGTTTTGCCTCACTGAAGTCACTGAAGTTTCCAGAAGACGTAAAGTATGTTCATACACCCCTGCAAGGTCAAGTCACAGTCTCTGTTAGAGGGTGTGCCTTCTAACACCCCAACTATGGGAAGTGCAAGAAGCACAGCCATCTCCAAAATCTGCTAAAACTCCAGTCAGTACTCCCAACTGCATCATATGCACTATTATGGTGGCTAGAGATCTAGTATCTATCAGGATCTAGGCCCCATTGAATTAGGCACTGCACAAACACATTAAAGTCACAAATAGCTGGTGATGAAAGTGGTAACACTGCTGGGCAGCAGCAACATAGACGTTTAGCTGTACCTACTAAAATATTTAGTAGAATGTCCTTTTTAAAGTGCCCTCTGTCAAACTTTTATAGCTTTCTTCTTCAAAGAGTCCTAGCAAGATACGAATTAAAATAAACAAGTAACCCCCAAACCTAGAGCATTAGATTACAGATGCTGTAACACTGCACTTAGCTGGTTTGAGTGTTGCCCCATCCCACCCTCATCATGCTTGTGGCTCATTTTCAGTTCCAGGTGTGGTATTTCACCTGGAAGATGAACCCCACCTCTATAGCTTTGGGAGAGAAAGAGACAAGTCCCATTTATCTGTTCCACTGTCCTCCAGTATGGAAAGAAACTGACAAGAATCAACAACTTCATATATTCAACATGATCAAGCAAAGTGAAAATGATTACCTGGTAATTTTGTGTTTTACAGAAAAGATGGTTGTCTTTTAAGAAATCCCAGCTACTATGTTCCTGAAACTTATGTTGCTTTTTGGGACATAAAGAGGCTTTGAAAGCTAAATCGCATTGCTTGAGGATTGTCTCTATCTTGGCATGTGGTATTGAACAGGTATTGGTAAAATAATGATAAGTGTCTTTGAGGCACGCTGTACCCATTAGGGGCTGGAGAGACATCACTGGCATTTTTTTATTTTATGGTGTACAAGGTTAGACAATAGATTATTTTTTGTTACTGATCCCTTGAGGTGGGTTTGCACTGATAACATTTTCTACATTTTCAGTCAAAATAGTCTCTGTTAAAGTGACCTGGCTGGCAACCTGCGGGTTGCGTTAGCAAGGATCGCTTGTTGCCAGTCTGTGCCTAAACATGGACCACAGTCTGGTTCATACTCCTATGAGTAATATACTCAAGTGAGTGACTATACTGGAGCAGCAGGACTGAGCGTCCTCAGCAACAATAAATAGTTTAAGGAAGACTAAGCTGTGTAAATTAATTGTATCCTGATTGCCAAAAGATTATGTAAGCTTTCTGTAACCTTGTAAATTTTCTGTAAATTTTGCTTTTCCTTAAAAAATGGCCAAACATTAACTATTGGACTTCAGATTTCTGCTTGCTTTGACTGTGAATTAAAGCATTTTCTCGTGAGAAACAAATTAATTGTTAATTGTTCTTTCCCTTCTTCTTTTTTTTTTTTTTTTAGCCTTATCTCATGGAATAAGTTGTCATTATGAGAGATCAAAAAGCTAATTTTTCTCAGGAAAATTCCAGGACATATTGAAAACCCAATTGCAAAGTGGATATTTGGCAATAGGAAGAAAGTGGGGCTTCTTTTGTATGAGAAATAATCAAGCAGCAATATCACTTGAATACCCCAGATAAAACCAACTGTCTGCTTTGCAGGTATCTGGCAGATGAGAGGTCAGCTTTGGCTGATTCAAGCCATATAGGTACTTCTTTTCTTGTTTTAGTAATACTTTCTCATAAACAGAACTTCCTTGGACTAAAACAGCTCTCTTATTTTTGTGTGGCTGCTCTGTTTTCCCCTAAGCAAATTCTTCACATGCCCAGAAGGAATCTTGTTTCCAACATCTGGGAGTGCTTTAGAGGCTTTCATTATTTATATGCCAAGATAATATCTCTTGCACATGAATGTGCTACTGTTCCCATTGATTAGATGGTTGCTGATTAGTGCCAACTGCAGTGGGCTGTAGCTGGATGCTATTCTCGGGCCCTCGATTTACATCACAAACTATGGGTCTCCAAACAGCTCATCTGACCTTCAGGAATTCATTAGATTTTGACTGCTACTGACTTGGGAAGACTATAAAGTGAGGAGTTAGTGGGAAAAAGAAAGCTGGAGTTTAAAATTAAGGTTAAATACACAGCAAAAGGAAATGGTAGAAAACAGTGATTTAAATGGGGTGGGGAAAAAGTAGAGTGGGAGGCTGGAGAATGGAAAAGGACAATTTCTTCAGCATTTGATAGCTAGGAGTTGTCTAACTTGTTCCAGAGTGAGGTGGGAGTGAAGTTAGCCCTTGAGAGGGCCGCATGCACCCATCTCCTCAGGGTCCACAGGGCTCCCCCCCAGCTTCCTCCCCATCCTCACAGCCTCTGGCCAGACCTGGCCGCTGGCTCAAAAGTGCTTGTCTCAGCAGAGACAGAGGGGAAACAGGGAGAGGAAAATGCTGATAGGGCCAAAACCTGCCACTGTGAGAGCCTCTTTGAAACCATAGCAGGAAGCTTTGCAATAAAATTGAATGCATGTATTCAAAACAAGAGAGAAATCATGGCCCCCCTATCATTTCCTAATCGCTCTGTTAGGAAACGTTGCCCAAGCTCTGCACTGCAGCAAACCACCTGCAATTATATTGAGAAAATGCATTAAAATATCACATCATGCTAAGACATTTCTGAGCATGTGGGAATTAGCAGGTCTTTGATGAGCTTACTGAGTTTCTGAGAGGACTAGTTTGCATCGTATCATGGACCACTGGCAGTGACTGTAGCAGGCTGCTGTATCATCTGCTAGGTTAGTGGCCCTGATAGCCCCATGAGGAGGTCTGTGGGGAGAGACAGACCTTCTTCACAGCCCAAGTCAAGTAACTCACCAGAGCAGACATCACTGCCAAATCGTTGCCTGTGTGTCAAGAATGACTGGATAAATATGCTTGTTTGAGCCCTCTCAGCAATAAATGCCTGTTTATTCTTTCGCAGCCAGCAGTGATATATAGTGCATGCTGTATCTGCAGAGGGACTGCCCAGACTTACTCAGTTTCTGATTTGTTTTTGTTTTTTTTCCTAGGTGACTTACAATGCTTGACTCAATTTTTGGTGTGTCTTGCATCTTTAGAAGCTATATTGACAATTCATAAATATTTCCAAGGTTAATGCCTCAGCACGTGCAATGTGTGCTTCCTTCTGAAGCTATTTATAGGGCTACTCAATGGTTTTGTTTGCTCCTTTTTGCTGTTTCTGACAAGGACCTGATCCCAAACTACTTGGTATACTTTACTCTTTCCATGTAATTGTCACTATGATCTAACCAACTTGATTAATTTGATTTTAAAGTTTCTAGGCATTTAAAGCCTATAATGTTTTAGGTATTTTTCATCATATACAGATGCCCCGCAACGGAAAAACAGACATCAGCTCGTCAGCTGGCATACACTGGGGTAACTCTATTATGGTCACTGGAGCCATGCTAATTTACAGCAGTTGTGGATCCAGCTTGCTTCCAGAGCACGCACTGATTTTACCATAACTCTTTATTTCCTGGTTTTCAGCCACTGAAATGTAAGTGCATTTGACATTTTGGGAGGGTAGAAGGCATTGCTGTGTCAGTCTTGATGCTGCGTTAATGATGCTTTGGGGCAATGAGTAATAATCATGGGCTAACTTGGAAATTAAACTCCTGATTTTGTTCTTCTAGTCTACTGGATTAGCAATTAAATTTCAGGTCATTTAAATACCTAAAGGGTCCGGGAGTGTAGAGAGCTCTGACTTAAAACATTAATAACCAACGTTGAGGAAAATAACTTTGGTCAGCAACGGGGCGAATGCAGTGGCTTTGGTGCTGGAGTAGATCAAAGGAGCTCCCTGCTCACCTGCACCTCTGTGGTGACAATGTGATTGCTGAATTATTTCATTTTGAATTTAAGTCCCCTCTGCTTTCCCAAGAATATATATTGTAACCCAAACTATGTCACTGATACCCCACTCTCCATAGCTGCTGACACATGCAAACTGCGCTTCTTGCTGATGCCCTCACCCTTTCTGTTGCTCTTGCAGCAAGGCTGCGGGTGCATGGGGCATATCTAGGGGACGTTAGTTACTATTCTTGGGAACCATTCGCTTGCTTTCCAGCATCATGACACCGACTAATGGAGTGTGCTGTAACCTGTACCTTCAGAGTAAAATTGTCGCTCAAAATCCTTGTAACAAAGTGAGGAAGGTTCCAGGTAAGAGACGTTCTCAGCAGTGACTATAAAACATCATCTAGGCAGATTTAGGGCTCTCTAGCTGGATTCATATGAAATAGGAGCTGGCGTTGTTTCACGGGCTTTGAACACACGCCAGTTCGCAGCATGCCGGGGGCTGATGGGCTCTCGGCAGTCCTGTGAAGAGCTGTCCTGGGCTCCCCTGCCATGGCCCTGCCAAGTCCCAGTGCTAGGAGTGCCCTTTGCCACTGCAAGGGGCACAAATGGAGTCTTGCTTCAATTTGGTGAGTGTGTGAGAAATGTCTTACAAGAGGATGTTTGAAATCAAAGGTCTACCTACCTGGTGTCGATACGCCAAGCTTTGTCCATGGTTGTTAAGAGCTGAGAGCTGGCCTCAAATCCAGCTGTGCTAAAAGTGACCACAGGTATCGCCTAAAGAGTTTAGAGGTAAAAGCTGCTAAGGCCGTGAGACATATTGTTATTAAAAGGAGGTTTTGGCATGTATCTGAAAAGAACATATTCCTAATTATCTGTTCTTTCCCCTCATTTCATACTCACCAAGCGATGGATCTGAACATGTGCACACAGACTCATGTATTACTCTCTGAGTTATTTCAGAGCTTCCTTTTTAGCATTACTAATTGACCCACTGATGGATGCTTACTCTCCTTACTTTATCACTGTAATGTTGCGCTAGCTAATTCCCTGCTGAAGCAGCAGAGCTACCCATTAAGTAAGCGCTACTAGCTGATAAGGAGCAGCAAGATGATTTATGCATTGCATCAGGAAACAGGGACAAATATTGGCATCAAGGTGACTTATTTGCCTGTGAAGCCCATAGTAAAAAGGTCCTTAGCAGGGAACACGAGGCATCAGTTCAGTGCTTTGCCAGAAGCAGGGAGCTAAACATTTATTTTCTACTCAAAGTGATCCTCTGTTCAGGGCAGAGGATGCAAGCAAGAAGGCACAAGACTGAGGGCAGAAGCTACATTGTGCATCTGCAGTTCAAAATGGTGGATAAAAGGTGAGGAGGGAAAGCCAGTTATTGAGACTTCTATGTGAGTCTTGGTCCTAGGGTGCTTGCAGGAGGAGCCTTGGCCTTTGCAAAGTGAGAGCTAGATGGGAGCATGGTTGGAGAACGGGTGCTGCTGTGCTTGGAGCAGAGGGAAATCACAGGCAGTGGGTCGATTCAGGCAGCATAGCTGGGGACCAGGTAGAGTACGAGGTTCCACAAAGGTCCCAGGTCACTGTCAGCAAGACAGCCATGATAACAAGGTGTACATCAATTAATACTCACTGTCTCAGCACTTCCTCATCCCAGCACAAGGGGAAGACTTGTCTCAGTGCTAGGAAGAAGTTTGCCCTTTCCTGTGTATGGAAACACTAACCTTGTAGACTGCAAATTACCGTGTGCGCTTGCAGAGAGCTAGGGAAGTGGTTAAACATGAAATCAAACTGGCCAATAAAACCTGTGGCAACCAATTTTTTTCCCTCTCATGTGACATGGTGGGTGATGATTCATGATTTTTTATTTGGGCGCTGACAACGTTCCTCTACTCCATAGACACTGTGACAATCAGCTTCTTAGATACACAGCTCCATTTTAGCCAATATTCCACTCAAATCTTTATGGGAATATACCGTAAGGATAGCTGTTCAGGGTCAGACCTGAGGTGTGTCTGCCCCAGCTCCCATCTCTGACAGCAACTGCTAGCAAGCACTTTAAAAATATAATAAATAAACGGGCAACTATAAGGGATCTTCTCCCACTAGTGAGCTCCAGCTTCTGTAATTCTGTCATTTATTGAGTCCCTGAGCTACAGACCATACCCACATCATTGTGTTTAATGGTCCTTGGTGGCCCTTTCTTCCACAAAATTTTTAATTACTTATGGAGACGGTTTTTCTTTTGGCTTCCGCAGCATCCTGCGTTGCGTAGTAGTGGGCTTTGCAAAGGGCCACATCCTGCCTAATTTCAAAGAATAGATGAGATCATGCATGTTCAGGATATGGTAGCTGGAGCACTATAGACCTTGTAGGCTTTTACAGTGCTGCACAGTACTAGACCAAAACTCAGATGACAGATCCCTACAGCTGCCTGTATACTCATCTTCATATGTCCTGCTTTGTATGGTGCTGTGGGTGTAGAGATCCATAAGCAGCTTTAAAAAGAGGTAAGCAACTAGCACTCTGGCAGGCTTCTCTCATAGAAACCATCTCATAGATGAACATGGAAGATAGGAGTGAAATAAAGTGTGCCTTAATCCTGCCTCCACATCCAAGAGTAGCCCACTCTAAGGTGATGTCAACTTGCTTAAAGCAAGATTTAGCAAGTCCTAGAGAAGCCAATATTTCAGATTGCTGAATTAGGCTGTATCCTGCTGATATTAGTAGCAATCAGGTACCTATTCTGTTCCTGTGCTTTTGAAAATCCCTTATGACATCCATCTCCATCATTTAGGCACAGACTACCTGAAAGCTAAGCCCTTATTCTGAACTGCTTTTATGTGGTTTTTCATGCTTCATTTTTCTGTAGGATCCATTTTATGAGCAGCTCAAGCTGAAGGCAGTTGGACAGGTGTAAGCTGCTGAAGAAATACATGAACTGATCCTTGAACTGGGGCCACGGAGGATGGGTCAGGGGCTAGAGGAGGACTTCTCCATGGGGTGCAGGAAGGGAGATGGGATTTCTGGAGCTCAGCCTTTGAGCGGGGCAAGAGGAGAAAGAAAGATCATAGTTGGGAAGGCCGTGATTTCTAACTGCCTGCTTGTCCATGACAGACCAAGCCCTCTTCAGCGCTGCCCTACCACCCCATATGCTCACAGCCCTGAGTCACCACTGCACAGCCTGTCTGAGGGTGGATACCAAAAAAGGTGAAACAGAGAAATGCTAACACTTTCAAGAGGCTGAAGAGTTTCCTTAAGCTCTTTGGGCGTCGGCATTCTCACCTGTAAGGGAGAGACAGCCCAGCTCAGCAGCTCATAACATTATTGTGAGTCAGGCAAATAATGCTTGGAAAGTTTCATGAGCTATTGAAAGCAGCATATAAATGCTAAATATTATTATTGAATTACAGTATGATTGAAACAAATTGATTTGTTAGGAAAGATTCAATGAATCATATTCATAACAAATTCCATTTAATTTACAGCAGTGAGTCATTAACTGGCTCTTCTGCTGATTTATTTATACATCCTGCTGAAAAGAGAACTGATTTTAAGAATCAGATCTTAAGATAACTGTTCCTCAGAACTGTGGGATCAAGCATTTTGTAAAAAGTGTGGTAGTATCAATCCATATTTAGCTATCCCCTTTCCATCATATTTAATCCTGACAAAGGTTGTGCAAAGCACCTGCAATAAAATGTGCCCTTTTTTGAGTGCTCTGAGCTTGCCTGAAAATAGAGTGCTTCTCCTAAAGCCCAGGGCTTCATTAAACTTCGTCCAAAATTAAATGTAACATTTTCTGATTCTCTGCAGGCTTCACTATGCAGGATGATTAGAAGCTATGAAGTGCTCAGTACTGGAAACCCAAATTGCTCCTGGATTGAAACCACGCTTCAATGCAAGTGCTCGCTTCAGGAGAACCATTCAAACCACAGGATGGAATAGCATAGGATGGTGACATGTCTCTGGTCCTGCTGTGCCTCAGTTTCCCTCTCTGCAACAGAGAGACCAGAGACAGAGCGACAGGGCTACTTCTCTGTCAGTACAGAAAACATCATTTGGGTGTTTGGATGACAGAGTGCAGTGTCTCAAGAAGCTACGCCAGCTTGCGTCAAAGACTCGTTATTAACAGCTGCACATTAATGACCCACTCCAAAGCAAAAACACTGCCAAGGAGCTGAGGACCAACATTTAAGCACTGCAGGAGATTTCAGAGGGGGAGCTTCTCTTGGTGGTAACAGGAGGATTATACAGAGGTTCATTTCTATGGATGCTGTAGTGAAAGAGGAGAGCAGGAAGAGGGTGAACCCTGGTTAGATGGAGGGACAGGAGAGGGGAGTGCATCCATGGGGCAGCTGGGTCACAGGAAAGAGGGGACAGGAGCAGAGGGCGATGAAAGAAGGATGAAATTGTGCTGTGAAGAGCTTGGCAGAGCACAGCCACATGTTTCAGCTGGGTTTAGGGAAGAAGCATCTCATACCTTCACAGAGAATTTCCCTATTTCTAATTAAAAGCAGTAAATCAAGGCTCAGCAAATGCAAAAAGATGAAATGAGCTGGGAAGAGAAAATTTACACAGAGGTCTTTCAAGAGACAATTAAAGACAATAGGAAAACTTCAGGTAAAATTAGATGCAGCAGGACAATGTTCTTTCCCAACACTAAAGATAAAAGATTGCCTGCACAAGGACTGTCCTCTTCTGCCACCTTCTCTGCCCTGCAGATCCTCTGAGGGTACCTCCACCCCAGCCTCCAGGGATGAGGTTCCTGTTCAGGTGCCACTGAGATGGAACAGGGTGGCATCCAATGGGACAGCACCATGCAGGCTGGCATGGTACAGGATGCAAGATTAGGACAATGGACCCTGTAATAGACAATATCCGAATATAACAATTTTGCTACAGTTGGGGGTGCTTTCACTTAGGACCATGGAAGGGCCACAAAGATGATTAGAGAGCTGTAGTACCTCCCCTATGACAGAGAGGCTGAGGGAGCTGGGCTTGTTCAGCCTGGAGAAGAGAAGGCTGCCATGGGACCTCATTGCAGCCTGCCAGTACCTGAAGGCAGCATACATACAGGAGGGGAATCAACTTTTTAAAAGGGCAGATAATGGCAGGACAAGGGGGAATGGATTAAAGCTAAACAAGAGAAGGTTTAGATTAGATGTTGGGGGAGGTTCTTTACAGAGAGTGTGGTAAGGTGCTGGAACAGGCTGGATGCCCTGTCCCTGGAGGTGTTCAAGGCCAGGTTGGATGGGGCCCTGGGCAACCTTGTGTAGATCCAGGCCTGAGGTTGGTGGCCCTGCCTGTGGCAGGGGTGTTGGAACTCTCTGATCCTTGGGGTCTCTTACAACCCTTGCCATTCTATGATACTATGGTAGTGTCTGGCAGAGGTATATTGCCCACGATGACACAAGGGTTTCTAAAATTAAAGTCAGAGGAAGGCAAGTACTGGCAATTCACAAGAATAATTTTTTTCCCCAAGCCTGAAAGAAACCCAGTGATACTTCTGAAAAAAAAACAGGAATGAGACAGTTAAAGTGTTGTACAGTCTGCCTTTAAAACTTCCCTTTTATTTTCTGCTCATCATTTTTGATCTTCTTCAATCAAATGGAGCATCACTTAGGAACTGATGAAAAGAGAACCTTCATCTGGTTATTAACTCCTTGATGAAAGACCTGTAAAAAACGCATTGTTCATTTTCAGGACTTTGGAAAATAATGAAAATTAACTAAATTCTTTATAAGATATATGTCTTCTTGCAAGTTATAATTGGGCACACACACTGGAGAAGCAGACCAGTTATGATTGCAAAGATGGGAACAGTGTCATGCAGTTGCCGTTAAAATAAACAAATTACTAGACTCCTCATTCCCATCCACACTGCATGTATAAACTCCCTCTCTAACAGACAGTGAGCTGAGAGGTAGGAGAGGCAGCTAGAGCTAAAGCAGGTTGTCTAAAAGTCATCTGTCCTAATAGATACCAAATTAACTTTTTTTTTTAAAGTTATGCCAAAATTTTACAGGTTATCTTTGAGTAGAAAAAAATTTAGCTTTTCTTTGGAGAAACATGTCTCTTAAGAGAGTAAGCTGGCAATGCTGTTCCAGTGCTGTCCAGAAGCTGTGTTTTGTCATCCATGATTTCTTTCTCCAGCCTCACAGCTTCCTATGATTCTTCACAGTACAGCCAGGGAATGACTAGGTGTTTATTGCGGGGCCTCTCCCACCTAAGTCATACTTTGCCCTCTGCTCCCGACTCTGAGAGAACAAGGGAGAAGGTCTGACACCACAGAGGAGGGAGGACACGGACGCGGGTGGAGCAGCACCCTGGTCATGGCAGAGAAAGATGTTCCTGCTCATGTGGTTGGTGGAAACCCTCCTTAGCCACATCAACAAAAAGGCAGAGGAGGTGTGATGCTGCCATAGTAGGTGCATGGACCTTCCCATTATACAGGCACTCCAGTGGAAAAGATAACCCACAGGAGTCAACCAGCACAGGAAATAGAGAGAATGGGCCCCAGTTCTTTGCTGAAGTCTTGAAATCAGAGCTGGTCAAACCTTTAGTTTCACTTTATTCTAGGATAGCAAAAAAATCAAAGCTTGGGCAAAAAAATTTGGGCAACTGTGTCATGTGTCGGAGTGTTTTGGCTCCTCCCTCTCCAAATAAAAGGAGGGAAACTAGAGAAACTTCAGACTCTCCTCCATATTGACAAAAAGTAATATTTAATTATTTTTTTGTTTCAAGCCCATACTTAGGTTAGAAGGCTACTTAAATTGAAATAAATTTAGCCTGGTACTGCTACCATGAAAATGTTTTCAGTTGAGCGAAACATTTGACCCAAATTTTGACACAGATGACATTTTTCACAGAACTAAACATTCATTTCAGATATCCCAGAAACAAAACCTTTTTTTAATCCCTTTGTTGAACCAGTGTACTATGAAACAAAGAAAGACAAAAAAACCCCAAACTCACGGTCACCAATGATAGCCCCAACAAGGAGGGAATAACAGGCCTTCATTTAAGGTGGTTTTGACTCTTATTTCAGTGATGGCTTGGATTTCTATGGATCTTGGAGATTTAACTATTTTCAATTCAGGTTGAAATGAGACTGCTACATTTACATAGCTCCAGTTGTGATGGACTGTACGTTCCTACCCAGGCATTTGAATTGCTCTTGCCATGCCTGGGTTGGAAAGTTAAGCTTTTTGCCAAACATCTGTATGAATTTTCTTTGAGAAAATGCCAGTAACATCTTCTGGGTGATATCCTCTGCAGTGGCTCCAGGATGACAGACATCCGTATTCTGATCAAATACGGCCTGGCCTTGCATTCAGCCAGGCTGAATAGTGTCTTTGAGGAAAGCAGAGAGTTAAAAATAAGATCCAGAGTTAAAAATAAGAAATTAAAAGCTTATAAATGGTTAAATGCTTTTTTAATAAAAGGAAATTGCTGCAGGAAGTGATTCCTTATATCCCAGGCTCTGCCAATTGTTTCCAATCAGTGCAGCGTGGGGTACCTATTATCTCACTAAGTCATATTAATGGGCTTGTTGTTGCTGCTTTTTCTTTTAAACTAATCTACAGGTTAGCTTGGGCTCTGCTGCTTGCCTTGTGCTTTGTCATAAAAGCTGTTTTGTGGGGCTCTTTAATGACTCTAATCCTTCCCAGTAGAACGTTATCATCTCCTCACATTATTCCTCACCGGGCAGTGCCAATTATCAGGATGTGGTGCTCTGAAATGCTTCTCTAGTCCCATTTGTCCAGTCACTCTTCTTCCCCTAACCCAAAGACCCTGAGGACAGCTGGTCCTTCAGCCTGAGGACCTGAGCCCTACTATGCAGAGTCACCTCTGCCAAGACCTGGCCACTGGGAGCAGATAATCCTGAGAGCAGATGATCTCATGGCCAACAGCATAAGGAATGTCCTCCGGTTTTTCTTAAAGGCTGTGCTGGTACTGAGCACTGATGCAGCTTTCAAAACAGAGTCAACTTCTATCAGCTCTGCCATTCTGACAAGGGTTGCACCTGGAAACTTGCAAGTGCCTATTTTGATGACCTACAAACCGGCACACACACAACCAGATACCAAGCAGTCTGGGCACAGTCACGCAGGACGCAAGTAAGGAACAAGAGATTTTGAGGGCAATGCTCCATGTGGTGACTGGATGAAAATGAGGGCCTCTCCTCCAAAAAAGCTGAAAAAATAACAACTTGATTCAATGCACCAGAAAAAGCAAAGCCTGTCACTGCCAGTGTTATTGACAAACTCCTTCCCTCCTGCTAGATGCTGGTTTTGCATTACAGCCTTGACTTGTCCCTCCAATCCTACTGAAGCTTGTCCTGAGAACCAGGATGGAAAATCTTCAGTCCTCAATCAGACACAGGCTAGCATAACTTCCAACTTTTTCAATAGCTTCAATCATAACCATTTTCAATAATCTCTACTACTAAAAATTGTTTCCTGCTCTCCTTAAAAAGACAGATTTCTGTCCATTGGTGATGGAAGTCAAAGGGACTATTCACATGAGTGACGCTTGTGAGCTGTCCCTTTGGTTTATAGCAGATACTTCTTGTCAAGTAGTCCCAGTGCACAACAGCAAGTGCACAACCCCCTGCATGGGAGACCCACAGAAAGAACAGGGTACACGTGTAAGTACTGAAATCACCTTTGCAGCCTTATAAAGAAGGAATTATGAAATAGTACGTCAAAAATGGAGTATCGACCACAAACACCCTGTTCTATCGTTGAATGCCAAAGGTTGATTTGCATGCAGCATTTTAAATAATTAAACAGCAAAATGGTGTTGCCATCTGCCAACGTCCATCTGGTGGAGGGAACACAAAGCCCTGAGTGAGAAGCCAGCACGGAGCAAGATCCACTCACTAACAGGGAAGATCCCAGCAAGCCGCTCACGGATGCTGTACAGTGCTGTCATCTCTTCTGCTTGGAGATAGCTGGCAGCCCTGATTCCCCCTGTTTAAACAAGGTTGCTGGTAGAGCATGAAGCTTTCCCAGCACAGGCACAAAAGTGGCATGCCCACATAGTGGATATTGCAATTAATATTTTGTAATTAGAGACAATAAACCGACATTTGTAAATACCTAGCTTCCAAAACCTCGTTCAGATCTGGCTCATTCCTGCACTATAAAAGAAGTAATAGCAGCCAGATAGAGGTCTATAAGGTGATGATAATGTTAAGAGACATGGAAAGGTCTCTGAGAGGAGGGATTCAGAAGGTTCAGACCGTGTTTTACACAAGAGAAAAATAAGAGGTGACGTGACAGAGGTAGTAAAACAATGAAAAGTGCAGAGAAGGCAACCTAGCCACTCCTGGTTACCTTTTCAAATACCCTTTCAAATGAGAATGAGCAGCAGCCTAGTGAAATTAAAAATACATTTTATACACATCAAAGGCAAGGCTGGGGCTGGTTCGTGGCTAGTTGTGATTGTAGCACAAAGCAGACTCATTGAACTAGAAAATTACAGCACGGTATTTTTGTTTCTTGATCTTTCTTTAACTTTTTGAGCCCACTGTTTTTAGTAGTTTTATAGGGTGCCAAGACATTTATACAAGCATTTAAAGCATGAACAGCTATACAAGCACAGGTAGCAAACTGTAGAGGATAATGCCTCTTCTGCTACTCTGCTACAGAGTAAGGGATGTCTATCAATAGGCTGATGCAGACATCCTTATCAGTTGTAGACAGAATGCTGGAGAACTGGATCTTCCACCTGACCACAGACCCTGTCACAGACCAGGGTCACAATTGTGTTAGTGACCCTCTGGACAAGCAGTATTGTACATACATACAGCTAAGAAGAATACAATGTCAGAGCATCCTCATCCTCCCTTAGTGGCACTCCCGCAGCGCTTCACTCTTACAGAGCATTGAACAATGCTAGCTGACGCCAGAAGCCAACGGGAACTGAGGACACTTGCTCTTTTGCAAAACCAGGCTCATCTCTTTCAAAAGCCCGAATAATGCCATGCTATTACTGGCTGCGATAAGGAAGAAGCTTATTCTAGGGAAGAGTACATTTTCATTAGGCGCTGCCCCCACTATTATTTATGTTGCAATAATGCCACAGTGTGCTGGGTAGAGTGGCACGTGGAAGGCGGTATCTCCGGACCAGATAGCATCACTTCTTATTGAAAACTGACAGCTGAATGCATTTCCCCACATCGCAGCGACACCAGCTTAATCCAGTTTCAGACTCCCATTTTGTAAACCCCACAGCCTCATGCTGGGAGGTACTACTAACTGCAAACAGATGGAAAAGTGGATGTGGAAAGGAGGTCTTTGAGGTTGTCTGTGGGGAGCAGGGATGGCTTTCCTACGACAGATTCCCAAAGAACATATTTCATTTTGTCAGCTGTGCCAATTGAAATTCCACTTTTTGTTCATAACAAGGAGACTTTTGTGTATTTGGCCCCAATCTTCACGGCTACTAACACTATTTTGCATAGGGGTGGTGCAGGCATCTAGATCAATGGAGTGTCCCTAAGCTGCCAGGCTGTTTAAAAGCATGGAGCGATATTTCTGATTTGGACGCTCACTATTTATGATGAGTAGCTTCTCAAGCTTTGTCCTCCTTCTGGCTCAGCATCACTGAGATGGGCGGAATGGTACTTTTGGGGGATTCAATTTTCTTCAACTCTGTACAGGCATAGCCAGAGGGAACAGTCAGGTGGAAGTAAGCCAAAGCTGTGCAAGTCCCTGGTATGCTACTTTGTACCAGGCATATCCTATTTTCCCCAAAATTTAATTTTTTGTTGAGGGGGAAGGATGTAAGCAATCTTTTCCCAAACAGACAAGAAGAGTTTTCATTGGCAAGTGGGCAAGTACTTTGCTGGGGATATTTGAAAGATGTCACATGCCCATCGCTGCTCTTTTGCAGGCAGTGAGTGACACTAGTGAAGCAGTGTCAGAGCTGGCTGCTCGGCTTCAGGAACTAGAGCATCTTCACCACTCTGTCCCTCTATTATAGACACATATTTACAGATCCAAACTGTAGTTTTCTACTGGAGGACTGCTTTTTGTTCAGCACCTAAATGGGCAGAACCAGAGGAGATGTATGAAATTTTTCTCAAAGTTTTGATGGTTTTGCTGTTCTCAGTGAGAAAAGTTAGCTTTGCTATGGTGTCCTTCTGTTTCTGGAGTCCCAGAACTTCTAAGGACAGAGGGAATTTCTTGATAGAAAGTAGAGCCAGGAGAATTGCTTCTGCATTTGTGTGATTTCATGCAAAAATGTAACGTGGTATTTCCAGAAAATAGAAGCAACAAATTACTGTCGTTTTAAGGTAATTGCCATTGCTAATTGGTGCTCACTTGGAGCATGGGTGGTAGCTGATCTCAACTCAAGCAGCTTATCTCTGAGCTTTCTGGTATCTTGGTCTCCTATTGCCACTGCTGGAGACGGGCAGACTTCTTCCTCCATGGAACGAACATCGCTCCTGATGCTGTAGGAGATGCAGTTGTATCGCTTGCACTAACTGAGGTGAGCTCGCTCGGATGCATTTTAAATCATTGTAACAGTATTTGGCACTTTCCATTTAAAAGGCAAGTGCAAAAATAAATCCAGGCAACTTCTTATTTAGATGCTAGGAAGTTGCAGGATAAGGGAGGAAAAAAGCAAAACAAAATTGAACAACCCAAACCAGTCAGAATCCAAACCTGTTTTTAAAATCTCCCCTATCTATTTAAGTTACTGTACCAGTTCAGCTCAATATCTAAAACAAAGAAAATGAATTATGGAACAGTACGAGGAGAGCTTGTTAATTTTCCCACTGATGCGCTGTGAAATGAAAGCTTTATTCTAAGAATATCATATCCTCAGGGCTCTGTCTGGGGAGACGCTGACAAATACAAATGTCCTTACAGTTTTTCTTTTATTCTTGCTTTATGGTGTATTCCAGACAGATTTCCAAAATTATATATAATAATATATAATCTGTAGTTGTGGTTTGGTGGAGTTCAAGGCTGTGATTTTCCAGGACATAACTATGCCCTGTTTGAAAATGGAAGATCAAGTGCACATAATGAAAGGCAGATTGAATTCTAGAAGAATTTGCTTATTTCTTAATCAATATTAATATATGTGACTTTAATTTCAGCATCTTTTCCTCCTGTTATGTACCAAGGGAGCATTAACAACAACAGCAGCTTTACATTTTTATAGAGCCTTTCATCAAGAAGGATTCAAAAGTGCTTTACAAACCTTGGACAAAATTCTTCTTTGATCTGCACTGAGAATCTCTTAATCCGTGGTGCAAATCTCTGTTGCACTTTCTGTGCCTTTTTCTGCACACAGGACTTCCATTGATTTCTGCAGGAATCGTGTGTGTGAAACAAGTGCAGAATGTGTAATGGAAACCTGCACTGCAGATAAAAAAGGGTGAAAAAAGTCCGTGTATGGATCCATTGCCCATCACCCAAGCATGCCACTGCTGAAGCAGACCCTAGTTGCCTTCTGCATGTGTTAAAAAAAGAAAAAGGCACATTCTTGGTTCTCTAACTAAGAACATAGTCTGTGGTGTTGCAGAATAGGGTCTTCCTTGAAGAAGGAAAAATAAGAATATTTGCTCCTGTACACAGATGCTCTTTTCCTCTCAGGTCCTTCAAATCTCTTCCTGAAAGCAGAGGGTCAGATCTGACCACCAGATACTGATAGGCAGCTCCCCCGAGGCAAGTGCTTTGGGTACAAGCAGCTTTTACCTCTCCAGCCTCTTCTACAGCAAACACTCTTGGATCCTGCCTGTTGCAAACAACAGGAAAAGGTGTCCAGAATTTCCAGAGCTTCTCTACTGTGTGTGTGTGCAAAAACCTTGTTGAGCTAAACGCTACCTTAGAAATCTTGCCGTCCCTCATGAGATTCCTGAGAAGATGTTAGATTTGTAGATGCTCTCCATGATTCTGTTTTCTAGTCTGCAGCTAAACCAGGAGGTGTAGAGTGGATGCAGCAAACTGAGTTTCCCCAAACTAATTCCAAGTTTTGGGCGAAAACCTGGGTTATCTCTGCCTGATGAAGCTCTTTCTTCCTTAGAGCTAATGTTGTGTTTCTCATTAGAGTCTACAAACACTAAGAAACACTTTCCTCTTTAATCATCAGAAAACAATGAGCAGCATCCCACTGAGATGAGTGAAGAATCCAAAGTTATCATTAATTCTGCAGACACTTCCATTTAGTAATCAAGATTTCAATCCTTGTGTTGAACCCGTAAGTTTCTGGCCCTGTCATGTCCTATTTTACCAGGACATTCTGTTTCGCATACCTTATAATGAGAAAATCATTCAGAAGTGAATGTCCCCTAGGGATGCTATTTGAAGAAGTAAATACCTCACTTGCCAAGACAGGTATAATAATGTGATGATGAGGGATCTTTTAACTACATCACCTGAAAAAAGAGAGAATATTGGCTATAACTGTGCTAACAATATCAGTCCGTTTTGAAATAAAGTTTACAGTTTGTGGCATCACATCGATTTACCTTACCTGATGAGCTGCCCCAATTAATTTAGTCCTATCTGTTCAAAGCCTTTCTCTTTTTAAGAGTGGAGGTTGCTGTTTAAGTGATTACTTTCCTTACATCCCCTCGTGTCGGTATGTCTACATCCGAGTTTGCATGCCTGCTTTTAACACGGGTTAGCTAACTGTATTGCCAATTAGCATGCACACCCTTCAATGCACAAGTCCATGTTCTCTCACTGGCAGCAATCACATGTGTAAATGCAAACCTATCCAAAACTGGTCGTCTTTATATGGTCAGCGTAAAAGAGCACTAATTATACACTGTAAATTTAAAGTGGCTTAGAATTCATTAGGAACTCAAAAAGCAAACTTTCACTACGTGTCTCTGAAAACCCTAGGTCCAGCAAAGTCAAAGTCAAGGTGTGTATGTTGAGCCCACCCTCCAATCACAGACTGGGAAGTATCAGAGCAACGTACCACTGTGGCTTTTCTCCCACCCCAGAGTCCTCACACCAACTTCTGAAACTCTGCCTTGAGCTCTTTGGCTTGCTCACCATTTAGAAGGGAAGAGTTTGGTGGCGTTTGAAGGTAGCTAGTGAAAGTCTTAAGTAACATGATGCAAATAATTAAACTTAGCGATAAATTGGGGCTTTTCATCTTCAAAGTGCTTTACAAACATTAATTAGTTGGGCTCAGCAAAGCCTCTCGGAGTGGAAGCCACTCAATCCCTATCTCCTGTGAAATGACTTCCTTGGTCGTCCCCACTCACACACTATTTTTAGTACCTGCAAGAGCCCGCCTCACGTTTCCTTACTTTCTCTTCACATGGTACATACCTCTTCTGTGATGAAAGCCATGCCAGCTTAGTAATGGGGAGGGGGAGGAAGGTTTTAAAATTAAATAGCCTTTTAAAACAGCAATTAGCTTGGGTTTTCCTGGAAGAACTGAGGCATATGAAGATCAGAGGCAGGCACCTTCATACCCTGCGCCAGCCTCCAAACCTTCAAACCTCCCCGTCCCCTTTGAACATGAAAAGCTCCGTTTCAGGCGCACCAAGAGGTGGATCCGCTGGCTGATGGTCAGCGTGAGCGCGCGTCCCACTGTGAACAAAGTTACGGTGGATTTCAGCACACGCCTGGCTGTCAGCCTTCCTCGCCCAGTAACAGGTCTAAAAATACAGCCACGGGGAAGGAGAATGTTATTTTCATGGCGCTGCCATCACTTTGAGGCAGGGCTCTGCTTCTTCCCCTGCCTCAGAAATGCATATCTGTCTGTCGTCTGGTATCCTTGAGGAGGCAGACTCAACTTTTCTTGCAAATCTACCTCCTTTTTTGGTTTTTTTTTTAAATCAAGTGAAAAAAATTTGGTGTAGCCATTTTATCACTCTTCTTGCATGGGTGTCAGCTTAGCGGTGGACAGGTTCAGCTCTTACTCCAGGAGAGCTGCTGGAGTTTGCCCTATGGAAGCACTCCATTCCTGCATTGCCTCTCTCTTTTCCTTTGCTAAGTGTTGTTTCACTCATTTCCAGCTTAATCAGCACTGTGTACTTTCCAGCCCATGCGTGGGCTCCTGATGACCCTCTTCAAAGGTTACTCTATTGCACGTTAATGTTATCAAACAGCTGTTCAGGCACCAACCTTTAAATATACTTGCCTGACTGCCTTTCCTGAACTTGATGTTTGCTCTACCAAAATAATGGGCAGCCTTCCTACCCCAAGTGCGAACACACAAATGAAGACCTGGTGGTTCTCAGTGCAGGATTTGCCTTCTGAAAAGAAAAAAAAAAAGGCAAGCTTTTTTCTTTGTTTGTTTTTTGGTCCCTGTTTGGTTTTAGATAGGACAAATATGCAGCCAGTCCAAAATAGTCTTATTTATTCAGTGTGGCAGATCCAAAAATCCTGCTGAAAGGCACAGGTCTCCTGGTTGCACACCAGCCTGTGACAAGAAAGCCCATGGGACTGCTTGTATCCCCGGCTTTCTGTAGGACCTTCACAAAGTTGTTTTGCTTCTCAGTGTCTTGGGTCCTCACATGAGAGGGTTTTGTGGGAACAGATAGAGTGGGGTGGAAACAGAGCGGAGGTGAGCAACCAAGTTCATCAAGAAGGCACTGGGGGGTTCACACAAACACTAACAGACTTCCTCACTGTTGCACTACCTGTTGGGTCTCACCACTTCCCATTGACAATAGCTTGACATCACTTCCTGGAACAAAATTAATATATTACACCGAGCATTTCCTCTATAACTTGTAGTTACTCAGCTGCTTATTTTGGCTAGCAATGCTGACTTGAGCTCTTGGTTTGACTCTGCTTCCTGACCAACCCCAATGCATTGTCTGTCTTCTAGCACAATCTTAAAATAGTCTATCCTGGACTCTGGGAAAGCAGGCACCGATGGATTTACACACTTACCTTGAATAAGTTTAGGTCTTGAGTTGTTGCAGAAGATATTTGCCATGGCAATTGTATGACATCTTAACCTTAAAAAAAGGAAAAGTTCATCAAAAGATCATTTTTGGTGTGTTTTTTTTTTTATCCTTCAGATGTTAGTTGTATCTCTAAAGAATTACACCAGGACTCCAAAGAAAGTTCCATACCTCCCAAAAATGCTTCATATTAAAGTTCCCTGCTGTGCGCCTGTAGCAGTCTCATGAATATTTACTCTAGGTTTTCAACAGGTGCATGAAATGCCTGGAATAAACAGCTCCAGCATCAACACTGGGAATGCAGCTGCATGGAAGTATTTTTTTCCTTGGAGAAAATATGTGATTTGGTGACAGTAAAAGGGTTTGAAAATTTCATTGGCTTATTTGCACTATTGCAAACAAAATCTGGTAAAACCAATGTAAACCTTTCATTTTGTTGCTGAAAATAGTGTCACTTCTGTTCCACTAACTTCTGATACTTCTGGTATTTATTTCAATTTTTTTTTTTTAATTGGAAAACTTGTAGATGCTGAAGTCACAGAAAAAGTATTTGATCTGAAGAAAGTGCTACAGTTAACTTAAAGTGACTGCCAAAAATATTGGAAAGAATTCATTGCAGGTCAACTGTAAATTAATTTCTGTCATGATTTTTCAGCATAGCCAGGAAAGAAAAAATCTCAGTTATTCACACAGCTCTGTTATTGATTCTTGTCATTGTTCTTTATCTGATGGCTTCATATCAAAAAGTAAAGCAAGTGGGAGAAGACAATGGGGACTTAAGCCCATTGCAGCTCCAGTAGGATTATATGGGCTTATTAAGTATTTGTTTGCCTCACTGGGCCTTCACTTACAGCCGAGGGGCAGTTATTTCTTAATAAATCAATCCCTTGTGATCACTTGTCCATTCCTTTTCCTTTTCACAACGCCATGTAAAGGATGTCAGCGTAAATGAGAAGAATGCCCCATTAAGTTCATAATACACAAGACCTTCCAACTTCACCTCATCATTAAAATTGCTACAGACCTCCAGAGTTGTCTTTGAACTCACCTTGCTTTGCTAGATAAAGGCCAGCAGGTGAAGAATCACAACAGCAACAAACACAAATGAAGGGGATTTGAGAGAGGCTCTCTTTCAGAAAATGACTATTGTTCACCTCACGCCATTTTGGGGCACGGCGTTTTATAGACAACCAGGAAAGCAACCATCAAAGAATATTTTTAAAGAAGCTCAAGTGGGATTTTGGTTGGGTTTTGACTATTTGTTCATTGGGCTGAGGAGGGGGCTGTGAAGAACTCCTCCAGCCACTAGCCAGGGAGCCAGCATCAGGCCTGCAACACTCACAAAGCCAAAAGTTTCAAACTTCAGGTTCGTAACAGCAACATGGCCTTCCATCCTGCATCTGAAACCACAGGCACCCAGAACAGCGTTCGAGTGCTCAGACAGGAGCACATGGGATTACAGTGAAAATTGGTGGAGGAGTCAGCATGTTGAGAGGGGATAGCAATGAACTGCTGTCTTCTGAAGGGCTCCTTTGCACTGAATGAAGAGAACCAGCCTTCAGTCTGAAGACCAAGCAACGCTTTTTGGGCAGTTCCAGGTTTCCTGGCCTGAACTGATTTAACCTTAGGACTTTGCCTGAGCATTCATCTCACCACTTGTTCTCCAACTGAGAGGTGGAGAGTGGGGTGATGAAACATCTTCCACTTTCGAAAATTCAAAGTTAAAATATCAAGCAAAATACTTTCTGGCATGAAATGCAGTGCTAGAATGTAAACTACACTAGTACAGCAGAGAGTATTGTTTTGACTAAATACAAAGTTAGCCATCTCTCTAAACATTGTACGATGTATCTGCATGCTTTCTAGCATAGGTGTCATCAGAGATGTGAGTTTGGGGAGGGTTTTTTTAACCTCACCTGCTTTCTACATCAGTAAATCCTATACTTCATCCACTGAGCAGGGAACACGGCAGAAGTGCCCTCTTATCTTTCCAAAATCCTTACACTGCTACCAAAAACTACAGTGGAAGGATACACATGCTTCTGGAGCAGAACCTGCTGATGGCAGGAGGAGCCTTCTGTGAGGACGTGAGGGGAGTAATGCTCTTCCCCAAGGCAGGCAGTGGGGATCTAAGGGATCAGAGGCACTTGTGCCCTGGCTGAGGTGATGCTCCTCAGATAAGACAGCCTGTGACTGGGAGCACAACGGAAGAGGGCAAGAAAGCTCTGAGTGCCAGGGGAATTTCACATGAAGGTTTTTTGGCTTCTCGCTATTTCCCTTTCTCTCATAAATACCTTTCCAGAATAGTGGGATTTTCTTGCCTGGTGCAAACGTTTAATTTGTCTCCTCCCAAGCTGCAGGATGCTTAGGGATAGAGCCTGCCAGCAACACCGCCCGGGTCATCTTGCCAGGAGGGCAAAGCAAAGCGTGACTCCTCGTATGGGAGCTGCAGGGGAAGGCTGCTGGGGACACATGTAATCAGCCAGGGCAGGCCAGCAGGGTTAGCACCTCTGCTCCGGGGAGCACTGGGAGGAAATGTTGTTAATAACTGCAGCCCTTGCTGCCTCTGGGTCTGACTCACCTGAGAGGCAGTGCCTTTAGCTGCCGGCGCAGAGTCGCAGCGGATGCACGGAGGCTTCTTAACAGAGCACGTCTTTTGTACCGACTCCAAGGGAATAATGTCATCTACCCAGCCACCAGCCCCACTTTCCACAGTGCCTGAGTTTTTCCTTAGAAGTTTCCCATTCAAGTGCTTAGCCTGACCAGGGCTGACCTTGCTTAGCTTATGAGATGTAACAAGATCACTGCCTGAGGTGTGAAATGACACTGGAATGGAGGTCATGATCTTACGGAGAGCATCTTCTTCCTCTGCTGCGACGTCTCCTCCTGGTTCCCCTGCCCCAGCATCGGACTAATCAGGCAGAAACAAATGCACCATGCTTCTAGCACACCACTGGCAGAATATAAAAATCTGTCCTTTCGGCTATTCAGCCATCTCAGCAGTGTACATTTTTTTATGTATATGAATCCAAAGATCAAGTGGTTCCTTTTTTATGATTTTTATTTTTTTTTCGGTCACTACTTCAACAGAAACAAAAAGTGTTTTCTATAGCTCTATCTCTGCAAGATGCCAAAACAGATTAACAGACAGATGAACAGACAGTGGCTTTTAAGCAATGTGGACAGCACACCAAATCAATCACTCTGAATGAATAATACATTTAAGAACTGGAGCAATATGAACAGCAGAAATTTCATCTGCATCTACAGTGAAACTACCTGGACCCATTTCAAGGTGGAGTTTTCTGCAGAAAGTACAGAAGGCACTCTTATTTTCTATATTTCAAATGCAATAAGAATGAATTTGTGTATGTGTCAATCTGTCACACACTAGACAGGCTGGTTCTGTGAATGGGTATTACTATGTAAAGCTTTAGATTGAGCTATGGAGAATATATAGTTTCTTATTCACAGGGCATTAGAATAGCACAGTATACAAACAATATTCATAAATGACTTCTTATTAAAAAACACTCGGGTTTTTTGTAGGGACCAATAGGTTGTATAATGGTTTTATTGTGATACAGGAAAGAATAGGCTTTAAAAGGAAACTTAGGAGGATAAACTTAGAGATAAATCAAGCCCAAATGGGGAAAAAAATAAAAATAAAGCATTAAAATTCCAGCGCAGGTTTCAGTGGCAAGCCTAACTGACAAAAGAAAGGGGGTGAAGTGCCCCTCTGCTGAGTTAAACCAGGCTTGGATCCACAGGGACATTTCAATTGCCTTGTTTATTTTTGTCATTGAAACTAAGCTCACTTTCTGAAGGGGAAGGAAAAACAAAAAGCCCCGAAGGCCATTAACCTTTCTTCAGGGGCAGAAGGCAAGGTCATCAAAAGTTTTGCGAGTCTTACGGGGAAATAAAGCGAAGGCGGATGATGGAGTATGTATCGCTCATGCTGAATGAAACAGGTGAAAGCTTCTGCACTGCTGCAGGCTGAGGGGGGTCCTTGAGGTGGCAGAGGCAGGCATGGGGGGGTATAGGGATGTAGTATTTTCTCCTCACTGTGGAGCAGTGTTTATAAAATTAAGGCTGATCGGGTCGATGTTGATGCATCTGCTATTAAAGTCCCCTTTGAGGAACTTGTCTGAGGGCAGCAAAGCTGTCATGCAGACAAGAGGCTTCTACAGGAGGGAACTGGCTCCTTCTTTCCTGTGGGTGGTAAATCCCTCTCTGTGATGGGGTGATTTGTAGGAAACACTGAAGAAGTACCTCAGTGTTTTCCCTCATCTGCTGTGTCACAGTAACCTATGGTATAGGAGAACATAAGGCTGTTGAGTTGGGTGAAGATTTGTTTGCCCATGTCTGTCTAATGGTGATTAACTTAGGAAGGCTGTCACAGAGTAAACGAGAAGGAAACAGCCACCATTCATCAGCTGGTGGCCTACCGATACAAATCCTGCTTTCAGAGCTCCTTCAGCAGGTTAAAAATGATGCAATGCACGGATTGCAGCAGTCATTTTATGTTTGCCTGTAAGTTCAGGATGGCAGTGGGATAGATGACTAGCGTATACTCCCGAACCTTTCACTGAAACAGATTTAAGAGCTTGTGAGTGGGTTAGAGTGGAAAAAAAGAAACTTTTGCAAGATTAAGGTGAAGGCTGATTTCCTCTCCTTAGGGAGAATCCCAAAAAGCATAAGGGATACCAAGAAAGGGACATGGCCAGAGACATGCAGTAACACATTTCTGCTGGGATACTGCAGGTACCTCAATATCTCAGAGACCAGAAGTAGTGGACAAAGATAATTCACTCTAGGAGTAAATTATCAATGCTAAGAATAATGCTCCTTTCCCCATTCTCTATTGTTCTGATTCATGTCTGCCTGTCAGATAGACAGCTAAGAATCTGAGCTAGTGCACTTGGGAAAATGCAGCCCAAAAAAAGAGGAGTGCAGCCTCTGCCAAGTGGCACAAGTTCATTCCTTTACATTTTTATTTAAATGATTAAAATCATGCAAATTACTTGCTCATTGGGATGAATTTTGTTCACCTTTGCAAATAGCTAAGCAATTGCATTAATGCTCAAAGAGCTGATAAATCTAAGAAAAGGGAAAAATCACTTTAATGAAGAATCAGCAGGATTTCCACTTTCCAAATCCTGCATCCTCCTAAAAGCATATTATGAGAGAGGGAGAGAGAGGGGGAGCGTGCAACCAAAAGAGCATAAACTACATAGTGCGTACATTCTCAGGAAAAAATTAATTTCTCAGATATTCCTGACATCTGTAGCATCTCTGGACTCTAACACAAGCTATAGGGAGACAAAGGCATTTTTTAAAAATCTCAGTCAGAGGGAGCACTATCCACAAGAGATCAAATGAGGACTAATCAGGAAGAATGTTTGGTTATTAAATGCATCATTGAGTCCTTTAAATATCACTCGTTGGGTCATAAATTCCTATTAAACATAGATAATCCATCATTGTCTCATGCGGATAGAAGATAAAAATAGTAAGAGATTCGCCAGCAATCCACCCCTGTCCCTGAATCTCCCCCTTCTGTACACTTTAAGACAGGTGATGCTGCTGTGATCTTCTACTCTCAACTCATTTGCTGTGCTACGGCTCAAATTGTACTTTTCCTGGATTTCACACTTCACACCTTGTTCACTTACTTCTGTTTAGGGTCCTCTTTGCGTCAATCATATGCTTCTGTCACCCTTATTCTTTCCCACTCCACACACAGGTCTCATCTAAACTAAGGGCTTTCTCAAGCTTGGTGTCCCTGATAACAACATACCCACTTCTGCTTTTGCAAGCTGCTCTTTATTTTTTGCCCCTCTGTCTGGGAACAACAAGTTTTTTTGGGGGAGAAGGAAATTCCCAAATGCATCAAATGCACCCAAGCTTCCTTCCCTTTGTCTCACCTGACCATGCTGGGGCACGTGCCCACCATATGGCTTGACATCTCTGTCCTCAGGCATTGTCAGAACAGATAGTAAAGCCGTCTGCATGGGAAACCTTCATGAAGTCGCCTGCATGGGAAATCTCTACCCTTGTTTAGAGTGTAATTGTGCTTGTGCTTGTGAAGAGCTCGCTGCAGAGCAGCTGGGAAAGCTAGCTGCTTTTTCCTGGAGTGCGTGGGAGGCCGTAAGTAGGTGGTAACTAAAAATTGTAACAGACTTTGGAGGGTTTTTAAAAATCATCTCTGCTGTTATTTTGAACTCCAGAGCAAGATTACAAATCTTTAACAGTTTCTTAGCTGTATGCAATGTTACCTGCAGATGTGTGCTATGATATATGCTTCTCACAAACAAATGCTACATCAAGAATAGGAAATTATTGATCATTCTGCTCAGGCTAAAACGGTTTTCTCTTCAGTCTCCAATGGGGCTTTGGCAAGATGATTTTAAAAATAGCTACAGTTTGGAGCCTGGATTGCATTCCCTGCCAGATTATAATGATCGCTTCAACCAGGGCTGGGTGAATTTCAAAATGCTTGGAGACTCAGTTCAAGACAGAGCCCTCCAGTCTGTGATATTTTTAGTGATGGGCAAACCCAAAAATTTGGGTGGTTATCCAGAGTTCATCTGGACTGCCCAAATGCCTACAGTCTGCAAAAATGGGCTGGAAAGTTTTCAAGGAAGATGGGTTTTGCGCTATTTCCAGTACTGCCTATTTCTGCTCAGGTCAGGGATCCTAGGAGAAAATCCTCTTTCTTCAATACAGTGTTGCTACGTGTCTGCTGCCAGTCATAGCTTAGAAGTGCAGAGCTTGGCCCTTGGACTTGGAAAAGTAGCTGGGGAAAATATGAACCCATCTGAAAGGCAAAATGGTGGTTCAGGTTTGGGTGGTAGTCCGGAACTATTCCTAACCTCAGATGCAATCCTGCTCCTACCAAGCACAGAGGAATTTGCATGTCTGATCACAGTGAGAGATCTGTTACGCTCCTTCTTATTAAAATACCCCTGAGTAACCGTCTGCTACTGAGGCAGTTAGAATTTAGATAGGAGAAAATTCCCTGAGGATTACAGCTTCCTGGCAATTTTAGGGTAGTTTGCTTTACTTTCCTTCCTCGACAGATACTGGCCATAACATGTCTTAAAACAAATAAATGAGTATTTAATGTCTTTCAGGCAAAGAACTGCAAGATACCCAAACCAATTAATGATTCTGAGCCAAATTCATCCCCTCTGAGCCAAATTCATCTCCAGTTTAAGCTTAAACAATTTCAGTGAAGTTGTACCAGTGGGCAATCAGATTTAATCTAGATTTAATCTTCTGATTTCACGTGAGAGTCCCGGCTATGTGAGGTCTTAACAGCTAATCAGCTCAGCTAGCTTTTGGGGTGAGACTGTAGATAGAGAGGGAAGATGGCAAAGGTGGGTTGCTGAATACTAAACAGACACTCTGGAAGAAGTTCTAACTAGATAACATTGTCTTAGATCTTGTCAGGGGAGAGCCTGAAATGCTTCTGCCGCAGGAAAAGTCCAGCATGCCATAATCCATGAGGTTTTTAATGACACAAACGCAGCGGTTTAAGGCAGAACTGGCTTCTGGACATGAAGCCCTGAATCTCAAGAAAACAAGAGTGCATGGTGCCTATCGCAGCCGCTGCCGGCGCAGCCTCTGCCTGGCTCTGTATCACCTCACCATTGGGAGAGGCAGGAAATTTCCTTGAGATACTGCAATTTCCAAAGGGGTTAAGGATCCACTTCTCAATTAGCCCTCTAATTGGCAGCAGCAGGGGCTGAATTCCGGTTGCAGCAGTAACAAGCAACTCGGGTTCGAGTCATGCCTTTGCCTGCTATTTGTTCCTGCAGGAGTTCACCAATAAAGATATACCCAGACCTTGGACCCCAGCACAACAGGAATCTTCACAGCAGCACATACTTCTGGGTTTTGCTCTGAAGGCATAAACTTAGATTATTTTCTGCCGTGCTACTTCTTGCATTAAATGCTCATTTTGGAGTGCACAAGCCCTCTTAGAATAAAAACAGAAGCACATCTGAACAACCTCCCCCCCTCCACCCCCAAACCAAATTCATATCAAAGCCTTTGAGATGCAGTGAAAATGTGAGCACTTGGGTTTGGGATTTTTTCCCCCTTCGTGTTTTGAACTCTCATGTTTTACCAAATTTCAACCAGGATCAGAAACTAAAATATTCAAAAGAGCCAGGTAAAATTTTAATAGCATACAGTTTTGACCCTTCAAGGTGTTAAGGACTTTCAGGAAGATCTGGGGACCTTCAAAGGGAACTGGAACTTGTTGGCTTTAGTGGAAAGGACAGAGTCTCCAACTCAACTGACCTTATGCAAAATCCAGTATTGATGTAATTTTAGATGCTTCTTTGAGAGTGGAGATGTCTTCCTTCAGCAATACCTCTGACTCTAAGGTTTTTGACTTTCGTGGCTCATGTCCTTTATCTAAAGGGTCTCTTCCAGCCCAAGTGATTCTATGATTCTATACATGACCCAGGCTGGAACAGAAACTAGCTAAGTAGCAGCTCTGAGAGTTATCTCCTTCCCCAGCTCCAAGCCTGATGTTTGCTCAGGCTAGCTTATTTGGTATGCAGTTTCCCCCTGGAGCCAAAGTTTTCAGAGCTGGTCTCCTGCCCAACCAAAAACTCAAATATAAGCAGCCAGATTTGGAAGCCAAAATGTAGCCATTTGAGCTAGAAAATCCAGGTTCCAAATGAACGACTTCCCCTTAAGCTGAAGATCAATGACAAATGAAAGGTGTGCACCATCTATTTGTTTTAGACAGGAGGTGCCATTGGGATGGAGACAACCATCGGGCCAGGGCAGAGCTATTATCATCAGTTTGGACGGTTGAGCAACCCAACCTTGGAGGTTTGCCCTTCACTTGGTACCGTCTCCGGCTGCAGCTCAGCTAAGCACATGCAGAACTTAGAAGCAGATGCTGCAGCATTTTGCTGAATTCAGGTCTCAGGAAAGCTGAGCTTGTTAGTGCTGAGATCACTTGAGTGCTTTTTTGTTGAAATTTTTCACACTTAATTTATTATGACAAGGGAGATAAAGTATAGACTATTAAGTCTAATTAATGGCACATGAAGTAACATGGATATGTAAGTGCAGAGAGAAGTGAAACAGTCGGAGCATATACTGCTGCCTCTCTTCATTCCCCTTTTCAGAGTGAAACTGTTGTGAAGGGCCTGATTCCACGCTCCTTTAAAGATCTTGTCTGCAGACCTGAGTAAGAAGCAGCATATCCACCATGTCTCTTATGTGTGGCTCTGAGAAGCATCATGCCACCTCCGAGTCATGGGCCTGCTTTCTGTATCAGGCAATCAGGTTGTAACCTCCTTATGGTCTGTAGGGTCAACAGTCTGTGCTCCTTTCTCTCCCTCCACCCTGGAGACAGCTCTCACAGCACTTCCTATAGGAAAGATGGTCTCCCATGGCGTCGCGTCCTAAATTTACTACTTCTTCAAGCCCCAAGCTTGCAAGATGACTTCTTTTGGAGGTGAAACTGTTGCCTGAGGTTTCCCCATCAGGCTCTGAACAACCATGGGAGGTGGTGATAGCTGTGTTAGACACCGATAAACACACAGAATGCCACAAGCACCAGCAGAAGGACACTTAAGCACCCACATTGAATAATTAACCCGCACAACAGCCTGGTGAGGTAGGATTCCCAATTTCACAATGGGGAAAGGCAGAAGCAGAGAGGTTAAGCAATTTGCTCAAGGTCACAGGAGAAGTAATTGTCAGTGCAGGGATTAAGACTTAGGAATTTATAGCTCTTGGTCCTGTGTGCGGGCCACTAGCTCATGATCCCTGGCACTCCAGAGAGCCAGGCTGCTTGTTCTTCCAGTAAAATGCTAAACCAAATGCTCTGACCTTTCCCAGCGTTATCAGATGAAGTGCTTTCTTAACTCTGTGTTACAGAGGGCAATGGCAAGGGGGTGGGGGGGTGTGAGGGGGGTGGGGGCGGAGTGCAGCGAGTGTAGAGGAAGGGACAGAACGAACCTGGTATGTGAAATGCTTGTATATGGGCATTTTCCTCAACTCATTCGAGGAGTGCCTGCTATTCATCTGACCGCAGTATAGGTGGGAGGGTACGGGGACCAGATGGAGGTTTCTTGAGGTTTTGTCCTGTTTTCATTTGCAAACACTGACAAACTTCGCACTGGGGATGTGGGGAAGTTTGTATTATCCACAGGAAGTCAAGAGCTGCCCGTGAACTTGGAGTACTTACAGAGCATATAAATAAGCTGTAATTCACTGAAATATATGTATGGTAATCTTTAGGAAAAGCTGACATGGAAAATTCAGCATTTCCAGCTCTCTGTTATATTTCTGTGGATCCATGGAGCTTTGGCTTCAGAGAATGATGCCCACCTACTGCTCTTCGTGGAGTCTGCGACTACTAATTACTTTATTCTGTTTCTGTATCAGCCATTAGAAGGCCACACCTTCAAGACGTGACAGTCTGCAGGGCTACAAGCAGGGTTCCCAGCTCTATCTGCCTGACACAGGTGGCTAATGGGTGCCTGGCCAGGAGAAGGAAGCTCTGCAGATGAGGGGCCACCACAGTCAGGACTCTCCTGCTAGACCTGAGCTCCTGCTCAAATGACCTCCCAAACAAGTGCCTTTCTCATACTACTCAGAGCAGGATTATGCTGCAAAAACATGTTGCTCTTGCTTTTGTGGTGTTTATCATCAATAATTCATCAGGAACCCAAACTGTTGTACCGGCAGTGGCTTCCTATATGACTTTTCTTTCACCTGCCTCAGTGTCCTGGACCTCAGACAGCTGCTCTTCAGCCCCATTATCCACATTTCACATGGGCACTGTGGCCCTTGGGAGATGGGAACCTCTGTTTTTGATAAGCGGAGAAATGTGCCTCTCTGTGTAGCCAGTGCTGAGCAGGGTTGTGCAGAGAGGGGCTCTTATTCTGTCCAAATGTGTTTCCAGAGCTGCTGAACAAGTTTGGGACCAGCCATGGAGGATCTCAGATTGGAGCCACCTCTATGTACTTCTGTTTTATGTGCAAACCTTGACAGTTTGCAGCAGCCTTGTTTGCCAGACCAGGACAAACAGCTGACCTGAGAGCAGGAACTGCCCCTTCAATAATCATCCTCATGCTGCTTCTGATAATTGGCAAGAAACGTAATGCAAAATGTGAGTTGCACAAATCCGTGGGCCTAAAGGGTCTCTTTCTGAAAGCAGAAGCAATAGCCATGGTGCCAATTCCCAGGCTGCTCTTGAGCCCTGCAAATCTGGATGTTATGAGAGGGAAAGGAATGCGTGAGAGATTTTAAATAGAAACAATCCCTACTTTGTGAAGTACACAGTAATTTCACCAGGATAGCTTCACAAGAGGGTACAGATGAGAGGGGGCTGTGTGTCTGCATGTGCATTTGCATATCTGTGTGTATACACAAATAACTGGCAATTATTTTACAGGTGATTCCCTAACCACGAAATGATCCCACCACTTTAAAAACCTAACCATAGCCCAGCCTGAAATTTAAAAATCCAACCACTGCTCCTACAGGGAAGGTGGAAGGACTGAAAGCTGTTGCTGGCATGTCTTACTTATGTATTATATATATATATATATATATAAATATAAATTCTTGTCCTGGAAAGTTCAATTTTTATACACAGTGGGTTTCCTCCTATCTTATATCTAATCTGAGTGAGCAAGTCATTTGACAATCTTGTGCCTCAAAGTCAGCCAGTTAATTCAAACTGCGTTACAACTAAACACTTCTCTCTTTTCACTCGCCTGCTCTAAATACAAGCCCATGTGATTTGCTAATTTACATAATATCTTCTGACAAGCTGACTCTGAAGTCTTCTTGGGTGATTTGCTTCTCTTTGCAAAACAAAATGGGAGACACTAACATCCAAGGGAATGATTGTATCTATTTCCCTTGGATTGAGCGACTTGAGCTCTTGGAGCTCTGGTTCCTCTAGAGGTAGCAGGATCAGAAATTATGCAGCTGCCATGGAGATGGAGGCAGAAAACCTCTTAAAGGGATCTGGAAGTACATCAAGTGGGTCAGCTCTCCAGCTTCCCTAAACACAAACCAGAAGATGCTCTGAGATGCTTCTCTTCTCCAGACAATGATAAAATAGCCCTAGTGTCACCCATGAGTGAATCCAGAAGGGTGACATAAACCAGGTGTTTAACTATGTGCTTTCTCTCCCTGAAATACACACAGTGGTGCTCTGCCTCTTGCAGAGCTGGTAACTAAGACAGATTAATATTTGCTAGTATTATTTTTTAAAAAAAGAAAGAAAGAAAGAAAGAAAAAAGTTTCCTATGGATTATCTTTTCACAGAGCCATAAGCCTTTGAAAACTTGGTCCCAACGTATCTTGCCTATGAAGTCAATTAGCTCCTAAAATGACAACACATTAGAAAGAACCCAGAAGCTGATATAGAAATACCTTGCTTTATTAAGCCTGGCCAATTTTCTGTCAACAAAAATTATGCTTCTGAAGTGATGTGGAACAAGAATCAAACATGAAAGCATACAAGTATCCACTTTTGAGCCCTTGAACAGTTATAAGAAGCCACTTCTTCTTGGTATTTCTGCTACACAAAATGAATTTTCATTACCTGAAGTATCTATTATCTAATGAATAAAACCCTGCATTATGCATTAAAGTGTAGTATGAACAAAACCCCTGGAAAACATGGAATACTTCATGGTGAATTCTTGTGGCAGAAATGGTATTTTTAGTGACTTCTGTGGCAGGGATGATGTGTCACCACCCATGTTGCTGAGCTTGCAGTTAACTTCATCTTGTCTTCTAAACAACAGGAGTAATGAATTTAATGAATAAGCATGTGCTGGTCAGGGAACATATAATTTTTCATGAGGACATCATGCTCCAGATCCTTGGTTGTGGTTCCAGGAATGAAGTTCCCAAATCTTGACTTGTTTGTGTGTGGTCTAAAACCTATGGCAAACTGAAGTTAAAGGTTATAGCAGTCAAAACCGACATGAACAGTCCAAAACACCAAGACCGAGTCTGGAGATGTCAGGCCACCCCTGCTCTGTGAGGAAAGAATTGTGCACTAATCCATCTGCAGGCATAAAATCCACAAGGACTGTAGCCTAGAGAACCTCCAAATGCCAAGAGCTGCCCTGATGGCTTTGGAGGTTCTCTTTATAGCACTTGAAAGGAACACTGGGGAAAATACATACCTCCAGCTCCCTAGGAAAGGGATGTTATACTTTAAATCTTGAAAACTCCATTTGTTGTTTGAGCATTTGAGGATGGTGCCCTGCATATGCGTTGCTTCCTTCTCTCTTGCTGTAAGAAATATAAGAGTTTTAACTGTTTGGGGAATGGTGGCAATTGCTGAGTTACGCCTTGGACAACACAACGAACAAGCACAACATTTGGGAAGAGAGCAGCTCCAACAGAAAGTGTCTGGGTTGTGGCATGGTCAAGTGCTTTTAACCTCAGGCAGCAGATGTGCAGGGAGCGGTGCAGTTAGCACCATGCTCTGAGGAGGTGTGAGGAGCCATAAAGAACAGCAAAAACATTGTTTACAGAAGCCAAACAGCCAAGGCTGAATCTGCTGTGATAACAAATCCATAAAGTTATACTGGAGCGCTAGTCATGAGGAGCAGGAGTTTGGCAGAGTGCCTGTGACCGTGGAAATAATTGATATTTTCACTTAGGTGGCCAGAACCAAAAAAAAAGGGAGAAAAAAAATCAGTCTGAGTTGTCCAAAACTTTTTTTTTTTTTAAGCAAATAAAAAATAAACTGTCTTGAGCCAAAGAAACATTTTCTTCAGCCCAAAACATTTTGCTTCCCCACAGCTTTAATGCAGCAAAAGGGTAGGGCAGGGCAGAGCTAGCTTCCCTGATTTGGGCTCAGGTATTACTAACTGAAACTGAAGAGGACACAGGTAGTCAAAGGGCTGCTCCCTTCCTCCTCCAAAGCCCAAAGAGCATCTCAGGGCATCCCCTGGAATATGACTAGAGCGTACTGATCCACCCTGACAGAGAGGAAGACAAGCTGAAGAAGCCTGAAAAGCCCCATCCACAAGATGCTGTAAGCTCTGGAAAGGGGGGGATAAGGGAACAAGGTCAGTACCACTATGGAAAGGTGATCTAGAGCGTGGGCATCCTTGGCTGCTTGATTTTTGACCCAGGACAGGACTAAAAGCCACATAAAGGAAAACCTGGGGAAGAGGCTTGGAGGTTAGCTCTTTTGCAAGAAGCTTGGAACAAGGTCAGGCTCTGGAGAGGTAGGTGGGAAATGTGGGGTTACTCTATTGGATGGAGTAAGGCTCATTGCAATAGGGCAACAGGTAATGGTTCTAAACTAAAAGAAGGTAGATTCATATCAGTTTTAAGGAAGGAATTTTTATGATGAGGGTGGTCTAACACCGGAATGTGTTGGTTGCTCAGAGAGGTAGTAGATTCCCCATCCCTGGAAATATTCAAGGATTGGATGGAGCTGTGAGCAACCTGATCTAGTTGAAGATGTCCCTGCTCATTACAAGCAGGTTGGACTACCTGACCTTAAAGGTCCTTTCCAACCCAAAACATTCTAATTCTGTGGACTGGACCCGACATGAATTAAACTGTTCAAAATAGAGTGGGAGGAAATCCCTAGCTTTTTCTTTCTTTTTTGGCAGGGGCTATATATCAGCTGTGGGGGAGAGACAGAGAAAGGGGAGATTTCAAAGAAAAAAGGGAGTGAAACTGAAAGGGGGAGATACCCACCAGCTCAGACAAGGTGACAATAACAGGGTGCTTATACAGCAAAGGTGGCTGAGTGTCAGGTTTTGGTCCAAATATTCAAGTGTCTTTTGCTCTGCGTCTTCAAGTATTTTTAACCTGAGTGAAAGAATTTCAACAGAAAAGAAAGTCAATATCCAAAAATACCCTAAATCTCAACAGTGAAGGTCCCTTCTAAAATTACAAATCAGGTGGAGAAGGGACTGGAGATCAGCACTCCCCTGTCCTGCTTTGGATGGTGAGTATGCATGTAAGGATGCAATGGAGGGGAAGGGGGACAAGGAGGTAAAAAAGGGGTATTCTTTATTAAAAAATTACTCAGATTTTCAAAGAATCTGCCAAATCACAACTGCAAAAGGAAAATCTCTGGGCTGAAAATGCTACTAAGTTCATTGAATGCATCTATTTATTCTTTCTGTATTCCTCAAAAATATTTGCTGGATTGTTTTTCCTATCCTGCCACTGGAATGAATGATTTGCTGATGAAAGATTTTGCCTGAGACCAGTAGCGCTGTACACTTCAACTAAATCTATCAGCCAAGTAGAAAACAGCATCTCTGCCCCTACGTACAGAGATACCCAGCTTCTGTTGGAAGCTGCAATTTAAACCATGTGAAGGAAAAAGCACAACCTGAGTCTTGATTTAAATGCTGTAACTTTAGCTACCTGCCTTCCAGTCAGAGCTGGGTCTTATCTCTTTCCCTCCCCTCTGCTGGCAGCACAAAGCAGCCACCCAGGATACAGGTGACAGCCACACAGTCAGAGCGTGGTGCCTGGAATTAAACAAAGTCCATTTCCTTCTCACATCAAATCCTGGTAATTCAGATGATCATAAGTGACTTATTCCTAGGGAATGCTGAAAACCCTCTCTGCTCTGTATGATTTTGTACATTACAATCTGCTTCCATACCACTCAACAACATTTTTTTTAAATGCTTTTTAGGGGAAAAGCAAACACAAATGAGCTCTTGGCCTCCTCAAAATCCTCTTCAAATCAAAGTCCATGCATAATTAGGAGCAATATATAATAATACTGATTTACAGCCTGCTGTGATTTTTGTCCACACTGCTGGGAAGAACACAGTACATTAGGGACCTCATCCCAGCCTGAATTATGTATGGTAACACCATCTCATTTCCCACATTTTAGGGCCCCCTTTCAATGAATCCAGTCATAAGGATTCATCGGGTCCCACGAGCTCCTGTGGCAATCTTTGTTTGCTTTTTCCCTAGCACAGGTAATGATTTTGCAATAATTAGGTAAGGAGACTGGAGTGCCTTTACACCCTGCACCCAAAGCCTCATAGCTTGCTGCTCATCAGCAGCATCACTGGTGGGTACATGATGCACATCATCCCACAGTAAGCGGGCAGCAGAAGCTCAGGTGCTGGCACCTGCAACACGGTAGTCATCACAATGGCGTGCTGCAGGCTCCAGTCCCTCCTGCAAGCTGGGGCAACACCTAGACTGCTCCAGAGGTCTGCTTCCTTCTTACACTGCATTCGGTGTCATTTAAATCCTCCAAACTCCTAGTATCCTCCTCCCACCCCCACGACCTGCTCTGAAGAACAGAAGCATCCGCAAGCGACCCCATTTCCACAGCTTGATCCTGCTCTTGCCAGTGTGGTAATTAAGATGGAAAGTCACGGTTTTCAAAAAAAACTCACCAACTTGAAAAGTAGCCAATTAAAAGAAAATAAAAGAGATCTGGTTATTTCCTGTCTCCTACTCAGATCAGTCTGAAAACGAAACACTATGCAGGCACAAAAAGTTATTATGTGACTCGCAGCCTCCAGCTATTCTGACTTCACTGGATTCCTTACAAGCATCTATTGTTCTTGGAGATAGCCTGAGACGTGCTTCCCAGAGAGATTATTATATATTCTTGCTATGAGGAGGAGAAAACCCTCTGATAACTGTGTCATGTCATCTCTTTAGTGGTATCTCATATGCAATATGCTGTGGAAGTGTGAGAAGGAAGAAAACAAACCAGTTGCATGACTTAGTGGTGTCGAACCATTTATGCTATGAACCCGCGAGCCTGTATTTCACTCCTGGTTGGCAACAACTCCACCTCTCAGCTCCTTGCCAGCTCTCAGTATCTCCACACTCTACCCTGCAAAGCAGTAAACCTTTCTATTTGGTTGCAAAAGCTTTTTTGCCTATTGCAAAAGGATAAATCCTCCATTGCCTGCCACCTTCAGCAGCTCTGCATCCATGGGGCTGACTGCATCTCCATCTGAAGATCTGCTCCTGCAAAGGGTGGGTCCCTTCTTGCCACTGTGTGCTTTGGCTGAAGCCCTGCAGAGCTGACAGAAACTCTACTGCAGACCTCACGAGTTCAGTCCTCTGTGATGGGGTCAATGGCTTATATGGTTGACCTTTACATGGGAAGACTGGTGATGGGGTACCTCTCTGAAGGTACATGCAGAGCTCTTCATCCCTCTGGGCAGTCAAGAAGGGAGAGACAGCAGTACAGGCAGAGACATAGGGTGACAGACATTATGACTGCTCCAGGCAGTCATAAGCTCACTCCAAGAGATGGTATCCAAATACTCAAGAGGGGCTTTGTGACTGCACACGACAAGATATGGCACTTAATTTTCCAGTCTCAGTGAAGTTGAAGAAATGATTTTTGAACCCTCAGGATGCTGTGCAGGTTGGTAATTTATGAACAAGCTTCCACATCCACTCACACTAAATATCAAACACTTTTCCTTTTTGGAATGGGCTTTTGGGGGACGGGACAAACCTCCTCACTGAAGGAGGACATGAACTTGGTTCAGTGGGGACAGGAGCTAGAAACAGGCAACACGGCAGTATGGTGCAGTATGAATAAAGGAAGGCTTCACCTCCACCTGCCCAGTGGCACTCACAAGCATCACACAAGTGCACTGGTGGTGGTTACAAGGAGCCATTGTTCAGCAGCATGCAGTGGGGCTGTTTAAAGCGGTATGGTAAGCAAAAGGGAGCAAGCAGCAGGTGACAGGGCTACTTTCTTCCTCCCACCAGAACTTTAGGTCCCATCTTTCCCAGACATCGTTTTCCAAGAATGTAATGGGCAGTGGGGTGTTCACCTCAGTGGTCCTGGTTTCTCCCACCAGATTGGCATTTACAATATGGATGAGGAGATGCTGTGGGGTCCCCTTTCCTGGTTAAATGTAATCCAAAGAAGTAGTAACATACATTGTTTCATAGTGGGTTATAATCGAACCAGCAGTGTGTGCTGTGATTTTGTATTATGGATAATAGTTAAATGCTTTTGAGGTCTTGTAATCTCATACAACACAGAAGTGGAAAGCTAAAAACAAGAAAGTGGCAAAACATTGCAAGAGAAATCACAGTCTCTATAAAAAATAACAGAAACTCACCTTCAGATTTTGTTCTCATGTTTCTTTTAGGCCACAATTTGCAGAACAGTTTGTTATTACGTCCACTCAGCCCTGATGCGCTGTCTCAGTTATGGTACTGTCCTCTGACACCTCCCCCAACAGGATTCACTTGAGGGAATCATTACTTATATTACTACAGTCCTACAGGAGCACAGCCAGGCACACAGGGATAGCAAACCAGACCAAAGGGGGTAAGGAAGCAGGAGGATGTGTGTCTTGCCAAACCCACGTGTGAGAAACCTAAGCAAGTGTCTATTTATTCTGCTCACGTGAATCTCAGGGCAAAATACCCTGTGAGGGTGGGGGTGTGGTTTGCAGCTGCCGAAGAGAGAAGATGACTTTAAAGCTGAAATACATGCATCAAAGTGAAAGTACTGCAACCAGGGCAGGAGTTTATGCCCTGGCTAATCACGGCTCGCTCTCAAATGGGAAAAACAAAAGAAAAATAACCTGGTGCCTGCCTTGCAGACTGTTCAAAGAGAGGGGATCTTGAAAAATAAAATGAAAATAAAATATAAAATAAATAAAATAATTCAGGCGGTGAAAAGAACAGGGAGACAAGCAGGTTTAGGGTAACCGAGTTGATTTAATGGTTTAAAGCTAAAGGAGGGAAGGTTTAGATTGAATATTAGGGGAAGTTTTTTACGGAAAGAGTGGTGAGGTGTTGGAACAGGCTGCCCAGAGAGGTGGTGGATGCCCCATCCCTGGAGGTGTTCAAGGCCAGGTTGGATGGGGCCTTGGGCAACCTTGTGTAGATCCAGGCCTGAGGTTGGTGGCCCTGCCTGTGGCAGGGGGTTTGGAGCTTTATGATCCTTGGGGTCCCTTCCAACCCTTGCCATTCTATGATTCTATGATTTATTGACCTGATGTGTTTCCCCCTGGCAGACTGTTTCTCCCCAATTCTCAGTGCCTGGCTCTGAAGCTAAGGTATCCTGTGTCTCCCATTCCAGGGTGCCTGAGGCAGGATGAGCTGCATTGAGCTGCAGCACTGCAGAGTATGGGGGGCGTTCCACAATTTGGAGAGGAGTAATTTCTGGTGACACTGTCCCAGGAGATGGGGACTCCTGGGCACACAGAAGGGAGACAGGCAGGGTAGACAGAAATAATGCAAAGCTACATCAGAGACAGGAGGAGGAAGCAAAAATGAGGCAGGAACTGAACTGAGGACACTTTGGAGATAGGGGAGTTTTCCTCCTCTTTATTTCTCTTTGAACATATCACAAATGCACCATAACATTTATCAGGGAGGAAGGGGGAGTATAATGTACTCTCTAATGGTTTTGACCTGCCTCAGGGACCCAGAGGAACATGAAATGAGACAAATGGGCCTGTGAGCACCCCAGGGGACAGGATCCACATGGCTATTTCAGCAGTGGTAGGAGCTGCTGTGGGTGACCAAGGGCAGTTCTTCACCCGCAGCCACAGAGCAGGTGTGGGAAGGGTTTCACAGGCTCACAGAAAGCCAATTTTGGGGACTTCTTATGTGTGACACAAGTGTGCAAGAGACAAACGATGTCTTGACCATCCTGCTCAGGGTCAGCTTATTCTTACCATGCCAAACCACACTGCTCCAAAAGAGCTGCTGAAAGCCAGGGCACAGGAACTTTCTCAAAGACAAACCCGTTGCTCATGCATGAACCCCCTGAGTTTGGTGTTGAAGGCAGGATGGCCCTCACTGGTTGAAAACACTTCATGCAAAATGTCCTGAAAAGCCTTTGTGGACACTCTAGACTGATCTGCATCACTAATAAGGCATTATGAACTTTTATAGCTTCTTTTCTAAGAGATATAATGATCCCTCACCACATCCCTGTGAGATCAGCAGAGATTATAATCTTTATTTTATGGAAATAGGAATAGGTAGGGAGAGGTCATTGGCCAATTCAAAATTTGTATCCACAAGATAATTAGGAAAAATCACAGGAAGCTAATCACCTATACTACTACTTTAAGTCTTAAAGTGTCACTTAAAGTGTCAGGACAAAATGGCACTTTTTTTAAGTCTCTCTTGCAGATGAGAATAACTCTCTCATCTCCAGAGGTGTCCTTTAACCTGAAAGCTTTTCCCCAAAAGAGGCTACCCTAACAGCAGCCTGTTAACACCAACTAGCACATCAGCACTAACATGAGATTGCAGCCTTCCCCTTACACCCTTTAGCCTAGGTGGCAATGACCACTACTTTACACTAGACATGAAAATTTCACTGTTACATGCACCCCACCCATGTTGTACTGAGTGTCAAGAGGAACAAATAAGCTTCATCTACTTCAGATCCAAAAATTTAAGACCTTGCATGGACTAAGCCCCTTGCTGTTACTCTGTCATGATGTAAAATTAGGCTTCACGTGATTCAACAACAGGAATGGTAGAGGAACAGCACAGATTTCTTGTAAACTAAAGCCCCCTTCTGCTTCGAGGTCACTCTGGAGATGAGAGTGGGCATGAATATTCGTAAATATTTTTAATTAAAGTCCTTCTGATTCTGTAAGTCGTGTAGAGAGGTTCATAGCCTGCCGTGCTGAAATTGAAGGTTATCAGCTTGTGAGTAGTCAAGGTCCCTCAGAGCCACAGGTGTAAGAACTAGAGCTGAGCAAATAATTTGCAACTAATATTTTTTCATGAATTTCACCTTTGTCTGAGAATTCTCTATAAACAGATTGCAACATTCTCTAATTTATTCATTATTTATGTTCAACGGTAATGTCAGCAAATAAATTCCTCTCTGTAGAGCAGTCCATTATAAATTATAATATGCAATATGTGCCATATCCATCTTTTTCCCTTTCTATTCCCTGGTAAGGGGAGTTAGGTGACAAAGCAGTGCAGTGTAAATTTTACAAGAAAATAAACTATTCAGAATTCACTGATGGTCAGTACATGAGCATCTCTGTTTAAAATTCATTCGGCAAGCCCTCAGGCTTGTAGAGCTTGAATATACAAATAAATGCAGAAGACAAACACAGAAGGACTGCTGAACTCAATCAAATCAAAATTCACTTTCAAATTCAAATTATTACCCACAGTTTTGCTCTTTTCCTACTCACTCCACTCTGCTGGGTAGCAAAGAAGCACAGCAGCTTTGGGTCCAGGAGGGTCTCATGAACCTTTATCCCCCCTTTTTTTTTCCAGCTACGCAATGGAAAATCTCCAAAATTCAATGCCCAATTCAGCAGAAACTATTATACTGCCAATCACTTAAAATCATAATCTTTTGTTGAAAACAAATTATTTCAGTATGAAATCAGGCACTTGTTCACTGGAAAAGTTCCATTTCTCACCTCTGACCTCTGCCAGGTCTCCTTGGAAAGCTGGGTGGAGCTAGAAAATACAAGCAGATGTGAAGCCAAGCAGGGTTGAGTTTCATAGGGAAAGCATGGCTCAGCTGGCACCGTACGGGGTTAGGCGTTATGTGCATGGAAAGCTTAATCCATTGCCAAATTCCCAGGAAGGATGTAATCAAATTTATGCCCATTCTGTAGTTCATTTGACAGCTGAGTTGCATACTATGCTCCAAGTACTGGTATACCACAGTTCTGGGCACTGCCTTGCCTTGCCTTGTATTCCATATCATCCCATCCCATCCACTGCATACCACTCCTTTCCATTCCCAAAGGACATTAGCCAGGACTCCAGCCTCTCCAAGCATGTCACCAAACTGTGGTGGCTCCATTTGAAAGTCAACCCCTGGCCTACCTGTACATTCCACACTATGTACCATATGGATGGACACAACCAACTATCTAGTGTGTGCAATTACATGCCCAGAGACTGAGCAGAGCTTGGGAAATCTGTGGCATACTAAATGTACACAGTATATACCTCACTTTTCAGCAGTAGCGGGCCTCACGTGTCTTGATGTACTCCCTTATAGTCTTTGTAACTGTGCTACATGCAGTATATCTGCATAGGGTGGACAAACATTCCCAAGTGAACCATGTCATCTACCCAATCTCAAGACAATCAGTGTATATGTAACACCAGGGCCACACTGAGGCTTGTTCCGGCTACTGGGAAATATTTAGCAGGGCAGGTTCTTCACTGCACATACCTAGAAAGGCTGAATCTTCTTCCAAAATGCAAATTTTTATTCAATATATTGCAAACGTGCTCCAAAGAACCCTTCTAGGAAAAGCATTTACTGGGAATAAATATTACATGATCCTGGTTAGCTGTAATTTGTTCAAACCTTGCTTTGCTTTGAGATCTTGAGGCAGAAGGTAGCTAAAAGAGAAAATTCTAAAAGCAGTGTTCCAAAAGAAATCCGCTTCTGAAATTAGGCACACAGGCCCTAATCCAGTGCATGCACCACCTCTGCTGCAAATCAGAATTTTTATTTTATTGAATGACTTGAATGCCCAGTTGCTTCTTTAAAATCAAAACAAAACCACACAGTGGTCTCTGGCATGGCCCAACTCCTGCATAATCATGACCACAGGACGTCAATTTTTCCCACTGTTGTAGAATAATGTAATTTCATAGACAGATCCAACTCCTTTGTGCTTCGGTGTGAAAGATAATGACTGATCACTGGAGGCCAGGTCTTGCACACCTTAAACAGATGAGCCCTCCCTGTTGATTTCAGCCTGTCACCACAAGCTCTTCGGCTTCCTCAACACGGTTCGCCTTAGCACATGCGCTTCGAGCGTGTTCGCTGGGTGAGGTTGAAGATCAGAAGTAGCAGCCACGGCAGATCTGTCTGTACACTCTGCTTTGGGGAGGAGGTATTGGAGTGGAGATGTCAAAAAGTGATGAGCCTTAAAAATATTTTTATCTCACGCTCCACTACAAGCTTTGCTTCCTGCGACCGAGCACCAGCACAATGGAGGTGCTTTCATATTAACTCCAAGCAGGCTACATGACAAAAGTCTTTGTTGCCATGTGCAGTATCAAAGCTCCCTCTGTATTTTTTTTTTTTTTAAAAAAAAGCATTACAAAATTTTTTGTGTTGTTGAGTTGCTTGGGTTCATTCACTCATTCCCTTGCTCTTGTGGCCCTTTGAATTCACTTTCCACCAAAACATTTGAGCTTAATATTCCCAAAATAGCTGTCAGCAGGAAATGTTAAGAGTTCTCAGTCTGAGAAATAACAGGGCCGTCTGTTGATCTGAATCACCGAGGGTGGGATTTTCAGCCCGTGTGCTGCTGAAGAGGAGGAGGGAGAGATGGAGAGAGAGCAAGTGCCTCTCCCAGCAGCTCCCCGTGGGGTTTGCAGCGGCATGCAGGGGAGTGGAGGTGGCTGCAGGCCCTCACGAGTTACTGTGGCTCACAAGCACAGCATGAGATGCAATCAGCAAGCTGGTTATCTGCAGAAAGTCCTCTGCACCTCATGAGTGGAAATAAAGGAAGAAAGAAACAAATGTGTTGGTAACTGGGATCAGCCTGTCCTTGGGCCCTACTAGGGACCTGCTCCAATGCCCACTGAGACCAGAGGGAAGACTCTCCTGGACTTCACTGAGCTTAGGAACAAGCCTCAGTTATTTGCTTGTCTCTTTTACTTTGGAAAATAGCTAACTGCACCTGATCTTTCCTTCTCAGTAAGCCTGCTTTTCCTATTTGCTCTTAGCGTTATATACTCATCTGTCCAACAAATCTTCTGAATTAATGAGTATGGCCCAGGTACTTCCTTCCCTGACCCAGTTTCACCTCTGCCCATGCAGGCCATTCCCTGAAATGACTGTATATTCTTGTTCCTGATGATTTCCAAGGTTGTAGAACCTGGAAATAGTTCTGTGGTTGCACTGTATGCAGGCATGAAGCTTGGGCGTGCAACTGCATCTTGCCAGAAACATTGATTTTTTTTTTTTGAGTTAAAGTAACCCAAAGAGAAAAGGCTGGGCCAGGGCACGTCACAACTTTGTCAAAAGAATACAAAGAAACCAAAATAATCACATTTGCAGATGTTCTGGCCAAACTGCAGCCAGCCTTCTTGGCCCACATTCTGGAAGCTCAAGCAGTAGGAAGACACAGTTTGAAAGACAGACTGGGAGATAAATGTTTCTGGCTGGCATGAGAGAGAAAGTGATGAATCTTTGCTTTGTTCTCTCATGGGAACATATGTGGGGGGAAATAGTAATAAGAAAACTTTCACTGCAATAATCAATAAACTGAAGAGTGAGGCTGCTGGAAGGGCTGGAACTGGCACTGACATGTCGACCTTTGCTGGGGCAGTGGTCAAACAAAAAGGGTGCCTATTGTAATCAAGCTTCTATAAAATTGAGAACTTCTTGGGCAGAGAACTGTGCTCAGACCTGCTGCTACTGGACTTAAAATCTCTCCTTCCTCTGGGGCTGCGATGCTGTGTCAGTCAGCATTTATGAGGTGCTATGACACTCCGACACAGCGTACCTGGGAAAGCCTAACCGCACGGATTTGTGCTGTGATCCACTGCAAGCTGCTGGAAATAAAGCCATTCCCAGTTACTGTCTTGGTGCAGTTTCACTCCTTGCTGCAAATGCTTCTCACATTTCTGAGTGTAAGAGTCGCCTTCTCACTCACCCTGCTGCCATATTAAAACCAGACACAGGTCAGATACAGCAACAGCTAACGCGATGCATTCCCTTCCCGAGGCTTAGTGCCTCAGCCGTAGAGAGAAGCACTCGGTTGCCTGCCAGAGCTGAATTAATAAGAAGGAGACTGTGAGACAGTCAGATAGCAGTCAGTTCAGCAGAGGAAGAAACAGACTGTGCCGAAGTTGTTGGGTGCCTGATGATAAAAATTTCCAGCTTCGTGAGGAAGGTAGGGGCTGACGGGTATCACGCTAAGCCCCGGAGAAAACAGCCTAAGAGGTACAGAAAGACCTGGGCAAAAAAGCACTGAGTGCACTTGCACTCGTTGCTGATTTGGTAATGTATATCTTAGTTTAAACCGTGAGCCCTGAGACTCTGCATGGCTGTATTCCCCTCAGCGGGCTAAACCGGCATGCTGTTCCTCATTCGTGGATGGAAACACATTCTGAGCATGATGCTGGACTTCCAGGCATTTTCCTCTGCCCTGCTTTCCCTCCCTAGGGTATAGGGTCTCTCCGGATGAATGAGTAGCAAGGCTCCTGCTAACTTGATGTACATCTTAATGATCACTCAGAATGGTAATTAGGTGCACATACATTCATACATTGCAGAAAATTATCTTTGTTAATTAGAGAAGGATGTTAGACATGAGCAATGCTACTTTCCACTGAAACTTTCCCATTTGTATACCACAGAAGTTTAGGTATGATAGGCATACCCGATTCAAGAGGGAAATGTTATATATTCGTACAGGGCCAACCTTCTTGCAGGGAACAGCAGTTCCCACTCACAGGCATTGATACAAGGCTTTACACAGCAGGGGACCATGGCTGAGTGCTGTGGCGAAGACCAGGAAGATCTCACCTATGGCAGAAAATATGCCTGCCCAGGTCCTGGACAGACCCCACACCCTAGTGGGAAAGTCCAAGTGACACTAGTGGTGTCCAGACTCTCTGGGCACCCACATGAACCATCACTGCTCACGTGTTAATTCACCACTGCTGTAGGCCAGACATCCCAAACACATGTGCTTATCCTTCGTCAAACCACATTTCAAAGCCTTGTCCAAGAGCAGGAGCAACTGAATGCAGACATATCATAATTTACCTATCCTGATGGAGAGCCCCACTAATTCTTCCTCCCAAATGATTCAGGTCTTTAGAAAGAAACAGCGTGAAATGGTCCCAGATGTTTCATTCAGCACAAAGAGGACTGATGAACTTGGACACCCCGGTGCAGAGGAAGCTGAAGTGTACAAGTTTGGGTTAAGCCCAAGTCATGTGACTCATGGGGAGTATTTCTCCAGGTGTTGGAAGGAAAGAGGTTTTAAAAACAGCTGCCAATATCTCAGTATCTCCTCCATTGCCACCATTTGAGTCCCAAGAATGATGAAACTTAGGAAACTAAGTGAAAACTTATCTAGTGGAAAACAGGACAGAGAGCACTCTGCTCCCCTCTACCCAGGAGGAGCAGGAAGGGAGCAAGGACTGCTCTTGGGACATCTGTCACCTCTGTTCCCTCCGTGTATTGGTCCTTGCCATCGTGCTAACTGGTGCTACCCACATGTGGTGACCTGTATCCACCTTTGCCACTCCACCTCTGACCTTCACTCCTACTCTGCTTTGGGAAAGGTTCCATTAAACAGCTGTGCTGAGATGGGTAAGTTGCCACAGCTCTGTGCTGGGACAAAAAAGTTTGAAGCAGCTCAATCCTCTTGCCAGGGTGGCTCACGGTTTCCTAGCAGTTACTTCTGGGGATCAGAAATGCTGGAGACCAAGGAAATGCTGTTTCTTAATGGGCAAGTCTTGCCACAGGATGCCGAGAAGAAATCAGTATTTATAGCTTGTGGGAGGCAGCTTCAAGGTCAGCTGGGGTCTGGCTTGAGCTCAGCCTGCCCACAGCTGCTTTATCTGGTCAAAAAGCCCAGGGAATCCAGCCAGGACTGTGCTGCAGAGGTAGGACCCAGGCACTGGAAACCTGCACAGATGGTGTCTTTGGAGAGTGGGCTGTATCTTAATGCAGGCTGAGCAACCAAAGGAAACGTCCCTGCATGGGGTCTGGTGGACTCATTGTACTGCCAGTCACTATTCCCTCTGACTTTGCTCCTACTCCCAGGTTGATATATCCAATATTAATGAGGCATTTATACTCTATCATGGAGCCCTCTAAGAATATGCATTTACTCCTAATGGAGCATGCTGTTAAATTAAGTAGTAGCATCTTAAATATTTTTTATTATTATTATTTTTGGGAAGAGGATATATAGCAGAGGGTTTTTTTCTCCCCTCTGGAGCAGTATAACAAACAGCAGCAGGCTAGAGATTTAGTGCTACCCGTAGTCTGGCTGGTTGTAGGTAAGCAGGAGTATGTGCTTGCACAGTGTCATGTGTTTCTCAGGGTACTGTGGGAATATCAGTGACATGAGAAGTGACAAGAGTATCAATGACACTAGGACAAGGGGAAATTAACTGTGAGCTGGTGAAAACCACATTTTCCACTCGAATGGTGCTGCCTGAGCCAAATGCCCAAGCAGGAGAGTTTATTGACCTGGAACATTTGTTGTCACAGATGCTAAAATACAACCATAGCCAAATCCATCACATCTCACATGTTTGGTGACTGCCATTTCACCAGCGTGGGTGAGTACCTTGCCTGCAACGTGGAAAGGAAGAACCATTACGTTGATTCATCCCACGTGCCAGAAAAGGCAGTTCTTACTGCTAGAAATACTGAAGGATTATGAGTCTTAGAGAGAAAAAACAGGAGTAAAGACTCCTCTAGGAAGAGCTGAGCTGAAAAGGAAGCTCAGGCTCATGAGTGTTTATTTCACATGAGCAGATAATAAGGAAAAACCCCAACGTGCATGCATGAGCTGTAGTAGGAGCAGGAAACGGCATGGAACTAGAGGCATATCTGGCCACAACTATGCAGAGATTTTAAAGCACAGAGACATACTCATGTCCTCACAGACCCAAGCTGGAGATCTTCCTAGCAGAAGAGGCTGCCAGGGATGTGCAGAATTATTTCCCTATAGTTTTGCATTACAGCCTTGCAGGTCTTTAACACCAGGATTTCGATAGTGTTATCTAGTGAGGGAAGGAAAGTGCAGAGTTCAAACAGGCTCGAATATCTCAGACAATTTACACTCCACTGGCAGAGGCTCTCGCTCTTGCAGTGTACTCCTCCAGAAGGCAGCAGCTACAGCAGCAGCAGCCAGTTTTGCGCATCTAATTTGGAAGGGTTTGTACGGAGGGACAAAGGATCATCTGTGCATCTTTTCGGTATGAAGCCTGCTATTACCTGCCTGCTCAGGATGTTATCATTGCTCCCAGGAAACATGCTTGGACTGCAGAAGAGGCATGAACTGCATTAATTCTGCCCAGCACCTGGGTATTCAGTACTAATATTTACTGCTCATCACTGTATCACAGAGGTGGATGCTGGACGGTTTGGCAGCTATGCAGGAAACATTTGGAGACACAGCTCTTAAGGGCAGGGAGGAGTTTTGAGACTGAAGGACATGTGTGTTTTAGAACCGATGGGTCAGTGCACAAATCATTTCACCTCAGAGATATAAACTGTCATTAGGTTTAAGAGATAGAGATGAGTTCACCCACCTCTTACAGATTTCTCAGGGGTCTCTAAAGATTCATTCAGTGTTGAAATGGTGAGCAGTCCCTCACATTTTTAAAGATTCTTGAGAGCCCTCATGGCTTGTTTGGTACCCTGAGCCTCCCCCCACTCCTGCCACCCTCCCCCCCTTTTTTTTTAAATACAAGTGTACATTCTGAACCATGACTCACTGCAAGAGGTGGAGCTTGTGGCGAACTCTTCAGCCGAGGAGTGACAGAAAACAACATGAGCCTTGCTGAAGAACACACATGGTCTCAACATGGAGAGCAAACCACATAGAACAATGCTGTTATTCTCTCCTGTCTCCATCAGCTCAGGCTCTGGGGTCTGCTCCAAATCCCACCAAGGACTCCTGCTGAAATCCCAGCTATGCAGTAGTCACCATGGGTGGGGGGTGTCTCCAGGCACATCCTCATGCTGCCTTTGTCAGGATGCACCTGATCTCTCACAAGGGCCAACCATGCTGCACCTCCAAATCCTCACACAGATGAGCCGCAAAACTTTATGTACTGTTTCTCCCCATTAATACAATATAAATAACGTTTCTCCTGAGGGCACACATAGCACACCTTCCCCTCTCTCCAGCACACCTCAACTGGGATATGTCTGACCTAGCACAGAGAGGGGACCCAAGTGCTGGTGGGCTCAACGCATTATGAAACCGCACCTCCAACCACTGCTCCTGCCCTGCCCGCCCCCAGCAGCCGCTGTAGCCTGCCCACCTCCCGAATGCCAGCCGGCCCCTTCGCAGGCAGGTGCCCGACACGATGCTCGGCTGCAAGCTGTGCACTAAGTCATTTTTCTCTCTCGCTGTGGGCAGCATGATAATTTAATAAGCAAACTGATGTTTTGAAGGCTACAAAGTCAGCAGAGGGAAAATAGTAGCGAGGAGGAGAAAGTGTCATGCCAGCAAGCGGCTTTCATTCTGTGATGTGAGGCAGGGAAAGCTTCCAGAGGAAAAATGCCACTCCCAGCTAAAAATAAAGTCAGCCCAGGAAGCCTAAACCCAACAGCTTGTCTGCTGCTAACTGAAGCAGCACTAGCTGAAAGAGAAGATATTGATCAGCTTCTGCAAGGAGGCAAGAGGATGCCTTCTGCATTTGAATATATTTCATATTTGCTAGTTCGTGGCAGGGTATAAAATGTGAGGGCTTTGCTGTTTTGACAGCAAGCAAATCGCAGAGTTGAATGCACAAGACAACACCCACCTAAAGGGAAGGTTTTCCTCCTCAAGTGATGGAGGCTTTTGGATTCGGAAATCCAGGTTCTGTTCCACTGGCACCCATGAGGGCCAGGTGTTCTGCACTTGACTTTCTCACTGAAACCCGTACAGGGTTTCCCTGTGCCACCCTGCCTCAGGCACAAAGAAGACCAAGATTTACCTGCCTTGGAGCCTCTGAGGATACATGGTGTCCTGCTTACAAAAAGCTTCGAGATCTTTGCTCCAAGGGCATTAAAACCTGCTTTCAGTGCACAGCCATTAGAGTCACACTGACAGCATCTCCCTCTCTCAGACTTCACAGGGACAGTGACAATCTCACCCTTCATAAATGTCACTCAAGAGAGAACTTAAAAGGGGGAAACCTGCAAGAGATGTTTATTACGCAAACAAGCAAAAACAGTTACTGTACACATTGCATTGGAGCGGATACATGACCAAAATCACTCTGGGGACCCGCCTGTCACTCACAGCCTCTCAGTTATGTTCTCAAAGTGTATGGAGCCATTAGCAGTTCCTGAGCGCATTCTGGCTCTTCACTCCTTTGGGGGCTGTCTCCCAAACATACCATGCTATAGCCTTCGCGGGACACTCACAGGGGTGAGGGACCCTCAGACTTCCATGTGTGGAGGAGAAAGAAAGCCACAGCGAGGAGCAGGGTCTGCAGCAAGGACAGATCTTTCCTTTATATTTAGCAGCTTAGGTGCTATACTCTCATCCTTTTTTATCCCGGCAAGCCACTTAAAGAAAGCCTCTGTCGTGGTAGAAATTAGCACCACAGAATTTGCCAGACACGATGCATCTGTTTCAGCGTGCTCCCTCTGACAGCCCGGGGTGCCGCGAACAGGGGAGGCTCCTTTAAGAGAGCAGTTTGCAGCAAGATTACTGCTAAGCCATTTTCAGAAACACAGACATTTCCTAGGGCAAAAGAGGTTCCTGGTACAAAAGGTGGAGAGAACCTTTTGTCATAATAATCTCAGTCATTTTCACAACACACCAGATTCCCTGGCAGCAGCAGCAGCAGCATGGTGAGTACAAGCGCAAGAGACTAAGCGCCTACTGGAGTTGTAGCTATGGGGAGAGAAAAAGCTTAACGCTTTACAGCACTGTTCCCCACATTCAAAGGCCCTCGGAGGAAACTGCCAGGAAAGCAATATGGTTTTAGGTGGGGATGTCTCCAGAGGCTTGACAATCTTTCTACTGGTTGTTGTGAGTATGGTGGTTAAGCCTCAGAGATCCTGATAACAAAGTTCCCCGCTGAGGTGTTCTGGTGAAGTTAAAATGTCTATACGGATCCACTGGAACATCAGCAAATAAAATGTGTTAAAAACTCACCATATATATTTTTGAGCCTTAAGAGAATTACATTATGTGCAGAAGAGGAAGAAGGCTTTATGGAGATTTACAGAACTGGTAAACATATTTATTCTGATTGCAAGTATCATAATCATGTATGTTGTACATGACTATTAATCCATGCATTAAGCTGTGAGGGTTTTGCTGTGTGTTTTTCTTAGTTGTTTATAAGAAGTAAGACACTTGCTGCATCGATTTGTGACCCCCATCCCCTTTACTCAGCCATGACATTTGCTCCTGCATTCCACTGTGACTCAGAGATCTCCAAAGCATGAGGATGTTCTGTTCCCAGGACATGCCTTTAGTCTACCTCTAATTTTAATGAACTAGAAAGGAAACAAGGAACAGAAAAAGGAGGTGATTGAAAACGAGGGCAGCTTCTCCAGAGGTGCTCCAATAGCAGGGGACTAGGAAACCCAGCCAGAGCACAGCAGTACCCTGCTGCCAAGGTGCCTGCAACTCATCTTATCATGGGAGCATCTTGTGTTTTGAATGCCCACTACAGATAGGCTTTTAGCACACCTGGCAGACAGTGACACTCCCAAAGCTCTTGTCTACATACAGCTTTATCTACTGTCATCAGAAATGTAAAAAGGGAAAAGGAAAGGGAGAGAACTGGTTTTTCATGCATGTGTGAAAAACACTCCATCGGTGCAGGGAGATGCTGTGGGCTGGGTAGCCAAAACCCTATGGGTAAAGGGCAAGTCCAGGCCCTGGGAGAAAGTCCAGGTCACAGGCATCAGGCTTTTGCCTGCAGTGGCAGGGGAGAGAAGGGAAGCGGGGAGGGGGCATTAATACCCTGCAGTTGGGTGGTAAGGGAAGGGAGTGGGCAAAGGAAGGGAAACCCGGTAGGAAACTGAGGATTAACAAAAGCACAGCAGCAGAAGTCGAAGAGAGGGACCTGCCTGAGAGGTGTTTGCAGAACCCCACCACTCGTGCACCTAAGGGCTGCAAACGGCATGGGGTAAAAAACCAAAGAGACCTTCCTTCATCAACCAGGTTTTTGAAGGAGAAAATGGGCATTGTGAGGAAAGCGCTGCAATAAGCGTGGAATAGGCGAGAGACACTATGTATTTATATATACACATTTACAGAGCTGGGACAACAGAGGACTTTGCTGCAGTGGCTGAGGAGGCTGGCTTTCCCTCTGAGGCACAGGGAATTGGTGTAAACAGGAAGCAGTGAGCAGCTTGGTCGTCACACAGGTATTAAAAAACTCCCCTTTGGCCTGGCTCTGATCTACATAGTGACACATATATATAGTCTAGATAAGACAGTGCAGCGGCAGTGACTTTGTTCTAATCTAACTGCCTGATTAATACGTCTGCAGTTAGCAGGATGCTGGACTCAATAAAGGCAATGGAGTAGGAAGGAGATAAGCAAGGGCACAGTGATATGTTTGTTCAGGTGTTGGCATGACAAACATTTTACACCTGCAGCTTTCCTTTGTTTCTAATAAATTCCCCTCCCATTCTCCAAAAGGTTCAGTTCCCTATGGCTGCATATTCGGAGAAGCAGATAAATGGCTTTTTCTAGTAGCTGAGTTCGGCAAAAAGAAAACCTGGAGAGGCTTGTTCGTGTGCACCGTGGGGACTCCATCACCAGGGAAGCAGGAATGGAGGTGGCCAGAGAGAGGTCTCGCTGGGGCACAACCAAGCAATAAAGAAATGGGAACTTCTGGGGGAAACTCTTGCCTCTTTTTATGAGCAAGGATCTCCTCCCGACTGCACCAGTACACCCCCTTAGCAGGGTTGAGCTGACATCTGGGAGACACTGTGCTGTTTCCAGTCTCACTGACTGATGGGGGCCCTGGGCAATAAGGATCCTTGCAAATCAGACTAGTGGCTTTTCAGCTTTTTTATGTTTCATTTTCAGGAGATTTCTTAAAAGGGAAACATTATCTTATTAATTCTTCATCAACAACAATTTGACCTATTAACATTATTAAAAGTAATGCAGGATGTCAGGCAGTGCCAAGCTAACATAAAACTAACTCTACCTAAACAAGTAACTTGCTAAAAAAGAAAACCTGATTTTCTAGATCTTTCATGTATTTTATAGTCACTTATCATAATGATAATGGTATAATCAGTAGCTTAAAAGTCCAAATTACTAGTTGCTTTTTAAATTTTATTTTCCTTTCTGTACCAATGGAAAGACTGCAGTTGATGAGCAAAGAGAAATGGACCATGTTAGACACCCTGTATCTCTTTGAGCCCTGGCTCTGCCATGGACCTCCTTTCCAAAACCTGCCCAAAACATTTTAAGAATCCGAGGTGGACCAGACCCCACTTGCTGCTCCATTCTGGTCTTACTAGGTTAAAAAATAAATAAATAGGGGAAGCAGGGAAGTCAAATGTTTGGCTCACAGGGGCTGCAGGAGACCCCAAAGACATCCATCTGCCAGCAAGTTGGTTTTGCTTTGGGTAGCAGTGATCCGCCCATAGGACACAGGAAGGGATCCTGGATGACATATTTATCAGGCTGCTTTCCATCACTATTCCCTTCTCCCTGACAGAGAAACTACGTGAGGTCTGACAAATGTGTGGGACAGACTGACAGTCACCCTGGACGCCAACAGCAGCGGCTTAGTGGCAGGGAAAAAGAAACACTTGATAAGAAATCTTCAGAAAGTATTAGAAGAAGACTAAATTTTCAGTCTTAAAAATGCAAGAAGATTTAGGTTCACACCAGTCCCCCTGACATTACCATCTTTGCCTCAGATCTGAGGAAGTTCAGGGAAATCCTGTCCCTGGTTCTGACAGGCAAGATTTCCAGTGATTTCAGTGGGGATTTGCAGTGTCAACACTCAGACTCTGTGTCTGCCATGCGTGCAGCCAGCATGACTGAAAACTATGGGCCAGAAAATCAGCAGATGCAATCTGGTGTAACAGCCCTCTCCCAGTTCAGGATCTGGACCTGCCTTTGCTAACTGCCTTTTGTGGCTTCACAAAGACATCACTGCAGGCAGCAAAAACAAAAGGGTGTGAAGAAGCAGTTTTAATTCCAACAACATCTGATGCAGCTTTCAGCAAGATGGTAATGTAAAACACCACCTGAGAGGCTGCCTTTGCTCTGCACCCCACACAGGACCATGGCACCTCATCCAGATCTCCTATGGTGGTCCCAAGGGAGCAGAAGTCCACGTGGATGCTGGGTACATGCCCACATGCCTCCATGTTGATGCTATGGATGTGAACACTTCTCCCTACTTAGAATTAACTACCGCCCATCCTGATTTGCTGTTGGTGTGAATTCAGAAAGGAGGGATGTGACCAGCAGATGATACAGGGGTGGTTTAGTGAACTGGGCTTGAATGCAATAAAAGAAAAAGGAGGGGAGAAAAGAGTTTCTTCCGTGAGAGAGATTTTCACAGCAAAATGAGGGACATCTGGCCAAGCTGTGGTTTCGTCAGCAGAGATACCAGCAGCACAGCACAGTCTTCCCACCAGCTGGATAACATAGTGTGTGTCCATGATTCTGGGTGTCCCTCTGACAGCTCACACTGCAGCCCCGTGGCTACATCTGCCCTCTCATTGTTTTCCATGCTCCAGAGATTAGCTTCCCAGAGATACGCCTGTCCTCACGTCACCCACAATGCAGTCGTGCCCACAGATCAGCTCAAGATTCATCCTTTCATACTGGCTTTTATTTAGTTGTATAATTTCTTCTAAACAAAGCCACCCAGGCTGCTGGGAGAGGTAAAAAAAAGTCAGTGCCCTGAAGAGGTTACCAACTACAAACACAGCTTGGGTAAGGCAGCCATTTGGCAGGCGTGATGTATGACCAGCAGCTTCTCCAGTAACCAGGGGTGGGCTGTGCACTTTGGGAAGGTACAGCTCAAACCCAGGGAACTTTTCAAGGCTGGAAAATAAGTCAGGAGAAGAGGAGACTGAGGGGAGACCATATTGCTCTTTATAACCACCTCAAAGGAGGTTGCAGTGAGGTGGGTGTTGGCCTCTTCTCCCAAGTAACTGGTAAAAGGACAAGATGAAGTGGCCTCAAGTTGCATTGGGGAGGTTTAGATTGGATGTTAGGAAGAATTTCTTCACTGGAAGAGGGTCAGGCCTTGGAACAGGCTGCCCAGAGAGGTGATGGAGTTACTATCCCTGGAGGTGTTCAAAAAACAGGTAGGCATGGCATGCTGGGACATGGTTTAGTGGACATGGTGCTGTTGGATTGACAGTTGGACTTGATCTCAGAGGTCTTTTCCAAACTTAAAGATTATGTGATGAAACAGGGTTTATCCAATACCGTTAGAGTCGTGCAGGGCATGACACACTTTTGCCTGGTGCTCTACTGGCCTGCAACCAAATCATTGTCACTCTTCTTCCAAAACCTCCTGGAAAAATGACCACCTGGTTTCACCAGTCTCTTTCCTGGACATTGAGACCAGACCAGAAGAATTTTGGAAGGTCGGGTATTGAGCTTTTTCCAGATTACCATGACATTATACTCTACTTTTCTGCCCCCTTTTTTTTCTGGTTTCACATGTGTGTCTCTAAGAGACAGATGTGTTTGCATGTGTTCATTGAACTCACAGCTCTAATTCACCTGTCTCCAGTATCAATGATGACACAGGCTGGAATTTCCAGGCAGACTCAACAGCTGCAGCAGATGTGAATAGCTGAAAGCAACGCACCTTCAGTGGACCAGCTGGATATTGCTAGCCTGGATACTGCCTTAGTGCCAGTGCAGAGACACCTCCAGGTCCCCTCCACATGTCCCTGCACAGGAAAGCAATGGCTGCATGTTGGCCAGGGGGCACAGGCTGAGCAGGTAGCGATCAGCACCTGCATGGGAAATGTGGTTCTGCTTTGGGGTGACTGGGATGGGCAGCAGGGTGGAACCACCTGGCTTCTGGCTGTGCTGCAGCTTGACATTTTTTCAAGTTCAAGGCCTCTACTACCCACTCAGGATGTCTAAGATTGTGCAAAGGTTGCTTTCATGAAAAAGCAGAAATATCTGGCCCAGGACCCACCATCTCAAAGCAGACAGCAAACAGAGGACAGCATCCCACCAGAAGACTCGGCATGCTTGTTTTACACCTACACACCTTAGCAGTGCACCTCCTCTGAAGTGAGAGTAAGGATCAGGTCTCCATAATTGTGTTTTTATACAGTAAGAGGATATTCTTCAAGCACTGTAATCAAATTCCAGCTCAAAGGAACACGCGCAAAGGAAATAAGTAATCTTCGCTGTGTTTACATTCATTACACTGAGTAACCCTGCACCAGGCACTTCTCAGAACTAAGTTTTGAAGGGCAAACACGGTTTGACCAGGTTTGCTCTAGTGGAAGAAAGAAAAACAGTTTGGGTAAATTAAGAACAAGCCTTAAGCTTCAGCTGCAATCTAAAATTAGGTTTCAAAGTACCAAAAGAATGTAAAGATCCAAGCAATTCTTTTCTCTCCTTTCATTGTTGATTGCCTCTGTCTTTCCAAACCTCAAGCTATTCTGGAAGCAAAACCATTAGGAAATATATCTTAAAAATTTATTAAGTTTATTAAGAAGGTTCAACTGAAATTGCAAGTTCATGGGAGAAAAAACAGTCAAATAGGAACAAAACTTCACGCAATCTTTTTGTTTTAAAACAAAGGATGGGCCAACTCAACTGTGAAGTTCAGATCTGGGGACAGATTTTAGATACTGCAAATGACTTGGTTTTGGGATGAAACTTTGCTGTAGCTTACCACTGAAACAGAGCAGTCACAAAGCTTTGACCCTGATCAGCAGGTTAAATTCCTTCTCAAGGGCTACAAAGTCCCCGTGGAATTGTGGTACCCAGGGCTCTGCATCTGGTCTTTCTAGTTTTGTCAAAAGCCATTTTGCCTTCAGCTTCTGCAGCAGGGCAGGTAGGTAGCCCATGGAGTTATTGGTGGCAAGAGAAGACCTGACTTTGATAGTTTCCCTCCAGGCAAGATGAAAGGGAAGGGAACGCTCACCAGGTGATGCTATCATTATCCAGCAGCTGCCAGGATTGTCTGGGCACATTGCACTGGACTTTCAACTTCCAACAGGGAGCACTGGTAGTTTTTCCCATGTTTAATTTGTGACGCATACCCAATGAGTCACTCCTAACAAATAAAGTTCTTCAATGGCAGCAATACCACCCCATTACTCCCCAGAGCATAACAGCAAGATAGCGAAGCCAGTCTAATTACCTCTTCCCCCAACTAATGATCATTCATCGGATTTGAGATGACTCATAGCTGGCCTTTGATCATCACCAGTCCTGTACACAGTGCCTTCCTGGTAGGACGAGAGCAGCAGTGGCTATGTAAAGGACTTGGCTCTCCTGAGAGACTCATAGCCCAGCAGCTGTGATGAGGTTTGCATGGGCAGGTGGTGGGGGAACCAGGCTGTCCCCATCCTGCGGTGGTGGGATGACATGCACGGCTGAATGCAGTGTACCTGGTTTGATGTAAGATAAATGCATCTCCCCACTGTCAAACCTCTCGATGTGGTCAGACAGAGGGTGGGAGGCAGCATCTGGAGACAGGAGGAAGAAACAGGGCTGCTTCCAGCCTCCGTGGCTGTGAACTCACCACTTCACCTCTGCAAGCTGTAACAACTATGGCAACAAGTCCAGTTACACTGAAAAATGAAATGAGTTCAAGGTCCAACATCAAAGGGGAGCAGTTTCTATCCCCACTGCTCTCAGAGCGTGAGGCTCCATGGCAAATTTGTGGCTAGCCTGCTGAAAACCCCCAGGAATTACTCAGCCAGTCTGTTCTGTCAACAAGGAAATTCCTGTGCTTGAGTTTTGGGTTGCTGTTGTGTTTTGGGTTTTTTTTTCGTTTTGTTTTGTTTTTTTAACTGCTCTGTCTAGTGTAGGGGAGTGTTTGGGGCAAACAAAGCAAAGCCCAGGTGCCCCTGGGGCCATCTCCTCCCATAGCCCATCACACCCTGCAGAAAAGCAGCAGTGGAGCTTAAGATCACAATGGTGCTGGGATTTCCATAGCGTGGCCAGCATCAAATGCCTGTCCCCCACCCTCCTAATTTTTAATAAATCCACATGCCTAGAGTTTTTGGTTTTCATGTCATTCATTAGCCAGTTATTTGTGAAGAAGTTAAATAAAGGCACTATCACCCCCCACTTGCGCTGACTCCACAAGTCAGTATCTGAAGCAAAGTCCACAAAGGTCAGTGAGGAAACACGGGCCTGAACACGAGGGAGAACTAGAGGAACAGGGAAAGAGGAAAACCTCATTTGCTACAGGATAATTCCTTACCTACCCCAGAGTTCCTCTGTAATTTAATGGAGGATGCTGCTTTGCACCACATTATGAGACTGGCTTTTTGCTAATCCTGAGCTGGGGAGCAGGGGGGGAGTCCTCATGCAGGGGTTCCCACACAGAAGTTCAGGGTTGTGTCCCGCTGTATGTTCTGCACTGAGAGGAGCACAGCTCAAGGTTACCCTGCAGCCTTGCTGCAGAGGGGAATTTGGGACATGACTCAGGGATTCTGCATCAGCTGGTCCTCTCCCCCGCTCTGCCCAAAGCAGCATCTTCAGTTTCAGGAGCCTTTGAGCAGATGCCCAGTGAATCCAGGATTGAAATGGTGCGTCAAGGGAGAGCTGGGAGATACCTAGCATGCGTTCAGGATCTCACACCGCTGCTCAGCACAGGGAAGAGGGACATGCGCAGCTGCTCAGCTGTACAGGCCCCAAGCTCCCCTATAGCACAGGGCCCCCACGTAAAAACATGCTGAGAGAAGAGTCGGATCTGGAGATGGTGACATGAAAGATAAATGATAGTGTCTGTAGCTGTGCACCATGTTTCTACACAGGATGTTATTGTATTTCCTATTCTGACTCTGAGCCTCTGGCCCCCTCACAGCCTTCCCCCCCCTTTTTTTTTGTCTAAATGGTAGTGTCACTATTAATTGCAAAGTATTGTGTGGGTGTTCCAATTAAGCAGCTTTCACTGAATGAGCCTAGGATATATTTTAAACCCTTAATGGGGTTAGGGGTATTTTTAAATCTGGGAAGAAACTTTGTTTCCAGCAAAGTACATTGCTGATAAGACCAGCTCTGTAAATAAAGACAAAACCTGCTTTTTCAAGGTAGGGGTAGTTTGATGCTCAGGGTGAGGAGGAAGCATATAGGTTCACAGCATATTTGCATTAGTTCCAGCCTCCCCAGTAGCATAAATTGCAGCTCTGTAGAGCAGTATTTTACTCTCTGAAAGCAGGAATGTTATCTATGTGCTAAGGCAGAGCCATGACTCAGGAAACCATTCAGTTGCTGTTGAATCTGGCTTCTCCTGCAGAACTTCACTGAGGAATTTGGAGACGAGTTTTAGACTTTCTAGCTGGAAGAAATATTATTTCTTTTAAAAAGTTGAACTAACAGTCATCTGTCTCCCCAAATTTGGTAGAGGCTGCTGAGGAAGCAATGAGACAAATGTTGCAAGGTGCCACAACTGCACTGCAAATATGACAATACTTTGTGTTCCTTTCAAAGTCCTGGCTCCCCAGATCTTTACACAAGAAGCTCAGCTGCCTATGGAGGAAAATTATGTTTCTTCCTCTCAGTTGCAGGGAAGGCTTTAAAAATGCTGGCACAAAAGCTCAACTAGAAGGCAAATGAAATGATTAATCACATTGGTTTTAAAGGCATGTAGTATGCAGACTCCCAAGTGTTAATCCTTGAAGTTGAGTTTGATCCTATATGTCTCTCAACACTCCTGCAAACGGAAATGCTGATCATTTCAGCAGAACCCGGCTCCTCACACTGCCCAGCCTGAAACTGCACCCCTACCCCTGCAGTGAGCAGAGCCCAATCACCCCTCTGCCAGGACCTCCTGCCTCCCCACAGCATCTTTGCTGGGACACTTTTGCATGGGCTACACGTTGGGGAGGGAGGTGGGGGAGAAAGGCACGTGATTTTCAGCTGTGGCACAGGAAATCGAAGGTGCAGGGCAACAGCCTGTACGGACAGTGAGACAGGGATGAGATGGAGGACAAGCCACACTGTATATTATTAACACATCTGGTTAATTCAGTGGATCTGCTGAGGGGTTTTGCTTCCCCTGATGGGAAATAAGCTGCCACAGGATTTTTTAATTTTGTGCATCTAAGCCCTGGTTGCCATCCAGAAAAGGGGACCTTGTTAGCAGGGTCTTGCTACACATCCAAGACAACAATGCACAAGGGTTGGTGTTAGCAACATTTCTTCTGAGTACCATACAAAGCATCCAGATGAGATGAGGGAGACAGAGGCTTCACACCCTTCTCTGGAGAGCTGTTATCACCACCATGCTACCGCTGTGCCTTCTGGGTTTATTGCCCACCCTCCCTAACCCCCTTCTCTTAGGCTTAGCATCTCTGCTCAAGTTCAATTGGATGGAGTAGTGGAAAGTGATAATCAAACATTCAACAAATAGGGAGGGGAACCGACAGGTAAACCCATCACAGTTGCTGGTGGCACCTGATATTGGATCTAGTCTTCTGGATCTAGTCATCCTTTGGAGTAGTAGCAGTCTCCCATCTGCAGAATGACCTGAGGAAAAAATCCACCACTTGAGAGAAGGGCACAAAAACCTCTTGGAAGCTTTGGAAAACAGATATTTTCACTGGATGAACTGCAAAGACCTTTGGGCATCATGAAAAGCTGGGATGGATGAAGGTTTAGAGGAGTGGTGGAATAGACTGGGATGAGGGCAAATAGAAAATAGGAAGTGGGCACACAAAAAAAAAAAAAAAAGAGAGGGAGAAGCATGCCACTAACAGGAAAATGTAACTGAATCTGGAAAGCACCAGCAGTATATAACCACAAAGACAACATCAATCATTCCCATTTACTTTCACTTATTTTTATTGCTCCATCACAGTTGCTGTCCTGTTCCAAAACTGAATGGTTCGAATAAAAAACTATTCAGGCAGACAGCCAGTGTCAAGGCTTTTTTCTTTTTTTTTCATTTTTGACTAGAAAATTTGAGTTTGGGTCTAGACTGCTTGGAGACAAGCATTGCAGAAAGGAATTCTATCTCACTCATCCTTCTATAACCCCATCTATATGTCCATCCTATGGGCTCTGCATCATGGCACTTGCCAGAAGGACAATAATACAGGTTGGTCAACCTTCATGTAGTCAGCCTTTCATCCTGGGAGAGAAACAAAACCAAAGAGAAAATGAACATGAAGATCCCTGTAAGCTGCAGGGTTGTCCCAGGAGTCACAGAGAGATCAACATTGACTTTTACTGGCTGCTGCCCCCAGCCCTGTTGAATCAGGAGGCCTGGGCATCCGGCAGCAGCTCAGCACAGTTAACTTTCCAGCAGCTCCAGCAGCTGTGCTTCCCCTTCCCCCGAGCCCTCCTTTCCAAGGAAATCAAGTATAATAAGTTTCTTCTCTGCCTAGGCAAAAATCAAGCTCAGAATTCATGCCATTAAATGATAAATTGTGGCCTGTTCTTCCCTGTCTCTCTGCTCTGCTACCAAAAGGGCAAAGTTCAGGAAGAAAAAAAAAAAAGGTGTTGTGAGCTCATCTGCATTTGTCTGGTCTAGACATAATCCAAAGCACCCAGGGAGACCTGGCACCCCCGTCTGACCCAGGGGCATCCAGAGCACTCCCACCACATCAGGGTTCCTGACTGCTGCCTTGGTGGAGGACCAGGAAAATTCCAGGCTTCCTCATCCAGCCCTTCAGCCCAGGCCTCAGATAGGACTTTTGCTTGCCCCAGGAGAAGCTGGCTTTGCAGGTGACAGTAGGGCACATGGGCAGAGAGGGAATGCCCTTGCTCTCCCTGGGAGTCTCTAGGTGTGCAGCAGGCTGAGATTAACCCAACTGACCCTGCCTTCCCAAGAGACATGAGTCAGAGTGAGTCAGCTCCCATGCGACCGCCCTTTCCGCCCTCAGCTGCACAAGAAACGCTGTATTATTGATGGCAAGCTTAATGAGGAGATGGAAATGGCGATGGAGAACAGCTGTACTCCACAGAGGTGTGCATGCAGGCTTTTGTGCCCAGAAACGCTCCACATCATCTCCTTCACTGCCTGCAAATACAACCTGTGTCCCGAGGAGATTTCTGACCAGGGTTGCTCCTCCTGAGAGCTGCCCCTCTAAAAAGAGATATTTCTTCCCCATGCAGGATGATTAGCTTCCCAACAGCAATCTAACCAAGACCCTCTAGGACAGGACCTGTCACCTATGAGGAATCACCATCAACCTTCTCCCTAGCTCGTGCTTCCTCCCAGCAAAAGGAGAAAAAAACCCCTACCTAAAGAAATGCACCATCACATACCAGTTCTGCTCTGGTTCACGAGAAACAGTGAACCTACATGAAAGAATAAGGAAGTTGAGGAGCACGGCAGGCTTGACACCGAGACCCACACACCCCACAGATGATTGTGAGGAGGGCCAAGCCTGTTTTTTAGGGCTGTACTTCTGCCTGGTTTAGCACGCGTTAGTCTATTCAAGTTGATTGTGATCAAGAAGCCCCAGTTTAGCTTCTTTCAACTGGGAAAAAGACATGGCAGCTAGGTCAGTGTCCCTAAGAGTAAATTTGTGTGAAAGGATGGAGACATTGCCGTTAACGACCCTGCCTGGTCCTTCCAGCCAGGCAAGCAGATTTTCCTTGTGGTGGCTGCTGTTGTGTACTGCAGACTCTTTTCCTCTGGAAAGGTGGTAGTTTAAACTGGAGTTAGACGTACAGTACCTGCCAAGTTCAACATGCCTTGGAGACAAACACAGCTCTGTCTGCAAGAGGCCCCGCATCACCGAAACTATGCAAAGGCCAGCTCAGCTATGGAAAACAGCAGGGAGAGGACTTGGCTGTGTGAAAATGCAACCACTTCTTGTAATGTAGACATAAACTTTTCAAGGAAGGGTTGTTAGAAGGGCACAGAGAAATGTGAAATACAGGCCCAACTGTTTTTTTTTTTTCTTTTTTCTTATTTTTTTTCCTCTTTTTTTCCAAGAGTTCATTCCCAGTTCTCCTGTGCTGCACACAGGCATCGCTCTGTGCATCTGCCCCCACACTAGGGCTGCTCAGCCCTTGGACCAGCAGGTTTCAGCCCTTTCCGGCAGTCACACCACATCGGTGTGGAGTCCCTCTCACCATGTCCCTGTCCACACTAAGCTCCGTCCCCAGCAAGAGGGGATGGAGAAGAACTGGGACCCGTGTGCTCTCCAGGATCTGTGAACTGCCTCTCCTGGCTGCCGCCAGAGAGAAATCAGAGCACCCCAGGCAATCCCCCTGGTATGTGAGTTTGGGGAGGAACCTTCAAAAGACAGTTTCAGCAGCATCCATTCCTCCTTTAACTTTGAAAGGGAAGAGGCAGTGCACCCCGACCTCCCCCAGCAGACTGGTCAGGCATCCTGGTGGAGAGCATCAGTGGCTGCAGGACCCACAGCACTGCATGGGGAAGGAGTGGCTTGCTCCCCCTTCCCATTCCTGTTCCTGTTTCTTAAGTGGGAATGGCCACAGTTTGCCATCTTCACCTTTAAAGCCTGCGGTAGCACCACGCTGAGGTGCCAAGCTCCAATACTCAATGCAAGGCTAGGATCTGTGATTAAAGTCACAGAACCAGTAACCTGGCCATTCATAAAACCATTCTGCCATCCTCATTATCTACCTCAATTAGCTAGCAGACCCCACCGGAAAGGTGCCTGCAAGCAAAAGATCCAAACCTCTGCAGGCAGAAACCCTTTTAAAAGAGGCTATACACAGCCACACTACATGGGGATCCCCAAAATGTGATTCAACAGGAGACAACCTACTATTTGTGAGCCCTTCACATTTTAGGCAACCAGAATCAGCAGCACAAAGGCCTGATTAACTGTAATTAATCTAAAAGCTCCTTGTGTGGCAATAAAAGATGAAGCTGAAAGGAGGGCTTTTCCAAACTGGTTCATGAACCAGTCCCACAGCACAGAGAGGGATGGGGTGAAAAGGGATGTGCTGCCAATGCATCTGTGGCAAAGACCAGTTTTAGGAACACACTGGCAGCTTTGCCCCCTTTTTCTCACAGGACCATTTTATCAACCTCAGCCCTAATTCCTTTAATATTTTCTGCATGAGCAGACAGTGCTCCTGGGCAAAACCCAGTGGACCTCAGTAGCTCTCATGGTGCTGGACAGGGGGCAGCTCTTGCCTTGACGGTATTGGGAAGGGAAAAGAAGGGGAAATAGAAACATTTGGGCATGGAACAGCTGCAGCTATGTGCATTCAGATAGCATAAGTGTACCAGCTACAGGGACTTAATGAAATGCAGAACTGATGGCACTGAAGTGCTGGGCAAGGGCCTTCCAGCAAAATGGTCTGTCCTTGGAAAGGACTAACTCAAAGAAATGGAAACATCCCATGGAAATGTCTAGAAAAGTTTCCTTAGGTGCCTGTCTGGACCTGGTCTTGCCTGACTTGTCTCACTTGTTCTCCTTCACCACATGGTTCTGCCTGGAAAAGCCCAAAGCAGCTCCACAGTTTGAACACCACTCTGCCCAGCTCCAATGAGGACCATGGTGGATCTGTGTCTCACATCCCAGCTGAGTGTCCCAGCTGTTGGGTAAGTATTTTTCTCCATTACACGCCTCCTTTTCCTTCTTTCCCTGCCACCCAGAACCCAAGCAGCCCGTCTGGTTTTCCTTATTTTCTCTGCCCATACGACTCACTCTCAGACTACTAGCAGGTCCAGTTGAATTATTCACTGCAATCATTATCATTAATCCAGCCCATGTGCTGAGCCAGCCCTGATGGGTGAATATATTTGTCACTCCTGAGGGTTTGCCAAAATAGCCTGGGTGAGCCATTTAGCCTGGGGCCATTCATCGTAGCTATTTGCGTTCCTTTCCATTAAAACTCATCTCTCCCATAATGGCCAGCACAAGCCCTGTGCAGAGCTGAAACCCTGCTCTGGTGCTGGTTTGAGTGCTTCAGAGCAGGGCACGTTCCTCTGACCTGATTCGGCCTGAGCAGCCTATCTGTGCTGCCAGGATGGCACAACGCAGTTTGGCAGAGAGCAGCACTGGCTCCCAGAGGCAGAGCTATAACTCCCCAAATTAATGCTTCTCCCCCCCCCCCATAACTACCACTTTATTTTTAATTTTTTTTTAGTTCTCTCCAGTCATAGCTTTTCCTGGCTACAGACACCAGAGTTATGTGGATTTTCTGTTTGCTTCTTCAAAAGTGCACGTGCAAAGGGGTGGAGAAAATAGTACTAAGTGCCAAAGATTATATTTCTCCAAGTGTTGTAGTAGGTTCTATGGTTACGGTCACTGAGAGCAAAGGAAATGCAAATGCTGAAGTGGCCACAGGAGCTGGAACTGAGCCTCCGTGCATAAAATTGGCATGTATTTAACATGAGTGGCTGTAGCCCAGGTGATCTCTTTGAAGATACAACCCATGCACAGTGCTGATGCCTAATCTGTTGGAGATGGGGGTCACTTCTGGTGATGGCTGCCAAAAAGCTGCACGTTGTGTTGCTCGCTTATTTCCATTTCCTAAACCCTGGTAAGGAAGTGCGACACCCTCAGTTTCACAGAACCCTTTATAAAGGGTAGACAATGGCAGGGCAAAGGGGGACAAACTGAAACTAAAGGAGGGAAGGTTTAGATTAGATATTAGGGGGAAATTTTTTATAGGGAGAGTGGTGAGGTGCTGGAACAGGTTGCCACAGGGGTGGTGGATGCCCCCATCCCTGGAGGTGTTCAAGGCCAGGTTGGATGGGGCCCTGGGCAACCTTGTGTAGATCCAGGCCTGGAGGTTGGTGACCCTGCCTGTGGCAGGGGGGTTGGAACTATATGATCCCTGAGGTCCCTTCCAACCCAGAACATTCTATGATTGTATGATAGTCACCATGTAGCTCATCATTATTTACTAACAATGAGGTATGTGTTTAATATAAAGCTATTAACTATGCATGTGTATTGCAACCTGAGGGATTCGCCCGCTATTAAATGTGGGGTAATGTGGCAAAAAATATCCCTGTTAGTGACATATTTGGTGTAAATCCTGATGAGCTAAAAAAGGCCCTCAGCTAGTCAGTCAACTTTTGATTTAAAATACTAACATTTAACCTAGAAAGGGGAAAAGCTGAGCCCAGCACAGTCCCTGCAAACATAAATAAAACTGAGCTGTTGGGATGGGTGGTGTTCAAAAGGAGCCCTGGCTTAGCCAGACAGCACTAACTTCATTCCTTCAGACTCCACAACCATGTGGTGGCTGTTACACATAATATGACAGAAGAGACAAACTGCTTGAAACCTCTTCCAAACCTAAGCCTTCAGAAGTCAAAGCTGATTACACCAGGCATGCAATTGGCCCATAAATTGATGAAAATCAGAAAATGGGTTATTGTCTTTGCTTGTCTCCAGTATGGGACATGGCCACAACACGCGGTCAGTGTGAGGGATGCAGGAGGTGAACACCAAAGCCACACCTTCCCTGCACACATACCCACATCTCCTTCTGACATCTTTTCCCACTCTCTGTTTGCCACAGCCATCCCTGGATGACGCAGCCATCAACCATCCTTCGATTAACAAGGCATGGTCAGCCTCACACATAGTATCGGCTGTAGGATGCACATAGGCAGGTAATCTGGAGCTGCTGACCCATTTGCAGTTCACCCTGATTTACTTTCTGTCCGTGCCTTGATAGCAACCATACTTTGCCTGTCTGGAGAGGACTCTGCATTCACTGTGCCTCTGTCAGGGCCATAGAGCAAACAAAAAAAAAAAAACTCATTGTGTGTCAAGACATCAGATTTCAGAGGTTCTGCCTGTAAATTTTTTAGCCTCTGATAATGACTTTTTGCAAACAGGTGATAAAATGCAATTGCTCCCTCCATTTTAAGTGAGAGTGGTGTACGATAAGCACCCCCGAGAAGAAATATATTGTTCCACAGCTCGATATATTCATAGTTTTAGACCTACACGTTGCATTAAATGAGTTGCCATCAATCAGCTAGGAAATGCTTTAGGTCTGTGAAGCGTGCCATGTTTTAGAGAACCGAAGGATGTACTGCAGAGCCCTTCATCATGAGGACGGGGACACTGCTCTGGGAAACGGTTGTTTCCAAAGATAAAGCCTCATGGATCAAAACTCAACCAGAGAAATAACAGTAAAATAATACTGACACTCTGAAATGGCCCTGGACCAGCTCCCAGAAACACACCATTAACAAAGGCATTGCAGGAAGTCTCTACTTGCTGCGCTGCACAGTGGTTCTCTGCTTCCCTCCCTCTTCCCCCATTGAGACAAGCGGTAATTCTGCCCTGGTAGGAAGACAAATATATGTCATATTGAGACTTTTTTTTCCCCTTTTGATAAACGGGCCAATCTTGAAATTTATAGATGCTCAACTTGGTGGCTAGGGCTCATATTTGCACAAAAACAATACCAGCCTTGTGCACCTGATCTCCACAGAACTTTCCGTGCAATTTGGATGTCAGTGCAAGCTGGGAATGTATCTCTGAGGGGAGCCAAATCTTTTCTTGCCTTGATCTTGCAGCAGACTCTACTCCAGGAGCAAGGTGAGCATACCAAGGCAGAGGGAGGTATAGCATAAGCACTGTCCTCTTCCCCCAGCCTTCCTTGTAAACAGAACCCAAGGATCTATCTCAGAACTCCCCACCAGTTCAAAATGTGTCTTTGCTGGGAAATGATGACAAAATAAACCAAGTGTTGAATTGTAGAAAAGCTGCCTTAACACATACTCTCCTAGAGCAGAAACATTCAGAGAGGAACCACTGCAAACCAGTATCGGCCTGTGGGGACCAGACCTCAACAGGCTTTTGCAGGACAAGATTAGTGCTACAGTCCTGCCAGCACCCTGGTTGCAGTGTGCTGAGCAGTTACTGCTAGAAGGAAAGAAAAAAAATAGCATGGCATTGCCTTTGTAAACCTGAATCAAAGAAAGCTTGTGGAGCCTGAGAGACTGAAACCAGAAACTCAAAGCAAAGTTCTCAGCATTGAATGGACATCGGACAAGTAGAGAAGACTGGCAATGACACAAATTTCCTACGCTCCACTGCTATTGTGCATCAACTCCCACTTCAAATATCCAATTCTGGACCAAGAGATCTCAGAAGCACATGGGAATCATGCAACCACAGCCCCAGGTTCCCTGCACCAGTTTTTCCTCTGAGCATCGTAGTGTGACAAACCCCATCATCGCCCACCCCATGGCCACAGGTGCTCCCAGCTGCACGCAGTGGGGCTGGAGATGAGGATGAGGAGGGCCGTGGGAAGGGGCCAGCAGCTGCAGGGAGGAACAGATGGCCTCAGCCTTCCCACAGCAGCTGCAGTTGCGTCTGTTTAGAAATTGCTGCAAAGTGCCAATTTTCATTATGCGAAGCACTGAATACTTGTCTGGTGGTAACCACATTTCATCACAACCTACACAAACTGGATCTTGAACGGCAACCTGGAGATTGAAACTCTATTAGCCCGGGTCTATTTTCAAATCAGGTTTTAACCATTCTCTCTTGCTTTTACACCTGAGCAATTTTCATGCAGACAACATCTCTCCCAGCTCAGCCCTGCGAACACGTAGAGCTGAGCCCAGAAGCCCAGCCCAGGACGAAGTTACAGGCTTTAGAGAAGACGGAGGATGTGTGGAGTTGTACCCACCCCTGGCTCTGCAGCAACCCTGCCTGGGGACCGGAGCATGGCTTTAAGGGTAGGGTCAGATGGCTGCACCGTCAGAAACCGCCACTCTTTCAGCCGAGATACGGTATCAGCACACGCTGGTCACCTTGGATAAAGAATTACTTGAAAGGAATTATTCTCACAGGAACAAAACTCACCTTGCTGCCCGTGCTGTCTGCCCGCTTCCAGGCAGTGATCTACAACCAACTGCAGGAACGGGGCGGGGGGGGGGAGGGTGAATGGCAGGGGAGGGGGGGGTGAAGGAAGGGAATTGAATGCTTAAACACTTGGCTGCATATTATGAAGTGTTTAACATGTAAAATAGGTTAAAGAATATCATGAGGAGGAGAGAATATGGAACAGCAAGTTCATAATTACTTGTATCGTTCTAACATACCTTCATAGTAAAGTCAGAGCACACAGGAAAACCTCATCTTGGAGGGAAAAAAAAAATAAAAGCAAAGCTCTGATCAGATTCTTGTGTATCTGAGAGTTTTAAGTCTGGTAAAGAATTATGATTAAGCTGAATGACAGCATTCGGAGCACCAGGAGAGCTCAGCAAAGCAAATCAGGCTGAACTAAAATTAGCGGCGTCTAAAATTCAGCCGTCTACTTGGCATCCACACACGATGCTTCCCTGGCCCCAGACCCATCACATCACTCAGCTTTCCCAGTGCCGTCAGCTCCTTGCTTTTCAAAAGCGCTGCTGAGCGAATTGCTGCTGTTCACATGCAGCCTGCACCTGCCTGGAGGCAGCAAGCCCAATTGCTAGACACGTGGGGTGCTTTTTTCCCCCAATATTTCTTCCAGTGTTTATTCGCTGATTGTTTCCCAGGCATCTGGAAAGCAAAGTGGGGACTGTCTATCAGTGACAGGATGGAAAAAGGCCAGAGATAATAGAACGAGATCATAGGTCTAGAAATTCGCTGGAATCCCACATGGCTCAAAATGCACATGAACTGCATCCTGAGAAAAGCCAGGAGCACTTTACCAGGGACCACAAGCTACAGGGCAGTAAGGTGTGAGTTCAGGTCTTTTTCTAGAGGGACACAGCTCACAGAATGAGTGTGTAAGTAAAGTTTCATTGCTCTGCCCTAGATCCCGTGTGCTCGCTGCATCAGAGCACAGCTGGGCTCACCCTCCGCATCTTTGCACCTCCAGGCTCCCTATTGCCATGTGCTGCTGACAATCCCATGCCCTTGCCAGGGGCATGACATTGAACTATCCTCAACTCATTGTGCTAGAAGGTTCCTAAAGAGCTTTGTCACTACCTTTCTGCATTACCTTCCCTGTTCTAATCAGAAAGCGCCAACCCCACAGGCAGAAATTAGTTCCAGCCAAAATTTACTACTTTCACACATCCGGTCTCTTCACTCAGGTGACAAGCGATAGGACAAGGGGATATGGTTTCAAACTGCACTGGGGAGATTTAGGTTAGATATCAGGAAGAATTTCTCTACTGAAAGGGTAGTCACGTATTGGAACAGGCTGCCCAGGGAGGTGACAGAGTCACCATCCCTAGAGGTATTTGACACCATGCTCTTGTTCACAGGGTCTGGAGGGACTGGTGTGACTGCTACAGACCTGTTCACCAGAAGTAACCCCAAAGTCACCTCCAGTTGGAAACCTTGAGCCCAAACCATGGCTTAGATAAGAGCCACCAGCATGGATGGAAAGTACTCAGGTAAGGGGATCCAGTCTTTGTCATCTCACAGTGCCCAAGAGTGCCTTTTGAGGAGTAATTTCTCCAAGGGAGCATAAAAAGGATGATGGGGCATTAGGACAGAGTAGTGATCTACCTTCCCACGCAGTATTAATCTCCATCTGTAGAAAACCCCTCAGAGGTACTGGGAAATGCTGAATGTGGGGTTTTTTTTCCCCTGAAGAAGTAGCAAGGTAGGAAGCTTTGCAGATGATGCACAGTGCACTGGTCACATCTAGAGAGTAAGAAAACTTCACAACAGCTCATCAAAAGGGCAGATGAGCAGCACAGTAGCAATCAAATTGCCAGGCCAGCAAGCACAAGTTGGAAAAACCCATGCAAAAGGTAAACCAGAAAACTGCATCAGTTCAGCAAGACAGGGTGGCCAGCAGCAAGAATAAGGCAGGGGGAGTCTGAAGAGGGCAAAGAAAGAAGGAGGAACCAAGATTTGCTCACATTACAACAGAAGAGACAAGAAGAAGCCAGGGAAATGATGGTATTTAATAGTTATACTGAATTTCTCCTCATATCACAGTGCAGACATCATTCAAAGAATTCATCAAGGAGCAAAACAGAGTTCATGGCCATCAAGGCCACAGATCTCTCATGACTCATATGAAATCTTCATATGTACAACTCCACACATATTGTTCCTGAAACTCAGGAGCAATAAAGAGATATGTGTCCCATAGTTGTACTGATCTCAATAGTGGATGTGAGGAGAAGATTCCAATCTTGTAGAAAACTCCATATCTACCTATTGCAAGGGCTTTTCACTTATCCCTGTGAGCCTTTCACATCAGATACAGCAGTGGACCAGAGACACTACTGAACCTACCTAATACAGTTATTTCCATGCTGCCACTTTTTTCTGATAGCCTTGATCTCCTGATGTTTACAGCAGAGTTTCTTCTCACTCTTACTCCCTTTCTGCGCAGACACATGCTATCTGCTCCCTTGCAATGAGGTATTTTCAGTTTTGCTCATGTACAATCTTTGAAAGAAAAGCTGCAGTGAGAAGGATCCAACTGGTTGCTAATGGAGCCTGCTGTGGACTACTTAGTGGAAAAAGGTGCAACTGAAGGACAGGACAAGGAGCAGTGGAAACTGTAAGATGAGAAGGAAGAGAGTGAGTAAAGGAGGAGGAGGAGATGCTGGTCTTGCCTGGCACAACAGCCAGCCACATGTTTCACTTACTCCATCTCCATGTCCTCCCAGGCTCAGTTTTAGGCTTTGCAAACACCTTCTCCAGACACCATTTACTGTTAAGTGCAAAAGAATCTGCTTGCCTCCCAAACTCCTCCAGAGCAGCTTCCTTCCCTGCCTGCACTGGCCCTACCACCTTATTTTATGCATCTTTCCATCTCCTCAAGGTGGCTCACAGACCACCATCAGTGCTGACCTTTACCACTCACCTTCTTCTGGCAGCGCAGGCTTTTGTCAGAAGGCTTTTCTGTTTTGAGAGAAGACTTCCATGGCTACCCTGATGCTCAGCCATGCCAAGCCAGTGGTGACTTAGAAGACAATAGCTCTCTTACCCTGCCACAGAACACGAAACATGGACACATTTTATTTGGACCACCAAATCAGACACATTTTATGATGCTCAAACAGCAAGTAGGATCCCAGAAGCTGATAAACCAACCAACATAAAGCCGGGGGAGGACAACAATTTTGCTTGGAGCATGCTGGTTAAGAAACAGGCCTAAAAGCAGCTTGAAGCATCATCATTTAGGCCACTACTCCTGTATTTAGGCTGCCTAACATTTTGCAGGATAAACAATGTGTGTGGGTTTCTTGAAATGCTACGAGATGACTATTATTTGCAGATCTCAAATGCAGCAGGTAGAGCCCTCAAGCTAAAGCCATGCCTTTTCCTAGACTTTGGAACTGCTATCCCGATTTTGTTACAGTAGACAAGGCATTAAAAATGAATACCCGTTTTGCTCCCACTCCTTCCCTCCCCCACTACTCTTCCACCTCCCCACCTGAGTATCCCTCAGAAACCATTTAGCACTGAGCCACACAAAGCTTGTGCCTCTTCTAAAGGCACTGGGGACACACACTGCTTGAGCACCAGTGCCACATGCTGCACTGGGGATGTTGGGGTTCAAGGGAAGAGGAAAGTGGGAGGGGAGGCAGGAAGGAAGACAAAAGCAGAAGAACAAGGGCTTTCTCATGGCAGCCATTCTCAGGCCTGGCTTGAGAGCTGCTGTTTGCCATTGGGAAACCACAATCAAAGGTCTTCCTTTGCAGGAATGTCAAGGAGGGTATGTTAGTCAAACACTTAGGACCTGGGAAATACCAGCTTTCCCAGAACAACTTTTCTTCTACATGCACACATGCAATGAAGTGCTGTACTTTTCCACGGGACTCTTGCCTGATCTTTAGCCCAGGGTGGAGGCAAGGGGGATCGGCATCCACGCATTGAACACTCACTTAGCACACTTACTAACTTTTGTAACTGCTGGAACCCTCTTTTAGAATGTGTATGTGTCACTGTGTTGACACACACTCGCACACGGAGACAAGCAAGGTAGATATACAGCGGCCACCAGTGCACAGAGCACTGCTTGGGGCAGGGAAGCCACACAGGTTTGTGCAAGCTGAGATGCAAACTCACAGAGCAGACAGATAACGCATCTCCCACGCAGAGCAGTGCTACACCCATCAGCTGAGTCACGGGGGTTAGGCACCCAGACGACTATTTCAATCCTTGAGCTCTGGCATTATTTCTGGGAGGCCTGGGAACAGGCAGCACAGTTACACGGGACACGAGAAAGCAGTGCTTGCTTCTGCCATCTTCCCATCAGTGGCTCTGGCCAGTTATTTCTCCACCAACCAGCAGCGATGTTCCTCCCAATCAATGCACTGGATTAACAGGCAATGAAGAAATGAGCTTTCCCTCCCGCTCCACATGCTTTAAAGAGAGGTTGGTGTGGGGCAGAAACATGTTACCTGACAAGACCAGACGCTAGCTGTGCATCAGCCTCTGGCAGATTGCAGCCTCACAAATTTATTTGAACTTACAGATATTTTTCCTGCTTTTAGGGAACTAGTGCCAAGGGTTTGCTGGAAATGTCCTCTCCTGTAGCAATGGGCCACCCAAGCCCCCTGGCAGCATTAGTTTCCTGCCTAGATAAGCACAAATCTTGTAATCAGGTTTTGCAAAGGCCCTTGGTGGCTTCACTGCCTAGGGACAGGAGGCAGATAAGCCGTGAATCTACAGGTTTTGTACAGACCATTTTCAGCTTTCCCTCTCTGGGCCACACAGACCTTTGCCTGAGGCACTGCTATTTAAAAAACCCAAACAAAACCCAAACAAAAAACCAAATTAAAAAAAAAAATAAATCCAAGAACAAAACCCACAGCCCAAAAAAACAAAACACAAAACACAAACCAAACTTAGGCTACTCAACAGATTTGTAGGGAAGATAGGGATCTCACAGTTAATTCTGTCTGGGTACTTGCTAGACATACTTATGTACATGCATGTTTTTATTTACAAAGACTGGCACACCCATGTCTGGCTGACTTCATAGCCTTTGTTCCAGAGACCTGGCAGGGCTCTCTGAAAACAGGATCCCACATTAAAACCTATTATTCTATTTGCAAATAATGAGGTTTAATCTTGCTTTCGGTAGGTATCCAGAGGAGTAAATTCTGACTGTTTGAGTGTTCACAGCTCGTGAACGCAGGAGAGGTGTGAACACAAGATAAAGCAAGCATATTTTTAAGTCAGAGCAAATACTCACAGAAAATGCACTGCGTTCTCCCCGCCTGGCAACCAGAGAGTGCAGCGGGCTGCTCTGTTTACCCTGGAACGGAGTGACTCCCATCTGTGCAAGAGTTAGAAGGAGGATCATAGAAACAACCGAGGCATTTGTCACAAATAATTTTAGAGATTTCGGCCTCTGCTGCTTACAGTTTGTTTGCAAGCAAGGTTCTTTTTAAAACAAACTTCCCCTGTATTCATAACTGTTTGGCAAACACACGCCGGGCAAACAAATTTCAGCCTCCCAATTGTTTGCAAGCTGTGTCCATGTGCTATTATTAGTTCTGTTACAGAGCGGTGGACTCTGAGTTTCTGCATGAGAAGGAAGAGTTCCCCCTGGGCTGGGCAGAAGCAGGCGGCCCAGCCTGGCCAAATGTGCATAGCCACCACCTCCTCAGCTCTAAGATAGGTCTGCTGTAAACTCCAAGGCACCCAGGAGTAACTGGTGCTGTTGTGATAGGTGCTTACGATATTTTTGGCCAGTGAATCACTTATTTGCTGGAAATTAAAAAAAAAAAAAATTAAAAAAATGCAGTGTCAGGGTGGCCAAAGCTATTTGTAAATTCAGGCAGCTCTACTCTGCGTCTATTTGAACATTTAGCAAGCCAGAGACAGGCAGGCTGAGGGCAAACTGTTTCAGCTGCTGCTGATTGAGGTGGAAAGGTTACCCCTCCCAAGCACACTTCACTGTCCCAGCCTCTCCCCATGCTAGCTGTAGTTATCGCATTCACTTTTTTACCCAGTTTAAACAGTTTTATTACTTCCAGACTCAAACCTGTAAGCTCTCCAGCTTAATAAAGAAATAAAAAAATGCTACTACTATTTTTTTTATTTTCATAGACCTTTAATCATTACGTAATTGACAGTAGATTACATAGATTCAGTACAAGTTACACAGACTTAGTAAAGTTACACAGAAGTAGGAACTGATGACAAGGACACAGGGAGAAAGTTATCACAGCCAGCCATGGGTGGAGACAATAAATAATCTGAACCAACAGCTGGAACAGGCCATCAAGGTCAACAGCTGGAACAGGGTTTCAAAGGGAGAGCGGGCAAATTCATGGAAAAGAAATACTATGGATGTTAGTAGTACATAGAAAATGCATTTGACTCAGAAAATGCCTGAAGGTATTGAAGGCTGGGAGCACATTGAAGCATGCACTGAAGTCTTCTCCAGGGAGTCACATCTGGCCACCACTGGAAGCAGGACACAGCACCAGGCAGATCCTTGGTCTGGCGAAGAGAGATAACTTGACACCTGGCTAGACAGATGCAGCTGGCAGCCCATGTGTCTGAGGAGCTGGGCAAATCTCTGCTTCAGTTCCAGCTGAGTAAGTCTGATGAAGAGACTATTAATCTGGGTAGTAATGAGGTGGGGCTAGACCGTGGGAAGGAGAGGGGGAAGATGGTAACGTACCTCAAGTGTTACCTGCTAAAGACACTCCCATTCTATAGTCAAACAGTGGGTTTTTTTAAGGATCCTTAAAGACCATGAAGCAAGGCCAGATAACTGTAAGGACAAGTGATGCCAAAGTAAGAGGAATATAAACTGGTGGCAGGTCTGTTTTCTACATCTCCTACCAAGGATACAGGTGTCTCTGTGATCAAGTAGCATTTGCTAATACATTTTTTCAATGAAGCACTTTTCTAGTGCTTAGAACCTCTCCTAACAGTTTTACAAAAGCAATATTGCCTCAAATTTTTAAGGTCAAAAAGACCTTTTTTTTTTTTTTTTTATTTATCAAAGGCTGGTGGAGCAAGTGGGATAAGTAACAGTGTCTAGATTTGATCTGGATCATTAATACCGACTTCTAAAGAAGGGAGTTCACACGGGGCAGTTGACAGGATCAAATATGTTGTTGAAGAGATGTTTATTCAAGAAGAATAAACATCTGTCCTCCATGCATCATGAAGCTCTGCAGAGCGTGTAAACGACAACACTTTCATGTCACTAGATTAGCCATTTGGAGTAGTCCTTGGACCAGTCCTTTCAGAGGTTAGTATGGCTTATTCACAGTCTCTCTACAAGGGAATCACAAGGTCTTTTTCTAGACGTGCAAAGAGAACTAAAGCACCACTTCTCAGAAATACTGCAGTCACCTGAGTAGTTTGTATTTGGACCCTGCCAGGTAAATTTGAGGTTACTGAAATGTATGTTGTGGGCCACACATCTTAACCCAACAAAGCGTGTTCTCCTATGGCACGATGGAATTGAGTTGGTGGAGTATTAGGAGTATATTCAGTCCTTGACATCATATTTAACTTCTCTCTGGCACTGGTGAACCTTTAAACACGTTTAGCTCAGATGTGAGGACACAGAGAAGAGGTGAAAGGTTTGGTAGAAACCTCAGGTTAATCTCAGTCTGTTTTCAAGTCATGCAGCTTTAGCTTTTGAAAGACATTTTGGACATTCACAGATGAACCTTGAAGGACCCGCAGCTTGCACTGAAATACTGAAAGCCGGGTACCACATCAAGACAAGAACTAGTCAAAACCCATGCCTCGGGCAGTGGTCCTGTGACCAATTCGCTGAGTCAGCCTCATGACCAGCCACTCCAGGGTATGTGAGTTCATTGGCCATTGCAAAACTGATGCCCAAAGCCATGAGGAATGCCTGTCTTAAAGGAGACAGTAGTAAGCCTGCTATTTGTGTTGTGGTTTCTACAGGTATCCTCCCATGCCAATTGCTGCAGACCCTTCCCGAGGGTCTTTGCCCAGCAGTTGGACCCAGAGGTGAACTAGCAAGGATTGTCATAGCAAAGGAGGTGTGCACCCAGCACCATCCAGAAAACTCCCATGAACTGCAGACACAAGATTTTTCTGTCATGTTGCACGCTGAGGATTTAAAAACTTTCTCCAGATCTGATTTATCTTCACTAATGGTGTCCAGAGCAAGGCACAATACTAACCCTTTCTCCCTGATCAGTATGGTGGTGTTTGTCTGGCAAGTCTCGGGGCAAAGAACTGTACAGCCTGCACCCTCTTGTCTGCTTCAGGGAATGGATTAAACCATGTCCCTTCATTCCTAGGAGGACCAGCCCTGCTGGTGGCAAGAGCTGTCAAACCCTTTGGGAAGATGCTGTGTGCAGTGTTAATGGCTGGCCTTGCATGTGGGGATCCTGACTCGTTTACTGCACCTCGACTCCCGTGCCTCATTCAGTAAGAATTCATGAATTCATGGGGCAGCTTCTTCCAGTCAGAAACCCTAACAGTTGGAGATAAATTAAGCCCAAATTGGACCCAGGCCAAGAACATTTGAGTAATCCAGCCAGCCTAAGCAAGGTCCCACAAGACGGGAAATCTCAGTGAGAGTCTAGAAAGAAATTATAAATTATAAATTAAAATAAGCCCAGGCACCACAGTGATGTGCTAGTGGGATGGCCCAGGAGAAATGAGAACGCATTAGAGACCATAAAGCCCACTGCCTGTAAAGGCTGTTATAAACACAAGTTGAAGGATGAGGGGACCTCAGTTGTGACCAGAACTTCTTAAGAAAGCAAAAAATTGTGTCCTTTGGGGCCTATGGTTTATTTTCATGGCTCTGTCCTACAGCATCTTCTGCTGTTGCCTTTCCCTGAGTACTGATGAGACAATGGGAAAGGAAAGCTGATGAGTCCTGTGCATAAAAGTGCATGCTCGGCTTGAGCTGCAGCCATCAGATACCACAGTATACACTAACACCACACCTGTCCTCAAAGGGAAAACTACAAGAAAAAAGGTACATTGACATGGTCCAGAGGTACATCCTGAAGTTGGAGTGACCATGGACCCTTGCAGTAGCGTTTCTCACAGTCTAAAAGCATGCTACAGGTGCCTGACCAGGGTAGCGAGGACTTTCACCAGGACTTTACCATCTGTTTCTTCACTCAGATCTCCTTTTTCTCTTGTGTGACAGTGACACTCCTGAGGTCAGAAGTGTCACCTCTACAGTGTAACTCCACTGACATGACTGCTTTGCTGAGGACAAGGGCTGGCCGAGAGGCTTTCAACCCCTGCAAAGGCATCACTGGCTAACGATGTACAGTCCGCTTCCCGTCACAAATCCCCCAAAACACCAGAGCAGCATTTCTCCTGCTCATGCTCAGCCACATCCCAGTCTAACGCAGCAGCTGCACAGGATGAGTAAACCTCTAGTAAAAATACCCTACACTGTCCTTACTAGGCTGTCCTGCAACACCTTGAGGCTCATTGAGGCTCTGGGGTACGGGAAGGTGGGCAAGCATAGGCAACATGAGAAATCTGAGTGCAGACAAGGGGGACTCGTATCAGAAGTAAGAGGATAAGAACCGCCAAGCTTTTAAGAGGAATTGGAATTTAATGAAGTGATTGAACAAAGAAATTGAAAGCCTCCTTTGCCTCCTACAAGGGTCGAATGATCTGAGCAATACTTGGCTTGGCTGCATTACAGGGTTGTTATTTAATTTTAAATAACTTGGAAGCTTTCAATGTACTTCATAATTCTATTGACATTTATGATTTGAGATACTTAATCCTGAAAACACAAACACAACACAGATCTGTCTCTCACCCAGGAGAATTGGGAATCAGTGCCTGCAGCTCTTTCATGCAGCAGATGTAGGTCCTGCTTGTCATGGACCAGCTTTTACCTACCTCCGTCACTGACACCAGACAGGGACCTTGCACTTTGCAGAGCTAAGTTATTAAATCCTGAATAATTTGATACCTTTAAAATTGGCTTGGTTCACATTTACCTGTGAGCAAGGCTGCGACTCTGGTCTTACTCCAAGAGAAAGCCCCCACCCCTCTCATGATGTGCTCAGGCTGGGAACCTTCCTCCTGTGATCCCTGGAGCCACAGCTGAGTCATCCATCCATCAACAGAAAAGCTTGCACAGCTTGGCTTTCGTTCGACCCCTGACTGAGTGGGAGCACCAAGGACTCAACATCCCAGCCTCACTCCTGGCTACCCCAGCGCACCTGGAAAGCTACAGGTGACCTGCTCTGTGTGTTGGGCTGTGTGCACGCGACACTGTACAACTAAAACTGGCCGGGTACTCTTGGGTCATTCTTCCTCCCCTGGCAAAGGGTCCCACAGAAACCAATACGAGAAATGTTGGTCTCGTTAAGTCTCATATTAGGACCAACATCCAGTTCACACATTGCAAAACTCAGGTCTGTCCACATGTGAGAGCAGATGTTGCCAGTAATCAAGCGCATTAAAATGGAAGAATATATGTGGCAAGCCTGAAATTAATTAGGGTCTGATTTGGCTGCCATTAACGGGCATGCAGTTCCCATTGACTAAAGATGCTGTGCCCTCAGAACAGACTTTGGTCCTTAATTTTCACACTGTGAAATTGGCGCCAACCTTTCAAAGGCATTACAGTAGCTGGGAGCTTGACCTTTGGTCTCTGCTACCAAATGTATTTTCAGAGTGTGACCAATTTGTAAAGCCTAACATTACACTCATTAGTTAGTGAATGAAGAGCCCTTTGAAGATCAGAAGTGCTGTTATTATTTCCATATTTTTGCCAAGCTGAAGCTCCCATGCTGAAGCCATGTGTGTCAAATCGAAAGCATGACCTCCAATGCTTTCTCTCTGAGCAGACCCTCCCCACATGCTCCCCTTGTTCTGCTTCCATCTGTGGTTTCAAGATCATTTTGTAAAGATGCAACCAGGGATGCGGAGGTAATACAGGGATGGTGGAAGAGACATCCAGACAGGATGGCAAAGCAAGCTGTGTTTTGGATTTCATGACCATGTTAGGGAGCAGTAACCTAACAGCTGACTCAATTGTCAGCAGAGATGGATGATGCACTGGAGACCAGCAGCGGATTGCTGCTGCTCCAGGATGGCAGCCTTGAAGTGATGAGGGTGGGTGGGACCAGGGAGCAACCGAAGATAAGATAAAAAAGGGAAAGAGAGGAAATAGATACTCTCTACTGTCTCATGTTCAGCCCCATGCCTGGCTGGTGGTGTGTAATGATGCACAAGCATGGGAAAGCAGCTGAATCGCAGATTTGGACCAAGTGGAAAACTCAAAAGCCTCACGCTTTGCACAGGGAGACAAGGCTTTGCTGAAATCCCCCCCTCTGAGCTCCCACAGCCGCCCTGCATGCCCGTACAGCCAAAGGGATGTAGCTGGATGGGAGCTGGAAATAATCTAGAGAATAGCAAAGCCCATGGGATTTTTTTTCCACTGATTTTTAGCAGACTTGCAGTCAGACCCTGAGCAAAGCAGAACTTGTGTGTTTGATACCAAATTCTGCTCTGGCTCCAGAGAGGAGGAGGAGCATCCGGGCAGAAAAATGGGAAAGACAGGAGGTGAAGCTGCCTCTTGGGGGTTTTTTTTTCCCTCTTCTGTAAAGCTTCTGCTGTTTCATGAACTAGCAGGTGCAGAGGGAAGGGCAGACAAAAAGGGCCAAATCACGACGTGAAGGACGAATTTGCAGTGCCGAGACAGGGAAAGCATGCCCTTAGCAAGAGAGCATTTCTGATCTGCAGGCACACAAAGCCTTCATAATTGCCGGAGTCATTATTTGCTGTAGATGGCAGAGAGACATGACAGGTACTGCAGGACACATAATAAGCTGGAATGAGCAGTGATGTTAATCCAATACCATCAAAGATCGGGCTCATCACAGAATCCCATTTAGAGTCCACAACAGCAGCCCTGATATCGCTAAGGAATATGTTTCATCTAAGTGCAGCCATCACTCGGCGCGAGCTTTAGTCCGTGGCTGTATGTTTGCCATCTCCCCCTCTGCTCCCAGATGCTGCAGCTACAATTTACCCACCTCGGTTTACCCCAGCCACGTACCTGACCCACTGTTTATTAGAGCCCAGTTGCCTGCATTTTATTTCACTGCTGAAACTACCTCAAGTAATGAGAAGACCAGTAACCACCTTAAACAGCGTGTGCAAAAATTCACTTATCTTTCAGCCCAGCTTCCAAGGCTGCAGGTGCTGTGCTGCTCTCATGCACTTAGGGGCTGTAAGCTGAGTTTCAGCTCTCAGACATTTTCTATTTATCGTGATTCCCAGATGCAGCATCAGTGAACACCCCAGCGTACCTCCTCGCTTCTACAGCGTGCCAGGTAAGGAGAATATGTCTAGACAGAAGGCAAGGCTGAAGCTAGGGATAATTTTTCCTCCAGCAGCCCCTTGACAGCTTTCAGCACAGGAATGACAGCTAGGGATTTATGGATAGGTTGCCGAGTCCAAGCAGATAGACACCTTACCCAGGTGCTTTTGTGGGGCTGGGAAGACATAGGAGACAGCTGCCGAAACAGCACGGTGTGGGAGGATGTGTTTAGTCAGAGCTTTGTGAGGCACATTCCTGAACGAATGTTTATTAAATTCAAATTTGACTGCACAATTCATGGCCGCTAAGCTGGATACAAGTGTTCCTGCAGAGAGACATGCACAAGCACCGAGGCTGAGCTGCAGTTGACTTTGGTGGAAATAAGTGCCCAGTGTCTCAAGCGCTTGGCCTGTTACTTATTTTTAGCACTTGAATTCTGCACTGTGGTCCCTGTGAACTTCGCTACTTTGATAGTAACCAGAGTGCTCCACGTGAAAGAAATGAGAGAATAAAGCAATGACAACTTTTAAGTACCGCTGCAGGGGAAGCTGCAAGACACAGCAAAAAGTACACGTGAATTTATACCAAAGAATTTAATTAGCTGACTGCTTATTTAGAGACTATGGAAGCACAACCTAACAGCCCTGGCATCCAGAAATCCAGTAGCAGAGAGCTGCTTTGGGTATGCAAATATACCACTGTACTTGTTCTACCACATTTCTGGAACATAATGCCTTTTACTTCACTCCTAAAAAAATCAGAATGCACCAAATTTCAGTGACTGCATTTATCCGACCATCTCAGTTTTGTAGCTCTTCTGTTTGTTTATTGGTTCTTCTCAAGGAAATCCTGTTCAATGAGGGCTCAACTCTGCCTCAAAAACTTGATTAACCTCTACAGGAGACACTTAGCAGAGTGTCTGGATAGCCAAGGACAGATTGGGCATAACTGGAAGGAAATGCAGAGAGAACAGCTGTAAGGGACAGCAATTTGTAGAAGGGAAGTACCAACCACATCTTGGGGTTCAGATACCAGCCCCTCTCCTTCAGCTGCACACTGGAACTCAACTTCCTTACCTATAACTGATACTTTCATGCTTTAAAAAACTTGCAGCACCTGGACCATGAAAAGAATTTTCAGAAGATTTACAATAATATCCATTAAATGCATTTTAACACAATTAAAAATAAAGACCAGGTCTGTATGACGCTTAGCACTTCTGCCAGTTCTCTGCTCAATATTCTCACACAGTTAGAAATTAAATTTTTGCGTGCCCAGACTGTACTTGAAGACATTAACTTGCAACTAAGCCAAGCCAGTAATGATTTATATGAGCGAGATGATTATATAGGCTGCTGCCAGGGTCTGCTCAGCAGGTCAGTCCCTTCCACGGCTGCCTGGTAGTTCACACACCGATGCTTGAAAAAGGTACCAGGTTGCTCTGGGGTTGTCACCAACACAACAGGAACTTTCAGAGAGTCAGCTGCTGTAGTCCCCCCTGCAAATTATCCGAATACTTGAGTCCTTTATCACCGTGGACCTCAACTGCTTCGCACACAGGTGACTCAAAACACCTTTAAGTGGAGCAAACTCTCCTTCGCAGGGCTCCGCTTTGCTGCCCAATGCGCTGTCTGAAGCAAGCATTCCAGATCGTCAGAAAGAACCAGCTATGCAGGTGAAATAGGAAGGTTTGTCACCCATTGCTTTAACCTGGAGGCTAAGGAATCTCCACAGTCTTGCTCTGTTAGTGCTCAAAAGCATGTTACAGCCCTTTCAAATGGTACCCAATCCCTAGCCTGGGAAGACCCTCCTTCTGCTGGATGTAGCTTGAAGAGGGGCTATCATAATCTTACACCAGAGCCACAACACTGTACAAGAAGGGACTTGACCTCTGATTGCTCTGGATCCATTTTTCTTTTGCTTGCAGATTTAGATTTCCTTTGCAGGGCAAAGTTAGGATTGTTTGGCAGATAGAACCTGCACCTTTATTGCAGTAACATACAAAGATTTCTTTCAGATACCCTCACACACACACACCACACACACCCACACCCCCCCCTTGCTTTTTATCTTTGAATTGCTGAAATAAACACTCCACTTTAAAGACTTTGTCTTTGAATTACTTGGGGCCAGAGGAACTGAACATGTATTCAGTGATAGTGGCACCATGGCCCCTGTGATTTGAAGTCTTCAGCCCGTTAGATCATCAGAACAGCGATATTGTGCATGATTTCAGATAAAAGCCTGTGATGTGCTGTAATTTCCAGGAAAACAGTTATCTTTATTAGAAATATTTCCTTAGGTCAGTGTTCAAGACTTCCAGGGCGGATTGCATTGCCAAGACCAACGTGTGCATTTAAATCTGTAAGCAGCTCTCTTCTAAACAAGGTCTTGCTGCCTGACCCCTACCATGCCAGTAAATCCCACGTGTTTCTCAGAGCTTATGTGTCACCCTGTGAAAGAGGGGAACAATCAGTAGCTGCAAATACAGATTCAGAGGGCTCAGGCACGTACTCATATAGTTCTTTTCCCTCTCAGGAGAGAAAAAAAGGTATAAGCAAAGGATCCCTTGTATTTCTTCAGGCTCTCCAATTGAGAGCAACCTTCTCTGCCACCCTCATGAAGGTCTGCCTATGAAATTTGGAGTCCATGTGGGCCAGCCCTCTGTGTTTTGGGTGCATATGGAGAACCGAGTGAACAGTTTTACTTGGCAGTGACCAAAATCTGGTTTCTGAGAGTCACAGATAAGCATTGAGTCCTAATGGATAAAGTTGTTTTAGTTCTCCTGTGTTCTGACACTAGCACCTGCTAAACACTCAGGAAATGGGATCAGAGCTCACATAAACTATCCATACCATACTCACTCACCCCTTCTACTCCAAACTACTCGAGCTGCCAAGGCTTTCAGAAAGCTTCAACCATACAATCTCAGCCACCTTCTCAAAATGAAAGCTTTGCTAATAGATTCAGACTCCTGCTTGACAAGAAGAGAAGCTGGCCTAAACCATGAAGTTTGGTTGGTTGGCCAATAGCCCTTTACACCAGGAGGTTTCTACTTGGAACAGTGCTGGGCCACATTGTCCAGATGTCAAACTTGGAGGCTCCTGCCCAAACAGTGAGCAAGGGGCTCTCCCCAGCCTCCCCCAGGCATGATGTGCTCTGATCATGAGGTGCTCAATCCCCCACCCTGCCCAACTTCACCTCACCAGCAGTGCAGTGTAGCTTTTGCTCTTTATTTTTAAAGACCTCCTGTATGTGAGCTGCTTTACACAATGGAAAGTCTGCTTCATGGGGAACAAGTTAAGGCACCCTGTCAATAAAGCCAACAGCAGCAGGAGACAGGTGTTAAGATAGAGGAAGGAGTGAGTAGGGACAGGTTAAAATGGGGAGTGAATTATATTTGGAAGTTGTAATCCAGGCCCTCCTATTGTGCAGGTGTTCACATTTGCCCTTAAAGCCTTTGTTTATTACTTGAAATCACATTAAAGTGACCAAAGCATGGTAAACCTTTCCAGAAAATGGAGTTTTGGGAAGAGCAGAAGCATCAGGAAATTCAATCTAAATTTAATTGTTCCAAGTCCCACAAAGGGAGCAATTATTTTTTTTCAGTATTGAAACATTAATTTTCAACTTAAGAAGTATTTAATTCCTTTCAACACTTCTTTCTGAGATGGCATTTTTCATTTTAAAAGCATCCTAAGTTATAAGGAAAAATGCTAGGCACCCCAAAATAAATATTTTCCAAATAAAGTGTTACAGGTCAACCCAAAATTATTTTTCTGGTTTTGTTTTTTCCCAGAGAGCCTAATAAAACCTTTCAAAACCCAAATGTTTCTAGTCCAGCCACTGCCCAGACAAACCTTTGATTTTCCAAGTTTAACTTGCACAAGTGTTTCCACCATCAAACCCACGTTTAGCGTTCCCAGCTTCTCTGTGCTTATCACACATAAGATGGGAGTTGGGCTTGTTCAGCCTGGAGAAGAGAAGGCTCCAGGGGACCTCATTATAGCCTACCAGTACTTAAAGGGCTCCTACAGGAAAGTGGGAGAGGGACTGTTCACCAGGGAGTGCAATGACAGGACAAGGGGCAATGGCTTCAAGCTGAAAGAGGGCAGGTTTAGATTAGATGTTAGGAAGAAGTTCTTCCCTGTGAGTGTGGTGAGGCACTAGCACAGGCTGCCCAGAGGGGCTGTGGAAGCCCCATCCCGGGAAGTGTTCAAGGCCAGGTTGGATGGGGCTTTGGGCAGCCTGCTCTAGCAAAGGTGTCCGTGCTCACGGTCGGGGGTTGGAACTAGATGATCTTTGAAGTGCCTTCCAACCCAAAGCATTTTATGATTCTATGGATTTATCGTGGAAGAACACACATTCCTCATACTGGCTGCAAAGGAGAAGCCCATCACAACTACTGTGGGAGACAGGGAGAGCCAAGAGGACATTTTGGAGAGGAGTAACAAGTATTTTCACAAACAGGGAGATGAAACTATAAAGCCTGGTCAAATTAAGAATAAGGCTACTTTGTGCCACCTAAAGCAGTGGAGAGTCCACCAGAAGCCCACTGGACCTTCTAGTGGGGACAAATGTGGTTCTGATGCTGCCACAAACTCAAGAGCACCTTCTCCATCTGCACACCCCCACACAATACTTGTGCCAGGCTTTTCTGACTCAGTGATGGTTGTTGGGTTGGGCTTTTTCTACCCTGAGTTCTTAGATATCACATCTGGGGGGGGGGTGGGGGTGGGGGAGAGGAGTAGGGGGGAACAGTTAATTGCTTTTCTTTAAAAAATTGGGAAGTTAAGCTTATCTCTCTGGCTGCATATGGGGAGCTGTGTGTCCTGGATGAGTGAGCTGACGCGAGATGGTTTCTAGGCAACTTCTGCAAGCCATGTTGGAATAGGAATAGGAATTAAAAATAAAAATAAAACACAGGCAAGTCCAACAAAACAAGTAGCAGCTACTCCACCAGAAAACCAGTTCTGACCGACTCGTTAGGTTCATGAGAAGTCTTTAGTGGGATTAATACGGCTTTACCATTCAGGGGAGAAAAGCTGGCACGGCTGTGCCAGCATCTATGGCAAGGCACACGAGGAGCGCCTTTATACAGACAACATACATAGCCAGTGTGTGTGATGAGAGGCCTGTCATGCCACGTTCACCCAATGATATCACTTGGTCGCTGAAATGCCACAGGAGTGGGCTGGAGTACATTCAGTGGCTGGAAAATTCTGTCATTCACTCCAGTTCTTCCCTCTTTCCAAAAGAGAAAATTATTTGTCAGTTAATTATATTATTTGTCAATTAATTATATCCCTTTTTTTCAAGGGGTTGGTAAAGTTTAGGCAAAAAGTTGTGTACTTGGAAGCTGTCTTTCTTTGTTTGGGGGAAGTTGGACTCGATGATCTCTTGAGGTCCCTTCCAACCCCTACAATTCTGTGATTCTATTTCTTTACTAGGATGTCTCACCATTAGGAAGGACATTGAGGTGCTGGAGAGGGAGCAGGGAAGGGCAACTAGCCTGATTAGGGGTCTGGAGAACAAGTCTTATGAGGAGAGGCTGAGGAAGCTGGGGCTATTCAACCTGGAGGAGGCTGAGGGGAGACCTTACTGCTCTTTACAGCTACTTGAAAGAAGGTTGTAGTGAGGCAGGGGTTGGCTTCTTCTCCCTAATAACTAGTGACAGGACGAGAGGGGATGGATTCAGGTTATACCAGAGGAGGTTTGGATTGGATATTAGGAAAAAAATCTTCACTGAAAAAGTGGTGAAGCATTGGAACAGGCTGCCCAGGTAGGTGATAGAGATATCGTCCCCAGAGCTGTTAAAATACAGGTAGATGTGGCATTTCGGGAGACGGTTTAGAGGTTATGGTGGTGTAATGCTGACAGTTGGGCTTGATGATCTTGAACATCTTTTCCAACCATGATGATTCTATGATTCTATCTGCTTAAGTCATGCTGCAGTATCAGGAATCGATTGCTGTACTTTTTTTTAGTCTCAGCCAAAGTTTCGCTGTTAAGATGATGTGATCCCATTCCCCTCAAAATTTATTCTTTGAATGTCTTCATCAATTTATTGAACTACAAAGGTCTCAGACAGAACACAACCTCAGCTGTGTAAATCCAGAGTTGCATCATTTTTCCACCGTCAGAGTAAAATTTAGTCCTCAGACTCAGCTGAAAATTAATGGTTTCACACCTCACACTGTCAACTTTGTTTCTGAGCTGGCATAACAAGGGGTATCGGATGCAGTGCCTACAGTCTTCTCTTAAGTCATGAGGGGCAAGGAATGCCTTCCAGGGATTTTAATTACCAGGATCCCATTCTGCTCCTGCATTCGCTGGCGTGAATGAAAAGCAACTGCCAAAGTCTGAACTTGACTGAGATCAGGGAATTCACATTGTCAAATAAAATTGCTAGCAGGTATTTAAAAAGACAGAATCACCATCATTATTCCAAATGATCTGTTCAGGTTTCAAGAAGGGGGATACAAAAATCAAGTGAAGTGATAAATAACCAGGCCTCCAAAGCAGTTTAATTTACAAATCAACTTTTTTTTTCCCCCTTAAAGGTTGTGTGGCACCATTTGTCTGAGTGTAAGACCATTTCCCCCCAAGAAAGTAGTCATAAGCAGTGACACTTCACAAATTTTGTTGTTCATATGAAGTCAGAGCATATCAAGGTTATTGTTAGAAAACAAAATCTCTAGGCCTAACTCAAGCTTTTCTTCCAGCTATAAAGAAATCATCGATCAGCAGCACTCCTGGGCTTTCTTCCAATGGTTATGGACCCAACACTGGCTTTAGCAGCAGTGCGTTTCCTCTGCGCGGGAACCCAGAACAGCATTCCAGATACCTCACATCGCTTCACATGTATCCAACTCCTGAACCCTCACAGCTTCTGGGAGCCAGGCAGTGAGGGAGCACTCCTGAGCTGCTGATGGAAGTGCACTTCCCTCTGGGGACCAGGCTGTGCTGGGTCAACACCTCTGGCAGTGACCCCCTTCTGGCCACGTCATCTCTTGCCAAGGAGAGGGCTAGGCTTCCCTGCTTTAGACACCCTATGCAGCAGGACCTTGCTGGTTGTTTCCATTGCTGCTCCTGTCAGTGCTGGCTGGAGTCTGCAAATTGAAATTTAATCACACTAGAACTTTATTTCTGTGCTGTTGGCCTCAATTTCTGGAGTCAGCCAGTCCTCAGCACTGCTGGGTGACCATGCATAGATTCACTCCTTTAATCTGCCCCAGATTTCTTCATGACTACTTTCTTCAGGGTGCCTGTGACCCGCTTGGACCTCTAAGACTTTGGTAGGCTCAGCTCAGTGAAGCTGAGTGAAGCTGAGGTAGATATTGAGACTGGCCTCCTTTTTCCTGCAGTCTTCCCACGTGTTCCAAAACTGGCAGTTCTGTTCTCTGCAGTAAACACTGTCTCCTGCTGCCATCGCTGGAAAGCTCACTCCTTGCCTTGCCTGCAGGCAGGAAGGGGCCTACATAATAAAGTAAGAAGGAAAAATTAACAACAAAGCCATGCTGCAACAATGCTTGTGGGGAGTAATGATAGCAGAGGCATCTGTGGTGTACTTTGGGGTGACAGAGCTTCTTCATTGTCAGGCTCTGGCTCTTCCAGAGGGATAAACCCCTACAGCTGCACCAAGGGAGTCACAGCATTAGGAGCAAAGCACCTGTCTGATGCAGAGAGTCCTCCAGTCCTCACTACCTTTTACCAACGCTCCACATCCAGAAGACCCCCCCATCAAGGGCTATTTTAAAGGCGGTCTTGCATTAGTCAAAGAGGTTGCATCAGAGCAATGAAAGGCAAATTCTCCTCTCAGGGATTCAAGCTACTACCTCAGGAAGACTTATAAACAGCCCTCAGAAAACTAGGACAGGAAAACCACAAAACCGAGATGACACTTATTGTAGTTCTAACACAGAATGAAGGATATAAATTAGATATGCAGAGCATTATTATTGTTGTTGTTTTAATTATTATTGTTATTACTACTATTACCACTACTGCTACTACCACCACCACTACTACAGCAGAGTGAGAATGCAGGTTGTACCCACCGCTGCTCACATATCAGAAAGGCTAACCACTGTCCTGCATTACCTTTTGGGATTTTAGCGCTTGCCAAGGACACGAGCTTAGCCACAAGTGAAAATTGAGCAGCAGAGCTGATGGAGCTACAGTTGCTCCATCCTGTATCCTTCCCTTTCCCCCTGTGCATTGCTTGGTTCAAGACTGAAACACTAGATCATCCAGCATGACAGCAGGCATATGGTTACAGAGGTCCCTTTTGCACATCTTGGCCAGCATAAGAGGAAATTTGACATGAGGTAAATTTAGAAGATGCTCTTTGGTAAGCTCAAGTGAAAGATTCATGTTTTGTAAAATTCAACCCCAAACTGGGGATGACTCAAGTCTAGGTTCTTTCATATCTGTACCCCAATAGCCTGCCAGGGAAAGAGGGGTCCAAAAGAGGTCTCAGTTTGCCTCTCCCATGTAAGCAAATGGCTATGTATGAACAAATAGTGATGACTAACTGTATTTCAGAAGCCTTTTGCGTTCTTAGGAATTTAAGAGAGCAGTTCCCCATGAAAGGCCTTTACCATACCCTCCAATAAGCTACCCATAGCTTTGTCAATTCTATTCCATGAAGCAGACATCTAACCCGAAGGCACTGTGGTGCTGCACAGGTCTCACCATTTCAAGGACTCCACAGAAAAAAATGGCTGAGGTTCACTTACTAGCTTTATTGGACACCCAAAAAATTGTCAGGGTTCTCTGTTATTATGTAAGCAACTGCAGATTAAAACTACCACATAGAGGGATTTTGGAGTAGCTGTCTACCATTCACTCATGCCACTCCAACATAGGGGACTGTTGGAGCTTCACTTAAGTAATTGTGGCTTGCTTCTTCCAGAGAACTGAGAAAACTGCAAGGTACAGGCACATCTGTTTCCTGAACACAAACCTACGGGCAGTGACAGCTTGCTCAGTCTAATTGTGTGCGTGAGCTTGTGGGAAGCAAAACCACAATTGTTTATGCGCACATCCGAACACACAGAGTGTTCTGCTGGTGGCTTAAGCTAAGGCCTCAAATCAAAATACCAGAGGTATCAGAACTGCAAACCAAGCCTGCAGGCTTCACCTTGAGTGTTGATTTCAATGCCATTTTACAACATCTTGCCTTGCGGGTTGTTCTCAAGAGCATTTTTCCAAAGGGGAATTTGGAGTAAAGTGCAGTAGACAAGGGCTTGATCGGCTTCCGGGATCCAGTGCCAAATTCTCAGCAGAGCCTGAGTTAAAATCGCAGGGGAGGGAAGTCGAAGATGATTTTTCGCCATGCTTGCTGTTGCGACTTGAAGGTGGGGGATGCTCAGGGCTGTCCCTGAGCACTTCAGCACACGGTGCAAGCTTAACAGCGATGGGGCTGTCAGCAGTGTCAGCAGAGTTTTGGAGTGCAGCCCACTGCGCAAGTCCACAGTGCTCCGTGTAACCTCCTGTAGCCCAGCTTGTCTCTGCATAAAATAGCTCCATCCATGAGCAACACTTGCAACAATTAACTTTTACGTGTTAATTACTGGGCTTTTCTGTCAGCGATCAACTTTATTACAGCCCATTGCTCTGATTTTTATTGCTGGAGTCTTAGTAAGCCACATAGTCCTTTTTTTTTATGATTGAGGAGGAGGTAAGCAGCACATCTTGACCGCTCAGAGCATGTATTAGGCGAGGAGTCCCAGGGGGGATTACTGCTTCAGCACTGCTGTCTCCATTGAGAGATAAAGATGAGCAGAAGTTCACGTGAAACAACACTCCGTGATGTTACGAGCAGCTAAACCTCAAAAGGTCTGCAAAATGCTCCCAAGCAAGTTACAGATGGGTGACCATACTGTCACCTCAGAGAGACACTGAGCTGTTCAGTGTCATTTTCTGGACTGCAAGAGGGAAATTCCCATAACAATGTGAGTAATGACCAATCAGGTATCTTTCTGACTGGCTGTTTCAACTTAGTGCCAAACAATCTTTTAGGCTGGAGGACTTGGGGCAGCTAGGTGGCATAAAAATATATTGATTTTAAAATGCTTAGTTTCCTTTTTATGTGGATATTTTCCAGAGGAATTCCACTGAAATCCACTAAAATCTACCACTCCAGATTTATACCACTAGGATTAAAATCTGGCCCCCTCCTTAAGGAGGGTCCTTTAAGGTATCTATGATCCAGCAATGTAAGGGGAAATAACAATAACATCATGTTAATGCTTCTTTATTAGCAGCATTTTGAAGCCTCACAAAGACCTGAAGGAAGACCATAGCTGCCTGGAGCTGCACAAGAATCCAAACACGTGGTTCCATCTTAAAGTCTATTGCTTCTCCCTACTAAAGCATCCGTACTCTCAGAGTAAAGGCATATGCAGGTAAATTACTCTCTGCACAGTCTAACAGATCAATTTCTGTTTTCATTTCTGGGGACATAAATCTTAGACTCACTTTTCTGACAACACAGGGAATTTCAGTGTAAGAAATTTCACCCAACAACCTCAAAACCCTGAATGGTTTCCTAACTTGGGGCTTTTTTCAGAGATCTACAGTTTATTCTTTGTATGAAAACCGTGTACCGAGAGGCACAGCAACCTTACTGCAGATGTCAGCAACTTATTCAAACAGACCTTTCCCAGAGACATTTCAAAATGGACCATGCAACACACCAGCAACTTCATCTGTCTTCAGCCTGGCTCTGCCGTTGGCTCTATGCAGTCAACTGAAGAGCAATAACTGGCCCAAAGTGTAATGGCTTGGTGCAGGGCACAAAGGAGAAATAAAAGTGAAAAACTGGTAGCCATCCATCATGGGGGGCTTCTATGTTTGGCATCTGCAAAAGAACCTTGTTTTTCTAACAACTGCTTTTTGCAGAAGGCTCTTAACACAAACAAGGTGAAAACTTTCTTCTTAAAAAGCTTTTGATGGAGTCTCAATAGTACAACAGACTACTTTGGGAAGGGAAAACATTCACTTTACTGTTTCTGCCCCTTGCTTCTGTATCTTTGTGGTGGCGAGTAATGCTCTACCAGTGTGCAGGAGAGACACCACCATCCTATGCTCAGCAGCACGAATACTGAGCTTTCTGAGACATACACTTACAGTTGTTTCCCCCTGCAAAAGGGCTATATGCCTACATATATGTAAAAGCAGAGGGTTTGATCTTTACTGCTGATTCAGTAGAGATCAAACTAAGGCAAGACTAGAAGTTAAGCAGATGGAGAGCGGAGGGGTGGGTGGGGCGGTGCGGAAGCCATCCGCTGATACCTATGCAGTGTTGATGTTTAGCCAGGATGGATGGTCATCATTTGAAACTCCTGGGCTTTAAAGGGGTGGCTCACTTTGCTTTCTGCGCTTCTCTATTTGATGATCTTGGGGCTGGAAGTAGGGCAGAGCAATTAGCCACTTTTCCACAATGGCATTTGTAAGTGAAAAGCAGTTCTTAAAAAGGCACCTGGGGTGGGGCTGCGGGGAAAGGAAGGTACATTAGCGGGGTGTTGAAGAGTCTTGCACCTGATAGATCAATCAAGGCTCAAGTCAAAGGCAGATGTTTAAAGAGTAGAATAATTTAAGAGTTTAAGGCCTGAATTTGTAGCATCTAACATAAGACACTCGCATGAAGATTCTATATGACCAATATAGAAAATCATCTTTGGAAAGGAGAGAGAGATCTGTCTCCTCCCCATCAACCACCAAGGAAGCTCCCAGGTCTGCTTTTCTAATGGAGGACTCTCAGCTCAATGATTGAGGCTGGATGTTGGGAACAGAGGCCATGATTACTAAATTTGGCTGTAGTGCTCAGGCTTGGCTTAAATGAAGGCTCAATTATTGGCCTCACTGCCACGGTAATGGTGCAGCAGGTGTCCTGTTGCTGTGCGGATTTGGAGACCCTCTCCTCCTTTCCAATGCTCTGCATCATGGTCATCTGCAGAAGGAGCTGGTCACCTGGAGGAGTGAAAATAAGACAGTGGCAACCAGAAAGTACTGAGCAAACTCAGCCAGTATAGGGTGGTGGCCAGCATTTGATAGTCCTCAAATCATGTGGCAAGTCTCAGTCCAGCTCCAGGTGCACCAAGGTCTCCCTTGCAGAAACTTTCATGGTCAGTGATGCTGCAAAGAGAGAGCCATCCCCTGTTAACACTGCCTCTTCCATGGGATGCCTCTCAGCTCTATGGATCCGCCCATATATGCTGCCACGAAGGAGAAGACCGCCAGTTCATAAAGGCATCCTGTGAACTGCGGAGACTGGTCTGGTTGACTCCTGTCCCTCCAAACTCTCACTCCCACTGAGCTTTTTTTCCAGCATATTTAAAATTCACTTTGATGTAATTGGCAATTTCCCTTCCCTCCCTCCTCCAGGTTAGGTTAAAAGGGGCAGGAGGTCCTTTTCCGTATCGATTTGTTTTCCTGGCCTTTCAGATACATGCAGAGAAGATCAGCAAAAAGGCACTGGAAAAGGAGCAGAACAAAAGCACAGTGCTTGCTCTCATTTAAAGAAGTAAGAGAAACACAAGAGTTAGCATTGAGTAGAAAATAAATTGTCAACTGAGGAAAAGAAAGAAGCTGCCAGGATGGAGAAGGGACTGTGAGGAGTAACATTTTGCACTGCACCGCTGATGGAGATGAAAATGGAGAGTCAGCCTGCAGAGAGCAGTCGTGATCTCAGATGTTTCCTCTTCTCTTCTTAATTTTTTCTTTTTTTTTTAAGAAATATAATTTAAATAGAGAAATCCTATTTCCAAATGAAAAAGAAATCAGATGAATTATTTTTAATCCTTGATATTTACACCCTGCTATTAGGTCGTTCCCCACCACAGCGCACTGTGTGTGGCTCCATTATATGTGCTACGGATTTGGTTAGACATGAAGCAGATGCCCTGATCTGCTAAATCTCCCCTGACATTTCCTCATAAGTACATCGTGGTGGCTCAACCAAATTCTAAGCTGGGGAGTAACATGTTTTTTCTTGCTTAATTCCTCCCATGCATTCAATAAGGTTTGATACTCATCTTCTCTCCTGTGTCTCGTAGCACTGCTTTGCCTTGCTGTATCCACACTAAAAGCAGATATAGTACAGCATGAACAAAGTGATTGTTACAAAGCCTTTACCAACCTCACAGGGGCATGGTGAGGATTAATTAATTGCTTATTCAGATTTTTTATATCCTAAGATTAAAAATAGTATAATCATAATAAAAACAGATTACCACATTATCAGAATCAGTTGCTAAAATCCCCAATGAAGACAATGCAAGTTTCCTACTAAAAAAATATTTCAGGACTATGTTCCAATCCCACCCCTGCTGGGAGACACAAAAAAATTAACCCAGACTAACTTTTATGGTCAATAAGTTATATCTTATTAAAGGCCTGTGTGACATTCTCTTTCACAATTATGCTGAAACAAATTAGGACCATTTTAATTCTGAAGAGAATAATATAAGGAATCCATCCATTTATGTGGCATTGCTAATCCACTTTCAGCTCACACATTTAGTTAATTCAGATTAAGTTTTCCTCAGTGACACCGCATAAGCAGATCCTCATTCTGATGCAACCACCATTCTGATGCAATCACTGATACCTATCAGCAGCTTTTGTAAGTTCAGCAAGTTTGTGGATTTTATGGGGTTAGACATGGGCAATGGTTTCATCAAACCCTCAAACCTCTGGGAGTCAGACCTGAGCACCACAGACATGGAGGAACTGCAGAGGGGATTCCTATAGGACCTCACAGGAGATGTGACCCAGGGTTGTGCCAAACTATGCACCAGATGCAGTAACACGTGAGGGGTGTCAAGCAGCCAAGAGCAGACTGGGCTGCGGGTCCTCTAGCATCATTCCCTCTCATGCCTTGCTCATCCCTGGTGCTCAGAGGCAGCAGGGATCCACCTCTCTCTGCAAAATTTACTCCGTTGGCTGCAATGTCTCTCCCAGAAGAATCCTTTGTGGAGTGCTTGTGTTCATGTGGCCAGAATGAGATTTAGGATTGAGATTTCTATGTCCATTTTTTGTACCACGTGTACCTGCCAGATGTTCAGAACCTCACTGTAGGCAGATAACCTCAGTGTTTTAGAGAGAGAAAACCATCGAGTTTCAAACCCTCTGGCAGATGATACTAATCCGGTATTACTGGCTGCTTCCAGAGAGGTCTGCTGAAAGACACCATCATGAGGGCAAAGAGCCTGCAAACGGGAAGCCGGAGCGGAATACCCTGACGTGCAAAGAGCCAATGCTCAATTCGAAACAACCAAAGGAATCCTTCCTTGGTGCCCTGAGGCGCTGAAATTCTCTCTGAGAGTGACATTCTTTTAAAAGAAGAGTAATCAAATAAATATAAATGCTTTTCATCGCTGAAGCTGACGCCTGCACCCACGATGTGCAGGGAAGAATGCACCTGTGAAGAAACTGCCTTTGTTCCTTTCCCGCTCACATCAGGGCGATGTATTGTAGATGGCTGCAACTCCTGGAGCTGAATGTAAAGGCTGTGCCCTAAAAAAACCAGCCAAACAAACAAAACCCAAAAAAAACATTGCTTTTGTGTACAGTTAAAATCTGGCTTGCCACCAGGGATTCGTTTAAGATACAGGGGGTCCTGAGGCTACAAGCCACTGATGTATTTTGAAGTTAGGGTAGATCTATTAATGGCTAAGCAAACCTTTACAAATACGTCAGCACACCCTGCATACACTATGGGAGATGTTTAGGGGACTACAGAGGAGCGCTCATTAGAGCCGCTCAGCGGCAAGGACCTAGATGCATCTGCAGAGAGAGAAACAAACGTACTGCTCAGAGCAGGTTTGCAGATATCTATACCACTGTAAAGTGCTCATGCTGTAGTGTCACATCCTTTTCAGCTTCTCCATTCTAGTTTTTCTTGCATTTTCACCTTCCTTTCCTCACCTTCTTTATTTCCAATTGCTCCTCTGCCTCTACATCGCCATTTTCCCTCTTTCCTTCCCACCTCCAACTCTGAGGCCACTATCCCTCTCAGGTCTGACCAGTCCTAGGAGCGCAACAGCTACTCTGACAATTGACTAACTCTACAGTCCTCTCTAGCAGGATCTGAACATCTTTGGGCACACAGGTCTGGGTGCGTACCAACTCAGTGTATTACCCAAATTTTGCATGAATGACTGGTCACCCTAAGAGCTCTGTTTTTCTTCACCCAAGAGAGATAAAGAGGTCCTGCGGGGCGATTTATCCCATTCTCATCACCTTCTGGAATGGTTTCATTTGCTCTGGCCTAGGTTATATGTTTAGGTAATGCTCTTGAATCAGGCAGCTGAACTCGATTCCCCTTTATCTCGGGGCAGTCAGGATGAATCTGGGCTTCCTACCCTGCCCACCTGATGTACTCTTTGCAGCAGCCTTTGGGTTGATGTGGGGGTTTTGCCAACTCTGGCTAAGGATAAATATTACACATGGGTTTGCTGAAGGTGCATACATGCAATCTGCACTGGGTTCAATTCTTCTCTAACTATGGAGAAGCTGAAAGCTACCATCAGCTGCACAAACAGTCTGTGAACTCATAACCTGTGAATTTCTGAGGATGGGGAACAATTACTGTACAATACTGCACATGTATTATTCAAGCTCCTGAAGCCACCCAGCTGGCAAGACAACAAAAGAACAAACGTTTTGCAATAAAGTTCATTTTAATTGAAAGACCAAAGAATCACACGTGCCTCTCCTTTTAGCCTTAAGGACAGCAGTAAAACTAATGTAATTTTCAGAGCCGCTGCTATTAAAAAGGAAGTGACGGGACCTTTGGTTTTTTTATCTATCAGACAACCATATTCACCTTTAATGCCCATCTATGCTATTCTACCATTATACAGGGGAGTCTGTGTCTGTGAGACTATAATGTTGCATAATTTGCCTTTTATACAGTCTGTCACCTCAAATGTTAATCTTGATATTGCCACAGAAGGGACAAATGCAATAAAGATCTGAACCCGTAAATTCTGTCCACATCCGTGATACCGCTATACAAAACAGGTGCTGGGAGGGAAGCCTGTTGGTGAGTTATCCTTGGCATAAGAAACAGCTCAGTAACTAAATTAACTTAGATTGTCTGATTCAGAGGCAAGTGCACATGTGTCTGTCTTCAGGACAAACTCACACACCAGGCTAAATATCAGGACAGTAACCTTTCTTTTTTAATTTCTTGGCTTAACAAATTACTAAGGGCAGTTTTGCACAGTACATGTCTGCACAACTCAAGGTTGAAGTCACAAAGGGACCAAAAATGCTGGTACAGACAGTTCCAAGCACACATATTTATGAGGACAAAGCTTGTGAGATCACAAAGAGAGACCCAGATGAAGCCAGCTTCTGGCTCACTGCTGTGTCCCTCAACACACAAACCTGTATGCTATAGGCTTCATCCTCCTCATGCGTTCTCCCTGAGTGACCTGCTGCTATTAATAGCCTGTAGCAGGCTCAGGATCCAGTGCAATGTATCAGAGCAAAAGGATTTTGCTCCTTTTTGGAAAAGGCAGACAGCTATGGCATTCTCCACCTGGCTTCTCTGAGCTGCTCACTATGCTGTGGTCTACCCACACAAGGGCAAAATTCGTGGTCCCCTTCAATGGTTAAAAAGGATGTGCAGCAGATGAGTAAGGCAGAAATAAAATGTGGATTCTCCATGCTAGGGTGGTTGTAGTAGATAGGTAGAAGGTCCTCTGTGGTAGAAGGTCCTCTGTGACACTGCAAGAGCGTAAGACTTTCATGCCTGCTGCAAAGCCATATTCTGCACGGCTGCAGCTCCTGGGAAACTGCTCTCCTGAAGCAAGGAAAGAGGTATTCCCTGTGGAAATGAACTCCAGCTTCTTGCCAGCAAATCAAAAGGATCTGCTTGATTGGGCAGAGGTGTTTTGCCCATGCCCTGTGTAGGACCTTTATTCAGGGCCGACCCCTCTTTGACCAAGTCAAAAGTCCCACAACCTCCAAGTAGCATAGGGTCAGGGTCTTAAGCCTTCACCCATTCAGGAACACATAGTGCATAGAATTCCACTATTTTACTGAAAACTCTGGCCAGTGAACCATGGTTTGCTCCATCTTAAGCTCCCTGTACCACTTCATTTCAGATATTCAAAAGCTCTCACCACATTTAAACTTGGGCAGATCCCCTCTCACCTTGTTTGTAAAGGGAGGAAGCTTTGAACTTTTTTTAGGGGGTTGTTTGGTTTGTTTTGGAAATTTATTTTTTCTGAACAGATTGCAGCATTGATTCCTCCCCTTGTATCACACAGGGTGAATCCAGATACTTTAATAAAGCTCTAGGACTGCATCTGCCCTATACCGGAAAGCACTCTTTAGCTCTGTTCTGCAAAATATGTATGTGTTGCTTGATGTTTGTTGGCCTCTGGTCAAAGGAAATAACAAATGAGAACAATAAATTTAAGATATGGGAGAAGTGAGATCTTTTGGATGTGGAAACATCACTACTAGCAATTTCAAAACCCTGCTCCACTTGCCCCAGCTCTTCTGAAGGCTGTTCCCCCTCCTGCCTTCCATGATATCAGCATTCCTGGAGATGGGGAGAAGCCAAACGAATGACAGCTGCTGAAATCCGGCCTCTGCAAACAGTCCAAGGACAATCTGCTCCTTTCCAGACCACTTAGGGGGAAAAAAATACCCTTCAATTTTTTAAGCATACATTTTGTATTTAAAAGACCACACACAGTCCAGAGCTTTGATATGATACTGTGGGATTCAAAAGGATATTTTCTGGCTGTAATGATTTATGGTGCTGCATCAGAGCCCTCTTTGAAGAAATGAGGTGAAGCCAAATGGCTTTGGCAGGAAGGGAAAGGGCCATCCAATGGTATGTCCAGACATCAGGTTTAAGACAAATAAAGGCCCAACCATCACCGTAGGATGTTGCAGAGGCTGGAATTACAAATGGGTTAAAAAAGGGATTAGACAAATTCACGGAGACTGGGACCACTGGCAGCTATGAAACACGAGGATCTGGCTGCAGTGCCTAGCTTGTGAAGTTCCCTAATTCACTGATTGCCAACAACTGCTAGCTTTTATTGAACGAAGATGTCTCTGTGTGCCCTGTCCTTGTAGTCTTTCCTTCCACAGCTGCCACCCACAAACGGTGGTGTGCTGGCATGGCCCTGGATCTCACCCAGCGGGGGAGAAGCACCCGTTTGCTCTCCTGAGTTACCCCAGGCTGTGCAGATGACTGCTGCTGGCTGAATGGGGGGTCCCTCATTGACAGAATACAGACAGAATACAGAATCATAGAATGTGTTAGGTTGGAAGGGACCTTTGAAGGTCACCTAGTCCAACCCCCCCTGCAGTAAGCAGGGGCACCTTTAATTAGATTGCATTGCTCAGAGCTTCATCAAGCCTGACCTTGAATGTCTCTAGGGATAGTACCTCCACCACCTCTGGGCAATGTGTTCCAGCATCTCACCACTCTCACAGTGGTGAGATCTCTTTCTAATGTCTAATCCAAACCTGCCCTTCTCTAGTTTAAAACCATTGTCCCTTGTCCTATCGCTACCTGCCCTTACAAACAGTCCCTTCCCAGCTTTCCTGTAGGTCCTCTTCAGCTACTGGAAGGCTGCTATAAGGTCGTCCCTGAGCCTTCCACAGGCTGAACAAGGCCAAGTGTCTCAGCCTGTTTTTGAAGGAGAGGTGCTCAAGCCCTGCAGTCATCTTGGTGGCCTTCCTCTGGATGCCCTCCAGGAGGCCCATGCCCTTCCTATGTTGAGGGCTCCAGAGCTGAACACAGTACTCCAGGTGGAGTCTCACCAGAGCAGAGTAGAGGCAGAGAATCACCTCTCTCAATCTGCTGTCCACACTTCTTTTGATGCAACCCTGGATGTGGTTGGGCTTCTGGGCTGTGAGTGCACATTGTTGGCTCATGTCCAGCTTTTTGTCCATCAAAGCCATACAAAGGTGTTCAGCGGGCACTAAATACAGAGCAGGTGGGGGGGAGAATCCTGCACCATGCTCATTCAGGAGCCAAGCAGCTATGTGCAACCTAATGCAGCTCCCAGGAGGGTGGCAGCTACAAGAAAATACACTCGTTATGTTCCCTGCAGGACTTCTGGGAAAAAATGCGCATACTTTACTAAAGTCCTTCACACTGAACACCATGGTGTCGTCAGCTGGAATCCCCTCCACAAATCCAAAATACAGACCAGGTCTGAGAGCTTGTGCAACAGTATCTTCACTCACATGGGTGAAGAAAAAGCACAGGGAGAGCCTCATGTTCTCACAAGGAAGCTGTGCTCTGGGAAGATCCTTCCCCCAGGCTCTCCAGCAACATGCCCACATCTCCATACTTCACTGAGTAACCCAGATGTATTTTCAGAAGAGATACATTTGAGATCAGGCTTCAGAAATACCCATTATCTTCCGTAAAACAGAAACTCTCAGTGTGAGTAGCTCTCCACGTGATGCAAAGCACTTGGTCTTGGCAAAGACCTTTCCCTGTGGTTACCTACCGAGGCAAGAAAGGGTCATCACCTCAAATCCTGCCCTCCTTGTCAAGCAAAGAGCATTGGAAAATCTGAATTCTCTCTCAAGAAAACCCACTGATCTATCTCTGTGTTTTAATAATGTGGTGTAGGAGAGTTGTCCTGCATTTTGAGAAGTTCTGTGGGGTTTTATTTTTCCAAGTAAATGCTCCCTCTCTAATACCTTATGCAAGCAGACTTGAATACCAACCCCATATAGCACCTCTAAGCCATCTGGAAGATGAACAGCTACACAGACACGAGCAGCCTATCCCAAAGTTACGGCAATGAGATATAATGATGCTGGCTGCAAAGGCCGAGGTGCAGAGGCAGAGCACTACCCTTAACAACATCTTTTTTAAGTCCTCTTGCAGCCGTAACTCTTCTCCCAGCCAAGTCATGCCAAGCCTGCTCTCATTCTCCTCGTGTTTACACACGTGTCAGCCCAGGAATATATTTATTACAGCTGGTAGAGGGGATTTTCCTCCTTTCTCGAGCTGTAGAGTGGCATTTTACCAAGCTGATGGCAGAGTCACTGTGCTAGCTAGCAAAACAATAAATAAATAAATAAATTTATCTATTATGCATAATGAATAAATATTTATTTATTGTTAATAGAGTGCAAATATATTCTATATTATAAATAAATTCAATATTTGTTTATATGTATTATATACTATTTATTTATATTTTTAATATGTATATATATATATATATATATAAACAACTGGTGGACTCAGTGAGATTGTGCTTTGCCCTGCACATCTTCCAGCACCAAGCACTAAATGTGACCACAGAGGGAAACATCAGGGAAAGGTCAGACGATCCCCAAATCAGCATGTTAGTGCTGTGTCAGTGCACAGCCAGAGCACGGTCAGCCTTCTTACCCAACCCCTCCTTGATGCTAGAGCTTGTACCCAGCTGTGACAACACCAAGCAATGCCTACATTTGAGTCAGCAAAGCCATAAGAGGGGTGAGGTGCATGGAGGGAAAGAAAGGATATGATGACTTAAACAGGTGCTGGGGACTCCAGGGACATGGGTGCTGCATGGCACCAGGCAGTTCAGCTGCCAGTTCTGCACACATTGCCCCACCACAGTGGTGATGGGAGGTGTAATGAGCATTTGGGCATCCTGCAACTCTTTTTTTTTTTTTTATTAAATTGTGCTGCTCTATAAGCTTTTGCTACAACAGGTCTGGCTGACATACTGTGTGAAACAATCTGTTCAAAAGTCACCTGAACATTAAAAATTATTGGGAATAGTATGACTAGAATTCATTTCAACATACTTATTTTTCTCTCCATCCTATTCTACCTCCCACATTTTTTTCCTATCCCTCCTCTCTCCTTTTATTTCTGTGCAGCCTTGTAAAAGGTTGGACCAGGTCTCTGACTTTTGGTTTCTGTGATGCAAGTCTTATGTTCAAATCCCCAAGTGGTAGCAGCCAGTGGAGTAGAGGCAGATGACCTCTTCAAATTTTTTAGGTTTTTAAAATGGATGTTGAACCGTTTATGGAAGGAATTTCATGCTTTTTCTTCCAGTCCAAAGGATCTTTTAAAAGCAAGAAGTAGCCAAAGGAGGAGAAAGACTGCTATTTAAATGAAGCAAAACTTAAAATAAATGATGGTTTCCCAAGGAAATGAGACTTGCAGACCGATTCCCCAGGCATCTTTCAGGCTGGCTGGTCTACCACAGCCAGGTTTGCCAGACAGATACCTCTGATTCCTGCAAGTTTCGAGGCAGCCAGCAGAGAAAAGTCTTGCGGTAGGTCAACCACTCAGCTGATGATTATGAATGCTGTTGCTACTTCTCCAGCCTCCCCATTCAAGCAGGGACGTGAGTGGGGAGGAAGAGCAAGGAGCAGCAATGAGAGGTCGGAGGCAGAGTTAGGAGCCTGAGGATGCTGCAGTGGGACTCTAGAAGGCTTTTTGGGAATTGGCTACAGCCAGCCCCAGGAGAGCATGGGTCCTGATTGTCTCGGTCAGAAGGTCAGAAAGCACTGCTGTGGTGTTTTTTTCTAAGATAACAACAGGGACAGTAAGAGCTGATAGGGCTGTCAGAAGAAAGCTGCTGCAAAGGCCAGAGGTGGTCCCCAGTCTATCTCAATGGGAGCAAGTAGGTCCCCAGTCTATCTCAATGGGAGCAAGTAGGACTCATCTCTATTCACATTGCTGCACAGAAGGCTGCCTCTGAGCTAGTCAACCCTGTCTCTATAAAAGAGAATAACAACACAGTTTTAGGGTGCCATGACCTAGTTTAGGACAAAAAAGGGAAGAACCAACTATATTAGTTTTGTGTCTGCTGACTGTAATGGAAGCCTTGGGTCACTGCTGCAGAAATTCAGGATGGGAAAATCCTTTTTCACATGGATAAGTCACATCCAGGAGTCGCCCTGACCATTTTTCACTTGAGCCTGCTGCCCAAAAAGAAATTACATTCCCAAAAGCAGGTATTTTCAGCAGAGAGACCCCAGGTCAACTCACTCCAAGCACTGTACCCTAAATACAGAGAAGTCCTCTCCTGTGCCCGGTGCTCCTTGCTCAAACCTTACAGCACCACCTAACTCCCCATCCTTCAGCCAGCGAGAAGGCATGAGAGCAGAAGAGCAAGCACACAACCAGGCTGCAGTCCTAAGCAAGAGGAAGGGACCAAACAGCTCTCTGCAAAGGGACTTCCCAGCTACAGGCTAGCCACCTGCCAGCCACACCAAGCTGTGCAGTGGCAGTCTAGCCAGTAGCATCACACCCCCAGAGACCTAATTTGCAGAGGCTGTAAATAACAAAGAATAACAAAAAAAAAATCCTATTCAAAAACTTATTTTTAAAAAAATATTTCTGTAGTAACTCTGTTTCATATCATTGACCACAGGGTGAAAGTAAGAGCTGGTTTCATTGCCCAGGCGTCCCCTTGCAGAAGGTGCAGCATGGCAGAACTGCCACCTCCCTTCCTGTGCATCTTCCCCCATGTCGGGTAACTGCCCATCTGTGACCCCTGCATGGCACAAGCAGTTCCATCAACAGATCTACCAGATCTCACTCCTGCTGTCATCACCAAGACTTCATCTGCCATCTTCCTCCATTGACAGCCACCTGCCTTTGCCACGAGCCACCATCCCGTGTCACGTGACACGACGTATTTCTTTAGCTGGGAAGAGTCTGCCATTCCAAGCTGTCCTTCCCCCTTTCCTTGCCTAGTAGCAGGCAAGGTGTCCAGGTGTGTCTGGCCAGGGACAACCAGAGAAAGCGTCAAAGGAGCTCCTTAGACAGTACTTGGTCCAATGGAGGTCCCAGAGGGATTTGGGGAGAAGTGCAAGATGAAGGAAAGCCTGCACACTACTAGCCTCGTACACTAGTACCAAAATGACCGCCCACCCCTCCTGAACACACCTCCTACATGCCTGGCTTTCATAAAGCAGCACACACCTTTGCAGAGTCTGTGAAGACATGCTCTAACCTTGAAACCAGTGTTCTTCCAGGCCTGGACCTGCCATACAGGTTTGCAGGGGTGTGAACTGTGGGTCCTTCCCTACCCCTCCGCAGCTGACTCGATGGAGGCGACTTTCAACACACCGAGGCAGGCGCCAGAACCCCATCACTCTGAGCGCTCAACAGACACGACCCCAGAGAGACCTCCCGCTGGAAACACACACAGAGGGAGATAAGCCTGCCACAGATACCCCCTTTTTTTTTCCCCCTGCCATGCCTTTCCAACTTCTGTATGTGACACGCACAGCTAATCATAATAGCTCCCTTTGATAGCCAGCCCAGCGATTTGCATCCTTTTGGTAATTATCCCATCACCTGCACAGAGCAGATAATTCAGTGGGTCTGCCGGCACCGTGCAGCAGCCACGTCCCCAGGTTATAAAGTGAAGTGCTGAGTGGAAAATTTTAATGACTAGGGGCTGGTGAAATCTTAAATTGATGGCAATATATGGTGAAGTGTCTGAATATAATGTGAAATGCCCTTTTGGCTGGAAAGGGCTGGATGAACCTGTGGTTGATAAGTTGTTAAATTACATCCCGTGGCCAGCTGCTTGTCTTGGGAAGGTACCGAATGATAAGTGCGCAAATTATCATTACCGCACGGAGCGAAACTATTTCCAGCAGAGATGATTTGATAAAAGAGAAGTTATTTATCATGATTAAAAATGGTACATTTGTACTCCTCCACACTGAACAGATCCTGAACTGGCAATCATCTTCCCGAAAGGTACCTGAGCCTGATTTAAAGGGCTTTATGACTCTATTAACGGATGGTGGGTTTTTTTTTTTCTCAGGGAGAAAGAAAATGTTAATTTCTAAATTGTCGTGTTTCTCAGATTTATTTCCTTAGTCATTGCAGGCAGCTTGATTTTTTATTTCTTTTTCACACCCTGTTGTCATATTTGACGTTTCCTAAAAACAAAAAACCAAAACCAGAGAAACAGTCTTTCACAAACACGGAGGAAACAGGCTGCTACATGCGATGGTAGAGAGATGTCTTCTACATCTTTGCTTTGGGCCATGAAGAGACAGGCAAGGCTTAAATTAATTTGCAGTGGTTGGCTGTTCAGTGATGGAGTGGATTAGGTGGTACAGTCAGTTTTGTTACAAGAGCCAGAGTGACTTCACTTCACTTTAACTACCACAGCTGGCAGCTAACCATTAGCCACTGCCCGGTGGCCTTTTGAACCTCTCAGGGGACAGCTCCAATGAACTCTGTATGAGCTTGTATGAGCTACCATTTGCAATATGAGCTTCCCTTAGAGCTCTACAGGGTACCAAAGCCATACTGGGCAAGGTGAAGCTGGCAGCGTTCAGTGAGTGAATTGGATACACAAAGGATGTTACTCTTCAGTACCATTACTGCAGGGTCCTTTGGAACAGATCAGTAAAATATGATAGGTGGAACTACCTTTTGCCACAATGAGCTGGTGAAAGCCAATGCTACCAACATTATACAGTAGCCCTTGCATGGGGAAGAGCCCAATCATATTCCCATTCCCCCAGATCACAGGGGATTTGGCCATTTTCTGTTCCCTGAAACAACATGAAAAGCTCCATTTCATGATAATGTTAGGCTTATATAGTCCAACAAGTTAGCTTAACATGTCTGGGTCAAAAGGAGAGGATAAATCCTACAACATCAGCGGGACTGCCTTGCATGCAGTGTAGTTAGCTGAACTGAAACCTCTTTCCAATATTTCTTGAGTTCTTCTGAGGAAGACGTCATTGTTGACATTTTGACATTAACTTAAAAGCCTGCCATCATCTACTGATACAGTAGTAGCTGGTTTAGGTTTGATTAGCAAATCACTTAATCTGACTTTCCATCTAATATGGGCCAAGGGCTAGCACAAGTGAGATATTCACCCTCCTGCGGGTCAGCCAAGCCCACCGGCATCTGACTATGGTGTCCCTTTCAGCACAGTCTTAGCCTTGACCTGGAACCCTCCACAGAGATGATTCAACACCAGTGTGGACATTTCAAACAAAAGGACTTTTGAAAAAGGGGGAAAGACATTTCACTCATAAGTATATAATGACAATGCTGCAGCACTTAGAGCACCAGCGCTTTCCAAAGCCCCACCAGTGCCATCGCCACAGGGAACAAAACATCACCTTTCACTGGGATGATCCCTTCTGGCAAGATCGACATCGAAGGACTCTATATAGTTTTTCTCTTCTTGTATTGAGGGAGCTGCAGTGCCATTACAGATTACTTCTTTCAGTATTTTTTCCTCTCTTCCTCTGGTTGTTTATCATTTATTTAGTTATATTTCTGTGAAACTCTATGCCCATGAAAGATAGACATTCTCTGAGATTTTCTGATGCTCAGAATAGGTGAAGCCCAAATAACAGTTTGTTAAGAGGAGTGTGTTCAACAAGAGAAGCTTAAAAGAAGAGAGACTGAATTAAAGATCAATTGGAGAATCAAAACATTGTTCGTTAAATCTGCATGCTTGCCGGCCGAACAAGGCCAGGGCAGCAGCAGGATTTCATAACTACGTTCTCCCAGGGCTCTTCATGCTGCCCAGACAGGAGAGAGCATGGAATATTTTTCTTCAGCTGCACCTCAATATCAAACTCAGCTCTATCATGCCTTAGTAGAGTCATGTCTTCTCAAACAAGGGACAAATCTGGCCAAGAAGCTTCAGTGGGAGCAGCACATATATAGCCCTAAGCAAAACTCGGTCCTGTCAAAATGTCTGTTTTCTGTCTTCATTAAAAAAACATGTCCCGGCATATAATCACGCAACTGACAGAATGTGGATTTCCTCTTAGCATGCAATTCATCAGAGACCCGCTCCTTCTCTCCTGACCTCTTTTATTTGCAGAGAAAGACCAGATCTCTCAGCTCAGCCGTGACATACCTGGGGCTTGTGCAAGAGTGGAACCTCATCACCGAGAGCTTCCTGTGCTACATGGATGGAAGGACGAAGTTGTACCTGGGTCCTCGCTGCCCCTCCTGATGTCAGCGCAAAAGGGGGCAGACACTAAGAGCAGAAACTGCCAGAGGGACGTGTTTGGTGGCTTCCCTGCTTTGCTGAAGTCAATTTGCTTTAAGGCGAATTACCCTCCATGAGGAAAGTTTCGTATGGGAGAAAATATGACAACGCTGTCACAGGCTAGAAATGCTTCTGCTGTGCGACAAAGATCGTTGAGTAGCAGTGAATTAAAGAAGTGGGTGAGCTCACCAATTAAATGTAAATCAAAAGAGGGCAAATGCTGTGTTGCCTAAATCAGGTGTGACGCAGTGCTACTTACCTTCAGCTATGCCCTTGGGAAGAAAACCCAGGGTCATCCACAGCTTCGAACTGGAGTCAATAACCCAATAATCTGGATGTTCTTCTGTGCTGCCTCATCCACCACCATCACCATGTTCGAAGGGAAGAATGAAAACAAATGGCAAAACTTAGAAGCTGCTCCAAAATTGGAATTATCCTCCTCCAACTGATTGCATCAACCAACACTATCAGAGCTTGGATTCCTTACAAAGGCAGTCTTGGAAATGTTAAAGTAACTCCAGCTGCTCAATTTCTAACTGTGCCTAGGAAATTCACCCAGGTCTGGTCAAGCAAAGCACCCCCCTACTTGTCCAGCTTAGAGGAGTGGGCCCGGATTAAAGTGCATGCTTAAAATAACACATATAAATAATTTTCTTGCTAATTTGGGGCCTTAAAATTGAAAAGGTCCTCTTGGAAACTCAGGGTGGAGATATGATTCTGATTTCCAATGACATCACTAAGTGTAATTGCTGTCAGATGTTTACATGTGGTGAATATATGTGCAGCAGATAACCTAAAACTGCGTTGACTCAAACTATACACCATGAGTAATAGTTTCAGTGCTTATGCACTAATAAAAAAACACATGCTCCATTTATGTCTCTGCTTCCCTGTGTCTCCCGTGTAGTAACCCAGGGCAGTGATGGAAAACAAGCTCATACCCATCCCAGTTTGCTAGGATTCCCTTTTCAAGACCCCGCAGTAACAGGGCAAGCTCTTAGTGGCATGCTGCATTAGCAATTCTGTCCCCACGGGGTAGGAATGAATTTTCATCGCCTTGACTCACAGAGATGGAGAGCAAGGGCCTTGATCTCTGCCCAGGCATCTGCAGTGCTACCTACAGCAGAGGGAATGCCATAAAGCCAGAAGCACCAGGTATGCAACAGTGCACCCTAAAATGGATTTAGAAAGGCATCAAAACAAGGGTTTGTGTAGCCCAGAAGCTTCTCTCTGGCAGTGCTCAGAAGCAGATGTTTAGAAAGAACAGAAACAGAGTTTGTACATAAAGATCTTTCCCTGATATGCCCTCTCAGCTTCTGCCTGTCAGCAGTTTAGGCATTCTCTGGGTCTCAGGTTTTATTTTAGTCACTAGTGGATCTATCAAAAACTTTGATAAGACCACTGACACTTAGGGATTCCACAGCAATCTGTGGCTGTGGGTCCATGAGCCACTTCTGGTGTCAGTGAGCTACCGGTACATAAAAATGAGGACTTGTTCTGTCACTTCAGGGAATTCCAAAGGACCATGTTGGCTGATTGATGTAGATGATCAAGCAATGAGCCAAACAGAAGATGCTTGTTACTTATCCTGCCGATTTTCTTACCTCTCCATTCTGCCAAGAGCAGCCACATTCTCCCACTGATGCCCATGTTCCCCTTGCCCTTCCCATTCCCTACAGTGCCTGGCACCAGCTTGCAAAGGTCAGTGTAGTTGTACTCTGCAGGGCCTAACAAGCTTCCAGTAACTGGAAAACAGAATTACTGATAGCACTATTTAGACTGCGCTATTAAAATACACAGAGTTGGGTAAAACTCAACCATATTCTGCCAGGCAATTTACTTGACATGGTTGACAACCAGCACGTAAGTGACAAAGTTACTTTGTTCTAGAGGAAAAGCATGTGGGTACTTAAGATATTGATGAACTGGACTATAAGCGGATTATCCCAATGCTATGAGTAGACACTAATTTCCCAGTAGAGAAAGCTTTTTGAAATACAAGACAAAATGTCAATCCATTGACTAGTCACACATATTTAAAACATGACTCTGATTTTGCTCCCTTGTACTGACTCTCAGCCTTAAAATGACAATACAGAACTGAGAAGAATGTCCAGCATTAAAATACCACATAACTTTCAGATGGTCAAGATTTAGAAATTTGGGATATGGTGGAAGGGTAAAAAATTTGTACAGTTCCATGGTCTACTCAAATTCCCTACGGAGCCTAAAAGCACAAACACAGAGATTTTCCTTGGAGATGACTGCTTTGGGGCAGGAGGATTTCTCCTGTGGACTGGTGGAGGAATCCAGGTCCTTCTAGCTATACCTTGAGGGGCTATTCCAGCCTCTTAGTCATGTGCAAAATTCCCTTTTATTTTTGTGTGACAAAGAAAACACACAGCATAAAACCCTTACTGGAGAGATCCCAGTAGTCTCAGCTGAAATACAATGGCCAAAGGAACAAATAAAACTGGCAGGAAGGGAAGCTGTCTCTGTAAGAGATCTCATGTTAACACTTATTGGAGAACTTAGAGGGACTACTTCTTTGGGCAAACCACAACTCACCCTTGGCATGGACCACACAAGCCAAGGATTGAGCATCAATTAGGGCACATGAGCCCAGTGCAATGCCAGGCATGAAGCTGTGTGCTCACCACTCAGACTGGGCTCTACCCTTCCTGAAACCCTGCTGCTGGGTGAAAAAAACTTCAGGTTTGGAGACAGAGACAGCACGTGGCGCTGTCATCTCTAATTGCAGTCTCTGCCCAAGAGGAAGGAGACCTGAGATGAAGTTCCTGATGTTAAGACTAGTTCCATGTTTTAGCAAGTGACCCTTTAACTTTAAAATACGGGTCCAGGAGCAGGACCTGTGGTACCGTGATCTATGAAGGTGGCCCAGCCACTGGTGAGCAAGAGACAGGCGTGCCAGTGCTGCTGTTGGCCAAGAGCTAGAAGCTGCCTGGAAGGGGCTGAAATTGTGCAGGGAGGGCTGAGCGGAGGAAAGTCCGCCCTGGGGGAGTTTAACGGCACAGCTCAAGGGGGATGCTCCAAAATCAACTGAAGAGAAATGGGGAATGCTTCCACCCATGTCTTTGGGTAAGATTTGGGAGCCACTTGAGGAAAATGCATCAGCACATGATAAATCCAATTGCAGATGATGACATTTAATCACAGCCTTAATTCTGACCTCACGCTTACACGTGTACCTGTACAGGAGGCTGACAGCAGCACTCCTATTAACTTACACCTTTCAGACTTTCCGGTTGATCAGATCCTTACGTCGCCAGGGTCATTTTAATCCTAACTCAGCTGGAACAGTATACAGGTTGCCTGTCTAGACATATATCTATTCCTGGAAAAAAGAAAAAGAAGAGGGGCAGAAGGAAGAGTAAAATTCTTTTAAGCCATTTTCAAATCCCAGACCTTCAAACAATGCAATTTCACAGCGGATTTCGGGTTCTGGTTTTGGGGTTTGCCCACCAAAGCAGATATATGTTCTTTAAAGCCATTTAAAGGGTCCCACTGAGGCAAAATGCAAACTCCCATGCCTGGCTGCCATCCCGGAGGATCAGGCCCGCCAGCGGAGCAGGTGGCATGTGGGTCACCCGCGCCTGTGTGACAAACTGTGATAATTGGATTGTTTGGGGAGCGGGGGAGGGATGCGACTGCGGTGTACGAACCTCAGAAGGGAATTAAAAGCGAGCCTGCATCCCGGCTAATAGCGCTCTATAAAAATGCAAAGTGGCTAATGATAAGCAAAGGAAGTTCCATTAAGCCGTGTGCCTGGCGCGAAGGGGCATCATTGACCCCGCGGAGGATATTCGCTGGGAATGGTCAGGCGGCAGAAACAGGTGCAGAAATAAAAGCAAACCAACGGCTCATTTTAAACTTGCTGATCTGCAATGTTAATGAACACGAGGGCCAGAGACCGCCAAAGAGACTGAAGTGGCCAGGGCACAAATTTTTGTACCCGTTCTGTCGCAGGCATGCTCAAAAAAACAGAGGAAAATTGGGAAAAGGTTTGTCTAGCGCTGGCTGTCCATTAGCCCTGCGCGGTGGTAGACCGGACTGAGGGCTTACTGAGGTTGTTCAGGGTGGGGTAGGAAGGAGTGCAGGAAAGGAGCATGGGGAAATGTTCCCCTCAGCCCCAAGCACCCAGCAAGCTGCGATGCGGTCAGCGGGGAAAGGGACTGTCGTCAGGCCGATAATGAGCCCTCCTCATTATAAGATTAGATGCCAGAGTGAACAACACCCTCTTAATAATGCACACATCACTATGACAACCATGGAGTTTGATACCCGAGGACAACTTTATTGTGCTTGTGAAATTTCCTTATTTTAAAAACACCATTTGTAGTTATCAGACATCGATTTGCCATGTCCACCTTCCTCCTCGTCTCTTTGCCTTCCTCATTTCCAAGGCAGGATCAGCCAAAGTGTTTATGTGCCGCTCCTAAGGTTAGCAAACTGCCATCGAGTACCAGCACCAGACTCTGCTGACATAATTACCCTGCTAGCCCATACATAATTAGTAAAGCTAAGCCCAAACTATATTAATACCAGGATTAATTACGGTGTAAGCGTAAACAAGGATATTAATGCTACGAAAGTAGCAGTACGGATATTCGACAGCCCATATGCTTGTCTGTAGGACCACTAGGGATTGTGTTGAATCGGTAGCTGTGCGGTGCCCTGACTGTAATGAGAAATGAGAAAACTGCTGAAAAATTGATGCCGCCTGCAGATTGCACAATCCGCTGAACAGCAGGGGGTCGGCTTCTTACATCTCCCACTCTCGGTACAATATGCTAATTTCTGCATGCATACGAGTGTAAAAGGAAAGAAGAAAAGATTTCACAAAAGGAAAAAAATGCAAATGACAACCACAAAGATCACTGCAGAGAAATCCATGAGCTTTATATGGATTAACTGTGTTGGAGCTAGCGCTCGTCTGAGTTTAACCCTTTCTGTCCTAGATCCTTTGGCAGGTCCTTTTTGTGGTACAGAGGAATACTTACGGCTCCTTTGCAATTGGGGGGGGGGGGAGAGGGGGGGAAGGAGGGGACGGCAGCAGGGAGCTGAAAGGATGGAAAGGATCTTTTTTTGCTCTTCTCCATGGCTGCACTCCTCTTGCTTTAGTGTCGACAAGGAGGCAAGTGTCTGGAAGGGGGACAAAACGGGGACTGGGAGTGGAGTTCAGAAAAGGAGGCTAAACCAAATGCTGGCAACATTTGAGAGAAGACCACTACAGCCCAGTTTGGTCCAGTTTTAACTGGGGAGGGACTGGCAACAGCCCCTCCCTTGTCCTGCAAGAGGTCCTCAGACTCCCTATGCCCTTCACAGCGAGTGGTCAGCAACGTCCTCCTGGTAACATGGTACAAAATCTCCATCAAGAAAACAATTACCGCGTGATTATTTTCTACTCCCAATTCACCACCTCTTCCTCCCAGGCGAAAAGAAGCAGATGTGTTGGCTTGATGACAAGCCCATCTCTTTGCTGGAGACAGCCGATGTGCCGGCGGTCCTGTGGTTCCCTGGCGCTCCCAGAACGTGCAGCACGCCTGCAGACAAGCAGGCTCCAGCAGCGCCCAGACAATCCCTCTGCCATTTGCATTCGCCTTGCTCCCAGAGAGACCCTAACCCTTGCCCTCAGCCCACCCCACCCCTCCCCCACCCCGCCACCCACAGGACCCAAGGGAATTGTTTCTATCACAGCTCCAGGAGGCAAACTGGCCCCTCTGCCTCCCATATAGTACTGTCAGCATGGGATAAACCCCACGCTCACCGATTCCCCCTACAGATAACAGGGGTTGGCTGTCTGTACAACCCCGTACTTCCTTCAGGTGCTGCCGGCAGGGGCCACCCACCCGACAGTTTAAGCCCCTCTTGCAGCAGAATAAGAAGGCAAAGAGCATCCCCTCCCCAACCTGCGGGGGAGAAATACCTATGTTTCTGCAATATGACAAATCAAAGCCTTAATTCTTCTCCAATAATTAAAGAGATTAGTTGCTCTCTCTTTAGTAGCAGCAGGAGCAGCAGCAGGTGCTGTTATGCTTGGTCCGATGTATGCATAATGCAGCTTCTGTATGCAATCGCCGTGTCCAAGCATGAACGGAAACCTTGGGAAATATTTGTCATTAAAAAGTTGCCGCTGGGCCTCTGTAATACAGTAAGTGCTTAGCAAAAAAGAAACTGTTTTCTTGTTTATTTAAAATCGTTTTGGAAAGAATTTGGCACTGCTGGTAAAAAATACTACTGCCCCAGCAGTCCAGGGCACAAAGACTGGAGATGCCTCTCCCACGCCTGGCAGGGAGCGAGGTGTGCACCATGGAAATGTGGCTTTGCCCCAAACTGGACAGGCACTTGGAGTGAAGGGGAGAGGTGGCAGAGGAGAAATATATGAAGTCTGTCCTGTCTCCCTATCTGAATGTGTCAGAGACTGCAAGAAAGAAGGAGGATGACTGTTTTGGGGGTTTTTTTGTGCCATAAATTTACAACCAGAAACTGGGATAACAATAAATGACCACCTTGCAGGTTTCAGTACCTATGTGAATCTTCAAGCCACAAGTGAAAAATACTTGTATCCCACTGGAAGTCTCCAATCACCTTCTGAATGTTCTCCCATCCACCAACCTTCTTCCTCAATACACCATCTCCTCTCCTCCTCCTCGCCTCTTCTACCCCTAGTGCTGTTTACACTAATTGCCAATTTTTAAGGTGTTTTTTTCCCAGTTGAGACTTTTCAATTTGTATCTGTGATTGCTTGTACATGCTTGTATTTGGTTTGCATGGCTAGGTTTGGACGGGGGGAGGGGGGCGGGGGGGGGGACACACACTACAGGGGTGGTCTCTGTGAGAAGATGCCAAAAGCTCCCCCCATGTCTGACAGTACAAATACCAGACGGCTCCAAAACACTGGCCAAGGCTGAGCCCATCAGCAGCAGTGCCTGTGGGATAAGAGAGTTTTAAAAAGGAAAAAACTGCTGGGAGAAGCACATCCGGAGAGAAGAGTGAGATGTGAGAGGCACAACTCTGCAGACATCAAAGTCAGTGAAGAAGGAGGGGCAGAAGGCGCTCCAGGCGCTGGAGCAAAGATTCCCATGCAGCCCCTGGAGAAGAGCATGGTGAGGCAGGGTCTTAGCCCATGGAGGCTGATGGTGGAGCAGATATCCACCTGCAGCCCACATAGTACCCTAGACCATAGAAAGTAGAGGCACCCAAAGGACGCTGTGACCCTGAGGAAAGCCTGCACTGGAGGAGGCTCCTGGCAGGACCTGTGGCCCCATGGTGAACCCAAGCTGGGGCAATCTGGTCCTAAAAGTCTGCACCCAGTGGAATGGATCCACTCTGGAGCAGTTGGTGAAGAACTGCGGCCCATGGGAAGGACTCACATTGGTGAGGCCTGTCTCCTGTGGGAGACACACACTGGAGCATGGTAAGAGCATGAGGACCCCTCCACTTGAGGAAGAAGGTGTGGCAGAGATGTGTGGTGAACTAACCATAACCCCCATTCCCTGCCCCACTATGCTGCTCAGGGGGAGGAGGCAGAGAAATGGGCACTGAAGTTGAGCCTGGGAAGAAGGGAAGCATTTCAGGGAGGTGTTTCAAGATTTGGGTTTATTTCTCATTATCCTACTCTGATTTGATTGGTAATAAATTAAATTAATTTTCACAGGTGAAGTCTGTTTTGCCCATGATTGTACTTGGTGAGTGATCTCTCCCTGTCATTATCTCAACCCATGAGCAATTTGTTACACCTCTTGCCTGTCCAGCTGAAGAGGGATGACAGAGCAGCTTTGGTGGGCACTGGGGTTCCAGCCAGGGTCAACTCACCACAATGCTCTAAGCAGTCTTCCTACAAAATAGTATTGAGTCTCTTCCGTGGCCTGATGCTAATATTTGTGCAAGAAAAGTCCCTGTAGGTAGATGTTCAAATAGCAAACAAATAAGTAAACCAAACCAGGTATGGGTTGTTGTTGAATAGAGTAATCATTTCGAATAGCAATGAATAGTTGAAAACAACCTTTAGTTGAAAGTATTTAGTATTTGATCAGCCCTGCCATTACAAGAACCGCCTCTGAAGTTACATGGGATATCTAGGGTGGCACTAAAATGTCTTCTTTTTCTATCACTCTGTTTGCACCAGCCCAGCAGACAAAAAATATGAATTCTCCGCTTTAACCTTGTCGCAGTTAAAAGGTGTTTGGGGGGAGGGGGAAGCAGTGTGTTCATGGCAGAAAGGCTGTCCCCCTAAATAACAGAGTAGCACAAGATGACACTGTTATGAATATCACAGGAGGAAAAAGCCACTGCTCAGGTGAAAGAACATCTTGTTGGTAGTAATTTAGAGCTGTTATGTTCCAGGAATTAGCTGCGCACCTGAAACCCCTCTATCCGAAGCTGTCAGCCTGAGCCAGCCAGCTGGAGAAAACACGGAGCACAGAGAAACCAGAGAAAAACACCAAGTCAAACCGGGCAAGCCAGGACCTCCCCCCCATCCAGGCATCCCTGCAGCGACCGCGGGGCACACACCCACACAAGAAGCTGGCACCTAGGGGTGCACGGGTGCCGCAGGGGGTACAGCATGCTGCCAGAGATGGTCCCTCAGGGAAGCGCTGCAGCGCCTGTGCCCACTTCACCACAATCAGCTGAACTATGTCAGATGAAGCCAGCTCATTAAAGTGGCCTCTCAGATTTATAATGAAGGCTTCTCCTTTGTATAAGCTAAACTGGCACCCCTGGACCACACATGCACTTGATTTGAAACAGAAGCAATGCCTAATTCTCCAGGTCTGCATCAGCTTGGCTTATGAGCAGTTTAATTTTGACTCCCCCTGCCATCCAACACCAAGGTGGCCAATTTCAGTTTAAATCATATTTACCCCTCCTCTCTTTGCTTTTTTTCCACCCCTGCATCACCTCCGGGTAAAACTGCACTGTAAATCCAACCCTTCCTGATTTATTATTATTTAAACCTGGATTGGTTCATTGATACAGTCAAAAGCACAGCACCACAATCAGACTGTCTCTGCCAAAGAAGCATAGGGACAGAAGCCCTTCCCTGCGATCATTGCTGAGAAGAAAGTAAGAGGAGCCACACACATTCAGAGACTTCTAGAAACAGCAAATACTGCTTCCACTAGGGAAACTAGTGCTTTGAAATCTATAGCAGGACAAGGGAGGACGTATTTTCATCAGGGCATGTCCATCTGAATTTGTGCTGAGCTCAGGAGGGCCAGGTGAGTTTGCATAATTAACAACCTGACCTCGCAACCTGAATGCAAATGCAGCTCCCAGTGAAATCAACAGGAGATTGCTGCATGCGAAGAAAGGAAGTCACAAGCTTCATACATGCCAGTGATGATGTCAGCCATAAATATATTTATGCAATAGTGATATTTCTTTACTTTTTCTTTTCCCAAGAGACCTTGTAAGGAATTTGTGGTGGCAGTGAAGTACGAAAAAGGCTGTGGCGACTCCTGTGGCAACACTTCACTGCTGGTGTGAAAAATGCACTCACAACTTCAGCTGTGCAGATCCCTATGGGAGAGGACCTTGCTGCCACAAGCCCCGTGGAGGACTGAAGAGGGTGATAGCTGAGGAGCAAAGCAGCAAGGCAGTGACAAGACTCCCTTCTGGAGGCTGTGGCAAACAGCTCAAGCCACATGGAGACACACGAGCCCAACCTCAGATGTGCTAATGCTCTGGCTCCTGTCCAGGGAAGCCCTCACACCACCGAGCCTCCCCTACCCTCACACTTGCCTAGGAAGTTGTGTAGTGCTGCTGCACGCGCTGTTAGACAGATGCCCCTCGCCGCTCCAGACCAGGGGAGCTCCGTGTGACATGGGGAGGCGTCAATGTGCACAATATGCTTCTGCCTGTCACTTGGTTGTGGCGGCGCTTTGAGTTGTGGAGGGTTTGTTGGTTTTTTTCCCTGGATAAAAGGGGCTGCATGAACATAAGTCCTGATTGCTACCCCGGGTTGCACACAAGCCCTCTGAGCAGGACTGATCTGTCACGGTGGGCAGTTCCCTGTCTGATGTGACCTGAAGTAATTAAAAGTGGCCCAGCAGGCTGGTGCCTCCCTCCCCCATCTCTCCTCTCGCTCCATTTGCTGGCATTTACCCAAAACAACAATGACTGACAGCTCCGAGAGGGCTGTCACTGCTTTTCCTGCCATGATATGGCCATTGATCCAGCAGCATCTGCCAACTCATCAGCACTTACTCTAATTCCTTGCCTCCAGGTTTGGTGTGGGTTTTTTTTTCCCCACTCAGGTGATAATTACTGCAAAAGAGACAGCACCACCACCCTTCTGACCAGCCTGATGAGATCTGATTACCACCATGTCAGCATGGTGTGCTTGTGACCACACACTGATCTTAATTGAGAATGTTCAACTGGCTGTTGAGACAGAGGGCTGATGGCAGAGAGCATGGGCAGTCGTTTAGCTCAGCCCCCAGTGACCAATGAGTCCCTCAGACCCCTCTCTTCTATCACTAGGGTCTATGACTAGGGCTGTGGTAAATGATTGCCCCTCCACTGTCTGTTTTTGGCTCTCCCTCCTGCTCTGTGACATGGTATGGAGCAGAGGGAAGGAGATGAGGACACATCTGGCTGCCACACTTCAGCCTTACTAGGGGTTTTCACCAAGCACCACGTGCAGTGGCACCAGACGTGCTTGGGACCCACGTGTGGCCTGTCCGCTGCGCTTTTGTCACCCTGGGGGGCAGCTCACATTGAAAGGAAACATCAGCCATGCCATTTTATCTTGGGCCCAAGAACACCCTGCGAAATCCAAAGCTCATATTTCATCCAGATGTTACACTCCCGCTGCTGCGGCAGGCGTAGCAGACACAACCCCGGGAGGCTGACGTGACCCCACAGGCATCCCGCTTGGCTCCAGTCTGGCCACCACATGCAGACCTGAACGGCAGTTCACTGACTGGGACCCTGGAGTGAGCTGAGCACAGGTAACTTGGAGAGGCAGACTGCTCTTCAAGTGCAACATGAGGCCTTGAGGAGCAGGCAGGAGGACTCCTGACCAGCACCACCCTATGATGATCTTTTTGATGAAACTTCAAATTCTGAAGCAAATACATAGAGGTGTACTTATAAGAGACACGGGAGAAAAATAGGTTTTCTTGCCCATTTTTGCTGCAGGATAATGGGGCATGAAGGAGTCTTTCCTCTGCTTGTGGGTTAGGATTTTTTTTTTTTTTTTTAATCCAAATGTCAGGATGGTCCAACTCACTGCCATGCCAGCAGGGCTTTCCAAGGTCTAAGAAGCGGTGAGCTGTCAGGTTCTTCAGCCTTCAGTGAAAGCATCAACCAAATTACATCAAACCTTTATAGCCACTTTCTCCTCGTAGCATGTTTTGGCTCTGAGACAATGCTGACCTACAATGCAGACAGCTACCAAAAGAGGTGAAGGGCCCAGCTCTTAGCCCAGTGCCTGTGATGCCTCCTTTCCGCTAGCACATGTAGCAGCGAGGCCACCTGGAGAGAGGAGCTAACCCAACTGGATGCTACTCATACCAAAAATATTAGTGGCTGACTCCTCAGGCAGGCTGCAGAGCCGCTCTCATGCTGCTTCCAACCAGCCATGGATGCACGCAGAGCCCGCTTCTTAGCCGTCGGCGCGAAGTACGCCGTAACCCCAGCAGCGATCTGGGTGCCACTCTCAAGAGGGAAAGCTTCACATGCCAGGAAATGAAATTAGAGCCAGCAGCTTGGCAGCAATGTTTCTTCCTCATCCCCAGTGAGAATTTATTAGAGGTGAGGAGACAGGGGAGGGACAGCAAAATCTTCTGCACACAACTAGCAAGAAGGGGAAACAAAGAGCTTTTAAATAACTCTAGGCCTATTTACCTAAATATTTCCTTTTTTAATTACCATCCTTTGGTGATTTAGCCTCTCAAGTGGTAAATGCGTTTGCTAGGATTACTTGTGTGATCCCCTTATTTAGGGATCACAGATCACACAGTGTGATGTATCAGTTTCACCTTTGGGGGGGGGTGCAAATAGTATCTTCATTTTATTTTCTAGCGCTGGGGCAGAGGCTGTGTTTTTTATAAAGTTCCCAAGGAGTGCTTGGAGACATCCCCAGCCTGGTGAGGTTACAAGGCAAACACTTTGTTCAGAGCCGCAAGAACTCTGCTGACTCCCGAAAAATAACGTGGTAATAATGAATAGCAAATGTGGGCCAGATGCTCAGCTAAGAAAAGCGGGCATCGCTTGTCAGTCCTCGGCAGAGCTCGGGTGGGTTACACCAGTGAAGGACCAGGGTTTCTCACTCTACCCGAGGATATCTGCAGAGGATTCCTCATTTGCTGGTGTGGCATAAAGCTGTTATTGACATGAATTTGGGATGCCTGCTCCACTCATGATTAATGAGGCCACAAGTGAGTTATATTAGTCACCCTGGCATGACTGACACTTGGATTTTCACCGTGCCACACCACTGCCTCTTGTTTATACCAAAGGATTGAAAGACACAAACCCTAACTCTGAGACTTGATTAGCGTCTGCTTTCTTAATCTCTCTACCTATACTGCTAATTTGTTTTAGCAGAGACCTAGGAGGGAAAATAAACATAAATGGTGTTTTCTAAAATGTCTAAGCAACTCCCTACAACAGTGGTCCTGTCAGTCAGTGTCATGATTTTAAAATCTTATATTTCCAATCTGCCACGGTTGGAAACACTTGCTGTATTCCTCTGGAAAAGAGGATTTCTCAGCCATCCAGTAGCAGAAAGCTTTCTTTTCAGGCACTCATAATGATATATATTGATATTTGTTTCTTACAACTGTCACCATTTGAGGGACTGGATAGCGTACATAAAAAACCAGCCGGTAGCCTAATTGATTGATCGGTTGGATGATTTTTGAGTGGAAGCAGGATTTTGTATTTGAAAGGGAAATTTTTGCTGTTGGTCAATGTGGAGGAGCTTAAAGTAAATTGGTTGAGGTGTGAAATCTCAGATATACATCCCAATTTATAAATAGATAACTTTGTTTTAATTAGAGTTGAGATTTCCAGCCTACATAATCCCACAGGAATTCGCAACCAAGACGGTGTTCTGAAGAAAAAGTTGTCTTAAGCAGCCAAGCCCAACAACTGAGGTGGCCAAAGGTGAAAGCCAGATTAAGTATAATTCAGCACCTGCTCTGGCAGCTTACCACAGGGGCATGTGATCACCTCATAGGGTATAAATATGTGTGTGCGTGCATATTAAATGCAGATATAAATCTGGGAATAAATTCACATTGAAAGTTTTCCTCTACAGCAAAGTCACACTGTGTTAGACCAAAGAGTGAACCTAAGCTCCTGTAATGACAGGGGCACTGTCCTCTGTGGATATCCTTGCTCCGGAACTGGCCGCATACCGCGGTGCAAGCAGCTGGTAAGCCTTCCCGCCGCAGTCAAATCCTAACCCTTTACCCCAGCTGCAAAATACAGCTTAAGTGATCTAAACCACAGGCACAAAACATCTGTTTATTTACACCAGCTGCTTCGATTCCACCACTGCGTGGAGTTAGTTAAGGCTGAATTGAAAGAAGCAACCACCGGTATCTATGGAGATAGTTCAATAAACATATATTGCACCCACAGCCACAAACCCATTTTCGCTCGGGAGGTGAATGTGCCCAGGAGAGTGGGTCTAAGAGCAGTCTTGACACTTTCATTACGTTTAATAACGGAAAGAGCAGAAGAGAGAGGTCGAAAAGCCTGAGGAGGTAGAAGTCATGTAAAAGCTGCTTCCAACTGTGTGTAAAATGGTTAGCGACTCCGATGTCACAACAGTTCGACACTGAGCTGGCAGTGTGCACTCTCCTGTATGCCAGTTTCTCATGGGGCAAAGGACAGCGTTCCTGGAATTGCCAAGCCCGCTCCAGTGATCAGATATTATTGAAGAGGTGACAGGGGCTGGGACTGGCAGGGCTGGTTTGTTTTCAGAGGCATTAGAGGTATTATATTCAGTTCCATGTTAGTGACATCTGCTTGGACTCGGATCCTCACGAGGCTCTAACTCCTGTATATTATTTACAGTGTACTTCTTTTCTGGGGGCAAATGTCTAAAGATTTTGTAGTTGGCTCTTTTTTTTGTGCAGAGAAACAGCTCTGGCATATGGAATAATCTCAGCAAAATGAAGGATGGAAATAGAGGCTGGAAGGGTTAGAAGGAGAGAGGCTAGCAAAATATCAAACTTAGCCTATAATAAAACAAAGTGTCCAGATGATTTCTTTTCTTTCTTTCACTGGTGCCTTTTGCCAACAGTTAAATATCAAAAGAGGAGATGGACCAAAACTTGTAATATGAACAGTTCCTCCCTGCTTTCTACTAAACTTCAGGGCAGATCAGCTCCAAACTTCCATAGTCTTCTCCTGTTTGATATTAAATTTTTAAAATCCTAGCGTTTTCCAATGACTACATTGCTCACCAAATCCATTTACTGTTATGCTGTAGCCATGGAGGTTAGGTTCATGAGCTTTCACGCTGGTTTGATGCCCGTGGACATTTTCAGCCAACTTTAAGGCTTTTGTAGCTTGATACCCACAACCTACAAGGCTGAGTACCAAATCAGCAACTTCAGCTAGAGAAGGGCTGTGCCAAGTTGGAAAGGGATTAGCTACAGATCCTATCCTTTGTTACATGCAAACACATAACAAACATGGGAATGAAACTCTACACTTGTATGCTTTCTACCTACTTGTTACCAGGAGAGGACAAAAGTCTCATGATGCCAAAAAACTGGTGTGGGCTGTCCCTCCTCAGGTTTGTTTATTGTGTGCTTTAGGGAATGGTCAGCCGGCTGTCCCGGCCACTGGCACCCCTGTGCTTCCCTGCTCAGCCCCCTCCAGAGCAAATTTGTCCTCTCAATTTTGTCAGCATAATTGCACATGAAAAGGCTCTCTAACCCAACTGTTGAAGTGATGAGAGCTACAAAAATAAACGTAGTACTGAAAGTGTTGAGGCTGACCCAGATTACTGTGACAGAATTGGGTTAGGGAGCACCTCCAACCTGCAGTTATCCTGGCAGATACAAAGTAGGGATAACATTTAGCAGGGTGGAAAAGGACAACTGTGGCATGGGGGTGCTCTGAAATGGGGCTCATCTGTGGCCAGAAGAGCACATTAACCCCTGCTTTAAAAAGCACCTACTGCCAAGAGAGCATCTCATTTATCAGCTGTGTGAAGCCTTCCCTACAGTACAAGCATTTAGGAGGCTTTTCAATGACAATGGCGATGAAGCTAAAAGAAGCAATGAAGAGAAAGGAGGACAGGGTGTGAAGTTGGTAAGGGGTGAAGGTTGTCCTTGCTTTAGGGTCTAGGCATAAGGCTCTTCTGGATTTACACACAAGTAAGAGAATAGCCCTCTTCTTTTGCCAAAACTTTAGAAGGGGATGGGGTTTTTTTCAAACCAACAGAAGCTCCGGGCTAGAGATGAACTCTGCCATCTCAGAGAACACCTCTGAACTGAAGTCCATCCCCTTCTCAACATTAACATTTCTCCCTCTCCTAGTACTTGCTCCAGCAGCCACTTGAGTCAGTGAAAGTCAGACCCTTTCACGTCTCTGCAGCCTGACTCTGGTTACAGGTTAGAAAAGAGTATTACAAAGACAGGAGCAATTACTGCAAAGAAAGTAAGGTTCCAGTTTCTTGGATGCCCTCTTATGTGGCAGGTGGCTAATCAAACTGTATCAGAAGTAAACATTTTTTTTTTTTTTCCACAGAAATCGAGAAAAGGACAAAACCTCTGCAATTCTCATTTGGGATAAGGCTGGGTGAAGCGCAGGAAAACCAAGAATGGAAAGTAACCAGACATCCACCAAGGTAAAAACTATACATCTTTGTAGAGAGGGAGCATACATCTGATCCGTTCCAGAAGGTCGAGCTTAGGAGAGGAAGAGAAGGTATGGAAGAAAAGGCAGAAAGGCTGGCTTGGTTTTTCAAGACTACCTGGAGCTTTCCTGGCAGGGTGCCTCTGGTGAGAGATATCCCTCTCAGAGAACCTCATTCAAGGGAAGCCACTGCAGGAAGGTGATGTGGCCAGGGAAAAACATCTTCCTCAGCGCTGGAACAGAATTAAGACATGAAATTAAGTGGAAGCCATCTGCATTTGGTAAACAAGTTGCATTAGCTTAACAAAACCCTGCAATTATGCTACATATTCTGGACATCACCTACTGACCCCTCTGCTGCTCCTCATGAATAATGTGTACATATGGTGATACAAACCACTCCTTTAATATCAACTTGAGGCCAATTTGAGGGTGTTGGCTTTGTAGCAACCCCAAGGAGAGACCAGGCTCTGGGCCATATTGTAACAGGGCCACTACCCTGTAACTGATTAAAAGGACCTCTTATTCTTAGCAACACTCCCTCGGGTCTCAACTTTACCATATGATTCAGGTAATGAGAGCAAGGTGATCAGAGCCATTAATAGACATCACATCTAGCTGGAAGATGGGAATCAGAGTGAGAACGCGAGCACCTCCCTGAAGTGAGTTTTGTCTGTGAGCTTGGTGAACGGACTGAAGTGCAGGGGGGAGAGAGTCATTCTCATTTCCAGCAATATTTTATTGATTTACTTCACATAATGCAGTTCAATAACTCATCCCCCAAATAGATGAAGCTTCAGCTCCATCTAAATAGGTATTAATCTCAAGTAAATTACTGACGAGTCTTAATTAAGCAATAAGATGGAACTGCCCATATAATCGGGCTGATTAATGGCACACCTTGGACATGGACCAAGGCACGGGGAGGCACAAGGCAAGGGAAAGTGCTCCCCGTCCACTAGTGACATGAAATTAATCAGCAGAACAGTTACTCCAAGCCCACCCTCAGGGTATCGGTATAGTCAAGGGCTTGGCTGTTGCTCCAGCCATGACCGTGCAACTTCCAACTGTTTGTTTAAGAAGTAAATACAGCAGGAACCACGTCCCTCTGACTCTTCCAAAGCAGCAGGCCATGCCACTGCATCGCTGTTTGCACCTCTCTCATGCATCTAAATAAAACACGCCAGTAAGAGCAGCAGGAGCATGGGAGAAGGTGCATAATGCAAGAAACTCACCAAGCAGAGCGATGCCTTTGTAAATCCCAGGAATCCACTGTGTTCTTCAGCGTCAGCCAAGAACAGTTTTGCACATTTCAGAGGGCATGGTTTTGATTTTGTTTATGGCGCTGTAAATTAGGAGGGACTCCATGGAGGTCAAGAGAACTAAAAGAGTGTGAAATTGATGCGAGAGAGAGAGATAGAGAAGAAGGGAGGGGGGAAAATCTCTGTATGTTTCTCTCCTTGCACACTAGCATCAGAGTCAGCTTCCTGGCTTATCAAAGCATGCCATAGCCCTTTCTATTTCCCGCTAGAGTAGACTATTAGCATACAGCTGCACCTCTTAGGAAAGCAAACCAGAAAGAACTGGACTTTTGCTGGAGTGTTTTTCTGCTTTGGGGTGGGTTTGTTTTTGGGTTTTTTTTGTTTTAGTCACACACAGGCAACATAAATTGCACAGAAGAGGGAGACACGACAAAGCAGGTTCTCAGCAACAGTAATTCAGTGCAGCCTCATTGTAGTCAGTGGGGTTATACTGATTTACACTAGATGGTTAATTTACATCAGTCTCCCCCCACTCTTTCTCTCCCCCTGGATCCAGAGAGGTTGAAAGCAAGCACTGAAGAGAAAACAACATATAAGGACAAAGAAATTCAAGTGGTGGAGAACCCTATGGAATGAAAATGCATCAATATTTAACAATGCAAAGATTATGTGACAGAGAAGGAAAAGGGAGATAGAGGACGTTCCCAGCAAACAGGGAAAAGTTTCCAGTGGAAAAGGCATTGCAAGCCAGACGGTCCTGAGCTGCCACTTTTGAGAAGGGGAAAAAGTACATTTAAGAAGGGAGTAAATGAGGGATTCCCACTCTACGCGCTGAGGTTATGGATTTATAATTATGGGAGCCCACTGATTAGAGGTTCCCATTCCCTCTTTGCTCATGGTCTTCCCTAGTCTCCAGCATCCTGGGGCTCTGCATGCTTCCGTTCCCATTGATTTACTTCTGCCCTACCAGGATCCCACCCTCCCACCACCATCAGACCTGCCTGGTACCTCCTTATGGGCTTTTTTTTTTACCCCTTTCCGCCTGTGTCTTTTCACCACCGATTTTACAGTCTTTGCTTTCGTTAAGGTAGGAGGTAGGTAAAGAAAAGAGCCATTGGCCACTGATAATCAGCACTAAGGACTTCAGCCCCTTGCTGATACCAGTACTGACTGCGGCTACCACTTCACTCCCTGGCTTAACAGTATCCTTCCTGCATTCCCTGCCAACTCTTCCAATCCAATTGGAAAAGTCCAGAGCAGGCTGGGACCTTCAACAAAAGAAATCCTATCTTTTACAGGACCAAACCAAATTAGTATGGTAGGTTGTTAACCTGGGGCAGCTGAGGAACAGCTAGGTCAGCTGTTTCTGACAGCAATAAGCTCTGGCTGAGGTGAGCAGGCAGAAGGTGGCAACCTCTCTGGCCACCTCCACTGAATCCAACTTTCAGCGTGAGTCAGATGGTCTTGAACATGTCAGGATGCTATTTTTTTTTCTCCAAACTTCAGTTTTTTGGGGTTTTGGGGGTTTGTTTGTTTTTTAACCCAAACACCAGAACGACAGATTGCATATTTGAACTTCCACTACAGGCTGTGCACTCTGATTACGCTGCATGCCCACATGCACAGATGCACAGACACCCTCATCATTTGAGCTACTGGCAGCCCGGTTCTATCCATCCAAGCAAAGCCCTCTAGGGCAGATGGAAGTAATACCAGCCCAAAAGTGCTTTGGGTTGTGCCCCTTTTAGTCTGGTTCACCGATGTAAATGAACTCTGCCAGGGGAACAAACAAATAAATAAATAAATGAAAATGTTTGGTTTTAAGCTTGATGTCGGTTTAACTGCAGCTGCCAAAAAAATCTAGCTGGAAATGTCAGAGCAGAATCACACCCTGACTGACAATGAAATACCAGCCAACATTTCTAGCATAAATCTTGCATAAAGAAAGTACCAGGGTTTAATTTCTAGGGCAAAGGGAAGCGGGCCGACCCAGCAGGCACGAATTTAAAAGAAAGAAAAGAAGAAAGGCACCTTAGGAGGAAACAATTCTATTATTAAATAGATATTCATTCATGTACATGAGCAGAGAGAGTGCTGCATCCCATTAGTGGTCACTCTTACAACAGTAAGGATTTTTCTGTCTGCGTAAGGCCTCTGGATAAAGCTGCCAATTGTTGAATGGAAAAAGCTCCAATGAAAATATTTAGTTTTGGCGGAGACAAGGCCACCTACGAGGCTTTCCATTTCCCTTTTTTTCTCCTCCTTCTCCCTCTCCCAACCCCCTTGCAGCCATTAATTTAGGAGCAGCAGCTGTGATTGCCTGAGATATGCAGAGAAGCAGAAGACGACCATCCTGTGCCTCATGCCAATGTTGTTAGTTCAGGAATATTATGGGATTATTTTTTTTTTAAGATGTTCCTCCTGTTGTATGCAAGGCTGGAACTGAGGGGGAAAAAAAAAAAGGGAACTTAAGAGGATTTTCATGCGGTGTGTTTGTTATTCATTTTGTTGTTGCCGCAGCATGTGGGATTTGTGTGCATTTAAGATACCAACTTAACTGTGTTCCCTTCACTTCATTACTCATGTCTGCCAGCTGATGAGATGCCAAGGTGAAGTAACTGAATCAAAGAAGATTTCAAGTAAATACCGCTTAGAATGCAGGGCAAACAATGTAATATGAGTGAGGTGGCTAGAGGAGGGGGAGAGGAGGGGAGCGAGAGGGGTATCATGTGCCATTTTAAGAGGGTGCCTCTCCAAAGACTAATGAGAGGAGAAACCAGCTGTCCTGACAAAAATCATCTCAAATGTTGCCAAAGACTCCTGTTGTCATTAGTCCCTCCTTTCAAAGGACTGCTGCACTCAGGTTTTATTTGGCGATGTCTTTTGCTGTGCTCTGAAAGGGGTCCCAATCCTGAGCTATCCTTAGGAGGGTAACCACAAATTAACTACAGCATTTAGTAGATCGTTTTGTCCCGTTTACACCATTTCTTTACCAGATACAGGGGTAGTGGCCTTATCAGTGTATGCCCGACAGATTTTGCCTTTCATCTTCTCATTCTCAGTTTTCTTTATGTACCAGGTGCCAAGAAGGCAAAGACCAGGTGTTTGGGGTATAAACACTGGCTACATACTTTGTGCCCTACACAGGTTTTTTTTGGAGAGCCCTATTGATTTGCATCATGTGGTTTTTTCCACCTTATAGCTCTATCCAAGGGGCAAGCATGTGACACTACACTCACTAGTCGCTAGTTTGCTAGTCGAGAAGGTAAAGCCTACCATCACACACCCATTTGACAATTCATTTCTGGGGGAGACTGACAGTGGAGAGTAGCAAGTGTGTTAGGGAAAGGAATAAGACATCCTGTTCTTGAAAATAATGAAATAACTTGGATCTTGAATGACTGACTGCTATCAGAAAAGAAGACTAAGACGGGATCTGATTAATGTTTATGAATATCTCAAGTGTGGGACACAGGGGTAACTGGCCAGCCCCTTTTCAGTGGTTTGTGGAGACAGGACAAGGGGCAAGGGACCTCAAGTTGGAGCACAGGAAGTTCTGCACCAACATGAGGGAGAACTTTTTCACAGTGAGGGTGACAGAGCCCTGGGACAGGCTGCCCAGGTGGGTTGTGGAGTCTCCCTCTCTGGAGATATTTAAGACCTGTCTGGATGCCTACCTGTGTGTCCTAGGGAACCTGCTTTGGCAGGGGGGTTGTACTGGATGATCTCTTGAGATCCCTTCCTGAGCTGTAGGCACTTCAAGGTTAGGGTCACTTATTTTCAATTTTTTAAATAAGCCAAAAAAAAATGTTTTGTGTAGTGAATGCACAAAAGTGTGGAGAATTCAGAAAAAAATATCTTTCTCTACCTCTCTCCTCTGATTTTGGAAGTGAGAATATTTATTAACAGTGGTAAATTGGAAAAGATATGGCCCAGTGAAGGGGAAAACTCATTGTTATTCCTTGTGAAAATCATTTTCTAACAGCTTCAAAACTCATGGACCTGCCAGGACAGCTTTTGTGGGAAGGGAAGGGAAGGGAAGGGAAGGGAAGGGAAGGGAAGGGAAGGGAAGGGAAGGGGAGGGGAGGGGAGGGGAGGGGAGGGGAGGGGAGGGAAGGGAAGGGAGGGAAGGGGAGGGGAGGGGAGGGGAGGGGAGGGGAGGGGAGGGGAGGGGAGGGGAGGGGAGGGGAGGGGAGGGGAGGGGAGGGGAGGGGAGGGGAGGGGAGGGGAGGGGAGGGGAGGGGAGGGGAGGGGAGGGGAAGGGAGGGGAAGGGAGGGGAAGGGAGGGGAAGGGAGGGGAAGGGAGGGGAAGGGAGGGGAAGGGAGGGGAAGGGAGGGGAAGGGAGGGGAAGGGAGGGGAAGGGAAGGGAAGGGAAGGGAAGGGAAGGGAAGGGAAGGGAAGGGAAGGGAAGGGAAGGGAAGGGAAGGGAAGGGAAGGGAAGGGAAGGGAAGGGAAGGGAAGGGAAGGGAAGGGAAGGGAAGGGAAGGGAAGGGAAGGGAAGGGAAGGGAAGGGAAGGGAAGGGAAGGGAAGGGAAGGGAAGGGAAGGGAAGGGAAGGGAAGGGAAGGGAAGGGAAGGGAAGGGAAGGGAAGGGAAGGGAAGGGAAGGGAAGGGAAGGGAAGGGAAGGGAAGGGAAGGGAAGGGAAGGGAAGGGAAGGGAAGGGAAGGGAAGGGAAGGGAAGGGAAGGGAAGGGAAGGGAAGGGAAGGGAAGGGAAGGGAAGGGAAGGGAAGGGAAGGGAAGGGAAGGGAAGGGAAGGGAAGGGAAGGGAAGGGAAGGGAAGGGAAGGGAAGGGAAGGGAAGGGAAGGGAAGGGAAGGGAAGGGAAGGGAAGGGAAGGGAAGGGAAGGGAAGGGAAGGGAAGGGAAGGGAAGGGAAGGGAAGGGAAGGGAAGGGAAGGGAAGGGAAGGGAAGGGAAGGGAAGGGAAGGGAAGGGAAGGGAAGGGAAGGGAAGGGAAGGGAAGGGAAGGGAAGGGAAGGGAAGGGAAGGGAAGGGAAGGGAAGGGAAGGGAAGGGAAGGGAAGGGAAGGGAAGGGAAAGAGCTTCCGGGATCAGGTAAATGTAATGTAAAGCATCAAGAGCCAAAAGATGAGTTACCATGCAGATGCCTGATTTCAAAACAGCTCACTCAGCACCCTGCAAGTCTTGCTGCCTTCCATGGAGCTGCCTTGAATAATGGATTTATCCTCAAAATGACATCAGGAAACCTAGACCTCTGACTCCCACTTTCCAGCTTGGGGGTGGAGGGATAGCACAGAGACTAGGAGCAGGGCAGGAGATGGGCGCAGCTCTCCCAGCTGCTTAGCCAATGTCTCATCTGCAAGTGATACCCCATCCCCAAGACCCCTTTGAGCGACACATGTCACCTGGCAGTCTCAGCTGTCACTATGCCAGCATGCTGCTGTCTGTGCCCACACAGCAGACTCCAACTGTGCCCATAGCATGTGCCAGTGTACCTGCCTTTCTGCCGGCGAGGGTAGTGACGGTGGGGAAAACGGGGGCAGAGGGGGGCTTTGGCTTATATTAGGAATCAAACCACATAACCAGGATCCCTGGAGTGTTTGTATGTTGGTTGCTAGCAAATGTTAGAGCCCTGGCAGTAACACAGGCACAGCTGCTGTCGCCCACACTACTTAGAGTAATGTAGGACATGATATAATCACACCTTTGCTCTTCTCTGAGGCTTTTGGTCATTGCTCTTGAGTCACAGCCTGGGGGCACCGGACAAGATGTTAGGAGACCTGACTGCACATGGCTCGAGACAGGTCATCCCACTTCTGTGCCTCTATTTCTCCTGGGTTTACTCCCCTAATGATTAATCCTACATTATCACTGAATCTTTTTGTTCTCCTGTTTCTAGTACAGCTATGGTTTACAAGGATGCTGTGTAGTGCTCTCATGCAGTTTTACTTTTTTAACCTCTTGTTTACAAAACCCCACTTAAAATGCTGAAAATAAAATTTTCTCTATTGATTTCTTTCCTTTTTCCATTTGGTGAACATTGATTTTTTTTTTCCTTGTGTTTTTAATGGAGCTTGAAATTAACATGAATCTGTTTGTTCAGATCCTTGGTTTGAATTAGTGCAGTTTTAGTAATAAAGTTAGGTAGCTGTTACCTTGGAAACAGAGCTCTGTTTTTACCAAACATTTTAACAAGCATTAGGGCCTACACAAACAGCAACAGTAAAACCAAATTCCTCAATAAGAGATTGGTGTGTATTGGTAGCAGGCAGCACCTTCAGCCTGGCACATGTTCCCTGCATGAGGGAGATTGTACAAAAAGTGTGCTAACTTGGGGGCTTTGGCTGTTTCACAATGTTCAAATTTGTGCTTGTGCTTCTTTTTCCCCCTTGTCATCGAGCGGTGCCATGTTGTCAGTCAGCATTAAGGATTCAACTGCTCTTCGCTATCCCTTAATTGCCAAGCTAATCTGAACTACTTGGCTTAGCTGTGTGATCCTGTAAATGTGCAGGCGTACGGCGTGTACCTCTGATTTCACAGCAGTATCATATCCAAGGTACCGGGCACGATTGTCACGGCGAGATGGCCACAGGGAGCTGGCGATTAGTTGCAGGGATATACTATGCTGCTACAAATACGCAGGCTTGAACAGTAGCCCACATACTAAGAGAGGTATTAGGCCTTATCTTCTGCAGAAGTGCAGGAGAGAGCCTCGAGACAAAAATGCTGAAATGCATGTGACAGTTCAGGGAGTACACACACAGAGGAAGAATACATCCCACAGCCGAAACTGGAAAGCGGTTCTACATACACAACAACCTCACTGGACAGAACAAGAGACAGAATGGACTGAGCCAGCTGCTTGATCACCTGAAAATAGCTATTTATATCAGTTAGATAAGGTTCATTGTTCTCAATTTCTTTAGTTTCCAGTGGCACTGGGGATCTTATTAATGTTTATAAATATCTCAAGTGTGGGACACAGTGGGAGATGGTCAGCCTCTTTTCAGTGGTCTGTGGGGATAGGACAAGGGGCAATGGCCTCAAATTGGAGCACAGGAAGTTCTGCACCAATATACAGAAGAACATTTTCCCAGTGAGGGTGCCGAGCCCTGGGACAGGCTGCCCAGGGGGGTTGTGGAGTCTCCTTCTCTGGAGATATTCAAGACCCATCTGGCCACCTGCCTGTGTGACCTGTCCTGTGACCTGTCCTGTGATCTGCTTTGGCAGGGGGGTTGGACCTGATGATCTCTGGAGGTCCTTTCCAGCCCCTATGTTTCTGTGATCCAACTGGTGCACCAGGATAAGAAGGGAAAACATTTAACAAAGACCAAATAAACTCTGGAAGAATGTAATTGTTTCAACACGTCCTTGAGAGGTGCAGAGCCCTGGGAGCAGCTGTAAGGGAGAGCAGGTAGTTTTTTCATCAGTCCTCCCAATCAAAGGAAGGGGTTTGAAAGAGCCAGTCGAATCTGGTGAATCAACAAATGGTGACAGGACTGGTGCTTCAGCCAGGGGTTTGGCTACTCAGACCATAGGACTCTCTTTGAGAAACCTGGTCTCCCAGCGGCTGATGAGGTCCATCTGTCAGAGAAACAGAAGAGCATCTTTGGCCATAGGCTCGCCAAGCTGGTGTAGCAGGGTTATACTAAAGTTGCCAGGGTAGAGGAACATCAATCCATCCCACTTGTGTCAGTTTGATGCCAAAGCTAGGAGAAGGATCCCAGGCCAGCAAGAGAGCACCTGAAGTGCAGCACAAAGGAATTCCAGTCAGTCAGACTCACTGGGGCCCAAGTGAAATGCCTCTATCACATGTAGCACGAGGAATAAAGAGGAGTTAGAGACATGTGCATGCCTGCAGAGCTATGGTCTTACTGGCACCACAGAGATGTGGTGAGATGACTCCTATGACTGGAGTGTTGGGATAGAAGGATACAGGCTTTTTCAGAAGGACAGGTGGGAAGACAAGGAGGGCGTGTCACCCTCTATGTCATTGACAAGTGGGAGTGCATGGAGCTCCAGCTGGGGATGGATGAAGAGAGAGCTTATGGGTCATGATTAAAGGGAGGGCAGGAACAAGGGACATTATAGTGGGGATCTGTGACAGGCCACCTGACCAGGAAGGCTGAGCAGATGAGACCCTCTATAGACAGATAGAAGCATCCTCATGTTCACAAGCCCTGGTCCTCATGGGGGAATTCAACCATCCTGATAGCTGTTGGAGGGACAACACAGCAGGGCTTAAGCAATCCAGGAGTTTCCTGGAATGCGTTGATGGTAACTTCTTTATTCAAGTGAAAGAGGAGCCAATGAGGAGAAATGCTGTGCAGGACCTTGTTCTCACACACAAGGAGGGACTGGTGGGGAATGTGAAGCTCAAGGGCAGCATTGGCTGCAGTGACTGTGAAATGGTGGAGTTCAAGATCCTCAGGGCAGCAAGGAGGGTGCACAGCAAGCTCACTACCCTGGACTTAGGCAGACTTTGGCCTCTTCAGGAATCTGCTTGATAGAGTATCTCGGAATCACAGAATGGTAGGGGTTGGAAGGGACCTTGAAAGATCATCTAGACCAACCCCTCCTGCCAGAGCAGGATCACCTAGATTAGGTCACACAGGGACAAAGCCCTGGATGGAAGAAGGGCGAAAGAAAGCTAGTTAGTATTCATTGATTACTCATTCATTGGTCCTCTGAGCTCAGGAGCAATGCATCCCAACAAAGAAAAAATCAGGCAAAAATGCCTGGAGGCCTGCGTGGATTAACAAGGAGCTTCCAGACAAACTGAAACACAAAAAGGAATCCTTCTCCTATGAATACAACTGAGAGAGTTGGGCTTGTTCAGCCTGGAGAAGAGAAGGCTCCAGGGAGACCTTATTGCAGCCTTCAAGCACCTAAGAGACTGTTTAAAAGGGCATGGAGCGATAGGGCAAAGGGTAGTGGCTTTAAGCTGAAAGAGGGCAGACTTAGATTAGGTATTAGAAAGAAATTCTTCCCTGTGAGTGTGGTGATGCAGTGGAACAGGTTTCCCAGAGAAGCTGTGGCTGCCCCCTCCCTGGCAGTGTTCAAGGCCAGGCTAGATGGGGCTTTGCACAACCCCATCCAGTGAAGGGTGTCCCTGCCTGTGGCAGGGGGGGTAGATTTAGAAGACCTTTATAAGGTCCCTTCAAACCCAAACCAGCCTGTGGTTCTGTGATTCATGTATGCCAAACTTTCTTTGACCACGAGGCTAAAGGTGTCTCAGCCATGCTTGCTCTGATTCCAATTAAAAACAAATAAAAATAAAACACTGAAAGAGAGATGACATGCTGTTCTGTTGAAGTTTGCAATTTTTTTTTTGTTTTTTCTAGCTTCCAATATCACCTTCAAAAACCCTAACTAGCAGCTTTGCAAAACACCATCGGGCTGGTTATTTAGCTGCATGTATCTTTTGTGGACAGGCAGTAGAACAATGGAGAAGGAAGGATAATGCTTAGATGAGTAGCCACCACATTTGAAGAGTAGTTCATGAAGCAAAGTAGAAATGATGTGTGTGCAGGATATAATTACAGCAGTAATGTAATAACATTCCATGTTAGATTATTAGGGGTCTATTCTGCCCTTGACATGCCTACATAACTCCCATTAATGTTAATTGAGGTTATGCACGTGAATCAGCAGCTGAGCAAATCACTAAATTAATTACATGTAAAGTACCTGTTTCATTTCTTTAAATCCACTGATATGTTAGGCCAGTGCAAACGCTTATAGTCCAGGAGAGAACTACCACAGGGTGGAGGAGAAGGGATGTGGAAAAGGCTGTGTAGATTTAAAACAAAACCAAACCATTAAACAAAATTAGGTTTTGACAAATAGGTAAAGGATAGTGTGAATATTAATTCTTGGACAGGGCTTCCTGTATATCCTTCACAAACCCTGGGGCTTGGCTTGAATAAGCCAGGAGAGACTCCTGCTTTTCTCTAACACCTCCTGTAGAGGAGGTTATCCGGAGCTTTTGTAAACAAATGTGTTAAATACTGGCTCTGCAGGCAAAGGCGGCACCTATTGTGAGTGCAGCCATAAGAGCAAGGACAGGCTTGGATAAGGCATACAGCTACTATTTTTTTCTGCTTGGCAATCGCAACCCCCACTTTCTGTCCAGGGATGCTTTGATCATGCAGATGTGATGACAAGGATCAGCGTGATGACAAAGTCTTTGCATATGGCGGGAGAAGTTTGGGCTTGAAATTCAAAGCGCGTGTTTCACTGAAGGGTCTCACTCTGCGAACGCTTATCCCAGGATTTGAAGGGTGGAGATTGTTATACAAGAAACTGGATCAAGCCACTCTCACTCTTTCTTTGTTTCATTTTTGGTTTAAGCACCAGGAGCTCTTGAGCTTTCAGTACTCCCAGGCTGCTAAAACTGGTTGCAAAGAACAGAAAGTGCTTCCTGGAGAAGGAGGGGGGAGTGGGGAGTAAATACTCTCCATCATCTGTACCTCTAATATTGCCTCCTTCTGATCCTATAAATAGAGCAGAGCTGGGCTGTCAGCCTTTTCCACAGCAGGAACCCCCTGGCATCCATCCCCTTCTCAGCCAGGCAGGATCTGGAAGGGATTCCCCCACTCGTTCAGCAACCCGAGAAGGCCCGGATGGTCATAAAACCCTGGCACCTGTTTGTGATCCCCCATTAGGAGGGGGGACAACTGCCCCACATTCAGACTTCCTGAAATAGAGCAATATCTATGATATGACCAACGGAGCCCATCTTGCTACAGATTAGAAAGGACGCCTGAGCTTTTAAACCTTTATTTTGCATGGAGTAAGCAGCCTCTCTGGTTTCATCTGGACCTCTTGGAAAGAGCAGGTTCTTCTGGACCAGCTTTAGTTACAGTGATCTCCACTGCCCCCACGGATAGTTTGTGGCCCAGCTCAACATGTGTGCCTGATGGCACTGGAGCATGTTGGACGTGCTGAGCCATGTAAAGAGGCCTGGCTTCAAAGGGTTACGCTTAGAGGCTTGCTGTCTGCCTGACAGGCAAAGGGGAACTTAAGTTTCACCTCAAGACAGCGTGGACATAGCTGCTGAAGAAAAGCGAAGGCTAACCCTTGTCAGCTGCACCACACATGGGCTTGCCAATTTAATTGGCCATGGTCTTGCTTTCTCTAAGTCTTAATAGATATTTATGCCCATTTATTTGTAATCATTTTTCACTTAGTAGTCCCTTGTCGTTACTGGAGGTACAGAGAGCCAACCGGAGGCATAAGCAAGGGGAGCAGTCACCCAGGCTGGCAGAGAAAGGAGGTAAAATGTCAGCTTTAAGTGATATGTCACCACAGTGGCCATGGCATCATCCCTGGCCTGCACTGGTTCCGTGGCAACAGCATAGCTATTCTCACAGCTCCTATCCTTCTCGAGGAGTAATGAGCAGTGATGGCTCTGCTGCCTTGGCTCACCGCTGCCTCCCTTCTTCCCTCCCTCCCTCTCTCCCTCATGGATGAAGACACAGATCCTACACATAAATTAGGCTTCCCAGCAGCAGGGAAATGAAGGTGGAACAGAATAAAGGTGTCCAGAGACAGACCATGCTTCTTCCTCCCCTCTCCCCTCTCTCTGGCATGTGTCTCAATGTTGTTGTGGTGGAACCCCATCAAGAGGACCATAGCAGGCAACAGCAGGGCTGAGGAACCTTTGCTCAATACTTCACAATGTTCAAAAAAGATGGTGCTTCAAGAAGCTCCTGCAGCAAAGGAACCCCGGTGCAGGCAAGATTGTCTCCTTTACCTTCCTCACACCTTGCACTGCATATGTTGCTGAGAAACTGGAAGTTGTCATGAAGAAAGGACCAGCTTCTGCCTCAGAGAATTAAAAAGCTAACAGCTTAAGAAAAAAAGAGAGAGTACAGAGAATATTCAGATGCCAAAGAAGAATTCTGATGCTTAATTTTAGTCATTTATTTATATTAAATAATATAGGCATTTGTGCTTGATTGAGAAACAAAATTACTTGTTCATCCCTTGCTTTTATTCAGTTAGGTCTACAGAGGTCTCTGAAAAGCATTCAGGGTTATGGAATTGGTAGTTTAAGAAGGAAAGGTGGACTGTGTGGACATAGAACTGGCTTTCCACCTATGTCTAAAAAATGTTTGTCTCAAACTCACAGTGCTGCCCACTTCTATTTAAAAATGCAGTTACAAAACAAAGAGAAAAACAGCGTGTGAAAATGCTCACCAGCAGGCTTCATAATGTTTTCAAAAGGACAGCAATCTTACTGTCCTTGCTTCAGAAAGGAGGGGGCTGGTACTCAGAAAAGCTATTGAGTAGTCAGGCAGCCGCCAAATGGCAGATCCATTTAAATGAGCTCTATATTGTGCAAGTTTCATTACCTGATATGTGTATGCATCCTATTCCCGTAACAGGTCAGATTCAGAGATATCAGAAGGTCTAACTCACCCCCAGAATGACCTTTATGTCTCTGGCACACAGCATCTTTCTAAGACATTGCCTATGCATACAGGCTCAGTGTAAGGATACAAGGTCTAATGATTAAATATCCCTGCATCAGACAACTGGTAGTTGGAAATTTTACTCCACAATTCCACAAATATTGATTAATTGACCTGAGCTCTTCTATATTTTATGAAATATTAGAAATCACACCTTAGTAGGGCTTCTCCTTTTGCATTACAGGTTGCACGTCAGCCTAAATATTCAGCTCCAGTTCATTTAGCTTAATAAAGTTCTGTGCACATCCGTGCCAGGAGAAGAGTCATAAATAACATGAATAGGTGGCAGGTCAGGCGCTGCAAACAGAACCAGCCAAATCAAAGGGAACTTTAAAGATTTAGACATTGGTGACACTAAAGTTTCAACAGTGGTGCACCGAATTGGGCTATGCCTGCCTCACACCCCGTAAGAGAAGGTTACAGGGGCTGCAGTTGAAGCCCCCAGAGACTTTTCACATGACTAAGCTACCATCTCTGTGTAAACTGATTGCAAAATACAGCCCATAACTGGTATCCTATATCAGAAAGGGGATCCTTTTCTGTAATGGATTTCTTTTTCATAGCATTTTAACACTGTCTTGCTAAATCCTATTTCTGGTCTTTTTCTTTGGCTAATCCACAAGCAGTCCCCAGTATTCCCTGCAGTTAATCTCCTACCTATCCCTAACCAACACCAAGTGCCCGACTCAGTATAGCCTATCAACTAGGCCACTAATTCTGGGTCATGGCAGCCAGTGGCCAGAGCAGCATGTAAGCCCTGGTGCACCTTGTCCCATCCTCACCCCAAGACTGGCCAGTCCCGACAGCCTCAGCAGGGCACCTAAAGCTCTCACACCAAAGGGGTACCAGTGGGCACCAGGGATGCAGAGGGTACCCCATGGAGCAGCCACCAAGAAGCAGCCAACACTGGCCACTCAAGAGGAGGCTAGCATCACTGTATCTTATCCCATGGCACTGCTGCTCGCTCATCTCCAATTAAATATAAAGCCCAGCAGCAGGTGTTCCCTTAGACATGTAGGAGAAGGGGGAGGGAAGGAGAAAGACAGGAAGGCAGAGGAAAATAGGGGGAAATAAGCAAAACAAAAAAAGCCAAGCCCCTAGCCTGTGCCACCCAACTCTTCTGCGGACAGCCCTAAGGGAAACCGCACTGCCTCCCACCCAGGCTCCCCGCCGCGATGAGAGGTCGGGCGGGGAAGGGTGGTGGGGCGCAGGCATCGGCGCGGGTCCTGCGGGCCGGCAGCGCCGCCGCGCCACTCTCTCGGAGCGCCACAAGCCGGGACCTGTGCGTAACGGCAGGGCCGGGCATAACCCCCCGGGAAAAGGGGCCCGGCCACAGCGGCGCGGCCCGGCCCGCCCAGCCGCGGAGGCGGCCTCCCCACCCCTCTGCCTGAGGCGCGGCCGCCACCTGCCGTCCCGCGGCCGCGCTGCAACCGGCAGGCGCCGCCAGGCCCACGGAGCTCCGATGGGTTGAAGGCCGCAGAGGCGGCGGCCTTCTCCGGGTTAGCGGAGGGAAATGCGGTGAAGGAAGCCTTTCTGGGAAGGGAAGGCGGGCTGGCTGGAGTAGCTAGCCGGACTGCCCCCGCCTGAGGCTGGCGGGGCACCGGCGGCCTCCTCCATCGCGCTCCGGCATTTCCTCTGCAAATCCTGTGAGAGGGTGAAGCAAAGCAAAGTTTAGTACTGACGTTCTGTCAGCCCACCGCCGATTTCAGGCATAAGTTAAGGCAGAACTAGTTACAAGAGAGTGCACATCTCCTGCGTGTCTGAGCACAAAAAGCCTGAAACACAAAGGGCACCAAGGATCCGTCAGGAAGAGCTGGCACTAGCTCATGGAATAGGCCAGGAACAGGGCAAACCCCACCACGTTTTGCTACTGTTTCTCCTCTTCCTCTGCTATTTATGTGCAAATCATACTCATTTGGCTGACAGATTGATGGAAATCACACCACACCATCCTAACATCCCCTCTGACATGCAGACTGCTGTCTGCCATTCCCTAGCAGATACCAAGCCACATAAAGTAGGGGGTTATTTCTTCTCCACTGTTTTTGGGGTAACAAACTGATGAGGGACAAATAATTATCACCACAGCAGTCAAAGAGTAGGCAGAGGTTGTTATGAGTGAGTGACTGCTGAGCTAGAGCATAGGAACAGCTAAGACGAGAAGTTTCTCATGATCCTTCTTTGGTAACAAGATTTAAATGCTATCGCCTCTCACTGCTTTATTCACATGTACAGCAGCCAGGATACAGTCCTGTGAGGAAAAGGAAATAAGGCTAGAGAGGATGCTTACTCAGTTAGAAAATATTTATTCCTCTGTACCTGTATTGATTACCTTTAGGTATGAATAGCAATGGCATTCTTGTCCTCCAAATGTTCATTCTAGTCAATAACAAAATTAATTTGTATACCAACAGATCCACAAGCTATCCAGCAGGGAAATGAGCTCAATATATAATAGAGGGAAGAGTTTTGGCAAAAGGGAGAGTGTAGAAAGAAGCCTGCTTATAAGAATTATTGATAAAAGAATTATATGTTTATAGAATCCAATTCGGTATCTTGAAGCGTTTTATACGCTTAGTCCTCAGTGATAACTGCAACCATTTCAATAATTGCTGTTTGCTGAAGAAAATTGATTTTAAAATCTCCTGGATTCATATACAAATTACTATTTTTTTTGGTACCAAAGTAGCACCCTGAAGTCTGTAGCACAGATTAGGGCTCCTCTGGGGTAGGTGCTGTGTTAAACTCCTAATACAGGAGGGTTGTCCTTTCAAACTATCACCCCGGAACTGGCTTTCTAAATGGCACAACTCAACAAGATCCATGGGGATGTATTTCTGTGCGTGGTATTGAACAACTGCACTAAAGCCAACACCTGAGATAAAAGCATTTATTTTTTAGAGTCTATACGTGCTCTCAAGTACTGGGAAGTGACTTAAAAAAGCTAGCATCCACACATTAGAAGTCTCAAACTCACTCAGACCCCAAACTCAGCTGGTGTTGCAGCCACTATGGCCTCTTTGAACTCCTTAGCGGTAGAGAGAAGCTGAGGGAATGGTGGAGTGCCATTCACAGGGACATTCGGTCTCTGCCTGTGCCAACCCAAAGCTGAGAGCAAAAAGGGCAACGTTGGAGCTGCAGAAAGGTATGACAGGATGCAGATACCTTACCTCACTGAATCAGAGAAACATGGCAAATGCTCACTCTGTTCTGCTGTGGAGGTGCAGTGAACAGGCCCCTTCCCATGCCATAGGGAAGATTTACTGGGTGACATGGTAAGCCTCAGGGCTGGGGCTGTAGGACAGAGGAAGAACTAGAGCAAATGACCCAAGAGGCACAAGGAAAAAAATTGCATTGGGCACTTGCAGTGGAAGAATAATTGCCACCATATGTAAATAGGCGAGTTAGACACAAAAGCTGTAGGAAAAATATATTCTCCCCATATATATATATATACTCCCATATATAAATATATATACTCTGTATTCACCACATATAGTATGTGGTGAACTGCTGATATGGGAAAACGAAATTAAGAACTGCTATTACCCAGGAAATGTGTGACAGGAGCAGGAAATGATCCCCCGTTGCAGTGTCTGAGTAACAAGGTTTATCTTCCTCTCAATCTCAGCATTAACCAGTGGGTGAAAGGAACGAAACTGCATTTCAAGGTCAAGTGATCCCTTACCACGGACTGCACCCGAAGGGGAAAGAAAACAAGGGTTTTGAGCAATGCAAAGCACAAACAAATGATGTGGGGGCAATCTGTCATCAGACAAAGGGTGGTGCTGAGCCAGTGCGTCTTAAATTGAAACTTAGGGGCCCGGCCTGGAGGTGCACTTAATCCCCCACATACACAATCACAGCAGAAGCTGGGGAATACACACAAAGAATGCACAACAAAGACAAAGAAGTTGCCCATAATCTGAATGCACCAGGATAGCTCTGCTGTTTGCTCATCTATCTCCAAAGCATGTGAAGGGCAAGTCTTGAGTGAAACAGATGAGCGAGCATGGCAAAAGTTACTCTTGACTCTAATTCAAAGCCCACAGCAATCAAGGGAAGTCCTCTACAGCAAACCTCGTGCAATACCCATAGCTTAAGCCTGCAACAAGGAAATACCAATCTTACATAGAGCAAAGGGTGTTTTAGAGCATATCACCATTGTGAAAAACAACTGATAGCATCCTTCTCTCTGCTGGATGCAATAAAACAATTTAACAACCAAATGTCCTGTCATATGTTACCAGCTTTTGTGGTATACATTGAATTTTTTTCAAGTCTCAGCTTCTGGAAACTTGAGAAAAGCCCAGTTTTATACTGATTTTGATTTTATTTTTACTTTAGTTTCTATTCTCCATGTAGCTGCAGAGAAAAGCTCCAAAGCCATGAAGGCATAAGGGACGAACTCAAATTCAAATCAAACATATAAATACGTGCATATGTGTGTGTGTATGTATAGATATTATAACCCCACTCTGTGGCTTGACATAGGATTTTCTACAGTGTGAGGGCTTGGCAATACTGCAGTCATCAATGGCCAGGCACGGCCTTTGGTGTGAAAAAAACATACAGGGTCACATTGCTGAACACTAAGGTGCCACCAGCCACAGAAGCGACGGCGCCAAATTCTTGGCTGCTCGACGCTGGCATAGTTCCAGAGTTACATAAATCAGCAGCTGGGTCATGAACTAAAACCTGAAATCAGGGAAAACACAAAATTCTGGGAATGCAGACATTTCAGCTTGCTTCACACCCCCATCTTTTGTTAAACTTTCCCCCCACACCCCCTCTTTTTTAGCATTTGCACAGAAGGCATGCCAGCGTGTCTTTTACAGCACTCCGAGGAAGAAAATTCAAGCTGCTCCGCCTGATATTAAAAGATGTGGCATTTGGTAATATTTGGATGCGGTCCAATTGCTAAACTGCTGAACCGCAGTTTGTAACGCAAGCACAGCTTGAAGGGGAAGCAGCAAAAGAGAGATGAAAATGGAATTTATCAACAGGAATAAAAGCACACGCGAGCAGAAAGCAGCGGGAGGAATAACCGGTGTCTGAGGACGGAGGGAAGTGTGCCGAGCGCATTAACAGCAGCAGCAGCAGCCATTTAGACACAGAGGTGTGAGTGAGGAAGCTGAGCGCTGGCGTCATGATGAACTGGGGTGGAAGAACGAGCGTTGGGGTGAGTGAGTGGAAGCGGAGCATGTGGCGAAATGTGTGATGACATGTGAAATGAGAGTGACCCCACCTGGAACACGTGCGTTAGATGCTGAAGGCCAGTGCCTGCTACTTACTCAAACTGACAAAACAAAGTTGCAGGACTTTAAAACAGGTGAGAAGAAGCAGATTCTCATGCTGTTAAAAAGATCACGGTTTGGTCATAAAGGACGCAGTTGTGTAACATCCCAAGTATTTAGCCTTTGAACAAGTCCAACTGTGCTACGTGTATTCAGGCGTTAATGACTATGGGTGGGATATCAACCTTAAGCTTTGCGTTTTCCCAGATATTGTCAGTTTAAATCTGACTCTTGGTATTGCCATAGCATGGTTTTGCTTTTGAAGGGAATGATGAAGTCCTCGGAATATCACATCAGCCTTCCTAATGAGAGAGCCATAGAAAATAGGGCTGGAAAGGACCTTGCAAGGTCACCTAGTCCAGTCCTCTGCCCTAAGGCAGGATCAATTATACCCAAATCATTCCTGACAGATGTTTGTCTAACCTGTTCTTAAAAACCTCTGGCAATGAAGATCCCACAACCTCCCCAGGCAATCTGTTTCAGCACTTCACTACTGTTACAGCTAGAAAGCCTGTCCTAATGTCTTCCTTAAATCTCCTTTCCTGCAATTTAAATCCATTAGTTCTTTTTGTATTCCCAGTGGAAACAAGAGAACAATTTATTACTTTCCTCTTTGCAGCAAGCTTTACATATCTGAGGACTGGTATCACATTCTTACTCCCTCCCCTGCATCTCCTCTCTCTGGATGTATAAACCCACTTCTTTCACTCTGTCCTCACAGGTCATGTTTTCTAGACTTCTGATCAACAGCACTGCTTTCTGCTGGACTTTCCAATTGGTCTGCATTTTTCTTTTTTGAAGTCTAGTGCACAAAAGTAGACTCATTACTCCAGCTAAAGCCTGAAGCAGAGAATAAGTAGGGTAGGATTACTTCACATTTCTTCTCCACGACACGTTAGTAGTTATCGAGCTGAAACTGCATTAGCTTTTCCTCACACCGGGGCCTGTGTTTGGTTTGTAATTCACAGCAGTGACAGATCTCTTCCTGCAGAATGACCGCTCGCTCAGTCGCTCCCATCGTTTGTGTATGTTGTTGGCTACAGGAATTCAACAGTGAGATCCTGGAGCATCCAATGCTTCACTTCCTTTGAATTTAAACCCATTTGGCTTGGACTGTCTACTTCCAGATTAAGTAAGGAGCTCATCTATCTCTCAGTATCATTTCACTGAGAGCAGTAGAACAACATCTGAGAAGAAACTCGCCCGAGCTGCCCCTCCAGCCCAAAGGAATTCAGCAACGGTTCTACCATGTTGAGCACATTCAGTCTGCAATACCCTGAAACACCGTGATTTATCAGAGCAGTTGGAGAAGTTCAAAATACAGAAAACTTAACCACCGCATCTTAGAGCTCAGAGGTGTCCTGATACGATGAAAGGTCTCCAACCTGTCTGCATCCTGATGGGCAGGAGGGGAGGGCTTTTTCAGTCACCAATAATACCCAAACTAGGATGAAGTGGAAACTGTATCTTACCAGCTCCACCTTGGTTAGTTGTCCAGAAGGAAAGTTCAAGCCCGGTTCATAGCTGTAATGTATGGAATTATATCTGTCTTATTATACAATCTTGGAATGCGCTATGAGGAACTGGGTACTGTTTCTCTGTCTGCTCTATGCAGATTCTTCTCAGTAGCAGCTGGAGTAATTTGCAGGTATGGTCTCAAGCAGAGAGTGAACAAGGTTTCTCACAGTCACTGGGGCCTAAACAATAACCCAAAAAGATACTGTGTCAAGAAAAGGATTTTTCCAAAGTGTTTTTTCACCTGAAACATAATTACAAGTTACCCACCCACTGTTCATAAGCACATTAAGCATTTAGATGAAATTTCAAAATTGCTCTCAATTTGACCTTCCTCTAATTTTGATTTTTACCAAGCATTTGAAACAATTTGGCATGATTGAAAATTAATAGTGGAATGCTGTGTACCTCAAAGGAACAAGTCTTCTAACTCCCATCAACCACCAAATGCACAATTCCCACAGGTGCCTTTGAAAATCCCTGTTGTGAATGTTGTTGTCCATTGGATGAACAGCTCAAACATCACCTGCTTTCCCCACAAATACGGTCTGCCTGCAATAATTTATGAAAATCATAAAACTGATTTAAGCTCTTCTCAGTGCTCCATAAATTTTATGCAGCCCTTAAATTATAGAACTGCTGCCGCCGCTGCCGTGGCACTGATCAGAACAATGCTTCATCTTTTCTCCCAAGATAGTTGGCATGCGAGGGGAAGAAGAGACTCGGGCAGCTGAATTGTTTGTTTCAATTTAACAGGGCAGAATAAAACAGCCTTGATGCCAGGGCTGCAGTCTCACCGAGTCTCACTGCAGGCATCAAGTTTTTATTGCCAAAATAGTTGTTCTAACCTTCCCCTGCCTTTCCTTGGTTTTAAACCAGAAAATAACTTTCATTGATTTCCCAAGAACACCTTTTTTATTTTTTTTTGCACGCATCATCGGATTTGTGAGGCTTGAGATGTTCCCCTTCTCGTTTATAATCAGGGTGTTCTTGTTCTCAGATACACGACAAACAAAATGCCGCATCTACCCAATTACACATCGGTGCAAGAAAGCTTTGCAAAGCTCTCTACATCTGTATCAGGTAGCCTCCCTCGCAGCCCAGAACAAATGTAGGCTTTTTGCTTTTACTAAAATTAGCCTTTTTAGGGGTGTTTGGTTATATTTTTTAACCTTCTTTGGCAAGTATTAGGAACCTCATTTTTGGCAATGAATCTAACACAAGGTAGAATTAAAGTCCTAGTATAGAGAACCGATGTTTGAATGGGCTTCTTTACTCTTGAATTGGGCCTGACCATGTATTAAAACTGCGGGCTGCTTTGGCTTTATTGAGGTTTTGGGTGGTGCTGGCTAACTCAGGGTAAGGGCATCCTTGTTTTTCTGTAGCCCAGTTTTCAAAGGCAAAGTGCTCAGGACATTACTAGAATCGCCCTTTTTGGTGTTTCATCCCAGGGATCCAAAGTCAGTAGCTGCTATAAGCCTTTTTCTTAGCACTGATGCTTTCCAGCTCTTCCCACTCTACTGGTTTCCCAGCCTGTCAGTCAGAGAGCTGTCATTTTTAAGGGATGTTTTTTTCAACCTTTCTATGCTCACGCTTTTCTCCCACGTAACCCTGTGAGTTTCATTCTTCCTCATACGTTATGTTTTTGCTCAGAGGTATACAAACCATCTGTGCCTCTAATACAATGTTCTTAAATAGCCTCCAGGCAGATCTCTATGGTTTTTAAGTACTTCTCTTTGCCCTTCAGCCTGCTGTTAACCGTTTTCCTCATAGTTTTATAATCTGCCCTTTTAAAGTTCGTTGTTACTGTGTTGTCCCTAAGGGAACAATTCTTTCATGATATCAAAACTAAAAGTGTGCAGTGATCACTGCTACCCCACTGAGGCTCGACAACGCCTTTCTCTAATAACTTCTGCCTATTACAAGGTAGCTCCCTCTTGCCCATGGCCTTAACTAATCTGGCGTCGCACGGAGGACTGCCACGGGACTCAAGGAAAAGGAATCGTTTGCCATATGGTTTGGAATGGCACCAAAGCCACTTTACATCTCCTGACAGAGGGAAAACTGATTTTGCCAGCTGTTGCATCACCTCCAACAAAACAAAAACAAAAAAAAGACGTGATCATGGTGTAAACACTGCAGAATTCAGTCTTGTGTAATCTTCATGAGTGGTGCCACCCATTTTCCCCAGGAGGAAGTTACTTCCCAGGGGCTGGCTAAGAGATGTTACAGGTTCCCAAAATCTTCAGGAAGTCTACAGGAGGTTGCAGTCACTCATAAACCCCTGTGGTGTTGTTTCCCCCCAGGGGTTAATGGCTACCATTGTGACTGCTGCCTCCACAACACTCCGGAGGAAGTGGGGCAGAACAGGAGGTCTACGTGACCTGGAAAAATCTCTTTGCAGATTAATGCCTTGCTCTAGGAACAGGGCTAAAGGGATGATACTGAAGAAGCAGTTGACACACCAGCTTTTCTGTTTGCTGAATGCAAAAAGGATTGATTTACGACATCTTGCCATGGGAGAGGGCTATAGGTTATTAACCAACTTCAATGGACAAACACTTGCTGAGGCTGCATATCACACCTCTTGTGCGGTACCAAAAGTAATGACTCATCTCCAGGCATGCTTGATGTCCTTGAGAATGCAATTGGCTCTATGCAGCCAAGTGAAGCATTACTTGGCTAATACACTACAGCACAAGGGAAACAATCAGCTGAAACGATGACATTGCTACTTCCTGCTTCATTATAAATCTGCAGCTTCCTAACAGGATTATATACTGAAGCACTGTAAAAAAAACACATCAAGTCCTGTGATTGAAACTTTAAAAAATGTGTAATTAAAACAGCTAAATGCAGGCTTCTTGTGTTCAGTGTCTGCAAAACGCAGCCTTTGATCCTCCAAATGATATTTCCTGGAAAAATGCCAGATAAAAACTATCAGAATAGAATTCTGACTCACCCCTTCCTGCTCAGGTCCAGGTTCCTCCTGGCCCACCTGCCCACACGTGCATTTTCTCCTTCATTGTGTCCCGTGTCTTTGCAATTAGTCTCAAAGGTGCAGCATTCTTGATGATTCACCTTGACGCCTACCATTTAGGGAAAGATCCTGTTTCTTCAGAAGAAAGAAAGGTGACAGAGCATCTCACCTTTCCTGATGACATTCAAGCACCTTTGCAACATAAAAAGCCTCCGCTATAAGTACCCATTGCTGCAGCACTACTACAGGTCACCAGGTTGGTTCCAGCTTACTGCTCAGCTAAGAAGAGGGAGCACCACCACCATCAATGAATGTGTTTGAGTCTTAATGAACTGGGAAATTTCAAAGATTTTATTAATAAAAACTGTACAATATTCCCACATTAGGTAAGAGGCTACAGCTACTTTCCTCTTGCTCCTCCACAGCACTTCTCTCATGCTTAGCTGAGCAAGCTCCACAAGAAAAAGCCCCCCACACACATATTCCCCACTAAGGAGGGAAAAAGGACTGGGGTTGGGGGTAGGCAAGTAAGAGAGGAAGAAAAAGCCAGGAAAATTGTCCATTACAGTCCTAGCCCCATGTTCCATGTGCTCACTTTGTTTTCCCTTTTATTAGAAAGTTCTTGAGATGATTATTTTTCCCTGACCCATTGCTCAAGGCAGGTGATTGCTAAAGACAGTTTCACATCTCTTTCCTACACAAACAAGTCATCGTTCTCTTTAGTCACAGGCTTCATGGGGAGTCGATGGCGTGTGTAATTTTCCTGGTGTGTCACGTTAGAGAACACTGAATTTTTGACATGGCTACTTGACTAAAATGCTTTTGTGCATCACTCACACCTCTTAATAAATATATCCAATTAGCTATTGTTAGGTGAGCAGGGATTATAATACAATGAATACAAAGGTCTCCTCCTAGCCCAAGCACTACAAACCCGAGTCAGAATAAAGGAAAGAAACTGGGTTTCCGTATCCACCTTCCTTTCCCCTGCTGCGTTGCCTGAAGAACAACATGCCTTTCATTGTGTTATTTCCAAGTAAACCCAATTAATTTATTTGCATTCCAGACATCTGTCATGAAGTTGGAGGGCAAGGAGCATGATTAAGCATAAATACTGCACCCAGTATTCTGAGGTAACCCTCTTTTTGCTGGGCACGTGTCTTTTCCTAGAAAAAATAAGTTTTTGTTTAAATGCAATTACTAACCAGATTGAAACAAGACTTGAGTCTTATTCTGAATATGCCACATCAGCTGCATATTTGGGAAGCCTGCTCTAATTTTAAGTTAAATCCAAATTCCCTCTGATCCTTGGCAAGCATTTATCTCTTGATAGCCTTGTCTCCTAAAATGCCTCCCAGCTAAAGCAAAGAGCTTTCAGCCCATGCGAGGAAAATGTAAGCGAGTGTATTTTTGTGCTGACGAACACAACCAGAAAAGTTTAAGTAAGCAGTCACTAGTTAATTCACTCCTTCAGATGAGTCTCAGCAAGTCAGAGTATTTACTCAGTTGTTGAAATATGCCCAAATACTCCTTCGGTATACTGTAATGCCACAAGATTTCTCATGGGTGTGTATATATACACCTTTTTAATGGATTCAAACAAATTTTAAGTATACAAAATAAATGGAAAGATTAATCCCCAGGAAACTTTGACTCTGTATCTCTACTTCCTGAGTATGATTTTCTTTTTTATATATGCAGAACACAGACAAATTATTTACAGACATAACATGTCATCATGGGAATAATCAGGTTGCCACACTGGACCTCTGTGGCACTTTTAGTATCAGACCAGCCCCACAAGACTTTAATAAGCAGACTTTTATAGGTCTGGTTTTAATTTTCTGACAGACAACAGATCAGGGTATCATGCACTGACATGATAAGCATGAACAGTATGCAGACTCGCATCCCATCTTACGCTGCAGGGAGTTGGTATGTACGGCAGCAGGGAGCAGCAGTAAGAGGCTTCATCATCAGGTGACAAAAAAAATCCCTTTTTATGCACAGAAATTGTCATTAAAGTATCTTTGGACCACTTATTGAAAACATAATTTATTGTTTAATACCAGATTCACAAACTGAAAAAAGCTGTTTCACACAGCAACTTCAAATTGGCTCCTCAATGAAGCTTTACGGTTTAATACTACATACTTCAGCAACTGCAGGCTCACTTACTGCAAGGGCTCTGCAAAGAGCTCCTCTGCCAAACCAGAGACACAAAAGTTGGTGCAAGCTTTTGTTAAGCTACGGACAGAAAAGTTTATAGTCTCTGTTCCACAGCAATGAAGTGTCTCCCTTTTGAATCTCAAGTCAACAATAACACAAAATTGTCAACTAAGGCCCATAAATAGAAAGGAAATCCATTTTCAGTAATGGAGGACATATTAAAATGTATTAATGGAAACTTTACATAAACTGGATATATACAGTGTATTTTGCATTTGTGACCTCAAATAGCTTTTACATACATGGTTAAATTCTCTTTTAAAATAAAGACATGATGTGCTGTTCATGCAGTTCCATCTGAACTGCAAAGACTTAGCTCTTACTAGTTTTCTACTGTTTCTCTCGTCGGACTATAACAAACAAGACTCAGATACCATTTCTAGGAAAACAGTCAATCCTACCCAGATCCTTAGAAAGGTAAGTAAAATATAAAAAAATACAACTCCTAATCATCATTTTCCTCATCATCAAAGGAGAGGAGGCTGCTATTTTTTATTTGCTTAGCTGTACTCTGAGGAGTAGATGCTTCTTTCTTAGTTTTCTTTGTCTCTTTCATCTTCTTACTTGAACTTATATTGAAGTCCAAACACTTCTCTGATGAACGTTTGGCTGGTTTCCTGAACATTATTTTTCCATCATCAGGTTCTGGCTCACCATCTATAACAAAGACAGCAGAATCAGAACTCATCTGTACACGTTCACACACACATTCAGGCCTTCACTGTTAAGGTATTTTTTCCCCAGAATGAAGACCAGCAAGACCTCTGCTAGAACACAACAACAGTGAAAATATCTTTTTTGGCCATAAAATCCAAGTCGATGAATGTCCCTCACACACACACATCTCCTCCACGGCGACCGGCCCTTGAAGACAGCCCTCCCACAGTTCCCATCAGAAATGGGTTCTCACTACCCAGAGCTCTAACTCAGAAGAGACTGAGCCCTAGTGCTTTTCCCATGCAACCCAGGTGCATCCACTTACCAAAATGGAGAGGACAACTTCAGAGGATCCTCTAATTTCACTTCACTATTTGTAAAACCCATGACAAGAAGTGCACTTTTCAGAATTATGGTATCTCTTTAAAGAAAAAAATGGCACACATACAAGACAAAGCTCTTTTTTCTTCCTTTTTTCTTTCCTTCCCCTAATAAACCCTCTAAGATTACATGGTCAGAAACTTGGCTTTTATTATCACATAGGATGAAAGTTTTAGGGTTTCTTTGTATCTGCAAAATCACCAACTGACTAATTCTGCCCTTCTGCATGTACTAGAGCAAATAACAGTCTTAAGAGAAGTCCCTTCCAGGGTTATCAAGCTGAGGAGGAGAGCTACTGCAGAAGAAACAGCATCAAGCAGTATTTCTGGGCACAAAAAGTGTAATTGTAAAGCCATGAATCAGAGACAAAGGCTCATGCTGCAGTAGTTTGCAATATTTATACTGTATATGTGACAGGATGTTAAAGGTTCTCTGTAAGACTTTATTCCTGAAGTACTTTGTGAAATTCATTATTCAACAGAAATTTCCTAACAATATGCATGTGTTGGAAAAGGCTATGTGCTATTTAATTATAACCAATAAATATCTTTTGTCTTTAGCATGAATTCTTTCCTCATTTCCTAAGTATTATGGCAGAAGACAAACATTTCAGCACTGACTGGAATACTCTTCAGTGCATACTCCAAAGAACACAACCATTAAATCTAGTGTCTTAAAGGTTGTGTAGTACAAATGAAGACCATCAACCTCATTAGGAAACTTCACTTACGATTTCTTAAGTCTCACGGACCTGTTTTAAGAAGAAACCTACCCTAAAAAACTGCACACCAGTTCTATCATCTATCATCTATCCATCAGAAGAGGGGTGGACAGCAGGGACAGGGAGGTGATTGTCCCTCTCTACTCTGCCCTCGTGAGGCCCCACCTGGAGTCCTGTGTCCTGATCTGGGGTCCCCAATGCAAGAAAGATGTGGAACTGTTGGAGAGGGTTCAGAGGAGGGCCACAAGGATGATCAGAGGGCTGGAGCACCTGCCCTACAAAGAGAGGCTGAGGGAGCTGGGCTTGTTCAGCCTGGAGAAGAGAAGGCTGCGGGAGGACCTCATTGCAGCCTTCCAGCACCTGAAGGGAGCAGACAAACAGGAGGGGAATCAACTTTTAAAAGGACAGACAATGGCAGGACAAGGGGGAATGGTTTAAAGCTAAAGGAGGGAAGGTTTAGATTAGATATTAGGGGGAAGTTTTTTACAGAGAGAGTGGTGAGGTGCTGGAACAGGCTGCCCAGAGAAGTAGTGGATGCCCCGTCCCTGGAAGTGTTCAAGGCCAGGTTGGATGGGGCCCTGGGCAACCTTGTGTAGATCCAGGCCTGAGGTTGGTGGCCCTGCCTGTGGCAGGGGGGTTGGAGCTTTATGATCCTTGGGGTCCCTTCCAACCCTTGCCATTCTATGATTCTATAAATGACTTCTATAGAAAGTCTACTTCTGCAATAGTTTATGAGAGAGCACTACTACGCAGGAAACAACTCACTGGGTTTTGGAAAAATATTTCAGTACTGGTGTATTAGTGAAGCATTACAGTCTCAAGGGATTAACAGCAACAATAAACTGTAGATATGATAAGCATACTTCTCAATGGATCCACTGTAAATTCTGCATGGAAAGCTCAGGTGTTTAAATGCTGCACATAGGATACAGAAGTTTAGGAAGTGCCTATGCTAAATTCTGGCAGAGAGAAGTAACTATTTCTGAAAATGTATCACACCCAACCAATCCAAATGCACTATGTAACATTCTTCTCAGAAGTTGAATTAAAATTCAAAATATTTTTCCACAGAACTGCCTCCATTTGGTGGTTCTGAAGTTAAATATAAAATAATTCCCCTTACTAATTGTTGTTTAACCACAGTGTTTATTTGGAAAGACAAATCTTTAAATTAAACAAGATCTGAGGCACATGATGTAAGTTAAATTTGGGAAAGAAAAGAAAGAAAAAAACTGTAAGAAAAAAAAATTACTTATAAGCAGACCCAACAGTCTATATACTTGAACCAGCCAGCACAGAGACTGTATACAGTACCAGTACAGCTGTGGAAACAGGATTTCAAAACAACCAGCTACTGCATAAGCATGAGGAGGAACAAAAAGATCTGAATGGAGCAGCTACTACATTTTCTTAGAATGGTAAATTGAAAATCCAAACCCCACAAAATAAATCAGATAAACAGCTATGTGCTCATACTCCATGTAAAAATGGAAGTTAAAAATTCCAATTTTATGCCCAAGTCTTCTTTAACCCATGCTGTGAACTGCACAAAATCATCCTGTCTACTAGATGGAGAAACTGATAGGTATCTTTGCAATGTGAATTTAAACTCTTAATAAGCGAAGTGCATAAACAGAGCAAAGCTAAAAATCTCCATCAAAATGGCAACTAGCTTAGCTCTGACCTCCAGGGCCTCAATGCTATTTGCAGAGCATTTTGTATCACAGGAAAAGATTTTATTAGCTCCTGGCCTGGTATGCTGAAGGACAGTCCTTTCAGCAGGAAGCCCAGGCCAACTTCAGCGCTCTATGATGTCTTGGCAGTCCTTAAACAAAGAATGATGAAGAAATGCAGCAAGCCTAGCCTTACCTAAGCAACTTGTGGAAAGAGAGAGGACAGACTATGCTTTTTGGAAAGAATTTGATGCAGAATCTCAAGAAATTTGTCTTAATTTGTTAAGACTGTCTTTTCCAGATAGTAAAAGTTTCACCTTTTTAATCTTATCAGACTCTTGCATGTTACCTGCCATCTTTGTTTTTATCAGTGACCTCCAAAACCTGACTTCTATTAAGCAATGCAAAGAAGAGACTGAAGGAACAATCTCAGGTTGGTAGTTTTGTTACTATAAATTATGGAAAGCAGGATTTCTGATAAGCACACTGAAACACATAAAGTTACATACAATCAACATAAAAGCATTACAGGAGAAATAATAAAATCCCCTTCTGATAAAGAGTCAAAAAACTACCTTAGCAGTTGAATTCTGACTGTTCTCAGTCACTGATGCTTTTACCTATGAAAAAGCCTTTACACAAAGAAGGGCACTATCAGACCTTGAGGTGAAAACTCACTTCACAAGTGACATCAATTCAAGAAGCTTCTCATTTGGATTTTTTTCTTCTAACTGCAAGCTAACTACAAGAGAAGCAGAACTTGAGGGTCTGAAAAAGAAATGTTGCTCTTCAGTTTACTGCATCTTTTATTCAGTAGTCATTTGTGTAGTTAGCAGCACCATTTTTCAGCAGTTTCTGCCCACATGGGTCAATACAGCAACAATAGGAAACACAAACACCGCTGAACTGGCAGAAGTAACAGCAGAAGCAGCACAAACAGTATTTCAAGATATTTGTCTGTTTAATGATAAGGGTTGGAAAAAACCCTATGGTAATCTGGCAGATTTCTTAATGGTTTCTAAGGTTAGAAGTTCAGCTCAGATGTTTCAGATGCTCCTCCTAGAGCTTTCTGTCCACCCATCTCTGTGCATGCCTTCAGGAGCGTTTACTAGGCGCACTCCACACACTGGTATCATGAACCAGTGGCTGGACTAGGTGACCCCGAAAGGTCCCTTCCAACCTTACACATTCTATGAAGATAAAAAGGCCAAGTCTTCCTCAGAGATTCACAAGGACACTTGGGGAAAGTTTTTATTACCTAAATACTGTAACATTAGCTTTGATTTAGATTCTTGGTATTCACATGATGAATAACAGCAAGAACTCTCTGATATGTATTTGATGTAGCAGGTGCTCAAGCTAAGCAAAGGTCTCTGTCACCCAAGGCAGCACTGACTCTATTCTCTCCCCTTTCCTGACCAGCCCCAAACTCAGCATATAGAATGAGACAAGAAGATTTAAAAGACTTTGAGGGAGTAAGGACACCTTCTGCCAAATTTGGTCATCTGCATGTATCAGAGCGTGCCAGAGGCCAGATGAACTAGAGAAAAGAGTAGAAAAATCAATTCCATAGATTATAATGAATGCTGGGATAGAGTATTTGCCATATTTTCTTTTGTGCCAATTCAATGTCTCCTAAGACCATTTTTCTTTGTTTCTGAACCAAAAGTAATGATTTATAAAATGTTGCATAACAACATTAAGTAAAATGACAGTTGATTAACAAATTACTTTTTTTTTTTTAAAAGGCCTCTTAGTCCTTCATAGATAAAAATATTTCACCACAGAAGGGCGTCTTCTTATACAGGGAAGGTTCTGTCCTAAATAAAAAAGTTTCCTAAGACTTGCAAAAGCAAGTGTATAAGCTTCACTACATTTTGGTGAGTCTTAGAATGCAACTAAGGGCAGCTACGACATCAATCACCTGTTTTTGCCAAATGAATGCAAAAGTGTTAGTGATTTGTAAAAAAAAAAATTAAATAAAATGCAAGTCACAGGAACTGATGGTGCCTGAAATGAAGAAGTGTACTTGTGTCAAACTGGTTACAGAAGAAGATGAAGGAGAAAGGATATAAATAATACTATCCCAAAGCTAAACTGGAAGACAAGGACATTCAGATGAAGAAAATTGCTACACATATAAAAGAGGAGAGGGCAGAACCTCAAAACTGAGTATTTTCCCTGTTTTGAAAAACAGTTTCTATACACAATAGATAGTTAGCAGCATATTACTTATGATCTTCTAAAGTGCCTCCACACTGATGACAACATGGTGGTAAGGGAGATTATGAGTTGGGAAACTTACTTCCCTGATACCTTTTCAGCCTCAGGTAATCGCACTAATGATCTGATTTGGGGCTATACATGATGGTCTAACATCAGTTAAATTAATTTCACTTTCAACTCTAGGATGAAAATCAAAGTGACAAGAAATGCAATCAGGTCAAGCAGCATCAAACTTTCTTTATACTTCTCATTTTCAGAACTGACAAAGGTCCAACAAAAAAAAAAGGAAAGAAATCAACACATTACTTAAGATTGTCTTTATTAAACTGAAAGCATTGGCTGTCTAACTGCCTGCCTCTGACTAGGAATGAGACTTGAAATCTAGAGGTCAGACTGACAGTGCCAAAGATGGACCAAGACTCAAAGAAGCCTTCAGCAAGCTGTAGCAGAGTCGTTCACTCCTTCACTGCAGGTTTCACACCGCGTCCCCTCCACCGTAGAGGAACACAGGGACAACTACCCTGTATCAGTACAGGCTGGGGGATGACCTGTTGGAGAAGAGCTCTATGGAGAAGGACCTGGGGGTCCTGGTTGATGACAGGTTGGCTATGAGCCAGCAGTGTGCCCTGGTGGCCAAGAGAGCCAATGGGATCCTGGGGTGCATCAGGAAGAGTGTGTCCAGCAGGTCGAAGGAGGTGATCCTCCCCCTCTACTCTGCGTTGGTCAGGCCCCACCTGGAATACTGTGTCCAGTTCTGGGCTCCCTGGTATAGAAAAGACAGGGACCTTCTGGAGAGAGTCCAGAGAAGGGCGACAAAGTTGATTAGGGGTCTGGAACATCTCCCCTATGAGGAAAGGCTGAGAGAGCTGGGTCTGTTCAGCTTGGAAAAAAGAAGACTTAGGGGGGACCTAATTAGTGTTTACAAATATCTTAGACATGGGTGGCAGGGGGAATTGGCCAGCCCCTTCTCAGTGGTCAGTGGGGACAGGACAAGGGGCAATGGCTGTAAGCTGGAGCACAGGAAGTTCCGCACCAACATGCAGAGGAAATTTTTCCCAGTGAGGGTGCCAGAGCCCTGGGACAGGCTGCCCAGGGAGGTGGTGGAGTCTCCTTCCCTGGAGATATTCAAGTCTCGTCTGGACGCCTATCTGTGCAGTATGAGCTAGGGAGCTGCTTTGGCAGGGGGGTTGTACCCAATGATCTCTTGAGGTCCCTTCCAACCCCTACAACTCTGTGATTCTGTGATTCTGTTTATTTCCATAAGCCAAAAAATAATGAAAGGGAGGCCAAAGCCTCCCGTTAACAGCAAAGGCAGAGGATGGAGCAGTAACACAATCATGTAGAAGAGAGGGCAGCAGGCCCCAGAGTAGAGCGATTCAACACTCCTGCCACCTACTACTGTGGGTTTTTTCCTACAAATGCAAGTTATCACTCGGGGGCTGAAGGGGCAATAAGCAGAGGTGCCAAAGCCCTGCACCGACTCATTTCTGCTATCCTCATGATGTACCACTGTGTCTGAGGAATGTCTTTTTTTACCAAAGAAGTTCAGATACTCTATTCAAATGCAGTTCCATGTCATAGTGTGCATTCAGCTTGGTAGCTCTTTTGGACTTTTTTTCCCAGCATGGACTCCACCTCAATAGATTCTCAGGGACAGCTGCTTCTTTATGCCCAGCCTTACAAAATAATTTTTCCTCCTACTGTGATCATTCAAAATTCAAGCTGCTTACATGAAAAGGAGACCAATGTTCAGAAAGAATCATGCCATTTCGTTCTGATAGGTTGACATGTCTCCCAGTACCAGGAGGGCGATCCCACTTTTGAAAAGAAATCATGTGACATCTTTACAAACCCAACACCAAGCACATGCTTACACTTCAGTAATAACAGACCAGGAAGTGAGTGAGAAGCTGAATGTGTCTTCTCAGAGGAGTCCAAATTATGTAAACACAGCACTCAGCCCACTGCCTGGTTACACCTAATGCACACATTATCTACCTGTAGAAACAAATCATAGTTTTATTTAGTTTCAACCTAACCCACAAAGTGATGATTTTTTTCATCAATCTGCTTTTAAAAAAATGTAACCTGCTCAATGTATTTTCTCCAACCTGCTACATGACTTCTAGATGTATACTGCTTCTACCATTGAAAACTTAACACATACTGCTCCACAGGTACAGCATAAAGCTGAATTATCTAATCCCAAGGACAGGAAAGACAGAAGCAAAGGATGTCATATTGATAGCCATGTACTAGCCTCTTAATTTTCTCTAAACAGAATTTACAGCCTTTGTAAGTAGTGACAATGGCTAGGAGGAAAAGTTCCACAGCTTACATAAATCACCTTTCTATTTTATACTTGTGAGGTTCCAGTTCTATATTCTTCATTATCAAGACATTTCCCCTCCAGACAGTACTATCTACCTTCATCAAGTCTTCTGTTAGCAAAAAATAAACTTAAAGCTACATTTCATCACACCCTGTGTGTGGTGGATTTGGATTCTCAAAGCATTTATGTCAACCACAGGTGTATGATGAATACTGACAGTTCTTAACATAGCTGTATTCAACTGTTTCACAGCTGGTTGTTTTTTTTTTCACTGCAGCAGCCTCTCCCATAGCACTTCCATGTTCCCATTCTTGAAAAGCCTGTTAAATAACTTAGATGAAGCTTCTTAATTTTTTGTAGAAAAGAAACACTTTTTTCCTATACCTTGCCATTTCTTGGCACTCCTGTATCATGTCATTTCCAGCTAACCCATTTACTTTTGCTTAGTATATCTGCAAGTCACAACACATACTGGGAATGATTTTAAGCAAGCAATTGTATGGACCAGTCAGTTAAGTGAACACGTTACTGAGCTTACACACCTGCCATTCTTTCTACTGAAGCACTAACCCGAGTTTCCTCCTCCTGCCCACTCTTTGATGAACTCACATGATTACCTTTAAGACATCCACTCCACTGTTAAATTTGGCTGAACTAATTAATGAGCTAAAAAATTATCACAGGTGATGTCAAAAGACAGTGCCACTAGGAAAATGGCACACTCTAACAAAATGCAGGGGGTGGGAGTTGGGGGGGGAAGGAAAAAAAAGATTGAAGGTGGCATTTAGAGGCAGGATGATCAAGAAGCTGACAACACTATAAAAAGCCAGGCAGCTTGGATATGTATTCAACAACTTCAGACTGGGAATCACAAATCCAAATTATTTGGCTGAGAAATTGAAAAGAACTAATCAAAGTTTGTTTTAAACAGTAGAAAGCTGAGCAAGTATGAAGCTCACTTTTATGACTTACCTCTCTTTGGCTGTACAAAGCAAGAAATGAAGTCTGAAACTCACCTGATTCATTTGACTTTAAGGCCTCTTTGATTTGCTGTTTAATTCTCATTGCTTCTTCAGCAGTCAAGTCCCCTTTTTTCAGTGTTACCACTTGAGGCTGCTCATCTTCATTGTCACTATCATCGTCTGCAAGTGGAAGCTGCTCTCTCTAGACAGGAGAGAAATAAAAGCAATTCCCATCACCACATTAAATCACAATAGCTAAGGGTGGGCTAGTACTCGTTGGTTTCACCTTTGCAGAAAGATTAGTGAAGAGACCTGGCACAGGTCAACATCAGGCCCTCCCAAAAGGCTTCATCCAAATGCATTCCAGTTCTACCAGAGGCATAACATCCACTAGAAAAAAATCAGCATGGGTTCTTTCAATTAAAGACAAAAGCAGTAGGACCTTGGAAGGTAAAAAAATCACTCTATTTTGTTCATTATCTTTACTGCATAAACACTGCCTGCTGTGCAACACTAAGAAAATCTTAAATGTGTGGGTCCAAATTTGAATCTTCTATGCTGTACTCAGTGCAAAGGAGAGTCCATGGTGGCTTTGTCATTGAAGCTGCCTGACTAAACCTCTGTAAGCATTATTGACACTAGACTGCATCCCCATTTCTACAGCAGAATAATGTGGAACAATTTTTTATATAAACAAACTCACTGTCGTGGAAACCTCAGTGCAACAACATAAAGTTTGCCAATACTATAGGAACTGAAAACCATCTTACAAGGAAAAATATGTAGTATTACCATAATCTACTGACGTTACTAAGAGAGAGACAAAATGCACTCTTCCACAGGAAGTTTAAGCTCATAGTCAATTTATTAAAGAATTACAGAATGCTTTGGGTTGGGAGGGATCTTAAAGATCATTTAGTTCCAACCCCCCCCCTGCCATGGGCAGGGACACCTCTCACTGTACCACGTTGCTCAAGGCCCCATCATAAAGGCATGCTTTTATCTCAAACTTCAGCTCGCCTCATATAACAATGGTTTTCTTTCTTAAGGCATCCTGTAAAACCTTAAGAGTTGTCAAGAAAAGTCCAAAAGCACACTGGAAACAGCAAAAAAGAACACCCTCTGAAAAGGCTGTCTTTTTCCAAGCTGGCTTAAACGCTACTGCTCCTGCCCTGCCTTCTTGGCCAGCGCACCGCTGTGTCCACTGACCTACGTTAAGATTATGTTAACCCTTTCCCAATGTATTTCTTTGTACTACACACTTTAACTGCTTTTGGGTTTGGTTTTCCTGCCCGGGCTTTCTAAGGGCAGTTCCATGTGGGACATCGCGGCCGCCACAGCCCACCTGGGCAGCACAGGTCAGTACTGGCTGCTCTGCAAGGCACCATGATCACCACGGCTGCAGTTATTCAAACGGGGAGGGGCACTGAACTGGTTTTGGTGCTGTTTTGAACCTCCAACACGCAAGCACAGGCAAGTTACAATGACAGCTTCCATTATTTTAAGCGGGTAGCTACAAAGCCTGAAGCGCTGCTTCCCCACCGCCCGCGACGAGGCCTCGCCCCCGCCTTCATTATAGCCCCCAGGACAGGGATGAGGGGGAATCCCGACAAAGGAGGCCCCGGGGAGCAGGGGCTGCCCCTTCCTACTCCCGGAGAGGGGCCGGCCGCAGGGGCAGGGGGGCAGGCCTCCAGGGAGGGAAGGCCGCGCTGCCCGAGCGCAGGGCCGGGCCAGTTACCTTGGTTTCCACCGTGGGCCCCTCCCGATACCCGACCTGCCGCTTGAAGCGGCTGAGAAAGGCGGGCTCGGCCGGCCGCACGTAGGAGACCTGGTTCCTTTTGCTCATGGCCGCTGCTGTCCCTCAGGGCCAGTCCCCGCCCCACCGCACGCTTCCGGGGCCAACGAGCGCGAGAGTACGGCGGCCCTACTGGGACACAACTAATGCACTTCCTCACGTCCCTTACACTCCCCCATCACGTGAAGAGGGTGCGGACGCTTCCAGCCAATAGCAGGAGAGAAGCCGGAGCGGGAAGGAGGGGATAGGGGGACATGGCCGCGCGCATGCTGGCCTCGAGGAGGGGGCGGGGCTACGCCGCCTGGCGCTCTTAGCGCCAAATTCAAACACTCCGCCATTTTTGGGGGGCGGGCGGAGAGGCGCTGGCGGCACCGGCCGGAGCGGTGGGGGTCATGGCTCCTGGCATGCGAGGTGAGGGCGCGCAGGGCGGGCGTGGGGCCTGGAAGGGTCTGGGGGACGTTTCCGCTGTGGCGGCTCGGTGAGGGAGGCTGCGCCTCAGGCGGTGCCCGCGGGTGGGTATGGGGCGGCTCTGCGCTGGGGCCGGCCGCCTCCGCCGGGGAGCTGCGCCCCGCTGTGAGAGTGCGTTGGGTCAGGTAGAGGTATGGCCGCCTTGATGGGGCTCGGTGCGCCGCGGAGGGGCTGATCCCTGGGGCCGCCCTCCCGGAGTGCCCGCGGTGCGGCCGCGCTGTTCCCGGGGATGTGGGAGAAGGGGGGCGGGGGGGGCGTCGTGGGGCAGCGGCACAGGTAGTGGGGGCGCCCAGCGCTCCCAGAGGCAGGTCGGGCCTTGATGTCCCCCGGGGCTGATACCGGCGTGCCCGCAGTCCTCCCGAGCGGGAGGGAGATGTGAACCACGCTGCTCATAGTCGGCCCGCGTTTGTCCATTCGTCTCTGTAATTTATCGTGTTTTAATCAGCTGTGAGGCTGGTAACCTTATCAACGTTCAAGTGAGAGCAGCCCTTCAAAGCGGGAGCTAAGAACGGTTAACCCTTAAGTATCTGCCCACGGGGTGATACCTGCCGCCTCCTTGAGATGCAAAACTGTGCAGAATGATGCTCGTAATTACAGCGCTGCTTTGTGCGTTCCAAAGTGCACGATTACTTGATAAAAGCGGAAGTAATACGGCTCCTCAGTTGGGCAGGCTTAGGAAATTGAGGTTTTGCTGTCATGTCAACGAACCTTTCATGCTGTATTGTTTAATCTGCAGGGAGTTAGCAATTTTGAAAATAGAGTGGGAATATATAACGCTGTTGACAGTTATGTTCTTAATTCTCCAAAACACTTGCAAAACCTTAACTTTGTTAAAGAGACAAGTCGTTGCACATACAAGTGTGTGCACGCTCACATTGCAGGACTAGAGCTTTCTCTCCCTTTGCAAGAAATGGTAAACTTTCTGCCAAAGGAAGATAGTTACTAAATCTTTTTATGCAGTACTGGCTCATGTATGAAACAGATCTTTATAATGCTCTCTATTTATCTCCCCCAGTATTGCTTACAGTATTTTCTATTTAAATGAGCAGTAATAGTATCTTGTTTAATTTTTGTCTGTGCTTTATTTTTATAGGAGATTTGCGGGACTCTACGTTACCTTTGTTGAACTCACCTAGGTAAAGTAATATTGGCCAGTTCCCATGTATGCATAATGACACAAAAAGTGCAATGAAACCTAGTATAACTGTAAAATAATTAAATTTTTTTTTCTTTCAATGTTTATTGCACAAGATAATTTCCTTTCTTAGCTTCCTTTTTTTTTTTAGCAAAAAATTTCTTAGTAAAAGTGTTGTTCTGAGGTATCAGATTCCTCTTGGAATGATTCCATGTGGTAAATTCTCATTTGCCCACTAACTCTTCAGCTGTACTCTAGAATTTCTCTGAAGAGGTATTCAGAACTTCAATTCTGTGAGGAAGTCCTAAGCTAAAACAAAAAGTCCTTCAAATATAAGCAGTTTCTGCTACAACTCAGAGTAATGTTATCTAGTGAAAAAATATTTAGCAAGTTAGTGGGGTGTGTTGTAAATCTAAATAACATCTTCCCTTTCTCAGCTGTTTCCTGTTCTTTCTTTGCACTTTACCTTGCCGCTCCTCAACCTCACATTTCAGTCACAAAGTCCTTCACTTTTAAAACTAGTCTGTTCCTTTCATTTACCACTAGTAAAAAGCAGTAAGAGTTGTAACACCCTTGTGCTATAACTGCCTTTTGGGAAAGGATGAGTTGAAGTAACATAAATCCAACTTGGCTTCCACTTTGTGCAAGAAATTATTCTTTGTTGTGGTGGTTCAACCAGGCAGGCAGCTAAAACGACCACACTGCTTTTGCTCACTCCGCACCCCCCCTGTGGAATCAGGGGAGACAGAGTAATGCTTGTGGCTTGACACAAAGACAGTTTAATAGGACAGAAAAGGAACATAATAATAATAATATTCAAAACATGTGGTGCAGAGCACAGTTTCTGACCACTTGAATTTGATGCTCAGCAAGACCCTGAGCTGCCCCATACTGGAATGTAGTAAAGTCCTTCATAACTCCCACTAGTAAGAGGGATGCTAGAAGTCTTAGGAACTACCAAAACTTGTATTACACTGTTTTTATCTCTGTGAACTCGAGGTCTGAGTTGTCTTTTAGAGTTGAAGTTACGTGCAGCAGCAGTAAACACCAGTAACTTCATGTTCTTTGCTTTTAAATCTGCCTTATTGTTGCCTTTAAAAAAACCCAAATATCTGTGACCTGAAATGAATTAATGTGTACAGCTAGAAGTGGTGTATTTTCAGGAGAGACGCTTGTATGGCTTCACATGCTTAACCTGACTTTTGTGATTTAATGTTATCAAAAAGCTGATAGATGTATTTTTGAAGTAATCTAATGCGTGAATGTTTATTCAGTGTTGAAGGTGATGCTATCAAAGTTTATGTAAGGGTACGTCCCCCTTCGGAGGGAACCGCGTTAACCGATGGAGATCAAGGCTTGTGTTTATCTGTTCTCTCATCCAATACCATCCGTCTGCATTCCAAGCCCGAGCCAAAGATCTTCACTTTTGATTATGTTGCAAATATGGAAACAACACAGGTAATAACTTCCAGAATCTCACAAGACTATTGCAGTTTTTAACACTATGGCAGTCTTTCCCCAAATTTTGTCAAGTGCTACCCTAAACCTTTCTAAATATGTAATTCCTTAAATTCTGCTTCCTAATAGTTCTAATGTGTTTTTTAACCATCAATTTCTTGAATTAAAGTTTGTGTTCAAATTGGAGTTCTGTTTGTAAATGTTATGGTGACACCATTGATAGAAAATAAACCCACCAATTGAGACAAACATAAAAATAGCTGGCAGTCAGTAGCTAGTATTAAAGAGGTGATTTGTGTAATAGGAGCTTATGAGTTTATATTTTATTTGTTATATTTCCTTCAACATTTGCCTTTTGAACAGATGTATTCTTCATCTGGGACAGGTAAAACTGGAAGGAAAATCCTTCTATTTTTACAGAAATGTGTTGGAAATTCTGAACATAATTTTAATTCCTTCAAGATTTCAATTCCATTTAACTCAGGTTTAAAAAAATACCACACCCCTCCAAAAAAACCCGTCACCCTTTGTACTCTCTTCTTTGTAGCCAGACTGTTCTTGCAGGTCTAAGAGAAATATGTGAAAGTGGATGTGGCTAACTGTTGTGCAGATCTGTTGCGTATTCCGGGGTGCAGCAGCAAATGTTGAAAGTTAACTAGATTTTATGAGTGTCACAGGCTGAACTTTGACCTACTCATGTTACAAACCACATAATCAAAAGCACTGGACCAAATTTAATATAATCTATATTAGAAAGCCTTTAGTATGATGCTGAGTTGTATGATTTTTCTTTAAGTTATCAACAAGGAATAAATATGTTATTGTGTCCAGTTCTGGGCTCCCTGGTATAAAAAAGACAGGGGTCTCCTGGAGAGAGTCCAGTGAAGGGCTACGAAGATGATTAAGGGCCTGGAGCATCTATCCTATGAGGAAAGGCTGAGTGAGCTGGGATTGTTCAGCCTGGAGAAAAGAAGACTAAGGGGGGGACCTTATTAATGTTTCTAAATATCTTAAGTATGGGACACAGGGGAATTGGCCAGCCCCTTTTCAGTGGTCAGTGGAGACAGGACAAGGGGCAATGGCTGCAAATTGGAGCACAGGAAGTTCCGCACCAACATGCGGAGGAACTTTTTCGAGGAACTTTTTCCCAGTGAGGGTGACAGAGCCCTGGGATAGGCCTGGATGCCTACCTGTGTGATCTGTCCTAGGGGACCTGCTTTGGCAGGGGGGTTGGACCCAATGATCTCTTGAGGTCCCTTTCCAACCCTTATGATTCTGTTTTTTTTTTTTCCAGAGGGAGTGATTTATGTCACAAAGACCTAGGCTGTATTGTTTTGCTGTGAAAACTCCATGTGTTATGATACATTTGTAACCTTAAGGAACACGTCTGTTTTATATATGGTAAAGTTATGGCTTAGAAAACAGTGACAGATACTTAAATGACTCTTACCAAGTGCCCTCTGTTTCCCTTGTCCCCAGGAGTCAGTGTTCTCAAGTGTGGCCAAAAATATTGTTGAATCTTGTATGAATGGCTACAATGGAACCATCTTTGCATAGTAAGTCACTTAATGGTATTTCATTACACTTGCAGCACTTGAGGAGATTGTGTTAATGAGTAGCTGTCATGGTTTAAGTAGTTGTGGCTTTAAGTGCCAAAGCCTGCTTAATGTGACAGTAAGTTTTGAAAGTGCTTTTTTAGTGCAGCTCAACATAGGGAATGTTTCTGCATTATTTCAGAGTGCTTCATACTCCTATTTCAGAGGAATCTCTTTCTAGGTGTTATGCCTCTAATACTTAAGGCAAATAATGTTGATTGTAAACTCATTTCAATTTTACTATTGCTTGTCTAAAGCCTAGAGGTTTTATCGTTCTGTTAAATAAAAATGTAGCTGGTTTTAATATGTCCATAGTAAAGTGGAATAAAAATAATTTTGAAATATTTGGTAAGCCTAACTCTTTAGTGAGTCTTGGCTGCCTGTGGAAGAACTCATGTGTGATATTTTTTGACTTTCAAAGTGTTTCCAGGGTAGAAATATATCTATGACTAATAGCATGAATATCATATATTAATGCTCAATGTTTTTTTCATTTTGAAAACAGAGTAAGCAGTTTAGTTTAAAAAATGCTAACTTGAAGGACTGATCTAATAAAATCGTACTTGGTTTTTTTAGTCTAGCACAGCATTTGCAAAACTGTGAAGGGAAGACTGTTCCAATATACAGATGTGGAAAAATGAAGTGAAATTGCTCTGAAGTTTCTCTAGCATGATTAATAACTGTGGTCAAAAAAGATATATTAAACTTTAAAGTATTTTCCTCATTTTAGGTTTGTGTGAGTTACTGAGTGACACAAAACCCAGAAGACTGAGCCAAAACTTAATTTAATGTATATATTGAAAGCATTTTAATGCTAAGTTCCACTATTTCCTTTCCAACAGCAATAAGGAAGAAAATGGTGGGTGGCAGGGGAGAGAAAAGGTGATTAATCTAACAGAATTTCATGGTCAAATTTGCTGTTCTATTTTTATACAGTTTTTGCTGACTGGTTACTCAAGCTTGCCTATGACACTTTATCTTCAGTTTAGAAGAATTTTTAGTTTTCATTTTAAGCTGTGAGTTCTCCTTAAAAGATACAGATTAATGAATTCAGAGTGAGAATAAAGCTTTAGCTGACTCTTTTTTGTTTCTGTTGTTTTATAGTGGCCAAACTGGATCAGGTAAAACCTTTACTATGATGGGTAAGTGCTTTCCTATATTTTTGAATGTGTAGGGTTTTTTTTTCCTGTGTTTAACTGGAGAGCATGCATTATCATATTAAAACATAGTAATGTTTTAAAAATAAATGCTTCCTACCAAAGTAAGAATTTAAGGCTTTTCTGTATATAAAGACTTCCCTTTGTAACCTGGTTCTTCAGACACTGGCGATTTAAAATGCAGTAATACTGTGTTTGACATTAGAAAGTTACTCAAATAACCAAAACAAGTTTGACTGACGTGCCTTCTAGGACTACATGCAGGGAGGTAAATCCACCCTATCTTTCTGGTCCTTCAAATCAGGGTTAAGGTGACAGACATTCTTAGAATCATTAAAGTTGGAAAAGACCTCTAAGGTCAACCCAACGCGCCTATGCCCCCCAAACCATGTCACAAAGTGCCACATCTACATGTTTTTTGAAAACCTCCAGGTATCCAGGTGACTCCACCACTTTCCTGGGCAGCCTGGTTACTCTTGATCACTCTTTCAGTAAAGAAATTGTTCCTAACATCCAATCTAATTCTCTCCTGGTGCAACTTCAGGGCATTTCCTGTCATCTTACCGCTAGTTACTTGGGAGAAGAGATCAACTCCCACCTCACTACAGCCTTTCAGGTTGTTGTAAAGAGCAAGAAGGGATCCCCTCAGCCTTTTCTCCACACTAAGCAATCCTAGCTCCCTCAGCTTCTCTTCATAAGACTTGTTCTCCAGACCCTTCACCAGCTTTGTTGCTCTTAGGACACATCTCTCTTGTGTTTCTATACATGTTTTCTATGGAAATAGAAGTAGTTTATACCATTGTAGGCTTAGGTAGCCTATGGGCAGGTAAAATAAACTTTCACAAGCACCATTTACACTACATATAAATCTAATGATGAAATATTATCTTAGAACTTATAAGTTGTTCTTAATATATTTCTTCTGTGTTTTTTCTGTAAACTGACTAAAACCTGGCTCTTGAAATCTTCTGTAATGACATCTTGAAAAGGTCAAACATTGCTCTTGAGTAGAACTAATTAATTTTTTTTGTTTTTAATTAAATCTCTCTAGGACCATCCGATTCTGATAATTTCACTCACAGTCTGAGGGGTGTCATTCCACGGAGCTTTGAATACTTATTTTTTCTAATTGAACGTGAAAAAGAAAAGGTACCTTTAATTTATACTTATCACAGAGGAAGTAAAGTCTCACACTAAAGATTAGCAAAGGCTGTTTGGTAAGCCAATTGTGTAGCATCTTGCCATCTTGTATCAATCTATTCAAAAGAAATGCTTGCATCAAGTATTCTAACAAATTATAGGACACTTTATTCAGGCAGAAGTGTGCTTACTTTTTTTTAGTCTAAAAATGCATTTAGGATTCTGGATGTTGGTTGTCATCTGGGCATCATAAATGCAGAGTAGGCAGAGTATGTATGCAAACCAGTAGCTTTGGATATGTGTAAAAAGAGACTCTGCCATACAATGCCAGACTTAATAAAATCAATCTTTTTATGTGTAAATTACTGTGTTTTTCAGGCTGGCAGCGCAAAGAGCTTTCTCTGCAAATGCTCATTTATTGAAATCTACAATGAGCAGATATTTGACTTGCTAGATTCTGCTTCAGCTGGACTCTTTCTCAGAGAACACATCAAGAAGGGAGTCTTTGTTGATGGTGCTGTTGAACAGGTGTTGTCATCTGCTGCTGAAGCATACCAGGTATTTTTTGTCACTTTGTAATGTTTGGACTGTTTATCTTGATGCTTATTTGGTAAATGTACCTCTTTGGTTAAAGCACATATTTTCTGCCTAAGTGTCTGTGACACCCTCTTCCCCTATCTCCATCCTCAAAAAAAACAGTGTAAAAAGCTGTTTCTAGGCAATACTTCCTGACTATCCCACACACATTAGAAACCACACAGTTCTGGAGTTTGGAATAAATGAATTGCAATGACAGTTATCTCCCTAATGCTTGCCCTACACATCCCTGAAATACCAACAGAAAACTTCATCTGCTAATTAGGCAGCATATGTGTCTCAGAACTTGTCAGGTTTATTTCTCCAGGAATGAGACACATACACGTAGTACTTCCGTGACTTTAAATTAACATACACCAGTATTGAATATGTTATGCTTTCAAATGGCAGTGGCAGTCTTGAAGGAAAGAAGTAAATAGTATAATTAGCTGGCTTATTAACCAGCTGTAGCTATATTTTTTTCACTTTTAAAACATTTCTGTTGGAAAGAAGTAAAAAAGACCTTGTCATTGAGACTTATGGAAGCTGTTGCACTGAAATATGTTATTACTGTTTTTGCCCCCTGTGTGTAAATACTGGGTACAGTCTGAGATGCTTGATACCATTTGATGTCTCTTTCCATGCTTAGGTATTAACTATGGGCTGGAGAAACCGTCGTGTAGCCTCGACCTCAATGAACAGAGAATCCTCAAGATCACACGCAGTTTTCACTATCACGGTGGAATCCATGGAGAAAAACAATGAGGTTGTTAACATTCGGTCTTCTCTGCTCAACCTGGTGGACTTGGCGGGATCCGAGAGACAGAAAGATACCCATACAGAAGGACTGAGGTTAAAGGTTCGTCCTGTAATATGTGGCATCTTCCTCCTTCCAGATGTACTGCCCTGTCCATCCATCCACCATCTGTTCACCTTTGTTCTCTCTTCTTTTGTTTTTTCCTTTAGGAAGCAGGCAACATCAATCGCTCACTAAGCTGCTTGGGCCAAGTAATCACAGCGCTTGTTGATGTGGGCAATGGAAAACAGAGACACGTTTGTTACCGGGATTCCAAGCTCACCTTTCTGTTACGGGTAATATATATATATATACACACACACTCTGGATTTTATATGCTACCTAGGGTGTAGAAAAACAAAATCCTTTTTTGGGGTGGTTGCTTTTTTGTTTGGGTTTGGTTTTGTTGGTTTTTTTTTTACTCTAAAAGACTGAACTCTGGTACATTAAAAATGGGTTTCAATCTTGGGCAAGTGGAGGATAGCTTGAGAAATATCTCTACCTAAAACAGACTTCCTGTCCATTTATTGCTGTTACCTGAAGACAAGAAATTTATTAATGTTCTCAATCTCCTTTTATATATTTGCAAGTCTAAAGTTACAAACAGCACGCATTTTCCTCCCTGTAATTTGGGAAGTACTGTGTATCACAGTGTAATAGTGATGTATTGAAACATTTGACAGGATTTCCAGAATTAGGGTACATGTGCTAAATGTTAGTATGATGTTGAGAGTTAGATAAATTTATGGTTTTCCTACCTTGCTCTTTGCAAGATGAACAGGAAGCAAAGATGGAAGCAGTCAAAGATTTGTTGGACCAGCACTAACCAAAATTCTGTGAACAGTAACGAATAATATCTGTAATATACTTTTGTATTCTAGTATCTGTTTTACAACATAGTATTGTTGAGGTCACAGTAAAATTTCCCAATCATTCTGTCCTTGTTCCATGTATATCTTAGAATTGTCATCCTTTGAAGCATTTTGTGATCCTTCAAGGTATTACGTTCTTCAATGCAACATACATAGAAACTGGAAGAGAATTGCAGCTGTGTGAGCTGTTACTTGCTTAAGTGATTATAAATATATATTTTTAGGTGGCTGTAATGCAAATAAGTCCACAAGCATGGCCTTCTCTAATAGACAGAGAGAATGCTGTTGAACATTACAGGCTCTTTTGTAGTAGTAGGCTTTTGGAGTCTTAACTATAATTGCTGTCTTCTCCAGATATTGAGAACTACTTGTCTAACAGCACAGAGATATTTGAAGACATGCATGTAAAAGGGAGAGGTTCTGTTTTATATCCTTGGTCAATAATCTCTTTTGTGATTTTGTTTGGCAACTGCCTCCAGAAGATAGGTTGGAACAATCAGCAGACGAGATGATGTTCTAAATAGTGCAGATAAGTCTGCAAATGACTGAGGTTGAAGTGAAGTATCAACTTTATTACATGATTTTTTTCCCCCTCTTTTCTTTCCCCACTGTTCAGGTGTAACATATCTCAAATTGTTAAGTAATATCGAATCAGGGTTTTGAAAAGACAAATGTAGCCTTTATTTACAGCCACATCCTTTATACCCAGGTTTGGAATAAAATTTTAGAAATTTTATGAAGCATGGAGATTTGTTAAATAAAATCCCTTCTGCAGCTTGTTCAAAGTGCCTCCCAGTAGCTCTCTGGTGATGGCTTCCTGCTGTAGCCAAAAGTGTGAATAAAGCTAACTTCTGTGTTTTTAAATAGGATTCCCTTGGCGGTAATGCAAAAACATCCATAATTGCCAATGTTCATCCAGGATCCAGGTGTTTTGGTGAAACACTGTCCACCCTTAATTTTGCTCAGAGAGCAAAGCTGATTAAAAACAAGGTAAGATAGTTATTTGAGGTCTTCATTGTTGCAGCAAACAATTTCTTGTTACTTTAACTGCATGTCTGCGAACAAGATAAATTCATTGAAATAGTCTTCTGCTTTCGCTAATTTAAATGACTTCAACTTATCTTGAATTCCTACATTTGCTTTCCTAAATGTCTGAGAAATTATTTTTGAAAAGGCTAAGTTTGCTTTTGGTTATGAATAGAGCGCAACAGCTGGGGACGAGGTAATGGCTGTTAATAGTGTGTGTTCATTGCTTGTCCTTTGAGCATGCCTTTGGAAAAAGTAAGAAAATCTGTACTAAATATAACACTTTCATTTAAAAAATACTTATTGAATAGATACACTCTAGTGTATCTAGCTTTTATATATGTTAATTCCCAAAACAGAACTTCTCATCAGTGGGTTTTGAAAGTCTCTTGGCATTTGGTTGGGAACTACTGCCTCTGATGTATACTGCTTAGCTTTGGTCAAAAAGTTCCAGAGAAAATTCTACAGAAAACATTTTTTTTTTTTCAACCAACATTTTTAGCTAAAGTGCAACTTACTGATTTCTCAGTAAATTGAGAATTGCTTTTCCCATGAGTTATTCCTTTCCTAAGATAGAAAATGTTTTAGTAGTTTTGTTGCCTTGCAGTCTTTGACTTTTATCCCATAAGATAGAAGATTTATTTTTTTGTACTTGTACCTCCTCCTAATTTTCTCTCAACGTATTTGTGAAAGGCTGTGGTAAATGAAGACACACAAGGAAATGTGAGTCAACTGCAAGCTGAAGTCAAGAAGTTGAAAGAACAGCTTGCTCAACTTACTTCAGTGCTATCTATGCGTGATATTTCTGTGTCACAAGGTGAGGCTTGGGAGTGAGAGGAGATAGAGCTTGCTACGTTTTTAACCTAGAGTGTTGGAGCCTTGTATAATCTATTATATTGTATATATGTATAATCTATTGATATGTATAATCTATATATATCTATATCTCATTGCCTATATTTAGTATTTTGCAGAAATTTTTAATCTGACTTTATTTTCTTCCCCTTCTAAGTTTATGTACAGGGTTATGTTTCTGTTAATACCTAGAATACTCTTCCTGCTCATAAGAGGTATGCTGCCTTGCTGCCTAGTCCTTACAGTAACCAAAAATTGACATGAGATTGCCCATCTAGGTTGGAGGGATGACACTAAGGTGTTGGTAATGCCCATTGAATCTGCATTCTTCTTAAGCTCAGGACTAGGTTATTCCCCCCTCTTCCTTTCCCTTTTGTCCCTTCAGGAAGATCCAGAGAAGGAAGTTCACTTTTCAGTAGGTGAACAGTTTCAATTTAAGATGATAATTGGGTTTTTATATGTAGTTTTTTCTACCAGTAGCTTTCCAGTACACTTATTGTATCTGCACTGTAGGTCTCAGCATAGCTTTCTGCTATATATACTTCTCTCTGAAATGAGCTACTTTATAATTTTTGGTTGCAAGGTAGTAAATTTGGTCTTGTAACTCTTACTGTGATCCTAGGCCAACTCTTTCCCCACCTTGCTCAGAAATAGAAGATACAACAAAAAAGATACTACAGAATTTAGAAAGGCCCCTATAGCATAAAGGGCTACGGTTAGGTTTTCCTAAGGAAAAAATACTTCTTGGTGAATATACACTTTTAACCAGTACAAACATGGCAGTGATTATGTGGGACACTGAATTTTACTGTCTGCGAAGACACAAATATTAGAGGGCTCAAAAACTTTGTTAGACTTGCGATCGAGTTCACAAGTGATGATGCTTTAGCACTCAAGAGGCTTTATGTATTAGCAGCTGTGTTTAGTCTATGCAGTTAAATCATGTTTGCAATGTTTGATCCCACAAGTATGAAAACTGCTTACTAGTTCCTTTAAAACTATGATGGCATTTTTAATATACTAAATTACAGTGAGGTAGTTATGCACCTGGATGCTATGGCAATTAGTATTCTATACATAAGTAGTTTTGCCTGCATGAGGATATTCAGGAAAGCTTTTTAGAATTAATTTCTGAAGTGCATTAGTTAAGACCTTTTAATCCCTTGTGTGGATACCTTCCTTCCAGATTAAATCACTAATTGTCCATTTATTTCATGCTTATTTTCCTGAATTTCCTTCTCATAAACCAGTTAGTCCACTTCTAATATGTACAAACTGTATTAATGCCAATAATGACTTAGTGTTATCAAATTAATTTCAGAGGGGTTTTGCATATTATAGATACACTCAACTGAGTGAACCGATTCTTTTATTTTAGTAGAAGTTCATCATAAAGCTGTTTAATGCTTGAGCAACTTTGTTAATTATACAATTATGTATATTGACTCTGTTCATTATCAGTACTTGCAGGTGACTAAGAATTACAGTCTAAATGTCTTTGCTGTGGGTATGGTGCATGATCTTAGAGGAATTCTAATTTTGGAAGAATTTGTTTAAATTTCCTTCACACAACTGTCACATTATGAATTTAGGAAAAGCTGGTTAAGCATTAGTTTCTTTGACTTACCTTACAGGTGCTACTGAAAAAGGGAAGAACAACATCAATTACATGAATAACTTTCTTGAAGCAATGTTGTTCTGGGAGAAAACAGAAGGTGAAAAGAAGGTAAGAAATCCTGATACTTGTAAGTGCATTTTGTGTGCTATCTGATGAGAGCATATTGAAACTGACCCTCACTGTGATTTTTTTTCTTTGGTTTTGAATAAAAATACTCTGTCCAAAGACAATAAGGGTTGGTAATAAGGGATCTCAAATGACATTTGAGACAAAATCTTTCCAATTCAGAGAAGCCATAGGATAGCTTTCAGAGTTTGTTTACTTTTAAGGGGTGGGATTTTTATTTGGATTTCCTAATAAATAACTTGGACAGAAAAAAAACAAAATTCTGTTTTTAATTTTGAGCACACCTTTGAGTGTTTGGATCAACAGTGTGTTTTTTGAAGCGAACTTCCCTGTTAACCCCATTTTTTTATGCTTTGCTTCATGTCATGGCACAGTACTGAATCATCCAAACTGGATTTTTTTTTTAAGAAAATCAGCAGAAACAGGCACTGTAGGGGTGCATCTGATGTGCTTACCTTAGTCTACAGGATCATATTGAAGCTTCTAAATAATGTTTTTGCTATATATTGTGTGTAATTTGTTATTCTGTAGAGAGCAACAGCTCATAGCAAATATCTTCCAAATAAATGATACTCTGTGTATTCACAAAATCAGTGTTATTTTGCATGATTTGTGTGTGATATGTGTACCTTAAAAATTCATCAAGTGTAACCACCATTTTTCCACCAATCTGTATATGTACTTTCTAAGAATTTATTAGAAAAAATTGCTCAATTAGAAGATCTGTGTGCCAAGAAGGAGAAATTTATTCAGTCCAATAAAATGATAGTTAAATTCCGTGAAGACCATATTATTCGCTTGGAGAGATTACATAAAGAGGCTGGTGGAAGTTTATTGCCAAAAGAGCAAGACAGTCTCCTCAGTGACTTGAGGGAGGAATTGCAGATGCTCAGAGAACAGGTAAGCCTTTTAGGTTTTGTTTTTTAGAACAATTTCATTTTGTGAGAATATTTCACATGATAGAGTTGTGTGATGGATGGATACAGGCTTTTCGGGAAGGATAGGCAGGAAACCAGTGGATGGGTCATAGGTCCTTTTACAGAAGCATCTCAAACATGGTGTTTCCCTCTGCAAGGGGCAATGGGTGGCTTTAAAGCTGGTGAGGTTACATAAGAGGAGAGGCTAGTAAGGGTGATATCATGGTGGGAGCTTGCTACCATCCACCTCATCTGGGCTAGGTAGAGGACTGTGTCACCTTTAAGCAATTCAAAAAAGTCTCCAAATCACAAATTCTCATTTTTATGGGAGACTTTAATCTCCATGACACCTCTTGAAAGGGAAAACCAGCAGAGTGCAGGCGATAAGCAAGTTTCCAAAGGATGACAACACGGTTGCTTGATGGCCCAATGGGGGTGATGCTGTCCTGGAGCTGCTTGAGGAAGGCTTCAGGTGAGGAGCTTTAGGTATCTGGTAGGTGTGGAATCACTTATGAGGCAGTTCTGGAGAACAAAGATGCTCAAGAGAGAAAGCAGATCTTGAAGAACAGTCTCCTCCAAGCATGTGTAGGGAAAGGAGTAGATGTATTAGAAAATCAGTTTGAATCGGGGGGAAGGTACAAAGTCAGGACAGTCATTGAAGGACTAAACAAACATTGCTGTGATGGGCAGGGGCATTGTTAAGAAAGCCAAAGCTCAAAGTTGAAATTGAAAAGCAATGATGAGCAGCAAGAAAAGCTTCCACTGCTCTATTACCAGTAAAAGTATGGACATAAAATTTAAACCCACTGTCTTTTTTGAGAGCAGATTCCAAGGGGAGTATGAAAACTGACAGAACTAAAAAAAAAAGGGGGGGAGGGGGAGAGCGGGGCTGACTTCTAATCACTGTAGGGAATACTTTTTTCTTTATTACAGTGTAATGCTTGTTAAAGATAGAGCACCAGCTAGTTATGTATAGCATTGTCCAGAAAATAAAAACTATTGAATATAATACTGCTTATCACAGATGGAACAACACCCACGGATTGCCAAGTATGCCATGGAGAACCATAACCTCAGAGAGGAGAATAAGAGACTTCGTTGTTTACAGTCGGTTAAAAAGGCGCAAGAAATTGATGCTCAGACCATCGCAGACTTAGAGAAAGCTTTTCTGGAAGCTTCAGCCACAGAGAAAAATACTGGAGGTAAAAATAGGATAAACTTTTTCAGCTCAGTAACCTATTTTGATTGTGTGCAGCGGAACGTTGAAAATGTCTGTTTGCTGCCTTCAAAGTGACACCTGAGGACTGTTAAAACAGGTTGCTTTCATTTTATTCATATCAGCCTTCAAGAAAACACAGCAAACAGGGAATTTGGATTCTTGTGAACACCATCCATAATCTCATTTCATTGTCCTTAATTGTTATGAAAACGGCGTAATTTTTCATAGCAAAAACGGATAATTATTCTAATGTTTCATAAAAACCGGATAATTATTCTAATGTTTTTCACGTAGACTGTGCTAATACACATTTTCTCCAATGTCAATTGCTACTATGATGTTCAAAAGCTTACAAGTGCTTTAATTTTACTAAGACTTTGAATATTTGAGCTAATATGTGATTTCAGAGTGTATGTGTGTTCTTTAGGTCATCATTTATATTCTACCACCGTATCAGTGGAAGGCAACTCACTGGCATCTGTTGAAAGGCTGAAAGCACGCCTGCTACAGACTCAGAGTGATCTGGCAAGTTCAAAACAAGAATATGAAGAATTCAAAGAGCTAACCAAGTGAGATTTAAAAGTTTAGAAGTGTCTTTAAATGATGACTTATATTGATTTTTAAAAGTCTCAGATCCTGAGTATGCAGTCTAAGTATGCTCTTTGCATGCGAGAGACAGATTAAGGAAAACGGCAGGCACACCCAGCATGTTCCTGTTGAACTCAATTACTCCCAGACTAGGAGACAACCACGATGCAAGCTGAAGGCATGTCTGCACTGTTGGAAATCAATTTGTCTCCCCAAATGAGGGGAATCAACTCTTTAAAATGGCAGATAATGGCAGGAGAAGGGGGAATGGATTTAAGCTAAAGGAGGGAAGGGTTAGGTTAGATATTAGGGGAAGCTGGAACAGGCTGCCCAGACAAGTGGTGGATGCCCCATCCCTGGAGGTGTTCAAGGCCAGGTTGGATGGGGCCCTGGGTAACCTTGTGTAGATGTTGGTAGATGGATGTTGGTAGCCCTGCCTGTGGCGGGAGATGGAACTCTATGACCTTTTGGGTCCTTTCCAACCCAGTCCATTCTGTGATTCTATGAAAACTCTTCTTTATGCTAAAATGCTTCATAATGCTTCACAACTTGCAGCAGATGCACATACAGAGATTTGGGTAGTCGCCTGCTTAATGGGCCAGGTGGTGGTGTGCTTAGTTTCCATCTTGGGCAAGTATGTTTCAGTATTCAGGGAAATATTACAGATGGAAGCAGTGACACGAACTAACAGCTGATGGGTTTTGGGAGTATTGGGGTTTTTGGTTTTAGTGCAACAGTAGTTTTTAATATAACATCTTTAGGATTGCAAGTCACCATAAATATAGAATCCCAGCACCCAAGAACATTTTGGTTAAATTATTGATTAATTTTTTGTCTCTACCTCAAAGATTTTTAGGAAATGGTACCACTATCTTGAAAGTTGTTATTGGAACAAAAATTTATTCAAACTAGAGCTAAGACATGATGTCAATAGTTCGTTCGTGTCGTTTTGCTTTGGTATCTAAATATGAGATGAGGGCCTGCTTTGACCTTACTAATGCAGTAGAGAATTTACTGTCATTGTTCTCCTTGAGGGTAGCATGAGATAATGTGAAAGGCCTGAGTCATACCTTCAGTGTGTGTGTGTGTGTGTGTATATATTTTGTATAAGTGAATAGTACATGGCTTAACTTGATCAGCCCCATTTCTGAAAACTTCAGGTCCTGTTACTGGAGATGCAAAAGGAAAAAGAAAGTTACATTTCCATCAGATATAATGTAAACATGGAAGGCAAATGGGACCTGATTTTTTTGTTTCAAATGGCATTTACTTTTAGCTTATACCTGATGTTGTTGCTTTTTATTGGTTTCCGTAAATCTAGAGTGTAATTCTGGAGGCACTGGGCACAAAGTATTTCCACTTTTGCCTCCCCACTTTTTGGGGTTTTTTTCTTTTTTATAAAGTAGATTTGTAAGGTCCTTTTTGCTCATTCAGGCATTTGTTCACATCAGGACTTTTATTCTTGGATTTATGTAGCAAATCCTATGAATGTTCTAAATTGTAGTGTTACAATCTACTGAGTTTATCAATTCAGTAATCCATCTGTTGTTTGGTATCACTAGTTACATTGGTTTATTTATAACTTCATAGATTAATTACTTTTTCCTGCCCATTTGCAGTATGCTTTATGCATGTCTGTCTTGATAGTATGTCTATGTTTTTATTGTCTATTACTGATGTTTTCTGAGTGGGGTTCAGTCAAACAGAAGTGTGCTTTTCAGACTCTGGATTTTGCTGAATTTTAAACTTGTTTCCAGTTTCAGAGCAACAGGATGCTTAATTTTACATGCAAGTGTAGCTATATGCTGTAACTGAATAAGCAGAAATTTAACAATTTTATAAGATTAACATATGCTAATTTTTCTGTTGTCCAATAACAGTCAGGCCTAAAGTTCAATCCTGCTCCATCAGCTTTGTTGCAGCTGCTAAAATCATGAGGGAAAGCCATATCATTAAATTGTCAAAAGATTAAATAGTACATTTCCTCCTGCCTGTAGGGTTTGACCCTACAATTATGTTAGTAATGCCAAATATCACAGTGTAACGGCATGTAGCTCTGCAAAATACCTAATCAAAATCATCCCTAAATTTCTGCTCAACTGTTGGATTTCAGTTAAAGTACTCTTAGAGGGCAAAATTTTAACAGAGCAGCACTTCCAAAAAATAAAATAATCTTGAAAGGATTTTCTTTAATCCTGGCAAGCACCAGGTTCAGACTTCTCATATAACTGGATAACATTTTTAAAGCTTAAAACCATATTGGTTTGGGTGATATCACTTTCTCATAAAAGGAAGTGCAGAGCTCTCAGCTTATTTCTGACCGTGTAATGGATTTTTTTCTGACATGTTTAGTTCTCCATCTGCTTTCTTCATTATGCAAACACAAATAAGCTTCTTAAGTCTTTAATTTTTTTTATAAAACTTTTTAATACAGCAGTAGTGGCTTTCTTCTCAAAATAATGTATCTCGATGTTTGCGCAAGAGTTCAGCTTCAGTTTGCTCACTGTCAATACTGCAGCTTATTCTTACTGACAGAGGGCATGCTGATGGACTGGTTTTGACAGCAGTAAAATATTTCCTAAACAGGAAAAAGCATATGGAAATGGAGTCAGAGCTTCAATCCCTTCAGAAAGCCAACCAACATCTTGAAAACATTCTGGAGGCCACCAAAGCGCACAAGCGCCGAGAAGTGTCTCAGTTGCATAAACTACATAGAGAAACTCTTAAGGTATGAGAATAAGTTTATATAAAACTACGTGTAGTTTACTCCTGAGTTGTGTGAGAACACAGACCTTGTGATCCCCTAACCTAACTAGCGTTCTGGCATGTAATCCCTGTGTGATACATCAGATCTGCTGCTTGCTTTCTGCTCTGAAAGACTTGAGTGACTGCTACCTCAGTCGTGACCAGTCTGAGGTGTAGTGGTTTACAAGTAGCAACTGTAAGCATCTCGTTTCACTATTCTGCTTACTGAGCTATGAAAGATGATAGCAGACAAAGTCCTAATTCCATTTTACAGTTAAAATAAAGATTGCCTTGTAATCTCTGTAACAGAACATAACCACTCCAACAAAAGCTTACCAGCTGAGATCTCGCCTTGTACCACGAATAAGCCCAGATTATCATTCTGAAGACTTTCAGTGTTCTGATGAGATGATGGAAGACATTTTGAAAGAGCCAATTCCCCCAGAGATGAATGAACAAGCATATGAGGCCATTGCTGAGGAGCTCAAAGTGGCACAGGTGAATGTTCTGAATAAAAACTCAGGTGTAACTTGATAATAATGTGGGTTTTGGCATGAAATACTTCCTTCTGACTAAATAGATTTTAATTTGCATGGGAAACTGAAGCTCTTGATGAATACTTAGAGCTTCACCAAACAATTGTCTCATTATATATTGTACGTAAGAGGATTTACAATGAAAATATTGAAAGGGATTTGAGTTGTGTATCTTAAACTACTTACAGTGTTCAGGGCATGTAAACTTCTGTTTTAACCTGATAACTTGTTTCTGAGGAAACTTCTCTATAAGTCTCTGGTGACAGCTATGTTTGGAACAATACCTAAGCTTAAGATATAATACTGTATTATTTGAATAAACCTGCCAAGTATTGCATGTCCACCTTGCCTTGTATTTTTTCTGAAGGGCCTGGAAGGTCTTTTGTCACAGAGGTAACTTTGCAGCAGTTTTCTGAACCCCTGGCATAACAGCCAAAACCCTTGTTTGCTTACAGTAGTGCAGAGATCCTGTAAGGAATTTAACTAGTGTATATTTTGAATAACTTCTTTTTAAAGCCTTATATCGCCAAGACAAACGTGCCTGAAAACTAAAGGTATTTATTGGATTCAGTCCTTGTATTCCCCGATGACTTTTCTTGTGTTCTGGGAGTTCACTTAGCAATAGGAGAAATCAGCCATTTAAGATACCCGCTTATTTTTAAATGTTCTGTTTTCTGTTGATTCAGGTCATGAAAAAAGAAAGTAGTTGGTATCTTTAATATGCAGACTGCCATATGGCATGTGAGAATAACTGGAAGGTGGGTGTTCTAATTTTGAGTGTCTGTTGTGTCACAGGAGCAACTGAGCGCAAAGCAGACAAAGCTGGATGAAGAGGAAAGCAAGAATATAAAACTCCAGCAGCACATTAATAAACTGGAGCATCACTCTGCACAAATGCAGGAGGTGAGAGAACAACATAACACAGGGCTGTATGGAAGTGTGTGTGTATATGTGGCAAGGTCTTGTCTACCATACTCATACTATTGCGTTGTTTGGTGAAGTCTCCAGTGTTTTTTGCATTCTGACTCTAAAAAAAAAAAATATAGCTCAGGCCTGTACAGGAAGACAAGGACTTTTCTTAATAATGTAGTCTGGGCTTTTTGGTTCTTCCAACATTGATTCTGAGCTGCTTGATCTTATATATAGGCAAATAGACACTAAAGATATCTGTGCTTCATTTTGCCCAACTTCATGATTTCTGAAAAACAGCAGTATTCACAAGGGAATTGGAAACTTTGGAATGCTGGAAACTCTGCTTGCCTCAGTTGGAACTGAACAGAAACATCCTTATTATACAAAATACTTAAAAGTCTTCATTATTTGCAGGGTTTGGTTTAACATAGAAAAGGAAATAAGGTCTGTTTTCTTCTCAGATCAGCCTTATTTCCAATAGCTCTGTTCTTAAAGTAGATCTCAGTTCCTAAGCTGTGGGTTGTTTATAAATAAATGGTTTAGATAAGGTAATGCTCTCATTTAGTGATTTTTTTTTTTTCCTATGGATTTCTGATTCACCAAACATCAAATTTAAAGAAAAATCCATCTTCTATTTAGCTCATTAAATGCTTTAATAGATTATTACTGTTACAGCTCTGTATCTTAGCCACACCTGTGTTTCTTTCCATTAAAAAATTTTACATCTCTTCTCAAGCTTCTTTCATCTGAAAGGAATAACTGGAATAAAGAGCGCCAGGAGCTCCTCGAACAGATAAAATCACTGGAGAAGCAGTTTCAAGACAGTCAAAGCAAGATTGATAGTAAGTCTATGTAGCACTGATATTCCAAATGAAGTTTTCTGGTGTCTAAACATTTTGGATCAACAATAGCACATGCTGAGTAACAATGTGGGTTTAAGATCTTAGTTGGACTGCTTTGTTTTTTTTTTTTAAACTTTTTTAAAAGGGAAAAAACCTCAAATACTTAAAATACCTTTTCTTTGCCCAGTTTTGCACAGTGTACAATACTGAAAATTGTTCTTTGTTCACTCTAAATGGGGAGGGAGTACACGACATGGTTATTTTATAATGAAAATATTAACTAAAAATAAAGGAAAAATCCTCTTCATCTATGGAAATGCAGTGATAGCATCTGGAATGTTTTTTTGATTCTGCTTGTAGTCTGTAGTTCTTAAAGTCCAATGTTTCATTGACCTTGTCCATTTAGAAATCCTTTTTGCATGTGATCTTCAAGGTTAATTCTGCTGAAAACATGTAAAGTTTTGTGAGACCTTCCTGGGGTGTTCTGTAGCATTATGTAACCTGTATCTAGCAGAGTTTTCTAAACAACATGTAAAAATGTTTGGTTTTTGACAGTCTTACAAAGTGAAGTCTACGACCTGCGTATTGTCCTGCAGTCTGCAGACAAGGAGCTATCTGCTGTAAAATTGGAATATAGTGCTTTTCAGGAAAAGCAGGAAAAAGAAATGAGTCAGCTTTCTGGTAGACATATGGATGTACAGTTCCAGCTGGACAGCGTCAGGTATGTTGACAGTTTGGCAAAGTGCCTTAACCTCCCTTCTGGATCTATCCAGTGATTTAGTTGTCTTCTACATGTGAACACGAACTTTACATCTCTTACTTAAAGTTATTCTTTTCCATTTATCTCCTTTGCTTGCTTTTTTTCCCCTCAGTTCTTTCCATGACTATTTCAGAGGGAGGAACATGGTGAAATTAGCAGGAAAAAAAAGAAAATGAGGCTTCCCCAATTTTGATTTGCTCTATAGCATTTTCCCTTTAAGTAGGATATACCTTTAAATCCATTGATCTCCAAATGTTAAGCGGCTGAAGAGGCATAGTTTGTTCAGTTGCTTTGGTATTCTGATTTGGTCTTTAAAATTACTGTTACTTCTCAGACTAGTCACACAAAGCAGGTGACATAAAGATGCTGATCTAAAAATAAAAGGAGAAAAATTATAGAATATACTGTGTTGGAAGGGACCTGTAAGAATCATCAAGTGCAACTCCTAGGAACCATAAAAACAAACTGAAGTTTGACTAATGAAACCTGAAGAACTAACTGTTGAGTGCAATAATTGCCATTATGGTGATGGGTTTTGGTGGTGGTCTTTTGTGTTTTGGTTGGGTGGCTGGGCATTACTGCATTATAGTGTGATATGTCTTACCTAAAGTAATTTTTTGAGTGATGCATTGTAAGACTAGGAACCTGGAATTGAAATTAAATGTTGTGGCCTCACTGATAACTTTCTGTGTCAACAGAAATACTGACTTTTTGGAGGATATTCTTTCTATAGGCTCTCCATTAATAACATGATTCCTAACATTTGCCCTTCTTTTTTCACTTTTATGATAGATCAAATGAAATAAGTTTTCAAGGCAACAATTAGGAGGTAAACAACCCAAAGTTGCCCAATCCATCCATATCCATTTCCTCAGAGCCTTCTCTTCTCCAGGCTGAACAAGCCAGCTCGCTAAGCCTGTCTTCATAGGAGAGGTGCTCCAGCCCTCTGATCATTTTCATGACCTTCCTCTGGACTCACTTCAACAGCTCCATGTCTGTCTTGTTCTGTGGATCCCAAAAGTGGACACAGTACTGCAGGTGGGGTCTCATGAGAGCAGCTGTGGATGGGAAGAGTCACCTCTCTTGACCTGATGGTCGCACTTCTTTTGATGCAGCCCAGGATACAGTTGGCTTTCTGAGCTGCAAGATTATAAAATAGTACTGATTGGAGTATTTTGTAATGAAAGAAACCCTTATCTCTTAAGATTGTGGTTGGTTTTCTTTTTTTCCTTTAAAGACTGGAACACGAAAGGGTTCTTGAAGAAAAAGCAAGCCTGCAGGATGACTATGACAATCTGCAGGAAGTAATGAAGTTTGAGACAGAGCAACTGAAGCAACAACTTCAGGACCAAGAACAAGAAGCAAAAGCGATGAACACTGAGCTTTGCGTAAGAAAAGGCTTTCAAAGGACTTTATTGTCATTACTCCTATAGCCAGCTTATTTAATTCCTCTTGTTATAACATTCATTGATGATCGATTCCACAGTAATAATAAGTTTCCTGGTGATCCTGTTTGGAAGACGTACCCTGAATTCTTTTAAAAATTTAGCACAAGATTTTTGCAACCTCAGGCTACAAAAAATATCTAATAGCATGATGGAGGAATAGATTTTTTTTTTTTTTTCTGCTGAAGAAATGGCTTTGGAAATGTTGAGGGAGATGGGTTAATTAGTAAAGGAATAAGGAAAAAATAAGCAAACACTGTGGAAAAGAAGTGGGACATTGAAATGCTGTTGACCTTTCATCTCCACGCTAGCTAAGACTAGTTTGCTTATTCTGTCTTTACAAAGGAGTTTCCTAAAAATTTTCACAGTGGATGTGATCTTGTTAAAATGATCTGTGCCTTCTTGTGGTGCATCACTGTCCTGCTCTTTAGTTGATGGTGTCCTTGAAAGCCTGTCAGACTGCAGTGACTGCAAAACAGCAGTAAGGTTGCTCAAGGGCTTTTGCAAATGATTTTGCCCACTTTTCTGCACTGTACACTGTGCCTTCTCAGCAAGTTTGCTACAAGTTTTCCTTTTTAGTGTTTAAAGGAATACTGACAGATTGGAAATTATTATTTTTAATTCCTCATGGTCTAATATCTGCTGGTTTGCCTTTAAAATCTTGGATACTGAGGAACATTATAGCTAGATGAAATTATTATCAATGGCAGGTGAGAAGAGCTGATTGCTTAAAGTGAGTAGGTGTTTTCTTTTGAGCTTGTCCAGGACAATGCTAAAGATCTTTGTTTCCACTTAAGGTTTTAGAGGAGGGGTGTCTGTCATCTTAAGAGTTAGTTTAGATTTCTGATTTGGTTTAAATTATTCCAAAGAACATATATTGTAACTACTTGTATTTTGATATTCTAGAACCTTCTGAAACTCCTGAAAACAGAAAAAGAACATAATAAAAAACTAACGTTACAATTACAAGAAGACAAAGAAAACAACTCAAAGTAAGTTTTAATTAGGGGCAGAGTTTACTTCCATCTGACTTCATTGGTTTTATCCTACACCCAAGTTGTTTTTTTCAGATAGGGATCCTGTTTGTAGAGGTGTTTTTCTCCAGTTGGGTGGAGATAATTATATATATTTTATAACTTGGAACAACACTTCATTTTATTGTATTTAATTAACATGACAAATGTAATTTCATTACAAGTGTAGCTCTTCATGTCAGTGAAAAAGTTCCACTACTGATAGCAGTGTATAGCTGGTAACTAAACTAGTAGTCTTTTGTATACACTGAGAAGGTGATAGCTAAAGAACTCTTCAAAAAAATTAAGTGCAAATAAGAGTAAGCTTAAATGACTTGATTCTTGTTAAAGCTCTCATGTTTTGATTATATTTCTCACTAGAAATGTGGGGTTTTTTTCCTCCAGGGAGCTCTTGAAAGTACTTGAAAAAGCACAGGTGGAGAAACCATCCTCTGAAATGGTGACACAGTGTCAGCAGCAGGTACGACAGCAGAATTGAATGTCTAAATCCTGTGTCTGTGTGTGTGTGTGTTTGCAGATTTCCTTGTGCATTAATAGCAACTTTATTTGTGAACTGACTGGTTCATACCAGCAAAATAAACATAAGAGTTTTCATGCTTCAGATTGTTTTGTTAAGCTACTCTTAACTTTTCATGTAAGGTAAGCACCTTAGTTTCTCCCTTTTTTTTTTGTGGCTTTCTGCTTTGCAAAACATACTTCAAAATTAATTAAATCTTTTCTTCAATTATTATTTCTTCCAGGAAGCAAAACTGCAGAAACTGGAACAGGAGCTGGCTGCTGCTGAAGAGACTATTGTTTCTTTGAAGAAGACAAATAATACAGATAAGGTCTGGGCTTGTTTCTGTTACTGATAACCCAGTTTTGTGGGTGACTGCTCTGTAGTAGAGTTAAAAGCCTAGAGTCTTTCTATGATAGTAATTCTGTGTTTCCAGAAACAATCCTGGCTGTGTATCTAAGCAAAATAAATCCATTGTTTTACTGGCATGGAGTTTGCAGGGTGGTAGGAAACTGGTATGCATAAGGAGAAAATGTGTAATAATTGAAGATTAAACAACCCCCCAAAAAAATCAAGGTAAAGCTGTCAGCTGGACAAAACATTCAATGCATAATTCCTCTGATGAGTATTAGGGCCTTCCAGTCAATGCCACATCATAATGAGCTAATAGAGAAGGTAAGAAAGGTGATACAATAATGCAACTGTGGGTATCTCATTAATAAAACTGAAGCACTTTTACATGAAAAGACTGCTCTGATGTTCTGAAAGTTTAAATAGCAAGTTCCCATAATATACATGTTTATGCTGTATTCAAAACAAGCATAAGTCACAGAGCATTTGGTATCCAGCATGATGAATTGATAGTCTTGCTATTTCCATGCTAAAGCCAAGAATTTGACATGCATAAGGCCAAAAGAATCTGGTATTGTCAGTGCAGTGTTGTTATTGAATGTACCTTTTTCCATGATGAATAAATGTAACCTTAAACTATCGTGCTTCTGTTCTCCCATTACAGCCTGAGACTTAAATCAGAGGGCTAGTCTTCTCTTGTAATGAACACAGCTGGTTACTTCATCACTTTATGTAAATGCTTAGAACAAAAGCCAGTGATTTAAACTATGTATTTCCTGTTACTCCTTTACGTGTGCATATTCAGGCCTCACTTCCACATGGTGGTTTGAAATTTGGGGTGGAAAAATTATACATTAAAGAAAAGTCCAGTAATGAAATATATATATATATATACACTGTATCGGGATTAACTTCTTTTATGTTGCAGGAAGTTGTAACTGACTTGATGAGACAGATCCAGGAGCTGAGGTCTTCAATTAATCATAAGAATGAGTCCATAAATGGGCTGACAAGAGAGCTCGAGGATATAAATGTATGTTCTGTCATTTTGAAGGACATGGTATAGTTTTTCAGTAATGGAAGGCAATGACATGTCTTATCATGGGTCTCAAACAGCATGACTCGCTGGAGCGTTTTAGAAGGAAACTTCTTTGTTTTGACATGTTGAAATCTTCTGAACATTTTATGCCTAAGGCTGTCTTGAAAACTGAACTCTTTCCACGTGGTGGGTAAAGAGCAGTGTCTCTTAAGGGACCTATTCACATCCCATAAACTATGCTCAGCTGACAGTCACATTTAGATTTTTCTCAGAAATTGGCAATTTAAGACCTCAACAATTGAAGCTGAATTGTAAATTCGTTTTTGAGGGAGTGACTTTTTAATCTTGCTGATATTAGTACGTGCTACATCTGAAAACATAAGTATGAAGAACTAAAACTATGTATTTCAATAACTATGAATAAATATGGGGCACCTTTGTTATTAAAATCGGGCTGGCTTGCAAACTGATAGCACAACCCACAGCATGCCTTAGATAATGTATGAACTATGTATTCAAAATACAGACAAAATATTGGTGAGACAGATTTCTACATGTAGTTATCTATTTTAATGATGGGTTTAGTGGTTAGTATGTATTGTGGTGGCTCAGGCATTTTAAATAATATTTTTCCATTGTTTTAACAACTCATTTCTAATAACATAGCTTGTACAATTTAGCAAGTACAATCAAGTAATCTCATTTTAACCATTGACACTGATACTTTAAATGCTTGTAGTTGTCATCATAAGACTTGTGATATGCATTTATTTGTACTACGTTTGCCAACTTTCTTTGATAGCATGTTTTCCTAGAATATTCTAAAACTTAATGCTTTTCGTAGTGCAAGTATAATCTTGTTCTGGCTGCAAAAGAAGAAAGCAAAACAATCATAGAGGATCAGGAAAAGAAAATTGAAGAACTGAGAGAATCCTTGGAGAGAAGACAAATAGCTGATAACATTGAGGTAAAAAGATGAACGTTGGAGTATTATGATTATTTGTTCAACAGACTAATTGGATGTGGTTTTGCTAAAAATACCTGCATAAAACTTAACTGCATTTCAGTTCAAACTATAGCTAGTTAAGCTGTTCTTAAGTGAACTTTTCATGAGATACTTGATAAATTCTGTTAACTTAGAGCATTACTTGACATAAATATTTTATAAGCTACTTCATAAAAACCTATGCTGAAAGCCTGGCTTAATTTCGTAAAGGCCACTAAGGAGTTATCAGCTGAATTTAATGGCAGCATTAGGTGATGCAACTGAGAAACTAGAATAGGTAGAAGAACATATTATGATTAACATTATTTCTTCCCCCACTGCTACTCTATTCAGTAACATCTTTTCTATACTCATAATTTTAACTAAAAGCTCCACCTGCTGGAAACAGATTTAGGATGCATTGCAGATTCAACTGTGGTTTTGCTTTTTAAAACTGTATCTTTGTGGGGTTTTTTAACTGTCTTTCCTGTTACCGCTCCCACTGTTATTCTGGTGAACATGTCAGGCAAAAGCACCAGCCTCTCCTTACAAGTAATCTCTACAGCATCATCTGTCACACTAGATATGCTTGGTCCAATCATATAGCACCAAGAAAGTCTTCCAGAGTAGTGTATGCTTCTCAAAAACTATTCTTAAACAGATTTCCACTAGTTGAATAAGCAGACTTTCCTCATTAATAATGCTGTTTAAATTTAACATTCTGAAATCCAAAACTGAGACACCTACCAAACAGATCACTTGGGTTTTTTTGAAAACTGAAGCAACAGTTCTTACTACAATGTTACCCTTGGGTGTACATGGCCCCTGATAAAATCATAGTCTTTTTCCTTCTTTGACTTTGTACATCACTTACTAATTTTCTTCATGCTTCTTCTGATTAGATAAGAACTACCAATCCAAGGTGGCATTTGAAATACTGTTTCTCCTCCTAGGGTAACACACCTCATGTAGGCATGATGCCCCATCAGGTAGGGTGGGAGTCTAGATCCTAGAATGAATCCAGAGGTATCTACACAGTAGCAGTGCACTGAAAAAGCTGTCAGCAGTAACTCAGCATGGATTAAAATCCATACAGTCTTATAAAACAGTGGTTGGCTGCAAATACCTCACACAAGTATCTCACTGTAACTGTACTGCAGGAAAGTTCTTGGTTTTGTTCTGCAACCAAGACAAGGGATAAGGAAAAGGTGCTAAAATAAGGAGTTTAGTGATGGATGCTTCCTACAATTGATGATGGAAAAAATGGAGAGGGAAACAGATGCTTGCAGCTGTTACCAGTCTTAGCAGCAATCACAAAACATCTTGAAACAACTGCTTCAGCTCAATAACTAACATTTCTTTCTCTACCCATCCGATGACTTGAAATAGAGAGAGCTTCTGTGTGAAGACTTGCATCATACCACTGATCAGCTGACGAGACTGACAGAGGCCTCTAAGAAGCATGAATCCTTGCTTCAGTGTGTGCAGGAAGACGTAACAAAGAAAGAAGCTCTAATCCAGGAACTCAGGGAACAGGTAAAACAAGGCATTTCTTCTGGTAATTAGCTCCTTGGGAGGGAGCTGTGGTTAACTGTAGTAAGTTCTCAAAAATGTACTTCTAATTTTAGAGCATCTTGTGTGTAGTATTCTCTGTGAAGAGCCATTGTCCTTCCTGTGGAAGCAAAGTAGTAGTTCAGGCACTTCTGAACAAAGACCAGATAACTTAAGTGCTTTGGAAATGGTGCCTAGAGATTGCAAAAATGTTTACTCTGAAAGCAGAGTAAAACTATCGATACCTACAATAACAGAGCAACCTGAGGTTATAAGCAGGGGGATTACTTTTACCTCTGCTTAACTCTTACTCATAGATGATATCATTATGTAATGGAGATAACTGTTGAGCTCTAAATTATGCAGTCTGAGAGTGAATGGCAGACTGAATAGCTGTGTTAAGCCTCTGCCCAAATTTTAGCTTGAGTTGTCACAGCTGTCATAGTGCTAATTAATGTATTTGCCTTGGCAAAAACTCTTAATAAAGATAAGTTGTTTTGGAAGTAAGAGTCCTTTTGTCCTATTAGCATATTCTCTTTGAGAAAACTAATTAAATCTATACCAGTAAAATCTTTGTATCAAATCATGTTTGACCAGTAATGTTTGCCAGCAAAGTTTGTAGTGGTTTTTCTGTGCTAACAAGCCCTTTGCAAGGTAGATTGTGTTGCTGTGGCAAAATCAAATACCCAGGACAAAATTCAGATTAGCTACCCAGAATATAGTTTGTATATGCTTTCCAAAAGTGGTTGTTATGTGCAACTATTGTATGATTAACAGTTATTTAGGAGTAGGAAAAAAAATAAGGGAATAACTTGTGGTGCACTTAAGTTTGCTCAAAATAGAGATCTGGTTGCTGTTTCTCTGTAGTATTTTGTGTGTGTGTAATAAGCTGGTTTAATTCTAATTGTGGATTTTAATAGTTGGACAAAACAACAGAAGAACTGGAGAAGAGGAAGAATGAGTATGAACTGAAAATGAAGCAGATAGATTGCTTTGTGGATGCATCTTTAGTAACGTTTCCCCAGGTATGGCACATGTTAGAGAAACATTTTCTTTGTAATGACTGTTAAAGCTCATTGAAAAGGACTAATACACTTTACAGCGTGGCTTTGGGCTGGGAGCAGAACTGACAGCGTATTAAGAACAGTCAAATCCCATTCACCTTGCCTGTAATTTAAATGTATTATTAACGATTAGTCTGCCAGGAATTTATCAACATATGTATCTATTAAAACGTGGAGCCAGTATGTAGGGGGAAACAGTTCTTTACTAAAAGTTTGTGTATTTTGTTTCTTTTCACTTGCCAGTGTCCAAAAACTCCCCCTAAATTTGATGTGAATTTGGCAAAGCTCTTGGAAACTCACGAGCAAGAAATAGCTTACCGGAGGGCTTCTGCAATAAACCTGGAGCACCTTGTGCACGAGCTGAATGAAGAACGAAGAGCTAAAAATGAGGAAATTCTAAGGCTGAAGGTACTACCAGTTAATCTCTACAGGCAATTTGTAAGGTTGAAATAAGACACAACACAGAGTTCAGATTTTCAATAAGCTCTGCTTAGTAGTCTCTCCATTAAAGGGGGAAGGCTGTTCTTGGTCTTCTCTTTACCTAGGCTGGTTACAAATGGTGACAGCTTGCTTGACATGTCTGTCTATATCATTCTCCCTAAGGACTGAGTTGCTTCCTGTTCAGAAGTATCAAATGGTAACATCATTTTTGCTGATGAAACTGTTCTTATTCTGAATGAAGTTTCTAACAGAACCGTAAACGGAAGGGTGATGCAGGCCTGTGCTAGAGAACTGTCCCTGCTTTTCTGAGACATAGTTTTGTCTTGTGTTTGGCTCAAAAACACGATCAACTGGAAATGAAAATGGGAATTTTCATTTGGTCTTCCAATAAAACCTTTTCAATTTCCCTTGGTTAGGAACAATTAAGTGAATTGGAGAACTTGCGCTTGGAAATGCAGATATTGGTGGAGAACAACAGGAATTTGCAGAGCCTTGTAGAAGCTCAGAAACTAAGCAAGAACAGGTAAAATAAAACTCTCTTTTGGTAATTGGTGTTAGTGCAGGGAAGAGCAAGCTGTAGGGAAAAGGTCAGCCTTCATTTCTAATGCTAAGCAGCAGTCTCAGCTCACTACTTTGGAGCTGGTACAGGCTGACCAGTGCTAGAATTTGAAAGGCTCAAGCATAACCAATGATTCTAAACTTGGAGGTTTTAAAATTCATGCAAGTATCCACTGAGAGTAAGAAAACGAAGAGCATTGCAGTTTTGTCCAACTGTTTATAAGATGGATGAATTTGGGGTGGATTTTGAAAGCAGGCGGTACTAAATATTAATTAAATTTTAGTTGTCAGAAGTTGTTAGAACTTTTTAAGCTGGCATTTAATTAACATTAACCAGAAAACCACCCACACATATGCACACTTACTCTCTGACTGAGGCTGTTTACACCAGATAGGAAAAATAAATCACCCTAGCTGGGTATGCTGACAAAGATTAAGTTACGGAAAATATCAAAGTTTAAATGTCCAGAGTTATTTTATGGTGTTCAGTATTCTGAGTACGAACACGTGTCAAGGCAGCTGCATGCAATTGCTAGTTTAATCTGAATAAGATGTTTTTACAATTGGCTTCCTCTGTGAGAAACTGTTCTCAATTTTTGCATCTCCTAGTGATCAGAAACACCCTGATGTTCAGTACCTCAAAGAGAAAGAGGAGGAGATTGCTGAAGAACGACTTGCCAAGGTATACTGCCCTTCTCATGTTTCCCTGTTTCCCTGCTGCGAAGCATTAACAGGTTTCTCTTCTATTTCATGGCAGTGAAACAAACACTGATTTCTAGTGAATTCTAACAGACAGGGAGCTTGATACTTCTCTCTTAAGGTTTCTGTCTTCCCTAACACCAACCAACTGGGTGTCAGCTCCCATAATAAGCAAATACAGATTCAGATCACTAAATCTGACATTTCCACAGAGCTGGAAAGCGAAGGTTGTGTCACTTGCTCACATCAGGGCTCTGCCGAAGGGAAGTTACTGTCGCAGCCGAGGTTGCCATGGATCTCGTAGACAGAAGAACCCCCTGTTAAAGCTCTGCTGTGTATGAATGGGCAGAGATATTGCTGTGGGTCATTTGTGCTAGCATGAGAGTGGAAATCTCTGTGTACAGCAGAGAGATGAACTTAGTGAATATTACTGATGTGAGCTACTGGGCAGTCGGTTGATTTTTGTAGTAATGATATATGTAGCATTGGTTAAGTGACAATTATTTTTAAAAAAGATGTATACTATATGTTAAGAATGTAACTGATATTTTTGAACTTTACAGAATAAAGCAATGGAGGAGATGCTGAAAATCAAAGCAGAGTAAGTTAAATATTGTTCCCTGGACTGGAGACTTGATAAAACTCATTAATACCAAAAATGTATATTTAAGCAATAAAAGCCCAAGATCTGGAACTATAAAAGAGTAGCTTGGAAAGGTTACTTATGCTTCTGCAAGGCACACTGAGTTCTTACTCTTTCTCATCGGTAGGTGGTAGCAGCACCTACTACTACATTTTCTAAAAGGAAACTACTCTGAAGTAGGTGGAACAGTAGAAAAATTTAACTTGAAAGGGTGGGTTTTACTTGTTTAAAATGATCTATGCCATACAGTTTTGAATTTTTGTATGCAGCTAATTCTAAGCATGTTCCTCTTCAAATGAAGTACTGTTCATTACTCTTTAAAATTATAACATACTTATGATTTTTAATAATTAATGCCATTTTTGCTTTCTTATGCTCTTTATGTTTAGTGCTTGAATAATGAAAATGGGTTCTTTTTAGAGGATTCCTAGATTAGCTTGCACTGTGGGGCAATTAGACCTAGGAATTCAAGTGCATTGCACCTTGGATGGGTAGTAGTCAATAAATTAAACACTGAATTAGTAGAAAGAAGTTAGTCTGAAAATGTTGCCTCTGTTCTTTTTCTGATCTGTACTGCTTCAGGCTCTATAGTGGCTGGATCTCCTAATTTATTTACGTTTAACAGAGTGCCTTCTCTGTAAATAACTTAGGTCTTATGAAGATAACTTTTATCACTGTGGTCGTTTCAAAAGCAATTCCACACTAAATATTCCCAAGGCCTCAGCTTGACTCGTGGTTCTCTTGCTCTTCAGTGGATTGAGGTTTTTGTACCTGTCTGGTCTTTGGAATAGACTTTGTAGTAGTGTTAGTCTCATACAAACAAGTAACATGCAAAGAGGAAAAAGGGTCTCTTGTTCATCCAGAAAATGCAGCAAGTGAAAACCGTTTTCATGCAGCAAGTGTTAAACACAAGCCTTCAGTGAAAACAAAGCTGAATGAGAACAAAAATGTTTGAATTTCTGCACTATCGGAACAGACGTGCAAAACAACTCAAGTTCTTATCAGTAGACAGGCTGCTAACTTTGATAGCATGGCTTATTTATATATTCTTTATTTATATATTTATATTCTGTGAACCTGATAGAATGAAAACATTTTCAGCAGACAAGACAGCTGTCCAAAGTGATGGTTCTCCTTTTTGGAGGCCAAACCTGCTCAGCCCATCTCTGAGCTGTCCAGAGATGTTTCTGAGCAGCAAGGCTATTGGAGAAATGACACTTACCAGCAAACAGCTTAGGGGAAACTTGAAGAGCAGCAGAGTTCATCTGGCATGTTTACACGCCTCAAGTGGAGTCTCACCTGTCTGGTAGCTGAAGCTTGTGCTTTCTTTCATGAGTGGACTTGTGTGGAAAGCACATACTTCCCAAAAAGAAGAGCAACTCCCAAGTACCGACTAGTTCAAGAGATTGTATCAAACTCAAGAGCTGTGGAGCAGAATGTCATTTTTCCTCCTGTTGGCACTGAGTTCTAGGGCAAACAGATCATCTTAAAAGTCTGTTTGTGTAAGAGGCTGCCTACATGTCCAAGGATGACATACTAATTCAGTTGTATTTTGCTGCTGTTGGGTTTTAATATTATATGATGCTTTTATATTGGCAGATTAGAAGAGACAAAAAATACCCTCAAAATCAAAGAGAATGCTTGTCTTGAAATTACTCTGGAGATGGAACGAACAAGAGCTTTGGAGCTGAAAGCATTTAATGAAAAAGAAGAAATCAGATCAAAACTGGAGGAAACATATGAAGAGAGAGACAGAATTGGAAAGGTTCTCTATGTGTATTTTTGGGGGGCTGTCTATACAGTAGAATCTTATTTGGCAGAGGTAGAGCTGTTGCTAGTTGGCTGACACTCCAAATTAGCAGTGAAAGACTGCCTCTGAGATGGTTTCTCTTGCAGTGTAGTTACATTTGCAATGCTGTTTCCTGCACTAGTGGAACTCTGGGTGTGGAAATCACTGTTACAGTTGGTAATACAAATCAAATGGTGGTGATGTTGGGTTTTTTCACTCTATAGAGGGTTCTAACATCATACCTACGGAGGCATAAGGCAAATATTTGTTTCCTGATTGACACAGCTCTTGTATCACATGTTACAACAAACTTAAATGTTAGTATGTTCATAGTTCTAAAGAAGCTATTTCTTCTGAAAAGAGAAGGAGGGGCTACAGCTTAAAGGTACACAATGTTATTTATTAATTACAGGAAATGGACTTGCTGAGGAAGCAAGTTGACTTGCTTGCTGAGGAGAATGGGAAACTCCTTGGTCATCAAAACCTAAACCAGAAGATTCAGTATATTGTGAAACTGAAGAAAGATTACACCAAACTTAGTGAGGTAAGTTGTAGAGTAGGACATGGATGAAGAGAGAGAGAAGCTTTGAGAAGGAAAACTAAAATTTCTGCTCTTCTGTTGGAGAGCAATAGATACATTGGATTTCATGCAGGTGTGTGGGTTGTGTCTGGTCTGTCTCTTCATGGGCCCTAGAGAAGAATCACCCCATTTTATTTCCTCAAGTGCACGGCGTATAAAAGACTCGAGTCTCGATATCGCTTATGTAGAAATACCAGAGTATCAGTGACATTTCCTTAACTCCCTCATGGGGTTTTTTCTGTTTTACAGGAGACTGAAAAACTTCGAGTTGAAAATGCTTTTCTGAAAGAATCAAGAAAATGTGACATGTGTAGACAGCACGATCAGCTGTAGTGACACAATAATTAACTGCAGAGCCATGTCGCTGAAGTCAGGGGCCAACCAAAAGCTACTTGTGAAACTTGACTTTTGCTGTGGGCCCAGAATAATCGAGTATTTTAGTTCCTGGAGTTTTTTATTGGTAATAATAACTTTCAGCAAAGGATCTTATCCCAACTGAGTAGGCAGCTTTCGATGACACATTAACACCTTCCTCTAATTTTTCAAAACTGATTTTGAGTAGGTGCTGGAAGATACTTCCTTGAAACTTTTTGTACCTTGCCAAGGGAAAGCTTTCTCACTGGGAACACCCCTGGATATTTTTTTAATTCCTTTTTGTGCTTTTATTTGGGTTCCTACCTCTTCTGAAATACCATGTTTTCTACCAGAGCCCAATTCTTAATACAGTGATTTCTCTGTAATTTTTTTTTTTTTGCTAAATGTAGGATGCTTTTACTGGGTTCATATTAATAGTTAAGTTTGACAATTTTTTAAAGACTTTTCTATTGAAGTTTGTTTAATAAAGCACAAATATGAATTTAGTAAGAGACTTGTAAATAGTACCATAAATGTCTTTTGTATCCTTTTCTTTCTCTACTTGAAATTTAAACTGATTTTTAAGCATTCCTTCTTCCCCAGTACAAACTTAGAGCAGGCTTCTATTTGGGAAGTATTTTACAACCTTTTTCCTTACCAAAGGGAAGTTGGAAATGTTAAGAAACAGGACCTGAAAATATGTAGAACGTTTCAGTGAGTGTAGCGTCGGTTTGTTTCATTGCACTTGAGCCTTTCACTTATTTGCAATAAACCTTATTAGTGGAGCACATGACATTGATTTATATATCTGCATCGACCACTTGTGTTTGTGTAGCTGCTTTACTGTCAGTGACACCATCCTGTTACTTTGTACAATGCTGGTTTTGCCCACAAGTGCTGGGGTGAAGGTACTGAGATGTGAGAGAGGAAAGGGCATGGGATACCTCCTGAGCTGCTTTGGGATCTGGCTGAGGGAAAGAATTAACCCCAGCTCATCTCTGAATTTTGAAGTGGCTCGGTCCTGCACCTTTGTCTCCACTTGAACTTTGCTGTGGAGCATAGACGTACCACCCCTGACTTGAAACCGGGGAGGTGTTTGAGGGTGTTTTTTCTACAGCCAACAACGATTAACACAAGTGAAAAAGGTTTGTGAGGGCCCCTGATGCGGTGGGGGGAGGGTTTCGTGGTGTTGCTATTGTGCCATCTTCTAGGTTTCCAACTCTTCTGTGTGCCGCCTGCCCTGTTGCCTTGTGCGAGCACTTCCCTGCAGCCACTGTCTTCTCGCTCTCTGCTGCTCACGCGTGGCCTTTCTCCGCGTTGTACTCACGTTGCTCTCCTACTCCGACCTTTCCTAGCAACAAACAAATAAAGCAAGCCTTTGTACAGACACGAGCGCTGTCCCGCTGTCTTTCTCTTCCTCTCTCCCCCGGCGGAGGGGCGGCGCTGCGCCCCGGCGGGCCCCGGCAGGCGGCGGTGCCCGGCATGGGGCTCGGCGGCGGCGGGGCTGCTGCGGCGGCGGTGGTCGCAGGGCTGCTGGGGGCGGCGGCGGCGGCCGCGGCGAAGCTGGCGCTGGGGCAGGGCGGGGAGGCGGCCGGAGGCTGGGTAAGGAAGGAGGAAACTGGCGCGGGGCAGCGACTTCCGCGAGGGAGCGGGCGTGCGGTGCGGCCGTGACGCCGCGGCGGGCGTCACGCGGCCGTTAGGGCATCGCCGTCACGGGGAGGGCGCGGGACGGGTCTTCCTCCTCCTCTGCCGGGGGTGCCCAGCGCGGTGCCGTCAGAGGCGCGGGCGGGCGAGCCGCGACTCGCATCCGGAGGGAGCCTGGCACACGGGCGGCCAGCGGGCGGAAGCCAATCTGCCGGCCTGTGAAGGAGACGCCGCCGCGGCCTGGCGCCAGAGGCGGCCCCCGAAGCGCCGTTGCCGCGCTTTCCCGTCTGGTTTACTTCAGAAGCAGGGTGGCGGGACCCCTGAGCCCCAGGCGCCTGCTCTCAGCCCCCTGCTTCACTAATAACATCGCCCTTCCCCGTCCCCTCGTGCTTCTGGGCGCAGAGGCGGAGCCGTTGGTTGCCACTGCGCGGCGCAGGCGATGCCCGCCGCCGGCTGAGCTCTCCTCGGGTGTTTGGCTGGGCGATCCTTACCCCTCCCTCCTCGTGCTTCTCAAACCTCCTTCTGCTTCAGGTCACCGGGGACTGGTGGCCTTTCCCCTCGCGTCCTTACCGGCAGAGGTGAGCCCTCTTGCCGCAGGCAGCGCGAATGAGTAGATGGTGAGGTAGGCAGCACCCGCGCAGCACGCTGGTGCACCCAGGGGGCTCCTGGGGTTCGGAGCGAGGGTTGTTAAGGTGGCCAGCGTACGTTTGAAGTCTGAAAGACAACCCACGCGCGAAGCCAGGCCTGAAATAAACCCCAGCCTGGCATCAGGAAAGAACAAAATCGACTTGTGTGGTTGTTAGAGATGGTTTAAAAAGCCAAAGCTTGGTCCTGGCTAATCCTGTCGATCCTTCTAACGTATCAGAAGGGGTGGCGGGAAGGAGAACAAAACATTTTTAATCCTGATACTGATCCCAGCCCCCCCCCCCCCCCCAAAAGGTTGTTCCCTGTACCCACAGAGAAGCAGAGGGTGGAACTGCTGAAAGTGTTGACAGCATCTTCTCTTGACTATTTTTCTCCTCTGAACAGAAATATTGCCCGTCATGGGCGGGGGGGGTGGGGGTGTTGGTTGTTCATTTGGGTTGGGGTCTTTTGCGGGGGAAGGAGGGGGGAGGTTAGATGCTGTGAAAAAATGTCATGTCATTGAGGTGGAGTGTTGCTAAGTGGGTTGAGGGAGGTGATCCTTCCCCTTTACTCAGTGCTTGGTGAAGCCACACTTGGAGTGCATGTCCACTGCTGGGCTCCCCAGTACCAAAAAGAGATGGAGCTACAGGACAGAGTCCAGCAAAGGGCCACAAAGAGGATGAAGGGACCAGGACACCTTGGTGTACAAAGACCTGAAGGGAGGCTGTGAAAGGGACAGAGCCAGGCTCTTTACAGTGGAGCCTAGTGTCAGGACCAGGGGTGATGGGCACACACTGAAACACAGGAAGTTGACCCTGAACATCAGGAAACAGCTTTTCACTTTGAGGGTGACCAAGCACTGGCACAGGTTGCCCAGGGAGGTTGTAGAGTCTCCATCCTTGGAGACATTCAGAAACCTGGGCAACTAGCTCTGGGAGCAGGGTAGGGGTAAACCAAGTGATCTCCAAAGATTGCTTCCAACCTACACCAGGCTGGGATTCTGTGATTGTGGGCTTTTTTTTTATGGACAAATGGGATTTACTCACGTTCAAGTAGTTATCACCAATCACCTACGTTCTAGGTGATAATTATGAGCTAAATTAACTGTAAAAAGAACCAAGTTTTGGGTAAATGCTGCAGTCTTCCAGGTAGCTTAAACTGTGCAGGACTGCAGACACTTGGGTGTCTCAGGAGGGATCACTGTTTGAGTCCTGCACACCTGCTACAGGGGTGTCTCCTCAAGGGTGCCACACGGAGACAAGACGGGCAAGGAGTTTCAGGCTTGTGGAAGAGCTGCAGAAACCCCTGAGCAGCCGTCGCTTGTGCGGCGTGGGGAGCGGCGGCAGGTGTCACGAAGCGTGTTGGCGCTTCCAAGAGGCTTCTGGCTGTCCAGGTTGATGGCTGTCCTGGTCTTGGCTGGGATGGAGTTAGTTTCTTTCCTAGCAGCGAATGGAATGCCGTGTTTGGGAGTTGTGATGGGAGCAGTGCTGATAGCACCCTGATGTTTCTAGTTGTTGCCAAGCCATCAAGGACTTTTCAGCTCATATTTCCCTGCTAATGAGAAGGGAGGGGACACAGCCAGAACAGGTTACCCGAACTGGCCAAAGGACGTATTCCATGCCTATTAAGTTATATTCGGCATAAAAGGGGGCCGGTGGGGGGGAAGGGGAGCAGGCAGCTCCAGGAGACATGGTTTTCAGGTGATCGAGTTTCGGGACAGCTCTGAGCTGTATGGCCTGAGCTGTGCAGTTCAGTGAGAAACGGCATCATGTATCACCAGCTTCACACGTTCTGCTATAAAGCCCTGTTATTATTGTTCTATCTATCTTTCTGCTATCCCAGTAAACTATCCTTTTCCCAACCCACGAGGTTTTGGTTCCTTGGGTTTTTAATTCCCCTCCCTCCCTCAGTTCCCCCCCACTCCCTCTTAAAGAACAGGCAGCTGTGCTGTGCCTGGCTCTCGGCTGGGGCAGAGCCATGACAATGCTGTAGGGTAGCAGGACAGCTTGACGGCATCGCAGAGGTGGATTTCCTGGCCAGACCAGGAGAGGTCATTTCACATGAACAAAAGTTTTCTTTGGCTTTCCCCCTCTCCCCTGCCAAACTTCATCTAAAATTACTTCTGCCACTTCAGGAGTGATTCTGGATTATCTGAAATGTACACCGAAATTAATCTTCTCTCAGAAAAGCAATCAGAACAGTAATCCTTGACTCACAGGGCTGGCTCGGCTGAGCCCTTGGCAAGGGAGGAATTTATACCTCCCTCCTTCCTTGTGGGGAACACCTGGGGATGTTTCTGTCTCTCTGCCTGCATGCCTTTGCGATGACCGCTTCTCTGCCCAGGAGGGCAGAGGACTCGACCTCTCTCTAGAAAACCTTCCTCCTGGGCATATGCCACCTGCAGAGCACATGGCAGCTGATTTCCCTGGCCCTGTAATAGCAGAGGATCAGAAGAAGCCATGGGCTCAGGGTCACTTTTCAAGATGACATAGCTGTTGTGATGGTGGGAACTCCAGCACTGATAGACTCATAGGCTAATTCAGGTCAGGCAGGGCCTCTGGAGGTCTCTAGTCCACGCCCTGCTCTGCAATAGGTTCCTCATGACCCTGTCCAGTCAAATTTGAGTGTATCAAAGGTTGGAGAGCCTATGACCTCTGTTACAGTGTTTGATCACCTTTGGTTTTCATTGTACCAGATCACTCGTTCCAACATTTACATGCTGCCTCTTGCCATAGCCCAGTGCACCTTGGAACCTGGGCTCCATCCTCTCTACACCTTCTGGTGCCTCTTCAGGCTTTTTTTTCCCCAGCAGCTAACCTTGGTAGGCTCTTTCTGATCCAGAAAAGACTATACTGAATTTAGGTGAAACACAGAGAATTGTCTTCCCCTCCCATCTCTTTGCTCCAGAGTCTGCCCACCTGCCAGAGGCTTACTTGGACATACACAACTGCCCAGAGCAGGGTGAAACTGTCTGGCCATGCAGGCTGCGAGTGAAGCCGAGAGGCAAATCCTATCCCACAGTGAGCCAGCAGCAGGTTTCGTCCTCAGGAGGCAGCTGTTGTTGGCATCTTACCTGCATCTCTCTCTGCTTCAAGCTGAATCCCACCATGGACTCAGGGAGGTGATGGGTCATGAAGACATGGTCACTATGAGCTTAGACAAAACCATGTTTTCCCTTGCCTTTGTGTGCTCTCTGGGTGTGTGCAGGAGTCAACGAACTGCCTGGGATTTCCTCCCTTGGTGTCTTCACTTCAAGTACGTGACTCCTGGGGGATAGGGAGATGGCTGTAGCAGCCAAAACTATGGGTGTGAGGGGAGACTGCACACAGTGAAGGCTTTTGAGGCAAAACTGTCCTTTTTCCAAGATGAGGCTGTTAAATTTATTGCCAGATTGTCAAAGGAGGGAGGTCTTTCTTGAGGTCTTTCTTCAAGTTTGGCCTTGAAGATCCTTGAATGCTATTTACTTCTGAGCCAGCAATGGGCCCTCATGGCCAAGAATGCAGCTGGTGTCCTGGAGTGTATCAAGTGGCCAGCAGCTTGAGGCAAGCAATGCTCCCCTTTTCCTCTGCTCTGCCCCGGTGAGGCCATACCTGGAGTTCTGCATTCAGTTCTGGGCTCTCCAGTTCAAGACAGACAAGGAGCTACTGGAGATGATGAGGGGACTGGAGCACCTCTCATGTGAGGAAGGGTTGAGACAGGTTGGGTCGGTTTAGCCTGAAGAAGAATGTGAGGGGATCTTACCAGTATTTATAAGCATTTAAAGGGCGGAAGTCAAATGGATGTGCCCAGACCATTTTCAGTGGTGCCCACTGATGGGACAAGGGGCAGTGGGCACAAACTGGAACACAGGAAGTTCCATCTGAATTTGAAGAAAAACTTCTTTACTTTAGAGGGTGACAGAGCTGCCAAGAAAGGCTGTGGAGCCTCCTTATTTGGAGGTCTTCAAAACCCGCCTGCTCTAGGTGATCCTACTTTAGCAGGGGGGTTGGACTGGAAGATCTCAAGAGGTCCCTTCCAACCCCTACTGCGCTGTGGTTCTGTAACACAGAGGTGGTTTTGTTGCTGCTAAAGGTTGGGTGCAGAGAGCTCTCAGTAAACCCACTCTCCAGCAAGCATGTAAAATAAAGCACTGTCCCCTCAGCTCTGACTTTCCTCCCAGAGGACCCCGCTCTACCCTTGCTGCAGCAGTAAGGCAGGCGATGTCACAGGAGGTGGTGAGGACTAGTGGCTTTGGACCACACTGGTCTCAGCCCAGATTCACAACAGACAAGCCCTGGGCCACATACAGCACCATCACATAAGTCTTCCGTGCTGGTCTCAGGCAGGGCTGAATTTGAGCCCTTCCCATACATCCATCGGAGCAAAGGGCATCTCATTGCGCTGTGTGTTCACTGCCTCGTGAGCTGAAGAGCTTCCTGGAGTTCGGCTTCTGGCATGGCAGCCGTTGTATCCTGCCCCAGCGCTTCCCAGCTTGTAGTCCAAGGCTGGACTGGTGGCAGGACACGCCAGGGTCGCGTCTTGTCCTGGGCTGTTTTCTCATGTCTGTTGGCTTCTGGGGTTTAACGGGTTCACCTTCATCTGATACCAGCTGTGGTTCAGCTTCGAGCCCACACCGTTGGGGGTTGTTCCAAAGTCCCCGTGCTCTGGTGAGGACGAGTGAGCTGTCAGTGACAACACGTGGCGGTTTCCCCTTTCATCCCACAGCTGCCAGTGCTGCTTCGCGTGGCCTGTGCCGGCCTGGTGTTGGCGTGCAACGCAGTCATGTGGACGGTCTTTGCTAAAGCCCTGCGGCTCTCCTCCTCCTCAGCCGCTGCCTCTGTGACAACGACGGCCTCCAATTTCATCTCTTCGGTGAGTAGATCCCTTCCCCAGCCTGGGGGAGCGCAGCGATGTGGGAATGGCTGCAAAGGGGAGACATGAAATTACAGTATCAAGCCTCAGCTGCTCCATCTCCTCCTGCTCATGGTGGACAGAGGCCGTAGGACTTTTCTAGGTGATGCAGAAGGAGAGGTGCTGCACTGGGCAGCAGCTGTATGGTTTGCTGAACTTCCCTAATGGGCAGTGAGAGCTGGAGCTGGGAGCTTTGCTTTGTTTGGCTTTTCCTTTGCAACACCTCACCCGTGACAAGCCAGAGCCAACCTAGCTGGGTGAAGATGTGCCGCCTCTAGTGACAGTAAGGGCATTGTTTGACCTGCAGTTTTTTTCTGCTCACTTTTCACTCTCAGCAGATGTCCAGCTTTTGCTTCTGTGCTCCAGCAAGTCACAGACAGCACGTGGTATATCCAAAACTCAAATTGGTGTCCAGTTATCAACTGCAATTGCTCAGTTGACTGGACTGAGAGGTGCTGGAAGGCACAAAGAACACATGGATCTGCCCAAAATCCTGGTTTGGGACCACAATATGGCTGTGTTCTGGGATGGGTTGTCGAGTTGGGTCATCTCCAGCATCACCTTCAGCAGCCATTTCTCTTGGTGGTCCCAGCAGGAGTTTTCCTCAAACAGGATTTTTTCAAGACCAGCTCTCTCAGCAGAAGCACCTGCAGCTCTGGGAGCGTGGGAGGTACTTGGGAGGTGCTGGGGCAGCTTGTCCTAGCAAAACTTTGTCTCTGTCTTTTCCTTCAGGCCATCCTGGGGAAGCTTTTCTTCGGGGAGACATGGACACTTCTGTGGTGGGTCGGCCTGGCTGTGACACTCTGCGGCCTGGTGCTGCTGCACACCGCTGCGCCTCAGCCGCTGCAGCCCGTGGCAGAGAAGAAGGAGGCGTGATGGATGCTGCAGGGGGCATGGCACCGTGCTGCCCATCAGTCCTCACTGGCCTGCCTAGTGACACTGGCCCCGATCCCCAGGCCATTCTGAACACTCCAGACGTGGGCCTGCCGACCCCCCCTCACCTGCTGATCTGCCGACCTGCAAAGTCGCATCTTTCCCGACAGGCCTGCGGTGGTGTGGTGGCAGTGACAGCCTCGGAGGGAGCCAGTCCGTGCTGAGTCAGTATTGTGGAAATCAGGGCCAGAGGCTTATCAGCCTCTCCTCCTCTTCACACCCTGCGGCCACAGCGCTTTCCCAGTTCAGGGAAGGCTGAAAGTAAACATGGTGGCTGTGGAAGGTGCCCGTGCATCAGTACTTTTCCATAAGAGGACCTGTCCTGAAATAGAAGACCAATCAGAGGTAGATGCTGAAGGCAGCTGATACTTCATCTCTGACTGTCCTGAGTTTCCTCTCTGCCTCTTGAAACAACCTCATGCCCACCCTAAACTCCTGCTGCCCATCGGGCTGTGGGGCCCTTCATTAATTCTTCCAGCTCCCCTCCCAGGCACACACACCTTTAAACGTGCTGTTTGGATGTGATGCCCCAGAAGGGGGTGTTTTACACCTCTGGATGGTGCTGATGTAATCAACCAGATCACTGGTAGCCATACATGTGCTAAATTGTATGAGATGCCTTTCGACAGGGTGCGTGTGTCAGGAATCACCCCCCTTCTAAGGTACTGACTTCTTCCCCTGGTCCAAACATTTTCTTTTACATGGAAATTTCTTAGTTGCAGTCCTAATTGAGAAATATAACGATGCCTATAAATGTATGAGTCATGCTGGTGATATCACTTGTTTGTTCTGGGCTTGCCAGGTTGTCTCTGTCTTCTTGTAACCACAGAAAGTGAGTCAGGGTTGCGGCATGTGCAGAAAACCTAAGGACATACTTCTGCGAGCCTCTGCATCAGGACCTGTCAGGTTTGTCATGACTGACAGATCAACGCCACGTCCAGCAGAAACGTGAAAACAGACTTGCAGGTGGAAATGCGGCTGGAGTTGGGCTCGTGCCTTTTCCTTCTCTGTGTCAGAAAGGTGTCCATGTCCCCAGAAGAGGGCAGAAGCTGTTTGCTCCCAGTCCCCTGCTTCTGGAGAGCATCCTATCTCATCACATTTGGCAATTGGGTCCCAAGAGGGACAAAACATTTGCCTCTCCTGTCAGTGTGCTCCCCTCTGATAAAAGGAGTTACATATGTGGTGAGGAAGAGGGAGGGCAGAAGGCTCCAAGTGTCTTTCCTCCTTACCAGCCTGAGTCTTTGCACCTGGGGAGCTCTTTGCTTGGAGACAGAAAAAGCGAGATACATCCAGCCACCTGGGAAGCAGGGACAGGTCCAAAGTCTTGCACGTGGGTCAGGACAATCCTCATTATCAGTACAGGCAGGGGACAATGATAAAGAGCAGCCCTGTGGGAAAGGACTTGGGGATATTGAGGACATTGTTGGACATGAGCCAACAATGTGCACTCGCAGCCCAGAAGGCCAGTCGCACCCTGGACTGCATCAAAAGAAGTATGGCCAGCAGGTCAAGAGAGGTGATTCTGCCCCTTTGCTCTGCTCTGGTGACACCTCACCTGGAGTACTGTGTCCAGCTTTGGAACCCTCAACAAAAGAAGGACAAGCACCTCTTGGAGCAGGTCCAGAGGAGGGCCACAAGGATAATCGAAGGGCTGGAGCACCGCTCATATGAAGATAGGCTGAGAGAGTTGGGCTTGTTCAGCCCGGAGAAGAGGAGGCTCCAGGTAGACCTTATAGTGGCCTTTCCAGTACAGGAAAGTTGGGGAGGGACTGTTTGTAAGGGCAGGTAGCGACAGGACGAAAGGCAATGGTTTTATGCTAGAGCAGGGTAGGTTCAGATTAGACATTAGGAAGAAGTTCTTCATGGGGAGAGTGGTGAGATGCTGGAACATGTTTCCTGGAGAAGTGGTGGAGTCATCCCTGGAGACCTTCAAGGTCAGGTTTGATGAAGCTCTGAGCAGTCTGATCTAGTTAAAGGTGTCCTTGCTTGCTGCAGGGTGGGGGAGGTGGACTAGATGACCTCCAAAGGTCCCTTCCAACCTAACACATTCTGTGATTCTGTGACTTGACCCAGCATCCCTCATAAGTCTGTAGAGATGACCACCATGCAATGCTTTTCTGAGTGTGTCATGTCTCCTGTGACCTTTGTACATGATGGAGAAGTAATGAAGACTTCAAGCTTGGTTTGTTTGCCCCTGTTACTAACTCCCAGCCAGCTGTAAGCCGGGGCTGCCTTTGCACAAACGACAGGAAAAAGACCAGACTCTTTCCTCCCTGGTTAATTTGGCTGGTGCCCCTCCTGCTAACAAAGCTTTTGGAGAGCTTTTTAACATTTATTACAGTCATTGTCGGAGGTCAATGTCTAGGAATTGTTTACATATGCACAGAAAGCTTGGGCAACAATTTACATGGCAGGGCCCCCTTTTAAGGCGGAAAAACGTAAACCAGAACTGTAAATTTGCTGTCATAAATACTTGAAGGTGAAAACGTCAGTAAGCTTTCCTCCAGTTCCTGTGGGAGGAAAGGAATGTGGAGGCAGGGGTGTGGGTTTTTTTGTCAGAATCCCTTTCCTTTACCTACACAGGGTTTGGCCCACATCTGCCAGTGTTGCCTGCTAGCGTGAGGCCAGGGCTTCAAGGAAGGCTGTATGGCAAAGAGGTACGTTTCTGGTAAATTGTTCATGTGTGGTCCTACAAAATGAGGTGATCTCAAGAAGGGATACCAGCATTTCCAAACTTAAAACACTGTCCAAAGCTCCATGGCTGACATTTAGAATTTACAGATCTTTTAGACTGCACACACACAAAGATGTGACGTGAGACTAACCAGCAAGCTGTGTTTGAAGAGTGAGTGGTTCAGATGTGATAGACCTTGGAAGATGGCTGAAGATTGTGACCAGCTGTAAGAACTTGGTTTGCTAGGGCAGAAGGTTCCTTACATGGAAACCACAGTAGCGTGCTTGCATCGATCTCGTGCACACTTGAGCCAAGCTACTTCTAGAGAAGAGTCTTGGGCACACATTTCCAGCACTTCTTACTACACATCTCCCAGGTGCTGGTTGTCCTGAATCCTTCCTGCACCCTCCCTTCATTCTCAAACACAACCCTAATTTATCAGCATCACATCAGATTTTCCTCAAGCAGGGCTCTACCATGTCACGCTTCGAACAGTAGAACGAAGCAGGTGCATGGTCAACAGCAAGGCTCACAATGTCTCTCATGAAGACTAAAGTAAAGCATTCTTGAATTAATGATGGGAAGCATTTTGAAAACCCTGTTGTATAAACAAGGTCCAAGAGTATTGTGTTCTAAGGTAAATAATACGTGGTATACCTTTACAAGGAACAAAGCCAAATGAAATTATAGTTGCAGCTGAACCTTAAAGCACAGTCTGGCTGGTTAGATCAGTATACATAAAACTTGAGAAATGTCCCTGTTGTCATTTACAAGGAGCCACTGAAGCTTGGAAGGTTTGTACAACATCTTGGTCACAGCATATATCAAAATAACTTGAAAGACAGTATGTTTGCCTGGGTGGTAAGTAGCAGAAAGGGGTGCAGTAAAGAAGATCAGTAGGTTTATCCCCCGAGTTTGGTATATTTAAAATTTCCAAGGAATTTTATTTCATTGTCTTGTGTTCACCCTTAAGAGACCTTAAACATTCATCACATTGTAGGGGAGGGGGTCATATACACACTTAATTCCACTAAAATATTGCCAGTGGTGGGATGCTTTTGAAGAAGGTAGTCATTGGGACTCAAAATGCCAGAAGAGCGGTGCTACCACGCGGACTTCGGCTGTCACAGAAGAACAGTTGCAAACAAATGGGTACTAACCCTTCCATGTGTGTGGTGCCAGGCACTGTGCTTGCCTTCTGCAGGAAAGCAGCAGCAGGCCTTCGTTTTGGGAGTTCGAGAGCTGCATACAGTAGGAACTCCACAGGAAACCACGCAGTGACCGCAGCTCACTCGGGCTTGGAGAAAATCTGGAGTAAGCTCCAGTCAGTGGTAAGAGCCTTCTCAGGAGAGCCAGGGGGTTGTTTGCCTCTAAAAGTGAAGTGTGGGGGACATTATGCCACATCACTCTTTAAAAGAAAGCACTGCAAGAAGACAACTTCTGAAAACGTGGTCCCAAGGAAGAAACAAAGTGTTTCAGACTGTAAGGCAACACCTTCTAGTTTCAGGTGGAAGGTGGTGGTTGGGCTGTTTCAGGCAGGTCTGTTTCTAGATATATTAACACCGAAAAGAACCCCCACCCCAGTTAACAACTTGCCTGTAAAATATAAAACTGGTGTCATGGGCCATGGGTGGTGGGGTGGGGTAGGCCCTGACATAGTCAATGGCTGTACCTGGGGTGTTGTTTCCAGTGCTGCATCATGCACTTAAAGAGACATGTTGGGAAACTGGTCTGGCTGAGATACCAAGATGGCAGGGGCCTGTGAGCGGAGGCTGATGGATGTGGGACTGTTGGAGAAAGGGGGACTCAGGCTGACCTCACAGCAGATGACATGTGTTTAGAGAGGAGTGGCAGAGGCAACAGAGCCAAGCTCCACTCCTTAGAAATGGCCAGAACAGGAAGAGGCAACAGGTGCAGGTTGTGTCTTGGGAGTTTTGAGCTGTCCATCAGGGAAAAAATGGTCACTGGGAGGTGGGTTGCCAGGAGAGGCAGCAGAGTGTCCACACATGGAGGTTTTCAAGGCTGAGCTAGACAAGACCTCAACTGATTGGGCCTAGTGTTGGTGACTATCCCAATACTATGGGCAGGAGACTGCACGTTTTGTGAACTATGGGAGGGTTTCATGGGCAACACCATGAATACAACTGAAACTACTTTGCCCCTGAGCCACCAAGTCCGGCACTTCCCAGTAAATGCTTCTGTGACAGAGAAAGGAGGTTCTTCCTCGAGACACCGTAGAGGCCTAGACTGCTAGAGGCTTGTCAGCTAACCACAGAAACCATAACACTTGTGTATGCATTTGTAGCCTGAAAATTAATGCCCTGTTACCTTAGGAGAAGGACCCCATTGTACTTGGCTACTGGTAAGTACTTTGTGCATTGGAACATTTTCTGTTAGAGAAGAGAGTGGGCTGTGCACAGAGCTAGTGGTGGCACCCAGGGTAGGGTAATGCAGCAGCCTGGCATGAGGTCACCAGAGGACCAGGAGGCCTGCACTTTGCCAGTGCTCTGTCCCATAGCTACATGCAGCACCACAATATCCCATGTCCAGTAGCAGCACTCACTATATACAGTGACCTTTTGGACATGCTGAGCAACCAACCAGCCACTGCTCACTCCCAAGGACACTTTTTGGTTTCTGACTGTTTAATAACCTTCTTAGTTGCTTCAATTTCCCCTTGGGATTTAAGGAAAAGCAACTGTGAATGGTGGTACTCACTGCCAAAACTTCCTCAGAAGCTCCCGGGGGTACTGCGTGCCCTTGAAGTCCAGATGGACTGCTGGTGCTGGGTTAATGCCTGGGGAGCTCCTGGGCTGGGCCTCCCCATTCCCATTTTGTTGAGGGGAAATGATGCACACCCTGCTCACCACTGAAGGGATCTTGCAGAGCCCAGAAACCCCGCTGTGAGAACGGAAATCAGTGGGAGGGGAGGACTGGGAAGAGCGATGGTAAGCGAGGTGTGGCAGGTGGTACCACTGCTTGTTGGAGTCATGTACATTTTGAACCCATCACTCAACCTCGCTTGGCTCAGAGGCTGCTACCGGCTGGGGTTTCATCCCACCCGTGGAAGTTGGGGCTGGGTCTTGGCTGTATCAGCCTCTTCATTTTTGGAGCAAGAAGCAAGAGTCCATCGGGTCTGCTTGATGCCTTGATGTGCTCTCCACACATGTGCGCAGCCTGAGCATCAGCCAGGGCTTCAAACCCAATTGCTTTCAGTAAGGTAAAGCTGGGCTTAGGAAAAAATGAGCACTTAGGAAAAAATGAGCAGTGCCTCAGGGAAGGATGAGGCATTACCAATTCTGCATTTCCTGCTGCCCAGCTACTGTTTCCTAATCCAGAGAGGAGGTATTTCAAATGACTCGTTCCTTTTCAGGACACTCCTGAGTTAGGCAACTCATAGGCATGACTCTGCCAGGAACCAAAAACTCTTCCTAAGAGATCCTGGTGGGCATGGAGCTGCTCCAACTACCTGCCAAGCTGAGAGCATCTCGTGCTGCTGTGAAGGGCGAGTGCATGGATATTTTGAAGAGGGGGAAATGGGAATATACTGTCATGGTTGGGTTTCAGGACAAATGACCACAGATCCGTGCCCCTGGTCAATCCCACCATACCAAGGGGGCTACTACACATGACATCTGCCTGTCCAGGGGCGGGCCAAGCAGTGCAACCACCATGCTTTGGGTCTGTTCCCCTGTGGGTCATGAGCAGGGTCTCCAGCACTGGGCGAGACTGGCTCCTTCCTGCAAGTCCTCCTGGTGCAGGAAGGTTCTCCCTCCCCACCACACAGGCATTTCAGTCAGCTGCTGGCTGGTGGGGATGCAGCATGACATAATCTGACCCATAGTCTCTAGACTGTGTACATCTATATGTATATAGACACACACACCCACGCAGACAGATGGGAAAAGCTGTCGCACCACCCCTGCAGAAAGAAATGTTACTTGAAGACACTGGCATGCAAGTTTCTGTTTTCTCACTTAGACATGTGCAACCAAACACATATCCTGTAGGTGGGAAGGTATTCTGTCAGTGTTTTCCTTGTTCTCTGAAGCTGTTTTTAATATATGGATAAACTATTTTATCCCTGATTCAATATTTGCACTATTGATTTCCTTGCCCTTACCTTTTCTTTTTTTTTTTCTTTCTGCAGCCCTCTTTTGCTTTATTTTTCCTCGTACCTTTTCATAGTGTTTGCTTTAGGTGTAGTCTGGGGATATGTGTCCACACTGCAATCAGTCAGTGTGGTCATACATGCACACTCGAAGCTAGTTCATGGGTCAGTGGCAGTAGGGTGGATACGGCCCAGGAGTAACTGCACCCAACCCCTTTGGACCTTTTCCAGGCACGCTGCGAGCTGCAGGATTGCGTGGAGGTGGTGGTGGTGAAGGGGTCCTTCTCCCTATCTTGGGTCCCTTGATGGGGTGGGATGAAGGTTCGGGGAGTGAGTTAGAAGGCTAGGACCATTCTGTGTGGAAAAGAGACAGTGGTGGTTTGTAACAGGGACTGAGAAGACCTTGAGTTGCATGGAGAAAGTAAGGCAGCATAGCTGTTGACTGTCTCCTCTACCACAAGGACGGGGGCCGCAAGGGAAGCAGCTTCAAAGCCAGAGGAACTTCCTTCTCCTACAGTGTGTCATTTAGCTGAGGAGCTCTTGGCCGTGGGATGCAGCAGATGCTGGCAGCTTCCTCAGGTTCAAAAAGAAGGCTATTTTGGGGAGAAAAAATGAGTGCTACTGTCTGGTGGGAGTGAAATGGAGGAGGTCCTTTTTGTCATTTCTTAACGAAATCCTGAAGTTTTTGCTGAGAAGCAGAAGGAACTTACTGTGAGTCATTTTAGTCCAGCATATAACATAATCTTCTCCGCACTGGAGCATGCTTATTTTGGTGTTGCCAGTGCAACAGTTGTACCAGAGTTAAGGGTCAAGCAGTCATAGTACTAAAATGCCAAGCTCAACCTTTACAGTTCCCATGTCTGGACTGATTTTGCAACTTTGCCACTTGCATCTCAGCCAAGGAAAGAGAACGGGATCTCGAAAAAATAATCAGAAAAGGTATTTTAACATGCGACATAAACATCTTAGCATTGTAGTGTTTTGGCTTCTTGTTAAGGCAGCCCTGTATTTTTCTAAGATAGCCTGGCCTAAACCCTCCATTTCCTGAGATGAGCACAGGAATTTTCTTTCAAGGCAGGGAACGTGCTGCATGACAGTGTTTTGCCTGAGTAGGGTTCGCAGGGCCAGGAGCTCACATTTGTGTAGCTGTGGTCTCCGTTTTATCTTTTTGTCTTCTTCAGAAGCAGACTCCCTGGGTGGTACTGGGTTGGGCACAGAGACATATGGTTTTCATACCTCCTGGTTGTAAATGCCCAAGGCTAATTACTTACATCCTTAACTTTAGGCCCCAAACCCCTTTTTCAGTGTTAAGTGAGAAGGAAACAATGGAATTTCTGTAATGTTTTTATTGGTATCAATCATTTCTCTGGTATTTGCCTGTGAGAAACTCATTACCAGGTAGTTGGGGCCAGATGACTTGGAATCAGTTAAGATCTGGGCTTGGTCATCTTGCATCAACCCTTGACATCCAATTGCCTGCCACAAGTTGGCTCATGTAAGATTAGAAGAGAATCTGCCTGCTGGGAACACGGGATGCCTGTGGGGCATAGCTGACAGGTCCGTGTCATGGCCCACGGTTGGTGTACATGAGCGAGAAGTGATCAGATCAACGCTCCTTTCAGCCTGACAGCAGCACAACATGTCAGGGTCATTACGTGGATGAGATGTGTCTCACTACTTGGAAATTCTTAATGACCAAGATAGAAGCATAATGAAATGGAGAGGGGAGGACTAAGGTAGCACCCTGAATAAGGTTCAGCATGAAAGAGATGGCCCAAACCCTCAGCTGTTCTCCATCTGTGTGTTTTTGTACTTTTTATCCCCCCCAAACTTCTCAGACTTGCCATTCCCTAGGCTGTGATTCAGGAAAGACTCAACACGTACCAGATGGTAGATGTGGGAGCAGTCCTGCTGTGATCAATGGAAGGCGCCTTCTCACCATGGTGTCCCTCAGGACCCAGATATGGGCTGTACGTGTCTGTACCTTGGCAGATGCACCACTCACCCCTTGGCACCTTGAAGCAACTTTGCAGGGCAAGCAGAAGGATTAGTTCACCTTTAGAGAGCGTCAAAAAGGAATCCTGGGGTGCTTTTGATCTATTACTCTGACAGGACATATTAAAAAATTAATAAATAAAATGGCAAAACAGAAGATGTGTGAAGCCTTAGATGGTATAAAAAGCACGTTACTGTTATGGAAGGTCACTTCTCCATAACAAGACATGAGGTCGCAGGTGAATAAAACTGTAAAGCTAAGGACTGGGTTGCACTTCGTGTCCTTCCTACTTAGCATCAGTATCTGTGGTCATGCTCTGGAAGTTTGACTTCTTGTCATTTTTGGAACGCAAAATAAACAAAGCCTGAGACAAAGGGCAAGCTTGTAAACAGGGGAGCAGCCTCTGGGGAATTCTGATTTTTCTTGTTTGCATTTTATTACCTTATTATGCCAGCTAATAAGGTGACTTACCTTTCAGCTGATAGATGTAGATAAGACTGATAGCCTCTGGTGTCTGATTTTGCAAGCTGGGAAGTGAGTCGCTGTAGTTATTGGTATTAGGCTGGAGGCTGCCCGTGAAAAAAAGAGCTCATCCCCAGTTTCTGTTAATTGAAAGAGTAGGGTTTTGTGGAATGGGTTGAAGGGATGAACTTTTGTAACCCTTTGAGAAAAGAAAAATTGGGAAGAGTTGGTATCTTTCATGGCTTCAGCAAAGAGAAGGGTAAAAAGCCACTCTGCTGAACCACAGTCAGCCACTCTGGCCAGCCTAGCCAGCAAAGGCAAAAGGAGACTTGCCTGTAGGAAGAGACCACACGCTGACAGCATGAAACCAGCTGCAAAAATGCCTTTGAAAAGCCTTCTTGCAATTTTAAGTCGAAATCCCTTTTCTCAGACCTTGCCAGCAGCTGTCTTGGTGGGTATTACAGCTCAGAGGCCTTTCCTGGCAGGGCCAACTTGCACAAGCCAGGCAAGGAAACACGTGTGGGCACGCTGTACCCTGTGCCAGGTTTAGCACCCTCAAACTGAGATGCTAAAGCTAAACAAGAGAAGGTTTAGGTTAGATATTAGGGGGAAGTTCTTTACAGAGAGAGTGGTGAAGTGCTGGAACAGGCTGCCCAGAGAGGGAGTGGATGCCCCGTCCCTGGAAGTGTTCAAGGCCAGGTTGGATGGGGCCCTGGGCAACCATGTGTAGAACCAGGCCTGGATGTTGGTGGCCCTGCCTGTGGCAGGGGGTTGGAGGTCTATGATCCTTGGGGTCTCTTCCAGCCCAGATCATTCTATGATTCCATGATTCTATGCTGCCTGTGCATAGAAGGATGATAGCAGCAGGCAAGGCTGGCAGCTGCACTATGGGAAAGGAGAACTGAAAGTAGATGCTGGCTACTGACATAAACCAAATATTCCTGTAGACAGCAAAAATGAGTGACCACCTTCCAAGATGAAATAGGTTAATGGTAGGGCAGGACCCACACCCATCTAACTTCTACACTCTTTCCTTGAACTCTGAAGTTCCAAGTAAGGGTCAGAACATGCACTGTGTTGAAACCAGCCTTTTGCAAGACCCTATAGGACTGGAAATGTGACTGTCCCTGGTGAATGCATGCCCTGCCTCCACTGATGACTCTCTAGCACGCACCTACACAGAATTTTTTTCAGGAATAAAGCATTACCAACATCAATCCGTTCCTGTCTGCAGAAATCTGTAGTTTTTGCTGTAGGACTACTACATCAACACAATTAAAGCTGCCTTCAACCAAGCATGAATGATAGATAAGTACAGCAGGTTGAGACTGGATTAGAAAGCTACTCTTGGAGCCTCCAGATGAAGTGGATTACTCTGTTGCTGCAATTAAATAGAACCTGGCAATATACATTGTAAATGTACCGGTTACATGTAGTATAGGTTATGTAATTATACCAACATTCCACGTATACTTTACTTCATCTCATACCGGTTCTAAACAAACAAGCAATCTAAAAAACGTCTTTTACCTTCCAGGAGGAAAGAAATGCAGCACAAAAGGAACGCTGAAAGGTAAATTGGGGTTGTAGTGGGGTTTTTTTTCAATAGTGAAATATGTCCTTGCCAGCACATTGTCTGGTGCTGAATGGTGAGTGATGCTCCATCTGCTAAGCACATTGGCGGTTCAGACGTTCATACAGATGTCCTGTGAGATTATAGATGTGTGCTGAACCCTCGGTGCCCTAGGATGCACTAGTCATGCTCTCAAGTAAGGACACCCAACATACACCTGCCAGCAAGCAGGGACATGCCCAAAGGGTGGGATCTGCTAATTCAGCACCTAGCTTGCACCAACATTTCAGCACCAAATGAAACAGTGCTCCTGAGGTGAATACCCAGCTACCTGAATTGATGGAGAAATGCTGGTGCCTTTGAAGGTTTCCATGGGGAGATCTTGTTTCAGGGGTGCCTACGTTTCAATGCACTATCCTTGTAGGCTGAACCCCACCTTACTGAACCTTGGGCTGCTGCCATGATGGGAGGCACTGGGGGACAGCTCCCGCAGCTGAGTTGCCTCTTCACATTCAGGTATTTAGGGACACTTCTTTGGCTCACGTCATCGTTGACCTGTGACACCAGCTCTCCCCACTGTGGGGTAGACTCATGCCTCCATCTTTGGTCACCCCAAGGACCAGGATGGCAGTGGGACCCATAGGATCCAGCCAACTCCTGGGCAGAAACTTTGGTACAGCTTTCAGCAAAGAGCAGCCAGCGAATGGCTCCTGATCTACCTACCACATTTCTTGCTCCTTCTGGAGATGGCCTGTTTCCCTGTTTCTTTTCTTTCCCAGCCAGTGCTCCCACTGGGATATCTCCCCTGGCATCTGCCTGGCCCTGCGGCAAATGGATCAGCACCAGGGTCCTTGGGCTTTCCAACCCACACATGTAACTGCTGGAATTTAGCCCACATCTTAAAGTGCTTCTGACCTAAACACAATGACAAACATCTCATTGACTTCAAAGGAAGTTAGAAGGGTCCTGATGAGGAACTCTCTTTTCCTAAGGTTTAAAAGTTTGTGTGCTGCCTTGTAAAATTAGCCCTTGAGCTGCAGTCCCAGTAACCTGGATGTTAGGGCATAGGTGCATTCCTGTTACTCATCCAGCCTATGATTTTACTGTTTGTCAGTGAAGGGTCTGTCCACTTGTCATCTGATTGTGCAAATCCACCTTCCATGTGAGGCGGGATTTAAGTTTCACTGTTTTCAGGCAGGGTCTGACTATGTGCAGAGGGAGTTGTAGCCTTCCTTCTTTTTTTTTTTTTTTTTTTTTTCCACGTGAACTTCCTTTCTCTAAACACCACCCCTTGGCAGTGGACCTGCTGACACCTCAGAGCAAGCCACCGATAAAAAGGGCAGCTCGTCTTCCTTCTCCATGCTCAGAAGCAAGTGGCTCGGGCTACTGAGGAGCTCAGAAGCTACTGGCATCAGAGGCACCTCGGGTCGAAACGCCGACAAGAACCATGAGTTACAACGCTGGTGAGTTTGTAACGCTCGATGCGGTAGCCTGTGTGAGATGGGTGGTTTGGAAGGTCTCCTGTGGGGAGGATGGCAGGTCTCTCTGTGGGGAGGATGGCAGGTCTCTCTGTGGGGAGGATGGCAGCTCCAGCAGAGGTGGAGGGTTTCTTCTCCAACCGCTGTGGGTGATGCCTTGGGGAAAGGTGTTTCGGCGGCACCGGGAATAGGTTTGCTCTGGCTGTGTGAATTCTGGGTTTGATCAGTCAGTAAACCAACTGGAAAATGCAGCCTGCTTTTCATCACTCTCCTTCAGCTTGTAGACAACTGGCTCTGTCAGTGGTAATAGGGAAGAAACACAGCTTTTCTGAAGTAGTTCTGTGCCAAGGAGAAAGCGGTGTCTTTCTTTCAGGCTCCCTAATCGTGTAGATTATTGCTTTTTAGTGATGGCTGACACCATCTGACGGAAGCTTCAAAATAACTGAAAAGGGATTTATTTGGACTTGATCTTCATCCCATGGGTGTCCTGCCTGCCCCATTGTCAGAAGATCCTGCACCTAGCTAGAAAAGTGCCTGAGTCACTCCTGTAGCAGCTGCTGAACCACCACCACTGTGGTGGTTCCTGAGGCCAGCCCAACCTCAGGATGCCCCAAAACCCTGCGGCTTTGGGGTGTAGCTGTGTGTGTGGGCTGATGGTGCCTGCACCGGGGCTAGGAGCAGGTCTCCACAGCCATCAGGCGCTGTTCTGGCAGCGCTCTGAGCCCTTCTGCTTCACACCTCTGTATTCTGCGTGTGAACAAGCTGAAATTTTCCAGGAAGCCTTGGACAGCAGCACCTCTGGGATGTGATCTCACATCTTCAGGATGCGTGAGAGAGTTTGCTGGAGTTTGGAGGAGTAAATGCAGGTGTCCAAATTTTGCTCTATCTTGAAAAGCTGCAGTTCCCATCCCACTTCCCTCCTGCCTTCTGAGCAGCCCTTATTCACACTGAAGCCAGGTGTGCTATAAACGCTCTGCTCTGTATTAGTTATAGAAGTTTTTAAAGCTACATCACCTCATCCTCATGGAAAAAAGGCCCCAGGTCCTTATCGTTTTTGTTCTGGTCAATTGCTGTGCTCTTGAAACCCTGAATATCTTCCAAGGAAGTTACCATACAGTGGGGTCAGCAGGTCAGCTTAGGAAGGAGCTCTAGAGTGGGTAAATCACAGAACAACTGGGAGATAAAGTAAAAAATACTGCCTTGAAGCTTCTTCTAAAATAAAAGAAAAAAGTTATCTGTTGATATTTGGGTTTGTGTCTGGCCTGTCCCAGGAGCGAGCACAGGCAGCGCTACCATGATCTCTTGAGGTCCCTTCCAACCTCTGTGATTCTGTGATACCTGTTGCAGCTCGAGCCTCCATCCCATGAGTGGGAGCATTGTTGGCGTGCTCAGCTCTGCTCTAAACCATTCATTCCAGTGACGAACTGGGGCACCTGCAGACAGCCAGGCACAGGACACAGGGACGGCTGGCCCCAGGCCCGGGCAGGAGGCAGAGCAGGATGCCGAAAGCGGCACACAGGGGCTGCCCGGGGAGGGCAGGCTGCGGTCAAACTCCCTCGGATGTGGTGATGGGCACACTGCCAGCCCACATGTCTTGGCGTGGGACACCGCACCAGCCGGATCACAGGGTATCACGGATGTGTTTGCACAGGAATAAGCGCAGTAAGATTGACAGGTGCTGTGCTGTCAGGGTGTATTCCGAGGTATCTGCTCGCTGCTGGTTTTCTCTCTGCGTCCTCAGTGCCAGTGATTTCCAGAAGCACAGGATGGGAATGCAGTCCTTGAGTTAGAAAATGCAGGAAGGACAGATTCTCCACAGCCATCCTATACATTCATCTCCCACATCCTTCCAAAGCCCTCTCCCATCACCAGGACTCTTTTCTGGTAGCTTCTCAGCCTGGCACAGGGGTTTCTGGAAAGGACCGAGGTCGAGCAGCTTTGGCAGCTGGAGATTTGTTAACATCGAGGGAGACACACTTCCCCTTCATCCTTCTCAAAGGGGTGAAGCAATTTCAGCTGAAACTTTTTGACATCACCATTGCGCAAAGCATCAGCCTGATGTTGGGCATCTGGCAGGCAGCAAGCAAACAAAAAGCACTCAAAAATGAAATCAGTTAACGAGAGGTGATTGTCAATTTTAAATCCATTTACTGTACCACTGATAGCTGTTATGCAATTAAGATAAATATGGTTTATGTAGTTAGTAAGAAGAAATACACGGAAGTAGTAATCTGGTGGGGATCCATGGGCAGCCAGTTCAGTTTACTCAAGGCTGTAGTCGCTGCCCGGCACAGGGCTCTGTAGGAAGCGTGCCACTGATTTCAGCTTGCCCTGGATCCGTCCATGCTTGTGGCATCTCTCATGCCACAGCAGCTACCAGAAGATTTCAGCCTCTTCAAATACTAGGGATGGCTCTTGTTGATACTCAGGTTATCACAGTTGCCTAGTACCGTGTGAATCTGTCAAGGCCGTTTTGCGAACTAATCCCTTCAACCATTATGCCTTTGACTGGCTAATTTCTAAGTTACCATAAGCAGTTTTAAATTCCCTGACTCTCCCATATCTCTGACTGAATCACTCATGAGCCAGGTGCTTTTGAGGTATTGTTACTCCCTACTGTTTACACGGAATTTATCCTCTAAGGATACTTAATGGGCAGGTAACGAGACGTTGCCACGTTCTGGCATGCTCCATCTTCCCCTGTCACGCCTGGGCATCCTGCCAGGGCCTGACGCAGTAACCCCCCCAAATCCCCGTCTTTATTGAAAGCTGAGGGCTTGCTTTTTGCTCAAGCTCTGCTGAAAAGGTGCTCTGCTCTGCTCCAGAGTAGCCCTGAGCTGTCCCTCCCACAGCCCCGCACCCTTTTCCCGGCCCTGTTTCTGCCCGGAGTTGCAGGAAGGGGGAGCAGCCCAGAAAACAGTGGTTTTAAGTGACGTGGCCTACAAAATCAGCAGCTGGGTTGGGAAAGAAGGGGAGCAGGGCACCTGGCAGGGTCTCTTCCAGGAGTCCAAAGCTGTGCTGAATTTGATCTGCAAAAGCAGCATGAAGGGGGACAGGGTGCTGCCCACCCCACACATTTAGCATCCCGCCCCTGGACAGGTAGCATCTCTACAGCACAGGTGGCTTCCAGCCCCAGCCCTTCCTTTGGTACTTGGGTTGTAGGAGAAACCAAGTCCTCAAAAAAACAACCCCACAAAACAATCTTGCAATGATTCACATGTGCAGACTTCTGTAAGGGGCTGATTAATGGCACTTTTTGTATTATTTGGTCTAATTTTGAGGGGAAAATAAAAAAAAATCAGTTTGAGAGTCCTGAAGAATCCCATTTCCCAAGCTTATGGCATTCCAGAGGCACTGGGAACCTCAGCAATGGAGGGAAGCTGAATTTCAGCTCGTCCACTTCCAGCTTGATTGAGCATGCTATATTTGATTAGCAATAAATATTGCTAAATAGTGGCAGTTAAAGCCACTGTTAGTTACTAGTTGATAACAGGAAGGATGTGTTTGATGCTAATATAAGGCCATTCTTTGACCAGAAAGAAACATGCTGAGATAAAATCCTGGCAGCAAGGTTTAATTTTTAAGCTTCCTCATGTTGGCTGGGGACTGCCTGGGAGCATCAGCTCTGAGTGTGCCTTGGCAAGCAGTGCTCTCTTCACGGGTCTGCATTGCCACTACTACCACTGCTGCTACTGTTACTAGTACTACTGTTGTATAAGACCTGGAACAGCAAAGAAACATTCACCATGCTCAAGGAGCTGCTGCACTGTGCAATGAAACGGGAGTTACTGTCCCAGCCTTGACTTGAGGTGCCACCAGCAAAGCACCTGAGCAGATGGGGGCAGGGAGGAGAGGGCTCAGAGGCATGGCAGGACCACAGGGATGCTGCAGTGGTCAGGACCTTTGGTAGGCTTGCGTGCTAGATGCTCAGGGGAGGATCGAGAGCTGTGGGGATGCTGTCCCTTCTGCAGTTTTGATGTGGGAAGCAAGACTTGTAGAAGAAAGACTTTCCCTATTGCAACAAAACTTGCAGTCATGCTGTCTCCCTGGCCCATGGCAGGCTGTGGAGCTGGCTCATGGCTGCTGGTCCCCCAGCCAGCTGGCAGCATGCAAGGGCAGGCAATGGGCCAGCAGACATGGATTTCCAAACCAGTGACATCCCATTTGCAGCCTTTTGGCTGCTGAGGAAGCAGCCCCAGGGGCATGAGGTGGGCAGCTGCCCATGCGCAGAGGTACTGGGATGCCAGCTGGATTCCTGTCTGCCAGCAGACATCCCCACACTACAAACATCCCCACACTACATCTACTGCTGCTTCTGCCTACCTCAAGCTGCTCATTCCTCATTCACCCAGGACCACCTCAGAGGTTAAACATCCCTCAGACCCCCTGCGTTGAGAGGGAGTGAGGCAGAGACATGTCTAGCAACCCAGGACCAAAGAATCAGAGGACAAAGCAGATGCTTGTCCCTGATCTGGTCAGATTGTTGCAGCACACTCACCACCACCAGCCTCTGTAACCCATCCCAGCAATATGACTCTATACCACAATATATATATATATATACACACGAAGTATTAATATATATTATATTATATTATATTATATTATATTATATTATATTATATTATATTATATTATATTATATTATATTATATTATATTATATTATATTATATTATATTACATTATATTACATTATATTACATTATATTACATTATATTACATTATATTACATTATATTACATTACATTATTAATAATAATAAATATATGATACTATGCTATATTTTTACATATATATATATATATAAAAAAAAAAAACCCCCAACAGTTGTACCATCCATCAGCTTTGGTGATCTTTGGTGTGATTCCCTGTGCTGGATCACTGGACAGCTCAGTGGTTTGATGACCCACAGGGCTCCATTAAGAAGAAGAAAACTGTCTTTCCTGAGCAATGTACCATCAATCCCCTTTTCTTCTCTCTTTCTTTCTTTCTTTCTCCCTTGCTGCCAACGACTTCCCAGGGAGCGACCTGAAGGTCACTGGGATTGACTTTCTCAAGAGTGAGAACAGCCGCCAGCACCACACGGATGGGTACAACATCAGCAGCCTGGTGGTGCGGCGCGGGCAGCCCTTTCAGCTGCAGGTCAGCCTCAGCAGGGAGCTGAGGGCCGCTGACAAGCTGCAGCTGCGTTTCGGCATCGGTAAGCAGGTCATCCCTCTGCAACCCCTGGGTGATGTGGGAGAGCCCCAACAGCCTATAGCTGCCTGTGCCTGCTGCATGGCACTGTGCCCAACCTGTGCAAGCCTCCCACATCTCATGTTGGGTTTGTTTCCAGGTGAAAAGCCAATGAAAATCAGGGAGACCCTGATGTCGCTGAACCCAAGGCGGGAGCAGGACCTCGGCGGGTGGCACATCTCCATCGTCAAGAACAACGGCAAAGAGGTAGAACCTGTGCGCCGTGCTCCCACACGGGGCAGTGGTGGAGAGCGACAACACTGAGCTCATTGGGAGAGCAGAGCAAGTCCTCATACCCCCTGCTTTTCTGTGTTTAGGTGGGCAGCAGCCTTGCCCTGTTTAATTCATTGCTCCCCCACTGTGCACTCAGAATGCACCCCATCCCTCTTTCCCCACAACATAGCCACCACCCTCAGTGCTTGCGCTGTCCTTGTGCCATGCCCCTGGCCATGGTTCATTGTGCCATCTCTCCTTGTCACCTCCCTAGTGCCTGCTGTCTGTCACCAGCTCGCCCAGAGCCCCAGTGGGAATATACACCCTGAACGTGAAGACTGGGACTAACATTTACAAGCCGGAAAACAATGCTGTCTACCTGTTGTTCAACCCTTGGTGTGAAGGTGAGTGGTCTCACAACTGGGGGTCTACAGTGGCTGCCAGTGATTGTCCCTCAGAGAGCTTCTCCTCACATTTTTCCTCCTCACATTTTTCCTCCTCTCTTTCCTACACACATTGCTTTTTCTCCCTAAACCACCACAAGCCACATCCTCATGGAGCTGGCAGGAAGCTGGGCAGTAGCAATGAGCCAGCTCCTCACCAAGGACCATTCAGTACAAGGTTAAGGGACATTTCTCTCTGTCACCTCTTTTGCACCTCTGTGTCACCCCTTGCTGTACCCCTGGGCCACTGCAAAGCTTAGCTGAGATGACTGGGTTGTCTTAAAATCCAAATTAAAAAAAATAACCAGATGCCAAAACCCTGTGTGTATTGGTTGGCATCAGTTGCCCAGTTCTGTCTGCTGTCTTCCCAGTCCATTGAAGTGTTTGTTCAGAAAGATGTGTTTCACTAAATTAAAACAGTGGTCATACAGCAACAGACCTACAGGAGTAAAATAAAGCTTTGTCTTAGGAAGTTCTTCTATAACAGGAAAAAAACCCCATCTGAGTGCTTCACAGTCATCATTTGGTGTGAATCTACAGACCACCAGCTCCCCCAGTTTAGCTTTCCAAGGAAAATTTTGTATAGCAAGTGTGCAAACCACCTGATGCCTGAGGGATGGGCTTGCTTTTTGTTCCAGATGATGTTGTCTTCCTGGATAATGAAGCACAGAGGAAGGAGTATGTGCTCAACGATACAGGCTGCATCTATGTTGGCTCGGCATACAACATATACAATAGACCCTGGAATTTTGGGCAGGTAAAGCACAGCTGTCTTGTTGGTGCTACTCTCCTTATCCACTCTTCCTCCTCTCAGTGTTTGTTCCAGATGTAAAAACAGTTTAAGTCTGTGAGTAGCTCAGAGCAACTGCATAATCCTTCCAGCCCCCACTGTGGGGGCTCACCTGCCTAGACTAACCTGTGTACTCAAGTGTTTTCCCCAGCCACAGCTTTAGAACAGAGTTTTATCACATGTTTATGACCAGATCATGAGACCCCTGGCAAGGGACATGGAAATCAGACGTTCTAGTTGAAAAGGTGCCTGTAAGGAGCCCACACACAACTGTCAGTAACATGAGCCATGGAGAGGGCTGATGGAACAAAAAAACCCCCTCCAATTATTTACCTATCCCATCACGATTGGGAAAGAAATAGGGGGAAAGCACCTGTAGAGGTTGTCATCGTTCAAGTGGTGCCTTTGCTGACTGCAAGGTGAAGTGTTGGGTGCAGGACACAATCAGCCCGCCCTCTCAGGAAGGGTGTTCCTCCACGCTGCCTCTGAGATAACTCCAGTGAAGTGGAATGACAAACTTCTCGGGGCTAGAGATAAGAGGTAGATGCCAGAGCAGGTTTATTTGCACCCTGTAGAAAGCATACAAGCACCCAAATGGAGCATCCTGCATCTTATCCAGACAGACCTTCCCAACAAAACATGTTGGAATTTGGTTTTGGTTGGGTTTTGGTTTGGAATTGGGGTTGGGGTTTTTTTTTGGCTTTGGTTTGTTTTATAAGTCCAGAGTTTCAAGCTGCAAGATGCAGATAGCCCAGCAGAGGTGCTCATGCTGATGCCTTTGCCACAAAGGGGCCAAAGGGCTGTTCCTATCCTAATATTTATTCTGCCGTTAAGCAATGAGAATTGGTATTGATATTCTGCCAGACTTTGTTGGATCGGATGTTTGACATCTCTGGGAATTGGACCTCAGGCACCTTTATCAGCAGTTGCTTATTATGAAACTTTTGCAGTAATAATCTGCATCTATGTACCTTTTTTCCCCCCAGAGTTCATTTTGTACCTATGTCAATAGACTGAGTATCTGCAGCGCTCTTAAATTTTCATTACTTCTGTGAGTAATTTGCAGGGCTGCAGGGAGATGACGCAGGTGACTTAGAACTGCTCCACAGGAGTAAAGATTGCTGGGTCAGGTTCCAACTGTGTTTGCAAGACACACGAGACAGGCTTTTGTCTTCTAAGGTGTGTTTCCATTTCAGCCCTTCTTTGAAGAGAACAGCTTTGGGGAGCCCCACAGGCTGAAGAATTCAATACCATAAGGAGGTTCAGGAGTTAGGACTAGTCAGAGAGTATTTTCTGAGTCATTAGATAGACTTTGTAGTGCTTGAGCAAATGGTGTTTTAGGGTGGCCTATACAAATGTCTCCATTTTCTCTCCAAAACAGTTTGAAGAATTCATTTTGGATGCCTGCATGTATCTGCTGGACAAAAGTAAGCTCAAGCTGAGCAATAGAAGAGATCCCATATTTGTGTCCAGAGCCATGTCTGCTTTGGTATGTCTCTCAGAGAAGTGCTTTGCCCCTCAAGCTTTCCCTCCTCCTTTTTACTTGCTCTTCTTTTCCTGGGGCCTTAAACACCGTTTCAGGATGCATCTGAAATGGATTCCTTTGGGAAACCAAGGGCCAGAGGCATTGGGGATGGAGGGAAGAGGTGAGCAAAATACAGCATCTCCCCACCTTTGGGGGAGCCTTGGTGGTTGCCCTTCCTCAGCACTTGTTTCGGCCAGGTCAACGCAAACGTTGTGTTTCAGGGGGCAACTGCTCTCTGTCGTGGGACCCTTCTTGCAGCACTGGGGTTTAAGATAACAAGATGCAGAGTGCATTTCGGCTGCCCCAAGCAGCAGTGTCACCTCCCTTTAGATATCCAGGTGGAGGTTCTCCAACCAGAAGAGCCCCCATCCAGCACCAGCAATCTCTCTGTGTGCCACAGGGCTGTGGAGCACCTGTGGAACCAAAGGGTGGGCAGAGACTCCAGGGTTTAAGCCTCATTTGGCTTCATGTCTGTGTTTTTCTGGCTGCAGGTTAATGCCAATGATGACAGCGGTGTGCTGCTGGGGAACTGGTCAGGGAATTACAAGAACGGGACCTCCCCCATGGATTGGATTGGGAGCGTCTCCATTTTGCAGAAGTATTACAAAACAAAGAAGCCAGTGTCCTATGGTCAATGTTGGGTCTTTGCAGGAGTCCTCACCACAGGTAAACAGTGAACTGCCTCCCTTCTCTGATACCCTACTTACCGTGCGAGGAAGCCAAACCACCGTGCCTCTGAGCATTGGAGGTGGCAGGGTCTGTCGTGTAGGGAGAGGCTGAGGGAGCCAGGACTGCTCGGCCTGGAGAGGAGAAGGCTCAAGGGGTCTTATCCATGCGTATAAACACCCAATGGGAGGGAGTTGGGCAAAGAGAGGCAGGTTATTATTCTCAGTGGTGCCCAGTGACAGTACCAGAGGGGATGGGCACAGCCTGAAACTCTTCTATCCTGATTTTCACTGTGAGGGTGACCGAATACAAGTTGCCCAGAGAGGTTGTGGAGTCTCCACCCTTGGAGATACTCAAAAGCGGTCTGTAGGCTGTCTTGAGCACCTGCTCTAAAGGGCCCTGAGTAGACAGAGGGGTCAGAGATGAGGTGCCTGCCAACCTGAGTGATTTTGTGACTCTGTGTCTTGTCTGTCTGTGCCACAGTCATGCGCTGCCTGGGAATCCCATCCCGCTGCGTGAGTAACTTCAACTCAGCACACGACACAGAGGAGAACCTGAGAGTTGACGTTTACTTGAATGAACGTGGAGAGAAGATGAACTCGATGTCCCTTGACTCCATCTGGTACTGCCAAGGGGGGGCCCAATGCTTCCTACCTCCCCCCCCCCCCCCATTTCCCAGCCCAAACAGCCTTTCCTTTGAGAATTTCCCTAGCACTTCAGGTTTGCTGCCCAGGAGAGAGATAGAAAGCCTGGGGTTTCACAGGGTTACACACAAATCTCCCTTAAACCTGCCCTTACTTAGGGATTAAGAGAGAAGATTGTGACTCTTTGGGCTGTAACAGCTCACTCTTTTTCTTTCCAACCTAAATGCAGGAACTTTCATGTGTGGAATGATGTCTGGATGAGGCGGGAGGATCTGCCAAAGGGATTTGATGGCTGGCAGGCAATCGATTCAACCCCTCAGGAGCAAAGTCAAGGTAGGATTTGCTAGAAAGGCTCTTCTGCAGCTCCCAAGGGAGGCAGGGACATTCTGAATGAAAACCAAAGCACCAACTCCCCATGCACGTCATCACACACCTGGACAGTGACATCCTAAAACCGGAGGTCTCAGCTCGGGGCAGGAGGAATGGTGGTTTTTGGTAGGCAGAAAATCAACCTTGTAGGACACTGTGGGGACAGGAATGTAATTTCAGAGGTTAGAGTACACAGATGGAAATCAGAGCTAATTTCTCTTTCCACCATCCTCTGATTTCTTTGGTGAATCTGAGGACTCCAAGCAGTCTGTAGTAAGAGGTGCTACTGTTTTCCTAGTAAAGATGCTTTCTGTAGAGCTTTCCTGAGGAAGTCATGAGTCCATTCATTGGTAAGTGAGAAGTGACTGCCAAAATTGGTGACTACCCTCCCTGTACAGATTCAGGAAAAGAAAACATTACTCCTTAAGGCTCTGCTGAAGGTGGGGTATGGCCAGGAGATCAAACACAGGTTGCTGGACTCAGTTGACTCCATCACTGAACCATGACTTTAAAAGCTTAAAATTATTTAAGTGAGGGGAAACACCTAAAAGCTCTTATAAGACCTTGGTTGTCTATAAAAAAAGCCCACAGTTATGGGGTAAATGAGAGGTTTTAGAGTTCATCACTGAGTTGAAGGAATATTTACTACTAAGGGTCAGCTTGGCCAGAGATTCCTTCTTGGGCGGGTCTAAGAGTCAAACAAAAATCAGATGCCCTGTTTGTATTTGGAATTGAATGTGTTTTCCAGGTATTTTCCAGTGTGGCCCGTGCCCGCTGAAGGCTATCCGAGAAGGGGACGTGTACCTGCCCTTCGACAGCAAGTTTGTGTACGCGGAGGTGAACGCTGACAAAGTGTACTGGCTTGTCAAGAAGATGAACGGCAGGGACAAGTTCATCAGGCTCAGCACCGAGACCCAGGGCATCGGCGTGAACATCAGCACAAAAGCCGTGGGGGAGAACAAGCGGGAGGACATCACCTCGCAGTACAAGTTCCCTGAAGGTGACTACCACCATGCTCTAAAGTAGCCCCAAAAAGGAGGTTCCCCCCTGGCCATGTAGGTCATCCCAAAACGTATGTTTTCTCCAGGAGAAAACTGCAATAGTAGCAAACTTCATGGGTGGCCTGGAGGCCTGGGGGAGGCAGCAGGGCTCCTGGGCATCTTCATGCCCGCAGTGACACCTGTAGGCTGCTCTTTAGGGACAGGCACAAGCAGGCTTGCAGGCAGTGGAAGAAACGTGCAGAGTAACCAGCCTCGGGGTTGGGCTCACCATTACTTTGTCTCTTCATTCTGCTTTTTGTCTTTCCATCCCCCAGACCATATTCAAAACAAAAAATCCCCACGTTCCCCCTCCACAGTTCCCAGATCCAGCCATGTTGTGCTACACTGTTAGACACTTCCCAGTGAGAACTGGGAAAATTTTAGGCTGAAAAATTTAAGAGCATCCATCTTCTAAAAGAGTCTCTTCCCGTCCAAAATGCTACAGTCATAATCCTAGAACAATCGAGGTTGGAAACAACCTTGAAGATCACCGAGTCCAGTGGTTCACCTAGCACTGCCAAGTCCACCACTAAACCTCGTCCCTAAGCACCACATCTACAGTCTTTTCAATACCTCCAGGGATGGTGACTCAACCACTCCCCTGGACTGACAATGCTTTTGGTGAAGAATTTTTTCCTAACATCCAATCTAAATCTCCCCTGGCACAACTGGAGGCCATTTCCTCTTGTCCTGTCACTTGCTACTTGGGAGAATAGACCAACACTCACTTCCTTTCAAGTAGCTGTAGAGAATAAGGTCTCTCCCCAGCCTCCCTTTCTCCTGGCTAGACAGCCCTAGTTCTGAGCCTCAGCCACTTCTCTTAAGACTTGTTCTCCGTTACATCTGCCAGTTGTGTAAATCAAGAGGGTCTGAGCAGAGGCTGGAGGTATCCTGACATCCTCTCTGTTCAGCAGCAGAAGCATAAATAAAGGGAAGGTGGCTCTGCTATCACCATCTTTTTTTTCTTCACCCAGGCTCTAGAGAGGAGAGGAAGTCCATGGAGAACGCTTCCTCCTTCATACGCCCTTCTGGATTGATCCCTCGATCACACTTCGCTGCAGGTCTGCCCATGAATAACATGGACTCCGAGCCTGTGGTCCTGAGCGAGACAGTCTCCAAGACTGGGCTCCAGCTTGAGATAACCAAACAAGCAGCTCTGTATCCTGGCAACCCTCTTGAACTGGCCATCACAGTGAAGATCGCTACTCCTGGGAACTGGACCATTGATTTTGCTGGCTCCTGCCAGCTGCAGTCCTACACTGGGAAAGTTAAGGCCACCCTTGGATATATCAAGGAGACCATCAATCTTGACGGCGAATCTGGTAGGCATGGAAAGCTTGCTGTGCTCCATGGGCTATGCACTGCAGCAGCCTGGGGTTTCACTTGAGCTGGTTCATAACAGCTCCTCTGTAGGTCAGGGCATGGCTCCCTATGGTGTGCAGAGCAAAAACTGCCTGCCTCCTACCTTCCTCTCCTCTCACTGCCTTTGGGAGTCTCAGTTACGGACTGGGATCTCACCATAGCAGGCACCAAACCCTGAAGGCCCCAGTCCTGCTGCAGCTTCGACAAGGTGGTTAGGAGTACATCGGTGGTGTGGGCAGACACATGTTTTCACCAGGCAAGCGAGGTGTGTGGGGGCAGCTCCCTCCTGTGCTCACCATGTGTAAACCAAAGAGGCTGCCCCAGGTTTCGGGTGCATCTGTATGTGTCAGATCCCATATGGGATTTAGTTGGCTGGAAATTTCAGCCTTTTCTTTCCTTCTGTGCTTGCCACTCTGAAGTCCATCAGCTGGGTGGTGACGCTGGTGAGTGTTATTTTCTGATTTCTTTGCCCCCAAGCAAATTTCAAGCTCGTGGCTGCCCACCTGGGGGATCCTGAGAACTGTGTGCTGCTCAGCACCTATCTTTGAGCAACCCAGGTTGCACTTCTGATCCCCAGCAGCAACATGACTGAAATCTGCTAAACGAGAACCTAATGAGTGATGAATAATTAAGAGCACTTGCTCATTCCAAGCAGGAGCCACTCTAGCTAAGAAACCATCTTTGCTGATGGTGGTCACTGAGTGTCCTCACACACATTCTGGGGCTGTCAAAACGTGGCAGGATAGGACAAAAGGGTAGCCACAGGCATTTAGAAATAAAGATGAGCTTTAGATAAGCTTTTCTTTTTTGGATTCCCAGAAGCTCAGGCTCCAGTGATGCTGACTCTATGGCTTTTCCCAAGTCACTGGAGGTTTGTCCAGGCAATTATGGATAAAATCTGAAAGCAGCTAATTTTATAGCACATGGCACCTCCGAGAAACCCCAGGGAACACAGGCTTAAATGTACCCAACCTCCAGCTCTTCAGCCTCCTCCCAAGTGCCAGGGCAGCCGAGGATGAGCCCTGCTGAGACACTGGACATGGACCCGAGCCAGCAGCTGGTTTGGTGGGGAGATGGTGTGGGTCCCACCACAATTCCCACAGGCTGTGTATGCTGGGTACCACTCAGGGAGCTAGGGCGTCCCTTCACAGGGCCCTCAGGTCTGGCCAAAGGGAGGATGGGCTTGGTAAAGACACCTTATTCTGCACCCTGAGGCACTAGCCACCAGAGCCAAACTCGACACCTGGTTTGTGGTTATGTGATGAAGAACCGAGTTGTGTTTTCTCTCCCACAGAGATACAGGTTCCTCTGAATATTGCACCTGATGCCTACATGAATACACTGTCCTTGGTGGAAGATGAAGTGTACATCCTCATCACTGCCATTGCTGAGGTCCAGGGAATGAATGACAAACTCACCAAGGAGATGACAATGAGCTTTGAGTACCCCCCCATCACCGTACAGGTGAGGCAGCCACCAGCCCAGGCTCCTCAGGGACAAGGATTAAAGCACTGCTCACTGTAACACCAAGGTGGCCTTCAGGGTGGGGGTCTCCCAGACAGCTATCTCCTGGGAATTTCAGTCCCCAGTGTTTTATTTGGCTATTCAACCTCTATTTAAGGCTGAAAGCAGCCATGAAATGAAGATTTTATTGCCCCATCTAAAATGAGCAGGCAGGGGCTGCTGGAGGGAAGGGATGGAAGAGGACAGTTTGTACAGGACGCATCTCTGACCCCATGATTCCACCTCCCAGGAAAAAAAAGTGTTGAGAAACCAGAGAGAACAACTGGGAAAACAGACAGTGGGACAGAGCACCTGGTGCTATGGAAGGGTGGAAAGGATTGGGGGGAGGAGGGGGTGTGTTGTCCCCCACTATGCCAGTGGTGAGGAGCAAACTGGCAGCAGCTCTGGTGCCTTTATGACCTCTCTGATCCCCAGCATTTGGGTTTCCCTCTTTTCTCCTCTGCCAGATGCCAGAAGTAGCCAGACTGAATGAGGACTTCACCTGTGCCTTCATCTTCAAGAACAAGCTGAACATGCCCCTGGACAACTGCAAGCTGCGAGTTGAGGGCTTGGGCATATTTAAGATGTCAACATTTGATCAAGGGTAAGGAGATGAGCCCAGTGTGAAGTGAGTTTGGTGGGACTCTGCTTTGCTTCTTTGTCTTTTTTGGGGGACGGTCCACCCAGGAGAAGGACCCGCACAAGAGCCTGGCATGCTCAGGGCATCTGGGCACAACAGGAGCTCTCCCTGTGCTACTGCTGTGACGCTGGGTGCTCCTTCCAGAACCAAATTTATTGTCTCAGCAGCATGGGGGAGTGTGGGGAAAGTTCCCCGGGATGGCTGGGACCACCAGCCAGTGCCACTGTGCCAAGCCCTGCTTGCCACACACTGGTCATGGGAGAGGGGAAACACCTTCCCTAAACAGGGGCGGTGGCTATTTCTTTAAGCAGAGCGATTCAGAGGCGGCAGATGAGACCCATCACTCATGCTGGGGCTGTTTGGGGTTATTTTTTTCCCTTTCTCCTTAGGGATGTAAAGCCTGGCAGGATCATGAAGTCAGAAATAATATGCACTCCAACGAGGCTAGGAGAGAAGAAAATAGTAGCCAAGCTGACCTCGACCCAGATCAAAGGGATCTCTGTGGAGAAGGGCATCACCATCATCGAGTAGGATCGCTGCCCCGGCTGGGTGTGAATGATGGCCTGGCTAAATGCTGGGCACCGCTGTGTGTCTGGGGCTCTTCTCCCCTCCTTGACTGCTGGATAGTAATTGCAAAGTAAAGAGCAAAAATGCCATTAAGCTAAGGGAATTAAACTGACTTAAAGGGCACAGCTACGCTGATTGTGGTTAATTGTGATTCAATAAAGGTGTTAAAATCAACTGGTGTGACTGGGTCGTGTGGTATCCATGGGTTGGGATGGCTCTGAACCCGCCAGAGGGAGGGCTGAAAGCAGCCATGTTCCCACCTCAGGCTTAGGGCTTGGAGCTCAGGAAGCTGTGGGCTCCAGATGGTGATGACTGTGAGCCTGGGAACTGCTTGGCCACCCAGGCTGTGGTCCCACCTGGGAGGCCACCCAGAGACCTCATCACACCACAGGCTGCTGCACAGATCAGGAATGGTTTTAAACAAATTCCTCCTGGGCCATGCCCTCTCCCTCCCAGCTGGGGAGCATACTGGTGTACACCAGTTTTGGCCTTTCTATAGGCAACAGAAAGAGCAAGCCTGGTACAGTATCATAAATGGTACTTTTCATATCTCTTCCTTTCCTCCCACCCCATTTCTTTTTGGGGGCTTTGGGCATTTTTGGAAGAAGTACCATCTCCAGCACCATTAACAATGCTTCCCTGGAAATGTACAACCCCTATCCTTCCTCCTCCACCCTGAACGTTGCTGGATTACACATTGAACCCCAATGTCAATGTACGTCTGGGGATCTTCCAGCCATAGTCACATCCGAGCAGATGACAGCTGTGCACAGCTGGAGTCCCCCTTTCCCCCCACTGCTGAGCTGCACATTCCAGCACCTCCTAACCCCACTGGTGGTAAGGGGTGGTTCTGGTCTGCAGCACTGCTCCACCATGGCCAGCGCGGCAGCCAGGCGCTGGGCTTTCCAGCTTTTCCATGAGGAAAGAGGAAATCGAGCCACGTGGTAGCACAGGGCTTCATTTATTTGCTTAATTAAAAGGTAAAATGCTCAAGCATTAGGGCTGCAGAGTGGGAAAAAGAAATGGCAACTGCACCTGGTTATGTGCCAGCCCATTAAAAGGGATGGGAGGGGGGAAAAGGGGCAGGGGATGTGGGGGGGGAGGGGGGAAGAGAGAAAAAAAATAAAGGGGGGAGAGGCACAAAAGAGGAAGTAGGAAAAAGAGAAGAAAAAAGAGGGTTTGACCAATCTTTGTACTTCAGACATTGAGGGAACACCCTGAGGAGCGCCCAGGCAGCAGCTGGGCCACAAAAGGAGGTAAGGCTTCCCAGCCTCTGCCACCCTTCTGCCCGCAGTGTCCCAGTGCCCCATAGCAGCACCAAGTCCCAGCCTCCACTGGTGGCATGGCTGGGAACAGGAGCCCTTCTCCCCAGGCAGAGCGGGCGCAGGGTTCATGCACGGTGACAGCAGGGAAGGGAGGAGCTGGTGGTCCTTGGCCCATGAATTATTAGTTCTTTAATAAGTAGAACACTGACCAGAGGCACAGAAAGGAGTTACGAACAACAAAACAGATGTGGTTTTTTTCCAAGAGGTGTAAATTCTTTACTTGCATAGAAAACCTGCTGCAGAAGACACCAGGTAAGAAGTAGGAGAACACTTTCCACAGCTGCAGCAACTGTGTCCGTCACACAACAACGCCTCACGCCGGAGCAGTGACAGGCTCTCTGTTGCAGCAGGTTGCCGCACGCCAAGCGCTCTCGAGGGGTGCCTTCCCCAGGACCAGAGCAGCGCAGCGTGACGATGATGAAGGCACGAGTGAATGATGAGGCAAGTGGTGCACAGAGGGAAGGGAAAGAAAACGTTGGGCTTGGTTTCAATTTCATGGAAAATCGCATTTGGTCTCCAGCTACTCTTACCTGTCCTCCTTCAACATCCCCATGGGAAATCCCTTACAGATCTGTGTATGTCCCTGATGTCCCTTTCCTGGGGGAGCCTGACAGAGAAGAATGTAGGCTGGTGGTGCAGGAGCAGGAGAGCATCTTCCCTCCCTATCACACTGCTGCACAGAGCAATGACATTCAAGACCTTGTGTCTAAATGACATGAGCACACCTCAATCCCCCCCTGCCTGCCCCGCCAAACGTTTCCCTTTACTGAAAAGGTTTCTATAAATACACAGGTCCTAATGATTTTTTTGGTAAATGTCTTTTCCAACAGAGACATCCAGAGGGCATAGGGGATGGGACGACTGTTTGGGAATACAGCCTGGGTTTTAGCCAAGCCATGCTTCCAATAGTTATGGAACTCTTTTCCCAGGCCCTTTGCCAGAGAAAAGGACTTCTGTGGCAGAGGACAAGTCCAGGAGATAATCTTATGCCTCCCCAGTAGTCCTGAATGTCCCACCATTAATACATATTAAGATGGGCTTTGTTTCTTTTTTTGGGGGGGGAGTAGGGGGGAGGAAAAAAAAAATCTCATACAACTTCTATTTTGTGTTTCTTCTATAAATAATAAAAACATCACCTGGGCCTTTCACAATACCATGCTTTCATCCCCAAAACTCCTCCCTGTTACTTTCAAGAGGAAGCAGTTATCTTTGGTCCACGTTACAGGGGAGGAGGAGATGATGAAATCAAGCACCTCCTCTAGGGGAAAACCAGGAGCACATCTCCAATACCCTTCAAAAATTATTGACAATTAAGCTAAGAGTGGCAACAAGAAGAATTAAAAAATAAATTAAAAAGGGTCTAGATTAAAAGGACACTAAATGATGCCTGGAGCATGTAAGGTGTTTGTGGCATGTTTGAACGCAGCAGCTGGCATCAGCTCTGCGTGACTCTGCTGCCGCTGCTGGCACCTGCAGCGACGCCTGCCTCAAGTGCATCCCTTAGACTAACAGGACAATGTTAAACCCTGGTGAGATTAAGAAGCAATATTCATTCTCAACTAACTATGGCTATGGAGGTGGGGGGGGGGAAGAGAAAGAATGAGACCTGTAAATTAGGCAAGTAGGATGGAGAGAGCCAGTACCTCCCTCAGCAGGGTGCTCACGCCTCCTTCTTCTCTGACTGCATAAATACCCCCGGTGATGGTCTCAACCTGCTTTCTGGGCTGCCAAGTTTGGCCAGGCAGCTCCTGCCCCGCATGCCCTACATGCTAATGAACCACAGATCCTGGGTGAAAGCCTCCCCCGACCAGTACCCACTTTTGGCTGCGCCTGGCTCCACCAGCAGCTCGCTGGCCCTGACACTGCTCAGCCCAGCGCCACCACCCTTGGGCAGCCCCATGAGCACGTTGGGTAAAAACTTAGCCCCTTATATTTTGGGGTTTGAAGGAATGACATCCTGGGTGAGCTCGCCCATCTTCTGCGTCTGTAGCCCGGTATCTGACCTCTGCTGATACCTGAACACCAGCAGCTTTCCTAATCCAGAGGCAGCATCCATGGGATGAGCTAGGAAGGATGCGTTTTTCTAGAAAAACTAATCTGGGCTGATCTGGCCATCGCACACAGCTTGTCCCTTAGCCCTCCAAAAGGCTCTAAGAACAAAAGATGAGCCAGGCTCCTTCGGACTGCACATTTCCAGGAGCTGGGACCCACCTATCCCACAGTTACAAACCTTCCTCAAAGGCTGAGTAAGAAAAGCTCAACAGAGCAGTTGTCGTAGGTCCAGAAAGGAGCTTATGAACCTCATCGCTTACAAAGCTTTCTCTGGTGATTTGCGTTGCTTCTGCTAGTGCTGCACCTGGCTCCCAGATAAAGAATCCTGAATTTTTAAATGCACCAAAAGCATGTTAAAACCAACCCCTTAAATCTCCATCACAGGCAATGAGTAAAAAAAGGAAACAAACAGAAAGCTGCTCTTCACATCCTGGAGCAGGCTTTGCTTATTCATGTAACACTTGGACGGCAACATCTCGAGCAAGAAACTGCTCGATTTCTTCTTGGGTCATTATTTCAGACACGGGAGCTGCCGCCACGGCTTCGGCGGGCGCTGGGCTCTTGCAGTCCAGGTTGGAAAAGGGATTGAACCAACCCAAGGAGAAGGCACCACCAAACGCCAGCTTCATTCCTTCCCAGCCGCTGATCTTCTCCCAGGTTGGCTTCTGATTTTTAAGGCGCTCAATTCCCTGCAAGAAGAGAAGAGTTTTGGGTTGTCTCACGTTTACAGCAAGTATTTGAGCACCAACCGCTGCAGCATGTGCAAAACCGCCTGCCTACAACCAGGATGCTATGCAAGTTTTAGGTAACAATGGAGGCGTTTAAAAGAAGAGTGGATGTTTTACTTGGTGACATGGTCTAGTGTTGGACCTAGTAGGGCTGGATAGATGGTTGGACTTGATGATCTTGAAGATCTTTTCCAACTGAAACCATTCTATGGTTCTATGAAGCCAGACAACCTGTGTTACTGAGAGTTTCGTCCCTGAATTTAACAACAAAATGCCAGACCAAGTCCACACTCATGGGCAATCTGAATCTTGGTGACTTATATTGCTATGAATTGCTATCGACCTTTATGGCAAAGGGACATATTCTAAAAAGCTCTTGCAAACATGGCTCTCTTATCCAGATGCTTTTTGAATCCCTTCAAGTAGTAATAAAATACAACGTAATAAAATATCACCTTATTTGGGTACTTTTACAGTAGCTCACGTACAGGCAAAATACCGCAGCTTTTTCCAGAGATCAGGAATTTACCACAGCCACATCTAGGCTTGTCACTAGAAGCTGATATAAGAACAAGCTTACTCTGCGCCAATTAAGAGCCAATATTTAAGAACACAATTTCCATTTAACAAACTGTCACAAGACGGATCACAGTGCAAGGCAGGTACCCGCCAGGAGGTGAAGAAATCTGGAGAGCTGGAAGAGGAGGTCTCAAAGCAGGGCTGGAGACTCAGTCAGTCAATGTTCTGATTCATTCTCCCTCGAAGAGCACCGCTTTTAGTTAAGCAAGCATTTTGATTGCATTTAAATAACAGGTCCATCAAATTTGGGCAGAGATCTTCTTTCTCCATGTAGAAAGAAGGAACTATGACTTTTTAAAATTTAATTTTATCTTTTTTACGGGTCCCTCTGTATGAACCAGTACACAATTTTTAATACCCATCTTCTGTACCATGTAAGGAAGGAGTCGGGTCTACAGCTGCGCACTATACACTCAGGACGATGTCAGAAGTGACCATGTAGAAACTCTGTCCTTAGAGAAGCAAGAACACTGGATCCAAGTTTTGAGACACTCAAGGGAAGGCAAAATGAGCAAGTTCAGTTAAGAGGAGTTAGAAGAGCAGGTTTAGAAGGGATAGATGAAAAGCACACCTTGCACATTCTAATTATACAGACTTTCCCTAACGCCCCACAAAACATCTTGAAGCTTTGAGGGGAGTGGGACATGAATCCACATAACAACTCAGCGGCACCACAGCAGCACTCATGGTAGGCCTCATAAATAACACACCATTTTAACAGAGCAGCAGCTCAGCTTTGCAATAACATTGAGTCAGCGTGAGCAGGCCTCCTGGGAGAAAATAGACCGTAGACCGAAGAATTGCATGCAAAGCTTTTTGTGAGCTTCATTTACCCCACGTTCCTCACGCTGGTTTAGAAGCAATCCAGCAGCAAATGTGCAGAAAGGAAGGACACAATGCCAGAACTCAAGCCTTCAGGGTTGCAATTTTGGGGGAAATTCAAGCCCTGAAGCACAATTGTGCATCTTGCAACGCTGAGCACAGGCACACTCCCCTTCACTCTGCTCCCAAACTTGCAAACCCCTGGCCTCAGCTGTTCCAAGGAAAATCCCTTGCAAACTCTGGCCCCTTGGGATGAGGCACGTGGTGTTGAGGCGACCAGTGCCCATCCTTCCCTCCCTATGCAGTGGTCTGGGAGAGAGGCAGTGCCCACACATGGCAGAGCCTTACAAAGCGTTTTAGCACCGCCACACACTTTTCCAGCAGGATACTCTGGTTCCACTGCCTCACGGCTGTGCAACCACAGGGCGAGGAGACACTTCTGCGGTTTAAAACCGCGGAAAACCTTCGGCTGTGAGCTGCTCCTAAGAGGAGGTTTCTAATGCGACAGTAACAAACCATCACAGTGTCTGTGGCATTTGCTGTGCAGGTATCCACACAGAAGAAAAGCAAGTAGCAGGGGGCAGGAGGAGAAGCAGACGCCAGGCCTTGAAACCCTCCCCTGGCAGCACAAGCTTTAATCCTGCCCTCAACCACATGCGTAATCCAGTTCAATCCAGTCTAAATCAGGAATAAGGACTGTTGAACATTTCTGGGCAGAAACTCGTCTCTTACCTCTCTCCCCCGCCCTCCCTCCCCGAAAAAATAATCTCCACCATGGTTGACCAGCTCTTGAATCTTGAGCAGTATCTGCTAACCAAGGCGATAAACAAGGTCAGGCTGAGGTCGTACTAATGCCAGATTAGGGAGCAGTTAATTGGAGCAGTCAGGGGCACACTTTCGCTCTCCCAACCCAACCTCCCTAATCCCTTAAGGGCACATATGGAAAATGAGCAGTTTTAAAAATTGTATCCTGGTCTAATTTTGGTTGCCTGTCCCACAGTCAGTAGGGCACAAGGGTTTTGCCTTGTAAAAAAGAAAAAAAAAATTAAGGGGGAAGGAAGGAAAGCATAACTGTTTTGTGCTTAATCACTTTTTTAAAAAGTATATTTACCCCAAATCTCTCACCATTATTTTAGAAAGTGAGAATTTTGCTTCAAATTAAACAGGTATTTCCTCTTCTAATAATGCTGCTATTTCACTTTTTAAAGAAGAAAATAGTTCTCTGAAAGCACCAGCCATCACTATTCCAAATCAGGTAATTTTGAACAAACCACCAAAAAGAGAATACATAGATAAATATAAAATGCTGGGCACTCCCATCTCAGTAAGAGGCACAATTTGCAAATGTGGGGCAGTAAGACAAAGTTGAGCTGTTCCTGCTGGGATGGATGCTGTAGAAAGAAAGCAGTTTGCTTGAAAATATCACTACCATACATTACTGTTTAACAATTTGCATTTGTCTGAAACAATGAAAAAAAGAAGAATTATACATATTTTTTACCCCCACAATGGTCAAAACCCCAGAACAACATAAGCCATCTTCCTCCAAAATGCAGAGTAAGGGCAATTCAAATCAACCCAAACCAGAATGCACACCACTGGAATTTACAATCAAGCAAATTAATAAAGCAGTGAACTGTAGAGAGATGCATTCTTTTGTTAGTTGCCTAGGTGACTAAGTCTTCCTTCCCCATTTGATTTTGCCTCAAGACATTTTCTCCCCTGTCCAACTGAAAAGGGGAGCGATAGGCTGATTTTGGTGGGTGTCTGGCCTCCAGCCAGGCCTAAACCACCACAACATTTTTAGGGACAGATTTCTTTACCAGTACCAAGTTACCACCTGCACATTGTCTCCAAATAACAGAATCACAAGGTTGGAAAAGATCTTGAAGATCATCAAGTCCAAGCGTTCCCATCCTATGCTAAACCATATCCCTAAGTACTTCATCTACCCTTCTTTTTTAAACACATCCAGGGATGGTAACTCAACCCCCTCCCTGGGCAGTCTGTTCCAGGCCCTGACAACTTTTTCAGTGAAAAATTTTTTCCTAACATGTAACCTGAACCTACCCTGGCACAGCTTTGTGCAGTTCCCCCTTGTCCTATCACCTGTCACCTGGCTGAAGAGACCATCGCCCACCTCTCTACAATCTCCTGTCCAGTAATTGTAGGTGGTGATAAGGTCTCCCCTCAGCCTCCTCTTCTCCAGCCTAAACATCCCCAGCTCCCTCAGCCACTCCCCATATGATTTGCCCTCCAGCCCCTTCACCAGTCTCATTGTCCTTCTCTCAAGATGGTCAAGGACCTCAATGTCCTTCTTATGGTGAGGAGCCCAGAACTGGACACAGCACTCGAGGTGCGGCCTCACCAATGCCAAGTGCAGGGGCAAAATGATCCAGCCCTTAAGTTTTAAGCTGGAAGCCTTCTCTCTGAAAAACACCACTGCATACTAAAATCAAAGCTATGTATTTATGTATTCCACTGCTGGCACTATAAGCCCAAAACCTAACCTTTGCCTAAACGTTTTTCTTCATTAAGGAAATGTGCAGGCAAAGGCCGCGTTTCCTTTGCAGAGCCCCCCCCCCGCAAGGCATGAGTGCGGCCTGCAGCTCCCTCTACACAGTTACACAGCAGACACCACAGCGTAACACTACCGGTGATTGAACCCCGAGCAAGCAGGATTGCAGGAACAGCCTGTTCACACATCAGAGCAGTTAGTGACAGCCACTTCCGAGCAGGGAAATAAAAGCCACCAATTATTACTGATTAACTCGTTTTTAACCTCAAAAGTAGAGCGTTTGGTCAATCAACCTTTAGATGCTTCTGCCCGCTTGCAAACAGAAGTGAAAGGTCAGAAAGCCACCACAGATTTTTGCCCCAGAATCTGAAGTGAAGAAAGAAAATCAGAGCAGCAAAGTTTTTTGGAAAAGTTTTATTGCATTTGTTTTCCATATGGAAGCATTGACAGATTGAAAAGATGCAGCATTCACATTACTTCCAAAACGAGACATCCATTAAATTTCTTCTTCCCTGATTGCCTTCCCTTCCCCCCATGGCTTTGAAGCAGTCTAAACAGGTCATTTAAAAAAAAAAACCCAAAAACAAACAAAACAACCAACGAACAAACAAACAAACAAAAAACCCAAACCAAACCAACCAAACCAAAAAAACCCACACAACAAAATAGACCCATTTTATTTTAAACCAAGGAAAGAAAAGATTCCCTGGAAGTCCTGGACACAGCTGACTTGTATTTTTCCTTTTTCTGCAATTCATTGGAGGAGCCCATGGGAATTACGATCCAAAAATCTACTAAAATCCCTGTCTGAACACAAGATGTCAATGGTTTAGCACTACCCGTTTCTGGAATGCCTTCTGTCCCTCCCACCTCCATCCCCACCCAGTTTGTAACAGCATGCGTGCTCCTTACCACCAGTATGCGCCACGTTAAGTCACCTACACGCACATGTGTGCTTTTACACACATACACACGGATGCATAAGGATGAGAAATGATTTACAAAGCTCTAAGCCAGGGCAATGCTAAGAGCATAGAATCAATCACCCTGGTAACACCTATGCACCCCGTCAGTAATAGTCTTTTGAGTAGTCCAGGCATTCATGTCAGTTTTCCACGTTAACACTGCTCAGCAGGAATCTCTCTAACAACTCGTTTCCCAAAACATATGTGAACAAGATGATTCTGCTATTCTAAACACTGGGAAAAAAAATCAGATTTCTTTCTTTCTTGCAAGTGTAAGGCATTTAATAATCCAACAAGTCTTCTAAATCTGCCACAGTTACCCTAAAAGAGCAACAATTTCCTGCCCACGAGGGAGGGAACAGACAAAATAATGCCAGAAAGATGCAATCGGTGGCTGGAAGGAAAAAGGAGGGTGGGGTGGGAATTGGTGTTGGCAATATTTGTTTTAAGTACTTTAAGTGATCACCAGGTCAACTGGCTCTCTTGCTGTGTCGCGTTCTTTGTCTTGCACCTTTCGGTAAGTGAAGTGTCTGCTTCCCCGTTCAAGTTCACCTATGAAAGAGCAACGCGCTCCTTCAGGAAGTCCAAAGGTGTCTGTGTAGGGCTGTTGGCACTCATATGTCTTCCACAGAGCTCATCGTCACAGTCAGGAGACAGCATGAGAATCTACTCAGAAGAGGTGGGTCACAACAGAGAAAAGAGGATCCCCCTTCACATTAGTTATGCCATACAGGAAGCGGAGAGGAACAAAGGCCAGTAAAGTTAACAAGATTTTAAAAATAAGAAAAAAAGAAAAGAAAAAGAAAAGAAACAAACAAAAAAAAGCAGCAGCAGTGTCAGCCAGAGATATAGAATTATCTAAAACTGTGGAATACAGGGCTTTTTTTTCTCTGCAATTACCAGCCATTTGATAGACATAAAAAAAAGTTTGTTTTGCTTTTTGCTTTAAACATTCATGGAAAATTTATAACAGTAGTGCTGTAATATGGTTCTATTTTAGTGGAAATGCTGGTCAAGAACTCCTCAGACCACATACTGGTACGGGTCTGCTTTTCCTTGGTCTGGTGTTGCGAATGGGCTAAGCCATGCTATAGAGAACGGATGGCCAAATACTGCTTTCATGTTCATCCATTTTGTTTTTTTAGCCCATCTTCTCTCTTCCTTTTTCAACTGTTCTATTCCCTGAAAACAGAAATATCAGATTTTCAGTCAAACACTCAGACTTTGTAGTTCTGGATTTGGGGGTAAAGGTTTACCCTCAGTTACCCCTTTTCCAAAGGGTGGAGTGAAAAAAAAAAAAAAGTATCTATACTGCATTTCTTTTCCTTCTCACAGTTTTAAACTAAAAAATCTAAGTAAATATTAACAATAGAAAGTATTCCTTGGGAAGAAAATTACTTTCATGTTGACCAGGCCTACATATTTCATACACCTTTTAAGACCTGCCCTCCAATTGCCTCCTACATAATTAAAAAAACCCCACCACCTAAAGCCAAACAAAAAGTACATGCTTTAATGGCTGAAAGCATTATGTGCTAACCAGATGGAAAAGCTTTAGGAGAAAACCATTGTAAGCTTGCAGACAAAAAAACCCAACCAACCCACGAACCCAGAGACAACCTCTAAAATGCTCCCAGATTCACCAAGCAAGTTCAGGAGGTGCCCATGGCTCAGTGTAGCCGTGTCTACCCAGTGCCTCTTCATGTTTTCATTAGAATCACCACTAAAACATGCGTGGGCTGACAGCAGGGAGGAAGGGTTAAACAAGATATGGATTTGAGAGAAATTGTTGGCATTGTTTAGTAAAGGTTAGAGGGAGAATAAAAATTAGCCATCAAGCAATCAATCAGCTGAAACATTCAGTAGTCAGTCATTAAACAAAGCACAAAAAAAAAAAAGGAAAAAAAAAAAGAATCTGTATTGTGTGTAAAACCCACAAAGTGAATTTGGTCTTTCAGGAAAGCTACCCCTGGCTGCCACACTGAAGCAGAACAGATGAGTGCAGTCACCAGAGAGCATTACTCTGCCACGGGCAGGCAGATCGCTCTGTTCTTTAACTTCGGATCTTCTGCAAGGTAAGCTGCTCCTGACCTCCACGTCCCTCCCGTGCTATGGAGTAACGTGGTGTGGTGCAGCTGCGTGTCTCAAATTACTGACGCTGGGAGCTCTGCAGAACACAACCCGGGGCAGCTGCAAGAGCTGCGCTGATCCCTGCTAAGTGTCACCTCCAGAGACACCGGGTTCCCTTCAGGCAGAAAGGGACCATCCCGGTGGGACAGCATACACAAGATGGGGAATTAAAGTCTCCCAGCATTTGGAAGAGGACTGTGAGAAAGGGCAAGATGTGGCCCTGTCTCTAAAACACTGTGAGAGACTGCACCAGGAAGAATTTCACCTGCAAGTATTCCTCTGCTCCAAACAGCTTGCTTGCCAGACACAGCTAACTCAGTGCTAGCAAATCAACAAGATGTTCCACAGAGCAAAATCCTTACCAGTACAAATTAAAACCCCCAAAAATCAAAACCACCCTGACCAAACAGGGAGAGATCATATTCCATTTTTTATTTCAGATCATGGCATTGTTCCTGTAACATCTGTGAGTTCCCAGAATTTGAGGGGAAGGGAAAAAATCAGGGGACTTACTTGGGTGCCCAGCTGTAGAAAGCAGCTTCTCAAAATTCTTGAAAGATTTCAAAGATTGAGAAATTCAGGTGATGATTTCAGAGGCAGCATTGCTAATTTAGGCACATATAGATAAACTCGAGCTCAGCAGGATCTTGTCCTATATGACAGTCCCTTCCAGGGACTGTCCCCAGCAGAAAAAAAAACCCCAACCAGCTGAAGTCTTCCTCTGAACACAGAACAGCCACAGTGTGAACATCAGCCTCTTGCAGAAGCCAAATATTGAGGGGGGCAAAACCAACTCAGGAGCAATGAGTTCTTACAGTCCCCAATGGCAGCCATAGCTCTCCAACAGCAGCAAAACAATGTATTCCAGCTCCTACTGGCCACGGGCAAACAAGTGAAGGGGAAAGAAAACTAAAGGAGGCAGGGGAAGAAAGAGTCACCACTCTTTTAAGACTATCATTTTTCTTCAACCACCCTAGTTAATTCAGGTATCTGAGCATGCTTGGTGAAGGCCAGCAGTATTCACAAGTGTGGGGGTATCCCCAGGAGTCACCTGCTCCCTCTTTACAGGCAAACACAGTGTAGGCGATGGACTGCAACATAACCTCTATGATGCCATCTTGGAACTGGGGACAGCATGGTGGCTTTGCAGCAGACTGTACCCAACAGGTTTCCATGAGCCTATTCCATTCTCTTTTCCTTCTCCCTCTGGCTGTTTAACAAACAGCTACAACTGGGAATCTTCTAGACCAAAAGAAGTGTGCGTGTGTATGTAGATGTCTCCCCTACTTACTCATCTTGGCTTTCCAGTACATAAAGCTGTCAACAGTGACATCAGGGGACACACCACTGAATTTTGGAGAATACCAGGGTAAAAACACTTAAAGAAAAAAAGGTTCTCAAATCCACAGGGACAAATACTCTCCACAGAGGTACTGTCAAAGCAGCAGCCTAGCTGAAACACAGGTGTAACCTACTTCCCAGAGTAACCTTCAGAGAGCACAACCCAGCACTGTACCAGGCAGGTTTACTATACACGGGGTCTTTCCTCAGTGGGTACATATACACCAACTCCCCATGCACTGAGGTAAAACCCTGCAGCCCTTCGCTGTTCACACCAACTGTGAGAGCGCCGGGGTAAAGGAGAGAACGAGCAAGACACCCACCGTTTCATCAGTGCAGATGGAGTGTACTTGGGTCCCAAACATAACTGAGGTGAAGATGAGAAACAGGAGAGCCTCGAAACACAAGAGGATGAGAAGAATCACTGTAGTTGGTGGAGAGAAGGAACTGCATTCTGTGAAGACAAAACAGGGGAGTTGGAGGGGGAGTGACCAGGTAATGCAGTGTCTGCAGAACACCTCCTAAGCCATGAGACTTCCACACTCAAACTGTCAGAGTAAATTACATGACCACCATTCTCAGAAAGGTGCATAGGGAAGCTCTGACGTTCTTGAGGGTACTCAACAATCACAGAATCACAGAGTTGTAGGGGTTGGAAGGGACCTTGAGAGATCATCGGGTCCAACCCCTCTGCCAGAGCAGACTCCCTAGCTCATACTGCACAGATAGGCGTCCAGACGAGACTTGAATATCTCCAGGGAAGGAGACTCCACCACCTCCCTGGGCAGCCTGTCCCAGGGCTCTGGCACCCTCACTGGGAAAAAGTTCCCCTGCAAGTTTAAAAAAATTATAATAATAATAAAAAAAAAGGGCAAAGCAAAAAAACCCTGTGACACTTCAAGATCACAACTTTCTTTTCCCTTCGGGTATTTCCCCAGCACACTGGCTAGGACTTCACCCTACTCCGTTTCACCTGCAGCTTCTCTCAAACTTTAATGATCCTCTACAGAGATAAAGTCCCATTAGAAATCTCAAGCTGGTGGTCAGTACACAAGGATCATTATAAAACCAGCATATGTTTCCGTTCATAACTGCTGTAAGGCATAACCTACAGAAGGGCAGGTTAAGGCAAATTCTTATTTTTCCTCATACTCTACAGTGCAAATTCAGGCAAGAGCTGAAAAAAAAAAAAGCCTGAGGATTTTATATCTGTGGATGAGAGAAGAGCAGAAGAAAGGAAGAAATGTTAGAAGGTAAAAATCAGTGTTGAGTGTTAGAAAATCTCCAGTTTTTCTGTGAAATCCTAGAATGAGTGTCAATGAAAAACCCTGGTTTTGTCATGGCATGTAAAGCTTTAACAGATACACCATAACGGGGGGCTAACAGAGTCAGCACAAATCCAAGACAGCTGGAACAAGAGATCCATCTCTCCTAACTGCTCTGTTCTGCCACCTGAATACAAGCTGGGACAGCGCTTCCCCCACAGATACGGGCACTGAGAAGCCTGGCAGAGGAAACTATCTTTTGATGTATCCTTGCCCCACCACCCTGGCCACTGCAGCCACTGAGAACACCTGGACTTGACAGCTGGCAGCTGTTTTACAAAGTTCTCAACTGCAGAACAACCTTGTCAAATTCAGTTCATATGTGTAAGTGTACCCATCCTATGCAGACTTATAAACTAAAACCCCTCATTATACTGAAAGACACAACTGAAATTCCAAGAAAAACAAAGGCTAATGCTCTTCAAAAAAATCCACAAGCAGCAGGTACATCTGTATACTTGTTTGTTGACAGCTTGTTGCTTGACTCAGCAATTACCTAGAGGATTTCCTATATCCATTTGTGTTTTTAAAAAACCCTTCTCAACTGGCTGTGTGAAAACGTCCTCCCTGGCTGCTCCACAGCAAAGGCTGGGATTTTCTGTTTGGTTGTTTGTGGGTATTTTTTTCTGTGGAAAGGAATTGTTTGTTCTTGTGAGGGTGGATTTTTTGGATCTGAGTTAGCATGTTTTCCTGGCAGTCTTGCAAGAATGATTCACATTACCCTTTCAAAAAAAGCATACACATTCTTTTTATCTTGTTGCTGGCATTCAGGAAATTAGTGCTGTGTTCATGTAAACAGTAGATTACTGCACACATATTATCTAGGTCTCTTTACATCTCAGCTTCTCCCTAGGTAGTGTCAGGTTTAAGCTGAAACAGGAACCTTAAGGACAGAGATCCCAGCAGGTCAAAAAGAACTATGAAGTTCCAGGACTGATTGAAAAAAAAACCAACCCAACAAACAAACCTACAAAACACCAGAGTAGTACAGCAGAGCCCTTATAGCTTTCTTCTGAAACCCCAGCAAAAAAAGAGGTTGCCTTACAAGCAACTACATGATAAAGTCTTATTTCATAGGTTAATCTGGTATTTCAATGAGATATTTTGTTAGTACTCACTTGTCCAGTCTTCTTCAAAGCAATACAAAAAGTGAAATCCCACCATGATTAGAGCATGCAGGGAAATCAGTGCTATATACATCTGAAAAATAAAGGATGTAATATAGGTATCAGGTAAGTTTAAAGACCAAATGCTACATCTTACAAATCCTTGAAACACATATTAACACATAAAAAAACCCCAACACCCAAAAACCAAAATGCCAAACCCAAAACACCCCCAGCTCTCCCATCCCCCTGAAAACAGGACCCTGAAGCTAGCAAATGCCAAGACTACACAGACTCACTCTGTCCTTAATAACAGCTCTGAGGGCACAGGACAGAGGCTGTTTAATTCAAAGCCAGCTGAACACAAACCCTGGCCTCCTGTGCCCTTCCACACAGCGTACTGTCCTTTTCTCCCCTGAGCACAGTGCAACTTTCAGAGGACAGCTACTCCCTGACATCGTGCTGTCAAAGCTTACATCTTTGCTCTTGAGAGCACTACAGTCTCCCAGAGAAACAACAGCTAATTTGTTTTGGCCACAAAAAGCACTTTATCTATTTTCCAGCATGACTTTCAGGAGAAAAATGTTATATTTAAAGTAAGTTTTTTTCCCTGAGGCAGACACCAGCATGGAAAGTTTCTCTCAAGCTTTAGCACTTTGTATTTCATACTTTTTGTTTTAAATTAGGTCTTAGCTTTGTAATAAAAAGCTTTAAGCTATATGCAATGTTACACATATACAATAAATTACCAAGACCGGGATAAAAAGACAACCTTCCTGAACCTACACTTTGACAAAGGTTGGCAGATACTGGAAGTGAGAGAGATTTTGTCACAAAATCCCCTGTGGGAGCAGTAAAAGGTGATAGGATTTAGTCTTTCCTTGCAAGCTGAGCATGCTGCTGTGTTCTTTCACTTCCCCAGGTTCAAAAAGAATAGCCAAGAACAAACTCAGCAGCCCTTACTTTGTTTCTCTCTCAACTAACCTAAGTGTTTAATACAACCTGCTTGGAAATAGATCATAGAATTATCGAATGGTCTGGGTTAGAAGGGACCCCAACCCCCCTGCCACAGGCAGGCCCACCAACCTCCAGGCCTAGAGCTACACAAGGTTGCCCAGGGCCCCATCCAACCTGGCCTTGAACACTTCCAGGGATGGGGCATCCACCACCTCTCTGGGCAGCCTGTTCCAGCACCTCGCCACTCTCTCTGTAAAAAATCTTCCTCCTAATATCCAATCTAAACCTTCCCTCCTTTAGCTTTAATCTATTCCCCCTTTTCCTGCAATTGTCTACCCTTTTAAAAAGTTGATTCCCCTCCTGTTTGTATGCTCCCTTCAGGTACTGGAAGGCTGCAATGAGGCTCCCCCGCAGCCTTCTCTTCTCCAGGCTGAACAAGCCCAGCTCCCTCAGCCTCTCCTTGTAGGGCAGGTACTCCAGCCCTCTAATCATCTTCGTGGCCCTCCTCTGAACCCTCTCCAACAGTTCCACATCTTTCTTGTATTGGGGGCCCCAGATCTGGACACAGTGCTCCAGGTGGGGCCTCACGAGGGCAGAGTAGAGAGGGACAATCACCTCCCTGTCCCTGCTGGCCACCCCTCTTCTGATGGAGCCCAGGATACCATTGGCCTTGCGAGCTGCAAGAGCACACTGCTGGCTCATGTTAAGTTTCTCATCCACTATGACACCCAGGTCCTTCTCAGCAGGACTACTCTCAAGGAGCTCTTCTCCCAGTCTGTATCTATGTCTGGGATTCTTCCGGCCCAAGTGCAAGACCTGACACTTTGAGGGGTTGAATCTCATTAAGTTCACCCAGGCCCACCTTTCCAGCCTGTGATGGCATTTCTAACAGAAACAGAAATGCTTTTTATATAATTAAAACACCTAGCTCGCTTTTCACAGTGAAAAAACCTTTGCTCAAGGGAAAACATAGGGATTTGTTTTCTTCTGTAATCCACCTTGTACTGAAGTACCTACACCACAGAAGTTTAGCAGTAAGCCTTCCTGTTTAGCTGAAATACTCCCCCTTTTTTACTTGGAAATATGAGAACATTCTTCCTTGAACCTACAGATGTCTCAAGAGATTTATTAATAAAACAGAGCATCACTGAAACTCAGCCTTGTAATCGTCACGCTACTCCCACAGGACGCTGGCAAGTCTGCTTTGATGAAACAGATTTCAACCCTTCCATAAATATATAGTATTTGAGTTTGCACTCCCGTTCTGTTACTCACGATGCCGCAGAAATAGTACAAAAAGTCAAACACCTCCTTGGTCTTCAGGTACAGAAATACACCACTTGCAAGTGAAAGGGGAGTAACTCTCTCCAAAGAGGAGGCAGACTTCTTTAAGATGTGGCAACAGCTCTTGTTATACGATCCCACACAGGTGGCATCCCATACAACAACATTTAGGAACCTTACATGCAGCCTGGGACCTTACCAGCCACAGTATGGTATAAAAGGATGGCCCACGCCTCAGAGAGCTCAGCACCATAATGACCTACTTATGTTATGAAATAGCATGCTGAACAACCATCACCATAACCCTCACAAACCCCTGGCAAATAGCTCCCCTGATGCCTTTTCCCACGTGGCTGTGTTGTGTGTCATGGTTTTGCCAAACCCAGGACAATGCATTTCACCTAATTAGCAAAACAAAGTCTGCAACAGTTCCCTAAAGTAAGGTATTTTATAAAAAACCCACACAAACCAACCAAAAAAGTACCCCAAACCAAGCCAGCCTTTGGAGCTGCTTCACACACTGCATTTCAGTGTTGCTCACTGGACAACCTCAAGCACCACTTGCAAAATACTTACTGTAAACAGTACAAAGTACTTCTGGTTATTCTCTCCTACACAGTTATTGACCCACGGGCAGTGATGGTCCATTTTCCGAATACACCTCTTGCAAACACTGAAAGAATACAGGTCTTTGTTTACAGCACATCTAATTCCAGGAACACAAGATTTTACAGGGGTTTGGGGGGGGGTGTGGGGTGTGGGCACAGAAATTAAAGGAACGAATCAAGAGGTAAAATCTGAACCTAAATACATTTGCTGGTCACCACGTTTATATTTGTGGTTTGCTCAGTTGACTTCATCTGTTCAAAATGAAGCACACAATAGCAAATCACCCCTGTAAAAAATTAATGCCACGACAGACACATTAGCATAACATTCACATCAGTGGTTCTGCCAAAAATATGGTTTCAACAATACATTCAGGCAGACCAAAAAGAAATAAATCTGTGATTCAGTTTTGTTTTGAACTATTTGGTCTGTGAAAACATCCACAGATACAAAAAACCAAACAAACCCCATAAAGACACGAAAAGCAGTAATAGATAGAGAAATTTTTTCAGAGTTGCTAATAACAGACTAAAGGTTTATTTACTGACAGTAATAGCTGTCAGTAAGGGCTTACCAAAAAAAAAAGGAAAATGAAATAAAGCATTAGTAAAAGTTTCTTGACATCAAGGAAAGCCGCATACCAGCATAAAACAGCTGTGGCAGTCGGTCAGGAAGACAGTACCACAATATACATTCAAGGAAAAATGTTAAAGCACTTCACAAAACCAGACTAATAAAAAAATCAAAATTCAAATTCTTGCCAGCATGCACGCTGTGGCTAGAATTCAAATAATTAAAAGATGATTACTTTGACTGAACATCATTCTCTTGCTGAGTCAGTAACTGCTTCGACTCACATAATAAAGGAAGTCTTTTTCTCTGCTGCTTTCTCATATGATGGGAGACGAAAGGCAGTCTCCTGATACCACATTGCACAAACAAGCACAGAAATCAAATATGAAAAAACACAAAACCCCCCCAAAACAAACGAACAATGGACCCAGAAAGGAAATGGCTGCTCCAGAACAATCCTGGCAGCAAGGAAACAGAAAGGATTGAGGGCTCTGCTAATTTTATTTTTCTTCTTCTAACAAAATAGTATTTTGACCTTAATATAAACAATAAACTTCCAATGCCTAAATGCTTAAGGGAAACTCAAACAAAACCATGAACACGTTCTTATGAGCACGTATGAATAAATAATGGAAAAACCTCTCCTTCAGAACAGCCTTGCACTCACTCTTCAGGGTAGGAGGGGGTAATCCCCAAGGATACACGCCGTGCCTGAAAAACAAATGGGTTGCTACAGCCCTGATCCTAAATGAGAGGCTGGTCAGGCAGACCCCAGACAGATGAAGAGCTGCTCTGCTCAGGCAGGCACCAGTACCCCGTTACTTGCCAGCCCCAGGAGCAGTGGACAACAGGAAAAGCCTCATTTTGCTAAAATAAGTAGCTTGACATTATTTTTGAGCTATATGAGGCCTAAAATCAGCTGGTAGAGTAAAAACAATTTATCTGCCAGGTAACATCATACTACATACAACAAGTGTCGATTACTGGTTTAAAAAAAAAAAAAAAAAGAGGGTGGGGGGGAGGCTGGGCAGGTGGTGTAAGGCAGGAGGATGCCTCCCTGTGGTATAATTTACTTCGTGCAGATAAGGACGCACTTCCCTTGGGTTCTGAAACGAGTAAGTACCCCGAGCAACCTCCTCCATCACACCTAGATCCGACTTTCCCAGAAAGACAACCTGAAGCAGCCAAGCCAAAGACAACCTCTGCGAAGGAGGTAGCAAAGGCTGAAAGGGCAGGTTTTATTCCATGTATACATACCAAAAGCAGCTGAGTGAGAGGCAGAATGTGAAACTAGCTGGTGGAAAAGGAAACTCAGAATCAGACTAAAACAGGGACTGCCCATACCCTGACATGCTCCCTGCTGCTCAACCAGCCTGATTCCAAATGCTGGAGGGAGTAGTTTGCTGGGCATGGGGGACCTACAGAATAGCATATGAATAAAAAAGCTTGCTGGTCCCTCAGGCATACAGCTAGCCTTACCTTCTGCTGGTGCATATTCTCAACCTTGATGTGTCAAGTCCAATAAAACCCCCTACCCAACAAAAAATTGTTTGACTGAAGATGCTCAATAGCATCAGTGCTCAGTTTCTCAAATCTTATTGCCTATGAAGTTATCCTAAAGCATAGAAAAAAGGACCATGGAGATGAAGTTGTGTGTTTAGTGAAAGAGTCTTTTTCATTTACCTGAACTGTGAGTCATCAAGACAGCCTTTTAGATGTAAAGTTCATTCATAATTGAAGACATGTCAGAGGGGATTTTACAGTAGGATTACTAAGCGATGGGGACGATCACGTTGCTCCCGCTAAATAACCAACTCCTGATTTTTATTAAAATTTAAAAAAACTAACAGAATGTTTTTGTCAAAGGAAAGGGCTGAAAATTAAGTATGAAAAAAGCAAACAGCAGAACAAGCTTGTTCAGCTCACTACCACATCTTCCCCTCCCAGACCCCGTCATGAATCAGCAGTAACCGTAAGAGTTCTCTCAGTAGGCACTGGTTTTTGAGTAGGTAAGGAATTCATATGCTATTCTGTAGGTCCCCCACCAGTGCAAACTCATTAACTGCTTACTGGAAAGCAGGTTCACTTGTTTTCAAAGCAGCAGGGATTTTCAGGAAGTAGTTATTTTTCTGATCACTGCCTTTAGTACTAAAAATCTTCATTCCCAGGTTATGTCCTTCAGGGAAGTTTATCCCACCAGAAAAAGAAAGGACATGACCAACCAGTAGGCATACTGATCTAGCAAAACACAAAGTCACAGGACTCAAAGCAAATGTGTAGGTTGGAGCACTTTAAAAATACATACAGTTACCTGAACTTAATCTTTAACATTACTTTTAATAGAATCTACAGTTAGACAAATGCACCTGTGAATAGAACAGAAAAAATCGGAAGGACACCAATCTTTGGAGAGACATTGTATTTCATGGATTTCTATGCATCCTGGTATATAATGTCTCTTTTAAAGTCACATTTACATGAAAATTTATGAATGTCAGCTACAGGTTTCATGTGAAGGCTGCATTCATTTGAAGTGGTTCTCACTTTGCAGTAAGTAGCCCCAGCCTGCTACAGATGAAAACTTGTCAGAAAAGGCCTGAAAGTTTTTCCAGAGAAGCTTTAAGTGTCTTGTGCTATTGGCAACAGACTTTGGATGCTGACATCTCAATTTAATCACTCAAGTCTCTGATTCCAGTAACAATTTGGATCAAGGCACACTGGCCAATTCTTGAGATCTTGAGAAAAGAGCGATCCTCAGAGAAAACTTTACCTGCAGTGATGTGCTCTGTCAGGTTTGATGCTACAACACTTTGGGCACTTGTAAACCACCTGTCCTGGCTTTAGCTGTAAACTCTCGATGAACTCCTTTGTGGCATTACCTTTGGGTACAGCACCCTGCAGAAAAAGAAACAAACCACAAGATTAACCTGTGGACATTACAAGTGCTATGAACAATAGTATGACTTAAAACTATGGGAGGGGAGGGAAGAGAAAGAAATAAAAACTTCCTTAAGATCAAGAGAGTTTCAGGAAGAGCAAGGAGAGTCAGGGGAAAAAAAAAACCAAACTAAAATGAGGTCCAAATATATGAAACCACAAACTTACAGGTAAAATTTGGTGGTTTCTGCTTTTTTAAACATCAGCACATCCTTACTTCAGCAATGAGTCTTTTGTGATTCTATTGTAACCTCAAAATACTTAAGAATCCTCCTCCCTCTCTTCACTTCTATCAACAAATTTATCATGCCAGTGTTTCATATCACAAACTGGAAACCACAGGAGGAGCTACTTGTGAAGTATCACTGTGTGCATTAAGAGTTGCTGGTAAATGTCTCATGTATTTATAGCTACGCTCCCACATTTTGTATTTGTCATTTAAATCAGGGTTAAACATTCAAATAGTAAACATTAATAATCCTACCACCTGAGTAACACTAGGCAAAACATTTTCAACTGTGCAATTTCCACTTTAAAATATGTGTCTTTAAACAGGTAATGTATGGCTGCTGCAGGAGCCTCAGTTCAAGAGTTTCCAGCCTTTCTAGGGTCCAAAACAACTCCCCAGTCCTCCCCTCTAAAACCAGTCATGAAACACACTGTATGGAATCAGTTCTGGTACACTGGCAGAAACACACCTCTGTGGATATAAGGCTTTTATACTGAAATAGAAACAGGGATGTGGTATTTTAACAGATTTCCGATGGAACAGCCTCTTTTTAACACATCTATACCACCTCCCAACAGCAATAAACAGGAACAGTACACATCCATGAGAGAAATGCACGTTAAAACAGTACCATAAGGATTTCCTGCGCTGTCTTTGGGCTTTTCCACAGACACCTCCCAACAGGTCTGCCCAATTTAAAAATCACAAGACCAACTCCCACAGAATGCCGTAACTCATGTTCTCTCTAGTGCACAGCAAAGTTCAAAACCTTAGGAATGTTTTTAGCAAGAACCCACACCAAGCAGTTCCTAAAAAGCATGGCATGTGCTATCAATTCTGAAGGATTTGGGTGTTCATTTATTTCTAATAAGGATTCTGTTTGCTTAAGCAGTTCTTTCGGTTTCTGATCCAAGGCTGCCCCTGGTTCTCCATGTCCTGGCAGCTTCCTTCATCCTCAACTCCCACTCTTTGCCAGATGTTGCTTCATCTACATCCCCCCTCACTTTATTTTCCCACCTCCATTCTGTTTAGCTGATTTCCTCATTAAAAAAAGAACACACCAACAAAAAGAATCCCACCAGCTCTAGCCATCCACTCAGGAAAAATCCCACCATACATCCCTTTTCCCCAGCTACTCTGCATAGAGATTGTATCTGCTTCTCCAACACTGCCTGCCCAGCCTGCTTCAAAATACAGCTTTTGTTTCAGAAGAGTTCCTGCTAACTCTGCAAAATAATTCCGGTGACCTGAAGGTCCTCAGGCATTAAAGCCACACAACAAACAATAATTAACAACAACCACCACCCCTAGGATATATAAACTATATAACAAATTGATGCAAGCTTCTGTTCCAGAGTCCAGTGACCAGACGTTTCAGAGCCTCAACTACTGCTCACAGTTCTGCCCAGCAGCAGCAGCACACAACGCATCACTTTTTATCATAAACTGTGAAATTACCCCAAACGAAGCTATTTCCACAGTGCTGTGGCTTCTGGGAGAGCTGGAGGCTAAGAAATAGAGGTTTAAAACTGAAGTTTTAATCGCAGCTAACAAGGTTTCAAGTAGGAAATGACATCTGGAAGAAATACTTAGCGCATCAGAGGCACGTCGCCATTCTCAGCAGCAACAAGACCACTCAGGAGGAAGGGGCCAAGAGGACTCTAACCTTGCTTTTCCTTCCACTCACCAGTGGAGAAGGGATGTTGTGGGTTTTTTTAATTGAAACTGTTCAGAAGTTATTAAGCAAAATAAACCACCACAGACCACTCAGAGTAAGCATCATGGTAACTAAACTCTTGTCTTCGGGCTAGCTGAAAGACAAGACAGGAAATCAGATCTCCCATAAAGCAACGTCCTATGGAGACATACAAGAGGGTCTTACCATTCTGAGACTTCCTTCCTGCCTAAGATGTGTCAGCTCTTAGCACGCTCACATAGTATTTATTTCAGGGCAGTTCAATAAATTCAACTAACTCACTATTATGAGACATTGTAACATGGCTTTTCAAAACAAGGCACGCTCTGCTCCATTCTGCTGAAGCAATTACTTGCCAAGGCAGACAATCAAAACCAGCTTTTCCAGCTTTCCTGTTTGTCAAGACACAACAAGCCACAAACACAAGATCTGCCATTGGGGAGAAAACAGCGTCAGAGAGAAACACTCTCCCTTCCTTCCCAGTGGAAAAAAAGAAGAGCTGCTCACACAACGTGAATCTAAAGCTGGGTCCTCGACTTTGCGTCTGAGTTGAGTGGGACGAGAAATTAGCATACCCACATCAGCAGCCTCACTCAGCAGGCTGACACACACAAGTTATTTAAATCTGCCACTCACTCAGCAACCGAGTTACCCAACATCTAGCAGACAAGAAAAACACCGCCTGTTTCTTTCCGAGTAGTACAGAGAGAGATATACTTACTGGATCTGTCAGCATAGCACGAAAATGTGAAGCCAAAGCGAGGAAAGCCAAGGTGTTGAACAGTGTGCCATTGATGACACTATAAACATAATCTCTCGATGGAACTAGCATGACAAGAAGGACTACAAAGTCGGCATAGAACACCAGCATCCAGGTAACGACAGCACATGCAATACCACAGCCATCTCGAATAAACCACATTGTTCCCAGGGAAGTGCGGCTAGGAGGTGGAACACACTTTTCTGGCTGGAGGTATTCAGGTTTCCTTTCAATATCTCTGTAACGGTGGACTGGAGTAATCATCGTAGGCTTTTATGTCCATACTTGCATCTGAAAGAGAGTCAGAAACACCTGTCACTGCTTTGCAAGACACACAGAGGTCTGTTCACATAATGGCATAAGGATCACGTGGGAAAATCCAAATTGCAGGAAGGGAGTTGAAAAAGAAAGAAAAAAAAAAAGATAAATAAATCCAGCACAAAATAATGGGTTTAGAAACCAGACTTGTGCGCTTATCAGAACACCTCTTACTCAGAAGACTCTCTAAGTGCTTTTAAAACTTGCTTAATTAGACATTAAACCCACTGGTGTGCCACCTCTGCCCCCCAGAAGAAAGGCAATGAGTGTTCTGAGAGAACAGCGATCAGGCAGGTGCCAATGGGAATAGTCACAGCACGAACCCAAGCAAGAACTGTTAGAGTTTTCCTGTCTCCTTATCCACAGACTCAGGAGTGTTTGAGTAGAACTGCAAAAACACACCACAGTGAAGTTGCAGTGGCGGGAACTGCTGAAGCAGCAGCCAGAGGTCTTGATAGGAATTCCTAGCCTTGCCGGGAGGATGCCCTTCCCGAACAAGAGCTGTCTCCCACTCTCACCTCCTCCTTTGGTGTTATATCCTTCTTAGGTCTGGTGCTTTGCCATCCTTCTCCCACCACCCTTTACCCATCCTTCAGCACCATTCATTTTACCTCCCTTTTAGCATTCCCAGCTAAGTCCGCTCCGGGTCAATAAGGGCACTAACGGGTCATTTACTGCCACTGCCTGACATGCCCTCTCCGCCTCTGCGAGCACATCATCTACCCAAAGGGTAAGGTCCATTTTGGAGACAGAAATGGTACTATCCCAGATATGCACAGTGCTGGCTGTACTCTTAATGTAACTCCCACCAAAGTTGGAAACAAAAAAGGTGCTTTTAAGACTTTGGCAGGGGATCAATCAGTCTGCACTGCGAATGTACACCACTCAATGTCAGAGCACACCTGGAATGCTGCGCTCTGAAAGTGGCTCTTTATACACCCAGAAACTTCTTCCAAAGGCGCTTCTGAACAGAGTATTTACACAACGCTCTGAACACTCTAAACTCCACAATGTAGAGCCACCTTCTACAAAAATGGACACCATCATTTTGCTACCAAACACACCGAATTGCATATACCTAATCAGAAGGGCCCAGCCTCCCCCTATTTCAACATGCAAAGATTATTCTCATTTCTTTGCAAGAAAAATAGAGCACAGTTTTCCATTTTAGTTCAGAGAAAGGGACACAATGCTCACTATTCATTTTCTGCCAAAAAAATGTTCACACTGAAGCTATTTTGGTTTTTAACTGTTAAAAAAGTGATACTGTTGCCTAGAAAAAATGGGTAAGTTTTACAGAAAACAACGAGAAGGTGGCAAAAATATCTGGGACCTTGAACCTCCCTCCAAGATTTAATGGCTAAGTTCTGCCAAGTCCAAGGGGAAAGCTTTATTTTGCATAATACCAATCTAGATGGAGCCACTATTGCCCCTACCTAGGCAGGAAAAGAGATGGTAGCTTGCTCTCTAGTTGTTATTTCAAGAGGACTGAATTCATAAGAGGACAATTAGTCCCTCTCAGCCAAAGGTTAAGGCTATTAATGAGCAGGATGATTAATTAAATCCAAGCACAAAACTGACAAGCTTGTGCATGTCAGTGCAAGTGACATGGAAGTGAGGTGACTGAGCTCCTATGACCACAGCAAGAGGGAGAAGACGGGATCACAAAGTTTCTAGTGCACAGGAGCAGGTGAACCAGACCATTCACAATACTGATTTTCTAATGGATTTGGTGTAAATAAACTAGGATTAGGTATTTTCTTACATTTTTGTTTGTACCGTTTAGCATGCTTCCAAGCCAGAGGTTTTAAGATGTTTTAGGAATCTGGAGAAAGTTGCTCAGATTAATGCTAAAGCATATAAATCATATTTACATATACATCACACAGAACCAGAAAAATCAAGATAAAAACATGCATGTGTGGATATCATTCACTTTGGCAAGGAGAAACCCATAAAAACCCTCTCCTCATTCACAAAATTCATATACCGCATTGTAATTACTTTGTATGTTAACCACAGCTATAATTTAGCCTCATGACTCCAGATACTTAGGGGGACAAGCCATATAATTTTCAGAAACAGTAATTACACAAACAATCTGGTGGTCTAAGTTCAGATAAACCTATGCCTGCTGGTAAATCCATACCTTTTCCCCAGTTTTTCCACTATTTCTGTAAGAAGGTTTATTTATTTACACAGACTTCACGAGGATTTTAAAGGCTCAATCCCTCCCCCAAAAGAAACAGGTTAATGTTTACTGCATTATTTAATGAAATTGTTATGCTGGTTTGCTAGCTCAAAATAAACCTATATAATTAGGGACTCGTGTCTGTCAATGACATTTAGGTATCAGTAACATCATATTGCATTAAAAAAAGGGAAAGGGAATAGTAATTTAGGTGTTTGATTTTCAAACAGAGATTTCAGACATGACACATCAGGTACAGTAACAAACCAGGACAGCCCTGAACACAGACTTTCAGGATTTTTTTTACCCAGACTTTCAGCTGAGATTTTGCTTCCCAAAGCAGAGGAATGAAATGGTCACAGAGAAAGCAAATGGAGAAATTAGTTTGGTAAGTCACCTGAAGGTCATTATTAGTAGTGACTGACTAGAAGCTGGACAAAGACATAATGATTATAAAATTGTGGGTTTAGCCCCAAACAGCACACTTCAGCGGTCGAAAAATTAAATAAAAATAAAGTCACCTCTTCGACAAACGCACACAGGATGTGGTTTCACTTGAGTAAGGGTTCTACAGCTCGCTCTAAAATATTACTGAGCTAAACTGGACAAAAACCAGCTACTTGCTGTGGAAATGTCTAAGTAGGAACTGGAAGGAGCCTTGAAGCACCTCGGCCAAAGTGGGGGGATTCATTTCTGCAGTGTCGTAAGGAAGCAGTTAAGAGGACCCAGCTCATGCTTCCAATTCTGACTTCTGGCTGGAGGACAAATCTGTTATTTAATGCACTTTGTTATCTGATGCTTGCTCTAGAGGCACCATCAGGCAACAAAATGAAAAACTGGTCTTCAGTACATAAACACTATTCATTATTTCAGAAATACACGTATTTTAGTGTACATTACCTTAAGGGTCAAGCTATAGGAGCTTAAATTCTCAGCTTCTCTCTATGTGACCCAGTCATTCGGGTTTTTTAATTCCTTGTTCTTGCATACACAAACATGTTTTTGTTTATGTTGCCCAACATGTTATTTTCATATAAACAATACACAAGAAGAAAAAAAAAAAGATCCTAGGGGAGGAAGCAGTAACTTGCCCTGACTGGTCTGCCCTTGAATCACACTGCATATGAACTTAATTTATAACACACAGATGGAGTATGTCAGTTCCTCCTGCTCTGGAGCAAACCATACGTCAACAATGAAGGCAGAGGACTTAAGGACTTAATCAGGGTGTCAGACTACAAGAGAGGCCACTAGGTAAGCCTGAGACACAATGACAACACAGACATCAATTTAGCTTAAGGACATGTCAGAGGGAAGACCTTTTCTTCTTTTTTTATCTGGAAGGCATGTGGCATTACAGGAACAATGAAAGAACACATGTAATCTACACCTTCGAAATGCAAATAACACACATTAAATTCCACTTACTGCAACAATGAACATTAAAAATATGCTATTACACCCTACATAAATTAAGTAACTGCCTTTTGACTTGCCATAAACCGTGTCAAAAATATACTCTTTTAATGGTCTGTGACCACCAAAGAATGTTAAGAATGAACTAACAAATTATGCACCCGAAATCTACCTGAGGTTCTGATGTTATAAAACTTACACTAAGCTCAAACCATCATCATCACCCAGCTGATTTTCATGCAATTACTCATGCTAGTAAAGCCAAGTACATGGAGATCACTTGCAAAACTACAGCATTACTATGCACATTGCAACCACTTCCTCTATTAGAAACCCATTAACATTAAACATTGGGAAGAGGTTACTTTTTGCCATATGAACCAAACGAATTTCAAGATCTGCCAGTTACATTAAAATGATTCTAGAAGAGAAAAAGAAGAGGAATAAAATAAAAACAAAATACGAGGGCAAATCATATGCATTCTTTGAGGTTTTCAGTTTGGTTTTTATGTACTTTAAAGACATACTTCAGAATAGCTTTTATGAGACACACAGAACCAGAGTTCATTGAAAGCATTCTGAAAGCTGACAAACACTACTGAAGTTAACTTTTTGTTACCATCAGAAGGCAGGAAACGTACGTTACTAGGCCTGCTATACCCATGACAGCTAAACTAGGGGATCTAGATCCACAGGACAGGATGTCCCTTTAAATAAACCCAACAAGCCCCAGAGAGATGCACAGATAGAAACTGCAACAGAATTCACTTTATTTTATTTTACTGTACTTAAAACTGCATTGATTAAAACATGCAATTTAATCTTCCTTTGCAACAGACATGAGAAAAAGTGTTTACAAACTGACAGTATATTTACCTTAGCTTCTCCTGCCACGCTTTCACACAGCCCAAATCCAACAACAGGCCTGTCAAAACTTGCCAAAGCAAGTTCTAGCAGGAATAATAAGGAAATATCAATATTCATTTTTTTGTTTGTTTTCCCTAATGGCTTTTAAAAGGCCTAAAAAACTTTATCTGATCAGCAGGAGTGGAAGAAAACAGCCCAGGTATGCTGAGAATTTTTGGCAGTCACCTGCAGATTCACCCTGATATCCGTGAGGATGGCAGTTTCCAACCCCTGGTTTACAAAACCATGGAGGGTCAATGGGACATTGCTAACAGGTCTGTGAAAGGCAGCTAAAAAAAGCAAGCCTATTATTAGCAGGCTTGAATTTGCTATAAAGAGCTGTACTTTCATTGGAGTATTTTTGGGACGCCACACATGGTTAAAAAACAAAACACAAAAACCAACCCCACCCCAAAACAAAGCAAACCCCAATCCAAAAGCCCCAGTGGGTCAAAACCTACGCCTCTTGTGTTAAAATGGTAAAAGCGATAGCGGAGGATGAGGCACGGAGCTTAACACCTCACTGACCGGACACCCGAGGACTCAGAGCAAAATGTCACAGGGCAGAGTCAGCACTGATAGCCCTACTCCAGCCACCCCAGGAGCAGGGAATAGGATTATGCCTAATGTGGATTATTTTTCATTTTTCTTCTGGAAATTCAGGCTATACTAAGTGGTAAAGTTTAAGCCCAAGTACTACGTTACTATTTACATGTTTGCTTTTAGCAAGAGGCTCACGAGCATCCCGGGTTCAACCTGAACCCTGTGGCTTCTGAAGCCAGGCAATTTCAGCAGTTTCAGTTCCCATACTGGCATAAAGAAATCTGAATGTGAATTATATTAAATCCAATTAAAATAACCTTTAAAAAGCTTAAAGCAGACTTGAGTTTTCTGAGGCTGAATGCACGGGCTTGGATTACCTACAGCTTGGAAAGGGGGAACGAGAGCACATGAAACCAGATGGTAACCCAGTTATAACATTTTTCTATACACAAGGCAACTACGCGTCTATACTACAACGCTGCTTTATAGTTGTGGTCTAGAAATCTGTTTACATCGTTAAAAATTTATGAGTCATCAAAATAGTTATTCATTTACTTACTATTTTGAAGAGGCCATGTGTGAACAAGGCCTTAGTAAAAAATGGACCACAGTAAAATCACACTTTCATTGTTGGCTGCACTTTATTACAGGGGAACATTTAATTGAAGTTGTGCCTTTCTGAAGTATACATTCAGACAGGAGTTCAGAGGGAGCTGGAAATTATCTCAAAGACATCTGTCTGATCTACAAACTGTGTCCTGAGGATCCGACTTCCCTGGATCGAGCTGAGACTGATGGGCTCAAGAGAGATGCCACCACAGAAGGAGCAAACCCCACGGTTCTCCTCTTGTTCACGTCAGTGCAAACAAGAAGCAGCTTCAGCAGTGCCAGGGGAATTCCATTACAAGAACTGCACGGAAAATAAGGCCACGTTTTCTCAATTAAAACCATGGGTTTCTCCTATGCTAATGTCTGTGGTACGTAATCTCTCGGGACACATGGTAACAGCATCCTGGTTAATGTCTATATTGTTTCTGTTAAACTAATGGATGAGTATTGCATTATAATTTATTTATACAATAAAGACGGACGTAAGAGTCTGAGTTATCTGGTGACTGCATTCCCACCTGCACGGCCTGTCAGCTGCTGGCCTGCGCAAAGCAGAGGAGACAAAGACACTGTCCAAGGTACACAGGCACTGGGGCACGAAGGGTCAGCGACAAAACTGGGTCAGGGTCAAGGAACTGGCCTCAAGTCCTGTTGCACAAGGGCAACAGAGACCAAGGTCAGGCTTGGACCTGCCCTGGGCTCATCACAAGGTTAGCAATCTCAAGCTTTTGTTCAGAAGGCTGCTGAGATGGAAGGTGTTCCATAAAACTGTCATTAAGTACGAACCATTATGAAATAACGTACAGCTATCAGGGCTGCAAGGGCATCAAGGAAATTCTGTCACTTCAACCTTACATGCTCCCAACAGACTAAATACAAGCTATTTAACCTATGCAAAACCAGAAAAATTAATCCTGAACACACAAATACAAGCCAGCTCTGCAGCATTGTCACCTATCTGGAGCAAGTATTGGAAGGAAAGAGCAATCTTGCAGCAAGGCCTACGCTGGGAAGCAGAAAACAACAAATGAGGGTTGTCATGCTTTCCCACAGCACTGGAGTTATCCTGAATAGACAGCCTTGTGGGAGACAAAACACAAGAAGCTGTCCTGGTCTTCTAGACAGCTTTGCAATTTCAATGGTGACTCAGGACTTAGAACAGCAAGCCACTGGGATTAAGGAAATTGAAATTCTTAGTCTATCCTGTATCAACATTTTAAAAAATTAAAGAAAAAAATTAAAGGGGGAAAAAAACAACATTATTATTTTTAGCATCTATTTTAAAAACTACACTGCTTTCATAGCATAATGAATATATTTTCCAGAGAAGCAGAATAGAGTTGCAGCTTTAAAGTTTAATCATAATAAGGAGCTGGCACAACCATCCTAGTCTAAAAAAAAAATAATCTGAGTATTATCTTTCAAGGCTGAAGGAACACCTTAACTATCAGACATCCCTTTTCACCCAGATGATCTATCCCAGCATTTGGCTCTCACCTGCTTTTACACAGCCCTCCTTCACAAGCATGACCAAGTCACTAGGTCTTTCTGTATTTTATTCCCCCATTTGTAGTCCACACAGGCATTTAGATTTTAAAACTAAATATTACACCTAAGCAGGTATCTAAATCAAATATCTAAATCAAATATAGACATACACAGACCATGCATCAAAATAGTGCATTAATTAATCAGAGACCAAAAAGCTATCACCTGTATTTTAAAAATGCCTGAAGTTGTAATCACAATTGTGATGCTCCACCTTTGTGTTGTTAAGAGTTAGTCTGGAAGAAACCTAAGCACCTACTTCAGAGAACCAGAAAAACCTGCAGCTGCTGTATGTTAAAGCTTTTGAAATGTAGTAAAGATCTTCTGAATTGGCAAACTAAATATTTCTTGTTTTGCTCACTGTTCGTGGCATTAACAAGCACAAATGATCCCTCCCTTCACAATAAACACAATTTCTGTGTGCAAACGTTAATTTTGTTATCCTTTGAAACACTGAGAGTTGTAGAGCAGAATATATAGGATATTGCTTATCTGTTCTACACAGTATCAAACATCAGTGATTCAAGTAGTTGTGGAAAAACAAAGATGTATATCACATTGCTATCTCCCTTTATCGCCTGCGATAGGCCTCTGGTCTCTCTGTATCGATGTTCTGGTACTACTGCTTTCCCACTAGGACTCAAACCATTACATTGCAATTACTTTTTTTTTTTTTAAACTTATTTTCCATAGCACAGTACTCCACACCACCTTTATTCACTCTTAACTGTCAGTTCTGCATTATTGCAAAACTCCCAGCTGAGCCTCACCAACATGCCATCAACACCGGGCAAACAGCAAAAATATCAACACAGGCCTTGCGCTTCCTCCCATTCAACATTCCTCTCCTGTCCAGGGCTATTAACACTGACTTTTCTGTGTCCTTGTTTTACTTGCTGTTGCAGCCACTGGAACAGCTATTCCCAATGCTTTTCCAGCTGAACCCCACTGCTGTAGCCTTCCTTCTCATTTCTGTACCTTCCCCCTCCCCGTCCTCTGCTTTTCTGTTGCTGTTGGTTTTCTCCTTCTTCCTTACACCACTACCATTTCTACCGAAATGCCACCAGTTCTGCATGGTCACATTGTTACCTGGGGGGGGGTGAAGAGCTATGGGGCTACAAACCTAAAGAGAGATCTCTGGTCTCCAGAAGCCCTCCCAAGCACCCCTAGCCCCACCACCATCCTGGGGGCTCAGACAGAAGCAAGTGAAAGGAATTAACCTGCCAGTGCTCCTGCAGACTAGGAGCCAGTACCACACCTTGCACCTCACTAGTTGGAAACTGCTGCTGTACGAGGAGGCCTCTGGCACCCACGGCCTGCAGAGGCACGCTGGCTCGCTCTTCTGGACTCCCTCTCAAAAAAGACAATGTGCAAAAAGTGTTACTGGCAGACTTGCTGCACTGCAGTTCCAGTCAAGATACAGGCTTTTTTTTTTTTTTTCCCCTCCTCTTTTTCTTATTGTCTGCACAACTCAGGAAACACGCAGCTCTAATTGGGGAAGCTTTAGCTTCTCATTTTCTCTAACGCAACCTGAAGTTTCAGATTAGTTACACACACAAGTCAAATACGATGCTCTGGGTCCCATCACTCACATTTTGTTCGACTCAATCAGCTCAAGAAAGGAAAAAAACTACTACAGAACATAGCCTGAAACAAAAGGTCATGTCTACTCTCATCCTTCTGTAGTGAAAACCATGAATTCACTCAATTAACATCTGCAGAGACTGGCTGAGCTACAGCCAAGTCATATTCAGACTGACACCGCTGTGGATGCCCATCACCTACCCTGTAGTCTACTCTACAGGACAGAGATCCCCTTACAGACACATGGGAAATGTCTGCACGAGCAAGTTTCCCTGAAATAACGCAACACACGGGCTTAAACTGCACTGACTACACAACACTGCCGGCTCCTATTCTGTTTGAGATGCACAGCAACCTGCCTATAACGAAAAGTAAATTAAGATTAGATAAGAGAAAGAGATTCACCAAAGCTGAGCTAACATTTCCTAGGCTACACACATACTGTCAGACTATCAGCTAGCTATTCCCTTTTGCTGACACGAAAGAAACCGCCCAGAAGAGACATAACTACCTGGGCACAGCAGACCTGCTGAAGAATTAAGCATTCATCTTCTTGAAACTTGGTCCCCACAGCTGAATTTAATTACATTTTTGGTATTTTTGTCAGCAATCAAACAAGCAGTTTCAAAGAGAAACACGCGCTCTGTCTGTGCGTACAACACTTAGAAAGAAAACTAAAAGGAAGCAGAAACGTATGCAAAAACACCCAGGAGGTGTTAAATGTTGCAACAAACATTTTAGCTTCCAGGCAGACCTTACATTTGTCCTTCCATAATATAACCACACACATAGCTTCTGGTTGCGCCTTCTAAATCTCAATGGGCGTTCAGTCACACACAACTTAACTACCACAAGCAGCTCCCATTGGTATGGCAACTACTATTGCATCAGTGAGACAGCACTCAGAGCTACCCTGACAGAGTAGTCCTGTTTGAAGGACCGGATCTTTATTGCACATCAGGCTGCGTTTTTGAAAAACACGAGTTACTGCCTAGTTCCCCTCTGAACGACTCTGATCACCGGAACTCCTGTTACACCGTATGAAAGAACTGTCTGTTGCTTTTGCTAAGCAAAGAGAAATACAGCACTCACTAAAGCCTTGCTATCTACACCACCGGGCATTGGAGGCAGTCACTCACTGCACGTTGTCAGCCCCCTTCTCTGTGATTCCAGCGTATCAGAAACTCCATCCAAATTTAGGCTCCTTTCCTACAGATCTGACATCACCCACTTTTGCTGCATCAGGAGTCTGGGACTCTATCCCTCTCTTGCATGCTGAAAACTGTATTTTACCCTTTCTGAATCAGGATTAAAAGAAAGACATCTAAACAAGCTCTGGTGTCCGCCTGGAATCCCTCACTGGCACACAGGCAGTGTGAGAGAGCATCAGAGGCCAGGCTGCTGCCTCTTCCTCCCCCGTGCCTAGGTTTCCCTGAAGGTTTGGGGTTTTTTTAATGGGCCATTGCAAGTGCTTGCTCCTTCCTAAAAATTACTTTTCAGAAGTACTCCAGCAATACTCCGAAGCCACTGCTCAAAACCAGTCCAGATTGCTTCCTACTGAAGCATATCCCGCCATCCATTTCAACTGGAGGCGGCACGGCGCCATGGTTTCCACACGGATGGCTCCCGATGATGGAAGTCCCAACTACCCCATGGTCCCGCTGGACAGGCGAACACTGCGTGACCAAGGGCCACCTCGAAGCGAGAGGGTCCGCTCTGCTCTACAGCCAGCTCTACTACAGCCGCTCGCCGACGGACACGCTTCATCGCTGCGACTCAGGGACTCAATACAGGAGCCCGCTTCATCCCTGCGACCCGGTAACAGGCCGCCGGACGAAACTGCTGGAGGCTCCGACTTTCTGCCTCCTGCCGAGGGGATGTCGCGCTGCTCTGAAGGGACACCAGAGCGGCCCCCGGAGCACAGCTAAGGCACGCCTGCAGCCCGGTATTATTTAGTGCCTTCAGCCTCGCAGCAGGGAAAGCCCAGCGCGGGGAGCCGGCCGAGCAGCGGGGCGGCCAGGAGCCCACCTCCCCTTCCCCGACAGATGCCAACAGCTTCGGGAGACGCCGCTGCGGGACGCGACACGACCCCGGCGGAGGGAAACGGGACACCGAGCGGCCCTCAGCCGGCCGCGCCGCCATCCCCCCGCACCCCTCCCCCGCGGCTCCTGCAGGGCTGCGCGGGGAGCTGGGCGCGCCGGGCAGGGCCGAGGGGCGCGGCGCGGCCCCCCCTTCAACTCCGGCGGTGGAGGTGGCCGCGCCGCGCCCCTCCGCGGGCCGCCGGTGGGCCGCTCCCGCCCCCCTCCGCCAGCGCACACCTGCCCGCGCGGGCGCGGTGCGGCGGGCCGCCCTCCCGCCTCCCTCCCCATACACACACACTTCCCCCCCCCCCCCCCCCGCCGCTGTCAGTCGCACCACCTACCCCACAGGCCGCCGCGGGTCCGGCGCGCGCCCCTCCGCCCCCACGCCGCGCGCGCACGCCGCCAACGCCGCCACGCAGCGCCGCGCCGCGCCCCACCGGCCAAGGCTGCCCCGCGCGGCGCCGCGCCCCATCCGCCCCGCCGCACCGGGGAGCCCGCGCGCGGCACCGGCACGGCCCTTCTCCCCCCGCCCCCTCCCTCCCCCACCTCCCCTTACGCTAGCTCGGCGAGGAGGTGGGGCGGCCGCCGGGAGGAACCAGGAAGTGAGCGGCGGCGGGAGGCAGTGCGCGCCCCTGCCCTTCCCTTCCCCGCCCCGCCGCGGTGCGGGGGGCTTCCCCGGCACGGGCGGGCACCGATGCCGCGCCCGGCGGAGCTCGGCCCAGCTGCCGGGGTGCCGCAGGGCCCCGTGTGGCCGAGCCGCGCCTGTGCCTAGTGAGAGCTTACGTCTCGGCCGTGCCGGGGGCGGGGGGAGAGTGCGGGTTTTGTGAGGGGAAAAGCCGCCTTTTTTCCTTACCCCCTCTTTTTTATTTCCCCTTTTCCCCCCTCCCCTTTTGTTCCTTATACACGGGGAGCAGGCGAGCCTCCCCGCACACCTCCGCACCCCAGGCAAGCTCGGGAGGCTTGGCTTTGCAGGTACCCCAGCCCCAGCAGCGCCCAGGGGTCACGGCTGCAGGTGGCACTGGCGAGCAGCGGTCGCGCCTGCTTGACGCTTGCCGTTTCAAGACGCCGCTTCCAGCGTTTACAGCCTCGGCGGGTGTCCATCGTGGGGGTGAGAATTCTTCTGTGGCAGGTGGATTCCCTCAGGCCGGCTTTATATTCAGCCAACGCCTGTCACCTGTTGGCTGTAAAGAGGTTAGAGGAGAAGACGTTGCTTTGCCCTTGCTTAAAAGAAAAACCACCACCAAACACAAAGCAACAACCACCCTCCTTTCTGCCTCATAACCTTCACTGTCACCTTGCACTGGGGACAGGCATGGGAATGTGCTAGGGCATGCTCTTTGGAGCAAAGGGGTGCTCCTGCCATCCTGGAGGAAAACCAAGACAGTCCTGGACTTCTCCAGCCCTTGGAAAATTGGAAATGGAGCCATGGTGCTATGCAAGGGTCTGACTCATGTCTTGTGGACTCCGGGGTGGCATGGTAGAGGTGGAGAGGAAGAAAAATGGAGTCGCTCCTTCCTTGCAGTTGGTGCCGTTAGCTGCTGTGAGCTAAGCCACCAGACAGGCAGGACAGGGAGACAGAATCTTGCTGGGAAACAGAGGGTGTACCTGCACCAACACTTTATTTCAGATCAGGGATTCGCTTCTAGAGGGGAGTTATCTAATTCCTCCTCTGTGTAAGTTCCTCACGCTGTGGCATGTGAGGACACAGGAATCGTGCTGTGGGGTCAAAGGGTCCATCTGTGCCAGACAGCAGCATTGGCAGATGCTGTTTAGGTATAGTGTAGGAACCAGGCCGCTTTCTGGCACAGGCACTGCCTTTGCCTGGCACTCCCAGCACCCAGGAAGGAGGCGTGGCTGGGGTCACCACCTCAGGGGCAGGGAGGAGGGCAAGCTACCCAAGCCTTGGCTCCCAGCTCAGTCAGGTTCTGCTGATGGCTCTCCCTGCTGAGGTTCCCACACAGCAATCCTGGCACGCAGAAGCTTGGCTCCTTTTGGATGCAGTGAAGCCATGGGGGTACATCCCAGAAATACACCTGCTCTGCTCTGACTGCTAGCAGATGCGCAGCCCACTGATGGGACCGGTTCAGCACTAGCTCAGTGTAGAAACTCCGGAACACCTCTTGTTCTTCAGATTTGCTCGTGTTGCCTGACCTAATAAGCACAGCCATAAATGTTCTGTACGTCTGATTAGAGAAGGGAGTCAGGGAGAGCTGCAAACATCTGGATAAATAGGGAGTATGCGATGTAATCCTTATAAGCCACAGGCCATTCTTGCCCAAGCATCAGTGTGAAGTCAGATAGCAACTTTTAAAACAGTATCAAAGGTATACACGAGAGCTATGCAAAATAATTAACTGTATTATGTTAACTGCTCATTATGAAACTTTAAATTAAGGCTGTCACAAAAAAAAAACAACCAAACCAACAAACCAAAACCCTCTTAATTATTGTTTTAATACATAGCGTGAGTTTTTAATTACATTTCCCATGCTGCTTTCCCAGGGAGGTCTGGCGTAGGGCCCGCAGCACCTCTCTGATGAGAGCGTGTTCCCGGTCCTGTGCCAACCTGCCCCGTGTGCTGCCCCTCCCTCGGACCTTTCTCCGTGGTAAAACCCTCTGCGTTTCCTCACGCGTCTTGCGGGGTTTACCACCGAACGGGCCCTTCCCGAGCGCTCGGGTAGTCCTCACGGGCTCCTTCCAAGAGCTTTTTGGCAGAGAGCGGGCACAGCCCCTTTGGTTCACCCCAAGTGCCAGCTTCTTGGGAGGGGGCGTTTTTCGGGGCACGGGGTGCCCGGCGAGCAGCACGAAAGAACCTTGCAGGGAGTCGAAGAGCTGCGCGCCCCGCTGTGCCGCTGAGAGAGGCAAAGCGCCCGGACAGCAATAATGGCGGCCACCGAGCCCGCCCAACTCGCCCGCCGGAGCCGGGCAGTGCGCAGGCGCAGAGCCCACGCCAGGCGCCAGCCCCGCCCGCTGCCGGGGGTCACGCGGGGGTGCGCGCCTCCCCGCCCCTTACCGCTGGGGTGACGGCGGCGGGCAGCAGCAGCGGGGGTGGTGGCGGCGCGCGGGCGCCGGAAGCGGAAGCGCCCCGCGGCAGGGAGCCATGGCGTCCGTGGTGCTGAGTGAGCCGGAGAAGATCTACATTTTGCATGGCGTCCAGGTAGAGGCGACGGGCTCTTTGCGGAAGGTCCCGCTAGCTCGGGGCGGCGTGGAGGCCGCGGCTTCCTCCCGGGGGACCGGGAAGTCGTTCGGGCCAGCTGGGCCGTACTTGTGGCCAGTGCTAGCGCTGCCCTGGGAAGCGTGGGGCAGGGAAGGGCCTTGTCCCTCTGGGCCTGCTCCCTGGGAGCGGGTGCGAGGCGGCAGGAGGGAGGGTGCATTCCACTGCCTTATGTCTGGGGGGAAAGCCCAGTGGCGATCACCCAAGCGCACCGGGAACAGGACGCCTGAACAGAGGGCAGGCTGAGAACGGGACGTGAATACGGTCTTTTCGGTTTTGGTCACTTCTCTGCCGACTTCCATTGCTCGTTCTCAGGTCTTTGGCGTTATTTGGGGGTTTTAGGCTGTCACAGGTAAGGAACAGTGAGCAGAGTGAGGATGAAGAGTGATGGATGTGTGTGGGAGAAGTGTCAAAGGTTAAAGGACTGCGCGTGGCCAAGTGTTTCACTGCAACCCCCCTGCTTTTGTGAGGATAAACTCAAATCACTTCTGAGGCTGTGTAATACCTCTTCTTGATATACAAACAGATGAAAGCGTTTTAGAAGGCTGGTGGTTATTTTTGTGTGCTGCATCCTAATTATATATGTAAAAGTACAGAAAAGCCAAGACCGTTACGCCTTTGTAGTCTGAATCTGCCTGTTGAAACAGGGTGGAAGTAGTGCAGGAGTGGTCTGTCTGCAGAGAGCTTGTTGCCAGCTCTAGATAAATGAGAGGCGAATGGAAAAGTACAGGTGGTTCTGTTGTGCTCTTAAATGAAAGTGAGTGCTGAATCTGGGAGCTGTTGCTTTTGTATAAATTTGACTGTTGTGTTTGCTGTAGGAAAAGGAAACTTGAAAGTCAGATTCTTTATTTTCTTTAACTTCTCATTACTGATTCCCTGAAGCACAGTATATTGTCATACTTAGGAGGACCTTCGTGTAGATGGCCGTGGCTGTGAGGACTACAGATGTGCAGAAGTGGAAACAGATGTTGTATCAAACACAAGTGGATCTGCAAGAATAAAGCTGGTAGGTAAATTTCTTAGGGATTGTGTGTCTTCCTGATGAAACTTCTGGTTTGGGTGACTAGTTTTAATGTAAGCCGGGGGTATTTGTAGGTGGTTTTGTGCATGTCTTAAAATGTGTGTATACATAGCAGTTACCAAAACTATGAGTTAAGGAAGTAATGACAGGATATATAATTCTCTGGCTTAACCTCCTTGAGCTAGATTTACAGTGAATTATCCAAAAAGCTTTCAATCTGAACTAATCTACCATTTAATCTTGAAAAATGAAATTGCTGTTGTGTCTCATCACTAGAAAAACAATTCTGTTCCTTTAGAGTGAAGCAAAACTATATCTGGTATGTGTTGGCTGTAAAGATGGTGAACACACTGTGCAATATTATAAAGCTTCTGCAGATGTAGTTGTTTCCAGAACCAAATAGGAGAAATCATGGATGTGAATTGTTGTTTTAATCTAGAGAAAGCTGATATGCATGGTAATTGCTTGAAAATTCTTAGGCTTAACGTTGTTCTCCTAAAGCCTTTCCTTAAAAAAAAAAAACCTCTAAAACCTGTCATGATTTCAAGTTGGCTGTCACAGAGTAATGGGTGCAGATAACTGAAAGGTAAAATGTCATCTTACCATAGACACGTAAATGAAACAAGTAGTTTTGTGAATACAGTTCTAGTTGTGTGGTATGTTTTTGTTTTAACAGGGGCACACTGATATTTTGGTAGGTGTGAAAGCTGAGATGGGAACACCAAAGTTGGAGAAACCAGATGAAGGTTACCTGGAATTCTTTGTTGACTGGTTAGTATACTAGAAGAGAAGGAAATAGATGTAATATTTGGAATAGATGACGTATCAGATCTTACCAATCTTTGGGAGTTTATATGTTTATTCCTCTAACCTCCCATAAAGGTCTGAGTAGTAGAAACAAGTTATTCATCATAATTGAAACATTAAAATCTCCAGAGCTTTCTGCTGGTTCTGCAGACCTGAAATAAGAAAAGAGAAAAAAAAAAAAAAGAGGAGTTAAAGGATGAAATCAGGTTAAAAGAAATCCCAAAGTGCATAGTATCACTGCAGTTGGAAATGAGTAACAGTTCAGTTGCACTTACATTCAACATGACTTCATGACTACAGTGACAATTGTAACTTTTACAGTTACAGAAATAATATCTTTCAAAAATTAAGTATTCCAGAAGAAAAGAATTTCTGGATGCAGACTGCACTTTGTCTGTTACTTAATAGATTTTGCTTACGTTATCTGAAAGCCATGGAAAAGGTTTGAAGTGTGTTCTGCATGAACCCATTTGAAGGTTTGAAGTGTGTTCTCCATGAACCCATTTGATTTACAAGAAATCCTCACTATAAACTTCAGATGCAAAATTTACTTAGAAAATCCAGTTATATTTGTCAGTGAATCAGTATTTTGTTAGCTGAAATGCTGTTTCCTTTTAATCCTCGTTCTGGCTTTGTGCTACAGGTGGACTATTGCTTATCCTTACCTCTCTCTAGTGCTTGAATTAGAAGGAAGCAAGAAGAAAACTGGGAGCTCTTGTTTTTGGATTGCTCTGAGCTAGCATAGTGACATGTCAAAGTTATTCCAGACTGTCTGCTGTCTGAAACTCCAGTATCCATGTCTTGCAGACTTCCTAAAGCTGTAGTTTATGAAGTAATGTGCTTTGGGAACCTCTCAGAAAAGCTTTGGCCACGGTCAAGTGAGCTGTTTTGCGTGCAACCTTTATTAAAAACTGTTGCTACTCTGACGTTAAACCAATATACTATTAGTAAAGCTAAGATACGAGGCCTGCTAAGGGTGTATCTGTTAATCTTTCTGACCCAAGTGGCTGGATCTGCCTTAACATTTGTATCCCTCTCATGTTACACAGCCTTTTCTAAGACTAAACCTCTATACATCACAGTGTCAAACTGTGGAAGCTTACAGCTCACAGAGGGAAGGAGTCGCTTTTGAATGAATGGTTTATCTATGATTAGTGTTCAAAAAGTGTCAGACAGGAAGGTGATCTTCTCAAATGATCTGAGCTTGGCTGCTTTATAGAGCTCATTTATGAAATAACCTAAATAGCAACTGCTTTGTTCTGGTGGCTTCTCTCTGAAGGGAGTCCAGTGAGAGCAGGGACATTTCCTGGAGTATTTCCTTACTACAGCAAGTGGTCTTTGGGGATGTTGCAATTATGTGACACTTCTTTCATATCTATGTAAATGTTAGAAAAACTCTATTAGATTATTGTTAGGTGTCTTTCTAACTGTGAATCTCTGCTTCATAAGATGAAGGGAGGGGGGTGTGCAGCAATATTTTGCAAGATGGATCTTGTCTATTCTAGAAACAGATAATCCTTACTTTCTGTGACAAACCAGACCAAAAGCCTAACTTTCAGAGAAGGATAGTCACTTCTCACATGTTTGTGGCACCAGGGAGAGGTGACCTCTAGCCTCCAGAAAGATCCAAAAGACAAAATGTGAGATAGGAGCTGCTTGTTCACTGTGAATGGAAATTGGATGCTCTGAGTGCTCTTGATGCTTTTTCAGGCTGCCACTGGGTGGTAGTAACTGAGCGTAGTTTGATACACCCATTAGAAGAGGGGTGGCCAGCAGGGGCAGGGAGGTGATTGTCCCTCTCTACTCTGCCCTCATGAGGCCCCACCTGGAGTACTGTGTCCAGATCTGGGGCCCCCAATACAAGATGGATGTAGAACTGTTGGAGAGGGTTCAGAGGAGGCCACAAAGATGATTAGAGGGCTGGAGCACCTGCCCTACAAAGAGAGGCTGAGGGAGCTGGGCTTGTTCAGCCTGGAGAAGAGAAGGCTGCAGGGGGACCTCATTGCAGCCTTCCAGTACCTGAAGGGAGCTTATAAACAGGAGGGGAATCAACTTTTTAAAAGGGTAGACAATGCCAGGACAAGAGGGAATGGATTAAAACTAAAGGAAGGAAGGTTTAGATTAGATATTAGGGGGAAGTTTTTTACAGAGAGAGTTGTGAGCTGCTGGAACAGGCTGCCTAGAGAAGTAGTGGATGCCCCATCCCTGGAAGTGTTCAAGGCCAGGTTGGATGGGTCCCTGGGCAACCTTGTGTAGATCCAGGCCTGAGGTTGGTGTCCCTGCCTGTGGCAGGGGGGTTGGAGCTCTATTATCCTTGGGGTCCCTTCCAACCCATGCCGTTCTATGATTCTATGGCATGGTGAAGTTCCTGTGTGTTCTATTGCCTCTTACATTGTTGAAACTAATAATAAAAGCCTCAGAGTGTAGTGCTTCCTATCTTAAAACGTTTATTTCCAGAAACTCCCATGGTTTCTTATACTCCTGAAAACAATCACTTGTTGGGTCGTGTATATAATTTCCTGCACTAATATTCCATTTCTCTTCATTCTGCTCTGAGTCCTTAACCTAAAATCTGAGAAGCATGTTTAGTCCCATTTTGAGACAGACTTTAATGCTAGTCTCTGGAAGAGATGACTATTGGGGCACTGATTTTTTTGATACTAGAAATTATCACAGAACAAGTCCATGCCCTATGTGATACCCTTACTGCCCATCAGCACTGAAGATGACACCCACCCTGGTCGTTAATGTTGAAAGACCGACCAGGCAGAGACCTCAATTAGTAAATCAGTGTTGGTAGAGTTACCGGTTTGACAAGACTTAAGTCCAAACCCTTGGTAGCCCACATCTTTGTAGGGTCATAAGCTTGAATATCATCATAATCACGTTAACACAGACAGCACTTGGACCTGAATTCATAGAATGTTTTGGGTTGGAAGGGACCTTTAAAGGCCATCTAGTCCACCCCCCTAGCAGTGAGCAGGGACATCCTCACTAGGTCAGGTTGCTCAGAGCCCCATCAAGCCTGACCTTGAATGTCTCCAGGGATGGGGCCTCCACTCCCTCTCTGTGCAACTTGTTCCAATGATCTACCAATTCAGGTCTATCTATTTCTGGGACTGCTTTGTCTGTTCAGATGTGTCATAAATATGGTATCTTCTGGCTGCTCCCTGGAAGGGTAGAATATTAGTGAATTGTTAATTTCCTGCAGGTTCTAAAACAGCGAGTCTGTCTTCATGTTTTAAGTTACTGTAGGCTTCTTTTGGTGCAAGAATAGAAATCTGATTTTGGTTCCTTGAAGTAAATACAGCTTTAAGGGAGGAATATCCTCTCTGCAATTATAGCCCTTTTGTACTAGGAAAATCCCTGTAAGCTTTTGTTTAATTAACTGTTTTCTCTCTGTTATAATTACTTACTTTGTAGATGATAGTATTAATGGCCTAAGCAACAGATGGGAAGTACTTAACTATTGTGAGAAGGTTTTGACTAGTAACAGCAATGAGCTTGGAAGTAGAGATTTGTTAAAAACATCTGTATGCTGTAGGGGTCTTGATTGTTTTGTGATGTGACACTGAAATGGTTTTAAAAGCCTTTAACATCCCATCCTCTTCAGGAGTAGAAATTCTGTGCTCTACTTGGCCACTACCTGTGCGCTGTAAAAGAAAATGCCAAAAAGCTTGGTTTATTTGTGTTAGCCCTTTTATGAATTTTAACCAGTACTGCAATAGTCTGTGAACGGTGGGTGGCAGTATTTACCACAGAGCAGGGTACTATTACAATAACTAGGATTACTCTTTTATATTTCATTTTGATAGCAAGGAATTGAGGTATTAAAATAATAATGGAATTAAAATGCAGCAAAACTTGCAATAATGTTTCAGTTAAGTCTTATCTTCTTCTTACTTTCAAAGACAGCAGCCATTTATAATTAAAAACTACATTTAATAAAACTTCACCTTTAGAAATACCAGTGAGGTACAGGCTGAGGTTTCTACGGTTCTCTTCAACTTAGTGTAAGAATCATGCTACTTGCATAACCACACTTGTAAACAGAGTGGGTTGAACAGAACAACCTAGTTGTGTGAAAGCTGCTTCCATGGATAAATGCTTGTGTAATACAGTGTAAAAGCCTGACCCAACATATTTCCCAAATTAGCTTCTACTTAGATGTGGTCATATCCTATAAAATGGGTGTCCAATGTTAACACAACTGAGAATAATACACTATGTTGCACTTGCAGTGCTTGCTCAAGTTGCAGATGTAATTTGGAAGCATAGGTCAGTGCTTGCTTTGCAGTAATTTATTTACTTGTTTTAAGCATGAATAGTGCTATCTGGTTATAGAAGCAGCAGATGACTTCTACAAAATTCAGTAGCTTTTCCTGGTGTTCTGTGTTTCCCTCAGCTCTGCAAAAGAACAAGCTGAGAGAATTACTGTGAGGGAAGGATTTCCTTTGTAGGCGCTGCAGTCTTGCTGATACAGCTCACTTGGTAGTTTACCTCATACTTAGATAGAGTGAATCTTTAGTTACTGGATTTTTAAAGGCAAAGGGATTCTATTCCAAGCCTTTGTTTTCTTTTGTATGCTTGCCTGATTTGAAGAGTTTGTATCATCATATGGAAGCAAAACATATGTGAGAAATTGGCACTGAGAGGTCCCCAGGAGGAAGAATGCAAGGCTCTGCTCTTACAGATTTGGAACAAATCTGACTAATTCTGTGGGACCACCTTCTTTCCTGTGTCCTGCAATGAAAAATTTGTTTGGAGGGGGTCTACCTAGTTTATTTAATAAACATCTGCAATATGTGCTGCAGCACCGCTGCTTGAGAATGGTTTTGCCCTCTCTGTTAACCAGAGGTTGGGTTCAGAATATTTATGTTGCTGTTTATGCATCTCTGGATGTTTCTGCTTGGTTTCATTGTAACTTGGAAGTGGAGGTTTATTTGTTTGGTGCTTTTTTTTGGTGTTGTTTTCTGTGTGTTTCTTTTTGTAGGCCTGTTTTATTGTTAGAATTTTGCTCTTAGCTGTGGACGAGGCTGCAGCACCCAAGGACTTTCTTGCGTGACTGCTCATAAACTGATTTTGTTCTGTTGGAATCAGGGGAATGAAGACCACACACTTTTGCAGGTCCCTTGTGGAAAAAAATACTCTTTAGATGCTGATCTCCATAAGCTGCATTTGATGAAAGTAATGAGCTGTTGCCTCTAAGTGACTTGATAGCAGAGAGTATACTCAGCAAAGAAATTACCAATTAAGGTCAGGCAGTCATATCACTTCAAAAAAACCAAAACCCAAACATATTCTACCTGTCATATTGTTATATTTTTCTCTTCATAGCCACTCTCTTATCATGTTAATTCAACATTCACCTCCAATAGGCTGTCATTAGCCCCTTCTGGACTTAGTACTGATTTTTTTTGCTTTTTTTATTTTTGAAAGGGTTGAGCTCATACAAGATGAGAGTACTTAAGAAATAATCCCTGAGAGGACTCACCAGCTTCAAGACTGTAACATGGGGAATGGAAGATGGTAGTGGAATTTAATTAGTGTCATAGTTTGTAGCAAAATGTAGGTGTATTATCTGCATCAAGACATTTTCTTATGCAAAATGGAAAAAAAAATATAGATAGGATGCTTATTCTTGTACAAATAAATCCTCAGGTATTTCTAATGCTTTATATTTAAGAAATGTTCTTTGGGTATTGGTTGATTCAGAAGTGAAAGTGGTTTTGGTTTTTTTCTTTCTTTATCTAGTTCTGCAAATGCTAGTCCTGAATTTGAAGGCCGAGGAGGAGAAGAACTTGGCTCAGAGTTAGCAAATACACTCTACAGAGTATTTAGCAGTGATAAAAGCATTGACTTGAAATCGCTTTGTATTAATCCCAGAGAGAACTGCTGGATTCTCTACGTTGATGTATTGGTAAGTACAGAAATGAAAACTAAGATCCAAGGATGTTTTTCAAGGCCCTGACAGACTTAGCATAACCATGTCTATTTTCTTATAAAAAAAGTTTCTCATAATGTGCTTCAGGATGGATCACTATTTGCTTGTGAATCTAGCTATAATAGTTAATCACTACTTCCAGCTTGTTCTTTTTCTGCTCTTGTTGATGCCACTGCTCCACTGCACAGCTTACTGAATACTCCCAAATCTCTCTCAGATAGAAATCAGTGATTTTATCCTGATAAGGAAATAGCCATTAAGAAGGCTAAAGCATTTTCCAAGGTAGATATGATGAGTGTAAGCCAGCATGGGTGTATGTTAGCCCTAACATAACTGTCCATCCTGTCTACCTCTGTGGACTGTTACCACTACACATTCAGTGGAGTAAAATAGAGACTTTTCTGGTAACAGTTATGTTTGGCCTAGGCATTTTTGATGGAAGTTGTGTACATATATGTATTGTAGAAGAGAAACCAAGTATTTCTTCCCATTAAAACATGGAAATTGAATTTTATGCATATAAGTCTTGTGCGTGCATCAGCTCGATTTCCAAAGTATTCTGTACTTACAGCATTCTGCCATGGGAATTTAATAGAAGCCTGCAAGTCATACTCTCCCAAGCATTATTTCCAATTCTTAACAGTCCAAAGTTGAGTTCCTATTTGTCAAATTATAACTGAAAATATGTTGAGGGATCTTACGCACAGGAATTCATCAGTGCCTATGAAATGATTTGCAAAATGTCATGCCATACTGCAAAAAAACCCCCACCAAACAAACAAGCTTTTCTCAATCAAATCAAGAACCTTTCAGACCAAGACCTTAATAAATGTGAAATTTAGTCCATTAGGTGTTTCAAAAGCAACAGCATTAGCCTAATTTTAGTAGATATGGTACATACTGTGACTTGGCCCACATTCAGAATGATCAAATATGTACCAGTGCCGAGTGCTGTAACGGTCCCAGTCACTGGCTTGTTGGAGCTTGGCATAGTTAATGGAGAATGAAGTGTTAGTTCTGAGAAATCACGTTGGGGCCTTTAGTGACTAGGTAATTACAGGCAGAGGTACAGATTATTAAATGTTGTGCTTATTTAAGCAATGTACTGCCTAACTTTGCTTAAACACTGCACAAACAAAGATTCTCATAAAGCTGACTGCTGCCTAAGTAGTTCTGTGTAGCTTTTGTAGGAGGTATAACTGGTCATTATTTGATTCTTCCTGGACAAATTTGTTGATTGTCTACAGCTACAGAGAAAAACAGCCTTGGATTTCTTATGCTACTAGCTGTGCCAGAACTACAAAGGTGAAGACCTATGTTGTATGATGAATTTTACATTTAGCTTTATTTACAGTGCCCATGAAGAATCAGGAAAATTATGTTCCTTATTAGGACTCTAAACTTAAGGACCCTTTTTAATGTCTTACTCAGCAATGATTTTGTATCTGAGCCATTGAAGAGCTGCTGGTATATTTAGATCAAGATATAGTCAACATTCACCTCTTATTCTGTTCCTCCTCCATCTTTTCTTTCCATCCTACTCCTCTGTATTTTCACGTTTTTGAGGTATTTGTATTATTTCCCCTTCTAAATAGCAGACTTGTGATAGTTTATATTTGATGTAGGTGCTTGATACCTACAGGTTCTCCTGAAGCTGCTCTTGCTACATTTGTCCTACTGAGGTGTATTTTAATGGTAAGTGGTGGAAATACAACACTTGTGCTACTGTAAGGCTCTACAAGTCATATTATTCATCGGTTGAGGGAGGCAGATTCTAAATATAATAACAATGCTTATTAAGAGACCTTTGTATGATGTTTTCCTTCAGAATTCCTGGAAATTGTTCACATTAGCGTTTGTGTTGCATAGTTAAGTTGGAGGCAAAATAAGCCTTAAATCTGTCAGAAGCCTGAAACTCCTGGTACCTTGTGGCCAGGTGGGAAGGGACTTGTTTTCCAAGTTTCTCATTCCAAAAGACACAAACCCAGAAGGAACATTGTGAACCCAGGGATACTTTGTTGCTGTGTAATTCAGCCATGTGCACTTTGATCAAAGCATCTGTATTTGGGTCCTGTCTCTCAACAGAACTGGAGATACACAAAGTCAGAAAAGAGAAAATGACATATTTTGCAGAGTTCATCAATTAAAACCTCATCTCAAACGTTTTCTGATGGTCACTGTGCTTGGGAGGTGCTGCAGTTGTGCACAGATTAGAAAGAAAGTGACTGTCCACACTACAAAGATGCAGACATATGGAGGCAGATATGTGTGAAAGGTCAATAATAAATACTTTGCCCTTTCAAAAACCATGCGTTCTCTCTTAATAATAGAAAGCATTCAGCTTCTGAAGAGTAGCTTGTGAATGTGAAGAATCCACAGTACTGTGAAACTCTAAGCCTGCTCTCACCCTCTCTGTCTTTCCCTTAATTTGAATTACAGAATCACAAGGTTGGGAAAGATCTTTAAAATCATCAAGTCCAACTGTTCCCGTCCTATGCTAATCCATATCCCTAAGTACCTCATCTACCCTTTTTTTTAAACACATCCAGGGAAGGTGACTTATCCAGGGATAAGATCCAGCTTCAGGGGCTTCCAGGGATAAGATCCAGCTTCTGCATCACCTTCTACATCACTGATGTTAGAAATAAGCTTTTAGAGATTTTTGAGGGTGTTTTTGATACTTGTATAGTCTTCTCCACATAATGAGCTCCAGTAGCCTGCAGGGCAGAGCAAGAAGAATCAAAGTCTGCCATCTCTTTGCCTTCTCTACCAATCACAGTGTGGTGGGGGGGGGGTGTGTAGCCTGTGCATTTGCTTCAGTTGAAATTTTAGCAGTTCAGTACTGAGCATCCCTTGAAGGCTTTCCTCATCTTTTACCTCCCCCACCTGGGGAAAAAAAGAAAACCAACAAAAAACACCCCCAACTTAGAAATCTGCCCTGTTTGGAGGAAACACCTCTTTGAATAAGGCAAAGTCTATAGTGTTTCCACTCTTATTCCACCCCAGTTTTTCATGTCCATATCAGTAAAATCAGTCCTTTCTAAAGGCTCATCTGCTTCCCACAACTCAGTTGGGCAGAGTTTTTTAGTCCTTGGGGTGGGGAATAAAAATGGTGGGATCCCAGTGCAAGGTGCTTATTTTTTGTAGCTGGAAAATACATGTTCATTTTTTCATGGGGGAATTGTTGTACCATGCTTGACAGCAGGCTGTGTTCCTGGCCTGTTGGTGCCACTATCTAAGGCTTTAGAACAGCAGCCTGAACATAAGCCTAGCAACAGTACAGGCACATCCCAGTGTTGTGTTTTAATAACAAAGATATTGTGGGGTTTATTGTGTTACCCAGTAAAATCCAATAACGACTGAAAGTGGCAAGTTAACCTCTCTGTATCCAGCAGCTGTTTACAAGGAAATAATTTGATCGCCTTTGTATTTAGCTTTCTCTCCCAACTTTTTGTCCTTCTTTTTACACAGTTCAGTCTGTCTTTATAAAAATAAACTGTCTTTCCAGAATATCTGATTTATGATTTGCTTCCAGTGCAGGAGTTTATCTCATTCTTAAATAGATTTTGAAGAACAACCAATGAAATCAGCGTCGCAAAACTTGTTTTGCTCTCATCGGATGGCACAGATTGATGTAACTGAGAAGCACTCATATGCTCTTGCAGAAGTAGTTTCAAGTGTTTGCTGAGGGTGTGTGTGTTGGTAGAACAGTAGTGGCAGCTCAGGGTGGAGCTTGTCAGAGAACTAACAGTAGACTACAGCCTAATAGACCTTTGAGTTGCCTGTCAGACTAAAGAAGGTATTACAGGTTATGGGAGCCCTGCTTTTTTCTGTAGTATGCAGTGCTGCTGTTCTCCTGATCTTCATGGGAAGAAACTCAACTAGGCTCCCTCCACACACTTTAACTCAAATTAGTGTTATCAACAAGTAGATATCAGGATCTCCTTAGATCCTTTTCAGCTACAAAACAACCTGCTGATGACTCCTTTTCCATAGAGAATAAATAAGTGTGCCTTGATAACTTCTTTAACTAGCTTTTCATACCCTGTTCTGGTGACAAGTTGAGTTGCTTTTTGGAAAACAGTTCTACCAGTTGGGTTTGTCCAGATGATTTTTAAAAAAAGACTCCTCTTTGAAATAAAGTCTAGAAAGTGGATTGGTTTGACATAGCATTAAAGACAAAATGTAATGTTTATAAAAAGTATTCTGGTTATAGTCTAGTTCAGAGCATTAGCTCAAGAAAAGTAAGAGCAGCAGTGGTTTCATTTCAGCTTCTATTATTAAATTTTTTCATTAGTTCTATTATGAAGTGCATTAACTCTTCTGTTTGCATGTAGAATGCAGTTAGCTGAAATCTTAACTTCCTATCTGTTGGTTCTTTTCATAGATAGGCTTTAAAAGCAACTTTGTTTTCTAAAAGCCTGTTCTGGTTCTTAACTTTGTGCTTTTTCAAGTAGGTTTAAGTAAAATGAAGAGTTGGTTTAGCCTGATTTTTTTTCTTTTAAAGAGATTCTTTTTTTCTTCCCCAGTTATTGGAATGTGATGGGAACCTCTTTGATGCCATCTCTCTCGCAGTGAAGGCAGCTCTTTTTAACACAAGGTAAAGCACAGATCTCATTCCCTGTGAGTGGAAGCGGAAGAGAAGTGCTCTCTATGAGCTGAGGATTTTTAACACTTAACTACTTAAATAAGAAATAACTAGGGCAAGTTGCATTCAGATACAAGGCAGTCCATTTGCATGCAAGTAACATGACTTTAATTCGGTTTCTCACCAAGTGTTATATTGCATTGCCTGCACAGACAGGCTTGCAATATAACTTCTGTTCTGGAGTCAAATCCAGAAAAAACTTTCCTGATTGAACAGTTTTGTTGCAAGTACTTGGAGGCCTTTGTGTTGATGCCTTGGGACTTTAAAATAAGAAGTATTTGCTGATAGGTGATGATCCTGAATAAGAAATTCTCTGTCAGTGTCACTGTCGATTTGTAATTAGCCCTGTCCTCCCACTTCTGATGTTCTTTCTCATTAACTGTTAGTCCAAGGGTCCTTTTAAAACTAGAGAGGGGTAAAAAATAGTGGTGAGAGATTGTGGAGAGTATGAAATGGTGAATCTTTAAAGGAACTTTGCCCCATACATTTAAATTCAGAAAATAGAAGAACAAAATCTAGTAGAGTTAGTGTATTTTAATTATTACATTCAATAATATTTTTCTAATGTTCTTTATAGATGAAAGGGAATATGGAGCTGTAGAACCCTTGAGAAAGAAACTAGTGAACAGCTCTGCTAAACTCTTAGGTAGTAAAAGCAGCTGGAAGAGGTGCAAAAGTTAGGCTGATACAGGCATAAATGTTTTGAAAGTGGATCTCAAATTGAGCTTCAGCTGTAAATTAGAGATCTGCTAAAGTCACTCGCATAGTTCTGGCTTATTCATCAGGGAATGAGCACACAGTGCTAGAGCTGGGAAGGTATGTGCAAGATGAGGACAGTGCACTTTTGAAGACAGGCAGTATGTCAGGATTTGAAACGCTTTGAAAGGGGATGAGAGGAGACTCCCATCTAATTCTACAGCTTCTATGTGTTGATGAGAAATTTCCCTTGTGAATCAAGTTCTCAGTGGTGACTTTCAGCAGTGGATTGTTTTGCAGCATTAAGAAATACTGTCACAAAGGTAGTGGCTGATGGAAGGAGTTGACAACAGTCCGTTGAAGGGAAGAAATCCTTGTGTCTTTCTGTGTGAGATGCAAAAGTCTTAGGGTTAAAACAGTTGCTTCCTTGTGATTTGGTTTGCAGATCCAAGGCATGTACTTTATTTACAAGATAACTGAGTCTTTTTAATCCTAGTTCTGAATTAAAAGGGAAGATACTCTAAAAAGTAACTAAAATAACAAAGAACTTTTGCTTTGGGAACACAGGCAATGTGGGGAGTGTAATTGTTTTAATGATTCTGCTTTATTCTTCTGAAACCTGTATCTTTCATGTAGTTTTTTAATTTGTGGGCCAGCATCCACGGTCTTGTGAAAGTTGTATATCAAATCAAGACATGCTCCAGTATGACACAGTGCAGAGCCTGTTGATTTTTGGCCTGTGAAACCCCTATCTTACTGATTTGAGTGGGGAAAGTGAGCACATCTAATCTCATGCAAGCTCAGAAAGTCAAGAGGTGAAATTCAAAGTGAAAACCTGTTGTCCTCGTTCACTAGTCCTCTCCCTTTCCTTTGGTACCTACAAAGTTTTGTTTGGATTGACACAAGGTTGCTTAGAGTAGCTGCCCACTCTCCATAAAATATTATTGTCCCAGGGAGACAAGATGTCAGGCTGAAGATCGCTTCAGATTAAGTGTTCTGAACTTCCTTTGATGTGTGTGTCCCTCTTTGGGGCTTACTTGCCTTTTCATAATCTGTTTACAACCAGGTTTTTGTTACAAGTGTTTTCAGATCTTTGTCAGCCTTGGAACAAGAGCTCAAGCTGCTGATTTTTTTTTCTTTCTTTGAAGCTACAAATTTTTAGATGTTCAGATAGGTGTTTGAAAACCTCAGCTTCAACCTTAAAATCTTGCTCTAACCATTTCTTTAGTAGCTGTGGACACATTTTTCTCTAGGGCTAGTAAATGCAAAATTGCAATTTAAGGGATTTTGTGCAAGAATGACAGGATTTGAATCTTTTGTATGTCTGACCTGACTCATCATATCCCCTTCGAGCATGGAACAATGACAATACGACTGTTTTGGGGGTGGGGTGGGGCAGAAACATTTACTCCTTGGAGTTTTGTATTGTTCACTGTGTTCTAAAAACTATCAAGATCATGAGCAAAAGAAAGCAGATGATAAACTTCCTTAACTGTGTCTCCAAAGTGCTTAAGGCTGCAGACTTACCCAGGGTACTGCAAAATATGCCAGTAGCTACTGTGTTAAGGATGGAGCATTACACTTCATCTTGTGGGATGTGCCTGCTTGCAACTGAGCAGGAGAAACCAGGCAAAAGACAAAAGCTGGAGAGTTTAGCCTCTAGCTAAACAGAGCTAGAGGCAGCATGGTGGAGGCAGGACTGATGCCTGCTTGCAAGGGTGGAACCTGGTTTTGCAGCTGTGAAATCTGGGTCTGCGGCACAGAGAAAAGAGCGTTGTTCCTGATGTGACTTAAGGCCTGCTGTACAGATTTCTTCCCTGATGAGTTGCAGAAATCAAAACAGAAAAATAAAAGTTGCAAAGTAAACATGCACAGCTAGTTCTTAAAGAGAAATCCCTACAAGCAAGTAGAAGAAATCTCCAGCTTTCTGGAAATGCGTTGTGCTGCGCTTTCTTTGCCTAGATTTTGTGTGTACCTACCCCCTTTTATGCAACTACAGTACTTGTGCCTGGTCAACTATCTTTTTGCCTCTGCAGTAGTTGTGATTTGTACCTCTCTCATCTATGCTTGGCCAAAACAGCTCCTTGCAGGCATTTTTCAGGTATTAATTCTGGCAAGTTTTTCTTGCAGACTAAACATTGCTCTGGTTTTGTAGCTATTTTGGGTTGGAGTTAAAATTGCTCAATCTCACAGATTTTCTTGAAATCTTCCTTCTTTTAAACACTGCTCTGGCACACACATTTCTTGTCTAGGCTCTTGTCCAGTGTTGTCCATTGTCCTGTGTAGCTGGAGGGTTAGTCACCTTGTGACTTTATTCCATCAATTTTTAATGGAATATTTTTAACCTCAGAACAGGCTTTGATGCATTTCCAGTGAGTTGTTATGTAACTCTGCAAAGCATTTTGAGTTTCATTTCAGGATAAAGCACTCACTGCAGCTCTGCTTACTGGAAGCTTAAGTTTTAGCTTGGATCAGGCCAGTGTTCTCCTAGGGAATTTGTTGTTCAGGGTTGGCTGTTGTGTGTAGCTGTAGGACAAATAACACAAATAACTAAAATACTCTTCCAGGGAACAACAGGGATCACTTTGCATTGGTAGGGAGAAAGGTTCACTTAAGCAGTCCCTATGTCCTCCTCTTTTAATCAAAAGAGATTTGATACAGAATACATAAAATAATATAACCTCCAGAGGCTAGTTATAAGACACAACGCTGCTGTAAAAGTACTAATCCAAAAACAGAATCATAGAATTGTAGGGGTTGGAAGGGACCTCGAGACCATTGAGTCCAAAATGTGTTGTGGTCACAATCTGTGTGGTTACTGAAGTCAGCTTTCTAGGGACATCTTGAAATATTTTAGGTTTTCAAGTGGAAGTGTGTAAAAGTGAGAGCAGTGTGGTTAAGCTATGTCTAGGTTTTACTGGCCAGTTAAGACTTTGCTTAACTGGCCAGTACTGCATCCCAGTGGGAGCTAGCATAAATCAGGGTATATAAAATAGCGAACTCTTGGTCTCTTGAGATCCCATCTTCTACTAAATTGTTTTAAATTACTTTATTAATTGTGCTAAGAAAGCTGCATTAAATCATCCCGTAAAGCCACTGTTAAGTAGCTCTAACAAATACAATATAAGTATCGCTGATAAGGAGTCTGTCTACTTCATTTGTGAGAGCTCATCACTCACAATGGAAGAGAAAGCATTTCTTGGACTTCTGCCCAGGTTTATATCCCTGGTCATTGCTTTTGTAAAGCTGTCCTTAGAACAGCAGAGTCTTCTGACCTCTTAAAGCATGAGAATATCTCACCAGTGTTCCCATCTTACTAAGGAGAAAGGGCTCAACTGATGTCATCTTTACCCCAAGTCTCCTTAGTTTAGTGTCATTCTTTGTGACTAGCTTTACTACTTGTATTTGTTACTGATGCCACAGCTTTGCCAAGCAGTGTAGTTGCTGTAGTTGTCTGCAAGGTTTGGACCCACAGCACGGAAGGATTCAGCCTTGGTAATTTCTCTCTTGTACTTCCAGAATTGTTCACAATTGCACTGTGCAAATTCCAAAAGGGTCTCTCCCCATATATTAGTTTAAAAACCTGTTCAAACTCTAATGGCTTGAATGATGTAAATATGGCTTGAATGATGTAAATATGGCTTGAATGATGTAAATATGGCTTGAATGATGTAAATATGGCTTGAATGATGTAAATATGGCTTGAATGATGTAACTGATGATCTTACCCTAATTATCTTCCTGCTGACAATGTTTTCTTCCTAGCTAAAGTGAGCGAGTTGGTAATATTTTGGTAATATTCAGGTTGGTCTTTTTTTTCTCAACATTTAGCCTCATTTAGAGGAAAGGGCATGTCCTGGAGTTGAAATTTTATGACATTTGTTATCTGTTCTGGCAATGATTTTGCACGTTCTGTCTCCCCAGAGTACCCAAAGTGCGCGTTCTGGAGGATGAGGAAGGCTCTAAAGAGATCGAGCTGTCTGATGACCCTTACGATTGTATTCGACTTAACGTGGATGATGTGCCCTGCATTGTCACATTAAACAAAGTAAGCCTGACACATTTCTGACCTCCTACTTAGAGATTGGAGTTTCTATTAACTCCACCTGCTGTTTATTTTTTCCCTAGAGGTGAAACCTGTGTTACAGAAACGGTTGGTGTCCACTATGTTTGTTCATCCGTGGCCTCCTAATTAAGCAGAACTTTTACCAAATAAGGGGTCATGTTTTTCCACCTCTCACAGATTTCCCCTTGATGGATTCTTAAATGCACTTTCTTGCATGCTGAACACTTGTTTATTCATCTCCTCCACATTCAACAGTCAGAGCAGCCGATACTTAGTATGTTAAAATAAACAGGTGTTGTGAGGCACAGAGGTTGTGTGATCTGCCTGGAGTTACACAATGTGTGTGTGTTGCTGGGGACAGAACTCTTGTTTTCGTGGGTGCAATACTGTCCTTTCCTTTCAAGCAGGTTTTAGTTTTCCATATATAGCCCATAGCTACCACTGGATTTGGTGGATGCTGCATTTTCCAGTGCAAGAGTTAGCAATTTGCTTAGTTACCTGGAATTTTGTCTGACATATCTTGTAAGCTTATGTTTCATAAATAGTAGAATGGCCTCTGCTGAAGTGGGAGCTCACCTAAGTCTCAGCATGTGCAATGTTCACCTTGTAGGAAGGAAAATCCATGCTTGGAGTTTGGGGAAAAGGGTGACTCCGGACTTTCATATAGGTGAAAGGATGGTCAGAGGGGAAAGCACTGTGAAATGGTGACATGTTTATCTCACCTATGTTATGCATATACACTTAATCTGGGGTCAGAGGCTGTTTCAGTACTGTGCTGTCAAGTCAGTCAGCTGATGTTAGGGTGGAAGGCTGCAGCTAGCCAACAGAGCTACTGCTCACAGTTTTAACATCTTAATAAAAAGCTTGGACAACTGCTAACTCAAATGTTTTCTTGTCACTAATTTACAGATTGGACATAGGCATGTGGTGGATGCTACCCTAGAGGAAGAAGCCTGTTCTTTGGCTGGCCTCCTTGTTTCTGTGACCAGTAAAGGCGCCCTCACTTCTGTGAGGAAAGTGGGGAAAGGTAGCCTCGATCCTGAGAGTATTTTTGAAATGATGGAGGTAAGGAGTTTTGAGCAGTTAGTTATTGATGATCTTGAATTATACTGGCACTTGAATATATGAAGAGCTTCAGTTAGGACTTTGAGAGCAGAAATCTTGATGCTTTTATTAGGTGTACAAGGGACTTCCTGAAGGTCCTTTGAAACACTGTCTGAAATTAATGGCAGTTATCTAAAACTTTTAGATGCCCGAAATGTATGGTACTCCCAGTTGTTTCACAGCTGTAAGATTCTAAAGCTTAAGTTGATTAACTTTTGAGAGTATTTTTAGAGACCAATTACCCTCTCAGTGTTTCCCTTAAAGACTGAAAGAGTAAAACTTCTAACATGGCAAAGTCCCTACGGAAGTGTAGCGATGGTACTTTGAATTGCTGGTGTCTGGTGTGCTAGCATAACTCATTTGTTTTGTGGTAAGCCTACTCTTCTCATTTTACTGTTGTTTTTCTTTGTCCCTTTATTAGATTTCTGGTCTGCCCCTACTCCACAAAAATACTAGTGTCTGGATGTTGTCTTCTTAAAACCCTCTTCCAGTGTAAATTCTCATGCTTGGGTTTAGCCTCTAGCATGAGACACAACTGGGGTTTGAACTTGGAGTCAGAATGAGAATGAAATACTTCGAGCTGGCTCCGTTTCCTAGAGCTCCAGAACTAATCTCAGCGTGGCTGTAGTGAGGAATGCAGAACTTGGAGCCAAGTTTGAAAACAGTTGGTCTCAAGCAGAAACTGCATATGCCGAGTATATATGGCATTTCATTGCTTCATGAAGTCGTGCCAGAGTGCTAATCTTGGTGGTACTGGTGGGCTATTTGTTTGCATCCAGAGAGGTCACTTATCCCCCTTATCATCTGTATAGATGTGCAGAGGGGGGGTTTATCTCTACCTTGGCATCCTAAAGAAACCAAACTTTTTGTGGACATCCGATGTGTCTTCCTTGATGGATTTTGAGTCCAGTCCTAACTAAACATCATAGAAGGTTTGAGATTTTGTGTTCAGGGCTGTTGTGAAAAGATGTGTGCTGAAGGTTAGATAAATCTTTAAGATAGAAGCTGACCTGCCTGCAAATTATCTGCAGAAAGCTTCTATTGGAACCTCTCCTTTGATCACAGATGTTGCTCTACACTGAGTCTGAAATAGCAGCTCCATTGTATAGCCTACCCCCAAAGGCTGTACTTGGGATTATAGAATGCTCATCTAAACACTAATCAGAGGTGCATATGGAAGGTAACCATGGGAAATCTTCATCCTACTCTGCCTAAGAGCTTTAGCAACCTTGTCCCTGCTTTATTGGTGCAAGGAGTTAAAAGCTGATCTCTGAGTGATTTGTGCTGTATCTCACTTGCTTTGGAAGAAGTAACTCCTGGGTGGTGAGCAGTTTGATGGGGTGAGAATTAAAGCTGACCAGAGGAAACCAGGATGTTTTCTGGGAGATCAGAGATTATTTGGCCCTGCCTCAAACTCAGCAGCCTGATTTGGAGACCAAGAAGAAAGCCAAAAAGGCCCAGGAATGTCAAGTGAAGGAGCTGCATAACTTTTGCTTGACGCCTCCATTCCCTAATGATTTGGCTGTTGGTCAGAGCATTCAGATTGCCCTGCCTGTGGTAGGGAATAGATATTTCTAGGACATATCTCTTAGGAAGGCGGTTTCGTGGGGAAAATTTTGTGAAGCTGCCAGCCTTAGGCTTTTTTTAACTGAGTGTGTGGCCTGATCTGTAAGATAGGCAAGCAGGAACAAGATGGCAACAGTCTTGTGCCATTGTGTCAGTACCAAACCTCTGCACAGTTCTTACTCGCTTTGACCTGGTGTGAGTGATGCCATCCTACGTTTGAGGAGAAGAAGGTACAAAGTGTATCACCCCTCAGGACTCCAGACTGCTGCAGTGATCTTTGTCCCAGGATGGAGCTGTAGAATTCCTCTGTGTGCCACCCTTTATTTAACATGACTCAGATTGTCTGGGATTGACAGCTGCCCTGCTGCATCAAAACTTTTCCCAAATTTCCTCTGATACTATGGGCCATGTTTTGTCTCCAGTAGGTGAAAGAGAGCTTTGTGGTCAGCTCTGTGGCAGGCATAGGCTTTGTTGCACTGATAGGAGCAAATAAACTCAGCTTAATCTGCCTTTGGCTCTTCAGGGATGGGCAGGCTTTCTTTGTCCCTGTGTGGAGTCAGTATTTCAGGTCATTTGGGAGAAACCCTGGGAAAGCTCTAATAGGCACCACTACCTTAAGATCTTTTATTTTAGCATTGCCCAATATTCACCTGTCCTGCAGCTTCCACCGTACAACTGTGCACATGGGAAGAGTAGAGGCTGCTATCAGAGTTAATCCTGGTGGTTTTACACTGCTGGAGTTTTATTTCTGTAAAGAAAACCTTCTGTTAACTCCTTTAAGGTGCTTGCACAGTACAGAATTGCACATCAGAATGAAGAATCTGCCCACAGACTGATTTGGCAATGCAGGCAGTCTGCATTTTGGGCTTCTCTTGGCCATATGACAGGATGTTGAGCTGGGCTAAATTCAGGCTGCTGGTTCTGAGCACGTTCAGAGGAGTGTTTTGAACTTTTATAAGCAGGCTGCTTCGCCACTCAGGTATCTCTTGTCACCTGGGAGCTAGCATATTGTGTGTGCTGGCCAATTTGAATGTGTGCTTGTGCCTGATGTGAATTTAATTTGTGCTCTTGGGTGATCCAGCTGTGCACAGGTCTGGTGTTAACGATCATGGAAGGCTCCTCTGATGAATGGGAGCACTGCCTTTTTATGTGTACATTTTCCCAAAACTTAATCAGATTAAATTGCAGCTTCCACCACCGCTATGTTTCTTAACTCAAACCATGTGTTTATGGGACCAGTTGGCATATATTAATCATTTAAGGGAAAATATTTGTCAAAAGGAGGTGTTCTGTGAGAGTTGTCTTCCTGTTAATCAGCATATGTCTCAGATCTGTTTTGCTTTCTTTGCATTGCAGACAGGAAAAAGAGTAGGCAAGGCGTTGCACGCTGCCCTTCAGAAGATTCTGGATGAAGAAGAGAGTTTGGGGACCTCACGGCAGAAAGTTGGATTTCTGGGATGAGTTTTTATTAAATGTTCAAAACTGTTTTTAATGGGTTGTGCAATCTTGTCAGTTTTGTATATAGGAAAAGGATATATATATTTTTTTTTGGTTCCAGTACCTTTATCCTTCTGGCTGAGAGCCTTAAAAATGTACTAAGCATAAAGACAGCTACAGTTAAAGGCAAATAAGCAAACTTGAGATGCTTTCCTTAGAGATAACCTCCACACCTAGGAAGAGCACCAGGAAAAATTGGTGAAATTGCCTGGGAAGTGCTTGAACCTGTTCTCAAGTGTGACTGGTGTGGGTTCCACTTAATTCTGCCTGTGTTCCACTTCTGCAGACTAGCTGCTGGGTTCTAGAGTGTATATGGGGGTGTCCTTGGTATAGTGCACGCCAGGTTTTGGGCCAAAACCTGGCCTCTTGACTTACCAAGATGGGAACAGCACTCAGTGAAGTCCTCCTTCAAATTATCTTACTTTTCTTTGAATAAAACGTGGTTAGATTTTGCTATGAATACATCATGGTCCCAAGTTGCCAATTCTTCTTTGAAACCATGACTTCTTCGCTCACTAGAGCTCTGCCAGTCCCTCTTGCCAACAGGTACAATAGCAACTTTGCCAAAACAGTGTCTTTGCCTTTACACTAACTTTGCCTTTACAGTGGCTAAGGAGAAGGGGCATGGCTAAGGTAGAAGGGAACATAATTTTTAGGAGTTTGATAATTCAGCTGGAAAAGTGTCGTGGCTCTGAGTAACCATCCTTTCCAGGGAAGGGCGAGAGGTGGCAGGTCAGTTATGCAGTCGGCTTGTATCACCAGGTCTTCAAAGCAGTGGGTTCCCTTCCTGCATCAGTTGTCTGGCCCAGCAAAGAGTAAGAGCTATTGATCTGGCAGGATAGGAAAAGACAACAGATGGAAGAAGTCAGAGGAATAAAGCTGATTTTCAAGAAGTTGTATTTCAGCTGCAAGTGTTAGAAGAGCAGCCTTGAACAAACATTATGGTAAAAGTTACTACAGTAATCCAGGAATTATTTTAGCTCTTACTCAAGCAGTGTTTCCTGAAATCCCTGTTTTAATTTCCTAATACCAGATTAAGAACGTTCTCTTGACTGAAATGTCCCTGGTGGGAAGAAGGGGGAGGCTTTTTGCTCAAGAAGACCTGTAGATAGAGGACAAAACATTATTACAGCTCACACTAATAACCACGATCACATTAAAAGATAGGGTGTACTTAAGGTCCCTGAATCCCTTCATCCCTTTTCCTAGAGCTCACTCACATAATTATCCAAGGTGACCATAGTGCTACTGTGAATTTCAGATGTGTGTAGCCACTGCTATAACAAGCAGGAAAAGAAAGAGGAAAACCAGTAAGTTTTCACACACAGTTTGCCCAAGATGAGGAGATTTTTTTCAGTACTTTAAGTACTGGGTTAGGTCGGTTATAATAGTGCTACATAGCAGTACAGGCAAGAAGTGACAATGATGATGCATATCATCTTTAATTACTCTAGAAGAGTTATTCTGTGTGAAGCAAAGACTAACCTGACATCAGCTTTGCAGTTGCTGTGACCCATTCCTTGCCATGCAAAGCTATTTGTAGAATATAGGAAGAAAGAAAACTGAAGGGAGAAAAAAACATAGTACCTTAGGCTTAGCACAGGCAGGGGTTTTTTTGGTCCTGTATTGTTTCAGGAAATGGTTAATCAAAATGAGCCTTGCAAGTCTCAAACCACAGCTGTCCTCTAAATAACTGTTGCCTGTTTTACTACAGATTTGTGGCTGGCTATCAAAAGGCTGCCCAGAGTTACTTCCAGGGTGAGTTTTGTAACATGGTAATGATAGTGTATTTCTACATAGGCTTCCAGTTGAAGGATCTCCCAAGTGTTTGGCAAGTTACATCATTTAAGATGCTTCTTGTCCCTTCCCCAAATCATTTTAATTTTAAATTGATTATGAGAGCTGGAGCAGGGGGGAAGAAAGCTCACTGTTGTTTAAATAAAGCATGTTAACTGACACCTCTGTGGAGGTGAATACCTTTGTGTTCCTTCTCCTAAGGATGGCAGATATTTAGCACATCTGAGGTCTGGGCTGTGTGCTCAAAATACCTGAAAAGTAAACTTGCTACCTGAGCATCTGTGTCCACTGCTAGCACAGGAAAGCCTGTGGAACACCAGTGCATACAAAAATGGCTACCCTGATCACAAAACACTTGGTACCATGGACTTGCCAAAAGTACAAATGTGGACTATCATGGTGCAGGTATCTGCAGTGCTTCCTCTAACTATGTGCATCCTCCCCCCAGGGCACCTGTACATGTGTAAGCAGCCACCAAATGAATGAAGCAGGGGTTTTCAAGGGGCCCTACTTCTTCTACACACGCTACCTCCCATCTGTTGGCACTGAAAAGCAGTGGGGTGCAGTGTGGTCCCAGTTCAGACTGGGGCTGCCTCTACCCCTGAGATACAAATAATGAAGTTGACCAAAAATACTATGCAGCTGCTAGTTGGTCTCAGCTGCCCCTGGAGATTTGCTGCTACCAACTCATATCCTAGATGGATAAACAAAGCTCTGATGGGAGTAAAAGGGCCTGCAGCTCTCCCAGTTGATACAGCATCTGCCAAGAAATCTTTGAGACTGTGGTTCTCAGGCATGCTGAGGGCTATGCTGCCCATTTCTGTTTCCTTAGCTCTCTTTAACCCCTCCCTTCCATCCCAAGCAAAAATAGCAGACTTAATAGAGGCTCCAACTGAGACTGCTCCTGTTCCCATCTGGGCTGGTGGAAAGTTCCATGTGTTGCTGTGCAGATATTGCCACGTTGTCGTTGACTCGAGTCCAGTAGAACTAAGAGGAAACATCTGTGGAGTGGGATAGCTCTCTGTTTGTCCCAGAAATTAATTGCTTCTGCTGGGAGTGTCGAGAGGCTGAAAGCTGTGTACTGGAGATGAGGACTCTAGCAATTCCTGCTAGGCTTTTACTTGTGATGCCTGAAGTGCATCCAGCCACAATCTACCTTTCCCTCCCCGCCACGTATCCCAGTCCTGCTTGGCAGGGAGGGTCCCTATGAAGCAGGAGTGGGCAAGGCTGTAGGTCAATGGACCTGGTTGCTTTGTTCCTCCAGATCTGTGTTTATGCTCAGGATGATGCACAGCAGATGAACCAAGCCTAGGAATCCCATCAGCCAACATGTTGCAGCTACAGTAATGGTTGAACATTTCAACTCTGTAGTTTGGGGAGGAGAAGGGTGCTTGTTCTGCCCTGGGAGTGGGCACTAGGGCAGTGGGAAGGAGAGGGGCTACGCTACCTACTGTTAGGCTTTATGACAACTTCCCTCAGCACAGCCTGTTGTAAAGACAAGTTGGTGGGAGTCGGAACTCAGTTGTGGCTCCTGAGATTGGAGTGTGCATGTCTCTTTTTGTGGGACTTAGCACCTTGATCCAATGTAGATAATATCTCAGGGACCATCTGCATTTTCTCTGTAAATGGTAATTAGCTGGGATTTGGCACCTTCTCTAGGATTGCCTCCAACTTTTGTTTCAAACTCCAGCAGATGCCACTGCCCTCCTCAGCAGAGGGGTGCTCCCCAGCCCTGCTGTGCCACTGGAGACCTTCCCTGCAATAAGCAGCCAGGGAGCCCCAGAGCAGGGGGAAGAAGTCAGCACAACTTGGTAAGACCTCAGAGGAGAGTGCTCTGGTCCTTACCTCACAGCCTTGTTCCCTCCTTTCCTTGAACACACTTGAGCAAAGTGCAGGATCAGGCCTGCAAATGGGACCGGAGCTCCTCAGCTGTCAGCCTCCCTTCTGTAGTTCCTCCCTGCTCCCCAGCCCCTCCTTATCTCTGAGTATGTCCCCACCAGTTCCACTCCCTGCTGGTGTGAGGCAGCTGTTCCCTGGAAGGCAAAACATGGGTGCTGCTGTTAGCTGTGCCTCGCCGAGGCCAGTGCCAGCGTCTGGTTTCAGGCCGCCACTTCCAACGTCTGGTCCCTCCGTCCTTTTCCATCGGCGAAGCCCCGGCCTCCCAGTCTTGGCCACACCAGGGCACTTTGGTACCTATCTCCCCACAGAGATACCACAACACCTTGCTTCTTCCTCAGATCAGCTGCATCTCTAGCTATGCAGTAACAAAGACCTTATACTGCTCCTGCAGAACAGCGCTGGGATCTTAAACGTGCTGCTGTTAATGACTCCCAGGTGATGGTTCCAACCTTGGTTTCATCAACTGGAATGCTTTTTAATGAGGCTGTAGTTATCTTGCAGGCTCTATGAACATGGCTGTTGCTATCCTGTTCTCAAGGTCAGGGTAGGATTAGCAACACGGTCACCCCTGAGTTTTGACATCCGTTTGTAGATCAGATTTAATCTCCCTGGTTTAGACAGAAGGTCATAGTTACGACGGCCACTGAGCTAATACCTTGATGAGGGGAAAGGGAGTGACATCTCAGCTGCTTTCTGACCTATGGAGGCCCTCTTCCTCCTGGTAGGGACAGCAAGCTGTGTGTTTGGGCATTGCAGGTAGGCCGAGCCAGCGGCCGGCGGACCCTCCCTTCTGGAGGAGCGCGCTCTCTGCACATCCTTGCTGTGTTTTGGCAAACAGTAAGTTCAGGGTTGGAAACCTGCAGTTTGAAAAGTGACAATTTAAGTCCTACCTCTCTCCTTTACCCCAGAGTGGGCCCAGTTTCAATCTGATGGGGCTTTTCAAGGGCATGGATTGCTTTCTTCCTGCTGGCTGATCACAAAACCTCTTCTCTAAATGGAGAAAATTATCCATAAGGCTGATGCTGGATTTGTCTTAACATCCTTTATTCAGCATCCATAGCCACAGGAAAGCAAACCAATCACTCCAAAGGTGAGAACAACATGCAAGAAGCTCCTAAGCCGGCAGAACTGCTGTCTGCCTGCCAGCCCTGAAGTTCTGACTTTCATTTCAACACTGACTTCACTTCAGCTGGTGCCGAGACGGTTGATTTCATGCAGTCTGCTCAGCAATCCTACACAGTTAGGAATTGTCTCCAGAGTTTTGGTGTTAGATTTAGATACTTGACTACAGTTTTCCTTTGGCTGGTTGGACTCTGGGACCTGGATAATGGGCAGAAAAGCAAAGCAGTGAAGATTTAATTTACCCCTAGCCCACAGGAGCCGCGTGCTCCAAGTAGAAAGGAGAGCGAGTCCTTTGGTGCAAGCTCCTATTGGAAACAGGAGGATTTTGAGCAACTGACAGCTATTGAACTCAAGTTCTTCATGTTTGGGTCAGGTTTAAGGCCCAGGATATCCTCTAGCTCAAATCCTTCCGTCCTGTGACCCTTGGTGAATGTGGGGTAGGGATGTGAGCTGTGCTTGCCATGGGATGTGATGGGAAAGGTCCCTCCTTAGGCTCAGAGCCAGTTTCCTAAAGTGGGGACTGGGGATAACACTTTGGCAAAGCGCTGACTCCTTGGCTTTCCCCATCATTGTCCTTTATGAAAACCGCCCTTTCCTGAACCATTATCGCATTTCTTCTCCACTGGTCTCAAAAACAATGATCCATAGATTCAGCTCTTTCCATTTGAACCTGCTCTGATGTTTGTGCTGGTGCAATCAGGACCCATGCCAGCCTGAGTTCGGGCAGCGGCTAATTAATAATCAGAGATTTTCTCCTGCTAGCCCCTCTTCCTTGCAGCATGTCTCTCACTGCCCAGCGCTGCTTCTCTCCCATTCTTCTTTGAGGTCCCTGTGGTGTTGCTGAGACGCGGATCCTCCCCCTGCAGAGTGGATTTGGGTGAAGGCAGCGGTGGTACAGAACCCCGCCTGCTGCCCCAGCCGCAGGCCAAGCCACCGAGCTGCACGGCCCTGCGTGTAAAGACGCTTTTGGGCCTCCCCTGGGCTTTCCTGCTGCAGGGGAGGTGGGAGCCTTCCTGGAGGAGATGGGGGGCTGCAGGCAAAGAGTGAGAATTGTTCAGTGTTGCCTTTGAACCTGTACCTTAGCCCTAAAAAGCCAGGGCTGGTAGTTGCCTATCTTGATAGTGGCTGTGTGAATAGCGTTCTCTAGTCCACCCTTCCACATTCCAGCCATTGTGCCATGGCACTGCCTCACCTCTTGGCTGGGCGATGCTTGCTTATTTCCTAGGAGCAGAATCAAAATAGCCTCTGATCTCGCTGCCCATTTCCTTGCCTAGCTGGGCACAAAACCACAGGTCTGCACCATTGCCAGGAGCATCCAGCTTCCTTCCATGGGCTTATTCCAGCCACTGTTTTGCTAACTGAAAGACTTCCAAGTTCAGCATCTCAGACTGCTTATTGGGTTTCCCAAAGCCACGTAAACTTTTTCTGACTGCTTTCTTGCAGCCATGGGATGGTTTCCATAAGCATACGTTCTTCTGCCCTCTTTTTTTCATCTCAAACCAGTTTCCTTGCAGCTAACAGGAGCTACTGTCTGTCTGACCCAGAGGCTGGGCTTGAAATGGGGGTGTGAAGTGCTTTTACTGGGAATTAAGTTCTGTAATTGTACAGATTGAAAGAAATCATGGACAAACCTCGGCTTTCTTGGCATAATTGCAGCCTTTCTCCTTGTCATTAACCCTTCCATCAATCTGCCTGTGCTCTCTTTCTCCTGCTGCCCGCTCCCATGCTCTCCAAGGGGCTGTACGTGCCTCTCGAGCCTCCCAGCTGCTGCTTCTCTGCTCTGACACTCGCCGCTCGCTTTCAGCCCCAAAGGAGAAGGGTTCCTGCTGCCAAAGCCTGGGCCAGTGCCTCCCAGTTCTGTTAGTTCATCTAATGAAAAGGATTACCTCTACCCACCTCCCACGCCTCCCTTTACATAAGAAGCGTGAATCATCGGGATCTCCACAGCGTGGTGTCTGCCCGAAGAGCCCAGGCTTAGAAAGAACCATCCATAGCTCCGTTATTTAATGGGAACCACAGCCTCTGCCTTTGGCAGGAGCCCAGGCATGGGGAGAGGGGGGATGCTCTGTGCCCCATAGCACCCCTGCTCTGCACCCGTGGCAGCAGCACCTGTCAGGTGGGTTCGTGAGCTTTTACAGCCTCAGGGATTTATCTTTTCAGCTTGCACAAGGAAGAATTGCAAGAGAGTCCCCTGCAAATAGGTGTTACAGCCAGGGGCAAGCTTTTAAACTCTACTTCTTTTCATCTTTCTCTTTTCCAAGAAAATTTAGGGTGGCATATGGCAAAGGACCTACTGGCTGGCAGAGGGAGAAGCCCTCCCCACCTTGGTTACAGACCTTAAGCATGGTGACCTTCACGCTCAGAGAGGAGCTGACCTCCTGCCCTTCTCATTTCAGCTGGGGAAATGAGAGAAATGCAATGCTCCTGCGGGTCCCAGCCACCCAGAAACCTGTGGCTAGGGGTCAGCATCAGACTCCCCATCAGAGCTGTCTGTTTCATGTGCAGCAGCACTGGGAGTATTTTGGGTTTTTTCCCCCTTCAGTGTGGCAGGACATGAATCAAAGTAAAGGCAGGCATGCAAATCTGGAGCCAAGGAAAACTGGGAGGTACTGAGTTACCAAAAAAGTGCTCTGGATAGGTCACTGCTACTCGAGTGTCAAAGGAAGGGAACATACATGTGCATGCAGGTGTGTGGCACCTCTTGGGCTCCATCCCATTTTGGGATAGCCCAGGCAGGAGAACTGCAAATCCCCAAAACACATATCCTCTGGCATAAATCAGAGTGGGGCTATGTGTCTGGTTGAAGGGGAGTTGAAAAGCAAACCTGTTCTTCCTTGGCTTCAAAAGTTTGGAATGCAGAGGAGCTCTTTAACGCAGCCATGGCCAAGCTAAATCAATGGCAGCTCTCTTTCCAGCCACACCCCTCTTTATCTTGGACCTTATTTATGTGCCTGCGACTTCAGGGGCTCACGACATCAGGGGCTCACGTTGTGCTGGGTGGCATCTCACCTTAATTTTTCAGAAAAGATTTAAGGTGAGTGGCTGATGCTCAGAGCTCTTTGTTCTTCAGAATGCCTGTCTGTCCTTTCCCCTCTCCACATGAATTTCCTCCACTTGCTCCTGTTTCTCCTGCAGGACAGACTCGCCCACTCATGCTGGAGCCGCTGGACAAGCCTAGCACCCAAAAAATGAGGCAGTGGTTTTGCTTTAGGTTGCAGGGCTGCTCTTGGAGTAGCTGGGCTGGGCTGAAGTCAGGCTGGGACCCTGCCGGGTGCAAATGGATTTTCATGGGACATGTTCCCCCCCATCTGAAGTTCAGCTCATCACAGTAATCTCTTACAGTGCTGGGGTATTTAGAAGCCTGGACATTCCCAAAACTGACTGAAGAGCCGAACTTCTAGTTATTTTTGATTGTCTAACCACACAGTTGGCCCCAGTGAAGATCCCCCTCACATACTCAGCCCGACTCCAGAGCAATGGGTATGAAGCATCAACCACCTTTCCAGAGGCACCGTGCCTGATGAAGCGTCTCAGTGCTGTGACACTGAGATACTTTGGATTATCAGCTGTGGTGTGTGCCAAGTTTGTCAAGTGCAAAGAGCACCTGAAGGTCGTGACTCTTCTAGGTGTGAGTGCTGCCAGAGGGAGGAGAGGAAGTGGCTTGGCATCAGGCAGACACAATGCACTTGGTAGAGAGATGGAGCCGCCTTCCTCTTAGTGGGACATCTGCTGTAAGCAGGTCGAACATCTTCCCAGATTTCTCCATCCATGCTGCTGCCCAGGCCTGATAAAAGACAGTCCCAGGGGACAGTATGGCCAATGCAGCTGTCCTCACCCACCCCAAGGACAGTGATTTACGCTGGAACTGCCTCAGAACCAGCAATTTGAGCCCAGGACTGGGGGCCGCCCTCTAACTGTCCTCAACAGGGACCTGCCCTCATCAGGCCCCACCTGGAGTATTGTATCCAGTTCAGGTCTCCCTGGTATAAAAAAGACCGTCATCTCCTGGAAAGAGTCCAGAGAAGGGCTACAAAGATGATTAAAGGCCTGGAACATCTCCCCTGTGAGGAAAGGGTGAAAGAACTGGGGCTGTTCAGCCTGGAGAAAAGAAGACGGAGGGGGGATCTGATTAATGTTTAGAAATATCTGAAATGTGGGACACAGGGGGAAATGGCCAGCCTCTTCTCAGTGGTCTCTGGAGACAGGACAAGGGGCAATGGCCTCAAGTTGGAGCACAGGAAGTTCCGCACCAACATGCGGAGGAACTTTTTCCCAGTGAGGGTGCCAGAGCCCTGGGACAGGCTGCCCAGGGAGGTGGTGGAGTCTCCTTCCCTGGAGATATTCAAGTCTCGTCTGGACGCCTGTCTGTGCAGTATGAGCTAGGGAGCTGCTTTGGCAGGGGGGTTGGACCCCATGATCTCTGGAGGTGCCTTCCAACCCCTACAGTTCTGTAACTCTGATTCTGTCACTGCCCCCCTCGCAAACGCCAGGTCAGCCCTGGGTGGGTCTCACAATTGGAGGGGAGGGAAGGTACCACCAAGGTGCTCCACATGGACACAGACCAAAGCCTTATTCTGTAACGTGAATTCAGGGGAATTTGCCAGAAATCTCCATGCAGGGCATCCATCGTGTCATGGCGGGCACTGGGGTGCTCAGACACCCCCTGGCACACTCCCTCCACCACTGCTGCATCCCTTGCAGGCAGCCCCACAGGATGGCTCTCTGCTGTTCCCTCAGCCACCCAAACTCCATTTCACACCTCACATCATCACTGGTGCTGCTGACCCATGGCATTTTGCTAAAACCCATAGGAAATCGTTCCACAGCCCTGCCTCATGCTTAGCTCGGCACGCTTTCACTAGGTTCATTCCCCCATTTATATGTTTTCTTTAAAGTGAAACCAAGCAGCATGCTAAGAAATGCAAACCCGCTGAGATGTTTTCAACCTTGGCTGGAGCTCCCGGAGCACACCCCCCCTCTGCCCCCCTCCTCCGGGGCCGGGAGGCTGCCTCTGGCTGGGGCTCAGCGGGCGGCTTTCTGGGACAGCCATTTCTGGTGTTAAGCCGGCTGGCTGAGGGCAGAGAGGAGCCTTTCCACCTCTCTTCAGCACCGGCATGGCACTCCGGGGAGCCTGCCTGCTCCTCTGCCTCCTCTCCCTCGCCCACATCTCCGGCCAGCAAAACTCCAAAGTCCGGCAAAAACCGGGGGCTTCCAAAAAAGGTAAGGAAGGAGCACCAGCACCTTCTCGGCAGGGCTTGGGGAGTGGGGTGGGGAGGATGGAGGGATGCAATTAGTTTGGTCGTTTCGGCAGTGAATAGAGATTTAATGACTTTTTTGTTTAAAAAGCATCTAAAAATCGAATAAAATCTTCCCCCCACTCCCCCTGCCCTCCCTCCGTGGGAATGACTGTGTAGCCTGCCTGTAAACCAGCAAGGCTATTGAAATGTTTTGGCGGCTCCATACATGGAATGAGTTTGATGGGGCAGCTCGGTCTGAACTTCAGAGGGACAACGTATTTTCTGTCATACCACTGAAGTTCACCCCAAACCTTTCCTCTATTGAACTCTCCCTTTCTGTGGCCCTTCTTCCCCCCCCCCCTATTTATTCATTCATTTCCCAGAAGCAAGTAAGTGGCAGATGACCGGCGGCTGCTGTGGAACCAGAGACAAGAGTGGGCAGATAATACATAATCTGTTAAATACCAGCATCCGTCTTCATTTTCTAGCACTTGCCCCGGGTGTATGTCAAGCTGTACACAAGCTGTGACTGCTCAGTCTTACCAGAGGGCAATGCACACAAAAAGATGCCTAAATTGTCTTTTCCCCAGTGCTTTTCCCCCCTACCTCCCCCCACATCCCTCCTCCCTCTGACTCAACCCTCATTAATTCTAGGAGAAAACAGGTAAGGAAGGAGCTGGTGGTGTGAGCCCGTCCAACGTCTCCGACTGCAGTCTGCTTCTGGCGGGCGCTCGGCTGCTTGGAAGGGAGCAGGGAGCTGAGGAGGAAGCATCCCAGGAATTCACTTGGCCTGGCTGCTCTCTGCACTCAGCTGGTGGCTGTTCCCATCAGATCCCATCCTTGAGAGATTTCACCTTTTCTTCCCGTGACACCTTCCCGTGGAATCACCTCACGGCCACGTATTCCACATCTCTGGCCTGTGGCTGCTTTCCAGAGCAAAGATTCCCCCTTGGGCTGGTATAAGGTACATCTGTACCAGCAGAGGGGGAGATGAGTTTCTTAGAAATCTTATTTTCCTCTCTGTGTCACTTGGAGCTGCTGTAGGTAACTTGTTGGTGACGAGAAGGTGGGAGAAAAATCACCTTTTTGACAGGAAAATTCTGGCTCTGATTTAAAAACATTTTTCAGAGGGGAGCATTTTTTATTTCCCTCTGAAAATCAAGCCCTCTGGGGCCAGTGACAATTTTTCTCGAGAGCTTTGGGGTTTCTTTTCAAAGCCCCACCGTGGGTCAGCCACCCCACCTTAACTGGAAACTTCCAGCGTGTCTTGGTTAACTTTTTTCTGATTTTCATCAGTGCCAGGTGGTAGGGAAAGAGGGGTGGGAAGCCCTACCCCCACCTCCTTTTCTCCCCCAGCTCCTCCCCACATCCAAGTGTGCCTGCTCACCCACAGCAGGGACTTGGGGATCGGCTGCTCCTGCCCTGAGCAAGGGTAAGATGCCTGAATCCCCAGCCTAAGCCTCCAGTCGCCCCCCCCCAATCCCAGCTCACCCCCCTGCCCTTTCTCTGAGAGCGCTGTGCAGGGTGAAGCCACAGGAGGGTTGGGGTGTTTGGCTGTGGTCTTTCCATTTTTAAATCACTGTAACCAAACCACAAATGTTAGAAAAGAAAACCATAATTTGAGACAAGCTTTTTCTTTCTTTCTTTTTTTCCCCCCCTTTTGTTTTCTCTTCTTTATTGTAATTACTGCTTGTATTTGGATCTGCTTCAGAAAAAAATGTTGCTGTTTCAATGTGAAACCCCCCCCCATATTATTTAGAAAATGCTGAGACAGCGTGTTTGCCTTGCCTGCTTTGGCTTGGGGTTTTTTCCCCCCTTGAATTGCTCCCTGGTGATTTTTCCAGATGTGGTGGCTCAGCAAACTCTTCCCTCAACCTGATGTCTTGGGATTTGCCTCCTCCAATGGCCATCATGGGGGGCTCACCCACAAGGGTGCTCAGGGGAGGCAGGAGACGCTGCAGGCAATGGAATCCCCCAACTCCCCAGCTCAGGGGTACAGGTTAGGGATCCACCAGCCCTGGGGGTGCTCCCCTTGGTCACAGCTGCAGCAGGGTGCTGGGGCACGGGAGGGAACATCTTTGCATAGCTCTCACGTATTTTTAAGGTAATTGGAGTCAGCCAACAGCATCTGGATGCTTTAATCAAGTGGGTAGCGGCTGATGTGGGCACTGCTCCTGAGGCTCCCAAAATTCCTGTGTAGAGACTGGTTGCTCTTCCCAGAAAACACCTGTGAACATTTACACTGACATCTGCCCTGTGCCAGCGTGTTCAGTCCCTCCTCTGGACCAGGGACTGACTGCAAGGCACAGCTAAGCACCCCGGACACAGATCCAAACTTCACGCAGGGATAGTTAAATAATCGAAGTGAAGTTCAGAGGGATCCTGGTGTTATTCAGCACAAAAGGTTTAGATTGGATATTAGGGGGAAGTTTTTTACAGAAAGAGTGGTGAGGTGCTGGAACAGGCTGCCCAGAGAGGTGGTGGATGCCCCATCCCTGGAAGTGTTCAAGGCCAGGTTGGATGGGGCCCTGGGCAACCTTGTGTAGCTCCAGGCCTGAGGTTGGTGGCCCTGCCTGTGGCAGGGGGGTTGGAGCTTTATGATCCTCGGGGTTCCTTCCAACCCTTGCCATTCTATGATTCTATGATTCTATGAAAACTGGAACAAAATAAAATGGGCAAGAGCTCCCATTTGCAGCATCAAATACATTACTGGCTGGGCTTTCAAACCAACAGGCCATCGTGACCTGCATCCTCTGTGAGTCTCCTTTTCACCTCCTCTCTGCCCACACTTGGTCCCGCTGCTCATGGTTAGGCACTTGAGGACCTGCTCCAACTCCCATGGGCAGCATTGGCATTGGCTTCAGTCAAACCCAAACTCTAATGGCCTTGATCACAGGCTTCAGGGGGCCAGGCTTGAGGAATTGGCAGCGCAGGGGCAAAAACCTCTGGCAGTAAAATGGAAAACTCGGTGCCCATTGATGTAGCTGAAGCGCAAATTAACAGCTCCCCCCATCTCTCCCCCCATTCCCCCTTTGGTTCTTCCTGTGACATCCCAATGAACACACTGCTGCAGGAACATCTTCTGCCCCCAGGGCTTGGAAACTAGGTGGTGAAAAGGGATGGGGAAGAATTAGGTATTTATGAAGGAGATGTGTCCACCTAGGGTGACAGGGCCCTCTACATGGAATCCCACCAGCCAAACTGGGCTGGAACAATGCAAGGACCTGCTCTAGGAAGGCTCGTTGGCAGGGTCCTGCCATGGCCCTTGGATGTTACTTAAACCTAAGGGACATTTGTTCTGTTGCAAGAGAGGCTTGCTTGGAGGTGAGGGGGTGGGGAGTGGGTTGCAAAGAAGGGTGTTAATTAGCTGTTTCCCACAAAGTGTTTTCATCAAAGGCACCAAAATAATAACTAGTGCCCCAGTGCTAAGTGAACCTGGAACAGTTAATTGGGCAACAAGTAAAGCAGCTTAATGTCCTCCTCCTGATGCTCCTGGCTTTTTGTATTCAAGGCACCACATACTCTTTCACTGGTGGTTTTGCTCTGCATCCAAGCTGCTCCCCCGCTTACCTGGCTTGGTGCCCCAGCTTTACATCTCCTTGAGCCTTGAGGAAACCTGTCATACTGCATTTATGGGCAAATTGTGTCCACACCCCCCCCTTTTCAGCCTATAAGGACTACCAGGTGCTTACGCTAGGCAAGGTAAAGCAATGGGAGCAGCAGAGAAAGCGTAACGAATAAAAAAAGCCTCAATGCCTCATCTCCTGCCACCTCCATGGCACAGTGGTACTTTAGCTCCATAACAGGAGAAATCCAAGTACCCATTAATAGTTGGCCAGAGCTGTTGCAGAAGCAGCACACCTAGCAGGCTGCAACCAATTCCTCAGGCAAAGAGGTGTCTTCTTCCTACAGCAGGAAGCCAGCTCTGGCCAGGTTTTTGGGTACTGGCACTGAAGGTGGGGGCAGAGCAGAGGCAGCTGTGATGGCCTGAGGGATGGTGTGGTGGGTGGGCTGAGGGATGGGGTGGCTGATGGTACAGAGGCAGGTCTGGTGGAGGTACTGCAGCCCTCCCAGCCCCTTCCTGCTGGGTGTCAGCCTGGTGAGCAAGGTGCTTTCCTGCCAAGGCATCCATGAGAGCAGGCTTACGTGGGGGCACAGCAAGAAGCACATACAGAGAAGCTCATGCATTAGGGTGTTTAAGGAAAGCCAGGAAGGTGTGCAGTGACAGTGAAGAGAGAGAGGGAACATGTTTTTGAAAAGTTAAGAAAACCCAAGCCCCACAATAAATCCTATTCAGCAGCAGCTTTAAGTTCCCCCCAAAACCCTCGTGTGCAGCAGGACTACTGCTCAGGAAGGGCATCATCATATGGTGGCCTTCTGCATTTTGGGAGCTTGACCCTAGTACAGCACCACCCTTGATGAGTGCCCTACACAGGGGCTTCCAGAGACAAGCCTGCACCTTGTGATGTTCATGCATGTGACCCTCACGCCAGCATTGCAGCAGCAGCCCAAGGGGAGACCACCTCCCCACAAAGCCCCACAGGGTGCAAAACCCAGAAACCCAAACAAAACTGGGTTGTTGACAGAACCAGACTAGCAAGCAAATGCTCACTCTGATGGATGTGCAAGGGGACAGATGGTGACTTTGTGGATCTCTTTGTTTATCTTTCTCTGAGGGCAGAGAAGCAGTGAGTTTTGATGATAGGAACAGCTTCAGCTGCCTCCCCAGGTGACACAGCTGATGTTTATGCTCTTCCCTTGGTTTGTCCAGCAGATGGTGTGAGCCTCAAAATGATTGAAGACCTGAAGGCAATGATTGACAACATCTCTCAGGAGGTTGCTCTGTTGAAGGAAAAACAAGCGCTCCAGACAGGTAAAGGACTCTCTAAAGAAGGCATGGCTTTTGCTTTGAGAGAGGAGCTGCTTATAAAGGTCTACAATTGTTCCATACACTTTAACAAGAGATGCCCAATTGCCCTGTGACAAGGAGTCTACCACGGGAAGAGAGGTTGGGGAATCAAAGTGTGGGCTTCCTGCAGTTCCTCCAGGCAGATGAAGGTCCTCAAGCAGTTAGAGACATGAGTTGTACAGAGTGTGGCCTCTCTCTTCATGCACTAGAGCTTCCCCTTTCTAAAGCTGTGGATATTTCTATGACACTACAGCAAATGTTAATTTTTCTTTATGAATCAGAGGGTTGGGTAATGGATTGGTACTTCAGTCAAATGTAGCTTATCCTTTTGTCTGAATCCCAGTGACATGGTGACCTGGTCTCTTACATGTACCAAGAAATTACCCAAGGAAAGTCCCAGAGGTCAGTCCCACCACACTTCAGTGAACACATGCAGAGGGTCTGTAAAATGTCCATCTTCTGACCATGATCTGCGATTACTCTGTGCAATACTCCACCGACACTGATAAGAGAGGGATTTGCAGAACACAAAACAGAAATGAGATGAAAATGCAAGTTAAGGAGAATTTTCTCCTAAAAAGAAAAGGAACACAAGCAAAATCAAGGCTTTAGTTCCAAGCTCACTGGTTTGGATATTATTGCATGTCTCTGATTAGTTATTGTTTGGCTACAGTACCCTGCACTCCCAGGGTTTAGAGCTTTTTAAAAAATAATAATTCCTATTTGTAACAATATAATCAGAGGCAAATAGAAATTTCCTCTGAAGACCTCAAGCTATGCAAGCACAACACTTCTGATCAATGCCTATTAAAGATGGTTTTTTTTCCTCATGCTTGCATAATGAAGGTGGTTGAATTAAAATAGCAGGCTGTTTCCCAAAACACGCCAACACCCGTCAGCGCCCGTCACAAACCTTTACCTCCATTCAACTCCCCAGAGAAAGCAAAGCAGCAGGTGGGGCAGAGCTAGGCCAGGGGAGTGGTTAGGAGCACCGTGCTGTGCCTCTGCTCTGACAGTGGCAGAGCCCAGGAGAGTCACAGGGCGACCCCAAGGTCTGTTTTTCCTGATGGTCTGCAGAGAGGGAAGGTGGGTCCCCGCAGCTTTTGCCCCACATAGGAGGGACTCCTGTGCTGCTTAGAGTCGCTGTGCAGCCTAAGAAATGAAGTTTGTGGTTTGGCTGTTGCGTTTGTTGCTACTGCCTCTTCCTGGATGCTGATTTTTAAACCCAATTCCTTTTCTGTGTTTCTGTTCTGTTCATGCTGTAACCTCTCAGTGTGCCTGAAAGGCACCAAAATTCATCTAAAATGCTTTCTTGCATTTTCGGAGACCAAGACGTACCACGAGGCCAGTGAAAACTGCATCTCGCAGGGCGGCACGCTCAGCACCCCTCAGAACGGGGAGGAGAACGATGCCCTCTACGACTACATGCGCAAGAGCATCGGCTCCGAGGTAGAGATCTGGCTAGGCCTCAACGACATGGCGGCCGAGGGCAAGTGGGTCGACATGACGGGTGGCCCCATCCGCTACAAGAACTGGGAGACTGAAATCACCACCCAGCCCGACGGCGGCAAGCTGGAAAACTGCGCAGCCTTGTCGGGGGCCGCCATCGGCAAGTGGTTCGACAAGCGGTGCAAGGACCAGCTGCCCTACGTCTGCCAGTTCATGATTGTGTAGCAGCGGGGCCTCCTCGCCTCTCTGCCCACCCGCAGCCTGGGTCTTCCCCCTTTGGCAGCAGGATTATAAAGCTATCGGCATGTGTACGTGCACATGTATGCATGCACGCACGCACGCACGCACACACGTGTTCAAGTAGAGTCACTCGTTGCAAAGAACGTTGTCCACGGCTCAGTATCGGGTTAGAGAGCATTAGAGCACTTTGTCTGGCCACATCCAGCCCTGTTAGCAGCTGCATTGTTCTTACTACGGCACGATTTATAGATATATTTTTGTACACAGGGAATTTATCAGGCCGGCCCGGTTGTTTCAGCAAAGAACCACTGCAACAGTCCAGCCCTGGCAAACAGCCGCCTCAGCTGCCCAGGGCTGTCTCTTTGCAATGGATGTCCTTTCCCATCTTGCTGAGCTTTGTTGGGATGCTGGTGTAGCTAGTTCCTGCTTTCTTCTCATGTTTTGCTTCCCCTGACAGTGAGGGATGTGGGACTGACCTTCTCGTCCCTCTCAGTGCCCTGATTCAGGCTCCTGCGGGTCAAGATCCTGCCTCAATGCGCAGAGGGAGTTACTCCTGCTTGAAATGGAGATACACAGGTGGGCTTTTTGGCTGAGTACCAACTGCTCAGCGGGTTATCTGACTTGTCCTGCTGTGTGCATGATGGGACTAGCAAGTAACGAGGCATGGGTTGGCTTACTGAGAAGGGCATTTCTCTTTGCAGACACATTCCCTCTTTTATCAGTCCTTTCCTCATCAATCAGAAGCCAGTTCCACTGATTTCAGTGGGAGATCTGCCAGATCTTTAAAAAAAACCCCAAAGAAATTAAAATAAATCCCATCAGAAGTTTTATTTATGGTCCAGCTTCATGGGGAAAGCAGCAGTGATTTACAGCATAGTTGGTCAAGGGTATTCTTGGAAATAGAAGGTGAAAGTTATAAAGAAATGTAACGTTGCTGGGGTAAAAGACAAGCCCATAGAAAACAAACCCCAAGAAGACTCATTTCAGTGGCTTTAGGAATCCTACATCCTGCTCCGGGGATAGAAACCCAGCTGAAATACTTCAGTCTTTGTTGGTCCAGGCACAGTCCTCAGCAAACGTAAATCTGCCAAGTGCTGTTTGTGCCAACAAAGTCATGCCCAACTGAAGGTCTGACCTCTGCAGTTTTTTACTGAGAGAAAGTTTAAAGAAAAAAAAACAAAGCCAAAAATAAACGGCAATGATGGGAAAGTGCAGGCCACCCTGGCAGCTTCACAGAGCTTTGCTGGCTGTTGGCTGAAAGGTTTCAGCGGTTCTTTGCAGTTCAGAGTTTGTACCGTCACCCTTCAGGTTTGGGTCACGTCCCCCGCGCTGCCAGGTTGGGTGTGTCAAGTAATGATGCTCTCAGGGAGCTCACGGGAGAGGTATTTCCATTTGCTGATTTGTTTGAAAACAGCGTGACGGTGGGGCTGCTGAGGCGTCAGGTGGGAGAGCCAGGCTGGAGGGATTGATGCACACACACACACACACACACACACACACACACATGCAGATGCACACTTCGAGGCTGTCACTATTGCCAAACTCCCCGCTGTTTAAGTGAGTACTAAATAAAGAAATAAATAAACATCGCTTGCTGAAGGAACGGAGTCGCGTTGTCGTGATTGGAGTGCATGCTCCTCCTTGCATTTCTCTTCAGAGCAGCTCCAGGGACCTGTCAGAGGGTCCATGATATCAAAGGCAGAGGGGGTAAGCAGAAAGCACGAGCCTCCCACCCTGGGATATGGTTTATAGGATATCAACCTCCCCTCTTATCATCCCAGTCACACGCCACATGCAGGATACAGGCAGGGAATCCTTTCACAGGCAAACAAGATTTCCTTCCTCCCCTTCTTTTGCTGCTGGGAATAGTAATTCCTAAATATGAGCCAACCCAGAAGAAAGGTCCTTCCCTCATCCCCCTTTGGCAGCAGTAGCGGTGCTGGAGGAGGTGGCACCTCACTTCCTAGTGCAGAGCCAGTGCTCCCACAGGCTGCCTACCAGCATCCTGAGATGGAGAGAAGACCATGCATGAAGAAAACTGTGCTCCACACTAGTCTGGGAGAGTTCAACTGCTGCAGAACCACACATGAAATTAGGTCTCCTTTGCACAAGAGGACAGCTTTTCATCGAGCTTTACTCTGGACCCTAATCCTGAAGGTTTCCAAAGCTCCTTGATAGGTCACAGTTATGCCCTACAATCCAGATTGTCTTGATATAAACCCTCTAGTTCCTTTGTCAGAAACCCCCCCACACACACCTTTTGAGATACACACAAATGGGAAGGAACAGTTGGAAGCATTGCTGGCTTTCATCCTAACTGGTCATAAGCCACAAGGTCTTAGAACATGAATGTGTGGTCAGAGAAATAAACAGAGGGGTTTTATGGGAGACCAGGACCTAAAAATGTGAAAGCTGTTGACCTTGGTGGTGCTGAGCTTCGGGGAAGATGTGGGCCCTGTAGCTGGACCATCTCTGTGTGGAGTGCGAATCTGAAAAGCAGCCATGGCAATGTGTGCCAAAGGACATTCCCAGAGAGGACATCAAAGAGTCAAGCTGTCAAAATCTAGAGAATAACAAGTAGCTGGTGTCTCTCTTCATATTTCCACAGAGCTATACTCCTGCCAGCGCCGTTCTTTAGAGATACTTTGCTCTCAGGAAGCTGGGAGGAGCACAGGAAGGGTAGCTTTGCTCATGCCCCATTTGTTGGACCCAGGAGGCCAAACCTGACCTTGCAGTTTCAGGGTGGCATTTATGACTTTAGTATTATTCTACATGCTGCTGCTTAGTGTACATTATGAACTACAAGTTTTCTTTTAAAAGTCAAGATAAATTCTAGATTCCTTGCTCTTGCTTACTACAGCACTTGGTGGGTTGTTATGTTTTTTGTTTCTTCATGGCCAACCCTGTGTTTTGTGCTCACAGTGAATACCAGGGTGGAGGGGTTCAACAGGGGACACTGGCTGCCTCCTCTTCAGCATGGCCTGATGGGAACTGCCTGGAGCAGATGGGGTCCATCTGCTGGGGGCTGGGACAAGCATCACTTTTTTGATCCTCCATTAGATCTTTTTGGCACTCGAGTCAGAGAGGAACATCTGCTGTCCACAAAGCATGGTCTCAAGGCATGTGGACTAACAGGAAGAAACCTTAGCTTTTCCCCAAGGAAAAGAAATGTGGAAGAGATCATGTCTGAAATGATGCACTGTGATGCCTGCAATCTTGAGTGAACCTCGTGTTATTAAAACAGGAGATGTTGTGTAAGACCTTGTGCCACTGATTGCACCGCTCAGCTGCTGGCGACTGTAATACAGCAGAGGAGAGATGAAGAGTGCAGTGTGTGTATATTTATATAAACAAAAGAAGTGACTGGGTGAGCCCCCAGAGAGCATTACCCCAGCAGTACTCCATCCGCAGTTGACTTCAGTAGAGCTTATTTACCCAATTGATTGCCCGACCCAAATCCACCAGGGTCCTGAAGAACAACAGGCAAAGGACCAAATGGCTGAAAGTAAAACAGTTATGCCTCCCTGAGGTATCCCTCTGAGCAAACGCCAGAACTTCACACTATTAACACATGTCAACACCCCAGCTAACAGCCAGGCTGCTTTTGGCTTTGGTCAGTAAGAGGGCCAGTAAGGCAAAGGTGGGTAAGAATTTGGGAGTCACAAGCCAAAAAAGGCTGAATGAACTGGGGCTGTTCAGCCTTGAGAAAAGACGGCTAAGAGAGGATCTTATTAATGTTTATATATATATGAAATGTGGGACACAGGGGGAAATGGCCAGCCCCTTTTTTTTGGTCTGTGGGGACAGGACAAGGGGCAATGGCTGCAAGTTGGAGCACAGGAAGTTCCACACCAATATGCAGGAGAACTTTTACACAGTGAGGGTGCCAGAGCCCTGGGACAGGCTGCCCAGGGGGTTGTGGAGTCTCCTTCTCTGGAGATATTCAAGACCCGTCTGAATGCCTCCCTGTGTGACCTGTCCTAGGGAACCTGCTTTGGCGGGGGGGGTGGGCCTGATGATCTCTGGATCCCTTACAATTCTGCGATTCTGTGAAAAGCTCATGTTGAGCCTTGAACACTGTTGTGGGACTTTGTCCTCGGCAGTCCTGGGTGAATTCAGATCAAGAGCATTTGGTGACGTTGGAGAAGGATGCCAAGCAGGCAGAGCAAGATTCACAGTCAAAACAAGCAACCCAACCCCGTGCCTTGTGCTTTCCTGCCCTAGCCTGAGGGTTACTTAGACCAGAGCCTCTTACTGTGGCAGATGTAGTCCCTCCATCTCTTTTGCAAGGAGCATGTCCCTTTCCCCTAGCAAGAGGAAGGCATTTCCCACCTCTGGCTGTGGAGCAAGACCATTGGTAGGATGCTACTCAAAAGTGAAGGAGCACCTCCACCCCCACACCACTGAGCCCTGTTATACCTGTAGACTCCACTGTTTGGACCTGCTGCTACATAAGCACTGGACCCTGCTTCAGTGCCTGGCCTCTCATCTCTCCTTTGGCAAATAAAATATAAAACTAAATTAAAGTTACATTTCTTCAGCTCAGAAGCCTCTGTAGGCAGGGAAGAAACACAAATCTGTGAGGATCAGCAGACAAGGGTAAGCCAAACAACCACTGGGAGCATAAATATAAAACAGTTGGGGGTCACTATACTGATGGAGAGCATAAAAATAATCTCCTTGGGGGCAGAAGATAAAGCAGTGGATGAGAGAATGTTAGACTATGGTGTACAGGGCGAAAAAATAGTGCTTTATCCCTTTTATCTCCAGTATAGAAGCACCCAGAGGGAGTCCAAAGGTAACAGCTGGGGACTGTTGCAAATACAACTGAAAACAAAATTACAAACATCTAAGGCATGACTCACAGCGAGCAGCCTCGCTGCTCCATCCTGCTCTGTGCTAACAGGTCAGGGGCTAAAACACCTTCCCCCAACCTCCCCCACACACGCTCGCGCCAGAGGCTCGGGGCATCGGTGCTGGTGGCGACCGTAAGGCACTCAGCCCTTGTACCCCCAGCTCCCAGCCTCGCCCCAGGAAGGAGGCAAAACCCTGCAGGTGACCGTGCTGCTGAGAGGTGAGGCCACCTGTGAAGCACAGAAACCTCTTGCTTTCACTTGAGCCCTGTCAAAACCTAAGCCTGGGCCTGCTGAAGAGAACAAAGCACACGTGCCCCTCTCTAACCTCGCTGGCCACAAAGAGCGTGTCTCAAGAAGCTGTGTTTAGAAAACACTGTTTGGAAAGTGCCACATCTTATCCAAGAAAATTCAAGAGGGGAATTAAAACCCACACCACCTACAGCTTTGTGGAAATGCTTAGTTCTCTCCTGCAGCAACAGGAATGCTACTCATTGCCATGACACCTATCAGCAGCGTTCCCAAAAGCAAGGCCTCTGCTGTTCAATACTGCCTCCCCGTTTCTGTGCTTCTCTGGACTGATGAGGCCACATCTGGAGTGTCAGGTCCAGTTTTGGGCTCCCCAGTACACAGGAGGGACAAACTTACTGTGAGTGAGCATGGTGAAGGGCCACAAAAATGGTGGAAGGATTGGGGCAGCTGTTGTGTGGAGTGAGGACTGTTCAGCCTGGAGAAGAAAAGGCTCAGGGAAGCCTAGCTGTGAGTTTAAACACATGGTGGGAGCCAGTAGAGAAGACAGCACCATAGGCACAAACTGAAATACAGAAAATCTTGTTTAAACAGAAATAATTTTCTCTGTGGAGTAGTTAGAGCCTGGTATAGGTTGCCCAGGGAGGCTGTGGAGTCTCCATCCTTGGAGATACTCCAAACCCAACTGAACATGGCCCTGGACAACCTGCTCCAGGAGACCTTGTTTCGAGCAGGAGGTAGGACCAGGCAGTCTCCAGGCATCCCCACTGACCTCAGCTAGTCTGTGGAGACACGGATATGGACACTGAGCAAGGGATCCTCTTCCTGAGCCACAGGGGAGAAATTGGTGTTTCAGGGAGAGGCTGATGACCTCAGACACCTGATGGATGAGCTGTCACATAAAATCCTTCCTACAGAGAATGATTATCAACCCCATAAAATAACCTTGTGTGGGGTGCAACGTCCACACCATAATGTTGCCAGAGCTCTACACACTAAGTCTTGCTTCTCAGCCAAGTCTGATCAAGAAGTCAAGAGGTGAAACGTCATATAGTATTTCAACTGAAAGGAAACTGAAAGAACTCCAAAACACCAAACAAGAAGCACTTTTACATTAAATGATCAGTCCAAACACACAATTCAGAAGTGGGTTGATGCAGTTGTGAATCACCTCAACCACAGTGACAGATCCACTTTGCTGTTAGATCAGGATGGTCCACAGGCAGCTTGAATTTCACCCAGATTCATGTGCCACCTGGACACTGCCTTCATCACTGGGAAGCCTTGGAACCAGATGCCAGGAGGATGGGAGATGCCACAGATCCCACCTGCCTGTGCACCAGCATGGAGGCGCTGCAAGACAAATCCATGGAGGCTGGCTCTTGCACTTTGTTTCATAATATATCAGAGCAGAAAGCCAAGTCCTCAAGCAGGTAGACCTAAAGAAGTCAACTTTTAGGAAACGCTCTAGAAATAGCACTTGTTACAAACACAGTTAAACAAGTGACTCTGTTGAGGAGCAAGGACTTGGAAGTCGCTGCGTGGGTGGGATGCTACGTACCTACAGCAAGGGGACAACAGTTTCCTACACAACCTAGAAACTGAGCTTCCTTTGAAAAGTGAAGCAGAACAACAATCAGTGCTTTTAATTCCTAAATTAAAATGCATGTGCCAAAAGGGGATGCAAACCCAGAGTGTAATTGTGGTGTATTGCTGGAGAAAGATAAGCAAACCTGAAAGCGTGGTACTGGGGGAAAAAACCCACCTAATATATAAAATGTAGAAAGCTTGAAAACAAGCAAATATAATGGTTACTGAGAGGTTTTTTCCTTCTCTTAAACATTCACAGGAATTGTTATGTTGCCCGATAGAAGCAGCCTATTTTAAAGCCTAATGGAACTGCAGATGTAGGTAGTGTCCACAACCACATACAAACCCACCTCACTTATTTTTTAATCAAGAAATTAAAAAGAGATCAGACAGCTCTGGAGGCCAAACTGTAGTGAGCAGTGCATGCACCCAATGACAAAAACTCATGCTCATCATGGGGGCCAGATGACTGTCCCAGTTCTGGCACAATGAACCAGGACACAGACGTGGCAGCTATCTTGCTTTAGCTCATACAAATGTCTGAGGCAGAGCTGAAGGTGCCAAGATGCCTCCTTTTGATCACCTGTCCTCTCATCTCCCCCCCTGTGGAGACCCAGCATCTGCCAGCCGTGGAGCTGAGGACACTATTCCTTTCTTGTCCGCCATCCCTTTTCCCAGTGCCCTGAATCCAGGGCAGGGTTTTTCCAGACACAGGGACTTGAAGTTGCATAAAAGTTGTCTATTAACCCCCCCCCCAAGTCCCCCTGCCATCTGAGTTTCCCAGCCTGCATGCGTATCAGCTATCCAGCTGCAGCATGCCAGACCTTATCTGCATGTACCATATTTTGCAGCCATCCCACAGCTTCCTCAGCAGCATGGAGCAAGCTTGGGTATTGAGCACAGCACTGGGATTTCAGCTAGCAGGAGTAACAAGGAGTTACAGATGCCTGCAGTCATCAGTCACACTTGTACCAGGAACCTAGTTCTCAGTTAAGTTCAAGCCTTCTTCCCAGGCAGATAAGACAGGCTGGGACCACAGCAGCCAGCCTCCTGCCTGTCATGTGTACGGGTTCCCATTGACTCACTCCCTCAGCTGCTTGTAGCAGAGCTGCAGGGAAACCCCAGCTTTGTCAAAGGAAGAGGAAATTTGAAAGGCTACAAGGCCATAACATCTGTGTTCCAGCCCTTTGCCATCACAGAATCAGAGAGTCACAGAGTTGTAGGGGTTGGAAGGGACCTCAAGAGATCATCGGGTCCAACCCCCCTGCCAAAGCAGCTCCCTAGCTCATACTGCACAGACAGGTGTCCAGATGGGTCTTGAATAGAGAAGGAGACTCCATCCCCTCCCTGGGCAGCCTGTCCCAGGGCTCTGGCACCCTCACTGGGAAAAAGCTTTTCCACATGTTGGTGCGGAACTTCCTGTGCTCCAACTTGCAGCCATTGCCCCTTGTCCTGTCCCCACAGACCAAAGAAAAGGGGCAGGCCAATTCCCCCTGCACCCCATACTTAAGATATTTATGAACGTTGATTAGGTCCCCCCTCAGTCTTCTTTTCTCCAGGCTGAACAGCCCCAGCTGTTACGCCCCAGGGACACCAATGCTTTTTTTATTCAACAGGAAAGGTGCTTGGGCTGTGCGAGCATCGCTGTGGGGAGCTGGTTTAGTTAGAGGCACAGGCAGGGACAGGGACAGGACTCCAGTACCCAGGCTTCATGCCCCCAGAGACATCTGCATGAAGGCTGCGATCACGGCACAGAGGGCACCTGAGTGTTTGGGACACTGCAGTTACAGGACCTCAGGTTTGGATCCTGCACAGTGAAAGACAGCACACTCACAAAGCAAGAGATAATCAAGCTGTAAAGCTCTGGTCTTTGAAAAAAAATCAGGAAAATGTTAAAATTAAGGTCACCTGGAAACCCTGATTCAACACCCTTCTTCCATTATGCCATCATGAATTAGGTGTACCAGTAATTTCATAGCAGGGTTAGTACATTTACTGCAAGCCTAACAGCAGCAGTAACCACAGCAAATGCTATTACAGCAGTAGCATTGAGCAAAGGGATGAAATTTAGGCAGAAACATGCCCTCTGGCTGTGCAGGAGAGCTTCTTCTCCTCACTTTCCCCAGCTGCACCCTAGATGTGACCAGTTTCTTAGCCGAAACCCAAAGGACAAACTGTTCAGTGATTCAGCTCATTCATGAGCCTGGCTTTCAGAGAAGCTAATTTCTTTTCATTTCCCCCTGCCCCATCCCATAGGGGAGTTTCAAATTTAAGATCCAGTCCTTCCTCCCACATTAGTCAGGTGGCATCCACCTGATGGGCATTCACACCCAATTTTATTTCTATATAGTAGAAATTAATCAAATAAATTACTAAAATCTGCCTCTGTATCTAGGGAAGGAAGCTGAGGTGCTCCCTTTGTGGGTGGTGGTCTTTTCCCCAGCTTTGCTAGGCAAAGGGTGAGGACAAGTGTAAAGCCTAACCTCACACTGACCTTCAAGAAGTAGTTTAAATCTCAGCAGGATAAAGGAAAATACCCACCCATTTCAGTTCTCACTACCCACCCCTCAATTCTCACTATTTCACAAGAAACTAAGGAGAATACAAAGAGGTTTGGCCTGCAGAGCTAGTCAGCCAAAAATCAAATGTCAGAAAACAGAAGTATATAGGAATTTTCCCGTTGTCTTCAAATGTTTGACTAACAAGGAAAAACATTAAATTACCTTCTAGGATATCAGGCATATTTATGAACCCATCATGTACTTTCCTAGGCTGGTTAACAATGTTTAGAAACTTGTTCTCCATTAACCCGAAGACAATAAATTAGAGGAGGACATAAGGGCTTGCTACTTCTTTTTTATTATTATTTTTTATATTGTTCTGAAAGACTAAGCTATGAAACAGTCACAGAGCAGTTAAACTAGATTCCATTGTGTTTGCACACTCTTTAGGTTTACCACTTATTAAATAAAAACCAAACATACTCTCTTTAACTTAAGGAAGCAAATTACAGGAAAATTATAGGAAAGCCTATGCACCTTTTCAAGCTCTTGAATGGGCAAAGCATTAAGCTGTGGAAGTAATTAGCAAGTGTTTAAACAGGTTTGATTTGGCAGAAAGTAGAACAGGTTTGGTTTACTGTGTAAATGTGAAGTCTGTAAAGATTCAAGCTTTTGGGCTTGAAAAGGATTATTGTTGTACAGAAATGTCTCAGCATTTCTCTTCAGGGTTCTCACTTTTGAAGAGGTCAGGAGCTGCTTTACTTAGAAAAGTAGTGTAACTCTGAAAGCTTCTCCAGCATGGGAAGGTACTGGTGGATGTGTTGGCCCCCAAAGTTGAAAGAAACAAAGAATCCCAGAAGCTTTAAGGTTGGAAAAGACCTCTCAGATCAAGTCCAAAGGTCTGTCAACTACCACCATGTCAACTAAACCATGTCCCAGAGTGCCACATCTACCCATTTTCTGAACATCTCCAGGGATGGTGACTCCACCACCTCCCTGGGCAAAAAGAGCCTCGTGTACTCACCTGCCAAAGTGTGAATGTACAAACACAACTCTATTTAGCAGCTTAAACTGCAAAGCAGTCATTTTTACCTCATTACAAGTAGTTATTTGGCTTCACAGTTTGTTTTGTAACAACAAAACAACACATGCATATTTGTTTTCAGATCAATTTTTCCAGAATCCAGCAATTAAAAGTAGCACTTTGAGAGAAAAACACACCATTAAGCTGCTTCTATTTTAATTAAAAAAACCCAACCTTTTAAATAAAAAGCATTTGTGATGATGAATTTTAAGCAGATGCTAAACCAATTAGGCTTTGGGAGTCTGTCGTTCATACTCCTGAGACCAAGCAGCGAATCTCACTTAAGGCCAGGTTTTTCTGCGTGGAAAACTGGATTTATACACATGTACAACCTCTGGGCAATGTTACCCTCACATGTACAACCTCAGGGCAATGTTACCCTCACAGTGAAGAAGTTTTCCCTCATATTCAGGTGGGACTTCCTGTGGTTCAGTTTGTGCTCATTGCGCCTTCTCTAGGCGCCGCTGAAAAGAGCCTGGGCCCATCCTCTTGACACCCACACTTTAGATACTTATAAGCATTCATTAAATCCCCTCTCAGTCTTCTCTTCTCCAGGGTAAACACACCCAGCTCTCTCAGCTTCTCCTCACAGGAGACGCTCCACTCCCCAGTCATCTTTGTAGCCCTCCACTGGACTCTCTCCAGTTATTCCCTGCTTCTACAGGGAGCCCAGAACTGGACACAGCACTCCAGATGTAACCTCACCAAGGCAGAGCAGGGGGGGAAGATAACCTGGTGGACCTGCTGGATACGGTCTTCTTGATGCACCTTGTCTGAAAAGGTGCTGTGTGCTGATGCAGAATCGCTTTGTTAGAGCATCTTTGACAGGATGCATTGTGGCCCAATTTCTACAGCTATAAAAGTGACTGTGGCAGTCATACCAGGATAAGAAAACCACCACATGTCTATACATAAAATACACACACAAATGTAGAAAGAAACAAAGCAGTTCCTTCAGCTTTTGAAGATTCACCTTGCCCAGAAGGGTGCTGCACACAAGTAAGGCATTAATACAGTAATTCTTTAACACAAGAGATGGATGCAGCCCAAACCACACATAAAAAAAATCCTCTACGTATTAGGAGTGTTGCTAATTGAAACAATTTGCCATACTTCATTTATGCTGCTGAAACCACATGCCACAAGTTTTTAAGTCCCTGTAAAAGGACTGTCCTTTCCTCCGGGCTGGATCAGTTACCCACAGCAGAATTCCTCAAAGAAAATTAGGTAATCCATGCTCACTTAATTGGTGGGAAGCAATACTTCATAAAAAAATAAGCCAATCACCAAGTCAGATGTAGAAAGCCATTTATAGCAAATGAATCCTAATTTTTTTTTTTTACTCCTCCCCAGTTTCTATCTTCAGAGTTTTGGAGGGGACAGATGTGCTCCTTTCTGTGTACAGCACAGCCCACAATGAGACACTGGCTGGTGAGGATGTGCCCATGGAGAAGGGTTACTCAACATTCTGCTTCCTCCCTGTCCCCTAAAAGCATTCACGTACTTGAGTTTATTCTCTGTCACAGGTATCCAGGATAGTTTATTCAGAGTAACATGATTACTGCTGTACACCCTTTGCTCTAATCCAAAGACCAGTAGCTTGGCTCTTGATTTATGTGGAAGTTGCACTAGGCTATTCATATACATACTTAAGATAAAACAAGTAGTCAGTATCTTGATAGATCGAGCCTTACAGAGTCAAGCCCAAGAAGCAAGAACTATCTTCTCAGCTTCGCTGCTTTGGCCATCAAACCCTTTCACTTCTCCTGCTCTTTAAAATCAAATTACATTCTGGCCAGGAATTTCTGAGCCACCATCCTCCTGTGCATTCCCATCTCTTAATTAATGATTAAAGAGACTTGGAGATTTTAATATTTATATATGAATATCAGGTATTGGCCAATCCTTGCTGAGTTTCCTATGCCTTCCAAGAGTGTATCTGATGAATCCAACCCAGGATCCATTCCCAGAAATTACTGGGATCCTCAGAGAGGATTTCAACCATCAATTTCTATGTGCATTATAACTTGCATCTAATTAAATAAATAAATACCACCCCCCCTAAGAAAGCAGTTAGTATGCACTGATTCCCTGCGCTTTAATTTAGGAAGCAGAAAAAGCTTTCACACATTTTCCTAAGGGTCTCTTCTGGGCTGAAGGGCTAGTCCTACCATGTACTTTTATGCTATTGTCCCTGAAAAGAAATTAACTCTGAATTCAACTGTATGTGTTGGTTGGGTGTGAATAAATTACAAACATCACGACCCTACCAAGAAGCTGCTGAGTGTTTTACAACCCTTCTCCCCAACAATCTAAACACATGCCCTTAAAACCAGCAATTAATAGCATATCACTGGCAACACAAGAAAAGGTAAGGCACAGTCAGCAGTATATTATCCCAGAAAACTAGTTTCTCTAGAAAACAGTATCTATCATCTGGGGTGACAGCACAACTACCAACAGTCAGACATCAAAATACTCAAGGCTCAGTTTATACACACACAAAGAGACACCAGTTACTCCAGCTAGTAGTATCATTATATTTTATTTGTTTTTTAAAAAAATTAAGCCACAACTTTCTGTTAATGAAAAATGGACTGGAATTTGTGCCTGGACTTTTACTTTAAACATACTAAAGTAAGCATAATGAAAGTCAGCCTCACACTGGAAACAACTGTAAACTAAGGTTTACATTGACGTACCAAAAATGAGTTAAAATAGAACAAATAAAAAAAACCAAACCTCAGTCAACAAGAACAAATTCTTCTCTAAGGATTGTGAGGTTGTGAAGAAAAGCCCAACCTCCATTATGTTTTCTTTATTTGGTTAGAAAGGACATGAAATAAAAAAAATATCATCTAAGCAACTGCAGAAACAGAGTTTCTTACAGACTTCTCATCCCCTTTTAATAAAAGGGAGGTGAGAAACATGATGAACACACAACTGGACTACATGGTACAAATGTATTGTGGCAATTTAGTTACCTGAGAAAAAGTTACTAGTGGTGCAGAAATCATTTAAAGTTCTCAAATGACATTAAAATGACCCTGTACACTTTGGAATGTGTGATCCCAGTGACAAGCCAGAGATCTTGGAATACACATTTCAGTATTAAAAGTGATAAAATGTAAGCAGGAAAACACCTGCAACAATTAAAAGCTACTTTTAGCTGGCACATCCTTTGCTATGCGCTATAGAAAGCGGAGCCAGATACGACACTACAGGCATTACCCTGAATCTTGTAGTGCTCCAAGCAGTGTTACAGCATACACTGATAAACACACACACTTGACAGAGTCAATTTGCAAGGCCAGCATAGTTAACAGAGGAAGAAATCCACTTTTCTGTTTTTAATGTAAACAGCAAGGTTTCTAGCAAAGACATTTTCATTTTAGACATGATGGTTAACATTACTGCGTGTAACACAGTGTACGAGTCTTATGGCACCTCGGTGCCTCCTTAGGCAAGAAACAGTCGTGGTAAGATGTTTAGGGAGAAGTTCTCCAGTCATTTGGTCTAGTGTTGCATGCAAAATTGCAAACGTCCTCAGTGACTGCACACCTGGACAAGCCGGGTGTCTGTATACAAAAGGCAACTTTATTCATGTACCCGTAGTTCTCTGCATGAAGATTGGACTTCAGAGTTTTAAGAGGTACAGAAACCAAGCAGCACACTAACTATAGCACTTAAAATATGAGACCTCTTATTTTACCTGATTCCAGAGGTGGCTTTCAAAGGCAGCTAGACAACTGAAGTGTAAGTCCCACTAGAAATCAAGAGCTGTCTCCACCATCGTTTCAACGTGGTGGTTGAATTCAGACATTAGAAAAAAAAAACCTAGGCTTTCCTCATGGATTTACTCTCATCCTTTGCATATTGGAGAAACCACCTGCTGGAAACAAACCATTCTCTTTCACTTTTTTTTTTAAAAAAAAAATCCTTATTAAAGTGCTTGGGTTTTACCAAGCACTTCTAACAGGTAAAGTGAGAAACGTTAGTAAACAGAGGGATTATCACATAATTATTTCTTCATTGAATCCCAACTCTTATTGGAACCAAAAGCATGAGCTGTTAGTAAAACGTGAATGCTACAGGCACCTGAAGAGCAGCACAGATTAGTTTAGGCTTTTGAAACTGGTTTTGAAAAAACAAAGAAAATACAACCTTTGGTGTAGGCTTGGCACAGCATAACAACATCAGTTGGAGATCAGGAGAAAACCCATAGCTTTACTTCTGAACTAGAAGAGCCCAAGCTCAAGTGTTCACACTGGTTTACGTACACAGTGCTCTTCCAGGTGGGTTACACAGTCTTTTGCTTGCACAGCCACCACCATGCCAAGTACAATGAATTTTCAAGCAGCAAGGGGTGGAAATGATAGTGCCCACTCCTCTGCTCAGACACTGCTTAGGCAACTGCGCAACCTGGGGCTGCCTGGAGATTGTGGTGTAGCCTGCGCCTTCAGGAGTCACCAACCAACACGCAAGAACAAGGGACTTGAGAGAGGAGGAGGTACTGGACAAAACTCTCCCTGCTCTATTTAAGCTGGCAGTTAGGGATTCAGTTTCCTGATGTCTTTCTAAGAAAAGCACGAGTGTACCTTTGCCACCTGTTTCACAACCAGAAGCGCATGCAGCCCTGGAGTGTCTCAACTGTTTTTGAGTTTGCTAGATGTTCAACTCAAACACAAAGATATCAACAGCTAAAGTTTTAAAAAACCAAGACACACACACACACACACACACACACAATAAAACAATATCAAAACACATTTGATAATAACACTCCTCTTCAGTGTTTTTTCCTAGACCACTGTCTTTACAGACACCTGTATTTCCACAGGAAACTGCTGTTTACCTAGTGTAAAATTACTCCACTAAACCATCCTGTTCCTTATTTTCCAGCAAGGACACACTTGTATCCCCGTTATTCTTTTCAGTTGCATCTCCATTGTCCTTCAATTGCCCTGATGTCTGATGAGCAAATGTGTAAGTGTCATGGTCTGTGTCAGTCAGAGGTAGAGGTTCCTCAGTGTTAGAAGGGCGTTTAGTGTCTTTTCGGAAGGAGAACGGGGGTGGAGAAGGCGGTAAGCTACCAACGGGTCCATCAAAAGGCCGGTACACATCAACTTCTGGATTGACTGAGCCATTGGATTCCTTCAGCAAGTGCCCATAGACCACAGCATCATCAATAACTGCATAGACATGAGACTCATTGTTTTTCCTCCCTTTTGTGAACAAGTTTCGTTTTCCAGGCACCTGGGTATTCACGTTATCATTATACACTCCCACCATGGGGGTCTGGTTTTTCTTCTTCCTGTTGCAGATTGGAAGTTGTTAACAGGTCAGAAACAATACATAGCTGGTGCATCTGAACCCAGTAACAGCAGCTTCTGTCTACCCATCCCAGCCACCCAGGCCCAGACAGCCTACATGGATTGAAGGCTTTACTTGCAATCTTAAAAAATCCACAACTCATGAGTCTAGACGTGGGTTTTTGGCAAAGCAGAAAATAACTTCCCATTATTTGGTTACCCGCTACCGTTCCGCTGGCCCTGAAGTTTCCAAAATTAACTCAAATGCCCACCCCACCACCTGCCCCCCCCAAGTACATGGGTGCCAGGTGTGCAGTGTGCAGAGTCTCCCAACATCCACAGACACTAGTAGGGCCCAGAGGCCTTCAGTTCCTCATAAAACAAGCCTGAGAGTTGCTAAAGGCCAGTGGGTCCTCTATGAAAGTCAAATGAGCTGCCCTTGATTGAACTTTCTGGTACGACTGTCCCCAAGGTAGGAAGACCAAATAGAGGTTGAACTGAAGATTTTCAAGCCTGTATTTTTAAAGTCTTTCCCATGTCCATAACTACCCCAGTCATCATATTGCACACATTCATTCCAGCTCTACAGTCTCAGGACCCAACCCCCCTGACAGCACTGAGCATACAGAAACCTCAAGCTACCGATGACTTCAGACTCTGCTGACATGAGTAACACTATGCATGTTTGCTTTGCACAGCCTCATTCTCTCCAGGGGCTCATTTCATAGAGAAATGCTCCCACTTGATGTGCGAACTCCCAAAGAAGTTGTTGGAGGTCATGTAGATAAGATAGCTCTTAGCACATCTGAGTGAGTTTACAGCTTGTTTGGACAAAGCCTCTTCTAGAGCCACAGGCGCAGCAGCCACGTTCACTGCAATGTCATTTCACCAGAATTGCTGATGAAATCCAACCAATACCTGACTCCCAGCACAGACAGAAGCCTGTGATAAGTAAGGCCAAGGCAGGCAATGCACTGGGGGTGGAAGTAATGCAACTCCAGGAACAGTGCTCTACTCTTAAAAGTCAACTAAAGTAAAGCAGCATCCTTGGAGGCGCACTACTCCAACACATCGCTTGCCTCATGCTTCTGACCATGGTTCAAGGGATCTATATCAACATGTGAAACAGAGGCCCCAGCAGCTGTTCTGAAGTGTCTTTCTGAGCTGTTAAGTTACACGTGCCAAATTAAGAACTTACTTCTTCTTAACGCAGCACACAGTGAGTCCAATAGCCAAGAGAACTGCAGCCCCAGACACCACAGCAAGTATCACTCCTAGGTCTAGAAAGAGACAAGGTACAAGGACACTGAGTGAGAGGAAAACATTCAGCTTTCTCCTAAAAGCCATGTGGGCTTCAATGTCCTCAAAGAGTTTTAAAGCAAACTAGCTGCCCACAGAGCAGGAGTTTCCAAGCTGTGCTCACCACAGGGTAACAAGCCATTTCCAAGAGGTATCAACCCAATCAACAGCCAAAAAACCCAACCAAGCCACCACCCCCAGGAATTCAGTTCAGTTCATGGGCTGGTAAACTTACCTGCAACATCTCATGTGCCTCTGGCTGAATAGGCAGGGAGGAAAAAGAAGTACAGAGAGAGAGAGAGAGAGAAAGATATTCAACAAAGGAAACCATGGCATTTCATCAACTTCCCCATAATGCATGTTTCAGAGGAAAGGATTGTAAGTTGTGTGTTTGTTGACCTGGAGTTTTCTAAGAGTCATAAAATTGATCAAGAAAGTCCACATGCAAGGAAAGAATAATCCTGCATGTTTTGAAAGAACTATAAATTACAGAAGCAAAAAAGAACAGAGGAAAAGACTAGTTATTAATTTGATACTGTTTCAGTCCTAGTTTGTGTAGCCAATACTTCTACAGGCACCAGTCTTCCACAGATGAAGTGAAAACGTGAAGCAAACTTACATGAGCAAAGCCTACCCTAAAAATGACTTTTTTTTTTTGTTTAATTATATGTTTCAGGGAGATAAAAGACACCAAGAATGCAGATTTTGCTGTTAGCAGTCAGTACACTCTTCACTAAACGGTCAGAACTGCCCCAGGGATGATTTCTCACTCATGTGAACACAGAGACTGCTTAAACCGCTAACGAAGTAAAAACTACTTGGGTGGATACATCTGCATAATCAAATCCCAAGCTGTTCACTGGGACTGTGACCCTGTGAGGGAAAATACATCACTTGATCTTCTTATGGTTTCTGACTGTGATCTCCAATTAAAAAAGCTAAATTAAATAAAGAAAATAAAGTCCAGTCTTACTCCCCAAGCCCTACCATAAAAAAACCCCTCACCTTCCTCCACAGTCTCTAGAAGTACCCAGCTGTAACTGAGGAGGTTTTTCAGGGGCAGGCATTTCTAAAGGTAAGGGTCTCATAAAACCCAGACCTGAGGTGGGCCAGCATCCAATACTGTTCCCCAGAAGAGAAAACAAGGAAACAAGCGTAAAGCAAGCCACCACAACCTTACGGGGACTCACCTATCTGCTTGTCAGCAAAAGTCACCCAGAACTGCAAGGTCAGCTGCGTCTTATCCACAGGTTTACAGTTGGAGACATTTACCCAGAAGTTGTGATACATATTTCGGGGCTCGGGCAGCAGCTCATCCTCACGGCGCACCGTTTCCTCTGCCCCTGATGTCTCTTCCTTCACGTTGATGTAGGCACGGCCCGTCTCGCAGGCAATGCCCATGCGGTCCTTGGAGAACCCTAAGCGGGCAACTTGCTTGCTGGGCACGATGACGTGCCAGGATATGGAGACGTAAGGAGGCAGACCATACGGCCAGTTGGGAGTCTGCAAGTAAACTTTATCTTTTGGATTTGGGCTCACAATGAAAATGCACTCATCTGTATTAAGAGAAAGGAAGAAAAAACTTAGTTTTGAAACTCTTTTTTTAAAGCTTTCTCTTTCAGCATATAAAGTTATGTGGTCTTTCTTCTCCATAACAAGAAAGTGTCACACCCACGGCCAGCTAATTTATATAGTCAAATGCACCTCAATACCAGCAGCACAACTCACCTATCGCTCCTTCCATATCAGTAATTATCAAAATTAGCAGAAGTGTGTTTGCAGAATTTCCCACAGCTATCTACACAGAGAACATAGGTCCTTCCTTCTTCTACCAGGAATAAGCCACCTTATTGTTTCAGATAAAGATCAATGCTAGCAATGGCTCCAGGACTAGACTTTAAAGAACTGAACTCTCAGAAGCATACTGACAGGTCCAACACCGTACAACAAACTAGCACAAACCACTACCTTACCTTTAATGTGTGGCACAAAAGACATTTTCAGATCCTGATGGTTAGACTCATTGAGGAATCCTTTACCAAATGTTTTTAAGGATATAGTAACGTTATTCCTCATCTGAATCTTCTCTATGGATCCACCAGGGCAGAACACACCAACGTTCAACTCTGTCTCTGAAGTGGCACTAACGATGCCATAACTGTAGCTCGTGTTGCACTTCTTCTCTGGGACATGTTGCTGAAGTTTCAAGGACGGAGACGTAATTTCTATGTTGATCAGATCGGTAGCCAAGAGCTTCCAAATGAACTTGTGCAGTCGGATCGGCAACTGGGTAACAACCTTGGGCACCGAAAGGGAATAGACCTTCCTCTGACACTGCCGGAGATCGACACAGCCTGCGGTCACAAAAACAAGTCACAGAATGGTCTGGGTTGGAAGGAACCTCAAGGATCAGAGAGTTCCAACCCCCTTGCCACAGGCAGGGCCACCCCAAGGGGATGTATTTTTCTTGCAGAGGAAATATTTAGGAAAAGCAAGTTTTCCTGCATCCTAAGCTACACAGAGTACAGTTAGTTTGTACAGTTAGTTTTGTGATACAGACACAGATAAGCATTTACCTGAGAAAATACCCTCTCTTAGTAACCTTTACCCAAATGTCTATCATTTTTAGTTGAAGATCTTTCCTTAGAAGGGTGCAAGACATCCAAAAAGCCAACAGATGACAACATACTCAAAATCCCTGACTCAAGATACTCCTTTTGCTATATTTCTGGCTGACCAGGCCACACAGTTACAGACAAGCCAAAGTCCAGATATATACTTTAAAAGTTCCTCTCTCTATTGGTAGTTGAAAGCATTTGGGAAAACCCTGCACCAAGGGGACAAGCAAGCAGCACAAAATGCATTCCTGGTGGCCACCTTAGTCCTACATGTTCATGGGTGGATTTATGGCTCTCCTGTTTCCTTATTCTACAGTTTCCAGCAAGAAGATTCTTGGATGCTGTATGTCCTTTCCCTTCTACAAATACCTACACAGTTTCTGTTTTTAAAGGTCGAATGAGCTTTAGTGAACAACAAGGTCACCTCCAGATTCACTGTACCCACCTCCCAGCTGGCCAACACCTGTTTTTCCCACCTCACTCTATTTAAAGCCCAAGCAAGAGAGAAGGTTTGGCTGACCACTGGGGAAAAGCACACAGAAAACATTCCCTAGGAAACAACATTACGCCACTTCTGTCATACTTATGCCCTTTTCAGCTGTGATCCTCAGGCGGGACAAGTCCTTGCACAGAAAGGAGATCTTGTAGGCAGCGCCAGACACTAATGTCAAGACGCGGTCGCAGGTGCGAGGGTCCTTACAGATCAGGCATATGGGTTCAGACATAAGCGGGGTGTGGCTGGGCCACCCTTCGAAGTGTATCGTGACAGTCATGTTCCATTCCTTCCTCAGGTCAACCAAATGGGTGACATCTGCAACAGATAACACTCCAGGGTAATTACTTGCAAGAAGCAAGGTGTGAAGCAGAACTTCTTTTGCCTTTTCTCACCCCGTTAGATGAGCAGCTGCTATAGCTATCTCTGTATTAGCTAAGAAAACATTATTTACTTCTTTCCATCAGTGTAATGCAAACCCAGACAGTGTCATACCACTCCTCTCATTTAGAAATTTGAGCCTTTCCATACACAAAACCCATTTCCTCACCAGTTTCCAGCTCTAAGAGGGTAAAATGTATGCTAACCTCTATTGGACAGGTTAGGCTATAACATAAGAAGCTCAACAGCTATGTTAGATTTGATTTGTTTTCCTAAGAATTTTCTTGTATTTCTTTTAAAGTCAGTTCTACCAATCACACAACAGTTGACTGGAAAAAAAAAAAAAAAAAAAGTCCTCCCTTCTCAGATGTTGTATTTATTGCAAGATTGCCCTCTCAGCTAACTTTTTGTTAGTTTAGGTTTTTCAGAGCCAAACATAAGAAAATTTTTCAAAGTCATTAATTAAGCACATCTGGAGTCAGTTAAACTAATTTAAATGCAAGCACCAATATGGTTCAGAAGGGAAAAAAGCTGCCAAGTACTGTACTTCAGCAGAAGTGTTGGCAGTCATCACCAAGGTCACTGGAGCCTTCAAAGATACTTCCTAAAAGCCTCTTCTGTTTGGCACTTAAAAACATAGAGAGGTGCCACAAATTATCAAAGGCTGTCACCATGCCAATGGGAAGGACTTGCTTGGTTTTCTTCAACAACATGACTAAACTACCAGACTGCCCTTCCATTTAATTGCTCAAAATCATTCTTCCAGAAATATTTTCTGACTAACTGTAAAAAAGAAACCTAAGGGCTGGCAGAGGTAACACTGAAAAGAGCACCTTTCCCATTTCTCCACAGTAGCCTCCTCTTGCAGCCCTTTCCCCATAGCCCACCATACACCAGCTATAACATCCTCCGAGCCTGCAGGTTCTGAGGTGCCCAGGCACATCCAGCAACCTATGTTCCTGGCACCCTCTGTCACAAGAGACTCAACTCAAAGATCTGATTAAGGAGGCATGTACTGAGGCCAAAACTGCTTAATATTTTGGATGGAAGGCACCCTCAGTAAATTTGCAAGAGTAGGGCTGGAAAACAGCTTTGGAAAAAAATGTGAGAGTTTTGGTGAACACCAAGTGGAACATGGGCCAGCAGCATGCTGCTGTGGTAAAGATTGCCATGGCCAGGAGCTTCCCAGGCTATGCTAGAAAGCAGCAACATTAGGTTGAGTGAGTTGACTCTCCCCCTCTGCTAAAGCACTGGTGAGACATGTAAGTGCTGAGTCTAGTTCTGGGCTCCCCAGTATGAGACATGGATGTCCTGGAACAAGGGCAATGAGCATCAAAGATGCTTAAGGGATTGGAGCATCTTTCGGGGCCCCTCAGTGCTAGAAGGGCATAGAACTCCTTGAAAGAGTCCAGTGCAGGGCCACTAAGATGATTGAGTGGTACATCTTCCTTATGAGGAAAGGGTAAGGGAGCTGGGCCTCTTTAGCTTTGAGGAGACTGAGATGTGACCTTATTAATGTTTATAAAGATGTAAAGGACAAGAGTCAGGAGGACAGAGCCAGGCTCTTCTCAGGGATGGCCAGCAATAGGACAGGGGACAATGGGTGCAAGCTGGAGCACAGGAAGTTCCATGTGAAAATAAGGAGGGATCTTTTCACTGCAAGAGTGCCTGAGCACTGGAACAGGCTGCCCAGAGAGGTTGTGGAGTCTCCTTCTCTGGAGACATTCAAAACCTGCCTGGATGCATTCCTGTGTGATTTAGTCTAGGTGATCCAGTTCTGGCAGGGGGTTAGACAAGATGATCTTTCACAGTCCCTTCCAAGTCCTACTGTTCTGTGATCTTTCCTGTGAGAAGAGACCAAGAGAGTTGGGACCGTTTAGCTGAAGAAGGTGGCTCAGGGGGATGTGTGCATGTGTGTGTAAACAATATGGTGTCAGACTCTTCTCAACGGTGCCCAGTGACAGGGCAAGAGGCACAAATCAAAACACAGGAAATTCTGCTTAATCATGAAAAAACACCTTGGAAATAATGCAAGTGTGGTCAAACACTGCAACGGGTTCCCCAGAGAAGCTGGGAAGTCTGAAGACACAAAAAGCCCACCTGGACATAGTCCTAGGCAACATACTCTACCTGACCCTACATGAGCAGGAAGATAAACTAGATGATCTACAGAAGTCCCTGCCAACCTCAGCCATTCTACGAGTCTCTGATATCCTAGATCACTTGTTAAAGAAGTCAAAACAAGAGGAGTAATCAGGGAAATTAGATCTCTGATCCACACAGCAACCTTCTTCTGTTAACAAGGCATATGGGTCTGATGTCAAAAAAAGGACAGGTTAAAAATATATATATATACATACACACACATGCACTTAGTACTCTTGATTTTGTTTCCAGCTCCGGATCCCAAAGGCATAAATACAAGGTGAATAAATCAGCTTTCTTCAATGTAAGAAAACCGACACCAAAAAAAGGCAGGAGGTCAAGCAGAAGTCTCTGAGTCATTGCCACAACCAAACACTGGTAGGAACCTAGCTTTCCCACTATAAGGTCATTCCTTCTTCAGAGGGTTTTTTAGGTTTTGAGGGTTATTTTTTTTGGTGGCAGCTCAACTTAGAGAGGGTTAGATCAAGAAACTGTTTTGATTGGGAAAAGCTATGGTTTCCTCTTATGTAATAAGCACCACATAGAGCTGTGGAATACCCAAACGTTCGGGAAGCTTTGAGAATATGCAGATACCAATGCATTTTTAATAACAGTCATGGCTAGCTTGCACATTGCAGACAGCATTTTTGGGGTTTTGTGTTGTAAGGTTTGTTTTTTAAATAAAAGTTTTAATACCATCCTGAAGGCTGAATATGAATCTTTGATGGAACTTATACAGCTACAAAACCAATCCTGAAATCCTGTAAAATCCTTAGAAAAACCACTGCTGTCTCTCAAATCCAATTAGTTTATTAGCTGCATTTCATTCAATAAATGACAACCTTTTTTTTTTTTTTTTGGTGTTTATCATCTTGCCTACTGGCCATGAATATATTAAAATTCCTCTTTGCTTTCCAAAGTAGAAGGGAGATAAAGCAGATTAACTGAACACAATGATCTCACTCTGTCTGGCTTCCAAGGTGCAACACAAAATAAATGCAAGCAAACACGATTAGACAAAGAACTGAGGATTACTGTGGTGAGATGCTACAGGCCCTTTCTGGATACCTGACTTCAAGGTATAGGCCATTCAAACTCCATTCCCTCTAAAGTAGCTTAGAAAGCCCCCTAAACAGCTCCAGCTGCACTGGAAGGCCAAAGTGAGGACTTCACCTGCCTCTCTGCAGGGAAGGCACCTTAAGTGTTAACGTCCACTATAAACTGAGGTCAGAGCTAAGAAGCGAGAGGATAAATCACTTATTCCATAGATCATTACCTTGCCAGGTTTTTTTTATTTCTGTTTTTTAATCGATGCTGTGGTATTACAAGTCCCTGCATTAAGCTTATCTGAATTTGGTGCAATAAAACAGAAAAAAAATTAGTGTGGCACCAAGCAGCAAGAAAGCTAAACAACATCCAAATACATATGGGATATTATCGTTGGAGTATCTTATTGACAGCTGCTATATCTAGAGTCAAGAAGTTCTTGAGCATTAGAAAGTGTTCAAGCTTCCCTGGAAAGCAAAACTACACTTAGAGGAGAGAGGAAATTAAGGAAAGAAATGCATATTGATGCTGTTAGTAGTATGAAGACAATTTTACATCTCCAATTGCCCCAGCTTGTGCTACAAATTCTGACCAGCCATGATGGCAGGTTTCACCTGGCCAAGCACCACCGCTTATGTACAGAGCAGAAACCCAGGCTCATGTTTTGAGAATGACCTTTAGAACACTGAATCTTACAGCTGATAATAAAGCTGCCCGAACAACCATGAACTCAGTTTCTGTACTGGAGAAGAGGCAGCAACAAATGAGCCCAGAAAATTCCAATCAAGCTGTTACGGTCCCACAGCTGGATCAGTCCCCTGCCCCGAGGGAGTGCAGTTGCAAGGAAGAGCTGCCAGGTGCTTAGCTTAGTTTATACAACATGCAAGACCCGATACCACAGGTGTACAACTCATTTTTCAATTACACGATGTGAGCACTGGAGAAGGAGAGGCATTTTCCATTTACAAGCCAACACGTCAGATGTACAACGGAGCGCTGCACTCCACTGCACATTACACATTTCAGCATCTCCATCTGCCTTGCTGTAATGGCGACTGGTGGCACCCAGGGCAGCAAAACAGGCCTCAACACCCTACCAAAATTCCAGAAAAATAACAAAAAAGCCCCCAGAATTTATCTTCTTGTGCTGTTCAGCCTAGGCATCTGTAAGCAAAAGTGGAAGGCGTGGGCAGGTACTTACTCTCATCGAGCTGTGGGTGCTGAACGATGACTTGGAAGAGCAAGCGGAGGATGCCCGGGTTCTGAGCATCCTGATCGCAGCCCTGCAGGGACAAGTTGAAACTGCCAGGGATATTGGCAGGCTGGCTGTCACTCAGCTTGAACACCTCTGGGTTGCTGATGGAGCCAGGGATGTAGTACTCCACCCTCTCCTCTTTCCTTTCGCAGTTGGAGAGGCTGTAGTTGTGGAAGAAGACGCTTGCTCTCATGTTGGAAGGAATCACAAACTGCCACGTCATGAGTTCGTCTTCTGGAAAGCCCAGCGGGTAGTTTGGGGACATCAGGGTGATGGAGGACTCCCCACTCAAAATGGACTCAATAATGCATAACCCTAAAACACAGGGGAAGAAAACCATACCAAAGAAGTCGCAATGAAAGGAGACACATTGGCACATGTAGCATCCCGGCAGCAGAGTATTTCTATTTTTATGGTGAGATTATCCACTTAAGCTACAGATTACGTTAATAACAGGTTATGGTAACCCTTAGACTAAAGCACAGGCTTGAGTCAATGCTTTTGTCTTCAATTACAGAAAAGGGTTATATTCATGCTGTACTTCCAGTGCAGTGGGTTCACCTTTCAAGAAGGTGAACAGCCTTTATGTTTTTTGAAAGGAGAGATGCTAGTTCCTACTTCTGCTCCTGGCTTTACAAGAGCAAACACGCAACGTGACAACTGCTTCTGCTTCACTGGGCTTCAGGAAACAAGAGACTTGAGTTTTTATGCCAGCACAGGCTCTCTGTCCAAAAATCTCCCAGATCTAACAAAAGCACACCAGTAAAGAGCCTCAAATATGCATGACAAAACATCAATGTGAACCATGGAGACCATGTAAGGCACTTCATGCTTGAATGTCTCTTGGCAGCGTGATGCTGGTGCACAGGGATTACAGTCCCACTCTAGGACTCCGGTGATGACATGCAACTGCAAGGAGTAGTAGGAGCTACCAAAACTCGTGCTCAAGAAGCTTGAAGCCGGACTAGGTCCCTTCTACAACTGATGGCAACAGCTCCAGAATTCAAGTAAAGATCAAAAACCTCCTTCTCTCTCTCAAAGAGGGCTTGTCACAAGATCACATGGTAACCCACCGATTGCTATATAGTATTCCAAGTATTTTAAGAAGATTATTACACAACAATTTACATTACAGCTATCTGTTTCAACCTGCACAGCACTTAAGCAGCCCCACGTGCCTCCCAGGCACTGCTTCCCCTTTTCCCAGCTGCTCTCCCAAAGAGGTGCACTGCTCTGACATTCCAGCAACTTCAGGAAGCTTTATTTAAAAACAAACAAACTCAGGTACACACTGCAACCAGCAAATAGCTCTCTTAGATCATTCTAATCAGGCTATCCAGTCTCACCTAGCTGAAAACACAAAACCAAACAGAGCAGGTATGTTAAAGTTCTAGGCAAAGCCAATCGAAAATGAGTAACGTGTACCAAAAGCAGCAACACAATACTTTTCATGATTAGTAGCTAATCAAACCAAGATATTTTTCACCCCAGAAGAGATACCAGACTAATAAAACCACACAACAGCTGCTTTTGGCAAACATGAAGTGGAAGGGAATGAGGGGTATCAGCGCCAAAACTAGAAGGTTAGTTGAGAAGAAAGAATCGTGCCTCAGTCTGCACGAGGTGATTACAGGTGAGGAAACATCACTCCACACTTACGTTTTATGGAAGCCCTGTTGGCGATGTTGAAGCCCGAGGTGGTGAGCGGCGAGTCCCATGGGAGGTGCAGAGACATGATGACTCCTCCCAGCAGCTTGATGCGAGACACCGAGCCGTTCCTGCAGAAGGTGCCAATGTTGACTATGGCCAGATCGATCGAGCTGTTGATGTTGTAGCTAACAGAATCCGGGCACGTCTCTCCTGGTTCAATCTGCCTTAGCCAAGGGGTAGAAAACTTCAGTTCAAGTCCAGCCTTTGTGCTCGCCTTCACGTTCCAGATGAAAGTCCTGTCAAGGCGAGGTAGCCCCAGTGGGTAAAGATGAACATCTCCAAAGGGACACGGGCCGGACACACAGTCTAAAAGTAGAGAGAACAGTCATGATATGCTCTGGAAAGCTTTTGAGTATACAAAGAATTTGACACTTTCCTTGTTCATTGCTATTTTCCTAACTTTTAGATTACACTCAACTTCTCTTCTACACACACTAAAAGACACTTCTATAAGATGGTCACATGCTAACTCTAAACAGAAGTCCTAGCCCACAGAGTAGACAGGATAAACCTGCTTTAGACAGGTTGACTAATGGAAGGGATTGTCTCTAGCATTCTGGTCTTGTTTGCTGAAGAATTTAGAAGGCATTTAGTGAATAGGGTAGAGCGCTGAATATGCAGAAGGGAGAAATGCTATGTCAGGAGAGCTGGAAGCCATGGATGTAGAAAATCAACTTTTATCCCATCTCACTCAGAGAATTCCTGGCAAATCATTTATCTATGGAGTTCTCCACTGCTTGCCATGGACCACATCTTTGTTTCCTCGGTGTCCTGATGAAGAACCCAAGCTCCAGATTTTGCAGAGGTGATGTATAAAACCAGCTGCCACTGTAGAATTCTGGGAAGAACTTAGAAAAATGTTCGCTGGAAAATCCAAATTATTGGAATTTCAAGCTGGACATATTTCAATCTATGCCTAGGCATCTGCTTAGAAGAGGAAATATCACAAGTACTCTTTAATAGCATGAATGCATGCTACTTCTCGACAAGATTCTAAACTTCCTTGGGCATTTAGTCTGGGAAGTTTTTCAGTTTTCTTGATAAGATTGTAAAATGTATGATATTTCCTTGAAGGAAATGTTGTGAACATAACTACTTGCATGGATCCTATCAAAAAACTCAAAAAAAAGAAAAAAAAAAAAGAGAACTATTCTTGATCACCACCCAGAAAAATAACAGAAACCTCCCCAAAGATTAAATGCCCAATGAAGTTTGGAATCTTGTTGAGAAGCAGCATGCATTCATGCCATTAAAGAGTATGACAACATACATACACCAGGGAGAACATCCAAAGCAAGCAAAGTATTAGTTATAACATATGCATATTTTCAGTCTCTTGATTTCAGTGTTTGTTAAATATAAGGAAACATATGCATATCTTCAATGCTTCTGTTGCCCTCAGCCACAAACAAGCTGTTTGACAATAACGTGGCTAATATATCATTATCTGTGCTCAGAGGCTTCTGACGGGAAAAAAGATTCTGTGATGGGTTTATAAACTGTGGGAAAACGGAAGGCAGAAAGGAATTGATGCAACAAGCTATCATTTAACTGTTTATAAAACACCCAAGTTAACACTAGTTCTGCAAGACATGATACAGACTTCTTTAACTTCCATGGTTTCAGTAACTTGTGGTTATTTATCACTGTTCAAAGATTTCTTCTCACCCAAGATTATAGGGGATTTCTGCAGTAAAAATGTTACTCTAATAAGGTAAATTACCACTGGGGGACCCCGCCCTGCATCTTACCAATATTATTCTGAATTTCCATGATGAAATACTTCTCTGGAGTACTACAGGTGAAGGCAAAAGTCACGGTCTCCCCAGACTTTATCTTGAGTTCAGTTCTAAATAAATTTTTAACGCGAATTTGACATCTTGCTGGAAACCCAGGTCTTGGTTTAATCATAACTGTTACGTTGTCCAACTTATGAAGAGTGATCGAAAAGGAAGCTATGAAAGAAAAAAAAAAGAGAGGTGTTTTGTCACTAGCATGTACAAGTATCACCAGCCTCTCCACACATCCCATTGATGCCACATTCCAGATGAAATATTTGCATCCGCATTCTCCAAAGTCTCTGGTTTTGGAAGTACAGAAAATGCCTTAGCTCTTTCCAGCCCAGCACATATGATACAGAAATATGCTCCCTACCTGTTCCTGGAAGGAGGTATACATAGAATTTATGTAGGACCACTTCTGCTCCAGTTTACCTTCACCAGTGTTATTTCACATTTAAAAAGTAGGTCAGCTATTCCTTTCAAATTGACGCCGTCCCGATTTTGGTTTTCAGTCTGTTAGGTCTATCACAGAGCCTGCTTTATTTCTGTAGGCACCCATAAAGCCATGACTCAATTCAGGAAGTTTTTTCAGCAGCCAAACAACATAGCAAGCCTCAACTTCATTTGCACCCAACAGTAACAGGTGAATGTGTGGATACATCTCAAATATTACTGCAGAGCAGGCAAGGTACTGCAGCAACATCAGAAGCACATACCAATAGACGCTTCGGAGTTTCAGCTATTTCTAGTTATTAACACAGCATTAGCCACTGCACAGTTTGGTTTGCTGTATGAGAAAGCTTTCCTGTCCTCAAGACAAGGAAGAAACAAGATATCTTCCCACACATGACAACTTCAGGCAAGAGAGCATTAGCTGACATATACATGCAGTCATGGAGCTCTCCCACTCTCCTCACCTTTTACAACTCATTCCCTGATGGTATAGAGCATCTATGTGATGCCCCTCAGCAGCACAGATTGGATCTGCGGCCCGGGACAGACTGTGTGTGCTTGGATACCTCTTCTCCACCCCTGACATGACCAATGCAGACTTAACTTTTGGGGAGTACATAAAACCTTCAAGTATTTCAAACCATCCTCAAGCACTACTGAAATGCAGAGGCAGGTCTCACAGGAACTGGTTGGTGAATAATCTTCTCATATTCAATGGGTAGTGTTTTATCAACAAACCACACCTGAATGTCTTCTAAAAGCATGCACACAGTACAAGACACCAAGGAGCACCAACCGGACATTCAAGATGACTAGAAAAGTTATTAGCATCAGTTGGATGCTTAGCAAAGATCGAGCCACATCCTGGCTGACATGAATACAGTTCGAAGTCAACCGTATCCCAGCCCCAGGTGAAAACCTGAGGACACACTGGTTGCTAAGTTTTCTGTCATTTGTTTTCACTACTCTCCCTGTTTCATGGAGCATAGTTGTAGGAAGATACAACCAAAGCATCTACAGGTCTATTGCCTCTTGTGTTTATGGAAAGAAAAGAGTTACGTACCTATATAAAAAGCCAAGAGAACTAGAAATAAGGGTACCTCAAGGTCTGTTCAAAATCATCTGTTCCTTGAGATCAGAACATCTGTTCTGTTCAAGGCCAGGTTGGATGGGGCCCTAGGCTACCTTCTGTAGATCCAGGCCTGGAGGTTGGTGGCCCTGCCTGTGGCAGGGGGGTTGAAACTCTGATCCTTGGGGTCCCTTCCAACCCAGACCATTCTATGATTCTATGAGTGGGACATCATGCAGTGCTGCACGACAAAGCTCTATCACAGAAGCTCTGCCCATATGCCAGGTTGAGAATCCTCTTGCTCATAAATCCCAATAAAGATATATTTACCCTAATGAACCCATTAGCCTAGGACCCTGGGAGAACCCCTGCAGCCATTCCCATTGACAAGCAGTGTGCCAGGAAGGTGTGAAAAAAGCTGGCTCAGAAATGCACATCTGCAGAGGGACCTGGGCTCTGCCTGACTGCACACCATCCCTTGAGCACCCAAACATACAGCATGGCACATGACAGTTGCTATCACCACAGTGATGGTAATGTGGCTGGACAAAGCCCAGAGACATGAAGGTTCACCTGACAAGGCCTGCAGGGCTGAGTACACCTCGGGAATCCTTGATCAGCAGTCCTCACATGGCAGATGTGCACACCAGAGACCTTCAACCAACCTACCCACCCAACTCAAAACTTTTGCTGTCACAGCTGCAGAGAGAAACGTACAGCGTTAGTGACCCAAGTTCCCCCAAAACAGAATCACAGAATGATCAAGGTTGGAAGGGACCTCTGGAGATCATGTAGTCCAATGAGCAGCACCTTGAGCAGCCCGCACAGGACAGCATCTAGGCAGCTTTTCAGTGTCTCCAGGGATGAAGACTCCACAACCTCTCTGGGCAGCCTGTGCCAGTGCTCTGCCACCGTTATAGTAAAGAAGTTCCTCCTCCTGTTTAGGTGGAATTTCTATATCCAAGCTTCTGCCCACTGCCTCTTATCCTGTCACTGGGCACCACTCAAGAAAGACTGACCCCATCCTCTTGACACCCCACCTGTCCTATTTTTAAACCTCCCTTTAAAAGTCTCCTGGTTTTTACAGCCACCTCATGGCTTGCACGCCCTGACTTTCATCACATTTTGTGCAAGCCCTGGGGATCGAGCAGCCACCCTGGGCTACTGTCCTTCCCTGCCACCAGGAACATTGCAGCTCCAGGTTGGCAAATACCACGCATCAAAAGAAGTCTCACTGCTAGCTGGAGCAGGGCAGAAGAGAGCACTCTGAGATAACCCATCATGCTTTCATTTTAATTTTGCTGGTCTTAAGCCTTTTTACAATCTTTCCACCTTTTCTACACAGTCTTGGGAGTCAAAAGACTTAGCAAGTTCTTGAAACCACCTTGCCTATTTGCCCCCTGGATCAAAGGCTGTAAATGAAAAGCTGAAACACCACAAGCCTGCCAAACTTGCACACACACTCGTAACAATGAGTTTACTAATCCTCTATACGGTCAGAAAGAACCTGGTCACTTAACTTTCCTACAGCTTTCAAGTGACAGGACAGCCCTGAGCTCCTACACTGAATTTTCTTGCCTCTTCCAATGGGCGGCACTCCCTGGCATCTGCACTTCTGCTTTAGAAATGCTTTCCTGGAGGTTTTCAATCCATGTTTCCCCGGGGGGAATGGAACAAAAAGTAATAAAAACATGACTAAAAATAGAAAAGAATAAAAAATAAAGAAAATATTACCATATGGGCTAAGAACGGTGTTGCACAATGACCTTCCAGCAGACAGGGGACAATCCCTGGGGCAATGTCCAAGGGGTGGGGAAAAGAGAGTAAAGCAAAGCCAGTAACCAGAGCTGCTCCTCCTCAGACTTCAGGAGGAAGCAGCTTTCAGAACAGAAAATGAAACATGTACTTCCAGCCTAGCCCAGAGTTTTGTCTTCCACACTACTGGGCACTTTTATGAATTCTTTGGTTTTTTTATCTGCTACATTTCATGCACAAAATATCCTTTGATCACGACGGTGATAATTCTTCTGATGTTTATGTCATCCTGTTAGGAAGTATGAATAGCATCATACCAATAATTAATAACTACAGACAAAAGAGACTTTCTCTTGTAATTGCCACGCTCACCTACAGTTTGTAAGCAGGACTGAAAAGCCTGTTCCTTACTGTCTCATCAAATGCTTATCACTGTTCCTTCTCCCATCCCTGGGATGATACAGCAGCACAGCGCACGTGTCACGATGGAGAAATGCTGCAGGGTCACCAATACACTGCAGCGCTAACTGCTTCTGCACAGCTCAAAGGCCATTTTTAGTCACGAGGATTAAGCTTAAGCATAACCTTAAGCACATGACTAGCTTTGACATAAAACAAATACCACACCCTGAGCTGAAACCAAGGAACGTACATTTTCAACACGTTGTGAAACGGGCAAAGCCGTCCTGAGAGCGTCAAACAGAGCATCGTAGGCCCAAGGCCTTGGAAGACCTGACTTCTTTATGTTGCCTGGGGTTTTTGCTGCCCCCTTCCCCCCCTCTTCGTGACCATGTAGTCATTCATTTGATCACACTGCAAGATTGATCACCCTGCAAGAATATCAAATCCTTGTCTGCTCAGTATCGCTTTCCAGCACGGATATGGTCAATGCTTCAGCTTTCCAAAACAGGATCTGCCCAAAATCACAGAAGTGCTGCAACAATTGATGTATCAGCATCCCAGTCGGCAGCAAGGCTGTCCCTCATAGAGCCAAACAGGCTCAGCAAAGCTGTCTGCTAGAAGCCTACACAAGGACAGACATCAAGCTAGATTATAGCATAAACAAACAGCTTGCTGAGAGGAAACTCCACAGACAATCGCTTTGGTCAAAGAGAGCACAGTGCCATCATGTCAACAGCTGCCAGCTGCTAGAGATGAGCTACACAACACCAGACTGTCAAATCTCATTTTCAGGGGAAAAAAGAGGAAATAAAAAGAAGTATATCCAGCAATCCTAAAGTCACTAAAAATGACTAAATGGCTAAAAGCCCCAAAACATAGCTACACACCCCCAGCACAATAGAGAGAATCCTTAAAAATCACCTCTGTTGCAGAGCTTTTATAAACATCAATGAGTCTGTCTGTGACTCACGTTGATGTGTCATTGCCTACAATTCCCACTGCATGCCTTGTTAGAATTACCAGTAACTGTACACATTTCTTGTAAAGAAGGAATTCTCATGCCTCCTTAGTACTGCACAAGGATGACACACAGGATATCCAAACCAACAAGAGGAAACATTGACAAAGCTGGAACTACTCTCTGTCTATACAACAATGAAATTGTTGGGCTGGATGATGTCAGACATGAAACCTCCAGTCCTGAGCTGGTTCACAGGCCGACACAGACATCTGACCTCACCCTAAATTTTTTCACAAAGTCACAGAACATCAGGAGTTGGAAGGGATCTCGAAGGATCATCTAGTCCAACCATCCTCCTAGAGCAGGATCATCTAGACTAAATTATACAAGAACATATCCTGGTTGGTTTTGAATGTCTCCAGAGAAGGAGACTCCACAACCTCTCTGGGCAGTCTGTTCCAGTGCTCAGGCACCCTTCACAGTGAAAAAGTTCCTCCTTATATTCACATGGAGTTTCCTATGCTCCAACTTGCACCCGTCTTCCTCTAAACAATGACAGTTTTGCAGCCTCCCTTGGCTATTCCTTCAACTGCTCTAATCTCAGTCTGCATCTTCCCTGCTTCAACTGGATTTCACTACCATTCACTCTCATTTAAACCTGTGCCTTCATGACAGGCTTAGGAACAGGCTGCCCAGGGAGGGGGTGGAGTCGCTGACCCTGGATGTATTTAAAAGATGGGTAGATGAGGTGCTCAGGGATATGGTTTAGTAGAGGACAGGTGAGGACTTGATGATCCCAAAGGTCTTTTCCAACCTAGTGATTCTGTGACAGTTGCCTCATCGCAGCATCCCGTTATCACTCGGTAACATTCCTTTCTGAGCAAAGGCACCTTGGCTGGCTTTTTTCTCAAGAGTATGATTTTTCTCAAACTTTTAACCATTTTTATTGCTCAGAGCTCTCCAACCTGAGATAGAAACAAGCTGCATGGTGTAAACCAAGCCGGATTACTCCACAGAATTCAGCCTAAATTTACCTACTGTGGATACACCTGACACCAACCTCCTAGTACTTTTAAATACGTATACATAAATGTCAAAAGGACATTCTTCCTGTATGAGGGGAGGGCGGAGCGTAGCAGAACCAGCGGTGCTCACCGACAGCATGCATACATACGTAATATACAAGGAAAGGACTTGGCAGGACAGCAACTTTTATTGCTTTGCATAGTGCTTTGCTGAACAAAGCAGGACTAAGAACAGAGTCCAAATAGTTTTGGCTACAGGGCTGCATTTTATTGCAGCAATTTATCCATAATGATATATAGATTTATTTTTTTTTCACGTGACTTCACCGGATGAATTAAAACAATCAAAAACCCCAGACAGACCAAGAAACCAAAGTCCACAAGGTACCAACAAAAAAAAAATCTCAGATGTTACTTTATCCTAAAATAACATACAAAAACAGTTGGCTTGCTTATTCTTGTTAAATTATGGGCTCGCTCCCCTACAGCCGTTTTTAATAAAAGCCAGTTGGTCAGGGCTGACTCAGACACTGCTCATGAGCTGGCGGCAGCTGGAGGAGACAGGTTACTGCAGGAGGTGAGAAGCAGCAACACTCATTCCGGATATGAAGTACCTGGATCCAAATCCCTGTTCTGCCCAAAGGGGAACTGAACCCACACAACCTACGCTCCTCTCCAGAGAACGGGTTCATCCACTGCAGTGCTTCACATCAGCACCTAGGGATGGAGGTAGCACCGCAGTACTGTTTGGATCTACAGTTCAGCAGGCTCTACCTGGGAAGCTCACCACCTCTTCTGAAGCCTTGCAGGGATGCCAGCACGCTCATAGCCTGACAACGTTGTTCCACTAAACATACTCTACTGAAAAGGTGATGGCAAGATGGTGGGAAGCAAGGAGGACAACTCAATAACACAGCATTCCAGCCATACGCTGAACAATTTCCATTTCAAGCTGTAGAAACCCCTGTTTCCGATCTAATGGTGAGTCCCAGTGCAGGAGACAGCAGCATCAGTAGGACGCATTCAGAACAATCCATCCAAAACACACACCCTTTGCCTTGGCAGCCTCAATGATGTCTTCTGCATGGAGACTGCAAGCTCCAGCTCCCACATCCTGAATGAATGCCCCACGGCTCAGCTGAAAGACACAGCAACAGCTCTGCCTGATCATCCATTTCCCCATCATCTCCAACACAGTTGACTCAATTTTGCCAAAACCAGGCCAAAGAATAGTCAAAAGACTAAGTGTTTCCCCCCTCTGCTGAATCAAATGTTCTGTACCTGCCTTATCGAATCTTTGGCAGTCCAACTAGAGTTGGACTACAGCACCCGACTGCCCTGAGCACTGTCACTCCTCCAGTTCTACCTCCAACGCCCACCCAGGTAATTTCCTTTACATTCCTCAAGACCTCAGCAAAGTTAGTCAGGATGTATCAGTATCATCTATACTGTTCTCACCTACTAAACAGTGTTGTGAGCTCAGAGATCACAAGCACAATCACAAACTACAACTGACCTTGCTTGCTGCAAGCTGCTGAAATCCTGTTGGACTTTATAAAGCAAACAGGTTTTCTGTTTACATTTAAAATGTAAACTAACTGCTTTCTATATTGGTCAATTACCTCTTTATGTTTGGATCTGTGGTGTAATACCATGTTTGCTTGGGATGTGAGGCCCATATTTTTTGAAAGGATTATTTTCAGGGAACAATCCAGAAAATTAAAGCTTAAAATCTGCAAAGCCTTAGAAGATAAACACTGTCAATGATGATATCAGTGTAACCATCCATACCTCAGGGGAGGGCACCTGGGAGAGAACATTCATTCCTCCACCACCACAGTACAACCCCCTAATCTCCACTGATGGCCTAAAGTGATAGCCAGTATAGGATGGGGATAGATGTCACGCCCCCTGTTCTCCTCCTCCTCTTTGGGGAAGAAGGGTGGACACCTCTGGGGCAGAGATGTTAAAAGCCAGCACAGTTGAGCAGAGCAGGTCTGTCAGTGCCTTGGGCCAGCAGAGACTGCTAATTCAAAAGTTAATTCATTAAGTTAATTTATAACACCTCACAGGATAAAGTGTCTTCAGGGTATTTAAAACCAAAAATTTACAAGTTTCAGTTCTTCTGCCCCTTTCTCTAGAATCTTTTTTAGAAGGGTAATTAAGACACTCATGTAACTCATATAGAAGACATTTTTAAGAGAAGCTTTTTTTTTCCCACCAAAAGCAGGGGAAAAAGATACTTTGGTGCTTGGAAAGCTCAGCTGCAAATAAGGAAGGGAGCACATTGGCTGCCTTTATTATTATTTTACAGGTATGAAGTTTGGTCTTTTGTAGAAGTGAGATATAGAGCTCAGTGAATGCTGTCTGCAAGCTGACTGCCACCAGAGTACAACAGTGAAACATAAGCTATGACTTGTCTGCAACTTGTTGAGAAAAATGTTGCACTGGCACACATCATAGAATGGTTTGGGCTGGAAGGGACCTTAAAGATCATCAAGTTCCACCCCCCTGCCATGGAAAGGGACACCTCTCACTAGACCAGGCTGCTCGAGGCCCCATTCAACCTGGCCTTGAACACTGCCAGGGAGTGGGGATCCACCACCACCCCAGGCAACTTGTTGCAGTGCCTCACCACCCTCATAGTGAAGAATTTCTTCCTATCACCTAATCTACCTTCTTTCAATTTAAAACCATTCCCCCTCACCCTATCACTCCGTGCACTTCTACAAACTCCCTCCACAGCTTTACTGTAGGCCTCCTTCAGGTACTGGCAGGCCACTATAAGATCTCACCTCTCTTCTCCAGCAAGTCCAACTCTCTCAGCCTGTCTTCATAGGAGAGGTGCTCCAGGCCTCTAATTATCTTTGTGGCCCTCCTCTGGACCCATTCCAACAGTTCTACATCCTTCTTATGATAGAGATGCCAGAACTGGACACAGTACCCCAGGTGGGGTCTCACAAGAGTGGAGCAGAGGGGGAGAATCACCTTGCTCAACCTGCTGGCCATGCTCCTTTTGATGAAGCCCAAGATATGGTTGGCCTTCTGGGCTGCAAGCATGCATTGTCAGCTCACGTTGAGCTAAGCAAAGAACACTAAGACACCACTCAAGTTGCTGCAGGAGCTTCTTGTGACTGAAAGGGTGTTTGCTCACACAGTTTATCCCTACCTTGATGCAAGCCAGCAAGAGGACAGCATCAGGAAGCATGTCTGAGCAGCTCTTCAATCTTGGCTCTCATTAACAAAGGTGGAAAAACGCATTTCACAATCAGTGGTCCCTCCCATGCCAAACATCCTGCCGACAGCTTTGTCTCTCACTTCTGAGGAATTTCAGATCATCCATTTTCACCCCTCACAATTTGCTGTCTCTGTACATTAATCTTTCAGCTCCACCCATGAACCCAGAAGAGCCAAGGCTGACTCTGAAACACTAGTGTGATCCTACCTCTCAAAACAAAACATTTTCTCTGACAGCGAGTAACCATGCCACCCTGCTGCCAGATTAGAGAAGTTTTGGAGTTGAGGGATGGTGATCAGGCTCCGTTGACTGAATCCTCCTAAGAGGTCACCAAAAGTCACTAGGTGCTCTAGGGGAACCAGTTAATGCTTTGGCTTCAACAACACTGTGCTGCGGTGGGTGTGTGCATTCATCTATTGCCAGCCACAACCTGAAGAAGCTCACATTCAGCCATCAGCAATTACAAAAAACAAATGAAAAATCCAAACAATACAGAAAAACTGGTGAAGAAAAACAGTTAGTCACCTATGATCTACACTCAAGTGTAAATGCATTGTATCCCTGTCACCTATAGCCGTAGCAGCCAACGCAGTTAAGGCCAAAAGCATCTCGACTTTGTTTTCAGCACAGGATGGCTCCACGTGCTACTTCTAATAGGAAGTACTTCTGGCATAAACTAAGCGCCAAGTTGTTCAGCCAGTACTTAAGACTGAGGTTTTGGAAGCTGTGTATTCCAAAGCTTTTTATTTAACATATATACATGTATAAAGATCAATTAAGGTGGGTGGTAAGGGCTATACCAATAAACCAAGCCTGAGTATTTACTTGTGAAAATATTGCTGCCACATGCTTCAAAAAGTGAAAACTTAATTTTTTTCAGTAGCTTTCCTCCTACTTTCTTTTCTATCTAATATTATGTATAGATAAGGTTAATTTATTTAACAAGCCTGAACACAACTGACCCAAATGATACCTCATGTCAGATAGGGAAAAGGTTCCTCCTTTGTTTCATAAAGCCCTGATTCCTGTCTAGGAACTCCCGTTACGGTATAGCAAGGCAACACATGAGTCAGAATTAAAATGTGAGGAGAGCAATCCTCTAGCTAAAGAATTATTTCCTCCACACCGCAGGCCCACGGTGGTACTGTGGACATGAGCTTCAGCAGCCTCCAGCCCTTCCAAACCTTGTTTTGCTCCCAGACAGTCCTCTGAGTCCATACTTTGAGCTAATAAATAGTCCTTTTTGCTTGATTTTTTTTTTTTGGCTGTCAAATCATAACAGCTCATCAAAAGACAACCCCACGCATAAAAGACTCACCAGCCACCTAGGGAGCTGGCCACCACATGATGTTTCTTCTCCCTTGGCCACTTCTTAGCCAAATGACTGCTGGTTGTTGTTTTCAGCTTTGCGTACAAGCAACACCATGACCAAGAGCATGGCCACTGGAGTATCTTCATTCACACATGACTTCAGAGACCATGACCTAACTGAAGATCACTGGTGACGGCACTCAAACTGAGGGTCCGCAGCAGCACAAGCAATGAGAAGTTTAATTCCGTGTATTAACATTCAAATACTTCCCAGCCCCCGTCCCCACCCCCCACCTCATCTCACCACTTGAGCCTTCATATTACTTCTGCATCCTATCAGATTTTCAAAAGACAAATAAATGGGAGGGGGAAATTACGAACAAGACTGACCTGTTAAAAACAAACATTTCTAAACCCCCAAAATCTGAAATTGAGGGGAAATATTAAGTGTATTTCTTAGTGGAAAGTTAAGCACCAGAACTGAGACACAGGAAAAGTAATTCACTATACACACATTATTTTCCAAAGAGTAGAAACTAAGCACTCCAGACTGATAACGGCGTAAGGCAAACACAACAAAAAAAGAGGAAAAAAAAGGTACCACCGAATAATCACACACATTTGTGGTGGCCTTAAAAGGAGATGTCTCAATTGAGCCTGAACAACTGAGAAAGGAAATAGCACAGCTTCCACCAAGTTTCAGAGAAGCACAAACAGGGCAGTTAGTTATACTCTGTCAGAACACCAGAAAGACCCTGTTAACAGCTTGTTGGGTTTTTTTTTTATATTTTATTAAAAGCAACAGCTTTACACGTTAAGACTGACATATGACTCAAATCAGTCAGTTGCCAAGGAAAAGTTAACTGGAGGGTAGGGCAAGAAACAAGGCAGCATCATTTGTGAATTCACTCATAACAGCAATGACATTTTAAAGACAAACCCCATAATATGTATGCAGACTTTGTTACGTAAGGATACTTTAAATCTGAAATATCTGTTTCATAGATGTCACGAGAGTCTGAGTAACTTCATTATTGGTGTTTCAGAGAAACATGTTTTAGCTGGAAAACACATTTTCAGAAGTCAGGTACGCAACACTTTGTTCACACTCCCAGCTCTGCACGCAGTGATCCCACCAAATACATTTTTCTGAAGTTTGTCACTGACAAGTTAATCAATGTTTCATTTGGTAATACGATAGACTGACTTTGGTGGGCGTCTGGCCTCCAGTTAGGCCTAAACCACCACTTAGGCATAGAGTTGCATCTGGAACGGAACCACAAGCTCCTCTCCGAAGACAACGTGACCAGGCATGCTTCACCTACATGTTTTTACAGTACAGTAAGGGCAGCATTATAATACTGTACCCACTGGGAAAGAGGGGAGGGAGAAGGAGAAAGGACTTGTGTCAAGTATGACACGAGACAGCCTGAGAGATAGGTGCACCAAGATTTGTAGCCATTCCATCAGACCCGAGAAGAGGGATGTATACCTCATGGCCACCTCTTGTGTGGTTCCACACACCCAACCTAAACTCGGCCTCACTGGAAGGGAGATTGCTGCAACTTGCAGCCAAAACACAGCAACAGTGGAGCCAGTACCAACGTCAGCACCAGGGAAACTCCTTAAAAATTACAAACTACACAGGGGTGTGGGGGAAAACTCTTAATGTTAACTATCTTGGGTTCTCAGGACAAACCTTTCCCCGAGCAAACACTGCAAACACAGTTTTGGTTGTGAAACAACAAAAGTAATTCTCACTGGGCTGAAGGACACACTAGGCCCGCAACATCCCTGAACTATCCTGGGAAGGCATTGTTCCCCTCTCTGGTCCCACTTGCACCATCGCAACCTTCAGCCTGCCAACTTGTGCAGCTACTGAAGCTAAGGCTGAGCTACCTCTCTTTTTGCAGGGCTGGACATGCTCAAAGAGGAGGAGGGAGCAGCGATAAGAGAGTTTGACAGGATGACAGAGGGTCTGGCACACAGGAGGGGTGTTGCTTGTCTGGGAGAGGGAAAAGCGGACAGAAGGACGTAGAAAAGGTTTGCACAGTATCTTTACAAGTTAGTTTCCTTTGAAAACAGCACACAGCCCCAGTATAGTCTTTAATTTTCCCTTGAAAAGGCTTAGAGAGGCAAATAGCTCTCGCTCACTTGACTCCAAGGCAGTGTGTTATATGCAGATGTTTAATTTAAAAGGTTACATAGCTTGAAATGTAAACCCCGGCGCTGTCACATTTCACAATCAGCGTTTAGCCTGTACTGCTTACAATAACAATGTCTGAGAGCCATGCTGCAGCAAAGCCAGCGCGCTCAAGTGTAACGGAAACATTAAAAAGGCACTAATTTCACATCAGGCGCTTTAGGTTATTCACAGGCATGGCCAATAACTACCCAATTATTTTGTATAGAATCATAGAGTGGTCTGGGTTGGAAGGGACCCTAAGGATCAGAAAGTTCCAACCCCCCTGCCACAGGCAGGGCCACCAACCTCCAGGCCTGGGTCTACACAAGGTTGCCCAGGGCCCCATCCAACCTGGCCTTGAATGCCTCCAGGGATGGGGCATCCACCACCTCGCTGGGCAGCCTGTTCCAGCACCTCACCACTCTCTCTGTAACATACTTCCCCCTAATATCTAATCTAACCCTTCTCTCTTTTAGCTTTATTCCACTCCCCCTTGTCCTGCCATTTTCTACCCTTTTAAAAAGTTGATTCCCCTCCTGTTTGTATGCTCCCTTCAGGTGCTGGAAGGCTGCAATGAGGTCCTCCTGCAGCCTTCGACTCATACCTCAAGAGTCTTTAACAGTACTAATAGCTTTAAACCAGACTGTTTAGATTTGAAGACAGGGTTTTGGGGTTGGGTTTTTTTCGCAATCTGTCAGCTTTGGAAATTGAGGAAAAGCCCATCTAGATTCTCTGTGTTCATAACCAGAATTCTTCTGGGGTCACATACAGGATTTAAGGAAATTATTCATGGGTTCTGTACGCAGGATTGCATCAAGCATCCAGGAACGTTTGAGAAATGCAGAGTTTTTGGTAAGGAGCGGTTTTCCATTAAACTCTCTGCCCCTGGCTGGGCGCACCCGGCCACTCCACAGCCCTGTACGCACAGTCCATCCCGGCTCCGTACGAGTAACCCCTGTCTGTCCGGCTAACCGCTTACACGGCTGCACGGTGCCCCAGAGGCGGGGCGCGATCCAGCAAACTCCTGCTCCCCGCCGGTGACTCGGCTGCCCCCGCGGCACGCCGGGGGATGGGTCCTGTGGCACAGCCAGCACCCCGGCAGGCGGGGACGTAAGGAGCGAACAGCCTACCTGGGCTGTGTTCGCTCCTCAGAGGAAGAACACGTCCGAACGAGAGCGTGGCCCTGTTCCAACCCCGTTTTTAAGCGACCTTGAGCACCCCGGCGGCACCGTGCGCCTTTTGCGGGGCTCCTCCCGCCTCCCGGGGACGCGGAGCCCGGCAGAGCCGCGTTGAACTTTCGCTCCGGGAAGAGGAGCGACTCCACGCACACGCCAACCCCGGGGCTCGCCCCGCCGCCCGCACAGCAGCAAGGCTCCCCGGACTGGCCCCTCCCGGGGCACCGGGACTGCCGTACAGCGCCGTGCGAACGCTGCGGATGCCAACCTCCCCCCAGCAGTTATCAAACGAGCGGCAGCACACGGATGAAACAGAGCCGCCGGGCTCCCGCCTGCGGTGCGGCAAGGAGAAGCGAGGCAGGGCTCAGCCGCACGCCGGGCTGCCTCCTTCCCCCCTGCCCGGGCAGCCCCAGCCCGCGGCGAGGGGGAGCCGCCCCGTCCCAGACCGAGCCGCCCCGTCCCAGACCCCGCCGCCCCGTCCCCATCTCTCCATCCCTACCTTCCCGCTGGGAGAACTGCGCCGAGGCTGTGGCCAGCAGCGCGGCCAGGAGCGCGGCCAGCGCCCGGCCCGCCGCCATCTCCCCGCGTGGGCCCAGCGCCGAGGCGGGCGCGGGTCCCCTCCGGCGGCACCGCCGCTTCCTGCTCCACCTCGCACCTGGCAGGGCGGGACAGGGAAGGTGAAGTCCTTCCTCTTCCTCCCGGGCGGCGGCGAAGGGATGGGATGGGATGGGATGGGTCGGGCTAGGCTGGGCTGGGTTGGGGGCGGGGCGGGGCTGGGCTGGGCTGGGCTCTGAAGGATGAGATGAGATTGGCATGGCATGGCATGGCATGGCATGGCATGGCACGGCACGGCACGGCACGGCACGGCATGGCATGGCACGGCATGGCATGGCACGGCACGGCATGGCACGGCACGGCACGGCACGGCACGGCATGGCACAGCATGGCACGGCATGGCATGGCATGGCATGGCATGGGGGCAGCCCAGTCACTGCCACCATCCCAGCGCAGCAGGCTGGAGCTGGCTCAGTGGGATCACCAGTGGCAGGGGGTTGTCATCCATTGCTGTTAGGTGTGGTGCTGCTGCTGAGGGTTATTTCTGCTGTTGCACCTTGCCCTAACGCTCTCCCCATCCCACTCCCAACATTAACTCCCACCAAAAGAGTTTGGAAGTGTTTTACCATGCAGGTGGTGAAACCCTGGAGCAGGTGGCCCAGAGACGTTTTAGATGCTCCATCCCTGGAAACATTTATGGTCAGGTAGGACAGGGCTCTAGGAAACCCGATGAAGTGGAAGATGTCTCTGCTTATTGCAGGAGGGTTGGAAGAGACCTTTAAAGGTCACCTAGTCCAACCCAAACCATTCTGTGATTGTGGTTGGAAGTGCCACATTTCACACAGAAGTAGGTTCCTCCCAGGGAGCAGCATTTTTTATCCTGCTTTTTTAATGTTTGGGGACTTTAAAATGAAAATTAAAAACCCCACAAACACCTCTGAGCAGAAAACATCATCAAAGAGCCAGGAGTAGATGTTTGCCCAGTTTACTGATGTGAGACAGCCATTGCTTTGCATCCTTTGTTTCTTTGGCAATATTGGTACAACCCCCCCCCCCCCCCCCCAGTACGTTTATACTAACCCCTATTAGAAAGATGTACATGGGAATATTCATGTTAAAGGGAGGAGAAAGGTCAAAATTATGTCAGAAGTTCATGACTTTTTACAGATTTAAGACCAAGTTTTAGAGAAGACCAAAGACCCTTCTGTCTCACTGATTCCAGATGACAACAGCACACTCATCTCTCCAGGGAGATCATTGCACCTCTTTTATAAGGAAGTCTCCTCTTCAGTGGTCTTCTTCATAGTATGGCTTTTTACTCTTCTTAAGGAGGAGTACACGATTAAAACAAAAATTGGATGGCAAAAAAATCAGTCTTTAGGAATGGATATTGTAAAGTAATTGTTATCAAGCTGTTAATAAGGAAATAATTCACTGGTTATCTGGCTGCAGAGAAGTGAATGGATGGGAGTGTTGCAGCCATATGAGGAGGAACAGAATGATTTCTTAGGCTCAAATCAGTTCCAATGCCGCTTCATCACCATAAGGAAATAAGGATGGATTAGGGCGTTTGTTTTCTCCAGCTGGAGAAACGGGATGGCTTTTGGCCATCTCACAGCTTTTAGTTAATGTTAGTTGTCTCTTATCAACTTTCACATCTTCGTAATGTTCACTGCAGATAACTCTTGTGTCAGCTTTGTACTACCTTACAGTTCCTTTTTCATTTTTTCCAGATCAAAACATGAAAAAAGCATGGTTGACTTGCCAAAATAGATGTGGATTTATATCCATTACAGTTCTTAACCCTATTACATCATTTGTAATTCTGAGGCAGGAACACAGACCCAGAAATCACTTGACATCTGGCAGTTCTTCTGTTCTCAGTCACCCCTCTGGTCCCCAGTGTTTCCAAATGAGCACATCATCATCTAATTACCTTTGTAAGCTCTATAAACATTAGCTAGCCAGTGTAACACCACCTGTGAGCTAAGTTCAGTTCCCTCTGATTTGGAGATGATGGACCAAGGGACAGACAGACCTTATGACTTCCCCAGTGTGACCAGAGACTGAATGCTCCTCTGTAGACTTGAGAGGGCTGGTGTAGTGACAGATTGTCTTGTTATGACAGTCACTTCCTGGTGGATTTTCATATCTACTGTTACATAAACAACATAGATAGCTGGATTAAGATGCTTAAAATGTTCTGCATGGGAAAGCATTCAGAAATGACCATTTAAAAAAAAACAACCAACCAAAACCACTGACTGTGCACATAACTCTAGGGAAAAAAAAAACCCCAAACAAACAACAGCACAATGCAAGGGCATTTTCCAATGAATTCATTCAGATTTGTACAGTTAATGGACCTCCTTACTGCATTAGCAACCTGGTTGTTGTAGTCTCAGATACACTGAAGGAGTCAACATCCATCAACACCTTCTGACTAGAGATGCCGGGATGCTATAGTGGAGTCCTGGGGGTCAGGAGGGTTAAAGACCCCAAGACACCCTGCTTCTCAGAGCACAGCGCAGTTGGGGCTGTGCCACACTCCGTGGTGATGATCCAGCATCTAGGAGTAGAAAGCATACTCTGGCAGAGAGTGACCTGCTAAAATCAGATTTTTCTCCTCTGTCCTCAAAGAGTGAGGATCAGAGGTAAAGAATTGTCAGTCTAGTGGCAAGAGTTGATATGCTAAGCATCAATGTAACTTAATCTGCTTTGCTATGACTTTAATTATTTCAACTTTGGTTTTAAAATTAAGAGGAAGAGGGTGTCCCCTTTTCACACATCTTTTTACCAACATTTCCTTTGAAAAACCTATTGACTTTCACAGAATCACAGAATTATAGTGGTTGGAAGGGACCTCCAGAGATCATCAGGTCCAACCACTCTGCCAAAGCAGGTTCTCACTTCAGTGGATTTTTGTGAGAAGGTGAATACTGATGTGCTGCCAATTTGTCTATGGGCTTGTTGGGGGTTTTTTTTGGCTAATGCAAACAAGGAATTTATTTTTTAAAATTTTCCTTTATTTTGTGTGTGTGTGCCTAAGACATTTATGTTTCTCCTCTCCAGTTCATTATGGTCATATATTGATAGTGATGGGAAAGATCCTGATTTGCTCCTAATGTGGTTTAAATGTGAAAGAATCTGCAAGCAGAGCTACCCTCTTGCAGGCACCTCTCTCCTCCGACGTAGGCTGGAGGTGAGCAAGAGCAGCGCTTACCATTTCACCTTCCTCCTCTCTGCTCTAGTGTCATCTCCTCAGGAGAGAACGGGAATCAGCCTGTCCAGATTGGGGGCCAGCCTTAGTGGTCCCACATACAGGGGGTATGCAAGTCTCCAGATAGAAGCTCTCAGGGATTGAGAAATAATTGCATTTTCAGCCAGAGTGTGCCCACATGCTATGAAAGCTCCAGCAAAACCGGCTAATTTGGCTTTTACTTCTCATTAGCTTAATGCACAGTGCCCTGGTCCAGCTGCAAACTGTGTTGAAAATCAGAGGCTTTAATCCTCATTAACACTGTTTGTCATTTTTACATCATCTTCTTCCTCCACAGGACCTGAAGTGCATCAGAGCTGCCATTTGACACAGCCCACGTTGGACAGGCTGACCACAGTAATGTCGATAGACTTCTGAGGAAGAACTAGGATTAGTCATCTTGGAAATGGGAATTTAGTCAGGGGAGATGTAAATATGAGAGAGAGAGAGAAAGAGAAAGAGAGGGAGGGAGAGAGCAAGAAAGAGAGCGAGAGAGACAGAGAGCGAGTGACAGAGCGAGTGACAGAGCGAGCGACAGAGTGGGAAGGCTATTCTTGGCCTGAAAATGCCCTGTTAACTACACAGAGCAAGTGACAAGAAACCCCAGAGGAGCTGTACATGGAAGCACTCCAAACAATCCTATTTTTGAGGAGCAAATCTCCCCCTTCAGCATCCCTACCTGCCCCATGTGCGTAACACTGCTAAACAAACACACCAAAGACCAAGCCAGAGTGGTTCCTACCAAGACTTGTCAATGAAAGACTCTGCTTCCTTTTTTTTTTTCCCACTTAAAATGAGATCATCAAAGCAATAACCACACAGATCCCCCCCCCCCCCCAGTCACCCTGGGGAAAAAATCAGCTGAGAAAATATTCTGATAACCTCACACCAGAGAGACACATGTAAATGTCCTCTTGTCCCATACTCACTCAAGTAATTTTTAGGCTGGTCATCCCTACTGTGCTGTGACTCTCAAGAGCAAAACAAGCTCAGGGAATCCTGAGACAACGGGGTGCAGATTTGCTGCAGATGTGGGTCAGGTAGGTGGTAGGAGACCCAACGCAGCCTCAAGAGAGTAATCAAGGCGCAGTTCGTCGTGCTTGAACCACAGCTGCTGTATTGAGGTAGCATTTGCTTTCGCTGTGTAAACCCAAGCAGCTTTCAGCCAGAGAAGCCCCAGATGAGTGTCCTGTGCTGGTGAGAGGGCACTCACAGGTTATTCACGCTGCATTTCCAAGTATTTCATCTCCTCTGTTGCTGAAAGAAGGTTGGATCAAGCAGCTGCTTTATGACTATATGCTGCAGTGATGCCTAAAGACTGTACCTACCACAGACAGCTTCACCCTAGGCACCGTGTCAGCACTGACAGAGAGCGTTACTCCTCAGGGCTCACAAATACATGAGCAAAAAGTTGCAGAAGCCTGTGACAGAGAAGAGGACACGTTGGAGGGTGCAGAACCCAGGGCTGCTGATGTCTCTGCGCACCGGTACGCTTTGCTGGAATCTGATGTAGCAGGGTAATTGTGGCGTCCAGGAGAGAGCAACACGCAATTCAATATATGAATTTTAGGTGAAGCCATGAAGCCAGCCATTTTATTAGGTGAAATCACCCAGATTCTATACCTTTCTTACTGCAAACGTGGCAAGCTAAAAAACTGCTAATTGGTTACACACACTGTTCACACCATATTAATTGGTTAGTAATTATAACAAGTTCTGATAAACCTATTTAATAGCTAAATATTCTTAGTTTACCTTTAATACCTAAAAGCATCCACACACCTGCTGTTTTGACCATCTTGTTATGGTTGGTTCCTAACATGTTCTGTTACTCCCAAATACCTTCCCATAACTGCTTCTTGGTTTAGGGCAGCCTGTACCCCTATCAGCAAGGCCGCTGTGTTTTGAGAATGTGATTATTAGGATCCTCTCAGCATGAGTAACTTTTCCTGTCTCATGGGAAGAGAAGAATACTGTCAGGGCCTAAATCTTGGGATAAGAGAGCTAGGCCGCTAGCAGGCCTGCTGTCTTCCCCAACAGGTAATTGCTGGGCACTGGCTCTCAGGCTCTGCTGCAGCTGAGAAGAGCAAGGATGCACAACATCTGCTTCCCCTTACAGCTCAGTGTGGTAGAGGAATGGTGCCAAGCCCAGTATCTCTTGCAAAAGCACAGGAAACACTACATCTTTAAACCTGGCAAATAGCAGGCATGTTTTTTTTCATGGTCTGACCCTTATTGCTGAAACACACTGAATGTGCTACCTTCTGGCTGAGGTCTGCATGGAAATACATACCAGCATCTTTATTTTTTAAGCTGTTTTTACTTACTGTGCTTTATGAAAGCGATCTATTTCCCTTGTACAGTAGCGGCATCGTCCTAGCAGACTAATTAAGACAAAGGAGACCAATATTAAGGAAAGACCAAAGAACCTTCTATGTTCCCTTGTCTTTTATTCAGAAGAACCAAAGCCACAGTTATGTATCCTTCAATCCTAGAAGGAAAATCCTGCTATAGCCATATGTCACATCTTGTCATGGCACTCACAGGATGCAACACCTCTCTGCTATTTGTTCATGGAGTCCCATGACTGCCTCAGCAAATATGTAAGGAGATGGGATTTTTGTTGCCTTACAGCCCCATGCAGTCTTCTTCCTATCTGTGAAAAGGAGATCTGTTTGAGCACATTCCCATTTGCTTGATAACTTCTTAAAATGACTCCTCTACTCAAGAAATTCTACTAAAATGATTCCACAGGGTGAATCTGCCCCAGCACCTCTGATCAGGTCTGGCGGGTCACTTCTCAGGGGACGTGACTTAGGAGCAAAGGAAAGCAGCAAAGTCGAGGCCCTTCTGGTAAATGTAGGTATACACTTAGATAATTCTGTAATCAACATGATCAGTTTCTTACTGACACTGGCTCTAGTCCACTCAACCCTCTGAACACAGGATTAAGTGCCTCTCTGCAGGATGGAATAGAATTTCCCACAATAAAAGACAATTTATTTGTGTGCACTTGAATTTCATTGCTTTCAGGTTAGGCACTTGCTTAAGGATGTTCTCAAAATAAAGTTGAGGTGTACCTGTGCTACAGCTGTAAAACAACTGCTTGTTGTACTTGGGAGTCACTCGATTACAATATTTAATAAGGATACATAAATAAAAAATATAGTTCTGTGTGTCATAATATATGCAGAATTGATCATAAAAAAATGGAGGAAAGAATTTGGCCCAGCTATAGTAATGATCCATGGAAGATATTGGAGTCAACAAATCGGTCTTCCATAGACTGACGTCACTCAGCATATAATTTTGGTCAAAAGCTTAATTATTTTCAAGTTATTCATGGTGGTTAGAGAATTGTGGGAAGTGTAGGGACTGCTTGCACAGCACTTGAATATGGATTCCAATTAGGTTTGAAGTATGAGCAAGATTCAGCAATGCTTGAATGTAGGGCTTTGAGCCAAGGCTGAAAATACACCCAGAAATCACCCCAACAGAAAGAAGAACTTTCAAAGAAAGTTTTCTCTCCCCAAAACGTTTAAATGCCCCTGTTGACAATCTCTGATTTGACTTGGTAGGTACATGCCATGGCGAGTGCAGTAACATTCAGCATGGCTTGGTCAGTGGTTTTACATTGCAAAAGAAGCCACCCCCTTGCCCCCCCAAACTGAGCAGAGGTACCCTTCAGTCAATCAGTTACCAGGGGGCTTTTTTCTCATCATAGCAGTGAGGCAATTCTGGATTGCACCCTGCCTGTTAGACAAGCAGGCTTACCTGAAAGATTCCAAGCTATATGTGAAAGGTTTTCTCCCACAATCTTCTTTGCCTGAGACCTCACAAGCTGGGCAGGATGGAGCGGCACAGCAGAGAGGGGATGCGAAAAGCTGCACCCTGAGCAAAGGAGGAGGTGAGTCACAAACTGCCTGGTAACTCTGTCCCTGGCCAAACTGCTCATTCACATAAGGGTTACTCTCCTAAAGACGAGGAGCAGGATTTATCCCCAAGCACGCTTCAATAAACAGATAGCTTGCAATTTTCCTGTGAAACTGAGTGTGAAGAATGTGGTGCTGTTACAGTAGCACAGGAGAGAAATTGCTGCCTCCGGTAACATCTCATTTCTCTTCTGTATAAAGTTATTGTTTTCTACTTGCTCATATTTTAAAGGGAGGGAGTTTACCCAGGGAAAGAAATAGGAACATGATTTCATGAGGAGCCACCTGCCTCCCTTCTGCTCTGTGCTATGCAAAATGCTGGGGAAGAAAAAGAAAACCCATAGCCAGAGTGGTTGTTAGGCGGGTTTGTATCCATCTGCTCCCAAATGGTGGACAGGGGTGGCTCAGCCTGGGATGTATTGCCTTACCACATGAGATGTTGTGACCTGAAAGGAGTAACCTGCTCGCGTAGGAAGGGAGCGCTCATCATATGTCAGACAGGCAAAGGAGACAGCAGAGAGAGTCTGGAGGCTTGGGCGTTTCCAAGCCTCTGGGAAGAAACCCAGTTTTTCTGTCAGGCAGAAGGCATATTCCATCATCTTTATCTGTCTGTAAGTGAGATCATAACAAACCAGCTCAACAGCAGGAACATTCCTCGACATGGTTGGATATTTATTGCGTACTGTGTGTGTCTGTGGGTTTATACAGACATCTCCAGTGCACATGTTCAAGCTCTGATAACAAAAGATATAAATAGTAAGTGTGTTAAACAGCTTGTCGAATAGGATTCCTCTACCAAATAACATGGATGCCTGTATGTGTACTTAGCATCCGCTGAAGTGATGTGTGAGCCACGTAAGGGACTCGCTCTATGGCGAGACCAGCGCTGCCCCACGGCTCTCATGCTGGCATGGATGGCAGTGGGCCCTTTATATGTGGGATGTGGCTGCTCTGTTAGCTATTCTGAGACAAGCAGTAAAGCTGGAAAGAGCTCGAGACATTGAGGTTTCCCGCCTGAGTTGCGCGTGCAGTCATGCACATTCCCATGACGTCATAAACATCCATGGCTTCATTGAGAAAGTGAATCAGGTGCCTACTGCACAACACCCTGCCTTTAAGTGGGTTCTGTTAGGTACTGAAATGATCCGCTTCACACAGGCACCAGTTCTGCCTGGCACTGACAGTCTTTCCACCACGGATGTATAAAGCTCCCAAGCTGAGAGGGAGTGAAGGGAGGGGCTGCATCCCAGGCTTTTCTGTCCCATTCTGGCAACATATTTGCCATCTCAGATGGACAAGGGGAAGGGAGGAAGTGAGGGAGGGAGGAAGGAAGGAAGGAAGGAAGGAAAGGAGAGGAGAGGAGAGGAGAGGAGAGGAGAGGAGAGGAGAGGAGAGGAGAGGAGAGGAGAGGAGAGGAGAGGAGAGGAGAGGAGAGGAGAGGAGAGGAGAGGAGAGGAGAGGAGAGGAGAGGAGAGGAGAGGAGAGGAGAGGAGAGGAGAGGAGAGGAGAGGAGAGGAGAGGAGAGGAGAGGAGAGGAGAGGAGAGAAAAGAAAAGAAAAAAGAAAAGAAAAGAAAAGAAAAGAAAAGAAAAGAAAAGAAAAGAAAAGAAAAGAAAAGAAAAGAAAAGAAAAGAAAAGAAAAGAAAAGAAAAGAAAAGAAAAGAAAAGAAAAAGGAAAAAAGATTAAAGGTAATTGTGGACTTCTATTATATGTTGTGGTGAGGTTCTAGGTGTAATTGCAGCAGGTTCTCCAGGAAACTGAAGCTTAGGTTCTTATTCCACATGTAAAACTGGCAAGACTTTCCTGGAAATATTTAACAAGGGAGAAGGGAGCATATGCTGAAGCTGTTTTAGGTAATACAGAATGTATCTAAAAAGGTGGCATTCTGCCCAACAAAATAATGTAAAGTGTTAAGGGTTTTTTGTTTTAACCCAAAGTTTTTTGTTAGATCCAGTTGTCACCAAAGCCCAGTGGAGCTGGTTGTGATGCTCCGATGCTGCTGCATTTACACTTGGTAGTTCTAGTGGCTCCTGATGCTGCTGTAACACTCTCTGCAGGCTGCAGGACGCTAAGCTGAGGGGCTATCATCTGGATGAGAATTCAGCCTTCCAGGTGGCATGTAGGTCCAGCATCCTAACTTGGGTGTGTAGGAACCAAGTGTGGTACTAAGAAGCCTGCTCAGGAATGGGAGCACAGCAGCAGGTCACAGAATCACAGAGTTGTAGGGGTTGGAAGGGACCTCAAGAGATCATCGGGTCCAACCCCCCTGCCAAAGCAGCTCCCTAGCTCATACTGCACAGATAGGCGTCCAGACAGGTCTTGAATATCTCCAGAGAAGGAGACTCCACCACCTCCCTGGGCAGCCTGTCCCAGGGCTCTGGCACCCTCACTGGGAAAAAGTTCCTCCGCATGTTGGTGCGGAACTTCCTGTGCTCCAACTTGCAGCCATTGCCCCTTGTCCTGTCTCCACAGACCACTGAAGAGGGGCTGGCTGATTCCCCCTGCACCCCATACTTAAGATATTTATAAACATTGATTAGGTCCCCCCTCAGTCTTCTTTTCTCCAGGCTGAACAGCCCCAGCTCTCTCTGCTTTTCCTCATAGGATAGATGTTCCAGGTCGTTACACTTGGCATAAATTAGACATCTGCCCATTGTCTCCTGGCCACCCCTGTGGTGTGCCTCCCTAGCCCTGCTTCGCAGAGCTTCCCAGCAGGGTGGGGTAACTAGGCAGAGAACTTACTGGCTGTGATGGGTTTTGTGTCACCCTCTTTAGATCCTGCTGGTTGAGAGCTGCTGTTGCCTCACACAGATGTAGCTTTAGGCTTTCTATGCCTCATCCTCTTAAGCTTAAGGAGGAAAAAGGGCGACACCTTCCTCATTGGTGCTATCTGCATTCAAAGGTTGGGGTGGTGGGGTGTTGTTCTCTGATGTGGCAATGGAGATCCTGTAAGTGTGAAAGAATTTACTTTCAGCTGAAGTTGCAGACTTCGGTAGGTGTCTTGTTTTCAAAAGCAGCTGCTTTGCCCTCTGGGGAGGGGGTTCAGGTTTCAGAAGAGTTTAACATCTCCCCCCCCCCCAGAAGGTATACCTTCTTTCAGCCTGGATGCTGAAAGGGAACAGATCAGCTGAAACTTTCTGTAGACCCTGTTAATCCTGAGCCCACACTGTGCTGAGGCAAGGTCTAGCTCTGGTTTGTGTCCACAGATGCTCTCTTGGGTACTGACTGCATGATACACATGGCTGTACATCTGCCACACAGACAAGGCAGGCTCCTACAGTGGAGACCAGAACTCGGGTGGAAGGAGGTCATTACCAGGAAACCAGCAGTCCTTGGAAGACAATCGCCACACATTGCCTATGGTGATTATACTAATGCCATGGGGTCTGCAAATCAGAATGCTTTTCCAAGAGCAAACAGCGTTTCCAGCAAAGAGAATGTCACCCCTGGGATTTTTAGAGCTGGACTTCACGAAAACATCTACTTCATATTAAAGAAGCTTATCACATCCCTAGGTGGGAAATTACTTTACAAACACCCGATTTATTGGACAAGGAGACAGTGCTGGTGACAGCAGGCAATGTTAAGATCCTTCTGCCTGAAAAGCCTCGACATCTTTCTTTCCTGCTCACTGCCTGTGCATTCAAGCTCAGCAGAGGGCACCGGGCCCTCTCAAATGAGACAGAACCTGCTACCTTCTTGCTAACAAAGCTAACAGGAGGAGAGAGAGTGTATTTTCTAGGATGCTGCACCCATACCACAAATAAATCAGTTGGCTTTCACTCCACATTTAGCAGAACATGAATTCACATCTCCCATCTCGGAGAACTGCATAGAGGAAAGTCGATGCAGAATGTCTCCATGTAATTGTAACAGGATATAGCACAGGCCCTTGGTGCACAGTTTATATGACACTCTTCCCCATGCTCAGTTTCCTTTGACTTTTCCTTTGCACTGTCAGATCCCTCTGCACAGGTAAGAGTCAGCTGAAGGCACATATCACAGCAGTGGAGAGATCATGCACAAACCTACCCCCCAATCACGCACAAACCTATTCCCTGCTGGCACCTCAAGCCCTCTGTCAGCTTTTCACACCAGGGAATTTCACATTCATGGAAGTGAGCAGGGGCAGATCCTGGCACGACATTTATACCTACCCTCTGCTTAGGAGTCTAAACTTTCATGACTTCAACTTCTGCACATTTTGGTGCTTTAAAGCATTTGAAATAGAGGCTATGGCTGATGTCCCACACAGCCAACATGGCTAAGAGGCACCAGGTTCTGTAGTAAGAGCAGCATGAGGACATGTTGCATCCTGGAGTTCCTAGAGAGAACACTAAGGTAGCCAGGCACGCACAGGTCAGTTCAGGAAAGGCTTTTGGTGCAGATTTGTGGGGGCAAACAAGGAAGTGAGATGCTTTTGCTGTCCCCTCCTTCCTGGCACTATGCAGCAAATGAATAAAATCCCTACATTTAGAGCTGGGGTGCAAACTCAGGTGAAAATCTTAGTGGCAATTCCTAAAGCTTAGCCTCTTGGGAGCATTTGGTACGCAGATGCTAATCGCCTCTTGAACTATTCTTGAGTATCTTCATGCTGTCAGGTGGCTTTTACTGTTTTGGTGAGCTACACAAGATGTCACAGCTTTCAGCATCCTTTTCTGTCAGCGGAGCTTCCGGATCATGCAGTGATTCCTTATACACCATCCCCAGCAAATCAGCAAGGCCAGCAGGTTTCCTGGAGGGGAACAGAGCTCGCTGGGGTGATTCAGACTGATGGCTCTGCTGAGTACCATGTTCACAGCATGGAGCCTGAGCATCCCAGGTTATTCCAGCGGAGAAATAACTTACATAAAGTGATGGCTACTTCATTCTGGAGGGAGGCTACACTAAATGGAAAGCCAGCTTCACATTTCTTACTAGACAAGAGCTGCAAATCGAAAAAAATTATTAGTGCCCACCACTTCAGTAGGACTTATGTGTCTTTGCAGAAGTCAAGAATCTTGTACAGGTAGTAGAGAATAATGCTGGATCTGCCAAGGGCATAGTTCTTGCACGCAGGAATACTGCTTCTTTAATAAATGTCCCTGCTGAATACCTGAAGGTGTAACTGTACAGCAAGGAAACCATCATCATCATCATCATTGTTATCATTGGAACAGCTCTATACCATTAGAGGCACCCATAGTATCATATCATAGAATCATAGAATATCCTGAGTTGGAAGGGACCCATAAGGATCATCGAGCCCAACTCCTGGCTCCACACAGGGCCAGCCAAAAACATACCCCAGGACCCTCTGCAGCATCAGAAGAAATGGAGCAATTTTAGATACAGATTCTCCCTGACACTCGCTATGCTTTACCCACCTAGGTCCTTGCAGAACAGAAACTTCTTCCACAGAAATTCAGCTGATTTTACACTTATTTTTGTCTGTGGAACTGGCTGGGAGAAAAATTCATCACTGGAAGCAATGAGTTCTGCAGTTGATTCACCCCCAAGAGCCAGTGTAAAGATCCTCTTTGTCTTTTTCCAGCAATGAATGCTGTAGTATGCGGCACTTGATGAGATACATGATATTAATCCATTATAGATTGGGAGTGACACCTCTGATTAAGACTGTCTGATGCTTCCCCCTCTAAAACTGGGGTTTGATCATTTGTAAGCTTATCATGTTCTTCATGCCAAAATTTTTCAGGCAAACTATCTACCTCAACCTGAATTCTTTGAGGGAATTCTAGCCAATTCAATCCCATCAGCTCAGTAACTTCATTCATCACTTTATCACATAGTATACCTGTAAAAAATTATGGTGAGCTTTTTTTTTTCCCAAAGACCTTTGCTGTTCACATGCTTTGGAGCAAGGACTAGAAATACTATGGAAGTGGTATGTCTGTCTGGGGGTTTTCCAAGATTTCCAGCAGTCTGAAAGCTCCTTAGCTTCTGTTGTTGATGCCATGAAGCGTTCAGGTGTCCCCATTTGCTGAGCCAACAAGCTCACAGCAACAAGCTCTAGAGGTGATGCGAGAAAGGGAGTGAGGGAGGAGATGGGGCAGTGCTTCCCTAAGTCAAGGTAAGATGTTTCTAACAGTCCCTCAGGCTAAAGCAGTGAAACCAACACTTTTGATAAGTTTGCCTTACCTGAAAATGTCATCCAACCAGATCCCAAAGCAAATACCAGAGAGAATCCCAACAGATCTGCAGCCCTACATTCAGAACAGTGCCTAGCAAGGAAGGCACACGGCTTTGCCTGTCCTGGTGGGGAGAAAGCAGGATGATGATCCGCTCGCACTTACATGAGCAGCATCCCTGCTGCCCTCCGTGTTCATCACCTGCTCCAAGAAAGAGATCTCAGGAGGAGCTCAGGGGCCGCCGCTGTGTATCAGCAGCTAGCAAAGGCTGCAGGTTGCACATCGAGAAGTAGAAGAGTCTTGATTTATTTTTACTGCACGCCCCTAGATCCCCAAGGCACACGATGCTTCTACTTGCACGGTGCTGAGGATCAAAACAGCCCTCCAGGCTGCCACAAGTTGTATTTGTGGCCACACACACTTGAACCTTCTCTAGAGACTGTATTTGCCATTAATTGCCCAACCTTTCTGTGGATCAAAGCTTGCTTCATTTTGTGTAATTTTTCTCCCAACCAGCATTTTAATCAGTCAAGGTTTCAAAAAACACATCTGTTAGGAACAAGTGGCGTGAGAAAGGGTAGGGAGAAGACAGAAAGAGAAAAGCAGCAAACAACACAATCTTCCCAATGCACTTAGAAATGCTCCCAGGCTTTCCAGCTTGTTCCCCAGCTTTGTTTACTTTGCCACGGTAAGGGGAATAAGCAAAACTTCTTTGTCATCATTCTTGCCTGAGACAGAATATTATCAATAAGCTGAGGAAATAATTAAAAATGAATAATTTATACAATTAATGCAGTCTTTTCTCCCACTTAGGCAATAACTGCCAGAGGATCAAAAATTTCCTTTCAATTTATTCCTTAGTTAAGTTTATTTGATACATCTTAGTGATCCTACTGCTCTGCAGGTTGAATGTTAATTTTAAGTAATTATTCACATTCATTAATATGCACATTGTTTTCTGCTGGCTGGTCAAATAAATCAAGTGATGTCATTTTTATTCCCTGGCAGAATACATCCGCAGTCACCTCCAGTACAAATGTTCATAAACACAAATGCAGTGCCTATATTGCTGAATAGCTGGGCACTCAAACTTGGAAAATTCTCTTCCGAGTTGATTTGAACTTGGTAAACCATGATTTCCGCTCCCCCCCCCCCCCATATCTGCAAGCAAAAGAACACAAAAGGCATGACAGCACATCTAGAGTGAATGTATTTAAAATTCAAATGGATATCAGCTTGTGTTTCGCTTATTTGTACATATTTTTTTCAGTCCTTCAAGCACAGCTGATGCACAGAGGCCTCTGCATCAGACTGCTGTATTAAAGACATCATTCCTTCCAAATTCTAGCATCTTCCTCTCTCTCTCACGCATCCCCAGCAGATAAACAGCATCCTTTTGTACTGCTGATAGGCATTTAAGAGCTTCTTTAGCCAGACCCCGGCAGCAAAAAGTATGTAATGAGAAATAAAAATTACTTTCCTGGTATTGTGTCGCCAGACCACAGCAATCTGCTTTAATGCAAACTTTTAACTTCACAGGCAGATGGATCTAGTCCTGGCTCCTTTTAGCAGATGGTTATTTTGCTTGGGAAAAAAAAAAAATCAACATTTCAGCATGCAACTTTTATCAGAGGGAGAAGAGTACCTGCTTTTCCCAAGGCTTCTGCTGCCTTTAAAGAGACAGTGGTGCTTTTTTTTTTGTACTGGTTCTCAAAAGAACCACAACAAATCTTCTCATCATGTCACAAAGCTCCCAGGAATGTCATAGTAGCCTTGAAACCTAAGGGTTAGGCTGTCCTAAAAGCTGAAGCATTATTACTACCATTAACCCTTGTTCTTTGTGAGAATTTCAAGCGGGATTTTAAATTATTTAGATGCTTAATGTTACTTAAAAGAAGGAAAAAAACCCCACAGTATAAAACCCAATATAATACAATTCAATAATAATCCGACCGATATAATATACTACTATGTAATATAATGAAATCCAGAAAACTGCACCACCAAAACCCTATTTTGGTGTGAAATCTACATACTGTGGATGGGGAAAGCACTCCCTCTGCATGCCAAAATACTCTCAGCCTGAGAAGCATCCCCTCAAGAGCACGTGCAGAGCAATCCCACGTATTGCCCTATTGCGAATACTGCATATTACTGATGTGGTAGGACACTCCGCTACTCTGAAAGAGCTCTAAAATTATTATAGCTGCACAATTATTTCCATTTCATTGATATACAATGATTTACAATGATTCATTGATTTATGATTTACGGCTTGAGGACAGCTGGAACAGGTTCTAGCAGAGGAGCTACACTGGCGTAAAGAACGGTCTTTATAGCCCTGATTCATGGGTTGCCATGGTTAGTGCAATCTACTGCCCAAAACGACAGGCTCAGAGGCATGGAGGTACTTTGTGTTCAAGCCAGGATTTTAAGCAAGGGCTGCAGGGTGCTGAGCTCTCTCCCTGACTTCAAGTTCTCCTTCCCCACCAGTGCAGAACTTTCTCTTGGCTTTGCTCCTCTCTTTCATTCTCTGCAGATTTCTGCTTTCCCACAGATATTACTCACCTGCCCAGCCTTTGTTTTCCTTTCTGTTCCTAACACACTCAAATATCCGCTTGATAAAACATTTTTCCCTCTGATTCCAGCTCCTCCAACTGTAATTCACTGCATGATGCCTGTCCAAGGGTATCCAATTTAACTGAGGTGCCTCCTGGGATTAATCATGGGAGATAAGCAGAACAGCCTTATGGGGCTCTTTCCCATCTCCTTTGCAAGTCTGGCCATCCTGCTGTTATTTGCCCATTTCTTTGCAGTTTTGGCTCAGTGTTATTATTTTCTCACTCGTTACCCTGAGTGCCAAAACTCTGTCAAGAAAGTCTTGACGCTCGTTCAAGTAGATAAACTAAAGGAATTTTCTGTGATAATATTCAGGTATCGATAGTTTAATGGTCCACCTGGCAGCCAAGGCAGACTAGGAGTGCCCACCACAGCAACCCAAGCCCAAGGCAGAGTCTCCAGCCACTCAGACACAAAGCTAGAGCTCAGTCCCTCTCCTACTCACACCAAGCCCTGTCTGCTCCTAGGCTGGACCTGTGACAACTACCATAGCAACACGTTTGTGAAGAAGTTTAAGGGTGAAGTATGTTGATATAAATTGTTCTCTAACTATCAGGATTAGTCAGATGAATAATAATAAAATATAATAATTATAACCATTACAAAAGTCAGGATTATAGGGAAATCATTTGATAAATTGAGGAGAAACTCACCTGAAATAGCAAAGATATGTCTTGTCCACCTATAGAATAGGTGAACAGCCTTTAGAAGAAAGCAAGCAACATTTTTTTTTAAACAATTCTATGAAAATATCAAAGTAAACATTCCACTTTGTACAAGGGGATGCCATTGATTTATATGTAGACATCAGTCTCTCACTCTTTGGAAATGCACTTTTGGGGATTGATTTAGATAAAACTCTTCTGTTTAGTTAAGAGGAAAACAAAGAGGTTATCAGACTCAGAGGTAACCTTTCCCCTGATATTTTTAAACCAGAAGGATTTGCACCAGTAAGGAACCCCTGTGCAAAGCCCTCAGTTTGCATATTTTCATTGAGGGTGGTGGAAAGTGTTGCTTTCACGTGGGGAGCTGCCTGCCCCTGAGCACCAGTGAACACGGCCGCTCGCTCGTACTCTGAACCAGGCCACCAATGGTCTTTAATTTTTTTTCTGAAGAGGGTGCTTGTGCTGAGGGAACAATTACAGGGTTAGTGGGTCTCTAGATAATGATCCCAAAGGAAGCTTTTAGCAGAATAGATTTCCTGTCATTGTAACACACCTATTCCACTGTGACAAATGTTCCAGACAGATCCAGCGCTTTCCATTCTGCATCACTCCGATTGCTTTGGTAAACAAAGCGTTTGCTCATGTTGATTGTAAAGTGAGAAGGAAACTCACACCCTAATCCAATTTAAAATACAGCCAGGAGGTGGATGCTGATTACAGTGTGAATATAGCCACCGGCACATCAGTGTAAGCCCAGTCACCGGATTAGAGACTGGGCAGCTTGATGCCCACAACGCTGGGGGAAAGGAGCGGTACCCGTTCCCAGTACTTCTGGGAGTCTCAGGGGTATTTCTATTCCTTAATCTCCTTTCCTTGCCCATTAGAAACGTGTCTCTTGGTGTGGTTGTGGATTCTGCTTATTTCAACCACCCAGAGGTGGGATAGGAAAAATAAATTTGGGTTAAAATGTGAACACAGAGCTGGAGCAGCAGCTTGTGAAGGCAGTGCGTAGTTTTGCTGGTTAGCCTTGCTCTGACCAAACTCTGCTAACTGAAGGAAAAGCAAAGCAGGAGCAGTGGAAAAGAAATATGGCATTGAAGGGGGAAGGAAGGAATCGCAACAAGCAAAAGACAAGGGAAAATGTTATTGGGGAGCAGCATGAACATTTATGGGAAGTGATAATCCTAACACACACATACACACACACCCCCACCGAGGACTAGGATTCATGTTCACAGATCAAACCTGCTAGAAATAAACAGACTCTACTCTGTGGTTGCTTTCATTAAGATGAAGAAGCAGGTGGTCTCACACAGTTAGTTTCAGGTCTCACTGCAGTTTCCATATCAAAAAGCCACTTACCAGTGGCCTTTGTGTTCCCAGCATAGGCGCAGGTGCCAGGAGGCGCAAGATCAGAGAGCCTTCCTCTCGCTGCAGGCTGTCGCAGGCCTCCGTCCCTGTCCCTGTAGTGCCTGTGCAGAGCAACCATCCCACTAACAGATGGGAAATGGAAGCAAAGCGATGCTCAAGTTTGACCAGGCAGCAACAATTGAATCCCCACCAGCCTAAATCCAGTCTTCCTTCAAGCTATCCCTTTTTGGCAAGGTATACGGGCACTGTAGCCTCTGCACCTTCTCCTGGAGAAAATAGTACTGGGCCTTGTCATAGAACAGCAAGGCACCAGGAAAAGAGACTTGTCTGTCTTCCTAATGGAGTTTCATTTGTGGGGGGAGTTGGGTTTGGGTAGCTGTATTACTACAAATATCATGACCTTCAGATTAAAGGAGCTGCCTTTGTTTCCCTGAAGAAATAGGTTTTAAAAACAGAGTTATAAGATCCTGTAAGACCTACTGGCTTGACTGCAGGCCAGATTCAAGTCTCACCTGATATAAATGAAGAGTGATCCAACTGCTGTCCATAACATTCCTGGAAAATCCCTTCCAGGCAGCAGAGATCAAAATTCTCTCCCCTGATTTAGCCTCAGGGCAAACCCAAAAGGATCATGCTTCCATGGAACATGCAATTCCCCCTGCAATCTCACGGCCATGTTTCTATAAGAAACTTGGACTAAAGATAAGATTAAATGTTTTGGGTTTTGTTTTGTTGGGGTTTTTTTCATGGGAATGTTAGCGTGATTTTATGGTGCTCTGAGCCTGGCAGAAATACTACATGGCAGTGCTGGACCTGTGCTAACTACAGCCCCTTGTAGGATAGTGCTTCTGCATTGGACTCAGCTCCATGCAGATTGCAGCTCCCCACCTTCCACCTCAGAGGTGACTCTAAGTATGGGCTGAGCTCAGTCATGTGAGGCTGCAGAACCCTGTAGTGATACATTCCTGGACAAAATCATGGGAAGGAAGAGCAGAAACTGCTGGGAACCATTTGCTGCACCTCAGAGATTAAGATGTATACAGCAACCCTTTCAGGTTGTTACTAACACCAAAGCATGGCTCCACCTGAGGTCGTTGACCACAAGAGTGCAGGCCGGAAGCCTGCTAGCGTTGCACAGGTAAGGACACAGCCACAGATCAAGACAGTAGAGACTGAGGGTTTAATTTTCCCTCACAGGATTATCCTGATCTGAGACACCACAAAGCAAACCGTGCTTGGGCTTAATGAGGGCATGCCAGCCAAGACCAGTCAGGTTCAGCAAGCCATGGGATGGGACTCCTAGACAGACAAGGCCAGTTTGTGACACACCTCTCTGTCCTTTGGGCTGGAGGCTTCAACACTATCGCTGATACCCAGTGCAGCTATTTTGCTGGTACAGTAGTACAGGCATGAACTAACAAGTCTTGGCCCTGAGATATTCAAAATCTAAGGCTTTGATTGCAGCAGGGAAAAAAAATGGTAGATTCCTGACCTAAACAGATTTTGTGACAAGGTACAGGCTGGAAAAGCACAAGGGAGGCTAACAGAGTCCAAGTGAGATACTTCAGCAGTTGTGGGTAGAACTAAAACTAATAAAACCATAGTTTTATTGCTCCTTTTCCCAAATTTAGCCCACCCAAAAAGACTGATTTAGCCCTTGTGGGTGAGGATCTGTATCACAACCTCTTGAGTGGTGGCAGTGGCTGGCAAGGCTTGGCTCTATTCACCTCTCACGTGGCATCTCCTTGGGCAGCTGTGGACGCTGATGCTCAGGAGGAGAGGAGAGAGGAGGATGAGTACAATGGTAACTATCAGATTTGCATCTTGTCTCTGGTTGCAGTGCCAAGTAGCAGGGCTATCTTGAGGATTTACACCAAGAAAAGCGGTGTATTCAGGGGAATAAAGTGCAGAAAGGGGACTAGGGTACAACCTCCATCAGAATGGTACATGAGCTATATAGGCATGTAGATACAAACACACACAGGTATATATAATATAAAAATCCAGAGCAGTCAAAAATGAGTAATAAAAGGCTACTGAAAATCAGCAGAAGCCCTTTTCTGAACAGGGAGGCAACTGTGGGAAATACTTAATTATTTGCACACACAGGCTCTTAGCAACATAGTTCTTCACAAATCCCCAAAATAAACCTGTACCTGGAATGGGAATAAATGGAAATATTGACTGTTCTCTTATATTCTTTTTGTCAGTCCCATTCCTCAGAATGCCTTATATTTAAAGGGCAATGTCAGCATTGGCTTCATAGGATGAAGACCCTGTGTGTGAGATGGCTTTGGAAATCCTCTTTTTTTGGTTAGGAACTGAAGAACATTATGATGCAGGGAAAAGCTGTCAAAATGCTTTGGATACACTTAATTTGAGTGCCAGTCTTTTTTCTTCCCTTTTTTTTTTTTTTTCTTGTGGTGGGTCCACCATTTAATATACATTACAGAATAAAATGAACCCTGGCAGGCAATGGTTGCTTACGTACCAAAGAGGCACAGTTCTGGATATCACCTGAAATTTCAAGTTTCCATATCCTGCTCTGCAAGGCATTTGGGTAAAGTAGTCAGCCTTCCTGACCGACAAGCTGTCTGTACAAAGCTTGAAATCCATAACACTGGTACTACATCCCTCAGAGATCCAAGGAGCCCTGGCAGTGGCTCACGGGTGAAGGATAACAACTTATCCTTGTGTTTATCCTTGCAGCTTGCAGGACAAAAGCAGGACTGGGCATGCCATTAGGTCCAGGAACAACTTCTTGATGTTTGCAGCAACCTTCCTTCACCCAGCCTGCACAGGGTCCATCCTGCTGCCGGGGCCTGGAAGCAGAGCTGTGCTTGGGTAGCCAGTGAAATACAAGGGCGCATGACCTACGAGCCAGCCACCGCGGTCTAAGGTTGTATTAGGGGAGCCAGCCTGTGCTGACAGCTCACTTTTGGGCTGCTCAGAAGCCACCGTTGCTTCGCAATAGCATTCTCCGGTTTCTAAATCCCAGCAGTTATTAAATCTTCCCTACCTGGCGGTTGTTGCTAGGCAAGAGGTATCCTGCAAGTGCTCCATCACTGAGGTCAATTAAATGCTATCCTCAAGCAAGCTGCTTTGAACTGAAGCCTGTGTGTAAACAAAGAGACAAGATCCTTGTTCTCTTCATTAAAGAATTATTTGTGAGGTTGATAGAGACGAGCTTTAGTCACAGCTTTTAATTCCCTCTAAGTAGAAAAGAGGTTTGGATAGTAATTTTTTAGGATTAAGCAAGGGCACTGGATTTTTTTTAAAGAGAAAGAAAATGCATCCAACACAATGTACACAATTTGAAATAGCAAGGCAGAAAGGTCCTCCCCCCAACCTCATCTCCTTTGCATCACTTCTTCATCTGAAATGAATGTCAGTGCTGAATGACACCGTAGTTTATGCCCATATAAATGGTAGGGTCCCTAGTCATGCCGACAGAGCAAGGCACATTTCTGTTCATATTTGGGATTTGCTGCAAGAGGAGGAGAAAGATGGGAGGGTTGCTAAGGTCTGAAAGAGACAGCAAAGCAGGGAAAGTAAAAAAAGGGAAGGAAAAGATCGTAGGTAGATTTAAAAATAAGGATGTTTTCTCACTGGTAATAAATGTGCCAAGAAGGTTGAATTCGTTTTAAAAGGTCACTGGAAAAAAAAAGTCAGATGAAAAAAGTTTTGATAATTGAAATCCAAAGTTTTGTGCATATGATTTCATCTTGGGTTTCTGTCAGCTCAGCCAAGCAGTGTTGCAGGTCGTACAGGCACCTGTCTGGGAGCCGGGACCCCGATGCATCTCTGCACAGCTCCATCAGGCAGAGATGGCTAGTGAGAGAGCCTTGGGCTGGCCAGAACAGTTCCACAACCTGGGGAACTGCTTACCCTGGGGTTGGGGGAACACCCAGGGCTCAGCTAAAAAAAAAGATGGAAGTGGGATTGTGGTTGAGGTTTTCCCCATTTCACAGCCCCCTTCAGACCAGCAGACAGAATTTTCTTTTTAAAAATTAACATGTAATGCTAATTTTTTAGGGTTTTTTTTAATTTTTAATTCCTAATCCAGAATGTTAAGGTATCAGACTTTTCATACCTTGTTCAATCCTGGTGGTTACCTGAATTCATTTTTGTCGCAATTTTGGTTTTGGTTTTGCTTTTTGGGCCAGTGGGAGACAGTTTGGGAGACAATACACTTATTCAAGGTTCATGATGAATTTATTGAACAATTCAGGCAGAAATAAATATTTAGAAAATGTCAGGTAGTTTTACTTTGAGTTTTTGGTGCTTCATTCTGCCTCAGCGCTGTAAAGTGAAAGAAAACCAAGGAGAACACTCGGTGGTGTCAATTCCTTCCCTAGATTGGGCAGTGGTATGGGAAAATCCGTATCTTTCTACTCAGTGAGTTGGAAACTAGAACCCACCTGCCCTTCACTCGCTGAGCCTGTCACCGCCAGGTTACGGAGCTGCTGGCTCAGTGTGATTTCATGTATTTTAGTGTATTTTTAAGGAAACATATCTTGGAACTACAGCATTGACCTCAGAGATGCGGAGGTCCAACTTTGCTCTCACACATCTAGGCTGTATCCCCCAAGGCTTCCGCAGGGAGGGGGAACAAATAATGTGACCACGTCAGTCTTCAGTATCCAGAACAAACATTGCAATGCTGTACCTGGATATAAATTATTTTGGAACTTCTTAAAGAAACAGGAACCTCACCTTTCTTCTTGCTCCCTCCTAGCTGCATCCTACTCAGGCTGCAGCAGAAGCTGCCGAAGGCCTCTGTGAAAAGCGCTCCATAAATGATTTCCTTTGACCTGAAACACAGTTTCACAGCTGCTTCTTTTGGCATGGAGAAACAATGTTCGATTTTGGGTCAGTCCAAAATGGAAAACTCCTTATCACATAATCCTTCAGTAATACAGTGCATTACTTGATTCCACCCTCAAATGGTTTTCCACCAGGAAAAGATGAAGTCCTTCCTTTGATTTCTTTGCAGGCATCCTGCTGGCAGTAGTAGGCAATTTGCTATTTGTCAAGGGATGGTAGCATCTCTGAATGCCTATCTCAGCTGGTGAACCATTTTTCTCCTCAAATCTGCACCCTCTGGGGTATAGCTGACACCCCAACCTAACATGCTGGAATAACAGGGGCTGCCTGCAGTCATACCTGCATTCCCCAAAAAGAAAAATATTTGGATCTGTGGGCTAGTTTCGGGTCCAAAAAACCACAAACACTTATTCCCCCTCCTCCTCCTCCCCTTCCCAGGTTGCCGTGGCTGTGTCATGTAGAGAAGAAGGCATTCATGGATTCTTTCAGCCAAGCCCAGTGCCAGGAAAACCACAGCAGCGTGACCACAGGGTACTTCTCACTGACTTCCATTCTCAGCAGTAGCTTTCCCAGGTCTTTCTCCACTGCTGTGGAAGTCCCTACAGGTGACACACCACAGCAGTCTTTCAGGCTGATGGAAAAGATGACAGAGTGATTTCAGAGCCAGAGTCCAGACATGGTTTGCTCTCTTTCCTGGGGCTGCAATCTTTCCCTAGCAGGAGAAGTAACAGCCAACGCCCATGAGAGAGGAGTGGTGTACCTGAAAAATCATTGGGTAAGAAAACAAATGCTAATTGTGTAAGCTATAAAGAAACCCCACCCCAGTACACAGAGGAAATCACGAGCAACTGCTGAATTTTCTTGCTCCTGCATCTCACTCCCTTTTATTGCTGGAGCTTCCCACTAAAAGAGCTAAAGCTACTCACGTGTGTCAAGACTTGCCAGGGTCTTCATCTTTTCTGCTGTGCTGGGGGGGAAGGGCAGTGGCAAAGGAGCCTGACAGTGGTTTTATCCAGCTTTAACATGAAAGTGGAGCGATACATCCTGGCAAGGATGCAAAATGGGGGAGTCAGGTCATCACAGCACATAATTTCTCACTCAGCTCCCTCATGTTTCCCCTTTTATTTTTCCTCTCTGGACAAGCTACTTAACTGCAGTCATCTCTAGTTGCCTTATTTTTGTGTTAGAGACAGAAATATCCATGCCACGTTTCCATGCCTACTCATATTTACAGAGTTTGTTCTGAAATCCTGAGCTGAAAAATCAAAGGAATGGGTTGCTTAATAATGTGACAGCAAAGCAGTCCACCTCCTGCATCCCTTGTTTTGCCCCAAGTCTTATCTCCCAGGAGAACGGTTATTCAGAAAGGGAGGTCAATAAAACCCTAAAGACAAGCTAACTCAAAAGTTCGTATTTCTTATAGTCTTTAATGATGTTCAATGACATGAAATTGTTACCATGGAAACTAGTTTAACAAAGGTGTTATATCTGCTCTTTCCAAGGTTCAGACGAGGCTCCTGCCTCTGCCGCTGAAGTTTGTGAGAAGAAGAGATGACTTTTCAATGTCTTCATGGGTCAAACAACAGCTGTCTGAAAATCTGCAGGCCAGTAATGAGATGTTTGCCTGACTTCACTCAGACAGGGCATCCATCATTCCCAGCTTCTTCCTTTTTAAGCAATCACTATAAATTTAAGATACTATTAGCGGAAGACTCTTCAGGAAATGCTGGGAATTAATATAGCACGAAACTGGACCTACCAAATCAATTATTTTCTATTGCTTTGCTGCCGGCTGTTTTAGATCAGAGAAGAGATGATCTGGACATTCAAGGTGGAGTTCATCACTTTTGTTGGATGCTGAGGAAACTGAATATTCAGAATTTTCAGGGGTTTGATGATGGACCTGCTCTAATTGTCAAAAGATCTATTTCTGTGGGGGGTGATTATGAATTTCATCCAGAGTTTAGAGCAGGCAATTCATTCTTTATAGGATATAATCCCTGTTACATAATATTCCTGATCGATTCTTCACAGAATTATATTAAATAGCATGAAGAGAGAGAGAAAAGGCCTTTGGCAGTCAGGATTGAGAGACTGGCTCGAGCACACCAACATCAGCAGTGGCTACAAGGTAGGAATGATCACAAGATCATCTGTTCTGCCAACTTGAGGGCACTCCTGTGAGAAGCCTACAGAGATCTGCTCAATCCAAGCTGTGTAGGTATGTTACACCCAAGGACAGGCCGCCTTGGGACAGCCAACTTGCCGAAGAGGTCCCTGATGACACCAATTTGAAAGACGAGAAAATAAGGCTCTCAAGGAGAAATAGAAGGATGCATGGTTCTCAAGCCAAAGAAGAAAGCAAGGAGGAGTGATGTAGGAAGGGTCTTTCAAGGGTGGTCATAAGCAGTAATGGACTATTTGTTTGGGAGAGCAGGGGAGTGAGAAGGACAAGGAATAACAGTTTTAAATTAAACACTGCAAAATTTAGATTTGGCTTTAGGAGTGGGATTCATCTTAGCATGTGTGGACATCTACTGTGTAAATACCCCACCCAGGCTTCATCCGTAACAGTGATCAGCAGCACAGATCATCTCGTCCTAAAATAGACACCTAAACCCACCTAAACCAGTGCTTTCACAACACCTCGTGCTCGTCATTCACAGCACCGCAAACCTGTCACTTGTACCCAGCATGTCCCAACCGGTTCCTGCTCTCACAGCCCGAAACATTAAGAGTCTGTGAATCCGGTGTGCATGCAGGACCAGGTGACAGGGGATGCTAACCCTGCTTATACTGGTTTGCCAGAAGCAGCCTCAACCTCTGCACCCAGTGAGCACCGTATATAGCATCTCCTTGAGAGAGTCCAGAGAAGGGCTATGAAGATGATTAAGGGCCTGGAACATCTATCCTATGAGGAGAGGCTGAGAGAGCTGGGGCTGTTCAGCCTGGAGAAAAGAAGACTGAGGGGGGACCTAATCAATGTTTATAAATATCTTAAGTATGGGGTGCAGGGGGAATTGGCCAGCCCCTTTTCTTTGGTCAGTGGAGACAGGACAAGGGGCAATGGCTGCAAATTGGAGCACAGGAAGTTCTGCACCAACATGCAGAAAAGCTTTTTCCCAGTGAGGGTGCCAGAGCCCTGGGACAGGCTGCCCAGGGAGGTGGTGGAGTCTCCTTCTCTGGAGATATTCAAGACCCATCTGGATGCCTATCTGTGCAGTATGAGCTAGGGAGCTGCTTTGGCAGGGGGTTGGACCCGATGATCTCTCAAGGTCCCTTCCACCCCCTACAATTCTGTGATTCTGTGAACTGTAGCACATCACCATGAACACTAGTGGCCACGTTAGAAAGGCGATGGGTTTATGCAGAATACAAACGTCCCTGCTGCCATGTGCTGGGAATCGGCTCCGGGTCGCGCTTCCTACGAATCCTTTCAGGAGGATGAGGGAAAGAAAGGAAGGGGGAACGTCACTGTGGTGAAAAGACAGGTTTTCACTTGCAGTCCAAGCTGACTGTGTGGCACAGGTGTCTGTGCAGCATCACGGTTTTGGAGATGTGGAGAATTAGTGTGTGATGACTGGGTTTATATAATCAAGGCAAAATCATAGCTGAGGTTATCAGAAGGCAATAAATTAAATGGCTGAATCTCTCAAAATAATACCTTCCCTTCACCACACTGAGTTCTCTGCCACAGACACTCCTTTTCCTTTTCACCTAACTCTCTATTCCCATATTACCCCTGCAAAAGCCCAGCAGCGAAATTATCTTCCTTGCAGTGAGCTGACACACACAGAGACACACTCATCTGTTCCTTGGTCCTTTCCCTTTGATAGCCCCAGCAACAGAAATGCAGGGATGCTTGTAAGGGGTAATGGCAAGCAGGAATAAGGAGGGTTCATATCAGTACACCATCATTGTCTTTAACGAGAAAAGCAAATTGCAACAGCTTTGTCATGGGGAAATGAAAAAACCCCTCCCTCCAGCCAGAGCAAATGGAAGTGACTGCACTGTGCCCATCTCTCCTCTAAACCACAGAACCTGAAAGCGCTGAAGGCTGGTTTTAATGATCTCTTGATGAAGGGTAATGAAGGATACTTTTTACTTCCCAGAAAGTACAATCCCACGGCATGCTGTACTTACAGAAACACTCCGAACACTGACCTGTGGATAAACTACCCCGCCTTTGAGACCGTGGCAAGCTTCTGTGTATTTTATCAGACACAATAAATAAACACCAGCCAAAGGAACAAAGAAACAGTCAGAGTCAGTACACAGAAATCAGGTCAGCCCACTGGTACTTGTAAAACACAGTAAACACTTGTTACACCATTAAATTAATACGTGAGACGATGAGGTGTTATCAGGAGGCAAGCAGCTATAGATACCTTCTAGCTTAATTGTCTTTCTGAACCCCTGTAAGTTATTAGAGGTGAGCAAATATGCCAGCGTAAAGGCTTAATGATGACTTAGTCCAGTGCTTCTGAAACACTTCCCATCTTCAGAATGCCACCCGTCTGAGATACGTAGGTAAATATTAACCCTGTGCTACAGCTGACTTATTTATAAGCTATCAGCGGGCAGGTTGTGCTGGCAGGCTGCAGGGACCAATTTGTAGCTCAGACACGAGGAGTCACTTGGTTTGTCTACACCTTAGAGTAACTTCATACTGTCTCTAGTCCTTCTTTGGACTGTGGATGGAGTTGTCCTTGTCGGTGAGCTCCCTTGGTGGGAAGGTAACAGACAGATGGCTGCAGGAGCCCCAGCAGCCCCCTCTCTGGATTTCATGGCCAGCCCTGGGCTGCTTGGGTCCCATCTGCCCCCCTGGTTTGTCCCCTGGCTTCTTAGCAATTACTAGGAACAGCTAAGGGCACTTCATTTTACCTTTAGAAGAGCCTTCTCTTATTTGCCAGAGAAAAGAAGGTCCTGACCTCAAATTCCCAAGTTTTATTTCTGGAGAAACGATGCTGAAACCACTGGTGTTGCAGCACTAGGGCCAGAGGGGCTACAAAGGAATCAATTCCTCATTATTTATTCATCATGCAGAGGATCTGATTCGTGCCTGTGACAAAGAGTCAACCAGAGAAGAAAGGACATTTCATTAAGGAAATAAATGTTTGGTGTGGATTGTTTAGTGGCTAGGAGACTGCATAACAAATGATTTATGGCCACTTTTAACATCTTCCCTGGTTGGCCAGTAGTACTGCAACACCCAATATGTATCATTTCCTAACTCACCAAGTGGGTCTGTAAAGACAAATAGGTGATTCTTTCTGGACAGTGGGTTAATGGCATAACTGTTCTTGCTGTCTTGGGAACAGGATGCCGCTGGTGATCACAGACATGTTTGCAAGGTCTGTGGAGTGGGTGGCACACAGCTCAGCCTCATGCAGGGCACTGCTGTGGGCAGCCTGGCTCTGTGGAGCAGGAAGCAGTCAGCAGAGCATGGCAGGATGCAGCTCTGGTCCCAGGAGGGAAAGAGCCAGCGCCCTGCTTTGGTTTGCAGGCTGAAGCACATACATTCTGAGGTAAGAAAACTGATTTGGGTAAGTCTATTAAGCCTGTATGTACTGAGATGTTAACAGCCCTCTGCATTAATGGGATGGCTGGTGAACACACATTTCCATTCCCCTTCTGCTATTTAACTTGTCAGTGAGTCACTTCTGCTCATTGCACAGGCCAGTATTTGATAGCATCATTAGACACCGTGATTACATCATAAATCACGCTGCTGTTAAAGCAAATCCCCGACTCTGCAGAACAAACATAGATGTGTCTGGTGAATACCTGTACGTCTGTGAGCCTCTGCCTTCCCTGACAGTACGGGTTATATTTGGTCCCATTCTTCTCATACTTCACCCTAAGAGAAATCACTCATTTCAGTTGCAGGGGTGACCTGAGCTTTTTGTTTGCTCCTTTGTGAATTACGTACATCCAAAATGAATCACTATGAAGAGTCCTGATGAGGTTGAAAAAAGCCATCTGCACTAAAGGAACAAGTTCTTCCATCATCCACGTCTCCCATCTGAAAAACTTACTTGAGCCCCAAGAGTCAGGTCGGGGGAATGGCACGGCCACAAAGCCAGTAGTGAAGGACACAGCCAGAAATCAGGCAAGTTCAGGTGAAGTGGTCAGGAGGAGAGAAACTGGTCAAAGCCAAGGGCTTCAAAGGCAGGAGCAACACTCAGAGCCAAAAAGCAGAAGACTGAATCAACAACCAGGAACAAGAATCTGGAGCATAACAGCAGCCCAGGGTTGGGACAAGCAGAGTCAGGTCATCACAACAGGCCCCTGAGGACAGTCTGGGGGCTGGTGACTGACTGTAGCTCAACTACCTGGAACCCACAGGTTGGGCTCAGAAAGCCCCCAACATCTTGGCTGGTTAAAAGTCTTCTTAGCAAGAGGAGGGAGTGGTGAGCCAGCTGAAGACCTCCAGCACAGCACTGCAGCAATAGCACCGCAATGCCTATGTTGCACTGGTGGTGAGCTGGAAGGGAGCAGAAGAGCTGAAAACCCAGTGGGGTTCCTGTGAGCAAGCCCGATGATGCCACATGCTGGGCTGTAGCCCTTGCTGTTCTTTTGTGCCTGCAGCACATCAGAACGGGCTTGCTGGAGTCTGTACAAAGAGGTGCTCACGCTAGTGTTCACACAGCCTGTAGTGAAGTCGTACAGTACCTACACCCTCTCACGGTCATGGTCAATTCTTTCTGAATCACATTACCATTCAGATAGCATGTAGTTCATCACAGAGGCCCAGTTTTCATTAATACTGCCTCCAATTATTTATTCAAACACATACTTTTACTATCCATCTCGTACATTTTTACATTTATTATTTTTTTCCCCATTTCTTAAGATGCTGAAGGTAATCTGATTACAACTTCGACCTTTAAGACAAGGCATAGCTTGTTTTTTAAATGCCACTTTCTGTATAATGTAAACATAAAGGTAACCTTATTAGATACGATTTCTGGATACTAGTGACAGGAAGCACAAATATCTGTGCACAGACACTATAAGAAAATGCACTGGTGTGAATGAAAACACTATTCTATGTTAGCACTTACCACTCAGACCTCTGGGCACAGGCAACACTCATGCAACAGAGCTAGAGCCAGAATGGATTCCTCTGTGAGAACAGTAGTAGTTGGTGCATCTTGTCTTCATCTCCCAACAAAGAAGAAAAACAAAGAAAAAGAAAATTCTCTGAGAAAATTTAGGATATGCAATGAAAGGTGTGGCAGGAATATAGTCTCATTCAAACACACCGCTCATGGAGTATTCTGGTAGTGAAAAGAAGGAACCATCAAAGTTGTGCTGGGGTTTAGAAGTCAAAAAGCGAATGGAGAAAAGTAACTTCATGAGGGTAGTGTGAAACCTTGAAAATACAAGAAGGCTGGAGTATTGGAACAGCAAGGTCAGCAGAAACGCCTTTGAGCCACAGCATTTGGATTCCATTTGCACAGAACCTTGAGGTGCAAATAACTACAGAAAATCTTACTTGATCTAAATGCTTTTTAAAAATCCTGGCTGGCACTAGTAGCTAACAAACCAAAGAGTTTGTTTTGGTGATTAGTATTTGTTACACACATGAGGTACTCCTTGGGCAGCAACCTTCAAGACTGGAAAACAGCAGAAGTCAAGAAAGCATGGCTGAGCACATGGAAACTGGTGCCAGAGTAGCTCCAAGTGCCTCTATAGACCAGTCACAAGGGGAAAACAGATGGAGATTCTCTCCAGCCATTTCCTCCATGGGCACTTTTCTGAAGTAACACACAACTCCACATTTTGGTTCCCTGAAATAACTCAAAATCCTGCAGAAATATAGAAACTTTCACCCCTCAACACATTAATTTATTAAATTAATGAAATTCTAATGACCAGTGAAGCTTAAATTAAAAACAGAGGAGCTGATACATCCTCCTTGTCTTACGCTTTGCGCAGACCCTGACTGCTCAGTGCCTTGAACTGATGAATAAAGACAAATTCCTTAAAATCATTACAGCAAACATTAATTCCCTACTTTTCTGATGTAGCATTCCACACATTACAGCACCCAGCACAAGGAAACCTCCAGCACCCTCTGTGCCAGTGCTAACTCCAAGCCTGGAAGGATTAGCATTGCCTGTAGCGAGTTAGGGTGGGGGTTTTTTTTGCTGAACTGCACACTTCTTACACAGTTTCCTAAATAACCACAACTATAAACATGCTGAGCAGTTTATAGTTTACTGCCTAAAACCAGGCAGTACCTCAGCTGTAGGAAATAAACACAAGTAAATGAAGATGGTCAAAGGGAAAGAAAATTTTGAACCTTTTCAACTCTAATATTCAAGACAGGCTCATAGTTAGATGAAGCACACTTGCAGCACTGAGGAACTCAGAATAGTAATTTGAGAGTATGTTATGCCCATTTTCATGAGCAATCCATTTTACCACGAATGTGGGATTGGGAGATATTAGGAAGCAGCTAAGCATAACTCTTATTTGGCAAGGAATAGCAAGCAGGCAACACATGCTTGGGAACTTGCTGTGAAAGCCTTTGGTTGCTACAGCCAACCTGTAGTCCTTCACATTGAGCACTTTGACATTTTAAATATATCAAAGAAATGTATTAACTCTGATGTTTTCCAGTTTACATGTTCTCCACATATTGCTGTTGGTAGGATTTAAACTGTGATTTTAAGCAGGCTTTTTGTCAGCCCTATCATTAGCTTCTACTCATCATCACAGGTCTCTTACTGGCTTTTTATATGTAACAGAAGAAAGACAGCGATAGAGACAATCTGATAGCCAGGGAGATACTAAAGATAGTGCAGTTATCAGCTGAATCACACGTAATTCGATTAAATTAATTGGGAAGTTTTCAAAAAGCGATTCTATTCTTGTCTCTACAGTAAAAGACCTTCCAATCACACAGTTAGGCTGGGGCTGTTCTCATAGCAATCAGCACGAGGTAAACGCACAGAAAACGGTCCTTGGTTTTGTCCTGAAGAAACTGTCTCCTTCGGAGTCTGCTTCAGGGGTTTTGTTTTGCTTACATGGGTGAAGTCGTTTTCCATTCCTGCTTTGCTATGCCCTGCACACATCAGAAAACAGATTAGGCAATGTTGTTTTCTTTCTGCACTCTGTGCGTGGGAGGAGAGTAAATCTCCCTGACCCATTCCACCCACGATGCTTCAGTTAGCATCGGGCAGCACCACGATCAATCTCAGCGGCTGAATTCAGGGAACTCAAAATTGTCACGGGCCTGAAACATTCCAGGTGTAGGAGGAAAATAAGAGCTGCCTTCTTCTGCCTTAACCCAGCATGGGCTGGTGCATGTAAGAGTTATGATGGCAATCTCATGAGGAGAGGATGTAAGCGTCCATTTCAGAACTGGAGATAAGTGACATTTTGGAGGGTAAGCGTTGTCACAGGCAATCCACTCTCACACCAGGGTAGTTAGAGCAAAGCCTGTGGAATTACATTTTATATGCATGGGGAAAGGGTGGGTGTTCCCAAGGCGGTATCTACAATTCCTGATCAAGCTCTGAAAAAAATAATAAAGCAAATGAAACAAGCCTGCAAAACTCAGAGCATACATTAAAGACAGTGATACATAGCTCAGATAGTACACAGACACTACTCTGCTCAAAACAGGTTTCAGGCTAAAGCTTTGTTCGTTTCCTAAACTGTGACTATGGTTTCCCTTAGTGGCTCCACCTGGACCTATGAAGAAGACATGGCTGTGGAGCACTCCGCTGACACAAACTGGTGTCAACTGAGGGCAAGAGGAACAAAAGGTCTTCTGGCAGCAGTCCTGCTCAGAAACTGTTACCAAGTCAGCTGTATTAATTTCATGAGACTCTGCCACTTGCATCAGCCTGCAGTAACAGAGGGAACGGTGATACACGTACACTGGGGTAGAGCACCGAGGCCTAAGGCCTCTGTCTCCCTAAATGAACCTACAACTAGATAGTGGGAGTTGGGGCACCATGAACATATCCGTCTTGGGGAAGGGATGTTGCAAGGCCTCACTGGACATACTGCAAGGCCAACATCATGCCTCAAAAGTGAGTTTCTCTGGGGAAAATGTGGCCCTGCATCATTAAGTGCTTTACATGGCCTCAAGGGAATGAAAAAAAAAGTCTCAAGAATTCGTAGTAAGTATCGCTGGAAGAAAGTAGCTACTAGTTGCCATTTAGGAGCATTTACATTGCTGGGATAATTAGGCACAGCTCACATTCCCCAGAGAAAATGTGATGAAACACGCAGTGCAAGAAAAGAAATGAAATAGCCCCATGATTAAATCTCCACCAGCTACCTCCACACCAATTTTTTTTTCATATATTCACCTCCTAGAAAGTATTTCTTACACCTTAGGGGATTCTTTCATATACTTTTGGATTAATGAGAGTCTCTCCTAGAAACATTCACTACTTAGTAATGATTTGTTTCTAACATATCAGCTCACAGCAGCACCTTTCAAATGGGGAAAGCATTGTCAGACAACAGCTACTGCCTGGCTAAATTGTGGACAAAATTGTGCAGAATACCTTAATTTAACAACAGAAGGCCCAAACCATGCCCTTAAGTGTGAAAAAGGACGGAGAAGGAATAAAACCATGTTCATGTTTTCCATTTTTATTGTGCGTCACACGCTCAAAACACCATATGGGATTTAGCTTGTTAATCCTTTCACTACCAGTACAAGAAGAGTAAATATTTTTTCCTCCACAGATAGACATGCTGTTTTCAGAAGATTTGAGCACTCACAGGCTCCAGTGTGAGCTGTACATATTTATCATCTCACAGAAGCAGGGCTGCAGTGTGTTGTCCTGGCCGCTCACTCAGCCATGCTCTAGCGGAACCAGACTGCTACTAGACCAGCACTTGAAAGGTCTGCCAGGGCCACCTGCCTCTACAACTTTTCTGTGTGTCAACATCCAGGCAAGGGTCTCCAATTTCCACAGAATCCCAGGCTTAATTGACCCTGTGGTCGCATACCAGAGCTGAGTGTAACCTTAAAGGCTGATCAGTTCCTCGGTGACATAGCTGCTTCTATGGCTGCACAGAGATTCACCAAGGGGTGAGCAGAAGGTAGCATGGGACACCCTGACACTGTAATTGAGGATACATGGGAAAAGCAGCATGTGAGGGCTCCCAAGATTCAAGAGACAGGGGTTTGGGCAGGTGGATGAGTAGAGGGTTGTTCAGAGAAAGGACTTTGAGGACCTAAGGTAAAAGGAAGCTCTTGACATGGGTCCACTTCTCATTTACTGGAAGAAGACACAGTTACGTAGGGCTCCAGCACAGGGTCTAGGGCAGAACTGTGGAAGAAGTCCTGTGACCACAGATGAAAACTTTGCCCTCAGGTTTTGTCCTCAGCACACGCTGTCTCATTCATCTTTGTCTTACAGGTATCGCAGACCAGAGGCACGAGCGGTATGGTCTGAATGGGTGGGAAGCAGTGAAAAGCAGAAGAAACTGATGGCACAGTTTCCTGGGGTACGTTTTTATAGCTTGATAATAAAAGATACTCTTGTGGGAAAGACAGGTGAGAAATCTGAATACAGAAAATGTCAAGATGAAAACATGCTATGGGCAGAGAGGAGGGAAGAGGGAGACAGTAAGAAAGAACGAATCTTAAGAATGATTCATTTCAGTGACAGAAGACAAATAGAGTGAAGCTTTAGAGACAATGAAGAAAAAAAAAAAAAGGAACATTATGTAGGTACCCTTTAAAATACATGAGTGAGAAAGTACTGGCAAAACAGATCAGAACTCTGTGAGCAGCTTAGCAGTACGTAGTCTTCTCAACAGCAGCGTCCCAGCCTGGGACGTACAGTCCCACCAGCGTTATTTCAGTTCAGGTGAAAAGTTTTAACAGAGTGCTGATGAACACCCTCATGCTGGAAAAGAAGAAATGCGTATTTGATATGGATCAAAGCAAGGTATCAAGGAAGAACCAAGTCCAGCCCATGAAAACAGCTTTTAGCATGTTTTCCTTACACCCTCAGAAAGCATCTGAAGTAAAGCTAGTGTAGTCAGTATATGCATGAGAGAGGCTTGCCATTTGGTTGTCTGGTTTCCAGCAGTACGTAGTGATCTATTTTTGCTTTTTATTTATGGCACAGTGGTTCCATGCCTAATTTTTCTCAAGCCTTCCATTTCTTCCCAGGCTCTTACTTTTTTTTTGCCATTACTTCTGCCATTTGGGGCCAAACCAGCTATTAATTTCAAGCAGAGCACTGAAAAATTTGCTTGAATATGAAGCAAGGAATTGAGTTGCTAATTCACCTTATGTCAGATTTCTTTTCTTTCCTTGGTGATGTAAGTCACTGTCTTTTTCCTAGTTAACACTTAGCAACTCCTTTGCAGAATGTGCTGGCACACTTACTCTTTTTTACTCTTTTTCCATGTCTTTTGTTTCCTTTATTCCTCCGTGCTCTTCTCTGTATCTCCATTTTAACCACTTGATGTTGCTTAGCAACACCCAGAATGACACCAACAAGGTAAGGTCCCACTGCTTCGAGCAAGTCTCACCTTACAAGGAACAAAAATATAATTTAACTTCACACTGCCAGGAGATTCACTTCCTCAGAACAGCACTGATCTCGGATTCACGACCCATTAATTGGATTTTTTCTACAAAAGCTAAGAACAAGGCAAACACACCAAAACACACAGCTTTTCAGAGGATATTTGGACCTTTCCAGTTTGCTCTGACATTGTTAACCTGTTGAGATAGTAAGAAAACCAAAATAAGAGGTAAGGATTAAGATCCTGGCTTTCCTGATGTGCAGATCCAGAGACTCCGCTGTCACATAGATGGTCAAACTGCTGCACTCAGTTACGAATCCAAACTTTACAAAAGTTGGAAAATGCTTGGAGTGGGATACTTAGTCTGACCACAAATCTAACACTATCCAGACATTGCTAGTAGAGGTCTTTAATATCCCAAATTTTATACCAGGCTGCTTTGACCCTTGGCATGATAGAAGAGAAACAAAACAAATGAGTAACATTGGGTTTGTTTGAGGGTTTTTTTTAAATTTATGATTGCTTTGAACAACTTTTTTAACCAGAACTATTAGGAAGGAGAGACAGGAAATGTAGTTCCTTATCTATCACAAGCTGTGAACAATTCCAGATCACAGAAGAGAACACTGCCCTTAGAGTATGGCTATGCATCAAGGAAAAAAAAAAAAAAAGAGCATTAGAAAAAATAATACTTTTTCCCCCCCAAAAAATCACTTTTGAAAGGTAAAACACTCACATGCACTCATATGTTCTGCTTTTGAGGGGGAAATTGCAAGTGATGCTTTTGTTTAAAAATACGTTTTGGCTTTTATATCAGTTACTGGTTAAAAAGATTTGTGTTTTGAAATCCAAATACGTTTGGAACTTGATATTTAGGCATCTCTTCCCATATACATTACAAATGTTTGGGGTTTTTTAAAATCAAAATATTGGGGGAGGGAGAGGGTGGGGAGAGAAACTCCAAAATTTATTCAGTTAAATTCTCCTTGGAAAATCACTGGCTTTTTCACGCTAGCTTGAGAAAGAAGCTAATTTCCAAACTGACAAGCCCCTATAGTGGCCTGAGAAATCCTGGCTTTGGAATTATAAACGATGCGTGTAAAACCCAGAGAGGAAGAAGAATGCAATACCTACTCTTATATCCCTACATATACCTTTAAACTAGATTCTTTACTCTTTAGTCATGCAAAACTTCAATTAACTCAACGATCTGATTTCACTGGGCTTTCGCTCAGCCCCTGGGATCACATAATATCAGCCCTGGAGACACTTTTATTCAGCAAGCGGAGGTCACGATGAATAATACTTACTCAGCTAAGTAAGGCCTTTAATTAGGTTTTTCTAGGGCCTGGTTCAGTAGGCCTTACTCATATTAATTATTCGCTGCACAAATACTACTGTTGTTGCAGTCGTATTAATCATCAAAAGCACCAGTGAACTAAGCCCTTGACAAGCAGCAACTCTCACATTTATCCAAGTATGGCAATTTTGCCCCAAATACCCACAAAACTGTTGCTAACCACTGATAACGTGGTGTGAAAGTAGTATTACACTGCACTACATTGTAACATTTCTATTATAGGAATCAAGGTGGCACTGAGTAATAGCAAAACCACGTCCATTCCAAAACTGCATATTCATCTGCATACTTCTGCTTCTAATTTAACTGTGAAACATAACTAGGTAAGTATGCCAGGGAGTGGGAATAAATTCTAGGGTCTAATGTACAGCAAAAACTGTACCGGCCTAACTCTAGCATAGAAGCCTTGTACCTGTTAATGCTAAATCTCTCTGGAGGGAGTTCCTGGTTCCTAGTATGAAACCCTCCCCCCGACAACCCTGTTGATTTAAACAAAAAGGGAATAAAAATTTACCTCTGTTTCTGGGTATCCCTTGCTTTCCAACAAACACCTTTGCACAAATAAAGTCAGGATAACTTACCAGGGAACATGACCCAACAAATAGTGAAAGAAAACTAGTATTGCTTGTTCAGTTACTACTTGTTTCTCCCCATCCTCTTTCTCCCTCATTTTGACTTCTGTTGTACACGGGAAGTCCTCATTTTAGAAGTACATGTATATCTGCATATATATGTGCCCTCCCCAAGCACATGAAGGATTATATATGGTGGCGAATCCCACTGTTATGCTGACCCTGCTACCAACTGGTTTTAAAAATAAATCCAAATGAGTAAAAATGGCTTAGAACCACCCCCAGCAAAGAGGACATAAAAAGCCATTGCCAGTGAAAAAGAAAATAAATACATATTTTAGTGTCTCAAGGTGAGATCTGAAACCAGCTGGTGTGGGGATGGATCATTTTATATTGCTCTGCGCTTGACTGTTCTGGGTTTAATTCAGATTAAATTCTCGCGGGTGGAGGCGAAAGTTGAGTGTGCCTTTTGTACTCAAAATTATCAGTTAAGAGTCACAGTAGCGACCACAGCTATGGGAGGAGGGTTACTGGTTTTAGGTGGAACAGCGACTTGGAAGAAAGCTCACGCTCTGCGTAATGCAATTCTGTAAATCACCCTGGACTGTGAAAGCTGGTAAGTCACTTTGCTGTTAACTCCAGCCCGAGGATGCAGCTACCCAGAATAGCTGTGTGCGCCAAAGTTTGCAACTCCGCTCCTTCCAGCAGAAACCTTGCTGCCACCTCACTGAAACCCGAGAGTTCTGGGACTTAGGTCCAGGCTACACCCTGTATGTACATCAGATAATCTCTGTGCTCTCCACTGTGCCCTAAAGTACTCTTTTAAGGCATGGAAAAACACGGACTGTCATCTTTAGGAGGAGAACATGGTTACTGTGATCTAAGGAAACACCTCCCCTGACAGGGAAATGCTCTTTGCATTTTGTATCTGAGATCAGCATTCCCTGAAAATGCTGCAGCTTTTCTGTATTCTGGACAAGAATTGCCTTTTGGGGTTTGTTTCAGGGGTTTTTTTAATGCCATCCCTGTGTTTTAAACATCTCACACTTTAGCAGATTTTTAATCACAGTTCCACTTATGAGCATATTTATAGAAGTAAATCCCTCTCTTCCATCACACGTTTTAAGTGAAGCAGCAAAATATTCTGAGTCTGGCATTGCCTGTTCACAAGGTTTGTCTTCATGCTCATCTTGGTAGAAGACATACCCCAAAATCATTCCGTACCAGCTTTACTGCTCTCAGTAGGTAAAATAAAAAGCACCCTTTAATAACTGAAGCTGCCCGTTTCACACAGTAATGCTACTATCTCGCTTTCATTGATGCAAATCAAGGAAAAAAACAATGGCATGACACTGGTGAAACTAGGATAAGCAAAAAAACCCCAGAGATTCCAACCTTGAGTTTGAGCACAGGCTCCCCAGATAACAGTGAGGACTACACAACGCACACTACAAAGCCAGCAAAACTTCCATCAAAAGTTGGCAACTCTGCCTAAAAGTATCTCCATTTAAAAGACAAAATTCTTTCCTGGCATGACAAGTCTTCAGAGGTTTATTCCACACATAGAGCATTTCTCTTTCAGGAGAGTGTTAACATTACCTTTGTGTTGCTAGCCTTGCCTTTCAGTGAGAAGAGGCTTCGCTGTCACACAGGGCGTTACAGGCAAATAATGCATCTCTCTCGTGTGTCTCTGCCTGAAAGAATCTGCAGAAGGCAGAAGTGACACTATGTCTTTCACATCAAGGAAAGGAAAGCAGGGCGCTCTGAAGTAAGAAGATGGGGGAAGGTCGGATCAACAGTTCAAATGAACATTTCTCACAGTGACTGGATCCTCTCTGTCTGAAAACAGTACTACCGAAATCTCCACTCAAGTGATGTGCCTGTTAAGATCAATAGGAGAAACGGTAGGGGTAGAGGTATCCCAGTAACATGGAACACTTTTTAAATCTTGATTTATTCTGCTGTTTGTCCATCTTTTTCTCTCTGCATTTTTTTCCCAGGTAGCATAGACACAGAGCAAGCATTTATTTTAATTTGTTCTCAATTAAAAAACCAGGAATCCTAAGAATCACTCCAGACTTTTGACCCAGCTATTTCCACTTAAATATAGGGAAGAAAACATTACAACAAATTAGCCTCAAGTGAGTCCACATGTCCCTAACAAGTTAAATATATTGATGTTGACAAAGGAAGGAGAACTCCTATTGCAAACCTTTCTCACTTGGTTCACATTTTGGTTTTATAAACTTCAGCTGGATTGACATGTCTAAGGCAAATGAAACAACTTCTTATAAGGCCAAACAGTCAGGAGCATTCAACAAATGATATTTCCGCCTGTGTAGCTGTCTGCCCGAAGAAGAAAGAAATCTTGTAAATCTTTCTTCCTTGAGCGCTTGCACGGCAGCAGCTATGATCTAGCTCTGGACTAGAAGCTCCTGCCTTCTCTCCACCCCACAGGCACCCTGCGGACTGGTAGATGACAAAAAGAGGTACAGTATTACCATACCTCCAAACACACTGCAACCAAGCTGTTTTTGAGGAATGCACTTAGTGGAAGTCAGAGACCTGCCTCCAGGCTGATTTTAACACATCTCATAGAGTGCGGTCTCATCTTTCCAGGACTGAAACCACCCCATCTCAAACACAGGAAGAAGCATTAGCCTGCAGAGCGGTGCTCTGTAAACCGCATTAGAGGACCTCTGGCACAGTGACTCTCCCCCATCCCACCCACCCCCAACCCTGATGTAGCCATACAGACCTAAATCTGGTACAGACAGGGCAGACACCATTCAGAAAGGGTTTGGGATTCCCCTTTTTCCCACCAACAACCCTGGTAATGTCACCTCACAGGGGAAGAGGAGGCTCATGGACGGCTTGCAGACGGGAAGGCCGTCCGAACCCTCTGTTCCACCCTGGCGGAAACACATCAACAACAGGCTCCAGTGGCTCCAGAAAGAAAACCTCTGTATTAAAAGCCAAATGACGCAGAGCTACAATAATAAATACACGCTATCTCAACTGAATACAGTGTAAAAGGTTGGTTAAAGTTCAGCTTCAGCAATAACAATATATATATATATGCACACACACATACACACACACACACACGCTGCTTCAGTTCTTGATCCAGCCAGAAAGAGACTCTTCCCCTTCCTCAAATAAAGAAAAAACCCGCTCAAACTGTAGTCATTCATATACAAAAAGCTACTCCAACTACGATAGATGCGGTTGATTGGGAGGGTCTTTTATTTCCTGCATCGATTTTTGGAGGGGGGAGGGAGGGGGGGGGTGTCTTTTTTTTCTCTCTCTTTTTTTTTTTTTTTCCTTTTCTTCTTTTTTACTAAAAGGTTCGTTTAAAACGGATATTAAAGATATAAAACGAGCACACAGGATCTGGTCGTCTCCGGCGCGGCGGCGGGGCCGGGGGCGCAGAGGAGCTGCTCCTCTCAGGGCAGGGCATGGCAGGCCGGGACGGGCCGAAGCCCCACAGCCCCCAACCCCGCGTCCCCCCGGGCCGGTACCGCCCCGCCGCGTACCTGTGACACGCTTTAAACCAAAAAAATCAACAACAACAACAACAAAAAAAAAGCCCTCCCAACAGAAACCCACGACAGAGTCCGGCCCGGCGGGAAGCGGCCGCCCCGCATCCCTCCGCACCGCACAACGAAGAGAAGCGGGGGTGGGTGTCACCGGGACCGGCTACTTGGCAGCGGCGGTGGTGGTAGTGGCGGTGCCGGCGGCTGTGGTGCTGCGGCGCTGCTCCATGCCGTTGGGCAGGAAGCCGGCGATGATGGGCACCGGCCAGATGAGGGCGGCCACGCTCCACACGATGATGACCAGAGTCATAAAACAAGCCACCAAGGTAGACTCGATGGGCTTGCGGTTCATCCGCCAGCCCGGTTCCCCCTTCAGCTCCTCCAGGCTGAAATCCAGGCAGCAGAAATTCAGCGGCTCGCCTTGCAGCCAGTACTGACCGGGCTCTGCCGCCGGCGGGTAGGAGAGCGAGGAGGAGGATGAGGAGGCGGCAGCAGCGGAGGCGGCCTGCGGAGCGGCGCCCCGCAGGCGCCCGACCCGCCTGCCCCGCACCCAGCTGCAGCCCACGCAGAGGCGCAAGTCCTGCTGGGCGCCGCCGGCCGCCAGCCCCAGGTGCTCGATGAGCAGCGGCGGCCCCACGCGGTGGAAGGCAGCGGAGAAGAAGGCTCGCCCGTGGCTGTTGGTGGAGAAGAGCAGGAGGTCGCACTGGATGCCCAGCGGGCGGCTCCAGCGCACCAGCAGCGAGCTCAGCATCTGCCGCTGCACGCTGATATTGCAGTGCGGGTCCTCGGCGGGCTGTGGCTGCCCCTGCGGCTGGGGACGCTGCTGCTGCTGCCCGGCGGAGGTGGGAGCGGAAGGGAAAGGCTCTTGACTAGGGGCAGTCGGCGTGCCCGGGCTGGTGGTGCTGCCTTCCTCCTTGCTTGCTGCCCCGTCGAGGTCCATCTCGAGGCTGGCCAAGGAGCGGGAGGAGGAGTTGACATGGGGCAAGAAGAGCTCTTGCTCCTGCTCCTGCTCCTCCTGCCCGCTGGCAGCCGCAGAGGGGCTCCAGCCCTGGCAGGGCGGCAGGCAGGCGGCCAGCAGTGCCGGGAGGAGCAGCGGCAGCATGGCATTGACTTAGAGCCGAAGAGGAGGAAGAGGAGGAACGGGAGGCTGCATGGCGTTGCCGCCTGCCATCTGGGAAGGGAGGCACACTGCTCTCGCCGAGAGAGCGAGAGAAAGGGAAGGAGGGTGGGGGCAGGCGAGGGGGTGGGAGCGGGGCTAGGGCCGCCGCGGCGGCGAGGCGAGCGAGCTGGGAACCTCGGTGACGGCAGCGGCTCCCCCCTTCCCCGCCTCCTCCGCCCCCGGCCCGGCAGCGCCCTGGCGGGAGGAGCCGCGCGCCCGGCCGGCCCCGCTGCCGCGCCCTGAGGTGCCGGGCAGCTTCGGGGGGCAGCGCCTCCCTCCGTTGGGGCACGCGTGGGCGGAAGCGGCCGCTCTCTCAGAGGGCACCTCCTCCGTGGGGGAGAGCTGAGACGCCCCAGCCCCGCTGCCACCCCCGCGTTAGGGGCGAGAGGCTCCCCGCCGGCTGGGGCAGGGAGCGGCGGCGGGCGAGCAGGCGGCGTGCTGTGCCCCGGGCCCGCTGGGTCTCTCCCTGCCCCGCTGGGTCTCTCCCTGCCCGCTTCTCCCGCTTCTCGGGCCGAGAGGGTGACTGCCGAAGAAATCCCCGTTTTTCCCCACCTGGGAAGGCAGGGGCAAGGGAAAAAAGCTGCCTGTGGCCAGCGCCCTCCCGCCGCCGCCTGAGGCGGGGCGGGGTCGGGCTGGGGGGCGCAGGTAGGGAAGGAGCTGGCTGCGCAGACTTCCATTTCCACTTCACGGGACTGGAAAGTGGACGAGGAAGGGAATTGGAACTGCCGGGGTGCCATGGCTAGTTCCTTCCTGTGACGCTCTACAGGTTCGGGCTCGGTCCCAGGAGCGGCTCCGGCCGCCGGGAGCGCGTAGCCCGGCCGGGGCTGAGGCGCAAGGCATCCCTGAGGCGGGCGGCGGGCAGGGGCCCGCCTTAGCACACGTTTGAGCGTGGACGCTCTGTGGCATCCCTGAGGCGGGCGGCGGGCGGGGGCCCACCTTAGCACACGTTTGAGCGTGGACGCTCTGTGGCATCCCTGAGGCGGGCGGCGGGCGGCCTGCCTTAGCACACGTTTGAACGTGGACGCTCTGTGGCATCCCTGAGGCGGGCGGCGGGCAGGGGCCCGCCTTAGCACACGTTTGAGCGTGGACGCTCTGTGGCATCCCTGAGGCGGGCGGCGGGCGGGGGCCCGCCTTAGCACACGTTTGAACGTGGACGCTCTGTGGCATCCCTGAGGCGGGCGGCGGGCGGGCGGCCTGCCTTAGCACACGTTTGAACGTGGACGCTCTGTGGCATCCCTGAGGCGGGCGGCGGGCGGGGGCCCGCCTTAGCACACGTTTGAACGTGGACGCTCTGTGGCATCCCTGAGGCGGGCGGCGGGCAGGGGCCCGCCTTAGCACACGTTTGAACATGGACGCTCTGTGGCATCCCTGAGGCGGGCGGGCGGGCGGCCTGCCTTAGCACACGTTTGAATGTGGACGCTCTGTGGCATCCCTGAGGCGGGCGGGCGGCCCGCCTTAGCACACGTTTGAACGTGGACACTCTGTGGCATCCCTGAGGCGGGCGCCGAGCGGCCTTAGCACACGTTTGAACGTGAAGGTTCTGTGGCATCCCTGAGGCGGGCGGCGGGCGGCCTTAGTACACGTTTGAACGTGGACGCTCTGTCGCATCCCTGAGGCGGGCGGGCGGCCTGCCTTAGCACACGTTTGAACGTGGATGCTCTGTGGCATCCCTGAGGCGGGCGGCGGGCGGGGGCCCGCCTTAGCACACATTTGAACGTGGACGCTCTGTGGCATCCCTGAGGCGGGTGGCGGGCGGGGGCCCGCCTTAGCACACGTTTGAATGTGGACGCTCTGTGAGACGGGGGACGGAGTGCGGCGGCTGTGAGACCTGGCTGCGTTTTCCATCAGGCAGCCGTACCCGCATGATAGTTTATCATCGAGCTAGCTACTCCAGCCCGTTTCGTGACCCTACACTGGCTCGGGTATTGCTCTCGGCACAGGCTGGGACTCGCCGTGCTGTAGTTTGGCGTTTGAAGGGGAGGGACAGCACCGGGTCACAGGAATGATGAACGTTTAGCATTTACCTCGGGCAGAGTGGGATGGAGTTACATTTTCCTGGCATGCATCCAGAACTTGGGGCTCTCCTCTTTGCCTCCGCAGTCCTTTTTTTTTTTTCCTTTTTTGACAAATACAGCTGAAGAAGGGAGGCACGAATACAAAAAGCTGGGCTCACCCCAGAACGTGTGGGACAGTTTATGTCAATGATGGACCTGAGCTCTCTAAGGGGCCCCTCTGAAGTTGGCGTTGGTCCCGTGTCGGGCACGGTCCCACGTTAAGAGGACGCATGGATGTGTTCTCACTTGGAGAATGAGTTGCTGTCGTCTCTCTCCAGTCTTTCAGATGAGTGAGGGTAGTGAATGAGGGTAGGGAGTAAGTTTTAGATTTGCTATAATGCAACATGAATGAAGGTGGTGAATCAGTTCTCTTTCAAAACCCTTGCCTAAATATATAATGATAAAAGCCAGTCACTTGCCTGCTACTCAGAAGAGACCTGAGCCCCAAGGTGGACTTGTGTTTGGTCCCAAATTAGCCCAAAGGGTATAGACATCTACCAGATGTCTACAGTTTGTCTAAGTTCTTAGTTTGGCTTATTGCAGAGGAACATGCCTGATAAAGTGTTCAAAGCAAGCTGTCCAGTTCCAGTCCTGGGTTTTTGTTCAGATGTTAAAATACAGTTAATACAACTTTAAGTGCTATTTCAATCTCTCTTAAATAAGAGTTCTCTGCTAGCTTTTATTGTCCATTGAACATGCCTCTATGCACATCTCCTGGTGTCCTTCGTCATATCCACAGTCCTGCACATTTGTGGGGCTGTCAGTTTTTCTGTTGTAGTATGCCTATAGACCCAAAACCAGATCAAGAGAAGGGCTAGTGTGTAGCAAATAATGCCAAAACCATGTGGCCTTTTGTGCACGACTTGCATTGCGTTGGGATTTTGGCTCAAAGGGCTGGAAATGAAACTAAGCCTCATAAATAAGATTTAGCTCCTGAACACTGTTGCAGTATGTGGGTGGCAAATGTTCTCAGTCAGAGCTTCTTTCAGTCTCAACTCCCAGCACCCAGCTGAATGCAGCCAGGGGTATTCATGAAGAAGTTTGAGGAGGAAGAGTTGAACGAAGTTTCTTTTCCTGCAGGGAAAGATTAACCTGCCATGGGAAGGTTAAATGCAGTTAGCATCACTTAGACTACCATGGTGAAGAACTAAAAGATGTCAATTTTTGTTTCAGGTTGGAGATGCACGGGTGCCTCATACCTATTCCTGTTCATCAAGGAATAATTGAGCAGCTGGGTAGAAGCAAAAGGTATGTTAGATCATTGCTTGATAGCCATTTCATTTATAGGTCTATCATATATAATTAATCTCTGCATGGATTCAGTCGTTCAAAGAAGTTGCAGCATGCTTGAAAAGTCTTCACAAGCAGTGATAATATATAGAGGTCTGTTCTTTGGTTTTCAGCCATAAATCTCAAAGAACAAAGTAGACTTATGGTTGAGGAGGCTGAAGCATAACAAAATCTAGGGCCAGCCGAAGGTGACCCATAGCCTGTGTCCTCCAGGCAGATCAGGATGTAGATTTTGCAGGCTTGATTCTGTAGATACGTAAGTAGAACCACAATGTGCTCTGTAGGTCACAGTAGCATTTGTCAGTGTGGTAGAGGAGGTGTGAAGTGGGCTAAAACGATAAAATTTTAGAAGGGAATAATGAGGTAACAAGGCGGTAGGAGTTTCATGAGACAGGCTGCAGAGCTGTTGGGAGGATAAAGACTAAAGGTAATTGGTAAAGGACAATTAGAATCTTTAGGAGTTGTTTTAGTGACATTGTAACAGAACATTTTTTTATCCAAGTATCCCTTGTGAAATATTGCAAGGAAGATGAAATAAAGAATAAGTATTTCTGCTCAAGTGCTGTTAAAATTTCACCTCATGAGGGTGCTGGTTCAGAGCTGAAGTCTCATTGCAGCTAATGGAAACTGACCCTAAGCAGGTGCAGGTTCCAGAAGGAAATCCATAATTGCATTCAAGTCAAAAGCTTGTGATCCTCAGGCAGTGTTTCTCAATTTTGAAAGTGTATGTTGATCTGCACTGAGGAGAGAGAATAATGGTGCAACATTTCTTGACAGAGGATGTGCTTTTGAGGTTGTCGTTCCTGAAAGGGGTTTCATGTGGGAGAGAAGATGGGAAAGCAGCAGAGTGAAGGGTGGGATATCCAGCTATAACATCACAGGGAGATTTTTCTGTGGAAAGACACCTATTGTCAACTACAGAAAAAAAGAGATGTTAGGAGCAAGTACAGCGATTATAAAATAAGTTACCTATCTCCATAGAAGTGCCAGGTAAATAAGGAGAATTTCACGGTCAACAGCTGAAGAGGGAGGCAAGGTCAGGAGAAAGAGGTTGGTACTTGACTTCTCTCAGAAAAGAGCAGTTTCATTTCTGTGAAAGGAGGAGGATCTGATCATCCTGGGGACTGTTGTGACAGAGATACTTATTCCCAGCTTAGGAAAAAAAAATGGTTTTGTGGTATAATTTAGAAGGCTTGGTTGGCTAATGGTTTCACAGCTGATGGGGGGGAGAATCTTAGAGAAACATAAGCGCCGGTCTTCTGATGGCTGTGGAATATACTCCTTGAAGAGTCATTGATAATTGGTGGTTTCCTGGTTGAGGAAGGAGCTAAGGGATGTTTCATACTGCCCACCGATGTGTTGCTTTGATTGTGAGCACAGTGATCAGAACCTTCACGCCTCCTCCTCCTCCTCCTCCTTCTCACTTGGTATTCTTGGGTATTTGTCAGAAATTATTTGCGATGAACTTGAAAGACCACTGAAGTTTCTGAAATAGGTAATAGAAGACAGTTGGACTGAGCAGCCTGGTACTGCTACATCACATCAGAAAGATTTATCTGCAGAAAACAGAGATTATGCACTGCATGGAACCTGCCAGGGTTTTGTACCACTCTTGATGTGAATATCAGAAGCCCAGACAAAGGGAACAGCCAGTTGGCAAGCAGGCTGAGAACAAGGGCATAGTCTGTCCAGAGAAGTCAACTCATGTATCTCAGCAAAGACATGCAATTCTATCAACAGCAGATACCAGCCACCCTCTTGGTTATACAGACACAGATGTCCCTGAAGCCATGAAACGACCCACGTCACAGAGCTGGGGAGTCATCAAAGATGACTTATTTTAAAATACCTCTGATAAATATGCCCTTTTAGATTTAAATATTGTCAGCATTTTCAGCCCAACCTCAACACCAATCTTTAACCCCTTACACAGATCACCACACCGTCCTGCAGGAAGCTGTGCCTTCCTAGCCAAGGGACTGAGATGAGGGGCCAGGGGAGGTGAGAGAATGAGCTGCAAGGGCCAGACTAGGGCTGTTTAGGCTGCTGCATGTCAGGATGGGCTCTAATGGGGGACCTGTGGTCTGCAAACCCACAGCTGCTGGAGGGTGGGCTGAGAGAAAACAACCACCATCCAAAAGTAGCGAAGGTGAGTTATCATGGCAATTACTACAGAGTTTAATCCAGCTGCAAATACAATTGCTAGAAATTGGGACAACATCACTCAGAGCATCAGGGGGTGTCACTAAGATAGAGGTCCTGCAGGATGAGGGCTCTCTGACCTTTGGGGAGTACCTAGGAGTTCATGTCCAGAACTCTGTTAGACTCTGTGTTGTACCAGCACAGACTAAAAAGCCTGCTTTTAAATCTAAAGATAAGTGTGCAATATGTGCAGAGAATTTTAAAGGGAATGTATTAATAGACTTTCAGAGCTTTTTTTTTTTTTTTTTTGGTAATATACATTATATGGGTTGAGGCTTTTAGACAAAGATCAAAAAGAAATGACAGGAAAAGAAAAATTAGTGGAAATGGGTGTAAGAGACAAGTGGTCCAAAGAACAAACTGTACCTCCACAACTGAAGATGATCTTAAAAAAAATCCCAAAAGACCAGACTGGTTTGAGGTAATGGTAAAATAGAAAAAACCCTATAATATAGGTTGGTGAGAACTAGTTGGCCTCTAAAGAGTGATAAATACAGTACTTCTAGATATTCCATTTTACAGTGAGGTTTTAAAGATGGGTTTTGACCTGAAGTGGTCTTGTAGGAAGACTGGATTCATGTTCTTGTCTAGGTTTCCACCTGCAGGTTGGGTACGACTCTCACTCACATGAGATTTCTCCCAAGTGAACTGCTAAAGCTTAAGCAAGATTCACCCATGGACTCTATTTGTGTCTTGTAATACCACACTTGATTATTTTAAGTTTTATTGACCAGGAGCCAGGCTATAACTAGAACCTATTTTGCCTGATGTTTATTTCACCAGCAGACCTATCCAGTGTTGGAGCTTGGCTGAAACTGGCAAATTTAGGATCTGGTATGGTGATAAAGGTAATGAATCTAAATTAAATTGTCTGTGCAGGCAAAATTGACACTCATGAAACCTCAGATGGAATTAAAGAGCAATATAACATTTTTGTGTGTAGCAGCAGAGTATATACATTAAAATACCTGGGACTACTTTCTACCAGTTTGCTAAATGCCATTGTAGGGGTGGGTTTGGCCAGATGTCAAGCATTGTGTATTCATGAAGGACAGATGTTTTAAGCATATGAAGTAGCCCCAGGGTTCTGGGCAAACCCTGACGTGTCACAGCCATTCTTGAAGGAAAAGAGATGTCAGCTAAAGCAGTAGTTGTTTAATGTCAGTGCTGTGGAGGTACTAGGAATATGGAAAAGATATTGTGTGATTACATATCAAATTGTTCTGCAAAATATTTGTACATAAAATAGCATTCCTTAATGACTGTTTTATGAGTTTGTCTTTGGAAAATCTAAACATTTACCTCAACAATACATTGAAAAATAGCTCCCTGGAAAGCATTTAGTTCTGCAAATACTTTGAGTGTTTCTCAGTCTATTCTGAACACGGCCCTAGAGCTTCCCTTTACTGATATTTATATCTGTATAGAAAAGGGAGACAGGTGCAGAAGTCTGGTATTAGTCTGCATGAAGCAGACGTGGGTTTGGCACTCCTGTGAGCTTCCAGTGTGGCCTCAGTCTCCCTTATGGCTTTAAAACTCAGCTAAAAAACTAGGCAATCCCGCTTCCCTGGGGAGTTGCAAGACACTTGGACTATGAAGCATTCTGTTTCCACAGGAGAGAAAGTCCAGCTAGTTCACAGGTCATTTAAGAGCTGTGTTTGCCATACTGCACAGAAGACATACAAACAAGATGTTGTCGCTTACAGTCTGTATCCTGAAGAACTTTTGCAGGAAACAAGTGGATGAGAGTCAGAGTTCAGAGGAGAGGATATGATACAGAGATTGTGTGTGCAGCTCCTTAGCCTTGACCCTGGCAGTGTTCAAAGCCAGGCTGGATGGGGCTTTGGGCAACCTGGTTTAGTGGAGGATGTCCCTGCCCATGGCAGGGGGTTGGAACTAGATGATCTTTAAAGTCCATTCCAACCCAAACCAGTCTGTGATTCTGTAATCCGCTGCCTTGCTGTTATTAGCTGGTACTTCAATGCTGTGTGATACATGACTGAGGCATTGTAAAGGACTTTATAGCAGGAACCCTACTGGTTTGAATGTAGGTTTTTGTCTGCAGTCATAAAGGGAAGTGTAGAATCAAGAAGCAAAAATGGAGGCTGCAGTTGACAGAGTGAGTGTCAGTAACAAATACCACTGGTATGGGGCAGGACTGATTTGTGAAGGACTTTGAAAGGGCGAACAAGGAGTTGGCATTTGGAGCAGTGGAAGAGAAGAAATGACAACAAACTCTGAAAGCTCAAGGGTGATGTGCCCAGTGAATGAACATGAGACAGATCTGGGTGCTCTAGCCAGAGAGGAGATTACAGTGGGGAGGATGCCCAGGCCTTGGCTAGGACTTTTGGCAGAGCAGGCTGAGATGGGTAGTGCTTTGGAGATGCTGCATGAGGCAATCAGTGACATTTGAAGCACAGCAGTATCGACATCAGCAGTAAAATTAGCAGTCAAATATAAACTCCTCTTTGCCTCCACACTGCATCAACACTGTAGATCAGGGCGCCTAAAGCTGCTCTAGCTGTTGGTGTGCTTGAGTTCTCAAGTAGCACTTGGGTACCGCTTGCAGTGGTCTGCATACTAGTCACACGCATGGCCCTGTTTGGGAGCCCTTGCCTGCTGTCCCTTATCCAGTGAGACACTTTTGCTGTCCATCAAAATGGGAAAAGAGATTCATCGGCCTCTGTGGGTCAGCAGAACTGCATGAACTCTTTCTGGAAGTGTCCAGACCAGTGAGTGGGACCAAGTCCTCCAAGCAGACATAGCTAGGCTGATGCCCATCCCTTCCCTCCTGAGAAGCAGTCCTGAGAGAAGGTGGTTACACTTCCCATTCCACTCCTCAGTCCAGCATCATAATTACTTCCAGAACAGCAGACAGCCTGAGCTTCCAACTAGCAGATTCAAAGAAACTGTCAGCTGTTTCTCAGTTAGGTAGGAACCAGCTTTAAAATGAAACAAAATATTCTTTGTTTCTAGGGAACTTGCTAGTTCACGCTACTTATTTTCCCAGTAATGGCCACAATCAGTATGACATTGCAACAATTGTCTGAGCCATAATTAGGCACTCAAACCCCAAAACTAGTGCTCAGACATCTGTTACACCTTTGCTAAACCGGAGTAGCTTCATGGAAGTCAAGGGAGTCAGACCATCAATTCCTAACTTCCAAAGCACCCTTGTCCCAATCCAGCAATGTCATTACACAAACGAGACGACTGATCGCTTTTAGCAGGACCGCTGCACTCATGGATGCAATTGTGTATCATGCTGGGGACTGATGAGGCACTACACAAGTAAGAAAAAATGCAGGTTTCTGCCTTTAAACCTGATGCGTTAAACAAGCAGCAGAGGAACAGGGGCTCTTCAAAACCAAAGATTTTCTGTTTTCATGCAAATATTCCCCATGTTCTGAAGCGGAAGGGGATGCTTAGAAAACACATGCTGTACATACAGCTTGCTCTCTGAAAGATCGATACTCACTCAGCGTTACCTACTCTTTTTGTGAACTAATAATTGCAAAACAAGCAGGGAATATGGCCTCTGATGTTATGTGCCTGGTTCTTCACCCAACTGGCCAGGTGCAAAAGGTGTGCCTGGGGTTTTTTTCCTATGTCTTGGCTTAAAGAGGGGCACATATCAGCCTGAAGATAGGTATCTTAAATTAGTCTGGGGGATCTGTAGCTTGAGCCATCACGTCAGATGCTACACTTTCTAAATACTATATGTGAATCCATCACCCACATCATTGCGTTTGCTCTTGGCCCTTGTCACTATGTCACTGTAGAGCACCCAGAGCTGACAATTGCTGTTTTGTCGTCTCAGAAAGATACCACTAGTAATGGTTAATCTGCCATAACCATTTTCAGGCTCCTTTTCTCCAGCTCTAACTATGAGTGAAGCCACTGTTTCTCTTCTCCTCTAGACCCCTATGCTATGGTCTGTCTGGACTAATCCTGCCGCAGTTAATGAACTGTGCTGGTAGAAATGCCATGATCCCCTGGTTTCCAGGTGTACTCTTCTTAACTGCAAGAGAAAGACTCAGTTAAGAGAATGTGATGTAGGCCTGTTTGTGCTTTTGGGCATATTTTATCCACAGAGGTAAAAATAGGATTTAAAAATTTAATTCCCTGTATTGTCATTGCAAGTCAGGAAAATTTAATTAGTCCCTGTGGAATTTCCAGGTGCAATGACAGTCAGGGATGCTGACACTAGTGGACTACTAGAATAAAGAGGAAAATCTGATAGAGAGTTTATAATACTTTAATTAGCCTAATGCCTTACCAGAAGATTATTTCTATTGCATTGTCTGCATATCTGAATGTTGAATTAACTTTCATCCCAGAAATAAAATACTCACTGGCTACATTTTCTTCCTCCTGCCAGATCAATAGCAACTGCAAGCAGCATAGATCAGAATCTGTTTTCCCAGCTTTTTTCTTTCCCAGAAGAGAAAGGAGCATCTTCCTCTCTCAGGAAGCAGTTTGCTCAGAAACCCATAGGATTACCTGAATATCCTGGTTTAGAAGTTCTTCAATTTCCTTTCCTTTTAACTTTTGCCCATGCTTTTGCTGTTTGATTTTGGTTTGTATCTCTTGTCACTGATGTCTGCCGAGACGCATATTCCTGCCTACAGTTAATCAAACAGATGGCTTCTCTGTACTCCAGAGTGATAGATGCTAATCCACTGATCGTGGCTTTTGAAGTGGTGTTTTACGGGTGTTGGAGCCTAAAGTTTTATATACAGTGCCATGTAACACAGTGACATGTAACAACTTCTGAAAAAAACCCTTATCATTAATCTTGGACTTTCATCCCTGTTTTTTACTTCAGTCTATTGCCCTACCTGCGTGGATTTTGTTTTCTACTGTGCTGATGTTGAATCCTTGCTCAGAAAGCTGGACCTTGACTTGCATGCTGAAAGGTTGCAGAACGTTCCCCAGGCAGCAGCATAGGTTTTCTGCCTGCAGTATCTGAACCTGTACTCCCAGTCCTCCTCTGCTATCAATTGTACCTACCAATTCTGAAACAGTGCAGCCAGGACTCCATGTTAGATGTCTCTCACTGTGTAGAATGACCAGTATAGTTTGCTTTCACTTTCTGCTAGCAGCTCTGATTAAGTGGACGTACTGGATGGCTGGTCCCATGAGACAAGGAGCACAGTTTCAGCTTAGGGACATTTTTATCTCACTTCTATTCGCACTGCTTCTAGCCTACAAATAGGGAGAACGATTTAGTATGTCAGCAGTGATAAGGAGGAAGCTGCAGAAGTGTTGAGTGAAGGTAGTTGCTTGTTATACTGGTAATTGCTTAAAAGGAAATACAGAGCTTGGTGTCACATTAACAGCAGCAACAACAACAAATTTTTCAGAATCAATATATTTGTGCCTTACAGAGAAAATCAGAGAATCATTGAATGGTTTGGGTTGGAAGGGACCTCAAAGTTCATTTAGTTCCAACCTCCCTGCCATAGGCAGGGACACCCTTCACTAGGTGTCCCAAAGCCCCATCCAACCTGGCTTTCAATGCCTCCAGGGATGGAGCTTTCACAACCTCTCTGGGGAAACCTGTGCCAGTGCCTCACCACCCTCATAGTAAAGAACATGTAATCTTCCTAACATCTAATCTAAACCTGCCCTCTTTTATCTTGAAGCCATTGCCCCTTGTCCTGTCACTATGCTCCCTGGTGAACAATCCCTCTCCCACTTTCCCATAGGATCCCTTTAAGTATTAGTAGGATGTAATGAGGTTTCCCCCAAGCCTTTTCTTCTCCAGGCTGAACAAGCCCAACTCTCTCAGCCTGTCTTTATAGGAGAGGTGCTCCAGCCCCTGATCATCTTCATGGTCCTCCTCTGGACTCCCTCTAACAGCTTTCATGTTATAGGGTCAAAATTAGGAAGAAGCATGGAGCATAAGCATTAGCCAGTCTGCCAGAATTTTTGTTTCTTTATGTGGTTGGAGGAGGTGGGTACTAGACTCTCCCTGTTGTCAAGTACACCGGTAGCTGGTTTTCTCTAGAGATTTTACAAACACTGATGCTATTTTTGTTCCATAATTTTATATTCTTGAGCACACACACAAGGAACAAAAAAATGTTCAAGTAAGCAGAACTTACCGAGGCTTTGCTGATGAGTGAAGATGAATATGGTTAATTATTTAGCATTATTTTCTTATTCAAAATAGTGTCTTTAGCATCAAACATTGACATGATGCGCTATGAAGTTTTCCTCAGTGGTAAAACCAAATGACATCATTTAAGTAATGTCATTTGTATCCGAGGCTTAACTGACACAGAAAGCCTTGTGACAGTCCTTTTGACACAAGAGCAGAACTGTGATTTCTTGTTTCATTGTTGAAAAGAAGACCTTGAGGTATGCTTGAAAAATACATCTTCAAAGGCAAAATCCAAAACCAGTTTCAAGGCAGTGGAGCTTTGTTTGTGAAAATTCTTATTTACTATACCCAGAACTGGTTTGGACTAAGGCTTCTCCCGCAGGCAATTTTGACACTAAATAAATGAATATAAAAACATTCTGAAGTAGAACTGAAATGTGAAATTCCTCAGGAAATTAAAATTCTGAAGAAATTTGTTTCCAAGCTGTTACTGTATAGCTTTTAAAGAGCGGGCTTACTACTATCATGTCAATAACAAAAACTGCTGGGTGCCAACCATACTATCTTGATTAATTTTGCGTAGACTTTGCATCAAAATGATGTCTCAAATGTCACATATCTGCAATATTATGTTTATATATTATCTAATATTACTTAATACAAAATACAGAAGATAACACATCCGAAAGCCAGTATCAAGCAGTAACATCAAAAGCGGTTGTATTTTATTAAACCAAGCGTTTCTGCAAGATGACAACAAAACTGAGAGGGTCACATCACTGAAAACTGGACTGGAAGGTGGCCCGTTGTCACAGAATGGTCTGATCTCCCCAAAGCTGAATTTTGTGCCAACCCTGCAGGCCAGGCCTTGGGCTCACACCAAACGCTGCCCTGATTATTAGTGTTGTCAGAAAAATCCTCTGTAGAGATTTTACTCGTGGTCACTGACAGACGGGTCAGGTTCTTCTAGGTCTCCTGATAGATGGTTTCCACTGTGCCAGGGCTACAAAGTGGGTATGGATACAAATGCTGAAAAATTCATTCAAAAGGCCAGGTTTTCCTCTGATTTACATCAGCAGCATCCTGTTGATTTTGACAGAATTAGTTCTGATTAAGACACATGAGAGCGAAGAGGATTGAGACCATAAATTGGACTCCAGCATGGCCAGGCACTGGCTGAAACACGGGTATTTGTGGTTTCAGTAATTTTTTGGGTCTAGTTTTTCAGCTACTAGAAACTGCTTTTGAAGCCAATTCCATTGAAAAAGTATTTGCCTCACATAAAGTATTTGCTCCTGAGTCCCATAGGGACCGTCAGCATTCAGGGAACAGCTCTGGGAGCTCAGCACTGAAGTATTGTTTGTATAAATGGCAGACCTGTAGTACTACTGCATCCAGATCCATTCACTTCGCTGCAGAGAAGTTACAAAAGGCACTATAAAAACTTATGGATGATATCTCTGGTAGTGCTCATATATAGGTAGTCAACAAAACTATTCCAAGCGTTTAAAGCCTATACATGAGGCAGGATGACCTCATATGCACATGTATCTATGTTATATATAGATAATATTGTCTTTGCATGGAAACTTCTCTTTCATTGTGCCACTGAGTTTTCCATAAAAGCCAGATTCAGATATGCACTGAGTCATGTTGAAGTCCACCGTTAACAACTGAGCTCTGAATGGGAGGCAGTTCCTGGCCCTCCATATTTTGTCCACAGTGTGGTCTCCACTGATGTGCCATCAGAATAAGCCCTGCAGTGAACCTGAATTCTTTGATTAACCTTTCTGGTAATGATGTACAGAGGTGCTCCACTCTGCCACTGCTTTCTCCAGTTTCAACCTATGACTACAAGTACCTGGGAATATGTCCTGCATTTTGCTCTGTGTCAGTGTACAGAAGCATGGAATAACTTGAGTTAGAAGGGATCATTGGACCACTTTGTCCAACCCTCTTGCTCTTATCTGGGTCATCTAGAGCAGGTTGTTTGGGGCCATGTCTGATCAGGTTTTGAGGATCTCCAGGGATAGAGACACCACAAGCTCCCTGGGTAACGTGTGCCAGTCTTTGACCACTCATATTTAAATGGAATTTCCTGTATTTCACAAAATCATAGAATGACAAAATGCTTTGGGTGGGAAGGGATCTCAAAGATCATCTAGTCCCAACCCCCTGCCAACCCTCACTAGACCAGGTTGCCCAAAGCCCCATTCAACCTGGCCTTGAATGCCTCCAGGGAGGGGGTTTACACAACCTGTCTGGGCAACCTGTTTCAACATGTGTCTATTCTCTCTTGCCCTTTAAGTGGATACCAGTGAGCTACAGCTCACTGGATACCACTACAGCACCTAGCACAGTGTGAGCAAGTCTTGGTGATACCTGTAGGTGCCTCTGTAGTAAAAAAACAACCCATAGAGAAATAACAGGAATGGTGCCACAGGATTCGTCTTCCCAGCATTCCCAGAAGCCTCCAGTACTTCTTAATTAAATTGAATAAATAATTAATTTAACACCACAGACATTGCTTGAGATGAGCTTAGTGCTCATGAAGCAGGAACTTAGAGGATCACCACATGGGAACAGCGTGAACCTCCTTGTTTGATGTAGCTCCTTCTGTGCAGGGTAGGTGGACAGCGGGCAGAGCGAGCCTCGGCCACCGAGGTGGGGCAGACCTTCTGCTGGACACTAGCAGCCCACTTCAGGAGCTGGGGGCTGTGCAGGAGTAGGTGAGCTCTGTATTCCTCTCTCTCTCCCCACCTTTGCCTGAAGTTTGCTATAAAGGTAAAACTGAGCCTTACTTGTCAGGAGAGAATGACATGATCCCTGAGGTTAGCAAAGCACTCGGAGACCCTTTGGGAAGAAAAGCGCTATGTAAATAGAAGCTGATTCCTATGGGTTATTAATAGATGTATCTGCAAAAGTAATGTGCAAACTACAAAGGAAAGATCATTCTGAATTAAATTACCATAATTTTTTTCATTGCTATCTCTTTCCAGGAGACCTGGATAATACTGCTAACAATGACAGGTTGAATAAGAGACAGGGTTTGTGTGGGCCAGAGGTGGGAACAGAGAAGGAGACTAATTATATCTTTTTTAACCTTTGCATGCAGCTGGGCAGGATAAAAATGAATTATGCAACCAGCAACTGAACTGTTATCCCAGTGGAGGCTGCAGAATGGTACCCAGGTCATCCAGAAACATGATCTAAGCTGTCCCGTGTCTTCTGGATCTAACCACTTTACAAATCATTAAACAAAATTGGTATTTTCTGCATGCTTCACCTAGGGCTCACGTAATTATCCTATGGACAAAGCAAACCAGATTTTTATCTTACTTGCTTTTACCTCAACAATGCAGAGGAAGGAGGGCAAGCCCTGATGTGGCATGGGCAGAGCTGAGTTTAATAGGTTAAAGACTGCTTTTACAGTCACTCATGTGTATCATTTGACCATTTTCTCATGTGGTGTTTATTCCACTTTTAATGTGTGTTTTGACATGAAGCTTCTTTCAAAGATCAGAAGTAGATGACAAGGTGTGGAGGGGCCTTTAACACCTATATCGCTCAGCAGAGTAGGAGATGTCTGACCAGAAAGGGAAAGTGCCTCTTTGCAGGCAGCAGTTATGGAGAAATTGAGGAATACAATTCCCATGAAATAAGAACTCTTTTTAATCTGCTCCTTGACTTTCTTCCCCAAAATTCAATTCGAACTACAGTTTAAACTATGTGATCTGTTACTGCTATCCTTTACAGGGGGGTTGGCATAAAATGGAGTCATATTCCAAGCAAAGCGTTTGACCCTTCAGTCTTGGCTTTCTTCTGAACTCTATTCCCACTGTGTTGCAGCATCATCTGTGCCCCACAGCAAATTAACCCTGCCTGTATCGTACAAAGGGCTTGTTATGAACAGAGTTTGGTATGTTGCTCTGTAACACTTCAGCCAGTCAGCCCTTTCTTGGCCGAGCTTATCAGAATTGAACTCTGGAAGCTGAGTGAAGCGTCTTTGACAATCTGAAGCCAAACCTTGCTCAGTTTTCTATTAGTTCATTATTTCCAATTTAGTCTAATACAGTATTTATTAGCTTAGTGACACTAAAGGGCTTTCAAACTTGCAGCCTGAGCCAATTTACCGAATTCAAAAATTTTTGGGTTTTATTTTCATTCTGTATTGTCTCCAGAAAATAGTATCAGGCATGTCTGCATTTTGAGAAGAGGATAGGGAATCCATTGTATTTGGTTGCAATTAGAGCAATGTTTCACTGGAATAGCTGTGCCAGATGGAGTATGGACTGTGAGGTTAAACCTTTTTGTGGATATCCTGATACCTCAGAGATGAGCACATGCCATTTCTTTGTTTCAAGTAGTGTAAAAAGCCAGAAAATTAAGTGGAAATACTGTATTAAGATGCAAGACAAATTCTCTTCCCAGAAGGTCACATTTTACTGAATTGAAATTTCCCCACGTTCTTGCCTCCTATAATCTGCAGCACCTTCCGTACCTGCAGTCAAGACCTTGTGATTTTGTAATTATTTAAACATTAAACCCTTGCCACCTGAGTGACTGGATGAATTTTCATTGAACTGCTAATAATGACCCAATTAAGCAGTAGCCTGTGCCAGTATCCGTAGGAAGGCCAAGTCAGGATGTGTAAGACAACCCAGTATAGCAGGTCTGTTGATTGATTTGTTGATTCTCTCCTGAGGAACGAGCTCAACATTTAAATTCCTATTTTTTTTTTAAACCTCCATGCGACTGGTCTTGCTTCAGGAACAATCTTGGGACCTTCTGTGATAGCACTGTTCTTCTGGGCATGGAACCAGTTAACCTCAAGGGATGGGAGGGCTTGCTGGAATAGCAGCAAGTTGCAGCACGTGTGTGCTGTGTGTGAGCAGCTGAATAGGCTCTCCTTGCAAGCAGCACACAGCAGCCATGGGAAGCAGAAATACCTGTGGCTGGCTGGACTTGCTCTCCTTGCTTGGCTATTTCCCCACTGTTCAGGAGTAATTATCACCCCCACACAGCCCATTACGGTGCAGAATTTTAAATCAAATCTTGTCAAATTATTTCTCACTCTTAAACTTCCTAATCAAGTCCCATGATCTAAATTAGTTCCTGTTGCCTCACTTTCTTTGATGACTTCGCTGCTGCAGAGGGGTCAGATGAAGAAATCTGAGGAAAGCTCAGCAGAGCTGAAGACCCGCCTCTATCTTTGCCCATCAATGCAATTTTTCAGGGCCCAAGACTTGCAGACTTTCAGTGAACACTAAGCTGTGGCCAGGGTTGCTTCCCATTTCTAGGAGATCATAAAAGAAATGGTAAATCTGAGGGGACTGAGGCGATAAGAATTAAACCCACTCACACTGTTGCCAGTTACTATATGTGCTTGAACTAGATCTTCTCCACTTCTGTGTCAGGTGTGGCACCGGTAGGCATCCTCATGTCACGCTGTTGGCGTGAGAGGAGGGTGAAGATAACAGCGTATAATTCTTTCCCAGATGAAAATAAAAGACCTGGTAACTGATTTTCAAGGGCTTTAAAATACTTATTGGTCTCTTGTTGCCTGTCTGGTACTCTGCAGCTTAGCTTTTCACTTGCTGAGCTAACAGTCACAGCTTAGGCCCACAGGACACTGGTTCAGGGGTAACTTCCCAAGCATGGATTTGGGCCAGAAATGGGCCCTCATGGAGAACGAGGCTCATAGTTGGAAGAGGTTGTCTTGTCACCAGGGCTGGGAGAAATGGAGAGCTGGGTTTGTTGGTGACTCAGAACTTTTGCTGAATTCAGGGGCTTCAGAGAGAAGCGGAGAGAGGACTGTAATAGGACACTGCCCAGGTGTCTGACACTAGCAGAAAGCAAACCAGGAAGCCTAAAATATGGTTTAGGAACTACTTCAAATTTCAGCACTGCTACAGCTGATGCTTTTTCAGGTGGGTGCTATTTGTGTTTTTCACATGAAATTCAAAGGTATTAAGCCCACAGTTTAGCATTTGCAGCATGACTTGCAAAGGACTGGTCAAGTGCTTAGACTTACCTACCCAGTTAAGTGGTTGTACTGATTTGTGACCTCAGGGGCTCTAGTTTCCTGCCTGCTGGAATCCATTTTTCCTCCTGGAAAAATGAGTACATGGAGTTGCTGGTAAGGACATTGCAGTATTGAATGTGTTGGAGGCGCATGCAGAAACATCAAATAATGTGAGGGATGTGTTGATCCATGGGATGGTAAGAGTTGCAGCACTGCAGCTGGGACACGTATGTCTTAGCATGAAGCCCCACCAAGAAGCTCCTGGTATGCATGAAGCACTGCTACTGTGTTTTGCTCAGCCAGGAATGTCAGAGCAGATGTTCTGCCAAGCTCCAGTGAAGCCAGCCTGGGCATGGGGACAGGGTATTGCAAAGATGAAGAAAGGCTGTGCATCTGTGCTCAGTAGCAGAGAAGGGGGAACAGGTTGCATGAGAATTGACAGGCCTGGAGTAAAGAAAAAGGGATGGAAATAATCTCTTGTAGGGCGAAAGCTGTGACCTCATCCTGGATCTGTTTTGCCCCCCTTCACCAATGTTGTTCTTACGGGATGTCTGAAGAATGAAAGGAGAACTGAGTGATTATTTTTAGGCTACGCATTTCCTCTGGCTGTGCTATGACTTGACAACCTTCCTTGGTGACCTCAGTGCTGTAGGGTAACTAACTAGTTGCCTGTAGTTCTCCAAAAGAGAGAGACCTGCACTCATCCCCTATTACATGTTTATGACTATACTTGGGAAAACTTGCGTGACCCAGAAATTATTGCCAATATTTAAGGGGATTGACTGAACATTGGACGGCTCTCTGTTACGATGTCATGCTGATCTTCTCCAGTCCAGATGCTGCTCTTTATGCTGCTTCTTGTAATAAGACATCTCTTCCCACCCTCACCTCTTCCATAGTGTGCATAAACACTTATTTAGTGTACATATCACCAGTTACTTTGTTTGTACTCTGTGATTAAATTGTTATGCTGGATGGATTCAGTAATACCTCTTGTTACCATCAGATTAAGTCCTGCTTTTAGTTTCATTCTCCTTTCTAAGGGTACTTGGTATACTTATTTTCGGCAGAAACCTCAGTCAGTGTTACTTAATTTATAACATATCCTTGATATATTCTGGTCCATTAAACAAAGGAATGTCTTCACAACTCCTTCTGCAGACAAATTATAGCCCTATTTGAGAGTCTGCATTTTGAAACATTCTTTAGCTCTAGCCTAGATAGGACATTGAGTTCCCCTGATCACAGTCCCATGTGGGGTCTGGTTTGCTACACCGCAACGGTTCATCCCGCGCTTCCTTCATGGAGCAAGCTTCATTCTGAACTTTAACAAATGAAAGGTGCTAATCTTTTCCTGTGCTTACTGTTATTATCTTTGGCTTGCAGAACGAAAAACAACCATGAAATGCCAAAAGCAGGGAAATTTGCTGGATGCCAAATGTATTTCTGCCAAGAACCTATATATGTAAAAAGCAGACAATTGGATAGTCAAGGACATCTTTTCGTAGCTCACAGAAAGCCAAATTATTCCAAAGGTCTTAATTTTCCTATTATTAGGGGCTTGGCTTGTCTAAAGTAGTCTAAGAGGTGAAAATGTTGTTGCTATTCAGCAATTATAGGAGGTATACAAACAAAAAACCCTTATTATTTTGATAAGAATGTATAATCAGAGAATCCCAGAACTGTTTATGCTGAAATTACTTTTAAGATCCTCGAGTCCAACCATTCACCTAATACTGCCAAGTCCACCCCTAAACCGTGTCCTGAAGCACCAACCTTTTCAATACCTCCAGGGATGGTGACTCAGCCAGTCCCCTGAGCAGCCTGTTCCAATGACTGCCAACCTTTTTGGTGAAGAAATTGTTCCTAATGTTCAATCTAAACGTCCCCTGGTACAAATGGAGGCTGTTTCCTCTTGTCCTACAATATCCATATCTATTTATATGTACTTTTTATATATAGAAGGAAACTTACATTTTACTGGCTGCTGGGACATTTCATGACAGTTCCATTCCTTTTCTAACAAACACATATTTTCTTATTCAGGCAGGCAAGTTGCATTGACATCCTTGTCAGAGGTCCAATTCCTCAGAGGCATTTAGCCAACTTTGATGTAGAAGGGAATTTGTTACCTAAAGTGTCACAGAGGAGTTGGGCATAAATACCTCCAAAATAATGCAGGATGAAGGCTTCAACTCCACCAACTTTGGTGGCATTCCTCCATTTACAAGCAGCATTGTTTTGTCCAATAACTATTGGCCATAGTTAGCAAAAAAAAAAAAAAAAAGCAAGGGTGGGGTTGGGGGTGGGGGAAGCATAGGAGAAAAGAAGAGAGTCCTGGAATTGCAGATAAAAGGGGAATCAATCCTTGGAGGACTGGAGAGAGCTGAAAGAGTGTGAAGAAACTCCAGGCATAGGCAAAGAAAAGTCCTTAAGGGAATAAAGTTGAAAAATAAGATTTCAAATGTTAGCAATCACTTTCAAGATGTTATCAGCCACTGCTAGTGTGTTGTCATGGGGAGAAAAAGGCATTGCAGCATCAAAGGAAACAAGGAATGTAATGAAGAAAGAAATTAGAGGAGTAATTTACATCTATTTGGTGGTACAATCTTCAGAGGCACTTTTTTTAATTAGCAGGTTTGGGCTGTACATGTTAGAGTACTGAGAGCCGGGTGGAAGTCTCCAGAGATGTTTTGAGGCAGCAATTTGGATGGTCACAGAGCATTTCTATAGCCTCACAGTTTATCAGCAAAATGAGTTATTTTTCCTTCATCACTTGAAACTTGACAATCAGAAGTGAAAAAGACCGACTTCCTGCAGGAGCCCATTTCTGGGAACAGACATAATACTGAAAAGCTCATCTTTTCTTCCAGAACTTTTGATAAGGTGATGGTAATGGCATACTCCTTCTATCCACTGGGGTGTGACTGTGTTTGAGTGTACCCGGTCTTAGCTGTGACCATTTGTTCTTCTCTTGTATTGTGGGGTTTATTCCTTTCTTATTGTACTTTTGGGAGAGTTTAGAGGTCTAGATGTCTGTTCTGAAATAAGTAAATAAATAAAAAAATACATAAAGGGATGGAGATAGTAATTCCCCACTCCACTAAAGTCAATGAAGATAGAACAGCAGCAAATTTAGCACACTTTCTGGTAGCATTTGTCACTTCATATGTTACTTAGGTGGGCTTTTATTTATCATTAGCACAGAAAATTTCCAACAGTACAAGTTGAGCACTTAAACCCATAATAAAAATAAAAATCTTTGCTATTTAGAGACTTCTGTAGATGTATCAGTTCCTGTGAAGCTGAGGTTTGAGTGAAACCTGATTTGGTTTTATATATACTTTTTTTAAAATCATAGACATAGAACTTTTCTGTTCATGTACAAGGACTTCCCCAGTCTGAATGCTTTTTCCTTCCTCTCTACCTTTAATTTCCTTTATCTGGGGTGTTCTCTGGTCCCCAGGTTCTCCTTTGCCCGGGTATGTGTCCTGCTCAGAGTATGCCATGTCTCTGCCCCTTCCCTGTGGGCCCAGCTCCATTCATTACGTGGATAATTGCCTGCAGCCATTCCACCTGAAAACAACACTTCCTTCCAGTCCAAACTCTTATCCCTGCTGGAGTCAAACTGAGTCACAGGGTCTAAAATTATCCCCAAGGACAACTCCACGGAGGTAATTACAGTGGATTTAACTCTGTGTTTTCCTTATATTTCGAAGATTATTTTGAAAATTTCAACCTAATTTGCTTTAAAAAACATATTTCCATTGAAAAGCATGATGCAAAGAGCTCATCATTCCCTTAGAGTCATACCTCTTCCTTTCACACAGCAGCAGTACCCAGTAGAAACCTTTAGTTAGTTAGTTATTTTTAATCAAAACAAGCAGACCTCTTTCACAGCTTACTTGCCTTTCCCCTCATTACTGATCTTCAGCTGTAACCGTGGATCGATCTGTAATGCCACGTTTTGCACCTAGTGCACTTTGTGTTGGTGAAAGAGCTCTGACCAAACTAAGGCACCTCAGATGAAGATCGTTCAAAGGACGCGGCTGAAACAAGAGGTGTTTCCACCATTACGTAAACAAAGCCTCCTAAGTGTAAACTGTGACCGTTCCTCTCTCCATCTGAACACTTCAGGCTTGTCTGAAAGCTGCTTTTATGTAAGATTAGAGAGCTGTCTCCGCGACATGATGCTCTGCTTCTCTTCACCATTAGTTGGGCGTTAGTTGTTCTGGCTGTAAATAGACAGGCACAGATGGTACCACGACTCTCCGAGCCTCCACACATCTTTCACTGCAGGGATTTTTGTTATTCTTGTTATCTCTCTAGCAGCTCCTACACTTTCCTAACAGTTTGTTCAGAAGAGAAAGGGAAGGCTAAAGAACAATCAGTCCCTTTCCTCGCTAGGATTGCTGAAGGATTTAGACAGGACAGCCGCATGTGTTTTGACTTCTTTCTTTGCCATGGGCTCCTCAACGAGGCAAAAACTCTGCCAGCCTCTCCAAGTGAAGTCAGTCTTCCCTGAGACACCTGAGCAGAACTAGATGTCACAGTGGCACTAAACTGTGACACTCAGATGGCACATCCTCCCTCAGTGTCCTGTAGCTCTGACCACCACTCTGAAAGAACCATGATGGATAAAAGAGCAGCTGATGTTTTGAAAGACAGGGATAGTGTTTGCAGGAAAACAAGCTGGAGCAATTCAGCAACACAGAATCTGTAGAGGGCATGCATAAGAAGGCTGTGACAGCCATTACCCCCCCTACGCCCCCGTGCACATCATGGAGAAGGTGAAATGGGTGCAGCTCTGTAGTCTTTCACGTAACACAAGAACAAGATACTAACTTAAAGGCAACAAACTGAAATCTGAAAGAAAAAAGGAAGTTAATTTTATAGAGAGTATGGTTAACCTCCTACAATTACTATCGAAGCCAAGAACTTAGGCTATAAAAAGGCTTAGATGTTTGTATAAACTACTAAAGTATTCATTTACTATTCTCTCTATCCCATCTGATGTAAGTTTATAAGCTTCAGTGTCTTTAGGGAACTCAGGATACTAGCATAAAGATAAGAAGTAGTCTTCCCTCCCCTGCTAGCAAGCAAACCTATTTGTTTACAATTTGTTTTTTCATCACCTTCCTCTCTAGCCTTGGGGAATCAGTGACATGGTCACGGGTTGACCATTCACCTGCTCCTTGACAGCAGTTCCTGCATTTTCACCTATGAAACTACTAACAAGAAGGAAAGGACTAACATCTGCAGGTGCAGAGCAAATCCCTCTTTTCTTTGGCTTTTCTTTGTTTGTTTTTATTTTTTCCCCCATAGAAAGACATCAAAATAGTGGTGATGCATCTGTGGGGTACAAACCCAATCCACTAGGTCTCATGGTCAGGGGATAGTTTCCTTCCTCATCATCCACCTCCTTTTTTATGACCCCAAACTCATCCACCAGAGACTTGTCATTACGCAGTTTATACAGGTACTGCTGTAAAACAAAAAAAAACCTCTTACAGGGGGCTTCACCTATGTATGAAGCCACGGGTGGTCCCCAGAGACCTGTGGGCAAGCAGGAGAGGTGTTGGTGGGTGTCCTTGGTGAGACTGGACCACCACAAACAGGGCTTCTCTTCTGTGCTGCTCTACCCTGCTCGGGGGAGTTTATCTACATCTGTATTTATTGCCCCATCACAGGCCTTATCTTAATCAAGACTGCAATATCCTGTAACAGAGGACAGGCTTGCAGGAGAGGAGAGTGTGATGAAAACATTGGGAGAGGGAACATCACGGCTCATCTCTTGTTTAATGAAAGGATTGACTGAGAACAGTCCGTCAGAAGGGCTAGACACCCAAGTGACAGACGAATTTCCTAGAATTGTGGTGTTTCAACAGGAAGAATGAAAAGCACCTTAATATTAAATAGAAGCTGTGACTGTTGCGTAGAAATAAACCTATGGCAATCTGAAAAGGAAGCAGTTGAGGACACGAAAAGCATGATGAGATTATAAATAATATCCTATATTCCATTACACCACGCTCATGCAGTTTGTGTTTCCTCAGCTTACTTGGTTTAGGCTGCTATGAGTTCACACTCATCTTCTGCAGACTTTGGCTGTCCCTTAGCTCCCCCATAAATGAGACAGCTTGGACACCAGCATGGAGAAATGGCAGGCTTCTCATTTCTCTGCAGATGCCAATGTATGTGGCAAATCTGGGTGAAATTCCAGCTGCGTGAATGGTTCGGGATATGCCAGAAAGGCATCAGAAAACACAAGGTGTTCTTCACAAATGTGAGGAAAAATAAATATATCATTAACGTGACCAAGTCGGTGGCGATGGCTTTGAAGCCTGTGGGGTGGTTATGCAGGTAGTTGGGTTTGTTCAAGCTTTTCTGCCCTGTTTTCCCTGTGCAGCTGCTGCCAGGGAAGCTCACAGACACCGGCTGCAGAGTGCAGGAGATGGTTGATTCCTTCACTTGTTGCTTTCTGGAACAGGCTGCCCAGAGAGGTGGTGGAGTCTCCTTCTCTGGAGATATTCAAGACTTGTCAGGATGCCTATCTGTGCAGTATGAGCTAGGGAGCTGCTTTGGCAGGGGGGTTTGACCCGATGATCTCTCGAGGTCCCTTCCAACCCCTACAACTCTGTGATTCTGTGATTCTGTGATTTCTGCCTTCCAGTTACAACCCACTGCCTGAGCCGGACACACACAGTTGGGATCAATGAAGAGTTGCAGAGGGAAATCTATAGACATCGGCGCCCAGTGTCATCCTGAGAGCAACCCTTGCAGCTCAGTGTACTCGGTGTGGGCTCTGCAGGAGAAACAGCCTGTCACCTACCATGCAGTCCCACAACAGGGCAGCCCCCACAGAGGTTGGCTCCGGAGGCTGTGATGGAAGCCTTTCATTGTGTTCCCCTCTGTTTTTCTTTTCTGATTTCTGCCTCTGAACGCCAGGTTCAGGGCTTTAGAGCCAGGTATGTGCCTGCCACTTACACCCTGATGCTTTTGCCACTGAAGTAGAGCTGCTTGCAGGAGTTGCTAGGTAACCATAACCTGCTCATAGCTTATGCGAGCGAGCAAGATACTTCTGATGATGTCACATTTCAGTTTCATATTTCATCTCCTAGAAGAGTTTTTTCCTGTTTCTACAAGAACAGGTGCGTGGGGGAGTTCTTCAGTGAGGCAGAACTTCACGGCTCCATCGTGCTTATGCAGCTTAATTTCACTCTTGCAAAACATTATAATAAAGTAAAATTGGCCAGAGCTTCTCCAAGTATGTTTATTTGGGGAGAGCGTACAGCTGTTTGGGCCTCTTTTATCTTCCAGACACCAACTCAAGGGCTAACTCTTTGGAAACACAGACATCCTCATCAGTGTGCTGCTGCCTGCATCTGAACAAAGTGACGGCTTAGTCAGTAGAGAGATAATGGGAGTTCTGTGATTACACTTTTCAAGAACACAAAAATCCAAATATTATGTGCCAGGAATGGACTGAAGCTGGGAGTTGCACCCCTTTCAATCCTAATTACATGCCCAACATTAATATTTATTAGTGAGAGTCTATGTACACCCACGTGTGACCTTATGAGTGTGTGTAGCGCATCTTTGAGAAAACAGATGAGAAAAGCTTCTCAACCAAGATGCTTTGAGCATGATGTGGTTATTATGGGAAGGATGGGTAGGAGATCACAGAGTTGTAGGAGATCTAGCAAGGCTGGTCTCGAGAGACTTCAGCCCTAAACCTGGGCTGAACAAAACCTATGATGTGTATGTGTGTGTCCTGATTCCTGAACCCAGAGAGGATGCAGACTCAAAGTGTGGTGCGTCTGAAGGCTTTCCAGGTGATTCCTTGCCCATATGGGAAGGCAGGGCAGGCAGGTTCGTGACTGTCCATAGCTATGCATTCAGGTTTGGCTCCCACTGAGTCTCTGTCGATGTATTTGTCATTTTTCCTGTTTCTTCCCCCAGCCTGACCTATCTGTTCCGTGCTGAAAGACGTCCTGGGTCAGAGGGTGTGCCGTCATCTCTGAACAGGCTGGTCTTGTCATCTCCTGGTCTTTTTCCTCAGTAGCTACTGTGCACACTGGCAGCAGCAGCACCACGCTGCAGCGGTAGCTGGTGCAAGCAGCGTTCAGAATGGAGTAATCAAACCCTCTGATTCCCGTCCTCATAACACAACGTGTTACAACGTCCTTGTAACACTCATGCATCCTCTGGGAGCTACTGCCTTCATCCCCGACACTCCTATCTCTATCCACTGGCTGTTCTCTCCCTGCTTGCCTGTCTGATTTGATCTACTTTTTCTTTATCGCTGCTTCTTGCTGCCTTTCTCCCCCACGCTCCTCCCTGTGCGTAGGGATTCCTAATCAGTGCAAAGCGCGGGTCCCCGGCGTGTGCTGTGCTGGGCTGCTGTGGCAATTAGCTAATGTTTGGGGAGTGCTGAGCAGCACGGGCTCCAGCACGCTGTTTTAAGATGTACAGTCTTGATCACATCTACTGGTCTACCTGGCAGGAAAGGAACTGAGGCAGAGCATCCGGCTGACGGATGAGCAGCAGTGTTAAGTGGGCTGTTTAACTCAGGGAAGACCATTTTCTGCAGAGAGAGAGGAAGAAGATGCTCATTAGGACAGGCACAGTCCAGTGGGAGAGGTGATGTGTCCCACTGTCAGCAAGTGCCTCAGTATCTTCACCAGTTCAGGGTGACTAGACAAGAACCACACCCTCCCCCCGCCCCCCAACTCTAAGATGAACTATAGGAAACTTTTCTGCTTTGTGTCACTTCCACAGAAGTCACCAGGAGCATCTGCATAAATATGCAAGTGGTAATCAAACCTGGGGAGTTCAGCTGGTTTATGGCACCTTTTTTTGCATGCACTGTGCACACAAAGCAAATAGGTTTTCAGTCTGTTTAAATGGCATACGGTCACTGAGTCGAGCAGGGACCTCAGTAATGGAAGGCACGTTTTGATCCCCTGCTTCTTGGCATGAAAGCTCTGCCAAGGCATAATACAGCCACTGCTGTGGCCAGGGCGTGCAGCAGACCTATCTGCTGGTCCTCTAGCAACGGCCCTGCTCCTCTGCCTGGAAATGTCTAACTAGTTGAAAGCAATAAGTAAATGAGGACAATTACAATTGCTGATCCTGTTCCAAGACTTTTCTTTTCATGTATATTTTACGTACCGAGACACTCTGCTAAATCTAATTTACGAGCAAGAAAGAGCCTATGAAGAATTAACTGACTGAGATTCTTCACTCTTGATGTTTTCTTTTTTCTCTTCTGCTTGATTCCCTGCCTGTTCTGATGTTGAGACCGGAGATTAGGGCACTCACCACAAAGCTCCACAGTATTTTATAGAAAGTACTCAAGCTTTTTTTGCAGCTGTCCAACAACAGCAGAGCCAAGGGCTCCAGAGCTTTACAGAGTGATCCAATATATAACTCCAACCACGTCAGTTCGCATATCATTAAAACTGAGAACGGAAGATTTGATGACTTTTCAGAAGAAGTAAATGAAGGCCAGTGTAAGAACTGAACCAAAATGAGGATTTAAGTATCGCTCTCTTAATTACCTGACACGATACAGCCATTTTTGTTTTAATAAATTACTTAAGTGCCAGCTAAAAGAAAGTCAATTACCTAGAAATCTGGTAATCATTTATTGGGTTGTCTAAAAAGCCAGCGCGTCCCAGTTACACAGTGAAATATTTATGACTTATGACTAGTGGTGATACATTCTCAAGGCAAACGATCAGACTGTACATAAACCAAATCAGGCATCGGTAGTTTAGGAAGGTGTCGTTCAGGTCTGCAATTTTGGAGGGGCTCATAACTTCCTGATGCAATCACGTTAGGGCATGAATTTTTTAATTGCTTGGTCTCTCCCTGAAGTTGATTCCCTTTAGATATTCAGAATCTTTCTAGCCTCATACCTGCATTTGAAGAATGTGTTACATCAGCACGCTGGTTTGTATGATTAACAGTTGTATCTCTGCTGATGGAAAAAGTATGGTGATACAGGCTAAAGGGCAGAATTCAGAGGGTACATGTAACTCAGCATCTCAAATATTGAGGGCCAACAACAAATGCTTCGCTGTGCAACTTGGTGATGGCAATTTGATATATTCACAGAGGGAAAACATTTTTCACTGAAGACAGATTTTTAAGCCATGTTGGTTTGAATAACCCAATTTTTCTAAACATATGACACGTAAATAAATGATTCATAAAATGCTGCTGAAATTATAAGCAGTATGTAAAAGTACCCTTTCTTGGGATTAAGGTTCGGAAATTTTTCTCCCAGGTTCTGTATTCTGTTCTTGTCTCCTTGTACAGGACAGCCTGTAGAAACAGTTACGATTTATTACACCCTAAAGAAAACAGCTTACCCGGATGAAGGCACACTAGGATCAGTTGGTTTTTAATAGTTTGCTTGGTGTTTTCATTGCTCTGGCTGCCAGGGCCCACAGGGCATGATTTTCAGCATTTCCATGGTGGCTGTCCCCCAGTGCTTAGGACTTGGGTGAAGCCCATCACCTCAGGCATGGAGCTCTGATCACCCCCAATGAGGAGTCTGGAAGCAAGATGAAAGATGGTTCTCCCCAACCTGCAAATTTCAGGGATGCTTCATTCTACAGAAAAACAATGCTATGAAACTAAAACAAAAGCAAGCACCCTTCATCCCAGCTCCAAACACTGTTCATGGCTGTTTATTCAGTAGCAAAGCTTTTCCAAACAAAGCCTTTCTGTAGGGGCAGCTTTCCTTCCCTGGTGCACATCCCTCCATGGACCCACCAAGCAGTGGCAACTGGGGAGGTCCCCCTGAAGACACCAGCAGCTGCCACACAGAGCTGAAGGATGTGGTCCCAAGTGCCCTCCACAAAAGGCAGCAGGGGCACACCACAATGCCACCACTGCTGCTTGAGGCACGAGCCGCTGCTGAAGTTGGCTGCAGCCTCTGAGTAAAGTGCATTGGTTGCATTTTATTTTTATACCCTGAGCTTTCATCTTTAGGCTAATAAAGGAACAGCTGCCTCTAATCTTGCTTCTAAATCCCGGGCCTGGTATGGCGACCTTTCCAGCACCGTGGATGCTCTCCTTAACTGGCCAATGAGACTCAAATGCCAGCTATTATCTTTAGGGCAACTATGTGTGGCATTAATTGAGGGTCTTTTTTGTTGCCTGCTTCGTTTTTTCAGCAGCACTTGGGGCTCAGGAGACAGAGCAAAACGCTATAGTCGGTCTTCTTGCTAGGCACTCACATTCACTCACCTGCAGCGTGTGGAGGGTTGTTTGGGGCTGTGTTGACACTAAAGGTTTCATTTCCAGAGACCATCACGTGGTGATGCAAATTGCTGTGGGAATTTAAGTGTGGATGATGAATGCACGGGAAGGTAACCTGTGGACTAGCTGAGCTGCTGTTGCTCTGGAAAGAGTGCCCTGTAATAGCTTATTCATATAAGAGCAGTGAGACACTCTGGCCTTGGAAGTGCCATGGTTCGAGTTCACCATTTCTGTAAGAAATGGGAAAGGGGATCATGAGATTTCTCAGTGGGGTAGGCAAGATGCAGCTCTTCCTACCATGGATGAGACTCCACAGGGGCTGTGGAGGTGAGGTTGTGGGGAGGCACTCTGGTCTGCCTATATGCAGCCCAGATCCAGCAAAGAAAATATTCTCCATACACATCATCCAATTGGCATGCTTCTGCCTTTTGGAAGGAGGGGACCTTCATTTCAAATGACTGCAAGAACATGGAAATGGATCTGTTATGTGTGGAAGTTCTTACCCTACTGATCAGGGAACAGCTCAATATAGGTGAAAGAAAAACTATTTCCATCTTCCCCAGGATTTGTATTTATGTCTGAAAAGGCATTCCCCCTTCTTTTCGCTAACTTTTACTAAAAGTGAGGAATTACTTCCAAAAACTTGCCTGCCACATGCATACTTCCATGTGGGTCAGTGGAGGAAATGCTGAGTAAACCCAAGCCTTCAGAGGACAGAGAAAATACCCAGGAGACAGGGGCAGGTGTAGAGCAAGAGCAATACAAGTGACTGGCAAGAGGTTATTTCTCTTTTTATCTCAGAGAGTTTTGTAAAGGGCTTCGCTGTTGGTGCTTGTATCCAGATAAGTTTTAATACATATTAACTCTGATGGTGACAAATTGCATTGGTCAGAAGAGCTCCTTTTCCATGCACCTCATGCAGAAGGCTTGGATGGAATAGTTTCTGTGGAGGTGACTGGAGTAATATTAGAGGTGGGAGCTGACAGTGAGCCTTCAGAGCTAGTGGCTCATCGATTTAATATTCCTCTTCCAAGAGAGCTGGTGTGCTGAATGAGCACTAGGCATCCTTCCTGCTCCTGGCTGCAGTCTGTGGTTTGCTCAGACACAGAGAGATAATTCTCACATGTCCCTTTGCCCAGCTTTCACCCCACAGAGAATACAGTATGCTAAAATGCGAGATATCCTGGTGATAGAACACATCAAGAAGAGGGATTTGTGCTTTAAAAATCTGATTTTTTTCTCCTGACTTAGATTCACCAGCCTTCTGGTCTGAGCCTATAGCCAGAACTGCTGAACACCATTGATTCATTTGAAGATGGTTCTTTTATATAAACAAATATAAATATATCCTGCGTGGATCTACACAGGGAGACATCTACAAGCACTTGCAATTCACTGTAGTGACAGAGGACATAACTGAAATGGTATGAGGGATGTGGAAATTATTTTTGATAGAAAGGCGTGATAACTTCAGCCTTGTACAATTCCTATGTATTCCATGTGGCTTCAGTTGTAGTTTAGTATCTCACCAAAGGAATAATATTTTAAAGTTATAAAAAAAAGCAGTTTATCTCCTTTTTCAAACTATGTAAGAGAAACGATAGCAGTTCTACCCCATTCACAAGCAGGGCACCAGCTGCATTCCTGGTAGGGTTGCCCTGAGATGTTGTGTGCTCCTCAGGGCCATGCTCCAGTGATTCATCCACCATGTTTGGTCCATCCTGGGTCCCTTCTCTCCCAGAATCATTAGTCTTTCTGCTCTGTCAGAGGCACAGAGGAACCTTCTGCTTACCTATGCTACACATAAAAAAGCCAAATGAGACTTTGGGTCATGTATTATCTGTGCTGGGTATACTGATTTGCATAAATATATTAGTTTTATTTCCTCTGCTGGCAGACTGTGCTGCAAAAGATTTAATATTTCTCATGCATGTACTGGGAGCAGTCCTGATCACCTGTGGTATCCCAAATACCCCTGACTGGAAAGGACATAGAGCAGAACAGCTAAGGAAGAAAAGTCTCAGGCCCCTTCCACTATATGAAGGTGGGATTTAAAGGACAGGTGCCCAACCTGCGGAGATGGAACCAGGAAAAGAATTGAAGCTTTTCCTCTCTCACCCTGTCTTACGTTCTAGACTGGCTGTAGGATTGAGTCTCTGTAGAGATACAAAGAATGCTTACCTCCGACACAGTTAAATCCTTTTCCCCTTATTATTGTGCCAGTAAATCCCCCCAGATGCTCTCCACTGAAAAGCAGATCGCTCTGAATCGCATCAGCTGGGCTAATTCTTTGTTTTCAAATGTGCTCATCATGCTTGGGCATTCCTGGTTCCTGCTCTTCTCAAGTTCATAGCTGTCAAGCAGTACTAAGAGGCAAATATGAAAGCCTTTTACTCCAGCGTTATAGTCCTGATCTCTCAGTTTTATTTCTCTGCTACATTTTTTTCTCAATGTCTTTTCCTACAATATCCTTACATAGCCAAGGCTGATCCGAAACAGTTTTGTTCGTCAGGCCCTGCCTTCCACTAGTGAGCATGTCCTGCTAGAGCTGTAGTGCTTCTCTGGGTGTTTGGTGGCCCCATCTATGAGAGTTAGTAGCTGGTCCACTCATCTTGAAGAAGAAGAAAGTTGACAGGAGGCCCTTCAATACCCTAGTTGCCTTCTGCTGTCTTGCAAGCTAATCCTGAGCTAGTAATTCCCCCAAAGAGTAATAGCTTTTATTTTGTTTTATTACTATAGTGGTTCAAGAAGGAAAAGAAACTAGAGGGCGTCTAGCTGTGCCAGTGAAGAAACATCTCTATGATTAACAGATAACTTGTTTGTTAATTCCCAGCTCAAAACAATGTTTTCATGACCCTGTGTTGCTTCTGCAGCCACAACTAGGTTGAGAAAGATCGAGCTGTTTATGTGCAACTTAAAATGGATGTCCAAGACATTGCTTTTTTAAATAATTGCTTTGTATTGCTGACTGATTTTCCACTAAGCAGGCACAGCTCCTTAAATGATGCTGTGATATTCACACTTTGTCTTCTCTTCCGTTCCAGGAAATTTGTCTCATGAGGACTAGACATGCTGCCATCTGCAATACAGACATTTCTATCAGCGGATATGACCAGGAAAACCTCTTTGTGAGTAATTTCTTCTAAAATTAAGCCCTGTCTCCTAAAAGTAAAATGGGAGAGTGACACGTAGCTTTAAAACTATTCTTCTAGTTAGTAGCAGAAAATAACCCACATCTGTGAATATTTTATAAGGCAAATAGCATGGGCATGGAGAGGGATGATAATCCCCTCCCACCCCAAACACAGCTTTGGAACCACCATCCCACAACAGTGCTGGGACCATCGGCGTCAACCATCCTTCAGAAGGATTTGAGGGTTTCCAGCGAGTGTTCCTATCTCCATTCACCCCTGAGGGGGTGTGAACCTCCCTTCTGCTCACATGGTGGAGAGGAGCTGCAGTAGCGATGGGCAGGGGAATGGCAGAAGACACCAAAGCTGCTGAGATGGGAAGGGAAAGCTAGCACGGGTCATGTTAAGGGGCAGGGTCAGACCTTCTCCTTATCCTGTAGGACCAACCTGGGCAGGTACTGAAGCCTCCATACAACCTCTGAATGGCTCAACAGACCTTCTTTTGCAAACCACTAATCAACAGAGTAAATCAGACCTTATCATCAGTAAAGTAACATACGACACCTCTTCCTGTCTCTGCCTTAGCACTTAGGTCTTTTGTGCCACCAAGAGACAATTAAATTGGCATCAACTTCTTAATATGGGACTAATGATCCCATCTAATGATGGGACTTTTGTCACTCCTAGCTGCATACCTGGTTCAGCTTCAGACAGGGCTGTTATCTTTGTAAATGCTGCTCAGGCAGTGATGCATTAGGCACAAACAGTAACTGCCAGTTATCCTTTCCCACAAACCTGTAAGGGGACAAGATTTTTGTCCCTTCTGTTAGAGACAGCCTGTAAAAAAAGATCTTTGATTCAGTCTCTGGCATAAATGAGAGGGCAGAGACCCGTGGCCAGGAGGCAGGGGTCAGAAATGGGGCAGGAAACTCTCAGAAAGGCAATAAAAAGGTCAACTAGTTATCATTTGTGAAAATGAGAAGCAGTAAACAGTCTTCCATTTAACCCTCTACTTCTACTGTTGTACAAAGTCATGAAGTCTCAGTGATGAATTAAATCCTTCACTTGCAGGAGTACCTCGTTTCTGGTTTGTCTGAGGGAAACAACTGGAGAGGCTTCTTTAAGGCTCCTGTTAGGTTTTAAGACAGGGCCAAACTTCACTCTAAAAGTTCTGGCTTTCTATCGGGGGCACCAGAAACATCTAGCAACATGGACTTCCAGATTAGAGAAAATAATTACTACTGGCACTGAAAACAAAGAAAACACTTTCCCATACCCTATGTTGGAGGGGAGACCCCTGTTCCATTGGCAAGAGCTCAAGGAGAGTCCATTTCCACCCTCAGTCAGGAGTCAGCAGGGCAGTTCTGGAGTCTTGTACTTCACAAAGGCTGCAGAAGGAAAATAATCTTGTCATCTTAGCTAATGGGGAGAACATGATGTGAAGCACTCCTCTGCTTTCTGAGAGCAGGACACATACGGACCGAATCAATTTCTATCTACCAAACTCAGCCTTACCTATATGCATCTCCTAGAGCCAATCTAGTGAACAAAAAGGGAACAGTTCTCACACTTGGACTCTGAGCAGAGAGCCTGATGAGCAGAGGCAACCCAACTGCAGAGCCAGCTGAAGAGAACTGTCCTGGGGCGTTACCTGTGCTCTGCTCCAGGCATCCTCCAGGCAACTGCACTGGTGAATGGGCTTCAGGGGCACTTCTTGTTGGGAGTGAGCATGAGATGGCAGGATCTGAGCTTTTAAATTAGTCTGATTTCTGATCCGTTTGGTCTGGGTTGATTTTTGTGACTTGCCTTAGCTGCAAAAAGCATGGAAGCAGCAGGAACTTAGGTGGAGAGTGTAATCTGGAGAGCACACACATGATGCAGTACAGGAGAGAGTTGGAAGAAATCTGTGGAAAATTAGCAGAAAAAAATTGTGGCTGGTTGTCAAAAAAGAATTTATTTACAAAGTAATGACCTCATCAAAGAAAGTGGCAAGAGATCCTGGCTGTTTGGACCCTACAATGACTCCAGATAAAGAGAGAAACAATCTCCAGTGGCTGGACCTGTACTTCTTCCCCCCAAAAAACCCCAGAGCTCCAGGGAAGCTCTTTCATGAGCATCTTACAGCACAGCTCACGATGCAGCCTGTGAGGCCAGTTGTGTGGCCGTCCCCGTCCCTACTGGCCTGCTCTGCTACAGCCCACATACATTAGTGAGAAATACTCTCACAGGAACCTGGGGTCTTGAGAGAGGGCCCTGAAATACAGCAGATACATCAGCAGCCGTGTTGGCAATGCACAAAGGGCAGGGTGAATAATAATAGCAACAAAGAACTCCCAGCATCCCAAAAGCGCGGCAGAGGTTAGGCTCTGCCACCAAGACAGCTGTTCGGGCAAGGTTTAAATGTTTGGAAAGAAAGCTCAGCAGAGTAATCACACAGGTTGATACTATAAGGCTCTTTCATCCCCTGGGTGCTCAGCACTGGCTCAGGATGCTGCCACAGAGCACAGGATCTTCAGCATCTCTCAATGGGTCTCCAAGCATGAGTGTGCCGTAGTCCACAGCACCTGTTGTAGGTGGTTCAGTCCATACTGACAGGCTCTTTAAACTGAAGCTTGCTCCTCACCAGCAGCCACCTCAGCCTTTATCAGCTCAGTGAGTGGCTCCTTTTCCTAGAGAAATTCAAGCCTGGAGCTGGAAGTCCCACCTCACCCTCCATACTCCCATTGCAGTGCCTTGCCACAACTTCCCTTGCAGACCCCAGCTATATTCCTACTGGCTGCTGATTTTGCAGCTAATTCTCCCTGCATCCCTTCAGGGAAGCTTTAGGGGAGCACATTACCATGGCTTTCTTCACTGTACACTGGCTCTTTGGAGTCTGGACAGACTGCAATATTCTCAAATGTGTCTGTTCTTCAATGGATTATTTTTTAATTTCTTCAGCAATTAATTCTTGGTCTGTAGCCTGACTCACTGAGTGCTGTACCTCTCAAGTAATGCATGATAATGATCAGCTGCTCTGGATTTTATAGCTAGCACTGGTGAAAGATGAAAGCCCAGTAGTGCCTATTATACTGGGGCTATGGTCAGATATTACCAAAAAAACCCCAAAAGCCTCTAAGATGACATCTGTTGTAGCAAAAGTTCATCTATTCCTTCATGAAAATTTGAGTATGTTTAAAAAAAAAAAAAAGGATCTGCAATAGATGGAGGATGATTCATGCTTAAATAGACAGCTGAATGCCACTCAAAATTCTCTCCTTTCCCTAGTCCTTGCTGTTTTGTGAGTCCAGCCAGGGAGGAACTGTGACCTGTGCTAACAAATCTCCATTTTCTCCCCTTGCCCTTCTGCATTTCATCAGAGAGAACAGTAAAATCCAGTGCTCTTTTGACATACAAATAGCATTTCCTGTCTCGCTTCTCCTCCCTCCACCCTGCCTTCTCTTTCACTACTCAGCAGATCTTCACACGAAGCTAATGTTTAGCTGCAAAAATGTGGAGGGGATGCATGAATACAGAAAGAAGTAGCGGGACTGTCGCTGAATGGCCCTTTTTTTGGGAGAAATTGGCCCCATTTCAGTGGTTAGTGAACAGCTGCGTTCCAGCTGAGATTTATCAGCTAAAGACAAGGTGATACACAATATAGCCAAAGCGATAGAGAGCTGAGGAAACTGGGGGGCTTCTTTCTGGCTGTACTCTGGAAGTGCCCAAGCCTGGGCTGTTACGTCCCAGTGAAGGATGCCTGCGTTTGTATGAGTAGCAGCCCTCCTCCCAGCAGCTCCCACTGGGAAGAAACAGGCCCCATGTGGTGAAGGGATGCTGCTTAGTGCCAACTGCTAGAAGAAGGCAAAGCTGAAACCCTGAGACAAGCACCTAGATTGATGCCTGGCACGGTCTCCCATATCCCTGCGCTGCAGAAGTAGGTCAGAAACTGAGGAGAGGCAACGGCTGCTATCTTCCTTTCGGAATGCCTGCAGAAGCAAAACGAGGTGGGATCGTCCTTCCACGGGCTCATGGCTCCGTCACATGTTTCCAATGACTGCAATTTGCTGTAATTCAGAATGAAGAGATGGCAGTTTTGCAGGGAGAAGGTTAGCTTGCTCCAAGGCAGCCACAGCTGGATTATCAAGAAGGTGGTGGCCTGTGAAACCCGGTTGCAGGAATGAGACAGGGAATGTGACGCCCCATGAAGGCATCCTACAGAAACCGTGGAAGAATAAAAAATGGGGTTGAGGCCCTACAGCAGGACAGTCAATGGAGAGAAGCCTGCAGATGTGGAAACCAGCCCTCATTGCCCAGGGGAGATCGGGGCTGAGCTGTGTTTTATGCAATACAAACTTTTAACATCTTCCTTACATTACCAGTTAAATTGGGAGGTTTTGTTTGCCAGAAGCAAAAAGGCACTACCAAATGCCTGTTTTTTTCTTATTACTAATTAATTCAGATTTCCTGTTCCCCTGAGCTTCAGAGCAGAGCCAGATCCTTGGGGAGGATGCTTGAGTGGGGTCCCGCAAGGCTCCAACTTGGAGCCATGGCAGAGAGAGAGAAGCCATGCCAAATATACCACACCATGCAAGGGAACCAAGATGCCAGCCAGGAATCGTGAAGACTTCTTTGACGTTAAGTCCTTCTTTATTTTTTCCCCCTTCTTTCATGTCTCGGGATGTTCTGACTTCTGAGGTTTTTATGGTTGCTCTGGTAATTGAATGATTCTCTGTGGGAATGAAAATGTTATTTACAAAATTTCCTTGCAAAAAAAGTGACAATTAACTGCTGGCAATTTTTGTAATGCTCACTGCAATCACAGCTACCAGAGTACTGATTAAAACCAAGAGCTGATCCTGTGGATCCATGAGCAAAATCACTCACAGTCTCTCACAAATTGCAATTTCGCCTGCTGGCAGCCCACCAAAGTGCCTCAGCTCGGGCCTGGCCAGTAAAAGCATGGGAACAGATCTTTCATGTGTTTCTCTGCTACGGTTTGGTGTTAATGGAACAGGATGTTCCAACAACCTTTTAAAAGGTTAGACTAATTCCGTTGTTTGGGTTTGCGAGAGCTGAGCTGTGTTAGTCTGGTTAATGGGTGATAAGCGAAGGGAGATGGTGTAGAGGGGAGCGGGGTGGTGTTTTAAGGTGTTTTCGTGTGGCAATTGGTATAAAAAGACAGATGAGCTGACCAGTGGGGAATTCAGCTGGCTGACGAGGGACCAAGGAGAGAAACATCCATACAGGTGTTGTCTCTGCCTGGCATCACCAGTCCCTGAGCCGGGCTGCACCTGCGCAGCCCCGGTACTATCATCCTGGCATGAGAGGGATACATGGGGATGAATAATTCAGCTGCAAATCAGCACTCCAACTGCACAGCATTTTTTTTTCTGAGCTGCTATTTTTAATTTAGATACTCCCACACGTGTGTTTGGTGGATTAAAGACATATGAGAAATAGGAGAAGGCGGCTGACGCAGGCAGGTAGCAGAGCCTGAGGGTGGTGGAGGTGGAACCAGCACTGGCCTTGAGCAGGGCCGGTGACACCTTCTTGCTGAGGGCAACATGAGGCTGAGCCACCTCTGTGTCCTACTTACTTTGGAGGGAGCTGAAAGCGCTGCTTTCTTGGATTGACACCCCTGTGTTTGGCAGCCACGAAGAAACAGCAGAGGTGCCCGTATGATTATAAGTGGTGCTGGATGTCAGGGGGTCTGGGTGCAAGCTGTGAGGTCTGCTACTTATCTCCTTTGTGCAACCCTTGGAAATCAAATCTCTTGTAGTTCCAAACTCATTAGTGGCAAAAAAAGAACCTTTGCCACTGCTTCCTTCCGTCTGCCTCACCCAGCTGTAATCTCTGGGGGAGAAACCATCGCTGCTTTTCTATAACTCATGGGGGAGCCTATCCTGCTCTAAGGCAGCATCTTCCTATCATAATTTTTAATCAGAAGGAGAGAGTTGTCAAAACAGTTTAAGAGGAGAAAGGGTTTAGCTGAAGCAGCTCAGTGAGGAGGTGAGGGACTGTAGGAAACAATGGGGTAGAAAAGCTGCCAATTTGGGCAAAAAGCAAAGCTATCATTTCATGCTCATCTTCGTGAGAATTGAGATTTCCAGAAGAGGTTGGCTTGCATTTTAATTTGTGCACTAGTTCCTACAGATTATAAAACCAGAGATCAAAACATAAAGAAAATCCTGCCATGTCTGAGAATATCTTCTTTTTCCCCTTGCTGTATGTAAGGTGTTTTCCAATAAATTACTTCAGATGAGACCTAATACTAATACTGACTGCTTTTGCAAAGCCTAGACAGCTTTCACAAATCCCCAGCTGGTACAGGCATTCACGTGTTCCTATGGACTCCAGGAAAGTTTTGGGATTTGGAGTGGTTCACTTTCTTCTTTTTAAGTTCTGTGGACTCTCAACAATTCATCTGGAAGTCACTGGGTATGGGGGACATTTTACAAATTAGGTAAGAGGGAAGCAAGTATTTGAAACCCAAAAGTGAAGTAACTAATGTGAGATCATCCTGTAGACAACTGCCAGGGTTGGGGAAAGCATCCATGTTTCTGAGGGATGATGTACTGTGCTGCCCCTTCTCAGCATCTGTGTAAGACAAGCCCTATTTCTTGATCTTTGTGGTTGAGAAAACCCTGAATTATTGCTTTATTGCTCCATTCCAGATTGGGAAAACCTGCTGCTGCTCCCAAATTTTTCGGAAAAGAAAGGAAATAGAAAAGGAATCTGTAGCGATGAAGAAGCCAACATCCTTCAGAACATGACTAATGTTTCAGTAGGCCTGGTGGTCAGTTTTAACCATGTGATACCCAAGAGACCAGAACAAAAAGCACTCTCAGTGATGCTCCTTCCAGAATATAGGTCATTACTCAACCAAGTAAGTGTCTAATAAGCTACATTTATCGTGGACCTTTGGCCCCCTGGCTTCTCCTGGGAAAGCAACAAGCACCAGTAAGAACACAGCACATGGTGGCTGCTCACACCACCATTTTATGAAGAGTAGCTGCAGTTTTAAACCACAACCCAAGACACCAGGCAAAGGCTTCCTTTTCTTTCCTAGAACATGAATTTAATCTCCAAAAACGACACTTGCCTGCAGCCCCCAAACAGCCAGTGTACAGCGCTGAAACAGAGTCTAGCTCGAGATATGAAACCCTTGGAGGCATTAAGGCAGGAATGGATTGCTTTATGTAATTAGAAAGCCAAGACTGTCTAGGAGATATAAAGCATTCAGTTTGTAGCTGGTACTTCCTTCACAAGATCCTGAACTGAACTTCCCCTGAATTAGCTTTCACATTTGCATCGCAGGCAGTTTGAGAGTTTCTAAACTTTTATCAAATATCTAATTACTTTTCTTCTCTCTAATGGCATGTCTGCAGGCACGCTGCAGACCTCTTATACACCTTTTTACCCACCTATTTCTCTATTGCTTCCTCTAGAATTATGGAAAGTTGTTGGTAGGTTAATTTTTCTTTTCAGGTGGTCTTCTCTAGTTTCATTGAAGCCCAGATGGATAGGGAGACAGCCACCAAACAAATGTTACCCTCTGGAAAAGTAGTTTAGTAGGCTTCTCTCAGGAAGGCACTGACATTTGATTTCCCACCAGCAATTCTGTGAGTCATAGACTTAAAACAACCTGTGTTAGCCATCTCCCAACACATCTGTGCAGCTGGTAGCTGTGCTACTTTGACTTTCCACCTTCCTTCTCAGCTGCAGTCCACTGCATTAGGAAGAGGTTTTGGAGACATAGTTCGCCACCCTTTGTCAGCATCATGCCAGCTCCCCGCCATGGGAAGCTCTTGGTATGCTAATATACCTTTGTGACAGTGGATGTACAGGGGTCCCACCACGCACACGGGGAGTGTTGCTGCTCCCCACTGGTGTGCCATGAGCCCAAGCATGCCCTGTGGTCCAAACACTGCTGCTGAATGATTGTCTGCAGTGTCCTGTGGGAAGTGTTCCACGTTGGACTGAAACCTCAGCCACAAGCAGGCGAGCGTGGAGGAAGCCCTTGGTTTAGGATGAAGAGAAACGAGGAGTACTTCAAAGGAAACCTGAAAGCAAGTGAGAAGTACTCCTCAACCTTTCTGTTCTCCTTTGTAAAAACAGTAGCCCCTTTTATCCTCCACAAAGAGCAAAGCACTTCATAGAGAACAGGCACTAAAAATCCTGGACAGGCCTTAAAAAATCTTAGTGTTGCATAAGGTAATAGTATGAGTACTGGGCTTGCAAAACATATTTAAAACTAAAAACATTATGTGCTTTGCTTAAGCTTGGGAATGTTAAAGGAAAAAAATACATTCAAAAAGAACACAAAAAGGAAGTGAGAAGACTTAAAAGTAGGAATCTGATTGTACGGGCTGTATGTACGCAGTACCTAATTGGTGTTTTGGTATTTTGTTCACTTCATGCAAATTCCTCTTCACAAGTACATGGTGAACTAAGAAATAAGTGGACTTTGGCTACTGAAGCAACCTTGTACTTCTCATGTAGAACACAATGACAGGATGTACGTACAGACAGGTCACCTCAGCATCGCTGTGGGTCTGCATGTCTAGAAGCAAAAATTGCCTTGAATTCCAGAATATAATTTGGCATTGTCGAGTTTGTTTATTTATGGCAACAGGATCCAAAGTGAGCTGCACTCTCCAAAGAGACACCATCAACTGCTGAAAAAGTTGCAGTTATGTAAAAAGCCTTGCATTGTTGAAATATAACTACTTAATGTTTAAGATATATTTTTCTTTGCTTTAGATTTATCATATAAATATCAAACATCTTCTACTAAGAAGGAGCATACTCCACTTCCTTATACAGTTTTTGTGACATCTTTTCCTATAATTTCAGCTACAAAGAGAAAATGAGTTGCAGGTATTTTAACATCAAATCCTGAAAATGAGGTGTTAATTGGTATTTAGGAATTGCAGTCCAGAGCGTGCACTCCTCCTATTAGTTATCTAATCATTGGGAAGCAAGAGGATTTCTATCTAGTACAAATGGATTTGAATAGTGTTTTCATTCTAGCCAACAACCAAGCCCATTCTGTGTAATGGAATTACACAGTCTTCGTGGCATTAAATATATCTGCTTGATAGTCACATTAATAAATTAATAAAAATAGCAACCCCCCCCCGACAAAAGTTAAATCATAGTAGATGATCATTAGGAAAGGCTGCCAGACTTCAAACAGCATCCACGATGCTTTACTAATCCTTTCCAAAGAAAATTAAGTTAAAAATTCCTTTAACAGGAGTTAGAGCTGCAAATAGAGCTAATGGAGAAGAGAAGATATGAGCAATGGCATGAGACTGCAGGGCATCCTTGTAACGACACAGTTTTCCCAGCTGTGATACGTGCCGTATCCTAAAGTTGCTCTGCGGGTCTGTGAGCAGGTGTCCTCTCTCCCCTGGGCATAACCTGCCTGACACAGCGGCTTGCTGGGCCCAGTAACTACCAGTGCTGGTCCTGCTTGGGCTTCCCCAGTTTCACCACTCAGCCTTCACCATTCCTAGATCTGGTCTGAACACTTCCTGGGACTTGGGGCTCCCAGCCCAGTATGTTTCCCTGTTTCGCTCCTGGGCTGAGAGTCTGGCTTCTGACAGCAACTGCACCACTCCTAGGACCTTCCTATTTATCAACTCCAGCATTTGTTGATTATAGAATCATAGAATTATAGAATGGCATGAGTTGGAAGGGACCCCAAGGATCATAGAGTTCCAACCCCCCCTGCCATAGGCAGGGCCACCAACCTCAGGCCTGGATCTACACAAGGTTACCCAGGGCCCCATCCAACCTGGCCTCGAACACTTCCAGGGATGGGGCATCCACCACCTCTCTGGGCAGCCTGTTCCAGCACCTCACCACTCTTTCTGTAAAAATCTTCCCCGTAATATCTCATCTAAACCTTCCCTTTAATCCATTCCCCCTTGTCCTGCTATTATCTGCCCTTTTAAAAAGTTGATTCCCCTCCTGTTTGTATGCTCCCTTCAGGTACTGTCAGGCTGCAATGAGGTCCCCCTGCAGCCTTCTCTTCTCCAGGCTGAACAAGCCCAGCTCCCTCAGCCTCTCTTAGTAGGGGAGCTGCTTCAGCCCTCTAATCATCTTCGTGTTGATGATGGAGTCGTTACTCTATCAGTAGTGTGGCACACAGATTCAGACCAAACCTTCACACTCAATTTTTGGTGCCATTTCTCACATGCAATGTATCAAGCTGTTCTTACCCGCTCTTGGCTGTTCCGCAGATTTTCCTCCCTGTCCCAGCATCATGAGAAGCAGCAGGAAGGAACTAAGAAAGTTAATTTTAAAATGCAGAGATGTCCTGCCACCTTTACGTCTTTACAAAAGTGCCCCATGCCCAGAAGGCACAGCTGGGCAAGGTGCTGACAAAAGCTAATCTAAGGGAGGCTCCTCCTGTACTCAATAGAAAGAGCACGGGTCTCACTTAGGTTCCCAGTGTCGCCAGTGAATGAACTTTAGCCCTTAGTGAGAAGCCTTCCTCACCTAAAATAGGCCTTGGTGAACCATGTCCCCAGCCCCATGCCAGCGCTGGGCACCACAGGGCCCTAGATGGAATTCCCACATGCAGTTCCTCACTGATCTGGGGACAAAGTGGCTACCTTAGGTACAAAGTGGGCACAATGTCCTGGCACAAGAAAACAGTCTGTTTGTCCATCACTGCACTACCCACTTTATCACCCCAATAGCAAGGAGCTGCCACGGCTCAACTGTGAAAACAGAGTTGATGGAGAACAGCGCTCAGTCACCAACCATGACCACTGTTCCTGGGCTTAGGTCACTCTGGAGTGAACAAGTTATTTTCTTACATCAATAAAGTATGAATCAAGGTATATCCTGCACTGAAATCACATGTCCTTTGCTTGAATCTGATTTTTGGGACTGGAAGGCATGGGACATCCTCTTCTGCATGACTCAAGCAAGCCATTTTGATGAGAGAAAGGATTGCTGAATGAGCTTGTCCAGTACCACTGTTTGACTGCAAGCTGTGTGGGCAGATCTGCTGAAAAACATGCAAAAGAAACTTCCTCCTGTCAAAACTTAAATTTTCATTTTTCTGAAGGCATAATGAGTTCTGAAGGGGGAGCAGACAGTGGCTCACAGAAACGTCAACGTTGCATTACATGGCTGAGACCTTCAGGTTCCCTGCTGTACTGCAGGATGGATAGCATGCCTGTGCCTGCCTTATTTCATGATTCAAAGCTAACTGCTAGCGAGCAAGATTCCCGTTTTAAATGTTACTTTACAAGGTAATTTCAATTTTTTTTTTCCCAGGGAAATGAGGTTTTAAGAGACTAGTTACAGCATTTGAAGAGGCCACCTGCATTATCAAACCTACAGCAGACCCTGGCTCTCCACAGAGATCATGGCACATCATCTTTTCTGTTCATAGGCTGGCTTTCATCCTAAAAGTTGCTACAGCTATTGGAAGACCCCTCTGATGAGAACTTGCTCTTGCTTTCCAGTCTAAATGTAGTATGATTACTTGGGGTTTTTTACCTTCTTCCTTAATCAGCTCTTCTTTGTTCCTGGTCTTAAGCCAACCAATATATTCTTAGAAAGAAATCAGTGTCCTGTCATAGCCTGCATTTTGTAGACTACGCGTAACTTTACATCATCTCTTACACAACATGCTTTGTGTTACCTCTCTGTACCGGTGTCAGATTAATTAATCTTTCTTACAGAAAGGTGAAAGGAGTTGTGTTGCATATGTGCATTCAGCCATGCACGTCCATTGCCTGTTGTATGCTTATGAGCATGTACACCTTCTCCATGGCTTCATCCCATGGTCAATTCATGGTCATCCTGTGATCATCTGTGACACCCAGAGAGAGAACTCGCCAACTGAGTCATCTCTCATCTCCCTTAAAGAAATTCCTCCTTAACCCTGAAGTGCTCACCATGACATTCTGCTCTAATCAAACAGTTGTTCTCATTTGTCTGTCAGTCAGAAAGGTTATGACAGTCTCCACATTAGCAATGTCTCTTCATCTTCAGATTTCAAGAGCACACCAGCTTCGTATGCTAATGTGGTTAATGAAACTATTACCAGCAATGGTCCTAAAACTGACCCTTGAGGAATTCATAGCAACTTGCTTCTTTACTCTTTTCTTGCTTTGCCTCCGCTCTTTCCCAACAGTCATTTTTTCCTAACCTTCTGTGTCCTCTGTTAACCTCCATCTTCTTTTCCTTCATTAATATTTTCCCATTTAGGAGTGTATCAAGTGCTTTGCTAAGGTCCAAATGAGATTTACCACTTTTTGTATTTTGGAAAACCCATTATCTCGTCTAAGGGAAGCTATCAGATTATTCTGGCACCATGTTCCCTTGGTAAACCCAGGCTCCTTTCATCTTGTTTTCTCTTTAACTAGAAGGAATAATTTAATAATTCTTTTTCCTTTGGTAATTACACTCTGTGTAGAAATACAGGGAAAAAAATAAAAGGAAGGTACACACTTCACATTTATTTCCATCTGGGGCATACTGGTATGTGTATGGGTAGAAAACATGCATATACCTATGTGCATAGATACAAAACATGCATACAGCCATGTGTATGTGGATACACATTATGTATTTACATATATATACACACATACATGTAAATATGTGTATATAACGGCTTCTAAGCTGCACTGAGCTTTTTAGTAAATCTTAGCATTTTAACTTTTCCATACAATGAAGATCAATTAATACTCTTAAGATTTGCAGATATTTCACTTCTGTTCTACTCCAGTTCTTCTACTGGAGACAGTTGACAGCCAAGGACGCAAACCCAGCATGCAGGATGATTTTACCCAGGACCCAAATTGTTTCCTGCTGTCAGGTATCATTACAAAGTGCAAATGCAATCCAGTTGTTGGATAATTGCAATGATGAAGTTCGGTTTTCAGTGTGAAAAGCTGTTTTAATGGTCATGGTGAATGGAAAATGGCCATTCACCACCTGTTTTAAACATGAGAGCCTGGTTCTTAATGAGAGGAACATCACACAACGAGAGTTTAATTAATGAGTATCTGCCTTGTTTTTTTTTTTCTCTGATGTGGTAGCACATACTCTTGTAATATGCAAATTTCCTGGGAATTTGGGGAAGAGAGGCTCAGCAGGTGGCTGCCCAGATGCACAATCTTCTCCCTCACCTATGTATAGAGGGTATGTACCGTATTGCCACAGCAGCTCATGGCTTCAAGCAGCTGGAATCACTTGCTCCTTGGTACACAACAGACTTGCCACCTCAAATGACAGGCTTCAAAAAAAGAAGAGAACAAATCCCCAGGTTTCCAAAATTTGCATTCCTATCTATAATACATTGACCTATTATTCACAGATGCATCTGAGTTGGGGGATTACTTACTGACAATATGGTATCACCATAATCAGAGTCTGCCAGCTTGTGAGGACTGAGCTCTTAGCTCCCTTACTGTAAATTCAAAACTTTAAACAGTCATACAGGCAATTTTATTTCCAGATTAAAAGCAAGAAACATAGAGCTTTGAATGCTACAAAGGGGTAATTTGGCTCACCAGTGGGTATAACTAGCTCCAAACAACAGCAAAATTGTGCTAGTGAATTAGAAGATGATGGCAAAGATGAAAAATACAGCACAGATTGCTCTGCTTGAAAACTGGACTGTTGTTGAAAGGCAAAAAGAAAAAGTAGGTTGATTTTGATAACTTCTCCCCACCTACATCCACATACCTACTCACAGACTTTAGTCTGAATCAGTATGAAGCTGTTAGCTGTCACAGACACTGTTCTGATACCTTTGCCTGGAACACTGAGGATGTGCATGTTGGGTTAAACGCACCCCTGTAAACACCCAACACAATACAGGTGTCACCTTGCTTAGAACTCAAAATGGACCCTGCCCCACGTCCCAGCTCCCTGCTCAGGAGCCAATGTCAGCTTGCTAAAACAATGCTGGTAAATACAATTCCACTAAGTGTGGCTCTTGCATATTTTCAAAATCCTTCCATATCATTCAGTGATTTGATGAGTGGCACAGGGACACACACAGGTTCATGGATCTCCTACCAGATGGGGCTGTCCTGGACACTGAGCACAGATGCCTGGATTAGGAGGGGGTGGTGTGTGTGGGGGAGGGTGTGTGTGCGGGGAGAGGGGGTGTGTATGTGTGTTGTTGACTTCTTATTTAGCTGACTTCTTATTTAACTGATCTCTTCACTCTTAGTGTGAGTTCTTCCCTTTGCAAAGCCAAAGAATGATGAACACGTGTTGGTTTGGATGACAAGAACCTCCTCTGTCATCAAGGCCAGTCCACAGCTGGAGCCAGCATCAACCTCATCACGTAACACCTGCTATGAGCAAGTGAAGCTCCACCCCTATTAATGTCATTGGTCCTGCCCAAATGCATTCTTTCTATCCCAAAAGTATAACTCTTCTTCTTCTACCTGTTTCAAGAGTTTCTTACCACAGTATTTGAGTACTTCTAAAGGAAAATCTATTGCAAAAATGAAGTTTATATTGAAATTCATAGGGTCACTCAGAATTCTGCTCTTTGAAAACTACACTCAGATGATGGACATGGCTTTAAGTGTTTTTGGTTGTTTGTTTTTTTTTAATTTAGTCTATTATTTTCTCTTTGTTTTATATTCTCAAGTGCTATTCTTCACATCCCTGCAATCCAATCACCTGATTTTTTATCTGACCTTGAGTTTTAAGGCAAAAACTCTAAATGCATGCCTATATAAACAAAGACAAAATGAAATTCAGAAGCAAAAGCCACTCTCAAGGAATTGAATGGAAAAAAAAACCCCAAGCAACTCTTTAATTACATGCAGTGGGGCTGGGATTTGAAGTATGCAAGCAATAAAAGATTATTTGGTATCCCAAATGCTGGTTTTTAATCCTCTTTTTGTAGGAGGCTGGAAAAATACTAGTCATGTTGTTGATGTAGAGCAATGCCAGGAAACACAAGCATCAATTCTGGTAACTATCAGCAAAGGCAAAATTATATCTGCATGGAAATCTGGGAAGCATGTCTATTTATGTGACAAGCGAGTGGGGCACTTCTGCACACTTCCCATACAGGAACTAATGAATTACCTAACTACTTAATCATCTCCAGGCTTTCTGTCAATTAACAAAAATATTAACAAAGAAGTTAAAGTCCGAAGGGAAACAAGGGAATATCAGCCTTATGGAAAATAGTTTGCTACCAAGGTTATTATTAGGGCACATACAGATGTCATTATATCATTGATTTCCCATAATGGGAGGAGATGGAGCAAACAGCCCAGGTTAACAACCAGAACGCACATGGGGAAGGTGGGGATCATGGTGGTAGGCCCCGTTTGGAAAAGCTTGAGGTTTTCTTGTATATTTACCATTAGTGTACACCCCACCATGTCTGGGGTTCATTGTTTGGTATTTTGTCTTGAAGCCCTGGCACACCTGGACACTCTTGAATGTAGAGATTAAAGAACAAAGCAGAGGCATTGAAACCTCTAAACTCCCTGTAATTTTCAGCAGTATCTCAAGCTCCCTCTCATTTAAAGAGTGTAATTGCCCCCTGTCATTTTCTATCTGTCTCTTTTTCTGTTTGTCATACATAGAGCAGAATTACCTTCCTTTCACAACTTGGCCAACCTTCCACCCACCCAAATACTGGGGGGGGGAGGGGCACAGCAGACAGGAAAATCCAACCTTCCATTAGCGGGTGTGGAAAATACCTCAGTGAGGTTAGCAGATTTGGGTGAGACCACAGAAAAAAGGCGGTGTCAGGTTGTGGGGGAAAGCTTTGGGGTGCTTTTGGCTGTCCTGTTCACACCATGGTATAACTATGACTTCTGAGACTCACTGCTGATGTGGGACCTTGTGGTGACCGGCAGAGAGCAACACGCAATTCGATATGAATTGTAGGTGAAGCCATGAAGCCAGCCATTTTATTAGGTGAAATCACCCAGATTCTATACCTTTCTTACTGCAAACGTGGCAAGCTAAAAAACTGCTAATTGCTTACACACACTGTTCACACTGTATTGATTGGTTAGTAATTATAACGAGTTCTGATAAACCTATCTTATAGCTAAATGTTCTTAGTTTACCTTTAATACCTAAAAGCATCCACACACCTGCTATTTGACCCTCTTGTTATGGTTGGTTCCTAACATGTTCTGTAACTCCCAAATACCTTCCCATAACTGCTTCTTGGTTTAGGGCAGCCTGTACCCCTATCAGCAAGGCCGCTGTGTTTTGAGAATGTGATTATTAGGATCCTCTCAGCGTGAGTAACTTTTCTCAAGGGAATAGGAGAATATTGTCAGGACCTATGTCTTGGGTGAAGAGAGGTAGGCCGCTAGCAGGCCTGCTGTCTTCCCTGACAGGACCTTGGTGTTTTTAAAAGAGTGATGCCCAACAATTAGTGTTTAACAGCTAGGCCACTCGCTTCTACTCTTACCGTAAGTAAGGCAATAAAGAAGCCTGAATGCCAAACAACAATGCCTATCTACATGGGTTTTGATCTTTGTGGATTATCATACTACTCAAAGTACCTTTAATCTTCTTTCCTTCTCAGTATGTTTCTGGTTGGTCTCAGTTTTTCTCACCAAGTTTTAATTTCTGTTTACAGATAATCCTCCACCTTGCTTAGCTTCACCTGATACTGGCTGCTTTCCTCGCAATCGGAAGCCAGACAGCACAACAAGCCCCAATAAAATCAATGGAGAAGTGACACAGATTAAGAGTTTGATACATCCTGAGTTCCCAGTAGCATCTGGAAAGAAGTCATCTTCGGCATGTCCTGAAGTAACACGCAATTCAAACCAGTGTTGAATGTGCTCGGCTTGTTTTCGTTAGCAGCTCATCAAAATGATACCAGCAAGTCCTCCCAGGAGAAAATAAGGAATAACAGCAAATGATATTCCTTGTTTTTTAAATCTTCTCTAGTTTATTTTTTTGAAATAGTGGGTGCAAAATGGCACCTACAGCTAAGACGTAGCACGATATTGTGCCTCTGCCTGTTTACAACCCCCTCCGGCAGTGCCCGTTCCAGCAGTATCACCATCTGATTTAACCAAGCCCAGTTTGGCTTGTTGCATACTATGGCAAACAGAGAAGTGTTGGAATCTTCACAGGGGCCAAACCCAAGTGCTCCTCAGGTATGGCAGGTCTGCGTTTGCATACAGCATCCATGTAACTTATTTGGAAGCATTTAAGATTGTGATTAATTTTGTATTAATCTAAACAGATTATCCTCAGCTTCAAGCAAATGAAATACGTAAGAAGATTGTCAGGATGAGAAAGCAATATTTTAGTGAAACGAATGGATTAAAAAGATAAGACAAAGGTCTGACTACTCAATCAACTATAATCTTGATGGCATGAGAAATGTAGGTCAATATGTTTAACATTAAATATTTCAACAGCCCAGAGATTTAAATGTATTTAAAGAAAAAATAAAATCTAAGTTTGAGACAGTGATTGGACTTCCCAAATGCTTTCAAGACAACATAAAATAATTCTCTTGCTGTTTTGATACCTCCACTTACTCTGAGCTCTACCATGTTGTCCCCAGCCAAGGTGAAAGGCACTACACACACAAAGTAAAGAGGTTTTAATTTGTAAACAAGGACAGACAGCTCTTACTAAACATGAGGTCCCTTCTCTTTTGAAGTAGGAATGTCTCAGGTGCCTGAGCTGAATTCAACAGGGATCATGAATTGGAGCTGTGAGCTGCCCTAGCTCAAAGCCCACCATACAAATGAAAATTAAAATCTGTAAGGGTTCATGTCAATAGGCCAGGCAGGGGTTGGATACACTGCCTGCTCATCTGTTTCTCTTCACCAGGCAGTGACCTCTTCAGAGGGCAGGGAGTGAGAGGGGACATAAGCCCCCAGACAACCCCACAGGAATCTGTAGAGCTCAGAGATTAGGACTGGCATGAGGGAAATGATCCTCCAATGTGACATGTCCCAGCTGGTAATGAGCTCTCTTTTATCCTGGGCCAGGGTCTCAGCCAAAGACCACACTGCTGGTTCCTTCACACTCAAAACACCCGAGGCTCTACTAGCCCAGCAATTCGCTGAGCAGCAAATTAGGAGGGAGGTTTGGGATGGGAAAGGGTGTTAGGCCAAACTCACCATCACTTGCTGAAAGGGAGATCAACAGGAAAACAAAGCAAATTCATGCACAGTCCCGGTGAAAATATAACAGTTTACAAGTAAGGTAAACATCAGAGTTGCTCGCACTTCGTTTTTGCAGTGAAATGTTGCAATTTAAGTATACTTGACAGGTACACACAACACACAAGTGAGCAGAAAACCTACACTCTGTAAATACTTATTTTTAGTCATATGAGAAACTCCCATCTCCTGAGTACAAAAAGGTTCACCTTATTCTCAGCATTGCATTGCATAAACAGAATGTCTTGGTTTAAACCAATTACTGGTTTCCTCTGCAAACATAACGGTGAAGAAAAAGGTTTAAAAATGAAAAGAATCAACAGTTGCCAGCAGCAGAAGGGCACAATACACATGGGGAAAAAAAAAAAGTATTTCTTGTTCCTTGGAGGCTACTAAAAGCTACTTGCAGTAATTAAAAACAAGTTTGAATTGTACAGTGTTGACAACTGGGTAAGATGATGTTTTCCAGCCAGAGGTAGAATTAATTATGCTGCTCTAGATTGTCTTTATTGACTTCTGCTTCTTTTCCTTCATTAGTCAAAACAAAATCACAAAACAACTATTGGCTTTATTTCAGAATCTGCCTCTAAAAAAAAAAAAAAAGGGAAATATAATTACTGAAGACATGAAGACAAAGTGCTACTGAGATCTAGCCCTAAACTGTATGATCACTTTACAGAATATTGTATTGCGGTGGAGGTGAGCAAAATTAATCAGATGCCATGCAACTTACATATAGATTCAACTCCAGTTAATTGTTTTATTTACTGTTGATTCCCTAGGTTTGCAAGCTAAGTATCAGAGATATAACGCTGCAGTGACAAATCCAACCTCATGATGCCCACCTGGCACGAGATCTTTCAGACCCTTAGGAGTGCACTTACTCAGGTGCTACTCAGCTTACCAGGCTGCCTTCATCCTCTGCCCTCCTCATCAAACATCTGCTGAAATGTTTAGGGGACTAAAAGGCCAAGGCCTTCGGAGCTATCAGGCCACCATAGAATCATAGAACGGTACAGGTTGGAAGGGGCCCCAAGGATCGTAGAGCTCCAACCCCCCCTGCCCCACCATCCCCAAGTATGAGACTGATCTCTGTAAGCCTGGGTAACATGTTGTTGTAGTTTTGCGTGGCCGGGTTCTGGTGGAGATGGGGGGCTGCAGGGGGGTGGCTTCGGCAAGAAGCAGCCAGAAGCTCTCTGCAGGCCCAACAGAGCAAACATCAGCAGATTCAAGGCCGGAGTCATTGTTGACCAAGGCCAAGCCCACCAGCGATGGTCACAGTGCCTCTGGGAATCACATTTAGGAGAAAAAAACCCACAAGCAGACACATTTTGCCCCCAGAGAAGGGAGTGAGAAGATGTAAGAAACTGTGCAGACACCAAGGCTGGGGAGGGCGGGGAGGAGGAGCCCCAGGTACAGGAGAGAAAGATGCCCCTGCAGCTTGTGAACAGAGAGCCATGGTGGAGCGAGTTTTCCCCCTGCAGCCCATGGAAAGGGCCAAGACTGTGGCCACCTGCAGCACGTGAAGAGGCCCCAGGCTGAAGGAGGTGGAGACATACAGGAGATGCTGTGACCCACGTTGGAGCAAGCCTCAGCACTTGCAAGCAGGGGAGAGAGGCAGAGACCCAGAGAGAGAGATATCCATGCCACAGCAGTTTTCCTGGGGAGGAAGGCTTGTGACTCTGTGGAGGACCAGACTGCAGCAGCCTGAGCCTGAGAGACATTCTGTGATTTTATGACTGCACCCCACAACAGTGACACCCCACGCCAGGGCAGCTGTTGAGGAGCTGAAGCCCCGAGGGAAAGGATTCATATTGGAGACATTTGTGGAGGACTGTCTTCCATGGGTGGAACCCCATGGTGCAGCAGGGGATGGGTGTGAGGAATGAATGTCCCCCCACACCCAGCTACGAAAGAAAATGACTTGTGAGGAACTGACCAAAACCCCATTCCCCAGTCCCTGCCTCTCCCTGTGCCACAATGGAGGAAAGAAGGGAGCAAAATCATGGCTAAAGTGAAGTCTGCTGAGAAGGGAGGGGTGGGGGGAGGTGCTATAATATCTGGCTGCGCTTCTCATTACCCAACTCTGGTGTCACTGGGTGTGCAGGGCAGTGTTTTCTTTCCTTTATTCTGTGTTGAGCCTGTTTTGTCTGTGAAATGCAAAATGATCTCCCCCTGTCCTTATCTCGACTTCTGAGCCTCTCAATGTATTATTTTCTCCACTGTCCAGCTGGCAAGGGGCATGACAGAGCGGCTTTGGTGGGCGTTTGGCTTCTAGCCAGCGTCAAACCACCACACATGTAAATGCAGCGTAAGTGCTCAGAGGTGAGGTGCTCTTTGGTCTTTTAAAATGCGTAGCTGTACCTAAAGCCGTTAATTAGAGCGGTAGGTTAGCAACCGCGCGTCACTATGGAAATTGGAGTTTTGCCCTGGATACTGCAGGGCAAGGCTCTGAGGGGGTCCCGCCTCAGCAGGCGCCGCACCCGGGTGGCCTCTGGAAAGCCTACCGTCCCGGAGGGCCACGCTCCCCTGCCTGCCTGCCTGCCTACCGTGAGGCTCAGGGCTTAGAAACACAGCTTTCCCACTCACCCACCCAGCCCTGACACAAGGGAGACCCGAGCCCCAGCCACCCGCTTCGCTTCACCTGCCCGCGGCTGGACCGCCCCTCCGCGGGGCACCGCGCATGCGCGGGAGGCCCGGGTGGGGGCGGGACATGCGCCGTACGGCCGCCCGCGCTATGAAAACCCCCAAGATGGCGGCGCCCAGCGAGCGACAGGGGAGTTGAGGGTGCGTGAGGTACAGCAGCGGGTTCCCCTGCGCAGGTAAAGGTCCGGCGGCGGATAGCGCGGAGCTCGCCTCCCGTCACTTAAACAGCTCTAGCTGCCGCCCGCCTGTGCTCTTCTTTATGCTCGCTACCGGGCTGACTTTGCCGCCGGCGCCCGCAGCCGTCTGCCCCGCCGCGCTTTCCCCTGCCCCCCACTGGCACGCTCCGTTAGGCTGGCTGCCCGACCTCGCAGCCGGCTGCCCGGGCCCCGCAGCGACCCCCCTCCCCGTCTCCCACCTCGCCGCGGCCTCTTTCCCGCTGAGGGAGCTGCTTGCTCCCGTGCCTGCCCTTCCATTACTGGATCGTGCTTATAAGGCTCCTGCTAATAAGCTGCAAGGTGGCGAAACGTAGGGAGGTTTTAATTGCGTGGTCAATTCGAACTTCAGCCGCAAGGAAAGGGAATTTGACTGCCTTACTCACTGTAGGGTGAGCGAAACGTGCTGGCCCTTACCAAGCGAGTGTCAGTGCTTTAATTTAGAAACGGCCTCCTCTCCCACATGCTTACAGCATCATTCCAAAGCAGAGCCTCAGCTTGTGTTCTTCCATCAGTCCAGCTCCGTTCTTGGCACACACCTTGCAGAGTTGGGCAGGTTTGGCTTGTACGTTGCTTCTTCAAAGATGCACGCAGCACTGGGCTGGGATGCCCATAATGGGCTGGTAAGAGCACCCTTCTTGTCTGTGCACTCAAGCCTGTAAAGGCAAAACCACTTTGGGCTACATCTCCTTGGTGTGCTTACTGTCCTTGCTTGCCCCAATACATGACTTGCTGATCATTGCACCTTGTGCGTGAGAGGGCCTGGGAGTGGGAAGGAGACCACAGATCATCATCTCATCCTGGAATTCCAGGTGTTTAAATGAGCTTTGCTCAGGCCTCAGCCCCTTTTCCACTTGGATCTGCTGCTCTGACTCCTGGTTCACATGACTCGTAGGACCTGAGATCACCCAAATGTGCCCTGGCACATGTGACATTGGCAGGTGGGCTTCTCTTGAGCTGTGTGCAGGGGGCTGTGTCTAGCTTGTGTCTAGCTTGTGTCTTTTTGTCTTCAGCAACAGTTTCACGTCTATGTAACATCCATGTTTTAAAACAGGTACCTTGTAAATCAGCCGTGCTGAAAGTGGCCTACGCTAAGAAAGGGAAGTGCCTGTTGTAGAAGGAATTGAAGTGATAGAAATAAGTAATAAGGAAATAATTTATAGAAATAAGCAAAATGGTGAAGTTCTATAATGTTCTTGCTAATTATGAGCTGAGTGAAGAAGTGTAAGGTTATGGAGGAAGAGAAATTGTCTCCTGAGTTACTCATGAGCACCTGCACTAGGAATCCTGAGTTAAGGTCTAGATTTGTTATTTTTGAAAATATGAGAGATTTTAGAGGCTAACCACAAAAATAATCAAGGCAATGGCATGACTTACATTAATGAAGAATGCTTGAAAGAGCCTCCTTGATAAGTAACAGAGAAAACCTAGAATTCTTTAGATGTGGAATGATACAGGTAAGGAGGACTTGTATCTGCAGGTGTGGTGAAAGTTAAGGAATGATTACTCCCACTAGCTATTCTGGGGATCTGTTTAGGTGGTACAGCAATTACTTCCACTGATAATGTTGCTATCACATGGGAAAGAAATAAAACGGTTTCTTATACAGAGCTCTTTACACAGAGATTTTACTGATGTAACTCTGCAGAAAAATAATGAAATAGCTAGTTTAGTACAACAGCTGTCTATAGATCAAATTTGAAAACAACTATAGAGGATAAGATGTACTGATATAAATAAATAAGATGTTTTAAAAATGAATTAAGGGTGAAGATGTGGAAGAAATGTCTGTAACTTAGGGGGTTAGGTTTTTTTCAGTGCCATATTTTCTACTGTAGGAAGTAAAATCAGTAAATATCCTAGTGAGTCTGTTGCCAAACTTGTGAACCATTTGATCTTTCTCACATCTGTGTAGAGCTTTATTTTGGAAGATTCTGAAGCATATGAGGAGTTTTTCAAACTGGAGTTTTAGTTGAAAGGGAACTGGATTGCTTTGCATGCCTGAGTTGTTAAATTATATCTTGTCTGAACAGTGTAAGTTTCTCATGTAGTTCTTGCAGAAAACTATACTGATGAGGAAGCCCTTAGCAAAATACTCAATTTAGAATATCCAGTTGAAGTCTACTAATTATAGTCCTCCTCCCCCATCTCTTTTCAGTGATGACAAATTCAGTAGTTCTACAGGATAATTTCATGCAACTTCCTCTTCTCCCTACTTTCATTCTAAATCGTTACTAACACCCTGTTAGCCATCTTCTGTTCAGTCAGCTGAGTTTCTTGAGCTGTTGCTTGACTAATCCTCCTTCTATCAGAGACTGAATGCAAGAATTGTCTTACTAGAGAAGTCATCTAACAGTTTTGTTCTGTGCAGGGACCACAGTTAGTTCTTTTGGCTAAAAACTAACTGGTTTTGTAATTCAAACACATGGGAATAAAATGCAAGTACCGTGTTTCACAGCTACCAAACTTCTGTGTAATCATAATAACCACTGAATTCCTGTTATATATTGTTTTTGTCTTTTTTTTCAGATATCATAACCTTTAGAATGGAATTGGTTTGTCAGAGAGTTATTACTTGTTCCTCTTGCTTGAAGAGACAACAAAACAGCTTCCTGGGATTAATTAAATGGCAGAGAAGACTGGTTCCTGCTTGTGTCAGAACTATTTACAGTGAGACAGGGAAATGGGAAAAAACCTATGGATTGGAGACAAGAAAAAGAGTGGAAAATTGGTGGCTCCCAAGAATAAAGGATCAGTTCTGCAAAACTTCAGAAATTGATGTAAGCATTATGAGAAATTTGGAAATTGCCTGTTTGATAATTTTGTTTTCTCTGAATGGAATGAATTGAAAATTACTTAGTGCAGTTGGCTTGTGAGGAGCTCTCTTATGACATTTCAGGGCAAAATACTTTTAGCTTATAATAGATCATTAAAAGCAGTCAAAATAAGTGGGAAAATACTTTAGAAGTATCTTGAGGAAGAACAGCAAAGCATGAGCTTGTAAATTTAGGAAGTCTTTAAGCAATCTTTGTATAATATACCACATTTAGGGATCCATTATTTATTAAAAGAAACATCCTCTGTGTTCGTAACTTTTGTAAACAGTTACCTTTCCCAATGGCTATGACATACCTATTACCCTGCACACTGTGACTCAAGATCTGCATTAAGGGATGATTTTTTAAAGAATATTTTCTGGTATACAGTGTCTTAGACATAATGAGTGGCTTGCAGGGGAAAAAAAACCAAACAACAACTTCCCCCATGCAATAAAAGAACTTGAAAACAATTATCATCTCGGTCTCTGACTCTTTTTGCCTTCTCAGTTATGCTCAGTCACATAGGTATAAAAAAATCTGTGCCCCTGCATGTTCTTTCCTAAAATGTGTCCTCTCTCCAACAACCACAAAAAGATTCCATCCAAGTGCTGAAGAGAGAAAAGGGACTCACTGTTTCTGAGGAAGAAAATGGGTGAAAACGGCCTGTATGTGCTCACGTAGCAGGGAGAGCGTTAATTTGGGCTTGTGTCTTTAATAGCTGGCAGCACATACATACCATACATCTGCTAAGCTCTGATTCATGTTTTTAATGGTATTTTTGTTTTATCCTTGCAGCTGAAGTAAATTTTGAATTTCATAGTAAGAGGCAAGTAGTGTATAGTGCTGCAGTGAAGTATTTAGAGTATGTCTAATTTTTCAACTGGACACAAGAGATAAAGATGTAATACTTCATAAATATGAATAGAGCTTCAGAATAATAAAAGCTGCCCAAATTTTTTTTTTTAATTACTATTATTAACATAAGAAAAGCAATGTGGGATCTTACCAAGTGTGTATCAATGATAAATTCAGTGGTAATCAAGATGTTTTAGGAATAATTTTTAGGAATAATTTATGGAAGAGAGCTAATGTTTGATTTCTTTGTGACTTCTGTCAATTTAGTCAAACCTATCTAGGTTTGAAGGTTTTATTTTACTTCCATTTCACTGTGCAAGATGCTGCTTGTAAGATGTCTCTGGATCTGAGCAGTTCCACTTCAGTCGATGCTCGTGCAATCACAAATGATTGAGTCAAGTCACTCAGGGTGTTACTGCAGTTCTGCTGACAGAAAGCAACTGGCCCTGAGCGAGCACCATGCTTGTTGTAAATACAAAGCAAACCACTTACTTAACTCTTAAGAAGATAATTTAATCTGGCACGTTTTCCTTTTTTGGTGGAACAGATTGGGAGCACACAGATAATCACTGATACATGTTATGCTAGGGAATGGTGGTTTGTAAAGCTGCAGCTATGTTAATATATCTTTTGTTGAGGAGAAGTTGATTAAAAGTAATTGACAAGTGTCCCATAAACACCAATATAAATTGATGAGATGGCAGCAAAGTCTGGTAAAGCATCTCCAATTTACAGCCTCAAAGAATTTGATGCTGGGGATTTTGTCAGCGCTCACTTGGATCAGTTCCAGCACAACCTTGTCGCTTTTCCTGGCACTGTGTAGTTTATAATGTGTGCATGTATTTACTTCAGTGAAATGCTAACTCATGTAGTCATAATTTTCTAAAAATTTCTTTCTAGAAATCAAGACCAAAATTTTATGTGCTTTCTATGTTCCCATATCCTTCTGGAAAGCTTCACATGGGCCATGTTCGTGTCTACACCATCAGTGATGCAGTAGCTCGGTTCCAGAAAATGAGGGGGATGCAGGTAAGAAAAGATTGGCAGCAGGTCTGGGTAGGGTTTTTTTAAATGTTTTAATATCATAATTTGTCAGGAAATGAGTATTTTTCAAAATCCTTTAAGGTGAAGGCTTAGCTGGAATCCATGCTACAGATGCACAGATAAATGGCCTGCGGAGCTTTGACATTTAAGACTTAGTTAAAACAGGTTGTGGTCAGAACTGCTGGCTGACAGCAAGTCATTACAAGCTATCTCAAGTGATACAGCTGATGCTGTACCCACAACCTGAATCTATTGATGTATGGCACAGCGTTGATGAGATGTGTGGGCTACGCCATTTCTATGAGAGGAAGCTGAAGGCCATCTAGTTGGGACCATGGGAGAAAAAAGTAATTGGCAAGAGCAAACTGAGACATCACAGAAATCAACTTCTTTCACCTCTTCTGCTCCCAACAAGTAATTGATGTCCTTTGTCAGACTTGGAGGGGACACCCTGCTCCTCTCTGCCAGCTGGGAGCAAAACCCTTTCAAATGGCTGCTTGAAGTCAGGGCTCATGTCACATACCACATCACCTGGGTGTAACTACAAGTTTCACTTTTGTAGTGGCTGCTCCCTTGACTTGTGTATTTTATCCTTGCTCATATGGGTGAAACATTGTCTCTGAGGGTGCAAGTCTTTCAAGTATGAGGCTAAGACAACTTGCCACATCTGCAAGGAGATACCCCACTTTACCTTTTGTGTTCCTTGACTTCCTCAATGTGCCCCATGCCTGCCATCAGTTCTGCCCTTTCCCTCTGTGGTAGGCAGAAGGTGCAGGTGAGAGCCTTGTCCCTGTTGTTCTAGAGGTGGGACTCTGATTGGTGTTCTGCAGTAAATTCTGGCAGGTAAAATCTGAAGGATGATGTGAGGAAGGCATGGGAGAATGGGCTTGAGTGACAATCATAAGATGTCTGGTAGAGGAAAAATATTAAGAACTTGGGAAACAATAGGAAGGATTAAAATGAGAGGCTACCCAATTTTAGAGTAGGGAACAAAAGGAAAGAAATAGCTGCAGTCAGGAATTAAGGAAGAGACTCATAAATGAATTCTCTCTAGTGTACAAGAAAGAAGGAATGGTTCAGGAGTATAGGAATCAGACCCTCAAAAGAGTGCAAAGAACATGAAATGGAGAAAGAAATGTTAGTAGCTGGTTGTGGTACTAAGTGCAATTTCCTTGCTACAAGTGCTGCAGGAGAGTGTGGTGTTTCCTGGATGTATCACCACCCATGAGACTCTTAAAGGTACTCGCGCTGAATTATTCAGCGTGCTGCCTTTCCAAATACTGTGTGTTTTATGCCAATGGTGAACGTACCCTGCACTGAATATGTGCTGTTGCTTTACAGAAATGCATTCTCATGCTTTTGAAATGACAGGAAAAAGAAATAACTACCTTGGACTTTAAATGAGTAAAAAACCCAGTGTCTGTTCTAATACTGATCTTTCTGAACTCCATTGAGTGACTGGAACTTATCTCTCATTAAAATGATTGAGCCAACTGGGCTCACAGAGTCACAGGGTTGGAAAAGACCTTTATCATCAAATCCAACCATTCCCATCCTATGTTAAACCATATCCCTAAGTACCTCATCTACCCTTTTGTTAAACACATCCAGGGATGGTGACTCAATCACCTCCCTGAGCAGCCTGTTCCAGGCCCTGACAACTCTTTCAGTGAAGAGTTCTTTACTAATATCTAATCTGAACCTGCCCTGGTGCAGTTTTTTGCCATTTCCCCTTGTCCTATCACCTGTCATCTGGCTGAAGAGACCATCTCCCACCCCTCTACAACCTCCTGTCAGGTAATTGTAGGTGGTGATAAGGTCTCCCCTCAGCCTTCTCTTCTCTAGACTAAACATCCACTTGAAAGTCCTCTTGAAGGGACTTTTGATTCCCGCTTGATGTGAATTCCACCAGAGATGTTATTTTAGGGGATAGCTCATCTCTCATCAATAACCCGTTAAATTTCTGTTGAGAGAGATGAAAACACGCTTCCTCTTCTACTAGCTAAAATAAAGTGAAACTAATTATCTACACCCAGTAGGATGCTGTAGGTGTTAGCTTTTGAATAGGAGGGAAGTAAGCACCCTTAGTAGAAGCCTTTGGAGAAAATGAAAAGATAATGTAATTGCAATGAAATGCAAGAGCCATTATGAAAGCAAGTATTGATCTTGACAGGCTGGAAAGATGGGCCCGGGTGAACCTAATGAGGTTCAACACTGCCAAGTGTCAGGTGTTGCACTTGGGCCGGAAGAATCCCAGACATAGATACAGACTGGGAGAAGAGCTCCTTGAGAGTAGCCCTGCTGAGAAGGACCTGGGTGTCATAGTGGATGAGAAACTTAACATGAGCCAGCAGTGTGCTCTTGCAGCTCGCAAGGCCAATGGTATCCTGGGCTCCATCAGAAGAGGGGTGGCCAGCAGGGACAGGGAGGTGATTGTCCCTCTCTACTCTGCCCTCGTGAGGCCCCACCTGGAGTACTGTGTCCAGATCTGGGGCCCCCAATACAAGAAGGATGTAGAACTGTTGGAGAGGGTTCAGAGGAGGGCCACAAGGATGATTAGAGGGCTGGAGCACCTGCCCTACAAGGAGAGGCTGAGGGAGCTGGGCTTGTTCAGCCTGGAGAAGAGAAGGCTGCGGGGGACCTCATTGCAGCCTTCCAGTACCTGAAGGGAGCATACAAACAGGAGGGGAATCAACTTTTTAAAAGGGCAGATAATGTCAGGACAAGGGGGAATGGTTTAAAGCTGAAGGAGGGAAGGTTTAGATTAGATATTAGGGGGAAGTTTTTTACAGAAAGAGTGGTGAGGTGCTGGAACAGGCTGCCCAGAGAGGTGGTGGATGCCCCATCCCTGGAAGTGTTCAAGGCCAGGTTGGATGGGGCCCTGGGCAACCTTGTGTAGATCCAGGCCTGAGGTTGGTGGCCCTGCCTATGGCAGGGGGGTTGGAGCTTTATGATCCTTGGGATCCCTTCCAACCCATGCCATTCTATGATTCTATGATTCTGTTTATTTCTGTGATTACCTGGCTTTTTCCACAAAATTTTTGGAAGTATTTTAAAGTTTTTAAATCGTGCATTTCAGCTTATTTTCACATTTTATGTAAAAATGACTTTGAATGGTATTAGAGTGCTTGTAGAACGTGCTGTATTTATATAAATACATATATCTTCTGTTGTTTTAATCACTTTCAACGTCTGTTTGGGACTGAAGGTGGGCAGCCAAAGAATTTAATCTTAATGTACAATTAAGAGACATTAAAGACCTCAAAAGATTTTTCTATGTCAGGCTAAGAGCTGTTGTGTTAGTCATGTAGATTATCTTTTTGGAACTTATATTTACTTTAGAATTTCTTTTTCTTTCTTACCCAGGCTAATTTTTCCATCACTTAGAATCCAAGTCTTTATAACTGTTTTTTCTCCTCACAGTTACTTTATCAACCTCTAGATACTTTCTCTGGCCATTGGGACAGTTGTCCAACCTGTAAAAGATTTCTTTATTATCACAGTTCTAGGCTATGATAGGGTTATGTCTTATCACACATAAGATTTGATATTCCCAAGAAAAATGTTTTTCCCTGCATTCAAGGAATTACTTGAATTCTTCAGTACATAAAAAGAAAGAATGCTTTAGAAATTAAAATGATTGGTATGCATAATTTTTATCTTATTCTATTGATTTTTAATTTTTTTTTCTTTAATTAAACTTTAATATTGCATGTTTGAAAATTCAGGTACTGCTAATTTTTACCAAGTCAGAATTCTAAGTAAAAGTGAATGCAGTTCTGTTATTCAAGTCAAGTTTAGGGTAAGATTTTTGAGCAGTAATTGCTTCCATCATTTCCAAACCACCAAAAAAGAAGAATAATTTAAAATTGTCTTGGGAACTATTTCTCTACGTATAGATCTAGGACTGACTTTGGTTAGCAAGTAATAAAATGGTGCTAGAAGCAATACAGGGAGGTTGAAAGTGTTTGTAAGGCAATGAGTAACGATGGGCTGTTACTGTGAAAAATACAGGCAAAAACATTCAGACTTATGAGTTCCCTGGGAAAACATCAGACTGCTATATGCATTTATTGCCCAGTAAACAGTGTAGGGAATAATCAGGGTAATGTATATGGTGTGTACATAGTGGACTAGTATATATGGTTGAGTAAGTGAATAATACATTTTTAATATACATGAATAAACATGGGGGTATCTTTCTTAGAGAATGCCTTTGTGTGAAAGTAGTGAATTGGTTTCATATTGATTTAATCTCAGCTGGCAAGAATTTTCTTATTTGCTATAATACATAAGTAAGGATAAGCTTGAATGCCTTTACAAAGGGATTAGGGCTCCTTTAGTAAATTGGATGCATTCTTTGGAATGCATTAATGTAATTTCTTCATATTGGAGTTTGAAATTTTAACTGGGGAAGTGTTAAATCATTTGGATGCTGGGTTGTTTTGTTTTTCTAAATTGGAACATTAGTATTTCATTTTTCTAGCTGGATAGGATCTGATTTTCTTTCAATTAAAATATTCTGGAGAGGTAATATGCACTGAAATGTGCTGATATTTGCCAGAAACATGTACTTCACCAGCATTTTAAGTGGGAAAATAAGTATTTTTTGCCCATCCTGCCCACCCACCCCTTGCCTTGTTTTTGAAAGATATACTGCTTCAGCATAAAGCCATAGATGAATATCATCATTTGGTGACCAGTGACACCAAAAACCAAGCAGGTTACCTAATGAGCAGCAGACTTTTCTGCACTACATGACAGGCTGGTCATTTATTAAATGATGTGCAAAGGTGGGATTTAATCAAGTATAACATCACAACAGACCAACACTTTTTCAATGTACTGATGATCACAGAATCACAGTTGTAGGGGTTGGAAGGGACCTCAAGAGATCATCGGGTCCAACCCCCCTGCCAAAGCAGCTCCCCAGCTCATACTGCACAGACAGGCGTCCAGACGGGTCTTGAATATCTCCAGAGAAGGAGACTCCACCACCTCCCTGGGCAGCCTGTCCCAGGGCTCTGGCACCCTCACTGGGAAAAAGCTTTTCCACATGTTGGTGCGGAACTTCCTGTGCTCCAACTTGCAGCCATTGCCCCTTGTCCTGTCTCCACAGACCAAAGAAAAGGGGCTGGCCAATTCCCCCTGCATCCCATACTTAAGATATTTATAAACTCATGATCAATAAGCTTGGCAGAGTGTTCTGTAGGGGGTGCCTGAATGTCTGTGTTCCAACACAGAGATAATCACTGGAGTTGTTACAGGGCCAGCAGCATTATGCTCTGGTCTCTCTGGTTTGTTTCACCTGAAGTGCTGACCAGTGAAGCATTGTCTTATTCCCACGTTCCTCAAGTACTTGTGGGCAGTGCATGGGAAGCAAACTCTGTCATGCACTTGGCTTAGATTGCTGGGTAAATGGTAGTACATCTGTTGTAAGATAAGCTGTTTACATTCTAATGAGTGAAGATGAAGCTTGAAGTCTTTGCGTGGGAACTGTAAACCATATAGATAACTTACCATGAACGCAGTGAGCTAGTCTCTTTGGAAAATGTGTTAAGGGTAATTAATTTTTCTTGAAGTGCTGTTAAAACAGTTTTTGTGTATGGAGAGTTCTAGTCACAAATCTTATTACAAACATATTTCTTTAAAAATGCTGTGAAAAAAAGATATTTATGTATTTTAACTTACAATTTTGTATCTATTCGTAAACAGATCCAGAACTAAACTGTGAAGTTTCTGGTTGTGTTTTTCTCCCTAAATTTACATGCATGTTGTGAATTCAGGTGTATGAGCTTTGTAAGAACTTAAAAAGATTTATTATTTGAGAGTGCCATGTACATATCATGGAGATATTCACATGGTGGTTTTCATCATGGCAGATTTCCAGTCTGCTGCTGCTTGGGGAAAAAAAGTATTTATCATTGCTTTATCATGCTATGATTATCATGTCTTTGATAAATTTCAGAGTGGATAATTTGTGCCTCTCAGAGGACTGAGAATAATTCCCTTAGCAATCAGTAAACAGAGACTGATTCAGTTCAATAGCTCCTGTGATATCTTTTTAATAAAATTTGGAATTGTAATTGATACCCCAGGAAGGCTGTCATATGCAGTTTGTACAAAAAGGAGAGCAATAATTGGACAATTCAGGACAAAATTCCCATACACTAGGATCAGATTTCTTAATTTATACTGAAGAGGCTCCTGATGGGATTGGAATATTGTCAGTGATATTTCCACAATATTCCAAAATGACATAGAGAGCATTCTCATTTTCATTTTATCCAGAATGTATTTTTTTAAGATTAGATTTATTTTCACTAATTGTTTTCCTTTTCAGCAGTGAGTCTTGATACTCTAAAAATTGCAAAAGTGAATTATTTTGAAGAAAGACAGGCAAGTTTCATTAAAACTTTCTAATGAATTCATCAGTAGGATTAATTATTTCAATGCAGTTCCTTTTATTTATTTTTTTGGATCATCATTAGCTGCTGTTCTCCACCATATTTTGTTGTGTGTGTGAAGATGTTGTGTCCTTTTGCCAGGTTATTTTCTGTGGTGTAGAACAAATGGAAAATATTGCAGGTATCCTATGTGAATTGAATATTACTTAAATTTAGTTTTCCAGTAGCAAGTACTGAAAGTGTGTCATTTTGAGAGAGAGAGAAAATGAGATATTATTTTAAATGCAATTATGCTAGAATCAGAGAATCCTAGAACCTTTCTGGTGGAAAATGACCTTTAGGATCACCAAGTCCTACTGTTCATCTAAGTGTCAAATCCACCTCTAAACCTTGTCCCAAAGCACCACATCCACAGGTCTGCAGGTCTTTTCAATACCTCCAGGGATGGTGGCTCAACCAGTGCCCTGGGCAGCCTCTTCCAAAGCTTGACAACCCTTTCAGTGAAGAAATTGTTCCTGACATCCAATCTAAACCTCCCCTGGTGCAACTGGAGGCCATTTCCTCCTGTCCTGTTGCTTGTTATTTGTGAGAAGAGACCAACACCCACGCAGACTCCTTCCAGGTAGTTGCAGAGACCAAGAAGATCTCCTCTCAGCCTCCTTTTCTCCAGGCTAGACACCCCCAGTTCTGAGCCACAGCTGCTCCTCACAAGACTTGTGCCCTAAACCCTTCACCAGTTTTGTTTCCCTTTCAATGTGCTCCATTCTTGTTACATAATCCGTGCAAGATTGAGGTGACACCTTTGTTTTCTAAATGTCTGCAGCAGAGGGTGGATGTAGAATAATTTATTGCACTTTATATCTGGTGAGAACAAGAGATACATTAGAACATTTTCTAAGCAGAGTTATGTTTGGATGGAAATCCGTGTGGGTTGATTATTTTTTAATTTGAAAGTGCCTTATCAGAATGCAAATAGGCAGCATTCTGTTGCAGAGAAGCATTGAAGTTGTCCTTGCTAGAATGTACACAGTAGCCAAAAATCCATTATTTTAATCTATTTCCAGGTGTGCCTTGTCTGGTTGGGAAATTTTTGTTTGGTGGTGGCAATGGTGGTAACTTTTAGCTGTTGTGTGATGGGGATTACTGTTTAGCACACTTAAAAGGCAGTCTAGGCTGCGTGGAAGTGGACCTCTTGTATTTAAAATGTGTTCTAGCTGTAATCTGTCAATTGACAAATCAGGTTTTCAACCCATTCAGCCTGATTGCAGGTGGAATCAGCGGAAGGAGCAGCCATCCCCTCCGTTACCCTCTCCAACCGCGTGTCCGCACTGTCTCACTTGTGTGGGGTTGTGCAGTCGTCAGATCAAGTGCAAGGAGGATGACACAGTTGGTGCTGCAGCCAGCAGTGTTCTCTGGCAGCTGGAACTTGTGACCACAAATCACCTATTTTGTCAGCCTTTTTGGTTAGTTCACATCAAGTGTGTCGTGGGGCTGTATCTAGAGACAGGAATGTAGACTTTGCTGTGAAATGGCTATTCTGACAGCAAACATCTTCATTTTCATTTTTGGTGCTCTTATCACACATTCTCTGAAATAATTCTATTTATTTACAAACATGTTTGCCACTGATTCTGCTGTCTTAAAATCTAGAATATTTCGATCTGGGTGTAAGAAAGATACATCAGCTCCCTGGTCATAGTTTTGAGACATACTGAGCACATCTGGAAAGCAAACAAATTCTTTGTTTCCTTATGAACATAAAGGAAAATCCCCTGAATTGTCTGTCCTGGTTGTACTGATGGAGGCAGAGAACTGAGTGTTAGGAGATCACTGTCAGCTTTGTGTGATATGGGGCCTGCTGATCTCACCCACCAATGTCACTTTGATGTGCTGACTGTTACTGCAGTGAACAGATGAAATGTCTGAGAGGAAGAGCTGAGATCTCAGGAATGAATTGATGGAGTTACTGTGTCTTCCTCTGCTTCATCCCACCATCACATCAAGAGCTCTAGCTGTCACTAAGGACAGGTATTTTGACCATGCTGTGAAATGATTGTTACAACTGTGCTTTGACCTAATACAAAGTCAGAGTCTTTGGGATCTGAAGTGTTTCAAGATGCAGCTGTTTACCTTTTTAATAATCTGCTCCTGAAAAGAGTGCTCAGTCTGGTAGCTACCAAACACCCTGTTCCCCACACTCTAATAAATCACTTCCTTGCAACTGGCACACACAGTATGTTGGGTAGTAGAAAATTATGGTCTTTCATACTTGATCCTGCTGGATCCTGTGAGCTTAAGAGGATGCTAAGCCCTCTGTGTTCAAGACTAGCCTAGTAGTTTTGACCAGGAAGTTTGTCTACTTCATCGTGAAGACCAAGAACACTGGCCTTTGGAGATAGTCCTGGCTTCTGCTGACTTAAACTGACAGAAACTATAGCCTGCCTTCTTTTACCATGTATAAACATTCTCAGACATATGCAGACCTCCTCTGCCTACAGGATATACTCATTGTTTTTTCCTTTCTCCATGCACCTGAGAGAAAAGACTGTCAGACCAGAGAAGGCTTGGAAGAATGGCCACTGTAGTGAGCAGGATCGATCCCTGAGTGGCATAAAGTTTAGAGCCTGCTGTCAGAAGCAATCAAGTCAGCATTCAAGAACGTTGGATACGTTTTCTTCCTTTTCTTTTGCTTGTCAGTAATGTTGGGGGGAGCAGCTGTTGTTTTCTGCTAGTTAGAGCCCATGATCAACCCATCAAGGAGCTACCAGGAATACCTTTCAGTCATCAAAATTGCTTTCTTCCTATCTTTTATTTGTTTTCAACAACTGAACCATTCCTTTATTCTTTGTGCCAACTTCTGTCACGCTGGAAGTGTATTTCCTTCTCCCTTCTCATGTCTCTTGAGATTTCTGAGGCTTTTTAGGACTATATGGTTAATCTCAGCCTTGTGATTTATGTTGGCTAAGTAGAGTTAAGATGTAATGCCAAGTGCTGCGTGGAGACCGTGGCATTTTAGCCGTGCATTCCAGCCAGAAGCAGCTGACCTATTGTTTAGACAAATGCATTTCACAAACCTTTCAAATCTGTTCATGGTGGAGAAGTAAAAAGAGACAATAAACTTGAAATAATTTTCTAAACCACTGTGCGTGTTACATTCATCTCTATAGCAACTACATAAATAGATCCATCCTGGAGATTAATTTGAGGATATTTTTAATGTCTCTTTAAATTCAGGTTTCTGATTGAAACTTGAATTAGGGTCTTTCTTCAGTCCTTTAACTTGAGGAATGCTATTGGCTGTTAAATTGAACTGTCTTTTGAATGTGATAAGTGAATAGCCTGCATGGTATTTTTAATATACATGCTAGAATTGGGAAGATCTGTGTGAGCAGATAACTCCTGCTAGTGCTGATGGCACAGGGGAAAAAACTGTCTGCACGTTAACTGGCTGGAGCATCAGTTAGCCCTTTTGGGGAGCTCGTAGATGGTAGTGAAGCTGTTCATCCCACATCCTTTTGCTCATGAGTGTGAGGAGTGAGATTGTGCCTTGCTTATGGCTGCCTGTTCTATATCCAGGAGATTTTTCTGAAGCCAAATTTTACAAAATATCAAGACTGGGAATTTTTTTAATCTCGATGTGCATCAGCTTGCAGTACAGGAAGGCATTTGTAGGAATGAAAATCTAGGGCATTTGATTAAACAAATGGGGTTTAAATAAGAGAAAATATGTTTTATATGTGAGAAAAAAAAATCTGGTTTATTTCATCATTTGTGCCCAGAAAGAGGTGGTCTGCAGTTGTAACAGTCAGAGAGAGTTGAGCTGCAGAAACTGGTACTTCAGTGTGTCCTTAAAAGATTCTCTTGTGATTTGTAGTTCATAGAAAGTTTATCCTTTTTTTTTTTTTCTTTTTTTTTTTTTTCCTTTTATACCAATAGTTTTGATTACTGGTGGGGGGAGAGAGGAGAAGAGCTGGAGAGAGACGTGCTTCCACGGGGTGTTGACAAGCGGTTTAGGCTCCAAATGCGATCTTCCATGTAATACTTATAATGTGAGGGAATGGGGAGCTGGAAAAATAGATTGTTACATTTTCTAACACTGTGATACAAGGAACAATATCTAATTACAAGGAAAATTTGTATGACAGCACAACATTCTAATTTCTATGAGATTTATACATTAAAATGTGCTGTGCATGGACCCTTACTGTACTGGCTTGAATCAGTTGATCATAGGTTAAACCTTTGGTTTTGTTGCTGCACAGCAGAGTAATGATATAGAGCAGGTTTAGTTATAGCTCAGTATTGAAAACAAGAACGCTGAGGAGTCACATCTGTTGAATTCTGTTGCTTTTACATTGAGTTGGTGCCTAGGGCACCTTTATAAACATGGCTATAAAACATTTTTTATGAAAGAATCCATAGAAGTCAGAGGATTGGTAGGTTGTGGCAAAGAAGAATAAAAATAATTCAGGACAGTGACAAAAGTACCTCTTATGCTTTGGAAACTGACAGATTTTTATTTGTAGGGAGATAGGTAATGACATTAGTATTGTTGGGGTTGCTTTCTTCTTGCTTGTCTGCTTACCTGCCAGTAAAGAATGAGTTCTTCATATTTTTAGGGGTGAAAATTTTTATTTTTACAACCTATACAATGTTACTCCATCAGGTTTTGCTGTTGTTAAACTTGTGTAACTTAAGTTGTAGTTACTGAATTTATAGCACATTTGTAGGTGTAAAAAATGGGTATTATTTGGTATCCAATAGCTAAGTGTGTTAAAATGGCCTTTGTTTCCAAAAAATCAAACAGGTTTTTTGAATACTTACTGTGTTGCTAGATGATTTTTCTAAATAATTTGAATGTTAGTAGGAAAGATACATATTTCAACAGAATCAATGTATTACATTTCATAGTAAAATTTTTTGTACCTTTATTTGCTGTCATGTAGTAGTTTATCAGTCTGCAGTCTATATGTACAAAAGGTAATTTAGTAAAATTTGACTAAAACAGTTTTCCTGTCCTCTTAATTTTCTGTTGTCAGTGAGCATTTTTATTTATTTATTTTTTCTTAAAAAAAAAAAGGGCGGGGGGAAAGGTAGGCTACACATCAGGTGCAGGAACCATTGGTTCAGTTGCTGTTGCCTGCTTTCTTCTTCTCTTTCTTTAGGGTGAATATTTGATTCTGTTTAGTAGTAACATCAACTGCTAATTTGGACTGCCACACAAGCTTAGAAAGGATTGATTTACAAATAGTTATGAGGATTTATTGCATAATACTTCAAAGTATGTCTAACAGCACATTGTAGATAGCAAGTATGCTTCGTATTCATCCTTTGAAACAGACCTAGTGGGCATGTTTTGAAGAGTTTCCATTCAGACAAAGCAAATGCTGAAATGCAAAACACTCTTCATTATTTAGAAGCCTGTGTGTTGTTGAGGCCATTCCAGAAAGTTACATAACATTTTGTTTTTCCTTTTTGCTTACAGGTGATAAATCCAATGGGATGGGATGCATTTGGGTTACCAGCAGAAAATGCTGCAGTTGAACGTGGGCTTCACCCTGCAAGCTGGACACAGAGGTAGTTTTTAATGAATTTAAGTAGTGTGACTTTTCCACTGTGAATACCTCTACTGTGACCCCCACAAACCAACAAAACAGGAAAACCAATGTGGACATAGAAGAAAGATGGTTAAGAAAGAACCAGGGTTGTTTGCCAATGTTTTATGGGACTGTGCAGATGATTTGGTTTCCAAAAGCAAATGTATCAGGATGATTTTCAAGCTTTTCATCTGAATTGCTTTTAACTTGTAAAAAGGTAGAATATTGAATAAGTGACATTTCCCAAACACCCAAATCAGTGAGTTAGAAATAAATTAGAATTTCATTATGGTGAGTGAAATCTTAGCACAGAATTCCACTGTTAAAAATTATGAGCTACGTGTTTAGATTTATTAACAGCTTTCAGTGTTGTGCAAAAGAAGAAGGTGTTTTTTTTTTCATTTGAGATTGGGTCTTTAGAAGTTATAAGCAGCCATTATTGCTGCAGATTTTTGGGGGTTAGATCACAGAATTGGGTGTTTTGTTCCCCTAATATTCTTTAAGCCGAGTAGAAAGTTTCAGAAGTAAACATTGATTTCTGTAAATGACTCAGAAATTAATCTTAAATGAAGCTGTTTGCTGTGCTCTGGGTACAGTAATCTAGCTGTGCTATTTTTTTTGGACCTTGATCCCTTTCTGTCTTTGATAATGCTGTTTCTTTTAAGTTCTTTTCATGTTTCTGGTCCCATATTAAGATACTTGATGCTTTTCCAGCTACAATATAGCAAGTGATTTCATTCAGAGGGAATGCATGAATGCACTACACCCAAATTCTGAGTTATTTGTGCTCAGTCTTTTAAATTTCCTTCGTGCATGGTTTAGATGAGAATATGCATGAGAACCAGTTGCCATCACAACACAAAAACCTGGTTTTGTTCTTTTGAGAGCCTGAAACCACCGTGCAGTGTGTTGTGAGCTGTCAATTACAGCGTGGTGTGGTCAGTAAATGGGTGATTGGAGTCTTCCTTCAATAAGTCTGGTGAAGCTCAGCTGTCAAACAAATCTGGATACTTGTTTTATCAGAGTGTCTCATTTTTAACTCTGTGATCTTGATGGAACCTTCACAGAGCACTGTGATCCTTACCTACAAGACAAATGATGCATGAAGAAGTGAAGGGTGTAGTTTTGAGACAGGGAGGCTGACTTGAAACCCTTGCGACTACAGAAGGGTCAGTCTTTTCCCTCTGGTTTTTATCACCTATTGTAGGCACTGGTAGGAGATTTTGTTGAACTGTCTCAGCTGTTCTGAGGGCTGACTTGAGTTGAAATTGGCTCAACAGAAAAGCAGTGAGCGGGGAGGCTGTGATAGCCAAGTGCCCTATGAGCTCAGCCTGTCTCACCTAAGCAGTTTGTCTGGGTCAAAACAAAAAAGCATGTGGCAGAGCACAGCCTCAGCCAGTTCTCTTCTGCTGCTTTCTGTGCTCTACTGTTTTTCTCTTTTATTTTTTTTCTTTTGTGAATAAGTGTGTGTTGTTCCATGCACTTAAAGCAGCTCAGCTACTAATTACAAAATGTTTTCTACTGGAAGGAAAGTTTGTTTGGAAATTTCCTTAGTTTTTAAAAGAGTGGTCATCTAGTTTCAAGAGTTAAATAATAATAGCAACAAACTGAGACAAGTTAGTATATCATCACTGGACTGATTGTAGTAACAGCAAATAGAAAATTATTTACATACCCAGCTTTTCTGATTATGCTAAGGAAGGGAGTTAGTTCATCGTAACAGCAGTTTAAATTCTGACCACTGAAGTAATTGCTGTCTCCTGTTTTCTCCACTGTCCCTGTCCTGAATGTGTCTCCTGCCTGCAGCAGGGATGACTGAACTGAATGTGTAGCTGTGATGGTGTGATAGCATCCTGATGTGTTTTAGTCATCCCTGGAGCAGAGCCAGCCACCCATGCAAAAAGGGTACACTGTAAGCATTTCAGCTTGCTCGGTTTGGGAGGGAACAACCAAATTTCAGACCACAGTAATTTTCTGAAGAGGTGATTTAAAATGAGCTCAGTTTGACTATTACTTCTTGTATTTTCAAAGTTAGGAAAAAAAGAAAAAAAACTATAGGAAATTGAAGATGGAGTTAACTTACACAAAATGTTAGCAGGAGTTAGCATGGTGTCAGCAGCTTTGTGAAAATACAGTCAAAATTGAAATTTTGTTACTGGTACAGTTCATTTTGAGTGGGACTTTAACATAAGCAGTACTACTGAAAGTATGGCTTCTCCCAGTGGAAGCAGTGAGTCCACAAGAGGATTTTCTGGTACACTCACACTGATATAACCCTACTGTCAGGCCTTTTCTAGTGTAACTGGGGCTCTGCAGCTCTTAATACAGGATACTTGCATTTCTCAGTTATTCAGTAGTGCAGTTTGTTCTGGATCAGAACTAAATGCTCGGTTTTGTGACTGTCCAATTAGCCACTCTGGGAGGAGTGATGATACTTTGTCTGACATAATGCATTTTAGTAGGAAATTAGAAGTCTGTAAGAAATGTTAAGCAATTTTAAATTGTGAGAATGAATTCACACCGGGTCACTAGTTGATATTGTGTAGTTACGAGTGTTTTAGTAAGCTGTATTTAGTACATTCTCAAACTAAAGCTTCATTGTATATTCTGATGTATTTTATTTTATATTTTGTATATAAGCTCTCTGGGGCAAGGTCTAGCCCTGCAGTTTCACAGCTGGCTTAAGGTTGCCCCCACTTCCTTTGTGTTGGCTCTGCTGGTTTTGTGGCCACGGTATTGATTGTGATCGGTGCGTTGATCAGGGGGAAGCAAGAATCACAGAATCACAGAATCACAGGGGTTGGAAGGGACCTCGAGAGATCATCAGGTCCAACCCCCCTGCCAAAGCAGGTTCCTTAGGACAGGTCCCACAGGGAGGAATCCAGACAGGTCTTGAATATCTCCAGAGAAGGAGACTCCACACCCCCCTGGGCAGCCTGTCCCAGGGCTCTGAAGACTGGTGGGGTTTATTGGGAGACTGTTTTTGTAGGGCATGACTTCAGTTGATTGGGTAGGGTGATTCAGCTCATCTTATAGCCACAACATCACTGGAGCTGAAGCAAAATACAGCCAGAATAGCACTGCCAGAATAGAGCAGGATTAAGCTGATTGTGGAAGCACATCCTACTGCACTGTGAAGATTTCAGAGTGCCCTTTGGCTCAACTGCAGTAAAGATAATAAAAAATAGTGAGAAGTGATGCTTGAGGAGCATTTCCCTCAAAACTGCAGTAATAGATTTGCTTTTCAGTTATGCTCAAATCAAGAGAAGAAAAATCTTTGCCATGTACACACAGGGACTTTTAAAAGTATTATTTAAGATGAGATTTCTAACAGTTACTTGAGTTCCACGGTTAGTGCTTAGAGGTTAACTTGTGCTTTTGATTTCTCAGAACTTTATGAACACCTGGTTTTAAATCTGATCTCATTATAGAGGCATTTTAAGTTAATAAATGTTTTCATTTTTTATTTTGCAGTAATATTCAACACATGAGGAAGCAGTTTGATGCACTAGGTCTGTCTTTTACGTGGGAAAGGGTAAGGTTTCTTTTTTAAGGGATACTGCTTTATTGTATGATGGAACATTGAAAAACATGGATTTCACCATTTTATTTATGACAATGTCTTGGGGATGACCTGTTGGAGAAGAGCTCTATGGAGAAGGACCTGGGGGTCCTGGTTGATGACAGGTTGGCTATGAGCCAGCAGTGTGCCCTGGTGGCCAAGAGAGCCAATGGGATCCTGGGATGCATCAGGAAGAGTGTGTCCAGCAGGTCGAAGGAGATGATCCTCCCCCTCTACTCTGCCCTGGTCAGGCCCCACCTGGAATACTGTGTCCAGTTCTGGGCTCCCTGGTATAGAAAAGACAGGGACCTTCTGGAGAGAGTCCAGAGAAGGGCGACAAAGATGATTAGGGGTCTGGAACATCTCCCCTATGAGGAAAGGCTGAGTGAGCTGGGTCTGTTCAGCCTGGAAAAAAGAAGACTTAGGGGGGACCTAATTAGTGTTTACAAGTATCTTAGACATGGGTGGCAGGGGGAATTGGCCAGCCCCTTTTCAGTGGTCAGTGGGGACAGGACAAGGGGCAATGGCTGTAAGCTGGAGCACAGGAAGTTCCGCACCAACATGCGGAAGAACTTTTTCCCAGTGAGGGTGCCAGAGCCCTGGGACAGGCTGCCCAGGGAGGGGGTGGAGTCTCCTTCCCTGGAGATATTCAAGTCTCGTCTGGACGCCTATCTGTGTAATATGAGATAGGGAACCTGCTTTGGCAGGGGGGTTGGACCCGATGATCTCTTGAGGTCCCTTCCAACCCCTAAGATTCTGTGATTCTGTGATTCTGTTAGACTTTTAAAAAGTGAGAAATAGAGTTCTCTCAAGCTTCTTATCAAACTTCTCTTACTTTTGCCATACTGACATCATCTGATAATCTCAAGATTCTGGAGAATCTTTTCTTTAAAGTAATTTCAGTTTTGCATTTCAGTTTTTCTCTCTGCTCTTTCAGCTCTTTCAAAGTAGCAATTTTCTGTGTTAGAAGTTAGGCAGTAGTCTAAATAATGATTTATGAAGCAGCATGCTGCTGTGTTAGGGTATATATATTTTGAGATGTGATTTTTTTCTATGTGTATGTTTTCATAATATTTTCAAGAGTTTAAAGCTAGTAACTTGAAATGGTGGTTTGGTTTTGTTATTCTAAGTTTGAAGCCTATGTCTGCATTTTCATAGGTGTTTCTATCATGACTGTTTTAGAAAATATTAATTTTATTTCAGACACTAATGCTTGAGAATCAGATGTTCACCTTGAAAACCATACCAACATGATCAGACATAAGCTAATGTAATATTCAAGATAGAAGAATTAATTTTTGAAGCAATTGTAGGGTTACTGCATTTACCACTGAATAAAAGTCAGTCACTGCCTTTATATTCTCATCAGTAACCATTGCTTATCACCTTAATATGATTCTGAATAGAGTGATGGAGATGCTAATCTTGGATTTTTATAGCAGTATTGTATATCTGAAAAGGAAAAGGATTAGTTTTCTGGCAGTCTGAGACCTGCCATCTGTTTTCTTTAATCTTGAAGGTGAAATTGTTTATGGGAATGTCTTACATCTAAAAAACATATTTCACCTTGTCATATATATGGCAAGATTTTCACTATAAGCCTTTTTAGTAAGACTTTTTCTCAATAGTCAAACATTTCTCTGCAAATAAAAGGTTTGCTGTGGAAGATTTACTGCAGCCATGCTTGACAATTATTTTCTTATATTTAAAACTGTTAGTATCACAGGGATTTTCTGCATATGTAATACAGCATTTCTTCAAAACAGTGAAGTCATTTTTGTAGGCTGTATTGTTGAACATTGCAGAGTGCCTTTCAAGAAAATTGACAGAAATTCCTGTCTGTATATGGACTATTGTTTAACCCTTCCATTCTGAAGAAGAGATGGAGAACTGGCAGTACTGAAAACCATGTCAGGAAGTATAAGTATACAGGGGAATGTAATTTCTCATCTTTGTGCCTGTTCTTTGAGGCTTGCTTTCACTTTTCTAGTAAACCCTGTTTTGCTTAATGAACTTTGAGGAGTCTCTGACTACTTGTGGAAAGGGCTTTGATGCTGGACAGGCATGTTCATTTGAACAGTTGTGTAATTGAAATGATTTCGAATGCTCTAGGGGCTCACAGTAAGAGTTTAAAAGAGGTAAAAAATGTTCCTTGAAACACAATGAATTTTGAAGCTTGTTAGTTAAATTTCATTTTACCTAGAAGGGCTGCCTTAGTAACTGGACTAAAACTGACCTGAAGGATAACCATTAGAAAGAGATTTGTTTATTCATTGCAAAAAATGTACAATGCCCAAGATGTGCCTGTGTTGCATGGTCTCCAAATCATAGAATCATAGAATGGCAAGGGGTGGAAGGGACCCCAAGGATCATAGAGCTCCAACCCCCCTGCCACAGGCAGGGCCACCAACCTCAGGCCTGGAGCTACGCAAGGTCGCCCAGGGCCCCATCCAACCTGGCCTTGAACAGTTCCAGGGATGGGGCATCCACCACCTCTCTGGGCAGCCTGTTCCAGCACCTCACCACTCTTTCTGTAAAAAACTTCCCCCTAATATTCAATCCAAACCTTCCCTCCTTTAGCTTTAGTCCATTCCCCCTTGTCCTGCTATTATCTGCCCTTTTTAAAAGTTGATTCCCCTCCTGCTTATAATCTCCCTTCAGGTACTGGGAGGCTGCAATGAGGTCCCCCCGCAGCCTTCTCTTCTCCAGGCTGAACAAGCCCAGCTCCCTCAGCCTCTCTCTGTAGGGCAGGTACTCCAGCCCTCTAATCGTCTTTGTGGCCCTCCTCTGAACCCTCTCCAACAGTTCCACATCTTTCTTGTATTGGGGGCCCCAGATCTGGACACAGGACTCCAGGTGGGGCCTCAAATACCCAGCTCTTTGAGCCAGCCATGGAAGAACCACCTTTGGAAGTGGAAGGGCTAAGCTGGAGCAGGGTACATTTTCCAGGCTGATCAAGCCAGCTTCTCTGCAAGGCTAATGAGGCTGGGCAGAGCATCTTACTGCCTCAGCTGCACTGCTTTTGGCCTAGCTCAGGCATCTGTGCACAGCAGCACACTGCGCTGTGCAGGTACTTACCTGAAAAGTGAGCTTTTTGAGGTCAGGGGTTTTATTTTTAATTGTTTTGTGGGTTTTTTTTTTAAATTTTGTACTCCAGTGGCACTAAATTGGTGGCTTACAAAATACTGTGACAAGGCAAACAACCCCACTAATGTTAGTGGCTTCTGTGAAGCATGCAAGAAACCCACTTTTTATGTGGGTTAATCTACTTAATCAAAACTATTGCCCAAAGCAGGGGTCTGGGTTTAATTTGATTTCATTGGTGTTGCTTAAATGTGCTCCTTCATTGTGCTAGAGCATAATACTGAGCAAATACATGCTGGAGGGAGCCCGTTCCCCTACTTTACATCCCTATTTTAGCGTGCAATGAATTGCCTTCTTAAAGTGAGAACCTGTTATGTTAACTCTCTCCTCTGTGACCAGCTTAGAGGATATGATTAGGTGATGTGAGGGAAACAGCAGTATATTTCACCATTTTTTAATTGTAAAGGGATAAAAAAAGTAGGAAAATAATAAAAAGTCCATTTTAAATACCATGTCTGTAATAAAAAGTCCATTTTAAAGTCATGTCTGCTGTTAAAGTAACTCCTATCCAGGAATATGAAGACTAGTTGTAGTTGTATTGCTTGGTAAAATAATTGCAAACAAATCCCAGTGCACCTGGGATACAAGTTCTTTTTATTTATCTGGGTTTTTCTTATTCATCTCTCTTAGAAATCAAAATGCAAAAGTGTCCTTACGTTGTAGCAGTCAGGGAAATTACATAACCAGTAAGGCACTGCAAATAAGGCATTATTAAAAGCTAATTAGATTAGTTCAGAAAAGCAGGTTACAAAGACACTTGAAAATTATTCTCCTAAACAGAAAATGTAAGCTAGCTCGAAGTGTCATTAAATGCATAAAGCAGCTCTGTAAGAACTTTGCTTTAGAGTCATTTTGAATACTAACAGTGATATTTTTTCCTTGAAATCTGTAAGCATTTGAAGTGCCTCAAGAAATAAATGTTATGTTTTTTAATCACTTTAAAAATTGAGTGATTTTTGGGGAGAGATTTTTTTAAAAATTAAAAAGAGACAGAACGCTTCTGTTCTGAACGTTAATGTTTGTCAGATCCAGGGTTAAAAAGCTGCAGTTTGCAGATGGAAGAAATGTTTCTGAGAGACATGAAAACCACCTGGAAAATAAAAGTCATTGTGCTTCTGTTTTGTTTCTAAGATAACAATACTCTTGGCATTCCAGGTGATCAGATTTCTCGAAAATGCCATCCCAGGCATCGTAGCAAACTGCCTGCCACTTCCTTTAAAAGTGATTTTCAGGGGAATTAGGCAGTGGAATCTTCAAAGATTCATATCATCAGCACCAAGGGATGGAGCATGTAACATTTTTCCTCTCTGTTGCTCAGGACTGCTGTCAGACTGGCTGCATGTTCCCAGTAAGCCATCAGCTCACCACTACAGCATCAATCTGTAGCTTTCTTCTAGGAGGTAGCTCTCACTGCCAACATTTTTTAGTCTTTTCAATTCATGCATGCCAAGTGACATAATTTTTTGCATAACAGTAATGTTCTCCTCCTTCTCTGTACATCAAAAAAGATGAAATCCTTGGTAGATTTTCTTTTCTGTGGTTGTTTTTCTCTTTAGCTTTACCCTTGTAATTCTTGTGCGCTACATAAAACTGTAACTGTAGGTAGAGCATTACCTGTTAAACTTTCTTTTTACCCACATGTCAGTGATAATCAGTTACCCTGCTTGTGGTTAAATAAAAAAGGAAACTCTTGATACTTTGCAGAAAACATATTTATGCTCTACAATGTAGGCACTGCATGATGTTTGTAGCTAATAAAGCATGAAACTAAGGGCCTTTGAAATACAGATATTCAAATGAGTTTAGAAATGTAGTTTGGCCTAGCTCTGAACCTCTGAAAATCAAATAATTATACTTCCAGAGAGGTGGTGCATGCCCTTTAATGCCAAAATAGGCAAATAATAGATTAAAGACTCTTCAATTTTTCCAAATAGGTTTTGAAAAAATACATTCAGAGTTTTTCTCCTTACCACCTTTTTAATAAGCATCAAGTGCAACATGGCTGCCTTCTGGGTAGTGTAAGACTGTGCTAGAAATGAAATTATCACTGGTAAACTAGGAAATTCTTCTCTCTGGTTATATATTATTCACAAAGTCTGGTGGATTTCACAACAAGTAGACACTTTGATGAAGCCTGTAAATGTTACTTTTATTTTTAAAAAAGAGCTATGAACGTAGTTTAAAGATGTAACCTTCTTAAAAAAATAACAAAACCCACTTTTAAGTTTAGAGCTATATGATAGAAAATTTTAAGCATGGAACAGATTTAGAACAGATGATGAATTATAAAAACAGGGGGTTGAAAATTAGTTTGTCTTGTGTTAATAAACAAAGTCTTTAATCCAGGTTGTTGGGGGGGTGTTTATTCAGGATTTTTTAGTCTTGGTTTTCATGTATTTCTGGTAGATAGAGTTTTTTTGTCAGATTTTTTAATAATGAATGGCCCTTTAACCTTAACATGAACCTATCCCTTCCCAAGTCACCCTACTATCAGAACTAAATTATAATACTGCTATGTAGTCTGCAGCTGAAAATGTATTTGCAAAAAATAAATAAGATACTAACTACTCCATCATGCTATTTGTTAGGAACAGATTCCTGTGCTGTAATAAAGGGATTTAGACAGCTAGTTTTGGTAAGGATATATGTACCTTGGCAATGTCTGCTGGTTTTAAAAGCAGACCACTTTTAAAGATCGTTTGTTTTAGTTGTTTTTATGATTTGCTTTCATGATTGTCATTCCTGTAGGATTAAGGAGCAGTAACAGTAACCAGTGAGGAAGATTGTATCAGATACTCTCTTTAACCAGCCAGCTGACAAAAGGAAAAGGGGAAAAGCTGGCGGAGCAGGAGATGCTGTCCATCCCATTTCATAGCACTTTCTGAAATGCTGGGGATGGTGGGTTGTCACTAAATGTGTTACAGAGCCCTGGAGGGCACATCCAGTGGAAACCTGAGCAGCACAGCCTATTTCATACTTTTTAAAAGGGTTCTGATTTTTAGTATATATTTTATCTTTGGAAGAAACATGCTAATCTCCTGTTAATACATATACACTGAACTGATTTATGATACAGGCGTCTGTATATGATTAGGTGATTAGGGGCCTGGAGCATCTCCCCTGTGAGGATAGGCTGAGTAAGTTGGGACTCTTCAGCCTTGAGAAGAGAAGACTGAGGGGGGACCTAATTAATGCCTATAATTATCTGATGCAGGGGGGATCAGCCAGCCCCTTTTCTGTGGTCAGTGGAGACAGGACAAGGGGCAATGGCTGCAAGTTGGAGCACAGGAAGTTCCGCACCAACATGCGGAGGAACTTTTTCCCAGTGAGGGTGCCAGAGCCCTGGGACAGGCTGCCCAGGGAGGTGGTGGAGTCTCCTTCCCTGGAGATATTCAAGACCCATCTGGACGCCTATCTGTGCAGTATGAGCTAGGGAGCTGCTTTGGCAGGGGGGTTGGACCCCATGATCTCTCGAGGTCCCTTCCAACCCCTACGATTCTGTGATTCTATGATTCTATGTATGGAGTTATGTTAGTTCTCACCTCACATAGGAGAAGCAGAAAGTTCGAGTTGCGGGCAGGGTGGAAGGGCTCCATCCTGCTGTTTTGCAAACCCTTTTATAAACCCTGCTCTGTATCTCTCAGTTAAGTCAGTTGTGTTAATGCACTGCAAATCTTTGCCATGCTTACAAAGTATAAATAGAAACATTAGCATTCACCTTAATTTAAACATGATAGCAGCCTAGTGGAAACTTTCTACCAGACATTATTTATTTAATCAAGATCAGTAGTAACTGGCATACATGGAAAATTATTTTTCACTGTAAGTCTTAATGTGCTAAATGGTAGGGGAAAAGAACCAAACACATTTTGAGATTGACGTGAGTTTGCTGGCTTAGCAGCAGCAGCTTGTTTCACTTGCTAGTGGTGTAATTTCTTGTTCTTCCTTAACTTCAAATGTTACTTCAAACCTCCATGGCTATAAAGTTAAAGGATCTTGAGTGATCTTTTTGCATCTCAGTGGCCACACATCACACTGGCTTCAGTGACAGCAGCATGCTGCGTTTCTTACTAAAACTGTCAATTTCTGACTTACACCCTCAGCAAGTTTGCAGATGACACCAAGCTAAGTGGTGTGGTTGACTCCCTAGAAGGACAGGAAGCCATCCAGAGGGATCTTGACAGGCTGGAAAGATGGGCCTGGGTGAACCTAATGAGGTTCAACACTGCCAAGTGTCAGGTCTTGCACTTGGGCTGGAAGAATCCCAGCCATAGATACAGACTGGGAGAAGAGCTCCTTGAGAGTAGCCCTGCTGAGAAGGACCTGGGTGTCATAGTGGATGAGAAACTTAACATGAGCCAGCAGTGTGCTCTTGCAGCTCGCAAGGCCAATGGTATCCTGGGCTCCATCAGAAGAGGGGTGGCCAGCAGGGACAGGGAGGTGATTGTCCCTCTCTACTCTGCCCTCGTGAGGCCCCAGCTGGAGTCCTGTGTCCAGATCTGGGGCCCCCAATACAAGAAAGATGTGGAACTGTTGGAGAGGGTTCAGAGGAGGGCCACAAAGATGATTAGAGGGCTGGAGCACCTGCCCTACAAAGAGAGGCTGAGGGAGCTGGGCTTGTTCAGCCTGGAGAAGAGAAGGCTGCGGGGGGACCTCATTGCAGCCTTCCAGTACCTGAAGGGAGTATACAAATGGAAGGGGAATCAACTTTTTAAAGGATAGACAATGGCAGGACAAGAGGAAATGGATTGAAGCTAAAGGAGGGAAGGTTTGGATTAGATATCAGGGGGAAATTTTTTACAGAAAGAGTGGTGAGGTGCTGGAACAGGCTGCCCAGAGAGGTGGTGGATGCCCCGTCCCTGGAAGTCTTCAAGGCCAGGTTGGATGGGGCCCTGGGCAACCTTGTGTAGCTCCAGGCCTGAGGTTGGTGGCCTATGATCCTTGGGGTCCCTTCCAACCCAGATCATTCTATGATTCTGTGATTCTATGACTGTGAGGGTGCATGGGCATGAGAATCTGTTAGATAGAAGTTAGCTTGTACAGTGCCCTAAACATGCCTGCTTAGACTGAGAAATGTCATCTCCTTTTGCTTCAGCCAACACACCACTGCCATTCAGGGCCAAAAGGACAAATTTTACTGTTTTTATTTGACAGCTCACTTCAGTTGCCTTACCTGTTTGCCTGGTGCTCATATAATCTCATATTGTACCAGAAGGAATTGGCTCTCGTCTTTTGCGTCTCTGTTACTAGAGTGATGAAGCTCTCTTGCCTGTAGTGGCATCACAGTGACAGAGCTCCACTGTGTGAGGAATCAGGGGAAGAAATTAAAAATGATTAAACAGAGAGATGGAAATCAGACTTTTATCAAGTGTTTTTTTCAGCGCAGAGCACAGGGCTTTAATCAAGCGGCTGGTTTTTGTGCCTACATCTTCACATGCTGTGCTGAGAACTTGCCATTAAATGTCTCTTTCTGGTCTTGAAAGCCTCTTATACACACTTTTGAGGCATATCTATTGAAAGGTCACATCAATTGTTCAAAGCAGAGTTTCAGCACTGCTATATAAAGTTGTAGAAAAAGAGGAAAATTTTTATGTAGAGTGTTTCAGATGTCATTGGAGTAGCAGGTGACGCTGATGTTGCGTCTGGTGGGAAGCTTAGATGATAGGAAGGCCTGGCTGAAAGACATTTCACACTTGGAGCTATTTCAGGTAGTTGATAACTATTTGCAAATGGAATAAATTTTATCAGTGACTTCCTGTCAACCCTGTAACTCTTAAGAGAAGTTTTTGTTGATGAGAAGTTCAGCGTAGGAGCCATCTGCCACTCCAATAAGTACAGTTGTGGTCACACAGAGATTTTGTGGGAATGTTTCTGCTTTAAACATGTGCAAGTTCAGCAGGAAAGCTGTTGAGGAGAGAAATACTATTTGTTTACTGTAACATATTTATGATGTAAACAGAGCTTAAATACTGAGTTCCGCAGTTGTTTTCACTTTGGCCAAACTTTAAAATGTTTGTAAAAATGAATGTGTATCCATGGTGCCTGTAAAACACTGTATCTAGAGAAAATTTGGAGTCTACCTGAGATTTTTATGGTTTTTTAAGAACAAACATTTACAATGTGGAACTTTGTGAGCAGGTGATAAGTGGTTTGGGTTTCTATTATTAGGGTTCACTGAAAACTTATAAAATGTTTACTAATTTTAAAAAACCCTATCCATTATGTTGTTAACCTGCTGTTCTCTGATTGCTTCTTCTTATGTGTCTTTTATTTTTATCTGCCTTTATTTCCCTTTTACCAACCCTCACATTTTGTCAGTTTCACAACTGTTCTTCTCCAGTCATTAACCCAGATTATTCTCCTACCTTGAGCTTACTTGCCTTTTGAAATAGTCCCTTATTTGACCTTTGATTGCAAGATATCCTTTGCAAGTCTTTCATCTTGAAGTTGGGAGTCTTACCCCATACTCCTTCCTCTGTCCCACACATTGCCAACAGCCTTGGTTTCTTGGTGGTGTTCTGCTGCCCCATTTTCTGCTTCAGCTGTAGGTTCCTCCAGTCTTGCTTCTCAGCAGCCACCTCCCAGCTGCCCCTGAACTGGTTCTGTTCTGCTTTCCATTGCTGAGCATCAAAGGAAAGGCAGCGTGGCTAAGATGACATTTTTAGTTGAGTTCTACTTTTTTTCCTGGTTTTGCTGGTTCCTTGGTCAGGCAGCTGTGGTCATTTCCATTCCTCTTGTGCTCTCATGTCTATCAGCATTAATGGTACAGGGTTTTTATTCCCTGTTAACAGGAAAATTTGTGCATCAAACCTGCACAAAGTTCTTTAGTTCTGTGTGCAGGTGAACACCACTCATTATAAACATTACCCAAAAAATGCATTTGTGTTTTCTCTGTGATATATATATTCCCAAGTTCATTGTTTAAGTTAAAACACTGTAAGAAAATGCTAAGAATGATTTGAGGACTTTTATTTTATTTCTACAGGAAATAACCACTTGCTTACCAGAGTACTACAAATGGACACAATATTTCTTTCTTAAGCTTTATGAAGCTGGGATAGTGTATCAAAAAGAGGTAGGTACAAACTTTGACCTTTAATGCTTTGCAGACCCACTAACTCAAAGTCACTTAAGGAATGTGAATGGACAATGTACCAGTGACATGATGATGAGATGATGTCACTGGTACATTGTCCATTCACATTCCTTAAGTGGATTGTGTTTTAATGGTTTTAAGTAATTGCAAAATATAATTAAACTTACACATATGACTGAATTTTATATGTAACTAAGTAACGTGAATAGTCAAATCATTTACACTGAGCAGAATATAGCTACTGTTAGTTTATTTCATGGCTTTAATATAGAATTTTCTAGGTCTTATCTTCCCTCTTATGAAAACATATGGGATAATGTGCTTATGAGGAGTCTTTTCAGCAGCAAGATTATTTAACTATACAGCATTACTGGGATGCTGTCTCTGAACTTAGAGACTGGGATATGGGAGGTGGAGATCCTGTGCCGAACTGTCCAGTTCTCAGAACCTGTTTGTGATCTCGAAACTGTTAGAGAAATGTTGCACTATAAGACTATCACTGCTGTTTTGCTTTCAGAGTACATAAAGAAAATATTTGTCTTAAAATATTTTGTAATTAATATATATTAGGCTATCTGAGAAAGGAAGGGTTCAGTTAACTTATTAAGCAGGAGGTAAAATGAAGATGTTAATGAGTGTCCTGAAGAGCCACAGCAATGCAGTTCCAGAATACCTGAACAGCTGCACCTAAAAAAAGCTGCAAGTTAGGGAATGTTTCTAACTTAAAATGGAAATGAAGAATTCTTAAATATGCTTTGACATTTCATTTGTATTCTATAGAAACCAGGAAACCCTATAGGATCTAATTAGGGATGCACTCATTCTCTGAACCCAGAGAAAGAGGTTGATGGTGAAAAGTAGCATTTGAAATGACAGAGTGTTACTGAGCTACTTCTCTTATTTCAATAGGCAAGATATATTCTATGATCTTAAATGATAAGCAGCAAAAAGATTCAATATTGGATATGTCCTAATGTACTGGGTTGGGGAGGGGGCATGCTCTTTTTTTTTTCCCCCTGTAATTATTTTCTGTATTTGTAATAAAAAATTAACTGCCTAGCTTTGCCATAACCAGCTAATTTTTATCTGTAAATTTGTTTGCTTGATGAGTGATCCCAGGCGCCTCTGAAGAGCACAACGCTTGCCCCTTTGTTAGAAGGTACACACAACACATCTGCACAAAGTGTCCCGGTACCCTGAGATCCTGGAGGTGTTTGGGTACCAGTGATTGGATCTGCTCCCCTGTAATTATTTTCTGTATTTGTAATAAAAAATTAACTGCCTAGCTTTGCCATAACCAGCTAATTTTTATCTGTAAATTTGTTTACTTGATGAGTGATCCCAGGTGCCTCTGAAGAGCACAACGCTTACCCCTTTGTTAGAAGGTACACGCAACACATCTGCACAAAGGGTCCCAGTACCCTGAGATCCTGGAGGTGTTTGGGTATCAGTGATTGGATCTGCTCCCCTCTTCCGAGTCAAGGATCACTTTGAGGACTTAAATCAGCATCTGTCAACCTGTAGGGATGTGATCTCTGGTGGATATAAGCGAGTTGCTTTTTAGCAGGAAACAGATGGCAGAGATAGCCCGTAACCATGGGTTGGGCCCTTCAAACAGTCATGTATGCTTAAAGCATATATTTATCCCATGTCTTCAGCCTAGCTGTGGTGGATGTTAGGCATTACTTTTGCACAGCTTGAAGCCTCCTGTCTTACAATTTCATTTTGGGTACAATGAGATAATTCATAGCCTTCCTGTGGCGATAAGAATAATGTGTGTAGAGTGTTAGTCTAGTTGATGCTTTGTTCCATGTACATGTACATGTGTCCCAGGTAGGGAGACACAGACTCAGTATGTCCAGGAGCTGGAATTAGTGAGCATTAACAGTATCTGTCTGCATGCTGCAGCATCCAGAGAGGGCATCTTTATTCACTGTAGAAAAGTCCTCTCTGTTCTTCCTGCAGTACTGATCTAGTCGGTGCACTGTAGAAGTTATCGACCTGGCCAGATGTGGGCGTGTTATTTAGGTTGGAATTCATTTCTGCCTAGACTCTATTGATTATTTTGATTAGGTATCTGTTGACTGTAGCAGAACCATAGGCACCAAACCTGGAGATAGATATTTTTGCTACAGATATGTGAAGGTAGATGAGATGATATGCCTTAAAATCATATGGTCTGCATTGGTTTAGTGAGGAGACCCAGATAATTGGTGGTCTCTCTGTGCTTCTGTGCTGTGCTCTCTTTGCATAGATGACATTTAGCAGATTCCTGGGGCCGTGGTTTCCGAGGCTGTCATTGCCAAGCAGTTGCCCCTGTGAGTTACAAGCAGAAACTAAGGATTTAATGGATTTACTGGAATGTCCCCCTCTGGATATTAGTCAAAAGGCTGTGAGAGATGGAAGGAACAAAATGCAACTCTAAAAATTCACAGACAAGACCTTTCAGCTACAGATTTCTTAAATACGTATTTGCTTTGTTTTGCATGATTTATTTAGATACATCTTCCCCTTATGAATCATGCTGATTTGTTACGCTGATTTATTATACTCAGATAGATCACTGCAGTTACCTTCTAAAATCTTATCATTCATTTGATGATCAAAACAGAAACAGCAGTTTTTTTCTCACCTTTGAGTCATAACCAGTTTAATACAAGCATACACTAATACTGCTTTATTGAACTGACATTTTATTACTTCTTAATATTATCTGATTTATCTCTCTTTAGCTGTTACTTTAACTTTGGGGGAGAAGACTTTTTTCCAGACTTATAAATGAGAAGATCATTACTTCAGAGCCAAATTCACAGTGTGTTGTGTCAGTATTGAAGAAATTGTGTGTTCTGAAACTCAAGAAAACAGAACTGTAGTAGTGAAAGACACTGATTGCTTTTAATTTCCCAGTGAATTTTCAGAAGCTTTTTATAAAAAAACAGGGTGATGTTTTTGGTAGGTAAAAGGTAGGCAAACTGGAATAAGTTTAAATTTGAATGACATTCTGAATTCACACAAGCTTCATTTGAAAGTGAGTTTGCTTTTATCAAAGATCTTCATTACAATAAATTTTGTATAAGTCAACATAGGTAATGAGTTGTTGTGCACAGACTTGTGCACACATACACAATTAATCCACACACTTGACAACAAAACCAGCAATAGTATTCCTAAGGAAGAGGATCCATACATCTGTCTTTCTGCTGTCTGTCCTCACCACAAGATTTATCAAAGGGTTGCAATACTTACTATTTCCAAGAATATGTAGCATATTTAAAATTAAGCAATATCAGTTGTTTGAAAACTGGGGCATTTCAGAACGTGATCAGTGATAGATAAAATTTGATAGTGATAGGTAAAAGTAATATGAGGACTGAGTAGTTTATAGGTTGAGATACTAAGCTGTCCATATACCCAAAGAATGCATTTGAAATAATTTTGTGTTAGAATGCTATGGAGCTGGAGCTACTATTTTTAATCAGGCAGATTTAACTTTGATTTAGCTCAAGTACTAAATAGTACTCAAAATAATGTATTAGTGTATAATTTTGAATATTTTTATTTATTTTTCTTCTTTCTGTTTGTTTCTTCAAGTTAATGTCTAGCATTGAATATTAACTCTGGAATGTTTGTTAGGATTCTTTTCTGTTCTTAGATCCTTTATGATGAGCTAAATTGTTCAGTGCTGGGGAAAGGAGTGGGAGTTTGATTTTTGCTCCCTCCCCAATATATGTCTGTTATTTTAGTTTGCCCTCAAAAAACAAGGTTTGTGGAGTTGACCACCAACGTTTATTCCACTTTAAATTTTCCTTGATGTATTTATATGGATAAGGAAAGATGATTCCAAAATGTAATCCACACAGTTGACACAAGTTAAGTGCAGAGAATACAAACTCTTTCTCTTGAAATTAAGTTGACCACTATAATGCTTCTGTGTGATTCTCTCCTCTCAAGTTGGAGATCCTCAGCTGTTCACACACCCCCCCTCAGTCTGACTCAACGCTTCTGGATTAGTGGTGGACAGCTTTTAAACATCAGACTATGCAGTTTGCAGTGTAATCAGCTGGAACACTTATCTATTTAATATTCAAGTGTCAGCCTGTCCTGCTAATGTGATCAGTCAAGGCAGATGCTGCCAACTGCTTGTCTTGGTTTTTTTTTTGTTGTTGTTTGGAGTTCTGAGAAGGTGAATATTCAGAACATCTTGAGTTGAGTCCATGTCACTAGTTCAAATGGGTGTTACACAAACGTAGAAAGCTCAGAGGCCCAATGAATGTTTCTAGATAAGCCTTTTGGTGTCTGAAAAGTAAGATTCTGGTTTTGAAATAGTTGCTGTAAATATTTTTTTCTTCTTTTTTAGGCCTTGGTTAATTGGGATCCAGTGGATCAGACTGTTCTAGCCAATGAACAGGTGGATGACAATGGTTGCTCATGGCGTTCGGGAGCAAAAGTGGAACAGAAATACCTCAAACAGTGGTTTATCAAAACTACTGCTTATGCAAAGGTATGAGAATACAGTTTTTTCAAATTATGATAGCACTTAAGAGGTCACTTCTCACCCAGAAGTATTCCTCAAACTGAATGTGGTCTTTTTTTATATGTATGCCTGTGTAATACTTAATTCTATAATAATAGATGTGATCTGTGTGTGTGTATACAAATTATTATCTTTCTATTTACATCCTTAAGGATTTCAAGTAATTGGTGTGGGATTAAATTTTGAAGAAATCAAAAAGCATAAATTAGAGGTGAATGAATTCTCATTGTCATCTCATATTTACCATTAAGTGCTTTTCTGAATTTTTTGAGTGGTCAGCTGTGCAGGCTTTTGAACTAGAAACTTGTTTGCCTAGTCAACCTCTTGAACTTACAGACATGGTATAAGCAATGGAATACAGCCTGTCACCTAGTGTTCACTTTCTATTATACTTTGTACTCTATTTTATTTTATCTAAGTGAAAAAATATTTTCAAATTATTTAAACATCCTATTTTGATATGGGCTCAAGTTTTGATTGTGATGCAACATCACAGCTTCCACATACAGGAATTCTTCAACAAGAGTTTTGGCTTTATGCTCTCTGAGATGAAAGTATTGACTTAGAGTTTTGTCTGGGTGAAGTTTTCATTCCATCCAAGTGTTCTCTCTATTGAGATTTCTAGTACAGATTAAGAAGGCTATTCCCAAGAAAACATTAAAAATTCATCTTTGACCCTTTTTCTGTGTCTCAGATGCAAGAGTCCAAAGAAGAAGAAATTCAGGTCTCACTCCAGGTCCATTCATAATAAAGTGAAAGACCTTAGATATTCTGCCTGATGCTTTGATTCCTTGTACACAGAAAGGGTACTTGAGATGGATGTTTTCTGATCATGCTGCCTGTTCTGGCAGTAAGGAGGGAACATTTGCTATAGCTGAAGGAAAAGTGGAGCATGTCTGCACAATCAAAAAATGATCACAATGTTCTGAGCTTTTTCTTGGTAATCTTGTTGCCAGGTTTCTTGATGACCTTTGTGATATTTCAGGATCTCCCCCAACTCACTGTTTCCCTCAGTTAGAGGCTGGAGCTTTGCTGGAGTGTGTACCTGTGCTAAAACATCTTTTATCTGTTGTCTTTAAGAGGTTGTAGGAAATGATGACTGGTATTTCTGGGCTGTGTCCATACTTGCACCAAATCACTCTTTAGTTATCTCCCTCTAAGAGGGGTGAATCAGCCTTTAATTTTTACTCATAAAGACCAAAAGACAAGACTGAGGAGCATTTCAGTAACCTTGAAAACACCCTTGGTTTATGGGATTATTGGCTCTTGCTCAATATCCACCCTGCTCTAGGGAGGATGATTTATCTTTTGCCCTGTAGTCTCTGACCCAAGAAATGTTGCTACTGGAAAGGTGTCACCTCTTGGGATGATCACATCTCCCACATATAATTCTCCACTAAGTAGTCTCAGCAGAATCTCAAAGGGAGCATACAAACAGGAGGGGAATCAACTATTTAAAAGGGCAGATAATGGCAGGACAAGGGGGAATGGACTAAAGCTAAAGGAGGGAAGGTTTAGATTGGATATTAGGGGGAAGTTTTTTACAGAGAGAGTGGTGAGGTGCTGGAACAGGCTGCCCAGAGAGGTGGTGGATGCCCCGTCCCTGGAAGTGTTCAAGGCCAGGTTGGATGGGGCCCTGGGCAACCTTGTGTAGCTCCAGGCCTGAGGTTGGTGGCCCTGCCTGTGGCAGGGGGGTTGGAGCTCTGTGATCCTTGGGGTCCCTTTCAACCCATGCCATTCTATGATTCTATGATTACAAGAGGGAACTGCTTCCACAGCACCCAAATTTTCACTTCAGGTGACTACCATATCCCCTGCCTACATGAAGGTCAGAAATGCAAACCACCCCTTGTCCTTGAACATCTTCTTGGTGTCATTGATGAAAGCTGCTTTTACTTTTCATTTGGTGATGAACATTTATATCAACTTCTACAAAACCATTTAGCATTGCTACAGAGGGCAGTTGAGTACACATCTCTGCAAAGGTTTCCCAAGATTTAATCTGTACATGATTGATATTCTGTAGGGCCTGTGCAAGATAATACAACCAGGTTGATGAATGATGCCATACTGCTCCCAGCTCAAGTGCTTTGGCAGGCATTGCCTTCATGTGCTCCCACTTCTTGTACAGTGACAGATGCTACCAAGTACCAGCAGGTGGTTTGGATTTTCCTTTTTACTCACCCTCCACTGATTCTCATTTTTGTTGCTGTGGTTCTGGCACATTTTGAACAGTCTCACTTTGCTTCTTTTGGCAAGGGCTTTAAACATTTGGTTGTACAGGGGCAATTACTGATTTTTTTTTCCTCTCCAAACCTTCAAATAAGAATTACAGATTACCAGACTCTGCTATTCTAAGTCCATTATCTGGTATTTGATTGATTTTATGCTTTGGAAGATCAAAGTAAATAAATTCCTAGATAGCATAGCATGTTATGCCTTGCTTTCTGAAGAAGACTGCTTTGGTCATACAGCTCTGAATGGCCCATGCAAGCTACAATTGAAGATTGTCCTTTGGAGGAAGACTGTCAAGACACAATTCTAATCTCTTAGAGACACAATGCCCACAGCATTTGCCAGAAGCCAAATTAGAGATCTTAACTGCTACAACTGAGTATCTTGACTTGCTGCCCTCAAAACACAACTTCTCACACATTTCTTCATTCTTACAGTAGTCATTCCAGTACTATTCAAGGAGTGGTAAGAGCCACAAGACCTTCCTTCTAAACATGTTTCTTTTGTATACCTTTTTTTTGGATTCAGGCTGTTGACAGTTGATCTGAATCTGTATTGTCCTAAATAGCATAGTGTTGAACACCTAGTCTAATCCTCAAGCCTTCTCCACCTCTTTTCAAAAGTCCTTGCTTGGAGACTGGGCTTTGCTGAGAGATGTTCACTGACCTTCATCATCTAGAGAGCCTTTCTTCTTGGAGTGGAGGGTCCAGATTTTACAGATCTAGTCCTAGTAGGTGTGGTGAATAGAAACAGCTCTTTGACCTTAAGAACCTAACCATCATTAATCACTAATGCAATTTTAGAATAATAACATTAGTGGTGATAATACTTTCACTTCAGCAAGGGAGATTGTTTCATGTCTGTTGATCTTGGAAGACACTCATTTCCATAAATAGATTTTCCTGGCTGACATCATGGACCAGAAACATTACCAGTACAACTTCCTTTTCTTCTAAAGTCTTTGCTGCTCAGACACTTCAGATATTTGTACTTCTAATGAGTACAACAATTAGGGTGGTTTATATCCTTACCTGACAGTTTGCCAATGAACATACATCTCTAGAATAATACTAGGTTCTTTGTAGATCTCACTTCCCTTTTTCTTTGGTTGTTTAGGACTCATCATGAGTACATGTACTTTCTCTGCAGTTGTTTTCAGGCACCTGGAGGCTCAGGATGCTGCAGAATAGAGCATTTTATCCAAGCTGAGCTTAGATGATGAAGGTTACTGACAGTACTCTCTATGTGAGACTCCTCTGAATGGGAAATCTGAGAGGACATTATAAATATTATCTTTAATGGGACTGGGGATCTTAAATCCATGGTTCACTTTTTTTTTTTTGCATTAAAAAACTGAATAGAAATAGAAGTTTGCCTTTCCAAAACTTGTCTGCCCCTGAAGTTGTTATTTCCCATTTCTGAGTCAGTTGCCTGCTGAACATCTTTTGTCCAGTTCTGCTTCTTTTGAAGGTGTCCAGAAATTCAAGGCAAGATGGTGCCATATTAGCACAGTCCAAATCATTCTGATGCAAAGACCTGTGTTTTCTGTCAGCACAGAGTAGCTTTTAGGTCTTTGAGCCATACTGCCAGGATGCATGCTTACATTATATTTTCTCCCTGGTGCATCCACAAATGATTTTATTGTAACTATTCAACCTATTTCTACTGCATATTAATGATCTTTCTGTGTTCCTTTCTTTCACCCATGTGTTATTTTAGGTTTTCTCCTGCATCTCACAACCTTAATAAATACTTGTAAGGGTAATCTTCATCTGCAGTCCTTAAATTCCTAGTCAAATTAACAGCAAGGAGTTACATGATCAGTAATGGGCTGTGAAATCATCCTGTGCCCTTGCAGGAGTCAGTGTTTCATTCCTACACACACTATTCCATAGATTTCTCTTGTGTCCAGAGGAATCATCATCTGTGGGTTTGCTTTGATTTGTTTCTTGTTACTGCACCAGCTCATAGCCCTGCCTTGAAGTAAAGGATGCAAACAAACAAAACACTGTTTGCTCACATGGCAATTTACCATTGGCAATGAGGTTTTTTCAAAGGGCAAAAATATTGACCATGATTGAAATGCTTAGCAGAAACCATTTTGGTTATATAAAGCAATAAAGTAATCCCAGCCCATTTTTTACACTGTGAAGTACATATGAAAGGGTCTTGCAGCTTTTGTGGGGTTTTAAAGAACATTTTAATGGTCATTTTTCTTTTGACAGATTTCCTTGATAAAAGTAGAATGCCTAACTGATGGCATTATTATTCAAATTGTTGTCTGTGCATTTAAGATGTTTAAGCTAAAACATTTAGTTGCTATGGTAACCCAGCTGAATCTGTAGGCAGATTCATTGGAAAAATCTATCTGTAAATGTTAGTATTTTCTGTGTGTACCTGTAAATTGCCCTCATGCTTTTTTTAGGCACAGTCAACTGAGTCCTCAAATGAGAATCTCTATGTTTAGTCTTTGTATAGTCCCTGGTCTTCATCAATTAATTGTATACAATTTTATTTTTTCATACTTTTCAAAAATCACCCAAAGATCCAGAAAATGATCTTTCTTTTATTTTTTTTTGAATAAAATAAAAGAGAAGCAACTTTGAAACTTCAAGTTTGGCCTTAAATCTTTTTGCACACCAATAGTATAGTATATGTATGTTTAATTTAAATACTGGGGAAAGTGAAAGGGCCTATAAAGTTCTGCCACTTTAATTTATAGGTAAGTCATCTTTATCTTATAGGGTTTTTTTTAATATTTTGTTTTATTTTTATAGAGTTCTTCTTTCATCCTGACATTTACAGACAAATCCTTCCTTCTCACATTCTGTGAAGCGTAGAAGCTAGATGTTTAGCATGGTGTTAAATCTGCAAAGGGAAAGCAACAGAAGATCTACCAGTTCTTCTCCAGCTTTATTATGGGTTTGACAGCTAGTTTGTCTAGTCTGAATAGAATTGGAATTGTTTTACATATCTGTGTTTTGGTTGGGTGTGTTTTTTTTAAATGTTCTATATTATTTCTGAGATATTAAGCAGAATGTAGTGAAACCAAAGTACTGCATTTTAGGATGTGAAGAGTCTTGACAAGGCTTTGTGTTTCACCTCATCCTTGAGGAGAATAGAAATACTGGCTCTGTAGATTTTCATACCTTATGTGCAATTTTTTTTCACTTCCCACACTTGGGGTGTAGCTTATAGTTGTCTTCTTCCTACCAAAGGGGTCTAATAAACTTCACTTTGAAACTCTTCCTCTTGAGTCAAGATGAGAGCTCTCTCCTGGACAGGGACCAAGAGCACTGTCTCCACAGCTTGCTTAGCACTTCATTAATAAAAAAAATGACACCTGTTTTGTCATCTTGGCAAGAGAGAAAATTGCTTGTGGATATCCAGACCAGGCTGAGCTCTTCCTCTCAGTTTAAGTGCAGCATCTCATTTGTTGTTGCAGCAATGCAAATTTTAGTTCCTGCTGGTATTGCATTAATCAAAACAGTGAATGCTCAGTGCTACTAAAAATGATAACAAATGTTTTAAAGAGCTTTAATGTTCATGGAATTGACTACTCACGTATCCCAAAGATATGCTTCATTATACTGGAAGGGAAATATCTTTTCTTTGGTAATTGCTACAGTGAGAAAACTCTGGATAGCCAACCTGCAAAGAACACTGGCTTTACTTTTTCCTTTTGAGGAATCATTTCTTTGCCCTACAAGGTCAAACCAGAAGGTGTTTGTTGACCATAAATTATATGGTAAAGAAAGGGAAAACCTCTGACTGTTCAGCCATTTACAAGAAAGACTTTTAAACACACACAGTATCTGTTTCTCCTTTTTAATATATGTTTTCAGTGTACTTCCCACATGGGAAATGAGAGTCAAAGAGTGAGCAACAATAGTACAGGCAGAAGCTGCTGAAGGAAGATAATAAAAAAACCCCACAAACATAAAAACACAACCAAAAAGCAAGAAGAGATTAAATACCAGCAGAAGCTGTACTGCATAATCACAGTTGGAACTATGTACTAGAGTGCAAAATAAAACAGTGGGCATCCTAACTTTAATTTCCTGTACTTTAGTTAATATATTAAGTTGTATTAAATGATTTTGTGTAATCTTTGGTTTATATTTGGTTACTCTTTTAGGAGGGTTAATCAAATAAAATGATACTTTTCATTTTAATCCAAACAGATCTTCAATATTTCTTTGATGTTTCCTTAGAAGCAGAACTTTTTGGTTTTATTTTATTTTAATTTATTAGAAGACAATCTTATTTGCTAATGAGTTTAATGCTTTTGAAATGAAACCTTTTGTTGACCTTTTTATTTCAGCTCCTTGTCTGTCTTGTCTTGAACTGGGCAGCCCAGAATTGGACGAGGTATGGCCTCAGCAGGGCAGGGCAGAAGGGAAGGATCACCTGTTTTGACCTGCTGGCTATGCTCTTCTTGATGCATCTCAGGACACCATTGGTCTTCTTGGCTATGAGGGCACATTACTTGCTCATGAAGAGCTTCTCATCCACCAGGACTCCCAGGTCCATCTCTGCAGTGCAGCTTCCCTGCAGGTCAACCCCTAACCTGTACTGGTGCCTGGGGTTATTCCTTTCTGGGTGCAGGATCCTACACTTGCCCTTGTTGAATTTCCTTAGGTTCCTCTCCACCCAAGTCTCTGGCCTCTCCAGGTCCCACTGAATGGCAGTGCAGCCTTCTGGTGTATCAGCCACTTCTAGTTCTGTATCATCAGCAGACTGGCTGAGGGTACACTCTGTCCCTTCATCCAGGTCACTGGTGAATAGGTCGAACAAGATTGGACCCAGTGCAGTGCCCTGGGGCACAGTGTTTGCTACAGGCATCTGACTGGACTCTGCACTGCTTATGGCAATCCTCTGAGCCCTGCCATTCAGGCAGTCCTTGGCCCACCTCACTGTTCACCTACCTCACCCACATCCCTAAGGTTACCTATGTTATGGGAGACAGTGTCAGAAACCTTACTGACATCAAAGTAGACAACATCCACTGCTCTCCCCTCATCCACCATGCCAGTCATGCCAATTCCTGAAGTCAGAGACTGGATTTTTTAGGAGTTCAGGCAGAATCCTCCCTCTTTGAACTACAAGCAGAAGGGGGACTTTTGGAGTTGAGATACTCTGGGGAAATTATAAAGCATTTCTGTTCTTTGACTTTAAGTACTTTTTTTCTGTCTGAAGTTTGCCAAACTAAAGTTCTGTTTCTCTCTGAATCTTTGACAGACTAAACAGCTGGGTATGTGAGATCAGATTTGTACTTTCAGATGCTTTAGTTCTAGTTTCAGGATCGGTCATCTTTATGTGCGATGAATTTTCAGCAAACTCGTCTTGATTTTGTGACCCTCTGATCATCTGAACTGGTTGACTTTCATCTTCTATGCTATGTCAGAAATGGTAGGTGTTCTGAAAGATTAAAGCAGTCCTGTGAAACATTAGTTTAACCCTGAATCTTCAACTTCTTCAGCACTTAAGTCAAACTTTCCTCAAGGTGTGAGAGCCTTGAAGTGATTCTCATCCCTGAGTGTGGCTTTGATTTCTTTAGCTTTTTCCTGAGTCTGTCTATCTTTAGATCTGAAAGACTGCCAAAATGTATTTATGCTTTGCCTTGACTAGTGTTTAATTAAGATGGGAGTAATTTCTCCTGTAATTAGATGTTTGCTTTTTAAGTTTTATCATCTCTTCCTGAGCCATGAACAGTGAGAGCAGAAAGACTCTGCTAACTTAATGCTTCCAAGTTTCTCACTATCATGTCATCACCAGAAATCTGAACATGGAATTTATTTGATAAGTTTATCTGCTTACTGGATTGTAATGCTGCTTTTGTTCTTTGCCCCTTGCAGAATTCAACATGGTTTTACTTTTGTTTGTTTGCCTGTGTGCTGGGGACCTTCTTGTTGCCTAGTTAAAGAACTTGTTGCACAAACGACTAGGAATTATGTACATACCCTTAAGGCTCAAAGACTTTGTTTAAGGAATCATGTCAGTCATTAGAAAATCATAGTTTGAGCAGAATTAATGAGATCACATGAACATAGGAGTGATTTTAAAAAAGAACATGGAAATACATGGAGATAATCATAGAGTTGTAGGGGTTGGAAGGGACCTTGAGAGATCATCGGGTCCAACTCCCCTGCCAAAGCAGCTCCCTAGCTCATACTGCACAGATAGGCATCCAGATGGCTTTTGAATATCTCCAGGGAAGGAGACTCCACCACCTCCCTGGGCAGCCTGTCCCAGGGCTCTGGCACCCTCACTGGGAAAAAGTTCCTCCGCATGTTGGTGCGGAACTTCCTGTGCTCCAACTTGCAGCCATTGCCCCTTGTCCTGTCTCCACTGACCACTGAAAAGGGGCTGGCTGATTCCCCCTGCATCCCCTGCTTAAGATAATTATAGATATATAATACTATAGATATATAATATTATAGATATATAATACTTAATATTATATAATACATATAATACTTAGCTTTTCATATACTAGTTTATAATATTGATGAATTTCTGTGCTAGTGTTGATCAGCTTCAATTTGTTTTGTATACCTAAACAGGCTACATATAACTTTTAAAAATTTAATAGTAGTTTTAACATATATTTATAGATGTATGTTTTTGCAGGGTGTAGTGCAATTGGACTTGAAAACAGAAAGGTTTTTTAAAGGGTTTCCCTTAAGGAATTTTTATAAACCCTCCTAATTTGTGTGGGTGGGATTTGAATGTACATTCATTGATGCGTGTAAGAATTAGTGTGCTTTTCTACTTTCCTATGAGTGAGTATCCAGAAACTCTGGATGTCAGCAGTGTAAATACTATTTTTTTTTTTTTGGCCTCAGTAACATGATGTGTCTGTGGTTTACAACTTGTTCACTTTCTACTTGAGCTGCTATTCATAGCCTTGACAAGAAACCAGTGAAGTGTGTTGAGTACAAAGAGCAGAGAACCATGATCCCGTATTGAAACATCACAAAGGGTTTTTTATTTTGGTGTTTGGGGTTTTTTTTTTTCTTATCAGGCTATACTATGCTTCATGTGCATATTAAGATGTGAAGGGTTTGTGTTTGCAAACTGTGCTAGGTTGTGTCATCATGCAGAGTAAAATTTGTTGTCTTCATTCAGGCGAAGCTAATCCCGTATTTAGCTGCATGAATCAATTGCATTATCAAGGGAGGAATTGGGCTAAATCAAACGTTAGCCTATAGTTCCTAATAAGGCCATCTGACTAGAATGAAAATCATTATCACACTGGCATTAAGGATCTTGATGTATTAATCCAGCAGCAAAATGCCATCTAAAAAGGTTCACTGGCAAGCAGTTTCAGTAGAGCACATACACGTTTAGCTGCTTCTGCCAGCAAAATGCAACGTAGATTGGGATGGATATCCAAGGAGGAGAATTTATGAAAATCTACTAATGTGTTCAGCCAGTTCTCTGTGCATTGACAAGTTTTCATTCTTTCTAAAATGCATAAAATTCTTACAAAGAATGTATCTAAGTATTATCACAGAATCACAGAGTTGTAGGGGTTGGAAGGGGCCTCGAGAGATCATGGGGTCCAACCCCCCTGCCAAAGCAGCTCCCCAGCTCATACAACCCCCCTGCCAAAGCAGCTCCCCAGCTCATACTGCACAGATAGGCGTCCAGATGGGTCTTGAATATCTCCAGGGAAGGAGACTCCACCACCTCCCTGGGCAGCCTGTCCCAGGGCTCTGGCACCCTCACTGGGAAAAAGTTCCTCCGCATGTTGGTGCGGAACTTCCTGTGCTCCAACTTGCAGCCATTGCCCCTTGTCCTGTCTCCACTGACCACAGAAAAGGGGCTGGCCAATTCCCCCTGCACCCCATGCCTAAGATATTTATAAACATTGATTAGGTCCGCCCTCAGTCTTCTTTTCTCCAGGCTGAACAGCCCCAGCTCTCTCAGACTTTCCTCATAGGACAGATGTTCCAGGCCCTTAATCATCTTTGTAGCCCTTCTCTGGACTCTCTCCAGGAGATCCCTGTCCTTCTTAAACCAAGGAGCCCAGAACTGGACACAATACTCCAGGTGGGGCCTGACCAGGGCAGAGTAAAGGGGGAGGATCACCTCCTTAGACCTGCTGGCCACACTCCTCCTGATGCACCCCAGGATCCCACTGGCTCTTGTATCTCTGTATCTACGTATACATCTCTCTGTATCTCCAGTTATTTGTTATTCGTTGGCAGGTATATATATACGTGTGTCATTCATGGCAGATAAAGCTTAGTAGTGTCCTGAACACTGAAATTAATGAGAACAATGAGAATTTGGCATTCTCTGTGTTATAATGTAATTGTGAGCTGCAACTGATTAAAGTCACAGTATGATTAAAAACCTCCCAAAACCTTACCATTCCTTTATTTATAAATCATCAGAAAATTAATTTGATTCTTAAGGTTGTAGAAAGCAGGAATATTCCCAGGTGGTGGTGTAATACAATTTATGAAGGACATGCCCTTTGTTCTAATTTGGATGATAGATATACAAGAGAGCAGTAACTGGGAGGTAATCCTTATGATGTCTTTTATCCATCTCACTCTGAAAATACTTAAGAATGGAGTTAAAACACAACAGCTGAAAAAAAAGGAGTTGTATATTCACTAATTATCTAACTACCTGCTATTTAATTTGAGCAGCATGTAGTAGCTACTGTCCATCCTTGCAGGTTGTTAGCAATTAATGAGATAATCAAGAGCTTGTACATTAGATGTTAGGAGTTACAGCTGAAGGGAAAATTATTCAACACGTTGCCTTATTCTTAGATTTTAACTGTAATTGTTCAGCATATCCATCTGTCTGAGTGACTCATGCCTCTGGCTGTGCTTCTGCCAAAGGAAAGATGCTGGACAGTCATGGAGTATTCACAACACAAATGTGGAGTGTTAGGAAGTGAAAAGTGAGACGAGCTTTGAGTTACCCATCCCTTTGTATGTCTTCTCCTTTACTTTTCTAATAGAGTGATTGAAAACATCCTGTTTGAATGGATTTAGCAAGTATTAGTTGGCTTTGAGTACTCTGTTATGCTTCCATGCCACACATCAGAAACTACATAAATATATGTATCTCTTGCTGAGTATAAGTATACATAAAAGTTACAGGTTGGCTGTTGGACATTATGGCTAATGAAGGAGCTAACATGTAATTTCTTCTCTGCTGCATAATATAGTGTACTATTCTTGTATTATTATATTTTAATTTAATAGAACCCTTACTATTAAGTTTGTTTGCTGTGGGGTTTTTTACAGGGTGATATCACCTAAAGATCAGTTTTATAGCCTGTTGTGCTTGGTAAAATCTCAGTATGAAATACAGAATAATAGATAGGTAGCTGGAAAGTCTATTTGCCATTTTAAGTTGGAGTTGAAAATTTTAGGACATCTTAAATGTCTTTTGTCTGACTGCCATCTCCAGGATACTGTCTAGAACAACTATTCCAAATGCAGGCTTCATACCTGCAAGCACATCTCTTCTGTGTCTGTAGTTTTATTCAGCTCATGATGTCACTTATGCTTCCCATAGTTTACACCCATTGGGAATATTTTCTGTGTTTATTTTCACCTGTTTAGTTCTGTGTTTAGGGTTTAGTAACCTCTTTTAGTAACAATGGGATCTCTGTTGGAGATGTCATACCTCTGGCTTGTGCCGTGTTAATTCTATGCTCAGAGAGATGAATTTGGGGCAGCAGCATTATAAACCCATAGCCTTAATTTGTATGCTTACAAAGGCTGAATGTTCTCTCTTCTATTGCACCAGGCCATGTTTGATGCTTTGTCTGAACTCCCTGAGTGGTATGGCATAAAAGAAATGCAAGCAAATTGGATAGGTGACTGTGTTGGATGCTCTCTTGACTTCTTGTTAAAGGTAAGTTGGAAATTTCAATGCTGCTGGCTTGGTTGGGCTAATCACAACCCCTGAAGTGCATGATGGGAATTGATTTTCAGATCTAAAAAGCTTGAAACCTACTAAAAGAGATCATTATATCTCTGTAAATTGTATTTTTAATAGATTTTTATATATTATATATTATATAATATATTATACATATTATATATATATTAGATGATATATATTATATAGCATATGTTATATATTAAGATTTTATATTTATATTTTATAGAATATTATATTATTATATATTATAATATAATATGTAATGTATAATATATCATATATAATATATTATCTATATTATATATCAGCACAGATCCTGAAGAACACCTCTTATAGGTTGAAGAGATACTCCCTGCTGTCCTCCTTAGGAGAGAGTGTTTGTGTGTTCAAGTGCAACATCATATGCAAATTGGCTATGTGTATTTGTGCCAAAATACATTCATGCTAGTAAACATTCTTGAAAGCCAGGACATTTAAGGGAGCAGTACAAAGAGCAGTGTAAAGTGGCACTGTCACAAGTCAGCTGGGATCTAGCTGGGCTTTAGCTGCACTCTGCACATGCACTGTCAGACCCCAGCTGACCTCAGGCAGGCCACGTTGTTGATGTTTTTTCATTATTTCATTTATTAAGATCATTAAAATAATGAAATGCAGACAATTAGGTAGTGATGGAGCTACAGAGATATCTGGATAGGAAGTAAGAAGAGGAAGGAAAGAGAAGCCTTAAGAGAATTATAATTATATAGAGAAAATACAGTAAAATTCAAAGTCTTTCCAAAGAGATGCAAAAGGCTTTTTGAATGTGATCATGACAGAAGAGATTTTCAGAGAGACTCTGGTACAGTTTCAGCCCTTGGGCTTTGTTGTGCTTGTTTACTCTGGTCTAATAATTCTAGAGTGACTTCTTTATTTTAAAATACTGAATTTCTGCAAACATCAAATGGAGACATCTTAATACCTCTGAACTGCACGCTGCAAGAGCTGCATTTTTGTATTTGAGTTGTTTCTGAAAATGTATATCAATACCTGTTGTAGAAAAATCTTCTAAGACCCCCATACACTCCACAATTAACTGACCTAAAATAGAAAGCCTGTTGATAGTGCTGGGTGATAATTCTTAAGCAGCCTTCTGAGAATACATCCAGTTGTTTTAATGTTGTGCCACCTTTATTATTTTATTCCTGTACGTAAAATAATTCTTCAGCCTGGAGAAAAGAAGACTTAGGGGGGACCTAATTAATGTTTATAAATATCTTAGGCATGGGTTGCAGGGGGAATTGGCCAGCCCCTTTTCAGTGGTCAGTGGAGACAGGACAAGGGGCAATGGCTGCAAGTTGGAGCACAGGAAGTTCCGCACCAACATGCGGAGGAACTTTTTCCCAGTGAGGGTGCCAGAGCCCTGGGACAGGCTGCCCAGGGAGGTGGTGGAGTCTCCTTCTCTGGAGATATTCAAGACCCGTCTGGACGCCTATCTGTGCAGTATGAGCTAGGGAGCTGCTTTGGCAGGGGGGTTGGACCCCATGATCTCTTGAGGTCCCTTCCAACCCCTACAACTCTGTGATTCTGTGATTCTGTAAGTTGTAGCATTGACTTTATCAGAGAAGTGTGGTGGAAAGCCTGTTGGCTGAGAAAATCTTTAATTCTCTTTAGATTTCAGAGGCAGCATCTCATTTTTGTTTCTTGGAAACAGAGCATGCATATGAAAAAGGGAATAGAAGGATTCCAGGTTACTTAACCAGGGATGGAACTTAGCTCAGTCGCACAATGTAATAGAAATATTTTTATATATATATACACACATACATATTTGGATAAACTGCAGCAAGATTGTAAAGCAACTTTCTCAAGGTCTTAAAAGTCAATTTTGCCAAGATTTAATTCTGGAAACTCCCTGTAGTGGTAATGGTCCTGGCTTTCTTAGTCAGGGTTGTATATTTCTACAGGGTGATGTATATTTGTCAGCTGCATGAAAAGGGGGGTGAATCTGAAAACACTGCTCTTGCAATGGAGAAAAATATACATTAATTTGGGATATTTTCTGCACTTTTTCAGGTTAATGGTAAAGTAACAGAAGAGAAGATAGCAGCTTATACCTATACACCTGAAGCCATTTATGGAGCTTCCCATTTATATATCTTGCCGACTCACAGGCTGCTGCATGGGGCTAGCAGTCTCAAGGAAGTCTTTCAGAGGGAGTTCATCCCAGGGAAAGGTGATACTTTTCTCATACTGCATTTTGTTGTAGAAGGCTAACAGTTTTAGAGAACAATCTTCAGAGAACATGTGTCAAGCTGAGCATGAGCTGTTCCTGTTGAGAGGGGACAGGTCTTTTGATTCTTTATGTATGTCAACGAATATTGCATCAGCCTGTCCTGGCTTCAGATACAGTAGCAGCAGCTACCTTAGAATTCTTCCTTTTATAATAACCTGTAAAATGTGATACTGTATATATATAAAAAAAAGGAACAGATTTGTGATTCCTCATGTACCAGAAGTAAACAGCCCAACTCTGACACTGTCAGCCCTTTGGAGCATCTCTTGGCTACAGGGTGATGTGTTGGTAGCACAAAGACAGCAGAGCCAACTCTTGCACCAGTGACAATCTCTTCCCATCATATGGAAGGAGGATGAGAGACCATTAATACACAGCAAAGTTGATCATTGATAGATAGAATAGAATATTTTTGTTTCCACTTAAGGCTGGTGTTCAGTATGTACTTTTTTCCTCACTGGTAATATGTGCCTTTGTTGTCTGTATAACCTGTGATGTCAACAGCAATGAAGCAGGATTCTTGTGGGAAACTGTGATGGTTGAACAGAACCTGCTTTATCTTATTTAGTGCTTCATTTCTATAGCCTTAATAAAGTTGGCTTACTAGCAAAAATTAAAAAAAAGGGGGGGTGGGCTGAATGTGTTGAGTATGTAGAGTCCTTGTCTCAGAGCTGAGCTAAGCTTGGAGAATTTTTATCAAGGAACAAAGGAAGAAATTTGCAGTTCTTACAATTCAGCCAAATCTCTATGCTAACCCCATGAACACACATCCATGTACATGCTTGTATCTTTCTTGGATCTTGTGCTTTAAGCCAAACTACACAGGTGCAAAACTTCTTTTTAATAAGGACTAATTTTTTTTTTTTTTAAATGTGAAAATATTGGAAGGGGTTTTTGTGTCTCTTAATAAAATTTGCCTTTGGTTGAGCTAAATTAAAGAACCTCTCATCTGGAATAAAGACAACCATAAGACCTTGAAAAAGAGGCTTTAAAGAAGACACAGTTCCTTAATTGTAACTCTGCTGCTGTGTACTCCTGCTACTTGTAAATATGCTTATATGCATCTTCAGTTGGAATTGGCTGGTATTTCTTGCTCTTTTTTGAGCATTCCTAAGGCTCAGGCTGCTATTTCCCAAAGAAAACATAAAGGAGAATTTCTGGAGCTTCAGATTTACATTTCAGCCATGGTGTATATGAACAGCCAACATTGGAAATATAATTAAAATAAAATCTGTATGGCAAAGTAACTTAAAGTTCTAATACCTTTACTCTTGGAGTACAGCCCTGTATTTTAGACTATTACTATTTATATAGAGGTGAGTGAACAATTTTCAAACCTTTTTTTTTTTCTTCCTTTTTTTAGCCTAGCAAAAATTATGTTAATTTAGAACCTGGTGAGTCTTCTAGCTTTGTCAGTGTGAGGTGTCTGCGATAAAGATTTGATCCTTACATTGTCCATCATCTCATTGTAATACCATGCATACATGTGGGGTTTTGTACATTTTTACTGCAATATCATCTCTTTATTACTATTTTAATAATGATGTGAGCAAATGAGCAAAAGTAAGCCTGCCTTCAGAAACTAGAGTTATTATTTTGAGTCCAGCATAAAATCAGAATTATTGCTGGGTAGGAGAGAGGTTATTTTTAAAAGCAGACTATCCCACCCACTCAGCATCCTGTTCGTGAGGCTTTTGGCTTAGTTGCTTTTAAAGAGTGAACTAGTTCCTTTTGTACATTTTTTAAACAGAGGAGGAAAAGCTATGTGCAGTGGTTTGAACATGCAACATTTTATCTAGAATATGGATATCTCAGAGACATGAAATTTGAAAAATTAGCAATAAGAAACAAATACAGTGTTTGTGTAAACAAGACCAATGAGATATAGGAGATATAGGAGATATACACAATGAGATATAGGAGCCCAGTTCTCTAAAACGCTGTTGCTTTATTTCAGTCAGATTTTATGCATAGCAGTACATGACTGAGACTTTCCTAAGCTTAGCTATGAAGATAGATGAAAGGAAGCTCTTAGCAGTCTGTATTTTAATTATATTAATTATCATCAACTTAAAGGCACCAAAGTTAGAAACAGGTTCAAATTGAGATGTCAGGTTTGAATCCTCAAAACTTGGGGTATTAAGGTTTGATTTTCTTCTTGCTGAACCACCAAAGCTGCACATTGCAAATCAATTTCAGCTTATCAGCCTTGATTCTCTCCTCTCTCCCCTTCCCTGTAGACATTAGGTTCCTCATCTCTAATCTGAATGTGGATATTCTGTTTGGAAACCAGTTGGTTATTTAGGTTTCTTTATTTATGCTGCTCAGTATTTCTCATGCTCTGTAGTTCTACTGTAAGGAGCCAGAGCACAACCATAGTATATACAATCCCATTCCATATCATCTGAATAACTGGATTCTTCTTTTTTTTTATTATTCTTTTATTTTTTTCCCTTAAATTTCTAATGTCTGCTAGTATATAATTATGGGCTTATTACAGCAAATTCATACAACCCTGCAGCACACAAATAGTGGTCAAGGACTCGCTGGGGTTTTTTTTTAATTACAGTCCAAATCTTACCCTGTTTTTATTCAGATGTTTGTTAGGAGTATGTTTTCTAATCATGGAAATTGATCTCACTGAAGATTTTAATCTGACTGGACTTTCTAGAAATGTAATTAGGCTTTTCATTTTCTTTCTTATGGAAATAAAATGCTATTAAATTTCATGCGTGTTTAGGATAAACTGAGCTTCAATAGCAAGTAATGTTCTCGGTGTGTTTTCTGTCGTCCTTTCCTTACCACAGTCATTCCATTTCTTTTCAGACTCTCTCACTTCAGTGACAGCTGTGAATTTGCTTACCAACCAGGAGATTCCTGTAGTCATCTCAGCAAAAAACAATTTTGAGAATTATCTCGATACTAAAATCGGTACGTGAGGTTTAACAGATAAATGAACCAGCCCAGGTTTTCACTTGCTGTGTTGGAGCACCAGATACTGTTGCATCAAGTCTTTGAACACTGTGGCTCTTTCTTGGACTTGGGAATCCTGTTCTTTGTTACTGTTCTTCATTAGTGAAGAAGGGGAAAATTAGCTGTGTGGAATCTGTGTGGGGGAGAGATTTACAGGATGATAAATCTTAATGGAAATATTATAAAATTAGCACACTTAATAAGCTAAATTTGAAAATCTGCATATCTTAAGATGATTGATTACCTACAGTGCATGTGGATTTGGCTGACTCTACCATCCTTAATCAAAACAGATGTATGCCATTGTTTCATATAAGTGTTTTGCAGACAACCCAAACTTTTACCTTGTTTTTTGAAATGTTTCAGACAGTGAATGTATGAAACTTGCAAGGTTGACTTCTATCTGATAATACTTGTCTTGAGAACAATAAAATAAATCAGAACAAATAATAATTCTGTTCAGGTAGCCTTGGACAGTCATCTTGGACTCGAAAGGAAGTTGTCTCATAATTTAGGATTGAGTATCTGCCAGTGAAAGGGCATTGAGCATTGCTGGAGGATCTTACTTATCACCTGGAGTCAGCTTCTCTTCTGAAAGTCATCCTGTGAAGCAGCTTGTCTTACTCCTTCCTTGTATAGGGAGCCTAGCCCCTCAACTTAGGCAGTTAAGTATGGTGAGATGATGTGACTGTAGTTCTAAGTAAAATTAGAAACTGGACTAACTTTTAAAGATTGTCTCCATTTTAATTGGCAAAGTAGCACCGACCAAGCTGTTTGTTTACTGTTGTGTTTTGCTGTGGTTTCATCTCAGCTGCAGTGGGTAGGCAATGATCTGTGCCAGCCCTTATAGGAATTAGTCTCTTAGCTCTTCTTCCCCATTTCGACTACATCCTTATCCCTTAAATCCCTCTTGCTGCCTCCCTGTTGTCGATAACCTTTTTCCTCCCCGGGAGCTGTCCTTTCTACTATTCACCACTGCTGATGTTGGCTGTTCCTGCACAACTGGACTGGGTAAAACCAGCTGACACTGCAAAAATGTCTTGGATGACCCACACAAGGCTGATAGAAATTACTCACTTGTGCTCTGTACCTTACTTAGAACATGCTTGCACCTTACACTTGAGGAATGGATCTGTTTTTGAGAACCAGAACCTCTGCTCATGTAAAAGAAGCCAAATAATTGAGATACCTAATCACATTTTTCATTAAAAACTTCCAGCTTGCTCACTGGCACATACCATGGCCTCATGTCTGTTGGAAATAGTCCAGTTCTTCCTGGGAAGTGCTGGATGCCAGCTGTTGAGCTTTGCAAATGTACATTAATAGCAGCATCTTTTCAAAGACTGAAGACCAAAAAGTGGGGCCCGCTTTTTTTTTCCGTTTCTAGAGCATATTGTGAAGCCACCTGTTGCAGGCTGCTAGGCTCCCTGACAAATTAAGATACATAAGTTATCCTATAATAAGGCCTTGAAATGGCAAGAGTGTATATCTGCTGGAAAGAGAAAATAGTGAGCCTGTATTTTGCTTGTTATTTGTCACAGGGAAGTTTCCCTTGGTTTTCTGTAGTTGTCTGCTTCCAAACTTCCTATATTGATAGAGTTAATGTATAGCAGGTATTTCATTGTCTGAATGAAAATGGTTGGTAAAACTGGGTTTGAATGAAGTAGTTTGTGTGTTAATAATTCTTATGTGCTCAGCAATATTGGGAGAGCTTTTGTCTGAAGCTTTCCTCAACTTCATGTCAGCGCTGGCTTGTTGAAATGTTTCTTCTCCTTTTAAAGATGACAGCAGTTGGGCAAGATTGTTCACAATACAAAATAAATAATCACTGAAAGGAAAAAAAAATATGCAGAAAGATGCATCTCCCTTTGGAAATAATAAATCTGTTAGCACCTCAATGTTATTTTTAATATAAATTATGTGGTGATAATGAAGTGGAGAAATTTCTTACCTCACCCACAAAGGCAGTCCTCCAAAATAGGACAAAGTGTCGTTCAAAGTACATGCAGTAAAATTGAAAGGAGGGTGTCATCATCTATTAATATGAATAAGAAATATTTAAAGGTACTCTGTCATTTTATGGTGCTGGTAAATTGCTATAATTAAAAGAAATTACGTGGTTTAGATGAGGAACTCGTATTCAAGGCGTGTGGCTGACCCAAGTGATGAGATGCAAAGGGAAAGAGAGCATCAGGGACCTCTGTAACTGACCTGAGCAACAGGTGAAGTGGAGGAGTTACATGCCAAATAGAAAAATGATGTGATTTGAAACGTTTTCCTGAGATTATAAACAAATCATGTCCTTCATAATGGGTTAAAGGGATAGTAATGTTAGAGACTGTTGTGTTGTAGTGCATTTTAATAAGCTATGAAATTAGAAAGAGATTAAATTTACTGTTGAAACAAGAGCACTATTTAGGTTGTTTGTTTAGTATTTGCAAATTCATATTAGCAAATAGAATTTGCACTTGTAGTATCTAAATATATATTTATATCTATCTATATAATATATCTAAATATATAATATATATAATATATTATATAAAAATACATATTTTGATACCACAAATTTAAATTCTATTTGCTAATACAATTTTGCATATATTATAAAAATGTATATTATATATTTAGATAGATTATATATAATATTATATATAATTATAAATATATGTTACGTCTATATAACAATTGTATTGAAATGCTTATTATTTATCCAAATTTTTTAGCTTTACATTTAGGCTTTTTTTGAACCATCTGATTTTCAGCTATTTCTGTGGCAAGACATTGATTAATACTTGGATTTCAGAGAAACTCAGAAAATGTGTTTGTAATTTTTGTTGCTTGGGTTTCACTGCTTAAAGAACACGAATCATTTTTATTGTTCTTAGATTTTTAAACCCCTTTGGGCCAACATAAGCCATTATAAAAAGAATATAGAAATAAAATGTTTTATCAGTTTGACAATTGATATCCATGTTAGTTAATCCCAGAACTAATTTTTGTTTTTACTCTCCCCTCCTCCAGGAATACCTAATACAAGTGCAGAGGATGCTGCAGTAGCTAAGAATCTGGGCATTTCTTTCACTGAAGTAATTGAAACATTGCCAAATGGTTTGGAGAAAGTTATTAATTCTGGGGAGGTGTGTATACAACTATGGAGTTCTTTCCAACTCAAAATAACAATGCAAACTAAATCTCTTTTCTCAAGAGTGCCAAATAATTTCTGCATTTAAAGGCTTTTATTTTCTTTTAAAAAAATCAAGCCAGGCTTATGCTACCAGAGTTCTAGGAATAATTTAATGAGGAAACATGTTTGCACTTCTGTAGCAATAAAATGAGGCTTTTTTCCTTTTGTGCTGGAGAAGTACAGTATTGGTCTCAGTTTTCTAAAGGAAGCTGAATAATTGATCCTATGTTAAAAGTTGATTGTTATTTCACCTTCTCAAGACATTTTTAAGCTACATATTAACATACGAGTCCTCTTTCAACATATTCATTGAAATCTGGTGTAAGCCTTTCTGGTAATATACCTGCCTGAAGTGACATCAAAATCTTTAACTATAAAATATATATGCTGTTACAGCTCTTGGGAAAAAAAATGCATTTGATAGTAGACTCAAAGCTCATGTCCTGCTACGTGACAGGTAGGGTGTGAGTGGGTAAGACATATCACGGAATCACAGAGTTGTAGGGGTTGGAAGGGACCTCGAGAGATCATGGGGTCCAACCCCCCTGCCAAAGCAGCTCCCTAGCTCATACTGCACAGATAGGCGTCCAGACGGGTCTTGAATATCTCCAGGGAAGGAGACTCCACCACCTCCCTGGGCAGCCTGTCCCAGGGCTCTGGCACCCTCACTGGGAAAAAGTTCCTCCGCATGTTGGTGCGGAACTTCCTGTGCTCCAACTTGCAGCCATTGCCCCTTGTCCTGTCTCCACAGACCACTGAAAAGGGGCTGGCCAATTCCCCCTGCACCCCATACTTAAGATATTTATAAACATTGATTAGGTCCCCCCTCAGTCTTCTTTTCTCCAGGCTGAACAGCCCCAGCTCTCTCAGACTTTCCTCATAGGATAGATGTTCCAGGCCCTTAATCATCTTCATAGCCCTTCTCTGGACTCTCTCCAGGAGATCCCTGTCCTTTTTACACCAGGGAGCCCAGAACTGGACACAATACTCCAGGTGGGGCCTGATCAGGGCAGAGTAAAGGGGGAGGATCACCTCCTTTGACCTGCTGGCCACACTCCTCCAGATGCACCCCAGGATCCCATTGGCTTTCTTAGCCACCAGGGCACACTGCTGGCTCATAGCCAACCTGTCATCCACCAGGACCCCCAGGGCCTTCTCCACAGAGCTCTTCTCCAGCAGGTCATCCCCCAGCCTGTACTGATACATGTGGTTGTTCCTCCCCAGGTGCAAGACTTTACACTTGCTTTTGTTGAGTTTCATCTGGTTTCTCCCTGCCCAGCTCTCCAGCCTGTCCAGGTCTTGCTGGATGGCAGCGCAGTGTTCCTGCATGTCAGCCACCCCTCCCAGCTTTGTGTCATTGAAGGCAAGAATATCTGAAAGCAAAAACAGAAAAAGCCCAAATGAGTTGGAGCAGAAAGCAAGCTGTTTCCTCAGTCTCTACCTTGAGTTAGTGACATTCTGGAAGTTTCAGCATACAGCAGTTGATTAAAATATCAGCCAGTAAATGCAGATATCAGCCAATAAAAGCTGAAGAGGTCTACAGGGCTCTTTCTAAGTCTTGTTCTGCTCAGGCCATCAAGAGTATTACCCTTTGATTAAGGGGGTTTAAATCAATCAAGTAACTGGTATGTGAATAGTCTCTCTGAGAGGAGACGTTAAGCAGCAGGAAGGGGAAGGTTAATATGAGGCTTATAAACTTTGACTCTCAGAAACAGCGTTTGCGGCTTTTTTGTCTGTTCTTGCATTTTCACTGACAGCAAATGTACATTTTTCTTTCTTTTTCTGCCTTTGTTGGGTTTTTTTTTAATCAGATCACAGGCATGACTCGTCAAGAGGCTTTAGAAGTTATTACCCAGCAGGCCAAAAATAAGGGGATAGGTGGAGACCTAACGAGCGACAAATTAAAGGACTGGTTGGTATCTCGACAGCGGTACTGGGGAACGCCAATTCCTGTCATTCACTGCAAGACATGTGGCCCTGTCCCCGTGCCTTATGAAGAGCTACCTGTGGTGCTGCCCAATGTCACCACCTTCACAGGAAAGGGAGCCTCACCTTTAGAAGATGCTTCAGAATGGGTGAACTGTTCCTGTCCGAGGTAAGCCAATGCCACATTTACTGCAGGCTGGGAAAGACTGCTTCGTACCTGCCTGGCTCTTGTGCTCTTTTCTCTCTTAAGTCTTGACAGCTGACCAGTCTGAGCTAGGATATTGCTCCAGAAAGGATGTTTAGTCTGACCCAGCACAGGGTATTTTTCTTCCTTTTTTCAATATGGACACCCACTGCTATTTCTTTATAAACAAGCTCCCTGGTTTTAAGTTGAAAGGGAGCGGGGAGGGGAAATGGGAAAGATAATTATTTTCTCCCTAACTTACATTTCCTAACAGTATTTCTCCCATCAGTTACTTAAGGAATTTTCATTATCTTTGACCAGCAGAGTTCATATAAAGCTTATAATGATTATTGCATTTTTTTCCTTTTGTTAAAGTAGCTAACTTTGTGTTCATTTTCCTAGCATTAGTCCGACATTAAAGTGTTTCCTCAGCTACATAACTCTTTATCATGGAGAACCACATTCACTGTTTATTAGAGATGACAGCATGTAATTCAGATTGAAGGAGATATTAAGTACATATATATCTTGTCAGGGTTGTAATTGTTATTGTTCATAGTCCAACTGTTTAAGAAATAAAGCAGACTAAATTAAGTGGTGAGAGATATGTCATGAAAATTGGTTTACTAATCTTGAGGGCTATTTAGATATTCTGTACACTAGGACTTGCAAACAGGTTCCACAGAGGAACTGGTAGAACATGAGTTATTCCTGAGAAGTTTTTCCACAGCAGTGAGGCTGTGCTGCTGCCAACAGACTGACCAAATGGGAAGCACACTATCAGGCTGCCAGGCAGGGGAGTCAGATACAGAAGTGGCGTTAGGGCTCTCATTGATAATGTGGCAGTTTTGTAACCTTTCCCTTTATTTTAACCTTTGCAGGGTAGAATATCAGTGTGGTTTTGGTTTCAGATTAGGTAGTTTACCCACAGCAGTTCTCTGGGAACATGCATTTTGACCTTTGTCAATAACATGTATTTTATATAAAACACATATTTACTTCCATATTTCTGCTTAGAAAATTTCTTCTCAGATACACCTATTTAAATTACACACAGTAGTGTGTTTTGAAGCATGGCTCTTGCAGGGGAAGCCTTATTAAATGAGATCCACAGGTTTAGTAAAACCCCCAAATATGCCTTGGTCTGCAATTCCTAATTTCAACTGAAAAAATATCCCAATGTGACTAAAAGTTACTGTCTGTTCTTCTGGCTCCCTCCTGACCTTAATTCAAAAATTATTTTGTTGTTTACCAGGCAGCAATGTACTTTTGATGTCGTCATGGTTTCTGGATAGTTACTGAGCCCTACTTTGAAGTTAATCAAGGATATTTGTTTAGTCTGAAATAAAGGTGTACAGGATAGGTTTCTTAGCATAAAATGTGGTGGTTTGCTGGAATGAACTCTTTTTTTTTTTTTCATTTTCACCTTTTTTGCCTTAATTCTCACCTTTTTGGCAGCTATCTTCAGTATTGCTCACCATATGTCTGTTACAGTTTCAAATCCTTTGTGTAATCTTCCTTTGCTTTCCTTGTTCTGCGAAGTTACACGGTCCCTTCTTTTAGTCTTTCTCTCCAGTAATACTGTTTTTTTCATTAGTTGCAATTAATATCTAGCATTAATAAGGAGAGCAAGATGGAAAGATAGAAAAGCGTGGTTTTGAGAGCCAATAATGTAAGCAGTCGTAAATGGGAGGAGATGCCCGAGTTATTAATCGATATACAAGTCCAGGTAATCGTGTTAGTTGTCTGAAGATTGTCTGATGAGATCACAGAATTGTGCCTGTTGTAGAAATTTTGAAAGATGTCCTTGCTGTCTGTGTCTTAGTGAGCCATGTCTGTTCAGAGCACAGGCAACATCAGAGGCACGAAGCAGAGAGAATCACGGTTCAATGGCTGTGAAGCGTTCTTGCTTTTCACTGACAAGCCATTCTGTTTCGGTATAATACAGGATTATTTTACATTGGCTGAGTCTCAGCTTGTACATACAACTTTATAAAATTCTGCATTAAAAAAGAAGTTAGAAGTAACATTTCTTTACTACATTATTCCTATTGAAAGGAAAGCTTGCTGGCAGAGAAGGACCTGGGGCAGAGATGAAGAGAAACATTAAGTGGTGTTACCCTCCAAAACGTGCCTCGGCAAGCCAAGCTGAAATATCAGGGAGATAGGCAGATACATGTTGCAGCTCCATCATCGAGCTTCATCACAAACTAAATGTGCAGCTAGAAAATATTAAATAGCCAGTGCACATTTTTATGTGTATTTATTTCACATACATATATTTAAATTTACATACATTTATAAATTGCATACATTTGTTACATATAGCCAGTGGTATTCCCATGCTGCAAGTATGTCACAGGTTGCAAAGTTTTATTTATATTAGAAGAATCCCATTGTTTTAACAGAGTTTTAAAGAGGGGGGTTGTTTTGCAGCTAATGAGGGTTTATTAAATGTGATCATTAGCCTCTAAAACAAATCACTTACTCTCAGGCAGAAAGTAGCAGAAAGTAACCTGAGCTTCTGAAATTTATTTGAAGTGTTTCTCAGGGCTGCCAATATAACTCCAGGCAAAAAGTCATTTGCCCTAATCACATAGTAAAATTGTGCTACAAGGTCTGAAAGAGATTTGCTACATCTCAGTGAAAGCTGAAATTAAACTACGTTTATTTTTTCTAGAGATGATAAATGGAAACTGCAAAGACCTTTTTGTAGTGACAATCAGCGAGGCAACCACTGCTCCTTACTGTTGAATGGCTATAAGATGATTTGTGTGCTGGTATATATTCAGTACCCATTAACTTCATGGCGAAGTGCACTTGTCTGTGCTTGGAGATTTTCTTTGTTGTTTGTTGGGGGGGTGTGTCTTTTAAAATGGCAATCCTAAAATCTTCCAGAAACATATGACTGAGAGGGCTGTCCATTGCAGTGCAGTCTTCTGCTATTGTTTGGCATTATAGCTGCTCAGGCTTCATTCTGCTTTGTATTTATTTAGGTTTGGGAAGGAAAGTGGGCCCTGTTACTAGTGTCACTCTTCAGATCCGTTCAGTTTTCAATCTGAGTGTCTTTGAGACTTCACTGTACACACTTGTGGGTTCTTTCCAAGCTTGTCACTTACCTAAAAATTGCCCTCTTGTCCGTCTCTCTTGCCCAGGTGTAAGGCAGCAGCGCGGCGGGAAGTCGATACCATGGACACGTTTGTTGATTCCGCTTGGTACTACCTGAGGTACACTGACCCTCGCAACACGGACAGGTGAGGGCTGCAGGTGCAGGGCTGCTGGGTGGGTGAGCCCGCTGAAGGGAAGAGCGGAGGGAAGCAAACAGGCACTCTGGTTACTTCTAGCTTCTGTCTTTGCAGACAGCAACATAAACCCCTGTGCTGCCCTGATTTTGTGCCCGTGCTGTGGCCTGAGTGCAGCACCAGCTGGACTAGGAATTGCTCTGAAAGTGTGGCATTTGGTTGCTCCCGTGCCAGGAGATCTACAAGAGCAGGACGTGTAAACACAATGTGTCTCCCATGGGCTGCAGAGGGACAGCCTGGCTTACTGTGGTCTGTGTAGTACAGCTGTTCCCCTAACGCTTCTTTGGAAAAGCAGTGCTATCAGCAGCACTACCATGGTCTTCTCCAGGGGTTGCAGAGGAATCTGTGCTCCGGCACTTGGAGCGCCTCCTCGCCCCTCCTTCTTCACTGACCTTGGTGTTTGCAGAGCTGTTCCTCTCACATCTTCTCACTCCTCTTCCCAGCTGCTGTTGCACAGCAGGGTGTGTCCGTCCCCCCCCCCCCCCCCCCCGGCCCTGCTTCATAACTATTATCCCAGGGGTACTGCCATTATCACTGATAGGTTCATCCTTGGAGTCAGCAGCAGGTCCATCTTGGAGCCAGCTGGCATGGGCTCTCTCAGACATGGGGGAAGCTTCTGGCATCTTCTTACAGAAGCTACTCCTGTAGCACCTCTTCTGCCACCTTGCCACACAAACCTAAAACATTAGTGATGAATGCCATGAAGAATGGCAGCTTGCCATGACTCTCTCTGAGCCTGTGGGGAGTTGCATGGAGCAGACCCTCCCTGGCAGTACACTCTGTGTTTCTGTGCTTTTCCATCAGTAAGAAGAGTCCTGCATAACATCCACCTGCCCAGAGCATCACCCTCATTTCTCTCCTTTTGAATTCTGGTAACTCTCCTACTTCATCGTGCGCAGACCTAAAGTGAAGAGGCACCACAGCAAGCTCCTGCTGTGTTGGCACTTTGGCTATATGCATAATTAATGAAAGGAGATTTTTTACATGCTGTTACATTAGTGACAGCAGTGTGGAGAGTGTGGGAAGATAGATGGTGTTATTTAGCTGTTTTTCTGCTTCATAGTCTGCCTATAGTAGTGCTGCTGATAGCACTGCTTTTCCAAAGAGGCATTAGGGGAACAGCTCTACTGTGTAATCTGAGGAAGACAGAAAGAATTGCTTTTTTAGATACTTATACAACATGTAGAGCTTTGGGGGAATTTATTTATTTATTTGTTGTCCAGAGCAGCGTCTGGGTACATACTACTTTAATTTCACCCTAATTTTAATTATTTTCTAATGATATTATGAATTTATTATTAATATTATTAAATTTTGCAGGCTGCTTCCTCTCCAGTGACAGTTTAAAATATGTTTCTGTACATAGACAAGAGGGACTTTTCCAGAAGTTGAAAATTAAATTCTCAGCTGTAACATCCAGCTCTAACAGCTTGCTGGAGCTAAATCTGTTTTACACTGAAAGAACATTTTTATGGATTTCTGCACTAGACCACAACCTCAATTTGATTTATTTGGTTAGGCTTGTTTGGTTTTTTTAATCTAAGCTGCATATAGGTAGAGCTTTTATTTCCTCAAGTTGTATTTTACAGGTCTAAAATTTTGAGAGAATTACTCTGTTGATTTTGGAATGCTGTGAACAAGTTTGTTTTGATTTTTTTTTCCCACTAACGACATGAATCCCAGATCCACGACTTGCTTCTGGGCTCACTGGTGAAGAAAAAAAGTGTTGCTATTACAAAGGGAATACTCAAACGAGCTGACAAAACAAGTAAATTTGTTAGGACAGGGTCATAAAGCATACATTACAGAAGAACATACATACAAATGGCACTTTGAAGGCAGTTACAGGAGACAGCAATATTTGATGAAGCAGTAAGCAGTGCTAGGAAACCATGCAGGTGACCTCCAGCAACACAGTAAACATGCTCTAAATGACAAATTTACTGTAAATTCAGAGTATCCTACGGTTGGAGTACAATGACCCATCTGATTCTTTAACATGTTTTCGAACCTTATAGTAAACGGCTTCATTGCCCCCTAATGGCAACAATGCAAAACTGCGATTTAAAAAAAAGCCAGTTTTTGAGTGTTCGTATCTTTTGTCTATAATCTGTTTGTATGTAAAACTTGATAGATGCTAAAAAAGGTAAAGACTAGCTGCAGGGTATTTAAGGAAAAAACATTTCTAGAGAAAGCTAATATTTTCATTGCTTTCTCAGGTAAAGGGTGTGAAATCTTAGTTGCTTCCCTAAAATACATGAAAAATTTGTGTGGATCCACTTTTCAGTGACAATTAAAATGTTGTCTGTAATTTGCTAAGCAAACTATTAAGCTTCTTAAAAATTCTATAGATCTGATAACAAAATAGAAGGTTATTACACAGGTCTAACTTTCAGTAAATAGTCTGGTCGAGTATGACAAGCCACTTGAGTAGAGCTGATCTTTCTTTTTTTAACTTTGTATTTTTTTCTATAATCTGTTTTTTTCAGGCCCTTTAATAGTGACTTAGCAGACTACTGGATGCCTGTGGATTTGTACATCGGGGGAAAGGAGCATGCAGTTATGCACTTATTCTATGCAAGGTTTTTCAGCCATTTTTGCCATAACCTAAAGATGACAAAACACAAGTAAGCCTTTTATATATATATATATATATATATATATTTCTGTTAAAATCTATCCTGTTTCATTTGAGTAGTCAGAATGAGAGCGGTCATTGTTATGATAGTAGAACATTACATTGAATAAGCTTTGAATTTTCCTGCTTGTCAGCCTTGGCTTGGTACTTGGTTTCTCACAGTCAGTTGGACGCTCTGTATGCATTATACACAGCTTTTTTATTACATGTGAGCATTAGCTGGCTCAGAGCAAGTGATCAAATGTTGCTGTAGGTCTTTCAGCCTGCAAAAGCTTGCATAAACTAGTAACTTCAGGCATTCTGAGTGGTGCTGTTATTTTAAACTAGGTAACTTCATGCACAGTAATACCATCCGTTTCACTGGGACCAGGCACATGAGAAAAACAAACCCTCCTGTAATTCACTGCAGTACTGGAGCTGGACAGTGCAAAACAGTTCTTAATAAGCAAAAGTGGTAAATGTATCTGCTGTCTATTTATTCTTTAATGACTTTTATATAATTACTTTTAACTACTCTTTTTGCTGATTCTGCTGTAGCCTAATTCACTGTCCTTTGCTTTGGTTAGAAGTCAAGTTTGAGGCAGGAAGGTGAGTCATCTGACGTTCTATTCTTTGCCCTCTCAGTTTCCCAGTTTGATGCCCCCATTTCCACTGTAATTCTGCTCTTTTTTTACCCTAAATGCTCAGAGGAATGCCTCAACAGGGAGGCTCCATATGGGTGTCAGAATAGTGAAACGCTGCCCCCTGCTCTGCCCAGTTGTCCCATCAGCAGAGGCGTTTAAATAGATTGAGTCAAAATGAGTAATCCCCTGAGAACTGCTCAGCAGTTTCTCAGCTGGCAACTCATGTGCATTCATTCTTTACTAGTACCCACTCTAAACATTTGATGTAAAAGAGGAATCTACATATACACAGCACTAAACTCATGAATGCAGCAGTTTTTTCTCCAAAACTAGAATGTAAGTAGCTGTGCAGCAGAAAGAGATGGGCTAATTAGTGGAGCTAGTAGAATAGTTTTCCAAGTTGTTTCAGAATCGTTTGGTGACATCAGGCAGTGCATTTTAATCACTCATTCTTGCCTTGCAGAACAGTCTGCAGTGAAAGCTGTATTTGATATTTTGTGTGTGCATGCTTTGTGTGGCTGTGTTTCATGCTGTTGTTTCCAGCTTGCACAGCTGCAGCACAAAGGCTGTTCCTTCTCGGAGGGAGTGGGCCTCTCAAAGCAGATCCTTTCTGTCAGAGACACTATTCCTTTAAGCAAAGAATTTCAGAGCTTTTCCTTGCAAGCAATTTCAGGCTTATCAGTTCCACAAAAGACTTTACAGTCCTATCTAACAGCCATCTTGTGGAGCAGTAACACACACAGCAGCAAAATGTTCTTTTGCCGGTTAAATTCTTCTACCTCCCAAAACATTTACCTATGGTGGCTGAAGTGTTGTCACTGAAATCTGTCAGCACAAGGAAGGGGACATTTGCTTGCAAAGTAAGTGGTCCATGGTAGTGTGCAAGAAAATGAGGAGGCATGTAAAGAAGACAGTTCGGATCAAAAGGGGCCTCCTGGATGAGTTCAAGCACTAGAAGAGGTGCATGGAAAGTGGGAGTAAGGATGCACTAACCCTGGAGGAATGTGGAATCATTAGCTGGGTAGGCAGAGTGGAATTAAGAATGGCCAAAGCTCATCTAGAATTGAAACTGGTGAAGGCTGTAAGAGGGGCTTCTTCAGGTATGTTGACAAGAGCGTTAGGGAAAATGTTGGCCTGACACAAAATCAGACAAAGACCCTAGTAACAAAAAACAGGTTTTGCCTTGGCCTTTGCTGTCAAGGTCAGTGCTGGGTAGGAGAGTTTGACATACTGCCACTCTGTAGGGTAGGATTGAGTTAGGGATCACTTAACACCAAACACTTACAAGTCCATGGCATCAAATGGGGTGTATTCAAGTGTGCTGAGGGAGCTGTCCTTTACCATTGTGAGGCTGCTGTCTTATTTTTTTTGAAAGGTGATGATGATCAGGGAATGCCCCCGTTGTCCCACAATACAAGAAAGATGTGGAACTGTTGGAGAGGGTTCAGAGGAGGGCCATAAAGATGATTAGAGGGCTGGAGCACCTGCCCTACAAAGAGAGGGTGAGGGAGCTGGGCTTGTTCAGCTGGGAGAAGAGAAGGCTGTGGGGGAACATCATTGCAGCCTTCCAGCACCTGAAGGGAGCATACAAACAGGAGGGGAATCAACTTTTAAAAGGGTGGATAATGGCAGGACAAGGGGGAATGGATTAAAACTAAAGGAAGAAAGGTTTAGATGAGATATTAGGGGGAAGTTTTTTACGGAAAGAGTGGTGAGGTGCTGGAACAGGCTGCCCAGAGAGGTGGTGGATGCCCAGTCCCTGGAAGTGTTCAAGGCCAGGTTGGATGGGGCCCAGGGTAACCTTGTGTAGCTCCAGGCCTGAGGTTGGTGGCCCTGCCTGTGGCAGGGAGGTTGGAGCTCTATGATCCTTGGGGTCCCTTCCAACCCAGACCATTCTATGATTCTATGACTGGAGAAAGGCAGATGCAAAAGGAACATACAAGGAGGACAATCCAGAGTACTTGTAGCCCAGTCAGCCTCACATTTGTCCCCAAGGATATTTTAAAGGAAATAATCCTGGAAGTAATTTTTAGGCACATGAAAGACAAGGTGAGCAGGTTACCCACAGAAACAGACAGGGCTGTGCCTACTGTGTGGGGAGGATTGCAGCAGGGAAGGGCTTTAGGGGTCCTGATGAACGTCAAGTTAGACATGAGAGTATACTGCACTGCATCTTAGCAGAACATGTCCAGCTTTGCTTATCTCTGCTGGTCACTCAGGAAGGCACATCAAGAATGTTGTGTCCAGTTTTGAGGCCTGCCAAGTATGAGGGACATTATTAAATTTAAGAGGATCTAGTGGAGGGACACTAAGATAGTCAGGGGCTGTGGAGCGTATAGCGTACAAGGAGAGCCTGAGGGAGTTGTGCATGTTCACCGTGGTGAAAAGAAGGCTAAGGAGAAAATGTAGTTGCAGTCTATTGCTACCTAAAAGAGGATTATAAAGGAGACCCTTCTCAGAGATGTACAGAGAAAGAAAATGTAGCAGTCATAGACTGCAGCAAAGTCCAGCTGAACAGAAAGGTAGTTTTGACAGTGAAGGTGATGGAACAGTTTTACCATAAAGGTTTTTGGGATCTCCATTGCTGGGTATTTTCAAAACTTAGCTGGCCTAAACTCTGAGCAACCTGAAGTTAGGTCTGCTTAGAGAAAGGGGTTGGACCAAATGACCTCCAAAGGTTCCTTGCAACCTAGCAGTTCATGATTTTGGAATGTGTTCATTCTCTACTGTGACAGAGCTGCAACACCAAAGCACTGTGCCTAGAATGGTCTAAATACAGTAAATTGCAGAAAAAAAAAATCTCTTAAATGAGAAAAATGCTCAGGAAGCACTGACTGTGCCTAGTGAGAATAGTAGAGAAAATCAAAGTTGCTTTCACAGAATCACTGGACAGTAGGTGTGGGAAGGGACCATGCAGTCCAACACTCTGCCAGAGCAGGATCACCTAGACTAAATCACACAGGTAGGCATCCAGGTGAGTTTTGAACATCTCCAGAGAAGGAGACTCCACAACCTCTGTGGGCAGCCTGTGCCAGTGCTCTGTCACTTGCAAACACCTTCTACTTTCTGTAGACTGTGGAGAATTCCTTGGAGGCCAGATACAATCTCAAGAACTGTTGCACACATGAAGATGCATTACAGCATTGCCCCATGATCCTGCTGTATGTACTGCTTATAGATGTCTTCAAACTGCAAGATGACTGTTAGAAATTCATCATCAAAGGCAAAAACGCTTGCTGTAGCTCTGCACACTTAAAGCATTGCATTCTTTTAAGTCACAAAGTCAAATTAAGATTTTGGTTTGATAAGTAAATCTCAAGTCTTTTATGAATTTTACCACATGTCTTAAATACGTTTTAGCTTTGGTCAGAAGCCACTTTTGCTCAGTCTTCTGTTAGGACTGCTCAAGGGCTGGCCTGAGAGTTCTGAAAAGGGTGATTGGAAACAACAAGCTTTGGTTAGGAAGTTTGAAGACATGGTGCTGAGGGCCACAGCTCTGAGGGAGAACATTAAAATGTTAAAAAACACTGCCCTCTTGTGCATTTCCAGCCTTTCTCTAGTAGCTTAGGTCTTGTTCACTGATCAGATTAGTAAAGCTCTGCCACATCTCTGTTAATAAAAGTGCCACAGCCATTTAAAGTGTTATCAACTATTCTGGCAAGTTTTTATGATTCCCCTGTTAATCTGTAGGGATTTTTATTTTGAGGGGGTTTCTTCATGGAATTTTTCATTGTTTGGCTCCTATCCTCTAACTTTCAAATCTGTGGAAATATTGGCTTTAATTCTGTACTGATGCCTATTAGTATAATAATGAGGTTGAAGCCAGAAGTTTAAAATGTCATTGTTTAGATTCTCAAAGCAATATTTTCAAACACGATGTATGTTGTTACAACAGAAGCATAGGCCACCCACTTACAAATGTCACACAAGCTTTTCTAGAAAAAGTGCAATGCTCATAGACATTTAAAATTGTAAAGGTGCCAATACAGTTTAAATACCCCCTGAAGATGGGGCATGATCTCTTATTTAGAATTTTTTTAAATGCATTGAACCAGAGATGGTGGCAAATGCTGCTCATTTCCTCGGTAATGACAAGGCAGATTAAGTAGCCCCCTCTGGGTATTGGTACATGTGACAACAGATTAAGCCCAAATTGATGTAATTTTGTTCTGGCAATCTGGTCTGTAAAGTGCATCGGTGCTGGAATTAATTCAGAAGCCAGTCAGCCCTCCCAGCTGTGGCCACCACTGGGACAGGAGCCAGGTAGGCAGCTGGGGCCAGCAGCCTCCTCATCCCTTCCAGCTTAATCCACCAACACACTCAGTTACACCTGCTCAACAGTGTTAGTACAAGTTACACAGAATTTGGCTCTTCCCTAGACTTCAGTAATCCGTTCTGCCTGGTGAATAATTGGAAATGGAGTTGAGCACACTGTCTCTGAAGGATTACAAAGCAACAGAAGAGTTCACTGTTGCCCTGAAGTCAGCAGATTTGACTATGAGAGCAAATCCGTTGATGAAGAACAGCACTGTTATTATGCAGCTGCACTGCAGAATGAAGTATGTGTGGCACAAATAGCTTATTCTGTGAAGGAAGGGTGTTGGAGCTTTCATCAGGGACTTCATCACTCAGCTATCTACTGTGCAAAATTGGAGTGTTCAATATTGTTTGGTCTTTTTTCTTCCTAAAATGATCAGCTCCCACATCCCCCAGTGGCTTCTGGCTTTCTTCAGATTGCCAGATTGTTACCAATATCTCTAACTGTGCATTTCACAAGCACCTGAATTCAGCTGACAGTGACTGACCAAGGTCTTGTCTTGACTGTAGGGCACAGCATTGGGCTCTCTCAGCCTTTCCAGAAGTGGTAGGATGAAAATGCAGTGAGCTCCCTTGCTAGATCTGTCCCTTCTTTTGAGTCCACTGTTCTTCACTGTTGCAGTACTCCACAAAGTCCTTCCAGACAGGTCATTTGCAATTGGGTTGAAAGTCTCACTAGTCACTGTGCACAGAGCAGAGCAAGGAGCAGAGCAGGGCGACAAAGTTGATTAGGGGCCTGGAACATCTCCCCTGTGAGGAAAGGCTGAGTGAGCTGGGTCTGTTCAGCCTGGAGAAAAGAAGACTTAGGGGGGACCTAATTAGTGTTTATAAATATCTTAGGCATGGGTTGCAGGGGGAATTGGCCAGCCCCTTTTCTGTGGTCTGTGGGGACAGGACAAGGGGCAATGGCTGTAAGCTGGAGCACAGGAAGTTCCGCACCAACATGCGGAAAAGCTTTTTCCCAGTGAGGGTGCCAGAGCCCTGGGACAGGCTGCCCAGGGAGGGGGTGGAGTCTCCTTCCCTGGAGATATTCAAGTCTCGTCTGGACGCCTATCTATGTAATATGAGATAGGGAGCTGCTTTGGCAGGGGGGTTGGACCCCATGATCTCTTGAGGTCCCTTCCAACCCCTAAGATTCTGTGATTCTGTGAGCCTGAGGACATGGCCCTGAGCAGGAGTTCCTGACTTGTCAGTCACACTTGTTCTCCATCCATTGCATCCTCCTCTATTGAGAGCTAGGTCAATCGTATAAATTAACCCGTGTATGAACATTACTGAGAGGAAACAGATTGATGACAGGCTTCATGGCTAGCACAGCAGGTCCTTCCTTCTTGGAGGTGACTTCACAGGTGGGGTCCTGTCTGTTATCCAACACCATCATAAGTGGTGCAGAGCTGAGGCCACGGTGCCCATTGCTCCAGCATGGGCACAAACACATAGGTGGGTGAAGGTGTATCCTGCTCCAGCATCCTTACATCTTGAAATGCAATCAAGCATTCCAAGAAACTCAAACCAGCTCTTTGCTTACTGTATCAGAAACACCTGCCTGAACCCAGCTGACTGTCAGCTGTGCTCAGTGGGGGTGGCACAGGAAGCATGTGTGACACCAGGCCGTGAGTGGGTGCTGCCGTGTTTCGATCAGGATTGCATCCCACCTGATGTGCTGTGGTGTCTCTGCAGTCCCCTTCCTCAGCCGAGAAGCACATCATCACTTTCCTTGAAGGGGATTTATTAATGCAAATCAAAGTGTAACTTTATATATGGCCATAAGATGGAGCCACCACAACACTGGCAAAGTCACTGCACATCAGGAGGAATTCAGTACAGGGCTCAATTTGTTTCTGAGCCCTGTGTTTATTAGACAGGCTCTGTTTTTCTCATTTTGGGCCTGTCTCCATTCTCCTGCGGTCTCCCACTAGGAAACCATGGGGGTTTTTTTCCCCCCATACTTGGTAATGTATTTAGTGTTGCATTTTTGTAGCCTCTGTCAGCATAAACAAAAATAGGAAATGCTCATCCCTGCGTTCAGCTTTTAATAACTTGGTGCATGATCTGAACTCACTCCTTGTCATTAAAAATAAGTGTTCCTTGAAAAATCACTTCCAGTGGAGAGCCCCATCTGATGGGGATGTTCTGCCTACCACATTAGCTTTATTTTAGATAGCAGCAAGTGTAACTATTTTAATGACAGTTTGAGAATTTAAAACAGACTGAAGTACTAAATGATAGAGGGGAAAATTCTTTCTAGTTTTCACTGGTGTGATGTCTTTAGTTTGTAGAAGGAACTTACCCTGAACAGTTATCTCCTGAACTATCTTTCTACCATTTGCTGACAATACTATTGCAAGGTTTTTGTTCCAAATTTTCATCTTCTAATTCAATTGGATAATTTGAGAGAAGTATTTGAGATTTTAGATAGTTACTGATTCCTATTTTTATCATAGAGTCATGGAATGGTTAGGGCTGGAAGGGACCTTAAAGATCATCAAGTTCCAACCTCCCTGCCATGGTCAGGGATGCCCTCCACTAGACCAGGCTGCCCAAAGCCCCATCCAACCTGACCTTGAACACTGCTAGGGAGGGGGTAGCCACAGCTTTTCTGGGCAACCTGTGCCAGAGCCTCATCACAAATACTTCTCACACACAGAATATTTTTAAAAGACTTTTTCTTGTTTGCACTATCTAAACTTAACCTCAGTTCCTATCTCCTTAAATTCCTTTAATTTATTTCTAAACAACAGGATTTTTCAGGCAAACTGTGAAATAATTGTGTAGAAATTATTATAGAGATACTTGAATTGCTGCTCAAGATTGTTGATAAAACCAGGTGGCACGGTGTGGGTAGTGCTGCTCGGTGTCTGAGTGATAGATAGGCTGCTCTGTGCCTGTACTTGCACAGTATTTAGGAGTATACAAAATATGGAAAGAAGGAAACTCGTGTTCAAACATGAATATGTTGAAGGTAAAGTATGAAGCCTCTCACTTTCTCTCAGTTTAAGGCTTTTCTTTCAAACATCTCATTACTTCAGAGTCATCAGAAGGGTTTAAAGACTATTATGTGGAAGCAATCTGCTTAAATGCATTAAAATATGCATAATTTTCATATCATTTAATAGTAATTTAACTATATCATTAAATAAATTACTGTGGTTTAAATCACAAGGTAAATTGACATGTATTTCCTAATAATGTGAAGTACTTAACTCCTTAAAAATGAGCAGTGTTCTGGATTATGACTTTTTTCTACATGAGAAGTAAAATGTGGAAGTCTGCTTTTGCTATTCTTTAGGTGGATTTACTACAGCTTTCTGAAAAACAGATATGTGGGGCTTTGTTAGGTGGAACTGTGGAGGATTCAGCTTGCTTAATGTTGAGAACACGTGTGAGCATTAGGAGATGCAAGTCAGTAGTAACCAGCACTGATCAGCACGTCCTGGAAGATGATGGTCACCAATGTCTCTGTGTCAGAGGATGCCATGAGAAGACTCCCCAGACTATGTATGCCTTCTGGGTCTCGCTTCATACCTCCTCCCTGGGCCCTGCTGTTCTTGGGGTTGCTGTTAGAACTGCCTTACTTTCCTGGCCTACCCAGTAGGAACCAAAACCTCTAGAGAATAATTTTGTTTAGTCTTTTTTCAGTGAAAACAGCGACCAGCCTCTGACTCAATGAATTAGAAATGCAAAATCATTAAAGGAGGTGGCCCCAATGATGTATCTGCCAACCAGAGCAGTGTTTACATAGATTTTATTTTGTACCAAGTGCACTACTGCCCCTAGCTCTGGTGCTTTTAAGGCTCTTCAGCTCTGTCATATACACATTTGCTGAGAATTTACTCTCCCTGATGTAAATTTTGTTTGAAAAACGAAGTTTCAATGTTCAAGATGCTAAAAATTTGATCCACTGATGTATGAGCTTTCCAGCATCTCCATTTTTCTACTCTACTTTTTGCTTACAGCTAGGTCTTCGTGGCTGGTTCTGCAAAGGGAGGAGGCATGTGAGTGCTTACATTAGTGAAACTATCTTCTCTGTTTAGAGAAAGAAATTTGATTTGTTCAAAATACTGTGCTCCTCAGAGAGAAGCTAGGAGTAAATATTTGAAAGGCAGTGAAAGGCCAGGTTCTTGAACGCTTTTACACATGAGGATTTAGTGTGAAGCTAGTGAAATGGCACTGCTGGCCCAGAAACTTTTGTGTATTATCCTTATGCTAATTTGAAAAGTGGCATTAGGATAACTCAGTACTGAACAGGATGCAAGAATGTGTGCAGAATACAAATAAATACTTACACTTGCCAGCCAGTCTCCATGAATAAAAGCACAAAATACTCTTTCTAAGGTGACAATGGTTTATGTATAGTCAACTTGAAATTCTTCCTTCATTAAATAATTGTGCCTGATTGGTTCAACACCTGAGGCTTATCATAAAGTATGCTTTTAACAGCTCTTTTCAACAGACAGGTTTTGTTTTCCTTCCATCCTTAGGGAGCCTTTCCATAAGCTCTTGGTTCAAGGTCTTATCAAGAATCAGACGTTCAGGCTAACAACAACGGGCCAGTGTTTGAAGAGAGAGGAGGTTGATCTCACTGGTAAGAGAGACTGGGTGGGAAAGTCAGCATTGGTGCATCCAAGAAGTATCAGACTGCTTTGGTGTACAAGTATCAGCACTGGGAGAATTTGGAAGAGGAAATGAATCCATGTAATATTTAAACTGGAGAGTAACTTCTGTGGGTTTTAGATTCATATGCACTGCTGAATGTGCAGAAACCCTGCTAATCCAGCTGGTTTTAATTGCATCCAAACACAGAAACAGTGCTGTGGTATTGTTTTAGCTCCAGTATGGTCCAAAAGATCAGAAGTCAGTTATGTTAAGACACTGCTCAGCATCTTGCTGAATGGAGCTAGTAGTCCCAGCAAACAGGCACCCTACAAAAGCATCTTGGCGAAGCTAATGCAGGTGTTGGCATATTCAGCAGACAGTAGGAATGAAAAAGATGTGTAGGGAAGAGTGCTGTTTCTCAAGTTCTGTCCAGTGCCTTCACTACATAGACTGGAGCAGCAGGTCCTGACTTGGGGACCTGTAAGAACAGGAGTGGTTTGGTTGTATTTGCCTCCCGCAAGCACTCCTCTCAGTCAACCTTAGTTTCACTGTTCTTCTCCTGCATACAAACCCCATAAGTCAGTTAAAAACCAAACAAACCAACCCCCTTACATATGCCACTATCTCCTCTCCTGTTTTCTTTCAAAAAAGCTGGTGTTTTTTTGTAGCAGGTGCTTTTGCTCAGTTACACCTTTACCAGTGCAAATGTCCCTTTCCATCTCTAAATTAATGCAACAGAACATTTTGGTTAGGATAATTTACTGCAATTTAAATCCATACAGCTGGTGTTTGTAAAAGCTAAGTGCAGGTCAGACTTTTACCCAATCAGTGCACCTATCTAGAAAGTTAAAACAATGCTTAAATCTCAGGGGCTATCAAAGTAGAATGTAGGATGAGTGCCAAGTCCAGCTTCCAAATGGTAGGAGGAGATCTTCTGTCATGATGTAATGGAAGCATTGGGTTATTAATTGTGTGAAAATATTAAAGTAGGAAAGATTTGGGAGGGAAGAGGGGTTTTCTCATCTTTAAGCTGTTTAGGTGCAAAAAACTCCATGAGAAATAGTTCTTTCTTCTTATGTTTAGGGAACAAAATTAATTGCTGGTACAAATGAGCAAAATTTGTTTTAATATTTTGCATATATCTTTAATATTAAGGAACTGAACCAGTTCACCTAAAAACTGGTGAGAAGCTCCAAGTTGCTTGGGAAAAAATGAGCAAATCTAAGCACAATGGGATAGATCCTGAAGAATTAGTGAAAGAGTATGGCATTGACACCCTACGTCTTTACATTCTGTTCGCTGCTCCTCCAGAACAAGATATTTTGTGGGATACTAAAAGTAAGTTGGATTTTTCTGTTGTTTGTTTTATTGTGGGTTTTCTTTTTCCTTACTGTGTTAGCTCTACAAACTAAAAGCATCTATGAAGAACCCTTCTATTTTCTTCTTCAAACTTGGACCACATTCTATTTTTTATTAGCTGCAGCTGATTGGAAGTGCTTATTTTTAATTTTTTTTCATTATAAGCTGATTTTTTAGTTATATCAGATTACAGATCAAACTGAAATACTATTTCTATTTCTTTGTGCCATCCATGTATGCTGTGGCTTTTTGTAATTTGGATGAAATACTGGAAGAATCCCATTAAAAAATTAATCAAAGTTGCTAGTAACTAGTATTTGTACACACATGACATTTTAATGAGCTTATTTCTTGAATAAGTTAAGATTTATCCTCCTACACACTTATTTACTGCCATCACACAATTTGTCATCCTGACAGATCTTAATTTCTTTTTATCTACTGTGGTTCATGCATTTTAATGTGATCTTATGACTACATTTATATCTAGCCCTCTTGTTGCATAAGGCTTTCATAAAACACCCCATGCCTGGTTTAAAAAGCTGGACTACTTCATTCCTTCTTGTCTTAGTTTCTTGCTACTCAGTTCAGCCTGCACTAAGCATTGTTTCAGTTGGTGTCTGTCACCTTCACGTTCCTATGTGATCATTTATATATTATTGCACTATTGTATGTGCTTGAGGAGTGGGGTTTATGACACTCCTCAATTGGCTTACTGTCACCATCTCATCACAACAGTACTGAAAATGTCCCTTTAAAATAGATAATGACTTGGAATCAGGCTTTAGCTCCCACATCCCTTAGAGTACACAGGTACATAATTGTCCCTGAAGCAGCTAATTTAGTCATGCACAATCTTTTTGCCATGTTTTTCCATCTTGAAAATGGAATCATGAAATCAATGTGAGAATCATGGCTACAAAATAGTAAAGTATACTAGAGCTTGGTCTTTCAACATGCTTTTAAAGAAAGCTCAGCACATGAAGGTATAATGACAGCAAAAATGCCTTTAGTCATTCATACCACCCTGTTAACCACTTGAGAAATACAAAGAAAGGTGTTGTAGTCATGTCATGTTCAAAGAAGATTGGAAAATGTGAACAAAAGGAGCAGCCTAAAAATAATTCCAGGGGAAAAACATAGGAAGTAGGTGAAAAACATCTCTCAAATCTTTAAGCTTCGGTCTGAATTTCTTAATGATAACAAAATAGTGAATGTTTAAATTGAAGAAATCAAGAAGTTGTGGTGGGTTTGACCCTACCTGGGGACCAGGTGCCCCCCTCCAGAGCTGCTCCATCACTCCCCTCTTCAGCTGGACAGGGGAGAGAAAATACAACAAAAGGCTCATGGGTCAGGACAGGGAGAGATCACTCAGTGATTGTCATCATGGGCAAAACCTTGCACAGCAGGGGGTTTTCCCCTTCTTAAATACATTATCTCAGTGACATGGGTACCACCTCTGGGCTCGGCCTTACAGCCAGCCACAGGTCTGTCTTGGAGCCGGCTGGTATTGGCTCTGTCAGACATGGGGGAAGCTTCTGGTATCCTCTCACAGAAGCCACCCCTGTAGTCCCCTGCTACCAAAACCCAGCCATGGAAACCAAATACAGTAAACTGTTTTATTTGGAAAATACAGATACTGGTTCTCGTTTGCCATGATCCTGCTCTTCACTGGATGTGTCTTGGTAGCCTTTTGAGGATTGCCCTCCAGACTGGATTCCTTGTCTTTTCAGTGGTGGATACAAAGGCAGGGCTCCTGTCATTCTCTCCTCCTCCCTCTTGGTGCGGGCAAGTAGTCTTCCAGACTATGCAGGGCCAAATGTGGTCAGACTTACCCAGCAGTTTATTACACCATTAGTACAGTCTGGATAATGCCAAGCCTACCATGTCTAGATGATCTACATGCTTCTGGTATGAAAAGGAGATGGAAAATTTGGGGAAACCATCATGCTCCTCATCCCATCTGTGAGAGTATCAGAGGATCATGCAGACATAGTCAGGTTGTATTTTACTGTTCCCAAATGTACAGGAAGTCTTTCATTGAGTGCTATCGGAGAGATAATGCACTTGAATTACAGTTGCTTCCATGTCTTTTATTTCTCCCAGTTTAGTGCTAGGCCTGGCAGTCTTTTCTCCCAGTTTAGTGCTAGGCCTGGCAGTCTTTTCAAGTGCAGTTGCTGGAGTAGAACTGGAAGCTCCTGCCTGTTGGGACATCCTAGGATATGCTGATACTCTGCAGTGCAGTGTGATGTAGTGCTGTGCAGTCTAGTAGAAACATGACACGTCTGGAAGAGCTAAAGCCAGTGTCAACTGTACCTTCACTAGTGGCTCTGCACTATGCTATATGGAGGACCTGGCTGTGCGCAGGTGTAGCTTGGGGCCTCTCTGTAGTGCAGTCCCTAGGTTGCAGAAACACAGTCTTAGGGCATCCATGGACATAAAAATAAATTATTTTACAGATTTATCAAATATTCTTGCCATAAATATGTTTTTAAGTCATTGCAGAAAAATACTTTTATCCTATTGATTTCTTTCCCTTAAGGTAACTCAGCATTATTCGTGAAGCGTTTTTAATTGAACTGACATTTTTTATTTAAAGTACAGTGTTGTGGGGATTTTTAAGTGTTTAACTTTAGAGTTTAGTTTGCTTTCTGCTTTTCTTCAACGTTTTGGATTCATTCATTGTAACTGAAATGTGTTTCTGCAATCTCTCATTAATCTCAGCTGATGCAATGCCAGGCGTTCAGAGATGGCAGACACGCCTCTGGATGCTTGTAACCAAACTTATTGAAGCAAGGACTTCAGGAACCATGCCCAATCCCGAGCTTCTGAATAAGAAAGAGAAGGCTGAAGCCAGAAGGATCTGGGAGCAGAAGAATCTGGTGATTTCTGAGGTTAAAAGAAACACATAGTTTGTAAATGACTAAATAAGTTGCTCCTTATGCTAAAGCCATATGCTTGGCTTATAGCGCCAAAAGCTTTTTCCCTAGATGAGTAGCTCCTATTTTTAAAGTGAATTACTATCTGTAGAAGTAATTTCATTTACTTAGAAATTCTGTGGGACACAGCTTTTTTGCAAAGTAGTGAGACTTGGATTGGCAAAATTTCTCTGCTGTGTGCCTCATTTGAAGGGTGAGATGTTATGGCATTAAAATGTTCTCAGTCTGCATTCAAGTAACTCAATTTCCAGTAGCAAAGCTGTAGGTGAGTTATCCCTAACAGAAGATTTTGGGCTATTTGCTTCACACCTCATTATCATGCCTGCTGTTTTATATAGAAAAAAAAGGTGGTGATAATATATTAGCATATTCTAAATTTATTTTTTTTTAAATTATGAAATGGTTGTTGATCTGTTATGTATTGTCTCATGCTGTGATTAGTGTTAACTCAATTATCCAAGACTCAGAAGGAGACATAAATACCTGCAAAATTAAACTACTTTTCTACGGATAAAAACTTTTCCTGACTTAAACCCTGTGGTGAGGAACCTTCCAGGTCTTTTAACAGGCTTTAGGATTCTCTACAATCTGTGATGAGCTTTCACCAGCATAATTGGATTTACAAGGATGAAGGCCCCTTGTAGGGGCAAGGGAGAGGTATTTTATTAAAGGAAAGAGTGGGTGATTGCTCATACACAGTTCTCATTGCCATTGATTGAAACTTTTAAAATCCTGAAACAGAGGGGAAACTAATCAACTGAATTTTTATGGTTATTATTTTCCCATGCACACATGTGATTGTATATGTGATGCATTTGCATGCCAAGGTGATTTCCATGTGAGAGGTAAGGTGGGTGTATTTCAACACTTGAAATTGATTATCAGTAGTTCTTTTTCATTTAAAAACTCGATGGTGTATGCTTGAGAATTTTAAGTAATTAGTGATGAGGCTTTTCTTCTAATACCAGGTAACAGAGTACTTCACAAAGGATCATTTGTTCAATGCAGCTATTTCCCGATTGATGAGCCTCACTAACATACTCCATGTAAGTACGTGATACTAATGGAAGTATTTTTCTCTCTCAGTCTTTATACAAAGCAGGAGCTTCATGTTTATACATACAGCCTGAGCTATAGGTCCAGCTTCCCATAAGTCATTTCCTGTCGTAAACATTGCTAGTAAGTCGAGAGCCTTGTTGAATCACGCAGTGCAAAAGCAGCACGTTCTGGTGTCACTGTCACCCTGAAGTACACAGTTGTGCAGGAAGAGCTTGATGGTGTTGGAGCCGCCAGGTTCTGATGTTTACGTCTGCATCCTGTAATTCCCAAAGAACACATTCTGTTTAGTTCTGTTCTTTGTTCTCCTAGTGAGGTTTAGTAGTACATTATGGAATTACCAAACATCCTAGTTTAAAGAAAAGGGGTATTACTCATTATTCTAAAAATCACAGATAATTTTACATTCTTCAGAGGCAGCTTCCACCACTGAACTGTCTGCTAGTAATAGAGTTTGCAAATTCCCCTTTTTCAAACAAATAGAAAAATAACTTAAGTCTTTAGCACTTTTAATTTATATTGTTGTTTATCAGCCAATAACGACAGATCGAATATAATAGAAGATTATTATCATTATATTTGTTCCTGCTCTTAGATCTGGCTGTAACCTGATCTAGACAAGAAAGCAAATAAAAATTCGGGTTTTTCATCTTCTTTATTGAAATCCCATCCTATACCTTGTGGATTCCATAAGGCAAAGCCAAGGAACTTAACAAAAAAGTTAAACAGAGTGTGCACAAGTGCTGTCCTGAGATAACTTTTAATCTGGGATACTGGAAGGTGTTGGAAAGATGACAAACAGTTCTTTATCTCCAGCTCAGCGATTCGTATGCATTTGGGGCTGGTGGATGGTGATGTGTGAATGTTTTTTTAAAAAAATTAATAACTAAAAAAAAAAAATCAGTGTCCTACAGACAGACAGATGTTTGAACACTGACACATTTCTTGACCAGAGAAGTCTTTTTTGAAGAACAAGTTTCCGTATAGCATGCTGACACTTCCTCTTTCGGTCCCATTCGAAAGGAGGAAATAGGGAGGTGGTTAAAGATTAAATATAAAAAAACAGGTAGTAGTTACTAAAACTTACTCAATTCTAGTTTGCACTGACCTCATTAGTGTGGTCTGTGTCAAACAAATCGCTGGTTTTGGAGAATTTTCTAGTAGACAGAAGTGGGTGTTCGTCATACCAACCAAGGAATTCTCATAAGCTGACGTGTATTGACATTCTTCTGGGCTCTACTGCTTCTCATCAGAGGGGTGAATTACAAAATAAACACAGAATCTGAACTTGCCAGGAGGTGTAAGCACTCTCAGTGAGAACAGGCAAAGAAAGAACAAGTTTATCCAAGTTTACTTTTGGTGCTATATCTTTTCTATTAAGGTACAATAAATAGAGGAATGAAGGTTCATATTTTGTCAGTCTAGCAACTTTTGCAAGAAATGGAAAATTTTCTGTGCTAGAGTAGCTGAATGCTTTACTAAAGGTATCTGAATGTTAAACTGCAAAAGGCTGTGCTGCATTTTTAATTCCCAAACCTCCCTTCACCTCTAAAACTTCATTTAGTCACTACATTCCACTTTACTTAAGCCCCTCAAGGGTCCCATAAACCTGAACCTTGTCCCAACTAAACCCATGCCTCACTCATCACAGTTAGGCCCTTTTATACAAGTCCTTCACCATTTCTTAGATAACACTGACTTTATCTGAGATTGTGCTGCTAGAAATGGCAGCACACTAAACATTAAAAATAATGTAATATTTTAAACATAAAGGCCACGGTTGTCCACACAGGTCTGTGTGCAGACTCCCATACCAGAGCAGATCCCCCAGCCTATTTGAGACTAGCTTCCAAGTGTAAGAGAGCACTCTGTGACCAAGAGTTGTGATTTTAATTCCCCAGAACCTTCCCTAAATTTCTAACTTACTAAATTACGCTGTCTTGAGCATAGACGTGGATTTTAGGTTTTATTACTGCATTTCCTTTGTAATTAAACTACTTTCCCACCCCATTCCTAAATATTTATATTAACAGCTTTCTTTTCCTTTTGCCTTCTCACTTAGCAAGCTTCTCAGCCTGTGATTCTCCACAGTGTGGAATTTGAAGATGCTTTGGCTGCGCACTGCATCATGGTTGCACCTATGGCCCCACACATTGCATCAGAGATGTGGAAAGGTATTTCTAGAAATAAACTCTTCATTGGTGAAGGAGTTTGCAAAACAATGTCTTTAAGGTAGTAACTGCGTCACTTATCCCTGAATTCTGCATCTATCTTGGCACCTTCTGCTGTAATTCCTAAACTTGAAACTTGTGATGTTCCCAGAGCTCTCTTTCTGCTCTTAGTTCTTTCTTTCCCCATGCCTGCAAAGGTGGATTTCTTGAGACCAGGCAGAGAAAGAGAGAAGGAAGAAAGATTCAAGACAGGACTTGCATGACAAACTCTAATGTCAGCTGCTAGTTGCTCCTGCATACATTACAACAGTATTAAAAGCTGAATGTGAGGGTACAGATAGCCCTTTTTCAAAGAACTGTCTCAGAGTCTTTGGACTACAACTATTTCCTTCATGGCAAAGGACTGTGCAGTAAAGAGGCTAAAGGATTGTTCAGTAAAAATCCTACTCTTGTAAAATTCTCCACAGACTGAGGGATGTTATGCTGCAAATTAACCTCTCGGAGAGTGAGAATGGTAGGCAGGAAATCTGGTTTTAAGATCTAACACAGTTGTAAACCTTGAGGTCTGACTCCCAGGTGGGCTAATTTGCATGGTGCCTCTACAGTTAAAGCCTGTGAAATAAGGGATGTGCATGCCAGGGTTCACCAGTTGTTTTTAAGGTTTAATGGGAGAAATCCCAAGAACCTGTGTGGGGAAGATAGGAATATATTCTGCATTAAGACTGGCCACAAATTGCTTTGTGGTTTTAGACCCTAGTGTTAGCTTTTGGATGCTGCTTTAACAATTTCATTTTCAACAGCCACCCGAAAACTTTGGGCATTCAAGTGTTTACAGAGCAGAGCTGCTTAATAGCTTCTATTTCAGAGCTGTGCATGGCCCTGCAATGATGTTAACCACCAAAGAAAGGCCACTGTTGTCAAAGCAAAAAATATAGGGGCAGAGACTCTGGGAACAGCAAGATGTATTGGGGAGAGAGGATTTTTCCTGTGTTTTCATTTCCAGTGTTTTTAAGACATCTTAATAAAAGCTTAATTGTCTAGAATAAAAGGTGGCATCAGACATGATCCATCTGTAGAAAGCTATTTCTGGTCAAGATTCTCTTAAAATAAGAACCATCTAGTTAAAATTATACTTAAATGGAAGTCATCGCCACGGCGGGTTTTTTCCCTAATTGGTTGAGATGGAGGCAGAAGAGGTCCACTTACACATACAGCACCTTGTCAACTTGAAATTCAAATACATTTTGGGGAATACAGAAATATGAAATATATCTGACAAAATGAGGAGGAACGCCAGGGTGTGTTAATTAACATCAAATGTAAAACTTAATCCTCTAAATGTTTTGAGTGTTAGAGAAGGAGGTCTTTTCTTACTACAGTAATCACTGGAGAATGAGAATGATAAACACTTTCTGGATCTCTCTCTGACATAACAATGAAAAGGAAGCATAATAAAAATGGGGAGTGTATTGTCCTCAGCTCCTGTCTGTGTTTAAAATTAAATTTTGCTTGTGTAGTCCAAAGACTGTGCATTGTAATTCAGTGCAACTAGCATACAGAAATGTTGGGTGGTGATTATTACCTGAAGGATTTTATGACTGAACGTGAAAAACACCATCTCTTTTAGGCTGAGCATCATTGTACTGCATCAAGGTTGTAAAAGAATTTTATCAGGAGAACATACGTACACTTAACTACTGCGTTGGGGTTAGAAGACAGTATATTTTTGAAATAGCCAACATCTAGCAATTCTGTCCTGGGATTTCTGTCTAAAAATATCCAACTATATTTTAGAGACAGCTTTCCCAAGTTCATGTTCTGAATTGCGCTCTGGTTTCACCAAGTCTCATTGCTTTGCTGATGTAATCAGTCTCTTAATCCTTATTAAGTATAGAGGATGAGGCTTTGTTATTTTAATTAATTTCAATATAAAAATGAAGCTTTCTGAATACTATATTTCATTTTCTTTGTGCTTTAGCTCTTCACATGTACTCAGACTAAGTCTCCCTTTTTGTAACTTGGCTTTGCATCTAAAAAGTAAGGATAGTGCTGCTTCCTCTCTTGTAAACTAGTCAGGAAGAGGACTTTGTATATTATTAGCTCTATAAATAGCACCTATACTAGTGGACCCCCACACTTTGATGGAAGCTCCTGCTATTGTAATGCCAATAACAAACAGCACGTAAGCACCGTATTTATACTGAAATACCGACATTTGGTTCTAAAATAACATGTACTCAGCCTTTACATTTTGTCTGGTTTAATGATTAAAACAAAGAGCCTTGTCCTTTCTACAGGGGAAAATGAAACTAGGAAATTTTGAAGCCCTGTCAGTAATACCAAACAGATAATAATGCAGTTGACTAGGAATACTGATAGGAAAAGTTAACTGTGGCTGTGTTAACTATGAACATTAAGGTCCCTTGTGTATTTAAGGTTTATTTTTTTCAGAAAGAGGATTTGATTTCATATTAGTGTTTCTCATTAGGAAGGTTACTACATAGTCAGATATGCCTAATATTAACTTCACTGCAGCCTTAAAAGAGAGAGGAGAAAAGAGCATCCTCATTAATTTTGACTGTTTGCATTGTGCTTCACAGTCTCAATAATACTTTAATTGTCACATTGTAATCTCTCCTTTTATGCTTTGCTGGTCACTGATAATCACAGAATCACAGAGTTGTAGGGGTTGGAAGGGACCTCGAGAGATCATGGGGTCCAACCCCCCTGCCAAAGCAGCTCCCTAGCTCATACTGCACAGATAGGCGTCCAGACGGGTCTTGAATATCTCCAGGGAAGGAGACTCCACCACCTCCCTGGGCAGCCTGTCCCAGGGCTCTGGCACCCTCACTGGGAAAAAGTTCCTCCGCGTGTTGGTGCAGAACTTCCTGTGCTCCAACTTGCAGCCATTGCCCCTTGTGTTATCTCCACTGACCATAGAAAAGGGGCTGGCCAATTCCCCCTGCACCTCATACTTAAGATATTTATAAACATTGATTAGGTCCCCCCTCAGTCTTCTTTTCTCCAGGCTGAACAGCCCCAGCTCCCTCAGCCTTTCCTCATAGGATCGATGTTCCAGGCCCTTAATCACATTTAAAAGAATTTACAATAGAATATAAAACTAAATGTGAAATAATGACAACCTACAACTGGACCCTGACTTAATATATTGTATTATATTAATTCTGCCAAAGGTTTGAAAACAATTAAACCACAGCACTTTCTGGCTAAACACCTGGAACGAGGCTTTGTGGAGGTAATAAAACAACTTTTGATGACTGGAAGCTCCTCTGCAGGTGCAAATAGTATTTTTTTTCAGTTTAAATGACAGGTGTGATGGAAGTTGAAAAAAATCAGCTAACCTTTTTTCTTTTTCTACTTTTGGAATCAAAAGCAAGGCAAAAGAGGCTAGTATATATAAATATTAAAATCTTGAAGGATCTGATGTCCAAAAATCTCTGTTACTGTTAGTTTTATTCAATAATTACACAAAATATTCTCCTTTACTCAAAAAAATTTTTTTAACTGCAAAACTTGTGACATATTTTAACTAACAAATTTTCTTAAAATATTTGCATTCGGGGTGCATTTATATTTAAACTTCAAAAGTGCTTTTTTGCATTTACATTTATTTCCATTTCAATCTAAAAGCTATTTGATGCAATGAAATGGAAAAAAAAAGAAATTAATTCTAATGCAATTGCAGCTTGTAAAAATTCATACTTGGTGTGTACAAGTGTATGGAGGTATCCTCTTGGTTAGCTAAAGAGTTCTCTACAGCTGGATTGAACTGCAGGTCAGTCCATCTTAATGATTACCAACTATGGAAAATATTGGGAAAATGGCAAAGGGAATTTTAGTGTTAATTAAAGATACTTTGCTTGATGACTGGCATCGTGGTATATCAGTAATTTCGTTTGTAACAATGCTGTCCTGCTCAAAGTTCATTTGAAATGTTAACTTCTAAGTCCTCTCTGGTTTCTTTGCTAGCTTGTTGATAAACTTTGCAAACTCAGAACATCATTTTGATATCCCAGGGATGCTTCTGGTGTAATGTTCAACTTTTAAGTGCAATTAAAGTAAAATTAGGTAGATTACAAGATAGGGCAATTTTTGTTCTTCTACAGCTGGAGAATTGTGTTCCCATGGGGTTTAGTTTATATGGGACCATCTTGTTTTCATGCACTGGGTAGGAATGAAGAGTTTGGTTCCTTTGTGAGCTGGGTGAAGAGCATTTGATACTTCAGTGTTGGCAGTAAATGCTTCCAGTGTGAGTGAAGAGCTGCTTGAATGCTGTTCGATATGTGCCTCGCCTTTCAGCCGCTGATCAGTAGTTACCCAGCGCTTTGGTGTGTTTAGTGTGAAGGAATCCTTTCTCCTGCTCAGAGGAGGAACAGTTTTTGGCATTTTGGTGTGTCAATCTAATGGTCTTAATTGTGCAGTGAGTACACTGGTGTGTTGCTCAGTAACACAACAAGCGACTGTAGCCCCTCGGTGTGGGAAGAGTTCATCTGGCTGATATCTTGGCAGTTTATGAACAGTAACAGGATGAGGAAATCTGTTTCCTTCCTGAAACCTTGTATCTGAGGAATATACAGACACCATCTGAGACGTGTGAGTTGTGTGTTTTTTTAAGTTTGTTTGCAGTACTGCTGCATTTTGCTGGCCAGACGAGGATATGAAACTGCTTATTGTGAGTTGTTACATTTTTATTAGAGATAGTACATGAAAGATATACACTGATGATAAACACATCTTAAGATGTGTTGAAATGGAACATCATGAGTGGAATTTGTAGGGTATAATTGTCTTAGTAACGTTTCAAATACTATTGCAATAGCTTTATTGCAAGAATTTCATTGTCTGAATTCAGCCCTTGCTCAAGAAGGCTTTTGTAAAGAATAGAGCTGAGTAGAAGCTAATTGATGCTGCAGATTTTAAATGAAAATGTGAATGTAGATGTCCCTCTTCACAAATCTGAGAAGAAAAACAATTTGGAATTAAAAAAACCCCCAAACAAACCTCCAGAAATAATAACCCAAAGTGACAGATAGTCTGTCTGTCCAAATGGAGGAAGGCAAATAGAGAATTTTCAGGAGGTTAAAAAGATTCACCTGGAGTTTGCTGAATTGGAAACACAGAGTTAGTTTTTAGTACCCCAGGCTTTTTCACAACCCTCCTTGGTGCTCCACATCTGTCTTTAGGGAACATATAAAGTGAATCCCCTAGTACTCTGTTGAGTAAATGTAAATTTTCCTGACTTTACCCAGTTCTGTACTACTGTGCAAGTAGTGTAATACAGTTTTTCTCCCAGCTGTCTGGAAACAGCTGTTACTGTATTGCTGTGGTTTCTTGGAGACTGCAGACTATTTCACATACAAGTGACAGGCATATTCCTCCTGGGCTGCAGAAAGGTATTTTGGAGAAGCATTTTGCCTGAAGATTCATTAAGTAGTAAAAAAGCACATCAAGAGCAGAGTAATATGGTAACAAGCCTGTCCTTGGAAGAGGCTGCAGAGGCAAGTAAGATACTGACCCACTTACTGTTGCACACTTCTGGTGTGAGCTTTTTTAAAACTGTCTACTTGCCTGCTAGCTTTTACTTAACACAGATTTCTATTGGTTTGGTTTTGATAAATCTGAAAGTTAGCAACATGTGACTATCACACCCTTTAGTCACCTTATACTGCTCCCTCTGATCATCTTCTATCTCCTGTTAGAAAACCCCTACTCCTAAAGTCTGATGCTGGCATTGCTTCAGATACCTCCATTAGCTTCCTGTTATCACCCATTAAGACTTTCATCCTCCCTGCCTTTCTGCTTTGTTAACCTCTCTGTGGCAGTGCTTGTCCCATGCCAGCTTTTACTCAGTTTACTCAATAATCACATAATCTTCTCTTGCCTACATAGTTTTGAGTCAAACTAGGTGCACCACTGCTGGAATTTTACAGATCATTTTTTCTAGTGGTTTTTTTTCTGTAAGACTAGAATTACCTTCTTGTCCTAACATACCTACCACGATAGCTTCTTCATCTCACTTCTTAAATCTCTTTAAAATGAGGATCTACTCTTCCTCCCCAAATAGCACGTTAGGGGAAGTATTATGTTAATGAAATACTCAGGAAATGCTAATAAAACATCGCTGCTGGGTGAAACATTGTCAAACCTGTCCTGTCCCCTCCTTTGCTCAGAGAGTTGGTAGATGCCCCATCCCTGGAGACATTCAAGGCCTGTTTGGATGGGGCTCTGAGCAACCTGATCTCATTCCAGATGTCCCTGCTTATTGCAGGGGGGTCAGGCTAGATGATCTTTAAAGGTCCCTTCCAACCCAGACCATTCTGTGGGTCTCTCAACTCACATATTTGCACTGTGCATATAACTTGGTGTTTTAACTCAAGCTCCAATGCTGTGAGATGCTGCTTAGGGAAACCTTGTTTCAGAAGTAAAGCCAAGCCCATTGAAGCAGATCCAATTGCAGGATCAGGCCTTCAGAGTGAGCACAAGCGTTGCCTTCGATCTGCCCTGAAAGAGGGCTGTATGCAGTTTACAGGAAGTAAAAATGTACTTGGTGGTCTTCTGTCCTACATCTGGGAGAGAATGGATAGCTATAAACACAAAACAAGTCAAAAAATACAAAGCCAAATGCATGTTAACATCACAATATGCACTTTACTAGGCTCTTTCTAGTACACTAGGACAGTGAAACAGGTTTTTAATGTTTTTGTGCTAAAAGTCTGTGAGACAGTCAGTTCTTTAACTTCTCAAAGAGCACTTGTCTGTCACATCTCAGAATCAGGTGGGAGGGCTAGAGGGAGCTTCTGCCTGGGTCCTGACAGCTGCCCCATCCCCATTCTCGATCATGGGGATGAAGGTCCTGGGTCTGTGTATCGCATTTTGGAAATGCAAAGCAGATCGTTGCATTTTCTGCATTCTACAGCTCAGAAAATGTGAATGAAGGCAGGAGGCCAAACAGACAATGTAACTACAACTTTTAATTTGATTTCCTGTCAAACTCTGTTTTCTGAAACTAATTCTGTTGACCTTCACACCTTTTTTTTTTTTTTTTTAATGGATCAGCTCACAGCTCATTTTGTAGTACAAAAACAAACCAGAAGATCAATATGGTGCTTAGTCACACTTTATCAGATTCAAAATACATATTTTTGGTTTTAGTAGAAGGTTTTTTAGGACTGGCAGCCTCCACGAGGATTAAAAGTGACCCTGGTTTTGGTTTCATTGATGGAAGCTCTTCACTTCTATTAGAAAGTGGGGAGTAGTTTGAAGAATCCATTTCAACAGGAAAGTAAGGAGTGGCCAGTATGCATACTTCTGCCACAAGGCATGTGATCACTTGGAAAGAAATGAGCTCATCTGGATGTTTGAAAGCCAAAAAGGGAAGAATTTAGCAGCTGTTGTCTTTACAGTCAACGTGATAATGAATCACCAATGCAAAGATATATTTTTTTCTGCTTGAGTTCCTGTCTTTTTGGTCCTTTTGGTTTCTGAGCTACTGTCACAAGAGAAAAAAAAATAGACACAAATCCAGATCCATTAAAATGTTTTAATCAATTAATTAACCTAATAAGATTGTGGCTTGATTGTTATTCGTAGGAAACGTGCTTGTCTTTGCTTCCCATTAGGAACAGCTCCCACCGGCCCACCCCGCTGCCCCTTTCTGAATCATTCAGCAAATAGCAAGGCCGTATGTCATTTTACCAAAGTGCTTTGTCTGAAAAAGTGCTGACAAAAATCTGGCAGATTTTTCTGGAGGAAGTTTCCTTCCCTTTGTGTGTCTCTGTTTGCTGTTGTTACTCGCTGTGTTAGTCTCAACAACCCAGCTAGGTGAATTCCTGTACGTATGGGTTGGGTTGGCTCCCACGTCGCCGTTGTGTTTGGAATGGCTTCAGGTTCCTCATTCTCAATGGTGAATCTTGTGTTGCTGGGTTTTTCTTTATGCCCTCACAGAAGTTTCCCTAAACCAGATGAGATTCCAAATCCATTTTGCAGTTCGGAATGAAGCGTGCACTTAAAGTTTTAGGCTGTGTTCTTATTCATACACAGAGAATGGGTTTGATTTTAAAATCCCCCAGCTTTGTGGGAGTCACAAGAGCAGTCCTCATCAATATTGGTCATGTTTGACAGCCTCTTGTTCAGCAAAATCTTTTTATTTTGTCCTACAGCTGGAGTAAGCAGCAACATAAATCCAACTCAGAACCTTTCTTCAGGTAGAGAATGCGGCTGCAAAATGAATTGCATCCTATTCTCCTGTTCCTGAAACAAAACAGGAATGAATTGTCTTGGGGAGAACAAAGCCTATTTAATAAAAAGAGATCACTTTAAAGCCATTTTAAGAGTTTTAAAAAATGAGATCAAAGAATAAGGCATCTCAGAATGTACGTATCATAAGAAAGATAAGTTGTGCAAGGTATTCTTATGTGGCCCCTTTAACTTGTGAAAAAATAGGTACTTCACAAAACAGGATAAAATCTTTCAAGTACCTTTACTTGATTCAGAAACTTTACAGATTCAGAAACTACCCAGGTGGTAAAATAGTAACCAAAATTGTGAGTTGCTGTGATTAAGCTGTTAGTAACATTTTAATCAAACCGGTGGGGTTACTGAAAAAAACCCACAGCATTATGATTGACTTGTAGAAGCAGAGGTCAGCATGTGTTGCAGTATTACAATTTAAATAATAAACAGTGGCCTTCTGTGCTGCTGGCAAAGTTTGGGAGTTCTAATCCAAATCGAAAATGGGCCCACAATCTCCACGTTAGCATCCCTACGCATGGTATAAAACAAGCACTTCAGAGATGTGTTCCTTTCTGTTTGTAATGTGCTGTATGCTAAGATAAATATCTTAGCTGTAGGCTAAGATATTTCCTTTTAAGGAAACTTACCTTAAGTCAACTTTATTCTGATCTTTTTTATCAAATTCCAAAGGCTGTTCTGTTTACATTGCTGCTGACTGTTGGACTGGTTTCATTTCCCAGGCTTGGCACATACGCAGAATAAACTCTGTACTCATCATCAGTGGGATGTCGATGTGCTGCATCAGGCCTGGCCCACAGTAGACCCAGAGTACCTTCAGCCACCAGATGTTGTGGAGATGGCTGTTCTGGTAAGAGCGTTTTCCTTTCTTTTCAGTGGTGGTCAATTCATGCATTACAGGCTCAGATGATGACGGAATTTCTGCTCTTGTGGAAGTCAGTTCCCTTCTTCAGTAACCCAGTAAAAGGTCAGATGGAACAGAAGCAGCAATTAGTGTCGTGCTGAGCAAAATGTTTTCCTAAATGGAAAAAAATGCAGCAGGTTGAGAAGGGAGGTGATCTAAATATAAATCTTTTTGAGTGACTGCATATCAGTACCTGTGGAGATCTGACCAATGAACAGCTGTGGGCAAGGACAGTCCAGTCAAAACTGTGATCAAAATACAGGTCCTTCCAGATTATTGTGCTTGATGGTGTATTTATGATCTTGGCCCTGTAAAAAATGTATAAATAGGTGACATTCCTTGTGGCACCTGTAGTGCTGTGGCTGCCTAACACAATTTATCCTGAGCAGGGTTAGGTTGCTGTGATTTTTGCCAAACGATGTTCCCCGTCTGCCACGGGGCGAACTTCTGGCACGTCTCAGCCGAGAGCATTTGCAGGAATGAGCTTGAGGAAAACCAGGTGTCTTTCCTAATGTTAAAACTGCTTTCCTGTTTCTCTTTGAGCTCTAACGGCTTTGTGGTCTAGGGAAAGACCTGGCAGTTCAGTAGAAGAGTGGACATAAAGCTACATTTAGTTAACCTGTAATTTCCTAAAATGCAAATGTGCACACATACACGTTTTTTCTGATGTCTCTAATTAGCAGGTCAGTATTCAGCATCGTTAAGCTTTATTGTTACATGGAGCAGAGTAGCAGCACCTGCCAGTGCAGGCTATGGAGGAGCTTGGAGCCAGGGGCTGCGATCCATGTGTCAGCTCTTCTATCATAGAATCACAGAATGTTTTGGATTGGAAGGGACCTCAAAGATCATCAAGCTCCAACCTCATTGCCATGGACAGGAACACCTCCCACTAGACCAGGCTGCTCAAGGCCCCATCTAGCCTGGCCTTGAACTCCTCCAGGGAGGGAGCATCCACCACATCCCTGGGCAACCTGTTCCAGTGCCTCGCCACCCTTGTAGTGAAGATATTTTCCTAATATCCAATCTAAATCTACCCATTTCCAATTTAAAACCATTCCCCCTCATCCTGTCACTAAAAGTCCCCTCCCGGCATTCCTGTAGGCCCCTTCAGGTACTGGAAGGTTGCTATAAGGTCTCCCTGGAGCCTTTTCTTCTCCAGACTGAAAACTTGTATCCAAGCACGTTGCGCTCAGGCTTTACCTTAGTCTGTAGTTACATAGTTGCGTACTATTGGGCCTGCGGGGCTCCTGCCTTTCCTAGTGCTCACCAAAGAATAACCTATAATATACAGTGCAGACATTCTGAACTTAAATGCTTTACCTTAAACACTTTCTGTGTTTCTGGATGTTGAATGGACATTCCAGAGCTGCTGGAAGAAATGTCACCTGGTCATTTAAAACTGCATGCTTCATGTGTGTGTCAGGGAACTGGCAGCAATGCTTTTATCTCTGTTTTATCTGTTTTCTTATGTTGGCTCCTTTGGCCAGGAGGAGTAACTTCAATTATTTTTATTCAGCTGGATTTTTTGAGGAGGGAGGAGAGGAGACTAGATGGATTCAGGGGAAGGAGCATTGCTGTAGATTTCCTTAATCAAAGTACCTTTGCAAGTAATTTCGTATCTTGCCAGATCTGTTGGTCACAGTCCATGCGAACAGACTGGGAAGCACTGCTAAAAGCCTTGTTTTTCTAATGCTCAACACCCACGCTTAACAGAGGCCACAGAGGATGTCTATCTGGGGGAAATTTTCAGTTGTCATCTCTTCCCAAACCAAGGAGAAGGACTGAAGTGACACTGGGGTTAATAGCAGACTTAGCCCAATATTCACTGTTTTTTTCTTTCCCCTTTTCATTTTCCTTTTCCTTTCTTCCCTTAAAAAGTTACATATCCACAGAAATCTTCACTTGGCTATACTCACTTTGCTCGAGTTTAAAATAAACCTTCACCTTCAAGCACAGCTAGCAAACATCTCAAATCCCAGTGTTCAGTTTATGAGGAATTATGTGATTATAGAACCTTCTTTGCAATTGGGGTTCAAGCAAACGTTAATAAATAGATCCTTAAAATAAAAGCTTGAGCATTACAGGGGAAAATCTGAACTTGCTGTTTTTTAGACTGTACAACTGAGCATAAAAATGCTTAAACATTCCACTGATTTTTCTGCTCATGTCAAAGCCTACTTCTCAAAAAAAAAAAAAAGCAGAAGACTAGAAATAAGTTTTGCTTTAAACAATGGTTATAAAACTTTTGGCTTTTTCTTTTCCTGGTTGACTTTCTCAAAGCCATAGTCTTGTGTGGAAGTCTTGTACTAAGAGCAAAAGCAACCCCTGTGTTTTCCATATTCATGGAAGAATATGACAGATATTAACACTTTCCTTAGTTCTAAGAAAGAAAGTGACTAGAAGACTGGAGAGGCAAGTTCCTCTATCAAATTTGGAATAAATCTTAAAAGCAGTGGCTAGGGGGTGTGCCTGGCTTTCTACTGTGAGAGTAAGGCAACAGGGCAATACGGAGGAGCAGGAGAAATCATCATACACGTGACTGTTTTCAAATCTGGTGAACACTGTAGGGTTTTGTATGGCTGTAAAAGATAAATTGCCCTCATTAAACCAAGAACCACTCGACATAGGGAGGAGGAACTGGTTAGTCGCAAAGCGGCAGTGTCTCTTCACAAGGCTGCACAGTCCCACCGAGCCTTCAGGCCACAACCCTCTTCTTCTCAAGGCATCAGACTGCCTCAGGCTGCCAGGCATTTGCCTGCTGAGACATTATGGATCTATGTCTCCTGACACAAAATACTTCATTATTTCCTGTCTGCGCTGGAGTTACGTCTCCCCATATTTAACCCAAAGCAGCAAAAGCAACAAACTCACTGCGTCGCTGGCTGATACAATACAGATTGCCTACAAGACAGACCTTTCAATTCACTGGATGTGCATGGCATCCATTATTCTAAATGTTACTGAGTATTTTTAATTGGTCTGTGTGTTGTTAATGCTGTGAAGAATCTGACCTGAAGGTAGTATGCGTTTTGTTCCATGAACACGCTTCTGACTGACATTCCTGGTATTCTTCCTAGGTGGTGCAGAAGTGTTAGCAGCTGTGGTCTTATAACTGATGTTTTTATAAATTAGGAAAAAAAGTTGGTGTCATTCTCCTTGCTTTGGCATATGAGGAAGGCCCAAAAGTGCACAGATACTTATTTTCCTTTCTACTTCTCAGAAGCATTATGCATCAATGGTAAAAAAATTAATTGAACTAAACATTCCTCTCAGCAGCCTCCAGGTGCTTCTTTTTCAGTCTTTTGGGATTTCATTTCACCCCTCGTAACCTCTCGTGTTCTCTCTTGTTTCCTCTACATGCAAAATAGTCCCAAATGTCAAATATTTAACAAAAATTTTTAAAAAAAGAAAAAGCAATGGCTTTATTCCTCAGGGGAAGGACCCCAGCCTCATTTATTTCTCCTCTTGCAGCTGGCAAAGTGTATTTTCAGAGGAACAATTCTGCTAGCACCCGAATTTCTTGTGCTAGCACTTTCACCTAGAGCTGCTAAGGGTTGTGCTCACCTAGTGAGATACAGAGGGAGGGATGGAGGCATTGGAGAAAATATTTGTCCTGCTGAGAATCTAACCCCTCAACTAACAGACTATGTGAACAGGATGCTTGTTACACACACAGCTTGTGATTCAACCTGCTTATTTAATACAGAACCACAGAATCACAAGGTTGGAAAAGACCTTTAAGATCATCAAATCCAGCCATTTTCATCCTATGCTAAACCATATCCCTGAGTACCTCATCTACCCTTTTTTTAAACGCATCCAGGGATGGTGACTCACCCACCTCCCTGGGCAGCCTGTTCCAGGTCCTGACAACTCTTTCAGTGAAGAATTTTTTCCTAAAACCTAATCTGAACCTGCCCTGGTGCAGCTTTCTGCCATTTGCCTATCACCTGTCACCTGGCTGAAGAGACCATCTCTCACCTCTCTACAACTTCCTGTCAGGTAGTTGTAAGCAGTGATAAGGTCTCCCCTCAGCCTCCTCTTCCCCAGGCTAAACATCCACAGCTCCCTCAGCTGCAGCTCATACGATTTTCCCTCCAGCTCCTTCCCCAGCCTGGTTGCCCTTCTCTGGACATGGTCAAGGACCTCAATGTCCTTCTTATGGTGAGGAGCCCAGAACTGGACACAGCACTTGAGGTGTGGCCTCACCAATGCCGAGTACAGAGGCACAATCACTTCCCTAGACCTACTGGCCACACTGTTTTTGATACAAGCCAGGATGCCATTGGCCTTCCTGGGCACACTGCTGGGCTCATATTCAGCCTGCAGTCAACCAACCCCCTCAGGTCCTTCTCTGCCTGACAGCTCTCCAGCCAGTCTCCCCCAAGCCTGTGACACGATACTCACAGTATAACGACAGCCACGATGCAAACGTGCTGAAATCACAGCCAGTCTGCCCTTCAGCAGGATTTCAACGCGGCTCACGTCGTGGTGTGGGAAGATGAGGAGAGGTGCAGTGGGAAGGTACACAGACAGCGTCAGGTCGCCGGGGCTTCTCGACCTTTCTAAGGAAACACAAGCACTAGCAGTCATTTATTTGCTAAGTACATTCAGACAGCTTGGCTTTTCTGTTGAGAACAGCACCAGATAGGCCAGTTGCAACGAGTTTCCCCCTGCCAACATCCATCCACTGGGACATATTAATTTGCATCACGGAGGACAGTGAATGACATTTTAACTAAGCAGGCATAGTTTGGAACTGCAGGCTGTGTGTCCTAGCAGCCAGCTCACAGGCTTGCTTTCTGTTCCCACTAAAACTATCCATTTGGATTTTACTGTTTTCTTTTTCTCCTGTGGAATGTGTTTCTTCCCTGAAGTGCCGTGTCAAAAAGAACTACTTGTATTTATTTTTCACAAAAGCTTTAAAAACGAACTCTTCTGTGTCTTCCAAGGGTTTTACTTTGCACAGGGTGCTAAAGGCAAAGTTTAACAGAGCCAGCCTTTTATGATACAACTTTATGGATGCATGTAGGAGGAGTTAAAACCCTCCCCATGTTATCACTGCAAACCGATGGAAAGTCTAGTCACAAACCAGAAATTACTCAACCCAGCAGCATTTGAGATTTCATCTTGTTCCTTAAAAATCTGGCCCAACTTCCTCTGAGAATCGCAGAGATTGTTTTGTTTTCAATAAAATACAAACCTAGGCAAGTGAAGTAGGTCTCTGTCATTCATAGGATGTGGGGTGCATGTATCCTGGATAAAGCCCAGGTGAAAACCAAGCTGTGAGCATTTTTATATCCAAGCTGTACCAAGCAAGATACGTTCCCTTCAGGTGATGGAAAACTCGTTACAGTGATGTCTAAGGGTCAGAGATATGCAGTACTTGCAGCAGATTTTTATGCAAATAATTTGACTGAACTGGATTAAAGAGTTCAAATTGTTTCATTTGCTAAAAAGTGGGATTGATATTCATTTAATGAATCTACATTTATGCTCCATATAAGTCTGAAAGCTTTTGTAATAGTGAATTTTAGACCTTACTGAAAGGTGTTCAGTAAGGCCCTGCAGTCTCTGTCCATTATCTACCCGTCCTGGTTGAGAGGAGAGATCTATAAATTTAGAACTTAGGATGACCTTAGGGCAACCTTGTGTAGATCCAGGCCTGAGGTTGGTGGCCCTGCCTGTGGCAGGGGAGTTGGAGCTTTATGATCCTTGGGGTCCCTTCCAACCCTTGCCATTCTATGATTCATTCTATGATTCCCACTGAAGGCCTTACTCAGTTCTACTTACACAGCCCTGCCCTGCTGACGCTGACCCGCTATGGGAGCTGCTCTGAACACCAGCCTCGCGCCGGAAGGCGTTACCTTGCGAGTGGCTCTGACGTCTTTGTAGCCAGCGCTGGCTTCATGAGTCATGCATTTCATACCAGCGCAGTACACAACGAGTTAAAGGCTGTCTTCCTAAACATGAGTCATGGCGACTCTTTCGGGTGCCCTTTCAGCCACAAATACTTTTATTTTATTAGGTCTCACATTTGGAGCTCTGTAAGGAATCGCTTTGCTGTAAGGAATCCACACTGCAGCCTGGAATACATGCAAACCAAGATTCCCACCTGACAAGGGATTACGTTTGGTCCCACTATTCAGCTTGTGTAACTATCATGTTTTTAAACTTAAATCATACAATCATAGAATCACAGAATGGTCTGGGTTAGAAGGGACCCTAAGGATCAGGGAGTTCCAACCCCCCTGCCACAGGCAGGGCCACCAACCTCCAGACCTGGATCTACACAAGGTTGCCCAGGGCCCCATCCAACCTGGCCTTGAACACCTCCAGGGACGGGGCATCCACCACCTCTCTTGGCAGCCTGTTCCAGCACCTCACTACTCTTTCTGTAAAAAACTTCCCCCTAATATCTCATCTAACCCTTCCCTCCCTAAAAGATCATTGCTTTGCACAGTAACGTTGTTGTTGACGTCTTCAAAACTAAGCCTTCCTGTGTCTGCTTCTTCAATTTTCCTTGAGTATCCTGAGTTAGAGTTTCATTTTCTTATTTTATGGTAGAAAGACAGGAGGAATGGAGACGTTTCATCTTCAGTGTGGAAGGTTTGCTGTTAGAAAAAAGAGAGTTTGATCCACATTTTTTCCCCCCCAATGTGTAATGAGATGGAATGGATCTAGGAAACGCAGTTGTGTCAATCAGTCTGTTTTTCTTGTTGTCTTTTTTTCTTTTACTTCTTCTTCTTTCAGATCAATAACAAAGCTTGTGGCAAAGTTTTTGTGCCTCAGCAAGCGGCCCGCAATTTTGAAGAAGTCCACGAACTGGTTCTTCAGAGTGAGCTCGGGCTCAAGCACCTCCAGGGACGGACCATCAGAAAGGCCTTTCTGTCTCCCAGAACTGCCCTCATCAACTTCTTGGTGCAAGAATAGCAAAGGGCTCTCAAAGGGAACTGGAGTCTTCTGAGATGAAACCAATTCCAAGATAGCAGTTATGGTTATTTAAATCTCATGTAAGGGTGGGGAAGAAACGTGATTAAAATCAGGGTGCTGCTAAATCTCCCTTTCAGCATGGAGAAAAGCGTGGCATTAAAGTGTCTCCACGGGTGATGGTGAGGTGCTGTTTGTCTGTGTTGGCTGAGAGAAGGAGAAGGATGCGCAGAAGGACCGAATGGCTCTAACAGCAGTTAAGTGGTGCAAAGCACAAGGTTTGTGGGGTTTTAGCCTCAGGGATATATCCTGTGGAAAGCTGGCTTGGCTAAATGCAGAGCTGTAAATACGATCCCAGGACTAAACATCTGCCATGAGTGCGCGCTACATCAAATGGTAGGGGTGCTGCAGTCAGTCTTTGCTCCCTGTATCTCATGTTAGGGTACCCTACTGTTAAATAGCATCTCAGCTTGTAAGGAAAAGTTACTACAGAGTGTGAACTTTGAAAAAGGATTTGTTTAGAACCAGCCTGGGCTACAGCAGGTGGCCAGAATAAGCTGTTTTGATATATTTCCCATATGTTTTAGAGCCAAGCCAAAGATCAGGTCAGATTATTTAGCCAAGTGCTGCCTTAGCCAGGATCCTCCTTCCTCACTGGCATGTTTCTGTTGGCTCATACACGACAGATTCAACTTCAGCAAAGTGCTGGGGTTGGTTCTGCGCAGAACAGAATGGATGTTACTTCCTAGGCATGAGCCATCTTGGACACTTTGGGTGGGGGGGGTGGGGGGCAGTTCAAGAAAGGTATGAGTCAGCTGCTAGAAATGCAGCAGTGGGGAAAGCAGGCAGGGTTCTTTTTGACTCTGCTCCTAGTTTTTGTAGCACCTAGATGCGGTGGGTTGACCCTGGCTGGACACCAGGTGCCCCCCAAAGCTGTTCTGTCACCCCCTCTAGCTGCATATATAACAGGAGGCTTGTGGGTCGAGATACGGACAGGGAGAGATCATTTAGTAGTTACCATCATGGGCATAACAGACTCGACTGGGGAAACTTGATTTAATTTATTACCAATCAAATCAGAGTAGGGTAATGAGAAATAAACCCAAATCTGAACACACTTCCCCCCACCCCTCTCTTCCCAGGTTCTCCCCTCCAGCATTGCAGGGGGACAGAGAATGGGGTTTGTGGTCAGTTCATCACACGTTGTCTCTGCCACTTCTTCCTCCTCATGGGGAGGACTCCTCACACTCTTCCCCTGCTCCAGTATAGGGTCCCTCTCACAGGAGACAGTCCTCTGCCAACTTCTCCAATGTGAGTCCTTCTCAGACAGAGTGTTGGCTCTGTCAGACATGAGGGAAACTTCTGGCATCTTCTCACAGAAGTCAACCCTGTGGTGTCCCCTCACCAAAACCTGGCCATGCAAACCCAAAACACGAGATAGCAAAACTTGAATTGAAATAATTTCTTTTTCCCCTGAGGGATTCATTAAGTGGAAATAGCCATCATGTTTCTAAAACTCAAGCAGGCTTCAGTAAAACAGCCATTCTTGTGTCTCGTTGCAACCATTTTATGTCACCACATCACAGAATCTCAAGGCTGGAAAAGATCATCGAGACCAACCGTACCTGTTCTCTGCTAAACCATATCTCTAAGTACCTCATCTACCTGTCTGTCAAACACATCCAGAGATGGTGACTCAACCACCTCCCTGGGCAGCCTGTTCCAGGCCCTGACAACTCTTTCAGTGAAGAATTTTTTCCTAACATGTAATCTGACTCTGCCCTGGCGCAGCTTTGTGCCATTTCCCCTTGTCCTATCACCTGTCACCTGGCTGAAGAGACCATCGCCCACCTCTCTACAACTTCTCTTCGGGTAATTGTAGGTGGTGATAAGGTCTCCCCTCAGCCTCCTCTTCTCCAGGCTGAACATCCCCAGCTCCCTCAGCTGCTCCTCATATGATTTTCCCTCCAGCCCACTCCCCAGCCTGGTTGCCCTTCTCTGGACTCGATCAAGGACCTCAGTGCCCTTCTTATGGTGAGACTTGCACACCACGTTGCCGTTACAGCCACCTGGAAATGTTCACTGTATTTAGCAAATGCTTCAAAAAGGCTTTCCAAAGAGAGGATTGCAGAATTCATTGTCCAAGAATGTCCTTTCTTCAGCAGCCATTGCACCAATTAGTCCAACAATCCAGCTGCTTATCATAGAATCATAGAATGGCAAGGGTTGGAAGGGACCCCAAGGATCATAGAGTTCCAACCCCCCTGCCACAGGCAGGGCCACCAACCTCAGGCCTGGATCTACACAAGGTTGCCCAGGGCCCCATCCAACCTGGCCTTGAACACTTCCAGGGATGGGGCATCCACCACCTCTCTGGGCAGCATGTTCCAGGACCTCACCACCGAGCCATTCTGACAGCAAAGAAGTGGCAGGAAGATCCCATTAGGCAAATGGAGACAGCAAATTCAACCCACATTCCCCCTCCAGCCCCACGCTGGGCTGGGCTGTGTATCAGACTGAAATGAGAGCACAGCGGGGGAGTGCGACAGATGCCGAGCGAGTAGGGCTGAGGTGGAGCGCGCTGCGGCCTGAGCCCCAGCTAAGCAAAACCCCGAAGTCATTTTGGTTTCACGCAGCTCTGGAACCGAAGCTCTCTCTGCATAACAGAGATGCCAGCGAGCAAGCAGCTGCGGCTCTGCACGTCCCAACTCCTGCAACAAAACTCCTCTCATCTCCGCTTCCTCCCGGAGCACGCTGGTGCAGACTGGCTCTTCGGCCATCCTTTGACACAAGGAGGACTAAGGAAATGGAAGGTTTTATGGTGAAGATACAGCCTGTGCAGTTTGAAGACTCAGAACCTCTCAGCCACAAAGGAATGCATTCAGACATTCGAACACGGGCCTTTAGTTGGAGTTAAAATAATTTGAATTCCAGTGTCTGCCTGACACACATGTTGTTATAAATCCATAAAACTCCCGTTCAGAAAGACTGTGAAAGAGATCCTTCAAAGCAAAATCCACAGCACAGCCCAGCGCAGGCACACTTTTTTTTTCTCCTGTATAAAAAGTTGAACACACCCTGCGGTACCGTTTTTAAAGAGAGTTTTTCTCTGAGGGGAAGGTGACGTGTTTGGGGTAAGTAAAAACTTTTTTAAAGATGCACAAGGATGAAGAAAGATGTTGTAAGCTCAGCAGCTGTACGGTACCTTTAAACAAAAGCTGCAGTCACTCCAGGGCTGAGCAGCAGCCCACAGTGTTTATTGCTGTTAGCGCTGATCTGCTCTTGCCAGAGGAAGTGGATTGTAGATGTCACTTGGTGATTCAGGCAAAAATCAAAATAAGGAATGGACTCTGCTCCCCGCTGAGAAAAGGCAAGGTAGTGACATGCACGTGGTCAGGAGCCACACCAACATACTTAGGGGAGGCTGAAATTCAGCAGGGTCTGAAGGATACAGAAAAGCGAGTGAGAGATGATGCTGAGCCTCATCCCCCGGTAAGCGTGTGCCTGAAAGATGGCAGAGGTGTCAGCTGTGGAGTTGGGCAGTTGTCCTGACAGCTGCTGACACTCTCTCATGAATCATAGAATGGTCTGGGTTGGAAGGGTCCCCAAGGATCATAGAGTTCCAACCCCCTGCCACAGGCAGGGCCACCGACCTCCAGGCCTGGATCTACACAAGGTTGCCCTTGAACACCTCCAGGGATGGCGCATCCACCATCTCCCTTGGCAGCCTGTTCCAGCACCTCACTACTCTCTCTGTAAAGAACTTCCCCCTAATATCTAATCTAAACCTTCCCTCCTTTAGCTTTAGTCCGTTCCCCCTTGTCCTGCCATTATCTACCCCTTTAAAAAGTTGATTCCCCTCCTGTTTAACCTTCAGGTAGTGGAAGGCTGCAATGTGGTCCCCCTGCAGCCTTCTCTTCTCCAGGCTGAACAAGCCCAGCTGCCTCAGCCTCTCTTCATAGGGGAGGTGCTCCAGCCCTCTAATCATCTTCATGGCTCTTGAAATCAAGCTGCTCTGAAGCACGATGGCCATCTGTCTTACTGGAGTTGGCACTCACAGGTTTGGCTCGTGCCTTGAGAGGTGAGAGGGAAAGGAGATGATGGGAGACGGATCAAATCACCCTGCGTGCGTTCATCACGCACACTAAGGAGGACACGGTGCCACCGTCCTTACTCCAAGTGATGAGCCGAAGATGTGGGAGATTGGCTGAACCCAGCAGAGAGACCCAGGGCAAACTACTCTGAGGAACAAATCTGCGACATGGAAGGGCTATTTTGTGCACCCTGTCACTCTGGGAGACAGAAGACTGGTCAGGGCACTGATCCAGGCTCTATCAGATTTCTAAGTACATTGTAGAAAGAATTCCTGGTATACTTTCTACCCTAAAAATGTTCATGGAACTGAATCGGTGTCCAAAAGGTCCAGCCTTCAAACTTTGATTCTGGAAGAATAAAAACTGATTAAGCCCTGAAACGTCACCAAATACTCTTCCCATGCCAATGATGTCAGGAGAAGGATCTCAGGTGGTGGGGTTGCTGAAACGCTGGAAGACACCACCATGTAGAACGCGTTAGTAGGTCTGGGTGTTTCACAGTCACCTCCAGTGACCAAGATGGCACGGACATGCCAGCGCTGCATTGCAGCAAGGCAACAGGGGTTTTTTTACATCACATTAAGGACCGATGTTACTGCTTAGATCACTGGCTAAGACTGTTCTCTAGCCAGCTTGTCCCACCTGTGCTCAGAAAAAAACAACCCAAGCCTATACAAGGGCACTGCCGAACACGTGTGTGCTTTTCCACTACCATCACTAGAACCATGGAGATCTGGTGAAAAACAAAACCTCTGCACTCCCTTGGTGACTAACCACATTGAAGTCATGCCTCAGAGCTCGCTGTCATCTGGTTAATGGTGGCTTTTTCTGATCGGACTGTGTCAAAGCCTGCTTGTTTCTTCTGGAGGGAGAAATTCCTCAGATAACGCAGGTCATACAGTCGTCTTTGTCTCTCCTTCAGCCTCACAGAAAGCTGTTCCTCCTCTCTAAACTTTTTACAATCAACATGAACTAGAAAGAATGTTAATTAGCACTTTGCTGGTAGTTCCTGCCTGGGGAAGTTTGCAGCGTGTAAGATACTTCTTAAAACTCAGCTATAAATGAGGTTGGGGGAGAAGAAATCACTGCCATTTTTTCCCTCATTTTTCAATACTTACTGCAGTTTACAGAGGGGGGATTGGCTTTATTTGTCTATATTTACCGACTTGGAACAGGACATGCACTGGGTTTGCTGGATGCTTTCTTTCTGCTGCTTTATTTCTTCAGTTCCCTCTTGTTAAGATCTGAACCAATTTTGTATCAAAGGATTGTGCTGTAAGAGAAGTCTTGCATGTGAAGCCAGGCCTGTCGCCAGAACCAGAGTGATATACTGAGGGATATATATACTGAGGTGATACACTTAGTACCTGCTGATTTCTACCAGTCCAGATCATCACAGAATCACAGAATGACTAGGTTGGAAAAGACCTTTAAGATCATCAAGTACAACTGTTCCTGTCCTATGCTAAACCATATCCCTAAGTACCTGATCTACCCTTTTTTCAAACACATCCAGGGATGGTGACTCACCCACCTCCCTGAGCAGCCTGTTCCAGGTCCTGACAACTCCTTCAGTGAAAGTTTTTTCCTAACATGTAATCTGACTCTGCCCTGGCACAGCTTTGTGCCATTTCCCCTTGTCCCATCTCCTGTCACCTGGCTGAAGAGACCATCACCCACCTCTCTACAACCTCCCTTCAGGTAGTTGTAGGTGGTGATAAGGTCTCCCCTCAGCCTCCTCTTCTCCAGGCTGAACATCCCCAGCTCCCTCAGCTGCTCCTCATATGATTTTCCTTCCAGCCCCTTCTCCAGCCTGGTTGCCCTTCTCTGGACTCAACTGAGGACCTTGACGTCCTTCTTACGGTGAGGAGCCCAGGACTGGACACAGCACTTGAGGTGTCTGCTTTTGACTTCAAAAAATGTTGCCGGAACTACAGCTGGTTTTTTTTAATGGAAATAGGGTTAATGTCTCAAAGAAGTGACGTGAAGCTGATCATAGTAGATCAGAGGTAGACTTTTTAGCATGTCACAGCCACAGCAAGAGACGAACTGGACTGGAGCATTACCTTCGTGTCAGAGGGAATGGAATCGGAGCTGTCATCTGCAGCCCAGATGATAAAAGAGATCCTGACACCCAGAGGAAAAATGGGATTTTTTTTCCCTTTCCTGATTAAAGTGACTTTCCAGTACCACGAAGCGTTCTGTGACTCACTAACCCCGTCTGTCCCGGGAGGCCCCAAGTCACAGAAGACCTCTACGTCTCACGGCACTTCTGTCACTCCAGTAAGCCTTGGTTTGGGTAAGTTCAGGACTGGTTTTAGCCCTGCAGAGCTGCAAGCCAGCAACATCTTCCATACAGAATTAGGTGGAGTTTTACATGTTGTCAGAGAGTTTGAACATGTTTTCCTGGGTTTGTAACTTGTTGGGGCCTCTGAAAAGGAGCATTTTTGCCCTACTGGTGTAGCGACATGGCAGAAAGGAGTCCTGATGGCCCTGGTTCTATCTGCCAGCCTTAACACTGGCAGCGAGAAACTGGAAGCTCAGTCTAAGTCAGGCAGATGCTTGGATTTGTTATCAGGTGAACGTGACCTAAACCCATGACGGATTTTGATCACAGGGATCTCATAAAAAATATGCCATGACACTGAACATCCAGGACTATTTTATATGGATGCTCATCTGCCTCAACACGCTCATTAGCTGTCTGCCAAATTGCTTGTTCAGCAAAGGAAACATAAATGGGAAAGGCTTAAGTACAATGAGCTAAACATCTATATTCTTTCTGCTTGTGCTTGTGACGACAGCCTGGGACATCTGGGGGCATAAGACGTTCTTCATTTGAACCGCCTGATCTTCTTTGGTGTAATGCTAAGCAGCACATGAATACTTACATGAACAGCAATGCGTGCCTTCAGGCTCACTCTCTTACACACAAGCATGTCACGGAATCACAGAGTCATAGGGGTTGGAAGGGACCTCCAGAGATCATCGAGCCCAACCCCCCCAAAGCAGGTTCCCTAGGACAGGCTGCACAGGTCAGAGTCCAGATGAGTCTTGAGTATCTCCAGAGAAGGAGACTCCACAACCCCCATAGGCAGCCTGTGCCAGTGCTCTGTCACTCTCACTGTGAAATGCCATCTGGACTGGTTGCAAGGGGAAGGCCAGCAGTCACATCTAAGGCTCTGAACATCCTGATCTACCAGCGGTTCTTTCCCCCGCTGGGTCAAAACCGAGCAGAAAAGGTCCTGGGTTCTCCCAGCACACCCACCTCCCAGTTCCCAGTGCCGGGCCAGGAGCGTGAGCTGCTGAGCGAGGGGAGTTGCTCTCCAGTAACTGTGCTTGGTGCCAATGATAATGTGAAGGAATATACACATAGTCATAACAGCTGTAGGTGATCCAGTGCACTGACCAGGAATAATAAACACAGGACACGTAACCGGGGCAGAAAAGAGAGCGATTTAATAAAGGAGCGTGACATGTTGCTGGCACTGGCAGCCTGGGGTTGTTTCTGATGAAGATTAGGAGAATTGGTATAACAGGAAATTGTTTTCTGCTACAAAGGGAAATCAATTGTCTTTAAATACACAGCGGTGAAACGAGCAAATCTTACTAATTGCTGCAGAAGGGAAACGTGACTGTGCTTGGCTGGGCTGGCTAAGCCAAGAAAGTACTGGGGGGAAAAAAAGGCTGCAGAAGCTTTTAGAAATGAATAGTTTTCTTAAGTACGTCTCCATCCCTGGAGATCCACGTGGCTGGACGAAATAGCAAGGGTGCGATAAAAATATATACTTTCCCATGTGAAAGGGCGTTTAAAGACATCTGTTGGTCAGAAAGCTTCTCCCTACGACGAGGGGTGGGTGCACTGACCGCATCTGGCAGGTCCACTCGAAGCCCACCCAGCCACGTGAGGCCAGTGACCGATGGCAGGATGTCGTCTGACCCGTGGAGTGCTTCCAGCTGAGGAGTACTAAAGGCCACGTACGGCGGTGAAACAGGTCGCGGCGCTGTTTGTGTTAATAAACACGCGGCGCTGATAAAGAAGCAGGGAAGCAGAGCTGGAAAATTCTCCAGTAGAGTTCTTGGCCTGATAAAAGGCTCTTTATAGTAGAAAATGGAGAAAACAAAACTACTCCATATTCTTTGAGCAGAGGTAGGAAACCACTGAAGCTACCTGCATCATTCTGGTGCGACTGTGATGCCAGGTTTTGGCACGGTGGACTGATGGCGAAGAGAGTCTGGGGTCTCTGCTACTGCTGATGGCACCTGGAGACACTGAAGAGAGGAAGGCGAAAGGGTAATGCCTGCCCAGAAGCAGCAGCCCAAGCACTGGTCACACAGCTCTGGCCTTCCTCAGGGAGACTCGTCTGCTGCAGCTCAGGGATTTGCACCCTCTTCTCTCTCTGCTGCTGCCTGGGCTCCTGTTTGGGGTCTCGGGGATTCCCTGCAGATCCTCTCGCCTCCCCACGGTGTGCCCTGACAGGACACCCTTCCCTGCCTCAGTTTACCCACCTGTGAGCAGGTCCTGCAGCATCCCCGCTGAACTGCTGCTGCAGGGAGTAGGCTTTCGAGGAACATGACCCTGAAGGCCTGTCTGCGAAGTGTCCATACCACTCCGGAAAGGCAGTTTGGAAAGCTGTCCCAGCATCGCCCTGGCCCTTCTTGTGCCATTAGTGTTAATTAAATGTCAGTGTAATATATGGAAGAGACTCTGCTCTGTAGCAGGCAGTTGTGCTGCAACAGAAGCAGAACATCCACACCTGGGCCCATTTCTGCCCTGATGCTGGGTGTCAGAGGATGCATGAACCCAGATGGGCAGTAAGGGAAGGCACCGGCCTGCCCAGGGAAATGCAGACATCTCCCAGCCCTATCCTGCTGCCTTCCTGCAAACTTTTCTGAAGGCAGAGGCCAAGCTTCGGCACCTCCACCTCCGCTGCACCCCTTTCAGCCCCTGCCCCCTGGCTTGAGCCCAGCTTTCCTGCTCACAGCCACCCCCAGCCTCACCTCCCACAGTCAGTAACCCTCCATCACCCTCTTTATCTGACAGCCCCATACATCACCTTCCTGGTGTAAAGCACCCAGCTGGTGCAGATAAGCTGAACATTTATTGAAAGCCTTCTCAGAAGCTGGAGGGACCATGCATCATTTCCTGGGACAATTCAGCCAGTGCAGAGTTCAGGGCTGCTGCTGAGAACCAAGAGATGCATTTGGTCCTGCAAGAACCAAGCCAGCTCCATCCCAGCAAAACTTCTGCCTTGTAAGTTCACTCTGTTTATATTCTAGCACTGAAGCTTTTATCCTGCTAAGAGACACCAGGACATGTATTTCAGGCATGCCAGGGTGGTATGTGTAGCCTGGGCTCCTGCAGGAAATTACCTGCCTGGGACACCTACGGCCCCAGGGAGACAAGGGCACCAGGGATTAGACCTGGGAATGTCCAAGAGAAACTGGTGCACTGACAGCCACTGGTTCCTCATGCTGGTTTGCTTGGAAATACTAAGTATACAGTAGCCACTTTTGGAGAGGGATCTAGCTGTAAGCTGTTACCCAGGCACATCTTACCTGTGTTTCTTCCATAAACTGTACAGCCCTGCACTGCTGTCCTGCCTCAGAATCTGAGGGCGTTCACACCCAGACAGAAAAATGATCTGGGAGGTGGGTGTGGGTGTGGGTGCGTGGGGGGACTTTCTCTGCATTCTCTCCAGCTCTCTGCAACGTGAACCCAGAGCCAAGCCTGGCAGCAAGAAATGAAGGCAGACCATCCCCTCCCTGCTCTCGTTCAAGCCTTCCCTGTTCGCCCTCTCCCCAGCCTGCCAGCAGCCACGGCACTTTGCCAGCCCCAGAAGGCCGTGCCGCCCCAGCACGAGGCCGTGGCGATGTGCCCGCTGCTTCCACCAAGACAGCTGAAATTGGGGAACACTGCCCTGGGCTATTTCTCCCCAGACTGCTGCCTCCCTCCGCCCTGCCGGCAGCTGCGATTGCCACGTGGAGCTGGGCTGGGTTAGGAGCTGTCAGCGTTATTTTGCATAAGTGCAGGGTGTAAGCCGTGCCCACAGGAACAAAAACAGATTAAATGTGCGATGGTGCTTTGTGGGTGGGGTTTTTTTCTTCAAGGGACGGGGTTTGGGATAAGTTAATTCAAATCAGCACGTAGACTTTGGTCTGGTGTTATGACCAGCAACCGTGGACCCCCTCCGCTCCTAATAGGCATGGGCTGTAAAACTCGGAGGAACTATAATACCGTGGAACCATATCTAATTGCTGCATAAGGGTCTGCAAGTCAGTGTAGTATTACATCTCCAGTCTGGTAGAAAGTTCAAGTTAATCATCTGCTTGCTTGGGAATACCCCTAGCCCAAGCCTCACAAGAAGAATAAATGCAAGCGCAGAACTTCAAAGGTCTTTTTGCTGCCTAATGGCAGCTGGAAGCGTCGCGAATGAAACACCGAAATGCCTTTGAATCGCTGGGCTGAGATTCCCCTTCCAAGGCGCTCCCCATCAAAGTGTCTGCTCATGCGTGCGGAGCCTGGACGGAGGCCAAGCCCAGCGCGACGGTTCCTTATCCAAAAAGGCTTCAGCAGCCTTTTCCATGTCGTCCGCGTGAGCATTGTTCTGCAGACAGCTGATTTGATCCTTTGGCATAGGAAGGAAATGTACTTTGCATAGCTGGTGAAGGTCAGCAGCAGCCAGAGCAGCCGTTCGGCAAGAAGGTTGCTTCCCCCCACCCCCCACCCCCGCCATACACACCCCCCCTCCCGCCCTGAGGTGGTGAGCTCCTGCGGCTCCAACTGTGAAACGACTTATGGATGTTAGATAAAAAGTAATGGCAGAAAATGTACATGTGAGCCTTAGAAAAGAGAGTGAGAAAAGAGCCATGACCGGAGGGAAGTTGCTGCCTTGGTTGGTTTGTTGGAAAGTGGAGAATAAATCTGTCTATTCCCAAATAGGTCTCTTCTGCCAAAGGATTTGCTTACTAAAGGTCTGGAGAGCCTCATCTTGTTGTGTTTGCAGGAAAAAGCCCCCTCCCCAAACAGACCCTGGCTGGGTCTCTAACACGCTGGATAGGAGCGTGCCTTCTCTTCATTAACTTCACATCCTTCAGTGAGGAGGAGGGAGGGAGGAAGGCGTGAGAGTGATGTGCAGTTAGTTTCCTTTCTGATTCCTCTCTGTCTGCTGACATCGCAGATTCCTCCTGCAAGTGAAGCAGAGCTTGGGTTCCCACTCCCATCCTTACCTACCGTGAAGCAGAGGTTGGGTTCCCGCTCCCATCCTCACCTACCCCCTGCTTGATTTCCTTCCTGTCATCCTCTCTGGCCACATGAATACAGATTCAAGAAACCCATGGCTCAGCGACAGTGGACATGGGGAGAACCAGCCTTGTGCTAGCCCGTCCTGAGGATGCTCCTTAGACACAGAAAACTCAGTTCTAGCTTTCTCTGCCCTGGCTGAGCTTAACCTCAGACTCAACAGTTTCCATCAAGGCCCTTAGAAGAAGTAGTCACTCAGTCACTGCTGGGCTGAGCCTGCACCCACCTGGCATGAAGCAGCTGCTGGGGGCCACCGTGGCTGAGACACCCCTCCTTCCCTCGCCTGCACGGCACAGGAAGGGTTAGAGAGGTTCGATAGATGGTATTGCTAGAATGGGCGGGAGGTTTTCCTGACACACTGTGAAAGCTCCAGCACTGTTGATCCCTTAAAAAACTTGGCAGGCCATGGTTAGAGGCAGTACACGCTGGGATCCTCCTTCTCTGACTCCTGGGGATCTGGGGGAGATTCCACTGCTCTGCTTCACCCTGTGATGGGTTTTCCACCCTCCCTAGAGACCATAAAACCCCTTCTCTAACCCCGCGCTGTGGCCAGGCTAACTTCTGCAGGTCCAAAGCTTATCAGCTGAAGCTGGAGCCCAAGGCTGTTGCTGGAGGGGTGAGCCTCCCAGACCTGTGAGGGTCCAAACCAGTTTGGAGGTTGCTTGGAGAGAAGACGGGTGCCTTTGCCAGGGGGTCGCAGTGCCATAGCTTTTAAGCACGTTGGGGGCCAAAACTTGCTATTTTAGATGTGGCATCAGTTGCTCAGCAGGGCTTCTGTAAGGGCAAACAGGGGAGAGTCAAAAAAAGGGGGGGAGGGGGGTGGTGTTGTTTGTTTCTGACGCCTCTTGGTCACAGCCCAATTCGTGATTATTAAAGGTGGTGAATTTCCACATTCCTAAACATCTGGCCTAAACACCCCTGGAGCCTGGGGAAGAATAAAACAACAAGTCTCGGGAATGCAGGACACGTGCCCGGGCGCGTAGGATCAAGTGCATCAGTTGTTTTACTCAGAGGCACCACAGCTCCTCACAACCGGATCCCTCTCCCAACCCCAGCAGAGATCCTCTCACAACCCTGCCCCTCCCGCCCCATGACCTCTGGGTACCCTTGGCTGGGTTTTACCACGAAAATTTCACAACTGTCCCATGCTGATGGAGGAGAGAGGTGGCAAAGTACAGAATCACAAGGGTCAATCTCTGTTCATGCGCATGAGGTGACCCAGTCACATCAGGATACCCCGAATATGGTTGGACAGATGGTTCTTACCCCTTTCAAGGGCCCAGGTACAACATGAGTTGACCAACTGCTACTTAACACACATGCTGCTGTCTTGCAAAGCAACTATAATTTTATGATGTCACCATCCATTTCTTCTTGATCTAGATGTCCCCAGAGTTGGTATTGCTACAGTATCTACGATGCTGAGGAAGGAGATGTTTTGGAAATGCTGGGATGCTGGTGTTGTGTCAGCAGTCCAGGGGTTTCCTTTGTTCTTCAGGGTGGGGGCTTGTCCTTCTTGCGAGGAGCTGGGGTCCTATACAGCATACAGCGTAAGAAATATAAATGCCTATGTATACAGAAAGTGTGTATGCATTTTATGTACATATAAAGCAGTGCGGAAAGCCAATGGTATCCTGGGCTCCATCAGAAGAGGGGTGGCCAGCAGGGACAGGGAGGTGATTGTCCCTCTCTACTCTGCCCTCGTGAGGCCCCACCTGGAGTACTGTGTCCAGATCTGGGGCCCCCAATACAAGAAGGATGTAGAACTGTTGGAGAGGGTTCAGAGGAGGCCACAAAGATGATTAGAGGGCCGGAGTACCTCCCCTACAAAGAGAGGCTGAGGGAGCTGGGCTTGTTCAGCCTGGAGAAGAGAAGGCTGCGGGGGGACCTCATTGCAGCCTTCCAGCACCTGAAGGGAGTATACAAATGGAAGGGGAATCAACTTTTTAAAGGATAGACAATGGCAGGACAAGAGGAAATGGATTGAAGCTAAAGGAGGGAAGGTTTGGATTAGATATCAGGGGGAAATTTTTTACAGTGAGAGTAGTGAGGTGCTGGAACGGGCTGCCCAAGGAGGTGGTGGAAAACTTATCACCGCCTACAATTACCTGAAAGGAGGTTGTAGAGAGGTGGGAGATGGTCTTTTCAGACAGATGATAGGAGAAGGGGGAATGGCACAAAGCTGCACCAGGGCAGGTTCAGATTAGATCTTAGGAAAAACTTTTCACTGGAAGAGTTGTCAGGGCTGCCCAGGGAGGTGGGTGGGTCACTGACCCTGGATGTGTTTAAAAAAAGGGTAGATCTGGTGCTAAGGGATATGGTTTAGCATAGGACAGGAACAGTTGGACTCAATGATCTTAAAGGTCTTTTCCAACCTTGTGATTCTGTGGTGGATGCCCCATCCCTGGAAGTGTTCAAGGCCAGGTTGGATGGGGCCCTGGGCAACCTTGTGTAGATCCAGGCCTGAGGTTGGTGGGCCTGCCTGTGGCAGGGGGGTTGGAACTCTCTGATCCTTAGGGTCCCTTCCAACCCAGACCATTCCATGACTCAATATAAAGGCATTTCATACAATCTCCAACTCAAGATTAAGCGGTGCAATAATTAGGGCACAAGACTGTAATGAAGAGCTTTGCAGGGAGGGGAAGGCTAGTGTTTCACAGCGGGTCGGCCGTGATGTCATGAGGCTTTTTCACCAGCGTTTCGGGGCCCGTCTCGGCCATTCCTCTGGGGACTGCGGGGAGGAAAAGGAGGCGGGGGTGGAGAAACACCCCCCTCTCTCCCCCTAAGCCTCCCTCCTCGCATCATGCGGGCGACTCTAACCTCCGCGCTCGTCACTATTCCAAGCCCGTGGCCCTTTCCCAAGCACGGCACGGGGCCGGCCGCGTTGCGTCACTGGACCCGAGCGTGACGTCGCTCAGGCCGAGAGGCGGGCAGCCACTTCCCTGATCGCCTGGGAGGGCAGGGAGGGCGGGATCGGCAGGCGGGGGGGGCGGGGGCGGATGCCTCGCCTCCCGATCCCGCCCCCCTCCCCTCCCCCGAGCCGCCCCCGCCTGGGACGGGCGCGGCGGGAGCGAGACGGCGCGGCGGGACGGAGCGGCCGCCGCGGCCGGCAGTGTCCCGATCCTCGGCGGGAAGAAGGAGGAGGAGGAGGAGGCGGCGGTAGAGGAGGAAGGCGAGGGGGGCTCAGCCCGCTAAGCCGGGCGGGATGGATAAGTACGACGACTTGGGTCTGGAAGCCAGCAAGTTCATTGAAGACCTCAACATGTATGAGGCCTCCAAGGACGGTCTCTTTCGGGTGGACAAAGCTGCTGGCAACAACCCCGAGTTCGAGGAGACCAGGAGGGTCTTTGCCACCAAAATGGCCAAGATCCACCTCCAGCAGCAGCAGCAGCAGCAGCAGGATGAGATGCTGATGGCCGCCCAGAATGGAGGGGCCACCTTCAACGCCCCCCGGCCCAACCTGACAGCAACACGGGGTGCAAAGCCGCCCCCAGCCTCTGCTGCAGAGGGGCCACGAGCAAGGCCGTATGATGGAGGGGAGCACAGCTTCGGTGACAGCGGGGCGCATGCCGAGGCCCCTCCGGGGATCCAGGCCGGGCACCGGGGCTGGGAAGCAGAGCCTGACAGGATCCCTAGAGTGGGGGGCTCGCGGCCCAGCGTGGGGCGTGGGGAGCAGCATGCCGGGACTCCTGGTGACCCCCAGCCCTGGCGCGGCAGGCAGGAGAACAGCGGCGAGGGCAGGCGAGGTGTTGGGGAACAGAGGTCCGCTTCCTTCTCGCATGCCCGGACCCCCCCAGCATCCTCAGTGGGGACAGAAGAGGGGCCTCCAGGAGACCTGCCGCAGCAGAGGTCCTCCTCCTTCTCGGCCCCTTCGGTGCAGCCCACCCGGGAATTTTCAGGCTGTACTGACCCCTGCGGTCCCAGGGCCGGAGGGGATGGCGGCCAGCTGTGGTACCAGGGTGTCCCACTGTCCTTCCCCTCCAGCTCTGCGCCCACCGCCCCGAACGTGGACTACCAGCATGCCACTGCCTATCCTGGCCCATCTGGCCACTTTGTGGCCCACGGTCAAAACCACCGGCCCAATGGCAGCATCACGAGCTCCGAGCCAGGCTCCTCGCACCTGGCCTTGCGTGGGCCAGTGGCTCCAGATGCTCCTCAGGCACCTTTCTTGGAGAGCACAAACGGCCTGCGGTCAGATACCAGGCACCCAGAGGGCTCCAGCACAGCCAAGGTGAAGCTGCCCTGCCAGACTCTTCTTCCCCAGACGGAGCAAGGGCCGTCAGCAGCCGAGCTGAAGCTGGAGGCACTGACCCAGCGCCTGGAGCAGGAGATGGATGCTCGGCCAAAAGCTGATTACTTTGGTAAGGAGGCAGTCGCCGGTTGGCGTGGAAAGGGTCGCTGCAGGGCTCACACCTGCAGGCTGCACATCCCCGTGTGCCTGCTCAGTTACGGGCTTTCAGTTGCTCAGGGGCTGGGGTTTTTTTGTTACTGGGGCTGGTAGCTCTTCCTACTGTGATGAGGTTTTTTTTTCTTTAATCCCACCTCTTAAATTCTAAAGCAGGGATAGCGTAGCAGCTTTGGAGAGGAGAAGAAGCTGGAGCAGCATCTTTTGATGAGCAGCCATCATCGCTGTCAGGGAGGCACTTAACTTTGCTTGACAGTACTTGTGGTTTCCCACATCTTTAAAAGTACGTTGCTCCATCACATAAGAGTGGAAGGCTCCCGGCCCACGGAGGAGTCACACCTGCAAATGCTGCAGGCATGGAGGAGGGTGCTGAGGGAGGCAGCCAGCAGCTGGCGTCCCTCGGTGGTAACCCCCATGAGGGCAGCCACGGCTGGGTGAGCATGAGAGATGTTTTGAAGCGTAGTTGCTTGGGGACAGGCTGGGTGGTGGTTTTCCAAACTTGCCAGGATTTTCCCCCCACCCTTGGGTGCTGGTCCACATCAGCTCTGAAAGGATCAGTGCATCCTGGAGATGTCAGGAAAATGAGTGGTAGGCATGTTCCTCCCTAAATCTTGGGTCTGCAAGTAGTCCAGACTGTCACCAGAGATATTGCTGGCACTTGGCAGCAGAGAGGGACTGCTTACATATGAGGTTCTCCCAATGGGAATATTAAATGACCTGTTGGATTAAACTGATTTACTGCCTCAAGGTGGCAGAAGGTCAGGGGCAGATTAAGCACTTCCCTTCCCTGCCATGCCACTTTGCAGCTTAAGAGCAGATGAGATAGTTGAGCTTTTGGGAGAAGGAAATGTGGAGTTGCAGGGAAGGCTGAGAACTCTGCAGTTAATTTAACAAGTGATGGCAGCAGGTCTGGCGTACAGGTTTTCCTGGTGATTTTAGACCCACAGCTACAGACGTAGAAGCAGGGGCAGGTGAGGCTCTTCAGCCTGGTGCCGAGGAAGGTTTTACATCTCAGGCCGCACAGGTGCGGTGGCATGCGATGCTGCCCGGCGGGGTCGGCAGGCAGCTCAGCGGTGGTCTGTGCACACAGGAGCAGCGCTGGGCTTCACGCCAAGCTTCGGGGCTGGGGCTGGAGGCACCACCGAGTGCTCAGCGGCAAACTGCGTAGCAGAGCGTGTTTCTTGGCGGCAGGCAGTGGTCCTTGCCCGCAGAGGGCTGTTACTTATCTCCGTATCTGAGGCCGGGTTCAGCCTTGTGGCACGGCAGCTGCGTGCCTGGCTCTCCGCACAGAGGAGCGATGTGCCGAGTTGCTGTGCTTGGAGAGTTTTGGCCTGCAAACGCGCCCGGGCGCTCTCTGTCTGCAGGCAGCATGTGGTTTGAAGAGGCTCAGGGAGCCTGGGCTGGGGAGGGCTCAGTGTGGTGGCGGGCTGATAATGGAGATGGGGTTGGTCGGGACAGCGTTCTCCTGGGAGGCCGTGCTCAGAAATGGGAGCATTTTGCTGGAGGTGGTATGTAGCTGTCCTGGAGAGGTGTCAGGGGGAGAGCCCGCTGTGTGCCACTTCTCCTCACAGTGCAAGTGAAACGGCTGGACTGTACCTCCTCCAGACTGTGCGTGGGGGTGGAAGGAGAAAGCAGAGGGGTGCAGTTGGGGGTTGGATTATTTTTTACGGTTTGGTCACAAATCGGGCAGTGGCACCAGGGATTTTGCCCCGTGGTAAGTGTGTAGTAGCAGGAGTTACTCTGGCAGCCTGCAGAGTCCTGCTGGTCGGGCGGCTGAGTAACCAGTGAGCCCTGGGGAGGAGGAGACACAGAGGCTACCTGGTTCCCTGTGAGGTCTTTGGCAAGAGGTTTTACACCGGGGTCTGTAGCATCTGGGAAATTTGGGAAGAGGGAAAGGGAAAAAGGAAACGCCGCAGTCATGGCAGAGGAAGAAGTGATGTTTTGTGGAGCCTCAGCTCTGTGCTGGGGGGCTTGGCCTGTCTGCTCTGTGGAGGAGCAGGGAGCAGGAAGGGGGCAAATACCGATGTGTTTTAACTCTCTCCTCCTCCCCCTCTCTTTCTGGCTTTTATTTTCATTTTTTTTCACAGTCACCTTACTTCCTTTGGAGGAGAAAAGAACCCAGCTGGCGCTCTGAGCCTGTCTTTGCTGTGCCGTACCCGCAAGCTAGCAAACTTTAGGATGGAAAAGGTGTCTTTTTATGCAATCGTGATAAAAGTGGTTTTGTTACAGGCTTCCCCCAGTGAAGGGAAGTTTAGTGGTGGAGCTTCATAGTACATAGGAGCCAGGAAATGAAACCAGGACTGAAGCACAAATGACCAAAGTTGGTTTTTTTTTTTTAAATGTAAAATGTTCTCTTCTAATTTTGGGTGCTACTTTTGTAAACAAGGGGATTTTTATATCAAACTGCCTGTCTTGGTAACATACAGTCCTTCAGGCTGAACCAGGTATTTATCCTTGAATGGTTAATTAATTCTGATCGCGGTGAAGGAGCTGCTTTTCCCTTCACTGGGTAAAAATGAGTGTAAATCAAAGCCTTGAGGAGGGTAGGCTCAGGAGTAGGCATAACATTGGAAGGATGCTCTGCTGAGGAGTAACAATCTGCTTATCTGTCAGCACCAGCTTGCTGTACAAAATCCATTTGTCTGCTCAGCGTATGTGGAACAAGTGAAAGAAGCAAACAAAGCCAAGGATTTTCTTTTTTAAATAGCAGCATATGTGTGAGCAGCACAGGCTGCACGTGTCTCTGGAGGAATTTGGGTTGTGGGAGAGTGCTTTTGAAGTGCTGACTTGATTTATGTGGGCTGTTGCGGAGGAGGAGGACTTAGGGAGTCTCAGGTATCACCTAGGTCTTGTGCTTGGGGAGGGAAATTGCTCCCTGGAGAGCGTGGTTCCCACTGCAGCACAGAAAGGGCCCAAGCTCCCAGGGGGTGCCCCCTTGGGTTGTATTCCCGTTTTTGGTGTACCGTTTCCTGGGAACATCTGAAAACAAGGTGCTTGAATCACATGGAATTTCTGGGACTGCCCAGACTCCCAGCATTTCTTTGGATGCAGCAGCCTTCATCTCCACTTGGCGAACGGGAAGATTAATTAAATAAGAGTGACTGAGGGAGCTGCAACTCCTCTCTGAGCACCTCCCAGTGCAATGCAGGTGTTTTGGGTTGGGTGAGCTGCCACCATCCCGAGGGCCGGTGCCTGAGGAGTTTTCAGGTGGGAGCTGGGCAGGCGTACAACCAAACCAGGCGTCTGCCTGGATGTGACCTGGCAGGGCAGAGGCCTGACTGGGAGGTGTTGGGGTTGGCAGGAAGGTTTTGATATTCATTTTAGCAGAACCTTTGGGAACATGCAGGTCCTTGGTCCTCAGGCAGAGCTGGGTGCTTTTAGAGGTGTAAGGTATAGCACTTTTTTACCAGTGCTTATTTCATATAACCAGGTGGAAATCTCCATCTGATGAAGACTATCTACACCCTTAGCAAGAGATTTTTCACAAAATAATTTTTATAAATGGTTTTCTTGTCATAAATATTTGTTAGGTGCTGAGTTCTGGCTTCATCCCTTATTATTTAGAGGAGAGCCGATAAGCTGCAGGTATTTTAGGAGGGCCCCAGACATCTTGTTTTGCAGCAAAGTACTTGGGTGCTTCCCCACAGCCAGGCAGGGAAGATCTTACAGCAAAGTCTGCAGATTTCTTTTCCCCTGGGCAGAAGCAGGGTGGTAGGCGAGTCACTTCAAACCCTGTGGAGATCTGGAACCCTAGCGCCTTTGAATGGGTGTGATCAGCTCAAAGGCTACTCCAAATGTGGTTGGACAGGTGGTTCTTATCCCTTTTGAGGGCTCAGGTCCTTTCAAAGTCCTGTGCCTGGTTAAGTTAGCTGTTCACTGCTGCTGAAACCACAGGCTGTTTCACTTGAAGGCTGTATGTACCCTGTGGACTCTACCAAACCCCAATGATGACGGTGCACCGGCATGATTCATCATCAGCAGCAATGGTAATTCCAGGGCTGCTGGGCAAAGAATTTCCTGTGTAAATCAAAGTTCTTCTGAGGTTTGTTTTGTACATGGATGATGCTTATGGCGTCCCTCGCTGTCTGCTCCTGGGGGAATACTGCAGCTGGAAGGAGATGCCTGCCTGCAGCAGAGAGGAGGGGAAGGCAGGACGAGGCGGGTCCTGGTGGAACAAGGAAGGCTGGAAGGATGATGGCACGTGAACTGATGGGTGTGTGCAGACTGCAAAGCTTATCTTACTGCAGGGAATCGAGCAAATAAATATTTGCCTGGGATACAGCTCTTCAAGATTGCAGCAGTATGCGCTTCTCCTCCCTTCCTCATGGGAGCTACGCTGGGTTTGCAAGCTAAGGAAAAAATCTACTGAAAGGAAAGAGAAAGGAAGGAGGTGAGGCAGAGGAGCAATAGGGCTTTCCACCAGGATACTGGAAGGGATAAGGAGCCTCATTCATTTGGCACTGGAGTTAATGTAAACTCTGACATCACTGATATTTCACTGAAGTGAGCTGGATGGCTAATTTGTACTTTGCTGGCAGTGTGTTCATGACTCTCTACAGCAAAGCTGTGGGACAAGAACATGATGTGCAAAAACAGGAAAGAAAACTGCATGTTCCACCTCTGTGGTTCTTTGGGCAGGGAGTACCTGTACACCTTTCCCACCACTGAGCAACAGCCAGGCTTCCCAGGCACTCAGTCTCACATAGTCCTCCAGATCTCTTTGAAATCAACTCTCAGGCAAGAGTGTACACTAGCATTCCTCTTACCTTGTTCCCCTTTTCCTTTCTGACAGGGAGGACCTTCACGCTACCAAGAGGTAGCAGGATCTGCTTCTGGATTAGTCGGTGTGCCTGTCTGGGCAGATGGGAAAGATGATCCCAGGGGTATTTATGTGCAAAAGTTCTGGGGGTTTCTTCCAAATGCACCTGGGGGTGGTTCTTCAGCATAAATCCAGCCTCCAGTGAGGAGGGGCCAAGAATCACTTAGGTGTGTTGGAGAGTCAAGCTGATGGTGGAAAATGTGGCTTGTGTGGAGTAAGTGGAAGGGATAGGATAAACTTATTCCCCTGAGTGTGGTTTCTGGATTAGCTACATGTGCAGACCCATAGGACCAAACTCTTTCCTCATCCTGTCACTGCGTTTTTCCTATGCAGGGACTGATTGACATGGTGAAGAAATCTCATCATTTGAAGCAGCACAGCAACGCATTTAGCCCTCTAAAATTAGGCAACAGTCTTAGCAAACCCAACCAGGAGCACATGTAGGAAAGCTTGTCTGTCCCAGCTGCTGCTGAGAACAGGGATGCTGCTGAACAGATGGGAGATGCTCTTGGGGAAAAAAGAAAAACTGAATAGATGATGTCTGGCATGTGGAAAGGCATCATACCAACCCATCTCAGCAAATGCTGCTGCTCAGGGTGGTTTGCATTGCATTTTAGCAAGTGGGGTGTCATGAGTAACTGAGCTCCTTCTGGTGAGAGTGCAGTAGCAACGCTCAGAGGAGAAAAACATCTCTAAAGGCTTTGAGCCCGGCGGTGAATGGGAATGCACTTGTTGAACTTTGAAGGTGGGACTGACATTTCAGACTTTGGGCCCGGTTTGCTTTCCTTTCTGACAGCTCTTGAGGTCTGCATCAGACCCGTCTGATCTCGTAAGGCGAGGCTGTTCCCAGTAGTCACCCTCCTTCTGGTTTGCAGTGCCGTGATGGGGTATGGCAAGCGCTGGGACCGGCTTACAGGGCATGTTTTTGGTCCCAGTTCTGCCCCAGAAGTCCCTTTGTTCAGGCGCTCAGCTGCAGCGCGGGCGGTTGCTTTCCACATGATGTCAAAGAGAACAGAGATTTCATTGTTGTCCGGGGCCAGGCTGCCCTGCCGGCAGAAACTGAGCCGCAATCAGCAATTCCCATCCCTCTCCCTTTCCAGATCTGGCCACCGTTCTGCTGGCGCGCTCAAGCGTGAATTTACCAGCACCGCAAATTTGTGGCGCTTCGGGTTTGTCATCCTGGTGGCAAAAGAGCAAACCTTCCTTTTTGCTTAGTAACACAGTCTGGGGATGAAACGCTGGCATTTCTGGGGGGATAACTGTGCAGACCGGCACCCGTGCTAAGCGCTCGTAAGGTGCAGCAAAGGAACCGAGTGTGGGAACCTGGCGTCTTGCTGAGCCCTGGCTACACAGGGTCCCCCTTTGCTTCGAGCCAAGGGGAGACATTTTTTGCCTAAAAGCTACTCTATGCCAAGAAGATTACCCAGAGCTGCTGACTGGCGTCAGCCACATGCGAGGTTGGACTGCTGCTGCTGACACTTTACACCCTGGCACTGTTTTGGGAAGCAGTCATTGGAGCTGGCATGGGGCAGGGCACAGAGCCTGTTCTGAGGCAGGACAGGGTTGAATGTCGCCTGTGCTGCGCTGCCTTTCCATCAGGCTGGCTTCCCATAGGTGTGGCCGAGCTCAGAGACTGGCCCTCGTCAGCAACAGGTATTGCTTTTCCTTTGTGTCCTCTCAAGCCAAGGGAATGGGATTATTGCAGCAGCAGGGAGTGGAGCAGGGAGCAAAACAAACAAAAAAAAATCAATTTTTAAAAATCCCCTTTTTATCCCTTTTCAGGCCAGTGGGCTAAGAGTCTGAGATGAAGGCTCAAGTACACGGCTTTAAGTACTTCAGAATGTTTTATTTGGGAGAAGTAAAGACTTATTTCTAAAATAACATCAAGTACTACCAAGATTTAATTGGCTTCCAAGTAAGATTTAGCAGATACAAGTAGAAGCGTAAACTGTCCGCAGATTTGCTGTCATGCCATTTGTCAGCCATCAGCCTTGCCACAGGACATCTATAAAGCTCTATAGCATGGTTGGTTGTTATGTAGTTGGGTGATTTAGCACATTACAGGCTTTACAGACAACGTCGATTTATTATAAAAGCCTTTTCATTCCATGACCTCGTTTTCCATGCTTTAAGGGCCTAAATATTTGGAGAAGTTGTTAAAAGGGTCAAGCAAGGGATGAAATGAAACATATACTTAGAGACGAAGCAGAGGGGAAGGATAGTGGGGGCAGGAGGTGGAGAAAGGTTTGGGAGGGGATGCAGGAGCCCGGGAAGCTCCTGTAGGCTCCGGCTAGACTGTTTGTCCCATTGGGGAAAATCCAGGCAGTGCCTGTGCTCTGAAAATCAAATGGGATAGGCAGGAAGCAGCAGGGGCCATTTGTGCTCTCTGGGGGATTTGTGTGAGGGTATTCTGGAGTGGCTTTAGGTGCCCGCCGGCATCTTTATGTGTGCTGTGCCTGCACACAGCTGCTGTCTGTGCCTTCTGCCTCCTGCTTATTCTTCCTGCTCATCCATATTCAGTGTCACCCCAGCTGCTTTCTGGAAAGGAGGAAATCACAGCACGCTGGTGGGTTTTGTCTGGAGCAGCCTCTGGCTAGCACGGAGGAACGGAAAAGTGCAGCCCTTGCGGTGCAATAAATACACCAGCTCTGTGATGGAGAGGCTGGTAGAAGCCGTGGAAATGAGACTTTGAAGAGCAAAATCAGAAGGTTTTCTGCTCTCCTTTCTGCAGCACAGCATCACTGTAGTCGAGGGGGAATTTTGTGAAGTAGCTCTTAGCTCTTGTGTCAGACGACTGCACAGCATCTCAAGCTGCTGCTGAATGTACACCTTCCTGGGAGAACACGTCTGTTCAAAAAGCCAAATTTTCTTTTCTTTGTCTCATTTTGTCTTCTTTTTTCTTGTTTTTTTCCTTCCTTTTTTTTTTCTTCTTTTAATTTCTGCATGATCTATCTTTTTTTTTTTCTTAAAATATTTCTGTCAATAAATAACTGAGAGAAATCTGCTTGATTTAAAAAGAACCAGCAAGTTTTGCTAACTTGCTGCCAGTCTGCGTGCTGGGGTGGACCTGCAGCCAAGCTAGCATTTCAGCTCAGGTTGAATTTGGACCAAACAGGGTAACTCATTCTTCTCTGCAGTGTTCTCCCCAGGTTTACATCAGGTTGGACTCTGGCTTAGAGCTCAGTGGAGCTTGGAACAGCCCTGGGATGGCTTTCAGCGTGCTGGTTGAATGCACACAGGAGGCTGTAGCACAGAGGTTTGCTCCTGGATGGTGAAGTGATTGGCTTTTCAGCAGCCATGTTTGTGCTACTGCAAAGGGCTCCTGAGCGTTTTTATCCCCATGGTGTGAAAAACCCGTGGCTGTAGCTGTTGGTTGTGGGAAGAAATTGTTACCCTGGGACTGCCAGCGTGGTGCTGCCCGAGGCAGGAGTTACTTTCCAGCACTGTCGTAAGTTCCTTGGGTTTCTTCCCAACTTTACCAGACCTTTCCAATTACTCTGGAGCTTGCAGGGCCCCAGAAGAAGTGGAGTTTTGTTAACCACAGCATGACTAAGGAACTCCAGCAAGATGCTGCTGCCACTCTTCTTCGGCCAGTAGGAGTGAGATGTGACCAACAACCCCTGCTCCAGTGAGTTGAAGAGTTGGGGTGAATGGGACTGAGCAGCAGTGGAAGGAGGGAACTGGAGGCAAAGTCACATCCACGGGGTCATCACGGACCAGAGACAGAGGCACACCTTCTGTTTATCCTTCACACTGCCCTTTTTGGGTAGACTGGTGTTTGTTTCTTTCAACACGGATTAAAGTCCCTCATTTAGAGGCAGTTAAAGGGTGATGGTGCTTTAAAACCGATCTATTGCAGTCATGGGGTGATGCCTGAAGTAAACTGGCTCAACCTGTCATTTTCTTTGGGCAAAGACTTTCTCAGCTACAAATAGTGGTTTTGGGCAACCTCACTGCCTTTCTCCCTGCAAGGTGGAGGGAACAGCTGCCTCTAGCAGATGCCATCAAGAGTGTGAAACTCGGTTATCACTTCTTACTCCATTATTAAGAAAGTATCACGTGGAAATGTGGTGAGATTTGAGAAGCACTAGCTGAACACACAGCTCCCTTTGTGAAACTGCAGTGCTGAAGTCTTCTTTTTGCGGTCCCTCCCCACCTCCACCACATGTATCTACCCCGTTCTTGCTGTTCCCAGCCCTAATCAGACAGGTCTGTGCCTGGAAGTTACTGGCGGTTTCCTCGTGAGGTGGAAATCCTCACGCAGTGCTGACTGCCTGGCTTGGGTCCTGGGTTGGAGCCCCACACTGGGGTGGGTGCTGGTGGAAATGCGTTTGGTTGTGCCAGCAAGACTCAGCTGAGCTCCAGAGCTGACCCTGGTCTTCAGGCAATGATGGTAGCAGGAAAACTTGGGGTTGAGGAGCAGCTTGGTCTTGCACTCGGGACAGCTTGTAGTCAGAAGCTGATCCTGTGTGCTGGCTCTGGGTCTCCTTCATCCCAATGGCCACCTGAAAGTCACTCCCCTCCTTGGGTGGTGGTGCTGCTGCCAGCAGGTATCGTCTCCTTAAAACCGACTTCTTTCTTGCCTCGTCCTGCAACAGGCACTAAGAATGGCTGGGCAGGAGACATGGTCCATAGGTAGCACCTACCTTGCATCTCTCTGCTCAGATGTGGCTGACAGAGGGAGGAGAGGTAGGTAGGTGTCAGGTAGTCAGTCCAGCTCTGTTTTGGTGAGAAGTCCTTCAGGCTTTCAGCAGACATGATTAGGGTCTGAAAGGGATGAAGATTTAAAGGGGCTACATGAAGAGGTGTGTTTTCCTCACAGTGGTTGCTACCAATCACACTTATGTGATAAGTAGCAGAAACTATTGGTCTGTGAACAGCCCTGTGCACCACCTACTGCTGCTCAGGCTCTTGGGAGGGTCATTGAGTGGTTTTACATGTACATAAAAGTTTGTGGGAATGAATGGCTGAAGGAAGGAGATGTTGCTGCAGACAAACTGAGCTGCTGTTGGCCAGTTTACCTTTTTGCACAAAGTTTTTGCTAGGAAGGTTTGATGACTGTTGTGACCACTGTCACTCCCAGGGTGGGTGATGCTGATGTCACCTACATTTCATAGATACAATGAACCACCTGTTCCTAAGCTGCTGAGCCACCACGCTGAATTCCATGTATGGTCACCCAGCCAGTGACCCCAGCCACCCCACCAGGTCCCCCTTCTGACCCCTGTCTGTCTGTCTGTCTGTCTCTTCCAGGCACCTGCGTGAAGTGCAACAAGGGGGTGTATGGAGCAAACCAGGCTTGCCAAGCCATGGGCAACCTCTACCACGATGGCTGCTTCACCTGTGGAGCCTGCAGTAAGTACCCCGTCACCTAAAGTCAGTAGTCTCGAAACTGAGGTTTAGAGGGGAGATACTGCTTTAATCAGCACTGGGTACTAGGTAGAAGTTCACAAATCAAGGACACCTTTGGGGAGTTTCCAGCCTATGTTTACACACAGAAAATCACAAAGTCTCCACCTATGTTTGCATATTCATTAGCTTGACCGAATAACCTTTCATTACCTGCTTATTAAAATCTGCTGGGTTGGCAAAACACTTGTGTGTAAACACAGGGTCTTTGGTGGAGAGAAACCCTTCCTCATGTTATTCTTTTAAGGTATTGAGGCATCTAAGGACAGCCTTTATCCTAGCTTGCCAAATTCTTGAAGAAGATAGGAAGGTTTCTTTGAATAATTAAGTCTTCCCTATCAGAGTGTGAAGGTTGCATCTTGATGTACAAAAGGACCTTAAGTTAATTAAATGCTTGGTTGTTTTTCCTTATCATTATGAACAATAGGTGCTTAAGGGTTAGCTGTCTTCTGTAATAAGTGTTAGCATGTTCTTTAGACTAGCAAGGCACACTAAGGGCCTTTAGAAAATCCTTGATGCTGCTATATATACAAATTAGTGGCTCAAGATAACCCCCCTGCCTGGCCTGCCAGGGGTGCCACTGGATCAGGCCCCTAGGGCAAACTCTTCAGGCTTCATGTTTGTCTGGTTTAAAGGAGATAAAAAGCAACTGATTCTTGAATGCTTTACCACAACTTTATGTCTTGGTGGTGGTAGTTGCTGGTGGTGTTTGAACAGGTTCTGGCAAGACAGGTAGAAAAGATACTTTGGATTGTGCTGGCTGCCTGCCTTCTGGTATGGGGGATGGTTGTTTTCGTTCCCCTGCCTCTCCCTTACAACCACAGGTTTTTCTGTTTATAGGGGTGTCTTTTCAAAGTGGTGGCAAACATGCCTTGTCTGGCATTTAGGGGGGTTTCCATTTGTCACGTCAGACTTTACAGCCATCCTGGTTGGCCTGGTCACGACATTTTCACTGTGTGCATAACCTTTACTTGTGGTAAATGTGTTGCCCTTCTGAGGGACCTCGGGCCCAAGCATCCAAGAGCACGAATGGCCTGGATTATACATCATGCTTGTTCTTTCTCCAGAGAAACAGAGCCATCCCCAGAGACGAGGGGCATATCTCTGCCGGTTTGCTTTCTGGTTACTGCAGGGAGGGAGCTGGGTGTTGTGCCAGCGGTATCGGGCTGGGAGTAGCAATGGCGAGGCCTGTGGAATCTGCCTGAGAAGTGGGGTAGGTAGTTCAGCTGGCCCCGCTGAGCTGCCTGCTGCTTGTCAGACCTACACGTGAACCTTTCTGGAGTCTATGGCATGCTGCAGTGTATGCAATGTATGGATCCTCCTGAGAGGATTTCTGAGGAGGTCCATGATGGAGCTGGGGTGAGGAACAGGCCGCTTGATTTCAAACCGTGCCTGTGTTTGTTACATTTAATTCTAGGCCTAGTAGCGTATTTTTAGCAATATAGCTGTATCAGTGGCAGCAGTAAAACCAATAATGATTATTATTATGATTATGTAATAATAATAATAATATAATATCCTGATCTTGCTAGTGCTTTTGTATCTTATCAGCTTGGTTTTCCCAGCTGGGCTTTAGGGATTTTCTCCTGCGCTGTATTTAGAGTTGTAAACTCATCTGTGTAATATGAGATAGGGAGCCTGCTTTGGCAGGGGGGTTGGACCCGATGATCTCTTGAGGTCCCTTCCAACCCCTACAATTCTGTGATTCTGTGTTTTATTTGGAGCTGTAAAGTGGGAATAAATATAGAAAGATGTGTGCGCTTTTTAATAATAGCTGAACCTTGAACTCTGCCCATTTCCCAGCTGTCCAACACCAGCTGCCTTGCCTCACCTATGTTTTCGGTAGAGCACTTCACCATCATCTGACCGAAGGTGGGAAAACTGAGAAGAAAAATGGGTGTTCAGGCATGGTGGCAGTTTCCTAAAGGCTCAGAAGTCATCAGCTCACTCTTTTTGACCTCACTTATAAATTAATTTGAAATCTTCTCCTGTGGAGAGGATTCCTGGCTGCAGCTGGGGCTTTGCTTCAGGGACCTCTTGCCCTCTGTGGCCGGGCAGTGTCCAAACTGCCTGTGTACACAAAGCTACTGTTAAAAATAATCCAGCAGCAGCTTCAAGCTGTCTTAAATTTCTAAAATTACTACTGTACAACTGGTGCTTTAAAAAGAGACACTTTTGATGCTGCTTTTGCCATCTTTATATGGAGGCCAGCGCTAGGGAGATACATGTGGTTGCAGAGGTATCAGTGGTTACTTCTGTCTGTGTTAGGTCAAAAATAACCAAAGCTTCATCCCATGTCTAATGAGGTGTGTTGGTGAGGACTGAAAGAGTAGCTATTTGCTGCTTATTCTAAAAGGCAGCCCCTTCTAAAGGTTTCCAGTGCAAGATGGAAAGACTAGAGAGACAGAAAAACTAAGTTTAGCAAAGTGAAGCCCATTTTCTCTCTTACCCCGGTTGAAACTGATGAATCTCTTTGGAGATGTGCTGGAGCAAAGGGTTTCAACTGGAAAGTAAAAAAGCCAAACCAAAACCTAGTAAAAATGCTAGTTTAGAAAAAGAAAGGAGAGGAGTAATAGTAATATTCCTCTTAGTAAAAACTACTGTATTCCATGTGAGATTAAAAAAAAAGGGGAATGGAGACCCTAGGAGTATAAACAAGAGTCTTGGGGTGTAATTACTCGTGAAAGCTCAAGTCCTTCCCATGGGGGCAGTGGCTGTACTAAGCCACTGAGAGCTGGATGCAGTGGTGGCCGGTGTGGATGGATGGATGGAGAGGAGGGTGTACAATGGCACGGGGCTCCTGGAACTTGCAGGAGAGTGTTGGCGGAGGGAGGCCTCTGCCACAGTGGTGTTTCCCTCACATGCACGTACCTTGACAAGCAGCAAGGCTCACAAGAAACCCTCTGGTGCTGGAGTGGTTTCCGTTGCTGCCACTGTGGTCTCACACAGAAGCTGTTTGCACCAGGAGTTTGGGAAGCACGTTTCTTCTTGGGGAAGAAGTATGATTTTTGAGTTTGTTTCTTCTTCCTCCCCTCTTCTGGGGGAAGAAGAAACACGCTCCCCATGCCTCCCAAGCAGCAGTGTGCTTTGCTGCCTGACTTGCTGTTCTTGTAAAGGCACAGCTGGGCTGACGTTCTGATTGATGGAGCTTCTTTGCATTGCTAGTGAACTGATGCCTAGGGTGGTACATGCAGTCCTGCCCTGCATTCATGGAGGAAATGTACCAAAGGGCAATCCCCCTTTTTGCACACTGAGGTTATTTCCCAGACCCCCTGGACCATCGGCCGCAAGATGAATGACAGGCACGCAGCTCTGTGGTTACCCAGAAGGTCTGCATGCCTCTCTGCAGTCTTGCTGTCATCTGTGTCGCTGCAGTAAATATGAGGGGACTATTTTATCTGCCAAAAAAATAAATACTTGTCCGGACAGTGTTGTCTGTCTAGCTGCAAAGCACATCTTGAGCAGCCTGTATGGAAACTCTGGTTTCCAGCTGGAAAGCAACTAATGCTTTTAAAGTCAAGTGAAGCTCATTTTGGACACTCTCCAGTATAATCTTGTCTTCGAGAAGTCAAGGTTGCTCGTGATTTCAATCTTAAAATTTCTGCTCTGGTGGTATGCTGAATATCTCTGCTCCAATAAATAATATATACAAAATTACCTATTAAGGTAAAGCATATTGTCCTCCAGATATTTATATCCACTATCCTGCTGTTTTCACTTCAGTGAGGATTTCTAATTTTGCTCGTAGTTGGATTTGTGTCCAAATGTGCATTAGTTTCCCAGATGACAGAAAAACGAGAAGAGGGTCTGAGGAGGGGAGGGGGGGGCTAGTACCTCACAGTGCCAAATTTCCTACCACGTCTGTTTCCTGGTACATGTATGTTCTGAGGCAAATGACAGAGCAATTTGTTGAGCAGAGCTACGCATACGTTACAGGGTTCAGTTTTCAGGAAAAAAAAATAAAAATCCAGTGTTTTATCTGAGCCACTGGCATGTAATGCAGAAAATTTGGCTTAGAGGTCAAAACAACAGATTTAGAATGATTACTTTGGCATAAAGGTCTCATTTATCTTCTTGTTTGTTGCAGGGCAGAGGCACAAACAAGGCAGCTTTTTGCGGAGAGGGAGAGGGAAAAAAAAACCCACTCCATTCCCTTTTTGTGGGATTAGTAATAAATTATATTTGCTTTACAGGAGGGCCATGAAAAGTAGGTTAAAAAAAAAACCCTCCTAGAAACTCATAGGGCTGTTTCCTGCCAGCTCGAGGTGTCTGCTTCCGTCTTGTTTGGTTGGGGTTGTTTTTTTCAGTTTGTGGGTCAGACAGTTGGAGTTACCGAATGGTTTGTTACACATTAACCATGAAGTCAAATCACCTGTTTATACCTCCTCAGCACACAAAAACTGCAGGTGTGTCCAGATGGTGATACTTAAGGTAGTAAGGAGACCGTAGAAACGATGCAGATTTTATCTAGGCGGTACAGCTCTGCTCCATTTTGGTGTGTTAGTGGTTTCTCAAGGATTCAGCCGGGCTTTCATCCATCTGCTGCAGATTGCCTGGCAAACAGACCTTTTTTAGCTCTGCCTGCAGTGTAATTTAGTGCATAAAGGTCTCGTACTTGAGCCACTTGGTCCTCAGAGGAAATCTGAAAGCTAAAAAAGTGCAAGGGAAGCGTCACAGATGACTGTGAAGGAAATAAGTACACAAGGAAGGAAGTCAGAAAGAAAGCAGATTGTAAGGTGGTTTGACGGAGGGTTCAATGATGATCTGCAGCAGAAGGTCCAAAATGAGCAGGTTTTGACCCCTGACTACAAAGAGGTAGAAACCTTGCATGTTTGCCAGGTTACAGAATCCAACCTTTGACATGTCAACATCACTACATTACTTTTTTTTTTTTTTTTTTTTTGCAAACTGAGATTAATGTTGATATCTGTGTAAAGGTAACATGCTGCTGCTCCAGGGGCAGGGTTTGAAATAACACGAGCTGGCTGTCTCTTGCCTCCCTCTGGAGATATGTATGTTTTGCTTTATTAATATTTCACAGTGTAGTTGTGGTTTTGAGTTATCAAGGATCATTTACTCAACAAGGTCGTTACGGTATCGAAGCAGCATATCTGCAACCGTAGCCCTCTGCTTGGGCTAATTAGTCTTGCTGCAGTGACGAGAAAGCTTGGCTACTTCAGCGATTCAGGTCTTGGTGTCTTTGGGCTGATGGTGTTGAATAAGCACACTCTGCATTGCTGTATAACCCCTGGATCAACAAGGCCGTGGTCTTTATTTGCATTTTAACTGCAAATAGTCAACTTTTTCTGCAAGTTGGGGGTTGGACCTGATGATCTCTCGAGGTCCCTTCCAACCCCTACGATTCTGTGATTCTGTGAAGTGCGACTCAATCCGAGGTCGCGGGACAGACAGCCTTGCCAAGTGATTTTCCCCATAGCAGTCATGTATGTCTGGTTTTCTTCAGATGCAGAAATTGCCAGCTCTTCTGTTGGAGGCAGAATTTACTGCTTGCAATCAGATATAAAACCGCTTTACTGATGACACGCATGAGAAATGTGAAGATCTTTGAAGCAGAGAGGGCAAAATACTGCTGATAATCCTTCCTCAGCATCCCTTTAATGAAATCAGCATGCAAGAGTCAGTGTAGTCACCAATTTATTTTTTTAGCAAAGGTAATCTCAGGGAAGATTCAGCTATACCTGGCTTTACCAACAGTTTGGGACACAGGGATGGCACTAGTGTATGTTTCTGCTCCAGTCTGAATTGCTGCTTTGCTCTTGCTGACTTTTTGTCTTCAGTCTCTCAGCTCGCAGGTGAGAAATCCACTGTCTGGCACAAGAAGTGCTCACTGTAGGTGACAAATACCAGGATAGCTTCACCATAGAGTGACAGTACTTGCTACTTTTCTGGCCATGTTTTGGGTTGGTAACACTTTAGGGTCTGTCCTGAAAAGGCTTTGGCATGGTCCCGGTGTCCTCAGGAGACATCCTCACTGGAAAGGTACAAGTCAGTGTTCAGCTCAAACACAGAAGATGCAGTCAGGGCTGTATCAGCATGCTAGTGGTTTGTGGCAACTGTGTGTGCCTTAGCACTGGCTGAAAGGCTGAAATCGTTAGACCAATGTGAGGAAAAAAGGTTGAAACCTTTATGGGATTATATTTCCAGTCTTTCTTGTCTTTTTATTTGATAACATCATCTTCAAAGTACTGATTTTTATTAAGAGCAGGCATAGGATTAATTGTGCTCTAAAGATTTTAGGGAGTTTCTTATAATGGTACCAATGAATAATTTTCTGGGCCATGGCTCAGGATGCACTGAGGCTTCTTGCACACTCAGAGAAATTTAAGAATTGTTCTCTCCTATAGTTTCAGCGCAGAGTCACATTTGCCAAGGACACAGGGATTGCCTCTCCTGAGCATCCACACATTTCCATGACAGTGAATGTTGGGGTAGGAGGCCAGCTGGGATGGCTGTCTGGTTTTAGTGTGTCTTGGGGAACAGAGCAGCCATCCCCAGAGTGATGCAGAGTGCTGCTGAACACTGGGTTGAAAACCTGTCCCTCAGCAAGGACTCCTCAGATCATAGTGCTGCTTTGTCCCAGGGTGTCTTTATCTTACCTCTGAATCTATAAGCTTCTAGGGGTTTTTCTCTAAAAAGAAAAACATTTGAATGCCTTCTTGCAACAGTTTGCCATCCGCAAAGGAGACCTGCAGCACTTCTAAGGACTGATTTTTGTAATGATGGAGCCCCAGGACTGTCAGCATGGAGAGGATCTGGGAGAAGCTGCCAGTCTGCAGTAGTTCTCACCTGTGTGCTGTGCAGGTATCTCCGTGATACTTAGATTAAGTGAGGTCCACACTGCTTCCACTGCAATGCAGGGTCCCAGTCATGCATTGCCATAGAGCCCCGGGATCTGGACGTGGCCCTGTACCCTTCCATGCATCAAGAGCAATCCTTTTGTCTTTGAACGTGGGTTTGTGACCTTGTTGTCCTTTTAATCAGTAATGGAAAAGCAACTTCAAAAGAGAAAGTTGAGTCCAGCTCCCCAGCAAGGAAATGATGCATCTCCCAGCATCCGCCTTGGGCCACTGTCAGTCCCTGGTAACCCCTCCTGGTATGGACTTCGAAAGGAGAGAGCTGTCATTTGAGAAAGTGATGGACAAAAGCCCCAGCATCCTGGGGGTGCAGCCTGGTGGTATGCCTATCTTCAGCTGCTGAGCAAAGTGTGTTTATTTTAGCACAAAGGCACTAGTGACTAAGCTTGAAATATTCTGAAAGTGGTGCTTAAATGACCTCGAGGTCATCCTGGAGGTCCCACAGCTAAACTCATTAGGCAGATGTGTTGGGGGTGAGCAGTGCATCAAAGCACAAACCTCCTGTCAGGAGGAGGATTGGGAAACTCTGTAGCGACCAGTGAAGGTGGTAGGGCTGAGAAGAGTTGTAACTGTCCGAGTATTTTCAGGTGAGAGATTAGCTAAATGCAGGGTGAAGGGAAATTGAAATACAGTCAGGAGCCAGCAGCTTAAGTCGTGGTAGAGCAATTGATCCTGAAAGTGGGAAGCCATGCGTTAATATTCTGGGGTTTATCAAAGGATATCACCTCTGTAGTCACCATGGTGCATATTTAAAGTGATGCATATTTAAAGTGGGCAGTGATCAATATGTGATTCCTTATATGCTGTTTGAGTTCTCAGTCCTTCCTTTTGGGGAATTTATGACTGCATCTTTGTGCTGAAGCAAAACTAGTGCCAGCCTCTGCAGGCACACAGTCCCAAGTACTGCTTTTGAGAAGGATTGTTTAATGTAAGGCACTGTCCTGTGGCAGGCTGCTCAGCGCAGGGGCAGGAGCTGCTGCCGCCCCACTCTGCACTATGAGGCATTCCCAGTGCTGTTCACAGAGTCACAGAGTTGTAGGGGTTGGAAGGGACCTCGAGAGACCATCGGGTCCAACCCCCCTGCCAGAGCAGCTCCCTAGCTCATACTGCACAGATAGGCGTCCAGATGGGTCTTGAATATCTCCAGGGAAGGAGACTCCACCCCCTCCCTGGGCAGCCTGTCCCAGGGCTCTGGCACCCTCACTGGGAAAAAGTTCCTCCGCATGTTGGTGCGGAACTTCCTGTGCTCCAACTTGCAGCCATTGCCCCTTGTCCTGTCTCCACTGACCACTGAAAAGGGGCAGACCAATTCCCCCTGCACCCCATACTTAAGATATTTATAAACATTGATTAGGTCCCCCCTCAGTCTTCTTTTCTCCAGGCTGAACAGCCCCAGCTCTCTCAGCCTTTCCTCATAGGACAGATGTTCCAGGCCCTTAATCATCTTCGTAGCCCTTCTCTGCACTCTCTCTAGGTGCTTTACTGGTGCATTTCCCAGCTCCAGTGGGATGGTCCCCAGCGCAGCCTGGGGAAATGAGCTTTTCCTGAATCTTTTGCCCCATCCCTGGAAGTGTTCAAGGGCAGGTTGGATGGAGCGCTGGGCAACCTTGTGTAGATCCAGGCTGGAGGTTGGTGGCCCTGCCTGTGACAGGGGGTTGGAACTCTGTGACCCTTGGGGTCCCTTCCAACCCAGACCATTCTGTGATTCTATGATTCCCATGTGTACAGTGAGATGTGCCCTCACCTGAAAGGGGCCATGGGAGGGAAAGTCCATCCCAATGTGGGCAGGGAGAGGCTGTGAGCAGCAGAGGAAGAAATGGGCTCTGTTTGCCTGCACTGCTCCCGTGGCAGCTGCAAGGGCACCTGATCACTCGGTTTTGGCAAATTTCCTTTTACCCTTCAGCTAGGGACTTTCAGAGGGTTGTGGAGAGGAGCTAAAAATACTCAGAATGACCACTTCTTCCCTAAAGAAAGTAATTATACCAGCTCCCCCCTTCCCTCAGAGAGTTCTTGGTGTCAGCACATCTTCTTCTTCTTGTAATGCCCACAGTCAAATGATATCATCCTTTATAAAGGCTTTATCCCTCTGCTGAATGAACTTGCAGTAGAAGCCCAGACACAGTACACTGGCTGTGGCACCTTCTCTGAAGGTCTGTTGCCATCAATCTTGACCTGCTAATGTCACAAGGTTAAAAATATATCGGCTGCAGAATGGCCAGTAAAAGCTGGTTTTGTCAGCGTGGAAGAACGACGTGGTGGCAGTGAGCCAAACCTCTTCCCCTCTGCTGTGGTGGCTGCATCGCATACACCGGCCATCGTCCAAAGAAGTGTCTCTTCATTGTGTGGCTCCACAAATACTTTTTCTCTCACTGCTGCTAGCTTGCCTTTTAAGGAGAGTCATTGCATACAGGTGGAAAGTCACTTGGGCACCTTCCTGTGTCACTAAACCAGAGCCTGTGCTACCATGTAATTTAAAATCAAAGTTAAAAGTTTGTGGGTTTGAATTGTTTGTTTCTTTTTCATTTTTAGGAGTGCCAAATCCCAATGCTCTATTTAAGTCAGCAGGAGAGTTTCAGGGATACTTCTTGCTGCCTTAGTTTTGTTGTTTCCTTGCTTAGGACCACTGTTGACAAGGGTGCTGCAGATCCCAGATATCCCCGTGCCTCTCCTTCCTCTCAGCAGCTGGGACTCTGCAACTGCTGGCGAGTGTGCCAGGCTCACCTGTGGAGGGATGGGTGTTTGCAACCTTGGCAAAGAGTCAGGGTGGGTGTGAGAAGTCAGAGCAGGATGTTTTTGGGTTTGTTAGGTTTTCTTCTGAGATTAATTGCACAGACTCCAGCGGGGTGTAGACAAGAGACCTTTATTAATACACACATGCAAGCTTTATATTTTTGCAAGATCACAGAATCCCAGAATTAGAAGGTTGGGAAGGACTTTAAGATCATCGAGTCCAACTGTTCCTGTCCTATGCTAAACCATATCCCTAAGTACCTGATCTACCCTTTTTTCAAACACATCCAGGGATGGTGACTCACCCACTTCCCTGCGTAGCCTGTTCCAGGCCCTGACAACTCTTTCAGTGAAAAACTTTTTGCTAAGATCTAATCTGACTCTGCCCTGGCACAGCTTTGTGCCATTCCCCCTTGTCGTATCACCTGTCACCTGGATGAAGAGACCATCTCTCACCTCTCTACAACTTCCTTTCAGGTAGTTGCAGGTGGTGATAAGGTCTCCTCTCAGCCTCCTCTTCCCCAGGCTCAAATGTTCATGCACTATCAGCAGTTCACTGATAGGGTACTGCCTTGTGTTCACACGCCTTAAACTTTAAGCTGGTAAGTTGGTTCTTCTGTTCAGCGCCTCTCTGAGGATCAACTCTCTCAGCATCAGCGTCCTGGAATTTCTCTCAGCATCAGTGTTCTTGAGGTTGTTACTTCTTTCCCTTGAGAATAACTCCAGCCAGTGCTTCCCTACAGATAATACTGTTAATATAAATACTGTGGATTCCAACATGTCTGTATTGGTGGGAGGATGAGCTGGCGCCCTGGGTCATCCCTCACATCCAGTTAACATGGTTGTCCCCTGCAGGGATTAGAGGAGAGCAGGGCAATGTGCTTCTGGCTCCCTTGCCTATGAGCAACACCTGCAGTTTAGGGAGCTGTTGCTCCTGCGAACCGGGACTCGTTCCTCAAGCAGCACGGCTGTCCCCTCCCCTGTCTGCACAGCCGGCTGGATCCCTGGCAGGGTTCTGAGGGCTACCGGTGAAACGCGGGTCTGGCTGAATTCACTGGCAAAATTTGGGAGCTTCCCCGGAGCATCTCCATTTCTCCTCAAGCAGCGGGTGTTGTTTCCCAGCCGGAGAGTGCCCTCTGGAGGGTGTAGGAGATGGTAAGGGTAAGGATCTTTATTTCGTGAGGTGGTTTATTTGGCTTTTTCCTTCTCTTAATGTTTTGGAGCCAGCGTGGCTGTTTGTCGGAGGCAGACAGGGAGGTGTGTACTGTAAAGCTCCCAGGGGCGAGCTCTGCACCAGTCCCTCACGTTGTCCGCATTTCTACACCCACCGCCTGATGCTAACATTTCAAATGCTGTTTGACACACGTACAGTATAAACAGTGGGAGTTTATACAGTGGGAGACACAATGTCTTGGTTCTGATCTCCTTCCAACGATGCCTGGCAGGTCCCCGAAACCAGCCTGCAGCACCCGGCTGTGCTGCTCCCCCTGCCCCAGGTGCTGCCTCTGGCTACGCGCTTGAGGCTCTCCGACTGCACAGAGCTGCTCCAGTGTTAGGCCACAGTTCAAATCCCTGGATAAATAGGGAAGCCAGGCTGCAAAGAAGTAGGGGCAGCTTTTTATAAAACAACCAAAACTTAGCCCTTTTCTCTGGCAGAAGTGGTTCTTCTGGTTCAGAAGTGGCAGCAGCATGAGCATGCAGTGCCGTAGCTATGTGGAACTGAAAACAGACAGCAAATGTGAGGCGTAAACACAAAAGCTGCAGTAAACATAAATCTTCCCCATATGTAGAGTTGTTTCTTGGAAAAATGGTGTCATCCTGTCTCTGTTAGGATATTCTGGTTTGAAAAAAAAACCAATCTTTATTTTTTTTTAAAAATAGTTCCAAACTTTTGTGGGTGGTTGGAATAAGGAATGTGCTGGTGGGAGCAAAGTGCTGAGTGCTCCGATGTTGCACTCTGCTGGAGCCAGACTGGGTAGTTGAATGTTGCAGTGGCTTATCTGGCAGCTGCTGGTTGAAGGCACCTTCTAGTGAAACAGCATGGGTGCTGACATTTTGAGGAACAATGTCAAGTACACGTCACGCCCTGCATGTCCTTTCTAATCCTTGTTCCTCTCCTGAGGTGTTTTCCAGTGTCAGTCAGCGTACCCTCACTCCCTCTTGCCAGGTTACTTCATGTTGTGAGGTGCCAGGAGGTGCTCCACGCTTGTAAAGCTACTTCCTCCTGCCCAGAGGTGGGACTGTTGTCCAGATCCAGCATTCATCAGCAACCACCAGTGGAAGAGAAGATGGGGTTAGTTGGGCTGGAGGCTGGGAAGACCCATGCTGGGGTTGTTGGGTGCTCTTCTACAGCTGTGTGGTGGCAGTGCTCAGACATCCTCATCGTCATTTGCTTCTTAGCAGCCAGTTTTTGCTCACATTTTTTCCCAGCTCCCTGCTCACCTTTCTCTTCTCTCTGTGTTTTTTCCTCAGGTCGAAAGCTGAGAGGAAAAGCCTTTTATTTTGTGAATGGCAAGGTGTTCTGTGAAGAAGATTTCCTGGTAAGCACACTGCTGACCCTTGTGCAGGCGTGCCTCAGCCTCTCCGGCAGACATGCAGCCTTTCTGCCCGGCAGCTTTGCCCAGGCTTCACAGGGCTCTAGTCCAGCCTCCTGCCTGTCCTTTCTGCCTTCCCATTTACCCAGGGAGGGCCAGCCCCAGCCATGGTGGCTGCCCATGTGTGGTGCTGGAAGTAGCCAGGTGAGAGGCCACGGTTTTGCAGCACAGAATCAGCAGTTAAAGCCGTAACCTCTCCAGATGGCTGCTTGAAAGTGTGTCTGTGGCTGTGCCATGGAGACAGGAGTGAGATGAATGGCTGCAGAAGAGTGAATGTGTGAATTTCCTTTTCCAATGAGCTGGTTTTGCTTGGGCAAGTTAACAGATAGCTCTCCATTGCACTTGATGGATCTTGTGTGAACGTACCTGAGCATGAAGCAACCCCCCCAACAGTCCTGTCCTTGGCTGGTGGAGATAAAAAGCTATATACCCTCTGGCCCAGAGACCTTGGGAGATAAGGCCTTCACTGAGACTTGAAAAAAATTGACCATTTGTTTGGGAAGTCTAGTGATTCACTAGGAAGTAGTGAGTTTATATTCTTTGTTCCCATCAGTACATTCTGCAGAGGTTAAAAATGGAAAGTTTGGTTAAATGCATCTAAATTACTTAATTTTTCCAGTCTGCATTTCCACCATTCAGAACGGACCGAAACCTTATCAGGTGATGCAGTGTGCCTGAGGGGCATGTTGTGGTCATGATGGGCAGTTCCTCACAGGTAGATCTCAGCAATAGCAAGGTAAAGGGTGCTTTGAGCCAAACCTGAATGTTATACTGAGAGCTAGGACAATATCACTGACCTCAGAGAAGCTTCAGTATATCTGTAACAGCGTAACCAAAGGTAGAATTTGGCTTTCCAAGCCCAGAAATATACAAATGTGTAATAAACATTTGTTTAATAATAATTTGTTTAATAAACAAGTTCCTGTCTTGTAGATTCATGTGGTCAGACAATCCTCTGGGGACCCATCCACAGCTTCATGTACTGAAAAAAAGATCTGGGAAGTTTAGTTTGTGTAAAGAGCACAAAAAGTCCAAGCAAATAATGCCTCACAATACAATGTTGTTTATGCTTCACTAACTTTGTGAAATTTTAAGCCAATTCTCTTTTGTCCTTGCAGTATTCTGGTTTCCAGCAGTCAGCTGACAGGTGTTTCATTTGTGGTCATTTGATAATGGACATGGTAAGTGATAATTGCTTTAGGGGAAAAAAAAATTCCACAGCTTTTGAGAAGAACACATCAAAAGCAAAATATATTCATATCCAGCACTGTCTGTTATCAGCTGCCAGTCTGCTTAGGGTGAGATTGGTAGCAGAAAGAAAAGCCACTGAGCCTTTTGTTGATTTTTGTGGGGAAGTGAAGGTGGCACCCTGCTGCGTGCAGTGCAGAGACTTTGCTCAGTCTGCTTTCAGCACAAGTTGGAGAGCAGAACCTTCAGCTCTCTCATCCCCTCATGGCCTTCCCTGAACTATGTATCTGCAATCCTGCCAATGCCTCTCCCTCAGAAGGGCTGCAGCTCTGCAGTGCTCCCTTCCTGTGGGATATCACGGGAGCTCTGCTGACCCTGTCTTTCCTGTAGTCGAGCTGTGGCCTCCCATGTACCTTCAGGGTGAAGCTACTGTCTTGTTGCTGATAATCTGGGGAACAGTTTTGACCCAGAATAGGTGACCCAGATCTGCCCAAGTCCTTGCAAACCTTTCGGTAGCTGTGTGGGCATCCTGATGAAGCAGGTAGTTCTCAATAGCCTACCACAGGTATCATCAACATGAGCGCAGAGTGGGTCACAGCTCAGGGGGTCAGCTGGCCTTTATCAGAACTGGGGAGCATTCAGTTGTGAGTGATCCAGAACAACACAGATCCACTGTCCTGTAGCTGGAGGTGTAAAGCTAAGCTGAGGCAAAAAAAATGAGGAGTTTCTGGGTGGTCAGTTCACAGCGTGCTGCCCAAGATTTTCTAATGCTTATCACTAATTATTACTGCTTGCCTGCTTACATAGGAAAGCATTAAAATTGAGCTATTTTATACTCAGAAGTCTGATCACCTGGCTGATAGACCATGGCATTCCAGGTTGTAATCCATGCCCCAAAGCCAGCCAGTGAATTCAGCTGTTGAGTTCAATACAGTTTCCACAGTCTGTGTTAATTGGGAAGCCAGGCTAGCGAGTACAAAGCTCTTTGGTATCTAAGGTGTTAGGAAAACCTAGCAAGAGTATTTTAGCCTTTCATGGAGAGTATAAAGACATATTTCCTTTTGTAGGCCTGGCACATCTTGCCTTGTGATCCTGCTAAGTATTCTTCAGCTGTTGGCTTCAGAAATTATTTTCTTTCCTGTAAATTCTGTCACTTCTATACTTTGTAATGCTAAATACCTTGACTGAGACTCTAAATTGTTTTCTTTCCTGTGCTAATAATTAATTTCTCTGGAAGCAGGTGATATATATTGATTCCAGCTGCTCCTTCCATCCCTGTTAACTCATTTTCCTGATGAGGCATCTGAAAAATGGCCTAGCTCTGCTGATGAGTATGCAGTCTGTTTATTATCTTCACCTTTATTGGCTGCTCATATGCATTTTTCCTGTCTCTTGGTTTGTTGCAGATCCTGCAGGCTCTAGGGAAGTCATATCATCCAGGCTGCTTCCGATGTGTGGTCTGCAACGAGTGTCTGGATGGTGTGCCATTCACTGTAGACTCTGAAAACAAAATCTACTGTGTCAGAGATTACCACAAGTAAGGACCAAATAAACCAGCAGAGATGTTGCAACCAACCAGCCTATAATTTAGCTTTTCAGCTAATTAGGGAGTGTGGATTAGTTAAACAGGGGCAGAGTTAGAAGCTAGAAGTTTGAGGATGGGGCTAGGCCCTAGAAATTCCCAATGTCTCACTTTTTTCCCTGCTGTTGGCTCCTGTGTAACTTTGAGGAAGTCACTTAATCCCTGAGTTTCAGCTTCTGCAAAGCAGAGGCAGTGAGAAATCATGCTCACCAAGTGTTCAGTGATGCAAGAAGTTAATCCTCTCTAAAGGAAGACTGTGAATGCCTGTTGAAATCAACATGAGTTGCTTTTTGAGTGGTTGCAGGGCTAGGCCTGGCTTTTCAATGCTTTTGGAAATCACTGGTGAACGTGCAAAGTGAAACTTTCACCCAGCTCTAAATAAAACAATCAACAAATCCACTTAAATAATCACTTCTTGTTTAGACAGTAAAATAAAAGGGCTGAACTCTTAGCTGGTAGTTATGATATTAGAGCTGCATACATTTTGAGCGTCCATCTGGCTCACTATGCTCTTTGCTCCATTTTCTGAGTATTAAGTAGAGTATTAAGTGTTGCTCAGGCAGCCCCTGGAACTGTTCAATGTTAGGCCAGGATTAGAGTTATCTCCATATGCCACCATTGTACTGAAATGAGGCATATTTCCTTGCAATTTAACTTAATTATTTGTCATGTTGCAGTGTGTTGTAAAGCCTTAAGGAGCCATACAGTCCCATGGTATTTTCTCTGAGCAACAAGGCTGCCCCTTCTTTTGATGTGTTTTTCTGGGGACAATCCTGCTCGATTCCTTTCAGTAGCAACCAATAATTTTACAGTAGGTTTTTGGGGGTTTTTTTTCTGGCTCTAAGTGTAAAATGTAAGGTCTCTTTTTGCCTGATTGAGCAACATGTGGCAAACATTACTTATAATCAATGCTAAAATGAATTTATGATCTCGGGATGCAGAGCTTTCCTGTGGATAAGTTATTTACAGCTGCAGCTTTTCATCTTCTCCTAGAGAACACACAGGCCTCTGTTTGTTTTGGTCTTGATCTATAACTCACCATCAATTTCTCGTTGCTCTTCCAGAGTTCTGGCTCCAAAGTGTGCAGCATGTGGACTTCCCATTCTGCCCTCCGAGGTGAGAGACTTTTATTCTGTATCCCCTTGGGGGAGGGAGCATCATGTCTCAGATCTTTCTCTCTTTCACACTTGACCCTATGTCGAGACAAATCTCCTTGGGAATGGGGAGAGATGATCCCTTCCTCCAGCACGTAGCTTTTTGACCTGAGCTTATACACTGCCCTTGAGATGTGACCCTTCTTTTGCTCTGAAATGAAGGTTATTTCTGCTGACCCAAGCTGGGGTTGTTTTTTTTTCATCTCCTGCAGTGTTACACTGCTCTTAGTTTTATGTTAAGGGTGGTGGTGCTCATGGATGACCTCTGGGGTGAACTTGTTTTAATGCTTCCAGGAGATGCATCTTGGGCAATTTAAAATGCTGAGAAATGCGATACATGGAAACTAACTAAATCTTTAATGCCTGATTTGGGCTAGATGTGCCTGTTAAACAGAGGGAATTTAACATTTCTGGGATTACCTCTTAGAGAGTAACTGCAGCCGATGATGAAGCTGTACTGTAACAATAACTGCAGGTGGCAGGATTTATTTGTGGCGTCCGACCAGCAGATCAAACGCATTTGTTCAATATTCACATTATTGCAGGAAGCAATCTACAGAGTGCATGTACAGTCTGATCCTGCTGTAATCCTCTGTAATTTCTCTTTCGCTTCAATGCTCACAGGGGTCTGATGAGACCATTCGGGTTGTATCCATGGACAAGGATTACCACGTGGAATGTTATCGCTGCGAGGTAGGTCAGCAGCTGTCTCAGCGAGTGATAACTACTGTTACGTTTAAGATGGAGATTAAGTCTCCTCACTTCCAGTAGTGGTGGATGAGCAATTCAAACCTTGCATTGTGTGACCCTTTCTATCAGCAGCTGAGAAACTTCCACTTTGACAGCAGAAGTTTTTTGCAGCAATGATTTCATTTTCTATCCACTGAATTATGGGCAAAGAGATAATGACCGCTTTTAAATTTGGCAGCTTATTTGTTAATGAAAGAAACATGGAGACTTAGTAAGGGGAGAAACATGGAGGCTTGCTACCTTTCAGGAGCCTTGAGCTCCAGGTCACATTAGTGTATCTGATTTCCAAGTCAGATTGTTTAAAAATGCCAAGGTGACGACTGATCCTGCCTGGTGTAAGTTACCTTCCTTCACTCTCATGGGAAATGAATGTGTCATTGGGGCTGGGGAAAGGATACGTCTGCACAGAAAAAAATCCCAAGAGATGCCAGCTCTTAAACAGTGTTTGGCCTCTGTGCAGGGCTTCCCAGAGAGACTTCTTACTTCTGCTCTGTGAATTAAAAGAAATAAATGTCATCTGTCATTGCGCTCGTATGCAGTGGGTAAAGGCCTGACTCAGCAGGCCGGTTTCACATCAGTACAACTGCAGTGAATGTAATGTGAAGAGGTGAATCCCACCTGAGAGTGTAAAGCGACAAGAGCACATTTAAAATACACAGGGCTGCACCTCACTACAAGATAAAGCTTATTCAGGAAGGCTGCATAGGACAAATTTGTACAATGCTGCCCCTCAAAATGCTTATTGCAGATGCTTTCCTTCTTATGGCAAACGTTGGACTTTTTAGGAGGGAGCTGAGTGTCTTCTCTCCTTGTCACAAAGTAACCCTCCTGGAAGCCAGCCCCTGCTTGATGCTGGGAGATGAACCCAGGCTCTAATCATCTGCATGGCCTCTCTTTACAGGACTGCAGGATGGAGCTGAATGATGAAGATGGGCATCGCTGTTACCCACTAGACGAACATTTGCTTTGTCACTCTTGCCATCTGAAACACATAGAGAACGGCACTAGCCCAGCAGCTGTGTACCAGCCCCACTACTAACCAGCGTGGCCGACATGGAAAGGTCTGGGCAGAAGACTTGTTACATGATCTCCCTCTCCCCACCCTCAGTTGATTTCCTGTGCATATCTGTCACCAGCTGGCAATGTTCCTGTAAAGGGATATGAGAGATTCTCGCTGGATTCTCAGTACATAAAGACTGTATGTTTGTGACTTCTGGCTGTATCAGACCACGTCTACTTGCCCAAGAGCGTGGCATGTGTATCTAAACTGATTGGTTTCCTTTTACGTGCCTTTTTCTGCTGTCTGGAGATTCCTCTTGGCTCATTTGGGAAGATTCTTCAGTGAAAGCACAACTCGCTTGTCGTGCCTATGAACTCAGATCGTGCCACGCACAGTTAATTAAAAAGTCAGAGGCTGGCTTGCCTGCCTGCCTCCCTGCTGGGGACATCCCGTCTTCCTGACAAGCACACTTCATCAGATTCCCTGAAGGACATTAATACCAGTTTTTAGACACTCTTTTTATTAATTCTTTAGGAAAAGGAAAGAAACGGGTCTGTGTGAAACAGTGTGCTCAGACCTTCCAGTTAATTCCCCAAGCTCTGGTATCAAGCCTGGCTGCAGAAAGCACCCTCTCTCCAGGCACGGCCCAGGCCTGCTGGCTGGCAGCTGGAGGCTGGTGACATCCCATTTTAAACAGAACAAAAAGCTGGAACAAGCTAGGCTTAAACTGCCGTGTTGACTTGGGGTCTGGGCTTCTGTGTCAGCACGATACGCCGTGGCCAGTCTGCTGTGTCAGAGGCTGAACAGAGGGTTATATTTGGAGAGGAAAGGTTGGGATGCTGAATGTGTGGACACGGGGAAGTCCAGCCTTGATCTTGCTTGCAGGACTTGCTTTGGAAAAAACCTCTCTGGACGCAGACACTAGCCTGAGTTTTCCAGCTTGTCCCCAGAACTCAGTCCTCCCGCTTCCCCTCCAGCCACTCCTTCCCGTGGTGTTTACCCAGCACAAAGCCATTTCATAATGGTGCTTATTTAGAGCTCTGGGAACAAACTAGAGATAGTTATGAAGGCTTTGTTACACAGGCATTTAGAGCCTGGCTCCACAACCTGTACTCAAATGAGTATGTTGGTATAAACAGATTCGCTCCCACGAATAATAGCAACTTATCCGAGCAAGGGGTGAGTGAGTTTGGCCCTTGCTTTCCGTTCTGCTGAGAAAGCAGAAAGGCAGCTTGTTTATCCTTTTGAACCCCCCTGCCCCTGCTTCATAGTCAAAGAAATCTGCTCCCCCAGTATGTGTAAGGTCAATGTGCCTGCAATGCATGTTCTGTAGGTACCAAACCTCTGCGGCCCCTTGTGTACAGGGTGCAGTTTTTGTTTAAGAACAAAGCTTTTAATTTAAAGTCTTGGATGTGGATGCAATCAGGGGGTTAGCTACCCTTTCTGATATGTGGTGTGGAAAACTAGTTAAATCCTAGTGCATCCATGCTAAAGATGTAAATTCAGATTTTTAGGTAGGATGATATTCTTGAAGTTTTTTTTAGTGAGGAGTCTACACTTAATTAGCCAATTAGCAGCACTGGGACTCCTGACACGAGTAGGTGCTGAGAACCCACTGTGGTTCAACCCCTTTTCCCATAGCTTGGATGTAGGTAGATGGGTGCTGCCTCATGAACCCAGGCATTGAGGGTTGGGGGCAACAGAATGCCCGGGGCAGATCCTGCAGTGCTTCCCCCTCCCCACTGCTGTGTCAGCTTGTGTCCTGCAACACAGCTGGGCCCAGGAGGGTTGTCTCGAGATGCAGCTGTGATCTTAGGACTGTGGTGGGAAATAACGCCGGCTGAGTGTTCCTGAAGAATAATTCAGACAGTCCTGGGTAGGTGGTTCCCCTCCCTGAGCTTTGGCCATGAAGGCAGGGAGGTATCCAAGTGGCTTCTGGGAGGGAGCTGGAAAGGCCAGCCCTGATCTGTCACTGGATGCTGTGTGGCTCTTGGTTTTTAGAGCAGCCCCTCACGCACATTTTCTGGCCTTCGTTTTAGGAAGTTCTGAAAACACTAGCAGGGCTGCTGTTTTCCTTTGAAGATTAATTTTTAGCAACTATCTCGCTCTTGCAGCCTTCCCCACAACCCCAGGCTGAGGAGGCAAGAAGGGGAGGGGGGAGAAGGATGATTTTCCCATGCGGAAAGCCTCAAGCAGCCCGTTTGCAGGCAGCTGTCATGCAGGAGCCTCCTTTGCATCAACGGAAAGTTGACTCTGGTTACTCCCGTCAGCCCTCCCTCAGTATCTCTCAGTGATGGGGAAGCGAAGGCTGTGCCCTACTTTCAGTTTTGAGGTCCTGTATAAATTATTAAGTGCCAATTGCTCTCCTTTATTCGGGGAGAGCCAGAAGCGACAATGTGAAGCTGTTGAAAACTAAGTGTCTTGAGTCTGCGGCATTTGAAACTGCTGCATTGTCCTGCCTCCCCTGTGTGTGCTAACTTGCACCGCTTCTACCTTTGGGAGCTTGAATTCATTTCAGCTCATCGTTATTTCTCCTAGGCTGTGGGTGTCCCGAGTCCCTGTTGATTGTCCCCGGAGCCTGACCTAGGTCCGGGAGAGGGGAAGACAAGGGCATCCTGCACAGGGGAGGCTTGTTCTCTTCCCGAACCCCCTCCCCGCCAAGCATCTGTGGAGCTGGAAGCCCAGAGAAGGGCTGGCAGGTAACCCTGGAACCAGGGGTGCAAGCTGTGCCTGGTCTGCAGAACAACTCCAGAAATCCTGTTAAATTGTGCCTGTCACCTGGCTGATGCGCATTGGGTCTTGGTGTTCACTCGAAGCTTCTCTTCTTTTTATTTATTGAGATGCTGAAATGTGCTATGGAAAGTTAAGTCCTAATTCCTCCCCCAGCGTGCTCTTCTGACTGGTTTTAGGGTAAGGGAGATCCCATTGTACTGGTAATGAGTAACTCGCATGCAAACAGTTACTTAAGTGAACTCCCTCAAACTTGCTTTCAGGAGCCAGACTTCATGAACAGCTTTTCTCATTCAGAACGTGCTTTTAAATGTCTATTGTTTAGATTATGGAGACTCATTTAAATAGGATTTTTTTTTTGCATAAAAGCCCCGGGGGGCGAAGGGGGTGCAGGCCCCAGCTGTAGAAGGGGCAGACGTTTGTGTGTGATCTGAAGTGTAAGAAACACTTGCGATCAAAGCGGTTTAGGAAACTGCCCTGACGTTAAACACAGGGAATGGCATTTTCAAACACCCTGGCGTTTCATGAGATCTGTGGCTCAGAGTTTCTGAGTTTTAGTTTCTGAGTTTCATTTGGTGGCTTTTAAAAGGTTCCCCCCCCCCCCCCCACTTCGGTCTTTCAAGGTTTAAATGCCTTTTTTTTATTATTATTTGGTAGATCTCTTTACTACAAAGTGAACAAAGCTCCTTGGTCTGGAAACAGTGGAGTCTCATCAGCATCAGGTTTGCTATTGCAGATGTGAAAGGGGGAAACTGGGCGCCTAAGAGCGTGTACGGGTCAGGCTGGCCGTTCGAAAAGAAGGGATGCCTTTGGCTGCCAAGAGAAGAAAGTAAACACCTTCCTGTGCTTTCTCCTTCTGCTGATTTTTAGCACCGGGTGAAGATGGGGCATCCCTGAGGCACAGTGTTTGGGTCTGGTCATAAGCACTGCTGTGACCTCCTCCTCCTCCTCCTCTCTGTCCCTTGACTTTACAGCCCTGGGTAGAGCCGCAGGCACGCGCTTCCTAATGAATTTAGTCCCTATTTTCCTCTGCCCTGGAATTTTTACTGCTTTGTTATTTCAGCCACAGCAAAACCGGGTCCTGGCTCAAAGAAAAGTAGACTCAGGCTCTCCATCCTTACTGGAACGCTTTGATTTTTGATGCTCCAAATTACCTGTCAGCCCGCTGCTGGTGGATGCAGCGGCACCTTTGTACTCTGCTGCTGCCGTTGCCATGAAAATCACACGGAGGACTCCATCTGCATTAAAGTCGAAGAATAACGGCAGGCAGTCCCACTAAAACCAGCAAGACTTCACACCTACGTGAAAACCAATGTGTGGGCCTAGGGCAGTGTTGGATCAAGGGCAGAGTGGGGTTTTTTTACAGGTGAGGCCTACCAGAGGATGAATCTCTGGCAGTGTAAAAGTTGCCTCAAGACCATCACTGGAGTGGACCGCCAAGATTTTTGTTCAGTAATCAAGAAATACATGTACTGAAGCGGTGGCGGTGTGTGAAGAAAGAGGGGTGTTCCTTAAAAAAATACAGCAGTTTTAGGGAGAAGAGGACAGGTGATTAGGGAGGGCGGGGGAGGTGGTGGCAGGGAGGAGCCTCACTAGTTTGTTGTGTTCCTGTGCGTTTATTGCGGTGGGTTTTGAGGGGAAGCCCACCTGCGGACTCTGGTCTGGATCATGCTTTTCCAGTGTCAGCCTCCGCTGTGTGCTCTGTGCCTGCTTTTTGGGACTGTGCACATGGATGTGCAGCACATGCTGCCCGCCAGAGACCTGCCTTTCACACCGCTGTGCCCATGCTGAGCGGGGATGCGTTTTGAGACGCCTTCTGTGCAGGAATGAGTGCAAGGACAAGTTGATCCAGGCTTGTTGCTGGAGAAATGCCTCTGTGGGCAGGGAAGGGCAGTGGCCAGAGGCATGTCCCTTTCGCCCCATCCTCTGGGGCCGAGCATCTGCGTCACTGGGAGAAGCTGGGAGGGTGGTTGCCTCTCCCGTCACTCTGCATTTGGCCACTCGTTTTTCTTTTCCATTTCCATGTCCTGCTGCTCACTGGCTGCAGTGGCACAAGGTGTACTTACCAATCGAGCACGTGTTCCATGAGCCCAGACAGAGCCCAGAGCTGCTCCCTCACCAGAAGGAGAAGCAAAATTAACCTTTTCCGAGTAACAAAAATCCTTCCCCTGCTTTCTTCCAGGGCAGCCAGGACCTCATGTGGGAATATGCATCAGTAACCCACTAAAATGAGACAAGAGATGGGAGAAAAAAACCGCCTCCATGCAAACAAAAGTGGTGTAGAGCCCAGTGAAGGCAGAGGACGGGGATGATCCCCGGTGCAGGGATGACCGGGCTGCCATTCCCAGCCCTGCTGTCACCGACTCCCGTCCCCACGCAGCAGGTCTGCGGTGCACGGCCAGACGGGGACCCAGGCGCACACACGCAGGCTGTGGCTTTCTGTATCCAGAAAGCAAATCTAGAGCCTGGCTAACGATACTGAACGGTACTAATTTTGTTTATATTTCCTTCAAAACTCCAGGAGAGAGTATTTTAGGATTTGTGCCGGTGTTAACTAACCTTAGCCACCTGTGAACACAGCCCTCTTTTCTTCTGTGCTGTTAAATATTTATAAACAATGAAGGCCGGCAGCCGGGCTGAAGCCGCTGGCCTTCTTGTGATTTCAGTGATTAAAGACAATACCATAAAGCAGTGCTCAGCGTCAAGTCTTTATCCTAAAATTTCCATGATCCTCATCACCCCGTGCCCACGGGAAGGAGTTAGCTGTGAATGATGGTTTCCCAGCCTTTGCCTTTCTCCTCTCCCCCTGCTGCAGTAGCTGAAGCACGTCCTGGCAGGGGGGGAACTGTCTTAGTGGGATTCACTGGGGATTTCCAGTCCTTCATAGGCCGCTGGGAATTGCTGAGGCCATCCCGCTCTGGCATCCCTCCAGGGACACCCTGCTCCTTGGGTGAGGAGCTGGCGGGAGATATGTGGGAGCAGGGTCTCGTCCCAGCACAGGGGTCTCCTTTACAGCGTTGGAGGGGAGGGTTTTGGGGAGAGTTCCTATAGCATAGGCTTCACTGCTCTGAGCAACTGTGACACCTCATATCTGAAGATGGCCAAGGGAGGTTCTTCTCCCCCTCTATTCTGCCCTGGTGAGGCCTCATATGGAATACTGTGTGCAGTTCTGGGCTCCCCGGTTCTAGGACAGGGGCCTACTGGAGAGGGTACGCAGATGATTAGGGGACTAGATCATCTCTCTTACAAAGAGAGGTTGAGGGACTTGGGACTTCTTAGCCTAGAGAAGAGAAGACTGAGGGAGGATCTTATAAATACTTGAGGGGTGGGTGTCCGGAGGATGAGGTCAGTCTTTTCTCAGTGGTGCCCAGTGCCAGTGGGCATAAACTTGAAGTTCCATGTAAACATGAGGGAGAACTCCTTTACTGTGAGTGTGACAGAGCACTGCAACAGGCTGCTCAGAGAGGTTGTGGAGTCTCCATCTCTGGAGACATTAAAAACCTGCCTGGACACTGTCCTGTGCAGCCTGCTTGAGGTGATTCTGCTCTGGGTTGGATATAAGTGAACTCCACAGGTCCCTTCCAACCCTGAACATCCTGTGATGAGGAGCTTGAGTACTGCTGGCTGAGCAGCACCCCAGCAGCAGGGAGCTACCAGCTACAATGAAGTAAATAAGATTACCGGTAATTATACTTTAGGGGGCCACCTCTTTGAGACAAGAAGCTGCCCAAAACTGGAGATGAATCCCAGAGAGCTGGATGCAGTGGGAAGTTGCCCGGGTCTGCTCTGTGCTAGACCCCCAAACCCAGGGTCCCCCCCACAGCCCAGACGGGCTCCAGCCTCCCCTGCAGCAGCTGTCCCCAGCGTGGTGTCAGCGGTGGGGGGCTGTCAGGGGCCACACAGAAGGCCACAAGCCCCTGCAGTGCCACCCAACCCTTGTGGAGAGAGCTGCAGGCTCCTGTAGCTGGTGGGCCCCCACGCCGGGGGCGTAGCGCTGGTTGGGGTGGGGGGGCTGCCCGGAGGCAGAGGGGGTGAAGGTAGCACCTTTGGGCTGGGGAACAGGAGGGGAAAAAGAACAAAGCCTGTGCGGGGAAAAGGAGGGGGAAAAAAGTGAGCAGCCGAGCCAGCCAGGAGTCGAACCTAGAATCTTCTGATCCGTAGTCAGACGCGTTATCCATTGCGCCACTGGCCCTGCTCGTGGTAGTTTATCTCCCCGCAGAGCAGTTAACACCAAGCTGGCGCGGGGGCGAGGTCTCCCGGCGGAGGACAGCCAATCCAACACGACCTCCCTGCTCACAGCCCCACCCAGTGGCTCCCGTGGGGCGTGGCTTACCACCCCACCCACGCGCCGGCCAATCCCCAGCGGCTTCGCTCAAACACCTCCGCCCCTCTCGCCCCCGGTAACGCGTCACTGTTTCGCGATGTCCTGTTGGCCCCCGGCGCGCCGGGGGCGGGCTGAGATCTCCGCGGTTTAGCCAATCGCGAGGCCGCAGAGTCGGCCCAGGCCCTCCCCCTTCCTCCATAGGTGGTGCCCCGCCCTATGGTCCTCGCTAGCGTGCCCGAGTAGGTTTGTCCTGTGCGGTGCCCCGTCCCTCAAGGCCGGGGGACGCGTCAGTCTGGAAGGGAGGGAGCGGCCGGGTCCGAGGGGGCGAAGCTGAGCGGAGCCGGCGGCGGCCGGAGACAGCTGGAGGGGGACGAATGGCGGCGGCGGGAGCGGCGGCGGCGGCGGCCTACGGCAGCCTGAAGCTGTGAGTGACCCGCCGGGAGGGGAGGACGAGGCTCTGTCACCCGCCGCTGCCGGCCCGGCCGGGGGGCGGGGAGGGGCCGGCATGGCCGCTGGAGCGGCGTCCGCTTGTCCCGTCCCCTCGCCGCGCGGGGTCCCGCCGGGCAGCCGGCTGCCGCTCCCGGCCGTGGCCGCGCGGGCGTCCTGTGCGGTCCCGTCCCCTCGGCGGGGCCGCCTCTCGCCTTCGCCTCCTGGGCCAGCGCAGAGGGCTTGGCCCGAGGCGGCGGCTGCGGGCGGCAGCCCGGGGCCGGAGGCGGGCGGACTTTGGAGCCCCTTTCCGCGCCCGTCTGAGCGCGCTGCCGCGGGCGGGGGCGCTGCTGCCTCTCTTCCCCCGGCGTGTGCCGAGGGGGCGCACCCGTGCGGGGCCTCCCCGGCGCCCGCCGTAGCCGGGAGAGGCGAGTCAGAGCGGCCGCTCTGCCGCCGGGGCCCCTCGGCTGCCTGCCCCGAGCTGGCTGGGTGCCTTGTGCAGCCGCTGGAGCGGGCCGGTACCGGGAAGCCCCGTGCGCGCCGCGGCACTGGCCCGCAGGAGGTTCCCCAAGCGTCCTGGCCCGTCAGCCCCGGGCGGCGAGGCTTCGCTGCCGCCTGCTGCCCTGGAACTTTGGGGCTCCCCTGCGCGGTGCCGCCCGGACTCCTCGCCTTCTCCCAACCTCCCGGTTAGGGGGCGAGCGGTTTTCGCGGGGAAGGTAACCCCTTGGCGCCGGCACACGCCAGATGTCTGGCCGCTGCCTTTGTACACCGAAGGAAGTTGCGTAACCGAAGCGATGCAAAGTTAAAGCCGAAACGGCGGTTTCCATCGTAACCCCCCCCACGGGCTGGCTCAGGCTCCCGAAGGCAATTCCTCGGGGCGTGGGACTCCCCCTGGCTGTCTGCAGCCAACGCTGAAGTGTCCTTGTGTGTCCTAAAGGCGTTCCCAGGCTTTTGACCTCTAGATATTGGCTTGAAATGGTGTAAGTGAGTTCCTGCTGCCTGAAAACAGCCGCACTATCCGAAAGTTAGTGGGGTTTGGGGTTTTTTTTGAGCCTGATTTAACTGTGCTTAATGCTCCGTTAAGTTTCATTCGGTAGTCACCTCTTGGGTTCAGAGCAGACGTGCCTGGATCTTTGTTTCTTGGGTGCCTGTACAGTTTGCTGCGGTGCTGCTACGTATTTAAAGACCACTGGCTTTGTTTCCTTATTTCGGTTGGGTAGCTATGTGAGGGTGCACAAACACTGGAGATAGCTGAGTGTTAAGGAAGGGTGAGACCATCAGTGATGGTTGAAAGACTTTGTTTATTTGGCCAAAAGCTTTTTTTCCCCCCCCTTCCTGCTTTCGCCTAAACGATGTTTGTCTTTCTTTAAGCTGAACTTGTGATCTTTTTGCCTGCAGAGGAGAAAAGGTGAGTTGTACAAGTAGCAGTTGCGTGGCTTGTAGTACACACAGTCCTCCTCACTGAAAAGTTTTTAAGTAAAAGCCCTCTTCTAGATACAGGCTAGTAAAAGAATTCCATCCCTTGAAGTTTAATCCTAACTAACAGTAAGTTTTGGTATTTTTGGAACATGGGTGTTTCACATGTAGCCTAACATGTTTTTTTGGTGTTTTTTTTTATAAAATTGAAAACAGAATTGTTTTTTGTTCTGAGAAATGGGCTTTTTTCTACTGCTGCTACACCGAGTTATGGTAATGTCTGCAGACTTTCTACCAAGCATTTTAAGATAAAGGACTGTAACTTGAGTCACAAGTTGAACTGACTGTATAGTCAAGGTCCAAAGGAGAATGTTCCTCTGAGCAATCCAGGCTAGACTTCAGTTTGAGGATTTAGTGGTAACAGTGGGTTTCTTTTTTTTTTGTGTGTGTGTGTGACTTCTGGCTATGAAAAGGTCAGGTTTTGCAGTTGCACCTCTTCTCTGTAGTCTGGTGACCCTGCAAGGAGCTTCACTGACTGTAGCACTCTGTGGGATCCCATTCTGTACATCCAGTTGTGGGTGCTAGCTCTGAGCACACACCTCTTGGGTTTCTCATGGTGTCAGTGGTGGTGACCTGTATGCCTTGGTCAGTGTCATCAGTCAAGTTCAGGCAATACCGGTAGGAATACTTCTGTCTGTGCTGCCGTTGGGACTATGTGAGTTACACCAGCAGTTGTTGGGGAGAATTATTAACCTGCAAACTGCTGTTCAGGGTTGTCATCTGTGTTGCTGCTGTGTTTGTTTAACTGGTAGCCTCAGGAATGAGTTGTAAAATTCAAATAGCTATTGTAGGTACTAAACTAGTAGATGTTAGCCCAGCCTAATAATCAATGAAACCTGATTGGTAAAGCTGTCTTCAGAACAGACAGAATCCTGTCTGTTGTTTAGGTTTACTTAAAATCACATTTTTCTTTGTTCTTGTGTGTGAAGACTTATCTTGCTGTTAGTGTCAGCCTCCTCAGTATCCCGGTGTCTCTGACACTAGCTGTGTTTGAAATTGAGGTCCTCTCACCCACAGTTTTGCCTCTGTGCTTTGTGAATATTCTGGTCATTTGTTAGCAGCCCCTGGGCTTGAACACAGTACCTTCCACCTGTCTGTATTTGGGGAGAGGTCCAGAAGTGCATCTTGTCTTCAAATTGAGGTTTTTCCCACTTGTTTTCCAAATGGGATTTTCAGAGTTTGGATGGCAAATACGTCTAGAAAACGACTACACATCTATATTTATTTTTTTTTCTTCCTTCTTCCACCCCTGTGAACTCAAGCAGCTCTAATGGTGAGGTGAAGTTCAGGGATGTTAATTGAGGAAGGCATTAATCTATGCAGTAAGTTTTTTGCCACAAGTCAAACTTCACTGGAAACAGTTATCAGGAAGTTATGCCTTTAATAGGTACCTCTTTGGTCTTTAAATGGTGTTTCCTTTACTGTTTTGGTTTGGTGGTGGGTTTTTTTTTTGAAATCCTGGGATTATATTTCCTGCTTCATCCCTGGAACAGCTACTGCTCCGTGGGAGATGTTCCAGTTCTTGAGCTGGTTCTGCTTGAGGAGAAATATTTATTGTAGATGTATAATTAGCTCACCTAGAAAATCTGGAATCTCAGGAGTGTTGAAACCGGCGGCGCGTTAGCACTGTTACTTAACACACTGCTGGGACTGTGCCGATGCTGATGTCCTTCCTCCCTGTATCTCACTACAGACCACTCTTGTAGCCTGAGTACAGCAAATGCACTGCTGCCCAGTACAGGTGTGCTGCTGGGACTGTGCATATGCTGATGTCCTTCCTCCCTGTATCTCACTACAGACCACTCTGGTAGCTTGAGTACAGCAAATGCACTGCTGCGCAGTACAGGATGTGCTTTTGGCTCACTCTATTGCAGTGTTTAGAGGCTGACATCAAAGAGCTTCCTGCATTAGAGCAATGTTAAGTATATTTATGGTGAAATAATCAATTACTGAAGTAAGGATTTAGCTATTGAGGCCTAGAAGGCTTAAGTGATATTGAGTGAAGTACTATCTTTAGTTGCCATTAGAGCATGACGGGTTGTCTTCCATGCTGTATCTGAACACAGGAATACTCTTGTCTTTGATTAGGTAGGTCTTAAAATGTGGGATGCAACTCTGCATCATCTTCATGATGTGCAACACTGCTTTGTAATATAATTAATGAAGTGAAACTCCATGATAAATGTGTGAACTACAAAAATACGATCGCACTTAACTGTAAATTAAGTAGGCTTTATGCGTGGTGTAAGCAAGCTGTGGTTTTGGTTTGTTCTGTGTTGGGAATCAACAATTTCTTTTGTAAGGCAGCCCTTTGCCTTGGATTATTAAATGTTTTGATTAATAGCTTAAAAAGTGAAGGTGATGTCTTTAAAGAGACAGCCATGAAAGCGGGCCGTTCAAACCTCAGAAGAGGTTTTTTTCTTAGAGCCTAAGATGCAGCTCAAGGGTTTTGAGGTTGGATGACTTCCTCTATTACTTTCTTGTGAAGCACAGGAATACAGTAAACAGGAGTTGACTGAAGAAGAGAGTATTTCATAATGTAAATAGCTAACAAGAAAAAAAACCCCACAGAAGTTGTGAAATTTCCTGCTTTAAGGTAATTTCAAAGTATCTTTGCTTTTGTAGCTATTTCCAGCAGATTTTGGTGGAAAACCACGTGTGACTTTTATAACTACAGTGACATAGAATCAGAATGGCAAGGGTTGGAAGGGACCCGAAGGATCATAAGGCTCCAACCCCCCTGCCACAGGCAGGGCCACCAACCTCAGGCCTGGAGCTACACAAGGTTGCCCAGGGCCCCATCCAACCTGGCCTTGAACACTTCCAGGGATGGGGCATCCACCACCTCTCTGGGCAGCCTGTTCCAGCACCTCACCACTCTTTCTGTAAAAAACTTCCCCCTAATATCCAATCTAAACCTTCCCTCCTTCAGCTTTAATCCATTCCCCCTTGTCCTGCCATTATCTGCCCTTTTAAAAAGTTGATTCCCCTCCTGTTTGTATGCTCCCTTCAGGTACTGGGAGGCTGCAATGAGGTCCCCCCGCAGCCTTCTCTTCTCCAGGCTGAACAAGCCCAGCTCCCTCAACTTCTCTTTGTAGGGCAGGTGCTCCAGCCCTCTAATCATGTTTGTGGCCCTCCTCTGAACCCTCTCCAACAGTTCTACATCCTTCTTGTGTTGGGGGCCCCAGATCTGGACACAGTACTCCAGATGGGGTCTCACGAGGGCAGAGTAGAGAGGGACAATCACCTCCCTGTCCCTGCTGGCCACCCCTCTTCTGAACCTTGTTCAGATATGCACTGTAAATGTGAAAAACATGTTTTATTCAAAGCCTGACTTGGATGCTACTGAAGTAATGATAAAATGAGATACTGAGTTAACTTGCATTCAGGTTCAAACTGGCCAGAGGTGCTCTTGTCCCTTTTGGTCTTCTCATGCCTGTGTAGAGCAGTCTCTCGTCTAGACATTAAAGGTGCATCTAAAACCTTGCACTGTAACTCAGTGCTTAGGCTGGTTTTGGAGCACGTGGGGACTAACTTCATGACAGCCACTTAAATTTCCCTTGTTTTACTGTGCTACTGGGTGCACTCACTTATGTCAGTGACCAGAATGACTTCACAAGAGTGATAATGCCTGAACTAAAGAAACTTGAAAATCAAAAGGCTTCATTTTTAGTGAGAGATCCATTGAATTTTCTTTTTGTTTCTTAAAGGCAAAGCTGAAAGCGTTTCCTAATTGTCATCTCTGTGCATGCTTTTTACATAGGGTCTCTCCTTTTGACTGCTTCTTTTGCAACAGAAGCTGAAATAATAAGTGCCTTTAGTTAAAGAAAACAAAGCCCTGCACCCTAACAAAAACCAGCCCCAAACTCAAACCGAGGCCTGATGTGTGACTGTGCTGTATTTTCCTTCTAGGCAACCTTTACATCGCTTGCAGATAATTGTGAGGGTTTTTTCCCTTGGGTTTGAATTGTAGGGATAAAATTTACTGAATGAGTTGCTTTAACTCTTGGCAGCAATCCACACATCTCCAGTTTGAGAAGATGTTAAAAATAAAATCCTAGTCACCTTCAGTAATGCTTGAATTTGGTGTTTGCAGTGCTTCTGTACTTTTCTTAGTCTTGGCTACCATGAGTTAGGCTATCAATGGCACCTATTTCTGTTTATCCTTTAGCTACATTGAGAAATACTCCGTGAAAAAGGTGGTCAGGTTTTAAAAAAAAAAGTATCTGAGAGGATTTCTGGTTTTGTGGAGGTTTTGTTGTGCAATGATGGAAGTGAGATATTGTTGTAAAGAGTTCTTGATGTTTTAGATGGTTATAGACAGCAGCAACAGTGTATCCAAGGAGAAGACAGACACTGGTATCAGTTATGAAGGTTATACAAAAGCAGAGAGTCTGGTATATGAAAACTAGTTTCAAAAGTAATTACAGAGATTATGGGCTTCTGGAAAATACTGATTTCTTTATTATTGCTTTTGTTATGATACTAGTACTTGGACTTTCATATGTTCCTTATTTCATTAAAAGAACAGAATTTATCTGTCTGCAGATTCCTAATCATTGTGAATGATCCTTCTCTCAGCGTCCTAATATCTTCTCAGATCAGCAAGATAAGTGTGTGTATTACATTTCTAAGCTTGTGATAGACATACAGACCTGGTACTGAATAGTCTGTGGAAAAATACTATTCTTGCATGCAGTTTTCATCACCTTCCTTGCTGAAAGAGAAGTGGGAGGCAATCATCTTGGTTATAGCAATCTTCTTACAGTTTAAAGCGTTGTCTCAATGAGAAGGAGCCTGCTAGCCTGGTTCTGGCAACTGGTTGAGTTTGTAAATCACCGTTTGGACAGAAACCTCTTTGAGTTGGGCCTCTTCTTCAACTATATTTCTTTTAGAAAAAACCCCAACTTATTACAGAAATAAGGACTAAGAGAATCATCTTTGTAATATAAACTTCAAAGAGCACTAATTCTCCACTTCCTCTGAAGCAAGGATTTACTATTTTGCAGGGCATTGGACTTCTCAGTCTGTGGTGTTCTGCAGCTGTATTTATGTATTTCTTGGTGGTGATCCCAGCAGAGGAGTGTTTGTCTAAGTTCTCTCAACTTCATAGACTGGCAAGCTGATTCCTCCTGCCCTTTCAGAAAGACCTCCAGAGCAAACCAGCCAAAGCTCCAAAACAGTTGATGCCAAGACTGCTCCAATGTATTGGAAGGTGCTGAAGCCTGGAGCTGGTTTGTCCATTGAACTGAAAACCGGGATCACTCCATCTTACGTTCTCCATGGCACTTCTGTCACCAAATCTGATGGTGGCAAGGACTGTAGTTTCCTTCTCTGCATGTTGAGGGTAAAACATAGCTTAAGCAAAGATAGAAATGTATGGGTGTTGTTTAAGAGGAGATAAGGGTGATTAAAAACTGTTAAGAAGACAGTGGTAGTGACAGGAGGCAAAATATGGTCTGGGATTTGTGAGAAAGAAATGCTGGGGGCATGTCTGGCTAAGCAGGGTGAATGATGTGTATTGAGAGGCCAGGCATAACTTGCACTGGCAGCCTTAATTTGCTAATTTATCTTAACTTGTGGCAAAAGACTTCATGTTCTTCAGGGATAAATTACAATTCTTGAGTGTTGCAAATAGAAAACTTGTTTAAATGACAAATATGCTATGTCTGTGAGCTTTTTTTAGTTCTATGAAAACAGGCTTTTACTAATCTGCAAGTAAATCTCGGTGCTGAGACTATAATACAGTCACAGAATGTAATCATCTCCAGTAGCTTCTTGTCTGTCTTGAACTGGACACAGAACTCCAGGTGTGGCCTCACCAGGACAGAGCAGAGGGGGCAGATCACCTGTTTTGACCTTCTGGCCACTGTTACAGAATTTCACTATACTTCAGGTTACTCTAGGCTTGCTGTTATTAACAGCTCAGTTTGGCCATCACCTCAGTGAGCTGCAACCCAAATGTTATGTTTATGATTTTACATACTCTTTTTAACACAGTTGCATCATAGACTAAGTCCTCCATTTTGTAGGTGAAAGTCCATCATTTGCCTCTGTCTTTTGGGTTTTGGTGGTTACTCAGTCTCTTTTCTGCTTTGGGCCTTAGATTCTGCTTATCTGTAGGTCACTGTCTCTTCTTTCCCAAGGCTTCAGTATTCAGTGTTAAACATCTAAATTCTTAGAACTCTACTTAACTATAAAATAACTTCATCATCTCAATTGAGAGGAGAATGAGTAAAGCATTTTAGTTTGTATTTCTGTACCTACCCTAGTCAATCCTTCATAACTATCTACTGATTAACTTGACTGAGGACTAACTCCTCCATGGAAAGGGCTATACGTGGGACACTGAGGCAGCTTAGTATGGTTTGAGCTTACTGTTTAAAACCACCTGTGATTGCATAGCAGATAATGCCTTATTAATACGATTCCTTCATAATAATAATAAACTAACATAGTATTTGTACTAAATTATGTTCTCCTTTAACACCTACGTTCTTCTTGATGCACCTCAGGACACTGTTGGTGTTCTTGGCTATGAAGGCACATTGCTTGCTCATGAAGAGCTTCTTGGCCATCAGGACTCGCAGGTCAGCCCCTAACCTGTACTGGTGCCTGGGGTTATTCCTTTCTAGGTTCAGGACTCCACACTTGCCCTTGTTGAATTTCCTTAGGTTCCTCTGCACCCAAGTCTCTGGCCTCTCCAGGTCCCACTGAATGGCAGTGCAGCCTTCTGGTGCATCAGCCACTTCTAGTTCTGTATCATCAGCAGACTGGCTGAGGGTACACTCTGTCCCCTCATCCAGGTCACTGGTGAATAGGTCGAACAAGATTGGACCCAGTGCAGTGCCCTGGGGCACAGTGTTTGCTACAGGCATCTGACTGGACTCTGCACTGCTTATGGCAACCCTCTGAGCCCTGCCATTCAGGCAGTCCTTGGCCCACCTCACTGTTCACCTACCTCACCCACACTACTCCAGGCTACGTGTGAGGGCATTATGGGAGACGGTGTCAGAAGCCTTACTGAAGCCAGGGTAGACAACATCCACTGCTCTCCACCCAGCCAGTCATGCCATCACAGAAGGCTATCAGATTGCTAAGGGTTGTCTCCCCCTTGGTGAATCCATGTTGACTGCTACTGATAACCTGGAAATTTTTCTACTGATAACCAGGAATTTTTTCCTGGAGGAAAAAAAATCCTCTATGTGCTTATTGGTGACCCCTGGAATGAGCTGTTACATTACCTTTCTGGGGGGTGGAGGTGAGGCTGACTGTCTTGTGGTTTCCTAGGTCCTCCTTTTAGCCCTCTTCTGTTCTCCATGTCCTTTCAAAGATTATGGAGAGTGGCATAGCAGTTGCATCATGGCCATGTTGTACTCAGTGAAAAGAGCTGCTTTCAAACACAGGTTACAAAGGGAAATGTTTAGTTGTGCTCTCTATGGTCAGTGTAGGTCTCTTTGCTTTCTTCATACAGAGCATTCAAAACCTGAAACTATCATTCTCACTACTTTAGCCATTTGTATAACCCGCTATGTTAAAATATTTTCAACTTAGACAGATGGGTAGGAGTGCCTAAAGGCTCTGTGTGGAAGGCATGACAGGTCAAACACTAAACTTTGCACTGTCTTTTCTCCAGTTTTTTGTTTTGCTTGTCAGCTGACTTCCCAGAAAAAGCTGACTGTACCTAAACCAAGAGAAGTTATGTAGCTGCAGCTTTCTCTTGGGGAAAAATGCCTACTACTGGCTTGTGCCAACTAGCAATAGGTTTCTGATGGCACTTTAGTATGTACTGATTTCTTCTTAAATGTGTTAACAAATTGAGGGCTTATAAATGCCTTTGAGCTTGTCTTGCCTGTTCTATCTGTGTAGATAGCTAGCTTGTTTGCTCTTCATCATAAAAATGACTCCCATTATTGCTGTGAACCCCCCTTAAAGAGCCAGGGTGCACATCCACACTCCATCAAAACCAGAAGCAGTGAAAGTCAAGTAGGGATTTTAAGGCTTTAGCGTCCAACAAACTGCATGTTTGTGTTTCTTACTCTGATGTTTTTAGCTTCAAAGATAAAGCATTTCATACCTGTACATGAGAGATTAAGAAGGCTGATTTCCAAGGGGAATACTGTTGATGTGTTTCCCATTTTAGTACCTATAGACTAAATTTCCTTTAAGAAGTTACATTAACTGATGAATACTTAACATGACAAATTGGAAAGCAGTAAATAGTTATGGGATGGTCTCTGGCTTTCCTGTAATCACCTAGAAAGGTTGTAGTATCACCATCCTTGGGGAGAGCCAAAACACACTTTAAGAAATAAGGTTTAACTTTGAAGTTGGATTAACTTTGAAGTTGGCCCTGCTTTTAGTGGGTGGAAGGGTGAGGTGTTAGGCATGTTAAAACTGGACTTCTAGACAGCTTTCAAAGGACTCCTCTGATCTGAAATAGGATTCTAATTCAGCTTTCTGAAGGATTAAAAAAAAAAATCCCCCAAAACAACAAAAAACACAGAGGGTGTGAAGAAATGTATGTGATCTATTTAGGGAGAAGGAGCCTAAAAGTATCTATCCTGTAGAATAAGCTTCCAGAACAAGATGTGTAAAAGTCTGACCCCCCAGTCTTTGTCAAACCTGAAACTAAGAAAAGTCATTATGAGTTAGGAAAATCAGTTCACCAGTGTTCAGGGTTGGTTATTTGCTTACTATTTCCTATCTGTAGCTACAGGCCACTTCTGCATATCTCTTGTATTGTCTCACAGTGTAACGTGTCTGGCTTCTTGCAGGCATCTCAACAGGTGTATTTCTAAGGAATGTTTCTGAAAACTTTAATTTTATGGTTAGTGTTGTACTACAGTTTATCTAAAGGAAATAGAGGTATGAACTCTGAGCAGGGTGTTAGTGTGTGGTTTGTCTAATGTGTCTGATGGCAAGGGGACAGGTCACCTAGACCAGGCTAATGAATCTGGGGGATGGTAGTGTTGAGACACCTGTGTCAATAAACTAGTGTGCGACTTCAACTCTTCTGTTTGTTTTTCTTCCTCTGTTTTCTAGTGGATTCTTCCAATACTTGGAACGCTCTAATGTGATATAGGTGGCTTTTATCACTGTGGACATTATTTTTGTATGTGTTAGTTGCATCAGGGATGTAATGCATTAGTTTCTGACATACTGGGAAGTATTTCTTCAAGCTTTTTGTTTTGGCTTATCAGACTAAGGGACATAGTTCAAACTTACATGAAATATGTAGTGGACCACTGTGTATGCAGAGTCACTTCCACTTCTCTAACTTTCAGTATTAAATAAGAATTGAGATTATTGAACAAGCCACCTAATTTACAGTAATTAATTTTACTAATTACAGTTAGTTTGAGTTGCTTTTCATGCTCTGTCAATGTCACTGGCTATTTGGGAAGTAATCCAGTGAGAATTCTGATTTTTTTTTTTTTTCCAGCTGAAATAAGGTTTAAGAATGCTCTGTCTTCACCTGATGAAGATAAATAAAGAACCTCAAATTAAGTGTTGCTAAACAAAATCCTTTTTCCTATCCATTCTGTTAAAGGCATATAACACCAGAGAAATTCTACGTGGAAGCCTGTGACGATGGAGCAGATGATGTGCTTGCTATTGATAGAGTCTCCACAGAAGTCACTCTTACAGGTATTCCCCTCATGGGTGTTTCTCAATATAGGCCTTTCTTGCCTACTACTTCATTGTAGGCACTCCCAGAACCTTAAACTGATAGTGAGTGAATTGCTTTTATCTTTAGTTACTGTTTTTAATGTGGTCTGTGTTCTGTCCTGCAAAGGACTTTGCTTGAAATGCTGCCACGCTGCAGGATCGCTGCTGTGGGTGACCAGGGTGGTAGTGCTTGCCTGGCTTTGGTAAGAGTAGGAACAGACTCATCCAAGCTGATCAGCATGGAGGCTACAAATACAAGATTAAATATGGGAAGGATTGAACACTGGGCTTCTGCAGCTTTTGCTAAACTGTGTCGTTGTTGTCTTTAACACTGATACCAGAGTTTCCTTAATGCCTCTGAAAACAGGAACAATAAAACCCTCACAGTAAATTTTGTTCTGCTGCAAAGCTGGATTTAAATGTCAGTGCAAGTGATTTTAAGCATTCTGATGCTGAGGTCATCAGAATTCTAGTTTAATTTTTAAAAATGTGAAAATAGTCAAAGAACTTGGATTAAACAACATGAAATTAAGGCAATGGGTGACTTCCCTTTTGATACTTAAGGAGTTTGTACCTCAGTATTACTAATCTCTAAAGAGACAGAAATGTTACAGTAATGTAAACACTGAAGCAATCATTCTGTTCCTTTTGGTATGCTTCATGTAAAGCAGTGTGTCCATCTCACTGGTAATTTTGTTGTAGTATAATATTTTAATTTCACTTTCAAAATTGGCCCTTTAAAACTGTTAAGACAGCTGTCCCAAGTCTTTTATTAATCTTCATCTGTTTGCATTACTGGTGCTTTATCACATGAGCCTGCAAGGTCTTTAAGAAAAGGAAAAATAAAGTGCTATCTATCTTTGTTCTTCAGGTTCTGGGAAGATGCCCAACTCCAGTGTGAGTGTTTGGGAAGTGTTTAAAAAAAAAAAACAAACAACCTTCTCTTGTGTTCCTCTGGCTAATCTAGAAATATGGATACATAAAAGTTTAACTTACTAGGAACTCAACTGATATTTTGATACCTAATGGTTCTCCTGGTGTGGGAAGGGATGCACTACTCCAAGCAGCACATCTCTGCTGTTGCTGGTAGTTTTGCAGAGATAGACAAAAAAGCAAGCCAGGTCTTCTGAAATGGAAATAAGGGGAAGCTCAGGAACAGCAGTCAGAAGTGGGAGGGAGGCACAAGCATTTGTGGCTTGTTTGTCCTTGATGTCTGGATGGTTTCAAAACAGTTTCTGGAAGCTGGCAGGACAGTACATTATTGAGGAGTCTGCTTGCTATACTGTCATGTAAATGAGCTTGGATATATTCATTTGAATAACTATTTTGACTAAACATGAGAAATCAGGTTAGAATGCTTCCTTTATCTCCCCCCCCACCCCAAGCCCTGTGTCTGACTCTGGAGTTCTGATGTGTTGCTGCTTACACTTAAGATTCAATATAGCTTGAGATTTGTCTGAGGAGCCTCGACAAACCTAGTTTAGCAGGGTATTTTATTCAATACAGGAATGAAGGAAGCAGTCTGACCCCCTGATGTTTTTTCTGCTTTTCAGTTAAGAAAGATGTTCCCCCTTCTGCAGTTACAAGGCCTATATATGGTATCTTGGGAACAATCCGATTGGTGGCAGGTAAGGAAAATGGAACTGTGCTCTCTAAAAATACTTAAGCGTAATATATTGCTAAAGAAGCTTTAAAAACAAAAGCCATTATGTGCAAGTGTCAGAGGTTTCACTTTCATCAGTAGGATGAGCTTTCCTTGTGACTGCTAGAGGACAGAAGTATCCAAATGGAGTTTATCACAATTTGTACACCTCTTAACCCTGCCTTTAGAGCAGCTTCAGTTTTAACTGAAAGCTTGTTAAGGAATGCATTTCAAATATGTGCAAAGAACTTCATCTACTCTTCATAACTGCTTTAATCTTAGCTGCAGGATTTTGTGCAACAGTCAGATACTACGTTGTGAAATTTGACTTTAAGTCAATAATCTTGGTACACAAATAACTGGAAGTGACAGGGTGATAGACTGACTGGTAGATGCAGCTGTTCATGTAATGATTGTGTTCCAACTGTTCTACAAATACAAAGAAAATTCAGCATGAGAAGGACAGAATGGAACAATTCTAAATTTTAAGGAGTTGTAGGATAAAGCAAGAATAAACTCTCCTCTTTCTAAATATCTCAGTAGTGTTCAGATCTAAACAGACACTACCTCAAAACTGATGTATAAAGTCTGTGCTTGCAGGAAAATAAGTGTTGCTATTCAGAAGATCTTTTGTGGGGAGGCTTTAGAGTTTGAGACTAATGGAGTCTGAGAAATGATGTAATAAGGAACACACATACCAAATAGAAGTCTCCATACATAAAAAGGAATTAAGTTCACTCACTGCAGTATTCTCAACTGAAGCAACATAGCATTGTGTTAAAAGCAGGAATTTTTGTCAGGATCTTAAACCACTGACCTTTATATGCTCATATTCTAAAGGGCTGTGGATCTTGCAGAGTATGAGCGATGTAACAGGCGCCTGTTGTAGGTACTTTACAAGCCCTGATTATTTTTAAACTGAACTGTCCAAAAGGAATTTTCACAGCTTCCAGGCTTGGTAATGACTTTCACTTGTATGACTGAATATTATATAAAATACAAAAATACAGAAGGAAGTTCTTTTAATAGCCTGGGTTTTTTTTAGCACTCCCCCCGCCCCAAGCTGTGCACTGTGATTGTTAGTATAGGGCTGTCAAACTAAAGATGGTATCAGTTAATGTTTAGCTAAGCGTTGTTAGGCAGTTCACTGTTATCTGTAAAACAGGTTCCATATCTAGCAGTGCAGCATCTTTAACAAGGATAAATATTCTCTGCCTGTTGCAGTATTAGGGGGAAAAAGTTATTTCATACCTGAAGCTCTGAAATCTTGCATACTCTATCTCTCTGCTTGTGCTGCACCTTTGTGGCCCCGTTATGGATGTAATGTGCTGTTTTTATAAATTACCTGGGTGTCATAGTGGATGAGAAACTTAACATGAGCCAGCAGTGTGCTCTTGCAGCTCGCAAGGCCAATGGTATCCTGGGCTCAATCAGAAGAGGGGTGGCCAGCAGGGACAGTGAGGGGATTGTCCCTCTCTACTCTGCCCTCGTGAGGCCCCACCTGGAGTACTGTGTCCAGATCTGGGGCCCCCAATACAAGAAGGATGTAGAACTGTTGGAGAGGGTTCAGAGGAGGGCCACAAGGATGATTAGAGGGCTGGAGCACCTGCCCTACAGAGAGAGGCTGAGGGAGCTGGGCTTGTTCAGCCTGGAGAAGAGAAGGCTGTGGGGGGACCTCATTGCAGCCTTCCAGTACCTGAAGGGAGCATACAAACAGGAGGGGAATCAACTTTTTAAAAGGGCAGATAATGGCAGGGCAAGGGGGAATGGATTAAAGCTAAAGGAGGGAAGGTTTAGATTGGATATTAGGGGGAAGTTTTTTACAGAAAGAGTGGTGAGTTGCTGGAACAGGCTGCCCAGAGAGGTGGTGGATACCCCATCCCTGGAAGTGTTTAAGGCCAGGTTGGATGGGGCCCTGGGTAACCTTGTGTAGCTCCAGGCCTGAGGTTGGTGGCCCTGCCTGTGGCAGGGGGTTGGAGCTCTATGTTCCTTGGGGTCCTTTCCAACCTATGCCATTCTATGATTTGTGACATTTCCAACCAAAAGCAATAATTAAAACTTAAGAATGCTCTATTACTTTTGCATCTCAAATGTTTGAATATTCCACCCAAATAAAAGGTGTAACACTAGAGCTGCAGGGGTAAAAAAAGCAGATGGTACCTGTTCTTTGACTACATAGACTAAATACCTAATGTAATACTCACCTGCCCATAAAACTTGGTGTATATCTAGGTATAGTAGTAACAGGTAAACTTACCACACAATGCAAACTGCGTTTGCTCTGGCATTTATACTTCTTTTTGTGCTTTAGTATGAAAGCAGCTAGATCTGTGCATCTCTACTTCTGTGTGGCCTGCTCGTTGTTTTGCCTTGCTGAAGTTGCAAGCGTCTATTGGTTACAAGATGTAGTTAGTGAGACATATTTTTCTATCGGTATCAGATTTAATAAAGTAATCTTCAGAAACAAGATGGCACTGAAATATGATAGGCTTGGAAATAAGTTACCAGCAAGTGTAAATTAATTGCTGTGAGTGAACTGTAGTGATTGCTGTGTTGCTTTGTTATTTATGCAGCTTATGTAAACAGCAAACTTCCTGGCTTAAATTACGAAAAGAAACCCCCTTCTTTTTGCTCCATTTTGAACCTATTAGGATAAATATTTTTTTTCGAATAAGATAAATAGCCTTTTAAAGTTTTGAAGCAGGCTTCCTTTCATGTGTTTCTGACTTGTTCTGTGCCTTCCAAACCACATTCAAGACCATTGGCCTCTTTCTGCATTTGCAAGCTTCAAGACTTTCAGATTGTCTCAGCTCTGAAGTAAGGGTATCTGACACTTGTCCATTTTTTAAAATTCCTTAAGCTTATTAAGTAGCTCAAGGTCTGTGAGCATAGAGAAGTGGGTAGCTTAGTAAGTGCATTTTGTTTCTGTTCCAGCCCCTTACTGTTAAGAATGTAAAGTAACGAAACCTCCCTAGGGTTTCAGTTCTCTGGTATTGTTATAGGCTGCTTTGCTTAATATGTGTGTGTGTGTGTGTCTGTTTTGGTTTTCTTTAACACTGCTCTTTCTGATTTACAGGCACATATCTTATTGTAATAACAAAAAAGAAAAAAGTAGGTGAGATTTTCAGTCATGCAATCTGGAAAGCAACAGACTTTGACATCCTGTCCTACAAAAAGACCATGCTGCATTTAACTGATATTCAGGTAGGAGGACTGATCAGGGAGCCTGGGGGAATGTTATTTTATGTTAATGTACATTAAAACAGGACCTAATGTGATAAGCCCATATTTTTAAAAACGTTTTCTTAATTTTATGCATTTTCTCTGATTTTTCTCAGTCTATTGGGTACATCTCTACTATTTGGGTAGAGATGTACATAAAGTTATGGCATTCAAGATAACAAGCTTGCATTGTGCAACTTAAAACACCATTGCCAGAGTTTGACCTCCATATTGTGGGTTTTTTTTTTCCATAGTACAGTATGGGAGGATGGGGTAGACTGCTGCTGTATCACTGTTCTTGTTCTTAAATCCTGTTTCCTCTTTTCTCTGAGGACCTTCCTGAAGCCTCTGCTTGCCTGGCATACTGCAGAGGTGGTTTAGTGCTGCCTTGTAATAGATGTGCAAATGCGCCCTAATACAGAGCAGACTCCCTGAGCCAATCCACAAAATTCACAGTGCTCTTCATGTCATTCTTGCAGCTTTGCTATTCTAATACCTCCTACAATAAGCTGCCTTGATGTTATCTAGTTATCTGTCTTGCTTAATTTGTGAAATCACTCAATTATACAATTATCCAGAAGGGAGTAATTGATTTTATTTTTTTTTTGAGAGGGGGGGAAAGGATGGAGATTATTAAAAACAGGTACGTTGTGGATCAGAAGAGTAGGCAAGGGTGTCTAACCAATGAAGCTGAAAGGGAATATGATGGACTTTGAGGGGGAGAAAAAAAATGAGGTTAATCAAAACTCAGAACAGAATGTGCATTAGTTACTGGGGCAATTGTAACAGTAAATTGTATTTTCTTTTTTATTGCCATCTTGTCTTGTTGGTTTCTTTGGATTTCAGGGAATCTAATGGCTTCCTTTTTTTGCTTGGAAGTTGTTAGTTTAACATCAGTAGCTGCTTATATCACAGGAATACTGTTCTTGCAGAATTTGTTTGCAGTGTGCTAGCTTTAAATTACTGGTATCAGAAGTGCAATCTTGTGGCTTCCTTCTTGTGTGGTAATGTCTAGATGATGTCATGTGTTAGAGCACTAGCAAAGTTCATCACATCACTTAAAGTAGTGGTAGCTTAAGAATAAGATATTTCAATGGTAATAAATGTCAGCACTTATGTCCTTTGTTTTGAATTTTTCTTTCCCCCTCAACAGTTGCAGGACAACAAAGTATTTTTATCAATGCTTAGTCATGTCTTGAGCGTAGATGGATTTTACTTCTCAACAACATACGACCTGACGCACACCCTGCAGCGGTTAGCCAACACGAGCCCAGAGTTCCAGGAAATGAGCCTGCTAGAGAGGGTAAGGATCTCACTGAGTGTCTGTCTCAGACATTGCCAGTCGGTTCTCTGTGCTCATGCAGCTGATGTGTAAATGATGTCAAAATACAGCAAGCTAAAGGAAACTCTACATTGAGGCTGTTGAAATCGGTGGTCCCATTTTATTTGGGAAGAGACTTTTTCTTTACAGAGAACTGGTATGCTAAATGGTAGCAGATACTGTTGAAGCATTTGTAGTCCCCTGTTAAACTAAAAATGTCTTTACTATTATAATTGTTAATTTAAAGTAGTGAAACAGATTTCCGTGTTGCTTAGATGCAAATCCTTATAATAGAACTAGCAAAAAAATAGCACTGCATTGCTAAACTGTGTAACTAGGCTATCTCTGATCTTGCCAATTGAGTTGTTCTAGAGAACTGCCTCAGAACAAGAAGCTGACAGTGAGAGGAGCAAGAAACAACTGAGCAAGTGTGTGAAGTACATGGAGTCAAGTTACAGTTTGAGTGGTTTTTTTCAGAGAGTGCTTAGAATATGGGTGGGTATCACTGGTTAACGCTTCAGTACAGGTCTTTGATCAGCATTGCAGTGTTTTATGGAAACTGTTATGGCTTGTGGCTGAGCACATTAGTCCACCCTTCCTTAAATCTCAGCTTGTTAGCAACACAGAGTTCTAGAAATCTGTTCAGATGTGAAGTAATGAGATGTTGTCTCTTGGTTATGGAAGCTGTCTAAGCTGGGGAAGCAGTACACTTTTTTCCCAAGCTTTAAAAATCAGTTTATAGTTGAGGACTAATTAGCATTATCAAATCTTGCTCTGGCAGTACCCTTGCCAGGGAAAGCAGTTGCTGACATAAAAGGCTTGGTTTGCCTCAAAATTGTGACACTTCAGAAGGCTGTTTGAAAGGCAGAGTACAGCAAAAAGGTGTCAGGTTCAAGTACATTCAGATGTTAGGTGGTTAAAACACTTTTAATGTAATCTCACACTCATGTGTTTGCAGTGTAATGGCTTAACAAAAGAATAGTGGCAATTTAGGGCATCTCTGGTTCACCTCTACAAGAGAATCCCAGTCTGTTTGTGTGGATGTTTTGAGTTGATACTTGTCTTGCCTTTTGTTGGTGGTGGCTTTTTGCTTGGGTTGTTTTAAGCTGTAGAAGGAAACCGCCCTGATATAGGGACATCAAAGTATTACATCACTTTCACTAGTTCAAGGTGTTGCAAGTACAGTTAGATTAGTTTCTGGCACATAGTTGAATCTGTTTTCTATTTAGACAAAGGAGTATTTTAACACTGACATAGAACTAACCCTCATCATCAGTGATGCATTGTCTGCCTGCCTCCTCTTGAAGTTGAGATTTATGCCACTTCCCCAGAGCCTGCACTATGTTCTGCAGCAAATGTCACTTTGGTGACTAATCTGATAGCTTTCTGGAATGTGCTCACCAACCTGCTCAAGACACTTCTAAGGTGAATTAGGAATAGGAAATATGCAAAGTTGAAGTGGGTAACTTATGCAGCAGAAGAGAAATACTTCTGTCCTTTAAGTTTTTGAGTCTCAAAATTACTGATGCAGGACTCCTTGCCTCTGCACATTTTAGGAGTGCTGCCTTACTACTGTTTTTAAAATTTTGGATAATCTCTTCAAGCCCTGTTTATGTAAGGCAAAGACTGGAATATTCTTTTTATACTGCAGCTCAGTTGGTAATGGCTCAGCATGCCTGAACTATTTAAATTCTATTTAGATTTATAATTGAGCTTATGAATGGTACTGATGAAAGAAGGAGGTTTCATTTCTGGGCGATCAGATGTACATAGCCTTGTGTAATGCATGGATACTATGATATTCCCTTTGTCTAATTCAACAGAACAGTTGGTCTTTAAAAGCATGCTGGCTTTTTCCTTGCTACAGGCAGATGCACGGTTTGTATGGAACGGGCATCTTCTGAGAGAATTTGCTGCTCAACCAGAGGTAAGCATGTTGTAATGATTGTATTAATTGAGGATTATGGTAATTTTACTGTAAGGCTACAACAGTCGCCTGTGATTCTGTCTCTTAGTTCAGACAGAACCTAGTGTAACGTGGCTATTCTATCTGGGGCCCCCAATACAAGAAGGATGTAGAACTGTTGGAGAGGGTTCAGAGGAGGCCACAAGGATGATCAGAGGGCTGGAGCACCTGCCCTACAAAGAGAGGCTGAGGGAGCTGGGCTTGTTCAGCCTGGAGAAGAGAAGGCTGCGGGGGGACCTCATTGCAGCCTTCCAGTACCTGAAGGGAGCATACAAACAGGAGGGGAATCAACTTTTAAAAGGGCAGATAATGGCAGGACAAGGGGGAATGGTTTAAAGCTGAAGGAGGGAAGGTTTAGATTGGGTATTAGGGGGAGGTTTTTTACAGAAAGAGTGGTGAGGTGCTGGAACAGGCTGCCCAGAGAGGTGGTGGATGCCCTGTCCCTGGAAGTGTTCAAGGCCAGGTTGGATGGGGCCCTGGGCAACCTTGTATAGATCCAGGCCTGAGGTTGGTGGCCCTGCCTGTGATGGGGGGCTTGGAGTTCTGTGATCCTTGGGGTCCCTTCCAACTCATGCCATTCTATAATTCTATTCGTATTCCAGTCTAGCACAGTGACAGCCTTCTGCTTTCAAACTTCCAACTTTACCTAAGTGTCCTCAGTAGTATGTACAGCAAAGCTGACTTTAGAAATCTCTGCATTTGAAGATACTGTGCTGAGGCCATGCTCATATAAACCAGAAGGAAAATTACTTTGCACAGCTTGTGCTTCTCAAGCTTTTTTGAAGTCTAGCTACTTACTTGTCTTAAGGTATAGGTGAAGTTGAGCTCATCACTTTTTCTGCGACTGCGTGCATTTTAAGCTCCATTTGTCCAGTGAATAAGTCATAAAACTGATAATTAAGAGTGAGACTGACAGGTTATATCCTTTCAGTTTATTTCAAATGGAGACTTGCACGGTGAAGCCTTTAAATTCACTTAATCCAGAAAATACGAGTATGTAACTGTGTGGTACTGTAATATCTCAGTGGCCAGACTGATTCAGGCTCCTTCCTCTTAGAGATTCACATGTGTGTTGAACTGCTCAAACAGCCTGCACCACAGCAACCTTTTCTCTCTGTCAATTCTTCACGTTTATCGAAGTGGATGACGCACTGCTGCTATTTCTGTCTCGGTAACCTGTGGAGATGTGCTCTGCAGAGACAACACTGTTCCAAAAGGCTGCGTTGTGCAGTGCTTCTGGAATGTGGAGATACGAATTAGCAAAGGGCTGTTGTGCCTGTTCCTGAGGCATATGACTGAGTGTATGGTTTGGATAGTGCAGAGCAAACAAAGCTTGGGAAATGAGAGTGAAGCTCTGGTGGGAACAGCAAGAAAGCCACATGTGGCTGGCTGGTGAAAACAGACATAGGAGGCAAAACATAGAAGTTGAGAAGAGGGATAACTGATAGGCAAGGGGAAATGTGACCTAATGTTGAGTGCAGGTGGCTTGCCGTAGTATAACAGTTTTGGGTAATGAGATGGTATTTCTGACTCCTGGTACTAGAAAACTTCAATTTTAAAATTTTGTGGAAGACTGAATTATTTAGAGACAGGATGGGGAAAAATCCTGGAACAAGCCCTTCAAGTATTAATTACACAGACATATTCCTTACTGAAACCTTGTGTTACTTATTTGCTGTCTCTGCTTATGTCCTACTGTGGAGGTACAGCAGCTACCACATCAAAAGGGTTATGGTATCTACTGCTTTATATCTGGCATGTTTGTGGAACAGTAAATGCTATATATAGGAAGACAAAGCAGCTTGGTGTTTTTTGTCAAGGCCACTTAATTAGGATTAAACTTTAACTTTTTCCTTCCTGCTACGAAATGTTACATATGTTGATGTTTTCTTTGATTATTTTTCCCTAGAAATAGTTACTGCACCCCAAACAAAGTAAAGGATATAAAGTATATAAAACTATGACAAAAAAACCTTCATAGACAAAGCATAGTCACTTACCTTTTGGCTCATGGTGTTCAATAGTCTTAATGTGTGTTTTGTGTGTGTTTCAGATCCATAGGTTTGCTACACCTGTGATGCATGGATGTATCCTTTTATGCCAAAGAGCTCAATGCTGAATATGGCAGCCTAACAGCAAAATGGTTGCTGATGCAGCTGCTACGTTGGCAACTATAGCCTTGAACACAGTGTCAGAATTAACTTGTAGCTTGTTCAGATATAAGCATTATGTGTTATTTGATAGCCCACTCATATGTTAACTCACTTGAATATTCTGCTCTTAAGGCTTAATGTATTTAGCTTTACAGGCATGATTTGCATAACTATCAGTGGGATTGAAGGTTAAGATGAATATGGTAAATGCTCTCACATCAGCCTTAGTACTTTTTATCTTGCTATAAGGATACCTTCACTTAGCATTCAATTTGGATTTTAAATAAAGGGAGAACAGTTTTGACTTGAAGGACTACTTATAGATGAATAAAAGGATGAGTTCTCCTGAAGGCTCCTGGAATGCTTCTCCTAGCCAGCTGCTTCTCCTGCACCAACGCTTTTGGGTAACAGCCTTTTTAGTAGAGCAGTCACGAGTTTATTTTTCAGAAAGGCTGTATGCTGTGAATAAGCCTAGTGCTTTCTGGAGGTAGTGTTTCTCATGCAGTGTGTGGTCACCAGTCAGTCTCAGGTGCTCCTGGACTGGCAGCCTGAAAAGGGTGGATGGAGCAACTCATTCGGCATCCTCCTTAGTTCCTCCATTGCAGAGACCCCTCAGGAGTGCGCAGGGAACAGCTCCCAGGCTGGATCAGTTCTCCTGGTAGGACTGTTGGCAGCTGGCAAATCTCCAGTCCTCCTTTCCTGTGACTTCATTGAAGGGAAAATGTTGTGGGAGTAGGTGGAGGAGCAAGGGAGAATAGCAAAAGGGAACTGTCAGAACAGCCCAATCTATCCTGCAGATCATGGGTGGTAAAGTCTGGGTGGATTGCAATTGGTGGACAGTAATTAACATACCAGCAGGTCCAAGGAAGTGATTGTGCCCCTGCACTTAACATTGGTGAGGTTGCACCTCAAATACTGTCTTCAGTTTTGGGACCCTCACTAAAAGACATCCAGGCCCTGGAGTGTGTCCAGAGAAGGGTAACCAGGCTGGTGAAGGGGCTGGAGGGCAAAACTTACAAAGAGCAGCTGAGGGAACTGGGTTTTAGCCTGAAGGAGAGGAGGCTGAGGACCTTATCACCACCTACAATTACCTGAAAGGAGGTTGTAGAGAGGTGGGGGTTGGTCTCTTTGCCCAAGTGGCAGATGATAGGACAAGGGGGAATGGACTCGAGCTGCACCAGGGCAGGTTCAGATTAGACATTAGGGAAAAGTTCTTCACTGAAAGGGATATCAGGCAGTGGAACAGGCTGCCCTGGGAGGGGGTTGTGTCACCAACCCTCTATTTGAGATAGATAGATGAGGTGCTCAGGCTTAGTAAAGGACAGGTACAGTTGGACTCTTATCTCCAATGTCTCTTCCAGCCTAGTGACTCTGTGATCTTCCTGTGTCCTACTTTCATTGTATAAATAATTAGTATAAATAGTGTATGTTATGCTGTAGTTCTAGTGCTAACCAAACACATTAGGAAACTCAGGAATTAGAATAAACTGCTTAGTGATGAGAATGCTGGGAAGAGCCTTAGGCAGAACTGTTACAGCACTGTTATTTCAATAAAATCAAGGATTCTTCATCCCTCCCCATAAAGGATACTGTTCAACTGTCTGGGCTGGACTGGCTATACAAGTGCTGGGTTAAAGGGTGTAGAACCTGGCAGTAATTTTCCAGGAAAGCAGAGTAACAGGTCTTTTTCACAGTCTAATTTATGAACTGCAAGAACATTCTGGATTTTATAGGGCTGATTGTGTGGTGGTTTTGGTTTTTTAAACAGACAGTAATTAGAACAAATAAACACATAAATCAAGATGTTCCATGGGTGCAGTCAGTGTGTGCTTTACTGTAGCTGAGGTGCTCAAATGATGCAGCTGCTTCATGTCTCATTTGAATTATAGAGTCGCTGAAATGTGCTGCTTTAAAAATGAAAATGCATCTTTGTTTGCTTACCAACCTTAAAGTATAGAGGCTCCTCAAAGAAGAGAAGGCTGCAGTGTACTAATACTGCAGCTTGTGGAAATTAGACCATTTTTTACCTTTTGCTTTCTTTGAAGTTGTAGGTTTTAGCTTTTATGGGCAAAGGTTGAAAGCCTTTGAATCTGCTTGGAGAAGCTATTCAAGATGAATGTTTGCCTCTTATTAGACTTGATAGCTTGCTGGGGTCTAAATGAGGGCAGTTATAAGCTGCACAGAACAAGAGTCTAAAACTGAAGCTAGTTGTCAGTGTTGATTAGGCCCAGATTATGGTGTATCTGCCACTTTGGGTATCCACCCTGAGCAGGAAAGCTTTCTTATGTAAGAAGCTCCCACTGGAGTCTTGGTACATGTTCCTTCTCATTCTTGGCATGGATTTGAAAGCCACTCTGCTTAACTGCTGGGTCTGGTGTCTGTAAATGTGATGTATGTTGCATTTACAAGTGCAGGGTATATTGCTACAAGCAATAGGGGCAAGAAACTGTTCAGATAGCTTAATAAAGCTATGGATGGGATGGAGGCAGCACTGACTGGAACTTCAGAAGTCAGTTCATTTAATGATAGATATGTAGGACTGTAAAAGCAGACTAATCTTGTTTTCTCAATGATAGCAGTTTTAATGTGTGTTCATCAGTGACATCACCATAGCCTGTCCTTTTGTGATGATCCTAATATTGTTACTCACAACTGCTACTGATGTGAGAAATGTTGACAAGTTTCATTGAATATGGTCACTTGGTTCCTTGATGCTTCCTACCTATTGGCATATAAAAATAACCCAATGAAATCAAGGTTTTTTTCCTTAGTCTTTTCATTAGTTATCACTATGCACTCTTGTTCTATTAATGGCAAGTGTTTTGACTGGCTGCTTGTTTCCAGAAGAAGCTGTTTCAGGGCTGGTGTACGTTACTATGTAAGAGGTAAAATAGCAACTTGATTTATTTTAAAATAATATAAATTCCATCTGTACATGTGTCTTGCCTTTAAGAGTAATTGCTGTATAATGACTTAAATGCTTGTAATAGTTTGTCTCAAGAGGTCTTTGCTCCAAAGAAAATATTAGGAACCTGTGTGATGAACTGAAGCATGTTCTAGTATTTATTAAAACTGACTTTTCTTTATTCCTCCTAGAGAGAACTGCAAAAGTTCTGTAGGTGTTATCATTTTACACTCTTGCATTTAACTTCAATAAAAACAGTTGTTGTTGAATTTACTGCTGTGCCAAAAGGGTTAAGAGCATCACTGGTGCTGGCAGAGGAGCCCTGAATAGTGGTGGTCTCTTAACTATTTAAAGTTTAAAAACTGAACAATGAAATACTACTTTCTCTGTTCTAAGTCCCAACATACATGCTTTTGAAGAAATTGATCCATTTCAAAGGTACCATTGCTATTGAATTTTGAATATTTAAGTGTTGAGGCACTCTTTGTATTAAACTACCCACTTTCTAGGACTATAGGTACTAATGTGTTAAGCACAGCCATGCTTCAAGTTAAATTAGTATGGATCATGTTAAACTTTTGCCAAAGGTGTGTTTAACCTACTGTCTTCAGACAGTTCTGATATTTTCATGCTTTCTGTGAGTACTTTAAAGGAGGGGTTAGGAAGCCTTTTGCTGATGTACTGTTGCTGTTCTGCAGCCAGTGTGACCTGGTTAATGAGGTCTTTCTCCTGCACAGGTATTGATTCAGAAGGACATGCTGCTAACTTTGTTGAAACAGAACAAATTGTGCACTACAAGGGGAGCAAAGCATCGTTCGTTCAGGTAAAGTCAGTGTTAGGAACTGCTCACTGGTTTAAGATACATAGCTCTGTTTCTAAATACCAATTGTATAAGCTGTGCATGCATGCAAATAAACTAAACCAGGTTGCTTTATTTTTAAATGGCAAGTGAGTTCATAAGTTCTGTTTTAAATCCCACTTTCCATTCTCTTGCAGACCCGTGGATCAATTCCTTTTTTCTGGTCTCAAAGACCAAACCTCAAGTATAAACCAAAGCCACAGATCAGCAAGTCAGTAAATCATGTATGTGAGTTTTTAATTGTGTTTTGGGGCTTTAATATATTTCTGGACTTGTGTTTGTGTAATCTGGTAACAAAGTGTAATCAGAAGAATAAAAATCAGCCATACTGGAGTGAGCTTTATGTTTAAAAAGTAGCAGCATGAAGCCTTGTACTCCTTCAGATGAGTTCAGAGCCTGAAGAAAATCTAGACATCAGTGGCAATAGTTTCTCTTTAGTTCTTGTTTGCAGCAGCTCTAGTAGCTGCATAGTACTTGTTACCTGTGGCTCATGCAATAAGGAGGCTGAACAGACTAGGGAGCTGAAAGAAAAGTATTAGCACAACAGAGAACACCAAATGGTTATAAAACCAACTCCCTGTGTGGTGTCCTCAAAATTATTATTACAGAGATTCCTGTAAATCAAAGATCCTAATAGTAGTGCACATCTCTCAACACACTTCCTTTCTTTTCTAGATGGATGGCTTCCAAAGACACTTTGACTCACAGATAATTAGCTATGGAAAGCAAATGATTGTCAACTTGGTATGCTTTCACTTTTTCTTCCTGAAAAAGCTGCTGTTCTTTAAAGTACCCTTTTGAGTAATGCTGTCTCTTTATTTCCCCTCTCTTCCCCAGGTTAACCAAAAAGGCTCAGAGAAGCCTCTTGAGCAAACGTTTGCAAAAATGGTCAACAGCATGGCAAACGGGATGGTCAGGTACGTTCTGTGTCAAGCTGAACATTGCCTCCAGGCCTGTGGAGTGGTCAGCTCTGTGGGAGCCTTTTACGAGCTGTCTGATTTGTTTTATGAAGTAACTAGCATAGGACCCATACCTCTACCTCAGAGCTCACATTCTAAGCAAAAATGAGCCTGTGAAGGCAAATACAAGACAGAGGAGACAGAATAAGGAAGGGAGCTCAGAGGCAGTGGTAATGCCAGTATTGGAGTAGGAGTATGCTGTGAGAACTGTGGAGACCATCTGCATTTTAAGAAACATTTTATGCCCTGTAAGACTAGCTTCTGGCAAAAGGGCTTGGTTACACTGCTAACTGAGTAGGGGAGTGCTGAGTGTGAGCCTAACAGTATTGAGATAAAGGAGGAAACGGTAAGGGGAGTGTGTCATTTAAATGTCTGAACCTCAGTGTAACAGTGGGCCAAGAGAGTGGAGGTGCACTTGAATCACAAGAGAAATTCCTCCTCTCTCTGGGAATGTTGAGTGCGATCCCTCATTTGTAACCTGCCTGTGCTTGCTTTCACTGACTTGTAGAGGGTGGGCTGGCGTTCAGCTCCCACAGGTATTTACCTCCCATCCTTTTCTTGAAACTGCTGTATTGCCACCCATGTATGTCAAAGGACCAAATCCTACTTGTAAGCACAAAGGCATTCCATTTTGATAAGGGTTCACTTCTAAGCATAACTAAGGACTTGCAGAGTATAATCAAGATGCCTTTAAATCCTGACATACTTTGATTTATTTTTTTTCCCAAGCTTTTGTCTGCTTGTGTGATGTCTTGCCCTACCCCATCAGGGTAGTTAGAGATGTCTATCTCATTTCCATGTGCTTCTTTTACTACCCTCAGGGTCTGTGTTTGTGAGTGTAGTGGTGTGTGGGTGTGGACTTCTTAAACCAAAAAGATTGCTTCTAAGGTGAGCTTTCCTCGCTCACACCTAGACTGGTATCAATACCTTAGCTGTACAAATCCTGTGGATTTCTGTGCATCTTTGCTGTGAAGTCATGTGGTGGAAACAAAGATGTAAAATTCTGTCAGGGTGTGTGTTAGAGATGCTGCTGTTTCTGTATGTTAAAAGTGCTGTTTTGTCAGCCCCATTTTCTTAATGCTGCCAAAGTCCTTTCTGGAGGTTTGGTTAATATAGTTTGGATGGTTTGAGTCTTTAGTGTCTATACATAAATGTCTTGAAAATTTGGCAAATAATAACTTTTTGATTGTGAATACCTAAGGGAAGGAGTGTAATGCCTTGTAAAGCACAATCAATGTGTATATCTATAAATGTTGAATTAAATGACACTCATCTAGAGCATTTCTTACTGGAGATGAAACGGCTGTTAAAGTCTTGTTCCAAGTCAGTAGCTGCTTCATTACCATATGGCAGAGTAGGTTAGCTGTTGAAACAGAACCTGTCTCACGTTTCTAGAGAACTATCAAGGGAATTCAGGTGCATGCCAGCAAAGAAAGTTGCATTTCAACACCTGTGTCTCTTTCAAAGTGAACTGAAGTTCCCAGTGCAGTTGCTTGAAAGAAAGGAGGGCAAAAGAATCCTGGGTTGGAAGGGAAGGAAAAACAAGAAATCAGATGCATATATATTCTGTAGTTTCTGGAAGGAGAAATACTTGCCAGAGTGTAGAATGAATAACTTGGAAGTGAATTCTTCCCCAGCCTAGTGGCATCTTGTAAAGAAATGTAAATGCTGTTACCATACGCACTAAGTGTGTGGCATTGGGAAGATTATACTGACAAAATCCACAGATACCTGCTGGAAGCCATTTGTGAAGAAAAACAAATCCCCTGTCACTAACTGCTGTAGAGTGGCCCTTCCTGGTGGGGTTTTCAGAGACCTTCACTGCAGTATGTGTGTAACCTGAAAATCTTGTGTGTCTCAACAGATACGTTGCGTTTGACTTCCATAAAGAGTGCAGTCGGATGAGGTGGGATCGACTTCAGATTTTGATGGATCAACTTGCAGAACAGCAAGATGAGTTCAGGTAAGGCTCTGTGGTGGTTCTTCCTTCTGGACTGGACTGAGGGGAGACCTCATCATGGTCTGTGGCTTCCTGATGAAGGGGAGCAAAGGGGCAAGCAGCGATCTCTCTGGTGACCAGTGACAGAACCCGAGGGAACAGTAGGAAGCTGCAACAAGGGAGGTTTAGGTTGGATATTAGGAAGAGGCTCTTTATGAGAGGGTGGTCGGGCACTGGAACAGGCTCCCCAGGGAAGTGGTCACAGCACTGAGCTTGACTGAGTTAGGAAGCATCTGGACGATGCGCTTAGTCCCATGCTCTGACTTGGCTGGCCCTGTATGGAGCCAATGTTGGACTTGATGATACTTATCAGTCCCTTCCAACTCAGGATATTCTGTAATTCTATGACAATGAGACCATCTTCTCATAGGTTTTTTTTACCTTGAGTTAAGGCACACTAAAACAGACCTGTAATCACCTATAAAGATGATGCATTCATAAGTACTAGTGTCTCCATATCTCTTGATGTCTTGCTGATAGTATGTGCAAGATTAGAGACCTGACAGTGAGAAGTAGAGTCCTTTTTATGTCCCATTAAAATTGTTTTGAGAACTGTGGCAACTCTGCATGGTGACTCAGGAGCTGCCTTTGTACCTTTGAGCAAAAGGTTAGACAAATGAGAGTGCATCCAACTGAAGCTATTAAAAAAATAGTCTCCTTAGGTGATATTTCTTCATCAAAGAGTAATTCTATGCAGTGTTGACAGCAAACTGTTCTGCTCCTTCCACAGGCACCCTGCTCCCTTTTAAAAAGTGTTTTCTCTAACACACAGTGTGTAGCACCAAACCTGGGCACTGATTGCTAGACTGTGCTAACATAAGTAACCCCCAGAGAAACATTCTCATTTGTTCAGTCATATAGTAGTAGACTAAATGTCCTAATCAACTCAAATCTTTTAGTCCCACAGTTGCACTGTTTTAAACAATTCTTGGTCTTTGCTACTCATAGACATGGAGATTGTTAGGGGAACTTTACTTTGTTCTGCTTTTCTGATTTGTTCCTTCCTGTCCCTAAAGCCTTGTCCCTACAGCACAAAGGAGATCAACTAAAACATTACAGGCTGGCAGTGGTATATTCTAGCCTAAAAAAGGACAAACTTCAGGCTCAGTCACCTCAACAAAATCTCTTGCCTAGAATGAAGGCTGTGGGAATAGTGTAAATGGATCAGTGAATAGTCTCTGGAGACTGCAAAAGAAAAGCCTAAAGAACCCACCTGAAGAGCTGAAGAATAAATTGGCTTTGAGCACTTCAGATAAGGAGAAATAAGCATGTTGGTAGCCTATGCAGTCAAGGATCCTTTAGTCTTAGAATGAATATTCAATCATGAGTTTAACTGTCACCTGCCATCGGAGGCTTAAAAAAACCCCATCTTTCCTTGAAATGAAGTGGGGGTGGGGGACAAGCTATGTGTCACTAAAACAAGATAGAAAAATTTAAGATCTTCCTCAAGATTAGATTGCCTCTACCTTGCCTTGTTTTGTTTAATCTAGAGTGGCTATTGCTTAAATAGGAACAGAAAAGTCTTTGTGCTGGTCTTAGGAAATAGTTTTGCAACCCTGAGGGAGGTAAACAACTTTGTTTTCTACGCTGTTGCAAAAGACCTGTCAGAAAGGAGCTGTCTTGTTGGGTTTTGGAGAGGTGGGAGGGAAGTGTTTGAGGTGGTGGTGATTGGTTTTGTTTGGACTTAACAATATTATTACCCAGAAAAGTCTACATTAATTATCCTAATACCAGTTCTAGATAGATTTCCCAGGTGTTACTGTCTCTTTTAATCATGCAACAATGTAAAACTTGGTTTAACAAAACTAGTTCTCAAAGAATGATGAAAATGGGACTTGATAACATGCAGTTGAGCGAAGTAAATGTGTATGCTTCCAAGGCTCTTGATTGTTTTAATGCTGTGTGAATATATGACTTATACTCTTAAAGTGCTGTACAGTAACAGTGGATCATGTACTAGTCCACAATCAGTTCATAATTACAGAATGGAGTAAATTAATCTAGAGAACGAGCTGTAAATCTATAGGCAACTAGAAGTTTAATGCTGTGGCAGAATGACCAGTGCAGTTCTGTCCCATTCATGCTTCCAGCTGAAAACTGGATGGGTATGTTTGCTTTACCAGCTCAGTTACCAGAGCACATGCATGTAATTCAGTATTTAAAGTGATCTGTTCATCAACTACTAGAAACACCTGGCTTGGTTGATGGAAAAAACTGGAGGTAACAATTAGCATATGCAGTTGCAAGAGGGAACATCTGGCTCTACCAGATGTAAGAGTAAGTGACAGTAGCAGATTTTCAGTAGTGGCCTTGGAAATTTGAATGCCTTCCTGGAAGAAGCGTGCCTGACAGCCTGTGTGACTCTTGATGCAGTGGTGACTGGATTGAACCAGGTGACCAGGTGTATACAGGTCTGGTTATTTCTGCTGTTAAACTCTAAGGAGCTTGGTATCTGTGGGGCTGGGACCTCACAAAAACTGAAAAAAAAAAGTATGTCACTGATGTTGCAGGAGAAGCAGCTCTTCCCAGTGGCATATAACTTAGTGTTGCTGGCTGGCTGTTTAAATGCCAAGAGTCAGTACTGCCCTGAGACTACTAAATGTTCATATATTTCAGTGTGGGAGGGGAAGATTCAGGGCGGCATCAGAGTTCTGAGAGATGGCTAAGAACTGTGTGCTCAAGACAACTGTGTTTTGGCTGCTGGAATATTTACTACTTGAAAACATGTGGTTTATATGGAGTGTTACCTGTAAATGCTTAGGTGGGTTGTATGTGTTAGTTATTTTCTAGTTGACTCGGATGGTAAAACTGTGACTCAGCAGGAAGGGATATTCCGCAGTAACTGCATGGACTGCCTCGATCGGACTAACGTGATCCAGAGCCTGTTAGCACGCAGATCTCTTCAAGCCCAGCTGCAGGTAAATACCTTGTTCTTCCTTTAAAAGATGGAAGAGGAAAGAGGCTTTCAGTTTGGAACAGAAATGTAATTTTAACACTTCAGTGAGAGCTTGCACACTTGAGTTATTGGACTATTACTTGAAATGCATTGGGCAGACTTGCGTTGAATAAATCTATCTTCTTTTTCTCCTGAAAGCAAAGCCTAATTTTTGTAGCAAGCTATTACAGTAAGCTTCAATATGCTTTTTGTTTTTCCTTCTAGAGGCTAGGTGTGCTGCATGTTGGACAGAGAATTGAAGAGCAAGCAGACTTTGAGAAAATCTACAAAAATGGTAGGCTGTTTACCGTGTTCAAACAATCCCCTTTTTCCCAAACAGAGAACATAACTTCCTTAATCTTTCTTAATCTTTTCCTATTTGCAGCATGGGCTGATAATGCTAATGCTTGTGCCAAACAATATGCTGGAACTGGTGCCTTAAAGACAGATTACACAAGGCAAGTCAGCCTTTCTTGTAAAGGCCTTCTGGGGTTTGGGGGGTGTGTGTGATTTTTCTTTTAAGTTGTCTTATCAGAGAAAGTGACTAATCTGGGCCTTATACTATTGATGAGTTTTTTGCACTGGTTCCACTGGTAAAATGTCAGACTAAGATCTACATAAACACAGGGAAGAACGATGTTATGTGCAAGGAGAAAAGGTTGTCTGGAAATAAAACCAAGAAAATGTGCCTCTTTAAGGCAGATTTATACTGTGGGATGGGGAGAGGTGTAGTTTTACTTTCAGGCTCTGTTATGGGGGTGTGTGGTGGTAATGCAGAGGCAGCACTAAGTAATGAGTACCTGCATGCAAACACATTTAAGTATAGCACGCGTTTGACCAGTGAAAAAATGTGTACCTGAAATTTATCTTCCTGAATTCCTAAATCTATTTAAAATATTTTTCAAAACTTTTTTCACAGAACTGGGAAGAGAACTCAGTGGGGCTTAATAATGGATGGCTGGAACTCCTTAATACGTTACTACAAAAATAACTTTTCTGATGGATTTAGACAAGTAAGTTAGGCTCTTAACTGTGGGGGAAATGTGCTTGGTGGGCATTGCCGTGCATCTTAACTCTTGCTCTCTGCTTCTTGTCCAGGATGCAATTGATCTGTTCCTGGGAAATTACTCAGTGGATGAAGTAGAGCCTGCTAGTCCTTTGCATGTCAAGAAGGATTGGAAGTTCTTAGCTGTGAGTATAAAGACTTCATTCATGATTGGAGAAACACGTACAACCTTCTAGACACTTGCTTCGTGTGACTAAGTAGAACTTGTCTATTTAGTAATGAAGCATCCCTATAATCTGGTTATGTTTCTATGATGCCTGGTTATAGGACTAAACCCAGACTGTTCCCTTGACAGAAAATGGAGTGTCCTTGAGGTATTGGAAAAAACCCTCCTGCTTGCTCTTTTTTAATCTGCTTCATCAAGTGGGAAGGGAGAAATTCTACCAGTCACCATCAATGTCGGATTCCTTCTGCTGAAGGAACTTGTGAAGATCTCCTTGTGCTTCATGTAGAAGCATAGACTGTAACACGAGAACTTTTTTGGGTGGTTTTTTTTCACCTTTCACTTCTATTTTGTGAAATGGGATTTGGGGACACTATGGGTTTAACTAGTGGCTGGTGTGTTTTGTTTTGTTTTGTTTTTTTAAAACCCACAAACCTCAACCTCTCTTTTTTAATAGGTAGAGGGTATATTTTTTAAAGCTAGTTATGGAGCACACTCTTCCAAATATTTGAACTACCCAAAATTGTAGCTGTACCTGACAGCAGGTGAATCAGCAGTTAAAGCAACTTTATTGCAAAGCGAGTAAATGGCTGTAGTTCAGCTCATCTGAAAGGAAATTAAGGAATATATGTGCTACTATATCAAGTAATTATTCTTTTTCTTTCCCCAGTTGCCTATTATTATGGTGGTTGCTTTCTCCATGTGCATTATTTGCTTGCTAATGGCTGGTAAGTCACTACTCAGTTTAACTTTACAAAATCAGCTTGCATGTGCATGGACCTTCCTAGAAATACTTATCAGAAACTTACTTGGTATAAAATTGCTTCTCAGTCATATTGATATGTGTTTGAGCATGGCTCTGGAAACTGAGGGTTAGTGCTGTCATTAGTGTGGCAAACCATGAGGTACTGTAGAAAACAACGTTAAAACCTCTGTAAGAAGCCACTTAAAGGGCAGTTAGTAAAGCTAGATGTCTACTGTTATAAGCTGGATGAATCCCCAGAAGAATACCTCCCTAATTTGGGGCAGGAAGACAGTTGTATCAGGTATAAGCCTGTTCAGATAGGTGTCCCCTTAAATCGGAATCTGTGCTGGGAGTTGTGAAGGTTTATTGCCTGCTGCTTTTGCCTTGAGTTTTCTAACGTTAATGCCAGTAGAGTTCTTAGCTCTGACTTCTGTAGCTGTCTGCTCAAAATGTTCTAAGAACTGTGTGGTGAACAGTTATTTTAGGCAGGGAAATAGAAGGCACCAGTACTCAAGGACTTCTAACTTCATTTGGCAGCAGATCTGAGGGAGGGCTTGAAGTATTTTGCTCTTGTACTAAAACCCCCAACAACCCCCTCTCTCTGGTGACTGGAGATTAAGAACCTGACCTGTTAACCTGACTCTTCTTAAAACAGGTGATACATGGACTGAGACCCTGGCCTATGTGCTTTTCTGGGGAAGTGCAAGTTTTGGAACTTTCGCTATCATCCTTTACAACGGCAAAGATTTTGTAGATGCACCCAAGCTGGTCCAGAAGGAGAAGATGGACTGAATTTGTGTGTGTGGAAAGCGGCTTGGTAGTGAGGATTCCTCCAGCCACACTTGGAGTCTCTACTGATCGGCTTTCCACACCGAATAGTGACCTTTTTAATACTCTTCTTTGGCAGCGCGCGGGGTGGTGGGGGGCAAAGAAAACCATGTCCTTTGGTGGTCGCTTTCAACTGAGACCTGGCTCACCAGTCTTAGTTGCAATGGTCTTTGGAATATTGCATTAGTGGAGGGGGGGGCTCCACTCTTACTGAGGTAAGGTGAAGATGAAAGCCAACTCTTTGGTGTCTGGAATTTGGTTAGGGCCGAAGTGGGCCGCTTAAGCTCATAGACCATCTGGGCTGTTTCAGCTGCATCTTTGTTCCCTGCCTTGACAGGAGAGAGCACTGATGCTGTTCATGTGTCAGGAAGCCTGGATGTCAAAGCATTAATAATGGAGCTTTTAATTGCGGTCTCTGAACAAATACGGCTTCATACCAATAAAAAGTCTAGTTGCAAGGCTTACAGCTGGATCACATTTGTTGTGATAAAGTCCCTGTCATGGAGTCCTTCGTGCATATTTGTGTGTGGATTCTTTTTGCTAAATATGAAAGGTTTTTTGAATCCTCATGCTCTTCTGAAACAAGCTTTTTGTCCTGTCTTGTTTATCTAGGACTGATGCAATATTCTACTAATCATTGTTTTGGGTGAAAGGACGGTGTAATTGGATGTTCCTGAAGTTGCAGATGTCTTGCACTGTTTCAATACTACAGTCTTCAGATGATGATGCATTAGTTAGCAAGTTAAAATATAGAATTTTCTTTCTAAATATGTAAATGAAATCAAAGAATGTAAAAATCCTTTGCAGTGTTTATTGAACCTTCCTTATGCTAAAGGTCCAAAGTACTCCATTACTTTAAGAATGGGTGACAGTGTAAAAGGTGAACTTCCTATTGTTTTGCTAGTCAGCTGCTTCTGTTCTTGGTTATGTCAGAAGGAAGAACAACTTGAGGAGAAAATGTTTAGTCTAAAAATGTTTGTGCTTGGGAGCAGCAGCTTGCTTTTCATGCATGATACTGTAACACACTCTTTTAAAAAAAAAAGGAAAAAAGCTACAGAATAATTTGTGCTGGTTAATAATTAATGTGTGTCTAAATTTAGTGCTTCCAAGCTGTGTAAAAAAATTAAGTAAATCCTAATCAAGGACCAATTTTAAACTATTTTGTCACTTATTTTATATGGTTTGTTCAAAACCAGACATGGAACTTGCTTAAGGCGCTGTGCATTGTTTAATATTTCCTGTAAGTACAGCTGTATATTCAGATTGCGATTATAAAATTTACATGGGGGGGTTGGGGAGGGAGAATCATGTAGAATACAAGGACTAGCACAGTTGTCACTATTGAAGCTAGAACACAAAACACTGATACAGCAGTGTTTCCCTGTGTTACAACTGAAAATATGTACAGATCTGGTTTTTTTGCAACTGTTAATTGTTCATTTTAACCTTGAATGTTTCTGGAGGCCTCTCTGGGTTTTGTCTAAACGTAACCTGTTCACAGGCACTAGTACCTGCAACGTTATCTGTTTGCTTCTAGATGCTGTAATGGAAATAACCAGTTGGCAGTTAACTGGAAGAGCCTCTAACTTAAAATTTTCAAAGGTGAACTCCATTCTGGTCACAAAGTACAAGAACATCATTGACTTGTTGATTGAGTGATGGTTTCTATGCCTCACTGGTTGGTGGTGTTTGAAACTTGGTTTGGTTGTCTTGCAGTCTGGAACTAAATCTTTGCGTCCGTGGTGAAGAGCTTGTTGCAGCAAAGACCAGACTTGAATTGCTAATACAAAAGGTTTGTAAGGGGGAGTGTAGGTTTTAGAAGTTGGAAAGCACCTGTATTTCAGGGCTTTGCAAAGAGTCTGTACGTCTAAAATCACAAATGGTGTACTCATAACTGACAATAAACTGTTCAGCTTTTCTAGATGTGCTGTCTGTGGTGCACGTTTTGTTTTGGTGCAGGATGTTCCCAAATTGTTCCTTAAGAGCTGTTTCTCACCAGGAAGATACTTGGGTTTTGTCTCTGCTCCTTCCAAGTGAAGATTTTTAATGGCACAAAGCTGTGCCAGGGCAGGTTCAGATTAGATGGTAGGAAAAAAATGTCACTAAAAGAGGTGCCCAGGGCCTGGAACAGGCTGCCCAGGGCGCTGTCTGAGTCACCATCCCTGGGTGTGTTTAAAACCAAAAAGGGTAGATCAGGTACTCCAAGGATATGGTTTAGGATAGGGCAGGAAGGGTTGGACTCAGTGATCTTGGAGGTCTTTTCTAACCCAGTCATTCTGTAGTTCTGTGCTCTCGCTGTCATACTGATGATCTTACACAGGTACGGTGCAAGAGCTGGCAGTGCCATCCCACCCGCACTCACTGCCACCTCTGCTGCACCTGGATCTCTCTCTTCAAGCCAAAGCATCGCCTCTCATTGCCTGTTCCCTGGTCGGAGGGCTTCGGGGGCAGTTTTGGGCACAGGAATGGGGGGTGAAAATCCACCTTGCCTCCTGCAACTCGCTTGTACTACGTGTCCCCTGGCTCTGTGAGGGGCTGGTACGCCCGCGGCAGGTTCGACTGCTGACACGGGGCCTCGGGGCTGCCTGCAGCGCTGGGAGGAGCGGCGCTGCCTGCTCACGGGCTTCTGAAAGCGCTGCGGGGCTCGGCGCGGCAAGGCTTGTCCCCTCACCCGGCCTGCCGCGGGAGGCTCCCAGCATCCCGCCTCCCAGCCCCTTCCCGTCCCAGCACGGCTTGCCCTGCGGCGCATGCGTGTCCTCGCCGCGGCGCGCCGGTACCGCCCCTTCCGCTCCGCGCGCGCCGCCGCCTTCCGCCCATTCATCGCTATCGAGGGCCGCCGCTTCCTGGCGCCAGAGGCGGCGCGGCCTGCTCGCAGGAGGCCTCCGCACCGCCCGCGCCTCGGGTCCTTCCCGCCCAGGGGCTCCCCTCTCCCCGCGGAGTGGCCGCCGCTCCCTGCCGAAGGCCTCCCGGCCGCAGCGCCGGCCTCCCGCCGCCATGAAGCTCGTCAGGTGAGCGGATGGAGGCGGATTGCCGGCGCCCGGTGGCGGCGGGGAAGCCCGCGCACCCAAGGCCGTGCCCGCGCGAACGGCCGCCTCGCCAGCCCCACACCCCCCCCCCCGCCGCTCCCGGTTCCCCGCCGCCCCTCAGCGGCCGCCGGCGGGCCCCGGGGCGGCGGTAGTGGGGCGCCCTCCGCTCTGCGGGGCTGCCTGGCGGCGGGAGGCCCTGTTCTTCCGAGCCGCTGCCTCAGCCCTGGCCCGGGGCCTCGCCCCGCTGTGCGGCAAGGGCCGGCGCGGGATGCTGGGTAAAGCTGCCCTCCCGCCCCGCAGCGGACCAGCCTTGGCTAGAATCGCTCGGTCTTAAAGCGTTTTCCTCTCTCTACAATCACGGGCGTTTCGCACGGGTTCAGGAGGGTGTCAGTCCGGCGCCCCAGCTCCCGGCGGTTGGGCAGGACGCGGGGCTTGTTGGGGTGTCTGGCCTTCTATGCGATGCTTTGCCCAACGTCTCCAGGAGAATCCCTCAGCTCCGGGAAGGCTGCGTTTGGGAGCTCGGGGATGAATTGAATGCTTCCTGCGTATTGTTTTTCCGTAACGGGATGTTAAACGCGCCAGACCTGATGAGGGACTGAACCGGTGTTTTTTTTGTCTTGATTTTGAGGTTTCTAATGAAGCTGAGCCATGAGACTGTGACCATTGAACTGAAGAACGGGACACAGGTGCATGGAACCATCACAGGTATGGCAGGATGGGAGACTGCAGCAGTGTATCGCCTGTTACCTTTCCCTCGCTGTCTGCAGCCCGAGGTCTTTTGTTTTGCACTCCCTCTTGTGGGGATGTTCTGTGTAAATGTGCTTTTAAATTGACATAATGATGGGCAAGATTAAGGGGTGTTTGTTACAGAAGAGTCTGGACAGTTGGGCTCCTTGGTAGAAAAAAACAGGGACCTCCTGGAAAGACTCCAGAGAAGGGCTATGAAGATGATTAAAGGCCTGGAGCATCTCCCCTATGAGGAAAGGCTGAAAGAACTGGGGCTGTTCAGCCTGGAGAAAAGAAGACTAAGGGGGGACCTTATTAATGTTTATGAATATTTCAAGTGTGGGACACAGGGGGAAATGGCCAGCCTCTTCTCAGTGGTCTGTGGGGACAGGACAAGGGGCAATGGCCTCAAGTTGGAGCACAGGAAGTTCCGCACCATTATGCAGAACTTTTTCCCAGTGAGGGTGCCAGAGCCCTGGGACAGGCTGCCCAGGGAGGTGGTGGAGTCTCCTTCCCTGGAGATATTCCAGACCCATCTGGACGCCTATCTGTGTAATATGAGATAGGGAGCTGCTTTGGCAGGGGGGTTGGACTTGAAGATCTCTGGATGTCCTTTCCAACCCCTATGATTCTGTGACACTTGTAGAAGTAAGCTTGCTGTGGTCCTGGGAGTCTCTCAGCCTGACACCCCACAGGACTGGGGGTGGAAGAAGTAAATGGCTCCAAACCGTTGGCAAAACTGGTGTAAGCATGGTATAGTCCTGGAATTTTAGCAGCAAGGTAATGCTAATGAGGTAGTTATACTGATGTATCATAACAGTAATACTGCTGAATTTTTGTGTCAGTACATCTGATTTTCGTTTGTGAAACTGGAATAAGCTGTAGTTGTGTAAAAACATTGCAGCTGAATTGACAGAAGGGGGGGGACATTTTTTAAGGGTAGTACAGAAAAATGGTAAATGTTCAGTGTTGCTGTGGTCTTGAATCAGTTAAACTTTGTGTGTTGGCAATTTTAATGTAAAAATTATTTCTGTTGAGCATGTTTTAGCTCAGGTTAAGGTCAACTCATGTGGAAATATGTCTTTGCGTGTACTGGCATTGGTTTCAGAAAGTAATTTGCAAACAGGTAGCTTGATGGGAGATAAGGGGGCTGAGATTCTGCTCCCCTGATCTTGTCAAAGGTCTGTCATGTAATACAAGTTTGTGGGTGCTTCTTTGTACCCCTGAACTGAGAGTTGCAGGAAGAGCCTCAATAGTTCATTACATGCTTCTTCTGTGTGCTGAAAAACGTGCAGGGTATTTTGTTTGCCTTAGTAATATTAGTGATACTGTTCTGGGAGCATTCACGTGGCATTACTTTAGAGATGATTAGATATGTCATCAGGGCAAACCCTGATGGTTAAGTTGAATGTGCTTGATCTCCTTTCCTTCACTCACCCTGGGCTACTTTTAAAAGCTCTTCTGCCCAGACACTTGTTAAAATTTAAATTCAAATTCGGCAGGGTAGTATTCCAGGGGACTGTTTGGGTGCTTTTTTGGCCAGTTGCAACCTGCTGAGATTTGGCAGCTAAAAACTGGCATTACTTTGCAGCCGGATCCATCAGCTTTGATTAGACCTGAATGTGCCACCCTGGTGTCTGATTGCAGCATGCTCTGTCAAACCCAGCTAGGTGGGAAGCAAACAAACTCCTTGTCTCCTGACCTTGGCGCTCTTGCAGGCTTAATTGTCGAGCACAGCCTCTGCTAAGAACTTGTAGAAAGTTTGAATGCAATCCATAATTGTGAAACTACAGTCTTCCCTTCACACTGGTGCATGAACCACGCTCAGGGTTGCTGTGCTGGTTGTACAATCTCCTCTTCCTCCCAGTGAGCTGGTTGGGCAGAGCAGGCATGCTGAAGGGGCAGGTATCACGCAGTACATACCTTACGCAAACCAAGGAGCAGGTCAGGTGGAGCTCAGGTATTGAGCTGTGTAAAACCTACAAGTGAGGGGAGAGGACAGAAAAATAACAGGGAATAAGCACAGCTCAGTGGCTCTTTTGGTTCTGGCCTGCTGCTTGTTTATGTTATTTATGTTGTTAAGACTTCTTACAGCTTGTTTTTGGGTGTGTGTGGAACGAGGCAATAATGCCTTTGACCACAAAGGCTTGTTTGTACAGAATTTTTAACGCACAAAAGATTTTGCTCATGTGGATGACCTGTCACTGAATTAGCAGATATTTGTGAACTACAGATTCTATATTTTGTCTTAATGCTTGATCTGGAAAGGTTACTCTCATTTTGTTCTTCATAGTTTGAGATCAAATCCTGTGCAAGACTTGAGATGCACAAAATTTGAAGGAATATTGGGTGCTTTTTAATGCTTCTCAGGGTTGTTGTTCAATACCTGCCTTCAGCTGAGACTTTTCCCCAGTTTTGGATTACACTTAGCACTGTCTAGTGGGCACAGGACTGACTGCATACACAACTTCCATCCTGGCTGTTCATGGAGTTTGTAACCGCAGGGATTGCTCCTTGCAGCTGTGTATTTTGCACGCTCTTATAGAAGGTATTGGTTTGTATTAGATGGGTCTGACCAGCAAATCAGTGTTTCTGTGGCAGTTGTGCTTTTCCTAAGGCTTATGGAAAGTGGAAATGATCGGGTTTTTTCTTCTCAGTGGTTTGGTTTTACTCTTTTTAAGAGTTGAAAGACTAGTGCTGGACTTCTGTAATAAGCAGCAGTTTGTTATGCAGAGGAATTGTTTTAACCATTTACAAAACTGCTACTGTCCGTAGGCCCTAGATAAAGATCTCCAGCCACAGGTCATTGAATGCAGCAATTGATAAATGAGCCTAGTTTAAGAGAGAAAGAAGGTGTGCTTTCCTTCAGTTAGAGGCTTAAATAATGAATGGCAGAAGCAGGCATTACTGAACAGGATCAATCCTGAACCGTGTGCATGTGTAGAAATAGCCAATAGGGACCATGTTACAGGCGCTCATCCCTGAAATTAGACTTGTGTTGTTTCAGGAGTGGATGTCAGTATGAATACGCATCTCAAAGCAGTGAAAATGACACTGAAGAACAGAGAACCCGTACAGCTGGAGACACTGAGCATTCGAGGGAATAACATCCGATACTTCATTCTGCCGGACAGTTTGCCTCTGGATACTTTGCTAGTGGATGTTGAACCAAAAGTCAAATCCAAGAAAAGAGAAGCAGGTTAGTTGGTGCTTTCCCACTTTGTGTTTGTTCTGCTTTTGTATGTGTTTTCCTACTCTGAATCTGAAGACATCAGAGTGTCTGAATTTGGCAGCTAGTTCTGTCACCCTTGAGGGTCTGATCCCGAACTGGCGAGGTGTGCTGTGCCTTGCCCTGCCCACCTTAATAACATCTGTAGAGCTTGCTTTCCTGTGAATTCATGTGCAAGGCTTTTCATACATCTGTTTTTAAAAATGTAAAAGTTTTTTAAGCATGAGTGACTCTTAACCTGTCACAGTCTCAGCACTGACACCAAAGAGATTTACATTTCCTCTTCTCCAAATGCCTGCTGTGGGTCCTCAGTTTGTATGGGGTACTTCACGGAGCCTAACAAGAAAGGACAGAACAGTCTCTTGAGCAGTGCTGAATGCCTCACTGAAACCTCACTTGGTGGTGGGCAGAAATAATCTGTCAGGAGAACTTAATTTGTGAGACTTGAGGATCTGAGGGACTCCAGGCTGTATTCTGATGAGCAGCTTTCTAGCTTGGGCTCCCAGCAGTGTTCCACTCTGCCCTCTTCCTGGAACTTTTTTTCAAAAGGCTGTTAAATAAAAACCTGTTCCTTGGAAGACTAAGACTGTAGAGAGTAATTCAGCTTTAATCCACATTATTAAAGATTAATAGCCCAGTAAACCCCAAAAAATTCATCTGTCTTCAGGCAGTATATATTTTGTCCAACAGTTAAGCAATTCCTATAAAGTAATAGGTTTAAATGAAAGCTAATCGTGCTCTAAAATAATGTCACACCGTTTACCCTGTAATTACTGTTTAAGTATTTGAATCCATGGTCTTTGATCCATGTGTTTGCTAGGAATGGTGTGCTTACCTTACTGAAACGCTGTAGGGAGCCCTCAGGTGCGTGTGTGTTCAGAGTGCAAGTGTTACACCTGCTGTCTGTAGAGAATAAGGATAAAGCTCCTGGAAGCGTTTTGCTCCTCTGACATTCATTAAAAATAATCTGTCCATGTGGAGAAATTGCAGTATGGTTGGATTACTTCTTTTCTGAACCTCATGGTGTGATGTGAACAAGAACAGAACTAGTTCTTTCTAACTTTGAAGAAGAAAAGGAGCTGTGATAGCAGTGGTTACCTTGGTTTCCTACCCCTTGCATCTTTGCTGCGCTGAACCCTTTGCACTCCACAGCTCTGTGCTGCACTTTGTCTTAATCTGTAAATGCCCTGGGGCTTCAGAAGTGTGTAGCACATTACACGTCCTTGGCAAGTGAGAGTGTGGGTGAAAGGCTGAGAGACGTACGTGGTGCGTGTGCCTTTGTTCTGGTGTGCTGGCCCTTGGTGAACGTGGGTCTGCTGGTGCACGTAGATGCTGTAATTGAGTCAGGTGTTGATGCTTCTGTGTGCTTGACAGGGAGTCAACCTGTTACGAGCAAAACTAATGATGCCTTGTTTCTCAAAATTTGTCCTGTGCCTCTGTTCTGTCCTTGCTGCCTTTATGCCCTACCTACCATCAGATGGAACAGAATGTTTACAGCCTGCTTCTTGAATGTGGGTGCTATGGTGTGTCTCTTGCCCAGCCACCTGCTTGCACAGAGTTTTAAGTTTCTTTTTTTTGGTATCTTTTTGAGCCTTGCACTGAGAGCCTGGTTTGAAATTAACCAGTAATTTCAAGTGTTTGTAGTGGCCGTGCCAGCTGATGGGACAGGTCATGTTTCCTTGGGAAAAAGGGGTAAAGTGGCATGGTATCACCATATGGATCATATGACCTCCAGCAGTTCCTTGCAGCCTGAGTTGTTCTTCCCTTTGCCATTAAATAGCAGTATTTAAAAGTGGGAGCACACAGCCAAGACCTTGGCCTGAGAACCACCTCTGAAATGGGCAGAGGCATCATTGAAAACAGGAGGAGCTGTTTAGGGGTGGGATCTTCTCCAAGCACTGCCCTTGCACATGGTGCCTGAGAGGGGCTGAGCTTGGGAATTGGAACACCAGCCTCCCCTGAGCGGAGGGCTCTGTAAACCACAGTGTGCCATGGCAAACAGAGTGTCTTCTGCACTGTAACGAGTAGTGACAAAACGCTCTTGTCATGCGGGCGCTTTTCCTGATGCCTGAAAAATGAGATTAAAAGAGGAGGAATCCTAGGTCTCTGTCAGACTGACAGTGCTGGGAACCAGCCCCCTGCGACGCTGTAATCATGTCATTTTCTGCAGCGAAGCCAAGACAAGTAAGCAGTGGAAGTTTTATACCAAGAAACCTCACAGGAAAGATGGAAATACTGTGTGAAACTTACTGAGCATGAACAAGCTCAGTGTCTGGCTTACTGCTTCCTGTGATGAGATGTTATGTTCTTAATTTATGCTTGATACAGAATGTTGTGATCAAATGACAATGAAAGTATTCCTGGGTCTCACTTGATCCTGTTTGTGTGTTTGTTTCATCTGCTAAGTTGCTGGAAGAGGCCGTGGAAGAGGTCGTGGCAGAGGCCGAGGACGTGGCAGAGGAAGAGGGGGCCCAAGGCGGTAACTTCTCACCGTGCAACAGCTACCAAATTCTGGGCAATTTTGGATATTTTTTTGTACAGGTCTTGTTTATGGTATCCATTTTTAATAAACTGAAATGTGAAAAAGTCGTCCTTCCTTTGATAGTGAAGCCTGGGGAGGGAGGCAGGTCCTGTTTTAGAGCCTGTTGCAAACTTAACATGTCTTGTTGGTGTGGGTTGTCACTGTCAAGGTTTCACCTACCCCCTGAAAGCTGTACAGTTCCCTCTTGCTTTCTGCCCCAGGAGGAGACTTGGGTTGGTGTGCTGCAGGATGTTTGTTTGAAACAAGCCTCCTCTCTTACAAGGGACTTGCCCTCTTCTAACAGTCACACAGTTAAGACACTCTACTAAGAACCTGCATCCCACAAGCGTGTCTCTGATGTTCTGCAGAGCGACCTTGTTACAGTCCAGAGATGATAATTTTACTGTTTTCTATTACATGAAGCTTACAGTTTAAACATGTTGCTTTCTTTACACAACTTTCACACGGGGAAGCGAACCAGTTCTGTGGAACTGCTGGATTGTTACATCTCGTGATTAAAGTATACCTGGATACGAACTTTGTCAGCGCTAATTATATGGCAGACTTCTGTTGGGGTGGGGCTGGTGAAGCAGCTGTGTCACAGACTTCGAATCACTTACTAGGGCATCCCTAGTAAAGACAAAGTACAGCACGGTGCACAATTTCATACAGGAACTGGAAGTTTACTTCTTCTGGAGATGAGAACTTGTGCAGCTCACGTTATCCACAAAACCTGCTGTGCTAGGCACAGGTACGTAGGAAGCAATGATGGCCACCTTTATACCCAATACCACCCTGCTGGCTTTCCCTTCTAGGCAAGGGATGATCACATCTGGGTTGCAGTGCTTCCACCAGCTCTGCCTGTCCGTCAGATACAGATGTCACCTGGAGTAACTCTCCTGCCTGAGCGTGGCTTCCTTAGCAGCAAGGCTATTTGCCAGCACCCAGTGCCGGTACACGCTTGGTTGCCCATGTTTCCACACAGGCAGGGCTACAACAGAGTGGAAAAGAATTACCTAACCTTGTGTAACAGGTGGATACACGGGTTAATTTGTGCTAGCTAATATTTTGTGAGCTGCTCTTCTGTCTTTCCCCTCGTTCAGAGGCCATATCAAAGCTTCCTCTGGGTACAGAAGAGCTTTTTTTTTTTTCCTCATTTTTTTTCCCCCCCAAACCCTGGTGGAGCCCCCTAAGAGCACTTTTTGGTCAATATAGCACCCACGATTCTCAACTCTATAAATAGCTGCTACAAATAATGGTCGCTGCTGTCTTCCAGAAGGGCCTGCTCACTGACGACGGGGGTAAGATCTTCCCAAATCCAGCTGCCAGCAGCATTCACGCGACTGTTGAAACTCTTTCCTTCTTCAGTCTCTTCCGAATGAAAGTGAGCAGTGCCCCTAGGGGTATGCACATGGTGGATGCTGCCACCAGCAGCCCGATCACTGCTAGGGCGTAGCCCGAGTAGTCCTTTGTCACCAGCTGCCCCTGCAAGGGAGAGAAGCCTGGGAGCTGTGGTTTTCAGTGTCCTGAGCCAGGCCTGGAGCAAAGCTGCCCAGCTAAAGGGGACAGCTGAGAAGCACTTGCTGGCTGAAGCAGCCTCAGTGCTTTGTCCAGCCCTGCAAGCTTAAAATTGATGAGAAGGGAGCAGCTGACAAAAATATGGGGGAATAATTTGCTGCAGGCTTTGGTGTTGGCTCGGTTTGTGCTTGTTAATGAGCTGGCTGGGCCCTGACCTCTGTCTGGTCTCTGTGTCCCTCTCCTGGAGCCTGCGGGCTTGTTGACTCCCAGTCACAGGAGGCCAGGTGGGTCCCAAATCAGCAGTGACATGAAAACAACGGGTGTAATTTATTTGTGTGTGCTAGGAATGTTCCCCCAAAAGGTCACGAAACCGGTGATCACTTAACCCAGCAGTAGCGCCCCCAGGGTAAGTACAGGGGTCAGCGTTCACACAAAAGCGCTTTGGCCACAAAGAAAATGTTGATGGGAATTATAAAAACCAGAGCGGTTTATGAAAGCTGTTCCAGCACAGCTGGAGTGCCAGTAACTAGAATCACAGGCTGGTTTGGGTTGGAAGGGACCTCTAAAACGGTCTAGTTCCAACACTCCTGCCATGGGCAGGGACACCCTCCACTAGATAGGTTGCCCAAAGCCCCATCCAACCTGGCCTTGGACACTGCCAGGGAGGGGGCAGCCACAGCTTCTCTGGGCAGCCTGTGCCAGGGCCTCACCACCCTCACAGGGAAGAATTTCTTCCTAACATCTAACTTAAACCTGCCCTCTCAGCTTGAAGACATTGTCCCTGGTCCTGTTACTGCACTCCCTGGGGAACAGCCCTTCTCCCACTTTCCTGATTTCACTCAAAATGCTACACTTGGAAACTAATTTTTCTATTCAAAGAGTGGTTTCCAGATTTTGGGGGGGGGGGGGGGGGAGGGGGTATCTTCAACCAACCTGAGTCAGATTTTTTACCATTTGAAAGGATCAATTAAGATTTTTAGTGGGAAATGACTCCCATTTTACTCCCAATTTTTTCCACAAATTTAAGGAGTTGCCCCAACTTCAGCTTGCAGGCTTGCAGAAGGCAGTTTCATGGGACGATGTAGTTGGGAAGGAAGGCTGTGCCCTTGCAGGAGTTAAGGAGAGTTTTAAAAAGACAACCCCAACCAAACCAACCCCAAACCAAACCCATGGTACCTGTGCAGCATCCCATGCTTGGTATTGCAGTGTCCCTGTGAGGATGTAGTCGGTGAGGTAAAATATAAACAGGCTGACGATTAGCAAGGGACTAGCAAAAGCCCACATAATCTTCCAGTACCAGTTTGGCTTGCGTCCGATCATGGTGTGAAGGTCCTTCTCGAATCTGTGTTTCAACAGAAAAGAACCCAAAAACAACCCAGCTGTATTTGGAAACAGCTGTCTGTGCCTGGCCCATACCTTAACCCGAGCTGCTGCAAAGCCACCTGCCAAATTAAACCCCTAAGAGCAGGAAAGGGAGCACAGGCTGCAGGGTGGGGGAGATGCACGCTGCTTACACTGCAGCGTAGGAGAAACATTCCCCGCGCCACCCCCCACCCCCTCCACACACCCCCCAAGGTGGTGCTTCCATTCTTGGCCCCATGCAGCTTGGCCAGTGGTCACATCCCTCCTGTGACAAAAGGAGGGTCCAAGCTCTTACCTTCTTATCCCGTAGATATAACACACAGCAATGGTTTCTACCAGCACGATGAGCAGCAGTGAGAGGGTGGCTGCGTAGTCGTTGAATATGTCAAACCAGTAATTTCCAGACTCCATGGTGAAGATGAGGCCGATCACGCAGTTAAGGAAACACACGACACCTGTATGGATAAAGCCAGGACCCTGCCGTCACACCCAGAAACCTAGGTGCTGTGCAGTCCTTGGGGACTAAAATGCTGGTGGGATTTCTGCTGGTTTCTGTGGGAGCAGCTTTCTCAGCAGAGCAAGGTCGTTTTGGGTTTTTTTTGCCTTTTGGAAAAATCCTGGCTCTGTGCAGGTGTGAGAATGGGTTGGTGTGTCCTTACACTGCTGCTCCTTAGGCCTGCACCATCACAGCACTTCAGCACAGCAGAGACAACCAAGGCTTAGCTACAGGCTGGCACGGGCTGTTACTGCTGGGCAGTTACTGCTGGGCATCCAGCTAACATGGGTTTTAAGGTGAGACACTTGATTTCCATGTCCAAATGGGGTTGTGTTGTGCTTTTGGCCAAAGACTGAGCCAGTTTGAAGTTGCAGTATCAGTGATGTGACCTGAGAGCCATTTGCTTGTCTTGTCTCCTGGCCCTTTGAGCGTCAGCGCTCAGCAGACACCAGTCTGAAGGAGCTGTGGGGTGTTGGCAAGTCTGCGAAAACATGGCCACAATTGCCATCCTGCTTGGAGAGCTCCCTGGGGAAAGTGTTCTACCAGCTGGGCAGGAGCTCCCAAGCACGGGCACCAAACCCTTCCACAGGGTGTCTGCTCCACCTGAGGCCAGAGGGACCCAGGACGGCTGTGGCACACCAAAGCTTTTGCACGCACATGATGCTCTCTCCCTGCACGGCCTCTCACTGCTCGTGGCAGGCCCTTACCTGAGATCACTTCCTTGGGGAAACGGGCAGCGATGACCCTGCTGTCCGTCAGCGGCGTGAGGATAGCGGCGGTGTTTCCCAGCATGCTGCCGATGCCCAGCATCAGCAGCATGACGAAGTAGAGCACAGAGTACAGCTGGGGCACCTCCATGTTTTTGATGGCTTCAGAATAGACAATAAATGCCAGTCCTGTCCCCTGGACAGCCTGCCGGTGGGAAGGAGAGAGAACTGAGTTAGGGGCAGCTCCTCAGCCCTGTATGACACTGACCCTCCACAACTGCAAAATACATCCATGGTGGCAGTTCTGCACAGTAGAAGCAGATGAAATCTTCCCTGGTTTATCCAGACTGGATAGAAACAGGCACAGTCCTGCTTGTAGCAAAAACATTTGCCTCCTACCTGTGGGACCTGCCCTGTCCCGCAGCCAGCAGTCCAGCTGCATCACCACCCAGCTCAGTCGCTAACCAGCCAAGCTGGCCCCTTGCTGGGTTGAGCCAGTGCCCCCTCCTCCCTTGTCCCCCATCCCTTGTCCCCCATCCCTGTCCCTCCTGAGGTGCAGAAACAAGACCCACTGCAGCATCTGGCCAGGCAGCTCCTGGGGTTGGGGGGCAATGAAGGGATGGGATGTGACCACGTAGGGCTGAGGGGCTGCCAGGGCTCAGTGAGGGGGAAAGGGGAGAGTGAAGCCCCGGCGCAAGCACAAAGCAGCGACTCACTGTATCTAGTTCTGCTTCCAAGCTGCAGTTTTTAAGATGTGGAGATAATTGGGCATACTCCTGTGGGTGGGTGGCCATGAGGTACTCTTTCATCTCGTTGAGGTTGTCTGCTGTTAAAGAGCCTTCCTCCAGGTCGAAAGCGTTCATCAGCAGCAGGATCACCCTAGGAAAGGTTATAGGAATTGAACAGCGTTCAGGCCAAGGTGTAACATCGACGCTGGGTTTACACCTTGTCCCCTCCTCCATCAGCCCTCACACGAGGATGCTCTGCTGGTCCCAGGGCTCCCGTCTCCCCAGGTGGGAGCTGTGGTACTCCCAGTATGATGCTGGGATCCAGGCAGCCTTCCACTCATCTCTGCTCCCACAGAGGAGCAGCTCCCGCACCCACACTGCTGCTCCCAGGTGGGTATTTTGGGTGGTAGCCAGTGCCAGCTGTCATCGCTTTCCCTTTGCCCTTTGGTCCCACGTCCACACCCCACCATTTTAACAGGCCTTTTGGCAAGGAGCAGGAATTAGCAGCTTGGTTTCCTCTCTGATCAGCAGACAGACTGAAAACTGTGAAAATACGAGTAAGAGTGTAACTGCCACAGGCCCTGTGCCAGGCACTGTGTGCGAGCCTCCTGCCTTGGGGTACCACCCTGCAGGCTGCTGGGCACCTCCACAGCATCAGTGCCCTGGGGGCTGAGCTTTCTGCACGGGGTGTAGCCTTAACGCTGGGGGAGGATCTGAGCATTCTTGCATTTTATTAATCACACCCCCCCCCTTCTAAAGCATGTGCTGGGACAGGGGGGTGTGGCAGAAAAGAGACAGAACTCACTCCCCAGCAAACTCATCCTCTGGACCCAGCCCAGGTACGAAAAGGCACATCAGCTCTGACCTTTCACCTCAGCCTGGCTTTGAATTGCACTTTATTAGAGTGGTATTGGGTCTGGTGTCTGCCCAGCCCTGTGTGGTGGTACCCGGAGGCAGGAGGCACGGTGGCACCTCTTCGCATTGCCCCCAACCCCCACCCCCTGCGTTCCCCAGAGCGGCTCGCTGTGGAAAAGCAGCGGAACGCCAGGCTCCTACTTGTTTATGCAGCTTTCGTAGTTAAAGGTGGCCTTGAAGCCGTAGATGGAGAAAGTGACGATGCTGGCGAATATGGAGGTGGCGCTGTTGATCAGCGAGACGATGATGGCGTGCCTCTCGCAGTCGTTGCTGGGCTCGTTGTAGCTGGCGAACGCGATGAGGCTGCCGAAGCCCAGCCCCAGCGAGAAGAAGATCTGCGTGGCGGCGCTGATCCACGTCTTGGGGTTGGACAGCTGCTCCAGCTGCAAAACCAGACGGGGAAGAGGGAGCCTGAAGCTGCGGGCGGGCGGCCAGCACGGCCCCTTCCAGCCTGCAGGGATGGAGACCGGGACGGGACCCTTCCTGCACCCGTTTTATCTCAGGGGTGGGGTTTGGGCAGGGATACGGCTCGGTCTGGAAGTAACATCTCACAGGTTGTTAATGGGTGGGAGAAAGCAAGCATCTCATGGGCGCCGTGGTGGAACAACCACTCCCAGCTGGGGCTTCCAGCTGTCTGACATAATCTATTGCTGCAAACACACCCCCTCCCAAATAAGGAACAAGAGCAGCAGCCCCTCTCAAAGCCCTGTGCTTTGGGTAACCCACAGTGTCTCATGAAAAATTGGCTGTGTGGCTGGGTTTGGGGTTTTGTTTTCCCCTCTACCTTTGGTGTGAACATGTAGACAAGCCCATTGACAGCTCCATGAAGTGTTAACCCTCTGATGAGGTATATGATGAGAACGCAGTACGGCAGAGAGGCTGTCACGTAGACGACCTGGGGAAGGAGGGGAGATTCCTGGGTTTAAAGAATACACAAAACTGAACACTCCTCTCTCTCCCTTCACATAAATAATCACAGAGTTGTAGGGGTTGGAAGGGACCTCGAGAGATCATGGGGTCCAACCCCCCAGCCAAAGCAGCTCCCTAGCTCATACTGCAGAGATAGGTGTCCAGACGAGTCTTGAATATCTCCAGAGAAGGAGACTCCACCACCTCCCTGGGCAGCCTGTCCCAGGGCTCTGGCACCCTCACTGGGAAAAAGTTCCTCCGCATGTTGGTGCGGAACTTCCTGTGCTCCAACTTGCAGCCATTGCCCCTTGTCCTGTCCCCACAGACCACAGAAAAGGGGCTGGCCAATTCCCCCTGCACCCCATACTTAAGATATCTATAAACATTGATTAGGTCCCCCCTCAGTCTTCTTTTCTCCAGGCTGAACAGCCCCAGCTCTCTCAGCCTTTCCTCATAGGGTAGATGTTCCAGGCCCTTAATCATCTTCGTAGCCCTTCTCTGGACTCTCTCCAGGAGATCCCTGTCCTTTTTACACCAGGGAGCCCAGAACTGGACACAATACTCCAGGTGGGGCCTGACCAGGGCAGAGTAGAGGGGGAGATCCCCATCATCATGTTTGCCACCTTGCATTAATCTTTAAAGAAATATTTTCAGATAAATCTAATTTCAGATTTAGGTTTTAGAGAAACAAGCTTATATTAACAAAGGGCCATCGCTATTTTTCCCCAGGGTCTTCACAACAACAAAAGATCTAAAATATTTGCAGCATTTGCAAACTTGGTTCTGCAGCATTTAGTGGTGTGACACTAGTTTGTCACCATCCATCAAGAACGCATCAGGCACAGGACATGCATCATCCGCTCTAGGAGGAAGAAGAGCAGACCTCATAAAAGGTAAAAAAAAATCAAACTTGAATAAAACTTTTAATTAAAATGGGGGTGGGTGAGTGGGTGAGACGCTCCTTTAACATCATGTAACCCAGATGGCAGACGAGGGGGGAATTAGATCTTTCAGTCGTCTTCCCTGAGCTTTCGATCAACCCCCTGAAGCTGAATCTAAATGTTCAATCCCCACCTTGGAAAAAGCCTCTTGAGGGGAAAAAAAAAGGAATTCCACCACCTTCTCTTTGCTGGGCTGTATCCCGAAGGCTCGCCCAGACAAAACCATGCCTTCCCACGCCCTTGGGCAGAGAACTGGCTGGGTTGTTACCACATCCTCCTCTGATCTGCTCCTGCCTGTGCTGCCAGCTGTTTCCCTGTCACGGACCCGGACATGCAACGGCTTCACCTTCCCCAGCCATCCCTGTGCCTCCTGCCCAAACCTGTGTCTGGTGCTGCACAAGGGATGCAGGGGAAGCACCCCACATCCCCCCATGAGCTCTTGCCTTCCCAATGCTGTTCCATTGCTCCTTGGCTAGTCATTGTTTCCTTTTTTGCCCCCACAGCCAGCTGCCCCAAGTTTAAGAGGTTGCTCTTAGTTTACATCCTCTTGGCTGTCTGTGTTTGGGTAAGACGATTTGGGGATTACAGCCCTCAGCTTGCTTCTTAGCACTGGCTCAGCTGGGACATTGCCTTCCCCCCCTCTTCCATAACTTCTGTGAGTAAAAAGTGAGCAAAAACCCCAAAGTGTTGGGTGCCTTTCCCCAGGGCCCATCAGCTGGTCTCATGGCAGAGGTGGCTGCATTTAAAGGACTTTTATGGTGGGGTTTTTTTTCCTAATATTAACTGTTAATAAGTCATCTAATTGCAACTTAACAGGGCAGCAGAGGCAGCAAGGGCGGCTGCTCCGAGGGAGATGCCTGTGATAACCCCAGGTAGCAGCAGCCGTGGCTGCTGCCATTTTGGCAGTCCTTTACCCTCCCTGCCTCCTGCTGGGGCTCTGCCCCCCACCTCTCACCTTGCCAGTGGACTCGGTGCCTCGGAGGATGCAGAGGTAGACCACCAGCCAGGCCAGCGTCAGGCAGAGTGCCTGCTCCCACTGCACGCTCCCGCTGGCGTCCAGCGACGGAGAGATGTTCAGGGTCTGCCGGTACCAGAAGTACTGGGTGGACGACGTCTTCTCACACTCCTCCTCGTAGCCGGTGCGGTTGCTGTTCAGGGGGCAAGTGGCCCATGGCAGGGGGTCCTGCGAGGGAGAGGAGGGGCATGGGGTGAGTGCTCACCATCTGCATGGCAGGGAGAGCCAGGGCGCTGCAGGGGATGAAGGTGAGCTTGTGCTGCTGGGGCTGGGGGTAACACTTTCCCCATGGATGATCTCGTCTGTCCCTCTCCCCTGGGGACGACCCTCTCCCCACGGACAGACACCCTCTACCTCCCTTCCCCAGGGGTGACCCTCTTAATCCCCTCCCCTGCCCTTGGACAGGCTCACTCCAGGGTGCAGGACACCGTGGCTGCTAAGGCCCATGTAAGCCCATTGTACTTTGCATTCAGAAAGGAGACCCTGATGCCCCTGGGGACAACCTGGAGAGTGACATCCCTGCCTCATTTTCTCACCCCAGAAAAGCCCTGTGTGTGGGTTTCAGGAGCTTTTATTCCTCCCCAGCTGAGGATGGTGCTGAACAACATCCAGCACCGATGCAAAGCCACCATGACCTTCTGCGGCCACAGCAGGGGCTGAGCTGCGCCACTGGGCACCCCACCTACCTGGAAGGAGTGGAAGAGATACCAGAAGGCCCAGGCATTTATCACGTTGTAATACATGGAGAGGAAGAAGGAGACAACGACGCTGGCAACACCTGTGAACGCAGAGGGAGGTGCTCAGTCAGTGACAAAACCCCAAAAAGCCCAGGACCCCACAATGCCCTGTGTGGAGGCCATGTCCTTGCCACCCCAGTATCCCCTCTCAGGGTGAACCTGGGCCAGATTTTATATTTTAGCACCCGGGGAGTGAATATTCAGCATATTGTGAGAAACAAAACGTGCGTGTGAGCGAGTTAGAGGTGGTTTGGGCATCAGGGGAACTGAGTAATGTAGCTAAGAGATTGGTGAACTGTAGGCAGCGCTGGTAGGAAATTAAGGCACTGGTTTATCACTCAGCATGGAGTTTGCCAAGATGATAAAACTTTGGGGTCAAAGCCCAGCGTGGGCAGCCCTAGAAGCTGGGTTAAGTGCTGGCCCTCACACTGGGATTTTGGCAGGGGGACTCACATCTCTGTGCCCAGGGACCTGGTAAAGCGAGACAGGGTCTGGCCCCAACACCCTGTGAGGGATGGAGTGAGCGCATGCTGGGGAGGAAAGGGGGGTTGAGGGGAGTTGTGTGCCTGGGTAACCACTCTGTTCAGCCTGGTGAGACCCAGTAAGGCCCCAGTTCCCACCCGATTTCTTCTCTGAAAGACAAAACTCTCCATTCAAAAAACCAATCACCCATGTTCCCCCCCACCCCCACTCCCCCACCACCTCGGGGGCACTTTAAAATGAAGATGGAAGCCAAGAACATACCGACACCGCAGAGGTAAGGGCTTATTATTTTCCAGGCGCCGATGCTGCCCTGGCGCATGCGCTGCCCCACCGCCAGCTCCAGGTAAAGCAGGGGCATCCCCTCGGCGATCAGCATGATAAAATACGGGATCAGAAAGCCACCTACAAAAAACAAACAACCCCAGGAGGCAGCCTCCAGCAGCTCAGCAGCCTAACAAACACCAGGTTTCTGGTCAGATCACCACCCACCCTATCAGTGTTCCAGGAGGTGGGTTGGAGTTGTCTCCTGTTTGGCCACCTTGCAAATTGAGGGTATGGTACAACCCTGAGGGACATCTTGTGGGGTTTCAGGTGACATCCCAGATCCTGGTGGGCACTGAGCACCTGAGCACAGGTGATTTTCCATGGGTGCTTGGCAATGCTGGGATTTCTGCTGTTAAACTGTGCCTGTGCTGGTTGCCACCTCCCCTGTCACTGAGGGGCTGCCCAGGTGCTTCACGGGAGGTTTGAGCAATGTTCAGGGCTGGGGCTGTTAACAAGTAACTAACCAGCAGCCAAACTTTTGTAAAAGATAATGAGAGAAAGGGACAAGGGGACTGGGTGCACGGTGTTCTGCAGCAGCACCAAAACTCTTAATGAAAGGGTAACAGTCGTGTCATCACTGAATAGAGTTTTGGGTAACATTGAAAGCTGGCTGGGCTTAAACAACCCAACAAAGCCAACCAAAAACTACAACAACCCCCCCCCCCAAAAATCTCAATGCTGAGTTCCCAAATGCCAGCAAAGGGGTAAAGACTGATTTTACCCAGTGTCCCAGCTGAGGAGCAGACCCTGGGACGGAGGCACACAGCCGCTCTCCCTGCCCCATGGCTGCTTGCCCTCGCTGCCCCAGCACGGAGGGGTGTGGGGATGTTCCTGCAGAAGCAGAACAGCAGGGAAGGGGAAAGGACCTTCACCCAGCAAACCAGGATGCGCTTCGGCTTAAATTTCTGCCAGAAAAAGAATAACCCCCTTGTCCTAGACTTGGGGCTTGCTTTAGAAGGAGCTGCTGACTGAGCCAAGGACTGGATTTTTGCAAAGGCTTTCCTGCTTCCCTTTTTGCAGCAAGCCAAAAATATTTACGTAAATATCTCTTATTTAGGATTTAATCTGCAGCATTAACATTCCTGGTGATGGGCTTGGTGCAGCTCCACGGAGGAATGAACTCCAGGCAGTGACTGAGGCAAAGAACTGGAAATAAACACTGAGAAATAATCCGGTTTATTCTGGGAATTAATTTCCCACCTCCTGGCTCTGTCATTATTAACAACCCCTTTGTTAGGCTGTTAGATAACTTCCTACGCTGCAAGGGAGCTGTCAGAGGTTCAAGAGCTCTGGCAGCTGCTCTGTTCCGGGAGGGGGGTACAAGGGAACTTTTGCCATATACCATGGCAAGGGGGTGGAAAATCAGAGTTAGGTGCTCTGTGAAGGCTTTCCCACTGTCTTAGCAACATTGTCATTGGCTTTGCCACCTTGCAAGGAGGGGAAGTTTCTATAGGCTTTTTTTTCACCCCAAAGGCCTCCATAGCTGGGGTGCCAGGGCTGACCGCCCTGTCCCTTGCTCCACACGCGGTTTGCAAGCAGATCTTGCCCCTCATGCTGCTTTTCATGAAGGGTACAATTCAAATACCTCATATATAAGCAACTCAGGGCACCTGTATGAACCAGCTCCTCTGTTGCAGCTCCATGGAACTCCCTGCTCATTTACACCCAGCATTGCTCCTTACAGTTGCCAACTGCCTCCAAAAGCCAGCCCCTAGGCCAGAGCCCTGCAGCTGACACCATAGTAGAGTCAGCACCACAAAGAATCATAGAATGGTCTGGGTTGGAAGGGACCCCAAGGATCAGAGAGTTCCAACCCTGCTGCCACAGGCAGGGCCACCAGCCTCAGGCCTGGATCTACACAAGGTTGCCCAGGGCCCCATACAACCTGGCCTGGACCCTGCCAAGGCACCAGGCTTGGCCAGCTACACCCTCACCTCTGCTCAGCTTCCCTCCCAGTGCCCAGGGACATCCTCACTGTGGGCTGAGCACCTGCCCTGCTGTAAAGCCATCCCAGAGTCATTTAAGCCTGGCTCAGCTTCCTTACAGACAGGCTCAAACGCATCCAAGAGGCTTGACACCCACTCACCCCCATGCCCCCTTCCCCCCCCTCCTTTCCTCTGTCCTGGTCAGGTTCTCTGAAGGTGAGCAAGGAGAGGGGCAATATGCTGATGAAGGGGAAAGCAGGAGGTTGTAAAATCTGGAACTACCCTGTTTATGAGTATCATCAGCGATAAGGGCTCTATTGCGCAGCTGGGCAGGACAGGGACTGGCTCTCTGAGTCTCTCCGGGGAAGACGTCAAACAAAAGCAGTAGCTGGCATCCCCCCTAAGCCCAGTGCCTGGTGTATCCAGGTTTCAAGTTCCTGATAACAAGGCTTTGCAAACCCCGGGAAAGCCACTGAATCCTTTTTAAGAGGGAAGCTTATAAGCAGGAGGGGATTCAACTTTTTAAAAGGATAGACAATGGCAGGACAAGGGGGAATGGATTAAAGCTAAAGGAAGGAAGCTTTAGATTAGATATTAGGGGGAAGTTTTTTACAGAAAGAGTGGTGAGGTGCTGGAACAGGCTGCCCAGAGAGGTGGTGGATGCCCCGTCCCTGGACGTGTTCAAGGCTAGGTTGGATGGGGCCCTGGGCAACCTTGTGTAGCTCCAGGCCTGAGGTTGGTGGCCCTGCCTGTGGCAGTGGGGTTGGAGGTCTCTGATCCTTGGGGTCCCTTACAAACCACACCATTCTATGATTCTAAGAGGGCAGTGAAAAACAATTGAGAAAAGTAAAGCCTGCTCTCAGGAGTTTTAATTTCACAGGAGGGAAAGCCACCTCTCCCCTGGGAAATTTAACTCAGAAGGACTTATAAAAGTAGAGAAAGTACTCTTATAAAACAGGCTTTTCAGAAAATACTATATATATATATATATATTTCCCCCCCTCCCCCATTAATTAAGCATTTCAGCTTTGGTCACATTTCAGAGAATTTCTAACACCTGCTACACTACTGACAGCTCTAAGAAGAGGAGTACACTCTGCCAAGACCCCAGTGTCCAAGTTTTGTTGTCCACGTTGTCTGCCAGGGCATTAACACCACACGGTTTAACTGGGCACAGAAACACTCCCAGTTCCAGCTTTGTGCTGCAGTTGAGTGTCTGTCGTGAAGTCCTTTCACCCTCAAGAGCATTTGCATAGGGGAATACACCCAGAGCTGCTGCACACCTCTTACTCCTGCTATCTGAAGCATCTGAGAAAGCTCCAGCCACAGCAGCATCCAGCTTCTACTGTAGCTTCCCCCAGTGCATTACCTGGGTTTTTCAGACCTGATCCCCAGAGCAGCTTGGATGCTGTCCCAGCACTGGGCTGGCTTTTCAACAACTGGCATGATCCAACTCCTATCACCACCATGTGTGCGTTCAGAAGTAAGCCACAAGCCAACAAAACAAGCAAAAGGCACTTAAACATCTCATGTTTCTTCCAGAGAGGAAGAGGAGGCAGAAGCAGAGCAGAGGCAAATGAGGCAGACGCTCCTCATGTCACTCCATGCAGAACTGTGGCAATGGATGCAGTGTGGGAAGCAGTGTTAAACTGGGATGTCTAAAAATGAGAGGCTTTTTATAAGGATCACTCAAAATCTGATCAGTAACCAGCTGTATACTAGAACGGATGATTAGTATATTGTAAATTAATCTAATTAACTGACTTCTGATTACTAAGGAAAAATATCCGTGGCTGGTGGCGTACTTTCTCCAGTTGAGACCTAGGAGAAGGATAAACTTCCAAAGAACTTTCTTTTGTATTATTTTTTGGAGCCCAAACTAATTTATTCCCTGCTTCAGAGCTTCCCAGGAAGCTTTAGCTGTGGAACTCCTGTTGATTAAGGAGTTTCAGACAACCTCAAGGCAGGTCTCCAGACAGATTACCACTTCCTAAAGCAAGGCTTTGTGTTAAAAAAGCACATTAATGACAGCAACTTGAGATGATCCTTAAATTAAATGATCAGCAGCATTTCCCTCCCTCAATATGCTCCAAGTGAACTGACAAGGAAGTGAGCTGGCTTCTGGTGCCTTCGGTGTGGTTCCACAGGGAAGAAAGTAACAAATTAATGCCGCATGGCTCAACATCTCTGACTGTCCCTCCATCCTATCAGAAAACATGGGCCTTCCCACTGTTTCATCGCACTTCCAAGGAACAAAGGCTGCTGTATGGGGACAGCTGCAAGGTAAAAGCTTTATGCTAAAGAATCATAGAATCATAGGGGTTGGAAGGGACCTCGAGAGATCATCAGGTCCAACCCCCCTGCCAAAGCAGCTCCCTAGCTCATATTGCACAGGTAGGCATCCAGACAGGTCTTGAATATCTCCAGAGAAGGCGACTCCACCACCTCCCTGGGCAGCTTATTCCAGTGCAATATGTACAGTAAAGCAGCAGTAGAAGAGATTGCACACCAGCAGAAAGCCTGACCTCCTACTCTGCCCTGGGCCTTCCTGGGTGGACAGAGCGTTAGCACAGACAACATATTTTGGGGTTTAAAGCTTGCCACACTCCTCCTCAGGGGAAGCAAGAAACATATGCTGCACTTACCTCCTCCGTACATCTGGCATAAGTATGGAAACCTCCACACATTGCCCAACCCCACAGCATAGGAAATGCAGGCGAAAACGAACTGCAGGGGATTGTCCCACAGCGGCCGGGATTTCTCCATTGCCTGCTTGCAGGCAGAGGGTTCAGCAGAGCCTTCCTGCCTTCACTCCCTCAGGGACTCTGCCAGCCCTGCCTCAGACTCCACGCCAGCCCGGCTTGGAGGGGAGGGAAAGGCGGAGAAGCTATGCTTGCCAATTCCTATCAAGCTTTTTAATTACTAATCTTATTAACAGGCACATACTGAAGTAGGAATGCTGGTAAATAGATTATAGACACACAGAACTATAAAATTGGTACTTTGGGTGAATAGCTGCTCGGGTTTTGACTGGCATTTCTGGGAAGGATGTGAGCTCAGGGATTTTTACCAGCTCACGTGTCGGCTTGACAGAGGGAAGAAACAACACTGGCACTGCAGCTTGGTATTCGACACAGGGAACTCCCAGGGGTGGCATCTGTTTGTGTGAGGCACTGGCGTGGATTCGACAGCATTGGGGAGGGGTTCCCACACCATTAAGACCAGGCTTAGTGACTGTCAGATCTAGTTTTTATTCCCTAAACAGGTCCTCAGGCATCTCATCACTTGCACCCCAGTGCTCACCCCAACCAGCCCAGCACACCCTCCAGTTCCAAAAGCGACCTTGAAACAGTCCCTCACAGCCATGTGGGTCCCCAGCCTGCTGCAGCCTTGAGCAAAGCTCCCAAGTTTGATCCTCTGGGAATACTACTGTCCCCTCTACATGTGCTGTGTGTGTGTGAGGGTGAGAAACAGCCCAGTCTTTTTCCACTTACCTTCACGCTTGAACCCCACTGCAGCAGATGGGTTCTCAGGGGCTGCTGTTTTAAAGCATTGTTAAGCAGCAGGGACCAAATACACACAAAGGCCACAGGGAAAAGGTGCCTGTGGCCCGTTGTGGAGGCAGAAGGACCTAGGAAGCCTTTGGGTCACCCAAACACACACGGAATGCCAGGTCTGACAAGGGGGCTTTGAGCTCCACCACTTCAGATGGGTCTCCCAGCAAAGTAGGCTACCAGCAGTGTCCATAGCAGCAAAAAAGGGGCTGAACAAATCCAAGGACTCAACTTCCTTCCTCCATCTAAATGGGTTTCAGTGTTTGTTTTTTCCCCACCAGTACTGGGTACCTTTCAGGTTCATTTTATAAGTAAGAGCCGCTCAGCTGCTGTCAGTCACATTCCTCCAGGGCCAGCAGTTCGCTCCCTGCTAGTGCTGTGCGTGCTGCTCCAGCATCCCGGCAGGCACTGGCAGAGCCGAGGCATCCAGCTGTGGGTAGAGGTGAGAACAGGGCCTTTGGACACCAGCCCAAACTGCTGAGTAGCATCACGCAGGGTTGTTGAGGGCAAACCGAACTGCTCAGGTGGGCTTGCTGACCAGCCACCTGCAGTAGCAAGGTCACAAAAAGTGGGATGCCACTGTTTCGTGTGCTAGAAAAGCCGACTTGGAAGAGGTTTATGCATCTCCCATGAGTGAATCCATTCCTCATGGTGTGTTTCAGTGCTGCTAGAAATGGAGGCTGTCACTGGAAAAGCACCAGGGTTTGCCAAACCCTCCCAGAGTAGAGCTGCAAGGGAACTCGTGGCTCTTCTGCAACATCCTTACAGTTCTCTCCTTGCCTGTGGAACTGCAAGATGCCAGCTAGCCCTGGGTATGCATCTCATGGGTATCCTCAGCTCTGCTGGAAGGAAAAATCCTAAGTAGTTAATTTTAGATCCATAAACTATTAAACTGAGGGACACACACTGAGAAGCTACAGGTACGTTAGCTGACCCACCTGACACATTTGCAAGTTATCAAAAAGCTAAGTGCCCATCACTGACTAGGGGCTTATAAATGAGGCTTATAAATAACTGAGAGCGTTTAATAACTCACAGGCAGGACAGACCTAAAGACAGCACATCGCTAGCACCCAGGATGCTTCGGTGTGAATAGATTACTGCTCTTGATGAGCATAATCAAGTTAAACATTTCCTTGGCTCTGTACCTCTTTCCCATTACATTTCAAAATAGTTTACTAATGGACTGGGGCGCTGTGCAGGCGGACCAGAGTGCTGTCCTTGGTGCGAGTCAGGCTCGGTCAGGAAGTTCAGAGGCAAAGAAATGAATCCTTGTCTCTCTCACAAATGTTAGTCACAGAATCGTAGGGGTTGGAAGGGACCTCCAGGAATCACCAGGTCCAACCCCCCTGCCAAAGCAGGTTTCCTAAGACAGGTCACACAGGGAGGCACCCAGATGGGTCTTGAATATCTCTAGAGAAGGAGACTCCACAACCCTGCCCCGGGCAGCCTGTCCCAGGGCTCTGGCACCCTCACTGTGTAAAAGTTCTGCATGTTGGTGAGGAACTTCTTGTGCTCTGACTTGCAGCCATTGCCCCTTGTCCTGTCTCCACAGACCACTGAGAAGAGGCTGGCTGATAAGCCTCATAAGCAGCTCACATCACAAAGGACTAGGAGGTGGTTTTTTTAAAGGCAGCCATGGTCACAGGCACCCAGCGAAGTGCCTGTCATCCAGTGGCTCCTTGAGAGACAGGCTTTAAATGTATTAAACCAGGAGGCACTCAGGAGTTCTGTCTGTGGGATGTTCCATGCACGCCTCAGACAAGCAATATGCTGTTTCTGATGCTATTCAAGGTTTTTTTTTCCTCTGAATTTCCTTCATTTGGGCTAGGGGATGACTTGGGCTTTATCTTCAGGGACAAAGACAAGCCTCTAATAGGTAGATGCAAGGACTTTGTTAGAGGATTTTTCCCCCTAAGTACCTAACAAAATTGAGAGCGTGGGGTTTGGGAGAAGGGGGTAAGAAAGAGTAGGGGTTCAGCTCCACAGCAGGCCTGGGGCTGGTGGGTCAGCATGAGACCTGCCCTGTGTAAACCCAATCAGAAGCTGGTAAACAAAGCAGAGAGTCCCAGTTCTCACTGAAGGAAAACTGGAAGTACATAGGTGAAGGTACTGACTGAAAAATCTTGGGCTTGAATCTCTTCATGCCAGCACAGCAAGAAGCTTCTCCCAGCTACTTAAAATGCAAACAAAAAAGGAGACTGGAGTCCAAGCAACACTTCTGGGACCATGAGTCAAGGATGGTAGAAAAGCTTAACAGTTCTATTGCCAAAAGAGACAGAAACAAGGGAGGAATAACAAGCAGCAGTGGAAGAAATCTTGTGTAGACAACCCCAAGATAATTCCACCAGGTGGCCTGCACTGTATTATGCTATATCCAACATAGAATCATAGAATGGCAAGGGTTGGAAGGGACCCCAAGGATCAGAGAGCTCCAAACCCCCTGCCACAGGCAGGCCCACCAACCTCAGGCCTGGATCTACACAAGGTTACCCTGGGCCCCATCCAACCTGGTCTTGAACACTTCCAGGGACGGGGCATCCACCACCTCTCTGGGCAGCCTGTTCCAGCACCTCACCACTCTTTCTGTAAAAGGTTTCCCCCTAACATGTAATCTAAAGCTTCCTTCCTTTAGTTTTAATCCATTCCCCCTTGTCCTGGCATTGTCTATCCTTTTAAAAAGTTGATTCCCCTCCTGTTTGTATGCTCCCTTCAGGTACTGGAAGGCTGCAATGAGGTGCCCCAGCAGTCTTCTCTTCTCCAGGCTGAACAAGCCCAGCTCCCTCAGCCTCTCTTTGTAGGGGAGTCATACATCAACATGTATGACTACAATCCTTAGATTTAAAAATAAACCCTCTGGGCTTTCCCTGCTGAACCAGATATGTGGGAGGGGGACAAACTGTCAGCAGGAACAAGCTCTAGTGTTTAGTATCTGCTACTGCTGGAGGCACTCCCAAATGGTAACGTGCTGGCTGTTAGCATGTTAGTGATTACCAAAAAGAAGTGATGGAGGAGTCTCTACAGCCTCTGAAGATGTTTAGTGATCTTTCAAGGGAAGCAGACATACAGCCAAGAGAGTAGCAGTTCCCACATACAGCTTTTCTGTTTGTATTCACTGTTCACAGTTGCTATTCCAAGCTCCATGTTTTTTCCAGACCTTTCCAGACCTTTGACAATTCATAGGCCATAGTAACTGTTGGGTGATTGCTCAACATGTAATTGGAGATTAAAGTTACTCCTCTAAGTAGTTATTAGGATGTCTATTACTCCTTCCAGCTCATCATTACTCCTTGCTGCTTAGCTCCAAACCACTGACGATGTCCTTGAGGTCTGTATCCTGAAGTTATATCTAGCCTCTTCATCACCCTTAAACTGTTCAGTGTTTCCCTCAGTCTCCCATGAAAAGCAGCCTGAGACAAGTCCCCTTTTTCATCTTCCTTGCTTGCCTTTAGCACCACAGCTCTACCTAGATTCAGACCTTGTGGCTGTTTAGGGTGCTCCCTCAGCACAGTTCTGATGCAGACTTGCACCCACTTCACCCAGGCCTCAAACACTGGCCTCTGTAAAACAAACGAGCCACAAACTGGCACCTGCCTAAAATCAAAAGGGTACCTGACCTATTCAGTCAGTTTGTAATAAAAATATAAGGAATTTGTTTCCAAACCAGCAGATGGGGAAGGGGGGAAATCCCCCCTTTGCTCCTTGTGGCTTTGTTAGAGTTGCTAATGGGCAAAACCCCAGGAGACTACCTCCTGAAAAGGGGGCAAGATACCTAATCTCAGAGTGGTGACATCCTGCTGAATCAACAAGCTCTCCTTACTCTTTTACACTGGGTCAACATGACCAAATAAAGAAACTGACCCACAACACAGAGGAAGACCACGACCTTTACGACCACCAGGACCAGGATGACCCCCCAGTAACAGCATGCGCAGCCGCAGGAGCTTATCAGGATGTGCTGTGCATACCCAGAGCTGCTGGACTATCAAAAAGGGAGCTCTGGCGGAATGGGGTGCGCGCCTTTGGAGGGAGCAAGGGTCTCCCAGGCCGCCCAGCGCTGTTCTGCCTGCTTGAAAGCTTGCTCAAAGAAATTCTCTTTGGAAACTGTGTAAATTTGTCACGACCGTTTATAACAAGTTCTCCTGCTAGTCTTCTGCCAGCTCACACTTTCTCTGTTCTGGAAGCTTGTCTGGGGAGGTCTCTGGGCAGCTCTCTTGTTCACCAGCAGCTGTCAGTCATGAGCCGTCCTGCCGGAGTCCTGCACCAACCACTCAGCATCACCACCACTATGAATGACACTCCAAGACACCACAGTAACAGGTTCAGAAATACAATTGTTAAAAAAAATACTGACCCCCCCCCCCAAAATCTCTAGGTATTAAGACTGCTGAAACAGAATGTCATGCATCTACCTACCTTTATTTGGAGAAGAGTTGACTCAAATAGGCTGCTTAATGTCAGGGAATGTCTGGGAGGAGCCTGGTAGGGAGGGCACATCTAGGTGCCTTCAGGAAGGGTTCTGCAGGGCAGGAATCCCAGACCAGTGCATTCGCTGGGACATTGTCAAAACTAACAGTCAGAGTAACTCCTGTGGGCACGTCCCCTGCTCAAAGCCCATTAGGAACACTTACAAAAACAATTTCAATAGCAATTCTTACCTGCTCACACACAAACTTACCTTCAAGTTGTTTTTAATGTGTTTTAAAAGGCCTGGTATCCTGGAATTGCTCAAGCTTTCAAAGTTTGATCCATTCAGCTACCTGACACCCCAAGATGACTCACATTCATTCCCTGAGGCAGTAAGAACCATTTGGCTGTGGACTGGCAGCATTTATTATCATGCAGAAGCCAAGAGCAGCTGCTGAAACTACCAGGAGGGGGAAATCAAACTGAGGACTCTTAAGAACAGTTTAGTGGGATTGAAATCTAAGTGCTTGGCAGATGACTGTGAATGGCCCAACGGCAAGGTACATGGGAAATGTCCAAATTGCAGCTGTCCTTACACTGGTCTATCAAATAAAGAGGAACACTTGCTGTTTAACTGTTAGATATTAGTATTTGTCTTAGGACATTTTAAAAAAAAAAGGGCTTTTATCCACTGTTGCTGAGCAGTGTTTACAACTAAGTGAAGGACTTAGCTTCCCAGGCATGAGCCTTCTGCACAAGAAGCAGTGAGGGGACACAGCCAGGACAGTGGACTCAAACTGGTGAAAGGGATATTCCATATCATATGGTGTCATGCTCAGTATATAAACTGAGGGGGGGAGTTGGCTGGGGAACTAGCTGGGCATCAGTCAGTGGTTGGTGAGCAATTGTGCTATGCATCCCTTGTTTTCTGCATTCTTTTATCACTATCCTCTTCCTTTTCTGTCCAACTGAACTGGTTTTATCTCAAACCCTGAGTTTTATTACTTTTTTTCAGTTCTTTCCCCCATCCCACTGGGGCTGGTTTAGCTGCCACGGGGTTAAACAACAATAACCAACCACTGAATTCAAGTCAAACTTACAGCACAGGGTTGGTTGTTCACTGTCACAATCAATACCAGCACAGCTGAGCTGCCCTGATTTCATTCCTGCAGAAAATAGGCTTCAGTTTACAAGTGAAAGAACAAAAAAAAACAACCAACCCACCCATCTTGAAAGAGATTTGATTCCTTCAGATCAGCCAGTTCTAGAGAAATTTTCTTTTTAAACATTCCTTTCAGGCATAACTAGGGAATCAACAGCTGAAGTGGAAAAAAAAAAAAAGATGGTGTCTATTTGAGCAGTATAATGGACTTCCAAAAAACAAAGGCTGGTAAAAACAAAATTAGAATTTAGGCTTCAGGGAAAAGAAGTTTTGGAAAATTCAGAAGACACAGTCAGGAAAGGTTCAGGTGTTATCTCCAGCTTCAAAATATTGTAGTTAACTCAACAAAAATAGATGTACTGCTGCTTTGGCAGGTTCCTTGTCTCCGACAGGTGATGGATTTTTCCTTGAGAGCCTCACACAAAACCTCTACCTTAGCCATCCTGTGCAACACAAACCAACCACGGCATCAGGCTGATCTCATACTCACTATATAGCAGGAAATTGAAGTCAGTGTCTCTATTTTGCACTGCACAGTTCCCTACAAGATTTGCCTTGCTCGTTTGAGCAGGTAACAAGGTTTGTAATCACACCTGCCTGCAGCCAGCTTAACCTCAGAATACAGACTGTGGGCTTCCTTGCTGAAACAGCCTCTAAAGTAGGTATAGAACGGCACAGAATCATAGAATGGCATGGGTTGGAAGGGACCCCAAGGATCAGAGAGCTCCAAACCCCCTGCCACAGGCAGGCCCACCAACCTCAGGCCTGGATCTACACAAGGTCGCCCAGGGCCACATCCAACCTGGTCTTAAACGCTTCCAGGGACAGGGCATCCACCACCTCTCTGGGCAGCCTGTTCCAGCACCTCACCACTCTTTCTGTAAAAAACTTCCCCCTAATATCCAATCTAAACCTTCCCTCCTTTAGCTTTAAACCATTCCCCCTTGTCCTGCCATTGTCTATCCTTTTAAAAAGTTGATTCCCCTCCTGTTTATAATCTCCCTTCAGGTACTGGCAGGCTGCAATGAGGTCCCCCGCAGCCTTCTCTTCTCCAGGCTGAACAAGCCCAGCTCCCTCAGCCTCTCTCTGTAGGGCAGGTACTCCAGCCCTCTAATCATCTTTGTGGCCCTCCTCTGAACCCTTTCCAACAGTTCCATATTTTTCTTGTACTGGGGATAACCAAGGCCTACTGCAGAGACAGTATTTTAGCTAACTTAAGAGCCAAAATATTCATCAGGAAAGGAAAAAAACCCAACCAAAAGTTGTGGGGTTATCTGCTTTTCTACACCCTGTACCTGCCATTTAAGAAACAGTATCTGATCTCATTACAATGAGTATTGTTACATAGAAAGACACAATACTGACCCAGACAAGTACCCCCTTTGGCATCAACATAACTGCTGTGAGCAAACACAGGCCAGAAAGCACATTGGTACATCCCTATTAAGAACTTCACATTTTAGTGACTGTACAAGGGGCAAAATAAAACCCACCATGAATTTATCTGACACTGCACGAGGAGCACGTCACCCCGTAAAGCCCTACTATTGCACTACAGCAATACCATGCTATGGACATGGGGCTTTATCCCAAACCAAACCTGCTTAGCCGGGGGGGAAAATGGACAGCAAAACAACTTCCAGACCACAAATAAATGGCACACTGGGCTGGGGCATCACTGCTTGAGCAATTTTAGCAGCTTTGCCTGTTTGAGAAAGAATGAGGAAAATATGGCCTTCTTCTGCTCCAACATCTCTGAGACCAGCGCTGTTAAATGCCAGAGTCTGTAGCACACACAGGCACCAGCCTTTTCCCAGCCTCTGGCACACTTTTTCTTTTAAACACCTGTTTGATGTGGTGTGGCTTTGGGCACGGACCTGTGATTTACATGCTAGCATTTCTAGCAAGATTCTTTACTGATCTGCCACTCCTTTCTACAGCTATTTGGGGAAAGAAAAAAAAAAGAAGCTATATAAAACATTCCTATAAAAAAACCCTCAGCTCCTTAAATTAAGTGTTTGAAAACATAATGGGTTTATTTGGAGTAAAATACAACACACATATGAACAAGGACAGAGAAACAAGCAGAATGCACTATTGAGAGGCTTCCAGATAAATGCAAGACAGAGGATTACATGCAAAAGACTTGAGAGAAGTAAGCTGTTTTCTGGTGAGGTTACAATAAGAAAGGAGACAAAACCATCTAAAATAACTTATTTCCCAAGAAAGCTGCTCCATTAGCAACTTCCCAGGGCTTTTTCAGATTGCTCTCTTAGTGTTAAGAATACTGGCAAAGTTAGAATCTGTATTTTGAGGTTGAAATTTGTTTCAAATAAATTCAAGTGCGAAAGTATAACTCCAATTAGTGGCTTTATATGGAAGGGTCCAGAGCTTCTGCTATGAAGCATATTTACCTCAGGGGCTGGTGCAAACCCCTCCAGCAACACGTTACTGACAGCATTTTGCTGAGGTACAAGGTGTCCAGCATGAGGTAATGTTACAGAATCAGCATGTTTCTTTTCTCTCCTCCTACCTTTTACTTCCACTGATGCATTTTTCACATACAACGCCACTTCATGGCTACACATGAACTACAGAGAAGGAACAACTGGAGTTTCCACTTCAATGACATCCAAAAAATTGAATTTTTTTTTCCCTGGGTTTTTTGTGGGTTTTTTTTTTTCTTAACAAAAATAAACTCCTTTCTTTGCAGAGAATGGTCTCCGTTCATTAATAAGCTCTGGTTTGCTATTTCTCAAGGAATGTCAGTGGTTTAATGATTAAAAACATGACTACAGAAATTAACACCTATAAATTGATAAGGAAGATTGGAGTTTCAGCATCTTATTAGTAAAAAATGTTACTTTAAGCACTAGCAGCAAAAAATATACCATTCAGAACAAAAATTATTTAAAAATAATACCAGTCTACATTTTATTTCTATGGCAGTCTCTGATAGATCAGATGTCCCTTGTGTTTTAGTCCTCTGGCTCATACCTGAGGATTAAAAAAAAAAATTAATAATTAAAACAAAGCAGAAGATACCCAAGAGACTTTCTGTCCGTGAAGAAATTATGAAAACCAAGTACTAAATTACTCCCACTAGTGACATGTTCCTGTCAAGGCTCAGTGTATGACTGAGGGGCATAAACAAATGCATATGCTTTTTAGACTCCCAAATACCAGAATGAGGGGGTCACCAGGAACCTACCCAAAAATCCAGAAAGAAGTTTAAAGAGAAGCTAAGTTCCACCTCTGTCCTCTCAGAGCAGAGGTCTAAGGCATTCATGTTGCCAAAGCTCGCTTGACATTCACAGAATGACAGTCTTCAAGGCAATACAATGGCCCAGGTGCATCCTCCTCTATTCAATACAGGCCTGGCCCTCTTTACTCACTGTGCACTTCTCATTCCCTACACAAGTGTGGAAGAAATAAGACAATGCCAAAGCACTTGGTACATCTCCCACCTGTATCCCTGCGTGTAGCACCTGGGTGTTGGGGAAGACAGCAGGCCTGCTAGCGGCCTAGCTCTCTTCACCCAAGACATAGGCCCTGACAATATTCTTCTGTTCCCATGAGACAGGAAAAGTTACTCATGCTGAGAGGATCCTAATAATCACATTCTCAAAACACAGCGGCCTTGCTGATAGGGGTACAGGCTGCCCTAAACCAAGAAGCAGTTATGGGAAGGTATTTGGGAGTAACGGAACATGTTAGGAACCAACCATAACAAGAGGTTCAAAACAGCAGGTGTGTGGATGCTTTTAGGTATTAAAGGTAAACTAAAGATGTTTAGCTATAAGATAGGTTTATCAGAGCTCGTTATAATTACTAACCAATCAATACAGTGTGAACAGTGTGTGTAACCAATTAGCAGATTTTTAGCTTGCCATGTTTGTAGCAAAAAAGGTATAGAATCTGGGTGATTTCACCTAATAAATGGCTTCACCTACAATTCATATCGAATTGCGTGTTGCTCTCTGCCAATCACCACACCTGGGGGCTTACTTATCATTCCTATGAATATTTTCTATCCTCTCCATACTAAATTCCCTCATTACTTGCTACCGAGTAGCTGCTGTTGCACACATCAGTCCTATTCACCTCCCAGCACCCACTGAAAGGCTTGTCGAAAAAATCAGGGAACTACCTGCTAGAAATTCTTCTTAAGGCAGAATTTATAGTCTGATTTAGAGATGGCTTCACACGTGTAACAAGCAACCATGGGTAGAACATGGATGCAGAAGGAGGACCCTGTCTGGAACAGCAGAACAGCAGCACTTACTTGGAAAGCTTTTTACGTAGATCCTTTATCTGTTCGTTCTTCTTAGCGAGAATCTCTCTCATGTTGCGATAGGCAGCTGTTTGCTGGAATTTCTTCTCCAATTCCTACATGACAACACATCATGAAAACCAGGCTAATATGCTTTCTTAAAAAAAAAAAAAAAAAAAAAAGAGATGACTTGCTTTTCCTCCTCAAGTTACAGACTGGTAGTTTCTCTAATTTATTCAAATGTAGATGAAGTCAGCTAGTAGATTCAAATTACATTACTGGGAGAGACAGAGAAACGCAAGCTTTGTTTTCTAATGAGATCTGAAAGTTACTGGGAATACACTTTTCATTGAAAAATTTCTATGCAGACCAATGGGCAATTTTTAAGCATTCATTTAGTTAGTTGAGGATTTGCTATTTCATGTATAATGTGTTTCTCCACTGAAATAACAAAAAGGCACAAGTGTGACCCAGTAAACTCTGTGTCCTGTAGCATATGCTTGTTAAATTATTGATCAGTTGAAATGTGAGTATGGATCTCATCTTCACACTAAAATAAAATGCTTACCTTTTCAGCCATGGATAGCTGATCCTGAACCTTAAGCAAGTCATGTTTTGTTGTCACCAAGTTCTCTTCCAAGAATTTCTGGTTTGCAGTAGAGTCATTCAGAGTCTTCTCAAACTGGCTTTTCAAAGCTGCCACTTTATTCTCCAGTTCAGTGATATCCTGGTTTCCATTAGTCTTCAAAAGAAGAATATTTAAAATATATCAAATTCAAGAGACGAAATATTTAAAACATGATCCTTAATTTTTAATAATTATGTTCACACTATTGCTGTAAAACAAAAGCATTTTAAAGATGGCTGGAATGGCTTCTCTGCCAAGTTGAGATTTCACTTTGTTGTTATTTCATTTCTTCAGTAATTAGGTGAAGCCACGGGATGAAGCATACCACAGGAAGCCATTTAGCATACAGAAGTAGTGAAATACAGCTTAAGATCTAAAAGTCTATGCAAGATTGTGGTTTTAAAGCAGGTAAAATATCACAGGCATCTCAAAAGCTATTAGTGTAATACAGGTAGGAAAGGATGAAAGTATTAAGGCTCCTATTTGGTACTAATATCACCCTGTCCCCAGATGTATAACAAAAAGAGCCTCCACAGATGCTCATGAAGCAATTTCCCTGTTTCCTCACAAGAAGAAACAACCCAAACTCTTCTAGGCATCACTTCTGGGTCACAAAACATTGTATTCATGGAAATGTTCTACAGATTTCCATTTAAAAAAAACACAGTCAGGTTAAAAGCTCGAGGTCAACCTCAGAACTATAATGACTCAGGATGAGGCTGAACCAGCAGCACCTTAAAAAGACCAAAAATCTAAAACTAAGGAAGCTCTGCTCCTTTTCCTGTGTGGAAGGTGACATTTGAGCATAGAAAACCACTTGATAATAGTATCCATACAGAAGAAAAACTGATTTTGAATTTTGAGATGGAGCCCAAGGCTGCAGTGCTGAAAAGCACTGTATTGTAACATGTTTCAGACCAGAACAGACAATGACCACGTTTCTAAACTGTGACATAAGTCAATTAAGGAAAATTATACATTGTTAAGTTAAACTCATCCAACAGATCAGTTACAATCTGTGGTCACACTTGGTGTGTGGAACCATATTAAATTATTAAAACCAGCAACAAAAGCCAGGAAAAATAAAAAGTTAGAAATCTGCTGAGCAAACAGTTGGTCCCTAAGAACTATTATGATTTGTCAGTCATTTGTTTGTCTGAAGAATGGGAAAACTACTGCTTTAGTGAGCACCTGGGTCCATGGGATTTTATTGACCACATCCTATAAAAATATAGAATGAAGCCAGCTAAAATTTAGCATTTTCTCCAAACAACTAATACTTTAATTGATTAAATAAAGTAGTACATTTCAGCATTATATCTCCTAGCTAAGTTCAACAACACATATATGCCTGTAAATAGAAAATGTAAAAGCTGGAGAAGAAAGTGGCAGATTACAGAGAGTAAATTGAGTCAGGAAGGAGAAGATCCTCACCAGCCCTGATAGTGAAGCAAATTCATGTTTAACCAGAGAAGATAAGACTTGGTTCCAGTCTTTTAAAATGACAAATACTGTCATTCAGGACTTAATCATGTAAGGCTTAAGAAAGCAGATAAAATATTTGCCATTACTGATAAATCAAGTTCCCTATTGAATAATATTAAATACAGATTTTGAAAGTTACCAGATAAAATTATATTTAAAAAGCCAAGTACATACCATAAACCAGACAGAAAGCAAAATAAAAAGAAATCAAGATTAAAATATGAAAATTAAAATAGAAGTGTTTTAAGATACTGAACTTCACTTCTGAGTCTGTAAACACTGCAGGAATCCAAGAAGCCAGTTTCTCAAAATAACAGTATTAAAGCACTCTAGTTCTGCTAAAGCTTGATCTGGGAAGTTTTAAATTGAAGAAACAATCACACCTGAACCAACTTTATTTTGTCAATAATTAGAATTTTCTAAAAACACTATGGTGACCTGATCAGATTTATCTGTGTCAACCTGCATGACTTCTAGTTTCTTATGGTTGTTTTTGGTGGTTTTTTTTAAGGCAGCAGCAACTCACCATGTAAAAAAAAAAAAGATTGACAACCTTAAGAAATAAAACCAAACCAGGAATGTTTTTTGGCAGTATGCTAATATGGGTAGAATGACATAAAATCTAACACTTTTATGTCATCAGACCCTTGATCAGTGACATTGCTGCAAAACTTCGATTGCTGTTTAGGAATACAGGACACCTGGCACTTATACATATAAGTATTTAGGATTTTAAAGCCTGAAGTGAGAGGCAGCAATCTGGCCTGTCCATGTCAGTATCAAGCAGGACAAGAGCTTGAAAGAATTAGTGGTTTATTGCTGCTATAAAAAACAGATTAGATATAATTTGCTATTTCAGTGAACAGGAAGAAACAAACCAAAGTAAATTTGTACCAGTTAATATCTCATCCCAGAGAACACAAACCCTGGAATACTACCTCCTGACAGACCATGATAAATTATTATCAGAAAGTATTATTCCAGGTACTACCTGACACAAAGTAAGTGTCATAAAATCAATTAATGTTCTGAGTTACCTGCTGACTGACAGACCAACAGGAACACACCACTATGAACTCGAACATTTGTATTTGCCAGAAGAGGGGCACACCATACAGACCAACTTTTTAGATGTACAAGCAACAGTTGTGTGATATGGGGGTGGTGATGGGGAAAAATGTAAATTGTATTTACCTTTTGATCTCCTTGGATCATCTGTAAATCCTTCAGTGACTTCTCTAGCTTGGACTTTTCATCTAGTGCAGCTGTAGCCTGTGATACATGGAAACCATAAAACCTCAGAGACATATTTTAATTCAAAACATGAGAATAATAATCATGGGATTGTTATGTAGATAATTTTTAATATGTAAAGAGCAGTAAGTATTCAAGCTTACAGGGAATTTACCTGTGTTTCTATGGTCCTGAGTCTCATCCTCAATTTTTCATTTTCTTCTTGGAGACAAGCAACTGTCTTTGGATTAATGAACATGAAAAAGTTTGTGAACACTCTCAGCTATTTTAAATTTTCCAAATTATTTCAGGTAAGAAAATGCACCTCATAGCTTAGGAAAGCAAACAAGCTTCTACATGCTTAAAAAAATGCCCTTCATAAGAAATCAACTATGTATTTATGTATTGTGTTTTCTGCCTCAGTCAATGAGAAATTCAAGTCTCCGATTCTGCTGGAATATCTAGGACTGTTCACTTATATTTGGCACATGCTTTACTGAACTGAGATTAGTGAGCTCAGCATCTTGATACTAACAAGATTCACAATAAAGAAAACTGCATGTTCAGAGATGCAAATCTCAATGCTGCTCATCATTTGTATTATCAACAACAGGCAAGCAAGAATTTATTCATAGTTCCTGTTTGAGAGAGACAGATACAGGTTGCTGCATGACCTGTTTGTGTCACAGGAAATAACCAGGCTTTGATCAGTCAAGAGTAAATCCACCATATACACTTTGAATTACTTTTCAGAAAAAGAAACATTGGATGCACATACTCAACAAACCCTGAAACAGATTTTGAAATTATTTTTGAAAGAGAGCTACACTGTTCTGTAAGTAGAATGCAAGTCTGAATTCTTGAATGCTTAGTTGTCTTAAGGACTAACAATTTGATTCAGACACTGCACTTGACATAATTTTTGGTAATGCAGGCTAGAAGACAGAAAATTAAACTCCTTGTTAAATATCTTGACTGCCTGCAACTTTAAGGTGCCTTTTAAGAAGTGTGACATATTAAGAAAAGTTCAGCTGAACTAAATGAGTTCAATACCTAGGGAGAACTACCACTAGCATTAAATACTAGAATGTGTCTTGTAATCCTGAGAATCTCCAGCAAGTGGGAAATGAGATGTTTTCAAAATGAGTGACTTCCAAATCCTTTAAGTGTGTTTCTTTAGGAGGAATTTAACCAACTAGCAAAAGAAACAAAGACTAAGTGTAATAGGACTGACCTTGAGTGACACAGAACATGTTTGATAACCCAATCATGTATTAATTTCCTTCCCTGTTGGAAAGCCAGCCACACAGCACAAACTGAATACTGGCTTCTACTAATTTACCTCATTAAATGGAAAAATAAATAATTACTAGGCCCAAAATGTCTTTGCAAAAGGAAGGTATGTTTGAGATCATAAGCGTGCAATAAACTTAAGATGCTTTATAATGGTTATTAACTCATTAGCATTTCAATTTACATTCTGGGTGATACCACCTTGATGTCTATATAGCACCAGGCACATTACACAAGCATTATTGTACAGCTAGCCAGCTCATCTGAATAGGCAGAATCATTATTAACCATAACTGCACAAAGAGACAAGCTCTTACCTTGTTTAGCAGCTCGGACCCACCTTCATTTAATGGAGCCAGCTTTGGTTTAATGAGATCTGCACTGGGCTATAAAAATAGTAACAAATAAAAAGTTAAATTAAATGGGTTTCTAGGAAGAAGTATTCCTTCAGGCTGTGAAATAACAATTGACAGGCAATTCAGCTTTCTTTCATACAGTAAATGAATGACCATTTCTTTAAACTTCATTTTTACTGGTACCTTGTTATACACTTCTCTTTCAGCTAAAGTTAAACAGAAATATTGCACAGAGGCTTAAGAAGTTGCAAACTTGAATTTACCAAAGATTAGTGATGCTGCAGCAACCAAAAACCAAAAATGAGTAAGGGAAACAGAAAGAAAATATTTGCATAGGTATCAGAGTAAAACATATTTACACAGATGAAAATAATTTTCTTATTCTAAGTATTAAAATACAACATACATATATTAACTAAAGATTTATTTACACTACAAGCCAAATAAGGTGCAACCATAATTATACAAGATAAGCTGGAGTCCTATCTGTATCTTGGTAAGTCTTCTTATCTCTTGACTCCATGTTGGGATAAAGCCTTGGCACAAGCAAATGTCCCAGCCTTACCCAGGGTGAAGGGAATCAGGGAGCAGGTGCTCCAACTCATTCCTCACATCCCTGGCTCAGCTGAATTTGGGATGAGGATTATGAGGAATGGCCCAGGTGTGTAGAATCCATAATGTGGAAACAGCCAAGGCAATTCAGTGTGAGCCTTGGTGCTGCACTGCAAAATGCTACTTTTTGGAAGCTTTTTTAACACTGCCAAGTGTAAGGTCTAACACTGCCAAGTGTCAGGTGTTGCACTTGGGCCGGAAGAATCCCAGACATAGATACAGACTGGGAGAAGAGCTCCTTGAGAGTAGCCCTGCTGAGAAGGACCTGGGTGTCACAGTGGATGAGAAACTTAACATGAGCCAGCAGTGTGCTCTGGCAGCTCGCAAGGCCAATGGTATCCTGGGCTCCATGAGAAGAGGGGTGGCCAGCAGGGACAGGGAGGTGATTGTCCCTCTCTACTCTGCCCTCTTGAGGCCCCACCTGGAGTACTGTGTCCAGATCTGGGGCCCCCAATACAAGAAAGATGTGGAACTGTTGGAGTCAGTATTAAGTATTTTAAACATCTGCCATGACTACGTATGACATTTGGTTGTGATTTGATTAAAATAAAGCTCTACCTTCTTATTTGAAGATGTGAATTCTGACTTTTCAAACTCTGCAACCTGTTCCAACAATTCCCTTGAAAGGAAAAGAAATAAAAGGAGGCATTTATTTACTAAAATAGCTACGCTATGAAGCACATTTACAAGGCTGATGCTATGCTCTTTATTGCCTGGTAGATTCTTGTTAGAAGTACAGAATGAAGTCCTATGCAAATGCAATAAATGTCACAGATTGTGTCATGCAGTGATATGGTATATGCATCAGAGCTGTACGATTTAGCATCCTTGATCAAAATATAACCTGCCCAGAAAGCAAATGCTTTTTCATCAAATCCTATCAGCTGCTCCTAAGCAATTAATTTAAGTACCAATAAAAACATCTTCCTGACAAATTTGAAATTATTGTGTGTCTTGTTAATTCATAGAGGGAAGACTTTAATCTATCATCAACAAGCTAGTAAGCAAACAGCTTTCTATGGTTAGGAAAACAATGCAAACAGCCAACACTTTGAAGGTTTCTTATTATTGGAAAGCATTCCATATATTCAAATATACGTTACCGATTCTCCAATTCAGAGATGTCGGTCTGTAACTTGAGGTACCACTTCTCAGCCTGTGAAAAGAGCTGCCGCAGCAGTAAAACATTGGTGTACGTTGTATTTATGAGCTCTGACTCCACTTCACTGTGCACAACAGTCCGCAGTCCATCCAGCATGTCTATCACCTCATCAACCGTGAAGGTCTCCTCAACAAGCCTGAACGGAGCAGGCAAGATGAGTCAGGTATGATAAGAGTAACAATTCTGCATCGTTACAAGGCCTCCCTACACTATTACTCTTACATAAAGGAATGTTTTACTGAAAACATCCACTGTCTGTAGTTACTAGATGACCACAGCACTGTGAATTGTATTTAAATTTGTTACTGTATTAAAATTTTCTCTTGGAAACATTACAATCACAAGCATTACTTCTGTTACAGCCTTACATCAAATTTAGCCAGCAGGATCAAGTTATAAAGTAATGCCATGCTGTGAATTTTTATGCTAACTCCTAAGAATTGGAACAATTTAGTTTTAAAAGGATGTGACTTGTAACATTTGGGACATTATTGTCTCTTTCTTCCTCGCTGAGAGCATACAAATGTAAACAGGGACAAGTCACCCCATTAAATAATTTAAGCTTGCACTTGTTGCTAGCCTGTTTTGCCTTATTTTTGCTCAGAACCCCGCCCCCACAGCTCCTGCCCCCTGTACCTGCTGTCCTTAAGGTCCTGAAAGCAAGAGTCCACTGTTTTGAGGCACAGGCCACGCTTGAAACGAGCGAAGCGCATGTAGTTGATCGCTTCATGTTGGTGGTGCTCATTAAGGCCTAGCTCTGCCTGCGGATAAGGGTGTAAGCACAAAGATAAATACTCACTGAAACAGCTATAAAGGAGCTAAGACTTGCCTTCTGACTGCTTACTGGGCTTCCTTTCATACAGCTAGTGTGTTACCGAGCATGGTAAAAGCTCCCTATCTTCCTGTGCAATCCCTATGGACCTCACTTCAGCGCTCACCCTTGAAAGCCGCCAGTGCTTGGAATAAGTCCTCAAGTGGCCAGTACCCTCAGATAAGACATACAAAGCCAGAGGCAATTAGAAGATCACAATCACAGAACGTCTGGGGTTGGAAGGGACCTCAAAAGTTCATCTAGTCCAACCCCCCTCTGCCAGAGCCAGAGAAGGACTGTAGGGGAAAGGATGCTCTTGGATAAATTTGTCTTTGTATTACATGCACACATGTATAATGTAGCTGAATGATGCCTTTTTTTATAGGTGTACTGACAAAAATACACAGGAGAGTATGTTACACTTCTTCGTTACTTTAGATGTAGTATCTTGAGACTTTCCATACAGTCTTAAGTGACAATCTTGCTTCTCAACAGCATATTGCCCAGAAACAAATATTCCCAGGGGAAATGAATAAGAAAACCTTTTTAGATCTGGCTAACGAGCCCTTTTACATATCTCTCTGTTTCAAAAGGACTACTGACACGGCCAACTACATGAAAATAAATCTTGCTCGTGCAGGTAGCAAAAGTCACAAGGAGGCACAGCAGGAACTCATGAACAGGAGCTGATAACTGCAGTCCCCAGAGAGGTGATGCAGCCAAAGGTGAAGACCATTTCTCTTAGCCCAACGCACTGAGTTAGCGTTGCTGGTGCCGGAGACAGCACATGTAGCAACTCGGACAAAACAGTTAATCTGATCCCCTCCTCCTCATTAATCCAACTGCGCTGGGTAGCTGCAGTGAAAATGCAATACTGGATACCTGGATGCACAGGCCTGAAAACAGGGGCAGGCACTGCCTGGAAATCAAAGGCTGCACAGGAATCAGCAGCAGCAGTAAACAGAATAACAGTGCGGTTGCAAGTGCCTCCCGCAGCTGGCAAAGGAGAGAGCGCACGAAAAGCTCAGTAACGATCTCCTTGCGGTTGCTGGGTTTTCTTCGGGTGAAAGGGCTCTGTGCATCACAGACAGGGAGGAAGGCAGGCACATGCCGGCACCAGGGCTGAAATCTCACAAACCAGCGAGCGGCTACAGAAGGACACCGAGCCAGCACTGCTAGCCACTAACGCAGCTCTCGCCGGAGCCGCGCGGCACCTCCAAGCGCGGTGAGTAACCGGGGCATCGCCTCCCGCGAAGACCCCAAGCCCCACGAGTCTCCGCAGGGCCCAACCGGGGCGGCAGGGATGCCCAAGGCGGCGAGAGGCAGCAGCAGACCCCCGAGCGGCCCGCACGCAGGGGGAGCCGCTGCCCCGCGGGACTTCGCCGGGCCGCCTCCCTGTTCCCAGCCCCCCGGCCGAGCAGAACCTCTACGGCTACGGCTACGGCTCGGCAGGGTTCCGCCCCAGGCTGAGGAGCAAGGCAGACCGCACAGCAACGCCACCCGAAGAGCCGACGGCGAGAGGCGGCTCCGGTACTCACCATGGCGGCCCCTCCGCCAGCGCTCGGACAGAGCCAGGCTCAGCTCCTGGCTACGGGCTGGCGGTTGCCATAGAGAGCGAAGCCTCGCGAGCTCCATGCTGCCCTCCTATTGGCGGCGGGCCTCTCACGTGACTCTCACCGCCGGCCCCCCGGCATTGCGTGGCCGCGGCCCCGCCGCCCCTCCCTCGCGGCGGCCGTTTCCCGGGGCAACCGCCGTTGCCGCTCGGGAGCTGGGGCCGTGCGCCGCCCCCGTCGCCGCCGCCGGCCCTCCCTCCTTCCCCCCGCCGTTCCACGGCCGGCGCCCCCGCACCTACACACCCTACACGCCCCGCCGCCCGGTCAGCCCGGCGCCCTGACAGTGCGGAGCGGGGCCAGGCGGGTGTGGAGTGCCGTCCTTCCCACCCTCTCCGCCCCTTCCCCGCCGCGGCCTGCAGCCCCGAGGCCCGCTGCCGGGCGCCGCGGCCGGGCGATGGGCAGAGGCGGGAGCACGTCGGTGTGGGAAGCTGGCTGGGGAGAGGGGGTTGGCAGCATCTGAGGTTTTCTCGGGTGGTTGTTTGTTTTTCGTGAGGCTATCAGAAATACAAGAGCCGACCCGCTTTTGGGGTTGGTTGTTTGAATCTGGGCGAGCCCCTGGGGGTCGGGAGTGCTGGCAGTCGGGTGGAGGAGAGCAAAACACGTGAGAGCCTCTTAAAACAGTACCGAAAGGCTAAGTGTGCGCCCATACCTGAGCTCTGTAACGAGTTTCAGGAGCCCTGCTCCTCACTCAGATTTTTGCGTTGAGTGTTACTGCCCCGCGTGCTGCAAACCTGACCTGTTCTGATTCCTGTCGCTGCGGTTATCCCGCTGGAACCTAAAGCCTAGTGCAAAAACAAGTGATGCACTGCGCAATTCCTGAGCGTCCCCAAGCTGATGCTTAGGTAGCTCCTGAGCTGTGCCACCTCCTGGCTCAGACTCAGTTATATACGGAGCATGACATGTGGTATGGGATATGGCCAGCCTGGGTTACCTGTCCAGGCTGTGTTACCTCCCAGCTTCTTGGATGCCCCCAGACTTTCTTGTTAGCTGGGCAGCATGAGGAACTGAAAAGTCCTTGATTCCTTAGCAACAACCATCAGTGTGTTACCAACAGTACTCTCTCCCTACATCCACACCACAGCACTGTGCCAGCTCTAGGAAGAAAATCGGCTCTATCCCTACTGAAACCAGGACAGGAGCTGTTTAAAATAGTGAAGCCTAAACACATTCTGTTGAGTGAATGCAGGCCTGGAACAACTGGGCTATATTCACTAAGGAAAACTCATGTCTAAACTCTCCTTGGAGAGTTTGAGAAAATGAGAATGCATCTAGAAAACCGGGCTTTAGCCCAAAAAGAACAGCTAATCCGTCTAGACTAGGAGTTTATTAATCCCCAGCTTTCAGCATCATTAAAAAAGTCAAATGCACGTTTCTCAAAATACAGAGAGCAAGATGGTGCTTTGAGATCAGGGCAGCCCAGCTCCCTGCAGGAGCATCTACCCTTGTGTCTGCCTAGGCAACCTTGTGTGACGGCAGGGAGGAGTCAGACCCGTGCCATTGCAAGTGGTTTCTGGCTGCCCACACCTTGTTTTCAGGAGTGAGGAGTCGCTTACAGGTGTATTGCAGGTCCCTTGTCCTGTGGGCTGGGCTCTGCTGGAGACTGTCCTAGCATAAAACCACTGAGTGTGGAGCGAGGGCTGGTGCTGCTGCTGAGGGGTGGGGATGGGAAGTATTAGACCTCCATCCCAGCAGGAAGAACCTGCTAGGAAACAGAAATAATGGATAAAAGAAGTGATGGGGCCTGTCATGCTCCCAATGCCATTCTGATGGCCCCAGCAGCTCAGATAAGCCTGCACATTTACCACATGCCCTGGGGCTGGGAGTATGGAGGAAAACGCAGAGGTGACAGGTGAAGATTGCCCGTGTGCCACGCAGTGCTTCTTTCCCTCCCACAGCCATGCAACAGGCATACAGACCTGTCCAGGGCCTGGGGAAAACCAGAAGGACAATGCTGTTCAGTGTTGTGGACACCAGTGGGTGCAACTGCCGTCCTTGGTGCAGGTTTGTTTCTGCCTCCAAGGGGAAGTGGAGGTGGATGAGGGTGTTCCTTGGACTGTGCCTTTGCTGGGGGAGGCCAGCTGCTTCAAGCCACCACGACCCATTGAAATCTCCTCTAGCTTGGGGGCCAGCTCACTTTATACTTCCTTAAGGATCTCTGCTGTGGCTGTTTCACTGTACAGATGCGTCCTTTGTCCACCCACATGACAAACTAATTTCTCTCCTTATTTTTGTAATTCTTTTTTTCCCTGGTTAGAAGTAAATCATGCAAACAGCTGATTTATCTCCCAGACCGAGCTATCTCTACCAGGCACAAAAATGACACGCATTCTTAATGAGATAGAATTTTTTTAATTCCTGAGGTTAAAAAAGGAAAGAAAACAAAAGCATCAAGAAACATTCCAGTACACAACCATCTACACCTCTGTAGCTGTACAGATGCTGGTATACATAAATCTCTTTTTTCCCCCATCTGGAGCATGAAGCTTGATGTCAATGGGGTTTTGTGATTCTTTGGCAGTTAAGACCAAAAGATGCTTCTGAACAAGTTGCAATCTTGGTGATTGAGCATAATTAAAACTATAGTGCAATTTCAATTATAAAAAAAAAAAAAAGGAGCAAAGTCAGGCTTCTGTAGCTTTGCTATTTTGTGATGTGGTACACTCTCGTGCAATATATCTCTGTGATTTCTCATAAATCAACACTGAGTAACGTTAAGTAAAGGAACACTGTCATTTTATTAAAACAACTCTGCCCTTTCCTTCCCAGAAACCTCTGCATAACAAACAAATATTACCCTCTGTTGTTCCAGAATGCAGGAAAAACATCCAGTGGCTTATGCTGTCCATGATGCATGGTCTCTTTGTCCCACAAGTGTGACATCCCCTTCAATTAATTTCATGATCAATTAAAAAAAAATAATCTTTTCCTTTAATTGCGTTCCTGCAGATAATAAAAGGCTCAAAACAACAAATCACCTGAGCATGTGTAAGCAAACAGATTCATCAGCATCTCTGGCACAGCTCACATGAACAAGGGCTTTCTGAATGGAGGTATAAGGTGCCTGAAGGAAATAAGCTCTTGTACAAACCTACACATGTGCTAAGTCTGTCACTGGGTTGCCACGGCTCCAGAAATAAACCTCCAGGGACATTTGAACAAGAGGTTGGTACAAATGTCAGGTTCTTTACTGTCTTCTCTGCACAGCCTCGGAGGTGGAAAAGACTCCCTCTTCTAGCTGATGCCATGGGATTCCTGTTCTTGAACAGCTCCTTTGAACAGCCATACTCCTGTCCGCTTGCGGTGCATTAACCAGCTTGAGTATTTCCTCTTTCATAACATTTTTTTCTGTCTTAAATACCCTCGTTGGTGAGAAGCAAAGCTTTTAATTTTTAAACTACAGGTTTATTCCTCCCACTCTTAGTCTTCTTTCAGGGAGCAAAAAAGCCATAAAACTACTCTCACGGGGCAGGAAAACCTGAAGAAAAGGTATCGTAAAGACTTAAATACTAAATAAAAACAATCCAGTGGTTTTATTCCCTCCCTCCCAAACATATGCTTCAGCCAGCCTCAGGACATGAAAAAACTTGCAGGGGAACATCTGGCTTGCTGGATGGAGCCAATTCTTTTAAGGATTACATAAAGAGTGGCTTCAAAATAGTTGCCACAGGATGAAAAATGCAAAGTGCTGGGATGCCGGGAGGAAATCCAGAGCCAAGTTTCAAATAATTTTGAATGGAGATACTTCAAATGCTTCTGAGCAGAGTTGTCCTATTTTGGCCTAAGATACTTGACAGTGTCCCTTTACCTTACATTTGGCATTTTAAGAAAGATATCGTAGTAAGATTAGTATCCTAACGGAAACAACAGCAAAATGCTTTTAAAAAACCACACCTAAAAGCTTAAAGGAAAACTGCAGCAGCCTTCAGTAACATCTCAGTGAAATTGCATAGCATATGGTACACAGTAGTCCATTTCTTAAGCAATAAATAATCTCTCCTTGCCTAATTAAATATAGAACATAGCTTCAACACTGAAATATGCCACAATTCATGAACTCATCTGTGCGCCGTTTATTGCCAATGTCAGTCTCACGCCCATCTCATTTTCGTGTGCACAGCCAGGTAAGGGTCTGTTTGCATTCCTTCCTTCCTCTCCCTTGTTTAACTCCAAGGGGGTAAAACAGCTTGCACTGGCCCCTCTGCCTGGCAGGGCCTGGGGAGCACACTGCCAATACTGGGGAGAGCTGTCCAAGGGGAAGGGAAAGCTACCCGTGAGCAAGTTGAGCCAGACGCCTGAAATCCAGGTGCTCCATGAAAGGCAGTCATTCTTTCAGAGTCTTTTTCAAGACCACTGTGTTTATATAGTGTTAACAAAAGGATGAATGATTAGCCAACTTTAGCTTTATCTGCGGTATTCTTTTCTCTCTGGTAATCGGACATTTCCCTCTGCCCTAGCTGCTCCCAGCTAAACATCACACTCCTCGTGACCTCCATCTTTTAAACAACCAGCCTTTTGCTGAAGAAGGAGATCCCCTACGGGTAACAGGCTGGAACAGCAACAGAGAAACACCAGCTGGACTCTCCCTACTCCTGGCCCTTGTGAGCCGACCCTTCCAAATCCCTGTCCTTGTTTTTACAAGATTCCCTCTGAGCTTTCTTTCCCCTCCTGTAAATCATCTGCTTCGGCTTGTGCTTGCCCTTTTTTCTTCCTTCTCCTCACGTTTTATTTTCTGTCTCCCACCATGATCCCTGCCCACCAGCTCCAGCTGCCACCAAGAGTCTACAGGGCTGCTGGCAGGCTGAGCAGGTCTGCTACCAACTGCAGGGCTAAAACCTTCCAAGTCTGAGCATTCCTTGGGAGAACAGTGGTATTAGAAATCAGACACACCTAACATGATGATGAAGGCTGGTTGGGAGAATGAACTTAACTCCTTTCTCTTGCCAAAATGTTTTGCCTGTCCATCAGCAGACTGGATTTTTTAGAGAGGAAAATCTGAGTTTGGATATTTTGACCAAAAGTTGAAATTCTGTACGGAAAGCAGAGGGTTTGCATGGAAATTGTCTATAAACAAGAACAGAGTCTTCCTTGACAGGCAATGATTATAGCCAGCTCTGTCCCCAGATCTGAGATGGAAAGTTAGCAGTTGCCTGAGGACCTGGAAGGGCTAGGGGCAGAATCCACCAACACTGGATAGAGACCTCATCAGGGCGGGCACGGGTTGGGTTTTGGATGGATGTTTTGAGACCGATTCAAACATTATTGCTACCTTCCCCAGAGTCGAGAGGGAGACTGCTGACCTCCTTGGAAACTGCTTTCCTGTGAGTGCTGATGACTAAGGTGCTAAAGCAGGAAAAAGGGATGCTCCTCTTCCTAATGTCATACAGTGAGTAGTGCTTTACTCTACAAATGATACTCCAGGTTCTGCTTACTTACTGTAAGAGCTGGTTTCAGCAGACCAACTGACAGAGTACGGTGAGCAGAAGTGAAAGGGGTTGCTGCTTTGTCTTGTATGGTTTTGTAACTGGTATTCAGTACCAAGGCATTTGTAAAAGCTGGTTAAGACTTACCAAATCTTAGCCCAAAATGTAAAAAAACTCCTGTTTTCTGTTTATAAAACTTGGAAAAGATTAAAAACCCTAGATGGATTGCAATATATGCCTGTGAAGACCGAAGTATTGCATAGTTGCTGTTCTGACTGCAAATGCATTAGAGCAGAACAGAAATGGTTACATTTATTCCTCAGTGGTCAAGAAAGATTCACATTTTTCTTCAAACTTCCTTTTGAAGGATATTTTTTGGAAGAAAAGTAATTAAATTCAGTAGAGAGTTTCAGTTTGCATTTAGATACCCCTAGGCTTATTTTTCTCCCCACTGAAAATAATTTGTTTGGAACATTGTTTGACCTGTTAAATCAAAGAACATGGCTTTGGAGCAATCTGTACACAGTACAGAACCGTTAGTGTTGCTGAAAAGGCTTCCGTTTCTTAGTGTATACATGTTCTCTAAGTGCATTATAGCCATTGCATAGTTTCAAAGTCTTCAAACACAGTGGTAACCATATTGCTTACAGGTACATAAATAATAGCATATCTTAAAAAAAAAAGTAATGAAAAGAACACTGTATATTCAAGGCTACGGAAAATCACTTCCATCATAGATGACAGGTCGCTCAACAGTCAAGTGATAAAACACCCTTTTTGAGATAAACCTGTCAAGAAAAAAAAAATAGAGCAAGATGATCATGTCAGCTGAAGTCAGCTAGACAGGAAGCCTTAAAAGTGTATTCAAATCTTTCAGTTTATACTCAGGTAAAAAAAAAAAAAAAGGCCCAAACCCAAAAAGACTGGGGTTAAAAAGAGGCATGCCTGTGCAAGGGCTGTCAGGTCTGTTGTTAAAAAGATGACAATCCTGACTAAACTGCCTTGGAGATAGTCCCAAATGACTTGCTTGCTTCTGTTTACCTTCTCAGAAGTTGAGAGAGAAGAGCAGATTTCTGCTTTCGGGGGGAACAAAAAACCCAAATAAGAACAAGAACCAAAACTCAGGCAAATAATCTTTGCACAAACTGGGACCAGTTTCTCATGCTTGCTTCTGAATGGTGGAATAATGGTACATCCAACCAGTTCCACCACCTGTAAAACCAAGCTCATTTCACCTTCTACACTCACCTGGAGAATGTGTTGTCAAATATCAGTGTGTAGATTCCAGGGTTTCTGGCTTTCACCTGTCCTCTGATAGTTTCCTTATGAGAGTTGCAGCGGGTCATAGGAATAAGGACCTGGAATTCAGTAAAAATCAAAACAAGACTTGCTATTTGCCTGAGAAACTGAAATTTGCCTTCAGAAAAATATTTAAGCTTGACCCACCTTGAAACTCCCAAAGTGCAGATGTGCCTACAAAACTATTTATTTTCACTGATTAGCAGTAAAACTTCACCCAAACTGTAGTCTCACAGTGAGATATCTGTTTTCCTTTGACAGCCTCTTCACAGCATTAAGCTACAGCTACAAATCTGTTTCACAGACAGAATCCAATCCTGATCTTTTTACTGTTAATTCCAGCCAGTTTATTAACATCAGCAGTGCTATAATAAATCAATACCATTATACCCAAGAGAAGGACTTAGTTAAATGTGTCTTTTTAATATATGCTTTTTATACTCCTAGTATTATAAAAAAGCATTCTCAGCAAATGTTAATTGTTTATTTAAGTTGACAGCAAAACTGTGAGTGACCATCTATCTTGCTGCAAAACCCCTGCAGAGAAGAGCAGCTGACGTAGATCAAGGATAACCCTATAAAATCCAAATGTATATCAAACAGATGTGTCAAGACAAAAACAACATCCACTCTTCAGTTGAAGAAAAAAAAGGAGATTTTACACGGAGTTAGTTATCCCAGAGTGAACTGGGTTAAACCAGCAGCTGTCTCATCTTCATTTACACTTTGCAATGAGTAACATGGATTCACTTAATCCACAATCCTCACAAAATAGGATTTCTATCCTCAGTGCATAGAAAATGTGGTACCTTGGGCACCTCCAATGTAATTCCACAGACCATCAAGGCACTGAAATATATGCTCCACTGTAAGAAGGGCAGGTGCTCCCTGCTTAAGAGCCTGGGAAGATCAGCCTAATGCAGCTTACAAATCAAGTAATATTGAGGAGAGCCAAAAAAGCAGCACTTTGCAGTCTTAGACTTTTGTATTCCCTTAATAACAACGAATGATTTTCAGATGCAATGACTAGAAACGACAGTGCTTTTTCAACTCAACTTTTGCAGGGAACATTAAATAATTAAAGAAGCAGCTCTACCTTCCACTGAACTGCAGCTTAACTGGAGAAACAAGCCCTTAAAGCAACAGGAACTAATATTCTTGTGGAGACCTTCCAGCTACATTTGCTGATTGCACTAGGTGGCTGATTGCAGCAGACTACAATCTCTAAGGGAGTAAAGAAACAAAGGCCTTACTTTGCACTGATCCAGTGGTGTGTCTTCTGATTCTTGGTAGACAACGCTGAAGGATATGCTTTTAGGGTCTGAGGAAAAGATCCAGCTAATTGTTAGCCCCATCTCTGTAACGGTGATGGGAATGATGCTGTAGGTGCTGGACTTAATGAAGAGTTCTCTGTTGCTTTCTCCAAAATCTAAGATCTCTTCCACTGTCAGGGGTAATTTGATCCTGTGAGGAAGAACAATAGAGTTACTTGAAGAGAACCCAACTCTGACAAACAATAATCATTGCTTTTTATTTTCCATTCCTCTATTTGAGGCAAACTCCACAAGACACAGGAAAACCCAACCTTGGATGAAGGCAAGAACTGCAGAAAAGATGACTGATATAAAGCACTTTCACTGCTCTGGCACATGTGGAGATTATTCACTTTTTCATGTCATTTCAACTGGAAAAACCTAGTGCTGGAATAAAGCTTTTAAGAGTCATTACGATAAAGAATCTGCTGCCCTCTACTGTTAACAAAAATTAAACAAAAATTTAAACAAACCCCAGTCACCATTTATTCATCTTTCTAGATATCATTTCTATAAGAAATAGGGATCAGGAATACAGAGGAGACGGATGGATGGAATGTGAACAGCAGCTCTGTCTGGATCCTCTGTAGCACCTAATGCTACAGCTACAGCTTGGTCTGTTTTACCCAAGCAAGCTGCTCAAAAGCTGACTCAAAGTACTTCCAATTAAAAAGGAAGTTCTTAGCACCTAGATGATCCCAAGTTCTAAAGCATCATACTAGCTTGCTTCAAGCTGGTATCTGTTTCAAACTGCAAACAGTGAGGCCCTTAAACAGGGGAATGCTGCTTGCTTTCTTCAGGGCAAACCTGTAACTTCTAAGAGCTCTGGATCTCACCTACATTTCCCTAAGTAAAACTAATCTAACATATCACTCTTTGGGCCACATAAATTGTTTCCAAATCGAGGAGCTCACAGTAAATCACAGTACTGGGATCTGTTTGTCAGCAGCTATCAAAAATCAGCACATTTACCAGAAGATATCACACAGTCACCATGATGATTTGCTGTTTTAGAGTAAGGAGTTCACTCTTCAACCATGGCTACGTGGTGGTTAAGGATCACAGATGATTTATTACAACAATTGTACCCTGGCCAGAGAGGAAGCTTTATGTTAAATGTTGCATACCTTGTTACTTTTTCTTTTTAGTGGAAGTAACTGCTGGAATGTCTCAAGTGATCTTTGATTTAATAACTTAATGACTGCTCTTGGTTTTGCCCTAAAGCCCAGCTCTGATTTTAGTTACTGCTTCATTTCCCTGGTTCTCTGAGCAGTAGCATCAAGGTTGAAACATTGATTGATTTGTCTCCCTGCAGTCAAAAGTTTAAAACCTTCCCCATAACTAAGTCAAAATTTCAAAGCTAGGCTTAAGGGGAGAATAAGTAAAGGGGAATTTTTTCTGGTGAAGCCACCAATAAATAGATAGATGCTCCATGAGGCCACGAATTCCCTCCCTGTGAAAGTCTGACTAGCACAGCACTCCCTGCCTTTCCCTTTCCATTTCTTCTAGTGGAGACCAGAACTTCACAGCTTTCTAAGCCCCCTTCCTGTTCACCGCTCCTCCTGCAGGAAGAACAAGAAGGAGGGGTTTCTCATCTCATGTGGACTCAAATCTCTCCTTCTTATTTCCCACCTTGTACTAAAGTTTTTGCTGGACTGAAGAGAGAGGACCTGGCTCGTTGCTGCTGTGCTACACAGTTGAGTTACGCTCTGCTCTTCTTCAGATCACATTCTATTGTGAGCCACATGTGATCAGTGTTTCCAGGAGTCTGCAAGACTTGTGCTCACACAGCTGATACCTGAGCTCGGCCTCTATTCTTTCAGCCTGGTAGCACTGAAACTGTTCTGCTTACATGATTTCTCCTGACTTCAACAAGCATATCTCAGCATCCTGAGCGACTTGCCACTCCTCCGATTCATCGAAGGTTGAAGACGTGCTGTTTCTAGGAAAAAAGGAAAAAAGGAAAGGCATTATTCTCTGAGTAATAATTATGTGGATAAATACCATCTGCATGCTGATGCCTTCCTAAAACAGAAACGTTTTGATAGTCACTATGCCATATTCTAGTATTTTTCTTTTGCCATTCCAATCACAAAATTGCCTGGGCAAAACTGCAGCCCCATTATGCACAAATGTAAAACTGTTCCTCTCCTCATTTAATCTCCTAAGAGGAATACATATGTCCAGAACATCTCTTCAACAGCCTTAAGATAAATTCTCTATCGAGATGCTGCCAGGTTTTAAAGATTCCCTGGCAGGTAAAAATCTTGACAGAGGGCAGATGCAAGTGAAAGAGTCTGGACTTGTACCTTAAAGCTTGCACAGGGATATGACATTTGCCCAGGATTTAATCTGTGGCATTTAGTATGTGTTACAAAACATACAATATCCAGTTCCTTACTCTGACAGTGGTACACAAAACATATTTTATTGTTGTACAATCACTACCATGTATCTTCTCATACAAGAAATACTGGATGATTCAAACAGGAATACACCAAAGCAGCTGTTAGGGGATGGCAAAGCAGGCTGCCTCCTCCCCACTGATGTGTCCAGGAGAGTAGAGGAAGTAGATGGAAGGATCCACCATCCACTCCTTACCTCAAAGAGCGTGCATGCTCTTGGTGAGCACTGTGGTGGCACCAGCTATTAATTACAGTGCTGGGATGCAGAGAGGAGAACGAGTTTGATAGTCAGTAAATAAATGCTGATAAGTTTCCAAGTTAGTTAGAGCTTCTCTAACTGATACCTAACTTTGTTTCTCTGCATCTCAGCAGGTTGGTAACTGAGACCATTAGGCTGTTATTCCCAGAGAAATGCCATAGATTCTTACACACAGGGAACCAACTGGGTGGTTCCTTCCAAAAACCAGTGGAATTTAATAAAATGTACTATCACTTACATGTGCTTCTGAACTGGCAAGTGTAACCACGCAGCAAGAACTGTAGACCAGTTCTCAAAAGCAATGCACAGGTTAGCCTCTTCTTTTAAATCCTAAGGGACCCTACTCTACAAGCAGCACTGCTGAGTAAGAGAAAACATTTCCACAATGTGTCAGCACATGCAACCATGTGTGAGTTTAGTGGGGTGATTCTATTGGTTGGGAACAAAAAGAATTCACTGTGATGACTGCAAATTAAACTGCACCCACTGTCTACACATTTCCTGAACTCACAAAGCACTGCTATCTGTGGGATTCGTGTTCTTTTATTCCCGTAGCCTCTTGGGTAACTGTTGACTTCTTCAGAGTCATACCACTGCTGCTAAACCCCTAAGGAGACAGCTGTGACCTGCAGAGAAGGCTCAAACCTGTGTCTAAGTGTCAAAGCCTGAGATATAGCCAAAGAGTACCCACTGCCTGAAATGGAGAAATGACATAGTGCATGTTAGTCAAGGGTTAATACAACATCTATGAAAATACTTAGCAAGCAATACAAATAATTTCCTTGCTATCTATCTTTATACAGCTAGGAAAGAAAGCTGATTCTGAAAAAAAAACCCCTAGAAAACTAAACTATAGTTTGTAAACCTACATGTATATTTTGTTTGCACAGTGAGAACAGCAACAGACTTCATGCTGTGATCTGCAGAAGTCTCCCTTCCCACCATGACAGCTACACAGCTTTAATTTCACAGCCTTGAATTCATACAGACCAAGCAAACTGCAAGCTTCCCAGAAGTGTCAAACTCCATGATTTAATATGCAGTGACATCAGAGTTCCTTATTTAATCTATTAATTTCACCTCTATTTTGGGACCCTGAAACACAAATTAAATCCCAGGACCAAACCATTTTCCATGTTCTCCTCTAAGGCAACATGACTAGCCTTATTCCTGCTGCTGCAGCCTAGCACACTGCTAGGTGCTTAGCTTGCCACTTGGCTGCTTCAAGCAGTAAATTCGCTACACCTACTCACTATAGACCAAGGGAACACTAAGTCTCCTACTTTTTCTCTTAAACAATCACAAAGCAAATCCTTCTCTGTATGATATCCCATTGAGTCCAATGGTCTAAACTGAGGTCTGGTAGCCTGTGTGGAAAATACAAGAAACAGTCTCATGATTTAACCAGAGCTCTTGTCCATCAGACAGAAGAATTTATTCTTGCATCACCTTAGGTGGCAGCATTAAGGGTGTTCCTGCAGCTTGCAGGGTCCCCAGTTTATGAATACGCAGTCTCTGGTGTATCTATTGAAATCCAGACCATTTATCTTCTTTTTCTTTTAAAAGTGAGATGAAGTGAGGCTGAAAAGCAAGAACTGAAGCATGAAAAAAGATACTACAGCAAGAAGAGAACAGCTCTGGTTCAGCAAATCCTTGAGACACCGATTATTGGAGGCTGGTGGAGCCTTTTGAAGTATTACTTCACACTTGTCCTGTTTTTACGCTCTTCCTCAGGCATCTGCTGTTGGCTACTGTCCCTCAGCTGGATGGTTTGGTGCAGCATGCCTATTCTTACATAGTGAAGGCATTTCTTACAAATGGCACTAAAAATACTGTGGCCAAGACCAGAGAGGGCTTTGGGAGTTAAAAGTAAGACCTTCCTTTCAGAATTAAAACCTGAGGCAGGCTGTTTCAACTCTGACCTCAACCATTTTCTGTTTTCATAAACACCCAAGCTGTGGTGGCTGTAGCAACAAGTCTGAGGTGTCTGCTTCATGTGGCTGAGCAGTGAAACCCCATAAGCCATCTGCCTACCAGCAGTGCAATGATTTCCGGAGAGATTTTAGTCACCCAGAACTTCACGGAACTGTTGAAGGCCAGAAACCTGAAACACAGAGGAGCCTGTACACAGCCCCTAACAACTCCTTAGCCCACCAAGCACCTCTGCAACAGTCTATAATGCCAGGTAACAATCGAAGGTGCTGTGCTGTAGTCCACCACCAATTCCATTGGCCTGCTCTTACCTAGCAGGTCAGATCCATCTCAGGCACCCTAAGTTAGTTACCAGCCTTCCCATCTAATCTAACAAAGAGAAAGAAAAAAAGGAGAGAAGATGGTGGTCAGAAACACGGGTTTACAGACAGCCCTTAACATGGGCAAGAAGATAAGCATGATTTGAGATGGAGCATGGGGGATACAGATTGTGTATGGGTGGAAAGGGGATGGCAGGGTCACAGGAAAACCCTGACATATATAGGGATGGGACAGCATCACACAGGCAGCTGACGAAAACAAAATGGATGGACATGAAGACCCACCACTATGTGTTGCAGGTGACCTACATACACAAATCCCAACCATTTCTCAAAAAAAAAAACCCAAAACCAAAACAACCCAAACCAAAAACCCCATCCTGTATGAGAACCCCACCACCACCCCAACAAAACCCTGCCTTAAAATTGGTTACAGTCTCTCTGTAAGACCAGAGGCAACTGGTGCGTAGAGAAAGCAAGATAAGGAAACAATCATGACCAAGGGGTATTTCTGTACTCCGAGTCACAACATGCAAAATCTTCTGAGATTCCTTTTAGTACTGTGATATGGAAGAGGTCTGGCAAAGCCTCTGAGATGAAGACAACTTTCAGCCATCAGCCAAATGCTGCATTTGCAAGAGGTTCAGATAATAGGTTTCAGAAAAGCAATTGAGGATTACCAGGGTGCTTTCAAGTCCCATCCCCAGCAGGAGGCAGCAAACCTATGACTAGCGGAGTCAACACCAGCAATACGGGCAAGCTGATGCCCCAAAGAACCCCGATACTGTACAGTCTATAGGTTACTAAGATTACAGCCAGCTCTATGGGTAACCCTAGCTATTCTTCAGTTGTGAGGTATTCGCTCCCAAAAACGAGCTACTTTTTTCTTGGATAGCTTTCAATTTTCTCCTCATGAAGTTCTTAAGAGGCTATTACAGGGAAACCGAGGTAGAACTATGGGAGAGATATAGCAGAGGCAGTTTCTGGCTTGGGTTTACACCACTACCCACCAGTGGCCCCAGTCCCTTTCAGCAGCACTGCTGTCCAGCCCTCAACACCCAGACTGTACCTCTGCAGCGGCTGCTCCATCCCAGAAGCTGCAGGCTCCCTGCAGCCGGTGCCATTTCTGCATTCAGGGGGCTTCACAACTATACAATTGAAGGTTCCTCAGGCTGACCCATCCAGGAGTAACAGCTACTCTCTCAGCCCCCTCCCTGAGATAAAACTCACACTGCCCACCTCTATTTTTGCCATAATTCTTAGGTTACAGTGTTAATTCAGTCATGCTGTAGTGGGCAGGCAAACCAAGAAGGGATGTCCATGCTTACAGACCTACACACATGCAGCATGCAGACACACAGAGCAGCAGCTCTCACCATTCCCATGGAGCTGGACAGGGCTTGTCGGAGCAGGCCGACCAGCAAAAGATATTGTATCAACAGTGTATCAAATGTGGAAACAAGTCAAATTAGTTAGGTTAGCAAGCTGAAATAAAATACCTCTGAGTTTCTTTTGATCTCAACTGACCTCTTCTCCCTAGTGACAACTGATAGGGCAAGAGGAAATGGTGTCAAGTTGCTCCAGAGGAGGTTTAGGTTGGATGTTAGGAAATACTTCTTCACAGGGAGGGTTGTTAGGCATTGGAGCAGGCTGCCCAGGGACATGGTGGAGTCGCCAACCCTGGAGGTATTTAAAAGACAGTTAGATGCGGTGTTGAGGGACATGGTTTAGTGGTGCTCGGCAGGTTACGGTGATGGTTGGAACCGATGACCTGAAAGACAATTCTATGATTCTATAAAGGGTCGGATACTGCTGATACTGCACTCATCTTTGGTAAAGAGTTCAAAGTTAGACAGAGGTGATTCCAGGGTACCTCGTGTGTGAATAAGGGCAAGTGGGTATCAGGAGGATGTTTAGGATGTTCCTGAAACCTTCAAGAGCGTCCTCAGAACTATTTCACTCCCAGATCATGTAAACATTTTTTAAAAATCAATTTGATTCAGGACATTTCAGATGAAGGGCCCCTTGTAAGTGAATTGGAATCAGGTCATTGTCAGGGAAGACAGCAGGCCTGCTAGCAGCCTCGCTCTCTTCTTCCAAGATTTAGGCCCTGACAATATTCTTCTGTTCCCATGAGAAAGGAAAAGTTACTCATGCTGAGAGGATCCTAATAATCACATTCTCAAAACACAGCGGCCTTGCTGATAGAGGTACAGGCTGCCCTAAACCAAGAAGCAGTTATGGGAAGGTATCTGGGAGTAACGGAACATGTTAGGAACCAACCATAACAAGATGGTCAAAACAGCAGGTGTGTGGATGCTTTTAGGCATCAAAGCTAAACTAAGGATGTTTAGCTATAAGATAGGTTTATCAGAACTCATTATAATTACTAACCAATCAATACAGTGTGAACAGTGTGTGTAACCAATTAGCAGTTTTTTATCTTGCCACATTTGCAGTAAGAAAGGTATAGAATCTGGGTGATTTCACCTAATAAAATGGCTTCACCTAAAATTCATATCGAATTGCGTGTTGCTCTCTGCCGGTCATCACTGGTCATGAGAACGCAGCTTGTTCATACTATCCTGTGAGGGAAGACAGCAGGCCTGCTGGCGGCCTAGCTCTCTTCTCCCAAGATTTAGGCCCTGACAATATTCTTCTGTTCCCATGAGACAGGAAAAGTTACTCACGCTGAGAGGATCCTAATAATCACATTCTCAAAACACAGCGGCCTTGCTGATAGGGGTACAGGCTGCCCTAAACCAAGAAGCAGTTATGGGAAGGTATCTGGGAGTAACGGAACATGTTAGGAACCAACCATAACAAGAGGGTCAAAACAGCAGGTGTGTGGATGCTTTTAGGTATTAAAGGTAAACTAAGGATGTTTAGCTATAAGATAGGTTTATCAGAACTCATTATAATTACTAACCAATCAATATGGTGTGAACAGTGTGTGTAACCAATTAGCAGATTTTTAGCTTGCCACGTTTGCAGTTATAAAGGTATAGAATCTGGGTGATTTCACCTAATAAATGGCTTCACTTAAAATTCATATCGAATTGTGTGTTGCTCCCTGCTGGACGCCACACTACCTTGTCTGTAGTATCATTCAAGAGAACAAATGGTTAAACTTGATCTTAGAGATCCAGTAATCTTGCTTTGGCCAACTATGAAAGTGTGAAGAGAGGCAGCAGCACAGGCTTCAGCACTGACAAATAAAGCAAAACACTGCTTTCACATTTGCTTTGAAAGGTGAGACAACTGCATTCCCCGAGATCAGACATCATGAAGTAAGTGACTGTCTTCTGGACTTCTTGTAAATAGCTAGACAGTTTATAAAAAACCAAAAATCTAGAATCTGTTTTTCCAACTAGTATGTGTTTGAAAACTTCTCATCTCCTCTAAAACACCTTTTCTGATTATAGTCTCACAACCCTTTTGTAATGAAATTGGTTCATTTCTAGGCAAGGTGTATCACACAGTGCTGATGAGCAATATTTCCTTTTTTTCTGTTTACAGCCTGTCCTTACCTCCATGGCAAAGTATGCTAATGATTATTATATGCTAAAATTCCTTTTAATTCAGTTTTATTTTTAATAAAGTGTTGATCTATATTGGATTTTCTGTTTGGAACCCTGAGACAATAGAAATTAACAACTGGCAAGATCGTTATTACTGCTTTTTACACCCTGTTTTTTCAACTGATCACCACAACAGAAATTAGACCCTGGAGACCAAACAGGGGGAAGACCCCTGTAATACGGAGACTACCGGCTCCCATGATATCCAGTTCCTAGAGTGTTGGAAATGATAAGTAGCCTTCTACTGGAAACAGGGGAATTATATGTGCTGGGCAAACCAGAATAGCTTGTTCTGACTTGTTACTTACTTGCATTTCCATTTCATTAATTTGAGAGTTAATTTTAACAGAACTGGATCTCAAAGCAAATCGTGTATTAACACACTGGGTGTTGCATGGCTCTCTTTAACTCACCTTTCTATCCATGTTGCTGTTCCTACCCAACTTAAGCTTCAATTAATTTTTAAAATCTTTTCAGAACCTAAAGTCAGTCCATACAGTAACATTTCCCTGTAAATATACTCATCCTGCTTGCTGTTCTCCCGATGAGGGAATTTTATTCCTCCTCCCTCCCCATCTACCTAACAGAATGCTTTCCCACTGTCTCAGTTCAGGCAGGAAGATTACTACTGTTCTTTCCTTTCAGGAAAGCTGAATACCTGCATGAACAACTAGTATGACAAGGTGCAGCAACTGGAGTCTGAGACGGTGTACAATGTGGATTCTAACTTAGATGCATGAGTAACAGGCTGGATGTTTTAAGAGCTTCTGGCTAGGAGAATAACAGGTAACAAAATAACCCATCATGAGCAAATGAAACTGTTTTAATGGAAATTGCTGGGCTTGATTTCTCTTAAAAGTTGCCATCCACTGTGATTCTGGGGTGGGGGTAAGGGGCAGAGAAAGAAAAAAAGCTTACTGGTCTCTGTTTTGTGTTTTAGTGGAGTGGAAAGGCTGGTTTGCAGAAAGTAAGGATTCCTCCCCAAGGATGCACTCCCTTGCAGTGCATTTTCATTAGCAAAGACTGAAAATATTTGGCAGAGGTGGTCAGCTGATTCAGAAAGTGTTCAGCGTCATAATACAGGATCAGCCTCTGAGAGAGCTTTCATGGACAATGCTGAGCTGTAACTTCAGCTTGTATGGAACACAACAGTTGAGTTAAATTCTGCTTTAGCAGCTCTTTCTCAGCTCCTTTTTGCTGTCTAGCATAAAAATAAAAAAGGGGGAAAAAGGAAAAAAAAAGGGCTAGAAATTTGTTGGGTTTGGGGGTTTTTTGTAGTTTTCCCCAGGGGGTAGGTAATCAGTCAGGCAACTGAGACTCATTTCTCCTGCTGTCAAACCAGGAAGGAAGTTAAATGGCTATATTCAGATAGGAGAAAGAAGAAAGAAAACTTAAGACCTTTACAATCACAGGAAAATAAGACCAGAATAAATTTCTGGAGCATAAATTGAAAGGTCATCTTCAAAGACTCCAATTATTCCTTCCCTGTTTGATGGTGTCAGTCACCTCACTTCTTTCCTAAAATATTATCTGTAAATTCTGAGTTTAGGAGACCAGCTAAAGTCTGAGAAGTGTAAAGCATGTGGTATGTTAAAAAACATTCTTAGCTTAGAAAGATCTCTTCTGCAGCATTCTGTTCTCCATCAATACACAGATCTACTCATGTCAGCACTCAGGAGAGACAAGTATATCAGAAACCAGTGCCTGTTATTTGCATGTAAGAAAATTCTTCACAGCTGGAGTTCAAAAATGAACCTAGTCTGGTTTCCATATGAAATACTTAGAAAAACACCAATCTACTTCCACCAAAACCAAACTAAGGTATTACTGCCTGAATGTGAGAATTCCTGTGAAAAGCATTAATGTAATGGGAAAAAACTTAGTTTAAATTTTAAGTATTTTGGTCTGAACAGACAGCAAATGCTGTATCTTATTATAAAAAACCAAACCCTATTATGGATTAAAAGTGAGCACTAAATGACTCAAAAGAGTCAGTAAGACTCTCCTGGACACCGGAAAGATCTGTACTACTTCAGTAAGGCTACCAGGAACGTTACATTGTCAAACTACAAAACTGAGTGCCTGGTAATTTGTTTCAGCTTAGAGGAAAACATCTTCCCTTTACAAGAAAGCAGAAAGAAACACAGTCAAAGTCAGTGCTTTCATCTGTTTCAGTACGCATTGCCTTGATGTTGCTGAGTCTGACTTACTTCAGCACGTCACCTTCATCCCACGCTTGGCTTTCATCTGAATCGAGAAGGATCTTATAAAGAGGCAGTAACTTTTCAAAGGGGCAACTAACAGACCTCAGTGGCTCTGCTTCTGGGCTCCGTGAAAGCAACTTCTTCATGGAATGTTAAATCTCCTGCAGGTCGCAACTCGCCCCGGCGATGCCTTACTGCCAATCTAAATGCTTCAGAGGGGAATTCTGCTGACCTTACGCTGAGTAGTATCTTGTAGTAGGATTAGTCCCATAGACACATGCTCTTCATAGCTCCAGAGGGAGGGTATTTATCCTTAGCCTAAATCTTTGAAAACCCTATTGACTTGTCTCACAAAAGACTTAACTTACAAGGTAAACAGGTTGCAAATCTGTCTGTTGTTGTTGTTACTCTGATGTGCTGACACAGCCTTGGAGAGCCGATAGACTCCGTAAACCCTGGAGAGGGGGTGAGATGGAGTAGGATTGACAGAGAAGTGATCAAGATGTTTGAAACAGATCAACTAAAATCAAACGGAGATGAGACATTAATGAAAATCCTCTGTGTTTCCATTAAGCCATTTGAACAGGGGAAAGGAAGAAGTGCCACCATCTGATGACCTGATCTGAACAACAAGCTAAGGCTGAGCCACAAGCTTTAAAGTGCTCACTCACTGAGACCTGAACCCTACTTTTTGAGACAGGTTCAATCCAAGGCGAACTCCTCTGATGCTCATAGCCTGCAACCTGAGCCTAAAGGCTGAAATGGGCAAACCAATTCTGTTTCTCTCACAGACTCCTCCAGAACTCCTCGATCCAAACACTAAACCACTCATGTCTTTGAAAGCTTAATCCCTACTCTGTTTTCAGAAGCTTCTGGAACGGTCTAGTTTATCTTTTGAGTTGCCCTCAGTACAAATCTGGTAACAGATGATGTTTTTTAATCCACCTGGTGTTGTGATTAGGTCGTGACTGTCAAGGCAACCCTCTTCAGAACTGTTTTTGCTTTTCTCTGTGGAGTCCTGGATGTTCTACTACAGATCTTATCTGTTAGCATTTAGGATTTTGTCTGTCTCCTGGATGCATTAGGATTTAATTGTAAATAATCTCAATGTGTCTCCTTACAGCCTCCCTTTAAACAGAAGGCAACATGGCAACTACAGATGCTGCTGACTATTATTATATTAACTTTTCCATCACTGATTCCAGAACAGAAGTGAGAATTCTCACAGATTTACCACAGCCTTCCTGCCCTGTATATTCTCCTTGGTTTTCACCCTTGGGCTAGTAGGAAACACACTGGTCTTTGTCATTCTAGTTTTCTGTGAGAAACAGAAGACATTGACAGATATATTTTTGCTGAACTTGGCTATAGCTGACTGGGTTTTCCTATGGATGCTGCCATTCTGGGCACATTCTGCTGCCCAGGAGTGGACTTTTGGCACGGTGGCATGCCACATTATATGGGGCTTGTACACCCTGAACCTGTACACCTCAATGTCAACTCTAACCTCTATCACCTTTGACTGTCTTATTGCTATTACTTTTGCCACCAAAGCACATATGTTTCAAACCAAACAAATGACATGGGGTAAGTTAATCTGTGTCTTTAACTGGGTGATCTCACTAGCATTTGCAGCAGCACAGTTTGTTTTTAGTGAGGTGATTAGTTTTGATAAGACAATATGTCATGAAAAATACCCAAATTATAGCACAGAACTGTTGGTTGAAGTGATCCAAGTGACCCTGGGCTATTTTGTTCCCATGCTAGTCATGATCATCTGCTACTCATTGCCACTGGAGAAGGGAGTGAGAAGATGTAACGAGCTGTGCGGACACCAAGGTCGGGGGGGGGGAGAGAGGAGGTGCCCCAGGTGCCAGAGAATGATGCCCCTGCAGCCTGTGGAGAAACCCATGGTGGAGATGGTGTCCCCCCGCAGCCCATGGAAAAGGCCGAGACCCCAGCTGCAGCCTGTGGAGAGGCCCCACACCGGATGGAGCAGGTGGAGACATACAGGAGATGCTGGGACCCACGTTGGATCAAGCCCCTGCCAGCACTTGCAGCCCATGGAGAGAGATAGAGACACAGAGATGAGCAAGAGAGAGATTTATGCTGGAACAGGTTTGCTGGGGGAAGGCTTGTGACTTAGAGACATTGTGATTTATTACTGCCTGCCATAGCAGTGACCCAGGCCAGGGCGGTTGATGAAGAGATAAAGCCCTGTGGGAAAGGACTCATGCTGGAGAAATTCATGGGGGACCCCACAGTGCAGCAGAGGGTGGTGTGTGGAGTGAATGCCCCCCTCCCCCTGGCCAAGAAGGAAACCAAATTGCAAGGAACTGACTGAAGCCCCCATTTTCCCAATCCCTGCCCCTCCCTGTGCCACAATGGGGGGAAGAAGAGAGTGAAATCATGACTAGAGTGAAGTCTGCTAAGAAGGGAGCAGTGGGGGGGGGGGGGGGGGGGGGGGGGAGGTAGAGGTGTTTTAAGATCTGGAAAAGGAAACCAGCTCATGAAGAAGTGACTAAGATCCCCATTTCCCCGGTCCCTGCCCCTCCCTGTGCCACAACAGGAGGGAAGAAGGGAGCAACATCCTGACTAAAGTCTGCTACGAAGGGAGTGGTGGGGGAAGGTGCTTTAAGATCTGGTCACATTGTTTTAAGATCTGGTTGCCACTTCTCATTACCCAACTCTGGTGACACTGTGTGTGCAGTGAGGTGTCATAAATTAGAGAGTTTTCTTTCCTTCACTCTGTGTTGAGTCTGTTTTGCCCATGTCGTTGATGACAGGATGATCTCTCCGTGTCCTTACCTTAACTCCTAAGCCTATCAACATATATTTTCTCCCCTGTCCAGCTAAAAAGGGGAATGATAGACCGACTTTGGTGGGTGTCTGGCCTCCAGCCAGGGCTAAACCACCACAAGCTGGTAAGAGTTAACTGTGCAGAAGATCTTCAAAAGGTGTAAGAAGCAATGAGATAAAACTCCCTTCTTCAGGACATAAAGCTAACTTGGACATCATAACTCCAGCCCCTCTGGAGACATCCACCAAACCTCTGGCATGCTGGTTTTCCATAAAAGGTGTTTGTTAACAAAAATATTTATGAGTTTTGCTTCAAAGATATTAAAGAGTTTAGTTCAGCTCATTCATTTAATGAGAATTCCTGGATTTAAAACATACACATTTCAATCTTCATGATAGGTCTCGTGTGGTTGGGGGTTTATGTGGGGTTTGTTAATTTCTCTATTTGAGACAAGGTCTCTACACACACTCCTTTAGCATTCACCTAAAATTGCTGTAATAGATCAGTATTTTAATTTGCCTTCTATCTAATACCAAGTTCATGGTCTGAGTTTCCAATACACATCATTGTGTCTTTCTTCTGGTACCAGAGCTCATGTTGCCAGATTACTAGACTCCCTGTCAACAGAAGGAATATCACACCAAGCGTAGGCACAAACACTGAGCAGTTCTTACTCTCACACAAATTCCCACACATCTTTTGCACCATGACATCTTTCCACTCTGCTTTTCCTGGCATCCCCTTGGCACCCTGGTTGCTTTGCCATGAAACTCTGGATTCTGCAGTTGTTTTCCCCCCTTGTTCCTGCAGTCCCTCTTTTCCACCTCTGGCCTTTTTACTTCATAGTGGGAGGCAAAAATGTGCCCAAGGGCAGCACAGACTGGGGCAGAAAGGATGCAAAATCTCTTGCAGATAGTAGCAGAACAGGGGTGGAAACTGGAGTAGAGAAAAGAAAGAAGGGATGTTGGAGAGGAGCAGAGGGGGGGCTTTATGCAGCTGTGGGCTGCCTATGACAAAGACAGCTGAAAAGGCTGAAAGTCCTTTGCATGATTGCTTTGAAATACCAGATTTAACCTGTTTCAAACCATTCTGGCAATAACTCCACTCACTTTGGATGTTCCTTTTCTCCCCATTAACACTGAATCCTTCCTACCAGATCACTGCAGCTCAGCGGTACCTGACCTGTATTGGCACCACTGTGTCCATGTCACCTTTTTCCCTCTGAAAACAGATGCTTAGGCAATCCTTCCCTTACTACACAATCTCTCCTTTCTCTCCTAATGAAATGGTGCAATATCCTTAAAAACAAAACTAGGAGGGAACGTGCTGTGCCTTCATGTTGGTGTGGCAAGCAAAGCTGCTATCCCAATACACAGCTACAAGGGAGGCTTTTCTAGCAGAGGGTGTTGAGAGGTGCTCCTGTCCCCCATCGCTCCTCTCCCAGGCTGGTTCTGTGCAGGGCAGCAAATGCTTCAGACCCCCTGCAGCTGCTGGTTTTAGCTATGGTGGTACACTGACATGAGCTGTAATGAGGTCAGGAAACAGTGTTTTGAGGCATTAAGAAAAAAAGAAGGCAAAACAAAGCAACCATCCTGTAGCCAAGGCCAAGATGTCCGTTGATACTGAAAGCAGTATCAAGGTGTGAACAAATTCTTTGTTTCCATACCAGGGTAGTGGTTTTGGGGTTGTTTTTTTAAAATTTTTTTTTAACACTTTTGCTGTCTGTGAACTTGCTTCTGCTGCTGTAACATTTATAGCAGGCATGTAATTTCTATAAAGTATTAAAACAAAAATACAGTCCCCTGGGGACTTTGACCCAGTGCTGTGCAACATCCTGACCTTTGTGCTAAGCAGTCTACAAATATGAATGCTTTAGAAATAAAAGTTTAAAACCACAAGGCTTCCAAAGAGAACCCATGAGCCTTGAAGTTTCAGGGTGTATAGCACTGCAAATTTTATCTTGGCTTCTCACATTAGAATTTCAATCAGGTTGTTCCAAACTCACAGAACAGACCTGAAAGCATGAAACAAGCGCTGCTTAATCCTAACTGTAATGAAAGAGCTCTTCCAAGGTCAGAGTTATGCTGGTACCACATCCATCTTACCTTGCCACACCCCTGTGCAGCTCATAACCAAGATAAGTTTTATTTTGTTCTGAGCTGTACCAATAAAGGCAGCATGTCAAAGTCTGACATTATGAAGTAATGCTGTTGCAGTCATTCCATGTTCCTTCAAGGAAAAACAAACAAACTACAGGGGAAGAGTTAAGTAAAGAGAGTAAAGAGAACAAGTGAAAAAACAGAGTAACAGTCCCCCAAAGGGACAAGTAGAAAAGAAAATGTGCTTTAAGAGACTTCACTGCTTTCAGTGCTAGCTCCCATTTCCCATCCAGCAAGGACTGACACCCAGAGTAAAGTAAGGCCAGTATGAAAACCTCATCCGGACACTCAAAGTCAGGCCACAAGAAACACTGTCAACATAGCATGCCTACTGCAGACCTTCTCTCTGTCTATTTGGACCAGCCAGCATCCCTTCTCTTCCCTTTCTTGGCTACTCGTCTCCCTCTGTTTTAGAACTGCACCAACTACTTCAACTCTTGGGCAAAAAATTAATAGCTTGGACTATTTCCAGCAGAATTCCAATAAAGAAGTCTGGCTTGAAAACATACTTATTTGTAAGCATTCCTCAGACATGCATCTAACAAACACAATATTGGATCCTTTCTGTCTTCCCCTGGCACAATAGAAAAGCAAATTCTACTCAATATATTCAATCCCATGCAAAGAGCACATTATTGGGTTGCCATTAGATTACTATGTATACTTCAAGACTACCTGAAGTCTCCAAATAGGAACGAGGCACTTGAAAAAAATACTAAAAAAAAATAAAAATCAAAGGTCTATATGAAGTCAATGTGGTCCCCCAGTCCAGTAAGGCCAAAAAATCTGCAGCAGTGAGAACAGTAGCTCAAAAAGTCTCTGAAATACAGATCCTTGGACAACAAGAGATAATATATTAGAAATCTATCAGTATATCTGCTATGGGCTGCTGTCAAGGACAGGACAGAGGGCTAGTGGAATCTTTGCTCACAGCTAATCAGTTCCGGCACGTTTACCCTCAAAACCAGTGGTGTCACATGCTGTATTATCGGCTCCTGTACTCATGGGTTTAGGGTATGCCTGCTCACCACAGAAACATGAGAAAATGTTTGCTGTCATTGTCAACACTGTGCTCTGCCTTTTTTTCTTCAGCACATATCACAGGTGGGACACCATCTTCTGACTCATGTATTGGTTTCTGCATCTCTCTCAAAGCACAAAACCACATAAATGCTGAAGTGATCCACTCTCTGAAGCTGTGTCACGTCCCACCAGGCAGGCAAACCAGGGAGATTCAGACCAGGGCCCCTTCATAGAATCATAGGGGTTGGAAGGGACCTCCAGAGATCATCGGGTCCAACCCCCCTTGCTTTCTAAACTTCTCAGAGAGGAGTCTAGGTACAGCTGGATCCAATCCATCCAGTTCACCTGTCTGTCCTGTCCCAACAGATGGGTACATGTAGAGTTAACCTTTTCTACCTGCCCCAGTGGCTAAGTTAAACCTCTCTTAGCTAATCTCTTTTAACAACCACACCACCGAGAGGAGCTTCTATGATCCTCTGCCCCCTACTCAGGAGTAACAACAATTACCCAAGAGGTCCAAGCAAAGCACAACTCTACTTAAAAGCTTGTAAAAAAACCACACCATGTTCTATATTCAAAGCAATGGGTTACAATTAGTAGAACTTAGCAAAATTGGAAAGACTGTTACTATTTGTGCCAAGAGGAAGGTTAGAAGTTGAGAGAGAGCTATTGAGAGAGAAAATAAGAAGACAGCACCACCCTGGGATCTAGCCTATATTGTCATAAAGTTGTAGTCCTTGGATGGTGGGCACATGCAGATGTCCAAATCTGCATCTTTTATGCTCCCTGTCCCCACCCATCAGGGAGGCCAAGCATATCTTGCACAGATTGAGTGTCCAGTTGTAGAATGTTCTGGAAATGAGTTGATGGGGAATGGGGGTCCCAGGTGGTCATTTGACCCCCTCCCCTTACTGGACTGATGAAGCAAGGACCTTGTCCAATGGCTTTACACAGGATTTTAGCAAGAAGGCACTCTGCCTCCGCAGGGCCTCACTTGCATGTCACTGTTCCTTATCAGATATGGGCAGGATCCTGTTTATCAGGGTGGCTACTGACTGAGGGGCTGCCCTTGCAAGGACAGTGACCAGATGGTCTATCAAATGAAAACCCCGTCTAAGCATAATGCCCAGTGTCTCAGAGCGGCTGCTTTGAGATCAAGACACTACAGACCCTTTACAGTCTTTGAAGAACAGGGGCTCTAGCCTACCACCCCACAGATGCTTGAAGGATTGAGCCCCTTGTGAGGCAAGAGTCAGTCCACAAAACAAACCCTGCAGGTTCTGTTATCTTCCAAGACAGACTGAGACAAGCTACACGTTCCAGCTCCTGCAAATTGGTATTTGGAGCAATACAGATGGCTGTTCTCCTGCACACCCCTCCAGTGCTGAGGCTAGTGAGACCTTTCAAACAGTACAATTCTCATAGGGAAGGGCAGGTGTGGTCTGTGTTCTCTGCAAAAGTATATCCAGCGTATGACCACAGTGGGTCTCCCCCTGCTAATAACTCTAATAAACAAGAGCAACAGCAGATGAACCGCTGTTTCCAGACTTTCCTGACTGCAACCTGTGAACAAGTGTTTACAGGCAGCCTATAGAAGTTTACCCACAAGAGTCGCATGGGTGCCCTTCGAGAACAGTATTCCATCATCAGCAACAACCCTTCCTCCCAGCCTGAATGCTTTATGGGACAAGCTCACAGAATCACAGAATTGTAGGGGTTGGAAGGGACCTCAAGAGATCATCTAGTCTGACCCCCCCTGCCAAAGCAGGTTCCAATGAATGATGAATCCAGCCCAATCCGAAATGGAAAAAAAACCCAAACAGTGACACACACTTACTTATTTTTTCCTGGCTATATGTTAACCCACTGGTGATATCCCCCCTGCAGACAGCATGAAGTTAAAGGCATAGTACTTCAGACTTTTTTTTTCCTTTTCTTTAAACAAACAAAAAAAAACCCAAACAAAAATCCCCCACTGCAAATTGTCTCTTTCCAAAATGAAGGCAAAGCTACCTTCAAAAAAGCACGGTAAAGCTCGGTTCATTCACGTCTTCCCAATACATGATAAACATGACTACACTCTCAGTGTCTAGGTTGGGTACATGGAACATGAAACAAGAAAGTAGAATTTTGAAAAGGCTTTGTTCCAGATGAACAACTCTGTATAACTGCAAGTCACGGCGGTTTATGTGGTTTATGTTGGAAACTGATCTTCTCTGCTCAGAATCAAAGCAAGTACTTTTGTTTTTTAAAAATGATTATTCTCAAATATAAATAAGATTTTTAATGACAATATATTGTACAGAACAGAATTTCTGGAAGGCATTTGAGCAATAGTAAAACAGTGTTTTGTATAAACACAGATACCCATTAAACTACAATACTACAACACAGTTTGCAAACCAAGCCCTTGGATATTTAGGTGGCACTAGATCCTCTTTATTGCTGATTTACGTAGAAACTGATGTAAAACAATGACTGAAACCTACATTCACTCTCACTTTCTTTAGAAAAAAGAACAAACATATGCCAGATATAGCTAGGCAATTCCTGTTTTTTCTCTTTTCTGTAAGCTGGTATCTATGAAGTAGTGAGGAGTCCTACAGACACAGGTCATTTCACATTCAGTCCAATCAAACCTGTCATAAAAAGAATAAGTCTTTCCTTATCTTTTTCCCACCCCTTGCTATCTTGATATTAAGTAATAGTGACTCGGTCAGGGAGTTATTGCTTAGCTCCTCTTAGAAGTTAAGGGTGAATGACAAGTGATCCAGTGTGCTCTGCAAGATGATTTTAATGGTGACAGCACAAGAACTGGAACTACTCCCCTGTGCTGTGATGCAGCAGGTGGAGGGAGATGATGGAGAGGTTTGGAGTAACTAGATTTGATGCTTACCATGCAAATGGGCCCAAATTATTTTGTGTTGGTCTACTGAACACGTGGCTGGGAACAGAAGTGTATTCTCTTTACGCAGAAGTTAGCAATCCCAACTGAATGGAAAAAAACCCCCACACAGCAGCCCGAACAAAACCCAAAAGAGTTCCCTCTGCATGAAGCAGTGTTTACTCACAGATCTGTCATGCTTTGACCTAGAGACTCGCCCTCCATATGACTCTCGTTATGGAGAGAGTCTGATTCCTGTACTTGGCACAGCTCCTCATCTGTGATTATATCAAACGCTGCATCATCTGGTGCTTTAGAAGCTTCACTTGCAACTGCATCAGAAAAAGACAGGAAAAGGAACGTTAGCAACATTAGCTGGTTGTTTGGAAAACAAACAAGAAAAACCCTTAAGGGGGAAGACTGGGCCATTCCTGTGGGCCATTCCTCTTCCTTTACAGAAGCATTAGGCAACTACTAGAACCAACTGAAAACCTCAGAGTGACAGTCGCTCATTTACCACACATGCAAATATCTGTCAACACCAATCAAATACAAAGATGGGGCCAATCCCACCCTACAAACACTTCATGAAGCACAGGTCCTTGGAGCAGAAGGTAACCCTATCATTTCCCAGACAATGTCTAGGAACCCTACTTATTTCTCCACATTAACCAAAAAATATACTAACCAAAAGCCCTCTCAGATGGTAATACAGGTGATTCCAATGATGCTGGTGATCCTTCTTGGTTGGCACTGGATCCAGAGTCATCTGCATTGTCCACAGTGACTCTAGGCTTATTAAAGCAAGCTCTGCAGCAACGCTCCTTTTTTCCACCAGGCTTTGTCACCATGTAGTTATTGCAGCAGTAGTAGCAGAAAATGCGACCACACATTCTAGAAAAGATTTGAAACCAATGAAATGCACATTTATACTTTGCTACCTGAATAAATAGGGGCAACAGCAAAAAATCCATAAAAAGACTTAAAAACCATTTAAAGCAATACTCAAAAATATGCAGTACAAATAAATTATATATATTAAGTACATATGAAGCAAAGGTACTTAATAATATCTTGGAACAAAACTCTGTTTAATTGTAAGGACAGTAAGAACATGTCTGTATGCCTTCACTTAGTAATCACCCCGCTCATTTTCAAACATGAAAGAAGAAACGCTATAGATTACATACATGTACATTCATCCTGCCCTCTCTGCTCTGGAGTTTCTCAGGGTGAAACCTGTCAAATACTTTTTAATTAATATATGCCCACCCATATCCTGAGCTGCATCAAAAGAAGTGTGTTCAGCAGGTCAAGGGAGGTGATTCTGCGCCTCTGCACTGCCCTGGTGAGACCCTGTCCAGAGTACTGTGTCCAGCTCTGGGATCCCCACCGTAAGGAGGGCACAGACCTGTTGGAGCGAGCCCAGAGGAGGGCCACCAAGATGAAACACCTCTCCTGTGCAGACAGGCTGGGAGACTTGGGCTTGTTTAGCCTGGAGAAGACTCTGGGGAAACCTTACAGCAGCCTTCTGGTACCGAAAGGGGGCCTACAAGAAAGCTGGGGGGCAAGGGACTGTTTAGAAAGGCATGGAGTGATAGGACAAGGGATAATGGCTTTAAACTGAAGGACAGTAGACTTAGATTAGATATTAGGAAGAAATTCTTCCTTGTGAGGATGGTGTGGCACTGGCACAGGCTGCCTGGAGAACCTGTGGCTGCCCCCTCCCTGGCAGTGTCCAAGGCCAGGTTGGATGGGGCTTTGGGCAGCCTGGTCTAGTGGAGGGTGTCCCTGCCCATGGCAGGGGGTTGGGACTAGATGGCCTTTAAGGTCCCCTCCAACCCAAACCACTGTATAGTTCAATGACTCTGTTAAGATTTTAATCAGAAAAAGCAGGGATGACTTAATGATGAATTGGGTTGTGAGGATAAAGGACAGTAAAGAGCCAAAACAGACATATCACCAAGACCACAAAATGTATCCACTGAAATATATTTGAATATATCTAGACTAACTAATAACTCCATGTAAATCAATTGTATAGGAAATAATTGAATATTAACCATTAAAAAAAATTACTCTGCAATCTGCAATTATCTCTGAACATTTCTAGTGTTAGTAACCAAATTTATAATTGCACAACATGTTGGATTTGTTTGAAATACTTTTATCACAGCAGTCAAACCATCTTAATGAATATTATGTCCTTCAAAGAAACACACTATGTAGGGTGTAATTGTCTTTGTTTCCAGAATGAGAAACTGACAGGCTCCCCAAGTCGGAGCTGTATCCAGATCTCTGCCTTAAGAGATGTCAAGGGACCTTTCCATTAATGTTTCTTATCCCCTAGTGAGCTTGTGTCTTCTTTCAGCTTCTACAACACCCCTGATAAATGATTTTGACCAACGAATTATGAATATTAAGAAGTATATAATGATGTGAATAATGATGCCTTTGAACAGTGAAATAGGATTCAACAAACTGACCTGCAGTGGTGTCGGCGCACCATCCACGAGAACTCTCTCTGGCAGTCCAGACAGTGATTAACCTCTGTGTCCCCTAGCCACCTTTGCTCTGCACTAAGCTTCTGCTGGAACTCCAGAGCATCTGATTTTTGCCACAAAGCATCCTTATCTCTGCAGAGACACAGTTAAAGGAAAGGAAAAACACTTAGAAAATATCAGTACTGGTCTAGTGTTAACCAACCTCACTCTGAGTGCTGGTAAAAGCTTCATGCTAAAATTTGCTTTGCTGTAACTTCTGAGCAGCTTTCAGGAATAAAGATAGATCAAGAAACCTAACGAAGCTCTTGGGAGGGGGTGAGGGGATAAGAATACATGCCATACAGAGAACTATTTATTTATGCAAAACAGACAGGAAATTAAGGAGGAGATAATACTGGGTGATATATTTTTTACTGCAGCATGGAAATGCAAAATTTCTACTTTTGATGAACTTATATGTTCAATTCAGGAATATATCTAGGCAATATCACTTGACATCCTAAGATAGGATTTTAATTTCTGCCTGTTATTCATCTTGATGCCAACCTGATCAGTTCTATCAAGCGTTCTTCAAGGAACTGTTTTGTTCTTGTCAGGTCATCCAGTTCAGCAAATAACTTCTGGTCACTGCTGTCTTTGTCTGCTGCCACCTTGCTGAGCTTCTCACTGTAATCCAGGACCTTATCTTTTGCTTCATCAGCTTCTTTTTGGATTCTGATCAAATACAAAGACAATTAAGAACTGTTTTTAGCTCATGTGCATTCAGGTCTTCCCCATGGGAAGAACCGGGTCTTCCACCCTGGTGAGCAGGTAGTTTCAGTGAGATTCTTCTCAACGTGCAAATTTCCAATAGCTAGATAGAATCTCTCTTGTTCTCTGCATCACTGAAAGTGCACACAGATCCGTTATCTGGTGAACACAAGTCAGCAACTAGCAATTCCTGGATACTCTGCTTACCTCAAAGTTTAGGATGGCTACCACACTAGGAAGCTAAAATCAGCAGCAGCTACAAACTGAGCTAAGTGGGGAAGTCCTGTAGCCGCAGGTTGCCCCATTTGCAGGCTGCACACAAAGGGGTCACTTAACACCTACTCCTCCATAGCCTTCATGTTCACAAAAGGGAAGGAAATCAGCTTTGCACTGTATTTTTTTTGGGCCCGGGTGAACCTTATGAGGTTCAACACTGCCAAGTGTCAGGTGTTGCACTTGGGTTGGAAGAATCCCAGACATAGATACAGACTGGGAGAAGAGCTTCTTGAGAGTAGCCCTGCTGAGAAGCACCTGGGTGTCATAGTGGATGAGAAACTTAACATGAGCCAGCAGTGTGCTCTTGCAGCTCGCAAGGCCAATGTTATCCTGGGCTCCATCAGAAGAGGGGTGGCCAGCAGGGACAGGGAGGGGATTGTCCCTCTCTACTCTGCCCTCGTGAGACCCCATCTGGAGTACTGTGCCCAGATCTGGGGCCCCCAATACAAGAAAGATGTAGAACTGTTGGAGAGGGTTCAGAGGAGGGCCACAAGGATGGTTAGAGGGCTGGAGCACCTGCCCTACAAGGAGAGGCTGAGGGAGCTGGGCTTGTTCAGCCTGGAGAAGAGAAGGCTGTGGGGGGACCGGAGCATACAAACAGGAGGGGAACCAACTATTTAAAAGGGCAGATAATGGCAGGACAAGGGGGAATGGTTTAAAGCTAAAGGAGGGAAGGTTTAGATTGGATATTAGGGGGAAGTTTTTTACAGAAAGAGTGGTGAGGTGCTGGAACAGGCTGCCCAGAGAAGTAGTGGATGCCTGGTCCCTGGAAGTGTTCAAGGCCAGGTTGGATGGGGCCCTGGGCAACCTTGTGTAGATCCAGGCCTGTGGTTGGTGGCCGTGCCTGTGGCAGGGGGGTTGGAGCTTTATGATCCTTGGGGTCCCTTCCAACCCTTGCCATTCTATGATTCTATGATTCTATGATTTTTCAGATTCAATTCAAAACCCAAAGGTTCATAGAATCACAGACTGGTTTGGGTTGGAGGGGACCTTAAATCATATAGTTCCAACCCCCTGCCATGGGCAGGGACACCCTTGACAAGACTGGGTTGCCCAAAGCTCCATCCAACCTGGCCTTGGATGCTTCCAGGTTAAGAGACTGTGCAGTCAATGGAAAGAAGTGTCCCCAGGAAGATGCCAAGAATTTCAGTCTTGGCTTGACAATGTGGTAATTTCAGTGCTGTGAATCCTGGCAACAGATCAAAAATTCTACAGTGACGCAACACAAAGGGCTGAGCTGGTCTGAACTCAGGCAATTCAAACATTTTGATGAGTTAGATTGTGTGCTGACAACCTTCAGCACAGATCAAGGGCACCAGTCTTCCCATAAAGACAGATGATATCAGCACAAAAATGTAAAAAAACATTGGCTTTGGTTAAGGCATGGGCTCTCTGTGAGCCCATGCCTCATGAAGATCTATTTTGCACTGTCAGATAATCCAGACCACACAGGTCCACATTACAGACCTAGGAAGCATAGTCTGCATCAGACACTCAAAGCTGATAAAAAACCTGGGAAAGACATGCAGGATCTGGTTCCATTCAAATAATTCTTATATATTCCCCAAAACTTCATTGACAGAAGAGGAAAAAAAAAATCAAAAAGCAAAAGTTTTCCATTCCTTATGGGAAAAAAAAAAGGGCAGGACAATATTGGTGTTTTGATTTTGTGATTAACCCATAAGGTAAAGGGGGGTTATAAAATGTCTTGCAGATTCATAAAGGAAGACATGCAATGACTTTACAACATCAGCTAAATTAACAACACAATAAAACCTAAATCTTGCATTCATGTGTGCTGTGTAATTTACTTATATTTCATCTGAAATGTCAACCTGCTCTTCTCTGTCAGTGCTCAATTGCTCTTTGCCCTGTATAAGCCCCATGGCATATTTTACTTCATAAACCACAGCTTTTTCAAAATGAGTTGGCTAATGATCCTCTGCTTGGTCTACAATGAACTGCTTGTGAACAGAACCCAAACTCCTACCTTTCCAAGAGTTCTCTCAGAGATGTCACCTCTTCTTCCTTCTGCAGCCGAGCAGATTCTGATTCAGACAGCTGGTCTCTTGTTTCATCCAGCTTTCTAGACAAACTCGTGTTTGCAGCCTAGTGAAATAAATTAACTGCATTTCCTTACACATAAACCCAACACTTTATCAAACACTGGACAATCACCAAGACACCTAAACAGTGCTTTAAAAGAATCAAAGCCAAGCCACCAATTAAGATATTATTGTATAAGCAGACACTAATGAGTTGTGTACTAGTGATTGATTACTTCTGTCACACTGAATAAGGGATAGACTCTAAAGTACAATAGTATTAAGCCTGCTCATGTCAGTCCAGCTTTTGCCTCTTTACCAAGGAAGATCTCTCCAAGACAATGGCAAAAGAATATGCCCTAGAAGTTTTTTTACCACCTAAAAGTTCCAAAGAAAAAAAAATTATGAAAATGCTGTTTATAAAAGCTACATGGAACATGAAGGAGAATGGAACCAAAAACTACTTTCTTGGCTGGTTTCTCAGGAGAAGTCTGCCAAACTTGGAGGTCCTCAGGGAACATACCTAAACACATCTAAAGGTGACCATACTTCTGCTAGCAGGCAGGGCCAGGTTCAATAAGCATAATTTTCTTCTTCCTGGACTCCTTATGCCTCAGTATAACCTTTTTAACTCAACTGCTCAATAAATGCCTTACAAAAATCCTTTATTTTCCCAGCTGGGTTATTTCTCAGCCAGATCTTCCAGTCTGCAAACAGCTGGATCCACACATGTGGCTGTATGCAGGGGGCATGCAGTGCCCAAGACAGACATCTTTTAAACCTGGACCCCCATTTAAGAAGCGCACATGTCTTACATAAAACCTGACTGGTTTTCAAAGCAGGACAAAGCCTAAATGCCACTGTGCTTTTCATAATCTCTGTTTCAGTGCCTCATTTTCAGCTGCTGAATATTATGTCTGCAGCATCTCTATTTGTTCAAGGGCATCCTCAGACTCACAGCCAGCCATCAGAAACGCAGACTGCCTCCTCAACTATAACACTAATGCCCACTGACACAAACACCTCTGTCTTTTAATGAGATCAAGCACCTACTTGTAACTCTGCAATCTCTTCCTCTGCAGCACGCTGTTGTCGCTTCTGCTCCTCCAGTTGCTCTCTTACCTTCTCACACTCTTCACTGACAGCCTAGCAGAGAGATTGAGCCAGGAGTTAGCATTCCTCTAGCAGCCATCCCTTCATCTACAAAACTCCCATTGAGAATCACAAATGCTCTCACTACCAGGCATAGGATAAATGCATCACTGTCAGGCTCTGGGAAGACAGCTAAAGAGCCACCCAGCTCATAGATCCACCATCTGTGGTGGCAGCTCAGCTCTGTTTTAGTGTTACTTGCTATGGGCTATTACAGTTCTCAGCAAAAAGAAGGCCCAACTCGTGAAATGCTTTGGCTCTAAAGAGTGAGATAGCCCAGATCACACTGAGGTTCAAGAAGCCTTTATGAAAACAAAACATAAGTGAACGTATGCTATTTTCTCAAACTCATGGCATTTCTGGATACCACCAGTGGCATAAGCCTCTGATCAACTGCCAGTCTTAGACATGATCTCAGAAACGCAAAGCATCAGCCTTTGGTTGTGTTGTTTCATATATACAGGGCTGGCTCATGTTTTTCTGGAAGCAAAACTTTGATCTTCTCAGCTGCTACCTTGAGCAGTCGAAAGGAAAAAAAACCCATGAGGGAATTAAGTGCAGAAATATCTGGTCTCAGTCTGAGTTTGCTTTCATCAAAATCAGTTTTAAGGAGAAGTAGTGTTCTGGGTATGGGGAACAGGTCTTGGAATATTCCTCCTCAAACAGAAAAAAAATCACAGCTGTGACCAGAAGTTACAGAGGTCCCAACATAAGAAATCATCACCCTCTCCATTGCTGGCTGGCTTCTCCGTATCATGTGGCCTCTCCACGTGCTCAGATGGTCACACTACACATCTCCAAACAAATCTGGAGAGTTATTATGCCTCAAATAGACCGAGGTCATGAGTGTAGAGACATTTTCAGACTCCCAGTCTAAGGCAAGTTGTGTGCTAGTCACAGAGCCTGACCACACAAGCCTCAGGATTTTACCCAGTAATTGCTGCAGCAGCTGGTAAAGCAAGGGAAGCCTGCACAGCTCCCTCACCTATAATAATCACATTAATTTACCTTGAATTTTGTCTGATAATTTAGAATCTCTGTGCTCATTTGAAATTTTAGTGCAGACAGCTCTTCATGGCTGGTCTCCTGGAAACTCTTTGCCTGTTTTTTTAGTGTCTCCAGCTGCAACTGCAGATTTGGGACAGATGCAGCACATATTTGAGCCTCCTCTAATTTCTCTTGCAAGCTCTTGTTTTCCTGTCTGAGATCAGAGATGTCAAGCTTCAGCTTCTCCTGTTGCTCTGCTGCCTGTTCTTCCACTTCTTTGAGCCTTTCTGTGGCCTGGGCTAACCTCTCTTCTCCTTCTACCTTTTCAGAGGTCAAGGCACAAATCTGAATACCAAGTTCAGCCATATCTGTGTTGGTCCTGTGGAGGAGATCTTTGTTTTCTTCGTTTTCCAATCTAGCAACTTCCAAGTACTGCTTAACCTTGGATAGCTCTTCCTTCAGGTTCAGCAAATTATTTTCCAGCTCAGCTTTTTGATGGGCTGCTGCCTCACGCTCTTTTTTCAGCACTTCTTCTTTCTCCTTACATTGCACCAGTTCTTGCACATGGTTTCTGTTGAGTAATTCGCTTTGCTCTTTCAGCTGCTGGACAAGTGCCTTCTGCTCACCTAACACAGTCTCTCTGATTGACAGCTCACCTCTCATCTGCTCTCTCTCATCAGTGATCTGCTGAAGCTTGACTCGCAGGTCAAGAACTTCAGCCTGCAGCCTAGACACTTCACCTCGGTTGACCTCCAACTGCTCTTCACTCATGGTCAGTCTAGAGGCCAGCTCTTTTGCCTCTTTCTCCAGAGAAGCTGCCTGCTGGAGTTGGTGTTTTTCCACTGATTCTTTTTCTGATGTGAGGGATTCAATGAGCTTTGTCTGATGAAGGCATGTCTTTTCAACACTGAGCTTTTCTACCTCAAGAGTCTCTGCTTTCTTCCTATGTCTTTCAGCCTCTGCTCTCAGCTGCTCACATTGGCTCTCCATGCCTTGTAGTTCTATTTCCTTCTCGGTGAGCTGTGACTGGAGGCACTCTTTGCTTTCCTTCAAGATGCCTAAGTTTTTTTCCATTTGTAAACTGTGCTGTTTGGCACTCTTCAGCTGTCCCTCAAGTGAGACATAAGACTCCTTGGTAGTCTCTTCTCTTTGCTTTAGTTCTTCATAGTCCGCATGCAGAGCCTGTAATCTCTCCTCCAGAGTTTGGCTTTGCCTCCTGGCATTCTGCAAGTCTTCATCCAGCTGTTTGTTTTCATCCCGGAGCTTCTTCTCTTTTTCGTCAACCGACACCAGGGCATCATCTATCTCACTCTGAAGCTGTTTCTCAGAGGCTCTCAGCCTGGCCATCTCTGCTTCCAGGGAAGCTTTAGAAGCTTCCAAATTATTCAGCTTCTCTTCCATCTTCTTCTTGGACTGCTGCAGATTTGCATTCTCCGCTTTCAGCTTCATGCTCTCTTCACCCATTTCGCTCACTGAAGAGTTTTGCTGCTCCATCTGCTCCTCCAGTTCCTTGATTTTCTGGCTGAGATGCTCTTTCTCAGATAAGAGTTTCTGGTTCTGCTCCTCAAGGCTATGCACAGTCTGACTCACCTTTGTTAAGCGACCCTCCTGTAGTTCAAGTTGCTCTGCCTGTGACTTGGCTTCCTGCTTCAGTGCTCCTTCCCTCCTACCATACTCCTCCTCAAGTCTCTCTTTTTCTTTCCTTGCTTCCTCAAGATTTTTTTCCAGTGACCCCACCTGAGCCAGCGACCCCATTACCTGGGTCTGGAGCTCAGTCATCTCTTTTCCTTTCAGGGTCAGGGCCTCCTGAAGTGCATCCCTTTCCTTTGCGATAGTTTCCAGGCTCCCAAGCAGCTTTTCACTCTCCTCTTTGGAGTCAGCAGTGAGGCGGTTGTATTTGGATTCCAGTTCCTTCCATGCCTCTTCTTTAAGCCGCAGCTCCTCCCTTGCTGCTTTCAGCTGAGACACATGTTCTTCACTGAGTCTCTGCATATCTGCCTTTTCCTTCTCTGTCTCCTGAAGCTTCTCTAACACGGCCCGTATCTGTAGGGCAGGGTCACAGTGGGCTGTAGCTTGCTGTCCCTTTTCCTCTAAGGCAGAATCAACTTCTGCAAGGAGGTTGAGGTTCTTCTGTTCTGTGGAACTCAGCTTGGCTTTGAGCTCATCAATGCAAAGATCCTTCATAGCAACCAAAGCCCTAGAGGCCTCCAGCTCCTGATTCAATACCTGTAATTTTGAGGCACAGTCTTCCTTGCTGGTCACCAGCTGCTCCAGCTTTGTTGAATATTCCTTCTGCTGCTCCACTGCATTCAGTTCCAGAGAATGCAGACACTTCTGCAGGTCATGAACAGTGCTCTGAGTGGACTGTGAGACCTCACACTGCTTCTGTAACTCTGTGATCATTTTCGTCAACCGCGAGTTTTCCTCACTGTAGTTATTGCTCCTCTCCTTTTCCACCTGTACTTGTTCTTTCTGAAGGCTGACAGCTGCTTGGAGTTCCTGGTTTTCCTTTTCTAGTTGGTGAATACGATCTTGAAGCTCCCTCTGCCTCAGCTCCGCCTGGTCAAGTTCTACACGCATCTCTTCAAAGCCCTCAAAGTGTTCAACGTTTAGTGAGTTATTTGCATCAGGGCTGGAGGGAAACTCTTGGGCCTAAATGAACAGAAGGGGAAAACCAAAAAGTTTAGGCAGTATTAAACATGTATTTAAATGGTGTGCTCAAACAAGAGCAAGTTCAGGCCCTTAACACACGTTGTGTATTGCACTTACTGTACTACAAGATACAGGATATGAGGCCTGTTCTCACAAAACATTAAATGAAATCACACCTATTTGCAGGCAGAATTCTGAATATATTTTTGTTTTCTTCTATCAGATTTGCATGTTCAGTCGAATCAGCCACTGGACAATTCCCTTGCTTTTAATTAAGAACTCTTTTTGCAGTTTACCATTATAAGAGTCACAATCACCCTGAAATTACCGAGCTGTCTGGAACTATGCCATTAATCAGAGATCTACCACACCTGATAAACATTTATTTGTAATTTGCTTACCTGCAGATAATTGCTAACTAAACTGCTCATGCTGGAACTGCGACTTGGGGGCTTCCATAAATATGCTGAAGATCCAAGCGAGGAGAGAGTCCTCCTGTTGACAAAGAAACAATAAGTAAAAGAAGTCTAAGCACATACATACATATCTTTCTACCCTTACATGTAAGGTTTATCTAGTTGTAACTACCACACATGGGAGGATTTAACTGCACTTGCTGTCTGGGACAACAATCACAGAAGGTGATGGAAAACAAAACAGGGATTATCAAAGGTAGCTGTAAAGATTGGGGGGTTGGTAGCCCTGACTTCCCACATCCACAAGAACCAATGCAGATTTGCTCCACAAAATTGTATTGCTGTGTGATGGTAGCTCAACCAGACAGTGGTAGCATGCAGCCCTGGGAAACTCCCACTGATAGAAATGGATCTGGATCAGACACAGTAGCTTTTTGTTATTCCACTTCGAGGTGGGACCAGGCTGTAGTGACCGCATACTGTCATCTCTACCGTTGCTGCAAGTGAAGCACCCTGCTTGGCTGTTCAGTGACTACAGGTCTCAGCTCTTTAAACAGAAGGAGTTAAAAACATTCCTTTTTGTGCCTATGAAGATGAAAACAGCTTGGGATTTGACCTTAACCTGCAGTTACTGGAAGTACTCCATCACAGAACATCAACCCCGGCCTCTTGTACACGGGACATTGAAGAGAAAAGGGTCCATTTGGTCACAGATTAATTACATGGAGGAAGTGTATACCTGCTCCAACACAAGTGTTCCTGCCTTCAAAAGCAGAAGCTTTTACAGATTCTGTAACAAGCAGGCATTTTTTGGCCCTGTTAATCAAAATGACAGAGTGGTTCTATCTTACCTGGCAAATGCTGGCCAAGCAGCATCTAAATCGTAGCCTCTTGATGCCAAGTCAAACTGAATGTCAGTGAGCTCATAGAGTTGACCCACAATTTCAGAACTCAGTTTGGAATTCAGAAATGGACTTCTTGCATAGTACCAGTCACTTGAAAACATAACAAACAAAAAAATAACAACACTCATTCATAAGTGAAAAAAGGAATCGGCAATTTCACTTGCAAAAAAACCCCCAAACCCAAAAGATTGTTATTCAGCCCCCCTTCAGAAAAATGACTACACACTATTCTAAATGCCAACTGAAAAACAACCAGATCCACCAACCAGCATCCCATCCTTTTGATGTTAATGAAATTAAACCACTTCCATGAATTCCATGCAGAAAGCTTTAGAGAACCCCCTGCACAAAGTATTGCTTTGCTCTAGTGCTTGGGCAAAACATGCACAGGATGAAACATTTGCTGTACACTGGATACATCAAAAACGAGGGGCAGAAAGCGGCAGTCAGTTAAATACACTCTGCAAACAGTTGGCTTTTCCTAAAAGCCCTACCAGTGCCTCTCCAACCAACTACAAACTATCTTTGGTGTTCCTTGGCCAAGAGCAAGCTGTTCCTCTGTGTGACAATCCAGAGATAAATGCAAATACTTTCTGGGGCTCTGCACAACACATCTAAATTATTCTTCCCTTAGGATGTACTGCACAGAAGATCAAACTCAGAATCTTCAATGCTCATAGAAATGTCACCTCTGAAATGAACATACAGATGCATCAGCACCACCCACTCCACACACATTTAGCTTTAACAACTTTCAATCTTTACCAGCTTAAGATAGGTATGAACCAGTGACCCAGGCCAAAAGGTCTATCATCCTTCCTATCCTATTACCAGCTCTCTAAGCCAACCATTTGGAAGGGTTTCAATTTCTGTCAATAGTTACTTAGTGATGTTGCTTGATCACACTGAGCAAACACCCATTAGTTAACAAGGTCCTTTGCCATTTACCTGGTCACTTTGGTGTTCATAAAACACTGCTGCAAGGTGTCTGCTAGCCTTTGGTGAACCAGGGAGTAACGAAGAAATGCTCTTCCTTTTCCAAGCGATGTTCGTAGCTGGAAGGGAGAAACCACAAGAAAAGAAAATTCTAAATATAATTTGTAAGCATGTAGAGACATGGCCAGGACAGTCTACATGCTGACAAAAAAACATCCCCACAAACCCTCACAATAAGCCACTAGCTGTAAAGGAAGTAGTGAGAACTGACAATGGGAGATTATCTTCTCCCAAGAGTGTCGTTGGATGGAATCTTTTCTGAATGACAAACTTGTATCTACAGCTTGCTGTTGTCAAATTTATAATAATATAAAAGGCAACACAGGACCACTGAATACATAAGCATAGACTATGCTAAGAACAATCCCAATATAAGACAAAATCTTAGTGTGCTCAGCAAAGCTACTGCTTAGGTTACTTTAGATGTGCCTGGACACAGCTGGGAGAGCTTTAGGGCAGACCAAGCCACAGGACAAAGATGTACACATATACAAATATACATCCTCACCGACACAGTAACCCCAGAAGATGCAAAAAGCCTCTCTTAATACTTAGGCATTAAATTGATAAAAATCTAATTCTTGCTTCAGACCACCTCTCTTTGGTCTCTCTGGGACCAAAAATAATGGATTTCTTTATGAAGACAGGTGTTAAATCAATGTGAGTTAGATGACAAAACTCAGCACTACATTTTGTAATAGCTACTATTTGCTGTCCTGCAAAATGGTGAAACACTATATAGTAGCATTTCATTTCTCTTTTCCATCTGTTTTGGGTTTTCCTGGCAAGGTGTTGGTAGTGCTGGTGGGGCTACAGGGGGAGCAGGTCAGACAGAGCCAATGTCAGCTGGTTCAAGGACAGACCCGCTGCTGACCAGGGCTGAGCCAATCAGTGACAGTCATAGCGCCTCTGGGATAACATATTTAAGAAGGAAAAAAACCCCACACAAGGAGCAGCAAAGGCAACTTGTGGTGAACTGACCCAAACCCCCATTCTTTGTCTCCCCCTGTGCTGCTTGTGAGGTGGGGAAGGCAGAGAATTCAGGAATAAGGTTGAGCCCAGGAAAAAGGGAGGAAAGGGGGGAGATGGCTTAAGACTTGGTTTTATTTCTCATCATCCTACTCTGTTTTTATTGGGCAATACATTAGATGCTTTTTAATCCATGTAGAGTCTGTTTTGCCTGTGATGGTAATTGTGGAACGATCACTGCCTGTCCTTATCTCCACTCCTTAGCCTCTCAATATGTATTTACTCCCCTGTCCAACTGGAAAGGGGAGCAACAGAGCAGTTTTGGTGGGCATCTGGCCTCCAGCCAAGGTCAAGCCAATATACCATCAAAGTCAGTAATCGATTTAGGAATGGAAAATGTAAATGATGAGAAGAAATTCTCAATAGTCAGCCACACTCCTAACCAAACTGTGCATCCAATTAACATAACAAATATATGAATAATTTTTAAATGGAGGCTAAGGAAAATATATGAGAGGGAATGAGGCTCAGGTTAGCAGGTCACTGTACACTTTCCTTGAACAGTTAGTATGAAAGAAGGCTCAAAGACCACAGAAGATTTTTTCCTTAATCAGTATTCCCACTGCTGTGAAGTGAGAGGAATAAGACTTGTAAAGATGTGTGTTCAGTGTAATCACCTTTTCAGAAGGGAGCTACCAGAATTCCCTGCTCACCCAATGCCATCAAGGACAAGCCTCCCTGTTAAATTAACAGCAGGGCAGTTTCCAAGGTACTTCTACTTGTTCCTTGCTCCACCTTTCTAGCATATCATGCACCCTAAAATTAGAAGCACTACAGGCAAAGCAGAAGAGAAGGCATGCTGTTAAATGTTTATCCATTCTTAAAAAGCAACTGCCATTACTCTTTCCTCCTTGTTCCATCTTTGAAAGTCAACGAGTACCATTCAGCAAGCAGACAAATGACATTTGGAAACCTTTGTGTTCTACCCAGCCAGGTTCAAAAACTGGCTGCTGATTTCCACCTTAATGAAGGGGAGTAACCAACATGTTTTTCTGTCATCGCCCATTTCATTTCTGGACCTGTGTCTGCTAGCTCAGTTACCTGAAACAGCTGACTGAATATTTCTTTAAGAGTTCATATTCCTAAACCACAAGGTAATAAAGTTAAAAGAAGTATTCCACAAGCTATATTTCTATGGCTGCATGTAAACTGAAATAGAAAATACCCTTCTTAAAAACAATAATCTTGGATATCATGCTAACTATTAAACAGCCACAGGTTCTGAAGAAGGAGGAAAAAGCAGAGGAGCCTTTACATATGGTCATATGTAGGTGATACCATAGGCAACAGACTGTTGGAAGGCTACAGCACATCCGCCTTTGCAAAGAAATCAGATTGGCTACTGCTATTGAGAATTTAGGGGCCAGTATCAGCAGTCAGAGGACCTTTTCTGTAGGGGCAGTCACTGTCCTTACTTCTCCAGGTTTCCTGGAAGTAATGGGAAAGTCAACCCATGGCTCTCCTGTTTCCCTTCCCAGTGTTAAAACAAACTGGAGGCTTGTTTGCCTTGGAATTGCCTAAGTTGCTGAGAGAAGAAAGTGAGGTAGGGAACACAGAGCCTGCCTCTGCCAGAGCATTAGGGTTGTCTTTCAGATGCACCAAAACCCCATTATCTAAAGCTGCTGTGGAGGAGTTACCAAGAGAACTGGGAAATGTGCTGTAAAGGGTAACTTGCCAATACAGTTAACACTGCTCACAGACAAAAGAACTGAGCATCAGGGCAATGCTGGTCTACACCGCCACCTCCTTTACAAGGGAAGCTTTTCTTCAAATGATTCTATAGGCACAGACAGGATCAGAACAGAGAGCTTCTCACAGCACTTATTTCAGATGCTCGTTGAGGTGAAGGAATAACAGGGCTGTTACAAGATTAAGCTTTTATTACTGTATCTAGTAAAAATACAGCTTTTTGTCCTGTTCATGCCACCTCACCCAAAGGAACAAAGCTGAGACGGAAGATTAAATGCTGATCTCAGTCAGTTCTTTTCAACTCTACTGGTGAGCTGAAAAAAGTCTTAGGAAACATCAAATACAGTGATACTTTCCTCTTACACTTGGAGGCAAGTCCCGCTGTAAGCTGTGCCAAAGATGGCAGGCTCTACCCTTAACTTTTCATTCCTTATCAGAGAAAATGGCACTAAATCTACAAAAAGGTAAGGCACAACCAGAGACAATGAGGACCATTCGCTTGTGTAAATGCTCTTCAAAGCAAGTAAGAGTCAGCCTATCCAATCCTGTATAACTCAGTGTCCCAGTAAGAAGAGTAACCTTGTATTTTTGTACTTCACATGAGAATTAAAAATAAAAAAATCCCAACTTTATTTTTTTCCCCTGCATGTTAGCACTGTATTTTCTTTTGGTTTCCCTTGCTGTCTGAAAAGACACACCCCAACATACACCATGTATTATGATGCTTAAGTGATGTACTTACTTCCGTAATAGACTTGACAAAGCGGATTCCATCATTAGCTCCTTTGACTTTTGCCAGACAGTCACAGAAATAATCCCAGTAATCTTTTCTGTTCCCCAGCAATGTGTTTTTTTCTTTCTGGTCAAACTTAAACAAGGAAAACAAAATGCAATGAGCACAACTTAAGTAGAAATACACTTACATATGACTTAAATATAAATATGCCTACATATAACCTAAATATAAATATACTTCTATATACTACTTGCAAGTTTATTCCTCTCTGAGCAACCTGTGCTTTCATGACTACTCTTAGTTTTAGCCAATGTATTCACAAAGGAAAGAGACGTTGTACTGTACTGATGCAGTCCAGCAGTTACAAACAGTAACAGATAATAATGTTTGGGGTCCCATTAAAATCCAGACATCCATTCAAAACTGCTGAAATAAAGATTTGCAGCAGATTCAGCAGCTGTTCAAGAGCAAAGAATTAACAGCCAGTTGCTGAGACCTGCAATCAAGTGTACCACATGTACGTACCAGAAAAACCTGCTCGAGCAAAATCACCTAAGCAATGCAGCTTGGACCACTCAAATCCCAAAGGATTCTTCAGCTGAAGCCTCTGCAACCCCATTAAAACTCCCTTGCCTAGATTAAGATTAGATTAGCATGTCTTCGTTGCCATCAGTGACAGGATTACAGTATGTGTAGACACAAGACTATGCAAACTGAATTTCAGTTTGCCCAGCAGTTTGGCCTTATATTTAAATTTTGAGTATGGACAAAAAGCAGCATTCCAGATTAAAAAAGAAAAATCAGCCTTTTGCATTAAGCCTTACATGCAATAAAAATTAATTTCCAAAGTTAAATTGTTAAAAATTCAGTAAATTACACCATTATATTTGCATCGTGAACAGCTTTCTACTATTTATTTTGCATTAAAATGTTGTCAAGATCCCATTACCAGAGTTTTTCTGAGATAATTTAGCAGGATATAGCTTTAAAATCAAGCTCAAATATTTCAGATCAGTGAAAAGAAAAAAGAAAGCCTTGCATTCTTAAAAAACCCAACCTGCCAGCACTGTCTTACTGTCTTTTGATTATATTTACTCACTGTCATTTGAAATAAGTTCAATAAACAGCACATATTTCAGTCCACTTACTAAAAAAAAGAGACTCCAATGGATATTTATGACTGCTTCAGTTAAGCCCCACATACTGAAGAGGCAATAAGAGCTAAAAAAAAGGCCTAGCTATGTTACAAATGACACACATCACGTTTTACCTGTAGAAGGTACTCAAGCTTGTAGGAGAATTTTTGCAAGTTGACACTGTCATCTGTGATTGGCTCCCCTCCTTCTTTAAATTCTTTACTTAATTCAGCCACGGCATCTTTAAAACAAGACACCAATATGTTTTAACTCATGCAAGTGATATATAGCACTGCAACCATAAGCAACTAAATAAATGGGGATTCTGCCTGGACATCAGGTATGTGTATTTAGTTTATTTCAGTGAAAATGTCTTAATGAAATTGCAAAAAGCTTAGTGACACCCTTGCAATTTAAGACCACCTACAAAAAAAAACTGGAGTTCAAGCAATGTCTTCTTCCTAAAGAGAGCAAAACCTCCTTGTGACATTTAGCAAAAACTGGTGACAGACAGCTGCTAACTGGTTCTTCAGCAGAGGAAAGGGAAATAATTTTATGCTGTCTCATGTGCACATTAAGGTATTGCCACAGGACAAACAGAATTCTGATTACAAAGGACAAAGCATGTAATTTGCTAAAGGGGATCAGTAACATGAGAATGGTCATTCAGTCAGCACATTTATCTTCTCCATGCTTTATTCAGGAAGGTTCAGCTTGTGCTGGTTACAAACACAAAAGGGAAAAATAATTTACATAAAAATAAACATAGAGCAATTCCTCTTCCATAGAACCTACATCCACAGTCAGTGATGAAATCTCAAGTCAAAGCAAACTCTGTTGCCTCACCCTGGCCCCAAAAATGTGTACTCAGCATCAGAAATAACCAGTTTTGAGCTTGTTCTCCACTTGGTTTTGTACTTATTTCAGGTGCCTAAGCGAGCCTTAGCTACCAGGTCCCACTCAATCCCCTTTGAAAATTACATCTTCTCTTGCTAGTAGGCACATAGATCTCCTTTTTTATGTTATAGGAAGATTGAGATTCCCAGCTTTGATGCATATCATACTTCATATTTACTAAAAATTAAAATATCTGGATCTTGGTATAGGCTGCTGATTAGGACAGAGCAGGAAATCAGTTATGAAACTGCTGCCAATTTTGCTTGCAACAGAGTTGTGGTAAATGAGGTTGGCTACTGCTAGTGGAGGACAAGTTAGGTGCACAGTAAGCATGATCCACTGCAGCCAGAACAGCAGATACAATTCTCCAGTAGACTTCTTCTGGGTCTCCATTCACAGTTTGATTTGTTGTTTTCTCTTTCCACATTAGCAGCAACTCCACACCAACTTGACATCAAGGGAGGGTCTAAAAATCAGAACTTCTTCTCTACCATGGAGTCTTGTAACAGCATAGTTCTATTCATGCCAACACAGCTCACAACGCAGACCCCACAGGCACTTTTTTTTTTTTGGTAAAACTTATTTCTCATTTTGTATGTTTAAATGCACAGCATTTAAGAATTCAGGGTCATAAAGAAGAAATAGCACATCTCTCACAAAAACCATCAATCACTTCTCTGCTGAGCACATCACACATCTTGAACAATGTTGCTACAACTGCTGCACAAAAGTGTTACATGACCAAAACCCCAACTCCTACTCTCTGCTATCTAAAGCATGGAGGACACAGTCAAGCCTACAGAATGAATCTGTCAGCAGGGCACTGTACCTTGCAAATCTCTGATAATCCGCTGTAGCTGGCTTTCGCCACTAGCTGCTGCCATCATGAAAACCAAAGGAGCTCCCCTTCTGGGCTGTTAACTTTTTCATCCATCTAGATAAAAACAGCAGAGTTCATAACCTTGATGATCATTGGGCTGATGAAGATTATTCTTCCCTGGGACACTTGCAATTCTGTAAAAGTGAAAAATAAAAATAATGTCATTATCATCTCAAACGAGCAGAAGAGAGAAGCTTTGGCACTTTAGATCCTGTTTAGTAATGAATTCCCATATGGGCAACGCCATAGGGAGGTTTCCAAGAACCTCCTTCATACCTCCATTTACATGTCACTCTCCAATTCAGTTACTTCTTCAGTTACATCCTTCAAAACTACTAAGCAAACCTCAGAGAGCAATTTTATCTCTCTGGAGTTACACCACTTAAGTCTTGCAGCTCAGCTCACCCTGGCATTTCATGCAACTCATCTTGTGACTCTGAAGGAGTTCTGATGACACGGGACTTTCCCTCCCAAAACCCTCTGCCAGATCTTCCCTGCAGGCTGCAGAGTAAAAAGATAAGATGACTTTCCCATTTCAGGGAGACCTTCAAGACACAGACAAGGCATGGACTATGGAGTAAAAAGATGCATGTTTGATTCTCTGGCATTACAGCATATTTTAAACTGCTAAGAACTACTACAAGATTTAGTACTAGTGATTGGTTTTAGCACAAGAAGTATCTCTCACCCCCTCCTCAGAACCCACTGTTCCCAACACATGTAAGAGGACACCACTTTATTTTAAGCTCTGTTACAGCATCGCTGTCTGGATAAACATACCTTGCACCACTTCCCTTGCTTCGAACAATGACAAGTGAGTTATATCTAGCCCTCATAGAAAATCCTTTATTAATTAAAATTAATGAATTATAATTCATTAAAAGCCTCAAACACTTTACTAAAACAACTATGCCTGGGGACCCAAACTTTCAAACACTAACCTGGGAACACTTGTTCCAAAAAATCCACATGGAAGCTGCATAGGGAACTTACTAAGCATCCTCTTCAGAGATTGTCCAGAATTCTGCCTGCCATGGTACAGCCAAATTTTCAAGCAAGCACAACACCCTGAGTACTCAATCTTCAGAAGACTTGCCATTACACTCCTATGCTTTTGTTTTCACTCAAGTTGAACTACAATAGAATTAAGTTGCAATCAAAATCTTATGAACTTTTAAAATGAATGTCATTAGGTCAAACTATTTGGTTGCCTTTTTCTTTTGGTCCCAAAATGGTTAAATTGGCATGGCTGAAGTAGGCATCTGATTGAATCAAATGGATCGTTCTGCTACCCTATGTATCAAAGTATTGTTTGGAAGCTCTCCTGATGTGACCCCATATTCTTTTCTTTTTGAAACAAAGTAAATCTTAACAAGACCCTAGAGACAGAAACATGGCAAGTATAAAGAAAAGGCTGAAACCAGGCTTATTAGCGTGTTTCTCTTAGCAATTCTGTTTTGTTCCTAGCTAGTTTCAATCAATGTAATTGGATGGTAGTTGTTACATTATGACACAACTGCTGTGTGGGCCATGTGCTGTCTGGGAAAGGGCCTCGGCCTACAAAACCCCCACAAGCGCGTTGCTTCAAGGAGAGAAGGCCAGCACAGAAGAGATGACCTTTTGTGGCGGCAAACACAATCTTCTTTACCCTAAATCAACAGTATTATATACCCAAGGTTCCTATCTTGATTATACTAAATGACGCTGTGAAATACCCCACTTCCTGGCAACCTGTGAAGTCGGGTACCGATGAAATAAACCAAGAATAACAAACCCCTGTCAATGTTTCCTTCATGAAGCAGGCACAGTAGTATCAGCCCTATCTTTTCTCTTTGGCAACTATTACTGGAAGAAGCTGAATGTGGGCAACAAAATGTCAAAACGAGTGGCCAAACCAAACACTCTCATCACATAGAGGGAGAAAAGAACAAGGGTCAACAAAGGGATCCTACTCATCTTCCCCAGAGGTGGAACAAGCTCCAATTCAAGGCTCCAGAAGCACAAAGGCTATGCCAGAGGCATGCCAGGAAAACAGTGAACAAGTCTGCTGCAGGCATGTGCAGAGAGCCTGGAAAAAATGGCAGCTGGGAGTAAACCCTTATTTTGCAAGAGCCAGCACAGAGCAGGACATGGGGCATCCTGTGGCAGGCAGGTGCAGCACAGGACCTTGTCAGATGCTCATTCCAAGCAGACCACCCAAGCAGATATTTACTGGGGGAGGATTAAGGTGATCTAGAGTTGCCCAGCCTCGCTAGCGCTGCCTAAGTTAGCGCATCTGCCCAGAAGTCACAGATACAGTCACAGTTTAGCAGCACAGTGCAAGAGGAGGCAGCATGTTCCCAACGGGTTGATCCTATCATGCCAAAGCACCTCTAGGCATGTATCCTTATTCCCGTCAGGATCTCCAAGGCCTGGGAACCCTGAACTGAGACCACAACTCAGCTGAAGGCATGTAACTAACGGCACAGCCCACTCCCATTCTCTGTCTGTTCCCAGTCACCACTTTCTTCTGTACAGGGGGCAAGGTCTCACAGGTTCCCCCTTCCCTTAGTCAGGGGTATCCCCAGAGGAGAAGGTGTCTTTCAACCTGGGCTATTGCATAAAGAGAATGTGCTGAAACCTCTTCTACCAGCCTTTTGTGCAAAATGGGGAGAAAGGTACTTCTCTCCCCTGTTGTGCTTCTAGAGGCGTTCTTAGAAAACAAGCCATGCCACAGGACTGTGCAGGGCTCTTGATTCCTATGGCAAAGCAAGCCAAAACAATGTACCTTAACTAGTTTCCCAAGGTTTCAAAATAGGAAGAGCTGCTGTAAACACCTCATCTAGTCCTTCCTAATCACCGAATATTTCTCCCAGGATTGTTTAGAGCTGTTACCCCAGTATTTACTGTCCTATTATGTCTGTAAATATCTGCTATGTGAGAAGAGCATTATACATGCGTCAGGCCCCAGTGACCTGCTTTGGGTCAAAGGCTTTTTAGATGATGCCTCGTTACCTCTTACATAACAGCATTTGACTAAGGCCAATGGCATTAACTTGCACAAAAGTGCAGTGAGGCGACGCCATCGGTGCAGTTACACTGAGGTCCTGGCACAGAGTACAGCAGAGGAGGCAAGACAGGGCATGACATCCCTCCTCTCACTCTTGGGCAGTGCCTGCTGATGTCTGCAGGTGGCTTGCTCCCTCTCCGGCTGGCATTAGTACTAGTTGGCGTGGGGGTGACAATCTTCTTTACAGAGGATATCCTGAAGATTAAAGAAAGAAGCAGAAAGGAAACAGCCCACTTACAGGAAAAGAAAAGATTTACCTGAAGAGGAGTGTGACACATACAAAACAGTACACAAAATATAAATACCATTGTTAGTTGGGATGACCTATTTTTAATCTGATTTAATTACATTTTTCTTTGCAGGTCTGCATCTCCAGCAGTTTTTTAAAATTTTTTAAATATTTTTTTTAAATTCATTGGTCAATTTTGCCCAATCTTGACAGAAGGTAAAGGACTTCAAAGTACTACACTATTTTTGTTAGTGCTGAGCAGCGTTTACATGGAACCAAGGCCTTTTCTTCTTCTTATCCCACCCCACCAAGGGGTACACAAGGAGTTGGGAAGAGACACAGTCAAGACAGCTGACCCCAAGTGACCAAAGGGATAGTCCATACCATATGATGTCCAGCTGATAAGGGGCTGGGGAAAGAGGAAGGAGGGGAGGGGAGTTTGGAGTAATGGCGAGTTTTTTCTCTTTTGCTCTTCCAATTCTCTCCCCCATGCTGTCATGGAGGAGGTGAGCATGAAGCTGCACGGTGCTCAGTTTCCACACGGGGTGTTGTAGTTTTGCACGGCTGGGTTCTGGTGGAGAAGTGGGGCTGCAGGGGTGGCTTCTGCAAGAAGCAGCCAGAAGTTCTCTGCAGGCTTGAGAGAGTAAACACCAACTGGCTCATGGCTGGAGTTGTTGTTGACCAAGGCCAAGCCCACCAGTGACAGTCACAGAGCCTCTGTGAATCACATTTAGGAGAAAAAACAACCCACAAGCAGACACTTTGCCACCAGAGAAAAGAGTGAAAAGGTGTAAGAAACTGTGCAGACACCATGGTCAGTGAAGGGGGAGGGGGGAGCAAGGGAGGAGGCACCCCAGGTGCTGGAGAGGAAGCTGCCCCTGCAGCCCATAGAGAAACCCATGGTGGAGCGGGTGGTCCCCCTCAGCCCATGGAAAAGGCCAAGACCCCACCTGCAGCCTGTGGAGAGGCCCCATGCTGGAGCAGGTGGAGACATACAGGAGACACTGTGACCCGTGCTGGAGCAACCCCCTGGCAGCACTTGCAGCCCGTGGAGAAAGACAGAGACACAGAGAGAGAGAGAAACACATCCACACCAGAGCAGGTTTGCTGGGTGGGCTTGTGACCCTGTGGAGGACCAGCCTGGAGTAGTCTGGGCCTGAGAGACTGAGAGACATTTGTGATTTATGACTGCACCCATAGCAGAGACCCATGCTGGGGCAGCTGGTGAAGAGCTGAAGCCCCGTGGGAAAGGGCTCATGCTGGAGAAGTTTGCAGAGGACTGTCTCCCATGGGTGGGACCCCACACTGCAGCAGGGGAAGGGTGTGAGGAATGCTCCCTCCCCAGCCCCCCCCTCTCTCCCTACCCAAGCTAGGAAGGAAAACAACTGGTGAGGAACTGACCGAAACCCCGATTTCCCCAGTTCCTGCCCCTCCCTGTGCCACAATGGGGGATGAAGGGAGTGAAACCATGGCTAAATTGAAGTCTGCTAAGAAGGGAGGGGTGGGGGGAGGTGCTTTAAGATCTGGTCACACTTCTCATTACCTGACTCTGGTGTCACTGGGTGAGCAGTGCAGTGTCATCAATTAGAGAGTTTTCTGTCCTTTATTCTGTGCTGAGTCTGCTTTGCCCATGGCACTGATTGCAGAATGACCTCTCCCTGTCCTTATCTTGACTCCTGAGCCTCTTAATATATATATTTTCTCCCCTGTGCAGCTGGAAAGGGGAGTGATAGAGCAGCTGCGTGATGCTCAGCTCCCGGCTGAGGGTAAAACCATGACATGGGTTAAACCGTGACAGGCTGCAGTGAAACCTCCCTTATTCAGAGAATCCAGCCCCCATCGGCTGCGCTGTCAGCGCACCCTAAGGGCAGAGCTCACACTGAAGACATGGTGCAATTCAGTAAAAAGCAAATGGGATCTGCAAGACATGTTCACTGGAAACCAAGGTCCACTACTTTAAACTGCTTATGGAAGCACTTCAGGTTAATGTAACTACTCTGGTCTAGCCATTCCAAACAAGGGTACTTACTCATTATTCACATGGCCTACAAGGGTATCACAAGACCCACAGTTTGGTACCCACAGTTCTATAGTTGTCCTAACAATCTTAGGTGAAATAAAACAGGCAAGTGAGGACACTGAGCCAAATCCTACGTTCATGAGTAACAGTAATTCTAACTGTGTTATTCCCTTGTGTAACATGGATATGATATGTCCCATAAAAGCAGATACTGACTCATAACTGCAGGGCACACTTCAGGATATTAAAAACAAACCTCATGGCAAAGATAAGAAAGAACTGGGAAAAAGAAGTCCTTACCACTCAGGACTACTGATTTAGTTAAATAATTTAATTCCAGTAATTGGCTGGGAAAAGTACTTTGTACTTTGTTGTTGTAGGAACCCGAGTCCCAGTGGGATTTACTGCAGCTCTGCTGCTAGCTTTTCTGATTTCGTACCATGCAAGTGCATAAAGCTGCACATCCATAAAGCTGTTTGCTGGAAATAAGGGTCTGAGGTGAACTACAAAAAAGACACTATGACCCTTCTGTGCTTTTACTGGGCAACTCAACTCTTTGTGCTTTAACACTGCACATAAAGATACGTGACTGATAAATATGCCCACTGCACTGCATTAAATAGGACAATGAATAATAAAGGCACACGCAGCCTGAATGTTGGCTAACATTTCCATTTGGAGTTTACAAGCTTGGTTCCATTAGAATCATAGAATCATCAAGGCTGGAAAAGACCTTCAAGATCATCAAGTCCAATACCATCATGTCAACTAAACCATGTCCTGGAGTGCACATCTACCTGTTTTTTGAACACCTCCAGGCATGGTGATTCCACCACCTCCCTGGGCAGCCTGTTCCAATGCTTCACCACTCTCTTGGTGAAGACATTTTTCCCAATATCCAATCTGAAGCTCTCCTGGCACAACTTGAGACCACTTCCTCTTGTCATGTCAGTAGTTACTAGGGAGAAGAGGCCAACTCCTGCCTCACTACAATCTCCTTTCAGGTAGCTGTAAAGAGTGATAAGGTCTACCCTCAGCCTTCTCTTCTCCAGGCTGAACATCCTCAGGCTCTCTCAGCCTCTAGTCATAAGGCCTGTTCTCCAGACCCCTAATCAGCTTAGTTGCCCTTCTCTGCACCCTCTCCAGCACCTCGATGTCCCTCCTACACTGAGGCACCTAAAACTGAACACTACCCGAGGTGTGGCCTCACCAGGGCTGAGTACAGGGGTAAGATCACCTCCCTGGTCCTGTTGGTCACACTGCTCCTGATACAAGCCAGGATGCTGTTGGCCACTTGGGCACACTGATGGCTAATGTTCAGCCAGGTGCCAATCAACACCCCCCCAAGTCTCTCTCTGCTGGGAAGTTCTCCAGCCACTCTTCCCCAAGCCTGTAGTGCTGCTGGGAGCTGGCGTGGCCAGGACCCAGCACTTGGCCCTACTGAAACTCAAACCACTGGCTTGGGCAAATCGATTGAGCGTGTCTAGGTCCCTCTGCAGAACCTCCCTATGCTCAAGCAGATCGATACTTCCACCCAGCTTAGTGCTGTCTGCAAACTTAGTAAGGGTACACTCTATTCCCTCATCCAGAGAGCAGCCCCAGCACTGAGCCCCAGGGAACACCATTTGTGACCAGTCACCAACTGGATCCAACTCCATTTAACACAACTCTTTGGACATGGCTGTTTTTCAACCCATTTTTATCCAGCAAAGCATATGCGCATCCACGCCATGAGCAGCCAGCTTCTCCAGGAGAATGCTGCGGGAAACTGTGTCAAAGGTCTTGTTAAAGGCAAGGTAGACAACATCCACAGCCCTTCCCTTGTCCAATAAGCAGGCCACCCTGTCATAGGAGGAGATCAGGTTAGCCAAACAGGACCTGCCCTTCATGAACCCTTTCTGGACTCATATACCTTTCAGAACTGATTCCCAAGGGATTCTGGCAATCAGGCTACTGAACAAGTTAAAGTTTGCCCTTAGGGAGTCTAGAGTGGCAGTTTTGTCATCTCCCCTCTGGTATCTCTAAGAATAGAGAACAATCATTTCATAGTTGCTGTGCCCAAGATGGCATGGCCTTCAACCCTTACATAGTGTTCCAGCCCTTCCCTGTTCACAAAGAGCAGGTCCAGCAGGGCACCTTCCCTGGTTGTTCACTCACCAGCTGTGTCAGTAGGTTATCTTTCACACATTCCAGGAGCCTCCAGGTCTATTCTGAAACTGCTAAAGTGATCCTTCCCCTTTGCCTTCCACAACAACAAACCTTCACATTTCAATTACAAAAATACATTGGGGTGGGAGGGTATACTTTTATTTCTTTTAGCACTTCAAACAGGAGACCACTGCAAACCTATGCTGGATTTCCCACACGTTCATAGACACAGGCCTTGTTTTCAAGAGTTTGGGTGTATGAACATTTAGTAATAAAAGGCATCTTGCAGAAAATATGTGTCTAGAGAAACAAATTCACCGAGTATCATAGCATTGCATAAGAGAGTAACTAGATGAAGTGCATAAAAACATTTGCATATTTTGAAAATTCCTGGTAGTAAAGTAGCCTGTTTATAGCTAGGGACTTCTTACAGTAAAGCCACTTTGTGGGGAGGCTCTTGTGCATTTTACAGCATAAGAATGCAAACTAATGACATTCACAAAATACTGCTTGCCCCCCTAACCTGACAGGAAAGACTGACACAAAAGAATCAGTGAAGTTTTGAGTAATCTTTGTACAAACTACCCTACTTTATGGACAACTGACCTGCATTCCCTCCAGCTTTTTGCAAACTGTTTTTAGCAAATTATCAAAACCAATCAAGAGATATAAGCGGCACTATAAGAACTCCATGAGACAGAGTTAATTTTTAACCCTGAGTGGGTAACGCTGGCAATCTAAACAACCTTTTTTAATGCTGCACCTACCCAATCAGACCTCCATCCTAATAACAACTTAACCCCCTTCTGAAAGATTAGACTGAACTTTGCCAAACAGGATATGTGCATTAGACCAGGGTAACAGTTTCCTCATTTGGAGAATACCGGAGTGCTTGTTTCTGGTGTTCCTCACATAACTGCTGAACAACGTGAACTCCTTCCACAAAAAAACAACACAGGCGTAAGCATGGAAGTATCTCACAAAGACAACTCTCTGTCACTTCTGTATCACAACAGAAGCCGCCCATTTGAGGAAGCAGTCAGTTCACAAGGAGAAGAGCGTTATTCTGAGAATAGGGATTGCATCAATACCACTTTTAAACACATCTGCCCTTTTACCTTAGGACACGCTAGACCTCACCCCGTGTCAGGAATTCTACACTGTTTACTAATACCTACCAACTAACCTAACCATAACCCTCCCAGAGACTTGCTCTTCCTCAGCTGTTCCCATCCTATTTCGGTTCCCTGGGGAAAAGTGCCCCCCTCCCCCCCCCCCCACTGCCTCAATGCCAGTATGGTGAGTTGAAAAGGTAGATTTAATTCAAAAATGAAAAGGTTTTTTTCCCCCCCTTGCACTCTCATTCTTCCATTCTCCCCATGTCTCTATGTGCTCTTCCTGGCACTAAACCCACTCTTCCTCTCCAGAACTCAACCAACTATTTAAATCTCTTACACGTTCTTCAAGCCAGACACCTAATGCTCAGAGCACCATATAGTTACCTACAGAAACACCAGAGGACTTCTAGCAGCAGAGGTCTATCAGTGATTCATGACATTCCTCATGCTTATTGTATAACCTTGGCATCTTCAAGGAATCACAGAATCACAAGGTTGAAAAGACCTTTAAGATGGTCTCTTGTCTTTCAGGTCTCCAAAGTCAGTCTCCGTGGCTTGCTAACTTCCTGAGCAAGCTTGGCCTGACTAAAGCATCTTACCCACCTCTGAGACTTTGGGATAGTTAAAAGCAACAACCATTTCATCCAAACTCTGAATGGGGGCTTTTCCTTTACCTCTGTATCTACTGTTCCACACTGTCCCTCCAAGGTGAGGTTCCAGAAGCACGTGAAAAGGCTGTGTCCAACAAACAGTTTACAGGAGTTTGGTGAGTGTTGAGACTTGCCCACCCGCAGCACCATCCAAACAACAGCAGCAGCAGCTCCCTAGGGTAACTCCTAGCCTGTACGTACCGCCCAGTGAACTACCAACAGACAACACTGCAAATTACAGGCTTTGGCCACGCACGTGCAGATCTAATAGGAGGCAAGCGCATTAAGTAAAAACCCACGCTGAGACAACACAAACTGACTGGCCCCTGAGTGAATCATGCTACCCCAGGGCCAACAGCAGAAATTCTTGTTTTCTCTCCTTTGCAGCAGGAAGTATAGAGTGTTTCCTCCCTCCCTCTTTTCTTGCGGGGTTTCCAGTGAAGGTCACCGCTTTGAGGGGAGGGGAAATTTTAGATTTACAAATGCCAAGGATTTAAAAAGCCTTCAGAAGAGAGGCCTGCACGAGGCTGCCACCGCGGAGGCAGCTGGCAACAGAGAGGCTCACACATGACGCAGGCTTGGCACGAGCCCAGTTATTCTGGGATACCATGATCCAACCTGTACACTTCCAAAACCTAAACTGGCTTGCAGCAGTAGCAAGATCCTTCCTCTGTTTATCCTCCTTCCCAGCAGTAAATTAAATGTCAGGGACGTCACACCCAGGGCTGAACTGTTTACAAACATCTTTGCTGATATCACCACACCGTCAGCAACCACAGAACACTGTGATGGGCCAAAATATTCAATCAAAGGGAAAGGTGTACAAGTCAGGGCCCTGTGCAGCAACAGCTTCCCAGCACTACTCCAAGCACTGAGACTGAGATGCTCGGCTTAAAAGGTTCTGCTCTTTCTACCAGTGTTACAAACTGCTAAGCCTTTTTCTGAATACATATGGGCAAAGTATTTAAAATCATTACTGTTATGGAATGCTTGGACACAAACAGTCACCCTGGACAAACCAGAATTACTACACAAAAATATGAATGAGACTAGATAGAAGTAGAAGCTGCTGAAAAGATTCCTTGTGTTGGTAATACCAAACAGGAATAAAAACACAGTAATACAAATAGATAAAAAAAATAATGGCTAACAATAAAAACACGTAGGGCTTTTACAGTTCCCTTCAGTTTAATAATCTCAACAACAGCTACAGAGTATTAGATGGGTTTGGTGTTTATTTGACAAACAATCATTTACTTTTGAATGGCATCAACTAAGAAAAACAAGTAACAATCTGAGTTAAAAACAATTTTCAGCACTACTTTTCCTTGAGTCCACTGGATAATTTCTGAAATTCTACATGTACTTTTCCTTACATTTTGAATATTTTTTTCTCTCTAGTTGCTCCTTTAAGTCTTGATTCTCCACTGACCAAGTCTTAAAAGACCCCAGCCTCCAGGATTTTAGTACAAATTCCTGTTCCTTTTATGTAACCCTCTAGCATAACCCGCTAGCAGTGGAGAGAGGGACTGCAAATACAATACACCCTTTCACTGTTATCAGATGGTGTACATAAGAGGCCCCTTTATACATGAAAACCAGGCTCTCTAACTAACTGACTCTTCAGAAGAAGTAGTGAAACCATGCTCACAACAAACACTCTCAAATATATATGTACTACCACTAGATGAGCAAAATCAACTACCGCTTGTTTTCTACCATAGTATCTTAGACACAGCATTTTAACAGCAGTGCAGTCTTCTAAATGTGAACGTTTGGAAACACTGTCTGGAACATTTGGTACATTTTTTAAATTCAAGCTCTCCCATGAGAATCATTGGAAGACTTCAGGAAATTGCCTTGTACACAATAATATTTGCAAAACATAAAAGGCACTACTGCAAGGAGTTTATCTCCTCTGTTGCATGTCCTGACACATCGTATCAAAACCAAAACCAAGGAAACCAACAGAGAGCATTTCACCACGCTGCTGAACAGGGTCCATGTTGTACCCTGAAAGTTTAATCCCAGGCTGCCTCCACGGATAAAATCAAACATCCATCCTCACCCTTCAAGCATAAAGAGGCAAAGGCCTCCTGCTTCTCCTTCTTTGTTTACACTTGAAAAGTAACTTGGTTTCAACCGTAAGGCTGAACCAGGAGCATGACAGCTAGCTGATCAACTCTATATGCCAAGCAAACCTTTGCACAGGCAAAAATCATCAGAAGGCGGCTGGGTGTGATGACCCTGGCAGAAAACACCAGGTCCCCGAGCTCACAAACAGGCAGCTGCAGCAGCAACGAATTCACCAGCCTCCAGAACACAACACAGCCTCTATGCAGTCCGACTCACCACCACAGGAGAATCCAGAGCCCACAGACATCAGACGACCATTTCACTAGAGCTCCACACTATTTTTTTTCCCTTGCTCCCTCTGGATTACCGGGATCAATGTAAGCCGGAGGAGGGCCGGCCGCAAACCCAGCATCTGCTCTGGAGACAGACCCAGCTGCCCTGCGTGCCAGCACAACTCTCCCTGTCCGTCTGCCGGAGATTTGCCGACACAAGGGCATGCGGGATTAGGACCGTGGCAAATATTTGCCTATCAGCACTTTATAATGAGGGAGGGCATGGGCACGGACACGGGCGGGTATCTGGTTTCTAGCAGGGTGACTCTGCTCCTCTGGCAGCTGCTGTGACCCGTGAGGAGAACTCGGAAGGTCTGTTCAGGGGTGGGTGACAGAGTAGAAAACAGAGGGAAGGGTTTATGCCGGCCTAAAATCATGGCTCACCAAGGTGGAAAGAACGACACCTAAAACGACCGGGCCTGGATGCTGGCTGCCATCCGCCTAGTCGCTGGACCTCTGGGACCGGGAGCTGCGGGAAGCCCCTTGGGGAGGACTGGAGGTGTCTCGCAGCTCCCCGTCCCTCTGGGCCAGCGCCTCAGCAGGCATCGGCCACCATACCCAGGCCACCCAGGGCCTGTGTGCGTGGAGCTGGCCATCCCACGGCAGGCTGGGGTGGCCCCGCCGGGCCTGCGCTCACCCAGCCGCGGGGCCGAGCCAGCTTCCCCCCATGGCCGCCCCGGCACTGCGAGGCCGCGGTGCGACTCTCTCCCCTCTCCGTCCCGGACGGGGCTCCTCCCCTCGAAGCGAGCTCGGAGCGGCAACAAGTGGAAGCCGCTGAAGTTACTTCCCCCCCCTCCCTCCGGCAGCCGCCACCTCTTCCCCACCGGCCTGGCCTCCCTCTGCGCTCCCTCAGGGCGCGGGGAGGAGGGGGGGAGTCGAGGGGTGGGATTGTGCCACGCGTTACCTGAGCGGCCGCCCTATCGCGGAGAGACGCCCGGGGTGAAGCTCCGCGCCCTTCGCTGCTCCCCGCCGACTACAACTCCCGTGAGGCCGCTGGAGGTGTCTCCCCGCCCCCGGGGCGGTGGCTGGGTTCAACGCTCTGGACTCCCGGCCGTGACGGTCCAGTCAGCGGGGCAGCGTGGGCTCGGCTGAGGGGGGAAGCGGCCGTGGGGATGGGGGCCAAGCAGCGTGGTGAAAACAGGGAGTTTAAACATGGATTTTGGGGAAAAATCGCCGCTTTCGCCCACGGCTGCAGTGTTGGAGAAGTTTTCTCCCAGGAATACGTGTTTCTGCTACCCTCGAGGAAGGTTGCTTGTCGAGAAGTATAACTTGTTAATAGAGTACCGGCTGTTCCTTTAATGACAGTCAGTGTAGGGGTGTTTTTTTTGTTGCTTTGGCTGTGGAGGTTCTGCTTTTTGTGTGTGTTTTTTGTTTGTGCATCATCTGTTCATCAACCTCTGTACGGATGACTGAAGTGAATATGAAAGTCAGGCTTGGTAAATGCAGTACACAGCAGATTTCCCCCTTTCTGCCCTCGTCCATTGATGGAAAAACGTCTTCACATGGCTTTAAGATGAAAGTAGGAAATTACTTACATCTTAAAGTAATCTGGGGGTCCTGGTTGATGACAGGTTGGCTATGAGCCAGCAGTGTGCCCTGGTGGCCAAGAGAGCCAATGGGATCCTGGGATGCATCAGGAGGAGTGTGTCCAGCAGGTCAAGGGAGGTGATCCTCCCCCTCTACTCTGCCCTGGTCAGGCCCCACCTGGAGTACGGTGTCCAGTTCTGGGCTCCCCGGTATAAAAAAGACAGGGACCTTCTGGAGAGAGTCCAGAGAAGGGCGACAAAGTTGATTAGGGGTCTGGAACATCTCCCCTATGAGGAAAGGCTGAGTGAGCTGGGTCTGTTCAGCCTGGAGAAAAGAAGACTTAGGGGGGACCTAATTAGTGTTTATAAATATCTTAGACATGGGTTGCAGGGGGAATTGGCCAGCCCCTTTTCAGTGGTCTGTGGAGACAGGACAAGGGGCAATGGCTGTAAGCTGGAGCACAGGAAGTTCCGCACCAACATGCGGAAGAACTTTTTCCCAGTGAGGGTGACGGAGCAGTGGAATAGGCTGCCCAGGGAGGTGGTGGAGTCTCCTTCTCTGGAGATATTCAAGTCTCGTCTGGACGCCTATCTATGTAATATGAGATAGGGAACCTGCTTTGGCAGGGGGGTTGGACGCAATGATCTCTTGAGGTCCCTTCCAACCCCTAAGATTCTGTGATTCTGTGATTAAGGCCACATATGACTGAGTAGGCTGTGAGAAAGGAGGTGTGAAATGAAAAAGGGGCCGTTTCTGGTGCTTCCATGCCAGAAGCACCAAACTCTTTCTTCACACAAGCTATTTCCACTCTTCCCTAACGCAGGTGGTTCTTTGAAGGGACACTTTTGCAGCATTTGAAATAGACTACATTGGTTTTGTATGTGAAGTGTATTTGAAAACAAAGTTCCTTTGGTTTTTTTCCATGTTGCCGGGGTAAATAAACTATTTTAAATAAAACTTTGTGACCAAATGGTGTGTCATCAATTTGCCACAATGCTCGTGACTATATTAGCGTCATAAGCCACAGCTTAGAGAGCCATAACATCAAAGCATCATGTTTTCAAGACTGAGGAAATACATTTAGTATGTAGTCACTGACACGTCTCCATCATCCTCATTTTTTGTCCTCCATTTCAGGATGACTAAGGGAGCTTAAAATTTTGGTGAATAACCTTCACCTAATGTATGGTTCCAAATAAAAGCACCTTAATGTCCTCAGAAATGCAGGTTATAAGGCTGAGCATGTTGTGGGTGCGTGACACATGAAATGCAATGGAATGCCTTACATAGTTGGGAAGCAGCCTTCAGTCTGACTTCTCTTGGCATGCTTTGCAGCATTGTGCAATACAGGGCCCGGAGCATCTGCTGAAACCAAATGTTTGTTTTCAGTTGATCTGTAGACAACTGAGTGTCTTCCAAAAGTAACCCTGGGGTCATCAGTTGCAAATGGGGATAAATGAAATTCCAGATAATTTAACTGCAGTGGAGTATTTTACGTACCATCCATGTGCGGTTTTGCTCCTCACTCAGAACTAATCAAGTAGAATGGATTGTACCTCCTTTCAATTACACAAAGACAAGCCACTTTCAGAAATATTGAATTATCAACATTAATTATTGGGTTATTGCCTGCATATAGACATCCGTTTCTTCAGAGAAAAGCCTGTTGTTTCCAACTAGGTCTGTTGCTGACCAGTGCTTCATCTATCCATATTCTTAGCGACAAAAGAGGTTCACTTTTTTTTTTCTCTTTGGAAACTGTCCTTTGGGGGAAAAAAATGCAATACTTGTTCTATTTGTGTTGCTTTATCTTCATTCTGATAAAATCTACTGAATAACTTCTTAAATGAGATGGGAATTATTGTCAATTTTTCCAAGCCCAGGGAAGGCAATAATGATCTTCCCAGTGAAAGGAAAGCCTTTTCTGGGAAAGATCTTTTCACTAGTTGATGAAATGTTACCCTTGTAACTGTAAATGTATCCCAGAGATCCACAACTCAATCAACTAAAACTACTAAATTAGTGGATCATTAAAAACTCATCCTGTATCCTTTGGGTTTTGTTCCATATGGCTGAATTGTAGGCCAAGATAGCTATGTAAGGCCTGAAATCAACTTCTGACATCAGAGGTTAAATCCTGTGGTAGCTGCAGTTCTTTTAGAGTGATTCTGAAAACACAGTTTGAACGTGGGTTGGGTTGGTTTCGCCATTCTTGGTTTTTTTGGGGGGAGAGGGGAGGTTGCATTTTGGTGACTTGCAGAAACAGCTTATAGCACAAAGTTTGCAAACAGTTCAAGAATGCTTTCGTTGTAATTGTGACACATGAACATGCTGTCCTTTTGCATGGGAAGAGTTTCCTCCCTTCAGTCGGTCTACATTGGCGCTGCCTGGCTGCAACTGCACCCTGTCATGAGTCATCTCGTTCTGACAATGGTCTGGTGCCTCATTGACTGGAGGAGGTCTTTGCTAAACCCTCTAAAATAACTGGGCTCCAGCAAAAGAAGAAAAAAGGACATTAAAAAAAAAAGGAAATAAATGTGTCCTGTGGCTATTCGATTCAGTGTGTGTGTCATAGTGCTTGGTGTTCATGTGTCCACAAGATGCGTCCTTTCCGTCGGTCTGAGATTACTGTTACACACATTACGTATTTCCCGTTATTTTAAGTGTTTATGGATGTTACACAACAACCAGGGAGGGGCGTGCTCTTGCTACACACTTGAGGTATGTAACGAGCTGCCGGCTTCCCGGGTCACCCTCGGTGGATTGACGTGCCGTTGTAGCTGAACTGAACAGCAGGCTGCTGTTCGTCAGCAGGGACCTTCTGTGGCTGTGGGGAGAAAGCTTTGGAAGCACTTTTAGCATTTGTTTGCATTCTGGTTTGGGTAGGTAGGTGGGCAAATAATTGTCAGCTGGAAGCAGGCAACGTTAAAAGAACCAGCAAAGCTCAGGAAAACCTCTGGAAGCTAAATTGGGAAGGTGGCTGAGGGGCTTGGAAGAACCTCCTGCTAATATCAGGTGAGTTTCTGAGACTGTCTTCTACTTGAGCAGATCAGGGTTAGGAGCTGTCGCTGCTCAGAACTGGCTGCATTTCACTCCTGTGTGGGAAAATTGGTGCTAAGATTTGGAGCTGTTTTGGGGATATGGTACCAGGACGGAGACCTTGGGCTGTATAGTTTAAATGGACCAAAGTCTTCTGCATGCTTAAAGGTGCGTGGCACAGGGATAAAGAGCATGCTAAGGCTTTGAGGAGTAAGAGCTGGTTAAGATGCTTGGAAGAATATTGCCATTAATAAATAGAACTTGACCTTAGAAAGCAGCATTGTTTGAAGGAATGAAACGAACTCCTATTTTGAATTTGCTCAGCATTTTCTGAGTATGGAGAGAGTGTTACACTCCTTGCACTTTGTCATCCTCAGTCCTTTGCTTCGCTCCAGCCAGGATCTTCTGTCTTACCGTGCTCTTCTGACTTAAAACTGAAGATACATAGAGAACATTTACAGAGCTTAAAACTTCTACCTGAAAATGTCCACAATCTGTCAGAAGGGGATGGCTGCCTTTCAAACTTCTCCCTTGCATATAGTATCTATTGAACATTTGCAATAAAACATGCTGGATTCCTATGTGGCAGGAATTTTTGGTTTACATCTCCATGAATCAATTTTTTTAGGATCTGTATTCCTTGCCATTCAATACCTACATACAACAGCAAAATGAGACCTTTTTAACCAAGGCCATTTTTCACCTAGGAATCAGTTCCATGTCATGTTCATAGCCCATGTCAGTGAAGGCTTTGGACACCCAAATCTAACTATTCAGTTTCCAATTTTGTGTTCAGTTCTCTTTGAGGGCTGTGTTCTTCAGGCTGAACTCTGCACTAAAACAATCTTTTTGGCAACATGTATTTGATTTAATGTTTCTCCAGCAGCAAATCATAAAATTACAGAGTAGTTTAGATTTAAAGGGATCTCTGGATGCCTCTTCTCCAAACCCCTGCTCAAAGCAGGTCTAATAAGATAAGGTTGCTCAAAGTCCAGCTGACTCTTGAACCACCACTTGGAGTCCCCGTTCCAGTAATTGACCACCCTTGGAAAAATACAGAGGCTTATGCCTAATTGAAATACCCTGTGTTCCAGTTTGTGTCCATTCCTGTGCACCTCTGAGAAGAGTCTGCTTCCATTTTCTCTGTATCCTCCAGTCAGGTAGTTGCAGATGCCATTTGCTCTCCCCTGAGCCTTCTTTTCCTAAGGCTTTATGAAACTAGCTGCCTCAGTTTTTCCCCATCCACAATATTCTCCAGCCCCTGACTGGCCTCCAAGCCTCTGCTGGATTCCCTCCAGCATGTCCATGATTTCTCTATAACGAGAAGCTCAGAATTAGACACCTACTCCAGATCATTTTCTGCAGAGCTCCGTCCACCACAGCTGCCCTCCCCAGTAGTCATTCCATCCCAGAGATAAGGCTTTGCAAATAAAGTAAAAAAAGAATAATGACCACTTTTGCAAATGTATGGATTGTTTTTTCAAGGCCAGCCTTAGTAGGTTCTCTTATCTTTCAGTGCTGTGATACTCTTACATGAAGAAGCTGAGATGCAAAGAACAACTGCTCGTGACACTCCTTTCTGATGGACAGTTGCTGTGAGGTGGCTTCAATGTTCTTTGTATTTTAAATGCAGATAGGGTTCCTCATGTGAATAAATGGGTTGAGGCTGACTTTCAACATTTGGTATGCTTAGGCACAGGGGATTTCTTCTTAAAACAGGTCTATGCTGATAAGGGAAGAACTGTTGTGTTTGTTCCTCCTTTATGACAATATATACTGGTCTTCATATGTGATCTTTACTGGTACTTCTTACTTGTGTGTTCTCGTTTTGAATGGCAGCTAACTCTTGCATTATGTTCCTCTCTAATTTTGATGGTTGCTTTAGTATTGCTTCCTGAAAAACCTGTAGGCATCTAATCAGCGTGGCAAATAGAATCACAGAATCTTTAAGGTTGGAAAAGGCCTCTAAGATCAAGTCCAGCCATCAACCCAACACCACCATGTCTACTAAACATCAGTCAAACTTCTCCCCATTGAACACAGGACCTCCCTATTTAAACACTGGATGAGCAAGAACATGTTAAACTGCTTAGTAACCATAAGAAGGTAAGATAGAGTTTTATTTATGAATTTAGTAACACTGGTGGCATTTTCAAAATATTGAGTTATAGAGGGAGGTATTTTCACTCCTGATCAAATACTTGTGGCAGTAAGCAGCACATACTGTGCTTTTCCCAATGCATTGCACATGTTTATGAAACTGATTCTTGCTCTGATTATGGTAAGAAGCAAAATTATGATCAATAGGAAGAGGATGTGTGGATTTTAAGTTTGCTTCTTTTATTTCAGACTATTTGCATTAGCAGTGGAAAGGATTAGTTTGGCTACCTGCTTTACCCCCTTACCAGTGAGGATTTTCCCTGCTGACAGATCATTGACACAGGCTCCCATGGATGGACTGAAGGTGGGAGCTCTGACAAGCTATGGCAGTAATACTCAGTTTTGTGTTCACCTGCTGAGAAGACAGGTAGGGAGAAGAGCCCAATCCATCTAAATTACTTGTGGGAGAAGCCGTTGTTCTTCCATTTCCACTGGGTGGGACTTAATATGAGCTTAATCAGAGCAGCAAGAGCACGTCCCTTTAATTGCTGTAACTTGCTGTTAAGGGTAGAGGTGACATCCCGTGTAAACGCACCTCTGGCACTATACATTGGCTGTGGTTTCAAAACTAGTTTCTCCTTTTTCACCTACAAACTTCTTTCAGTTCTGCATTTGCTCAGACCACATAATAGTTGATCGATTGGGGGCAATTAAAGGTCCTTCAAGCATTAGTTTTTACCCAGAAAAGATTGTATTTTCCAAGCATCTGGAGCTCCTAGAAGGAAAGCGATCCACAGGCTGCCCATGTCCAGACCTGCCCAGGGCATATTCTGTGGCTTTAGAAATATAGATATTTATAGACATGCAGTTGTTAAGCTTTGAAACAGGGACCAAGAGGAATTACACAGTTTCTATTCTTGGAGATTTTCAGAGTTTGAGCAGACAAGGCCCTGAGCAACCTTGTCTAAGTTGAAAGACAGAACTGCTTTGAGCAGGTTGAAGTAGCATATGACCTCCAGAAATCTCTTCCAAGCTAAATTAATCTATGAAAATTCACAATTAATTGTTCAGTTGAAAATACCTTAATAAGTAGGTAGAGAACAGGCAGAGAACAATAATCACAGTGTAGTATTCCATTGAATTTCCAAGTATTTATTAGCATCACTTTGTTATATCAGGAGAGAGAATCTCCACGTGCTGGGTTACTTTGGTTATGGTAAGCAGAAGTACAATTGCATAATATTACATGTACATGTACAGATATACTGTAGCAAAACATGCTCAAGGCTGCAAACATCTTTAAATAACAACGTATTAAAAACCGGGCAGAGCAGTATCATTTCAATCTCATGCTTGTGTTATACTTCTTGACTTTTTAAAGAAATGTAAAGTGTGTGACAGTAAAGATTTCATTCCAGGAGAGTGTAGCTCTAGGACAGTTGAATGACAGTTTGTTGGAATTATGTAGGTGCACAAGACCTTCTTTTACTCATCATAACTTTTTCCTCCTGTAGAGCTTTGCTGTTGCCAATGAAGTTGGTCTTGGCTTACCAGAAAAGAAGAATTTGGACTCATTTGCCCTTCAGTAGGTTGTCTCTTCGTAAAGTGATGGTTAATCATCTCTTCATAATTGGCATTATTGAGTCCCCAGTCCAAAGCCTCTTGAAGTGCATAAAGCAACCCCATTCATTTGAAATGTCTCTTTTCAGGATACAAGACCCAAAGGCTAGTCTCCACCAGAACCAGACAGATGACAACTCTGACCTCTCCATATTTTGAACACAAGTGAGTTCCCCAATGGGATTAAGGAGTAACTTTTCACATCTTTTAAGCTTTAGGCAATAAGTGTAGTAACAGGATTCCAGGACTGACTAGTTCAGAAGGGCACATGTGATGATAATGGACAAGATACCATCGCTTTGTTCTGGCAGTGAAACTAAAGCACAAACTAGAAACTGTGGGCAAGCCCTAGGAAGATTATTTGGGTATGTGTCATATATGTTTGCCCCATTCTTATGTTTTTCCCTAGGTATTCTTGCCTCTGAATACAATCAGAAATAAGACATTTTACTGCAGCTATGTCTGAGTTTCTGCTTTTTATAAACTATGCAGCAGCTTGTCTGCTCCAGAGGATCTCTAGAGATCAAATTAAATAGTGCTGAAACAACACAGACATTTTAAGATGGCTGCCCAAAAAGCCAAGTTGTTGCATAGAATCATTTCCAAATCACTGCTTGGTGCTACTGCAAAGCTACCTTGGATTTCTATACCAGTGCTGGGAAATGAAATCTTCTGGTTTCCAGAGGGTTGGCTATTCAGCTACATTGGAGTACGTGCTATGTGTTACACTGCCTTGGGGAAAAAACCCAACCCACCGAGCTATCACAAAGATGAATATTAGTTACTGTAAGGAAAAAAAAAAGCAAAAAAAAAAACCAAAAAAAAGCCAGCAGGTTGGATTGGTATAATCAGAATGTGAATGGTTTTGTTGCAAAAATACACGCTGTTGAATTTAATTCTCTCAACTTGCTTTTATCTGGGAAATCATGTTTTACTAGTCATGTAAAAACTCTCCTGTACTGCCCTGGAGATGGGCTGCTGGTCCACTGCAACCACTTGAAGAGATATTCAGAGACTGGAAGGTGCCTGTGGCAGGAACAGTAACAGGAGAAAAACTAATATCCTGGTGAAGTATCAGTTTGTTTTCCTTCTAGAGCTCTCCCAAACTTTTAATTTCAGACCCCAAACATTTCTCTTACACTAAACAACTTTTACATATATTTATCTACCAACAGATAAAACAACATTTGCACTGAGAACTTCAAAGACTCTGAGGTCTTTTAGCTGTTAAGTCAGTTAATCCTGAGACATCAAAAATCCTGAGACATAGCATGTTTGCAGAGAGTAAATTTGTGTGTCTCTGTCAGGAAAGTGCCACTAAGAATTAGAGGCTGCCCATGGCTTTTAAAATCTGAAAGTTCATCCAGGGTTAGCGCTCATAGTTAGGTCTCACTTCAGTAGAGGGATGCATCTTCATAGTGGAATTTGTCTTGAGAGCTGGTCCTGGGGCTGGAGGCTTGACCATTGCCACATGGTAAATAGTGATTGCATAACCGTAACAAATGCCTCTTGAACTTGACTCCAACCAACACATAGAGCACAGGGTTGAGGCAGCAGTGGGAGAAAGCAATTTTACGGCAAATGTAGAAGGCAAAGTGGGAGTCTTTGTAATACTGACAGCTAGGTGCTGGCAAAGTAATCAGAACAGTGAGAATATTGTAAGGTGTCCAGCTCAGGAAAAAAGCCACCACAATGACAAGGATGAGCTTCACAGTTCTGTGCCTTCTGCGAGATCTTGCTCTGAGCAAGATAATCAATATCTTGATGTAACAGAATGCGATAACACCGAAGGAAATCAGGAAGAATGAATTTCTCTGATAAACGTCTATCTTTTTCCATTTCCAGTTAGCATACCAACACGTCTTACTCCCCTCCAAATTTTCTGTCACTGAAGTGTGAATCATCTCAGGAATGACAATTATTATGTTACCAGTCCAAACAACCAAGCTCACCAGAAATCCATAGTACCACGTCTGGGATCTCAAAGTTGAAAGGGGGTTCACTACAGACAAGTACCGCAGGATGGTCATGATAGTCAAAAAGCAAACACCGCTGTAGTAGCTGATGGAGAAAACAGCATTCACTGCCTTGCAAAGGAACTCACCGAAAATCCACCCAAAGGACTGTTCCACTGCCCAGAAGGGCAGCATGCAGGAGAAGACTAAGTCAGAGACACAGAGATTCATGATGGAGACGTTCGTTAAAGATGTAAGGTTTTCATATTTGAATAGGATACATAACACTAGTGTGTTTCCTAGCAGGCTGAGCAAAAATACCACAGTGTAGAAGACAGTAGTGAGATGGGTGTGAAGTACAAGATAGGTGCCCATTTCACAGGCATTGCTTTCATTAGAAGAGTATGCATACGAGTAATTATAGTCTAAATAAGGTGGATATTGTTCTTCATCCATGTGTGTGTGCAAACCTTGTGCTGTTCCCAGCAGATACTTCGAAGAACTGCAAAAATCAACCCAAATTTTTTCAAAAAACAACTTAATCCCTAAACTGCCATGGAAGCTGTTTTAAAAAGTACAAAAAGAAGCAGAGAAACTAATTTTTTTCCCATGTTTATCGCAGAGAAATTAAGCATTTCTTCTTATTGACTGCAGTATGAACAGATAGATACTAAAGACAGCCTTAGGCAATGTCAAGATCTTAAATACCTAAGAAGTCAGAAACTAATATGTTTCTAAATCAATATAGTTGGTAACAACTACTAGTTTTTAAGCTTCTGCTACATAAGGTTGAGGATTCATTGCTTTTTAACGTAAGTATGTCAGGTGTCAAGATACACTTTTTAAAGTTTTCTGGAATGCTATCAAATTTCTAAGCACTTCACCATATATATGATTCTTTGTCACCAAGGTTTGGTACTCAATAAACATAAAAAGCTGACCAGTATCAACAAGCGTAGACTCTAAGAATGGAAAAAGCTGTGTTTCTTAGAGACTTTCCTCTTGAGTTTGGTTGATATTTAAAAATCTCCAGGCTGTGGCAGAAGCACCCCCATGTCTCTGTGGCCTGATGTGACCACTCTCTATGGTGCGATGAGAACAGCGATCACATCTCCCGTGGTTCAGCCCCAGCCAGCAGCTGAGCACCAGGCACTCCTCGCTCTCCCCTCCCCTGCTGGGACAGGGAGCAGAAATGGACAAAATCACCCATGTGTTGGAATAAGGACACTTTGCTGACACAGCACAGGGAGAGGGAAACAACAACAGGACTCATGACAGCATACACAAACGGTGATAACACAAAGCTTTACCAACCTGACGACCAACCAGACACTCAGACTGCACTCAAAAGTTCCAGAGCTGCGCAGACCCACACCTCTCGACCAGCCCCCTTTTATGGGAAGCATGGTGTCACATGGTGCACTCTTGCCAAGCTCGGCTCACCTACGCTGGCTCCTTGTCAAAATTAACTGGGACCAAGACTACATCACACCCCTCTTCTGGGGGGTGCTGCCCTCTGCCTGTTTAGAGGTTTAGTTGAAATTGGCCAACGGTATTTGGACTTGGAAGATATCATACAGTCAGGTGAACATACATGATCACACTAGCCCAATTACTTTATGAAATTAAGCTAAAAAATAGCTATAGGAAAAGTCAGTAAAGGCTCCAACCAATGGTTCAAAGTCTAAATTAACATTATCCTGGATGAAGGCTTATCTGCAAAACTGTGTTTGGATCCTGATTTAGCTGAAGGCAGTGAGAGACGGGCCATTTATGTCTTTGAAAGTACAGCTACAAGAAAGAAACTCCATGATTCAGGCCAAAATTGTGCTGGTGACATGTTCTTTTTTGGATTAGTGATGGCAGAATCTGCTTACCAGGAAAATCATGCTGCCTTTGGAGGATGGGAGGGTTTTGTCCACCAGGAAAAGTGTGCTAGGTAGCACTGCTTACTGCCAGCATTTAATAATATCCATGGGGTTAGGTGGCTCAGATCAACCACAGCATGGCATAGGCAGCACAGGCCAGGGATCCACTGGGATGTGGTCACTCAGTTTTGGAGGTGAGGGATGCGTGGGATTCAGTACTGTGATAGCAAGCGGCCCTGGCGTCCGTTGCCACAGTAACTTGTCCACCTGGAAATTGCGCTTGTGGACCTCAGTCTGTATCATGCTGCCATCTTCAGGCATGCAGGACAAGTCCCTGCCGTTTCCATCTCCAAATCTCCATTTGCTTGGGTATCTCACCCATCTGCCTTGCACTCTGAGGAATGGTTACACGGGGCCAAGCGTCCTCCCTCTGATTTTGTGCTCAGCATCTCCAGAAAAAAATGGAAAAATCCTTCTGTGAAGTAGCTTGTTCTTGGTTGCTTTTTAGTGCTGCAAGGTTAGCTCTTGGCTCATGTCCCAGTTCAGAAAACAAATTCTTTTGTCTGTCTTGGATTCCGCCGTCAGTGTAGCTTGTCAAAGCCATAAATTTGGACAGGGAGTATTTGAGCAGTCATAAAAATACACTCTGTCTGTAGACAGATGGACTTGAGGGTCACCAACATACCTGTGAAAAGATTCACAGCGAGGCACAGTCCCTATTGCTGAGACCTCACCACCTTGGCATCCAGGGAGCCTGGGGGAGGCCGAGGTGCTGCACTGCATCAAGCACCACATCCAGCTCCTCAGTTTCCAAGCACCCACTGACTACTACCTGCCTTTTTCTCATCAGGTCACATCATCTCCCCAGCTCGCTCTTGGAGAGGTGGTAATGCCTCTGCTTACCTCAATTGTTCTTCTTAACAGAATCACAGAATCATAAAATCTTTAAGGTTGTAAAAGACCTCTAAGATCATCAAGTCCAAGCATCAACCCAATACTGCCATGTCTACTCTTCCTCACACTCAGTCATTGTGCCTTTCCCATGATGGTGTCCTCAGCTTTCCTCCTTGTTTCTTGTCCAAAGAGGAATCTGAAATCATGAGATACAGCCCCTCCTCTCCTGTTTGCGGTGCTGCAGGTGTTTCACCACCCTGTTTCACACTGACTGCAGGCTGCCTGATGCACGGTACCTCCACGCTGCTCTCCCAGTGTGGGTGAAACCTTGATGAAGGATGTTGCTGCTGACCTGTCCTCAGAGGTGGTTCATCATTCTCAGGGTAAATGCAGCTCTGCATAGCGTGCTCGCTTATAGCCGATCTGTATGACGCACCATGCCGTGCTGTGTCACCTGGTGCAGGCTCCATGGAACAACAGATGGAGGCTCCGGCCTACAAAGCATCAGGCCTCCTGGATTGCTGTTTGGGACTAAGTATATGCTTTGATATTATGTTTGTACCAGCTGGGAAGCTCTCCATCAGGTCAGTAAAAGTAAGGAGCAACTTGGGGGAACCTAAAGCACTTGGGTCTTTTCTTTCTTGCCTCAGATTTGGTAAAAAACTCCTGGGGTCAAAACCTGTATTTTTGCTCTATTGTATTTTATCTTCCTCCCCACCCCCACCCCCCTTTTTCTACACTATAAATAAAAAATGCTGTTCATGCATTATCAGTTCAGACATATGCAAAGGAGATAAAAAATTGATGCGATTGAATCAACAGCCCAAGAGCCTGTTGGTGTCACACACGAAATACAAGTCACAGAATCACAGAATCACAGAGTTGTAGGGGTTGGAAGGGACCTTGAGAGATCATCGGGTCCAACCCCCCTGCCAAAGCAGGTTCCCTAGCTCATATTACATAGATAGGTGTCCAGACGAGACTTGAATATCTCCAGAGAAGGAGACTCCACCACCTCCCTGGGCAGCCTATTCCACTGCTCCGTCACCCTCACTGGGAAAAAGTTCCTCCGCCTGTTGGTGCGGAACTTCCTGTGCTCCAGCTTACAGCCATTGCCCCTTGTCCTGTCCCCACAGACCACTGAAAAGGGGCAGGCCAATTCCCCCTGCAACCCATGCCTAAGATATTTATAAACACTAATTAGGTCCCCCCTCAGTCTTCTTTTCTCCAGGCTGAACAGACCCAGCTCACTCAACCTTTCCTCATAGGGGAGATGCTCCAGACCCCTAATCATCTTTGTCGCCCTTCTCTGGACTCTCTCCAGGAGATCCCTGTCTTTTTTACACCAGGGAGCCCAGAACTGGACACAATACTCCAGGTGGGGCCTGACCAGGGCAGAGTAGAGGGGGAGGATCACTTCCTTCGACCTGCTGGACACACTCTTCCTGATGCATCCCAGGATCCCATTGGCTCTCTTGGCCACCAGGGCACATTGCTGGCTCATAGCCAACCTGTCACCCACCAGGACCCCCAGGTCCTTCTCCACAGAGCTCTTTTCCAACAGGTCATCCCCCAGCCTGTACTGATACAGTTGGTTATTCCTCCCCAGGTGCAAGACTTTACACTTGCCCTTGTTGAATCTCATCTGGTTTCTCCCTGCCCAGCTCTCCAGCCTGTCCAGGTCTGGCTGGATGGCAGCGTAGTGTTCCTGCGTGTCAGCCACCCCTCCCAGCTTTGTATCATCGGCACTTGCTGAGGGTGGATGCTATTCCCTCATCAAGGTCGTCAATGAAGATATTAAACAGGACTGGACCCAACACCGAGCCCTGGGGAACACCACTAGTCAGCCAGTTCTCAACCCACCTCACTGTCCACTCGTCTATCCCTTGTTTCCTCAGCTTCTCTATCAGGATGTTGTGGGAGACAGTATCGAAAACTTTGCTAAAGTCAAGGTAGATGACATCCACTGCTCTCCATCCATCCACCCAGTTGGTAATGACATCATAGAAGGCTATGAGATTGGTCGAGCACGATCTCCCCTTGGTGAATCCATGCTGACTACTCCTCATGACCTTCTTCTCTTCCAGTTGTTTGGAGATGGCGTCCAAAACAAGCTGTTCCATCACCTTTCCAGGGACAGAAGTGAGGCTGACTGGTCTATAGTTACTGGGATCCTCCTTCTTGCCTTTTTTAAAGACTGGAGTGACATTGGCTATCCTCCAATCCTCAGGCACTTCTCCTGTAGTCCAGGATCTATCAAAGATGATAGAGAGCGGCTCTGCAATCACCTACGCCAGCTCTCTCAACACACGTGGGTGTATCCCATCCAGGCCCATGGATTTGTGTGCATCCATTCCTTTGAGTCGCTCCTGGACCACCTTTACCTCAACTAGAGGGGAGCCATTCGTTCCCCAACCACTCCTACGTTCATCTGGGATCAGTGGGTCTCGAGAGGCCTTCGGAGTAAAGACCGAGGCAAAGAAGGCATTAAGTATCTCCACCTTCTCATCATCTCCCATTACCAGGACACCCGCCTCATTCAACAAGGGACCTACATTATCCCTGGTCATCCTTTTACTATTCACATACCTGAAAAAACTCTTTTTATTGTCCTTTATGTCCCTTGCCAGCTTAATTTCTAAGCAGGTCTTAGCCCTCCTAGTTGCATCCCTACAGGCCCTGGCAACATCCTTATATTCATCCCATGATCTCAGACCCTGTTTCCACAGTTTATAGGTCTTCTGCTTCCCTTTGAGTTTACTCATTAGCTCCCTGCTTATCCACGCAGGTCTTCTGCCTTTCTTTCCTGATTTCTTACTCAAAGGGATGCACCTATTCTGTGCTTGGAAGAAGTACTGTTTGAATGTTAGACAGCACTCGCAGGCTCCCATTCCTTCAAACAGAGCAGCCCATGGGATAGCCCCTATTTGATTTCGGAGGAGATCAAAGTTAGCTCTTCCAAAATTCAGGGTAACTATCCTACTTTTTGGCTTGCCTCTTCCACTCAGGATCTTGAACTCGACCATTTCATGGTCGCTTTGTCCTAAGCTGCCCCCGACCTTCACTTCACTAATGAGCCCTTCCTTGTTAGTAAAAACAAGGTCAAGCACCCGCCCTCCCCTCGTAGGTTCCTGCACCATCTGTATCAGGAAGTTGTCTTCCATATACTGCAGAAATTGTCTGGACTGCATACGACTGGCCGTATTGCTTGCCCAGCAAATATCTGGGTAGTTGAAGTCCCCCATAAGGACCAACGCCTGTGATCTTGAAGCTACTTCCAATTGCTTGTAAAATGCATTATCCACCCGCTCCTCTTGATCGGGGGGCCTGTAGTACACACCCACGACTATGTCACCCAAACTGGCCTGCCTTTTAATTCTTACCCACAAGCTCTCGGCAAGCGGTTCATCCCTACCCAGGGGGAGCTCAATACATTCTAGGTGCTCTCTAACATAAAGAGCAACTCCCCCCCCTCGTCTCCCTAGCCTGTCTTTCCTAAAAAGCACGTAGCCATCCATGGAAGCGTGCCAGTCATCCAGGCTGTCCCACCACGTCTCAGTGATTGCAATGAGATCATGGCCCTGTGACTGCACAAAGATCTCTAATTCTTCTTGTTTGTTCCCCATGCTACGTGCATTTGTATAAAGGCATTTTAGTGGGGCAGCAGATGTAGGTATCCTCGACAGCCCACTGCAAGATTTCTGACAGGGGACTGGCAAACGTGGCTCCACTGAGGAGTACTCAGGGCAATCCACAGAATTTTCCCTACAGTCACATGGGAAAACGTCCCCAAGTCCACCACTGTACTTTTGGTATTTACCTTTTTCCACCATTAGATCCCGCTGTGACTCCCGAAATGCTTGCCTAACCCCAGCAGCCTTCTTAATATCCCCTTCCCCCTTCCAAACTAGTTTAAAGCTTACTCAATGAGCCCTGCCATCTCCTGGGCAAGGATCCGCTTTCCTTTATGGGACAGGTGAGCCCCCTCAGCAGTCATCATGCCAGGAGCAGAGTACACCATCCCCTGGTCAAAAAAACCGAAGTTCTTGTTTTGGCACCAGCCTTTCAGCCATGCATTCAACTCGTGGGTTCTCCTATCCTGCTCTGAGCCTCTCCTCCCACAAGTGGGGATAGAAGAGAATATTATTTGGGCTCCCCCCCCTTTGACAAAGCGCCCCAGGTCCCGGAACTCCCTCTTGACAGCTTGCAGGCTACACTTTGCAATTGCATCTCTGCCTGCTTGAACTATCAGTAATGGATAATAGTCATTGGATTTTACCAGCCCCAGTAACCTCCTGGTAATGTCCCTTATCCAGGCTCCAGGGAGGCAACACACCTCCCTGCGTGTGGGGTCAGGTCTACATATAGGGCCTTCCGTCCCTCTAAGAAGGGAATCCCCTACTACAGCTACCTTTCTCTCCTGCCTAACAGAGGCAGTCTCGAGGCGTGCGGATGGTCGCCTCACTATAGACTTCTGCTTTCTCTGGGGCAGAGAGGCTCCATTCATCTCCTCACATACCTTCTCCTCAACTAGCAGGGCCCCAAACCTATTGCTTAGGGAAACCTGGGGGAGTGGGGAAGGTAGGGAGGGGGAGTGCCTATGATGGCGAGTCAGGACTGTCTTCCAGGCATCTTCGGGTTTTGGGTCACTTCCATTTACCTGGCTAGGGCAGAGAGAGGAGACCGTCTTCAGGTGCGAGGTGCCTTCCCGGCTCTCTTCCTTTTGGGACGCCAGGGAGCTACTCCACCAGTCAATCTCTCTCTCACAATCCCTGATGGCTCTTAGCCTTTCGTTCTTTTCCCTCAGTTTCACAACCAATGCAAGCAGTTCATTGACCTGCTGGCAATTCCTGCTCTCTCTCAGCCTTTCGTTCTCATCCTTGAGTTTTGCTACAAGAGCAAGCAGATCATCGACCTGCTCACACCTCACACACGTGAAGGGCTTGCCTCGTTTCTGTGGCAACTGGAGACTCTGGCATTCCCTGCAGCCTGAGACCTGAACCGCAGCGTGCCTAGGCAGGCCCTCCGTCGGGGTCGCCCCAGCTTTGGAGGGGGAACCTCTCCGCCTGGTGGAGACCATGGTTGCCAGAACAGACAGGAATCCCTTAGCTCGACCTGCCTGCCCTAACTGCCGTGCAAACTGACGTGCCACGCCCTGTTTGCCCATCCTGGTCGCTGGCGCTCCAGAGGCCCCTCTTAATTGGGGAGGGATAATTGCCGTCGCCCCTAGCTCTGCCCTCGATGAGTCGCCACCACTGTGGCAGTGCAAGGGAGGAGCAATGGCAGCTGATGGGTACTAGTGACCACTGATGGGTGCACCCGCTGCCTCTCTCCTTCTGATCTTCAGTGCTCTAAGTTAGTTTCCCACCGTGATCTATGCCCGGGGGATGCTGCTTGCAGAGAGGGGCCCCTCGAGGAAGAGTCCGCTTCAGAGCCCTTCTCCCCAGCAACTGTCATGCAATGGTTTCCAGTATGTGTATAATGGTACAAGTGAGAGCAGAAGTTGGCTGAAAGATGGAAATTGCCTTAGTTTCTGTTGTCGGGACAAATAGGAACAGAGGAAAAACACATCCTAGAATTTAAAGTCATCCCTGCCCTTGTGAAGAGCACTCAGCAAGGCATTCAACGTTCATTTCACTCTTGGCCAGGAACAACTGCTCTTCCAGAAACCCTCATTTTCTAGCTGTGCTGTTCTTTGCCTTGGAGCACTATGGAAAAAGAAGAGAAGGATTTAAATACAGATATGGGAAAGTGCTATTATTAGCGAACTCTGATTCAGTTTTGCTTTTCCTTTGGAAATTCAGCGTCCTCTGCCCACTGTTTATCAGGTTATTTCCCTTTTTTTAAATGGAGCATTTAAGAATGGCTGGGAGAAGTTGTCTGCTCCCTTTGCAGTTGGTGGAGGAGCAGAGAGAGGCTTCACCCCTCACTTCACCTTTACACCAGTCTCCCCCCCAGGCAGAAAAGTTTGGGACAGTTCCCTTTAAGAAGATTCCTGTGACTTACACAGACAAACTCAAGTTAAGCTCATCTTAATTGGAAAGGACCAGTGGAATATAGCAGAGTGATGCCCCCTTACCATAAGGTGTGCACTGATGGCAGCTACCCCAGAAGCATTTTTGACTCACTTTATTCAAATTCCTGCTAGAGCCCCTGGACTTCACGGCTTCTTCTCCAGGTTTTGCCTGGAAAAAACCAACAAACAACAAAATCCCAAAACAACAACAACAAAAGAACCCCAACAAAAACCAACCAAGCAAAAAGAAACCCCAAAAGAACAAACTAGCTGGCTTTGCAGGCTGGTTTGCACTTTAGCTACTCAGGCAGCAAAGGTTGAGTTAGAAAATAAATTTCTGTTCCCCTAAACTGGAATTGATCTGGTAGCTGCTTCCCTAATCTACCTCTTCTTTCAATTTGGGACAGGAGATAAAATGTGACTATTTTTGGCAGGAAGAGGTTTTAGTTTTCAAACAAGTTTATGAAGCAGCCTTTTTAATTTAAAGGAAGTTCAACCAAGTTAAAGAACATTTCTCCCACCTTCAGTATGACTGGTGTCAGTCTTGGAGCACACCCTTGGAGTGACATGTAGGAGATGGACAGCACAGTCCTGGAAGTTATCATCAAGACTTGGCCTAAAGCACAAAGGTACTCTGGACAGAGTGGTCTTTGCTGGTGGGTGAAACAACTCCTTTGTCTGCCTTAGTGGAGTTTTGCATGTGGTAACAAACTCAGGACATGGGTAAAGCAAAAAGACAGTAGGACTTCCCTTGCCCAATTCAGTTTTGCAGAGCCCCAAGAAGCCCAGCTCCTCAAGAATACTCTTGCCTTATTTTTAAAGCAAAACCTGCTGTTGCGTTGGGGTCTTTTTCTGAGATCAGTGCTCCCACCTGTGCCCCACAGGTTTCACAAGGCAGGTACAATACATGTGGTCAGCCCAGCTCCTTGGTGGAGCTCCTGCCATCAGTCCGGTGATAATCCCAGTCTAGGAAAGCAGAAACATGCCAAATTTAGAGTCTGGATCTCACTCCTAAAACATATACATGAGTTCAGATTTACATACAAGGTATCACTACAGTCAAGGCAGGAACAGCTTATGGTACCTATGTGGACACAGGGAATTAATGCCTGTGAGACTTGCCATGCAAAGAATAATTTTTTTTAGAAGTGCTGCTACAGTACTGCTGAAGCTACAGTCCTCCTCCTCGTCTAAAGTCACCATGGGGGTAAATTTAACAGTCAAGTCTGTTTTTACAATGAGGAAGAGGTTATTTTGTTTTCTTCTCTCCCTCTGTAGCTTCTCCTTGCCCGGTGTCTGCAAACACACTCTCTGGACCCTTTATCACAGCTTCACTGTAGCTCCCTGAGGTGGTTTGACCCTGGCTGGAGGCCAGACGCCCACTGAAGCTGCTCTATCACTCCCCTTCTCAGTTGGCCAGGGGAGAAAATATATATTGAGAGGCTTACAGGTCAGATAAGGACAGGGAGAGATCGTTCCACAACTAGCATCATGGGCAAAACAGTCTCAACGCGGAATAAAATGCATCTAACTTATTACCCAAACAAAACAGAGTAGGATAATGAGAAATAAAAACAAATCTGAAGACATCTCCCCCCACCCCTCCCTTCTTCCTAGACTCAACATCATTCATGATTTCTCTCCCTCCTCCCCCCAAGTGCACAGCAGGATGGGGAATGGGGGTTTCGGTCTGTTCATCATGAATTGTCTCTGCCAGTCCTTCCTTTGCAGGGGGAGGACTTCTCATGCTCTTCCCCTACTGCACCGTGGGGTCCCACCCACGGGAGACAGTCCTCCATGAACTTTTCCAGCCTAAGTCCTTTCCCATGGGGTTTCAGCTCTTCACCAGCTGCCCCATTGTGGGTCCCTTCCATGGAATATAAACCTTTAGGAACAGACTGCTCCATCATGGTCCCCCACAGAGTCACAAGCTCCCCCCAGCAAACCTGCTCCGGTGTGGGTTCCTCTCTCTACAGGCTGCAGGTCCTGCCAGGACCTTGCTCTAATGGCTTTGCACCACGTCACTGTGCCCTTCATGTGTCTCCACCTGCTCCCCATCATCTTCCATGGGCTGGGGGGACACATCTGCTCCACCATGTTCTCCACAGGCTGCAGGGCGATCTCTCTCTCCGCTGCCTGCAGTGCCTCCCCTTCCTTTTTCACTGTTTTTGATGTCTGCAGTTTCTTACATCTTCTCACTCCTTTCTCTGGTGGCGAAAAGCTGAAGCTTGCAGTTTTTATTTTCCTTCTTAAATATGTTATGACAGAGGTGCTGATTGGTGGCTCGGCCTTGGTCAGTGGCGGGTCCATCCTTGAAAGAGCTGGTATTGGCTCTGCCAAACCTAGGGAAAGCTTCTATCAGCTTGCCGCAGAAACCACCCCTGCATTCCCCCACTTCCCCCAAAAACCTTACCATGCAAACCCACAACATTCCCTCTATTCCAGAAGGGATTTTTTGGGAAAAAAAAAAGTAATCTGGCATTTACACAGCTTTTCAACCAGCTGCTACCTTTATTTCCATCTCAAGCCACACCTCTGAGCAGAAGGGGCAGCAGGGAATGAAAATGTCACTGCAGGTTTCCTGCTGTCAGCAGGATGTGCTGGACAGTCCCTCCTGGGGCACTGCAGCAGACCCTCTCCTACCACCTTGCCAGGGTAGTGGGGTGAGAACACATAGTCTGCAGGACCCTGGTGCATGGTGATGATGAAACCACGACCCCGTGCCTGTTTGGTCTGTAGGTTTTATTGCATTAAGGCTGGCCAGAAAGGATGCGGTGGTGGCATCTGGGCAACAACTGCCTAACAGAGCGCTCAGGCAGGAGCAACCTTGGCCAGAGAGACTCTGTGGAAGTGGGGGTGTTTGGCATCCAGCCTGTGGTTGCCCACAACAGGCTTCAACCCAACAGGGTTGCAACTCTGGGTATTTCCCATGCTTCCGAAGGGCAATGGGAAGGAGCAGTCCAGCCCCTTCACTTGGCTGGATGGTGCAAAGGAGGTCATCTGCTCTCTGCTGGCAGCCGGGCAGAGTGTGGCCACGGTTGTCCTGGTAGTTCATGCAAGGATGGGATGAGCAAGTGAGCACCCTGAGGGCAAGAAGAAACAGTTCTTCTGATAAGAACTGTCTGGGAGGGAACATGAAACTGGAGCTTTCTGGGGTTTTGTGAGTTGGGAAACTGTCAGTTTGTTTCTACAGTGTGGACAAGTGAGACTTTCAGTGGATTTTTTGCAAAGAAAGAGATTGCCTCAGTCTCAGCATCTGACATGTAATTCTGATTTGTCTTAATCTCTCCTACCAGGCACCAACCACTGGCACATTTCTCACGGGCCAGCCAGCAGCGACACGGTGTGTGTCATCTTCCCACCTGCCATGCAGAGAATGTAAATGCTCCATTACTTGGCTGTGAAAAGAGCATCACTTTGGTTCTTAGTAAGCGGGGGTTGTTAGCAGTTGAAACTGAGTAAATCCACTTTTAGTTTTCATTACTTAACACAGAACATAAGTGCAGGTTCCTGCTGCCAACGCAATGTTGCCCCCCTGACACACACACACGTGCCTTGTCTCTATGCATGGATGTACACAGCATCCTCCTGATGAGGATAGGATCTGCCCTATGAGGAATGGCTGAAAGAACTGGGGCTGTTCAGCCTTGAGAAAAGAAGGCTGAGAGGGGAGCTGATTAATGTTTATAAATATCTCAAGTGTGGGACACAGGGGGAATTGGCCAGCCTCTCTTCAGTGGTCTGTGGAGACAGGACAAGGGGCAATGGCCTCAAGTTGGACCACAGGAAGCTCCGCACCAACATGTGGAAGAACTTTTTCCCAGTGAGGGTGCCAGAGCCCTGGGACAGGCTGCCCATGGGGGTGTGGAGTCTCCTTCTCTGGAGATATTCAAGACCTGTCTGGATGGCTTTCTGTGTGACCTGTCCTAAGGAACCTGCTTTGGCAGGGGGGTTGGGCCCGATGATCTCTCAAGGTCCCTTCTAACCCCTGTGATTCTGTGATTCTGTGATATACTGCAAGATGGACCTGTCCTTAACAGAACTCACCAGACACTGCACCATGTATTTAATTCACAATCTTAATGCTGTTTGAGATGTCTGTTAAGTAAAGTGTGTGTAAAGAACCTGACTATGTTCTCCCACAAATTATTACAGTCACGAAATAGAGGTGACAATCAAGGCAAAGGAGCACATTGCACTTTGGGGAGAAATAATTGCATGGCTTCCCTCTAAGGTTTCCCAAAACTCATACCTCCACATAAAGCTCATGAAATAATTTTTATGGCTCCAAGACAACATGAAGAACAGGGGGTTATTTTTCTATAGAATTACATCGTTACTGGTGTATTTAAGCTATACACACCCAAAAAAAATATATGACAAGCCATACATCTAAAGAATTTACATACCATGTCTTGGGTAATACCTGCAGTGCTGCTGCTGGAATGATGCTGAAACAGAGGGAAACTACGCTGGCAACCATGGTGTGACCAGCAGGTACCAAGGAGGACTGTCCTTTTCCCAAGGCAGGGCTCAGAGCAATGCACCTGACTGCAGCCTTGGGATGTGGCTTTGGGGGAGGGAGGAAGGTGGGGAGCCACCTCAGCATCTGTGGGTGCAGGCAGAAGGAGGTGTGTTTTCTGGAGAGAGGGATGAGCAAGTTGGTGCAAGGAGCTCGGCTTTGCCACAGAGACTGTCCGTGTCCCTGGCACTGCAGCCGGTGTCAGTTTTTAATGACTGGGAAATGGGCTCACTCGTATCCGAGTGTTTCCCCTTGAGAAGTCATTCTGATGTTGAAGCCCAGGAGATTCACAAGGCCTTAGCCAAAGGGAGAAAAAAGAAGAGAAAGAGAAAAAACTTACTCACTGCGCCATGTTTGCACAAAATGACAGGCTGGGTGTAGCGTAAGTAAGAAAACAACATACTCTGTGTGTCATTGCTGTCTTCTCAGCACTTTCTAGCCAGTCTTGTTTTGCTTTCCTTTTATCACATCCCTTATGCTTTGCAGCACAGCGTGGAGCCTGAGTTTGCCTTGTGCGCCCCACTGATATTTGCTGGCCACGGCTACCACCTACCCCAACCCCGGGTGGCTCCCTGAGACCCAGACTCTGGGCTGGCTGCGCCGTGCTTCCCCCACTCCCAGCAGATTGCCTCAGACCGGGCTGGGACCCTTGCTGCATGCTCCCCAGTGCAACACCCGGCCGAGGGAACGATGGAGAGAGCCTTTTTGTGCAGGAGGGAAAGTGAGACCAAAGATCAAAGGGCTGCAGCCAGGTTAATGAACGAAGCATCACTCTCCGCTGGCTGTACGATGGCTTCTCTTCTGCCATATTGCTCGCTGCTCTCTTGTGTGGACATACAGCACCTCTGGTGAAGACCAGGACAATAGCCTCCTGTGTCCGGAGGGAGAAGGCGGCTCACTGTCAGGCAAGTCACAGCACGGCGTCTGCTTATCGCCAGGTTAACTTGGTCAACTGCCATGTTGTCCCTGCTTCTCCTCAGGGCAGCTGCTGCTCTAGGGTCTGACAGAGGTGGGGATGAGGCCACCTTTGGCACAGACCTCTTGGGACTCCTGACCTGAAGCGCTACCACTTCCATGGAGGTACAGGGCATCCAAGTGCACCTCACCACTGCCCTGCTGCACTCTGCTTGCCACCCCTTGCTGAGTTATGGGGGGTCCCAAAATCACCACTGAAGCTGGTGAAAAGGGTGATGCTAGAGAACCAGATGAGGCAATGAAAGAAGAAGAAAAAAGTCAGCCTATTTCTGAGCGCTCATTTCCTTTGAGTCTTGCAGAAGACCATATGCAGCAAAAACATCCTCCTTGCTCCCAGTGACCATCTGTTTCTGGAAAGTACTAAAGGATGGGGCTGTTCTATGGGTTACACTTGGAGTTGGAGAAAGAGAGAAGTGCAGGGTGGTCAGGTGCATAGCAAATTTTAAAACAGATTGCAAAGGAGAATGGGAGAGAGGAACGGCCTGCAGCTCCATCAGGTTGAGAACCTGAAGGCATCTCAAACGCTGGTGGGGAAAAGGCAGAGGCTTGGTCAGACTTTGGGAAAACAGAACTGACAGGAGAAAGCAAAGCTTTTCAGAATTAAAATAAAGTTTTTTACAGAAGACAAAGCTGAAGCAATTTCCTTGTGCAAGGACATTTCCTGAGAACAGCTGCTGTTTCCCAACTCTCTGCTGGATACGCTGATGAGCCATAGCAAAATAAATCCTGTTTAATCAAACAAACCCTTCTAAGTTCAGAGCACTGTTTATATGAATAATGAGGCAATTAATAACTTGCATCAGAAGAAACTGACCGCAACCAAAACCACTGTTTTGCTGGTTTAGCTTCTACTTCCCCAAACCTCAGTACTTCCTCCTGGTGTGGCATGTCTGCTCGTCTGTTAGAGGCACAGCTAGAAAAAGAGTGTTTGCAGAAGCTTTGTCTGAAGAAAAGAACTTATCTCCTCAAATATTTTCTCACAGTTCTTGAGGATGACAGCAATGGCTTGTGGAGCTGATCCTGTGATGACAGCAGTTCAGGTGTGACCAGGCTGTGCTTGGTACCTGCTGCCAGGTGAGACCCATCTCCTGGCGGGCAGATTTGGTGCATGCTTTCCACTCAATAGGCTTTTCAGAGATGAAATGCTTTCCCTTGGCTGCCCCTTATGAGCACAGCTCTTTCTTGCAGAGTTTTGGGCTGAAATACGGACGGCCAAAATGCTCGATCAGAGTCCAGCGATTCTTAAGATGCTGCTAGACCCGACTTGCTTTCGTGTTCCCAGGTCTTTTTCCCCAGAATTGTGCTTATTTCCTTATTTTGAAGCTATCACTGTTGTTATAAGATGCAGCTCAAAGTGTTTCGCTGCAGAGCAGCCACGGCACTTTGCAGAAGACATCTGCACGTTTCCATCTGGCGTGCCATGCCCTCTGCGTGCACATGTTTCAACGACAAAGTATGAACAAACAGGTGGCCAGCAGCAGCAAGCCCACCCAGATAAGCTGTTCTTCAGCAAAAAGTCAGCTGTAGCCCACGTGCCACAGCAGGAGTTAACATCAGGGGTTCTGTGCGTGAAGCATGGACGAACCGAGACAAAAATCTTAATATTCCAGTTCCTGAGACATTTCATAACATCTCTGGCCATCTGTCCTTTGCAAGACCTTGCGGTAAGTACAGTGAGGGCAGACAATATTTTGTGCAACAAGGGTTGGCATGCTTTTCCCAGAAACCCCTCCCTTGCCCTGAGCCTAACTGCATCAGTGCCAAGGTAGCTCCAGTTGCTCAGGCGGCCTGTCCTGTTAAATTCACATGGCCGAGGCGCGTAATCCTTCTTTAGTGATACTATGCTCAAGCCATGCTAAACAACCGCTGTTGTGCCTCTCAAGGAAAATCAAGTTTGTGAGCTGGGATGTCTGGCCAACTCCTTCCCCCAGCTTAAAGGGCAGAAAACCAGAAGGCAAGGAGCTGAAGGCAGGAACGCAGTTAGGAGCTGTCAGCATGAGTCTCCAAGCTTGTTTAAAGGCCGAATAATCTAGGAAGCAGGCTCCTTGTACACTTCCCATTTTCAAATTGCTCCTTACTTAGATTTTAAAGAAATTTGTGGATAACAGGGGAGTGAACTCAGGCAAATTATCCATGATGACAGGAAGGATCCGTGCAGGATGAAGGATTAATAAATACATTTCCGTTCTTCATAGGGTGCAATCCCTGAGCAAAGGAGCAGCCACACAGTGTCCCAGCCCTGAGGAGCACAAGGCTTTCAGGTCTCCATGACTTGCAGATGAAGCTCTTGGGTTTTGCTGGGTAGCTTAGCCACCACCCCAAGTGACCAGTGGTACCTCCATACTTGTCTGCACTTCTCCAGAAGCTGAGCTGGCTGCAAGGCAAAGAGCAACCCTTCACCCCCACCTTCCAGCAGATGCTTGCAAGGCTGCGTGGTGCCCGTAGGACCGAGCGCGTAGGACCCCCTGCCGTGCCTGCAGAGCCTGCTCCTTCACTAGGCGCCTGCACAGGAAGGGCATGGGGCTCTTCAGTGGCCTCTCTTTCTTGGAAGATGCTGCCAAATCAGCACACCACCATGGCTATCTGAAATGGAGCAAGCAAACTTTATGAGTTGCTCCTGAGCTTTGGTTCAGTCCTACTACTAAGTCTGCCCAAACAGGGGTCAGGATCCGGCACTCAGATCCCTGCACAAGCTCCTTGGTCAGCTCTGGATGCTGGAGATGTGGGTCCACAGGTCTAAGTGTGGTCTCCTAGGTCAGTCAGAACTGAAAGCTGCATTGTTACAGAACAATGACTATGTTTTCTTCCTTTTTTGCCACTAACTACCACTTCTTTTTCTGAAAAACAAAAAAGAGGCAATTCTCCCTTTCTTTGGAATTGCCCTCAGCACCAAAAAAGCCCGACTTCTGCCAAACCCTGCTGCAATCTGCTTCTGCCTGTGGTATAAAGAACTGGTGGTAGCACTAGGTGGTTAATGTGAGCAAAGGGAAGTTTGCAGAAAGAGGTTGTTGGAGACCAGCTGACATACAGTGAAAAACCAAGAGGCCTGGGGAGCTTGTCTGCTTGTAGATGAGCCTCAGCAAGCCCTTCAGTTTCAAGCTCTTTTCTATAACTGAGCCATCAAGCACCTCAGCTCTCTGTCCACTGTGTCATCTCTTTTCTCACTGATGTCTTTAGCTCTAGCCAAAGATACTTATTGCTGCAGGTAAAGTTGCATCGATGAAGGCTTCTCACAGCCTGAGGAGGATGCTGTTGGCCAAGGTGCAAAATTGAGCCATGACTGTAGGGAATAAATTAGTAGGGATGGATCACCACAGCAACTAATTGCAGGTTTTGGAGAAACCTTAAGGCAGCTTCTCTGAGGCAGTTACCAGGGGCTTCTCAGCTGGAGTGTATTTGCAGTAATTTTTCTGATTTAATAGAGCTGTTCTGCTTCCTAGCAGCTGGAAAGCTGTCCTTTTTATCATGTACCTATTCTGCTGCCTTTCTGCTGGGAAAAAAAATCGTGAGCTGAGTTACTTAAATCAGATATAAATCGACAAGTTAATTCCTTTGAAATGAATGGTGAAAGAAAAAAAGCAGCACAAACAAGATAAAATTAGAAATATTTATCAAAATGTAAAGTGTAAGGGCTGGTGGCACTGTGCTTCCCTGGCTTTCAGGCACAGTGCAGTTCCTTAGACCACACACATGTTGCAGGAGACACCCTGAGATCCAGAAAGGTTCTTGTGCAGCTTGCTTTGATAGCCACCCTGATCAGAGATCAACCGCCCTGCCTGTGTCCTTCAGCAGCAGCGCTGCCCTTCTCTGAGCAGTGTGTGTGTAGTTAAGGACACTTTCCTGCGTATTGTATCGATTTTCTTCCCCCCCTCTCTTTTTTTAGCTCTGTAAATAGAGCCGGAGAAGATAAAAAGCTGATGGGCCCAGAGATTTGTCTATGAGTTGCAATGAGTTCAGCTGACTTGACAAGAGCTCCTGGCACATCTTGCCTGCGCTGGCCCTGGCCCTCCAGGCGGGGAGAAGGGTGCGGGATGGGTGCAGTGGTGTGGATTAGCAATAGGTGGCACACTTGAACAGGGTAACCCCTGCCTTCACCCCCACCCCACACCTTCCCCCCCAAGAAATCCTTTGCAATGAACATGGACAGCCTTTGCTCTCCCTCGGCTAAGCTGACTGTCTGCACGTCTGCAGGCAGATAACACCCACATCCACACCCACTGCAGGGAAGCAGAGCTGCTGGGCAGTCAGCCTTGGTCAGCTCTTGCATGTGGCTGTAGGCCTCTCACTCTGTTGGTATGACATTTGTCAACTCTGTTAAGGACAAGACCTTTCTTTGGTCTACTGCTCCGTTCCCCTACTCAGTCGTTCTCGATGGGCACCTGCAGGACTTGACCTTGGTCTGAAGTTCCATCACACCAGCCTGGCACCAGCCATCTTCTCCCTGCATCGCCTGGCCAGGATGTTGCTGGGACCCGTCTTCTTCTCCAGGCAGCCAAAGCCTCTCTTGCAAAGCCCATGAGAGGCTCCAAGCACTGGCTGCATCTGCACGAGTAATTTATGGTAGTTTGTGAAGCTAGACCAAAACCTTGGCAAACAGCACGATGTTTTCAGGCGCACTTGAAACGAAAACCTTTCGTGGGGTTTGTACTTAGTGAAAAAGACACAAAAAACCCCACCACCTGTCTGTTTGGGATCAGAATGTTTCACGGGTGAAGGCAGAAGGGCACCCTACCAGCCTGGTGGTTTTTTCATTTGTCGAAGTGCAAACATCATTTGAAAGCCAAACCGCAAGGGCAGCGTGTGAGGTGCGGCGAGCCTCGCGCTCAGGAGCTGAAACCTGGCGTGCTGACTCCTCGTAGCACTTCACCTGCCTTTTGTTTGTAAAATTATTTTTATTTTCCAGCTGAAGCTACTTGCTAAATTCACCTCTCCCCCCCCCCCCCCCCCCCCCCCACGCCTCCTGCTTTCCCAAAAGCTGTTGGAAATGACTCAGCCGTGCACGCAGCACAGCAGGGCAGGGCTGCAGCTGGGCAGCGGCAGATGCTCTTGACTCAGACTGGACCCTGGCACCCCTCTAGAGAAGAAACTCCTTCTTCAAGCAAAGACCTCCTTGGCCCCATGGTAGATACCGGGTACCCTTGCTTCATCATGCAGTCTGCACACCCCTGATGCCCTGGTCAACCCCCAGCTTGCCTGCAGATGGGATGAACACCAGATCAGCAACCTGCAGCTCCTCCCAAAGCAACTCCAAAAACAGTGTTTCCAAAGAGAAGGAGTCTAAAATGACAAGAGCCATCTGCCAAGTCTGATGGGCAAAAGTGTTATGGTTTTGCTTGAACTTTAGATAAGAAGATAGCACATTTTTTCATCACAGCTCCACCACCAACAGCCACTTTCACACTTCGCTTTATAAAACTCACCAAAGCAACAACAGGATAGATGGGTTTCATTGTTCCCTTTCTCAAAGACACCCTGATGTTTTGCCCTATTTTGACTTCCATCTGGGTGCATCCACATTGCCCTTTAACATTAAAGGCATTAACATTAAAGTTCATTAACATTAAAGTTCTTAAATAGCCTTGTGAGGAAGGTGATAGAAGCATGCATAAACCAAGAAAAAGGCGTGAAAGGATTTGGTCAGAGCTGCAGTTGTAAAGGCTTTACCCACCTTATAGATAGATTTATATATATATATATATATAATTTTGTGCTTTTTTTTATGCTGAAAGAACAATGCCTATTTGATTTTAAAGATGGCAGAGGAAAAAAGAGTAGAACCAGCCAATTGAAAGAGTACTGTGTGCTGCTCTAGGGCCCACAGTTTAAGAAGGATATGAAGGTGCTCAAATGTGTCCAGAGGGTAACAAAGCTGGTGAAAGAGCTGGAAGGAATTCCTGTGAGGAGCAGCTAAGGACTTTAAATTTATCTAGCCTGGAGAAGGGGAGGCTGAGGGGCAACCTCATTGCTCTTTGCAGCTTCCTGAGGAGGGGATGTGGAGCGGGAGCTGCTGAGCTCTTCTCCCTGGGATCCAGGGATAGGACATGTGGGAATGGTTCAAAGCCGCATCAGAGAAGATTTAGACTGGGCATTAGGAAGCATTTCTTTAGTGAGAAGGTGGCAAAACATTGGAAGTGGCTTCCTGGAGACCTGGTTGATGGCCCATGCCCATCAGTGTTTCAGAGGCATTTCTACAATGCACTTAAAAACATGCTTAAACTTTTGGTCAGCCCTGAAGAGGTCAGGCAGCAGGACTACATGCAGGACCCTTCCAGGTGAAATATTCCCTTCTCCATCCCCTTACCCTCTTTTTCTCCTCCCTTACAGCTTCCTTCCTTTCCCACTCCCATCCACTCCCCTTTCCCTTCCCTCTTGAGGACTCCGTAATGATGAGACAGTTCTTTGCCTGAAAGGCCAGGGCTTTTTTCATCTCCAAACCCACTACCAAGGACACACATCACAAGGGTTGAGTGGTAGCAGCAGTTTACCATCTTTTTCTCAGTTCCCAGCAGATGCTTACCAAGCATGAGCACCCTGTGCATGTGGAGCCAGGAGCAGGCTGCTGCAGTCCTCCATTTAGCTTGAAAAAACCTATCACTTGGAGGCTGGTGAAGCAAAGTGAGAGCACAGAAAGTCACAAACTGCCTATGTCTCATGGGGAGCCAGGGGTGTGATTATCAGGCTGAGAGAGTTGGGGTTGTTTAGCCTGGAGAAGAGAAGACTCTGGGGAGACCTTATAGTGGTCTTCCAGTACCTGAAAGGTGCCTGTAAGAAAGCTGGGGAAGAACTGTTCACAAGGACATGTAGAATAGGATGAGGAGTAATGGTTTTAAACTAGGAAAGGGGAGATTTAGGTTGGATATTAGGAAAAAGTTCTTCAATATGAGAGTGGAGGATCACTGGAACTGGTTGCCCAGAGAGGTAGTGGAGGCCTCATCCCTGGAGACATTCAAGGTCAGGCTTGATGGGGCTCTGAGCAACCTGATGTAGTGAAGATGTCCCTGCTCACTGCTAGGGGGGTTGGACTAGATGATCTTTTAAAGGCCCCCTCCAACCTATGATGCTATGATTATGGTGAATCAAATATTAGCCTTTGCCAGCAGCAGGAAAGCAGCTGACTGACTGATGCACAAAGGCAGCATTCTCAAGAGCAAACTGAAACGGTTCAGAATGTGCTTTTATGCTCTTGTGTTGGTAATGAATGTTTTTCACATCAATCTTTACCTTGGTGTATCCAAAACAACACCCCAAACATCGCCACTCCTAGTTTATAGTGTTTTTTTCCTCTGGCAATTCTTAATTCCTTTTTTTGTTTCAGCCTTTGAGAAGAAAGGGCCACGACCAATGTCACATATCACTTAGGATGGGCAACTCAAAGAACGTGGCAGCAGGAATACAGGCTGAGCAGCAGGAGTACAGGCTGAGCAGTGCCTGTTCCCTGAAAAGGGAGGATTTGAAGAATAAGGACCAGAAGTGAACACACACAAAAAAGGCAGAGGAGGAGCTTAGTGTTCTCCAAAGTATCACACTTACTGAAGTCAGTCCTACTTTCCCCCCCCACCTCCAGAAATCACTCTGTTGTTCTTGGCCAGCAATAGGCAAGAGAGCCAGAGAGAGATAGGCACCTTGGAGCACCAGGAAAAACCTATCCGAAAGGCACCCAGAGTAGCCCAAACAAAGGGCTGTGCTCAGGGCTACAGAAGGAGTGGAAGCAATCCCTGGGATCCTCCCTTGGGCCCTGCAAAAAAACCCTGAGGACCAGTTACAATCTGCTGTTCCCTGCACATGTGAGCAAGGCCAACCTCCTCCTCCTCCCACAGGCTGATCATGCCAACCAGGAAATGCCCAAGACTTAATCTTCCTCAGTCTGGAGCCAGAATCTCAGGACTTCCCTGAGTAGCCACATGCACCCGCCTGGTCAACCCTGGGGGTAAGAATCCTTCCCAAAACACTGGGACCCCTGGCAACATCTCATTTCCTATGGCTTCTGGCCCTGTGTCTTCAGGGAATGAGGACAGAGAGCTCTGCAGGGCTCCTCCAGAAGGCATTACCCTAGTCTTGCCACTGGGGTAGGCAATGGTTCTCATCTCTGGAGGGGGAGCTGGTGTCTGTTCCCTGAGGGCTGAAGCAGCGTTTCCATCCATCCAACCATTCATTGGATAGGCTTTGATTGTGGCACCACCAGGATCTGGCCTTGCAGGAAAGAACCTCCAGCAGCCTCGTCCAGCCTTCCTCCCTCCAAATAATTCCACCGACTCCTCCAGGACTTCCTCTGGGAAGCAGCTGAGCAGGCTGGCTGCGGAACATGGGAGGATGTCCTCTTTATCCTGAACCATGGCATTTCGACTGTTGCATTGCCGAGGGGTGGCACTGTGACACGGGGGTAGTGGCCCCCTGCCATGTGAAGCCCTGCCCAACACCTCTCACCCAGCATCCTTCAGAGAATCCCAGAGCCATTCTGGTTGGAAAGGACATTTACGATCATCAAGCCAACCATTCACCTAACACTGTCCACCACTAAGCCATGTCCCTAAGCACCACATATACATACCTCCAGGGACGGTGACTCAACCACTTCTCTTGGCAGCCTCTTCCAAGGCTTGACAACCCTTTTAGTGAAAAAAGTTTTCCTAACAGCCAATCTAAACCTCCCCTGATCTAACTTGAGGTCATTTCCTCTTGTCCTGCTGCTTGTTACTTGGGAGAAGAAACCAACAGGCACCTGGCTACAACCTCCTTTCAGGTAGTTGTAGAGAATGAGGTCTCCCCTCAGTCTCCCTTTTTTCCAGCTAGACATGCCCAGTTCCCTCACCTGCTCCACATAAGACTTGTGGTTTATACCTTTCACCAGCTTTGTTGACTTTCTTTAGATGCACTCCATCACCTCAACTTCTTTCCAGTAGTGAGGGACCCAAAACTGAACACAGTACTTGAGCTGCAGCCTCACCAGTTCCTAGTACAGGGGGACAATCACTTCTCTAGTCCTGCTAGCCATACTATGCCTGACAGAAGTTGGTCTTCTTGGCCACCTGGGTCCACTGATAGCTCGTATTCAGTGAGCCGTCAACCAACACTCCCTTGCCCTTTTCCCATGAGCAGCTTTCCAGACACTCTTCCTCAAGCCTGTAGGATTTCACATGGTTGTTGTGACCTCCTGGGCTCAGCCCATTGATCCAGCCTGTCCAGATCCTTCTGTAGAGCCTTTCTACCCCTCAAGTACGGGTCCCGTACAACTTGGCATCAATCTGCAAGCATACTGAGAGTGCGCTCGATCCCCTCATCCAGATCATTGATGAAGACACTAAAGAAGATCGACCCCAGTACTAAGCTCTGGGGAACGCCACTTCTCACTAGCTGACAGCTGGATATAACTCCATTCACCACCACTCTTTGGGCCTGGCTGTCCAGCCAGTTTTTCACTCAGCAAAGAGCTCCCCTGCCCAAGCCATGAGCAGCAAGTTTCTTCAGGAGAATGCTGTGGGAAATGGCGAATGACAAAACACATAGCCCTGCTGATACATATATATATATATATATATATATACATACATATGGTATGTAAAGTTTGGAAATATTTAAATAGGGACAAAAAGGAAGGGCAAACTTCTGCCTGCATCAGCAGGTTTGACTCTTCTGGTTTTCCTGAAGTGCTCTGCAGCTGTGCACGGAGGTCTTCTGATAGCTGGTAAAAGAAATATGACTAATCAAGATGGGAAGTGGTTTTCCTGCATGTAGGTTGATTTTGTTAAAATATTTCTGCTTTGAATAGCAAAGGAACGCTTCAGAGAAAACATGTTTGTTAAAAGTTTTGATTGTATTTCCATTCTGGGCATGAGAAAGCTTCGAGTATGGAGAAACAAGGACCTCTCCTAGTAAAACCAGACTTCTCAAACCCAGTATCGCTGAGGCAAGGAGCAAGCAAGCCCAGAAAACTCCTACAAATAAAATTGTGCTGGGTTTACTTCTCCATCTGAAAATAAAGCTGCACCTTGAAGAAAACACCTCCACAATAAGCCTCTGCAGCTCTCATTCAATGTCTCTGGGCAGGCTTTCAGCTCTTGGGGGGGAGGGGGAGTGGGACTTTGATGCCCTGTCAGAGGAGAATGAATGGGACATTGTAGGCACCAGGCTGGTTGTGGCTGACCCTCAAGCAGGTTTTATTCCCATGGTGGGATGAAGTGGTTCAGCCCCAGACAGTAGGTGAGTACCACACACCACTCACTCACTCCCAGAGAAGAAACAGACAGAGCTTCCATGGGCTGGGATAAGGACAGCTTACTGACAAAATCACTGTGAATGTAGAACAATAACAGCTAATTACACACACCCAGTGATAACACAGAGTACCTTATTGATCTGACAATTACAGAGTGCTGCACAACATCAAGGACGGACAGCCCAGCCATACACAGACTGTCCTAGAGGCACCAAACCTATATCCTTCCCCAGCCAGCCCTTTTTATGGGGGAGTGATGTCAGGTGGTGTGGAAACAGCCCCAGCTACCTCAGCTCACCTGTACTGGCTGCCTGGGGAGGTTAACTCTGGCCTGGCCAGAACCAGGACATATGTATGCATTGCTCATACCTTTGATATGGCTGTGCAAAGGTCAGCTGGCACAGCTTAAACTGGTGAGGAAGGTGAGTTTAAAATTGTTGCCAGTTTTTTCCAGCCATTGGTGAGCAACTCCCTTTGTTCCTTTAGCACAGGGGATCAGAGGCAGGAATTCAAACTGCTGAAAGAAACCAAACCAGTTATGAAGCTTCATCTAACGGTACACGAAACGGGTGGTTATGAGCACCACAAAACCATACGAGTGAAATCTCAGTTTATGTCTGGTTATGTCTATTTATATATGTATGTATCAGATTCATGCCTTCCTCCCATCAAGGCAAGCTAAATTAATATAAGCCACATTTAGATCAGATGCAGGGTAACCATTTGTATACAGGCTTCTCTAGAGTTGCTTTTGAGCTGGCGTGAAGACAAAATGCCCTACTCATCTTTTCTAGAAACTGAGTCAAAGCACCACCACGTGTTCCTGGAGTGAGGACTGGTACATTTTTGTCTGCTTCCTGCACTCTTACTGAAGTCAACACAAAACCAAGCACCAGACTAAACTCTAATGTTACTGGTCCCCTATTTATCCCCGATGTCCATTATCCCCAGGAGCTGTAAAAGGCAGAGTGGACTTGAGGCCTCTTTAGGGGACACCGTGAGGACCTGTCAGAGTGTGACTGCAATTGTAGCGATGGGTTGCTGTCAAACTGTATTTTGCTTATCCCTTTTTGCTCTCTTTTTCTGCCTGGGCAGTTAAATAGAACAAGGATGCAATCAGACTCTGGAGCACTGTTCTCAGCTTGCTTCCCAGGTTTTTTTTCTTTGGTTTTGGAGGTTTCTTACTTCTGGCCTTCAGTGACTGCCCAGGCAATGGGTAGGCTGCCCTGCAGCGAAGCAGGGCACACTCGGTTGAAACACATGGGGAACCTGCAGTGGGGACACTTCCCTCACCCTTCCTGGGATGTGTGAGGCTGTGCATGCAGTGGTGGTGATGGAGGACAGGGCCGGCAGCATCCAGAGCTCACACATCCAGTCAGCCCCTCTCCTTTAGGGTGGCTCCCTGTGGGGTGGGAGTTTTCTGTGGGGTCATGGAAGCCTGGATGATGCCACTGAGGCTCTGGGTGGTGTCTGGGGGTTTGCCCAGACCTCTGAGACCAGGACTGCAGAAGGTATTCAAGTACCATTGAATATGACTTTATGGAGGGTCTCATGCCTGTCCAAAACTGTGGTGATGGGGAGCAGAGGACACAAAGGACACCTTAATCTCTGCTGGCAGGACCTGAGGTTGGGAAAATTGAAGCTGTCCTCAGCAAATCACTGTTTCCTGATGAGAACCTCAAAGTTGAAACCTCAGCTATGAATCATCTGCCCTTTAAAACTCCTTGGGGTTGCAATCACTTCTGCCTGTGGGCTAAGGACAAGAGTCAAATCAGTGAGGTTACCAGTCCTCTGAGGTAAATAAAACACACCCATGCTGGCTCCCAAATTTGCTGTGCTTTCACTCAGCAATTGTCTCAGAAATACAGTTACCCAAAGATCCCTGTGCTCACATCAAAGGGGTAGTCCCAAACTGCATTAGGGATGGGAAGATAGAATGAGGCCAGAAAGAAAGATCACTGGAGCATTTCACCCAGCTCTTTGTGCAGCAACCCTGCTCCTGTAAGTGAAGCTGTGCCCATGTGGCTAAATTTGACTCTCTGGGTTGCTATCCTGATGGGCTGCAAGGGAAAAAATGAAAAGGGAGAAGAAATGCACAGGAGCCAGCTGGGTTCTTGCTGTGGAACTGGAGCCATCATGATGATCAGAAATACTTACTCTTAATTTTATTAAAATAAAGCCAGACAGGGACAATCTGGGTGGGGACAATCTGGGCCTTAACACATCTTCCTCTTCCCAGCGCTTCCCTTCCGAGCTTAGCTCTGGGCCTCTCCTTCCCACATGATGTTTTGCAATCTCTGCTTCTTGTGCTGTATGCTGCAACCCAGACAGCCCTGTGATGACAACTGGGGTCTGATGCATAGCAGTGAACATTCAGATTATTTAAATAGTGTGGTTTTTGGAGTTGGGACTTCAGGCTCCACATTCAGATGTCCTTAATTCATCTCTTCTGGAGATAAGCCAGCTTATTTTTTTAATATTTTCTTGGAGAAACTAGCATGTCTTATAGGTGCCACAAAAATATCACTGCAGTGTCAGGGAAGACAGCAGGCCTGCTAGCGGCCTAGCTCTCTTCTCCCAAGATTTAGGCCCTGACAATATTCTTCTGTTCCCATGAGAAAGGAAAAGTTACTCACGCTGAGAGGATCTTAATAATCACATTCTCAAAACACAGTGGCCTTGCTGATAGGGGTACAGGCCACCCTAAACCAAGAAGCAGTTATGGGAAGGTATCTGGGAGTAACGGAACATGTTAGGAACCAACCATAACAAGAGGGTCAAAACAGCAGGTGTGCGGATGCTTTTAGGTATTAAAGGTAAACTAAAGATGTTTAACTCTAAGTTAGGTTTATCAGAACTCGTTATAATTACTAACCAATCAATATGGTGTGAACAGTGTGTGTAACCAATTAGCAGTTTTTTAGTTTGCAGTAATAAAGGTATATAATCTGTGTGATTTCACCTAATAAAATGGCTTCCTGGCTTCCTGGCTTCATGGCTACACCTAAAATTCATATCGAATTGCATGTTGCTCTCTGCCAGACGCCACACTGCAGAATGTGTGACTGAGTGAAGTGCAAGACCAGGAGACAAAGACCCCAGGCCAAGGCATACGACTTGCTACCCAGGACTGGTTACACCTTTGGTTACCACAACCTAGCTTAGGTTCTTTGTCATCTGCTGAGCACCACTCACGGGCAGGTCTGATCTTCACAGTACTTTGTCTGTGCTGCTTTGGAGAGCTACAGGGCAATGGGGAAAAGCATGCATGGTTTGGAAGATTTCTCTTCTTTTCTGGAGGGACACGGAATAGCAATTCCAGGGCATGAGAGGAGGAGCTGACAAAAGCTGGTAGCAGAGCAGGAGGTACGTCCAAGTCCTACCACCAGCACTGCTGAACCAGACAGTGATGCAGCTGCAATGCCAAAAGTGGAAGCCAGGGCATGTAGTCAAATAGGCTTTGCAGAAAGCGGAACTAGATGCTCTGGGGCCAGATCCTGCTCTTGGTTTACAGCAGGTAAAATTAAGCATTAGCTTGTTACAGAAGACAAGCTCCATACTCAGCTGGTGACACTGGCAGCAGAGCTTGGTTCCTTGGGTATAGTGCGGTGCAGCAGATGAGGAAGAGGCACTGGAGCCCCTCAGGGTACAAAAAAAGAAAGATCAACTCAACCATGGCCAAGGCTAAAGACTGTGCAAATGTTCATCTTCATCACCTGCCTTCTGCTTCCCTCTCAGTGCCATGATGCGCATCCTGCCCTGTCTGGCTGTCCATGGCCTCCCTGGAACACCCCTCACTGTGACCTGAGCTTGTGCTCTTGCTGCTTTGCTTTAGTTACCCAAGTTCATTGTTCACCTCAGCTTTTCGCTTGTTGTTGGCAATTCATGGCTGATGTGCTACATGGGATGACAGGAAGAAAGGAGCTAAGGTCCCTTTGACTCCTCTTGCTGAACCTATGCTGGCTGGGAAGGTCTTGGGTGCTTTGGCTGTTGGGGTAGAGTCTGGGGGACACACGCACCTCCAGCAGAGATGAAGGGGCTGCATACTGACACACTGCAGGGCCAGAGGCTGTGTGAGGGTAAGAAACACCATGCCATAGCCTAACAGGGTAGCTATCTGCACTGGGGAGCCCTCACTTTGCTCCCTGCTCCAGCATTGTTCCAACATTGAACATTCCACCCCATTTAACGGTGTAATGTGAAATCCATGGGCACCCGAGGACGCCAGCTCACAGTCAGAGGCAGAGAAGCTGGCTGACAACTGCAGCAGTCAGGGAGACAGCGGCCTTTGTATGATGAAATGTATAGGGGCACTCTGTCCAGAAAAACAGACTGTAAGGGTATCTGACAATTTGGTGAGGGGTGGGGGGGGAGGAGCCTTGATGCCCAAAGGCGACCAGTGCTGTTCCCACACCAGCCTTTGGCTCCCGCCATCTGTGCACCTCTGCAGCCCCCAGAGCCAGCAGCTGCTGCCCTGTGCTGCAGTGCCGAAAGCTGCTCTCTCCCACGCTCCTGCACGGCTCCTGCCAGAGCCCACACCACTGGATGAGGAGGTGGAGGAGGCTGAAGCAGATCCAGGCTGGGAGGTAGGTAATACTTGCGGGCACGGGGATTTGTTTTACCTACCCAGCACTAGGGAAAGCTTGCCCAAACCCTGGCTCTTTACTACAAGGGGCCTGACTGGTAGCAATACTTTATCTTGAGGACAGCCTGTTGTTTTCCTTCTTGCGCCTGCCCATTGGTTTTTGTACTCTGAGAAGCCCAGTTGCTGCCCCACGTCCCCTCTTCCCACAGCTGCCTTTGCACTGTCTTGGGAGCTGCTGTGTCGAAATTTGGTGGATCCTTTTTCCCCCGGTGACCCCTGTATTTTTGCACCTATGGCCCTGGGTGACAGTGACCTGGTGCATCTGTCAGCTCTGTGGCCTTTCTCACCTTTGATAATCCCATCCCTAGAGCCTGTGCCGGAGGCGAGAATGGATTTGAAACACGGGTGGTGTCCTGGGGAGGGAGCAGCACAGAGGGTGTTTCCAGCTCAGGTGCTGCATGTCCACACTTTCTCACCTGGTAAGCCCCCTGAAAACACTTCAAAGGAAGTGTGAGAGCTCTGTATAACCCCTGGCACTCCTGTCTGCCAGCAGAGCTGCCTGCCTTTTACAAGAACATGATTTTCTCTCCATGCATGGCAATTCCCTCCCTGCTGCAGCAGCAGGCAGTGCCTGCCCAGACAACTCTCTTCCCCGCCACCTGCCACTCGGCTCTGCACCGTGCTGCTGTGTGCCCACACAGAGAGCTGGCCACTCTGCTGACACTGTGGAAAGCTTTTTGTTTACAGGACGATTGGATGCCAACTGTAGCTATGGCAGTGTTTTACTAGGCCAGCCTCTCTGAGTCCTTCCCAGGTTCCTCAGCCAGCTTCTGAATGGTTGCATGCATATTCAAAAATTGACATGAATTTATTTCCTTAAGAGTTCCTCAGAGGACCACCAAGCACCCTTGGGATCAGCGTTTTGATGGCAGGCGGTGAATGTTACTTCTGACATGGTTCAGTAACACCTAAAGGTCTCCCTTGCGTGATCTTCTTGGCCACCAGACTCTCAGGCTGTAGCTTAGCACCTCAGACCTACGATAATACAAACCCCAGCTTTGTGTTAAAGGCATATCTGGATGTAAGGCTTGTAGATGATTCCCAAGGCTGAATTTCTAACGCAGAAAGTGATTTAATGACCATTTTTTGGGTCACAAATTTCTAGAGAGCCTGGAGACAATTGTTCAATCTCTCTATGTAGTCACTTTGTCCTCTTGTGCAAGTAAAAAAGATGGGTTTTATGCAAAGCTTAGCATTGAGAAGACAAACGAATAGCATGTCTGGCTGGGAAGGTACATTAACCGTTAACCTCCTGTGGTATGCGTGGTCAGCTGCTATCTGATGTCTTATCTGAATACCTATTCATGTTTCAAAAGGCAAAGAAAACCCTCATTGTGCAGCTTTTTTTTTTTTAAATGTTTTTTTTTTTAAATTATGATGTGATTTCACTTTGCTGCCTTGGGCCATGGATCTATTTCATTGCGTTACAGTGGAGAATTTCTGGTCTAACTCTCTGTTTATAATTTTCCAAACCTGCAATGAGATATAGTAAGAATTAAATGGGGGTTGTTCTGTTCTTGTTCTGCTCCATCTTCAGACCCATTTACCTGTTAAAAGTCCTAAGTAATCAAAAAGACAAGGCTTCTTTGTCCCAACTTAGGACATTTACCGTTGGCAAAGTAATGTGCGGTGCTTTCCCAGTACTGACTGCCCCCACTTGTACTCCAGGCTCTTCCTTAAGGAAATCTCACACAGGGAGGCTTTCAGAGTTTAGACTCAATCTGGCTTTCACCTACTTGATTAATAAAGATGAAGCAAGCAGAGCAGCATTTTGAGTAAAGGAGTAACTCGCTTTTGTTATTGGCTATTCAATTCTATTTGAGACTAATACAAGAGATTGTTTTTTCTTTGAGGGTTATGTAAAGCACTGTGGCTTAATCCTGGATTTCTGGATTTCTTGGATGTCCTTTCTCTGTCCAAGAAATGGGAACACGCTACTATTAACCTTGTTTATGAAAATTGGTCTTCTATTTGGTCCTGGTCAGAAAGACATGTTCACACCTAGTGATTTCGAAAGGTTTAACGACACTCTTGACTTATTAGTCTTCTGTCTACAGCCTTACAAGAGGGCAGGTATGAAATCTTGATGGTTCTTGGAATTATTGGAGTGTATCAGAAAAGAGTCAGCAAAAGAAACACTGAGTGTTGTAAAAGGAAATATAGATTCTATCTACCCAGAGGCAAAAGTTCATCTGGTTTGTCCCACTCATTTGAAACCCACAAGAGCCCCTCTGCTGCTTTCAGTACAGCAGAAAAACATGAAACTGCAGTTTGGTAATGAGAAGGAAACCTGCCTTTCTGCATAGTGGAAAGACACTCCTCCCCCACTTCAACCACATTTCTTGCTGGGTCTTTCAGAACACTTTGGGCCATATCTCTTATTGTCATTGAGTTGTGCGTGTCTGTCCACAGCCCACAGGAGAGGCGGACGGTGCAGGCGGTAGGAGTGTGAGCTCCGCTTTACGCTTGGCTAGACTTAGGTGTCCTGCTTCCTACTAAAGTGAAGGGAGGGTAAGAAGGCTTGATGTGTAAAGCAAACTCCTTCCCGTCAGCATAAACGTGGTTGCGCTGAAGCCAAAGCCACACTTGCAGCCCCAGAGCCCTGAGCTGTGGTGGGATGAGTTCCTGCCCATACCCCGGTTTCCACCGCTTCACCTTGTCCTGACAGCAAATCCTGGCTTGTCTTCCAGTGAGCAGCAGGCCTTCAGGCTTCATGATTTTCTTGTTTTCTCCAGCAGCACTATATAAGATTAGAAGAGAGTTTAAGCATGGTGAGTATTGATCCCTTCAAGTTTTGTACCTGCAGCACTGCCTACGTCCTTGAGTAAGCCCAAGGTATCTGCTCAGTGGTAGCTTAGTCTGTCTTGCCTGCTCCTGATGTCTCCAGATAACTTGCTGGGCAAAACTGCGACACCCACGTAAAGGCACTGAGTGTGGGTGGCCTTCCTTTCCCCCCAGCAAGCTCTGGCTCATGGGCTCAGCATAGCTGCACTTCTTTGCAGCGGTGTAGATGGTGGATGTGCCTGATGTGGACACCAGGCTCCCTGGTGGGTCTTTCATGTTGAAAAACAAGGTCTCAAGAATCCTGAGCTGCAGCCCTTGAAAGAAAGCTCTACACCCCTGGGTCTCTTGACCAGAAAGGTTTGAAAGTTCTTTCTGATACCAGTGAAAAGCCCCCGAGTTGCAACATCTAATCACAGCACAAAAGGGCATAACTGTCTGTATTTTTCACAGTCAAGTCCTTTCGGCCTTATTTTCAACATTGTGAGCTTGACCAGCTTGTGCCAGTGCAGTTGCCGTGCGCTTGCTGCCGTGGCCTTTGACTCAACAGCTCTCGTACAGCGGGCTGAGCTAACCACGAGGTTTTCGGCGCTTTTCATATCTTGTACATTTCCTGCAAGAGGTGGCAGGAAAAAAAAAAAAGTGTTTCCTGAGATGAAGTAAGCGAAAAAGAATAGATATGAAAGCCAGACCAAAAGAACCTGAAAAACCAAGAAAAAAAAAAAAAAAGATGTTCAGCAACTTCCTGTTTATCAGCGGCTCTGATAGAGATCATCAGTTGCGGAGCTGCCCTCACACCTCTCAGACCACAGTAGTGTAGGAGGTGTGTCACCCCAGCAAAGCCTCTCTTTGCACACCCCAGCGAAGACAGAGGCCTGAGGGGAGACGTGAAAGAAGGGACAATGCTGTGCAGATGCCTGCTTTGAGAACATAGCCACTGTGGTCTGGATGGGAACCGTCAGTGGGAGAGGATTGTCGCCTGGATTTTGCTGTGTGATGCTCTCATGCTGACAGAGACCCTACTAAGGGCACATGACCCCTCCAAGGGGACCAGCTGCCAGTGGGAGGGTGCAGCTCCCTGAGTCAGCATCCTGGTCTTAAACCACTCAAGCTCCCCTGTTTCATACATAGAAAATCTTTTTTCCATTTAAAATGAGGCAAGTGTCCAGAGTTGTTTCCATGGCAGCCTCCTCTGGCGAGAGTGGAGCTGTGCTGACACAGGTGCCCTTGGCCACACGAGGAGTTTCCTACCCGCAGCCCTCTGCCTGAGTGACGGAAGCGGTGCAGACACCGCAGTGCGGCTGTGCACCCTCACGGGGTACTCCCATTGCCCAGCCGTGGGCAGGCCCTGGGCTTGCAAGTCTGACCGACTGCACCACATGCCGCTGCTCCCAGAAGGCAGAGACCGCAAAACAGGCTGGACACCAAACCCTGATAGAAGCCAGTCTAGCTCATTAACAGAGTACCTAATGGAGTGTTCCAAGCCCATGACCCAGCCCCATGTATTTTACCTGCATTCTACAGAGCCTAAAAGTGTTGCAGAGGTAGGCACACTGCTGCGGTGGGGGGAATACCACCTAGTTTCTGCAGTGGAGCGTGCAGATTTCATACCCAGAGGGTCAGCAAGCCCTGAGAAGACAACTCTCAGCATCCGCAGGAAAGGTGTGTTGCGGTTTTTGGTGGTCTCCAGCCAGAGTGGAGCTGTGCTCTGGGCAGCCAGGCTGCTCCCTCTGCAGATGTGCTGGGGGGTGGCAGTCCTCCCGTGCACCCAAACCTGGGTGCTGCTCGACCAGGGTGCTGGGCCCAGCATAGCCAGTGCTCTGAGCCAGTATGGCCAGTGCTGAGCTCCGGTGGAGAGCACAGGGCAGCCTGTTGGCACAGGGAGCCTGATCAGTTTATGGCGGAGGTGATACCAAGAAAAGAAAAGAGAGCTTGCTAAGGCACTGACTCACTTTTGGAGAGCAGTGTTATAAAGCTGTCTTCATTGCAATTCCTCAAAAGTGACGGCAAGGAAGCACCCCCCAGACCGTTTTGCTTCTCTGTAAACTAGAAAACTGAAGCAGGCAGAACAGGCAGGAGGGGTGAGCTGTTAGGAATAGGCACCGCAGAGCTGCTCACCAGCTAACCCAGAGACCAGTGGCCACCTCGCTGCAGGAGCCCAGGGCTCAGCACTGCGAGTGATGCTGTGCAGCCCTGCAAACCCCTTGCAGCTGTAGGGGAGAGGGGGGGCTATATGCAGTCCTGCACCCACCCATGGAAAACTGTTTACAAGTCTCTGCACTCCATGGCAGTATCCAGCGCTGATCAGCCCAGCTAAAAATGTGGTTATGTAAGGACCCCAGTGCTACAGGCAGAAATCATCCCTGCCCCAGAGAGCACAAGAACATCCAGATTCATAGATCAGGTGCAGGTTCGGTTCCTCTTTGCACCATGATGACTACGCAGAGGATTAATTTTTCCTTGTCATGAGGGGCTAACTCATTGGGACTGAGGCAGTTTCAAGGAAAACAAGACCATCTTAGACTGCATTTTGCAGCCCCTCTCTGCCTGGGAGCTGATGCACTGTCTTGGTGCAGCACAGCAAGAGGCAGAAGCCACGACAGGAGTCCCCTCCCAGGACAGCCAGCCATTTATCCCTTGCTCTTTCTTCTACAGATGTCTGAGATGGATCCCACAAGCCACTTCCTTGGCACAACAGAATATTACTATGGATATATCTATGGGTATGATGACAGCACTGCTCTGTGCAACGAAGGAAAAGGCTTTCAGAGGTTCACATACCTCTTTCTGCCAATTCTCTATGGCACTGTATTTGTCATCTGCCTCCTAGGAAACTCCTTGGTCCTTTGGGTTCTCCTGACCAGGAAGAAGCTGACATCGATGACTGACATCTGCCTGCTGAACCTCACAGCCTCCGATCTCCTCTTCATTGTGCCTCTCCCTTTCCAAGCCTACTACGCCTCAGACCAGTGGGTTTTTGGCAATGCTATGTGTAAGATAATGGCTGGCATTTATTACACAGGGTTTTATGGCAGTATTTTTTTTATAACCCTCATGAGCATAGACAGGTATATAGCAATTGTCCATGCTGTCTATGCCATAAAGGTACGGACAGCCACGTGTGGTCTAATTATCACTGTAATCCTGTGGCTGGTGGCTTTCTTGGCTTCTATACCCAACATCTTGTTCAAGCAGCAGCTGGAAATTGAGCAGTCTGTGCAGTGCATCTCCACAGGCAACAATACCTGGAAGGTCACGTCTCAGTTTGCCACCAATATCTTAGGCCTTTTGCTTCCCCTTAGCATCCTCATTTGCTGCTACACCCAGATACTGAAAAACCTGCAAAAATGCAAAAATTGGAAGAAGACCAAGGCAATCAAGATGATCATCATCATTGTCATTGTTTTCTTCCTCTTCTGCTGTTCCTAGACTCTCTGCAGAGCCTGCACATCATCAACGACTGCAAAGCAAGCTACCAGATAGCCCTGGCCCTGCAGTTGACAGAAACCATCTCCTTCATCCACTGCTGCCTGAATCCTGCGATCTATGCCTTTGCTGGGGTGACATTCAAGCAGCACATGGCAGCCTGTCGGCACAGGGAGCCTGACCAGTTTATGGTGGAGGGGCAATTGTGCCAGTCAGTGTAATTACAGTTGCTGGAAAGCACTAGAAGGAATAAGCAGCCTGCAATAAAATAAGTATTTTTTACACATGCCACTGCTTTGCGAGGGTGTGAATATGTTCTGGGGGACAGGGTGGCTGCTTAAATTGACCCTGACAGATTAAAAAGTCTGGGGGCAGTTGGCTGCAGTTCATTAAGGGCAAGATTCCACTTCTGCATACGGGCAGGGCCAGCTGAGACCACAGCCACAGGATGGGGAAGGCAATGCTTCTGGAGTAAAGGATCTGTGTGTTGTCTTCCAGCACAAGAGAAGCGTGAATCACTCATGGGCAGACTGAGGAAGATGACAGCTGCCCCAAGTGGGTGGCTCTTCCAGTCCACTTTGCCAAGGGTAAGGCCACAGCTGTGGCTCTATGTCTAGTTTTGGGGCAGCTAGATGCAAAAAAGGTTAAGGAAAACTGGGCAGCTGCCAAAGGAGAACAGTGGCTATGGTTAACAACCAAGAAAACATGACCTAAGAGGAAAAAGATGATGGAATATGAACTATTAAGATTGAAGGGAAACATGATCTTAGAATACTTTCAAACAACTAGAAGAAAGTTTAAGTTGTTCCTCCACAGATAAAATAAATGCCTCTGATCACATCAGGAGAGCTTTAGATTAAGCATTAGGACAAATTTCCTAGGAGTGATCCTGGAGAAGCAGTGGGATGGTTTGTAATGGAAAGCGGGGGCTGCAGGAACAGGCTGAGCAACCGCAGGGAAGAATAGCAGTGGGACACTGTCCCTGCCTACCAGACAAGGGATGGGCTACATGATCTCCCACTGTCCCACCAAGACCCGTTTTCTGTGATTTCTCTGTTCTGACTCATTCTCACTTGCATCCTCCTCTGGCCTCCACTCTCAGGCAAAGCAGTGTGAGATGCTAATCTGAGAGGTGCCCATGCGCTGGTGTACCCGAGGCGTGGGACAGCAAAGGCTTTGAAACCAAAGGGCTTTTGGGTGAGGAAAAAGCCATCAGATAAGGGACAGATGGAGGAGAGTCTTGTTCTCAAAGACTCCATATGCAAGAGATGTTGGGGTTTTTTTACTTCTTTCTGTCCCACAACTACCCTGTCATAAAACATGAATGAGAAAACCCCTCTCACTGCTGCCATCGTTATGAATGAGTTACTGTGCTGGGCGTTTTGCAACGCACTGATTTCTGCTTCAGTGAAACTAAGCTGCAGCTGTCAAAGCCATAATTGCTCTGGCTTTAGTGGTGCTGGCGGTGAAAAGGAGAGCGTGGAGCAGAGCGAACTGATCCAGACCTCACTGAGCAGCTCCAGCTGCTTCTCCTGCACAAACTCAGTGACAGTGTTTGGAAGACTCTATGGCTTGCAGCCTTTTTGCCTGTACCAAGCGTCTGCTGCAGGGGAGAGAGACAGAGCAATGCCAAAACAGGGTTTCTGTACACACATTTGTACAGCAGCATACACAAGGTCACAGTAAGAGAACTCTGCTTTGGTGGTGGTGGGGGTCAGTAATTTTTGCTGACAAAGCTCAAAAGAATACTAAAAAATTCTGCCTGCTGTCAGCAAAACAGATACATCTCAGTTCCAGTGGGAATTTTTTAAAGCTGTCTGGTTTTGAGGAAGAAGGGTTAGAAGAGTATGGGGTTTTTTGTATATGTGTATATATACATATATATACACATATACAAAAAAATTATATATATAAATATATATAAATATAGGAGGTTTATATATATATATGTAGGAGGTTTATATATAAAATATATTTATATTAATTTACACATAATTATATATTTAATTAGATATTTATATGATATTTAATAATATATTTATTTATATAATATGTACATCTTTATATATAAATATCTATATAGGAGGTTTATAAATATATATATATAAAAACCTCCTATATTTCAAAACATCACGTTTAAAAATTAAAAGTAGCAAATTTTTGTCTAGAACTTGTCAGAATAAAGTATTGTAAGTCTTTTTCCCCCCTCTAATTTGGAGGAGGGAATTTCCGCACACACCCCCCCCCCCCCCCCGGAAAATACAACTTGATATCTTATCAACCGAAATACATCATTTTACTGGCAAAACCTGATCACTCAAAATCTCATCCAGTCACAAAGTCGCCCACCTCTTTGCACACAGACACACAAATATGTTGTCAAGAAAGACAGACAACCCATTATGGCCTATCTGTACCTCTGTGCTGCCAAGGGTCTGGTTAAACAGTTTTGATTAAGATGATGGTATGTTGATGGCTGATGATGATAGGCCCAAACACTGTGGCAATATCTGAGACAGGCAAAGATTCCTCAAAAGAGAGCTCCTATGTGGACTTTCTTCCTGTACCTCCTACATGACTGCATGACCTCAGTGCCCTGTGGGAGAGGAGTGCAAGGGGTTCACTGAGGGTGCTATGGCCAGAAAATGGTGCTTGCTGGTCCATGCAGGCAGCAGACACACCTGAGAGAGGGTTGTTGGGGCAGAGAGATGGCCAGCAGGAGAAATTTGGGGTAGGAGGTTCATCAAAGTGCTATCTGCCATGCTGCTTCCAGGCTGCAGAGGTCATGCGCACCCCGATCTTCTGCCTCTACCTTCTCCTGCCAAGCCAAGGGGCTGTCATTGTTCTTCCCATCACCAGTGATGACTGCTGGCATTTTACAAGCCATTTTAGCTGAGCAACACAGCATCTCTGAACAGTGCTACAGTTATTCTGGGTTCTGTTTCCTCTGCTGAATTAAGACACTTCTTCCCTCTTCCTTTAATATGACAGAGGAAGACCTCTGAGATGTAAAGTGAGAGCTGATTTGAAAGAGAAAGGTCTCTTTTTGCTAAGAAGCTGCCCTTGTTTTGCTGTTGAGCAAAGGCAGAGGCAAATGCCCTTCTCAGGCGCTTGATGACATTCCCTGACTTGTCTGGTTATCGCTGCTTTGAGAAGGGTGGAAGCAGAGCACAGCATCAGGGCAAACACTGCCTTCCAGCCAGGTGTTATGACAGTGAGAAACTAAGACATGCTTAGTTTTTTCTTGGGGATAACCTACCAGGTAGCATGTCGTACTCTGCTTTATTCCCATCTTTTCATAACGGCTGCTACACCTACACCGGAACCTGTGCCCTGGTGTCAGAAAGGTGCCTCCCACCCACTTTACCAAACAGCCAGAGCCATACCAGTGCCTGTGTGAGGCTGGCACTCCTGTGGACGGAGCGGTTTCTTTCTGGTGGTATCTTCTGTAGCAAATCCACTTTCCTTTCTGTGTTCAAATTCATCTCGACATCTGTAGGAGGAAGGAGAGGTTTATACAAGAGAGGCAGAGCAGTTTTGCAGCAGCTAAAGCTGGCCATCAGCCCCAGGCTGAGGAGCTGCAGTAGTGGCACAGGATTTGAAAACCCTCTGGGATTGATGTCAGACGCTGAGCTAGTGTGCACGGGTGGTCCCTTGGTGCCATCAGCGAATACGCCTGGCTGTATGATCTCCAGATGGGGCCATGCTGTTTGCCTCACAGCAAGGTTTGTTTTGGTCACAGCATTTGCCACAGCCTTTCCATTTTACATAAGGCTCCAGTGGAGCATTGCTTTCCTGACCTTTGGGCTCCAGGTAGTTTGAGGGAGTGGAAGTCTGCAATGCTCTGATGAGCCAGTCACTTTGAGGCTGACAGTGTCTTTAGCTATACGAGTTCGTTGCACATGGGGATTTTTTCCCCACTGAAGCGACTATTTTGACGGAAGATAAAAGAGCAGAAACCGTAACTTCAGAGCGTCGGTAGAAGAACCGCTGTGGTCACGGTGGCAGCAGGCGCAGCTAAAGGGGAAGCGCGAATGGCGTGGTGCACAGGCTCATGGTGTGAGACTCCCCAGCACCCGCTGGCTGCCTGGGGCTGCTGTGGCTGCTGCAGGCTGACCCTGACAACCACTGTCAAAGCATAAGAAGACAAACCAGAAGGTTCCTCCAGCAGCGACATTTTCCCTATGCTGTTTAACCTGAGTGGTGACTGAGATGCCTTGTCCACTGGCATTTTCACTGGTGCAGTGATGCCAAGCGGCTCTTCTCTTCTGCAGCTCACTGTCTTGACTGGGTGCATGGAGTATGGTGTGTGACGCAGCTCCTGCACCCAAACCCAAACTGGCTGTAGGCTGCTGCTCCAGAGATACTGACAGTCAATTGTCTCTGTTTTGCTGCACGGTCTGTCTTCCTCGTATGAAAGCCCATGAAAATGCAGAGAGACATTGGTAGCACTGGTGTCCACCTGAAACTCAGCTAGGGCTGCTGCAGAAGGGAGCTCTAAGGTGGATTTTGGGTTGTTAGCAAACAGAAGGGAGACCTCCCCGTACACCAACTCTCACCCAGCACCGTGAGGTCACCCCTGAGACTCCGGGATAGACTTCCCAGTGCCCTGCTGTCCTCCCCTTGGGTCAGGCGTGTCCTTCACACACTTGGCCAAGGGCGGTTTTACACCATCAGGGGGACTTGCTCTCCTCTGGAAGGAAGGCTGCTCCACAGCTCCAGCTGTGAAAAATCGCTTCAGCCCAAGGGACAATACTGCTCTTGTGTGCCTGTGCTTTCTGTGAAGTAAGGCACCTTGCAGCTTCTCTGCACCTCTTTCCTCTTAAGTTCAACGCTTTTGGATATACTTTTAATGGAGGCCTTCATTCTTTCATCAGTTTCATGTCAAAATACTGTGTAATTTGTTGTGTGGGTCTGTAACTTATCAGCCAAAATAATGCACAAAGCATCCAGTGGAAAAGGAGACATCTTTAATTGATCGATGCTTTGATCGTAAGAGGAAATAATGAAAGGGGACATTATTGATTTCTAAATGAAAAGTAAGTAGAATGGAGTTACTTTATACTGTACCGTGTGTCTGTAAGCAGGACATACTGTTGACATATTATTGATCATATAATTAATATAGAGAGAGTAGAATACAATAAAGTTCTACAATAAAGTTCTACTAAGATGATATCCAGAAGTTAATTCAGAAAAAAAAAAAAAGAAAAAAGACAATGAACCCCCGAAAGAGGAGCTGGTGTCTCTTATGTAATATGACAAACTGGGTACCTGGAGGCAAAGTGATGTCATGGTTATCAGTAGTGTTTTGAATACCTCAGGGACAACTCTTTTCTTTCTGTTTGCTCTACTGACTGGTGCCAGGTCCTTCATTAGGTTACTTTTTTTGGTATTTTTTTCCCCAGGACACTCCCTCCCCCCCACCCCCTTTTTTTTTTCTTTGCCTGCCTGCAGTATTTAGCTCTTCTTTTCTTTGGCACTGTCACTATTCCTTTATCAAACAGCCAGCAAGCTGGAAAGCTGCTTTGTATTGCAGCTGGTAGCAGCTGTCAAAGGACAGGCTGATCACTTTAATAACAGTCATGCTTTGTTGCAGTTTCACATAGCTAGATTCTAATGGAGAATGGGGGGGCTGCAGAGATGGCTCCTGCAAGAAGCAGCCAGAAGCACTCTGCAGGCTCTAAAGAGTAAACATCGGCCAATTCAAGGCCGGAGTTGCTGCTGATCAAGGCTGAGCCCATCAGCAATGGTCATAGCACCTCTGGGAATCACATTTAGGAGAAAAAAAAATGCAGGCAGGGGTCTTGTGTCACCAGAGAAGGGAGTGAGAAGATGTAGGAAACTGTGCAGACACCAAGGCCAGGGAAGAAGGAGCAGGGTGGGGGGAGAATGAGGCACTCCAGGTGCCAGAGAGAGAGATTTCCCTGCGGCCCGTGGAGAAGACCATGCAGAAGCAGGCTGTCCCCCTTCAGGCCATGGATAATGACGGGGAGCAGAGACCATCTATAGCCTGTGGAGAGACTGGCCCATGCTGCACCAGGTTTGCTGGGGGACTTCTGACTCTCTGGGGACCAGGCTGGAGCAGTCTTGGCCCAAAGGTCAGCACCTCATGGAAGGGAGCCACACTGAGGCACTTGATGACGCTCTGATAGAAAGGTCTAATGCTGGAGAAGTTTGTGGAGGACTGTCTCCCATGGGTGGGACCCCACGGTGCAGGAGGGGAAGGGGGTGTGGAATGCCCCTCCAGCTAAGAAGGAAGACAACTTGGGAGGAATGGACTGAAAACTCTCATTCCCCATTCCCCAATCCTCCCTGTGCAGCAAGGGGGAGGAAGAAGGGAGTGAAATTATGACGAAAGTCTGTTAAGAGGTGAGGAGCGGGGGGAAGTAGAGGTGGTTTAAGATATGGAGGAGGAAAGTAGCTTGTGAGGAACTGACCAAAACCGCATTCCCCCATTCCCTGCTCCTCCCCATGCCATGATGGGGGTGGGGAGGGGAAGTAGGGAGTAAAATTGTTAATAAAGATTAAGTCTGCTAAGCAGGGAGGGGTGGGGGGATGGTGCTTTAAGAGCTGGCCGCACTTCTCATTATCTGACTCTGGTTTCACTGGGTGTGCAGTATAGCTGTAATAAATTCGTTTTCTTTATTCTGTGTTGAGTCTATTTTGCCCGTGACACTAATCACAGAGTGATCCCTTTCTGTCCTTATGTCAAATCTTGAGCCTCCCAGTATATATTTTCTCCCCTTTTTGGCTGAAAAGGGGAGCAATAGAGCAACTTAGGTGGGCATCTGGCCTCTAGCCAGGGCCAAACCACTTCACTATCACATACTTGTTTGGGGCTCTTGGACAAATCTCTCATGTCCTCCATGCTCCTATAGATCAGGAAAATGGTGCTGATTGAGATTAACTGATGAAAAGCATATAATTTCATTGACTTACAAAAGCACCACAGTTTACAGTACTACACAAACAAAAAATAATTTAAAGTTATTGAATAAACAAAAAAATGTGGAGCCTATATTTTAAAAAATATTTTCTCCTTGACCACACATCTTAAATGCACTAAAATATACTTTAACCAAACCCTCCCTGCTCCCCCCTCCCCCCTCCCCCCTCCCAAGGTAGCAAAGAAACACTGAAATATCTCCATTTGAATAAAAGCTGTTTAAAAATGATTGCAAAGAGGTAGCAATAGCTGTGAGTTCTTATTTTGCTCAGAAAAGTAATACATTACTAACAGGGAGGGACACAGCTGGACCACAGTATACAAGTTGCTATTAGCTGAAGGAAATGAAAAACTAACATAATGTGTCTCGGAAATTATCTATCAGCTTCTGTAAAACAGTCGCACATTTACTGGGGTGTGTTCTGTGATGGAGATAGCTGAACTTTTAAACTATTCTTTTAAATCAGGGCTGGCTGCAAGAGAGTGGGGGTTTAGCAAATGCAGTTGAAGAAGAACACCTGTTCGTGTGCTACCTTTGCAGCCTTCAAAGACCTGTATTTTATTTTTGTTTTGCAGAATGCATTTCTGAGCCTGCTCACTTCTTTCCTGTTTACCGCTACACGACCTTCAATTTTGTCTCATCAAACCTGTCTGCCCATTTGACACCTGCATCTCATCCAATCTCAACCATCTCCACAAGTGATGGAGTAAACCTCCTGGAAACTCCCAAGGGAGGACAGGGGCATGGTAGAAGGAGAAGGCAACCGAAGCCAACTGAGAGTGGAAGCTTCTTACTATCAAAGGTAAAGTCCATCCACTTTTAATGTGCTACTCTTAAAATAATGGGCTAACTTTGGCAAGCTGGGGAAGGGGACCCGTGGCAGTTTTCTCTCTCTTGATACCCTCCGGAAAACTGCTTTTTCAGTATGACTGTTTTGCAAAGTGATATGGAGAGGGGAGAAAATGGAAAATGCTGTGTGCTGGTTGGAAGCCGTCAAAGGTGTTAATGGTGTAAAGATGTTCTGAAAGTCTGAAGAGGAGCATCTCCCGTCTCTCTTCAGGCCAGGGAAAACGCTTTCGAATTTTGCCAAAAAGCAGATGTGTTGCATCTTTAAATCTGTACCTGTGTACCTGTATCCATGCAATTATGCATCTGTAACATGCTATTCATTAGTTTTGGAAAATGTTTTACGCCTGGTTGTTGAGTCTATGGATTGCTTTTAGAGGGATCCCTGACAGGCAATTAAGAAAAGCAAGCCATTGCTGTGGTGTTTGCTCTCACAGAGAGTTGGGGTCATACATCAAAAGCATTAGCAGGAAATATTTTCTACCCGTATTTGCTGCTGCGTAAACAGACGATATCTGGAGACTCCACGTCTCAATATTTAGGGGGTTATATGAAAATAAACTTGAAATTAATGACACAGATGTCCTAAGTACATACAGCTGAAAACTGATAGCAGGAAAAAATTACGTTATCAATGTGGATTGCAGCACTGCTTTTCTCTCATCACTGCTTGTTTCTGAACAAGGAACTCCATAGGGTTGAGGGATGTATTTCTAACAGGGTCCTCTGCATTGCACGTGCCAGCTGACTTTGGTTAAAACAGTACTGGTGCCCCAAGAAAAGTGGTGGCAGATCAGAGAGGCATGAGCAGCATCCATACCTGGAGCAGAAGACTCATGCTGACTCCAGAACCCCTTGATACCGTGCTTAGGGACCCTCCTGTTTCCCATCACAGGGTGGCACAGCCAGGAAAGAAAGGGTGAAGTTGGATTCCTTCCCCTTGAATATGAAAGTTTTCACCATTCTCTCTCTTTTCATATGCAATTACTAACTCAGCAGAGCATGCTCTCTGCTTTTAATGCATTAAAAGCTGCCATTCATGTTTTTGCTATGGCTCAATAGCCACGATTATTACAAAATGATTGTTTCCTCCTGGAAAGTGTGTGCCAAGTGCCTTGGCAAGGCCAACTCCTTTGAAACAGGCCTTTTGAAAGAACCATTACTTCTCAAAATGCAAACACTTAACTCTGCAAACCAGATCTCCTTTTTTAGGGGTCATGAGGTGATACCAAGAAAACAAAAGAGAGCTTGCTAAGGCACTGACTCACTTTTGGAGAGCAGTGTTTTAATGCTGTCTTCATTGCAATTCCTCAGAAGTGACAGCGAGGAAGCACACACACACACACACCCCCAGACCATTTTGCTTCTCTATAAACTAGAAAACTGAAGTGGGCAGAACAGGCAGGAGGGGTGAGCTGTTGTGTTTTAGGAATCAGCACTGCAGAGCTGCTTACCAGCCAACCCAGAGGCAGTGGCCACCTTGCTGCTTAGGGCTCAGCACTGTGAGTGCTGCTGTGCAGCCCTGCAAACCCCTTGCAGCTGTAGGGGAGAGGGGGGGCTGTATGCGGTCCTGCACCCACCCATGGAAGTCTCTGCACTCCATGGCAGTATCCAGCGCTGATCAGCCCAGCTAAAAATGTGGTTATGTAAAGACCCCAGTGCTACAGGCAGAAATCATCCCTGCCCCAGAGAGCACAAGAACATCCAGACTCGTAGATCAGTGGCAGGTTTGGTTCCTCTTTGCACCATGATGACTACTCAGAGAATTAATTTTTCTGTGTCATGAGGGGCTAACTCACTGGGACTGAGGCAGTTTCAAGGAAATCAAGAGCATCTTAGTGCTCACACTGTATAGGATGCACAGGAACGAGTGTCAGGGTGCGGGTGCAACTGTTGGGGTGGTACGGCTGCTCTTGTCCAGCCGAGACTGTATTTTGCAGCCCCTCTCTGCCTGTAGGCTGACCCATTGCCTTGATGCAGCACAGTGAAAGGCAGAAGCCACGGCAGGAGTCCTGTGCCAGGACAGCCTGCCATTATATCACAGAATCATAGGGGTTGGAAGGGACCTTGAGAACATTGGTTCCAACTCCCCCTTGATCTTTCCTCTACAGGTGTCTGAGATGGATCCCACAAGCCACTTCCTTGGCACAACAGAATATTACTATGGATATGTCTATGGGTATGATGACAGCACTGCTCCGTGCAACGAAGGAAAAGGCTTTCAGAGATTCACATACCTCTTTCTGCCAATTCTCTATGGCACTGTATTTGTCATCTGCCTCCTAGGAAACTCCTTGGTCCTTTGGGTTCTCCTGACCAGGAAGAAGCTGACATCGATGACTGACATCTGCCTGCTGAACCTCACAGCCTCCGATCTCCTCTTCATTGTGCCTCTCCCTTTCCAAGCCTACTACGCCTCAGACCAGTGGGTTTTTGGCAATGCCATGTGTAAGATAATGGCTGGCATTTATTACACAGGGTTTTATGGCAGTATTTTTTTTATAACCCTCATGAGCATAGACAGGTATATAGCAATTGTCCATGCTGTCTATGCCATAAAGGTACGGACAGCCACGTGTGGTCTAATTATCACCGTAATCCTGTGGCTGGTGGCTTTCTTGGCTTCTATACCCAACATCTTGTTCAAGCAGCAGCTGGAAATTGAGCAGTCTGTGCAGTGCATCTCCACAGGCAACAATACCTGGAAGGTCACGTCTCAGTTTGCCACCAATATCTTAGGCCTTTTGCTTCCCCTTAGCATCCTCATTTGCTGCTACACCCAGATACTGAAAAACCTGCAAAAATGCAAAAATTGGAAGAAGACCAAGGCAATCAAGATGATCATCATCATTGTCATTGTTTTCTTCCTCTTCTGGACTCCCTTCAACATCGTGCTGTTCCTAGACTCTCTGCAGAGCCTGCACATCATCAATGACTGCAAAGCAAGCTACCAGATAGCCCTGGCCCTGCAGTTGACAGAAACCATCTCCTTCATCCACTGCTGCCTGAATCCCGTGATCTATGCCTTTGCTGGGGTGACATTCAAGCAGCATGTTAGAGGACTATTTCAGTCCTGTGTCTGTGTCCTCTCCAGCCCTGCCAGAAGTTCCAGGTCTAGTCGGATGTTTTCAGTGACCAGCCAGTTCTCCAGCTGCTCTGACAGTGCGGGGTTCCTGTGAACTGCTGCCTTCTCCTGTGAGCACCTGGCCCAAGGTCTGACCTGGTCCCGGAGGCTGTACCACCTACAGAGCATCCTCCTGTGAGGACTAGTATGCCTATACCCCCTTTTGGGATGTGCTGTGAAGCACAGCATAGTCAGTGGCAGCACAAATTTCCTAAGAGCACTGGTGCTTTTGTAAAATGTTGGCCTTACAAGCTTGCCACAGAGCGAGTTTTAGTTTTATGTTTTAGAGCTCTTTTTTTTTGCATGTCAGCAAGCAGGATGCTTCCTCCAGCATTTATTTTCTCCTGTGATGAAAACATTGCTTCTGCCTCACCCCCAAATATTCTCTGTCTTGTGGTGGCAGTTCGGTATGTGAGTCCCCATGTCCCTGTGACAGGCATGGGACAACCTCCCTGGGAAGCAGGGAAAGGCACAGGCATGGGATTCCTTCACATTGCAAAGTGGGAATCACCTCAGCCACTGCCACCATTCCCCCTTTGCTTCTGCTCCTGGACAAAGAGGCTTCTCAGCTCCAGGCCCTGGTGCTTTGCTGTGGGACGGTCCCAGGGGTGTAACCGGCTGGTCCCTGGAGCTGCTGCCACCCAAAGCAGACTGTGGTGGCGATGCCTTCAAAAACAGCAGAGGTGCCCCCTATACTGGTCACTCGTAGAGGCATGTAGCATGCAGAAACTGCATCTCTGTTTCCATACATCGTTCTTTTCTGTCATTGTAGAAGTGTTTCCTTTGAATAAACACATTAACTGCTCCTTTTTGTCCTGTCTCCTTTGACTCACAAACCTATATTAGGAAAAGGAAGGGATGTTTTTACTGATTTTTGAGCCAGTATCACATAAAATACATCTGATGGAATTGAGAGGTACTCTGGAGCTCTTCAGCAAAACAGGTCTTGCCTTCCCATACCTGCTGAGAAAGATTTATCCTCAAAATCCCAATAAAAAATCACAGTGGAAAAAATAATGTTTCTGTTGAGGTAATAATATTGTAAACAAATTTTAGAAGTTAAACAGAGTACCTGGAGTCAGGAAAACCACAGCCTGGGCTTTGTCACAGATTGTGTTTTTAGGGTAATTGAAAAAATATCCTAAGTTTTCTTAGTTTTACCCTTCCATCTGAAAATACAGCTGCATTTTTTAAGTGTCATAAAGATTTCAAATATATTTATAACCTCGATGCTAAAATATTGTTTCCACTAGCTACATAGCACACCAAAACCTTCTTTCATTTATGATAGTATCCATATTCTTGGCTGCAGGGAAGGGACACAACTGACTGATCAAAGAGGGGGCCTGGTACTGCACAGGACTTACAGCATCAAGTCACTGCTTTTGAAGACGTAAAATATCTGTGGGGAGTCTTCTGCACTTTTTTAGGCCTCTAGATTTCAGGGAATGATCATTTGATACCTAGCAGGTGGCTTTTAACAGGTTTTGGGGTTTTTGTTGTTTGCTTTTTTTCTTCTGATTAAAACCGGGCACGGAGGAGTACTGCGTCCAGCTCTGGGATCCCCAGCACAAGAAAGACATGGACCTGTTGGAGCGAGTCCAGAAGAGGGCCGCCAGGGTGATCACAGGGCTGGAGCACCTCTCCTACAAAGACAGGCTGAGAGAGTTGGGCTTGTTCAGCCTGGAGAAGAGAAGGCACAGGTATGACATTATAGTGGCCTTTCAGTACCTGAAGGGGTCTAGAGGAAACCTGGAGAAGGGCTCTTTATCAGGGAATGGAGTGGTAGGACAAGGGGTAATGGGTTTAAAGTGAAAGGAAGTAGACTTAGGTTAGATATTAGGAAGACATTCTTCCCTGTGACAGTGGTGAAGCACTGGAACAGGTTGCCCAGAGAAGCTGTGGTTGCCCCTCCCTGGCAGTGTCCAAGGACAGGCTGGATGGGGCTTTGGGCAGCCTGGCCTAGTGGAGGGCATCCCTGACCATGGCAGGGGTGTTTAGAATCACAGAATCATAGGGGTTGGAAGGGACCTTGAGAGATCATCGGGCCCAACTCCCCTGCCAAAGCAGCTCCCTAGCTCATACTGCACAGATAGGCGTCCAGACGGGTCTTGAATATCTCCAGGGAAGGAGACTCCACCACCCCTCTGGGCAGCCTGTCCCAGGGCTCTGGCACCCTCACTGGGAAAAAGTTCTTCCGCATGTTGGTGCGGAACTTCCTGTGCTCCAACTTGCAGCCATTGCCCCTTGTCCTGTCTCCACTGACCACAGAAAAGGGGCTGGCTGATTTCCCCTGCACCCCATACTTAAGATATTTATAAACATTAATTAGGTCCCCCCTCAGTCTTCTTTTCTCCAGGCTGAACAGTCCCAGCTCTCTCAGCCTTTCCTCATAGGATAAATGTTCCAGGCTCTTAATCATCTTTGTAGTCCTTCTCTGGACTCTCTCAAGGAGGTCCCTGTCTTTTTTATCCCAGGGAGCCCAGAACTGGACACAATACTCCAGGAGTAGATGATCTTTGAGATCACTCCAACTCAAACCATTCTGCAATTCTATGAAGCAGCCAACAGTCTTCCCTCATCACTCAGTTTTGTCAACAGTTGTGTAAAAAAGACCAAAATGAGGCAATTACTGCTTTTAGGCAGATATAGTTTTCAAGGACTCTCTGAGTTTAAAACACAGATTGGGAGCATATCTGCAATCTTGTTAGTCAGAAGTAATACCAAGCATTAAGGGAAAAGGTCTCTCCAATTCCTACTTTTCAACAATTGTCTGTTTGCCTTGCTGAACTTCTAGCTTCAAAAAAGAGAAGGTGGTGAAAAGCACTGTAATTCTTCAAAGGTCATGCTGGTTTTCAGGCTGCTATGTCATTCAAAGCAATACACACCAGACATGCCCCAGCCGTGCACAGTTCTTTCTTAAGGCTGCCATTGAAATTCTGCAAGTGTGAACCTAAAATGTCCCACAGAGATCCCTGCATCATTAATGCAGCAATATCTTCAGCAGTAGACTAGGATTCTCTGTGGATTACAAGACAAGGGACAAACTATTTGGTTTCTGTACATTCTTTGTCCAGCTCCCACTGAAGTCATGCTCTGTGTGTGCATGTAATAGCAGAATTTATCTCAAATGAGATGTGAAGCCTTAACCAAAGAAATAAAAAAGTAGGTTTAGCTGAACTTCTGCAGAGCTTCTTCCTCCTATAACACCTACCATTAGTATCAGGTTGACAGCTAGAGTGCCCCACAGCCAGTCACTTACTTCCCTTTCCCAATGGGATGGGGGACAGAATTGAAAATGGAAAAGAAAGAAACAAGAAACTCATGGGTTGAGATAAAGACAGGGTGATAGGACAAAAAGGAAAAAAAATATTAAAATTTAAAAAGCCTGTAGAATATACAAGTGATGCACAGCACAATTGCTCACCACCCAAAGCTGATGCTCAACAAAATGCTGAGCTGCCTCACCTCTCAGCTCACCCCCGCTTACATATGGAACATGATGTCATGTGGTGTGGAATATCCCTTTGGGCAATTTGGGTCAGCTGTCCTGGCTGTGTCCCCTCCCAGCTTCTTGGCACACTGTGCTTTCTCACTGGCAGGCCCGTATGAGAAGCTGAGAAGTCCCTGACTTCTTGGCAACAACTGAAACATCAGGCTGTTATCAACATTATTCCCATCCTAAATCCTAAACACAGCATTGTACCAGCTCTAGGAAGAAAACTAACTCTACCCCTGTCAAAACTAGGACAACACTTTTCATGTTTGGCAACATTGCCCTAGCTAGTTTTAAAATGTGTCTGAACCTTCTTGAAATTTTTAGCTATTGATTTCTATCTAAGATGTCTCACAGCCTTCCAATTTCCTGTTTCATACTGCTCTGCCCCTTTGTAGTGTTAGGTCTATGACACTGTAATAGGAAAGTCTGACCTTTTCCTAGTCCAAGATGACTTGGCAGTGTTTTGGGGTCTTTCCATGGGCAGGGATACCATCCACTAGACCAGTTTGCCCGAAGTCCCATCCAGCCTTGCCTTCAACACTGCCAGGGAGGGGCAGCCACAACTGCTCTGGGCCATCTGTGACAGGGCCTCACCAGCCTCACAGTGAAGAATTTCTTCCTAATATCTTTACTTAAATCTACCCTCTTTCAGTTTACAACCCTTGCTCCTTGTCCTGTCACTACACTCCCTGATAAAGAGCCCCTCTCCCATCTTTCCTGTAGGCCCCTTCAGGTTCTGAAAGGCCACTATAGTGTCATACCTGTGCCTCCTCTTCTCCAGGCTGAACAAGCCCAACTCTCTTGGCCTGTCTTTGTAGGAGCAGTGCTCCAGCACTCTGATCATCTTGGCCCTCCTCGGGACTCGTTCCAATTGCTCCATGTCTTTCTTGTGCTGGGGATCCCAGAGCTGGATGCGGCACTGCAGCTGTGGTCTCATCAGAGGAGAGGGATAGAATCACCTCCCTTGACCTGTTGGCCATGCTGGTTTTGATGCAGCCCAGGATATGGGTGGCTTTCTGGGCTGCAAGTGCATATTGCCAGCGCATCTTGAGCTTTTCATCAGTCAACACCCCCAAGACCTTCTCCTCAGGGCTGGTCTCACTCCATTCACTGCCCAGACTGTAGTTGTGCTTGGGCTTGCCTTGAGACATGTGCAGGATCTTGCACTTGGCCTGGTTGAATTTCATGAGGTTTGCACAGGCCCATCTCTGAAGTCTGTCAGGGTCCCTCTGGATGGCATCCCTTCCCTCCAGTGTGTTGACTGCATCACACAGCTTGGTGTTGTGGGCAAACTTGCTGAGGGTGCACTTGATCCCACTGTCTGTGTTGCTGCCAAAGCTGTTAAACAGCACTTGTCCCAATATCTACCCAAAGAACACCATTTGCCACTGGTCTCCATGCAAACACTGAGCTGCTGATTGCAACTCTTTGAGTGTGACCATCTAGCCAATTCCTTATCCACCAGGCAGTCATCCATCCATCAAATCCAGATCTTTCCAATTTAGAGACAAGAATGTAGTGTGGGACAGTATCAAATGCTGTGCACAATTCCAGTTAGATGACATCAGTTGCTCTTCCCTTATCCACCAACACTGTAACCCCATTGTAGAATGCCATCAAATTTGTCAGGCATGATTTGCTCTTAGTGAAGCCATGTTGTCTGTCAGCAGTCTCCTCCTTGTTTTCCATCTGCTTGAATATAGCTTCCAGCAGGATCTGCTTCATAACCTTGCTGGGCACAGAGGTGAGACTGACAATGGGACAACCCAATGTAAAGATGTGAGATAGAATTTTAGACATATCACATTAAGTGCACCTCCAACCCCTGATTCCCGGATTGGGTCATGAGAAACTGATTTGATGAGGGCTCCTGGGAGATTTAAAAAGTGAACACAGGAGATCATTCCACGGAAAGAAAAATTCCTGAAAGTGTGGTTCTGCACCATTCAGGAGTACTTGGAGGTTGTGCACACTTGTTTTCTCTCTTTGGCACCATGAAGCCCCCCTCCTTCCATAAAGTAAAATGAAGAGCAGGGTAAAATGCTGGTTTGTTCTGTGCTGGCATCGGGATTTGCCCTTATTGTCTAGCAGGTGTAGAGGTCTGTGACCTACGTAAGGGGTTATGCCCTCCCAATGGGAACAGGAGGTCAAGGGAGCCTCTTCCTCTTTAAGGGAGGGAAACGGGATGTTAATTTCTGACTAAATCCTGGAGTTTTATTTATTCTTTTTTTTTTTGGTTGTATCTGCTCAAGCTTCTAGATTAAAACTAAATAGAAGAAAAAACCCCATAGAGCTCTCAATTAAGATGCTTAACCAGTATGAAAAAAACGCTGTAATTAACCTGTAGAAACCACTCATTGAAGTAATGTCAGAAATCATGCAATAGTTCAGGATGATACAGCTCTGGAAAAAAAATAAATCACGTTAAAGTTAATTTTATAATACTACATTACTCAAAGCAATCTTCTCAGTGGCTTTTGGAAATCATGAGTATATGCCCCTGAGAAGCTGAAAAACTCATTCACGCTCCTACCAGTTATTGGTGCCTATTAGATGCTGAGGGCAGTGGATTCCAGGCAGACCCTTGTCACTGACATTCCCAGGTGGCTTTCCAGCCCTGGGACCACACAGTCTCAAGAGGTTAGGCTATTTGGCAATATTGTGCAAAATTCTAAAGACATTGCAAGAGTACTTCACAAGAACAAGCTTAGGTCACAAGCCCCACACGTTACTAGACGGCAAAGACCCAGAAAATGTGAGGTTTTGTTGCTAGAAATCTTTTTCCAGTGTAATTTCAACAAGGGGCTGTTCAGGGTCATGAAGAGATAACGAAGTTATTTCACAATACTAATGATGAAGGCGGAAAATACGGTATGACATAGAGACACTGCTTCAGAGATACCAATCTGTGAGGTTCTGCTGTGCTCAGGCTAATGAGCAGCTGCGAGCTGTGATTGACAGCTCAGTTGGCTGCTGGTCCCAAACCTAGCTCAGATGTACCAGTAACTGTGTGGTATAAGCACATATCTCCACATTTTACAGCCTGTGCATCAAAATGTCCCCAGGACTGGCTTTTAAAGAGTCTCTCAGTTTCTGCACCACTTCAGGGACATGGACATCAGTAGTCTGTGGCAACAGGGGCACGGCAGACACAAAAAAGCCTCTGTGGCTGGGATGGGAGACTTGTGGCAAACCAAAATAGTACCACCAGCACAGGGCATCCAAAAAGATCATGGAGAAAAAAAAAATACGTCAACACCAGTTGTTGTATGATAGAAGATAAAATTGTAAAGTGAAAGACCTCTTCTTTTGGTGGGAGGGGGAAAAGTGCAGTTATGACTTGGCACAACTCTTAATTCCAGGAGCTGTTTTAGCCACTCTTCTACTCGGAAATTTCAACCCACTGCAATGTACTCTTGAGCTTTCGGGTTACTTGCCCCCTTTGCTCTCTTCTGGGGCACTTCCCTTAGCACGCCTTCCCACTCCTAAGGACTGCTTCCTCTGTTTCAGGAGTCACTAGCACTTTGATCTCCTTTCTGCTGTAAACATGTTAGAAGGTTAAGTCTGTGCCTTCGTCCCCAGTCCTTTCCTCTTTGCTTCTCCGTATCAACCTGCCAGGTTGTTGGCTCTCAAAAGCTGGGGCTGAGCAAAGCTGCCCCGTGCGGAAGGCTGGTGAGCAAAAGAAACGCGGAATGCCTCTAGCTTCACCATCTCCAGCTCAAAAACCAGAAACGTTTACTGAAATATGCATCTTCTGAGTATTGTCTTGTGAAATATTCACTGAATATTACCTCATTATAGGGGGATGTAATGAGGGAGAGGCTTCTGTAACCCTGTAAAGGGAGACTCTGCTTTCTGAATGTCTTCTGCAGCCCTGCTACCCAGTAATAGGCTACAGGTGTTGGTATTGCCAGGACATTGTGCTGAGCGTGCAAGGCCTCAGAACTGAGGCTTGCCAGGCTGGTTTTGTCTGAATTTATCTTGACCTGCCTGAAGCTTTATTTTTGCTTGGTTTATCTGCAACAGCAGTTCCTGTTTATTTCGTACTAGGTTTTGCTTATCTTGTTGTTGCCCAACCAGAGTTTTTACATAGGTAGTAGTAAAAAAAGTAGCTACTCTTTCTAACATGGTGCTAACATGACACTGCAGCGTGGAGAAATACAGTCCTAGTGTGACAGCAGAGACCTTGAGAGGTAGGGAGAAAGAGTGAGGGACCCTTTCATGAGGAACTGACAGGTTGAAACCATTGACCTTAGGACTCGGAGTAGCAATGGAAGAGAAAAAGCATTACACTTAGAAAAAGGGTATAAACTCTTAAGTTTACATATGGAGTTGGACTCGATGATCTTTACAGGCCCCTTCCAACTCCGTATATTCTGTGATTCTAAAAAGTGTGACTACAACAAAAATAACTATTATTATTGTTTTCATTGTTATTAAGATGTTTCTGCCCAGAAGTATTAATGTCTTTTTTTCTCCTTTTTCTGAGATAATTATATCTATACTGATAAGGGTGGTCTGATTACTGTGCTAAAAGTTCAGTTGCAGTAGCAATAAATTCTTGGGTCTATGTACAAGGTGTTTCTGTTTCACCCATAACAGAATTGAGAGCCTTGAACTTGCACCACAAATGAGGCCAACTAGGCAGCGCTGAGACAGGATGGGTTGTGGCACTGCAAATTAGAAGATATGGCACCCCTTTGGGGAAACCCAAACCAGGTGTGAGAATGTATGTTTCTCGCCCTGAAAGCTTGAGATTTCAGAGGTCTGTATAAAATAACCAATTTAAAGCCAGGTTCAGTCAAACATTTGAGATCCACCTCTGAATTCAGAGAGGCAGAGGGATTTGTGTCACGTTTTTGTGGGCTTCACATTGGTGTTAAAAAGATACAGGGAAGAACTACTTAGTATATTCTTATTTAAGATAAAGAAGAGTTGCATCAGCCAAAATCAATGACGTTGCTCATTTGTGGCCACACACTGTAATTACCTGCAGACCTTACCTTAGAATCTTGGCTATAGAAGCACACCTCATGTGGTCTTTCTGACACCTTGTGTGGGTTTTGTTTATCTTAACTAGAAATACATTATAACCCAAGTACATTATCCAATGCAAGCCCCAAACACATTAATAAACTAACACAGAAGTGAGATACAAAACTTTCTGTGGTTTAGAATTTTCTGCTGAAATGACCGCATAGCACCACTAAGTTCTTAAGCCTGCCTAACTTCAACTTTCTTTAAGAACCTGAAAATCTCAAGAGGTCTGCTGAAACTCTGGTCACCCTTAAATGACTTCCATGCCCAACCTCCTTCTCTCTATCTCAGTCAGCAGTTCCTTTCCTTCTCTTGAGCTGGAGATCATTAGGTGTCCTCTCTTATCCATTACAATGCACTGCAGTGTCAGCTACTCAGTCTGTCTCCCCTCCTAATGAGCTATTGTGTTCTTCCTCACAGTCATTCTCAAGCTAGCTGGTAAATTGTGTCTTCCCTTGTCACAGCTTTTTGATACAGTTTTTCCAGGTTGTAGCTGATGTCCAGATCCTTTGGCCCTAATTTGTCAAAGTCTTTTTCTCAGGCAGAGACAATGTTAGGTTATATCCCAGTAGAGACTCACTGATTTCAGGGGAAAAAACCACCCACAGGCTTGTGGGACTTAGACTTAGCCCACAGTCTTTTCGATGAAATGAGCAGAGGGAGGGAAGTTGGAGCTGTCAGTGATGAGCACTGTGTAAGTATTTCATGTTAAATGCATTTAACATATGAACAACTAGGAGATAAGAGATGACCCCCTGTCAGTGAAAACCAGTAACAGACAATAAACTTCTTCACTATCCAAGGGCAATTGCTAATTATATTGAAAATACATTGTGACTTGACGAAGTCTTGTAAAATGGAGCATTGGTGTACGTTGTTAATTCCCCAAAGAAGCATGCCAGTGATAGTTTGATTTGAGATTTCAGGTGGACCCAAATGCACTTCTGGCAACACAAATACATTTTTTTTCTTAAGGTTCACTTTATGGAGGATTTTATGCTAGCATACTTTAGTACAGAAGTACCACCTTTCCTTTGAATTCTCTTGCTCAGATGGCTTTTCAGTTGAACTTATTTTATCACTTATTTGTGGCTTGCTTTCATCTTAGCACTTACATAATCTTTTCCAAGAAGAACGGCAAACTAGTTTGCATGTGCTAAAAATACCAGCATAAAACAACTATTGTGATGTGATCTGAGAGAGTCACAAATACAGGTGGACTTGGCTTCACGTCGCAGTTAGCTAACACTGTTTTGCACAAACAGCCTATGCACAGCCTTTCAACTGACAGAGCAGAGGGGAAAATACCTCACTTGTGGACAAAGCTGTCAGCTAGCTCTTCCACTCCCATTATGAGACAGCAATTAGCACTGCCTTTTTTTGGGGAGGGGGCGGGGGGGGGGGGAAGAGAAAGAACGCCATAAAATTTACCGCATGGTAGTACGGAAGATACCACAGTGATCCTCATTTGCTATGGATGGAGAACAGCACGCCTGCCTGTGGTAACATGGGCTCTGTGGTGTGGTTAATCTGCTGCGGACTGTGGGGAAGGAGGTTTTGCTGACTTACCTAAAGCCCAGTGTTTTTGTGCATTTTGAAGTTACTAAGGAAACGGCGTCTCCATCCTGTAAATAAAACCTGTTGGAAGATGATTATGGTCAGAATCAGTATGTCCATAAGTTGGTGTCTCCTGGTTACTAAGCTGGATGCAGGCTGCTGGACTCTCCATGGGGAGTTTCCTCAGAAATAAAGCAGGCTCCACCAGACAGGTGCACAGGAGTGTGAGACCAGCCTCTGAGAAGACTATCTGGAGCTGGTCGTGTCTTCCGGATTCAGTTTGATTGAGCAACCCCACAGATACCTGGGAAGCAAAATCAGGAAAGACTGATTGGCATCAGAGATGCTAAGTCCTGTGCCACAAACACTACAGGAATCTGCAAGCTTGTCGCAGGCCAGGCATAAGTTCCACCAAAAGATTTAAGCACTTAGGCCTGAATGTATCCTACTTACCTGTGTCTACTACTAGCACACAAATTAAGCACCTTCCCTTTCCACTTGAACTTTTCATAGATGGCCTTTTCATGATTGTGTTCCTCAATTTCCATTGCCCAGTGTGAAGACCAGGAAAGAGCAGCTACAACAGACAGGAACTGTGCCCCAGCATAATACTTTGCTTTGAAGGAAAAAAGTTCACAAAACAGGCTCCCCAAATTAATAGATACTCCAGAGTGTTACTCATAATTTACACTGCAGCTTCCTCATTGCTAAAAGGTGATAATTGTATTGATTCATCTCATAAATGTGTGGGGAAGACTGTCCTGGTTTCGGCTAGGATAGAGCTAGTTTCTTTCTAGCAGCAGATAGAATGCCATGTTTGGGAGTTAGAGTGGGAGCAGTGATGATGACACACTGATGTTTCTAGTTACTGCCAAGTAATCAAGGACTTTTCAGTTGTTCATACACCACCTCTCTCCCTCCCCCTTTAAGAACAAGCAGCTGCGTGGTGCCCGGCTCTCAGCTGGGGCAAAACCATGACAAAGACAAATCCGGTAGCATCTGTGAAGCACACAGATATCACCCAAACAGAACTAGAGACACAAACATGTGGGAAAAGCAAAGCTCTACAGTTCAAAAAGGGCCTGAGTAAGGTACATGAAATAGGGCCTGGTCCTGCATATGTAGTGAAGTGCAGTAAAAGGAACCCTGAATAACCAGTTCCTCAGCTGGAAGGATGACTCCTGGGAACTGAACGAAGCAGCATGAGGTGTGCACTCACAGAGTTAACATGAAGGGCAGTTTGCACTATTTCCTTGTGTAGTTCTATGAGCAACTCAGAATATACTAAGAATATGTTCAAGTCCCAATTTACTTACAGCTCAGTTGTCAAGTCTTACTTCTCCAAGGCTCTGTGAAATTCCCCAAAGCTGTGAGGAAGTACTACAATACCTGAGCAGCTGATAATGCAACTTTCATATGCCATCAACAGAAACTGTGTTTTGCTTTTATGCATCCTACTACCTCTTCTAAAACACAGTGCCCTTTTAGAACACCTGCATAGGTGTCTTTCTCTTAAGCAGAGCATGTAGACAGCATTATCAGGCTTACCTGCTAAAAAACTAGCTCAACCCTTACAAACACAGCAAATAAAAATATTTGGCTTGATCTTTTTCCAAAACAAAGAATAGTTTCTTGTCACCAAGAGTCCTGAAGATTTTGTTTGGGTTATCTGAAACATTTGATTAGGCTGTAACTAATGTTTATCCATGTCCAGCCTAGCTGCCTAGTCTGAACTCATTGTCTAGGATCTTTCTATTGCTAGAGAGCCCCCCCATGTATGGTGATTCATCCTGACCTAAAGTGGAGTACCTAAAGATGGACGCAGTTGTCTTCTGTGAATACTCACCTCTAACCTTTGACTATAGAGGGAGCCCTTACACTAGCTAGCCCATTATTGGCTAAGGGTGGGAGAGAGGATTCCTACAACATTGAGGTTGAAGGAGTCTGGAATGAATTACCTTCTAACAGCGTCTGCAAAGTTCTCCTGCGTGCTCCTCCTTGTGCACAACCGAGGTTACCACATGCCCATCTGACCATGACGGTGATGTGTTCCCAGTTCTCCCTTTCCCTACACAGGAAGACAAAAGAGACTTCTTCAAGAAATTAAGAAAATGGTATCAGTGCCCTGAGTGTCTTGACTTCAGTATTCACATAATACCCTAAATTTAAGGCAGCAGTATTATCCTCAGAACAAACTAGTTCTCTTTTACATTCAGCGCTTGATTAACTACATCATGGCTTTGTTCCCTTACCATAGAATCATAGAATCACAGACTGGCTTGTGTTGGAAGGGACCTCAAAGATGACCATGTTCCAACCCCCCCCTGCCATGGGCAGGGACACCCTCCACTAGACCAGATTGTCCAAAGCCCCATCCAACCTGGCCTTGAACACTGTCAGGGAGGAGGCAGCCACAGCTTCTCTGAGTACCCTGTGACAGTGCCTCACCACACTCATACTGAAGATTTTTTTCCTAACATCTAATATAAATCTACCCATTGAAGACATTGCCCCTTGTCCTTTTACTCCAGTCCCTGAAAAAGAGCCCCTCTCCACCTTTCCTGTAGGCTCCCTTCAGGTACTGGAAGGCTGCAATAAGGTCTCCCCTAAGCCTTCTCTCCTCCAGGCTGAACAAGCCTCTCAGCCTTTCTGCACAGGAGAGGTTCTCCAGCCCTCTGATCATCTTGGTGGCCTTTCTCTGAATTCGCTCCAACAGGTCCAAGTCCTTACACTTGGGAGGGCGAGGGTAGCAGAGCTGGACACAGTACTCTGGATGAGGTCTCACCAGAGCAGAGTAGTGGGGCAGAATAACCTCCTTTGACCTGCTGGCCATGCTGGTTTTGATGCAGTCGGGGATATGGGTGGCTTTTAGGACTGCAAGCACACATCGCCAGCTCATCTCCAGCTTTTCATCAACCAGTACCTTCAAGTCCTTCTCCTCAGGGCTGCTTTCAGTGTCTCAGTGGTAGTGTTGTGACAGCCTGTAAAAAGCCCCAGCTGAAGTAAGACAGTTTTGTTGCAGAAATGTTCTGGGTTTTTTGGTTCTTGGCTTTGATACAACCAAGCAGTATTTCCCTGTTTATAGAATCCAATTGATGAACATGGTGGAGCTTATGTACTCTTTTCTTCTCTTCTTGCTCTTTCTAACTTTATAGATGGACAACCTAAGCAGCTATCTAATTTTATAAGGCAAGCAATCTTCACCTGGCAATGTCTCTGGCTTTGGGAGGCTTCTCTTCCACTGCTTCCCCTGCTTCAATCTCTTAGGTAGTGCTTTGGATTAGTCATTGTTTATACAGCTCGCTAAACCCTTACAGGAAAGGTGCTAAGAACAAATGAATAGAAAGTAAGTCTGGAAAAACTCTACAGAGATCATCCAGTCCTTCCCAGTCATTTCTCACAGGTCATGCTTTCTAGACCAATGAATTCTACAGTCCTTTCCCCTGGATTTCTTCAGAGACACAACATTCCTAGAAAAGGGATTTTCAGGTGGCTCTGTCCTTTCCAACAGGCCCTATTCTCTAGAATGTAATAATAATTTAGCTATAATTCAACACGCAGTTCCAGGTGCCTAAAATTATGTGCCCAACATGAGACAGTTATTTTCTGTTGAATCTTTCTTTTTCTTTTTTTTTTGGCTTTGTTTTAATCTCAATCAGAGTTTCTGAAGTAGCTGCCAATCATTTGCATTACCATTTTGGTAAGGAATTGTCCCTGATTTTCAGAAGTCAGAGCAGTTGGAACTCAGGCAGCCCAAAACTACTGTCCCCTTGTCTTCAATCCAAGCACCCGGACTGGAGGCAGAAAGAATTAAAACTCTCTCAAAACAATGTGTGTAAAACTCTGCTTTCTTTCTCAAGTGAGAATTGAGTCACGAGTCGTGAGTCACTCATTCCCCGTCACAAGGATCCCTAACGCCCAAGATCACTGCTTACCTCACGGATTGTGAAACTAGTACGTAGGCCTTCCTAGGATGACTTCTTCTGTGATCTTTCCCAGGACTGGTCTGATTAAGAGAGGTAACAAAACCAACCAATTATCCATTACTGATAGACTTAAAATTTTAGCAGTTCTATCAATATATGGATGCTTGCAGGTTTGCGTATGCTTTTTTCCTGCATAGGCTCTTTGCCCTATAGCTAGGTCTTTTTCCTCTTCTTCTGCCATTCCTTACAGGTTGTCTCTGATAGTTTCAGCTGTAATTGCTGTTTGCTTGGGCAAACTGATATAGTAGGCAAAAAGGAGGACTTTAGTGACTGCAGAAAGTCCTTGAAAAAGGCAGAAGGAAGCCTTAGGTAGTGCATTTGGTCCTACAAGCCAAACATTCCGTTACCAGGAATGGTAGTTCACAAAAGATCAAGCTGGCAAACAAAACAGCTGAGCCAGAAGCCTGTGTGTTGAGTGGGAAGAAATGTCCTGAGCGGTAAAAAACTTTTTCAAATTCAGACAGCAACTGAGGGAGATGGTACAGAAAGAAAATGTGTCTTGTGTCTCCTTGTTGTCCACTGTGCCCCTGAAGGGAAGGCCCTTTCCGCTCAGGTTTGTAGTTTTTCAGTGGTTTGCAGTCTGTACTTACAACAAAATATGCAGAGCCCCTCCAGACCAACAGGAAATGTTTATGTTCTTTTTATCTATGACAGAGACGTCCCTTCCTAATGCTTTGCTTAGGTGCTCCTTCGGAAACAGCTCTGTGAGACACTTTTATAATCTCTGGACCACATGTGGTCAGACTATCTATCATCATTTTTACTGAAACGCCACATAAGATTTTCTAGGAGATTACAAAATCCAGCCATAATTGGAGCACAAGCCTGCCTTGCAGCTTTTCAGGAATCCTGCAGCAAACCATGCCGCAGTCTTAGAGAACATGGTCAACAGCTGCTGCCAAGTGACCGCAAAGCTGAAAAGCCATGTACGCCTGACAACGGGTTGTGCAGTCAGCTGTGCTTGCTGCCTTTGAGGCAAAACTGTATTTTAACCACTTTCTGTCATTTTCATCTCTTTCTATTGCTTTCAATCGCTCGATGTCACCACATCAAAAAAGGCAACGAGCTGCAGGTTCCAGCTTGTCTCATACAGCGTCCTATGAGAAGTGTAAGATCATTAGAAATATCTCTGCAAAAACTGCAGCAGATGCTCACGGAGGGGGTGTGCACCGTACAATGCAGTGTGGTGTAGGCTGCGTGAGCTGGTCCTGCAACTGGCAGTAAGGCAGCTCTACCAGCTGACTTAATTAGTGCTGAAATGTCTGGACCTTGACTTGTCTCTCTTCACAATATGCACCAAAAACAGGTGTGATGTTGTCTAACATGACGCCGCTTTGAAGAGCATAAACGTATCCTAATTTTGCTTACAGATTCTTTTTTCACTAGGGATGATGAAAAGGAGAACCATGTAGAAATTATGTAGAAGTTAGGCAGTGACAATGAACATGAATAATACTTTGGTGGGGTTGTTTCAACAGACATTTTTGATACCTGAATTTAATTTTGAAAGCACACACTCTGCATGCTAAGTATTTCACCCAACCTTCTGTTGAGCTTCAGAAGTGTCTAGAGCAGCTAGAAATACTTATTGTTCTGAGAAGAGGATCTTATTGAATTTAACCACCCAGTCTTAGCCCCACAGAGAGTTGTGGTAGCTCAGATACTGACTGCTCCAGTTCCAGTGGCAGCTGAACAAGTAGATGCCCATGAAGTCTTCATCACAGAGTTGTGAACTCAACCTGGAAACTGGTTTTTTTTTTCTGAAAAGAAGAACCATACCCTTGATTCTTGTAATGTTTTGCAATAGATCACACAGGAAGTACTGTTTCCTATTTTCAGATATAGGGTTTAAGTCCGTGTTTGTTCACAAAGAACAAGAAGACACCATCAGACAAAACAAGCTCTAGAAATCAGTGAGTAGATTACTTTTTTTTTCCTTTTTTACATGTGAATATATGTACATGTAGATACAGATTCACTTGGTGGGGAACTATATCCGCCTAATAACAGTGGCAGCAGAGCTACCATTCAAGCAAAAATGGTATCTTTAAGAACTATTGGGTCTTTTAACTAGCTTAAAACTCAGGATAAGGCCAAATGTGAGAGTAGAGAATTGAAGTGGACTAACAGTGTATAAAATTAAATCTTTTTGGTGCTAGAAACTTACTGGGTCTTGGGTTTAAAGCTGTCCCAGAAAGTCAGGAGCTTGAAAAGGTATTCTGCTAAGGATATAAACTTTAAAGCTTTGAAATCTTTAAAGCTTAGTCTAATCTCTCCAAATCTAAGCCACATCTTGCTTTATCAGATGCCGATGTTCTTTATCACTGTCCTATCACATGGTTTCATTGTATTATCCAAGCATTTGATCTTTTAAAGGTATTGTTTCATTGTCATGTTATGAAGGGCTATGTTCTTTGGGACTGTTTTTTCTTTTTAATGTTATGTCTCTGAGCCACCACAGCCTGTGCTCCATACCTCTTATACATCAGTCATGGTCTGGTTTGCAATTTTTGTTAATGAGGTTTTACATGAACAAAATTCATCACTATGGCACTGCACTAGACTTGTACCATTCTCGCACACAAGGAGAGGTAGGCTCCTCTAGTTGGGTAAATGAGACTTGCCACTTGGGTACTAAGCAAAGAAGTTACAGTAGCCTAAGAAGTTGGTTTGGTTTGTTTGTTTTGGGGTTTTTTTTGGCAGTATATCAGTGATGCAGCTATAGCAACACTTGCTTTCATGGGAGAATTGCACTGTTGTTTGCCAAGATCAGTCGACAATGGCAGAGCATCGGGCTTGAACTTCTCTGTGTGGAGACCCTTACAGCAGTAACATGACAGGGGCACAATCCAGTGAGATATGACGGCAATCTCCACTCCAGACTGTTACCCTTCTTTTTCATACTCAGGTTCATCACCAGAATGACTGTGACTACAACAGCCATTTGAACAGTCATTATGTTGAATTCAGTGTTTTATCTGAAACGGTTTAAGCGGACACACTGAAAAGAAAACCTGAAAAGAGATCCTAGCGCAAGACTTAGCCTACAGAAGAGAAGAGTCTTCTTACACATGTAGTCATGACTTGGAGGGAGACATTTAATAGCTGTCTCAAGTTTCTCAGAGTTCTTATTTTCAGTGCTTATGCTACTCTCTTACTGTACATTTGCGTAGGTAAGAACACCTATTGTCTTGTAGATGCATAGACTGACTCTATTGAATTGCAGAAAAGCTCAGAATTTTTGCAAGATTGTGTTTCTGGTTTCGTTAGGGAAAGGAAACAATTGGATCCTGAGGATCCACAGAGAATTAAGCCTATTTCTCCCAGCCCAGAACAGATTTTTCTTGAAAGTTCGGTATGAATGAAAAAACTCATCAGTTAGCAGGCAAGTGATTATGCACAGATGTTTCTAATGTTCAGCTGTTACAAAAGAGGAAGAGGTTTCCAAAACAGGATTTAGTTTTGGAACTCTCTTTCCCCAGTTACATCCAGGAAAGAAAACCTGTGGTCACTACCACATGAAAATGTTTGTTAGAGGGAAACTATCAGCTCTGAGCCTTACATACAGCACTTAGATTACTCTTCCATCTTTTCCTTCAGCTTCCTTAGAAACCCAAGAAAACGACGTAGTTTTATGTTTGCTCCCAAAGATGTCTTTGGTATCTGTGCACATTCAGCTGTAGTTTTGCCTGTCCACAGACTCCTCCTAGAAAGTCATAGGAAAGTTACAGATCTGTTAGCAGGACCCATTGGGCACCTGTCTTGCAACACCTGCTACAAGGAAATGGGGAATCATTTTTCTTCATTTAAGTTACAGTTTTACCTGTGCTACACTGTAATAATCTCTTCATAAAGTGCCTTGGCTGCTGCTGACACATCCTTCTAAGATGACTAAGAGTCATTACGCAATTTATTTTTCTGTATGACAAATGCTGCCATTTGGGGAAAAGGAGGAGAGCGAGGGCCGGCGGAGTAGCACTCTGCTACCCATTCATACATTTCCACAGAGAAGCCTTGTCTCAGACCATGAAAAAGGGAAAGAGAACTTCGGGGGACTTCAGTTTTGAGATAGGCAGCTCCATTGATGCACAGGCGCTGTTCTAACTTGTAGTTACAAAATGTTCTGATTTCCGTGGGTGTTGTGGGCACCCCATCTCGAGGCTAGATGCCTACCAAAACCATTCTATCACTCCCCTTCTCAGTTGGACAGGGGATATAAATTATATGAAATATATATTGAGAGGCTTGCAGGTCAGATAAGGACAGGGAGAGATCATTCCACAATCAGTGTCACGGGCAAAACAGGCTCAATGCGGAATAAAATGCATCTAATTTATAATGCAATGAAAACAGAGTAGGATAATGAGAAATAAAAACAAATCTGAAGACATCTCCCCCCACTTTTCCCTTCTTCCCAGACTCAACATCATTCACGACTTCTCCCCCTCCTCCCGCCAAGTAGCACAGCGGGACGGGGAATGGGGATTTCGGTCAGTTCATCATGAATTGTCTATGCGTGGTGGTTTAGCCCTGGCTGGAGGCCAGATGCCCACCAAAGCCTCTCTATCACTCCCCTTTCCAGCTGCACAAGGGAGAAAATATATATTGAGAGGCTCAGGAGTCAAGATAAGGACAGGGAGAGATCATCCTGCAATCAGTGCCATGGGCAAAACAGACTCAGCACAGAATAAAGGACAGAAAACTCTCTAATTGATGACACTGCCCTGCACAGCCAGTGACACCAGAGTTGGGTAATGAGAAGTGTGGCCAAATCTTAAAGCACCTCCCTCCACCCCTCCCTTCTCAGCAGACTTCACTTTAGCCATGATTTTGCTCCCTTCTTCCCCTGCATTGTGGCACAGGGAGGGGCAGGGACTGGGGGAATGGGGTTTCGGTCAGTTCCTCACCAGTTGTTTTCCTCCTTAGCTTGGGGAAGGAGGGGGGTGAGGGCATTCCTCACACCCTTCCCCTGCTGTGCTGTGGGGTCCCTCCTATGGGAGCCAGTCCTTCACAAACTTCTCCAATGTGAGCCGTTTCCCACAGGGCTTCAGCTCTTCACCAGCTGCCCCAGCATGGGTCACTGATATGAGGTGCAGTCATAAATCATAGAATGTCTCTCAGTCTCTCCAGCCCAGACTGCTCCAGGCTGGTCCTCCACAGAGTCACCAGCCTTCCCCCCCAGCAAACCTGCTCCAGTGCAGATCTCTCTCTCTTGCTCATCTCTGTGTCTCTGTCTCTCTCTGTGGGCTGCAAGTGTTGGCAGGGTGTTGCTCCAGTGCAGGTCGCAGTGTCTTCTGTGTGTCTCCACCTGCTCCAGTGTGGGGCCTCTTCACAGGCTGCAGGAGGGGTGTCAGCCTTTTCCATGGGCTGTGGGGGAACACTCACTCCACCATGGGTTTCTCCACAGGCTGCAGGGGCTTCTTTCTCTCCTTCACATGGGGTGCCTCCTCTCCTGCCCCCCACTTCCCTGGCCTTGGTGCCTGCACAGTTCCTTACATCTTCTCACTCCCTTCTCTGGGGACAAAAAGCAGCTGCTTGCATTTTTTTCTCCTAAATGTGATTCACAGGCGCTGTGACCATTGCTGATGGGCTCGGCCTTGGTCACCAACTCTGGCCTTGAGCCTGATGGTGTTTGCTTTCTCAGGCCTGCAGAGTGCTTCTTGCAGAAGCCACCTCTACAGCCCCCTTTCTCCACCAAAACTTAGCCATGCAAAACTATGACAGTCCGCCAGTCTTTCCTTCTCAGGGGGAGGACCCCTAACACTCTTTCCCTGCTCCAGCGTGGGACCCCTCCCACAGGAGACAGTCCTCCACAAACTTTTCAAACATGAGTCCGTACCCATGGGGTGTCAGTTCTTCATGAACTGCCCCAGCATGGGTTGCCAACCTTCAGGAACAGTCTGCTCCATCATGGTCCCCCACAGAGTCACAAGTCCCCCCAGGAAACCTGGTCCTACACAGGCCTCTCCCTCCACAGGCTGCAGGTCTTGCCAGGAAACCTGCTCCAGCATGGCCTTCCCACTGGGTCACAGCGTCCTTCATCTGCCTCCACCTGCTCCTCCATGGGCTGCAGGTGGAATCTCTGCTCCTTATCATCTTCCATGGGCTGCAGGGGGACAGCCTGCTTCACCGTGGTCTTCATCACATCACTGCAAGTGTCTGCAAAGTTTCTTAGTTCTTACTCATTTCTCTGGCGGCAAAACGCATCCGCTCGCCTTTTTTCCCCTTCTTGTTGCTGATTGGCTCAGCCTTGGTGAGCAGCAGGTCCATGCTTGAGCTCGCTAGTATTTGCTCTGTTGGACCTGGGGAAAACTTCTAGCTGCCTCTTGCAGAAGCCACCCCTGCAGACGCCTACCACCACCAAAGCCTTGCTACACAAACCCACAACAATGAGGAAACTTTGCCCAAATCCCCTTTGGGGGGCATCAGACTTACTGAACTGCCATCCCTGAACAAGTCAGTGTAGCAACTCAGGAGCCCCTTCGCTTGAATTAGATTATCATGGAAATGTCTGATAGTCATACCAGCACCTAGACACTTCCATAGCTAAAGCCGACACCCTATAGGTAACAGCTAATAGCCCAGACATGGCAAGGCTTCTCTCAAAGGAGTCAGCTCAGACTGCAGCTTTGTTAAAGCTTAAAGAAATTAAATTGCATTACATCACTGCAAATATTAAGAAAGTAGTATTTTTCTCCCATCCAAGCTGTAACCCCATTTTCTCTGCAAGAGCTTTTTCCGACAGGGGGCATGTATATGGGCAGGGCTTGGTCACATTTCACTGTACCCAACATCTTTGAGACTCAGAACATAACCAGCCCTCCAAGGGGAAATGAGAGTAGCATCTTATTGGACCGCTCATATATTTTGGTGCTTTTTCATGATAAACACACAGGATAAATAAGAAGGGGGGGGAGGGAACTGAAGTGAAAACTCTCCTCCTCTTATATTTCTGTCTTAGATTTGACTCAATTGCCTGCTTTTCCAGAAAACACACAGAATTTCTGTTAGCAACCAAAACTACCCTGCGCATGCAGAAACTTGGGGGAGGGTGGGAAAGTGGGCACTGATGGCTCAACGCAGTACATAAAGCAGATGAGAAAGCCATGCAAGTCAAAATCATTGAAAATTCCTGAATATTGATTTGTAACTTTGTAAGGAAAATAAGGGAAATAAGCCAAATAATTGCAAGATCCTGATTCAGAATCTCTCCGAACAGTCCATTATAGCACAGGTGCAAATATAAACCTGGAGATTATTTTTGGTAGCATACCCATTCTGAAAGATCAGTTCCAGATCATTTCAGAGCCAGACTTCCTCTCAAGGGCTACAGCTTGGAGCAGTCCTCCATGAACTTCTCCAATGTGAGTCCTTTCTATAGGGGGGTCATCTCATCACCAATTGCCTCAGCACGGCTCCCTTCCATGAGGTGCTGACCTTTGGGCCAAGACTGCTCCAGCCTGGTCCCCAGAGAGTCAGAAGTCCCCCAGCAAACCTGGTGCAGCATGGGCCAGTCTCTCCACAGGCTATAGATGGTCTCTGCTCCCCATCATTATCCATGGCCTGAAGGGGGACAGCCTGCTTCTGCATGGTCTTCTCCACGGGCTGCGGGGGAATCTCTCTCTCTGGCACCCGGAGTGCCTCATTCTCCCCCCACCCTGCTCCTTCTTCCCTGGCCTTGGTGTCTGCACAGTTTCTCACATCTTCTCACTCCCTTCTCTGCTGGCAAAATGCAGCTGCTTGCATTTTTTTTTCTCCTAAATGTGATTCCCAGAGTCACTGTGACCATCGCAGATTGGCTCGGCCTTGGTCAGCAATGACTCTTGCCTTGAGTCAGCTGATGTTTACTCTCTGGGGCCTGCAGAGAGCTTCTAGCTGCTTCTTGCAGAAACCACCTCTGCAGCCCGCCCCCGGTCTCCACCAGGACCCAGCTACACAAAACTGCAATATCCTTTTACAGACAGCAAATGGTTCTGTGTGAGTGGCTACCAAACACATTGATTTCAGTTCCCCACTAAGTGACCAGGAAGGACATCTTGTCCTTCCAGCACCCATCTTCACAAAATCCTCTTCCCAGCTTCTCATGCGATACCCAGGCAATTGTCTGTTTTATCTGGGGGGAGGGTGTCTGTCAGAAGCCTTTTCAGGCATAACACAAAGCCATGCTTCTGTATCTGGCTCACAGTCCTACCAGGGACCTGGGAATTTGGGAGGGTTTGGTGACATCAAATTTGCAAAGCCTTTTGTGCCATTTTCCAATGTGTTTGCCTATCTATTCTTTGTACGGGCCTGCATGCTGCTTTTCACTGGGGAGGGTTTCGCTACAGGAAGGGTGGGCGGTAAAGTAACCAGCCTTTACCTACTCCCATTGTAGTAGAACTTGCTATAATAGGGCTTTCACACCTCCTCTGCACCACTTATCTCCCAGGCTGGGAAGCCTTGCCCCCACAAGACAGAAAGTCTGGGCAACCTTTTCGCTTCATCAATGACTATGCCGCCTCACTGGAAACAGTGACTAACAAAGGACAAAGTACCATATCAAAGAGACACTACAAATGAAGAACTGTTCATGCACACTCATAGTGAGCTGCCTTTTGCCTTTATGCCCTCCCCAAGACAATTGGCCAATATAAGCTGTGGAGCTCCTGAATCATGACTCTTAAACAGCTACTCAGACAAAGAATCAAAACTTCTTAGAGCCCCAAGCACTTGGGGGGGGGGTGTCTTGCAATTGATGGAAGGATGCCACAACAGACGTAGGCGTTATCAGCCACACTGATAGCAATTTTCATGTTTTATGCCATTGGCCAAAGTGTTTGCCTATCCATTCTTTCTACAGGCCTGCACGCTGCTTTCGTTCCAGAGCTACGGAAGACCAGCACGCTTCCATGGCCAGCGTCTGACACAGTCTCTGTAAAGGACACAGCATTTGACATTTTAACCCAGACCAACGCTGCCTACTTGCTGCTCTGCAACACCCAGGTCAGCAGGTCCACTGAGGTGGGTATGTTTTGTACTGTGCAAAGGTCATGTCTACACCTCCAAGCTTGGGATTTCCTCCAGTTGAACACCCTTTTCTTCCATTCCAGACCAAGACACCATGGAAAACCATACCATGGACTTAGCTGACCTGCTGATAACAACAGAATTTGACTACAGCGATTCAGAGCCATGCTTGGGAACTGAGGAAAAACACTTTGCAGCAAACCTTTTGCCACCGCTTTATTCTTTGGTGGTGATATTTGGCCTCATAGGCAACATGCTTGTAATCCTCATCCTGGTAAAATACAAGAGGTTGAAGAGCATGACTGACATCTACCTGCTCAATTTGGCAATTTCTGATTTGCTGTTTGTATTTTCTCTCCCTTTTTGGGCTTATTACGCCGCTCATGACTGGATTTTTGGGGACGCACTGTGCAGAATTCTCTCAGGTGTCTACCTCCTTGGCTTCTACAGCGGGATCTTTTTCATAATCCTCTTGACCCTAGACAGGTATCTGGCCATAGTGCATGCAGTGTTTGCGTTAAAAGCTAGGACAGTTGCCTACAGCATCCTCACCAGCATTGCCACTTGGGCTGTTGCTAGTTTTGCTTCTATTCCAGGGATAATATTTCACAAAACTCAAAAAGAAGATTCACGTTACACTTGCAGCGCTCATTATCCAAGCAATACTGCGATAGATTGGAAGTACTCCTGCATTTTAAAGATGAACATCCTGGGACTTGTTATTCCAATGGTTATTATGATTTTCAGTTACTCACAAATTATAAGAACATTATTGAGATGCAAGAATGAGAAAAAACAAAAGGCAGTCAGACTTATTTTCATGATCATGATTTTTTACTTTATCTTCTGGACACCGTTCCATATTTCTTCTTTTTTGCATACGTTTCAAAATTCACTTTTCAATCCAAATTGTGAAATCAAAGGTCACCTGGAGAAAGCAATCCAAGTGACAGAAACAATATCCATGATTCACTGTTGCATAAATCCTGTGATCTACGCATTTGTTGGAGAAAAATTTAGGAAATACCTTTATGCCTTTTTCCGAAGGCACGTTGCAGCCCACCTCTGCAAAAAATGTCCAAATCTTTATCGTGAAAAGATGGAAAGAGTTAGTTCCACATTTACAGCATCCACTGCAGAGCATGACATCTCTACTGGACTGTAAAAATACATAAAAACATGACTTAGTATATATTGCATCCTGTGCTTTGCCTTAAGGGCTGCCTGACATTATTTAAGATCTTTATGTCAATCACTACCGAAAATGGTATGACCCTCAATTCTTGTAAACTGTTCCCTGGGGCTGCAGCGTTTTCCATTCTTAAACTAAGGGAATCAGTGAGTTCTCCAAGAAATGGTAACACCATAGCTGGATCACATTGAGCTTTGAATGTGGCCCAGAATATTATGATTCTGTTTCTTGACCCAAATTCTATCCAATAAATGAATGCTACTGAGATTTACCTGGGGGGAATACAATATTGAACAGACTGAGGAGTGACATGTCATCTCCGAGAGCCATTTCCTGTTGTGTGAACATTTTAATTTGAGGATTGATGTCACTTCCAAAAGATGTTCCATTACTGTTGAATACTAAAGAGGTACATCAGTCATCACAGCTTCCTCCCAGTGGTAGGGATTTGATGGGAGGGTCTTTTAGTTTTCTTAATTTTCCCCCTCTATCCTTTATTTTCCCTACATAAATAAAAAATGTTTCCATAAAGAGGGAATTTGTGGATGAGTATGAGATATATCAAGATAATATCTCTCCTCTGATGGGAGAGTTGACTGACCTTCATCTTACTGGGGCAAACTAACCCAAGGATTTATCTGTTATCTAATATTGTGGTCATTTTTAAACATAATCCTTTTGAATACAGGCTAAGTTATACTACTTTGAATTTAGTTCTTTTACTGTATCACTGTTTAGTTGCTAACATTTTTCAAAGTGAGATTTCAGTGGGCAATATTGTGATTTTTGTGGGTGCAACTTTGCAAGTAGCTACACGCACTAAGTTTACTGACTGCACAAGAAGATAACATCCCTCAAAAACTATGAATTTGTTTCTGACAATTCATATCCCTCCCAAGGGAAATGGCACTTGCCTGAGAAAAGCAAAAGATCTGCAAGGCTAGAATTAAAATTAGCTTGGTATTTGGTACACAAGATTCTGTAGGAAAAAAATATCGGGACCTTCTCTGAAGGATTTTGTGAGACCATGAGCACAGTACTTCATTCTGGACAGGTAAATCCTGTGTGTAGAGGAAGACTCTCCATGGCAGTGGCAGCAAGTGTGTCAGGCTAAGCTCCTGCACGAGACAAACATGCTCTCCACATCACACCATCTGATGTTTGGGATACACTTCTAAGCAGACAGTAGCCTTGGAATTGCAAAAGCAGATGGGTGCAGAGGAGACCTACCCACTTTGTCTTCTTCCAGGAAAAGAGTGCTCTTAGCCATCTGGTGCCTCTGCCAGAACTGCATGCTAATCGAAGATTCAAGACTGTTAGTCTGCAGGTGGCATATGGCCATATTTTTATGGCATTATTAGCACTTTCCCTGTTACAAAAAAGTGGTATTCTAGGGACATGATGTTAGCAAAGAAGAGGAGAGAGCAGCGCTTCTTAGGCAAGTAAACTGTCCTGCTTCTTTCCCTATTTACTTCAAAGGGCACCGCTCCTGCATGTAAAGCCTTGCTCAGGGAAATCTGGAGGGGCAGATTCAACTAACCTCCAGATTACCTAAGGACACAGGAGAGGATTCCACACTACTTAACATTAGGCATGTGACTCAGATGCCTAAATTAACAGCAAAGCTCTTCAAGGTCCCTCTGTGGTTGGTGGCGAAAGCGATGCCAGAGTCAGACACGTGATTTAAAGTGGCTCCAGGGAAGATTGCCTGTCTGACTAAAGAAGGAGCCTGCAAAAGCCAGCCTCTTAATCTAGGTATCAGATGCCTTAACCTAGGTGGTGGAAATACTCTTCCCCCTCTAGCCTTATAACATGAAAGCACTGCTTCCATTAGTTGTAAGCTTCTATCCTATCAACTATTATAATCTGGCCACTGATTTTGTGAGGTTAATAGGCACAGGCAGGCTAAAGAAAAGACCAAAAATTATCCACATGGTAAGCTTTCTCGCTTGGAAATCATAGTTTTCCTCTCTTTTGTACATTTTCACAGCAAGAAAGCACCTTTTCAACATTGAAGCATACATTAGTTCAGTGTGATACAAATCCTGCTGTGATATTTCTAGTGCTGGGTTTTATTTAAAATTCTTTTCTCATTGGGTTTATGCTCCTTCCTATTTTCATGTGAATGTAGTAAAATTAATAAAATATATGTTTTGGAAAAAATGTATAACCCATAGCCCATGTTCTTTCTCCTCCTAAGAAAAAGCCCATCAGGTCTGCTGCCAGAATGGAGTTTCAAAAAGATCCAAGTATGGATGTAAACATGTGCAATACCAAACTGAACAAGCAGAGAACTGTCTGCCCAGTCCATAAGCTACTGCCATGACTTTTATCCACCTACAAGCTTGAGGAGCATGCATTATGGTAACTTCAGGAAAAATCTGGGGCAACAGGATTTACATGGGTGAAATTTGACCGGTAGGACTAATGGGGATTTATGTAGGGGAATGGGAGTAAAGGAGAGCAATAAAGGACTGTACTTTATTTATAGTATTTTGGGATAAAGTCAGGATTCTCCATGGACTTTCTGCTCTAATTTCACATCTCTTTGTACTGCATACAGTGATCCAAAAAATGTGTGGTGTATCTGATCTCCCAAGTTTTAAATGTAAGGAACTTTAAGCATTCAAAGTTCAGTATTGAAATATGCATCTACTTCACCAAACCAAACCTAAAGATCAGCTTATCACTCTGTCATGTGCCCAGTCAGGATAATCCTTGATCCTTCACTGTAGCTTTGCACTGAGACAACCAAGGCTCTAGTTTTGTGGCAGATTCTGAGTCTTAGTCAGTCAGATGTGGTTGTGGTATGCTCTGACTACAAGGCAGGCAGCTCCAAATTAGGCTAGCAGGCCTTCAAGCAGTCAGTTGGATGGAGCTACCCAGGGGGAAGGTTTAACAAGATCCCCAGTCCCTGCGAAAGAGAACCTAAGTCACCTCGCTGGAGTGTGTGTGTGTGAACCTGTTACTTAGAGGATATCTATTCAGTAACTCAAAGTCTGCACGGAAAAGCATTGAGATGAAGATACAGTGTGTGTGTGTAAGGGCTAAAGAAGGAGGTAGGTACACAGAGACTGTGTAATAAAATGTAAAATACAAGAAAATGGTCTGCTAAGACAATGGAAAGGCACACCAGAACTGTAATTATAGCAGAACAGAAACTAGCACAAGGAAGAACCACTGCAGTGCCTGGGAGGCATCTGAGCTGTGCTGATGAAGGAAAGGAAATGAAAGCAAGCATTTGAGAGAGTGCACAAGTGGCACAAGGGCACCAAGAAGATTCAAAACAGGAGCTCTCTGAACATGAAGGAAATGGTAGCTCTACCACAAATGTTGAACAGATACGTGGAAACAGTTGCAGCTTCAAAATGTTGTGTGCTGAACTTCTGACAAGGTAACTTGTTCGCTGGGCTTTCAGCATGCTTATGAAAGAGTTCCTAGGTGCCATGGACAAATTATGCACAGCCCTGAAACCAACAGTTTTGTTTATGCACAGAACAGGACAGAGTCCGACCCTCCTGTTGGGAGGTACTATGGCCACACATTCAGAAGCATGTGAGGAGGAATGCCCACACAGCAAAAGATAACTCTTCCAGCTGTTAGGCAGGCTTCCTATGGGGCAAAAGGCAATGCAGCAAAGTGAATATATGGTATTGGTGAGCGCTGAGCTGTACTCACAGCCCCACCATATTTAACCACTGTCGTTGGTTTGCCTGTGGTAAGCGGGTAGTGGACAAATATAGAAACAGTGAAACTTCTGGTAATCAGTGCATAGGGATGATCCTGTTGTAAGACTTCCTTGCTTGTTAATGCAACTGTACCCTTATGCATACATACTTTAGATAAGGTGAAGGTAAAGGGAGTATAAAGGAAGAGTAAGAGGTCAAAATGGACAAACAGGAAAAAAGTAGTAGCTAAAAAATGAGAGAATGACTCTTACCAGCTTTAACAAAGGCTAACAGAATAATAACCAAAATCATGGGAAGATCAGAAATAAACACTCTAGGCAGAATACTAAAAACATTTAGGTAAGAGAGAGTTTTAGTTATGAAGCTTCAGAATAAATCATTCCTTCCAGTGAAAATTACAAAAGGGATCAATACAAAGAATGTGAGGACAAATTTACATTTTATCTTGTTCCAGTTATCAAAACCCAAATACATTAAATGCCAGGAGAATGCCATGATGCTGATCGGGTTAAACAGGACAACAGGCAGATACTGCTCATGCTGAAGATTAATTTTGCTGCTGTTTTCAAATGCTGATGCTCATTTGCCTTCTCCTGGTGGTTACTGTAGTGTTAGAAGTGTTACACCTTAGCATAGTAGTAGGAAAAAATGCAGCTAGTTGAGGAAACATAAGCAACCCAGTAAATTCTGGTGCATTTAGAGGATCAATAGTGATCAGACCAAAATACAGAAGGAGGTTTGTTTAGAAATAAGGAGTGAAGGCATTAGAGCTTTGTATTGGTGTTCTGATGACACTTGCCTATTAGGAGCTGTACTTCATTCAGAAAGCGGAATGGTAAAGGGGAAAAAAGTTATTATAAGTTTGTCTAACTGCCAGGTTGTTTTTTAATTCCTGTGACGATAGCAATCTCAGTTTGAGTGCTCTAAGCCTGAAATGACTGGTCCTGGGGGGGCAGGGCCACCACGCTGAGCTGTAGGATGGCAGCATTATCAGATACATAGGCCAATGTGCAAAACCGCACAAGCCTTCAAGTGACAATCAGCTTTGCAGAGCCATCTACAAGGCTGTGCCAGCAGGATTCACTAGCAGCACAACCTACCTGACACCAGGCTTCATGAATGGAATGGAAACCAGGTGGAAGGAAGTGAAGGAGCCATTTGGACGTAACTTGCAGGGACGCTATCATGAGGTATGGACAATTACAGACTACATCTAATCTTTGGCACCCACAAGTGCTTTCTGGGTCCTGGCACATACCTCTCTATCCTTTCTGTGACCTACTTTTCATGGGGAAGAAATTTGGTTTGTGGTCTTCCCAGCTTGCCTACTTAAAGGTCCAGGATTTACGTGTATGCTGAGGAGTATTTCCGATTCACAGTTGAGATACAGCCCCAAACGGCACCTCTAGACCTATGATTTATGTACTATAGATGAACCTGCGAACAGCAAAGTGTGAGAATTGAAGGCCTACACAAAAATGAGATTCTCAGAGCTGAAAATTTGTGAAATGCGTAGCTAAGGCCCAAAAGTAAAATCTTATTGTACCACAATAACCTCTTGTACATGAAACATGGCAGCATACATCAGAAGCCTGGATAAAAATGGTAGAAGGAAGGAACACTCTCTTCTTCCTCGCTGCATGAGGAAACAGTTAGTTCTCTAAGAGCAGCTTGGGGAAAGCCAAAATAAAAATAGTACCATGGCAATGGAAGTAATGTGTGCTGCAATGGGTAATTATGTAGGAGCAAGATTTACAAGAGAAATAGACAGGGAACAGAATAATAATGGGGGGGAAAGCCCTTTGATCTTACCACCAGTAAACAACCACGTGAAGAAGTAGCGTTAATGAAGGTCAGAAATGCTTGTATCTTCCAGAGTTTGCTTTTTGTAAACCAGCTTCCTCAAACCTGTGAAACGTGTAAAATGCTCAATTTTGGGTTTTTTTACTAGTCTCCATGACAGAAATTTTAGGGTGTGGTACATAATGGCTTCTCCCCGTTTTCTTCAAAAGAAGATACTTCGTAGATGTAAGATTGGGTGTGATTGTACAGTGGCAGCAAAAGATTAGTAACAAGAATTTGAGCGCCTGAAAGAAAAAGGCTGATAAGGAAAAAACCCCTAAACAACAAAATAGTTTGAGCTGGATGTCTTTATTCAGCCTCTTCAAAACAAAGGCATTTAATTATTACTGACAAAATCAAATAAATGCTAATACTAACCTAATTTGGATGTTGATTTGGTGACTATAACAAGTATGAGATATAATGAGATATAATTGAGGGAACCAACAGAAAAAGAAATTGATCCAGTCTGTGTTCGTGTGTCTTTGTTAGACCGCCATATGAAAAGGACGGCCTGGTTTGCTGTAGTTACAGACTTTGTAAGAGAGCTACACACTACCTTACTGTGTATCTCTAAGAAAAGTGTTGGCCATTCTGTCCTAGGCCTCGTTTTTTCCCCCCAGCCTTTCTTTCTTCTCCAGGTGGTGCAAGTCTGTAATAAACTGAATGGAAACTGTTAGTTACATTTTCAAATTTCTAAAATTTGGCTTGATGACATTATACATATGTGAGATCCCAGCTGGAGTACTGCGTCCAGCCCTGGAATGGTCAGCACAGGAAAGACACAAAGCTCTTGGACCAAATCCAGAGGAGGGCCACCAAGAGGATGACAGGGCTGGAGCACCTCTCATGTGCAGACAGGCTGAGAGAGTTGGGCTTGCTCAGCCTGGAGAATAGGGTCTAGGGGGACCTTATTGCAGCCTTCCAGTACCTGAAGGGGGCCTACAGGAAAGCTGGAGAGGGGCTCCTTATCAGGGAGTAAGTACAGTGATAAGATAAGGCATAATGGGTTTAAAGTGAAAGGGGATAGATTTAGTTTGGATATTAGGAAGGAATTCTTCCCTGTGAGGCTAGTGATGCACTTGCACAGGTTGCCCAGAGAAGCTGTGGCTGCCCCCTCCCTGGCAGTGTTCAAGGCCAGGTTGGATGGGGCTTTAGGCAGCCTTTTCTAGTGGAGGGTGTCCCTGCCCATGACAGGGTGTTATAACTAGACAACCTTTGAGGTCCCTCCCAACTCAAAGCATTCTGTGATTCTTTGATGTCACTGATGTGTGAGCATCTGGTATGTGTCCTAAAAGACATTTCAGTACTGGTGTAGACTTCACATAAACGATGATGTCTCCTTGCGGGAGTGCTATGTCACTTAGATACCAGATACTTCAGCATGATGGCCTGACTACTGTGAAGATGAATCATATAATTAGTCACTACATAGAAGAGATTGATGAATGCAGTTTGACTTAGTAGTGTACATGGCTGTATACTTGCTGAGTACATCGACTTGAGTCCTGCAGGTAAGGAATGAAACCTACTACCATTCCAGGAATGTCTTTATGGAGGGAATGCATGCCACACCACTAACCATAACTCCTCCTGATCTCTGAAAGTAAAACCATAATAGGCGAAATTCCAACCTATACCAACCCACTGTATTATTCCTTTTAGTACTGAATGATAGCTTCAATTTCTTAGTAAAATTATGAGGTTCACCTGTAGGTAAAGATTCTTAAAGTCTGCTATAGCTCATAGCAAGTAGCAGTGAACTTTTTCAAAGAGATGCTGGGCAAGGAATAGAGAAAACCTGAAAAAAATCTGACTTCTGTCAATGAATGGGCTACTTGCATTGCCAATACCTCAGCATTGACACACACCAGATGGAAGCAATCTGAGGGCAGCAGGAAGGAGGAGGTGACATAGATGGCAAGTAACATAGGTGGCAAGATGGCCAGTCCCAGGCTGGTGTGATGGAACTTCAGACTGGATGGGAGGTTCTGTCCTGCAAGGCCCCATCAAGATCGACTAAGGAGAGTAGGGGAATGGAGGAGACTAAAGAGAGATCTTGTCCTAACAGTGTTGATGAACATCACACCAACACCACAACCAGCCTGGACTCGCCTACAGCCCCACCTACAAGACCTGACCAAATCTGACTTCCCAGCAGCTCTGCTTTTCTGCAGATGGTGTTAGAGCCAATGGAACATATCTTGTAGGTGTGAAAATAAAGTCACGGTCCAGGTGCCTGAGGCCAGAGTCTGTCCCTGTATTTGGGCTGCTAAGTGCCATAACCATTCACACATTGGGCAGTGGCTCCACCAGGTGTAAGACCCAGCTGGTGAGGGACCAGTTCTCTGAGCCAGCTGCTGTGACCGTGAGCAGCAGAGGCCCTCTGTTGGCATGCAGCAGAGGCCCTCTGTTGGCATGCAGCAGAGGCCCTCTGTTGGCATGCAGCAGAGGCCCTCTGTTGGCATGCAACACCCTCTGCAATCTCACGGTGCTCATCAGTACACACCCAGCTACGCTTTGCTAATCAGATCAACCTATGGGAATGAAAAGCTGTAAGCAGTAAAATCAGATTAATAAAGTCAGTGAATCTGTGGCAACAAGGGGTGGTTTGTTGTTAGTTCAAATGTTAGACCAGTTTTTTGAGAGTACATTTCAGGATCAAAAGCCTGATGAAAAATGGTCAAGTCCAGCAACAGGTTTGAGACTGTTTCTCCTGTTCACATAGTGTGAGATTATGAAATGTTTTAGTCTCCAGCATGTTCAGTAGCATGTAACAAACAGTGATCAATGAAGAAGGCTTCAGAGAGAAATCCTTTAAATGTATGTTAATTTCATTGTGTACAGTGTTTAGGAAGTATACATTGAAAAATTCATTTCAAATATTAAACTGATACAATAATTTGACAATTATAGGGATTCATGATAAAACTGCAGGGGTTTTGTCAGCAAAGTTTGCCAGCAATTAGGATCTTGATTTAGGTGTAATGGAAACATTTTTAGAAGCAGCTCTTTCCCCTGAATATATAGGGGTCTAATATAGTCCATCAAGTAAGGTAGTGTGAACACACCCTTAGAATCCTCTACAGCGGCCATTAATTTTGACACCCATACTCCAGGCCTTAGAGAGCTCATTGGAACAGCTGATTAGGAAAGAAAGAGAAAAATCTATTTATCCTGTGGAATAAAGACCTTGATTAGTCCCCTCATGCAAAGAAGGGCTGGCAAGGAAAACAGGCTGAGCTTTTCACTTTTCACTGTCTCCCCTCACATTTGAGATGTAACTCAGAAGCTGTCACTCCCTTGACTTCCATTAAGGAATGGCAGCATCCAAAGCAAGACATCTCCATTGGGCTTTTAGCATTGTAAAATCTTTTAAGGATACTTGGGACTGACTGCACTAAAGTGCACTCCTTTAATGCCTTCACAAGGTTGATAAGAAGAGATGTCATAGAATCATACTGTTAAAGGTCATCTAGTTCAATCCCTCTTCAGTAAGCAGGGACACCTTTAACTAGAGCAGATTGCTCAGACTTCATCAAGCCTGTCCTTGAATGTCTCCAGGGACAGGGCTTCCACCACATCTCTGGACCTGATCCAGTGTCTCAGGACCCTCATAGTGAAGAACTTCTTCCTAATATCTAATCTAAACCTACCCTGCCGTGGTTTAAAACCATTCCCCCTTGTTCTATTGCTACATGCCCTTACAAATAGTCCCTCTCCAGCTTTTCTGTAGGTCCCCTTCAGGTACTGGAAGGCTGTGATAGTGTCTCCCTGGAGCCTTCTTGTCTCGAGGCTGAACAAGCCCAACTTTCTCAGCCTGTCTGCAAAGGAGAGGTGCTCCAGCCCTCTGATCATCTTGGTGGCCCTCCTCTGGACTTGGTCCAAGAGGTCCATGTCCTTCTTGTGCTGATGGCTCCAGAGCTGGATGCAATACTCCCGGTGACATCTCACCAGAGCAGAGGGGGACAATCACCTCTCTCAACCTGCTGACCACACCTCATAGAATCATTGAATCACAGAATGGTTTGGGCTGGAAGGGAGCTTAAAGATCATCTAGTTCCAACCCCTCTGCCATGGGCAGGGTCATCTCTCAGTAGACCAGACTGCTCAAAGCCTTTTCCAACCTGGCCTTGCACATCTCCAGGGTGGGGGCATCCACCACTTCCCAGGGCAACCTGTGCCAGTGCTTCACTGCCTTCATAGTGAAGAGTTTCTTCTTTTGATGCAGCCCAGTATGGGATTGGCCTTCTGGGGTGCAAGTGCACTTTATTCGGTATCTTCTTGGGGTTTCTTTCAGGTGTTCTCAGGGGTCTGATAAAGCACCATCTCTTTCCGGCTTTCTCTGTAACCTTCCTACATCCTGTGCAGTTTCTTTGATGTCTAAGAAAGATGTAAAGAGCTGCATATGATGCAGCCTCAGTTTACTTCTAGAAGATACAGGAATCAGCCACAAGGAAATAAGTTGATAAGAAATCAGATTCTATCAGGCTTTATTTAAGCTTAATTCCAAAACTAAGTAGGAGTGTTGTTTTAAATGAAGGTCAGACTCACAGTATAGATTAAGTCTATATAAGACTTATAAGAAAGCTTAAAAAAAAAACCCACAGTCCAAAAGACCTGGTTAGAGAAAAATAGAATCAATCAAATGTCCTCTTGACTCGAGTCAAGCCAAGAAGAAGTGCAGGTAATTCTGAATAAAAGCATAAGCTTTATTCAAAAGCTCCAATTTTTGTTCAGGGACAAAAGACATAAAAGAAATGTAATAACTGAGAAATGTAAAAGGGTGAGACTCATATAAACTATTCTTGATCCAAAGAGGTTATATCCAAGTAATAATATAAGAACCTCTTTCTAAAACTGCAGCTGTGGATTGTGAAACTTTGACTTCAGCTCCTAGGAGGATCCTCTGCAATTTCAACATCTCTGCACATCTCGCAGAGTTAGGAAAGGAACATTTGATGACCCATTTTTAGAAAAAAAAAAGAGAACCGATTCTTGATTTAAAAAAAAAAGAAAACAGATTTGTTTGCTAGAAGTTTTCAAACTGATACATCCTTCTTCATGCAGGAAGAGGTGTTTTTGACCACCTTCTCGTGACTGAAGTTTGGTTTAGTGTCACTCTTGAGGTAATAATACAAGCCATCACCATAAGATATATGGTAAGTCATCTTTGTTTTTGATTTTAGTTTGTTGTGTTTTTTTAACATTCAGTAGTTCCTTAGGTAGACTAATGCCTAAAGTGAAAATTACTTGTGGAATCTTGCCAATGGACTCATCTTTTAAAATTACCCTGGGGAAATGCATAGGATATGTTCAATGGAATACACTATTTTTAAAGGACAGAACCACTGGAAGACTTTGGCAGAGGATCCAGGAAAGCCAAGAAATAAATCTCTAGATATTGATCTGAGTAAAAAATATAATGGACTATGCCTCTCTGATTTTTTCTCTGGAGATGATCTACAATGAAAAAAAACCCAAAACTATTACTGCAAAGACAAACAGGTTATTTGAGTGAAAGTTGCTTGCTCTCCTCATGGGATAACTACAGAAAATCTGATGTATTTTAAACACTGTTTCATGGAACCTGTTTATATGCAGCATAGCTCAGCATTTAACACCCATTTGCTACACCTTTTAAATTGTTATAATTTGGTAGTGCTGTGCAAATGAACTGAAACTCACTTTAAAAAATCTTTACCTGTTTGAAAACAGAGAGCTCTGGTCTGAAACTCAGCATGAAACGGTGACATGAGTTTGCTCAGCTTTTCTGTGGAGTGTTTCTCTTGAAAACTGCATGACTGTTAGTCTCAACCAGAGCAACAGAATCTGTATAGCAGATTGCAGATTTCTAGAAATGCTGCATTTATCTAAACTGAATTCAAAAGAATACAGTCCTCTTTCTGAAATGTCCTTTCTTCAGAGATTTTTGAGGATTATCTTTGGGTTTTTTTTCTTAATGATCAGGAAATGTAAGCCCAGTCAGATATCTCTAATTAGGTAAACAACCCAGGTCAATTAACCCAGTCAAGCATTCTAGTCAGTGTCCAACACTGTTTCCTACAACGGTAAGATTATAGGTTAAAGCACAAAACCACTTACAACTTATTCTTCTGGTTTCCAAATTAGTATATCTAGTTTCCCTTGTCAGCATGTACTGGATACTATACATAATTAAGGGTAGCAAGTACTTCTGCAAAGAGGCTTTCTGAAGCAAAGGTTAGGCTAGAGGAATGGGTCTTTAGCGGGCAACACTGCTCAGAAGGAGGATCACATTTTAAGCATTCAAAAAAGATTCAAAGAAGAAAATAAATGCGTGAAATATGTGGTTGTGGTTCCAAGGAGGCAGAGGAAAAGGAGGTAAGGCACTGAGACAGCAGTTAGCAGAAAGAAGGATCTGCTGCAAAAACAATTACCACAGTAATATCAAGGCAGCATTTTCCAGTAATATTTGTATGAATCCTATCAATCACATACTCATAAAATCCCACTTGAGGTTTATGACCAAGTTGTTTTTCATACCCACGTTCATGCATCAGCATAAATCAGTTCCAAAACAATAGAGACAGGATATGTTGGGTCTGACACTGTATTGCAGCCAGTCATACTCCCGTAGTCATCAATCATAATCCCAGAACACAGCATGGCTGACACGTGGGAAAAGGAGACCTTTAGCTACAGACAGTACCAGGACTTGTACTGTCAGGGCATGGGGCATAGACATAGCAGATCTTGCTGAAGGGTATATTAAATATTTGCATAGTGCCCAAGTCTTGTCATATTATAAAATAAAGAAGTTAATGTTATGAATCAAAGAGTGTTATATAAAGGTGTTTTTTTTGTAAAAGAGTTGCTGAAAATATTTAATAACTATAAACCCTTAGATACTTTAAAATCGACATATTTACTGTCGATACACCTGAGCCACACCCCCTTCCTTACCACAAAACCATTATCTCAATATTGCAATGGCAGTGGCATGGCTGTTAAAAAAACCTATTTCACAGAGGGCCAGAACTTCCTGAAGGCCAGTGTTTGAGGAGTCTGCTAGCAGTTATTTTCTTCACAAGAAATTACATCTAGGCAAAGCTGAGAACCAAACTCTTAAAACTTGCTAATTTTCTCTTATTCCTTGCTCTCCAGAAGAAAACTTCATGCCATATTCAATGTGCCAAAGTAATGTCTGAGACACTCTCATTCTAGATATTGTTAGGAGCAGAGTTAACAGCCAGACTCAGGAAGAACTCGGGGAAGGGACTGGGAAAAGTCTTGCAAAAAGCCAGCACCTCTTTGTGTTTACAAAGTACAGATTTGGCTGCAATAAAGTTTCCTCCTTTTTGGACAGATTCATATCTGCATTGTGTTGCATGAGAATCTCCATCAGAAGCTGACAGAGGAGAGATTTGGATCCTCATTTTTAAGGTCATGGGAAAGCGGTCAAAGCCCCAGCAACCAGTCCCTTCCCCAAGACCTCAGCTTGGGTTTAGCTAAATTAACCCAACTGGACGTGAACTAAGCAAAGGGTATTAGCATTTAGAGTGATCGATGCTCACAGGAGAAAATAATCCTTTCACCTGAACAGCTTTGTCTAGAGAGACACAAAAAGACACATCAGGAATTTCACAGGCTGTAAAGCAGAATGGACAACAATGAGCTCTTACCAAAAAGCAGAATGGAGGCCCTGCCCTGTGTCAGAGCAGAGTTCCTTCAGTTACATGTAGCCTTGCAGAACTCAAATGCAGAGAGAATGGAGTGGTAGTTTTGTGAATGTGGTCTCTGTAGAAGACATCTGCAATCACACAGGGCAGACCTCACCACTGAAAAGAAGAGCATGGCAGGACAGCAAGTGGGAAGGGAGCAAGCATCGCTGCACTGCGTGAGCAGTTGGGGTTCATGGAGCAAGCTGGGACAGACACGCTACCTGAAGCCTTCTGTGTCAGGAGTGGTCTGTTGCCTTTGTCAAGAGAACAGGCATGGCTACACAGAAAGAGAGGGGCCCTTTTACAGGCGGCAAATGGCTCTGTGAGTGGCTACCAAACACACTGATTTCAGTTCTCCACTAAGGGACCAGGAGGGACATTTTGTCCCTCTGACACCTGTCTTCATAAAATCCTCTTCCCAGCTTCTCATGCGATACCCAGGCAATCGACCATTTTCGCTTGGGGGGGGGGGTGTGTCTGCCAGAAGCCTTTTCAGGCATAACACAAAGCCATGTTTCTGCATCTGGCTCACAGTCCTACCAGGGACCTGGGAAATGGAGAGGGTTTGGTGACAGGAAGAGCTAATATCAAATTTGCAAAACCTTCTGTGCCATTGGCCAAAGTGTTTGCCTATCTGTTCTTTCTACAGGCCTGCATGCTGCTTTCATTCCAGAGCTACGGAAGACCAGCACGCTTCCATGGCCAGCGTCTGACCCAGACTCTGTAAAGGACACAGCATTTGACATTTTAACCCAGACCAACGCTGCCTACTTGCTGCTCTGCAACACCCAGGTCAGCAGGTCCACTGAGGTGGGTATGTTTTGTTCTGTGCAAAGGTCATGTCTACACCTCCAATGACCTGGAAGCATGAAAGCATGAAAATAAGCATGACAGCCCCAAACAAGTCACAGAGAACTGAAAAAGCAGTCGTCAGTTGTGTTTTGCCTATGTCACAGCACCTTTGTAGGCACCGCTTTACACCTTGCCAGTGGCAGGCCCTCCTTGCGTGAAGGCTGTAGTGTAGGCTGGCAGGATGAGAAGGTGGCCAGATGCCAAGGAGTGACATGCAGCACACTCCCAAAATGCAGCAACATGACTTCACAGGAATATGGGCTTCCTGGTGGGAGCTCTGCAATTTCAATCTTATTCACACCTTGACATAGTAATGCTTATGTGCTCAACAGCAAAGAGTATTTCAGATGCGCATCTTTCATTCCTCTCAATGTCAAGCTTGGAGCTTTCCTCCAGTTGAACACCCTTTTCTTCCATTCCAGACCAAGACACCATGGAAAACCATACCATGGATTTACCTGATGTGCTGATGACAACAGAATTTGAGTACAGCGATTCAGAGCCATGCCCGGGAACTGAGGAAAAACACTTTGCAGCAAACCTTTTGCCACCGCTTTATTCTTTGGTGGTGATATTTGGCCTCATAGGCAACATGCTTGTTATCCTCATCCTGGTAAAATACAAGAGGTTGAAGAGCATGACTGACATCTACCTGCTCAATTTGGCAATTTCTGATTTGCTGTTTATATTTTCTCTCCCTTTTTGGGCTTATTATGCCGCTCATGACTGGATTTTTGGGGACACACTGTGCAGAATTCTCTCAGGTGTCTACCTCCTTGGCTTCTACAGCGGGATCTTTTTCATAATCCTCTTGACCCTAGACAGGTATCTGGCCATAGTGCATGCAGTGTTTGCGTTAAAAGCTAGGACAGTTACCTACGGCATCCTCACCAGCATTGTTACTTGGGCTATCGCTGGTTTTGCTTCTGTTCCTGGGGTAGTGTTTCATAAATCTCAAATGGAAAATTCAAGTTACACTTGCAGCGCTCATTATCCATCAGAGCAGAGGAATGTGTGGAAGCAATTCCTAACTTTAAAGATGAACATCCTGGGACTTGTTATTCCAATGTTAATCATGATCTGCAGCTACACGCAAATTATAAAGACACTACTGCAATGTAGGAATGAGAAGAAACATAAAGCAGTCAGGCTTATTTTTATCATCATGATTTTTTACTTTTTCTTCTGGGCACCGTACAGCATTTGCCTTCTCTTGCGTGACTTTCAAGGTGTGTTTTCCATCACTACTTGTGAAGGCAGCAGCCAACTGCACATAGCAACCCAAGTGACAGAAACCATCTCAATGATCCACTGCTGTATCAACCCTATCATTTATGCCTTCGCTGGAGAAAAATTTAGGAAGTACCTCCACACCTTTTTCCGAAAGCAGATTGCATTCCACTTCTCTAAGTACTGTCCTGTTTTCTATGCTGACACAGCTGAACGGGCTAGCTCCACCTACACACAATCTACAGGAGAACAAGAAGTTTCAGCTGCACTGTGAGTTGTGTCTAGCAAAAAAGTGGAATTGCCTTTTATGAAATCAAATCTGTGATGGAAGCCAGCAGAATCTGTCCTGGTTATTGGTTCCTAGGCAGCTGCAAAACATCACAGAACACCTATTTACCGAAGCTTGTACTTGCTCACACCTTTGGGTGTTTGTATATAAATGAAAAGGATGTATCAGGTTAGTTATCTAGATGTGCTAATGTGGGATTCTGTTCTCTTGTGTTCTCTTTTTTTTATAAATGTAACAGCACAGTTTTGTACTATATGGCCCAGAACCACACAAAGGCTGGTGGTCTGAGTGACCAGGCTCATAAATTGGGGTTTTTTTGAGTTTTTTTTTGTTAGTAGAGGTTAGATATTGACACTGCAAACAACTCTTGACAGTACTTTACATAAGATATCTCACTCATTTAAACTCTGTATCAGTCACGTCTTTTACTAGCCTGGTTGTGCATTTCTGTAAATATTGCTGAATCACTGAGGTCTGTGATACAGAATCTTTACAAGTGGTATGGGAAAACTGCATACATTTCGAAGAGACTCTGATATTTGAAGGTGTATTATCCTTTGCTTACAGCTAAGTACTGTCCTTTTGAATCTTTCTCTGGACAATTTAAACTACTAGGTGTTGACACCTAGGTGACTTTAGTGTTTGATATTTCAGAGGGCTCCCTTTTAATCAACTTCTGTTTTACATGCTATTCATACTAAAAAGCTAGTACAATGACCTATCATTGATCAGAAAATCAATGTGTTCCCAGTATTTTAAAAATAAAGTATTGCACATGACAATGATTCACAGGGTTTTAGCTTCTTAGTGCTAGTGCCATTTTTTCTATCTGACATAGGAGAAAAAATCTCAAATATGAAATTAATTCAGTCATAATGACTGCAAAACCACACTCCAGCAAATGAGAGCAAGCTGGATTTCAGCTACTGTAGTGAACTGTGATCTGCAGTCAAGGAGATAATAGAACACATGGTATTTGGTAGCACTGCTGGTGCACTCAATTTAGGACACAGCAAATAGAGTGTAATAATATTTTGTATCATAAAATCCACTAAAGTTGGCTAACTTCTGTGTTTCTTTCTCTGCCCCCCTCTTCTGGCCTCCCCCAAAGAATAAAAAAGGAAGATAAACTATTCATAACAAGTTGGCATGATACTGAAAGAGCAGGCAGGAAAAATTCAGGGTTTGACAAGTGGCCTAAGAACCATCATCATCAGATAACACAGAACCACCGGGGTAACTCCAGTGTTCGTAACTGCTTGTCACTAATAACGTATCTACTATTTTGTATGCCATCACTTGGATTTGATTCTGTTTACAGATTAGAAGAGGACTATCTCACACATTTTGCTCTGATCCTACTCTTCAGTAATATTAAGTGTTTTTTTAAATAAATAAACATACAAAAGAGTTTTTAGAGGATGTAGGTTGACAGTAGACTTGGGCACATGCTTCAGTTCATAAGATCGTGGTGCCATCATGTGGCCACACTGTAATATCTGGAGTTCGCTTCTTTTGAAACACAAACTTTCCTAAGATCTTCTATCAAAATAGCAACAACTCCCACTGAAGGCAGCATCAATATTTTGCAAACAGAATCAAGCCTTAAACAAAACTCATGGCTGCTTGGAATAGAGGTCCATTGCATGAGTGAGCACAGTCACCTTTTAATCAAAGAACTGCTGAATGCTTTCAGTTGGAAGGGACCTCAAAGATCATCTAGTTCCACCCCCCTGCCATGGGCAGGGACACCCTCCACTAGAACAGTTTGCCCAAAGCCCGATCCAGCCTGGCCTTGGACACTGCCAGGGAGGGGCAGCCACAGCTTTTCTGGGCCATCTCTGCCAGGGCCTCACCACCCTCACAGGGAAGAATTTCTTCCTAGTATCCAATCTAAATCTCCCCCCTTTCACTTTAAACCCATTAGCCCTTGTTTTATCACTACACTCCCTGATAAAGAGCCCTTCCCCATCTTTCCTGTATGTCCCCTTTAGGTACTGGAAGGTTGCTATAAAGTCTCTCTGGAGCCTTCTCTTCTCCAGGCTGAACAAGCCCAAGTCTCTCAGACTGTCTGCATAGGAGAGGTGCTCCAGCCCTGTGATGATCTTGGTGGGCTTCCTCTGGACTTGGTCCAACAGCTTTGTGTCTTTCTTGTGCTGAGCATTCCAGGGCTGGATGCTGTACTCCAGGTGAGATCTCATCAGAGTGGAGCAAAGGGACAGAATCACTTCACTTGACCTGTTGGTCATGGTGGTTGTGACGCAGCCTAGGATCTGGTTGGTTTTCTGGGATGCAAGTGCACCTTATCAGCTCACTTTGAGCTGACCAACAATAAACAGCACCTCCAAGTCCTTCTCCTCAGGGCTGCTTTCAGGTGCAGCAGCATGATAGGGGAGAAGTGAAGCTTATTTTAGTTCCCACACAAGTTTTGCATACACTCATGGTGTCTGGATACCAGCCATCTGGTCTGGAAGGAGAGCATTTGACATTCTTGTGCATAGCTTGGAAGTTACAAGAATTGCAAGTTCCCTACGGTATTACCTCTGGAAAGGCTTGAAACATGAATGGAAATGCTCACACTTTCAACCTCTCTCAGAGGTTGTCTCCCATAGGTGGGACCCCACATTGCAGCAGGGGAGAGGTGTGAGGAATGCCCCGCCACCCCCCCAAGCTAATAAGGAAAACACCTGGTGAGGAACGGACCGAAACCCCATTCCCCCAGTCCCTGCCCCTCCCTGTGCCACAATGCAGGGGAAGAAGGGAGCAAAATCATGGCTAAAGTGAAGTCTGCTGAGAAGGGAGGGGTGGGGGGAGGTGCTTTAAGATTTGGCCACACTTCTCATTACCCAACTCTGGTGTCACTGGGTGTGCAGGGCAGTGTCATCAATTAGAGAGTTTTCTGTCCTTTATTCTGTGCTGAGTCTGTTTTGCCCATGGCACTGATTGCGGGATGATCTCTCCCTGTCCTTACCTTGACTCCTGAGCCTCTCAATATATATTTTCTCCCCTGTCCAGCTGGAAAGGGGAGTGATAGAGAGGCTTTGGTGGGCGCCTGGCCTCCAGCCAGGGCCAAACCACCACATACGGCAGGAAGAGTTTCTGGACAGCCGAGGAGACACCCCCAGCTCACCACCCACTACGGCCCATCCGGGCGCCCCGCCGCCTTCAGCCGCGCACTGGCCCACCCCGGCCTCGCCAGGGGCTGAGGCTCCGAGGACACGGGCTAGCGGCGGACCTGGCAGCGCCAGGGCAACGGCTGCAGGCGGGCACCCTAACGGTCTTTCCCAGCCAGGACGACTGCACGACCCTGTGACTGCGCGGACAAGTGGCCGGGTGCCGCGCACCGGCGGGGGGAGGAGGAGGAGGAGCCCACGCTCGCCCGCTACTCACCACGGAGCAGGATAGAGCACCCCGCCGCCTCCCCGCTCTCCGGGGGCACGAACGGGCGAGGGAGGGAGGGAGGGAGGGGCAAGCGGGGGCGGGGCGAGCGGGGGGCGGGGCGATAAGCCCCCTCAGCCTGCTCCCCGCCCCGCTCAGCAGCACCGCCGCGCGGCAGCCCGCGAGAACGCACGCGCGGCCGCCTAACGACGCAGCACCGGTTTCCTCCCCCCCACGCCCTCCCGCCAATTTCCGGCGGCGCGTGCGCGCTCCTCGCTCCCCCACGCCCCGCCCCGCCCCGCCCCCTCGGGGCCCCGCCCCCTCCCGCACCGCCTCCCGTGCCCGCGCCTGCGCAGTGCGGAATGTGCCGCTTTCCCGCCCGCTGTGGAGGCGCCCGAAGGTGCGTGAGGGGTCAGTTTGCCGTCCGGCCTGAGGTCGGTTTGCTGTCCCCCCGTGGGGGAGGTCCGGGTCGCGGTGCGTTGTCAAAGCGGCGGCGCCGAGCATCCATGACGGAGCAGGGACCGGTGGGTGCGCGGGAGCCCTGAGGTGGGCGTGTCGCGCGGTAGCAGGGACCGGGCGTGAGGAGGGGCCCGTGTAAGGAAGGGGCCTCGGCGGCGGGCCTGGCCTACCCCAGCTTGCACTGCTCGTTCCCGGTGGAAGTCGGCGCCGAGGCTGGGTGGCGTGGGCCGGGCCCGTGGGCTGTCAGGGGCAGGGGTGAGGGAAGTTTGGCGGCGCCTGGGTGTGTGCCCCCCTGTCACGGCGGGCTGCGCGGAAGATGTCATGAGGCTTACCGTGTTTTGCTTCTCAGGTACAGCATGAAGGGGGGTAAGGAGCCGTTTTTTGTGAAATTCATAAGGTCTTCTGGGAGCTCGGAGTATTTTTTTAAAGCTCTCGAGGTAAGTAGGTTTGGTCACCTCAGTGGGCTTGGTGGATTGTTAATGTTTCAGTTTTCTGTGGCTGATGTGGGTGTGGGTTATGTGCATGCATCTGGAAATAAAGCTATTTCTGTAACAGAGATGTTGGGTGTTCAATGAACTGCTGAACAAGTACAGTTTTGTTGAAGAAATTACTTCTTAAATTAATAATTGTGATTTCAAAACCTATTAACGTTCAGTAAAGTGAGGTGTAGTTTGGTAGATCTGGATGATGGTCTCTCATCTAAGCACTAGGAAGACTTAGGAAGGACACCTTGAGAGATCAGTGGGAGCTAAGGGCACTGTGTAGCAGCCTCCGGTCCTGAAGGTTTGTATGATGAGCATTTAAATCTGAGTGTTGTGAAGAGGGAGATACCTGTGAGGTATTTTAGCCTGTCTGCCACTATATTGTTGGACACTATCTTTGTTGAGAATGGTTTTGAGTAGATGTACTTGTGTGGTTTCTACATGATGGGCTATTTGTGGTTTGTTAATTAAATGAATCTTGTGTTGTATGCACTGTTTTCCTCCAGTCTATAAAAGAATTTCAGTCAGAAGAACATCTCCAGATCATTGAAGAAGAAACAGCACTCAGCATAAAAGAAGATGATAAATCGCTTTACATTTGTGATTCTTTTAGAGGTGGCGTTTTCCATCATCTCAAAAAGGTATGCTAGCCTTGAATCCTGTTTTTAGGGAAGAAGATGCCTAGCAAAGCATAAGGGCTATTTTGAAACACATGGAAATAACAGTGTGACCTGTTCTGATTCTGATGGAGTTGCCAAGCTGTCTCTCACACTTCTAGCTTTCCTTGTAGGTAATATAATTTTGTTTGACCTGCAAGGAGTAGTCCAGCAAAGATAGGCTAGATGGAATTCCTTGGCATGTTACCTATAGCATCTGCTACAATTACTGAGGCCAGAAAACTTACAAGGGTTGTACTGAAAATCTGCAGAAAAATAACAGTAGAACCGTCAACTACATGGAAGCACTACAGGAGGACAGAGAATCCTTCCTCAGGATTCAGGGACAAGGAAAGCCTTCCTTGTACCAGTGTACCCTTTGCTAATTTTCTTTGTTGTGGTGTTTTTTTCCCCTCTCCCTGTTATTTTATTGCAGCTTGGCTGTAGGATTGTTGGACCACAGGTAGTCCTGTACTGCATGCAGTCCCAGCGATGTGTCCCGAGAGCTGAGTACCCTGTGTACAATATGACCATGGCCGATGTAACAGTATCCTGCACCAGCCTTGAAAAGGATGTTAGGGTAATGTATTGCACAAAATGGATTGTTTAGCTCATTTTCTATGTCATCTGATTCAGATGGCTCATTACTGAGGCTTCAGTCACACTGTACATAAATCTTAACTGCTTAAGATACATCTGGCCTTTCTATGGTTTGTAGACTGTATTGTTTGTGTAGAGAGTTACAAGGAAATGCTACAGGAAAGACACTGAGATGCTGGAGCATGTCCAGAGAAGGGCAGTGAGGCTGGTGAGGCGACTGGAAGACTGGTGCTATGAGGACTGTCTGAGGAAACTGGGGCTGTTTAGTCTGGAGAAGAGGAGGTTCAGGGGACCCAATTGCGCTCTACAACTACCTGAAAGGAGGCTGTAGAGTGGTGGGGGGCTGACCTCTTCTCCCTAGTGACAAGTGGTGGGATAAGAGGAAATGGCTTCAAGTTGTGCCAGAGGAGGTTTAGGTTGAATGTTAGGAAAAATTTCTTTACAGAGAGGGTTGTTAGGCACTGGAATGCACTGCCCAGGGAGGTGGTGGAGTTGCCATCCCTGGAGGTATTTAACAGATGGGTAGATGTGGTGCTGAGGGACGTGGTTTAGTGGTGGTTGGTAGGTTAGGGTGGTGGTTGGAATCGATGATCTGAGAAGTCCTTTCCAACAAAGAAAATTCTACCATTCTGTGAGAAAGATGGAGTTGTTTTATAAGTATGTGTAGTATATTAACATGTATGTGGTGGTGTATCTGTACTTGTGTGTATATGTATTATATATATTCATATACATCTATAAGCACGTAAGATTTCAGTTATATTAGTATGGGAGTAAACGCATGTTTTTAGGGATTTTCATTAACTGATTAGACAGATCACACAGCTTGCTAATTTAGCTATAATGCTACAGACAACATTATTTCTGGTTACTGAAAACTGTGTGGTAAAGATGTCATGTCCAGTCAGCTATGGTTTAAGCAGCTTATCTTAGAAGTTTACCTTTTTATTTATTCTGACACTTACTCTCTTTCTATTTTATACTACCTAAAATTTGTAAACTTTTACTCATACAGTATAACTGTAGTATTTTTATTAAGGGTATGTATTATGTTCAGCTTACAATCACAGGTAAAATTATATTTAATATTTTTTATGCCTTCCACATATAATAATGTTGTCTTTTTGATCATTTTTTTAGGGGAAACCATGAACAATTGAACTGCATAATCTTGTTTTTTAAGGTGAATGTGTGATGTAGGCTTTCTTTTTTTCTTGACAATTTTATATAGTTTTTTTTCCCCCCACACAGGAAGAAGTTCATAAATGTGTGCAGATGATGGGTGGACGTGTGTACAGAGACCTCAATGTGTCAGTAACTCATCTTATAGCTGGAGAAGTTGGCAGCAAGAAATACTTAGTAGCTGCTTCACTGAAAAAACCTATTTTGCTTCCCTCTTGGGTTAAGGCACTGTGGGATAAGTCTCAGCAAAGGTATAGAAAACCAAAGGCAAACATACTTTGTTTTGGGGATTGGCAATTCTTATGATGATACACACTACTTTCTTTTTCAGGGTTTTGTTTGGGGGGGACAAAAAAAGAAAGAAAGCTTTATTTCCTTTTTTCTCTGTTTCATTCCTTTAGCATAATGAGATACACTGATGTTAACATGGAAGACTATGCTTGTCCTGTGTTCCTTGGCTGTACAATTTGTGTAACTGGCCTAAGTAGTTCAGACAGGAAAGAAGTCCAGCGCCTCACTGCTGAGCATGGTGGGCAATATACAGGGCAGCTCAAGATGAATGAATGTACTCACCTCATAGTTCAAGAGCCAAAAGGTAGAACTTAATCAAAAAATCCTGTTTTGCTTTTTAAGTATGTAAATGTGCATGAGTGTGTGTCTGCTTCAGTCTTGCTCTTACTACTTCTGTTTAGGGAATTGCTGTTGATGAAGAGTAATACAGGGCAGCCTTACTTTGCCCTAAAGGCATGGGAAGGAGAAAAAAGAAGAGGGGGGATGACCCCACCAGACTCAGATGGTAGAGAATCCTAGAGGGGATGGAAGAATAAAGAAAGAGCTGGATAGGACTTAATTTATATGCTGCTTGCAGTTGGACTGTGGACACAAGTTGTTTTAACTGATCTGTTCTTTGTACCTTCCGAACTCCCTGTGAAGACTAAATGAGATCTCTCTTTCATCCCTCTTGGGAAGGTGAAAGATTGTGGTTCTACTGTGAGAAGTTTGTTTTTTTTTCTCCAATTTCCCCCCCTTTCCCTATGGAGAAATATCTTACAACTTTTAAAACTTTATTTACACTGGAAAGCTTTAAAACCTTTCAGTTTCTGTGTACTTTTTGTTTGTTTGTCTGGTGCCCCATCATACTGTACCCATGAGCTAGTCACCAGTGAGGTTTTTTGCTTGAACTTTAAATAAGGAAGAATTCATGATCAGCTTACCTGAAAGGTCCAAGGTAACACAACTTGCACATTGAAATCGGTTATTTCAGTTTTTAAATCTTCTTAATGTCCACCCATCTTTCAGTGACCACTGTGTGAAGCATTAGCCTTTTAGTAACTTGTGATTTTTATTTTGCTTACTTTTGAAAGGTCAGAAGTATGAATGTGCAAAGAAATGGAATGTGCACTGTGTGTCGGTGCAGTGGTTTTCTGACAGCATCAAGAAGGGCTTCTGCCAGGATGAGACAATGTATAAAATTGAGGCTGGATCAAAACTGAGTAATTCACCCAGTACATCAACACCTACTAATCATGCCATCAAGCTCAATAGTAAGTAATTTAATAATAAAAAAATATATTAAAGTAAGGTAGGAAACATTTGTAGTAAAGAGGAAGAGGTGTTTCAGATTAGTAGGGTGCTGTTTGCTTTTGCAGTGTTTGGTTTGACAGTGTGTTTTCTGATTCTGCTCATGCTTAAAACACGACAGATTACTTTTATGAACACTGAATATTCCAACATGTGTATACTTAAAGCATGTGAATAACTGAAAAGTAGACTTGCATTAGGTGTACAGTTGTCTGCTTAAGAATCATTGGTGTGTATCTGTAATTCCTAAGAAAGCACTAATGTTTGTTTTTGGTTTTACTTACTCCATGATATTAACGTAAAAAATGCTGGAAGCATTTTTATTAACAAACATGAAGGGTTCAGCTATCTTTAAATGTGCCTTTCCAGGCACTTGTTACTGACTGTTACTGCAGGAAATCACTGAACAGGCACACTGGGTCAGCACTGCCAACAGAGCAGCGGGGATGCAAGTTAGTATGGAAACTGCATGTAACGCTCTTAAATCACCGAACTTTATGTGTATTTCTCTTTACTATACAGAGGCCTGTCTGTTTTTAAGAGTATTTCTAATAGGGAGCCACAAAAATAGGGTAGAAGCTTTGAAAAACGTTCTCATTGGCTGTTATAGATGAAACCCATTTTGGAATAAACAGAAGGGGCACAAGCATTCTTGCTAATAAGACCACCCTCAATCTGTGTGTAAATAAGCCCCTTGGTTTAGGCAAGGTTATACTTCCCTAGCACAACAGAATCATATGTGGCAGTTTTGTGTTTTGTTGAGTGAAGCAGTGGGGAGAGATGAGCCAAAGCTAATGCATCTTTTTTAATTTTAATTTTATTTAAAGGTCATACCCTTTCAGACGTCAGCCACATTTCCAATATCAATTTGAGTGGTGTTAATGAAACTGCATGTAGTTCTGCTATGAGCAGCAGACTGGATCCTCTTCCTGATGAGCTGGAAAATTTGGATTTAAGTTGTTTTCAAGCCCCTGAAGATTTGTTAGATGGGTGTCGAGTATGTTTAACAATGTGTACTTTGAAATGTTCAGTCTTACCCTCTGGAAGTGTCTAGGTGAAAGGGCTGGCAGTTGCTGTGGGAGTAGATTGTTGTTTCCATGGTCAGTAGCAAAAGCCAGATAGATGTTGTGTCCACATGCTGTAACCTGCGTGTGTGTCTACATATATGTGTGTATAATTGTATTAAGTATATAGTAGAAATATAAAATATGTTTATAGATATTTAAACACTGTAGTGAATGGGATCTAAAATTGGTGTGTGGTGTTGGGTGGATGGTTTGTTTTGTTGTTTGACTTTGGCTGGGGGTTCATTCCATTTGTAAATACTGAAGTTTTGCTAGATTAATTTGCAGAAGTAAATGAATCTGATTCTAAACATGTAACTTCTTTTTGCTGCCTCTCAGAAACTGCACCACTAGTTTCTGTGTTCAGTCAAAAGAAATGATACCATTATATCCTCCTTTATTTTTTCTTACTGTTTTACTTTTTTTTACCTTTAAAAAAAATAAATCATTTTTTTTGTTGCTTGTTCTTTTTGTAGATCTATCTCTGTGGGTTCAGTGGCAGGAAGCTGGACAAGATGAGAAGGCTTATTAATTACGGTGGTGGTGTTCGATTTAATCAGCTTAACGAAGATGTTACCCATGTCATATTGGGGGAAAATAACGATGAGCTGAAACACTTCCTGGATAAGACATCTCACAGGTTCTGATAACTCTGTTGCTTAAAGTCTTCCACCTTGTTTCTGTCTCCCACCACCTTGTAAACAGGAAAGCATATCTATTTATTTGAAAATCATAAATAGCTCGTGAATTAAATGAGAAGACTTACAGCTGGTATTCATAAGTACATCTCTGTGTGCTCTTGAATGCTGTAGTTCTTTGGGTAGTCATGAAGCACCTTAGTGAGTAGAAAAACAAGTGTTCTTACTGGTGAAAAGAGATGTTAACAGGTATTTGTTAATATATGGATGATGAAGAACCTGGCAGTGGCAGATACACATTACAGAAAATAAGTATGAGATTCTCTGTTCTTGAACTGAAAGAATTAAGAAAAGTCTTGATATTTTTAAAGTGCCCAAATCCTGCTTACTATTGGGGCTGCAAACTTCAGGTGCATGATATATATTAATCAGGAAACAAGAATCACAGTTCTGAAACCTGCAATAACTTGTTTGTATTACACTTTTATTTTACAGGCCTCATATAGTCACAGCAAAATGGTTGCTGGAATCATTTAGCAAAGGTTATCTACATCCAGTGGAGCAATATATTCCCCTAAACTATCAGCTGTTACAGAACTCAATTTTGGAGCAACCTGGAATGAAGTCAATTCTTCCCAAAAATAACAGTCTCCTGAAGAAAGAAGCTGTGACCAATGTAAAGTATCAGAAAGCTGATGAAGATGACTTCCTCTCTCAATATGCAAATAATGATTCTGCATTAGGTATGTTCTAGGCTCAGGGTACCAGAGGAAATATTAACTGCTCATAATTGGCATTTGAGTTTTGCAGCATTTGCTTATTAGAAGGCTAGCCTCATGTAGTGTGGTAACTTCCATATTGTGTTTTAGAAACAAAATTTAAACAGGCCTGTTTACAGCAGTTTTTAACTAAAACCTGGCTGAAAGCAGCAGAATATTCTCCATTTCATAGAATCATAGAATGGCAAGGGTTGGAAGGGACCCCGGGGATCATAAAGCTCCAACCCCCCTGCCACAGGCAGGGCCACCAACCTCAGGCCTGGATCTGCACAAGGTTGCCCAGGGCCCCATCCAACCTGGCCTTAAACACTTCCAGGGATGGGGCATCCACCACCTCTCTGGGCAGCCTGTTCCAGCCCCTCACCACTCTTTCTGTAAAAAACTTCCCCCTAATATCTAATCTAAACCTTCCCTCCTTCAGCATTAAACCATTCCCCCTTGTCCTGCCATTATCTGCCCTTTTAAAAAGTTGATTCCCCTCCTGTTTGTATGCTCCCTTCAGGTGCTGGAAGGCTGCAATGAGGTCCCCCCGCAGCCTTCTCTTCTCCAGGCTGAACAAGCCCAGCTCCCCCAGCCTCTCCTTGTAGGGCAGGTGCTCCAGCCCTCTAATCATCTTTGTGGCCTCCTCTGAACCCTCTCCAACAGTTCTACATCTTTCTTGTATTGGGGGCCCCAGATCTGGACACAGGACTCCAGGTGGGGCCTCACGAGGGCAGAGTAGAGAGGGACAATCACCTCCCTGTCCCTGCTGGCCACCCCTCTTCTGATGGAGCCCAGGATCCCATTGGCCTTGCGAGCTGCAAGAGCACACTGCTGGCTCATGTTAAGTTTCTCACCCACATTCTCATTCATCATGAAGCTATTTGAAGTTGTCTTTGTCCAGCAATTCCAATGGTTGGTTGCTGTTTGTATTTTTTTTCCTTTCAGATGAAGGTGAAAGACTAACATCCAGAACCTTCAGTGATGCTACTCACTTGACCGTTCAAGGAGAGAATCAGTCTTCTGTCTGTAATGGCTCCTTGGGAGAGACTTCTGCGCTGGCTGAGGGAGGCTTGTTTGCCAGCAAGAGATTTCTTGTTTTGGGGTTTGGTGAGAAGGACGAGCCCTGCATTGCAGATTGTATACAGGAAAATGCTGGGAAAATTCTGCCGCTGCAGAGCAGGACCATTGCAGACTATGCTGTGGTACCCTTACTGGGGTGCACAGTGAAGCCAACTGTGGGTGATGTTGTCACAAATACCTGGCTGGTAAGGGAGTTATGCTTTCAGTTCTTTGAGTAAACAGGTATCTGTATTAGAAATATATTGTGTCAGAATGCACTGTTGTCTTTGGCTTAAATGTAGGTGAGACACTGAGAGATTAGCTTTGTTTCATTTGCAATGTACTAAATTAATGTGCTTTAAAGCTTTGCCACCTCTAAGGTATCTTTTATCTCTTTAATTTCATTTTTTACAAGCTTGTAAAATAGGACTTCATTGTCATGACTCACAAGCTTCTTATATGGGAGTGAGTGTGACCACATTCTCTCTAAATAATGAATTGTAGAAGGAGCTAGTTAGCTAATAATTTCATTTGACAACTCTATACTTGCTTTTTCTTGTTTCATACTTTTTATAACTTCTTAATTTGTGGCAAAAGAGCAGGTCAGCTTTATAGCTCAAAGTCAAAACCCATTAACTGTTATTTTCCAAGAGCAGGCACGCGGTGTAGACTAACTGCTGTTGGTATTTTCCAGAACTAGGTAACTTTCTGTGAAGCAAATCTATACAGGCCCCCAGATCTGAGAAGGACCTGGGTGTCATAGTGGATGAGAAACTAAACATGAGCCAGCAGTGTGCTCTTGCAGCTCGCAAGGCCAATGGGATCCTGGGCTCCATCAGAAGAGGGGTGGCCAGCAGGGACAGGGAGGTGATTGTCCCTCTCTACTCTGCCCTCGTGAGACCCCACCTGGAGCACTGTGTCCAGATCTGGGGCCCCCAATACAAGAAAGATGTAGAACTGTTGGAGAGGGTTCAGAGGAGGCCACAAAGATGATTAGAGGGCTGGAGCACCTGCCCTACAAGGAGAGGCTGAGGGAGCTGGGCTTGTTCAGCCTGGAGAAGAGAAGGCTGCAGGGGGACCTCATTGCAGCCTTCCAGCACCTGAAGGGAGCATACAAACAGGAGGGGAATCAACTTTTTAAAAGGGCAGATAATGGCAGGACAAGGGGGAATGGTTTAAAGCTAAAGGAGGGAAGGTTTAGATTGGATATTAGGGGGAAGTTTTTTACAGAGAGAGTGGTGAGGTGCTGGAACAGGCTGCCCAGAGAGGTGGTGGATGCCCCATCTCTGGAAGTGTTCAAGGCCAGGTTGGATGGGGCCCTGGGCAACCTTGTGTAGATCCAGGCCTGAGGTTGGTGGCAGTGGGGTTGGAGCTCTATGATCCTTGGGGTCCCTTCCAACCCATGCCATTCTATGATTCATTCTATGATTCTATGATCATGCCTTGAAATACTGTAAAGGAGCCTCCAGGCTTGGAGGAGTAGTAACCAAAAGGTTCTGAATAATCCCTCAGTATGTCAAACCTGACAAAATTAAAATGGTCTAGAAAAGAATTCATCTGATTCAATGGGAAATAATTTGTCTCAGGTGTAATGGTGGAAGCAGGATTGCTTGTTCCTGAGTACATAAATGCTGTCATACAGTTGCTGAAATATTGTTGGCTTTGTTGTTACGTGGCTTGACTTGTATTTTTACCTTTTCCAACTTCCTAAAGATAACGTGTGTGGAACAGCAGCTCCTTCTAGATCCCCAGTCCAATCCACTTTTCACACCAGTCCCAGTAATGGAAGGAGTTACCCCCCTGGAAGATTGTGTTCTTTCTTTTAGCCAGTTCACTGGTGCAGAGAGAGACTCCCTGGTTTATCTGGCAGAACTGCTAGGAGCCAGGTATGTCTCCTGTCATCATTTCTTCTTGTTCTTATACAGCTAGCATGATGAAATCATGATGTATTTTACTTTTTTTCAGGGGTAATAAATAATAACATTAAACCTGGTTTGGATTCTATTTGTTTGCAAAACCTAGGGCTGAAACGAGACATTACTATTTAGGATTGTTCCCCCACCCCTTTTTTTAGAGAAATTTAGTCAGTATTCACACAGTCTGAGCATATTCTGCCAGAAATTAGTTTCCTATTACCCAATGAGTGAGTCTTAGTAACCACCTGCTCTATAACAGAGGGGGAAAAAACCCCAGTGTTTCAGATGTCAGTCCTGAGTTGCACATCAGTTGCCCAGGAGCAGGCTGTTGTTCCTCTTATTCAGTACTATCTGATTCAGCCTCATATCCAGTGATAACACACTGTTTCTTAGGACCCTGGGTGGTGAAATATTTGCTCCCAATTCATCAGGATTTTGAAAAAGTATTAAGAAAAACATACTTAGTCATGAAGTGACCAAATTGTGCAGCTTAGAGTATCTTGAGTGAGCTGTGACTGTTCAGCCTAGAATAAAGAAGACTAAGGGGGAACCTTATTAATGCCCAGCCCCTTTTCTTTGGTCAGTGGAGACAGGACAAGGGGCAATGGCTGCAAGTTGGAGCACAGGAAGTTCCGCACCAACATGCGGAGGAACTTTTTCCCAGTGAGGGTGCCAGAGCCCTGGGACAGGCTGCCCAGGGAGGTGGTGGAGTCTCCTTCCCTGGAGATATTCAAGACCTGTCTGGACACCTATCTGTGCAGTATGAGCTAGGGAGCTGCTTTGGCAGGGGGGTTGGACCCCATGATCTCTCGAGGTCCCTTCCAATCCCTACAATTCTGTGATTTGCTCCAGTTTGTAGTCTGTTTGAACTAAATACTTTACCTGTGAGTTTTCAGTCCTGTGTTGGAAGATTAGATACTTGATTATAAAAGGAAAAACTGTAATAGAAAACAAAACTGTTGTTCATTTGGTAATGATGCTTTGTGGCTCCAGAAAGGAATCAAGCCTGTCCCACTACTCTTGCAGAAGAATGTTATGATTTGGGAATGGGATATGTAAGGACTTTATGTTATGTTTTTAATACCAGCAGATGTAAAAAATTACTGTTCAACTTTTTCTTGTAGCTGTATGTTGGACTGTAAAGTTCAAAGCTTAGGCCTTAGGTAACTCTACTGGTTCTTTTTCTATTCCTTGAATGCATTGTGTAATAGCATAAAAATGCCCTAGATTAGTTTTATTTATGACTAAATGAATGTTTTATTAATCTAATTTTAGAGTCCAAGAGTTCTTTGTGCGGAAAGCGAATGCAAAAAAGGGAATGCTTGCCAGTACCCATCTTGTGGTGAGAGAACCGGATGGCTCCAAGTATGAAGCTGCAAAGAGGTGGAATTTGCCAGCAGTCACTGTAGCTTGGCTTTTGCACTCTGCCAGGACAGGAAGGAGAGCAGATGAAAGCAAGTTCTTGGTTGAAAACGCAGAGGCTGAAGGTTGGTTGTTAGCAAGTTAGGTGATATGATTGTGTCATTGTACTGTTCGTTCATGGTAAAGAAAGATGGTATGGTTTTGGTTTTTTCCTAGCACCTCTGAAGCATTAGAGCTAAAGGATACTTTTCCAAGTATTTTTTCTTTTTTTTTTTTCTATTGTTGAGTCATGATTATAGAAATGATACTGTGTTTTTGCTACAGTTCCCTTGGAGCTCGTGGAGTCTTGCGGTTATCAGTCAGTTGAGAATCAAGCTCAGTGTCTCAGCTTTGTCCTTTTTGACACATGTACTGCTCTGTAGATGGCATGAGAATTGGTGATGGATCCAGCTTAGAATTTCATATGTGTTAGTCTGCAGTGACATGATGCTCCTCAGTAGGGTCCTTCATGCCTGCTTCATCTTCTGATGCTTTTTCTCCTTTTCAGTTATTTCACACCTTGTATTTGGCAATAGCTTTTCCATGTAAATTGCAGATTACAGTGATTTAATACTGAATGTTAGCAGACATGTTTTACCAGTGCCCTTGTGAGTTAATTATATGGGTCATTAGGTCAGAGGATAAAAGGTTGTTGATACATGCGTGTCTTATCTGTATGTTGCATCTTTAAGGGGAAAAAAAGGGGGGGACAAGGGAAATGAGCAGTAAAATGTAAAAGCAATTCTTGTACTAATCTTTCTGAGTTGTAAAGATGATGAGTCATGCTTATCTAGAAGCATTAATGATGGGTAAGCTTTAAGGGCTTATTCCTAGTGATTCTTTAGTCCTTATTCCTTGGTCCTGTGAATCTGGAGGCATAAGGGACTGTAAATGTGCATAGTGTCCTTAAGAGGAGCGATCCAGAGTCATGAATGTAAAAGAAATTTTGTGTTGCATGGGGAATTAAGGGGCTAGGGAGGAGGATGAGTAGTTACCTTTAATTTTAAAAGGGAAAGATTTGTTTATTACTTTCCCCTCCACCCCCCCAGTTTTGGATTTGTATTTTGATAGTTGTTGTATGACTCATAAGAGCTATGCAGGTATGCATGCAAACAGTGAGAACAGCCCAGTGGTTGCTCTCTCTTTTTCAGAGACAGGGTCAAGCTCAGTACCAATGTAATTCAAACTAAGCAATTAACTGAGACACAAGATACTGGCTTTGAAAACATAATTGTCAGTTTACAGCATTTATTGGGGGTGGATATGGATTACATCTTTAGGGAAAGAAAGGTCAGATGACATTTTGGTTCTTATTTAAATGAAAGTATATGTGAGATCTGTGTTCAAAAGATGAATCAGATTGCTTGCCTATCTTTTCTTTATTTCTTTTATAGATAAGGAGAGTTCCATTACACAGCTTACCAAGACACCAACAACTGTCAATTCTGCTGATCCAGAACAACCTACTTACCTTCTTGAAGCTGGAAGAAAACCAGCTGTGACCCCTCTTGATATCAACAGGTTCCAGAGTAAAGCTTTCCAAGCTGTAATCTCACATCATACTGGGAAGACAACCTCTCCAGCACAAGAGGGACTACTACAGAAAGAACCATCTTTACATCTTGATACACCCTCAAAATTTCTTTCCAAAGACAAGCTATTCAAGCCTTCTTTTGATGTGAAGGTGATTAACCCTATTGGCTCTACAGACTAAAATGATAAAGATGTTCATAAAATTAAAAAAAAAAAAGAGCACTGTATTTACCTCTCTATGCTGTTAACACACAGACTTCCATTTTAAATAAAGCTAGGAAGGCTGGTTCCATTTATTTATGTTTATATCTACTTAATGACCTGTGGATTAAATTTCTTCACCAGTAGATGATAAGATGTCATTAACAAAGCTTTTTTGTGCTTATTGTATCATGTTTATTATGTGTTTTACAACTCACTCAGTACACAATCTGTGTTCTTTACATCTAAAACCTGAGAAATGTAATGAGAAAGCTTATAATTCTTCCAGATACTTGGAAGCAAGAGTCTGCTTGTTTTGTGATTAAATGCTACTTTAAGGACATGTTTTAATGTTTAATAGCTTTAGAGTGGTTACAAAACTGTTAAGGCAAATTGAAGAAATGCATTGGGGTTTCGGGTTCGTTGCCATACTCTGAAGGCCAGAAAAGCTACTACTCTTTAAACAAAGAAACCTCTGACTGTTGGGGAGTATCTGTGCTGGAATAGCTCTTGAATGACTCAGGTGTGCCTTGGAAGGCTTCTAGACCAAAATGTCACCTTTTTGAAAAAGGGCAGTAGAAAACTCGATGTTTCAAAGGTGCAAATAGAATGATATGCAACTGTTGTGGAGGGAGGTATTAGTAAATTAAAGGAATTGGTTGAGATACTAAGAATAACTGGGTTTACCCACTGGCTTTTCCATTGAGGGAAGTTTTCACTGATGGTAATGAAGAGAAAAATTAATTATATTCTCTTTCCTGTTTTGCTTGTGCAGACTCTCAGATTTGGCTTGTCTTGTGCTGCTTTTGTACAGTAGTAATGAGATTGCACTTGCTAGTTGCTCCTGTAGTACATGATCCCAGATTAGGATTACAAAATTTTACTGGAGATTGTACTTGTGAAACTTGCACTTGAATGGGAAATTTGTAACGTGTTTGTGAAAGTCAGTTGCTTCTGTTTTTGTAGGATGCTCTGGCAGCTTTGGAAACTCCAGGAGGTCATGATCAAAAAACTAGGAAACTGAGCACGCCTCTCTCTGAAGTCATCAGCAGAAACTTGAAATTGGCCCTGGCAAACAGCACAAGGCATACAGGAGATCTGACTGCCAGCCCTCAGTTGAGGGCTGCAGAGCCAGAAGTGGTAAGAAATAGTGGGGTTGAGTTTCTGGAGCATAGGCTTAATTAAGAAAGTGCCATATCTTTAAAAAATTATTTATTTATTTAAGTTACAAAGGAGTTGGGAGTTATGCTTTGTGATCTATTTGAATAGAAATTTGTATGATGATGCGTTTTCCAGTGACAGTTACAGGAAATTAAGATCAAAGAGTTTCCTCCTGAAAGGGAAAGAAATTTTAAATCTTTTTTTCTACTCTCTATACTACTGTCTTGAATATTAAGCAGTTGCTAAGTAGCAGCATGCAAATATGTAACAATTTAGATATTGGGATGAAAGGATTTAATCAGATTTAAGAAATTTCTAGGCTCCTGATGAGCAAGATTAAGTATTTTTGTCTTGGGTTAAAGTTAGGAATTCTTTTTTAATGCATGGATCGTCTTTTCCTATCTTCCTCTGTAAGGGGCTGCTCATCTGCTTGCTAGGGAGGCACAAGATGTGATCAGTTGCTTACTCCCCTATAAAGATTCATTACATTGCCCTTTCTTACAGTCATCTTGTCTCTTTAGTCTACCCTACCTTAATGAGGAAAAAACAGAAAAAAGGAGGAAAGGGAGCAGTTATGGATTGCTTGCCATATTGGTACAGTGATTACTGTAGAGGAGAGGCAAGTGAAGGCTGTCACTTCTTTTTTTCTTGTAGCTTCTTACTCTTTTCACTCCAGTGCAATGAAATACTTGTGTCACCAGGTTTGATATAATTTCAGTGTTCAGGAGGTGGCCAGACTGTGATAGAAGGAGCAGAGTAAGTTTCAGGGAGGCTGGCTGAGAGTGAATCTTTTGTCTTTGGATTCTAGTGCATGGAATGATACATAATAGTTCTGGGTTTTGCCCATGGGTTTTGGAGCAGCAAAAGTGGGGAAAATGTGTTTATCTTCGTTTTGTTGTTTGCAGATTTTACTGTCTGCTACACTAAATATTTCAGTACTTTTGTTATTGATGCAGAAACCTTCCAAGTGTGACTCTCCTGTTTTTCCCGCTGCTTGAACAGGAGGAAGAGCCCAAGCCTCTGGCAGATGTTGTCATCTATGTTAGTAAAAAACTCAGTAAGAAGCAGAGTGAACTGAATGGAGTAGCAGCTTCTCTCGGGGCAGACTACAGGTATCCACTGGTGCAGGCAGCTTTAAGGTTCTGTGCTGGTGTGACTCTAATAAATACGAGTCTTTGCATTCCAATAGGCTTCATATACCTGACCTTTTGCTATAGCAAACCCATTAGATTTCACCATATTAAACACTTTATTGCAAAACAAGGCCATCTGCTTCTAATGCAAACTAAGGCCATCTGCCCCTGCCACATCCTTATTCTTCATAAGTTTGTCCTGTTGGTCCTGATGTCTTCCTGAATTGCAGAATTTTACTCTTTTTCCTTCTTTTTTGAAGGAAGCTATGGAATCTTTTTAGCTTTTAGCTAGTTTAAAATTTGCTTTGTATTTTAGATTTTGAATCTGATCTGAATTTATATAATTTTGTCCTGGCTTAAAGCAAATTTTTTTTTACAAATTTTAAGTATGGCTAAGTTAGAGCACTTACTAAAACTGTGATGCATGTATTCTGTTACTGACTTCTATAATGTGTCATTCACGGTGTGGATGGGCAAGTTGCCCTAGAAGCTTAGAAGTGCTGAAGATATTTGCATTAGGTAGCAAACACTAGACTTGTATTCTGACATTTAAACCAATAATACTTTTTGTTTATCTTGAGCTGTCAGGATGAGTATTGCACTTGCAGTTTAATATGTCAATGAAAGAAAAAAGTGCTTTCACCCTGGATCACATGTTAATTCCAGAAACTGATCTGAAATTCCATTTACTTAAAAAAAAAACCAACCACCAAACAAAAAACCCTAAAGCAAAACCTTTCCTCTTCCATATGTGTATTGGATTTAGTTTTGTTTACTTTGGGAATGCTCTCCAAAGATACCTAAGTTGTTGTGTCTTGAAACTGAATGCTGTCTTGTTTTGACAAAGAAAGTGGGCTCATTGCTAATTTAGGCATAACAAAATAGGCAAAGCTATTTTAACCTGAACAAGGCATAGGACAATTTCTGAGCTGGATTTTTGATGCTTTTTGATAGAAATTATATCTTCAAGTTGTATTTTGTTTTCTAGATGGTGCTTTGATGAAACAGTAACACACTTCATCTACAAGGGAGGACACAATGACAACAATAAGGAGTACAAATCCGTTAAAGAACGGGGTATACACATTGTTTCAGAACACTGGCTTTTAGAGGTATGAAGCTTGCTTTGTTCCCTCATTCAAAGTGAAGGGAAATGGAGGCTTCAAACCAGTTACATAGCAATGGATTTTCTGTTTGCATTTATACTGAAGGTGTATATGAACTGATGTTTTGCATCCTTCTTTGAATTTATAAATTGATCAGTTTTCTCTGATGTACTTTTACCTTGTTCTTCATGAGGAGAAAAGACATTCTCTTCCAGTGAACATTCTGCTACGTTTTCTCTTGTGTAAAAAGTACTTCTTTAGTGGTGTTTTTATTGTACTTTTCCTCTTAGATGTGAAATTTCTTTGTTCTCAAACAGTTTCTCATTTTTTTAAATGTTACCTGATGTCATTACAGTGTGCCCAAGAATGTAAACGGCTTCCTGAATCTCTCTTCCCTCACACTTACAATCCCAAAATGAGCCTGGACATCAGTGCAGTGCAAGATGTCAGGCTCTCTTCCTCCAGTAAACTTCCATCAACTGGAAAGGCAGCAGAGGAAAGTGAGGTATAATGTGTGATATGAATTAATGATCTGTCAATGATTTGGGTTCAGTTAACTTAATTGCTATAATAAGATATTAATAAGAAGTTGATGCTCATTCAGTGATGTGCTCAAACAGGTTTAGCTAGTAGCTAATTGTAGCTATTGCAGGTGTTCCTTAAGGCTTTTCTGCGGTTGTAATGTTCCTCCTCTAGGGTGATGGAGGGAGACACAAGCATTTAAGGATTAGAAGTGCTTTCTCAATTTGAAATTGTGTTGGTCCAGTCTGTGCCTTTTTTTGTATCTAACAAGGTCCAAGGTGTGAACTTGCCTTCGTAGACCTTTAGACTGCAGAATAGGTGTCACTGCTCCTGCTGTCCACTGTTCTACTGTCATTGCAGCAGCAGGAAAAGTTTGATTTACTCTAAGGCAAGATTAATATTCTGCTCGTCTTCGCTGTTTTCAGATTATTCCAGTGGATGAAGATTATGCTGAAGATGATATAACTCCTGACCAAATAAAGGACATGGACACTGTGGGGGAAGAACAAATTGTAACAAGTGAATCCAAAGGAGGTAAGTGTGAATCACAAAATAGTTGGTGAACAGCAGACTATCAATATAAGCCTTTTACAGTTTCAGGTGCTACATGTTAACATCTGGAAACTTTAGCTACTGTATTTATGTCCCAGTCAAGTACAGCTGGCCCTTACTGTTGCTGGATGAGAGGAGAAAGTTTTGCTCTCTATTTTAAACGCTTCAGCAGCCCATAAGAAAATCTTGACCATCTATTGCAAATTACTTAAATGACATTTCTCTGGTTTTAAAACACTGAAGTTTGCCTTTAACATTAAACACATTAATGTATATCTTCTTTGTTATGTCACTAAATGTGTTATGGGAGAACTGTGAATGCTTTCGATTGTGTGAGCAAAATCAGAAGTGAGCCATGGGGATATTTCTCTTAGTCTCTAGGAATAGGTTACTCAGGACATACATGGTTTTCCTAAGCAATTTTTCCCAGATACCCTTTCCTTTCCTTAATGTATTGTCTTCGTCCCAAGGGGTGGGGTGGGTGGGCATTTCAGTTACTCTTCACTTGTTACAGTCTTCGTCTTACAAATTTTGTTCCTGAAGTCTTAACCCAAGCACTGGAGATGAGGGAGAACTTCCAAAGGCAGCTGCAGGAGATCATGTCAGCCACATCGCTGGTGAAACCTCAGGGGCAGAGAAGTTCCCTCTCAAGGAACAGTTTTGATGGTTCTCCAGCCACTCCTGACAGCGCTCGCTCTGTGCGCAATGGCCGCAGCCGGGTCCTGGAAGCTCTCAGGTACTGATCTGTGTTTCAGAGTGTCTTCTTTTGTCCTCCCTGCACATACTTAGACATTCATTGAAACCTAAGTAAGTCTCTGGGGCTTTCAGATGTATTGTCTTTCTCTAACGCACTTCAGTTGCATCTCTTGCAATTTGAAGTCTTTAACTGGACATGCTAGATAAAGTCAGGATTATCTTATTCCATACTGGAGTAACTAATAATCTTTTGGTTTTAGAAAAACCCCACAGAGTATGATTGCTTCTTAGTATTTTAATCTAATTATGCCAACTGATTTCTTTCTCTTCAGACTAGTCAGTTTTCTTCCAGATTTTGAAGAAAGTAATGCTGCAGTATTTCATTGCATCAGTTATGTACAAGCAGTGGGTATTCCTGCAAAGCACCTCTGTAAATGTTTCTCTCCTTTTTCTTTTCTCACTAAAAAGAGAATAGGATTTGAACTCTAACAATCCTGAGCTACAGTGAGAAAGTAATTGAAACCTTGCAAAATTATTCTTTTAGCTTGGTGTTTATTTGCTATTTAATAGATTGACTAAAATGTGGAGTATGCTGATTTTTGGAGTAATTTACCAATATGACACATGAAAACATCTCCTACTGATACTTCTGTTGCCTTTTTCTCAGCCATGGTGCCACAGGCTTACAAAGCCAGGCTGCCAAGAGTTGCTTTTGTACTGAAACTTTCCCCTTTCCCAGCCATGCTTTCTAATAATGGGGTCACTACAGTTGGTGTGATCATCAACACATTACTTTCCACTATGGTAGTCTTCTGTAAAACAAATGAGTGCTGAAGGTATCTGTCCTTTTTGTTCCTTAGGCAGTCCCGTCAGGCACTGACAGATATAAACACAGAGCCATCCCAGAGTGAGCAGATCATCTGGGATGATCCTACTTCGAGGGAGGAGAGAGCAAGACTTGTCAGCAACTTTCAGTGGCCTAATAGCCCTTCCCAGTACACTGAGCAAGCACAAAATAACACCAATAAGAACACGGAAGAGGCTGCCTTCAAAGGAGTTTTAGCTGATGCAGAGATTGCTGGTATAGGTAAAATGAGAAATACAGCATCCTTGTTCTTTGCTGCAGCATCCTTTTGATCTATGGGACTTTTACAATAGCATAGTGTTTGGATTTTACTTAAAGTGAGCATATTTTTCTCTTCTTGAATGCTCTTCTTTGAGCTCTAATCTGTGGTGGTGGTTTTTAAAGAGAAACTTGCTTTTCTTTTTTCTTCTTTTTTCTGTTTGCCATTTGTGGTCAAACACCAAGGCAGTACTTATCTAAAAGTAGTCAGCATCAACTTTAGGAAATTTTTTAAAATTTCCTGTGGAACCACAGCTGGTTTTCAGGTAACAATTCAGGTAGGTGTATTGGAATTCAAATGAGAATACCAGGAGAAAATTCTTTTCGACTGTAGTGGAAATATTCATGGGTGAAATACAGAGGTACAGGAGGAAGGTACTGCATGAGCCCCAAAAACAGAGCTGCTGATGGCTGTGCTGAAGTCACAATTCACTGAAGATACTGTGTTTATCTTCCCTGTTCTTTTTTGAAGTCTTTCGTCTGCTGCTAGAACTAAAGGAGAAACATCCTTGTCTGGTTTTGCTTTCTTCCCATTTCTGCCTCCTGAAAGATATCAGAAGCCTTTCTCTCCCTGCTGCCCCCAACTCCTTCCCTCAGTCTGCTTCTGGAGTTTCTGGTTGGAGCAACAGTCTTTCTGAAATTTGTCTCTGTCCTAGAGGAGGCTGAAGAAAAGAATATAATTGATTTTTGGGTTCAAGTGAATCAGTGTGGTTTAGCCCAAGAAATTAGTCCATTGTGAGGTTTTGGGGCCCTTTTTTTCCAAGCAAGGCATCCAGGGACATGAGTGCAATAATGCAGTTGGTGGTTTGTGGTATGAGGAAGAGTCTTTAGGAGAGGCAGTGGAGGAATGTAACTACATGTTGTAGCAGCAGTTGTGCTTTCTCTTTTTAAGATAGCATATATTTTTAAAAGAAACTATTTTTTAACTGTATCCATAACTGTATTCAGCCAAAGAAAGCCATGCAGTGCTTTACTTTCACAGCTGTTCCTGAGGCTGGGGCTGAAGACTTGACTGAAGGTCCAAAGAATCCTGTGTGTAAAGATCCTGAACCGCTGATTAAAGATCACTTGATCCCCACTCCGCAGGCCCCCAGCATTGCTTTCCCACTGGCTAACCCTCCTGTGGCACCACAGCCCAAGGAAAAGGTTTGTCATATGAAGGAATACTTAAGGATGAGTTGTGTTCTGGGAGGTGTAGTGACACTTTAAGAAGTTTTGAACTTGGTGGTAGATACAAAATAGCTGAATATCTGCCTGTAAAATCTTGAAGTAGATTACTTTTGTGCACTTCTAGTTCTCTTTCCCCTTTTCTTCCAGATTTTGAACAAAAATTAATTTATTTTGCTAAATAAATCATGTTTGTTTAGGCAAATAAAGCTTTTTGTCAGGTTAGTTCCTGCTGGAACACTGAGGTAGACTTTGGAGTGGAGCGTTACTTGGAACTCCTCCAGCCATGTTGGGATGATGGGGAAAAGGTCTAGGTCTTTGTTTCCTTGGTTGTATCTGGAATTTAGGTACAAACAAATAATTTGTCTGCCAAAAAAAACTGGTTTAAAATTCTGGCTTATAGTGAGCTTGGAAGAGACTAGGAAAATGAGCTTAGTTTCTTACCTGCAGTGTATCACTTGATGCTCAGACTCTCAGGAGCTACCTGGCTTCAGGGGCATGATGTGTCTGTCACGTTAGTAAATAAGCTGTGGTGGAAATGCATAAGGGTGCTCAGAGAGAAAGACTGAATGAATGAGGCAGTGTGATAGATGATGATTTTCTTCATGTGTTTGACTTGGCATGCAGTGGATATGAATGAAGGATTAGTTTTTATGACAGAATGGTTCAGTTGTTCCCTGGAGAAAGGGGGAAACCAACAGGATGTTAAGCAGGAGCCTAACGTTGATTCGATAACATCCAAGCTTTTTGTCAAGTGATTGGCAAGTTTGGTTCTGCTTCTCCTGGCTAAAAGAAAACTTAATATAAAAATAACCCAGAATGTTTGGCAGAGTAGTAGTCAGCTGTCAACCTAATCTTTGTCATATTTTCAAAAATCTGTTACTGTATTTCCAGGTTGTTGCAGAAGATGAGAAGGCTGGTGGAGAAACAAAAAAACTCTGTAAATTTCAGCTGTCTTCTCTTAATCCTCAAGAAAGATTTGATTACTGCCATCTGATTGAGGAATTAGGTACCAGATATTTGTGAAATGCAAAGAATAAGATGTGTCTGTATGTGTCTGGTCATCTGTGGCTTGTTGGGGAAAAGAAAGGGCTTCTGTTAATGACTCATCAGATTTGAGGTCTCAAATTTATGGCTTTCTGCTCTTCTGAGGGATTCTCTGAATATGTTATTATTGTGTGAGCCATCAGCTTTGCCATAAACAGAAATGGTTTTGTCTTCTGGCAGTTTTATTTTAGCTGTCTCCACAACAGCCTCATTCTTTGCTGTGGGGAGTGCCCAGGGTCTGCTGTCCTCTGGTGTGTCTCTCTTTCCTGACTGCATTGCAGTGGCACTTATTATTTTTTTATAAATCAGAGCCGCTCTTCCCTGGCTGCTCCTCCTTCCTTGCCAGCTTCTGCCCATGTCACTTCAACGGCAGTGTTTTCAGTAGAAATTAAGAGTCAAGTATATTTCTATCAGAATTCAAGTGATTCTCAGTTGGAGTTGATCCTTTCTGTGGTACAGCACGACCCTTAAACAATGTCTGTCAAATTCATTTCTCAATTCCAGGTGGAATAGTCCTTGAGAAACAGTGCTTCGATCCCAGCTGCACACACATTGTCGTGGGGCATCCGCTTCGAAACGAGAAGTTCTTGGCGTCGATGGCAGCTGGGAAGTGGGTGCTTCATCGTTCCTACCTGGAGGCGTGTAGAGGAGCTGGCTGCTTTGTCCAGGCACGTGTGACCTCGTTGCTGAGAAAGGAGTTTGTTGTGCTTTTTCGTGTTTCCTTTTATTTTGCACTGCTGGGAAAGGGCTCAACCTCTCAGAACCAGCTAGCAGCTGAGAGGGCCTGAGCCTTGGGAGTTTTAGAGGATCCCGAAGTCTGAGAATTCTTTGGCAGGCTTTTCTCTGAAACTTAGTCCTGGGCCAAACACCTCGTATAGGGTAAATGAAATAACTATCTTTGTAGCTGCTTCTGCAGATGGAAGCTGCAGTGCCTTTTGGTGAATTCTCACTCATGTGAGCTACATCTGTATGGCTTTTACACCACTCAATCTCAATCCTTTCAATAAATGAACATATAATAGTTTTAACTAGTCCAACTCTATAACTGTGTGCATAAACGGTTTTGCCCACTACCTCTGTTATTCCACAGTTTTCCTGGGCCTAGCAGTTCTTTCATATTGGTCAGAATAAATTTGAATTAATGCCTGTAGACTGGTTCATATCTTTGTGGATCAAACCCAGCATTCATTGTTTTGGGAGCAGAAATGAGTCAATGGTACCCAAAGGTGTGGCTGGCTTTGCCCTGCTGTCGAATTCCACTGTAGGTAACTGCAGGAGGAGTCTGGTTGCATACGTGACTTGATGTCACAGAAAACATGAGTTTATTTAGATACATATGTGCAATTGAGAGCCATATCTCTTTTAGCTAGAGCTGGTTTGGCCAGATACAATTAATATCTAAAGCTAGAGTGAGCTGGGATTTGTTCTGAGGGTTTTTTTGTTGTTATGGTTTCTTTTTTGCTTTTCATTGTGGTGTTTTTTAATTTTATTTTTCTGCTGGTTAAGTTGGCAGGACTGCTTTGTAATTGAAGCTTATTAATGTTCTAGGAAGAAGATTATGAGTGGGGAAGTAATTCTATACTTAATGTTTTGCCTGGAATCAATGTAAACCAGAAGAAGCTAGCACTTGCAGCCATGAGGTGGAGGAAGAAAATTCATAAAGGGAGGCAGGAAACTGGTATTGTTGAGGTATGGTGTTGTCAATGTATTTCAGTACTCGTGCAATGTAAGTTGTGCAGTATGGGTAGGCACGACAGGGATTATCACCAAGAAACCCAGAAACTTGCAGGGGAAGGTGATCTGCCTTGTTGTTAAGACCAAAATGACTTAGCTGGATATATTCTAGGTAAGTAATTTTGTTTTTAACAAACTTGTAGTGCTGGTATATGAAAAGTCTTAATCTCCTTGTGAAGCATCGTTCATGCTTTGCAAAGCTGGGTTGTGACTATTTGTGCATGTAAACATCCCTCAGCCAGGAAGGTGATGTTTACCCTTCAGAGCGCTGATAGGGGAGCTGACCTAACTTGGCCTTGCTGGGAAACCACAACTAGTACTTGCAATGAAATCCTGTGCTGTAGACGTGAGTGCAGCTCCCTGGACAGTGTCTTTGTAGCTCTGGCAGTGAGTGTGCTGTTGCTGTGAGCAGGGCAGAAGTTTTAGGAAAGGGGTAAACACATTTTCTATGGTTTTTATGGTGCAAGTTCCATCGCCTTTCAGTGAGATTTTTGAAAGTGGGACTTGGGCTCCCCAAAGCCTTTTAACTCCTCTCCCAAATCAGGCATTGCAGTTGAGTATTCATTCTAAGGTAGAAATGCTGCTGATGGTGCAGTCACATCAGGATAAGTCTTGATGTCCACGTATTTTACAGTAACCTTTTAAAAATGATTGCTTGTAACGAATCCTCTGTGCCCTTGCCTACTTGGAGACCACGGGAGGCATCTAGTTGGCCTAGGTGCTGTTGCTGTAACGGAGTACATAACGTAGTGCCTGGGGTGGGGTGTGTTTCCAAGTAACTTTCTCTTAAGAGGTGTTTCCACAGATGAGTATCCATGTGTCTGGTGTTCTGGAAAAAATGCTCATTGCCAAGGGGCTGTTAGTAGATGGGTTTGCCCATCTTGCTATGCAGGTGAAAGGGCTTGGTGGCAAGCTGCCTGACTGTACGGTGTTGGCCCAGTAATTGTATGTTCTGGGGTTTTTTTCCTGCCTTTTATACTTTACAAGACAAAACTAGATGATAAAAAAGTCTTTATCCAATGGATATTCCTGAAAATGGCAAATTAGGGATTCATTAAGTGCTTGTTCTTTTTTTGGTACCAACATACTTTTGACTAAATTGGGTCTTTTATCCAGGGAGCTTTCAGTGGCTGGAAAGTGATCCTGAACGTTGATCAAACCAAGGAAGCGGGGTTCAGGCGCCTTCTTCAGTCAGGAGGAGCAAAAGTATGTCTTTTATTTTTTTTAAATAATTAAATACATGTATGTTTTCTCCTCCCACCCCCACTTTTTTTCCCCCTCCTTTCTGTTAAGTTCTGTGCTGGGCATTTTCCATGTGAGTAAAAGGTCTTAACCAAGAAAATTGCTTACACAGGATAGCTGAGCAATGGTCAAAGGGTGGGAGGGGGAAAAAAAAATGTTGTGTCATCTCAGTTTTGCAAGTGGTCAGGCAGAGCAGCCTGTCTGAGCTCACACGAGTCAGTAGTGGGAATTGAGGATAGAATTTCTGTGCCCTGCTCTGATGGGAAGGATCACCCTTCCAGAAAGGTACCTGGTGGTGGTACAGAATGCAGCTGTAGACGGTATTTTATTTCCCACTGGTTTGCTGGTTAGCTTGATCAGTGGAATTACAGGCCACCAGCTGCTTTTGGGGAGGAAACAAAAATCAACTCGTTTTTGTCTGTTGTGTTTTGATCTGTAGGTGTTTTCTGGCCATTCTGTGTCTGTCTTTAAAGAAGCAACACATCTCTTTGCTGACTTCAGTAAGCTGAAGCCTGACGACGCCCGGGTTAATGTTGCGGAGGCGGCAGCCCAGGGGGTGAACTGCCTGAAACCGGAGTACATCGCTGACTACCTCATCCAGGTGCGTGTGCTCTCCTCCCTGCCCCACAGGCATGGATGGGGCAGACCCCTGCCTTCAGAAGCCTCCAGCCCCTGAAGCCTCTGAAAGGGACCATCGTGTCCCTTCTTTGCCAGGAATTGTGGCTGCAGGTGCCTGTGCTGAGTATTTCAATCCGTGGCCTAAAATATTTAGTGTTCTAACATGACTTGTTCTGATGGTGGGATCCATTGCAGGGCAGACAGCTTCCAAATTGTATTCAAAACGTAGGTTTGTTGTTTTCTCTTTCAAAAAACTAACCAGCTGTTTATCTCTTCTCAAGAGCTTCTTGACCTGAACCATGTATTTTATTTCCCTATTGCAGGATCCACCTCCCCCAATGGAATCTTACTGCCTGCCAGAAGCTGAATCTTACCTTCAGAGCAACACAGACCTTGGAGCTGGGTTATCACAGAAAAGAAAAGCCCCAGGAGAAATGAGCAGAGTCAAGCGATCCAGGATACACTGAGCAAGTTCTGCGCTTTGACTTGTACATTTTTAACAATCATATTTATATTTTCTCATTCTCAGCACAAAAATTAAAATCTTGAGTTTCACTTCTTGATTTGTCTGGAGATTAATAGAACTTTACAGTAATGCTCATAGGAAATGCTGCTTTGGGTACCAGTAGCACCTAAAAACATGGCAAGAATTCCTTCCAAAAATACTTTGTCTCCAAAATGGCCTAACTTATCCCACAAATTAATTTGTCTGAAGATACCATTGCATAGTAGTAGTTAAGAAGCACTTTGTGAGATGCTTATTGCCTCTTTTATCTGTAGTGCAGTGGGAGAGATGCCAATTAAGTATGCTGTTGCATTTCCCACACAGTATCCGACTTGGGTTTTAAATAAGTTTTTCTTGTGGTATTTTTCTACTGGTGGGGGAAAGGGAAACCAGACAAAAAGAACAACTGGCTTGTGAATTTTGGTACTAATAGTGGATGGAACAATAAATAATTTCTATAAAACAGAGGTGCTGCCAAGCTGCTCCCATTCTGAGTGCCAGTGAATCTGTTGGGCAAACAGAACCAGCTCTGACAAGAGGTGAAGCTTTCCTGACCGTGCTCCCTGCTTGAGCCTGCGACAGGAGCCAGAGGCAGAACAAAGACGTTGGTTTCGAGCAGCTGGACATGTTCAGTCAGACACCCTGTGTGACAAACTGGCCTTTCAGTAACTGGGATCTGGGTCTCCATTTACTGACCCTGCTGTGTGTGAGATGCACTGTTAAGCTGGGCAGAAGTGTGCTTATGCAATCTGAAGAGCTCTGTTTAGGCAGCTGGAGTTGCTGCAGCCTGTTCAAACAGCAACACACAACATCCAGTTGTACGGGACCAGTGGGACTGTATGTTAAACGCCTTTAAACTGTTTAATTTACCCCTCTGTTTCATTTCAAAGTGGGGTATATTCCACTTATTTTCTAGCTGCTGGATACCCTGCTTTATAGAAAGTCTTTGTGTTGGCATCAGTTGCAGGCAGGAGCAGCCACCAGCAGCAAAGCCCTGTGCGATCTGCAGACTTGCTCTAGGTTGGGGAGAGCTAACCCCTTGCTGCTGGTGGGAAGGGACAAGGGACCTGAGCTGTGGGAGTCTCCAGGTGAGAGGCACGCAGCCTGCCTTTGCTTTGTGCTTCCACTTCCTGCCGTGCTGCAGGGGATGTTCTGCCAGCGAGCTCTGCAGCACGCTGTCAGGATGACCTGAAGGGATTGTCAGGAAGGATTGAAAGACACCAGTGAACGTGAGGGATTTGGTTCTTATTACAGAAGTGAAATCTGTGCCCTTGTCAGTGTAGGATGAGACCACGGTGTGACTGCTATGCCAAGTGGCAGGGACTGGTCTTACCACCTGCTTTGCTCTTCTTGATCTCAGCTTGATGCTTTTTGCTATTTGTGGATGTCAGACATCCCTGCCTTGCGCCGAGTTCCACGTACTAAAAATAATGCTGCTGTTAATGCCTGAAATCACATCTTGAATTAACTTTGCATTTCATTGGGAGTTCTCTGCTCTACCTCTAGAATGCTGCTGTGCATCGCCTGCATTTTGAATAGGTATGGATAGCAGCAGGTGAGGCCTAGGGGTCAGGGGCTCCATTTCTTCCCAGTCCTCACAAGTTGCTGTGTAAGGGCAGTGCTGCTGTTCTCCCTTCGCAGATAAGGAACCACTCCCTGACCCACTTAGCTAAGCTTTAAAGACATCTCCAAGACACAGTTCCTGCAGCTGCTCTGAGGGGAGGGCAACAGGGGGGAGCAGCTGAATGAAATGGGGCCTGCACCACTCCCAGAAGAACCAGCAGCGTGGGCTTTGAGCTACCTACCTCTTCCCCAGCCTTCTGCCCAGCATGTGTGTAGCATAAGCCATGAGCAAGCCGCAGTGCGCACAGCCCAGGCAGACAGTGGCTGGGGTGAAGGAAGGAAGCGGCAGACAGCTGCTGTTGGAGACCCAGCTCCTCTTCTGTGCTGAAGAGGCCCAGAACAATGCTCTGAGCTCCTGTCCATCCCACTGATTGCTCACACTCACTGAAGAGGGGTCAACACAACAGCGAGACAAACTTGGGGGTATAATTAATTCAGTTGGTGCTGTTAAATTTATTTCTTCACAGGAAACATCACAAAAGTGCTTTACAGAGCTGGATACCATTAAATTTTAACATGGGACAAAAGGACAACAACAGGTATGTGCACTGCACAGGTGCTAGTTGTCATATGCAGAAGCCATGATAGGGGAAAAAAATCTACTGACATAAAAATACATACTTCAGCTTTTGAACTTAAATTACAATTATTAAGCCTATAATTGTATAAATATACAGGCACCGTGAGGTTCCTGTGTTAACTGTGGGGGCCACGCAGGGTTTATCAGCCATAGATCATTACATTGTACCCTCCTTTGCTGAAACACTTCCCGCTGTGCTCAGCGGGCTCCCAGCCAACCATTCTCCCAGCCAGACAGTGTTGGGCTTTCTGTTGCACTAGAGTAAGCGCTCAAATGGTTTTGTCTTCATTTCTTCAGGTGAGAGCTAGGGGTGAGACAGTCTGGTACATTCCTGAAAGCAAGTTCAGCTTCTTAGGGTTTTTTCCCCACCTATTCTTCAGCCATCTCTTCATTAAAAGGAGTTGCACTCCTTTAGGCTATACCCTGCTGTCTGGATAAGACAGTTTTGTCCGAGCTAGCATCTTGCCAGGCATGCACCCCTACTCCTTTTCATAGCTGAACTGTGCTGTACTGGGACCAGTGCTACTGCCTCCATGGTGCTGTGTTCTGTGGGAGTTGGGCTCTTGCTTTGGGGGTCTAAGTTTAAATTCTTCAGGGAGATGGCGCTTCCTTGCTATGGAGTTTTGCAACAGATGGAGCTGTGGTTGTCAGGCTAGAGCCCTGGCTGAAGACACACAGTGTGAGCCAGACTCGGGCGTTCTCACTGACAGAACTGCTTCCTGAATAAATGGTGAGTGAACTGGGCACCTGACCAGGAACCCCCAGCATGGTAGTTACAACGTAGAGTAACAAAAGAATGCACAAGGCAATACACCCGGGTGCTGGCTTTTGAGTTGCATAAAAAAAACTAGGGGAGCCAATTACCTAGAACACATTCATGCCGGTTTACTGAGCCCAGTTTGCCTTTTACCCAACTCCCAGGTTAAAGAGACAGCGCCCAGTCAGAGACCTACTCAGCCCTGAAGCTTCCCAGGGGTTAGTAAATCACTCAGCAAGGATTTACAGGGGCTGGATTGGGCTTTGCCAAACACGAGTCTCTTAGATATGTGGGAGAGGGTACTGAGTACTACACGCTAAGGACTACTGATAGCGCTGTGCCTGCTCTCTTCTCCCCCCCTCTCAAAATTAACAAACCCCCCCTCAGCTCCAATTTGCCAAATTCATCAGCCTCCAGCCTTCTCTGTGACAGAATGCCGGTACCTGCCATAGCAGAACACCTGACAGCAGCAGCGTCCCTCAGGCTGCCTCCTTTGTATTTACAGCTGCAGGGTTACCGGTAACCACAGTCAGCGCTGAAGAGCCTTCACCTTACAAAGGGTGGTGGATGATCTCTGAAGTACAAGATGAGCGTGTGAGATGAAGCAAACCACACAGACTGAGCCTGAACCCCCTGGTTTTGCTGCACTCATCTCGAACACTGTAATCTCATCTTGATACCCAGTTAAATACTGCAAGCCCTACATTAGACTTAAGTGTGGCTGAGCCCTTTTTGGGTGCTGGTCGCTAATACGTCTGCTTCAGCTCTGCCACAAAAGGAAGAGCAGAATAACCCAGGAAGTTTAAATTTAAACCCAGTTTGCTCGATTCTGGCTGTTGTATCTAGAGTGAAAAAAATCAAGTTTTGATGAAACTGATCTCAAGTGGCAGAAAAAAAACTCCACTAAAGCCAATGAAGTTCAGCTTGGGGAGATCAGAGTCATGTTAAGTTTCACCTGTTTGTCAAGGCATTTGTTCTTTTTTATGGTTTGAATCATTTTGTTATGGCTGGGCATACCCTGAAAGAGATACAGAAGTAGTGATTTAATTAAAAAAAAAAAAAAAAAAGGAAGGTTATGACCACATTTTGACTAAGGTTTCTCTAGGCAAAGTATTTGAAATAAAGCAGACAGTTGTAACTTGATGACTTCAGTGCTTTAGCTGAGCAAGAAAGAAAACACAATACAGAAGGCAGGAGATGAGAAACAGCAGAAAAGGTCAGGGTGAGTAAAAGTGCAACCACCACGTGCTAATGACAGGTAAGAGTGAACTGAAGATGTCAGTCTATCAGATGGCCAAAGGCCAGTGCCCACAGGAGGTTATGCAGTTGGTCATCACTGGGGAAGATGGTGAGTGCCAGGATAAGCTGACTAACACTGTAAACTCTGCAATTCAGGGGCGAGTGAATGTCAACAGAAAATAAACCCAAGTCCATGAGTACTGGAAGGGTTTTTAAACCATTAATACGTGCTCTGGTAGAGTCTGAATTAGTTGTGATCCTTTTCAAGGGGACAATCTAGGTGTCACCATGGACAGTTTGATGAAGACATCTGCTCAACGTGTAGTTGCAGTCAAGAAAGCGAGTAAGATGCTAGGCTGTTTTAAAGACAGAACAATATGGAAAGATACTACAGCATGTATTTCTCTTAAGAGGTCCTCAGTGCACATTTGCTCTTTTGTCAGCACCTTAAGAGCTGTGACAGGGTAGAACACAGGTAGGAAAGTGTAAGAGGATGGTAGAAGCAGCTCTTCATAGCTGGGAAGACACTAAGACTGCAGTAGTTTGAGGGGGAAGATAGAGGTCTTAAAAGTAATTCTTCTTTCCATCATATAACAGGCTTTATCCCTCAAAGTTCTGTTGACCTCAGTGTCACTCGCCGTAGCCATCACCAGAAGTGTTCCAAAGAGTGCCCTGTGTTACTCTATTACCTGACTATGTACGTGCTTCCTCTGAACTGAGCAGCCTCTGAACTGCCATAGTTTGCTGAAATGTAGCAGTAGCCATTCCTGACAGGGAGTCCTCACAGCTGATGCACATCGACAACTGTCTTAGGCACCCTGCAGGGCAAGAACTTCAGCAAGAGAAGATAGCTGCTGGGCCTCAGCTCTGTCCACGCAGGTCCACGCTGTCTGCATGTGTGCCACCATCACGTTCTCTGCTTCTGTTTAGAGGCCCACTGTAAAAAAACCTGAGTGATGAATCACCAGCAATAGCAGGCAAGGGCATAGTCCTAAAAGTTATTTCTTCATGTTCCTTCAGTCAACTGATAGAAGGGGAGGTAACAGTAAATAGGGTAATCAGCTCTTCCATATCTGTACTCTGTCCTCTCCCTCTGCTTACCCCTCTTGGCTCTTACCTTCTGATTGTTTCTATCCTTTACCTGTTTCATGGAAGCCTCTACCGTGGACAACTAATCTCCCTTTTATTACCTTCATCTTCTTCCTCCACATCCTGCCTCAATGCCAGATTCTAAAAGTTCCCAAGTTCAGCTCACTTCCTTGTTTTCCTATTTCCCCTGGGTGCTGCTTCAATTTCAATATGGGGGAGCGTAAAGAGTAGGACAAATGGGCATTTACATGTGGAGAGGGGAGGAAAAATATGTTCCTACTACAAAATACCACTTGGTATCTGACACCACTATGTACTTTTGGGAGTGAACATTTCTAGTTCATGGAATTTAAACAAACTTTTAAACAGCCACGCTCTAACAAGTGGCTCTTAACTGTGAACAGGACTTGATTTCAGTCATGCAGTTTACTTTATAAAGCTAATATTGCTATATTTTGTATTCTATGTAAAAGAAAAAAGCTTCATGTTAATATACCATTTGGGCTGCACAGAGAATGAAAGAGAGGAAATACCAGTTAAGAGTGCTCAGCCTGAAGTTTTTCCTTACCCCTACAGACTAAGGTAAGTCTAATCACATAATACTTGCATAGGATGTACATTACATTGCATAGAAATAAGTCTTTCCCAAAATATCATTAAAATACTGCAATGAAAGCTAACATTAAGGTATTTTGATACAGATTTCTAGCCCTCTGTAGCACCTTCCATCAGCCCCAGCCCTGGAGATGGAACAGCTCTGGCCTCACACCACCACTGTGAGGTAGAACCTTGGGGGGGTTTTGATACAACCAAGAAAGTGCAGAAAGTCAAACCACGTTACTTAATGCAGCAGCTCAGTGGACACAGGGCTGAGTCCCACTCTTGGCCCTATGCTGCTCTTGCTGCTTTGCAGTGCACGTAGCTGTTACAGATCATGCTTTCCATCCCAGCACTCCCGATGCACTCGCTGCTTGGGTGATTCATTAACACTGTGATGCACTTCTAATTGCATTTGCAGCCCATCGAGCCTCATTAACCTTGCTATACCAACGTATATTCTAGGCAACTGGAGATAAAACCATGATATACGTACCATTAGGAGAGGACTCATGAAGAAAGGAACTGGCTCCATGGCAATTTGCAACAGTGTCTCAGCTTTTCTTAAATACAGAGAGCTACTTCCCAGTTAGATTGCCAAACTTTTGGAATTTGTCCTAGCTCAGTTGTCTCTTTAGAGAACTGGTTACAACACTTTGTACCAATGTGACATCCTACCTTCTGCTCCAGACAGTTTTTCCTAATCATTTTCTTTAAAGGGGGGAAAAAATAATGGGATACCTTCCCCAAGTACTGAACTTCAAACACTGATTTTAAGTCAGATGGATACATCTGCCACTTGTGAGAGCACTTGCTTATCCATGCAGCACTTCCACCGAACCACTCCCTACCTCAGGCTGTACATTTAATACTGTCATTTAAAAAAGCACCTTCCTAACCCCTCTCTTTTTTTACTTCCTGCGTTTCATTTGCAGAATTTCCTCTCTATTTTTTCATCTACCTGTTCTCCTTCAGGGACAACATGGTAGAACCACACCTGGTGCTTCAGAAGCCAAACCAGAGATACATGGAAGAAATATTAAGACTCCTTGGTTTTGTTTTATACTGCCATTTCTTCTTCCAGCCGCTAGAGCCTGCACATTCTTACTGCAACTTCCATACAGACAAGCTGGACTCTTTCTTTAGCTACCCAAGAAACCTGAGCTGTGGCCATTCATAAAGATTTCTATGTGTTTTTGGTAAAATTTACTTCCTTGTGTATCTGGCACGCATTGGTCAGGTAAAATACAAGGGATCCATTTCGCTGACCATGTCAGTATTGGAAAGAGTACTGCTACTACCTTGTAAATAAGCACCTTTTAAAGCACACAAAGTCCCATTAATCTAAAAATAAAAAAAATATCTGCTCCATTTTAGTTGCAGGATTTGACCCCAAACCACAAGCAAGCTTAAAACTGCTCAACCAGGCTGAAATTAGAAAACCTATTGAAAAAGCTCTGATAAATAAGCAGCAATATGTGCAGTCCTATCAAATCTATACTGTTTACTCGGCCTAAATAGCTCTGGTGTCTCAGCCACGTTGTGGTGAAAGAGCTTCTAAGAGCCAACAGATACAGGCACGAAGTCCCTGCTGCGTTGGATCTCTAATGCAATTTCTACCAGTAAAAATTAATTCATTCCTAAGTTGTGTAAGAGAAGTACTTTGGATGCGACTGGTAAAGCTAGCCACAGAGACTAAACTGTATTAGAAGGTGACTGTTGCTTTGAGGTATCAATTCCTTCTCCAGTTGTGGAAAAGATTCAATATGGCACAGCTAAACCAAGGGTGAGTGAAAACTAATCCACTCCTACATTTTACCATCATCTCAAGTGAATACAGATGCCAGATTCCTACAGCAGGCAAGTCAGGAAGTCCAACTTTATTAACTTTATTAAAATCACCTAGTTTTTGGCATTGTAACATTCTTCAGATACATACTATATCATTGAGAACCACACATCCAAATCATTCCTTTCTCAGCGAGTACTGGACATTGAAATGTTCTACTAGCGAGTCGGTAACTTTACGGCTGTGTTTCTATTTTAAGCCAGAGAAAGTAAAACAGAACCTTTAAACTGGAAATGAATAACTAACCCACCATAAGAGAGCACGTAACCGGTCTGGAAGTTACTGAAGCAGCGCACAGCTGCATCTGTAACTGGTATCGAGAATCCCACTTCTGCAGCAGACAGTCCTTCATTCATGGAATGAGCCTTCAAGAAGCATTGTGAAGGAATGAAAGGGGCATTCTCAGCATGCCCTGAATGAATGCAACAACCAACCAGACAAAGCTGGACTCTGGAGTCTCAAAAGCATATTGAGCTTCCCCTCAGGACTGACTTTCAAGACTTCAGGCATGCAGAACAATTGTTACAAGGAAGATATGGACAAGTGGCATTTTGATAGCTGCTGGCAGAGATATTTAACAGAAGAAACACTTATAAATACTTTCACCTTCTGTACTATGGAAAATCTGCTGCAGTTCTGATTTTTTTTTCTTCAATGCCTCCAGAACCTGGAACGATACACTTCAGCCCCCAAATTAACACCTCTGGTTATACATAGCAGACGGACTCCAGTGACAGCAACCATCCAGAGTTTTGGCTTGGGTTGTTGTGTTTGGGTTTCTTTTTTATTTGGCTGGTTTGGGGGTTGGGTTTTTTTTTTTGGTTCATTCTTCAGTTTAGCAGAGCTTCTTTCAAGTGAAAAGCAAATCCAAAAGCTTCATTCATACTGAAATTCATCATCTCAAACCAGTCCTATACGGTGGGAGTAAGACACTGACACGCAGCAAACTAAACTTCTATGTATAAATAAAAGTCATATTAATATATGCACTGCTATAAGCTCCTAAATGCAGCCCACCTGACTGTAAGGCTGACTACCCACTCCATGGCCTGCACCTCAAGAGATCCAAGTGCCCTGCGTTTCCTCTGCTGTTGTACAGCCATAAGGTAAAGGTAAAGATTCATTAGACTCCAGAATCCACATGTATTTCCATTTTATTTGATTCAAAACTCTTACAGGGTTTCCTTGAACTGCCAGAATTCATGCCCAAAACCTCAAATGCTGGTACAATGGACAGTCTCATCTACCCTTCATACAGTAGACTAACACTTGATTCATGTGCACGGGTGGCCTCAATCGCTTTAGAGCATCAGGAAAAGCGCCTTAAGATTGCATGTTTCTACCACATCAAGCGACATGTCCATTTACCAGGAATTCCACAGAAAGCTTTAGTGACAAATCAACAGTTTTGCTGGCAACAACATTGGTATTTCCTAGGAAGATACATGGCTCAGAGTCCAAGGTATCGGTAGGGGTCATTCGGTGGAGTTTTTGCTTCTGACTTTAAGAATAGTCTCTTGAGCCCTCTCTTTTAATAGCAGCTTCTAGCAGAAGTTTTAAGAGACAGTTAACTCTGCACGGGCAAGGCCAGCTTTAGTCTGTGCACAAAAAGAGCCAGGTGAAAACCCCAGCCCCACTGAAGTCAACAGCAAAACTCCCATTGGCCTCAGAGGAGGAGACTTAAAGCGAGTCAGCAGTTAGTCAAAGGGCACCCAACTAGGCGACTCCTGCACACACACAGTACTCCCACACAGGTAAGCAAGTTGCGCTTTGTTCCCTCGCTTCTCTTGCCATTGGCAACTCTTACAGGTGTTGGGTCTATTTATTTTTTGGCATTTACTCTGGAAAACTTCAGCGCTGGAGCATGCCGCTATCGCACTTCATTTTGCTTCTGGTGTCAGAATTCAGAGAAGAGAACAGCGGTTACAGCAGGACACTTTTGGTACTTGACAAGTTCCATTTCATCACATCAGTTACAGGCAACGTCCTATATTCTTAGTGTATCGGTGCAGTTTTGCCTGCTTCCACTAAATGAAGTCAGAGATGACATTAACTTACAGAAGTCAGTGCTTTCTGTCATTACTGAACTTCCTGACTTTGAATGAACACCGTTTATGAGCTTTACTGAGAGGATTTCTGCCTCAAAAAGCCTGCATGCTTCACAGAAGTAGCCAAAGAAGGCTTACCAGCTGTAGTTATCCCCCTGCATACTAAGTTCTTTTGGTTAGGAAGTAACCACCACCCTTCAACAAGCAGTAACTATTTTTAATAGAGGAGAAATTTTTATCTAGTGTTGCTACTGCCACGTTATCTCCTTTTAAAAAGACTGCAGTTGGGAGTATGGATACCTCTGTGCCAAATCAGAACTCTTAAGTCTTAGTGCTTTGGGGTGAGAACAATAAACTTTGTGACAAAAACCCAAAAGAAACCCTTACTTCCCTACGATTTCTCATCATTGCTGAAATATACCACAATTTGATACCAGAAACAAGGCAGGCTTTTTCTTTGTTGTTGTGAGGAATAGGGAAAAAAAATATCTTTAACAGACAACTGTAAAAACAGCTAATGCAAACAGACCATTGAAACCCATCATTCCTCGAATCTGATGCTGAATGAGTTTTAATTTCTTTTGCAATTACTTCAGTACAGCTATCTAAAAAGGTAAACAAACTACAGCTCTGTTATACTTGGATAGTATGAGTGGTATGGTACGCTCCCAAAGTCTCTAGTAGGCTATGGCTACACGACAGGATTCCTCAGAAGGGGAACAGAACAGGTTTGTCTTTAAGGTCACTTAAATCTTTGTTATAGCAAATCAGAACCAAATGGCTGACTTCTGCAGGATTTCTGACAGGAATCCAGTAGAGCTGGTTTCAAGTTTCAGATGGCCACTAAAACAGCTGTAACCTTCTCTTCCAGAAGTTGTGATCCACATGGTGTCCACAATGAGTGCAGCAAGTCTGAGGTAGTCAACCTTTACGAAGGCTCAGTATCTGAACATAAAAAGATTTTGAAATGACCACTGGCTGTTGGTATCTTTCTGAGCAATTAAAGAACACTGATGACTCTTGTTCAATCGTTTACATTAATTTGCCCCATATCCAATGGAGAAGCTGTAACATATTATGCTTCCATAGTGCAGGAGAACCAATCTCTTACGTCAAAGTAGTCTGCACTTGCTGCAGTAGATCCAGCAGAAATAAGGTGGCATGTTCATCATAGCCGTTAGCTGTAGTTTAGTTACCTTAGTAGAAGAGTTACCAAAAAAGCTTTCCTTAATTGTAATGTGTGTGCAGCTCTACTGATCCCCAAGCACAGAATACTGTTTGTCTAGCTGAAGTTTAAGTGCCTGGTTTTTTGAGACCTCATCCCTACCTCTAGTTTTGTGTTTTACTACTTCAAAGCTCTTCTCCATTTCTTTATCCCTAAGGGAAAATAAATGTAATCAGTAAATATCACTAGCTGGCAAATTGTGAATTTCTAGTTGATTTCCACCCCATCCCAACAAAAACATTATGAATACAGAACACCAAGCCCTAGTGTTTAACAACAGCCAAACATTCCCAAGTATAACCTTGTAAAGCCTTCTCTCTCCAGAATCACATTCATCACTCAGTACCATTCAGATTACATTCTAAGTGTCAATATTAACACCCTCAGAAGTAAATTTAAGCATGTCTATGAAAAATACATTTTAAAAAGCAGGAGTCCATTTCTAGAACACTCATTCAAATTCAGCTTAGCTCAATTTGTGTCGTTTAAACCTAAAGCATCCATGACAGCACATCTCACTTGCCAGCAGCCAAAGCCACAGCAAAAAATACTCAGAAGAAACAAAGTGTCTGCTAGGCAAACAGGGGAAAAATAACCCCAAACCCCAAAATTAATTGGGTATTTGCCTATCTACCTCTTCTGTAGGGAATGAGACAATGGAAAGATCAAGACTCTTCAGCACCACAAAATGCTTCAGCAAAACTGGGAGGGTCTTCACTGCAATCCACAGCTCAGCAAGCTCATCGTTTTACATTTGTATGGAAGCCTGTTCCTCCATTTAAGTTACTGTCACATCTCTAATGAGAAGACAGTGGGCTCAAGACATCCCACTCATGTCTACTGACAGTAATAACAGAGCCTCACTATGGCCACTATCTCAGGGAACCAGATGCTGTCAAAGATAAGGTAACGGGCAGTCTTGTTTGGCTATCTCACTGGGCTACATCCCATCCAAGTTATTTCCTGGGAAGCCCTTCCTAGAGTTGGAATACACAGCGAAGACCTCGCCCACATCTCTTTGCCAAACACAGTAATTTCTTAGTTCTTTCTTTCCTCTAAGAAGATTTAGGCTTAAGCCCTAAACCAAACTAAGAACTTGGAGAAGGCAGTTAAAATGTATCTTGGTACTTACTTTCGACTGTCTACGAGCTTGGCGGTGGACTGCAGCGATGGGAACTGCGTATCGCTATAGATTTCTGGTGGTCCTTGCTGTGCTCTTCGTGGCCTGCCGCCCTCCCTGGCGCCAGGCGGCCTGTATACACCCCCAGTCTGAACGGGTTCTGGGGTTTCTGTAACTAGTTAGAAGAACAAGATTTAGACAAGAGAGTAAGTTTGCATTCATACCTAAAAAACCCAACTAAACCAACCCAAAATAAGAAAGAATCCTACAAGTATGCTTGTGCCCCTTTTAAAGCTCTGGAAACAAATACTCTATACAAGGCAGGCACATCAGGTGCCACCTAATTTAACCTGCACTTAGTGACCAAATTAAAATGCAGCTCCAGTGTATTGCTTCCAAAGCACAGGGAATCAAAACCACTGAGGAGAGAGCTTCACGCGTCCCATTCGCAGCTTACTAGAATGCGATTGAGACACAGGATTATCTACTCGCTAAATCTAATTTAAAACACCTCTCCAGAAGCAGAAGAGAGTATCTGAATATTTTGCACTTAAAAGGAAAAATAACTACAGTGAAACAATGCTGATTAATGAACTTTACCTCCTTGCCTGTACAAACAAGATAAAACAGAGCAGGCTGCTTTTCAATGAATTGCTTGATGGAAGAGAACAGTCTGAACTCAGACCAGAGCTAAGCACTTCATCTCCTCTAATGATGCTAATAAATTGTATTTGAGCAAAACTGAAGGCCTATGAGAGTTTGAGAAAAACCAATTTTGCAGTGCCATGTTCTCTGCGCCCTAGAGTTGATTTGAAAAGCATACTACTAACCAGGGAACCCTACTCAGGGACTGCTGTATGACACATCAGATACCTGCTGAACATCCACTTAATTGTCAAAGTGGTATATTTACATCAACAGAAATGCTTCTGACAGATATTTTGCAGATTGCAAAGTAGAAGTTTTGCCTTCAGAGTTGGAATGCTTCTTCCCCCTCCGCCCCTTTTCAAGTCAGAAATTAAAAAACCCTCTATTTATGTTCATTCAAGTATCTGACAGTACTATTTAGTTTCTAAGATCCCTTCACAGGAACATTTCCTCACTTGCTAGTATGCCAAACCAGCCATTAGTACATTAGAAGGTGCTGGAATAGGAAAGGCTCCCTGAGCAACACCTGCCGAGCAGCTTAATTCAGCCTGATACATTTCTGAGGGCAAAAAGTGACAACTCTGGGTTAAATTTACCAATTGGTTCAACGACAGGCGCTGGGGCAGGAGCTGACTTGTTCCAAGGACCCGATGATCTGTCCACACCGCCTCCAGTCTCCTCCCAGTTGTCACCAGGTTCTTCTCTTTTTTCACTTTCCTCATCTTCCTTTTCACTGCGAAAGGGAAGCGGTAAGTAGCCTTTTACAAACAGAGATTTAAGACTGGCCAGAGACTGTGCAACTGCCACAGACAAGACTTCATGGTTACCGTACAGGAGACACTAAATATAACAAGGCTACATTAGTCCTGTAGCTGCTGCATCGGTGCTTCCATCTGAACAATTTCTGACACGCTGCTGCATGACTTGGCAACTGAGAAGGAAAAGTTCTTTAAAAAGTTTTAAAAAGATGACAAATTCAAGGTGTACAAAGTGATCAAATACATTCTTTCTTATTTTTTGAGCTTAAATAACTTTCTCTTACTAAAGACAGTCATGCATTTGGAAGCGATGAGAAGATAAAGCAGAAAAGACCTAAAAGTCAAACATCCATAGATTGTTTTGGTTAAGAGGAAAAAATTGTGGTACTCTAATGACAGAAAGCAAGTCCTGGACTCCCTTTCCCTACAGCCACAGCCACCTGAGAAGCACTCCTACATTACCCATACAAATATAATCTACAAGCCAACTGGGATTTTTTTTTTTAAAGCAGGCCACTGAAAAATGAGAGAGAAATGTATAATTAACACCCCTCCCCCCCAACCCAAACCTATGCAAAAGCCTGACTTTTTATTTAGACTTTTGTTTTGCATAGCACTAGTCAGGAGACTTAGAATAATTTGCTAGAAAGAACTAGTACAGAAAGCTGTGTGGTATAACGAGACATACACAGAGGGTGAGGCTGTTAAAAAAACCCACAAGACATTGATCCCAGCAGCAGCAAAGTGTGAGGAGTTTGCCATACGCAAACTCCTACTAATCGTGACCATATATGCTTTCTATACAAGTAATAAGCAGTCAAAGTAATAAACAGATAAAAATACCTAACATTTCTGAAGATTAAACGACCTTTCACTGTTGATCCAAATACAGTAACAATCACAGTAAGCTGGACCAAGGGCCTGAGCACATTGCTATCCTATTTTAAACCACAGTCAGAAGCAGATGCCCACAGACCAGCTAGAACAAAGTATACATAACATTCCACACCCCCACGCCCGCCAGATACTCTGTGTCTTATTTTCAGCAAAGTTCTCCAGAGCTGGATATTTTGTAACCCTCCAGAAGTTTTTCTTCCCCCCCCTTCTCCACCCTCCCCTCAAAGGCACTAACTGAGCAGTTACAAAATCCCATGGGGCAGAAACTTCCACATGCCTGAAAAATCTGCCACAGCATCAAAAGCATTCAGAATGCCAGCCTTTGTCTGGAAAACCCAAGTACTGGCTTTTCAATCAAACAGTACGAGCAGTCAGTAAAGCAGCAGCCCACTTGTTACTTGCCCATTCATTCAAACATGTGATTATTCACTGTGACACTTCGATGGTATGGACAGCTTGTGGGCCAAATATGTGCAAATGGCCCACAAGGACTAGCTAACTGGAGTGGGGAGGTGGGGAAGTGTGGTAAAAAAGTATTTTTAGAATCAAAGGAGATGTGAGACCTGCTCAAACTGTGAAGAGAGCACCTATCACACTGGTTACAGGGTAAGATTATTTTAAGATGGAGTTACTCCAAACATCACCAGTACCTGGACAATGAGGATTATGTGACATTCTCAGTCTAAGACTGAAGTCATAAAATCCTTTTTCTGACCTGATGAAACATTTTTCTTAACCAGGGCTTACTTAAGGAGATTTGTTTTGGAGCAGACTACAGGAACAATCTAATGAAGAAGCAAAGAAAGAATCTTGGATGAGACTCATAAAGGCAGTCCTGAGGGACCTCGTCACGGGACGTTAACTTTTATCAAGTTTATTTTCCATTTATTTGGAATACAAATGCAATGCTTCAGGAATTTACTCCTCACACTGAGCTGCTGAACAGATTTGAGTCAAATACCCTTACAGTAATCAAATGAGTTAGTGGGAATTGCTATCCTGCACACCCCTCTCAGAAATTCCTGCGTTACTATCATTAGGGAGGGGAATGTTAAGCATTTGGTGTAAAAACCTGAGTCCTGACCAAATCAGGCAGGCCTACAGAGTATTTACAAAATAAAGAGCACATTGGCAGAGAAGAGTCAAACCTAAAAATCACCCTGCAGCAAACTTCTGTACCAGCAGACACATACCAAGCTGCTGTTTTAATTAGACTCCACAGAGGCAGCTCTGATGAGAGAACATACTTTTTAGACAGAGGTAATAATTATACTGGAGAGAGAAAAAAGAAAGAAAGAAAAAAAAGTACCTTATTTGCATGGACTGAACTCTAAGACCACTGTAATCAATTTCTTCCTTTTGCTCAAACTCCTTCCAATCATCTTCCTCCTGCAAGAAGGGAAAAATGTAAGTTGTTGCCCACTTTAGTAGAAAAGAATAATGTAACTAAGAGAATACAAGGAACACAAGGTTAATGTAACTAAGAGAATACAAGGTGAAGGTGCAGCTCCATGGGAAACTGATCTGTGTGGCCACTGCCAACAGGGGAAAAGGTTCCACCCCCTCCTCCCCTAACTTATTACTGTGTCATCTAGGATGCACTTGCGAGCTGACTAACTCACTAGAGCAGCTAAAAAAAATGCCCCAGCAAAAAAAGAATCATTCAAGTGAAAGAAACCCACATCATCTCAGTAAAAATCCAGCGGGGAAGTTAAGGGACAACACAGAGTGGGGAACAGGGCACTGCAGTCAAGACCAAGCAAACAAGGGCAAGAATTCTCCCTTGTAGTAAGCTTTTATGACAGCTTGAATGCACACAAAGCATTACTTTTCCATCACCTATTTCACAAGCCAAAAAGTAAAGAACTACTGTGGATTTATGCCAAAGATTAATATTGTTACGTTTGACTTTTCCACAACCACAGCCTTTCTTGCTTTCTTGTTATGAGAGTAAAAAGGTCAGCTTCAAAGCCACAGCAACCTTAGTGTACAGAAACAGAAGAATAGTAGTCTTTGGGGAGCACGACTTTAAGGTTTTATAACGGGAGTTTTGATTATGTGTTTGGGGAAAGAGGGACCCACTTTAAGCAGAGCCAATTTTGTCCTACTGTGCAATCAGCAGATTCTAGGGCTATTAAGGCAGGCCAGAAACGGACCAGAACAGATAAGCAGCCCTCCCATGTTCCTAGCCACAGCTTTAAGGCACACACAACCTAATTAGCAGTTTACGTAATTCCGACATTCCACCTGAAATGCAGTTATATGGCTTTAAGTATGAAGCCCTTGCAAGCCAGCAGTTGTATGGCTTTAAGTATGAAGCCCTTGCAAGCCAGCAGTTATATGGCTTTAAGTGTGAAGCCCTTGCAAGCCAGCAGTTGTATGGCTTTAAGTATGAAGCCCTTGCAAGCCAGCAGTTGTATGGCTTTAAGTGTGAAGCCCTTGCAAGCCAGGCCCCCTTTCTGCTGAACAGCTGGGCATACAGCTTCTTTTAAGAGCCCTGCCCTAAGATCTTTTACGCTGTCAACGGCTAGCAGGAAAACTTTGACCTCTTCCAAAGCAACAGCAGAAGTAGGAACTGACCTCATGTTACTGCACCGCCTGCGAAAGATTCAGCCTTTCAGAAGCACACGTACACAGCCCTGAAGTCTTTTACATTTCTTATATCCCCCATCTCCATGGAAACATCACAGTTTCCAAATTAACGCACCCTTCGAGTTTAATGATCGTTGTTCCCAAACCGGGTAACAAGCTTCAGTCTAAACCAGTTGTTACCTTACAAGCAAGGGAGCAGAGGAGCAGCTGAAAGACTGCCGCTGCCCTTGGTCGACTTAGAAAGCGACCAGCTCCCCAAGCCAAGCAACACGGCGAACCGGCGGTACTCCCTAAAGCCAGCCGAGAGGCACGCAGCGCGGCCCGCTGCAAGGCACCGACTCGCCTCCCTACGCGCACTCCAGCTCCTCCCGCACTCTCGTGGCTATCAGGCGGCACAAGGAAAACGCGCTGGCAGCGAGCCCCGTCCCGGCGGTTCGCCCTGCCTCGCCTGCGGAGCCGGGGGCACCTTACCGCCAAGGCCCGCCGGCCACACGCCGCCACCTCCGGCGGCCCACGGCGGCACCCGGGGCGAGCCCTCAGCTCCGGCCGCGACCTCCCGCCGACCCAGAGCCCAGGGCGGGCTGCGAAGGGCCGAAGCCGCGGACCGGCAACCGGCGCCGCTCATTCCCACCAAGGACAGACACACAGGGCGCGCTTCAGCGCCGGGCCGGAGCCCGCCGGGCTCCCTTCCGCCGGCCCCGGGGCAGGGCCGCGCAGGGAGCCCCCGCCAGGCCCCGCGCCGCCAAGGGCGCCCGCATGGCCGGGCGGCGCCGCTCCCCGGGCCGGCGGCGGCGGCGCCCCCTGCCGGCAGGAAGGCACCGCCCAGGCGGGCGGAGGAAGCCGTGACCCTTCCCCCACCGCCGCTCCCGGCACCTGGCGCCCTCCCCCCCCCACCCCGAGACCCCCCCGGCCGCACCTTGGTCGCCGTCTTGGTGGAGCCGGCGTTGGAGGCGGCGGCTCCAGAGCCGCTGCCGTCAGCCGGGCGGGCTCCCGCGGCCGCCCCCGCGGCGTTAGAAGAGGCGCCGGAGGCGCTGGAGGCGGCGGCGGCCCCTCGGCTGCTCTTCTCCTTCCGCTTCTTCTTGTCCCGCTTGGCGAAGAAGTCGTCGAGGCTCCTCTCCTCGGTCTCTGCCATGGCGGCGGCTCCAGCCGCCGGGCCCCGCGCTCGGCGGCCGCTCCCAACGGCGAGGGGGCGGGAAGGAGCGGGCAGCGGCGGCCCGGGCCAACAGGTGAGCCCCGCGCAGCAGCGGCGACGGCGCTGCCTTACTGAGGGGCGGCGAGCACCGCCGCCTAACGGCTGCGGTCGGCCAGGCCCGCCCGACGCCCGGCGGGAGGAGGCTTCCGCGCTCCACGTTGGTGGCCGGCGCTTGACACGGCCCGAAAGGGAGGAGGAGGCGCTGGGCTGGGAGGAAACGGGGCGGAGCCTGCCGGCTATGCCCGCCCGCGCGCATGCGCCGCGGTGCCTCGGCCAATGAGCGCCCGGGAAGGGAGTGCCTCCCGGCCAGTCAGAAGTCTCCAGGGGCACGCCGCCTGCCATCACGACGTGAGAATGCGTGACGGGCGGGGAGGTGGTGGCGTGGCTGGGGATTGGCCGGCCGGCCGGGCGGGGGGAGGTATTCGGCGGGGAGGAGGGAGGGGGGTCTGTTGAGCGGGGCGGCGCGTGCGCACCGAGGCCAGCTGGCGGGGCGGGGCGGGGCGCGCCAGGCGCGTGGAGCAGGTGGGCGCCCTGTGGCAGCCCGGCGCCTGGGTCTCGTGACCGGCCTCCCCCACTTCCGCCGAGGAGGGGCCGGTGGGACCCGGCCGTTGGACAGGCCGGACCGGGCAGGGCGGAGGGGCCTCCTCGGGGGACCGCAGGCCCCTTCCCTCGTCGGGAGCAGGATTTTCCGGGAGGGGCCCGCCGCGGCGGCGGCTGCTGCTGCTGCTGCTTCCGAGGAGGCCGGGAGGGCCGCTGGAGCGACCCCCGCCTTCAGCCGGTTCTACGGGCTCGGGGGGCCGCTCGGCCTGCCAGGCGGCGGCACGGCTGGTGCCCCGCTCCCCGCCCCTGAGGGGAGGCGCCGCTCGCCCGTGGTGTGGCCTGAGGTGGCCCGGGCCTGGCACTTAGGCTGTCAGCGTAAGGGGCGCAGGGAACCAATTGAGCTTTCATCCCGCAAGCGGTGCGGTTAAGCGAGTAAGACGCGATTCGCTGCTCTGCCTGGGCCGCCAGGTTGCGTTGGCCTGTGCTTCCTGGCTGCTTTCCCGGCTCGCAGCCAGTATCTGCTGGAAAACCAGCCTCGCAGCGGCTCTCGGCAGGTTGTCGCCAGTAGCTTTGGGTACTGCGGTGACCTTTAGCTCTGGGAATGAACGCAGGTGCTTAATAAAAGTTGACCGCGGCTTCAAAATGCATACTCACAGGTTGTTGGGGCAGGACGCTGAAAAGCAGCCTCCCGACTGCCAAGAGTCATAAACGATTACACAAAGCTTGGCTTCTCCTGGCTGGCTCTGTTGTCATCCATCAGGAGGAGAGAGATGGTCCTACTGCCAAGGTGTGAGCCCAAACAAGAGTTGCTACCTGTCAGATAAGCATTGGTTGATGTTATAATAACATAAAAGTAAGCACTGTCATACTCACTTCACATTCTTTTACGCTTTGTGATGTTTTCTCTTGAAATCATTACATATGTGCTTGTCTATATTAATGTGTAACTGAAAGTTTTCTCTGAACTTTGGAGAGTGTTTGTTTCTTTAATTTGTGTCCATTAAAATACTCAGTGTTTTCCATCCATAATTCTCGGCTTGCTTGAAAAAAACGGGGGAGGTGCTATTGTCATATTGCAGAAAGGTTAAATACTCTGTGTCTTTGTGAAGCGTTTTGTAGCTGTCACCAGCTGAGTCACTGTAGTCAAGTGTTCTGTGTTTGGGAGATTTCACAGAATCACAGAATCTTAGGGGTTGGGAGGGACCTCAAGAGATCATCGGGTCCAACCCCCCTGCCAAAGCAGGAATTTCCTACAGTCCTTGTTTTGTGTCTGTCCTGCTGCACTCTCCCTATATTTCTGTATTACCTTTGACATTCTGTGCACTTGCAGCATTCGATCCTGCACAGAGCAGGCCCTGAGAATGACAAGCTGCAAGCATGACAGTTCATCCGGTAACACCAAGAGTCGTCAGTGACACTTTATATTTTCTCAATAGGAATATTTACTGAAGTAGAAGGTAAATTTGGTAACTGGGTCTGATTTTCTGTGCTTCCTTGGTGCACCTGAGCCGCTCTTCTACTCCTGCTGTCCCCTTCAGTTGGCAGAAAGTCATGTGGAAGATGTGACACAGGCAGCTGAACGTGAAAGAGTGACGTTCTGTCTGCCGAAGCGCTGCCGTCCCTTGCGTTTGTACCCTGTTACTACCCAGGAAGCTGGCGTTCCTTCCCTCTGCACCATGCCGTGACTTGCAGGCTCAGCACTGATAATTATATGCAACTCAGCAGACAAATTTTATCACTCAGCTTTCGTGGTAGATGAATTAAGAAGGGCCACTAAACACAGTGCTCTGACTATAAGCTATGGCTTTTTTTTTTTCCTTTTTTTTTTTTTTTTTAAATTTCAGCAGCTGGTAAAATACTTGCGTTGCATTATTAGGCATAACCCCCAGCATTTGGCTGGAGAATGCTAACCTGATGCCTTTTTGCTGCTTTTAGTGTCTGCGTCACTTGTCCCTCGCAAGCACGGTGCTGTAAGGCTGGAACAACCAACTCTGGATTAGAAACTCAATACCTGTCAGGAGCAGAGTAGCAAGAAACACTTCAGCCATTAAATCTGGAACAGACTCAGTGGAAACCATGGAAAATAGCAGCAGTGTTTTAGGCCTTGGAGGGCTTAGATCCCCGTTTAAAGACATGTCTCTGTTGGCCCTTTAAAGGAAGCATTACTTAAGCAGTTTCCCTCCCTCCTCTAGCTTTTTCCTGTTAAATTGTGAAAACTCTGCTGATGCACAGCATTTGTAGTTCTGCATGTGAATGCTTTGCATTAGCTTTTCGGGTTTAAGATTGTTGCTGCATAAAATGTTCGATGCAAGGAAAAAAAGGTCAGTATTTCTGGGGTTTTTTTTCTTTTCCTCTGTCAAATTCAGTGGTCCTCAGGATTTGCACAGAGGACGTTTGGGTGAAGAATGTCTTAGGGGCACGGAATGGCAGGAGTAATGCTTGTAATGCAAGGAATATATCCAGAATGCCACGTTGCCGTGACGGGAGCATGAGCTCAGCAGGCAGCTTTCTACTGCACTGTGTGTTGCTGACCTTTGTGACCAAGCCTTGGTGAGACACCGTGCTCTGAATGTCTCTCTTCAGGTACAGATTTACCCGGAGGACTCAGCAGACTTTGTCTCTTTCCTCCCCCACGTTAGCAGAGCCTGTCACCCTCTCCTCTCTGTCCTGTAGCTGTGAGTTGTCTTGTTGTGATGCTGTTCTCTGTGCATCTTGGCACGTTTTATAAGGATGAGGAAAGCAGCACTACTACATGTAGGGGAGGTGATGCAGCAGATGGTATTCGTGTGAGGAAACTGAAGAAAGAAAAGCCAAGAGGGTTGCAGGTGATGCAGGAGTTAAGAGCAGGCTTCCATTTCCACTCACGTGGTGTTTTGTCTTACCCTTACTTCTTCCCACCTACTGATCTCCATTCTGTGGCATGAAGGGATAGTGCTGCGAGCTGCTTGGACATTTACAGGGCACAAGCAGAACACTTCATTCGGTAACTCTTAAGCAGATGCCTGCTGAAGGAAATTGGAGAAGGTGCCCTTAGGTGCAGAGCGGCTTGCAGAAGGGTTCTTGCCGAGTCCTTGCCGCAGCATGGGCTGCGGTTCACTTCAGGAGCTCAGCCTTCGGATCAGCCAAGAGTTTGCCATGGTATTTCAGACCCCTGCAGTCAGAAGGTAGAAGCGTTTCCTTGCTCATTCCTCTGCCATCAGCGGTGGCAGTGGGTTTGCTGAAGTATTCAGTTTTACACAATGCCACCTTAAAAATCATCTTTTAACTGCAGAATTCCTATGATAATGCTTATGCTAAAAACGCACAGTAGGACGGTAGCCTAGAGCACCAGTTTCTCATTGGTGTGGTATGCTGCTACTCAGCGTGAAATCTGAAAGGAAGCACGCATAGCATAGGGCTGGCACCCTCTGCTTCTCCCTAGGATGCAGGAGTGTGTGTTCACGCTGTGGCAGAGAAGAAGCTGTGCCTGGCTGAGGAAGAGGAGGAGAAAGTACATATAGGGTTTGATGGTACAGCTCATTCGACCTGGTGGCTAACTACTGCCAAGGGCGTGGCCATGCTTTACAGCCCTGACTGGTCTCTCTCCCCATTCCATCCCTGTGCTGGTACATGTCTGACCTTGCTGTGGTCTGATTCGGGGAGCTGAGTGTCAGGAAAGTTTCCCCGTGTTTTGCAGGGCTTCATTTTCTGCCAATTTTGGTTCCTGAACTGTCTCTTGAGATGTCAGCTAGGCGTTGGTGCTTACACAAGGCAGTGTGATGGGCACGCAGAGAAAGTGAGGGGGGGGGGGGGTAAGAAAGTCCTTTTACACAGCAGCTGGCTGTTAAATTGTATTGTCTGCACCTTCTGACTGCATCCTGAGTGTTCATAACAGGAAATGCTACAGATCCTGGAACAGGCTGCCCAGAGAGGTGGTGGATGCCCCATCCCTGGAAGTGTTCAGGGCCAGGTTGAATGGGGCCCTGGGCAACCTTGTGTAGATCCAGGCCTGAGGTTGGTGGCCCTGCCTGTGGCAGGGGGGTTGGAGCTTTATGATCCTCGAGGTCCCTTCCAACCCTTGCCATTCTATGATTCTATGATCCCTCTGTGGAAGTAAAGCTGTGTTAGATGCTGCAGTAGGAGATAATGGAATTTGTGTTCTGGCTTTCACTTTCTTAGGAAAACCAGTTGGAAACATGTATTTAATACAGCAACCGCTAGACTAGAGGATAAACACAGACATAAATCAGTTTATGTGCCATAGCACTGGCAGATAGTTGTGAAAGCCGTTAGCCTTTCTTGTTCTCAATTTCCCATCTCCCTGGGATGGTAAGGCCTGCTAATGCTTAGGCAGTGTTCAGGCTGGCAAGGTGTGCTGGAGGGCTGCATGGCCGGGTAGGGAGCTAGCAGCAATCTGCCTAACAATAGAGATAGTTTTCTTCAAAAGAGCCTCAACACTTTATATAAAAACTCTCTTGTTTAGAAGGGCCAAATGTGCCCCATCTGATTTGTGATGGATGGACTGTTCACAAAAATAATCTTTTCAGTGGCTTTTGGTATTTACTAGGGATAGAGAGAAAATCTGCTGTGAATTCATTATTTAGGCTTAGATGCTTCATCTGTTCCCAGCTACTTCCCCATATACTGGAATACTTTCATGATATTGCAAGAAATAATTTCCCATCCAATGCATAAAAATCTTGGTAGGAACCTAATTTAATTTTTATACAATATGCTGGATCATTTGAACCTATCATCCAAGTTTTGTTGAAGTAACATACAAGAAATAATAAAAAAAAAATCCTTCATTTCAAATCACAGTATGGTCGTAGCCTCCTAATTTCACAGGGTTATCTCTGTCAATGACATTTATAAAGAGCAGTTTCACAGCAGGATAGCCAGCAGTGTCTTTTCATAACTGAAGCATCACTGGAAAACAGCAAAGAGAACTGGTGACACCAGACTGTGTATTTATTTTTTTTTTATACTATAGGATTAATTTGATGACTTGTAGAAGCTGCTGTCTGTAATTACAGGCCACATGAGACAAAAAGAAAACCTGAAAAACTGTTGGGGGGGGGGTGTAATGAAGAAATACAGGACTAACATGAGGATTCCTTCTTCTTTCTCAAATCACAGAGAGAATGCTCACCCTCGTGTGGCAGGAATGAGGGGGAGGTTGTGTTTCACTATTGTCAAAGAAGAACTATTCCTAGACAGTAGCTGGTTAACAACAAGCCGAAGGTCTGTGCTGTTGTGTTTCTTGTACCACCATTTGTGTGTTTTCTCTCATCATCACTATTTCTGATGGAATCTCAGCTCATTAAGTTCTGCACTGAAATGTAAGAAGGTATTGTCGCTACTCAGGGCCTACATTCTGTAAGAGAAAGGGGGGGATGGCATCATTTGCTTGCCTTTTTCTGGTGGTGGTTGGTTGTCAGATCTCTTCATCCAGGTTTTTTGATCAAAAATCCTCCAGGTGGTACATACCAAATGGTCTTTTCCCAGAGCACACAGGTGGTACATGCCAAATGGTCTTTTCCCAGAGAACAAATGAAGAATTGTTTTGTCAGGTGGCTGTGTTGGGAAGGATTTTCTTTTTTCAAGGGAAGGCGTCACATCACCTCTGTGCTGATTCCTCTTATTCACTAGTGGGTCAGGTATAGTGGATTTGGAGTGCATTTGGTATTAGTCATAAAAAAACAAGTGGCTTTGTTAGCTAATGTTTCAATTAAAGATCAAAATACCTTCAGACTGCATCTCATATGTTTTATGCCATTACATTCTCCAGTCTTTGAGTCCATTTAAGGAGCTACACTGTCACCCTGTGTAACTGTCTGTATTGTGAAGTCCTGATCCAACAGTGTGTGAATGGCTGGCTTCACTCCTGTGCAGGGACCTGTGAAGGAAAGCCAGCTCTCTGCCCAAGGTTTTGTACCACAGGGGTCCAGGTCCATTATTCCTCTGACAGTGCAGATCCACCTTGGCACTTTACACGACCAATGCAAATTCAGTACAATGAGGATCACATTTTAAAATATCTTGAGGATCAAAATTTAAAATATAAAAGCAAGAAATGAAAGATGGCAGATCTTTTTCATCGTGATTACCACCCAAATAAGAGAAACTACCTAGGCTCAGCCACACGTTGGTGCTATGTGGCAGCCTGCTCAAAAGAAGTTTGGCCAACATGCCTAAAGGGACATTGATATCCCAAAAGAGCCAAGTATATAAAAAACAAATATCAAAAATCGATCAAAATGTATCACACTTGCACAAACTTGACACCCTGGCTAGGACTCTCAGTATGCAGTGAAAGGATGTGACCTGGTCTGCAGACAGGACCGCTGCTGCTCTTCTGCACCTTCAGCTTTTGCAGAAGTTTAGTCTAGAGTTAAAACCTGTTTATTAATGCTGCTGGGATGCTCACATTAATGATTTATGTCGGCTCACGTATTGCAGAATCAATCACACAGAGTTCATAGCACACTTTAACTGCTTCAGTATCATTTGAATTGAATTTCACCCTAGTGAGCTCATGGTCTTGTGACACAGCAGAGTGATGGCCTTTTTCACTGCTCTCTGCACAGTGCAGGGATAGTTCAATCTTGATACATTTGTATTATAAAACAAAAGAGTTTACTTGCTGGAAAGTAGGGGACCCGTGTTCTTAATCCAACCCCCTTCAACTATGATGAAAGATACTGGAAGGGGAAAAAAAAAGTCGAACAAACCCCCTGATATTCTTTATTTTTATTATAATTTTAACAACATGAGTAAATTGAAATCTGTAAGCAAAGCAATTACATGTGAAGGGCCTAGTAAAGTTGTTCAAGCTACAACCTACTTCGATTGTTGAATCAAACTGAATAAAGCAGGCTGCTTTGATGGGCTTTTAGCTTCCACGAACATAATTGGCAGTGATATCTTCTTTTGCTTTAATGGCAGTGGTCTTCTGTGGGTTGGGAGTTTCATAATCAGCTGAAAGTACAAAACAAAACAAAACAAATTGGTCACTACTACAAATAGGAAAATTGCTGAGCCAACTACTATCCTCAGTTCAGCTGGTGAAACTTCAGCAGGATCTAATTATAAAAATATTCTCCCTGACCTGAGCAGAAGAGTGAGTCAAAAATCTGTGGATGGAGATTCTCAGGGTTCCATGACTAACACTGATTGTGGATCGTAAAAGAGCCCAACCAAGCAAGCCAACCACTGTAAAGGTGCTTACAGGTTGTTCCCAGAGGGCAAATGTTACAGAGCCCGAAAGCTATGTTTCCGCAGAAAAGGTACGGTCAGGGGGCCAGGTTCTGTCCTTGGACTTCAGGGGGGCAGGTTCTGTCCTCGGACTTCAGGGGGGTTTGTGTGTCTAGGAAGGGAGCTGCCTGAGAATGTGGCCTGCATAGTGGGAGGAGGTGGGAAGGTACCATGCACCCACGGCAAGAAAGAGCAACGCAGCTGCTCTGCAGTCGCTAGTCTAGCCCGCAGGTGCTGCAGTAGTGTTTTCATCTCACATCTCAGATCTCCAGGGAAGTGGTCTGTGGGGACAGGACAAGGGGTAATGGCCACAAGTTGGAGCACAGGATGTTCTGCACCAACGTGCAGAAGAACTTTTTCACAGGGAGTGTGACAGAGCCCTGGGACAGGCTGCTCAGGGGGGCTGTGGAGTCTCCTTCTCTGGAGATACTCAAGACCCGTCTGGACACCTACTTGTGCGACCTGTCCTAGGGAACCTGTTTTGGCAGGGGGTTGGACCTGGTGATATCTGGAGGTCCCTTCCAACCCCTACAATTTGTGAAACTCATAGATCTATTGGCATATTCCTAAACCTCGTCATCCTGCAGCAGTGCTGGAAACCACCCACCTCCAATACATTAGGAATCTGCATGGCTGAATTTAGGGTGTTCTTCCCCTTTGGCAGCTTCTCCAAATCTCACCGCCTATCACCCAGCCTTATGAAACAAGGGAACCACCCTGGTCCTCCTGCTTTCAGCAACCTCATAAAACCTTCCTGGGAGAATGTGTTCTCCATTCTTGTGTCACACTCGCCTTTAAGGACAAGTACCTGCTTTGTTCTCCATCCAGAAGGCAGTGATAGGCAGCAATGTCTTTCTCCAGCTGCTGTTTGCTGGTCAGGAGATTTTCACGATCCCGCTGCTGCTGCTCGGTTTCTACTTTGATTTCTCCCATCTCTGCTTCCAGCTTGGAAATGACAGAGCCTAGGTTCTGCAGTTCGATGTCGTGCCAGTGCTTGGCATCATATAAAGAGTTCTCCAGACCCCTCTTCTGTAAGGGCAGGACAACAGATGTTAAAACAGTCAATCCTGATATGCTTTGTAGCGACCGTTAGTCAGGTTTGTATTTGATTCATGTATTTGATTCATATATCTCTACTGAAAATGCTTAAATGGAGATGTAATGTTTTGGGAATGCCTTTCTTTAGATACTTTGAAAAATGTGGATTATCATTACAAAGGTTGAACTACTTTGGTTGAAAGGTGCAGCTATTCTTCACCTTGTCAAGTACAACCCGCCCAGCAATCTCGGTGAGACTGAGTATGAAGACACTGAAGACTGAAATTCAGGGCCAGATTGTCGTATCAGGAGCAACCCAGCAATGTCTGAAGATTGAAATTCAGGCCCATATTGTCATATCAGGAGCAGCCCAGCAACGTTTGGCATCTCTAGAAACAGAATCCACTGGGAAACGGGATTTATCTGTAAATCTGCATTCCCCAGATGGGAATGTTTCCCTCAAAAGGCATGTTTGAGTCACACAGAATATGCCCACTGAAAACCCAACGTTGCTTACCAAGGTTCTCAGAGATTCGGTTTCAGCTTGCAAGCTCTGTATCTTGCAGGCAGTTTCGTGGAACTCAGTTCTGAGGCCCTCCACCAGCTCTTCCTCCTGGGTTCGCACGGCAGCCGTCGTTTCAGCCTGTTGCTGGTAAAAGATGCTGACTGTCGTCACAGCCTACTCAAGTGATGTTTTAGTTCCCTTGCAGACCGAACTGAGAGGTGATATTTTCCCAGTTTCTGGCAATTCTGATTTGAAGTTTGATTCTGGTATATTGAATCCTTTGGTTGAACGATTCTGGGTGCTTAGTGTCAAAGTTACAACATTTTCCCTATAAAATGGCTTATACAGGTAAATGTATATGCATATTTTTTTAATCTATGTTGATAAAAGCTGTTCATAATTCATACCAGAACACTTAAAATGGCCTATAAAAAGAAAACATGTCTGTGATTCTTCTTCTTGTAGCTATGCTATAATATACTTTTAAAAGTTAAGTGTTTTCACTTAGTCTGTTGGATTTCAGAAGCATTCACACCTTGATTTTTCAGACAGTTCTGTGAGTCAGAGAGCAAGTCATATCACAGAGGGCAGAAAAACAATTTCTGTTAATTGAATTAAGATACTCTAATGCAATTTCATGCTCTTGTTGTTTGTGTTTCTGTATATGTGGTTAGTTCAAGCTCCTTGAAAATCAGTGAAAGAAAAGGTACCTTAGTAGAAATAAAATTTCCCTGCATTTTAATGAGGCCTGGGATCAAGGTTTTCAATCCAGAGCTCTGGGCTCCCTAGCAGAAACAATTCTTCAGTCAAACCATTGTTTTCTTCTGGTGGATGCTAAAGTTTACCTGTGCAAAATACTTCTACTCTGAAAACTCCTCTTGACACAGTCCTGCTTTTCTGATAATGCATTTTTGTATTTTAAAAGTAAGATCAAATGAAAAAAAACCAAAAAGCCCCTGGCACCATGGACCACATGGTACCACCGTGTGAATCCCGTACCTTGGTCACTGTGAATGTGATAATCTCAAGTGCAAAAGGTAATACATAGCCTTCACTCATTACCCAAAACCTGGCATCTCTCATTCCCATTTACCCTGCTGCTGGCCCAAATGCTACCTCTAAATTCAGCTTGCCCTCACTCCTCCAAACTCCTCCAGGAGTTACCTTAAGATGTGACAGCTATCTGACAGTGATCTGAATGACAGGACAGGCAGATGGAGTAGATGGAGGTGGCTGTGTAAGGCCCTAAATATGACACAGCAACTACACAGACACTGAATGACTTCTGAAGCTTTTGGTATGTACAAGGTGTCCCCATCCTCCTTACAGTATTGACAGCTGAGTCACCCCAAGAATCCATGAGGAGGGTACTGCTGGGCAAGACACTTGACCTCAGCTTTGGGGTTCCTTCTGTAGAGAAGTGCAGATGTAGTCTTTGTGCTCTCTTCACTAGGCAATTCCTGTTTTCAGGGGAACTTTGCTCTTCCTCTTTCCTGAAATGCTCCACAAGGGAAATCCTATGTCGAATTGTGGGGCCCACAAACAACTGGATTAATGGAAGGGAAGGATGAAATCATCCTCATATTTTTTTAGTATTTTAGTGCTGGAGTTTCCTAGGAATGTGTGAATTTCAAGCACATCTGCATAGTTCTGTCCCAGGCATAGTGCAAGAGTTCAGAATCTCTCATTAGTCTATTTTTCATCGAATCAAGATATTGAAAGGATAATTAGGGATAGAAAACCAGCATCCGTGGTCTGATCAGCATGATACCTGCATAAAAAAAGTGACTTTGATAAACTCTTAGAAGTTCTGGGATCATGTTAGCAAAGAAAGGAGAAACAATTGACACAATTGACAAGATTTTTCTAAACCCTTTCATGAGATCTAGCATAGGGGATGACAGAGGAAGCTCTGTAATCTTGTGCTCAGGGCAGAGCATTGCCATGGATCGACAGCTGGCCCAGAGAAAGGACATGAAGAGGAAGATAAAAGTCTAGTTCCATTATGCTAGAAGTTTAACAGCTTGATGCCTCAAGGTTTACTGCCTTGGGGATGAATCATGAGCGGATTTACGGATGTCAGAAAGCAACAAAGATAAGCAATGAGTAGTGGTGGGTGTGTGGAATCAAACAACATGAATGAACAGCGCCACATCATTAAGTAAAGCCTGGTTTGGGGGGAAAATACTAGGCAGTTTGCATGCCTTACAAGGGTTTAAAGCACTTGTGTCAAATCCAGGAAAGGTTTTGAGCATTATGGACAAAAAAGTGTAGAGCTCAAACCCATGGAAGGGAGATTTGTGGTTACTTACTTATCTAAAGAAATCCCATGTGATTCTGTTTGAGTATAAATTAGTATGTTTTGGTGCCTGAATACCTGTGAAAACTCTAGCCAAGACTGTAAGATTAGTCAGAAGATAAAGCAGATGAGGCAAGGGAATCGGTCAGAAACAAAAGTGCTGCCCTGACATCCAGGTCAGTGCTAGGACACCATTTGAAATACCTTGGTCTCAACTGGTCCCAGCTATGCTGAAGAGTGGGTGCAGAGAAAGGGAATTATAGCATCAGAGACCGAGGAAAACTCACAAAGACAGACTGAAGAAAACAGTAATGAAGAGCAGAGGAGGAAACTGGAATGTCATCTCCTCTGATGTTGCAAAAGAGCAAGGACAGTATTTTCACAGTGTAGATAACCAAATGGTGCCACTTAGCCACATAAGATGACATAAGTCCACAAGCTTAGTTGAAAAAGGTCTGGACATAATTAGCAGAACTCTTGTTGTCTGTATAAATATTAATAATCTGAACAGATTTGTTTGAAAAAAAAATCTGTATAAGATAAAGACCAACACCATCTGCATTTAATGAGAGGTATATTTGGGGACAACCCCCCCTAGAATGTCATACCAAAACCTACTCTGAACTGAAACTGACTTTTCCAGAAATCTGTGATATTTTGATTCTTCCTCCCATAAAAAAAAAAAAAAAGAAACCAAACCAGGAAAAAAACATGAACTAGTAAGAGCTTAGACTAAGATGGTTAAGTAGGGATGGGTTAGGTAATGCCTGGATATTGGCATTTCTCTGCAGCATCTGGTGTTGGCTGCAGTCAAAGACAGGACAGTGGGATCCAATCAGCAGGCTCATATGAGCTGGCAGTTTTCTCCCCACATGAGCTCTTCTGCAGTTGAGACTCCAGGTATTGATGGGATGAAACAAATGGGAAGAAAGGTGTGAGGGTGTGTTTGCACAGGAGGAGGAGAGAGGGGAATGAGCATGACAGGAAAGTGGGCACTGAAGGATTTGGTGCAGTCAGATTAATGCTTGTTTTGCTGAAACCCATCAGTGGGCCAGGAACAGGTATTTGGGAAAATCTTAGGAAGCTACCGAGGATGCTCTGGCTTTTCAGGGCTGCGTATGCTTTGTGTGGAGGCACTCTCTGGGCTCATGTATTTTTTTTACCGTGTCACTGACTTCCTGTTGGCTCTACAAGCAGAAAATCAGGCCCCTGTGGACTAACCTTATGAAAACTTTGCTTAGTGAAAGTCTGGCCTTCTCACAAACTTGATGGGATCTCTGAGATAAACTCCGGTCCTCTTCTCGTACATTGCCTAACACCTTTGGTATCCCTGCTGTCATGGGATTTTTTTTTTTCTTCTTTGTTTTGAAAAGAAACACCTACCCATGGCTTGCATATATCTTTGCAAACAGATTTCTTGCTTTTCTCCTTACTTTTTGGCTTCATTACCCTCTCCTCTCCTAGCAGCTCTGTACCATGAAATGGCTGTGTGTGTGTTTGCGCGTGTGTCTATGTTTTTGCTAAATATTTCTGTAGCACAGCTGTAGGTATGATTGGTGTGCCATGGTCTGCTGTAATAGCCTACTCAGAGTGAGATGACTTCTAAAATAAAGGGTCATGCACTGAAGTTAATGCTTCAGCTGGGCAAAAATACTTATTTCAGCCAGCCCTTCTGGAAAATGAGTGATCCTTCACGGCAGAGGAAAAGCTGCATTCAAAGGCTGTTTCAGGCTCAGCCTCAGGAGGGCAGAGGACTTTTAAAGGGAATGGCTATTATCAGTTTTCATTTCTCAGACCCATTTTTCCCACCACTGCCAAAAGAAACAATTTCAAGGAGAAACCCACAGGGAGTCAATAGCTGCATAATTAGCGTAGAGCAATGGATTCTGCCCTTTTGGTTTAGAGACCCATGTAAATGGTTCAGTGGAGGGATGGGGCTAGTAAAAGGGTAATGACTGTGGCTTATCTGACACAGAAGATATCAACTGGTTAAGCTTGTTTTTCTCAGCCATCATTTCAGAGCCCTCAGAAGTCACCCATAGATACCTGTGATATCAGCAGGGTCACTTCCACCGCTGCTTAACTCTTGGCATCCCAGGGAAGTCTCTGATATTTATGAGTGTATTTTCCAATGCATTCAGACCAAAATCTTTTAGATTTTTACAATCTTTTTTGTTTAACACCCCCCCCCCCCAGCCATCAAACACTCAGCCCTTGAAGTTACTGCAGAGTATTAGACAGACATTGTGTTTGTTTTGAATCCCTTAATGTTGGGATGGGTTACAGAGCACTTACCTTAGTACGGAGCAGGGCACCTGTCTCAGCACGGTTCTTTTCAATGTCTCTCTCCCAGTGGATTCTGATTTTTTCCAGTATGTCATCCAGGCCACTTCCCAGGGGAACATCAAGTTCTTCCAGCTGAGATCCAGCAAGCTGCTTGTATAACACCTTCACATCCTTGAACAAAAATAACAGACACAAAAGAAGGTAAACTGGACAATTGAATGGTAGCTTCAGAGAGGTTCAAGGAAGAGCCTTTTTTGTTCCACAAACAGAGAAAATAATTAAATTTGGTCCCAAAAAGTGTCTCTAAATGAGCGATTTAGTGCACCAGAGGGCTTTTATTTCAGATGTGGATTTGCCTTGCTCCTGCCTGGGGCATCTTGCTGGTGTTCCCCTTGTTGGAAGGAGACTGAAGCCCTGCACCAGGGCACTGCCTGGAGCAGCCCTCTCGCAGTGTCAGGTTTCTCCAGCAGCCAGAGCCAGCCATACACACATACTGCACACCCAGGGACCAAATGTATCACACTGTGCAGTAACGTAGACGTGCGTCTAGTGGGAGGTGCAAGTTGTACAAAACAGCAGGAACACTTGGAGCTTGTGTGAGCCACATGTGTGCTTTTACACATGTGCATGTTAGAGCACTCTCCTGCTCTCTGACAGCATTCTGTTCTTCCTTTGCATACAAGTGCTCCAAAAACACATCAGCAGGAGAGAGTAAGTGTGTCTAGAATTACATGCTTAAAGTTAGCACATCAGTTGCACGCTGTGGTCAGGAACGTAAGAATAAATGAGATTTGCACGTGCATCTGAACTGCCTTTTACATCAGTCTGTTTATGCTTGTTATTGGCAAAAGCAAAAAGTGATGTGAAAGGGCCTGGGAGTTCTGTTTGCAGGCAGCAACTCCTCACAGTGACAATATTGGGAAAAAAAGGATGGGCAAATATATGTGAATTGTGAACCTGCAAGAAGGAAAAGCCTCAAAATGTGCCCACAAAAGCTCCAGAAGGACCTGACACGGACATCCTAGTGTGGGCACTGGAGGAAACACGGACATCCTAGTGTGGGCACTGGAGGAAAGAAAGCTTTGAATTTGTTCAGGAAGCTCCTTGGGACTTTATCGTGCCAGAGCTCAGCTGGAGTAATTGCAATAGCTGCTTCCAGTCTTTATTCTGTGACTTCCATCCCTGGAGGTGTTCAAGGCTGGTTGGATGGGGTCTTGGGCAATCTTATCTAGATCCTGCCTGGAGGCTGGTGTCCCTGCCTGTGGCAGGGGTTTGGAACTGTATGACCCTTAGGGTCACTTCCAACCCCCTCCATTCTATGATTCTGTGATTCTCTTGAGCAGCTTCCCCTGTGCCACTGCTGTGGGAAAACCAGGTCTGTGCTGGGGTGGTTCTGGGAACGCTCAGATACATCCAATGGCTAAAGACAGGAGCATCTTTCCACCCTGCAAGGGTTCCTTGCTGGCTGAGTGCAGAGTGAGAAGAGCTGTTGGAAAGCTATTCTTCTCATTATGCCATGTATATTTATATGGGGAGAGACCAGCATATGTGACGATTGTGCTGGTTTCATAGCAATCATTGTGATAGAAGTCTAAAGGGAATAGTGTGTATTTCTATCAGTTGTCTGTTTTCTTTCTTATCTAAAATGACTTCCATTCTTTCTCATGCTGTGCAGTGGGGCTGGGGCCACTGGTTAACTTCTGCAACATGCCAGCCTTGGGATTAGACTCATGAGAGTAGGGAGGGGGTGAAGCAACCTCATCTTGGCAAGCCAAGTCTCCCTGTTCCTGCCAGTGTTGCAGAAATCCTGTGGTTGGAGGAATAACCTGCAAGGTAGGATAGGGCCTCACTTCTGGGAGACATCTTGGTTTGAGGTTTCTCTTTTACTTTTGAAGCATCATCACAGTTGTTTGCCATCCCTACTGTGGGATTAGCAGCAGCTCTGTATTTGAGCCCCCAGTAAAGGTGCTGATTTGGGTCCGATCCTGAAACCCCTGCCAAAAGGAGTAAACCACCTTTGTGCAAATAGTGCTGGTGAATGCAGTGAGTAAGTGAGACACCAGTGCAAAACTGGGTGATAACGGGCTTCCCTTTCAGCTGCCTGCTCCTGTGACTTGCTTCAGTGGTGCAGTGCTCAGGAGAGACTTGGTTTTGGGAGCTGAGCAACTTGCTAAGCCAAGCAGGACTCTTTCAGAGGAGCCTAGTCAATGCTCAGTGTTAGAGCAGCAGGGCCAGAGCTTGTTCCCTGCACAGGCGTTTTCTCTTTGTGTCTCTCTAAACTAGTCATCATTCAGAGGTGTCCACATATGTGGACTGTGCAATCCCATGTGATGTCTAGAAAGAACTGATGACATCTTTTCCATGTCATGTTTATCAGATGAGAAAGAGTAAAAACGTAAATGTAAGCAATTTGATCATGCCTCAGAGGTTAGTGCTTTAAGTTAACAGCAAAGAGAGAAATAGAAGCAGTTTTGAGGACAATCTCCCCCACGCAGACATGGTAAGTGGAGCTTTTTAGGGCTTGCTTTGCACTAGATGAATGATACCAACCAGATGAAAGAGGCACACATTGGCTTTGCAGTGTCCCCAGTCTCGACTTACTTCTTCGTGATTCTTTGACAGCAAAGTTAGTTCTTCTTTCATGCTCTCTATCTGACTCTCCAGATCCATTTTAGTTAAATTAGCATCATCAATCACTTTATATAGGGAATTAATTTCATCTTCCACTGCTTTTCTGAATGGCTGCTCATTTTCATACCTGTAGAGAAATAAAACAACCCCCAAACCTTAACACAGCAAAGCTTGACAAGAAAAAACAGCTTTTTTTTTTCTCTTTTTAATGACACCATTGTGCTAATTAGCTTATGTGTCCCAGACAGAGGCAAAGAAACCCAGAAGATACGCTTTGCTCTCACCTCATCTTGCTATACTTGGGTTTTATTGCCTGAAGTACCTGTCATTAACTCAGAGTGTAATAAAACAGGCCTAGTTAGAGGTGTGCACTGTGGTGGTGATCAGCCTGATCAGACTCCTGAGCAAGCATGGAGAGCCACATGGTCTTTTGCTAGGTCTGCTGTTTATGTGCCATATGATTATGGGTGGCTTTTTCTCCGTTTGCTTGGCTGCAAAATGAGAATAACTGCTCAGACATCTTCATGAAGACTTTTCAAAGCCACAATTATAGAAAACAGGTGTGCATTGAGCATTATTTTTACTAACAGACATGCTGAGGGAAAGTCTGGTCGATGTTCCAGGGTCCCAGCCCATTCTTAAGACCAAATCCCAGTAGAATCAAAATTAAGGGGAAATGTGAGCAGCTGGTTTGCCAGTTATATTGAGTGTAGCTTGCTGGGCATCAGGCCAGAAAATTAGTATCTCAGATTTGTGCTTTGCTGAAACAGAAGGTACACCTAAGAACCCGATTAACACACTTTTTGGTACAATTAAATGAAAGAATATCAGAGAGAGAAGCTTAAGGGATGATTAAAAAATATAGGAAATAAAACCCAACTAGTTTGAAATACTGTTTGTGTGTCAGATCCTGCAAAAAAAGCTATTGGTTAATGAACAAGTCCAGTGTGAGAAAAAGCTAGAAGGATCACACCTCCTGTGTAAAATTTAAAGAAGTGCACGATCTCATTGCGTGTTGTAGGCTTTGCAAACTGGACCACATTAAAAAAGTAGTTTGCCAGTACTTAAGATCTTCTTTTAATATTCATTTCCCTCAGTAAAGACAAGGGAAATCAGTGCAGCCCATTTCTGTTTTCTTATCTAGTATTTCCATGCTGATGTTTGTAGTGGTCTAGTTTTTGCTTTTCAACTGCTGCAGCAGAATGGTTGCTACTTCCAAACCCACTTGTGTGGTACTGAAAATGAAAACTAAAAATCACTCAGAAGTTGGCCTTTATCAAGTGTCAATCCAAGTTTGAATTAATATGGTAACAAATCCCAGAGAGAGATCAGCGTCTCAATAGCAAAGAATAGCTGAAGTAATTTTGCTAGTGCACATATTTGTTACTATAAATCTTCAGAATCTTCCAGAATAATGCTAGCAGCATAATTATTTTGCTGTCAGGAAATCCATCCCTAGTCAGGTGGTTGAATACTCACCTTAAAAGAACAAGCCCATTCTACTCACTAAGTGTTACTCCCCTACAGAGTAAGTGCTTGCCAAGGCAAAGTTTCAAAGAAAATGGCCAGGTAGGTGTCACCACAAGCCTACCTGTCTTTAAAATCTTCAGCACAGGCTTGAATGTTCTCGGTGTGCAGCATGAGACGAGCATTTTCAAGGACTGCTTCACCCACCTGGAAGAAAGAGACAACAGAGCTCAAGCAGTGAAGGGCTTCGGCAGGTTAGCTACATGCTCTGTACATGTGTCTTAATCAGATGTATAGCTTTGATTCTGAAAACAATCCTTTAGCCTAGAGCTGTTCAAGGGACTCATTCCATGTAATCAATTAATTTTGTACATACAAATTCCCTCTATTTTTTCCCCCCCCCTGCAAATAGGCTGTAATATGTCATCCAACTGCTCACTGCTCTTAAGCGTTCATCTTGTGGAAACACATTTGTTCTTGATCATCAGCTGGCCACGAGGGGCAATATTTGTTACAGTGTGCAAGGTGCATTCATCAATTAAGTCCCACTTATATTTTCTAGGTAGGGTTTAAGTAGCACTTATGTGGTTCCTATTCTACTTCCCGTATTGGCAGTCCTCTTCATGGTTGTCCTCTTCAGTGAGCCAAGGATTACTTGTTGCTCATCCCACCCACAAGCTGTTCTAAGCTACCAGAGCATCGTTTTTCTTCTCTGCTGGGATCCTGCAAGCTCTTGCAATGGATATGAGACCTGAAAAGCCATCAGTCTTCAAAGATTATTACACTGAATGTGAAATGCTTTGGAAAGATTGAGCAAATAAGACTCTGGTATCGCTGCTATGGCTCTGGGGGGTATCTTTAATGCCCAGGAGGCACTTGAAGGGTAAACAAACTTGAAAGGCTTGTGACATAGCAGCTTGTTGTGACTCAAGAAGGTTATATAAAATGGTAAAAAGGTTAAAAAAAAATGACCACTGCCTGCCCCGGAGTCACATGTGCACTGAACTATGGAAGTGACCAAAGATGTGCTGGATTTGGTACCAGGATTAGAGTTCTCTCTGCAAATAAATGTCATGGGACTCTTGCAATCCCATGCTCCATAACATCTCTGGACTTTTTCAGGGGACACCTATGGACATTTGCAATTGAAACTAAACCACCACATGAGTAAGAACAGCTTTTTTAAGCAGGCCAGGAGAATTCTTGAAGCAGAAATCTTTCTTTAGATAATTAAGTCTGCAACTAAATTAGATTGCAAATTTGCTGAAGCACTCTACTCCCCTGAGGTGAAAAAGGCCATACAATGTGGGGACATCAAGGCTTCATCCAGGCAAGTTATCTCAAGTACTGCAAGTTACATCTTGCTTTAATATGGCCCTACCTGCTCTTTGTCCTGCTGCTTGGTGACAGGGTAGAGGAGGACATGCAAGGCTAAAGCATTTATATGCGGTAATTAACATTCACAAAAGGTGGCTTACTTCTCCAAATGTCTTACAAATGCTTAGACAAACAAATATGGAATATATGAAGGTATCTGGTAAGGAGAGATCTGGAAGAATAACTTATTCTCCACATTGAGAAGTCCACAATGGATCTTGAAGTTAAAACATGCTACATCTTTTAAACCTGAGGAAGTGTGAGAGTTAAAAAAGTGTTTTGCATACTTCTCACCTGCTGTTAGAAACAGAAAAGAAAGGTGGCTGGAAGCCTGGGGCTGGAGCTCTGTCCCTGCCAGCTCCTGCTCAGCTCGGCTTCCAAAGGAAACAGAACTCATGCCATTGCAAGGGTGGCCAATTTTTCTTTAATAACTGTGGGATTTCTTGGCCAATACCAACTGATATGATAGAGGAATAAGCCATCTTGGGGACGCACGGTTCCAACACGTTTCACAAAAATAGCATCTAGACAGAGGAGAGAGGTCCTGTGAATGCTGCCACTGAACAAAAAAGCCCCAGTTTAGGCATGAGAAAATTTGAGAGTGCAGCTAATGCGCAGGAGCTAGAGATGTTACAGAAGCTGCAGGGGATATCAGAGAGATTGTATCTGACAGCACACCTGCCAGCCCCACCACACAGCACGAGTACAGAAGACCTTTATATGCTCTCTTGCACACAGAACTGAGTCGTCTTTACCTTTTGTCCCCTTTTTTCCTTTCCTTTGCTTTTTGGCAGCCCCACTTTGCCAGCACCAGCCTATCTTCCCAGCCCCCGGTTTGTCCCCTCTGCATTTCAGAGTGGCTGGGCAGAGTCAGGATTTTGGGACCATGCTTCTCTGCCATTCTTGGGTTCCTTTGCACCAAGGGACCTGAGTTTCTCTTGAAAGATAGAGAAAAGACCTTTACTTTTCACAGGGCAGCAGAATGGAGGCAGTTCTTTGATACATACTCTGAATTTTTGGTTGTTTTCTTGGGTTTTTTTTCTGCATTCCTTTTTGCCTGCAGAAATTATTTTGACTTTGTGACAACTTATAATTGTGTGGATTGTCAGAGAAGCTTCGATTTATTTTTTTTTCCTGACTCAAGTCAAGGAGCAGAAGTGCTGTCCCACAATTTTCCCTGCCCTGTCACAAGAAGCCCACTTGCCTTTGGTGATGAGCTCCTATGGTTACAACGACTGACCTACAGTCTGATGAAAATTACTGTCTTTGAGGGAATTGGGAACATCCCATGAGCAAAAGTAACAATAAATGCTGAGAGTTGCACGGTGCCACTCAGAAGTGCGTTAAAGACTAAGTTTAAGAGACTGAATTCTGTGTAAAGTGGCTTTTGGGCTGCATCGAAAGACAAAGCAGGGAGCAGCTGGTGATTTTCCACTGCCTGGATTTCTGCCTCTATGCAGAACAAAACTGGGTTTTAATCATGGGGTTTTTGTAGTAATTTTGTGGCTTTATTGAAGCATTTGAGGTGGCTTCTTACCACAAGTGGATGTCTCTGCCGGAGCCCTAGTCCTGTACAGCAGGCCTCGGTTAATACCTGACTCCCATCCTCACAGGCCAACAGCTAAAACCAAATCTTTGGTAAGAAGTTCCAAAGCTTTCCAAAACTGTACACAAACCTGGCCCATGCTATGCAGGTAAAAACGTTATAAAACCCTCTTATGTCTGGGTTGCTTCAGGGATGAGCATTGTAGTGGGAGCCAGTGGGCAGTAGCCTGTCGCCCTCCTGGAAATGAGCTGTGCGTGCTTTAAATCCAGTGGTGAACCTGAGGGATAATTAATTACATGGTAGCTTCTGTGTAGAAACCAGGCTTCCTGAGAAATTCTCCTTGGTTTGTGTGAGCCGTGAAAGCCCTTTTCTAGGCTTGAGAAGGAGAGATGTGAGACTTCCATCTAGTGGAAGACTTTTGTTTGGTTTAATTCTCCCAGTGTAATCAACAGCTGGATGCAGACATGCAGCATTGGTGAGACAGATTCACAGCCACTTCGCTGACACACAGACTAAAAGGGATGATGCAGCAGTTTAGGGAACAGCCTTCTTTGTATCCATAAGAAATGAGGGGGCTCGCGGTGCAGCAGGGGCTTGGATATTGCCTCCTCCACTTGTAAAGCAGAGGACAATGCCGTCCTGCTTCTCAGAGCTTCTGGGAGGCTTAATTCACTGATGCTCATGTGACATTTATACAGCCAAGATGGGAAGTGTTATCAAAATGCAAATATTATTACTAATAATAGCTCCTTTAAGTCACACATTGTCTTTCAACACTCGCCCTTGTCATGCACACACACCTTTTTAGGATGGGTTGGGTTTTTTACCTCTGGAATTAACACTGAATATTTGTAGTATGGAACAGCTATAAAGTATCAACTTTTTTTTTTCCCCCCTGTGATTTTATGGGCATGAAAACACAGTTTTAATTTGTAGCAAAAAAAAAAATCGTATAAAAATCTGCATCAACATACAGGCCCGTTTTCTGGGTTATGATTAGCAACAAGGAAAACCAGCTGCTTCAAGGTGGGGCTTTGCAGATTCCAACCTTGATAAAAAGGTATGTGGTGCAGACACTTGTGGGGAGAACTTAATCCTGGCAGCTGGCAGCTTTTGACTTTTAATGGAGATCTGACCAAGTTTGGAATTGCAAGATTTACTATGCCTTTCACATCCTTGACTACGCATTATCAATAGCTTTGTACACTTTTGCTATTCTTACAAATGCCTAATCCCTTTCTGAATGCTGCTGAATTTGTGGCCTTAGGTGTGGCCTGTGATAATGAATCTCATGGTTTAATTATTCATGTAATGGGAAATTATCTGGCTTTTAAGTTTACTTGAGTTAAAGTATATGATGCCTCTGTAGGGAAAGATCAGAAGATGCTCATCTAGTGCACAGAAAGAAATGGTTATAGGACAAAAGGGAATGGGCTCAAGTTGTACCAGCTTGGATATTAGGAAAAATTTCTTCATTAAGAGCGGTGAAGCATTGGAACAGGCTGCCCAGGGAGGTGGTGGAGTTGCTGTCCCAGGAGCTGTTAAAAAATGGGTAGATGAGATGCTTCAGGAGATGGTTTAGTGGTTATGGTGGTGAAGGGCTGATGGTTGGACTTGATGATCAGGTATCTTTTCCAACCTTGATGATTCTATGATTCTATATCAGCCCATCGCCTCTCACACATTGTAATTCACAGGCAACCCTGTGCCTGCTGCTCAGATGCCAAGCAGTAAACTGGTAATGCTTTTGGTCACATTTTCCATGTCGAACCACTTGTCAGAGCCAAAGACAGCAGGAGTGGCATTTGTTGCATCACCTTGGGAAAGGTAATACCCAGGGAGAGGCTGGGAAGATCGACGAGTCCTTTGCTGATTCCTGCCACATCCAAGAAAACGTGACTTCATTTATACATCTAATATTTAGTAAGTAAACAGGGCTGCACCAAAAAATTGGCTGGTTCTCAAAGCAGGAGACACCTCCTAAAGAAATGATCCATAAAAGCTGTGAAGATGATGAAGCACCAGGAGAGAACCTCACCCCTCCAGCTCACAGCCGCGTAAGAAGGTAGTACAAGGTTACGCTGCTGGAGGTGGCTGAGCAGGTATAACTAAAACCAATACATTGCCATCCTCTGCATGGTGGTTGGCTGAGCTCTGGGCCATTTTTTTGGACTTTGTTGTGCCTTTAGATCAGTGGCAGAATGCCGTTCCACTGGTTTACAGACACTGAGGTTGTGCTGGAGTGTGCTGCAGATAATACTCAGCCTCTCTCCCGGCCTCACAACAAATAAATTACTGCGTAATTCATTGCAGCAAATAAATCACTGCAAGTCCCAGTGCAGCGAGTCCTCGGGCTGTCAGTCCTATATATTCTCCAGGCTTAATATTAACACTGAGTAAATGCTGGCAGTAAGGGCAGGAGCAAATAAAGGTATCCCAGTGATCTCTCAAAGCGCTTCCCCATCACGTGCAGGAGTCAAGGCAGTGATAAAATTGGTCCAGGACCTTGATTCCTTGTTCTGCTTCTGTGTTTGCTCCTGTGATCCGAATCTGCGCTCCGTGCCATCTCAGAGACAAAATAAATGGCCGTGTCTCCCATGCAGCTGTAATTGAACGGTCACGGAGGCTGAGCTGCTCTCTCTTCCCCGCAAACTCACTGAGATTATTTCAAGCATCCACTTTTCCTAGGTGCTGCCCTGCTTCATGAGAAAGATTTGCCATTACAACCAGCCTCCTGTTGTGCAGGAGACACACGTTTGCGTGGAGAGAGAATTTTCCACAAGAAGACCGGGATGAAGCCTGGAAAAAGGAGTATGCCTGGGGTAAAATTCAATGAATTTGTATTTCTGTCACATAAATTCCTCTCTGCAAGGTTTTCTTATTTCCCTTGTTTCTTGCAAAAATTCCACCCACTTTGTGCCTGTCCCAATTAGTCTGTCTCCACCTGCTCCCTAGGTGGATAATTAACGCTGTGGGCTGGATAGTGGCTTCCCGTCATTCAGCTCCCCTTTGTGATCCCCTGCTGCAGCAGTAGCTCTGACAACTGAAGTGAAACATGAATGTTTTTTCCCCTCCTGAACCCTTCGATTGGACTCTCTGAGTCACTCATTGACACATTTCTGGCCCAAGCTCTGTGTTTGGGAGAAATGCTGTCACGTGGCTGTTTCCGCTGGGAGGACAACTACCTGTAAACTTGAAATTTGGGATGCTGGAGCACATCCCAGGAAAGGCAGGAGGGAAATGGTACCTTGGTCCTCTGCGGTCTCTTCTACTGAAGAGTTAAGCTCATCACATTTCTGATGTTGGGACCAGGAGGGTCCTATGCGGCCATATCCTTGTCTGCACACTAGCAGTACAAGAGGAAGGTGCTCCTGTCTAGAACAACTCCACCCCCTCACCCCCCATTGTGTATTTCTACCCCAAAACTTTCTCAGCTGCTTAGCATGAATGGCACTGAGGGGTTTTACAGCTGCTGGGCACCCATCCTGGTTGCAGTACACAGTACTGGCTGGGAATCAGAATGAATCTTCAGATTTTGCGGGAGGGTATGTGGCATTAAGGTGAATGTGGACATCTACAACCAAAAAAATATTTACAAAAATTACATCCATACATTTATCTGCCAGGTATCTCTCCTTTCTGTTGCACCTTGCTCCTGGACACCTTTTACTCTTCCTACTGGGATGCGCCCTGGCAGGAAGGTACTGGCTTCACGTGACTGCAGCCATTTCTGTGGCAGCTGGTTTTGATCTTAACAGGTGTGACGCTTTAGGTGTTGATGCTGGGATATTTCTGCCAATTAGCCCCAGGATAAGGGAGCTAATTGGCGTTTGGGCTGGATGAGGTCCCACTTCCATTATTGGTTAGGTGCTTAATAGAAAAAAAGGTGAAGAAATCTATTAGTCAGAATCGTATGTAACAGCTCAGGTTACATCGGAGAAAGTCTAAATGCACCAAGAGGTGCCTCTTTTATTACATGAAGTAATTTGGAAAACTTCGTGTGTTCCCTAATGTGTGTTAATGGATAAAGAAATAAGGATGATGCTAATCTTTTGCTCTTATTTTCTATGAGACTTGCAAACGCTGTTACTACGGAGCTTTATTTGATATTGGAAGAGCCCAATATTCAGGCTAGATTTCCTTATGAGCTGCTCTTATTTACTCATGAGAAAGGGAGGTAGAGGCAAGGTGGCAGGATGGCAATACAAAGAAAGGTTAAAAGGAAAGCAATTGGGATGAAAAATCCTTAGGTGTGTAGGTTCACCTGCACCGCGATGTTGGGGTTTCACATGGGGAAAAAACAAACCTTCCCTCCTGAAGTACTTAGGGGCCTGCTTTTTTGTTTGCAACCATAAACCCTGGTAGGTTTTACAGGTGGGGTCTACAACTGAAAAATGGGACTTGCTCATCTGGGGAACAAAGGACGGTGGCTGCAAAGTGCCCAGTTACCTCACAGTCCCGCAGTGAGATGGTAGGTGTGGTGTGAGGGTATGGCTTTTTGTAAGCACCCCATATTCAGAGCATCCCTTGCCTTCAGCAGCTAGGTACTTCAGGAAGCTTTCAGGCTAAGTGGTAGCAATGCTGTTTACCGATGTAAAGAGAACAACTTCAAAAATGGGTGCTAGGCTGGCCATTTCTGCTGACACCACCCTTGTACCACAGCTCATGCTGCTGTGTTCAGGGTTTGGACAACATTGGTAGCATTCTGTGTGAAGGCCTGCCTTAAAAATGCAGTGCACTGTCGAAAGGCACCCTCTTCCCTATGCCACAGTAGAACTCTGGCCAGTCCAAGGTAAAACAAAGTGTCCCAGGAAACTTGAAGTTGTTTTTCAGGCTTTCTGAAGACCCGCTGGCGGCATATTCTGTGCCTTCACAAGTGCTGCTGGGCTCCAGCTCTTTTGAGTCTTGTCCACTCCCGCTGGGTGGGAGTCGAAAATCTGCTACTCACAAGATGCACTGAGACCTTGGGGGACAGAGCCCCATGTTTGCTGCAAGTGGGATATCAACCTGCAAAGTCTTACTGGTCTTATTGCTCAGCAAAAGGAACTGTTTGTTATACATGAGATCAGCACAACCATCATTTCGCAACCCCCTGCAATAAACACTTTCCTGGAAAACCTGCAGCTTGCACGGTACAGAGAAGGTAGGACCAAGAGATGGTGGGGTGGCAACAAGGGGGAGGAAAGGAGTCACTCATTTGTAGCCATGTAATTATTATTTTTAAATAAATAGAGCCTTTGAAAATGTGGTTAAGCAAACAAGGGAATAAAGTAGAAATCTGAATCGCTAATTAACAACAAAAAAAATCGTGCTTGTAATGATATCATGTTGAGGGATAAACTAATTCAGTCCTAGCAGTTTTCTTTTAATAATTTTGATGCTCAGTGCAATAACCACAGCTAGGAAAAAATTAAGGAAAAAACCCACCCATTTTAATCAGCTCAGATTATTGCGCCTTGGGGTGCATTTCAATCGTCCCCATGTGCAGGATGCCTGAGGCAATTCTCCTGCTTAACAGGCATTTTCCACAGCACACTGTGAAATGATAATGCTAATTATCATGAAGATAGATTTAAAGCCCTCTGTCTAGGGCACAGCGCCTTGAAATCAGGCGGCATGGCATCCATCATCAGCATCAACCCTTGCTGCTCAGGGTTGCTAATGACTCATGAAGCTCCCCTCTTCCTCCCCCGCTGCTGACAACGCAATGGTGCTCACCTGATGGTAAATCGCCTCCCAGTTCTCCCGCAGTGCTCCCCAGCTGCCCACGCTGGCTGCTTTCTTGTCCAGGTAGACTCTGATGTGCTCCTCTAGTTCCTGGTTGACCTGCTCAAGAGCTCGCACCTTCTCGATGTACTCCACCAAGCAGCCGTTCAGGCTCTCATAGGAGAGACCCCTGCCCTTCTCCAGCCCAGTGGTCAGGGGCACAGCGGCAGAAGAGCTGCGCAGACCCTGGAGGAAGACGCTGCTGATGCCCAGGGCTCTGCGGGACACTCGGGTGCCCAAGCTGCTCATGCCGCCGGTGGGCACGGTGCCCACATAGACGCCGGGAGGTCTTGACAGGCTCCCTCCACCCCCGACGCTCACTCGGCGGCCGGGTGGCCCCGAGCTCTCGGCTGTGGAGGAAGAAGGCTGCTGTCCCAAGAAGGACGACCGGCGCCTCGGCAAGGGCATGCTGCCGCTCCAGCCTGCCGAGCGCTGCCGCTCAGCCCGGCCGCCTTGCCCCGCACTGACGGGAGGGATGTGCCAAGCCCAGCAGGTTGGGGCTCGCGCGGGGTTTCGGCTTTGTGCGACAGCTTTCTGGAAGGGGAGCTTTGTGCTGCCCGGGAGCGCCCGTCACATTGTCTGGGTGGCCGCTGGGTCAGCAATCCCATTTCAGGGGAAATCTCCCTCCTGCTGCTGCTGCAAATGTGGCAGATGAAAAGCACAATGGTGTTTACAGGGACAGCGGGACGGGGATTCAGTACAACGTACGTGTTAAAATACCAGTGGTGTTTTCTACACCAACACCCAGATGATTTCCTACCCTCGTACCCGCAGGTGTCTAGACAAATATTCACACTCATTGTCTGCTCGCACCTCATGCTTATGCCAGACAGAGTCTCCTGCAGGGAGACGTTACCTGATGTCAGCAGAACCCAAAGTTTTGAGGAGCCGGCAGGGCCATGGCCCACCAAAGCCGGCCCAGGCTGCAGGGCCTTGAATGCTCCCTCAGCCCCACTGCGGCTCCTGGATTTCTCTGTGCTTTGGCTTCACCACTGGCACATTGCCCCAGACCCAGCAGATTTTTAACTAGGGACAAGCATCCTCATATCTACTCCTGCTAGGTGGGTTTAATGTCACATTGTCAGTTGTTCCTGGTCCATTCAACAAGGGCCTGTTTCTTGTGCATAAGTGGCATCCAAGTGGGGCAATTGTGAACCAGAAGAAAAAGGTGAAACAATCCCTGAGACCTATTGAGTGGGATCATACAGTTTTTCCCCTCCTTTTGTTGGCACCCATCTTTAGCAACTAGTAATCAGGTGAGTTGTTTAAAGGTTTGTAAGTAGGACGAGCTCATGGTACAGTGGGCTATGTCACTGTACCATGTTAGGTATAGTTTTTCTATACCTACACACAAGGATGCTTCACTGCTGGGATGCCGGACTTGTTCCCGAGCAGGATTACCGTGTGCGCATCTTTGCAGGCATGCCTGCAATGTGCTGATGTTGGGCATTGTCCTAATGCAGTGTAGGTTTGCACAGGGCCATTGGCTGTGAGTCTTTGGCGAGGTGGAATGGAATGAGAAATCCCTGTCTTCCACGGGTGCCTAATCCTGGCTCGCTGGGTTTGAGTTCACAGATGGAGTTTGTTTCGCTGGAGCTTAAGTTTGAGAACTGCAAGACTGCCTACAGACAGGCCAACATTTCCCAGGTGTGGGAAGCCTGGGAATTGCACAGCATCTCACAGCTTTGCAAATGTTTTTGGTTAGTTTCTAGGCATTCTGCATTTATTTTACCAAGCAAACTGCTGGCTAAATGAGAGGAATCGTCCAGTGTTTCTTATCCAACATTTTCAGTGTATTACAAAAGCAACACCACATACAGAAAGCAAATGTGAAAATAGGGACTTCTTTGCAAAGAACTGAATTTAGTTCTCTGTAACCTTGCTCTCTCTTTACATCTCCATGTTGAAAAGACAAGATGAAGGTCCTCACAGTATTGCTTTTGCTCTTGGCAAGACCCTCAGTTTATAGAGTGGTATAGAGATTGTACTCTATAACCAACTGGTGGTCCCCAGGAGGCTGGTTAGTATTTGATCATGGAGGTTGCAGGGATCATGTTGCATAGAGTTTATCCCCAGGCAAAAAGGTGTATCCCCAAAGTGCCCATCTGTGTCCATAGACAATCATGTCTTCCTGCCTGCCCTATTTGCCTCATAAGGAAGTGGTGCATCACGCTGATTCTGAGCAGAAAATCAAATATCTAGAAGAGCTTCTGTAACATTGCAATTTTCTGATTTTTTTTTTTTTTTTAAACCTGTGGCCCACATTCTGATTTGTGCCTTTTCCCAGTAGAAGTGCACATGTGGGACAGGGAGAAAGGAGGGGTGACAGTGCCTCTGTGTCCACCCCATCCCGGGGGAAACCACAATTTGGCCCGACGCCTGCCATCATTTAGTAAAGTCATCAGGTTGCTGTAGCTGCAGCCACCGGGACTCTGCTGGCAGGTGGGAGCAGCTGGACCAGATGTGCCACTGCTAGACTTCCTTTTTCTGGTACCAGCCATGGCTCACCTTGAACAAGGCACGTGGTTAATGATCCTACACTAACCCTGTTCTTCCTGAGCTTCCCTTTTACACGTTCAAGTGATAAACCTGAGCAGCCAGGGGCATGGAACAGCCAGCTGGCGCCAGGGCTGAACTCCCTGCTGACCCACAGCCTGCTCCTGATGAGTGTAGGTAGGAAATGACCAACAATGCCTGATGGCCAGAGGTGGGGAGAGGACGGACAAGCCCTCAAAGGACAGAGGCCATTTCACTTGCCAAACCATACAAAAAAGGCAGTTTGAGAAGCCAGACTGAAAATTGGTCCCACGGTAACAGTTCTGGGTTACTCAAAGAGAAAGGATCAATTTAGGCAAAGTCATTCTGTGTCCCATGTTGGTCTCTCCTTGTAGCAACCTATTTTTAATCCATCATTCAAGCTTCATTCACCCTTACTATTCCCCTAATGCTGTTACAGCCTGGAATCTAGCGCTTAACTGAGTAGGGCTGAAATGCTCTGAAACACTGCTTGTTTTTTCCTAAGGGGGAAAAGAGAGTCTTGGAGAGGAGAAGGGGGTGTGGGGATACTTGGTTCCATGGCAGTAGCCATCTAAGCACAGAAGATAAATAAAACAGTGGGGAAGTGGGATATATGTTCAAAGTCACAGCACTCAGTTGGTGGGAGTCCCTAGTCACCAGAATTCAAGATTTCAAATAGATACAAAGGAGGTTTCTGTTCCTTTGATGGGGACACTCTACATGCCTTCTTTCGAGGCTGTCTGCTCTGCAGGAAATAATTCAGAACTCATTGGGCCAGAGCAGAGCAGCTGTGAGTCCAACATGTCAAGTGTTTAGGACATTTATTCAGGAAACAAAGTAATTCTCAGCCTTGCTTATGTAAAATAGTTTTGGAGCTCAAACGGGAGCTTGGCTTTCCTGTTTAAGTTGGTTGGACTTGATGATCTTGAAGGTTTTTTCCAACCTTGATGAGTCTATGATGCTATGAAGAAGGTAACACGCAGAAATAATGGGGCAACATTACTACCCCAATGGGTTTGCCCACGTTTTGTGTGTCCCAAGGGTACAGCAGGTTTGTTTATCATCCCACTGTAGCCCAGCTCTCCTGCTCTCTCCCTGCTGAGCTGTCAGGCTCTGACTTGTTTCTACTGGGAGGGGGACTCTACCCAGTTGGTACTCAGGCAGTGCTGGAGTCATGCCAAGGATACAAGACTGGCACATGAGGCCTATGGAGCAACCAATCTGGTCCTGTCTGAACTGTATCACAGCTTGGCAGTTTAAATAAAGGAGTGGCAAAACTATTTCTACAGTAGGAGGAGGGATGGTCACTGAGCAGGAATGCTCATGGCCAGGCTTAGTGATGTCACATTGGATGCAGGATGCTGTACGCAGCACATGCTGCCCACACCAAACCCAGCCTTACCCAACATTCTTCCAGAGCAAGCGTGTTTAGCAGCAGATTGTAAATGACAGTGAAGAACAAAGTCCACCTGGCAGGCGTTTTGCTTAGAAATACCTTTATTTTATAAAGCCACAGTTTGTTCTGTAAAGTTTTACCACACTTATAAAAAAGGGGCTGACAATTCTGAGGGAGCAAAGAAAAGCTGAAAACATTTCTTGTAATTCAGGGTTACACAAAGGTTCTATTTATAATATATATATATATTTATTTATAATTTGGAGACAGTAGAGACCAAACGGCAACAAGCGGGCGGCTGCGGGGTCATATTTCGGAGACTTGCTCATGTCCTACAAACAGCGTTTCCTGACAGAAGGGGTTCACCAGGACCATCCCGCTGTCACGGTAGTCGCCGTTGGCGGGGGACCGCGGCTCGGAGAGGTGGTCCTAGGAGAAAGACAGAGAAGGGGGTTAGCACTTCCCTCCCCTCGCTCTCGGTGAGCACGCAGGGCACTCTGCTGCCCTGTGCGAATGAGAAATGGACTGTTACTTTTATTGTTTCTCCCAGTCCTCCAAAGGTGCCTGAATTTTGGAGTCCCTGTTGCCTGGAGAGCCGGTTTTGCCCTTCTTCAGGCAGTAGGGGCTGTGGGGGAAGGGCTCCTCTGATATTCAGGCTGATTTTTATGAGGCTGATTTCTTCTCGGTCTGTGGACCCATAAGTCAGATGCACCAAACCCATCACATTCTTTTTTTGGCTTTGTTTTGATTTGGTTTTTTTCCTGCTTTCCTGACATGTTTCAACAGTTTCCTGGCTATCAGCTGGGCTTGACTCCTCAAAGAGGGACTGTCAGAAAACCACATATATGGTTCCAAGCTCTCCCAACACTCCCCAGTTCGGTCATGTTGTGATCAGGTTTAAATGACTCGGATGTCAGCTTTTGGAGATCCTCCTAGATGTGAATAGGCCTGTCATTCAGTTCTTGGTAAGTCCAGGCCTTAGTTTGAGCAGCATAACTGCCAGGAAAGTGGGGTTAATGAAATAATGGTGAGTGCCTGTCTAGTCACATCTCAGAGGTTCCTTTTTAAACACTTTTTTTAGTTAATGAGCTGAGTTAGCTAGCTAATCTGAAAGTCATTTCAGCATAAGCCCAAACTTGCTGCTATTTCTAGGTTTTAAATAAATACCTTTGAGCTAAACTAAAACTTTCTTCCCTACCTCCAAGGCCAGAGAATACATCTCTATCAGCAGTATCACTTGCCTGTATACACCTGCTGATCCCACTGAAGCATCAAGATTCCTAAGTAAAGGCTGATGAGTACACACCATCACTAAACCTCCCACGTTGCTGTTTTATCTTTATATCCTGGGAACACTCACCCCCCTGAACTGGTATTTGAGAAACTATAGGCAGGTCCTGAGACATAAATGCACAAAATTTCTTTGCATTATTAACTCCTGCTACCCACCATCTGATGGTGTGAGGGAAACACAACAGGACAGACAAGTTATAAGGACAGACTGCCAGTAAGAAGCCAGCCTTTGGAGAGAGCACTCCTATGCAGTCAGGGTACGGCTGGGCACTGGCTGTAGGCTTGAGAGGAAGAGAAACCCAGGAACAAATTCAACTAGGGGTGGCTAATTGCTGTGACCCCACAGCAACAGGTAACGTATTCACAATGCCTGGAAATAGGATGGTAGTCCAGTTTGGGTGACATGTTTATGCCATCTTATAGAGGTGCAGGGATGAGTCCTCAAAAATCTGTTTCCTAGACCATGCATAGGGGTTTCTAGGCTTTATTCATACGCCTTCCTCTCCCCTCCTCCCAGCATGGCTTCAGTTATAGTTTTCAGACCCCAGTTCTGCAAGCGAGGTACCTCTGAAGTTTCCAGGGACTGGATCTCTCTTGGTAACTCTACAGCATGCCTATTGAAGTAGTCCATGGTGATAGCATTATTCCAGTAGCTCAGGTTGTTTTCCGGGTTAGATGTCTTTTTCTTCCTCCTCATGCAGCAGACTGTCAGCAGAACTGCTGTCAATAGAAACAGAGCAGAAATTCAGTTACTTCCTTTCAGTAAAGACTCATCAGTACCATGGATTTGGTTTTTATGTTATTTAGGGAGTGAGCCGGTGCCCTTCATTCACACGGCTCATTCTCTCCCAGTGAGACCTAGCTCTCTCCCAACAAACCCCACACTATTAAATCCGAACCTGGGACAGGCAGGTGAGGCAGAATATGCAGTTTTTACTTTCTTTTTGATGTGAATTTATAACCTTTGAGACATGGCTGCCTGGCTAATGAAACGCTTTGGTGGTGTAACCGGTGGCATTCTAATACCTAAGCTGGGATTTACAGACCACGAGCACCTCTGACTGTGGAGACACCAGGACAAGGTTCCTCCAAAGAGCTGGATGAGTGTTATTTTCAGGAACTGCTTTCAGTTCTGGTGTCCAGTTCAGATGAAACACTTCGCCAGGCAAAGCTACTGCAATGAACTTACTGCTCCTGCCAGCCCTTGCTCAGGCAGGAGCGGAGGGGTGCAAATGGGTTCGTTCGGAGGAATCACAGAATCACAGAGTTGTAGGGGTTGGAAGGGACCTCAAGAGATCATCGGGTCCAACCCCCCTGCCAAAGCAGCTCCCCAGCTCATACTGCACAGATAGGCGTCCGGACGGGTCTTGAATATCTCCAGAGGAGGAGACTCCACCACCTCCCTGGGCAGCCTGTCCCAGGGCTCTGGCACCCTCACTGGGAAAAAGTTCCTCCGCATGTTGGTGCGGAACTTCCTGTGCTCCAACTTGCAGCCATTGCCCCTTGTCCTATCCCCACAGACCACAGAAAAGGGGCAGGCCAATTCCCCCTGCACCCCATGCTTAAGATATTTATAAACATTGATTAGGTCCCCCCTCAGTCTTCTTTTCTCCAGGCTGAACAGCCCCAGCTCTCTCAGCCTTTCCTCATAGGACAGATGTTCCAGGCCCTTAATCATCTTCGTAGCCCTTCTCTGGAGAAGCTCTGTGTGCTTATCCTACACCTGCTGAATTAACTGAGTGGTCACCTAACTGATTCATACAGGCAGACGGGTAGCTGGACATGTACTTCCTTTGATTTGTACCCGTGAAATAGGAAACGTCCTGCTGTAAATTCACTCCATTATTCCTAAGCCCCTCACCTTAGAAAAGAAGAGAGGAGAATATTCATGAAGCAGAAAAATACATTATTTTCTCAGCTACAGCCAAAATTATTTATTAGAGTTATAGCCCTGGGGAAAGAAGAGAACGCGGAGAGGTCAAAGCTGCTTTGTGTGTTTTGACAAAACATCCCAGCTACCTGTATGCCACGGGTCTAATCTCTTATCCCAGCTACTCAGGTAAAATGGTAATACAAAAGTGCAAGGCTAGAGCTCTATTTAAAATAAAAGAATAAGGTGCTAAGAAAAAAAAAACAAACTAATGGGTTTGAGTTCAGGCAGATTACGTCTCATTCAAAGGGAAAGGTGAGCTTGTGCTATAAATCTTCTGAAACTAATGGAAAAATCTCCCACGCCATTCTGCATGCTTCAGAAGAGCAGGTCATCACCCAGCTCACTATTATCTTTGACTCATATTGCTTCAGTCTTTCTATCACAAATAACTTCATTTGCTGATGGGCCACCCACCAGCGTTACTCCCGCTGCGGTGCCCACAGGCAGGACCCTATGGGGTCCCTGCCCAGGGAAATGTATGCCCACCCTCCCAAAGGGCTGCGTCTTTGCTCCATACTTTGCTGCTACCCTCTCCGTGTCCCAGCCCAGCCTGCAGGCTCATTAAGATTAGAAAGAGAAGCAGGACCTACATTTAGTCCTCCCCATTGCTGGTGAGAGCCAACAGACCCAAGAGCTTTCTGGTGCTCCAGCAACAAGTGCTCCCTGAAAGGTGCCTGAGGACATGAGAGCCCCAGGAAAGCCAACTCTATTGGTCTGCAAATATTTTCAAAGCCCCTGTGGATGCTGACAGAGACGCATCGGATTTGGGGTTTAGGGGCTGGAAAGCCAGTGACACTGAGTCAGGAGAGAGATCTCTGCCTCTTCCAGCCTCGCCAGGCGCAGATAGGGCTGCTACAGAGCAATAGTGCTGTTGCCCTTAACTACACTCTTGGCCTCTGACCTCAGTCCACATGCAAGCGAGTTAAGTGGAAAACCGTGGAAAATGGGTTCCTGAGCTTCCTGGAATTGAATATATTTTAGCAGAAGGCTCTCTACCTAAGCTGCCCCAATTCAAAGCAGAGGAGACCTGATTTAAGAGGGAAGGAGAGGATAGTAGGGTTGAAATGGGGCTATCCCCTCTCCATCTCATACTTACTACTCTTTGGGGGCATATTTTAGTGACATTAATGTAGCTACCATAGGACTGCTCACTTCCAGAACAATACTAGGAACAGGGAACAGCTTTACAGGGTACAGCACATTTTTTTTCCCCTTTAATTTATTGTTCTTGGATATCTCTTTGCTCCCATGATTAGAATGATGTGCATTACAGGAAAACCTCTTTCCAGACAGACACTTGGGATGGTCAGTGAGGACATATTAAGTGGATGAAATACAGAGAGGGCAGAGACGGTTTAGAAGGGAGAATGGCACTAATCACCACAGCAGAGCTGAAGAGAGAAACAGTAGCTGCAATACTGAGCTTATCTTTCCTGGTAAATGTTCTGATGTCCTTGCAAGGACAAGATAGTGCTATTGTTCAGGGCTGCCATGGATCACCTCTGTGTCAGAGATGGAGAACCCATTTGGGCAGAAAAAAGGGCTAACTGTGGTTTTCAAGCACTCACTGGGATGCTTCTGGGAGTCAGAAAAGCTAAACTGGCTTCTTCCTTTGCCTGCTCCATGATAAAGTCAATAGTAAATGCCACGAGGACACTTCAGTGCTGTCCCCTCTATCAGAGATTATGATATGTGTTTGGAAACATCAGAGGTCTCTGCAGTTTTGTGGAGACTGGCAGTTTGGAGAATTCAGAAGCATTTCTGACCCATATCCTTTGAGCTGCTGCCAGTCTGGAGGGAGAAAAGTCAACCCACATGTTCAGGGGCTGAGCTGCTGACAAGCTCTGGCTCTGATGCTGGCATCTCTCTCGCCCTGAGGCAAATTATGTCTGCATTACCTGTCCTGTCTCCCGTTCTGCCCCCTGGCATATGAAACAGGACATAATACATCCCACAAATGGGAGAAATTAGACTCTTACAGGTTTCTAGGCTGGTGGGAACATGTCCATCACCTGCTCTCACCTTGCACAACACCTGCACACTGGGACTCTTTCACCTGTCAATGTAACCATCAGCTATACGTCAGGCACAGCACATCTCATTGGAAAATATCCGGCTTCATTTAAGGATATGAAGTGACTGGATATCCCTCCCTTTCCCACAAAGTTTGTTCCAGTGCTTAATTTCCACTGTGGGCACATGTTTACATTCCCTGTGTTGTCTAAATACCTCCCACTTCAACCACCACTTCCCCAGTCTCTTTTTGCCTTTTTCATTTAAAGCTTCCACTGTGCTGCCAGAAATGTCCCCCATATATGTGGGCCTTATCCTTCTCTTGGGCTACCTAATGTCACAAGCAGAGTTCTGTTGCATTTCTCAGCTGTTAAATCACTCATGTGGCTCTTCTCTAATCTTACAAAGTTGGGTATTTTTTTTTAAATATAAACCAGCAGGCTTATACACCATATCCAATACTGGCATCACAAATGTAGCATAACAAGATCTTACCAACTCCCTACGGTTTCTCGATAGTCTTCTGTCTTTTCTTTCCACTCACTTAAGTACTTTACCAATCTCACATAGCTGTATGCCCCCTTCTCCCACTCTCCAGCTCTCACATAAAACACAATGTTAACAGACCTGAATATCACAAGCCCTTAAAATTCTGGAAATATTCAGCCTGAAGGATGGTAATTTACTTCTTCCTGTGCCTGCAGATCATGCCATAAACTAAGTTTCTACAGAAGCCTTGCCTCAGTGATGGAAACAGTGGGGGTTTTTTTCTGTTATTTCTTTTGATTTCCCTCATTTATTGTGACCAACTAGAGTAGTACAGTCTTGGCTGTAATGCAGGTACGGCGATGGGTTTGGTTATTGACCACAGCCGCTGACATCTGGAGACAGAAGGCTCTTCTCCAGCTACATCTGAGCTCACGCCTGGGGATTACACTCAGGGCTTGGGATGTCTCTTGCTCCAGGCCGGGAAGCCAACATTCACAGGTTCCACGGTGGAGAAAGCATGTGAGGTAATTGCAGAACACGTCCCAGTGCATGAAATGTGAGCTTGATCAGGGTTAGGTCCAAGGCAATTCTTCCTACATTCTTTGAGTCCTGCTGACGCCGGCGTTCGGAGGCTCAGGCTTCCTCTCGCGTTTTCCCGTGTCAGCAGAACTGACGACACGAATTGACTTCAGCGCATCTGATTTGCAAGTTCCTGTTCTTCTGCGTTTTATCCTGCCACTCTGTAATTACAGAGACCTAAGGACTAGGAGCCCAAGGACCGGGACAGTGGGTTTTAAAATGAGTTTGAGTTGTGTCTTGTTCTGCGCTGCAGAGACAGGCACACACAGATGTACAGACACACGTGCAGAAACATTTTCAAGGCTGCCAGAAGGAAATGGCAAAACCAACTCAAACTGTGACATGAAGAAAATACTGGTATTGGTGTTAAGTGTGACTTTGCTCATTTTTTTTTTTTTTGCTTCTTTTTGTAGCCCTCATATGGCACTAGCAACATTGCTACCACAAAACTGAAGTACCAAGAGGTGAAATGATTTCCCCAGGTCCACGCAGTAGACGGGGCTTGCACATTCCTATTCAAAACATGACTTCTCTGGCTAGCATTTTGAGAGGTTTCAGTGGGACTAAGCAGCCTCTGCATCCATAAAGAAATATGTACTTTAAGGATAGGGAGGCTCAATCCCATCTCTTGTTTCAACAGACAAGCTCCTGTGGTCCAGGTCTTTGGGCTAGCACTATGGCCACTGAGCTGTGCCACTGGTGGGACCTGTCAGCCAGCCCTCGGTGTGGCCGAAATGCCAGAGCACAGTGATGCTGAATAAACCCTCTGCTGCATCCTGCTCTTAGGTGCAAATCCTCACAGCGGGGATGGGTCAGCAAGGAGCCTCATCAGGGTCTTCCCTCCACGAGAAGTTTGGCATCCCAGACACTTCTTCCAGAGGGGATGAGGAGCCAAGGGCTCCTGTGGTCACCCATTAGCGGGTCACATCCCCTGCTATGGAAGTTAAAACATCCACAGGTTTTCATTTAATGGGTGCCTGTCAATAAAAGGTGTGACAGTGGGCAGCACATGGGGCCCTACTGTGTCAGGCATCAGAGAGGGACAGATAAGTCTCTGCAGCACAGCGGCGTGTCTTCCCTCCCAAGGATTTTGGGTGGCAGGAGCTGTGCGCAGAAGCACCCTGAGAAGGCAGCTTTCCCAGCCCTGTCGCCATGGCAGGGGAAGGATTATGGGGAAAGGCCCAAAGGCACAAGCACTCCTGACACAGGAGAGACATGCCAGCCACTGCACAAAGGGCTCTGGAAACAGCCCACAGGTCAGTGAGCTGACTCAGGGACACTCCTCGTTAGCAGGAGGAAGGAGATGAGTTAATGGGAGTCCTGCGGCTCTGCAGCCATGCACAGCTTCCAGTTCCTGCTCTTCAGCTTCTCCTTTCCTTCCCGGTAGTGGAGGTGACTTCCCCGCCTCGGGGCTGCCTCTCCCATGGTGCAGGGCCTTGCCCCATCTCGAAGGAGTTTCAGCAGCTACTTGGGGCTTGCTGTTGTTTTTGCAGGCCTGGCCAGCAGCCTTGAAGGTGCCAGCCTGAGCTCAGAGCTGCCAACGCACAGCTCTGGGGCAGCAGTGACCTACGAGAGGAGTCTTCAGAGACTTTCTCCGTGGCTTGTTCCCTCCCAGGGCAGCTCAGGTGTTTACGAGCATGGGGCTGAGTCTCAATATCTAAGATAACTCCCCCTTTCTGCATCCCAAGGCAGGAGCAGGGCAGTTTTTCCTCAGTCCACACCCACAATCGCTGGAAGAAAACATTTTCACCCCTTCAAGATGAAATGAAATCCAAATGTCTGTACTCCATCCGTCTTTTAGCATCATCCCTCTCTACATCAGAAGTGACGACAGCAAGTGCCAGCGCAGGGTATTCTGTCCTCGGCTGCAGGCGCCTGTGCCCGGGAGGTGGCGACAGTCCCCTTCGCACACCGCACACCCAGTCTCGCACACCCCGTACCGCATCACCCGTATCGCGCACACCGCACACCCCGTACCGCACACCCCATTCTGCACACCACACACCCTGTCCTGCACACACCCTGTACTACATACTACAACCCCCATACTGCACATCCCACACCACAAATCCCATACCACACAGCCCATACTGTATACCCTGCACCGCACACAACACCCCCCCCATCCCATACCACACACCCCATGCTGCACACCCCACACCGCCCACCCCACACCAGCGCCTGAAGATGCACAGATGCCTGAGGGCCAGGAAAAAACACACCCCTCCAGTGAGCAGCACAGAGGGGAGCCACACCAACACATGTGCACCTGGGTAAAAGCACTTTGGGTTGCTCTAAGTTATTTTTCCTCTCCTATAGGAATAAGCTATGCCTGTGCAACAGTACTTACCCCGACTGAATTTAGACAGCAAAACTTTTGGATGAGGGCAATTCCCTAGGCAGATTAAAAAAAAACCAAACCCAAACAAACACTGACCTGCCTACCTACCACATATTTCACCTCTGAAAAAGGGCTGAGGATCCTCAGATTTTTAAAAGGACAGTCCTGCTGAAGACCATGCCCAGAAACCTGGTCCTGAAATCAGGACTTGTGAGTAGATAAGTCACTTAAACAAGCAGTTGTATTAGAGCTGGTACATGATCATTTTCAAAGTAACACTTGCCCTTTTAAAAGATGTAGCTGACAAATCCAAGAAACAGGACAGGTGCAGTCATAATGTGTTGTGCTCCATAAGAGCAGTTTGAACACCACTCTTTTAATGAACAGTGGGTTAGAAGTCCTGCCAACAGCCTGCTCATATTATTATTACTACGACTACTAATAACTATCATTAGTTATTAGCTCATACATACGGCACACTGCAGGCAGAGCCATACACCACCTGACACACTGGTTCCTGTGCTAGTGTTGTATGGTATTGTGGTTTTTATTTGTATGCTTTCTATCTTGATCAGCTTTCCTGCTGAATGCTTGCCCAAAACATAAGGCATGGATTTATTTGACCCTCTATTTTTACTGACCAACAGGGCACTCATAATGCTGCACATGCTATACCCCACTTGCTCCTCTCCATCTCCCACAGAAGTATGCATGCACGCTTCTGCTTTGGTTCCCCTTTATTTGGGTTGTCCACCTTTTAGGTTTGAGCTTTGTTCACGCTTGTGGTTTTAACTACGTTGGCAACAGCAGAAGTGATGGTCCCAGGGGTACACGTCTAACAGTTACGCTGAGCCATTGCAATAATGTGCAGCTGACAAAAGGACCGGTGCTGCTGCCTCTCCAGGTGTGTATTCCAGGAGCTTCATCCGCGCCAGACCTCATGCTTATTTGACCCTGTGGGAGCTGATTCATCTCACTGCGTGGACAGAAAGTACCAAAGAGCAAAGCAAATATTATTGGGCTACTTTAGCAGTCTGAAAGTGGCTCAGAGAGGTGTCAGGGCAAGCCTGGTCAGAGGGAGAGGGGTAGAGCAGGTGGCTGCGCCTCACAGAGAGTAGCACTGTCCTCTGCAGCAGGAATAAGCTGTACACAGGACATCTAGCCTTGTCATCAGGACAGCTTGTAGCTGTAAATAACAGGCTTAATACCCAATATTATTGGCTGACACCTTTTTATGTTTCCTCAGGCAGCAAAAGCTGGGAAATAGTTTCACTCCAGATAGAGCAACACGATTACACCCCACCACCCACTCAGTGTCTCCTTCTTGTTTCTGTAGAGCCAAACCCCTGTGAAGATGCTGCCCTACCTTGTGGATGTAACCTGGAGAAGCAGGGAACATCCTGGTGTCCACCCACAAGATCTCTAACAATCTCTCCTGTGTTTTTTGTAGTTGGGTGAAATGATAAGATGGTAAGCCAGCTCTGGGAACCCAACCTGCCCTGGTCATGCAGGTGGCTGACTCCTGGTTTCAAACTTTTCCTGCCCCCTTGGCAGCTGCAAGGTCAGAATTAAATGGAGGAAATAAGTACTTTGGCTGTCAGCTTTAAAATCTGATAGTGCCTGCAGTAAAATATTTTATTGCACTGGAAAACTGTTGTTTCCTAAGATATTAGTAATTTAAATCTAATTCCAGTGCAGTTTATATCACTTCCTAAAGACTTGTACCATTTTTGGTCCACAGCTTAAATGCCTTTAAGTAAACCTGCTTCACCTTCTAGAGTTGGTTAGCCTTATGTTACACCCTCAGATGGAGGGTCCAAAAAGACACTAAGTGATTTCTAATAGCAACACAGCAAGTATGCTTTGAGTGTAAACAATTTAGCCCTGCATTTTGAAGCTAAGCACTTTGGTCGGTGAATGTGGTATCTGGTTAAGTGACTACTTGTCATCCATCACAAGTTGACCTGCCTCTATTGTGTCTCCAGCTGGTCCTTGAATCATGGGCAAAAATCTGAATCTTAAGGAAGGAGAAAACAAAATTAAGCAGTAATTAACTTACAACATGAGGATATAGGTACGCTGATAGCCAGAATGATCCAGGCAATGTCCATCTTGCTGAGACAGATGGTTGCTCTGTGCTGGGGTTTGTCCCCTTCGGTGACATGGGAGATATTTCCTTGCACCCCAGGTTTCCAGGTCCCTGCAGGAACCAGTCTGTTGAGGAAGTTCCCGGTGGCGGTGGAGCCAGCCGTGGAAATGGGGCTGGACAACCTTGTGGCAGGCGCTGCAGAGAGAGCACTGCCCAGCAAGGTCGTGTTGGTCACCGCACCGTGCTGTGTTGGAGCGGGTCCCTTGGGGTCTCCTGCTCCTGGGGAGGAGACGCTGACGTCAAAACTGGTCTGAACCGAGTGACCCGCTGCTGCTGTTGCAGATCCAGGGCCAGCAAACAGAGGGACGTTTGTACTGAGATTCAAGGTTACCCATGAGTTGTTTTTGCTCAGCATATCCCACATGCCGTAGCGGGTGTGTTTAAAAGGCACCGACACTGCTTCAGGATCAGTTGATGGTCCAGCAGTTGTGGTGGCAAAATCTGCCTCCTGCACCGCCAGCTTGGCCCCGTCCCCTCGCTCTGCTTCCCTAAGGCTTCCCGAGGTGTCGTGGCGGGGAGAAGGGTCCGAGTGCGTAGTTCTTGCCAGCCCCGTGACGTTTGGATCACTGGACGCTGTGGTCTGGGGCTGAAATGGGTGGTCTGTGAAAGGGCTCCTCAGGGTAGGGAAGGGGGAGTGCAGGGTTGTCTTTAGGTAAGGCTCTGAGGACCCTGTGAAGTTGCCTTTGAAAACCTGGAATATTTTCCCCTTGGGGCGAGTCTGTCCGGAGTACAAAGCGCTCTGGTTGTATAAATGGTACGTTTCCTTTTCGCCGACGTGAGGGCCATTTGCTTGCTGCTGCCCGGTGGAAGGGCCTTTCTCTGCTGGGCTGATGGGGCGGGGAATGGTGTGAGTGGACGTGGGAAGGGGTTCTGCTGTGCGGCCGTCTTTGTGGCGAGGTGTTGTTTCCATGGCCGTGATAGTGGTAGTGTCCATTGGGAAGCCCTGAGAGGAGGAGACAGTGGGGGACAGTACCTGAACAGAAAACACCAGCTCTTCTGTCAGTGCCAAGATCAGTAGAACACCTGGAGGGAAAGAACACAGAGAGAGGGTGAGATATCAGCGAGGACCAGCGGACAGGGAACAGCAGTGCTCGCACACCCAGCAGGGAGGAATACCTTCCATCTTCTGCAGGAGGACAGAAGACTTAGCATCCAGGTTTGTCAGCTTCTCTGGGAAAGTAGTGAGAGAAAGGAAAACCCACAGGGGCTGCTGTGGCCCCGTGGCTGTGGAAACAGTGAGGGGAGACCAAGAAGGTTGGGAGGAATCTCTGCAGCAAAGGGAGAGAGGAGCTTGTGGTATGGACTGAGGAGAGAGCTTGAAAATGTAATAGGCAGGTGATTTCCCTGCGGAAGCTACAAAGCATCCTAGTCTTTAGGGGATGAAACAAAAGACGTTTTCATTTTTGTTTTGGCCAGCAGGCCTCCAGATGAATGTCCACATTATTGCAGGGAACTTTAGACCGTTCATTCTTTTTGGCTGCAAAATCCTATATTTGGCTGCCTCCAGTCTTGGATGCCATTAAGCAATCTGGTTTTTTTTGAGAGAGCAGCTGCTTAGCCCTTGCTGAAAATTAGGTCAAGAAGAGATGTCTGATGAGAGGGCTTCCAGGGTTATATATGCTGTCCTTTACTTAGCAACTTCGGAAAATCCGGTCGCTTATTTTAGAGTGTGAGATGTGGAAAATCTCCAGATGTTAAAAATAAGCACAAAGACATAGCTACCCCAGCCACTTTGAAAAGCCACGTGATTAGTAGGAGTCTGACCCAATCTAACCCAACTGCCCTTCACACCCATATACGAATGTTTGGTTATAACCTGTTCTGGGCTCACACCTGCTGTGGGATGGGGTTGTGTGAAGTTTGCCTCCCGCCACCCTCCGTAGCGCACATCATTTCCTGAGGTGCCAGATTCACACTGCTGGGAACATCAATTCTTCCATTTATTCCTTGTCCAGATAATGGACGTGGGCAGCTGCAGAAGCATGAGCCTCCCCAGGACGCCGGGCTAATACACCGGGAGTTAGCGTGACCTGCAGGGACCACATCAATCACAAGTCACCATTTCCATATGCTGAAGCTGTCGAGTGTAATGTGGATCTCTGCCCACTAGGAAGCACACAGAATAAATCCATTTTGCACAGTCCACTGAGCATCATCAGATGGCACCATTAGCACTGTGCTAGTGTGAATTTCAACCGGCCGTGTCAAGGTGAAAAGTGTCGTCACAGTCTTAAATCAGAGAGACAAGTTCGTGAAAGCTGCAGGACTCCAAATTGGGTAACGATCCCTTTCCAGTCAAGGCTGTGGAGTACCTTCCTGCCTCCTTCTCCACCCTTCCTGGGCTTGCTAGTTTTCCCCATAAGTGTGGTTATGCTATTCAGTTCTACCCTACTTGAGAATATCTGTCACAGACATCCACAAAAAAGTAAGACAAGGACTTGGGGAAATGGAAGAGGATCTCTGATTAGGCGTCCACTTGGCCCTAGAGCTCCGTTGCATGTTGGGCAGATGTGAATGTCACGAAATGTGCTTGGTGTGAATCCTGTCAATCATTCATGCCCATTCGCAAGCAATGCAAAAGCTCACCCATGGAGCAGGACCCGTTCCTCTTACCCACCCAGATGCTCTACTCAGGTCACTATCATCAGTTCTGAACCAGAAAAGCCCAGAGCTCAACAAAATTCACCTCATCTTGTCCCCAGCAGTCTCCTATTACTTCACAGAGAATCCAGAAGATGAAAACACTGTCTGGATAACATGGCGAGAGCCACTTTCCACTGACTGCTGCTAAAATTCTCTATTTTTAATTTTTACATCTGAAATAAATATCTCTGCCAAATAAACCATTGCCTAGGATGCTGCTTCCCAGTTCCCAGCTAGTCACAGCCGATACACTCTTAGCAGAACACCTATTCAAAGTAAAAAACTCCATTTTCTGTACACTGAGATGCAACCAGGAGAGCAGATCGTGCTATATTCACAGAGCATCACTCTTGGAAACGAAAGACAGGAGTTATCTTCACATTTTTGGCAGGACTTACTCTGAGGTCAAGGTCAAAGCAGATATCCTGGTGTCCATATGGCTAATATTTCATGCCAAGACAAGTTGCTGCCACAGAACAAATTCAAAGAGGAAAGCATGACAATTTATGTTGGATTTGCTGTGTGGAGATAATGTTTCAGGAAACTTCAGGCCTGCTGTTCTGAGCACACAAGAAGAAGCACATAGGCAGATCTTATGAGATACTAGATTATAATGATTGTAAAGCCTGATACATATTTTTTTTTTAATGTTCTTTGTGCAACTGCATTTTTTCCCACCTCATGCACAGAAAAACATCTCTGTTGGGTTAATGGCTTTCTCTAGGATTATTCCTTAAGGAATAAGGAAGTTGTCAGCTTTTCTACATGTTGTGCCCTGGGGTTAGAAACCCCGATCTTTGGCTAAAACCTACCTAATATCCATCTCCACCTCTTGAAACACTGATAAATCGGAAGCCTGCTGCTATGAAGATTTATGATCTCTCTGGGGCAGTCTGCTGTGGCAGCGGGTCACCACACATCAGGCATGTGAAGCCAGATGCGTTTAGCTAGTACCTTCAGGTGGCTTGTAAAGTAGGAATAATTATTCAGAGGAAATACTACATCAGAAGTAATTTATCTGACAATAAACAATAATCCCCGTGACATTAGGCTGTCTCAGGCTGTGGCAGTCAGGTTTTGCTCACCTGCTAGGCTCCCTTTTAGCAGCCTCCCTCTGCAGAGCCACCGTGGCCCCATAAACTACAGCTTCTTAGGACCCTTTTTTTTCACTAGTTGACGGACTGCAGTAATTCCTCCAAGGATAACCAGAGCTAATCTGTCCCCCTAATGCCTGAAAAAAAATATTCAGACTGTAAAAATAGACAGTGCTATATATTTTGGGAGAACCAGCTGATATTAAGGACTTCATGGTGGGCTTTGCTGGCCCTGTCACTTGAGGATCTGCAATGTATTACAAAGCGGGACTCTTACCAAGGGCCCCGATATTAGAGGGCCCTGTTTGGCAACTTTGGTTTAAGCCTAGGAATATGCTATTCTGAATTTCTATACTAAGGCACAGGAGGCATTTGCCACAGAAATGGACTTAACCAGCCTCTTCAAATTTCTTCCCTTCTCAACCTCTGTCTCTGCTTCACAAATGCACCTGGACTTGAGTAAAGGGCCATGGTGGGTACACCACCAGTTGTCTCCTGGTGTCTCAGTTTACCCTCCATCAGACTACCCCTGAAAGGAAACTTTCTGCTTGCTATCAAGTTGTCATGGCCAAAGTTCTGATATCCCAGGGAGGGTGCTACATAGGAGATGCTCTTGGTCGATTCCAAGTGCAGTCCTGCTGCTCTTGGTCAAATTCTTTCAGTTTTGGCTGCCTAAGACTCTTAGGACTGATCTTATGGAGAGCCTGAGCCCTCTGGGGTAAGGACTGGTGGTCCTTATTATCTGATGTAAGCAAATCATAATTAATTGTATTTTCAAAGGTCAGTTCACACTATTATGTTTTTTTTCATAAGGGGCCATTTTTAAGATATAGGAGCTCATGCTCAGAAGGGGTGAAACTGATTTGGCTTTCAAATGTTGTGTATCAAATTCCCACTTCTGGAGTCTAATTTTATGCCTACACTAAAGCCATTCAACCCTAAAGAGAAGGTTGAGTTGACCTGACATCTCTGTGGTGTCATCCTGGGGTCCTGCACAGTGCACCAGGAAGGGAATATTAAGTACAAAATGAACTAACTCAGGGATGAAGAACAACAAAGTGGACACAGAGGGTGCCGGTGTGCATTTAGCCATAAAAACTCCATCCTGACAACATGGTGCAATTGTTCAAATCTCAACAGGAAACCCCTGCGGTGCTCCTTCCCATTGCACACTCACACAAGGAGTCCAGAAATGGTGTGCACAGTTCTACACATGAAGGAAATGAAGGTTTGCCTTTACAGCAATGTTGTAAAAGACTCTGGTTGATGTCTTCAGCGAGTCTCTGAAAAGTCAGGGGTTGCGAATATTTTGCTTTCCCAGACTAGGAAAACTGCAGGGTTCTATGATTTGGGAACTTCCTCATGACTCTTTTATTGACACGCAGGAGGCAGAACCACCTCCCTCCAAACCAGAAACAACAAAGCGATTCAGACCCCAGCAGCTGTTTCGTCTCAGGACCTCGGGAGCCCCTGCTTAGCAGCCAGGGTCCTGGCATAGGGTAACATGAAAAGGCTCCATGTAGGAGCTAATTCCGCCTGGTGCTGCACGGGACACTTCATGGGCACTTCGAGAACAGCCTTTGTGCCTGACATGGCAGAGCGGGCATGTGGTAGTTGAGTCAGCACCTCCTTTAAACAACACAAACTTAACAGAACTTCTGATCTAAAGCCCATGGAAAGGTTCCCAATGACTTTAGTGGGCTTTGGACCAAGTCCTAATTGCCAAATATCCAGTGGAAACTTTTTTCTACAGCGAATGACTACGCACAGCAAGCTCAGTCTGGCGTTTGACCCCTTCTGGCCTCTGCTGCCTCGGACCTTGCAGCAAGACAAACAGAGCCACCCTGAGCAGCGCTTGGCAAACATTTTTGCTGTAGGAAGCCAGGCAGAGATCTACTGCTGGACTTGTTATTTCAGGCTGCTGTGGGCAAGGGAAGCAGGGGGAGCCATCCAACAAAGGACTATTATCTACAGACCCATGGCTGGGGTGCACGTGGACACTGTAGGGATGCTGAAGCCTCTCCATGCTTCTAACAGTCTTGATTTACTGACAGCAAGAGAAGGTTGTGCAAAACCTGTTCAAAGCCACAGCAATGTTACTGTCAGTGAAATCTTTCTTCACAGCACCATTAACTTCTAGCGTTTCTCTCGGCAAATCCGAAACGTTACCGGGAGCAAAACGGATCTTTAATAGCCAGAAACTGTGCAGAAAGTATGTGTTACTGGTTTTGTTACGGTCATTTGCTTTGGAATCTGTCAAAGCAATATGACTTTCACTCCCAATAAAGCAGTCGTTGTACAAACAAAGAGTTAAAGCAAATTTCATCTCCACAATGAAGAACTGAGGGAAGAAAAAAAGTAGGTTACTCTGCCTAGAAAATTTCTCTTCCCTGCCCTCCCGTTGCTGGCTGTCATGCCAGAACTCCTAGATGCTAGCTTACAAGTTACTGCCTGTTTTCCCCTGTAAGTATTAGACAGGGTGATCAACCTCTGCTTCAAAACACAATGTATTTGGTAAAAAGCAGGGAAGGAGACACACCGGGTAACAGCATTATTTGCAGCAACGTAAAAGCACCAGCAGAAGCTCTGGAAATCACATGCACAAACACAAATTAGGCAGTACTTACTGAGGGTCCCTGTGCAACAACAGTAAGGGTAGCTACAGTTTTCACGTGGCCAGAACATCCCGGTCCTTTACCAATACAAAACCCACCACAGAACAACACCATTATTGTCTCTAAGATGCACATCCCTCACGGACTTTTGAGAGATTGAGTCTGCAAGTTAAAATTTGTTTCTTGTCCTCGGGTGCTTCAAACAATGGGTGATGCAAATAGGACAGTGCCATGCAGTTACAGAGCAGGCAGCTCCCAATCTGTTCTCCTGCTGCACGGCAGACTCACAGATACTGTGAGAATAGGTGCTTTAGAAATGCTTCAGATCCCCTATTCAGCTAAACATATACAGACATCCAAGCTGTGGAACCTTGTGAAAGGGCTCGCTGACAATCTAGGACAACAGTAATTACCGAGAGGAGGGTAATAAAAAGAAAGAGCCTGACTCTAGCTGCTTGCTCAAGGTAATGACTTACCTGAAAATATCATTTGGACTTGTCAGCAGACATCCTCACCTGCTCACATCACACAGATTTGGAAGCTTCATCCCTCAGTAGAAAAAGGGGGGGAAAAAAAAAAGCACCGTCTTCTCCCCAGCAAGGCTGCTGCATGCAGGAGTTGCTGTTATTGTTGGAACTGGTTTGGAGGAATGAGGACAGAGACAGCCCAGGCAGGCGTGTCTTGCAGGGCTGTGCAGCGAGAGGGCTTGCTCCTTTATGGAGTACCTTTGCAACTGCAAAGCAAGATTACTTACAGAGCCAGTCCCCCTCGCTGCCAGCAGATCGAAGGGCTGCTTGGTATTCCAGCTTGGTTTCCCATCAAGTCCAGATACAGTTTGTCTGACACGGGTCTATTCAGATGCCAGAGGATTGCTGGCAGTTCTCGTTTTCTGGGAACAAAACAGCAACAAGCACCCCAGCTGCACGTCCTTGGGAGGCTGTTCAGTCCCTATTTCAAGGCAGAGTGCCCTCCTTCCAGCACAGCGTTCAGCTTTTTGTGTGTGGATGGGTTTTACAGAACTCCCTCCTGCTTCTGTACCTCCACCAGGCTTTCCACTTCATTCAATTATCTCTAATGATATTAATATTCCTGTCAGAGGAAAATACGGAAAATGAAATAGCAATCCTCTTCTCTCCTTCTCCTTCCTTGGCATCAAAATGCATATTCTGCATTTTATTTCTTCACTCCTCAGGGGCTAACAGGCAATTTCTACTTTGTAACCATAAAAAAGTCCACAGATCCTGTGATTCCTGAAACTGTAATCCTGCCCCCCCACCTCCCCTTCCTTCCTTTATTCTGCTTCTGTCTTTCCCTCCGGCACAGCTGGGTGTCTGGAAGAATGGTGCCTGGAGAACATAAAAATGTGCCCTGTGAAGCCACCTACCAGTCCCTCAAATGCCAGAGGCAGATGTTAAGAGTACAACAAGTTGGGGGATTCCTGGGAGCGGCATAGGAATCCCTCAGGAGTCAGAATCAGTCTTTGATTTGGAGCCCCTGTCATATCCAGGAGTGCTCCAACAGCCTGAGTGATTTGGCTATGGGCTTCTCCCAAAATTCATTCCTAATATTTTGCTAGAGATAAAAGCCTCTTCCTCCTTCTATCCTACCAGGTGCAAAGGTTCTCCTTTCTCAGGTCTTGGATACAAGCATGTTCCAACTTGATTTTCTTTTTGATGCCATGGCCAAATCAGAAAGGAACAATGCTGTGATGATAGGTGTGAAATTTGACAGCACTAGCAGCTACGGGGCCTCTCACAGGGACCCCAGTGCTGATTTTTGGGGACTGAAACTCCTATCAGAAGGCCAGGCAGGTGCGTATGTTGTATCACAAGAATATTTTACCTGTAGTTACATAAACTCTTTTCACGGTCACGATCACTTCTGGGGGGATGTGGAAAGACAGACCACAAATGATATCCTTAGACCTGCTTTGCAAGCCTGTGCTCTTGTGCTGATGCTCCTTTTCTCCCTGCCCTTTCACCCTTACTGGTTCCAGTTTGAAGGTTTTTCTAAATAAAGGTATTCAGTGCATTGTAATACCACAATCCTCATCCAGCCCCTCCTCCGCCTCCCACCCTCCCCTGGGTCCTCACAACTACCAGCTTGTTTGGCAGTTTCCAAAACACAGGGCTGATTAAGAGCTTGCTGCTGAAGCAATGATTTAGCAGAAACCTACAGCTGGTGTAACTAGAGAACTATGCCACGTATTTTAACCTTTGCTGGAGGATCTGCCACATCTGTAAGTAGTAACTCATCACGGATTTCTTCCCCCTGTGCTGGCATGGATGGAAACATATGGCTCAAAATTGCAGAGACCGTAGTTAGGAATTTCAGATGAAAAGCCTTCGAAAGGACAGAGGCTCTATGCCTTCTCTTGTCCAAAAACACATGGAACAAACCAAAATCAATTTTAAAAGCATATGAGCGTTCCTTGGTCTGACAGCTCCTCCCTCACACAAAGCTTGTCCAGCCCCAGCTTTGCAAATGCACATCCCCTCCTTTCCAGCCTTTACTTGGCAGCAGTTTTTGTTGGCAGGATGCTGTTGCCAAGGGAGACAGAAAGGATGTGCAGCTGGCTTTTCTTTCACCTGCACTTAGTGCTGCTGATCCTATTTATGTTACTGCAGAACCTTTGGCTTCTAAGAGACCTACCATCAATGTCACTGGACCTTTTGAAGAGTTTTGACAATGACACAAATAGCTATGGCCTCTGATGGAAAGCTTAAAATAGGATCTTGCCAAAGAGAGGATATAGTTGGTGTCACAGATGCTGACTCAAGCAAGGGTATCCATTTCACAAGCAGCATTAAGAAGGGGGAAAAGAGGATTCAAACCCATCTTAAAAAGGTTTCTGACAACCTCCCAAAGAAGTCTGTAACTTCAGAAATGTAAGAGTTACATGCCTAGTCGAAGGTAACTGTGGCTCTGGTGTGGAATTCACCCCATCCCCAAGTTGACTGGTACCCTGGAGAGGCTCCTCTCTTGCCATTAGCAAAAGAAGTCACATAGAGGATATTGAGCTTCAACTAGACAACTAGCTTTCAGGTGATGAAAATTAGGTGAGATGAATCCCACCTTGAGGATTTGTTTAGCACAATAAATATAAGTGATGTTTCCAAAGGTGAAATGTAGTCTCTGTATTGCAATACTTTCCAGGAGAGGAATTCCACTGCTTTGGCCATTCAGAACATGTTTCTACTGAACACCAGACAACAAGCCTTAGAAAGCAACACTTCATTGGCATGAAGAGTGGACTAGAGCAGGGCCTGGCATCCTGTCCACGCTAATGCATTAGGAAGCATTTTTCTTTCCCATATTAGAGGGTAAGTGGGCAAGCACTAATCTGTCTGAAGCTAGGAGCTGCTGCCTCTCAGAGAGACAGCACGGTACCGATGAGCTGCGCCTGACCCCTGCAAGGCAAGACGTCTGGCACCTGCTGAACTGGAAAGCATCAGATAGTATGGGGAAGTGGGAGCCGCTTCATGCAGAAGCCTTTTTCTGAAAAATCACAGCTCCTAGATCTGCTGCACTCCTTTCAAAAGCCTCCCACTTGCAGTTGGAGATAACCAAGTCAGAGGCTTCTGATTCCAGCACCAGATGATAGGTCTTTTCCAAACCCAATTTCTTCAGGCCTCCAGCTCTTAGGAATTTACACTGACTTTCCTATCAATCGAGGATGCTTACTCAAGACTTAGGACTCTCTTTACAGCACAGTAATTTTTAGCTTGCCTTTTCTAACAAAACATTTACAGGAACAGGCTGTCTATCCCTCTGCCCATCTTTCCCAGCAGTTTCTGATCCATGGCTGATTTCAAATATTGTAACATGCAGTATGACAACTGGCAAGGAGGCAGAGCAGAGCGCTGCGCTCACAGATCCCTCTGCTTTGACGATGCAGACCTTTTTTCCTTTCCCTACTTGCAAAGGCTGTGCTCCCATTCTCCAGCTGCAGTTACAGGAGTGTTGATACTGCAGCCAGAAGGGATGCTATAGTTATGCACAGGCTGACTAACTTCTACAAACCCTGAAGGTGTTTCAGTCATTTTGGCTGTTTGCTGAAAGTAATTTGGATGATTTATTACTTATGCCCCCTTCACACACATTATTACCTCCAAGTGCCTGGTTATCCTTGTGCTCGATCTCAAATGAGATCTTGTAATAAGGAGCTTGCACTGATTTGTTATGTGAGCAGGTAACATGCTATAAGAAACCAACTATTGTATTTACCTGCAGGAAAGCTTTACTCTGATTTTTGAACCATTTTCCAGTTTAAGGAAAAGGGATGTTGTGCCTCAGAGTGAGTAAAGGACTTGTTAAGGGGCTTTTGTACTTGTACACTGTCTCAGTTTATCATCGGACAACTGAGAACCAAATCAGGTCAGGATCAAAGGAGTCAGCATTTCCATTACGGGGGGCTGACTACTGGTTTGGGGGAAGAAAGGGTCAGTAGGGGGGAATGGGAATTATTGAGTGAGAACAATTCCCCAGGGACTTGGGCTATAAAAGGTAGTGAGAGTTTCCATGTCCAGATTTTCTACTGTGAGCACAGCCTGAGGATGTCAGGTTACACATAAATCAGCTGCAACGTGCGGCTCTTCTTATCTGCTGGATTATATAGGGCTTGCATAGCCTCCAGAGTGGATGTTAAGGTTGCTAGGGAAAGAAGGCAGCAGTTTTAGTTTCTGTTCGTCCTTCCTACATCTAGTAAGAGCTTTCTCTTGGCTTTTGGAACTAAAGATTGTATTGCCTCTTAGCTGTTTCAAGTTCAGACGAGGCTGGTTTCAGAATAACCTGGATATCCACTGTGGCCCAGCTCCACCGAGCCCCACGAGTGTGGTCTGTGAGCTACTCTGCAAGGAGGTCTGCCCAGGAGGGGGTCAGCAAAGCCCCTTCACAGCCTGTGCTTCATGGAGGTGCATGCTTGAAACTCAACGAATGCCAGGGGTGCATGTTCCATTAGAACATGGAAAGATCTAATTCCCCTCTTGAAAATATCAGCTGCTCACTGAAGAGTTGAAGAAAGGGTGGTTTTGCTTCATTCTGTGAATTGCAAGATTACACAGGTATTGAGCTATGGATTTTTTTGCCATCCTTTGAAGCTGGGTATTGGTTTGGAAGGAAAGATGGTCCAACCTGGTGTAGTAAATTGTACATTCTTATACGGAAGGTCACAGCAGCAGCCGGATATAATTTCTGCTAATGACAGCAGGACTCTGCTGCTTGTATTTCACTCAGTGTTATTACTCCTGAATTAGATTCAAGAGGGGGAGATATGCAATATCATACACAAAGAACATAAGGGTGAGATGGCATGGTGATGCAGCATACTTGATTAGCCAGGGGATCAGGAATTCAAGTGGAAATATATATGAAGTTAGGAATAGGATCTCACTTTATAAAAATATGCTTCATCAACTCTGCAGTTTGTTACTGCACTTCATTCTTCCTATTCAGCATGAATGCAGTTACACAACAACGTTTCACCTTTCTGAGTGGATGGCCTCTTTTTGCATGCACATTTCCAGTGTTTTAAAAAATATTCTGCTATCATTAGGCATGTGCTACTTCCAAATGGTATTTTGAACATGTATTGGTCTTGACTTTTCATGGGAACACACATGGCATACCAGAAACATCATGTATTTAAATGCTTTAAGTGTAGATAGTGGACTCGGGTCATGAGAGCTTCATCCTGCCTTAAATACGACAGGCTTGCATTGTGATATGCTGCTTCTTTGCACCACCGACATAGATCCACTGTTTGGAACAACAGTAACAAGCATAAGCCCTCTCACAGCATTATTTGCATAGTACTTTACAGGTAAGATCTTTTATTTGTCTGTCCTTTCTGGTTAAACCTGCCTCTCTTCATATTCAGGAGTGAATTTGCTTTGCCCATTCCTGAAATGTCATCACCTCCACACTTAATTTTGTTTTGGAAGGGAATTGATCTGACAACCCTAACAACTTCTGACTGTTCACAGAACAGCCCTTGTGAGGAGATTAAACGTACTAGCTTCCCCATGCTGCCCTGTCAGCATGCAGCCCTTTGGGACCTTCTCTTGATATGAAAGTGAGCTCAGCCTCAGTGTTCGTTCATCCTTGACTTCTGTTTCGTTAATACCAGTCATGTTGTTGATGATATGACGTGGACGTCTTATCTCTCTCCTTCCCCCTCTAGCAACTACACCGGGAGCCTAATGTGCCTTCAGTCAGGCTATTACGCAGTTCCCAAAGAGCAGTACTTACTCTTCAGCTGCTGCTGATGGGTGCAGGAGTCAGCATCAGCAGGAAAAACAGAGCTCTGCCCTTCTCCCTCTCCCCTGCACCATCTGCCTTCCAGGTCAAGGCATCTATGCCACGCAGATGGCTGCCGAGAGCGCCAGGGGCTCAGACACCTCTGCCCTTACACCAGACCTGCAGACTGGGTGACCCACGCTGCAAAAGCATCGCAGGAACAAAGCCCTGAGGTGCTTGTCCTAACGTTTTGCCATGCAACATGTCTCTCTCCCTGGGATCTGACTGCTCTGCTCTTCAAGCCCATTGATTTTACCTTTTCTTTCCCCCCAGTGGAAGTGCAGAAATGCCAGCCATGTAACTGGAACGTTCGATTTTTGGGAGTTTCCGTGCCGCCTCGGTGGGACCACCTGGGCTCGCTGCACTGCCCTTATCACACGTGATTGCCTGGGTCCCGGGGAGGGCTGGAGATTTCCTGATGCATCGGCAACAAACTTCAAACACAGCTATGGGCTCTTTCCTCAGAAACAACACGAGTGCAAATGTACCCAGTGGTGCATTTGGAAAGACAAATTCATCTCTGAAATAGCTAATGACATCTTTTTACTGCTTACATCGCTCTGATCCAGGCTTGCATTGGTCAGGGCTTAATTTATTAATATACAAAATGTAACCTTGAAACTAGGGTGCAGCAGAGCTAATGACCAATGAAGAACTTTCTGTTAAGCACTCTGAATGAGGTACAATTGAACGTCACTCGGGGACCTTGGCAGACAGACGCTGGAAGAGCTGCGCGGCAGTCAGACGCTATGTTCCCATGAAACGCAATGATAACACTGACATAAGTGTTTTGTTGTCACACTTCTGCCTTATTACATTTTCCCTTTCCTCTTTCTCTCTTTTTAAGCATTCTCAGCTGTCACTGTACCCGAGCAGTGGAATTATTCCCACAGTAAAGTGCAGTATCGGAAAGCCGTTCTGTTTGGAGACAGAGCACTAAGTGCAGCCTACCAGTGCTAAAGCTGCAGGGGAACACAGACTTTGCATTAACCTTAACTACTGTGGCCAAGAGAATATATGAGCAATGGCCTTAGTAAAGGTCAGGGCACTGGGAGGAAGAAATATCAAGGAGCATTAGACAAAGGACATAATTTTAAGATAAAGTGCTGAGTTTCATCCCCATTCAATATGAGTTGAAAGGACTGGATGGAAATAAATAACAGAAGCCTTGCTTGAGGGACCAATTCCATGGCTATTGATAGTATGTCAGGAAAAGTCCGCTGGGACATATGGTGGCTTCTGCTGCACGGGTGTAAATCCAGGAAAGCTCCTCTGCAATTAGTAAGATTATTCAGTGCACAAATGACTCTGAGAGGAGAACACAGGAAACATTAAAAAAAACAGTGGAAGTAAAACATAGTTGCACACTGAAGACCCATGACCAAATGAGAAGAAATGATCTGGAGATCAATCACATAATCACAGGATGTGTTAGGTTGGAAGGGATCTGTAAAGGTCATCTAGTCCGACCCCCCAGCAGTAAGCAGGGACACCTTTAACTAGACCTGATTCCTCAGAGCTTCATCAAGCCTGATCTTGAATGTCTCCACAGATGGGGGCTCTACCACCTCTGTGGGTGACCTGTTCCAGTAATGGCAATTAAGAACTGTAAGGAGTAGTCAAAGGAGTGTAAAGGTTCATCTTTTGTTCTCTTCAAATCTGGGTGCTGGGTGTGACATCTGAATCTATCACAACAGCTCAGCACCACTGTTTGGTGCTTACTTCCTCCCTTTACCTGGTTTGCTGGAATTTAGCATTTCAGTCAGATAGGAGATAAAATAAAATAAAACTCAAGTACTTGAATACCAAAGATATAGAGAACAGCTGCTTGGCCCCAGACTGTTCTCCAACAGTAACTCCTATCTGGTAGCTAAAACAAAGTTATCTGGCATGAACCAAGGTCAGTGGCTGAACTGCCTAAGATAACAAGCAACCTGCCTCAGGTTGTATGTTGATGCAGTCACAGTCTGTCTTCTTGTTATGAGCACTGCCTCAGGAAGGCACTGAAGCCAGAATGGCTTCCATCTGACGTCTGTGGCATCACCCACATGCCAGGAGCACCACACATGACCAACACTTCACTGAACCAGGACCAGGGTGGGAGCAGGCAGCTAAAGCAAAGGGAGCAGAAAAACAACCTGTAGCCTGTGCCCCTGCTGTTACGGGCCTAAACCACAGAAGATTTCTGAGGAGACGTACAGCACGCAGCTCTTTGCGCAGATTCGTTACTCGCCCCCTCCACTGTGCTTATTTAGTGTATATTTATTCAAAAGTGTCCCTGATGAGAGCTGCTCCTGCCTGCTCATTCACTGTCAATTACGTTGCCAGAAACACAGGAGCACAGCCAGCCACGTTTCTGTTGCATCACAGCTATTTCCTTAAGATGACCTTGGGTCCAAGATATTTATTAGGAGAGAAATAAAATAAAAAGAGGGGGGGAAAAAATGACAGAGCAACAGTCTGTAACAATTTGTTTGCCAAAGTGGTGTGATTCGAGCTTGCAAATTACATGCAGGCACTTTGTACTTGCTATGGCAATACAAAGCATCTCTTAGTCGGTGCTCCATGTCAAGTCCTGCCTCTGTCTAAATTAATGCTCCCAATTAGTCCTGTTTTACTGCGCATCCATCACAGGAGATTCACTGTTAGGCCTTTGAACAATACAAATCCATATACTGGTAATTATGACAAAATACATTTAGCAAGACACAAATGTTTCATATTTATCAGCAGTGCCTTGGGTGCTTTGTTTTTTTTTCTGACACACTTTTAATTTCTACAGTCAGATTCATCTTTGAGTCTAGTAACTAACTGGATTCAAAGGCTGTATAACTCTTCACACTGGGCTCAGGCTTGACTACTTCATTTTTCCAACATGTCTCTTGAAAAATCATCTACCTACCATGCATGTGTCCAAGGCAGTAACTGATCTTCCAAGCTACGTGGCACACGCCACGCAGGGGGAAAAAAAAGCTATCCAGACTTATTCCTTGAAATTACATCACATTACCTAACTTATCCAGCGATATTTCCAAACTTTCTCTTCTTTTTACTATGTAAAATCGTTGGCACATGTTAAAAAAGTATGTGGAATAGCTCAGGAAGGACTGAAAAGATGGTAAAAGGCATGAATGTACTTAATGCACTGACCAAAATTATCGTTCCCTAAGAAGCCCGTGGTTTTAAGAGACACATAACTGTCATGGTAATTATTTAACTGGGCTAAAACTTTTCAGGTTTGGAGTGAGTCCAGATGTGATTTTTTCCAGAAGACAGAAGGAACGGGAGCTGTGTAAGGCTCAACTCTGACCTGAAGCAGAGAAGTGCTCATTGCCTGCTCACTCACTAGGGCTTTGGGAGCAGCTGGACACAAAGACCCTTAAGCTGCCGGAGCACCCACTGTTGGCAAAGCATGAGTAGAAAGTGGGTATGACAACAGAAATCCTTTTATTATAAAAATTATCCCTTAGCTTCTGAAAGGGCTGCAAGAGACGTGCCCAAGGGCAAGCTGAGTCACTGTGCAGAGAGCTGCTCTGCTTCATTGCTGCTCAAAAGGGGAACAGTTTAAACCTTGCTCCCTTTGTGGCTGTGGAACAACAGCAGTCTAGTGACAGAGTGCATCACAAGCTCTGGGGTCAAGTGTTGGGTTGTCCTGGGTCTGGCTAGGATACAGTTAATTTTCCACAGAGCATCACTTTTTCCTACTTGCTGCCATGCAGACTGTGTTGGACAGTGGAGAAAAATCACAGGGAAATCCTAGCAGAGATGAAAACAGAAGGTCTCTGTAGAAAGTATTATTTAAAATCCTTTAAGGTTTAATAAAGATTGAGATCTTTTTCTACTTGTCCAATCTGATTCCATAGAGGCTTTTAAACTCTATGGAGTGTTAACTTTTCCACAAAAGACAGAGGTAAAGAGCTAGTGCTTCTCCCTACACTGCCCTCCTGAGACAGTGCTCTAGAGCTGTCAACTAGCCTTAAACAAAGACACTGATTGCAAGGGAGAGGAGAATAGCTTTCAGGATGGATGAATGGATGGATGGATGGATGGATGGATGGATGAGTGAGATTAATTTGTCTTTTCCTGTAACATGATTTGTGGGATGAACAGGTGCCACCTAGCCCTTCATTTTCAATTTATAGCCCAGTCAACACATGCTTGACTATCTCATAGGCACTTTAGAGCAATGGCCCAGACCCTCAGCTCATGTGAATTGTCGGTCCCTATAGAAACCCCGAAAGCACTGCCAACTTGGAGCCCTCCTGAGGCTGGCTCTGTACCTGGGAAGCTGTGAGGTCAAGCACCCTCTGTTTTCTACAACACACTCACGGCCATCAGTGGAGAGCAATGCTTCCAAAGCTCCAGCCTCACCACAGTGGCACAGTTCATTAACAGGATCATATCAATGGGTGCTTCTCCCTACACTGCCCTCCTGAGACAGTGCTGTAGAGCTTTCAACTAGCCTTAAACAAAGACACTGATTGCAAGGGGGAGGAGAATAGGGAGGACAGAAGGGGAAGGGATAAACAGCGTAGTATTTTTAGATGGTAGGACAAAATAGCCAATTGTAACCTCTGTTTAAAACCCCCTGAATCGCTCATTCATTCATTCATTCATTCACAGGCATGGAGATGATCAAACTCACCCTCCCCAGAATAAGCGTTGCTGATGGCAGTTATGCAAATCCACTCCTCGCAGACGACCGGCAATGTGCATTTACATGTCTCTTCGTGATGTGTGTGTGATTACGCTGGAGAGCCTTCTAGTCCAAAGATGAAATCTTTGGACTGACAAGCTCTCCCTTCTGTGTACCCACAGGCACCAGCATGCTATAGTGGCAGTTGTGGGGGAGTAAGGCTGGGTGTATCAGTGTTGTTTCTAATTAACGTATACATATACAAATATATTGAGTGTTTGGTGTTTGTTCATAATTTTATTGACAGATTAGGAAAAGATGCAGTCTTTTACAGTTTAGGTCTAGGCTCCTGTTCCAGTACACACAAAGGACTTTCATTAGTCTTCAGTTAGGAAAAACTACTGACAGGAGCTGCCCAAAAAGGGCAGTGCTGTGGATCAGATGGAGCATGCCAAAGTGGTCTGAAGTGTCCACACAGAATGGTCTCCACTGGGACAGGAGATACCAATCCAGACTTGTAAGGCTCCCTGTTAGTCTCCATTACAAACCCTGGGCAAAATCATCTCATATGGAGGCATCATCTCAACATATGGCAAAATATCCTACCATGTGTGCACAGCATACTGCTTATGAAGATAAAATCCATTTAAAATGATGCCTGATCATGCAAAGTGAAGCCACAATCGCATTTACTTAACTCTAAATGTGTGTAACAATCACTGAAGCTCAGCTCAGGCATAAGGATCGAGTGCTCTGACTCCAATTCACAAGAGGTAAAATCATCTTGAACTGGGTGGATGAGAACCCTGTTTGACACATTGACTTCGGCTAGTCCTGGAGGGCTTTGCTGAGGCATGTGGCTGTCAGACCGTGTAGAGAATTGCATCAAGAGATGTCAGGAGACGGCTGGGCTATTTGGGGAGGCTTCTTGTGGTATTTAAAGGGTAGGAGGACTCAATTTCATAACTGCTGTTCATCTGCAGTTTGCTTGATTCAGCATGTGACAGTCTGGTAACGGGCAGGGACTGGAAAAATCTGCTTTCTGTAAATACACTGTGGGTTTAAGGGGTTTTAACGTGTCTGCTTCTTTAACCATTTACAGCTTACAGTGATTTTTCTTGGGTCAAACAACTTATTTGAAGATGAAGGGGCAGATTTAGTGGAATTTTATGTGGAATTTCACACAAGGGCTCAGCTTAACAGAAACAACAAAGTTCACCCAATGAAAAACCCCAAAGCCCTGCTCAGACCCACTCAATAGATTTATGTGTCCAATCCCATAATATTTTGATGAGATGTAATCTATACTTGTGTTGTGGCTTTCTAAAAGATGAAAGTTTGCCCCTCCTGTCACCAACAGGTCAAGTTGAGGCCCAAAACTGACATGTAAATGGAAGCATTGACTCTTTAACTGCCGCTCTCTGGAATGATTTTAAAGAGACCCTTGTGGATAGCAGGCTTAGAGCATTGCTGTGAGGAAGGAAAGGAAGAAAGAAGGACAAAGGAGGTGCTGCAAGACAGAAAGTAGGGAGAAAGACAGGGGAAGGAAACCGAGGAACAGAGAATAATAGGAATGGCAAACATGTACTTTCTTACTGAGCAATACTGGATGCAAACAATACATCCAGAATAAACAATGTTATCTGCAAAGGTTAGTTGCTATACATGGCCAAATCCTATTTCTGATCATTGTGGAAACCTCCCATTGATGTGGCCGAGGTATTTACTGTGTGCTGAATACACATTATTTATTCTTCAGCCCATGGATTGGCATCAGAGCCAGAACTGGGCCTTTCAGAATCAATCTGAAGTTCCTCCTTTCGACCTCAGTTTAACATTCTAGGAAAAAACCAAATTTCTTCATGAATATGTATAAAATGTGCCAAGATGAGTTCTGCCCTTGGACTGGCATTTCAGCGTGCTGCTGTATTTCAAAGCAAAATTTGGCCTTCGACTCTAATTGCTCCCAACTCCAGAAATATTGAATTGATTTTCCTCAGACATGAGCTGTTTTCTCCTTCATCACCGAGGTCTATAAAACAAGCTGAGTTCAAATTTCCTAGCGTCAGCTGTTCTTGAGTTATGAGGTCAGAGAAGCTGCAACCGGAACAAATAGGAATAGCTGGTTTCTCTTTACGCCCACATATCATAACAACAGCCAGGCTGATTTTGCTGAGAGTTCTTGAAATATTCACCTTTAGGCTGAGGCCAAACCTGAAAACACACTGTCACACCACACCCCCATCCCCGTCTCCCCTGGAACTTTCTTGGGAAAGTCGGGAACAAGTGGAAAATGAGGCTAAGCCTGGAAACAGAAACCCATCTGAGGCTGTACCTGTGGTTTTCTTCCACAGGAGTAATTAGCAATTCCCACACCTCCATCATTAGTTAACTTTGTAAGAGCCTATATGCTCCTGAGTTGTGGCCTGTGGCTTTCTTCTTTCCTAGAAGAGACATTTTCACTCTTAGCATCAGATAATCATAGGCTGGTTAGGGTAATGTTAATCTGTTTCTTATGTCTGGCAGACAGGATCCCCGCCACGATGACTGTTGGGAATGTCTGCAAGGCTTCACCCAGACCCTTGCTCACTGCCTGCTTTGGCAGAACCATCTTTCAAGTTAAGCCCAGACCACAGCCAGGACAGTGTGAGCAGGACTCAGTGCTGCAGCTCGCAAAGCCCATCCAAGGGATTTATCTGCTACATTCCTGGCTTTCACATTGACACAAGTTGATCTGATGTCCCTTGCTACGTCAGGCACTGAAGGGACTTTGTAGCTGTCCAACCTTCCTCGGACAAACACTTGTACTCGTGCTCATCTTGTGCAACTTTGATAAGAACAAAGTAGATTTTTAAAAATTTGAGCCACTGGAAGCAAAGTCCCCAGCTTCAAATGCTTGCAAAAGAGGGTTCAAGGAGGAATTTGAGTCTGGAGCTCAAAAAAACCCAACTTTCTTTATTGAGTATAAGATACACAGACTGACAAGAAAAGCTGGGTTAGTTCTAGTTGTCTCTTTTTTGCTAAAAATTATTTGCACTTGAAAAGCTAAAGCAGCCAGACTGTGTGCACATCCTTAGCCAAAGGCGGCGGTTATGTAACACCACGTAACCGCCGCGTGTCACATGTCATTCCCTGGGACTGGGGATCCCTAGTACAGCCTGCCGACACCAAGCACATCACATGGGGCCACCATGTGAAAACCTGTTATTACTCACTTGTCATGCTCTCAAAAGCTGCAACTGCTCACTGCTCTAGTGAGCCATGAATGAGTAGTTTTGCTCCTGATCAGCCTCTCCTGGAAAACATAGAAATACTGAGACAGAAATGCCCATATCTAGATCATCAGAGAGAGGGGATGCTGAGATGCTGAAATGATGATCAAGGGCAAGTTCTATGGGCAGAAGACAGCAGTTGCTCAAGGACTCAGGTGCCTGCTCTGCCATTTTTGCCTCATGCTTAAGGGACAAAAAGCTCACACAGTCCTCTCATGTGCCACCAGGATTCCCCATCAGGTTCAATCTCACCCTGATGCTCTGATGATGATCATGAGATAACAAGATGCAAGGGGAAGCAGGATCTGCCTTTGAGGCACCTGCAATGACCTGAAATCACGGGGGTTACAGAAGCAGAGCTGAGGGCAGATTTGGGCCCATTATTTTTTTTGCTGTTTGGAGGAATCAAGTGCAATAGTGAAGCTGCTCCTCTTTAGAAATGGGTTACAGAGTATGCATATTTATGGGGCTATGCTCCCCTCCCCAAGGTGCACATATACAACTCCCATGTAGCTAATGTAGGAACGCTGAGAGGTGGAGAGACAAATTAATAGGTGGTTTACAGCTCAGGCTTTCAGTGAACACACAGCATTCTTATTTAAAAATAAGCAAATAACAGTATTTTTAAAGCATCTGCAAGTGAGCATTCAGGAAAATGGGGGATTTGATTAGGAAAACATTTCAAACCCTGAGAATAATTATACAGTGCAATAGTTGCTGCAATTTTTAAAAAAGCTGATAGAGTCTTGCCCAGGGACTTAGGGGACAGGGGATGAGGAAGTCTTTTTTCTTTTTTATAAATAAAGGAAGACCTTTTTTTTATCAGGAAAAGAAGATATAGATTTTAAGGAGGAGCAGAAGAAACAGGCAGTCAGGAGGGCCACAGATATATCCCAGTAGGGAACACATAGGGTTTTGTTGTATGGCCTATGAAACAAGTTTCGTTTGGTGGGCAGATGACCTTGTGTTTCTCCCTGCCTTTCTGATGGGCAGGTCATTTAGTATGGTCTCAACTGCCTGGAATGTGCACATGGAGTAGCTCCATGTCCTGGCCAGGTCTCAGCAATCCTGGAGTGTGCTCTGGCTGTCCATACCTCAAGAGTACAGGAATAATGTCTGCATGACAGGGTGTACTGATGCATCACTCTGGGCTAATTTGGTTTATGGATCCACTTCCTGAACGTTAGTTAATGAGTCCAGAAGCTATAAATACCAAGCTTCCAGCATGCCCAGATGCATTGATAGACAAGTGTGTCCAGGCTAGGCTGGACATCATGTGGACATTTCTGGGTTTTTCTAAAGAAACCTCAGAGGCTGCATGCAAAGGAACATCAGGGAGCACAAGGAAAGCCACAGAGGCCACAAGCCACACAAGCCCTGGTGCTGCCCTGCCTGCCCCTGCCTTTTCAGGAGTTGCAAAAAAACCCTCACAACCGTCTCCTGAAGAAGCTGGAGAAGGGCTATCCACAGCTCCTGGGAGCACAGGAAGGGAAGCAGTTGTATTCCTATGGTGCCCTGACCTCCTCCCACCCAAAGTGGGGCAGGGCACAGCTGATCCAGTCTGCTTATGCCCCGCTCCAACCTTGCAACGAATGGGGCAGGCGCTTATTATATAAAGGGACTCACTACAGGATGCTGTGACCAGCTGGCTTTTTAAGGGTATAGTAACTTATTTATCTATCCACCTACCTATTTTTTATGCCACTTCATTTCTATCTATCTGGAGAAATAAACAGTATAATGTGTATATATATATATGCAACAATATAAGATACTATGTTGTTGCAATAGTTCAACCCACTCAGTGCCAAATTTCACTGTTGCTGTGCACAGCCAGACGTCCTCCAGCCAACTCAATATATTTAGATTAAAATATTTGGTGGAGAGAGAAGTGCACAGGCAGCCTCCTTCTGCAGCTGCCCTCACACACAAGCATCACAGCAGCCAAAGATATGAGGGCTCAGCAGCATGGCAAAACAGCCTCCCTCAGGTTTCTGTTCTATTTCTGCTCTGCTAAAGTGCAATGGCTGGGATGGAATTAAATAGATGGAACATTTGCCTGCATGTACAGAGGGGGGCAAGCAGAAAGGGAGGGGGGAAACAGTTGATACATAGCTGTCACTGTAGAGCAGTAAATATTAGCATTAATTTTTCTCATCACAACTGCACATTCATTATAGCTTTCCACGTACCAAATCCATAAGTCTATATGTGCTGAGCCAGTGGCTTGCCATAGCAAGCAGCAAATAATGAATGATATATTACCTCTCTTATAATGGATTGGTTATTTCAACCATACTTGGCTTGATGTGATGAAATAAATGACAGCAATTTTGCTAATACATGGGTTTTCTGCTCTCCCCCTCCTTTCAAATAGGGCAGAAAGGTGTCCTTTAACATTTAAAGTCATGGAAGAACACAATATGTATGATGGTAAGTGACTATAATGTAGTATGCCATAAACTGTAAGTACTGTCTGGTTTGAAAGGAAGCTGATGTGAGGTATAAAGAAGGTATTTTACACACGATAAGAGGTAATAAATCTAGAGTTTGCTGGAGGATTTAGATCCAACTGGAAATAAATCCATTGCAAATATTTTTGAAGTATTGTATAGCTACATTAAGAAAGGACTCTGCCCCTGAGCTGAAAGTGCTTCTGGTTCAGAGGGTGATATAGCTTTGCCAGTCAAATACTAATTCATATCAATCAGTTTTCTATTTCAGGCTGATGCTGGGAAGCACAGAGCATGAGCGATGTATTGCATGAGCAGTGTTACTATATTCTCCATTAAAATACACCTGATTCAATAGCTAAGAATTGCTGGTTAATATTGTTCATTCAATGAAGGAGCAATCGGATGGGGTGAGTGCATCACAGCTCTCTTCCTTACCCATGCTCTCCTTGCCTTGTTTATGAGGCCAAGCTGTGACCAAGAAATCAGAAGAAGTGACCAGGAGCAAGTTTCCATGAGCCTAAACCCAATATCAGCACGTAGCATCCAAGAGCTGAGAGGAACAGCACCAAATTCAACCTGTGCAAACCAGAAGAAGCAGCAGCAGCTGACAACTCATGCAGAGCTGTCTCTCTGTGCCAGCAGGAAACTCAGAGGAAAAGGACCTTGGTGACACCTCCATGATAAATATCTTAGGGAAGGAAACCACCGGGCAGGAGGAAAGCAGAATTCATTTCAGAGCTGGGAATACTGACAAATTCTTAGGATAGCACAGATGACCCCATGTGAAAAAGAGATTCAAGTTTGGTCAAGGCAAGATGCAAAGATTCAGCATCTGATCCTGTGGCCACTGCCATCAGCGGGAGGATTTTCACCAACCTCAACTGGTTTTAGATAAACCCCGTAGCTTGGCTCTCACATTGTACGTGTACCTGGGTACTGCTTTGTCCCCACAGAGTGGCTGTGACCCTACATTGCTCTAATCCTTGGCAAGAGGATGAAATTGTGCAGGGAACTCAAATAACTCCCATGGCGTGAGGACTGCTCTGCCCTTCAGTAGGGCTGGATGCTCAGCCAGCTCTTAATGCTGCATGCAGCCAGCTGCATGGTCTCCATCTGCCCTCTGAGAAGAAGCACCACCTCTTGGTGATATGGCAGTTCCCCCCTTCTTTTTGCTGTCTTGTACATGGAAGTCCCTGCCACCCCAAGGCTTTCTGATCCTCATCTGGTTGTTCATTTTCCAGCACTCTCCTTGCTTACTGGGGTTCTCAGGTCTCAAAGTCTTATCAGACCCAGCTGACAGGGTCTTGCAGTGGTAGTAGCCTGATAATAAAGCCTGATGTTTATCGTCACTAGGATTACTGTTTCTCACCACAGATTTTTTTTCCTGATGTGTGCTGACTAGTCTCTTTCCCTTCTGCCACTTTGCTTAAGTCACATTTGCCCTCAGAGAAAAATGTGGCAGCATCATGAACAGGAATGGAAAGTGCTGTCATATGGGGAGACTAGGATGCAACGTGATTATCATATTAACCAGCTCACTGCCCTTTGGATGCTTGGCCTGCATCCAGTAAAGTGACATCAATACGGTGCTCTGGGCACATGTTGCAAGTCGTCACATTCCACCTAAATGTCAGAGCAAGTCCTGGATGCTGTGGGGATCTCAGGGGCTGCTCAGTGAAGTGCTGCAGGGTGCTGTGCCTGGCCAGATCCACTCTTCCTCAGCACCACATGCAGCACACTGCATGGGGGCAGCAGTGCTGCTCACCCACCCTCTTGGGAAACCACTGAAATCATTGCATAGTCTTTCACGGACAAGCAGGCTGAGGGGTACCATTCATAATTTTCTATAGCAAACATTAGTTGCAATCAGGCAAAATATTAAATGGACATCTGGCCTTGCCTTGCTAATAGAGAGCCCTTCCTTGTTGGTTTTCTTTAAGGCCTTCTACTGAAATTCAAGTATTTCAAGAAACCTGATGTGCTTCAGTTTGGGGAAGTCAAGGGCTGCATTTGCAGCCGTACAGACCACTGCGGACCAAGAAGCCCTCGCTCCCAGCAGGGACCTGCATGCTGATGACAATTCTGACACACTGAGATGTGACCACCCATGGTGGGCACTGGCACAGACTGACCCCCTCTTCCAGCACTGGGCTGCCAGTTATACCCCTTTCTAGTGCAGTCACACGAGCCATGCCAGAACCTAAGCCCGGGCATGGTCTGGCAAATCGAGAGTCAGGACTTTGCTTTCAGTGGCTTCCTCAGAGTTGGTAGCAGTACAATCATGACCACAGTCTTGGCCTTTCAGCACATGAAGGTTCATTTCCTTCTCAGTCTATCTTTTGTCTTCTCCCTAATCCATCAGTGAAGTTACAAAGCTGAATTTCCATGGCAACAGACTGTGAGGTCAGAGAGAAAGTATTAGGCAAGATCAAGCATCTAAAGTGGAATTGGGAAAGGGAAAGAACAAAATTACTTAAAAAAATTAACAGTTACAGCAGAGGGAATAATGAGAGGTAAAAAAAAAAAAAGACAAGTCAAATCATCTGCTCCTGGTGTGAAGACTCCTTTCAGTTTCTGACAAAGCCAGTGCCGGCCAAACCACCCTTTTGTACATGCAGAACTCCACTTTGTCTCTTCGCTTCCTTTGAAGTCAACAGCAACTCCAATAGGAGCAAAATATGATCATCCCAAGAACTGCAGGGGAATTCCCAGCCATCAGGAAAATTTCCCATTATCTGCCTCTCCTTGCTTAGTGAGGGCCCATTGCATGTTTTCACAAGCCTCTAGTGAAAGAGCATCACCACCTCCACATATGGTGGGACACACAGATTTGTAAACATTTCTTTCTAAACAGAGAACATGTTGATGCATTTTTCCTTTAATCGTCTTCTCAAAGGTGTAGTGACCACAGCCCATGTGTAATTAGCAATCAGTGCCTCTTTCTTGGGGTAGCCCTAAATCAGGTATGATTTCATTGAATCATACCTCACAACCAGGTGCTCCTAGAAGACCAGCTGCCAGTGCCCCCAGCATCAGCCTCATGTGCCCAATGGAAGTAGTGGGGTTAGTGGGGTGAGCCTTGCATGGCCCAAAGATGGATGCCATGACTTTAGAAATGGCAAGGGAGGGAAGTGAGTTCGGAATACAGATTTCCCTCAGCGCACTGCCATCCCTTTGAGGTCAAATTGTCACACAGGAGGCTGTATTTTTGCAGGAAGGCTGGCAGTTTTCTCATATTTTTAATAGGGTCTCCTGCTGTGCCTGAGACACAGCTGCCCGCCATTGCACCGCAGCTGTCACACAGCTCCAGCACTGATGGGCTGGAGCCCTGTCCCAAACCTGCCGGCACTTGAAGCAACGCCATATATTGCGTGTCCATGTTAGTTACCACCTTCCCCTTCCAGGCGATGATCTAGGAGCTACAGTTCTACAGAGAAATCCAATTAAGGACGTTGCACGAGCCCCTCTTCAGATGAAAGCCGTCAATTCATTAAGCTACAGGCACTCTGCCTACACCCAAGGAGCGAAGCGCGTGTTTCCATCCCCCCCAGCAGTGCTCCCTCCCCTCCTTCCCGTGCGATCGGCACGTGCGGCACATCAGAGGAGACAAGAGGCTTTGGGGTCTCTGGGTTCCCCACAGGAGATTTTTCTCCCTTATTCAGGAAAAACAGAGGAGGCAGGCATTATCAGACCCTGAAAACATTCCAGTAATGTTTGGAGGGGAGACAGGCAGATGTGAAGAGAAACCTCCAGCACCTATCTGGGATTTGTAATGTGCACGGGCCTTTGTGACTTAAATTACTGCTTTTTCCGCTGCTTGATCTGAGAGCATATTTGAGTTGATCTGAATATCAAAGAAATTCAGCGAGGCAGTGGGGCAAGGAGTAGGGCAGAGACTGACAAGAAAATAAGAAACCAGGGAGGCGGTATGGAGATGGAGCAGCAGATAGACCAGATTAAAAGATGAAAAAAGGGGTGACGTGCCTGGCCAGCAGGCAAAACTGCTCAACTTAAATATGCTTATTTTTTACCCCCGCTTAATTTTATCAAACTGACATGTTGTGGTCTGCTTGTAGGCTGCACGTACCCTCTTTGAAAGCAAGGTTTTCTGACATGGGGTGACAGAAGAGCTATGATACAGCTTTGCAGCAAAATACGATGGAATAATCCCTGCTGTAGGACTGCTCCTCTGAGCCATGTCTCGAAACAAACCCAGAGCTTGATTTAGCTCCCAGGGAAGAGCATTCAGAGCACTTGGCCAGATAAAAGAATACATTAAATGATGCTCTGCAACCCTGAAACCAGAAAGAGAATGTATGTGTGTATAGTGGGACATAGAACTACTGAAGTGCCCCAGCCTCTTCATGGTATGGGGCTATTGGTCACTCTAAGAGATGGAACATAACTAGATCCATAAAACAGAGCAGAAAGCATGTCCACAGCCCCTCTGCAGAAGGAACATATGGCAGAGCTAATCATGCCTAAAAAACCAGTCCACTATTGTTTTTATTATTATTATTATTATTATCTTTTCTCGGTTAAATACTCCTTGTCCATAGTGTCCAGGAAAAGCCTAGGAGGTATTAAGAGACAGCATGCCAGCTCCCGTGCATGTTCCCCATCACTCTGGCACTACATCAGTCTCTCACTGGGTCACCAAACCAATTCCCACACATGAATAAGGACCATAGCCTGTGTTTAATACCCAGGGATTCACCAGTAACGGATGGCAGTGTTGTCACCAGGAGGGTGGGACCTGTATTACTGATGGCTTAAAGGGAGCAGGAGATGCTTGCAGCTATAAAATTTTATGCATATGTATTATGTGTCTGTGTATATAGATATATATGTGCACACATACATACATAACACTCACAAAAACTTATAATTAGTGTTTTCACGCTCACAGGTTCTTAGACTGCCCCTAGGATATAATTAGCATTATTACTCTATTAATTAAAATGTTCTGCTGTTTTGAATTTAAAGATAGCACACATGATGGTTTGCATTGCTGGAGTAAAAAATAATCAGTCTTTGTTTAACTCTGCGCTATGATTCCTCTCACTTTTCCCCATATGCTGTTTTGAGGGTTAGCTTTGCTGCGATTTCCTTCTCTCTCTGATTGATACTGAAATATTCTTACTTCTGATTCTTCTTTCATTGCTCCCACTGGTTTCACACATTTTGTTCACATGGTCAGGGCTACTTACTTTTTTTTTAATGATTTGCACATTTTCACCCATCTATAAGTTGGCTCTCATACAAGTCAGTCAAAATTACATTTTGATTAAAAAAAGACATAACAATACCATTTTCTCCCCCCCATCCAGCTTTCAGGCTGGTTTTGCAAAATCAGCCAGTTAACAAAATCTTGACTTGTTTATCTGCAGTTTGCAGGCTGGATTATAGCTACGTTTGGGGGGCCATTTTCTGCCTCTCTGTTTTGTTGAGAATCTACTCCAACCTTGGCAGCAACTGAAAAGTTGCGTGCTCTTCTCACAACTTGTCATCTTCCATCTTTATTCAGGCATTGCACTTGGCTACCTTTTGAGGCTTAAAATTAACATGTTATTATTGTTTCTGAAGACCCTTCAGACTTTCACTCCTACCTATTGGAGAGATTTTGATTTCTGTTTACGTACTTGCTCATAATTTGGGTTGTGTTTCCAATCTGTCACTTGCTAAACCATCTGTGCCATCTGGAATGTGCCTGGCCCCAATTTGGTGGAATTCTCTTCCTTATGAAATTCATGAGATTCAGCCTGCAGATGCTTTCACTGCTTCTCTGACAAATTTACTTAATTTGGCAGCTTTGAGGTTTGCATTTTTGTCAGTTTCTAGGACCGTATCTTGTTCTTCTTGTTGTGCTGTAGGTGGGGGTGGGTGAGGGTGGGTGAGGGTGTATATGGAACATGGATACATATGAAAGACGAGAAACCTTCCAGTTAACAGCTTTGACATACAAGGGAGCACAAAGATTTGGGTTCTCAAGATCCTTATGAGCCCTTTTTCTTCTGGTACACCATAAAATCATGGGCACTTGACAGTGCAAGTGTAAGGTAAATTCCTGCTGTGCAGAAGGTCACCATTAGGTTTATATTCCAGATTAAGCACTGCTGCAGATACAGCATCCAGGAGGAACTGGAATAGACAAGGCACTGGCTCAAATACTCCACTGAGGTGAGACTGTATCTTAACCATCAGTAGATAAACCCTTCTATCTGTGAGAGCCTTTAGCTCCAGAAACCAACTGAAACCGTACTAGAGATCTCCTGAGGAGCCGATTTTGGTGCTTTCCAAAACAACCAGTTGGTCCCAGTAGGCTCACGAAGGCTGACAAAACTGGGCAAATATTTAATGGATTATCATCTGGATGATCTCTTGCTAATCAAAATATGATGGACTAAGCGTAGGTCAAATAGAGGTAAACAGGGTCTATCTGCTTCTAAATTTGCCATTATAAAGGTTACTCACTTTGCAATGCTCAGGATGAAAAGCCTTACAGGAAAATTTTCCTACTTTTTATTTGCTGACTCATGTCTTTTCTGGACCAAATTTGGCTTCTAGGAAGCAATGTTTTGATGTACAATGATGGAAAAATGTGGTCCAAAGAGCACAGTTCTAACAAAATAGCCCAAACTACAGATGCATTAGATGTTACATGAAAGAAAAATGAACTTTTCCACGAGTTTCCACCCACCCCCGTCAAATTGTGAGTTCCTAGACAGACATTATCAAATGTTAACATGTGAAGTTAAATACTAGCACCTTACAAACCAGATCTGATTTGCAGGGGGATAATCCCACCCAGCTGAAGTGATTGGGGAAAATACAAAAAATCAGGTAACAAAAGCTCCTGAAGCCAGATGGTACACAAGCCCATCCTGCTGTGCTTACCTGTTTTTCTTTGTCACTCCCCCCATGGCTACCACAGCTCAATCTGCTTCATGTTATGGCATTAAACAGAAGTTCTGATGGTCAGCATTTAGTCTGCTGGGTTCTCATCAGAAAATGTTCAAAGTGAGCAGGTGGTCAGGGAGAAACCAAACCAAGCCAGGTTGTGCTCTACATTGAGAGCCAGAGAGGACACCATTCACAGTAACCTCCACTGACTCATTCCCTTGCAGCTATCAACACTGCTGCAGGTTTCATGTGGCCATCCCAGCTCTTTGGGAGAAAACCCAACCAACTATCGTAGGGTGACAGCAAAGAGGAAAACAAGGAGGCTTTGCCAGTTACATTTTCTTCCTCGGCGCAGGGAGCCATGGAGCTGTATTTTGCCTTATTATCAGCAATGCAACTGCCAGGGCTTGAAACTTCCACTAAGATTGGATGATGAACCTGACACCAATTTATGGAGTTGCCCTAGATTTCCACATCCTAACTTTACTGCCTCATTCAGCTATAACGTGAGCTGTTATTGTGATTACGGTTGTGTTTAGCGATAATAAACCCCACAAAGAAGCCGTGTAAGGTTAAAAGGCGCTATCTGAATTTACGTTTGTTAATGTCATTAGCGTAAAAGGCTCCTTTGGAAGACCCAAATTGCTGTGGTCTGGATTGATGCTAATGGGCAGCATCCCAGCAGGAAGACAATGCGGGCTTCATCACGATGCTGGAAGGAGTTTGTCTGCTAGCCAAAGTCTCTCTCCTACTGTTTATAAAGCGGTATCTCACTGAATGACCCCCCCTTTTTACAGTTCATTACTGCACAGCCTTCTAAAGGGGTTGGCTGCTGTTCAGTTTCATGGCTTGAGAGTTGCAGAAAAGCACCTTTCAGGGTGTCTAACCTTCCCATTCCAACTTCACAGCTGCTCAATGCACTAGGTAATATTTCACAAGGTCTCTTGCTCAGAAACGCCCTGTTCGTTGCTCCTGTGGTAATCCCAAGTGGACGGAAAATCCATTGATCCCGTGTACCGCAAGTAATTAGAAGTGGGGCTGCATATCATTCCCCCAGAGTTGTACAGGTCAGGATTTTAAACATGAAACAGTTTTCAGTGGATTCAGCACTTGTCCTCTGAATAATGCAGCCTATAAACTGAAAGTGCCTTTAAAATATTACATTTTTATTCTTTATTGTTCTCAATTAGTGTTTCCATAATTTCAAAACAAAGCCAGCATTTTTCCTTTTCATGGGATACCAGGTTTGTGGTGCAGGGTATCATCACCTTGTACGTGTTGTAACTTTCTAATTGTCCAATTTTTATGATTCCCTTCAAATAATGGATCTCCCTTGTGTACTCACATTTTCACTTTTGATTGTAGGCAATTAATTTTTATTACCATAAAAAACCCTCCTGAAACTCTTTTATGATGAGCTTGTTTTATTTATCCAGTCATTAGCCTGTGATGAAAGCGACACCTCTAATGGCTCAGTCAAAACCCTTCTACTGGTGGCATATACAGAACTGCCGTGAGGGGTTAATCTTCTGTTAGATTACAGCTACTGTAAAAAGCTGGCATCCAGTTGTTTAATAGGTTTTCTTAATTCCAGTCTTCTACACTCTAAGAAATAGCTAGAGGCAGATGCTAAAAAAGGTCTTCAGGCTTTCCTGCAATCACATGGCTTCCTTCTCATGAACTGGTAATTACTTACAAGCCGTTTATAAATAAAAAACCCTTTTATTTCCTTTCCAGCCAATGCCATCAACATTTTAATAAAACATTGAGGTGAGACACAAACTATTTCTTGACTGAATTGCAAATATCATTTTGTACTGATTCGTTATGTACGTGGTTTCCATGAGCTCGTACTGCCCACCAGACCTTTCAGTCACATCTTGGGCAGGAAGGAATTTTTTTGAATCACAAAATGGTTGTGAAAGGCAAGAAAACTCACACCCTTTTGGGGTACCACTCAGCTGCAGGTAAGGGCTATTCGGACCTCTGGGAGAGCTGATGAGAACCTCATATCATCTGACTGGCTTGTCTCAGCATTAACACACCTAATGCAATCTGTTTGGTCCCTAAAAGAAATATTGTTTTGAGCACATGTTTCACTTGACAACGCATGCTGTTTGTGGGTGGACTCCACCCTGGGTTTCGAGGGCTCAGCCCTGTGTGGGACTGAGAGTGGCTGAACCCAAAATTTTTTCTGGGACCTGCCAGGAGCGTACACATAGGAGTATGTATTTTTGTGACTTTGGTTGCTGCTACATCAGTATGTTTTGCTTATTGACCGAATACAAATGTGCTGCAGGAGGAGCCCAGAATGATACTCGCCTTGTAACTGCAGAAAACACACTAAAGAAAACTAAGGGAAACAGAATATGATTCCATATAAAGGAATATGCTAAGGAGTGAAAAAAATTGCTGATTCCTGAGGACTTTACCATTTTTCTTTTCAAGTCTCTTTCTAGCACTTACAAATGCATAAATTGTTCTAATGCTCTTTAGGTCATAAAAAGCAAATCGGTAGGGTAAGAGCTGCTTTTCCTTGACAAGTTGGGCACCCTACCTCGTTACAGAAATGAAGACAGACTGCTTCCTTCTCACCATGCCGTCATGATCAAAGGGAGAGGAAGCAGAAATTTTCCTCGCTGAAACTCACTGCTATTCAAAGCCCTTTGTAGGCACCTCACAGCAAAACACAAGTGTCTGGTACGAGATGAAAAGAGAGCGTGTGTTTTTATTTATTCAGGATGGCATTCTGCAGCCCCCAAAAAAATGTATGTATGCAAGTATGCACGCATCTACATCTGTGTATGGGGGTCGCTAAGGAGGAGAGCATTATCTGTGGGGCTCTCTCTTTCCTCTGGGCAAACCCTCAGCCTTGAAGAGAACTCGCAGGCTGCTGCTGGCTCCTGGCAGGGCTCTGCCATCCCTTCCTCTGTTACCAGGCAACATTATCAGCGATGCTGCACATGTGCACCGGACATTAATTACCACTTTCTGCTCACTGTTTATATTTTCATTTATGTGTTTTCCTTTAGAAACATGAAGCATCCTCCAGAGAGTGAGATCTTCATTGAAAGGATGTCTGCACCCCTAAGCTAACCAGTCTGGTGGGTAAAACATGCCCCAGTGTGGGACAGGAGGAAGACCCCTGTGATCCTGCTTAGCTCTGGTCACTCTGGGTGTGACCTCACCCTTGGTGTGGCTGGGACGGGCTGTGCTGCCATCATCTGCAACCCAGCACGGCGCTTGGCTCTCCCAGCATCCACCCACTGCTGGCAGGTGTTTATTATGTGGAGGAATTAAACCCTCAGTCCTGCAATTAAGGGGCATGGAGATCAGTGGAAATGTTACCTAAGCTGAGAATTTCAGCACCTGAACATGTTGCCATCCATGTAGTTAAGGTGTGGTTTGAGTTTGTAAAAAAAGATGTTGGGAATTGGGCACGTGAAGAGGCAGGCAGGAGTGAAAAAGTAATGCAGTGTTTACTGCAGTGAGTGCATGGAGATCTATCCCCCGTGTGAGAGGGACAGGCACTTGAGGAACAGGAAAGACACCTATACAGCAATACCTTGTTCATTCTCTCTGACACATGAAAAGGTTGTTCTTAGAACCAGAGATGGAGTAAGGAGCTGTCAGGGCTTCAGTTAACTGTGTGATGCTCCTGGTTACACGAGACAGACCCACAGCACTGGTCGTTCCCTCTTATCCTACCCAGAGACCTCATTTCTCAGCTCCTGTTTCAAAGTCTCTTTTCTACCAGCTTTAATTACATGCTGCTGTGTAAGGGAGAAGCAATGAGCCACACAGTGTACAGCTATTAATGAAAATCCCATTGGTGCAGGGAGGGGTGCTGGGGGGCAGCGCTGAGCTTGGCATAGGGGTGACAGAGGCATGGAGCTAACCCTGTGCTGTGGCAGGGCTGCAGGCAGGAGGACATGGCATCACCACCGCCCCACCTCCTCTGCTGGCCTGCACAAGTGTACAGGCTGAACTGAAATTCCATACAAAAAGAGACTATGATCTGAGAAGCAAAATTTGGGGAATAAAAAGAAATTAACTTGCTGGGCACTTCCACCAACAGAGGCTACAGATGCCTCCATTTCTGAGCATCAATGTCAGAAACATTACGGCATTCTGAGTTTGAACAGGCTGCAACTACATGTCCTCTAAAAACTTACTCATCGACCTTCAATGTGTGTTAGATTGAAGAGCCCCAAATCATTAGGCCCATTTAAATAAGCAGGCAAGGCTTTACTGTAGGAGCCTGTCTCACCATTGCAAGCAGCATGGCTTTTTCACTTCAGAAACACTCTTCCATCATTTCTCCATGCCAGTGTAGTCTCTGTGTCCACAGGCAGCCTGCACTCTCTCTCTAGCTGCACATATAATAGATGTGAAAATGTTCCAGAAGGCACAGGACATGATTTCAGAAAGGGAGAATTATCTCTCTGTCATTACCCTGCCTCTGGTTTCACTGCAATGACACAGTACTTTCAGTCTCCTACAAGAACCTCCAAGAAAGAATTTAGGGTATATGGCTCTACTAATCCTCATAAATCTGGAATTACCCCAATTACCAAGAAGAGACATCATTAAAAAGGAACGACTGCAACCACCTTCTCAACGTCCCTGTCACTACACTGACAATTTAATTAAAACTGCTGTGCATTTAGCTATAATTATTATGTATCAATGAGGAAGATACAGATTATTTTTTAAAATTCTCAGACCGTGCTCATCGAAACGTACCTCAGCACCGCCACTTAGGGATTACATGAGTTAACAGGTTTTATCATTCTTGAAGGTACAGGAATATCTCAAAAGAAAATCCTCATCTTCATATGGGATCTTCATGCCAGTTTATAAATGGAGTTAACTAGAAGTAATCATCTTTAATGCAAAAATGCACGACCCTGAGCGTGTGGATGTCACATTCGTTACGTAACGCTCCACAGTTTTTGTCCTGTGCTTTGCTGCCTGATGTAAAAAAAAAAAGAGGGACCTGAGACATTTCATAGACAAACCCAAAGACAATACTAATTTTAAATTTCTTGTACCATTTTCTGTCAACAGAAGTCTGCTTTAACTCTGGCCTTGCACACTGGCTTGGATGCAAATCTGGAGCAGATGCCTTTGTGCCTGTGGAGTTAGGGGAGCCAGGTGCTTACCCATCAAAAGCTTCTGCTGCTTCCTCTCCCAGACTGAAAACCTGTGGAACTGTCTTAGCAATTCTTGACACATTTCTTGACTTTCTTCAGATACAGAAGCAGCCCCACTGAAAAGCTCTACTTCAGTTTTTAATAAAAGTTTCTAGCCCATGTGAGTCTTTAATGCTTCAATATCAAAAGGCAACTAAATGAAACCCAAATGCATTTTCTTATCTCATATTGTTTAAGACAATCTCAGGATTTCCCAGAGCCTGACTAATGATTTCCAAGCACTTAGAACTACAATGACTCCAGCTGGGGAGCCGATATCCACTTATTTTATTTACTAAATTACTTTCTAACAACTGTTTGCCTTTTCGCATGTCTGATCCTTAAAATGTGGTTTTACAAAAGCAGAGCCCAGGCCTGTTCCAGTGGGATGGCTGTGGTACTTGCTTCAGTCAGACCGTCTGCTGGTGCTTCTTCAACCCGAACATGGAGCACTGACAATATCCCACCCTCACAAAGCAGAGCTTAAAACAGCTGCAAGATGCGCTTGGCCCATGGATGCAAAAGAAGCTGACATAGTAAAGGAAAGGCCAAGCAGTGAAGACAAAAGATGTCTCTGAAGTCAAGGAAGTTGCACCATGCAGGAGGGGGCAAAGGTTGTCTTTGACCTCCTGTTCTTTCCTGACACACCAGGCTCTCTGGAAAGATAAAATCCAAATATGACCTCTGCCTATTTTCCTGGCATGCACCCGATCTGCAGTCCTTAGCACACAGAGGGAAGCAGGAGGGTAAGGCAAATTGACCACTTTGCATGCAATTAGTGGAAAGAAACAGTAAGTTCTTTCCATGTCAGCAGGTTGCATCTGCTGGAGCAAAACCCAGCTCTTATGAACTACTGTCATGACACCTAGAGAAGAAAACATGCTGCTTAAGACCTGGATGATGTGAGGAAAGGCCAGTGCTGGATAGAAGAGTAGGGGATCTAGGTAGGAAAGACAACCTGGAGGTTAAGCCATCTTGGCAGCATAATGGGCTGGGAAGAATGTGACCTGCAGAACTCTGCCATTGCTCTCAGAACAGGTAAGTGGCCTGTGCTCTGAGGTTCACTTCTGTGTACGCAGAGCATGTGTGCTGGGTTTGGTTGGGATAGAGTTGATTTTCCTCATAGTAACTAGTATGGGCCTGTGGATTTGTGCTGGAAACAATGTTGGTAACACAGGATGTATTTGTTACTACTGAGCAGCACTCACACAGAGCCAAGGCCTTTTCTGCCTCTCACACCCCCCCACCAGTGAGTAGGCTGGGGGTGCACAAGGAGTAGGGAGGGGACACTGCTGGGACAGCTGACCCCAACTGACCAAAGGGATATTCCATACCATATGATGTCATGCTCAGCAGATAAAGCTGGGGGAAGAAGAAGGAGGACAGAGGGGACATCCAGAGTGATGATGTGTGTCTTCCCAAGTCACCATTACATGTGATGGAGCCCTACTGCCCTGGGGATGATTGAGCACCTGCCCGCCCAGGGGAAGCAGTGAATTCCCAAATTTGCTTTGCTTGTGCAAGCAGCCCTTGCCTTACCTATTAAATACTCTTTGTCTCAACCCACAAGTTTTCTCACTTTTCCAATTCTCTCCCCCATCCCACTGTGAGGGGTGTGGGCAAGTGGCTGTGTGGGGCTCAGTTGCTGGGTGGCATGAAACCACAACAGCATGGCTGCGTGGCCCTTGCTGCAGCCTTGAGTTGATGTATGCTGCTGCTGCTGCCTTAGAGCTGTAGGAGTACAAGAGCTGCCTCTATTAGTAAAAGCAAAGCAAAGGTGGTCCTGGCACACCTTCCCTGCAGGATGGTGGCATCCAAAAAGGCCAACTGAAAGCTAGAACCATGCCTGTAGGTTTCCAAACAGCTTAGTCAGTGGTGAGGAATTATAGTTGAAGTTTGTGGAAGAGGAATCATTAGAGAAGGGGGAAAGCTTGCCATAAAAATAACCATTTGGGAGACTGGCTCTCTGTTTTGTTTTGTTTCCATATGGAATTTTCATCAAAATGTGTGTTTTTCTGTGGCTGCTGCTGTATTTCAGACTTTTTTTTCTTTTTGGGAGCAGCGTGTGTTGTCTCCCAACTGCGCTGTTTATGTTCTCCTCAGCTTGCACACCAGCTGCATGGCAACACGCTGCAGGTTGCCAATAAACACAACTGGAAGCCGATGAGACAAGAGCTTCTTTGAAGATTCAGACGCAGTGCTGACTTTTGGATGCCATGCCATGCCAGATTAAAAGCTCTCTGTATATCCAGACACTAGTGATAACACGCACACTTCATGCAACCCCCCACAGATTAGTATGGCCGCCTCCTAATGGAGGAACCTCGGAATTGCTTAGCTTTTAGAGCCAGCATGGTCAAGATCATCATACCTACATATCCTCTCAAAGTATCATTCCTAAGAAGAACTTCCAAAATCATTTAGGTTTTTGTTGAAGTGCTGGCTGGTTTGACTGTACATATCATCTCTAAAGTCACCTGTTCGTCTTATGCACATAACTGAATCTCTGCCTGAGACCTTCTTCTCCCCAGTTCTCCCTCTGTTCCCCAAGTAATCAAGCAAAGCCCCATGAAAACTCATGGTGTATGATGCAAGTTGGATTTGATCTCAGCTAGATAGCTCACTGTGCTGGATATCGACATGTGATGGCAATGGGATGAGACCTGCCATGATGGCACTGGCAAGTTACACTGTGATGGTTACAGTCAGTGGCATAAAGGCAACAAGCCCTAACCAGGACATGCCTGCTTTGTGGGGAGGGCTGGCAAAATCTTTGGTCTGCAAAAAACCAGTCAGCTGCCCAGAGTGGCTGCAGAAGGAAGCACTGGCATCCATGCTGGCAGAACATCACTCTATGCTGGACTTAATCCTGAATATTGTGATCAGAGGAACTCCTGGTCAGAAGTAGGTAAATATTTCCTGCAAGAAGTGGGGAATTGGCTTTGCTTTTTCTTGGCATAAAATGTTGGTTTGTTTTGGTGTGGGTTCCCTTTCCCCCCCCCCCCCCCCCTTTAAAAAGGAAAAAAAGCAACTTGATTTTGGGGACCTTTAAATATCAAAATTGTATTCTAGTTTGACCTTGAAGACAAATATCCCCCAGATTTCCCCCCTTTAAACAAAAAATAATTAAAAAATGCGTGGTTTAAGTTTTGTAGAGGTCAGTATAGGTTACCTATTAAATCAGCATTTTCACTGAAAAAGATGTTCAAGCCCACTCAGCACTGTTGTGAAAGAAAAGTATCTGAAATATAGACCTTTTCTCCAAAAAGAGTAGATTCTGTTCAGACTCTTTGCCATCTCTCCCCATGTTTGGGAAGAATGATGAACACTGCTGTGGCTTTCAGATTAGGAATCAAGACACATCGTAGAGGCTCGAATGAGCTCTCAAAGAATGCAAGGTTAGCACTGGAGCCCCATGCAGGCATATTTCCCTGACTCCCTGAAGAGGTCATGAGTCACCTGACTGTTTCTCCTCCAGGAGGAGGAGGAGGGAACTCAAAACAAGACAGCCTAACTGCAGACATTCAGACTAATCTGCTTTGCAGCACAACTGTGCCTCTGAGCTGAGAACTTCTACTTTTGCTTTGTTTCCTCCAGATTTTGCTAACATTGCTCAACCTTAAGAGGCAAAGCTCTTCACTTTCTTTCACCCTAAGTAATCCCAAATCAACCACTGGGATAGCTTGTGAGGTGAAACCGTGATTGTGGTCACCATCCCAAATTAAACCCATTAAGCTCCTTAGACATCACTCCCTTCTCCCCGTGGTTATGCCTGTAAGGGTTTTGTGCTGGGAAGCACAACTACAGAAAACAGCAACAAGGAAATTCCTTGGTACCAGCCACAAAGTTTCAAAACTCTGTAAATCCTTCTATAGATGCCTGTCTCTGACTGATGGTGGGATGAGCATCCATAAATAATAGCATGCTTTGCAGACACGGGTTTAAAGAATTACATTTCCAAGGTCTGGACAAAGAATAGACCTTAGTCTTAATCAATAGAAGCCTTGTGCAAGGAAATTAAGGAGGAAACATTTCCAAGGACTAAATCAACTTTAATGCCAATTACAAAGGACCATTTGGCACTTGGAGGTTGTTAGAGGAGATAACCTCTGATAGCGACAGTGTCCAGCTGGGATACTGGTGACTACGCATGCGTCAGGAGGAAGAGGTGAAAAGTTTAGCCTGATGAAGACTACAGGCCTTCATCCTGAAGACCCCCTGATGACCACCACCATGAGGCAGTGCGCAGGTGCAGCTGGGAGGAGTTTATGGAAATGACTTCTTGGGACTAATCTGAATACGAAGCGGGACAGGTTATGCATATGTATAGGTGTTACGAATTCCAAACACCTCTCCTCTATAAAAAGTTGAGCAAAGCAGCCTTCAGTGGAAGAAAAGGAAGAAAAGAAGAAAGGAAGGGAGAAAAGGAAGAAAAGAAGGAATGAAGGAAGAAGAAAGGAAGGAACTTCCCCCACCCGACATGAAGTCGAGCGGTCCTCCGAGTCGTCGCGGGAACCAGTGGTGGTAGCTATAACTTTCCTGTAACTTTAAACTCTTTACCTTTCTTTCTCTTTTTTCCCTTTTCTCTCTAACTCTCTCTCTCGTACCTTTCGCCAATTTTGCTGTAATAAACTTCCATATGATGCGGCATTTGACCTCGTTTGTGTCTTAATCTCACTCTGGGAATTATAAAAGAATCTTGCCCCTGAGTGGGCTATTCCGGAACGGGACAATGCCCCACCTACATTTTCACCCTTTCCAAGTATCTCCTCAGCACAGACTTGAGGGCCTGTGGCTAATGTAAGGTACGCGGCGGATCTATTGCAGCTAGACCAAGACTCTTGGCAATACAAGCTTTTTTCATGTAAAACATTTTTCCTCTTTCCTGCACTAACTCCTCAGGGCTGTGGAGGAGTGGTGTTCAGTGTGGTTGGCTAATTTTTATTAATGCAATCTCTCCCTACCCCTTTATTGGTTACATATGGGCGTGAAGTTGATTAGCCAAGGGAAAAATAAAGTTACACATCGTTTGTCTTCCCTTACATTTCCATTGATCAATCTATTCAACATTATCCATTTTCCATTAATTTTCTATTTGCAGCACACCTTATTTTTAGAGTCATAGCAAATTGATTTGCTGCTCTTAATCAGCAGTTTCCATTTACAGCCCGGGAAGTGGGATTAACACAGCATACTTGCCATTTCATCTCTGTCAGTGATACCTCACACTAAATAATTTTTATGTTCAGTATGCTTTGCTGATTGGGTTTGCCTTCTGGAAGAAGAACAAGCTATGGGGCTCTGAGTGGAAAGATGATGAACACAGGTGACAGGATCCAAAAGAGATGAGCCAGTCAGTAACTGACTGGCAAGTTGGTTTTCTAATTTATTTGACAAAAACTCACCACCAGCTCCTGTTACCAACTTTTTCAGTGGGCCAAAAATGAAACCCATCAGAATACAGGCCTTTCCAGCAATACTAACAGGGTGCATAAAAGTCTAAGGGAGCCAAAATATCTCTTTTCAAAGCAGAACGCAGCAGTGAGAACAACATTGCCTCCTGTGTTTGCACTGCCTTCAACCCTCACCTCTCTATCAGATTTTAAATGCAATGAAACTTGATCAGAGGTTGCTCCAAAAAGGCATCATGATATGAAGGCAGGGTGGAATTTTTTTCAACGCATCACAGAAGAGGGTCTGAATGAATTAGGAGATAATCTGTTAATTCATCAGATTGTTCAGGCATAATGCACATAAATGATAGAATAAGAAACATTGCTGTTTTTCTATTAATGGTTTCACATAATGCTGCCTTCCCTCCTGAGAGTTGATTAAAATGTAATTTAAATTGCTCCTGTCTTAGAGCTTCATTGTCTATTATCTTGAACTGAGCCAGAGGCTCCCTATCGAGAGGATGTTTAACAGCAGATCATTAACTGATCTCACTTTTATTTCAATGCAGAAAAATTCTCCATCTTTCTCAGCTGATCTTGTTCATTATGGAAAGATGATGAACACAGGTGACAGGGTCCAAAAGAGATGAGCCAGTCAGTAACTGACTGGCAAGTTTTTTTTTCTTTATTTGGCAAAAAATCACCACCAGCTCCCATTAGCAACCTTTTCAGTGGGCCAAAAATGCAACCCAAGGATATATTGCTGTTGTTGCAATTCTTTTGCCTAAATTCAATCTGTCTCAGTTGATATGTATTAACTTGGAGCAGGAATAAGTCTTATTACAATATCCCACTGCAAAAAATGAGTCAGAATTTCTGTCTCACTACATACTGTTTAATCAATGGAAACCATTTCTAAAAAAATGCATTGTGGTAAAATAATTGATTTGGAAGAACTATTTGCCACACACTCTGATTTATGTTTAAAGGCTTTTTTTTTTTTCCCTTTTCCCTACTGAAAATAAGAATGATTTGGCAACTAAACCCATTCCTGGAGCAGACTGAATTGAAGTAACACTTTTACTTTTTTTGGTATCTCAGTGCAAACTCTGCATTCAAGAGAAAAATTGTGACATTAAGCTCCTTACTATACAGTAAGTCAATATCAAAGTCGATCACAATACTGCAATGGAAACCAGCAAACAAGACTCTGTAACAGAAACCAGTGAGGTTTGTTATAGGTTTCTCTTTATTCTTTGATTCTGGTACAAAGCCAGAATTTTTTCTCAGGCTTTTCACATGGGGTCGTAGCGTAGCACATTTCCACAGAAACTTGGCATTGTAAGTCAAGAAGAAGGAGTAATTCCATAACCATTTTCTACCACACAGCACTGGTACTAATCTCCAAGTCTAATGCTTCAGATTTTGCTCAGTATTAGTGTGCTCCGCAGAACAGCCATGCAAAATCTCATCTCACTTCTATCCCCTTTACACTGTTAGCACTTTTTCACTTGCATGACAACAAGGCAGCATGAAAAATGCTAAATGTTTCTTTCAGAAACACTGTGAAATCCTACCATCACAGAGAAATACGAATCTTAAATTGCAAATCTAATTTAGGGACTTGTACTTACTAAATTCCTTGGAAAACAGTGCACAAACATTGAGTGAAGTTGTGTCTGTGCTAGTTAATCAAGCAACACTCAGGAAGATCTCCAGGTCCTGGGTTGCAGTTGCCTATATTATCCATCCAAAAGCAAAAGAGTTCCCAGGCATAGCACCGGTGCTGTTCCAGCAGAGCTACCAAACCACTCCCAAGCACTGTGGAGACCTAGCTGCCCTCCTCTCCAGGTTGGTGGAGGTTCCCAAGCCTAGAGAGGTCAATAAACCTCAGCAGCTCACTGTTTCATGCTAGCTGGCATCAGCTTTCAGAATTATTCTCAGGCATGTGTAATTTACTAGTGCAGATACTAGCATAACTAGTTGGAAGTACTCATGAGAGACGTAGAATAAGACCAGCTGGAACCACTTCCAGAGGTGCAATGTTAAACACAGGCTGAGCAGGAGCAATGCTGGGGGGAAAGCAGGACCTGCCTCCATAATCCATTTCACGTGTGTTTACACAGCTTCAGAAGATGCAGGATACTATGCTTATTTACATCACAAGAAACCCCCAACCAAACAGCAAACTGGACACTCTACATTATAAATATTTAATTCTATATTCTCAACAGCATAATCAGCTGCATACAGAAATCACTTTCTTTTGAGACATCACGACTGAGCTGTAAGCTGTTACGTATGAACGAAAGCTTTCAGAAGCAAAGATGGGAAAGGTAATCACACAGCCATAAGCACTGAAACAAATCTGTGTAAGGGTAGAGTTGTGTTTATGGTTGACAGAGCTAGCAGAAATCCGTTAAGTATGTTAAGTAGAAATACGCAGTCAGACAAAGATAAATTATCTCATCTGGCATAGCATTAAATCTAAATGGTGGTTTAAAACATAAGGTGATGATAAAAAAAAAATCAGAATTGCTGCAAGGCAAGTTGAAATCAGTATTTCACTACAATGAAAGGAATTTTCCCCCTGCTCCTTCAAGACCCATTGTGTGGCATTTCTATTTTAATCTCTGAATCTGAAACCATTTGCTTTGAACCTCTGTATTCTACACTCAAAGTACTCAAAGAAGAATTTTATTCAATTATTTCAAGCATTTACCGATATAACCTAACTGCATTTCCTATTACTGGCAAAAGGATTTGAAGAACTGTATCAAGAGGGATTTTGAAAATGTCATGATTTGGTTCTTCTGACCAAGTCTTTTGAAGTAATTACACCTGACAACAGGGGACTTGAAATCTGATAGCACGTGAAAACTGAGAAATAAGTAAATTAAAATAAATGTAACATGAATTAAATGGATAAGCTTTTCTCACTTGCTGGTAATTATGATTTTAAGATGGGCAGGGTGACTTCTGGATTCGGTATGCAGTATCAGTAAGACTTCCACATTCATTTATTAAGTCTTTTGCCATACCAGTTCTGAAGGAAAAATTCTGATCTCCATTTCACCACATATATATATATATATAGTAGTAAACACATATATACATATATATATATGTAGTAAATCTTAAAGCAGCAATGATAATGACTGTGGTGTGGCCATGAAGCTTGAGATGCTGACTGGCTTGGAGTCACCTATCCCAATCAGAAATGCTGACCAAGAGTGAAGATCATGCACAGCTCAATCTGACTTAGAGCACTAGAGGACTCTGGACTGTGCAGCTTTGGAGTGGAGCAAGAGTTGCTGAGGACCCATCATGTGTTTTGGGGGGCTACTTCTGATTATTTCCACCACCCATCATCAGCTGGGGAATATCAGGGTGCACCAGGGTGCAGAATCCTGCCTTGTTTCATCCATGCTGATTAAATTTCTGCTTACTGAGAAAGCTGCCTCATGTGAACCAAGGTGCAGTACATGGAAACAGGCAGGAGATTCACTGCAAAATTATCTACCTAACCTGAACGAAAAAGCTGACCTAAGCCTAGGCTGATCATCTAAATGAGAACTAGTGGCTGAAATCTGGAGTGCTTTTGGGCAGAGTTACAAGACACAAATCAAATCCAGTACTTTTGAGGCCACATTAAGGGCAGCCACTTATGCTTCAGGCACCCAAGGAATCATGAAACTGATGTTGCTACAAGATAGAAGACTTTATAGGTAAGTTAATAGACAAAGGAAAAGATATTGAGTCAGACATGAAAACCTTTCACAGAAACTGCCAGCTTTGTGTTCTGCTTGGGAAGGTGCCAGCAATAAACACTGTAATTTCGGACATTTTCCCATCTAAGCATCTCAGTAGAACTGGAGCCTCTTCATGTACAAGATGTGGGATGAAGCACTCCCTAAAAGCAGGCAGCATTCATACTTAATGTTTACATCTTGCTGTATGTACAAATTTCAAACTACTTTGCATAGTTTCAAGCACACAGCTCTCACTGAGTTCAAATGAGTTGCACATGACTAAACCACCACGAGCTGCTTAAGAAATACCCCCCTGGGCCTTAAGCAAAAACTCATTGTTTAAGTGTTGATTATTATTTTTTTCTCCACTGAGATTAATTAAGGTCTTAAAGGAGCACAAAGGGAAAAGAAGAGAGGACTTCCTCATTAGATTAATTTTTCCATGTGTGTGTGGTTAATTTTCAATTGTGGCTGAGATACACTGAGAAGCCAGCATGGGATCATGGACCTTCAGGTAATTGATCCAGGTAACAGTGTTGGTTAGCTGAGAGAGAAATTAAGAGCTGAGAAATCAACAAGGCATTCACAATAAGGGACACAGCTACTGGCATGAAAACTGCTAGAGATCAGCATCAGGAAGCCAGACACTAAAAACCATGTTTGAAGTATGAATACGTTTATGCTTTAGCAGAATTATATTCAGGGAGCTCCCAACTATCTCTTGTTATCTGTAGATCTATCTCCTCTGCTGGATGAAGTCCACTGAATAAAGGAAAATGAAAGAACAAAAATAGTTCTGCCTTTACTGCAGCATAAATGGAGGCAGATCCGAATTACGGTGCTCCCCTAGCCATAACAACCATGCTGTTTTAGTCCACCTGAGGTTCTGCTTATAGAATTATACTCCAGGACTGCAAATCAGAGCCAGAAAAACACAATTTAAGCAAAACTGCAGGTTAGAAATCAGGATCTAACTAACCCTTTCTCCTCCCATGGGGCTGATTTGCATGAGACTGCTTTAAAATGCAGAATAATACATGAACTGCATGAGGAGTTTAAAGGTTTATAAAATATCCTAATGCTCTCCATACCCAGACAGCTAATTTAGATTTTTCCTGTGGATTAACTCACAAGCTGTCCAAACTCATCTTCCCATTAACCCATCTTGATTAGCAACATCCCAACTGCTGCACAAGGGGCAAGTTCCTTCTCAGATGTACTAATTTGGATTCGGGGGCTAAAGTGCCCTCATTGCTGTTCTCTTTTGTGATCAAGAGTCACTTTAAATGGCTTTACTAATCTGATGTATGGGTTAGATGGGGAGGAAAACCTTCAGTCACATCAGCTTAAGAACTAACCATCACGATCTACATTAATTGACATGGTGCACACACCCACAGAAGCCAAGTCATGTTCCTAGAGAGGCTCTGGAGGGCTAGATCTCCTCCCTCTGCTTAGATGCAAATGATCATGACATGGGATAGGCAAGCAATGAGAAAACCCTCCAAGTTCCCAACTGAGGGGAAACAAAAAACCAAAACTCTATTGAAATGTAATGCCTGCTTACAGGGGCATTCAATTAATCAGTTCTTCTGAGACTGAGGTAACATTAAACATTGTCCCAGCAGGGTATCCAGTAATTTGTTGAGTAATAATTACAGCTCCCAAAAAGGACACAGCAGAAATACTGTTTATCCATCAGCGTGCTACTGTTTGTACATGACCACAGGATAAATTGTCTTGGGCAGAAGAGAAAATACTCAGGGACAAAAGCTTCAGAGATTGCTCTGGTGCTTGGATACTAACCCCAAGATATTCAGTAGAGCTACCTTCACCCATATAAAAAACCCTCATGTTGTATCCATAAGCTTCAGAACATTTTGACATGGGCCCAACCAGGATCATTATTTGACCTAATATTATCATTTTACCTGATAGTCTGATTATGATTACCTGATTGGGATTTTACCTGATGGTCTACACAAAGAACTTAAGAGTTGGCAGCTGTTAACAATTGGTGAAACAGAGACCAAGTTGCTGACACACAAAATCAGAAGTGATGACAATTACCACAACTAACATTACAGTTTTGCTATGAAGAACTGTTGGTTTGGGGTTTTTTTCTTTTCTTTAAAGAAGCCAAGGTGACACTGGGTGATGAATGTCCCCATGGCAGACCTTCCAGCTTGCTGTTGAAAATTGCAGTGGGCAGGGAACTATGTATTACTTCTGCCTGTGAGCTCTCCACTGTGAAGCTCAGGAGAGGGCCTCCTTCTGCAGAGATGACAAACAGATATCCTTCACAAAACACTGACGTAAGAGGTCTTGCAGGATCAGGCATAGACCGGGATTCTAGACAGTCAGTCTTCCCTTTAGCTTGATTTTTGTGCAAATCTGTGCTGCTCAACAGTTCTGTCATGGGATTTGGCTCCTTTTCTTGTGAGTCCAAGTCTGATGTTCAAATACACACATACATTCAGAGAAGTCCAGGCATACGCCATAGATATTATGAATCACAGCCATGGCCATAACAGTTGACATGTGGCAAGGCTCAAGTATTGTTGCAAAGCACTATGTTTGTGGGGCAGCTGCAGGTTATTTTAAATATATATGACTATTGGACAAAAAAGGAAAATAAACCACCCAATGTGAGTGCTATTATTATTACTGCATACTTTGAGAGACAATTTCCTTTTATTTATAGTGAACTCCAATTTTTTTCAGGGCTTCATTTTGTGCATTTTGCTTCTAAACATCCCAGTAAAGTGAACAGGCTAGTTTCTATTTACTCAAATCCAATGCTTCAGGCTATTTACAAATTTAGGCAGACAAAGCCTATTATAGAGACACTGTAGTCAGTTGTTGAGTTGTCTCAGTCATACATTCACCCCCTAGTGACTCTCTGGGCTACAACTACAAAAGGAGCTGCAGAGTGGTATAATGGAGCACATGTTATCCTGTATGTGTAAGAATCACTTTTCTCAGCTTCCTAAAACCATGGAGCAGATTGGCTTGGGAGTTCTGGCTGGTTCTTGATCCATGATGAGCAGTGGATCTCACCTCTGGTGTCTTGGAGCCAGGCTCTGGCTCCCAGGAGCAGCTGGGCTCTTTGGTGGCTGCTGAAGATGTTCAGCTCCAAACCAACAGAAGCTGAGAGCAACAAGTCACAAAGTGCCACAGAATCAGGTGTGATATATGGCTCCTGAGCTGATCTTGCTTTGTGAAATGAGCAGTCTGACAGTCTCTAGTGACTTGGGAATTTGAAGAAGGATGGAAGCTGGAAATAGCTTAATCTCCCCCAGGGGTGAGAACTTGTTAAGGTGAGAAAAAGAAACTGGTGAAGGCAGTGAGGCAGGAAGCCTTCCTGTAAAATCCAGCTAGCAAAATCCACACAGAGATGTCTCTATTGGAAAGCATCTGCATAGGCTGATGGTGAGATTGCAAGTAGGGTCAGTGCACAAACTGGGGGGTGCCTCAAAACATCCCAAAACAGAGCAGGAGATCAATTACCTAAAAGGCTTGTAAAGCAGTGAGGTGTCCTGTGACACTGAGGTCACTTTCCTGAGCTCTTCCTGCAATTTTTAAGGCTAGAAAGTTTATTGGAAGAAAGAAAATTTTTGTGGGTAAGGGTGAATGCAGGTGTTAAATTTGCTTGGTGAAATGGATGATGAAGTCATATAGAAAGAAGTTGCCTGTTCAGAAAGGTGATATAGTTTGGATAAAATCTCATGACCCTGCCCTTCATTAGGTACCACCTGGCCCTTTTGTACTTCCCACTAAAAATAAAATAAGAAAGAAATAACCTGACAGTGGAGAGCAAAATGCAATTAGTTTTCATCTGGTGTAGAGAGGACAATCATTTCACAAGGTGTATCTGCTCAGCGTATCAGGAAAGAAGAATTGACATGGCATGGGATGGAGGGCATCTACCCACACCTGACTCCTTTTCAGGCAGAATTTTGATAGAAATCTGTGCATCACACCCCTGACAACCAGATGGGAATACATATTTAACATTTATTGTTGTAGAAGAGACTTTTTGCTGAGGATGACATAACAATAAAAGCCAAAATGCGTATCGGGCCCCCCAAAAATAGCCCACTTTTCAATCCAACCAGTAGCTGGCACTGTCTTCTCTTTACAGAGCTCTAAAGGATTATGGCCTCTAATACGACAACAATGGCAGAACTTTTTCAGCTGATATAGATGACTTTGCAGCAGGCATCAGCAAGTAGCATTTACTTTCACCAGAGATGAAAGTGGCTTAATAAACTGTGTTTGTGTCAGTGCTGCATGATGCATGTGTACAGCACTGCGGTCCAGCAAACAGGCAGCATGGGAATTGATGACTCAGGCAGGAGAATTATGGTTACGCTGGAGGAGCAGGACTACATTCTTCAAGCAGAGGTCCTACCTCCCCAATTATTTATAAGTTTCAGTTCAATTAGCTAGCTGATCATTGCTAAAATGTCACTTCTTGGGCTTATGATTCGCTTTATACAATTAGCTAGGAACATTACAACCTGTTTTGTTCTCCTTTTTAATTATGTAGCCAATATTCTGCTAAATATGCTGAAGCAGAAGTATAGACATATGAATCAGGAATAGATAGGATCAGATAAAGAGTATTGTCTCCACCCCCCAAATTATCAATATCTTGTGTTTTCTGGCAGGAGCAAAATATGTATGATGTTAAAAAGAATTAAAGCAATTAAGGTTTCCCCAAGGATAATCTGAAGAAATGAAGATTTAAGGCTTAGAGAAGACATGTACAGAAAGGACTGTGAGACAGCTCTGCACAATAATAACCAGAAAAAGTAAATCTAACATTCTTATTTATTAAGTTTAGGAAATCAATAATATATGGAATAGCAAGATATGTGAAAAAAGAGAAGCTGTAGAAATAAAAACTAATTTGATATATGATCTTGGACAGAAGGAGAGAGGAATAGGCTGGTGACCACAACTAGTCTGTGCTATTCTTGTAGAAAGGAATTTAATACGACTCAGACAAGAGCTAATTTAGCTCTACCTGAAAGTGAAAAAAAAAAGAAAAAAGAAGACTGCACACTGCTAATCTAAATAGCTTAAAATGGAACAATAAACTCTCTTATTTTAGGACGGAAGTCAGTCATTAAACTAAGTTAACCCAGGAGCTCTTCCCTAGGGAACCTCCAATACTCTCTTCTGCATTGCCTAGTATATTGGCCATTCTCTGGAGATAGTACCAGAATTAGATACAAACAGCTTTAGATGTTAGCTGTGCAAAATTGGACGAGCTAGTGTTTTCCTACATTATAAGAGCTCTTCCCTCATTTAAAAAAAAAAGCCAACCCTAAATTAACTAAGCACAATCAGCTTCTAATCATGCAGTTTTCAAAGTGTTCATTGAAACTAATGAATAGAAGCAGTAGGGGAAAAATTGCAACCGGGATGGATGCGCTAAGCTTAAGGGTGTAAGGGCAGTATATCAAACATGGCTTGACTCTTTTCATTCAATACAACATGATTGTTAATGAGGAACAATCAATAAATGTTCTTCAAATAAAACACTAGAGCGCCGCACACAAGATAAGCAAACACAGGAATTTGCCAAGAGGGGATGCACCTCTCTTTGTTATTGCAGTAACAATTGCTAATGCCTTGATTTAGACTCAAGGGACTCCTCTAAACACCATTTTCTCACTCTGTTGCATAGATTTGTTGAAAATCCTGTCCTAGGCATTCCTAGGTAAAGGAGATACAAAATAACCAGGATCAGGATAGATTTGCTGTGTAAGTAAAAAAATAGCTAAATTCCAGTCAATGAGTAGCCTACCCAATAATCACTGAGAGGTTACAGAAATTCCAAACTTTAAAAAAATATCCTGAAAGATGCCTCCATTTTGTTAAACAGCCTCATTCCCAAACCCTATGGAAAATCAGAAGTTATGTTGCTCATATTGCCCCCTTTTTTTTTTTTGTTAATTTGATATATTGAACAATTTATATTTTATTAGAACAACAAAACTTGAAAACTCCCTGACTCAGAAGTTCTCATTTTTAAAAATACATAAGAATTACATATATATTTTTAGATAGACACATCTCATCCTTTCCTGTGCTTCTGTATTCAGGGTCATTTAAGTGAAATTCTGCAGATAAATCTCCATCTAAAAATTAAATTACCAGGTGCCCACGGCAGGGACAGTATGTAGCTCATCTATTATCTCATCTGGTCTCACCAACTAAGTATGGTTTAGTCTAGTGAATTCCAAGATGACAGACCTTTAAAAATTGTAGGTTTTGGGTACTCCTGACAGTTGTAGTTGTTATTAAGTGGGTGGCACACTTCCCTCTCTGTCAATATAGAGCATGATTTTTAGGTGCTGCTGGGGATGCTATTTTTTTAGATGAAATGGAAGGCAGGAGAATAAGTATTATTTTCAAGGATGAGCCAGAGATGTTCTTTTGGTTTCCATCACTGGTAATAATTAACTTTTGTTTTTTTAAGTTCAGGAATTTGTCTTTCCGTATCTACTGCTCTAAGTCCCTCCAGATGAAACTACTGACAAAACAGACACCTAAATTTTTGGAGCTGCTGCATTGTTCCAAAGATGGGGAAAACCCTACTGCAAGTATACCTCAGATATTAGTAGGACATCAGTTTCTGGATAGGGAGATCAAGGCAAGAAATTTAATTCTTCCCTGTAATGAAGGGTGAAATATTTACCATAATATAAAACTTTCAACATAAGCATACTCACAGGGAACATGTAGGAAGAGTATGTTCCAGTGCCACAGATCACACTGAATGTCAGCAAAAGCACTCAGCATTCACAAACTAATGTAATGCAGGGTTTTTTCCCCCCTTCTTAATGCTATGTTGGACCATTCAGCAATGTCCATAAATATGAAACTGATGCAGACACAATACCACAGTCTATACCCACTCAATAATTTCTGGGGTCCTGGGAATTAATTGGGCTCCAGCTGTCCCAGCACAGGGGTCTCATCCCTGAAGGCATTCCAGGTCAGGCTTGATGAAGCTCTGAGCCATCTGATTAGTTAAAGGTGCCCCTGCTTACTGCAGGGCGGTTGGACTAGATGACCTTTAAAGGTCCCTTCCAACCTAACGCATTCTGTGATTCTCTTGGGGCAGCACCACCATGCTGCTTTGCTTTCGTGCAAACACCACTGTTTTTTGCCTATAGAGTTGCACCTGCACTGTTTCACATGACATGCTGTTTGCATTATTTCACAGGTAAGGTCAGTCAAGCAGGACCTGGCAACATGATGACCATCAGTCCCACCAAGCTCCTGCTGTCTTGGGTACCACCCTCTTCCTCCCACTGACGGGAGTCGCTGCTAACTTGGCATTGACTGTCATTTAACCTGCAGGCAAAACTGCCAGGAGCCTCTAATTAAGAATGCCTGAATTATACTGCAGGTATTGATCCTCCATGGTGTGGAGCAAGAGCGATGTGTGTTGACCCCACTATTGCTTTTCATAGAACAGCTGGGGTTTGACAACAACAGAGAATCAATGCCTGGGTAAACTGCTGGGTTTTTTCTTTTCCCCTCCAGTGATAATTCAATTTAGCAGCTATAAAGCAGAAATTCATTCTTTGCCTGAATGTATTTGGGTTTTCAGAGACTTGCTGCACTACTGTTCCAGTAAATAACCACGTCTAAAATGGTCGGAGCACTTCATTCAAAGTCAGCAATTCCCTCCCATCAGTCCTGAGTGGGCCTCATTGTTATGAGTCTCTTTAGGATGTTTCAACTGAAAAAAACCCTGTATTTCTATTTCACTTCCCATGGAACAGACAGTCTCTCCTGGAGGATAGAAGAGCTGGCATTATATTGTGGAAAAAATGTCACATAATTGCATTCTTTATTACTAATATTGAAGGCTTGATTCTGCCACGTTTACACAAGCTGACTGGCTGATTTTGATGGAAATGCTTCTGCCTGATGAAGGAGGGGAGAACTGCTAGAAAACAAACAAATAGTAAATAATAATTAAATTAAAAATGAAAGTTCTAAGTATACTGAGGCTTCAAATTTAGTCTTGCATCCTGTAATCTGCTTTGGGTACTCTTCAACTTGGCTCTGTGTAGAGCAGCTTGGATGACTGTCATCTTAAATGGAAACTAATTGCTTTGCGATCTGTGCAGAGGAATCTGTCCATGCATGATCTCTTCTTCCCTTACTAAATTCCAAAATTAGTTTCTTGGAACACTTAGTAAGACAAGACCTGAAGGTACATGGATGGGGATACAGACTACCCCCTCGCCATTGAGCTAGCACCTGGTGCCAGGGACCCTGCTCTTGGCTGGCCTGTAAAGGGACACCATAGTAATTTTGGCAGTCACACCTGGCATGTGAGGCAGCAATGAATCACTTAGTGGAGATTTTACGGTCCCAGATTTAAGAGTGGAAGGAAAGAAAATAATCAAATTCCACTGAATATATGGATATAAGAGGATGGAAAGAGCCACAGGAATTCCTAATTTTTAAAGTTACAATTTAGCTGCATGTCTGGGCTTTGATTTAAAATTGCCAGTGCTTCTAGCACAGAAAAAATAAAACAACAACAAAAAGCCCATCATGATGCACAAGCAGCAATTCCAGCTCTAGAAGTGATATGTCCCATTAGAAAGTTGTGTTTACTATGAATACTAATGCTGACAAATTAAATATCATCATTTTAAGATGTTCATCATCTTATCAGCAGGAAGAAGTGCAACATGCTTTTTCACTGGCAGTAGGTAGTATTAATTATTATATATAAAGCAATATATTAATCTGTAAGTACAAAAGGTTCCTCGAGTATGCATTTCAAGCTATCCCCAGCTTTGTGCCAAAAAGTAATGAAAGGGGATGTTCACTCCTAACCAGGTTTTGAATCAATATCAAATGATACTGTCTGATGTGTCAAAAGTCCCAAAAGATATAGTCTATTTAGTAAAACCTCTCGTTTGCCCTGGAAATTTTCTGTAATGCACTAGTGTATCTGCCCATTGCATTTCATTTTAACAGATGAACCAGCAGTGGAACATGTAGGTCAGTGGGAAATAGCTGGACCTCAATACCAAAACCAAAGGTATACAGATGAGAAGAAAAGAAGAAACAGGAGATAGGGGAAAAATTTGTGGACTTTTCTACTTAATGGTAGCTTACTTAGGTTTCATATCGTGTGTAGTCATGAGGTATTGGGAGAGATAATAATAGACCTTAAACTGTTATTCCTTGGTAACTTTTAAACTCAGAGGTGTGATTAAAAAAAGGAGTGCACCAGGGCTGGAAAATATGATGTAGGAACATCTGGAGACAATTGGCAGTGTTAAAATAGACTGTATGTCTTAATATTTTTTTTGTTGTTGTTTCCATTATCTGTGCTAACTGATTATAAAATCAGCTTTTAATAGCAGAGTATCAAATTAATGAGTGTTTGGTTATGTGGCACCTAATACTTTGTAAGCATAAGTTTAGCAGAAGCAACACCTCTCTCTGAGTTACAGCATGGACATCTTTACACTGGTAAACATCTTACACTGATGTGCTTCTGATGCACTGATCACGTCCCCAAAGGCCACAGCCAGAGCAGGACACCTCTCCTGAGATGATAAGCAATCATTTATCTTTCTCTCCATAGATGGCAGTCAATCAATCATGTCAGTAACTCTATGCACATATGACACAAAAATAAACAAGTGTAGGGTTTGGTTAATAAGGGTGATCCCAAAGGGACAGCGTGTTTAGCTGCTTGGTGCAAACAAATATGAACCAGAGGAACAGGGCAGGTCTGAGTCTGTTTCACAGAGGATGCTCCTATCAGACTTGAAATCCTCATTTTCTCATAAAGGTTGACTGCTGTTTTCTCCAAACGTGCTCAATTCTGAGGAGCCTCTGGGGCACATTCAGGTTCATGATGAATAAATGGTTCCTTTTCCTGCTAAAGTTCACCAACTCTTAAAGGCCTTTTCATCTAAGAGTGCTGCTGAAGTGGAGTTGTTTCAATTTAAAAAGAAGACCTAAAAGAAGACATTAAGCCACCACGTTACTTATGGCCACCAGCTCTGTTGTGTTTGCGTGTCTCAGTTTCTGCACAGAAGTTGGGCAAGGCAGGATGCAGGGACAGGGAAACAAGGCAAAAGATGGATGAAGTCTTTCAAGGTGAAATGGGAAATTTAACTGGAGAAGTCAGCAATGGAACCAGTTATTTGGAATGAGGTCTCAGCCCTGCTCTGCCATGCTTAAGTCCAGACATCCCTCCTAGCTAGGATTACTCAGCATGGTAATGCCACTGGCTAGGGTCAGAGAGCTGAGCAAATGTGAGAGGCAAAGAGAACCCATAGATTGAGAAGAAAAATGCATCAAAGATAAGGAAACTTGGTCAAAAAAGGTACATGAAATGGTAACAAAACCCAACAGAGCTGAAAACACCCAATATAAACAAAGATCATTTCAATCTGTGAATCTTAATAGGATGAAAATGCATAAATCAGTGCAGTCTTACCTCTCTCAGGGGATGTGAGCATTTCACCATGTGCTCAGACTACCAATTGAGTACCAAGGGAATTATTTATATATTATAATATTGTATTATATTTTTGGACAGCTTCTAATAAGGATGACAAATGAAGAGCAGGGGCAAATGTTCCCGTGTACGCTAGAGGGGGTGAGAAATACACCTATCTCATTGTCCTGTGAGAAGCAATGGTGTCCTACTACGTGCTCCACAGGCACTAGCATTTCACTGTAGTTCGTCCACTTCGGTGCTATGCACAAAGCCTCCCTTTCTGAATGGAAACTATGTGTTGCTTTTTCTCCCTCATAAAACCACAGTGATTATGTAGGAGCAGCAGGGGACTTCTGCCTCCACAGAAGATAAGCTCCCTACGTGAGAAGGGTACTAATTGCTCACACAGCACCTCTCTGCAAGCATTACACATCCTCCAAGTGAGGATCAGAAAGAGAAATTAACCCAGGATCATTTTCCCCCTAGTAAGTTAGACTAGTTGATAAAATGAGTGAAGAACTTGCACTAAAGCACTGGGCAAGGCCTTGGGGGTGGAGTTGGGATCTACCAGATCTCACTACCATCTTGGGGAAGCCAATTCCTACATTGTTTCAATTTCTCAAGGCTAAAAGAATGTTTTTCCTCATTTTCCCAATGTTCAGATTCTGAGTGCCTTAGGATCCAGGACAGTATTATGCATCTGTGTACAGCAATTGAAAAATCCCTCCAGACATAATAAACTACAAAAAGATTTCTTTGACTTTTGTGATGTTGTCCCTGGAACTTAAAGATTGGTAGCACAATCCTGATGATGTCGTATCTTAGGAGGAACGCTTTTGGCTGTAGTAACTTCACCTTACTCACCTCAGACAGCCCCATTTATCTTTACATATTGATTTCCAGTGGCTCCCGAAAGGTTACAGAAAGATTATTGGGTCTGTTCACAAGTTCCTGAAGATAAGGTTTTCTTACATTCTTCCATGACTGTGGGTAAGACTACTGCTGTGGGGACTGTAGGGCTCCTCAACAGTCCCTGGGGGCTGTCATACCAAAGATTAGCCTGGTCACTATCCTCCGTACAGTCACTTTGCTATATTGAACCTTTTAGCTTCTTGCTGGCTGGGACTAAAAAAGGGAGAATTGGGACCCTTCCTATAGAACACTCAGTTCTTTCTGTTATGGAAGAAGAAAGCCAAGAGCTGCAAAACCAGCCTGGATTTCCCCCTCCCCCCCCCTTTTTTTTTACAAAATGTTCCAGGAGAGATTAATGTCTGTTCACGATCAGGCATTACTTCATCCAAGAAGGAAGGAAAACTACTCAGCCATCACTCAGAGAAATGAAAGCAATCTCAGATCAAATCATCACTCTTCTGCTTTGATCAAGTCATCATCTGAACAGAAAGCCCAGCCAAGGAGAAAAAAGAAAAAAGTTTTAAGGAAAACTTCAAAATTTGTGTGGATGTTCACCAAAAACTTACAACAACTGGGAATTACGTAGAAAAGGCCATTCTTCAGAAGTTTCTGTAATATAAATCCAATCATCTAGGTGCTCTAAGAGCCCCCAGTTACAGGATGCCTGGACCCTGTACATTGCCCAGCTGTACTACATTGCTGTACTGGGTGGTCTGCTGGTGGTTGGCAGGGCAACTGGAGATGGCACTCCAGGTCTGTTCTGCTACCAACTTGCTGAGGGTCAAGTAATTTGGGAGTTTGTTTCCCACACAGATTTGGCTTCCTACCTGCCAAACAGGCAGAGAAACTACTTACACATCTGGTTACACTACCTAGTTCTACCTACAAGCGTTCATAGCACACCAAACGCAGAAGTAGTTGAGAGGCAATTAATTCCTAGTCTCACTAATGAGGTATGAGCTGTTTGGTTCATCTGCATAAAACACCACGACAGCCTCAGAAAAAGAAATAATGGATGACATTACTCTTTCATAATGGTGTCTGTGGTGCCATGTGCAGCAGTGAGGCTACGTTTTGGGTTTGGTGCTGAGAGGAGCACATTGTGCCATGGCACCGTGACTCACAAGACCCCAGCCTTGCTTACTACTAGTCACAGCCACGCTGAGGGGGCAAAGTTATACAAAATCATATGGCTGGACATTATCGTGCCTGCCATCTGCTCCTCCTGCACCTACAGAGAAGTCAACCAGAGGCAACCATCTGTCACTCCATACAACCTCTCTCCTTGGGCTGTGCTCCATTCATACAAGTTGGTGTACTTCAGGGGATCATTTTCCTATGAAGCATCCTGCCCCCTGCCTGCTATTGGTCTCTCACATGACGATCATCCAGCTTAGATAGCTGCTTAGTATTTAGGACTACCATAAATATAGGCAAAATTTAAAGCAAATGGAGCAAGAAAGGGATATGAAACATTAAAGTAATTCAGTACATCAGTTTTCTCCTTGGAACTGCTGTGGAAGGAACCAAATCACTTTTACCATCAGTGTAAATTTAAAGATGATCTACCGAATCACATTTTTTTCTCTTCAAAATTAAATTATCAGAGCAACCAAGTCAAGAATCTAGAGCAAATCGCACCAGCTGTCTTCTGGCAATGTCTAAATGTCTGCCTTAGCAAAAGAAAGCAGTTGTCAAGGACCAGGAAATAAATTAAGAGACACTTGAGGGATTTCAGTTGGAGTATTCATGCGAGTAGCTGCATTTGAAAAAGGACTGGCACAGCCCTTCCATATATTCTTCCACTAATGTGGAAAACAGGAGGAACATCCTTAAACTAATCATGCCCTTATTTCTGTGCACTGAGAATCTGATTCAGTGAATCAAAAAAAAAAAAAAAAATTAAAAAATTGAATGGTGTGACTCTGGGCTTACTCTACCAGAAAGAGAAGCAGAATATAATCTTTAGACCCTCTAATAGCAGTAGTAATAATCTGCTTTTACTTGTTCCTTATGGCGACTGATTATCAGGCAGCTCATACGCCGAAAGACCAAAGTTAGGAAAGAAACCTGGAAGTCTTACTCAGAGCACCAGAGATCTTAGTGTTTCTCCTTGGTAACACCTTTCTTTCTTGTCACAGAGTAAATGCAGCCCTGTTTCATGCTCTTGCATCCTCAGTTCACCTGTGTGAAATGTTTCCTAAACAATACTAGAAGTTAATCCCCATTTCCAGTCAATCCTCCTTTTTACCAAAGCACGTTAATGATTTCTGCTTCAGTTGTAACAATTTTTGGAGAAAAGTAGTTTAGAATCTTTTTTTTTTTTTTCTTTTGTATTCTTCCCTGCATGTTCTGGATCTTTTCTTCAGCTGGATCAGCTTTGCTCGTTCAGGCTAAGCATCTGATTTAGTGACTGTGATCAGTATACATATGGTCACAGGGGAATGAACTGACATTGGTTTTTGTGGAATGCAGCTTGGGTAGCCACAACTCCACCTAAACTTTGCAGCATTCTCCTCACAGTTTGATTAATTCTTGTTCAAAGGCTAGTAAATAAAATTAAAGGGATGAATACCACAGGTGCTCCATCACTGCCAACAGTGTTTTAGAGTACTGCAATCCCAACATACATTGAAGACAGCCTAAGGGTGCTTTTAGCATACTGACTCAGAACTAAGCAAGGTTCCTTTTAAAAAAGAGACCCATTAAATCCCCTCCATCACAAAACCTGGCCGTGGAGAGAAGCCATCACAAAGAGCATTCTGTTCCAAGCTGAATAAATAGCTAGGAGGCTGCTAACATGGATACTATAAAAGAGAAGCTAAGTCCCTCCTTCACATCATCTCCAAACCGTGCCACAGAGTGCTCTTTTGGAGTGAAGGCTAGCCACCCACAACACAGTTTAGCCTCTGCCTCTCTGCAAAGGCTGTAGGAGATATGTTAGGTAACTTCAGTGTCTTCCTACCAATTACTTGAGAAGTTCTACAATATTTTTGTCAAATGTATGGCTGCAATGTATTTTCTTCTTGAGATCATGAAGATCCACCACATTTATGTTTCCAGAGCACCTAAAGAATGGGGTTCCAGTCCTTGCTGGGTCTGTAGAGACTTTTGTTCTGGAAACAGGAATGCAACTGAAACGCCACTGCCCTCCTCAATGCCACTGTAACTGAAAATTCACTGATGGCTGTTTCCATGTTGTGCTCCTTCCTGGGGGTAACAGACTGAATGAGTTATGGGTGAACCCATGCATCTCCCCTTTTCCTGTTGAAATGTCCTACCATATTGCTATGACAGCCAGCAGTCCCAGGGCCAAATGAAAATGGGGGCTGGAGAAGGGGAAGAAATCACAAGATCAATGGAGCCCATATGCAAACTTGCCTCATAGGCAGTATCTGAACAACCTACAATGCCTGGTGAAGGCACCAGAGGGTAGTAGATGTGCTTAGTGCATGTATGGCAGACAGGTTGAAATTATTTTATGCCAAATAATGGACATATGGATTAAATATTGGAATAAAAATAAAATAGTATTTTAAAACACTGAAATATGTGGCAAATTTAGTAGACTGTGAGGTACCTGTCTCCCCCTGGATACATACAGTTCCCACTCTGTAACTCTTACAGTTTAATATAAGTAACAAAGCCCCAGACCTGTCATGAAAATACATCCTCAGTGGTGGCCAGAAGCACATGAATATCATCAGTGAACCTCTAAAGCAGCTACTGATTTTATATATGAAAATGGCAAAAGAGGTGCTTATGACTGGTGGCTTATGTCTTCATTAAAACACTTGTCCTTCAAACCAAACCCTCCAATTCATTTAAATTATCTGGGTCTTAAAGTTAGAATATGAATTATATATTAATGCATTTTTAATCTTATATAATGACAAGTATAATACTATTGGCATCCTACCTTTCCTGCATAAAAAAATCCTGCCTGCTGCACTAAGACATATTGGCTTGCTCAGAAAAGCAAACCTTAGAATGTAAATCTCTAAAGCTCATTTACCAGAGCCTTCTACAATATTCTGCCACAACTGAGTCAAGAGCTACCAGTGTTACATTTTCCAAACCTGAGAAGCTCTCAGATGTGCGTCTTGTGCGTTTCAGAGCTGTCAAAGTGAAACCACTGCAGCTTACAGCTTTATGAAGGGAAAATTTTCTCACTGCCAAATTCATGACTGTCTCCTACTCTTGTGCAGATGCATTGTAGAAGGCATGTTTTGCTTTGTCTTGCATGAAAAAACAGCCACGGATGACTAGCTTTATAGAATGACTTCATTTTCTTTCTTACTGTGGCTGTGAAATTCAGGGAGCTGCGCTGATCTGAGAGCAGTCTTCCTCATCCTTGCTGGGTGAGCTACCCTCACCTGCTCCACTCTTCCTTCCGTGGTAATTTCCAAAGGGCTTACCACCTGCTGGACTCCTCCTCCCACACTTTAGAAGGAGCACTTAAGGAACCTGCTTTGGCAGGGGTGTTGGACTAGATGATCTCTTGAGGTCCCTTCAAACCCCCTACGATTCTGTGATTCTGTGAATATGAAATTCTAGGTGTGGGTCCTCCTTTGGTAGCTGTAAAGGAGTTACTTCTTTTGGTAACTCATCCCTAGCTGTAGATTCTGAGCAATAAAACCTGTAAGGCTGGGCAGGCTAGTGGTCTCTATGAGAAGGAGGTGGACAGCTGAAGAACTGCCTGACACTTCCAGGAGAGAACTCAACCATCACTGATCCCATGACTGAAAAAGCCACAGAACCTGAAGTCTTTCCTGGCATGGTTTTCTTGTTACTGCTGACTGTAAAAAACAAAACTCATGGTTCCCACCCTCGACCTAGTAAATTTTTTGCTTCCTTCCTAGTACAAATACTAATGGATACAGAGGAAAAGCTGCATACCAAACACGAAACGATGCCTCCTCAACTGTCCTATTTTAGCTTGCTTCTCTCTTACTCTCTCTTTACTACAAAGCACACCTCATGATGGAAGGTTCCAAAATGAGAAGACAGTGCCATGGGCAAAATCAAAATAAGCCATTTTCCCTCTTTGTTGTTTGGATTTTTTTTTTTCCAGAAGTCTCTTTTATAGAGGTTCCCATTTCTGGTTGCCAGGGGCTCTCAGCAGCACGAAGGCTGACTGAGCATTGTTACAAAACATCATTTTAAAAAGTCTTTCTATTAATACTTTCCTCAGATTTATTTGTTTCGATGGCAGAAGATTTACTGCGAGTTTCAGAGTTATGTTCAAAATCCACGAGCGCGAAGGATGTTGAAACTATGCAAAACCATGCTGCTTCCCCAAAGTAACATTAATAATACATTTGTAGATATTTCAACCTGCTCTACACCAGTTGAGACAGAGTATGGATGGAATGTATTCACAAGCACCGTGGATAAATCACCTCGATAAATTCTTCATGCTATACTGTAATCTCCAAAAGTTCTCTGGTGAAAATCAGCCTTGCTGATCAGTCTACGATTCTTCTCACTATCGTGTTATTCCTCCACCAGTGACTCCTGAGAATGAAACAGCTGATGTCTTTATACAGCTGGCACCACAAAACAATTTTACCTCACACAAAAAAGTCTTGACAGCTTTTAAAAAAATACTAAGACAAACATGCACACCTCTCCCCCAAGTCTCCACCCCCCCCAGCATATCAGATCACTCTTTAAATAAAAATATACTTATCTGTGTTTTGTTTCTCATGACTGAAGACAACAGTGAAAGCTTTTCAATAATTTCTACTTAATATTTGAAACACCTTCCAAATAGTTCTTATAAAATTATCTGTGAAATGGACATACTACACGACAGCCCTTTCTTAACAGCAATAAGCATCATAATCAACTCTCAGCTAAACTTTGGAGAAATACACCTCTGGAAGATCATTAAATGCTTTACAAATCAACTGTGAATACTGATTCACAGGTTTAAGTACTAAGGGAAGGCAAATACTCTGAGTTTCACTGCCTTGTGAATGGTGCTGCCCAGAGCAAACACACCCCAATGCAGCCTTTGCGCTGGATCACAGACTCAGCAACGCATCACTCCTTCCAATATAGTCACTGAACAGGAACAGAAGTTCTTGTCACAGCCAGTGACAATATGCATTTAGTCCAAAAAGCAGGGCAGACAACATGCAGCTCAGAGATACAGCAGGACCACGTGTCACCTCTTTTCCTCTGGGGACATAAAGCTTGAATCCCTGCAATCCACAGGACAAAAGAGGCTTTACACTCATCCATGCCATGCTGAAAAGCATTGCCTCTGTTAGACCTAAAAAGTTCACTTTGAAAGACTAAAGATTGAGATTTCCCAGTCTTCTGTAAATCATGAGACAGTAAGAGGGACTCTTAACATTTTGCAGACTATCATGGTTTTACTGCGTTGTCTGCAAAGTAGAATACAACTTTCATCTTAATTTGAGAGCAACGTGTTTCTACTCCATAAACCTCACATTTGTGATTAAATGTGTTAGGATGGGTGTTGGTAACCTCATAATCAAACACCACCCAATGTTTTAGATTCATGAATTCATCCCACATCCCCTGACATTCTGACAGCAGGCACCTGAGGGCACAGGGAATGTTCCCTATAGGGGACACATCCCTTTGAGGTTTAAATGTAAGGTTATTCAAGCAGGAAATTTAATTTTAAAAGACAAGTATTAGGAGACAGATTTCTTTTTTCATTCATTCTTCACACTTTCTGTAATAATCTGAATACTTCTAAAAATAAAAGCAGAAGGATGGCATAACCAATGCCTGTTAATAGAAAAATAATTGGCTTAAATGAGGCACACACTCAAATGCACAAAAAATAAATGGCCCGACAATTCTTTTGAGAGTTACAATATTTTTAGCCATATGGTATTCCTTATTAGTTGTTGTGATTACTAAGAGCCAAATATATGCTCGACACTGTACAACACATCCAAACACTGTCAACCCCTAGCCCAAAATGCTTACAGTTCAAAAGATAAGACATGAAGGAGCAGGAGATACTGAGAAATGCAGCATCAAGAACAACAGCTCAAGGTCTCTCTGATATTAGGAGGTGGATTAGGCATCGCTCTTACAACTGCATCAGGAATGCTTCTTCTCTGAGAATAACAGAATGGGCTCTAAGCCTTTTCTCCACAGAGTCAGCACAGGAAAAGAGGCAAAGAAAAGAGCATGTTTTGAGGCTTAACTGACTTTATGAGATATTTTGGGCCTTTAGCAATTTATGCTAATTGAATGTAACCCTCAAGGCGTTCTTTCTGTGATGGGGCTGCTCTAGAGCACAGCCAGCCTGGAGTCCAGAGAAGAACAAGCTCCCGCACTGACCTGTGCCGTGAGGCTCAGGGCCACGACAGTGCCTGTGAACCAGGGGACTAATGCTGAACATTCTCATAAGCCAGTGAAAGCCAGTGTGGGAAAAGCATGCTGCTCTGCTAGGAGTGAAGCACAGTTAGCTGGATGTCCTGGCTTGAGCTTGGTGCTGCAGCATCCCCACAGCTCTCCTTCCTGCTGGGTTCACTGCCCTGCCTGTTTTATGAGAGTCCAGGAACAGGGAACACAGATAGGAGGGGGCAGTGCCCTTCTCAGGGCTTTGAATAACCACATGACGTCACCAAATGGCACCATTACCTTCCACAAGAAAGAGAGATATTTTCTTAACTGAGAAACGCCAGTGAAGACAGGCAGCTTGTAGTCCAGAGAAGAAGCTCAAGCTAGGAAGGTAAAGAAGTGCTCCCAAAAATAAAGACCAAGACATTTTCCTCAGAATTTCCTTTGATTTCTGAAACAGATTTTCCTGAAACAAGAGCCAATCAAGTCTATGTACACTGTGTACCACTCACCCCAGGTTTTCTCTGGTTCTGTAAACTACAAGGAGAGAGAACCTTCCTTTTTCCCATAAAAGCCCTTTCTTGGATGACGTACACCAGGCATTTTCTGTCATATACTGTCCCCAGTCCAGCCAGCCCTACGTCAGAGTGCAGAGAATTTATATCTGATTCCCTGTCAGTCACATACATGCTCTGCTAGGACTTTGAAGCTAATGGTTCCAGTCATAAATCTCCCAAGGGCCAGCATTATACATAGCTGAGGCCCAGGATTCCCGTTCTTTATCTTGTTGATGATCTCTCTCCTAAGGGATTGCTCTACTTGTAAAAAAAAGAAAAAAGCTGCTAGTGTCCATTCCTATTAAGCGTCAGCAACCACTCCGTTCCTGCACATCCTCCTTGTCTGCTCCTGGGAATCGATGTCGGAGGATCCTCCATCCCTAAGCACCTATTGCTCTTTCTCTCTCTCCAGCGCAGGCTTCATCCTCAATAACTGTCAGGGCATTTCTGTGCAGCACAGACCGTAACGTGATTAACTTTATGCTTCACAACCTCAGCATTAAGAAGTAGGTCCCGGGGCAAGGTTTTGACATGAGGCTCTCAGGCACGTGTAGGGCCTTGATCAGAAAAAGACCAGCTCTTCCTTCCTGAAATGGCAGAACAAACTGGCTTTAAACTAGGTGAAATGACCAGTTCCTCTACGGAAACAACTCTGCCAAATCCACATACTACTGAAGTGAAAGACATAAAAAGGTACATAATTTCTCCATCCTACCTCCAAGAGCAGGCCAAAAGATCACATGGTTTGAAAAACCATTTCCTTTCTCTCCTCATGCTTTAAGGCTCTGAATTAACTCTACAGAAATACAAGTGGTTTGCTCCACAACCACACAGTTGTCCATTTCTCGGGTGCTCTCACCATTTGTTATCTTCACTTTCTTCTCTTTGACGTCTTAATTGTGGTGTCTGTATGTTAATTGTTAATGCCCTCAGCAAAGAGAAGCTGTGACACCATAATGAATTTGTAGCCTCTACAGGAGCCAGTAATATCTAATGCTTTAGAAGATACTGCAAAATCATCATTACCCTTCTTGTGGGGTGCTAACTTCAAGAAGCAGTACCTTTTTCAAATGCAGAAAGAATTAGAAACTTCATATTGAAGTACTCAGACACCCTCACAGGCTGGCTGCAAGAGAATTCCAGCAGCAACAAAGCCCTGGGATTTACAAAATGGATATATAATCCAGTCAGAAATCTGGTTTTCATGCAGTTTACAGAAAAACACCATCACTAGTGCTCCACAGTTCACTCTGAAAGCCACTGTGACACGTGTTGTGAGGTCTCATAAACACACAAATTTTCAAACTCTTTTAAGGTTCTCCTGCAATGACTCATAACTACTGATGACATTGGTTATTGAGTCACTGAAGACTGATATTTTTCAGGAATGAGAGGAAACTCCTTGTTCCCTTTCTAGCAATAAGGAAGGTCCATGGGTTAAAGACCATAATGAGATAGCATCTGTTGTATGGCCTGAACCTTTCCATCTAAGCAGAATTTTAACTTTCTATGCAGGGCATGTTTTATTCTGTCACAGAATAAATAATGTGCTTCAACTGATGGTGACAGTGGCTTGAAGGGTATCTATATGCACCAGCAGCGCAGAGTAAAAGCAATATAGTGAATACAGAATAGGCACTCAGTAACTGATTAGTGTGTTTCAGTATGTATATGAAATACAACTACAGGTTGCAGCTATATGTACAATAAGAAATGAATGTATCTGCTTTATTAAGAGGAATATCCGGTCATCTCTCCCCCTGTTGCATTGCTTCCTATCCTGATGATCCCTTCATTGTTCCTTTTCCTTCTTCTCCCAGCAGCTGGAATCTTTTACAGCAGAATTAGGAAGCACCGTGTTTAAAAAGCTACTCTGAGCATGGCAAGCTGCATGGCAGCGTGAACGTGCAAGAGTAGCAGTAGCGGACCAAATGCCTGTGGGAGTGTAAGAGAAAGGAAAGAATGCTTCTTCTAGAGCATAATATCAGCTCATCAGCTGTAACATTTTAAGTTGGAGGGCTAAATTAATTGCATAAATTCCCTGGAACCTAAATTAGTTTCTTAATGCCTGCACAATGCTGTGACTTTATAAATTTCTAAGAAGCATCTCTTACAATAACAAGGAACTGTTAATGTACACTTGACTTAGTGTCTCCCTTTTTTTTCCCCCTTTCTTTATAACTCAGTCTTAGTAAGCACTAGCTGTTATTCATCAAATCTGAAGCAAGAGACTTCTATTCTTCACAGTACTACAGAGTTTTGAAACAAAGTCTGCTCCCTTTTGTTAGGAGAAAAGCAATCAGATTTTCCAAAGTATCTTGGCACTCCATATAAGAGACCTGCATAGTGCGGTTCTTACAGCCACCTGCGGAAGTTTCATACTTGGCTCCCATTTAGAAGAAAAGCAGATGAACACCTGGTTAATCTTCTTAGGTGTGCAGGAACACTCACACAGTGCCCAACTGAATTGTCACACACTTGAAGATTTGGAAGCCTCCAAATCCTGCCCTTGTTCCTGGATACGACAGGTCTTGAGTGAAAAGGGTAGCTCAAAGAACCATGTCATCGTCACACTACAGAAGCTCAGTGATGACAAGGCTGGTGGGATGATACAGGAGTATTCTTTCAAAAGCTGGAGTGGTGGGTTCCTTCTGGGCACTTGGGGTACACATTGCAACAGACACCAGCCAGCAAGGGGACCTGGCTCCTCCACCCCAAGAAGACATGGTCTTGGGGTTGTGGTTTCCTCCTCAAGCTGAAGGGATGTGGTGTTAAGTTACTACAGCAGTAGTATTCTTCCTGCCAAGGTCAGTTTTCAAACTCCTTTTATGAAGCATATAACAAACATCTTCCTTTTATCCAAGAATAATGAGGGGGAAAAATCATGTGAAATGAGACTTTGGGCTTTTTCCAGACCTTGGGAGCCAGTCCTGCCCTTGAGACGTCAGGCATTAGAGGATATACATAGTTTAAACTGATAATGTACTCCAAAACAATACATTCATACCAATGATTTGTTGAGGAAGTTTTGCAGATGCCTATCTTCAAAATAAAGACTGGCCGGATGCACTGCTTTGCAAAGCAATGGCTTTATTCCAAAGGCTAACTCAGATGATGTGTCACAGCAATTAATTTTTTTTTGCAGGTGGAATTTTGAAGTCTTTCATTGAGTTGAATGTGCTTAAATTTTGGCATACAGTCAGATTCTTTGAAAATCTATTGTAGAACTGGAGAGGACATCCATATATTTGCTATTTAGAGATGGGAGTGGGATAACACCCACCACATGCTGTCAAGTTGGATGAAACTCGGTTTTATATGTATTTTTTCCAAACTGTTTCCACAGCCTGCAATGAGCTTGGTTTTATTTCTTCTAAATTATTTACACAGGCAGTAGTGAGCTACAGTGGTCACATACATGTGACCAAAACATGGCATAAACATGTGATCAAAACCGGCATAACCTCCATAGTTAGGTCTTTTCACAGTGAGGGTGACAGAGCACTGGCACAGGCTGCCCAGTGGGTTGTGGAGTCTCCATCTCTGGAGATATTCAAGACCCATCTGGACACCTATCTGTGTGATCTGTTCTAGGAAACCTGCTTTGGCAGGGGTGTTGTACCTGATGATCTCTTGAGGACCCTTCCAACCCCTACGACTCTGTGATTGATTCTGTTTGTTGAAAAATAATGGGCTGTAGAGTGCCAAGAGGTGGGTGGAGGGAGAAGAGTTCAATCACTTTATGAAAAGTCCAAGACATTTTTAATGTATACAAGTTCCAGCACCTGAAACCAACGGCATAAGGATCACTGTATCACTGATACCAGCGGTACATGTCCATGTGCGTGGCAGTTGATTCATGAGGGAAATATCAGATAACAATGTATGTTCAGTATCTAACAGCCATTTTTCTGTCTTTCTCACAGGAATGCTGTCACAGGCACTGGATAATTCAAGGACATTAGACACCAGCATGCGTGCTGACATAAAAATGTTCTTGTGTCAAATCAGTTGAACGCGGCTCAACGGAGATTGAAGCCTATGGCTAGTGGCTGCCGGAGGAGCAGTCTGCCTGGTGCTGAGAGCTCTATTTACATATCTAACTGCTTTTACTGGATTAGTGCTGGATTGCAGTATCGTGACAGACATACCAATGGCTCTTAGGCACCGCGAGGAAGAAAAGGAGGCTTTGGGGAAGGAAATAAATGCTTGACAGGATATTTTTGTTTTATAACGCAACACATCAAAGCACAAAGGGAAGATGAAGGCTGGGAATAAAATCTCTGTCATTCTAAAGTCAAGGGGAGTTTTGCCACTGAACTCAATAGGACCAATATTTCATGGTAGCTAGGCTCCTGTTTGCGTATCAGTAACACTTCTTCCTCTACTTGACTTGACGCTGAGTCTCAAGGACACACACATGAAATTGCACAAGCTTCTATGCCTTTGTTCCTGAAGCCTCATTTCTATTAGATGTGGATGAATAGACTTTTGAAAGGAAAAACAGAGAAAAGTCAAATTTGTACTCCTACCTATTCACTCTCCCTCTAAAACCTCTCGCTCAAGGCTTGAGGCAAACAATACAGAATCTAAAGTACAAGATTAGACAGATACATTGTGGTACAGAGAGGGACTGCTACAGGTCCAAAACACAAATCATTCACAACATAAGATGGAAATAATACCGTGGATTCATTTTTCACCTCTCAAATTATAGTTTTAACAAGACAGAAAGGAATTTTAAAACCTAATCCTTGCAGAATTTTCCAACTTGGATAAGTATTCATATTTAGATGTATATATTTAACATCTCTTGGTTCTCTAGCATAATGGTGATGGACATTGTGACCAGAATGTCCCACAAGTGGCGTGTGAATGCTTGATGACTAAGAACACCAGGATGCTACCCATGTTTTCATTAATTTTGAAAAATCTGCAAGGGTCTGGTGTAAACAATACCAGTATAAGCATAAAATTGAAGGTACTTAATGCCAAGAACATAAACAGACTATCAAATGATATGTGCAAAGGCACAAAATACATGCCAATAGAAAGGTCAAATATTACAATGCGACTGTCCGTTGGCTTTTTACCCCTAATTCTGTTTCAGGGACTTAAACCATGATTCTACCATCCCAGGCCTATTCTGACTCTTTCTGTGTTTCAGCAAATCTGAAAGAACAGTGGAGAAACTTTCACAATATATGATTCTTTTGGGAGGACTGCTGGGTCCTGAATTTGTACCTGCTCTTGGAAGAACAAGGCAGAACATCCCCTCCCCAGTAGATGTACCAGAAACTCCTTTGTTTCTGTGAACCACTACCAAACCTTTTAAGAGCAAGAAAGCTCATGGAACCAGCAAGTTTAAAATAAATATTGCAAACTATTAATGGGAACAATCTCAGGTTTATAATCATCACAAGTGCCATCTGATCAGAAAGTTGTGCTTCTCCAGGCAGTGGAGCAGGAACATGTTCTTGTGTGTGTGCAGCTAAAAATCTCACTAAAGGGCACATCAAGGATGCTGTAGTCCACACTTGAAAAGAAAATGCATATTCAATTTAGCTCTCTTTAAAAAGGTCTGTTTTCCAGGAAGGGATCACTAAACACGAAGTTGCGGCTTCTTTCAAGAAGGCAAAGTTTCTACCTTCTGAAGCAACATCCTTTAACTGAATTCTGGGAAAAGCAAGTGTTGATGGACTGCTTGCTGTGAGCTGCCCGATGGGCAGCCTGTTACCAAGCCATGTGACTCTCAAATACAAACGCTCCAGCCCAGTGAGTATCCCAAAAAGCTTTGTACATGAAACGCTGCATACCCAGAGGCTGTTTACCTTTCTAATTTTTAAGCAAACCAGATGGGATCTGTTGCTGGATAACCATTCCCTGCTGCTCTCTTTGCTCAAGCTAACACACACCAGCCTAACAGAACACCACAAAATCATTTTCTTTTCTTTTCTCTCCACGAGTCCTCGTGAATTACGGAAAGGACTCCTCTGCTGATGTGTATCAGATGGTCCCCAGCACCTTTAAGCACATGTCAGCTGTACGTTTCTATCTCACGGATTAATTATACATGGCTTGTGCAAACTGAGAGCCCTCTGTCAGAGCAAACAGGCTCATTTGTGCTAAAGACACGATACCCAGCGGTCACAGGATCAGAGGGAGCTTTTGAAATCATCTAGATGACCTCTGTCTCCCCTGAGAGATGCTTTTTTCCGTTCAGTGCTTCAGTGGCAGATGAAATCCTCTTGACTAGCCTGTTCTAGTGTTTCAATGTCCTAGCCTGCTAAAATATTTTAGCCAGATGTCTAATGTCACGTCAAGCTACCTGCTCTATAAAACCATTTCTTTGTGTCTTACCTATTACTATGGGCAGAGAACAGGTTATTCCTCTGCTTCTGACAGTAGTCTTTTTTGTCCTGTTACCATGCTCCCCCCCCCAACTTGCTATAAATGAGCCATGTATAATTGTATAAATGAGCCATCAGTGCATACCCTCTTATTAATACTGTGTAATTATTCACAGACGGTACTTGGCAATAGAAACAGGAGTCGGTGGGTGTTGGCTCCTGTTGGAGGCAATAGGCATTAAGAGATGATGCCGCTCAGCACCTTTCAGAAAGCCCTGAGAAATGGGTCTTTAAAACAGGAATTTGATAAACTCATGTTGCTTATCAAATATTTATGAAAAGAGGGATGAGCCCCCAGACTTGCCTCACCCTGGAACCGAGCCCTGCCTTGTGCTAAACCTATCTGCAAGGGCGAACTTCATGGTGAGAGACTGAACCAAAAGGCGCGCAGGCTGCCAGCTAAAACCAAGAAGGGTGAGCTGTATCCACAGCAAGGGGACACAAGATGCGTGGCAGCCTGTGTTCTAAGACAGAGCCAACTCCCTGCTCTGTTTGCTCCAGAGCAGTGCAAGCCTGTGCATAGGAGACTCTCTCTATTGATATTACTGGGCACTGTGCCAGGCCTCAGAGATGGAAGTGCGATGCTTGGGAACGGACTAAGTGATAATGGCATGAAGAAACACTCAGACTGGCAGTTATTTCCAGATGCTATGGTGACAGGTCCTCATACAGACACTGGTGCTGTAAGTAAACAAAATACAAAAGTCCTCCCAATTTTCAGGAAAATAAATGCCTGATGAAGAAAGTCTCATAAACAGCTCACACACCACAGGCTTCACTGGTTACCTTTTTCCACATTTTTCTCTATTTTATATGCAACTCTGGAAGCCCTTAGTGAAATAGTGCATGCATGGTAAATTATAATGTGCATGTTTTATTACAGAAAATGCAGACATATTGTGGTTCATGCTGTAGGGCTTAAATCATCACATTAGGTCTTTATAAAAAATGGAGATCACTCAGCCTCATGGGAAAGGTATTTGCATCTTCATCATTACAGAGGCAACAAACTTCATCCATAAAGATGTGCCTAGAACAAATGGCAGCAAATTGTGGACACATGTTTTGCTTTAATTGGTCCTCATCAACTCAGTCTAGCTAGTGACTTTAAAAAGCTCTCACTAAGAAACCTCTTCCAAATTTTTTATTTTAATCTTTATATGTGTTTTTTAAAATGTCCTACAGATTTCAAATTAAACAGACTCTTTGAAGATACATTTTGAAAGCACTGCTTCTTTACAGTTACATCACATCTTTAATTACATATTCATAAATGATGAATGACTAGAGGTAAAGCAGCATTGCCCCAGAGCTCCTGTCCTGGGCCAAATGTAGCACCGCAATTTTTATAAAGCCTACCTCTTGACAACTGGGATCAGACTCAAGCCAGCTACAACCATATTCAAAACAGCAGCTGCTGCTAGGGCCATTTTCATTTACTATTCTTGATCAGCATAAATGGATGTAATATGCTCTTTCTGGAAAGCGCAGCAGAAGAATATGGGTGGCAATAGACTGATTACATAACTCCTCTAAAGTTCGCCAAGAAAAAAAGATGCATGTTACATTTAAAATCTTATTTAGATACGGGTCTAACTTCTAAAAATACAGCTAACAAGTCCCACTGGTCTGTAAATCAAACTGATACCTACAGTAAGTCTGTTTTTCTAGCCCCAAAGCCAAGCAGTCCCACAAGTATGAGGGTCCCACTCCCTGTGACACTGCATGGACACAACTGAAAACAGAGCAAATCAACAGAGGTGGAAATGAATTCACAGATGACTTTAGCCACTACTGGTCCAGTGGCACAGCTGGGACTCAACCAAGATGTGACAAGACTCATAGCAATACACCAGACTGGAGATGAAACTACTCTTCCTACGTTTCTCAGCCACAGGCACACTCACACAAGCATGGAGCTGTGTCTCTTCAGCTGATCACTGTTCCTTCAAAAAACATCACGACTTTGTTCAAGCCATCCTAGTTTTTGTTTCATGAGAGTACACACACAGGACACTTCTCTACATAGCGCTAAGCCTCAATTCATCACTCATAACATGGCAGACAAGATGAAAATGCTGCCACATCAGAGAGGCCGCACCATGGACCCACTTGTTGCAATTGCAGAGAAGACAGGCAAGCGTAGGACATTGGTGAATCAGTCCAAAGTAGAACATCCTCTTTTGACACTTTCTCAGAAGGTTCAGGGATTTTTTCTTCTCTGTATAGGAGCAGAAATTTTCCCTCTTTTGTGCAAATGAAACAAAGATGACCATGCTGCAGGTCTTTCTGATAGCACAAAGAATAGTCACAGGAAACACATTAAAGTAATTTCCTCCTCCTTGGTTGCAGAATGCACTCTCTGGAGACTGTTTTTAGTATCAAGGTGTAAATGGGGAAAAAGTGAGCTTAAGTACCACACCTACAGGGCTTCTGAAAGAACACTGATTTAATAGGAATTACGTAACTTGGTGGATGTTGCTGTATGCTTCTTACTAACCAGTCAGCCAACCATCCAGTGACAAAACTCATTCCAGGTGCCAAAAATATATCTTACATAGTTACAGCTGTTGCATTTTTTAAATGATAACTTCATTTAGTACACATTTTTATTGTGCTCAGAGGAATAAAGCAGTTCTATGTTCAGAATCCATCCTTTCAAATTACATCATGGAGTTCACAATATCATTGTTTATTCATTACATATATATATATTTGTTTGTATGTGTGTATATATATATATGTATATATAGTTTGCTCAGTCTTTCCCTCTTAATTTTCAGTATTTCTCTATTTTCTGCCTAGATCTTCAACATATTGCCCTGAAAAATACAGCTTAAAGCAGCAGGGATAGCAATGGGGAATGTTGCCAAGCAGGGAAGCATGATATTAAAAAAAGTAATTACAGAGAGATCCAACACTCTGATAGGTTGAACGTCGTGTATACCTTGCTTTTATTCCTTACCACGTCAGTAAAAATGCATTCCTATAGTTCAGTTTCATATTTTCATTACAATGACCCTAATATTAGTCCAGCAACTGAGGTAATTTTAGAATTAAGTTACTATTCAACGCACAGGAACATGTCAAAATGCAATAAAGCATTCTGGGTCCTTAGCTACTGTAAAACTACCACAGCCCCCAGAGCTGTCAGTGGGTTTTTGGTTTACAGCCCTCCCTGAGGAGCTCTTCCCTCATCACACTCCAGCCAGGAACCCAACCCCTGGGAGCCGAAGGGGTGCTGCTGGGCAGGTCACGTAGGCACATCTGGCCTAGCTTTATGCTCAAGGGAGCAAAATGATCTTGGGTGCAGCTCTGGAGTCTCCCCTCAGATATCATAAAGACATAGCTGACTTTCTCCTCTGTCATAGGAGAAGCTGCAAATAAGGACAGGAACACTAGCCAATCCAGCAAAGCAAAATAAATGTCTTGCTTTATACCCTGATGGCAAAGAGTAAAGAGTAAAGCAAAGATATGATATTAACTGTAATGATTGATAAAATATTTATTCAACATAATTTTCACACATGCCCAAAAAAAGTAATAGTCCTTGCACTGCTCATTCCATGCACACTAAGCACAAGGTTTTGTTTCCTGTCTTGCTTGGACCAGAATAAGAGAAATCCATACAAAATCATCTACAAAAATATGTATCTTCAAGTCAGAAATTCTGCTGAATTGTAGAGACAACATTAAAACCCCTATTTTCGATTCCTAGATAAATGAGCAATTTCCTTTGTAAAACATGTGACAGTAAGGGATTACACTTACATTTAATCTATTCTTATTTTATTTAATCTCTAAAATTTTGAGGAAAAGCTGTCACTTGTGATGTTGACACTGAAAATTGTCAGTCTATGGAAATGCTCGAACATTTACACCTAAACCCTTCCCTTAATTCTATGAACAGGGGAGGCAGCCCCCACCTAAGTTTTACCTGAGTCTTTTCACTGGATTTTCATATTGGATAGACTCTCCCAAAAGCTTAAACTCTGAAAAAAGAAGATAGTCACTTCAGGAAGTGATATTTAGGTCAGTGTGAGCTGGAGCTCCTTTCCCTCTCTCATAGATAATTTATGGACAGACCACCCCCAGACAGGCCAAGTGGAATGGATCCCTTTTGTCCAGTGAGAACTAGATAAAAAGCAAGATTACAAAAATGTTGCATTATTTCTTCAAGTCACCATCCTCTGCTTCTACATCTCATTTTTTTTTCTGAGGGTGTCCACAGTTGCAAGGCACAGCAAAACACTTTTGCTCTTCTACAAGTCTCTGCAGAATCAGCTGATACTTCAACTCTTTTTTTTTTTAAAATGTAACTCAGAATATCTCAGTTAACAAAATAATTTAATTTCCATATGGTTCCTCTAGGTACCTGAAGCAAGGCACATGATAAAGCACCTCCCTGAATCATGTCCTGCATAAAAATGACTGTTTTATGTAAGAATTCAAGTTGTTCCTTTCTTACAAGAAAAAAATAAATTAGAAGAAAAAAAATACTTACTAAACAGTTGGCAATAGAGGACCTGTAAGCTTCTCTTCATGGTATCATGTGGTCCTGCTGGTCTGCCAGTTTATTCATGATTCTGTCAAAGAAATCAAGAGAAGAAAATAATCTATTACAAAATACATGTATTGTGTTGAGCACACTGGGCTGGAGTCTTTTCCCCAAGTGTCACCTCTCCTCATCTCTTGAGAAGTACAACAAGGACAAAGTGCACCCTCACTTCCCAATCTAAACTTCATTGGTGTCAAAGGGGTGTGTGTGGGGGGGTGTGGGAGATCCCAAACTGTGCTGAAATGGTAGCACAGAAGGCAACAGAAATATCTGAACATTTCCCTCCACCTTTGCCCACTTGAGGAGTGACTAATGACATTTTATGTGTCCTCAGATGGTATTTTCAAATACTTGTCATGGATATTTTTCACCTCAGTTTTAAAAATATTATGGAAAAGTAAATCCCAATCATGCCAATATTAATTATTCACAGTGTGAGGAAAATAAATGCATAAATCAGAAGTGAAAAGCAAATGTGGCCCCAAAGCACTGCTGTGAGTAATGTCTCATCGAGTACCCAAAGACAACACAGCATTTAAGCTCTTCATTCCATAAAAAAAGCATTTGGTAAAGATTCATAACCAGTTTTGAAAGATAGGACACTGAGATCATCCTCCTAAAATTCCTCTTGTCAATATTAAATAGCATGCAGTATCCCCTACTTTTCACTTCAACATAATTTCATCTTCCAAACTCCCAGGGACATTTCTGAGTCATTTTAACATGCCCTCATATGAATCGTTCAGAACTTATTTATAATGCAATCTTGAAGACATAAGATAAACGAGTAAAACCAAGGAATTACACCTTTGAACTGAATAAATGCTGAAGACTTTGTGAAAACAGAACTATGACTTTTATGTGGGTGCCTGAAAAGGATCAAGACTTTTCTTGCCGGTGTTCTGTAAGGGAAGAGGCCTGGGTTTTGTTAAATTACTAGATATGGAAATTTAAGTGCACAAACATCATGTTTATGGATTCTCCCCTGATTTCTTTTCCTTTAAAAACTGGGCCTTAAAAGCATCTGAGTAAATTGTAGAAGCGCCAGTGTTTTCAAGGCGGTTTTCTTCCTAAATGAAAGCAGTAATCTGTGAATTCATTTATTGGTTTTAAAATAAAAATCAGAATTAGATTCGTGCCATTGACTGATCATGAAAACTCCCATTCACCCCTTTCTCCTTAAGTTTTACCAAACAACAAAGCAGACAGAATCACAGAGTTGTAGGGGTTGGAAGGGACCTCAAGAGATCATCGGGTCCAACTCCCCTGCCAAAGCAGCTCCCTAGCTCATACTGCACAGACAGGCATCCAGACGGGTCCTGAATATCTCCAGGGAAGGAGACTCCACCACCTCCCTGGGCAGCCTGTCCCAGGGCTCTGGCACCCTCACTGGGAAAAAGTTCCTCCGCATGTTGGTGCGGAACTTCCTGTGCTCCAACTTGCAGCCATTGCCCCTTGCCCTGTCTCCACAGACCGAAGAAAAGGGGCTGGTCAATTCCCCCTGCACCCCATACTTAAGATATCTATAAACATTGATTAGGTCCCCCCTCAGTCTTCTTTTCTCCAGGCTGAACAGCCCCAGCTCTCTCAGCCTTTCCTTATAGGATAGATGGTCCAGGCCCTTAATCATCTTTGTAGCCCTTCTCTGGACTCTCTCCAGTAGATCCCTGTCTTTTTTACACCAGGGAGCCCAGAACCGGACACAATACTCCAGGTGGGGCCTGCCCAGGGCAGAGTAGAGGGGGAGGATCACTTCCTTCGACCTGCTGGCCACACTCCTCCTGATGCATCCCGGGATCCCATTGGCTCTCTTAGCCACTAGGGCACACTGCTGGCTCATAGCCAACCTGTCATCAACCAGAACCCCCAGGTCCTTCTCCATCGAGCTCTTCTCCAGCAGGTCAACCCCCAGCCTGTACTGATACATGTGGTTGTTCCTCCCCAGGTGCAAGACTTTACACTTGCACTTGTTGAACTTCATTAGGTTTCTCCCTGCCCAGCTCTCCAGCCTGTCCAGGTCTCACTGGATGGCAGTGCAGTGTTCCTGCGTGTCAGCCACCCCTCCCAGCTTTGTAAAAACACAGTAAAAACTGTCAGTCTTCATGCATAAATACACATCATATAGTCTATTACAGCACTTTTCAAAGACATGTACACAAAATGTCTATGTTTAACATCCATTTACATATCAATAAAAATACATACAAGAAAGAACAGAACTACATAACTTGCCAACAACATAGATCTCATATTCCCAAGGACTCTGCTTGTAAGTTTTTTTCAAAACAGGATTTACAAGCACTGACCCATCTGAAATCATAAAAATACAATGGAAAAGAGGGAAAATTGGAAATTGCAACTTTAAATCCCCATTATTTACTTTATATAATTTGAATTGTGCTTGGCAATTGCAATGGCAGAGGTTTTGGCTGTGAATCACAATTTTTTTCTAATCACTCTTCCATCTCCACGTTAATGTTACTCACACAGTATGAAAGTATTTGCTTTTAAATTCTGGTGTTGTGGTCAAAATGGTATGGTTTTGTGTACATTATTAGTCAGGAGTAATTTACAGAATTGCTAGTTTGAAAAAGGCCTTTGAGATCATTGAGTCAAACCACACCTGTCTTCTACTGAACCATATCCCTGAGCACCCTATCTACCTGCCTTTTAAATATATCCAGGGTTGGTGACTCAACTGCCTCTCTCGGCAGCCTGTTCCAATGCCCAACAACACCTTCAGTGAGGAATTTTTTTTAATGTCTAATCTAAACCTGCTCATGCTCAGCTTGAGCCTATTCCCCCTTGTCCTATCACCTGTCACTTGGAAATTGATAGGTAGTTGAGATGTCTTACCCTGTGCTAAGAAATAGAAACAAAGATTAGCACTGGAAAATATTCTTCTGTTGTCCTCAGTTATAAGATTTGTGTTTTTGACTACACGGCCACAAAGTTATGCATGAAGAACTCAGTGAAGATGCATAAAATAAACGTTGCCTCTCAGTGTAAGGGCAATAGGCATCTGAGATTTATTTGCACACCTTTGGAAGCCAAATCACACCAGTGATGGGCTTCCAAAGACAGAGGCTACTTGCAACGACTAGCAATGCTGCACAAAGTTCAGGCAGATGAACCAGCCTGCTATGCGCCTGAATCCAGACGTGATATACGAACTAAGGAATGACTGCTGCACCTACCCATGTGAAAGCTCCAGCGAGCACATTACTGTCTTTAACATTAACTGTTAGCAGGACCATAAGGAAATTGCACATGAAACAACATGTGTAAAGTAATTCTTACATCTTGGCATGCTTGCTCCATTTCCAGCAACCCTCAGCTGGATACTGTATCTGTGCTGCCATTTTTTTTTTAACTTGACAATAATTATGCCTTGCTTATCCCCTCTGTGTCATACACAATTTTAGTCTTGCACTAGACCTCCGAGAATCTCTTTTTCAAGCTGAGGAATTCTCATCTTTCTGTTTATTCATACAGAAGATAGACCCTTAAGCTGCATATAATCATTCCAGTTTGGATCTGAGGAGCAGGGAACAAAACTGCATGCAGCCATCAAAACCTGAGTGTGTACTGGATTTTTGTATTGGAGAGCGATGTTTCCTATCTCTTCCCTTTTCCCAATTCTGCTACAATTCTTTTTTCCTTTGTGACTGCTGCTGAGCTTTACTCCACTGTTTTATAGAGCTGCCTGCTGCAAATCCCTGAGTGGCAATAACTCACCTGGTGTCCATCCTCAGGTATATGTAAGCTAGGATAGTTTTCCACTTGCGTATGGTACCGCAATTATCAGCACTGAATTTCATCTGCCATTTTACTACCCAATCACTTACTAACATGACCTTTCTGAGAGATGGCAGTGAAGGGTAAAATCATTATTATTATTATTATATGGACTCTATCCCTATTGCATATAACTGCTTCTGCAGTTGCCACAGTTTCAATATAAATACTAACTTCAGCAGTTTCCAATCACAGTTCAGTCACAGAAAGTCTTCTGTATCTTTAAGAAGAGAAGGCAAAGATTCCTGGTTGCACATTTGAAAAGTTGCAGAGGAAAACTCCTTTCTGAGTATCAACCCATGTCCAGGGTTGGTACTACCTCATGGTACTACTTCATGGCAATGGAGGCACACTTAAGCCAAAAGCCCTTTATCTGGAAGTGCCTGGGGTTTTTTGTAGTCCTTAGCTTATGAAAAACTTTTGAAGGTCTTCTGTAATGAATACATTTATTTATCATGGGCACGAAAGGTTACATATCAAGTGGCTGGGAACTGTGAGCTCTCCAGTTCACCAGCCATGTTTTCTTAAGGATTTGAGCATTGAGTTTCAGGCACCAATAGATTAGCAGAGTTGTGGCACGTGCAGATGGAAAATGCAAGATGCACAGCCAGTTCCTGACCTTGGGCAGTTTAAAGTAAAACCAGAGTTTTGCCACCTGGTTTAAATACACCAACTGTCACTTACAAGAAGGAAAAAGTTCAAAGAGCAAACAGAAACAGAAGTGGTGCTAGGAAAATAAAACCAACCAAACCCACAACAATATCTGGAAAATGTGTGTTAAATTTAATAATCCAAAATCTAATCTGAGTACCTAGTTTTGTATCCATTTAATCCTCCATTCTTTAACACTTCCCTGAGTTTTCTCAGGAGTACACTTCTCCAAAACATTAACTTTAAAGCACGCTGTGTTTTAATATTTGATAAGCCATTCTGAGTATTTGAGGGAATTACCTGTCACAATTACGTCTTCAGTTAAGATTTAAAAATAAATCTTAACCTTAATTTCCTAGATCCTTATTTAGGTCTCTAAGGAAATGGGCATACTCCCAATTACTTTCAACACCCACTGTCTGTCCTTTGAAAACTAGGAAATAGAGGTATAATTATGGCTTTTGGGGTTTTTTTCCTATATTGGAATTCATATTGCTGTACCTACTGATACATTTTGAAACAAAATAATAAAGCTAGTGCAAATTTGTACTCAAATCCATTGTAGTTTAGGAAGACCCATCTTCAATAGTTAAGTTGATAGAAATTTCTACCCAGCAAAGGTGCCACACACCTAGCCTCAGATCCCTGTGTTTGTAAGCATTTACTAAGAATTTGGTGTCTAAAACAGATTTAACATGTTTTACCCTCTTTAGTGCACAGTATTTCACATATAGTTTATCTTACACAGGATGATTAATAGTTGTGTGAAATCCCTATGGACAGCTAGCAATATTGTCTTTCACAGTAAGTGATCCTCTCAACATCACAGCTAAATTAAAGAGGACAATGAAGACATAATGACGACTAGAAGACAAAAGGGTCCAAAAGAGCTGACAGCTCCAAGCCATTCATTATGTCTGATGGGAAGAAAAAAAAATACCAACAGTGCCTTAAATTAAAGAAGAAATGGAGAAGAACAGATGATGAGCATTGAGCCAAAGCTAACAGTGAATAGGGAACCCTTTTTCTTTGTGAGTCTGTCAAGCACAGACCAGAAGACTGAAATACAGAAGCTGAAAAAATGGTAATGGAAAGAGGAAACAGATGAAAGACATGCCACTTCCATCCCATGAAGTACTCAAATTTCATGATGTTATTTCTGACTGCCTTCTCTCCTCTATGAACCATTCTGGAAAGAAGAAAAAAAATACATCACTGACATTTTTCAAGTATATTATTCCTGGCTCTGCAGCAGATGAGACACACCCAGAAGTTCTTCCACCTCCAATCACTGCTGAATTCTCCATCAGGGAAACACAGCCCTGATCCTTTTAGTACCATACTGTCTTGTGATGTTCAGTGAATGCCTTATAAGATAGCAACTGCAGAGGCTCCTTACTTACAACTCAGAGAGCTGTGACACCCCCGGGAGTGATTCACCCAGTGTAAATTCCACCAACAATGTCTTTACTCTCTGCTTCCTACAAGCTGGGCAACTAGAAGGTATTCACATGTGCCCCATAAAAAGGAAGCAGGTGAACTCTTCTTTACTACACAGGGTTCAAGTGCAACTTTGTGCTTTCAAGTTTGTGTGATTTGTCTTTTAACTCAATGGCCTACTTCCACAATCCAGGTGTTATTTTGCAAAATTTATATCCCCAAAAGCTTCAGGGCATGCTAATAAAAAGATGATTAACGTGCTGCAGTAAGATTCCTCCAAGCAAGAATTCTGCGTTCTTGTTCAACAAGTGCCACATTGTCTGCTGTGATTTATTTCCTGCTGCTTAGAACATGAAAACTATTGTTACCATTATTTTTTTTTTATAACATCCTGAGTGCAGCATTTTCTTATATTTATCACACCTTTATACTTAGATCTTTTAGCACTCTTTGGAACGGATTCTTCTTTGCAGATCTAAGAAAGAGCAGTTCACATCTACTTCCACAATTATCCTCAAAAGTGTACACCTTTTGCTTTTCTAAGTTCTCCAAAGAGTAAGGTCTGCCCTCAGGATATTACAGTTGATCAGAAGCACTCTTGATGGTGTTGCATGGACCTGTCATAGATGCATAAGGTAGGAGCTGAACTAGATATACTACCACGCTCTTCTACACATACAAGACTTGCATCCTATGTAACATGGACTTGGAGAATCTCATATCATCCAGGAAATAAACCCCAACAATCCCAAAGCCTCTCCTCTCTGCGTTCAGGTGCAGAACATCTACAATCTCCACTGAGCCTGAGCCTGGTTGTGGTTGTTCTTGTATTGGTGTTTGAATCCATACCTTACCATTATCACAGAGAGAAACACAAATCAAGAAAAACACACAGAGAAAGCAGTGTCAAGACACAAGGAAAGCCTGACAGTAATTGCTTGCTCTTCCCCAGTTTCACCACTTCAACACTAACTTTTGAAATCCCAATACCCTCATCTCTGCTAAAACAATAGTTGAAACGACTGTGTACCCATGGGCCTCCTCCCAATTGTGACAGTGTCTCCATGAACAGTTCTAGGTTATAGATGATTGTTTAAAGGCTGTCATTATCATGGTGAGTTGAGGACTTTGTCAGCTAAGTTATTCTTTATCATCTCTCTTTATTCATATGTCAGACCTGAGGCACATTGAAGAAAGGCACGAGGGAAAGCTTACACTCTTGGGGTTCACTATCATAAAAATAGATGGGCACGAAGAACCTCATGTTCAGGTGACCAGGGTCAAGGGAAGAACTTAGTCTGAAAAGGCCAGGTTACACTGCTGTTGCCTTTGGCTGTCAATGCCTTGATGTCTGTGGCAATCTTACGAATAATCACTGAAAAAGCCAAGGGCATGCACTGAAAAGGTAAGAGAAACTAAGAGGAAAAATACCAGCATGTAAATGAAAGGTCATTTAATGTGAGACTTCCCAGCTTTGATGTGTGCCTTCCCTCTAGCAAGCTTGAGCCCTATGACCTTTTTGGAAAAGCTATGACAGGCAGGGTTACTGTCTTGGCTGATTATAACCAAGAAGCCCCGGAGTTGGAGACTGGAAAAAGTGTGAAGCGCTAGGCTGAATGTCCTTCACACTCCATCAATAGTGCAAGGGACTATTTCTTGATTTTGTTCTTAATTATCTACTGTTAGCAACACTTTTGAGGAGAACTCCACTGGGAGAGAAGTTTGAACTTCAGTTGTTTTGGCTGCTTCTCATTCCCACGGATGCACAGACATGACACTCTATGTGTGTCTGTCCACTTGCAGAGTAAGAAGGTAAGAAGCAACCTTCTCTTTTCATCATTCCTCTCTGTGGATCTCTGAGAAGCTAGCATCTTCATAAAGATCAAACTGACTTAGCAGCTATAGGGATTATTAGAATTTATTCATTAATACACATTAGTGGCGGTGAAGACAAGAGTCTTGTGTGCATCTGAAAACTTTTATATGGTTGAATTTGGAGCCAGTAGTATTTACATCATAGAAATTCTATTGTTTCATTTGCCTCTTACACCATTACTTATGTTACACTCCTTATCAGTTGTATTATTTTGTTGCAGCTATACCACATATAAAAATACTTTTCCACTTTTGCCAATTAGTTCCAAATTAACATAGCTAGTTGCCATTATCAAATTATTATACATCAAAGTTGAAAGACAGTCCCACAGGGCAATGTCTATTTTCTGCAACAACCTAACACTGGATTGTGGCACTATTCATTTTAAGGCACTACAGAATGCCATTAGAAACTCTAATTTTACAAGAAATCTCTTATCAGGGAAGATCTTCTGGATGCTTAAAGAGGCTTTTTTTTTTTCCCTAGTCACAGTACCAGAGCTCCATTTTACAGGTGGAGGAAATTACTTCTGCCACTAAAGAACATGAAAAGCTCTACTATCTATCAGTAACACAAGACATGCAACATATACCCAAGTCATTCATATGTATCTCTGTCAGGAAATTTCACAACTGTAAATATGTACTTTGTAAATTTGATATGGGAAAACTAATAACAATATGTCTAGCTACATAAATATTTCCATTAAAGTTCTTTCTTTTCAGTTACTAACAGCCACCTGAAACTTATCTTTGATGCTGAAATTTTACAGCACAGCTTGAAACATCCTATTTTTGCTAAATGTTTGAAGGAGGAGAGTCCAGCTTCCCTGAGTTAGGGGGAGGAGCATCTTTCACAATGCAACTTAAAAAAAAAAAGTGAAGCAACTAGGTCAAGAAAGTTATACAGAAACAGTCCTTAGTGAAAAGAACCTTTCACTCTCCTCCTGAAAATACATATTTATTTTAAAGGGGAAAAAAAAAAGATATATTTAAGTTTAAATGGTGTAATTTCTTTCTTTGTGTGTCTTATGAGATCTAAACAAAAAACCCCTTCTATTATCATCTCAAAATCATGATGAAAATTTCACTTGCTGTACCAGGAAGCAGTCATTAGTGTGAACTGCCTGCTCTTTGATAGGAAAACTTCATAATCACTGTAAGCTCTCCTGCTAAAAGACTTTATTGGCACACAAAACTACACTAGTTAAAACATCTCTATAACTTCTATATAATTAAAGAAGACATAGCTTGTTTTCCATGTTGATGGCAGAAGGGAATGAGCATTTAGAAACAACCTCCTGTTGTCACATGACTCTTTTAATGGTACATTTTCCCTGGAGGATGTCTCACAGCATCCCACTTGCCTCAAGGTCTCCAATCTGCAGATGCTGACATCGAGTTACTCACCTAAACTCCCATTATAGATAGCAGGTAGATTGGCTCCTCTGAAGCCTGATGACCTGTTTAAAATGCCTCTGTTGGAAGGAGGAGACCCAACCCATACATTAGGCTGTTTCTCTCTGTTGAGTTTTCGACAGCTGAAGGTCCACTGTTGATTTCAGCTCATAAGACTGACAATGAGAATGCCAGTGGCTGTACAAAAAAATCCCACCCAATACTTCTTCCAGCTATGGGGATCTCAGGGTTTATAGGGTTAACTTCTCTGCAGCTGTATTAAACAGTTCCCTTGTTCCAATTGTGTAGGATACACAATAAACCAGATGCAATATAAGGAACAAACAGCAAATACCTCTGCCTGCACTACAATAAACACTGGAGAATTGGAAAAGGGTGTAGCTTTGTGAAGTAGCTCACATGATGCTTTTCACATTCAACTTGATTAAATGTAAATATTTCAAAGTAGAGAAAGAAGAAAAAGGTGGAAAAGAGAAGGTACTGTTTTCCCTCTTTTAAAGTGGTACTGTATTCCTGAGGTTGCTTGATTGGGTCAAATTTTCAAGAATGGAAAGCATTAGCTGTAAACAAGGAGCATGCATGCTCAGCATGCCAGAAATCTAGATCAAAACACCACTTTCATAAAGATGCTTCAGTATTCAGAAATGCAAGTGCCTTGCTGTCAAACACACCTGTACTGTAGCACTGAAAAGACTGTTAGACTGGTCCAAGGTAACTTCAAAGAAAATCTTTAGAGATTGAAACATCTCAAACTAACATTTTAACTGCAAATTATCTTCCCTTTAGTAAACACCACAATTATCCAGCTAAATGAATAACACTTAATAAGCTAAGGACGGAAAGTGTCTGCAATTATTTTTGCAATATGTTTTTCTCATTAAATGAGTTTAGGATTTGAAAGCTTTGTAAAGAGGATCCCTTCCACTAATTTTCCTCAAGAGACTGTAAAGATTGAGAAGATAGAAGGTTATACAAGAAGAAAAAGGTCAAGATATACTAATTAAGTTTTGGCCCATCTCTAGGGGAATTTCAATTGACCTGACACAAGATAAGTACAGAAGAGCACAGCCCACAACCTACACTTTTCTGCTTTGTCTCCCAAATCCCTGGCTGGATGGAGAATCATCTATGAAGCTCAGAGGAAACCATCACCACAGAAGGATGCTGATATATCGCTCTTCTGACTTTGTCAGATGCTGAATGCAGTCCACACAACCAGCCTTTTTGAAAAATGAAGATGGTGAGGAACAAGAGCTTTGAATGAGGTCACAGTGCCCAACCAATGTATTTTGGTTGTGGGCCATCCTACCGTATCAAACAAGGTCATATAATTAAGGAGAATGTAAACACTTCAGCTGCCAAAAAAATTAAATAAAGAGCAATGCAGTCATTACTGTAATTTTGAATTGTGCATGTATATTTGTGAGATACACAGCAGATGATAGCTATGTTTTCTGCTTGACTAGCATGCCTCTCCCAGTGACAAAGGGTGGGAAGGAAAAAAAATATGTAGTTTTTCACCCTTTTTCTTTTCAGTGAAAATAAAATAATATTAAGTTTCCCACCAAAATATATGTTTAAGAATATTACCATGTCTTTTTGGGATAGAATGTTTTGAATCAGCTCTAATCATAATGTGTAAGTATAGCACAAGGATCTAATTTCACAATGACAGGTTATAATAGACATACAAGTACCTAAGACTGAAAGAAACATTTTATTAGAGTTGAAAAAAGCACAGTAGGAAAACATAACCACCTTTTGAGTTCTTAACCATTCAGTCTTAGCAGTCCATTAATATATTTAATAGTAACTCACACTGTTGTTTTTTTAACAGAACAAAAATTCCTAACAAAATCTGCATGGTCTATAATGGTATTTTAGTAAAAATATCAGTAAACAAACATGAAAGGTTGGGATTTCTTTAAGAGCTCGTGAGCCTTGGCAGATGCTCTTGCCCCACTGACAAGGTGTTATTGTTAGTTCTGGGGTAAACCCAGCTGAACTGTTTGCCAGCTACCTTCACACAGCTATTTTCAAGCACACATTTATCTCAGAATAAAATCTATCACTTCAAAGACTGAGTCTGCTTAAGTATCTTCTGTGAAATTATAACAACTCCCACTCTAAGAATAGAGACATCTTTGGCAGATTTGGATGGATGGATGCATGAACGCATGTACACACAATCATACACAACAGAAAGTAGGATGATGTCTTGACCTACATGTTCCTAGCTAAACCTCCTGTTAGCAGAGCCATTTACTACCCCTCTTAGAATCAGACATTCAATATGGTAAGGAGAGAAGGGAGATAAAGTGAGCTCTGAAATATGACTGCTCTGCTTTGGAAGGCTGATCAACATACATCGGGAAGTAGAGGAATACACTCACTCACTTAGACTTGACTTTGTCTCTACTCTGCCCACCTGGAGCCCTGTGTCCAGATCTGGGGCCCCCAATACAAGAAAGATGTGGAACTGTTGGAGAGGGTTCAGAGGAGGCCACAAAGATGATTAGAGGGCTGGAGCACCTGCCCTACAAAGAGAGGCTGAGGGAGCTGGGCTTGTTCAGCCTGGAGAAGAGAAGGCTGTGGGGGGACCTCATTGCAGCCTCCCAGTACCTGAAGGGAGCATACAAACAGGAGGGGAATCAACTTTTTAAAAGGGCAGATAATGGCAGGACAAGGGGGAATGGTTTAAAGCTGAAGGAGGGAAGGTTTAGATTGAACATTAGGGGGAAGTTTTTTACAGAAAGAGTGGTGAGGTGCTGGAACAGGCTGCCCAGAGAAGTAGTGGATGCCCCATCCCTGTAAGTGTTCAAGGCCAGGCTGGATGGGGCCCTGGGCAACCTTGTGGAGATCCAGGCCTGAGGTTGGTGGCCCTGCCTGTTGCAGGGGGGTTGGAGCTTGGAGCTTGGGGTCCCTTCCAACCCTTGCCATTCTATGATTCTGTGACATTCCATTTAAGAGTTTATTATGACTGTGCCTAGGTTCAAGGGACACCATTTATTTATCCTCTTATTTCAGTCCCAGGGTTTGATGTCAGAGGCAGAAGTGGCCTCGGAAAGAATAGGGGACTACAACCAGTGACCCTGTCATAAATAGCAACCCCTTTTATAGAAGAGTATTTTGCACACCATTTTGACACGAGGGGTGAGAATAAAATGAAAATTTTACATGGCATCAAAGAGAAACATAGCCCTATAATATTTAGGTTTGGAGAGAGGTGGCAGGAAATAGGCTCTTGGTAATTTCCAAATTATTCATTCTTGTCCATGCAAGGCTACTGTAGTGCAAACACTGCATTTCATTTGAAAATGTATGTAGTCAAGCCTGATTCAATAGGAAGAGTTTCCAAGAAAATTAAATGTCAGAGCAGAGCAGCTTATTGGTTTTACTCAATGTAAATTCAATTTTTATGCAACTCTGAATAATAATGCCCTGCTCTGTGTCAACGTGATGTCAACAACCTTAGGCTTTAGAGAGGGGGGCTGAAGGCAAGAGGAGGAGAGCTAGGGGCATATCCAGTGCTAACCTGGTGCTGTCTGAGATTTAGCTCTACGTGACAGGTCTGTAGCTCTAGAGAGGATTTAGCACACACTGATGACTGCATGTCTTATTTTCTTCCCTTTTGCTTTGTGCAGCCAGCAAGACTACTATTGGCTATACAGGTCATCTTCCCTCCTTCCAAAGATTCAAACACTGGCATGTACATAGGTGCAGGAAAGCCAGAAGGAAATGCACATGAAAGAATATTGGAAATCTCATCAAACAGCAGCATTGGGAAACACATCATTCTGTCAATTAAGATTACACTTGGGTGCACAATTTATTCCAATAGGTTAGCAAAACCTCACATTTACTGCCCAGAAACATGAAGTGGCAAAACCCACAGGTCCTGATGGGAGCTTTTCTTCAGCACAGACCCTAGCACCTGGCTCAGGATTTGGAAAGCACTAGAAGCAAAGGCCAGTGTTTCAAGAAGGTGGTTGTTCTCTTTCCTAACAGAGGTAAGAAGCAGCATAGGCAGGAAAAGAATGAGAGTCCCTGAGACTGCATGTTTGCTAGGTGGATTCCATAAATAATCACCTGCCTGAATAATTCACCCCAACTAAAATGCAGCGAGGGTAGTTTCAAGTGTGTGTTTTCCTACACCATAACTAAGATGTGCTAAGCCATGTTCTGGGCTCCTGAGTGCCAACCTACAGCAATTCCAGTGACTGTCATAGCATGATGAGACTGAACATGAAAATTAACTGGTGATGGAAAAAGGGGAAGAAATGGCCTTCTACAAAATACTAAACAACACAGGAGAAGGTCTGGGGGACACTGGATTATTACAGCAGGATTTCTGCAGGTACAGGCTTCAGTGGGGCTCCCCTCTCATATTGAAAGCTGTCTCTCTATTCTCCCACTAAAGAATTATCTTTCAGGGGAACAGGAAATGTCTTCTCTACGCCCTGCTTGATTGTGCCATGGCTTTGCTTCTGTAGGCTGTAAAATTTGAGGGAAATGTGTTGTCTCTTACAGGTGCTATTCACTTCTGAGCCATGAGTTCAGACCTGCAAGGTCAGAAGACAGGAGATGCCCAGCCATGGGTCTATTGTATCAGCTCGCACAACTGAGCAATGAGGCTGCCCAGGGGTGAAAGGAAGGATCCTTTTCAAGTAGAACTGAAGATTTTATCTTGCTTAGGGAGCCCCTGCTCCTGTGTGCTAAGATTACCATGACAGTTAGGGAAGATGGGAGTCAGTAAGCAACAATGATAGCCCTTTTGATGCATCTATCCCTGCAGTGCTAAAGTTTCCATGGGCTACGGTCTGTACACACTGTGACAATCCAAATACTGAACTCACATACTTTGCTGTTGTTTTCATCCGCCATCCAGCCTCACACAACACAAGAGCAGGGACTGACCACACACTTTCAGTGACTCAAGGTCATATGAAGAAGGAACCTGCTCTTTGCTGCATCTCTGCCTCATCACTGATGGTGCTGGACAATCCAACGACAATGAGACAAAGGCTTAGAGAAGCACCATGGTCATACCTAGGACAGCCAAAAGCTGCCCTGGGGAACTGGATTCTCTCTCTGCCCTAGTGCTTAATGCCAAGGAAGTCACAAAAAAAACAAACTCTGTGCAGGCGGTTATTAATTGCATCTTCCTTGTTTGCTTAGAGCAGAGCACAAAACACCTGCGGTCTGATCTGTGGGAGCGTGGAGCAATTCCAACTGTGATGGACTCAGCAAAAGCCTACTCCAGAACAAAGAAAGGGTGATCAAATGCTATTTCTGGAAAACTGGGGCACAAACAACTCATATTGGGCATCTAAATTAAATATCCCCTCTTGACATTATGCTTGTGTGCCTCATTTTCCCTGGTGTAAGATGTCATTGCACCTTATCGGTACATTGTGAAGATAAATTCATTAAGTGTTTGTAAAGTACTCAGATGCTGTAATAATGAGAGCTGCAGAAGTGCTCCCCAGGAAATTAATAACTCTGGCTTCAAAGCTGGATCTGAATGATATACAGTTAATGGAGGAAGGGGTGACATTATGAACTACTAAGATAAAATAAAATATTGATTCATCTGAGCAGTGTTGACTGAAATCTCTCCTTAAAGAGAGCTTTGCTTTGCACCCTTAACAAGCTTTTTTTAAGCTGTGTAAGTTACACTTAAAGAAGAGAAAAGAAAAAAAGAGGAAAAAAAGACCACACATCAGAAATTGTATCAGACAGCTTTACTGACACCCAAAGAAGCTTTTAGGTCATCAGCCTGGACTTGTAACCCTTGAACCAACACTTGACTTTGCTTTATTACTAGTCTAGCCTCTTCTGCTAGTCTTCCCCCGCCCACCTCTCTTTTTCCCAAGTATTCTCTCAATTCTTTGTTTAAAATCCCACCTATCCCTCCTCAGTTCCCCTCTGCTCCTACTTTTTTTTTTCTCTCACCACATTATTTCCACATATTCATCTTTCTGCCTCTCTCCTAGTTTCTTGTACATAAGGACCATATCCCAGCCCTGTCCTGAGACAGCCACCTGGACCATGGTCACAACCTTCCCATCGCTCATCTGTGGCGCTATCACTACTGACAAAATCCTAGTTGCAAAATTTAAAGAAATATACATGGATAAGGATTTTTCAGACCAAAACACAGCCTAATTTGGGAGATTTCCACTAAAATGTAAAAATCTCTCACCTTGACTCTTCCTGTAAAAGTCACTCTTAGTTTTTGTGCTGGATCAGCTTTTCTCCCTGACACTGACAAATTTGAAATTTGAGATCTGTGATATTGAAGTCCCACAAAATAATAGGAGCTACTATAAATTCAGGCATTTTTACTGAAATGAAAAAAAAATACAGCCTGAAATTGGAATGGAAACTTTCTGGGTTGAAAAATTTTGCTTTGAATGGTAACAAACCAGTTTTACTGAGTGAGGCATCAGTCAGCCTTTACCAGACTCGAGGCCAACAGAGTCCTTGGCTATACTGTTCTGCACTCAGGAAGACTCTGACCCACCAAATCACACATCAGGAATTTGAACCTTTTCAAGGAAGCAATCAAACCATCAAGAAGGGAAAGTCCTGCAGATAAATGCATCTGATTCTCCAAATAATTCTCTACAAATTATATAAGCAAAACTTCTGTCTATTTCTTGTTGGACCATATACTCAGAGGTGCATTATGATTTACACAATGTATCACTGTAGAGTTCTTCAATTTCATTCATATTAAAAGATATGAATGCAAGCCTTTAACTGGAAAATATTTAAAGAAATTAACTAAAATGGACTCAATAACATACAGAATACTTTTGCAACAAATGCATTAATTGTATGCAAACCGAATTAAGTCTTTTATTAGCATGTAATTGGGGGAAATATTAATACATTATTTTAATTTGAAAAAAATCATAAGTTAGAAGCTTTGAAACAGAAAGCTGCATAATGGTGACTTTAACATTAAGATGTCATTGTAAAAATGAATGTATATAATGAACTTGGAAAAATAGAAATATGAGTGTCTGATCTTTTCCTTGTTTCCTGTACATCTGCATTGGAGTTTGCCTATTGTTATTCAACTAGCTAATCATCATCTTTTGTGTGGTGTGATTGTGTTTTTACTCAGAGAGGCTAATCTGTGAAGACATCTGTTATTTGGTAGATAATAGACCATTTCAAGTCTCAAAGCCCTGCAAGGCATTTCTGAAGAAGTAGAAGTAGATACATCTGTGCTCACCAGGTAGGACTACAACCGAGTGTGCTGTAACACAGCAGAACAGAACTCTTTCACTTGCTATTCACCAAAGCACTACACGAACATGGAATGATGCAAACAAAGAGCAATTCTGGTGTAGTTTGTTAGAGCTGTGAGGGAGACTAACTTGATATAAATGATGTAGTGTTTTCCTGAGAAAACAGAACACCTCACATCAAAGAAGAGTGGGATTTGTCGGAGTGATCACAACACACTGGATCTATAGGCCAGGCATACTCACACAAAGCAGTGGTCCACTGAATCTGATTTTCTGCTCTTGTTAAAGGTCAACATTAGACATTTTTATTAGACATCATGCAAATGCTTGATTGGAAAGAAAACCTTGAGCTGCTTCTCCCTAATAACTTATCCCTATGAACCGGTTCTCTCTGCATTCCACTGAAAATACACCACCTCTGCATTATCCATGAATCAACTGCAGCTCTGAATAATCCTTCTCATCAAGAGTTTGGGAAGAAACAGGACATATGTTTATCTTCAGGCTGCCTAAGTCACCTAGCATACCATAGCTGCATTCTGCAGGCTTCCAAGGCTTAAATCTTTGTCACATTCCCACTGTGCTATGAATGCAGATGAGACCCATATATTCAAATTTATCTTACCTAGGGTTTGTGACACTTACTGACAAATGCAAATAGTGTTATATATGTCAGTAGGAATACAATGTATATATGTGAACTTACAGTATATTCAGACTTTGGAACAGCACTTGCCACAAACTGCAAGGAGTTCATGTAATTTCTTACTCCAGTTCATTCTGGAGAGTAAACAGGAGTTAAAGTTCTTTTGGCTTGTTTTTTTACTGCCTCAGATCACAGGCCTAAAATACTGCAGAGATAGCAGAGTTGATGCAGCATTGGCCCATTCTCTGATTAGTCAATTGTATAAATGCAAAACTGAAGAGTGACATATGATGGTTAACAATTTCTGCTGGTGTGTACAATAGTATTGTTCAGTGATACCAGTTAGACATGTTTCTGACACTTTTTTTTTTTAGGATTCAGATATATGCCTGTTCTTGCATGAAAAGATGGCCTTTCAGCTCTTCCCTCAGCAAAATAAGGCTCAACCCTTCAAGTTAAGGCTTGATGGTTAACCTAGTTATGCACAAGCTAGGTAAGTAGTCAGTCGACTGAGTACTCTAACATAAGACTTCCCTCACCTGCCCTGTTAGAGCTAGTTTTCCATTTTGTATAAATAATTAAGACCTAAACCCAGCAAAGTCTTTTGTGTGTAATGTGAGTGCCCTGTCCACTAAGTGACAGGGTCAGTTTCTCTGGCAATGAGCACCGAACTATTTGGGACAGAACAGCTATAGTAGGACACACTGAAAAACGCAGACCAATTCTGCAGCCTGTTAGCTTACAATTTAGGTGAGAAGAACAGTGACACAGGTATCTTTAAAACTCAGGGAGCTATTTCCTTGCTCTGCTTCCTGACTGAGACACCTATGTATAAACATCAATGGCCTGAGCTCTCCAGACATTATTAAACCAAGTGATTTATTGCTAAAGGTGTATGCACATTTTGTCAGAGATATTAACCAGAGAAAATGTTGCTCCTAGAAACCATGTACATATATAAAGAAGCATCTCCCTGAGGAATCAAGAGCTTGCAATCCCAGACAAGACAGATACACTCTAAACATCTGTGTTACACCTCACACAGCGTGTTGCAGATAAGGGCAAACATATTTTTCAAAAATGTGAGTTGGTGGAAGGCAAAAACCACAGAGTGTGGTGCTGTACTCCAGGGAATAAATCCAGCCTCTTGACAGAGGTTATTGGATCAAGCCTTGCTGGAACAGCTACAGGGTTTGCCATTCAAGGCTGTGATTTTGGGGCAGTCAGAAGCAACGAGTGAACTCAGACTGGTCTGCAAAGCACCATCAAAGGACAACTAGTAGGCAGGAAATGGTACCCCTGCTAAGAGATTTCTCTCTTACATGTGAAGTACTAGCTCTGTGAGAAAAAGAGATCCTGGAAGAAATGCACTATACACTTATGGCATAAAATCTTCTACAGAAGAAGAAGGAACCACTGGAAGTGAACTACTATCGAAACAGACCCAGTATGCAATACAACACATCACACCCAAGTTTTCAAGCAATGCTGCATATATGGTTTATAGAGTTTTGACCTCACGAGTGGCTATTCCTTCCTCTCTAACAATGCAGGATGCATGCATCTTAATCCTTGCTTTGCAAGATTCTATGGTATCTGGAGGAATTATTATCCAGTTTAACAGCAGACTAGAGGCAAGGCTCATGTCTTCTTTTTTTTAGGGATATAAAAATTAGGAATCTCATGTAAACTGTTTGCATATACTCCTTTTTAATCAATGCCAAAAAGATAGGGTGTCCTGGGTGGTAACTGATCTTGTGTTAACAAAGTTGAGTTGAATCCCTATCTTAAAATAGGATGTCTCACTACACATGGGTGCCCATCTCCCCTTACTGATGACACAGAAAGCCTAGGCACTTTGCTGTAAGTGAACAGAACTCTCTTAGAGAACACATACATAGTGAAATAGATTTCAACCTTACTGGTTAGTCCAAAATCAGATCTGGAGACTTGAGCAGCATCAGAAATCAAAGCAAGGTTTCCAGAGTCTTTGACCTTAACTTAAAAAAACTTTACCAAGCAGTGGAACATAGAGATGAGACTCCTCCCAAAAATATGTCTAGAGCAACTGCATGTAAAATATTCTACTCAGTCCATGACACAGTATTGCTCAACAGATACTAGCACTGAAGTTAAGTTCAGAGATAAAAGCTGCTTGAAGAGCTAGTGAAATTATCTACAAGGAATAGACAGTGGATAAATACTATATAGATACATGAAGCATAGAGATGGTAGAAGTAGCAAGAATTGAGGCAAATTAAGACAAAAGATAGGGAAAATATCATAAAGGAATGAACTGTGACCAGACATATTCACTTATGGAACAGCCTTCCAAGACAAGTGGGGTGAGTATGTTATAAGACAGATAGGTGAAACATATATATTGCCAGACACAGTATTTTCACAGGAATTTGATGCTTAAATAGCTCACATCTCTCTAGCTTCCATGCATCTATTTTATCAGTTCTTCACTTGCTTTTCAGTCAACAGGAAATACTAAAATGAAATCTGGAGACACTGCTTGAAATTGCAAACAACGATCAGTTAGCATTTCTCACCACACACTTTATTACCTTTCATGGCCTTTGTCATACCCTTTAGTGCCACACTGATTTGCTACACTGTTCTACTTAATTATCACCAAAGCTTTAATACAGAAGTGATACTATTCTTGGCTGTTTCTTTTTTGGTAGTATTGCATTCAGAGGGACCATCCCATCATCCATTTCAAAACCACAGCAGCAAGACCACATCTGTAGTTTAGAAACAAGGATCCATTTCAAGTATTTGGGAAACAAGATACTGCTGTAAATTGCAGAAAGACTAGTTTACACCAACAGGTCTGATATAAAAAAAGCTAGCAAGCCACCAGCTGCTTTCCAGAAGGCATTAAGATTATTCTGAGAGTGAGACAAACCAACACTGAGATACCTGAGAAATTAATCTTTTCCTCAGATTCTTTAACTGAACCTCAACACCCTGCAAGGGTGCTTTCACATATCTTACCTGGGAGCACCTGACTGGCACAGGTGAAGACATGGTGTGAGCCAGCTGTGGACACATTCAGGATGGAAGACAGTCACAATGCAGCAGATCTCAGACTGCAGTAGTTGAATAAAACCCCCTTAATTTTTAAAATGAAAAGGGTGATTGATAGCGCAGCTGAGACAGAAGGGGACTGGATTCCAGATCCGTGTTTCTCTGCTCATGGAAAGGCTGTTTTATTACAGCTAAGCCAAATACAGAATAACAGCAGTGTCCTGTGATTCTGCTACTTGTGCTTGTACATAATAGCACTTCACAGTGCAATAGAAAACTACATAAATTAAAAGTGGAAAGATACCTGAAAAAGCTGTATCTAGAGAACAGACTCGAGGACATAACTCCTATTAATAAAAAGCAATTTGTACATTCAATGAGCCAGAGATTTCTGCAATCAAAACCCTCCATTGACAATAGGACATAGGCTCCTGTGATGTTTACTCTTAAAAAACCTACCCATAACTTAACTGAAAGTCTCAGTCTGGGGATAACATTTGAATAGCCTTCCCAGCAGATACATTGTTCACGCTTAAAAAGTCAATATTTGCCAAAAGATAGCAAAACATTTCTGCAAGACTTAATGAGAAAGACCTGTTGGAACCTGGATTCAGGGTACATGCTCACCACTCAGCAAAAATTGTGTGTTTACCACTGGACATTGCACAAGGAAGGGTAATCAAGGTAATAGGGCACGTGCTTATGCAGGAGAGAAAACATAGTAGGTAGCTAACAACAAAACCACTCAGAAAGAAAATGAGGGTTTGTATCCTTTCAGAATTCATGGCAAAAGCAAAGCCCTTTCTTAAATTATTCCTCATTTCCACATTCTTTATTTTTTGTGCCAATTGCTGCTCCTAAGTCTAACAGGAAAGTGTCAGTGTCAAAAATGAGAGACACGGTATAACTGCAAATAAAAGTTAATTACTGTGGAAATTCAACTCCAGTGCTTTAATTAAAGCCTGACAAATGTATCATGGACCCCAGGCACCAGCGCGGAGTACACCCATTAGAGAGATTACTCCCCTTTCTATGGCCTCCCATGCTAACACAAAGGAAATATCAATCATGCCAGAAAATGGCTTTTCCAAATCAAAGATGCTGGGAATTATTCTATTACCTTTCTCATACAGAATTTTCAGAGTTGCTAAGAGGGATTTTTGTGTGAGAAAGCAGCACGTTAGCGTAAATTTTTACTTAATTGCTAGGTTAATGTTAAATTGCAGCTTTTCTTTTAGGAAAAATGGCAGCTGGCAAACCCCTTCTACAAACCTACATTTCCTTCGTAACTTTATGATATGTAAATAGGTATGCAGGAGAAAAACAACTTCAAAATGACATGTGATGAAAAGAAGTGGAGGACAGAGATGCTTGAGGCAGTCTTAGTGGGAACTGCAGTGGACTCCATCTAGAATGCTCCAGCAAGATCACGTATGTTATTGCTGCCCTCCAAAACCAATTCACTATGAAGAAATATTTCCACTGGAGTCCCCTTAAGAGCAGTCCGGGGTGAGTCAGGCTCTCACACAATGCAGACAGTACTGTTTTATCTTTTGGGCTCTAACCCTCCAGCCAACTGATGCCAGTGTACTGCCAAAGGGGGGGGTTTCTTTTAAATATACTTTGTTGCCTCACCTGCTATTGTTTCATTGTCTGCTGAGCACTCAGAAGTAATAAACAATCCCAACAAGGTGATACAGCAAGAAAGCTGAACATTTTTACCTTTCTATTTGCTTAATATTTAAGGCTTGATTTTGCCGGTGATCAAGAAACAAAGAGATAATCTGCTCAGGTCGTGAGAGCTATATTGTTACTCCTTTTGCTGCTGAGGTATTTAAATAAAGAACTTTCTTTTTCACAGCTGAGGTCCTCGTCATCTTTGATCCTGAAGCAATAATGCTATATTTATGAGATTATTTTCGTTGCCATGGAAATTAACGATGTAAAAAATACAGCATTATCATTTCCACATAAGCAGACAAGATGCAGTTCTCCTGAAAGACAAACATTTTCCTGACAGTTCTCCCTACCCCTCCCATCCTACACACATGGCATGAAACAGGCACAAGAATCAAAAGGCCCCTGTACACCAACATCTTGTCTTGCATACAACAAGATTTGCCATACAGGTCAGATTTGCCCTGCTGCTTTAATGTTATGGGACTAATTTTATGACTGCAAGGAAATACATATCCCCATTCCAATGCCCCAGGAGACTTCACTTACGGCACCAACAACTCTGACAAAAACTAGAGACAACAATTTGTGGTTGTTTGGGATTACCAGACCCTACTCTACTAGGTAGTAGCCTCAGGTCACCCACTCAACTCCCAAAAAAATTCAACTTGAGATCATGATAAGTGCTTTGAGGTACAGTTTTTCTTTTCTTTGTATATGCACCATAATCCATGAAGTGGCAACTTCAGTGTTTCAGCAATGCAATCGCATCTCACCAAACATGGTGAGATACTACTTACCAGTAGTGACTGGCAGACATCTCTGTCTCTACTAAACCTGCAACCCAGTCAGGAACAAACACACCCCAAAAGCATCCTGCTGTTATATTTTACATAGGTTGGCAGCCGACGAAATTTGCTGTGGGTGGTATAGATTAAGTTATCCCTCACTGAAGTATTGCTCCAAACACCTTATTTTGTCTGTAAATTTACTCTTGGCTCTGAGTCTTGTTGTTATCCAGAAAAAGGATGCTATGCCAGGATTCAAGAAATTCCACTTTACATGCAGTCTTTGAATCTTAAAAACACACAGCTAGATCCCTGTCACATCCAATCAATCTGCCTTACACTTTTGCAGGAATCACTGAAATGATTTGCAAAAAGCTCCCCAAAAATGCTAAAGCAAACCACAAAAGCAGTCAGATCAGACCCCTTTTCAGGTAAATTCACTCTTTCAAAGCAATCCCGTTCTTGTGCCAGGGTTGGGGATAAAACCAAATTACTTCTTACACTCCCTTTGCACTGAAATCCTTAACACTTTCCCCTCCCAGGCTGAGCACGGTGTCAGTTAAAGTTACCATCGTACAGCAATACCATCTATGTTTTTTTGTTTCTATCCCTGTTTTAATAATGTGATATTCCTACAGGACATGCATGGAAAGCATGGGATTTCAAAACCCATACAATATAATGTGCAAGTAACAGAGGAGGTCTCTCTACTCCCCTTTGCTATACGCTCATGTCTGACCTGGAGAGACCAAGAGAAGTAAAACGTGACGTCTCTTCAGTTCTTAGATGCATTTATGAGACAGATGACATTTCAAGCCAACTGTGATGATGATTGTTATGATGTGGACATCTGTTTGCTGAGACTGGCACATTTATTTCCTTACAAGTGAAAGGGCAGAGAGAGGCAGCCAGTTTTTTTAAATCCTTATGGGTTTACTATGATGGTAATACCCCAGAAAAATAAAAAACACATGATCTACATTCTAGCACAATTTATAATTTTGGGTGGTACCAAAAATACTGGTTTAGCTACAGGAAATTTATCTTGAAGTTTGAAAAGTTTTCACGAACAAAGTTTCTAGGATTTCATTCTTTATTGAAAGCAGATGAATTTTGGAGCACATATCTGAAGGCAAAATGGGGAGCCAATGTTGAGCAATAATCCATAGTGGTGACCCTAGGTATTAATATCACAGTTATCTGGCTTTCTGACTATTCCCCATGAGCACACAGAGAAAAGGATATGAATAATTGCACTTCACAGTGCCCATCATCCTTCTATTGTAGGTGTAAGTTGTACCTGGCTCTTTAAGATTCTTTAATCTAATTACTGGTTTAGAGATGAGGCTTGCAACTGACTGGATGCACACACAGATTTACTTTCTTCCCTCACAATTTTCTTCTAACAAGCTCACATATAACTGGCCATGACAGACCATCTACAGCAAGACTTGGGGAACCAAAGCCTGTCTGTTTCTGAACTAAAGAGATATTGCAATTCACTAGCAACAACAGCAAACTTACCTCCCTCCTGTACAACCACCACTGGAATTGACTCTGCTGAGTTTTAAAATGATGCTGCAGATCACTTTGCTCGTGTAGTCAGATCCAGATGTTGTGAAAAAAACTCTATGCCACTACTCTATTACCTAGGCTTCCTTCTTTGCTGACCATGTGCTGACCCTGACCTGCTCACCACACAATGGAAAAGACAACATCTCTTTCCTAAATAAAAGCTGCTTGGCAAAACAGAAGGTCCGTGTACCAAAGGGTTGCCAAGCCACAGCCATTCCTGACTGCTGAATCCACAAGACATAAAGAATTATTGGAAGTGGCCAAATTGCTTTCCTGGAAAGACCCCTAATGCTCAGAGAAGACACTTTTGTCTGTGTTTACAAACGTTCCCCCAACCGAGCTGTGAAACCTGAACACGAATACACTGCAATTCTGACAAGAGATGGAAAGATTAACGTACTGTAAGCCCAGAGGGAAATCCCTCCAGACATTGTTTCTGAAAAGCTTAGAAATCAGCCTCTTTTTGTGGTTGCTGCTATTCCTTAGCAACAAAGCTAGTCTGCTGAACAGGGCTCCGCTGTAACACATTCCAGAAATAACTAGTAGGGCTGGCATTGTTTGGACTAACAGGGGAAAACTAATTGGGTCATTTGTTACATGCCAGTGCTCTCCACCTGCTGACCACCTGCACAACCCAAGACAATCCAAGAACACCCACATACATACTATTTTGTGTGTGTGTGTGTGTGTACCTAAACATACACATGCATGTTTAAAGAGTGTTTATAAGAGGTGATTTTTGAAAATCTATACGTGGGGGACGGAGAGAAAGATGGAGGAAGAGAAAACAAAGGCTTTTTTCTGTCTCTAGCAGAAGGTAGTAAGAGTCCTGTTGAAGCCCAAAGGGCCTCCAAACCCAAGTACTCCACAACAGCCAGGAAGAACCAATGTCCTTGTCCTCCAGAAGGCATGAGTTTCACCCTTCTTCCTCAAACTGCAAACTCCACTCCCCGCAGCTCTATGCGGAGCTTACATCCTGTTCCTGCATTTCTCTGTCTTTACAGCAGCGCAGATCTAGCAGCTCCAAACACTGGAAATGCCAACGTGGAAAGTTCCTTGTCACAACAGGGAGCATTTTGAGACTCTCCTCCTCACTTCCCAGGGCTTGCCAGAGAGACAGATTTTCAGGTCAGCACATATCCCAGAGTCCCTAGATGCCTGAACTGCTCCATCATGTTTTCCTCACAGACATATCAGATAAAGTAAGAACTCTTCCCAATGTAGCATTAAGGGCAGAGGGGTTTTTTTTTGTCAAGCAGATTGTCAACATTTTGACTATTTTGCTGTTTCATGTTGGGGTAAGGAATTTTCATTTAAAACCCCTCAAACCAACCCCCTAAACACAACCTCACTTAGGAAGTAAGAGAGAAAATGAAAACTTTTAATTTACTGTTTAGTTCTTTGATTTGAGTCGACCAAGGACTTGAATCTATAGCTCCAGCTTCTCAACTGAGTGTCTACATCAAGAGGACATTTCATATCCCAGAGGGACATTCTTCTTCTCATGACCAGAAACTATCTTGGACTTAAGAAACAGAGGTTAAACAAAAATGTCTACACTTCAGTAAACCAATGCTTTATTTCAATGCAAAAGTATTTTCTGAGAAAGCCTGTTGCATTTTACATGCCCAGGTTGCCCTAATTTGCATCCAAGATGTCAAATCCCAAAGCTCTGTGCTGACAGAAGTACTGACTGTGCAAAATTTCACACTCAAGAGACCAACCAACAGGCAGCTGCTTTGCTATCAACTAAATAGATGCAAACAGTAACACTATACTAACAAGGAAGAATGGAGAACCGAGCAAACATATCTGAAGTTCAAGAGAACATAGCCAGGATAACACCAAGTCCTATTCACTGGTTGTAGCTAATGGCACTACCTGAGGTTTTTCTCTCGATGCTTTCCATGTGTCTCTGCTGCTGTTGACACACTATCAGTACAACGAATGGTACGCTGAATTCAAGGTCAAAACAGGGCAGAAAAATTAGCATGTTCACACCTCTACTTGATTTTTAAAGGTATGGGTTGAATTGTTTCCTCTCATCTTCAGCCCAACAGAAGTGAGTGGACAGCGGAGAGAAGTTCTATACACCTGCTATTACTGGCCAGAAGGCTCCCTTTCTGCTCCAACACACGCTATGCCTCAAGGTGTAACGTAGCCTAGCATGTATAACCCCCTTCATTTTTAATTTTACACATTTTCTGCTTTGTAAAAAGAGTTCTGTACTTCAGTATCAACGAACCGATGCAGGGCATGGATTAATGCACCATTGGTGCCCATCTTGGATAGGTAAAAATCATTCAAGCCTTCCCTAAGGTGCTTTGCAACAAGCCTCAGGCATGTTCAGTGGGCTGTGATGCACGCCAAGCATCCAAACCGCTATATGCTGTCATATATTCTACAGGCACTTCATTGCCGAGACAACAGCCTCCAGTGTGACGGTGACACAGGGGGAGAGGTACGTGGGTACAACACAGGGCAGCGTGCTGGATACCCACAGACTCAGGTGCACCCTAAGTTGTGGCAGCCATGAACCAGTTAACAAATGGTTCACCTTATAAATGAAAAAGCTAGCTGTTAAAAAAAAATCTCCTCTCTTGACAACCTTCAATTACAAAGACTTGCTCTATTCACACCCAAATTAAATGTAAAAATCTGACTTTCAACTGCTAATTAGCCGCAGAAGACAGAGTTACATTTCTGTTATGGCATATTACACTTTCTGTTAATTGTTATTTACTCCCACTGTTTTGAAACCGCCACTTGATATCTAGCACTGTTAAATGTATTTTTGTAAGACTTCAGAAAAAAAAAAGTTAAGGTTCAGTCATCTTTCTGTAATAAAAGACAATGTAAAAATAAAAATACTGTGTCTTGGGTCAAAACCAATGTGTATCTACTGAGGCCAGTGGAGCCCCACTGATTTTCATACATGCTGGAAATTTGCTCTAATATTGCTTATACCCATTAAAGACAAATCAGAGACATACAGAGGTGTTTATAAGTGGTACTAGCAATGACAAAAGGAGATAAAAGTGGAAAGGGAAGGAAAGAAGACAAACCCACTTTTTTTTTATTCGAAAAGAAGGGAAAAAAACCCCCAACAATCCAAGAGTTTAACCTTTTGGCAACCTTTCCCTTAACTGAAGCTTTGACAGTTAGTACAAAAAGGCAAAAATAGCAATGGTAAAAGAACCATTTATATACATTCTTATATCACGTGGAGGGTTATTAACATAAGTAGCATTAACATCTCCTAAACCCTACTTTTCTGTTCTGATGATTTACGGCTTGGGTTGTGTATTTAACTAAGCCAGTGCTCAGCATTCCCCTCCCAGAGTCAAAGTCAAAGCTCTGTAAACAGGACTGTTTACTGTCTTAATTTGTGCTATTTTTTTTATCCTTGCACTAATTATAGAAATAAAACACACATTATACATCAAGGAAATATAAAGAATGCAGTGGATCGCTTTCTGTTTTTTACTAAAGTAGGGTTTGCAGGGACTTTAATTTGCTTCAACTGAATTACAGCTTCATGAGATGAAATTCTGGCTTTTCAATAACTAAAAATTACACAAAGAGGAACACTTCTCATTGTAATGAAATATGATGGGTTTGCAATGAAAGAATTGGTATTTTGCTTAATTGATCCTTTTCAATAACACCAAATTGCAATATACACTAGCACACCATCTTGGAAGATTTGATATTATCAAACTGCTGAGTACATTAAATGCTAAAAAAAAGCCACTGAGAGGAAAATGACCCTTAACATTTTATTATCTTTTCGTGTCATTGAACTAAAACAGTGCTCCAATTCATTTTCCAACGCTTACATGTATATCTAGAGGAGCCTGAGGCAAAATTTTGTCCCTTTCAAAGTCTCTGGTATAATTGTCACTGACTTGAGAAGGGTCAGATGTTGGATTTACATAACTTTGGGGGGATAAAATATTATTTCTGTTTCCAACGAAATCAAAAGCTGATCTATGTATGGTAGGCTTGGGCTTTAAATATGAACCAGACCATCAAATGCGCATCACAAGGAGGAATACAGGATTATCCTTCCTTTTTCCATTTTATGAGTTATATCAGTTGAGGTCATGAAAATCTGACCTGTCTGAAATACCTCTTTTGGGTATGAAGGAAGGATTATTGCAACACGTCTCGTTCTTTCTAAGGTAACAATGAGAAATCAACAAATATCTTTGCTGTCTGCTTAAATGTTGGCTACCAAAATTCCAAGCATATTCATTAAAAATGGAAAGCTAATGCCTGTCAATTTGGGAAAACAGATCAAGTGCTTAGCATGTTACATTTAACCTGCAATACAAGAGCCATGAAGATGTCTAAACTGAACACAAAGGAGATTTAAAAACTAATGGAAATGTAATCAGTGGGGTTTTTTATCCTACAGGATTCTGTTACATTGCTCCAGACTGCTCCCAGTATCTCCCTGTCTTGAAAGCTCAATCTTCTAAAGCAGAGCTTTGATCTGCATGTTCACTGCTAAGTAGTTTTGAGTATTAAAGAATTAATAATCATGCACTGTGTTCCCTCTTGCTTAATTCTGCATGCTGTATGGTTCCTCAAAATATCAAACATTATCTGTCAGACAAATGGCACTATGGTTATTTGGAACATTTAATTTGGCAGTTTGCTATAAATTCAGTTATATTTTCAGTTCTGGTAACATCATACTGAAAACACTGGTATTGTGCAGCTACCACAGGGGCAGTTTTCTGGTATGGCATGAAAGGAAAGAAGCCCACCCAGTTGTGCTGGCAAGGATGAAATACACTGCTTACCACCCAGACCACATGGTGGGAATGAGCTGTGATTCCAATCTTTTGTTCAGCTGCTGTGGGGCATCTTCTGAACTTTCACAGCCTCCACACAATGTGTTTGTTGTTGATCATTTATCAACTACTTCTGTTGCATTCAGATAGCAGTAGTAATAAACGTTGGTACTCAAAGTATTTGTATCCTGCACTGTCTTTGGCTCTTTTTAGTTAACAGCATGTGAGATGAAACAGACATAATTGGTCTTCAGCCTACTCATTAACAGATCCAGAGTCTTGGTGGTGACATTTCTTTGCAACACTGAGGAAGGAAAATTAATTCTGGAGTTCATCTGGATCACCAGTCTCCACAGGACAACAGTTACTGTAGAGGGAAGGAGACAATCTTCCCTGTCCAGCAGTTGGTGTCTGGGAAGGGGATCTCACCCTGCCCATGTGTGAGCACTAAGGGGTGCTGAAACAATCACCACTATGTCCATCAAGGCAAGTTTTGAATACAGAGTTCTCCACGTAGCAGTAGAGATATGAAGGCTTGAGAGCTGAACTCCAGGGAATGAGCTACAGAGCTCCATGGTCCCAGGCTGCATCTATTGAGCAACTGGCATAGTGCTGGAGAGTAATACTTTTGCATGACAAACAATGGTGCTAAGGGCTCAGCAACCACACCGTGCAGGTTTCAGAGTGGTTTACTTTGGACTACTTTCCCAAGGAATTGAATAAGGGACTAGCAGTTGGATATGTGAAGTGCATCTTCTGGTTTAGTTTCATCCAAAAGGAGCCCAGTTTACTAGCACCAGGACTGCTGTGAACCAAAGCATAGGAAGTGCAGACAACTAGAGGGCTTCACTTGAAAAGCATTTTTCTAATCCAAACTATAATGTTAGTGCAGATGTACCCTCTTGCTGGCTGGCTTTCTTCTTCAGTGGGACTGATCACTAAACACCCGGATGTGAAGTGACAACAGAAGCACACCAAGAAAGAGGTTTACAGAAGTGTTGGAATGGGTGGTTTTTCAGCTTCTGCATCAACCGTGGTAAGGTGGCTGAGTCTGTGCTATGACTGATGCTTCCAGGTGTACCATGAAAATGGAAATTTTCCCCAGATTTACTCCTTCTGTAACCCCATAACCATAAACAAACTAAGGTAATTGAACAAGCTACCAAGCAGGGAGCTGTAGAGCGTGCCGAGCAGCTGATGCAGCATGCTGAGACTGCTGCCGCTGGCTACAAGTGTTCTCTCCTTTATTTTTCAGTCACAGCCAAGGGACGTAGATGGTGCTTATAACGTACACTGCTATTGAAAAAATCCCCAAAAACTCCTGTCATGCTCAAAGGATGCAAAGCAGAATACATAAGAACAAATAATGGAGAGAGCTACTTTAACAAAGTCTTTGGATTTCTTATGCTAAAGCAATCTACCCTAGCCTGCAGCTCTTGGTATCCTTGCTAAGCCATTAACACAAGAACATGAAGACTGGGCCTCAGGATAGATATGCAATTAAATATAAACCCTCAAAAACAATTTTGTGGAGGGCACTAGGAGGAACAGTTAATGTCACAGCAGTGCCATCAGTTAACTGCCACACCCGGCTATTTAACTGCCTGATCATAGCTTGCTGTGGCAGGAATCCACTGCTACAAGGCCTGGATTTTTTCTGCCAGACACTCTGTGTAACAGTTATCCTTGACCTCTATGCATCAAAATGCTTGCCAGTTTACCAACTTCCCCAATGTCAACTTCAAAGCTCTCAGAAAGAGAAAACTCCTTTCCAAAGAAGCTAGCAGGGATATTATCACTCTGAAAACACTCTCTTCTCTTACAATGTGACAATTGGGTTGCATACAAATTCCACTGACAGTGGAACACAGCAGTGTTGCCTGAACTGAGATGCTGAAGAGGATCAACTCACTAGGTCATTGCTCCCTTGTGCTGTATTACAAAAAAGAGAGTATGTTTTTCCCATGGAAAAGGTTTCTCCACAACATTTTTTGTCATTTACAGGATTTCTGAGTAGCAATGTCCGAATTTGGGCATTTGTAAGACACTGTTTTTCACAATAACCACATTAAAGCAGGATTTCATATGCATTTTTAGTTTTTCCTGATGCAGAGACATGTAGGAAAAACTTACATATATGTTTCACTAATAAGGGAACTGATTTCCCCAACAAAGTTTTTTAACATAGTATTCCACAGACATCAAACAAGTTGACTTTGCTGATACTGTAGAGAAGTTCACCAGAATCCCACACTGAGTGTCCCTGTTCTGTTAAAATCATGGCAAAATACTTCTAAGTCATTCATACTGGAAGGTTTCAAGAATAACGACCCCTGGTTTCATACCACCACAACCATGAAACTTCCCCTGCACAAAATGAATCCTTTGTACTTGCAGTCATATTGATGCCTACCTTTAGAGCAAGAATGAAAACAAATTCCAGGCCACTGAACAGCATATTGACAAAGCAACTCAAGTTTTCCATGCCCTTCTTCCTACCTTGCATTGATTTGTGCCCCAAATTAAGTACTGTGTGCACATAACCACCTGGAACTGTGAGTTTATTTTTTTGTTCTTTCACCATTGACTGGAAGAACATGCAGAGGGGAAAAATAGAACATTTTCTTTAATCTCACTGCTGCTGATTATAATGTATAATATGAGCTCTTTCAGGACACTTCCATTGTTCCTTGCCCACTCTGAATATTGAGAATTATTTGTTTGGTATGTTCTCCTCATTTCTCAGGAAAACACAGTAATTTGCAAATGGGCCAGACTTACTATGTGAAAATTCACTCTCTGGCTAAAGTGCAGTCAGCTTCCCCCTTTTCCAAATATACAAGCCCATAACCTAACATGGGAAACAAGCTCTGGTTTTCTGAGCCAGTAAAGCCATTCACATTCTTCTGGTGACATTAAGAACCCCTATATCCAGTTTCGACAGCCCCTGTTTTGCCATCCATCTTCTATGCTTCCCAAATGACAGCAAGAATTTTCCCAACAACTTCCCTCTACTGGAAGGGTTTGCTGGAGCTAAATAATTGCTTTATTGTCAGAGCATGAGGCTATGCTAATTCTAACCCAGGACAGCACAGTAACACTACTCTACCCAGGTGGAAAGATGCTTTGAGACTTCCTTGATGGAGATGTGAGCTAACTGATCATTCAGCATCAATGATAACAACCAAGGTCTTAAGTTACCTGAATAACAAAACTGCTCACACCTTATATCTTTGAGGAGATGAGACAGATTGACTGCTGCATTCAGCCAGGTACAGTCTGCAATACCTAAGCATTATGCCAGTGGATGTTTCTCTCATTCAGTTTGCTGGCAGACCATCTGACAGTGGCAAAATACAGTTTTCCATGCCAATATTCAACATATGTATATGAACTTGTAGAATAAATTTTATCACTCTGCCCTGGCTACCATTCAAGCACATCTGAGGGAATAAAACACCATTTGCAGACAGATCCCCAATTCATTTGTGTAAGTCTTGTGCATAAAGGAATAATTTTAGGGCTCTCTTTCTGTCATAAGCTGAGCCCTCTCAACTCCCATTAGAGTGAAATGGAGTTGAAGGAGCTCCCTAAAAACCAAAATATTGAAATGAAAGATCATTATTCCCAATGTCCCAAATAAAACAGAAATTCACTCATTCATACAAATTGGCTTCATGAAACACTCTCAAAAAACCCTTCTTGGTACTTGTGATATTCACTCCATTCAGATTTTTATCCAGTTTACAAAAAGAAAAAAAAAAAAGTAAAATCTTTTCTCTGCCACTTCTACATGAGTATTGCATGTCATCTCCTAATTTGACAGCCTCATGGCAAGCAAAATCACCAAGAATGTTAATCCTTTGCAACTGCTGATGGCAACCAGCCTTGCAAATTTGAAGGGAAAAGCAGAAAAAGGAATCAAGAGGTTTAACTATGCTGTTTAAAGTTCCTATCCACTCAAGGTAGCACCTATTAAAAATTATGTTGCTGATATGCAAACATAGAGAAAAAGCACTGGGTGTCAGTTTGTTTCAATGCCACAGTTAGGAGACCACTCATGGGAATAATTCCAGTTAATGGAAAATTTTAATCCTCTTAAAACATATATATGTATCACTTCAAAATGAATATGTAAATAGGCAAGACAAAGTCTTTATTAGGTACACACAGGTGATGTATTTGAGATCCCCTAGGTTTTTCTAGGATTGGCCGTGGCTTCAGCCACAAGCTGTAAGACTGGCTCAGGATGCTCTATCTTGTAATTAAAGGCTTAATCTCCTCCTAGTCATCTGGGCAGTTGTAGTGAAATATGCCAGTTACTCCCTAGACTTGTTTTGGAAAAATGCCCAGCAGATTACAACAGCAACAAAATTAAATTACCCATTCTGTACGTCCACTTCACGGCATACCCATACTGCCCTTTACCAGGCTGGCAAAAACAATTCAAAAACAACAGCTTTCTCTGGTTTTCAGCAAGTGCCAAGGTTTCTTGTTTTTTTTTATCCTGAAGGGTAATGAAAAGTCCTGCTCAGGACTCAATCAGCACGTCACTTCTTTCCGAGATGTTGCTTCACACTCTCTGTGGGACACATCTCTCTGCAGCACTAGGAGGAACATATTTTAGCTGCTTTGTGTTAGCAGCTAAGCAGTTATTAACTGCAGATGGTTAGAAAAACAGAACAACAAGGGTATAAAATACTCTTGGAAGCAAGGTATCATCCCCCCAAACGTGCTCCTGCACCATTGGATTTTGACCACAGTCAGCTCCTTTCATTTTCCCCTTCTTCCACCTCCTTCCCACTCCACATACTGCAGGTGCCAGTGGCCAGCCCAGGTCCATTTGGTTTGAAACAAAGGCTGAAACAAAATTAATGTAACAGGTCAAAAATGACAAAGCAAGTGAGGGGGTAAGCAGCAGCTGTCTGCTGACTTCTGGCTTCTGAAAACAGTTCAAACAGCTGAGCTGAACCCAGAGAAGTCACATCTTAAAGGCGCACACACACATCCTGCTGCAACAGAGCTGACTAGATAAACAAAACAATTTAGTAATTTAAAAACTACCCAAAGTTATTCCTCTGTACATCTTCATTGCCCTAAAGCTCCTGATAATCCTTCCTTCTTTCAGCAGTGGAGGTGCCAGCACAAAGCCAAGAGTCCTATCAATACCCAAATGCTACAGCAAAGCAAGCCACATACCTCTCTGGAATTAAAGACATATTTCTTTTTTACACAGACCAGAATACGCATTTTTCTGGTACCACCAAAGGTCTATGAATAGATGTTCAAGACAAGAGTGTGAAGAGGTCATGGGTCAGCCCAAAATTTAGGAATGTACTGAAAACCCATCCAGCACTAAGACAATCTAATTGTAACTGTATCCAGCAACTCCAAGAACAGAGTAAGTGAACTATACCCATCTGACTTTAAGAAAAGCTGAAAGATAATCTGTTGAATACTATCTAATAAAGCAGCTATAAAAAGGGGAACAGCTAGGCATTAATGCAATAAAAATCTAAGCACTAGTGGTATTTCTTGTCTATTTGTGGAGCATGAAGGTTTGCATTGTTTGTGATCCTGGGAAGGGAGGAGCAGCAGAGCATTTCTGTAAGCCCTTCTGGACTTGTCGCTTCCTATTTTAAGGGACTGAACTTGCTCTTCATTAAGAACTAAATTAAGATTTCAACTAGCTTAAGAAAAGTATGAAATAAATCTATTTTGGTTGTTCTGGATTTACAAAAGATCAGAAACTATGCTGTCCAGAAAAACATTCCAATAACACAGGCATTTATGCAATGAAAATGAGCTCAGGCAAAACCCTTGCTCCAAATACTTCAGTTCTTCAGGAGATGGAGGGAAACTAATCCAGAATAGCTGCTGCCTCACAGACCATCCCCAGTGCTGTTACAAAGCACCTGAGTGGAGGGAAGTAGATAAAAACCAGATGCATCTGTATTTCAGTAGTGAACTGTTCACAGGCAGAAGATAGACATGCTTTTTGGCAGTCACGACTCACACAAGCCCTGCTGTTAACAAGGAACCACGCTGCAGTGATGTACCATTCAGATGCTACACCAAAAACTCCAGTACAGACTCAAAGTTGCTCCGAAGCCTCGTCTGTTAACAACCAACTGTACTGATTTACATTCTAAATCTGCTTTTTCCCTTTTCACAAAGCTGTTAACAAAGCAACTTTAGACAGCACAGTGCTTGCAGAGCTGAATCCCACAGCATTTTTTAACCAGCAAAACAAAACCCCAGTGTTTACAATTTAGATCTTTGTAGATGCTTTTATGCAATGAAGATGCCCAACGTAGATGACTTATTTCTTAGAAAAGCAGACAAACATAAATACCCTTAGGAGGATCAAGGAGACAACAGTCATTATGCAGACAACTTGCAAGATACAAAGACCAAATAAATGCCATAATGAGAATGGGAATTACCCTTCTTTTTGTTGGTTTTTATTCCACTCCTGCTCAGCCTTCATCAAAATGAATTTAATGATGTTATTAAAAAATCACAGGTTCTTAGAAAAAATGGACTCAAATCATCTCAAGGCAGCTATTCCAGCTCCTGTAAGCAAGGGCCAAATTAGCTTGTAGCAGATAGGTTTCTTCTACAACTAATAAAAGTGGCAGTAGGGTTGGTGCAACAAACAGCCGTTCTGGAAAAGCTCCCAAGCAATTCATGTTTAATTTAGGAATTTGGACAGTGAGTTTGACATTTGATTAAATATGAATTTCCAAATCAAACAATCTAAAGAGCATTAAATTAATAACACCATTATATCTTGCCAGTGACATAACAACTCCCAGTGCCTCCCCTGGTGTTGTTAGGCACCAGGAGTCGATCAGGAACACTGATAAAGCTCCCCAGACTGATTAAATGCAGGTGCTTTTTACATCTTGTTTTCAGATCCTGCACAAGCACAGCGTGCATCACAGCTGAGACCCATTTCACTGCTGTTCTGCAGCTCTTTCTAAATAGGCTTACTGATCGTTCTGGAAGCTAAGGTGTTCACCTTCACCTGACACCCTGCTCCAGCTGAATTTTGCCTTTACCTCATATGCAACTATTTGAAAATGTGTGCAAGTGCTCACAGGGGCAAGGTCTAGCAGCAGATGTCCAGCATCTCAATTGATAATGGTGTCCAAGCCAGGGCTGGGGAAGCCAACAGACAGGTGTTCCTCCTACTCTGTCCTGCCAAGTCTGTCCCATTAAAGCAACGAGGCTGAAGGCCCTCCATGCAACAGTCAAAACATAATCTCCAAATGCATCTCTGTTCTAAATACCTCTCACCAGCTGGTTACTACTAATCCCCTGACAGTGTCTGGGCACTTTCCCTCCAAAAAAGCAATCAACCTCTACTGATGTGGTGTGAAAGGCCAAGCCTGTTCCTTCCTCAACGTATGGGCACACATTCCACCTACAAAAAGTTCGCAGACTGCCAGAAAGAATTGCTCAACAACTCATTTTTCCTCACTGCCCTGGGAAAAGCTCATCAACAATCACAGCTGACATTTCACTTTTGTCATCGGGAAATCTTGCCAGTGCAGCAGAAGCAGCATTACTGCCCTTCTCAGCTGCAATGTGGTTGAATCACCTTCCCTGGATGTGTTTAAAGAAAGGGTAGATGAGGTACTTAGGGATATGGTTTAGCTTAGGATGGGATGGGTTGGACTTGATGATCTTCCAAGGTCTTTACCAACCTTGTGATTCTGCCAAAAGACATCAGACCAAATTCTCCACTCAGGAAGCTGGGTGGCAGCTCCACAAATTCAGTGGAGAACATGACCCAAGGCAGGACTTTTCACGGGCCTACCGCTCCTCCTGCAAATGCACTGACTTATGCCTAGGGGATGGGTTAAGATCAGGTAAGCCATGTTTTATCACCAGAGAGGCTTCTCAAAAAGCACAAAGGATTTATTTAATTATTTATTTAGAAAAGGGAATTCATGGGTTCAACAGTGGTCAAAGTCCCCTTCTGGAAACCTCACCTCTGTGTGGAAAAATCTTTGGGCATGTGCTTAATTTAATAATGAGCATTTGAATTTATTGCATTTTTCGGGGAGGGACTTCCCTGGAAACGTTCAATCCTGATTTGGGGAACAGCCACTGCTATCACAGGAATGCAGGAAAGCGATCCAGGAGTGTAAGCACCAAACCTGGGTCACATAAAACAACTTCTGTTACTAGGCATTCAAACATGCTCTTCACCTGTTTTGTTTCTACTTATCCAAGCATTCAGGCTAAACTTGAGTGCTAAAAAGAGCTATTCCAAGTATGAGGAGGTGTTCTATGTCAAAATAGAAGCAACTCTTATCTTAGCAACACTGTTAAAAATGTATCTGTAAATAGAGGATAGCTGTAAAGGGAAGAAAAAAAAATAAAGCTAATTTATTTTTATGATCTATGCTTACTTTTTGCACCTTACCCACTTGGCATGATGCTTTTTCTCATCTACTAGAAGAATGCTATTTAGTTTCCAGTCTATCAGAGGTATGCTTGAATTTGTTTAGAAATCACGAAGGAGAATTGTCTCTTTATCTGAGCAGCGTACTGGGACTCAGGAAACACAGGCTCACTCCCTGCTGAGACAGAAATTTTCTTTTTGACGTTTGGAAAAATGCTTTATTTCTCCACACTCCTCAAAACAACATCACTGTTCTGTTATCCCACACGAATAGCGACACCCCATCTGAAGAAGAGAGATACCGTTTCCTTTTCACTACCCACTGTTTACACTACAGTCTCTACAGGATTGGGACTTGTCCCCACTATGGGTTTATACGGCATCTGTGATACATTGGGGCTCTGGAGCAACTCAAAACCTCTAGATGCTACTGGAATACTAAAATATTAGTTGAATTATTACAACTGAGAAACCAAAATTACTAGGGGAGGGTAATGCGTGAAAGCTCCAAAATCAAGTCTTGCAGTCCTTTTACTGACAAAACTCTTCCTGCTATTTAAAAGTCGGTATTCAGCCATAAACAAGGCAGGTGTTATTTTAACAACCAAACTGGTAATGCCTTTTCAGTAACAAATGTAGAGGTAGCGTCCAGTCCAGCAACACATCCATGAGAGCAGAGAGACCTAAAACCCCACCTGACTGACAAATTCAGGTTTTCATTATTCAAACCAGAGGACTCCACATGGAGGCAATAGCAAAGGAGAGAGCTTAATTTATCCTACATTAAGATTCAAATTGTTCAGAGTTAGACTATCACTGATTTAACTCCATTCTACAAGATATCATGGTGTATGATTTAATTGGCCAATTACTTATGCCTGATGAGAAATTGGTGAGAATGCTATGCCTCATACATGAGACGGTGGTTGTGGTAAGGGATAAAATGTGCAAGTCTGAATCAGAGCATTTTATCAATCATTTGCAAAGCTGACAGCTTTAATGAGTTTGGAATGATTAATTTATTGGCATTTCATTATCTGTCACAAACTAATAGAAAGCCCTATCAAAGTTATGTAAATACTTTGTCCAGCATAAACAAATGATCGTCCATATTCATATTTGCTCCAGGAGGAATAAAACTCATTCATTAACTAGCTGATTTTCCTGGCTAATACTTCACACACAGAGTAGTGAAGTTCTTTCTTGCAAATGCCTAGCTACACTTTCCAGGTTTTTTCCTAGCATGCCCAGGGAAATCAGATCTCCCTGGACTATGCCATGGACAAGATGCTGCCATTTGCAGCACAGAATGAACTCTTGGTCCATCATGATACCCCGGGTGCCTGGCTTGGAGGGACAAGTTTATTGATGTCTGAATGAAAAGCCCCAAGGAAGACTGGTAAATGGAAAATAGATGTTGTACAAGGAAGAAAAGCCTATTTCAGTTTTGATGCCACTTTCTGTCAGTCCTACCCCCAGGAGATGCAGTTCAGATGGAGGTTATTGCACGAGTACTTTCATTGTGCCGAATGGCCTTGTACAGGCCCACTGCTCAGGATTAGGTCAGGTAAAGCCCGTGTTCGCCTGTGCAGTGTGAGAAAAGCAGGTGACGAGCAACAACAGAAAGCACACAGGAACATAGATGCTCCATGCATGAGTAGGCATATGCTTTAACATGCCATTTTGAGCAGTATGTTCATCCAATACGTGCTGATACTCTTCACAGTAAAGTGTATCGCTTTCTCTAGACACTCCAAAAGCTTTTGTTCTCATTTCTGTCACCAATCTATCTCTTTAACAGGGATGAGAACACTCCCATCTTTTATATTTCACATTACAACAGCTCCATTAGTTCATCACTTGTACAGCTTTGGGGATAGCTAAATGCCACAACTACCTTACCACATGCAGAACAAGATGATGCTTCTGCTCTTAGCACTGTAGAAAGCAAGCAGGGGACAGGGGGTTCCCAATTCCCAGGGAATGCCAGGCTAGCATAAGACTCAAATGAACCTTTGTTCCTTTGTGCCCAGTTCTGGGCTCCTTGGTTTAAAAAGGACAGGGATCTCCTGGAGAGAGTCCAAAGAAGGGCTACAAAAACGATTAAGGGCCTGGAACATCTATCCTATGAGGAAAGACTGAGCAAGTTGGGACTTTTTAGCCTTGAGAAGACTAAGGGGGGACCTAATTAAGTATATAATTATCTTAAGCAAGGGATGCAGGGGAAATCAGCCAGCCCCTTTTCAGTGATCTGTGGGGATAGGACAAGGGGCAATGGCTGCAAATTGGAGCACAGGAAGTTCTGCACCAACATGCGGAAAAGCTTTTTCCCAGTGAGGGTGCCAGAGCCCTGGGACAGGCTGCCCAGGGAGGTGGTGGAGTCTCCTTCCCTGGAGATATTCAAGACCCATCTGGACACCTATCTGTGCAGTATGAGCTAGGGAGCTGCTTTGGCAGGGGGTTGGACCCGATGATCTCTCGAGGTCCCTTCCAACCCCTACGATTCTATGATTCTATTATTCTCATTCATGGTGTCTGAATAGGAAAGCAGTGTTCTTTCTAAAACCAAAGGGATATGCAAGCACAAGAAGCTTTGCTGCTTCAACACCAAAGGGAAATAAATACACCACACTTTGGGACTGAGTGCTCACAGTAACTTACATCAGTTCTTGAGAAAGTAAATACAGAGAACTGGGGCTGCAATTTACCTTGCAACTAGGTGGCACAGCAACACACATTCATTAAATGAAAACCAAAATGACAGCATTTAGTATTTTGGGAATCAACAACTTAAGCTTTAGATAGCATCAATGCTTAGTTCCTTCCTACAGGGCATGATATTTAGGATCTTGGACAAAAGATGATACGACTGAAAAGCATTATGATCCAAGGAAACCTGCTAAGGAAGGATAACCTTGCAGTGGAGGAGCCCAAGAGATACATCTGTCCTCTAGACAGGTACACAAAAGGTGTCAAAAAGATGTCAATAAATGAGGCTTATTACCCAGGCATCTTTGGTTTGCTCAGTGCATGAAGAGGAAACACCTGAATATTTACCAGGTGCTAGTTTAGTAGTAATCTTCATGTGTCACTGCAGCTGGCCAGCTGCCTTAGCATCTGCCAGCACCATATTTTCTTGACTATGTGAGAGAATTCCCTGGAACCTAACAAAGAAAGCTTCAGCAGTGGCGTTCAAGGCCCCTCAACTTTGCTTAGGTAAACTGCTATAGCTCTACTGCACTAGCATCCAGGAAAGACCATGGAGCCACATGGGTTCAAATGAGTTTGGATTGTGGTCAGTTTTCCTCTCTAAACAAGAGAGTTTCATTTCAAGTCCACTTGCATTCAACAGAGGGTCACCGTGGGCCTTGGATAAGGCTTTTAATCACAAAACACATCTTGAAACACAAAAGATAAATAACAAGTTTTGCACTTACGGGATTTCCACATTATCAAACTATTAAGGTGAAGTGGTGTCTGGGGAGCAAGCATTTGAAAACTGCATGCTGGCAGTGCTTTTAAAAATTTCTGCTTCTACTGTGCAGGGTACAAATCTTATTATGCCAGATAGTATTTCTGCATATAAATGAACGAGAAACCATTGAGAGGAATCAATGAGCTGAATGGAAGTTTTTTTTCTTCTTAATCATGTTCCAATTTGGTGTTTTCTGAAAGTTATTCTTGTCTCTTTCTTTCTATTATCCTCAAGTGCCTGGAATTCTCTTTGATGGAAGACAGCTGCATCTTACTCAAGTTGACAAGCCCTGGAAAAAATGCATCTGACAAGCAAACTCTGGAAAGATGCATCCATAATGGTTTCTTTCAGTGTTAAAGGAATCAATGCAGCAAGGTGAGAGCTCTTGCTCAGCTGCTGCTTTCTGACACTTTGATGGCTGCTTGCAAGGTGACTTAGCCTATAGGCATGCCAGAGAGGGCCCCAATCTTGTCAGGTCTCATAAACAAAGCAGGACTGGAATTGGACAGCATTTGGATAGAAAGCTGAATTTTGCAGGAGATAAAGTTGGGGCTTCAATAGATGGCAGTCTTACCTCAGAGTCAGGCTGAGCAGACAAGTGAGTGTGCTATCAAGGGATGGAAGTGCCATCTTTTATTTTTAGATGCAAAAACCAGGTACCAGGCAGAAGAAACCCTAAGGGTACTTTTCTAAAGAACATGACCAACGGTTAATTCTTCACTGAGAAAGCATTCTGCCAGCCTGCAGACTTCCTCTTGGAATTTCAAAGGGATACCTTTATGAAACCATGACATGCACTTTAAACTCTCTTACCTCCCACGCCAGAGATTTCTCAGCTTGGTGAAAAGTGATGTAGTAGCTATGTATGAGACCAGAATTTCATTGTAAAGTCCACTGAATAAGGTTAAATAGGGAGCAGATGTCACAAGAGTGACACTGAAGTACAGCCTTCTTAATTTTTAGTGTTGAATAGTTCTCACATTACACATCCAAGAGATGTTTAAGCTGTGACTTTGACCATGTAATCAGAGGGGAGAGAGGTGTAGCAATTTAACTTCTGTTATATGATGCATGGCTTGGCCAGCTAGCAGAGCCCATCCAGTGTTAGTCATAAGCTGTCTGGACCAATAGCAATGCTCCACACCCAGTCTTCAATGAGAGAAGAAAAATTACATCAAGGAACACATCTCTCTACTTGCCCTATCTTCTCTGGCCATGCATAAAGCGTTCTATCAAGGATTCAAGGCATCTGGTCTTGTGGGCAACAGAGTACATTCAATTTTTTGTCCTAAACATGAATTGATTTTGAGCTGCTGTCCCACAGGACCTACTAAAATTTTGGGATGGGGCTTTTTTGTCTTTAAAATGTTCTATACAAAAGGAAAAAACACCCCAACAACTGCATTTCTTAATGGTGAGGTCGCCATATGAAGTTGAAAGAACACTGAATGAGACAGACGCAATGCTGAAGCACCCCATAGCCAAGTGTAATCACCAGGGAGACAAAAAAGTATAAAGAAAAATATCCAAAGACAGAGTGCCATTTTCAGTTATAAATCTATGAAATGCAGTAGGGTCATTCTTATTCCTGGTAGGAAGGAATGCTTTTGATGCTGAGCTTTCACTCCCAGATCCTCCAGTATATTCCTGATTATTTTTAACAAGCCTGTTAATTAATCTTCTGCTTGAGTGGCAGGTTATAGTTTTCTTCATTCTTTTGGCCTCCTGTTTACCTCTGATATAACACAACATTGCAACAATGCCTATAATGTTCCTCTTGCCTGCCTCTTTGAAGAATACTTTCCTAATAATAGATCTATTATTTTGGAATAAAGGCTTATCACACTGGGCTGCTACCTACCTCTGATCAGTTCTGGCATCAGAGAAGTACACCTTGCAGATAATTATCTGCCCAATCATCCAGTGGCCAACCTCCTCCTTGGGCCAAGAGCTTGCACTGTGCTGATGTCAACCCAGAGATGGTGCATGGCAGCAATCAGCAGTCTTTTTACCATGATTTGGCAGTATTTTCCATAGGTGTCTGAAAGCTCAATGAAGAAGCATGGACAAAACCAAACCCTTGCCTTACTGCTGCTATGTGCACGTGGCACACGTAATCATCTCTGGCTGATAGTGGGTACCAGTGAGAGAATGCAAGAATAAAACTCATGGTAGGCACAGACAGCTGGATGCTTTCACAGAATTAAACTCCAAGCAGTTTTTACAGAGCTGGATCAAGGTCTTTTGATGGGTTTGGCAGTGTCTGGAATGTCTATCTCCTCCCTTTTCTTGTCCGAGTGCCGCAGGGATGTGCTGCAGGGACTTAATGCCTGCAGCTCCAGCTCAGAGAGTTCAGAAAAACTAGAAGCTAGGAGGGCCTTTTGCTTTGCCAACATTAAACATATAGAACAATACCCTTTTTTTCCCTCTGGACTTATTATACAATATCAACCTCCTCTCACACCATTTTCCCCACTCTGATACAAGGGAAAAAAAGCATGTTGATGTACATGAGTCAGTATGTTCATCAATACAATTGTAAACAAGATACATCTAGAGCAGTTGGAGTGACTGAAGAAAAGCATGCATGGGTATGCGACTCCTTATATCTGCACATGGATTTATGGGCTTCCATAAATCCAGAGTATTATTTCTCCTGTTTAAGTTTTGTACATTTAGTTGTTCTGATTTGTTACCATATTTTTCCTGAACACAGGAGAGGTAATACTCCCCATTGTTCTTCATGCATGAATTATTTTGTCTTATTTGCAGAAAACAAAGTAACTTCTAAACAGGAAAAAAGAAACAAAGCATTGAGCAATGATCAAGGGGTAAACAAACATACTTAAGAGGAGCTCCACTACTAGGGAAAGCAAATTACTATTTCAACCCTTTGAAGAATTCCATTACCCATTCCATCATAGGTTTGACTTACTGTACCAAGTAATCAGCTAGTCTTTGGTACACGGTGCAGAGATCTGTAGGCAATGAAGAAAAGGCCTCAAGAAGGGATTTATTGAAGTTGATTCTTGCCCTTTTGTTAGAAATTTATGACATTCTCAGTGTATTTGGCACACAGAACTCAAAAAAATCTGAAAACACACACAATGGGCTAAAAAGAGAATAATTAGTAAATGGTGCTGGTTAAATGAACAACATACAACTGTCATGAGGAAACAGTGAAGAAATACAGAAAAGAGCATTCCTTTCCACTTGTGTGGCTACACACAAATCACATGTGCTGCTTATTATGTCAGGATACAGCAACCCAGGCATTCAAAACACACTCCAGTGAGCATTAGGAACTTGTGAGTCCCAGCCTTCTCTCTGGCAATCATGCTGTGTTGCTTTTGACAAGCTACTTTATCTCTTTGCTGTAGTTTAACTACCTGTAAATGGAGAGAATATTACTTACCTAACTTTAGGGGAAGGTTAGGATTCTTAACTACATAATAGACCTTGTGTTGTCATCAAAAAACCCACTATGACGTACATTTCAAGGAGTTGGAGCCATTTGTATTGATTAATTTCTTATAAAGACTGAAAACATTTAACCCATTACAGAGCAGAAAGACGGCAAGGACCAGACTTCTCAGTCATTGCTTTCCAATGTAAAAATATGAATGTAAGTGCATACAACATACAGAGTTGGCATGGATTGCAAAGGAGAGCCACTGCTAATGATAACAAAACCACTTTGAGACCTGAAATTTCTATGACTGTACATTTAATCAAGTACAATGCCCATTCATGATGAGAATGAAGTGTCCTCTATCTAGGCTTTTTCATAAAACAGAATCTGTGCCATTTCATGTTTCTCAGTTGCCTCTGCTTCTGGCTAGCAAGGAGGATTCAGCATGACTCCCTTCCCTGTTTCATTATAAAGCAACAGCGGTGACCTAGCTACCTCACAACAAATATCTTGACTGAACAAAGAAACCATTTCTCATCCATTTCACATAATGCTGCACAAATGAAAGCCCTGGAAGTGTTTTATTCCTGCATATTGCTTGTCACAATGTAACTTTTCACCACCACTTCATTTCTCCTCTACCCTTTTCTACACACTATCATCAACCAGCCCTGAAAGGGCAAGAACTCACTGCTATTAAAATGTGAGAACACATTTTGAAATGCTAAATGCTCACAGCAAGTTCCAAACCAAACTACAGTGAGGACAAGTCCACTGCTGGATAAGCAAACCTATACTGCAGAGCTCACTGGGCAAGTGGCACATGAAGCAAGACCAGCCCTCAGGCACTCGTCTATCAGGCAGACAAATTCCCAACAACTAGATATGAAATCTTGCTGTACTGTTGTAACAAATAGTGTAAATTTGTAGGTGCATTCCATAATTAGAAGAGTTGTAACTTAAAACAATTACTTGCTCTTGAAATTAAAAGGCATAGACAAATTTGCTTGTAAAAGGCACGCAAAATTCCCAGTGGAAGTCAGTTTAAAAGTCTTGAAAAGTTTCTACACACAGCAAAAACAACAGTGCATCTCAAAGAATCTCCATGGTTGTTATTTCTGTGTACTTCCATCTAATTTCTAGCAGAAATCAGGAATTAGTTCTGAAATCAACACAGCTGAGGACATTTCCTTGCTCAAATACAGTCTGTTAGGCCCATCCCAACATGTTAATGTATTTTCAAACCATCTACTATGGTTTCTAGTTCAGCCCAGCTTGATGAACTCTTGACCCTGTTCTTTCCCTTTATTTTAATTTAAATCAACAACTACATAATTTAACAAAGTGTTTCCATAGCCCTAACAAAGAAATAGCTTCGTATTAACCACAAGAGATGCTCACCTCAGTATAACATTACACGCCATCCCCTCTGCAGTTTACATATTTTGAGAAACCTTAGCTCACAAGGCAGTGAAAAAGGTTTACAAGCAGATTAAAGGATAAAACTACCAACTGTGCTAAAATACACGGTCAATACACTGTTAACCACAAATCCATAACTGTTTTGCTGATAAAACATTGCCTAAGCTTCAGTTTGTTCAGATTGCTGCTTAAGATTCTTCACGACATGATCAGCAAAATGAAGAAAAGAAATTCTACTGTTTCCAGAAGAGCCGTACTGGCTTGCAGTCATGCCTGTATAATTAATTTTCAAGTTCTTCTGTTGAGTATTAAAGTGATTAAAGGAAACCAGCACAGAATTTCCTCTTTATGTTTCCTTCAGTATGACGACTTATGGGAAATATTTTGATTTGAGGTGTGGGCTTTACAGTTTAAGAAATTAATTCCTCCTTCGGCCTAGAATTGGGTGCTCACTGAATACCAACTGATTACCAGCTGAACCTCCTGCCCAAGAGCAAAATGACCATATAATCATAGAATGGTCTGGGTTGGAAGGGACCCCAAGGATCATAGAGTTCTAACCCCCCTGCCACAGGCAGGGCCACCAACCTCAGGCCTGGATCTACACAAGGTTGCCCAGGGCCACATCCAACCTGGCCTCGAACACTTCCAGGGACGGAGCGTACACCACCTCTCTGGGCAGCCTGTTCCACCTCCTCGCCACACTCTCTGAAAGAAACGTCTCCCTACTATCCAATTTAAATCTTCCTTCCTTTAGCTTTAATCCATTCCCCCTTGTCCTGCCATTATCTGCCCTTTTAAAAAGTTGATTCCCCTCCTGTTTGTATGCTCCCTTCAGGTACTGGCAGGCTGCAATGAGGTCCCCCTGCAGCCTTCTCTTCTCCAGGCTGAACAAGCCCAGCTCCCTCAGCCTCTCTTTGTAGGGCAGGTTCTCCAGCTCTCTAATCATCTTCGTGGCCTTCTCTGAACCCTCTCCAACAGTTCCACATCTTTCTTGTATTGGGGGCCCCAGATCTGGACACAGGACTCCAGGTGGGGCCTCACGAGGGCAGAGTAGAGAGGGACAATCACCTCCCTGTCCCTGCTGGCCACCCCTCTTCTAATGGAGCCCAGGATACCATTGGCCTTGCGAGCTGCAAGAGCACACTGCTGGCTCATGTTAAGTTTCCCATCCACTGTGACACCCAGGTCCTTCTCAGCAGGGCTACTCTCAAGGAGCTCTTCTCCCAGTCTGTATCTATGTCTGGGATTCTTCCGGCCCAAGTGCAAGACCTTACACTTGGCAGTGTTGAACCTCATTAGGTTCACCTGGGTCCACCTTTCCAGCCTGTCAAGATCCCTCTGGATGGCTTCCTTTCCTTCTGTTGTGTCAACCACACCACTCAGCTTGGTGTCATCCGCAAACCACGCTGGAATGCTACTTTGTTCACAGAAGTTGCAGAATCTCCACCTTTGGAGGTTTGCAAGCCTTATCAAGGCAGAGCCACAGTTAGCCTGATCTACTGTTGTCTCCCTTTGAGCTGGAGGCTAGGCTAGAGGACCTCTAGAGACCCCTTCTAACCACAATTTATATGCTTTATATTGGCTGGCAATTAAGATGTAGGTACTTCTCCTGGAACAGCTATTTCTAGAGCACTCCTCTCCCAGTGGAGAGTCTTCAGTGACAATTTGAAGTGGAAGACTTTATTGTATGAGGATAGGTTTGGAATCTTCTACCCACTTAACATCCTCAGAAGGATACTATCTTGTGGCATTAGAAGAACATGTGTAAAAAGGAGAGATGTTGCATACAATGCTGTCCCCATGCTGATCAGGGCTAAGAAAAAGATCTTTAGTGAGCAAAGACAGACATAACTACATGGATGATTAACAGAGAGATCTGTAGTAATTGCAAAGTCCCTTCTCTCATCCCAAACTTTTTCTCTAGTAGGTAATAGCTGAACAAAGACATAAGATAACTTGTAAAAATCCCTCTGGTACTCTTGAGGTCTTCATATATGCAAGGTACAGATGCACATCATTGAATCATTAGGGTTAGTTACATTATAGTAACCTGTTTCTTTAAAAGGGGGTTGAGAAAAGCCAGAGCTCACAATTACTCTGCATTCTAACATGAATATAAAATAATTCAATTAAAAATCCACCCAGAATATTGATATGCACATGCTAAAAAATGACAACAGGTATCTCTCAGATGCATTGAAATCAAGGTAAAAAAAATAGATTATTCAGCATACTGGTATGTCCAAAAAAAACCTCCAATCTAAAAAACCCAAAATCTCTAGCCTATTAGTAGTTTCTAGTCTTGCCTTACAGTTTAGAATCAAACATTCATTTAAGGAAACAGTCTACAAATATTTATACATGTGATCACCTCAATCTCTAGACAAAAGAAAGCATTTAACAGCTAAACATAAATCTAGGCATGAAACTTGCCTGAGCTGCATCCAGTATGTTTGAGAAAGCATCCATATAGTAGCAACCAGCCCTATCCATCAAAACTTGATCTATGTTAATTATGTCACACATCATGCAAGCAAAAATAACTAGAAATTAGGAAAAAGCTTAATTTATAAACATTTAGAACTGAGTATGCAAATATTATTGTTGAAGTTATGCACAATACTTGAGGCATAAGTCATCCTAGCAGCAGATAGAAACTTTGATTTCTCTCTGGAGTACCATCTACTTTGAAAGTCGTTACTGGAAGATAATGGTTGTGCCAAGGTTGTGTTTGATATCTAAACAATTGATTTGAAGACTTGTTAGTTGATGGCTGACCATAAAAGCATTCTTTCTGTTTGCTAAAAAAATTCAAAATAGACCAGTCACGTAGGAAAAACTCTCGTGGGTCTGGGTTTTTTTGCCCCACAAGTCAGTGGGGGATGCTTAAACGTTCCTCACCTGAAGAAACCAGAAGTATTTTCTTTTTAAGTATATACATGAAGCCACTTGTCAAAAAAATCCACCTTGATAGCTTTTATCTGGGGTTACACTAGCTCCTTGTTAGAAACACACACAGAATTGTGCACTCATATTTCTCTATTTACAGAACTCCACTAGGTATTTTTCAATAGAGGTGAGACATCCTTTCAAGCAGACTTAACCCTCCTGACACTAGGTTTACTTTACTTTGATCTCTGCTTCAGAACATTTAGAAGTTGCTGAGTAATACCCAGGCATCTGCAGGCCATCAGCTCCATGACCACAACGTTGCCACCATGAATCTACTCATACTGGCACAGGCCTATTCTTGAGCTGGAAACATTGAAATTGTAGGGAGAGCCAATGGGATCCTGGGGTGCATCAGGAGGAGTGTGGCCAGCAGGCCCAAGGAGGTGATCCTCCCCCTTTTCTCTGCCCTGGTAAGGCCCCACCTGGAGTATTGTGCCCAGTTCTGGGCTCCCTGGTATAAAAAGGACAGGGATCTCCTGGAGAGAGTCCAGAGAAGGGCTATGAAGATGATTAAAGGCCTGGAACATCTCCCCTATGAGGAAAGGCTGAGAGAGCTGGGGCTGTTCAGCCTGGAGAAAAGAAGACTGAGGGGGGACCTAATTAGTGTTTATAAATATCTTAAGTAAGGGGTGCAGGGGGAATTGGCCTGCCCCTTTTCTTTGGTCAGTGGAGACAGGACAAGGGGCAATGGCTGCAAGTTGGAGCACAGGAAGTTCCGCACCAACATGCGGAGGAACTTTTTCCCAGTGAGGGTGCCAGAGCCCTGGGACAGGCTGCCCAGGGAGGTGGTGGAGTCTCCTTCCCTGGAGATATTCAAGACTCGTCTGGACGCCTATCTGTGCAGTATGAGCTAGGGAGCTGCTTTGGCAGGGGGGTTGGACCCCATGATCTCTTGAGGTCCCTTCCAACCCCCAACAACTCTGTGATTCTGTAACTGAACTCAGTCTTGTCTGTAGATATAATTATACAAGCCTTGCTCAACATGGCTCATAGCTACAGAAGATAATACTATCTCCCATCTTTTATTTAGGGTGTTTGATATTTATTTTTTCCAAGTAAAGAAAACCAACTTTTATCAAAATTATTTCCACTTTTTGTTTTCATCAAACTATGATCTTTTCATTACATCCTAGTCAGGCATCTCACCTGGTCATGGATCTGAAATCAAAACTAGTCAGAGAAAAATCACAAATAATCTCCAAAGGTAGGACTCTTCTTCCAGTACTGTCCCCCCAAGAATCAGGAACACTGAATTATGTTAAAAGTGAGAAGAATTACTCTTTCACTGCTGCTGGCCACTGACATTGAGACAGCCACTTTTATTGCATTTTTCAAACTTGCACAGAGTAGCCAGGGAAATCTGCTAAATCAGCTAAATCAGCTCAAAAAAAGCAAGGTTGCTTCAGATTCAAATTCCAAATTCCTGCCAAGAAGCAGTCTAATTTTTTTTTTTAAAGCAGTCAATAAGAAGAAAAAAGGGACAAAATTTGATAGGTCTGAACATGGGCTACATCCTTCCTTCAATGACATTCACACAAAATAAAATCAGGTCTAGCTTTAATGAAAACAAAAATGCAATCTCAGTCCATGAGGCTGCCAACTGCAATACCAGGTTTTCACAAGCATGTCCAAGCAATACCTACACTAAGTGGTCATGCATTGGTTACAAGAATGAAAACAGCTTTTAGTTACACAAAACATAGCTTGGCTGTGCATCCTGAGGGCAGTACTATCTGCTATCTGATGCATTTATTGAGAAGTGAGTGTGTTTGCATCCATCAGCATAATCTTGCCAGAAAACCTGTAGTGCTTCTCAGCTAGGTACTAATGGTGTTCCAGACACTGCAGGATGAATCTATTCTGTCCCATCTTTTGACAGAGGGCTATAATGACAAATACCCCTCTGAAGTTTTAATATATTTTAGAAGCTGCATTGGGTATTATCAGATCTAGTCACTTCTTTTCATGTATCATGTTGCTGTGTAGTCCTAGAGGAACTCATGCCTTTCAAAGATGGTTGCTTTCACAAACTATTACATGAACTTTAATGGAACACCTGACAAAGATGAAAACTATGACACTTGGCTTAAAGTCAAAATATCCTCTGACTCTGCAGAAGCTTGACTTTTATGCCATTATTTATTTCTGCAGAATTTGAGCTCAGCTAGTCTTTACCATTTATAATGATTTATTCCACTTCTCAAAGTGGAGATGAGCTATATTTTACTCTGGTGTCAGGCCAGTCCCTCAAACTCACAACCTTGTATAAATGAAGCAGAGTACTGGAAGGGAACCCTTTAAAACATTTCTTGTAAGGACGATAATATTAAGAAAAAAACCTCCTTAACATTGTACAGCAATAGTGGTGGCAATTCTGGTGGCAGACTTCGTGTATAGTCCCAGAATCATAGAATTGTCTTGGTTGGAAGGGACCTTTTAGATCATTAAGTCCAACCATCACCCTAACCTGCCAAAACCACTACTAAACCTCATCCGTAAGTGCCACATCTAGCTGTCTTTTAAGCACCTCCAGGGATAGCGACTCCACCACCTCCCTGGGTAGCCCCTTCCAATGCTTAACAACCCTCTCTGAAGAATTTTCTCCTAACATCCAATCTACACCTTCCCTGGCAAAACTGGAGCTCCATTTCCTCTTGTCTTATCATTTGTTACTAGGGAGAAGAGATCAACCTACACCTCTCTACAACTTCCCTTCAGGTAGTTGTAGAGAGCGATTAGGCCTCCCCTCTACCTCCTTTTCTCCAGACTAAATGGCCCCAGGTCCCTCAGCTGCTCCCCATAACATTTGTCCTCCAGTCCCCTCACCAGCCTTGTCACCCTTCTCTGGACACATGCTAGCACCTTGATAACTTGCAACCTTAAATATGTCCCATGTTTTGAGTGTGTAAAAGTCTAGAATTTTGCCTCAAAACCCCACAACATAGCTTCAAAATTTTAATTTAATCATAAAATATTAAAAATGTTCAGAAGGAGGAAGACCGCTGCATAGAAGAGCAAAGTTCTGAAGTGCAGTACCTAGTGTTTAAAGTGTCCTCAACAGAACATGCTTTTCAACTACAGCCAGTGTTTCACACAATTTATTCTAATATATTGATTTTTCAGGGCACAGCTGTTGTCCTTTGGACTTCATTCACAGTCATCCCTTCTTTTTCTTGCAATCAATGCAACTAAAGCTACAGCAATATTTACTTCTGCCAACTTAATTCACACAAGTCCCTTTGCCTTTTTCTTTCTTTTTGGCACCAGCATCTCATTGCTAGCTTGGCTTCAAAGTTGAATCAAAACTTTTTGGCTTTACCTCTCATAACTACTCCCTGCATGTTAAATAAAAAAGCAACCAGGCATGAATGAGGAAAGTAAAGCTAATTGAAAAATCTGCTTTCCTCAAGCACGTAACGAGCCTCTTGCAACAGCTAGGGATTTAGTACCATTGCAGAGCATTTTTGGATATTTTCTTCTGGAATGAAGCATCTCAATTCCCTATGCATTCCACTGCGTGCATGACAGAGCTTAAAGGAGCTACATCAAACTTTACAGATTTGTGTGTATCCATCTATGCAAACAAAAAAAAAAATGGCTGAAGTCAATACATAGTTACATTTCATTTATGTTTCCCCACTCAATAAAGGGGCAATCATCTAAAAAAGGTTGTTTACTTTCTTTACAGGTAACACTCTCCTCCTCCTTCCTTCTTCAACCCCCCCCAAAACAAGGCATTAAATTCAAAGCACCAGAGCAAGCTTGCTACAGCCAGAACAGAGTTGTAAGTTTGCATGCTGAAACAAAGCTGTCATAAATGTCACTGCACCAGGACTCCCGGCCTCGAGTAGATGATTGTAATGAGTTCAGTATCAATCAAACACGCTCCCCTTGCCAGAAATAAAGCCTGGTTTTTGACTTTTAAAAATAGCTATTAATGTCAATCATGATTCAAAGTCAATTGCACCAGGAGGACCGTGGTTGGATCTTGAAAATTCTAAGTATGACATGACAGATGGTAATAAGCCGCCTTTGTTCCTCATGCAGCAGCAACAACAGCTACTCTGCTGCCAGGATATACAAGGCGAAACACAAGCAAGGCTTTAGGTCAACACGTCCTACTGAGATGAGACACACATAGCAATGAAAGGCTTTTTGTTGTACAGGAACACCTGAGTTTCTCAACCTGGAACTTCCATGAAAGCAAGACCTGCTTTTCAGATACTTGGGTTAGGAAACCTGTCATGCATATGTTATTAGAAAAACCCATAAATACCATTTTCCCTCTACAGTAAGAGATTTATATCTTCCAGCCTCAAAACAGTACTTAAAGGGCATATCTCATGCTAAAAACCTGACTGCATGGGCAACAAGCACTAGCTACACAAAAGAATCATTGCATCCAAGTAACATCAGCCCTGTTAGAAAAATGTCTTAAATATTACTTCTAGGAATGTGTACGAGGTATATCACAATATGTATGAGCTCTCATCTACAGCATTTTCCTGGGCTGAAAACTAGACTTCCTCTATTGCTTTGCACTTTGCTTTTGAAGTCTCTTGAATGGTTATTCAGCATCTGAAAGGCCACAGAGCCATTCTACTCCAGTATATACTTCAATGCCAATTCTCTCTCTTTGGGTTCCTACACCCAAGGAGCAAGAAGCCAAGCAAACAACTCCTTCCACACATCTAGCCTTGTATTTATTTAGCAAGTGGTTATCTCTACTGAATGTGCCTCTGAAGGACCAAGGCAAAATGTTTCCCATCTTTAGGCAAAAAACACCACTACATTTGAAAAGGGCTATCACAGAGGTGGCCAAGCAGTACACTGAACAATGGTCTCTTCCAGGAATAAAAATGGCTTACAGGCATGTTAAAGAAAAGAAACACATGCCTAAAATCACTCTAGCTGCATTATAAAAACATTGGACAGATTTTTGGCACAAGACAATACTCCAAATTTGTGTTTCATCATAGACTGCTATATGTCTACAAAGAAAGAGGAGGGCAGGAGCAATGACTCCTTTTGAGAGGACACACAGAAAACTAGGGTCACTGAAGTGGTGTCTACTGGGAAAACCACCCAAAGTGGCCAAGATCCAGCAACCCTTTCTCTGCTGCAAGCCTCAGAGCAGCCTGGCTGCCAGGCAGCAATGCAAAGGTAAATGGCAAACACCACTACAGTAGTCCTTGCAAGAAAAATGCATCTTGTGATATGCAGATGGAATTTCTTCTAGCTCCCCTATCTCAGATGCTGCCATCTTAGGAGGGTGATGAGGTAATTCTTCATCAGGCTCTCCTGCCTCCCTCACCATCTCCTCTCACAGGAAAATAGCTGCTTTCATGATTGTCCCATTAAAACTGCTGCTTGTTTTCTACCTGTGATAGCCCGCTCACAGCCTTGCAGCTCCAGAAAAGTTCCAAAGAGGAAAAAAATAATCATTTGACAAATTCTGACACTAAGGTGCTGTCCACTAAGGTGTTCCCTTTTTATAACTCTTGGTGAGATAATTGTTTTCACCATCTCTACTCCCGGTGTTCAGTTTTCATCTTGCCCGTCAATCTACACACTGCAGCTTATAAACCTCATAATTATAAAATAAATTAATTCAAAAGTCTAGAAAGCAGTCTCTGCAGAACTCCACACACCAAAAGAATGGCCCATTTGGGTCTTGAGGCTTAGCTCTCTTAAATTCACAAAGATTTGCAATACCTACAGAACTAACACCACACAGTCTAGAATTCCCCATCAACACATCAAAACGTTTTCCTCTTTTTCAGGCAGATGCAGTTGAGAGGTATGTCTACTACTCATTCCTGGCAGTGACCACTCAGTGAGGCACTTAAGGATTGTCAACAGATTTATTTTTGCAGTCTCTGGAATTCTCTGCTAGCTCTCAGTGATGTTTTCTGCCTTGATCTTACAGATCTTGTGCAGAGCACAGCACAAAGTTACAATTCAATGCAGGTACTGCTCCGTTGTCTAAGCCTTCCAATTAGTGTCCATCACCCACTCTTCTCATCCTCAAAGCCAACATTACAATGCTACAGCTGCTTAGGTGGTAAATAAACAATTCTTTTGTCATCCAGGTGTCCAGGATAACACTCTCTAGACATGGGTACCAGCAGATAAGCAGCACTTCCCAGAATAAGAGGGGGAACGCAGAGATCATTAAAGCAAGCAAAGGTCCGTAAACAACTTGCTTTTCCTCAGGCAAAACAGATGAGAACACATCATTCTACTTTCCACTTCTGTGTTTTATCTTCAGCTTTCCCAGTGAACCCACACCAAGCTTGCACTAAAGTCAGCAAGGGTGAACAGGATCCTATTTATGAACTGCACAGCCCATGAGGGAGGACAAACAGCATGGGCCAACGTGACCAGAGAACTCTTTGTAGTCAAGGACCTCAGATGCCTCAGGATGATCAGTCTTGTTTTGAAATCAAAGCTTATCACAACAGATACCTCAGTTAGGGATGCTCTGTTCTTCTCTTCTATCCTCTTTTTAATGGCTTGAAGAGTTATATGAACAGGGACAAAAAGAGATTAGATTTCTAGTCTGGAATATTTGGACACAGAGCAGTCCTGGTCAGAGAGGACTCGCTCATATCTGAAACACATTTGACAACTGTAGATGTCCAGATCAACTGTGTAAGACCTGTCCTGGGGATAAAACATACCAAAGTCCAGAAATGTCTAACACTACTACAAACACGCACCACTACTACACGTGCAGGCAATGACTCAAAATACAGTAAGGGCAAAGCATCTGTTCAGAGGCCCACTACTTCATACAGGCTGACACAAAGCAAGCACGCTGAAGATTCATCCCTCAGTGGTTCTGTTTTGCTTGTAAAAGTCCAGGAAGAAACTGATCATCCATCTAGCTAGAAAGCCTGCTCCATTTCTCGCCCCACTGAAGAGTACATTCTGACTGTAAATTCAGCAGGTTTTTCAGACCAAGCTCCAGCTGTGAGCGTGCCTGGCATTTATAATTAGTTTTCTAATCAAATCAGGTTTCCTACCAGATAGTATCCAAGTGACTTCTCATCCCAAAATGCAATGCACCTTCAGCTGACATCCCTAAACAAATTTACTCAAAGGAATTTTCCTCAGAATTTGCTACCTAAGAAACATTTTCAATAATTGGAGCATTTTTAATAGAGTAATACATAGTCTAGCATTAAGAGGAAGCTTTCTTCAGGCAGCCACCCTACCCAAACAATTTTCTTTGGTTTTCATTTTAATCACCTTATAGATGTCTCCATTCCTACCTGGCTACAATTAAAATACTTCCCCCCTTCTCCCCCTGCCCCCTCATGGGTACACTATTCACACAAAGTTTCCAACTTCATTAGAATTCAGATGTAAAAGGTGACAATATCATCCAAAAAACCCTATCCTATTGACTCTTGCCAATTTGGCCTCAATGAATTTAACCAAAATTCCTTCATTTAACGCAGTCTTTGACTTATCATTCTGGAAAAAGCTCTTTAGCCATAAGCTTAGTATATTTCCTCTGAAAGAACAAGGCAAAGAACCAGATTTTGAGTGATTTGTCTTCAAGTTCATTGCCATTCCCAAATCTCACAGAACAGCCCCTACAATCTTTAGTGTGATCTGGGTTAGTTTTTCTTGCTATGCAAGAATTTAGATGTGACATTACCATCCCATATGAAGTTCTGTGCCACACACTCCCATGCAAGGGGAGTTATAACAAATGTAATTTCATCTTATGGTTTTAACCTGCTAGTGATTTTTTTCTTAAAAAAACAAGTGAAATACCCAAATTAATTTGCTTTGAAAAGTAGTTTTGGATGTGGAATAGGAAAGGGGGGAGCGATGTTGGTTTGCTAATACAGTTGCCAGAAGAAAACACATTTTATATGTGAGTAATGGCTATCAATAAAAACCAATGCCATCATAAAACACTGTTACAATATAAATGTGACAGCCGTGCTGACATAGGGCTGTTGGGTTTTTAACTGCACCATGAAATACAACATTTCCTAGTGTTTTACTTTAGTTAACAGCAGCAGGGCCACATTCAATATGTGTCTACTTGTTTGTTAACCATAGAAACATTTGATCTCTACTTCACTATTTAAGTTGAGATGTTCAGCACAGCATTAGGGTTTAATATGTGCATCTGGGCTATGACTGCCATAGTGGGATTTTCCAATTCTCCATCCTTAGACAAATGCTGCATGAGGACATGGCTGAATTGCAGGCAGCTTTCAGTTGCTCTTCAAACAGATTGATCTTGCTGAATGTATGATAAATGAATAAATACATGCATAAACAAATAAAACAAACTTTAGAGAAGTACACGCTGGAAAAAGGAAAAGTTTGTTTATTACAAGTTTAATGTATAACCCAGGCAGTAACAACAGTTTGATAGGTCATAGAATCATAGGTCAGGTAGTTGTACAGGTGGTACCCCTAAAAATGGGCAGAAATCAGCATCTCAGCCATGCCAATCCACTGATGCAGTTGCAATTAGATATATATTAAGAAACTTCTCAGGATCATCTAACTTTGATGGAAATGGCATTCTGTTATTAGGCATGGATTAAGAGTGGTACCAGTTCTGCCAGATACACGTCAAAGCAGTTCAGCCGTTTTCTCACTGACAAAATTCTGAAAAGAAACCAGAGGTATCCCTTCAAAGAAATTCCTTTGGCATCAAAGCAAAAATTCAAATGAGAGCCAGTTCATCTTGCAATATCACTTTTCAAGACTTCTGCTGCAATTTTCAAATGAAGTATTTAAAGAACCTCATCTCAACAGCCACAAATTACTCCTATCAAGTTCAAAGAAAGCAAAAAGTGAGACCTGTTCTTGGACAAAAGGGGAGACAGTGAAATGCCCCTTCTACAGGAAAAAAAATTATAGAAAAGAGACTTTTGCATACAGATAAAAGAATAACCCACTATATAGACAATGGGGAAAGAAATCTGGGAATGTTATTTCAAAAAGTATTTTTAAAGCAATTTGGTGAAATAAGTGATTATTCCCACAGTAGTCTGCTTCCTTGACAGTAATGTTCTTTCCCCCTTACCTTAATAACCCCAGAAAAGCCCCCTCAACCCACAGTCTCCTCTGATGTCTTCCCTGGGTAAGAAAAGCCAGAAGTCTAGTTCAGAGCTGTGAACCAGAGAGAGTCTTTAACAGGCAAGTCTTGCCTGCAGTTTCCTTCCTGAAGGGAAAAAAATCAGTCTTTCCCTTCTACCCAGCCACAGAGGGTGTTTTATTAGGTTTTCTTTCCTCCAAAAAAATTTTGGGAGGAAAAACTAAACATGGAAGAAGCTGAATAGCTTGTTGTGTTTAAGCATGGCAGAGTAACGAGCATAGAGTAAGGTGTCGGGGAAGACAGCAGGCCTGCTAGCGGCCTAGCTCTCTTCTCCCAAGATTCAGGCCCTGACAATATTCTTCTGTTCCCATGAGAAAGGAAAAGTTACTCATGCTGACAGGATCTTAATAATCACATTCTCAAAACACAGCAGCCTTGTTGATAGGGGTACAGGCTGCCCTAAACCAAGAAGCAGTTATGGGAAGGTATTTGGGAGTTACAGAACATATTAGGAACCAACCATAACAAGAGGGTCAAAAACAGCAGGTGTGCAGATGCTTTTAGGTATTAAAGGTAAACTAAGAATATTTAGGTATAAGATAGGTTTATCAGAACTCGTTATAATTACTAACCAATCAATATGGTGTGAACAGTGTGTGTAACCAATTAGCAGTTTTTAGCTTGCCACGTTTGCAGCAAGAAAGGTATCTAATCTATGTGATTTCACCTAATAAAATGGCTGGCTTCCTGGCTTCATAGCTTCACTTAAAATTCATATATTGAATTGCGTGTTACTCCCTGCTGGACGCCACAGTAAGGATCAGTAGCTTCAGTTCAGCTGCCTGGCTCATGTAAATTAATCCTTTAAATAGCCCTGAACACGCAGCATATGTTTAACGCATCCCAACCAACCATCACGTGGCCACTGAATGTACAGCTCCAGTTGCTGCTCCTATGACACTGAAGTTGTGAAGGGAAAGCCAAACAATGATACCAGGTGTGCACCACAAAGAGACAGGCACTTTTGGAGACAGCATTAACTGCTCAAGGTGTGTGGATTTCATGAGCCTAATAGGTACAGAAGAATTTGACAAATGGATCCAAACAGTCAAGGTTACACAGGTCCCAGGACAGCATAAGACACTGACAGGTCAATCTGGTTAGTAAAAGTACTTCCTGGTACCAGGGAAGCACTGCACAGTCTAGAAAAAGTACTAGTATTAGCATCACTAGACTCCCTCCATTTGCTCTCCATCCCTAAAGCGTGGGAAACAGCGCCAGCATGAGCCCTGGGGACACAAGGGTGATGGGTCTCCTTCCTGTGCTACAAATAACACAAGAAACTATCTTCAGCAATTATGCCTGCCACACCAGGGTCTATGTCACCTCCTTCCGATACCCAGACAATAAGGCTGTTATTTTTTGTGCCAGAGACTAAATTGGTCCCCATGAAGCCTCACGCCTGGGAGTCACAAAGGTAATTTAAAGCTTTATTTGTTCACCTTTCCCCCAAAAACACCCTAAGGGGACCATGTGGTTCCAGTGCTTGGGCCATGAATTAAGAGCCTGAAAAAAATTGTGCTCTGCCAGGTGCTTGTTCACATGAAGGAGGCACACAGTTCCCTCCGCTGCACAGCATTAACACCTGCTATAGCAGCAAACAAACATTCCCAGCAGATGCTAAAAGCCAACAGGTTTATGTTGTGCTGGACAAGATACCGTTTCTTTCCTATTTTAATCTAAGATACTAAGCCTGGAAAAGGATTTGAAATGGTAACTGGTATGCAATGTTAACTGGCTTTCAAACTTCTTTATTAAGGAAGTTGTAAAGGTCCCAGGGAAACACTGTGTAGAATCCCACACTTGAGGGGAGCATGTAGTCTCTAACAGCAGCTTACTACCATTTAGACTGTGTCTACTCAAAGATAGACAGTCAAGCGTATGTGAAGGGGGTCTGCCTGACCACTGTGTGTCTTACATCATTATTTGTACAACTTCAACTCAGTAGAATTATCTTAGCATGAGACTGGCATAACACAGTGTCTAATCAGCCTTATTATCCTAAATTCTCAATTGTTTCCTGGTAAGCTGCATTTATGTCTTAGCTGATTATCCACTTAAACTATCAAGTACCAATTATAAAATGCAGTAACATTAACATCACAGATGCTTGGATTCAGAAAGAAGCAACCCCAGATCATTTTGGGGATAATAAATTATACTACAGAGGCAGCAGACCTCAACATAAAATGCCTGTGTCTGATTTAAAATAAAAAAATAAATCATTCTGGTGTACAAATGACTCATCCCTAAATAAGACTTAATTAGTTAGAAATAAACCATGGTATAAGTTTGCTTACAGCGCTGCTGCAAACAGGCATAAGGATCACGTTCACGTAGCAACACGCACAAGTGCAATTCCTCATGCAGTCAACAGAAAAATGTCTCTTAAGCATTGTTTTATGACTGGTCCTCCTAGAATAAAGTCCCAAGAACCTTGTTTTCTTTGTGCAGAGGAGGTTTGAAATATTGAGGCAGCTCTGTGGAAGAACACTTGCAACCTGCCCCTTTCGCTTTGCCATCTGAGCTCCTCAGGCTCAAACTGCAGACACTCAAAAGCAGCTTGTTGAAAACATTCTCTCTGTTCCTCAAGGTTGGGTAAAGTCAGCCCAAAACACCACAGTGCAACTCTCAAGAGCAGCATTGCTCACTTTGCATCTTCACTGTCTATGTCCTTATCACTGTAAGGTCAGCTTTCCAACTCTTTCTATACCCTCCAAAGGCAGCCAACCCATTGCTATCTGGACACTAGAAATCAATCATCAATATTGTTAAATCACTGAAACTGGCCTGGTTTTGACAATTCTCAGACACAGTCTGGAAATTAGCATGTGCAGATACCACCCCAAGCAAGCAGTTTGTATGTGACTATTTTCTGGATGAGCTGCATGTAGTTACCTGTGCTCAGGAACCAAGAGGGACTTGGGGCATGCCAGCCACTTTTAATTTCTTAATACTGATGTAGCTGAAGTGGGTAGGCAAGATAAACAGCTTCCAGCCACAGCACTGTAGCTTCTCCCTTGCCAAAGGGTGTAGTGATATAGGTTAGGTTGTAGGTCCATCCAGAACAGCCAAGAAGAAACATGAATCAAAGACCCAGAAACGTGGGTCCTTTAACCTAGTATGGAGAAGCCAAAGGTTCTCCTTCAATAGCCACCAGCTCACCACAGGCCACTCAGACTAAATGCTCAGACCATTCTCTATCAAGGTTTGACCAACTTTGCCTTGGTCCCCAACTGTCTTTCTTCCTCTGCATGTTGCTTTGACTGTATTACTTTATCTTTTTTGATAAACACTGCTTCCTTGTATCTTCATGCCTTCTTAGCTCTCCACACCATCTGTTACCTCTTGCCTGCCTCCCTGCTGACACATACCAATTGGCTTCTCTTGATTGTGCAGCAAAAAATGCATTAAATGCATTTTCTTCTTGCTTTCTACTCCATCTGAACACCACTGTTGCAAGGGCAGCTGAAATTGAGGCAAGAGGAAGAAAAAGAAACTAAAGGAAAAATATACAGAAGATCCAAAGCACGGGGAATAAATCCTACAGTGCTGTGGAAGAGCAGCTGGCGTTACTTTTGGCAGATAACTGTAACTTAGTTTTTAAGACAGTCATTAAATGGCTTAAAAATTGAGTGATTTGCAAATGGAATTGATGAGCAGTAGGAGAACCAAGTGTTCAGTTGTCCTGGGTTCAGCCCAGCAGCAGGCTATGTTAGCCCTGAGAGTATTCCATGCCAATTGCATCATGATCCGACAGGCTGCCCCCCCCCCCCCTTTTGCAGGGGCGACTTCGGACCCAGGCATGGGAAGTCCCGGTCTGGGCAGCCGCAGTGCCAGTTCCGGGGGAGACTCCAGACCTATCAGAAACTGCTGGGCTCGGGAAGTGCCGGTCTGAGCAGGCGTGTGGGAGTTCCGGCTTCTGGCTCGCTCTCTCTCTTTTGGGATCGGCGTGGCAGGAGGTGGTGAGGGGGGTGCTCGGGGGTGCTGGGCTCGGGGAGTGCTGTGTTCGGGAATCTGAATCGGTTCGGGCATGGCTCAAATGACATAGTGTGGTGAGAGGTTTGCACTGTCTATAATAATAGCACTGTAGTTAGTTGTTTTCATACTTTTCCCTGTTGTTTAGTAAACTATCCTTATCCTAACCTTGCAAGCCTGTGGTTTTTTTTCCTCTGGCTCTGCAGCCCCTTTCTTAGCTCCGTTCGCCCATCCTCCACCTCTTAAAGAGGTAGGGGGGTTTTTTTGTCTGACCTTTGTGGCCTCAACTTTCCGTTGAGGTATAAACCACAACAACTTTTGGCGCCCAACGTTCTTTGGCGCCCAAGAACTATTATAATATAAAAAGTGCTGTCCTGAAGCTGACCAGCCATCCATTTACACAGAATTCTGTCTTCAAGGAAGAGCATGCCAGTAAAAAACCTTTTTATTTCCCCTCAGGACATAGTCTTTGGCTACGGAAAAAAAATGTTTCATTGTAAAATGCCAGAGGCTTAAAATAGCCAGGGCTCTAGAAGGGCCTCTTTTTGCTCTAGAAGAGAAAAATAATCAGTTTTGGCTTTAATGACAGTGTAAGTACAAAAGGAATTAAAGTCCTCAACAAAAGACTCTTCCTACCAACACTTCCCCCTCTTCCCTCAAGAACTCTTCTTAGGCATCAAGCAGAGTACCACTCTACCTTTGCTGCCATCCCAGAGTAATATTTAGTAAATGTCTATAAAGTCTCAAGGAATTAAGAGCTCCCAGCAGGTTTCTTCCAGTCCTTTCCAAGGTGGCAGCAACGCTGTGGGACTGAGGTGCATGTTTATATTTTTATATAAATATACAAATACATATTTCTTTATATTTGTATATAAATATATAGTATGTATCTGTACTGACCCATGTATAGTGCTCTCCATTCAAAGCTCCCAAAGCATTTTACAAGTAATCTACAGAACCCCTTATTAAATCAGGTAATAATCTTCTTATGGATGGGCATACTAAAGAGCAAAGGTATTTGGTGTCAGAGGAGATCAGTTAAACCAAGCAAATCAATCAATCAGCTGTGAAGCTGGGAACTTGTACTCCATCTTCTCCCCCTGTTTGATTTGCCAAGCCACATGCATATCACTCAGTCTTATTTATTTTGCCTTCCCCCTCTCCCTTCCACTCTTATTTCATGAGTGAAGTGCTTTTGTCAGCACAATTCATTAACAGCAAGAACAAATGGCTATGAATATCTAATATCTCTTTAAAACCAAGCATAAAATGTTTGGGTTGTTTGGGTTTTTGGGGGTTTTTTTTCCAAATCCTACAGAGATAATTCCCTAAGCCAGAATTAAGAGGACAGGGTAAGCAGCTTCAGTTCTACAGGGACAGCAAGAACAAAATTCAGTGAATAGATTTGCTAATTAGTAGGATAAATGCTGGACTGTACATACTTCAGTAATCACTTGTGCTACCTGGGTTAAGTGACAATAGGAGTTACAGAGGCTTAAGTTTTATACTTTAATATGATTTGCTCTATTAATAAGTGAGTACAGAAACTTCCCATTTGGAGGAGCTCACTTGAAATGCTTTCACAATGGAAATTATTGCTAGAAGAAACTAAGTAATTTCTCTAATTTGGGGAAGAGTAAAGGAAGCATTATAAAAGTAATCTTTTAAATACCATTAAAAGGTTTAGTTGAGGACTTAAGTTTGGTGGACCATGAAAAAAAAAAGAGGAAGGGAAAATTTCACCTGGATTAAGATAACTTTATATGACTAGGCTAGACTACAGATTTTTTCATGTAGATTTTTATAAAGTTATAAAAAGGGAAAGAACTGGTACTAGAGATCAGCCTCTCTGTCTGGGCCACAAAAAGTTTAGTAATTACTGTTTTGGAACACTACCACTTCCCTAACATGGGGCTGAACCCACAATTTCTCCTGGCTGACCACCTAATTGTCACTGGCTTTTTCACTGGAGGTTGGAATTCAAAGCCCCATGTTTACTGCTGAGCCCTAAACACAATTGCTTAATAAGCCATCTGAAAAGACTCTGTACAGCTATAAAGGGGGTAAAGCAGTGACAGCTTGAGGTAGGAAACCTTGTTGCCTCAAGGCAGAAAGGTTCTGAAGTGCAGTTTTTTCCTTTATAAGCTCTGTTAGTTTAAATAACCTGTAACATATGTTTACCCTACTTGGCTGGTTTTGCTCTCCTGCAGCAAGAGACAGTTGTGTGGTCACACAGCTAACATACAAGAAGCAGTGCCTCTAACTATTCAGACCCTTAGAAATCAAGGGATCATATGCTTTCTCTTCCTAATTTCACTATCTAGACATAAAAACGAACTGCTCCATTATTATATGAAATACATAGATTCATCTTGTTCAACTCAGCAAGTCATTCTACATTGATGAATGCAACTGCAACAAAGAATGAGCCTCTTATTGAAACTCATGTAAGAACATGAACTTTACCTACAAAGGAAGGGGAAATTATGGGCCATCTCTCAAGTCTTTCAAGCCACCTAAAAAGCATATTGGGCAGAGCAGTGCAAAATATTACACCAGACACAATCCTGCTTTGGCAAGGCCAGGGAGGTGGTGGAGTCTCCTTCCCTGGAGATACTTAAGACCTGTCTGGATGCCTATCTGTGCAGTATGAGCTAGGGAGCTGCTTTGGCAGGGGGGTTGGACCCCATGATCTCTTGAGGTCCCTTCCAACCCCTACAATTCTGTGATTCTGGGAATCAAGTTACCTATGTTTTTTTATCATTTGCCCTTTAATTATATGAACTGAAAGACAGTATAAATACTGTGTAAATATTAAAGAACACTGGCATTCCATTTAATAGATCAGAATAAACTGGTTTTGAGACCAGATTTTTCTACTCCTGTTCACACCAAATAGTAAATTGGCCAAATTTAAGCTAGTGTAATAACTGTAGCAAGGTATCTGAGAGGACATTGGCTTAAGCACAAAGCTGTGAAATTACATGGTCCTGAATCAAGAACAGGTAGCAGAAAGTTGTGTAGTTTTAAGATAATTTGTTATCATATTAGACCTTTCTGACATTCTGCAGCTGGCTATTATATTTTGAATTATATCTTCACTGAATAAAAAGAGAACAAAAATTTTAACAATGGCATCCTGCCTTCCTATGAAGTAAAAATTGTAGAGAGAAAAGCTGTGAAGAGGAATTGTCATACACCCCAATGTTCCTGCAGTGTTCATTAGATCAGAAAAAAATAGACTAAAAATATATGAGCCTTTCAAATACAGAAAAGGTATACTAGAATCAAGGGATGGTGTTCTTCAGAAGACTGTAAGAAATGGTAACATAATAAAACTCACGTACTGCAAAGTTACAAGTAATTCTGAGTTTGGGCAAAATATAATTCTCAAATATGATAAACAATGCTGTGTAAAGTAACAAAAAGTATAGAGTAGCAAAAGAATAATGTTCAAGAATTACAAGTAAAGCTATTGTAGTTAAAATCTACAGTCATTGATAGCAAAGAGCCAAAATCTTTTGCATTCACTCATGAGTAAATAGAAGAGGAAGAACCTGCCCCATGCCATTCAAATAGTTTTAAAAGAGAAATAAAAAAAAAGCTGCTTTACACATCAATGAACAACAGTTTCTGGAGACCATTTTACAACAACTTTACCCACACTTCAGGATACCACTGTTTTGGACTGAGGAACCAGTTTCACATCCAACAAAAGTCCTGGATATCATGGTGATCTATAGGGTCACTGCAGGAACACACAGTTTCTAAGTAATCTTATTTCTTGCTATCAAGTCCACCCTACTCCTGTGATCAGTCCTTTCCAAATCACTGGAAACAATTGCACGAATATACCAAACACAGTTTCAATCACTAAGTCAACTGGTCTGTTTTCTGCAGTCAAGATACTGGCATCAATTACTTGAGATCACCTTGTACTCTGTAGGGGCCAAATTAGCCTTCTAGCAGAAAATGCTGCCTACACTGGGGAAAATTATTCTAGAAATTCCTTTGAGTTGATTCCTGCACACTAGCAAAAGAAAGATTTTAAGAGTTCAAAATGCAGAAGCAGACCGTGGAAATAAATTGAGCTGCAGGACACACCTCAGAAACCTGTGAGTGTCTGTGCAAAGATTCTGTACATCTGTCCTGATTTCAGCTAGGATAGAGTTAATTTTCTTTTAGCAGACAGTGTAATGCTGTGTTTGGGAGTTAGGATGAGAATAGTGCTGATGACACACTGATGTATTAGTTGTTGCCAAGCAGTCAGGGACTTTTCAGCTGTTCATATTGCCCTGCTAAGGAGAAGGTGTAGGGCACTCAGGAAGCTGGGAGGGACAACCAGGACAGGTGACCCAAACTAGTCAAAAAGGGTATTCCGTGCCAATTACATCATGCTCAGCATAAAAGGGGGGCTGGTGAACGGAGGAGTGCACAGCTCCAGGACATGCAGGTTTTGGGGATGGTCCAGTTTCAGGATGGCTCCGAGCTGTGCAATTCTGTGAGAAATTCCATTTGTGTATCACCAGTTTTGTATATTTTGCTAGAGTCCTATTACTGTTTTCTCTCCCTCTCTGTTGTCGCAGTAAACGATCCTTATCTCAGGTTGAAAGATTTAGGGATTTCTGTTCCCTCCCCTCCCCCCCAAATTCCCCACACATCCCCTCTTAAGAGAGCAGTATGTGGTGCTTGGCTCTCAGCTGGGGCAAACCCACTGTAACAGTTCTTGGCCCACTCACACAGGGGTATGGTGCCAGGTAAGTCTTATGTTACCAAAAAGGATTTGTGGTCAGTAAGTAATTCTGAATTATGGAGACATTGCAGTAAAGCAATGAGCAAATGGATAATTAATAAGAATCAGGCAATCCCTCTCAAAATAAGAAACTAAGCTTTCATTACACAGAATTGTAGGGGTTGGAAGGGAACTCAAGAGATCATTGGGTCCAACCCCCCTGCCAAAGCAGCTCCCTAGCTCATACTGCACAGATAGGCATCCAGACAGGTCTTGAATATCTCCAGGGAAGGAGACTCCACCACCTCCCTGGGCAGCCTGTCCCAGGGCTCTGGCACCCTCACTGGGAAAAAGCTTTTCCACATGTTGGTGTGGAACTTCCTGTGCTCCAACTTGCAGCCATTGCCCCTTGTCCTGTCTCCACAGACTGCTGAAAAGGGGCTGGCCAATTCCCCCTGCATCCCATGCTTAAGATAATTGTAAACACCAATTAGGTCTCCCCTTAATCTTCTTTTCTCCAGACTGAACAGTCCCAGCTTATTCAGCCTCTCCTCATAGGGGAGAGCTACTTTTCTCATCACATTGTGCATTCTGCCAGTGGCATCTGAACAGCCACCACCTCCACAGCTAGCTACTGTATTTAGAAAGGGTCTGCAGTGCCAGAATGCCAAATGGTGGATTACTTCTGACCTTTACTAAGTTACCCAGCTGTCAATTGGTAAGAAAGCAGCTTGAACAGTCCTTTGGTAATCACATTCCTCAAGTTTTCCTGCATGTATAACACAGCAGCAAAGAAACTGTATTAGACCTGACCCAACATGAGTGGAGCTTTGCAGGCTCTCCAATGATAATGAGAAACTTGGCTTTTAACAGCTACACACAAAAGACAGTGTGTCATGAAACAGCGATCGGAAGGAAACAAAAGATGGTCATTGTGTTTGTTGAAAATCAACCAAAGCTCACGACTACCTTGCCTTGCATGTCAGTAGGGGCATTCTATTAAAAAGGTACCTGAATGTTGTCAATTTTCATGCACTACTAATTCCACAGCAAGCATCAGTTCAGTACAATTCCTAGTGTATCTGACTTAAAAGGGAAGACAAGGTCAGCCCTCTACAGAGGAGATTTACCATTGCAATTACCTTATACTTAAAAGATGATTTAGGGCCTTCTCTGCCCCAAAGGTAGAGAAATGGTGGGTTAAAGCAGACACACAAAAGAAGGTCCCAAGGGAGATGCTGTCCATGATGAAACTACTCTCCCAGGAGCCAAGACGCCTGATTTCTATTTTTGGCATTCCTGCTGTCATAGTGCTAAGACCTTGGGAGGAGGATATATGATTTGTACTGGGGCTAGCTTCCATGATTTTACCTAATACCATACTTCCAGTCATAAATAGCTCCACTAATTACAATGTAACTGCTCAAGGAGCACTGTCTAGTATTGTCAGATACTGCCTCAGAAGGGTATTGTGAAGTTTAATTAATGCACACTAAATACTTTGAAAGCCTGAAACTAGTTCACTGCATCACTCCAAGGTAGCATGCCACAGCTGCAGAGCAATATTGCTGGTATTTCAAAGAAAAATAGCAAATGGTCTCCTTTGTTGCAATAGATCTGAGTATTTCCTGTAACACACTTATGTGTTTTATATCAAACAGGGAAGATGAAGGTGATTTAGGAAAACGTGAGGTTAAACTGGAGATACTAAAGCACTGAAAAAAAAAAGTGAAAAATGTTCACAGCTATTGTACCTGCAATGCTACAGCAAGTCATCCCCTCCTCACATAAAAACTTCTTGTAGAGTCTTTGAATATCCCCCATGGAGAGTTATCCATATCAGATTTTGAGATATTAGAAAAAACAAAGACTTTATGCTACTTGTACAGAGTGTGAAAATTACCTTCCCACTCCCCTAATGCCTTCCCCAATTCTCTCCCAAGGCCCTGCCTCATAACCTAACCACAATGGCTGTGCTATCAGATTGAGCACTAGATGAGTTATGCTGACATCTAAAATTGCCTTCTCCTTTAAGAAAAAAAAGTCACTGCTGGCAGTCATGTATCCAAACCTAATTTTTAGGGACCTGTGCAGGTATATCATATCCTATGCTTCTTGAAAACTAAGCACACATTTTGGGAAGTAACCAGTTACTTATTTCTAAGTTTAGACAAACACCCCTGCCCCTGTGATACTCTAATGCTTTGTATGTTTCACATATATCAACTTTGATCAACAACCTAACGCACTTACCAAGCATATCTCTGTGCAGCAACACCACATCTTCTATGGGAAATACACTATTATAGACCAAGTGTCAGATTTTCAGATGTCTTGCCGTATTTAATATTGATGTGGATAGGTCCTAATGGTAGCTTTCAGGTCAGTCAAGCCTAGCCCTTCTGATAATTGCAGAGAAACAATCTGAGCTTGTTTTTTTTTTTTAAGATCCTAAAAGCTTTTTAAAAGTGTTTATTTACTTGCCTGTTACACAGGAAAAGTGATGGAAGAACAGAACAGTTCTCATCACCCCCATTCAATGATTCCTGCCAACATGAAGAACCAGAAAACCTTAAGAAATTGGATCTTTAATAGGAACACAAATTTCTTTCAGGGAACTACATTTTTTTGAAAACACATTTTTTTGTGTTCCTCTTTGCTCCACTGGAGCAGTTGCACACCTTAGATATGACTGTGCCTCTGATATCTGATGTGGTTTGAAATTTTTTTCCCAGTTCTTCAGGAAAGATCTGCAGGAAAACAGATAAAATGGCTTCCTCTATAACTGGACACTTCTACTGATCAGAGCAGACCGTTTTCACACTTGAGCTAAGGCTGTAGGGAAGTTTAAGGAACATGTCCCTAACACGTTTCATTGCATCACTTCCCTATGCTTTATCTACTTGTGCAGGGGAAAGAATCACAACATTGCTTTCCCAGGAGCTGCTTATGTGAGGAGAGAAAGATGGGCTATTTCATTAGAACTGCTTTACTGTGATCTGCCATGTGTACAGCACATGCCTCAGGTCATTCTATTTTGGTCCTTTATTCCTGAAGTTACTTTAAAGAGAGTGGTGCCAATTTCAGAGAGGCATTAGGATTTCTCAACCTATAGCTGGATGAGCTATTGAAAGTTACAGCTTCTTGCCAAATTTCTTCAACAAGTTTCAAATTTCCTTCACTCCTCCAAGCCTGGAATTCAGGTGTCCTACAACTACAATCATGAGAAAAGCAGAAAAGATGCTGGATGGAACAAGACTGAGATATTGAGATACCCAGCAGAAAAGTCACTGGGAATTTATGCTTGAATGTGTGAGAGACAGGCAGGATGTTACATGAGCCTGTCTAATATGTTCAGCACAAGAGAACAGAAATGTTAGCATAATTTCCTTCTAGATTAGGAGGCACCATGTAAATCCATTTGATCTGAAATTAGATAAGACAATAAAATGCTAATTACTAACACAAAAGTGTTTAGCTGGGGCGGGGGGGGAAGTTGTGAGCAAGAAGCAGAATAGCAGAATATTCCTACTTTTCTATAGAGCAAAAGTTCAAGGGACAGCACAGTCCCAGGAGAGAAACACAAAGAAGATCCCACTTAGTGTAAAGCTGGATAAAAACAGATTGATCACCCATAAGCAGATGGCTGAAGTTGACCTGGAAAGGCACAGTAAGATGAAGGAAGAATTTCAATAGCCTAAGGGGAAGGGTGGAAGTTGTCAAATTCACCAAAAGGGGAAAATGAAGGCAAGACATAAACATATGGCATTTGAAAAATGAAGAAAGATGTAAGCTACTGCTGAGAAACAGAAAACTGAAGAATACTGTATTGTTAAATGGTCAAAGAAAAGCCCAAAGTAAGAGTAGCATGGTGGTTCCTGCCAGTTGGTACCTGGCAACTTCCATTCTGAAGGCTACTAGGTTGTGTGGCAGAATCAGGAAATAAAGTAGAAAATGTGTGCATCAAACCAGGTCATGTTAAAAGAGATTCTACTCAAGGACATGGAAATTACAAGTGAAGAGAGGAAGGAACAATTGCAAATTAATAAAATAACCATGGCAGCCAAAACATCCTTCAACTTAAAAATAAGGTCCAAGAATAAGATTTTACCTGCATCATTTTTGGGGAACAGTTGCCTCTACCATAAAATAAGAGCAGTTATTAAACCAAATCAGAAAGAATAACAGTACAAGGTGACTCTCTGAAGTAATTTTTATCTTTTAAAGTTTCTCTTGAAGACTGACGTGGAAAAGAAAAAACACCCCACCAACATAGAAGGCAGAGAGCTGAACCACCTGAAGTTTACAGACAATATACCCTACCTCCAAAATTTGATTAAGCTGAGCAAGGAAAGCCAGCAGTGGATACAACTAAATGAGCAAAAAGTACAATTCTTCAGAGCATTCAGAGAAAGGACTAGGACAAAGAATATAACTGCCACAAAAAAGCACCAATCTCTTCTTTCAATAGCTTTAAATGAATACAAGAGTTATGACACTGATGTAAAAGACAACCCCAGCAGAGGATTTAGGATATTAAATACTTATTTAGAAGTTCACTAGGATGTCTAGACAAAGCAGCCTGCTGATTGCATTGTTCAAGCTAGACCAAAATGTTACTCCACATTTTTAGCAATCCTGATCTTGAGCAACTGCACATGTATTTTTCCCCTCATTTTGATCCTGAAGGCAAACAGAGCTAGTGCTATGACTCCATTTAACCAACAGAAAGATTTAAGTAATTTGGCTGAAGCCATGCAAAAAACCTCCCTATCAGATCTTGCAAGACCATGTTCAAACCATCTTTCTCCCACTTTCAGGCAAAAGAAATCACCACTCCTTCTTCTGATATAGTTTATCATTTTTACAAGCCTTTTAATTTGCATTTTGAAAGACACAAACAATTTCAAACTGGATTCCACACTGAAAAGCATGAAAACATGCACATGCAGAACATATAGAACTCAAAATCCTTCCCCATTTTAAAGGATTTTGATTCAGCGCTCAGCTGGCTCTCTGCAAGTACAAACAACTTCACCTACGTGCAATCATGGATGCTGGCTTTCATTTGTGAAACTTCCCCTGATGTGCTTCTGCCTTACTACTCATGAGCATCTCTCTGACTTACATTGCTGTTTGCATGTTAAATGCCTAAAGACACCTTTTTAAAAAATAATTTTATTTTGCATTTTCTTTTACAAAAGCTTTTTTTCCTTTAAGCAGTGGCAACCTAAATCTAAGCAATTAGCACATGCCTGTAAGGAAGAACAGAAAAAGATGAGAACAAAAGTTATAGGACTGAGTTTAAAAATGCACTTTTAGTAATCTAACATGTAATTAACAGCACAGATACAGAAACAAACACATAAGTCACACTGTATACATTTGTAACATTTTCCATATTGACTTAATTTCCAGTTGTGAGGATCTTTATTTACAGATACCTCTATCACAAGGTGATGCAGTCTCTGCTGCAACCTCACTTCCAAAGACAGAGTAAAGTTTAAAAGTTCAGTTTGGCCTCTTTCTTGTAAGAAGCTGAATTCCCAAACTAAGTCATCTCATTAATTTTTATATAGTTTTACTCCATTTACTATTTCCAGTTCTCTTCCCGGACAGCAGAGCTGAAGTGAAGCTTTATGCACACTTTAAATCTGACCTAGAAACACTCAGCTGAAATTCAACAGCAGCCTGATCTGTAACCTAACTGAGGACAGGGATGTCCTGGCCTTCTCATTGCACAGAAGGATCAACCAGGGATCTGAGGGTATGAAGTGAGCAGCCAGGTCTGGTGCTTGGTTTTAGAGGCGGAATTTAATTCTCTGCTTTGCATGATCCTGGGCTAATCTCAGCAGCCATCTGTAAGGGGGGAGTGGGATAAGGGCATTTCCTCTCCTCACAGAGCTGATACAAGGTTGTCTTCAAAGCCATGATTCATTATGGGTTACAAGGAATCTGAGCCTAAATAAATAAATAGTCACCTAAAAGCATTGCAGAGTTTGTTTCCATGTTTGGCAAGAAACCAGAGGAAGCACTATTCATCCTGCGTAACCAGCTACCAACTTTCTTTTTGCCAGTGGTTAAAGACACTCAGTTTAGTCTCATAGCCTCATAGCAGCTTTACTTCTATATCACATTTGCCAGTGATTTTTTTTTTTAAATATAGTACATCAGTTACTTTTATACCAGGTGTCAAACAAGAGGTCACATCTCCACTGCACTTGACTGCATTTAACTGCACCCATAAAACTTTTTTTTCATCCAGACTGTATCAAGTCACCTCCTTACCACCCCAAAAGAAAATTTATTGGTTACTATCAGGACTAGTAATCAAACTTGTCAGGGCCAGATCATCAAGTAGAGGAAATGATGCATATTCAATAGTATCAGCATGAACAAAACCTTAAGTAAACAACTGCATTTTACATCAAGTCATCAGGAAATAGTTGCAGCATCTCACATGCTACTTGAATAGGCAACTAAGTAGCAACAAGTGTTTAGGTATTTGTTACTGAAAAGCCAACTTGCAGAAACAAATTAAAACCAAAGTTGTAAGAACTCCCACTTGGTGACAGACATTAAAACTAGAAAAATGCATTCTTTTTGATTGTGAAGACTGGTCTCAGTCTGTACCATTTGTCTTTTCATGGGTTTTAAATATAATATTCTGTGGCTAGTGCCCAATGTTAATAGCAATGAATAGAGGCAAGCACAAGCACACCTTATTGTTAGTTGGCTCTGTTGTCACTTCTCTATCTTACTGACTGCTTTAGGAGGGCTAACTTCTGAAGATAACTCCTTCAGGATTTAGCTCATGAAGGATCAAGGACTTGTAGCATGCTCTTGAGTAAGCAACAGGGGGAAAACCCCTTGGATTGCTATCTGCTCTCTCATCTTTTTACTTGAGGCAGCACTAGGAAACACTGCAAAGCAGAACTTACCACTGGGGACCAGGGACCATAAGGGCTGAAATGAGAAAAGACAGTTTGGCTGCTTTCAGTTCAAGTGGAAGTATCATGAAAAAGTGTTTTGAATTATGTGATGTGGGACAATCACCACCAAAGTTTGTACAAACTTACCGTGCCAGCGAGTGGCAGGACGAATTACACTGCAGGACAGCGAGCTGCACATCAGCCTCACTTCCAAGAGGCCAAGGCTTCCCCCCGCTGTCAAGAAGTTGCTCCCATTTCCAAACTGCTTTAAATCAAACTGCCCTTATTCAAATCCAGATGGCACAGAGGGAGTCCTATGACAACATTGTGGGCAATTCTTTGGATTCATCCCTCCTTAGAGGGATGAAAAGCTTTGATTCACCACCACCCTGAAACACAATCACCTCAAGGCTATAGAATTGCACAGGTAAATGGCTGTGCAGTGTAAATGGTTCTTGAAGCCACTGCTTACCGTGCTGATGGGCAACGTCTCACGGTCCTCCATGCTTCTAGGCCTGCTCCTATCTAGTCTTTCTTTTCTCCTTGATCACATACTCTTTGCAGAAAGTTGCATTTGCAATTTATGCTTGACATGGTGTAGTACCCAGCAATACCAAGGCCTTATCTATGCCTGGGGACCCTCAGCACTGCTAGCAAAAGCGAGTAATAGGAGCATCAAATTCAGTGCACCAGAAAGAAGAAAGTCTGGGCTAAGTCATAAGCAAAATAATTAAACTGTAAGGAAATCTTTCACTATGAGCTCCCAGCAAAATTAACTGGTTTTGATTCAGCTATCCTGAAGACTGAAAATATTCAATTATAAATTACCATTGCTTCAATATAGAGAACAAATACATCTCTTCTGCAGAGGAAAATAAGCTACAAAGCATTTTGATGCATTGATGGAAATCTATACTCAACTCTTCTAACACATAAATTCTAATATGTAAGTTTTCAGGTGCTGCTTCTCCAGGCTTTCACTTAAAACTCAGATCACTGCAAAAAATTAACTGAAACTCACATAGCTTCTGTTAATATCAGAATACCCAGGCTGGGTATAAACTAGAAGATGGTCTGTTTACTTCCTAAGCTTTGTTTGGTGTTTCCACAATTTCTTAGCCAAAAAAGCCCAACCAACCCAAAAAACAAACACACCTAGAAGACTATCAAGAATAATGCTGACAAATTAACAGAAATGCAAAAGTTCAGGGATTCAAGATCTGGCTTTTATTTAAGTCACAGTTACCTCCAGTTATTTATTCTACCCTACAGCCACCAGCTAACATCCCAAACAGAGTCACTATAGCACACCAACTCACGTGCTTTAAAGCAGAGAGTAGATAGCACGGAAAGAGTGATGAATTCTTAAGCAAAGACTGAGACTGTACACAGAAGTAGCTGGGTTGCACGCTCACATTTCCATGTGACAACTCTGCTAGGATGACAGCCTTCGGCAAATGACAACTAACAAAGCACCTCTGGGGCTCTAACAACACTTTTGCTGTGAATAAGTGCCTATAAATCCAGTTAACTAAGACACTGCAAACGCTCTGACCCTGTACGTTTTTCTTAGTCACCAGTACCAGATCTTTGCAGAAAAGACTCAATTTATGTGTGACTCTGTCATTGACTTATGTTCTGAATGGCTGGACTTGAGCTATGTCTGTGTAAGCAGAATTTGCCTCCACGTATTCATTCTCTAGCCCCAGAATGGCTGCTGCAAGAATGCAAATCCTATTTGTAAGGATTACTCACCGCGCAACAGCCAGAGGCCCTGTCCAAGGCTGGGCTCCCTCCCATGCCACGAAGCACAAACTCAGAAGCTTCAGTTCCAAGAAGGACATGATTAAAGCAGGCAAGGTGACAACACAAAGCTGTGTTCTCTTTTTACATATATGGAACCAAAGCTGCTGCTCCTCTCACCCCCATTACGTAAGGAATTTGCAGGAAAGCAAAGAGTAAAGAGGATTTTGTAGTATGCAAGTGTAAAGATGTTGAAACCAGAAAGCACAGACCAGGCCGGCATTTGTACTTGTGGAAATTGGCAGTAACTGGTGGCAATACAGATTCCACTGGAGCACTTGTGTGTGGGCACCAGGGGCCAGGCAAGCAACTGGCCAGGGAAATAAAACTCTTGAGTGAAGTGTCTGCTATCTAGACCAAATCTTACAGGTTTTTATGGTCCATACACATTCCTGAGTAACAATAATTAGGGAAAATTACTGGAATGCCCCAAGTACTCCAGAGTTTGAACATAGTTTTTCTTATAAATTGTATTTGCTATTGCTTATCTTTGCATTCTCTAAATACCTCACACATTTCACCCTGTTATTTCCACATCTAGGATGCAGTGCCAGTCTGCTGTTACATTCCATGCTTTAGGAAGAGTATGTCATCAGTTTAGTTCTTCCACAAAAGGAGAAGAGTATCTCAGGTTTGTGAAAGTGGCAGACACATAACACTGCTGGCTAGTATTTCCATACAGAATAGAAGCAGTGACAGTGCATTGCCCCAGCATGGATGGTTCCCTCAGCATTTAACACTGCCTGGTGAAAATGAAGAAACAAAGCATCACTCTGATCTCAGCTGAAAGTCCTCTCTGGATTTAAGCAGATACTGGCCAAGACCAATGTAACCATCCCTTTCTGCAACTGCACAGCTGCCTGATTTGGAATCCTGAGTAGTACAGAGCTGGTGGTGTGGTTTTGCATTTGCTCTGTAGCAGTGTTGTGTTAATCAGACTTGTTAAAATACAAGGAAGCCCCATATAGCCATCCCCCAGCCATGCAGAACTACATCTTGGAAGCAAGAAAATTTAAAGTAAAATTAGTTTATTTCTACCAGTTCAAAAAAAGTTTGGAAAATATGTTTTCTACGTTCCCTGAAAACAACTTGGTAAAGGAAGCATTTTGAGTGACAGTACACCCAGGCATCAGGCAGAAGATGCCAAGAGAATGTATCAAGCTCTCCACCACCCTTAGCTTAGAACAATATGTAATTAATTTTTATTGACTAAGGAAAACTCAGCAGTTTTTATAAACAAACTGTATAACAATCCTGAATGTGAAAAGACACTAAAACTGTGCAAAGAAAATGTCATAACTTGTACCTCCAGTTAGAGCCATTTTCTGGCATCCAGATTAGAGATGTTTTCTCTTGATTAAGATCCTATACTAATTACTACAAGTTTCAAGTCTACATCAGTCTACAGCAATAAACAAAATAAAAGATGCCTTAGGTGACCACAAAGGTCTCCTATTTGCACATGCTGAACACAGACAACCTGCAGAGCTGACCGAAAAGATGCTTTACATAATAAAACTTCAGATTTCACAGGCCGTAAGGATCTGCATTTGTTATTGACTTTCAAAAGCCAAAGCCTTTCAGGGTCTGAAAATAGTCCAGTTATACATGAGGCCACAGTTGTTAGCAGTGAGCCACTAGACTGAACCAGCTTTGGAGAACACCTCCATTGCAATCTTGGGCAGTGCCACAAGAGACCTGCACTGCACTGAAGAGAAACAAACCAGCAGAAAAATCCTTGCGTGTCTTACCTTGTAATGGGAAGAGCAGATGCCTTCAAACATATCTATATCCATACAGTCCATTCGTTCAGATCTTCCCAGTAATAGTAACTCTTACAGCTTCTTGTTTTCTTATTTTTAATCTGCCAGCTGGTGCAACCTGTAAATTTACAGAAGGGGATGTGTTACTCCAAGATGTTTATTCATCTCCTTCTAAAAGGCATTAAATTTAAATACATATGGCTCTGTGCCATGTGGCTCCTAACGTGCTCTCAGTGGAATGGATTACAGACCACAACGTTTCTGTAGGCTACTGATTTTTGAGAATACAAATAGAGGTCTCCATAGGATTTCTTTGCAGACTTTACAGGACCTGTGTATATTGTATTTGAGAACATGCTCCTACATGACACTCCTGACATAACTTGCATCTCTGGATGGTCAGTTCCTTGTCAATTTATCTGTTAACAGTTGATTCTTGTGGAAAGGGCTAAATTAAATTTAAATGCTACCTCAGGAATAGGAATGCTACTAGTGTGAGAATCTGGAGGTTGACAGAGTGCTAAAAAGTTTATGTTCAGCAATTAAGGTAACAAAAAGAAAGAAAACACCTTCCAAACAAGTGACTGCGAACACTCTTCAAAGTTCTTTAGATGCAGAATCAATTGGGGGACAGCAAAAAAAACAACAAAAACAAACCCCAAACAAACAGAGGGATCTATTTTGGTAGAACTACTAAGGGAATCACAGTGAGATTGCTCATATGTATCTACAGCTGCAGTACTGTCCAGGTATTTAAGTCTGGTCACCCAAACCAAAAGTACTTCTGAAAACTAAGCAACAGGTTCTGTGCTTGGGCACTGCAGTTTTTGTCAGCAGGGGTTATGAAGGAATCACTTATATGTTTGACTCCCTACCGCAGGTTGTACAGCGCAGGCAGCTTACTCAACAGGTACTTGTCCCCACCCTCAGTATCTTGATCCCCTAGTTCTATTCCTCAAACAGAACACATCTTCATAATGGATTTTACAAAAAAAACCCCAAACAAACCCACCCAGTTTCACAAAAGCTTGATTAGACAGAGTGCAATTATCTGTTTACTGACAGCCAGAGAGGCATTAGTTCAGAACCGCTTTGCTGAGCTGTGTTGAACTTCTCAAAGCATTTAGCTGCTTCAGTGTGAGATTTCACCAGAGACCCCAGTTCCAGAGTCACAGCACAGACAATGGGATGCACAACACCTGCTGCTTTCCATATTTTGGATGCTGCTGCTTAAAAATCTAGCCCTGGTCTCCACAGAAACTGTTTACAAGTATTTCAAAGGTTAGGACAACCTTGTGTACTCACAGTTTGCAGAGTATGCATCTTGTCAAGGCTGCTCCCTCACCTTTTTTTACCAGTGAAAATTGAAAATTAAACTCACTCAGTGAGACAGCCTAAAAATCATCAGCATTGATGTTTTCTACTATAACCACTTGTAGCCTTACAGCCTAGTATATATTACCACCATGAAGGATGGCACATATGGGCACTCCATCCTTTTATGGAAGAGCTGGCACGTCACACACTGATGGCACAAGGTACATCTGATTTAATTGTCATTTAAAGCTGAAACCCCTAATGGAGCCAGAAAAGGCCTTGATCCTGGGAGATGTTTCAAGCAAGCTGTGCCGCCTCCTCCTCAATGCAGACAGATCACAGATCTGAAAGGTCATGTACAATTACCCTGGAGTCCTTGACTCTGAAACTCCAGATAGCTCTGAACCTTACATAGGCTCTCCTGCCTCTGACAACTTTCAGGACTTGATTTCAGGGAAGTACAAGATTTGTGTTTCAGAAGTTCTGGCTAAAATGGTAGCTGGGACTTAACATGGAAAAAATTACAATATTCATTCTTATGAATTAAGCAGCAGAAGGTGAACTGCTAGGAAAAAAAATACTAAGAATGCCTCACTCTGCAGGCCAACTAAACATTTTCAGACTTAATTTTTATTCAGTCCCTGGTTTGGACTCTAATTAGAGCAAAACCTCCTTCTTTGAGACACTGGAGCATGTAGAGACTTGCACATGGAATCAATCTATATTGTGATTCCACTGTATATTATGATCATTGTAGCATGTTTGTGTTGTGATTTCAGCATAATGCTGTATCACTCTTCTATATAAAAATCCAGTGTAATGTCAAATATTGACAAATAAGTAAATCTGGTATTAAAAATTAAACCCTCCTGCCACCTCAAACCTGTTGGATAGACCAGAACCTGTAAGTCAGGATAGGCAGCTACCAAGTCTCCTTGGCATTACACAGCCAAGCATCTCAGTTAAAGTGATCAATCTCTCCCTGCAGCAAGCATGGTCCAAACAGGTGAGTGGCTACTGTTCCCTGGATGGTGAGCCAAAGAGACACTTCACTGAACCATGGACTAGATCGCTCAACTTGGCAGGAAGAAGAAGCAGGCTGAGAAAAGACAGTTGATGTATGGGATTTGGCATGCACCTAGATGCAGGTAAAGGGAATGCTGATGTCATACCACTCCCACAACACTACTGAAGGACCAACTGCAGTTCAACAGAAAAATTGGTTGCTATGTTCCAAAATCATACAGAATAAGGAGCCTGTGTATGCAGTCATGTCAGTTATGTGGCTGCAGGGATAGATATGAGGTAGGCTACATTGAAGAACAAAAAGGAATGAGCCAACAGCAGCAAGCAAGATAAAGAGTGAAAAGGCATCTAAAATGGTTCTTTCTTCATTGATCATGAAGATTAATTACCCTCACAGTACACAGGCTCTGCTCAAATGCTGATAAAACCAGAAATGAATAGGAGACCCTCTTGAATCTCCCATTATAAACAGAACAACACAACATCATTTTGTATTCAAACCATGGATGTATATTTTTTCCAGTCCTTTGCATACAACACATTATTTTACAGTGTTTTCCTACATAGTTATAGGCATCACATGAACTACAGAAAGTGCAGGTTAACTAAAATCTAGTGCCTTCAAGTGTCTGGTTACAGGATACACCTTCAACTAAAGCAGAGGGAGCTGCTTGAGAGATCATAGAACTGTTTTGTTTGGAAGAGACCTTTAAGATCAAGTCCCACCATTAACCTAACACTGCCAAACCCAACCACTAAGCCATGTCCCTAAGCATGACATCTACACATGTTTTAAATACTTCCAGGGATGTTGACTCAACCACTCCCATGGGCAGCCTCTTCCAGTGACTGACAACCCCTTTCTGGGAAGAAGTTTCTCCTAACACCCAATCTAAATCTCCCCTGGCCCAACTGGAGGCCATTTCCTTTCATCCTGTCACTTGCTACTTGGGAAAAAAAGACATCCACCTGGCTACAACTTCCTTTCAAGTAGTTGCAGAGAGCAACAAGGTCTCCCCTCAGCCTCCTTTTCTCCAGGCTAAACAATCCCAGTTCCCTCAGCTGCTCCTCATAAGATCTCTTCACTAGACCCTTCACCAGCTTTGTTGCTTTTCTTTGGACACACTCCAGCACATCAAGGTCTTTCTTAGATAACATACATCTTTGTTAGCTACTGTCTTGATTTCAGTTACACTGTTAATCTACATAGACATATTTAAAAAAACCTTAAAAATAAAGTTGGCCAATGGAGCATTAGCAATATACAATAGTGATTGTATTGCTTTTGGCTCCACAGAGGGATGCTAGCTCTACAACTTAAAATCTTACTGGGTGAAAATCTGATCTTAGTTTTCCTGCTCATGCACACCAAGTACTCTCCCTGCACCTCTAATCTGAAGCTGCAGAACATGCTGTACACTATTCCTTTAACATCTTGGTACAGATCACCTGGATCATACTACTGAAGTCTTTGAATATAAAAACCATTGATCAAGCATAAAACCCTCTATTTTATGTGTCGTGGGTGACTTTCAATCTTATGGAGGAAGAAAACATGACAGGCAAGGTACACAAAGAGCAGACAGGTACTGCTCTGTTGATTCTGACTGACCTATTTACAGTGGATGTAGATCTGGACCAATGATAAAGACAAAGCTGCCTCTACCTCTCAGATATGAAAAACTCCCAGTACACCTGTGTAACTTCCAAGCATGAGTTATATGCTCAAATGTACATGCATGGATATATTATGAAACCCCACAGTCTCACTGCACAACCTCCATTTTAGGACCATCATAGAGGACTCCTAAATGTAGCCCTGCATCATCCATGCTAGAGGACTACCACTGGATTAGTGTCTGAATTCCAGCAGTCCTTTAAGCAACCACAGAAGGCTTCTTCTTTCACCATCTATCCCCCCCCTTGTCTTCCACAGGTAAGATATTCAACTAGTGTCTTACCATAAAACTACATTTGTGCCTCTGAAGCATCAAAATACCTTTACTTAAAGGGCCTTCCTGGGAAAGTCTGCCTTAATAGACAGATCTTAGTAAAGTACAGTGAGCTGCCCATGTTATTAAATCACTCCAAAGTTATTGCCACTGCCAAGACCATTGAAAGAGGAAGTGTCCTGTCTGCCCTGGAAGCATAGATACCAATCTCAGAGCAAAATTCACACATCCTTTTTGATTCAAACTGACATCATTATATGCAATTGCAGGATGCATTAAATCCTGCTGAAATTACCAAGCACAGGAGCATTTGTGGATCAACATTCAGGATTGTGGTCCTCCCCAAATATCACTGTAACGAGGCTGAGGTAAGCCAGCCTGCTGTGAACAGTACACCGGTTCCAGTTGGTGGCTTCCACCCCCCAGCCCCTCCTCCTACACTTTTCTCTTTGTCCTTTTCTATTCTTCTTCCCTCTTGTTTGGTCCTCCTTCACCTTTTGTACCAGAACAGGCTTACTGGCTGGGAAACAGCTTAGCAGAGAAAGACCTGGGAGCCCCAGTGGAGAACAAGTTGATCACAAGCCAGAAGTACACCCTTGTGATGAAGGAAGGAAGGAAGACAGATCAAGACTCTTCAGGGGTACCCAGTGAAAGAACAAGAGGAAACAGGCACACAAACTGAAACACAGGCAGTTCCATTTAAACATAGAAATTCACTGCAAGGGGGAGTCATCTAACACAAGTACAGGTCACGGGGAGGCTGAGGAGCCTCAAGCCTCAGAGGCTGGGGATATTCAAGCCCAGCTGGACACAACCTGGTTTAGCCTGCTATAGATGCTTTGAGCAGAGGGTTGGACCAGACAACCACCAGAGGTCCCTGTGCCCTCAGTCATTTTTTGACCCTGTAAACAGAGCCCTGCTCCCTAACTATTTTTTAATTTACTTTGTTTAAACAAGCATGTTCCTTGCACAGCTAAGTTGAAAACCTGATCCTGAACAGTGGGACATGAACTTCATTTACCATCTCCATATTTTTATGGATGAAACAGTGACTTTGAAAATTAAACTAGATGTTAGAGATGCTCCTCACTCTAAGATACTACTCCTCTTACGCTTTTGTTAGAGGAAAAGCTCCAGTGGTCACTGCTCCATGCAGTAAGACCAGTAGCTTTGCTTACAGCATCTCATGCCTTGCCCACTTGTGGAATTATGTTTACATCTTGCCCTTTATATCATGCTCCCACGTGGAGACTGCCAAGCAACTCTAGTTAGCAAGTCTTTTCCTCCACATCATAGCACAATGGATAACAACTGATTTCTGACACAGAAGGAACAATGGAGATACGTATTAGCTACTAGGAAGAAATCCTTCCCTGTGAGGGTGATAAGGCACTGGCACAGGCTGCCCAGAGAAGCTGTGGCTGCCCCCTCCCTGGCAGTGTTCAAGGCCAGGTTGGATGGGGCTTTCAGCAACCTGATCTAGTGGAGGGTGTCCCTGCCCATGTCAGGAAGGGTTAGAAATAGACAATCTTTAATGTCCCTTCCAACCCATAGTATTCTCTGATTCTAATGGCTTCCTTGGATTATTCCAGGGAATGACAAGATATGTTTTGGTTCACTTTAACTCCTACTGATTTTAAGTTAACTGTATTCAGTATCACAGTCATAAATTTGCACCCTATCATTCAAAGTAGGTCTGTTTGCAGACACCACATTATCTTTAGTTGAGCTCCATCCAACAGGTGAGCTTTAGATACAAAAACTTGTAAGTTTGTTGGTTAGTAATTCACTTTTTTGTTAAGTAAATAGAGGCAGCCTTACCAGTTCATATATTTCACAAACAAGGGTGCCATTCAACAAGCCAATGAGTTTTTACACACGTCCATTAACTCCGATCAGAATAAATTGTTTGCACATACATACTCTAGAATTAATGTGCATATTAACTCACTCCATTCATATAGCAATTGATTAATCCATATTACAGCATGGTCAAAACCACTGGTCTAGGTATAATTCTCAAAGGAGAACTTGTTTACCTGCAATGAGCTAGACTGGAGCACGAGTTGGGTGGGTTTTGCTGCTGCAGCTGTGGTCCATCGGATGCCCACTGAAGGGTTGGGCTTAGCTAAACACTTCACTTACTATGGGCAGCTGCAGGCTGTGAAGAAATGCAATCTGTGCTGATTCAGCTTATCTGCTAAGGCAAAACTCAGCCCTAGCAAGACCTCCAAAGGAAGGCAGCAGGAGAGCAGACGCTACAGCACAGGCACTTAGGAATATTGCCTCCTGTTGCCAGCAGAGGAAAGATTGCCCAGTGTTTTCAGACTTTTAAAGGCAGTCAGTGTCAATACATAAAATGGCTTTAATGTATGCACATTATTGCAGCTATTTTAGCATTACATTGGCACATCAGTTTTATTAGCAGAAATAAAAGGCTTTGTCAACAATAGGCTTGAGTTGTATTTTGTTCAGCGTTACGCCATTGTAACTGCAAACCCCATATACAATCATATAATTGCATCTCCACCATTGTAACACTTCAAAATTGCATTCCCTCTTTCTTCATCGCTCCCACAGAAAGACCAAAGTTCAAACTACTCCATATCTGGCATTAGCCTAGAGAACATAAGTTTACAAGGGAAAATTCCATCAGTCCTAATAGGATTAAAGGTATTTCTGTAGTTTTCAAGTTCTCAGAGGTAACTATGTTGGGGTTTGGTTTTTTTGTTTTAAAGGAATAGGTGATGTTCACATAGTTGATTAGCATGCTCCACCACAATCAGAAGAGCTGGTAAGAATTTTACCATAATAATTTAATTGCATCAAAGATTACTTTAAGATTAGGACCTATGGTAAGTCTGCTACATAAACTACAAAAGAATAGGTCACTCTGGGACAACAGCATCGAAGGCAAAGGCCAGTTGCTTGCTTGTGTAGATTTCGGTTTAAACAATGTAGTTTTTTGAGTATTTATTTTGAGTATTTATTGAGAATATTTTCAGATGAAGGTAGCATCACTGATACTATACTGTCCTCTATTCCTGCAGTTTATCTGGTTAAAACCACTCTGTAAGAGCCAGAATTTAAGATGGGTTTGAACAGTTACATCTGCTTTCCAGTGGTACTGCTGCAAAGCATTAGGAGAAAATGACAGCTTTTTAAAAATTTGCCTTTGAGTTGCATTCCTTAATCTATTTTGTCCCCCCACCCCTCCAAAGCCAGCTGTAAAATGACAGCCCCATTTGTCAGACACACATTCCCATTGCTGATTTACCTCCCAAGACAGTCAAAGGGTCATTTTTAAACGTTAAATTGTCAATAGGGTGAAGAGGGACTGATCCTACTTGCTTTAATTAGCAGCTTTTTCCACAGAAGCCCCTCCATCTGAAGGACTGCCTCCCCAGACCTTGAAGGCTGGACTGCTTTCTGCAGTCGAGGTGGATTTTCTCCGTTAGATTACGTACTGTAGTCCTGCACAAGCACGGCCATTTATTCATAGCACAGTTCAGTTTCCTTCCCATTTCTCCCCCCTCTCTACAAGTCAGTTCCATCCTTAATTATTTCTCCGTAGCCGCTCTACATCTCCGTTACGACCCACCTATTCAATCCAGGCTTGAAAATACTTTCCTGAAACAGTCTCCTGGCCCCTCCTACTATTTGAGGAGAAATCTATCTAGGCTATCTCTCGCAAACCGCCTAGATAAAAGGTACTGCCTACCACAGTACTACAGCAGGCTTTTCCAGTTGGCTACGCTTCAAGACCCGTTTAAAACAAGGATGCCGCCTTTCCAAGGATGCGGCGACGGTACTTTAAATACAACACGCAAGCCACAGGCTCCCGGTCCGTTAGGGATATGGATGGAGCAGTATCGTGCCTTCGGCTGTGCGTTACCAACAGGCACCTCCGCAAACATAAGCTCACCGGTCATGGCAAGCGCCTCGTAGATCCTGCTTCGAAAAAACAAACCAACCCAGCGAGCCACGGAATAGCATCCTGCCTTCTGCAAGGGATAGGCGCTTCCCGCGGGGGGAGATGTTAATGTCACCTTCCCTCGCAGCTCCCACCCATTCAAAAAGAGCCGAAACCATCCATAGGCGAGTCTCGCTACGTGCCTGCCCCCGAAACTGCTTATTCACATAGAACCGAGCAGGAGGACAGCTACAACGCGGAGCTTTTTAAACCAAGCAGCCGTCCCTCCACACCGCGTTTCGCTAAGTAAGACGAAAAACCGACAGGCAAACGCACCTCAGCAGCGGAGCCACGTCCTCCCTTCCCTCCCTCCCCTTACTCCGGGGCTTGTATCGCCGACCCCAACCCCGCACTACCCGCCCCGGCCGGCGTCCGAGCGGCGGGCAGAAGGAGCGGGCGGCTGCCGGCACTGCTTACCTCCGCCGCGGCGCCGGCGGCGGCTCCCCCCGCGCTGCGGAGCGAGCGGCGCTGCTGGCGGGCGGGCGGGCGGGCACCGCCGCACGCTGCTGCTGCTGCTCCCGGGGCGGCGCGGGCGGGGCTCCCGCCGGCCCGGCCTCCCCGGGAAGGGTCCCCGGCTGCGGCAGGGCGGGGGGCGGGAAGGCGGCGGCGGCTCCGGCTCCGCCGCGGGGGGCGCGGAGCGGCGGCGGGAGAGGAGCGGGCAGCGAATGTAAATGAGGAGCCGCCGCTGCGGCAGCGGGGAGCGGCTGGGAGGGAGATTAGGGGCAGGGTTTTGCGAGGGCTGTATTGGATTAGCGGTAATTGCGCCGAAAGGGGAAGCCCGCTATTTAGGGAGGGGGCAGGCTGGGGAGGTTAAATGCGTAACAAAAGCTGTAGACGGGAGTGCGGTGTCCAATTGAAATTACAGGTAGTCGCTACAGCGGTTTGCTCCGTGCCGCCCCTTTCGCTACAAGGGGGGTGGGGAGGGGGATGCTTGAAATTCTGACGGTGTTTTACCGGTCTCGCTAACAGGGGGGCTGGGTGGTTTTAGGGCAACTCTTACAGTTTTGAACCCGGCTGGAAGAGAGAGACACACACGCACGCCCACTCACCCCCCACCCCCGAAGAAATTTGCCACCACTGAATTAGGATTGATTCTGTAGGGAAGGGAACGTTTCTAGGGGCATCGGTGTGGCTCCTCCAGGAAAAATTGAGCCCCAGGAGTGCAGATCCAGAAACAGCACAAGCTCCCATGCCAGATCCCTGCCCTTACCCAGCACGAGCTCCCATGCCAGATCCCTGCCCTTACCCCAGCACAAGCTCCCGTGCCAGATCCCTGCCCTTACCCCAGCACAAGCTCTCATGCCATGCCAGATCCCTGCCCTTACCCCAGCACAAGCTCTCATGCCATGCCAGATCCCTGCCCTTACCCCAGCACAAGCTCCCATGCCAGATCCCTGCCCTTACCCCAGCACAAGCTCCCGTGCCAGATCCCTGCCCTTACCCCAGCACAAGCTCCCGTGACAGATCCCTGCCCTTACCCCAGCTCAAGCTCCCGTGACAGATCCCTGCCCTTACCCCAGCACAAGCTCCCGTGACAGATCCCTGCCCTTACCCCAGCTCAAGCTCCCGTGACAGATCCCTGCCCTTACCCCAGCTCAAGCTCCCATGCCAGATCCCTGCCCTTACCCCAGCACAAGCTCCCGCGCCAGATCCCTGCCCTTACCCCAGCACAAGCTCCCGTGACAGATCCCTGCCCTTACCCCAGCACAAGCTCCCGTGCCAGATCCCTGCCCTTACCCCAGCTCAAGCTCCCGCGCCAGATCCCTGCCCTTACCCCAGCACGAGCTCCCGCGCCAGATCCCTGCCCTTACCCCAGCACAAGCTCCGGTGCCAGATCCCTGCCCTTACCCCAGCACAAGCTCTCATGCCATGCCAGATCCCTGCCCTTACCCCAGCACAAGCTCTCATGCCATGCCAGATCCCTGCCCTTACCCTAAGCACTGCTGCTTGCTGAACATGTTATGCCTTCTTTCCTCTTCCCTCATCAACCATCATTATTGGTTTGTATTTTTCTACATGCACCGATAGAGGGAAAAAGCCTTTCTTACTTACCTTTCTTACCCTGAGTTTTCTATTGCTACATCATTACTAACAGCCAACACAACCCTGCTACACCTATCTTCTGCCAGGGTCTTGGTCCTTATTTCCTGTTACTTCAGTGGGAATGCTGGGTGTGTCAGGAACCCAGGATGTAAGAGTGTGAGGTGGCACACACACAGCTTCAGGTGTACACAGTAGGTCGTAGCAATGAGTTGGATCCAGCTACCTGGTCGCTCAGCATTTCATTCCAGAGGCTTTTCCATCTATGCAGTCTTCCTTCTGATTACAGAGTCACTGCTGGTACAGTATTACCAACATTGAAATGACAGATTATTTGCTAAGATTTTCCTTTGCCAGTGTAAGAGTACTGACCATGTCTTTGTTTTTATAGCTCTCCCTTCTCTTTTCTTCTTTTGCCCAATCTTTCCTTCGAGTTGCTGTGTGCTAGTAACAAAATGAACATCTGAGTCCACGCTACACACCAACAGCTAACAACATCTGTAGTCAGTTATGTTTCCAAATCGGAGTACAAATATGAAATAATTAGGCTAAAAGTGCTGACTGAGCTGTAATAACTGAGTCACCCATTACTGCCTGTGAAGTGTAAGGTTCCCAGCCTCCTATACCACATGCAAACAGATATAAGGACAGTCTCTCAGATCAGCATCCTCAATGATGTCTGCCAGATTGTGGATACTCCAGCTTGTAATGACCACACTAAGTACACTGATCACCACCTTTTACACTCCATAACATAGTCAACAGCCTGTAGCACTATAGAGGAGAGAGAATTAGTGCTCCAATGTTTGGCAGCAAAGGGTCTGCATATGTAAAATAAATCATTCCAGCTACATTAAGTATCCAGCTAAGGACTGTGAAAACCCTGGATGTAGATGCCCAGTTCAGCTTTGCAATAGGCAGTGCTTTCTAGCAACCAGAGGGATCGAGCATGTCCTCCCTGAGGAATCTCTGCTTGGCACAAATCCTTTTAAAGCTAATTATTTTCTTTTTTGCTCTTACTGTGCAAAGGTAAGGTTTTACACACTTACCACACCTTCACTAGCAGTGAAGTTTGTTGTAGCAGGAATATTGCTGTGGTGGGTAACACAGGGCTTTGGCCCCTCACTGCAAGAAAGACATTGAGGTGCTGGAGTGTGGCCAGAGAAGGGCAATAATGCTGGTGAAGGGTCTAGTGAACAGGTTTTATGGGGAATTGTTTGGGAAAATGGGGTTCTAGCCTGGAGAAAATGAGGCTTCTTGCTCTCTACAACTACCTGAAAGGAGGTTGTAGCTGGGTGGGTGTTGGCCTCCTCTCAGGTAAAAAGCAACAGGATGAGAGGAAATGGCCTCCAATTGGGCCAGGGGAGGTTTAGACTGGGTATTAGAAGAAACTTCTTCACAAAAAGTTGTCGTCAGTCATTGGAAGAGGCTGCCCTGGGAAGTGGTTGAGTCACTACCTGGAGGTATTGAGAAGACCTATAGATGTGGTGCTTCAGGATATGGTTTAGTGGTGGACTTGGCAGGGGTGTTAGGTGAATGGTTGGACTCAGTGATCTTAAAAGCAATATCCAAGTTAAACAATTCTATGACTGTAGGATTCTATATCCTTGACTGACAGAGTAGATCTGATGCAAAGGTGGTGTTGGAAACCAACCTGTTCTTAGCTGAGAAATAACAAGTTTCTTTTTGCTAGAAATTAAATCTCAGCCCAGATTCAAGGACAAGAAGAGCATCAGTTTGGTCTTCCTGCTGCCCTGTATGGAATAAGGTAACAGTCTGAAGCCAAAAAGCAACCCTATGCCCTACACAGAGGAGGTTTGTTTGGCAGAATGTCTGTAACCTTTTACCAAAATTCTGTTCCATAAAGCTTTTTCTTCTATAGTTGCTTAGTGCAATTAGGAGGAAATCTCAGCCACTGAGAAAACATTAACCTATGGTCACATAGACCACATGCAAAACCCAGGTTTCATAGAATCATAGAATGGCAAGGGTTGGAAGGGACCCCAAGGATCATAAAGCTCCAACCCGCCTGCCACAGGCAGGGCCTCCAACCTCAGGCCTGGATCTACACAAGGTTGCCCAGGGCCCCATCCAACCTGACCTTGAACACTTCCAGGGATGGAGCATCCACCACCTCTCTGGGCAGCCTGTTCCAGCACCTCACCACTCTTTCCGTAAAAAACCTCCCCTTAATATCCAATCTAAACCTTCCCTCCTTCAGCTTTAATCCATTCCCCCTTGTCCTGCCATTATCCACCCTTTTAGAAAGTTGATTCCCCTCCTGTTTGTATGCTCCCTTCAGGTACTGGAAGGCTGCAATGAGGTCCCCCCGCAGCCTTCTCTTCTCCAGGCTGAACAAGCCCAGCTCCCTCAGCCTCTCTTTGTAGGGCAGGTGCTCCAGCCCTCTAATCATCTTTGTGGCCCTCCTCTGAACCCTCTCCAACAGTTCCACATCTTTCTTGTATTGGGGGCCCCAGATCTGGACACAGTACTCCAGATGGGGCCTCACGAGGGCAGAGTAGAGAGGGACAATCACCTCCCTGTCCCTGCTGGCCACCCCTCTTCTGATGGAGCCCAGGATACCATTGGCCTTGCGAGGTGCAAGAGCACACTGCTGGCTCATGTTAAGTTTCTCATCCACGGTGACACCCAGGTCCTTCTCAGCAGGGCTACTCTCAAGAAGCTCTTCTCCCAGTCTGTATCTATGTCTGGGATTCTTCCGGCCCAAGTGCAACACCTGACACTTGGCAGTGTTGAACCTCATTAGGTTCACCCGGGCCCATCTTTCCAGCCTGTCAAGATCCCTCTGGATGGCTTCATTTCCTTCTAGGGTGTCGACCACACCACTCAGCTTGGTGTCATCTGCAAACTTGCTGAGGGTGCACTCAATCCCATCATCGATGTCATTGATAAAAATGTTAAAGAGAACCGGTCCCAAGACAGACCCCTGGGGGACACCGCTTGTCACCGGCCTCCACCTGGACAGGTTTCACAGAAATCACTTGTCTGTGTTTAACATACCTGTGGTTAACCACTTTGAGGCAGTTTAGTAGTTTGTTTTTAACTAGCCAGTGTTAGCTATTCACAGGTTAAAAGATATTTTATGAAGAAGACTAAGTTTCAGCCTCTTCAAAGATCTATAGTTTAAGGAGAGGTTGTAGCTTGTCTCTGGTCAAAAGCCAGCAAGCTTGGCTCCTTTGAGGCACTATAATTCATAAGTAATTATAACGAACAAATGGGAAGGACTGGAATTTCTTACCCACTGGAACAAAATTAATTCTGATGTTAAAACTATAGTTATAAGAAATTTTCAAAATCCTCATGGGATTTGTAAAAGCATGAGATGTTATTCATCTTTGTACCTACTGCAAAATAAAACCAAAATAAATGGCAATTTTCCATGCTTAGAGAATCCAAATTGCACTGGTTTAGATAAAATTTGTCTTTGTAAAATAGCTGGAAGTTGTAATGTGGGATGAACAAGGGTATATACATGAATTATTTGTTCTGGAAGTACTCATTAGCACTCAAGAGAACTGAAGCCTGATGGATCTTCATCAGCTTTAAAGGGTCTGGATGAGATGCACAAGCAACACTGATCCAGTGTGAATAAGAAATTCCTGTAGGATCCAAAGGAAGAAGTTTGATTTATCTTCCTGAGCCTGCCACCAAGATAGCACATTTTTTCTAACATGCCAGGTCATTTCTCAAGCTCTTCTTTTTCTCTCCTGTCTTTGGCCAACTTGATATCAAGCCCCCTGCAACAGCAGTGTAAAACATCACAGAGGCTCAGAAAAAAATTGCCAATTCCAGCTAGGAATACTAGGCATGCTATAAAAAACCAACCAAAGTTACAGAACTGGAGTCAGCAAACTAATGAATGCAAAACTTTTCAGTCCCAAGCACAGTTACAAGCTGGGTGGGGAATGGATTGAGAGCAGCCCTGAAGAAAAGGACTTGGGGGTGCTGATTGCTCAACATGAACCAGCAGTGTGTGCTAGCAGCTCAGAAGGCCAACTGTGTCCTGCGTTGCATTAAGAACAGCGTGGCTAGCAGGTTGAGGGAGGTGATTCTGCCCCTCTGCTCTACTCTGGTGAGACTCCACCTGGAGTAATGCATCCAGCTCTGGGGTCCCCAGTACAGGAAAGAGCTGTTGGAATGAGACCAGAGGAGGGCCATGAAGATTACTGGTGGCTGGAGCACCTCTCCTATGATGACAGACTGAGAGAATTGAGCTTGTTCAGCCTCAAGAAGAGAAGGTTCCAGGAGACCTAATGTCCTGGTTTCAGCTAAGATAGAGTTAATTTACTTCTTAGCAGAGGATGGAATGCCATGTTTGGGAGTTAGGATGAGAGCAGTGCTGACAGCACCCTGACGTTTCTAGTTGTTGCCCAGCAATCAAAGTCTTTTTCAGACCTTCATATTTCTAACTAACGGGAGGGGACACAGCCAGGACAGGTGACCCAAACTGCCCAAAGAGGATATTCCATGCCAATTATGTCATGCTCAGTATAAAGGGGGGACTGGGAGGAGGAGGAACAGGCAACTCCAGGATGTGCAGTTTCTTTGGGACGGTCGGGTTCCAGGACGGCTCTGGGCTGTACGGCCTGAGCTGTGTGGTTCGGTGAGAGACTGCATTGTGTGTCACCAGTTTCGTGTATTTTGTGCTCTAAAGTCCTGTTACCATTGTTGTTCTTTTTTATCTTTTTCTGCTATTTTAGTAAACTGTCCTTATCCCAACCCATGGGGTTGGTCTTTTTTTCCCTCTTTACATTTCCCTTCCCTTCCCTCCTCCCAAGCTCCCCCCCCCCCCCCCCCTTCTTTTTGTTACAAGAACAAGCGACTGTGTGGGGATCAGCTCTCATCTGGGGCTAAACCACCATACCTAATTACAGCCTACCGATACTTAAAGGGTCCTACAGGAAAGGAAAAGAGGGACTGTTCACCAGGGATTGCAGTGATAGGACAAGGGGTAATAGCTTCAAGCTGAAAGAGGGTAGGTTTAGATTAGATGTTAGGAAGAAATTATTTACTATGAAGGTGTTGAGGTGCTGGTACGGGTTGCCCAGAGAGGTTATGGAAGCCCCATTCCTTGAAGTGTTTAAGGCCAGGTTAGATGAGGCTTTGGCAGCCTTGTCTAGTGGAAGGTGTCCCTGCCCATGGAAGGGTGGGGTTTGAATTAGGTTATCTTTGAGATCCCTTCCAACCCAGAGCATTCTGTGATTCTATGATTTTATGAGAATGTGCTCTACTGGACAATGCAAGAGTGATTCTATCGCCAAGTCTCAGAGCTACAGCCATGAGAAGCCACAGATGCTCCCTCTACAACTGTAACTATTCCTTCTCTCTGTAGACCAGTTGCATGGTGGGTAACAAACACCCAACAGGAGCCTATAAATATGTAATTTTAAAAACTGAATCAGTCTGTCACTAGAAGGAAGAAGTATACACAACTTATTACACAGTATTTTTCCACCCCCTTCTTCTTCTAGAAGGACTATAATTAGTCCCTGTTGCAGGAGCTGTACAGTAGTAATCCCTCTCCTCCTACATGCTTCATTTACAACTTGAGAGCTAACAGCCTATTAAGTTTTTAATAAATTACACTAAAATATTGTGGCACTGTTCTAAAAATAAAACCTGGTGATAAGTTGCTAAGGATATATTCCTTACTTGCATAAAACTATCTCTTAAACACATAGGGGGTTTTACAAAAATGTCTTGGCTTATAAACATCTGCAATCATAAATACTTCTCAGAAAAGCACTGGCAGTGAATCTGTAGTATTAGAGTCAGGTTTTTTTTAGAGGGGAAAGCATTTTCCTTTCACTATTAATCTCTTTTCCTTTCATCTCAAATTTAATTCATCTCTAGGTCTTTACAAAGTCATGAAATTATTCATGTGCTAAGAAGGATAAGGTGCTATGAAAGAATGAAAGACCTCATGAAGATTTGATAAAAGAAACAGTAAAAATACTGGGGAAAATATGGAAAACATTGAACTTTCATTCATTTTGGACCACATCATCAGCATGAGCCTGTTTTGAAAATTTTAAAAATAACACTTCTCATTTTGCATTCACAGGATTGATTTTGATGGGGAGTTCAGAATACATCAGACAGTGGAGTGTTCTTTTACTTTTGTCTTAGTAGTATTTACACTTATACTTAGCAGTGGGTCCCCAAATCTATGGTTAAAATATTTAACTAAGCTAGTCTGCTTTTCAGGCATCTTGAACATTCACCTGCTTCCCAGACAATCAGAAAAGCTATAAACTAGCAGCTCTAAGACTGAGTAACATTTACTTAAATCTCTGTATGTGGTCCTGGAAGTCTAAGGCTACAAACTTCAAAAACCTTACACTTCATATGTTGGGGTTTTCTGCTCTTTTCTGTCTCTCACAGTCATCTTTTCAGCCTGGAGACAAGAAGACTGAGGGGGGACCTAATCAATGTTTATAAATATCTTAAGTATGGGATGCGGGGGGAATCAGCCAGCCCCTTTTCAGTGGTCAGTGGGGACAGGACAAGGGGCAATGGCTGTAAGTTGGAGCACAGGAAGTTCCGCACCAACATGTGGAAAAGCTTTTTCCCAGTGAGGGTGCCAGAGCCCTGGGACAGGCTGCCCAGGGAGGTGGTGGAGTCTCCTTCCCTGGAGATATTCAAGACCCATCTGGATGCCTATCTGTGCAGTATGAGCTAGGGAGCTGCTTTGGCATGGGGGTTGGACCCGATGATCTCTTCAGGTCCCTTCCAACCCCTACAATTCTGTGATTCTGTGATTCTGTGATCTTTTAGAACTTGTAAAGAAGAGAAAGAGAAGGACAGAAGAACAAAAAGATCAGGTATGAAAGCCAAAGTCATTTACACGTAGGACATGCTTACATATTGAATGGCTTGAGGAAAGCATTCACAGATTTTGTTTTGATGCCTATTCATCAAAAAGGTAGCTGTTGATAGGGTAAAGCTGTTCTTGTGCTGTTTGTGTGAACATACCAGAACATGCCTCTAAGAATTTCATTCAGCAAATAATATCTTAAAGATAAAAAAGGAGCAAAATATTAAAAATAAAAAACCTTCCACAAATGACAACAACAACAACAAATTAAATCTTTCAAAGTTCTCAGAGAGGGAAGAAAAAACCCTAAGCCTTACAGAAGAATACAAAAGACACTGAGAGTGCTGTTCTTTGGATAAGACTACAGCTGCTTAGGTATTCTGCTGAAGACCACGAAGTATACAATTGAAAAGAGTAAACTAGGATATAAGTTTCAATGCTTGTTACTATTATTTTAATCCTGTCCTTTAAAAATTACATATCAGGTTTCAGAATGTGGATGTTTTTTCTTATAAATGTGCTGAAGAGACTATACAAAACCAGAGGTGTTGAGGATATACGCATACCTCACCCATATCATTCTGAAACACATTTCTGAGGATGCTCACTGGTAATTGAAAGTAAAAGCAGGGATATTCTGTTCAGCACAGACATCTGAAAGTAGTTTACATGGAGAAAAACATTTCTTACAATATGTCAACAAAGAAATGTGTTTAAAGAGGCCCTCAGCCATAAAGAATTCCTACTAATGTTTGAGCAATCACTGCCAACTGGAACTGTCTTCCTGAAGGGTCACCACATCACACCAAAACAATGGAGACTTAAATTTTAATTTCACCATGTGCCTGTCATAATCAGGAATAACAGTGGCACACCAGGGAAGAAACTTAGGACAGCAAGTATCAAAGATCCCTCTCCCCCATGCCATGCCTAAGTCTTTTCAACAGACCACACACCTTCTCATGTCCCATAAACTCTGGGGTTTTGATGATGCCTTTTCCTTCATCTTAGCAGTTTCCCTGATTTATGTCTGTATGGTTGACAGGTATGTTCCATGACTGCTTTTATGCTGGGGTTTCATATGTGCTTTCCAGCAAAGATCCCTGATGGTCACCTGGTGAATTGCTCTGCACTGGGAACTGCTTCAAAGCATCTTTGCAGAGCTTCCACTTCACCTTTGCACCCCAAAACAGCTGCTTGGGTGTTTGTGTATCATCCAGCCATCTTCCTTCAGGGAGGCTTTCTGCGAGCAAGTTTTCTTCATGTAAGTTTGAGCTAGTGCTTTCATTACAAAGATCCTCATACTGAAAACCAACGGGCTTTTTAAACAAGAAAAAGATTTGCTTACTGCAAGAACTTGCAGTAATCAAATATATCAAATATCAAAATATGATGGGGCTCAAATAGGTGGAATTTAGTTTTCAGTCATTGCCTGGGAACTAGATGTAGACCTCATGGAAACTTAGTGGTGTCAATTAAATTATTCTCAGAAGTACCTTGTGCCCAGCTCTTGGAAACATAGGAATAACCCCCCCCATGATTGTAATGGTAGAAGTAAAAGACTAAATAAAACTAAACACAGCTGCAGGAAAAGTTTTGATTAACTGTGAAAGAATATGAGATACAGCAGTAACAAGATCTGCAATTATTTTCCTATCTGTTACTAAATGTTCTTAACTAAGTACTTAATCCTGCAGTTGGGTTTTAATAAACCCGTATTAGGGCTGTTGTTATTGTGTCAACATCGTGATAAAAATCCAGGAGGCCTGCCCAGAGATCATCACCATAACAGCAAAAAGATAAGGCTTGCTATTTTCTTAATAAACAACAGATAAGTTACAAACTTCCCTTGTATTTAAAACCTCCCTCATGTCCAGAAACTGAACTCATTGCTGCTTTATAATTAGGACCCTTGCAGATTTCTTTATAATTGCTAATTACTTTTTAATCTCCCTGGCAATAAATAGCTTTTCTAAACTTAATTGATTTCACTCAGAAGGACTAACAGATTACCCAGGATTCTGCTCACCATCTGTCATGTAAACACAGGTAAAGTAAAATTTTCCTTGCTTTTTCCTCCTAAATTACCTCTCTTTTCCTTTGGAATTATTATGTCCAGATTTAGAGTAGCACGCTACAGGTTTTGGATAGATACATTTGTTTGTAAAAGAACTTTTCAGAAGCAGAAATGAAATCTCATTTTATATTTTCAATAAATTGCAGCAATCAAAAGCTGCCCTGAGAAGAGAATTCAAGCTTTATTCCTAAATGTAAAAATCCCTAAAACTACAAGTAGCTTCCAAACTAGGGATTGGATTAATTAATTCATATTATATTTCTCTGAATTAAGGAAACTAAAATATGTTACTTGTTGTCTTGTGAACTGGGCATTTCAAGGAGAGAAGGAAAAGAAAGCTCATGTATTCCCTCCCTCAAAGCTTCAGGCTGGTTTGTAATGAAAATTAATTGTCACGTAAGTTACAAGTCTAAGGAGGGAGACTTTAAAAACAAATGACTGATAAAAATTGTTTGCACTGTCCCTGATCCAATTAGAAAATTATCTCCATGCCATCATGGCACTATTATTTCTGGTTTTATGGAAATGTAACCAGTGAGAGCCTGCTGGATCTCTCCTTTACAGCTGGATGAAAGTATTTGAACAATTGCACTAACAAAACACTGTAATAGGCCTGTTTCGAGGGCTATTAACTCAGCCATGTAAAAGTCAGCATTTTGTAGAGATTTTTAAGTGCATTTAGTTACAAAACATCATGTAGGATTCTGATTCCCTAGTGCGTTACTTGTCTGCTGCTGTGACTCCTGGAAATCCTGCAGTCAAAGGAGCTTTCCAGAAGGATTCCACAACAGCCTCCATGTCCTGCCAACACTAATTTTTCCTTGCCTTGTCAAGGAAAAGAAAATGAAGATTTTTTTTTCCCTAAATATGACTTTCATTAGAAGTATGGAAATTTTTCAGTCAAATTTAAAATATGGCTAAGGTATCTGCCTTTTATTTTGTACTAAAAATAAATATGGGGTGCTGACAATACAAATAGAGTATGACTGCTTTCTTTGAAACAAAGAAAAAGAATATGTATCCCACTGAAACACCTGAAACGTGGCACATGAATTCTATTGTAGTATATGGATTTCTTCTGATTGCTTTTATCCACAGAGTGTTAGATTTTTGTTTACTGCGTAGATAAAAAGAAAAAAAGAGAATCTTCAGAGAGAGAGCTTTTCCTTTCTTTTAGTATCTTCCAGGGAAAAATATCCACTTTGTTCTCCATCCACTTGCCATCCTCCTTTCACTTACAATTTGCTGCTATCGTTGCTGCTTGCAAAAGGTTCTCAGCCATTTTTTCAAGAGCCAACCTCCTGAGCAGCCTCTGCTCATCAATATCCTATGCATTCAGGTATTTGACTTTTTCCCTTGTTTCTTCCAAAGTTCTGGAAAAACCAGCCCATAGCTCTGCAGTACAAACCTCCATCAAATCCTAGCTTTGCCTCATCGGTTCTGAAACAACAGTAATTCAATTTGGAGGCAATCCAGACTGCACTGTATTTTGTGCTGTGTTCTGTACAAGAAGCTTCTGATCAGTCAATGCCAGATTTTATTCATCTATTTCTATTACGTGTCAATAAACCAACCAAACAAAACCCTCTTAAGCACTGTGCAAATTATGCTGTCTGAGATGGTTAATATTACACAAGGCAGGAGTTGTTAATGGCAGGGCACGCTGGCATTGGTAGACAGCATTTGTCAAAGGGAAAATGGACTGAGTGACAAGGAGAGGGGTTTGGTAAAGGGAAAATAAGAGAATTTTTAAGCCCCAGTTTACATTTTATATATCATCCCCTATCAGCAACAACTCTAAGACATTGGCAGCTGATCTTTGTTTGGTAACATTAATAAAAGAGGATGGTGAAAACAGCTGCATTTCTAGTGGATATTTATCTATCTCCTAATGTGTATGAATTAGCTATATTAATTAACTTTGACATTAATTGCCAGACACAGCATTATGATCAGAGAAACCAGTCTTTTCGAAGAGCGTCATTCCCTGGTTTCACGTTGGGGAGAGCTCTGGGCTCAGGTGATGCACTGTCAGGCCACCCCTCGGGGACCCGTAACGACCCTCCTGCTGTCAGCCAGATGCAGTCGCAGGGTGACAGGTTTGCAGGTGCCGATAAGCAGGTCTTTAGCCTGTTGGCAAGCTCCATCAACTCTGAAGATACAATACAGAAAGCATGCACACCATCCAACTTGTCTTGATTTCAAAGCAAGTACAAGTTACTCAGTGCACCCAGCACAATTGCTGATATTTGTGAGAGTCGTGCAGAGATTTTCCTGGAAGGAAGGGATGGATCAGCAAATGTTTTGGCTTCTTATTCATATTCAGTAGAAAGGGAGGTCCTAAACGTCAATGGTTTTGTTTTATAATGTGTCACATTTTAAGGTGTTTGGTTAAACCTTGGTCACACTCTGAAATGATCAGAATCCCATGTGTTGAGATGGCAACAAGCCAACCCTTGGAAAGAAGATAGATGTATTCAGGCAGCGAAATTTGGAGTAATGATTCACCCAACTATGTGGCAGCAGTGTAAGGAGTCAGGCTGGTAGATGCTGAGTCTGGACTGGTAGGAGCAGGACTCCTTTGCCTTGAAACAACCAACCTGAGTGTGACTTTGGATTCCTTCACTAGGAACATCATGCCATGCCTTGAGTTTGCAGGAGAGACAACAAACGTTTTCTGTGTTGTGTGTACATGCACACATACAGCACTAAATAAATGTGATTTGCAGGTCAATTCCAATTTTTTCAGCATTTGAGGCAAGCTTCTCAGCTCAAAAGCAGGGATTTTTCTTAGACCATTTAAGAGTTTACAGTGCTCCCATCTCTCCCGTAACTTCCCTGCTGCACATGGAAAATGGACGTTTCCCATCTATTTGACTGGTTCTGTTTCTAATGCTAAATTCAACCTTGTTATTAACCACCCTCTAGCAATTCACAGTCCCACAACACATCAACCAAGCTGATCCTAATGGCTTTACAGGCCTGTGGCCATATTCTGAGACTTTGAAGTTAATCATTTTGCTTGAATAAGGACTTCAGAAATGGTAAAGCATTTGGTTAAGAAATGTAGACACAGAAACAAAAAATACAATGTCCCTGCGTACCCCTTCTTCTCTTGAAGACAAAGTAGAAATATTTGCCTCATTCTTTTCTCTTCCTATGCAAATGTCTGTGGTTTCATGAGGTTTACATTATTAAAAATTATCCTCCCAGGCAAAAGTTTTAGAGTCAACTGAATGTGGCTCATTTTCAAGTCAATGAGTTCTATTTGAACAGTCAAGTCATACAAGTTAAGATAGTAGAATAAGAAAGCAATAATCTAGTAATAACAAAGTGGGAAGAAGTATGAGTACTTATTAAACCTCTCTCCCTCAGGACTGCACAATTATGTCCAAGTTTTAAAATATGCTGAACTTCAACTTAAGTCTTGTGCAAGTAATGGAGGCAAAATTTTAACAGATTCACACAGTTAACAGTTTCATTAATTTTGTACTTGTTTGGGGTATGTATTCTTTTTCTTAAGCTGTCATTCAAAAGGAAAATTAATTAAGGAAGAAGTAAATGCAGCATTGTATTCTGTCAAAAAGGATGTGCATGTGTTAGTGCTGTTCATTTTTCAATTAGTTTTGTCTTAAAGGAGGACCATGAGTAGTTTTTCCCACTGCAGTTAATGCTGGAAGGATTGAAGGAAAGAATGAAGAAATGAATAGAAAACAAAGGACATTTGTAAAAGATCAACTAATATAATCTGTCTGTGGAATTTAAGTACTCATGCAACACATGTTTGTATTCAAAAGTTTAAATGTCCCCTTCTCTTTCTGAATTTATTTTAGGAGACACTGACCACATTTTAGCTTTGATGTAAACCAGCTTCAATTATTTAGTATGTCCATGTCAGACAGCTGAATCTTCAGAGCTCACCCACTATTCTTCAGTAAGAAATCTCTAACCTCCTTCTTCCTCTACCTTTCCAGGTCTCCTCAGCCTCATCACAGACTAAGGTTAGACTTTAGCCAACTAATAATCAACTTCTTCCAACCAGTGATCTTATTTATTCAATGCTTTTTGATTTATAATGCCATTCAGTGTGGCACCTGCCTCATCTCAGCTCTATTCAACCTTCTCCGATGGCTTGCTAGGCACTTGTTTATTCATCTCCTCCAAGAAATTCTTTACCCAATGGAAAGCTGCAATTCTCCATTCCTGAGAGGGAGGAGTGAAGGAACCTGTTTTTCTTTGTCAGCTGCATGCACATGCATATATGCACATACATATATTTTCATTACTCACTACAGGTTTTTCACAAAATCTTTCTCATGAAAGCTTCTCTGTCTGGCTCTCAAGAAAAATCTGTGTTCTCACATTACCCATATTCAAGTCAGGTCTGACCTATCACTATTAACACAAACTAGAATTGATTCTCTTAATTCTTCCTATTTCTCCTAGCCATGGCAAGAAAAAATATATGTGGAACAGAATACACCAAGGCAAGAGAAAATTTAGTCCAAAGAGACAAGCTTGGTCAAATGCTTTTCTGGACAGCACCACAAATTATAAAAAAACTAAGAAATTAAAAAGTAAAGCCACAGTCATGCTTACATAATGCTTACCTACCAGTGTTTTTCTACTTCCATGGCTGCTACTGTCTCTCTCATACCTTAGCACTCTTTATATATGCACTAGGTATAATATATATGTGGAACATATACTTACAGAAGTGTATATTTCTAGCTCCTGAAGAACATTTTGCCCTGTGTGGTGGTTTAACCTGGCAGGCAGCTAAAACAACCACACAGCCATTCACTCACTTCCACTCACCAGAGAGATGGTGGAGAGAAACAAAAAGAAAAAGGTAAAACTTGTGGTTGAGATAAAAACAATTTAATAGAACAGAAGAGAATTGTGATACTACAGCCACTGCTACTAATAATGATAAAATAATACACAAAAAAGTGATACAGAGCACAGTTTCTTACCACCCAAAGCCGATGCTCAGCTAGTTCCCATTCTGTGCCACCTCCTGGCCAGTTCTGTAAGTTATATACTGAGTATGACATCATATAGTTTGGGTCAGATGTCCTGGCTGTGTCCCCTCCCAGCTTCTTGGGTTCCCCCCTCCTTCTTGTTGGTAGAGATGGTATGAGAGGCTGAAAAGTCCTTGACTGCTTAGCAACAAGTAAAATATTAGTGTGTTATCAACATGATTCCCATCCTAAATCCAAACCACAGCACTGTACCAGCCACTAGGAAGAAAATTAACTCTACCCTTGCTGAAGCCAAGACACTGTTTTACCCAAGGTAAGTTCAGAACAGATTCCTCTGCATCTGCCAGTAAAATTTGTGCTGAAGTTCAGCCCTGAGCTTTGGTTCACTACAAGAAAGGCTTGGAGCACAATTTTATGAACTCTAGAGTTGAGAAAGTTAAAAATCAGATTTGCTTTAAAAATCAGGCTTGCTTTAATTTGGGTTAAAAAAAAAAAAATCCTTCTTCTGCATGGATCTAAAGAGGGAGAATCCAATAGGGACAAAGACACCTTCTTGCTGTATTGCAAGTTTGCTCCTGCTCTAGATGGTTGCCCAAAGATCTCTCATAAGTCACTATGGTTAATTGTGCTTTGCAGCACAGGCTAAAAAGACCATGCTGTTAGTAATAGGGGGTATGCCTCCAAACCCTCTGACCTGTTGAGCAGCGTGCTCAGCATCTTCATTGGCTTTACAAGACCTTTGGTGCTGGTCCTGTCCAGCTGATATCAATATGAGTCCTGCTGTTGACTCCAAAGATGAGGAACTTATTTCAGACATGTCAGAATTCTGCTTTCTAGATTTATTTTTTTTTAGCTTCAACAATGGTTCTACCTGCTCTTTGCATGTTGCTTTCTTTCTATCCCATTCTGCAGAATGACAAAAAATAATGACCTGGTTATAAATAACTAATGCCCCTGAATAAAAGGGGAAATTAAATGAAAACTGAGAGATCTTTGGCATTAGATCAAAACCTGCTAGGGATAGTTTCCTTTGGAGTGTAATTGTAATTGGCAAAGTTTGTGGCTTAAGGGCAGGGGAAATAAAAGGAATATAAATCAGGGAGGGAAAAAGCCCACTTTAAAGTTTGCATCTCATTTTGAAGTTATATCTGTTTCCATGACACTGACAGCCTTAGTAAATTTATAGCAGACATACAAATAGTATTTTGTCCATAATGTGAAAAAAACTAAAGAGAACTGAGTAACAAAGGCTTAAGGAAACATTAAGAATAGCATGGAACTGCACCAGTCAGTCATGGATGGGACCAACAACAGTGCTAAGTGTTTTACAGAAATCATAAGAAATAATTCCTTCAGAAGATTCCTGGGGAGGAATAACCGCATGTATCAGTAGAGGCTGGGGGATGACCTGCTGGAGAAGAGCTCTGTGGAGAAGGACCTGGGGGTCCTGGTGGATGACAGGTTGGCTATGAGCCAGCAGTGTGCCCTGGTGGCTAAGAGAGCCAATGGGATCCTGGGATGCAGCAGGAAGAGTGTGGCCAGTAGGTCCAAGGAGGCGATCCTCCCCCTCTACTCTGCCCTGGTCAGGCCCCACCTGGAGTATTGTGTCCAGTTCTGGGCTCCCTGGTGTAAAAAGGACAGGGATCTCCTGGAGAGAGTCCAGAGAAGGGCTACAAAGATGATTAAGGGCCTGGAACATCTATCCTATGAGGAAAGGCTGAGAGAGCTGGGGCTGTTCAGCCCAGAGAAAAGAAGGCTGAGGGGGGACCTAATCAATGTTTATAAATATCTTAAGTATGGGGTGCAGGGGGAATTGGCCAGCCCCTTTTCTTTGGTCAGTGGAGACAGGACAAGGGGCAATGGCTGCAAGTTGGAGCACAGGAAGTTCTGCACCAACATGCAGAGGAACTTTTTCCCAGTGAGGGTGCCAGAGCCCTGGGACAGGCTGCCCAGGGAGGTGGTGGAGTCTCCTTCCCTGGAGATATTCAAGACCCATCTGGACGCCTGTCTGTGCAGTATGAGCTAGGGAGCTGCTTTGGCAGGGGGGTTGGACCCGATGATCTCTTGAGGTCCCTTCCAACCCCTACAATTCTGTGATTCTGAAATTCCCTAGAGCTTTGTAAGGTATCCAACCTTTTTGTCTGGAAGGACACTATGCCCTTGCAAAATACCTGTGTGTTTGGTACTGGCTTTGAAGCAAACAGCTTCAATTTGCAGAAATTAGTTTTCCTTGCATTTTACTTAAAAGAAAATTTTATTTTCAAGATCTTTGTGTAAACCAGCAAATATTTGGGAAATATTAAAGACTTGAATGTTTGTGTATAGGTAGTTTTAGTGAAAAAAGAAGCTAGCTAAGAAAGTATGCCTGGAGTATGCTCTAGCAAACAATTCTTACCCATTGTCATCAGACGCCGTGATTACAAAAGTAAATAGATAGTAAACAGGACATAGTAATTTTCCTGGTCTTACCACCACTCTTGAGAAACTGGGATGATTTAAGGAGATGACCTGGGAGGGATTTCCTGTTCTTCTGCTGGAAGAAAGATTGTGTTTCTTCCTACTTAAAAACCTGCCCAAGTTCACTAAAATATAAATGAGTACACTTGTATTTTTCTGCACATTACTCGTGTTTGAATGGATAAAGTGAAGGAAGACACAACTGAAAAACAGACCTAAGTTTGTTCAAAGCCTGGGCAGATTTACAGTTGTTGATACAAATGAGGGTTTATTTTAAAGCTATATATCTACAGTAAGAGATCATGGGGGAGTCCAGAGGCTCAGAGTTTCAGTGTAAGGTTCTGCCTGATCCAATGTACATTATACACCCCTGGAAATAACCTGATGCTGATAAGGAGAGGCAATCTTTATGCATTTTTTTAACAGAAAAATACAGGTGAGTTTACCACTTGCTTTACTAGCCAGAAGCAGTTCAATTCTCTCCCTCTCTCATTTTTACTTTGTCACCCTCTATATCCTGGTTGTTAAAAAACAATTCTTCTCTCCTAGCCTGCGTTATGTTGTTTTAAAAACTGTTCCTCAGAAATCATCTGCCTGGATTTAAATGTTCTATTATTTGCATGCTTCTGAGAATGCTGCCTATTTGTCTTTGAAAGATCTGGGGTAAAGTATTAGTAATACTAAATAGAAATGGGAATGAGTTATCTCACAAGAGGAATTGATTTTTTTGGAAGGGAAAATAATTTCAAGGAATATTGTATTCAGAGAGAAGATAGTTCTACGAGTCCTTGATGGCATTAATAATTTATATTTTATTTTAGTTTTATTTTATTCAAATTTATTAAAATTACTATTAGTTATTTATTTGCATAATTTATCATTATTAATTTAATTTAATTTAATTTATTGAATCTAAAGAAAATGAAAGCAGTAGTAGTGGATTTCAATGCATAGAGTTATATAATCCTACTTCAAAATAATATAAACCTTTATAAAACTCAAATGACCTCCAACTGCACCCAAAAATAAAAAAGCTGATAAAATGATGTTTCTATAACTCTAATCCCTAATTTTTACCCACTTTGCTAAAAATAAAGATGACAATTGGATGACATTTATTCACACTGCAACTACCTGACTACATACGTTGCTCTGGTGTAGAACAGAAATGCATGATCCTGACTGAAGGCCAGATGCTGCAATGAACATTTGATTACAGGAGTGTTTTCATAAGTCTGCTGGAGCATGGTTATAAATAGGTTGTGCTCAGCATAAGTCAAGCATGTAGTTTTTGCCCCATCAGGCAAAAAAAAAAGAAGTATCGTTTCAATTTATGTTCTCAGTCTTTGTTTGGATAACTCACTTGTTAATCCAATACAGGCAGCAAACAATTCATGGCATTTTTTCTTCTCTTATTCCTGTCAGTCCTAAGAATAGAGGGGGCTGTGGTTTGTTGTTGCTCTGGATCATCACTGAAACACATTTATTCACTGCTGTCTCAAGGTTGATGAACAGGTGTATTCTTAAATCTTCATTTAGTTTTCAGTGAATCATTTGGATGTTTCTGAGCTCAGTGTCTCACTTCCACTCCTTCATGTCATTCAGATTTCCCCTGTGCTGACAGGATTGCCATGCCACATTAATTACTGCATATGACTTTGCTTTGCTAGCAAGTCATGAGTTGAGGAAAATATGATGCATAAAAGAAGTATTGTTGTAAAGCAAGGTCTGTAGGACAGGCACATCCTTTTACAAGATCAAATGATAGAGTTAGGAAAAAGGGACAAGTTTCCATGCACAAACATGTGAAGCCTAATAGCTTGTCCCAACCATATTAGCTGGTTTAATACCATTCCCCAAAAGCTTTGTCTCTTTATCACACACACACACAGATACACACAGACTACATCTTTCTGCCTCACACATTAATTTCAAATGATAATTTATTGGTATTTCCAGTTTTTATCTAGGAAATAAGGGGAAAATGTGGCGACCGGCAGAGAGCAACATGCAATTCGATATGAATTTTAGGTGAAGCCATTATATGAGGTGAAATCACACAGATTATATACCTTTATTACCGCACTGTTCACACCATATTGATTGCTTAGTAACTATAATGAGTTCTGATAAACCTATCTTATAGCTAAACATCCTTAGTTTACCTCTAATACCTAAAAGCATCCGCACACCTGCTGTTTTGACCCTCTTGTTATGGTTGGTTCCTAACATGTTCTGTTACTCCCAAATACCTTCCCATAACTGCTTCTTGGTTTAGGGCAGCCTGTACACCTATCAGCAAGGCCGCTGTGTTTTGAGAATGTGATTATTAGGATCCTCTCAGCATGAATAACTTTTCCTGTCTCATGGGAACAGAAGAATATTGTCAGGGCCTATGTCTTGGGTGAAGAGAGCTAGGCCGCTAGCAGGCCCGCTGTCTTCCCTGACAGGAAAATATTTAAGAAAAATTATGAAGAGCTAACTCTGGGTTTCCCTGAAACTGCACAATGTATTTAGTTACTTGCAGAGGTTGTTATAGAGTACGTATTTGTGCACACAACCGTCTGCAAATTTTTTGTGAGATGACTGTGATCGAGGTCCAAATCGATAGACCTTTGGGCTCCATGTATTGGGATCATGACAGATTTTGAGCTGCTCTGTGCTGATTTACATTCTCACAGGTTATTCTATTGCTGAGATATTTGCTGCATGAATCTATTGACATGGTGTGACAGCTGGGGACAAATAAATGGGAAGTACTGGAAATGTTTAGCAACTTGTCTGGGAAAAGACCTGTGAAGAGAGGACAAAATCCAAGGTTGTTTCTGAAAGAGTGATAGATTGGAGAAACCAAAACAAGAAACAAGCATTTGCTAAAGTATTGGAGATAACTAGGGAAGCAGGAGACAAACATCTAGTTCAGTTATGATAGACATACATGGCCTATTTCAAAACCTCTTGCTATAAAAGTGCTGTTCTCACAGCTAGAAAAAGCTAGTAGGAAGACTGGGAGGAAGACTGCCTGGTTATTGTACTCAGAATGGTTTTCACAGTTTTGAAGAGAAGATGCAGAGGTATCTGAACTTTGTTCTGCAGACAAATGACGAGGCTGAACTTTGAATAATGAAAAAATGCAAAAAATGCAAAAAAACCCCCCTGAGAGACATATAGCTTTGCAAAGGTACAATTAATTGCTGCTTAACACACAACTATAGTATTTGGGAACACATGATAAAAATAAATGCTCCAGATGTTCTCTGCAGACTTTTCCCCACATTTTTTGCCCCTGACTAGGATTTGGTTCCCCATGTATAAAAAACATCTCTAAGCCCCCAATCATCTGTCCACTAGCTGTTATTGTGTCCTTATTACAAATTCACCTTGACAAATTGTTTCAAAACCCTTCAGGCCTGAAGGTATCTCTGGATGCTATATAAGGAGTAAAATAATTTAAAACATTTTTTTCCTAACTCTTAACTAAAAATACACCCTGTTTCTGAGTCTGACTATATAAAATCCAAGAAATTTGGCTGCTGTGTTCTTACCTTCACAGTCATCAGAGAAATCATCACCAATGCTTTTAATAGTGTTTTTTCTTGATGAAAGCAAGAAATTCTTCTCCAGGCAGGTGACAAGCCAGTGAAGATTTTTTAAAAATTTTTCATTCTGAGACAGAGTGTCCCCTATCTCTGTCTTATGTTTACCATGCAGATTAAAGCAGAGATCTCACTAAAGGAAGAAGACACTTACTATGCCAAAGACTATGGTGAGTTGCTGGACTACTGAGCTGGTGGTTCCAAAGTAGGACCCAGGTTGATAGTACTATAGAACAAAGGGAGATATTCATGATACTAATGGAAACAACAACAAACAACTTGGCTATTATGATCATAGGATCAGGCCAAATTATAGAATGGAAAAAGTCGTTCAAAGGTAGCACTTACTCTGGGCCCCAGGGAAATGAGTCTGGCTCAACTGCTGCCCATGCCAAAAAGAAAGGGATCATCTGAGAAAAATTAATGCTTTCCATAAGCAAGGTTGACATTGGCAGGGCTTATACCATCCCACAATAATGCAGTGGACATAGCCAAGATTAATAGACTTCATAAATCATGATCTATATGATAAGATAATAGAAAATGCTCACCTTTCTAGCTCAGTTATTCATTAGAGTAAGACATGGTGATTTTTTGAAGTCCAGAGAAGGAAGAAAGACTTGGACAGGTTTCATCAAACTGTGAACTCCCTGGCTACGTCCTATGCATGTTGATATTGCTGTCAGATCACTTCTGCAAAGCGGTGAGCACACCCTGAAAGGTGTTCCTTACCTCCTTCTCCAAGCATACTCAGGTGCTGACTTCCTCCTTTTGCCTTAGACTCTGCTACATCATTTTCCATTACTAAGTTTGTCTGCTAACTCCACGTGTGGGCAACCTTTGCAAAGTTCTCCAATTGTTATTTCCACACAGCTGGCTCCTTTCTCTTTATTTCTAATATACAAGCAGATCACAGAATCACAGAATTGTAGGGGTTGGAAGGGACCTCAAGAGATCATTCCGTCCAACTCCCCTGCCAAAGCAGCTCCCTAGCTCATATGGCACAAATAGGCGTCCAGACAGGTCTTCAATATCTCCAGGGAAGGAGACTCCACCACCTCCCTGGGCAGCCTGTCCCAGGGCTCACTGGGAAAAAGTTCTTCTGCTTGTTGGTGCGGAACTTCCTGTGCTCCAACTTGCAGCCATTGCCCCTTGTCCTGTCTCCGCTAACCACTGAAAAGAGGCTGCCTTATTCCCCCTGCATCCCATGCTTAAGATAATTGTAAACACCAATCAGGTCTCCCCTTAACCTCCTTTTCTCTAGACTGAACAGTCCCAGCTTATTCAGCCTCTCCTCATAGGGGAGATGCTCCAGGCCCTTAATCATCTTCGTAGCTCTTCGTAGATATGACATAGTTTCTATATTCTTGGTGTTTATTGTTTTATTCATGCATTGTGGCTTCTTTTCTGACCATAAGGAACACAAAAGCTGTGGTTTTGTCCATTAGCATCATTGCATGTGCCTCTCGGGCCATTCATGCTGAACTATCTGATGCCCCTCTGTGGTTGCCCTGTATAATGCTTATTGCAGGTAAGGAACAACAAAATTGTTCTTAATGTTATGTCTACTGCCACACAGCAATCCACTCTAAGGAGGGACAACTGCTCCCTCATTCTCCCCATTTCTCTCCTACGGCAGACCTATGGTCATGGTTTTCACTAGCTCAGGAGAATCATGCAAGCACTGTACTTGACACTGGGAGCTAAAGCCCAAAGCCACAGGACCTGCAGCAGATACTGCACCAAATCAGTATCTATGCAGTTCCTCACCATCATGGTGATAGGCACGACTGTCACCCAGATCACAGAATCACAGAATCATAGGGGCTGGAATGGACCTCGAGAGATCATCAGGTCCAACCCCCCTGCCAAAGCAGGTTCCCTAGGACAGGTCACACAGGGAGGTGTCCAGACGGGTCTTGAATATCTCCAGAGATGGAGACTCCACATCCCCCATGGGCAGCCTGTGCCAGTGCTCTGTCACCCTCACTGTGTAAAAGTTCTTCTGCCTGTTGGTGCATGATGAAACAAACCTGATCCCTTTGGTCTTTGCAGATCACTGAAAATCCCAATAGTTTTGATGAGATCACTTCCAGTGTATGGAGGCCACAGTAAGTTATCTGTGCCCAATCTCTGTCACCATATTGTCATGAAGGTGATGGCTGTGCATTGATAAACCAGAAATGCTGAGTGCTACATGGCCTAAAAAGTTCAGGAATCCCTGGCCCAGAACCAGTGCAACTTGGATAATTATACTCTAAAGACTTAAATGCCCAACAAATTTTAAATGGTTTTGTGGGGTTTTTTTTCTATTTTGTCCTCTAAGCCTCATTTTCTTTGCTACTTTCTCTTATATAAAGCCCCTCATAATTATGCAGGACACAAATCTGGAGTCATTAAACACACATGTTGCTATGTGTGTATACCTCTTTGATGTGCTTTGAGGTGAAAGGCAGTATATTAATGTGAGATTACTATCTGTTCTTCAATAAGAAATCAAAGGGGAAGAAGATCAAGAGGTAGTGATTTCATATAAAGCCACAATGAGAGGTCTCTGTCTTTATGTTTTGTCTACCAAGTTATTTATAACCTGTTATTATCACTGCCCTTTCCACAGTATAACTAGGTTTTGCACTGTAGATTATTAGAGTGTTTATTCAGTATTGGTCAAAATTTAAGGTCCTAATTAATTCCTAGTACAAGTGAAATGATTAAAGTCAGTCCCAGCTTTATCTACAAACGGAGAAAAACCAGACTGTTTTCTCAGCACCTGGCCTACTGCTTTATTTCACAGTTCTATTGTCATCTTTATCTTCACTGCTTTTCTCCAACATACAGCATTTCCACTGGCTTTGCATGAGAATGAGACTAACAGGGATATGTCATCCCTTGGAGAAGCTTTGCCAGGACCAGCTAAGAGATAACACAGACCAACACTGTCTTTTGGTACCACACACTGCTTTTTTTCCCAACAGATCTAATTACGAAGTACTGCTTAAATTCCTTCTTGTTTATATCACATTGATTTCCAGAGAAGGCTGACTAAGTGAGGGTGAAAAATGAGAACTGATTTCAGGTTCTGATCTCACTTTCAGCAACCACCAATATTTAAGGACTAAATGGGGAGATACCATCAATAGCAAAATGCACTGAAGTGAGATGGCACAATTTCCCATGCTTTAGATGCAGTATTTCAGTAGCAATAGACAAGTTTATCCCTACATTAAATATCTAATTTCAGTTTGCATTGCAGAGTTATTGAAAACTATGATGGAAAGCAAAAACTTGAAAAAAAAAAAGGAAAGCAGCTAGTGGGAGCTGCTTTGTTTCTGGGAATCTAACAACAGGGTATGCAATACCTAAATTTCTGAATTGAAATTTGAGAGCAATAAAGGGAGTTTGACCTTCTTGCAGTTTAACCCCAACTGGCAACCATTACGTAGCCTCTCATTCACCCTCCTCCCTCGCAGTGAGATGGGAGAGAGAATCAGAAGAGCAACAGTGTGAAAACTCATGGGTTGAGTCAAAGACAGTTTAACAGGTAAAGCAAAAGCCTCACACACAAGCAAAGCAGAACTAGGAATTCATTCCCCACTTCCCATGGGCAGGCAGGGGTGTTCAGCCATCCCCAGGGCAGCAGGGCTCCATCAAACAGTAACAGTAACTTGGGAAGAAAAATGCCATCACTCTAAAAGTCCCCCCCATCCTTCTTCTTCCCCCAGGTTTATCTGCTGAGCATGACACCGTATGATATGGAATATCTCCTTGGTCAGTTGGGACCAGCTGTCCCGGCTGTGTCCCCTCCCAACTCCTTGTGCATCCCCAGCCTACTCACTGGTAGGGGAGCATGAGAGACAGAAAACAGAATGCTCTGTGTGAGCATTGCTCAACAGTAAAGAAAACTTCTATGTGTTTTCAACACTCTTTCCACCCAAACCCAAAACACAGCCCCATGGCAGCTACTATGAAGAAAATTAACTCTATCCCAGCCAAACGCAGGACAGATCTCAACCAAAATACTGGATCCAAACTCTGAAACTATATTTGATATTTTTCCTCCCTATCTATCCTTGCCTTTTATCTACAAAGTGTGCTGTTCCAGATTACATGATTACAGTGTCATCATATTTCTTTGACTCACTCACAAGGAGAGTTGGATGTGAAACCAGACTCAGATTTTTCAACTCAGTTCATGTCACAGTGCATGGCTGGTATAAAGTTTTATTTCATTTACCTCTATATTTTAAATATCTGAACAGACTAAGTCCCACATACATTGCAATTAAAGTAAGAAAGATAAGTATATAAAATCTCAGAATTTCATTACACAGAAATATTTGGAAAAATAATTTTTCCATCTGCAGACTAGTAGAGAAAAAAAAATTACTTCTTTTTTGGTAAATGCCAAGTGTTTCATGTACTGCCTATAAGCTGCCAACTTTCCCTTAGTCTACATACTAAGTGAAATATGATTTTAAACTCAAAATTATATCACAGGACAGAAACCATACCTATAAACCAGGACAGACATCCTTCTGATGAAGTGATAACCAAGTATACTTCTTTTACCTCATGGTCATTCAGACACTAATAAAAAATTGAATGACCTCCACTACTGTACCCAGTAAAAATTATAATATCTGAGCAGTCAGCAGTTAGTTCTGAGCACTGCCAAGTGCTGTTTTTAGCAGATGAATATGTATCATTCATTTCTTAATCTCTGTTGTATCATTGTGCAGACATCACCAGCATTTTACTGAAGACACAAGCTTGTTCTGGATCTCCCCTAAGGATTAGTTTAATTTATGGAGGAAGGAGCAGAATCTGTGCTGACAAATCATCACCCACTAATACAACGGACTGAAAATGTGACTCTAACCATATGGTTTCATATTTTGATTAAAGGAGATTGATGGACAAGGAGAAAAAAACCCTTTGTATATTGCTTAGAGAAGAAAGAACATGTGATTGACAAAGTGATAAGAAGCAGAGGGAAAAGGGGAAGGGTTAATTACTCTGGAGTGCTGTAATCATGAGTATCCTCCCAACACTGAACCACTTGAACATCTTTGCAATACTGCATATGGCAAAGTAGAGTCATAGAATCATAGAATCACAGAATCATAGGATCATAGAATCATAGAATGGCATGGGTTGGAAGGGACCCCAAGGATCATAGAACTCCAACCCCCCTGCCACAGGCAGGGCCACCAACCTCAGGCCTGGAACTACAAAAGGTTGCCCAGGGCCCCATCCAACCTGGCCTTGAACACTTCCAGGGATGGGGCATCCATTGTTTCTCTGGGCAGCCTGTTCCAGGGTCTCACCACTCTTTCAGTAAAAAACTTCCCCCTAATATCTAATCTAAAGCTTCCTTCCTTTAGTTTTAATCCATTCCCCCTTGTCCTGCCATTGTCTATCCTTTTAAAAAATTGATTCCCCTCCTGCTTATACACTCCCTTCAGGTAGAGGAAATGATTTTGCATGGTCATTTCATTGTTAAGAAACCTTTCTGAGGAGTAAAATATTTCTATTTAGATGCAGCAGGAAATACAAGAACAATCCTCAGGTCTTGTAAGCCAATCAACCGCAGTATTTTTCACATTCTTAAAAGTACCATGTAATTAAAATCTATTGCCTCAGCAAAGGAGGGCTCTTTAATGAATACTTTTGTATAGCTGGTCAGGAAACCAGAATGCATGAAAAAATTGGAGATTTCAGTCTTTGGCTGCTCTCTGTAAAGAGGTGCCGATATTTTCTCAGGAAAAGGAAGAGGCACGCTGAACACAGATTATTTAAGTCAAGGTAAACATCACCTTATGTGAGAGACAGACCCACTGTCCTGCCCTTTCTGAGTTGAAGAGCACTTGAGTTTCCCGTATTCTAAACAAGAGACAAATCTAACCATGAGTCACAACAGTTCATTACTGTGGTGCCAAGAGCAGTGGAGTTCTTGCACAAAGCACAGTAACTGAATCTGGAGAGTCTGACAGACTCCTGTCCTGGAAACGCAGCCACGTTAGTGTAAGGCACTCTGGATATGTCAGTGCTTGCTTGAGTCCATGCTCTGCATTCAACATACTGATGGTTTAACCAGACCTGTTCATATCCCAAACGAGTGCCTTGGTTAGTGGCTAGTAGCTGCTGTGGGATCTTCTCTTCACGTGCCCTGATGCAGAAGCCCATGTCCTGGATCTAAAAAAACCTCCAGCTGTTTTTTCATCCAAATGGGCACATTTCTGTTTTACCATTTCTTTCTCAAAAAGTCAGAATTTTAAAAAGAGAATACCCCAAAAATAAAAAAAACCAACACTTTTTTACTCATTTCAGTGATTTGTAGACTATAGGGAAGTGAGGAATTTTTTCAGCACCCCCATTTTAAGATGCAAGGTTGATAGAGTTCTAGTTTTTCTACAGCTGTGGCATTTTTAAGAAGCAGAAAATCATGACCTGCCACTTTGGAGTCCTGATTATCTTCAGTCTTACTAAAATGAGCCTTTTCCCTAGAAGGAAGAATGGATAGTCTAAAATTTGAAGACATACTAGTGACATAATGATCTTTTCCTTAACAAGCACTTCGAAATAGTAGCACAAATGTAAAGGAGATGCATTAAGGAGGAATAGTAGGTTTGGCACCCTAAGGCCAGCAGCAAATATATTTCTTACAGTGCTAAAATCTACTGTGCAGATCGATCCAGTAATTCTTGCAGACTTTCAAAGGTGCTGGTGCACCATTAGCAAACACTACCCTCATTTTAAGAGGCTGCTTACACATCTCTAATAGGTATCAGAAGGTTCCTGTTTGTCAGAAACATAAATTTTATAAAACATGAATGAGATCATAACAGAAAAGGAAGAGATCTATGAGCTTCTGCAGTACATTTTCCTACTGAGGATTCATTTCTTTATTCTAATTTATCTGAAACGTTCAGGTGTGTTCTAATTTTAGTATTTTGAGAAACAACTTTTTGAAGACTATTTGAAGAAATTGACTTGTTTTTACAACATTGAGCTATATGGGAAGAATTTTCCCTTAGAGAGCAAGGAGTCTAAAACATCACCAATCTGTTCCTGTGTTTGGAAATCATTTACCTACCACCTGGGAACATTACAAACTGACATATGGTACTGTCATTGTCTGCCTCCTGGCAGCTAGCGGAGGGTATCTACATGAGAAGAAACTTCAGCTTAGTTAGCACTAAAGAAGCACTAGAAAGAAGAAAACCATATTTTTTTCCAAGCAGAAATTGCAGTCGTAAATAATTCTTAAAATATTGGAGCAATAATTAGAGAACCAGGAGGGATCAAGCTTGCCACACTAGTATTTTTAAAGCTAGGGACTTAAATAAGAAAGAAAAGAGAAGAACAATTTAACACAATAAATAATTCAGCAGTGGAACTCATGACCACAGGAGAACACATTTATGAAGAGATTAAAAAAAATTACTAGATAAATTCATGTAAGAATAATCCTTAAATGGCTATCAAATATTATCACAGATGCAAACTCCAACCCAAGAGGTGCCCCTAATGTGTTAAACTAACAGAAGTCAGGAGGATGTACTGACTGAAGTGTCACTATATGCTTCTCATTTTTTAATAGCCTCTCTAAAGCATCCGCTATTAGACATTGCCAAAGATACTGGGGAAGGTCACCTTCTTGCAACTGAATCACCAGTCATCATGTGAGCTGTAAGTCTAAAGGAATACAAGCCATGTATCTTTATTTATGTATTTAGCTAGGTACTTATGTGTCTGCATCCAAGTGCAAATGGTTTTTTTAAATATGATACATCAACTAGTTGTGTAAAGAATGGATATATAGCACCATATATGTGACAGTTATGATATAATTTTATACAGGCTCCAAATGCTATTTCGAGACCTTTTAACATCCTGCAGTCTGCCTTTTATGTTAATCAGCTACATCTGCTCTGATTGTAATAAAGAAAACTTAAAAGGAGAAGAAAATTTCCAATCTACAGCAGAATATATTTGCTAAGCAGTAAATATAAGCAAGAGTTCAGATAATATCCACTGTGTCATCACCTGCAACCCTGTGTTAGTCACACATAACCTGGTTTTTGTTATTAAATGAACAGAATGAGTTAAATAACTTACATACACCCAGAAAAGGAATGACACCGACAACACAGGTTTGAAATCCATGTACCATACCAAAGGTTGCAGTTGATAACCTTGCAGCCAGTCTAAAATTATAAATTTACTAACATTTCAAATGAAAATGCTTTATTGATTCTGAAATAGTGGATATAAGATGAATCTGGTGATTATGTTCCTGCAATTGATACACTTTTGTAGGTGAACCACCCTAAGCCATGGGGCAAAAACCCACTGGAATGGAGTCAAGCAAACATTTCTGATGGGAAAGAAGCTGAACATCATCTTCTCTTCTGCACTGCAACCCTACATGTCTCTAGAGATCAGAAGTCTGCGAAGGATGCAGAAAAAGCTCAGTCATAAGTAATCTGCAAGATTTTTCACCTGCCCTTGGGCTCTCAGCTTTTAGAAGGACTAATGAAAGCACCATTCTTTTGTCTTTCAGGGAAATTTTATATGCAATTTGCTTAAACAAACCTCTTGGCTGTTATTTTCACTTGTTGCTTCACAACAGGGGTAAAATGGAGGCAGGAAAGACAACTGCCTCCTTGATATATAATCCTCCATCACAGTTGATCACTAGATAGTACCATCTCAGCCATATAACTCTTACTTTCACAAGGAATCTCTAACTTAGCTGGTAGCTTTATGTGCTCTAGTGCTGGGTGGAGGTAGCAATCGGCTTCTGGAAACCGTACACCTCCATAATATGGTGCTGTGCTGTGTGTAAGCCAATGCAGGTCTATAGCAAGGGTGTTCAAGCCTGCATCAGTGGTCTCTGCAGCCCACATATGCTCTGCTCTGTTAAGGGCTTCTCACAAACACGCCTCCCTTCTGAACAGTGATGACAAAACATCTCCAGTGCCAGAGGATTCTGACTGGAAACCTCTCCAGAAGAAAAAGCATAGAAAAAAAGGGTTACAGGGCCAGGTCTCCTGTTGGTTTTGATCCAAATAGTTCCAGTAATGTCAGTGAATCAATGTCCATTTGCATTACCAGAAGATATGGCTTGCTGTGTGTGTGGAGAAGCTACCAACTTATTGTAAAAACATAGCACTGCACATAAGATGCCGAACATGACCCAGTATAGATCCTGAACAAAGACCCAATTTTCTCCTGCTTGATCTCACTATCCTGCAGTGCAGATACAGCCATAGCCTGCTCTTTCATGACCATACAACACTGAGTGAGACTAGGATTTAGACTAAGAGCTGATAACATTCCCAGGTTGCATGAGGAAAGAGATAGGAGTCAATCAGCTAATGAATTCTTCCATAATGAATGTAGCACATAGGGGAAAGTATGCAAGGGAGTAGAAAAATAACATCCTGATAATAATATACTCACACAGGATACATCTTGTAAAAAAAAGAACTAAAACACTCCAGCTACCCTCCTGAGTGTAGCTTTCCTGAGGAAATCAAAAAGGGAAAACAATGAGTAAAAAGTTAGGGGGGGAGGGGGGCAGGGAAGGGAGCAGTGGGAGAGAAAGGCAGCATTATTTAATTACGTGTGAAAATTAAAATTGGAGGCATAATTGAGGGTGTGTTACATCACTGACATTTAGAAAACCAGACTTTCCATATGACTTTACAGCATCCCCAGAAAGCACTTGGAGGTATGCAAGAAGCCCTTTTCCTCTACATTTAACGTGTGTACCTAGCCCTTTCTCATGTTTTTTTTAAGTTTGATTTTCTGTGCAGACAATGATCCACAACACGTAAGTGAGAAGACTCCAGGGTAGTAGTTAAATGGAAATGCTAGTTATTTTTCTAGGGTTAATAGCCTCCAACACATTCAAAAAGTCATCTTTCTGGATTGTAAATATGGACCATTTCATAAAGAGTGGTTGCAGAGTGATGGCAACAAGGAAAGCAGCCTGGAGTGCAGTTGTCCTTTTTTGTTTACAAAAGGATTAATCTTCCTACCATCACTCAGGAAAGAAGGCTTTAAAAGTGACACTTTTAAAGGGGGGGAAAGGGAAAACCAAAAACACCATGAAGGAGTGGGGAAAGAATGTCTTTTCTTGTTAAATAAGAACTCCTTAAAATTTGCCAATGGCAGACAACCACTTTTTGTCACATTTTATTTTCTCCTTTGGATCAAAGCACCAAATTTGCAATGGCAACTGCAAAGAGCAGCAGGTTTTACTGTGGTCTAATATTTAAATGTTGGAAATGGAAAAGCAGGTGCTGCCACTGCACACAATGAACAACAAATCCATCAACTATCTTTTACTTTACTAGGTTCTTAGTAGAGGGCTTATAGCTGTCAGCGAGTCTAACACCAGGGATATGTCATTGATTTCAATTAAATTACTCCTTCACATTGGTGTAATTGAAAGGAGGCCTAGGGCCTATAGCTTCCTTCTTCCATCTTGTTAATATGCCCAAGTTTTACTTTGGTCTTTTGCAAAACAATGGATAATAAATGCATTAACATGTAAGACCAAAAAAGGGAAGTACTCAAAGGGGATACAGGAAATAAAACCACTTCTATGCCCTTAAAATCCGATGTGTTAAACTGGGAGAGCAGTAAGATTTATTTCTGTGTGTCATATCATCCAAACCCATCATATCTCTCTCAGAATTTGAAATTAAATGCTAAAAAAGATTATTTACTTTCCACCCAGGCTCATAAATAATGGACAAGGTCTAATTTCCGGTTCAGATCGCTGATGTTAAGATTAACAGCAGTTTACTTGCTTTGGTATGCAGATGGGGAAAAGCCAAAGGACTGTCTTTACAGACAGAGATTGTGCAATCTCTTCCCTCTTGCTGTTGTTGCTGCCACCATAGCTTTGGATGCAGTCCTGACACCTGACATTTTTTACTTAGTTAACAGCTGAACATGTTTCATTGGACATGAGATCAAATTTAACCTCAGCTGTTACAGAGAAAGCCAGGAAGCAGGAATACTGGCACATGCACAGCTGCTACAGAAACCCAGTGCATACAGTTGCTCTCTTGTGGCGTCCAGCAGGGAGCAATACGCAATTCAATATATGAATTCTAGGTGAGGCCATGAAGCCAGCCAGCTATCCATCTTATTAGGCGAAATCACACAGATTAGATACCTTTCTTGCTACCAACGTGGCAAGCTAAAAAACTGCTAATTGGTTACACACACTGCTCACACCATATTGATTGGTTAGTAATTATAACGAGCTCTGATAAACCTATCTTATAGCTAAATATTCTTAGTTTACCTTTAATACCTAAAAGCATCCACACACCTGCTGTTTTGACCCTCTTGTTATGGTTGGTTCCTAAGATGTTCTGTTACTCCCAAATACCTTCCCATAACTGCTTCTTGGTTTAGGGCAGCCTGTACCCCTATCAGCAAGGCCGCTGTGTTTTGAGAATGTGATTATTAGGATCCTCTCAGCATGAGTAACTTTTAACATGGGAATAGGAGAATATTGTCAGGGCCTATGTCTTGGGTGAAGAGAGCTAGGCCGCTAGCAGGCCTGCTGTCTTCCCCGAGACTCTCTCACCTTGGGTGTGCATGAATAACATTTATTCCTGCTTCTAAAAATGCAAGCAATTCAAAGGAGTTACGTGAAATGAGCAGGTAGTCATGTCAGAGCACTTTTGCTTATCCTTCCCTAGCAAGCCATCCATTGCCAGAGGCAAAAAAAAAAATTGCCTGACTTCGTATTTTTTGCAGGAGAGGAAGGTTTCATTAAACTCTTCTATTCTTTATGTCACCAGAAAAATGCAGCTTAGGACCATCAGTGCCAGGCTATGACATGAGCATAGGTTTCCATTTGATTTGTGCTGATTTACACAAGGAAGAAAATCCAAATAGAGTCAAAGTTGCTGGAGGCTTTTCAAATAGCTAATTATAAAAAAAATCAGTCTTGATACAAGGAAGATGTTCAATTTCATCTATTTTACTGCATTTTGAACAGAAACTAGAGAAACAATGAAGACTAGAATGCCATCTGCTTTGTTGACAGGACAAAATGAAAGATCATATTTGACTACATTTGATGACAACCTGATTGACAGCCAATATCAAATACTAAAAAAAGCCCAACAGAAATGAATCCTTCTCCCCTTCCCCAAATTAGGAAGCAAGTCATAACTCTGATTTACAAAATGAAATACACATATATTACTCTCTGCTGGTTTATTTAGATGCATGTATAATATAACATTATAGATTTGCAGAACCAGAACTTAATACTCAGTGCCAGTTGAAACCAATTCATTTCAGTTATTATAAATGTTCAAAATCAGATATATGCATGTATGTTCCTACATATGTTCCTATGGAACATTTCCATCTTCAAGGTTGGAAAAGATATTTCTAAGATATTTTATCAGAAGACTAGAAATCTCCAGCTGGGGCTAAGTGGAGCTTGAAATGCTCCAGTCATTCACTTCAGATGTAGAAATAGCCTTAGCTTGCTCTAACTAAAAAGCAAATTCAACAAATAGAAATAAATAAAAAAGGAAGAAGGCAGGTACATGTACATATGACCAGTACATGTTTTCACAGATATGATCAAAAGATTTTCCAAGATTATAGCCCCACTTTACACTAAATACTTTGAGAGGGTATCATGGATCACTACTTTGTACATTGCAGGTCTTTCAAAATAACTGTATTTCATTTCCTCCTGAAAAGGAGAACAACTGTTTTCATTCATTAAAAATAATTTATTCTTTACTTTGCTGCAGAGATTTTCCTTTAAGTGAACTCATAACTCTCACCAGCATGGAAATCGATTCATTGGTCAGTAGTTGGGACATTTCTATTTATTTGGAAATGATAATGAACTAAATAACATAGCAAAGATGAATAAATTATTAGAGGTTTGGTCATCCAACCTTTGTATAGAAGAAACATTCTGAAGTTAACAGGGATTGTACAAATGTAGCTAACAAAATACCTTCTGCAGAGAAGAATGGAAAAAATCCATCTATGCACTTCTGTGACATGTATTAGCTCAACAAACGGATTATCTCAAGAGTCCTTAGCATCTTTGTGTTCTCATTCTACCCTCCTCCCATCCGCACAAATTTCATTATGCCTAAATTTAGGCATGGATCTAGACCCTCTCATGAAAATCCTTGGTCTATACTAGAATCAAAATGCTTTAAAAATGGAGACCTCTTCCCAACAAGGCCATGTGTTTGCTTTTCTGTAACACCACTGGGTTCTATAACCATGAAATAGCAATACTGCAAAGTGAAAGGGAGAACCATCCTAATGACAACATTTTATAAAGTGGGCACTGATCTGGATGTCACAGGCAGGTGTGTGTCACCTGTCTAATTGGGTCAGAGTATAAAACAGACCCTGAAGCTCACACTACTACTGAAGGAGTTGGTCACATCACAAAAAAAATTCAAAGGAAACATCATAACCACAACAATATTCAACAAATGTGCTCCAGGGGAACAGCCTCTGTCTGCAGTAGTGGAAAGATAAAAGGGAGGTGGGTCCTTTAATGAGGGAAGGAACCTACAACAATAGAGGGACATAAACCTAACAAAACATCACCATTTTTACTTGTGTGCTAGAGCTGATGCTTGAACTGTCCTTACTGGACTTTTAAAAGAGGCACAAAAATGCAGAGATGTTTTGCAGTAGCTGCCTTTAGGTTTCCTTAAGCTAATCTGTATTCATAGAATCACAGACTGGTTTGAGTTGGAAGGAACCTTAAAAATTACCTAGTTCTAACCCCCTGTTATGGATAGGGACACCTTTCAGCTTCCTTTACAAGCAATTTTTAAAGTCAGAATTAAGTTTATTTACTTATATTTTGATTTGTTGAGCTTCTGCCTCTACATACATGTTCTCTTATGATGAACCTGCCCAGTGGTATTTGAACTGGCTTCCTGTACTCCTTTCTTTAATCTAAAATCCTATTGTAATGTTATTATGTCTTGTTATGGCCATAGAGAGGCCAGAAACTTGTGTTTCAAAAGCTATTAAGTCAGGAAACCTTGATGTTGCAGCAGGTAAAAGTAAATCACAGGTGGAATGGGAGCTGTCCTCATTTAAAGTTAAGTAGCTTCTCTAGTTCTCTCCTAACAATGTTTTTTCTGTGATAGGTCCCAGCCATATAGCTTTACCATAATTTAGAACTTCTGTATCTACGATGTCCACTGAACAGGTAAGGGAGTACATAACAAAGGTGGATTGCTGTTACAGGACTTTTTATGTCCTCTGAGAGCACTACATTTAGAGTAACAGAGTGGATGGACCCAGAATGTCTCTTATAGCAACCTTTTACTTGTTGGAAAACTGACATTACATTGCTTCTGATTATTCCTCTCTAGGCAATTTTTCACATCACCCAAATTGAGACTGCTCTGTGTATGTGCTTTGCAGGGAGGGGTGGGAAGCATTTCCTTCCATTACTTATATAGCATTATTGCAAACCCATCATATTTCAAATTTGTATACATGATAGAAAACTATATCAACTGTAATGTATATTTTAATATGGAAATTCTCTGTGCCATGATGCCATCATTCAGCCAAAGGACACTGTTAGTTTGCTCATTTTACTGAGGAAAAAGTTGAATCCAACACAAAATGGATTTATTAAGGTTAGGAAATAATATTTTGAAATCCTAGAGTGGCTCTTAATCACACATCCCTCCAGATTTACAATACAATCTTTTTTTAAAAAAACTGCAACATTACTAGGTTTCAATCTTTTATATTTAAGTTCTGTAATTATAATGAGATGAATATTTTATCCTCTACCGTATGATCACCCTAGGCTGTTTAATTTTAGACCATGAACCATATTTTAACTAATACATTAAAATGTAAGATATCATCCAAAATTACTTGTGTTTTAAAGTACATTGATATACAGGGTGTGAACCTTACAAAGCACTTTCACAGTGCCTCCATTTACTGTGAAATCCCTGTTCTCTCCAAGCTTAGCACGTTGTAAAGACATAGCAAACTGTATCAGCACTACATTATCACAGAGAAACCTGCAGAACTAAAAAGGTTTAATCACTCAGAAAGTACGTGCCCATGTGCCAAAGCTGCCTATTCCTGCTTTGTTTCTCCTGATGTTGCTAAAACCCATGTCTCACTTTGGCAACCTGCACTACCCAAGGCAAGAAAGATAATGTCATGGAGCTGGTGCTCTTGCATCAAGACATTTAGATGCTCCAGAACACCTCCCACTGCTTGGTTTTCTTCTACTCATCAGCTCATTTACTTCCCCCGCTGTTACATTTTCCATCTCTTTTTCCATTACAGAGGGTGCCAGAAAGATTTGAGCCTCTTTGCTTATGCAAGCTACAACTCTGAATGCTTTCATCCCTTGTCATGGCACACAGGGTCAAGCTCAATGAATGGGAACATTGCTTTGCCAGGTTTTAGGACAACAGGTAAGGTGGCAGTGTGCGTGTTGTGTTCCTGATAGGAATAACTGATACACATGTCTGCAGCTGACTGCATTGACAGAAGACTCAATATCTTCTTGTCAAGTGTCTTAAAACACTAACTTGAGCACTTCTGCAGAGAACTTTTTTATTGGTTTTGGCTTGTCTTCAATATGAAGACCGAGTCTGGATTAGCGCTCAGGGTCATCTCCATGTAGAGCCAGAGACTGATGAGATGAAGTCTCACTCTCCAACATCATAGTTACTTATATACTCTGTTAGATAAGTCCTGCTAACTGTATCCTGAGGAGCATCAAGCATGGCATTGACAGCCAGCTCAGTGAGGTGATTGTCCTGCTTTACACTGTTCTGGTGTGGCCTCACATCAAGCACTGTGTGCAGTTTTGGGTGCCACAGTACAAGAGGAACATAAAAGTATTGGAGAGTGTCCAGAGGAGAGCAACAAGGATAGTGAAGGGTCTGGAAGGGAAGACTTATGAGGAGAGGATGCAGTCCCTTGGTTTGTTCATCCCAGAGAAAATGAGACTGAGGGGAGACCTCATTGCAGGCAATGGCTTCTTGACAAGGGGCAGCAAAGGGGCAGGCACCGATCTCCTCTCTTTGGTGACCAGTGATGGAACCCAAGGGAACGGCATGAAGCTGCAACAGGGGTGGTTTAGGCTGGCTATTAGAAAGAGGCTCTTTACTGAGAGGGTGGTCGGGCACGGGAACAGGCTCCCCAGGGAAGTGGTCACAGCACCCAGCCTGACTGAGTTCAAGAAGCATCTGGACAATGCACCCAGACACGTGCTCTGACTTGGCTGGCCCTGTGTGGAGCCAGAAGGTGGATTTGATGATCCTTATGGGTCCCTTCCAACTCAGGATATTCTACAATTCTATGACTTCATGATTTATCACTGGCCTCTTTCACCTTTGTGCCTTTAGGTGGGACAGATGGCCAAGAACTATGGTACAGCTGTATAAGCTTAAAAATACCCTTCTGTGTCAGGCGTGAATATTGCAGATGCTTTCAATCTTCTGTGTTCAGCACATTCAAGTCTGTGACCATGTCAAAGAAAGAAATTCTGCATTCTTGTATATATATACCAGTTGGTGAGGGACCCAAAATGCAGACAGCCCGAGGACCAAGTGCTCTCCTTGATACTGGCTCTTGTGTCCTTCAGTGTACTAAGCTGTTTCAGTGGAGTGTGGCATATAACCAATATAAATTTACTGCCTGTCTGGTAATACCAGGAAAACTTCATAAAATGTTAATCAACACAGTTGAATAGATGCTTTCCACCTCAGAGTCTTGAGAAAATACTTCTCTAGACTGACTTTGGAGGTGTTTCTCTGTAACACAAATTATTCAAAAAGTCTAGACACATAGGTATGCAAAGTAATTCCCTGGGAGCATTGAGAGCTCTGCTGCAGCCTTCTGGCCAGATGATGTCTCTTGGAGAAGTATTCTTTGTGTGATCTCCTAATGGATTCTCAGAACTGTGAAGTGCTATATAACACCCTCACTCCCACCCACAGTCCCCAGGAGGGAACACATCTGTTCTTCTACATTTGGGGCCACTTACTAAGCAAGTGCAGCCCTCAGTCATGTTGGGTATTCCCTACGGAACAGACCAGGGAATGAAAACTTGAGTAAGCTGGTTATGCACATCCTTGGGTCATCTCTGAAATTTATTAATATTCCATAATAAATACAAAATGGGTATTAGTTTTTCCAATACTGCTGACTAGTCCTCACTGTAAACCTTCAAGTATGATTCAAGTATAGGGGGATTTTAGGGTAACAACCCCAAACGTCAGAATTATGACTCTGTGCAGGACCTGGAAGTTATTTACACTGTGTTTTTAACCATTTATCTAAAGAGTTGAGGTTCCTTGAACATTTAGTGACAATAAAGATACAGACTTCAGAGGGAGATCCACTTGCAGGAAGAACCTACTTTCCACTCAGGTGTCTGTACTCCTATGTACCTCTTAACTGAAGCATACAAGAATATTGGGTTTTTTCACTCATTTGTGTGAATCAGAAGCCAGAGGGAAAGAAATCGTGTTCAGCCTTTGAAGTGTTCCTCCTTACAATTAATTAATTTCTTCCCCTATGTGCTGTGGTTTATTTGTTGGGGTTTTGTGAATCATTATCTCTTGTATCACAATAGGATGAGTGACTTACAGTATCCCTTTCCTTTGAAGTTCCTTTTAAAATACTATGGCATGAAACAAAGGCAGAATTCAAAATTTCACTGGGTTTAAAATAATATCCTTTAAAGTGCAATGACAGATTATTTAAAATGGAGTTCTAAAAATCACAATTAACTTACCACTTCAATGTACTTTCACATAAAAGCTTCTTTCAGAGAACCTGAAGAAAAAATAAAGCCAGATGATTATTTGGTTGAATTTGTAGGTTCATTTTAGCCCACTCTGGGATTCAGCTGCTAGCTAGACTCTGTGGTTTTTTCTTTGGGTATTTTTAAACAGCGTTTTTTCCACTCTTCTCTTAGAAAATTTGCTCAGAATGTCTCCTTTGTCTTTACAGCCACAACAGTGAGACAATTTCTTTATGAGGATGTTTCTTAATGTTACACCTGTGCTACAAAATACAGGCTATCGGATGCAGCTTTTTTCAAATGGTAAAAATGTAAACTTTCTTATAAGCCTGCTGGGTTTTGAAAAGAGGGTTTGAATCTATTGTTCTTCATGGGAAGAAACATTATCTCCTACGAATTCAACTCTATGAAAAACGACTATCAGGTGATATACAACTAGTGTGCTATGGTCGTGCTGCATTTTCTACGTAGAGTTTTGTATATTACACTTCCAAAATAAGCACTAAATGCATTCAATATCCATCCTTAGAAATATAAAAAATCCATCACCAGAAAATTCTTGATAAGGCCTAATATAAGGAAAGTCTCAGAGTAAGAACGCAATATATAAATAAGAACCTTTCAGATATATGTGCTGGAGCCAGTATAATGGTAAAAATAAGTGAGGAAGAGTATTATTGCATACTCCGTTAGTCTACCCCAAACCCAGAGATACTTCATAAGCTTAGCAGTAGCACATACGTTGTCACCAGAATTTTTTTTCTTCAGAAAAACTGGCTTGGCATTAAACTTCTAATCTGGAAGTCCTTTCTATCTACTAAATTCATGGTACGGATAAGTACCACTTTATTTCAGTTTCAGGAAGTTCCCCAAGAGATCATCCCTCAAAGCTGTGTTCCAAAATTCACATAATGATTTCCTCTCAGGTTCTGGGAAAATCCAAGTTACTTCAGCACCTTATATTGAAATTAATGGACATTTTGAAACAGATAACATGCTTTATATGGTTTGTATTTTCTCAGATAATATTATTAACAATTATCACCAATATACACTTGAAAAACGTCAATAATCTGAAATAAAATGTGACACTACATAATTGTGATTGCAGATAACAATACAGTTGTTTTACAGAAAATGTTCCCCTGCCTTAAGAAACTGATAATATAAAATTTAGATTCCTTAATCCAGTTGTATCAGTTAAACTGCTGACTTTATAATCTCTGTTCACAATGGAAAATTACATTCCCTTGAAAAAACTAATTACCATTTCCGAGCATTTCCCCCAGCTCCTAAGGCTTATATCAAACCCTAACAAAAGATGGAATTACCATAGCAACTGCCAATCTGCTTGCTTTTTATTGTTGTTTTTGTTTTCTCGCTCAGAAGCCCACGTAATAAACCCATTTCATCAAATGACCAGCCATGGGAGACTGAAGTCAATGCTTTTAGAGAAGACAGTGCTTTTCTACCACAAGAAGATGTTGAATCACAGAATTGTAGGGGTTGGAAGGGACCTCGAGAGACCATCGGGTCCAACCCCCCTGCCAAAGCAGCTCCCTAGCTCATACTGCACAGATAGGCGTCCAGATGGGTCTTGAATATCTCCAGAGAAGGAGACTCCACCACCTCCCTGGGCAGCCTGTCCCAGGGCTCTGGCACCCTCACTGGGAAAAAGTTCCTCCGCCTGTTGGTGCAGAACTTCCTGTGCTCCAACTTGCAGCCATTGCACCTTGTCCTGTCTCCACAGACCACTGAAAAGGGGCAGGCCAATTCCACCTGCACCCCATACTTAAGATATTTATAAACATTGATTAAGTCCCCCCTCAGTCTTCTTTTCTCCGGGCTCAACAGCCCCAGCTCTCTCAGCCTTTCCTCATAGGATAGATGTTCCAGGCCCTTAATTATCTTCGTAGCCCTTCTCTGGACTCTCTCCAGGAGATCCCTGTCCTTTTTACACCAGGGAGCCCAGAACTGGACACAATACTCCAGGTGGGGCCTGCCCAGGGCAGAGTAGAGGGGGAGGATCACCTCCTTGGACCTGCTGCATCCCAGGATCCAATTGGCCCTCTTAACCACCAGAGCACACTGCTGACTCATAGCCAACCTGTCTTCGACCAGGACCCCCAGGTCCTTCTCTAAGTAGAAAACTTGAAAGTAGAGAAAACAGCAAAGGCAGATGACGATTACAACTTCCAACAGGGTGAAGCTTTGTCACAATCATTGAAGTGTCCAAAACCACACTTTTGCTGCAGAAACATTTCTTAGTATTGTTTCTACAATACTGGAGGTCTTCATTGGTCTTCTGGCCTCTAATATGTCATGACATTGTGGCTCAGCACAGACATAGCCTTAAAAAACAGCTTCTTGGCAAGAAAGTAAGACCTTTCCCCTAGGCAAGTTATGCCCTATGAACACAGTAACTTCTAATCACTGAACATAACTGAATGGCAAAACCACGTGTAATTTCTGAAAGGAATGAAATAAACAGTAGAAACCGATGAATTGCTAAAAAGGGCTCTTAGGACTCCTTATATGCTTCCCCCAATATTAAGTAATAGCTCTGAGAAAGCGATTAAGTGTTGAAGCTTATATGGTATGTAACAGTTATTCTGCCTTTATTGCCACCAAGATTACTTTTGAAGAAAATATATTCTTGAATTGTACAAATTTTAAGTGAGGAAACTTGAAAGTCTGAAGGTTCTGGGATTTTACTCACAGAAAATCATAATCTTTCCTTGGCACGTGAGAAAAAGGCCCACTGGTCATTTATTCAATGGCTATCATTCACCATTCAGAAATGAATGAAACAGTTAAATTCTAAATATACTATTTTCTTCACCTCTCTTAAATTCAGTATAATTTTTTCCATGCGGGATTCTTTTCAAAGTTATTATTTTCAAATCTCCCTAGAAGCTCACTGTCTCCTTTTATTTATATCAGGTCCAAGACCATGGGAGTTGTAAGTTTGTTCTTGAGAACAGGACAAATGTGGGACTGCAGAGAAATATTTCAAAAATGTCAGCTGCATATAGCATGTTATGATTCAACTGGCTATATCAATCATCCCTGCAATTTTAAGGCAGTACTGGTTTCAATTTATCTGGCGACACATAAAAAGTTTCTGTGACCTATTCTGTCAGGGAAGACAGCAGGCCTATTAGCGGCCTACCTCTCTTCTCCCAAGATTCAGGCCCTGACAATATTCTTCTGTTCCCATGAGACAGGAAAATTTATTCATGCTGAGAGGATCCTAATAATCACATTCTCAAAACACAGAGGCCTTGCTGATAGGGGTACAGGCCACCCTAAACCAAGAAGCAGTTATGGGAAGGTATTTGGGAATAACAGAACATGTTAGGAACCAACCATAACAAGAGGTTCAAAACAGCAGGTGTGCAGATGCTTTTAAGCATCAAAGGTAAACTAAGGGTATTTAGCTAAAAGATAGGTTTATCAGAACTCATTATAATTACTAACCAATCAATATGGTGTGAACAGTGTGTGTAACCAATTAGCAGTTTTTAGCTTGCCACATTTACAGTAATGAAGGTATAGAATCTGTGTGATCTCACATCATAAAATGGCTTCACCTAAAATTCATATCGAATTGCGTGTTGCTCTCTGCCGGACGCCACACTATTCCTGAGGTTTTCACTCATGGAAGTAGAGTGAAGAGTGGAAAGTGAAATGCTCAACAACATATTCATCCTTTGCCAATATTACCTGTAATCAAAGTCACCGAGCACTGCCTACCCAACAGATTGGTTTTGCAACCTTGTAAAGCAAGCAAGCTTTTGCTATTGCTGTTCTTAGACTGACCATGGTGGTGATACATCTGACTGAAAAACTACAACATCTAGTTTTACAACTAGAGCAGCAGTACATAGGAGAGCTGATGGCATAATCATAGCACTTGCATATGCCTAACCCATCAAACATTAGTGGCTGGTTCTATCATAGCAGGAGAAGAAATGGCTTTCAAAGATATTGAAAAACTTTCCAAAGTAGAAACAAAATGGCATTTGTGCTTTTTATCCCAAATTTTCTTTTTAGTGTAGATGCTAGAAATTCCAGAAATCAGTTTATGTGGTTGGGGAAGTGCTATTTAATGGATTTTTTTTTTAAATATTAGAACACTGACACATGTCATAAGATGAAAAATAAAACAAGATCTTTCTTACTCCAGAAGGGTCACAGCTTCATACTACATCCCTTCTGGTCTTAAACCCAAAACCACTAAACTACAATTCCTTCATTTTCAAAATTGGCCAGATACAAACTTTTCCATCATCTCTCCTTTCTGTTGAAACGTCTCCTCTCTGTTGAAACACCTCCTCTCCTCTCCTCTCCTCTCCTCTCCTCTCCTCTCCTCTCCTCTCCTCTCCTCTCCTCTCCTCTCCTCTCCTCTCCTCTCCTCTCCTCTCCTCTCCTCTCCTCTCCTCTCCTCTCCTCTCCTCTCCTCTCCTCTCCTCTCCTCTCCTCTCCTCTCCTCTCCTCTCCTCTCCTCTCCTCTCCTCTCCTCTCCTCTCCTCTCCTCTCCTCTCCTCTCCTCTCCTCTCCTCTCCTCCTCCTTCCCCTTCCCCCTCCTCCCCTCCCCTCCCCTCCCCTCCGCCCCTCCCCTTCCCCTTTCCCCTTCCTTCCCTCCTCCCCTTTCCTCTTTCCTCCTTTTTCTTTTCCTTTTCTTTTTTTTTTCCATTGAAATTCTTCAAGTTTTTGTTTGACTTGGGATTCTATTTGCTGACCATTGCCTCATAAATCTGGATTCCCACAGCTTTCATTTTGAGCAACATCCTATGCTGCTGAGGCTGAAAATGAAAGGCTGGATTATTAAACTGGTTCATAGGCCCTGTCATAAGCTGCAAAAGTCTTTTTCTCTGAAAACATGGAAAAAAATTATTGAAAAGCTCTTACATTTTCTTATGGCTGTCTAATTTCCCTTTTCATGGCAACTGTATACTTTTTTGGTATCTCCATCTTGATTAAAGATAGCTTTGCAGTTTCTAGTGTAACTGCTTAGAACAAGTATTTTTATAAAATATATCATATTCTATGACTTCTTGGCACAGAGAAGAAATTCCAGTCCTTAAGGGAAAACACAGAACTTTAATAAAATTAACATGTAAAACTAAATATCTGAATTCTGTAGTTCCTTAAAGTCACTTGGGCAATAGATGCAGAATTTGTTTCTCCAAGATCAAACATTCTTCGCTGAATCACCTTATTAGGAAGTTTGCATGCCTACTTGGTACTTATTTCTTTTTAAAAAATTAAGTAGCATTTACGATAGCTTTTTGCAAATCACACTTGTAGTTGTATTTTAATTAAGAAATGTAAATATTTTTGATCAGAGATGAATAATTGCATTATGCTTCATTCTTAATTTACATTTTAAAGTATTTGCTAGCTATTAACAAGGTGTTTATTACACTAGATTGTACATATTCTATGAAATACACCAAACAGGAATCTCCTTGAGAGAGTCCAGAGAAGGGCTATGAAGATGATTAAGGGCCTGGAACATCTGTCCTATGAGGAAAGGCTGAGAGCTGGGGCTGTTCAGCCTGGAGAAAAGAAGACTGAGAGGGTACCTAATCAATGTTTATAAATACCTTAAGCATGGGGTGCAGGGGGAATTGGCCTGCCCCTTTTCAGTGGTCTGTGGAGACAGGACAAGGGGCAATGGCTGCAAGTTGGAGCACAGGAAGTTCCACACCAACATGCGGAGGAACTTCTTCCCAGTGAGGGTGCCAGAGCCCTGGGACAGGCTGCCCAGGGAGGTGGTGGAGTCTCCTTCCCTGGAGATATTCAAGACCCATCTGGACACCTATCTGTGCAGTATGAGCTAGGGAGCTGCTTTGGCAGGGGGGTTGGACCCGATAATCTCTTGAGGTCCCTTCCAACCCCTACAATTCTGTGATTCTGTGATTTGCCCTTTGCTCAAGTGAATGGCAAAACTTCAGTAAGGGCAGAAACAAGGCCAAAGCCCATTTCTGTTACACGTGATAGAAACCCCCAAAGTATCAGAAATAGCAACGGAATGAAGACGATGCTGCTTGCTGTGTATAGAACAAGAGTTGCAAGATAATTTTTAATGGGTAAAGAGATAGTATGATTTCACCTGACATAGTAACCTTTAAAATCACCTTGTTTCTACAGAAGAGAGATCCAATATCCCCTGATATGCAATGCTGTCTCCAGCAAATGCACCTGCCTCTGAAGACCATGGTGACGGTTAACAATTCCCAAGAAGCCAACTGTCTCGCACCTTGTTCTCACTGAACATGCTTTGCTATTCTGGACTGGCACTGCTGAATTAAGTTTGTCCCATGTGTTTTCCACAGAATCTTTAATGAATGTGAGCTGCCTGGAAGCAAAGCCTTTGGGAACACAAAGCAAACGAAGGAACAAACTTTTAATCAAAGAACCTAAGTATGCTCAGAGCACAGTTGTGTGAAAGACAGGGGGAGTTGAGGGTACTCAGCATCCCACAGGAATAAGTAAATATGGCCGAAGGTGAAAAGCTTGCAGCCAGAAAGTCAAAATCACCTATTCTCAAAAATCAGGTTTTATAATGCATATCATGTAGAGAATGATTCCCCAATAATGGTTAACTTGCAAGAAGAAATTATGTATGTTCTAAAATTAAAACCCTAATTAAAACCATATTAAATTTTGAGATATATAAAGCCGTAGTCTGAACTGTAAGTTAAAAAAGCTAGTTAATGGCTTCCTGATATCTTTCTCTTAAAATTATATTAGAAATCACTTTCCCCTCTTCACATGAAGATTTTTTTAAAAATACATTCTTCAAGCTCAGACAGAAAAGTATCAATGAAGGGGCAAATCTGGAATTTCCAAAAATATCTGTCAATTTCTCTGTGAATTAATCATTACAAATTACAGTCAAACACATTTTGAATTCCTGTTACTTAACTAATGTTTTGTACTTATTTTCTTAGATTTAAAATATTCACGTGAGAACAAGTTTCATACATCCAAACCCCATTTTACAATAGCTTTTACTGAGGAGAAAAAGAAGGTATATTTTCTTTCTTATCTGCCTATGTAATTCAGACAGGGAGGACTGCATACAACAGTGAAAACCTCATAACCCACCTAGAACAGGATGTAATATTCCCAGGTGATCTTCAGATTTGCGAAACAGTACTCAAAGGTGAGATTTCTCTATCTTTACAGAAGACTTATTTTCACAATAACACTCTGCTGGATAAGATCTATTCAGATAAGAAAAACATTCCCAGATATGGCTCCCAGAAAAGGTTATAGATCCACGGCACCATTTATCAAAAGATATAAGTACTCTTGAAATCAAAAGTACGTGTTCAAGTCTGCAAGAGCATGCCTGCTCCAAAGCCAGTTAGCGCCAAGGTACAGCCCGTATACACAGGTATTCTGGTGAAGATCTCCTGTGAAATGCTGTGGCACCACTCTAGGCCATGTCAAGGTCTCTGCACCATCTCATGAACTTAGCAAAACAGGCTCTGTGCAAAGCAGAAGGATAGCTCTGCACTGTAATGACAGTGATGACAGCTTAGGTACATATCTAAAGCATAGTTTAAGCAGTTAGCTAATTTTAACCTCGGTAGGAAATGTCAAAATGTGTAGCTGTGATAACATGGAGCTCAGTTCGTGCCACAAAAGGCACCCAGTAGATAAACACCTAAACTCTGATTCTGCGTTGAGCCCAGAAGCAATAGCCAGACTAGCTAATTTATGACTAATTTCTTTGCGTTTGCGAGGCCATCCCTGCTGCAGTAAGAACATGCAACTGCTGCACGACACATGTCCCCTCAGAAACTGAGTAGACCCTGGCAAGCAGAACAGTATGGAGGATGCAACTGCAATGTGCATTTAGCAAAGCTTTATGCTGGTAAGAACCCCCATTGTCTGAGCATCTTCTCTAAGCATCTGTGAGATGGGATCATAATCGCTGCCTTCCAGAAGGACAAACTAGTTCCATGACCAAGATTATAACTCTAATCTATGTATCTGAGCTGTCCCAAGAGCTGGGCTGGGGCTGGGGCTGGGGAAGTAGCTTTATAGTCACTGCCTCTTAATCTGAGTGGGAAAGTCAGACCTTGTACAGATTTTTCCTGTAAACAAGGTTATAGTTTTTAATTGACTCATTCTCTTCCAGGCCTAATGAAAATGTGGAGATTATGAATGCTCATTCTGCTCGTGTGATAACATGAATAGTCTTTGTGTGCTGTTTTTATCAACTCATTGTTTTGAACCGTTACTGAGATTTCTTAAAGTTCAGAAATGGGAAAAGGAAATCAGTGTTTCTCTGTATTCTATTAAAAAAGCATTTATAAAAAGAACTGTATAAAGATTTACTGAACTAATAACAAAATTAGATATCTTGCTGAGAACTACAGTGTTACACAACAACAATTCCTGCATCTTGGAGGATTTTAATGGATGTATGAAAGGGAGAAAAAAAAAGCTAACATTTTGGATGCTGGATTCTTGCTCACTTCTGTATTTTATTTTATTACTGTATCTCAGAAACTTGAAGATATCACAGAATCACAGAATTGTTGGGGTTGGAAGGGACCTCGAGAGATCATCGTGTCCAACCCCCCAAATATACCATTTTATATCACATATAGTTAAAATATTAGGGATCTCTTACATGTAGATGGATTTGTCTGCCTTTCTTACTGGTTTACACTTGAAACCCAGCATAGAAATCTCATATTCTGTAACGGTTCTACATCTAATGCTGTAAGATCTTGAGCACCTTCCTTTCTCATGAGCTGTACCAAAAATGTTTTTATTTTTTCTAAAATTGTGTATGCAAACTGTTTACCACACAAGATCTTTTGTGCTAGCAAGTTACCCCCTCTTTAAGAAAGCTGTTGGTGCAGGAGGCGTTACACCAGATGCCCTCCCAGAGTCCTTGTATATAAAATATTTTATGATTCTACTATTTTAAGGCCAGCCAAGTTCCAACAGGAAACAGCACACCACTAGATGTGGTGCCACTAGATATAGTGGTACACAAAACCCCCCAGGGTATCAACTATTAATGCCTGGAAGATAGTTCTAGGCACCCTGAAAGGCAAAAGAGAGGTGATGTGGCTCAGCTCCAGAAACAGGCTCCACTTCAGAGTTCTGGTCATGATACAGAATTCCTAAGTCTCAGCACCTGAGAATGTATGTGTTTGGGTTTCATTAGAATGTATTTGGATTTCAGAATTATATCATTAAATGGAAGAAAATCCATATGTCAAATCACAAATAATCCATATAAAACCTTTGGTCTAGATCTATTTTCTACTGGGGTTTTGGGCCAAATTTCACTCAGCTGCCTTTCTCTTTAGTGTCTGCTTTGCAACTGGGACTTAAAGTAACAATTATCATATCACAGTGTTCTGAAATCTGCATTTCTGGTGATAACAAGAGACCCAAAGCGTAGGGAAAAAGTTCTTCATATAGTCCTGTATTCTATGGATTAGTGATGATAGATCTGCCTCTCTGGCTCCTGCTTGAAAATACAAATTCAGAAAAACAAAGGACCTGGCTTTAAGCCCATTGTGATCAATAGGACAAAGCTTCTTAATTGAAGTTTCCGAGAAGACTGAGATGTCAATGGGAAACTGCATCTGACTCTGGTTAACCCTACAGAAAAGCAGGATTACTAATCATGGGATGGACACACTGTAAAAGTGGAGTCTCAAGTGCAACTGCTTTCCAGATCCTTAGTTGCTTCTGTGGTAATATTCCTAGACTGTTTTAGGTCAGAGATGTTTTCCATCTTGAAGTCCTAATTCCGCTCTTGCCCCACCTGCTGGGGCACACAAGCATTTTTGTTAAGTCACCGTGAATTTTCTAACCAGAACTGAATTCAGAGATCAGAGTGCAGACTATATCTCCAAGAATACTCGACCATATTCACCTACTTTGACTTTAGGGGGTGAGGACACCTAAGGTATTTGCAGGATCTGTTTTTTCACTGGAAAATCCTCACAAGTTTTGGCCTTTCTGCCCAATTACCATGTAACAGATTATAATGTAGCTCATTTCGGAAGCATCTCTTTCCTGTTAGACCATATATTTAATGTAGTACATGCTGTGGAGATAAATAATGCCAGCATACACATTACCTTCCCATTAGTTATTTGCAGTACTTTCTTCTTTCTATCAACAGAATGGGAACTTCTAATGAAGTTTATTAGATTGTGAATTTTTGTCCCTTGAGAACAAAACAAGCCAGCTGCAGGTTGTCTTTATTTTGGTATGAGTTTAATTTTGTGTCCTCATTCTTAAATAAGAAATTAGTTATAACTAAGTATGCCATTCTGTAATTAAGCTGCCACAGAGAAAAAGCTTATGTCTAGGAAACATCTTTACAATGAGTCATTTCTTTTAATGGAGTCTTCATTTTGTAAGCAGATTTTTCCCATTTCAGGAGAACTTAGCAAACTAGAGACTTTAAAAGTGTAGTATGCATGTTCTAAATTAATGTAGTTGTGCAGTAATATGCCATTCTAAGAATTAAGCACTGGCCTCATAGGTGAACGGAGATAACACAAGTCAGAAGGGTGCTTGGTGAATTTATGTGGAACAAAAATGTCCTGTTTGGAACCATTCTATATCAGCCTTGTAGAAGGAGCTGCAGAGTTTTAATTCTTAATTAAAAAGAGCATAATATATACTGGTTTGAAATTTCTGTCACGTCTCCAGCTCATATCAGATTTTCTCAGATACCTTTCAGAATGTAAGGTTTTTGCAACTAAAAGCTTCTTTTTATGAATGTGGTGGTTTGTCCCAGGCTGGAGGCCAAATGCCCACCAAGCCGCTCGCTCACTCCTAGAGGAGAAACAGGCAGAGCCACCGTGGGTTGGGATAAGGACAGTTTACTGCCAAATATCAAAGTGAATACAGAACAATAAGGGCTTGTTAAACAAACACCCAGTGCTAACACAGTGTACCTTATTGAACCGACGCTTACAGAGGGCTGCCCGACAGCAAGAACTGACCGGCCCAAAGTCCCAGCTGCACTCCAACTGTCCTAGAGGCAAAAACCCAGCCCCCACCCTCCCCCCGCTAGCTGCTTTTATAGGCAAGTGGTGTCAGGTGGTGTGGAAAACAGCTCCGGCTAACTCAGCTCACCTGGGCTAACTCAGTTCACCTGTGTTGGCTGACTGGGGAGGTCAACCCAGGCCTGGCCAGAACCAGGACAATGATGTGGCTTTTATTTCCATTTATTTGTGACCAGTTTTTCTGTAGTCTTATTAACAACTACTAAGGATTATTCTGAACTCTCAAGGACTGAGCAGCTGGATTACATCCTAGGGTCAAAGGACATGAGAGCAAAGAAGTCCATTAAGCTTGTTACATATTTTAACAATTCAGCTTGATTTTTAACTTTGCATTTAGAAAGTCCTAGAAGTTTCCTGTGTTTAATGAACTCCTCGTAATTTGTCTATGTGTGCTCTCTACCTTGGCCCAGGTATTAACCATTTCCAATTTTGATTTAAAAGCCTTCCAGTTAAATGTTCTCCCTTACTCTTGTTGTTTGTTACCTTTTCACTCCCTCTCTTCCCTCTTCATGTTTTTAATCTTGTTCACTATTGTAAATAAGGAGTAACTCGATTCAGTTCAGTGAACTGAATTGGTCTAGATCCAGGTCAAAATCATCCTTTCACAAATCTTAGTTTGACACAACTTTAAATAAATGACTATGCTCCTTTAAGCAGCCCACAGACATAAAGCAATAGACCCAACTGGCTGACAGATGGAGAAGGAGGAGGTATGGTGACAGTCCTCAACTGAGAGAAGTTAAAGGTACTATTACATGACAGTTGGGTACTGAATGCTATAAGAGATATAATAGGATTGAGAAAACAAGCATTTAGATTGAATATTAGTCTATGTCTGTACTGTTGGGTGGAAGATGACCTAAAGCCTCTGCGGCAGAACACAAGCTAAGCACAACTGACATTGTGTCCTGGAGTCCATATTTCTCTGCCCCCTGCAGCGGACATACCTTCAGTTCTTCTGCCCTCCTAAAGTATGCAGCAGCCTCTCTAGGGAAAGGATAAAAGCAATTTATAATCCTTATGGTTTCAAGATTGTTATTTATATGATAAGAAAACATTGTGTCTGGAAAGCGGCAAACTGACTGATCCAATAAGGTATTCCTACCCCTGATTTCTGTCAGTCTTGCAAGGAAATGATTCTCTTTTTTCTGAAATATTATTTATATTCATCTTTTAAACAAAAATCTAAGTAATTCTACTACTTTTCTGGAGCTTTTAGTGAATGGAAACTATAAAATGTAGGGTGAAATGCAAATAATGCTATAAAATATCGTGCTAGGAAACAGTAACATAAGAAGTATGAGTTGAATGGCAAGCAACGATGCGCAGAGAAGGAATAGAGCTCTTTATTACCTTTCAGGCTGCCTTGCACTGTTATGCCCTGTGAAGAAACAGATTGCCAATTTGGCTAATAACCGATCAGTTCCAGGATCTTACTGGTTACAGTTGAAGAGGACCTCTGATTGCTACTGACGGGTCCCTGACTGGATTAATTTTACAGGAGTTCCCATTGACGTTTTTATTGGTCTCTTGCTATAGATACGTTCTCCTGGTCTCAGCAATGGCAATTAGCACAGCTCTTCCTTTAGATGAATGCAGCTATGTAATTTCTGTTGTTTGGTCTAATGCAGTCACCCCTGTATGGTGCTACTTTGTGCTGGGCAGCTGCAGCCTTATAGGCATGGAGCTAACCCTGGACAAATGCTGAATCTTTTTATTAAACATCACATTTTTCAAATCACTCTGAAATGTATTGCTTTTGAGGGAGTTTAATAAGGATAAAAAGCATCCAGAGCAGGTGGACACTAACAGAAAAGAAGCTCCTGTCTGTAGAGGCTTTGAACAATATCACATAAGAGAAATGAAATTGCAACATACAGTTTAATAAAGGCCCATCAGACACTCATCTACACCACACATATATTAACCTTTTCAAAATTATTTTTGCAGATATTTTTCTGACAACACGGTAAAAATAAAAGCAAATGAATAAATATAGATTAGCAACTCCAAGAGGTATAGCCAAGGGCAATATATTAAAAACTACTTGATCTCTCTTATTGAATCCTTGAAAATCTTAAGCCTTTAAACATTGCCTATTCAATAATAACATTAAAAAATTAAAATAAAATAAAGCAAAAAACATTTATGTGAAACATAGACTCAAGCCATTTTGTTCTCTGCTGTGTGTATATGATTCACCTTCTATTTAAGAATTATCTGTGGTGGCTCCCCCAGGAAATAAAGGAAATTGTGAGATTTTAAAGAAACAGACTGAAATTAAACAAATAAAATTAGGAAAGAAACGTAGTGTTTGCTCAGACAAGGAAGCTTTACTAACACATTATGTATTAGCCATGTACTAAGGTTATAGTCCTCTTCAGTACCTTGAGCAATTTCAGGGAATTAGTAGACTTCTGCTAGCTCCCCATAGAAAATTCTCTACCATCAGAAAACCTCTTATATTTGACAGATTTCACAAGCACACTGGGACTTGAAGTAAATATATTACAATGTACAAAACACCAACCAAATCTACCCTGCATTGGATCTGGAAACAAGGGGCTTTCTTGTTTCGGTTCTTTCCTTCTCTGAGCTCTGCAGTCACAAATAACATAACCAATACACAAATAACTGAGGGAGAAACTTCCCAGTACCTTTCTTTGTTCCTGATAAAGCAAAAGAGAAAAGCCCAGCTATCTTCCCAGACTTTGGTATGTTAGTCACAGAAAGAAAAATTCATCAATTTCCCCTGGAAAAAGAGGTGGGCTTCTCGCCCTGTGGGTCACAGGTCTACATGTGACCTTCTTACAGAGCAATCAAATGCAAAACAAACTACACTCCTATTGCCTTTTCCCCTTGGATTTTTTTTTGCATTGTTCAGTTGCTGTATCTTCCAGCAAAATTACTGTTAAACAGACGACAGTTTTAAATATCTCTCCATAAAATGCCAGCAAAGCCCATCATTGCATCTCCATAGGTTTTAAATGATTTGGAGTTCACAGTCAAAACTGCATTTTCCAGTTCAGTGAATCCTTTCGCTGACTATTGCTCCAACATCCTTGTTGTTTCCCATTACTGAACACAAAGTCACCATATGACTCATAATAATTTGGATTTAATTGCAAAGATATGACTTCGGTCCAAGTGGATAGTATGGGAGGGAGGGGCAGGGGGATTAGTCTCTTTTACTAAAGCCATGATCAGATTTCTTTGAAACATTTTCAAATATCCAGCACAACATGTTCACCCCAATCCTGAAGGTCCTTATTAGATTTCTTCTAATCTAAAATATTCCTGGGGTTTCTCTCTTGTGATGTTATTGCCTAATAAATGGTGTGGAAACTTGGAATCTTTCATAAAAGCTCCAACAACATGAAAATATTTTCCATCATGAATAGATTTCAATCTCTAACTCCCTCTGTAGAAATGTTTTAATCATGAAAGACAGAATGGAGTTCTCATGGGGCTGTTATTTAAAATAGTAAAGAAAAAGATTTCCATCTATTATGCAATTGTGAAATACGGCTGGGTGCTTTGTTTACAATGGGCAAGCAGACGGTTATTTTACTGAAAGAATTGACTGGCATCTTGTGTGGATTTTTGAGAGGGATTGTATTTGTGCTCTGTGAAATCCTTGTTTTTCTGACAGCCTCAAAGATTATATTGTTCTCAGCCTACATCTTGATATTTGTAAGGAGACAGTATATGGAGTAAGAAAGAACCTTTCCATACAATATTCCTCTCATGTATTTGAAGCAAATGAATAGCTTATATGAACAGCAAGGCTGTGTTAAATGCAATATTCTCCCATAGCTTCATGCTATTGCTGTCTCCAGGATGATGACAGAGAGGATAGGGAATCAAGATGAATTTCTCATTTTCCACCTCCACATTTTGAAGGACTGAAAATGGAAGGAATATATAAAGGCAACCAAGTTTACAGATACTGTTAAATATCTAAATAACATCAATCTTGGCTCTATCTACAAACAAGACTGCAACAACAAAATTTCACTCCAGCTGCACATCCTGCATTTATTAGCAATTAACACCATTTTGATTTAATTTCTAGCTTCTTCTATTCCTTTTTACATATGCAACATGTACCACACAAGCATTTGCGTTTAATCTTCTAGTGCAAGTGATAAATATGGATGTGATGGGAGATTCATGACTCCATAGGAACCCCCCCCCCAACCCTCTGGGATTTGATTTTATGTATAATTAAGTAATGAAAATATTAATAAAGTTGTTCATATAATTTTGCTACTGATCTAATATTGGATGCCCAAGTTGGGAAAGAGTAACAATAGCCTTACTGACACATGTGACCACAAATACCCAGAAAAGTGTGTTAATTCCAAGTGGTTTACTAGATGATAACTTTATTCAACTATAGATAGGCTCTAATGGGAAGAAGTAAATGACTGGAAGTTACTTAAAACCTGTATTCAATAAAGACTTGAATTTGGGTGAATTTTATTTTTCATGTTAGAGTAATTTGCCCTTAATATAGCAACACAATTCTATTTCAAGGAATCCTTTAAAAAGTTTTCAATATTCTCCTGAATCAATTAGCAAACAGATTGGACTGTGGGGTAAGCAACAACAACAACAACAACAAAAAGAGGACAGATGCAATTTATAATAGAATCCAAATATTTGCTTGGGAAAAAAAACAAGCACCTTGGAAAACTGTTTAATTCAAAAGTTCAAAATAGAATATTTTTGTGTAATTAATTAAAAGCTTAGTGAGAGGAAAAGTGTTGCCAAATAAATGCAAGTATGTAAAAATTTGAAATGTCAACTTTTCTAACTATAGCTAGAAAATCATCATAAGCCAAGAGCAATGAGGGATCTGATATCGTACTAAAGATATTTCAAATATAAGGGTACACTTGTACTGCAAGTGAATCAAGATTGAGACACCACCTACCAAGCCAGGAATCATTCAGTGTGATCATACTCTACAAATATTTTGTATATGTTTGTTTCTCTATATCGGGCCTATTAATAGGGATTTTCAAATATTATTAACATTTTAATCATGATTTTCTCCATGACAGTACATTTTGTTATTCAAACACTTTAGTATATTTTAGCATTGGCTGTGACTGTACTCTTATGGAAGAAATTTAAACAGTGCCATTTAGTAAAACATTATTTTTCCATAGTGCTGTATCCTTTTCCATTATCAAAATTACAAGTTCATCCAAAAATAAAGGGTTATATTAAGCATAATTTTAAAACCCATAGAAAAAAATTTTCATGTTTTAATACAAGAAATGTGGTCTTAATAACAAGATATGTGGAGGCTTATTGGCTTTATTTCTATTAGTTTGCATAAGACTTTCCCATTTGGGTAGCATATTGATCTCCTAACTCCTGCTAAAATGTTGGATGTAACTATATTGACAAAAAAAGGCAGTGGGATAAAATCCTCAGGAACCTTTGAGCTAACGATTCTGAAGAGCTCCACAAGGACCTATTATAACAAAGCAGTTGGATGATCTGACGACCAGACTAAATTGAATGTAGAAAATTGCAAGGTAGTGCACATTGGGAAGAATGATTTAAACTACTCATATGCACTGATAACTTCTGAATTAGTTATAAGATCCCAGTGAAAAAAAAAAAATAAAAAAATGAAGGAGTCATCAAGGAGAACTGAATAAAGACATTCGTTCAATATGCAGCCGCTACCTAAAAATCATGATAAGACATTAGGCTACATCAAGAAGGAAATACAGAATACTATTAAAGCTAGAATGTTAACATCTAAATCACTGGTGCATCCTCAATTTTAAGATTACATGCAGGTGTTTGATCTCATCCCAAAAATCAATACAGTAGGAATAAATAAAAAGTATGACTATGCCTTAGAGATGGGGAGAGATGGTCACAGGACTGCTTTCAATGGTAAAAATCTCCAGAAAAAAAAAAAAAAAAGAGGTTAGCAGTAGAGAAAAATGGTTCCCTAACTTTATAGGTATATTATATTCACAAGAAAAAGGCAAAGAGGATCTCGCTGCCATCCAGCGAGACCTGGACAGGCTGGAGAGCTGGGCAGTTAGAAACCTAATGAAGTTCAACAAAAGCAAGTGTAAAGTCTTGCACCTGGGGAGGAACAACCATTTGTATCAGTACAGGCTGGGGGATGACCTGCTGGAGAAGAGCTCTGTGGAGAAGGACCTGGGGGTCCTGGTGGATGACAGTTGGCCATGAGCCAGCAGTGTGCCCTGGTGGCTAAGAAAGCCAATGGGATCCTGGGGTGCATCAGGAGGAGTGTGGCCAGTAGGTCTAAGGAGGTGATCCTCCCCCTCTACTCTGCCCTGGTCAGGCCCCACCTGGAGTATTGTGTCCAGTTCTGGGCTCCCTGGTGTAAAAAGGACAGGGATCTCCTGGAGAGAGTCCAGAGAAGGGCTACGAAGATGATTAAGGGCCTGGAGCATCTCCCCTATGAGGATAGGCTGAGTAAGTTGGGACTCTTCAGGTTGGAGAAAAGAAGACTGAGGGGGGATCTAATTAATGTCTATAATTATCTGAAGCAGGGGATGCAGGGGGAGTCAGCCAGCCCCTTTTCAGTGGTCTGTGGAGACAGGACAAGGGGCAATGGCTGCAAATTGGAGCACAGGAAGTTCCGCACCAACATGTGGAAAAGCTTTCTCACGGTGATGGTGCCAGAGCCCTGGGACAGGCTGCCCAGGGAGGTGGTGGCGTGTCCTTCCCTGGAGATATTCAAGACCCATCTGGATGCCTATCTGTGCAGTATGAGCTAGGGAGCTGCTTTGGCAGGGGGGTTGGACCCCATGATCTCTCGAGGTCCCTTCCAACCCCTACAATTCTATGATTCTATGATTCTATGATTTCACTGTATCTCAAGAGCCAGTGTTGGAGGAGAAAAAAGAAAGAAACAATGCCAGAAAGTAGAAAGTAAGACAAGTAGTACCATCAGCAGATCTTCTAGTCCATCCCTCAGGCCCTAGACATCCAAAAACACTGAGACATTCACTCAACCACTAAAACGATGGTGTGGATTTTGTGCTTGCTCATGGCTTGCATTTCCCAGCCATCACAGGGTGCTAACATGATGGTACTGATGGTTTAGGCCACCAAAGCCAACATAGAGAGAAGATTGCATTGCTCCTAGTTTTGCACATATGCCACATTTGGATCTCTGGGTAAGGTTGTGGTTTAGACATTCAGCTACAAGTTGTTCAAAAGAGTGTATTAAGTTACCAAATGTTCAAAAAAGGAGCAATTTGTATGCTCCACAATGTCAAAACAAGTAGCATGCACTTAGCAGTATTTTAAATACTTTATTTGCATACACAGTGTATTAACTAGTGCTACAAGATATTACCAAAGCAAGGAGTCTAGTCAAACCTTTAAAAAACAGCTATGGTGAGCCAGGTTGTAGTAAGTAATCAGCAATTGCAACTTCTACACGACCTTGGGTCAGCACACCCTGTCACACAAGCCACTTCTCATGCAACTGGCTTTTTAAAATTTTTTGAGGCAAAGCAGCACATTACAGGAAATAAACCATGGCATATTTCAGTATGCACTGGGGCAGACAGCATGTTTCTGAGCCAGGAAGGGACTTCTACCGAATAGTGGACTTCCATAGTCACTTTTTTGAGGTAGTCTTAAGATACCACAGTGCCAGGTAAATAATAAAAGTCTCAGAAGATTAGGTTAACCAAAAAGTTGGTAAATTTCTATCAAGAAATATTTTCTAATTTCTACTTAATCCCTTCCAAAGAAAACAACTGAATTATACCAGATTGTAAACATCTCAGTCTTCAAATAAAATTAACATTTGAAAAGAAAAGATGACATGGCTACTAATTCTCATCTTGGCATTTTCACTAGGGTTCTGGTTTCCTTTTACCCATATCATTTCTGGAGATGCACGTTGAAAGTAAACATGCTCCATGTTGTTTTGGGTGGGATGGGAGAACATAAGTGTCTGATTGTAATTGCCTTCTGGAATTTATTTGTGTTGACTGCTGACCAAGCTGTCTGAATCATAACAATGGAAAGACAGGAATTACTTAGTCACCGTCTCTTTTCTCCTGTGCCAGTGTCAATTCCAGACATATCTGCATACACAGAAGATGAGAAGACATGCTCACTTTCCTGCCTGGATACAAGCTCACAGTTTGTATGGTATTTGTCTCTTATGCAGACATATGGGTAGCTGATCTGTTTTATAAGGGAAAAGTAAGCAGCAAATGTCAGACTCATGCCAATTGTATCAATACTGGATTTTAAAACTCCAAACATTACTCCTTCAAGAAGAAAGTTTGCCTGAAAAATTATGTCCAGACTCTCATCTGTTGTAATTATCCTCTTGGATCAATGGATTTCTGACAATTCACAGCTCGGGAATCTAGTCATTTCTACACTACTACTACTACTACTACCTCTTCTACTACTACTACTAGCTACTTTATCATTTTCCCCGGGATTCTTGATTCTCCCATTTCCTTTGTTCATGTTCACAAAAGGATTTACTTCACTGCCTGATGTAAACAAAAGAGACCATAATGAAAGAAAATATTAAATGTGATAGAACTCTTAAACTCTCCTTATACTATTGTTAGGACAGAAACAGCACCTAGGGGAAGCAGTCTCTGAAAGGAAAGGCCTAGATGCCACACATAACATATGTTGATTTATTTCTCCTTTACAAACTCATTTGTCTCTGGACATTTTGTCAAATTATTTTATTTCAGGTATTTCTGAAATGGCAATTTGAAGAGGTGAAACTGTGATGAGTTTGGGGAGAATTGAAAACACAACATTACTAGAGCATGGTTTGAGGTCTTACAATGAAAATGGTTGTCACTAATGAAGACTCAGATCCTAAAGGAGTCTGTGCAAAAGGGAACAAATACTAAAGTGTTGAGGTAGGCAAGTGGAAGCCAAAGGTTTGCACAAATGAAGCAACAAATATCTAATACAAGTAACTGAGTCATTTCCTACTCAGCACTTCTTCGACTAAGTAATTTTTGGTTTATGTCTTCATTACTTGGTTTATATGTCCCATTTATTTGGATGAATCAGCCTCTTGGTCTTCAATATTACAGCTTTCTGGATTTCCCAAAAGGCATCTTAATTTTTACTTCTTCTGCTGACAACCTAGCCAGCAAAAGTGTTTGTGCTTTCCTCTAGGCTAGTATAATGCTGGCAGAGTATGAGCTCCTCAACTTTTATTATGTTGAAACTTACAGAGTTAGATTTGATCTATGTGAGGCCAAAGAGAACTTTCAGCAGCTATGTTACCTGGATGACTGGGGAATAAATGTCAGGATTGACTCAGGAAGAAGACACTCAGGTTATGTGTCTTGATGACAGGAAAGCTGACTTGAAAGGCTAACCTAGAATATATTTTCAAAAACTGTCTCCCTTTGTTTCTGTGGGAAACTGATACTTCTGCAACCATGTTTCTACTATCAATCATAGATTGTCTCAGTCTTCTTCTAGTATCATTATTTTTCAGGGTGTTAAAATTCTGAGTGTTGACTAGCATAGAATAATAAAAAAAAAAGACTTTAAATCATTTTACTAAAATAAAATTTTCCTCAAGTTGGTAATATTGAAATATTTTTATAGACAGATTCAATTGCAATTACAGAAATGAGGTAGTAAAGAGATGGAAGAAATGCAAATAGAATTGATCATTTACATGAACCCAAAATTAAGGTCACATTTCCAAACAGCATACCCAAAACCTTAGCAGGGTAATGATATTTACAGGCAATTTTGATGGCACTGTATTAATTTCAATGGAATTGTACCCATTTACAAGAATAGCAAATCTGATCCATCCATTTATACTGTCAGCATTTTTCTGTTTATCAGAGAAAAATGTAACTAGTTCTGACAGCTGAAAAAATGAAGCCAGAAAATTGAGACTGGGTTGTTTTCCCCAGTCCCTGCTGATGATGATTAGCTGCAGAGCAGCCTATAGAGTGTGGGAAGTTGCCTGCCATTACGTCTTTAAAGTACAAAATAGCTGCCTTCCTAAATGGACTTAATGTGGGAATTACTAATTGCAGATTTATTATCTGTACTCTGCGGTAGAAACGGTTGGATCATCCCAATGCTCCTTTTGACTCCACAGCCTAAGCAGCTAACCCTGGAGGCAGGCCAACAAGTAGATACACACACTTCTGATAGACTTTGAATGTAAATTTTCATTGTCTTCTTATGGCTTACTATTCTGGATGTCCAGATCAGCTGAGCTACTGGTAGAAGACTGCCTTGGAATATCTGGGTTTCCAGCTAGTCAGGGTCTGACTCAGGTTACTGTTCCCCACTTTTTGGATGAAAAGAGTTAATCAAATTTGGCAGATTTCACATGAGTCCCTTGGAGAGGAAGAGTTGATAATGGAAGCACAAAGGTCTTTAATATAACCTCCTTTATATATAGTAAGAGTATAAACTTCTGTTTCCTCAATCTCCAGGAAGGAACTCCCTGCCTTATTGCAGTCAGCATTCAACCCAAGACTGCCTCTCCATTTCTCAGAGGTCAGTATAACTTTGGCTGCTTTGTTTTTCCTTCTCCTTTCCTTTCCTTTCTGCAGTCAATCCTAGTTCTTGAATGTGCTGTATCATCTCCCAAGGAGAGGCTTCAGCCTAACTGGTTTCTGTTCATTCTTACCTGGGCCTGTGTTCAGCTTCTACTATTTTGCAGTCATTGAACAAAAGGGAATTAAAGCAGCTTCAACCCAAACTGCAATACAAATTATTTCTTTACATGCACATAGATATCCTTTACAGTTTGTTGGGGTTTTTTAAATCCTCTGTTACATATATTAATACATACATATAATCCCCTCTTACTAGATTTTTGACAGATTAATGACTGATGGAATTAAGTAATCCCCATTGTCATTTTTTAGGAAATGCTCATATAAGCATATGGTTTTATTTATAATAACTTCATCAAGGCCTTGCTTCTAGCATTAACATGCTGTGTAACAATAAAGCAAAGCTATGCAGAACACATGACTTGTATTAATGATATTTTTTTGTTCTAAGAAGCAGAGCTATGAAGACTCAATGCACAGGACAACATGCAAGTACAAACCCACACAATGTAGTCCATTCTCCACAACATGGATTTCACTGAAGAGCAACCCTGCATAGCAGAAGAGCTATGAGGAATGAAAAGGAATGAATGAAAGGATGTAAAGAGTGATTCCTAGAACTGAATAAGAAAATAATCACCTTTACTAGATAGCACATTTCTTCCTTTCTCCCAAAACAACCTGGTACAAATGCTACATCAAAAATCATTCTAATAGGGCTTTTCAATGAAGGCAGGATGAAAAAACCCTATTTTCTTGGTTGTTAATTCAATTCAGGTGAGGTATGCATCATTGTTAGACACGGTTCAAACCAGAACCACTTTGAACTTCTTCAAAGCTTGTCTATTTAATCTTCTAAATACATCCACCAGCAAACACATAGCATGACTGTACTTCCAAAGGCTGTCGGATGTTTATAATGCATTCATTGTTATATGCCAATTAACACCACCACATAACAGCATGTAGCCTTTCCATACACTGTGATGTTGCTCCACAGAATAGCTTTTGCCAAAATTATTGCAATCTTCAAAGTGTCATCATCCTGCCCAATAGTACATGGGAGACAAAGCTGCTGTTATTTCAGATATATTCATGTAGTTCATTACAAAAGCAATCAAATAAAGAGGCAAACCTGTGTTTTGAATATGGGCATATATTTATCATTTTAAAACAGTGAGATTAATAAAAAATATAGGAAATCGAGGCTCAAACCTTCAGTGCTGCTTACAGAAATGTTAAAAATCTGATACCACTTAGTGCACCCTACCTATGGAAAAATTTCTAAACTTTCATGACAACAGGTATCTATAGCTATATCTTTGCTTTTTGAAAGAATATGTAACCTGCTGGCCAAGTTACATGAAAATGTACTGTTTCACAATTAAAGGTGTAGCTGCTGTTTCCAGCATTCATATAGATAGTTTTGTTACTGAGTATCAATTCTCTGATGGCTAACACAAAACAGTATGTTTGTTTCTACTATGTACTTGATCACAATGACAATATATCTCAGTTACAACAGCTATTTTACTTTTCAGTGTTTCAGCAGAAATCTTTGCATTTGAAGGAAAATGGGAGCAGTTCAAATAAGAGAAGAAATTCTGTTGTTGCCAGTATATAGCAACCATAAATTTACTTTTAGAAATTACATTTTTGCAAAACAGATGCTGGAAGGATACAACAGAAACCACAACAATCAACACACCTTCAGATTAGTCTGTGAAAATGACAGTCACGCACAGCTGGGTTTGCAGCAGCAACTGAAAATGCCCTGAAGCCATCGCACTAGAAGGGGGGAAAAAAAACCCAAACCTGCCTATTTCAAAGAAATTTGGTTTCCCCAAAAGGGATTGCAATGCAGGAGCAAGGACTGCTGGAGAAAACAAGAGCTCAAACAAGTTTCACTGTCATATTTTTTAGGTAATCTCAACTTGATCTTTATCTGGAAGCCTTTAACAAGTCAAAAGTGGCCTTACCTAAAAAAGTGCTAAATAAAGAGGGACACCATTGTTTCACTGATAGTGTTCTTTACTAAAGCTTGCCAAATAAAATAGTTGTGAACCACTGAAAAAAAGGACTACAGACACATTAATCTGGAAAAAAAAAATAATTTTGGGTTTATGAAAATGTAGAGGATAAGATGATGCAGAAGATATTTTGAGTGTCTGACTTTTCTGGAATGAACAGTGGGAAATGTAAAATTATCTTAGTTTTCCAGCTAAGGAACTACTTGGCAAAACATACCATCAAAATGTGAAGAGGAACGAACACTGGCATGGAAATAAATTTATGCTGGGTTTCCTACAGAATTATTGAGAGCTAAAGAGCAACTGGCATTCTACGGTCACTGTTCATCCCACCAGCTGTAATTATTTTATTATTACCTGGACATGTGTTGAACTTACCTACTAAATATTTAGGAAGAAACATCTCTGGCTGGTGAAAGATGTTCACATTTTTGTATAATGTGTGTTGTGTCTGTCACAAACAAGCCCTCATTGGCAGATGGACCTTCAAGAACCCTGGAATAAAATCTTCTGAGTAGAACTCACACTTCCTGGAGCATCTCCCCTATGAGGATAGGCTGAGTAAGTTGGGACTCTTCAGCCTTGAGAAGACTAAGGGGGGATCTAATTAATGTCTATAATTATCTGAAGCAGGGGATGCAGGGGGAATCAGCCAGCCCCTTTTCAGTGGTCTGTGGAGACAGGACAAGGGGCAATGGCTGCAAGTTGGAGCACAGGAAGTTCCGCACCAACATGCGGAGGAACTTTTTCCCAGTGAGGGTGCCAGAGCCCTGGGACAGGCTGCCCAGGGAGGTGGTGGAGTCTCCTTCTCTGGAGATATTCAAGACCCATCTGGATGCCTGTCTGTGCACTATGAGCTAGGGAGCTGCTTTGGCAGGGGGGTTGGACCCGATGATCTCTCAAGGTCCCTTCCAACCCCTACAATTCTATGATTCTATGATTCCTCCAATCTCTCTTTAATATGCATATCATATATGGCCAAATTTTCAGCTCAAAAGATACAGACAAGGGAAGCTTTGAGGAGCTGGAATCCACTATGTGACTAACAGTAAGAGCAGACTTTCCTGTTGCCTAACATTTAACATAGCCAGTCATATCAGTGCAGAGACTTGAAAGACTGTATAAACAGAAATGTGTCTTTTGTTTGGACTAAAACAGGACAATAGAATGCACACACAAAGCAAAAACAGGCAAAAGGAAGGCTAGCCCAAAATAACCTTGATGCACTGAACTGAAATAGATTCTGTTTCTTTTTGAAACAATCATAGACAGTCATGTTCATGTGCTGTGAAAATGGGTGAGAAAAAATGGACCTGAAGAGGGTTTCAACATAGTAGTTACAAGAAGGAAGTGAAACGTGTGTCCAAGACATAAAGTTGTTTTGGCCAAAGTCTGCAAACATTTGGGTACCTGCAACAACTTGTTTCTATTAATGGTCATACTGAGTTTGAAGTGTGAAAGCTGAAGAATAGGTATTTGTATCTATACAGATTTTAAATATTTATTAAAGTTTTTAGTATTGTAATTAAAAAGGTAGAACAAAGACTCCTCAGCTTAAAGGTACACTTTAAACAGAGGTTTCCAGCTACATGCATCTCTGCTGAAACATCGAATTCACAATTGGGTAGGTAATGCAGTGTAACTTCTGGAAAAAGCCTAAACCTAATATTCTATCAAGTCTTAAAAGATCTTTAAATAAATATGTCTGCAAAATAGACTGAAAAAATTATCCCCAGTGTTTCTGCACAATTATTTTGGTATTTAAATTGTTCCTCTCAAACTACTTCCTTCAAAACAGACACAGTCCTTTAGCTTACCTCCATGAGTATTCCTTGAATATAGCAATTATAATGGCACTATGATGATGATAACTCTAAACAGTTAGTTACTTGCTGCACACCAAATGGACTCATTTTCTCCCAGCTTGAATTTTTCTCCTTCTTTTCTACAGCCTTTGAGATAGTTGTGAGAAAATGGAGATAGAGTTGTAAGAAGTGATATGTCAAAGCTTGTATTGTAATTCTTAATCCATCATACAGAGTGCCCAGAGCACTCAGTAGATGGCTGCAGATGGATTTAAAAAAAAAAAAAAAAGAATAACAAAGAAGCAGATATATTCTGTACTAATTCTACATGGAGAACAGGCCTTTTTACTCTTACTGCTATTCTGTTCTTAGTGCCTTTTCTATTCTCATTGTTAAACTTAGTTAAATATGCTTTTTGAAAAGAATTTCCACCTTGAGCATATATGTCTTGTGCATCTGACCCTTCAAGGTCTTTCTAATTAAAGACAGAGTATATCATCATTCACTAAATGCACTTGGAGATAATGTAATTTACCGTGGCATTTCTAATACATGACAAGACTTTTTACTTGGATTCCAATATGAAATAGAACTACTAGTAACATAATGAAAACATTACAGCAATTAACAAAAAGCACAGGTGTAGAAAATCCTGACCCTCCAGCAGAAAAAACTGACTGGAATAGTGGCTAATACAAAATAGAAAGAGCACTTCCACCAAAGCAGAGACAGGCACAAATGCAATCTAGCAAACAAATGGTACCACGGTTAGGAAACTTGGTACTCTCCAAGTCTGCTACAGAGCATAAGCTCACACAAACCTAGTCTTCCACAAACTCATCTAAAATGGTCTCCTCAGGAAAGAACTTTCAGGCATTCGACAATTGATATAGTTGATATGTGCTGCCCTATTCTCCACCTGTTCCAAATTCCTGAACTATTCCAATCCTGTAAAAACAGCAAGACCAGGAAGAGACATAAATGTGCATGTTGACTTAGATAAGCAGTCATTGGTTGCAGATTTATGAATAAGCAAGAGAATGGCATGCTACTGTATACATCATAGAATCATAGAATCATAGAATCATAGCATGGCAAGGGTTGGAAGGGACCCCAAGGATCATAAATCTCCAACCCCCCTGCCACAAGCAGGGCCACCAACCTCAGGTCTGGATCTATACAAAGTTGCCCAGGGCCCCATCCAACCTGGCCTTGAACACTTCCAGGGATGGGGCATCCACCACCTCTCTGGGCAGCCTGTTCCAGCACCTCACCACTCTTTCTGTAAAAAAACTTCCCCCTAATATCCAATCTAAACCTTCCCTCCTTCAGCTTTAAACCATTCCCCCTTGTCCTGCCATTATCTGCCCTTTTAAAAAGTTGATTCCCCTCCTGTTTGTATGCTCCCTTCAGGTACTGGAAGGCTGCAATGAGGTCCCCCCGCAGCCTTCTCTTCTCCAGGCTGAACAAGCCCAGCTCCCTCAGCCTCTCCTTGTAGGGCTTCATCTAGCATCATGAGTAAGCCACTGCTCTGGATATTGTGTTCGTACCACTATTACCTGAAGTCACTGCATAAATTCCTTTAAGCATCATCTCTATTCTTGAGTGCTTTGAGTCAGTTTATTTCATCTGACTTTTCCACTCACGCCATCTACTCCCACTGAAGTTAACGCTGTGTGCTCCAGATTTGGCCACTGCTGAGCACGATGCCTCCTCCCTGTCTATTCCACTTGCAGCAGAGACCGAACCTCAATGAACACTCTTCTCAAAGACAGGTTGCAACTTTTGATGATGTAGGTGCACAAACGAATTAATCAAATCAATGTTCTGTAATATCAAGCTCGGTTTGAAATGGAAGTTCATGATAAAGAAAAGAAAATCTCTGATAAAGTCATTAGCAAACAGGTTTTTTTTTCAAGGTCAGAAAGCATTTACATAAATTATCAATGAATAAAAAACTCCAATCCCTTAAAAGAAATTTCTCTAGCTGTATCCTTTTGATCCTTCTGATACACTTTAAAAATAACTCAAGTAACAGAGAAGAGAATAGCCAGGACTTTGTGGATACCATGATTCCTGCAGAGTCTAAGACCAGCTTCCTGCAGAGTAAACAGGTCTTGCATTTAAGTAACCAATTAAAGCCACTAGCTCCTTAGTAACTTAGATGCCTTTTTAAAGCAATAACTAACCAGCTGAAAACTAGAGGCAGTGAATATACTCAATCTTTGCTGCATTACACTAATACACTACTAAGGGTGTATCTAAAATGCAGTCGCTGTGCCTGCACATACGGGAAGTAGCTCAGACACTGATAATAGCACAAAGTGACTGTGTGTGTGGCATTTGGTGAAGAGCTGGGCTTTTAGACAAGAATGAAAAGTGTACTGCTAATAGCAAAACTAACTTGCATAAAGCTAGCTCTTCTATGTCTCTGTGTGCTGTAGATGGCTGAGTGCTTCAGCTGGCTGAGTGCTGCAGGCACTCCCTCAGATGGCATTGGCTTGGAATGGAAAGAGAACAGGGGGGAGGAAATGGAAGATTGAGAGAGACCAGAGGAAGAGGCAGGAAGAAACTAAAGGACTTCAAAGAAAGAAAGGGAAGCAGGTAAGAGAGATGAAGGAAAATAAAGGGAGAATGATTGAATAAGTTTTGTCATATTTCATATGCAAAGTATTTATAAGCAATGAATGAATAAGCAGTCTCATGTAGAAATATTTCAGAAAGTCTTTGCTGCTCAGAACCTGTCGCCCTCAAAGTACAGACCTACAGAGAAGGGAATCCCCAGTGGTGAAGGGCTGGCTCGACACCAACTTCATGTGGCTGGCAGAGGAAGAGACATCACTGTAGACCCTTCCAGTAACTGAATTATTAGCATAGATGTCTGGCACATGGGTGCACCAAAGAGCAAATAAAATATCCCCTACCACTATAGTTTCATTCTTATTAGAGACTGAGAACATTCAGAAGATCCTTTCAGATGCACTGCCAGCAAAATAAAGGAGAGGCAGGTAAAATAAAGAGGAAGCAGATCTAAAGAATGTTTTGGAAGTCCTAGTTTTGATGGCAAACTGTTGCCATATGGATATTGATATGAATTCCAGAAGCAACATTCCAACTGGAAATTCTCATATATTATTTGAGGTAAGGGAATTGGCTCTGAAAAAGTGATTGTTATAAAGCAGCCAGTTTCTAAGGGGATTACTAACTACCCACAGTATTATTGAGTGACACATACAGAAACTACATGGAACTCTTCCACCAAAGGTGATGCAAAAATACCTAATTCCTGACCATAACCATAGTTTAAATGAACTTTCTAGGTGGCTGAACAGGTACAACAAGCATCAGTACTCTGCACGCTCTACAGCCGCATTACACAAGTTGTGGTTTGGACAGTAAGCCATACTCCACTGCATTATTGCATGTGGCAATTTTTAATGTAAAAGATGGAGTAAATCAGACACATGATCTTCTGTTGACTGCTGAGTTATATCACCCAAAAGATGGTGCTAATCTTCTCATTTATAATCCCAAGTAGATATTCCTTTAAGTCTTTGCATGAAAAAAAAAAAGCCAAATCTCTTCCTAACTGAAGTGCATATTAAAACCTGAAAAGCTCAAATAAATTTCAGATTGTTTTACAATGAAAAATAATTTAAGCTGTTGAAATTCTTCAATTTTTTTTATTTTCCTTCAGGGAACAGTTTTCAATGTTGGAAGCAAGCCAAAAAGCTGAGCTTGGCCAAATAAAAAACATCTTGAAAAAGGTTACTTTCAAAATTCAGAAATTAAGCAATGGGAATAAAGTTGGGGAAGATAGAAAAAATTATTCCTGCCTCTGTACAAGAACCTTTTAAGAATGAAGAATTAAATGGCAAAAATACCTAATAGAAAAAAAAAAAACCTCCCAACTTCTACAGCACCACTTTAGCTGGATGCAAATATTTTGGGATGTATCAAAGCACAAGTTTGTACCACAAACAAGAATTTCTACCTGCAAAGAATCTGTGCACGCAAACAGAGATATAGAGAAATATAAATAGGGAACTTGAGTTATTTGCCACAACAGCATAGCTTGGATGAGAAAGAGAATGCCTAAGGTTTATACAAAGCAATACAAGCAGAATATACCTTTATACAATGTGGACTTCACCTCCAGCTGCCTATACCTTGTCCACTTACCAAATACTGATGCAGGAAACACTGGGACAAGCAGCAGCTGAGTGACTGGTTGTCGTAAGACAGGTTTTTCCCCTTATTTTGCTCTTTTTCCCATCCTACTCCCCTAGTAGAGGTTTAGTCAGGCAGAGCTTTGACTGGAAGTATTAATGTCTACCCTGACCCTGTACAAAAGGTCTCACTGAGTTCTGGAAGCGGAGATGCACATCTGATAGCTGTCATGTGATTAGCCAGACTATCAGCTAAGCAAAGATGTGGACATGACTATGAGTTACGCTGCCAGTCACCTATGTTAAATGGAGAAGATGAGTAAGATAATGTTATTTATTTGCAAATCTCTCAGAGACTTTAAAGAAAGAGTTCTGCTTTTATTGTTAAATTGCATCAGGAGTATATGGCTGCTGGTTTATTTTCTAAAACGGCATCATTTTCCCTTTACCCACTGTCATATAATATTTATAAGGTAGCTACACCTCCACCCCTGGGGTGCTTCATGAGCAATTAAAACGCAATCATCATAATAAAGAAATAAATAACCTTAATTAAAACATTGCACAGGAACTTTCCTCAGATGCAGAGCCAGTGGGGAGCTGTCTGTCTTCATGGATTTTACATATCTGTCAGTTAGACTGAGATCCAAACGCAACATCAGGTTTCATGGACAGCATCCGGATTTATTATATTCCCTGATGGTCATAGATTCATACCCCACCAAACAGATGATACTCAAACGTAGATCACTTATTTATTAAATAAGATTTTTAATTGCTTCATTTAATTAAATTTTAAAAGAGTTCTGGGTGCCTGGACCTCATAGAATCTCACTTACTCCCTTGCTACCCTTCTTTTCCTCCTTCTTTCAAAAATAAAAGAACATCTCCAACAACATCTCCTCCCACGCCTACATTTTGTTTCTCCACTCAGGGCTGCTCGACTATAACTTTTGGTACTTCCTTCTATCATTCTCTCTTCAGTGCTTTGTTTACCAGCTCCTTCCTCATCATTCCAGACAAGGAAGAAATCTGCAAAATATTCTCCCTCTACCTGTTACCCATCAACAAGTTTAGATTGTTCTCATTTAAGTTGTTTTAATCCTCGGGTTTTTTCAGTGTAATATTTCCAGAGGGAGCAGAAAACCACAGCAAAAGAATACTTCTGATCTAAAGTACAGTCACTTTCAAAAGCACTACACAGGCGTATTCTGGGTACTAAAACTTCAGAGCTGAAGAAGATGAAGAAAATAATTGATTTATTTAAAATGATTGGACACAGAAACACAATTCTTCTTAGGTCAAAATTTCTACTGGACAATATAGTTTTTTCTCCAATGTCAAATGATTTTTTTGTGCTTTGCTTAACATTTTATTAAATACCTTCATATAAAAATATTCATGCATTTATAATATTTTGATACCTCTTAAGGTAATTCTGAGCAGTTTCCAATTCATTATGTCAAGTCTGTGACTTCCACTTTTAATACATGAGGTTATCTGCCACATGTGTCTACTGCTTTCTAGCGCTGACACCAGTACAGGTACATGCGACTGGTACTGACTGGCACCATCCTTTCACACTTCCCATGAAGAGTCCAAGCCATAAAGTGCTCTATTACAGTTCTAGCAATGATGGCTATTTCCAAAGTAATGAGTGTAGGTTTTCCACCCAGGACCTTTCCCTGTGCAGCTGCAAGTTGAATAAGAACAGGCAGCAAAGTTCTCCTGAAGCCACAGGACAAAGGGCACTACTGAAAGGAAGGTATCCCACATCTAACACAGAGGCATGGAGCAGTACAGATGGCTCTTGCCTCAACTGAGTACTGGCTTCCATAGATACATGGAGAGAGGTGTATCTCACCTTCTTCCTCAGCCTGCTGCACTTCTTTTCCTTTGGATGAAAAGAATCCAGCTAAGAGGGAAGATCATAGTGCTGTGTTCAGCTAATTCCATGTTTACAAGGAAGGCTGCTGAGCTGTATATATTTATATGTGATGCCTTTCATATGCTTTGAATATCTTATTTTCTAATTGTATCTGTACTTCCTGGTATTCACTGAAGAGCACATGGAAGCATGGTGCTCAGGATTAGTATTGAAGCATTTAGATTCTAACTGATGCATTTTAATTTCAGGAGATCTCTCAAGTTCTAAATAGGTTTCAGAAGATTAAAATCCAACAAGGTAACATCATTTCCCTCTTTTCCAGGAGGAATTCAGGATGTCTCTTTGCCTAAGGCATATACTATTTATTTTCAATTTATTACTAGAGGGGAGTTTTTCCACCAGACTTCCTCCTGTCATAACTATGTTTAGAACATATTCTCCTTTTCAGAGCTGTCCTTTTATATTTTAATTCCTCTGCTTTTGAACTAAAGGAAAATGAATTATGAACAGCTAAGAAGTGGCAACATTCATAAGGAAAATATGAATACAGGCATAACTTATATTGTATTGCTTTGAAACAAAGCAGTTTTGTCAACAAGGATCTACTTAATTTGATGCACAAACAACTGTTCCTTTCACAAGTCTTCCTACAAGATACTCATGATCTATTATTATATTCAGGTAAATACAGCTAAAAACTACATGTTGTTTTCTGACTGACACTGCTCCTAGGACAGATATATACGAATTAAAAAAACCTGCTGGATGAATAGAAGCTATTATCATCTCAAGAGGGTGTCACATAGTTCTGCCTTTTATTTCTGATATTCATGAGTAAATATAGCACATGCTGTCTCAGTGTGGGCCGACTGTCTGCATCCCCTCTGAAAGAGCAATCAAAACCCCTACCAAACTTCATGTCACCATCATTATTCTCTGTGAGCCCTCCTGTCACCTCACACTGAAGCAGCCACAAAGGCTGCAGGCAGTAACCAATCTTCTTTTCTTTGTCTTTGTGGCAAACAGATGCAAGCATCCTCCTCCCTAAAACAACAGCAACAAAGATATATTCTTGCCTTCTATTCTTTAATTCTGAAAAATGTGTCTGAATGATCAAAATGGAAAGAGTAAGAGTGATGAAAGGACTGCAATATTTTTTACCATTTCATACTACACAGTTGGTTGAGATGAATTAGATGAGAGTATCCATCCTTGTGTTTATTTCTATGGAAGCTTAAGGAGTTACAGGAAGGAGATGCAAGGCTGTTTTGACTTGTAAATTCTATTTTAAAATGCACCTGAAGGTGGGTGTTTTGTTGAAATATAGAGGAAGTTAACAGGTGAAATTGAAATTCAATAGCTAATACACGTTAATTTCCTGTGTTAACATTATTTCCTGTATCAACACTAAGTATACAGAATAACTAGAATAAGAATGCAGAATAATGCTTCCCACAAAGTAAAGAGATGTCCATACTAGCATACAGAGTGGAATAATTGTTTAAAGTAACAGTTACTGGCACAAGCAAGTGGGATATAAAGAAAATGATCCTCTAAATGTTTTAATGGCATTCAAGCAAGTTTCAACACAGAATAGTTTCAAGATTGCCATCTAATAGGGATTTATCTCTTACTATACTGAAGAAGAGATTTTAATTCTAAGAGCTAAAGGCTCTAATCTTCTAAGTGTGTTCTAGAACATTTTAGTAACTGAACTCTTAAATATCTAAATATTTTGTGTGGGTTAATATTTGAAAAATTATAAAGAAGTCTATTTCTAGTCTAATTGCATGGTAATTACATGGTGACTAGATTTATTTCATACTTTTAAGTCTTAGAGTTCTTTTTAAAACTCATTACTTAATAAAAATATTGCAAAAACATTTCTAAACTCCTATCTAATGCTTTTCTCAGTTAAAGGCAAGTGGAAGTGTTAATTTCTGCATTCCCCATTATTCATATTGTGGGAGGCCCCAGGTGTACCAACTGAGTTGAAAATACTGACATTCTTTCCAGGTGGATTAAATGCTCCATCATACCATTTAATTTTACCAGTGACAGTTTCTTCTTGCATGAAGCATTCCTTCAAGTAAAGAAGCATATTATATCAATGTAAGAAACAAATAATTGCTTCAGGTAAGGCCTAGAATTCACATATCAAAAACTAGACTAGCCAAAATATTGTTGAAAATAAGGCTGTTAGCTGTTGCTGTCCTGCCAAACAGCTACATACACAAGAGAACTCCAAAGGATGAGTGGAATGCACTTTTCATATTTTATAGCTTTGATTTTTTTTTTCCAGAGAGAAGATAAAAAGCATTTTACATATCATACCATGGTTTGTCATAAGCAATTAATTCCCATAAAATAGGGGAATTGCAAAGATTCATTTAAAGATCAGACAAATTATGGGTTTAACTTATTCTGTAATTGAATTACTGCAGCTATAAAGTATATCATAAATTGCCCTGGTTCCAGCCAGGCCAGAGTTAACCTCTGACCTGGAGGCATCCCAGAGCATCCCTCCTTGACCAGCCTCTTTTATAGGGGAGTGATGTCAGGTGGTGTGGAGCACAGCCAGGGCTAACTCAGCTTACCTGTGCTGGCTGCTTGGAGCGGTTGACTCTGGCCTGGCCAGAACCAGGACTTATGAAATCAGAATTCTGAATTTAAGTTTTAGCTCATGATAATGTCTTAAATTCTGCAGTGTAACACTTCAGCCATAGCTCAAGTCCCTATCCAGACAGCTAACTATATTACTAAGGTCACTTGTTACACATGCATGGTTGCTTTTCTTCTCTCACTTGCTGAGGTTTTACTGCATTTGTCTCCATTGGCTTGAAAGTTGTACTGACTTTTAAACTATATTCTTGTTTGTTTATTCAGACTACAACCAAAGAACTCTGCTTTAAATTCACACTAACAAAGTCTGTTTTCAAGCACTTATCATGGGGAAAATATCAATAAAATTTTTCTTACCTGTTTCCAATGTGAGAGATTTGAGTTTCAAATTTCAAAATGAATAAAGTCAAAAGAGTCTGAAAAATTACTTTTGTGTCTTCTTTACCATGTGAGAAAGAATACTGATAACTGAGAAGTGGTATTACCCAGTTGGGTTTTTTTTTTGTTATAATTAATAGACTGTTTCAATTTAACTGCTGTCATTATCTTCAGAAGACACTAAAGTCTAAGGAAGACATTCTGCTTTTGCATTATTCCTTCAGGCTGGTAAATATGAAGCAGCTAAGATGTTGATGACAGTACCTGTGACTAAGATACAATATGATGAAGCCTTACATCTGCAGCTTTTGGTGAAGTGCAGACTGCCAAAAGACAATTACTTTATCAGAATGTGCTGGGTTTGGCAGAGATAGAGTTAATTTTCTTTATAGGAGCTTCCATGAGGCTGAAAACAGTGTTGGTAACACAGGATACGTCTGTTATTGCTGAGCAGTGCTCACACAGAGCCAAGGCCCTTTCTGCCTCTCATGCCACCCCCAACAGTGAGTAGGCTAGGGGTGCACAAGGAGTTGGGAGGGGACTCAGCTGACCCCAACTGACCAAGGGGATATTCCATACTATATGATGTCATGCTCAGCAGATAAAGCTGGGGGAAGAAGAAGGAGGATAGAGGGGACATCCAGAGTGACAATGTGTGTCTTCCCAAGTCAACGTTAGATGTGATGGAGCCCTGCTGCCCTGGGGATGGCTGAACACTTGTCTGCCCATGGGAAGTGGGGAATGAATTCCTAGTTCTGCTTTGCTTGTGTGTGAGGTTTTTGCTTTACCCTTTAAACTATTTTTATCTCAACCCACAAGTTTTCTCACTGCTACTCTCCTGATTCTCTCCCTCATGCCACTGTGAGGGGAGTGAACAAGTGGTTGTGTGGGACTCAGTTGTTGATTGGGGTTAAATGGACACTGCCATTCAGTGAAACAGTTAACTAAGTCCTATAGTTCTAGCAGAAAGCAGAGCACAGGATTCTGTTTGTAAGCAGTCAATGCCATTTTTACTGGCTCCCAGAAGGACAAGAACTAAACTGAGAACTAAATGTAACAACTGACCTTACAAAGGAAATTTGCTTGTAAAGCCTTAAGCATATAGCACTTAAGGATCACTGTGAGATATGGGGCTAATTTCAGTGGCAATGTAACTTCCTAAGTCAACACAGTTACAGTCTCTTACTTATATCCAATTATAATAACCTAAAAGAAGGCTGAAGCATTTATATCATGACTCACTTTGTAGTAAAATTGAAATCATGATACAAATTCTCTCTAGGAGCAGAGAAATTCAGTCACTTGCTCACAGGAAACATAAAGGGGTGATAATGTGTATGATAGATGGATAGCAACATGAGGAATATAATCATTCCAAACCTCTCCTTAATAGAAACAGTCTTTCAAAACCACATACTGTCTTAGATCACAAATTAAAAATATCACCCTAAACTGGAAAGTAGAAGGAGGGAGAAGGAGAAGGGAAGAGAAACTAAATATAACCCAACCCCCAAATCAAAGCAATGATGTAAACCTGGTATTTCCTTTAGTTATTACCTAAGAATATATTAGAATTACAGAATACAAGTAGTAGCTTGCAAAAAGTCAATAATCTCCTTTTATAATGCAGGTACATCACCACAAGCTTCTTGTCCATTTACCTTCTCTCTAAAAGCTTTGAAGTCCATCTGCATATATATAACTATACAGAGAGAGAAAAATAATATATAATGAATATCTAAAGGAGATTTGCTGCACACAAATATGATAGTGGCATACCAAGTACAGAACAAATGCAAATGTTTTCTTGTATCTGATAAAAATGTACTGGCAGTGACAGGAGAAATGAGCGATCAGAATGTCTGATTAAAACAGACAAGATGTATGTAAGATATGGCAAAAAGGAAGAAGATTTGGCATGTGTTGTAGACATTGAAAGACATGGACAATTTCTTTATAGGAGATGTTATAGGACATATTAAGATTTTATTCTAGAAATCTAGTGGATTCTCCAGAAAGTATTTCTTTGCTGATACAGAATTCTGTTCATCACTAAGCTTGTGGGAAAAAAAGAAGAGAGCAGAGCATGAAAGACTAGTTGTTGGGAGTGATGCTTTTAAAAAGACACATGTTCTGAGCAACTAGACAGCAGTCCATGGCAGCCTTTTTACACCTGAAATAGAAGAATCATAAATCTACAATTAACGGGTATTGGTACCTAAGAGAAAGATCCATGATTAGTCCAGAACAGTTGGCAAAATATTTCTAGAAATTCAATCATGAATCTGGAAAGAAAAGGATGACTTCTGCCATCAAAGAAGAATGACTTTCTTAAACAATTACAAAAGGCAATTGCTCTTTCCCTGTGATGCCAAATTATGTATTTATATTACACATGTAATTTATTCCATACTGAAATATAGGACATTAAAAGTCAGTACCATTAGAAGAAAGCACTCAGAATGTGAAGGTGAAGCAGAGTGACCAGAGGAGAGTTAAACAGTCACCATGAGCCAGCTAATTAGTATTATTAAATTACAGCAAGTTTTCTGGATGAAGATGGAATATCCCTATTATAACTGCACAGATGTTATTTGTCTATAATACTGTTGTTGTTTTTGAAATTAAGAGAAAGTGAATGTTACTCCGAATACTTGACTGGAGAGCACTTCCTTTGCAGAAGAAAAGGTGAGTCAGAAAGCAGACACTTGGTACTATAATGGCCTAAACCCACTCACTAAATACTTTGATCAGTTTCTTAGTCATGAAAAAAGCCTGAAAAACACTAATTGCTAAATCTTTCTGCTCCTGCAGTTTAGCACCTCATGCACTGCACACACAGTCCTTGTTTCCAGCCAAACCCCACCTAACTTTGAAAAGTAGGAGTCAGAAGATTCCACCAGCAATTAACCCAGACAAGACTTAGACTGGGCAAAATGGGTTAAATTTCTATAAGATATTTGGGGTTCTGATGCCCTGAGATTACTGGGAGTACTCACTCCCATGCACACTGTCCAGCAGCTATTAAAAATAGCCTTAATACAAACTCAATTTAATTGTCTTGTGGATAGCATGAAATTGAATACACTAAGGTCATTAACCTTCAATACTCAAATTCTGTACTTTTATAGTTATGTTTTCTGACCACAGGAACCCTGCATACCAGAGACAACAATACACACATTACACTACTAAACAAAAGTTGAGGCCATGGGGTCATTTGACCTTCACATTTAACATTCATAAACAGAAATACTTTCTCTAAAACAAGCTTTAGACTACTTCCCCTGCTATTAGACATAATTCTAAACTTAAGAATGATGCTATTTTCCTGCCTTTGGCATGTTTTATCATAAACTATGAAATAAAAATGCTAGTGGAATTCATATTGCATGGTACATATTAGCTGTTTTATTGCTTACTTTATGTTTGGAAATAAATAAGTATAAATTCAATTTATCCATCCTATATGTTGCAATCTCATGGGTTTATAGCCCTTCATTTTTAATTCTGGGTACAGTTTATAGACTAATAAATGCTGCAAAGTGTTTAGTCTTCATGATCACCCTTTCAGAATATGCAATACCAGTTCTTCATGACTACTTCTTTTGTAATCTTTTCTTATATTACAGTCTTAACACTTGTGGTATTTAGCAATTCCATATAAGCTGTAGTGCTTACAGGTCATTTCAGAAGAAACCCACTCCATGCAAGCTGTTTGTTTTCTGAACAATATTGCAAGAAATGCGTTGCTCTCCTTCATAATTTGATATTTTAAAAATTTTATTGTAATCCAGGTTTACTAACAGCTATCCAACATCATGGGCTGTCGGGGAAGACAGCAGGCCTGCTAGCGGCCTAGCTCTCTCCACCCCAGGCCCTGACAATATTCTCCTCTTCCCATGAGAAAAGTTACTCATGCTGAGAGGATCCTAATAATCACATTCTCAAAACACAGCGGCCTTGCTGATAGGGGTACAGGCCACCCTAAACCAAGAAGCAGTTATGGGAAGGTATTTGGGAGTAACAGAACATGTTAGGAACCAACCATAACAAGAGGGTCAAAACAGCAGGTGTGCAGATGCTTTTAGATATTAAAGGTAAACTAAGAATATTTAGCTATAAGATAGGTTTATCAGAACCTATAATTACTAACCAATCAATATGGTGTGAACAGTGTGTGTAACCAATTAGCAGTTTTTTAGCTTGCCACATTTGCAGTAAGAAAGATATAGAATCTGTGTGATTTCACCTCATAAAATGGCTTCCTGGCTTCCTGGCTTCACCTAAAATTCATATACCGAATTGCGTGTTGCTCCCTGCTGGACACCACAAAGGGCAAAAGAAATACTGTCAGAACAAATGGCTGAAGGTGAAATGAGAAGGACAAAAGGAAGAAATGGTGCAAATGTCTATTGTCTGCTTACTAAGGGGAAAAAAAAAGCTGGTAGAAATCTTAGCACATGATCAGGGCTGTGAAAGCAGAGATCCAATGGTATAACTTTGTTGCCCTGCATTTAATTTAGATTGTTTTGGGAAGATAGAAGAGAGAAAGGAGAAAAGGTGATGTTAGTTTGCATTTGCTCTGAAGGACTTGCTCTGGAGCCTGGGAAGTGGATGGATCATCTGAAAATCTAAGAATGAACAAGAAAAAGAGTAGAGCATCTCTTTTGGAAAACTTACTTATAAAGCCAAATCAACAAAAATCAGATAAATCTGGATTTCTGTTAGCCTTTTGCAAGATCATTCAAAACAGAGTGGTGGGAATGAAGGATGTTGTCCAGATATCTTGGGGGGAAGGTATATGTTTTGTTTAGTAAGATCTTGAAATGCACTGGTCAAAAAGAACTATTCACAAACATTCCTCGATGTTTGTTTCTAATAATAAGAAGTAGCTGCTGCTGGAGACTGAACTAGAAAGCATCTTGGTCTTCAGTAACTTCCTAGGAGGATATAGAGGGAAAAAATTATCCTTGTGAAGGCAGTCAAACAATGAAAAAGGATGCTCAAAGAGGCCAGATAATCTTCATTCTTAGAGATATTAAAGCCTGGATAAGGCAGTTAGCAACCTGATATAAGTTGTCATTGCTTTGAACAGTGGTTCAAACCAGTGGCACCTCCAAAATTCCTATCCAAGCTATACTATTTCTTTGATTCTATGTTCACAGAATAACAGAATGTTAGGAGTTGGAAGTGATCTCAAAAGATCATCTGGTCCAACCCCCCTGCCAGAGCAGGATCAGGTAGACTAAATCACAGAGGAACATGTCCAGGTGCATTTTGAATGTCTCCAGAGAAGAAGACTCCACAACCTCTCTGGGAGCCTGTTCCAGCGCTCTGTCAGCTTCACAGTGAAAAAGTTTCTCCTTATATTCACATGGAACTTCCTGTGCTCCAGCTTGCACCCATGGCCTCTTGTGCTATTGCTGGCCATCACTGCGATGGTCCTGGCTCCATCCTCCTGGCTCTCATCCTTCATATATATAAACATTAATAAGGTCACCTCTCAGTCTCATCTTCTCCAAGCTAGAGGCCCAGCTCCTTCCCCCTTCCCTCATGAGGAAGGTGCTTCACTTCCTTAATCATCTTGGTGGCCCTGTGCTGGACTCTTTAAAGGAGTTCTATGTCCTTCTTGAATGGAGGGTCCCAGGACTGGACACAATATTCCAGGTGCAGTCTCACCAGGGCAGAGTAGAGGGGTAGAAGGACCTCTCTTGACCTACTAACCACACCCCTTCTAATACACACCAGAATGCCACTGGCCTTCTTAGCCACAAGGACACATTGCTGGTTCATGATCATCCTGCTGTCCACCAGGACTCCCAGATCCCTCTCACCTACATTGCTCTCCAGCAGACCAGTCCTCAACCTATACTGGTACCTGGTCTTGTTCTCTCCTAGATGCAAGACCCTACACTTGCCTTTTGTGGAACAGAATTGTTTCCGCCCTCGAAGGACAAGGGAGAAAGAACAGTGAAAACAGTCTGAAACTGAACTTCAGTAAATTTAAGAATCAAGCCAATATATACCTAGCTCAAAATCTTACCTCTAACTGAGACTGAACTGTTAACTGAAGTGACTATATTCTCACTTGAATCTCTTTTGCATGAGAAGAATGGAAGGTGGCTAATATGGCACCAATCTTTATAAAAAGGATTGAAAGTCACTCAACCTGCATCAAAACCAATTCAGGTTAGACACTATGAAGAACACTAGCAGTAAAGGTAGTGAATCAATAAAAAATCCAAGTAAGCAAGTTGCAGAAGCTCCAACGTTCAAGACTGTTTAAGAATAGGTTGGACTACCACACACTTGCTCAGTAACATTCATGAACATGAATTAAATTGGATGACTCAACTGCCTCCTTCTGTCTCAGCTAAAATGCGTCTGTCTCTCACATATCCACTCATCAATATGACTAAAACTAAGACACTTACACTTCCCTTTTATCTCTCCCTTCTGTTTCCTTTACAAATCACCAGATCTCTCTCATCAGTATGTATATACAGTAGCTGATCAGTACTTTTGAGTTAGACTTCCTTCTATACCCTGCTATATCCTTACATCCACGTAAATCTCAAACTCTTAAGTCTCCGGATATGCTATCTAACCACAGGATCTGGATTTCATTCTTTCTATTCATAATACTATGAACTCCTTTCAGACAGTGCTGAACTCATTTTAGGTTTACTAAACAAACAGGCAAGCAAGCAGGAAAATGATTTCTTCTTCCTTAATGTCCCTGACACTTTGGGCATCTGTTAACACCAACATCTGTATAGCTGCCTCATTATTATCCTTACATCTATCTTTGCTTAGGCAGCCTTCACAGAATTACAATGTTAAATTGCTGGTGTGTTAACACAATGCACTGTCAGACTGAGCAAAACCAGCCCACTGATTCCTTGTCCTTTTTTGGTCTTCATTTACATCCATCCTATAATATACTGAGTTGTATTTAAGATTTAATTTGTAGGATAAAAGTACGTTTTTGTATGAACAGTACCTTATAAAATGAGTCCCAGACAAAAACTACCATTGTCACCACTACAGCCTGGGTTCTCAAGGGTATTTATATGTCTGAGGATCTGGATCTGAAAATCGATGGTTCACTTTCTTACAGTTTAATGTTGCAAGACAAACATAAGGCCAACTATTTCCTAAATGTTCCTTTGTCAATGTGGAGGCTGCTGATTCTTCATCTCCTCTCTGCAAATAATTGCACTCTCCTGTACAAGCTATTGTTTTAAACAAAGGTTAATTGAACGTTTCTCCAAGTTTAGGTATTGTAGCTTACTGCTGAGTACACATTACTTATGCTATTTGATGTCTCCTTTTGTAAGGACATAAAAGGCAAGTGTAGATAAACACGACACCTATGTGGCTGAACCACCAGAGCACAGTAAAGTCAAAATAAACAATCTCTTTAGGCACATGGCAAAGCACTCAGTATGTTTTCCTTCAAAGAGTAAGGGTTCTGTTCTTAGATATAAGCCGGTAGATTTCACCTGCCTGCAGGTGCAATTGCCTACTTATCATGGTGAAGAAAGAATATTAAGAATATCATCTCTCTCTTTCTCTCTCTCTCTCTGTGCAAGCAGAAAAAGCAATATATGAATTGAGAACCTGAAAACACAGCAGTGTTTTAATTTCATCATTGCCCTAACTGAGATTTAAAATTGTTTCACACTGACCTTGTTTTGTTAACAAGGCCATTTTTGTGATACCAACCTTTTCTTTGACCTGCACTATCCTTGTGAAGTATATTAAGATTAATTTTATTCAGTTAAATTCCTATGATCTTTTAAAACAAGTAGATCAGACAGTAAAGTGGGACAGAAAAGCACTCAGGTATACACCATTGACTTAAAAAGGATTCTTCACGGATACAGAGATCTGAGCTATCTTATCTCAGTAGAGGGTCAAGGCATCACAGTTAGAATTCCATAGGGATACTGAACAAACTTTGCATTAACAGCACTTGCCTTACTGGGAAGGCACTGAAAAGGGTTTTGTTTCTCTTTCCTGTGGTGTAAGACTTTGACTGTTAAATCACAGCTCTCTCCCTAAGTCAAACTATTTTTAAGAAAACTGAAGGCACTGCTATCAAATGGCTACCAGTCCATGTAATTTATATCACCATTTGCACAGACTCTGAATTTCAAAATAATCTGAAGTTGGTATTTCTCTTTTTTTTTTTTAAAGCAATTTATAAATGTACTTAATTGCCATGTATCATGGTGACATAAAGAACATGGCAGCCTTGTTGATACTTAGCAAATATTATTTAAAGCATTAAATGAGACTGTTTATTTCAACTAAAATACTGTGTAGTGAAATATCACAGCTATATTATCTAAACAAAGGACTTCAGCACCTGCAGAATAATGGTTTTTAAATGTGCAAAATCACAGAATCACAGAATCACAGAGTTGTAGGTGTTGGAAGGGACCTCAAGAGATCATTGGGTCCAACCCCCCTGCCAAAGCAGCTCCCCAGCTCATACTGCACAGACAGGTGTCCAGATGGGTCTTGAATATCTCCAGGGAAGGAGACTCCACCACCTCCCTGGGCAGCCTGTCCCAGGGCTCTGGCACCCTCACTGGGAAAAAGTTCCTCCGCATGTTGGTGTGGAACTTCCTGTGCTCCAACTTGCAGCCATTGCCCCTTGTCCTGTCTCCACTGACCAAAGAAAAGCGGATGGCCAATCCCCTCCAATCCATGCTTAAGATTGTAAACACCGATTAGGGCTGCCCTTAACATTCTTTTCTCTAGACTGAACAGTCCCAGCTTATTCAGCCTCTCCTCATAGTGGAGATGCTCGTGGCCCTTAATCATCTTCGTAGCCCTTCTCTGGACTCTCTTCCTGTCCTTTTTACACCAGTGAGCCCAGAACTGGACACAGGTGGGGCCTGACCAGTGCAGAATAGAGGGGGAGGATCACTTCCTTCAACCTGCTGGCCACACTTCTCCTGCTGCACCCCAGGATCCCATTGGCTCTCTTGGCCACCAGGGCACACTGCTGGCTCATGGCCAACCTGTCATCCACCAGGACCCTCAGGTCCTTCTCCATCCTGATGCACCCCAGGATCCTATTGACATGATGGAAAGCATAAGAATTTTTCTTTCAGTAAACATTATCTGTCATGGATATCTTTCTCACTATGCAATGACACAACTTTAATACGGAAGTACTCAGACTGAAGCTGTCTCATTGAAGAAGAGGTGTGAACATTCTCCAGAAGCTTTTCAACATCTTCTGATAAACAATTCTACAAATGTGATACTCTGCGTGCCCCTCCAAGTTCACTATTCTTGCCCATTTGAAGATATCAGCAGCAAAGATTACTGCACCTTAGAAAGGACAGAGGGCTAAAGAACAGTACACAGGGAACAGTTTCATGTTTTGGGCTTTAAACCCAACTTTGTTATGCATTTAATTTTGCTTTATCCATGGCTATATTCCATTCAAGGAGGTGAGAGCTGCCTAAAACATTTGGTTGGGTTCTTCTTTACTGGGATTAAAAATCAAAGTAAAATTAGACCTTTTTCCTCCAAATGTTGTATGCATATATTTCATTTTACTCACTACAGACAGGCTCTACTTCAACTTTTCCTGTCCCCTTGGAAGTTATGTACCTGTATAAGCCCAAAGTATAACAGTGCCCTTGTAATTCCTATTAGATGCTTGCTTTTGAATGTCTTGATTGAGTGACTTTGCTCTGGAAAGCTAGAAGCTTGCTGAATGTGGTGGAACTCTTTGTTCCCATGCAGCTAAAAATATGGAAATAATGTACCTTGACAATAATCCCCAGAGACAGCTTTTGTTCCACACAGATGAAGGGGTGAAACAGTTTTCAAAAATTATAAAATCAGCAGAGAAAAAATGCAAAACTCTAATACGGTTGGCCAAAGATATAAATTGGAATCTGTGGAAGTACTTGGCAATACTCCTTTAAGTTATACTAGAAAGATTTGAATATCACACTGTCCTTGACTGTGGTCAAATACAATAAGTCTTAAATTTGAAATGAAGAGAAAGAAAATGCTGAAATATATAATTTTTTTTCATTGCTGGAACTTGGTTCTCTAGGGCTATCAGTAATTTTTCAAAGTCAATGCAAATCAGGAAACTATCTCATCAATGAAGAAAAACTCTCAGTATTCTAGGGCTTCAAGCCATTCTTCTCAACCAAGCAGTAACACAGGTATTTTATAGCAATTAGTCTACACAGTTACTTTTATTTTTCAGTAGTAAATTGTTCCAGTCACAGCAGAATGGGGCTGCTGACATTGTCTTCCCTGGGTTGAAATGGTGGTTTGCAACCTCACCTGACTCCAAGTCCCTGACACCCTAGAAATCAGTAGAACAGGTATGCACATGAGAAATGCACTCTTTTGATACCTGCACTTGAAGGAACAGGATTTTTAAGCTCTGGTCATCTTTGGGTACTCTTTCTAGGGCCAATGTAACTTTTAGTTGTTTAACTCACTGTAGTTCATTATTTCTCATATGATCAGTGATTTTTCATAGGTCTTATCCCAGGTGGATTTGATTCAAAACACAGAAATGGGAGAAATAATAGCCAGCTGCTACACAAATTCTTGTTCTGTACTAGAAATCATAGAAACTCCATATTCCAATTAACTGGAAACTTTGAGAGAAACCAGGAGTTGATAGGGTTCCAAAACCAGAAGTTCAAGTAATATATCTCTATTCAATTAATAAAGCTCTCTTAATATAGGCTGGGAAGCAGAGTAATTTTCTTGTCAGAGTGAAACTATTAATACTACAAAACAAGCCAGGGGATTCTTTTTCCCTTTCACTGGACAACTAAATTCACTGCCATTCCTTGACATAAAGCAAAACAAAAAAGCATTTGAAAGATTTGCCCTCAGTAGAATTAAAGTATGCAATCATATGTTACCTGCTCAGCATACATAAAAGTAAATGACCTACTCAGTAATATAGGAGTGTGCACCTAGGATTACATAACCTTATCACTCACAAATCAGATTAATGTTTTGAAAAATCAAGATCCCTCACTCATTCAATTTTTTTCCAGGCACTACTGTTCTTGGTACCATCTATCAAACACTCTGGCCAAACCCCCAACCTAAGATGAGACATAGCCAGATTTAAGGCAGTGGAATAATGACATTTTATATCAGCTAGAAATCCCTTTGTAGAAAGAAATCTGGCACTATGATGTAGCAGTGTTTGCCATCAGCAGCAGCAAAATAAATCAGACAAAATACGCGCCTGTTATGTTATGGAATGACACCAACTATTTATAGCTACAGGCATATAACTAAGCTGATAAATTTCATTTTGCATTGTAGAAGTAGCTGCATTATTCAAAATGCATTTCACAGCCCGTTGCCCCTCAGAAATTTCCTCATTTTCCTGTCTTTTGATCAGTAGCAGGCAAAAGAAAGATGGAAGCGATCCAGCTGCAGTGGATGGAACCAGCCTACCTAAGAAGTTGAAGGCTTGGTTGTCTTCGTGTCTTCGTTCAGCTGCAAATGTGCAGTGTAGCAAATTCTCCTTCAATCAACTCTGTGCCCTGTGCTTGCTTTTGTGATCTGTCAGATACATTATCCTGGCTTTCTGAAACTGCATGCTCATCTGTGTCCTCCTTTATCTTATACCTTTTTCCTTTCCTGCCATTCTGTCTTCCATCTTAATTTAGTGGTTTCTAACTTCCATGCCCATGCTACCCTTCCAATCCCCTCTCTCTTTTTCAAGATTCAGTGTCCATGCAGGGAACAATGAAACATTTCAAGATCTGAAAAGAATTTAGAAGCATGTAAAAATAAAAAAATCCTATGTATTAAAGAGCAGTCCTTGAATCTAGCCCCAAATTTGTGGTTGAAAGAAATCAAGAGATTCAAAGAAATCTAATACTAATTGTTAAATTCACGTGATACAGAATTTGCCATTCTAGAAAATTCAGTTTTGATGTATTTACATTCCTGCTTGCAGGAATAGGGTCCTAATTCATCATTAGTCACTCTAAAATAAATTTACAAGCGTGTATGTTCAAGGGGATGGGAAAGAAAGACATAGTGACAAATCTGGGCTTTTGCAAACACAAAAAATCTGATATATGAAACTTGCAAAAGCTCCTTTTGGAAGACTTAGCATAACTGGTGCAAAGTCTCCTTTGCAGAACCTCTCCTTCTTTTGTCTGGGCTTATTCAAGGAGACATTAAAACCCTGGAAAAGGTTTTTTGGTTCATACCAACCCTTGTACTGTCAAGTTAAAGGAGTTACATTAACATAGGATTACACTTTCACTAGAAAACTTAATATATGAACTTTGAAATAATCCTCATTTTTTAAAAAGATTTTAATAGGAGACAACTTTTTACTTCTGTTTCCAAAGAAAAATAGTTTTTATTTTAATCAGCATTCCAAAGTATTCCAGAGAAAACTAGTATTTATTTTATTCAGTGATATTTCTAGCAGTTCTGGATAGTTTTTTAAAAGAGTTCTTCACAAGTAGCTTTTACTTTTTTTTTTAATCTGCTTTGTTATGAAACACCTCTGTTTGTCAAGAGAGTACATACATTGGTGGGACATTTAGCAGTCACTTTTGGATTCACCTTCTCCTTTCAAATGTAATAAATACACTACATGGATAATGGTTTTAGAAATATGATTACAACATTTTTTCCACATAAGGGCATTTTTGAGTCAAAATGGGACTAACAAAAAATGGACATTTCCTATGATTTTTATCTTAATTTGAGTATTTCAACACATTTTTTCCCTGAGAGAAGTGGATAAATAGAAGTATGTGCTTTCCTAAATAATTAGGAAATGTGATGAAAATGATGTCACCCTGTGTGAAAAACAGCATGGGGCAACTCACCTGTGCTGGCTGCCTGGGGAAGTTAACTCTGTCCTGGCCAGAATCAGAACACGGATGTGTTTTATCTCAGAACCAAAAGCCCAGAAGAGCAACTCAAATCCAAGTATTACATAATCTCATCATTCTTTCTAATTTTGTTATCTAGCATATTTTGTCACTCTGTAAAGACATGCATCAGCAAACATTTCTTAGCCATCGCCCTAAAATCTTCCTAATTTATTCGATTTTTCAATTTGAAATCTATTTAATATGGATTATTTTAAAATGCTTAGCTAAAGCATTTTAGTAAAGTAAAGCAAGAGTGACTGAAGAGAAAGAATAAAAGAAAACCAAGTGGCACATGCAAAGATGCATTACTTTCATCAAAAGCAAACACAGGATTTACAACAGACTTAAGTGAAAATTTAAAAGGTAAGGTTCTGCAATCTGAGGAGCATAAATTAAGATGTAGACTTTTAAGATACAAAAAGGAACTGGTGTTGTTGTGAGTCTAGGAAAGAATCATGTATTGCAACAAATAATTCTTCAAGGTACTTAATATCTCTCCCCTTTGGTTTCTCCTTTACATTTTTTAGTTAATTTCCTTCTCTCCTGCCAATGCTACTGCTTGCTATTCAGCCTCACAAGTGAGCCTGAGTGATTTGATTGAGAAAAGTGTAATAATATTTCTCATTATCTACCTTTCCTAACAAACACAAAGATTCTTTAAAAGAAAGAAACATGGGTACAGCTTAGATACAGGTATCTAGGCCCTATTTGCATGCTCACATAAATAGAGTTTTAAGACCAATTCAACATTGTTCTAAGAAATTGGATGAAAAAGTAAGTTAGATTTCTAAGTCACCAAGAAGCTTTTTTAATATTTTACCTGGTGTTTAATTAAAATATCACAATTGAAGGAGAATGAAAGGCTTTACTTCATTATGCTATGTCCTGGAGTGCATCTCTGAATGAATCACCCCCAAGCTGTAATAGGAAAACATGTTTTTGAGAGGAGCAAGCACACAGCTGTTTAACCATATGGAAGTGTAGCTGCATAAAGCTCTGATAATATCCACTTCTCACCTCCTCACTTACATCGAAATGTGTTGCCCCAGGGCAAGCTCCTACTTCCACCTTGGCTCTCCTGCAGCCTCCTGCTCTTATCATCCTTTTGTCCTCCTGTAATACTTCAGCTGTTCTGAGAGCTCTAGCAGGTCACCCAGCCATGTGACCTTGAACACTGAGGAGCATCTTGCCAAATATAACAAGTCCTGTACAGCTTATTTTAGATGAACATTACACATCTCTGGTAACCAAATATACATGCATCATTCACTGGAAAAAAATCAATCAAACTATTTCATATCCTTTCCATGTGCCTTGGAATCCCTCAAAGTGAGAATATTGGTTTGCAGGGGATATATAATGCTTTTTCCCTAAATTTCTGTGTGTAGGCTTACACATTAGTATGATTTGATCTTCACCCTTAAGCTTTCTGTAGCAAAATTAAAAGCAAGAAGGATGGGCCCCAATGTATAGAATTCTATACTTTGAAATACTAGATCATAAATTATGCAAATGACAGCTAATTAAGGGCAAAACTATAAAAAGAGTTAAACAGATAGATTATTATCAGAGGCATGAGCATGTCTAAACTGATTATCTTTACCTGATAAATTTACTGATAGGTTTCAAGTTGACAAAGAAATAATTTACATACCTCAAAAAAGGGCTAATTACTTTCTCTGTTGAATTTGTCATGGATATAGGAAAATTCCCCATTTATTAGTACAGAATTGGAGAGGGGTACGTTTTAGTGCAGACCTGATTGCTTACTATCCCCATTTTTCACCAGTTTGTTTTAAATAACTGACAAAAGAAGACTCCAATTCTTCTCCCACGACAACAATAGAAACATCCATGAGAGCAAGACACTCAAACATTTAGCATATGAAAATCTCCCTAAGGTGTGACTAACTAAATAGGTAGCTCCTTGAACCTCATCAAAATTCACATGACTGCACTGAAATACAAAATCAGAACCCGTATAGTCTCTACCCAACCATCATCCAAGAAAATGCATGCTCAATTCTGTTGCTCACTCCCTGTGGGCTTAAGGCACTGCATCCCATCTGTGCTCCCCTTGTTTGTGGGCTGTGCGCTCAGGCTGGTGTTCTGCGTTCACACCCTTCTGAAAGGGCCAGGTACTCAAGGAGACGCTTCATACAGACCATGAGATTGCCTGTGCTCAGCACAAGTCGTGCCATCTAAGCGCCAGTCTATGCTGCAGACTGACCAGAGACACGTTGGACTTTGTAAAGATGAATCCAAACACTGCAGCATCTCTCCAGGGTAGTAAGTTACTCTGGTTAATACCATGCTCCAGGAGGAGGACACAGCCTCATTTCACAGAATCTTGGTATCACAAGGTTGGAAAAGACCTTTGAAGATCATCAAGTCCAACCAATCCCATCCTAAGCTAAACCATATCCCTAAGTACCTCATCTACCCTTTCTTTAAACACATCCAGGGAAGGTGACTCAACCCCCTCCCTGGGCAGCCTGTTCCAGGCCCTGACAACACTTTCAGTAAAAAATTTTTTTCTAATGTCTAATCTAAACCTGCCCTGGCACAGCTTTGTGCCATTCCCCCTTGTCCTATTTTCCTTAGCACATCCTGCAGAGAACACGGCTAAGAATGGAATTCCCAAAAGGCATTGCCATGTTGCCAACAGAAGGAATTTGGAGAGATTTGTTTCTAAAACCAAGCACCTGAGTTTGCTGCTTACTAGGTATGAATACCCAACACCTCAGGGCTCCTCATGTGCTGAGGAGACACTGTCATGATAGCCAAAGCAAAGTTACTTCACTTGTGCCCAGTTCACTTGCAAGCTACTCAGGTATTGTGGGAGAAAAGAAAAACTCATTGCTACCCAAGGTCCTGACACAAGCTGGTCTTTAACCCAGAATCTACAATTAGTTTCTTCAATCACCTGTGTACACAATGTAAGTGCAGCAGGAAGAACAGGGGTTGCCCTTACTCTCAATTTCCCTTCCATGTGGCTTAATTTTCAAAGAAAACTCTGAATGTTTCAAGTAGCCTTGGGCTTGTCTTTAGCACGTGCGTGAGAATGAAGTGTGCAGCTTTAGGCAGGATGGGGAAATAAAGTAATAGTTTGAATGTTTCCTTTACTGTTTGGTATCAGTAGTGTTTATTCTAACATATCACCTAATCTAGTCATGTCAATGGAAAGGCTTCACCAGAGACTGCAACAAATTGTTTACTCAATAAAGGTCATTCAATTTGTGCTGTTCATCATTTAGTTCCATTGTGAACATAAGCCCAGCTCTGACATTTAACAATTTAAAGCTAGGTAGGGTTACAGTTTCCAAGACTAGTGTCATTGCCAGACAGAATTCTAGTGAAATTGGTTTGAAGAATCAGTGTGAAATGTTTCTTCTGATTCAAAGGCAGGGGTTGTTTTTTTTTGTCAGGTCAGAGCTATGTGTCTTATTGCTTTATTTACCTTGTTTAAGAATAAAGCAACAATCTGTTATTTATAAATATAATGGGAAAAAAGTGTTTTATAGCATATTTTCCCTTTGAGGTCAATATAAAACACCTTTAAAAAACAAGTAGAAAAATGCAGAAAAGACTTTGCCTGCTTTGTCTTTGTTAGAAATTGCTCTGGGGAGTTAGGTCTCTCTTCTCATTGCAGCTTGCTTTCTTCCTGCAGAGCAGAAGCTTTATAAAAGAAGTTTAGCCCCTATGATGGCAAGGACAGCTTTCTAAAGTACTTGAGATACCAGCATGTATTAAAGATTGTACCTCACACCAAGCACTTTGCGTTGTCTTTTCCCAGTGATTTGTAGCACCTTTGCTCTGCTTCCTACCACAAAGAAGATAGTAAAAGAGACAGCAGTCTTCCAGTTGCCAGAAGATACTTTCACCTATGTTGACCCCAAGCCCAAAAGATCTCTCTTATTTTTTATCCCCTTCCTTTACCATACATGATGTCTCCTCACACAGCACAGTTTTGTGGGTTTAAAAAAAAAGAACAAAAAGAAAGGAAAAAAAAAAAGAGAGATATAAGACTGAATTAGGAGCTAAGGGGATGAAGCACAGACAGCAATCAGACTCAGACTTGTGGCACAGAGCGGTACTGAAAGGCATGCAGAGAAAAACATGGCTGTTGCAACACCTGTACTTGAGTAGCAGGAGTGAAGAGGCCCTGCTACTAGCTATCTGGTTGTCTTACCTTTGGCATGTACAGAAAGATGGTGAAAGGTGGAATAGGGTGGGAATGAAGCCTGGTAGGGAGAAAAAATGAGTTTGTGGAAGGAAAAGGATGGCATGGCAAACAACTTTTCAGAAATTAAGTAACAATTTTGCAGTATGCCCCTTTTGGAGTCTCCAAGACTTTCTCAGTAATGGCTACATGTAGTATCCTATGCAGTTGTGAAATGCCTCTATGTGTACTGCAGAGAAGCTGTGGCTCCAGGTACAGAACACATACAGGTAGAATTGCTATGGGAAAATGGAGTTGTCATGTTTCCCAGATACAAATACTACAGGCACACTGCAGCTTGTAGAGCCTGCTCTGTAAATCCAGTATATCTCTTGTGGATCAGATCCACCACTGCACCTGAGCAGACAGCACCATCGAATCCTAGAATGGTTTAGGTTGGAAATTACCTTTAAGATCACGAAGTCAACTGTTCACCTAGCACTGCCAAGTTCACCACTAAACTATGTCCTGAAGCACCACATCCACAAGTCTTTTCGATATGTTACAGGGATAGTGACTCAACCACTCCCCTGGACACCCTCTTTCAAAGCTTGACAATCCTTTCCATGGCAAAATTTTTCCTAAGATCCAATGTAAACCTCTCCTGGCCCAACTGGAGGCCATTTGTTCTATTGCTTGTTATGTGGAAGAAGAGACCAACACCTACTTGGCTGCAGCCTCCTTCCAGCTAGTTGTAGAGAGTGAGAAGGTCTCCCCTCAGCCTCCTTTTATCTTTGCTCAAAAATAAAACCAGTTCCCTCAGCCATTACTTGTGCTCTAGACCGGAGCAAGAGAAACCCTGCATAGATGGCAATGCTGGCACTTTGGCCAGCAGCTTCCAGGGAGGAAGCATTGTCGTTGGACCTTGGCCCTAAACTCTGTGCCACCTTCTCCTCTTAAAACCAGGCAGTCACAATGTTAACGGCCCTGGGAGTTGATTAAAGTGGGGGTATGCCATCACCCACAAGGGAAATAGCCAGTGTCATTTCAGTTGTCTCTGGGGACAGGACAAGGGGCAATGGTTTCAAGTTGGAGCAAAGGAAGTTCTGCACCAATCTGGGGAAGAACTTTTTCCCAGTGAGGGTGATAGAGCCCTGGGACAGGCTGCCCAGGGGGTTGTGGAGTCTCCTTCTCTGGAGATCTTCCAGCCCCGTCTGGATGCCGACCTGTGCAATATGAGCTAGGGAGCTGCTTTGGACCTGATGATCTCTTGCTATTCCTTCTAATCCCTGGGATTCTGTGCTTCATTCCTCTGTGGCTAAACTCCAGCACTTCAATTTCCTTCTTGCAGTGAGGGGCCCAAAACTGATAATCAGTACAATGGATATATATTTAGTTGACACTTCTTACAACATCAAACGCATTGCACAGGCACAGTGGAGTTGATAAGCATGTGCACAGTGAGCACTCTTCAGCACGTCTTGCTACACAACAAGAAGTAGGACCTTCTGGAGAAGAACTTGTACTGCTTGACACTGTGGACATACTCCCCAGTCCCAGACTTCCAGAAGCTCACAAGATCACAACCACATTTCCTACCCAGTAATGAATATGCTCTGTTTCCAGATACATATACATATTCACAACTCATAAACTAAAGCCACTCCAAACATGGAGACACAAGGTACTAATAAAGATACCACAAAAAACTCCACAAGCACACATTTCTGCTGTATGCACTAGACAAGTCCTTCCTCCTTCCTCACACTCTCTTTGGTCACAGTTCATTACTACAAAACTCCTGAAGTAAGATGAGTTGGGGCATGGACCTGGAATGTATTCACAGACCTTTACACCTTCAATCTGAAGTACTCCAGGAAGACTTACTGTAATGGCATGCCTCACATGTTTCAGAGAAAAATTAACTAGACCTGTTCATAGAATCATAGAATCATAGAATGGCAAGGGTTGGAAGGGACCCCAAGGATCATAGAGCTCCAACCCCCCTGCCACAGGCAGGGCCACCAACCTCAGGCCTGGGTCTACACAAGGTTGCCCAGGGCCCCATCCAACCTGGCCTTGAACACTTCCAGGGACGGGGCATCCACTACTTCTCTGGGCAGTCTGTTCCAGCACCTCACCACTCTTTCTGTAAAAAACTTCCCCCTAATATCCAATCTAAACCTTCCTTCCTTTAGCTTTAATCCATTCCCCCTTGTCCTGCCATTATCCGCCCTTTTAAAAAGTTGATTCCCCTTCTGTTTGTATGCTCCCTTCAGGTACTGGAAGGCTGCAATGAGGTCCCCCTGCAGCCTTCTCTTCTCCAGGCTGAACAAGCCCAGCTCCCTCAGCCTCTCTTTGTAGGGCAGGTGCTCCAGCCCTCTAATCATCTTCGTGGCCCTCCCCTGAACCTTCTCCAATAGTTCCACGTCTATCTTGTATTGGGGGCCCCAGATCTGGACACAGGACTCCAGGTGGGGCCTCACGAGGGCAGAGTAGAGAGGGACAATCACCTCCCTGTCCCTGCTGGCCACCCCTCTTCTGATGGAGCCCAGGATACCATTGGCCTTGCGAGCTGCAAGAGCACACTGCTGGCTCATGTTAAGTTTCTCATCCACTATGACACCCAGGTCCTTCTCAGCAGAGCTACTCTCAAGAAGCTCTTCTCCCAGTCTGTATCTATGTCTGGGATTCTTCTGGCCCAAATGCAAGACCTTACACTTGGCAGTGTTGAATCTCATTAGGTTCACCCGGGCCCATCTTTCCAGCCTGTCAAGATCCCTCTGGATGGCTTCCTGTCCTTCTAGGGAGTCGACCACACCATCCAGCTTGGTGTCCGATTGCTCTAATTTCAGCAACGCCATAACATAGCTTTGGTGTGTTTAAATAAGCTATAACTAAATTTAGTATATATCTGACCACAAAGCCTTTCTTGATTCAAGAAATATTTTTTAAATGGCATATGTTTAATGGAGTATATGCAGGTCTGCTGTTCTTCAGCCATTCCTATTATGCAATGGTTATCTAATCTCTCTGTGTGCCAGTCACTCATAGCCTCAGGACATTCAAAATCTGTTGCATTTATAAAAAAAAAGAAATTTCATTTGGTTTGGATACATGTCTCATATATAGAATTTATACACAGTAAACAAATGAAATGCTAAAATACCCCCTGTTAGCCCAATAGCCCAAGAATTTTTTTTGGAATCTGTATAAATTGACACCACAAATATGCCACATAACAGTTTAGAGATAAAATTCTACATCAAGTGGCTGTCACATTCAGCTCATGAATGCAGAATTAATGTAACACACTTAAAAACATACTTTTTCTAATAATTTGATGTTCATGGAAAATACCTGAGATTCTTCATTCATTTCAACAATTTCCCCACTACTCAGTTTCATTTCCTGAAATTATATCTTATTCAGCAGGACAAATAATAAAATACAGCAGCACCTCCCAACTTCTAGCTACACAAAACTGGAGGGATCAATTGAAAAATAAAGGAACTTAGTATTTAACTTTCAGCTAGATGTAAAGGACCTTCCTCTGGAAGGTGGGAGATCAGAGTATCTAAGTCTTTACAGGGACCCATTCACAGCTCAAATCAAAGTTTCAAATGTACATGCTAAGAACTTCTCGGAAGCTTTCTAGTATTTATCTTCTTAAACTGGGACTCAACGTTCTGAACAACCTTCTTCTCACAGGACATGAACATTGTTTCTACTACATTTGGTCAGGTTGGAAAAAAAAAATCTATGTGACTGTCCTTATAACTCCTAAAAGAATAACTGCTATGCATGAAAATAAAAGAGTGACACCAACCACAAGAAAAAAATGGCAGGAAGGGATTAGTGCCTGGGATAGCAAGGTAAATACTGACATGATTATGGATTAGGCATGGCAAAGGACATTGATAGTTTGATACCTTAGTGAACTGCAGCCATTTGCATCACTGAATAAAGATTGTTCTAGAAAGGGATTTAGGTGTGGCATCTTCTAGTATTGTCACACCAGACTCTTATGCCTTTTGTCCTCATGGTACAATCCATGACTTTAAATGCCCATGGTGTCTCTAGACACTACAGGGGGAGAGCCACACTTGACCACAGACAGAAGACTGAAGAACAGAGATGATAGCTACCTAAAGAAATGATGAAGAGTGGTTATGTTTTATACCTGCTCACTCTTGAGATCTGAGGTGCCTCCCTGGATCAGACATGTAATGAAGTCAGAATTAAATCCAACCTCATCTGGCTACAGCTGAGTACATCTGACTACTGATGACTTGTTTTTGCTTGCTTGATGGAAGAGAGGAGAAGTCCTAATAACTGAATCAGAGAATCATGATCCTTATAGCTTGTTCTCTCTGGCCCCATAAACCATGCACTCTCTGTTGTATGACACACTAGTTCTTCCCAGACAGTTGCAGAAGGTCCAAGCCCAGTCCTCTCTGCAGCATCTTGGTCAGAGAACCCTTCTGGGAAGCAAAAGATGCAGGATGTAATTGCTGTAGGCTAAAGAATCCAGTGAACCCACTCAGGCAAAAACTTCCCATTGCAGCAGCATTTCTATGTGCTTAAAGGAAAAAATTTGTTCAGATTTAGGATGCCTAATTTGCAAATCCAGTCAGTATAAGCTACTGGGACACTCAACTCTGCCAAGAAAGCAGATGTTCTGGTTTTGAACAATATAACATAAAAGTATTCAGGAAACTTCACTTGGGTCCTATTGAATTTCACATTCCCTCTAGCACAGGAAGGTTTTGTAAAGAGCAGTCTTAAGTGATCTTAAAAGTTATTAGGTGCAATCTTTAGCATATTTATTCTTTTTTCATCCCTCATTATGCACCACTGTAGTTTTGTGGCTCTAGGCTGATGCAATAAAGAGCACAGCAACAGCAATTGCTTGCCATTCGTATCATAGAATCACCAAAAGATTTGGGCTGGAAGGGACCTCAATGATCATTCTGTTTCAACCCCCTGCTATGGGCAGGGACATCTGCCACTAGATCAGGCTGCCCAAAGCCCCATCCAACCTGGCCTTGGACACTGCCAGGGAGGGGGCAGCCACAGTTTCTCTGGGCAGCCTGTGCCAGGGTCTCACCGCCCTCAGTGTGAAGAATTTCTTCCTTATATTGAATCTAAATGTACCCTACTTCAGTTTAAACCCATTACCCTTGTCCTATCACTATACTCCCCAGTGAAGAGTCCCTCTCTTTCCTGTAGGCCCCTTAAGGTATTAGAAGGCTGCTATAAGATTTCCCCAGAGCAATCTTGTCTCCAGGCTGAACAAGCCCAACTCTCTCAGCCTGTCTTTGTAGGAGAGGTACTCCAGCCCTCTGACCTGGCCCTCCTCTGGATTGGCTCCAACAGGTCCATGTCCTTTTTATGTTGGCCTCAGAGTTCGATGCAGTACTCCAGGTGGGGTCTCATGAGAGCAGAGTAGAAGGGGAGAATCACCTCCCTTGATCTGCTGGTCACACTGTTTTGATGCAGCCTAGGAAATGAGTGGCTTTCTGGGCTGCAAGCACACAATGCCAGCTCATGTTTCATTTTTCATCAACAGAGAGCCCCATAATTGCCTCTCATAATTGCTTCTCATAATTGCTCTCACTCCATTCTCCACCCAGACTGTATTTGTGCTTGGGATTGTCCCGACCCATGTGAAGGACTTTGCACTTGGCCTTGTTGACCTTCACAAGGTGTGTGCAGTCCCACCTCCCAAGCCTGTCAAGGTTCCTCCAGTGTGGCAACTGCATCACACAGTTTGGTGTTGATGGCAAACTTGATGAGGGTGCACTTGACCCCATTGTCCACATGTCTTACACAGATGTTATACAGCACTGGTCCCAATACCAACCCCTGAGGAATGCCACCATTTACTTGGGCATTTTTCCCCCTTTCACCTTACTTTTCTGGTGAACAAGGTTAGTTCCTCAGCATTGTGGCTACACACAATGTTAATCCCTTTGGCCTTGAATGAAATAACCATGAGACTGCAAAATCTGAGATGCCCTTCTCAGTTGAGTGGTGATTCAGTGATGATAAAATGGATGTTCAAGAGCTGTCTTCCTGCTAGGATTATAGCTCCTTGTGGAATTTTCAGTTCAAACTCAATTCAGACTTATGACAAACTAAGGTCACTTCAAAGCCTCTTCTGAACTTTTAATGGACAAATGTCACCTAGTGACTTGCTATAAAGATTAAAGATGTTTATCTTATCTGACATACTGAAACCATGAAGGTGAAATGTTTGTTTCTGATTATGAATTGCATTATTCTGAATTCAGTTCCTATAGCTTATGTAGAAATGTTTAATGAATCCTTGCATTCCGAGTTACAAACATAGATATGGTTAAAGTAAGTAAGAAACAGGTGTGGAGGTAGAAGATTCCTTTCTAGCAACTTCAGACTATTATTTCCATTCTAAACCATGGACTGTAACAGCCTTCCTACACAGGGTATTTAATTCCTTCATCAAAAATCAGCACATCTACCAGTTATTTAAGATTGCAAAGCAGAGCCCTATTCTTATGGAAATCAATACAAAACTCTCTATGTATTCAACACAAACAAAATTTGTCTCTCAAAACTAGTCAGTATTGTGATTTCCAAATAACATTATCTATGACTGACAGGCAAGCCACTACATTACAATTTCAGGTTTTATTTGTCTAGGTGTATCCTCTGTATTTTATCTTGAAACATCTTCACAAACTGTCTCGGTTCTTCAAGAAGCTTCATTATAGTTAGAAACATGTAACTTCTTAACTAATACTTAAATCTCGTGTAAGCAGCTTCTCTCCTTTTCCCCTACCTCCTCACACAACCCTATTTTGCCGAGTCCTTGCTGTCCTCTAGTGGTGAAGGGCTATGACATAGGACGTTTTGGGAGCATTTAAAAGCGCGTGTCCTCTCACGATTTTCATCATCTCTTCTCCGGGTAACTTTCAGGACTCTCAGCATATGGATTCTTGAAAGAAGCTGATAATCTCAGCTTGACAGACTGCAATAAAGTTACTCAGTGAAACACAGTAAGTTAAATATATATTTGAACTTAGAACCGTGCCCCAAGTTTGAATTTTTCAGACACTTTAGAATTTGTAACCTGTATGTTGTATTATTTTTAGCTTGAAAAGAAAAAGCAGATCCATTAGAGACTCTCATAAACGTGCCTATAGAAAAAAAAAATCTTAAGACTTTAGATGGGATTTTCTGCACATTTCTTCAGACCTCAATTGTACAGTCCTACTTCAAAAACTGAAGTTTATGACAGCTTTGCTTATGAGTATAAACCTTTAACTGATTGAGCTAATGCTGAACTCTGTAATCAGTTTCTTAGTTACTCTGTCTCCTATACTCACTTGGAACACTTCAGATCACTCAAACCCCAGTTAAGCAATTTCAAGCCAGGTCACAGAAAGACCGTGCAAGGTGTAAGCCAATTGTAATGATGGATATACCCCCAGCCACGCTGTGTCACATGAAAAAGCAAAGAAGACCTCTGCCTTCCCACCATCTAGCAGGCATTCCCTCAACTGCACACAGCTCCACACAGGCTGCACACAACTGCACACACCAGTCCTAGCGGCTGGTAGATCATGGAACTGCTGCTGCTTTAGCGTGAGGGTCTCAGATGACAGAGGCAGGTGCCTTTCATGCAGCTAAGCACCACGCAGGTGTCACAAGAAGGCAGAGACGAAGAAGCAATTCTCATGCTCAGAGCTAATATTTGGCTGTTTCAGGCTTTTATGGAAAACTAGAACCAGATTGAAAACAGATCATCTCAGTTAAAAAATTCCCCCTGACTTTGTTGTGTTTTACATCAGGCCTTATGTTATATAAAAGAAAGAATCTGACTAAGTAGACCAGTCTTTTGGCTTATTCAGGTTTGCACTTCCTGCACAGGGTAAAGTACTGGGTAAAGCCAACGAGTCAGCAAAGAACTGCCCAGTAGCAAACCAGCTTTTAGAGCAAGGTCTTCATTGTCACTCAAAAGAGGGAAGCAGAATCATATATAATCTTGGACAAAACTAATCTTTCTCAAAATTGCCGTACTACTTATTTTCACTGTATGTCCTCAACAGAACACTTTTAATCATGTTCCATCAAACAGATACTTTTGAATAATGAATGAGAGCCTAAAATATCATCAACCTGATGCAGTGCAGACACAAACAATTTAATTGTGATTTGTGAAGGGTTTCTAACACACTTTGTTTATGCCTGTGGCATATAGCCTTAAAAGTCACTCCAGCACTTGAGTTAACAAAAAGGATGTCATGTAGAAGTTTGTTCAGCTGCCCTTCATTTAAACCATCTTCTGCTTTCATGTCATTATCACCATTCATTCTAATAATAACAAGCCTTATTTCTAATGGGTAGACAATCTGTGGCAACCTATCATCTTCAAATCCTCCACAGCTTCCTCTTATCTTGCTGCATCCTGACCTTGTACACTAAATTCTACAGGAATACATAGGTAATTATATATCAGATATATTATTTTACAAAATGAAGTCGAAGCTGAGCCTAAGAATGCATGCAAAAAACCAACCTTCTTTCAGAGGGCCACTTCCTGAAGCGCAGTTGTTTAACAGTCATCATTGTCTCCTAAAATGAAATAAAGTCAAGAGTAAGAAATTTAAACAATAAATCATGCAGTAAAATAGTGGCTATATTGAAGAACAACAGCAATACTCCTACAGATGCCACATAAGTATTTTTAAACTGTAGCCCAGCAGATTTTAAGCAACAGCAAATAAAGTATTTAGAATGTTTGCACAAAATTGTCTAATGCCATGGGCTTTTCGATGACACACAAAACATAAAATCCCCACACAGTCTCAGTAAGAGAACATCAGCAGAGTAGTTGTTCCATTGTGGATAGATTGCATACTGGTGCCAAATGAGTAGGTAGAAGAGTCAATTTGCCAGAGGACCAGACAATGTTCTATATTCCTCATTATGTGGATTCAGGAATGGAAAGCAGCTACAGTGGAAGTCATGAAGAAGCTTTACAAAGTAGAGGTCCCCATCTGACAAATACATCTGTACTGTGTCTGAGATAGAACTAATTTTCTTCATAGCAGCCTGTATGGTGCACTGTTTTAGATCTGTGACTAAAACAGTGTTGATAACAGAATCACAGAATCACAGAATTGTAGGGGTTGGAAGGGACCTCAAGAGATCATCGGGTCCAACCCCCCTGCCAAAGCAGCTCCCTAGCTCATACTGCACAGATAGGCATCCAGATGGGTCTTGAATATCTCCAGAGAAGGAGACTCCACCACCTCCCTGGGCAGCCTGTCCCAGGGCTCTGGCACCCTCACTGGGAAAAAGTTCCTCCGGATGTTGGTGCGGAACTTCCTGTACTCCAATTTGCAGCCATTGCCCCTTGTCCTGTCTCCACAGACCACTGAAAAGGGGCTGGCTAACTTGCCCTGCATCCCATGCTTAAGATAATTGTAAGCACCAATTAGGTCTCCCCTTAATCTTCTTTTCTCTAGACTGAACAGTCCCAGCTTATTCAGCCTCTCCTCATAGGGGAGATGCTCCAGGCCCTTAATCATCTTCGTAGCCCTTCTATGGACTCTCTCCAGGAGATCCCTGTCCTTTTTACACCAGGGAGCCCAGAACTGGACACAATACTCCAGGTGAGGCCTGACCAGGGCGGAGTAGAGGGGGAGGATCACCTCCTTGGACCTGCTGGCCACACTCCTCCTGATGCACCCCAGGACCCCACTGGCTCTCTTAGCCACCAGGGCACACTGCTGGCTCATGGCCAACCTGTCATCTACCAGGACCCCCAGGTCCTTCTCCATAGAGCTCTTCTCCAGCAGGTCATCCCCCAGCCTCTACTGAGATGAACGGTTGTTCCTCCCCAGGAGCAAGACTTTACACTTGCACTTGTTGAATTTCATCTGGTTTCTCCCTGCCCAGCTCTCCAGCCTGTCCAGGTCTTGCTGGATGGCAGCGCAGTGTTCCTGTGTGTCAGCCACTCCACCCAGCTTTGTATCATCAGTGTACTTGCTGAGGGTGGATGCTATTCCCTCATAACACACCGATATTTTAGCTATTGCAGAGCAATGCTTGAACAGCATCAAGGCCCTCTCTGTTTCTCACTCTGCCTGCCAGCAAGTAGGCTGGGAATGGGAAAAAGGTTGGGAGGGGACACAGCCAGGGCAGCCAACTGGAACTGGGCAAAGAGATACTCCATGCCATATATGATGCTAAGCAATAAAACTTGGGGGTAGTCTTTCCAAAGTAGCTGTCCCTCAGAGACTGGCTTGGCATCAGTCTGCTGGTAAGAGGTGGTGAGTGACTGCCTCTGCATGACTTTTGGTTTTCTTTTTTTTTTTCTTTTCTCTCTTCCCTTTCCTAATTAAACTGTCTCTGTCTCGACTCACAACTTGTTGGTTTTTATGGGTTTGCTCTTCTAATTCTCTTCTCCATCCTGCTAGGCTGGAGTAGTGAGTAAGCAACTGGTGGGTAGTTAGTTGCTGGACAGAATTAACCCATGCCATCTTCCACATGGGTTGTCTTAATAATCTCTCTAAATTATGCAAATAACAGCAATGTTAAACACAAAACTGCTCAAGTATCCCAAAAGTCTTCACTGACCAGTGAAGAACTTTATGGCACAATTTACCCAGCATTAACATCCTCAAAGGAATAAGGACAGGGCTGCTCCACCTGAAGCTTAAAAAAGTAACATAACATGACAATGTGATTTTCAAAGAATTTGATATATTTTCTCCAGCAATCAATTTTGTGTTAACTCATTTCTGAAAGTTAAGACAACTCATCCTCTTGAGTTGAGGACATGATTTCCAACAATAAACTCTATTTCTTTTTGAATTGTCCTAATTGGCAATTTAAAGCAATCTTTGTTAGTTTACAAATTAGATGTCAAAGCAAGCTATTCTAATCTCTAAACATTAGGAAAATCAATCTATGAAGCAACAGGGAAGCAGTGTAAATTTTCTGCTTCGAAAGAGTTGTGTTAATATGGTCTCTACTGTCCATAAAAATTCTGTAATGCACCCAGAGGCAGCATTAGAGAAACAGCATCTACAGTTCTTCCAATCTATTTGTTAATGTCAAGTGGATTATTAGAAGGAACCCAGGAGCTCTTACAATATTACAGGTTTTTATTCTAGGCTTAAAGCTTGGAGATTTTTACTTTCATGAATTCAGAATATGAGAACAAGTCAGTTCAAGCACCAGCATGAACATATTTTTAATTATTCCCAGAGCCCAAACAGCAGTGAAGTGGAGAAACAGCCTGATACCAACATGCAAATGAAGAATACAAGAGCCTTGCTTTGTTACAGAATTACAGGCTCATTTGCTGAATCACCCAATCCTGTGCAGACTGTGTTAATGTCAATATTAGTGAAACATAGTAGCACCCTTCCTCTTTCCCCAGTTGTCATATACTCTGTGATTTTCACTGAAATGGGGTTTAACTGGAATAGATTACCAATATAACCATGAATGACATTAAGACAAGAAAATGCTTTTTCCTCATGAAAAAACAAAGGGTAGCATTAAAGCAAACACCACATATGCCCAAATTCCAGAGTTTCCATTCAGGGAAGTAAAATACCACCTTTTGTCTGTTGTACACAAAAGTGATTTTACCCTCCATCAGATTCTGAAATTCAGGGATGTATAACTGGAAAGACATTTCTAAGATATTGTTTTTCCTCCTCTTAAGAGGAAATGGCTCCTCCAGTCATGGCTAACAGACCTGGCACATATATGAGGTAATATCTGCTTTAAAGTAGCAACATTTTTGTTTTTCTCACCAACGATAGGGGAGGTTCTATGATTTGGGAACAATAAGGCATTCTCCTCAGCCTTGGGAATCTCCTCCTCTGAAATCCCCAGGATGGATGAGGGAACCAGACTGGGTTTTGTGAAGAGTCAGAGAGGGAAATGGCATAAAGATAATTTAAGGGGTAGGTAATTTAGGCCTGCCTTATTCTGGAAAGGGAAGGTCATCAAACAGCAAATTGAAAAGTTTCAGAGGAGGGCAGGAGGCAGCACAAAGGTGCAGGCACTTAGCTTGGGCATGACACAGTATCATTACCCATTACTTACTTCTTTATAGACCCACTACAATCCCTTCTTCTTTGGAGTGTGCCAGTTTGTTTCAAAAATTACTATTTTAGGGTGGTTAGAGGTGATTCCCTCACAAGGTCTGTACCACACACAAGCTTATGGCTCAAACTGCGAGCCCGTTTGGCCAAAGAGAACCTGTCATTATAAATAAGTAAACCAGCCTGGGGTGCTATGCAGCTTGTATGCTTCAGGCAGGTGATAAGCCGCGTTGGGCCCTGCTCTCTGAGGACAAAATGAATGCTTTTTTGGCTGCCACGGCAGGCCAGGCCAGGCAACAGGGCCCGGCAGTGCTGAGATGAGGTTAGGGGAAAGGGAAGGGTTTGTCATGCTCGCTTGTTACCTCCTGCTTTGGAAAAGCAAAACCCTAATGAAACTACTTCCTTTCCCTCAGAGCAGCCGACCCCCGGCATCTGCCCGCCACCGGACCCCTCCCGCTCACCACTGCCACGGCCCCGCCTTTCCCGGGCCTTTAGAGGCGGTTCGCGCTCCCCCTCCCGGGCCGCTCCAGCAGCGCTCCCCGGGACAGAGCCGCAACGGGACGGGGCGGGAGAGGGAGGCGGCCCGCGGGGGGCCTTCCTCCCGCCCTCCCTTCTTCGTCCGGCCGCCGCAAGGGGTGGACCATGGCCCACAAGCTTGCAGGATCAGGCGGCTCGGCTGGGCCGGGGGAGCGGTGAGGGGCGCTGACCGGGGCGAGGAGCCGCCGCCTCCGGGAACACTCCGTCTTGGGCATGTCCTTGCCGCCAGGCCCCTCGGGAGGCACCGGACCCTCCTCCCGGTGTTAAAGCGCACCCCCCCCTCCCCCCCCGGTAGCGGCTGCGGCGTCCCCCGGCCATGGGGACGGCGTCGTCGCTGGTGAGCCCTGCGGGCGGGGTCGGTGAGGTGATCGAGGACACGTACGGCGGCGGCGAGGCCTGCGAGATCCCGGTGGAGGTGAAGCCCAAAGCCCGGCTGCTGCGCGGCTCCCTGCGGCGAGTCGGGGCCTCGCGGCCCGGCGGCCTCATCGGGGCCAGCTTCAAGTCGACAGCCTCAGTGCAGGAGCTGGAGTGTGTGGCCGAGTACGAGCGCCTGAAGAAGGAGTATGAGATATTCCGTGTCAGCAAGAACAATGAGGTGGCCTCCATGGTGAAGAAAGAGGCCAAACTGGACAGGGAGAACAAGCGGCTGCGAGCCGAGCTACAGGTAGCTCCCGCCGCCCTCTTGGAGAAGGGGGCTGAGTGGCGAAGCGAGGCCCTGGCCTTTGAGGCTACGAAGGGCTCATCCTTCTTAGGAAAAATCTGGAGTGGAGGTGATGGGTGCGATGAATTTTCCTTCCCAAGGAGGGCAGGTGCATGCTGCAGTGCTCTCCTGGTAACCCACAGGGGTGCGGTCAAGGTGTGCCTTGAGGGATGGGGACAGCATGATGCGTGGCCATCATGCTTAGGACAAGGAGAGAAGTGTAGGGTGCTGGGATAAAGTTGTATTCGGACCTGACTTCCACTAATTGGATGAGGCCCTGGGCAGCCTTGTGTAGATCCAGGCCTGAGGTTGGTGGCCCTGCCTGTGGCAGGGGGGTTGGAGCTCTATCATCCTTGGGGTCCCTTCCAACCCTTGCCATTCTGTGATTCTATGATTCTAATTGAAAAGTAATTTAAAAAATTGTCAACAAGTGTTTACACTCAGAAAAATGGTGTATTAAATGTTTTCAGGCACTGCAGAAAACTTACCAGAAAATACTTAGAGAGAAAGAAAGCGCACTGGAAGCTAAATACCAAGCCATGGAGAGAGCTGCTACATTTGAACATGATCGAGACAAGGTGAAAAGGCAATTCAAGGTATGGCTTGACTCTTCTTTTCCTGGAAAAAAATCACCAAAAAAAGATAGATGTCACTTGATCTTATTTCCTCAGTAAACTCTTCTCCAATAGCTTTCAGGAAGACCTCTCATTAGCAACAACAACAACAACAAAAAAGCAGTATCATAGCTGTAGCTGCTTACTTCCATCAAGATAATCCTACCTAAACTCCTCTGTAAAGCTAAGAGAAAAAAAAATAGAAAATAATGTAAATGCTGAAAGGAGAATATGTGATGATGCATCTGAACACAGGATTATATTTGTGTTTGACAGTGGCAGGAAAAGTTGGGCTACAAACTGACACATGCTGAAGGAATGTATAAATTGAGTTGCATTATTTCTGCATAAATTATATATATATATAGTGTTGTAATATTTAGCAATTCTAGCTTGTATTAAATAAAAGTGTGCATTGTCTCATCTCTTTTTGCTGCTAAAATATGACAGCCCATTAAAGAGAAAAGCCTTCACACTTTCTGGAGGGATTACTTGAAAGGCTGAGCTGATGCTTCTGCTTTTCCCTTGCCACAGATGATAATGCTTCCTTCTGACACCCAAAACAGGGCAACAGGTCCCGGTTTTGCACTGTTTTCAAGATTCTTGGTGTTTTTAATTGTATCAGGTGTGAATGTTTGGTGGATATATAAAAGGAGGATTGCTTTTGTGCTTATTTAAGAAACTGAGGCTTGAAGAAGATTTCATCTCTTTGTATTTATGTCTAGGTTCGTGTTTTCTTCCCCCTGTGATGGTAATAATTTGCAAACAGGACAGCTGGAGATGATTGATTACTTTCTATCTTAGGAAATTTAAGTTTCCACAACAATCAAAATTAAATACACAATTATATCTAAGTATATATAAAAAAACCTACATGGAAGAATAAAAGGGAATATTTGAAAAAAGTTCTTACATGTGGAGATTTTAGAAGACAATAAACTGCAAAAGATGAAGAAAGTTGCTTGCCATCTTTAATGAACTTTCCAAACTAATGCAGAATTCTATCTTTCAGAACAGAATCTTGTGTTTCAAGATGGTAGTGTTTTAAAAATAGATACACTAAAACTACATTATCCTGCTCATTTATATGCTTCTTGTTCACGTTTTCATGCCTTTGTCTGCTGAATGAATGCTAGAAATGTATTTTTCCAGTTGAAAGCAGATGATCTGAACTCGGGAAGTGATACTGAATTTCAAAAGCTGTATGGTTTTGTTCTGTTTGGTTTTTCTTTCCTGCTCATAGATTTTTAGAGAAACTAAGGAAAATGAGATACAGGACTTGCTGAGGGCCAAACGAGAGCTAGAAGCAAAACTTCAGAGACTCCAAGCCCAAGGGATCCAAGTGTTTGATCCTGAAGAATCCGATTCTGATGACAATTGTACAGATGTTACTGGTGAGAATTTCATCCCCAGAATTTTGTGTTGAAATGTGACTGAAGACTCTGAATAGTAAAGCCCAAGGCAAATATTTATGTTCTTTTGAAAAAAGGTTTATTAATCCAGGTTGAAAAGCAACATAAAATAGTTTAAAGGATAAAAGCAGTTGACTTTACAAACATAATTTAGATTTTGGGAATCCCATGTTTCTGGTCTTAAGAATGAGTAGATGAATAAAATAGAGCACTGTCTAGACACAGTGACTTGGACATTTTCTTAAATTGCTCCATGAACAGCTTGGAAAGTCCTGGTAAACTTAATGGCATAAAAGATAAAACCTTGTATATGCAGAAGGAGCAATTGATACCATGGGAAGGATTCATATAGGTATGTGAACAGCCCTCCGACTTTGTATCTGATTCAAAATTGAGTAGGAACTGTAGCAGACAGTTATGGATGACCACCATAGGGTTACTGAGGAAACTCAGTACTGTACAGTAAACTGAAGGGTTACTGAGGAAAAACTGCATGCAAGTGCTGTTGCTTAACCTTTTGTTTTGCTTATGGAGACACATCAACCATCACGTCTTGGCAGGAGCACAAATGCGCAGTCTTTAAAAGTAGAAGGGTTTCAAAATGCAGTGATTGGCTTTTTGCATAGTAATTATGCCTTTGATGAACTTTAGTGGTACAGATGGTCTTGTTTTTCATATTCTTTCTGTCAACTTTTGCATTACATTAGTTTTCTAATTCGTTCTCCCCTTCTTACATTTGTCTAAGTCTTTTTCAATCCCCTGATTTTCTCCGTGGAAGACTGATTTAATGTCTCCAGAGTTGTTTAGTGATTGGCAGAAGTGTAATCCAAGCATCTTTAGAAGAGGTACTGTGAAAACTCTTTCACACAGCACCAAGAATATATTTCAGTCCTGACCTACAGCCCCTTTACACTGTTTCCAGTGCCTGAACGTTCCTGAACAAAAGCTGTCACGATGTGCACAAGTGACTGCTGCGATAGCGGGAGCTGTTCTCCTGATCTGTAACACACGTCAGCATCTCAACCCAACAGATGTCACCAATCCACATAATAAGGAATATTAGCAAATAACCTCATCCTTTAGCAGCATGGCTTCTCATTAACTTTGGACAAGCACCCATTTAGCACACAAAGGTGTGAGCAAATCTGCTAAAAAAAGATGATCAGTGGTGTGTGGCAGTAGGTTTATTTAAGACTGATAAGACTGAGAATTTACCTTCTTTCGTGGTTTAGGTTTAGGTTTTTTGTGATATATTTTTATTTAGTTAGTTGTTTTGTGATTTTTTTTTTCCCCCAATTCTCAGCTGCTGGGGCACAATCTGAATACTGGAATGGAGGAGCTTTGGGAAGCGAGCCATCCATGGGTAGTATGATGCAGCTTCAGCAGTCTTTCAGAGGGCCTGAATTTGCTCATAGCTCTATAGATGTTGAGGGACCATTTGCAAATATAAACAGAGGTAAGTAATGGTGGCTTGTTCTGGTGGGATTATGTGTGTCTATGTCATTTTTCTATCCATTCTCAAGATTTCTTAGCTCCTTTTCTGTCCATTCTTGGGTAATTTAACTAAATGCTTGTTTAGAATCCTTTGGAAAAATAAAAGGATTCTGTAGCTGTACATGCTAAGTTATGTTTAATATATTTGGTGACTACAGTATGTGCAGCAGTGATTTTAGCAAACAGCAGTGAACAGAGCTTCACTGTGAGTAAAACAAATACCATTTTGTTGCTTATGTTGACTAAGAAAGTGAGCTTTCTTTCAATATCTGCTGGTGTTCTCTTTTCCATTTTATTCAAATTCTCTACTTCCTGAGTATGAATGTTAGAATAAACTATAAACTTCATCCCTGTTTGGTTTTTTTCCCATTGGACTTGTGTGGGTTTTGAGTCTGCTTAAGGGGCCATTAATGGAAATTGATCAGCAAGACCAGGATGTCTATACATTGTTACTGAATCAGATACTTTGTTGCAATAATTATCTTCTTGTGCTCTGGCTTCCCTCACTTCTGTCCTGGCCTGGAATCCTTCCTGCATGTTGTTGAGTTTGCTGGAAGTTTGTCCCCTTTTTTCCTTCAGTCCTTCTAGCTCTGATTCAGAAGTTTGTGTCTGCAAAGTGGGAGGGGAGGGTCTGCTCTGCAGTGACTCCACCTTGATACATCATGTCATGTGGTACTGGAAGGGGGCCCTATTCCTAGCTTGAGGGAATGACCAGCCACAAAATGAAGAACTTAAAGTTTGAAAATTCCCTGTTGCTGTAGGGAATTGATATACAGTACTACAGAAAGCAATGAACTTTATCTCAAGAAGGGGAAGTTCCCATAATGTTTTGCTGTCGTTTATTTGCATGGTGTAATTGAAATCCATGTATATCTGAAAAAAAAAATTATTGTGAGTGATTTTACTATTTCTGAACTTTTTTTCTTACTTTACAACTGATTGATATTGTGGATACAATTCATCAATCCTATTTCAAGAAAATATAATTTCAGTGATAAAATTAATGTATTTAACACCATTGTCTTGCCACGCTATCAAATTCTATGACCTTATCAGATGATAAGAGTTCTCTCAATTAAAATTTATGAAATTAAAATATTAATTTCAATTATATAAATTATATAAATTTCAATTAATTAATTAAAATCTTACAACTATTTCAAATAAAATGTAGTATTCATAATGTTAAGAGGTGATGATTTGTTTGTTATGGTGTGTAATCAGATGGGAAGATTTGTAGACTTTATTTGGGTTTGTTTTTTTTTTCATTGGCAGATGATTGGGATGCTGCTGTTGCCAGTTTGTTACAGGTTACTCCTCTGTTTTCCCACTCTCTGTGGAGTAACACTGTAAGATGTTTTATTATTAGTACTGATGAGACTCAACTAGAAGTGGACATCTTCATTAAAGTGAGTACCTCACAGATTTACACTTTTTCTGTTTGTTTCCACTCTGGTATCTACTTAGAAATTTGACTAATATTTCTTACTATTAGTCTGAAGTCAGTGAAAGTGTTGTCAAGGACTTAAGAGGAAGAAACTGCATAGAGAAAAGAAACAGATTTATACCTTAGGTGCTTAGTGCTATGAAGATTTGGTAATAAAACATCATTGTTCATATTTGCTTTCAGACCTACTCACCGAAACTTCAAAGAATCTGTGAAACAATGGGATATTTCTTTCAAGTTATTAATTTTTCAACAGAAAGTGAAAGGCCTCTTAAGGATGTAAAAAAGTGGGAAATCGAAAAAAGTTCATTAGTCATTTTGCTTCTGCATTTAACTTTGCCAAGGTAAGAATTTTCCAGACAGGTAAAGCAAGTGGGAACTGGTAATTTATGCAGAGTAAACAGCTTTTTGACATGTATATGGTGCTTTGTTCAGCTAGTATCTCAGCTAGGTGCTTTTCCTAAGCTAGTATCTTCGAAGAGATGCTGCTTTACGCTTTAGAGTTGATGGATTTGGGTTTTTTTAAGTGTCTGCATCAGCAACTTTGTATCATTTCCTTTTTCTTGTAACTACAGCTTCTCTTAAAATACAGCATGAAAGTTGTCTTCGTAAAATGGAAATGTCTTGCTTTCCAAGGGCAGCTCATGTGTCTTGCTGGAGTCTTAGGAGTTCAAGATGGCTGGTGTGAATGTCCTCAGTGTTTTTCATTTGCTTATCTAGCCTTACACCTGTCTGTAGTATTTTGATTTTTATTCTGTCACATAGTATTTTCTACATTTGGCTATTTTTTTGACTGATTTCTTGCTCCCTTGTGTGGTACCTTATGCTAGCTTTCCACAGCTTAATTTACTGAAGTCATGATGTTTTATGACAAATGGTGTTGCAGGATGTTCTGTTTGTTCAGTGAGTAATTTCCTGAACTTCTAGACAAAGAAACATGACTTATGAAATGAAAAACACCAAACTTGGGATACTTTCAGTATTTATTTTTGTACTCTTTCTGTTATGCACTTGGGAATTTTGGGCACAGTTTGTTTTTAATGTTTTGCCCAAGAACAGAGAAAAAAAGGATTAGAGAAGATCATATTAAGTATCACAGAATTTTCATTCCAAAGCATCTGCATGAATGCAAAAACCTGAAAATACTGGTGTATGCTTTAAGTTTTGTATTAGGGGTAGATTTTGAGCTCTAGGGATTTCAAATACTGTTGTATTGTTAGAGCTCTTGTATTAACTGGACCTCCTGTTTCTGTAAATAAAACACATGTCTGTGGAGAATTAAGTCTGGTATAAGAGAGCAGTAGCTAAAATTTAGAACAGTGAAGTGCTTGGGGGAACAGCCAGGTACCACAGAAGATGATGATTTGTTTTCATAGAGGAATCAGACTAGTGCTACGATACATTCTAGGCTCTCAGAAAGATAATGTCAGTTGCTGAGGGTTTATTGACACTCTGAGGGGATATTTTTGCCAAATAACCCAGTTTTATATATGTGGGTCACAAGTGTTTAAGAAATAATGCAAGAAGAAAACCAAACTAAAAAAGTATTCTTGCCAACACTATTCACTTAGAGAGTTTCTTGTAGGAAAAACCGTGATGAAAATTGTAGTGCTCATATAAAGAACATAATATTTGAGAGATCCTGTCTGCTGTTGTCAGCATCCTCAAGTTATATAGTTGTCTCTGTGGAATAGCAGCAGATTGCTGGGAATGATAGCCATGGATATCATTCACATATATTAGTACAAAGTGCTTTTGAATTTTCAAATACTATCAATTAAAAGACTATTCTCCCTCTGACAATTACTAAAGGACTTTTCTTGAAAAGGTCAAGGAATAGAACACTGCTTTCAAATAACTGGCAACAGAGAAAATGTATATGATGCTTGTTAATCATCTGTGAATCTGTGTTCTTGCCATGCAAGGCAATTGCTTTTCACTTTGCATATTGCTATGACAGTAAGATCAACTATTAATTTACAAAGCATTGATTAAAAAATAATAAATGGTTCTAATGTTTCTGGTGCAAGTGGCATAAATCTCTCAGCTGTTACTTGCTTCAGAGTTTGTCTAACATTCTCTGCTGAAATATCTGCTTGCCCTTCATTGTAAATAGAAATGACTTTTGAATTAGATTTTTGCAGTGAAACCCATCTTTGGAGCTTGTGTTGATTGAACTGTTTACCACAGCAGTGTAATATAGCACAAGAATGCTGATTTCCAATCTAGTTGTTTGTTGGAGGACTGTGAAGAAGCCTTCTTGAGAAATCCAGAAGAAAAACCCCGACTAATTTACCACAGACAGGAGGATGGCAGAGTCAGCTCAGCCTCAGTGCAACAGTTAATTGAGCAAATCTCTTATGTGAACAAAGCAAAGGTATGGGATTTTATAGACTGTTGAATTCTAAAAAGCATATTTTCCTGCTGTAAACAACATCAAGTGCTAGTAGTCCCAGATTTTAGGAGAAATTGCATAATGCTCTTTGGTCTGAATGCTCATCCTATGAACAGACTGATGAAGCTGAAGTTTGAGTATTACAAAGTTTTCATTATCAGGGGAGAAAAAAGCCACTGTATTTTCACTGAAAAAAACCCCCAAAAAAACCCTGTGCTCTAAGGATAGAATTTCTCACCTGTGTGTAGCCACTTAAATGGCAAAGTTGCATATGTAAAGTCCTTGGCTTTAGGTATGCCAAGAGAAAGAAGTGTACCTCCAGAGAGATCCCTCCCGTCTGAAAATACATCAGCTGCCACTTACTTCCTACTACAGAGAGCAGTGTTGAGAACAGCTGAAACTAGATGCCCAATTTTTAAAAGCTTAGGCAAAGTGAATCCTACCTAAGGAATGCAAGAGAATGGAATTTAAATGTGTTCCAGATTTTATTTTTTTTTTGTTGAAAGTCCTAAATACTGTTGCCAGCTGGTTTCAGAGTTGCATCATGCTTTGCCATTTACTTTTTCAGATGATTGATCATACTGGAGGTGTGGAAGAAGGAGCATATGAAATCTATAAATATGTGGAAAAGATAATTAAACAGGTAGAATGCACAATGCATTTCAGCTTTTCCTATTCCTACTGTGATTTATGATTTTAAATGATGTCGGTGTGATAGCTGTTTTCTACTTAGATGTAATTTCGAGGATCTTTTTCAGTTTCATCATTACTATCTGGCAAGCAAAGAAATCTGCAGATAGAAAATAAACCTCAAAACTGGGCAGAAGCAGAAACAATGGGGGAAAGGGATTTGTTCACGATCTAAATTCTCTTTTAATTTCTCTTTATCCATATCATAGGATAAGGGAATATTGTATAGGCTGTTTTCTGCCTATCCCTCCTTGTGGTGAATTGCTTCCACTATGAGGAGACTAAAACCGATGTCTTGGGACCTGTGTATTCAGAGTTAACTTGCTTTCATCTAATTTCTCCTTTATTCATGTTCCCTGCTAGCCCAAAAGGAAGTGAGCATATTGACTCTTGTAGAGCTGCATTTGTACAGTGAAATTGAGAGTAACATCAGATGTGCCTGCACTGTGAAGAATTATAGTTGCAGTTTTCTCCATGTAATTTTCTTTTTTCTTAGGATATATTGGGGTGTGAGATGACAGAACTGGAAGCCAAGGATTTGGGTAGTAAGGAAGACTCCACTGCTCCTGAAGAAGAAGTTTTTGGTGATGTATTGTGGGATGCGCATGATGAGCAAGAGCAGATGGAGGCTTTTCAGCAGGCCTCTAACTCAACGTGTGAGCTGGGGTTTGAGAAAGTAAGTACACTGGAAATGTGTATGGATGAAGAGAGTCATTGCTTGTTTCCATCTCTTATTAGGCAAGATGTACTTCCACAGAAGAAGCTGTGTCTAAGAGCATCCTTAGGGGCTGTTATTCCTGAGGCTAGAAGAAGCCATATGTCTTATTGTAGATGGCATTTTTATTTTCTGGGAGAGATGCCAGTTTGTGTGTCACTGAAAATGAAGTAGTTGTTCCTGCACTAGTGAGGAGCACTGTAATGGTTGTCCTCCTAGATTTTGGTCATCAATAGAAAATTCTCTGAATGTCTTTTTGGTAGGGGTTGTTGTTGTTTTGTTTTTAATGAGAAATTCTGACCTCTGCCTTGAGACCTGGATCCTTTTGGAGCCATACATCTGTGAGACGAACATAGGAAAGTTAAAAGCAGAGCACTGCTGAATAACTCAGTGCTTCCTCACTACTTGAAATAAAACATTTTATATTGGGAGTAACAGGAACAGTTCTAGGTAAGGAAGACACAATGAATGCAGGAAGAAAAAAACATTCAAGTGGTGATGGAAGGTGATGCAACAGCATATTTGGGCATCATTCTTTGATGTTATAATGTGATATAAGTATGTAAGTTTCTGTGTTACTGTATTTAAATAGTTATACCCCAATTTTACTAGCAGAGTTAATTTTTTTTTACTTCACTAATTATACATTGGGGATGTTTACTGTGTTCTACAACAGTAGAATAATCCACCACTAATAGAAAAAATGCCTCTGCTTCATTTTGCAAACAAAACATTCCTCCTAAATGAATGAAGGTTGATTTTTTGGTTCAGTTTTTGTCATCCCATACTCTGCTGTAGCATTTTTGGGCATTGATGTGGTGAAAGAAAGCCTTTCTTTTGAGTGCTTAGTGCCTCAAAATATAATTCTTGGCAGATGTCAACTTTGAAAGGCTTTTTCCTGGCAACCATATTTAATACAGTCGAGTACTTGGGGGCAAAGGGGAGATGGGGAAGCCTGAATTAAGTACACGACTGCTTTACTCTAGTAACATCATTTACTTTGTTTAAAAGAGATTTTTGAAACAGATTTTGTGGTTTAAGTGACTTCAGAATATATTTCCATTTGTATTCTATTGCATTTCTGTAGTTGTCCTTAATAAATCTGTACATGCATCTTGTTTATAGGTGGTTTACAATGCCACTATAGTTCTCCCTTAAACAATGGAATAATTATGATTATTGTTTCTGTTTCATAGTATTTTGAACGACTAAATGACCTAGTGGCAGCACCAGCACCAATTCCACCTCTGCTTGTGTCAGGAGGACCAGGCTCTGGGAAATCTCTTCTTCTGTCAAAATGGTAGTTTAAACTTTTTCTTCTTTCTTTTAATTTTTTTTTAATTAATGAAATTTTAAGTTTTCATTACATTTCAAATATATCAGTTTAATTAGAGGTAAAATGGGAACTTATACAGAGTACTGAAGTTATTGAAGCATCCTGGAAAGATTTGTGATAACTGAGTAAGTAATTCCATCTGAACTGCCTTTAATGTCTCCCTGACTCCCACTGCAACACCCTACAGACCTGTCTTTGCACAGCTTTAATAAGTGGTTTCAGCAGCTCAGTAGTGTTGCCCTCCTCTGATACGCAAGGGGAGTCCTTTGGAGTCTTTTAAACTGAAATAAAGGAATGATCAGACCTAATAAATTATCATAGAAATTAATTTTATGGTCACATGTAGTCTATGACAAAATTTGCTGACATAAAAATAAATTGCTTCTGTCATTACTTCTTCAAAGCTTGGTGACATGTGACTATTCAGTGCCAGGAAGGGCACTTGATAACGTATTGGAGAGAGTGAAAGTGGAATCGGACATAAAAAGTTCCATTTTAGCTCAGGTTATATCACATTTTGGAAGATAAACATGGAGCACCTCTAGCTCAGACACTACCTCCTTTGGCAGAACTGCTATTTTTTGGAGATACATTTGCAAAACTCTGTTAAGTGCTTTTTCTTTTTTCAAAACTTCTCTCATTAGGATTCAGTTGCAACAGAAGCACTCACCGAACACTCTAATTCTTTATCACTTTGTTGGGAGGCCCATGTCTACTAGTTCAGAGTCTGCATTGATAATTAAGCGCCTTACTTTAAAGGTATGCTGTCAAGTTACATATGCTGCATGGCATGATTCTTTGGAAAGTGCCTCTGTCTGTGTGTGTGTGTGGCAAAAGAGAGTATTTTCTACAGCTTTTTCTACATTAGTTAAGGATAATACAAACACAAGGCCCCACAGAATGGGGAGAACCTGATCTTGTACATTGAATGTAGATGAACTAAATAGCAGCTCTGGGATATTCATAATAGATTGGCTTTAGCAGTTGTGCTTCCAGTGGCCTATATTGATGGCATATAAAATCATATAAGCTTCTTCAAAAATTTTCTGCCATCTGGCCGATGAGAGAGGCAGGTGGTACCTCTTCTGTCTATGTGCTTAGAAACCTGAGGCTGTATTTACCAGTTGGCACCATATTGGTCCTAGACTAGTCTCTCTCCTGTGTTAATTTATTTTTAATTGTGTATTTGATATGTGGGGAATAGGTGACGAGTATATTTGTGCCAGGGTCTGAGCTTGCTTTTTCCTTCACAAGAGTGTCACTAAGGACCTCACAGGACTAAAACCTGTAAAAAAAAAAAAAATTAAACCACTTGTGTTCTCCTTGCAACTTTCTCATGTATTTTAGAAGGTTGCCTATTTAACCTGTGTAATGTTTTAAGCCCTTTGAGTCTCCAGATGCCTTGTCCCTTCTGTAAACTCAGGTTAACACTCTAGAATTTACACAATGAGTTCAGTAAATATTCTTTGTTCTACATTTACCAAGCTCGAGCATATACTAGAAGGAAAGAATCCTATCTGAGCTTGACTAGAAAAATTGCCCCAAAATGGTATGGGGTTTTCTTTGTTTCTCTCTGTTGTATCAGTAGGGCTTCTATCAACTATCCTGGTTGTTTTTTAAGGTAGATTTTGTTATACATTTATAATTTTGCAGCTTATGCAACACTCTTGGTTAGTGTCACCTCTGACTTTGGATCCAGCCAAACTTCTGGAAGAATTTCCTCGTTGGCTGGAAAAACTTTCTGCACGTCATCAAGGCAGCATTATTATCATTATTGATTCTATTGACCAAATACAGGTATGTTTTCAAAATACTTGCCATTTGTCAGCCTAAACCAGAAATATTGTTTGCTTTGCTCTGAAGAGCATACACAGAAGATAATTGTGAAAAAGTGTAGATGAGCTAAAATACAGTTCTCATTTTTATAGATAAAATTTATGTTTCGTTGTGTTGGTTTGGGGTTGTTTTTTGTGGGTTTGGGTTTTGGGTTTTTTTTTCTAAATTTATCTCAACACCTTAATTTTTGAGCAGCCCAGTTACATTATTCATATGAAAGCTCAATGCTGTGAGCTGACATATTGGACATGTCAATAGCCTAGACTGAGGTGAATATTTTAACACTTTTAAAGAATTTAAGACTCCCTTCACTGAGCTGTGCAATTAATGAAACCCACCAACTTGTGCCATTTGTTTTGAACCACCTTTGTGTTAAGTAACCAAACTTTTTGGTTTTGAAGCAAGCTGAGAAGCATATGAAGTGGCTGATAGATCCACTGCCAGTGAATGTGAGAGTGATTGTATCAGTGAACGTAGAAACGTGTCCACAGGCTTGGAGGTACGTGGTATCTGTGAGATGCTTCAAAGTAGCCTGGGTTAGAGTTACTCACTGAAGAGCAATCAGTCATATTTATTGAGACCTGGAGATTTAATAGGATGAGGTTTTGCAACCACTGAGGGCAGCAAAAGTTTATTTTAGCTAGAATGGCAACTAGTTTTAGCTGCTGTGAAACCAGATTTTTGTTTTGCTGGATCTGTCCATGTGACTATGTGAAAGTGGATATTAAATGCAGTCAGATGCACATCAAAAACCTCAATACCACGATGTATAGCCAAGATAAAGCTAAATGTGGAAATTTGACTTGAGATGGCTAGAATTTCTTAGTAGCAGGGAATAGCTTCAATTACTGCTTTGATATCAATCTTTAAAAAGCTATGGAACTTTGAGGTCTTTTTTTTTTTTTTTGTCTTTTTTACTTCTTCCTTTTGTGTGCTATTTAATAAGGTCTCAATATGACTTTGTTCTCTCTTACCAAAGGTTGTGGCCCACTCTTCATCTTGATCCACTGAATTCCAAAGATGTTAAATCTCTCATTAGTGCAGAATGTAGCTCTGCAAATGTTAAATTGACTAAAGAGCAGGTATGTCTGTTGCAGGTCTTCTGAAGTACCTTACTTTTAGCATAACTTTTAATGAAAACATGGAAAGATGAAATAAGCCCAGCTGCCAAAAGAAAGTATTAAATTTAGCTAACTAAATACTCCTGCTCAAGGCAGCATGCATTGCTCATGGCACCAAAACACAGATGGAACAGCATAAATTATTAAGGCAAAAACAGTGCAGTTGCATATATTGCTGTAAACATGATCATTCATTTGGAAGGAGGTTTAGTATTGCGTAACACTGTAGCAGTGATTGGCTAAGTGGGGAAAAAAGTATTTCACCTCTTTGACTTGGAGACTGGTTCTGTGAGGAAATTATCTTTAGAGATATCACTTAGCTCTTTTCATCTTAGATTTGAAGGGAAACTTTCACCCATGTGCTGCTCTGCCTAGAAAAACATACAGTGTTTTTGTGCACTAGTTTATGTCACAGTCTTCATATGTTACAGATAGAAGCATATTTAGAACTTGCATTTTCTTGTTAAGCAGTGAACTTTTTTTGGGTATGGTTAATTTTATCCTGTCTCACAGGCTTTTGTTTCAAACGTTGTAGGAGAAGAAGCTTGAGAGACACTGTCGTTCTGCCACAACTTGCAATGCTTTGTATGTCACACTCTTGGGCAAAGCCATTGCTTGGTAAGTTGAGGTGATCTCGAAATTATGTTCATTGCTAGATTGGAAGGAGAGTTCAAGTAGGTTTGTTAGCCTTTTGAATTCACTTAACATACAGGGAATCTCTTTAAGAAAAAACAGTGGAGCTGTATGCAAAGTTTCCCCCCTTTACTGACTGTGAATGGAGTGGGAAGAAAGATCAGAGAGCATATAATCACTGTTCTGATACTGAGTGATTCCAAGTAGTTGTCTGTGTCTGTTTTCAGCTCTTTTGTTTATATTTTATTTTTTCTGTTGTTCTGATTTCTGTTTATGTCAGTTGCTTTAATGTTGGGGTTTTGTTTAATGGTTTGGAGCATGTTGGGCTTATTTTGTTTAACAGTTTAATCTAGATCTGTTGTACTTACTGATGCATGAGATAGTTTGCCTCATAGATTTTTAAGGCTGAAAGGAAGTTCAGCAGTTGTTTAATTTAACATCCTGTATATGGTACTTTGCCCTATAATTCCTGCTGCGGAGAAAATTAATCTTCCCTCTTGAGCAAGAGAATATTTACTATGTGCATTAGTTTATTATTAACCTAGACTTCATCTTGTTGAGAAAGACACAGTTTTAGTTTCGAGTCCTGGAAGATGGTACACAGATGGATAATTTACTCTGGGTGACTGATTTTGATTATTTTTGGCATCTGTTTTATGTTGTAGAATGCTTCGTTGCTCCTGACAACAGGCTTTGTGAATGCATTAAATGAAAACAGCAGCATGTGGTTTTATCTTTTTCCAACCTGATGTTCTTATTCTGTAATAAGAGCTCTTGTTTCAATTCATCTTGCTCAGCCAAGTTCAGTTATGTTAAACTTACGCCCTTCTTGTCCTGCTCAGTGTTGGAAGCACAGGAAATATCGATGAAACCCTTCAACAGTGTTGCCAGTGTCAAGATACAGTGTCACTGTACAGGCTTGTTTTGAGATCAATTCAAGAATCGTTGCAGAGTGATAAAGAGAAAGGTCTTTTGAGACAGGTGAGCAGACAATGCTTCAGTATTTCTACAGGTAACATATATTCTTTCCTGTAAAGAGTTTTTCTTAAGTTGAAGACCGATACACACTTAGGTTGGCTCATATATATAATTCAGAGATTACTGTATTCTTATAGTATAGAAAGGAAAGTTTTATATCTAATCATATGTTGCATAACTACAGAGCATAGAACTGCATTGCGTTACATTTTAACTCAGTCTCGGTCTCAAAACCAAACCAGAACTTTTCCACTATAATGTGATACAGAATTAGCACTTCCTTGCTGATCACTACCCCAATCCAATGATTAACTACATTGGGCAAAGTAATTAAAAGTGATCAAAACAAGTATACAGGGCACTGCTTAATGGATGTCTGATTTCTCTTCCTACCTTTGCAGAAAGTCTCCATTGTGTGGAACACTTTCATAGAATTATAGAATGGCAAGGGTTGGAAGGGGCCCCAAGGATCATAAAGCTCCAACCCCCCTGCCACAGGCATGGCCACCAACCTCAGGCCTGGATCTACACAAGGTTGCCCAGGGCCCCATCCAGCCTGGCCTTGAACACTTCCAGGGATGGGGCATCCACCACCTCTCTGGGCAGCCTGTTCCAGCACCTCACCACTCTTTCTGTAAAAAACTTCCCCCTAATATCCAATCTAAACCTTCCTTCCTTTAGCTTTAATCCATTCCCCCTTGTCCTGCCATTATCTGCCCTTTTAAAAAGTTGATTCCCCTCCTGTTTGTATGCTCCCTTCAGGTACTGGAAGGCTGCAATGAGGTCCCCCTGCAGCCTTCTCTTCTCCAGGCTGAACAAGCCCAGCTCCCTCAGCCTCTCTTTGTAGGGCAGGTACTCCAGCCCTCTAATCATCCTTGTGGCCCTCCTCTGAACCCTCTCCAACAGTTCCACATCTTTCTTGTATTGGGGGCCCCAGATCTGGACACAGTGCTCCAGGTGGGGCCTCACGAGGGCAGAGTAGAGAGGGACAATCACCTCCCTGTCCCTGATGGCCACCCCTCTTCTGATGGAACCCACTTTGTTGATTAGGACATGATACTCAATTGATATGAGTTCTTTAGTGCAAGCAGCATAAGTTGTATGGCATATTTTAGGTAGATGGAAGTTCCTTATGATAATGGAGTTATTTTCCCTTGGTGTTTTAGAGGGAAGTGCAAGGAGTTACTTGTTTGTCCCAGAGCATCCTGTTTGGTACTTTATCTATTAGAATATTCATCCATTAGCACTGGGGATTCTTCTTGGAGGATGGAAAGGGCTTGTACAGTTAGGTTTTTTCTTCCCCATGGCATATAAAATTATGCACAGTGATACACACTATTTTTCTAGGCATTTCAGTGTAACTAAGCTCTGCAGCAAATATTGCTAACTGTGTGAAATGATTTTTCTGCTTTATGTAGATACTGTGTGTCATTGGTGTTAGCCACAATGGTGTGAGTGAGTCAGAGCTGATGGAACTTTATCCTGAACTGTCTTCTGCAGTGTTAGCCTCACTCATTCACAGCCTGCACAAAATGTGTTTGCTGACATATGGCTGTGGTTTGCTCAAGTTCCAGCACCTCCAGGTAAATTTTATCATTCTGAACATGTGCAAGTGAAACTCTACCCCGTAAGCCCCTGCTGGCTTTTGCATAAGTTTTGTTGTTACTAGGTGTGTTTGTGTTTGATCATCCAGTTTCTTTAAAAATAGGTCTGATGGAATTGCCTTGAAAACTACTAGTCCTATGATACCAGTAGTGGTCAATATTGTTCAGTAGTTGAAAACTTGACATTTCAAACCTTCAGGAATTTCTGATCTGGTAGTTTTTAAGTCTGTGGGTGCTAGAAAACAAAAAAAAACCCAACCAAACAAGCAGAATTGAATGGGAAGGAATATCATCTGAATACCCAGGGTTTTAATCTAATAGACAACCTGTTTGTAGTGCCTTTTGTCACTGAAAGTTTTTTGGCTCCTCAACACGAGATGTTTCATAGGAAATCTTGTGTAGCACCCTTTCTATGTCAGCACTTAATAAACAAATTAAATGCATTCTGTTTCCCTCAATTATACTCTCTTTCAGGCTTGGGAGATGGTGAGACTAGAGTATATGGAAGAAGGTGAAAATGTTATTTCTGCCTATAGACAAAAACTAGTGGAGTATTTCACCATGCAGCTAAGGTAGGTCAGAATTCCTTACAGTGTGCTAAATTGCAGTCTTTATGCCTTATGGATATTTCTGGTTTCTTGACTCAGTTTAATTATTAATTACTGCAGAATGACTCTACAAAACCCTAGTGTCAGTTTAGCAGTTTATTATTGCTACATTTTAATCTTGGAAAAGATTGAGGACTATGGAGGGGAATGGGCATATAATAAAGTTATTGTGTGAAAAGGTAGGGCATGAATTTATACTGGATCGATTATTTTTGTGGTAACTGACCCCATGTGGATTTTTAGCTCCCAGTAAATGCTGGTGTGTGAGCCCACACAGGCAGGATGCAGAACAAGCACAACACTAGGGATGAAATGCAAAGAGCAAACTTGTTTGGTTACCTTGCCAACTGGGGGATCTCCAGAGCAGCACTCAGGCAGAGGCACACAAGGGGGAATGGCACAGAGCTTGGTTCACCAGACCTGTTGGTTTCACCTGTTCATCAGGGATACGTCCAGATATAGTTACTGCTGTGCTTTGATCTTCCCCACAGCAAGGCAAGAATCTCAAGTGTGTTTGATAGGGTGCCTCCAAGTCTATCGCAGGCCTGGGTTAACTAAATACAGATGTTCTATTTGCTACCTGAACACAGGTGTCCTACTTGTCAAACACACCAAGCTAAACAACAATTAGTACTGGAGATGTGTTATTCAGCACCCCAGCTGCAAGTCACTTGAGCATGTTTGCAATCCTCCTTGCCAATCTTCTGCTATTTTCCCAGCTAGGAAATTTGAGTTTGCTTGGAACCTGAGGAAGCAGCAGCAGATCACTCACATTGAGCGAGTAATTAGCACATACAGAAGAGAAGGCCTGGTAGAACTGCAGAATGGCTACAAGTTCACGCCCAGCATGAAAACTGATTTATGTTTACAGCTGAGTTAGTGTATCCCAGCTGTGGGCTTATGCTTCTAGAGCATCAGAAATCCAAGAGGGTCACAGTTTTCCAGGGAAAGTAGCTACAAAGGGACAGTGGGCTGCTGCAGGGCTAGAATTCTGCTACCAGCCACAGAGCCCATACAGGAAGGAGGACTTGCTTCCACCTGGGGTACCTGGGGGTTCAGCACCATCTGTGGTGAAATTGAAATGAAGACATGAGAAAATGGAGTCCATGGGTCTTACAGTAGTCTGTCTGTTTAGACATGCATTGTATGCTCCCCTAGGTTTCACATCAAGTTGAGAAGTTCCATTAGGCATCTCAATTTTAAATCATCTTAATTTTGATTTGCTTTTTTAAAATCATCTTAATTTTGATTTGCTTTTTCTTTCAACAGTCGAGACCGCGTGACTTGGAGAAGTGCAGAAGAACTTCCCTGGCTCTTCCAGCAGCAGGGTGATAAGCAAAAGCTACGCAAGTGTCTTTTGAATCTCTTTGTATCACAAAACCTTTACAAAAGGTACAAAGGTAGCCACTGCTTGGGCAGTTACAAACATTTCAAATTAATTTTTTGTCAATACAAATCAGAAAGTGACAGCTAGATGAAATGAATTTAAATAGCAGAGTCTGAAATGCTAAATGCTGTTGCCACATAAATCACCTAATTTTTCTATTCTGTTAAACTCCAGGGTTGGTAAAGGGATTAATGCTGCTGTTGAACAGCATTAGTGTCCATGGAGTGTCTCTGTAGATGCTGTAGCATAAAGACAACATTCATGCATATGGCTCTTTTCTTCTAAACTAGCATCAGTCCAAAAAGAGGGGTATCAGAGATAAGATGAGCTTCTTATTTCCTTGTTAAAACAGGGGACATTTTGCAGAATTGCTGAGTTACTGGCAGCTGGTTGGGAAAGATAAGAGCTCTATGGCAGCTGAATATTTTGACTCTCTGAAAGAATATGAAAAAAGCTGTGAGGGAGAGGAAAGTATGATCTGCCTGGCTGATCTTTATGAGACCCTGGGACGGTTTCTTAAGGACCTAGGTCTTCTCAGTCAGGTAAGTGCATTTGGAGATTGTTGTAACAGCAAGAAGGCAAATCAAGCAGAGATCAGTGTGCACTTTTTGTTGCAGTTGTCAGATTATTGTTAAGCAAAGGATGCTGCCTGCTGCCATCATATGCTGAGCTTTGTTGTCACAGGCAGTAGCTCCTCTGCAGCGGTCTCTGGAGATCCGAGAGACTGCGCTGGATCCAGACCACCCAAGGGTGGCGCAGTCACTCCACCAGCTAGCAGGAGTTTATGTCCAGTGGAAGAAGTTTGGAAACGCTGAGCAGCTGTATAAACAGGCACTGGAAATCTCAGAAAATGCTTATGGAGCTGAACATCCTCGGGTAGCCCGTGAACTTGATGCTCTTGCAACCTTATACCAAAAGCAGAACAAGTAAGCCTAACTACACTTGTATTTTTCTTTTATGTGGATGTGGTACAAAAAGAAAAGCAGGGATTTTCTTCTTGAAGCCAGAGTGTTTCTTTGGATCTTTTTTTTAGAGTTCTCTAAGTTCCAATGAAACCATGAACATGCCCTCTGTATTGTTGTAGTCACCCCATTGGGGCCAACTTTTGTGCCCAATTATCACCACGCTTCTAGAGATAAAAGAGGAACACTGTCTGGCCCAAAGCGTTTTGGATATTGTTCTCTTTGACAAAATAGTGAACTTTTTTTTTTTAAGATTCTTGAATTCTTCTCAAATTTGTATGCTGAGGTATCTTAGAAGCTTTGCATAGTACCTACTGATGCTACATTTGGCATTCTTCTAACACTACAAATAATTTTTCAGATATGAACAAGCTGAGCAACTGAGGAAAAAGTCCTTCAAAATACGCCAGAAGGCAGCGAGGCGGAAAGGCAGCCTGGTAAGGAAACACCTCATCTTTGATAACACTGCTGGACATGTCACTGCTCTGCTAAACAGATGATAAAGCATGTCTGAAGAGCTGACAGAGCTCCAACACTTTTGATAATTGAAGGCATAGGTAGTGAAGTGGCCTAGCAACAGCTTTGGTAACTGCCCTTCCATCTGCTGGAAATGGAGATGCATTGTTACAACTGGTACGGAGCTGAGAAGTGGAAAAGAAATAAGTGGATATATATATTTAGGGGTGCAGAATTACTTTTGATAGAACTGGCTGTCAAAGAGGCAATGGAAAAAGGTGTTCTCCAGAATAACTGAGGCATTTATCCTACAAATCCTAGTTGACACGGTACTTACAGCAGTGGATGATCCCAGTAATAACATTAAATGCCATACTAGGGTTTTTTCCTGTGTTTTTCCAGCTTGTCATTCTTGAGCTGTTTGTCATGTAGTGCCTGTACTACAAGTGTTCAGCTAGTAACTCCAGAGTTCTAGTAGCTCTAATGAAAGTAATGAAAAGCCATAAAAATATTGCAGTTTCCCCACTGCTTAAAACCAGATGAATTTGGATCATCAAAGTTTTGTCCCATTTCTAGAAATACGGAGTTTTTCTGCATCTGAGCCACAAATGTTTTTATTAAGACTGCCAAGATCAAGAATAGGTGGTGTAGCAATGGCTGCTCTTTTCACTTGTAATTCGCCTTGCATGCAGGCATTATCTTGGCAGCCCGTTTCACAATGATCCATGTAAAAGCCTTGAGCAATACTTTGTGTTTATATATGGCATTTAGGATAGGAGATTAACTTGATTTTAAGTCTTGAACTCATAAACCTAAGAATTTGATCTGAATTGGTTATTTAAACAGTGGAGTTTAAGCAAATTAGCATGAATGATACAGCAAAGAGAGACCTGTGTGAGAGCACAGTAACTTAAATTTCCTGGAAGCATTTTTGGTGAAATTCACTGTTAGATTGTAAATAAGATTGTAATATTGTCTGTGTGCTGTTTAGCTTGAAAAGAGAACTTAAGTAGGAGCATTGTGCTCCTTTGGCACCAAACTGATTTTCTGCCTTCAGTTATACACTGTAATGGTGATTGGTTTACCTTACCTTGTCCTTTGCTGTAGTGTGGCTTTGCTCTCCTGCGACAAAGAGCCCTTCAGCTGGAAGAGCTCACATTAAGCAAGGATACACCAGACAATGCTCGAACCCTCAATGAGCTTGGAGTCCTCTATTACCTGCAGAATAATCTCGAGTAAGTTGCTTTAATTGTGACACATTCACTGAGTGTTCTTACAGATCTAAATGGAAGCAAATTACTGAGATCTAGAGTTAAGTGGCACATGAACAAATATTCATTGTGGCTCCATCCTTGAGTTATTCCACAGTTTCTTGTTCCCTGTGAAATTCACTCCTATTTTGTAGAGTTGATGTTGTTAGCATGTATTTACCCAGTCAGTTCCTCTCCTGCACTCAGCATTGATGTTCCACAGACAAATTTAATCTGGCCTTCACTGGAAATACCTGCGCTCTCTCCAAATGTATGCCCCTTCCACCAGCTACACTGTGTTGGAGCCCTCCTTTTGTAGTGCTCATCCTTGAGCAGCAAGGTGGTTGGTTGCCTGGGAAAAACACTCAAAATGCCAGTATCACATGAAATCAAGAGTTGAGTATTCACTGTGCTTGTAATCCTCAAGCTCTTACCCTGCTGGCCTTTTCAAGGACAAAAAAGGACAGAGTGGCACAAAGATGTTCTAAAAGCAGATAGAGGTAAGCAGGGGTGTTAAAGAACAGGAATAAAAGGTGTGGAGCGGTTCTGATTGCATGGTTAGCTGCTCTTGACGTCAGCTTCTTCAGTCCACAGAGCACTCTAAAACCCTGTGTTGTGAGGGCATTGTAACATCACCTTGACTCTCACTCAACTGAACTGAATCTTTTCAGAGAAGAAAAAGCACACAGCAAAAAAAGCCCAGAGAAATTTCTGGAAGTATGTTTACAGTCTTCCCGTGTATGATGTTTATGCCACCTTTAGTTGTTGAATAACTGCAGAACTGTATCATAATTCAGGATTTGCACTCAGAATCTCTGTTAAATGTAGGACCTTTACAGTGAAGAAATTGATTTTATTTTTTTTTAACAGTTGTAAACATGGGGGTTTGTTTTTATCAGTTTACCCTCCTGAAGTCACGCTGAAGTGACTGATTGTAGAGGAGCAATACCCATCTAATCTCATACAAGATCATTTTATATTCCACATTATTCAAGTATTGTTCCTAACACAATGTATTTCTATTTCTGGTAACTGTATCTTCACTACATCATAGGTGAGCAAAATACAATCTCTTTTCTAGTGAGGGTTTAAGTTATTTTTAAATGGATATTGTGTGTCTGTTCTGAATCAGCAAGTCCAAGATGGAGTTTTGTGCTATTTTGATGCAGTTAGAATGAAATCACTGGCAGAGGGGTATGTCACTTTATTAGTTGTTATACATGATACCACACATCATCCTCTAGCCTGTACGTAGACTGAACACCTTTTGACACCTGTCTAAGAGCTCCCGAATTGAACCTGCAGTTCTGTGTATAAATAATCTTTTTTCTCTCTGATGCAAAATGGATTTTTCCAATTTACTAAGCTGACCTCTTGGGAATAGTGTCACACAGAATTTGTGTGTGTGTCAGGATGACAAACTGCCTAGTTATAATGGATGCTGCCAGTATTACGTGGGGATCACCTATTGTTTGTGATGGAGGAACTGCTGTAAATCTGTAAAGGAATAGTAGTATGCTACTCTGGTGAGATAAAATACATCCTTTCAATTGGGAAACGCTTGAATGGTGACGTTACACAGAGCCTTTTCTACTTTGTCATTTCTAGACAGATTCTACTATGAGAATCTAGCTCATGATATATATAAAAGCTGTTCCTGTCTCTTCCCCTTTGGTGTAAAAGCTGTCTGCTGAGCCCTGTATGGTTTTAATTCTTTAATATTACTTGAAAAATACGTGGTGTGTGTTCTGAACCTCATGTTACTTGTGTGAGTACTTAACTACTCTGAGGAGCTGCCCAGGAGTGAATAGAGTGTTTTGACTTAGAAAGGATTACTTGCATAACTGGACGTGTAGGTTGAATTCAAGAAAAGAGCAGCCATGGGGCAGCCTAATGTTTCCTGAAATCTGCTGGACAGGTTTTTGGGCCCTTAACAGGCCCAAGACTGCAAGAGGAATGTATTCACTAGCAGTCTGTCTGTATCCTTGTGGTTAGCCTGCAGAGCAGGGCTGTGTCTGGGATGTATAGTTCCTCACTGCATAAATGAATTGCTTGTTTGGCATTTGCTTATTCGAAGCAAGTCCAGTGCCAGATGTCAGTATCTGTGCCGTTTCCAAGGCTGAGTTTAGTCTGTTGCAAACAGCCACTTCAGCCTGTACAGATGTTGCCAGCTTCAAAATATCACTGAACAACTGTGTTCTGCAGGACAGCAGAGCTCTTCCTGAAGCGCTCCCTGGAAATGAGAGAGAGAGTCCTGGGACCCGACCACCCGGACTGTGCCCAGTCTCTGAACAACCTGGCAGCCTTGTACAATGAGAAGAAGCACTATGACAGGGCAGAGGGACTCTATGAGAAAGCTTTGGATATCAGGAGGAGAGCACTGGCTCCAGATCACCCCTCCTTGGCCTATACTGTGAAACACCTGGCAGTGCTGTACAAAAAGATGGTAAGCGTAATCCTGTTACCTCCTCTTGTCACCTAAATTAACTGTAACGCCTGTTAACTGTAATGGTTACAGGCTTCACTCTGAAAGGAGCATGGCATGAGAATTCTGTAAGCTTTTAGCATTCTGCACACATGCATAGAAGATGTAGTCAAGCAGCCTCAGTCTGGTTCCAGAAAGCCTGGTAGCTTTTCCAAAATGCACCTTGTTGAAAGAAAAGCCATTTCTGAGCAATGTCTTCGGTGTCCTGCATGCTCAGTATTCACCATGGGGAATTTCTGGTTTGGATAAAACTTGGGAGTTTTGGCTGCAGTGAGGGAAGCTCTTCCCAGCTGTATTTCAGTTCTCCACCATCTGCTGTGTGACATCAGTACACAAGAGTTTGGTCAGAGGTGTCTTGATGGATAAAAATCATGTTTTGGGGTATAGCAATAGTCCTTTTTACACAATGACCTTGAACTATACATTGATCATAACTTGAAGGCTAATGAGGGAGGTAGGACTTTACTAAGAAACTCTGTGGCAGAGCCTCCAGCCTTTGTTGATTGAGTGAAAAATGAGAGTTACTCCCCTGCAAACTAACCAGCAGCAGAGAACTTTAACAGTTGCATGAACTTATGCAATTCATCATTTCAAAATGTTTTAAGAATATTTGTGTTTGTGGATGGTCAATGTGACCCCTTGCTGTCATCAGCGTAGGAGGGAAGTAGGGCTTCCAGCTGCTGAACCAAGATCAAATTCAGAGGATGACAGGAACTTTTTTATATTTTCATGTTTTACCATCCTTTGGAGAGAAAAGCAGATTAAAAGAAGATAATACCCTGGATAAATGCTCCTGTATTTTTGCTTGTTACTTGTCTGCACAGAAATATCTTGCTTGTTACCTGCTATACTCTGCATGAAAATATTTTGGGTCACCTGTTCTCTGCCTGCTTCAGCTCCTAATTTTGATGCTGCTAGAAAGGCACTCAGTATTTGCATCAAACAGGTCTTTGCTGGTTTGAAGGGGAATAAATTAAAATTCACAGTGAACCTGTGACACAGGGAAGAGTGGAGGAAAAGGAGGGACAGGAATCAGATGTAGAAAATGACAATTAGTTATTGTTAAGTATTTATTCCAGATGAGATCATATTTAAATTATGGCCTGGTGATGCTTTGAAAAAATAAGGGGGAAAATTGATTTGAATTCTGTAATTACAGTGAACCATTATATTATGGAAGTTTGCAGTATTAAACTTCTAATTGCTATTAACTATGAACACTTGCACTGTAATAATAGAAGCCTAAGCATACTTCTGAAGTACATCTGGTAATGGGTGAGCAGATTCAAATTTGGAGGGAAAAAAGATTTGTTGGAAGAACAATCTACAGTAAACCAAGTAGGAATGTGAGAGGTGTTTTTAGAGAAACCAAAGCCAAGGAGCCAAAGCTTCAGTGTGGTGACCAGGAAGCAAGAAATACTTGAAATGGCATCGGACACCACAGCTGGTCCAAAGGAGATGGTGCAAACACCACTTCAGTAAGAGAAGACTGCTTAAAGGTTAAGGCAGCTACATTCCCATAGCACCAGTGAAATTGAGAGCCTTCAGGGCAGAAAGTAAGTTCTGCTGTCATTTATGGCAGGATGAGGAAATACAGCTGGAGAAAACTATCTGGATAAAAGCACAACTTAAAATTCTTTTTAACAGCTTCCTTGGTGAGACACTTAGGGGGAAAAGTAGCTGAGAAACACATTAACTGGGAATTGAATATGCGCAGCCTTTTGGAAAATTAGGTCCTAATAAGTGTTCCTGATAAACTGTAGAATATAGTTATGCATAAACATTAATTAAACCCTTATTCTGGAAACAGTTACATCTCCTCCAAGGCTTTTTGTTTAAAATAGATTTTTTTACTGTTACCATGTTGACACAGGAGAACTGAATCAGGTTTTTTCTGTTATTTCTAGGGAAAGCTTGACAAGGCTGTTCCTCTGTACGAACTAGCAGTTGAAATTCGGCAGAAGTCATTTGGCCCAAAGCACCCCAGTGTGGCAACTGCCTTGGTGAATCTGGCTGTCCTTTATTGCCAGATGGTAAGTTTTTCATCTCTTAGGTGTTTATTGTGCTTGTCTTTGGATACTTTGATTTGTACCTCAATGATACCAAAGAAAATCAATTGCATTTAATACTTCCAAATTCTGTAGTTCCATTTTAAAAATTGAAAGGGTGTTTTGCAAGGAGAAAGTAGCCAGGTAATTGCTGTGCTGGGTATTTCACAAGGACACTAGGGCTGACACTCTCTAGGTAATTCAAAATGCCCACCTGCTTTATATATGAGACTAGAGCTGGAGCGCAGTGTTTTCAGTGATACAGTGGGTATGACAGTGTGATGGAACACAGCTCCACCACAGGCTCAGAAGGGAAAGGCAGTCCTTTGAAATGTATGTCCATGAATGAAGAGCGCTCACCTTGATCAGCTGCAACCCCCTGTAACTAAAAATCTGAGGCGGCTGTAGACTTTCTAGTCAACAACTAATACAAGATTCAAAGGAGATGCAGTCAACTTGGCAAGTTCCTTCCTTAGCATCACTAGGAGCGAGCTGTAGATTGTTTTCTTGTTTTGTGTGTTCCTGAGATCTGATTTTAAACTGGGATTAAAGCTGCCTCAGGTCAAAAGCTGCTGCAAAATCAAAGAGCATTTTGATAACTCAGAACTTTGCAGGACTGAGACTTTCAAGCCACCTAGGAAGTCCAGACCTTAATTATTATAATACTAGTGGGAATTGCATTTGCAAGTGCAAGCCAATTGCTTTGACAGTCTCAATTATCATCCTCATCTATCAACAGTATTGAGGGTTCAAAACACCTTTCTGGTTAAATATGCATTACTTTGTATCTAGGATGTGTTGATACTATGTTCCAAAAAAGAACAGGAAACATAACCTATTCCAAACAACTTTCTGTTGCCCACAGAAAAAGCAGATTGAAGCCTTACCTCTCTATGAACGTGCATTGAAGATTTATGAAGACAGCTTTGGTCACATGCATCCTCGTGTGGGGGAAACTCTGAAAAACTTGGCTGTGCTAAGGTAAGAGTTATTGTCAAAATTATTGGATGAAACAACATCCTGGAGTTGTACTTGCTAGGAAAGTTGAGAGCCTTAAGTATGTTTTGTTGATAGCATGGCACGCATTCCAGTATAAATCAATCAAGAGACTTGTTTTCTTTGCTTGTTTCAACTTTGTTTTCCTCTTCTCCAAAGCTACGAAGGGGGAGACTTTGAGAAGGCAGCTGAACTTTATAAGAGAGCTATGGAAATAAAAGAAGCAGAGACTTTGTTGATAGGTGGAAAAGCAGCTTCTCGACACTCATCGAGTGGAGACACCTTCAGCTTAAAAAGTGCCTTATCACCAAACATTTTCCTGGAACACGGACAAAGGTGATAGAGACCTGCTCAAGGCAAAGGCAATCTCTCTTGCTATTTTAAAGCAGACAAAGTTATTGTGAAAATAATTTTTCCTGGGATAATGGACTATTTTGGGACCGACTCCTGTCTTCATGAATGACAGGGAGACAAATGTTTAAGCTTGAAATCCTTCCACGTTGACAGAGCAGACCGTACGGTACAAAGTGAGCTGCTTTCACTCTATGTAGATAGGCATATTGCTAGCTCAAGTTATAGCTAATACCAAAACCATGTGGATTTGATACCTCTTTGCCTAATGGCCAGGACTGTAACAATTTTATATGCCCTCTGGGGTGATTCTTACCTCTGTGTTGTAATAGCCTGGCTTAGAGGATTCGTGGGGGTTTCTTTCATCAATTCATTCTGCCTTTCAAAACTTTTCCAAAAGTTGTTTCTAAAGAGACAGTAATTTTGAAACCACCAAAATACCCCTTCACCCCAAGTTCTACCTGCAGGTTGATTCCAGCTTTAAGCAAACTTACATTCAAGGGACTTGTGCCCAACTAATTGGTTTCCTTGGGAAGCTCATACAGCTAAATATATTGTCTGTTGTCAGATTCAACCTCATTCAGTAAAAACACTTCCAGGGAGGAGTTGGACTGAAGACAATTATGACCCAGTTCCTTGCTGTGAACCCTTTACCAGTACTGTCACTATTTAAAGTCATTGCATCCTTTAAAATACAAGAATGTGTGTATTAGTTGGAAAAATCTTGTGATGCAAAAGTTTGCCATCAAATAAAGAGATGCTAATCAAATGTACATGCCTGTTCTATTCCTTACTATCCTGGAAGAATCAATTTGAAGTCTGTTCTTACTCTGTGCATAAATCCATGAATCAATTGAAATACATTCTGAAAAAAGCTTTTTATGTAAAAAAAAGGGGAAAAATTAATTGAAACCTCACTAAAATGTTCCAGAGGCAACTGATGGGAAGATTAATTCAATCCACTTTGAAAAATGTAAATGGCTTGACCTCAGAGGGGCATCTGCCTTCTGCAGTTAACTCTTTCAGAGTTAAATTTAATGCCTTTTGGCCCTTGTTTGGGTTAGAAGGAATTTAATACTCTGGCAAGACCTTAACTTGGCAAAAGAAACAGTGTATGAAGCTGACAGAACAAATGCACAACCCAAATTTTAAGACTTAGAAATTTATTTTTTTTTTGCAAAAATAGCTCTTGAATTGATTACAGTTACAGCACCAGGAGCTGACACTTGGCAATAGCTCTCTGGGTACTCTCCTCTTACTTGAGAAACTAGGTCTTCAATCAAAGTGAGAATTTACCCACTGTATGCCAGTCAACTTTAGGAGTTTTGAAAAACTGAAAGTGTCGTGGCAGCATTGTCACTGAGGAATAAGAGGGTGAAAGAAGAAAACTCCCTAAAAACCAAACTCACCCACCCAAAAAAGCCTCCCGACGCCTCAACCTTCTCAGGATGTGTTGCTGTTGCCTACTCTTCTCAGACCTGGTAATTCCCTCCTCTAAAGCCAGTGCCCATGAATTACCAGATGTCTGGTCTAGCTACTCCCTTCTCTTCTGATTTTAACATGTGTAACGATGCATCTTGCTCTCTGAAATATTTTCCTGAGCCTTGCTAGCTTAAATAAGAAGCTACTTGCTAGACCTCCTGCATTATATCAGACTTCAAGCAATTTCCAATTTTGAAATCAGATTATTGTCATTTAATACAGTTGGTCAGGTATCTCACAGGCATGAAGAAAACACAAGAGCAATTTGTGTATGTGATGTATGCCAAGTAGTACTTTGATGAAGGAAAACTCCACCACAAGACAGGAAGTCAGCAGTTTCTCTGGAGATTTAATCATACAGTCAGAACATCAACATCTCAGTAACATTCACAATACACTGTAAAAACTGAAAAGCTGCTTTTGTAAAATTGCCAAATAAAGCTGGAGTAAACATTGCAAAATGCTTTCATTTGTAAATTTTCCATTAGGCTTTATAGTTGGGAGTAGATTATACTCTGAAAAGTCTTGTTAATGTAAAAAATGTCTTTAAAGCTGCTTTTCTTGGATGTTGGCTACTTTTCAATAACCTTAACCATTGGCACATATACTTTGAGAAGGGGCTTTTCTAATTATTTGAAACACTAACTGCACGTTAGCAGTCTGAAAGTAAGATGAGAATCATTCTGCACCCTCTGCAAGTGGGCATACAAAAGTGTTCATAAACCTGATTTGTAGCAGTACAGTAAACAGGTGCCTGTTCTAAAGCTGTCAATCCTGTGCTAGCAGCCAGGCCAGTCAAATAGTTAAGAGTCAAGATTAACTGAGCCATTAGAGAACTGAATCAGCCTGAGTCTCTGGAGCCAGACTTGTGCCTCCTTTTCATTGTTCCCAACAGAAAGCTAAAGCAAAAAAAAAATAATTAAAAAATAGAAAAAGTAACACTTAAGTGATACTTGACTCAAGCTAAGGTAGACTGAGTGACACAGATTCAAGTATGTACCTTTCTAGTGACCTCAGTTCTACTTCCCATCCCTCTTGACAGCTCACTTCTAAAATCTGTTTTTTCCAGAACAATCCAAAAGCCACTGTAACTTCCATGTTACAGGGTCATGCTGCACACCCAAAGCCTCCCTCACAGCTTCAGAGATGAGCTCGAGGTAAATAACATCGAGTGCCAGCTGTGGAGGAGAGACTTTCTAAAGTTTGCAGCAGTTGCTTAGACATGAAACGTTTCTTTAAACAAAGTATTCATTTAGCTGCCCTCCCAAACAGAAGCAGCACATCCACCATATGTTGCAGCTACCATTAGTAGCTGGTTCTGTGGTGGTTTCAACAGTCTGAGATGGGAATACTTGTATTCAACTGTAAATTTCAGCCTCTGAGTTCTAAGCAAAGTCTAAAGAAAAAAAAGCTCTTGATCAGATATGCAGAGGAGCTAAAATACCTGAATATTTGATATTTTCAGTTCTGAAGGGTTGCAACACTACAGACTCTTATATTGACAGGTCAGTTTAAAACATGGTAATTTTAAAGGCAGTATGGCTGCACTAACATTATTTACAAGACACATACATTAGCTCAGCTGCTTCACTGAAGATATGTGCAATACTGAACAGAGTTTAGGGTATCTAATTTTAGCAGTTTTCCTATGCCAAGTCTGAGTCAGCATATTCCTTAATAAAGCCCCTATGGTAGGGATGGATTGGAATGACAGCTAAACTTGTAATAACCAACAAAAATACTCAAGATTTTTTGAAGAGAGAAACGAAGTCTCCTTTCCAATGCTGCTGGTAACAACCTCAGATTCTGTCATGAAAAGCATCTGCCACCTGCAATAGTGTCATGCTAACAATACCCACTCTGCTAGGTAGTAATTCCCTGCTAACAAAAGACTTTGCCTTGTTGTAGCACACTGAAAGCATTACCACAGAGAAAACATACAGGCAGCTATATAAGTAGAAGTAAAACACTGATAAAACCAGGGAAGTTTAAAAAAAAAAATTCCATCAGAGAGATTTAAGGTGGATGAAAAGGCTGAAATGTTCCATTTACTCAGAAAAAAGTAACCACAGCATGATTCATGACAAGAATTTAGAGAGAGAGAGGTGCCTGGAAATTCAGGAGCAGCAATACGAGTGACAGACTATCATTGGCCCTTGACAGACTCAGTCCACTCCAGCAGATTTCATCTTTCACTTGTCCTACACTACATACCGTTCTCATCGCATGATGCTGTGTAAGACTTGTTATCCCTGCTTTTGATAGTTTATCCATCTCCTTTTATTCTCCACTGAATGTCTAAACACCAGCAATGCTGAGAAATTCAACTACAGTAGCACAATGGTTAGAGATGTGAATAGACAGCAGAATATAAACCAAAGTAAGGCTGTTTCCTTCCTGCCCCTGTAACAGTTCCATTTCATCAGAAATGTAAAGATAAGCTTCAGTGGAGGTAAAAAAAAAAAAAGAAGAAAAAAAACCACAAGTCTGGTCTACTCAAACCCCAATGTCAGTCCAAACTCCAAAGAAATTGTACTTCAAATTTGGTTAGCTACATGTTTCTCATCTTGGCCATGAGTTCTTCTAGGCTTTCTTCAGAGTCGGCTACCGTTTCCTCAGTTATCAAATTCTCTTCCTAGTAGGAATAAGAAGAAAAAATTGCCAAAAAAAAAATAATTAGCAAACAACCCCACACAAATAAGATTTATTGCCCTTATATACCACATTATTTTTGTGCAAGGAAGCACACAACTGTAAGATTAGGCCTAAGTGATTATAAACTGAACTTGTAAACTCTTGTTTACTGCGAGCGAGAACATTCTGGCTGCGGTAACATACTGCTCTTTGACTATGTGCAGCTTTTACAAGATAAACATGCTAAAAAGATTGGTTATTGATGTATCAAATGAGAATTTCATATTTGCTTTCCCTCACCTGCCCCTTAAAGACACACTCAAAGCCACATTCATGTCTACTTCACAGAAACACAGAACTGGACCAAAGAAGGCCCCAGCCAGATGTACTGAGGTACAGTTTTACTGGAGTTGTTCAAGATAAAATTTTATTTTAGGTTTAAAAGGTAACTAAGCCAGTTCCAATTATATATTTGATCTATAGGATGTATTTAAAAGTTAAGTATATTCATAAAGAAGGAATATATTACCTTGTTTGGGATAGTATATGCGACAGTAATTCCCTCAGGAAGCTCAGGTACTGGGCCAGATGCAGCCTTCAGCTCATCTTCTGAAGTTTCTGATACTAACTCGATGCCTTTGCATTAAGGGGATTGAGAACTCCATTAGAAGTTAGTCAGAAAATGTTAACCACTATGTTATCACAGCACAAGGAAAACTGTGGCTACTTTTCTAAAATAGAAAAAAGTGTACAAGCAGATTTTGATTACTTCATTCCCATTATCAATACAATAAAGGCTTTCCCGTTACCATCTGTGAGATGGTTCCATACACGGACCTTCCAGACAAGAACACCACCTCTCCCACAGGACTTCCTTCTCCTTTACAGTTTAAATCTTAGTGTGAGGACACTTTCCAGTGGTAAGCTAGGATTACTTTCTGCACCCAGGGAGGTGGTGGAGTCTCCATCTCTGGAGATATTCAAGACCTGTCTGGACACCTATCTGTACAGTATGAGCTAGGGAGCTGCTTTGGCAGGGGGGTTGGACCCCATGATCTCTTGAGGTCCCTTCCAACCCCTACAATTCTGTGATCTGCAGTCAACAGAATGTATATATCTATTCATGCTTACCATTTCTTAAGACAATTCTTTCTGATTTAAAGCCCTCAGATGAATAAAAAGATCTATGGGGATACCTTAGCAGAGCAGTTATGGAAATGGCTATTTTAAAGGAACAGAGAGTGAATAAATCTTCTCACATCTTTCATATCTTCAGACCATCATCTGAGGAATTATTTTAAACATTACTAACTTTTGCATCTAAAACCTGCTCATCATTCTAAAACTCCATAGATTTGCGTTAGCATTACTTTCAAAACCTGTGAAAAGCCAGGAGTAAACATGCAGTAAGTGTTACAAAAAATAGGAACCATGAGAAGTCTCATGTACCCTACTGTAAGCTCACCCAAACCAAAGAATTTAACTGAAATTTGGTACTGGGAGCATTGGTTCATCTCCAACCCATTACTTACCCCACTCATTGTCTTCATGTACTATTTCTTCTTCCTGTTCAATTATTTCTTGGTTCGGTCGTGCAGCTGCTTTTTTCTGAAAGAAACACACACATAAAACCAATAAAACCCCACCCCATAATAGTTCAGTGTTCAACAGCAGAAAAAGAAGATCACATCTAAGATTCACACTTCTTGTAAGACGTGCAGTCACCATTTAGAACTTTGTTAGTTGTAAATAGGCAAAATACCTACAAATCTAAACCCACCAAGCTAGTGATGCTCAACCTTTCTGGCAGTCATATATTTATGAGCAATTACTGCAGAGAAACCCTAAAATGCTAACTGCATGCAAGCCACTCTGTCTACCTTTTGCTTCTAAGACAATCCTAAGTACTGCACTTTTAGAAACACATGCAATGACCTAAAGACAAGGCTGCTGAAAACTAGTAGTCATGAGAGTTTTCTATCACTAGAGATCTGTAGCTAGCTTTGTTAAGACTTTAAGAAAGCAAAGAAATCCTTTTTACCTTATAATTTTCCTGCTGTTTCCTGCAATTTTTGTCACTACACTGTGGGTTTGGCTTCATAGCCATGGTGGGAAAGAAATCTTGCATCGCGTTGTACCCAAGATAGTAACTCACGGTGCCAAAATGTAACAGATACCTAGAAAAACAGAGAGAGAAAGGAGCCCCTTATACCCAGGTGCAAGCAATTCAGTTGCTCAAGGATGAATTTTTTCTTCAAAGAACTTTGAGAATACACTTTTGCACTGGCAAAAGTTGTAAAAAACGACTCTGCCTTACAATGAGCTGTAGCCAGCTGACAACAGAGTAACTGCATCATCCTAGAAGCCGGCCCTCTGGCGGTGGAAGTGTGTAAGAACAGGTCAGCTACAAGTCAGTCTCAGGGGGGGGAAAAAAAACCCCACAGAAACTAAACCACCGCCACAACTACATCCAAAACCTTTTAAATGTAAACAGTTTTCTCCTCTGCCTTAATCCACTACTAGAAACACTCAGGTACCCAGCATTACAAAGGGAAAGTTTTCAATCAGAAACAGTTTAATCATCTTTACTGTAGGGTCATGTTGGCAATGAAGATAAAGATTTACATTAAGCTGCAATGTTTGCATTCTTCATTAAAAAACCCCACCTGCTGCTATGCAATTTTATATAGTACCTCTCTGCAAAGCTGGAAATTGTGCTGTTTGCAGGCACACCTGCAAACAGTACTTTTATTCTTTGTAACCAGTATTGTTTTTTAATAACTGACAAAACCAAGGTAAGGTTAAAAAAAGGCTAATTAAGCCCTTATTCTCAAAGATGCTCGTTCAAGACAGCACATCATTTTGAAACCAAGTACAAAAGTTGTTAAAAAATTTTTCCTTGCTAATAGATATGGTTCCTTTTAGCAGCTGGTGTCATGGGACACTAAATCTGGAAAAATATTAAAGTATTTCTTATTGTTAAATAACTACTCAATTCACCTCAGGTTTTTGGAATACAAACACTGCAAGATAAATTATTTCTTCTTCATTCATGTACAGAGCTTCAAAGATGAGTTAGTGCTGTAGCATTTTTTGTGTATATTTTAATGATGTCAGATAGGAGCATGTTTGACTGCAGAACTAAGAAGAAAAAAGAAGTGTGTGTGTGTGTATGCAGTAAGAGAAATTCTTAGGAAAACTCTTAAGACTCTTCCTTAAGCCTGACAAGTTCTGTTAAAAACAGCAGGTCCAAAGTAAGCATGCCAGTCATTCAAACAGAGTGTGTTTCAGCCCTATCCAGTGACTGCCAATACTTTCAGGAAACCAGTCACAAGCATTTAAAAAGAGCCAGTTCCATCATTATGAAATGTTCCTTCAGATCTCTTTTGCTTATTGTGAGGTACACTGAATAGCAACAACTCACTTCAGGACATTTTGTACAAGAATTCCTGCCACAACACCCATTGTTGTAGGAAGACTGGCTGCACAAACTCCTTCTCGTTTCAATGTTTTTTCATCGATATTTGCAGCAACCACAAGTGGAGGAGCACACTGAGGGAAAAGAAAGGAATTAAGTTTAAAACAAAGAAGTATAAAAAGAAACCCCAAAACCAGCAGATCACACAAAATGTTAAGATACTCTATCAGGATCACATTCGCTTGCCAGCTACCTTGACATTCCCAGTCCCACCCTAGAAGCCAAAGAAGCAGCTCAGCAGAGCGCTGCGTACCGCAAAACAAGCGGATTCACCAGGTATGATCAGCTGTATGTGTCCTGACACTGCGTTTTCACTCACTCCAGATTCCATCCAGATTTGTCCACGTTCATTGCAGGCCTTACAAACAGAGAAACACTCCTGAGCACTGCAGAAGTTTAATGAAAAGAAAAAGAAAAAAACCAACCAAACAATCCACAAAGCAACTGTAAACTGAGAGTGATTAAGCACACTGAGCTACCTGCCTTAAGACAAAAAGGCCACGATGAGAAAAAATAACATTAAAAGGTAGAATAGAAATTGTTTCTCAAAGAACAAATTAAAATGGAAGCCATCTGTTTGTGCTTTCCTGAGGACCTGAGATTTCTGAACAAATGCAGTCTTTGCAATCCAGTTGTTGGCACTTTACAGAATCTAATTGCATAAATATCTGTGTATATATGGATCAAGCTAGCTGAAGGGTAACAGAAAACATGTATTTGGCATATACACGGGCTGCTGCTATAAAAGAAAAACAGTTTGATCAGGTACACAGCTTTAAGACATTTCTAGTATACAAAAGGTTACATGAAGGATACAATTAGCTATACACAGTCTTCTAGAAGTTTTTAAGATTTAACATACCAGGCTTCAATAAAACCTTTCTATAAACAGGAAAGACAGAGAAGGCTTACAACTCTTTTTTACTAGCTGTTAGCTGCTACAAACTTTAATGTCTATAGCTGTATTTATACATGTGTCAAATGCGTTTTATAAGATCTGGGTGAAAGCTCAGATTCTGGTTTCTTCAAACAAGGAGGAAATTTCTTAGAAGACTAGTTTTGCTAAGTTCCTGTCTTTTCTCTAGTCCCCACAATTCCTTACAGGAGAAAACAAGACTTCCACAAGCTGATGCCATTCTTGGCCTTACCGTATTAATGGCCATGCGAGCTTCAAAGTTGTCGACGCAGCTGAGCACAAGATCGACGGGCTTCCCCTCCTCCAGCGCACCGTTACTGAAAGGAGCACAGAAGTTCCCATGAGATTGCTGGCAGAGCAGAAAGCCAGCACAGCAATCAGAGTGCTGCTTCAGGCTACAGAAGCACATGGGAAGTGTATTGCTAAGCAAACTTGTGGAAATGCAGAACAGGATACCACTAGCTACAGTAGAAACAGCTTGGAGCTGGGATTGAAATGCATGGGCATTTGTCCTGTGTTCAGCAGGGGTAGAGTTGATTTTCTTCCTAGAGTGCTGTGGTTTGGATTTAGGGTGAGAATCATGTCGATAACACACTGATGGTTTAGTTGTTGCCAAGCAGTCAAGGACTTTTCAGCTTCTCATAACAGCCTGCCAAGAAGGCGGCAAGGGGCACCCAAAAAGATGGGAGGGGATGCAGCTGGGACAGCTGACCCAAAGTGGCCAAAGGGATAGCCCATACCATATGATGTCATGTTCTGTATATAACTAACTGAGGGTTGGCCAGTAGTTGGTGTGGCTTAAAAATCAGCTGAGCATCGGCTTCGCATGGTGAGCAGCTGTGCTGGGCATTATTTGTTTAGTTTTTTTCTATTACCTTCATCATCATAATCTTTTCATTTGTTTGATCTATTAAACTGCACAACCCACAGGTTTCACCTTTTTTTGGTTTGGTTTTGGTGGGGTTTTTTCATTTTTTAATATCTCCTCTATCCCACTACAGGGTAGGGGGAGGAGGAGTGAACGAATGCCTGTGTGGTTTTTTTTGGCAGAGTTAAACCACAACAGCACTTTAGAGTAGAAGAAGTTTTATGTAGCATTCGCTCACAATACAAAGTATTGGAGAACTGTATTTTTATACAGTATAGCTGCAAATGAAAAAAGTTATTTCAGAACTTCTCTGTGAGATCCATTAATAACTATTTTCTCAATTTGTTCTATAAAGCATAGCTGAAACCACTCCAGGGCAGTCAAAACATGGCCTGATCTGTTTTCTATAATGGGAAAGACCTATAAAACCTACTGAAGATGCACTAATATAAAAATATAACTATATAACAGTAGAAATAAATGCCAACTCCAGAGAAAATGTCCAGGCAGAAATGTCTTCATATATACATATTTCCTACTTGTTTTCAATTGGAAGTCATTAAATTGAAAAGCACAACCCCCAGGAATAAAAACATGAGGCTTTATAGAGCTGTGAATCAGCAGAAGTTAGCAGTATGTTTTTAATGAGAGGGTTTACCTTATTCTATGCAAGAAATGCTCAAAGTTGTCCAGTGTCGTGATGTTGTAGTTATGTACTTCAAATTGAACATCAGGATTAATATTCCTTATGGAGGAAATAAGGTGAGTCAGTATGAATAAATACAACAGCAACTTCCATTCTACTCCCTAACTTCACCAATGTTGCTACAGTCTTAAAGCTTCCAGTCTCATGTCTGGAATACACCTTTATCTGTCGAAAAGACACAACTGGACAAGAAACAACCCACAACATACTGAAGTGACATAATTAGCAAAATTCACTGTACTTAAAGTAGACTCACATTAAGGTTTTTGGCCAGTACAAAAATGTCTTTAAAGCATCACCCATTCCCACAGCAATTTTATACTCAAATTTCCAAATTTAATCATACTACTTCACAAGTGATTAACAGTGAAATGGCCATTTCCCAGAGCAGCATCCTCCTGGGTAAATACATTTTGATACCCACTCCCCTAAGTTATACCTCAAAGTATGCTCTGCTGCTTCCACTTTACTTAGTCCAGCTTGATGAGGTTGGAAGAAGAGTCTGTTCATGTTTGCCAGCTCCACTTTGTCATAATCAAACAGAAGCAACTACAATAAAGATCATATTAACACACATGAATTTCCAAAGACTCTGCAAGCAAAGCACTATGGCAAGCCATTTTAAGCAACAAAACTCATTTCCACTAGAAAATCCAACCAAACAACACCCCTCCCCCCTCCCCAGTTCTATTCCATTCACACACAACTGCAACCAACATTGTAAGTATGTAATATGTAAGACTGATTTCTATCTGCCATTCACCATGACTTAACGAATCACAAACTCCTGAAGGCCACTCAATAAAAAAAAAAAGGATCTGCTCATTTGATCTAAATTAAGAGTATTCAACAGATTACCTACATGAACACTGTCACCACTGGTATCACATTCCTACTTGCTTTTATGGCATTGATGAGAAATGTGCAGTTTTTCACTTGTCCTGGCACACAGTTTTTCAAAAACAATTAAAATACCTATATAATATGTGGACATGTTGATTATTGTAAACTCTGAATTAACTGTCCAATGTCCTTTTCTATGTCAAAGATGCTGATACTTAGGAAATGGCCCTTGAGAGAAAGGGGGAATAAACTTTGTAATGCAGAGGTGGATGATGCAATCGTTTATTAAGAGGTTTCTTAAAGTTCCCAGAGCAAATGGCCAGGCTCTGCCCAGAAATATAAACATCACCATTCTCCAAATTCTTTCTTTAAAGAAAGAAAATCCCTGTTTTATTAACTCCAGAGGCTCTTCTTATCTATACACAAACCAAATTATTTTTCACTGCTGCTAAATTTTTAGTTCTAAGCCTGACACATGACAAACTAAACTTTGTGATAAAAATATCTGCTTGACATTTACTGCATTTCAATGTCACGAATATCAATTTGTTCTCATAAGAGTCAGTCTTCTATGCAAGTTACCCCCTTCTTTATCCTGTTTTCCTTTTGTAATAACACCGTATGATGGATAGATGGACCCACATAAGATCATGGAGAAGACAAGCATCCAACTAAGAACTGCCCACATGCGACAAGATTAACCTTAGAATCACAGAATGGCAAGGGTTGGAAGGGACCCCGAGGATCATAAAGCTCCAACCCCCCTGCCACAGGCAGGGCCACCATCCTCAGGCCTGATCTACACAAGGTTGCCCAGGGCCCCATCCAACCTGGCCTTGAACACTTCCAGGGATGGGGCATCCACCACCTCTCTGGGCAGCCTGTTCCAGCACCTCACCACTCTCTCTGTAAAAAACCTCCCCCTAATATCCAATCTAAACCTTCCCTCCTTCAGCTTTAATCCATTCCCCCTTGTCCTGCCATTATCTGCCCTTTTAAAAAGTTGATTCCCCTCCTGTTTATAATCTCCCTTCAGGTGCTGGCAGGCTGCAATGAGGTCCCCCTGCAGCCTTCTCTTCTCCAGGCTGAACAAGCCCAGCTCCCTCAGCCTCTCCTTGTAGGGCAGGTGCTCCAGCCCTCTATCCTTGTGGCCTCTCAGCCTTTTGGCTAAGATGTAGTAACCTTTATACAAGGCAATTTTACTAGCACAGGAAAAATACAGCCTGAAGACTTTTCATTTGTGATGTTTACTTAAATGCTGTTCTTGAGTGCTTTCTTCATGGTACTTTTTTATTAGGGCAAAATCAACTAAGTGAAATCTAATCTAACTCTGTATGAAGAAGCCTGGTCCATCTCCTATAAAGAAGCAGAAGAAGAAAACTCTCATTACCTTACCAATGCCACATCTTGTCAACATTTCAGCAGTCACACTCCCAACTCCACCTACACCTACTACTGCAACTGTAAAGGTACGGATTTTCTGCAGAAAGGAATAAACCACCAATCAGTATGTCAAAAGCAGTCCTCAGGGGAAAAGAACTCAAGGTTGGTTTAATGCAGATTGAATCCTACCTCATAATCTTTGACAATTCCCATCCTTTTTAACGCCATCAAGCGACTACAAAGAAAAACAGCAACATTATATAGAAAACGCTCTCTACATCTTTAATAGCAGTCTTGCTTTTCAAGTTTTTAAAATCACTTTTGCTTTAAGAATAACCCCACCAAGCACAAAATTCATGCCTGCTGCTTCCACTGCAGTTGCAATTCCCAGCTACATACAGTCTAAATGAGACAGTAAAGACTCACATGTTAACAACTCAATGGAGTAATAAGCCTACAGAAATTCACATACTTCTTTGGTTGGTATGAGTAATGCCAATGAAATCAGGAGGACTCATAGTTAGTTTTGTAAATGAATCCTCAATTTACAGAATTAAAGCACTACACTTTTTCTTTAAGGAACCATATGGCACCAGGTCACCGAGGACTCTTCCACTATTTTCTGATCAATCTGATTACATTAACTCTAACATAACAAAAAAACCCCCAAAACTAGGGAATATGATGTTACCAGGATAACTGGCAGAATTTTAAAGTAACATCTTATTCTGCTATTTTGGGTTTTTTTCATTGAAAGTACCAAAGAAAGTATAAGTATCTGCCTGAACAAAATAATGCATCAGATTTCCAGAACCAATGAAGGTGCCCCTGATGCTTAAGACTTCTTTAATCAAAACTCAAAACCAGGTAAGTTAGAGGAATAAGACCTCATGGAATACTGACACCTGTCCTGGATACGAGCAACTTACCTGAAAAACTCATGAAGTTTCCTCTCCATCCCCCACTTCCCCTACTGGAAAGCAAGCTAATGCAAAATAACCCTGATGCTGACTCCTGCCACCCCAGTCAGGTGGGAAATAAGAGCACCTCTTCCCCCACACATCACCCACCTTCATCGCTTTCCTGCCCAGGGACTGCCCGTGAGGGACAAGCAGCAGCCTCCACGGCAGTCACCCTGACACCCTCCTCAGTATACCAGCCCCATCCCCTAGGCCCCCACCTGCCCAAGGCCACCTCCACAGGCCTTTTCCCCTGTACCCAGGCCCGCAGTTCCAGCCCACGGCCTAAGATGCCCCAGCCTTCCCCCTTCCCGCTGCTCCTCCACACCCTGACTCGTCCTGCTCCCCACGGCTCAGCGCTGACCCTCTCCCCATAGACCAAGCCCCGCAGGCGCGGTCCCCTCACCCCTTAACGCGCCTCGCCCCGCCCGCCGCACCTGTACGGGTTGGAGTCCGTCACCTCCGGGCTCATGCGCTCGATGCGAGCCCGCGGCGCCCCGCGCCCACCCTTCTCCCGGGCCAGCTCCTCCTCCAGCTCCCGCACACGCCGCTCCAGCTGTTCCAGCCGGCTCGGCTCCGCCATGGCAGCGCCGGCGAGACGGCAGCGACACGTCTCCCCGTCTGAGGGAGCTTCTTCCGGTAGCGTCAGGGAACGCCGTCCCCGGCCCGCCCCGACGCCTCAGGGAGCGTTCCCATCCCGGGTGGCCCTTCTGCCCCTCGGCAGCAGGCAGCGAGCGGGCTCTGGCGGTGCGTGAGGGCAGGTGTCAGCCGGAGCGGTACCCACCGGGAGCCGCTTTCTTCCAGGAGGTGCCAGCCCGCTCCGAGAGCCGCGCTGGCCCGGGCGTTGGGGACATCTTTCCTTGACGGACCAAACCGCCTCCCGTTGCCTACGCGACGCCGGGCGGGGCGGGGCGGGACAGGGCAGCTCCGTCTGAGAGGCGTAGCGGCGCGGTGGGCGGGTGCGGGTTGTACGCCGTGGGCTCAGCGCGGGTATGGCGGCAGAACCGGGTACTAGTGAGGTCCGGCGGCAGCACCGCTTCGACCAGGGGAGTTTGGAGCGGTACCTGTGCAACCACCTGCCCGGCTTCCCTCTGCAGCCCGCAGGGGCTCTGGCTGTCAGGCAGTACAGGTAAAGGGTGGGCTGCCCTCCTGCCCGGAGACCAGCTGTGAGGGACAAGGGGTGTCCTCCGTGGCTGCTGACACGGGCCTTGGCCCGTGGGGCGCTCTGTGGTGCAGAGCCGGAGTTTCCACCCGAAGCGTGCCTCTGTGGGAGGCGGCTTTGCTCGCTGCCCAGCTGCCAGCAAAGGAGGGCAGAGTGAAGGGCCCTTTGCCCTGGTGATGGTGAACAGCAGCCGCTGAGGTAACAACAGCTCGTCCCTTGACCAGCTGGGGAAATCAAAGTTCGCAGTGGTGGCAAAGGTGACCTTTGGCGTAGGCAGACCCTGTGGCTGCAGCTGGACGTCTGCAGACAGGCCATGAGCTGTGTCGACTTCCCACTGTCCTCATAAACAGCATATACTTGGCCCTCTGTGGTGTGCTCTGCTGGATTATGTGCACAATTGTTGTATTGCCTACTCATCAATCTTGGTTTATCGTATCGATCTTTACTTGCGGAGCAAATAATAGTGGTCAGGGTCACATATGTGGCTTAAGAAATCAATTTTAAAAGCTGTAGGCTATCTCCAGGTAAGTAAATCCATGAGAACAGCGTAATGCTGTGCTGAGATTCCCATCAATGCCCTGAGAGCAACAGATTGGGCTAGTGTGGCTCCAAAACCAGTGCTGCACACAACATGAAGTTCATTTGCATTCAGCAAACTGTTGGTGTGGCTGTGTCACTTCAAACTGTTGGTGTGGCTGTGTCACTTCAAACTATTGCTGTGGCTGTGTGACTTCAAAATGGGGTGATCTTGACTGTTTTATTTGCGGCGATCGCTAGAAACAGCAAACAATTCTTCATTGTCTTCTGACGCAAATATAAACCATCCTCAACTGTACTTTAATCCTCATATGTGCTTCAGGTGAGGAGACTTAAGGAGGGGCCTTAGGAGAGTACCTAATAGTAAAATCTACTAAAATATTGTCACTATGCTTTTAGTGCTTTGTTTGTCTTGTGGTTGCATTTCAGGGCTTCACCCAATCTAAATCTCAGTTGTGCCAAGCAGAGCGTCTGTCTGTGCAGTATGTTTGTTAAACTGTATTACAGACTATGCCCTACATGTCTAAGGGAGAATGGAAGTGCCATGGGAAGCATGAGGGCAAAAGTTCAGGTCTTCTTGATTTTTTTTTTTGTATAGTTGTCTAATCTCTCATTGGACTAGGTCAAAATGTGTCTTAGAAATAATCAAGAATGAGGAGAGGAAGGGACGTAGATTAGCCCTGGGTCCTCAGGAATATAAGGATCAATGACCTTGACTATGCTAAGATGGACAAGGTGTTATGAAGGGTTTCATAAATTCATCCTTCTCTTTTACATATGTATGTGATTGAAATGTTTAATTTCTAAGATTCTTTGTTGCAGCAGCATTCATCCTTAAAAATTTTACAGTAACTACAGGCAGTCCCTTAAGTACAACATCTGTAAATATAATCAGAATGGATTACAGTGGGGCTTGGTACTGGAATCAGTTATTTGGAGAGCTTCTTCTGTGCTTACATTGTTTAAAATACACCTCACCAATTTGTGGCTACTGTGAATTCTGCTCTGTTTAATCTCCTCCAAATTGGAAAGCTTTAAAGTTACTATTTACCTTATGCCTTAAAAACATTCATGTCTCTTTAAGGAAGAGAGGTAAATGTTATCTCCATTTCACAGGAGAACACACCAAGTATCTGTGACCTCTCTGCAGTGAAAGACACATCTTTCTTATAAGTAGGCATAGAACCTTTGACTTTGTAGGCTATCACTTTGCATCCTTGTAAGACTATATTTGAAAGAAGCCCTCCAAACTCTTGAGAAGGAACCCTCTCCTCTGTCTTGCTGTTTTGTTCAGGACAAGTCACAGTGCGTTTTTCATGCTCTCTGTTAAAGTTTTGCAAATGTTTAAGTATTTGAATTAATTATAATCTTTCTCTTTGTAGCTCAGGCCAGTCAAATCCAACCTTTTATCTTCAGAAGGGTGGACGGGCTTATGTGCTCAGGAAGAAGCCCCATGGCCCCCTTTTACCTCGAGCTCACAAGGTAAGTAATGTTCTCCATCAAGCTCCAAACATTTGGTATTGCAGGTGGCTAAGTCCTGTACACAGTGTCGTGGCACATCTTGAATGTGTCCAGAAATGCAGTAAATTGCTGGATCATTTCCAATTTTCTGTGCCACACAGGTAACTAAATTTTTAAGAGGATACATTGTCATTCACTGTACTCATCTGTGTTTGGGAAGTTTTCACTGAGCCTAAATTTCTGTGTCTTCTTCAGGTTGATAGAGAATATCAAGTGCAGAAAGCCTTATTTTCAGCTGGATTCCCAGTGCCTGAGCCCCTGTTGTACTGCAGTGACGTTTCTGTCATCGGAACAGAATTTTACATAATGCAGCATGTGCAGGTTGGTCCTTCAATGTCAGAGATTTTTTCTTTCTCCTCCCTACCATGAGCTGCTTTTAAATTGTCAAAAACCTTTCTGTTAGAGCCTTATCCAGCATTTGCTAAGTTTTGTAATATAAACATAAATAATCCTCTGATTATCAGAGATTCTCGCTGATTTCAGCTTCCCCAGGATTTATTTCCCATGGAGTAGAAATCTTCAGCTCAGTATTTAACCTCTTGTCTTGGTCTCTCAGAAGGATGTGTTGAAAAAAAGCAGTATTGCTTTTCTGTGAAATGCATGCACAAGTCAGAGGAAGAACAAATGGGTTATAAAGTTACACTGAATCCTTGGGCATCCTGGGACCTGTTTAGTACTGAAGATAGAAAAGGTGACTGTATGTAGATTCCTGGCTCAAGCACTACTTTCAGAGAGAGCATGGCACAGTTCTGCCTGTGGTCCATCACTCCAAGGGTGCCATAGCTGAGTTGATACTCCTTCTGTTAGATTTTAGTGATTTTAAGCATAAGTCTGCTGTGTCATGTCTTTTTTCCTGAGGGAGGAAGATGGTCAGTGGGGACAGGACTAGGGGCAATGGCCACAAGTTGGAGCACAGGAAGTTCCGCACCAATATGCAGAAGAGTTTTTTCCCAGTGAGGGTGCCAGAGCCCTGGGACAGGCTGCCCAGGGGGGTGGTGGAGTCTCCTTCTCTGGAGATATTCAAGACCCATCTGGACACCTACCTGTGCCATCTGTCCTAGGGAGCTGCTTTGGCAGGGGGGTTGGACCCGATGATCTCTTGAGGTCCCTTCCAACACCTACAATTCTGTGATTCTGTGATTTGAAGCCAGGCCTCTTCCCTTTCACTGCATCCTACCCTATCATCAGGTTCACTGGGACATTAAAAATCTAAGCATTTGTGGGCCAGTTCCTGGAGATTAAGATAACCTTCCTACAAAGCCCATGAATCAAGGGTAATAAAATGCAAAAGATACGAAGAATTTGAAACAACTCTCTTTGATTAAAGATTGAGAATTCTTCTGGTTTTGATTAGAACAAAGCAATTCTTTATAAGGAACCATGCTGTTGGTACCTTTACATTTCTAAGGATGTAAATGTACTGTCTGTGAGTTCTAAGATGGACAGCAGTGCAGTGTTTTTAACAAATGCATTCTGTATTTCAAAAGCAGTCATACAAGTATTGTGTTGAATAAACTAGTACACTATACAAAGTTTATTTGGTTTAGAATTTGTTATGCAGAATCTTTCAGCAAAGAAATTCTATTAATTCTTTGGGTGCATAAATATTTTGAAGCCACCATGGGAACCAGTGAAACCTTGGAACTTAGAGAAGAGTTTTTATTTTTCCAATCTGTTGCTGGCAGGAGAAAATTTAAACCCACACCCATCTTTTTAGCTTATTAAACTGATTTGAAGAACACAAGTGAATTTCTTTGGATTGTTTTACTCTCTGTACATACTATCTTTTCATTTCCCACCTCTCCCTTCCTGCTCCCTTTCCCACTCCCACCCCAAGTTCTTCACTGATAGTTTTTCTGGAAGTTAGCTGTTAGAGACAGTAACTTTTTTTTTTCTTTCCTGGAACTTTGAAGATTGATGATACTTGGATTAAGTGTTCTAATTCAGGCTTTCATCTACTGAATATATCTATTATTGTAATTGCTTTCCAATAGATAATCCTGTATACCAATGATCTGAGATTGCCGTGAATCCCTTCTCCTTGACATGGGCAAGCAATACAATAAATGAGGAATGAATTTTTGCCTGCATAAGTAGTGTTGGTTCACTGCATTTGTTTTTACACCTGAAGTGTACAGCTTTACTTTTCTTCATCTGATGTGTACGTGCCACCAAACACCTGGTTTCTGATGTTTCTAGGGGCGCATCTTCCGAGACCTCTCGCTGCCTGAAGTGGGGCCAGCGGAACGGTCTGCTTTGTACCTCGCAATGATAGAAACTTTGGCCCTGTTGCACTCCTTTGATTTACAGTCACTGGGTCTCCAAGGATATGGTAGAGGACCAGGATACTGCAGAAGGCAGGTAGTGCACTTCAAAAAAAAATTCTCTTGTTTTGTCAGGTCTTGAAAGATTTATTTGATTTGCAAGCTAACTTGTGTATTATTAATGACTTGTAAAAGTAGCCATCATGTTTTAGCTATTAAACACCTTCACTTAGTTGAAAACAACATGAGGTTACTGCTACATTCAAATTGATTCTGTAAGGCTAAGCTCAGGGAGTTATATTAATTTGCTTTTGGGAAATTATTAGTTTTGAGATATGTAAATATGATTAAAATGGAAGACAGAGGTAGTCTTCATTGTACCTTTTGATCTCAGGGGTCAAATTTGCAAATGTACTGGGTTTTACTGAATTTACAGGTAATGTGGTAATAGTCAAAGCCCAAAAGCATGTGATTCCAAATTTTGTCCTCTTGAAAAACTTGTGAATCAGTTTGAAAAAATCTGCTGAGTGTTTATATTTCTTTAGGTATCTACTTGGAAAAGACAGTATGATGCAGCTGCTCACACAGATATTCCTGCCATGAACAAGCTGTCTGAGTGGTTAGGAAACAACTTGCCACCTGATGATAACGAAGAAACCCTGATTCATGGAGACTTCAGAATAGATAACATCATCTTCCACCCAAAGGAGGTATTTGAAACGGATTTGTACATGCTTAGCAGTTCTTGCTCCTCCATTTGTTTGTACTCCTACCGTGTAATGGGACACTTAAGTGTTTTAGCACATGGTACATTTTTGAAAGGACTGGTAGAGAACCTAACTCTGCACTGTGTTTTGTGTAAGTACCTAATGCTGCCCTGGTTTTCATTACAGGAACTGTTTATTCAGTTTATCCATTAGCTTTAGTCTCTACTTCAAAGTCCAGCTAAAAAACCATTTTGTATACATAAATCCTATTGAATTCAGGAACTGCAGGACATACTGAAGGCTGACTTCATTATGTTGTATCAGCATCTCATCCAAAGCTTGTTGAAATCTGTGGTATGGCTTCAATTAACAACAGTGGTTTCTGGAATAGAATCTGAATGTGTGGTATGAGATACTAGTGGAAGCAAAGAAAAATCTACCAAATATGCTTAGTTATGGAGTATACGTAGATCACAGAGACCCTGAAAGCTCCATATTCTTCTTTAGGGAAGAAGAAGAGATTTTTTTCAAGTTTGTGGAAATAGGTAGGTAGCTCACATTCATCAACACAATTGCTTGGGATTTGAGACCAAGACTGCAATTCCTACTTCACAACAAAGCGACAGATCCCAGAGATTCCCACTGTTGTACATAGATCAGTTGATAGACAATGTTTGTGGGCTTAAATGTGCTGATGGACTCCCTGAGCTGACAGTCTCAGGAACACTCCCAGCTATTCCTGATGTAGTTAGAAGAATTGACCAAACTGTATGTAGGTAATTTAAATCATCTGTACAAACTGTTTGGTATACGCAGGAATGATGATGTAGGGAAAGTCTTTTGTGTGTAGTTCAAGTAGTTAGGGATTATGAGTAGGCTGGAGGGGTCATTCAGGAGGACAGCCCAGCTGAATCGTTAAGATTTGTCAGAACGACAGTTTGAGGAGTCTCAGCCCATCCATCTGAAGGCACCACTGCAAGGATACTTGCAGCAAAGGCTTTGGTTACTATCTGAGCAGTGACTGCTTGTCCTGTGTCAGAAATTCAATTCCATGCAAATGGTAATCTATGGATAATATGTTAGTTTTCAGTTGGGTTTTTTTCTTTAGTGCATGTTCTGTCCATGAGTATTTTTGCAAAAGGACTGTGTATCTGTCCAACAGGAATGAAAACAAATAAAACCAACTGTCAATAGTACTTACTGTTCTTTAGGGTATTTTAATTCAATCATATTTTTCCAGAAGAGTTTAGAAGTTTCTGACAGGATGAACACTACTCAAAAAAGTAGAATTTAAAACAGATTTTCATTGGAAAGATGCCTGTGTTTCTGCCACTGTGTGAATGTTAGTTTTCTGCAGATTCTTAGATAGTGTTAAAAGGAACTAGTTTTGCCATGGACAAGTCCAGCACGTGTTTTTAAGTTTAAATGCATAGCAACTGAATAAAGGTGATGGATATTAAGTGGGTTGTGTGTTTGTGGATGGAGATAACTTACCTTCTAGCATTCACTTGAGGTTTTTGTTTTTATTTCAGGCTCGTGTTTTGGCAGTGCTGGACTGGGAGCTTTCAACTACTGGTCACCCTTTAGCAGATTTAGCATATGCCACTCAGTTCTACTTTTGGCCTACATCTATTAAGGACCTGGCTCAAGGAACTGTCTTGGGTTTCAAAGACCCCATAGGTATGAAACTGTAATCTTTTTGTTGAAATTAATTGTAGGAATGGTTTCTATTTGATATGTTGCCTTTATAAGTGATAAGAGAAAGTTAAATTAATAAGCACATCATATTACACTGGAAAAGAACTTTCCCATGGCTTGCTTTGTTGTAGGAAACAAGCTGATAGTGAGGTTTAAGGTATTTATTCCTTAAATAAATTTTTAATAAATTGTGGCTTCGCCACAGTATGCTGCTTCTGTAAAAGTTTATTTTGAACCTTTCTTGGAGATAATGGAAGAAAATGAAAATGTGCATGTAAATTTGTCATTTAAAAGAAACAAAAACCAAACCCATGGTGCAATTAATTTCCTGACTAGAGTAGAACCAGGAAGCAGTAGGAAGCGTTATGCTTATCTGAACTTCTGGCAGCTCCTTTTTCCTTTTGGGTCTCCATATCACACTGAGGTCATGAGAAATGATAAATCATGATTTTTTGCTCTGTAAATGGAATATCTCATCAAGCTGAAAACTTTTACAAAAGTTTGAAGAATAAGGTGGAGAAAAAATCAGAAAAGGTTGACAATTCTCAAATATTGTTGGTTGGGTTTTTTGGTTTGTGGGGGTTTTTTTGTGTTTCTTTTGGTTTTGTGGGGGGTTTTTTGGTTATGTTTTTGTTTTGTTTTGTAGAAACTCCTTCATTTGAAGAGCTGATATCCATTTACTGCCGTTGCCAGGGTATTAGCACTACTTTATCCAACTTTAATTTTTTCCTTGCTTTGTCATATTTTAAAATGGCAGCAATAGCTCAGGTAATAAGCTTGCATTTGTTGAAATATCACATATTCTTATTTATCAGTATTTGTAATGTGATAGTACTTATTCAGAATATGAATCATATTGAAAAATTGACTGTAGCCTCTGTATTTTAGTTTGTTTCTTTAGAAGCCATGTCGTAGATGCTTACAGCTGATAAGAATTCTTGCTACTTAAAGTACATTGCATTGCATAGAGCTGACTTCTTGGGAAAGTAGGCTATAAAAGAAGGAAATGTGGATACATGGATTTTTTTCTTATTGATTTTCCAGTATTCAGGCAATTTTTTCATTACCTTTTTAGACTCTGGCTAATTTACACCCTGTGTTAAGGAGAAACAAAAACCTTTCTAAGTTTCTGCAGCTCTCATGAAAGTAGACAGCGGGATGGATGAGTAAGATCCTGTTGGTGCCACCCATGGATAAAAAAGGGTGTGTTGTGAACTCAGCTTATTGTGAGTGTAGGAGGCCAATCTGGAGTTGTGATTATAGGAGAAAATAAGTTTAATTGATTCACTGTTAACAGAAGCAGCTGTTTCATTAGATATTCAACCACTGTAAGGCTTAAGTATATTTTTATGAGTTGCAGCATGAGAATAGCATAGCAAGTGTGGGATGAACTACATAGTATTAATTTGCATTAAGGGTATATACATGTGGGTACCTAACATAATAGCAGATAATAATCTTATGTGTATACTGTGGTCAGTTGGCTTAAGGGACAAGTTGGACTTGCGTGCAGTATCAAGTACAGACTTACTCTTTTTTTCTTTTTCTTTTCTTTTTTTGTGGTTTTCATTTAGTTTAGTTTACCTGGGGTATGGTAATAGTGTTTCTGTTGTGCACCAAGCACTTCCATTGTGTCAGAAATGGACGAAAACCAATATCAACATACCCCAGTAAAAACTGTCTGGGTGTTTATTTTTTTCCAATTAAGAATATGTGCACTTAAGTGTTACTTTTATAGTTGAAGAAATGACCAATCTAAAAAAAATGACATTTTTGTCAAATGCATAATTATACCATCTATGCCTGCCTTTTGGATTTAGGGTATATATGCTAGATATCTCCTTGGAAATGCCTCTGCAGAGAATAGTCATGAATTTGCTAAGATTGTGAAGCCTTTGGCAGAGAGAGGGTTAGAGCTCTCCAAAAGGTAAGAGTGGTCTAAACTGGTGGTCAAAAGCAAGGCCAAGCTTTTAAAACATCTTTGCTTATTTAAATGCTGGTGTAAAGTAGCTGGTGGTGTTACTGTACTGAATGCTTTTCTTTAGGTCATCTTTCAGCAGCACACATGACAGCATTTCTGGAGAGCTGTTCCATCAAAGTAAGAAGGGTCGAGAAATTCTGCTGAAGGTCAAGCAGTTCATGAAGCAGCACATATATCCAGCTGAGAAGGTAAAAGCTTTTAGTAAACCTATAGAGAAATTAACATCTTATGAGTAGAGTTATAAAAGCATAAAGCTATATATAGCAGTCATGCCCTACTATAATTTTTATCATTTTTAATAGCCTTATTTAATGCAGTGATATTTGTGGCATTACAGTGTATTAAGAGAAATTACAGTCTCCATTATTTTTTTTCCAGAATTACAATATTGTATTTATTAAGGAAAGCTATGAGTTACTTTTTAATCTTTTTAAAGTTTGAGATGTATTCTTTTTAAAAAGAGATACCTTTTTAAGGTGTTTTCCAAAATACTCTTATTACCACTAACAGTACCCTAGAACTCTTACCTACCAAATGGAAAGACCCCCTAGTTAAAAAATGGAAACTGGTGGTTTTAACCGTACAAAGTTGAGTGTTTCTGTTTCTTGCCTCATTTTTTAAGGTATGACTTTTATGACAAAATACATGATTCCAAAATGTGTCAACATAGCCTTATTCTTGAGTATATCCAATAATAGCAAAGGTTAGAAATCAGATAGTGAAGTATCCACAGAAGTCCCTAATTAGTGGAAGGGAAAATAAGATGCATTTTACATCTTAGTCTAGGGATATTAGAAGTTTCCCATGTAGAAAACTGGTTTATCTTTTTGCCTCATAGAAGCACAGATGACTTTTGTAGCAGAAATGGGGCTTTCAGCTTTTTGTTTTTATTTTTTCTTCTTTGGTGTCAGGCAGAAGTGCAGAGGACATACTAACCTAGAAGATTAATTCATCTGCCTGTCACAAGGAGAAGCTGAGAGCAGGAAGCCTTGATACACAAAGCCAGTCTGTAAATAGTTTTGGATGGTTCAGGGAAGCCTTGTAATAATTAATGTACTTGCATGAATCACAAACAGCCACACAAGTTTTGTTTGTTCTTAATTTAAACATGCAGCTTTTTAATTGTTTCTCTAAGGAAATAATAAAATACTATGCTGGACGTGGAACTGAGGAAAAATGGAAGAAACCACCTCTGCTGGAGAGACTGAAGGTATGGGATAATAAGTATTCTTGAGCACTCTGGCAACAAAAGAAGCAGGTGCTGATATGGAGCATAAGAAAGTTTGGCATATGCTGCTGGAGAAGGTACTCTGCATGGAAAGAAACAGTGTGAGGAACAGTGTAAGGAAAGGAAGGAGGAAATGTGCAAAATGAAGTGAGAAAGATGAATGAGGAGAAAAGCAAGAGTGAGTTCTGTGAGAGAGATGCCTGAACTTTAAGTCAAGGACTATGCCTCTTAAAAATAGCTGTTCAAAAAAGGCACCAGATATATCAGACAGTATGTTAGGCAGGAAGGAAGAAAATGGGCAGCAAGCCAGAATTTAATTGTATTTTTAAGATTTATTGCTTATATTTTTCTTTGTTGATTCTTTCAACAGGAAATGGCCAAAGCAGAAGGTTTGTGGAACCTTTTTCTCCCAGATGTCAGTGGTCTCAGCCAGCTTGACTACGCGCTAATAGCTGAGGAGACAGGGAAATGCTTCTTTGCTCCTGAGGTTTTCAACTGTCATGCACCAGGTTAGCAGCCCTATCCCATAACTACAGTGCTGAGAGCACTGAAAAGTTGAGCATCTTACACCTGACAAGTTGTGTGGCTCAGGAAGTAAACATGACTGCTCGTTTGTTACAGACACTGGAAACATGGAAGTCCTGCACATGTATGGGACTGAAGAGCAAAAGAAAGAGTGGCTGGAGCCTCTCCTGGAAGGAAAGATTAGTTCTTGCTTCTGCATGACAGGTAAAGTTTTCTCCAGAAGAAAAGTTAGAGGCAATCGGCAGAGATTTCACACATGCAAGAAGGGCAAAGCTGCAAGTTGTTATGTGTTAATGAATTAATACAGACATTTCTACCCTAGCTGTGAATGTCTTTGAATATGAAGTTATGTATGGCTGCAGGTTGGAGCACAGGAAGTTACGCACCAGCATGCGGAGGAACTTTTTCCCAGTGAGGGTGCCAGAGCCCTGGGACAGGCTGCCCAGGGAGGTGGTGGAGTCTCCTTCCCTGGAGATATTCAAGACCCATCTGGACGCCTATCTGTGCAGTATGAGCTAGGGAGCTGCTTTGGCAGGGGGGTTGGACCCCATGATCTCTCGAGGTCCCTTCCAACCCCTACAACTCTGTGATTCTGTATGAGGTGTGAGTCCAGAGCAAAGCATCCTTGCTGCACTTCCCTGACCCGTTTTTCATGGTTACAGTAATTAGTATTTGCTTTCCATATATCTTCAATATTTTTTTAGTAGTTGTAATATGCATTTCATTGCACCAAAGTTATTTACAGTAGGACTTAACATATTTTGTAATGTGCTTTGGAGTTCTCTAGAAGCATACATGTAGATGTGGTTATTGTGATTAGAATCACAATACGTTAGGTTGGAAGGGACCTTTAGAGGTCATCTAGTCCAACCCCCCTGCAGTAAGCAGGGACATCTTCACTAGATCAGGTTGCTCAGAGCCCTGTCAAGCCTGACCTTGAATGTCTCCAGGGATGGGGCCTCCACTACCAGGCTGTGTAGTCTGGCAGTGTGACATGGATAGATGTTTTAAGACATAACCTGAAGATGACTTGCAAAACATACAATGTACTTGCTTTATGTCTGTAGCTCAGCATTGCATTAATTTTTGCTCTTGAAAGCTTGTAGCATTCAGCATCTGTGGAAGGCCCAGCTGTTGATTTAGGAAGGTAACTTTTGAACACGTGACATCAAAATCTTGATTTTTCTGTGTCAGCAGGAGTTAAGAGAACTTAGTCTTGCAGAGCCGGACCCTTAGTTTGCAAATTCTGGTTCACTGTGCTTGCCAAGAAGAAAGATATTTTTGCCTTAAAGAAGATAGCTTATAAAAGAAGTTAAGGGTGAGAGAGGAAGAGTCTTTCCTGTTCCAAGCCATGATTAATGACACTTTGCTGCCAACTACTTTGTGTAACCTATTTCATAAACCATCACAAAGTTGTTTAAGTCTCTTAATTTTCACTTGACAAGAACCAGAGAGGGTGAGACGGGCAAGGCTGAGAAGAGATATGACCTTTACCTATGAGAGTACAGTGGAAGGGGAAAGGAAGAAGGCTGTTGACTGTAATGGGTAGTGTGAGACCAAAATAAAGTAAGTTAAACTAGCTGTGAATAACAGATTGTTAGAAGATGAAAGCTTTTGACCACCATCAGAGCAAGGTTCTCAAAACAGCTTTTCCACTGGAAGCAAAACAGTGTAACTGTCAAGACAGTCTATCTAGACCCTTATATTTTTGGTGTTCGTGCTACCTGTATATTTAATCCAGTGTTTTGGGTTTTTTTCTTTAACACAGAACCTGATGTAGCTTCAAGTGATGCCACCAATATGCAATGCAGCATCGAGCGTGATGGAAACAGTTACGTGATCAACGGCAAGAAGTGGTGGAGCAGTGGTAAGTACAGAAACCCTAAATAAGAATGGCCAAGTCTAAAATTCTTTCCAATGACTGATAAAACAGAAATAATTGTGCTCCATTTCTGAGATGGATAAATGTGGTTTTCAGTTGAATTGAGCTTTTATTCTATGAAGTGAAGTTTGAGACTCAAATCCAGTTTGGGATTTTTGGGGCCCATTTTGGAACCTTTGATTGTGTTCACAGAATGGATACAACTGTCGTTCTTTGAAATATTGCCTCTTTCCATCAGCTAACTTACATACTCATGGCAGCAGCCTTTAAACTTTAGTTTTATAGTGCTGTCTTTGGCAACCTGTGAGGTTGGAGTGTATTGTGTAGTTCCAGTAAAATTTGGCTGCTTTTGAAAGTAGCCTGTGATGCTGTGGGGCTGGCTTCCAGATAATTCTTTTACACTGTACTTCCCAGAAAAATCAATGCATTAGGCTGTAAGTGGTAAATGTCCTTGCTGTTATACTGCCGTTACTCTTTTACTGAAACATACGTGATGACAACTGGAAAGCCATCATTCCAAGTCTAACTGCTGGAGTGCAACCTGACCATTTCATCTCTGTTCCTTTGAGTGTGGGAGGTACCTGGTGATACCTGCCTGTTCAGTACCTGGACTCACCAAAAATAGGGCGCTCTGTTTTCTAGTACTGCTGAACTGTCTGCAAAAGGAGGCGTGATACCTCGCCTCTTGACTTAGGGGTGCTGCTGCTACCTTTGCTCTGGGTCAGTGTCTCTCAACTGCATTGCAGTCCCTAAGGAAGTAATGGAAAAGTTTGTAGGAGGTCACACACACAGAGTATTATTCATTAAAGGAGTTATGTGCATTATAAAAAAGGAGAGTAAAGCTTAAAAGAGTAAGCGTGATTTGCTTTGTCTTACTTCTAATAAAAATAGTCAGGACAGTCAGATTTCATAAAGCCAGATGCACAGAAGGCACTGCAATTCCTAGAAGTTTGAGAAACACACACATGCAGTTCTGCCTTAGTCAGTTTCCTTTTCTGCCTGGGTGGGTTTTTCTTTTGTTTGGTTTTGGTGGTTTGTTTGTTGTTTGGTTTGGAGTTTTTTTAATCCTTTCTACTCTTGACTGGGACAGTAGAAGTTTGGGAATTCCAGAAGCCTGACAGCCTGGTCAGAATGACACTCTGTGTACAACCACTCTGTATTTGTGAAGACAAATCATGAATCACACATGCAAGGAGTCAGTTGCTTCGTGGAAGAACTGGAGTTTCTTAGCATGCGCTGCATGGGTGCTTTGCACATCCACAGTAAGTCTTGTATGGCTTAAAGTGTCAGATTTATAGTGTATGTGTAGACAATCTGTCAAGCCCTTCTGGCTTATTCATGCCCTAGTATTTCTCAAAACACGGGGCAGGAATTCTGTAAACTTTTGTCATCCAAACAAAGAGAAGAGGCTTGTGTCTGGTTTATGCTACTGTTGTTTCTTGCCTGTCATTTGGGAGCTTTTTCTTCCAGTCCATAATTATTTGACTAGGAACATTGTCCAAAAAAGAGAGATTCTTATTGGCTTTCATAGATGAGGCATTTTGTCAGAGCCCATGAGACGTTTGAAGGCAGGGACAGTATGCTGTAATACCTCTTGTTACATTTTGAAATCTAATACGTCAGTAGATTTGAAATGCCTCCAGAGAGTCGTGGAAAACTGCTGCTTTCCTGGAATCCTCACCAGCACTGTGTCAGGGGACAGGTTTGGTACCCCTCCATAGAAAAACTGTAAATCCCACCAACCATGAGCTCTATGTGGAGTCAGAACCTCTCTCAGCCATCAAGCGAGGCCTCAAGCCTCTGCGGGTTGGTAAATGCCTGTGATGAGAGACATCGATACCTGCTACAACAAAACAAACAGTGAGGTAGGAATCAATGACAGCAGCACACTTTTTGCTTCTTTGATTTTATTGTATCTCCATATATTTTTAGCAGACACAGTTATTGCAGTGTTTGATTGATTTCACAAATTCTGGCTAGAAATTCCAGGCCTTCTATCCAAAGATTAGCTTAACTTTTTCTTAATGTTTCTGCTAATGCTCTGACTGTGCCACTTTGGCATTTACATTTGACATGTGACAGTTAAAAAGATTTAGAATGTGCCTCCCACAGGGCACTGGTCTTGAAGTTTAGCGTGAGCAGAAAAAGGAGAGGTGAAAGGTCATATTTTGTAATTACAGAGAAGGAGTTTGCTGCTTTTTGCTATATATATGTGAAACACAGAGAGTGACTTCCCCCTGCCTGCCCCTTCTCAGCTGTGAACTGATAGATCATGTGTATCTATGAAACAACAGCTAAGGAGACAAACAGAACTGACTTATTAGGCAAATATTCTAAATTTTTACAAAATAGGTGGAGACACACAAGATTATTAACTTTTTGTACAAAAGTTCCTGCATTGCTGTTCTACTGCTGATGCTTTCTTTTCTTCTGTTTTAATTATATGTTTGTTTAGACAGATTGTTCATTACACAGCTATTTAAGTGTCTAGTACTGTGACCCTTATAAACTTAAACTGAGGGGTTTAGGTTTTCTTGTGGGGTTTTTTCTAGTTGTTTCTAGAATTTCAGTAGTTAGTTCTTGCTTGATGCTTAATTTTGATCAACACATTCCACTTTGAACTGCACTGTAGTGTTTTGGCTAGCCTGCAGGTTCAGAAATTCATCTGAACTTTGAGTTGTAGAGAAACAGTTGCTGAAACAATACCCCCAGAATTAGTAAATAATTCTTTATGTCATGTGAGATGATGGAAGTACTGGAGAGTTTATATAGTGAAACTAGTTGTTTCTTCAGTATGGTCTTCATAATTCATAGAAATTTCTTCAGGTCTTTCGCTCCGTTGTTGTCTTCTCCAGTATCCATAATTTTTTACAACTTTCATGATGTGCATTTTGAAAGAGGCACCCAAAAAGGCATAGAGCAGAGGGTTCAGGCAGGTGTGAAACAGAGCTATGCTCTTGGTGACCTGGAGTGCAACGTCTATGGTTTTACTTGCATCACAGTCAGTAATCAACATGTAGATGATATCTATGGCTCGCCAGAATTTAACGATGTTGTAAGGTAGCTGGGTGATAATGAAAGTAGCCACAACTGCCAGCAGAACCATGAAAGGTCTAGATTTTTTGGCATTTGCAGATCTAAAGATTGCTCGAGCTGTAGCTGAATAGCAGATCAGCATTACTAGGAAAGGAAGCAGAAATTCCAGGATAATTTCCAGGATTTGAATGGTTGCTTTTATGAGTGTTTCCATGTTCAATGGAAATACAGGGAGGCAAGCGTTCCTGTCATTGTGTTTCTTGACCTGATTAAATATCATTTCAGGGATACTGAGGAAAATGGCAAACAGCCAGACACAGATACAGGTAACACTGCAGTGTTTGCCAGTTCTTCTGTGGCCCCGGGATTCAGAAGTGGCCCTGTATCTGTCCACACTGATACAGGCCAGGAAAAACATGCTAGAGCTGAAATTCATGGTGTACAGAGAGGAGGCGAGCTTGCACATTGGGTTTCCAAGTTCCCATCCCTGCACTGCATTTGCAGCCCAAAAAGGGAGTGTAAAGAGCAAGAGCAAATCAGCAATTGCCAGGTGCATGATGTACACATCCGTCTTAGTCTTCGGTTTCTTGCAATAGATGTAAATTGCCACCACTAACGAATTCCCAGCTACTCCAACAGTGAAAGCCAATGCGTAGAACACAGGAAGGAACAGTTTACTGAAACTTCTCACATCGCTTTTTTCACAGAGGAACTCATATGTATTGTAATCTATAATGAAGTTATCATCATCCCCGTGTTCAATTGAGTAATCAGTTGAGTTATTCATATCCCAGTCCATGGCAAAGCTATGAGACACAGAAAAAAAATAGGGGAGGGTTGAAACACCAAAGAAATAAAACCAGGTTTAAGTTTTAAAATCCCTGTTGAAACCCAAACCCCTTTTGCTCAGGGCTGCTTATACATTCCAAGTTTAAAGAAGTTGGATATTGAGAGTACATTTGTAAATAATCAGAGTTAGGCAGTTGTGTAGGCAGAACAGAGCATCTCAAATTCTCCCATGAAGTGGGGTAACTGACTATGTGTGTGCAGTAAGGAGGGTTCAGTTGAAATGCTCTCATTAACCTTAGCCTTTGAGATTTGAGGATGCTTGAAGTGTACCTCACTAGTTTCTACATTTCAGCTGAGGAGCCATTGTTGCTTAAACTGCTCTGACTCAGTTATGTTTGACAGTGTTCCATTGCAAAATAAATTTATCTGTGCCTTTGTAGGGTTGAAACTACACCTTCCTCTCTGCAGCCTCTGCAAAGCAAAGGAGGGCTGTAAATGCCACTAAAATAGAGTGGCTAAGGAATACCAGGGGGTTAAAGCTGGGAGGCAAGGACTAGTATTCTGTGCCTACTATGATAAATTTTGGCAGGTCTGGGATATACCTCGTCTGCTTCTCGGGCATGTGTGTACGTGCCCGTTTGGGGAAGCGCAGCAGTGGAGTTGGTGGCTGAACAGCAGTGAGAGCAGGCTGAGTTTGGTGCATCCCACACTGCCAGCTGTGCACACGTGAAATCCCTACGGGATCACGTTGCTTTTGGGCACACTGCATCTTACAGCTGGAGGCTTCTCAGGATGTTATGACAGAAAGGAATCTCACCACATACAGAACTGCCCACAAGTACCCAAACATCTGAGTGGCTCTGCTGTTTTTTCAAGGACTATCTCATGAGAGATACACTCTGTAAACACTACGGCTGTATTCTTGCTGCCAGTTTAGGGTTGAAATTTGAGTGGTTGTATCTTCAGACTGTTTTAAGTCATGTCCTACGGTATTTCCTTCTCTTCCTCTAATTGTGTTCATTGACTAGATTGCTGAAATTCTTTACAAGTTACAGTCCTGCAGTGCCCTGTTTTCTTGAAATAAATGGGATTAAGATTTCTTATCAGCAGTAGCAGAAAGTAGCTGAGAATGAAAAACACATCCCCCTTTCTCACCATCGGCAGTGTTTCAAAATTGGAGGCCAATGTTGCTGACAGCAGGTTCTTATCAGATACTCTGCTCCAGAGCTATTTCAAGTTTGGCTTTTTTCAAGCTTGAAAAAATTCCAAATACCATTTCTGTTTTTTTCAGATGAAGGTTTAAATGAAGGGTTGCCAAACCTTTCTTATAAACAGTATGTCTGTGATTCTTAAAAAAATTAATGTATTCTGTCTACTAAGAAAAGTAAGTTACTGACCACATATTCAGGGATGCAGAACAATTATATAGAACTAAATTAACTGTTTCTATTTTTGCCTTTTTCTTTTCCTCCAGTGGATCTATTCATTTTTTTTAAACTGTGTTAGTTAGAAATGAACTGTTTGGTTTGGTTTCATGCTCGATGGTTTAGTTGGACTATTTTGTTAACCTTTCAAAACTTTTCAAAAACACTTCCTGTTTAGCTTTGAGCAATGATTACCTTTATTTTAAGTCTTGTAATCTGTCATTTACTGTTGCCTAAATCAAGTGTGTGGAATGGAAAGACACAGTAATTCTGTTTGTTAGTTCAGCAAGGGATGGCTGTCCTATGCCTCACAAGCTGTGCTAGCAGGATTTTTCAGCAAGGGTAATCTTTTGCAGCTTTATAGTACTTTGAGGAGAGAATCAGGCATCAGCAGCAAACGTATCTTCTTTTAGTAGAAAGGAAACTGATGCAGGGAAAATTTAATCCACTTAGCCAAGATGGGAAGAAAATGAAAATTTAAGTTGAAAAGATTTGGTTGCAGTCTAAAACTCTTATTGTCATACCCATTTGGGAATGCTGAATCAAACTGGATCCCTGGCAAATTTGCTTGGAAGCAAAACACTAAACATTTCAGTGCAAACCCCAAGAAGCCTGTGCATTGTAAAGCAGTCTGGCTGTGACAACGTGCTCCGCTGCCTGATAACGCTTTTGGCTGTGCTGAGTTCTTAATGCAAACAAAGCTATCTGCAAGGCAACAGTTGGCATTTCTCCTTTGAAAAGACAGTCTTGCTTTGGCTGCCATACCTATTGGTGTTCGTGTTGTGCCCATAAGGTAGAGCTGAGCAGCCCCGTGGGAGTCTGCAGCCGCTGAGCAGCGGAGCAGGTTTAGTCCCGTCGGTCCCACGCAGCTGCCCGCCCTACACCCCTGTGGAATTTCTCCGGCAGTGAAATCGCGGTGGGAACACCGCACCTCCTTACAGCTGGAGACTTCTCAGATATTGCACACAGACAGGAATCTTACCACGTACAAAACTGCCCACAAGTACCCAAAGATACCAGAGCCGCAGCTGGTTTTTTCAAGTACTGCTTTCTAGGAGGTGTATTAATAGATTCCTAGACAGCTCTGCATGTTTTCTTGCAGAATTACTCCAGCCTTCTGTGTAGATAGAAGTGCAGTGTTTCTGTGTGTTTAAACTTGGTGTGGGATTGTATGAATATATTTTGAATTAAGTTGATCACCCCAGTTTAAACAGATTCCTTTTCTTTCATGAATTAAGCACTCTTCCACAGAACAAATCAAACTTTAAAACTGGATAGGAGCATGTGCCTTAGTTAAATGATACCTCTCTGTAAAACAAACTTAACTAACAGTAAATACCACACTTAATATACAGAGCAGTAAATAATAAAACAACACTAACCTTCGTCAGCAGGCAAGTAGCAGGTACTGCAATTGAGATGTGCTTCAGTGAAATGATCTGAATTGCTGTGACACATTGCATTTTGTCTTTATGCACCACACCCTCATCTGGAAGTTGGTTGTACTTTCAATTTGACTTGCCAGTTTAAAAATAAATAAATAAAGCTCCTGCTTTCCTGGAAACATTTCTTAAATTGAACATGTACATTTCCTATGTTCTTCCCTGTTCCAACCACAGTGTGGTTACTATTTTACTGTGGATTTAGTGGTTTTATTCCTGAAAGTCCAATTTATTTTTTTGCATCATCAAAAGGCTTTTATCAAATGATACACTCATAAGGCTACCTGTACCAAATCACTGTAGTCTTTCCTCAGGCTATTACTGTGGTTTTGGGGGATCCTTATATCTCCTTTCAAAGTATCTTCTTAGGGTTACAAGATAAAAAATGAGTTTGCTTTTTGTAAGAGGGGGAGGTTGTTCTTTCAGTATGTGACATTTAACACAGCTGGGAAGGTGATAGGGAAAAGCTGTGAAAGCAAGTGGTAAATTGTCAACCAGAGTATAAGCAGATAGTCCTGCACCCTGTGGGAGAATTCTCAGAGACTTGAGTATTACCAGTCCTACTTGTAATCAAGTTAGCATTTGGGAATATGTCTACAGAAACTGCAAGCCAGGCAGATAATGTACAAGAAGAACAGAAAGATGCTATTCCATCCATGAGTTTCCTTCTTCCAGTGTGTTATCTGCATTATAAAGAGTCAAAACTTTTACAGGAGGGGGAAGATGGAGAAGTTCTGCAGCTTAGATGCAGATGTGGGTGTTTCTGCGCTGGGGCATGGACTTAAACTGTTGTAAGAATTCCTAAAGTGACTGGGTCTGGCTTAGATTTCCACAATCACTGCAGCTTCAAATTCTTCCCTTGTGCAAGAGCAGCTTGTGAACAGTGTCCAGAGCTTTTATTTTGTTAGAATGGTCTTGTACCAGTCTAATGAGTTTCAGGAAGTACAACATTAATGCCAAACAACAGAGAGAGATTTTTGAGCAGTCCAGAGGTTTTGCTTTTTGGCACTCTGACTGTATTGACACACCTGCCATGGCTGTCCATCTGTCTGTGCGTCAACTGTTACGGAATATGTGAAAGCAAAGGTTCTCCAAAAGGAGCAGCTCAGAATGTAACAGGCAGATGTTTCCCACATGCTTCTAGCTCTGTCTGCATTCACAACAAGAAAGAAGAATGGGTTGGGAGAAGACTTGGAGCCTAGAGACTGCTGCAATATTGCACATACTTCTGTGATGTTTTCATCTTGAGCTATCACAGGGTTTCGCTGATGTTCCTCACCGTGGCAGTTAAGACATTTAGGTTGCTGCCCAGCACATCTGCTTCTCCCAAATCTGCTTAGAGGCCTGAGCTGTATCTCTTTAAAATAAGTGAATCTCTCTGTTCTGAATGGGCTTTATCTCAACCTAGTCTGGAACAAGAGAGAATGATTGAGGTAGAAACGAGAAAGCTCCCAGGGAAATAGTGCTGCATGTTGCCTGCAGAAGAGAAGGTTGTGTTACCAGTGCCTAAGGGGGCCCGTGAGCAGGCTGCTGGGAGGCAGCTCCTGTAAAACCTGAGCTGTTCAGTACAGTGCCTCGGCTCCTTGTAACTCTGGTCAGGGTATAGAAGTGCTGTTGCATAATGCTACATTGTGGTGTGGTCCTATAGGCTCAACAAGAACTAAAAATATTTAATAAATATGAGTGAATGCAAAGCAGTCTTGTTTAACTAAGAAGCACTTATGGCTGTGTAATGAAGGTGAGGAAAAAGATACTCCTAAACTCAGCAGCTGCTCTCACTGGCTCCATCTGAGACTGCAAGCTCTAGCTGGGAATGACTCGCAGCCACATTTGGTAGCAAGACCATGGAGCTCTTGCTGATTAGCTGCAGAACCCCAGCATCATCTCTGTCTTTACTGGTTGTCACCAATTTGCTTGCAGCTGCTTTGTAATCTTTACCATAGGTGAACCATGTGCTCAACAATGTTACCTGGAGAGGATGAGATAAAACTGTGGAATACATCGGGCTAGTGGGCAGAAATTACTGCAGGCTCCTGGAGGATCCCTGTTTCTCTGATAAAAGGTTTCATGTTACAGCAATTAATACCATGCTGCCATCCACTTTATTCAGTCCAGCTTCTCCTTGCAGGAGAGTTCAGAACGGGTCTTATGAGGGGGCCTTTCTAGGAACCTGTCAAGTCTGTAATGTCACTGCAGACCTCTGATCTTTAGCAGAGTGAAGTAACCCACCTCTGTGGCAAGTGTATTCTGGAGATGCAAATAGTCAATTATGCTGCCTTAGCCAGAAATGTGCACACTAGACACTGAAGAATAGATTGAGATTGCAAGAATTAAGTGCTAATGGCTTCTGAAACCAGGCCATACAGCAGCTTAAGTAACAGTTGCACCGTCTGTGTCTGTGCCACATTTAGTACCCTCCACAAGAAAGAGCCTCTTGTTTGTGTGAAGATCATTAATCTTAAGCATGTTACACCCATGGTAACAAAGATTAGGCTTCTAATAGGGTTGTGATCAACCCTCTAAGCCCATTTTAAACTACCATTGTCTTTAGCTATGTGAGTGCCATGAAGAGTTAAAAAATACAGTATATTGGTTAGGATTAGTTTCCTTAGCATAGTGGCATTGTGGTTTAAAAGTTTGGACAGGTTGTGCAAACGTATCTTAGAAAAAGCCTATTATAAAAGTTTGTTAATATGTAAATCCACTTAAAACTGACCTTCTAAAAATCTCAATTATTTCTGTTTGTTCAACTGTGAGTTTCTTGCAAAACTACTTCTCACTCCTGCCAAAATGACAGGCTTCTCTGAGTCTTTCCTCCATCCTGCAGCAGCCTCTTTCAGTTCTTGTCAGTAACCTAAAAATGCCATTTCCAAATGAGCATTTTCTTCCATCCCATTTGCATTTCTTCCAAAGCACTGGGGTCTTTCAGAGTCTTGCACTAGACCAGAACTTTTTTCCTAGCATTTATAGATTAACCTTGTGTAAAATCTGGTTCAGGTTTTCAGGACTTTAGACTCTAAGGAGTGGAAAGGCCAAGAATCTGCCTGTGTTTGCTGCATTCAGATGAAGTAGAGGTCACCATTTGCCTTCCAGAAACCTGTAGTAATAATTTAGAGCATCTAATAAGATGTCTGTCTGTCAGTGAACTGCTCCTTCTGATTATTTTTTCATACAACATGGTGGAATTTGCCTCTTTTTTGCAGTGGGGATGTGACTTTGTTTACAAAACAGTTACTGGAGAGATTCCAAGAAGTCCCAGTATCTTTTGGTGTAAACCTCGCTTCCTGATATAGGAAATACCACTTGTGCAGTTCGTTACCTTCTGTGGAGAGGGAGAAGAGTCAGATCCCCCTTCAGAGTGTAGTGTTTCTCCTTGCTGGGTTGTACATTGCAATGTTTATGTTGTGCTGTTTTGGGGTTGGTCACCCACTTGTCACAGTTGCCCAAATGAGCCGGCTGTTTGAGATCTACCTTTTGTTTTCACCAAGATGATTTATCCCTCAGCTTTTCGCTCAGATATCTCAGCTGGTTAGCATGATACAGCCATAAATATAACCCCACTGGGAAAACAATGGATGAATAGCATATTACAAAAGAGGAAAGTAAACAGCCAGCAGTTTGGCCCTCAGAACAGGCAGTGTTCATGACAACAAAATAAATCTCCCAGTTCCTGGCCATCCCAGTGGCTGCTCGTAGGAGGAAGTAACTCAGCTCAAAGCCAGGTGGTTGTATTGTCTAGGCCGGAGGCTCCCAAGCCTTTTTGATAACAGCTGCCAGAGCAGCTAAGCCACCTTTGGTTCTGGCCTTACAACAAACCAAGTTGGTACAGATCAAATCTGGCATTAAATCTCTACAAAGTTCGTCATCCGCATTGAGGTGGCGGTAAAAGGATCCACCGCTCGCTACGTGCCTCCCATAGAATCCTGCCCCCTTTCCCTTAGTTGCATTGCCTGTGTGAGACTCTGCAAGGAATGAGAGCATGCCATGGTGCTAAGAAACCTTTAAAGAAGAAGATCCTGGGGATTAAGGCTCTGAGAAACAAGATGCCATTTTAATCGATGGCAGAAGGTAGTCCTTTTAGGGCTTGTGCCCTGAAATGTTAGCCTTGTGCTACAAAGGTGGGCCTCAAGTAATGTTACCAAGGGCTTGAAATGCTAGCAGATTATTTTCAGGGAAGGAATTCCACTCAGACCTTTGAAATGCAAACTAAAATAATTTACATAAAGAGGGGGAAAAGCCTTCATTCCAGAGAAGTTACAATGAAGTAGTAGCAAAGTCATCACGGTGAGCCTTTGATAGCCTTATTCGCACAGTTTGCTTACAGTGCAGTCAGCATTTCATTCCAGTGGAGATCCTCTGGTCTGTAATAGTTTTAATAAGTTGCACTTTTGAAATGGCAGCATCTCACCTTCAGGGGATGTTTTTGTGTCACACCTATTAGTTTAGTATTGGAGACAGAAGTAGTTGGATTGTACTGCAAGCACCTTCTTGTTCTCTTTTCGAAGGAATAGATGATGGAGTGGAGATCCCAGAGGGTTTGGATGTTTGCCTATTTGTTGTTCCCCTCCCTTCAGGTCAACTCCCTTTTACATATTAAGAAGATGGATTTTCTTTCAGTTTGATTACTCAGAGTATAAACACAGAAGTAACTTGCATACTTTTGCTCCTGTATCATGAAAGGAAGGGAGTGAGTTTTATTTGTATGAAACTTCACTTGATTCTACATTGAGATTTTAATCTTGAAAACCCTTTTTGTGTTTTTGACTTTTTTTAAGGTGCTGGGAACCCCAATTGCAAAGTTGCAATTGTAATGGGCAAAACCAAAACCTCCTCAGCATCCAGGTAAGGATTCCTAGGAGGTGCAAAGAGTGAGGAAGAGCTTGTTACCTGGAGGAGTTGCTGCTTACAAAAATCATGTTACCTGAAAGACTGTTAATTGCCTTGGTGGGTTGGGTGTGCTTGTGAACTGCAGGGGAGTCCCAAACCTCTACTGAGTCTGTTTAGGGAAAAATGCTGCTGGCCAGCTCCTGTTTTGCTGTCAGCTGCTGATGACTTTTCGCTGTCAGGAGCTCGCATCTGCATGTGTCCCCTCTCCGTGGCATGAGCTCTGGTGTTTGTGCAGCCCGGTGATAAGTTGGATCAGGAGGTTTTTAGGGATTCATCAGGTTTATCTTGGTCCCATTAGTTTTCTTCTGCATCAGTTGTTCAACCAACAACTATCTCTGGCTTACCGTTTATTACGTATGCATGTAAAACAGTTGACAAGAGTAAGAATTGCTTCCTTAAATCTAATAACCCCCAAACTTCTCTGAGCTTCCCTGAGCAGAATGAGTACAAGTGGCATGCCAGAGACCTGAAGGAGTCCACAGTGAAGCTTTTCTCAAGGTTGTCTGTTAGGGGTAGGGAGTTAACTTTAAAACATGGGATGTTTGTTATGTGAAGTTGTGTGAGCAGACAGAGTTTGCACAGCCTTCATCAGCCATACTCATTCCATTCCTGTATGTGTAAATACAGTAATTCCCTCTCCTTCTTTAAAATAAACATGTGCAATTCTCAATACCAAACTAAAGCTGCCTTTTAGTAAAACTTCTGCAAGTGACAAATAAAACGCTACGTGACTGATTCCATTAAAATCCCTCAGCTTATAATACTGGAGAGTTGGAACATTTCTATCTAAGTTGGATTTTAGCCCAAATTCCGCTGGTTATCTGCATGTTTCAGATTTGGCTAGGCTCCCTTGAGAAGTAGACAGTAACTCCCTTGCAGTATACAGGGTGGTGTGCCTGATGGCTGTGCACTGGCATCTGTTGAGCTCTTTGAAGCTGAACAGAAGTTCATGGAGAGCTTTGTGTGATACTTGAGACAGAATTCAGGCACCTGGATGTTGCCTCTGGTTCTGTGTGACTGCCTGCTGACCTTAAATACTCTGAAGGAATTTAAACGTGGCGATTCTTTTCCTAAACTATAGGCAAGCCAGAATGATGATGATGATGATCATAGAATCATAGAATGGCATGGGTTGGAAGGGACCCCAAGGATCATAGAGCTCCAACCCCCCTGCCACAGGCAGGGCCACCAACCTCAGGCCTGGATCTACACAAGGTTGCCCAGGGCCCCATCCAACCTGGCCTTGAACACTTCCAGGGATGGGGCATCCACCACCTCCCTGGGCAGCCTGTTCCAGCACCTCACCACTCTTTCTGTAAAAAACTTCCCCCTAATATCCAATCTAAACCTTACCTCCTTTAGCTTTAAACCATTCCCCCTTGTCCTGCCATTATCTGCCCTTTTAATGATGATGATGATGATGATGATGATGATGATACCCATGCCTTGAGAGCAAAAAAGGAATGTGGGGGGAGGCAAGGGGAAGGAAATGGGCTGGGTGACACGAAGTACTTGCAAAGAAGCGACAGAAGCAGTAGTTTGTTGGTCGTGGAGTGTTGGTGAATGGTGGTTCAAGGAGCATCAAAGCGCGGGTGCCACACCACATGCGGGCAGGATGGCTGCAGTCAGTGTAGGTAAATCTCAGTGTTGGCTTCACAGGAGAGCTAAACTGAGGATGGAAAATAAAATAAATTTTAAAAAAAGTGGAGAGGGGGAAGGGGGAGGCTCAACATTAATCGTAACTTGTGAATTTTGCCTTGATCAGGTACAAGCAGCACAGTATGATTATCGTTCCCATGGACACCCCAGGGCTGAAGCTGATCAGGCCCCTCTCAGTGTTTGGCTACCTGGGTAGGTGACAGCATTCACCAGCTGTATCAGTATCCATTTGTTAGCAGTCTCGGAAACTGCTGTAATCACAGAGTTGTAGGGGTTGGAAGGGACCTCGAGAGATGATCGGGTCCAACCCCCCTGCCAAAGCAGCTCCCTAGCTCATACTGCACAGACAGGTGTCCAGATGGGTCTTGAATATCTCCAGAGAAGGAGACTCCACCACCTCCCTGGGCAGCCTGTCCCAGGGCTCTGGCACCCTCACTGGGAAAAAGTTCCTCCGCATGTTGGTGCGGAACTTCCTGTGCTCCAACTTGCAGCCATTGCCCCTTGTCCTGTCTCCACAGACCACTGAAAAGGGGCTGGTCAATCCCCTCCAATCCATGCTTAAGATAATTGTAAACACAAATTAGGTCTCCCCTTAATCTTCTTTTCTCTAGACTGAACAGTCCCAGCTTATTCAGCCTCTCCTCACAGGGGAGATGCTCCAGGCCCTAAATCATCTTCGTAGCCCTGGGCATGAAGAATATGTGTATAGAAAAAGGGTTGGGAATTGGAGGCCTGTGGTTTTATCCTCCTTCGTTTCACCTGGCTGTTTTCTCTGTCCCTGTAGATGAGATCCACGGGGGACATTTTGAGATACACTTCAGTGGTGTGCGAGTACCCCTCTCCAATGTAATACTGGGTGAGTTTCAGTAATTCATTTGCAATACACACAGCAATGAACCCACCTGCATGAAAGAGTCATTTATGATTCACCAGAAGTTATTGTAAATGGCCAGTTTACAATGTCAGCTGGGCCAGGGGCTCAAAGGCATGGAAGAGGCAGCCCACCCTTCCTTTACCTGTCCACGTGCTGCTTGAATGTAACTTGCTTAGAGCAGAAAGGTGGAAGGGAGGAAAGCAGAGCAGCTCTAGCTGTCGTGTGCAAAGCACTTCCCTGAAGTAGAGCGAAGTGGAAGCAGTCAGTGGCGCTGTGACCTTTTGCAGGGAGAACTGTGCTCTCCTTTGCTCACTTGAGATTTCTCCTATTTCCTCTCTGCTATTTTTATTTCACTGAAAGAGCTTTCTCTCTTGAGTAGCCCTGGGACCTGGAAACCTCAAAGTCTTCCCCCCCCCCATTCTCATACCACATCTCACAGATGTATTTTTCAATGTACGATTACTAATGTAAATTAAATCAGGTGAATCAAAACCCCTCAGAAACCATCTTAGTGTGTGCCTTGTTGTCTAAGTATTATTAACTGTGGCAGTATAGACCTAGTTGGAGTAAACAAGCCACCGTTGTGCAAAACAAACTTTTCAGAAGTTTATCTGACTAGTTGCTCATCAGAAGTTCTATTATCAGACGTTTATCTGATAGTTGCCTTATCTCTGGTGCTATGAGGCCACTTCTGCTCAGAGCCATGGATTGTTTCAAGAGGGAATCACAGGGTCCACATGTGTCTGTTTTTCTTTCCAACCAGGTGAGGGCAGGGGCTTTGAGATAGCTCAAGGTCGGCTCGGGCCAGGCCGCATCCATCACTGCATGAGGTCCCTCGGCGTGGCTGAAACCGCTTTGCAGATCATGTGCCAGCGCGCGGCGCAGAGAGAGGCTTTCGGGAAGAAACTCTATCACCACGTAAGCATGTTCCCTCTTTGTTCACACCCTCCAGACACCACCCTTTGTTTTGCCCAGACAGACCCACAGGAGTTTTTGGCTCCTTGCAGTGACCTGGATATTCTTTGCTGGATTTGAATGCAGGTTTTGTAAGTGTGTTTCTTACTCTGCTTCCACCGATCGGTTTGGGCAGGTGTGTTGTTCAGGCGTAGAGCTTGCGTTGCCGTAGGTGCAATCTGAATTCACCAGTTTGGTGGTGAACTTGACAAGAACTTCTCTGATAAATTATTATTATTTCTACTTACACAGCGTGGCCTAATTGAGATTTTTGGTCTGGTCTCACTCTGGAATGGAAATACAGTTGTGTGAAAGAGAACTTGCTCTGAGAAGAAGATGTCAGTCTACTTCTTATAGGAACCATCAGCATTTTGTAGTTGGCTTATCATCACATTTCAAGTGTTCCTCAGCCTTATCCAACAGATAAGATTACTTTATTGGAAAAAAACAAGTCAAGGCAATGGAAAGAGGAAACTTAATGAGTGTCTGGCACAGGTTATAGAAAATTCTTTGTACAGATTCATTTTCCAGTCACGGCACTGCCAAACTTCCATTCATGACCGTAACCTAAATTAACAGGAGTTGGATGAGGAGCACTCCCATTTCTCAGAAGCTTGTTAAAGTAAAAATGCAATTTGATGAAGCTGGAGGCAAGACCTGGGGATCAGCTGCACGGACAGCTATGGGACAGCGAAGAGGTGATGCCCTCAGCTGCCTTGGGTGACCAGGCAACCCCAGGAGCTGGCTACAGAAGAGCGCATCGAACACCACCCCCCAGGTGCAGATCACCTCTGCTGGTGTGAGCTCAGCTGAGCCCCCAGACTTTGCACTGAAGCACCAGGGGCCTGTGCCTGGGGCTGGTTCAGGCTCCAAACAGCTTTTGCACTGCCAGGCAGTGCACAAAGGAGTGTCTTCTCCTACTTTGCTGTACGGGCTGCAGGGGGAGGTTAGTGGAGAGGAGCAGGGAAGGGCTGCCAGGAATGGAATGCTGTTTTGCTCAAGGCAGCTGCTGATTTGTCACCCATTCAGACAGATGCAGCAGGCACTACCCTGCAGCTGTTTGTGAGGTGCAGAATACACCCCTGGGAGGTTGAGCAAAACAGAACAGATTCCTCTCCCCTTTCACCCCCAGTTCTTGTGTATTGGGGCATGTTACACAGAGAGATGGTTCTGACTCTGGGTAGTGGGTAAAGTGGTGAGTAAAGTGCAGCCTTTGAAGGCCCGCATGGAAAAAAGGGTGAGCAGGCCCTGGGGCTAACCAGGAGAGAAGAGTGAACCAAAATCTGGAGATTCAACCCCCCTCCTTTTCCTCTTTCCTGCCAGGAAGAGAACTGCTCCATCTTTAACCTTTTCTTTCTTTCCTCCTGTTGGATCACGTGCACAGAAGTAGCTGTACTTTGCACAAGGGCATCTCTGAGCGATGGGACGTACACATGCTGAGGAAGGGGGCATCTTGCGTAGGGCAGGGTACCCAGACACAGGAGGAGGCAGCAGCTGACTTTCTGCTTGGTGGCTTTGCTCTCTGCAGGAGGTTGTAGCCCACTGGATTGCTGAATGCCGCCTTAGCATTGAACAGGCTCGACTGCTTACGCTTAAAACAGCCAGCAAGATTGACATGCTGGGCAACAGAAGAGCAAGAAAAGAGGTAAACTGAGGGTTCTGCAGTTTGATTTGTTGTTGGTGGGGGTGGGTTTCTGCAGCCTTAGGGTAGGAGTTGTGGATATGACCCCCTTGTGCATCCAGCTGGTTGAACTAGAAGCTAAAATGCGTTGCTGAACATTATCCTTCTAAGGGTAGAGCATAACTTCACATTACAAATACCTAGCCTTAAGATGTTCTTTTGGTTGTCATGAGATTAGAAAGCAGGCCCAGTGATAAAACTTTTATGAGATTAATATTAAAGCATTTAAAAATCAAAGAAGCTCAAGCACTGGTCACTTGTCGTGACATAATGAGGTTGATTTGGGCGATGCAAAGCGTTTTACCTTACCCAGGGAACAGGCAGAGCAGAGCTCTCCCCTATCAGAGAGGAAGGGGTGTACCATGAGAACCCATCCTTCTGCAGAACTGCTGGATGAGCATCTTCAGTTGCTTCTGAAACGCTTACTGATAACACAGGTCCTCTTGTCTCTCCAGGTAGCCATGACCAAAGTGGTTGTCCCACGAGCTGTGCTCAAAGTGATTGACTACGCTATCCAAGTGTGTGGTGGTGCTGGAGTTTCCCAGGATTTTCCTTTGGCTTCTATGTGAGTAAAAGGGGACATAGCTGCAGCTTCTAAGTGCCTCTTTGAAGACAGCTTTGTAACACCAGTTCATGCTGTTTCACCTCAGGTAGCCTGAAATATCGGTCCATCTGCCTTTATGTTGCACAGCAGAAAGAAAAGGCTTTTGGAATCCTAATGTAACTATATGCTCTGGCCTTTATAAACAAATTAAGTGGCAATGGACCTACACTACCTCTTAGCAGCAGCACAGAGGATTTGTTTGCACGGCTCCATCCTCTCCCCTCCGGCTGTAGGGAGAAGCAAGCCTTTAGGACTTCCAGCCCACACCTCTCAATCCTGCCACACAGCCTCACTGCAGGCCCCCGTAGCTCTTCCCAGAGGCTACAGTTAAGAGGACAGCTGCAGAATAAGCACCTCTGGCAGCTCCCGGTGCCTGCCTGGCTCCCTGCTGGGGCAGGACTAGAGACCCACCCCCTTATTCAGCTCTTACCCCCACAGGTTTGCTTATATCCGGACCTTGCGCCTGGCAGACGGGCCGGATGAAGTTCATCTCTCGACAATCGCGAGGTGGGAGCTGCTCGATCAGTCGAAGCAGCTAACAACAGCTAAGCTCTGACAGCAGCACTCAGGCACCACACATGGATGGAAGATTTCAGAAAGATTTGATCACTGCAATAACACTTCAGGTAAAATTAGGTGAAGCCAAACACTTGGTTCTAGCTTGGAGCACTACGTACTGTCTTACCCTTTACTTTCAGTGAGTACACCTAGTAATCAGAGCTCGCTTTTCAAAGCGTGCAGAGTGTCACATAAATGCCAGAGTGTGTCTGGGTTCTCTGTAACACTAAATAAAATCTATTTTCTAACAGGCCTAAAGTGCTTCATTTGCCCCAAACCAAAGCCCTCTTCATCCTTCTACTGTCAGCAGAACAGCTTCACCCAACTCCAGCTTATTGCAAGCCAGGATAAACTTTTGACTGTTGAGTAGATGACAACCACTTCAGGAAATGCCTTTCTTCTCCCTTGCTGAAGTTCAGCTTCAGTCCAGGCCCCTTCTCCTGCCCCATTCCTGCACTCAACTCTCCTCTTTCATCCATTTTATACTCGGTGGTTCCCTGACCTACCCTCAGATGAGCTATGGGGCAGCGCATAGCAGTGTGCCGGGTACCCCTTGTTTCTTACTCCTCTGCTCCATCACCTTACATTTTTCCTTCTGGGTGCCCCTTCTGTCCTCCCTTGCTTCTGTTCTCCCTTTGTGCACACTCCTGTCTGCCAGGCCCAGCTGCTCTCACCCTTCATAAAGGCATCTAAGCATCAGTGGCACCTTCCTCATGGAGGAGCTGAAGTTTTGGCTGGAGCCAGCAGGGGCTGGTCCAGGGCAGTTCATGGCCTCCTCTGCTACCAGGATAGGCACTTCCATTTATGTCTGCTAGACCTTTGGGAAGCTCTCGGAGGTCAGAGTTCCTCAGCTCTGCTGCTTTGTACAAGAGAATTGCTCACACAGGAAGAGAACAAGGCTGACCTGTGCCCTGGGTAGTTTACTGCCTCTGGAGAGTTAGGCCAAGTGCCTTCCAGCTTAGAGTTATCAGCAGTTTACCTCAGGAAAGCAGCACGCACTTTTCATACTAACACACCAACCACCCGAGCACCATGCTCGAGCCTGGAGACAGGAGGCCCTGCTTGGCTCAGTCTTCAGGATGAGATCCAAAGGGTGTTCCAGCTAAAGCTGCACAGTCAGGGTGGGAAAGGTTCAGAGGACCTGCAACTCAAAGCTTTCCACACATCAGTTTCTTGCCTCATATCAGTTCGTTACATCTAAGCCCACAATTATCTCTATAGATAATAAAGCAATAATTGCTACTTATATTTCTACCCATCTTGGATATATATCCATCTTTTGCTTCCTGGGAAGTTGAGAACATCAGCAAGCAGCTGAGGTGCATTTCAAATACAAAACCACCTGCAGGGCCCCACTGCAGGTGGTTCAGGAGTTGTGCTCCAGGCTGTCACAACTCCACAGCGTGCTTTCCCAAGCAGTAATACCCCACACCCTGTCAGCCTCACTCCAATTAAGGTCTCAGACAACCCTCACCCCTCACCCCTTCAAACAGCTACATAAGAACACCACCTTTCTCATTAACAAGGCTCTTAATTCCCTTTATTTTAAAATTTTATGTACATATGAATGATCTGTATAATGTACACTCAATATAGAAAGTTTTTATATACTGGATAATGTATAGAACATTTCACAATTACACTAATTTGTTACATAACATGTCAACTTTAAGGTTTGTTTTTTGTTGGTTTTTTTTTTTGCTGAAGCTTTTGTCAATTTGGTCAAGCCAGTTACACACATGAATGTCTAATGCCTTTGATCTCAGGAAGATAATGTTAATGATTAAGGACATCAGTGAACCGGTGCAGGGCCAAACCCTTCGCGAGTCAGGTTTGATGGGAGTGATCACTTCAGACAGGGAAAAGAAGGGGTGCCCCTTTTTCAGGGGGGGTTGGTGAGGTCAAGGTGATTTTAGCCCAATTCCTCTAGACTGTAGCTCAACTCCAGTCATGCTAATTCATAAAATATAAAAACTAGGAAAAAGTTTGATTCACAGTCTTGTAAACAAATATAAAGGAACAAAATGTGCTTACGTACGACAAGAACAAAAATATTCTTGTGTACCCATATCAGCTGATCCACAGAGTGCTTGTGTTACAGTGTGACAGTTAGAATCACCCACTCTTTTCCTAAAAAAACAAACAAAAAAAAAAACAGTCATAGAAAAAGGAATAACACTGTCATTGAACGCTCGGAAAGGCAGTAAGTTCACTTCAACGCGTCGGAGGAAAGTGCTGTTCCTCATCACTGGCCAGCCTGCCTTTCTGTCTCTTCCACAAGAATTTCCAGTCCTTAGCTGACATCTCCCACTTCGTTGTCTACCGGGGGTGGAACGTTGGGCATTACAGATGATGTCGTCCCTGCAGTAAGGTAACCAGCAACTCCAGGGCCTTTCAGGAAGGAAACAGAATACTGGGGATTAGTTTTGATTCTAAAGAGTGATTGAACAGCTTTATTCCCTCTGGTAACACTCAGATGCCTCATCCCAATCAACCAGACACCATAAACAAGAATGTTGAGGAGTTTGGGGTGTGGATTCTTTGGAATCTCAGAATACAGGGAATTCTGGCATCCGAGCCCACTGAACACCCTGTGGAGACCACTCGCACTCGGCATTTTTTACTCTGATGTGCCAAGTCACAACAGAATCCCAGCACTCTCCAGCTCCCCTTCCCCTGTGGAAAGGGCAGTAAGGGGTGGGAGGAGGTAGTCTCCCTCTGCTAAGAAAGGGAGCTGCTGCAGAAGTGCAGTATGTCCAGGTGTGCATTCCTCTACTGCTCTCTATACCCAGGCTTTCAGTGCTGCAAAGGCTTTCCCATCTCCACAGCTAAAGGAAGCCTGATGCACTGCTCCCTGAACCAGCAGAACTGCCTTATGCCTGTCTAGGCAGCTCTTTGTGCCTCCGGGTAAGGGGCAGCATTATTGGGGCACACAGAGATCTATCTGTGGCGAAATTTATTCATTGCCTATGTCAGTTACTGGAAGGGTGTCAGTTTGGCACTGCAGACAAAACCCCTCTCCCTGGGAGCTTGGGGTTTAAAATGTAGTCACACAGAAACTCTGAACATACACAATACAGCCTCAGGCTGCAGCACGAGGTGTTTCAACAGCGACTCTTATCAGACTGATCAATCATTTGCAGAAATCTGCAGACACACATGGTTCTCCATCAATACAGTGATCGGCTCGGGATTACACCTTCAGCCTGCGCTGCTACTGTTCCACATGGCACATTCAGCTGAGTCCCTGACTCCCCCCTACTCACCCAGTCCTCCCAACCCTACTATCCCTTTGTGCTGCACCCTCTCCTCGCAGCACGGCCTGGAGCCAGACCACCAGAGCCCTGCTTGTCTCCTGGCAAACAGCCCCACGCCATCCCTGCGAGCCGCAGAGTAAAAGCAAGCAGTGCCTTTGGTGGAAGAAACCTCTCTGGCTTCAGAGGGGAGACTCCTCCGGGCCAGACCAGACCCACTTTTCTGCGTCCTAGTGCAAACATTCCACTCCTCCTCTCATCCCTCAAACTCTTCCATTACAGAGGATTGGTTCCTAAACATGCCTCAACCACCTAATTCATGTCTAGTACCAGCACATCTCAGTCACTGCAGCTGTTCCTTTTCTGCTCCCATATGCTCAACAGCAACAAGTTTATGGGTGCTCTGCAGCTCAGGACCACCCCTTTGTTACCGTTCTAGGACATGCAGCTATTACTTGGAATGCAGCAAGTGCAGCGTGCGGTTTGCAAGATGGTATCTACCTGCTTTAGAGAGCTACACAGAAGTTAGCAAGCTGCCTGGCAGAGCAGATCTAAAGCCCACTTCTCAGGTGAAGGGGACTGCTGCCAGTTAGAAGGGAAGGAGAGGAGACACCTGAGGGAAGAGAAATAAGCAAGGGAAGTTTCAAGGGAAGTGCAAATAGCAAAGCAATTTGAAGCAAGACATAAAAGGCAGAATACAAGGTTAAGGCAGAGTTAAAAATAAAGCTTGCAGTTTGGTTTCCATCTGTTCTTGGCATTAGTATGGCATCTCCATTCTACATTTGCAAGTGCTTGGCCATCAGGCAACTGAAAGGCAGCAGAGGCCTTCAGGCAGCAGGGTAGCTGTACTGCACCCAGCTGCAGGCCTGGCAACGCCCAGAATGGTTTCAGTTTTCCGCCAGCAGTCAGCCAGCATTTACCTCATTTCTCATTTATAATGTTTATGAAGTACCAAGGAAATCTGGCACCAACTGATTCAAGTGTTCTGCATCAAAGTGACATTAAGTGGTGCAATAAACAGAAACCTCCTGGCCAGAGCTAAAGCACTGAGTCTTTTCCACATGGAAAGACACACCAAGTGTTGCGATGTACCCACTCTTGAAGTATTAAGCATCTACTTCTACACTAATTCCCAATATGAGAAACTCCTGCTTTATTTTCTCAAAATACATGCTACTATCTCCCAAGAAAGTTTTTTTCTGTCTGCATGCCCATCTGATTAACTCAGGCTCAAGAGCTTCACCAAGATTCCAGTATTGGGATAGAGGAGGAAGCTCCACCCGGCACACAGAGGTGGGTCATACTGACTTGTCACAAGGCACTTTAAATCCTTACCCAGGAGGCTAAGCTGGTAACACCACATGATTGTTCAGGTATCAAGGGGTCAGACATTCACATTGTGTGGGGCTTGAGACAGTCTGCTATGATGTCATTGCATCACTTGCTAGGTCTGAAAGCATTTTATCTGTGACAGCAAAGTTTTGGACTGTTACATTTTTTTACTCAAGTGCTGCATGGGAGCAAAAGAAGAACTGGAATTTGCTTTGCTTTGATGCAATTAGTCCAGGATTATGTCCACACCATGCCACAGAAGAAAGTCTCCACTGCAGGGAAGTTCCTGTCAGTTGCTATCCTTTGCATGCACCCAGCACATGCAGCCAGAACTCTTCTATGCCACTGGTGGGGCTGAGGTGGCCCCAGAGGAGCGTGTGAGTTTATGCTGCAAGTACAGGCACGAGGCTGTTCCCACCAGCAAAGGGCCCTGCAGAGCACCAAGCGGCTGGAACAGGCCTCACGCGCTGGGGTGATTTTAAGGTTCAAACCCTTCCACCAACACACAACTACAAGGACTACAGAGACTACCTGATTTTGAAGAAAGTTGACTCATCCTCCCCCAACCTTGGAAAACAATATGTTCTAGAACTTAAGTAGCCTGATCCTGAGACAAAGTGAAAAGTTCCTGTCATTCAGCAGTTGCAGTTCCATCTCTGCTTTGTTACTACAGGGTACTTGCAAGACTTGGCCAGTGCCCAGATTCCGTTGCTCTGATACTTTACAAATAGGTACAGCAAAGACTATCCAAAGAAATACATTCTTGACCACAGAAAGAAAATGTTTGGCTTTGGTGAAGTGTTTTAAAAGCTTACTGTGCTCTTACAGCACTGAACGTTTGGGCCACCTGATGGCACTAGATGCTGAGGATAAACATTGTCCCCAGAGCCAAGTCTGACAATTAAGTAACAGTTTAGTGTGATCCAGGACATAGATAGGAAAAGGTTGCCAACCTGTGAGGTATCCTGCTGTTTGTGTCTCAGAAATGAACAAGTCATGTTTCTGATCTTTGAAGGCACTCCACACCGAAGAACGAGACAGGATTTCATTTACCTACAGCATTTGAAGAGATTAACACAATGAGCAAGTGACATTTGTCATGTTCTAGGGGAAACAAGCAGCTCCTTGTCCAAACACAAACCATTGTGGAAGGATTACCAAATCACATGGCAGTACTTTAGGCTGCAATACAAGGCAACCACTTTCCAAGGGGACTGCAGCAACTTGCTTTTCCACTGGGATTATGCAGCCAAACACATAGTGCAGAAGGTTCACAGAAAAGTCATTTAGTAGCTTGACTTTCTCCCTCATTCCTCTGGCAACAAGGAGGAGCAACCCTGCAAGCAGCCACTTGCCAGGCATCTGGAGCTGTGGTAGAGCAGGACTCTTCCTGTGCTACAGCAAGACAGGGACAGCTTGGAGGAAAAGACCTATTCCCACTTCCCTTCCTCTGAGAAAGCTTCCAGCACGGTAAGAGAACGGCACCAAGAACCTGCACGGTTACGGGGACCAGTTTACTAACTTGGATACACATCCATAACACTGCTACAGTTGTCTTCAGTATTACTTATCCAGGAAGCAAAAAAAGCATTTACGTTTCTAAGAGAAGTTCTGAAGAGCTGTCAGGAGAAACCTGTGAGCTCACACAACATTCCTGCACTTGGGATTTGCTTTTTTCACCAGTGCTTTTTGCATGTATTGACACAGGAGACGGAGACATTCCAACCCAGAGAGATTTCATAGTTACAGGATGTCAGTGTTTTAGGTGGAACAATGCACAAGACAGCTGTAAGATCAAACAAGAGATGTTCAGCCTCCCAAGTGTGCAAATCCCAGCTAAGGGCTCGCCAGTACTTACCTGTTCTCCAAACTGCAGGCTGCGAGACATGGATTTCAGAGTTTTAACTATCTGAGCTTTTGTTGCAGATGGGCTTTCCAGGCTCTCAAGACCAATACCTTCGAGCAGCTTTAGAAGATAAGGGACCAAATCTGCTTTCAAAGCCTGCAAATATACTCAAATGAGTGGTCTTAACGTGGACTAGGAAGTCCCATACAAATGTTTTACGTTGCCAGCATTAGTGTGAACCAAAAGGTGCCACCAGCTATTACTAAGCACGTTTAGGCTTGGCAGTGAGCTACACAAATACATACAACAGAAAGCAAAGATACTGTCCAGCAGTTCTGCTCTGTCTAGGTGTAAACCAGTTGAATTGGCTGGCATGCTAGCGTTATGCTCTCTCAGCAGACATGAGCCACCACTACCCTACACGTTAAGCTTCAGCACACTGTGTATAATACTCCAATAATCTGTGGATGTGTCTGCATTTTGGATAGAGGACTAACCTCTGACTTTTCCAGCATGAAAAGCATAGTAGACAGCTTCTGGGTACCTCCCAGACACTGAGGTTGGACAGTACCTCTGTTCTTACAAGCAGATTAGGCAGCTAAATGCAAACCCACATTTTTACAGACTGAGAATGTGCTACTTACTTGGGCTACTAAGTCATTCTGTTCCTTCTGGAACATTCGATTAAGTGCCTCGCAGGCTACACCAACGATATCCGATCTCTTCTTCATCCCGTTCATGAGAGGGCCAATGGTCTCTAGCGACGCCATCGCTCGAACACAAAGCTGGGGACACACAGAAACACCCAGAGGACTTTATTTTACACTAAGCTTGACAAGCTATGGCAGATACAGTCAGACAAGACTATATATTTCAGTGCCTTTTATCTATCAATCAATTCCATTAGCTAGAAGTTCCTGCTTATCTGATACACAGTACTTAATAGTTAGAATAGGGACCTTCTCTGATCCCTGCTGAGCAGTGCAAATGGCTCCAGTTAGGCTTCTCTCTCCCCTTGAGCACCAAGTGATTCTGTACCTCATTGTCAGACAGTATGTGCATGACACGAATGGCACTTTTTGGAATGGCATTGTTCTTGTGATTCATAGCTTGGATTATCTTGTGAAGATGGCCAAGCGGAGGAACTTGATCAGCTAGCTGAGGCTGGGCACTGAACAGGCACACAGTTGCTGTGGTAATGGTTTCTAAAGTTTCCCCCTGCAGAGAACCAAAAACCAACAGAGAAACGTGACTCAGTAAAGCCCAACACAAACACCACAACAACATTTCTCCCTTGTTCTACATTACAGACTTTTTCCCTAAAGCTTTTATCACTTTGAAATTGTTTTAACAGGTCTACAAGAGCAGCAGACATTCACTACTTCCATGAACATGTGTCTCAGGCACTTCTAAGCACTATTTCCAGTACCTACAGAAGCCAGATCTGGCTCCAGCATCTTTGTGATAAAGCTGTCTGTTGCAAGATAGCTCCCCCCCTCCCACAAGCCTAACTGTCTAAATCCTCTTAAAAATTCAGTTTTCAGTAATATCAGGAAGTCACTGACTTAAACATTGCTCCTGTTCAAGCTGTAACACATTAGTTCTACTGCATTACACTAACAGGTGGCAGCCTTGTATAAGTGACATAATTTACACCACAGTGGGAAGTTAGTGCTGCAGAAGGACATTAGGAGCAAAGGCCTGAACATTTTTAGGCAGTGTAGAACAAGTGCCATTTTCTCATGCCAGTCAGTCATGAAATAATTAAAGACACTCCATTTGTTAAGCCTCACCTCTACCACAAAATAAGCTCCTAGGACTTACTGAAGCGATTACTGTGGCTTCAGGGACTTTATAAGCACTACTCACGTTCAAAAATTGCCTAAACACATCCACATACCTTCACAGAGTCACAAAGCAGCAACCAACACACATCCAACCACTACACCTAACACTGCCAAGCCAATCTAAACCATCTCCCTAAGCACCAAATCTACAGCTTTTCTCAGTACCTCCAGGGTTGGCAACTCAACCACTCCCCAAGGCTTGACAGCCCTTTCAGTGAAGACAGTTTTCCTCGTCTCCATGCTAAATCACATGCTAAAAGAACAGCAGCTTAAGGCTGCTAAATAAAATTCAAAAATAATGAGAAAAATCATCTTACATGGGGGTTATTTTTCTCCAGTAGTTCAGTAAACTTTTCCAACAGTGCAATGAGGAATTCTCTTGGTTTCCGTAAAACCCAGGCCGGCTGGGCAATAAAAATCCTTAGGAAGACTCCCCCCACTGAAAGTTCACCTTCAGCCTCACCATACACCACAGCAAAGTCTTCAGGCAGCTGTTGGATTGCAAAGTAGGAGGAGTTACTGGGAAAGGTATTTGAGAGAGCTGCAATTGCTTCTTTAACATCATGACTTTAAGTGGTAAGGACCACTGAACTACTCTATTCTCCATAGCTGAGCTGTGCAAGGCCAATAAGCACTTCACCTTGAAGAAACACGAGGCAATAAACAAAAGTAGAAAGAACAGCACAGGCAGCACGACTACAGTGGACTTTTCTTTCAAGGACACCAAGTAACTGAGTCTACAACTAGTGGTAAACACAAATTCAAAAGTAGTACCAGCAAGGCTGATAAAACAGCCCTTTCTTTCTTGCACACATCAGGGGAAGGTTTCTCCCCATCAACTCGAGGACTTTTCCAGTCTCCATCAGGATTTCAGTAGCCAACCTGCCTGTGTTTAGGAGCTGAACTACAGCACCCTTGTGGAGTCCTGTCTGACCTTTCACAGATAGTGGGAAATGCTAAAGACTGAAACATTTCACTGACTAACCTCACAATGATAGAATGCCTCAGGACAATATAGCTTGAGGCTCAGGGGCTTGCTAACATTCCTGAACATTTGCCAACTTTACTAACAGCTATGGAATAAGCAACAGGACCTTTTCCAGAAAATTGGTATTCTCCTTTGTGCTGACTTTTGGTAAGTTTCAGACTGACCTGAGCAGTCAGAAAATTCAGAGTATTACTGGCAAAACCCCTTGCCAGTAAAGTGTGATTTCAAAATACAAAAATCAATTTAATGCTCAAATAGTTCTGGTAGCAAAGCAGTGAGTTCCTGTTGGTGCTTTAAGAGGAAAGCCTGTCAGGGAGTTACAAACATGCATATAGGGTCAGCTGGCTTACAGTCTCCCTGGACACACCCAAAGCAGAAGCAATATACTTTTACCTTCCAGTTAGTGTCAGGGTTGTCCCTCTGAAGTTTAAAGTGCCTTTAAAAAGAAAGTAAGTTTTAAGAAGCAGTAAAAGCAGCAGTCATCTTCCCTACTTGACACCTCAGTCTCCCTCCATCATTGCAGAGTGGTTCCAGTTTCTAAACCCCAGTTTATCCTCATTGTAACCCCTTCCCAATTCTTACAGCAGCGAGCAAATCCCTGGACTGTACACAAACTGCACTTGCATTGGAGTGACAAGTACAATATACATAGGGTGGACAAGTTGCTTTTGAAGCCTGGCTTACAAGGATTCTGCTTTTTAGAGGCAGAGCTCTGCTTGGCAGCTCTTCTGTAGCAACTCTGGTTTACTGCTGCTAAAAGCCTCTCAGCTATGGAAGTGCTGAGTCAGCACATCTCCACTTACTCAAGCATCATTTCCCGAACTGTTGTTGATACTCTCTCCCTGGAGTTGTCATTCCAAATTAACTCAGGATTTTCATGAGTTCCCTCAAAGATATGAACAGCAGCTTCAGGGTTGTCCCTCATGGCATCCATGAAGACTCCAGGTAAAAATTTCATTAGAGTAATTCTAACCTAGAAAGGATGAACAGGATTGACATTCAGTATATCACACTGAAAGCTAACAGCCAGGAAAGGAGAGAACTCTAGGAAGTCCAATTATTAGTAAAGCTATACTGCCAACTGCTAGAACACATCACCACAAAATAAAACAGTGCCATCATTTTAAAAAGCAATAGCCAAGGACAGGTCTGAACTCTAGGTATTAGTTAGCATTGTTACAAATGGAGACCAAAGTGCTTAGAGTAGTTACAATAAATACAACTGCTTCTTCAACTGTGCACAGAGAGTCAACCCTTGTGAACAAAGCCAGACTGCTCTTCAAATTAACATTTCAGTCACAGAAAAGGTTTGATTCTTTTTGTTTTGTTTTATCTTTAGAGAGGCCGGCAACATCAAAATAAGAGTTTCAACAATAGCTGTTAAGAGTCTTACCTTTGGGCCCACCAGCTTATCTGCAGTCATTTTGGCAAAGAGTTCTGCTGTTTGGGCTCGGACTTGTGGATGAGTTGAGTTGCAAAACATGTCTAATAAGTAGATTAAAGCACCTGTACAATGAGATAGGAAGAGAGCCACGTTCTTTTTCTGGTCACAAGTAGTATGAATTCCCCAATTCCACACTGATTGCTCTAAAGCAATGAGTAAAAGTGAATACAGTGGCCAAATCTAAGTGCAGTGCTGCAGAAACATCTGCTTCCACTGCTGTACTGTACCTTTTGCCATGGCTTCTTTAATTATTTTTGTGCTCGATGTCAAAGCATACAAAGTCTCAAGGACGAGCTGCCGGCCTGTCAAAGCAGAGAGCACGGAAACTTTGAGCTGTACAGACTACTAACTAACCAAAGATGAACCAAACTGATCTTGACAGAAAGCTGTATCAAAACTGCAACAAAGCTTGAGAATCATAGAATGGCAAGGGTTGGAAGGGACCCCAAGGATCATAGAGCTCCAACCCTCCTGCCACAGGCAGGGCCACCAACCTCAGGCCTGGATCTACACAAGGCTGCCCAGCGCCCCATCCAACCTGGCCTTGAACACTTCCAGGGATGGGGCATCCACCACCTCTCTGGGCAGCCTGTTCCAGGACCTCACCACTCTTTCCCAGAGGAGCTAGTTAAAAAGGTACACACACACACAATTGCAAGCTCAGGAATTTCTGGCTAAATACAGTTAGCTAAGGAATGTCAAATCAATCACACACCTTATGGCTTCCTAACTTCCCATTACCCCAAAGCCCATGAAATACCATGCAATTCAAAAACTACTCAAATATCTGCACTTCAAATATTTCAGCTCTCACAGATTACATAGAGTATTTTTTTCCACAGATTACTCTTTTTTTAAACCATCCTCACTGAAACACTCTTTTAAGCTAAAACTCTGCAGTAAGCTCAGCCAGCTGCACTGTAATTAAAATAAACCTTTGTCTTGCAAGACCATGAACTATATGGTACGTACTTGAAGGTAAGGAATGCAGGAGAGCCAGTAAGTTAGCAAGAACCACTGCCTCAGCAATGTTGTTCACACATTCTTGGTTACTTGTTACTATGTTCACTACCTGTAAAAGACCAGAAACAACGCTGATTATATTCCAGCTGTTCAGACATCATGAAGAAGTTGCAGAGTATGAAGAAGCCAGTTACCTCACTGGTCAATACAGCTAATGTTTACAATGTTTATTCCTGCCACAGCGTCTTGTCACCTCAAGGAAGAAGGGAGGTAAGTCACAGGCAGGAAGATTCAAGGAGGACTGACACCTTGGAACCCAAATCTTGATACTTTTTAGGTGCTGCTCCAACAGTTACACAGGTTTGGTTATGCTGATTATACAGAGCATTGAGTGGGGTACAGGGTGTGTATGTTGTTTTTTGGGGTTTGGTTGGGTTTTTTTACCTCCAGAGCCAACTGCTGCACCTGGCCAGCTCCATGAACACGCAGAAGGGAGAATATCAACTTAAAGTGACCTATGCATTCACACTCAGAACCTGCAAGATACCAAATAAGTTATTCTGTTTGTATTGGACAAAGCACTCAAAGGCCATCCTCAGTCTGCACTTCAGGAGAGATGTGTTAAAGACTACCTGTCTGTACAAAGCCTGCCACTGTAGTTACAACAGCTCCTATAGGACAACACTTGCTGCAGAACTAGAAAGTCTCAGGTCAACAACATTTCAAAAGGAGAGGCTACTTCCCCGCCTCCAAGGCAAGGAGCTGAGCTAGTTCCTGGACTACCCAGTTACCTGCATTCTTATAAAATAACTAGGCAAGTTCAGTAATTTTTTTGATCATTGATCATCAGTATTTCTTGTCTTCAAATACGCTTGTCCTTTCCAATTCTCCCAGCTCAAGAGTAGGGCCTGGGGCGTTAACAGCTGCCTTCAGGATGTGAATCTAGAGAACTCTGAGACAACCTAACCAGCAATTACCAGAAGCTGCCACAGTAACACAAGTTGCTTTTAGAACCAACATGTAATACAGCAGGAAAGTGTCCTAATTGTGTCTTGGGTTTTCCAGTCTGCCAATAGATCTTTGCTGGTTTTAGCTGCCACTCTTGCTTCCCCTCATGCTTTAGTAAAGACCTTGACATATTCCCAAGTGTTTACTAGTACGTAGTACTCTGCTAAAGGAGTTTTTTGATGCAAGGAAGTTTAGAAATCAGTTAAAAAGACTCTTCAAAGGATTATAGAAATTTTCATCCAAGAGGTTTAAGTCCTCCTGGCAACAGCAGGCCAGAATTAATGTTTCAAAGAAGAAACTAGGTGAAACTTGGATTTCACACAAACCTTAAAATTCTACTGATGATGTTCTCCAAGAAAACAAAAACCCCACACTTATATGGCTTAACAACACTGAAGTCTCTTAGCCAGGAGAACAAGCAAGCTGAGTTTGAAAGCCTACCTGGGTTGTGTTTTATCACGTTTCTCAGAGCCTCCAGGGCCATTTCAACTCTCCGTAGCCGATCTCCATGTTGATTGGACTCTACTTTCCCCGTCTGTGTTATTGCCATCAGAGTATGAAGATACTGTGCTTGTGAGCCTATGTAATCCAAGAGGCTAGCAGCAAATGCTTTAGGAAGCTTTGAATTAGAAAGGAGAGCATTTTTAGATGTGTGATACAACAGTATTTGCACCAGAAGCAAGTGTATCCAGCTCTAACTTTTCCTACGTTTCACATATCTTTTCCTTCCAGACAGGAAACACTTTTCTGTTATGATGACTATAACATCTGGAGCACATTAACCCTGTTTCTACATAAACATACCCTTAGAATGCTGCTACTACTTCAACAGCACTCTTGAGGTGTTTGTTTGTCCATACATATAGATGGACAGCAAAGCCACTAGGCAGAATCACTACCTCCTGGAATTACTGAATCAACCAGAGTGCCTACAGTGCAAGCCTGTAGAGAAAAAGCTTTAAGGTATCCAAAGCAGCACATGTCACAACAGGCTCATTGTTCTTTTAATTTGTTCTGCTCCAATAAAGAGATATCACATAACATGCTGATCACGTTGAAGGAAGTTTCCATAAGATACTGTATTTTCTGCATTCTGTTTACACTGAGATAAAGAGAAGTAACATTCCAAACACAAGTTTCAGCAGGAAGGGTTTAGCTACATCTCACCTCTAGTTGGAAGGTAGGGACCTCATTGTAGACTCTAACAAAAATCTCCCCCACAATAAGTTCTTTTGCATGATCACTGAAGACGAAGTCAGATCCAAAGCTCTTGTCACAATCTCCCTTTAAGCAGAGATAAGCAGCACAAGCTCAGACAGAAAATAATCTTGTAGACAGTGTAAAGTTGTAACTCAATACTGAAACAGACAATACTTGCACAGAAAGAAACAGAAGCTTGGAACAAAACATTACAGGAAATAAACAAGCAAACTCAGGATTTTTGCTTCCTTTTTAAGAAAAAAAGTGACTTAAGAATAGACAATAGATACTTGTCTTAACCATACTGCATTACAAGAGGATATGTCAAAACATGAGAGTTTAAATACCTCCCCCCTCCATTTTTTTTTTTTTTTTTTTTTTTACAGTAAACAGTATCTTACTCTCTTAATCATGCTTTCTTGTTGAGATTCCAAAAACTCAAGTAATTCAGCTCTTGTCCCATTGTTCCAGATCAAGTAGGGGTTCTCTGTGTTACTGTTAAGCATCTTCAGAGTCTAAGAAATAAGGAATTTAATGTGATAACATGTTTACAACGGTTTGAGATCATTATGCACAGTAATCAGCAGGTTTCATGAGCATAGTTAATCCAGCCTAATCAACAGTTTCACAGACCAATTTTGTAAGTGAACTTAAAACATCAAGTTTCCCCCATACTAAAAACCCAGTAGGCTTATTTGGTACAGCACAACTCATGTTTTCTTTTTTCTTTACTCTGCTTTGAGCCACAGTTATTTCATATTCTCCTTCTATTTTCTGCTCATGAGCAGCTGCTATCTGCAGTTATCTCTTTGTAGATCCCAGAATCACAGAGTCGTAGGGGTTGGAAGGGACCTCAAGAGATCATGGGGTCCAACCCCCCTGCCAAAGCAGCTCCCTAGCTCATACTGCACAGACAGGCGTCCAGATGGGTCTTGAATATCTCCAGGGAAGGAGACTCCACCACCTCCCTGGGCAGCCTGTCCCAGGGCTCTGGCACCCTCACTGGGAAAAAGTTCCTCCGCATGTTGGTGCAGAACTTCCTGTGCTCCAACTTGCAGCCATTGCCCCTTGTCCTGTCTCCACAGACCACTGAAAAGGGGCTGGCCAATTCCCCCTGCACCCCATACTTAAGATATTAATAAACATTGATTAGGTTCCCCCTCAGTCGTCTTCTCTCCAGGATGGCTTCCTTGACACCATTTTTAAAGAGAAGCTTAACTTTTGCTCTCCATTATCATTATACCCTTAAGCCTTGAACAATTATTTTAACCTCCTTACTCCCATATTTGATTTGCAAATAGTATCTTATACAGCACTGCTCCTGTCCATAGTGTTCTAAGGCTGAAACAGTTTCTTTTCCTTGCAGTTATTCCAACTGCAAAGAAAAACTGTGCTGTTGGCTATATCAGGTTGGTCTAAGAGACTTCAGTGTTTTAGAAGTGACCCAGTGATTGATGGAAGAGAGTTTTGGCCAACAGATGCTTACCTCAGTAGCACTGACCACAGCGAGTTTCCTTGCAATATAGGGTGTCAACATTCCAGACAAGCTTTTCCTGATCATTGGGTTTTCAGGTGTAGCTTGCTCTTCTGAGAGATACCCTCCAAGGCGACTCAAGGCCAGGAGACTGAGCTTTGCAAGGCTATTTGCTACCTCCTGAAAAATACAAAGATAGTTATAGGAAAAAAAAAAAAGCTAGAGTTTACTGAACCAGTATCAGAACATTTAGAATGTTGTCAAACGCTTCTGCAACAGAATAATCAGAACTGGTGTTCTCTAACTGCATCACTCATTATGCACTGACATCTAATAAAACAGTAAGTGCTGCAGAACAGTGCAGCACAATCTGTGTTGCAAGCAGTTACACATAAGCACTGCCAGGCAGGAAAAACTGGGGCACCAAGATGAGCTGAAAACTACAGAGGCCTTCTAGTGTAATAGTTTCTGACCAGACAACAGTTCCTGCTAGCAAAGTCAACTATCAGCATAAGCCTTTTATGACAGTGATACAAGAGTTAATGACTACACTTGTATCAGGCTTATGCTGATAGACTGTTAAAAGCTCAGCTCACCCAGTAGCTGAGAAGAAATGCCATTATTAGAGGGTCACCATTTTAGGAAATGGAAGTGTGAAGCCATTTACATGGCTGAGGGGCAAAGGGACAATACAGTCCTGAACTAGACATTTCAGATAAGTTCACGGTATCAATTTAGTTGAGCCTCAAGAGAAAAGACTTTCTTCTGATAGCACAGATTTCTATCAACAATAAAGAGTAAACCAGTGAATCTCTTGCATTAAGTCCATTAGAAACTACAGGTTTTTGCAGCTTTAACATTTGTGTTCAAAACATGAGCTGCTCTTTCAAAACCAAGAAAAACAAAACCCAAGCAGTATTTGACAGTACTGCACAAAAATCGCCTTCCAAAACTGCTCTGTTAACATTACTGTTCATGGATTTCAGCAATTTTAACAAGCATTCAGATGCACTTCTTTGGTTAAAAAAGATGGCAAGCAACTGCCACTGGAGTTTGAAAGCCTGCATCTTGTTAATGTTACCTGGTGGTTTGAATCTTCACTCTTCTGAATACCGCTTTCCTCTAGCGTGTAGTCGTAGTTGAAGAGGTAACCCAGCAAGTACCAGAGAACTCCGGCCTGGAACAAGTGCGTCTGTAGCCAGTAATCTATGGCGAAGGAGCTAACACACTCGACGCCCAAAGCAGCGACTCGTGGTATATTCTGAGAGAGGAAAAGAGTCTGGCTTAGTACTTGTGACCAAAGCAAGCCAACTAGCTTCTTTACCAAACACTTAGAGGCAAAACTTGCAAATTCTAGAGTACTCCCTAAGCAGCACAGAAATGAAAATTGAAGTGGACAGAATCATAGAATGGCAAGGGTTGGAAAGGACCCCGAGGATCATAGAGCTCCAACCCCCCTGCCACAGGCAGGGACACCAACCTCAGGCCTGGAGCTACACAAGGTTGCCCAGGGCCACATCCAACCTGGCCTTGAACACTTCCAGGGACAGGGCATCCACTACTTCTCTGGGCAGCCTGTTCCAGGACCTCACCTCTCTGTAAAAACCTTCCCCCTAATATCCATTCTAAACCTTCCTTCCTTTAGCTTTAAACCATTCCCCCTTGTCCTGCCATTATCTGCCCTTTTAAAAGTTGATTCCCCTCCTGTTTATAATCTCCCTTCAGGTACTGTCAGCCTACAATGAGGTCCCCCCGCAGCCTTCTCTTCTCCAGGCTGAACAAGCCCAGCTCCCTCAGCCTCTTTGTAGGGCAGGTGCTCCAGCCCTCTAACAACATCTGCAGCTGAATTTAACTATCTACTAGCCAAAGATCATAGCTAATTAGTCAGCAGCCTTCAAAGGGAGAGTATTTGAATAGTTATTTCATTGTATTGATTAGAAAGGAGCACTGATTAACAGACAAATAAATATTCAGGAAGATGGCAGAGATTCCCAGGTGAGCTTTTTATGGCAATACATGCCTTCTGCAAGAACTAATGAACACACAAGCATCTACATACTATAATCTAGTTTTAGAGCCTTCTGTTCACTATTTTTCTATGGTCTTGTTTTCACATACTCTGTAAGAAAAGTCCAGGACAAAATTCAGCACTACATAACATGAAGTAAGTTCTAAAGAATTTAAAGGCAACAAAACTTCTTGAATTCTCTTCCCAGAGTTTATGCTGATTTAGGAGTCCACCTGCTTATGTAAGATCAAGCTCTACTGTACTTAATCAGCAGATAAAAGTACTAAACTATTCGGCTAGACATATCAATTAAAAAGCAGAACTAGTCAAATCTTTATAGTGATTGCATTTTAAGTCAACTAAATAGATTCAAACACAAGTGTTGGGAACAAGGCAGTATATTTCTTATACCATAGTAATTAGCTGGGATTTTACAGAAGTGTTAGATTCTTCTCTAAAATTGTCATGTCTCTCTTAAAAGCAGAACGTTCCCAACACCATTTACCAGTTAAATACCCATTTAGGCAAAGGAAAGCAGCTCTTACCTTCCCATAGTATAGTAGTCTACAGAGGTCCTTAATGATGTTAGGCATTTCTGTAATCTTCTCTCTACATTCCTCAAACTGAGCTGCTACACTGTAACACTTACTAATATATCCACATACCTGCAAAAATAAGTATTTTATAGCTTCCAAGTGCAGAAGAAATGCAGTTTACAATCCTGGTTTTAATATATGTAAAACTACATCACTATTTAATATACAAAGCTGTGTATATATTATATCGTAATATATATTGTCTTCTGAGAAGCTGACACAATCAGTTAAAGTTGCTGTAACTTACCTGTACAGACATATCATCTGGTTTACTAGAACGAGTCAAGACTGCTACACAACGATTAAATGCTTCTTGCAGTACCTGAGATTAGACAATGCGTAAGTTCAGTCACAACAGGAACAGATAAAGGCTGGCAGAAATAAAATGCTAACTGCTAAACCCCTTTTTTTAATGGCCAAGAGGAAACACATGACAAAAACTGCTACTTACTCAAATGGTTACTAAGGACAAAATTCCTGTAAAGTTTATGGGCTTTTGGTACTTCAGAGTTGGTATTTTCGCATGAACCAACACATCAGGAAATTTACAGGCCACACTGAGTTGGGCAGGAGCATTGATGTACTTGAGAGAACAATCTACAGAGGAATCTAGACTGGCTGGATCAATGGGCCAAGGCCAACTGAATGAGGTTTAACAAGGCCAAGCACCAGATTCTTCACTTGGATCACAACAACCCCATGCAATGATACAGGCTTGTGCAACCATGGCTAGAAAGCCACCCAGTGGAAAGGGACCCAGGGGTATTGCTTGACAGCTGAGTATGAGCCAGCAGCGTGCCCAGGTGGCTAAGGTCAACAGTCACCTGGCTTGTATCAGAAAGAACGTGACCAGCAGGACTAGGAAAGGGATCACAGTGCCCTGTACTTGGCACTGGTGAGGCCTCTAATACTTTCTTCACTTTTAGGTCCCTCACTACAAGACAGACACCGAGATGCTGGAGTGTATTGAAAGAGCAGCAAAGCAGTTGATAAAGGATCTAGAGCTCAAGTCTTCTAAGGAGCAGCTAAGGACCAGAACAGTGGCTGTTTAGCCTGGAGAAAAGGAGGCTGAGACCTCCTCACACTCTACAACTACTTGAAAGGAGTTTGTAGCCAGGTGGGTGTTGGCCTCTTCTCTCAAGTAAGAAATGACAGGACAAGAGGAAGTGGTCTCAAGTTGTTTAAGGGGAGGTTTAGATTGCATATTGGACATTAGGAACAATTTCTTCACCAAAAGGGTTTTTGGAAGATGCTGTAGACGTGGTGCTTCAGGACATGGTTTAGTGATGGACTTGGTAGTGTTAGGTGAATGGCTAGACACCATCTGAAAGGTCACTACCAACCTAAATGATTGTATGATTCTAGTATGTGCAATGAAAAGCCCATCTGGTGCACTGACTTGTTCATATTTATCTATTCTTTCACATGCAGAATGCAGCAGCTCTCAATAACAGAGAAACATCTTTTATAGTTTTTCTAGTCACAGTTCAACAGACAAGCCTATACCCAAAAACTAGTACCCTCTGCAAGAGACTTCTTTTACCACATCCAGAAAAGACAGCATGAACAGACAAGCACATCAAGACCAAAAGTGATTCTCAAGTGCATATGCTGTCCTATGCATTGAGGATCTAGGATTTCCAGGTGTGGAAGGGTGAGACCAAAAAAGCAATTTCAGTAAGTTTCTTTCCATTTACCTCAATTCCATTTTCTCTTCTCAGTTCCTCTGCATTTAATGCTGAACAATTGACAGTATGAAAAGCAAGTTCTGTAGCAGCAGGCAACAGAGGAGATTCTTTGGAAAACAAAAGGTCATCTGATGTTTCAATGGTAATAGTCTTTATCAGCATAGGATAGCCTGCATACTTATAAGGTTTCAACTCTGAAAGAGAAACAAGTCAAAGCTTACATACATGCAGAGTAAGCACTTTAATCACTTCATAATTTATCAGTGGAACATGTGAGATATATAAGAACTAGGAGTCAAAAGAAAGCAAAAACATGGGAAAATTGGAACAAGAAAGCAGTCCACAAAATTCCAGCTCCTTGTTGCCTAAGACTCACACTAGAAGCTGACAGAGCTTCATGAAAAGCAACTCATTCCAGATGAAAAAAGAATTATCCCCACCTAGAAGCCCCCAAACTTAGACCCTTCCAAAGGATGCTTGTCTGTCTCCAGAGACAGAGGGGTACAGTTTTGTCTTAGGCCAGGACTGTCTAACAATAAAAACGGCAAGGACCTTTTCTAGTTTGACACTACAGTCCTATCTTTTAAATAAATCTATTTTTCATTCCTTTAGGGTTCAGAAACAATAAACAATTTCATATTGCAGTATGAAGCCAATTGAGCTGATCTATGTAAGTCTACACTAATAAAGTCACTGTCTCCACACAACAGAACTACGATTGCATGAGAGGTTTTAGTTTACCATTATAATCAGATAACAGCAAAACTCTTCTTGCTCTGAAAGACACAGACATTCTAACAGCTGCCAGCCAGGGACTGTAGCTGGAGCCAAGGGTTAGGGCACTTTATCTCTTTCCAAGTCGGGGTGTGAAAGAGGTTAAGCTGCAGCACACCTGGAGGACTAGTCACAATTTCAGTAAGACTGCCTCATTTTTAATAGCCCCAGTGGAAGCCCATTTATACCCATATTCTGCTGTCTGGGTAAATGAGTACAAGTGAGAAAGTTTCTGCATAGACAGAAACTGAAGCTTAAGTTATACATGGAGGAAGACTTAAACCCATTTGCACTGTAGCAGAGAATTTCAAAGAGCTATTCATGCTTTGTTTGAATTAAAAACTGCAGATGACATTACTTAATGGAAAAAGAGTCCAATTTGGAAGCCCTTTACCAGCTATAAAATGCTGTGGCAAGCCAGAATCTAATCAGCAGAACAGAGTCAAAACCACAGGAGATTAGAACTGGCCACAGTGGCCACTACAGAAATAAACACAAGACATTATTGTGACACAGCATGCTTACCTTCCTTATGCCTGTTGAAGAGGATGCTTTGAGTTTTCAAGATCAAAATGATGTTTTCTGGATCTGGCCCATCTATCACCTTAGCAGACTTTGTGCATAGAAACTCATAAGCTTTATTAACCTTTTCAAACATATCCTGCAAATAAAGAGACAGAGTCTTAAGAACTGCTAAGAACCCTGTACATTACTACATGTCTGCAGCATGAGTTTAGATGCAAGTGAAATAAAACATTCCAGGTTATTACCCACACTAGTTTTGTTGTCTTATCACACTTCAGAAAATACCTGGCATAACCCTAGATCACAGATCAGTTTTATCTCCTGAACTCCACCATAGGCAAGAGACAAACTAAGGCAATTCCTCTGACAGAAGTAGTTAAATACAGTTTTAATTGAAAGAACAGGGAGAGGATGCTGTTTATCTTTGAAAGGGAGCAAGTGATTTAAGTAGGTCCTGTGTAACTCCTGAAACCAGATGCTTTGAAATGTGGATCTGATCTGATTACATTCATTTACTGTAGAAATCCTTATGATCCTTGACTAACAACAGGTATTCATCTGTAGTATTAACCTAATTGAGAATTTGTCTAGGTCATAGCCCTTAAGTTTTCTTTAAGTGGACTTTTGAGAACTCTCAATACACAGCAGCATAATTTGTCCTCACTAACACCACCATAACTTGCACTGTACATACCCTGCCTTCTGGATTCTTGTCTGGGTGATATTTTTGTGCCAGCCTGAAATAAGCTTTCCTGATCTTGCTTTCATCATGCCTAGAAGAAAAACAAGTCCTATTACATTGAGTAACACAAAAACAACACAACAGAAAAACAAGCCTGGATTCTGACAGACACTGCTAATAGCAATTACAATTAAGTGAATACAGCAAAGCTCTCATATTTTAGTTTGAAAATCCTGTTTCATCAGCTGACACTGAATAGGGGCAATCATGTGGAGACAGAATCAAAATAAGTCTACTTCAGTACCTCTTCTACTAAATATACCAAGCAGAAGGTGCTCAAAGTCCTTCAGTCTTCTAAATATGCTACAAGTGGTAAAAATGAGTACTTCATTATTTGTATTAAGTGCACTGATCTTGCAGGATAAATACAAAGTGCTGTCAGTTCTTTTCTAGAGGCTTAAAATCAGAAACAAGAGACAAGATACGACAGAATATCCTAAGGATGTTATCACCAAGCCAAAGGACAACATTTGGCACAGGAAAAACAGTTGATGAGGGAACCTGAGTTTAGCTTTAAATGTATTCAACTTCTGCAATATTCTTTGCTAACTATGGTTGAGTCTGATGCTTGTCCTGTAGAACAGCCTACTGAATGCTTTGAAGGAAAGATCAAGGCACTTTTTCCCCTTGTTTCAGTTTCTCTCAACACTTCACAATTATTTTCTCAAACACTACAGTTGAATTTTCAAGCTTTGTTTTATTTTGAGAAAGCAATCTTCAACTGTTAAAGAAGCAAGTGCTAGATATAACTGAACTGGTATCCCTAATTGGTTGCAAGCACTGAGAAAAGCTACTTCTATTCGTTCTGTGGAGGGATTTTATCTAAGTGTACTTATACAACTTGACTAAAAATGACTTACTGGCCTTGTCCTTTTGGAAGATTAAGGACTTCATAAGCATCATCGATTGACATGGTAGGTGGCTTCTTCTCCACCTCCTTCTTCCAAGCTTCTAGTGTATCTTTCAGCAGTTTAACCTAAATAATTACAATTTATTAGTGTTTCATCTATGCCTACATCAGTACATGCAATCCTTATTTAAAGAGTGCTGCTTTATTAATTAATCCTTACCACCCATTACTTAAGTTCAAAGACATAATCCTTCTACCATTAGTAATTATGGTCCCTCCTCCACTCAGTAAGCTATTAAGACTTGGCTTCACTGCAGTGCTCTATTTTATTCAAGGTAAGAGCACCTTAAGATTAAAATGTTCAAGCATTAGAGGAGGGAGAATCACATGAATTACATACAGTTCACATCTCAATACTACACAAGATTGCAAAGCTGCATGAGTAGGGCTGATCAGACAGATCCTGACTATGGATGTGTGCCAAAAAGATCTCAACAGTTCAATTAATATACTGATACCAAGTTAGCTCAGCTTCTTGTCCAGCATGAAGAGTAAGAACCCAGAAGTGATGATTCTTCCCACCACCTGAAGCTCACTGAATGACTAATCTGAGGTTTCTTGGATGCTTTGTCTTTTTTTTAAGCAGTCACCACAAGGAGCATATACTTCATGTGCAGTTGCTATATGGCATAAAGACTGTTCTGCTTCAAGTTAAAGCATTTAACACATTTGCTTATAAACTGGGAGTCAGGATCAAATCACTTACATTCAATAAACCAACTATCTGAATTCCTTCATTTGTTACAAATCCCACTTTTAGGAAACAATGCTCAGGAGCTAAACGAATCCTAAAAAACTTCTTACTTACTGGATCTTTAATTGGCCAGTCTGGAAATCTCAGCGTGTCACAGAGATGCTTGAGGTAATAAATATTACAGAACAGCTCATTTTCCAGTTGTGGATAGTTGATAACTGGGATAGGACAGTATTGGTAGAGTGCTCTTGTATTGCTTTGAAGACGAGGGGTGAAGTCAGCAAGATGAGCAGCAATCTTCTCTATCATAAGACGCCTAAAAGAGTTACAAAGTCTGGTTTAACACTTGCCAAGCAGTCCTCAATCCTCAGTGAGTGTACAAGAGTGTTCAATGATTTCTTCTGAAAAGATTTTCCTTATGTGTTCCATGTTTCAAAAGGGATTCATTACAGGATTCAGTCCTATTGTTATAAAGCTATTTCCATGCCATAAAAAACAGTTTATTAAAAACAACATAAAGTGACATTCAGCCCTTCAACACCTCTTTACTTTTTGGGAAAGTATAAAAATGTAATGTTAGAGGTGTATTTCCTTGACAGGTTCTAGTAATAAGCCTGTAATAAAGCAATCCACATAAATAGCAGAGTCTCTACTCATGGAAGGAACTTAATCAGAGGCAAGATATAAAGCATGTTCTCAGTACTCAGGAGACTTTTCCCTTTTCCAGTTCCACTCCATCCTGCCCTGGTTCCATTTGACAGCAACAGAGGACAACGCAGGACATTGCCCTTGCAGAATGCAAGTGGAGGGAAGTAACAAAACCAATGGAATTCAGGTATTTTCAGCTTTCTATATAGAAGTGCAAAAGACCTCTTCAGCATGAGATGTAGCTCAGATTCATTTGTTCCTCTGACAAAAAACAGTTACCTCATTTCATTGCTCCAAATTGCTTCTGGAGTGTCAAATTCTCCAAGAAATATCTCAGAAAATTTTTCTGGTTCATAGTTTTCTAAGTAACACACCATTGCTTCAGGAAGAATATGTCCAAGTATACTTCTCTGAACCAGATCTTGACCTTTTGTCTGCAAAAGAGATCACACTGTCATCTCAAAGGTCATCAGAATTCAGTCTTGCTAACCAACTTGATATTGGAAAACCCTCCCCCTTTTCCTTTACGGTCTTAAATTCTAACCCTTGAGAACTCCCAAAGAGATCAAGTGTCAAGTATTGTTAAAACAAATACAGATGGGCTGTAAAACTATTTGGAAAGAGAGGTAGTTACTTTTGCAGTTTACTTACTTCCTCAGATTTGAAGGCTTGTTTCATATGTGTGTATTTCAAAAACCTATAAGGGAAACAGCAGTTATTTTCTATCTAACTGATACTTAAGGGACCCTTGAAAGATAAGCAAACCAGGTGGCAAGTCTCATATGTTTACTTTGAGACAATTAAATGAATCTCTGTACAAAGTCCATAGAACCCTTGGAGAGCACGCCAATTTATGCATTTCCATCTTATAAATGTTGCCTTACGTTCATCATTTCAGTGTCAAAGTCTTGTTCCTGAGAACTTTTCTCCACACAAAAAAACAAGCTGAGAAACAGGAACAATCTTTCTGTACAAACCTCTCCCTGCCTTATTAGATCATCGTTGGAGGGATGAAACAAGATGATCTTACACTAACTGCTGACAGTCCTGCTACACTAGAACCATTATGTAAACACAAAATCAATTCCCAATGCATTTTGCTATAGAAGAGACTTCACTAGAATTGTACAACAGCTTTTTATGAAATAATCAGTTTTGAGGAAGAGCAGAGGCATGAGCTGCAATAGTCACCTGCATGTGTAGTGCATCTGCATCAGGCAGGACTGATTTAGGTTTAGGCTTCAATACTAACCAAGCTATTAGATCTTCCCACCACTTTCAATAGGTGCTTACTATCAGAAACTACATTAGCATCTCAGCAGCCTGGATTACCACTCTAATGCTTTTAACAATTTGTTCTTCTACAATCAGCCATGCCTACTTGCAGTTAGAAGTGTATGACCAGATGTGCTCTTGCTTCCCCTACCAGGGTCACAAGCAATTCACTTGAGTGACTGACTAGACCACATGCAGGTGATGCTTCTGGAGGGCGTTCACTGCAATCTCATGTTGGTTCTAGCAAACCATGCTATCTGAGGCATTTAGATCAGCTGTCCTTCTGAACATGGCAGGTCAAGAAGTATTATTCTGTAGTCTCTTTCCTCACCTTGCAATAGGGAGTACGTTGGAACCCGTGTACATCATGATAAAGAAGAATACTCCACTCAGGTAAAAACGAGGTAACTGAGGGTTATCTTGCATGACATGAAACAGCAGTATAGCAACTTTTTCCACAAGGATAGGATCAAAAGTCAGTAACAGCTGAAATCAAAGAACACAAGTATTTGTATTAGCTGCTTGAGTAGAGCAAGTTATTGAAGTTTTAACTAATTCATTGGCATTGGTACAAGCCAGCGAACACATAAGAATTTCAGTTAAATACCTCAGCCCCAAGATAACAAGTTTGAATCACAGAATGTTTAAAGTTGGAAGGGACTTCTGGAGGTCATCTTGTCCAAGCCCCCATTCAGAAACAGGGTCACCTAGAGCGTGTCATCAAGGCCCATATACAGATGTCTTTTCAGTATCTCCAAGGATGGAAATATTTATTAATGAGATCTTGGAAGAAACCACATGGAATCTGTGACAACACCCAGTGAAATACACAACTGCTTGTCCAGAAGTCCACAGGACGTCACAGACATCATTTGATGTGTTTATCCCACTTAAAAGTATCCACACAGGGGAAGATGGTGAGTCACTAAGTCAGACTTTTCTTATTTTGATACATTTTTTAATAAGAATTGATTACCTGAGTGATATGAGGAAGGCAAGTACTATCTGACAACAGCCTTTTCACTCTAGGCAGTGGTCTTATAATAGCATTGTCTTGATCCCTAAAAAAAAAGCCAAGCGGCACAGCAGTAAGCACACATATGCCTTCTCTCTTTCAAGGTTGAACAAATTCATTAAGCTGTGAGTACTGGGATCACATTCAGTACTGTTATTTTCTTTGTTAACTTCAAGTTTGCTGTTTAGTTTTGTTCAAGTTTGCTTCTGTGTAAGAAACAAAGCCATTTGGATGCAGAAGTTAAACAAGAGCCTGCCTGCAAGATTAAGACTACATTGCAACGCATTAGAAATGTACATAGCTTCTGCATTCATTCTCACAGTCCCTTTCACAATGTTAGCATTGTCTTGTTTACAAACCCTTTATTTGCCCACTATATAAAAGGCCTTTTAATACAGTTCATTAATGTCCTGCTAAGTTTCTAAGAAAAGCTTTAAGATGTAAGATGTGACTGTATGAATCTGCGAAGTGAAGTTGATCATTTCAGCTAAAAATTAGTGTTTACCTGCTGGGAAAATATCCACACATTGTGATGAGCATGTTGAGTACAAGTGTGGCAAGGTCAGTCTCATTCAACACAGCCTGGCCGCTGGCAAGCAAGCACCACTTCAGCTGAGGGATGACCTGTAATGGTCGCCAGCCATCCATACCTTGAGCCCAGCAACGTGTTTTTGAAGTCAGCTTTCCACTGTCCCACAGCTCCTGCATCTATTGCAAGGTTAGAGATTAATTTGGTTGATTCTGCATTCAAAGCTCGCTTTGCTCCTAAACATTCATAGCCAAGCTCTCAACTGCCATATGGCAGCCTACCACAGCTGCATGAAAATCCAACATGCTTAAAACTCTGACATGTAACACAAAGTAAAAACTGACAGATTAATTGAACATAATTAGGGCATGGAGAGGGGTAGGCAGCCTTATAAAGAAGGCTATGGTTCTTGGCATAGCATCAAGTCTCTTAGCTAGCTTTAATCCTAAAAGAGTTACTTTCAGAATATAGTTTAGCAGTTTACAGTTTCCCCTCTCAAAGCTTGAAACACACCCAGTCACCAGGATGGAAATAACTTGTCAAGCTGACAGGTACCTCTTGAAAGCTGTAAGGACCACTCCTTTCTTTGTCAGCATTGCCGAAGTACCATTCTTTCTCGCTCTCCCTCTTCATATCAGGTGCTGCCTCAATCACATTGCTCTAGAAGTTGATGTTTATATGATTAGCTTTAGCTTCAGTGCAATTATCACATTTCTACAGGAAATTTGAGAAGCACATTGACTTTAAGAATTGTCCTTTTAGCAATACAACATATAAGTAGTAAGAAAGAAAGGCGACATACCTGCAGAGGCACTGTAGCTCTACTTGTGTGAAGGTGCGCCAGCGTAAGCAGATCTACAAGGATTCTGATGCCATTTGAATCCATAAGGTCCTTCACATTTTTCTGGTAATGGATGAACTGAGTTATAACAAACCTTATCTAGAAAATGCTTGTGGTAAGTACTGAGCAGTTTTATTCAAATCAGTGGTGACCATGAGAAAAGTCAAATCATTGTCTCAAGTGATTGGAATGGTACAATGGTACAACTACCGTAATAGCTAAACATTTACTGGTAAGAAAGCAACTACCACATCCCAGAAAACTGCATCAAACATTGTTTTAAGACTTCCTTAAGACTGGAACTTTTACTCAAGTTCATCCTGAAAGCCCAGTTCAGGCCACTTCAAACAGCTGGAAGACCAATAAACTAGCGTTACGCGTGCACAGCCACCTTACCTTATTAAGTATCAGCTTGTTGAGAAACAGTATCAGCCTGTCCCGCTCAAGCCTGTCAGTGCACTATTGCAGCAGAAGAGAAGGAGTTAGCATCTGATGGCACATATTAGAAGAGACCTTTAAAAAAATCAACCCAGTTGCACCTGCAGAGACCCATTTACTTTTTTCACACCCAGGATAAAACATTTGGCTTCATGCATGGGTAATGAACATTGCTTTCTGCCAAGGAAGAGGGAAGGCCCTGTGGCCCGCTGCCATCACCTCTGAGGCTCTGGGCCTAACACTCCAAAACGCTTTTCTGCTAAGTCTACTCTTCTAAAAGGACAGTGTTTGGATTTCCTGATGAGCAGGTTAACACAGATACAATGAAACAGAATGCTTTCAGTCACCAGACAGAAAAGGTCATGTAACATGTAAGTTACATGTGTGGTAAGACCATGAAGACAACAAGGAAAAATGACAAGTGAAACTGAACCAATGCTGCGGTCTCTTACAAAAGCCACATCTAAACCCCACGCTGATAGTAGCAAAAAACCCCTTCTTCAGACCACATGGAAATGCATGATGTAACTTAACAGACACACCAAATATAAAAAGTATCTACCACTAACAATCTAATCCATCACATCTGCCCATCTAAGGCTACTAGTTCATTAAGTGTGGGGCTGCTGCTACTGCTCTGAAACCAAGTATTTCAAAGTAATATTATGTGGAACATAGGACTTAAAAAGCTTGTGCTTCTGCATTTTTCCAAAACAAGCATAAGATTAACATACCACAAAGTTCCCTCACACTATTTCTGCACAGTCTGATAACCTGTTAAGGTCAAGAAAATGCAGATATCAAGAGACTATTTGGATCAGCAGAGTTCAGTGAAACTGCAACTGAATCGAGTGGAGATACCAGAAACACTCAGTGACAGCATGAGAAAAATTCTTCATGCTGCAGATTTGTATTCTGTAAACCCAAAACTCAGGTTCCACATCAACATGAAAGAGCTGAACACACGTTGGACTAGCAGTATAATAACTATTGTATCAAGTAATTTTAAATAATTCTTACCCTTTCTAACATCCCAACAATGTACTTTGTGTCAGAAAATGGTCCTATTTCTTCATGACATCTTCCATAAACAATGGCCAATGCTTGCAGACATAAACATTTCATGTTCACTTTTGGGGTAAGCAAGAAGCGATGGTACAGTTCATTGAAGAATTCATATCTAAGAAATAGATGAGATTTTAGTGCAAAACACACAGAGACCATGGGACCAAGATAGGATTTTAATAATGTCTCACGATTTTTTGATTGCTCCACTCTCTTCAGTTTCATCTTCTTCCAGAAGCAACCTTAGATAATAATCCCCTATTTTTATTTCTTCAGAAAGGCAGTCGTATTTTACCTGTAAAATACAACAAAGTTACTCAAGAGAAAATCTTGTTTCTCCTTCATTCAGTTTTAGCTTGCATAACAATGCTCTATTCTTCTCAACAAGGGTAGCAACCCCTCCTACAGTGTGAGAAAGACCAGTCTATAAGCTTGATGTCACAGAAATACAAAACTATAAAATATACACCATAAGCCAGTGTTGTTCCCTAGAACAAATTAAGTTCCTCATCTTACTGAAACCCCAGAAAGAAGTTACTTAAAGGCTGGGAGCTAACATCAGCTGTTTTTATTAACTAAACTTGAATAATACATGATGCATTTAATGACTCAAGCTGTAATAAGTAGTTACTCCATTGCGAGGTATTTCACTCAGTGTTACTACAAGTATAACACACAAGCATGACTTAATTACTAGTTATACTTGCTATTAGGCTGGGCAATAAAAGCCTAGAGGCACCAGTATACACACTAAGAAGCTGAAGTAAAATTGCACAATAAGAGGCATCATTAACTTCAGAACAGCTACATTAAGTTTAACCATATGCCTCAATGCTCAGTGGTTTTAAGCATCTGGCAAGTGCCTCATTTAGAGGTGCCTCTAACATACCACAAAAGCTGCTCTGTACAACAGTTTCTTATCTACAGCTTGCAGGCCACAGAAAGTTATCAACAGATCTGACCCACAGATCCTCAGATGTCCCATTAACAGGTATACTTCAGAGCAATCTCAAGCCACCATCGCCTTTGGCAAAGGGACAAGTTCCACAGCTGGCAAGTAAGCCTTTGTCACCACTACGTGGTTAGTTCTAATTCTTAAAGCATAAATGATTTATCAGGCTACAGTATTTAAAAGCAAATCTCAGACAGTAGCTGTTCAAAGATCATGCTGAGGAAGCCCTCTCAAGCCAGTCCTAAAATTTTGAGGGCTGTAACTACAAGAACACTAGTCACACATTGCATAAGCCACACAGGAGCACAGAGTGCAGACAGTAAGCCTGCATTACTACCCTTCCAATCTGTACTCTTGGTTCTGCCCCAGTTAGCACCTCAGAAATCGAGAGGTAGACTGGCATAGCAGACACTGTGGCACCAAAATGACCCACAACCTGTAAGAAACTTCAGAAGCTGAAAGTTGGTGCAAAAAAAAAAAAAAAGCCAATCCAAATTTAAACTGTTTACTGCATCAAGGTAAGAAGTAATATGTAGCTGTGTGACAATGATTAATTACATACATAAAACAGTTTTTTCCTAAAGCATTAGCCTGATGTCTTGCAATTCTCAGTACTCCAGCAAGTCAGAAAGAATTCAGAACACAATTCCTCAAAAGCAGCAGTTTACTCTTGTTTCACTAGTAGTTCTCTGCTCATACTTCAAGTAGAAAGCTATGCTGTGACAAGGATGACATTTGGGATATCTAAGAATATCTTAGAGTTGAATTAAAGCGTGGCCTTGTTTTGCTTTAGCATTACACACTGAATAGAACTGTGGAACCATAACAATACTGGAGATAGGAATACAGGAAATGTTTGTTAGCATGTTACTTGAAAACATCTTGCAAATTGTTTTGAAAAAGCCAGTTAGGACCATATCAATTGCTTTGCAGAAGCATGAAATGCTATTTTGACTTAGGTACTGCTGTTCCTAGAGCTTTGTGAAAACAGTATCCTCGTTCTATAGAGAGCAGCATGGTTTTAGTCACATACCCTATTTGTGGCTTGGCAGCCCAGTATTTAATGGCCTTCGTTACCACTAAGGTATGTCAGAAATAGACAGGGAACTTGCTATCAGGAAGAAAAGACTTGTGAACCTAGCCAAACCAAATCTGATGGGGCACCCTCAAGAACAAGTATGGCTTCACTTCATACCAACTCTTCTCTTTTTTTCTTAACACCACATCAAGGACTCTGATCAGTGTTTTATCTCTAGAGTGTCACTTTTCAGGCTGGAGAGATTTCAGTTTTGCAGACTGATGATGGACAACAGTACCTGTCCACAGCCTCATGCCTCAGAGGTTTATTCCTTAACACCCAAAACATTCTAGCTTGCAGTTATGGATTGCCAACACAAGATACACACATGTAGTTACGAGACAGAAAAGTAACATATTAAGTAGATATACAACCAGCCTTCCAGTACCTAAAAGGGGCCTACAGGAAAGCTGGAGAGGGGCTCCTTATCAGGGAGTGTAGTGATAGGACAGGGGGTAACAGGTTTAAGCTGGAAAAGGCCAGATTTAGATTTGGTATTACAAGGAAATTCTTTACTGTGACAGTAAAACTCTGGCACAGGTTGCCCAGAGAAGCTGTGGCTGCCCCCTTCCTGGTGGTGTTCAAGGCCAGGCTGGATGGGGCTTTGGACAACCTGGTCTAGTGGAGGGTGTCCCCGCCCATGTCACATAGAGCTGAAACTAGCTGGACTTTGAGATCCCTTCTAACCCAAACCACTGTATGATTCTATATGCAGTTTCACCTACAGTGGGTCATTTACCTCAAATTCCTGATGGTTCCATGAGATAACGTTAGCACTACCAAGCTCTCTGTCAATATTAAATGCTCTCATCTCAGACTCAAGAGTATCTCTCAGTTCTTCCCGTGTTTTGAAGTTCCAAATCAAGTTTGATCTAGCATGATCCTGAAGAAATCTGAGAAAGAAGTTACATAGTTTAAACCTCAAATGGGAAAGGTAAACAAGACTCAGCCAGCAAGCCAGAGAATATTAGTTAGTTTCCACTAACTCCTTATACCTTAATTAGGAGGCATTGAGTACTGGTCTCTAGTTTGTTACTGTAACCGTGGTTGTTTGTTTATCTAATGTTTTCACAGTGATGGAGGTCAGCTTAGACTAAAGCATGCCTGTTTGGCTCAATTTGTTGATAGGGAGACTTATCAAGCTATTAACCCCCTCTGCCAGCAAGAGCTACAAGTGAACAATAACCCAGGGCAGTAGGCAAGCGCATACCAAGGATAATTTTTTTAAAAATGTAATTCACACAGGATAATAGAGGTTGATGACTCAAGTGTCACAAGACAACTGGTGGATATTCTTTCAGTGGCACTTACAAAACAGCATCTGTATCCAGTGACTGGCTGAGAGCAGCACTTTGATACGCAAAGTTTTGGAAAATGCAAGTCTTCCTTTCATGGAACACTTAGCAGAACAGACTGTATTTGATCTTTAGAAACATTAAGCACCACATCAAACAGTTGAGTTTAAGGAATTTCCCCAAGCTTGGTTTCATAAACAATCAAGCTTTATTAGTCTATTTACCATAACATCCTTAGACAAAGTAAAGCCATAATCTCTTTTCAGATGGAGGACCCTCTGATGTAAACTCTGACAACTGAAGAGCCCACAGATACTCAAGCTACAAACTCATTATTTTAAATCAAGTACATATGTAATTTCCCCTTGCTCATTTTTATGTCAAGATAATGTCTCTTGAGTAGCTTACACGTTGATGCACCAACACACTACAGTTATTTTCAGTGCTACTTTGCTGAGCCTTCAACACCATGCAGATCTGTACCTGTAGTTTCCTGCCCACTCTTGATTCAAGGGGAAAAAAAAAAAAAAAAAAGGATGTAGTTTGTTAGCATTTGAGAATTTTTAAAAATTCCCCCTTTTCCTAAAGGCAAGCTAAATTCTTAAGGTATACCTTAGGACTTAATTTGCCATATGTTCCTGTTACAAACCACTGGCACTGCTTTGAGGCAGGCAGAAATTGGAATCAAACCACAGCAACTCAGAAGATACTAACAAAAACATCCAGCCAGGTAATAGGTTGTGTTAGAGACCACCATATTAATCCTAGCACTTCACCTGTAGTAGAAGAGATCCCAGTTTGCTTCTATTTTTATTCTTTGGCGTCGTTTCCTTAATATCACCGGCTTTTGAATAATGTTCTGCAAAAGAGCCAAATTTAACAAGTCAGTAGAAACAGATATTCCTCATTTTCCCATTTTAAAATAAACCTAAAGTTTCTTTTTTCTTTCAAAAGCCAGATTAAGTTTCATTAATATGGTCTCCTTTACTAGCAAGTAGTAGCAACATACTTCCACAATGTTATTTACACCAAGTTAAATCATGCCAGAGAAACTTTCAGCTGTTTAACATGCCATTCAATTGGAAGCAAGTTATCCCTGAGAAAAAGCTTAGTTTCCATCACCATAAGGACTCATCAGCTCCAAAGCTGATGGAGGAGAAAACCCACAAAAAGAATGCTTTTCTCTTAAAAGGAAATATCTAGAGCAAGTCATAGAAAGAAGACAGAAACATGACTTGGCCACTGAAAGGTTCCCTAGTTTGTTCAAGCATGAAATCGCTGTTATACTCTACATAAGGTACCACATGCAAGCTGAAGTCTGAGCAACACAATCCACACAGGTGGCAGAAATATACAGACTCACCATATTGTTTCTGTCCTGATAGTGATGGGAAGTTGGAAGAGAAAAAAGGTGCATTTAAAAACCCAGAGCTACTCAAAGCAGTAATACCAAACTTGCTATTACCTTTTCCAAGCTACATTCACTGTGAAATTAAACAATTCTCAACTCCAGACAGAAAAAGTCATTAAACATCTTATCTAGATACTGAGTTTAAAAGTGCAATTTGCACTTCCACCACCATTTCCTACATTTCTTCATTAATACCTTGTTCTGAATCTAGTTTACCATTATTCCAGAAATATTAACTGTCTAAACCCTGTACCACAGCCTACATCAAACTTGAGATAATTTTTTCCAAGTTAAGAATTTCCTAGATTACATCTTATTGTTATATCAGATGAGAGACAGGCATTTTCAATACTCTGCACTGCTCTTATCAAACTTCCATGAATATATAATAGGTTTTTTTTTTCATTTTGAGAATGCATGAAGCAAAGAGTTTCAAATACTCTTACCTCTTTTTGAGCTATGCCCATTCTATCTCTCCAGTGCATCAAGACTAGATCCACTTTCTCTTTGGCAAATTTTTCAACTTCCTTTGCAGCTTTTCCAGCCAGCCTCTGCCACTCTGGCACTTTATTGAACTTGCCATACTGATCCTGCAGAACAAGTAGTTATTTGCAGTTACAGGTCTATCAACACATTTTATGTAGGTGACTGAAACAAAGTGTCTGTATTTAAAAAGTTACTAAGACTGTGCAGCTATGTAATGGAAGAGCTACATATACTTACAGTTGCAATTTTTAAGTTATCTCTAACGTGCATCCTATCAGCATCCTTTTCAGGAACAGGATCAGCACTGTCAAGGTATGCCAGCAAACCTGGTGGCTAAAAACATTTCAAAACATTGTAAATTCATGTGTCTAATGGAACAGAAACCATCACATTAGGTAACAAGATCACTTCTTTTAATTTGAGAACTCAAAACAGAATTTCCATTCTACTCTAAAACAAGTATTTGAAGCTACAGCAGGCTTTTTTCTTTCAATAGTGAAATGTCACCACCCTCAACAGAGCCATTCAATAGAAGCCCATGATTAGCTGCAGTATAGCAGAGTTCTTGCCTACAGTCCCTTTCTTAAAGGAGCACTTAGCAAAGCTAAAGACTACAGGGGAAAAAAAGAAGAGTTGATCCCTAGCAACACTGAGGAGCAGGAATATTTTAACACTACAGTCCATCCATATCCTCTGACAGCATTAGAGACCATCTCCCATGCTTCTATCCTTTTAATAAGGGAAAGTCAGACACCTTATTTTTAAGTTTTGTGTCATACACCATTTCTGAAGTGGCAGGAAAGTAACACAATACTTTAATAATCCAAGATATTTTGTACTAGTCATTAGTGTCCTTTAAATAGTAGATACCAGGCTGCTGATCTCCCAGGCAAGGCTTCCCCTTGGGAGGTGAAAGGCACTGTGTTTACAATATAGACTCTTCCAAGTTTGCTAGTACTGCAGGATCTCAGGCTTTATTCTTTTCCTACTCCATAACCCATTTTTACTCACCAAAATACGTTTCAACAAGTTCATAGCAGTTTTGTTCTCAGCTGTCCAGAGGCCAACCAGATGTCTACTTAACTGCCTGAAAAAGCCATTCCAATTAACAAACTGTAAATTAGTATTTTAAAGTGATTTTTAAACCTCTAAACTGAGAGCTTTACCATGCTGGTGAAATGAAAATGAGCAAGAGCTTCATGCTCTTGAGTGACAACAACAAAGCATTATATTATTCCAGTTCAAGTTTATGCTTAGCATGCTTTAAAGTGTTGCCTTTAAGAAGTTCCAATGAAGTTAGTGGAACAGTAGCAGCACATGCTCTTTGATCTAGACCTCAAAAGAACACTTGAGCAATAGAGCAGAAACTAATAATATAAAAAACAAGTTTAAGTTTATCCAGTCAATCAAGTTATAGTTAAAGTTAGTCTATAAGCCATCAAGAACTATTAAGGGGTCTACTTGAAGTTCTTAATGCCAGTTATTGGCCAGGAAATTCTTTTCAGGAGCTTGCCTTCTATACCAACTCACACCTTCTGCCAACATTTGTCATTACAGTTCCACTGCATTGAACTGAAGCACTGCTTACAAGCAACCTGTAAGTAGAGCTCCAAATAGAACTAGTATGAAAGGTGTCATAGTAGCTCTCTCCTGTTTGCCATACAGTGGCAACAAGTTCCAGTAGTTACTAGATTGCTTAGCAACTTTTAAGTGCTTAAGGAACATGCATCTAGAACTTCTATAAACTTGTATTTGGGTGAAAATAATGGAATTATTAATCAGTTGCATGATACAACTTTTTGCAAGTTCCAGACATACTACTTGTCTTTTCTTTCCCTGAATACTTTTAGAATTATTATTTTTTTTTAATAAAAAATTGAATCTTGACTAACCAACCCAAGTCCCATTTTGGGGGAAAAAAGCCCCAAACATTCAAAGCTTAAGTGGCTGCAGTCTCAGCTGAAGCTTACTCAAACATACCAGCTTCTGAGGAAAATAGTCTCCTTAGGAACTACACGTTTTCTTCCCTGACTTCTCAATGTTTCTAATGGTAGCTAAGCCATTACTTAGACTTTTTAAACATGAGATATCAAGTGAGACTGACATACCTATTTGTAAGCATCCTCTGATCTGTGCTTATTGTAAACATAGCAGTGTGCAAGTGACGAGGTAAGGCACCTTCACTGAGGGCAAGATCTTGCATTTTGGTAGCAATCTCTTTGTCTCCTTCCTTTGGAAACAGGGCAAGATGATTACTAAAGAAAGAATCTTAGTTAAGCTGCTTTTATCTTAGTCTACAGTTCCAAGGCCTTTTTGACTATCAATTAAAATTAATGTAAGAAAAAGTTTTGGCTACATTTTTACTTGCCCATGTCCCACTATAGTTCAAATGACAGGATTTGTAATAAAAAGCATAGCAACTTTTAGCTAACAAGTATAGCAATGGAAACTTGCTGCAGATTTATAACACCTCTATTTCAAGTGTTCATTCACTTCCATTCCAAGAAATTACTCGATGCATAAGCCATTCTGGTACAATGAGGCACTAACTTAAGCCCTAAATTTGAACATAGGAAGTGTTGAAAGTCAGTTAGCAAGGTCACCCTGCAACAGTCATGAGCAGCCCTTCAGAAGTATGAGCTTGACCCATACATCATGTGGTATGGAAATTCACAAAGCCAAATCATCCTTTGTCAAAGCAGAAGGAGCAGTAACAGAAGCTGATATCACTAGTCTGCTCTGGGACACTACTGCCTGCTAACCCCAGTCCCATTCCATCTGGCAATGCATCCCAGGAAACACGGTCTCTCTTCCTTGAGAGACATCTTGAACATGCAGGAGAGGTCTGGTGGCTCTGAGGTATGTGACAGAGCTACATAGAACATCAACGGCCAAATCTTGACTGCAGCATGAAAACATGCAAGGCATTACCTAACATCCCAATTCCCATGCCTTCCAAACCCCCAGTGTAAGAAAGCATGTTGCTATATTCAACCACTCACAATTAAGCAGAAGTGCTGTTCCTCACCTCCACCCTCCCCTCCCACCCTCCTTCCCCAAGAGGAGCCAATAAAACAAATTTCTATTGCTAAGCTACTGCACATCCGAAGTAGACAACACATGTTTAGTATGCTATGCCAGGTAACATTGATAAAGCCTCACCTCTATTATGGCCTTCATTACCAAACCTGCTCCTTTCACAATTGCCATGGAGGGATGCTAAAATAGAACATTGATAAAATAATTATTCAAGTGCAAAAAGATCATTTGTGATTCAGCTTATAGAATGGCAATGGTTGGAAGGGACCCTAAGGATCATAAAGCTCCAACCCCCCTGCCACAGGCATGGCCACCAACCTCAGGCCTGGGTCTACACAAGGTTGCCCAGGGCCCCATCAACCTGGCGTTGAACACTTCCAGGGACAGGGCATCCACTACTTCTCTGGGCAGCCTGTTCCAGGACCTCACCATTCTCTCTGTAAAAACCTTCCCCCCCTAATATCCAATCTAAACCTTCCCTCCTTCAACTTTAATCCATTCCCCCTTGTCCTGCCATTATCTGCCCTTTTAAAAAGTTGATTCCCCTCCTGTTTGTATGCTCCCTTCAGGTGCTGGAAGGCTGCAGTGAGGTCCCTCTGCAGCCTTCTCTTCTCCAGGCTGAACAAGCCCAGCTCCCTCAGCCTCTCCTTGTAGGGCAGGTGCTCCAGCCCTCTAATCATCCTTGTGGCCCTCCTCTGAACCCTCTCCAACAGTTCTACATCCTTCTTGTATTGGGGGCCCCAGATCTGGACACAGGACTCCAGGTGGGGCCTCAGGAGGGCAGAGTAGAGAGGGACAATCACCTCCCTGTCCCTGCTGGCCACCCCTCTTCTGATGGAGCTTCCTTAACTCATGTACGTGGCCCTTCTACCTCCAGTTCCAGACAAAAATTAGTATTCCAGCTTTGTGAAAGCCAGCCCTAGGAACAGTTCCTACCCTATACCTATGAAGAATTTCCCACACAACTATCAGATGGACGTCTGGGACTGGACAGCAGTATAGACCAGAAAAGCTAGAATAATGATGGAGAAACTGTTTGACACAAGCTAATGGTTAGCCAAGAAACTGAAGAGCATACTCTTTGTTACATAAAGGAAGCATGACACTGTAGCTAGAAATCTAGGAATTCTTATACATCTACTATTGAAGAGGGTGTTACTCTGGTTTTGTAAATCTTAATTTTCATTTACTGAGAGAGAAACCAAAAAGCATCAGATTCTCTAAACAGAAGTTCTGCACATCTGCTGAATTGAGATTAACTGGCATTTTAAAGGGTTTCTAGAACCAAGTCTGTTCTACAATGATTTGGCATGCCACTCACACTGAGGTGGTTACCTCAGAAATTTCACTAAGGTAAACCAATGTTTAAGCACATAAACCACCTGAATCATAGACAAAGATGTCTTTTAGGGGAACAAAAAAGTTCACATTGACTGACTAGCCTAGACTTCTAATAATAAAGTGAAGGATTTAGGAAATCTTACCTGAAAGAGCTTAAATAGTGTTCTTCCATTTGATGCCACCATTTCCAACAACATGTCAAACTGCTGCCCCTCAGTAGTCTCACTATATGGAGCACATAGGGCAAATGTCAGGAAGTCCAGAAGCGAACTAATTACTAGGGCACCTGTCCCATGATCCTGAAATTAGGAAGGCAGGTATGTAATACAGATACAGTGCTTCTCCCCTGCCCAAGAGTATTCATGCACTTTTATTCAATACTCATGATTCCAAGGGTTCTCTTCCCTGCCATACCATGAAAGGGGCTGCAAACAAAAATTACTACTTGGAAATATGCCTTTGCTTTCTGTATGGAAATACTCTGGTAAAGCATTGGCTTCTCAAGCCCAATCAGAGACTGACTGCCTCACAGACAAGCATGCTGCAAGTTACTTTCACGTTTTAGTCCCACAAGTGCCAGTTTATCCTTTTAGTTAAGAGGAACATTCAGTTTTCCATATTAAACATACATATCTGTTGTATAACAAGTTCCACAGCACAGCTACATTCTAGCCTCTCAAGATCCGAGCCTATTTAGAACAAGACATAGCTGCATTTTCCCACAATTCAATTGTGGGTAAGAATATATGCAAAGATCTATCCCATGGAAGTGTGTTCATAGTGTTCTAGGTTTGCATGGCAAGGTTTTGGTAGCAGAAGGGAGGGCATGTGGGAGTTTGGGGGTGGGGCGTGTGTGCTGCTGGGGTGGCTTCTACAAGAAGCTGGTAGAAGCTTCCCCCAGATCTGATCGAGCCAGTGCTGGTCAGCTCAAGGACAGAGCTGCTACTGACCAAGGACGAATCAATCAGCAACAGCCATAGCACTTCTGTGATAGCATATTTAAGAAGGAAACAAACTGGAAGCAGCTGCTTTTTGCCATCAGAGAAGTCAAAGTCAGTGAAGAAGGGGGAGGAGGTGCTCCAGGTATGAGAGATTCCCCTCCAGCCTTTGGAGAAGACCACAATGAAGCAGGCTGTCCCCCTGCCACCCCCAGAAGATGATGAAGAGCAGAGATTCCACCTGCAGCCTGTGGAGAATCCCATGGTGGAGCAGGTGGAGACGCATAAAGGATGCTGTGCCTTAATGGGAAGCCCATACTGCAGCAAGCTCCTGGCAGGACCTGCAGCCCATGGAGATAGCAGCCCATGCCAGGGCAGGTTTGCTAGCAGGACCTGTGACCCTGTGGGGAACCACGCTGGAGCAGTCTGGTCCTGAAGGTCTGCATTCAATGTAAGCCACATTGGGACAGTTTGACAATAACTGAAGCCCCCATGGGAAAGGGCTCACATTGGAGAAGTTAGTGGAGGACTATTTTCTGTGACAGGGACTCTATGCTGGAGCAAGGGAAGCATAAGAAGGAAGGACCAGCAAAGACAGCGCACGAGCTGACTGCAACCACCATTCCGCATCAACCCGTACCGTGTGGGGGTAGGAAGTAGGGAGTTTGGGAATAAAGTTGAGCCTGGAAAGAAGGGGGAGGAGTCATGTTTTAAGATTCGGTTTTTCTTCTCATTATCCTACTCTGTTTCCATTGGGTAACAAATCAGATGTATTTTATTCCACATGGAGAGGGTTCTTCCCATGATGTAAATTGCTGAATGATCTTTCCCTGTCCTTGTCTAGACACATAAGCCTCTTGTTACCTATTTTCTTCCCTGTCCAGCTGCAAAGGGGTGTGATCCACCAGCTTTGGTGGGCATCTGGCCTCCAGCCAGGATCAACCAACCACACAGCAATTAGGAAAGGCATTTAAAGAAAACCTGTTTTCAAAAGTTGACTTACCACATGGGAATTGAATTTCTCTAGCAAATTTTCTAAAAACTTCTTCGAAGAAAGAAGAGAGGCTTTGTTCAACTGCTCCTGTCTCAAGTCGTAGTCATCGTGCATAGGCTATAAAAACAAAGTATTCACAATGCAGTCACAGTTCAACCCTCAGTTCTTAACAGGTATAGTCTAAAAGCCACTTTCTGAACTCATAAAAAGCACATCCTACTTCAAGAGGAAATCATTATAGCAGTTTGAGCATGCTGCAAGTTTCTGCATCTTTCAGTAGACTGAAGTTCATATATTCCAAATTAAAAGAACCTGCAATTTAGTACTTACACACATAAGAGCACAAAGCATGTCAATAGAGGCGTGGGTTACTCCATCGTTGTTCCTTTTGAGGGCTTTCACAACCTTCACTCCTAATCGTTCTCGAAATCTTTTGAAAGGAAAGCAAAACCACCAAGATTAGAGAGGAAACACAAAGCTTAGTTTTAAGATAAAAGTCTAGTCAGGGACCAGAACTGTCCTGCTCTGGTTGCACTTGGCAAGCCAGTACCTTGGCGTTTACATAAATTTGATATTCCTTGGTAAAACATATGTTCATACTGACTTCAGTTAATGATATGCCAAGAACATGTTCAAAGACACATTTCTGTAGTTACAGCATAGTGACAGTACAGGACACTCTTCACAGAGAAGTAGAACTTTTTATAAAAGTCTCAGATTGAGTGCATATGTTACTCTGTACATCACTCAGTGACACTGTCGTCCAGGGTCAGAAACATTCCAGGAAATTTCTCATTTTAAGAACATCAAGCAGTTTCTCTTCTTTACATTATGCAATTAAAACTAACTCCAAGCAGCCTGTGCTTGCTGTAGGAGTAAAACTCAACTTCCTATCATCAAGTTCTATCTTGTCTTGAACCAACAACAGCAGTGGCCTCTAATTCACACACTTTAAGAATGAAGAACTGCCTCCTTCATGGACAAAGGTGCATTTGATTTAAGGCAGAGAGTGTTTAGCAAAGGAAGAATGGGCTTTACATACTGATGATCAATTACAATTCTCAAGTTATGTTAAATCCTGATAACTGCTTCCAGGAGTATGAAGAAATTGTGAAAGACTAGAAGACTGTACAAGTGTGTCTTAATTCCACTTCTCATTTTTAAAGATAAGACACCATCAACAATCCAAAATTGTTTTCACCTACTACTTCCAAGCTTGAAGAGACTTATCACTTACTTTGGAAGCTGAGTAAAGGCAAGGAATCCTGCTTTTGAAGCCACTAGTCGTCTTACAGCTTGGAATTGGCTTTCAAGCTCTGCATTCGATGCTGCAATATCTCCCTCTTGTGAGAGCAGTGCCGTTATAGCATTATTAATGAGTTTCTCCTTGTTTTCTGAGAACAGACCCTGGTTAAGTAATAACAGGTATTAATATCTTTATGCATTAATAATGCCTTAAGAGGATAGGCAGAGGATTTGTTCTTACATCTTGCGTAACTGCATGTAGTACCCCACTGTAGGAAATGTTAGCATTGAACCTGAACACAGCATCTGCAAAGTTACCATCTGAAAGAAGATACAAACAGAAGTTAAGTGCACAGTACCTGACTAAATATCTGGATGCTTTAAAGAGCAATATAAAATCATGTAATAAGTATCAGCTTACTTGGAGGAGCAGCCAAAAACCTCAGATGAAGGCTTTCTACTTCTTCATCTACAGGCATGCTGAGCAATCCCCAACGCTGGCCTTTCTGTGTGGAGGTCATTTTCACACAGACATCTCTATTACCAGAAGCTCTCACTCCATCCAACAAGCTAGCCAGAAGAGAATCTCTGGGGTGGGAAAAAGACATGCAAATACAATTTAGTTCAGAAAAGCAATGCCAGAGAACCAAGTCAGAGAAAAGATAAGCAAAAAGAGTCACAAATTAAATGAAAGCCAGCAACATGTGGAATCTCTTACTAACACTGGTGCTAACAGCTACACCTCTGGAAGAAGTTACTAGCTTTCAAATTAATAAGCTTCCTTTATATGTAAGAATACAGCTGTCTTACACCCAGTATAGCCAGCTGCAGCCTTTCACTGAAGGGATCAACTCCAGATTATCTGTTAATGAGTTACACATGCCACAGGCAAATTCATCACTTAGCAGGATTAGACTGCATTACAACTGCATGTGCACTCAGGGACTATGCTGTTGGTTCTTTTAAATAGCATCAACTAAGACCATCTGAAGCAGACAGCTCAAAGGGTTTACAGCCTTCACATTTTCATATCACTTCAATTGTGCTTTCTTTACTCATCAACTTATACTGCTTAAATCAAGCACAACGTACACAGAACAACACTGCTTAGGGGAAAGAGGCTGTATTAACTGTCCAACACCCTTACATATTCACTGTAGAACTGGACAGATTTGCTTCAAGTTGGATCAAAGGTAAGACCATGATTCATAAGCAGAGCACCATAATAGCAAGGCCTTGAGTTAAAGCTTCCAAGGGTCAGAGTTTACAGAAGTTGAGAAACTAGAAACACTAAAATGGCAACTTCCAGTTGAATTCATAACTCACAGGAGTTCCAGTTACCTTTCTGTTGAAGAGTATTTCCGAATTTGTCCTTTGATAAATTCAATGGTAAAAAGCTGGGGATTTTCACAGTCACATACTATTGCAAATACCTAAAAAGAGATAAGGACCACATTCATCAAGCAGTGTTATTTATCTACTCTACAAATTAAGACCATCTTGATTATAATATCAAATCCCTACTATTATCATCTTTTAGATCTTCTATTTGAAGAAGAGATACTGAGAAAGGCTGCCTCTTACCTCGCCTAAAGGTTTCAAAGTAGCAATGTTATAGGTAGCTGGATCCCGTTCAACTAAGCAAGCTTCTGTAAGAGCTAGTACTCTTTTCACAGGTTCCTAAAACACACACATAAAACAAACAGCATGTTAGGGAGGAGAATTCTGAGCACTGAAGAGGAATCAAGTAAGTTCAGTTTGATGCCCTTACCGAGTGTCTAGGTGTTATTTTTTGCACAACAAACTCTGCTAAAGACGTTACAGACTCATCATTGCTGTATTTTCCAAAGCGAAGATTCAAGTACTGCTCAAATTCTAGGGATTCCTTCCTTATCCTCAGAGAGATGCCTATGAAGTTGCCAGCATGCTCTATTGCACTTTTGATAATTTCCTCCCTCTGCTCAGATGCAAACAGGTGCTGCAAGTTTTGACAAGAAACACAGGTGAAAAATACGGCACAGGTCCAGAAATCAGTTCCACAAGTAGTCTTCCACTATATATGTTCAGCCTGGAGAAGGCTGCGGGGGGACCTCATTGCAGCCTTCCAGTACCTGAAGGGAGCAGAGAAACAGGAGGGGAATCAACTTTTTAAAAGGGCAGATAATGGCAGGGCAAGGGGGAATGGTTTAAAACTAAAGGAGGGAAGGTTTAGATTGGATATTAGGGGGAAGTTTTTTTACAGAGAGTGGTGAGGTGCTGGACCAGGCTGCCCAGAGAAGTCGTGGATGCCCCATCCCTGGAAGTGTTCGAGGCCAAGTTGGATGGGGCCTTGGGCAACCTTGTGTAGACCCAGGCCTGAGGTTGGTGGCCCTGCCTGTGGCAGGGGGGTTGGAGCTCTGTGATCCTTGGTGTCCCTTCCAACCCATCCCATTCTATGATTCTAAGAAGCTACAAGTCATGAATCTTCCCAGCAGTTGGGCTTGCCTTTGCTAAGTGTACAGTATAAAAAGAAGAGGTATTTCTTACACAAGAGATATGTTATTCAGTTTACATTTGTCTTTCAGAAAAAGGAATCCTATAGCAGCTATTTCTAAAGGACACCATGCTACACATTAGCATGCTACTAAAAGTCTGCATGACCTACCTGTCCACACTTGGCAACAGAAGCTGACAGCCTTGCAGAAGTGAGAAGCCAGTGAAAGCACAGTGGTAGCCTCAGCTGCTATCTTGCTAGGCAAGTTTAGGGCAGCTCAAGAGGATTGATTATATATTGCTAGCTTTATCCCAGAGAACAGCATGTTGCAGTAACAAAAGACATTGAAACCCTGATCTAGATAACAGCCCTATTTCCTTAATACTGACTGAGGTCACTATATTTACATTAGTAACCAAGAATTAATTCCTAAAGATCCATTTACATTCCTTGCATTGCAGTACACAGAAACTCTTAAGATTTTGAAACCACTGTTACACTGCAGCATTTCCTAAGCCAAGCAGTTGAGTATCAAGCCTAGAAGGGAATCATCACCATTGATCAGTATTCCTAAATAGAATCCCTCTATCAGTTAGGTAGATTAGTAACAATACCTGTCACTCCTATAACTTTGAAACTCCATATCCACTTTGCATTCATAATCATTATCCAAATATAAATAACCAGATATTTTATCCTCTGTAGTTTTTCAACATGCAATAAGAAAAACCCCACATTTCTCTTAATTGCATTGATTATCTGTGGAAAATATTTTAAAATCTGTCCATTAGCCTTAAAGCTCCACAGCTGAGACCCAAGACGTACAGACCTGCATGCTCAAATTACACTGAAACTTCATTACTGAATATGCAGCTATAAATGTCCTAAGCACCACAGCAAGATGTTTTGTTTTTGTACTCACCAATCTACTAAATCCTCCATAGAGGACACAGAAGCCTCCCTGATAGCCAGTGATATCAACAAAGCCTTCAATATTTCTGTAGTCATAGGAGCACAGGACTCTATTTGTTGCAGGATCAATTTGGTCAATTCCTCCAGGAGTCACTTCCAGAATCACAGGTTTCCTCGTATCACTCCAGTGATGTTTATAGCAGTTATACCTCTGTAGAGAGTGCTACTTTTAGACTTCACCACACACATACTTTACTATCCAGCAAGAGTTCTTTTCCAATCTAGTAAGCAGCATGGGTGTAAAGTTAAAAAAATTATAACCCTTAATGCTCTTACCTATGTTAAGAACACAATGAAACAAAGGAAAGTAACTGTCAGCTGACAAGGAAGTCACACCTTAATGTGCACAACAATCCCCAAACAGCCACTCCAAAAGGGGAGTGAGAGTTTCTCTTACTGCAGAAGGTAGTCTACTCTCAGACTACAAGCACTGTAGTTAAAAAGGAAATAGCTACTGCACCAGATGCTGTTATTCAGCTAATGAAGGTAAAATAAGCTCAATTTATTGCTACAGTGCAAAATTTTAATCTCCTGTAGTCATATGCATTACAAATACAGGCTTACCAAAACCAGCAAAAGTCTGAGGTCTCTTCTAAACAACAGGAAGTGAAAAGGGATCTTCATATTCAAGCAGTGTTACTATGCTCATCACTGAAGATTTATTCTATGCAAAGCTTTAAGTTAGTTTCAGTGCTATTTTCTGTGGCCAGAGTAAAAACTCAAATATAAAATCCAGCCCTGTATATTTATTTGTTTATTACTATATTACCAAGATTTATTAAGCAGCAATCTTGTTTTTAATCTGACCTACAAAAAACCTCCTAGAAAATAACATTCCCGCATCAAGTGTTCAAGACATTATGCAGAAACAAAAGACATGCAGAGTTAGAAAGTAAAGTGCTGGAAGTAGTAAACATTGAATAATGAATCAAAGCATATGTTTTTTCCTTCTTCCTTCCTCCAAATAGAACTCCATATAGCAAAGCTCGCTATTTCAGCAGTAACATTCAGAGTCTTTCAACTGTACCACTATAAGGCTCCAGACAACTGAAGAAACTCGTTCTTTCCCATTGCTTTTGAACACACTTTTTTTCTTAAGGGAAGACTTCAGATGCAAGTTTACAAAAGCCATTTTAAGGAGTACTTACAGCACAAGCATAAAATGCATGAACAAGGTAGAATTTTAAGTCTTCAGATCATTTCATTACATTGCACATGATCCAGACAAGCCAGACACTTACCCGCCCTGTGATTTTTCCTTCTGAGAAGTCTGTCCTGAATCTCTGTTTTTTAAAAAAAAGTTAACCACAAATGAATAAAAATTATAGCAAATCTCTCCAGAAAGTCTAAGTTGTTCTTGTTTTAGGCTACTTGAACTAAGCCTCCTTGAAGGCTCATCACTCCACTGCAGTTTAATATATTCATGTTTGTAGCTTTACTCACTATTTAAAAATCATGCACTAGTTGTTGCAACTGACACTACACCAAGTTCATTAACAGTTCAGAAGACAACTTGCTTCTCTACTTTTTATGTAAGGAAAGAAGGGTACAAGCTACCCCAAACAGTAATGACAACCAAGTACTTAATACTTGCTGGAAGGAAAAGAAAGTATATCTTACCAGTGCCTCTGTAAGGAGTTCTGTTCTGTGCTCTGTGGAAAACTTAAGAGTTTCAGACTTTTTTCCACTTCCTTTGCGAAAAGTGAGACTAAATTCTGTTCCTTGTCCTTTTCCAACAGGAGAAATACTACAGATATCTCCATAAGGCCACTAGGTAAATGAGAGTAATTGGGTTATACTGTTAGCAAATTTAAACCTGTACCTCCCCCACTCAAAACCCCTTAAGCACCTATAGTAATTAAATTGCTGTAATGAGACTACAGCTAACATACTGTGTGCCAGTTTTAGCTTGAGCTAAAAACTATTTGAAACTCTGCAAAGTAAGTAAGTGTCCTGACACCCTTCAGGGACATTGCTTAACAGTGATCAAACTTATCCATGTTCTTTCAGAACAGCACATCCCAAAGCAAGCTACTACTTATACTGGCCAATAAAGACAGCCTAAAAGTACAACAGCCACTTGCTGTCTGCAGAGTTAACAGAAGACTCATGTTGCCTTCACTACGTGTGCTTTTTAGCAGCTGCCATACTTTATATTTTGCTGTGATCTTGTCAGACTACATAGCTTCTGAATGCTAACTGAACACTACTACTCACTCCAGACGGTGAACATAAGTCAGAGATCAACTTCAAACATGGTAGTCACCTGATTTGTAACTTCTAGTGTGTTGGGATTGTATGTGGTGATGGCATGGGTTCCAACCGAAAAGACTCGCTTATACCTAGAACAGAGAAGAGTGTTACGTTTCTCCAGCAGTCACAGAAAACCCCTGTTGAACTGCAGGCATTATGTTAAGGAGGCATGGACAAGTCATTGTGAAGACACAGATATGGAACTCTGCTGTTAGTTTGCAGTTTACCCTTACAGTATGTTAAGCTCCTCTGTTATACGTCTTTATGGATATACAGAAGTTATACACCACTAAATATCTTTCCTTATGCATATCTTTTCCTAAGTTATTGGCTAAGTCAGGACTCTTAGAACTTTCACTGAAAGGTACTACAAAACCAGAGTAAGTTCTAAAAAAAACTATGCAGGGGAAAAAAACCAAACCAAACAAACACACACCCACAAAAAACCCTGCAATACTCTGAGGCATTTGTCTGAAGCTGTCAGACAACAGTTGTTACAGGAAATAATCCAATTTCCACACCTGGTCACAATACCATAACAAGTCAAAGTGTTACTATGGCCACACCTAATTTTCTTCACTTTGAGGAAAACTAAGGCTGCTAGACTCAGATCACTTGAGCTATACTTCACTACACAGCTAGTCATTGTACATTGATACCAAGTTATGTTAACTGCCATAGATTTGAGTAACCTGATGGTTTCTTAAGCAAAGAGCAGGATAGGATCAACCAGATGGCTAGCTGACTAATCTGGATCCACGCCATACTCGACACTGCATCAAGAAGCAGGTCATTTCTTCCCTCATTCTCTGTGTTCTTGTGCTATAGTCCATTCTTCCTCCCTCACTTTCCAGGTCTGCAGCACAAGCCATCTTTTCTGTTTAAGGTCAAGCTTTACATGTGCTTCAGGTACATTTAAAACCTTTCCCTCATGTCACATGACCTGCCCTCCCAGGTCTCTCCCAATAACAAGGTCAGGAGTTCTCACTACTTCATTCACTACCATTTCCCACTATTATTCAAAGAAATTGGTGGATATTCAAGCCATTACAGGCCCAGAGGAGTTTATCTAGAAATTAAAGTAAGTGCTTGTTTTCTTCAAAGCTTCGAAAAAATCTGTAATACTGAAGTGACCACATTAAATATGTTTAATCTATTTGAAAAACCTATTTGTTTTTCCACATAGATGAATTTTCCCTATTTAAGATGCAGCTCAAGAGAAGTCACAGTGATGAAGCAGAACATTTGAAGTTACTTTAACTGCTAATAGTTCCACTATATTCAGTCTGACAAAGAATGTTCCAGTCAGATCATAAGAAAATCCTTTAAACAAACTAATCATTCCCCCCTTGTTGCACAGTTTAGATAGGTATTCTGTCTTTTATATGGTTTACAAAAAAGGCTTGTTTATGATGTTCTAAAGAACTTATCCTTACTACTAGTAATACAGCACTTTATTACTTAAGGTTATGTTTACTCACAGAAAGAACTTCAATGTTTTGTGGCACAGTAAGTAACTCTGATGATCACATGTAATTGAAGCCAAGCCCCTTCCTTTTCTCTCCTCACCCAAGCCATCATTTTGAGATCTAGAAAGCATGTTTATCCTCCAGCATTGTGATGTTACAAGGAACACAAGATAGAACAGTGGATTTGCTGAGTTCATGTTTCCTTCACCTCCTGTCCCTAGGCAAATTCAGGAGGCCCAATCTTGTTGCATTAACAGAGGAGACTCAGTTGTCACACACAGCCTAAATGTATTCTTGTCCAGAACTTTACCTTTAAATATGCAGAAAGGTATTTATATGTCTAGGCCTTGAAAAATTTACCATTAATCATCTCTCAAACTGCTTTGCAGTATAGTTTAATGTCAGCCTGATTTGAGAAGAATTTGAAGAAAGTGTCCTCTTCCCTGTGAAAAGGCGATTGCCTATTCACCAGTTTCTTCAAAGCACTGTAAACTCAGAAGTTACACTTTTTTAGATCAGGATGAATCAGGTAAACAAATTTTATACCATCATATACAAGGGAAAGACAGTGTTCTTTCACTTTACAGAACTAAAGAAAGACACTGAGGCAGCATCCTCTGCATTACTAGAAAACACACTGCCAGGCGCACAGGTCATACTCAGCAAAGGGACAAATCATATGATTAGTCAAAGGATTCGTGCTTATCCTTTGAAGGACATGAGAGTTCATAGTTTACCAGAATGCTATCTTTAAAAGTTCAAAATCAAGCTACTTTAACTTCAACAGCTTGCATCATGTTGGAACAGGCTCTTTCATGACAGGCACTGGGCAAGAGAAACAATATTCTAAGCATTTAATTTTCACCAGTGGCTCAAATCATATGCACACTGAATTTGTGCATATGCTGCAGGATTTCACAGGAAGAGACCAGGCATTTTCTACTGGGCAACAGGAAGATTACCAGGGACATACTGTTCTAACGTTCTATCCTGACACAGTATCATCTTATTACTAATGGAAACGGTTTAGTCACCCATACAACTCAAAATGCATTGATTTTTAACTCAGGTAAGACTCAATTTACACAAGTATTGTCTAGAATTCTCATGAGATAAACCTAAACTATTTTTCAAGTCAATCAAGAATCTGTCTTGGTAGCAGAAAGATTTTGCCCTCAGACAGTTGATCAGTCTCGACTGGACTCTGAACTACCCAAAGCTTTAATTTTGCTGACAAAAAAGGCAGTGAGCTCTTTGATTAGACACTGAAGCAATCTCATGGTTCTTCAAAGCACAACTGAGAAGGATTTGTGGCTGCCAGTCCTTGCAACCCTAGCCTCCTTTCCTTCCCAGCATTCCCAATCTTTTATAGGAAGATATCATGAAGTATTTACCGGCAAGCATCCAAAAAGCAGCCAGTTTCAAGTTACTGCTCAAACAATAGATTCAGGCATCACCTCTAGAATAAAGCAGTATTCATGCTCTTGTTGTACAGACAACATACCCTCTTTGTTTTGTCGATGTTTAGGCAGCAAGGGAAAAATCCCAGTTCCACAGCACTGCTGTGCATGTGAGAAGGAACAACTGCTAAGCATGCCAAAGAAAGTCCTATGAAGCTTGAAGTCAGCTGTTATACTGTGTTTTAAGAAGCATGCATAACAGATACCAGTTACATTAGCTAAATGGATAGTTTTATTAGAAGATCCCTAGCTTTTGCTGACAGAAGCCTCTCTGAAGATTAATTTTTAGATTCAAGATCCCCACTAGAGATGAAGTTTATTTCTAGTAGCAGACACCTTCAAATAACCTCAGTTAGTAGTTTAACAGATAATCTATTACACAACATGTTTAAGTATATGTGTGGACTAGTGACCCTTATTCATTAAAGTACCTCAGGCACTACTCCTCCAAGAGCTTGTTCTGAGAAAAAGCATTTCCTCTTTAAAATCAGTGCTTTATATACTAAGTTCAAGAGACTCAGAAAGCTGACTAAGTTAAGTGGTCCATTTCAGAGCAACACTGAAGTCTGGTAACATGTGCAGAGAAAGGCTAAACCGCAATGTTAAAAATCCAAACTGATTCTAGTGAAGATAAATTCAGTTCAAACACTGAGCAGCAGGAGCCTTTAGCTCAATTTCCATCCATCAATACAGGAACTATGCAGTTAAATCAAATAATAGAGACAAGAGATGTCCCACAAAACATTTTTTTGGAAAAGCCAAACTTTAAATCTTCTTACTTTCCCCTCCATGAATGTTTTGTTGTGTAGAAACAAGCAAGATCTCTGTTTTCTCTAATTATATTCATTCTGTGCCAAGACCTGAAAACAAAAGAGACATCCTGTTAGTACTCATGATTTTCATTTAAAACCAAAGTTCACTAATCATCAATATGCTTAACACAGACTTTGTTTTTAAGCACTTAAGTCACTACTTTGTCAATTCTACAAACCCCCCACATTATAAATACTTATGCTTATCAAACCATGTATGTACTACGTTGCACATGAATCAAACATGAATGGTTAGTTTCCCCACTGACTTCGTTACACTGTTCTTCAGCAGAAACAGGCTATAGTAATTTATGCTCATTATTTGCCATATTATTGCAATCACACTACTTCTGCTACACCTTTGCACATTCAAACACGTTTGTCATCTCCAGAATGCTTAACTCTTGAAAACTGTGTAATATTAAAATGGTTTGAGTACCCTGTGCCCATAACTCCTGCTAAGCCAGATTCCTATCGCGATTTTAAAGTAAAACAGTAAGAAGAAATCTGGATAGACAGAACAGCTTATTTTCCAGTCTGGAATGGAATTTGAAGTTGAGAAACTTACTTATTAGCTAAGCATGATGACTAAAGAGCTGACTAAGTACCCTTTCTGTGCTGTAGAAGTTTAAGCAATCCCACCACTAACATCCTGACATGCTTATTTCACCTAAGAATTCCCCAAAACCCGTGCAGAAATTTAGTGAAACCTGGTCACAACTGTTTGGCCAGATTGTTGCTTTAGGAGATACTAAGTTCTAAGGAATACCTCTGACCACTAAGAATTATCTTCTGTGATGGAAACGGATGCGTGTTAAGTACTTGGGAGATGAGCCTCCCTCTTACATCCCTTTGCTGTTCTTACATACACAAGGCACTTAGTAGCTGTCACTCAGTTTACTGATACAGCATTAGTTTTATTTCTGCACATATCAAGAGTCTTCCCTGCCTTGATTAGAGACTGGTATTACTCTCAGGTATACATCAGTAATGTGGCTGGCACCCCCAAAACATCACACATCCTGAAGCTCATCTGCAAGAATTCATACACATAGCTTGCGCGATGCAACACGAAATAAATCTAACCCAGTCAGTACTCCACTAAAAGTTACACTACAACTCCAGTTATCTTTTTATATTTAGCAAAGATAGATTTCACCTTTTGAGATGGATGACCTGTAAAATTAGCTCATTGCTAATGCCTACCCTCTAACAACTTCAGACTACTTTCTTTCTGAGCAAAGACTGTAGCAGTTATGTACTCATGAACATGAAGAATGGATAGCTGGACTGAAATGGACTTAAGAATTCCTTCCCTCAGGTAAAAAACCAGCACAGTCATCACTATGTGCTAAAGAACTGATGGTACAGCCTCTGGAAATAAAGGAAAGCAGTATTTACATATCTGAATGGCCAAGTCAAATTTTCAGAGTTAATACCCCATTGACTTGTGCCAAGTTAACTTTTTAAAATCCAATTTCTGAAAACAAAGTTTCATGAGGGGCAAGATGTTCAAAAGCATTATTTATGAGGTTCTCCATTTTGTCCAGTTTAAGAACTATATTATTATTGCCATGTATAAGCATGAAAAAGTACACTGTTGATCCACACTATGCAGATCTCAGAACTAGACAGTGTACAGTAGCAACACTTGAGATTGGATAATTCTGTGCTTCAAACTTCTTTTAGAGCAACGGGCAGATACTCAATCTTTATACCTCCCTTTTTAAGCCACTTTCCTGACATTGACTGATGTATTAGTAAAAGTAGAATAAAAGGCTTTTAACAACACTAGCTTCACTAAGTATGAGATTATGAAGTCTACTTATCTGTAATTCCAGTTCCACCAATACCAGACTCCTCTGACTAGCTCTATTAAGTGTCCTAGACCTGCGTATCACCAGTTCCAGAGTACCTAAAGTAAGATGTTCTCAGACTTGCAAACATCTAGTACCAACAATACTGAACCAAGAAACACTCATTAATGAGCTACTAGCAGCTTCCATTAATTTTTATACCAGCAACTAAGATTCAGGATATTGATACATGAAATGTATTAAGTATAAGCAGTGGAAGTGACAAATTCACTAGATTTAATCTAACAACAACAACAACAATGAAAATCATTAAGCAACTATGAAAATCATTAAGCCATATCACTATTTCCTGTGTTTCTGGACAGTGATTGTAACTCTCTCATTGAGAGGACAAGCACAAAAGCAATATATGCCAAAATCTAGTGACAATTAATTCTTGTACACATTCTCCTGCGATCTACCAGGGAACAAGGCTAACAATAGCCTAGTGTTCTGAGCTATGCTGAAGTCCAGCAATAATTTTCTCAGTTGTCTTTGGTTCCACAATAAGAGCAGGATAAAAAAAATAGTTCATGCCAAAGACATTTTAGAAGAAACCAAGAAGCTACATTCCTTCAGCCTTCTGGCAGAACCAGTGTGGCAACACTCTTACTATACTACCTACAACATGATACACTGCAATTTTAGTACCTGAAATAGTAAGACCTGATGTGTGTGCAAAGCCAATTGTTATAATACTAATCAGGTTTGGCCATATCACCATACCATCAGCCTGCTTAGTTACATCACATTAATTTCCTAAAATAAGAGAATATGGTCACCTTTACTTCTTCCTGCTTTCAAGAGACCTTAAAAAAATTGACTTGGCACAAAAATTGAGTTAAATTCTTTATTTCTCTCATAAAAGTACTATAAGGCTCAAATTTTAATGGTCATCTTAGTGTCCTGCAGTACCTGGTAAAAGAAATATCCCAGCTTCAAAGGTTTTTGAACATTTTGCAGCAGAACCATTAGGTATCCCACCCTCATGGCTCTCAAAGGTTTAATACTAAAGAAACACGTAATTCAGTTGTTCTATTGCCACTGGAGCAGAGTCAGAAAGTACTCTGAAAGTATCAGTTTATGTTTTATCTAGTTAAGAGAAAGGAAACATGCTGAATGCAAAGTTTAGTCAACTAATCTTCGGTTTCTCTAGACAAAACATCACCTATGACTTGCAACTTCTTTCTGAGATCTTAACTAATGCATTCCCCCTAATGCCTGGATATTTTCATTAGCTTTTAAGCAAGGCAGAAGTTCAGCAATACTTTTCTATTCTGTTCTTGTAGTACTGTAAATAGCAGTGAGACAGCTTTTGGGAAAAATAGCTGAAGTGACATATTTTGTCTGCTGCATGTACCAGAAATAGCAACCCCTAAAATTAAAGGGGGGCCTGAGCTGTGGTCAGGATTCATCCTACCTGAGAGTTTAAGCTGCACGAATAGGTATATTACACAAGCTGTGCTCAACTTGCACGTGCTTTCCACTTATCTGGTATTTCATATTCTTCAGACAAAATTACCAGCTGGAAAAACAGAATCTATTTCAGGAAACAGCGACAAGTCAGTCTCAAACTAACACTTGTAGAGTCAGAAACAAAGCTGTGACCTTGCAGGCATCAAAGCAATAGCTGTAATTATACATTAGTGTCCCTCAGTTTAAATAAAGTCAGGAGTTTGGACATGGGTTCAAAGTTTAGTGCCGAATTCAGACTGACTTTTTTCTGATCATACTGTTCCTCTGTTATTAAAAAGCTTCCTTATCTTTCTTAAACAAAGGTTTAGCTTACACCAAGGTGCAAGTTCAGAGCCACCCACCCCCCTGATAATTATTTAATCTATATTACACTCGGTGGAAGAGGAAGAAAAATGTTGGTAAGAAACAGATTTCTTGGGGGGATGAAGATAAAGTCTGATAAATTTTTAAAAATAAATCTTGGTTTATTCCAGCAAGACTAAAATACAGTGTAAAGTTCCTGGAAAGGCTATACTACATGGGGACAGATAATCATATCAAGCTCAAGTGTGACTTTTCTGAAAAAGACATACCAAGAGGATAAAAAGAGGGACCAGTTGGAGACAAGTGAGAGCAAAGCACTCAAAAACCACAAGGTTCTGTTAATCTGCAGCTCTACGTATCTACCTTTAGCTTATAGGTCTGGAGCCTGACTTCCAGTCATCTACAGCTTTAAAGGCATTATTTGAATAAAGGACTTTGTCTGCACTGACATGTTTTAGCTGTCTAGGTTTTTCACCTGCCTCTTTCACTGTTGTGCAAAACAGCAGTTCAGTGTCCATAAGCAGTCCTCCTCTCTGCTCTTGAATTGCTGCAGCCTAATTAGCTGTGGAAACTGACAATTCTTAATCTGCTGTGCAGGAACTCATAGTCCTTTTTGTAAAAGGAGAAAGAGATGAGACCCACCAGATCCTTAAAAGAGGATTAGTGCAGCCTGCCTCAGTGACAGCAGCATCACCACTTTCAGTGGTCCAGGATGCAAACAGGCTGAGAATTTCAACCTCACTACTACCAGCAATGGTGACATTAGCATTCACCCTCCAGCTGACTGCTCCCATTCCCTCCCTGAGGGCCAGTGCTGACAATAACAAGCATCTTGCACTTTTTTTTCCCCTTCCCCAAAAGCATTCTGCTGTATCAATGAAACAATCTGATTCACTCAGAAGAGGGTTTACTAATTAATAGGGGGAGCAAAGAGCAAGTGCTCCTTTCAGTCAAGTTTAACCATCTTATCATATTTTTTTCAGCATAATGTTATATTTTGAGTTTTAACTGTTATCCTACCTCACTAATAAGTTGGTAGGTTTTTCATCAGAATAGTTCTTAAGTCAGTAAACTTCACTTACTGAGCTTCAAACACAAGTTAAAAGAAGAGTCTCCCACTCAAACTGAACCAGTTCTGGCCCTTAAGACCAATCCCTAGCATACCTCTTAAAATCTGGAAATGCACAGTAATTCGGTCCCTCAGGACAAATACATATTTAGAAACTATGAAAAATACCACATGATGCCCAGATGAGCAAGGAATACATGTGAAATAATTTTTTTCAACATTTATTCGAGCAAGGCTAAAATACAAGGTAAAGTTCCTGGAAAGTCACAGTGACACACTCAGCTATGAGTCTGCAAACACGTAGACATTTATTGCAAGTGGAAAAAACTGTCAGTAACAATGGAAAAAGAGTCAGTAAGTTTTCTAGCTCGTGGCTGCATACAGAGGGCAGGAATTAGACCAAGAGGTATATCTGTAAACTGAAGCAGGCTAGAGCCAAGCACACTTTTTACATCTGTAATAATGGTCCTGTCATTTTGACCTGAGCCACAGCAGAATGTTTGAACAGCATCTCTCTAACTCAATTCAAAAATGAAACTTATGTCACTAGCAGTCACTTTGTCAGATTTCCTCATTTTCTATATATCCCACTAGATACAAGGAACATAGCTGGACAATCTTCTAATGATCAAGAAGGCTTCAACATCAAAAATAATAAAAAAAGAAAGAGTTCTAAAAAAAGGAATGTTTTCTGAAATACAGCATTATTTGGGGGTTGGACCCGATGATCTCTTGAGGTCCTTCCAACCCCTAAGATTCTGTGATTCTGTGATTTAATCAGGGTTAAGTAACAGGAAGCAAAGCAGCCATCTACCCAATTTGATCTTCTCAATCTCACTGACATAGATCTTATTTGAGAAAAAGGGAAAATACATTTCAGATTGCATTAACTTCAAAAGCAGCCACAGAGCAGTGAGTAAGTGCATTAAGAAGATTCCAAGTAAACTTATACACCTATTCCCCGCCCCAAATCAACACTGTCAAGTATTCCCTCAGAGCACTAAGCTGAAATAGAAAGAAATCCCTCCTCCCCCAAACTGAAACATTAGGACACTTTCACATCCCAGAGTCTGGCCCTCGGCAGAGACAACAGCTATCAAAGGGCAAGCTCCACACCACCTGACAGGAAAAACCTATCCCAAAAACTGTTGGCAGCTCACTACAGACATAACGCCACTCAGTTTGCCGATTCATTTCGACTTTCAGAAAACAAAACAGAAGTTCAAAGCATCCACGGGAGAAATTTAAAAAGGAAACACTCTTGTAAAAATAAGCACGTTAACGGTAAGTTTTCTAAGAGACACGTTCAACTCCCCTCAGGCTCTTCAGCCATATCACCAATGGGAAAAACCAACTAAAACCTCCTCTCAGTGAAAGCAAGTCTCCTCGTCTCTCTTCACTCCTCATAAATTATTTCCCAAAGCATCTTATGATGGGTACATTTTGATCCGAGGCCAGGAGCAGAAAAAATAACGTATTGTTTCTGAATGGACATGCTAGTAGTCACCTAGCAAAGAGGACGAATTCTGCCCCGCGGCTACAAAACCTGCATCAGGTGCAGAGCACGTTCAGCCAAACACCAGGTAGGGGCTGAGGAAAGCACAACCTCTTCTCTCCTCAGAGGTACAGGAAGAGAAAGGCTTGAGAGAGGCGTGTAATAAAGCAGGCACGGCACTTTGGGGTCAGGCCCGCACGGGCTGGCTGCCCACCGTCCCAGGCCAGGGGCGCCCCCCCCAGAGCTCGCCTGTAACCCCTCCAGTGCTGAGGGCTTTGCCGGCGGAAGCATCTGCCCCCCGGCGGCAGAGAGCGCTGCCTCCCGCCCTACCCCCGCACCACCCCAAACGCCGGGTGCACCCCCCCGACACACACACACACGGCCTCGAGCGGCACATCGCTGCCTGACGGCCCCGCCCGGGGCTGTGGAAGGAGGCGGGAGCCACCTCCACCTCCCCCGCCGCTGGGATTTACCTGGCCGGGGAGCCTGAGCTGCCCGGACCTGCCCCCACCAGCACTGCGCTTCCCGCCGCTGCCGGCGATAAGGGTGAAGGGCCACTGAGCGGAGCCCTCGGCCCTCACCCTCCACCTGGCCAGGCGGCAGCTGCTACACCTCTCCAACTCCCTCAGAGTCTGGCGCTGGAGGCCGCCATCTTAGCTCCAGCTCGGAGACCGCCCTCTCCACGCAGTCTCCGTCAAGCCCCAGGCAGTCACGGGACGCGGTCAGCTGATATACTCCCTCCCACCTCCCGCGACCGCGCTGGCCCGGCCCGGGGAGCCGCCTCTCTCTTTCTCTTTCCTCCTCCCGCCCCTTGCCCCCTTCCCTGCCCTGCCGGGAACCGGAGGGAGGTGCGTGTGGAAGGGGTAGGTATGGCCCCTTACACATGCGCAAAGCCGGGGAGGGCAAAGTCCACCCTCTCTTTCCCGTCACCTCAGGCTTCGGGAGGAGGAGGAGGAGGAGGAGGAGGAGGAGGAGGAGGAGAGGGGCGGGGCGGGCTCTAGCGCGGCGGGAGGAGGCGGTGGGGCGGGAGCTTGGGAATGTGAGCGAGCGAGGCGGCTTCGATGGCTTGGCCGGGGCCGTGATAGAGCTCCGCTCCTCTTTTTGCTCTCTGTGGCATTTTAACAGGTTTAGTCTCTTGGTCTACTCTAGTCCAGTTAGTTATGGGTTAGCTGGTAGCTTCCCAGGTGCCAGCACCCGTGGTTGTTGTGTAGCTGTGGCGGTATGGCCAGCTGCAGCACCCCCGGGTTTCTGTGCCCTGGGCGTCCCGCTACCGCATTTTTGAGGCCTGGTGCTGGTTTCATGCTCTTTTTTGAGGCCTGGTTGCTGGTTTCATGCTCGTCACAGAAGTATGTAGCGAGCGAGCTTTAATGACAAACTAAAGGTTCCCACCCTGTAGTCGCCTCTTAGAGAACGTACATCATCAAGCCGTGGAAGGCACGTTGGACAATCAAGAAGCAAATTGCACTTTTAAATTACCCATATTACTCGTGTGACTGTACAAACAATGTTAATTAACGTATTAATGTTGCTGAACCACTGATTTATGTGGTTGGGTCACCGCCCTTGAAAGTAGTTACGTGACTCTTACGCTTTCCATCAACTTCCCCATATTCTGTACCAGACATAAGATTTGCCAACAGTGTTGTAAACTACAACAGCATTGTAACAGCTTGCCATGATAACCTTCAAACGCCTAAAGACTGACGTAAATATTTTGAAATATGACTCACATTAGAACACATGAGCTTGCCATATCTTTCCTTTAAAATAGTGTTCTTAAAGTCTGCAAGTGAAGAGGGAATTGAGGAACAAATTGTAACTGGAGCTAATTATCTTGGAGAAAAAATAAGATTAAAATCACAGGCGGTATATTGCTATTTTTTAATACCCTTTTCATTGTCATATAAACTATCCTTCACGTCTTATATTTTACATAAGATATTTAAATACTAATAATTCATTCTTCTGATAACTCTAGTCCTCTGAATCTGGGGCATCGTGGTAAAATAGCACTAATGGGAAAATAATTACTTTGGGGAAGCTGATATATTACTTCTGGTCGCAGAACTTTGAGGGGGAAAAAGATTTAATGTTTTATTAACACACTAGGAATTGCAGAAATCTAATTTCAGAGAGAGGTGATATGATTCAGTAGAGATTCTTTGGCTGAATGCATAGAAGAGATTTTAGAGACTTGGATGGATACTCTTTTTCTGTTCTTGTTGATTAATTGGCTTGGAGAATTTTTTGTTCAGGGGGTTATATTTTATCATAGTACTTTTTTAGTGTTAATCTAGATAGGTAAAACAGAGCGAGTTAGCTTGTTAGATGTTTATTACTTGACACCAAAAAATGATATTTGCATAATGAAATTGGTGTAACAAACTAGGAATCATTTTCATAGCCAGATTTTAATCAAACAACATAAATTATATCTCAGTGGGATTATATTCAGCTCAAGATAGTATTTCAGTAATAAACTAAGTGTTTACCTGTCTATTTTAATTTACAAACTATCTATTTTTGGACAATGCTTTTATGCAAGCAATGATGTTAACTTCTATTATAATGCAGAAGAATGATGAAAGGAGGATGCAGATTAAGTGAGAAAATACAAGAGAAAATGGAATAATAATTTTGAAATTATTATTCAGAGAAAAAACAAACAAGAATGGTGTGTTTAACAGTTCAAACAGGAAGTTATGGAAATGATACAGTGCAACATGGTAAAATATCTTTCAGAAATTAAAGTTGATCAGGATTTCATAACTGTTTAGTTGTAAAGCAAGTGCGAAATTATAATTGTGTGCAGATAACAGCATTCTGGTTTTCTTGGTCATTTTTTCTTGTGAGAGGAGGTTACTGAATGGATATTTTTAGAGCTAGGGCTTTGTTTTTCTATTTACCTAAAGGTTTATGGAAAGCCTGGAATACAAAGAAAATAAAAATGTATTTTTAACCCTCTCTCCGAATTTTACAAGTTTGTAATTTTACTTTCCAAATGTATTAAAAAGGTGAACAAAGCCCTCACTCCATTAACATCAACGGCAGTTTTGTTATGAGCTGTGACAGGGGCAGGGTTTCCCAGTCACTTACGCAGGTAGGAACCGTATTACAGCCATTCACATTAAAATCAGAATAACAAAGCATAGTTATGATGCCTTCCTGAAAAATAAAATGTTAAGTTGCTTCAGTGCACTTTGGAGAAGTGAAACCACCTTCGTTTCTTCTGCATCTTTCATCAGAAGCAGCACAGCAAATGTCAATCTGACCTTGCCAGTTTAAACGCTGTCATTTGCAGAAGACTTCAGGCCACTTCCAGCCTAGAGAACAAGGTCTCTCCTTACCAGGCAATTTTTAAAAGCCTCAAGGAATGAAGAGTTCCAGTCCACTACTAAATAATTAACATTGCACTGGACTATTTCTGTGATCATCACCTAATCTGAAAGACTGCGGTTTGGGATGGCTGAATTCTTCAAGCACTCTACGGTACTTTGATACATTAGAGAGCCAGCGCTGGGATTCCCTGCACCAATGGTAAATACAATGATTGTAAATACAACCTATAATAGCAAAGCTCCTATTATTTTTAAACCAGGTTTATAGTGATAACAAAGAACCAAGTTTTCACCCAATCTGCACGCACTGAGCAGAGGACAAGTTAACTCCCTTTCCCAGTACTGACCTTAATGATGGGACAGAATTTTCTGTCAGCTTTCTATAGGAAGGAGAGATTTCTCCACCCTTCCTTGTTTTACAAGAAAATAAGCTCCAAGTAGAATAGGGAATAGTTGCTTTACCTTCTTACTCATAACATATTTACAGTGAAGAAGAGAGCAGGACTATCCACTCTGAAACCAACCACTGGTTTTCTGCCATAAAGTGATGAGGATCTTTCCCAGTCTTCTAAAGATTGCATCAAAGTGCTACACAGCAGCTTAGTATAAATTTAGGATAATTAAGAGGATATAGTCTTAATCATTTTAATATATAGGCCACCAGATAACAATAACAGTAATATTTTAATGCCTAATAATAGGATTTGACTGACAGAGGATAACGGAAAGGTTTTTAAAGGGACCAGGAGGAGGAGGTATGTGTAAAAGTTCCACCTGAAACCAGTAAAGTAAGATGATTTTGAAAAAAAATTGATTCTGAATCTTGTTACTTTTACTTCTGAATTGCTGCAGATGCCAAAATACGGGTTACACAGAGGGCCTTGTGGGAATCAGATCCACATTACTGCATTAGTCTGGGTTCTACTCTTTGTTATCCCAAAGGTGCATTAAGACTATGCTGATGGTTTGCCAGCAGTTCAAAGCTCACATCAATTTTTTATGTATCTTGACATATTTTGTCTAAAAATAAATGCAGATAATACTGAGAATTTATCTTCTCTGTGAGATTAATTAAAAGGTAACTTCTGGATGCTACCTATTAATAATTCTATATTTCCTGATAGGCTCATTAAATGATAACTTGTTTGTTATCTCAACTAATAGCTTGATAATAATTGCAGCCTAAGCTAATGAGCTTCATGATACTGTTACTAAATTTTGTTGAATTATTAATAAGGAGCATTTTCAATGCAGTGATTCATGCTAAACTGTATTCATATTCATACCATTCCTTTTGGCTACAGTAAGCCCTTTGCTTCTGTTTGGATAATCCTTTCATTTTGGCATTGGCCTACGTGCAGTAAATACTGCCGTGTTAGCTTTTGATCTCTTCATTCACCTTAGCCTTGTATAACTCAGTCTTTTTGGTGTGTCTTTTGAAGATAATCTACAGATTATTTTTTAACTCTTTTACCTTCCAATAGATAATTTTCAATATTAATTGCAATCCAGCCTTAGTAATTTATGTGGGTACATCTGGTCTAAGTGCAGTGAATGCAACAGATTTACTTAATATCTCAAGTGTCATTTCATCGCCCTTAATAGCAATGAACAATGGCATGACGATTATTAACAGAATTTAATTGTTTAAAAACATGTGTTTATATTTTTTCAAAGGAAAAGTAAAGGAGAAATACATTAAACAGCAACTGTTTCATAAAGTCCCTAACTACCTTCTCTTTTGACTGCATTTAGACAGGTTGTGTACATCTGAAAAAACTCCATTCACACATGTTCAGTGGAAACCTTGATAAAAATGTGACAGTGAATATTTCCAAATACTTATTTCATCCTGAGGATGCTTTATCTTAGTATTGCAAGCCTGCTTAAGGTAAAGTACTCTTTGAAATATCTGGCTCTTTTGTAATAGAAGTACTGAACGTGTCCCAGTCTTTCTGTCTTCCCATTGTTGATAGGCAGCCCATGCAGTGGATTGGGCTAAAGCACAGAGAGCATTGGAGGAGGGTTAGACTGTGAGAAAGACAAGGGGCCTAGGGGGAGAAGAAATTGGAGCATAAGTAAGGAAGACCAAAGTGGAGAGCAGGTGCTAGTTGAGAGCAATGTGGTAGGAGTGAGTTTTGCATCTGGGAATCCTGAGATGGATAAAGATCATGGAACAGTGTGAGGGGAGAAGGGAAGTGACAGTTAGCTTCTAGAGGCTATACCTTAGAACTGGGAAGTAGAAAGAGCTGTGAGACAAGGATTTTGGAAAATTTGAAAAAAAAATAGAGTATGAGCAGAGGAAGCCCTTATGTAGAGAGAAGAGAAATTTTCCTCAAGAAGACTGGTACAGACGACTCACAGAAGAAGGGAGGTAAAAGGAGATGAGTAAGGAGAGAAACATGTAGATCTGGCATAGGGAAACATTGCTAATGGTATAAGTCCCTGAGAGAAAAGACTGGAAATAGCTAGGGAAGTAAGCATGGACTGAGCTGAGAAATACTGTGAGGAATAAAAGTTGAATCGACCTAGGATGCTAGGGAGATTTAAATGTAGAAGCAAGGAGAGGAAGAGAGGGGTTAGCAGAGCAACAGCCTGAAAAAGGGGAAAAGAAACATTGTTCGCAATAGTCTGCTACAATGCAGAAACCCACAGTTTCTCCAGGATGACTCCAGCTGAGAAGCATAATGCCCAAATGTATTTCATATCCCCTCTGGTAGAGATTAGTCAGCTTACTTCTGTTGCTAGTGAATGTTAGTTCTCTTGTCAGAAATCTCTGTTGCAGATCTGGATGTGGTATGTGATATAATCCCACATTGTAATTATGTGGATTTTTTAAATAAACATAGAGAATTATACACATACACACATAAACAGCTATGCAGTATTGACATTGTAAAGCCAAAAGATTTAAGGGAAAATACTGGAAGAATGAGATTGCCTTTGCAATAGTTGCATGCCTATGTGCCATTTTTCTGCATAGGAACTTTGCCTTTTTCACTCCACTAGATGAAAGGACTCACTGAATCAACATACTATTCAAGCTTCAGATTTATTAATTTCTATATTGACATTTCTCTGACATTCTTCAGTACGCTATCTGAGTGCTCCAGGAACATGGATTAATTTATTTCCACAACCTCCTTCTGATTCTAATATTTGAGTAGTTGAAAGTACATGAATGTTTCTTTTTCTGTATATTCTTGTATATAATTTGCAAGTGTCTTAGAAGAAGCTTTAAAGAGCATGTACCTCTTAGCAAAAACACACTCCTGTAAAGAAGCAAAATTTTATGAACAGTGGAAACAAAATAGATGATAGTGTACATTTGTAGGCTTACTCAGTGTATTAATCTGTGTGACACCTTGTCATATCATACCATGTTTTACATTCCTTACATATTTGAGAACATGCCTCTACCTTATGAAATTTGAACACTTAAGACTTTAAATTGTCAATTCATTTGTCACTTTGTTTGTTAAAGGTTGATTCTTGTGGAAAGGACTAAGTTAAATTTAAATGCTACCTCAGGAAGAGGAATGCTACTGATTTGAGAACTTGGAGGTTGACAGAGTGCCCAAGATTTATGTTCAGCAATTAAGGTAACAAAAAAACCCAACAACCCAGCTTCCAAACAAAGTGGCTGTGAACACTCTTCAAAGTTTTTCAGGAACAGAGTGAAATAAAGGGGCAGCAGAAAAATTCAGTCAGAGATATTTTTTTGTTAGAACAACTAAGACAATCACAGTGAGATTCCTTGAATGTATCTATACCTGCAGTGCTTTCCAGGTATTTGAATTTGGTCATCCAAACCAAAAGGACCTCTGGAAACCAAGCAACAGGTTCTCTGCTTGGAAAGTACAGTTTTCATCAGCAAGAGTTATGAGGGAGCCGCTTATATATGCTCGATTCCCCACTCCAATCTGTGTATCATAGAGAAAAAGCAAGTGCCAGTCCTGTGATTCCCTAGCCTGGGGGTCAAATCCCAGAATTAGAAATAAATGGCAATGCCCAGTGGAAATAATTGTGAACAAAACAACCAACAGGAATTATTAATCTTGCCCACCAGTACCCCAGAGAATCAGAAAATTCTTACTATTTCCAGAGTAAGAATGTTCTTGAGAATATCCAGCCTTTCCTCCATGAAAAAAAGTTCGTGAAGTACAGAGAATGGAGGAGATGATGATGAGATAACCTCCAGGCCAACCCACTGAAATTATAGTTGTGTGAGAAACAGTGTGAATCAGAAGGATTCTTTAATTTTTCCTCTCTTTGGTAAAGCTTTCCATAGTTCAGTATTATGTTCTTTACCATTTAGAGTGACTGGTAGCTGAGAAATGCAGACTGTGTATGCAATACTGCAAGGTGGTTTTGCAAAAAGAAGAGAACATTTTGTAGCCTAATAATTCATCTAAGAACAGATCACTACCAATAACAGCAGCAACAATGAAAAGACTTGTGGCTAAAATATCTAAATTGCAATAATATGTGAAAGTTGTATTTTTTTATAACAATTTAATCTCAAGCATTGTCTGTGTACCTGATAAACACTCCCATCCCTGATAATAGCTTCATCCCCTATGTGCTGGTTCCACAAGCAGAACACATTTTCCTGGTAGATTTTACAACACATCCCCCCCCCCCATATTTTAGTTTCATGAAAGTTCAATTAAACAATGGAGTGCAATTATCTGTTTACTGGCAGACAGGGACTCTGTGTTAGTTCAAATCTGCTTTGCTGAGCTGTGTTCAACTTCTTAAAGCATTTGCCTGTTTCATTATGAGATTTCATGAGACCCCTGACTCCAGCACCATGGCACAGAAAATGGGATGCACAACACCTGCTACTTTCCGTATTTTGGATGCTGCTGCTTAAAATCTAGCCCTGGTCTCCACAGAAACTGTTTACAAGTATTTCAAATGTTAGTACAACCTTGTGTATTTATGGTTTGTAGTATAAGCATCTTATCTAGGCTGCTGTTGCCCCTGTCCTTTTTTAACCAGAAAAAAATGAAAATTAACTGTAGTGCCTGTGCTTTCACCTCACTTCAGTCAGAATGCCTAAAAATCACGAATGATGATATTTCAGACCACATTACCATATGTAATATAATCTTTATATCCTGGTGTAAATTCCCACATGGATGGCACACAAGGTCACCATGTGCCTGCCTGCACAGCAGAGCTGGCATGTCACACACTGATGGCACAAGGTACATCTGATTTAATTGTCATTTAAAGCTGAAACCCCTAATGAAGCCAGAAAAGGCCTTGATCCTGGGAGATGTTTCAAGCGAGCTGTGCCTTGTCCTCGAAGCAGACAGATCTCAGATCTGAAAGGTCATGTACAATTACCCTGGAGTCCTTGACTCTGAAACTCCAGATAGCTCTGAACCTTACATAGGCTCTCCTCCTGCCTCTGACAACTTTCAGGACTTGATTTCAGTGAAATCAGTGATTTGTCTTTCAAAAGTACTGGCTAAAATGGTAGCTGGGACTGAGCCTGGAAAAAATTACAACATTCATTCTTATGAACTGCTAGGAAAAAAATACTAAGAATGCCTCACTCTGCAGGCCAACTAAACATTTTCAGACCTTATTGAAACTTTATTTTTATTCAGTTCATGGTTTGGACTCTGTAATTAGGACAAACTCCCCCTCTTCATGACATTGGAGCATGTAGAGACTTGCACGGGTATTTGTATTGTGATTCCACTGCATAATACAGTAATTGTGTCGTGCTTGTGTTGTGATTTCAGCATAACACTGTATACCTCTTCTAAATAAAAATCCAGTGTAATGTCAAATATCAACAAATAAGTAAATCTGGTATTAAAAATTAAACCCTCCTGCCACCTGTAGGCCAGGATAAGCAGCCAAGTCTCCTTGGTACTGTAGGGTCAACAAGCTCCCACTTCCCCACAGGTCACTGACCTCCTTGACTCTGTAGCATCATGGAGATCCGGCGCCAGCAGGATCCGCACAGACAGAGGCGAGTGGCTGCTGTCCTCTGGGTAGTGCACTGGAAAGGCTCTTTGCTGAACCATGGCCCTGATCATTCAGCAGATTAAAAAGTGGGACGTCTGGGACATTGTCTTGGGCATGTGAATCATAGCTGGTGCTCATGCAAATGACGACATGAGTGACCCTCAGGAGTAAAACAATGGGGTTGAACCCACAGAGGTGGGCTTACTGGTATTCCCTGTAGGCATATATTCTAACTCTCTTTGTGCACAGGCAAGAGGGCTGGTCATCTACAATGAATGTGTCCAGCTCACTGTGCAACACCAGTGATCACTAGTGCTGGTCTGAACAATGGTGGGGAATATCACCCTCTCCTTGGAAGAAGTCTCAGAGGAAATGGGCACAAGTGATTATGAAGCTCATGTTGTGAGATATTTACAGTGATAATCAGACTACATCTATGTCAAAAACAGAAGGAGAGTGTAGCATTATGCTGCGATAATGCTAAACTACTGTACTGCATACTACAGTCACAGAGAAGCTAGTGGTTTGCCTTTCCCCATTACTGAATGACAGCTACACTGTAAGAATGCCAGGCACAGTAAGTCATGAAAAGAGCATCAGTCAGCATAATTTTCAGGCTCTACCTCTTTTCTGTAGAAATCATTTTTCTGTAATAAGCAGAAGCAGGACTTGGGAAATTTGTGTTTTCTTTTGGATCAGTAGACTGTATTTTTTCTTAAGGCTTTACAGTTTCACCTTCCATTTCCCTTGTGGTGTTGCTAGTTTCAGTTTCCTCATTATGACTGAATCACTGAGTCCATTACCAATTCCTTGGTACTGCAGAGATACCAGCATTTGTTGCTTCTGATGACAAAAAAGTATTTTGCCTTTAATATCCTTAAAATCCTCTGTAATCAGATCACTGGGTCATTTGGCCCTATTAACAGAAACAGAAGCGTATGAGTTTGAGAAAGTACAACAAGCAAAGCAGAAAAGCACACAGTAAGTTACCACCACCTCTAGCATCCTTTTCAGGCTCTATGTTATCTTCCCACTCTTTTTGCTTTGCTTTGACACAGATCGTGACCATCAAATGGTATGTAAGGCATATGCTGTTGTTTTTAAGCATAAGCATATGGATGCTTATGTAATCTTATTTAGTACTAGTTTGTAATGATGCTATTAATGCTTGGGGTTTTAGCCAAATTTCCCTGAGCCCCTGCTGTCCTGTTTTTAGTGTAAGGCAGAGAGGCATGTAAGAAAAGAAACATGAATATATCCCTATTCACGCTTCTTAATTTCTGAAAAATATTGAAATATTACTGTATTATACTAATAAAAAGGGTTTGGATTATATGAATCTATTAGGTATTTGATAAATTACTTAGCAGTGAACTGAGATTAGCTAGTGTGCTTTTTTAACTACTTGGCCAGCAAGTAAATGCAATCCTCTTGAGAGGTGGGTAGGCCAAGATGTTTAAAAATGCCTGAACTGTCCCCCAGTTGAGGGGATGTTTTAGCATCCGTGAAAAGAAACATGTTCCCTATCAAACAAACACAGAATTCTTTTGACAATTCATTTTTCATTATTTCTTTTCCACTGTTTGAGTGTGGAGAAAAAAAATTATGTGTTTAAACCAATTTCATAATTGCTTAAGCTTTCTGCTGATACTTTTTTCCCCATAATCTGCAGAAGTAGTGATTCATTGACAAAAAAAGGCACTGATCGTGTTCAGACTGTATTTTTTTAGGGAAAAAAAAAAGCATAACACCAGATCTACTGATATAATCACTTCCACTGTGAATCTTATGATCTGAAGCGACCTGACTTTTACACGAAAACTTTCCTATGCACAAGTAAGATTTAAGTCAAGAAAGGTATCCTCTACACAAGTAGCCTAAAACCGAACTGTTAGTTTCTTGCTTTTGGATCAACTAAGCATGTTGGTAGTTGTTAAAATAAATTACAGAATCACAGAATCACAGAGTTGTAGGGGTTGGAAGGGACCTCAAGATATCACCAGGTCCAACCCCCCTGCCAAAGCAGCTCCCTAGCTCATACTGCACAGATAGGCGTCCAGATGGGTCTTGAATATCTCCAGAGAAGGAGACTCCACCACCTCCCTGGGCAGCCTGTCCCAGGGCTCTGGCACCCTCACTGGGAAAAAGCTTTTCCGCATGTTGGTGCGGAACTTCCTGTGCTCCAACTTGCAGCCATTGCCCCTTGTCCTGTCTCCACTGACCAAAGAAAAGGGGATGGCCAATTCCCCCTGCACCCCATACTTAAGATATTTATAAACATTGATCAGGTCCCCCCTCAGTCTTCTTTTCTCCAGGCTGAACAGCCCCAGCTCTCCAAGCCATTCCTCATAGGATAGATGCTCCAGGCCCCTAATCATCTTCGAGGCCCTTCTCTGGACTCTCTCCAGGAGATCCCTGTCCTTTTTACACCAGGGAGCCCAGAACTGGACACAATACTCCAGGTGGGGCCTGACCAGGGCTGAGTAGAGGGGGAGGATCACCTCCTGTGACCTGCCGGCCACACTCCTCCTGATGCACCCCGGGATCCCATTGGCTCTCTTAGCCACCAGGGCACACTGCTGGCTCATAGCCAACCTGTCATCCACCAGGATCCCCGGGTCCTTCTCCACAGAGCTCTTCTCCAGCAGGTCATCCCCCAGCCTGTACTGGTACATGCGGTTGTTTATTTCTTTATTTTCTGTTCTTCTGTAAAAGTGACTAGCAATTATGTCACTGAGTATAACTGAAGTGACCAGTGCTTAGAGATCTGGTGCATTCATTTTTTTAGGAACACTAGTAATAGCTTTTGAGGGAAGCACAGACTGATGACTTGGCACTTGGCAGATAAAAGACAGTGTTCAGTTGCAGCCCTAAATTTTAGTTCAACTAGTAAACAGGGGAACAGCATGGACTTTGCTGATTAAAAGCAAAACTAAGAAAACTGAAGCTGGGTTTGGCAATGTTCCAACTTATAACTACCTCATCACACGGGCTTCTGTTTCATTTTACTTTCAGCTCCTGAAAGCTATGACTTAAGGCATCACAGTGCAGAGTTTTAGTATTTCATTGTGTTTTGGCTTTAAGGTTTTTTTGTTTCTTCTTTTGGGTTTTTTTTATGGGTTTTGTTTTTGTTGTTTCCCTAGGAGGGATTTGTTTCATCTGCTTGAGTTTCTAGAGAGACTTCTTACCTCTGAAGAAAATTGGGGATGTTTGTATCTTAGCAGTTCTTTTCTTCACTCTTACTCCTTTAGTATCTAGAAGAACCTGTATCTCTAAGCCTTTGCTAATGCAAGTTCTCTCAGTATGAAAGATCAGTCACTGAAATTATGCATGTGTGATGAGTGATGACACTGGTAAGGATTTTCAGGAGGTGGCTACAAGTGTATTGCATATCTTCACATTTCCTTGGATTTTTTATATCACATATACTCTTGTATGTCCCTTCTTCGTGTGTTGTCTGAATGTACTTCAAGCAGCATCGCTCTGTACTACAAAAGGCAACACAAAGTTAGTCAACAGTTTCTGACCTTTAACTTCAGCTACCTTGAGAAGTGTCTCTTTAAATGTGATTACTACTTTAAAAGCAGTATAGATTTGTTGCAACAGTTAGCTTGCCTTTAGTATAACGCGATTTTCAGTAGTTACACTAGTGCAAGATCCTGAAGAAAAAATTGGAGGTAGGAATTTCCTTGCTATGAGACATTTCTCAAGTTGCCAGAGTCTTTATGTTTTCCCTAAATTAGAAAACTGCAAAGTTTCAAGCTTGCTAGGCCTAAAAAGTCTGTTTCTAGAACAAGTATATCTCATTGACTTCTAATGGAAAGCTGGCATCTGTGTTTGACAACAGCAATTGACTTCAGATTAAAAAATGTTGAAAAATCCCTAGCTGAAATCCTGAGTTTTAGACTGAGTGGCCAGATATGATGGGATGGATTCATCATTGCAATCACCAAGAAGTGAGAAAATGCTATTGGAATGTCTGTGGTCAGCTTGGAAATTGAAGATGGCAAAGCTAAGCCTGTAATCAATAGCTGGATTGATCAAAGATGTTTATCCTTGTGTCTTTCCATTTATGGATTCTGTTGTGTTAGCTGACTACGGGAAATAAGCAGAGGTTAAGATGAACACAGACTAACAAAAGGTCAGAAAAATGTAATCATTCTCTGAAGTTTAGCTATTGAATATGACTGAATAGTAGTTTTTATCTGTCAAAAAAAAATTGATTAATCTCTGAGCCAAGTGTGTAGTAAAATATTTTTTGAGGCAACAAGATCTCTTCATTTGACACAAACCTACCTATCAACTCCCTGCCTATGTTATCTAGAAGAAAATCGTTAATAATCTCTTTTCTACTCCTTAACGAAAGAAGATAGTTCTGAAAGGGCAGAACTGGCCTTTTAACTTCTGAGACGAATTTGGCTCCAGATTCCGAAGGATCAAGGTGGGCTAAAACCTATTTAAAATAAGCTTTCTTGCTGTTTACGTGGGAAGCTGCAAGCACAGAGAGCTTGTATTGGCAGTAGGTGGCAGACTGCTCCCAGTAATCAGTAGGAAGTTGTGACTCAAGCCCCACGGGGCTGTAATTAAAGGTTACACAGAGAGATGTAAAGGTGGCGGGACTCCTAAGTTTCAAACAGACTAACTACTTGTATCAAGTATCCGAGGGATACTCCAGTCAGCACTTGCCAGGAAAAGGGATGTTTCTTTTACGCACCCTACGTTATCAGGTCCTAAAGTAACTGACAACTTACCCTGCCCTGCAGCAGTTGGGTGACCTTGATGTTGCTTTGGAAGAGTTTGCTACTGTTGATGATAAGCTCAAGCTCTCATGGCTTTGCCACCTCTGCAGAAGAATATGCCCGTAGTTGGCTCACTAATCAGAAATGTCTCTTAAATCCAGATACCTTAATGAGTTTTTTTGGTCAAAATAGAGTTTAACACATGGATTGTTATGTCTGAAGATAAACCAAGGCCTCCACTGCGCTCTGCATGCATGTGACATAAATGATGTGTTTAAAATATTCTCCAAACAACAGGCCATCCCATTAAAATAGTTTCTGTATGAAAAAAGCTGAGATTCAATCTTTTGACAAAATTTCTTTTTTCCATGCTAGCCCTTCCCTAACTGATGCTAACCTGGAACAGATCTACTTTTCTCTGTTTAGCAGATCATTATTTTTTTTCCAAACTTAAATTCACCTTGAGAACGCCCTGCTGATGATAATTAATGCACATAGGGAAATACCTTGTCTGTTTTGTCTCATATGTTTCATTGCAAGGGAAGCTTGTGGTGCTTCTGCAGACTGTGTCTCACATCACACCTGTTTTTCATGCCATTATTTTTCTGGCTGCCATAGCCTCTACCTAGTATAGCCTAGGACGTTTCATTACCCACTGAGGACTGCCCAAAGACTGCTGAAAACCGTGCAACCCAGTGGTTGGTAAACACTTGGGGGAGCTGCCCATCTACTACAATGGATCTGGATTTATAGAATGATTTGCTTTGATTTGTGGAGCAACATGCTTAATATCCACCAGATTATCTAGAACTAGTTTTGTCAGAAGACAAGATTTAAAAGCAATAGAATCTATAAGCACAGATTTCCATAATGGGAAAAGCATTAAAAAGCTACAAAACCCAAACATTATGGAAGTTATATTTTTATGCTGTTTTAAAAATTATACTTCCTCAGCTGCTTCTATATTTAAGAGGGCTTCTGAGACTGATCCTTTGGCTCTGCTAAACATTACTGTGACATTGCATGGATATACAGAGATACAGTTCTTTTATTTTTGCGTTCCTATTTCACATTTCTACTGCATGCTTTCATTAGACTAAGATTATGCCACTAGTCTTCAATGTGTTTTCTCATGCTTGTATCTTCCTTAAAATATGATGGACTAACTTTCAAAATGATACATCATGAACTATATGGATCTCTGAGTTCCTTTCTATTTGTGATGTTAGCTTGCTGTCAGTCCTGCATCAGTTGCTTGCTGTATAAATGAAAGATTGATTTGAGAATGGGATGCCCAGCTGTGCACAGTTCCCCTTCTTCATCCCTCTTACACACTCACTCAGACTTAGGGGGAATCCTAAGTGATCTTGTCACAGTACCATTTACTAGGGCACAATGCAAACGTAAGCACATGGTGGAAAACAGAAATGTCTGTGAGTTGAACAGTAAGAATAGCTTCAGGACCTTCTCAAACATTTCTGAGAAGAGCTAATTTTCAGAAGTGCTAGAACTTATTATTAGAAACCTCTGAAAATCATACCATTCTATGATGATCCCTGAGGTAGTTTTTCCATTTGTCTTAGGATTTGCTTTGAACAGGTAAGAGTTTAACATCTTTCTATCCTAGAAATGAGGTTCTTTTAAAATTTCACACAGAATCACAGAATGTTAGAGGTTGGAAAGGACCTCAAGAGATCATCTTGTCCAACTTAATTGTTATTTCAGGATGTTTGGTCTCTTTCTTGAACAGTCAAGACCTATCATTGTCAAGAACCTTTATGTTTTCTCTGATGATAAACATACTTAGAACTTAATTCTAAAACAGCATTTGAAACTAGAAAGATACTCCATTATTAAATGACACACTCAAGAAGAATTAGACTGCATTTCTACTCTCTGAATTGGAAGTTATTTCACTGAAATAAATAAGAAAGTTTGTTTAGAGTGCTTAGTCTACTTTGATAATGCAAGTTATGGTTATGAAAATCTAGAATTTTCTTCAGATGTACCAGTCTAGAGCATCAGGTAAATAATTACAAAGTAATTGTGCTCATTCCCACACTTCTGCAGAAAATAGGATTCTTCTGTATTCCAGACCAAGGAAGACAGCAGCAACTAAGCTAACATAAGGAAAAACGTTTTCACTGTGAGGATGACAGAACACTGGAACAGGCTGCCCAGAGAGGCTGTAGAGTCCCCTTCTCTGGAGACATTCAAAACTCACATGGATGTGACCTACTCTAGGTGATCCTGCTCTGGTGGGGGGGTTGGAGTAGATGATCTTTCGAGGTCCCTTCCAACCCCAATCACTCTGTGATTCTGTAATGACTTTTTTACAATATTTTTATTACTGAATATGTGGTCATAAAGGGAGAGATATAAATCAACAGAGACTACATACACTAAGGTTGAGTGTGGTAGTTAGAATGAAGGAAAGGATTAAAAGCCCATGTGGTTCACATCTGTGACCAAATAGTTTTAGTGGTTAAAACATGTAAGAGTAAGCAACAGCAGTTTGTATTTCTCACTACAGTTTAATATATTTATTGTCCTTCACCTCCTACCAGTAGTTCAGAGGTGAGGGTAAATAACCATGCAAGTGAGGACAACTTCAACAACTTCAAACAGTGAAGTGAAAATTAGGTTTTCTTTTGTCAGAAGATTTTTGTGTACTCATTTGAAGGGTCTTACCTTACAAACTAAGGTTGTTTTTGATCCACATCTTCCTGGATTGATGAAACTCTCTTCCACCAGGATATTCAAAAGGATGTGCAAGATTCTCATGAAGTGCTGATTAAATGAGTAGCAAATGTGCTTGTCTTTTTCCAAGTTTAACATGTATGTTTCTATTGTAAATTTAACTCTTCTACCCTGGAGGAGGTGGTCTGTACTGTAAAAGTACTTCTGTATTAATTTCACAACTGAAAAAACTGTCATACAACAAGCTAATTTACTACTTCAATGCATGTGGTTCAAACCTTCTGAAGAAGAAGTAGGCTTCAGATCTGTTTCAGCTCTTGTGGCTTCCTAAAAAGCAGCCAGGAAAAGCTCTGAGAACACCTTAGAATGGAAAGAATGGGGAGCTCCACTTCCAAGAAGTAGTGAAAATGCCCTCAGTCAGTTCAGTATTTCTGGGTATTACAGAATTTTGCTAGTCTTCCTGTAGTTGATGACCCAAATGCTGCCAAAACTAATATTTTAGAGAAGGAAGGGCATGTGCTTGCCTATCTGGGCCTTAAGTTGTTTTTTTCCATGTATTATTTCAATTCTCATCCTCCTAAAGAAAAGGCTTTTTGATCACCATACATCTTAGGGCTTTTCTTTCCATATGAGCTAGCAGAATTGCTGTGTCCTTTGAAGTCAAGGGCTCCCTATAGGACAAGGCCAAGAGCTTTAGCTGCCATAACCAGACCACAGAGAAATTACCTTTCTTTTGACATGGACATGACTGCAGCTAAATATATAGAAAGAGGGATGGAGTGAGAACCATTTTCTTTTGCCATTCTCTATTTTGAATTGATAAATGGTGTCTGTCTTCTCTCCACAGAGTTTTTAAAAATTCACTGGAACCTCAGTTTGCAGGATGGGTCAACCTGTCAATGTACTCTCGGTCTCAGGAGAGGAAGTAGTGTCAGTATTCTACTTTAAGAGAAATTACAACTGGACTTTGGATGTGTCCCTGTAACTGTCTTTCCACCTGTACCTGATCTTTTAGATGTGGTCTTGCAGGCCTTGCTGGTGCTAAAATCTCTCTGGAAGTGAAGTTGCCTAGTCATGGAAGAGGCCACATAACATAATAGTTCAAAAGATTTGCAATTATTTCAGTAGCAACTTCTGTTTACTTATTTGAGTGTTGATACTTGGCAACTTCTGATGAAGAAGCATTATTCTCTAAATCGATAAAGTTAGGCCTTCATAGGGAAATGTTCACCTTTCATCTCCATCTTCTTTATAAGAAATGATTCAAGGAGTACATGAGTTTCAGTTGTTTCATGCCAAGAATACAATCCTGTGCAATATTCCTGCCATTACCTCAATATGGATTTGTAAGGCACCAAGGTTGTATAAGCCAGCCTCTACCTTCATTTTCACTCTCAAATTCCATCAGTGTAAATGTTTATTCTTCTTTTAACAGTAGAATTTTTAGCAGTTTTTGTTTGTGGAGAAAAAATTTAGAAACAACCTTTGTCTCTTGGGTTTAATCCAAACTCAAGATTTTTTATACTGAACAATTTTTCTTTTTTTTTCTTTTCTTTTTTTTTAATCCAGTGTATTTGTTACTGTTTTCTCTATCTTACTAGAACTACAAAATATTTTTTAAGTGAGAAGAAATATCATTTGGATCAAATGTCTCTACATTGCAGGTACAAATGAACACAAGTGCTTCAGACTGAGCCAGTGTTGCTCTGGAAGTCAGATAGTTCTGCTGAGCCGACCCAGTGTGTTCAGCACTCAGGACTGTGAATGTTCCAGAAGGAAATAAATTCAGTAAGAGAAGGTTGTTGCTGGCAGAGCTAGAAAGTGCTGTGTATGCATACCATACACAGCATATGCATACCATATGCACCAGGAAACCCTGCTGCAGAGCTGCTAGTTGCAACCATAATAATTACTGTAAAGGCAATGATGTCACTGCTTGAAGGCAAATGGAAGAGCTTGATGTCAGCATTATTCATGTCAAGGCACCAGTGCTTTAAAAATCTGTTCTTACAGAAGGAGCAAACCTGAACATTCACTTCTGTTTGGACACTTGGCATACTGAAATCTCCATTGTTTTTCACTCAAATACAGTTGCAAATGTGGACTTGTTTCTGTGGTGTACTTTATTGCAGTGCTACAAGTTGCCTGGAGACAAGATATTTTCTAATGACAATCAGTCTGCAGATTATGCTAAGCAAATTGTAAATACAGTGGAAAAATTAAAAAGGCCACAAGCTTGTCTGACACAACTTTTTACTCCACTGGAGAAATTATACTTGATTTAATCACAGCAAGACAAAGTGTCTTTAAGAGAGATTCAGGGACTACATTACTAATGTATTACATCTTTATTTTACCTTCATTAATTCTGAGGTTACGTAATCTGAAGCTATCCATTACAGTCTGGGTAACCTGTGTTCACTGGATCCCTTCTAGAAGTGCACAGAAATTTTCAAGTATCACTATCTGTTAACAAAAAGATGTCCCTGCAATAAAATTACTTCACATCAGCTCCTGCCACAGCTAGAATTGCCTCATCTCCTGAAATTCTCTGTAACAGCTTAGACTTGAGTAGCATAAACCACAAAAGATATCCCAGACACTTCACATTTTACTTTCTGTCTGGATATATATATATATATATATATATATATATATATATTTATTTTTTTTTTTTTAAAGAAGCAATCTTGGAAAAAACACACCTCATTCTACTTCTTGTGGAGTACAACCACAGAAAGACTGACTTCCTACCACCTCAAAAACAGCTCTCACTGCACAGTATCAGTCAATGAGATGTCTTCACTTGCAAGCATCTGACTGCCTCTAATAAAAGACATAATCTATTGTTAAGTGAGTACCAGCAGCACTGTGGCCATTGTAATACAGAGCTCAGCATCAGGTAATCACTGTGTGTATACACACACACACATATATATATTCAGGACCCAGGATCAGTTTTGCATTTTGTAGTGAGCTTTCCCCCACTGTCAGCACACTGCTAATAGTAACCAAGCCAGCTCAGGCTTTTTTCCAAGAGCTGCTGTAACACTTTTGACTGCAGTGTAGACATTCCTTTATGTTTTTGCACTGAGGAGTGGAATGACTAGTCCCAATCAGAAGCTTGTACACCCAAAACATCTGATTTAAGGATCTACTTTCATCTTTTTGACAGCTTTGCTGCAAATTTCTATACAATAAAACATCCTTATCATGTAAGGATCAAAGTCATCACTTGATTATGCTATTTTCTAAAATAGATAGAATGGAAATGTCAGGAATACTAGTGAAAGTTTTTTTTTCCTGAGTGAGGAATACTGATTCAAAAGGTGGAAACCTCAGCAGCTGAAGTCATTACACAAATATGCAGTGGTTTGGAGAGTTCTTTATTCCCACAAGCCTTCACTATTCTGTTTGACCTGTGGTATTTAATACCAATACACCTAACCATATCACATGTTAAATATGTAATAGCTGTAATAGCGAGGGCTGGTCTCTAGATCAGTGGTAGGGGACCCAAGGCCCTGGGCTCCAAGTTGCATCCCACAGATGTGAGTCAAAGTCAGTCCAGAAGCAGTGCATTCACATTGATATGATGCTACATCTGAGCTAAGCAGTTCCATCTCTCAACTTTCTCTAGACTTCTGCACCTCAACAGGACTCAATAGCTTGAGCACATAATTGTTTATTGCATCTGTTGGGCTGAACTTGCTGCTGGCTCCTGTCTGTATACTTGTCTTGATTTTTAAAAAGGCTTCTGCATGGTTGTCCTGGGTTCAGCCCAGCAGCAGGCTGTGTTAGCCCTGAGAGTATTCCATGCCAATTGCATCATGATCAGACAGGCTGCCCCCCCCCTTTTTGCAGGGGCGACTTCGGACCCAGGCACGGGAAGTCCCGGTCTGGGCAGCCGCAGTGCCAGTTCCGGGGGAGACTCCAGACCTATCGGAAACCTGCTCTGGGCACGGGAAGTGCCAGTCTGGGCAGGCGTGTGGGAGTTCCGGGTTCTCTCTCTCTCTCTTTCGGGATCGGCGTGGCAGGCGGTGGTGAGGGGGGTGCTCGGTGGTGCTGGGCTCGGGGAGTGCTGCGTTCGGGAATCTGAATCAGTTCGGGCACGGCTCAAATGGCATAGTGTGGTGAGAGGTTTGCACTGTATATAATAATAGCACTGTAGTTAGTTGTTTTCATACTTTTCCCTGTTGTTTAGTAAACTATCCTTATCCTAACCTTGCAAGCCTGTGGTTTTTTTTTTCCTCTGGCTTTGCAGCTAGCTCCGTTCGCCCATCCTCCACCTCTTAAAGAGGTAAGGGGGCTTTTTGGTCTGACCTTTGTGGCCTCAGCTTTCCGCTGAGGGTTAAACCACAACAACTTTTGGCGCCCAACGTGGGGCTCGACGGGGGACCCCCAAGGGGGGCAAAAAGGTTGGGATAACGATAGATTTGACCTTAACTCGATTGCAGTTAAGATAGAGTTGTTGTAGGTACGGTTATTGAAGTAATTTCTATGTACAATGTTGTGGCATTTACTCTTGAGGATGCTGCCATGGTTGCCAACTCGTGGCATGCTGCATTTAATCCTGCCAGGATTCGTTGCCATCCCGTACGTGTGTTTAGTGTATGTCGTGATAACAGTCTATGATTGGATAACGTTGAAGTTCATGAACTTAAAAGAGTTCTTGTATCAGCTTTTGCTGTTCGGTACAAGGAGGGATAAAACAGGCCTTGTAAGAGTGTTTAACAATTTCCAATATCCCTGGGAAATTCTAACTAGCATTTTCCTACTGTTGGTTTTGGTGCAAATGGTTTTGCTTTCGATATATATATGTATATATATTAGGCACAGGTTTATGAATACCACCCAAGAGTTTTCCCTGAGGCTGGATAACCTTGAGTGGCAGGGCAAATGGCGAAATATGAGCAGGTACCTAGGCACTTTCTTACCCCCAGTGGTTTGGAACTTCACTCCTGAACAGCTACAGGATCCTAATAAGGTGACTGCACATTTGAAAAAGAACTGTAGTGGGCTCCCCAGAGAAATACGCCCTACTGCACTGTGCTGGGGCTTGGCTACCATCTACCAAACACTGCTTGATAGCAAGCAGCACTGTCAGTACTGTCAGCACTGTCAAGGGGAACGAGGAAATGGATCGGCGAATACTGTAGATGCTGTGACCTCTACAATAGACCTTGTCCCTAATTCAGAGCGTCAGTACTGTCAGGGGGAAAGAGGAAATGGATTGGTGAATACTGTAGATGCTGCAACGTCTACAATAGACCTTGTCCCTAATTCAGAGCGTCAGTACTGTCAGGGGGAAAGAGGAAATGGATTGGCAAATACTGCAGCTACTGCAACCCCTACAGTGGACATTGCCCCTAATCCAGACTATCAGCACTGTCAGGGGGAAAGAGGAAATGGATTAGCGAATACTGTAGATGCTGCGACCTCTACAGTAGACCTTGCCCCTAATTCAGACTGTCAGTACTGTCAGGGGGAAAGAGGAAATGGATTAGCGAATACTTCAGATATTGCAACTTCTACAATAGACCTTGGTCAACCCACACCAATGTCTGTTGCTTCCATTCAAAAAGGATGTCAGTGCTGTCAGGGAGAAAGGAGAAATAGACTAGTACATACTGCAGATGCTGCAACGTCTACAATAGACCTTGCCCATAATTCAGAGAATCAGCCCACACCAATGTCTGTTGCTTCCATTCAAGAGAGGTGTCAGCACTGTCAGTGCTGTTGGCACTGTCAGGGAGGAAAGGGAAATAGACTAGTACATACTGTAGATACTGCAACCTCTACAATAGATCTTGGCCAACCCACACCAAAGTCTGTGGCTCCCATTCAAAAGAGGAAACACACCAGGAAGTTAGCTCGCGTAGTGCCAGATGATGATGGTGAACAACCGGGGCCATCTCAAGAATGTCAGGATGAGGATGATGGTGAAAAACCATTATCTCAAGAATGGCCGGATGAGGATGAGGATGAAAAGTCAGGGCCATCATGGAAAAGTCAGAATGGAGCAGGGCCATCTCAGAAAAGTCAGAATGGGGCAGGGCCATCTCAGAAAAGTAAGAATGGGGCAAAGCCATCTCGAGCAGATCAGGATGTAGGAGAACCAGAGATTGTTACCCGATCCCTGACCCTGAGTGAATTGCGTGAGGTGCGAAAAGATTTTGGCCGCCGCCCAGGTGAGCACATTATCACTTGGTTGCTCAGATGCTGGGATAGCGGGGCCAATAGTCTGGAATTAGACGGCAGGGAGGCCAGGCAGTTGGGATCCCTGGCTAGAGAAGGAGGTATTGACAAGGCACTTGGGGAGGGGTCACAAATCCTCAGCCTTTGGAGGCGATTGCTGTCAAGTGTGCGGGAAAGATACCCCATGAAAGAATATATTACCTGTCTGAAACCCAAGAGCGACAGCATAGAGACAGTTATCCAGTACCTGAGAGAATTAGCTGTACGAGAGTTGATTTATTTTGAGTCGGACAACAGAAGGCTCCCTGATGATCCTGATGATGTCCGATGCACCCCAGACATGTGGCGTAAGGTGATACGAAGTGCACCACCAGGGCACACAAATTCACTGGCAGTGATGGAATACGAGGAGATGTTTCCACCAACCGTATATGAAGTTACCCGCCGACTCCGGACTTATCAAGACAACGTTGCACGCTCTGTCATTGCAGCAGTAGAGCAACTGGTTAAACTTAAACTTGACGAACACATGGCCGACTCCCAACCTGTACAGAGCGATGTTGCAGCTATTCGGAAAAGTCATCCATCGTCCCAAGAGAGAGAATACAGCAGGGACACACCACGAGCCACACCACGAGCCACACCACGAGCCACACCACGAGCCACACCACGAGCCACACCACGAGCCAAATTGTGGTTTTACCTGCGTGATCATGGAGAGGACATGAAAAAGTGGGATAAGAAGCCCACTTCAGCCCTCCAAGCACGAGTAAATGAGTTGCAAGGTAGAGCAAGTGCACGAGGTTCTGCCAAGAGGAATGTTGCACCAGTTTCTATCCAGGAGCAATAGAGGAGCCCTGCCTCCAGCCAGGTGGAGGAGAGGGATAATCGGACTTATTGGACTGTGTGGATCCGATGGCCTGGAACATCAGACCCACAAGAGTATGAGGCTCTAGTGGATACCGGTGCTCAGTGTACTCTAATACCATCAAATTATGAAGGGACAGAATCTGTTTATATTTCTGGAGTCACAGGGGGCTCCCAACAGTTGACTGTGCTAGAGGCTGAGGTGAGCCTAACTGGAAAGGATTGGGAGAAACACCCCATTGTGACTGGTCCAGAAGCTCCGTGCATTTTAGGTATGGACTATCTCCGTAGAGGGTATTTTAAAGACCCAAAAGGATACCGGTGGGCTTTTGGAATAGCTGCTGTAGAGACTGAAGAAACTGAACAGTTGTGTGCCTTGCCTGGACTTTCGGAAGATCCAGCTGTTGTGGGGTTGTTGAAGGTCGAAGAACAGCGAGTGCCAATCGCTACGACGACAGTGCACAGGCGGCAGTATCGTACAAACCGAGATTCTCTGATCCCCATCCATAAACTGATTCGTCAACTGGAGAGTCAGGGAGTGATCAGCCAAACCCACTCACCATTTAACAGTCCCATATGGCCAGTGCGGAAGTCCGACGGAGAGTGGAGGCTGACAGTAGATTATCGTGGCCTAAATGAAGTCACTCCAAATATGAGTGCTGCTGTGCCGGACATGCTAGAGCTCCAGTATGAACTGGAATCGAAGGCAGCCAGGTGGTATGCCACAATTGACATTGCAAATGCTTTCTTCTCAATCCCACTGGCACCAGAGTGCAGACCACAGTTTGCTTTCACCTGGAGAGGTGTCCAATACACATGGAATCGTCTGCCCCAGGGGTGGAAACACAGTCCCACCATCTGTCATGGACTAATCCAGAGTACATTAGAAAAGGATGGAGCCCCAGAGCACTTGCAATATATTGATGACATTACAGCTAGGGTCATCGGTGCCGTGATGATGGAATGAAGATCAGCCTCCCAAGAACCCTTTCTTTTCTCTTTTGTAATAAACACCTCTGACCCACGGACTATGAGCATGGATCATGCCAGGTGCAGTGTTCGAGAGCCCGAGATACAGCATTCAACGATCCAGTGGCACGTACGACCCTTCATACCCTGAGAGACTGTTGTGACAGAGGGACCAGTGAGCCTGAGGATCGTGGACTGAATGAAACCGACCGACTCGGAGGAAACGTCCACAGACTGAATCTATACGCACATACATGTGTGTGCATGTGTACATGCATGTGTGTGGATGCGAGAGACTCCCTGGACCCAAAAAAGGTTGCTGGTCCTGCTCATGATGTAAATGGTATGGAATAAGGGGTGGATAATGTCCTGGGTTCAGCCCAGCAGCAGGCTGTGTTAGCCCTGAGAGTATTCCATGCCAATTGCATCATGATCAGACAGGCTGCCCCCCCCCTTTTTGCAGGGGCGACTTCGGACCCAGGCACGGGAAGTCCCGGTCTGGGCAGCCGCAGTGCCAGTTCCGGGGGAGACTCCAGACCTATCGGAAACCTGCTCTGGGCACGGGAAGTGCCAGTCTGGGCAGGCGTGTGGGAGTTCCGGGTTCTCTCTCTCTCTCTTTCGGGATCGGCGTGGCAGGCGGTGGTGAGGGGGGTGCTCGGTGGTGCTGGGCTCGGGGAGTGCTGCGTTCGGGAATCTGAATCAGTTCGGGCACGGCTCAAATGGCATAGTGTGGTGAGAGGTTTGCACTGTATATAATAATAGCACTGTAGTTAGTTGTTTTCATACTTTTCCCTGTTGTTTAGTAAACTATCCTTATCCTAACCTTGCAAGCCTGTGGTTTTTTTTTTCCTCTGGCTTTGCAGCTAGCTCCGTTCGCCCATCCTCCACCTCTTAAAGAGGTAAGGGGGCTTTTTGGTCTGACCTTTGTGGCCTCAGCTTTCCGCTGAGGGTTAAACCACAACAATGGTAACATAATTCACAGTATCCTCTGCAGGACTATGGAATAAAAAAACCCCAAACTCGATTCAGCCCTTGAAACATATGATGATAAGCAGTATTTTATACAGCAATATTAGTGCTTATAATGCTAGTTTATGATACTAGAGAGCAATTATGGAAACACATTCCCTGCCCTTAGGGGCTTACATTCTAAACAAAATATATTGCACAGAGAAGATCAACATACAAAAAGCAGAATCATTGTTTTCTTACTTTCAGTGCAAGTCTTACTAACATAAGGGATTTTGAACAGAGCAAGGAGTTAAAGGAATTATTGTAAATTAAAATGAAAGGTGATGAACAGAGTGGCAGCTTGAGAAATTGTTGTAAGAGAGAAGTAAGATTATAGAAGGGACAGAACACAGCAGGACAGAGAACACAGCAGGACACAGAACAGATGCATTGTAAAAAAGATGCAGGGCAAAGGTTCATTCATTACTGGGAGCTCAGAAAAATAGTATAGAGCAGCAGAAAGTAGATTTTAATGTATTTATTTTTCCATATTACTGAAGTTATGGACACTGACCAAGATCCTGTTTGGCCAAGCTTCTTACTTGATGCCTGTATACGCCACAGAGCTCCACAGAGTTTCTAGTAGTTCAGTAAGAACTATAGTAATGTAACTCATTTGAAAGGCAGGTTGCAGACTTCTAATAGCTGAAGGCCAAGGTCAGGAGTTTGCATGAATACATGCAGAAACCATATGCCCAAGTGCTAGTATGGAACCTTTTTCAGGCAGTAATTGTAGCTTTTGCTCACTAACACATTTTTCTGTGCATCAAAAAAATAGGCATGTATAAGAAGGAAAATATTGCAGACTATGGCTTTCAAGAAAGACTCATTGAGCAGGGTAAGAGAGAAACAGTGGGCTAAATGGTAATAGGAACTATGTAAAAAAAGCATGGGCAAAAGTATCCCTTCACCCTTCTGGTTGACTTAAGGGTGCTTAATAATAGTGGAAAATTTAAAAGTTCACAAATGGAGTAATTCAGTCTTATTAAAAAAGTACATTCTTAAAAATAACATATTTCTACAGTAGTTCTCACTGCAGTTGTTTAGTCTTTTAGGAGCTAGGCTGCAGATTCCTCAGCTCTTCAAGTCTGAGAATGCATTGGAAATTAATTTGGCCAGAGCAAACTGGTAGATACAGGCAACTGAAAGGATTGCTTGCCGCTCTCTCTTTCATTTCTTTACCTTCCCTTTAAATGTCTTGGTAATTATTTCTGCGCCTACAGCGTCCATAATGATAAAGGAGGTAGAGCAGCACAAGGTCAAAAATGAACAAAAGGCCAACAGCAACATCAAATCCAATAAAAATATCTGTGAAGGAAAAACAATAAAGGAAAATTGAGTTAATGAAAGAAATAAATGTATATAATTTTGGAACAGAAATGACAGTCTGATTACAAATATCTGCAATGGAAATACAGTTCCATTTTGTTCATATTTCTGGCAAGATCACATGGCCTGCATTTACTGACACTTGCAACAGAAGTATTAAAATGTATACTTCAGTCCTTGAAATATGTAGATAGATTCCTGTGCATGGGTAAATCTTACTCTGTTTTCCCAGGGCAAGAGGGATTATGTGTAGTTGACAAGGAGTTTCATCAGGGATCAGGAAAACACTGAATATATGCAGAAAGGGGGGGAATACTAATGGAAAGTAGCAAGTCTTGCCTTGCTCTTGACTTCCCTCCTGAAAATAAGATTCAGGCAGGGAGAGATTATCAGCTGTCAGCTGTTGGTAATCCGAGGCAAATAGCTGCTGTATCTGCGTGGATCAGCTACATTCCGTGGGTACAATGGAGGTTAAGGTATCCTCAGTACATAGTACACATGCCAGAAATACAGATGCATCAATCTCTCTGTGTATGAGCAAGCCATGCTTGCTTTGCATCCACAGAAGGTCTGATCATCCAACGTACTCAGCTCTCCTTGCATAGCAACCACACTTACATTTCTGTCAGACATTCTCAACAAGTGGAGTTCTAGTTTTGGCCACGGCCTGTAGATAGCTCCGTATGTGAGTATGCTAATGATAGCACTGTCTTCACACTGGTGGGCAAGGCTACTCTTAACATTTTCAGAGAACTTTCATTTCTGACAGCTTACCCTGTCCATAGTAAAGCTGATCCACACTTGTTAAAGGGACATCTATCTATTCTGTGAAAGGTACAGAGTTTGGAGCCACTGATACAATTTCTGGCACCAAGTCTGATGTAAAAAATACAGAGCTGTTACACTACCTCTCATTTTGTCTTTCTTCCCACATTCTTTTGACCAATTTTCTGTAATCATAGGAGAAACTAGTTCAGCAAACTTCTCAAGTGGACAAGAAGAGGTACATCCTGGCAGCGTGAGTAGGTAAGGATCCTTTGAAGAGTCATTCCGGTAATGCATTTCAATACTGTATCGCCTGATTAACAACATGGAAAAGATTTTTTAAAAGAAAAGTTCTGAAATAAAGTTTCCTATTTAGAGACAGAATGTTGGAAGCAGGCTCTGACATCCTACTCTAGAATCTGTTCTTAAAGAATGGGGGCTTTGTGAAAGACATCTGCAAAGTCCACTTTGACAAAGCTGGTTATGTTACTGCACGCAGGTTGTCAGCCAGCTCAAAAGGCCTTTCTGAAGGTTCCTTGAATGGCAACCACATCAGGCTCTTCCAAGCCAACCAGTTTATGTGAGATGTCTCAGAAATGTTGTTGCTATCATTTGAAGAAAGTAGAAAATCTATTTTACCATTTACTTCCTGATGCTAAGGCCTGTTTTCATCTTCTTCCTATCTATCAAAGCACACAGATACACGTGCATCCAGCAAACATAATTTTTCCTGGTTTTAATATAAATTTATGCCTGTGGACTGCTCAGTGAAGTATTAGCTTAAAAGCTAACATTCTCAGAATATTTGAGAAGAAAATTATTTTGGGGAAGGGGGAATCAAATTCCAAACATTCCTTATTCTTGCATAGATAAGAAGATACTTGCCCACTGCTTTCTTGGTAGAGTTCAAAAAACTGGCAAGCAGCATATGGTGGAAGTTTTCCATTGAAAATATTGAGAGCCATCTGGAGGGCCCCAATTGTGGTGTCATGCTATTAGGGGAAAAAAACAATAAAGCCATCCTTAAAAGTCATTTAAGTCAACTACCACTTATCCAGAATAATGAGACAAGAGTAGACTGGGAGTAGAAACCAAGATAAAACAAAACCTGTGGAAATTTGATAATAAAAGTATTTTCAGCCTATTCACCATTGTAACAGATTACTACAGACAGCAGGGAGCATTTCCAAGGAGTTACTGCAATATGTCTGATACATCATTTGGCAGTATTTTGAAGTCAGAGGTAAGTAGGGTAAAGCAAGATGTGATCTGAGAAGTAAACATATTTTTTCAATGCATTTTGCTAGTCCTTCAGGAATGTTTTTGATTCCAAGGTCAAATTAAGGCAGTAAAAGATAGTACTGTGACATTTCAAGTGAACATACAAGTAGTATACCACACAAATAGTTGTTTACAAAGACTGTTCTCGCCTCCAGGCACACTCCAGAACTTCTTAGATTGTGGTTCCTTCTGTTTGGATGTATAGTTTTTATTCTGATGGAATCAGTTACCCACCCACCTGCAGTCTCTTCCTCATCCCTCCTCTTGCAGAGTATTCCAGGAGGAGGAGCTGAAGGAATGAGATCCCAACACCTCGATGCCTAAGTTTTGCAAATATCATTATACACATATTTGCTAGGCTTATTTATATTATAGTCTAACATCTATGTTTAAATTATTATCCAGGATCTGGAACTTTTTAGACTAATCAGTTTAATAAATAAGAATATACTTGGCTCCAAGGCATTAAAGCAGCAGTGAAATTTGTGGATGCAAAAATAATATAGTAGGGCTAGAAAACACATAGAAAAGGCAGCAAGAAAGATTGAAGATTTTGAGACATTTCTATGTGAGGAAAGATTAAATAGGGTAGGACTCCATCTTGGAAAAGATGGAAGAGGTGTGACAGAAAATAGTAAATAGTGACCCACAAAAAGTGAATAAAGAACAACTATTCCCCCTTTCTCACAGTAGAATGCCAGAAACAAGCTAAATCAGCTTTAAGAGGTTTTTTTTTAAAAAAATGAAGTACTTTTTTTCTTTTAACACACAAGTAGTTTCCACAGGATGTTGCAGAGCCCTAAAGTATAAATGCATTTTAAAAAGTGGTTAGATAAATGGATGTAAGAAAGTCTGTCAAGCGCTATTAAACACACAGACACAGCTTCTATCTCAGGAAGTCCCTAAGCCACAGATTGCTGGAAGGTTGTATTAGGAGAGGCATCGCACTGTGCTGGCATTATTCTCACATTCTTCACTGCTGTTGGCCATTGTTAGAGACAGGCTAATGAATGAGCTAAGTGGATCTTGGTCTGACCCAAATGGCCCTCTTCATCCTCTATAACCAGAAAAGAAAAAAAAAAAAAAAGGAAAAAAGAAAAGAATCCACAGCTGTATCATTCCATACTAAGAAGAGGAAGGGTTTGGAGGCACAGCTGAAGTTCAGCTATGTGCCAGCACCTCTAGGTTAGGAGCACTTGAGGAAAGATGCAACTTATAAAAACTGCACCATTAAGTTGCAGAAAAAATTGGGTGTTAAAATACATAGATTTCTCTGCAAGTACAGTTTGACTGAACTGAGTTGTGATCCATTCTCCTGCTGTGTTCTTGCACTGACTGGTGTTCAGCTTGTTAGCTGAATTGGACTCTATTATATTATTCTTTCATTTAACTTACAGGGAGACTCATTATTCTCTTTAAGGGTATTTTACTAGTAACATCATAGCAAGATTTATAAAAGATCAAAATACTCACTGCAGAGTAGACCTCCATTTTTCTTTGTTTTGAAGAATTGGCAGCTTGTTTAATACTATTTAAAATAACATTCACAAGGACACCTTAAAAAGACAGGAACAAAGAAGATTAAAATGAAGGTATAACATTTGCACAGAAACAAACAAAAAAAGATTTTGAGTGTCAAATAGAAGACTCAGGCCTCACACTCATTTTTTAGCTTGCAAGTTCGTAACTGGAGAGAAGATATTACAGGGGTTAAATATATCATTCATCATCCAGGTCAAATGAAGTGGCAGGACTTACAGAAATTATCAAGAGCTTTCATGATAATTGGGGCTAATGACACAGTTTTGTTATGCTGAGATCTCCTCCCCTTCATTTTTTAATCTGTTTGGAGTGTTGCAATAATGACAGCTGTGCTTGCTAGCTTCTTCCTCTCTAAACGCTGAAGAGCTATTTTTAACTGTTTACTTCCAACAAGTCACATAGTATCAGTGCTTCATTTTACTACAGCTCTTTTGTACTCCTTTTTGCAGCCAGTGGGATAAGGGCAGCTGAAATTCCCTGTAGCAGAATTTGTATCATTATATGGAAAGAAGGCATAAATAACTTGTATGCCCCTGAACACCAGAAGACATCCTGACCACGTGATATGGCCAGCTACCAGCTGCAGGGCTTTAGTGCAGGTAATTACTATATGGCTTAATCCAGTCATGTCTATGTCTAGATGAAGAGGCTGCTAATAATTCTTTACCTAGGTATAGACTGCAGGGTTTGTGCATTAAAAAGCCTAGCCCCAAACGGTCCAGTCTGCAGACATTCATAGAATCATAGAATGGTCTGGGTTGGAAGGGACCCCAAGGATCGTAGAGTTCCAACCCCCTGCCACAGGCAGGGCCACCAACCTCCCGGTATAATCTAGGCAAGGCTACCTAAGGCCCCATCCAACCTGGCCTTGAACACCTCCGGGGATGGGGCATCCACCACCTCTCAGCCCGTTCCAACAGCTCAACGCTCTCTCTATGAAAAGAGTGCAAGACCTTACACTTTGCAGTGTTGAACCTCATTAGGTTCCCTCAGGCCCACCTTTCCAGCCTGCCAATGTCCCTCTGGATGGCTTCCTTTCCTTCTGTTGTGTCAACCACACCACTCAGCTTGGTGTCATCCTCAAACTTGCTGAGGGTGCACTCAATCCCATCATCAATGTCATTGATAAAGATGTTAAAGAGAACCGGTCCCAAGACAGACCCCTGGGGGACCCCGCTTGTTACCAGCCTCCACCTGGACACAGATCCATTGACCACCACCCTTTGGCTACGGTCTGTCAACCAGTTTCTTATTCACTGGATGGTCCACCCATCAAATCCACATCCCTCCAATTTAGAGATAAGGATGGGGTGGTGGACTGTGTCAAAGGCCTTGCACAAGTCCATGTAGATGACACCAGTTGCCTTCCCTTTATCCACTGATGCTGTCACTCCGTCATAGAAAGTCACCAGATTGGTGAGGCACGACCTTCCCTTGGTGAAGCTGTGCTGGCTGTCCCGGATCACACACTCATCCCTCATGTGCTCCAACATGTCATCCAGTAGGATCTGTTCCATGATCCTCCCAGGCACAGAGGTGAGGCTCATTGGCCTGTAGTTCTATGGATGTTCCTTGCTCCCTTTCCTATAAATGGGAGTGACATGACCCTTTTTCCAGTCACTGGGGACCTTGCCTGACAGACATGACTCTTCAAATATGATGGAGAGCAGCCTGGCAACCACATCAGCCAGCTCCTTCATGCTTACATGTTTGAGTTTCTTGCTTATGGACACATGAGGATCACATGATATATCCTTGGGGGTTGTGTCCTGAAGTACTTTCATATTGTGTATAGCCTGTATGTCTCAATTTTGGAGCTAAGCACCGGGCATACTTCTTGCAATGTAGACATAACTTGAATCTCTCATCTTCTATTCTGATAAGACTGTTTTGGAGCAGCTTTATGTCAGTTTTTCAGAGATCTACCGATGTGTTGCCAAGGTTTTGGCACAAACCATAACCAGTATATCAAAGGGAAAAACAAAGATCAGGAAGCAATTAGAATAAACATTGGTGAAACAGATTTTAAATTTAATCTAACCTAATGTCAGACAAGCTATGATCATACTCATGAAGGCTTGATTTTTTTCCCCGTGGATTTCTATAATCTTTCTTCAAATCCTAATACCTTAAAAACTATGGGATAACTAAAGACCTTCATGTTTACACCCTGTTTCAATATCTTGTCTATGAAAATGCCAGTGTTCAGCACATATTTTCATGCTTAATATACCATAGTTAGAAATCAAGATTCTGCATCAATATTTTTGCATGAATAAGGTGATGGGATGTGGCATGTTATCATAAGCATTATGTCCTCCTTTCTGAGAGCTATGCATTTTCATTTACCTCCTTGTAGTCGTGCTTTCTCTTCTCTTTTATAAAGCCCAAATAGAGATAATAAGGACAATTCTGCCAGTTTTTCCATCTTGCCGATTACATCTTTGGTGGCCCATACAGGGAGAGTGTAATTGTGAATATCCTAGTAAAAAAGGAAAACAAAATAATGTGGTTTTTAATTCCACTGCTTTCCACCACCCTGTTGCCCAGCATTACACTACTACATTTGGACTCTCTCAGGCAGTACTGCAATTCTTTGCCCAGTGCAGTTTATCTCATCAGTGGGCCCTCAAATACCCTCTGTGGGAATGGGGATCAACTTGATGAGGAAGAATGGGAAGAGAGGAAACTCCGATGTGAAGGGGATCTCTCGTAGGTATAGTATGTTCTTGCTATAGTGTTTTGGCTTGTTAGTGTGAAAGATTGCAGGCATGTGTCTTATCCTCTCCCCTTCAGGATCTTCAGGGTGTATTCTAGCTTTGATGTTTCCTGTCTTCTGTAGAGTTGCCCAGATGCCAGTTTCATTGCTGGCCATATCCAGACAAGTGTCCCTCTCCAGTCAGGTAAGAGTGACAGTGTTTTATTAGCGTCTAAGTGCCTCCATGAGAGGATGATATATCCAGCAGCTTTCATGTGCAGCTGGTAATGGCTAGGGCTAAATGGAATCATCCCATGCTTAGCATGGGTCTGATTTTATTCACAGGGGGCCATCATCATCTCTGAATATTATTACTAATAGATCATAATCTTTCCATTTTTTTCAATATCTAAGAATTTTGATGTTTACCTATTGATAGGTTAAAGCAAATAATTTCATTTTCCTGTTAAAAATCATAAATATATCCTAGGCAACATACTCAATTCTATAGCAGCATATTGGGAAAGAAAATGAAGGAACAGGGGGAATGGATTTCGGTACTAGTGCTTTAGGATATAATATCAAAGGGAAACAACAGTTTCCCAAGATGTAAATCATATTTTTAAGTTATCTTTTCCCAGTGCACGAAATTAGAACTTTGATTCAAATAAAATAATAATAATTAAAGTCCAGGAGAGAAGGCAATTTGTTCCTATGAAAACACATTGCCATTCTTTAATTGAAACCCAACTTAGGAGTTATTATTTTCCCCAACCCCTGTGGCCCTATTACCTCACAGTGCAGTGTATCATATGTATTCCAGAGCTGGAAATTGTCAAGTATTTTAAGATGATTTAGTTCAAGTCCTGTGTTAACTGCCATTGTTTGCAAAAAATCCTAGGGGGAAAAAAAAAGTAAAAAAGTGAGGAGTATACCACAAGTACTTGATACATATGGAACATGTATGCAAACTGATTAATTAGCATGCAGCCTGGCAACATGGTAGTTGTGGTGTCCAGCAGGGAGCAACACACAATTCAATATATGAATTTTAGGTGAAGCCATGAAGCCAGGAAGCCAGCCATTTTATTAGGTGAAATCACACAGATTCTATACCTTTCTTACTGCAAACGTGGCAAGCTAAAAAACTGCTAATTGGTTACACACACTGTTCACACCATATTGATTGGTTAGTAATTATAACGATTTCTGATAAACCTATCTTATAGTTACACATCCTTAGTTTACTTTTAATACCTAAAAGCATCCGCACACCTGCTGTTTTGACCCTCTTGTTATGGTTGGTTCCTAACATGTTCTGTTACTCCCAAATATCTTCCCATAACTGCTTCTTGGTTTAGGGTGGCCTGTACCCCCAATTGCAAGGCCACTGTGTTTTGAGAATGTGATTATTAGGATCCTCTCAGCGTAACTTTTCTCATGAGAATAGGAGAATATTGTCAGGGCCTATGTCTTGGGTGAAGAGAGCTAGGCCGCTAGCAGGCCTGCTGTCTTCCGCAACAGGTAGTGGCTGGTTTTACACCCTCATAGTGTAAGATTTTGGTTGCAGATTTCATTTTGTAACCATTTCAAGACACCAGCCCCTATTTCAGACACTACTTTTTCTCAGCCCTGCTAGGGATAAGTCTGTTTCTCTCTGCTGCACTCTTCTCTCCCACTGGCTGCTCCAGGAAGCTACCTCGGGCACCTCAAGATACAAGGGAGCGGAAGGCACTAAGGGAAAAGGAACTTGAGAAAAAAGGCAAGGAGAAAATGAAAAAGAGCAGAGGCAAATATTCAGGGTGAGGCAAAAAGAAATTGAGAAGGACTAGGTTTTCCTTCTGCCATTGAAGGAGAGCTGAGTATCTAAGTAATGGTTCTACAACAATTCATACAGGGATTCTTGCTACATGCTACCACTGGACAATAAAGGGGCTCCTTAGTATCCCATATTCCTATTGTAGCCATTGCATACTGGTAGCTGAAAGAGAGGATAGCTATGAAGCCATAATTCACCTCCCTGACAGGTGAGTGAGGCTGACAAAAGTAGCTGAGCTAGCAGAAAGCTAGAAATAAACCAATGAAGGAAAATATTGAGTTTATATCAAGCTTGAAGTGACTTTGAGAGACTATATACAGGGGCACACAGGGTATGAGGAACACAAGACCCCTGCTCTATTTGTGTAGCAGGGCTATTACAAACATCATAGCAAGCAACCAACAGAGCAGCAGTAATCACTAACTAGAACAATTATTCCACAGGAGCATGGTTGCTTGAGGCAGGCATACAATCAGTGTACCAACATCCTGCTGCAGCACTGGCATGGGAAATTTGAAGATTAGTGTTGGGGCAAAACTGAAACATGTCTTCTGATGGATCCAAAATGCATCTCAGAGCATAAAGCAGAGCATTCTCCTGGTTGGGCTTATTTTAGTTCTCTCTTGCAGTGTCAACTTCAGAATGTCGCAGCAGGAAGGTACAAACCTTCCCAAGTTTCAGATTATCTTTTACAATTGGTTGTGTGCTACTCTGTCAAAGTGGAAATTGCTGCATCCAGAAATTTCTTCCTGTGTCAGATCATTGAACTTTAATTACACACAGCTTTAAATAGTCACAGAAAAGTATTGTTAAATTCTCATTTTAAAAGATTAATATAGAAAAGTGTGAGAAATGCACAGGCATATCAAACATGCTTTTTGATAATTTTGGACAGAATTTCTTATCTTAAGAGCATCCTCAGGATTTATTGGTTTTTAGCATTTAGTTATTTTTGCTTTTTAGCAAAAGGAAACGATGTCATTCCATACCTTTTACACCTGAATTCTTTTCCTTTTTAGATTTTGTTTTCTTTTTATTTTGTCTTACCATGTATGGTTGTATTCTACTTTGAAATTCACTAGAAGTTTGTGTTTCATTCTGAAGTTCATCAAAACGGGGACATCCAGGCAGAGGAAAATGCAGCACCTGAAACAGAGAAGTAAACCTCAGAATAGTTTTAGAATTAGTCAACACACATCTAGTTTTTCTGTTGATGAAACTGCTGATGTAATATTTGTTAGATAGATTCATGGCCATGCTACAGCTACTCCATAATGGTTTGTTTGGGTAACTTGTTCATGAATTCAGCTAACATAAGCAACACACTGTGGTAACTTGAGTTTTCAGTGGCTACTTGTGACTATGCAAGCTTGGTTTCCCTCAGTTTAACTGATTATGGCAAAAAAAAGCAATTATGCATATCTGTCAGGGGATCACTTTGGGATCCATGAAAAGAAGTTTTAGAAAGCTCCTGTTTTCCTCTTAATTTCTGAATCCCTCCAGATGCAGCTTGACTCCACTTGGCACTGGAATCTGAACTGCTTCTTCATCTACACATCCCGCTCTTGTCTCTTCAGAGGTAAGCAACATATTGTGGTAAACATTTTAAGTTCCACTTAATGGAAAGAACTCAAAACAAGAGTGAGAAATAAATTGCTCCTGAAATATCAAATGACTATGACCCTAGTGGCTCTGTTCTTGTTCAGGGGTATGGTACACTTTTTATAACTCCAAGTGTATGCATCACAAGGTCACCCGATAGTACATGTTTGAGCCGAACAATGAGTAAATACATATGTGTCCATAAAACTATGGTCTGGCAAATACACTTTATACCTGACCAGCATAAAGTATCAGTAAAAAGTTATGATGAGCAAAATAAGCTTGTGCTGGCTCAGCACTTTGTCACAACACTAGAGCATTTTTTACCCCGCACTAATATTATCTTGTAACCATACATATTGTGATAATATACAGTGGAGAAATCCCTGTGTAGATGTTCCTAGGAAGATTCCATTCAATAAGTCTGGATTATATAAGTGCAAGGAGGTCCATGTTGTCTTGGGGTGAACGTTAGCAGATTGCACTTTCAATGCTTTTTGTATCTCTGATTTATCAAGGTGAAGCTTGCAGCAGCCACCAGCGGACACTAGCACACTTTCACTTGGACAGACTTCCAAGGGTGCATTTTTTCTTTAAAAGCAGCACACTGGAGGAGGAAGGCTCAAAAATGCAATATGAAGCTAGGGAATGTTGTTTAATTACACAATAACAAATGTTTCTTTTGCTGTATGGCTTAATTATCCCCCTCTGGGTGTTATTAATTAAGCCACTCCCTTTGGCCTCATTAAGCAGTACTCAGTACTGTTGCCTGTCAGGTCTTGATAGATCTCAGTGGCTGAAAAATAAACTGTGATTATTTTTTTATACAGGATTGTACTTGGCGTCAATTTCCCACATTTTATTGCTTAGGGCTTGAAAATACCCTCAAACATCTGCTTGGTTAAACAAGGGAACAATGGGTTTTTTCCAGGTGGATTGCATAACTGAAATTTTGAGTTGCTGCAGTGTTGTATTTCAGTGAAAGATCAATACCTGCTCCTCAGTCAGCTGCAGAAGTGATGAGGTATTAGAGATTTCTACAAATGAACTTGCCTTCTCCAAACAGGTCATTGCAGTGCACTGTGATTTCCCTAAGAGCTTTGAGGTTTTATTTGGCCAATGGTCTTACCACTTTGATGCTTTTTCATGTATTCTGGTAAAAGAACTTCCCCTAGTGTTCCACCTTTAAATAACAGTGACATTCTTTGGTTTAGGGACAGAGTCATGTTTCAAGCTGAATCACACAATGCAAAATCCAGTTTGTGGAAACCCTTTCTCTCTGTACATGCTTTCAAGCATGGCCTCCAAGAATGGAGGAATGCCACTGGGAGGCAGGTGTGGCCACTCCTTAATGACAGGGTCCATTCTCTGATGTTGGTGACTGGATAGGCACTTATTTAACAGAATTTTTGTATACATTTCCTTCAAGTCAACTTCTGTCCACAAAGGCAGGAGAAAATTAGCCTTTCTGTCACTACACTCTATAACTTTTTGTCCTTGTTCAACCCACTGATCCTTTTCACAGGAATCAGTGAAATTAAAATCTAAACTTGACTCAAGCAGGAGAGCTGTGTATGTTCTAAAAGACATAGCATTCAGGTAGGTCTGCTTTTATTATGAAATGCAAAGCAAGTGCTAGGGTTTCATTAGACATTTGTATAGCGTGGAGCATAAAGGGGCCCTTGTCTATAATTAGGGTACCTAAGTGCTACCAGAATAGGCAAGTTATAATTGAGAGGTCATTAAAGTGACTGGTGAGAATTCCATTCCTTGAATAAACTATGGAACAAACTTGCTCTGGAGGGGAGGTCTGTCTACGTGATTGGTGCTTGGAAAAGCATTTGTTCTCTCTAAAGGTTTAGGGCAGCTTCCTTACAACACTATCCAAAAGTGTCCTTGCCAGGGGAAATGTTAGAGCTGTACCTTGAAGAAAATGGTGGCGTGGATGACAGTTCAGGTATTCTACTACAGCTGACCTATAACACATTTGTCAGCTAGTAGCTGCAGTTGATGCTTTCTATTTGGTTGAACTCAAAGAGAATAGAAAATATTTGTAAACTCTTTTTTTTTCCCTCATTTTTCTCTCTTTTCCTTTTGGGAAAGTTTAAGCTGTTACAGGAAGTTTCCGGCCAGTACTCACCTGGTCTGTTGATTTTTGAAAAATATGAACTGGGATGGGTTGCCAAAGAATCTCAGGGTTCCAAATTTGGCTGCTGGTTGGTGGAAAGAGGCCCGAAAGGTATGACTGGGCACTCATAATGGTGCGATCATAATCTGTACTTTGGATATAAAACTGAAGATAGAATGGCAAAGAGTTAAAAAGAAAATGGAAACAATAAAAACAATGAGGAAATTTGTTCCAACTTGTCAATCCTGGCATTTTGGTTTTGGTTTTTGCATAAAGTCAAAACATTGAAACCATAACTCAGTTTTCTAGGGCCATACTTCATTTGCATAAATGGAATTGCCAAAGCATCTTTCAATTTGGATTTTAACCTTCAGATTAAACTAAGAAGAATAAGAAAGCATGATTTAAAAGAAGGAAGCTCTCCATCTTCTGAGATTTAGAGGAACATTGATATAAGCCATCTGCTGTACCTCAGGAATGAAGGCACTTAAAATTATTAACCTGTCTTGGAAGCATGACAAAGCTATAGTCTTTTATGCCTTCCCATCAATGTTCTGACCAAAATGGTAGTGGTATCTTCCCCACAATTGATCTATGCCATATGACAAGGACATCCAAACAACTGTTAGACCTCTCATACTCTCGTGAGTATGACCCAACACATGGCAGGATATACATTCAACTTTCAGCAGAATAGAATGATATTGTCTCACTATGTATAAATTCCCAATTCATTCAGTGGTATGGAGCTGTTCAGTCTTGGAAAACTGGGCACTGAAAGACCCAAACTGAATGCAGGAGCTGAAAGTTAGTACTCAGTCTATGATTTTACCTTGACATAAAAGCATGAGTTTAAGAAATGTTCTTCTATTACCTTAATTTTTCCATTAATGAAAATAATATGATAATGTGCTTTTGTCTAGCACAAGTCCATAGTTCCACTATGTCAGACAAATGTCCTCTAGAAAGTTCTGCTATATACCTCTTGCCTGTTGTAGGTGCTGTTCAAGAAGTTGGAATATCTTTCCCTCATGTACTGTCCAAGTTTGAATAGCTGCTGCATTCCAGTCTGTGAGGCAAGCATACAGATGATCATTAGATTATGGTATTTGGAGAATCTTAATGTAGAAATGCCTTTTCTATTATCTTGTCTTCAGCAATCAGTTTTGAAGTGGTCTTTAACCATTTCTGTTATGTATTATATATGCTTTAGGTGATCTAGAATTTTTAATAGAAAAACTGATATATATCTATGAAAAAATTATATGTTCTGAAGTACTAGGACTCTGACATCTGCTACAGGAAAGGCAATGTGCCTGACCCTATGCATATACTGTTTCCACAATGCTGTAGCTCTTTCTATGCTCCTGGCATTATTAAAGATCAGCATTATGAAGCGTATGTCAGTTAGTATCTCTTGTTGTAATTGCTCTGCTATTTGATCAACCTGATAAATTTGTGGCTTGCATTTCATGCCTTAAGTGACATTCTTCTACCTTTGCCTTGGTGCACCTGCAGTTGCCTTAGATTGCACACTGTCTTCTATCCATTTCCAAAGCTGTGATCTGAACTTAAGAGATTTTAGCTGTCAGAGAACTACATTCTTACTACTGTTGCTCTCAAAAAAAATCTGTGCCAAAGCATTCATTTTTTTCTTCTTACAACATAAGCTATGTATCCAGGGATAGTCATGTGCCATCTGTCTATCTGAATTGTACAGATCTTTCAATCCTCACTTCAAACAGTAAATGCTGAATTGTCTCTGATTCATGCTTCTGCATCATGATGAAGTATTATTAGGAAATGATTTGGCCTCTCTTTGCTCCCAAATTTTCTATGTCAAATGCAGTTAAAGAGCTAAGGCTTGATGTTGAAATGCCAGAGCAAGAAGTCCATTTCATGCACCTTAATGAAACTCAAGGCTGAAAGTAGCCTTATTAGAAGGTATATTGCCCCCAAAGAAAGCCTTCTCCTCCAAGAGTCCTCTTGTTTTGTGAGTCAGTGGTTGCCAGTCAAATGATGAGATGTGGATTCACCACTTGTCCTGGTGGGCAAGTATTATTTTACCCTGTGTCAGGGCTCAGTGCTTAGTGGTCATTAGAACTTTATCCATGTTAAGAGTATAGACAGTGTTTAAACTTGCTTTTTATCTGAATCCAGACATACTGTCAGGAAGTTGTTGGTAGTTATAAAGCTATGATGAACAGGATTTCAATTTAACAGTAGTCAGATGAATAATGTTGCAAAAATATGTATGAATTCCTGGGTATTGCTAATACCACCTATCATTGCTCACGTTTCTGAGACACACATAAAACAATCTGCCCACTTCCTATTTTAGTAGCATATGTAAGTGCTTCTAAGAAAGTTAACATACCTTGGTAAGTTGTCCAAATCCCTGGGGCCATTCACTTTCTTTGTGTAGATCAGTTGGAAAGTTTACAATTGGTGTTCGGTCACCATGTCGGAAAACCTGACAATGTTACCAAAGAAAAACATGGAATTAGTTACTGTTAACATCCCTTTCTTACATTGCTAGAACTCATAGAACACATTATGCTTTCCATTTTTCAAATGGAAATATTGGAGAGTCTGCAGAAACTTAGTCAAGTACAATTGGATCCATTCTTTACATACAAGAAGTTATATAGGAATTTAGGGGGCATTATCCTGATGATTCTTCCTCCTAGAACATAAAATTAATCAGGGAGTGTTAATGCTGAGATCACATCCATAGCTAGGCACCTAGACAAGAAATTTGACTGAATTTTCAACACTGAGCACCTATGAATATTAAATCAGTTCCTGATGTCCTTATATGAGTTTTTGATTACTTTGGCATAGGCATGTGAAACTTTTGGTAGCAGCATTGCTCATAGAAGTATATCTTTAAAAATAATTCCATGCCCACATAGAATGTTTGGTTTCTCAATCATCCTAAAATATGAAGTTGAAACATTATAAATATTTACACTGTTAGCTTACTTAATATTTTTAATATTTTTACCAATTTGTATAAGAATATTTTTCAAAGTTCGTAGGATTTTTCTGTTAAATTCAGTGAGAACAAAGAGTTTGTTCACTTTCCTAACCTGGACACTCCAGCATGGTGCATATTAGTGTGATCTGTTTAGTCATATGATTTTTACATCAGAAAATTTAAATCAACCTTTTTTTGTATTTTTATTCCAGCATACAGAAAAAGTGGCAACCCTAGATTAAATAGTTCTGGAAAACCCTGAATTGCCCTCCTAAGTATGTCACATGTGGAGTTAGAAAAATGAAGTCCACAAAAGTTTCACATAAAAGGAAATCCTGGAATACAATTTCACAGGGTACCAGACAATCTATAGGATGCTGATCCAACCTGTTGCAAAAGGTACCTTTGCTTGTATCAATGTTCATATAACCAACCTAATTTCTGACTTTACAGAATAAAATGACAATGTGGAAGCATGGTATATTTGTTCAAAAAATGACATTTACTCTATAGTACCTCTCTGGTATATAGCTTGATTATAATTAATACTCTCCATTGCCTCATTAGGCCACATCATTCTTGCCCAAACATCAGAGAGGTTTATACACACTGGTTAGTTCACCACTCCCACTGGGAGGTGTTTTATGTTTATATTTTTCAAAGTAAACACGGGCAGTGTGGCTTAATGTTTTAATTACAACACACACCCTTTTGATCAGCCTTCTGTGCTAATGCGCACAAACCCGTGCTAGAGCAGGCACTTCAGAAATAGAAAACACTATCCTTTAAAGGCAAATATATTCAAATTTTTCCCTGTATTCATTTTCTACAACAGACAGGAAGGTTTGCCAGAGCAGATATTACCATTAGAACCATGGAGAATGAATGATTAGTTTTTTGCTTTGCTAGCTGAATATCACTGAAGATGTGGCCAACCTGAAATGCATATTTTTCAGCAAATCAAGGATGTTTTCACCATCATCAACATGGTTTAGTAAGTAATATAGGTGGTAAGGGGACAGTTGGGCTAGATGATCTTGGAGGTCTTTTCCAACCTTAATGATTCTATGATTCTATGTTGATCAACATGAAATTGCATTTTTGGTTTTGTTATCTATGCAGTTTTTAATTCTGTACCTGTCTTAATAATCTGGAATCTCAGTTAGTTTTGCATACTAATTTCTTAGCGAGCCTCTAGTGAACAGGAGAACAGGTAAAGAGCTACGTTGTCTGTGGATTGATTCAGTTGCATGCAAGAAGTATGAGTGTGGAGGACTTTTGTGTCACTGCTTATTTCCTTGGTGGTTTTGATGTGCTGACATACACAGGTGTCAAGTGGGATTCATTAGCTTTTCTGGACAAGCTGATGGCTCTGTAAAGAATGAAGTTTAAATTCCCAATTACAACATAGCTGCATATTTTCTTGTTAAATTATCCAGGTTCACAACAAAGCATTTTTATGAGTAACTGACAGTTGCTCAAACTGACTGACATGGTTAAATGACTAATTTTTTTATGCAATATGTAGCAATGGATCAACACCTGACCAATAAATATTTTTTTTTATTAGTGAAAGATTACTGAATATATGTTAGTTACTAAATACTGGTTTATAATGCTTTATACGTAATATGCAACATAACCCTCAGTGGAGACAGGACAAGGGGCAATGGCTGCAAATTGGAGCACAGGAAGTTCCGCACCAACATGTGGAGGAACTTTTTCCCAGTGAGGGTGCCAGAGCCCTGGGACAGGCTGCCCAGGGAGGTGGTGGAGTCTCCTTCCCTGGAGATATTCAAGACCCATCTGGACGCCTATCTGAGTGATATGAGCTAGGGAGCTGCTTTGGCAGGGGGGTTGGACCCCATGATCTCTCGAGGTCCCTTCCAACTCCTACAATTCTGTGATTCTGTGTATTTCATTGTCAGAATAGTCAATCCCTAAAAACTTTCAATAAGCCAGAACAGAGTAGCATTTTACCTGAGATCAAGATCAAAAGATATTCAAATATATGTGGGAGCAGAAGTTGTAAAGAAAAAATATTTTCTTTCTTTACAGCCTTAAGAAATGGAAGCAGTGGGAGGGTGTTCTCTTCTAAAAAGCAGCACAGCTTCTTCAAGTTCACACAAAATAGAAAAAAGTTCAGTTCCTTGTCTGTATTCCTGCATGTTGATTGCACAGTCACATATAAATTCAATATTCACATGAATTTGGAAGTAGCATGGAAGAAACAGATACTTTTGAGAGCAGAACCCTGTTTTTAGGAATTGAAGGACTAAGCTTGTCAGCCAATTGATATTTGTTTGTGTTCAAACCTTGCTTTCTACTTCTGAAAATCACATTGCTTTAGTCACAGTTGGAAATGAAACAATGACCTTATGAACAACCACTTAACCTAAAAGTTCAGTCATAGTCAGCTAGATTCTAGGAGACTTTTAAAAAATTATCATGAATATTTAAAACTTTAAGAGCTTGTCTGTTTGAAAATTTGTCTTTTTCATTAGAACACCTGCTACTGTTAGGGAAAGAAAATCTATGCCTACAAAACTTGCCTTACTCATCAATTCATCATTCGGATTTTGCTAAAAAGGAATTGATCCTTCAAATTAATTTAAAAATATGTGTGCTTCAGCATTTATTACTGCTGGCCTACTGATTACCTCCCTAACACTTCAGAAGACATAGAACATGGCAAGATTGAGAGAAAGGAACAAGGAGGCATTGTAAAAGGTGAAGATACACTAGAAATGAAGAAGGGAGGGAGAGTGAGAAGGATGCACACAAAAAGAGCAAAACACACCTGTTTGGTATATTCCTTTCAGCACTTCTATCCAAAGTTCCTCCCCTCAGTCAATGCTCAAAAGCCATAGATGGACAGTTACCAAATACCCTCTCTATCAACTCTAATAAGACTTGAACCTGATTTTGTATCTGGGTTCTTCCGTTCCCTCTTTGTAAGTTTGTGAGCATCAGATCAAAATGGCCACAGGACTTTAGTCAACATTTGCTTCCATTGTGGTCAGGTGAAAAATCATATTGGAGAAAAACTGTTGTGGAGGAGAGGCTGAACTAAGAATATGGGTTGTATATATAGCATCTTCATTCAGAAGTGTCATGAATTACAGTGAATGACCTGCCTCTGAGTAATAGTGAGCCTCTTACAAACATTTTTTTGACAGACTCAACTTCAAACAAAAAGATTTCTTATTTTGAAGCAAGCAATAGGAATGAAGAAACAAGACAGAAATATAACCAGTCCTGCTGCCTGTTTGAGAAAACCATAGATGCAGAAATACTGTTTAGTCAAGATTTCAAATGGCTTGGCTTGTTGATATATAATACAGATAACATGCTCAGTCAACACTTCCTATCGTGAGTTACAAGAAGAAAGGCATGATGAAATCACAGTACCTCAGAAACCACACCTATTTGTATGTGTGACAAGTGAAATGAGTGCCTGTGTGGAGGCAGAAGTTACAAGTAGAGCTGCTTTATGTACAGAGGCAATAAATGAGTATTTCATTTCTACTCAGGTACCAGATGGACCTACTTATTTACTATTCTCTTATGTCTAGTTTAAATTCAGCGCACAAGACTTGTCGTGAAAGCTAATGTTTACATGTGAGAAAGGAAATTAAAATAGCATTTTGACAAATTGGTTTGAATTAGAGCTTTTCAGCCTCGAGGACTTGTGGCCAATCATCAAAATGTGCAGAATCAGCACAAAAGTGGAAACTGTGAGGAGAGAGCAAGACACCTTCCCAGAGCATAGCACAATTCTAGAAGAGAGCAAAAGGGAACATTTGTCTGGTTTTTCTCCCCTGCAGTTGTATTTTATATTGTGCAGTTCTGCTAAGAAACTTTTCAAAAGTCATTATTTCACAAGGCAGTAATACTGTGGAGTGAAAACATAGCAACTTAGAGAGCACAGCTGGAAAATGGCTATTGAATTATCTCAGAAAGATGCCTTTCAGGCTTACCTTGACTGTAGCCATACCCTCATTATATCTCATTATATCAGTGAAAAGTTTTAGGGCCAATTCCTATCCTGTTTATTTATGCTAGCTATTCCATTCCCATGAAAAGTCAGTCAGCGAGTTCAGAAGGCAGAATCCAATTGAACATACAGAAACCACGCCTTGAGAAAAAGAGATGTCTGTTGATAGTAAGATTAAACCTGGTGTAACCTTTTAGGCAGTTTGGTCAGTCTGAGGAAAAGTATCAGGGATAAAAGGACGACAATTTAAATGAAATTTACTTAATATTTTAATATTAATTGTGATAAGCTACCCTAGGGATAAATAAATAAAATGCTCTTGGTGTTTCATTGTTTTGTTTGTTGGTTGGTGAGTTTGTGTGTTTTGTAGGTGGGGAAGGAGTCTGCACAGATGCGGTAAGCAGGTGATTTTGAGTAGGAAGCCTCTCTCTCTCCATAATGGTGAGCATTTCCTGTAACTCTGCAAAACCATTGCTTGTTAGAACACAATAAGAGCTGCAACTCAATAAAAGTCTCCTCCCCTTCAAAGAGTTAATTCTCCAAGGCTTTCTGACTGCCTGATTTCATCTGTGTGTCCAGTTCTTCCTCCTATCATTGAAACAACATTTAAGTGTATTGCTGTACACAGAACGTTACTGGAATTAGTGTTGAATCCTTGCTGTGTGTAGTGTCTGATAGAGCAATAAGCCTCAGCAGGCATAGGAACTGGTTTTTCCTGTGCACTCTGGTCTCTCTCCAAGTGGCACATCTATAATGCAGCCAACAGACACAAAATACTTTATCTAGAGCTAGATGATATGTTTTGGACAGAGCACTTCTGTCTCTTATCTGTATGTGCACATAGTATCTCAAATAGAGAAAGGTAGAAGATCTTAAAATTCCTATTTACAGATGTGAATTTCAATCCCTACAACTTTTTGTGTTGGAAATACTACTTCAGACTAACTAGCCTTTCTCAGTATACCTCTTATTAAAGAAAGAAATTAGAAAGAAATGGAGAGTGATGCAACCTTCATGAACTGAACTACTTAAATTAATTTCTCTTTTACCTGAGCTACTGGGGAAATAAGCATTGAAGTTGTGTCTAGTTAGTTTTCAATAAGAAATGGTCCAGCAAAAAAACAATTACAGTTTTCAAGCCACCTGTAGTTAATGCAACATCTATCTCACATAAACCAAATCTTTTCTGTTTCAGAGTATGCTGCTGCGCCAATTCACTTATTCTGAAATGGAAAATATTTTTGGCTTTGTGGTAACATCTGTAACATCATAAACTTCAGCTTTCAAACACCAAGAAGGTAGGCCACAATCAACAGCTTTCAGACTGCTACAGCGTTTCAGCTAAATTAAACAAAACCAGGTAAACTAGACCTCAGATCTCTTAACTTCTGTGCACTGTCCACCATAGAGCTAAGTTGACTGGTTATCTTGAAATAATAACTAGGGGTTGGTAGAAGAAGATTCCTTTTTATCCTCTGGAAGTAAAGTCTTTACGCTCAGAAAGCAGAACGGCAGCAGAAGCTTTTCTAAGTCTAAAAAGAGACAAAGCAATTGCACACCTTGTTTGATTCGACAGCTGTATCAAATTCCCTGTATTCCCCACAACAAAACAGAAAACAAATCTACTTACTACAACCACAAACTTCAGTTCTCTTTCTGCAGTAGACTGCTGAAGCAGAATGAGGATAATATGAATAGAAAAACACAGGATCCTAGATGGGTTGGGAGGCCATCTCACTCCCATCCTGGCAGAGGATGAAAAAAGGCTTTGTAGCTCCAGCAGCTGCTCAGGCTGAACAGCCCCGACGTTGGGCTGTACTTTCAAAAGGGGTGGAACTGGTGACGGTGAATTTAAAATCCAAGAGGAATGTTGCGTGACTACACAACAAATTGCATCGCCCTTTGTTTTCAAATTACTGTTTACATTCTATTTAATCAAATCATAATTCAGTTCCTTTTTCTCTCTGATTTTTTTTTTCTCTTTTGAAGTGTAAGGACGAGGTTAAAAGACTAAGGACTTGCTAGACATTCATAATGTTTCGACCTACCTGTTCTGTTTCCAGTTCTTAGGGCTTGGAATTTTTCCAGACTGTACAGCATGGCCACTAGGATGAACTTGGAAACAAGAGCTAGGCAATACTGTTTCTCTTTTCTCTGCAGCTCAATTAGTCCTCTTTTCATCTTCTCTCTCCTCCTTTTTTCTTTCCTCTTCTACATGGTCACTGTGAAATCACAACAACTATTTCAAACAACACTTCATGTAAATAATAAATGAATATAATTTCATTTATTCCCCTTTTTTCTTTCCTCTTCCACATTGTCACTGTGAAATCACGACTATTTCAAACAACACTTCATATAGGTTAAAATTACTGGTTAAAATAAAATAGTTAAATAAACTTTGCAACAAATATGTTCTTTTAGCTCTTTGTTGGGTAGTTATTTGCTCTTCATTTGTATGTGTTGCTTGCGTTTGCCCTTGGAGTATACTTGCCTTTTTGTAACTGCTGTGTCATGTTCTTTTTTGGCCTCAATTCTCTAAGAAGTTTCTTGCAAACAAGCCCTGGTGCTCACGTTTTTATTGTTCCTGATTAAGAACACTGTTTCTGAGAGTAGCTCACTGGCTTTGAGAAGATTGACCAGCTTGCCTCTGCTGACTTCCTCTCTGTGAGATAACACCACTTGTAAAGTTGATTTCACAAAGATTTTCTGAGTAAATGATTGCAGTTTGCAGAGATCTATAGCTAGAGTTCTCTAAATGTTAAAATTTATGATCCTCTATGTATTATCTGAGTCATCTCATTCCTGCCATACCCAACCGTGTCTTAGGGTCTTCTAATGAGCTCTCTGCAACAGTCTTCTCTTCAACAGCTATTTTAACATCTACCAGAAATTGTGTCTCTAAGGCCCTAAATCCCACTGAGCTACAAGTGCTCTCTTCTTAGAGTTGTATGAATGACAATTGTGTATCCATTTCCTCTGACGGATGGAAGTGGAAGAGGGGAGGACCACAGCTCCCAGACTTCCCCATCTCTCCTATGCCCCATTTTGAGCACTTTTTCAAACTTCTTTCTTCCTCCACTATTATGTCCTCACCCTTGTTTTTGGTTTCTCCTAAGATGTAAGAGTGTAATTCATTCCTCATAAATAGATAATATGTTGTCTTTTTGAAAACAAATGTAAGCTGATCAACTTCCTCTACTATTTAAGAGTTCTGGTCATAAAATAGAATTCCCTTAGCATATTTTAATATGCCTCAAAAATCAAGAAAGGCTGTCTTACTTTTTAAATCTATATAGTGTCGGGGAAGACAGCAGGCCTGCTAGCGGCCTAGCTCTCTTCACCCAAGATATAGGCCCTGACAATATTCTCCTATTCCCATGAGAAAAGTTACTCACGCTGATGGGATCCTAATAATCATATTCTCAAAACACAGAAGCCTTGTTGATAGAGGTACAGGCTGCCCTAAACCAAGAAGCAGTTATGGGAAGGTATTTGGGAGTAACAGAACATGTTAGGAACCAACCATAACAAGAGGGTCAAAACAGCAGGTATGCGGATGCTTTTAGGTATTAAAGGTAAACTAAGAATATTTAGCTATAAGATAGGTTTATCAGAACTTGTTATAGTTACTAACCAATCAATATGGTGTGAACAGTGTGTGTAACCAATTAGCAGTTTTTTAGCTTGCCACGTTTGCAGTAAGAAAGGTATAGAATCTGTGTGATTTCACCTCATAAAATGGCTGGCTGGCTTCCTGGCTTCATGGCTTCACCTAAAATTCATATATTGAATTGTGTGTTGCTCCCTGCTAGATGCCACAATATAGATTTTTAAATAGGTGGTTCCTAAGCTTTTTTGAATCAAAGAATCCTTGTTAGCTCTCAGAATTTTTTCCTAAACCCTTACTATGAAATTTGTAACTACTTATTTTTATGAGATTTGGTATTTTATTTTGTTTCTTTGATGAGTGACTATGATTAATGCAAGTCTTGTTATTACGGAACCCTTATAGTAGTGTAACTTTATACACAAACTTTTTTTTTTTCTGATGCTAGATGGCAGCAATTAGGAATGTTTGAAAAATGTAGCAATCACATTTTACAGAAAATCTTTTCTGTCATCTCTTAAAAAGTGAGATTTCAACCCAAGACCAAGCATATGATAAACAATTTTGCTTTCCGTGGCTTCAGTCTTCTCTTTCTGTCACTAGTGAGAGTTTGTTATGCAGAAAGGAATGGGCACCAGAACATCATAAATGAACCTCTACCTCTTCATTCATGTGCCATAGTGGTTAAGATAGGGTACTGGAGGAATCCTGCAGGCAATCTCTAAGTATGTTGTTGGCATGTGTTTCATTTAGAAATTTCCTTGCTTGTCTTGCTTCCATTTCTCCTGTGCATTTGGCAGCTCTGTGCTTATCATGTTCTGCAACAATTAAATCCTTACACTTTTTGGGAAAAAAAGCCATTCTTAAATCAATCCAGTTACAGTTGTCCAGGCATCATAATGCAAGTGGACCTAAACAATTTCAATCATCCTTATGTTAATTTGGCTCATTGGTGTATGTTTCAATCATGAAATTATTCCATTAGTAAAATTAGCTGAAACACAATTGCCTATTTTAAGTGCATGTAGCTATCTTGAAGGCTTGCTGAAGCATACCTAGCTTTGAAGTGGACTGGTTGCAAAAGAACCTCTGCTTTAATGTACGCAAGGGTTACCTTAGGTAACTGCTGCTGGTGGAGCACAGCCTACACGCTGAAAGAGTGGATGTCACAGAATTACAAGGTTGGAAAAGACCTTTAAGATCAAGTCCAAGCGTTCCTGTCCTATGCTAAACCATATCCTTAAGTACCTCATCTACCCTTTTTTTAAACATATGCGGGGTTAGTGATCGCAGTCAAGGCTGCCTGCACTCATGGACCAGACTGCTCACATGGGGCAGCAGCTCGGGTTCTGTTACTGACTGAATTTGCAGTTCAGCACTTAACTTAATTTGGATTGATCTGGGATTATTTATTTCAAGGGTTTTTTAGAGCTGAAAAAAGGGGGAAAAAAAAGGAAAAAAATTTGTTGTGAATCACTTGGGACAAAAGCATAAATGGGACAAAGGAGTTGGTTTGTGACACATGAAAAATTAACTTACTTATGCTGGTGACAGGACATGAACCAGTATCTTGCACTCAGGAGAAAATGCCCTGAGCACGACGTTGCTATTCCAGGACAGGTGGGGAGAAGAATCACTGCTCAACATAATCTATTAAGTTCTTAGTTTGTCCCAAATTTGTAATATTCATCTTCTAACTGGGTAATCAGAGAATTTATTCCTGATCTTATGATTAAGATGTTTGCCTGAGACACAGGAAGCCTAATTTACACACCAGCAAATATGTAAATGAAGCGAAGAGCAGTGTGAAAAGGGCAGAAATCACTATTCAACTTCACTTTCACCTTGCAAGTCTGCAGCCTGGTGGTGATTTATTGTCTGGAAGATGTAGAGTCAGATTGTTTTTGTACAGGAGGGATTTGAACTTAGTTCTGCACTGGAATAGGCTGCCCAGGGAGGTGGTGGAGTCTCCTTCCCTGGAGATATTCAAGACCCATCTGGATGCCTATCTGTGCAGTATGAGCTAGGGAGCTGCTTTGGCAGGGGGGTTGGACCCCATGATCGCTCGAAGTCCCTTCCAACTCCTACAACTCTGTGATTCTGTGATCTTGTATGAGTAGCCTAAGCACTAATTAAAAAGAAGGAACAGCTACTTGTAACACTCATGTGAAACAAATCAAAATTAGGCAATGAATTTGATCCATATTTGTGAATTATGCAGAGTTTGTTTTGGGTTTTTTTCCTTTCTTCTTTTGGTAGTCATTGAGCTCAGTAAATAGTCCAAAGAGAAAAGGAGGTTGTGAAAAGAACAAAAGTTATAGTCCATGCAGTCCAATGTCCTGTTTCCTGAACAGCACAAAATTACTGTTGTTTTTGCTGTTGTTGTTCATTCCCCATCGTGCTGACACTGTTCCAGTGTATGACAGGGAAAAAAATAGTGAACATCACAAGCTACATCTCACCTATGTTACAGCACCTATGACTTCAGGTTATTGTATTAGAGCAAGTCTTTAAATATGGCTGGACTTGTGTGTGAAGGAAGTGAGATACATTATCATGTGATCCAGCTTTTGCAATATATTACCAAAAAATATTTTCCTTTAAATTCTAAATAATTCCAAAGAGGAACTGTAAGGTTTTTCCCATTTCTTCTTTAAGAGAAACTGAAATGAAACTGTTTATGATTTCATGCCTTCAAAAAACTATGGGACAGATTTTTCAAATAGAGTGTACTAGTCCAGTTGTAGAAAAAACATTACTTAGAGAGTTTTATTATTCATTCACTGACACCCCCAATTCATATTCATATAACAAGATCTGAGCTTGATATTTCTGCCTTAATGAACACTGATGTTTATTTTTCCTTGGAGTTAGCAAGGTATAGAGAAAGTCTTCCTTTCTGTGTTTCTGCAGTGATAGGCCTAAGAACAAAAAGCATTGCAAAGAATGTGTGTGATGGGGTTTCTGTTGGATAGAAATATCTTAATTTGGAAATCAAATTTGAAGTTTCATTTTGCTCAGCAGAAATCAGAATGTTCCAGGTACATTCACTAGGGCATGTAGTAGGGAAGAAAACTTAGTCTGATGATGTGATGGACAAGCGGGACTGTCTATCGGTGTTCCGTGAGCAGTGGCCTCAGCTTGGATGCACTTCCATAGCTGAACTGGAGTGCTGATGCTGGGATCTGGCTCCATGATCCCCCCATACCACACAAATCTGTGGGACAGAAGAGGGGTCTTCATGCAGTTTTGAAAATTTTTTAGGAGATGGATTTGGGTGAGGAAGAAGGGGAGAAACTGAGAACTGGAGCTAAAATGTGTGTCTCAGCTCTGTATTGCCTTTTTATGTGAGCATTGTCCAATCTGGGAAACCAAGAGAAAAGTTACCCTTGCCTTTGACAGGAGAAGAATGAGAAGACAGCTCTTGAACTTCCACTTCTAAGCATCTGGCAAGTGAAACATTAGAAGAAGTCAAGCTGACACACCTTAAGAAAAAGGAAAAATAGGAACAAGTCCAGAATTTGACAGCCAAGGCAACAATCTCATTAGTAGTCTAATGCTGATAAAGGTGGAATATTAAAGTTTCCTTTCTATTTGCTTTCTTTTAGCAATTTCTTTTTATATTATGTCTTATTAAGGGACTTGTAATGATCAGCTGTGGAGGTATGAGATGAATCACTTTAATAGCTTGCACTCACTCTTCTATGAGGCTTGCTGGACCTAGGAAGGCTTTCTGCTGGTGTCCATTACGGACATTAAGGTAATATGGAAAAAAACAAGCTGCTGCTTCTTTGCATTAGAAGGCAGCTAGGTCTGGTTTTCTGATGCTGTTGGAAAACATTTTTACCTGTGTTTGGTGAAAGGAGTTGCATTATTTCACTAGAGGGAGTAATTTTATTTATCTTTATTTTATATTTATGTTTTTAAGCTTTGCTGTGAAGTCTAGCTACAACTCTTCTTGCTGAGCTATGCTTCCTATGCAGGCTTAGGGAGCACAGGAATTGTTGCTTGAGCCCTGCTGAGAAGAGGAAGGGCTTTTACAGCAAGGAATATGAAGCATAGATTCTTGCTGGAAGTGAGAAGGATCTTTTGATTCTCTTGTAGCTTATGGAGTAACATTTACCTGCTTATTGCATAGTTCTAAAGAGGAACATGCATTTCTTAGTGTGCTGGGATAAAGTCAAAGGTAGTATAGCCACTGTGAGGCTATGTTTTGGATTTGTGCCAAAAAGTGTGCTGATAATTCTGGGATGTTTTTGTTACTGCTGAGCAGTGTTTATGCATAGCCAAGGCCTTTTCTACTTCTCCCTTCCCCCAGCAAGTAGACTGAGGCTGCAGAAGGTGTTGGGAGAGGACACAGCTGGGACAGCTGACCCCAACTGACCAAAGATATAGTCCATACCATATGGTGTTATGCTCAGCAGATAAAACTGGGTGAAGAAGAGGGAAGAGGGAAATGTTTGGAGTGAAGATGTTTGTCTTCCCAAGTAACCATTACACATGCTGGAGCCCTGTTTTCCTGGAGATGGCAAAATACCTGCCTGCCCATGGGAAATGGTAGATGAATTCCTTGGTTTGCCTTGCAGCTTTTACTTTACCCATTAAGCTGTCTTTGTCTCAACCCACAAGTTTTCTCACTGTTACTCTTCTGATTCTCTCCCCCATCCTGCAGGGGCTGGTGAGTGAGGGGCTGCACTGTGCCCAGCTGCCGCCTGGAGCAAAACCATGACAGGCCTCTTTGACACCCAACATGGGGCTTGAAAGATTCAAGTTTGCAACAGATTTTGTTGGAATGTGCTTAGCATCTATTGTTTAAAAAATTATCTAAGAAAAGGAAGCTTTAATGTTAAAAAAAGTCTCAACTCATCTATTACTCTTGTTCTCTTCGAAATAACCTGCAGGCAACAAGGATTTTGAGAAAATAAAAAATTAAAAAAGCCTAGTTCTTCAAGCAAAGTACCATCTACTGTTTTCAGAAGGTAGTTTTATCTGATTGTTCTGATAAAACTTTTGCAGTAAGAACATGAATTGGTTTTTGCAATGGCAATATTAGGAAATGCAATTAGTAAAGGATTGGCCAGAACATTCTGCATGTTTTAACAAGCATGTAGCTCTGGATATTTTTATTTTGTGTTGCCATTAGGATCTTTTTATTGGTTATGTCAAGAGCAGCATGGACTGACAGACTTCCCTGAAGCACAGACTTTATATGATTAGATCAGAGTATACAATCAAGGTAACTTAGCAAAAGGAAGGTGTTTGAAAAGCTTTTTGACCACAAAAGTTTTTTTTTTTCAAAATTGACACTTGACTTTGCTGTCTTTTTGGAATAAGATGGAATAGATCAATATCTGAAAGCCTTGTTGGGTCAACCGATTTCATGCCAGGTATTCCTGGCTGCCAGCCTGGATGTTTGTAGGCTTCTCTTAGTTCTAGATCCATGGTCCATTCTTTCCATAAGCCTTATCTTCCATATGCACAAACGTGGGATATTTGAGTACGTATAAAATGGAGAAAAGAAAGCCAAAGATAACTTGTAGGAAAATAGACAGCCATTATCCTAAGTTTTGTAGCTTCTGAGGTCTATTTGTGTAAAACACTTCATTGTTTCTTGAAAAAAAAAGTATAAAGACACTGGAGTGACTCCTCATTTTGGAGGCTCCTTTTGAAGCACTGCTTCCCTAACTGATTCTGGAAGTTCTAGTTCCATTCTTCAAAAGGGAGCAACACTCCTTTAGAAGTATTTTCCAATTTTGCTGTAAATTAAGGCTGTAGCCCTTTAAAATACTATAACTGCAATTACATTCTTGAATTAGTTCTACTAAAGTCCCTTTGGAGTGATTAGATCTTGAAAAATTGCTCTGGTTTCATATTGCACTTGGGGTTTAGCACTTGATAAGATGAAGTGAATGTTCATGAAGGGTAAGTCACCACCTTCTATAATTTTGGGGTTTGTATTGAGTAATATTTTCTTTTTGATACAGATCAGGAGACTGTTGGTCATGCTGAGAGAAGTTAATGAGATATGTTAGACTGCAGGCAAATCACAGTGTGGGAGGAGTTGTTTCTTAAAGCTAATTGCACTGAAGATCATGGACGGAACACCTAAAGGTAAAACAGAAAGAGAGAATAATTCTGAGCATATGGCCTCATTCACCAAAAAAGGGGGAAATCTGTTAATAGTACCTCAGCAGCTGGGTAGCTCAAACAAAGTGCAGAAGAGTTATAAATTTCCTCCTGTTTTGATGAAATTAGGAAAAGTCTATTGAAACAGTGAGCCAATCTACACTGAATTCTTCCTTGAGCAGCCAAAAGAGCACAGAGAAATGTTTTATAACCTTCCCAGATATGCTGAGCTGTCTTCACTTCAGTGTTCCACACTATGGTCATCATCATGTGGAGGAATGTGGCTTTGATTTATACCACACTTTCATACTGGTACTCTCTTGTGTGACCTGCAACAGCAATACTTGCCAAACTGCTGTATTTCTCTGTACTGGGGACATAAGTCATCTCCACAAAGCTTCAATCAAGCATTTTCTGGAAACATCTCTGTGTTTGTGAAATGGTGTCTCCATGTAGGTAAATTTTTGAGTTCAGTCACACTCCTGGGTTTCATTCCCTTAAAACATATTTATGGGCTTCTATTCATCAAATGCTCTGACATGTGTACAGTCAAATATTAACATTTGCATTAGCAAAAAACATTATTTGACATTAATTTTGACAAAGCTGAAAACAGCTGAAATCACTGATGTCACAGCTCTGTATGTTAGGTGTAAATGTGACCTGTAAAATGTTTGCATCACTCTTCAGCTTGCTTTAGCTTCCTCTTGTTAATGATCAGCTCTTCCAGCCTATCTGCATTCACAGAGAGTAGATAATGCCGACAGGTTGCATGGTGAGGGCTGTGGTCCAGAGTGCCTTGGCATTTTCCCAAGTGCCACTCATGCACAGCAGAGAGTTTAAAACTTCTGCCTGCCCGAAAAGTGTTATAAGCCCCAAAATTAGGACCTGTTCCTGGCAGTTACTGAGATGAAACCATTCTGAACTAGGATAAAATAGAGGAAAGTGTGATTTTTTTACAGGGAAATATGGCAAATATTTTGATTGGAGTGTCAGTTTTGGTCATAATCCTTTTTGTGGTCCATATCACGTGAGTGTTGTAAGCACTCAGGATTACTAATGAAGGCAGTTGTGAGCAGTGATGCTGGACTTGGTGTAAAACACCTGACCACCATCTCACTTCTACTTGAGCAAAATTTGAGGACTGAAACAATGTGTAGCCTTTGTATCAAACTAAAAGGCTAAATATTTGTGTCTTTATTAATGCCAAATTCTGATTCTATGATAGATTTGTTTGTTTGTTTATTTACTTGGTCAGTGACACAGTTGGTGTTGTGAGGGCAGGGACACATATCCCCCACCCTCCCACCCCCCACCCCCACACACACCCCAATTTCCACAAAACTTAGATCACCAAGCACCACATTGGCCAAAAAATCATCAGAACCAACTTCCCCCTCTCCCTGCTGAATTCCCTTTTGCAATCAAGTATGGTAAATTCCACATATGTTTCCTGGGAATTCGTGAGCAGTGAATATAGTAAGGAAATGTATTGAGTGAATCATTACTTGTAAATTATGCATTCATCCTGACTAAACTATCTCCAGCCTGTTCAATTTTTTTGCATCCAGGTGAGTTGGTTTGCCTGCATTCTTCCAATCTCCAACGTTTTAGATTCTTCTGGAGATTGGTGATTCAGAGAGCCATAGGGGATTTTTTTAATGTTAGGTACAACATTTGATCATCAAAAAAGTGGAGACACTTTTGAATCCTGGGGCCTGTTTGCTTTTCATCTCCCTTACGGATTATAGATCTAGATACAAGAGAGACAATTCTCTGCCTGTCTGTTCCCTCTTTCTACAAATGTAAATATCATCAGTGGTCAAAAGGCAAATGTTAACATCCTAAGATGGAGATACAGACAACTTACTAGGGAATGTGTTAATATGCCAGTGTGTGTCTGTATATGTTTGACATTCTGATACTAGTCTAGTGTACAATTCAATATTCATCCAACTTGATCTCTGAATGTACCCTAAAATCAAGGGAATGCTTAATGTTTTAACAGCTCTGACAAATATTCTACACTTAGAGAAGGTGAATTCTATGATTCAGCTCATCTGTATCTGCTTCCTCAGTAACTAAAGGTCTTTTTGACTGTACTAGAACAAAACGCCCATGAAAAATAGTGCCCTGAAGTCTAATCAGCCTTGCTTCCTTTTCACCAGAAAGTTGGGCTGGAATAGATAAATCTATTGATGGAACAGAAATCATGGCCATGGCTACAATCTGTCATACTGGATCTGAGGCTTTTGCATTTCAGACCAGCCCCTTATGAAAATTATTTTTACTTCAAGTGAGCTCTTGGCAGAAGATATAATCCTGATTTTACCTTTGGGTACATGTGCCCAAAGCTCTTAACTTACCTCTTTTTATGTCCTACATCCTACATTCTCTTGTCCAATTGTGTACTAGCACTGGGGAGACCAACTGAGTAAATCTCTCCAGTGGGCAGCGGAATTTGCAGCCAGGGAGAGTGAGGGGATGAGGATCTCTCAAAGAATTAGTCCGATAGTACATCTCGATGGTGTATTGCCTGTTTCAATATAGAGAAGGATCAAAATAGCGTTAGGTAATGCAGAACCACCACAGCTTTTCTGTACGGTCATGATTGTGCTATGGGACAAACTTTTAGTCAACTTATTTGTCTGGCTATTACTATGTATCATCAGTATTCTGAAGAGATCTTTTCAAACAATAGATGGTCAACACTAATTTGCATGTAGTTTGTGTTCTAATTGGTGTTTACAATTATCATAAGCATGGGATGCAGGGGGAATCAGCCAGCCCCTTTTCAGTGGTCTGTGGGGACAGGACAAGGGGCAATGGCTGCAAGTTGGAGCACAAGAAGTTCCGCACCAACTTGCGGAAAAGCTTTTTCCCAGTGAGGGTGCCAGAGCCCTGGGACAGGCTGCCCAGGGAGGTGGTGGAGTCTCCTTCCCTGGAGACTTCCCTGGACCCATCTGGACGCCTATCTGAGTGATATGTCCTAGGGAGCTGCTTTGGCAGGGGGGTTGGACCCGATGATCTCTTGAGGTCCCTTCCAACCCCTACAATTCTGTGATTCTGTGATTCTGCTACTGTCAATAACTACTAAATTGAGTCCAATTATAAGAATTAAAAGCAATCTATATTTTTTTTCCCTCTATTGTGAACCTTGTGTATCCAGTTTATTTAGTCTGGGGTATCAGCAAATTGCCTTTTAGTAAAAGTATATGTTAGCAGTACAGCTTGCAGATACTTGCCCATTTTTTTCCTGGTAAAGTTCAAAAAAGTGACAGGCGCTGTAAGGAGGCAATTTCCCACTGAAGACATTGAGTGCCATCTGCAAGGCAACAATGGTGGCTGCATGCTGTAAATAAAACAAACCTTTAATTAGAGGCCTATTGAAAAGGATTGCATGTATCTATTATTTAACAATATGTCCAGCAAATTATCTGTCCACTTAGCATCACTTGTGTGGCCTCATTAATACTTGCCTTCTGCCCCCTGCAACACTGAGCAAATACAGCCATAAAAAGGCTGTATAAACTGTAATGCTGCATTTCTAAAGTATACATATATGTAAATATTTAAGAAGTCGTAGTCATTTGCAGTTCTTATCAATGTTGTTAGGAGCTCTTGACACTTCTGTTAGAAAGAACTAGTGATTTCCCATGTTAAGTAAACAGTGGTTAAAATCAGATCAGGAACCTCTTTGGCTGATACATACCTCGTAGGTTGTAATCTAACAGCAGTTTGGAAATAGAAGCTTTTTACTGAGAACAATCAAAAAATATCCTTCTCCAATGACAATGTTTGTACATTCTAAAGAAAAATGTAAAGTCACAACTGAGTCACTGCCTTCAATAGACCTTCTAAAATAACTAACTTAAATTTTTCTTTCTTTTATTTTTATTTTCCTTTTGCAGCTGAAAAAGATGCCCAAAGAAAGAGGTTGTTTCTAAATTATCTTTGTGAGAGAGGTTCAGTAAAACATGAGGCTTTTAAAAAATGTTTCCAGTTCTCAAAATAATGACACAAGCCATGACATCAGGTGAGAAATGGGACTCTGCAGATTTCAGAGTAGTATCCGTTCATTACAGAATGAAATAATCCAATGGTATTTAAGGATAACCAAATAAAAAATGCTTCTAGCTATATTTCATGAAGGAAATAAAGTTTCATGGCTTCCCATGCATTTAATAACTGCAGAAAGGGAGCATAAAAGAAACAGAAGGGACTCACCGCAGAATACATAACCATTTTTTGCTGGTGTGAAGGCTTTCTAGCATCTGAGATATGCTTTAGAATAGCTTTTAAAAGAACACCTGAAAGAGAATGGGGAAGCAATGGCAATGAAAATGATGCTTGTATTAATATCTGTATCAGCTGTTAATGTTTTAACACTGTCTTTACATGCGCCAGGTTTCTGCAATTGACTTTATAGGTAATTTGTGTGGAGTGCCCTGGTTAATTCTGATATCATTTATATGAACAATGGGCCTATTTTACTTCTGTGTTAAAATGTTTTGGGGACCCCAAGAAACCTCAACAGCTCCAAACAGTGTATTCCCAGCAGCTTTTTGCCAGTAGAACAGGGCAAGAGGAGCACAGTAATGAATTTGGATTCTGGGCCTTCTCAAATACCCTGGCCCTTCTTAAATTATGCGGTTGTCTGTATTTTGTTGATGTCAACTGCTGAAAAGTTGTAAGACAAATTATATGAATTAAATCAGTGGCTGTGTTTGCATGTTAGTATAAGGTTGGAATCTCAACAAATTAAAATCCTAAATTGAGGATGATACGTGATAGCAGAATCAGACACATATATTGTGCCACCAGCACCATTTTTAATAGCAATCCTTAGTAAAGCAAGAGCAGAGGCTTGAACTTTGTGCTTAGTTTTAGAAGTTGGAGCTCCAAAAAGGCAAACAATTTAATTCACACTTAAATGTGATATTTAAACATGGATTAAATATCACATATGTGATTTATCCTTGTAGCTCAGAGGTCCTGACTGTACAGTGTCCATATAAAACAAAAATGAGGCCTGAAGGGTGACAGTGGATGAATGGAAGAGAGTAAGTGGTCAAAAAGGTATAAAATCTTTTTAAATTCCAGCTACTATTTCTGAGTTTAGGAGTTTAATAATCTTGTTTTAGTACTCTCAGTAATAGAATATAAAGACTGTTAGTCAACAAAGTTACCATCCTAGACATTAATAACAATAATATTTTTTCAAGTAACTTAACCATGGTGGCTTACATTAAATTCAGATTTATTGAGTTCAACCAGAGTCTTTATATTACTCTGGATTTCTTATCCAGTGTAGCCAAAACAGCACCACCTTTTTAATGTTGGATTAGGATATTCACAGTCCATATCCTTACCATTTCTCTTTCCATTACTCAAAGTCTTCCAGTGCTGATCACCAATATCCACATAGAATCATAGAATTGTAGGGGTTGGAAGGGACCTCAAGAGATCATCGGGTCCAACCCCCCTGCCAAAGCAGCTCCCTAGGACATATCACTCAGATAGGCGTCCAGACGGGTCTTGAATATCTCCAGAGAAGGAGACTCCACCACCTCCCTGGGCAGCCTGTCCCAGGGCTCTGGCACCCTCACTGGGAAAAAGTTCTTCCGCCTGTTGGTGCAGAACTTCCTGTGCTCCAACTTGCAGCCATTGCCCCTTGTCCTGTCTCCACACACCACTGAAAAGGGGCTGGCTAACTTGCCCTGCATCCCCTGCTTCAGATAATTATAGACATTAATTAGGTCCCCCCCTTAGTCTTCTCTTCTCAAGGCTGAAGAGTCCCAACTTCCTCAGCCTATCCTCATAGGGGAGATGCTCCAGGCCCCTAATCATCTTCGTAGCCCTTCTCTGGACTCTCTCCTGGAGATCCCTGTCCTTTTTAAACCAAGGAGCCCAGAACTGGACCCAATACTCCAGGTGGGGCCTGACCAGGGCAGAGTAGAGGGGGAGGATCACCTCCTTCGACCTGCTGGCTACACTCCTCCGGGTGTACCCCAGGATCCCATTGGCTCTCTTAGCCACCAGAGCACACTGCTGGCTCATAGCCAACCTGTCATCTACCAGGACCCCCAGGTCCTTCTCCACAGAGCTCTTCTCCAGCAGGTCATCCCCCAGCCTGTACTGATACATGTGGTTGTTCCTCCCCAGGTGCAAAACTTTACACCACGGCATCTTGCATAGTTCTTCTATGAAATCAGTAGCAATGTTTATTATATACCCTTCCTTCTTTTCCCTTCTGCTCTTGTTTTTTAAATAGGGTAAAAATTCAGCTTACCTCCCTGCAAGCGCAATTTCTGTGTTTGCTTGTGCAACCCAAACTCCGACTGCAATAGCAATTCTGAGAGCTTTATCAGCTTGGTCCTGACACCATGAGTAGCCCAAACAGGTAAAGTGTAATTGTTAATATCCTACAGTGGAGAAGGAAAGCATGGTGATTTTCTTACTGATTCCAACTGCTAAGTGTTGTTCTGGCACAAAGTGCTTGTCAGAACAAGTTTTGTATGTTTAACTCAAGTAACATTTTCTCCTTGTAATAAAATAATGACTGTATTTTGCATTTAGACCACTTTACAATTATTATTTATAGATCACACTGCTTAAAAAAACTCCAAACCCCACCAATCTTCAGCAAGAGGAAAGATAGTACTAAAAACGATTATGCAAAAAGCAACACATTATTTATGCCAACTGCTAATGCAGTTGTCAAGTGAAAAAGTTCACTTTGACTCTTTCAGCTGTCTGGTGAGATCTAGCTGGGGTCTTTGTTTGAAACAAATCCTATATCGATGCATGGCTGTAATTTGGAGGTAGTGGAACTATGAGGTATATGCACAGGGATTAGACATATAGATGGAATTCATACCTACGTGTATCGAGCCTAGCGAATACTGATGCACTCCTGAAGCTCAAGTGTAAAGGATTAGTCTTTCCTTAGGGACACATCCCAAGATTTATTAACGGTGACAACTTTAAGAAGATAAGATATGCCCTACACTGGTTTGCACTACCCTGATTTCCTGTGTAAACAAGCTTGCTCTTTCCCTTTGTTCACTGTAACCTCCCTGAATGTGAGCCATTGCACTGAACTCACTACAGGGAGTGTTCTTCCAACAATGAGTGAGTTCCAAGGAAAATGCTAACCACTTAGAGGATTTGTTTAAACAAGTGAAACAATAGCACATCTTAGGTTAAACCAGCTCAGGTCACAATGTATCACTTTCTCTTTTAAAGTGTGATTTGGGTCTGAAGGAAAGAATTGGCAAGCTGCACGTTATTTAAGACAAGTGCTGTAGGTAAGCAAGCACCTCAGTCTCCCAAGTTACCTGAAAGTCAGATGACATTTAAGCAATAATTACAAATGCAGAGAGATGCATTCTACTCTAGTTTCATAAACTATATTTTCAAATCTTTGTTAGTAAGCTGTCTTTGTATGTTTGAAAGGGTGACACTGGATTTTGTGGCAGATGTCTTTATTAATACACTCAGAGCCTTCACTGAGTAATATGAAAGACCAAATCTAACACTAGAAAGAAAAACCCAACTAGCTGGTTTTCTCTTCTAGCATTTTGACCTGCCAATTTTGCACATTTCTCTGAAGACATGGGATTCTCAGGATGTTGTAACAATTTAAAGCAAAAGTTGTGGTCCTGAGCTGTCCTGCACTTGGAAATTATGGAAGGGTGACTTTACTGAAATTACAGTGAGTGTCCCAACATGTTAATAGTATGTCATTTAACTTAAGGCCCTGGATAACATTTCATTCAAGGTTGCTTTGACCAAAGTTGGACCTTTGCAAAAACTGCAGGACAGAAGGTAAACTCAGTAACATCAGGTTTAAAAATTGTGAAATCCACCTTAAAACTTCCTCAGTTGGGTAGGTGATATCTCAGTGCTAATGACTAATTCATAGTTAATATTTGAGTTTTAAAATAATTCTGCATGAAAGCATTTGTAGTGAATGCTGCCTGCAACAAATTTTAACCACGTGATTACAATCTTCACTTGATTCAGCTGATGCAAATCCAGACTTTGAAGTGACATGAACTGGGTCTTGCTGCTAAATTGAGGGTTGTCAGGATGTTTTCAAATCCCAGTCAGAGATACCAGACCAAGGGACACACATACCCATGACAGCTGGACACTGCAGTACCCTTTATATTATGAAATACATGCTTCTTTTTTTTTGTGTGCCTGGTTCATTTGCTTAGAAAAGGCTCCCAAACTTGTACAAATAGCCTGTTGTGTCATCCCAATGGCTGCTCAAATCCTGAAAATACTCTGACCACAACTGCCCACATGCAAATAATGACTTCTCCTTTGTGCTATTTGCAAAACTTCTTTGTGAAAGGATGCTTCTGCTTCTATGCCAACAGCATATTTTACTCCTGTCTACCTCTGTGATGGGGTTTGGAGGAGTAACAAGACAATTTTAGCCAAAGGTATGCTTTTGCCTAATTCTCCACATGCACTCACTGACATGATCTTGGATTTGGTAGGTGATCAGTCTGTGTTCCTTATAGTGGTAGACAAGCCATAGCAGCCTCAAGCAGTCATATTGTCTTTACAGGTTTTTCCAGGTGTTTCAGTTGCAACTTTGGTACAGTGGTTGTTCAAAAAAGTTTGGAAGTGCAGGCCTATGCTCTTTTGCTGTCTTGCAAACAATAGAAATAAGAGCTAAAACCATTTTGGGGAAGTGTAAGTATTTCTATTGGACTGTGGGAATTTATATTGTTTACCTCATACTGCAAAGTGTCAGAGAGCTTCCAAATTCTTTCAGTGTTCAATTTCTTCAATGGGTATCCAGTATGAGTGGCTAAAAATTTCAGAAATGGCTGGAATATAAAAAAAAAGAAAACTTGTATGTGGATTTTATACATCATTCCTATACCACAGTGGCTTTTTACATCATTCCTACACACTGCCATACCTGTACATAGTGATTTTTAGAACCAAGATATTCTTTGCACTTAAAGACAGAACCATTGCCCAGTGGTAAGAGAATTTGGCCTATTCATTTAGAAACAGGTGGTAATTGCAGTTCAGATTTGAAATATGGTGGTGATTGATGCTTGGTGGGAATGTTCTGAAGAGGATAGAGGGAAAATATATAGATAGAGGGAAATCTGGTAGAAATCTGAAAAGTGTTTAAAGGAACTGTGATAAATAGAATTATTCTCTGTTGGTACTGAGAAGAAAGGAGGTATGGTGTAAATGTTGTAAAACTAGGAATAATGATTCACTTGCATATAATACCCAGATGTAGGGCCAGAGATAGATGTATGTCATCAAGGTCTTAAGATTATAGAAAAAACAGGTGAGTTTGACAGTATAATTTTGAATAAACTTGTTAAGAAGGTTGCAGCAGAATAGGAAAGTGATTACATACTCATGACAAAGATTTTAATGGCAGAGAAAGAAAGGAAAGGATACTTTACAGAGACAAGAATGAAACATGAGTGAGCACCTGAATGAAGACTTTGAGTGTGAGACATGAAGAGGTACTTGAGGAAAGCACCAAGTTTCTTATAGAAAATTTGGGAAATTGAGCTGTCAGCAATTTGTGGTGAAAGGGGAATATGAACTGGAAGAAGGTTACATAGCCAGGCATGTCATAGGAGTTGCTTTGCATGTGAGTAAACAGGAAGAGGTATTGCAGTGATTTGAGAGTGTTAGCACTGATGTGATCTGAGTTTTTGTTTTGTCCATTCTCCTAGAAGGTAGGTGGAGTGTTTTTTTGCAAGGTAATCAATACTTTATCTTTTCCATGACTTGCAATTTTCAGTTGATGGGAATAGCCCAGTCCAGCTGGCTCTATAATACTGTAATTGTTTTTTGGGTATGTTGTCTACATCTGCTGTGAAGATGAGAGATGTAGAAGCAGCAAATTGACTGGAATTTTTTTAACATACCTGTTAGATAATGATGACAGAAGTGGTACATTTTAATTAGAATTCTAGAACTGAAAATACTTTACCCTGTACTGTTTGAACTGCTTTTGGAAATTCCTTGTTGCAAAGGTTTCTCTCAGAAGCTCATTGTATTTTGGGCAGTGTGAGAAAGGTAGGTATAGCAACTGAAAAGAAAATTGCAAAACATTAGTTAGGCAAGGTGCTTCTTGTTCTGCAATTCAATATACCCTTGCAGAATTGTTCTGATTGGCTGCACGAGTCAGGACAAGCTGAAAAATAATCTGGGAATGTAGTTTTCCAAGATATTCATCTTCAGGACTGTAAGAGTCATAGTGATGACTACTTACAAAATAATCTTTAAATGTTCAGAGGAGTAATAGCTGTAGTGGTTCAAAGTTAAACAATTCATTTAGCCAAGATGAAATTTGCCCCTTGACAGAAGACTAACACAAGCCCTCTCAAACTGCTTTGTGCTTGGCTTCCCCAGGGATGATCTCACTCACTGTGCTCAGTTTCTTTAAACACACAGTCACCTTTTTGCAGCAAATTACCAAGCAGCAGCTGGACTGCAATAGGAGTCTTTGTGTATACTCAGCTGTATTCAGTGAACTTGCCATGGCTGCATTTAGTTCAGCTAAAATTGTAGAAACCTGTGAAGTTTATATAACTCAAAATTGTCTTTCATTAGTTCAGGACATGAGAAGGTGGCAGGTGGCATGTGACTGGGATAACTGAAGAATTTGTTAAGGCATTTGTCTAAGCTAAACTGAGTTTATTCTTTTTTTGAAGTTTTTCTGTGTTAAAATTTAAACAAAAAGAAAAACAAAATTTGACACAGATATTCTTAGTGTTTTTCTCTAATGTGCTTTTTGTCCTTTTTCCAGTAAAAAAGCTGTACTTTTAATACTCTCACAGTCAGAAGAACTTTTAAAAGAACTTGAGACTTCTGAAGGGATAAATAGTTTGGGAGCTCCACAGCAATTCCTTGATCTTTTAAGAAATATAGTCTATCTGTTCCAGAAGGCAGGAAAACATTTCTAATTCAAAACTGTAGGTTCACAAACAGGCATGACTTTACCAGTGGTGGACATTGGTTTTCAGTAGTAGGATACACATGGTATCAAGCTTAGCTATTATGTACTAAAAATGAATAGTCTTAAACCACAAATAGTTGAAAGGTGAAAGATGTGTCTGTGTTCATAATCTCATGATTTGTTTGAATAATTCTACTTGCTTCCCTAGATGTGGATAAGGCACAGCACCTACTTGCCAAGGTTGCTAGTGGTGTTGATACAGATTTCTGGACTGTTTGCTGGGGTACCACCACCTGTGTCAGTGTCAGAAGGTCAGAAGCAGCTCCTGAGTCTATGCCAGACTGTGTGCATGAATAGGAAGACATGTGTCCCCCGTATGTTCTCATCCTCTCATCCTCATATTCTCATCACCCTGAGGTAAGAAACATTGCTCCATGTCCCTAATTAACCTGATTCCCCTATCATCACAGACTGTGTTAACTAAACTTGTAAACCCACACAATTTATCTTGCACCTCCAAGCCCTCTGTCTTTTTCCCTTTTGCTTTTTCCAACAACCTTCAAAGTGCATGAAAAAAACAATCCTTGTGGCTCAATTCTCACTGTAATGAAAATCCCAGAATAATTCTTTTGTCTTTCCCACTGACTGTGGACTAAGAAATGTTGAAGCACTAATGAGAATACATATGCTTCCTCTTCTCAATCAAAGTCATGTTGATGATAAGTTTAGGATTAATCTACTTCTGTATTGATTTGCTCACATTGTAGGTGAATTCTTTTTCTCTGTACCAAGGACTTCTCTGTTTTTCTTCTTTTTTTGCTAACTCCAGGTCCGTGGAGTTTACTTGGTAAGTCCATTCCTGTGGAAACTCTTGACAATATTTATACTCAGCTTATTAAACCTTTCTGCACAATCATCATCTGCACATCACATCATTGCACCATCATCTACTCTTCATTGCCTTTATTATACCCTTTATCCTGCTCTTTCATCTCATATCCTAGGCATTTTACTAATGATCAAGGGAAAGGAAATGCCCCTAGTTTATACTCACATTATCCTGTGACAGTGGTACTGTGTGAACTGGAATTGGCTGCCAAAGGATTTTGGGGTTCCAAATCTGGCCTTCTGTTGGTGGGTACAGCCCGGCAAGACTTGCTTGAGCACTCATAAGTGTGTGATCACAGTCAGTGCTTTGAACATAAATCTGAAGCAAGAAAAAAAAAGGAGGAAAATATTTTAGATGTAATTTCTCCTGTCAGCTTTGATTTTGTGTTTGGTTTTGTTTTTTTTTTTTCTCTTGGCACAAAAGAAGGGGCCTGATACTGTGCTAGGAAAGATAGCCTTAAAGCAGAGTGGGATTATGAAGGACCACAAGAAAGAAGGGAGAGGGAGAAATAGTGAAGGTGGAATAGGGCCTTGGAGGAAAATTTTGGTAGATAAGGGAGCTGCAACATAGTAGCAGTTCCCTTAGGATTCCTGGTAAAAAACATAAACCGACTCCATTTGACCATCTAGGCTTTAGGGCATGCCCCAAACAGCTGAAGTCTAAATGAAAACTGAGCTATGTCTCCACCTTGTATGGAAGTGTAGAATTGGAGATTTCTGACATACTCTGCCATACAACAGTGAGGCCTCTGAGCCTGATACACACCCATGTCACACGGTTTTCAGTTAACCATCAGCCTGACTAAAGCTGAGCCATAGTTTCAGGGATACTTTGAAATGACATATAATCCAATGGGTATTAAGTTATCTCCAACCATATCAGGTTCACACATTTATGCATCCAGGAAGTCCCATTAACAGCCATGGAAATCATCCTCCCTCCCAGATCCAGTACTTGCCTCACACTGCTTGTATATAGCATTCAGGAAATAAGAGTATCTCCTCCGCATGTACTGGCCAAGCTCATACTGTTGCTGTATGCCAAGCTGTAGAAGTAACAGAATATTGTCAAAGGCTCAAGAAGTATGCTATGCATCCATTCCTACAACCAAAAAATGAGGTGATATTTCATATTATTTTGATAAAGACCTTTTTTCCTTTCTAAAGTGAAGGAGGAAACAAGGCAGGAGAAAAATGCAGTGAAGTTGCTGCATTTACAGTTTGGATAGTATCAGGTATGTCTTCCTAATGGATGCAGTTTTGCATTTTTCTCTACAGAAAGCTATGGGTGTGTTTATCCAAGGTAGTAAGACTGGTCGAGGGGCAGGGTGACTTAAAGAAGGCATAGAGATGTCCCAACGCTATCTGTCTAGTTTCTGCTCTATTGCTGGCTCACAGATGATTAACTGGGAGGGCAGACAGAGCAACCACCTGCTCAGGAAGACACATCTAGGATATGAAACCCATAGAATATCACTTGTGATTCCATATGGAGGCTACAGTTTTAACTTGAGCATGATGTTATTTTTCAGGAAGACAGATTGAAGTAAGTCCTTTAAACCTTCAGGTATTTTGCTGCAATAGTCAATTAATATTGTCAGTCTGAAACATCTGATTCTCAGTTCTTGCTTGTGGCCCCAGCTTTCAGCCACTGGATCTTGTTATGCTTTTGAATGACACATTCTTTACCATCACAGATCTTATTCCCAGGCAGATAATACTCAATAAGATGGACTCGCATCAATTAATCTCATTTTAAACTAAGTAGATGATAATCCTCTATTCTCACAGCAAAATGAGTTTCCTAGTCTCAGCATTTTAGTAGGTCTTAGCTGAACATTTTCCAAATTACCTACAAAGTGTTGTAAACACATGACACCAGCATCACATGCAATGTCCCTGCAATGCCTCAGCATTGTCATCAAGCGTCACCTGGTGTTTCCTAGACTAAATTGAAATATATTCAACTTTTGTCATGTAAACACTACTCTGCACTGAGATCCCAAGTACAGTGATTACTCATTGCTTCCTAAAGTCCCTTTCCATGTCATAGGATAATAGGATAATTCAGGTTGAAAATTACCTCAGGATGCCTCTGGTCTAACCTCTTTCTCCAAGTAGTTAGCTATGAGGTCAGATCAAGGTACTCAGGGCTTTATCCAGTGTGCCAGACACTGTGTGTATGTGATCATTTCTTTCTGTTGCTGGAATTGTGCATCCAGAGTTTCCTAGCATATGTGTTTGGCCTGTGCTTCTGCCCCATTTTGCCTCTAATATATGTAGTGTTAAATCTAGACACCTGGGTCTTGAAGCCTTCCACACCCTGGAGCAAGCTGACATCCAGTGCGGAACTCACATAGTTTCTATGAGGAATGATTGAGTCATAGCTGAGTTAAGGCATAGGAAGCTGGTCTTTTCTGTTTCTTCAAGGCAGTTGATGTGAGAGATAACAGGCCTGACCTTTCATTGGAGCTTGGTATGGCCTCCTAAGAATTGCAAGGAAGAGGAGGAACCCCTCAGGTAGTTTGTTCTGTTCTGATTTTGGTGGAGACCAAAAGTGAATAGTTCCCCCAGGAGAGAGAAGCGTGTGCTTTCCGCTGGACCCACTGGACGTAAGGGTTTTGAATGAACTTACTCTACAGCCACCTAACAGAGGCACACACCTCACAGTCTGCCTACACATGCACAACAGCCATTTACCTGGGGCATCCAGAATTTTGACACATCTGGACTACTTCAGTGAGGCTGGCTGTTTCCCAGAATGCTGGGCAAATGACTGTTGGACTTTTCCACCGAAACAATATTATCTCAGAGAAAAAGCAATGAAGCACAGACATGGTGGGTTGAGCTGGTGGAGTGGAACAGAAGTAGGGTTAAAACCACCTAGTACCCACATATTCCCTTGCAGCCCGACAAAATAGGCATTCACCCTTGGCTCCATTCACAAGAGGAGGCACCTAATACAGTTAATTCAGAGAAACAGTTTCTGCCATCGGACTCTGCAATTGCTTTTGCTGCTTACTGCCATCAGCCAATACCTGTGTGCCAGTTCAGCCCTGCTGTATTCCACCAATGCCTGCACTAAAATAGATGAGCTTTAAAACAGCTTTTCCTGGTATAGCATGAGAGAAGCTAGTACTGATCTTAGTAGTTCATGAACTAAGAAGCACTCCTACCCACCAGAGATTGAGAGTGGTCTGCGAGCATTTCCACCACATTATGCTGATGATGTTTAAGGCTTCATCATCCCCCCATCAGGAATGAGGTGGTCACCAGTGCCTGGCTTCTCCCAGAAGACCCTACTCTCAATTAAACAGTTCAACATCTCCTGGCATAGGACCAGAACAGACTGACTCAGTGACTCGGAGCTAGCAGTGTGCTCTTGCAGCTCGCAAGGCCAATGGTATCCTGGGCTCCATCAGAAGAGGGGTGGCCAGCAGGGACAGGGAGGTGATTGTCCCTCTCTACTCTGCCCTCGTGAGGCCCCATCTGGAGTACTGTGTCCAGATCTGGGGCCCCCAATACAAGAAGGATGTAGAACTGTTGGAGAGGGTTCAGAGGAGGGCCACAAAGATGATTAGAGGGCTGGAGCACCTGCCCTACAAGGAGAGGCTGAGGGAGCTGGGCTTGTTCAGCCTGGAGAAGAGAAGGCTGCGGGGGGACCTCATTGCAGCCTTCCAGTACCTGAAGGGAGATTATAAACAGGAGGGGAATCAACTTTTTACAGAAAGAGTGGTGAAGTGCTGGAACAGGCTGCCCAGAGAAGTAGTGGATGCCCCATCCCTGGAAGTGTTCAAGGCCAGGTTGGATGGGGCCCTGGGCAACCTTATGTAGATCCAGGCCTGAGGTTGGTGGCCCTGCCTGTGGCAGGGGGGTTGGAGCTCTCTGATCCTTGGGGTCCCTTCCAACCCTTGCCATTCTATGATTCTATGATTTAAAATCAGCAACTGCTCATAGTTGTAGCTTCCTGGTAAGATCTTTGTCCTTTTGGAGATCTGTGTATGGCAATTTAATATGGACTTTCTCCAAGTGAAAACAATGCTCCTAAAAACACTTATCAACAGACCACATTCCCATATTTTAGTATATTGGTCCAGGTAAGAAAACTCACCTTGGTAAGCTGTCCATATCCCTGCTGCCTTGCAACTTCTTTGTTCTTGTCAGTTGGAAAAAACTCCTGTGGGGTATGATCACCATGGCGAAATACCTGATAAAATAGATGGAATTCCCTTCATGTTATAGTGTAGGCATAAGGAATATACAGTGACAGTGAGTATTGTATGTGACTTGCTAAACATATTCAGGGTTTTTTTCTTGTGTCTAAATAGCTATGATACCTATTTGATTTATTTAGACAAATGTAGCTCTACTATTTTTTCCTGGCATTTGAAAAGTAATTAGCTCAAATAAATCTTTGCAAGTTATAAAAACTGTAAAATATCTTAATGTAGTTTAAAGAGGTTTCATATATTTTAGGAAGTATCGACCACAGGATTTAATAAACAGAAAACAAACAGAAGCATCTAAGTAATTTTCCAGAAATATTAGGGCATTAATATTTTGGTAGGACTAATGGAATTCTGAAGGAAAAAAAAAACCAAAGTACTGCTCTAGATAAAGTTTCTCTGGCTGACTGTTGGGAAGCATTTTTTCTTGGAAGAAATCAGCCTTAAAGAGCTACCTGTTGACTTTCATCACAAAAGGTGATGAAAGTGTCATCTTAAATCTAAATACAGAATAAACTATTTCTCTGAAAACATTCAACGTGTTCAGAAATTTCACTTCAGGTAAAAGATGCATCTCTACAAGATTTTTCATTCCTGCAATGATTTCTTCCCTTGTCTGGCATAATTCCTGTAGATATAGGTCATATAATTTTAAAGTTGTATCACTTTATTGATTTATTCATTCATGCGTGCATTTATTTATTTGTTTGTTTGTTTTAACCCAAACAGGGAAAAACAAAACTGAAAACTGCAGCAAAGTCATTGACAAGCATGTGTGATGCTTGGAACAAAATTCAGGCTTCCTGCAAACAAACAGTAAGTCATAATCATTGCAAATAGCATTAGTTTCACAGCACTGGCTCTGTGTTTCTTATTCAATGCCATTGTACACTTGTTTGGGTTTAACATAATGGAATTTGATTTGCTTTTTAATCCACTGAAACCACTGGAAGAGTGGAAACTTTTCTAAGTTAAAGAGGATTTTTGCATAGTTGGTATTTAGTTATGAAATCCTGTTTTACAATTTAAAAAGAGTCCTATATGATTCCTCTCTTAGTGCTATAAAAATATCTTCTTTGTCAATCCAGAAAGTTAGGCTCACCTAGGACTGCACAAAGGAGACAAAGTTATAAAATCTTGTTTAAAATGGAGGATTACTATTTTTTTTATAATGCAGTAGTGAGTTTTTAATATGCAGGAAACACTTAAATATTACCAACGTGCCCCCTCCCCCCTACCCTAGAGTTCAGGAAGAGCAGTAAGTGACAGGTTTTGAAGAAATTCCATTTACAAGTGAGCCATCTACTTACTACAGACACAAACTTCAGTTTTCTTTTTGCTGTGGTTTGGTGAAGAAAGATGCAGAAAAGGCAAAACATGAAACACAGGCTCCAAATTCCACACACCAGCTGCCTTGCTCTCATCCTGAGGGTAACTTTCAGGTATCTTGCACACCAAGGGCCCTGGCAGGATGTGGTGATCCAGTAGGTCTGTGGCTAAGAGGGGAGGAGTCAATTGTGCTCAGTGAAGTCTGAAAGTGGGCTGCAGTCTTACCTCCTCCTCCTTTTTCTTCCCTCTTGGGTAGGGGCTTTTCAGGAGATTCATGAAATTAAAAGTGTGTTTTCCACTTGTACTCATTTCTGTTTCCTGTTTATAACATGAAGTGGAATCTCTGAGGTCTCCAACTCTGGCTCTTGGAAGGCAGATGAATGTAAAGAACTAGAAGTTGCCTTCTATTATTTAATCTAGGATTTAGCATGGGTCAGTCAGCCTTCTCCAAAGTGAAAATGCTGTAGATATGCTGTCTCTTGATGTATGCAAAAGGGCTGGGAAATGAACCTCATTCCTCACGCTCACATCTTCTCTGAATACTATACTAGAAAGCTAGAAGGAGCAGCGCTCACATTTGTTCTTTCATGAAGGATGTCTGGAGGTCTTTAGGAGGAATAAACAGCAGAAGGTTCTGTTAATCCTGAATTCCCTGGGGAAAGAAAGAAAAAAAAAGATACATAGATGAACTTTTAATCTCTACAATAGATTGACTACATCTCCAGCGGTGAAGTGTGTGCTACTGTTTTCTAGAACTACCCCGTAGAATTTCATACAGTTAGGTCATTTTTTTAATTTTCAAATTTCTCTTGCTGGAAACACTCTTGTTGTTACAGCATGTATAAATCAGGAGTTGTTTCTGTCATTGCCTTAGTATATTTAAATAAAGAAAAAAATCTATCTCAGAGATAGGGTTGCAAGAGACAGGATTATTTTACAAGCTTATCGGTCTATGTTCAGTCACATTCACGTGTTAATGAAAGGCTTGTAATGTGTAAAACTGAGGGTGTTTTCTCAAAAGCTCTCTGTATGTAAGAGTTTAAAAGAAATTACTGAAAAAAATCATGTTGCTACACAAAAAGATTACACGACCTCAAGCTAATTTAGGGCACAAATAACAAAGTTTTCCTTTGTAATTACGGGATATAAGCTCATCTAGAGGGATCAGTTCACTGTCCTGAAGTAACAATGCTGTATCTTTCACATCTGTCAGAGCTAAAGAGATTCTTCTCTGAAATATTCAGGGGACTTTCAGACTTTCTTGGTGTAAGATGGTTCATCTGTCATTTCTGCTATTGTGCCTGACAAGTCTAGCACACTCATGCAGAAATAGAAAAATGTGGGGAGCCCACATTTATTGAGATAAAATGGGCCTTTTAAATTAGTTTTTTTAAAAATGAAGGACCTGGGGGAGATGTGGGTCAAATACTTAAAGCTGTCCCCACCCCATACATTCTCCTGCCTTCACTGGCTGTGTTACTTCAAAAATCTCTTTCAAGAGATCATGTGTTTTGCTGTTTCTCGACATCATGACATCAGATGCCACTCCTAAAATTCACTGCCCTGCAAAGCAAAGTTTTTAATTAGACCAACTGGCATTGCTGAGGAAAAATAGGCAAGTTCTCAGAACTGCAAGTCTCCATTCAGGTTCTTCAGATACTTCAGATAAGCCTGGCAGGGTCAGCAGATACACAGCAGGAGCAGGCAAGCACCCAATGCCTCACACTTTATGTGAGACCTCTTTAACAAGGAAGGTGAAACTATTCTTACTGAAAAATTATTAGTGTAAAAACTGATGGTTGCTCCTCTGATCTGATCTTGGTGCTACTAACTCTTTGGGATGAGACACATAAAGGGCTAGAGTTATTTTAAAGTACTCCACATTGGTTAACTCTGTGCTGAAAGTCACAGGGGCAGAATGAAAGAATGTGCTATGCCATATACTGTCACTCCTGAGAGTGAAGCTCTAGAGAGCAGGAAATGGAGCTTTCTTGGCAGCTAACACATACCTGCAGAAGTGCCTTGTTGTGGGCGGTGAGAGGTGTGAAAACTACAGTGCTTTCAAAGTCAAGGTAACTGATTCTTTAACATGCCCACAGTCTGTGGTAAAACAACAGCTGAAGGGGGAAGAGGAGGAGGTAAAGGTAAAGACAGGAAATGAACCTTCCTCGCTGTCTTGGAAGTACAAAGGAAAATATATGAGATGTGGATTATATGCCTGTACCTTACCATATAACTTAAATGTCTATGGGATCTTGATAAACATTATTAAGCCAGTAAAAGTACAGGCTTGTGTTGTGTCCTGTACTGTGATACCTAAAAGGTCAGTATGTTGAGAAATGCTGCTGCATCTTCCACATCAGTTAGGGAATGCAACGTTTCATTAAGTCCTTCAATACTTTAAAGTAGGTTCACAGTTTAAATGCTGTTATTGTACTTACTTATTAATCCTATGACAAAATTTGGCCCTCTGCCCCCCAAAATTTGATGCCTACCCCCTCCCCTACCTTTTTTCAAGTGTAGGGTTAAATCTGCTTGGTACACAATGTAAGACTGGACTTGCAGCTTGAGATGCAACTTATTCCTCAGCAGTGGAGGAGGATCAGGATGCACTAATCAGCATGTTAGGAAAAGACTAGTGTAGAATTAGTGGGGGGAGAAGGAGACAGGTGCAGGAGGGCTTCAGCCTTCCCACCCTGCTGCTTCTTATTCCCCTTCCCTGAAATGTTCTCTAGTGGGATAAATGTGCCAGCCTCTGGTGTTGAAATCCTATTTCTGTGGCTTTTGCAGTTTTGATGTCCATATCCACTTCCATGCCTTTTCCCTGTCTTATTTCCTCAGCCCTAGTCAGATCAAGGCTGCATCTGCCCCTAAATACAATTCAATGCTTCCTGTGGCTTACAGTGTACCTGTTTGTCTCGTGCTTGCACACTGTGGTTAACTGATAACGTGAGGATATCAGTCACTCAGCTGCAATAGACTGACAGCCAGAACAAAACCAGAATCATTCACCTCCAAGTCACTTGCTTAGTATCTAAATAGATATGTATCAGCTGCCTCTGTTTGGCTAGTATCTTAACACAGACTCCTTTGGACTTTCATGTTAGGAAAACAAAGGCATGTCATGTCACCATGGCTGTGTCACAAAGACACACTACCCCCACCTCAAGAAGAATTCTGCCCCAATCAGATGCATGCTTTCTGTTAATGATTTCAGAGTTGGCACGCGATATTCTCTCAGCCCAATTTAAGACAGAGTTAGAGGCATGTTCACCTGTCCCAGGGAGCTGGGTCAAGGCTTGTCAATAAAGTGAACTATTTCTTCTGCATTTTCTCACTGTGTTTCAGACATGTGCATCTGCTGCTCTAGATACTTATGAGTTGGATTTGCTCTTACAGAGTTGTGCTGGCTTACAGGGTCTTCAAAATGCAGGAAAAGGACTTTAAAATCCATTCCCTCCACCTGTTCTGATGAAAAACATTATTAAAAAACTGGTTCTCCAGTGTTGATGTAAAAAGAAATCAAATTCCAGATCCAACCTTCATCTGGAGTTTTCCTGGATATCAATCTCCTTTCTCCCAAATGTGAGTGCTTCACTCCAGTTCTATGTGATCCACTTTTGTCATTGTAAAAAACACAACTCAAGAGAGGCAAGACTGACATGGCAGAGTTGCAAATTAAGATGCAGTTTGGTAGTTGTGTTTTAATATATTACTGTAATACCAGAACAAAGGGATTTAGCTGGCTTTATTCCACGCAGTAGTGGTGCTTATTTTGGTCTTAGGCCACCATTGAGTCACAAACCTGCATTTTGTGCAGTGTAAAAGCCCATTATTCTTTATTTCCCAAATTCTGTGAATGAATTCGAGTAACCTTGCTTGGGTGTGGTGGGCGGCTGGATCACATAACCAGACTGGCACTTCAGGAAAGAGGTAAGGTTTATAGCAAATTGCTAGGAGACAAAGATCTTTAAACCACTATTACTATCTACTCATTTAGACTTACTAGTGAGTTGTATGGGACTGACAGGATCATGTTGTTTTGACAGTGGGAGGTGAGATATTTCTCGTACTGGAGGAAAAGAACATTTTCTTCCAGGCAGCCATCATCACAGCTGTCTAGCTTGGGCATAAACCTGAAGTGTTTCATCCAGGTGCTGACATAAATCCAAACAACAACCTCCCTGTGTGCAATCAAGCATCAAACTATTGTCCTTGTGCACCTTAGAATACCTGAGGGGTTTGGGTTGCTGTTTTCTTTAAATTTTAATAATTATATTTAACTTTGAGGTAGGCTACAATAACTATGATTAAAGCAATTGTTCTGCTCAGCTGGAATGATTTCTGATCATGCCCTAGCACAATGCTGCAAGATTTGAAATGCAAATATGTGGGAGGGAAGAAATGTTCTTTCAATAACTTTTTTTATTCATGATGGAAGAAAACACCAAGCTGAGGTCAAGTATAAGCCAGCAACTTTTCATAAATAATGGATCCTTCTTGGGATGACCATCACCTATTTGTGCAGATACTTTAGATTTTGGTACTTAAATTCTGAATTATGAGTAAAGAATTTGTGAATTAGCTGTCTGCTTCAGAACTATTATGCCCCACATCTCCTCTCTGCTCTGTTCCTGTCCTTTTTTGTTTATTTTTGTTCTTGTTCATTTTAACCAGTGAAGCATGTTATGCTAGGACACAGGCATACTCTCATGGCATTATTTCCAATCTTTGTTGAATCAAATGTTTTCTTGAGGCTGATAATTGATTGAAATATTGCCACCAACATTTTCTGAATGAAACTGTCAGAACTGTTACACTGGAAGACTGTGTTTACCTGTCACTGCACTGTACTGTTAATGCTAACAAGGCTGCATGGTGGTATCACTTCAAAGCTTTCTTTGGCATTTCCAGTGTGACTTCAATTAGTGAAATTTTCATTGACTGTCACTATGGTGGTTAGAAGCAAGCTGTATGTTTTTGCTTTAGGTCATATATCTGGTTTCTTTCACATGAAATCAAAGAAATATTGCATATCAGGGTGATAGAAATTGAGATATTTTGGAGACTTCCACTAATTTTAGTAGTGACATTGAGCTTGTTCTTTCAGGTATTTCAATCCTCTACAAAGTACCTCAAAGAGATGTCGCATTTTCTTACCTACTATCATCCCATGTTGTCCATGTTTGTCTTTGCAGACAGACCCATACAAAGCACAAAAGGTGTAAAATATCTTTTACTGAAATATGGGACAAACTATCCAGAGGGTAATAGCTAAAATGATGAACAGACAAAATAGTACTGGCAGTTACCCTGTTGTTTTGTTTTGGGATCTGTAACTGAGCTGGTGGAAGGGAGGATAAACTGTGTGTGGGAGTGGTTAACAGCTTCAAGGTCCCTTTTTCATAGAAAAAGAAGTGCCAGTAGAAGGCAGATATGCTTAAAGTCATGCAGGGAATTGTCCAGGGCCTTTCTGAGCTGGTGCCACTGCTGAGACAGATTAATGCTACCTTCAAATACTGATCACGCTTGGAAATAACCAGACAACCCATTAATTAGCAGCTTAGTTGATAATTATAATGTGGGTTTAGTTTTACAAAGTGTGGCTTTATAGGCTTGATTTACAACATGTTTGGCTTCCCAAGGAACTCGGGAAAGCGCTACACTAAATACAGGTAAGCCAGCCAAAGCACCTTGGTTAAATGTACTATGATGCAGACTGTTGTATCTACATAACTGCCTTGAACTAGAACTACATATCTACATAACAGTAGAGGCACATGCTTAGGCATGAGTACAAAATGGATAACCAAGATTAATACTTCAGGTACTGGATTAAAATGCTACCCAAAGAAATCCTGAGTTTAATAGATTCATGATGAGGATTCATATTCTGATTGGTATTAGTAGATGTGAGGTGGTAGCCCACAAAATAAGCTTTCTTTTGATTTCCAGTTCCCCAAGGGTGATAGAATTGGTCAGCATTCATCACTGAGTCTTCATTTTCCACACATACAGCATAGCAAATGATTTATAATGTGCTGTCAGTTAAACTGTGAATCTCTTCTGTTTGGTGAGCTCCAGATAAGAGTACTGTCCAAACTTTAAGTGAACAATGAGAGCAATAGGAAAGTGAAACGAAAGTCTAGTTTAGTGCAAACCAAATAAAAACTGTATGCCTAAACCTACACAAGAACTAATATATACCATAACAGTTGGAAAAAATATTTACCTATACGTACTGGCACCTCAGAGAAAGATTTTGCAAAGGCATATTGCCATCTAGTGTTAAACTCTCTTCCATTCATTGTACTTTGGGTGACTGTAGTTGCAGTAGATTCCTGACTGAGACTTCTGTGAGATTTGCTGGAAATATAGTTATACATTGAGACATACAGGACAGAATCACATGAATCAGACATCAAGGACAGATGATCACATTTCCAAGTTTAAATAAGGATAAAGTGTAATGATTTTCACTCCTATATTCAATGTTGCTGGCAATCTAAATTTAGTCTCCAAAACTGGGAAAAAATTTGTTAAGTGTCCAGTTCTTTCAGCATTGTGAGAAGTGGTGAAAAAGCAATGTAATTTTTTAAATATACTTGTATTATTCACTCTCAAATAATTTTCTCTTTCATTTGTGTTGTCAAGGAAATTTGGTGTCTTTGACAAGAATTCAGCATCTTTGTGAGAAAGAAGCATCTAGATTAATTTTACAAAATGAGAGAATTTGGGTGGCCACAAAGATCAAGCAGAGGTAATGTAGCTTTTCTCTTCCTCTTTTCACATAGTTTGTTGGAATTGTCTCTCCTTTTCTGTGCACCTCAGTTTTACTTGATATGAAATAGAGAAATTTGGTATAGTTTATATTTTATGATATTCAAAGATGCCATAGCTTTCACATCTCTATTCCCATGTTTTCTCTTAACTTTGGACTCACTTGATTCATAGCAATGACTTCCAGATAGTGAACTGGAGATTAGAATTTTACAGCTGGTTTTCAGCACTTACTCTTAGAATGGACTTTTGCCTCTATGGCATCCTGCTTTATAGTTGTAAAAACCTTTGCTGTACTTTAGAGATTGAAGCTGTAATTTCCTATCCATTTGACTGAGCTTTACTGACAAGCAGTATAACAAAAGCTCTGAAACATCCAGTGATGCCACCTTCTCTGTTAAGACTTTTTTTTTCCAAATGATGGAAGGCAGCAATTTTCAACCATTCAGACCAGCATGTTTCCAGGGGACATTTGTTCAAAGTTTTTGGGTGGGGGAAGGAAAAGTGAGAAGTTTATTTTGTATTTCTTCTATTAACCTTGGAAAGGTAAAATTAAATGCGGAGGTTTATCTATTTCCTAATTATGTATGTGTAACAACGATTGGTCTGCTAATGCAACTTGTTTCTTTACAACTGGAGGATAAGCTATTGAAGAAGCATAAGAAACTTTCTTAACTTTATGAACATATTTAAGAATAACAAGTACAGCCTCTGTTCTTGGACCCAGACAGAACTGTCCAAGTCAAGCTAGCAGCATCTCTTGTGCTTGTTATTGGTTACTAAACCAGTTTAAGGAGCTGGTTTGGTTTCAGATAAAACTTTGTTCTTGAAATATCATGGCTGCAATAGTATTTTTTTCCTCATACTCTGCCATATTCTGTTTGCATTTATCTTCTGATATTTAGCTCTGTGCCCCACTTTCTCTTTTTCAAACAACTAACATTTGTTGATTGCTAGGTTGGTCATTTCTGGGAGATTTCATAGCACTTCCTTCACCTCCAGTCAGTAGTAGTCTAACATAATTACTGTCAAGACTTTTTATTTCCCCCTCCCCCCACCCTCTTCATTATCACCTTGTGAAGCAAAGAATATCTAAAACTACACCCTGCTGTTTAAATTTTATTTTCCTGGAAACAAAACTTTGTGACATAGTGGAAGGCTTAATATCACTTAATCTGTTAATAATATTCTATTGGAAATCTATATTTTACTGAAGTCACTGTATTACAGAGATCAGGTTTTGATAACCACATAGGCACTCATGAAGATTTTGGGAAAATTGCAAGTAAATGCAGTTTTGGGAATGATATGAATAATTTTCCTTTAAAAAGGAACGGAAGAGATCCCATTGGCAGATATCTTTCTGCTTTTATAACTGAGTTAGCATCCATCTCTGAAGCCAAGAGACAGACACAGTGTTCTGGGGCTGGCCTGTGTTTTATAACAGCTCCAGATTTATTTTGTAAATGACACTGCTACAGAGTAACATCAGCAGAACTTTACATAAGGATGGAACGAGTATTGCAATGCAGTATCAATGCATTTTGACTTGGCTGTTTTTTCCATTGGACAATTGAATTTCCCTTCCTTTTCCTTTAAACTGTGGGCAGATACCATTGCTTCTTCCCTAAATAGTCATAATTTCTGCTCCCTTACTCCCTGTAAGTATTTTTTTGTTTATTTTCTCCTATCTAACATGCTGGCTCTTGGTCAGTCTTTCTAGGAAGCTCTGAATTGAGGCACATGGATGGTGGAGGATTGTGTTACCATAAAGTGTTACACACCATATAGTTACAGAGCACAATATTCACTTGGAACAGTGAATCAAAATTGTGCCCAGGGATGACCTGAAAAGGAACTAAAATGTCAGCCCACTCACATTACATACATTTACACTGAGTACACCTTCTCTGGTATTAGTTAATCTCCTGGAGACATACAGAAGAAGGAACTGTGTGACACTTAGTTCATGGTGGTCCTCATTCTCTCCGTAGTTTGACTCCCCAAAATGTTAAGTAAACTGTCCTGGTTTATCTATTGTGTATACAATTCAAGCCTGTTCATGTAGTCTGGTTACGTGGATTGAATATTCAGGAAAACAAAACTACATGAACTGGTGACCTCAGATTCTGTGGCCTCTTAAGATATCTTAAACAAGGTTAACATCACCCCTAATATGCAACCTCTTTGTTTATGCACAGAAGGATAAAAATCAGCAACCAGAAGGGATTTCTATCACTAAGAATGTGTACTTTTCCCCTGCTTCAAAGTTCTTATGAACTTTGAAATCTTTTACTTTTGAATATTCAAAACAAAATGCATATTATTGGTACTCAATATCCTGTCTCTTCTACCTGTAATTCCTAGTCAGTTCTAAAGAGACCCAAACATGTCTTGACGTACAAAACAATGTGAGAAACCCATGGATCTGACCAGAACAAGAAAATTTTACTGAATTTGTACTCCTTGAAACAAAAAAGATTGTTCCAAGGAATATCTCTTGCAGGAGTGTTGCAGTTCTGACTAGGCAATGGTTTATTTTTAGTGTTATCAACTTCCTCTCAAAAATCAAGGTCAGCATTATAAACTCTTCATGCAAATGCATTTTCCACCTGTTTTTCAAGAAAGCAGAATCTTCTTCACTCTACTGTATTGAATAATTAAAAAAAAACAAAACTAAAGAAAATGAAATTCTATATATGAAATACAGGCCTTCTATTTTTTTCAGAGCTCCTGAGATGTGAATATTCATGTTCAGTGCTATTTAAGGACTGAAAGATATGGGGCTGTTTAGACTAAAGAAGACATCACAATTGTCTTCACATATTTACTGGCTGTCGATAAGAAGAAAGTAATAATCGTCCCCATGCTGGGAAAGGAAAGAAATGTAGACTGGAATTTCAGGGAAGCAAGCTGAACTTAGACATTAGCACAAACTAAAAATAAGGAGAGTGAAGCACTACCTGCAGAGACTGAAATTTCCATCACTGAAGATATTTAAAAGTGAGTTGCCTGAATCTCCGCTATAGTAATATTGTTCTATACCTGCTGTGTGGAACGGGAAATAGACTAGATGACTTCTTGGTGTCCCCTTCACTCCTAATTTTCACTAATTTTATGATTCCTGGACACAAATGTCTTGGGATGTACTATTTACTAATATTTACTTTAATGGACCAGTTATTCCTTTGGGAATGAAAATTCTAGCAATTAAAACCTTGGTATTGAGTCTGAATAGCAGAACATAATTACATCCTCCTGTCATTAGAGGCAACTTTAAAGCACCACCTCCTGGGTGCATTGTGCAGCAATTAATGAAGTTCAGTTTAAAAAATTGAGTTCATTTTCACCTGTGATTTGCCACCTGATATTTAACTCTGTTCTGCCATAGTACTGTTGAATAATTGAACCTAACTCTGCTATCATAGGAAGAACTCCAGTTCAATGGTAAAAAAATCAGAGCTCTTGAAATATGGATATCTATAAGCTATTAGTTTTCTCTGTGCAGACAACTATAAAGCATAGTTGGAGGGCCAAATTGAGCATGTGAGATCTGTATGCTGTAAAATTGCTTCATAGAGGTAGTTTGCGCAGTGCTTGAGATGTTCCTCTTTGTATTAGTCAAGGAATCATTAACAAAAACTAGATGAGAGTTACTCATAAATCAACTGTTCCCTCCTACAGTTTGTCTGACCTCTGCTGCTGTTTTTTTCTCCAATTTTTAAGTAATGTTAGATGCATCTGGCAAAAGCACTCTGACAGTATTTTCTATTTACAGCTGGTAGTAAAGAGGTTTCTGTTCTAGAGACATATCTGTATTGTTCTTTTGGCTGGTCTGTTGGCTATGACAGCAATACAGCCTGGAAAAACTCAGGAACTTTTTTCTTTTGGAAAACTAATACAGGATGGAATGGAGGAAGAAAAATACTTGCTGTAGGCAAAGGGTGCATTTGTTGTACTGTGCCTCTGCCTTAGTGTTTGTTTCTAGTCACATCTGTGACTCAGCTGTAATGTGTATATACACATGCTTGTGCATGCCCACGCACACACGTGTTCAAACCGCTGGTCTCCAAAAAGTCTCAGTGACCTGCCTTGCAGGAAATTATAAATTGCTTTGCTGTAATGTATAGAAAGATATGATGTTTGCTTGCCTCAGGCTTTTGACATCTCTGATCTGTAAGACATGTTTTTTCCCCCTGGGTTTGTCACTCAGGGAACACGGGGCTGCCTTCCATGTTCTTTTGCTGGGTAAACAGAGCCAGCTTAGATCTGTGGCGTACTTGAACTCCAGTGAAAGTGAGACTGAGCGGTATCAGCCATGAATCTTTCTGACAATTACCTTCTGCAATACAAAAAAAAATTAATACTCTCCTTGTGTCTTTTGTAAGAATCACAAGTTAATCAGCTAATGCATAATTCAATGAGTTAATGTTCTGAAAAGCACAGTGTTTTCCACTGTAGTGCCTAAGTGTCGGGGAAGACCGCAGGCCTGCCGGCGGCCTAGCTCTCTTCTCCCAAGACATAGGCCCTGACAGTATTCTTCTGTTCCCATGAGAAAGGAAAAGTTACTCATGCTGAGAGGATCCTAATAATCACATTCTCAAAACACAGCGGCCTTGATGATAGGGGTACAGGCTGCCCTAAACCAAGAAGCAGTTATGGGAAGGTATTTGGGAGTAACAGAACATGTTAGGAACCAACCATAACAAGATGGTCAAAACAGCAGGTGTGCAGATGCTTTTATGTATTAAAGGTAAACTAAGGATGTTTAGTTATAAGATAGGTTTATCAGAAATTGTTATAGTTACTAACCAATCAATATGGTGTGAACAGTGTGTGTAACCAATTAGCAGTTTTTTAGCTTGCCACGTTGGTAGTGAAAAAGGTATCTAATCTGTGTGATTTCACCTAATAAATGGCTTCACCTACAATTCATATCGAATTGCGTGTTGCTCTCTGCCGGTCGCCACACCTAAGGGGTACGTTTAGGCCTAGAATAACTTTGCTGGGCACATACGAATAGGAAAGTAGATGTGTTTCCTGCCCTAAAGAGCAACAAAAGTGACCTATTAACAAAAGATCTAGTCTGGTTCATCTGGCCTGCGTCCCCTTTCAATCCTTTATTCCCTACAGCATGCAGTTGTCACTTCTTTGCAATGTTACAAGAAGAATATTGTACAGTCAACAAACTCTTCATGTTTCTAGAATTATTTCTCGGGGTGAACATTTAAACAATGAGAAGAAAAGGAAGCAAACATAGATTTCTTGTCAGTGCTTTGATGAGATGAAATATTCTGTACTAGATTAGAAAAGATTACATATGGACCTCAGTGATTTAAGAAATTTGGCTGAAGTAAATAGTGTGCTAATACTTGATCTAAGCAGATTCAAAAAATTCATCATTTTTTAAGGGGCATGCATTGATGTTTCAGTTTTGTCCATAATTTGTGCTGCATATAAATTATGTAGGTTACCCTAAGAAGCATTTTGCTTTTGAGCTTGCCAGCATAAAAAAGAAGTATGTCTATCTTAAACTTGAAAAGGACAGCAGAAGTGTATATTTGCAATATTATATGTAACAGAGATGTTTTGAGTGAGTTATTTTATTCATACTTGGAGATGTAGCATATCAATTGTGTCACAGTGAAGGCAACAGACATGACCAGTGTCAGACAAATAATGAGGGAGGAGACACTGAACAGGCATGTTTCCTAGTAGCTAAGTGGAGTAGTCAAGTGGAGAATGATTACTAGAATGACCTATTTTGATCTCCTGCTGCATGCCAGATTGAAAACTCCATGGGTCAATAATATTTTAAAAACTGCTTTGTGTTGGTCCTGTAACTGAACAAGTGTTTCTTCACAAAATTAGTTCTTCTCAAGAATAGCATCCTTCCTGACCATGGCAGAGTATCTCTGACAGGTCCTAGCACCATAGAAATTGCTGTGGCAGGCTGTCTGAAATAGGAGCAGCCTTCTACGTCGCCAACATCTCAACTCTTCTTCTTTAAAAAAAAAAAAAGAAAAGAAGCCCAAACAAAATGCAGGAATGAGAAAGAACAAATGTCTCTGAAGTGCTGCCCCTTTCTGATGTCCTCACAATTGAAACCTTTGTGATTGCACGTAGTATCTGACCCCATTTTCCCCGTGTCAAATGTGACCCATCCAACAATCTGTTCTTGTTCACAGCAGCTCTGTAGTAATTTTCAGCTTCTTGTAGCCTATTTTGTGTTGTACAATGCACATCTCAAAGCAACAGCTCAACTTGCGATTGCTTTTCAGACAAGATGTGTGTTCTATCAAAAAGAAAGGTGCCAGTTTCCAGAGGGTAAACAAAATAACATCAGTGGTTATCTGCTAGACACTTACATGGGCCTTTTATCCACACTGAGACCTATGCACTTTTCACATCTGCTCTGATTTGTGACTTGAAGTAAGAAACCTATGTTTGTGTAACTAAACTAACACAACACCAAGTAAAGTATCCAGACCATTGTTCCTTGAACTATCCCTCTTTTGAAATGCACTTAATACAAAATGACCTACCTCCACTGCTATTGTGTTGATGACTTTCCATTACACACTCCAGAATATATAGGTGCCTGTACAGTATCTTCTGGGTGACAAGAACCTTGACATAGGAATAGCCTCTCACAGCAACAAAGACAGTAACTCAGCAAGCCAGTGTGGTCTGAGGAGAATGTGAGGATCACGGGGTTACTTTAGTACATCCAAATGGCATTGCCTGGCCAGTCTCTGATTTTCTGGTTCTTCCCTTCAGTTTCACAGCTGATGGACCCAACAGCCCAGGTTTGCATAAGAGATGAAGCCAACTAATCTATATCTGCACTGAACTGCAACAGACATTGTGTCTTTGTATTTTTTCAAACTTGGAATATAAAGTCTCATAACATGTCATCTGCGTGGATACATCTGGTCAGGAGTATTGGTTGATAACTTGAGGACAGAGAGAAAGAACTCATAGCATTTTGGTATTTCCAGGTAGTGTTTGAGAAGAACCCAGAGAAAGCTGAGGGAGTTTTTATTATTAATCTCTAAGTAGAGACAGACTCAGGAAAACTCATCCAAAATAAGGATGTGCTTTTTGTAGATCTTAGCAAAAGGTATGAAATGAAGTTGCCCAGTCAAATAGTGAACTACAACAGCAGAAAAGAGGCCTCCATCACAGAGCACAGTATTTTGAAAAAATGTATCTGGAGAATAAACACTTTTAGCCAAAGTGTCAGAAAAAAAAAAATTATTCAGTGACTGTAAAGGAGATGACATGGTATGGATTTGTCTGCTTCAACCTCACAGTCCTTGCCCCTAACTAATACTGAGTTTCTATCCCTGTGAAAGCACCACTTTAAGGTCTGTTGCTGGGTGCTTGCATGTTTCCTTGTCTCAGAAAAGATACTGCAATGTTTCCTAGCTCACATTTGGCTGCCATTTGGAAATATCCCCGCTTCACTGAGCTATTTTATCTGTATTCATCATTGTTTCAAAGTATTTTTTCTCTTTGTTTATTGATCCTATTAGCATATTTTTACAGCTGAAAACCATCAAACAATTACTGTGTGGAGTTCAGGGTATGATTACCATGCTTTAGAACTGGCCTCTTTCCTTACTGAATTGTAATACACTATTTGTCCTTGGTATCAAAGCATTAGCCAACTGGTAATTTGGCAGTGCCTGTACTGCATTTCTAATTGGGTAACAGTGTAATGGACATGTAGCTGGTTTGTATGGCCACTGATACGATTTTCAACAGCTGATACCACTTCCCAACAGCTACTCACACAAACTTTCTCTCTTGAGAATGAAAAGAATTAATCCAAGTTGTGAGTAAATACCATGTTAATTAAGCAAATAATAGGTTGGTCCTTCTATTCACACACCTGTGAACAAAAACCTAGCAAGGGCTATAACTGCAACACTTCTGTAACGTTCTCATATGAGTGTTTGAAACACTTTTTAAATGGTAATCACATGATGATTGTCACATTCCCATCATATATGCATCAGTTACAGTTTACTCACATGGAAATTGAGGCAAGAGGTGATTTGTTCATAGATTCCCAGGAGAGGAATGAAAAACATGGGATTTCAAAGCCAGATATGTTGGTTCTCAGTCCTCTCAATCACAAAACCTGTGTTGTGGAAGCTAATTACTTTTTCTACTACTTTTTGTCCCTTTTAAATCTACCCATACTTTGACTTGTTGGGAATATGATTTCCATTGAGTCCTTTGATGACTGATCCTACACCATACATAAACCAAACAGTTAAATGATATTTTAATAATGAGATATGGCTAGTGTTTTATTGTTATAGTATAATACTCTGGATGGGTTACCCATGATTACTTCTTTCCTACTGTCGTGGTTTAACCGCAACCAGCAAATAAGAACCACACAGCCACTCACTCACTTCCCCTCCTCCCTGGCTGGATGGGTCAAGAGAATCAGAAGGGTAAAAGTGAGAAAAGTTATAGGTTGAGATAAGAGAAGTTTAATAACTGGAATTAAAAAATATGATAAAAAAGAGAATAAAAATTTTTAAAGAAACAAGAGAAACAAGTGATGCAAATGAAAAGCACCACCAACCAACCCATGCCCAGCCTGTCCCCAAGCAGCAGTGGCCACTCCAGCAAGCTTCCTCCAAGTTTATATGTGGAGATTGATGTCATATAGTATGGAATTTCCCTTTGGCCAATTTGTGACAGCTGTCCCAGCTGTGTCCCCTCCCAGCTTCTTAAGAATTCCTCATCTTCTCTTTAGCAGGGCAGTATAAGAAGCTGAAAAGTCCTTGACTGCTTGGCAACAGCTAAACCATCAGTGTATTATCAACATTGTTCTCATCCTAAATCCACAGCACTGTGCCACCTGCTAGGAAGAAAATCAACTCTATCCCTGCTGAATCCAGGTCACCCATCCTATACCTTTTTAGGTTGGTTACTTGACCGTCACACTCAGTGACTGGATTAGTTCATGGCAATTAAACACTGTTACAATGTTAGTTTCATTCCACTGAGCAGTTCCTCTGAACTTGTTAGAAGCTACTGCTAAATTAGTAAAGTAGAAACTGAGTCAGAAGTTCACATTCATTTTTTATAAATCTGTACAAATGCAGAATAACAGCATGGAGCTGGCTTTGCCTTGCTTTCTGGGTCCATATTTACAGTTTTACTTATCCTTTGGCAGAACAAGGTGACCTACTGTCAATAAACATTCTATGGAAAAAGTCTGAAAAGCTGGCTTTCGTATCTCATATTCCCTACTTGACATTTAAGTCTTACCAAACATTCCTTATTCATAATGAGATATCTAGTTTGTTTTGAGCTTTCTGAATCTCTCATTTACATTTATTTCAAAACAGCATGTTTGCAGAAACCGACTGTGGTCATGCCTGGTTCAGGTCAACAAATGTATCTGTCATGATAGCCACAATTTATTCTTTTACTTCAGGGAGAACAGTTCCAAATGTAATGAATGTCTCAGTGATCTGATTTGCACCACTTTGTCTTACTAAAAACTCTGATTTGACCAGCAGTTGTTTATAAAGCAGCAGAGGGTGCTTCTGTTTTATCTGATCTTCTGGGGTTTTGGTTTGTTTTCTTTTCTTTTACATTTGAATCTCCACATCCAGTATTTATGGATGATATTTATGTTCTCCTAATTAAGTAAGAGTCTTGCTTGAGCTCTCAGCCCTCGTTCAGAAATACACTGGTTTACCACAGTGAATCATTCTAAGACACACAAGCCAGGAAAATGGATCATCTTGGTGCTGAGAAGGCCTATTTCACATGGCTTTAGTATCTTAACTGGTGACACTCACAGAAAACAAAACTCTTTTGTACCATCAATTAGCCCTTACTTTTTATGTAGAGGTGTAGTTTCCCCCATTATCAATTATGAATACATCTAAGGATAGGTATCTCACCTTTTACATTATAAAAAAACTATTGTCAGCAAGGTTTGAAAAGTTTTCCTTAACTTCTGCCATGAGAAAGAACTCCTCCTTCTCCCCTCCTGCTCAAGTGCTAAGACAAGAGCTTTCCCTGCAGTTGAAATGAAGAAACATTGTGTTGAACTCTGGAATGAGGAATTTTTTGCCCCCGTCCTCTGACAGGTAGTGGTGGAAATCTTGAAGAAGTCTTTTTGTAGGACAGGACTCTTGAACACTGGTTTTTGAGACAGAATTTTTTATCCAAGATGAGAAATTCTGCAATTCTCACCACGGTTCCCTAACATGCTGTAACAGAGATGAGGTGCTGCCCTGGATGCAATTGAAACTTCTAGAGCTTTCAAGCACAGTACTCTGACAGTACTGCAGGCATTTCTGTGGCTAGGTTGTTCTTAAGGTGTGTCCTAGGTCAGTGACTATGACAGAATCACAGAATCATAGGGGTTGGAAGGGAATCGTAGGTTGAAGAGATCATTGGGTCCAACCCCCCTGCCAAAGCAGGTTCCCTAGGACATATTTCCAGAGAAGACTCCACAACCCCCCAGGGCAGCCTGTCCCAGGGCTCTGTCACCCTCACCATGAAGAAGTTCTCTCTCATATTGGTGTGGAACATCTTGTGTTCCAACTTGAAGCCATCACCCCTTGTCCTGTCCCCACAGACCACTGAAGCCCATTGCGTGGGCATGAAGCCGGGGAATCCCATTTTTGATTTGCTTGAAGTCCACAGTCTCTAAGTTACCTTGGCAAACCCTGCAGTATCACCAAAGCAACATTTTTAAAAAGTGAAATTCTATTTTGCACACAAAAAAGTAACAATAGTAGCAACCACAACTACATCCCACTCGTTCTATTGTGGAGTGTGCTGCTGACAACAAATTATGAGTCCTAATACTTCTGACAGTACTAAGGTTGGTAGAGTGAGAAGAAAGATAAGCTGAAGTGACCAGCCCTGCTTTTTTTTTTTTTCCCATACAGCTAGAATGCAACATTTATTTCCAGTAGTTGATCTATATCTTCTTTTTTGTATAAATTACAGTATTTTCTACACAGATCTTCTCTGGTTGAATTCTAGCATCCTCTGCCATCCCGGATTCTTTCTGCATGTATCATTACGCAACAATTTTTAATGCCAAAATCTGGCCAGATGAGTTCAGTGAAGGAACATGTGCTTTTACTGTGTCTGAATTCGGCTCGTAACACATTACTGCAGTGTAGCTTCAAGAAATAGCTGCTGGAAAACTCCAATTCTTTGTTCTGCTTTGCTGCTGTTCCACTTTCTGACATTAAATTACTCAGGCAAGATGTTTCATTTGAATATCTATGGTATAAATTACCAGTGTTGTTCTTCCCTAGCATTTGCTTGACAAATTAATTACCAATACAGTTTTGTGCAGCCTGAGCATTTACAAAGCTGTGTAAGGTGGCAGCTGAGGGTTCAGCTTGTGTAAATTAATTATAGGTGCAATCGACCTTGTGTGAAAGTGGCTGTGGCACATATAAGATTAAGAGCCATTGTGTTAGGCTGTCACTAAGAAGCACCTGCTCTTTGTATTTCTGATTCAGTGAGTGTAATGAGCAGGATTGTATCTAAGAAAAATCTGTGATATCTTTACTCTGTGAAGGAGGAGAGCAAGAGAAGGGAGGTAATATATGAAGACTGTACCTAAGGTGCCTCCGTTACCTGATGCAGATGTGTAGAGGGGGCTGCAATCCAACTTTATTCCACAGAGCGTGGGGTAAATGGCATTCTGGAGATGTTAGGACTGGCCTAACTCAGCTGCTGTGGGGAGTGGCTGTGCTGTGTGGGGTTATACTAACTTTCCACTTGTGGGTGACATACACCAGTTGGTGGTACCCACGAAGCTTACTTAGCTCTCCTGATATCTCTGCCACACGGGAAGGAGGAGTAAAGGTGAATGAACAAAACAGGCAAGGAAAGTACACAGTGTAACTTAACATTGGCCTCAATTCAGAGAAACATCTGGATAGCAGCACTCACAATCCTAGGATTGTCCAGATACATTGTTACTTTGCTGAATTAGGACTATCATTTGCCTACTTGTTTCACAAAAAAACTTTGGGAATTGTTATGTACATAGTTTGCCAGCTGTTCTGTTTTTCTAGCTTGGGATGGGGGAAGAGTTTTCAAGGAAGCACTTTTTTTCCTGCTGGTTTCATCTCCTCCTGCTTATTCCTCAGCTGAAAGTATAATCTATTAAATCAATTTAATAGATGTGTGCCTTGGGTTGATGATGATTTCAGGTGGGGAATAAATGAAATGATCAGATGCTTCTGGAAGAATAAGTAGCTTGTAAAATTTCAGAATTCTTGGCAAAAATGCATAGGGGGTGCCTTAAATATTTTTTTTTCTGAGTGTGGTGGTTGCTTTCTAAGTGTTACCTGGGGTAGAATTACAAATACAGACATCAAAATTATAGCATGCATAAAATTTTACAGTGAGGCCTAAAGTGCTGAACATTACTGAGGCAAAGTGCCAGTGGCATACCGTGGAGGTGATGCTTTATGGAAAAGTTTGGAAAATTCTCTAGCTTGGAAGCAAATTCTAGCTGCATCAGCATAAATTGGAGTAAGTTTCCTGGAGACAGCGGTAAGGGTAGTTCACTGGTGGTGAGATGTGAAGTGAGAAGCTCATCTTTCATCTGTAAAGAAAACTGCTCAGTTTCTCTCTTTTTTCCATCTTGGTCTGAGGAAATTCTTTTTTAACTTCAGGCATTTTTCTTCTCTCTACGTCTGCCTTCTGGATTCATTTTTCTGGTGAAATGAGCATGACCCCATGGTGGATGGAGTGACGCACTTCATTTGCAGGAGAGAAACAGCAATATATTTTATTGATATAAACCAGTGATTTTACAAAGTTCAATGGTAAATGTGACAGTGGTTTAACAAGATTTGATAGTAAGGTACACTTGATTAGTTACTGCATAGAGGACAGGGCCTGACAAAACTGTCAGGGAGACCCTCCCATTGAGTCGTGAGGATCAGAAAGGATCCCCTTTCTTTCTAAATTCCTTCTCAGAGAAAAGTCTAAGTGTGGCTGGATCCAATCATAGTCCCAATCTCGACCAACAGTTTATGTCTAAAGGATTTTATATATGCACAATCAATCCTTTATATCACTTAGCTAAGATTTCAAAGTGTAACGTGCTATTAGTGACTTACCAAGAATCTGTCGTGGTAAGGAATTGCTCAGTCTTGAGGAGTAACCTCAAGAGGTGTCCTTACTCAAGGGGAGATCCTGGCATGCAGCCCACTGCTGTGCTGGGCAGCTCGAATGGCTCTTGGGCTGTGAGATGATAGATTTATAGTCATATTTGCATACTGGCCACAGATGTGAGTATCTTTAGAATTTGGCTTGAGTTGGACATTGACCAGCACTGTGGTTAGGTGGGCTCATTGCTCAAATTAGCCCTTGGCTATTGTGGTGTTCTCTTGTCTCCAAATCCATTTGAGCCAGATGCAGCCATCATGACCAGACAAATCCAATACAACTGGTTGTTATCATTTGAGCAGGGTGATGGAAAATAAAGGTCAGATGTGTGTGTGTGTCTGTGGGGAAGCACACTGTCATAGACCTCAGTTTGGCAAGTCTGAAAGTGTTTCTAGATCTGCAGCAGTGGGCTCATGTTGGTGAAGCTGAAGGGAATTGCCAGGGCTAGAAGTAACTTCTGGAGGTTCCTAGTCCAAACCCCTGCTGAAAACTGGTTCAATCCCACAATCTCTCTGGGACACTGTTTGATCACCCTGACAGTATTATTGTTTTCTAATGGAAGTTTCCTAAGTTACAGCTTGTGATTATTGCCTCTCCTCCACCTATTGTGTAACTGAAGAGTCTGACCATCTTTTCTACAGCCTCCCATCAGGGAGTTGTAGACAGTGACAAGGTCTCCCTCGATGTTATCCTCTTAAAGCTGGACAAATCAGGCTTCTGTCAAATGTTAGATGTCCATCCCACCTAAACCAGTCCTACCCAGGACATTATAGACTATAACTAACTGATGGTGAAAATGCTGTGTGAACACGAGCAGTCTTGGTTTCAAAGAGTGAGTCTAAAGGTAAGAAACTTCATATTGTATTAATAATCTCTGTTTGGTATTGTATTAGCATCTGACCTTGTTGGAGTAAATAGAAATTTTCCATTGACTTTAAACTATTTCCAACCAATATTATAGAATACAGAATTCTGCTGCTGAATTTGATGGATCTAGGATGAAACATTCATACTGTAGAAAGCAGATCTGAATGTGTTTGCTTCAGAGATTTCTGAAGAGCTACCAAAGGGTGGCTTGAACTGCTGTAGGGCTGTACAGAGACTATTACAGAGTAATAGTTAACAGCAACAAATGAAATCAAAATGGTAGTGAGGAGGGAAAAAAAAAGAGAGGACAAATGTCCTGGTTCTTAGAAATTCACAGAAAAATAAAGAAGAACCACAGAATCATTCCAGGCCCCTCAGACATACATAAGCAATGTGCTGTGCTTTGCTTTTCCTACTAGAGCTTTCTCACTTAACACATCCTTCCTACCAGTGCTTTAGAATTCATTTATGTTCCACAGGGTCAAACATCAACATTTCAAATTCAGTGACAACAATTTAACTCTGCAACACGTTTATTGTCCTTCAGCTCTGCAGTTGCTAAATGCAAATGGGAACAGGGAAGAGGATGGCTTTTATTTTTGTTGTATGATCCATGATCATGTGCAGATGATACTGAGTCTTTAGGCAGCTGCATGCATTTAGTCAAAGAAAGTGTTCTCCACCAGGGATGGATCATTCCATGCACTTGTGCCTGGCTTTCTTGAAGGCCTGGTGGCAGGCTGGATTGCTGATCTGTGCTAGCTCACTTGTAGCTCATGCTCTTAAAAATTAAAACCCTCAGAAGAAAATAAAAAAAGTCTCATATAGCTACTTTGTTGTTTTAAAGCCTCTGTGTTACCCTGGGTGATGTCTGGAGATGTTTGCAATGAACGTGGAGTGACAGTCCTTCCAGCAGCCAGTGTGACCTGTGAAAATGAAATTGGTATGTGCACACCTGGAAATAAAGGGATTTAACATTAATACCTTCAGTTAAAAATATTATATGTGAGTATTTTATCTTCTGAGAGCTCTACATCACAGAAAATGGATGTATGCGGCCCCTGACAGGTACACTTTAATGGTAGCATGCAACTGCTGCTTTTAATCATAAGCTTCATAGTGGTTAAACTGATGGTTTTAACTCACACACAGCTCTATAAAATCAAAGGCTTCTGCAGGTCCTAATCTTTGAAGCTCTGCTCTGGCTTATGTCTCCAAGTCATGCATTGATCACATATGAAGTGAAATTGTGACTTCACTGCAGCAAATGGCAAAAGCTTCTATTGATCACAACAAAGTCTTGATGTTATTTGTCTGCATGTAACACATAAGCAACCAGATGATCTATAGAGGTATTCTTAAAATAAGATGAAGTTTATCTGCTTCCATGAGGATGATTGGTACAGGAGAAGGTGCTTAAAGAGATATTGCTCAGTTCTTCTCAGGACCTTCAGGCCACTAACAGCCTCTATTGTATCTAAGCAGCCTCACCTGGATCCTCCACCCACATTTTCTTTCAATGGGCACTAATGTCCTGTTTAATCTTGGCCTGGGGTGTTTTGGCCCTTTTCTGAGCTACATTGTAGGTTTGCTCAACTCTTGCTCTGCTTCTTACTTTGTTTTTTATCCTGGCTGGACTGTGCTGCAGGTGACATCTCTTGGATTAACTTCTTGGATGTGTGTTACAGCCTTGTCTTCGTCCCTGGTAGGAGCCTCTGTTCAGACCCTGGATCTCATTTGCTACTTTCTGTGCCTGAGGCTATCAAAGGACTCTTTTAGCAGTCCCTAGGTCTGCTGCTGTGTTAAGATCCTGTGGGGTTGTGCTCAGGTGGTGATAACACATACTGTGCTGGGGTCACCATCAACTCCTGGCTCTCTTTCCCTGGTCTTTACTGGTCACTGCTGAGGCTTCTGAGGAAACTGTAAGTCAGCATCTTAATTAAAACTAAGGTGACTACTCTTTAAATGGTTTCCCATGCCTTGCTCTTAGTATTTTGGACCTCTGCTTAAAATGGACCTCACAATACTCTGAGTGAAACTTAGGTTGTTGTTTACCTGCACTGTGACAATGAGACAAAAGGTTTACTTTGAAAGGTGCATTATATTACTCAACTGAAACATTAACAGGAAGTTTTAGAAGCAACACCCTCAGCTTACAATTGTTTAATATTAATCTAGATCAGATTTTAGGTGCTGAGCAGATGTAAATTCTGTGAAGTTTGGCATGGATCATGCTCATTTGTTCTGATGTGTTGACGATTATTCATTCTTCTCACAAAAGGAAATGGTTTGGGTGATTCTGGGCTGTGTCCAGTTAGCTGGGCTGTTAAATCAGAATTTTATCTTCCCAATACATGGAAAAGCCAAAAACTTTATGAATTTTAGAGTTTGCTTAGCGAAAAACCCCACAAAAAACACCAGCTGTGCAGCACTGATCTATAGCAACCATTTGGTGTGGCCTTCTGTCTAAACAACATGCAGAAATCCTGGAAGAGCAGGTGACAAAGGTTTTTCAAAGCTAGATATACTTGCCTAGATGGTAGGTGGCATCAGGTCAATCACCTAACTGCCAGAGTTGGGGTTTGGATTATACCCAAAATGAGTTTGGACATGAATGGGGGGTGTGTGTGTTACATTTCTTAGGAGCTTGTAAATCTAGTTTCTTGTATAAACTGAACATGGGGTTTGTTCAAGGGAAGAAATACTGTCTGATTTCCACATGAAAGACAGCACCAGAGATAAGCAAGCCCTTCAAAATCAAGGTGCATTTTGTGCCTTATTCTCAGAATGCAGATTTATAAAAAAAATAATTAAAGGTTCCAGTAAATGACTTCCTGTCTTTAGAAGACTTTGTTTCTCCCTCTTATTACTCTTAATGGGTTTATCATTTCTGTGTCCTGGTCTGGATCGGTGGAGCAGAATCTGACTGGAGCCCTGTGACTAGTGGTGTTCCCCAGGGCTCGGTGTTGGGTCCAGTCCTGTTTAATATCTTCATTGACGACCTTGATGAGGGAATAGCATCCACCCTCAGCAAGTGCCGATGATACAAAGCTGGGAGGGGTGGCTGACATGCAGGAACACTGCGCTGCCATCCAGCCAGACCTGGACATTCTGGAAAGCTGGGCTGGGAGAAACCTAATGAAGTTCAACGAAACAAGTGTAGAGTGTTGCACCTGGGGAGGAACAACTGCATGTATCAGTACAGGCTGGGGGATGAAGTGTGGCCAGCAGGTCGAAGGAGGTGATCCTCCCCCTCTACTCTGCCCTTGTAAGGCCCCACCTGGAGTATTGTGTCCAGTTCTGGGCTCCCTGGTATAAAAGGGACAGGGATCTCCTGGAGAGAGTCCAGAGAAGTGCTTTGAAGATGATTAAGGGCCTGTAGCATCTCCCCTATGAGGAATGGCTGAATAAGCTGGGACTGTTCAGTCTAGAGGAAAGAAGATTAAGGGGAAACCTAATTGGTGTTTACAATTATCTTAAGCATTGGATGCAGGGGGAATTAGCCAGCCCCTTTTCAGTGGTCTGTGGGGACAGGACAAGGGGTAATGGCTGCAAATTGGAGCACAGGAAGTTCCGCACCAACATGTGGAGGAACTTTTTCCCAGTGAGGGTGCCAGAGCCCTGGGACAGGCTGCCCAGGGAGGTGGTGGAGTCTCCTTCCCTGGAGATATTCAAGACTTGTCTGGACGCCTATCTGTGCTAGGGAGCTGCTTTGACAGGGGGGTTGGACCCCATGACCTCTTGAGGTCCCTTACAACCCCTACAACTCTGTGATTCTGTATATGCAATAATACATGTACCTGTGTGGAGGTGAGCAACCCTGATTACAGCTGCACTTCAAACAAGTTAGTAGAGTTATACAGCTCTGCTCACAAGGTAGTTTCAGCTCTAAATATTCTGCTGTTGCCTCGATTGTGAGGTTGGTTTCTTCATTCTTTTTCCATTGAAAGTTATTCAGTGCTGAATTTTTGGACTGTAGTGCTTCATTAGTGATTTATTCCCTAGCAGAAAATAAGTTCCTCTTTATAGTCTCCATTCTCTATAGATGTCCAGTGTGTTGTCCAGGGAATGGAGATATTAGTTGGCTATTTCAGTTGTGGACTCCTTTCTAAAGAGAACTTCACTCTTGTGGGAGAAACGTGAGATCAGATGGTATTTTTCCTGATAAGACATCTACTTCAGCAAGAGCTATATGTGAAATACCTGACTAAAATCTCTTTTGGAATATCTTAATGACAACATGTTAGCAGCCTCTGAATAAATTAATGACTAGGTTTCAAATAATTTGTTTTTAGAAGTTATGCTGATACCGGATAGACTCAGCATACAGTATTTAACTGCCCAACATTAAGTGGATAAAGGAGAGGCTTTTTCAGTAGAAAATTGAAAACTTCACCTACAAATAGAAATTTCCAAATATCTAAATGGTCAGCTACAGAGATTTGGAGTGATTTGGATGAACTGTTAATGCCTTGTAAAAAATCAAGGATGACAACATTATTTGGACTCAGACAGGAATGGGAGGGATAAAATAAGTGGCTTTGTTTTTGTTGTAGGAAAAATAACTTTTTTTCAATGGTGTAATAATTGATGTTTCAATGCAGTATTTCTATGAATGTCTGTGATAGTCCCTGTGCCATCTCACTATGCCTCTGACCCTGAAGTGTCACTGGGTTTTATGTCAAATACACAAAGGAAGGAATTTTACAGTGTTTCCTTATATTGGTTATTTTAAAGGATTTTTAATTTTTTTTTCTGAAAGCAGCATGGAGTACTCCCACTGGATATTTTTAACCTTGTGGCCAGTTGCCAGTAATGATAAGTTATCAGCAAAGAAAAGGCTGGGAGATTTTAGCATTTGATAAAAGCAATGAGAGGACAGATAATAGCATTGGTGTGTCAGGACACAGATAGGGAATTGTAGCCAGGACCAAATCTTCCCATTCTCAACTGCTCTTTATTTGAGACATCTTAATTACCACCTTGCTTTCTGTGAGTTGAATTAACTATACAGTCCATGGTCTCCTGAAGAAGTCTGTGTGGTGATTAGAACGACTCTCTGCCCTCACTAGCTCCCATTGAGTTTATGCCAATTCTCTCTGAAGCAATTTTATAAGACTAAAATTTTTAGGTTTAGTATTAGAAATCATTGAATTTGGATGGCTAGAAGTAGGCAGTGAGAATTGGTGGTTGCAACAACAGGCCTGGCACTAGACTGAAGCTGAAGAGCTCCTCAGCAGTCATCCCTGGGACTTTTTTGGCATGAATCCTGATTTTAGGCAACAGCCTTCAGAGACATCACTTATGAGGGAAACACCTCAGGAGAAACTCTCCAGCAGGTTTCTTCCTAAGGAAGCCAATTGATACAAGCAGCCTGAAATAACCCTTAATTCTTTGCAGGAGTTTCTCTTGCCTCTCAAAGTTCAACCTAAGTGTAAGGCAACACAGCTCTTCGCGCACTATGCTAGAGGTCACCTGTTTCAGAACATTTCTGTCTTGGACCCTGAGCAACAATGTTCTGCTGGAGATGCAGGGGCAATACTCTACTGTGCACATTATCTTGGACTAATGTCTTAGTCTAAGACTAGTGTTGCCCACTTTGATAGATGCAGCTTATTATAAAAAATGTAGTAACAATAGTAATGATCAAAATTATTAATGAGTAAAGTCCCTTTTCTCTCAGAGTCACAATCTGCTGCCATGCTGTATTTTGTCACCTGTAGCTTCTCACAAGAATCACGTGTTTCACAGGAAGTATGTCCTCGCAGTGTTTTATCCCTTGATGTGCTTAAGTCTGGCTGTATCCTCAGTACTGCATCTACCTGTGCACTGGTTTTCTGCAAAGATTTTTTTTTTTAATTTGCTGTCTGCATCCTCACATAACTAGCTTTCCCAAGAGATAGGATTGGTGCAATTATATCTTATTTTGGGAGTTTATGACTTAGTGCTTAAAGGCACTTGCTCACTTCTGAATAATTGACTATACCTGGTTTTGTTTCTTTTACTAAATTCTTTTTATCAGTTTTGAAGTTACAGTTTTTGGTAGCATGAATGTAACAAATGTAAATACTTTGAAACTTTCCCTTCAGAATTTTTCATGTTTTAATTGAAGCATATTAACACACAGACATGGGAGAACCACTATGGCTTTGTTGGTAGGTGTTTCTAACTTAGCATTTAACAGGGAGGTACACAAAGTTATGAAGGTGCATATTTCACTGTAGAGAAGAGCTATTGAGGATTTAATTTCATAGAATCATAGAATGGCAAGGGTTGGAAGGGACCCCGAGGATCATAGAGCTCCAACCCCCCTGCCACAGGCAGGGACACCAACCTCAGGCCTGGATCTACACAAGGTTGCCCAGGGCCCCATCCAACCTGGCCTTGAACACTTCCAGGGATGGAGCATCCACCACCTCTCTGGGCAGCCTGTTCCAGCACCTCACCACTCTTTCTGTAAAAACCTTCCCCCTAATATCCAATCTAAACCTTTCCTCCTTTAGCTTTAAACCATTCCCCCAATTTGAAAACAGCTATTTAAGGAAAAGTTTTTCTCCCCACCCACACTTCTTTAAGAATGTCACCATTTCCATTTTTATGGTCAAGTTAGCTTTGTTACATTAGCTAACCTGTCAAGCTAGTTTTTTGTTAGGATGAAGAAATACATTAAAGGCATTCTCCTAATATGAGAAAATAATGTATAGCCACAAAAATTCAAACAAAGAAGGGTCCAAAAAGGCATCCAGAACAGAAGAAAATCTATTGTATGTTCTCATATTCACAGGCTTCTATTACTATGTTCCTTGGCAAGTTCCCATGAACGTTAACATCAGAAGCAGGAGTTATGGTATGGATGGATAACACGGGCTGTGTTCCAGCCTTATGGCAATCTCTTTTCAAAAGTGGTACTTGAGAGGATGAGGCCATTAAGGATATTCCTGTAAGAAAGATAAATGGAGTTTATGATGGGTGAGGAAAAGGCTCTAAGTTTTTCTATAAGTATCCATATAATGTAATTCATTTTATTTTTGAGCTAGTATGGCCAAGAATTAATGTTCTGGAGAAATCTCTGCTGTCTCTGTTATATCCCTGGAATGTTATTAAGCTGTCATAGCCAACTACAGGATGTCACATAGCCTCTATATTTTACCCCCTGGCTTTGTGTTGTGGGGGTTTTTTAATATCTTTTATATTCTTGCATGCTTTTACCTGCCATGGTTCAGAGCTTTGATTCAAATAAATATTTAGGAACCTAGATGCCTTGTCTTTAACTTCTTCAAAATCCATTGGCTGGAAGTATATCTTGATAAATGTATTGAGTTTTGTTTGTTGAGGATTATCTTAAGGAGAGAGTTTTAATATCTGCCTTTTATCAATGGCAGATTTGGGACTTTTATATTCTGCCCATCACCAAGCATTAGCCAAATTTGGGGAACATCTGTGTGTGGTTTTTTTTCATGCCACTCTTCAACATAACTGCAGTAGTTAAGGAGGAAAATATTCTCAAATTGTGAGTCTAACTTACTCTGAACCTCTAGAGAATTTTACCTTCCATTCACCATGAATCAATTTCTAGTGACGTGTTTTGCAGATGGTCTACCAGCAACTAAACACTTAATGCAGCTGTCCATATATCAGGCATTCAGGTTCCAGGATATAATGTCTGGTTTTCTTTGCTGGACACTCGATAATGAAACCACCAGTTTGATTCATTGTTGCATAATTTTATGGCAAGAGATATCAGTACCATTGTAGTCAGGCAAAATAGGTCTGTCATTTCAGGTTCAGGGCTATGCAGTAGTGTTTCTTTTGCCTGCCTTTTAGGGGTTAGCACTATGTGTTTGCTTTCTAAAATTATTAACATAATGTTGAGGAGAGACCCCCTTGGAGCTGAGATGTCAGCAAAGACAAGATGAACTGTGACACAAGCTGAAAAGAAATGGTACTTGCCACATAAAGAACGGAAAGGCAAAATAAAGTTCTTAAGTGGTATTGATTGTTATGGCACAGGCAGAAGTTAAACATACGCAACAGGCAATTACAGCACAGTTAGAATTATAGAGTTGGCCTCTCACCTCAGTTAAAGGGAAACCTGGTGTGGGCAATGTGACAAGGAGTGAAACTGTCTTCTCCTTTCATCTTGTGAACAGCTTCTTCCTCTCCTTCCACCAACTGCTTAGTCAGGTCTTTCATTAGACTTTAGTAGAGATGTTTATTCTTTCTGTCTTTCCTGCCAGAAAATCCATGCTTAAGAAAAAAGGTGCAGAAAACAGAGGACTTTTCAGTGGGGCTGGGTGAAGGAATAAAGAGTGTATATTAACTGTAGTAGGTTTTCAAACACAAATCTGTCTCTCTTCATCCTTCAGAGCAAACGTGACTTCCTAGCATCACTGAATGAGTCACTGGAAGAATTAGGGTCTGGATGTTGACATCTGTGCTAACTCCTCAAATTGCTCTTCAGTTCCATCCCAAATGAGCTCTGAAGATGAGATCCACCCTCCTAATGAAGGTACTTAGCAGCACAGAACAGCTGTTTCTCACCACTACCCGTAGTCATATCTATAATCATACTCTGTTATGTGTAGGAATGTCTTTAATTACACTTAATGCTGGAATATAACCTAGTAGGTCATCTTGTCACTTCTCATTCCCCTGTCAGTATCACCAGGCAGCATCTGAGTTGCTGACCTTGTAGTGATTTTTTTTTTTTAATACAGAGAGAATGCTAAACTTAGTGTTGAAAGTTGAATGAAGAAGAAAGGGTCTCTAGAGTGCCTCCTCTGCTGAGTTAAATTGTCCATTTGACTCCCTGTTTATTGACCTGATTGATGTTTGACAGCAAAAGAGTGATTTCAAAAAGCAATTGAACTTCTCTACTTTTTCATATCATATTGCTAATTGTAACTCTTTCCCATCTCTAAGTGCAATGGCTGTTAATCTATACAGGAGTTAACATATGACAGCCTGTTGACATATAGATATCCACATGCATGTGCACCTTCTAGGTTCCATTTGAAGATTTTCTTGTTTAAAAAAAAATAAATCACCTGCTTAACCTTGGTGTGATCAAACTTGCTTAAGAACCTAGTGTGAAGAGTAGATGGGGAATATTGAAAGATCTACCAAGATGATCTCTGAACTAAATGTTTAAGTGAAATTTGGGCTCAAAGTCCAGAGTATGACTGAGACCACAGTCTTCTCTACTTTTTATGTATCTTCAGTCCAACATGATGAAATTTTCCATGGCCTGCTTATATCAAACATCTTAGATGTCTTCTACCTCTTCTTGCAAGGTCATAGAATGGTTTGGTTTGAAAAGGACCTCAATGACTATCTAGTTCCAATCCCCCTGCCATGGGCAGGGACACCCTCCACTAGACCAGGTTGCCCAAAGCCCCATCCAACCTGGCCTTGGACACTTAAGTCCTCACAGAGAGACTCTCTTTTCTTTCAATTTTGGGAATATACAGTTTTTAGCCCTTGAAGCATGTGCTAGATTCTTTTCTGTCTGTGTGGACTGTCAGTGGTTTTAATTTCCTTGACTGCTTGGTATCTAACCTATTTGACAGCATGTTCCTTTGGTGTGCAACAGGAGCAGATAACTGGAAATCCAAGTCAGTGAATGATTGCCATACTATAGTGACCTCAAACCAAAAGTGCCTGCTATCTGCAACTTAATATGTTCAAGCTTGTTCCTATGGGATACTGCTGGAAATGAATACATAGCTTTGGTTTAAACCAATTAGCTGACTATGTTTGTTAAAATGAACCATACTACATTTTGCATTAATATATCTTTGTTAATTTGTTCTTTTCTTTAAGAAAATTCAGCTGAAATTTTAATTTCCTTTGGCACTTTCATGAAAAATAAGATGTACCTTAACATTGCACGTGACTAGTATATAGATCAATTGATCCCACTTCTCATTTTACTAATAAATTAAGAGGGGATTGCAGATATTTGCTCCAACATAGGGAACTGGAAATATGGGCACGAATTTCACTTAGGTAAATTGGACACAGACAATCTTACAAGCTGAAAATCTTCTTGTGACGTTAAGACTGCATTAATTGTTACTGAGCTGAACTGTATCCTTACTCAAAATACCATAGGTAGATAAGAGGTGGTATAAGGTGTATTTTTACTTTAATAAAGGCTTAGGACCTTTGTTTGGGCACCTGAGGATTTAAAGATTTTTAAATATATATATTATTTTTGGGACAACTATGCATTTCTGGCACATGACTGAGTTTATAATAATGAGCCCCAGAGAATTCTGCTTATATCTTCAGAGCAGTAAACGTTACTGTTCATCTAGAAGAATCTCCAGTATGAAACACAGTCATGCAGTGGATGCTCCATCCTCACTGAGATTTCTTTGAAAGTTTGAGATTGTGCTCCTTTCCCTAAGGACACAGTATTCCAGCAAACAAATAAATATATTTATATAGTTAACAGGCTTTGATTTTGTAAAAATTCTGTCCCAGTTTTACATGAATGAAGGTGTAAAAATGAACTCTGGCAACAACACCTATATCCACAAGACATTAAGTGCATGGGTTTGCAAAGGTCATAAAAGGGTTTGTGCACACAAAACAAGTTGTTCTTGCTGAAATATTACTCTGTGTCTGGACTTGACTGACTGGTGAATAATTTAAATAGGGAAGGAGTTTGTCTGCTGTGATCACGTAAGGGAAAAATCCTACTTCATTTGTATGATGATGACTCTTGTCCAAGTATTCTGCTTATTTACAAGATCCTGCAAGATGTTGCCCCAAAAAGTGGAATGTGATGATGTAGTTCAAATTGATTCTCCTGTTTCAAAACAACAGAAGGATGGTTCCAATACTTGATTTCTAACAATCCAATATTTAATTTCTAACAAGAGGGTTGTATTGCATTCAGGTGGTGATAACCCCTCTGCACAAGCTGTCAGACAGACATGGTTTTAAGGTAGGACTTCAAGTCTAGATACTGGTATGAAAATACCAGCCTAAGCATTTTGAGGATTTCCTACAAAAAAAAAAAACCCCACCCTAATGTCTGAAGGCATTGTGGGGACTGAAATAATTTACCCTTGAGATTTTGCACTGCAATTAATCAACAGCATGGATATCTCTTCTCTGCTTTTGTGATCATAGAATCACTGAGTTTGGAAGAGACCTTTAAGATCACTGAGTCCAACCACAGCCTAACCCTGACTAATCCACCTTTTTTCCCAAGCACAACATCTACACTTCTTTTAAGTACCTCCAGGGATGGTGACTCTGCCATCTCCCTGGTCAGCCTGTTCCAATACTTGACTACCTTTTCAGTAAAGAAATTCTTTCAGATATCTAACCTAAATCTTCCCAAGTGCAATTTGAATGTCCTATTGTTATCTGAGAGAAGAGACCAACTCCCACCTCTCTAGACCCTCCTTGCAGGTAGTTGTAGAGAGCAATATGGTCTCCCCTCAGCCTCCTTGTCCTAAGAATAAAAAGCCCCAGTTCCCTCAGCTGCTCCTCACAGGATTTGTGCTCCAAGTGATGGTGAGCTTGGCCAAGTGAGCCTTTTCTAGACAGAGGGATTTAAGTTCTCTACAGTTAGTATCTCACATTTTGAAGAGCACTAACTTAATTTTTAAAACAAATATCTGGAAATAGAAGTCTGGGTTAGAAGAAATAGAAGTAAGTGTTCAGAGGCAAAAAAGTGTTGAGTTTTTTCAAGGCTTTTCCCTTCTAAAAGGCTTTTCCCCAGCAGTCTATCCTGAAAACTCAACACTTTTTCTCATCTTTAGTTCACTCCAACAAGGAAAGCTCCAGATCAGCTTCCTGATGAGGCTATGGGAGATAGAGACCACATTAAAATGGTTCTCTGATCAATCCAGAATACTTAGGGTGAAAGAATCCAGAATCCACAAACTTTGGGTGAAAGTTCATGTTTCTGCAGCTCAATGTGGAATATGTGGTTTATAAGATGACTCTGCCAGGGGAAGGGGAAGGGTTGAGATGGGTGTTAGAGGGCTAAATAAAATAATACCTCCCTGAATCTGGTAAATGCCTAGAAGTAAAGCTGTGATTCCTGGGAGTCAGCGTACAGAATTGGAGTAGCATCACAGGTCCTCTGCCAGAGGAAAGTAGACTTGCCAGGTAGATGACTGTTACTGAAAATGAGAGTAAAGGATGCAGTTTGTTTGTAAACCCTCAAAGCCAATGAAGGGAGGATGAGATTTAGTATTCCCATGGGAGTGTGTTAAATGTTTAATTTGCTGATGGTCAGGGGCGCAACGTGATGCGCAAGGGGATGGTCAAGAATGGATTAGGGATGCACAAGACAGGGGTGATGACTGTTGTTTGCTGTTGGACTGTGGGAGACAGCAAAGTGAGGACTACAATTCTGAGATTCTGTGGAGATATTCAAGACCCATCTGGACACCTGTCTGTGCAGTATGAGCTAGGGAGCTGCTTTGGCAGGGGGGTTCGACCTGATGATCTCTCGAGGTCCCCTCCAACCCCTACAATTCTGTGATTCTGATTCTGTGACTGGTATTTCCAGGGGTCATTGTTGTATTTCCATTGTGGTAGTTGCTGCTCAAATTAATTTTGTCACAAAAAGAATTTGGGTTAGAAAGAAAGTGCTGGCAAAGAAACCAGCTTATATGGGCCCTGTGTGAGTGGTATGGATGCAACTGCCACTATTCATCCTAGCTGTGCAATGCTCTAGGGTGCAGCGATGAACTTGTAGATTCCTTCTTTGTCTAAGCTTAAGTCCAGTCTTATCTAATACCATGTGCTTGGGAAACAGGCAGCCTCAACTTTGATACTTCATTAAAATGGTAAATGTGTATATTTGGTATAAATTTGGCTATTTCAGTGTCCTGGAAACAATATGTTTCCAGCATATGGTGACACTTTACTTGCTCTGTTTATGATTTTACTGAGTTATATGTTTGGATCTAGCCATCTTGCATAGGAAATGTTTGATATACTTCAAAATACTTCCAGATTGAATTGGATAACTATTTTATTACACAAATGTCCAGCTGTCTAAGAATGGCTACTAGAAATGTATTTCCAGAGCTGCAACTCCATCAGATACACAGCATAAAATAAATGCTTCTGTCAAAGCAAAAAGTTGTACTTTGGTACAACTATAAGGAAATATTTTATGTGTAAATAGGTCCTTACAGAGGGATATAAAAAGAAAGTCGCAGGTGGCCATGGGAATTTGATGCTAGATTACTGAGACAAATTAAGTTTTCACTCACTTTAAAATGCTAAGAGATTTGGGAATGTCAAACAAAAGTACTTTGGCCCTTAAAATGATGTGATGTAGCTTATCCCCTGCCAGAAAAAGAACCAGTAAAGCACTTCTGAGGAGTTGCTGACTGCTGGTGGGGACTTTGGGGAAAAATGCAGTTCATCACTACTCAGCACTTGTCTTCTTGACTTTAGAGAGTAATTAAGTTGCAGTGGCCCTTCAGTGATCTAAGCTATACACCAAGAGATTCAAAGCCCAAAATCCAATAGTGTGTGCTCTCTTGTTTCCTGACTAATCCTATAAGATGCACTGGGTTGAATGGATGATCTAATAAGAGAACATAACTACAGTCAGCTCTCTCTTCTTCAGGAATTAATAATGAAAGCCCACTGAAATAAAGAGAAAGAAACTCATTTATGAAGAAATAATAAAATATCTGAAGTGGAAAGTTGCCTATTGGAGAATCAGATCTGGTAAGCCATTGTGCTCAGTGTAAAGTATATCCACGGTGCTGCGTGCACCTGTGGCTGCTGAGTTTCTCATATCCACTCCCTTCAGTTAACACGTGAACAGAAAGTGGCCTGGGAAGGTGGTTTCATGCAGTTCATCTTTCAGAAATTTTGAATGCATCATCATTTAGAAGTGGAAAGAGGATGACTACGGTAAGATGACTAGGGATAATCTGGGGACTGTGGAGACAGGACAAGGGGCAATGGCTGCAAATTGGAGCACAGGAAGTTCCGCACCAACATGCGGAGGAACTTTTTCCCAGAGAGGGTGCCAGAGCCCTGGGACAGGCTGCCCAGGGAGGTGGTGGAGTCTCCTTCCCTGGAGATATTCAAGACCCATCTGGACGCCTATCTGTGCAGTATGAGCTAGGGAGCTGCTTTGGCAGGGGGGTTGGACCCGATGATCTCTTGAGGTCCCTTCCAACCCCTATGATTCTGTGAAATACATCTGAGATTTTCTCATTGGCTGAGGAAGTTTTTAAACCAAACTACTACTATATACACACAAGAGAAAATCTACATTTATAGCAGGAAAGAAAAGGTAGACAGAATTGCAGAAGCTGTTTACTGAGTCAGTTATTTAATTGTTTCTCCATAGTTCTATTGCAGTGAAGCATTTTCAGGGAAAAGCTGCACACAGAAGATACTCTGCAAGCTGTGGAACTGAGTGAATACATCTATGCCACTCTGGAAAAAATGACAGCCAAAAATCGTACTTTTTTTGTAAAACTTCCAACAATCCTTTCTCTGCAGTGAAAGCATCCATCCTCTTTGACCCAAGCACTTCCTCCTTGCTCCAGGACTTGTAATTCTCCATGCCTTGTAATTCTCCATGCCTTCTCCAACTCATCTTCTCTCATATTCCTCTCAGCCCCTCTGAACCCCTATCACTGTTCCAAGCTGGCCCAGAAACCAAAAGGGGAAATAAAATACACACTGCAGGTCATTCTTCACTGCAGCTTCTTCACCTTCTGCTTTGGCAGCAGCATGATGGTGTTTCCTGGCAGCTGGCATTTTACCATACTGCAGCTCTGCAAGATAAAGCAGGGGCCAAGTCTTATCAGCTGTTTTTAAAAAGTTTGAGATTAATTTCCCTGTGAGGAAGTTCAGCTAGTGTTGTGGGACTGTCTGTACCAAGCTGCCCTAAGGCATTATGAACTTGGCAACTTAGTAGTGGTGAATTCAACTTGTGAAATTTTCTGTTGGTGGAAGAGACTGGAAATTCTGCAGGGAAGTTTGGCAGTGACACATTTCACTGTCGTGCATTGCAACTTGTATGTCCCTTCTAAAAACCTGCTGAAGTTGTTCTTGTGTCTTCTGTTCATCTGGACTAAGTGCTCTTGCTCTTCCCAAGGTAAAATCAAGCAGTAAGTAGCTTTCTTTTTCTGAGTTGTGAGGAGACCTGGGCAAATAGTGAAGCCTTCTTTCATATAAAACTCAGTTTGGGGCACATCTTGAGTGAGGAACAGTGACAGGATGAAAACATCTCGCTTAACTCTCACTTAAAATCAACCTGAGAAGTCTCTGTCATCTGTACCAGAGAAACAGGCTCCAGTGAGTGTGGAGTCATCACTGAAATATTGTTGATTTCTTATTTTAGGCCTTAAGGCCTTTTAGGCAAGCTGGCACAAGCAGTATCTAACACACAAGAACTTTCATTTGAATATAACAATAAGGTCCCTGGCTGTACATAGGTAGACTAATGAGACATGTCAGGCACGTGATGGTTCATATACCAAACCAGAAGGCAGTCCTACAGCTCCCACATTTAAAGTAAGGCCTCTGCGCTGGGGCTCTGCTCTCCTACCAGCTAGATGAAAACCTGTAACTCAACACTAAGAAATTCAGAGCAAAGAGAGGAGTTCCTTGTGGCTGTTGGCCATACTTAGTTGCCTTGTCACCTATAGGATATGTTCTTATCCAAAACAGCTTCAGATCTAGTACAGGTTAGCATGAGCGTATTCTGTGGGGTGAGAATCCGCTACAGGACTCCAGTATCTCATGATTTCATAGCTACAGTGGTATCTTGGATCAGGAATAAGTTTATAATGTTCTGTCTCCTGATATTAAGCATATTTGGATTCTTGAATAACCTAATGACTGAGTTTGCTGTCTCAGTTTGCCTGAAAATCCACCGTTCAGCAGATCATTATTCTAGGAGACAGCCAGGTGGTGTTTCAGGAGGTATGTAACTACAGATGCCTCTTAGGGGAGGTTACATCTGAGCCCTGATTTCTTGCTTGCCACCAACATGGAGCAATTTCTCATCTGGCTTCTATTGTTGCTATTGTTTTTGAATACAATGGGCTAATCAGTGAAGTCAGAGGAGGTTCAGTTGGGACTAATTGGGAGCAGTACTTAAACTTTAGCAGTCAGACTCAGGGTACTTTGCTGCAGGTCACATTGCTCTGGAGGCTCATTCTTTATCTGCCAGAACAGTCTTTTGGCTAGTTTTCGTTCGGTCCTTAAGGACAGGGCTGGGGGGACATGGGCTGTATTGCGGTGCGAAATGCTCAGTTCACAGAACCATGGGGTTGAAAGGGACCTTGAGAGATCATTGGGTCCAAACCCCCCCCCCCCCCCAATGTTCTGTAGGAGCTGGTTGGGTCACAGGCACTGTTTGTTTTCTACAGGTCATCATATACCTTGTCATTATTGCAGTCTGTGCTGGATTTGAACCAAAACTATTACACTCAAGTGCTTTTAAGTCCTGACCAGATTCTGCTCTTTCCTTTTACTGAAGGAACTGAGAGATCTTTGGTCTGTGCCACCTATTGTTCCCACAGACATTAGCATCCATCTTGTAGTCACGTCCTTCTGGGGTTTTGTTTTGTTTTACTAGAAGTCTTTCCAATTGTATGTTTTTAAGTTGGTTTGGGGTTTTTTTAATTTTTAATTGCAGAGCAGTTACATTTGTTATGTACAAAGGGCAAAGCTGATCTTAGCCATCTATTGCATTTGATCATAAACAGCAAAGACAGGGCAGCTACAAACCCATTTAACACATTAGCACAAGACCACTGGGTAGGGAGAGCACACTCCTACTTCTGTGTCTCCCTGCAAGGGAAGGGCACACTTTACTTCTTAATAAATGTGTTTTCTTTCTTAGTTTGTATTAAGATCTATAACATGAATCACAACACAGTCCTGGTGCTTGTATTCTACTCCTACTCCAGACACCTACAGCTAGCTCACAACAAACTAGCTTGCAAATTACAGCTTCTCACTGCTGCTTTGTGACACTGATACTGGTATTAGAATAATAACTTATTAGCAGATTGTTCTTTCTCATCCAATAACAGCAAGAAGAGTAGTAAGTGAAGTGTATGAGGTCTGATTGAAAGCAGTCAAATCTGCCACTAGTTTCAGGGAGAGCAGGAACAGAATTATGGTTGATAAGATGCTAATCACCTTTATAAAATCAACCATGAAAGATTTTCTTTCTATTAAAAATAGGGCTTATGACAGAGACTGTTAAATGACGCTATTTTCTTGTGTATGTATTGTCATTTCTCTTGATGTTTCCCTGAAGACATCCTATTCAGGGAGGAAAACATGTTCAGTCCAGCATCCCTGTCTTCTTGGGTACTAAGGGAAAACAGACATATTCTATCATCAAAAATAGCATTGCCTGACAGCCTCTAAAAATATGCATCATACGCTGCTAGCTATTTTAAATAGTTGGCTAAAGGAAGAAAACCTCTCCAACATGTCTCAATTTTAAAGTATTGACACATTAACATTTCACATAAAAGAAATATCTCCTCATTAGCAGAAACTTATAATGAAGTTGCTAAGCCTTTTTTTTTTTTAGCCATTTTGAAGAATAGAATGCCAAGATACAGTAGAATAGAATGCCAAGATACAGTAGACTGCTTAAACCCTTTGAGGGTGTAGGTTTGGGAAATGCCCACAGAGAAATTAGGTGAATCAATAGTCTGGATACTCCATCTAGAGAGTCCTGCCCAGTTATTATATAAACTCAGAACTTCCATTAGCAACCTGCAATCGGACCATAACACAGTGCTGAAGGGAAAGGGAAAACCATACAAATCATGGGATACAACTCTGTACCCCAGCAGCATCCTGAAGAACTCACTTCCACTCCAGGGGAGTTATTTAACATTTGTACTGAAATAAATTGTGAGAACTATGGCAGCTTTTGAGGGTAGATTTTGCACTCCTCAAACTCACCTGGATTTTGGAGTCAGAGGGAAGTGCAGCTCTCATAGAAATTCCAGCTGGCAGGATGGGGATAGGGAATTGAGTGTTGCTGTTCCTTTCTCTATTCACTCTTCAGAATAGATGAACAAGCTGTGAAGCATGAAAATGTGCTGCACCTTTCCATCAACCACACTAATACCCTTTCTATCTCAACTACTACCTAAAGATACAGCAATGTCTGCAGCTCACTGTACTGTTATTGGGAGTGACACCTCAATTATTACCTTTTGCTAAATAAGAAGACCCAAAGTGTACTTTAGCCCTTGAATAGGATCAGTTTAAGCACTTAGGTGCAAGTCAAACCACTGCCTTTTGAAAACTCTTCCTCTCAAACATACTGCCTTCATTTCCAGCCCATCCTTACTTTGCAAGCTGCCACTGTAATTTTTGCTCTGAAAGGTTGGTGATGAGGTATTGAGCCTTTTAATCTCCCTTAATGTAATCCTCAAATAATATTTGATTTGAGATTAGGAATTTAACTGGATATCCCCTAGTTTTTCTTCCATTAAATAAAGTTTACCAGTAGACAGATAACATACATGAGTGATCTCTGATCATCTTATAGTTGCTTTGTATGGAATGGTATGTTTTTTTCAGAGCTCATAACAATAAACATCTCTTTTGTAGACACTACAATCTCTAAAACCCAGGCAGGTCCTAGGCTATGAATTGAGAGTGTCTTAAATTATTAGTGATGCTTGTAAATAAGTCTGTCCCTGTGAGACTGTAAATAAATCAGTCCCTCTGCATTGTATCAATTTCTCTTCCCAGACACTTTTCTGTGTATTTCTGAAACCTTTGGAACACAGATTGTCCCTGAAAGTAAAAATAAAGAAGCAAATCTACATACATAAATAAGCAAAGTACCTAACAGCTTTGCAGTTGCAAGTAATGACAAGAAGTTATTGTTCATTTTCTCACTTTTGGAATTGTGTAGTATATGGAATTGAAATAACCCAAATTTACTCTGTATACATTACAAAGTATAGGAAAGCCCTATGAGTTACATAGCCTGGCCTGGAATGGGAATAAACACACAGGAATCACCTGTCTTGTCATGTCAGTGATTACTCTGAATCTGGCTGATTTTAGATGAATTAAAACTCATGTAGTACATAACTTGATTTTAGATGAATTAAAACTTATGTAGTACATAACTTGACTAAACTTCATTGATTATCTTTACTAATGAAACAAGTAATCCATTTTTATTAGAGAATGACAAAGAAAAGGGACTCCTGTTTGTCCTGGTTTCAGCTAAGATGGAGTTAATTTACTTTTTAGCAGTGGATGGAATGCCGTGTTTGGGAGTTAGGATGAGAGCAGTGCTGATAGCACCCTGATGCTTCTAGTTGTTGCCAAGCAATCAAGGATACAGTTCTTTGTATTTCTAACTAATGGGAGGGGACACAGCCAGGACAGGTGACCCAAACTGGCCAAAGGGGGTACTCCATGCCAACTACCCATGCTCAGTATAAAGGGGGGGACTGGGAGGAGGAGGAGGCAACTCCAGGATGTGCAGGTTTTTTGGGACGGTCGGGTTCCAGGACGGCTCTGGGCTGTACGGCCTGAGCTGTGTGGTTTGGTGAGAGACTGCATTGTGTGTCACCAGTTTCATATATTTTGTGCTCTAAAGTCCTGTTATCATTGTTGTTCTTTTTTAATCTTTTTCTGCTATTTTAGTAAACTGTCCTTATCCCAACCCGTGGGGTTTTGGTTTTCTAGGGTTTGGTTTGGGTTTTTTTCCCTCTTTACATTTCCCTTTCCTTCCCCAACCCTTCCTTTTGTTAAAAGGACAAACGACTGTGTGGGGCTCAACTCTCAGCTGGGGCTAAACCACCACACTGTTTCAAAAAAAGTTCTAGAGTAACTGAAACTTTGTAGTGCTGTAGCATTAAGGAAGACACTGTCAGTTTGAGAGCAACTTATTCTCTGGGCTGCTTTGTGTGTTCCCCACCCTGTCTCTTGAAAGATGGAGCTTCACCAGGAGCCTCAGAATCTGTTTTTAAGTCCTGTTGTTATTATTCAGAGAATGTACAGTAGAGTTTTACTGTCAGCATATAAAGGTTTAATAATGAACTGCAAAACAGCACTGCTGGGTTGTGGTCTGTTACGGTTTTGTGTCTCTAGATGTGTTCTCTGGACAGCCTCAGAAAGGGTTGCTTTTGAGCTGAAGAGGTGATGTGAAAAGTGTTCCACTCACTGACTTTACCTCAAGTTTACTTTCTGTTTGCAGGACTGTGGGATGAATTTAAAGGAAGCTTAAGACTTACTCAGTGGAACTGCCATAAACTATTCCTTTACAGTTGTACTGGAATACTTCTTTATGAGAACCCTCCACTGCAGAATGTTACGGTATTTTAAAATACCAATTTCCAGTTAGAAGTAAAGACATAGTGGTTTGGGAAAATATTTACTCTGGAGTGTACTGGACACAGAGGTATTACCCCAGGGTAGCTATCCCTCTGCAAATCAGTTTCACCAGGTAGGTGTGGCCTGTTAGAATAATGTGTAATAAGATGCAATCCATTTTAATCAGGACAGATCTATGGGAATGATGTTTTTGGGGTGTAAGTTCAGCCAGGAAGAACTAGTGGGTCATTCTTTGATGTCATGTGAGGAGGTGGGAGGTATGTTATCTTCTTCACCAGAAATTTCTCTGTGAGCTACGCACACTGAGTGCTCCTACAGTATCTTTAGGGTTAAATAGTCACAAAGGTTTCCTGTTTAGATTTATGCAGCACTAAGAATGAGATGTTTTCTGTACTGAAGCCTGTGTTTTACAAATAGCTAAATACCTTAGGTCAGTGGTCACATGAAATACAAAAGTAAGGATATTTCAAAGTCTTCTCTCCCATAGTCCAGCTCCTATCTGCAAAGTGTATGTTTAAAATGTCTGTATGATGGAGTAGGAGGCACCTATCCATTCTGACAACTAATTACAGACCATGGGGCAGTGTCTTGGCTTTGCTCTTTATACTTAGTCCTGTATTTTCTTACATTAGTACTTGGCTGTGCTTTTGTCTCTTGTGGAGGTGTCTTTCTTTTCTAGATTGCTTGTTAGAACCTGATTATCTTTTTTGGTGTCTATATGTGAGAGGCTGTCTGTATGGGAGAGGAAAAAGACAATAAATGTAGTGTTTATCTGAGGAATTGGCAGGCTGTGGAGACACAAGTGGGGACACATTTTGAGCTCCTGAAAACTAATTGTGGCTTGGATGATTTCTCAATGGCAAGCTGCTTCAGTTTTCTTCCTTTTGTAATCCTAGTTCAAGGAGTTGTGGGGCTCAAAGTACTTTAGAAATGGGAAGAGTCATCTAAGTGATGCTGCTGCTATTGTTACAGTGGCAGCTCCAGACTGAAGGGAGCATATGATGCAGCTGGTAAAGAAAATACAGACTTATTTCCTTTCTGAGTGTTGGACTTAGGGGCTCTTCCTTCAGGTTTCCACAGCAATTTTTTGTTGTCATGTTTCAGAAGAGAAGGAATTTTATGAAGCAGAATACTTAATAGGTTACCAAAAATAAATGTGTTCAGGTGGCAGTGTATTTGGGTTACAAACTATTTGTGGATAATGAATTAGTTTTTCCCTTAATAATCAATTTGTGCAGCATGCAGGAGGGGAAAACAGAAAACAGAGTGTGGATAAGTTCTTGTCATTTTGTTATTCTCCAAAAAACTGCTTTTGGCAAGATATCAACAGGAATTAATAAATATTAATAAAACTTGAAAGCAACAGTGAAAAGTGTTTGATTCAGAGTTGGTAAGTACTTGCCTGATTCCATCCTAACTGATGCCTGCTCTCCAAGCATGGGGGAGGCTGTGCAGAGAGGAGAGCCCACTTTGATGGAAAGCTGGGGGTGGCCCCACCAGGGCTCACCTTTCATAATGTGCTGTGTAAGGCTGACAGAAAATGACTTTTGTTAGCAGAGCAGCAGGCATGGGGCTGGAAAGATGCTCCAAAAGCACGTCTGTGAATGTGGCTGGTGGTGGCACAGTGGAGGTGAAAGACCCTGCAACTCTACTCTCTTGGGAAGAGTCACAGGAAAGAAAGCAGATGAATGGCCTGAAGAGGAGAGCTGCAGCCAAGGTAGGAACATGCTGCCCTCTGGTTTCATGCAGTTCTGAGCAGAGCCTGGCATCTTTCATGGAAATGGCTGGTGCTGGTTGTTGGTAAAATGCTGGAGTCCTGAGGATACTTAGCACCAGGGTTGGAGATGGTTGGGCAATGTGGGGACTGCACCAGAGAGGTGGCTGGTATGGTAGATGAGCTCTTCTCATGAACAGAGAGCATCATCCAGCTGATGGGCAAATCTGTGGATGAATGAAAACAGTGACCTGGGCTGTGGAACCCATGTGGGAAGAAATGTTTAAATATTTGCAATTGTATAAGCACTTGAATTGTGGCTCACCTGCTTCTGTGTGACTTGGCAGGGCTTTTACAGAGACCTCCTGTTGTCCTTGCAGCTGGGAAGTCTGGACTTTAGAGGGTTGGAAGGGAGGTCCACTGGGCACAGTCAAAAATAAAAACTAGATCAAATGGTAACAGGAGAAGAGATGATGGCTGCAGTACCTTCATGCTGCTGTTATCCTATTCAACTGGTCCCTTTCATTTCTTCCTGGTGATCCATATTTGTTTCTGTCCATGACTGAGGCAAATACTTCACTTACTAGATTTTGTCTGGGAGGAGAATTTCTTGGTCTCCAAATTCAGAGGTGGGATTTTTTGTTTTTCCATCAGTATCAGTGAATATTACCAACTCTTCAATGTACAGATTTTATAGTGGTTTCTCTCAGGGTGCTGTAAGGGCCAGCTGCTCCTGAAGGGACAAGGACCCAAGATGACTTTCCTAGGGGTGCGGGGCACAATCTCACCAGCCACTGTCTGTCCCATCAGCCCAGTGAGGACTGGGACAGCCCAAGCCTTGGGCATCCCCAGCTCAGTGAGGGCTATGGCTGGGTAGGGATGGTGGGCCTGGAGACCGGCCCTGCTACATCATTGCTGGGGCAGGGTCTGAAGGTACCCCTGGGTGCTGGGCAGTGAGGAAGGTAAGAAGAGCCCCGAGGAGGCCGGACTGGTGGTGTTCTCAGGGCCTGGCTGTTACTGTGGATGGGCTGTAAGGATCTGGAAAGACTTCAGCAGCTGATTTGCATGTGGCTAGAGCAGGGCATGTAAGGCATAACAGGCTCTTTCTTACCTAATGATGACCCTTGAGGGGAGTCTGTGGGTAACAGATGATGTGGGCTTCTCTCCAGGAAGCAAGTGCAAATCTTCTGATGGGAGCTGCTGAACCCACTGATTCATTGCTGATGAATATATTACAGGAAATAACACTGTGGCCAGGTAGAAATCAAAAGATAGGATCAATAGCATTCAGACTACTGTATGCCATAAGCTACATTTGAGTGGGAAGCCTTCCTGGGGAACACCTTTTTCTGGAGTTAAGCCAATTTGCTGCTCAGGCACAGGGAGATAATTATTTTCCTAATTGACTTTAGCAGTACAGCAGATGCATAATGAGAGATTGTTCATGAAATGATAAAATATGTCATTAATGATAGTGCTGAGAGTTCTGAATTTTGTTTGGAAAGGAAAATAAACCCAAAGTAACTTAAGGTTAGAGAAATAGAGCTAGAAAAGTCTGTAGAGGGTGAGGAAAGTCAGTAGAGGGTGAGGAAAAAAGATAGAAGAGAGAAAAATAGAAGCCCAGATGAAGTACCAGAGGGTAAGATGTGCAAAAAAGGGGCAGGACACACACAGAGTATATAAAAATTGAGCCTAGAAAGGATAAACCAATGAGTTTCTGTTTTTTCCACAGGTTTCCTGCATGGAGCATCAGAACAAATGTGCACATGTACCCTTTCCCTTTGCTCATGAATTAGAACCTCAGCTAACATTTTTGCTTTAAATAAGGTGCTATTTAAAAGTGCTTTGAGCCCATTGTTGAATGTCTTCTTCACAGGTAACAGTTCAGGTGTGTCATGATAGACTCTTGGAAATATTTTGTTAACTTGCAAAAAAAAAAAAAAAAGAAAAAAGAAAAAAGAAATTGTTGAAAGGGGACACACCAGGAGGTAACCCATTCTCATTAAAATTTAGGTATAAATCATGGCACCATTGAAGTTCTTCTCATTACCTTCCACCTCCATCTTCAGCAACTATGCAGAAAAATATCAGCACAGCAGTGTTAGCCACACTACAAAGGAAAGTCTTCCTGTAGGAAATCTAAGGATTCCTCAGTCCTTTTATTTATGACGTAAAATGACTGAAACATTGAAACATCACAGACCCCATTTTCAGAAGCCCTGTTACAGACTGAAAACACATGCACACACCCCAGTTTAAATTTATTGGGGTTTTTTTTTAATACTAAAGTCAAGTAGAATAAAAGTCAGCACTTTGGGGAAAACCTGAAGCAGCAGCAGCAGCATGTGAGAACTTTCATGCTGAATCAGACCAAGGCTTCATCTTGTTCTAACACCTAATCTTCATGAATGGTGATGTTGCCTCAGTGGGCAGGTGATTAATGCAGAGTCACCTGTGCATAGGCAAAATTTCTCCCTAATCTTATCAGGGGTTGGGATTTGCTGTGCTGCATGAAAAGCTGCATTCTTTCTAAACAATGAGATTTTTAAATAGTCAGAATTTCTGAAAAGTGAGGTTACAAATATAGTAAATGGTGGGTTTTTTTCCTCAGCCTTTGTCTTTTCATGGGCTTTGTTGTGACCAATCCCTGTTAAATTCTGTAGAACACTCTTGTAATTTGACAGGGTGAGAATGCCCCTGTAAGGGTCACCCTATTATGGCTTCACTTGGAGTATTTTTATTTTCTGCTTGAATTTCCATCACTCCTACCTGTTTAAAACACTTCTGTTGCTAGGAGAGCAGAATAACAGGAAAGAAAATGGTCAGCAGCCTGCTTCATGTGTTACTACTTAAAATCATTGCAAAGAACACATTTTATGCATCCTTTTGGGTAAAATGCTTTTAGTTTCTATTCTCATCACCCCAAAGATCTCTTTCACACTTGCTGCTGTGGTAGATGAGCAAGTCTTTCTCTTAGCAGTGGCCACAACAGCTGGCAGTGTGTCTCAGGCATCCCAGTTTATGTCTGACATCCTCCTCACCCTGTCCTTGCTATATCTCTCCCTACCCAAATGTGAAAAATACCTTGTGTACTCATTGTGCCTCTTCTGAAAATCTGGGACTCATTCCAAACTAGATTGGTCACATCTGAAATGTTCACTGAAAGAGCTATATGCTCCCAACTGTAAATCCTTTTCTTGAATAAGGAGCAGATGTACTCCTTATATAGGAAGTACTTCACCATGCTCAAAACCTGTAGGTGAGTTGTCACCATCTGGTTGTTCACAGGAGTTTAGCACACCAGGTGCTGAAGTGGGAAGGGGAGATTGGAAGCAGTGGATCTTCTGTTGGCTCTAACTCTGGTTTGTTAACAAATCTTGACAATAAATCACTTTTCATCTGTGCAACTGTTTGCCCTCTCATGTCCACCTTCTCTGTTCATCTGCTTTGGGACAGGAACTGGCTGTTTATGTTATTCCTGTTAAGCCCCTAACACAGGGGGCTTCAGTTTCAGCTGGGATCCCTGGCTGCTACTTGTAATTCTTGTAGCCAGCGGTTCAGCTCACGACTTTGTGTTTTGCAGAAGTGAAGCTGGTGTCCACACCAGCTTTTCCAACAATAGAAATTGAACTTCAAGTTTAGCAGAACTAAATCAGATGCTTTAAGGGAGGAGAGAAAAACCTAATTTTCAGCAGTCTCATAATTCCCATGAATGCATTTCTTTATGTACTCTTGAAGGTGTCAATTCCACTATGGAGTCACGGGTTGTCTGCTTTCTCATACCTTGTCCAGGTTATCAGACAAGGTCTCTTTAGAGAAAGGGGGAAAAGCAGAAGCAGCCTTGTGTAATAACAACATTGCCAATGGCCATCCTGATACCATTACAGAACACAGCAATGAAAGTCAGGCTGTGGCTGCTTCTGGGTCAGCTACTGAAAGAGGCAGGAAAACAGATGTCATCGTGACTAACCTGGGAATGCTCACTGACAGGCATTAGTGAAATTAGTTCTGATTCTTTAATTGCTTTTCCAGGGTTATTGATAAAATTGTGTTCTTCTTCATGCTGATTTGCAGGGAATCTCCAAAGCTTTCTTGTTTCTCCCATGAAAGAGAGAAAATAGGCCAAGGTGTTCTTCCATCTCCTCCAGAAGTGAAGCCAACCCTTCTCCTGTTTAGAATACGACCTTCACAGCTTCTCTTTTCTTACCCTGGATATCACAACTGGCTTTCCATAGCCAAGGGCAAGAAGGTGGGAGCGATATTTTCCCTAATCATCATTACTAAAAAGAAGGCATTGCTTAATAGCATGACTACAAGAGAGTTGCACTGGATGTAATTTTGACCTAGGAGAGATCCTGCTGAGATTTAAAATAAAGAATAATAGCAGAATGTAAGAACAAGTCAGACAAGTTAAAGTTCTTCTGCAGTGAAATCCTAAAGAATGTTAGCGATATACCAGAATTCATGTGCTACATTAAGATGCCTCCTTTCTCTATTAAACAGCATGCAGAACAAGTAGGAGTCTTAGCTTTGCATCAGAAGACACTAAACTTGTGCTTTTGCTGTTTCATGCTTGGAGGATACGTGTAAAAGGAATTTTCTATTGTGACAGAGAAAACTTGATGTTACCTTCATAGAGAGAACTATCTCAGAGAGAACAGGCTTAACTTGGTATTTAATGGCAACTGTAACAAGATACTGAAGGGCTCTGAGTGTACTTTTATTGATAAATTCCTGTTTTGTACAGTACTTTTTTATTTACATTTTCATAAAGCCAATAAAAATCACCATCTGTACTATATAGGGAATACGGGATATTAAATATCTCGTAGGTTATCAGCGCTCCAAGTGTTGCCAGGAACCATGATACTGTGTAAAGAAACACCTCTGAACCTTGATGGTAGAGACTTTTTATTGCTGAAACACAGAGATAGTCTCCTACTGTGTGTGAAACTTCAGCACAAAGGGAGCTGGGTGTTTTGAAGAAAACCATTATTTCTAACAAAAGATGCTTTTCCTCTCTCTCGTAGCCATTTGATGGGAGAAAGGGAGAGACACTGTTAAACAAGGTTTAGAGCTTTCTCTTCCCAGGCAAATAGCATGAGGCTGGCATAATCAATTGCTATTTGACAGAGTGGTAGAAATGCCCATACTACACAGTAGCTAAAAATCTGTCAGGAAGCTGCCAGGACCATGAACAACTGAGCACGGGTGAGTGACAGCATGGCCAAAGTGTTGCATGGAGTGTAATATTTACCCTTTCTTAACTCACAGAAGAACAAAACACAATTAAATGGAATCTTTATTTCCAGGCAAAATGGCATCATTTCCTTCAGAAAAAAGGCTACAATGGACCAAGTATTCTCACCTGGGATTAGGCTGGGACCTTTTCTGGTTCTCTGCTTTGCCCTGGTGGGAGTGGAGGGGCCACAGAAGAAATGTTATGCCAAACCACAGAAGAGGCTGGTAAGAGAAACATGAGACTTAGACTGTAAGGCACTTGATGCAAAGTGTTGTTAAATTAGTATAGCCTTGCCAGATTGTCACCAAAATATATTAGATGAGGCCTATTGTAATTCCTCCTGATTCCACCGTTACTATAAGGAGAACTTTCTTCAATAACATGGTGCCACTTTAAAACAGTGTTTTTCTGTCTGATGCTGTGGTCTGTCTTCAGTTTTCACTTTTCCTTGATCTTCATATAGCTAGTTTATGTTTTAACTGCCTTTTAAATTCACCCACGTTAAATTCAGGTGTAATTAAGGAGGTTGCAAGCAGTTACCTTCCATGAACTGTGATATTTCATCCTCTGGTCCTTGCCACCACGTGGAAGGGAGCAGAGTTATGACACTCTAACCATTGCCTCTTTGCAGCGCTGCCAGATGCCATGACAGCATCCTACATGTTGGGAAGGTCTTACATCATCAGTTCATTGGGCAGTGAAAGGCCATATTGGTTACTTGTACTGGGCTTGAAAATCCATATAAGGTGAAATGGAGCCAAAACAGAGATAGTGTAGTGACAGAGAGATGCAGCCTCTCCTATTTATCTGGTAATGTGAAGATTCACATGCAATCTGTGGAGTATGGTGCCAGTGAGACTTGCAGCATGACACTTAACATTGCCTCGTTGGGAAATGCATCTCTGTGAGATCTAATTAGAATAATATGAAAGTAGCTGCAGCTGAATGTGTTTTGAATATGGTTACAGAGCACATAGAGGAACTTCTGTTATGAACACCCTTGTTTTAAGCAGTGCTAGATCTGAACATGGCCACGAGTTCTGCAAGTTGTGGGAAGTGCTTGGTTGGCTGTTTGCCCTGATCTCTGCTGAGCTGTATGGTTCTTCATAAATGAACTAGCAAGGAAAGCTTTCAGGCCAGAACCACACATACAGGTACTGAAATCAGTAGAAGTGAAGACCGAAACTCCACAGGTGAAAACACAGTTGCCATGAGCTCCACATTTCAGTCCACTTACAACTAGTTGCAGCTGAATTGCATTGCTACAAGACCAGAGATGTTCTCTGGCATCACTGGTGGCCCCTGTCACTATAGCCACAAGAAATCCTCTGTGACTTTCTGGGGAGGATGAAGGAGGATTCAGTTTTCCTTTGTTAAGTTTTGGGCAGTGGCAAATGTTTTTACTCAGAGGTAGGATTTATTTTTATTGTCTTCTCTGCTGATTTACTTGATGTCACTAAGCAGAACTGGTTTTGTGAGACTGTGCAATAGGGATCCATACAGTGAAGAAAGATAACAATACCACCTATGGCAAAACGGCTTAGGAGCACCTTAGCAAGCTGGGCAGGCAAAGCTGACACTATTTTTTGTCTCTCAGAATTTTCAACCATTATCACTTTCTTTGCTTATCTTCCTTTTTAAATATATAAGTTTTGTTTCTAAGACAGGAATCTTTCTTAGAAACAAGGATATAATTGTCTTCCTTTCTTTTACTTGGTATCAGTTCCCAGAGATGTCAGATAACTCAGCAGGTGGCACTGAAGGTAACACAATCTTGCCAAATCAGTGGGATCAATTTCTGTGTCAGTTATTGTTTGTGATTGTCTTCCTTGGGATAACTCTTGTCTCCCAGAAACTGCTGGACACTACTCAGCTCCTTACAGTCACACCAAGGCATGAGTGACTGACGCAGCAGTGGCAGACAGCAAGAGGTGGTTTTGGTCAGCAGGGCCAAAGGAGCTTTGCTAGAAAGCACAGTGATTGCCTTCAGGCTAATGTGTACCTTCTCCTCTGTCACATTACTCAGTCCTACTGACAGCAACAGTGTCAGCTTTACAGCCCTTTTGTGCCACAAAGCTGTGCTAAGGGACCCTAGAGTGATTAAGGATTGAAGCCAAGAGATTCCAACGTAAAGGTTCAGATACTGCCACACATCACAAGGTAACCTTTGGGATCCAAAGCTATAACTGTAGCCCCAGTTGTTGTGGGGTTGATTTTTCTTTTTTATAATTCCCATGTCATTTTAGTTTTCTCTAACATGTTTAGTAGCTCCAAGTCCTCTAAAGGCGACAGTGTGCTGGCAGAGGCTCTTGGGAACTGCTGGTTAAAATTCTGCTGCCAGCATGATGAGGGATTTAGGATAATTTCCTGGACCGGAGATCAGCTCCTCTCTGAATACTATCAAAGCTGCCAATGTGTCTCTATTGTGCCTGTCTATGACACGCATAGGGACGGCATCTGAAACTAAGAATAGCAGCACTGCCGACAAGAAAAAAACATCCAGTCTCTACCACCTACTCATGGTGACTAGTGTACACAAAGATTCATAACTCTAAATCTCAGGAGAACAAATCTTGCTTTTGGGGGGGTGATAATTTCATTTATGAATAAGTTCATGGGAGGAAATGGAAAACTGGAGTTGATCCTATATCGGTATAGATGAGAGATGAGTTTTAGAGCAGCTAATTTGACTTCTGATCATAAAAATACCCTAAAAGAACCCACTACTCAGAAGGCAGATGAACCTCAGCCTCTTTTCATGTACCTAAGTTTTAAATTAAAGGGTCCCCACCTCACTAGTCATTGTGGAGATCAAATATTTGGTCCTTAATGCAATTAACATTGCAAGCAACAGTGTCAATGAAGTTCCATACATCTGGTAGCAAAGCCAGGTGCAAATGTTAGATGAGTGGACCAATGATTGCAAAGTCAACAAACATCAATTTGTATCAGTTAAAATGTTTTTAAAGCAGAGGAAAGAAAAGAAACCCAACAAAGAAAACCAAAACCCCCAAAAACACAGCACTTTTCCTGGCGTGATTTTGAAGTTCCTGTTTTCTCTCACTCTCAACTGATGGTGATTGCTGGGCCTAAGTCGATTAAGCTTTATTGTGGTTATGGTCACAGGCTGTCTAATTTAGTCATATGGACAACTGAACAGCACAAGGCACTCTCAAATTCTGAAGAAAGCATTCTAAAATTAGCACAAGAACGAGCTTTGTATTCGCAGAGCCTTAAGAAATATTGGCTGTGTAATACTCCACAGGTAAGGCAGACATTCAAACAGCTTTGGACGTTAGCACTTAGGTGTTTGAGAGTGCATTTTGGCTTGGGGGTGTGCACTGACTTGTCTCAGCGTAATAAGGCCTTTGCTGACCTATACAGCTACCAGAAACAAGCGTGACAGTTGTAACATGACAATTAAAAAACACAGAGCAACCCAAGTGGAGACCTTAGTTCTGCAGTCTCTGATATCCTGGCTTGAACTTACACAACATACAATATAGAATCACAGAATATCCTGAATTGGAAGTGACTCATAAGGATCTTGGAGTCCAACTCCTGGCTCCACACAGCGCCAGCCAAGTCAGAGCATGGGGCTAAATGCATCATTCAGATGCTTTTTGAACTCAGACAAGCTCGGTGCTGTGACCACTTCCCCAGGGAGCCTGTTCCAGTGCCTGACCACCCTCTCAGTAAAGAACCTCTTGCCAATAGCCAACCTAAACCTCCCCTGTTGCAGCTTCATGCCGTTCCCCCGGGTTCTATCACTGGTCACCAAAGAGAGGAGATTGGCACCTGCCCCCCCTCTTTTCAGGAAGCCATAGACCACAATGAGGTCTCCCTTCAGCCTTATCTTCTCCAGGCTGAACAAGCAAAGGGATTGCAGCCTCTCCTCATACATCTTCCTTCCCAGACCCTTCACCATCCTCATTGTCCTCTGGACACTCTCTAATAGTTTTGTGTCCCTCTTGTACTGTGGCACCCAAAACTGCACACAGTGCTCGAGGTGAGGCCAGACTAGCACAGTGCAGAGCAGGACAATCCTCTCCCTGTACCGGCTGGCAGTGCTGTGCTTAATGCACCCCAGGATACACTTGGCCCTCCTGGCTGCCTGGGCACGCTGCTGGCTTGTGTGTGGACTTCTGTATCTTCCTGGATGACTGTGGTGATGCACTTGTGTTCATCAGTTTGTAAGTGTCTCATTGGTGCCGATGTGAAAAGATATGAAGCTACTCCTGGTGGTGATAAATTTCTAATTTCTCTGAAGGTTTAGAAGCTGAGAGGTTCAATCCTGCATTTGCATCCTCCTCTTGGGATAACTGCAACCTGTACAGGACATGGGTGCAAGGTGTGATACAGCTTGCTTTGTCAGAATTAAAAAGGGCTGATGGAGTGATGCTCATCCTTACTACTTTTAACCATTCGTTTAATGTAAAGATCTACTGGTTTGTGTGAGCTTCGTCGCAAAAGCAGGACTAGCGCTGTAATGATACTGGCTGCTGGCAAGCGGGACTACCATCCCTCTCCTCTCTCTTTCCTAGGCAAGCCTTGGTCCACTGAAGATATTCTGATGCCACCCTCAGGAGGACGCGGGAACTTTCACAGCTCCGTCCTAATTTACAGCAGCTCTCTGTGCTTTAGCAACGCTAGCAGGTAACAGCAGCAAGCAGAGGAAACGTCAGACCATGTAGCTGCGTGGGCACATAACTACAGGGTGACATTCAAGGCCCTTATTGTATCCGTGCCTCAGGGCGGGAAGTGTGGTTTGAGTGTCGGGGCGCGAGAGAAAGCACAGACACCTCACACTTAGTCTGCATCCAGATTCAGCTCGGCACAGATGGAGGGTGGCTCCTGCTCCTTCCTCTCGCCGCCTTCTCCTGTAGGTTGCCCGAGCGGTAGGCTACAGTCTACAGCTAGACCACAAGTACATTTTGTGAGAGTCTTGCCAGAGCCAGAGATGGAGCTGAACATCCGACATCCTGGAGTGCAGAGAGGCTGTGTCCTGCTAGCAGGGACCAGACCCAGAGCGCTGTCACAGCTCCCAGCCGTGACACAGCACGCAGAGTCTGGGAACCGAGCAGCCTAGCTGGAGAGTTATTCTGGGATAGCACAGACCTGCCTTTGTACTGATACATGGATCTCCCCAGGAGGCTTCACCGATATATTTCAGTGCAATAACGTTCTGCTGTTAATTAAGCTGAAGGATTTGTGAGATCCGAGTAAAACTAAAGGAAACCTTGGCTCTCTGGGGAACCTGGTTAGTTCTGTGGTTAAGCTATTACACACTAGGTGCATAAGGAAAAAAAAGAATAAATTACAGCTTTACTTTTACAAAAATAGTAACAGAAGAGGTACATGGAAATGACAAGGAAAATCATACTGTTTATGACAGTAAAATGCATTTAAATATGTTTTGTGTAAATCTCACTGTGCTATTAAAGTAAATGGAGTATGTTTCCGTGGATGCATAAATAGAATGACTGATTTTTTATTTTAATGCTGTGAACAAATTGCCAATGAACAATATTTTTATTATTTATTATTTTTAATCTGCTAAATAAAATCCTGCTTTTTATTTGCACTTTATCCACACTGGGGAAAAAATAGGGTTTACAGTGTTTATTTCTAGCATGTGAGGCAGTATGATGTTAAAGTCTCTAACTAGAGAGTCAGGGTTTTCTGGCAGAAGGTTTCAGCTGCACCCCAAGGAGTGGTGATTGTTATTTTTAATTTGGAAGACTTGTGATGAACGTTCCTAGTTTAGGCTAGCAACTGTGTTTGAATGCCTGGGACCTGTTTCACAGCTCAGAAAGCTCAGGAGCAAGAGTCCAGGATTTGCCAGCTCAGCAAATGCCTGACATCAAGTACATAACCCAAGACTGATTTGTTTCTCTTTTGTGCTCTTTACCTTTTCTTGAAAATTTGCATCACTGGGGAAATCTTCCCTTCTAAAGCTCTTGAGTGTATATTTTATGCCTCTTTGGGTGAGGATGGGATGTAACTGCAGCATCTGTCTCTCAGTGGATGTGCTCCAGGAGCTCTGTCACTGTCAAATCGGTGTGTGCCTCAGAGGCGTGTATGAATTTATCTCCATCAGATTCTTGTGAGGTGGGGAGAGGAAATTAGATGGTACAGATGGGCAGCTGTGGCACAGAGATGCCGTATCCCACCAGCAGTTAGGCACGTGTTTGACTGACAAGTGCAAACCCAATTCTCTGCGTAATCTGAGGATTCCTGGGCAGGCAGCCAGCCCTCGCACAGGAGCACGCTTTGGCGTCGCCACAGCTGGTCAGGAACCGGGCGGCTGCCGCGGGTGGGCAAAGTCAAACGGTGAATCCTGATACCCCAAGCCCTCACGCTGCCTTTTAACTGTAGGACCTCTGTTCTGCTTAGTTGGGGCCATCCTATCCCTTCTCCCTGTCAGGACATCTAGAGAGGCGCTGCAGAGTCAGCGAGAGCCCTGACGCCGGGAGGAGCAGCCAACCAAGCCTGCTCTCCCGTGCAGGTGTGTGCTGCCTCCGCCGCCCCAAGCTTGTGGGCCCCGGGGCGTTGGCGCTGCTTGCCAGCAAAGTGAATGTCACAGCCCGAATTTAACCAACCGCTTAACTTGAACCAGCAGGCCCGCTGGAACGCGCTGGTTGGATTTAGCTAACCCCACGCTTGCCCTTCTTGGCAGTCCAAGAGACCCAGCACTCCTCCCCAGCTGGCCTGGTTAGCTGGAACGGCCCCAGAGAAGAATCCGGGTGTCCCTGCCGGGAGGGCAGAGATGCTCACGAGAGAGACCCGGGGCGCCTCCAGCACGGCCCCTGCCCCAGCCCCACGGCGTGCTGCGGCCGCGGGAGGCGGGCGAACGCCGGCAGCGGGGAGCGGGGCTGGGCGCGCCGACCCGCCCGCGACCGCCGCGCCCGCCGGGCGAGGGAGGCTCCGTCCTCACCGCAACCCCCAGGGGGCGCTGCCGCGGGCTCGGCGGCTCCGGTACCGCCGGGGCGGTTCCGAGCGGGGGGAGCGCCCGGCGCGTCCGCCCGCCCGCCCCCTCCCCTCGTCCCCTCCCCTCGGCGGCGGCGGTGGAGCCGCCGGGCTCCCTCGCTCCTCTTCACATGGGGCTCGCCCTGCCGGAGGGACAGCGCTCCTGCCCTCCCGCTAGCTGCTGAGAGGGACCCGGCGCGGGCGAAGGGGTTTCCCGCAGCCGGCGGGCAGGTAGGGGCGGGCGGCGCCCCTGAGGGGAAGTTGGGGAGCGGGCGGCGGGACGGGCGCGCGGGGCTTTGCTGCCCCGGCCGTTGGTGTCGGTTACGGCGCGAGGCTTCACCCGGCCGCTGCGGCCGCTGGTGACGGGCGAGGCGAGGGGCGCACGTGGAGCGGGCACCTCGCACCCCGCTCTCCTCCCTCCCTCTCTCGGCACCGCCCGGGTCTTCTCGCCGCGGTTTCGGCGTGGTCGCGGGCACCGCGGCGGGGAGGGAGCCGGTCCCCCCCCGGTCGCTCGCTTGCGGGCGCGTCGCGGGCGGCTTCTCGTCCCGCCAGCGCCCGTGGTCGCGGCTGCCGCGGGGAGCAGCGCAACTTCAGGCAGGGACCCGGGAGGGGACGCCGGTCTTCCCCGGTTGCCCTGGCGTGATGTAGTTTGCTGGGAGAGCCGCGAGTCTCCCCCCGCCCGTGCCGTCCTCTCTCTCGGCTGCCGTGCGAAGGGGGGCAGCCGGAGGACGGGTCGGTTACGCCCGTTGTTTGTGCAGGTGTGGCGGGTTTTTGTTGGCCTGTGCTCTGCCCACAGGCAGCCTAGCGGTGGGGGTCATTTCTCCAGCGGGTAGGGTTAGTAGACACACGACAAATTCCTTGTGCCGGTAAAGCAAGAAGAGTTGGGGGCTTGCCGAGTCCCGGCACGCCGGCGCTAACATAGCTCGAAACAAACCTTTTCGTTAAAAATGGGGGGGGGGGGGGGGGGGGAAGGATCCAGATCCAGTTCTTGCAGCCCTTGATTGATTAGAGCTCCCTCGTGGCAATCAGCGGGGAGTTTTGCCTGATGAAGACTCGTGAAGTTGTCCCGAGGCTGGTTACACAACTGGCTGGGGACGAGCAGCCCGGGCGCAGTTAGGTAACTTTGCATCTGGGTCTCGTTTGCCTTGGTCCAGCTGAAGTACTTTCAGGTCAGATTAGTTTTGGTGCTCCACTTAAGGGAATCAGCCGCCCCCTTCGCCGGGCGCGCCTAGGGGAGGAGGAGGAGGACTGTTTTACCTGCTTGAAAAGAGGAGTAAAACCTCTTGGTTAAACAGGGGAATGGGTGATGCCCGTACGGAGGCGGCGAACTTAGAAATGCTCCGTGTGTTCTGATGGCGGTGCCAGGTAAAGTCAGCTGTTTTCATCTTGAATGCCGTCCTGTTCCCTACTGCTTGTGTTGCAGCTGAGCCTCAGTCGCCCTAGTTAAGATCGCGGGACCTAACTGTAATCAAAAGCCGTACAAGCATGCATGCATGCAGTCTTAGCCTCCCCACTAAAGAGGGAGACTTGCGTGTGGTTTTTGTCTGTGGTTATGCAGAAGTCTCTTGGAGAGCAGGAAAAGCCAGGAAAAGCCTGCAGGTTGCAGTTTCTACGCGTGTGGGGTGGTTACTCAGTTACTGCTGTTACGTTGTTTTTCTGTGTTCCTAAAGCACCTGATCGTGAACGGAGTAGGGATTCTAGTCAGTTGTTTGTGGAACTCTTCTTGCTGCTGCAACTCGGAATGTTGCTGTAAAAATACCGGGCTGAAGGTGTGAAAGTAAGTAAGATAAAGTGGAAACTTTCTTGCACTTCCAGTAGTGGCAATATAGGACTCGACTGGGGGCCGGGGAGGGGGGAGGGCAGAACAAACAAAACCCCACACTTTTTCTTTGTGCTGTAACTACTTCCAGATCAGAAAACTCCTTTGGGATGGCATTTCTCAAGTTTGTTCTTGGGTCCTTGGGAATTTCAGGTGGCAAAAGTCTGATTACTATAGCCCTTTATGAGAGGAAAAGGCGCTGTGTTGAGGTCTGTGGAGTAGAAATGTATGATGCTGGCAGTTTCAAGTAGCCTAAAATTAATCCACAGTGGGGCAGGTGTATCTGGTGTATTTGCTGTCTTGGGGGCAACTGGATTTGGTTACAAAAGAACAGGTTGTGTTTGTGAAGCAGGGCATGCCAGTGTAACTCTGGTTCGCTTTGGTTCTTCAGTACTCGTGTTCCCAAGCTGAGACTGCGATCAAGAATGAATGCAAGTATGTAAGTTGAGTGTCCATAGATAGATGTGTTGGTATTGCTAACCTCATGGCCACGTTGGAGGCTTGGATGCCTAATTTTCTGATGGATAAGTTTGCCGAAAGCCTCTGGTGTGTGCTTAACAGCTTTCCTGGGCTAGGATGATTGAAAACAAAATGTGTATCACTAAAAGGTTTCAGGAAAGCTCCTGATAACATTCAAAAAGAGATTCTTAATACTCTTGTGAAGAGCATTATCAGTTCATATAGCTGGGCTATCAAGCAGAACTGTCCATCTTGTAACCTTTGGGGAGGGATTTTTCTAAAATAAGGCGCTTAAATGTACCCCATTATTAAAAAATACAGAAGTGAGGTGAATTATGGTGAACTAATTCTATTCATAAGATTGAATGTTTGTACCTTGGACAGAAAAACTATCTTCTGAGCAGTATGCCAAACTTGGAGCTCTCTGATTGCAGAAAAGCTAATGGAGTGGGCATTGTGGTCTTTATTGTTCAGCACAGTTTTACAGGAGACATTTATACGGCGGCTATTGCAAATATATCACTATTGCTGATTTGCCTTCATAGGAGTGGGATAGGAAGGCACAGTGGATAGTGGAGAGACTAAGTACCTTGCCAAGTCACTTGGAAAGTCTGAAAGAGCAAGAAGTTGAAGCCAGATGGAAGAAGGTCTAGACTGGCAAGGCTACCTGGACTGTCTGCCTTGTTTGCTATAGATTTTGAACTATGCCATAATATATATTTCTAGCTATTGCATCTAATGGGTAGATGACAATGCTCAAGGTTTAAAAAGTGTTTTTGTGTTACATGGCTTTCTATGGCTTTGCATGCACTTGGTATTTAGTAGGTGTTGGTACTTTGTTATGCTGTTGTAGCTTCCCTTTTCCTGTCTTTGTTGTATTAATGTTTTAAAACCATGTAGTAGACTCCATGCAAAGCCAACACTCTTAATGGATTGTTAGAGTGGGGAGTTTGAATGTGAGAGAGCCAGCAGTCAGCATTTTGGTTCCTGTGCAACCATTAGTCAGCAACACTTCACATAAACATCCAAACTCAACTTTACTATCATCTGCTGTAGCGTACTTCATCGGAAAGGTGACTTTAAGCAAGCAGGAAGCTCTAGCCTGAGGATGAAGAATGTATGCTTACTAAGAGCTGTGCTGAGGTTGCTGTGAACACAAATGGCAGTTTTTGGTGTTTAAGCATTTGTGACTGGAAACTTAAGTCCGTTTTTGACCTTAAAGTTGCATGTTGCATTTTATTTTAAAGATTGGCTGAATGGTTTTCAGGTGTTTTTACAAGACACCTGACAGCAAAAGTCTCACTGCTCTGAGGAGCTCTGCGTTTTTGTGCCCTTCTAACTGAAGTGTCCTTTGCAGGTTCAGTTGCATGACCCATTGATAGTAGCTGTCAACAGCAAGAGGCGTTTATTCTGTGCAGACTCAGATCTGGGTAGCTGAAGACCTTTGTGTTGTCTTCCTTTTACCAGCCAATTGTAGCTTCCGTGCTTACTGCAAATTAACAAAAAGAGGTTGTGTTAATTTGCTTGTACTTGCCCTGTTAGGCTGCAAACACTACACAGCTCTGCCTATCTAGCTCTGGTTGAGGAACATATTCATCTTTGAGGTGGTGCACATATCCTTAAAGAGCTCTGATTCTCAAAGACAGGTAGGTCTGAAAGTGGCACTTGTGCCGTAGGAGAAGCTGCACAGACATAAGGGGAGCTACATGTGTGCTTAAAAACTAACACATGCCCAAGTGTTTTGGTGAATAATCTGGAGTGCTCTGCTGAATCACAGCTGTGAGTGTGCAGAAATACTACACCTACTGAGCCTGCTACAGCTGAGCACAGCACTCAGAATGCATTTCAGTGCAGGTGTTTGGAGACCAGCTAACGGCCAGAAGATGAATTAGGAGTGGGCTGGCCAGAAGATGAATTAGGAGTGGGCTGGTGCATGCTGTTGGACAAGAATGGAAACATAATGTTGCAAGTGGCTTGATTTGGGCTTTGCTGGGAAATCTTGCTTGGACTTTTACCCCTGCTCTCTGATGCTCAAGTGACTGGGTGACAGTTGGTGCTGGAAATGGCCCGGTTCCCATACGTTTCCTTATGGAAATGACTAGGTAAAGGGTGTGTCCACGTAAACTGCCTTGGGAGTTCCAGGGCAGCCTGCAGAAACTCCGGGGTTTGCCTGATGCTGTGGCAGCCCGTGCCGCTGATTTGTTAAACGGGACCGGCGCTAAGTATGGCAGCCCAGGGGACGCGCAGCCCCGGTGCTGAGCACCCCCCGCCCTCCCCTTCCCCAGCCTGACGGCCTCTTAATTGCTTCAGTGTACCGGAGACCTCCGAGGGCAGCATGGATGCTGCGGGGAGGGAGCGGTAGGGAGTCGGCGGGGCTGGCGGGGTGGGGGGAGCGGCGACGCGACGGCCGGGGTGTCCCCCTTCTCCTCCGGTAGCCGCCAGGGGGCGCCCGAGGACCGGCGGAGCGCGGCGGCGGGGATGCCGGCGAGGGGCACCCGGTGCCCCCCTTCTCCCCCTGGGGCATTCCGCCCGCTTGGCGGAGCGGGAAAATGGATCCCAGTTTACCCGATTCGTTCTATATCATCACCTGCCCGGGCGCTGCCCCGTTCTCAGCGGCGGAGCTGCCTCTCGCTGGCCGTAGCGCTCTAGGGAAGCGAGGCGGCACGGGTGGCTGGCACGCGGGCGTAACGCAGTCCAAGTGATCCGCTTCCAGGTTGTGCTTGGATGGATCTTGCCTCGCATTCCCAGCGCGAAGCAGTGTGGTGCTTGCAGGGCTCTGGGGAGGGGGTGGCTGGGCACCCTGGCTGGCTCCGGTGGGGAGTGGGCACCCTGGCTGGCTCCTGTGGGGAGTGGGCCCACTGCGTTGGCAGGCGAGCTGCTGGGAGTGCGGTGTGGGGCATGGAACGTGCTGCTTATATAGCAGAAGTCCTTCACCTGCCAAGCCCCTCACTTTTATGAGTGGTTATTTGACAGGAGCTTGTCTGGCTGGGAGGAGTTTCTGCTTCCTTGGATCGTTGCCCCCCGACATCATCTTACCACCCCTTTCTCCCTTTGGCAGCCCAGGCTCTTCGAATGATGGAAGGGCTGCCAGCTGCTTTGAGAGCCTGACTGAAGGCAGTGCAGGAAGCATCCCAGGATGGGGGGGCTAGAGGATCCTTGGCTGGAATGGTGATTCCTGACTAGCTGCCCATGTAACTTATTCCTCTTGTATTTGCAGTAAGTGCATGATTGACACAGTGGGAGCGCCTACAGCATTTAATTTGTTTAGTGCCATTCGTGGGTCAGCAAAACCTCTCCACAGCTGTTAGGGAGAGTTGACGTAGTATGAAATAAGATTCCTTTTAGCTGAACAGCAGTTAAATGGGAAGCAGGTACACCCTAGGCAAGAAAGGGTTTCTTTGTGGAAAGAACTGTGAGCTGTGGAAGTGCTCTGGCATCACACTTGCACAGTTAATCCATGCTTTCCTAATCTACTGCCTGCTGTCATTTCCTCCAATAAATTATTCAGTGTGAGTTGATCACTAAATGTTACATGGATTGTCAGTAGCCAGGAATCCAGGCCGACATTGGCTGTACACTGAAGAGGGCAAAACACACTTCTCACATGTGGCAAAAGCCGATCATTTTGCTATGGGGTACAGCTTGGACACGGGTGGCATTTGGAATTAATTTCTAACTCTCTTTTTGATTGTCTGTTTACTGAAGGGAGTTTTTCCTCTTACTGTGTTTTCCAGACTGTTGTCTTTAGTAGTGCTTGTCATTGTGGCTCAACACGATGTGAAGGGCTGGGATTTTAAATGTTAGTTGTTACCTAGAAGGCTTCTATCAAAAAACAACTAGATATTTGGGTACATGCAGAATTGACTTGCTGAATTAAAAAAAAAAATATCTTGTGAAATATCTGTACCTCTGTGTAAGGACTGTAAGTAACTGATACTTTGATATCAATGCCAGTTAGATCTTTGGAAATGTGGACCAATGAATAACCCACTGCTAACAGTGTGCTAAGTAATGTTGACAGCTGTTTCTGAATTGGTTTTATGTTAATTGCTGCTGCAGTTACCATTGCATTTGTGAGTTAGAGCTGCTCATTATTTGTATACTCCTTGTGCAAATGTTGCTGTGGTACATCATGTGTTGGTAACAGACATAAGCAGATGCTTTTGCTTGGCTGTTAATTTACAGTGAAAGTTTTATGGGATCATTAAGGTTCACTGAAAGAGATTGAAAATGACTTGGAGATTTCACCAGACCTCTGGCTGGATAGGCTCCAGTTTGCATAGTGATCACAGAAGTGAGGGGTTAGGAAAAAATGTATGGAATTATTTGTATGGAATTAGTGTACATATTAAGGGTCGAAGAATAAGGGAAGGAGAAATAGAAAGTTGGACTAGCCTGTCAGAGTGGTTTAACTAGAGTCCAGTTCCCTGTGAGGGATTGCAGGTGGCTTGTAAACTGCCTGGGTATGTTGTTTTTGAACTTGCAGAAAAGCTTTCAGTTTTAGGCTTGTGTTAATGGCTGGGCTGAGGCTCAGCTTTGCTTGCATGGAAGAAACTGCATGAGGTTTGCTATGCTCAGCTTGAGTTTTCATTATTTTGTAGATATACGTAATACAATATCAGCCCCCATGGGTTTGGGGCTGATAGTACGAGTGGGAGCTGGCCATTGACAAGGACAGAAAAAGCAAGCAGAAACTTTTAAAGCATGTGTAATTTTTCTCAGAATTCAGGAAAAACTATTTTGTCTTTTCATCCAAATTAAATGCTGCTTGAGTAACTTTAATCTTATTTTTCTTCTCATTGTTAACCATGCAAATATTGATAGAGGTTCCAAATAAATATTTGTCAGCTTTGATTTGATTTCAGAAAGCTCATATGCAACTTATAAGACAAATGACAGTGTCAGTCTTTCTTCATATCCATCACAATCTAATCTTCCAGAAGGAAGAAGGGCTACAGGGCAGTATGAACTGGGGAAGCCAGTGAACTATATTTGAAAATTGATTTTTTTTCTTCACAAGCTCAGATACCTTGCTTGTGTTTCTGTTGAAGGGCTAGGAGATGAAGCTTCAAAATAAATGTTTGTCGTACACGTTTGTAGCTGCAGTTTAAAATGTCAGCTGTAGTTTATAATTACAAAGAGACTAAAACCTCATTTCTCTGAACGTGCATTTGTAATGAATGGCTGATTTGGAACAAAGTGTGCACAAAAAAGGCATAAAAAATGGTTAAATGAAAGTTTGAGATTAATATCATTCTTAGCACTTATAACAATTACAGAAGCAAGACAATATCCCTTGGTATTGAATTAAATAAAGTGACTGATCATACAAGAAGATAGGTGGAGTTTTTTTGGTCATGTTTATAGGTGGATTATGTTCAGCTATGGGCCTAAAGAAGAGATATCACAAGGTAGACCTGAATAAGCTGATGTAATCACAGAATTGTAGGGGTTGGAAGGGACCTCGAGAGATCATGGGGTCCAACCCCCCTGCCAAAGCAGCTCCCTAGCTCATACTGCACAGACAGGCGTCCAGATGGGTCTTGAATATCTCCAGGGAAGGAGACTCCACCACCTCCCTGGGCAGCCTGTCCCAGGGCTTTGGCACCCTCACTGGGAAAAAGTTCCTCCGCATGTTGGTGCGGAACTTCCTGTGCTCCAATTTGCAGCCATTGCCCCTTGTCCTGCCTCCACTGACCACTGAAAAGGGGCTGGCCAATTCCCCCTGCTTCCCCAACAACTGAAAACACTTTGAAAAATAAATGTAACTGTGCTATTGGCTGAAATAAATTGCAAGGATAATTTTGTTGAAGTAGCCTTTAGATGATTAATTCCTAAATGTTTTCCATAGACTGGTAAAGGGAGATGATGTTCCAATTTTTGTGCATAATGATAAAATATCTAGTTTGTAGGGACTTATTACGAACAAATACTTTCTTACTTCATCAGTACATTCAAAAGAGTAGAATCTTAAAAATTATTTAGGGTACTTGGTCAGCAGCATAGATCCTGTCAGATCCTGTTAACTGCCCCCATGGGGAAAAGTAATGCATTTGGCAGGAATGATCTTTCTTGGTTGATGATTTACTGTGCAGAAGAAGACAACAAAAGTAAGATATATGTAACTTCAAATAATGTCTTTATTGATCGAGATGTGTGGTAGATAACTAGGATTAGTGAGCAAGCAGGCAAAGCATTGACATCCCACTACCATGTACCCGGCTCATAGAATTACAGCGTGGTTGAGGGTGGCAGGGACCTCTGGAGGTCATTTAATCCAACTCCTCTGCTCGAGCAGGGCCACCTAGAGCTAGTTGCCCAGACCTCTGTCTAGTTGGTTTCTGAATATCTCTAAGGGGGGGAAGTCTCTACAACTTCCCTGTGCAACCTGTGCCAGTGCTTGGTCACCTTCACAGTGAAAAAGTGTTTCCTGATGTTCAGAGGGAATCTCCTGTGTTTCAGTTGGTAGCCATCATCTCTGGTCCTGTCACTGAACGCTATTGGAAAGAGTCTGGCTCTGTCCTCTTTGCACGCTCCTTTCCAGTATGTCTATGCATTGATAAAATCTCCTTGGAGACTTTTCTTCTCCATGGTGAGCAGTCCCAGCTCCCTCAGCCTTTCCTTTCAAATGAGGTACTCCAGTCCTTTTGTCCCTTTGCTGGATTCTCTCCAGTATGTCCATGTTGCTTTCTTACCTAGAAGCTCAGAACTGGACATGGTATTCCAGGTGTGACCTCACCCATGCTGGCACCATTGCTGGCCTGGCACTCATCAGTACTGAGAAAGGTTGACTTCTGTTTCTTGGGTGAACTGAATTCAGTGGTGTTGAGCTGCTGTATTCTGACTCCCTGGGACTGGGGTTTTTTTCCACTATAGGTTTTCATAATTCATCATGGGGTTTTGTTTTCTTTTGAGTCTTTGAACTATTAACCTATTTTTCAAGGCTCTTGCCTTGAAACTTTGTCGAACTGCAAATTTCCCCTTCTTCTCTATCACAATTGTAGTCTAACACTTGTCACACAGCTTTTGTGTAAGATGGTAGTTTCCTGAGAAGTTTCATCCAAGGTTATGCAGTTCTGCTGTGTCAAAACTAGGTCTTGGATTGCAGACAGCTGAACCCCTTGGAGGATTCACACAAAGCTGAGGTGTGAAATCAGTATGAGCTATGCTGTGCTCATTCCCTTAGGAGGACGCACAGTGAATAGTAACTGCAAGGTTATTTAAGCTACTTTCAAAATAACTGGATGCCTGCAGGAGAAGCCTTGTAACTTAAGCCTTCTCTGTGATGGACCTTTACCCATCAGTGTCTTTATGTATTTCTGACACTAATATGGCTTATAATTGGCTCTTTGCCTGGTCTCAGACAGTGACAAGTGGTGCTGATATGGATTGCTTATGGTAAAGACAACTTGTATCTCTTTCCTTAAAACAACACAAAAGCCATTGAAAGAAATAGAGGAAAGTGAAGCTGAAGTTGTAAAGGAGCAATTGAGGGTGAGAACCGGTACACAGGCCTGCTATAATATATGCTATTTGATAGACAGGGAAGGGTTGTACAGTAGGTAAGTAGGTACGGTAGGTTATCCAGGTCTCCAGCGAGACCTGTACAGACTGGAGAGCTGGGCAGTTAGAAACCTAATGAAATTCAACAAAAGCAAGTGTAAAGTCTTGCACCTGGGGAGGAACAACCATTTGTATCAGTACAGGCTGGGGGATGACCTGCTGGAGAAGAGCTCTGTGGAGAAGGACCTGGGTGTCCTGGTAGATGACAGGCTGGCCATGAGCCAGCAGTGTGCCCTGGTGGCTAAGAGAGCCAATGGGATCCTGGGGTGCATCCGGAGGAGTGTGGCCAGCAGGTCAAAGGAGGTGATCCTTCTCCTCTACTCTGCCCTGGTCAGGCCCCACCTGGAGTATTGTGTCCAGTTCTGGGCTCCATGGTTTAAAAAGGACAGGGATCTCCTGGAGAGAGTCCAGAGAAGGGCTACAAAGATGATGAAGGGCCTGGAGCATCTCCCCTATGAGGAGAGGCTGAGTAAGTTGGGACTCTTCAGCCCTGAGAAGAGAAGACTAAGGGGGGACCTAATTAAAGTCTATAATAATCTTAAGCATGGGATGCAGGGGAATCAGCCAGCCCCCTTTCAGTGGTCAGTGGAGACAGGACAAGGGGCAATGGCTGCAAGTTGGAGCACAGGAAGTTCTGCACCAACATGCGGAGGAACTTTTTCCCAGTGAGGATGCCAGAGCCCTGGGACAGGCTGCCCAGGGAGGTGGTGGAGTCTCCTCCCTTGGAGATATTCAAGACCCATCTGGATGCCTATCTGAGTGATATGTCCTAGGGAGCTGCTTTGGCAGGGGGGTTGGACCTGATGATCTCTTGAGGTCCCTTCCAACCCCTACAATTCTATAAAAAAAAAAAAGATTGGAGAGAAGGAAAAATAGGTACAGGTTTTATGAGGAGAGGAGAAGGTACCCTTAGTATTTCCACTGAGGTAGAAGGATCAGGAGCTACAAGTGGATTTTAATGAAAAATCAGCTGGTGAAGTTTTGACTCTTGTGAAATGCAAAGCTTACTTTGCTTTCACTGGTGCTGGAATTATTCCCTTCTTGAATGTCAGGAACCAATGTTAGGGTAGAAACTTAATTTGTTTGTGGTGTTTTTAAGTTTACAGACTTGGAATGTTTGTTATCTGTGGAAAAATCAAACGCTGGGAAAAACTTTCTCACTGAAACAGTGGTGTTAACTGGAGAAAACTTATCAAGTGAAATTGCAACCATCTGAAAGCTTTAAAAACAAAGAGTGTCCACCCTGAGTTTTTGAAAGATAGTTAATTCAGTTCTATGGGCCATTTGTGATTTTGTAAAGTTTTCCAGAAAACAGACTTTCAAGTATTTGTGATCCTTTCTATACAGGCTATAAAGCTTTCTTAAATTGTTGATTACTGTGCAACACATCAAGGAAGACAACATGTCTCTGGAGTAAAAACACAAGGGTTAAGTTGTGAGAAGAACATAGTTTTTTTGTTTGTTTGTTTTTTCCTTGAGCTAAGATTTCTGATGGTGTGCAGCAGGTAATGTAACAAATTTTTAATCTGACTTTGATCTTTTTGCTGTTGCAGTTTAGATATTTATTATGAAAAAAGTGACCCCTGTGACTTGTTATTATGGGCAAGTATTGGTCTGACATCTTTGAAAAGTGCTAGCCCTCTTGTGCTGCTAGAGATAACGTAAGATGTGTTGAGTGACTTTCCTGTACTACTTGTGATTAGGGACAGAGGCTGTGGTATCTTCATCTAAGAGCTGTCACTTAAAGCTCCAGCTTATACTGGCATAAGCCTTCATCAGGTATTATCAAAGTGGCTGGCACATCAGTCATCTTCTAACTACTCCAGTAAAATATAAGTGGATTATTAAGGATTATTTTATGTACCAGAGTGATGGTGTTTGTGTGATCTTTGTTTAGTGTGTAGCTTGTTTTATTTTGGTTATGGATTGTTGGGGTGCTTTTGTGTGTGACATTCAGTTTGAGAACCATTACATTTCAGCAGTCTTTAGAGGTCAATTTCTGCTAGTTTATTCTTTGGCAACACTCAACTGAATGGGTGATAGGGCAGTGTACTTTCTGAAATCCTCATTTTTATCAGAATGTGATGCAGAGGAAGGCCGTTCTTAAGGCCTTTCTTCCATCCGTGATCTTCCTGCTGTAGCAGAACAACAACTTGCAGTGCATCCTCCCTCAGCAAGTGCCGATGATACAAAGCTGGGAGGGGTGGCTGACACGCTGGAACACTGCGCTGCCATCCAGCCAGACCTGGACAGGCTGGAGAGCTGGGCAGGGAGAAACCTAATGAAGTTCAACAAAAGCAAGTGTAAAGTCTTGCACCTGGGAAGGAACAACCGCATGTATCAGTACAGGCTGCGGGATGACCTGCTGGAGAAGAGCTCTGTGGAGAAGGACCTGGGTGTCCTGGTAGATGACAGGCTGGCCATGAGCCAGCAGTGTGCCCTGGTGGCTAAGAGAGCCAATGGGATCCTGGGGTGCATCAGGAGGAATGTGGCCAGCAGGTCGAAGGAGGTGATCCTCCCCCTCTACTCTGCCCTGGTCAGGCCCCACCTGGAGTATTGTGTCCAGTTCTGGGCTCCCTGGTATAAAAAGGACAGGGATCTCCTGGAGAGAGTCCAGAGAAGGGCTACGAAGATGATTAAGGGCCTGAAACATCTATCCTATGAGGAAAGGCTGAGAGAGCTGGGGCTGTTCAGCCTGGAGAAAAGAAGACTGAGGGGGGACCTAATCAATGTTTATAAGTACCTTAAGTATGGGGTGCAGGGGGAATTGGCCTGCCCCTTTTCTTTGGTCAGTGGAGACAGGACAAGGGGCAATGGCTGCAAGTTGGAGCACAGGAAGTTCCACACCAACATGCGGAGGAACTTTTTCCCAGTGAGGGTGCCAGAGCCCTGGGACAGGCTGCCCAGGGAGGTGGTGGAGTCTCCTTCTCTGGAGATATTCAAGACCCATCTGGACACCTATCTGTGCAGTATGAGCTAGGGAGCTGCTTTGGCTGGGGGGTTGGACCCCATGATCTCTCGAGGTGCCTTCCAACCCCTGCAATTCTGTGATTCTCTGATTCTTGTGTTCAGTTGGTATTCTGTCCAGGTATTTATATAACTCTTGGTTGAATTTGCTGCCTAAGTAGATGGGTTTGCCATCTGCTTATTTTTAAAAAAGAATATTACAGACCAGTTGTTTTGAAGTTCAATAATACCTATTTTTGAGGAAGCATCCTTGAAATTTTTTGGAGTTGACTCCTCAGGCGTATTTGAAGGTTAGCAGTGATTGTATAGAACCTTGAGTGGGGGAGTTTGTAAAATTAGTTATCCTGGTTTGCAATGGAAATAGGTTTGGTTTGAACCAGAGTTTAACTAGTGTTCACATAATATAGTTTCACAGTCAAGATGCCTGTTTCCTGCCTTTAATGAAGATTTAATTTCTACATTTTACTGTTAGTGACGTTAGTGTATTGCTTTCCTTTCCTATGCTGTTAAGCTAAGTTTGGCCTTTTAATGAAAGAAATCTGGTCCTGATAGTTTTATTACGTAAATAGTCTTAAGAATTAATTACCTACATAGTCTTAAAGTCTAAAACCTGATCTGTTCTGAGTAAGTATGAGATGAAGCATGACTTTTACAAGGGATTATGATGAAACCAGATGTATTCTGTAGGCATTTAGGATCATAATTGTCAAAAACTTGACTTTTACATGACTTGAATTTCATTACCTCCTTAGATCTAATGCGTTTTGCTGTGGGCCAATAGCTACAGTATAATCCCTCTCTTTAATGAGTACCCAGAGTTAATTTACTTATATGCACTTACATCTTGGTGGCATTTTATTGTGAAAGTAGTTATGTTTAAGAACTCATTTAGCAGGTGAATAATTCTTTCATGCTGTTGTATCCATTTCCCAGTGACCATGCACGACTTGTCAGGTACTAATTTTTTCAAAGGCTGCAGCTCTGTGTCCATAACGTGAGGTTAAATTGGAGTCAAATGAAATAGCAAAGAATGAATGTGGAGGTTTTGATCAATTTGAAATGGACTGTTTCTCCTGTAGTTTAAGAGATTTGGGGGATATGAATTCAGCCAAAGGCTTACAGTGTGACTGATCTCCTTAACTTCACTGAGAAAATAAGAGCTGCACTCAAGCAAAGTTCACAAACCACCACTGAATAGGTTGCCAGCAGAATGTGTGATACCTGCAAAAGTGGCAGTGCCCAGTGGTTTCTGAAAGACATGAGAAAATGGAGAGTAGCCCTAATGCTTTTCATGCAGCTGTTGCTAAGAAACTTTGGTTGAACGTAGTATCTTATTGATTGTGGTTTCCTAGGTTTAGTGATGATGTAAGTTAGACCACAAATTCAGTTTCTCTAAATTGATTTTGATGTGATGTGACCTATTCCTGGCTCTGATAGCAAAGAAACTCTGTAGTATGTGGATTTTGTGATATTTTAATTTTTTTTTTTTTAATCCTGAGCAAGAGATGGAAATCACCCAGTGGAATCACAGAGTTGTAGGGGTTGGAAGGGACCTCAAGAGATCATGGGGTCCAACCCCCCTGCCAAAGCAGCTCCCTAGCTCATACTGCACAGATAGGTGTCCAGACAAGTCTTGAATATCTCCAGGGAAGGAGACTCCACCACCTCCCTGGGCAGCCTGTCCCAGGGCTCTGGCACCCTCACTGGGAAAAAGTTCCTCCGCATGTTGGTGCGGAACTTCCTGTGCTCCAGCTTACAGCCATTGCCCCTTGTCCTGTCTCCACTGACCAAAGAAAAGGGGATGGCTAACTTGCCCTGCATCCCATGCTTAAGATAATTGTAAACACCAATTAGGTCTCCCTTAATCTTCTTTTCTCTAGACTGAACAGCCCCAGCTTATTCAGCCTTTCCTTATAGGATAGATGTTTCAGGCCCTTCATCATCTTCGTAGTCCTTCTCTGGACTTTCTCCAGGAGATCCCTGTCCTTTTTACATCAGGGAGCCCAGAACTGGACTCTCTGAACTGGAATTGCAGCTGTACACCAAGGTAGAAGTTCAACTGGCCCATTGCAGTAGAAGAGAAATTAGTATGCAGTTGAAAGCTTACTCATAAATGAAGGATTGGTGTTAAATGTTCTTAGTAGCCATGTATTGGGAAGAAAATACAGTAGCTGACTGACCAGTGTGGAAAAGGTAATGTGTTAGCTGTCAGTATAAAAAAAATCTTTTGAGTCTTGTATAGAGCAAGGTAGCTACATTTGGTTGCTTTGGTTGAAATCTGCCATGGAGCGTGGGTTGCCAGGATGCCTGCTGCAGGCAGTGAGCAAGAGAAGCTTTGGAGCAGAGGGGCTGAAAAGTGGTGGCGTAGGTGTAGCTGCTGATCTCCTAAGTAGGACTTCCTCTGGAATTTTGTGTTAATACTTACTTGTCTGTACATCTGGACTTACATAGATGGTGAGTATCTGATAGAGCCCCTTGTAGGAGCTCCCACACTGAAATCCCTCCTGTTACTAAGGTATGACTTATGAGAGATCTTGCCATCCCTTTCCTGTTGAATGATCTCTGGAGTTTCTTTTCAGTGTCTTGGGTAACTGTCTTGAAACTATATGAGGATGCTGGCGTGTGGATCTTAGGACTAGAAAGGCTGGCCATGCCTGTTCTAAATAGTTTGCAACATCATATTTGATGCTTGCAAGCAACCATGTATGTTTCCAAAGATGCACTCTGACCTCAGAAAAGATTAAATATGTTTTAAGCATGAGTATTATTTAGCAACATAGGTTTCTCCAGCTGTCACTTGGCCCTGTCTCTGCTTCACTAGTCACCTCCCAGGTATTAAGGGTACACAAAGAAAGGCTGTGAGGTCTACAGGCACTGATATGGTGATTTTTCCTTGCCTAATTAGTAGAAAGGAGATGATTAGAGCACTTCCGTGTTACAAGGATGCTTAAAAATCAAGCCAAATGATCTCAAGGAAACAAGAGACTAAGGCACAGTTCTTGTTCCACTGCTGGCAGCGTTTTTGTTGACCTAGTAGTCAGTACCAAGTATTCCTTTCATTTTCAGCATTAGCCCTGCTCTGTGTTCTCATGACATCTCACCACCAGGAAGCATGGGGCAAAGATGCAAAGAGGATTTTATTCATTAATTCTTACTCCCTACTTAGGTGGAAAGTGGAAGTATTTCATGCATGTGGAATGCTTTGAAAATGGAAAGTGAGACAGAAAACAGCATTTTCTTGTATGTGTTTTCTCTAGGAGTTTATTACATAACACATAGTTTGGGGATTTGACTCTGAAAGCACAGCTGGCTTGTGACTTGTCTGCCTCTGAACTGTTCTAGGATAAAATGTCTGTTAGTAGAATTTGTGAGACAAGCTCTATTAGTTTCTAGTTATTTCTTTGAAGACCAGGTACCTAACTCTGTGTAGAATTACAGCATCTGTAAGGCCCAGTTTGGGGAGTTTATTGGGGTTTTTCCATCATAAAAAGGCTCACAAAGCATCAAACAACACTCAGCTGGGTAGAAAATTAATAAAGAAACCAAACTATGTTGTTTCATATTTGAACATTAGACACTGAACTGTCATCTTGATAACTTGTCAACAGTGGTGATTAATATGCAAGTTATAAGCACATAAAATTGTGCAAATATCTGAAAAGCTAATATTTCCTTTGTTCTAAGCAAATGACTTATTTTCAAGTGAGTATATTGGTATTTTAATCAGGGAGAAAAAGGATTGGGTTTTAGTCCTTGTTTTCTCGCTCTGGGTTCTACTGAACTCTTATTGCTGCTATATTAAAAAGTAGAATTTAAGGGTTTTATGATTCTCTTTAATCATTAGTAAGATTGAAAAAAATATTTCTAATTACTCAGATTTCTATAATAACTCTTATTTTTTCTAATTCAAGAATTGTACTTTTAATCCATTGATCTGGATTGAAGTAGATTTGCTTTTTGGCTTTCATGCACCAGGAAACATTTGTCTTTGCTTGCAGGGCTGGGTAAATAGTTTGTTTGGCCACTGAACTAAGTAACTACAAATGCTTGTTTTGTTCAGATACAAATATTAATCTAACTTGGGTTTTCATTTTGAAAGAAAAAAAGAACTATTTTTCTTCAATATTTGGGTGGGTAAAATGAAATGTTCACCCCCTGAAAACAAAATTTTGTTTTCATCTGAAATAATTCTCCTGACAGCAGAACATGTAGGTGTCACTGGAAAAAAACAACATCAAGAATTGCTGGTCCTTTGGAGCACAGGCCAGTGGTTAGAGTACTTCCTGGGGGTAGATTGAAACTTTCCTTTCCTCAGCAAAATGTTTGTACTGCAGCTGGGGCAGAGGATGGGAGAACTGTCTGATTTACCTGCTCAGACAGCTGTGATAAGACATGCAGTGCCTCTGGTTTCAGCCTGGCTTCATGTCTTATTGGAGTACATCCCTTGCAGGGCACACAGTCTGTGGGCATGACCAAGGCAGCATCAGTAAAGTGGATTAATAGGCCCAATGTTTGGAAGGAGAGAGGATACTCTTTGCATCCTCTTGGTTAGAGGAAGGACTTGAATCTCTCATTTGGGGCCAATATCCTTTGGGCTAAAGAAGGGGCTGTAGATGGTGGCTCAGTTTTTCATTGAGAGGACTTAGCAAAGTGGGTGGAAATCATAAATACCTTGGTGTGACAGAGACTGACACTCTGAGGTGTTGGGGCTGCTTTTCCCAACAAACATTTTTTGTTAATTCTGTCTTCAATTAATTCAACTTGACTGGAAACTCTGAACTGCATTGCTATTGCATGGGATATTACTAGTAGCTGTTGAGGAAAGTGGTGACTCTCAGTTTGGGGTTTTTTCTGCCCTTGTTCCTGTAGGGAATGAGCAAGGGATTCTAGGGGAAGCAGGGCTCGTGTGTTGAGGGATGGCTGGGTAGCAATACAGGGTGACAGATCTGCCTTCACTCCCTATCACAGACCTTATGTTATTTGGAGCAGGTTTTAATCCTCTAGGAGGAAGAGGCAATATGAAAAGTTGAAGCAGGGAGACAAGGAAGGAAAGATTAAAACTGCCTTTGAAGTCTCAATGTAACCAGCCTATGAATTCTTACAAACCTTCAATAGTGTTGCTCCTCTGTGCCTTGAGGAATGAATCATAAACGTTGTTGCTGTGCTTTGTCATATCCTGGGTAAAGAGGGGTAGTAGTGTTACTCTAGCTCTACTCAGAGAACTGTGGGACTGCAGGGTCGTGTAGTTTGTCTGTAACCACACTAGGGATCTATGGCAGTGAGACACCAGAAGATGGATCCTTGGATTTCCAGTCCAGCACACAATTAACACACATTTCCCCTTAAAAAGCATTTGTACAATCTTTTGTGTATATTAAAAAAAAAAAGAGCAGAATCTGGATCCCAAAACTAATTTCTAGTCAAATTTAGTGACAGGAAGGAATAGTTGCTCATGATATTTCAGTAGTGCAGGTATACTTTTGGCCCATGTAGAAGCACCTGTGGAAAATTACTGCTTAGGAAGACGTTTAGAGCTATTTCTCTTCCATGAGCTCTTTACTTCAACTGAGCTAACATCTATTAAACATTCATTCAAAGTAAAATATCCTTAAGAGTCAATTTAGGTAAACTGCAGTACCTCTTTCTAGGCTAAAAATTGCTTTGCATAATGCATGTAGAAAAATCCATTAAATTAATTTTTCTGTTCCTCTTATTCTTTATTGTATGTTGAGATTAATTTTTTTATGAGGGAGTAGGAAAGGAGGGATGAAAGCTCCTTTGTCAGATGCATAAAGGGGCAGTCATCTTTTGTGTGTAAGGGTGTTGTTTTTTTTTTAATCAAATCTTCAATTTTCTTCTCTTTTAAGTTGAATATGTTATCATGACTGCAAACTTTCACACTCCTATTGTCATAAACAATCATCTAATAACCTTTAGAGCTTTGGCATTTTCCAGCCTGGCAGCCAAAGGAATGTGTGAAGACAGTGACTTAAATTGCATTGCAATACGCAGTTAGCCTGTCCTTTTCTGCAAATACCTTACAGTATTTTAAAAACCACATGCATGCAGCAGTGGATGATGTTTAAGAATTAACATCACCTTTGATTACTGTTTGAGAAGACAAGCAGCTGCGTTGTGCTGGAGGTAAGAAACAAGATGCTGCTGAACTCTGCAGCTTCCTGAGCTGAGAGCTTGAGGGGCTAGGAGGGGGAGGATGGATCTAGGGGACACCTGCATAGAGGTGTGGAGCCTGAAGGAAAACTGGAGGGATTCACCGAACACCAAACACTAGCTGGTGGTTAGACAGGGTCTGCTGTCTCTTAGCCTTACCCTGATACCACTGTCACTCTCTTAGAGGTTCAGCTTTATGCTACATTCAAGTGTTTCCAGGTGGTTTAGATCTAGCTGTGTAGGGGTAGATCGCAAGTGGCACAAAGAACTGGTTGTCAGACCTGGGGAGGTATCACTAGGGAATGGGACCACAACCCACAGAAATCAGGGAATGGTGTCTCTCTTTCCCTCAGCCTCTAGTGTGTTTTTGATGAGATTAGGTGAATGCTTTAAGAGGTTGGGTATTCCTGTGCAATGTATGAACTTTTTCCCCCCCCAGGATGTTTTAAAGAGGCAAACATAAAAATACTATTTGGGGACTTTGTGCAATGACTCCTTGTTCATTTAGAATCATAGAATGGCAAGGGTTGGAAGGGACCCCAAGGATCATAAAGCTCCAACTCCCCTGCCACAGGCAGCGCCACCAACCTCAGGCCTGGATCTACACAAGGTTGCCCAGGGCCCCATCCAACCTGGCCTTGAACACTTCCAGGGATGGGGCATCCACCACCTCTCTGGGCAGCCTATTCCAGCACCTCATCACTCTGTCTGTAAAAAACCTCTCCCTAATATCCAATCTAAACCTTCCTTCCTTCAGCTTTAATCCATTCCCCCTTGTCCTGCCATTATCTGCCCTTTTAAAAAGTTGATTCCCCTCCTGTTTGTATACTCCCTTCAGGTGCTGGAAGGCTGCAATGAGGTCCCCCGCAGCCTTCTCTTCTCCAGGCTGAACAAGCCCAGCTCCCTCAGCCTCTCCTTGTAGGGCATCATTTAAAAGTGTTAATTCAACTTGAAATTATTCAGTATGGCAAGAGGGTAGGGGAACTCCATCAGTAGATAGTAACATTGCTTTTGTTGCAGTGGTTTTCCAGTACAGCTAATATTTACCTGTACTTCAGTGTATCCCCCCTCCATGCTCCCCCAGATGCTGTCAGCTACTTCCAAGCTTAGGAAAGGGATTCAAGTTACCAGTACCAGGTTCTGAACTTTTAGTCAAGGAGTCCTCACAAGTTGCTATGAGTCATGTGAGCCATGCTAACTCCCCATGTTTGCTAGCTCCCCATGTTTATGCTCTAAACTCCTAACTGCTGTGCATCTCCTTTAGACTACTGCAAACAGTGCACAAATGCAATGCAAATCTTTGGATGCAAACAGTTAATCCTTTTGCTGTGGTATTTGAAACTGATGTCACCTGCTGGTACTTACCAATGCCATGTTGCCAGTGATTGTTCTTCTACAGCCTTTCAAGCAGAATAAGAATATTCTGCTTCAGTCTAAATCTGAGAGATTCATTTAACCTGCTTTGCATATAGGGCTGGGTTTGGGTTAGCCCACTGACTTAGCTGGAAGGATATTAGTGTTTCCTACCTTTGGAGCCATAGTAAAGGGACAATGACACTACAGATACATGCAGAATACTTCTTTGTAAAGCATGTGATTTGTCACCAGTTCATATATTTTACATCAATACAGGTTAAAGAGGTTAAAGTGTGTAAAAGTGCTCAAGGAGGTCCAAGCTATGCTATCAGGTTTGGTTTGTACTTTTCACAACCATGGTAGAAGAGTTCTTAAATGGTGTCCCAGCAATGTCTTTAAGTGTGGACAAAGGCACAGTGTTGATTCCTCCACCTCATCTAGCTTTGATTATTTTCATTATCTCTGCTTAATAAGAAACCAGCCTTATCAGGCACTGCAGTATTTTCTTGCTATGATTCTGAATGCAACTGAATGAGTTTTAAGCTATCTTCAAGCACACAATTCTATGCAAGAAAGATTTATCTCTAACCATTCAACAAGCCCAGCCAAACATCTTCCTAAGGCAGGGTCCCAAAATGGCTAGCTGATGGTCTTTCATTTTTATTTTTCTCCACTCTGTGTGCTATACTGTACTGGTAGTATTCTGGCACTCAAACTGCATTTCACAGTTCAAAAGGCAGATTTCATTTTATTTTCCTATTTGTTTTCTCAAATGACAAACTTGCCATCAATCTTTCTCTTTAAAATACTCAAATTGAACCCTAGAAGCTGTATTTTCACAGCTAAAAGTTGGGGTTTTTTAAAATTTAAACAGAATTTGATGGCACAGTATTTAATGCCACATAGGAGTATAGCTGTTAAAGGTTTTTCCTCACTTCCTTCCCCCTTTAAAGTTCTGGAAGCAAGCATTATAAGTAGCAGTAATCTGGAAGACATTTTTTCAAATAACTTATTAAAATTCCTAATTCTTCCATTATTTTGTATTTCTATATATGAAACACATTATTAAAAAGTTGATTTATGCCAAGAAGTAGCAGATCTCTTGGCAAAATAATTTCAATTTCACATAATTATTAAAAAAATAGTCTGAAATAATGATGTAAACCAATTATGAACAGAGGAGCATACTCAAGCCAGAGCCTTGCAGGGAGGTGGTGGTTTTAGTAATAAGAGTAATTTAAACGTTGGAAGAACCTACTATGGATGTAGTGGATTTATTGTTGTAAGTCTTCTTCATAACTTCTGTCTCTCTAAAAGTCTTTCCTATCACTCAGTGATAAATCATAGGGTTGCTTTAAAATTCAGGTGAGAGATGATTTGCTTTCTGGTGCCAAATATCAAACTTCTGTTCACATTGATTCTTTCTGCCCTTAAGATAAGAATCTGGTTGTGGAATTAGGACTTAAAAATGCTTTGTTTTCCTCAACACTGCTATCTGTGTCAGGCTTTGGGTAGTCTATGTTGTATTCTACACTTGTTATAATGCCTTATGTGGGCATTGGTGTGATTAATATCCCTTTTGCAGCTCTGGGCGGCAGAGTGGGGGTGTGTGGGAATGAAGTTGAGGAAAAGCTTGGCACATTGCACTGCTTGGGTGTTGGACCAGGGGAGATCTGATGATTTAGCAATGATGATATAAGAAACCAGAAAATTACTTCTACAGTGATTCATTTTCTCATCTCTGACAGCCATAGAAACAGACCTGGGAGCCTGTATTTATAGTTTCTACTCTTTTTCTGTGTCTATAGTAAATTGGTTAATAAAATGTGCAAACAAGTCTCCCTTAAAGTCTGCTGACTTCTAAAGTGACAAGAGATTTGTGGATGTGTATATATGTATGTATGTTTCCTCCCTATTGTTTTGACAAATTATTCCATAAATGTTTCTGCAGCTCTGTTTTTCACTAGTTGTGCTTTGCTGGTTACAGTGAAGTCAAAGAAGCTGACTCAGAGTCAGCATTTTGTTTATGGGACTATGCCACACAGGGCTATGGGAAAGATAAAAACACCAAAAAATTCTCTATATACGTTGTCATCAAAGTCTTACAAAGCATCACAAAACCAAATGTGTTTAAGTCAGGTCTCTGAGAGTGTTCTGGGGTGTGGGGAGAGGGCACTAATGACTTGCTCACACTTATACATGGCAATAGTGTCCCATTTTAGACCTGAATCTGTCATCTTTGAGAAAAGGCTGTTTTAAAGTGCAAGGAGTCCGAAGAGTGTTTGTGGGTTGTGTTTGGGTTTTTTTTCCTGTCTGCTTCTGTACATCATTTAATTCTCCTTATGTTAATGAATCTTAAGTAAAATACAAACAGCATGCAGACTGCAGTAGCTGAAAAAATGTTGTCTGGTATAGGTTTTTAAAAGAAAAAGCAGTTTTAGGAAGGGCTGGTATATCTTTGAGAGACTGTAGTCTGCCAGTTTCTGAGTATCATAGCCCTGTCAGATGCTGTTCGTGAATCAGAAGAGAGATGGGAGTGCTGTTAAAAGGGCTAATTCTAAAAGATGGTGTACATGCAAGATGAATTTTGAATGATGAGGTAAAACTCTGCTTCAGGTCACTGGTGCTTGTATGAAGTCTCGTCAGTGTTGTGCACTGGAGTGAATTTGCTGGTGCCAGAAGCTCGTTGTGCATTTGGATAACATGCTGCAGAAGCAAGCTTGTAGGTTAGCTGTCAACTCAGGGTATGCTCAACTGCCCCTGGGGCCTTGCAGTGAGGGATGCATATGCTGGCTGAGGGCTTTATGCTAGGTGTGGCATGAAAAGAAGCTGTGATTCAGTAATCCTTGAATAAAACAAAGTACCTCACCCCAGGATGCCATGGAAGTGTAGAGACTTGATATGATTTTAAATAAAACCAAACCAAAATAAAGAAAACCATCCTTAAAACCTGAAAAAGTCTGTTTATCCTCTGAATTCCTCTCCCTTCCTCCCAGGTTCTTGCTTTGGCTTCTGCTCTAGAAAGTCTGCAATTGCCCTTGCTCAGGCAGAAGAGGTGAGTGTAAAACACCAGTGAGTGCCCTTGACCCTGTCAGACAGGCATATGAATGCCCATTATATATCAAACACCAGCTTCTCAGCTCTGTGCAGTATTTGAATGGTATGCTCTGAATGCCACTAGTGCTGGTATTGCATCTCTTATTCAAAGTGTATGTAGATAATGGTTATAGAATAGTACATGGCTGGTAAAGTAGCTGTTGTTACTAAGGCGTTTCCAACACTATTGAATTGCATTGCCTTTAGACAGACTAACAGCAGGGAGAACTGCTTCTAATTCTCACAGTAATAGGATTCTCAGTGTGGTCATGCATGAATTGACCTTTCCTTCCCATTGGCAGTGCATTGCTTGCTTTGCAGCGCTATCATTAGGGCACCTTGAATACAAGTTGGAAAGGTGAAATGGGGGATTTGAAAGTGGGGATCTGGAAATATTGGTGTGGATACTTAAAAATGGGTAGAATGGAAGGAAATGCCAGGAAGTCCTTGTTTTAACCTATTTCCCCTCCATGAAAGGTGCCAGTGTACCTCTGAAGTGCTCATATGGGAGGTACCCATCCCAGCAGGTTCTGCCTTTTTAAAGGAGCGTATGGTTATCATCCTTTGTATTCAATCACTGTGCATGCTTTCTCAGTTCAAGTTCAGCCACCTCTTGCCCACTCATGCAAGTCCTTTAGATTAGTTAATTCATTGCCCTTATTGAATGTCATTCTGAAATTAAAAGGCTGGCACATGAAGGCTTCAATGCAGGACCTTTGCTGGGCCTATTTGTTGAGTGGTCTAGACCTTTTAATGGAGTTACTGATTTGCTCTGTTCTGTCTGGCATGGTCCGGTCTCATGTGTCTCAAGAAACTTGGTTACAAGAAGAGGAAAATATTAAACCTGTTCTAATTTAATAATCTATGTTCAGAAAAGGGTAAAATTGCTATTTAGGTAAGTAGATAATAAGAAACCAATTTTTAAAGGAATTACTAAGTCTGCAAATACGCTCTGGCAATTTTTCATGGTAAATTCAAGTATTAAGGTAATAATACAGTTTTGATTTTTATATGGTGGATTTTACAGTTCTGCTTTATTCTCTAGAAAAGGGTGAAGTGCTGTACAACAGTCATCCTGTGAAGTTTGCTGTGGTTATTTGAGAATGCACTCAGCCCCATAGACTGTAATACAGAGGCAGTACACCCTTTTGGGGGGAAGGGGACTGTGTTGTTTGCTTGGTGCTGTGAAGAATGGAAAAGAAAAATCTTTCTGAAACTCCTACATGATATATAGATTGAATATCTGGGAGTTAAAAAAGATAGTAATGAATATAAGCCACCTAATAAAGACTGCGAAACACTATAAGGCCTCTGAGTGTCTGCTTGTGTAAACACCCTTTCCTATATATACACTGGAAACTGATTGGACAATTGTTTGCTGTGGCTAAAATTATTGCTGTTACTATATTGGGTTGGAAATACTGTATTACTGACAGCTCAAGTGGTAAATTTATATGTGACCTCTGAAATTGAAGGTCCAAAATGAAGAACCATCTTTTCAGCATGTCATTTGGAGGATATGTCGTCTTCCTCATGGCTGGTTTTAGTAATTGGGGTGATTAAAAAAACCAGAACAACAAAAACTCCTGCAAATAAGATTGCTGATTTGCTGAAGCTCTGTTAGGAAGTTGCACTGTGAGTTTTAAAATTTGATTTTCTGCAATCCAGTTCCACTGACCTATCCTTCAGAACAACCTTCTCTGATCTAAGGTAATGGTAAGAGAAAAGCTGATGCCAAGAATCTATGACGTTAAGTAATTGCCTGATTCCTGTATCTCTATTAGTAAAAATCAGTGTGAAGCTAGGTATCAAAATGGTGTGGAGCTGTCCCTAATTCTATATTTAGGGTTACCTTTTTTAATTAGCAGTTACCTGAAGCTAATAGCATCAGGGTTGTATCTAGACCAGTACTGAGGTATGCATCACTGTACCTCAAGCTGTGAACAGAACAGGAGGTAAGTACTAGGTATAGGAGCCAAGTAGCTTAATCATAGAATCATAGAACTGTAGGGGTTGGAAGGGACCTCGAGAGATCATCGGGTCCAACCCCCCTGCCAAAGCAGCTCCCTAGCTCATACTGCACAGACAGGCGTCCAGACGGGTCTTGAATATCTCCAGAGAAGGAGACTCCACCACCTCCCTGGGCAGCCTGTCCCAGGGCTCTGGCACCCTCACTGGCAAAAAGTTCCTCTGCATGTTGGTGCAGAACTTCCTGTGCTCCAACTTGCAGCCATTGCCCCTTGTCCTATCCCCACAGACCACTGAAAAGGGGCTGGCTGATTCCCCCTGCATCCCCTGCTTCAGGTAATTATAGACATTAATTAGGTCCCCCCTTAGTCTCCTCTTCTCAAGGCTGAAGAGTCCCAACTTCCTCAGCCTATCCTCATAGGGGAGATGCTCCAGGCCCCTAATCATCTTCGTAGCCCTTCTCTGGACTCTCTCCAGGTGATGACTGTTAACTGTTATTGTGAGATCCTGTTACAGAAGTTCTCTCTTGTTTAAATTGGAGGAAGAATGTGAAAAATTGCAAGCAACATGTAGCTTGATTCCATGGATTTCCACAATGTAACCATTTTCAAGATGACCATCCTTTTTGGGACTGTACTTGTGCTAGCATGCTGGGAGACTTACAGAAGTGTAGAAGTCCTGGATCAGAATGTGCAAATTTTATTATGTCAAGAAATATGTTGAGTTATTGAATACAAAAAACATTCAGCAATTGCTCATTGAACAATGCATAAAGCATGGAGGGGCTCTGCTTTAACATGCTTTGGAGACTTCATCTTGATAGACATTAAAGTAACTCTTTTTTATAAGTTTTTAATGATGAAAGGTAGCTATATTAATATTCCCACTTTGCCTACCTAACTCCTTGTTTTTGCCATTCCTCCACACTTATGTGTAAGCAGCACTTAAAGCTCACAGATCTTCTGGCTGCCCACTGTGTGACAAAGGCTTTTTAATGCTTTTCTCAGTTTTCACTGTGACTCTCAAGTCTGGCAGGATAGAGTTGGTAGAACAGAAAGTATGTAGGCTCCTCAAAGTTAGTTCCATCCTCATTTCCTGAAGGTGCTTTTATTTGGAAAATATTTGGTGTTTGCTTGTTTTCAAGCAGCCTTTCTTGAATGCAAATGCCTGGATAAACATTCTGGTAATCCTAGTTTTAGTTATTTAACCTAGGACAATAATTAGGTCTTGTGTGCTTTAAAAAAATCTCATCTTGTGCAGGCACATGTGGCTGAATAATAGATGCAGAAAGTAAATAGGAAACCTCAGCAAACGGTATCACACAGTGCAAAGACAGAAATATATCTGCTATACAGACTTAGTGTAGGATCATTGCTATCTCATACATCACAACTAGTACAAAGCTGGTAAGAACAGGGAAGTACATGGCTTTACCCCAAAGCTATATATAAACCTGTATCTTTTCATTCCAGTGCTTTTTAAGGAATGCTTTTTAAGCATGACTGTAAGGTGAAAACATTTTTGCAGTACTGTTGTCTCAATGTGATTTTTTTTTTTTGTAGTAAAGGACTGAGTATTCCCATTGCTGTTGTTAGGATGTTTAATATATTAAGTATTTTCCAGGTCAGCATTAATTTAAATGTATGGTGGCTATGGGTGACAACCTATGCTCTGTACAGGCTTGTGTAATTCACTAATTAGCAGAGGTCTGTTGCTGGCCCCTCCTTGTGGGTGCCAGACACTTACAGTAAATTCAAACACTAGAAAAAGAACTAAACTTTCCATATTATGGATTTTTAATTAAAGCCATTGGGAGTACTGCATGATGCTATGGAGCACATCTGGTACAGCAGCTGCATAAGAAATATTCTTCATGTGAAAGGGTATATTGATCTTTCTAAAGCTTTTCCATTTCTTGAATGGTGTTCCTCTGAAGACACTGAATTACTTTTTGAAGGACAGTGATGATCATAGTGTTTGATTTTTGTTTTTTTATAAATACTATACCCATTACAGATGCATAAGGTGTTTAAATTTTTGTGTGGAAAGAATTAAAGCTATTGGGGATGTAAGTCTGGGTTGAACCATGTGATCAAGAGATGGTGTGAAATGATGATCAATGCTGCCAATGTTTCCTGATGTTGTGGTTTAAACTCAGCGGAAAACTGAGGCCACAAAGGTCAGACCAAAAACCGAAGCCCCCTACCACTTTAAGAGGTGGAGGATGGGCAAACGGAGCTAGCTGCAAAGCCAGAGGAAAAAAAAACCACAGGCTTGCAAGGTTAGGATAAGGATAGTTTACTAAACAACAGGGAAAAGTATGAAAACAACTAACTACAGTGCTATTATTATATACAGTGCAAACCTCTCACCACACTATGCCATTTGAGCCGTGCCCGAACTGATTCAGATTCCCGAACGCAGCACTCCCCGAGCCCAGCACCCCCGAGCACCCCCCTCACCACCTCCTGCCACGCCGATCCCGAAAAAGAGAGAGAGAGAACCCGGAACTCCCACACGCCTGCTCGGACCAGCACTTCCCGTGCCCGGAGCAGGTAGTGATAGGTCTGGAGTCTCCCCCGGAACTGGCACTGCGGCTGCCCAGACCGGGACTTCCCGTGCCTGGGTCCGAAGTCGCCCCTGCAAAAGGGGGGGCAGCCTGTCGGATCATGATGCAATTGGTATGGAATACTCTCAGGGCTAACACAGCCTGCTGCTGGGCTGAACCCAGGACACCTGAACAGGGCAGTTTGAATAAAATAGGGCAGACTCAGTTCAAACGTATCAAATTTCTATGTATTCTTTTGAAGGCAAACTTGGAAATCTGTCATCAATCATGGACACTATGACTGAAAAATAGTTCTAAAATTTTAAAATTATGCTTTTGGACTATTAAAATAATCAATTCTTTGGGTTTGACCACATGACCTCAGATCTTCTCTGCAATTTAAGTTGCTCTGATCCTCCTTTTTTTTTTCTTTTTTTTTTCCTCTCTGGCCAAAACTATTTGGTAGAATTAATTTCAAATTACTTTCTTTTGCATTAAATCCTATTTAGTGAAGAATATACAGCCTATTTAGAGCAGTTGGTTGCATTTTTCCTTCCCCTTAATAGTGATTGTAAATAGAAAGGCACAAATTGAAGGAGGACTGTGCTGCTAAAAAGAGTGTCAATACTGGGGGTGTATAATCAGAAGTTAAGGCGAGATGACGCTTGCATCAGCTAAGAAAAGAGTTCTTTTGTTTGGCACAGATTTGTCATTGCTTGAAATCAATGGTAACTATAAGCTGAGAGAGCATGGGATAGATGAGTGGACAGTGAGGTGGGTTGAGAATTGGCTGTCGGACCGAGCCCAGAGGGTTGTGATCAGTGGAGCAGAGTCTGATGGGAGACCTGTGACTAGTGGTGTTCCCCAGGGCTTGGTGTTGGGTCCAGTCCTGTTTAATATCTTGATGAGGGAATAGCATCCACCCTCAGCAAGTGCCAATGATACAAAGCTGGGAGGAGTGGCTGACATGCAGGAACACTGCGCTGCCATCCAGCCAGACCTGGACAGGCTGGAGAGCTGGGCAGGGAGAAACCAGATGAGATTCAACAAAAGCAAGTGTAGAGTCTTGCACATGGGGAGGAACAACTGCATGTATCAGTACAGGCTGGGGGATGACCTGCTGGAGAAGAGCTCTGTGGAGAAGGACCTGGGGGTCCTGGTAGATGACAGGTTGGCCATGAGCCAGCAGTGTGCCCTGGTGGCTAAGAGAGCCAATGGGATCCTGGGGTGCATCGGGAGGAGTGTGGCCAGCAGGTCAAAGGAGGTGATTCTCCCCCTCTACTCTGCCCTGGTCAGGCCCCACCTGGAGTACTGTGTCCAGTTCTGGGCTCCGTGGTTTAAAAAGGACAGGGATCTCCTGGAGAGAGTCCAGAGAAGGGCTACGAAGATGATTAAGGGCCTGGAACATCTGACCTATGAGGAAAGGCTGAGAGAGCTGGGGCTGTTCAGTCTAGAGAAAAGAAGATTAAGGGGAGACCTAATCAATGTTTATAAATATCTTAAGCATGGGATGCAGGTGAATCAGCCAGCCCCCTTTCAGTGGTCAGTGGAGACAGGACAAGGGGCAATGGCTGCAAGTTGGAGCACAGGAAGTTCTGCACCAACATGTGGAGGAACTTTTTGCCAGTGAGGGTGCCAGAGCCCTGGGACAGGCTGCCCAGGGAGGTGGTGGAGTCTCCTTCCCTGGAGATATTCAAGACCCATCTGGAGGCCTGTCTGTGCAGTATGAGCTAGGGAGCTGCTTTGGCAGGGGGGTTGGACCCCATGATCTCTCGAGGTCCCTTCGAACCCCTACAATTCTGTGATTCTGTGATATCATCATTTTTTGGCCCTACGTTTTTCTCAGTCTTTTATATAACCCATACATTCCTTTAAGTCTGGTAGAAACCTCTCCTTTAAGAGTTATTTCTATAGAGTATGTCAGTAGTGCAATCACCCTAAATTCGTATTTTTTTATATTGAAAATGTAACCCCACTGTTGATATGTTATTAAGGTTTCTGCACTCAAAGGTCAGTTCCCCCTGGAGTCTCCTTTCGTCTGGAAGATGGCATATATTAAAATTTTATAACAGTTCCCATTAGTTCCAATCCTATAATCTTGGGATCAATCTGGCTGCCCTGCTTCACAGCCTATCAAGTGCAGTAAATGCCTTAGGTGAGCAATAAAGAGATTGGAATTAGTCTTCTAAGCAAGACTGATTTGCATAAAGGTGGTGGCAGTTGTGCTGACCAGGTTCCTTTCACCTGAAGTGAAAGCTGCTGCTATCACTTTGACTTAGAAACCAGCAGATCTTATGGAATATGATACAGGAAGTATGGGTGCTACTTTTAACCTAATTTCTTTTATTTTACAATCTGCCCTCTGTTAAGGGGTAGCTAAAGAAATACTCTCTTAGTGTAAGTGTGAATAGGTAACTTCACCAAGCTTTCAAAAGGAAAAGGCTTTCCATTCCCAAAAATGGTATCTCTCTACTTCTCCCTATATATATTTTCTTGGAATTTTGCTCCTCATTTCAGTAATGCAGCCCCTGGGGCAGCTAGAACTGGAGAGTCTCTCCAGTTAAGAAGGGGATCCAGATCATCTAAGAATATACTTGCTTTGATTTTTAGGGAAGATGACCGGCCTGTTGTAGTCTAAGCTCTGTGGGTTAGTGGTTTTGTTGGGAATGGACTTGAGTGCAGAGGCTGGAATTCAACTTGTCCTTCAGTCGCTGTAAAAGGACAGTACTGAACAAATACCTGTGGCTTGAAAAAGTGGATTTCAGATGTTTCTATCAGTAAACTTTAGATAAGGTCAAGGCAATTATTTTTTTTCCTACAGACTTACTCCACTGTGGCTAACACAATGGTCTTGGGTGCCTCTGGAGACCGTTATGCCCCTGGAAATTATTATGTGGACAATAAGATTAGCTTAAAAGCTTGGAGAGCATCACTAAATTTGTATTTTCAGTGTGGGATAAATTTTTCTCAAACAGCATGACTTTTCATAATTGATTGCATTTTTTAAAATGTCAGACAGTGTCCTGCTAAGTTTATTGATGAATGCAATGGGTGAAATGTAATATTAAGGGAAAGAAATAACATAACCTCTAACAAACAAATCACGGTTTTCTTTTAAATCTCTTCTTGTCATGGTCTCTTTGAAGGCTGCTGCAATGTATCTTTGAGAACTAATATTACAGCTCACTGAGTATTTGTGAATGAGTAAGATGTCTGTCCTCTTGGCCAGCTCTTTAAAAGAGAGGATGTTGCCAGGACCAAACCTCCATGATGAAACTATTTGGAATTTGGATAAGCTGTTCCTTTTTACTTTTGTAACAAAGCCAGGCTGTCAAATACCTTAACACTAAAAAGATTTATTGAATTATGCTGTGGTTGTGAAAGGTTTAGATGGCTTCTATCACCACAATTTGAGCTGGGGCTGATTGATCACTTGGTGCTTCTTGGGTAAGCGTGTGAACTACACTGAGTGGTGCTGATTGAGCTGCCAGGTGCTGTTACAGAAACTTGTGACAAATCCAGCATTAGGTGATCCTGTGCTCTTATATAATGTGCTTGATTGAGTTAGTTATTTTTTGTGATGTTTGGGCGTTTTTTTTAGTTGGAGGAGGGGAGAGAATATCTTTACAGCTTTCTCACTTCATCACAGAATGTAAGGGCTTGGAAGGGACCAGAGTAAAGTTTTTTCTTATGTTCATGTGGAACCTCCTGTGCTCCAGCTTGCACCCATTGCCCCTTGTCCTATCATAGGACATCACTGAAGAGCCTGGCTCCGTCGTCCTGACACTCACCCTTCGCATACTTGCAGACATTGTTGGGGTCACTCCTTGGTCTCCTCTAGGTTAAGAAACCCAGTTCCTTCAGCCTGTTGTCATAAAGAAGATGCTCCAGTCCCGTAATTCTCTTAGTGGCCCTGTGCTGGACTTTTACAAGTAGTTCCTTGCCCTTGAATTGTGGGGCCTAGAACTGAACACAATATTCCAGATGTGGTCTCACAAAGGTAGAATAGATGGGGAGAGAACATCTATGGACCTACTAACTGTGCCTCTCCTATACCCCAGGATGCCATTGGCCTTCTTGGCCACAAGGGCACCTTGCTGGTTATCCTGCTGTCCACCAGGACCCACAGGTCTCTTTCCCCTATGCTGCTCTCCAACAGGTCCATCCTCAACCTATACTGGTACCTGGGGTTGTTCTTCCCCAGATGCAAGATTCTATGCTTGCCTTTGTTATATTTCATTAAATTTTTCCCTGCCCAGCATTCCAGCCTGCCCATATCTCACTGGATGGCAGCACAGCCTTCTGGTGTGTCAGCCACTCCTCCCAGTTTGGTGTCATCAGCAAACTTGCTGATGGTGCACTCTATTCCATCATCCAGGTTGTTGATGAATATATTGAATATCACTGGTCCCAGTTCCAAGCCCTGAAGGACTCCACTAGATACAGGCCCCTCCACTAGATACAGGCCCCTCCAGCTAGACATTGTCCCATTGACCACAACTCTGACTTCTCTCCTTCAGCCAATTTACAATCCATGTCACTACCTGATCCTCCACACCACACTTCTTCAGTTTAGTCACAGGATGAGGGAGATGATGTCAAATGCTTTCCTGAGATCAAAGTAAGCCATGTCCACTGCCCTACCATCATCTATCCACCTGGTTACGTCTTCATAGAAGGCTATCAGGTTGGTCAGATGTGACTTTGCCTTGGTGAAACCATGCTGACTGCTCCTAATGACCCTCTTATTCTTGATGTGCCTAGAGCCTGCATCGAGGATAAGTTGTTCCATCACCTTACCAGGGTTTGAGGTGAGGCTGACCAGTCTGTAGTTACCCAAGTCATCTTCTTGTCCTTTCTGAAGACTGGAGTGACATTTGCTCCAGACCTCAGGCACCTCTCCTGTTTCCCACAACTTACCAGATATGATGGAGAGTGGTCTAGCAATGACTTCATGCAGGTATTGAGTTTGCCCTGCAAAATAAACCACTGTGGCAAGTGACTTCTGTCTTGTTCTCCACTTCTATGTCTATATATAACTCTATACCAGCAACCTTCCGTTCTCGTGGATAAAGGAATAATTAGGAAAACCAAAAGACAGACATGTGGATTACATTAAACACTTAATATCTTCAGAATGTGGATTCCCTTTCACAGTGTCCTCTGTAAATTGAGTCACATGAAATTATTTCAGGCAGTAATGCCAGCAGAAGTTCATCTTGGTGGATGCTGAAAGTGAGTTTAAATGTTGTTTTAAAATATAGAAACTGTAAACTCCAAGGGATTGGTTATCTTGATGTGTTTGGTGGGGGAAACAAATGCCTCTCTTAATGTAGGCATAACCTAATGTTAATCTAAAACTTGTTTTCTTGGAATGCATGCTTTTCTGTCACTGTTTTGCATCCCTTTACACACTAAAGAGAAGACTGATTTTTGTGAAGGTCACCTAACAGTTCACACTGCAGTACTCCAGTCTGAATTGCTTGCTGACTTTGATAAACTTTTATGATGGAATTTTTGCTCTATACTGTGTGAAACTTCCTAACTGCAAAGGAAAGTCAGAACATCCTTCAAGGTTCCAAGAAAGTGACACTTTAATACCTATTTTAAAATAATAAAGTACAGTGGTCTTTTCTTTGAACAAGACTAGGTTTTTTGTGCTGTAGGTGAGGGAATTAAAATTTGGCAGAGTTTCAATCTTCTGGTCAAAAAACATCAGCTATAAATAGGTGTATATAAGAACTGCTACTGTAGACTAGACTGAAACCCATCAACTCTGAACCTTTGTCAAGTAAGCCAGGGTATCTCATAGCTCTGACTGCTCACCAGACTGTATATGTGTCTTTACTTCAGAGCCACTTAACGTGCTTCAGCTGAGAGTTACAGGGTCAGGTTTGGTGTACAATGGTTGCTTCCCTCACATCCAGTTCGTCTACTTCATAGAATAGTTTGGGTTGGAAGGGACTTCTAAAGGCCATTGTCCTGGGTTTGGCTAGGATAGAGTTAATTTTCTTTCTGGTAGCCAATGTAGTGCTGTGTTTGGGATTTAGGTGGAGAATACTGTTGATAACACACTGATGGTTTAGTTGTTGCCAAGCAGACAAGGACTTTTCAGCTTCTCGTGCTGCCCTGCTAATGAGAAGGCAGGGCGGGGGGTACCCAGGAAACTGGGAGGGGACACAACCAGGATCAGTGACTGAAAGTAACCAAATGAAGTATTCCATACCATGACATCATGCTCAGCATAGAGGGTGTTTGGTGGTGGAGGAGTGTGCAGCTCCAGGACAGGTCCCTTGGGGATAGTCTGGCTTTGGGATGTCTCTGAGCTGTACAGTCAGAGTTGCATGATTCTGTGAGAAACTGCATTGTGTATCACCAGTATATATTTGTATATTTCCTACAAAGTCCTGTTCTGGCTATTTCTATGTCCCTTTGCTGTCCCACTAAACTATCCTTATTGCAACCCTGAGGTCTGCTTTTCTCTGTTCTTTTCTTCCTTGCCCCCGCCCCCATTATGGGTGAGGAGTGAGCAAGTGGCATGTGGTGCTCTGCTGGCTGGGGCTAAATCACAACAGTCACTTAGTCCAAACCCTCTTGCAGTGAGCGTGGACATTTTTCACTAGACCGAGTTGCTCAGAGCCCTACTCAATTTGATCTTGAATGTTTGCAGGGATGGGCACCTCTCTGCACAACCTGTTCCAGTGTTTCTCTACCCTCATCATAAAAATAAGTTTGTTCCTACTCTGAACTTGGAACTCCTTTAGCTTAAAACCATTACCCCTTGTCCTATCAAAACAGGCCTTACTAAAAAGTCTGTCCCTATCTTTCTTCTAAGCCTTCTTTAAGTACTGAAAGGCCACGATAAGGTCTCCCCAGAGATCTCATTCTTTCTTCACAGAAGAGGTGCTCCAGCCCTCTGATTGTCTTCATGGCCCTTCTTTGGACTTGTTCCAACATGTCCATGTCTTTCCTGTGCTGAGGACTCCAGAGCTGGTTGCAAGTACTCTAGGTGGGGTCTCACCAGAGTGGAACAGAAGGGCAGAATCATCTCCCTTGACCTGCTGGGATGTTTCTTTTAGTGCAGTCCTGGATATGGTTGGCTTTTAGGACTGCACACATCCATTGTCAGCTCATGTTCAGCTTTTTGGACATCAGCACCTCCAAGTCTTTCTCCTCTGCGGGGCTGATCTCCATTGCCCAGGTTGTATTGATACAGGCAATTATCCCAACCTATGTGCAGGACCTTGCACTTGGCCTTGTTGAACCTCTTGAGATTCATATGGGCCAACTTCTAGAGGTTGTCCAGGTCCTCCTGCATGGCATCCTGTCCCTCAGGTATGTTGGCTGCACTTCTCAGCTTGGTGTTGATGGTAAACTTGCTGAGGGTGCATTTGATCTCACTATCTATGTCACTGATGAAGATATTAAGCAATACTGGTCCCACTATGGTCCCCTGAGGGACTTGTCGCTGATCTCCATCTGGACATTGACCACTTATCTCTGCATGTGACTAACCAACCTATTTTTCACCCACCAAACAGTTCATCCACCAAATCCATATGTCTTGAATTTAGAAAGAAGGGTGGTGTGGGGGACAGTGACTAAAAGCCTTATAGAAGGCCTGAGAGATGGTATCTGTAGCTATTCCAGGTCCAGTGATGTGTTCATTCCATCATAGAAGTCCACTAGATTGGCCAGGCAGGACTTGCCTTTGGTGAAACTGTTCTGGCTGTCTCAAATTGCCTCCCTATCCTCCATGTGCCTCAGCATAGCTTCTAGGAGAAATTGTGCCATGATTTTTCCAGGTGCAGAGGTGAGGCTGTGACAGGTCAGTAGTTCTCATGGTCTTCCTTTCTACCCTTTAAGAATGGGTGTAATGTTTCCCTTTTTCAAGTTACAAATGACCATCTCCTGGGTGGTGTTAGTCCAAATGGAGAGCAGAAATTAAGATGGAGCTAAGGGTAGAAAAGAGAACAGGGTAGGCTTAAGTGGCAGAAAACAGAAGGGATGAATAAGTGATACAAATATAGCAGTACTACAGTCTAGAATGGGACCTGAGTTTCTTTTTCTTTTAATTGTTCCACATCTCCCAGTGAAATAAGCTTTCCTTAATTAAGTCCTCACCCCCCATCACTTCTGCTCTTGCTATGGCAGAAGAATTTTTGCATCATGACAAAGATCTGAGTTGTACTCTTGTGTAATATGAACTGAAAGTGGATAAGCAAAGCTCCTCTGTACAGACAGAACCCACTACCACAGGCAATGTTTTCTCACAGCCTTTGCTTTGCTGTGACCTACGGTAGATAGGAAAGTCTGCTACTGCAGTGTTCCACTTCAGCTTGAAAGGCAGGTATCTATGCAAGAAAAACCTCTCCATCTCATTGATGTCTATGTTTGGTACCATCTAAGCATTTGTTGGAATGAATTGTCTGCTTATGGTTTCCTTTCTAAATAACTGGCGTATTTCATGTAGCTCTCCCCTTTGGAAAGCAAATCCAAGCACTAGAGGATTAGGGAATGCTAGTAAAATACATGCTGTATGGATTTTAATAGAGCCTCATAGTTCGTGTGTGTTATGACATTGCCTTTTATAAAGTGGTTATACACCTCTTATCCTGTGACAGTCCTGCATCAGGACAGACTTGGGCATGTTAAGTGGCAGTTTTACTACTCTCTTTGAGAGCGTATGGGTTTGCAGATTACTCTGTAGCTTTCCTGCACCAAAGATCAAATGCTGCAAAAGCAAGTGGCTACAGGGCCTCTAGGTCCCTTTGAAGTAAATGGCATCTTTGTGTTGTCCTCAGTACCTTTATAGACTGGACTTCAAATTGAGACAAAACTTGGAGTGGGTTGTCTTCCTTCTCCAATGACTTAATTGATGGGAAGACACGTGGAAGAAATGCTTCAGTGCAGCTCGATTAGTTTTTGAAGTGGTTTGTTATTTTTCAGACACACAATAATACAGAACAAGGTGGTTGTGTGCTCTGTTTTTTAACAATTTGTCTGAACGCTTCACCATTCAAGTGTGATCCTTGATGTAACTCATTAGACTCCTCCTCAGGTGGAAAAACATCCTAAATAGTAAAGATTTATCTTCCAATCTAGTAATGCAATTTACAGTGTTGTAAAGGATCTAAAATTAGGTGAAAAATCAATTCCTTTTTATAATCAAGGGAATTGCAAAGAAGAAAGCATTTGGTAGTGCAAGCTGTGTGTAATTGTGATTGAAGATTCACAAAACTTCAGCCTTAGGATATCACTTGAGAGCATTTTAAGAGTCTTAGAAATCTTCATACTTGTACTGCTTACCTTTTAATCAAAGAATGCTAATATTAAAACCCATGAAGTTATTTTAATCTGGTTGAAAAACACTTAGTGAAAGCAAGTCGTTCCTCTGACACGTGGTTACCCCTTTCACATGTATGTTGCAAATTCACTGTAAGGGTCTAATCTGCTTTCTCAGCGTGTGGCAGCTTTGCTAGCAGGAATACTCATGTAATGAGAGAAGGCTCTGGTTTGGAGAGCCACTGGGATCCTGCAGAAAAGCTGGGCAAATGCCACTCTAGCCATTAAATGATTATAACTGAGTGAATAGTTTTGAGGGGTACTTTATATAATGAGTGCTTGTGTCTCTCCCTGTGTTTGCAGAATGTCTGTGAAGGTGTTAATGTGCTTGATGCATTTGCTCTTCAATAAAATTTAAGTTGCCAACAACATTCTTCAGTAAATATATTGATTTCCATTTTTATTTCACACTTGTAACCATCCAGAGCATATTTCTTCTTTCTGATTTGACCTTATGTAACCAAAATCTCATGGCAAGAGGATTTTTTTGAGTAACACAGAAAATGCTTTCTTTATTAAAGTTTTGTCCCTTGTTGATCTGAAGGGGAAGTGTGGGGAGATCTCTTCCCTTTTTAGAGTGAAGATAGGTGGGCCTTGTATAATGATGATCATTTGTATTAATCATCACCTTTTTTGGAGCAGCTGCAGATAATTGTGCAGGGAAGTTTACTGGATACATTTGACTCAGCAGTCCAGATCTTTCTTCTTTCTTTTGCCAGCTGAATGAATCCTAGCCCAACTCAAAGAGCATCTGCTCAGATTGGAGATGGAGAATGTTACTACCACACTGTGCGCGTCCTCTGTCTTCCACCTCTCATCCATTAAATCTCCCTCAAGAGCAGCAGAGTCAGCTGCCCATAGCTGGCAATGTGAGTGATGTTGTAGTATTGCCAAAAAAGGTTGGGAAGCTGGCCAAGGTGGAGACAAGACAGGATCGCTGTGTTAAGTTTGGCAAAGAAAAATAAATACAAAGGGGAAGTCAGAGGTAGATGGTTTTGAAAAATAGTTTCATGAGAACTGCTGCTTGCTGGTTCCTACCTTCTAAAGAGTCTCAATCCTGCAGCATACTAAATGCCTGAAGTCCCACTAAGGGGATGCTTAGGGGCAGAAACTCTATGCTGTGAAAGAGTGACTAATGATCTATGTCCTTTTCTTTCCTCTCTCACGGCTTTTGTGGTTCTCCTTGACTGTGCTAGTGCCACAGTGACAATAACTGCCCCACTAAACACCACAGAATAACACAACTAAGGGCATTAAAATGTGCATACCTTTGGTAAAGTACTACCTGTGTCACATGTGAACTTCTGGCTCTGGAGGTGATAGGATTTTGAGTGTGGTCAATCTGGCTGTGGGTTGGGTGTAGAACTTCTCAACCACTCGAACTTCATTGTCTCCCCAAGAGGGAAGCAGCTGGTCTGTTTTGATTATCATCCAGATGAGCTATAGGTTGTGCCATGTGCCTCTTTTCTTTAGAATGAGGTACAGAGCATGTAGGTAGAGCTATTGTGTTAGCTGTAGAGAACACAGCGAGTATCCCGAATCTTTCCCTCGGGATAGAACATTGAGTACTGTTAAAAAGCATAGCTGCTCCTCATTTTCATGGGAGCCCTGTTCAGTTACAGCATGTAGGCTCCACAGTATCTGCCTCTGAAGATGAGTGATGCATGGGATTTTCATTTAGGCTATATTTTGTTTGGTTTTTGAGTTATTTGATGTTTGGGGATGCCTAGTTCTCAGGCATGCTGAGAAGCTGAGGTGCAGTTTGAGGTGTAGTTTAAATCACCTTACACTTTAGGTAGCCTATTTCAGCCTTTCAGAACAAAAAGTATTGTACTGCCAAAATACAAAGAAGTACTCAGTTCCTTTTGATGGCAGGTCCCAATTTTGCTGATTGGTAAGTGGTAAGTACTTGCCAGTGTAGTCCTAGGTAAGGTAAGGACAGACAATTAAGCCAAGGCTTAGATTGAAATGGTTTCTCCTTTCCTGTAAACCCTTGGGTTTGTTCTCAGGTTGTTAGTGAAGTAATGCAGTTTAATGCATTGGTGTTCATATGCACTGTTGTGGTCTTGTATTGAAAGCAATAAAAAGGCATTGGAATGACAGACCAGATCTGAGTTCCTCCTTCTCAGGGCCTCTGGTGTGTGAGGTGAGGAATTTTTCAGCCCATGAGTGCTTATAGGGGTATTATCAATGTCCCTTGCTCTTAAGCCATTATAAATAAAGGATTAGCATTTCCTGAGAGATAACACTGCAAAGATATGGATTAAATAAAGCATTTTTTATGGCAAAAATTTAAAGGCCTGAGTACTGAGTGATAAATTCAGTGATATTTGGTGAAACTATTTTGAGTTTTCTTGCAGTCAGAGTAAAAAGATGATCTTGTGGCCTTTTAACCTTTATTAGGCTAAACTTAGTGTAATCAGAAATACAATTTTATTTTTTTTTAACTTAAAGGTGCTTTTGAGGAAACATTTTCTGCTCTTTTTTGGCAGAAAACTTTTGTGGCCTATCTAGTTCTAAGGATGGTATGACTTGTCTGTAGATGGGGAGAACAAAATCAAGTTTTGATGTCTTTGAGCTTTCATCTTGTTGTTAGGGGAGTTTGCAGCTATTGTTTTGAAAAGAATACAAAGTAGAGAAGAAATTTCAAAGGTAAGAAATTGAAGATGACAATACTGGAAATTAGGCTGTAGAAAATGCAGCTTTACTCTGTGGTGACTTTTTGGTTGTTGTTTTAACTCCTAAGGAAAGGCAAGGCCAGTATCTTAGTTCCAACAAAGCTAAATGTTCCAATCTGTGTGGCAAATAAGAAAACCATGATCCTGTATGGAAAGCTAAGAGCCTTTATTAGAGTCTATATCAGTAAGTTTGTTTCCAAACCTTTTTGTTAGTGGTTGCAAGCACAAAGTACTTATTTACACGAAGCAGATGAGCAGGCACTTTTTTATTTCCTCACTGGGAAACATGGGGTTTAGCTCCACCAAACATGTTTTTGAAGTTAATTACAAATCATAGCATATTTATACTTTTTTTTTTTTTTTTTGCTGAGTCACTGTTTAAAATTGCATATAAGTGTTGCTTCTTAATTTGACCTTTACAATGATTAGCTTTCAGTTACTTCATTTTATCAATATTCCTATTCTACTAAAATCATTGGCTGGCTTTACTGCTTACTTTTAATAAGAAGAGGGGAGGGTAATGATTAGCATATTTATGTTATCTCCTGGAAGTCATTATCATATACAAATGTCCTTAACACATGCATGGTTATGTTGAGTGGGGGTCCTCTAGTAGTTGTCAGTAGTCTTCCTCATTGTGTCCACTGATCAAACACAATTCTTGTGTTCTTGTGCATGCTCTTTTCACCTTTGGCTAATCCTCCAGATCCCAACCCTTCCTACTGTAGATAGTCACCCCTGTAGTTGATGTGTAGCCTTACCAATGAGCAGCATTCTTAGCTTACCTATCCTCATTCCTAAGGGCCTCAATATGTACAGTTGCTATAATTTCCTAAAATCAAAATAACCTAGGATTCAAGCTATTTTATTAGGGTAACTGTAACATTTTGGCTTTCCTGAACAATTTTATATAATGGGTAAATTTGAAGTGTTTTCATTTTCAACATCATGTTGAAGTTAAGGCAGCTAATTTTTCCAGCAAATGCCTAAGTTTCCTGCAATAAGAAAGACTAATTTTGATGGGCAGCAGATAGATAAGCTGAGGAAGCACAAAAGAATAATACCCCTAAAATTGCTGTGCAATTTTAATTGAAGTTTTTATTTTAAAATACAGCAGAGAGAAATTATTACACATTTTGAACAATCAGAAGGTAAAAGGAATGTTAAATATTTAATTTTCTCAGTGCAATCTTTGATTGAAGAACATTCTGAGAGGGGAAAAAATTCTCCAGATACCGTATGTCTGAGTTCAAATATGTTCATTGACAGAAAGGAGTTATTCAGGAATTTAAAAAAAAACTTCAAGGAGTGAAAGATAAGGTTTTAAACAGTTTCCTCTATTTATCATGGTATTCTACTAAGTCACCTTTCTCCTCAAAACATCATTATTACAACCCAGACTAAACTTGCATTAATTTGTTTATCTTTCTTGAGCATCCCTTAAAGGAATGCCTGGGAAGTACTACACCCCCATAAAAGATGTTTGTCTCTGTATTAATAGTTATTCTGTAGGCAGTGTGCTAATGAGATGTTTAAGCACTTGCAGATTTGTTTGTAGGGTTCGACTGGCCAAAGTTTCATGGATTGCAAATTGCTTTATGGAAACAGCTCTCTGTTTATATATATCCAAGAATCAAAGAACGGTTTGTTTTGGAAGGGACCTTAAAGATCATTTAGTTCCAACCCCCCCACCATGGGCAGGGTCACTGTCCTCTAGACAGGTTGCCCACAGCCTCATCCAAACTGGCCCTGAACACTGCCAGTGAGGGGGCAGCCACATCTCTGGGCAACTTGATCCAGTGTTTCACTACCCTCACAATAAATAATTTCTTCCTAGTATCTAATCTAAATCTACCCTCTTTTAGTTTAAAGCCATCGCACCCTATCCTATCGCTGCATGCCCTTAGAAACAGTCCCTCTCCAGCTTTCCCATAGGCCCCTTTAAGTATTGCAAGGCCGCTATAATGTCTTCCTAGAGCCTTCTCCAGGATGAACAAGACCAACTCTTCTCAGCCTGTCTTCATAGGAGAAGTACTCCAGCCCTCTGATCATCTTCTGGCCCTCCTCTGGACTTGCTCTAACATGTCCAGATCTTTGATGTGCTGAAGACTCCAGAACTGGACACACTACTCCACCAGATTGGAGCAGAGGGGCAGAATCACCTCTCTCAACCTGCTGGCCACGCTTCTTTTAATGTAGCACAAGGTTTAGTTGGCTTTTAGGACTGCATGCATACATTGTCAGCTCGTGTCCAGCTTTTCAGACAGTACCCCCAAGTCTTTCCCCTCAGCTGAGCTGCTCTCAATCTATTTTCCACTCAGTCTTTATCCATGTTTGGGATTGCTCTGACCCATTGCTCTGACACTTGGCCCTTGTCTTTTTTGAACTTAATGGAATTTCTGATCTTGAAGGAGGTCAGAACCCACCTGGATTGGATCAGCTTGGAGCTAGGGGTTGAAATAGAGACCCCTCTGAGGTCCCTTTCAGTCTAAATTATTCTCATCAGGCAATCTGCCTGCATTAACTGTTTTGAAGACCTAATGCAATTTGACTTTAGCAATACAGTATTTTGTCAGATGTCAAAGAATCAGTGCCTGAGAATTGAAGAGCTCCATTGTGATACTGTTGTCTAGCATGATTTAGGTATATTGAAACTGCTCTAACGTTTTTCTTAGGCAACCTATCTCACTTGGAAACATAATCTTGGCAGAAGTGTAAGTGGGAAAAGATGGTTGTAGATGTGTTTTACTATACATGGAAGCTATGTATCCTATGTATTTGAAGTAATAGCTAAATCAGAAATAGTATGGTAATCACTTGACTGAAATGGTTTTCGTGTTGCAAAATGCCCTTATTCTTGAAAAGGGGCAAATTGAGAGCCAGTACACAGGGTAATTCAGGTAGGAGATATACTTTCATGCCAGACTTTCTAGCTCATTGAAAAAAAATCTCATGAGAAGAATTGAAATTTTCCTCCAGTAAGTATTAAATATTTGTTCATGCTATTTCTACCTTCAATTAAGTTAATGTTTAAGATGTCTCTCTTCTAAGTGCTTCATTTAATAACATATTACACTAGTTAATCGTTTAAAGAATTCTTCAGTGAACTATTGAAATAATTTTCATGTAACATCAGCAAATTAACATCTTTCTTTGATGGATTACTCACACTTAATATCCCAGCTCAGTCTTTGTTGATGTATTTACTTCAAAGTTGAAGCAATTTAGAACGTTAAATGGTGTAACTGTGTATTTCATCTCATTGCAGACTTAGTGCAACAGCAGTCAAGCACCTGGTTGTTGCATAACCCATTTTTTTGTAAATGGCAGAAATAAGTAAACTTTGCCTTTTGGCTCTAGAGGGTAAAAAATGTTATACCTCATTTGCCAGGTCAGATCTGAATTGCTGTAATGTTTGTAGTTGGCCAAGAATGCTTATGACTGAATCAGCAAGATGCTTTTAAAGGACTTAATCTGTTCAGAATGCCTTATACCTTTAGAACATGGAAACATAGGCATCCAGGGCTCAGTTTGATATCACAGATCTATATGAAGAAACATTTAAAAATCTATCACTGAGACTTTGATATTCTGAGGACATGTGTTTACTATAAGCCATGTTCCCCAGTGTTTATTTGTGTGGGTTTTCTGTTGGTTCCTTTCTTCTCCAAGCACCTTTACCTATGGGGACTGCTGACACGAAGAGGAACAAAAATCAAGATCTTGGGTTCCAGACCCATAGAAGTCTTTCAGATTTCTTCTGTCTGAAATACCCTTACACTTATGTAGATTGAGGTATATTCAGAAGCTGTCCATGTAGTTATATGAAATTTTATTATATTTTTGAAAAGTTATTTAAAAATATCTCTGACTATTGGACCTATTTGCACTGGATCAGTGCAGATTGGGGTAAGACACAGATAAACACAGAGTACATATTAAATGCCTTGAATAGTTGGAGTAATCAAAAACCAGATTTAGTATCTTCTGTTGGTACAGTTGCATTTTGCTTACTGTCATGCATATACATATGTCTGAAAATATGTAGGTATAAAACCTGATGGCTATACTTTTAAAGTAAAAATCCAGATATAAATACATGAACAGGGAAGACATTGCTCTCTTTGCTCTGAGCAATAACAACGTTGTAGTGTATTCTCAATTTTGTGTTTTCTTTAGTTCTTGGCAGCTCTTGTAGGTACTTGCAACCCTCAGCTCTACAGAGGCTTCTTCATGGGTTTCTATTCTTCTATGCTCTTAGGAAATATCAATCTCCATGAGAATTTCTGATGTTTCTGTCTTAGAGGTACGGCCAAGAAGGTAGCACTACAAGTTCTTCTCAGTCAAGTGCAGGGTGTGCAGATAGTGTGAAGAGAATGACAGGTACAACCAGATGCTTCAGTGCAGCTTCACACCTTTATTTTTACCAAAATTCTCAAACATTGCTTTTAAACAAAGTGCTGACAGGTCTTCTATTTTGGCTTATAAAGTTTGCAACTATTGGTGTTTCAAAAAACCCAGCAACTTGGACATTTGCCTAAGTTACGGTTAAGTGAAATGCTTGTTCTCTTTCCTTCATGCAGTAATTTATCCTTAAGGTGAAATTTGTCATCTTTTGAGGTCTTCTACACCATGTAAAGTGGACTCTTAAATCATGGTGCCCATGCTTTGCTATTTCTTGTCTATGTAGTCTTCCTAATGGTTTGCAGCTGTCTTAACCAGTGTAAGTGAGTTGATAAATTTGTTTGGAGAGCACTTATGTTTAGGAGGGGACAAGTGGGGGAGGGAATTTCAAGTTTTATATTCCTTTTTAAAGGAATGCCTTTAAATTTTCAGTCTATATAGCAGTATGCCTCAAATAACCTGACCAGAACAATTGCAAAGGCACATGTTCATGTTCATCTCTTTTTCATTGAGTGCCATCACTGTTGACTTATTGGCACTGTTTTCTCTCTGTTGTTTTAACTAGCAGCTGCAGTGGGCGGTTCATTTACTTTATTGCACTTTGTCTAAACTTGTCCTTTAAAGACAGATGAACGTAGGTGATACCCAGTGCAAGATGGGCCCAAATCTCAGCGGTGTTGCTTGTCTCATGTGAACTTCATGGAATGCTCTCCTACCAGGCAGTGACGTCAAGATCAGCAGTTATGCTAATCTTTGTGTGTGGTGGTTGGCAGTAGGACTTCCATCAATATTGATGATAGAAGTCCATTTTTTGGGGGGCACTATTTAGGAACTAAGAGTTCCTTCCCTCCACCTTCAAACTAGCAGAGCTAAAGTATTTTACCCTTTTGTTGTCAGTATGTACTAACGAAGACTGATGACTTGCAGACTTCACAAGGAAGACTTAACTCCTGGGCATACTCAAAGGTTCCTTTTAAAAGAGCTGGAGAGACAATTTGGTGTCAGAGAAAGCTTTATAAAAGATCTATCTTGCTTCTCATCTATATTTATGGTTGACAAAAATATTTTTCATGCTCAAGAATCCCTGAGGGAGAGAAACATTTGAAAACTCTTGGTGGCTTGGATTCCTAGAGCTTGTTTACAGAAGTGATGTTAAACCAAAGCCTTGGCACTGTGTTGAGAGAAAGTAGCTCCATTATGATGTTGCTGACACAGCTGTATTGTTTCCAGGGCCCAGGTTAGGATCTGTCTTCATGTATTGGAATGCAGCTTTGGTAGCTCAGTAGAGAACTGTTCTTATGGAGCACGGGCATGTCAGCAGAGGAATGGCAAAGCACTGGTGCCTGTGGTGTGCTTGGCAATGATAGGGCCTTTTGCTGACAATGTGCTGCAATTCTTTTATGAATCAATTTGATACCAAAAATAGCTACAGGCTTCTTCAGAGACTGAGTCTATGATGGTATGGGGGTACTGTGATTGCAAAGCACTCCCAACAGGGAGTAGTATATAGCTCCAGAGAGGAAAGTCAGAATGATTCTAGGAAAGCAGAAATGATTCTAGGAAAGCAGAAATGAACACTTCTGATACAAGTGTAATTTGGCTGGCAGAGCTGCTTCTCTCTTAGGATTTTCTGGTGCCTGCAGTCAGAGCTGCGCTGTGATGATATCCGTTGCTGGTTTAGCTGAGACAGTGGCAATGTGTGCTTGGCCTAAGTCACATGGGTGACTCTTCAAACATTTGATCAAGGATCTTTTAAAAGAAAACAGAAAGTAAGTAAATAGCAAGAATGTGAGAGAGGCTCATGCTGTAATTTAAAATAGTGCAAGCCTGACCTGTTACTGAACCTCCACTGCAAAGGAAGGGAACTTGGGACTGGCTTTAGCAGGCAGCCAAAGCTGGCCACTGCTCAGCAGCCTCCTGTGAGTGGCTGGGCTACTCCTTTGTATCCCAGAGTCCTGGAAGGCCATAGGACTTCTGATAGCTGCTGAGAAAGGGATCAAGCAAGTTGGAGGAGCAACTGTGAAGTGAGAGTGCAACTGCTTGTGGCAGCATCAGTCACTTTCTTCTGCTTCTGTCCTACCTGAGAGAACATAGCTTTAATGCCCAAGTTTTGGGGTCTGTGTGGCCCCAAGAGGCCTCCATAGTAGATAAACCTAGTTTTTCTCACACTGCTAAGACCTGAGCCAACTTGTAATAAGTGTACCTTCTGGTTGCATTGCAAATGCAGGAACTGAGTGGTGAATGGGAAGTTCTTCCTCACTTGTTCTTGATGTGCCTATCTTTGGATTAGCAGCAGAAAGCAGCTTCTCTTGTAGGATCAGTTTCATGCTGCAGGAAAAGCCGTTATGGCCATCTGTTGAAAATGAGCAGTTTGCAATATGTTACATCTGTAAATGGATAAACTCTTCCAAGCATTACATGTGTTTATATACATACTTTGGTGTAATTGAGTATAACTGAAGAACACAACTTGCTGCTTCGTTTCCCTGTAGTTGGTAAAAAGCACCAGTGTGATTTTGCAAGGTGGATAGTGGATAATTGTAATTTCAAATGTGTTTTGTGTATGTGTAGATGATAATGCAAGGATTAACACAGTAGACTCTTAATCTTTCTTGTTGTTCAGTATTGGCTAATTATTTAAACAATTCTTTTGGCTCAGCCGTGTTCTGAAGGCTCTCAGCAGGGTTTATTTGATAGCAGAATGGTAACTGCTATACCTTGGAGAGCTGGGATTGTTTGATTTTGTTCCAGGCTTATCTTTCTCTGAAGTGTAGTGGAATATCAATTCAACTTCAATTATTTAAGATTCTTGGATAAGTAATTAAATTGCAAGGCTTCAGAGTTCTTGTTAAGGCAAATGCTGTTTTATTTTCCTTCTAATAACTAACTGGGAGAATTGATTTTTTTTTTTTTATTTTAAAAAAGCAGTAAACACATATCCTCAGAATGAATAAACTTCCCCCCTCCCCGTGCTTCATTTCATGTATCACTTGCCAATTTAGCTTGCTGCTTGTATTAAGAAAATTGTAACCACTTTTAGTGGTAAACAGTCAAATATGTATCACATGCCAGTTAGTAGCTTTGAGACTGTTCATTAGAGAGAGAATCCATTGCAATTTTCTGATTTACTATGCTCACGTGTCACTTATATTCACAAACCACACATGGTTTCATGGCTCAGTATGGTGTTTGAAGGGGATTCATTGGTCCTGAGCTTTTCCACGTATCAGTGCCTAGTCTCTGTGTTTTACAGCTACCCATACTTCAGGTATCATCTCAACAGTAGTAGGGCAGACTCCTGAGACCTAGTAGCCAAACCAGCAGGCAAATCATTTACTTATTTGGCATCCTGAATTTTACTGGGGCTTCACATTATTCAGTCCTGCTCATTAACTCCTCAGCTTATGGAGTCATGTTATGAGACAGTCTGAACTTTGCTGGCATTTCTTATTTTTACTATTTAAATATATTTAACTTTTATAGTTGTGTGAGAGGTCTGTAGAACATCAGTTCTAATGGCTTTGCAAATAGAAGTGTGTGGTGGTTTAGCCCAAGCCGAGAGCTGAGCCCCACACAGTCGCTTGTTCTTTTAACAAAAAGAAGGGGGTTGGGGGGGGAGAAGGGAAGGGGAATGTAAAGAGGGAAAAAAAACCCCCAAACCCTAGAAAACCAAAACCCTGTGGGTTGGGATAAGGACAGTTTACTAAAATAGCAGAAAAAGATAAAAAAGAACAACAATGACAACAGGACTTTAGAGCACAAAATAAACGAAACCGGTGACACACAATGCAGTCTCTCACCGAACCACACAGCTCAGGCCGTACAGCCCAGAGCCGTCCCTGAACCTGACTGTCCCAAAAAACCCGCGCATCCTGGAATTGCCTGCTCCTCCTCCCAGTCCCCCCTTTATACTGAGCATGACGTAACTGGCATGGAATATCCTCTTTGGCCAGTTTGGGTCACCTGTCCTGGCTGTGTCCCCTCCCGTTAGAAATATGAAGAACTGAAAAAAGTCCTTGATGGCTTGGCAACAACTAGAAACCTCAGGGTGCTGTCAGAACTGCTCTCATCCTAACTCCCAAACACAGCATTCCATCCACTGCTAAAAAGTAAATTAACTCCATCTTAGCTGAAACCAGGACAAAGTGAAATTAAGACAGCATCCAGTTCAATATTTTCTGAGATTAAATATGCTGGTTTTATGAGTTGGAAGATAAATACTGGGAATGTTTATAACCATTTTTTCTTAGCAGTATTAAGTAAAGGATTTGGAGAGCCATATTTAAGGAAACAAGACTGTGGACAAGACAACTTGTGGAACTAGCTGTAACAGTGTGTCAATATAGAGATGAGTCTGTTTTCTCTCTGGCTTTTGCAATGTACCCCATGCAATATACTTTGTTAGCCTATTAAGATGCTATACTTTCTTAGAAGGTGTTGTTTTATAACGTATACAAAAACCACACCCTCTGTACAAAAGCCTCTATGCTCACCTTGCCATGGGAGAGGCAGATTCTTTGTGACTGGTACAAATCCAGTGGATGTCAATAAAGTCGACTTCGGTTAATTCTGTGAAAAGTATGCACCACTTGTCCACAAAAAAACATGAGTACCACCTTCCAGTAGCAGTGGACCTTTTTATTTGCATTTATCCCTGGGGAAGTGATTTTGATCTCATACCTGTTCAGTCTCTTGTCTTGTAATGGTTTGTAGTTCTGTCTTCTGCAGATCGTAGCATTGTAAGCAGGAAGACAGCGGGCACTTTGCAAAGTAAGAGATGACTGATGGCTTTAGCTACATACTGCAGGAACAATGGACAAGCTTAGATTTGCACTTCTAATTGAAATAAATTGTATGTATTTTAACCAATGACTCTTATAGGTCCTTTGCATTCCAAGTCAGTCTGGCTTCACTGGGGACTGCTCAAAGTATCCAGAATTGGGCACATTCAGGCATCTACCAGTGTTCCACCTATCATGGGGTTTTTCCCTTCCCTTAACTGGAATGGGGTTATCTATACAGGTGCAACGCATTGTTGTACAGTGTTCTGTCATACATTAGATGTCTCAATTCCTTTCCAGTGACTTTCCCTTCTCCCTTTATAATTGAACCAGCTGCTTCCATGGTAATGAGTCCTTTTGAACTGTCAGTGTGTGTATATTTCCATTTACACTGCTGGCACTTGGTTCTGAACCTTCTCCCCTTCTGTCCAAATAAATTACTTACACTATCAGATCTGTCTCATTGTTCACAATAGCACTGCTGTGGATTCTCCAGATCCTCCTTGTTTACTGGGTTTACTGCTCATTTTGCAAAAGGCTGTAGCAAACATTGACAGGTGTAACTTTTTAATTCTTGTTAACTGTTGTATGAGTCAGAAAATCAAAAGGAAGGAGGAAAAAAAATCATATTTTTAATTGCACAGACTATCCTGTGGAGGGGGTCTGGCTAACCTATTGACTTCTCATTATACTGTAATTTATATTCAAATTCATTTTGACAGCTAGCATTTTGTCTGTATTAGCTGTGATCATTTAAACTTCTGTAGCAATTTATAACATAGTTGATGTTGGCCAGAAAAAATTCTTTACTGGTAGGGAGAGTCTTGTGCAGTGACTAAAGATATGGCTGATAACTGAGAATCTGTGAGCATGATCAAACCTAAGTAGTTGAATGTCTGTGTTTTAAGACAGTATTGATTGTTCATGTGAAGTAAGAGGTGCACAGAGAAAGACCAAAAGGCAATAGTCACAGCTGCAACAAAGGAATCTTGATTCAATGTAAGGAAAAAAAATAGTTCATAGTGAGGTTGTTCAAACAACATAACAGGTTACAGAAAATCCTAGGCTATGAAAATGCTATGGTGAAAAATATGTTGCTTTACAGAGGAAATGGAGGGCAATGAACATCAGTTTCTGTGGTTGATCATTGGATCCAAATCATTGCTATATGTTTGCCATGAAGATAGGTCTGCTTTCTCTATTATTCTGGGCTCTTGCTTGCGTGTCTTCAGTCCTGGGCCAGCTGGGTGTCTCAGCAAGTTCCAGATTAAATTCATGGAAGTATTAATTTAATCAACTTGCTGAATCAGGACCTACCAGTGACTTCCCATCTTTCCTCATCTGCACAAAGTTTATTTGCCCCCCTCCCCTCAGCCCCATGAGAAGATATGGGTTTGCTTTTCACAACCAAGGAAATGCCAACAAGCGATAGAGTAGTTCAGTGAGACTGGGAATTCCCAACTGCATCAAGTTTCTTAAAGAAAAATGATCACTGAGCTCAATTAGCATCATGCCCTGAAGCGGCCCGTGACCTACATTCTTCTAGAGCTGAACAGGTTACAATAATCAGAGCTAACTTTTAAAACTTTTCTACTTTGAACACCCAGCATAATTTCATTCTTTTCTATAAACCTTGATCTTACTGTATTTTGTGTAACTTTGGTCTCACATCATAATGGGAGATAGGATAGAAGAATATAAGATTTTCAAGGCCTGAGCAATGCATGTTTGTAGCCAATGAGTAAGTTTATTGGTGTTTGGGTCAGCCCCCAAGAGGTGGTTTTGAAGCACCTGAGGCCTCTGTGCCTGGTGATTAATTTTCATTACTGTCCTGCCAAATGGTAAAATATAGTGGGAGAAGACAGGATGGCTTGGGGTGCTATACTACTCAGCTGCCTGCTTTATTGAAATCAAAGGGTTATTTTCTCACTGAATTCTGTGGATCTCAAATCAGACCTTATATAAAGTTTAGTATGCTTTCAAGATGGCATTTTATTTAATCAGATTCTCCTTGTCATGAACAGTCAGTGATTTCACCTAAAAATGAACATGACTGCTTTGATTTGGTTTTGCCAGACTTGTAACATAGAGAATCTAGAACAGAACTGAAGGAAACAACTTTCCTAGAACTACAAAGATCACATTTCTTAATGTAGAAAAGTGATCTTCTGTCTCTTCCAAACTGTGGAGCACTAACCATTTTCCAGCAGAAGCTGGTAGTCTGAGTTTTATGAATTTGAAGCTGCTAACTGTAGACTTGGTTTTTAGATTTACTTTTATTAAACCATGAACCCTGGAAGATCCACAATCTGTAGGTTCAAAACATTGTGTCTAGAGAGGTCAGCTGCTCCTGAAGGCTAAATGTCTTTCCTGTGTATAATTTATAAATATAATTGAGTAGAGAGCAGGTAATGCTACAACACCCAATGCTTTTAGGTCTTGCCCTTTTTTGGAGGCACTTATTCACAGCTCTTACTTCATGTAACTCTAGTATTTCCCAACACACAGACATACTGTAGACATTATTTAACTTTTCAGGAGCAGTCTCTTGTTTACTTTGCCAGAAGCAGACAAATAGTATTGGCTCACTTTTATTTCACTACCAGGGTGCCTGTAAAACAAATGTCTGGGGCACAGCCCTCAACGTATGATGATGGGAAACCTGCAACCCCCTAATCCATTTGTGTTTAGTTTGGTCTGGAGTACAGGTTTCTAAATAACAAGCCCTGTTTTGAAATGCAGAGCAGACAGGTTACTGCTTTTCATCTCAGTGTCTTTCTCAGTCCTTGTTTCCTACCTGAAGGTGAGGTTGAGTGTACCTGTTTCCCTTATTCTTCACTAAGTGCTGTAGAGAGGCAGCCTCTCTGTACCTCACCCAGACAACATGCAGAATCACAGAATTTTAGGTGTTGGAAGGGACCTCGAGTGATCGAGTCCAACCCCCCTGCCAAAGCAGGTTCCCTAGACAGATTGCACAGGTAGGTGTCCAGATGGGTCTTGAATATCTCCAGAGAAGGAGACTACACACTCCCCTGGGCAGCCTGTCCCAGGGCTCTGGCACCCTCACTGGGAAAAAGTTCTTCCACATATTGGTGCAGAACGTCCTGTGCTCCAATTTGAAGCTTTTGGATTGTGTGTGTGCAGGAGAGCAAAATGGCGGAGTAAGCAGAGGAGAAAGCTTGAAATCTGAATTCTGGAAACATCTTAGATTTAGGTCGTGGTTAACCTAAGAAGCCTGGTTCTGCATTGTGGTGAGGTTCACTAAAGCCCTGTGTAGATCACCATTTTGTAACAAGGTAGATCTGACTTAGTGTGAGTTGAATTCAAGGCTTTTTACCTTGGAAAGGGCCATGAGCTGTTTGTATTTTACATCAGAGATACTTACGTTTGTAGGCAGTGGATGACTCAACATTTTAAAATCCTTTTGAGAGGAGAAAGACATTGCTGGCAAACAAGTAACACTGGTTTTCAGTGCAATCCAGTTATCTAGCCAGGAACAAACATCCGGACTTGGGTGCTTTTAGTGAAATACCTGTGCATAGGAGCTTTTGTGGTATTAGTTACCAGGAACGCTGGGCTCCTGGTCTGTCGTTTGTTTTTCTACATGGTTTTGGAGCCAAGGGCCCAAATCACAGATTAGTACTCATCTGTGCTAACCATAGGAAAACTAACAGATAAGAGGCAATCTGTATTCTAAAAAGTTTGCAATTTGTCTCCTGCCTACTGACTGAGTATAAAGGTTGGAAAGAAACTCTGCAGATGATGTATTCTAAACCCTTGCTGAAAACAGGTTGCTCAGGGCTGTGTCCAGATTAGTTTTGTATATCTCCAAGGATGAAGACTCCACATATTCACTGAGCAGTGTGTTCTGGTGTTCAGCCAACCTTACAGTAAAAAGTTTCCATTTCCTTTATCAGAAGTTCTTGTATTTTTTTGTGCCAATTGCCTCTTGTCACTAGGTGTTGTTGACAAGAATTTGGCTTTCTTATCCTCCCCCCATCAGAAATTTATCCCTCTGAGCCATTTACCTCTCAAAATGTCAAAAGAGCACATGAATTAAATGAGCTCTATATATGCCAGATGTAGAAAATTTTGGGGAGCATGGAATTGTCCTCACTCTTTATATTCCCCAGGGTACATGCAGCTATCAAGGTCCTTCATGCTTTTTTTTTTTCTTCCCTTGGTTAACAGAGCATGTGTTTTGATTTAGTACAGTGTACTTAAAGGTGGCAATCCATTTATTTTTCTTTCCAGTTGGTACTGCCATCTTCCTTGCTCTTTCACCATGGAGAGGTGAAAATGTTAGGTGTGGTCTTGCCTCCGTGTTCTGTGCAGTCTAGCACTGGCTAATGAGTTTGTGTCTGTAATGATACACTTTTTTTCCTCTTTTCCAGGGGAAATGAAAGAGAATGTATGTACCATTGAACTGGAAATGTCAATACTATGTGACTTGTAGCTTAGTTCGCTTTTGTGTCTACGCTGTCATTTTCCTCTTGCAGATACAGTCCTTAACCAGTGAATATTGAAGCCATGTGGACTTGGAAAGTATAATAAAGTTCTAATGAATTGAAAAAGGAAGAATTTGAAGCAAAGCAAAAAAGAGTAACTTATTCCTACATCAATAATTTATGTAGTTAATTGACAAAACCACGTCTTACGCAATCTAGTGTGTCTATGTTTACGTAAAATAATATTTTTTTTAGCCACTCTCAGTAGGCTCAAAATCTATTTTCCAGGCCCCCAGCTTCCTGGTAACATGACATCAGTGCAACAGCCCAAGCTGATGATTATATTAAAAGAAGAAAATAATGGGACAAAAGAATAAGACTGTGGCTTGAACTTTTCATTGATAAATTTAGAACTTGTATAAGCTGAAGTAATAGTTGTGGTGATAAAAAGAAATATAATTTTATACTTACCCGCTGTTCTAAAAAAATCAGTGTATAATTATTGTGGGAGGAGGAAAAATACATCTCTCCCCCTCACTCTGCTACTTTTTCCCCTTCTCTTTAGTGTTGAAATCATCCGGTTTAATTAAATCACCGACCTATTTCTGCACAAAGGATGACATTTCATTAATGATATAAGATGTGCATGAGACAGAATTAACCCAATTTTCAGATAGATTTCAATTTGGAAAGGGCACCATGTAAAAATGTCTTATAAATGTGTAGGATGAGCTTGTTGAGCAGCTTTCTGAAGGAGATGAGATTATAAAATGATGAATAATTAGGCAACAGTCTCTCCCTCCAGCTCAGTTTCTAACAGTCTTTTTGTAATCCCAGTTGGTGGAAATGGAGGTACCTGGCATCATACATCAGGAATATATTAGAAATAGAATTAATAAACAGACTTGCAATAGTTGCTAGCAAAATACATATAATTGCCTCTCTAATTTTTAGCTAAATAGTAGCCTTCAGTGGCCTTGTCAAAGTTACTATCATCATAATGTGTTCTCTTTTTGGGGGGGACTGGGGGGTAAGCAACAAAAAGATAATCAGTCTCACAAACATAACTTTGAATCATCAATTTTGGTAGCGCTTTTTCCAGATACTCATTGTCATGCTTAATTGAGGTATCAGATGTCAGGTCCCTCTTGCATGTGGATCATTGCTTCTCAGATTATGATTTTTATCAGAGTAGTTCTGAGCCCAGTTCACTCTGTTTGCAGCTGCTTTCAGGCTAGGACTATGATCTTGCCATCACTGATGTTAATTAACCCAGCGCAAAATGATGTTCTCCACCTTGTAAAAGATTTTGCGATTTGAGAGATGTTGGTCTATTGGCAGTGTCAAGAGTCAGCTAAAAATGTATGAGAAGCTAAATTAATGTATAGGAATACACTGCGTAGAAGTTCAGTATGCTTTTTGGGCTTTGTAACAGCCTAATATCATTAACTTTTCCATATTTTATTCAGTTTTGCATTTTTCCTGCTAAATCCAAGGAACACAGTTTAGGTGGCAGCACTTATAGACAGTTGGGAAGGGCTGAAGGAGCCTGTTTGATCTTAAGATGTCAGGAACTGTGATTGTGGCATGGCTGACATTTCATAGTAATCATGGCTGGTTTACCATTAAAAAAATAGTCTCATAGACCATGAGCCAGAGAGGGTGGGTTTTGTTGTTATTTTTAACTTTGCAGGGTTGGAGAAAGAAAACTTTGCTCCATTTCCATATTGCCAAAAATAAAGTTATATCAAAATGGTTCTCAAATACCATTAACCTCTGAGAATAGACTGTTATGAAAGATAGTGAAGAAGTTTAAAATAGACCACAAAAAAATCTGTTATTAATCTTGTAAGATTAATTTGCTCTCTAAAAGTGTGAAATTAATTTTATTGCAGCTGTTCTGTATGGGAAAAGGGAGATGAAGGCACTAATCCTTGTGTTTTAGGGACAGGTCAGGCTGTGATGCTCAGAATGAGTGAGGAAAATAAAGTGTCCCCATATTCTTTATTGATGCAAAAATGATCATACAGTGATTTTTTGCTAAGATCTGTTAAAAATGGGAAATTTTTTTGTTGTTTATGTGGTGAGTAGAGGCTTGAGGTGTGAGATTGGTGGTGCTGTTTATAATGAAGTAAGGATCAGAGGTTCCCACTATTCCAGCCGTCTATGTTCATGTAACACTAATTCCTGACCCAAAAGAGCAGAGGCACTGTATAACAACAAGATTTGCCATCATAAATATCCAGTCCTTTGGCTTAGAACATCAATCTTGACTACTTGCTTACGAACAGGGGGGGAGGTAATCTTGTGCAGCAAGCGTGGAAATAGTGAAATGTATTTTGGAGCTTATGATTGATATGAAAGGGGCTTTCTACAGCATTTAAACAAAAAGTTGTGTAAGATGAAACACAAGCTTTTTTAGATTGAGTATGGAGAAATAAAAGAAGTTTGAAGGAGTGCTGAAGAAGTTTCATTTAGCCTTATTACTGGAATAAGGTGTTATCAGGAGAAATTCAGAATTACCATCATGTCTGTCCTTTGGCTTGGGAAAACACGGCTCTTTAAGCAGAAACAGAGCTGGAAGTCTAGGTCACAGTTGATCCCCAAAGTTCAGGGGTATGGTGGAAACTTTCATTCTGAAGTTTATGTTTCTAAGCATATAAGATGATGTTTTTCTTCCATAAATATTCCTTTGATGTTGTTTTTTTTCCCATCTTGTTCCAGATATCGCATTGGCTTCTGCATGGCAAAGACTGTACTGTGCATGCACTTCTCTTAATGGACCTCTTCTCCCTTTCAGATAAAGGAACAAAGAAAATGAGCAACATCTATGAATCAGCAGCCAATACCCTGGGAATTTTTAACAGCCCATGCCTGACGAAAGTGGAGCTGCGAGTTGCATGCAAAGGCATATCAGACAGGGATGCCCTCTCAAAACCAGATCCTTGTGTCATCCTTAAAATGCAGTCACATGGCCAGTGGTTTGAGGTGAGTGTTAAATGGGATACAAATTATTCTTCTGATGCTTTAGGATGGCATAGAGAAATTGTGGTAAGATTGGTATAAAAAAGCCAATCAAGAGAAGAAGCAATTTGAAGCCTGTGGTATGATCTTGTAGAGTGAAGGGAGATTTCCATTAACTCTAACACACATTGAATCAGACTCTTTAATGATACTGTGAACTTCTCTTTGGAGTCTAGATTAAAAATTGAGATGATTAAAGAGTGAAGCATTATAAAACTCTTCCCTTTAGTCCCTCTTGTTTCATAAAAGCTATATAATAGCAGAGATAATGATAGTGACCATCATCTTTCTTAATCTAAAGATGAAAAATGCTGTGGTAGAGAGAGGCACTAATTACTAGTTGGCAAGGAATTTGGTGACAGAGTAGTTTGCAGTTTTGAGCATTACAGTTGGAACAACAGTTGAATTTAGTAAGTTAAACTAATGCATTTCTTTATCAGTTTGCCTTGTACTACAGATTGAATGTTTAATTAAAATCCCATATTGAGGTTTTTTGCCTACTCTTAGAAACCATTTGATTGATAAATGGAAACAAGTTTCATAGACATGCAAATTGTACATAAAGAACATTGGAATGGAATATTAATATTGTAAATGAAGTCTTGGTATTCACTTGAAAGTTATACTTGAGTGTTTGTGGTTAATCAAGCTAAAAGGTGTGATTTTTAATGAAAAGCATGCATGAGAAAATTAGGAAAGTATTCAATGCAGTTCTTATTTTGAGTGAGTATTCATCTGTCTCTTTTCACGAGATTCAGCATTCAGACTAAGACTGTGTTATCTATTAAAATATAAAAACAATAGCTGTGAGCATATGCAGAAAATAAAATCCTAAATTGATGAGATTTTTTAATTTAGCATTTTCAACCAAATCTGCCAGACTTTGGGTGTTTTGTTTTAGTAATTCTAATTGTGTGGGCCAGACCTACGGACCTCTAGGATTTTTCCAGTGCAGGGGCAGCATCCACATAGCAAACTTAAGGCTTTTTTGCTATTAGTCTTCATCTTTTTAGTTTGCTGCTTTGGAACCATTAGATACATTCCTGGTAGAAAACCAGGCTATAAATAGAAATAAAACTCCCATGATTGCTCTAGTGTTATAAAATCAGTGGCTTCATGTAACTGGAATTTAAGGTGATATGTAATAGCCCACAAAATTGTAGTTCTAGCTAGCCGTGTATAAAGGAACACTTAGTTGCACTGTATGGAATCACTCAAATAGTAGAAATTAATCAAGCAGTGGATTAAAGGTCAAAATAAGTGAAATGCCTGACAGGACGAACTGAAATCTTGTGGGCCATTTCAGTTCTCTCTGTAACTTTGAGTGCATTTCACACAGTTTGTCAGTGGCCAGTTATGAGAAGGGTAAGGAGCTTTTTATTATATCTTTTAATGTTGTAATGGAGATTCCCTTTATTTGATGTGGTTTTTAATTTGGAAAATGGTTGTCTGAATAGAGCGATTCTTGCAGAACAGATCTGCTCACTGATATAATTCTCATCTTATGTGAGTTGCTCTTGCTATCTAATGAAAGTCCAGGGTATTCATTTTGGTATGAACAAGAAGTTTTTATTAGTTCGTGTTCCTATCAGTACTGCAAAGCTAATACAGCTCAGACATGATGAGCCTTTTCCTATTCTGACCCACACATTCTCAACAGAATTTCTAATTAAGTTCCAATAACTGAGTTAAATTGAACAGAGTCACTCAGGTATAACTGAAGACATCATTTGCTGGAAGAATCTTCTGCTGATGAGCGTCAGTGATCCAGCAAGACCTAGGAGAACAGACAGACTAATACTTGAAAAAAAAAAACCAAACCACTTACCAGGGTAGTGAAGTGTATTCAACATAGGAATCACTAAATGACAACCCAAGAGAAGTGGAGCTTTTAAAAGCTTTCATCTGTGGAGTCAGTGACTTCATGACTTTGTCTTGAATTTCCAGGTACCTTAAACCCCTTGTAGGTTGGATGTCTCCAAACACACTGTAGCAAAATCCAGTATTATGGAACATGCATACTGATCCTACATTCTGGTTGTGTGGGATTCATCAACACCAGCTGGGTTGAACATGCCTGAAATACAGGTTGTTGTCTGTATATGGTTCTGCTCTCGCAAACAGGTGCTATTGAAAAGCATGTAAGGTACAGAGAACTGACTCCTCAGCCACTATTGGGCCAGATGTAGCTGAAGGTGGTAGGCTTGAGTTGGTAGGGTTGCATTGTGCATGCCATTAGAGACATGAAGATGTGACAGATTCTCTCTACAGAGGCAGGCGATCACTGAATGAGAAATCTGTGCATATTTGTCTCTGGGAAAATTCTGATAAAGCCTCCCAGCTCATCACTAAGGAGTTTATTGTTTCTTTCAGTTCTGCAGTACTGTGTGTGCATATGTGTGCGTTTGTGTAAATTGTGCCACCCGCATGTATAAAAATAAAGTGAAAATACACATGTTGTAGAATGGGTAGGTGCTCTTTCCAGAGATTAGAAATGACATACATGTGTATATATATTTTTTATTTTTTTTTTACATGCCCTTATTTTTCTGTTTGTTTTTCTTCTGGGTTTTTTTTAGTTGCAGAATGGCTGAGATTAGAAGGGACCTCTAGAGGTTATCTGGTCCAGCCCTACTGCTCCAGCTGGGGTATCTAGGACCAGTTACCCAGGACTCTGTGAGACAGTTTTTGAATATATGAGGAGGAGAACTCTGTATCTTACAGGGGCAACCTGTGACTGTGCTTGGCCACCCTCACAGTAAAAAAGCATTTCCTGATGTTCAGAGGGGACCTACTATGTTTCAGCTGATGCCAGTTGCCTTTGGATTGGCCTGGCACTGGCCACCACTGAAAAGGGTTGCTCTGTCACCTCTGCACCCTCCTCTCAAGTATTAATATGCATTGATAAGATCATCCCAGAGTCCTCCAGGTGTGGCCTCACTCATCCTGAGTAAAGAGGAAGGATTGCCTCACTTGATATTCTGGTGATACTTTGTCTTATGCAGCCAAGGATACTGTGTGCCTCTGTCACAAGGGCATGTTGCTGGCTCATGTTCCACTTGGTGTCCACTTGGACACCCTGGGTTCTTTTCTCCGAAGCTGTTCTTCAGCCAGTTGTGACTCTCAGCATGTACTGGTGTGTAGGGTTATTCCTTTGCAAGGGTAGGGCATTTTCCTCTGTTGCCCATCATAGGATTCTTGTTGGCTCAGTCCCTCAGCATGTTAAGGTCCCTGTGGATGGCAGCATGACCCTCTGGCATATCAACTGCTCTTTCCTATTTTGCATCATCTGCAGGCTTGCTGAGGGTATGCTTTGCCCCATCCTTCAGGTCATTAATGTAGATGTTAAACAGGATTAGACCCAGTATTGACCCCTGTGGTACACTGCCTCCAAGCAGATTTTTTGTTGCTGATGACCAGCCTCTGGGCCCTGCTTATCAGCCAATTTTCAGTCCACCTTACTGTTTCTTCATTCCATAGATATATCAACAGATTGTCTATAAGGACTTTATGGGAGACAGTATCAAAAGCCTTACTGAATTCAAGGTAGACATTATGCACTGCTCTTCCCTCCTCTACCAGGCCAGTCACTTCAGGCAAGCTTGTCAAATTTGCCAAACATGACTTCCTCTAGGTCAAGCCATGTTGATGACTACTGATTTTCTCATCCATGAGAGTGATTTCTAGGATTAAATGCTCCATCACATTCCCAGGAATCAAGGTAAGGCCTGTATTTCTCTGTCATTTGAGAATGGCCACATTCCTTCAGATGTGAAGCCATTAGGAGCACATGCAGGAAATGGACAAGTACTGAAAGAAATCTCTCTGGTGTCCTCAGTTCTGGCCTCAATATGCTTGCTGATTTTCTTTTCTTGTCTGAGTAGATGTTTCCCTATAAACAAACCTGCACATGTACAAATGTACACACATACACATACATACACCCTGCTCCATCCCTCACCCATTTTTCTGTGTATAGATGTTGATTCTGTCTGAAAAACACCATCTTCACCAATCTAGAATTAAAATGATTTATTGTGTCTCCCAGGAAAATCAGCAGTTTACTCGTTTTCTCATGAAGATTTTATTTTTAGCCTGAGATGACAGGGTGCCATATAGCAGAATTTAAGATTTTTCTAGCTTTTTGTGTACTAAAAGACAATTTGCTGATCTAAGGCTGAATTTTACCTCTTCTAGCTTTAGTTTTAGGCAGGTATACTTGAGGAGGGGGATGGGAGTAAATGTCGTACTGTTTCAAGATGATAACTTTACAGTTGTTTTTCCATATTGATTTGAATGTGTTCAAGGACTTTAATTACTGGACTAATAAGCTTCAGTTGGTGAATGGCTGAGTGGGGTAGTGGAATTGGGCAAAAGTACATGATGATAAATTCATTTGCTCCAGTGATTATTTTACCTACCTGCAGTGTGAATGTCCTTGTGTAATAAATGTCAATTGCATGCAGCGCTGCGGTCTTCAGCCAAGATGTGCTAGCACTGAAATTCTCATTAACCTCTTATTCCTACAAAAGTAGCCTGGGCCTGTTCACAGGTTGTTATCTGCATATGGCAAGTACAGATGTTATTTTGAAAGTTGAGTAAATTACTGAGCTGTGTCTGGTTATATGAGATTTACATGAGATCAAGAGGTGTATTATAGGTTGATGTAGCCAGATGGGATGTGATATTTGTAACTATACAAAGAGAAGAGCAGTGTAGCAAGACAGTAGCCATGTTTGGAAATCCAGCAGGGCTTCCTGTAGCTCTACTCTTACAGGTTTCTGCAGCAGGACATAGACTATTGGCTACCTTGTGGGTTTGAACAGCCAGATGGAGGTTTTGCTTTTTCTCCTGAGTTTTTCAAAAGTTGAACTAACTGCAGAGCAAATAAAGCAGCGCCCAAAGACAACATGAAGTTGCTAAAATTCATGTTGATGGAATTGGGTAAATTTTTATTGATGGGTAGGCTTGTTTACTGATTATTTTTTTTCATTAAAATGTTATCTGAAGTCACAAGTTTGGTGAAACTCAGTGAGCTTTAATAAAATTGTGTAAGGCATAACCACAACTTTTCATTTTGGTGTTATTAAAATAAAAGGCATTCACTTGTCATTTAGCATGACATTTGATTTCAAGGATCAGCTTGGCATAATTAAAAAGCAAACTGAGTTTTCTTTTGCTTTGAGCACTAACCCCACACATCACACAGACCTTCATGGTCTCAGTAGAGAACAGTTGGTATGGAAATGCATAGAACTAGTTAGTGCATAGAATACCAGTGGAGCCTGCTGTACAGGCTACTTAAGAATGAAACTATAGGAAGGGCAGAGTCACGCTCTTCATCTGTATTTGCTTTTCCCCTTGGCCCTACTCTCTTTTGTTTCATTTTTGAATTCCAGCATCCCTCTCTTACCTCCGCCTCCTCAACTGCCTCAGCTCCCCATTTCCATTCCCAGCACCTGCTGTCTCACTTTGTGCCTCTGCATATTGGAGGGTGGGGGAGATTCTCTGACCCTTCCTAGCATGGGGGAAGGATGTGGAGAGAAGACCTTGAAGCAGACTTCAGCTTCTTGTTTCCATAGATACCCAAAAGTCTCTCTCCTTATCCATCTGTGGCAGTTACAGCCCACTGCAGAAGCCAACAAGCCATGAAATAGGGGAGTTTTTTTGTTGACATGTTTCCTGGCTTTACCAAAGTGTTACAAAATAACTACAAAAGTACTGTGAAAAGGAGAAACCCCCCCCAATACAGATAGATAAACCCAAATAAATACATCTTTTTCAGCTCATGTAGATGAACAGGGTAATAGGCAAAGCATTTGGATGGAACTGAAATTTAATGATCAGAAACAAGAACTACCACCACCAGCAGCTCTACAGAATCAGACTCAAGGCCTGTCTAACCCTGTCTTGCATCTGGTAGTTGGTAACAGTGAAGAAGTGTGAGATTAGAGTAATATAGAAGCATCTTTCCAGGTTGCTCTGCCAGCCTTCAGTGATCTGCAGCTCAGGGAGCTCTTAAACAAGAGTTTGCATCTTTGTAATGGAAGACTTTAGTAGAATAATTTCCATAACATTTCAAATAATTTTAAAAGTGTTGGTATTTTAAAAATAAACTTACATGAGAACTTGAGACGCAAGAGTTCTGCAGCTTAAGTGGTGGTTAAACTGGCCACTTGCTGATTCATTTTAAGTCCCTTGTTCCTGTATTAGAGGAGACACTGAAAATACCTGTTCATTTTCTCAATGCCAGTTGGGATTTTAGTCTTCTGATCTGTCTGTGACTATAAGGTGGCAACTATTTTGTTGTGTATTTTGAAGACTACACATATTTAGCCCATCAAGAAACATGGATAAGTTTGGATGTTTATTAGAACCATGTTTATTTCAGAGCATTTTCTAGATGCAGTGCCAAAAGCTATTGCTATATTCCCATAGAGATTTTCAGGCAATGATTTGGGATTTATTCTCTGCTTTAAAGAACCATAAGGCTTCACAGTGAGCTGGGTTTTTTGATGTTTGGTGGCTTTTTGGAATATATATATTTTTAAATAAAGCTGATTCTAGATATTCTTTTTCTGATTTCACTCTAAAATTTCAACTTGGTAAAGAAACAACACATATAAAATTAGGTGTGTGTAATGAGGTAACAGTAGATGAACACACCATCTTAGGAAGATTTTTCTCTGACAAAGGAAGGGAGTCACAAAGTTATGATGAGATGTTTTGTATCAGATGATATGCAGTTTGGTGGCAAGGAGGTGCTTTTCTTGAACACCTATCATGAAATCAGCTCTTCTGGTTGTGAAGAAACTTCTGATTTATTTGCAGATTGGTGGGGGCAGGGAGGTCTTTTTTTTGCATGTAGAATGGCGCTGATATTTGGAATTGCTACCTGCATTTTCTCTGGCCAAAGCTTAACACACAGTATTTAATTAAATCCTCATTTTATTGTAAATACCTTTGGATTCATGCAAATCTGGGTTGAGGAAAGCCAACAAGGAAGAATTGACCTTCATCAGAAAAGACAATGAGATTATTTTTAATTAAGCTACCATGTGGCCAATGTCCTGCCATTCCTGACTTGGAGTTAGATGATTGGTTCCAACTGCCCAGATGTCTCAGGTCTTTGGAGCACTTAATCTTGTGGACAGAACTGTGCCCTCCATGTCTTGCAGGTGATGATCTGTTGGAGCAAGTGTTGATTACTGACCTTTTGGACCTAAGAAGAAATGGGAGAGATCCTACTGCATTCATTTCCCAAGGAGTATTCCTAGAATAACACAACAGGGACACTCTCCACCAGACCGGGTGGAATGGTATTCCTAGAAGATGATGCTTAAGAATTTTTCAGATTCCATTAGAACCCTCTTGTTCTAACCTGACAAACAGGAAGCTGTGATTTTATCTTCACACCAGCAATACATATGCCTGGGTTTACATCTTTATAGCCTATTGTGGCCTCATAATTCAATATCGTACTTTTGTTTCTCATTTTTCATTAAGTGTATGTTGATGCTAATGATTGCTGCTTTGCTCGTGACTAGTTGGTAACCTTTGCTGCTGCCAAGATTTGCTTTTAGCTTTTGCTTTCTGCTGCTGGTAAGTTTTTCCTTGATGTCTTTCTGTATGGTGTGAATGACAAAGACAGCTCATCTCTTACAAACAGCACTGGAAATCTGTGGGGTCACGCTGCAAGCTAATTGAGTATTTTATCTTGGTCTGTTGTCATCCTGAATTCATCTTATTAGATACTTTATTTTCCATGCCTTAATATTTTGAGGCATCCTCTCTTCCAAGGGTTTGCCTGTTGAAGAACTCCTGTCATTAACTCTTTCAGGAAAAGAAAGGTACTGTGAAGCTTTCCTCCACGTCCTCCAGAACATCTTCCATAGTATTCTATTCAACTCCTAATTCACTGACTATGTTTTTACAAACATACATGCATAAACTCAAAACGTGGAATTTCATTATAGGTTACCCCTTTTAAAAAGCAGGGTAAACACTCTCTCTGTCCCAGGTCTATTCCATCTACTTATGCAAAGTCAGGAGTCTGAAAACTAAAGGCTGTAAATCTTTTGTGTTGGCAAATATTTGATTAGAAGCTGGTACTGGGAATTCTTTCCTCCTGTGCCTAGTTCAGAAACATGCACATCATTAGGTTTTGATGAGATTTCTCTTTTTACACTCCAGGTAGTAATAAGCGACTATTTATTTTAAATTCAGTTTATAACAACTCTTATTTTTTTTGGCTTTTATCTCATCCATCACTGCTGCTTTCTCTTGAGCCTCGTCCTCAGCTCGGTGTTTAAACACAGCCACAGAGCTTATTTTGTCTTGTCTTTTAAAATCAACTAGTCTTTAAACTTGAACTCATTTGAATCAGACAGATTGTCTCAACTGAAGTCAAATACTGTCACAGTGAGTCAATATATAGGAACCATCATAACATTCCACTAAGGCAAACAGCAATTTTGGCCTTTGTAGAACAGCTAATGAAATGTAATGATGCGTGAAGAAGTTAAAGGAAAACTTTCCTTGTAGAAGACGTTTTTCTTACTGAGTGGTCATGTTTATGCTGGCTGGTTCCTCTTGACCAGAGCTATGGGAACCCTTGCCACAGCAGCGGTCTGGCTTCTGGCAGCATTTGTCCAGTTAAATCTCTTCAGGTCCCCTGTCTTCATGTCATGGCAGAGTGAAGAGGTTGTTTTTTTTTTCCTCATTGTTTACATAAATGAACAAAAACAAGTGTAGGAATTCAGGAGGGAGCACTTCCACAGAAAGGTGGTAAAAGCTTCATGGTCTTACCCTGATCCTGTGGCCTGGAGCATCCTCTACTGGGAAGACTTGCTGTTAGGACCAATTTCCAGGAGCATTCTGCCTGGTAAATCTACCTTTGGAGAGCCATGGAAATGAAAGAATCAAAAGACTCATGGGGTCACAATAGTATTTTTTCCATGTTAGGAAACTGTTACTGTTCAATACTGGACTAGATTAAATGCAAATCTGAATGACCTCTATTTGTTTACATCCTGTTTCAGTGTCTGGTGGATCAGAGATTGGGGAAATGATAGAAGAAATCAGTTAGTTTCTTATGAACAATTTCAGTGCAACCATATTCCAGTCTTCAAATAGTGCATGTCAGTGGTTTTGCAAGTAGCACTACGCACGTATCTTCCCATTTGTACCTGAGAAAGAGGGAACTGGGCTGGGTGCTCAGTTGTCAGATTTCTCAATGCCTTTGCAAACATTTGTGTGTTTTTTGCTGGTAGAAATGTCTTGAAAGTTTTAAGCTGCCTGAATTTTTTTTTTGCCTTAACTGTTGAGTAATTTGATTTCAGACATGAAATATCAATAAACAACTGGGAGGAGTTCTAATTTATCACATTTGGTCAAAATACTATGGCTGACAGAACAGATAACTCTATTAATTACAGCTTGGTTTTGCCTCAGAAACAGAGTATTTGAATTCCTTCTCCCCCAGCCCTTCCCCTTCTGAGTATTTTTTTTCTTTTATTATTGCACTTTCTTCAGTATTTCTAGTGATCTGAAGATGTGCTTGAAAAGACTGCCTTTAGCTATGCTGTCTGCTTGATGGTTCTCAATTCATTAACTTTTCACAACTTTTTCTCTGGATAACTTTCCATGAAAGCTGTGACTCATAAGCAGTGTTCTCAGTCATATTAATAAAACAAGAGTTTTCTAATATTTACTTTTTAAACCAGGTCAAGCCTTGTAGTTTGAGAGTAGGGTGAAAAAAAAAAAAGACCATTCAAAATGTATTCAAAATTATCAAAGGAAGATGTTGGGAAAAGGAAGGCTTTCCAGTGCTCCCACTGCTTTGTTATCACTGGATACCTGCCACAACTTATATGTTTATATAATAGATATGATGTTATCTGCCACACCTGTAAGATTGAATACCAGTGTAAGGTATCCAGAGGGTCAGGAATAGTTCTGAGGGCTTGCAAATACCCTCCTTTCTATGGCTAGCTGAGAGTGATTATTTTCTTCTACTGCAAACAGAAATCAGCCTTTCTCTGAAATCTGTAGCAGTAATCCCTGATTGCACAAAAAAAGGACACTTGAACTTTCCTGTACACAGGTGTGTAAGGAGAACCTTTAAGCAGGATGATGGCCTCATTAGTTAGAGGTACTTAAAGGGGAAAGTTATCTTTGGTTTCATATATCAGTTTGGGCAGAGACAAGGTAACGTGGAACGTACAGATGGTAGGAAACCTTCAGCTGGAACTCCATTGCAGGAGCTGAATTGACATCCACGAGCCTAAGAGCGAGCCTGCTTTCTCTTCACATCTCCCTTTTGCTCAGGAATTAAAACAGAGATTGTCCAGTAAAAGCTGGGATGTCTTTTCTCATGCAGCACTGTACTAGGTTTTTGCAGATATAAATCCTCTGAAGACCTTTCTCAGAGGTATTCAGCAAGTAAAAGAAACCAAAGGGCTGATATAAAAATGAGAGATAATTTGAGAAATGCTAGTTACTTTTAAAAAAAACCAACCTAAAAAAATCAAGTTTTGTTTCCTGACAAAGAGGTAGCACAGAATACCAGTAACTCATGTGGCTGTACAGCCTTAGGGAGAACTTTGCAGAAATCCAGCCCTAGTCTGTCAAGTGGGGAGATGCATTATCACTACATTTAGCATTAAGCATGTCTTGACTGTGTTGAGTATTCTTTGGAATCAACCAAAAGGAAAAATGCTGTGCTTCTGCATTGGAGGAGTTTCCATAATGTCACTGGCAGCCCAACATTCCAAAAAAAAATTTCTGAATCTTTTGCCCTCTTTTCCTGTGGTTTAATTATCTGTCCATCGGGTGTGTAACATTTTAAACTTAGATGAAGAGTCTAAGGCTTGCTTTTATCATGGGAAGGCAGGTGCATGTTTCAGATGAGCTCAGTGATATGCCTGCCTCTCATGAGCTGTTTACTCCAGATACACAAACTTCAGACATCTCCAGGACAGATTTTAAGCCTGGCTTGACTTCAGTAGTCTGACAGTTTGTGATAAACCTACAGTAAACAGGAATCTTTGGAGCTGGTTTGTAAGTAGATAATTCACTTGATTGATTTTGTACACTAATTCTTAACCTATAGAATTGGAACAGGGCTGAGAAATTGTCAACAACTCGAACCTCTTCTGCTTTTACTGGGTGGGGTTTTATAGCCCATTATAGATTGTTTCCTGTAGAGAAAGAACAGTTATGAAACTGAGAATAACTGATTTTGAAGAAACAGTCTGAATTAATGTGAATGTTCTTTGAAAAGTATTCTATTCAAATAATGATTGACAAGGGACACCAAATTCATTAAACTAGTTCGGTTTAAAACCAGTGCATAATCAGATAACATGCTGTTTGATATCAAAAGATGGAGTGTAAATTTATGCAAAGGATAGCAAAAACAATTTCACTGGAGCTGTTGGTTTTCATCTTCCCTCATGTTTGGTAGTAGCGTAAAAATATATTGCATTAGTTATATATTGTAATCAGGCCAGAATATAAACTCCATGAAATATTAGCTGAGAACTGAAGTGTCTAAATTGCATTTCCATATGGATGTACTGACCTTATCTAGGTACTTTCAATCTTTGCCTGATTTTTTTTCATTTAAAAAAAATGAAATGGATTGAGTTTTTTCTTTTACCCCTTGAAAACTTGACAGTTTTGTGCATAAAACCTGTGAAATCCAGGCAGTCACTGTGTCCAGTTCTGGGCTCCATGGTTTAAAAAGGACAGGGATCTCCTGGAGAGAGTCCAAAGAAGGGCTACAAAGATGATTAGGGGCCTGGAGCATCTCCCCTATGAGGATAGGCTGAGTAAGTTGGGACTCTTCAGCCTTGAGAAGAGAAGACTAAGGGGGACCCAATTAATGTCTATAATTATCTGAAGCAGGGGATGCAGGGGGAATCAGCCAGCCCCTTTTCAGTGGTCAGTGGAGAACAGGACAAGGGGCAATGGCTGCAAATTGGAGCACAGGAAGTTCCACACCAACATGCGGAGGAACTTTTTGCCAGTGAGGGTGCCAGAGCCCTGGGACAGGCTGCCCAGGGAGGTGGTGGAGTCTCCTTCTCTGGAGATATTCAAGACCCATCTGGACACCTATCTGTGCAGTATGAGCTAGGGAGCTGCTTTGGCAGGGGGGTTTGGATCTGATGATCTCTCGAGGTCCCTTCCAACCCCTACAACTCTGTGATTCTGTGATCATATCGATTATCTGCATAGCTCTGCGTGGAGATTTCTTATAAACTTTGTGGTGTTCATCTTCTGTGTGCTGCTGGAGAGTTCTCAGAGCATACACAAAGCAGGATACAAAGCCAGAGTGGATTCCTAGATAAGTTACACCTTCCCATCCCGATTTCTCTTTTAAATCTTGTCAAAAAAAGGGGCTTGTTGCCTATCAACTTAAAGACAACCTACCTCAGTGACTGAAATGCTGCTCTTGTGCTTCTGTTGCAGCTTTGCTGTAGGTGTTTCACATTTTCTCTTTGGAAGCTAAGACCTATGTCGAAGAAAAACATCACAATTGTTATTTCTGCTGTTGTTTTTTTTTAAACTACCCTTTGCATTCTCCAAAAGAACGTCCCAGATGGTGTAAAGTACTAGGAGACTACCTCAGGAATAAAGCAGCAGGGCTGAAAAAATACCCTATTCCTGGCAGAGGGCTTGCAATGGTTGCAACCACCATCACGACATTGCTGCTGACAGCAAAACAAAGAGCTTTTCCCAATCCTAGCTCTACAAAGGTGCTCACTTGCTAAGGAAAATTCAAGGCCCTGTGGACAGTCTATTCAAAGTCTATACTATTTGGGTGTAGGTTACTTTGGTGATCTAGCTTGACCTGCCTTTTTTTTCCAAAATGACACACATAAAGATGGAAAAATAAAAATGTGATAAGGTTTTAAAGTTTCCTCTGGAAAAAAACATCTAAGTCATTGGAACTGCAATTACTGCTGCAGCTCCTTATCAATAATTTCTAAGTTAAAAGACATACAATATATTGTTCAGCCAGTTTCTTTAAAATTTAGGTTGAAATTCATTATAAAATATTGACTGTAAATATCACTGTTTTGTGAGATGCTCAGGTTTTATTCCATATTGCCATCCCAGGATGTAGTGTTTTTGAAGCAGAAGACTATTCACTGGGGCAGTCTGAATTTTCCATAATATACTTAATCAAAGGAAAAGATATGAAGTTTGAGGCTTTTGTTTTTCAAATGTTTGGCCTTCCTCATTGCTTTAGTATTGTATAAGCCAGCTCATATGTGCCATTGGTGGAGAAACAGTTACTGGCATAGAACCAAATGCACTACATCACTTCTATATGCTTCTTCAGGGAAACATTATGACGATTGCTGTACCTTCTTGTATTTAACTTTAAATGCTGTTTGAGGGCTGATTAGTCTGCTGTAGCCTTGTTAATTGTACAAGCTTAAAAGCTTGTGCTTTGTCATTGCCACGTGAACTGGACTGGTTTCAATAGCCTTACTCCCCTGGCTGTCCTTTGAATTCCACATGGCTGCAGGAACTGTTTTTACTGACAGGGACATTTGCTGTTTTAAAACCATATTTGTTCTTCTCCAGCTTATATTGGGCGTGCTGGCTGCCATGTGTGTGTCTGTCTTGTTCTGCACAGGAATGCACAATGTATATCCCTATGCCTTTGCTTCTCTATTTGAAGTTACTGCCTTTTTGTTGTCAGTTATCAGCCGATGATGCTTCAGTAATCTGTTTACAGTCCAATGTGTGCTTCATTTTCTTCAAGGCCCTGTGCTTTCCTGCTTGCTTCTTTGGTTCTTTAATATAAGTCCCAAAGTGATTCCTTGATCATCTTTGCATTAATCTTACTTCTTCTCTTAATAAAGAAGCTATGAAAGTATTTTGTAAGGAGCGTCCCTCCCTTCCTTCCTTAGGATGGTGGGACTCACTTGATGTTCTCCCATATTTAGCTTAAGTGATGTCATGTTCAAAAAATTACAGATAAATTTTCCTTTTTTGGTATATATATAACTTATATTATTCACTGGAATGTATTGAAATCCTCAAATAATAATGGAAGCTGTTTATCACAACTAATCCTGTGGTAGAGTGTCAGACTTATACTTCACAAAAGTTAAAATTCTTCACAGATCTCTGATTCCTCATGAAAGTGTTATTTTTTAATTCAACTTGTATGTGATGCTGGTTTTTACCCTTTAGATATTTTTGCCTAGATTTTGTTTAGCTGTGAATTTGCTGCTCACCATCAAATTAAAGTACTGGCACCAAAAATAAAGTACTTGCAAGGCTTGCATGTTTGCTTTTAAAACTTATTTTATAGACTTTGCTTTTCAGGTTTGATCTAATGTAATGATTTAAAGTGACCATGTCCTGACCTTCAGATGTCCCTACTTTCTGTGGGAAAGAAAGTGGTTGCAAGTCATAGTTGTAATGGAGAATAACACACTTGGTGTAGCTCTTTCATAGACAACATTTTTGTCTGAGCTTTTCATTTATGATGGAAACCTTTCCAGTTCACATAGCCTGGAGTTATAAAATGAAAGGAATCATGACTGGACTTGAAGGAACTATTAAAAAGCCTGAAGTTTTTCTTTATGTAGAAGAACTGTATGTATCCTCTGCTAAGCTGGTCATCAGCAGTTTACGTTTGTGTTATTTTTGGAAGGGTAGTGTTAAGAACCCCAAAGTCCCTATTTTTGAATGCAGTTTAACTGTATCAGTGGGGAATATTTTTAAATAAGGTTCTGGCACAATGGTAGCGTTTACATTGTCATAGTATGCTTCTTTCCATCTGTATATCCTCTTTCAAAACAGCCATGTACTCTTTTTCCATTTAACTGGAGCACGGCTGATGTGGGCTAATTATTTTTTTTCCCTCCTCTTCATTGTATCACTCTGCTTTTTCTGCTGAATTCAGCTGGAGTTGGAGGTCAGTCTATTTAAAGAGCACACACTTTCATCTCAATGTCTCTTGTGAACTGTTGTATAATTTGGCTACTCCTGGGGATCTTTGCAGTGAGAATACATAATTTACTGACCATCTGCCTACTTTTTCCTTTCATTACAGGTGCTAGGAGAAAAAGCTAAAAAGGAGGTAGTCATATAACATGTACACAGAACCATTTGATAAACTGCTGACCAAGTCACACGCTGTGTTTGCCATTCAGGCATCAGCTCTGTGCCCATGATTGCTGTTACTACCTGAAACACAAAGAAAGGCTGGTGTGTCTCGTATAGTGCTGAAGAGAAATGTTTATGATCGATTACTTTCTTCCAAAAGCAGTTGTTAGAGTTTTTAAATAACAGGATTGTGATTTCCTTATGGCTCTGTATTGCCTTCAGCCAGTGTTCAAAATCACACACTATACCTTACTTTGTGACCTAATGTAGAATCAAAATGATTGAAAATCTAAATTGGACTAAGCATGGAAACTCATATACAGCCTCAAGAGCAGTGGTGAGCGGTCCCAAGGGAAGCCTAGAAAATAGGCTTTTGAATCTGAGATTTGGCTAAAGGACATCTACAGCTGCTAGGAGGAAAATGGTTTTGTTGCTTGGCTTCATGAATATTTTAAAATAGTTGCATCAGAGCTACTTGATTTCTGTTTTCCTTCTCAGTGGAATAACCTTACAGGACCCAAATTTTGGCACGTAGTTCAGATGGGATCATACTCACTGAGGTTTATATGAGGGTGGATAGTCTTTGTGTTGGAAACACATATCCTTTTGTGGCAGCTGCAATAGTTCTGTATGAAAGTGGTTGGTCATGGTATCTGCAGAACGATTATTTCATGTGGCAGATTCCAATAGGTATAGGTGTGATGGACATATTCTTCACTTTTAAACCACCACAGGGCAGGGAGCTTAAATCACATGAATTATGGTTTTGTTCTAAAAATATATTTATGCAAACTCAGGCCTAAAGTATTCCTTTTGCTCTGGTGGCATTTTTTCCCAATTGCTTGCTATGCTGTTGTCAGTGTTGGTAAACTGTTTAGATGAAAGCCCTTGGGTGCAGGAAATATCACTTCTGCTTTACTTGCAAAGGAGAGCAAGATCTTTATCTAGGTCTCTAGGTGCTATCACAATATAAATAATCATAATGATAGGTCTCTGGGTAGTAGTAAGTCTGATCTAAAGTAATAGCTTGCCATGGAGTGAGTTTTTATTTGGAGTACGAAGAAAAGACTAAAACACATGTGGATTTTATTTTTCATCTTTTGCTTAGAGAAAAGGTTAAGCATGCCTTGTTACTTAAGTTGTCCAGAGCTGTCTTGTTGGAGCTTTTTTTAAAAAAGCAAACAAAAAAACCCCAACAAACCACCAATTATTCTGCTGTATGGAGTGTTTTGATTTAGACACACTTTTTAAATGATCAGCATTCATGGCACATGCAGTGAAGAGCAATTTAAAATTAAAAGGCTGCTTTAGATTTCCAAGAGCACCTGGATCTTAATTTAGAAGCAATTGGAACTCTGGGCCAGCACCTTGTAGGGTAATTTAAATTCTTTTCTTTTTTTTTTTTATTTTATTTGAGTACTTGGTGAGGAATTGATTTGAACAACGTGGTGCTGAGCTCTTCAGATTTTGAAGTACTTCCAATTCCTCATCACATTTAGCTGCAGTCATGATCATCTCCTCTTGGTCTTACAAGGCCTGCCATCTTAAGAATATTACCCAAACACAGCAATGAATCTAGGTTCTTCAGAGTTATCAAACATTTTATTTCATGGATTTTTTTTCTTTTTGACTATGCACAGTAGTAGTTCCTCAGGTGAACAGGAAGACTTTAAAGTTTCAAAAGAAAATACAGCTATTTGAACATTGCCAACTGTACCATATGAGTTCAGTATTTGAAGAAAGTGCTTTCATCAGTAAAATGTTCATAAGCACTGCAGTAAATGTGTATTAATTTGTCCAGAGGGAATGTGGAGGAAGAAAGAAACCTTTAGTTATATTCAGTGCTCCATTTGGGAGTATGGTCTGCCCTGTACCCCATGTGAGACAGCATACCTGTGGGATGAGGTGCGGGAAGGAAGGGAATCATTGTGTAACTAAGGTTTATAATCATTCACAGGCAAAAAAATACCCCCAAAAATCCAACATGTAAAAAACCCTGTGTCTGCACAGGCAGTCTTCATTCTGGAAATGACTAGCTTAAGCACTTGGCTTTGAACCATAAGTCTTCACTTTAATGAAGACTTTCTGGATGATTTTTGAATGCCTTATGGAAATATAGGGATATAATGACACTTTACTTGTATAAAGCGACACAAGACAGCAATTTCCTTTCTCAGCTTTATTTTCAGAAATACAAAAACCTTGGGATGTCCATTTGCAGCAAGAGATACTAACTGGCCTAAATACAGTGATTTTTGTCCCTGTTCTTCATATAGTTGGGGCTATAGCAGTGAGTCACTGGAGACCTGCGGGGATGTCAACAACCAGTAAGAAACTGTCTAATACAATAGCTGCAAGACAACGAGAAGCTGCCAACAGGCAGCTCATGGTAACCATTTGCAACTACTTGAGGTGGTGCTTAGAGATGCCGTGGGGAAGTATACACCAAGATAGAAATGTTTTCTAAACTGGAACTGTGAAACAGTGAGGGTGACATTAAACAGCATCAGCATCTCCCCATACTGGCAGAAGCTGATATACTTTATTTGGGGAGAAGCTGTGTAGTTTTGCCTTTGGGTTGAGATAAATAAAACATCATAAGATACATTAGAGATTTCACTGGAGTGTGGAGGAGGAGAATGTAAAGTCTGAATATTTTGTTTTCTGTCTGAATCACTAATGTGCTACCAGTCAGTTTAATTAGAATAATTAGTCATGAAATATATAATTGGTCTGAATCTTCCCGCAGATTATATAGAGAGCTTTTGAAGAGGAATGTGGTTATTTGATACTGATCCTGCAAACATTTATGCACACTCTTAGCTCAGTGTGCATGAATCAGTGTGTATGCAGTGGCTTCCCTTTAGCTCAGGGACTTTCTCCAATTAAGCTACATCAGTGGGCTGCATTTTTCTGTGACCATGTGATTTGTGGCAAGTCCGCTGTTTTAGGGATGCCTTCAGTAAGGAACAGCTTTCACCCTTAAACAATTACTGTTGTTTGCAGAACAGTCCTTGATGGCTCAGTTGGTATCTTAGTCTGTGAAGGGGCACTGCTGTACCCTCTCTGTCAGGTTATTTTGCACATCTGTCAGTGGGAAAATGATCCTGTTGAGTAGTAACAGTTTGGAAGGGCATGCTCTTGCTTCCTTGTGGACTATGTCAGATCCTTTCCTGGATCTGGTTCAGCTTGTGGCTGTGCACACAAATGGTCCTGTGAGGCTCGGGAGAAGTGAAGCAAGGATGGGAAGTTGCTGATGCTGTATGGGAGAATGGGGTGGGTAAGGCTTGTCTGGTTTTATATTGCTTTGCTTCCCCCTGTGGGAAAACTTGAAAAAATAGAGCAATTATTATAGATATTGAGAAGGGCTACCATTTGATCCTTTTTTTCCCTAAAAAACCAATTTTTTTTTTATCATGGTTTTTGCTGCTGGCTGTTTTGTAGTGATATATCATTTAAGTGTCTAAGGTCATTATAAAAACTACTCATGACTGATGTGTCCTTGATTTTTGCAGGTTAGGAACATTTATGTCTGTGCTATAACTGTGAATAGTCCCAAGTCAGTAGGTTATTCTTCATAGGACAGTGTAGTATTTTAACTTGTAGATTTAGACTGATATGAAGTTATTGTGAGCTGAAGGAAAGGGACTCTATAAGAAGTGCTACTGATAGTACATTTCCTAGCTATTGTTTATCTGGATTTTGAATTTCTGCTGACTAAAGTATGAAATTTCATCTCTTTTGGCATCCCCATTCAGTGTGATAATAGAATGCCTAGGTGAACAGGAGACCTTTTGGTCTAGAAACAAACTGTCTATTTCTCTTGTCAAAATTGCATATTCTCTGGTACCAGATCTAACTTCTTCCACTTTTCTGAGAAAGTAATTTTAAAAGGCTTGTTCTCCTTAAAGTGAGAAAACTATTTCTCATGCTGAGATGATGTAACAGTTTCATTACAGGTAGTAAATTTAGTTCCAAAGAAGTGCTGTAAAGGTGTTAGGCAGTTCTGCTATATGCATAGGTTTATCTGATGTAGCGTATGTTTATGTGCTCTGATCTAGTTTGATAATCTTACTGACTACAGCAGTAGATTCTGTACATCAAGAAAACTTAAGGTTTGCAATATCTTTGGCCACAAAGAACAGCTGAATGTTTATGGAGTTTCTTACTCTTTCTATGGTACTTCAGTTAATCCTGTTTCTATCTTTTGGCATGCTGCATAGTTTAATATAAGAATATGTGATTCAGCAAAAGCTGTGGGAAGATTTCTGTTAGTGTGGTGTACAGTATTACAGGTACTGTGAAACAGACTGAAATAAAAAGGACTATGGTGTATTTGCAGAGCAGGACTGTGTCACCCTGTGACCTTACTTACCAGTTCACAAAACTAACTGTGGTGTTCCCTGCAGTATTCTGTTTGCACTAGAAAACCCAGTAAAGCTACATCAGACACCCTTTCCTATCACAAAAGCAGAATCACAGAGTTGTAGGGGTTGGAAGGGACCTCGAGAGATCATCGGGTCCAACCCCCCTGCCATAGCAGCTCCCTAGCTCATACTGCAGAGACAGGTGTCCAGATGGGTCTTGAATATCTCCAGAGAAGGAGACTCCACCACCTCCCTGGGCAGCCTGTCCCAGGGCTCTGGCACCCTCACTGGGAAAAGGTTCCTCCACATGTTGGTGCGGAACTTCCTGTGCTCCAACTTGCAGCCATTGCCCCTTGTCCTGTCCCCACTGACCAAAGAAAAGGGGCTGGCCAATTCCCCCTGCACCCCATACTTAAGATATTTATAAGCATTGATTAGGTCCCCCCTCAGTCTTCTTTTCTCCAGGCTGAACAGCCCCAGCTCTCTCAGCCTTTCCTCATAGGATAGATGTTCCAGGCCCTTAATTATCTTCGTAGCCCTTCTCTGGACTCTCTCCAGGAGATCCCTGTCCTTTTTACACCAGGGAGCCCAGAACTGGACACAATACTCCAGGTGGGGCCTGACCAGGGCAGAGTAGAGGGGAAGGATCACCTCCTTTGACCCACTGGCCACACTTCTCCTGATGCACCCCGGGATCCCATTGGCTCTCTTAGCCACCAGGGCACACTGCTGAATGTTTAATAAATTTGCATCTCTTCTTCACCAGGATCAGGAACCCAGGCCCAGGTAACCTTCTCATTAGTTGAGCTCAGGACCTATTATTTCCCAAGGGTTGGTCTTGTGTATTTGACATTTGGTATCTCTTGTCATAACGTATATAAGAAAATGTTACCCAATGGTGTTTTCTTCTGTTTTGATAGGTAGTATTGAATTTTTTTGCCTTGACGTATTTCAAAGTCCCATGGTACTGGCTGCTTTGCATACTTTTCATTCTGGATCATGAATTTAGCAAGCAAATATCAGTGAATCTAAGATGAATTACAACTAGTGTCAGGCATGGTTTGAAACTCCTCAAGTGCAATGACAAACGACATAAGAGGGTCTTATGAAATAAATGGCATGATACAAATTTTCTGAAGCCCAGATATTCTCTTAAGGATTCTCAACAGTTGATTGCACAACACTTCCCTCTTGGTGGCCAGAGAGTTTAAACAATTGAGGCTAGTGCCTCTTGCCTCTTTCAGGGAGTAGACTACCACAAACATACCTTTGTTAGTACCATGCTGTGCTCTCCCAGTAAGATTATGTTTTTCTGCATGCTGAAGTTATGACTAAAATGGAAGACTTTATTTTGGGTTTAGTGCTTTGTCAATGTAACTTCCCTTATTAATACAGCATCCCTGGGGATAAGACAGGTGGAGATGACATGGTAGTCCTTTTTAAATACTGAAACTCACTGATGTAGAGGATCTTGCTGTCACTGTTCTTAACCATATGTCTTCCTCTGAGGTCAGTTTGAGTTCAGGGTGAGGGGCTGTAGCCTCAGTTGAAAATAGCTCTGAAAAGCCACATCTGAAGAATGAGTTATGTTGAGATACTAGAAACTGGAAAGACTGTCACTAGCTTCAGCTACTTATTTTTGGTGAGTGGCCTTGAATTTATCTGAACTTCTGCATAGCCTTTTGGATTCTGATCAACTGATAAGCCTAGCAGAATTTCTGTTTAAAAGTGTATGAATACAATGTCACTTATGTTTCAAATAACCATTCAGTTGCATTCCAATGCAAACCATGTGCTTCCTATTCCAACCCCTTCTCCAAATCTCATCTTTGATGTCCTTCCATGGAATAAACCAAACCAAACAAACAAGAAACTCATGTTGTGGATGTCATGCAGTTGAGAGTCAGTTTGTTTCCATAAAGCATCATGGATCTCTGTGATGTTTTATGTGGTTAAAACCAACAAAAATCCTTATAAAATTCCAAAGCACCTGATAAGTTTTCTAGGATTGTCACACAAAAAAATTACTACACATTGCACAGTCCAGATGGTGCAGAATAACCTCTTTGGTTCCTTCATTCTGGTGAATGTTACAGGCTCAAAGCCATGTATATTTGACTGTGATAACTGTTGTTGACTAAATTTGTTTCTAGACAGCTGTTCAGAAACTCAGGACAAAGTTGGAAAAAGCATATACATGTGTTAGAAAGGAGAGTGGGGAGGAGAGAAAGGAAGAGGAAAGGGGGCTCTAAGTGTGTATCAACTCAAAGTAGAAGAAAAAAGAAGTGGAGGAGTGGTAAACAGAAAAATATTTTTTCATGCATTTCACAATGTGTTAGCAAAGTGCACAAGGGAATCTGGGGACTTGTGAGGAAGCTGCTATCTTAAAATATTTGAGTTGAAAACTACTAAGTGCCTTTCACACAACCATGCGTTACAACATTATGGCTGAAAAAGAAGCAGATGACTGGGGGGGGTTGTTTGGGGTTTTTTGAGTTTTTTCCTTTTTTTGGGGTATTTTTATATGAAAGTTTGAAAAAGGAAATTAGAATTTTCCCATTGCAAGAACAAAGGACCATCTCTTGTCTAAGCTTTGGCCAACTATGTCCCGAATTCTAATTCCTTCAGGCATTTTAGGGGGGCAGGTAAGCACTGTTTCTTTGCACCAGTGGATGAGGAATTAAGAATGAAGTGGAATTGAAAACTATGCCAGAGCCTGGATTCTCAAGTTCAGTGCCTTGACTAGAAGGCTGGTCTTTCTGTTGATCAGTCTAGCTTATCTACCTCACATAGAATTTGTTTACCAGTTCATTTATGCTAGTACCACCCCTGCAAGGCTGACAAGAACTGTTGTGATCTTTGTATAGATGTAGAATCCAAATATAGGTGATCTGAGTGAGTGCTCAAGGTTACATGAGAGATCTATCAAATAGAATGGACTGAATAAAGCTTACTTAAATCCCAAACAATAAACTTACCTTGTTGTGCCTTACTCATTTAATTGAGAGAAAATCAGAGACACAAGAGGATTTCTCTTCTTTCCCTTGAAGACTGGTTTCCCATTTTGATTTCTAAAACAAAATGAGAAATTTTAATTTTTCATTTCAGAAGCAGTACCTTTTTTTTTTTTCCAGCAAGTGCCAGATTTTTGGAGGAGTCTTCCAGTTTCACAGAGAGGTTACAGTGAGCAAAGAGAAGGGGAAGAAAATATAGGAAGAGGAAAGAAAGAATGCTATTAATGGATTCTTCCTCTATCCCAAGACTTTCCTGCTTCCACTTGCCAGTGTTGTGGCTTCCTTCTTAGTCCATCCCTTTGAAAGTGACTTAGCAGGATCCTGGCTCTTTCTGAGATGGGTGTTGTGTATCCAGTCAGAGCACCAGCTCCATGCTGTGAGGCATGGAGGGGGAGCATGTAGTGGCATTTCTAGCAATAAGCTTGTCAAAATAAATGGTCTCACTTTAAAAATATGTATCTGGAATGTGTTGCCTGCTAATGCATATTCAAGTCTTAAATGCAAATATCTCCCTTTCCTGCACATATTGTGGATGTTTGCCCTCTCTATTTGGGTTGTGTATCATATGGCATGTAAATAAGAGATGACAAGTTGTGTAATAAGTGGAGGGAGGGAGAAGAAGAGGAGTTAGAGGGATTTGATTTAATAAGAAACATGCATAATTTACACAGCACTGTTCCACTCTGGTTCTTCATACTTTAACTGCAAGTCCTCCAGCTTCGTACCAACCAATATCTTACAAATAATAGTCTTTTACTGGCCTTAAAGATAAGATTTCTCAGATGGAGTTCGTTTGGTAGAATAGGCATCCTGCAGTGGTTTAGCTCTACACTGAAGCATGTAAATGTCCTTGTTTCTTTGCAAGGTGAAGTAGGTGAAGTTAGATCTGTCAGTTTGGCTACATAAATCAAATAGAAACTACGAGGAAGAAGGTGGGTTTTTAGATTGTTTTTATCACACCCACAAGTTGGAAATACAAATTATTTTAGGACGGATTTATGCCTCTCTGAACTACAAATGTTCAAATCTGAGGGCACAAATTAAAATTAAGATGCTGAGGTACCCAAATATCCATAGTTGTTTGTCTTTGCAATGTGGTGGTGACATAAAACCAGAGACTGCTTTAAGAATATTTTTTTTTTATAATCACTGGTGTTTGTTCCAGTCATTCCAGGACCTGACTGAGTGAAATGGGTGGATTTTGACTCTGTAGTTGGAGTCATACCTAGGAATAGTCAGCTAAGTGTAGTCTGCTTAGGCTTGAAGGAATGGATTACCCTCACCCTGAAGAGTTAGACCTAAATAAACACATTGCTGCAAAGAAACTGTATGTGCTACAAGAAGACCAAATGTTGAGTTGCTTCCAGGATTTTAGGTATGGATTCCATACATATACATAGCCTTCTGTGTACAAGAACCAGAATAACTATAAATAGGCAGAAAGCAGAAAAGGTACTGTGAAATGTCATTCAGGAAAGCTTGTGAGCTTCACAATTGATGAGAGAGGCTTCATGAGATATCAAAACAAGTTCCAAACTGCCACAGGGATTTGTTTCTTAAAAGCAAGGGAGAGACAAAAGTGGAGGTGTGGCCCAGAGAAAAGAGAATTCTATTAGAGTTTGTGGGTTCATGATCTTTTGTTTGCATTTAAACAATGTGCTGCATCAAAAAATGCCATTGGGTCACTGAAATTAATAGCAGTACCTGAAGTTTGTTGTGATACAAGTAAAGATATAGCTGAATTAAAGAGCCATTTACTCAAAGGTAGCAGTTCAAGAAACATTCCTCAATGAACTGGTTTTCTGGCACAAGTTGAAGCCTTAACAGAGGAGTTCCTGTGACATGGCAGCCCTGTCTGATGCGGGCCTTCATTTTACCTGTGTCTGCTGCAGTATCATAAGACATGTTCCTTCTTCCTACAGCATGGAGAGGAGGGAGAATGAGAGTTCAATGTGTGTTCAACACCTATGTTCATGAATCCTTGATCCATGTGTACCGTCTCCAGGTCCTAGACTGAATCCTAGGGAGGAGAAAAAAAATCCAGTTGGTTTTTGGAGACAGTTCAGCTGAACTCAAGTCTGATTGAAATTAGAAGGACATATATATTTTGTTGGGGTTTTCTTTAGTATCAGTGAAGTTTTTGAAAATCCAGCTGTTGTGGTTTTTGGCTGGGACAGAGTTAGTTTTCACAAGAAGCTGTGAGGGGTCACAGCCAGGACAGCTGACCTGAACTAGCCAAAGGGTGATATTCTGTACCATGACATGGTATAAAGGGGGAGCTGGGAGGGGATGAGAAGTTGCCACTTGAGGCTTGGCTGGGTATTGGATTCCAGGCAGTAAGCAAATTACATCATATATCACCCACTTTGTACATTCTAAGTAGTGTAACAACACTACCCTTTCCTTTGCTGTCCTAGTAAATAGTCCTTATCCCAACCCATGGTTTTAACCTTTTTCTTCTGATTCTTCTCCTCATCCCACCAGGGGACCATGGAGGAATGAGTCAGCTGCTGGCTGGGGCTGAACCATGGCACTATCTCTCTTGTAGGAAGGTCATAAAAATGTTAATAGCCTGTCTCACAGGGATGGGAAATCTTTTGAGGGAGTGTTGCTTCTCCCTTCCCATACTAACGAGATTCACAACTAGAAGGAGCATCAGGTATAAGCAACAAGTAAGATTTGCCTCCTCCTCAAGCATATACCTTAGTGATGAAGGATGCTGCCCCTCAAAAATAACAGTCCCTTATGAAGCCTTGGGAGCAGTTTCATGATTTAACTTACTGGGGAAACCAGGATGCCCATTGCTGTGCACATTTTCATTTCCATGCTGCTTATATAAAAACGTGGTCTTTAGAGCAGGGTGTTGTAGATCTAATCTCCAGTGGGGAATTGCTAAAGCACATTGAAATGGAAATGGTGATGATTTTTTCCCCTCACTCCATATTACCTTCTAAAAAGAGACTGATCTAAACAAGCAGCAAGGAAATGCTGCTTTTCTAATATTTAACTAAGAATGTCTCCTGAATGATGTTAAATAAACATGGAAAAGAGTAAAATTAACTTTTCTGAATGATGGGATGGGTTTCTGAGCAACAAACTGCTACTTATCTCCCAAATATGTTACAAATTTTTTTCTGAAAAAAATCAGCATATATGAATACTCATTGCACTTTTATCTTCAAAAAAGGCAAAATTAAAATTGGTGTGTATGTGGGGAGTTTACAAATGCAAGGTAATTGTATCTTTATCAACTTTGCTGACTTTCTCTGTTTTCTCCATTTTAAGGTTTTGTACTATTCAAGTCTCCTAATCATCCATTTGAATAGATAAAAATGTATTCTGGATAGATAGAAAAGCCCTAGTTCTTTGCCTTCTTCCCTCCCTCCCTTGGCAGCAACATAATCAAACACTAATTTCTAATTCCTGGTGCCGACTGTGAGCAGAGAGGGGTCAGATGTTCTATGAGAAGGCTAGTTAAAGAGCAGGATCTGAATTTGGTAGGGTTTATTCTGGAAAAAATTGCAATGCAGAGTGGCATTTGGCTTTGGAGGAGGATGTTCTCCTACTGCTCTGCTGTTGTCATTTTGGAGAGCTTTGCATTCAGTTGTCAATGTGGGAGAGCTGGGAGTTGCTGAAGCACCACAGGCAGGCATGCAGTGGGGGCCAAGCTCCACAACTGCTGGGCGGGTGGGGGGTGGTCTTGTGATTCTGAATAGCACTGTGGGATGTGCAGGTCCTGGAGCAGGGGAGGACCTGTCTTTAAGGCCAGCTAACAGGAATGGAGGCTATGAAATGTCATCGATGTCAGGTAACCTCTCTTCCTGCTGCAAGAGCACTCCTTAGAGAAAGATAACCATCAGGTGGTATCAAGCATGTAGGTTTTGGCATACCAGCACTGTATGGAAGTAACAATATTGTAGTAGTAGCTTCATGGCTTCCATTCTACTGAAGCCTCCATGCAGCTGGGACCTAGTTAGCATACAGGTAGTTTAAGGAATGGCAAAAGTAGCCTGGTGATTGGAAAAGAAAGAAAAGGAAATACTCTGTGGTCAGTGAAGCAGTTGTTTGGAGAAGCTGATTGTAGAAAGCCTGGCCTTCCCACCCTTTTATTCTACTGTATATATATGGCCATGTTTTCATACCTATAAATTGTAATTCATTATTGTGTGGCCTGATACAACGTCAGGGTTGGGGATTTTTTTTGCAAATAAATACCTATTTAAAATAATATGAGGAAAGATACGTGAGCTTGAGAAGTGGACCCATGTGAATTGCATGAGGTTCGATAAGGCCAAATGCAAGGTCCTGCATGTGGATTGAGGTAATCCCCAGCATCAATACAGGCTGGAGGATGAAGGGATGGAGAACAGCCCTGTTGAGGAGAAAGACTTGGAGGTACTGGTGTCTGAAAAACTCTACATGAGCTGACAGTGTATGTGTACGTTCCTGAAAGCCAGCTGTACCCTGTGACACATTAAAAGAAGTGTGGCCAGCAGGTTGAGGGCCCCTCTGCTCCGCTCTGGTGAGATCTCACCTGGAGTACTGTATCCAGCTCTGGAATCTTCAGCATGGGAAACACATGGATGTGTTGGAACAAGTCCAGAGAAGGGCCATGAAGATGATCAGAGGGCTGGAGCACCAGTTCTATGAAGACAGAGTGAGAGAATTTTTCAGCTTGGAGAACAGAAGGTTCTGGGGACACCATATTGTGGCCTTTCAGTACTTAAGGGGGGGGGCTTAAAAGAAAGATAGGGACATATTTTTTCATAGGGCTTGTTTTGATAGGACAAGGGGTAATGGTTTTAGATGGAAAGAGGGTAGGTTCAGACTAGATATAAGGAAGAAGGTTTGGTGTGTTTTTTTTATGAGAAGAGACACTGGAAGAAACCCATTTTATGATTGTTTTTCCTTGCAGCTCAAGCCTGTAGGGTCAAAGTAGGTTTTTCCATATCACGGGCGTACGTTGTGATGTGTATCCTCTCTTATCCTCTCTCTGGAGCAGAGGAGTGCTTACTCCTGATGCGAAATTGTTCCATACAGGTAGGGAATAAGACACATTCTCTTGGACCTGCCCTCTGTACCCTCTGGGACAATTCCTGGGACAATTCCTCCACAACTGAAGTGAAGCAGGAGGAGATTTTCTTTGTATCGCCAGTCATCCAGCTGCTTCACCACTGGTATCTCTTTGCCTTTCCATTACTGCCAATGACTTGCCGTACAGTGGTAGAGCGCTTTGTAGAAACTTCTACCACATGGCTTGCATGCATTGGACTTCATCTGGATGTGTGGGTGAATGTGTGTTGTCTGGGTTGTAACAGACTGTCTCCTGCTCAGCTAATTTGCTCAGGTATTGGATACCTTGCCCCACAGTGGCCCACTTGCCTGGATGGCATACATCATCTTCCTTGAGGGATACTTTTCCCTCATGCCTGAGAGAAATTGCCTCCAGAGGCTGATGGCTTATGTCTTTGTCCCAGCTGCCTTGTCCCCCTTCCCAAGACAGGGATTTCAGTTGCTTGGCTTCCCTACCCTCTGATTCCAGGCTACCGGCTCCCTTACACCAGCATTGGAGCAGCCAGGTGACAATGAGTTCACCTGGATGGCAGACAAAATCTTAACTCACAGCTCACTCAGGGACAGAGGTTTGGTGATTATCTCTGTTCTCCCTTGTCTTGCTGTTCTTGTGATGGTCTGGTTCATTGTCATCTCTTCCTAAGCAAACCGATTTTAATGTGTATTTCTTCTTGTGTACAGGAGTGTCTGGCCTGGCCATGCCTTCAGCTGCCTCTGGGACTGGAGGCAGAAGAGCTGTAGTAATCTGCCTGTGTTTGCCCCAGCACAGCACCATGCAGTTGCCAACATCAGTGCAAATCCAGAGTGTTGCAGCTGCACCTTTTGTGCTGAAAGAGCATGAGAAATCACAGCTTGTTAAACATGTGCAGCGTACAGCCAGCTACTGGTGTTTTACAAGTGGGGAGTGCTCCTCTGGCCTCCTAGCCTGAGATTTGATTTAACTAAGTGGGTTGCAGCAATGTGGGTTGTGGCAACTTCTAGGCTGCTGATCCAGTGCCTTGTTGCTATTACTCTTGCAGTGTTCAGCTCTGTTTAGAAATCCTAACTCTGTTGTTTGGCACCATGTCTTATCAAGAGGATGCATAAATCAGATGAGCTCTCATTCCCCTAACAAATGAGAGTAACAGATGATTTACGCTTACATTGCTATCTTGGTTTTATCAAACTGACTCCTGTTTGGCTTTCAAATCCTTAATTTGGGTTTTATACTTGGTTACTATTAAATATCCTTTTATCACCTCAGCAATACTGTCAGCCTGATGTCTCGCTTGTCTTCCTCCTACTGACATGGAAATATCAGTTCACTGATCTATTTATCATTCCTTCTCGAATAGTTTCCCAGGATGAAAACAGCCGATTCACTGCACGGTACTATAACTGCTGAAATCTAAATGAATATGAAATAAAATTCTCCTAGATTTTGCTTCCTGCTATGGGAGATTCCTGCTGTGGGATGAGTTTTCATGGTTCAAGTTCAAATTAATCCGTGTTTCTAGATTAATGCATTCTCATCTCTCTCAGAAGTTCAGCGGCTGAACCGCAGTGCCTGTGCTTCTCTTCCAGGTTGCTCTGTAACAGACATGCAAAGGTTGGAGTTTTATGAAAACAGGCCAGAGGCCAGAAGAAATTTGCTACAAAGTCTGCTTTCATTAGATTTCTTCATCACTGTCATATCTTAAAAAACGGAATGGCAAAAGCCAAATTAATAACAAGGGGCAGCTAATTAGGAAAAAGGATGTGTTGTGCCCCACAAAAAAAGATTTTATAAGTTGCTTTTCTTAATGACAGACCTCCTGGCGTTATGACTCTTAATGTGATTTTGGTTTTTGGTGTTTGTGTGTTGGTTTTTCTCCTCAGAAAAAATGAATAGGTTGCTTTGTGTGGAGAAATCAGGGTATCTGTATACCTGTAAGGTCACACAAAAGAGGATAAATTTAGAACTGTTGAATATGTACCTTCTTTGAAAAAAAAAAAAGACAAAACCAACAACTCATGATTTTTGAAGCCTGCAGTACTATTTAAGATGCTGGGGACTGACTTGCAGATTTTGGCATGGTAAAGGATGAGGAAATTTCAGCTCCTCTCTTGCCTGGTGTTCTAGTCAAGCAAGGTTGGGTAATAGCTGGCGCTTTTACCTAGGAATGATTTTTGCTTTGCTTTTTTATCCTCAGCTTTCTGAACGTCACGCTTTCCTGCAGCCTGCTATTCCCTTTGCCTTTGCTGTGCTCACTGGCAACTATTCGATTTCCAATTTGACAAGATGAACTCCAGTTGGGTTAGGTACTGGTGCTCCTGTGCCAAGAAGGCTTCACAGTTCAGTCCACCGCAGCGCTGTGGTGTGGCACTGTGCTGTCATCAGCTTAACCAGACCCGCTAACAGCGCGCTCCTGTGTTAACGGAAGCACAGCTCAGACTGTGAATGCTTTCTGATGCTTCCCTGCTAAGAACTTGGTTTCAGTTGCTTGTAATTTTGCCAGACTGCTTCTGTTTGGGTTGATATGTTACAAGACAGGCATAAGCTTCCTGGTGAATGATTTCTTCTGAAAATTTGGGCAAACAAAGCTCAAGTCATTTAATGACCAGACTAGGGTGAAGTAATGTTCTTGGGAAACCAGCATTCAGAATCAAACTTGAGCCATGTCCCAATGAGGTAACCTGCACCAGACTGACCATAGTGACTTTGTCTGCATCTCGGCTCTTGTCATTCCATGAGGGGGGAATTAATGATGACAGGTTGGCTATGAGCCAGCAGTGTGCCCTGGTGGCTAAGAGAGCCAATAGGATCCTGGGGTGCATCAGGAGGAGTGTAGCCAGCAGGTCGAAGGAGGTGATCCTCCCCCTCTACTCTGCCCTGGTCAGGCCCCACCTGGAGTATTGTGTCCAGTTCTGGGCTCCCTGGTGTAAAAAGGACAGGGATCTCCTGGAGAGAGTCCAGAGAAGGGCTACGAAGATGATTAAGGGCCTGGAGCATCTCCCCTATGAGGATAGGCTGAGTAAGTTGGGACTCTTCAGCCTGGAGAAGAGAAGACTAAGGGGGGACCTAATTGGTGTTTACAATTATCTTAAGCATTGGATGCAGGGGGAATCAGCCAGCCCCTTTTCAGTGGTCTGTGGAGACAGGACAAGGGGTAATGGCTGCAAATTGGAGCACAGGAAGTTCCGCACCAGCATGCGGAGGAACTTTTTCCCAGTGAGGGTGCCAGAGCCCTGGGACAGGCTGCCCAGGGAGGTGGTGGAGTCTCCTTCCCTGGAGATATTCAAGACCCATCTGGACGCCTATCTGTGCAGTATGAGCTAGGGAGCTGCTTTGGCAGAGGGGTTGGACTTGATGATCTCTTGAGGTCCCTTCCAACCCCTACAACTCTGTAATTCTGTGATTATGTTTTACTACATGTATTCAAAGAATCATTTGCTTTTTGGGTAAAGGTAGTGCCTTCCACCTGCATTTTGGCGAAAGGGGGTGCCTGTTGCTGTCTTCAGGAAAATATGCATTCATTTATCAAACTAATAAGCATTTTTTAAGCCATAAACCTATGTTCCATCAAGATTTAGTGGACAGACTTGTCACTGATTATAGAGAACTTCAATAACACTATGATACGTAGCTCAGAAAATCCCACAAAATTGTTCATGATGCTTTGAGTGCCCAGTTTGAATCATAAACAGTGGATAAAATAAGGGATCACAACTTGAACAATGAGAAGAAAGGAAGAAGATGAAGGGCTACTTGTTAAACGAGCATCATCTATGTATTGAATGAAGTAAAGGTTAGGTAGAAAAAAAGGGCACGTGAACATCTAATTAATAACTGTATCATAATGCATATGGACAAAAGGACCAAAATCAGGGTTTTGGCAGGCAACCCTGAGAAACAGGGAAGTCTATTTTGTGTACTAACTTTCACGGTGCTTTTCTAATGCAAGGGTTGTGTGTGTATTTAAGCTATTACGGTGTTACATAAACATAGTTAATATGCCGTAAGACTCACACATCAGAAAATGCTGAGCATTTTATCTGGTGTTCTTCAATTTAATCTTTTTCCTGCTATGTGAGGTGAGACATTTTCCATTTGATTTGATGCAGAATAATACTAACAAAAAGAAAACTGAATACTTACATTCCTTCTTCACTGGACACTCAGGAGTGCTTATTCAAGTCTAATTTTCAGCAAGCTTGTAGGAAGTCATTTCTCTTTAGTTAAAACTGACCAAACAACTCCAAAGTTGATCAAGAGTCATGGCATGAAGGGACAAGTTTGTGACAGCAAGTGGTTTTGAACTGCTGTCTGCTTAGTTTGTTTCTTTCTCACCGTGCTTAACTGTGTTCCTCCCCTGCATTCTCTGGGCCTGAAAGCAAGGAGATGCAGATCGAGCTCATCCTAAGGACAGCTGCCCAACAGCTGCTCAGCTGAAATGATGGCACTCTGACCTTTCTGGCCATAATGGCAGGATTAGATATCTAGCTCACATGTAGATATTAAATTGAGCTGTCTTCAACCTCGACGTAAATCCTACTCTGCAGACCCAGAGTTCTGCCTTCATAGGGGTGGGGAGAAGGCATCATCTTTGGAACTAAGAACTGAAAACCTACTTTCCAAACAGGTTTAAATTGGTGTGTGTTTTTTTTCCCCATCTGTGATTTCTCAGTACTTTTTTCAGCAAGAGGTATTTTCTTTTAAGCAAATGTCACTTATTTCTACACCTTGTAGCATGGTATTTCAGAACAAAAAAAGAAAGAATCTGAAGAATGTGTGATATGATAATGGATGGCTTTTTATTATGTACCTCACACCATCTGCAAACACATCTCCTATTAAGGGAGAAAACAGAAACTTAATATATTTTTTATTTTTCTTCTGAATATGTTAAGCCTTTTTAAAAAAAAATCACTTTATTATGTTATCTTATTTTTCTGACTTCAGAAATTGTTTTACTGCTTTAGGCACTCCTGTCAAATTGCCATGCAGTATTAAGTAACAGTAGAATATCAAATTAAAATAGTCCTCAAACTGACCTGGTAAGATTTAGATTTTTAAACTTGCACTAATTTTCTGGGGTTTTTATCTATATCCTTTATGTGTACACTTTTTACAAACTCTTTAAATATTCAGAGTGATTTCTTCATCATGGTAAGAGAAAGAATGGTGTAAAGAAAATAAATCTTGTGACTAGAAAAAGTAGGAGCTTACCCTTTCAGCTTTATGGCCTGACTGCCTCTGTGGTACCTGCAGTGGTATACTCTTGATTTAAAGGCTCAGCTGCTCAGACCATGTAACACAGTCTTCTTAAGCATCCCAACTGCTCAGGTAAGTGAAATATCAGGCAGTAAGAGGTGAAGCAGCATTTAGGGGAAAGACTTCTTGAAGACCAGGGATGTGACTGCAAAACATCATGTATGTGTTTTGATTATATTTTTGAAATCATGGCATTTTATGACAGGACATCTTAGTAGTGCTCTAAGATATTTATTTTTGTTCTTAAAATTAACGAGTCATACCAATACATCACAGCTCATGTAGCAGTGAGTAACTGAAAGTTAGCATCCACTTATGAAAGTGATGGTTTCTGTCATAGGAGCTTCAGCCTCTCACAGAGAATTCACTGCTCTTTGGCCAGAAATACTTAAGCTCAGGGACCTTGAAAAATATGTTACCTTTGAGTGTCACTCTCAAACTGGCATGTTTATTGCATGCAGCACTTATACTCCAGTTATGTACTTAAAGCTTTCTTCCTCATGATTTGGGAAGAAGTATGGTTGCTGTTATTTAGTCAGTCACAGGTATGGAAGAGTAAGCATCAGAAGCTATGGTGTTAAAATCTTCGTGACATATCCTCCTGGTTTCATCTCTCTTCAGCTGGTGGTATTCTCATACTTGTCTCTCCCTAGCACTGCCAGTGGAGTGCTGCCCTCTGCACTGCAGCATTTTCCATTTGCTTCTCCTTGGGTCTTGGTAAGATTTTTTTAAACATTTCGATGCCAGTGGTATTGTTTATCTTTTCCCAAAGATCCCTCAGTGAGATACAGTAATTGAACTTGTGGGTGGTAAAAGTGAATAGTACCTCCCGGTGGACACAGTGGGTTTGGTTTATATGAAAATATTTCCAGTGGGATTAACCATCAAGGTTTTTGATGCTTTGGACATGTTGTCTACTCCATAAACTCTGAGAGAAGATTAGATACAAAAGCATGCAAAAATGCTGATCACGGCACAAATGACATACCGTGGATGAATGTTTCATTCACTCCTTTTCAGCACAGGATCAACCACTGCAGTGTCTTAGCATTTTCAGCAGGTGTGCTCTTTGATTGATTACTCCCTTAAAGACTTTGGAGATTCCTTTCCTCCGTAGTCTAATGAAAATGTAAATGCAAATCATCAGTGATGTAAACTTGCATAGCTGCCCTGCGGGGAGCAGAGCCCAGCGTTTTCTATGCACCGAGGAGCAGCCTTGGAGCATCGGTAAGTTGCAGATCAGTATGCTCTGTTGTTTCACTAGTATATGAAGTGCATCCATAATGTAATTACTTGCAACCCCAGGTTTCCCAAATGGCTTCCTCTCAGAAAAAGGAGAGAATGCTGATCGCTCTTTTAAACCTCTGCTGAGAAGATTTATTTGTGAAGTCTCACATCTGAACGGAATGCAAATACCTGACTAATTACTGCAACTTAGTATTCTTAGATCTGCTTGAGAGGGAAATCAGCAGAAGTTTCGCCTATCTCCATGATTTGTCATCCCATCTGGTAGCCTGCTGGGGCAACTTGGACCCTTCTCCAGCTACTGGCAGATGTCTCTTTTTCTTGCTTTGAGAAAATGGATGTTATGACATGAAAGGAAAAATTGTCTTTTAAGCCTTAGTGTGAAATATTACAGAAAGATGTGCAATGAGAACTTCACCTTAGAGCTGCCTTTTTGGGCCAAGAGTCGTTGTTAATACCTTCAGATCACTGCAGGCAGAAACTCCTGCCTATATTAGGCAGCACTTGCTCTGGAAGCAGAATCAGCATCCAGCAGATGGTGTGAGCTCCCTGGTAACAGCATTTTATTCATTCAGATACTCACCTGTTGCTTCAGCCTATGAAATTCCTCTCTCTCAGTGTATCTGATTCTGAAATGCAACCTGATTTGGCAGACTCTGACACACAAAACTTGCTTTGGCTATGACAGTGGGCATTGCTAAGGCATGCAGCACTGCCTAGTTTAGCATTAGTGTTAAACACTTCTCTTTGTAGTACTATTGTGCCTGTTCCTTCCATGTTCTGGGAAGGATGGAGGCATGTCTCATACTGAGAAATTTTGAAAAATCATCCAGGTTTGGTTCTGTGTACCACTCCCCATTGTTACACCTTGTGAAGGATTATTTTTCTGTCCTTCACACAAACTGGAAAGGGTCTAGGACCTTGTCCTTTTTCTATGCTCTCAAAATCTCATCTCTTCCTTAAAACCTTCAGTGATGGATTCTTCAGAGCTTCACCAGCCATCCTGTTCTAGCATTGTTACACTTTAAGCTCTTTTCATTGTACTTTTCATCACATCTAAAACTTTTTTGCGGTATCAGCACCTAAATTCTCTGAGCATGAACAGAGTTTTTCTTTTGAAGTCACTGTTTGTAAATTTTTAACAGACTTTTCAGGACAGCAAGCCCAGTTTTTTTTCACTCTTTCCTCAGAAGTCATATTTTCCAAACCTATGATCATTCTTCAGTTTTCTGCCTGTGGGCATACTTTGGGTGTCCATCTCTGTTTTCAAGTGCAGTGACCAAACTGAGCAGATAAAGCTGAGGGGAGAGGTTTACTTTGTGCATCTGACAAGCTGGATCTCTCTTTGTACGTTGCTGTAAAATGGTTGTAGTCTTCCCAACAGCGTGATAGAACAATTGTCACTTGATCACAGATTGCCTTCTCTGTAGCCAGGTTATTCCTTGACTTGCAGTGATATACCTAATTATTCCTGCTGAGGTACAGAACATTATACTGCTCACAAGTAGCACATGTACTGACTATTTTCAGCATTCTCCATTTTGCCAAGATAGTTTGAAGTCCTGCTTTCCAGTAATCTTCAAGTCCCTCCCAGTTAAGTGCTATCTAACAAGCTTTTTTCCCCATCCTTCAGTTCATAAAGAAACATATTCAGTGATGCCACACCTAGGTCATTTCCCTGTGGAATATCATCGAATGCATGCATCTCTAATTATGATGAGCCATTTATGTTTTCTTTCTCAGTAGACTTTTCCAACCGTTTCTAGAAGGTCCTAATACTTCTTCCTTGCTTAAGAGAATTTCACATGAAATAAAAGTCAGACTTAAGTAAAGCCATATGACAGCTACTGTTTTTTCTCTATCCCCAAAGGCCATTATCTTGTCATAGAAGGAATTACATTGGCTTGATGGGGCTCCTTCCTGACAAATCCATGCTGTCTGTTATTCATCAACTTGTTTTGTCTAGATATTTACAAGTAGTTTGGTTATTTATTCTGTTGCAGTTCTGGGAAATGAAGCTAAGTTGTTTGGTTTATAGATCTGTGGCTCCTCCTTTTTATTGTTTGCCATTTTGCAGTCTTCTGGTAACTCACTGTATTTTAGGGGATCTCCAAGATAAATGCCAACAGCTCATCCAGGAGCCTTTCAAGAACAGCCAGACGAAACGATCCATTGTCACTTCTCTCTGTGTACTGAAATTTGCCTTCCTGAGTGCCATTGATTTTTATTTTGCTTTTCCCACTTCCCTAAACCAAAGACTGTGAACTTCGTTATAGTCCCTCTTGGCTTTGATGTAGGAAGAAAATGCAAAGGTACAAACATCCATATTTAATCCGGGCTCTTCAGATTTTTGGAGACACGTTGTTTAGCAGTGGTTTTTCTCAGCCTACCTTCATCCTTAGTGAGTTCAAGGGTCAAAATTATCAGTTCAAGCACTAAGGTCAGTACCTGAAACCTCATTTAGGTGGCCCGGTCAGTCAGAGCAGTCAGTGAGAACAGTGTGTCTGAAACTGTGAAAACCTCTGAGTTGCTGTCCCTAGGAGGGCAGTACATACCACAGACCCACTATTGTGAATGTCAGCTGCCTTCCCTCTTATCACAGAATGATTAAATGGTCTGGGTTGGAAGGGACCCCAGGGATCATAGAGCTCCAACCCCCCTGCCACAGGCAGGGCCACCAACCTCCAGGCCTGGATCTACACAAGGTTGCCCAGGGCCCCATCCAACCTGACCTTGAATGCCACCAGGGATGGGACATCCACCACCTCCCTGGGCAGCCTGTTCCAGCTCCTCACCACTCTCTGTAGAAAAGCTTCCCTCAATATCTAATTTAAACCTTCCCTCCTTTAGCTTTAATCCATTCCCCCTTGTCCTGCCATTGTCTGCCCTTTTAAAAAGTTGATTCCCCTCCTGTTTGTCTGCTCCCTTCAGGTGCTGGAAGGCTGCAATGAGGTCCCCCCGCAGCCTTCTCTTCTCCAGGCTGAACAAGCCCAGCTCCCTCAGCCTCTCTTTGTAGGGGAGCTGCTCCAACCCTCTAATCATCTTTGTGGCCCTCCTCTGAACCCTCTTACCTCTCTGCCTTCAGACCCCTGACTATCATGGAAGAACTAATTCTCTGTCATCGAACCTTTTTAAAAGCAACAGCAAAACCCATTAGTTGTCTCTTCGATCTTTTACCAATTAGAGAAGCTAACTTAAATTGTCTTTATCCAAATATAGTACAAGGTTGTTTTGAAATTTTGGGAAATGCGTAACTGTAATAATTTAAAAATAGGCTTTGAAATTTCATTTTCTCTTTTGGCAATCTTGGTTGCCATGGAGTTCAAGTAATAGGTTGGGATGTTTAACACTGAATTAATTACTACTTCTCACTCACAGAGAACATCTAATTATACATATTCATGAAGAACAGTGTTTGGCATTCCTGAGGGAGAAAATATCTTTCTTAATTCTGTATGTACATACCTTTGGAACCAGATGGGGTCTGTTAAAACATAATCTTATAGCACTTTCTCCTTGTTGATTTTACTTGTTTCCTAGTCTAACAAAACTCGTAGTTTTAAATATTGTCTTAAATAAACTCCATATATTATGGATATTTACATTCAATGAGTGTAGGCATTTACTTTTAAAGTATTAAAAGTTTAAATGGACATATAAACAGATGAATGCATTAGACAGCAGAACAGGACTACCGTGATTACTTAAACAGCTCTTTGGCCCTGATGTTCAGCAGTCCTTGCTCTGTTGTGGCCAGAACACCTAAATTAATGGATACTGATTATAGATACAGCCCTGGGATGTCTGTAACAAGGGTGTCGTGCACTTAAAAGCTTGCAGAGCTCTTGCACTTGGCTCTTTCTAGCTTCACAAACCAGAACAGTCCTCAGCATAAAAGATCCACAAACCTAGAGCTTAATTTCAGTGGGATGTCAGCACACAACTGTGTGTCTGGCTTTGGGTCTCTGTTCAGGAAGCCATCACTGCTCAAAAAGATCTGTTTCTCCTGAGCATACTTCGCAGTGCTGTCCTGAGCGATAGATATTCTGCTGATGGGAACCAAAAATAGTGGCATTGGACCTTGGTTATTCTTTCCTGTATTTATGATACAGTTAAAATAGTTGGTTCTCACTACAAGCAGGTTTTATTATAAAACTCACACCTAAGTAACAATAGAACTACAATTTCTGGGTACCATCCAGTTGTTTTGCATGTAACTGTCTTGTGCTTCTAGAAACTGATCTTGTGTGCTTGATGCCAAATCACGTATTTTGAAGGCGCCATTCAATGCTGAACCTGTTCTCTCCTTGGCACATACAGGTTTTCGAGGACAAGTCATGTAAATGACAAACACAGGTGGAGGGAAGGATGAAAGTTCTTGCTGACTTTATTTCAGCTGATTTACCATTTTCAAGTTCTCCATAGAAAAGAAGTTGATGCTTAGAGATAGATTAGTTGCTTTTAGATAGTAAATCGCATATCTCTGGCTTTGTGGAGTTAACTGAGGATCAGCCTAGATAGAACAAAAGAATTGCCTGTTTCTGTCTGATAACCATTTGTAGAAAGCTTTTCTGAGAACAGAACTAACAGCAACTAAGTATCACTGCTGTTAACTAGAAGGGAGGGGGGTAAGGGGTTTAAATCTCTGGTGTTCTCTCACCCATCTTCAGTATATTCTGATTTCTAAGAGCGATCAACTGAGCTGTGCTTTCCTTAATGCAAAGTCATGAAGTGGCAGTTGCATGAGTAACCCTCTTCTTCTTGCACATTCTGTCCATTGTTGTATATCTCGTTGAAATTAAGGAGATTGGGTGTCTTTCCTTACACAGTGGCAACAGTATGCTTAATGCAGTGATTTTCTTAAGACCAAGTACCTTTACTTTTTCACTTTTGAACAGTGCATCAGATAGCTACATTATCATATGTTAAGGCAATAGACTGTATATGAACTTTATACAGATAACAGAAAATGCTGGAAAGAAAGTTTGCCAGCAAGATTTCTAAATTCAGAGCTCTTGCTTATGTGCAGTAGGTACAAGGAAGAAGTAATGTGGTATTAGTGTTTTTACTTTCCTTGGACAATTGGGGTAATTATGAGTTTATTTTGCATGTTAATATACAAAGACCTGTTTACTTTCCCTTATTCTGGCAGGCAAAAATTGTTGACATTAATTTGGGTAAAAATGTCAAAAATGAAGTACTGATACATGAAAAAATATTGAAGGATGCTTGCAAGTTTGAATGAAAATGCCTCTAAGAATTTTTTTCAAGAGGAAAAAAGTGAATAAATGTGTAACAAATTAGGCAATTAGTACCTCTAAAGTAACTACAATAATTTAAGTGTTTGAACTGGCAATTGTCAGCAGTGGGCAACCAGCTGTTTTGGTTTTTTCCTCCCATGACTTCCTATTAAAAGAAGAAAAAAAAAAAAAGAAAAAATGAGATTCAAGAAAAAACAAGTTTTATAAATCATCTTTGTTGGCTGTGCCTAATCCACTCTCTGCTTTTCCAGTGGAATTTTTGATCCTTCGTGTCATCCCTGCATGTGATGGTACTTGGAATTTAAGGTAGCCTGGAGTTTGGATTTGATGACCTTTTTTTTTTTTTTTAAACCTGGTATTTAAAATAATTCCTCTACAGAACTGTTGCACTATTAGTAGGTTTCAGTGGCACCATGGTATAATTTCTGTAGCTTTTCTCACACAGACAAATTTGCTCTCTGTCCTATGAATGAGAAAATGAGGCAGAATCAGAAGGAATAAAGATGATTACACCGGAGCACTTAATTATGAAGGTCCTTTTAGGAGTAGGATGTGTAATGTGGGAAGCACTATGGTTTTCCTTTTGTCTGTTAGTTTGGAGTATGCTTCATCACCTTGTTACAAGGACTGGGGAGATGCAACATCAGCACTGCTGTATATGATACTGAAATTAAGTGTGACGAGGAGCACAGTTACAGGTTTCTGACAACTTTTGAGCTTCTGAGAAATACAACCTTCTGTTTTGCTCAGGCAAAGAAACTGTATCTACCTTCCAGTAACTGAGGGAAGACCCTAGAAGCTCCTACTTCTTTGGTTGCTGTGTTCAAATCACAACTTTTGTACTGCTCTGCAACCACTAAGCAGCACTGTCATGTCCAAAGATGGTTTGGATGGGCACAGTACATGGTTAAAATAATAAATATAGAATTGGGTTCTGACTCAGGATTTCTCATTGCTTGTCATTGCCACCCCTCTTGTCTTGCACTGAATGCATTGTGCAGTCTATTGCTGTTACAGATCTAAGGTCATGCATTGTTGGAATCTGTTGTGCTAGAAAGAAAATATGAGTGTTGTACATTTTTGATCTGTCTTGTTTCTGTGGGAAAAAAAAGTATGCCAAGTTTGGTTTCATGTGTCTCACAGGAATCATATAATAGCAAACATTTTCCTTCTTTCAAATTCCCAAATAATGCACTCTCTCTACCAGCACTCTAGGATAAAAGCTGTTTTCAGCTCCTCTTCCCTCCTGTGGTCATGATATCTAAGACCTTCCATGGATGCCATGTCCGTGCCAGGTTTCTGCCCTTTCTGGGTAATTTTTTTTTTTTTTCCCTGGCATTAAGTGTTCACATACACAATTCCACCAAAGCACAAGCCATATTTTGCCTTTTCTTTCAGCCATTCAGAAAAGCTCTATCCACCCTTGCTTGCTGGTTGGCACACAGGCTCTGCTTTTGTGTGGCAGCTCCTATTGTTCAAGCCTGTACAGCTCTAAAAAGGAGCTTAACATCTCCTCAGACTTAACAGCTATTATGCCTCAACTTTTAACAGTGTTCTTCTCAGGTGTTGGTCCACTAGAGTGCAAGCCACCGAAATGGCATTTAATGAAAACGGAATGCTTCAAATAGAATGCAATTTGGAAACATCAGTGTTTCCCAGGGAAGAGAGGTGCCAATAGTTTAATTTATTACAGATGCATATCTAATGAGGCTGGCCCTTTTTGTCCATGAGGGACCTGGTGTTGAAGGTGTGACATGACAGTAACTGTGGGTGCAGAGCTGCTGCAGGAGTTGGGTGGTAGGACACGATGTTCCTATGGGAGGACATCACATCTCTCTCAAGGAGAACTCAAGGGAGTTCCAAGAACCACCTCCCTTTGGGTGCATTTCAAGGAGTTGCTGGTTTTGATGATAATTGGCAACAAAATCTGTGCTTTAGCTCCTCAATTTGATCTGTGTTTATTCTTGTTTCTCAACTAACAGGGGATTTAGATGCATCTGCATATTGATAGGATTCTTGCACATAATTCTGTTTAAGATACCTAAAGTCTTCACCAACTTTATTGAGCTACTTTCAATCATCGAGATGAATATACACTATAAAACTACACCTATCCTATTAATATTTTAAGGTGATGTCAGATTTCAAATTAAATCTCACTTGGCTGTATTAAAAAGAATGGAATCCAGCCAATCTGAAAGTTGTCCTCAGTTTCCAAAATGCTTTTAGGAAGACAAATATATAGTAGAAAATAAAATGTGTAATTAGAAGAGAGACTCTGAAGAAGAGAGTTGTATTTAATATTTAAACCCATAAGTAGTATAGTAATAGCATTTTCTGCCAAGAACATACTTTTATTGCATCTTAATGCAATTAAAATTACATCACAGTCTGCTAATTTCCCGTACACTTAAAAGAAAGAGTAAATCCTGCTGATTAACGTTTGTAAAGGGAAATCTTTGTGTGAAAAGTATTGCAGAATAGCAAAGTTCTGCAGCAACAATGGGTTGTGCTATCCTGGGTGATTTTTCTTTTCCCCCACTTTTCTTTAGTGTTAGTCAAGTGGAAGCCTTACTACTGATTAAAAAAGACACTGCAGATAATAAACAACCTCTCTCTTAAGGGAATTGCATTGCTTTGTATGGGGGTTTTTTTTGTGCAGTGCAATGCTCCAGGCATCATATAAATTGTGCCACAAGAGTGCAGTATTTGGAATAATGCAGCCTTTGGAACTGCCTGGAATTAGGCTGGTAGGGCTCAGAATGGCAGTCTGGTTTCAGAAGCTTTTTTCTTCTCAAACTGAATGAGTTATGATGCACATTAACAAGTTATGATTCAGACTGGCATTTTCTTCGGATGGGATTTGCCATGAGCATTGGAAATCCCAGGTTCCTTTGGAGCTCTGAACTTGGATGGTAGGTCGCCACTTGGATGCCTTTAGCTCCAAAGTACTGTGGCTGGCAGTACACCTAGTTTTTAAGATAATTTCAGGATAAAACTTTTTTGTTTTGCACTAGTTAGTTTTCAATGATGTCCAGAGTGAAATGAACATGGTAGTTTTCAGTGCTGAAATACCATACTGGACCTTTCCTCACTCTCATGGGATTGCACTGTGAAATTCAGAGGCAGCCTCACTTTATCCATCCACAGGACCTTCCAGCCTTTTCTGGACCACTTTCTTACTATTTTCACTGTTTCTAAATATTGCTGTAATCAGATGGGCTTTAAGAGAAACCTTTGTGTTGTTCCTGAACTCTCCAAATGTCTCCTGATGCTCTTAAACTCCGCTTATCACAAGTAGGATAGTTTAATTCTTGCATTCTTAGGAACAGTTTCAGAATAAGAATTTCCTGTGGTCAGACTTGTGCCAGATTGGCTTCAATGGTACCTTGGAGGAAATACAGTTCAGAAACTGGCCCTCCAGTGGGGTTTGGCTTCTCTGATTTTGCTGCTAGCTAACTATAAGAACTGGGATTATTTGTTCCTTTTCCCTGTCTCCTGGTACGTAGCAGCAGCTGCCAGTTCTGTCCAATTCATCCATAATGTGGAGACATCTAGATTTAAGACAGATTGGATCAGAAAGCAATGTAGCAACCCAGGGCAATAAGTCCCACTGCATCAGCATGACAGTCTAGATTTCAGATCTGACCTAGTATACCCATACACATCTCCGATTGAGTGTCTATGAGAATGGGGGGAGTCGGGTCTCTCTACTGTACTCATTTTCTGGTGTAAATGAGACCCATTTGTCAATCCTACTTTCTCTGACAGCTCTTCTGGCTCAGCAGCAATAGTTTCGTTCTTCAGCATGCTCTAGCAACTCAGACCCATCCTTGAATCTCTTCTCCATTATGCTGGCTGTGGCTGTGGGTTCAGCTCACCCCACTGCAGTCAGGTCAGCACTCTCTTTTGCTTGGACAGATAACTAGCCCTCGCCCACCTGCCTGGTCTTGCCAAGCTCTGTGACCTGAAAGGGAGGGGAGGAGGAACTTCTAGGATCCTGTGCTGTGAAAGTTTGTGGAAATCAGTCCCCTGCACAGGCTACTCTTCTCCGCGGCTCCTCCAACTGTTTGAGCACTTAAAAACTCTTAGATGATACTAAACCTTACGTGATCGTTGCAGGCTTTGTTTGAACACAGTGCTGCCTTGAACAGGTTAGAGAAGGTCTCCTGACCAGGGCATAGCAATGAGTCCTTTAAATCAAAGTAATCTTAGCCTAAGACAAGAGGCTTGGCTCTTAAGGTATGATGTATTTGCTCGTGTAATGGCTGGGATTTCCTTCCCCATCCTCAGGGGATGTTGTCTTAAAGTTCCAACTATTTTAGCTTGCCTGTTCTTGAAATCACCAGCCATCTACTGCTTGCTACCAATCAGGGAACATCCACTAAATGTGCTAATACAGTATTTAAATTATTGAGTACCAAAAAGTGCCACCTCTGTGAGAGAGCCTCTGTGACATGAGGCAGAAGCTTCTCTGAACTGGCTTTATTAGACTTTAATGGAACAGCAGGTGCCACACAGAATAATGCATGTGGTCCATTTGCTTGGAAATATCCAGGCTTTTTCTGTGCTTTATTTCTGTGGCAAGACTACAATTTCCGCAGCTCCACCTCCCTGCCTTCTTTTCCCTTCAGGTCTGAGGATATGATATCACCATCCCTTTGAGTTTCAGGTCATCCAGCAGGTACTCAGTGCAACTGACAGCTCTAGGAAAAGATGGAATAAATATTTAATCTTTTGTGTATTAAAAAATCATGTAGTTTGTAACAGGGTTCTGGCAGGTGCTCAGCCATGCCTGAATCAAATCTCTGATTTCAAATGAGACTCTTTTGATAGGTTTGATTTAGCTTTTGAGAGGAGAGGAGCTCAGAGAAAACCAGGAACATCTGTTCTGCACATCTGGCCAAAACTCACACTCTGGAAATATTTCAGAGAGTTTTGTTTGGGATCAGAGATCTTTTTCAGTGTATACATTTTTTTGGATACATCCCTGCTCTAACTTTGTGCAATATTTAATTTATGGCATCTCTGCAAGGACAGTTTTGCCAGATTCCTATGGTGGAGGTTATTTGAAGGGGAAAAAAAGCTTGCAAAGAACTCGAAAATTACAAGGCTGATTTAATTTAAATCTGACTGGTAATACCTCATGTTTTACAATGCAGGTTTTTAACTATTTAACTCATTGCTAATGATATTGCTAGAAATAAGGAGTTTTGTAGCTACTGCTTATGTAAGCTGCCTGTAAATAACATACAAACACAATTTTATTTATTTAGAAGAGAAATATGTTTCAGCTAATCATCTATATTTAGTAAAATTCTGTAACATGCACTGTTTTAAAGGCTGTTTTTTAAACCCTGCTGATTTTATTTGGGCCTAACTCTTACTTCATTTTGACTTAAGTATGCTATTACTATTATTTACCTGTATTGTTAAGCATGTGACTGACTGCTTTGCTGAGGAAAGAGTTACTAAAATGCAGCTAAGAAGCCTGGTTTAACTGGAGCTGAAGCAGAGGCTGATTTATATTTATATGGGGGTTTGGAGTGGTTTCTTGATTTCAAGCTACAGTCTTAACAATATCTAAGGAACTGAAAACTACAGTTATTTGCTCATTTTTTGCATAATCTTTGATTCAAGTGCTTGAAGACTGCAGGAAGCACATGCTTTGAAAGCCTAGCAGATAGGTTACACAGCATAAATTTTGCAAGTGAGTTTCCTTTAAGAAAACTACAAAAGTAAAATGATAAGGGAATGAATGTGCATGAAATCTTTGAGGTAATATCTTCCCCAGGATACCTCAGAGACAATGATTATTAAAGCCAGCCAAACAAGATCAATTTAAATTCAGAATGTGACCTGGCTGAACCTTTTATAGTTTGATCTCATTTGTACTCAGCGCTTTGAGAGGGAAGATGCTAAATTCTGCCATTCTGTATAAAGCACTAATCCAGATTTTCATTATGCGGTTTGAATGGGCCTGATTTTATCTCTTTATCCTTGTGGATTTCTCTTTTCCAGCATTGACCATAATTCCTCAGGACTTAGCAGATGCATCTGTCTCAGTCTTTTTGCTGAACTGAAGTGAGATGTTGTGTTTTGTCTACTCCTATGGAGCCTGTGCTCTACAACTAGGGCAGCAGGGTTCTGACAGCATAGCTCCTTAAGCAGAGATGGAAAGCAGACCAGCCAAAGTTGTTTCTCTGCTGGTGCATACACACTTCCCTGTCCTAATACATAAACTAAGATGAAAACAGCTCTTTCTTGAATATACCTAGAAAGGGGCTTTATGGCTTTAAAAGTAATGTGATTTTTTTTTTCCCCCAACATGGAGCTGAGAACTATCCCAACCAAAATGGGAACACAAGCTGAACTGAAGAATAAATCATCTTAGATTCAAATAATGTTTTTTCCCCTTCAACTTCTTTCCATAAAGAATTTAAGGGTGTATTTAAACTACATGGGCATCAGTTGGGCTTGTGAATGTGCTGTGCAGAACCAGGGCAGACATGAGGGTGTGCCTGAGACTGAATTTGCTTGAGTAAAGTCCTCGCATGCTGCAGTCCTGTACCATTTTATTAATCAGATTATATGCCATTCTATGGGCGCTAATTTTCTAGTGCATTTGGGGTCTCATGTAGTAAATTAAACTCTAGTTTAATTTTTGTTGAAAGAACATGATGCAGCAAGCCTTAATAGACTTTGTCCATACAGAAACACCGAGGACTGTCTCACAAAAATTGAAAAATTAAGATATCAGATGAGCTAATTTAGCTGTTCTCAGTATCCTGTCATTACATTAAAGTGTGAATAGGACATGTATTCATCTGAATTACACCTTCAGTGCTTAACATACATGCAGCAATTACTCCACTGAATATAAATAATGGAAGGAATGATCCTCATGGAGCTGGGTGATGTTTTGTTCTTTTTTTTAATTGGAGGAGAGTTAAGGAGAAAAATGGTTCTCACATTTTAAACACAGGACATAAAAGTAGATAAGAACAAATACAGTTTTGATGATTTTTTGTTGTATTACTTGTTGAGGACTTGGCTCAGAAGATCTGTCAGAAGGAGTTTCTTCAACTTTTCTGACAATCTTCCTGTTGGTCAAGAATGTCGTCAGGAGTTATTTTTTTGTGTGGGAAAACCAATGCTCTTTGCAAATACCTGTGGTACTGTATCTTCTCCTTGCCAGTTGGAAAAAAAATCAGTGAGTGTGCTTAAAATTTACACAGAATTATGTCCATCTTAAAAGTAAAAAAGCAGCAATGCTCCCTTGCTGCTAAACTAGATTGTATACAAAAGAAAGTGTAACTGATTTGCATTTCTCTTCATGACAGACACTCTTCTACAGCTTTTCAGCAAGTCTCTCAGCTCAGTGCAAAATCTCTTAGGTGTTTGCTTCTGCTGTAGAGATCCTTTTTGGTAAGAAGCAGGACTCCTTTTAAAAGTGGCATTGTGCAGGTATGGAGGAGCTTCATGGGGAAGGATGTGTTAAAAGAGGTCTCTGTTTATGTATGTATCTGCCAACTGAGAAATCACTTTAATAGAAGACATTACAAAGCCTCATTTTGTTTTATGTTTCTACTGAATGTTTAATCTAATGATTATTCTCCTGAAAGAGCTAAGAAGTACTATCATTTGAGACTGTTAGACAGTGGCAAGCATTTTTTTCTTACCTTTTGCATTGTCTTCTGCGTGACCCACTGAGGTTGCAGTAAGCATGCACACACCGTTAGCATGTGTACACACACACACACAAATCTGGGGAGAAGTCACAGTTAGATTGCCAAGTGTTTCAATGCTAAATGGCCACCCACATGTGCACATGGATGATACATATATACACACAGTAAAAAAAACCAAATCAAAACAAAAACCCCCAAAACAACAACAAAACAAACCTTGGTACTAAGGCAGGTCATTTATTTTTGTGTGCTGAGAATTTGCAACAGGGAGTGGTGAAAAACACCTTAAACACCTTCTGAATTTTTATAACCTCATCTTACTGCCCCTCCTACTTCAAGCCCTTCCTTGAGTTCATGTATTATAACTATACCGTTCATGAATTGCATAGTTCCTTTCCTTGGATTACAGAGAGGGTTGTTGTGTGTGGTTTTGTTGCTTTTTTTTTCCTTCATTCTGTCTATTCATGTCTGTATTTGGCTGGCATTGTGCCTTTTCACAGCTAGTTTGCCTGCAGTGGATGGCATATGATGATGGATTTAGCCACCTGTGTAGCGCTGCAAGTGATATTGCTATAACATATGTTTGCTCTTCACCCCCAGTGAAACCATTTCAAGGCAAAGTGATGTCAGTAGGGAAAGAACACAGGCCAGATTCATGTGATCATGTGTTTTACCTGAGCAGCTTTACCACCAAACAGCTTCTAGGGGGTACAGCTAACATTGCCCTTGGCTGGCCAAGCCTGTCAAACCTAGACAACATCTGAAGTGATATAACTTGCTGACAAAGAACAGTTTTGTTGATAGGGCTTTATTTGGTGGGACACTGGGATTGATCTGTGTTACTTTGGAGTGACACCTGATAGGAATAAATCGGCACAAGCTTAGGGCAGTGTCCTGGTTTCAGCTAGGATAGAGTTAATTTCTTTCTAGTAGCAGATGGAATGCCATGTTTGGGAGTTAGGATGAGCAGCACTGATAACACACTGATGTTTCTAGTTGTTGCCAAGCAATTAAGGACTTTTCAGTTGTTCATATTTCCCTGCTAATGAGAAGGGAGGGGACACAGCCAGGACAGGTGACCTGAAGTGGCCAAAGGGGGTATTCCATGCCAATTAAGTCATGGTCATCATAAAAGGGGTCTGGTGCGGGGAGGAGCAGGCAGCTCTAGGACGAATGGTTTTGGGGACAGTCCAGTTTTGGGATGACTCTGGGCTGCACGGCCTTAGTGCAGTTTGGTGAGAAACTGCGTTGTGTATCACCTGTTTCATATGTTTTGTTATAAAGCCTTGTTATTATTGTTATATCTATCTTTCTGCTATTCCAGTAAACTATCCTTATCCCAGCCCACGAGGTTTAGGTTCCTTGGGGTTTTTTTTTCTCTTCTCCTTCCCTCTTCCCCTCCCTGAACTCCTCTTTACCCCCCTACCCACCCCTTTAAAGAACAAGTGTCTGTGTGGTGTTCGGCTCTCAGCTGGAGCAAAACCATGACAGGCAGAAAGCTGCCACTAAAGGAGTCAAGGGAGGAAAGTCTGAGTCAAGAACCAAGATTTCCAGAATGGTAGACTTCTATTTCCCCAGAAAGGTTTGAGTAGCTCTAAGTATGTTTCTCAAGCTAGGCACACCAACATTGTTGTGCCCCTAACAAAATAAAACTGCCAGACAGGAATCTAAACCAAGCTGGAAACAGCCACCAGCAGCATCCAGTGGCTGTGCTTTGTGACACCATTATACCTGCTCCTCCAGTGGCAAGAAAAACCTGTGTGCAGATTTGAAAGCAGTAATAACAAGGGCAGTATTGCTGTATGGTGGGAAGGATGGCCTATAGTAGCTGAGCTTGACCATTGCTCACAATCATACATTTATCACAGAATTGTAGGGGTTGGAAGGGACCTCCAGAGATCATGTCCAACCCCCCTGCCAAAGCAGGTTCCTTAGGACAGATTACACAGGTAGGCATCCAGATGGGTCTTGAATATCTCCAGAGAAGGAAACTCCATAACCCCTCCGGGCAGCCTGTCAAAGAGCTCTCTCACCTTCACCATAAAGAAGTTTTTTCACATATTGGTGCAGAACTTCCTGTGCTCCAACTTGTCCTGTTCCCACAGACCATAGAAAAGAGGCTGGACATTTGCCCCTGTGTCCCACACGTCAGATATTTTCAAACATTAATCAGATCCCCTCTTAGCCTTCTTTTCTCAAGGCTGAACAGCCCCAGTTCATTCAGCCTTTTCCATTCTTCGTAGTCCTTTGCTGGACTCTCTCCAGGAGATCCCTGTCTCTTTTATACCAGGGAGCCCAGATCTGGACACAATACTCCAGGTAAGGCCTGACTAGGGCAGAATAGAAAGGGAGGATCAACTCTTTTGACCTGCTGGCCACGCTCCTTTTGATGCACCCCGGAATCCCATTGGCTCTCTTAGCCACTAGGGCACGTGCTGGCTCATAGCCAACCTGTCATCAACCAGGACCCCCAGGTCCTTCTCCACAGAGCTCCTTTCCAACTGGTCATCCCCCAGCCTGTACTAACACAAATGGTTATTCCTTCCCAGGTGCAAGACTCTACACTTGCTTTTATTAAACCTCACCTGGTTTCTTACTGCCCAGATCTCCAGCCTGCCCAGGTCTCACTGGATGGCAGCCTGTATTCCTGTACACTCCTCTCAGTATCCTCAGTGTCCTTGCTGAGGGTGGACACTATTCCCTCATCAAGGTTGTCGAGGAAGATTTTAAACAAGACCAGACCTAACTACGACTCCTGGGGAACACCGCTAGTCACAGGTCTCCAGCCAGACTCTGTTTCCACTGATCGCCACCTTCTGAGCTTGCCCGTCAGACAGTTCTCAACCCGTCTCACTGTCCACTGATCTATCCCACACTTTCTCAGCTTTGCTATCAGGATGTCATGGGAGACAGTATGCAGAGCCTTGCTGAAGTCAAGGTAGATGGCATCCACTGCTCTCCCTCTATTTTTATGGGACTAGAGGTAATAAGCTCTAAATGCATTTGGAAGTAGTGCAGGTGCAAGAGTCAGGGCGTGTGCACTGTGGGGGGACATCTATGACACTGCCATAGCTCCCCCATGCTTGTCAGCTCTGTAGGTGGATGACACTACAGTATACATGCTGAAACAAGTTTTCAAATTCAGGAGAAGATTTGGACACTCAGCAGTGCTTGATGTCCTGATTTCTTGAGTGGCCAGGTCCCACCACATCATAACTCCTGGTGACTGAGAATAAACTTTAGCAAAAGGCTCAGGCTGTTGGAAATGCCTCCAGCAAAACTGAGACCAAGTACATTTGATCTTATATAACCTTAAGACTGCTCCTTGCACAGGTAAAAATGAGAGGCCACACCTGGCTATAAATGTATTTGTACTGCTTTATCTGCCAAGTCCCTGGCACCTCTTTGTGCTGATGGAAACATGTGTATTATCCTGCCAATAAAGTGTTCACCCTGAGAGGAAGAAACCTGCGGGCCACTGCTCTTCCTGGTGGCTCCACTGAAGCCTTTTGAGTAAGAGGCTCTGTTCATTTGTAAATGTGGTGACATTTTGAGCTTTTGTACAGCAAACGGAAGCTCCCTGGGAGGCTCATGGCTGAATGATTTCTTCCTAGAGAGCAGCAAATGAGGTTAAATCGATTTCCTTCTGCAAGGGAGGGGGGGACGGAAGGAGAAATAATGCCATTTCTCCCTTTCGCTCTCAGAGAAAAGTAGTTTTATTTACAAAACTTTTAATTATATTTCCCATTTTAGTTTCAGTCATTCACATTTCTGATACTGGGAAATCTCAGCACAAAATCCTCTTATCTGTAGTAACAAATATAACACTGGCTTATCGAGAACCAAAATAGCAAGTATATTTCTTTTGCATTAAACCCCTGTGACTGTTATGGAAAAATCAGTAATCAGTATGTGAAAGTTTGGTAACACACTGATATTTAATATCTCTTATAACTGTCAGATATGCGAGATATTTCTGACAGCTGATGGAAACACTGTGGGTGTCAGGTAGTACCTTTGCTAGATTGAAAGAGTGAGGAAAGAAATGCCTCTTCCCTCCTCTCCCTGTCACCCTGTGTTTGATTCTTTTAAGCTAAAGAGGTTTATATGTGTTTTGTTACCTTGCTGTCCTTTGCATTCTCATGTGACAGGGTGGGAGGAGAGGAGAATCCTGTGGAGCCATAATCTCACTTCAGACCTGGGGGGGTGCGCACATGGGTGGTGATGGCGATTGCTATTTCTGTGTATTTCTCCTCCCTCGGCGTGGGATAGGAAAGATGTGAACAGCATTGAGAGATGAATAATTACATGGAAAACAATAGAGGAAAGATTTTGAACCCCATGAGAAAGCTTGGCTTTGCCCCCTCTGTGTTTTGCTTACTACTTAATTATTATCTAAGCTGATGCATGTTTCTCTGAACAATTTTGAAAATCTCTGGAAATCTTTCAAGGTGGGATGGTGGCACCCTCAAATGATAAAGACCAGTATCTGGAGCTCTGTTGACATCTCAAATACATTTCTGGCTAAAATGTAAATGTGTTAGGTGAATTGAGCCTGGGAAGGGCTGATAACCTGCACTGTGTAAGGGCACTGAAGTGAGGTTTATCCCTGTGAGGAAGAATGTAGATTTGGAGACAAATATTAGAGGAAGAACAAAAATCTCTTTGAGCATGGTTTGGTTTAGAGGTACTGAAAACTTCCTCCTCTGATAGTTCAAGTCCTTTACAAATATGACTAAAGTGCATATTTCTAAAAGCCACGTCATGTGTACATATACCAAAAAAAGTACATATATTTTTATAGAAATAATATAGAAAAAACTTTCAGTTGTCAGGTGATAAGAGACTAGAAAATATCAGTAATTCTCAGTACGTGTGTAGCTCAATAACTATGTAAACCTGAGTTACACTGAGGCTGCCCTCATTTTTCTTAAAACATCCTTATATTCCACATTTAATTTTTCTAAAGTTTCCAGAGAGATTGTTTTTTTATTTCTATCAGGCTTAGTGGTGCAGTATTTTCCCCCTTAAAATTATGAGCATTTTGTTGCCCATGTAGTATTGCATTACACAGGATTTCCCCCTCATTTACCAGGAATAGTTCAGTGGAAGAAATTCTTATGGGAATAGTATTTGGAGTCGAGAGGAAGGTAAAGTAAGGACAGAGTTGCTCTTTAGTTCTAGTGACTCCTGCTTATTATTTCACAGTGTACTGATGTATGTCTTAGGTTACTGGAGGTAAAATTCTCCAACTGAATGGGATGGCTCTGGAGCAGAGGAAACAGAAGTTCATAGTAGCTACACTATGCATTTCCTGAGATGTAGCTTTGCCAGGAGTGTTTTATAGCCCTAAAGCAATTCTACCTTTTATTTCAATTACTTCACCTAAAGCTAAACACCCTACTTAAATCAAGCACTGTTTCCTGATGCCTGTGATACTCATGATGTTTACATTTAGCTTTAGGTTTGTTTCATTCCCTGATGAATGCATCAGAGTAAATCATTGTGGTTAAATGACTTCTGCAGATAATTTTTTTATCATTGTCCTTGAAGATTAATGAAGGTAAGGAGCAATATTTCATAACTTGTTGACATAAACTTTATGATTATATGCTTAATATGTGCATGATGGACTTATTTTCCCCTTACCACTGTGAGACAAGACATTACTCTTAAAGCAGAAAAGGGTATCTTAGTACAGGATTGAATTGATTGTAAAGGCCAAGTCAGGAGGACGGAGCCAGGCTCTTCTCAGTGATGGTAAGTGATAGGACACAGGGCAGTGGGTACAAACTGGAGCATAGGAAGTTCCATGTCACTGTGAGAGGGTGACAGAGCACTAGAACTGACTGCCCAGAGAGGTTGTGGAGTCTCCTTTGGAGACATTCAAAACCCACCTGGATGCATTCCTGTGATTTAGTCCAGGTGATCCTGCTCTGGCAAGTGAGTTGGACGAGGTGATCTTTTGAGGTCCCTTCCAACTCCTAACATTCTGTGATTCTGTGAACAGAAAGGTCTCTGTTTGCAACGTCAACACAGGAGGCAGCCATTTAAAACATAAAACAAACCAACTCTTCTTGTTTATAGTGCAAGTGCATTACACATCCACTGAACACTAAGGAGGTTTATGGCTTACTATCACTTCTTTAGGATAATTGTCATCTGTCTTGTGCATGTTACTGTAATATGGCTTTGTTTTGATATCGTAAAATTCCACCCTTCCCCTTGTGTAATTCCTTCGTATTATGTGGACACTGCTGAAGTACGTGTTTATCCAGGCAAAAGGATGCTCCAAAAAGAAAATTTCAGTGTTTAGATGCAATGTTTGTAAACAGTGTATATAATTAACAAGTGTTTTATTGGATGGCTAATATCACTTCTGTTAGCAGTTGTTCAGGAAAACAGATTTCAGAGCAGATTCTACATATGTGAAAATTTAGAGACACATCTAAATATGCTTCCATGTGCATATGGATTTATGGCAGCTCTTCTGCCTCCCCTGACTTTTCTCTCTTATTGGTTCTTTGTGAGAAGTAAAACCTGTGGTAGAAGTGTGTTCAGTGGAGGTTCAGCTTAGAAGGATGTCCTGGTTCTGTCCAGGCCAGAGCTGATGTCCCTAAGAAGCCAGCACAGGTGAACTGAGTTAGCCCAGGCTGTTTTTCACACCACCTGCAATGCTCTGTGTCATCACTGGGTGTAAGTGAAATCTGCTGTGGGCAGTTATTTTTCCCATTTCACTGTGGTTTTGTCGGTAAGCTGTCCTTATCCCAACTCATGGAGGCTCTGTCTGTTTCTCCTCTGGGGGTGAGCGAGTGGGGAGAGAGGCGATTCTGGTGCAGGTCCAGACTGAGCCCGGCTAACACAATCAGTAGAGCATGAGACTCTTTATCTCAGGGCCGTGAATTTGGGTTTGGGGCTTGTGTTTGAGCCCCACATTGGGCAGGCCACACTCAGACTGCCCTGGAAGCGGAACCAGATGAAAAGATGGAGTAGACAGTCCTTAGTGTCTGTGCAAATCCTTCTGTCTCTGGAATACCTGGATTCCTATTGAGCAGTCAAGATTATAGAAGACATGCACAGATTCTCTTTTTTCCAAAAAGAATTAGCTATGGTTGGCTACTACAGCCTTATGCCACTTTCCTACAAGAAATGACCAAAGGTGTACCTAGTTCAGCTACTTGGCTCCTACCATCGCCATTGATGGGTTGTATGGAGAAAGGTACTAGCCACAAAGCAAATATTGGCTAATGATTTATTTTCTATAGCTTCTCAGCAATTGTCAGTCAGAGATCTAAGGCCCCTTAAGGTAGAAGCTAGATTTCTTGATAGAAACTGGCTTACAGCTACCCAGCTTGGAGCACAGGAGCCCTTTGTGACCTCCAATGGGCTGCCCAAGGAACTGGTTCTCTGTTTCACATGAAACTCTTCCAAGAGTTGTGTGCGGTTGAGTTTTGGGAAAGCAGGTGGGGATAGTAGTGTGTGCACACAGTTTGGAAGTGATATGAATTAAAAATGTGTTAAGTTGTAAATAGAGGTGTTGACGGTATGGTTGGCAATAACAGATGTACTTGACAGAAGGTGTGGGTAGCTGTTTAGTGCTCAGGAGGAGAGCTTTCAGCCCCCCTGCTCTTCAGGAGTTTTATGAAACACTGTCAAACCCAGTGTGTGTTTGATAAGCACCTTCATCCTTTCTGCCAGGATGGTATGTGCAGGAGAGCATATGCGTTCTCTAAGCTACCTCTGTCATAATGTACATCTGCCATGAACAAGAGAATGCTGTACAGTCCTGATGGTCTGCTGTTTGTCACAGGACACACCTAAGGCAATTCAACAAGTCTTTACTTGTAAGTGATCGGTGCAGTGTCAGAGATAGCATCTTGCTGCTTGTTGGCCACTTCTCCTAGTGCTGCTGAGAGCCTCCCAACCATATGTGCGCTCCTGCACGCGCTGCTTAAATTTTCCATATGCCACCTGACAAGCTTCCATGGCACTTTATACCACCTTGAAATAACTCCCACTTCTTGTAATGATATGTGTCATGTGGGAATATTTTGCCCTTCAGAATATTTCACAAAGACTTCAGAGCTTCTCGTGAGTTGAGCAGTGCCTTTCCAGAAAGATTTTGATTTTCAGATTACTACAGTAGACAGTAAGTAGTCTGCCACCGTCACAAGCCAACAATACTTTTTGCCACCTTAGATCTGCTGGCAGCTCTTTTCTATGCTTTATTTTGGTATTGCTGTCTCCATAGGTAACTACAGAAGCAAAAAACTTCTCTCAGAAGGGACTGCATGGTATCTAACACGAGAACTATACTAGTTTCTCATTTTCGTTGTAACTTTAGGGAGTACATCACTGCAGGTAACATCAAAGTGGTCCCTTCTCTCTGAATGTCAAGCCTCTGGATGATACCCTATAACAATCACCTATGTAATATTTTGTCCATAGAAACTGGAATTTAAGCACAGTTTCAACTTAAATTTTGAGACCTGGAGTGGACAGACCCTTTGCAGTTTTCCTTAATGTGTCCAGGACTTGATGCAAGCATCACCAGCACAAGTTTAGATTTCAGTTTTTAACCCAGGGACATCTCAGCAATTGAGTAGATTCAGAAAACCACCCACTCTGGAAACCTGGTAATTATTTCTAGAGACATTGGCTTTTTTTCCTTTCTTTTTTATTCTGTGATTGGTTTTATAGCTGAGGAAAACTGCTCAAAGTATACTTCTGTTTGGAGCTTTTTACATAAGTTACCTTCTAAAAAAATAACTTGACCCTGGCCTTCCACATTCTTTTTCTGAGACTAGCTGTTTACATAGCTATGTCACGTTGTGAAAAGATCAGTGATGTATTAAGAGTTTTGCTGCACAGTGTGGTGACTTTATATTGGGGAGGGCAGGGAATCCAAGAGGAATTTGCAATTAGGTGGGGTTTTTTGCCTTTACCTTACAGTAATTCCATACCACATTGTGATTAAGAAATTGCATTTAAAAGTACAAATATTCCCTGAAGAAGCTAAAGTAATGAAGTCACTGCTATTTTTCATTAAGGTGTCTGTCACGATAAGACAGATGCTGAAATATATTTTGCTCAATGCCAATTCCATGTAGGGTGTTATAGCATTTCTAGAATACAGGTGAGAGATGTTTTTTAAAGGTTTGTTTTAAAGACTTGGATCAAAAATCCTGTTGCCTCCATCTGGAGATGTTGAGAACCTAACTTTCTGTTGCTGAGGGAATCTGTGGTAGTTTATCTGTGGGGTTTATTTTTTCCCTTGTATAACTGAGTGTATTTATGTCCTTCAAAGAAAAAGCCACAAAAAGGAGGCTCATTACCTCTCAGGGATGCCCAGGTCTTTTTTTAATTTCCCTGTCTCATAGACCATAGTGGTTGAAGTGCTGAAGCCAGGGTTCAAGCACCCTGCCTCTCTCTGCAGTGGTTTTCACCCCAGATGATGTGTGCCTGGAAAGAAGCGATAGCAAAGCTTCCCTGTTGCACTGAATCGTGCCTGAACGTTTAGGAAAATATTTGTGCCATTGTGTGTGGCATTAATAACTGAAGGCCCAATTATAACTGTAGCAGCAAAAATAAGCTTGATTTGAACTACTGAGATAATTGTTAGGTCTTTGTCATTTCAGAGAGGTTTTTAAAATTCCACCTAGCAATGACTAATTAAAACAGGACCCACATGCAATTTAAACAGCAATATTCTAACTGTTAGCAGAGATGACTTTTAGGACTTACACTGCTGCATAATTAAAGTATTACAAAGTGCTCCAATTCACAAAACACTTAGGTGCTTCGTTGCCTTTTTGCAATCTGGTCATCCATTAAAACTGAGGAGACTCGTGCCCCTACATAAAAGGAGATCTGAATCACCGTTAAACTAGCAGTATTACCTACTATTTCAGGAAAACTTAGTTTCTGATTGACGTTGCAAAGTCTAGAAGATTTCATATGTGCACTGATAAACAATTTTCCTAGGATAAATAGAGCAGCACACGAATAAAAAAAAACATTTTTGGAAAAAAAACCCCAACCAACTAACTAACCAGCAGCAAATCTGTTCTTGTAATATGTGTAGAAACACTGAAAAGTTTAGCAATGATTGAAAAACATCATTCTGCATTGTGATTTTACATGGGTTCTGAATGTTGATATATCAAGCATGGATTTTCTGTCAGAGAAGCAATATTAAACAGCTTTAGGCCGCATCATCACTGGTGTGTGTGATTTGCACTCCCACATTAGCTGACACGGGTGCAGCTGCACAGATGTGCTGCTTAAATCTTCCCATCCCGGTTATATCAGTGCCTGTGGTGAAACAGTTTGCTGCTAAATTAGATTATAGGAACTTCCCAACATATCTCAGTAGAGGTAGTTCTTGTCTTGAAGAGTCTTAGATTAGGAAGACAAGATACAGGCTGAATTGAGATGATGGGGAGAAAAGTAGATTGTTCGGATTTATCAGTGATGCATCTATTTTTCTGGTGTTTCAAAGTGGGTTGGTTTTAGTGTTTGGTTTTTCCCTTTTTTTTTGTTTTGTTTTGTTATGCTTTGGGTTTTTATTCTATGAACAGTACATAGATCGATATTCATTCTTCAAAGCTGTGGGTAATCTGTATCTGATTCATCAAACCAGTTTGCTTCATGAGGATCTCAACACTGTACCTAATGGGATTGTGCCTGAGATATTCTCTTCTGAGCTATCTACTGTGTTTTGGTACACCTGACACATAAAAATTTTGCAGCAGCAGCCTGTACAGCTATATTTTCACTTATTAGATCAACACTTGGGTTTCTTTGCAATATCTTTTTACCAAACTTTTTCTAATGCTGAGGTAGATTAGCAGAAGATTGCCCCTCTCTGCATCAAAACTGATTTTGAAATTGAGATAAGAGTTGTATATTCCAAAAGGCTTATTAACTGTCAAACTGCTGTGGTTTAGATCCCTAATGGCATCCTGATGGTTGCATGCAACTTCCAGCATATTTGTTGGTACTTAGCAATTAAATACATTTGAATTATCATGAGGAGGCCCTAATACATAAACACTTATTAGCAGGACTGTGCAGTTATAATGCCTGCCAACTCCATGTTTTAATTTTCACTACTGGCTTCATGCTCATCCTAACTCTTGCTGCTCACAGGACCAAGTGAGATGCTATGCTTTGGCAGTTTATGCCAGAGCGTCAAACCCAGCATAACAAAATCTTAAAAGCATGAAATCCAAGACTCATTCCCTACATCTGACCCAATGAATCATGTCATTATAGCAGGGATTACAAAGGTTGACAAGGCCAGCTTCATCTATTTCAGGGCATTGCATCAACTCTCCCAGCTTGTGAGATCATTAAAGGATAAAAGATTAGGAAATATGAATCTTACCTCCATTTTAGTTGTTTTCTGTCATCTGGTTTTCAAATGACTAGGTAATTATCCATATGTATCAGAACTTTTCCCAAAAACATAAAGAAGATAACTTAAGAAAACTGGTATTTAGTCATTTGGTTTCTTTACAAGAGGTAACAAAACTCATGATGCTTCCAGCCAAATCAAGACACTTGGCAACACTGATGGAAAAAGTTATTGCAACTAAGTTTGCAATGCATTTACCTATTCCCTGGCCTAACTTCTCATCGCTCTCAGCAGCATACCAGCACAACTTTGCATAACTCCCAGAATAAAATCCATAGAATCCTCTTTGCTTTTCTTTCTTTACTCTGTGCTCCCCAACACCTGAGAGGAGCTGAATTCTCTTGTGTAAATCCACCAGTATGGGCTGTGGCTGTTCCTGCTACTCACTGGCTTAGAAGTGACCTTCAAAAGTGTGTAGCGCTCGCAGTCCTTGCTGGAATTGGAGCACTGGGAGCACAGTAACCCTAAAAATCAGACTGCACATATCTCAATGGACAGACCCTGAAAGAAAGATGCCTGAAATGAAAGGCCACTGTTGAATACATTTAGTCCTAAGAGATTTGCTTTGTTCAAATGTAGCAAGTGATGTTAGAAACAAAATAAAATCTGCTTACTTGTAGAAATATAAAGCCATCCTTTACTATCAATAAAATAAAAGCAAAGGTATAAAATTGAAATACACAAAGAAAAGACTGTAGGACTCAATGAATAATTAATTCATATTACAATTTTCTTCCTGTTTTTCAACATATCTAGATAAAGATAGGTATTCCCATTTGAGCTGTTTTCTTCTGATTAAATAGAAGGGTTGTTCGATCAAAAAGGAACAGCAGGAATTTATTAGAAGAGGTAGCTCTTGATTTAAAACAAGTTGGCCTTTGAGTTTGCAGATTGTTTGAAGACTAGTTATGTCTCTATTGTATCTCAGTTTTGAGATGCTTGTCACAGTTGGTATCTACTTCACCTGGTTCTGTCCATCTGAAACTGAAGAGAGCAGCAAGTCTGTGATAATTATTCTTTTATACCACTCCTTTTATTCTGCAGGAATGGCAACTAGATAGCAGGATGAACAATGTACAATGTTCCGCTCCAGATAATATCATCGGAGCTTCACCCTACTGCTGTTGCTTTTCCCTAGGCTTTCCCTCTAGCCATGTTAGCAATTCTTCTCCACACTTCATGGTACATCACTCTGCTAGACCACTAATGGCACTGCTTTTACCAGCCAGGAAACAGGTCCTGGTTTTGTGTCTCATGCAAGGAGTCAGTCAGCTCAATGTCCTGGACTGAAGTCACACACACAGTAGGATGACTCATTTAATGCAGTATGTTTAAGTGTGCTTCAGGGCTGGCAACTGGAGCTCCAAGCACGCAATAGACTGATAGGAAAAGTATTACAGGAGTTCTTACACAAATAGAGAAACCTGCCTGTGCTCCTTTGGTGACAGAATCAGTGATCAAATCGCCAAAGGGATCTGTCAGTGATAACTCAGCACAGGCAATCTCTTAACAGTAATTGGATCTGTGCAAGTTGTATGTACATGCTGTCCCTGATTTCTGCTATGTGGTTCAGCCAAGATCCCTCTTGTATTCAGTCACTGCAGGGAGAGTTTTCTTTTGACTTTGTCAGTTGTTGGAAGGTACTGCCATTCCTGAGAGTACCTAACACCAGGGTTGGTTGGGCAGGTGGCAGGCTGATGGAGGTTTTCACTAAAGCACGTCTCAGTGAGAATACATGCAGTATGTCTGAACCCATCTCCTCCTTGTTGAAATTCAGCTCCCATGATCCCAGTGTGTGGTCAGTACAGAGCTCTGAGCAGAACCTACTGCTGAGGATGTCTTCTCTCAGCCTTCACATGTTTTGAGATTGGACTGTTGGTAGGAGAAAAGAATAAATGCATTTCTCTAATTCTCTTTAATTAGAACAAAATGCAGGAAAGTGTTTTCTCTTCTGCCCAATCCTGCACAACATTACAATTTTCTAGAGTATTCCAGGTGTAAAGATAGACTTCCATTAAACATTATTTACATTTCTCATTTTTGCATCAGTTAATGCAAAAATGCTATGATGCACAGAGAAGGTATTGAAAAAAAGTCTTGTCAGAGGAGGTTTTAGAAGTATATGCAAAGAAGGTTTGGGTTTTTTTTTTCGTGGAATAATTGGATAAACTTTCTGAATATATCAGTTGCAAAGCAACATGTCTGAAATCTATTAGCACATTAATATCCTGAAAGACCATTTTAGAAAATGTCTTCTCTTTTATGCAAAAAAAATTGAACGCATTTCCCATTGCAGATACATAACAACAGTGGTGCTGGTTTCCATTGTTTTCCGTTCCCAAGACATGAAAATGTATATTTCAGCTTTGTTGACTGGTATCAAGCTAAGACTTCAAATACATTCAGAGAGAACTGAAATCCACTCAAAGCTTTTTTTGGTTTGTAAGAGGTTTATTGTCACTGGAAGGTCAAGATAGCAGAGCCTTGCTGCCAAATGTAGTACTTCTGTACGAGTCCATGGGCAAAGAAAATATTTGAATCTATTTAGTTACATTCATAAAGGGATGCAGAATGAAATGCAGGACATTTTAGCCAAAATGTCTCTCAGTGGTGTGTTTCATTCCAGAGACAGCTCATAATTTTTTAGCAGTGTCAGCAAAAGTATATTTTAGGGCTCTCTACATAAAGACAAAGAGGCTTATGAATCACTTGGAACCTGCTTAATTAGTGATTTTATTGAAGTGGCTGCCCAGGGCAGGTGGTATAGGAGCCAGGGATAGGCAAGTGTGAGGGCTGTCAGCAGCCTTGGGCATGACCCTTCTCCTCCTGAGTCATCAGACCATAACTCCACCTGTGGTGTGCACGCAAACTGGGTGAGAATTGGGATCTTGTTGCGTGGGTCAGCGTGCTGAACTACTTGGGTGTGCTGAACATTTTTCTTCTAGATTCTAAGCCAGAGCAATCTTGGCAGTGTTTTATTTTGAAGCTGTATTTTCCCATGCCCATGTGTGGGCTTGTGCCTATAGTCAGCCTTAATATGAGCCTTAGAAAGGCAGCTCTGAACTAAGCCTGGGCAAGTCTCCATCAAAACCTGCATCTCTATATGCTGCGGCTTCACAGCTTCAGGCATAGCTACATTCTAAAGTCTACCAAGACAACCATATATCCTGTTGAACGCTTTATTGCTTATGGCTATCAGTGACTACAGTTTCATGGGGCTTACCATGATTTCCATGGAGCTTACCTGAAGGTTGCTCAGAATTAGCTGTTCTGTGGTATTTTTTGCCTAGGTTTCTTGTCTATTAGAAGAGCCATCAGTGCAGTTACACAATACCTTCTATGCATGTGTAAAAGGACGTCATACTCTGTTTGTTGGCTGTTTGGTTGTAAGTTAAAGTCCCCCCAAGTGTCAGGGCTGAAATATCTCAGGTTCTGCATTGTTAGTGACCTCTTATGTACCCTTCGTACTCTGGTGTACAAACCCCAAACTCCCTTCCTCTTATGGTATGCTGTAAAGAGATGAAGAAAAGAAATTGGCAGATATAATTTCCCTGTGATTGAATATACCTTGTCTTAGGCTCTTCGTGCTATTAGGCTTGTGTTTTCTTAAGCTTAAATATGACAGGAAAGCCTTGAAGTGAATTCTGTTCGAGCCATGGAATTATTACCACCTTTTCAGGTTGAGTGAGAAAGTAAAAGTTTAATTAGCTCGTTGCTGGTCTGGGACCTGATTACCTCTGTATTGCACATCTGAAGTCTTTGCTATAAAGTGGGAAGTAATAATAGCTCTGACTGACAGGAAGTGAAGGACAATGAGATTACTTAGGAAATAAAAAGAGAACACGCAGAGATAGGAAATTGGTTAATTATAACGACATGGAAGTAAAATGAAATTTGGGAAAAAATTAAAAATTGAGGGACCTCTGTAAAAACATCACTCAATAATGGTAGAATCTTCTCTCTTGAGCAGAGGATAATGAAAACTCCTTCTGAAATGGAATGACTTATTTAATTGATACAGTTAGGGTGCTCTTGCAAATGCAAGTATAAAGACTGAATTATTTTTTCTTTACAGCAAATTAAAGTTTGAAGGAATTAAAAGTTATTTTGCTATGGCGTGTCAGAACTTTGTGTACTATCTTACATCTGCTAAAGCAGCTGATAAAGTAGCAAATCAGCTGCTGAAGAGTGTATATCACAGATGAGGTAAACCTCCTTTTTGAGCTCAGAACTCTTCTGTGCACAAGGAAACTTCCTAATTTTTCTATCCCTAGGTCCTTAAATAAAAAGGTGCTAAAACTTTTGAGAAACTTACAGGATTTAGGAACCCAACTCCCTTGAAAATTCCAGCTCTAAAATCATACAATCAGCAGCATAACATTGAATCATTATGGAGCATGTATAACTTACACCAATGAACCTATATTTACAATATGTAGAACGCGATAGTAGGAAACAGGAGTAGATACGTGGACTACTTTCACTTAATGAAAGTGCCCACAAGACTAACACTTGTCTTTACTATCACATCTTGTGCTCACTAGTTGAAAAAGTCAACACTTAGCATCCCTGCTGTTCATATTCACCTATGAACCTGCTTCACAGCTACACAGGTACCAACCAATTCCATAAATGCCTGTCAAACTTAAGAGGGAATGATGTGTATGTGTGCTGTATATAGTTGGTGTACGTGGATGTGTCAGGCATACTTTTTGTGAGCAACTGAAAGGCACAACACTTTCCAGCCTGCTGCTGGTACAGAAGCAGCTTACCGCCCAAAGTGGTTGTGTGAACAAGTCAGATTTAGTAACAAGCAGACCCTGTGTGTATCGTATCTCTGGCTGCAGTCATTCTTAGGGAAGGGAAAATTCTCAGATTAAGCATGTGTATCTTTAGGCAGCATGCATATATAGCTTGCTAGGTTACAAGGCTTTTTTTTTTTTCTCCAGAAATAATTTTGGAATAGTTATTCCCAAAGAAATATGGGAACCATAACTCACTGAGGTCCTTCAAAAGTAGTTGAAACCAAACAACCCCCAAGACCAGAGTCAAATAGGTTGCAGTCTGCAAAAAAGAGTAGTGCAACTCAGTTGAAATTGCTCTCCATTTCTTATCAGTTAGTTGTGTACTACTGGTCAGGGCAGGTTGTGTGCTTGTGGATGTAACTGGGCTGACAACAAAATCATGTCATGTTCTCTCCCCCTGTTTGTTGCAGTAGTTCACAGAAAGGCTTCCACAGCTGCTCCTGGGTAATGGATCAAGCGGTTGGGCTGCAAATGGCAACCCCATTGACAAGCTTCAATAAGATGCATGTGTAAAAGAAAATGGATGTGAGGTGCTTACAGTGGACTGAGTCACATGAAATCTGTCATTTTTCTAGTTGGCCATTCCAACACATGGCCCAAACTCCCTGGTTGTGTGGGAAGGCTGGAGTTGGTTTAAATGGGCCTTGTAAACTGTTACTTCTAATACAGGAGTTCAGTAAAACTGCATATCTTGCATAATAGTGCATTGCCTTCCTGCTGCTAATGCTTTAATGATATAATTGATTTAGCAGTTGAATTACAACATTAAAAGTAAATTAATAAAACTTTAATTATGAGCACTTTGTTGGTAACTGAATTTCTTAAACTAACAACTTGGCTAGGCCTGTATCAATTGACATAATTCATTAACCCATATGAGAATCCATATTAGTTATGCTTAGCTTACCTGAGTGTAAGAAGCAGGAGATCTTTTTCAGTTTAAATAAATTATCAAATCACTATTTATAGTCAGTTAATGAAAGAGCAAATTTCTGAAGCAGCGTAGATTTCCTACTTAGTATAATGTAGTCATACTGAGTAAGCAAAGGATCATCCCCATCCCTTCCCTTTTCTCTGTCCTCGGTGACCTGTGAGCTCCTGAGGAATGGTATGAGGTTAAATTTCTCCCCTTTGAATCAATCCTGGTCCAGCAAGCACACTTCTAAAGGTTTCTTGGCAGGCTGAATTGCTGCTCAACAGGAGCAAATATCTGCACTTTATTTGGAATGGGCTGGAATTACAACAAATTTGTCCAACTTCTAAATCTCCTGACCTCCGGGACAGTAGGCAAAGAAGAAACTTGTCTGTAATTGCTATGAAAGCCTGTAGCCTGGGATGTGAGATTTCTACCTTTAAGCAATACTAAAAAAATAATTCTGGAAGTCAGATTGGATTCATGAAAGGGGGGATTCACAAAATAAGGTTCCAGATTAGAGTAAATTTGAATTAATTTCCTTGTAGCCCAATGGTGCAGCAGAATCTAATTATGTGAGTACAGCATTCTGCAAAACAACTGAGCATTCCCTAGCAATGGCATCCCTAGCAAAAAAAAAAAAAAAAGAGACTGAGAGTACCTGACATTTCAAATAATATTCTAAAATACACTCATATTGTGGCTTTTTTTGTTGCTGTCATGCAAGAGCAAGGTCACACATTGCATTGCAAATCAACAGATTATTCAAAACAATTTCCTTTGAATGTAAAGAACTTAGAATTTAGCTTATCAGGAGATGTTAACATACTGTCTGTATGCGTAAAAGCAGTCAAGAAATAGGTATGTAACTTGATAAAAAGTAGTCCCTTCTTGCACAAAAACAACCAACAAAACACAGCTGTCTCCCTACAAGCAGACTAAAAATGAGCAACCAAGTAACTATGAAACCGAAGCTCCCTCAGGGAAGACCTGTATTCCCAAGACTCGCTGTCTAATTCATGGGGGGGAAACCTATGTGGAGTATATAGGGATGAAGAGATCTCAAAAGGCTGCACAGAGCTCTGACTTTCAGACTGCTGTCAGGCACTCTTCTGCTTACTCACTCACATTTTGTGGTTAGTCAGGAGCAGAGCTAAATAGTGTAATATGTGAATATTTTTCCTACTGCTTCGAAGGACCAGTCTTGTTCTCTACAAAAAGCCTGTGTCCTCAGGGATGTTAGAAGACTGGATTGAAGCTCTCAACATCAAATGAAGGTTGAGGAATAGTAAATGGCAGTCATCGTAGTCTTTGAATGTCTGGGATGTATTTGGAATATAAAATAAAGGAATATTCAGCATTCAGGCTTCAGGGTGCAGCTTTGAGGTAGCATTCAAGAGTTTTCAGTAAAAAAATAGATTATTCTTTTTTCTTATGCCACTGTAATCACATCAGAATGGATTACATACAGCACTTTATCCCATGTGTTGATGTGGGTCATTACCTATTTATATTAGTGTTTGCTGAGCACTTGTTAAGTATGTGGGGAGCACAGTACATGGCTATCTCCTGCCAATAAGAGATTTGTGAGGTCCTTCCACAGTACTTATGACTGGGTCAGGATGTGTTGACTACCTCAGAAGAAGCACATTGGTATTAAAGTTTCAATAGCTGCCAATTTTATATGATTATTAAGGCTCTGAAGGTCTTACCAGAATAAGATAAGGGTTTTGACATGCATAATTCCATTTACTGTCTGAACCCTCTAGCAGGAGGAGCATAATCATTGCTTGTGTCTATTTAATGACTCTGAAGGAGGTAAGCTGGTGCCAAAAAGAATGCAATGCTCTTACTGCTGCCTCCTCCAAAGTGTAGCTCAATCCATAGCCACAGTCACCCTGAAATGGGTGGCCTCCAGAATATCATCACCTGCAGCTCCTGGCCTTGTGCAAAGGGACCCTCGGGGAGTTGCTGGGCTTCCTCACTATGAGGGTGTGGTGGGGTTCTCAGCCTATTAAAAAAACTTTAGTTATACTCATCCATTTCAGCCAGGTGATAATGCATAGAGGTAGCTCTTGACCTGTTGTGATTTGCTGGCAGGAAAATCAGAGGGACAGTGGCATTTTGTATTGAACAGAAATCTTCTCAAAACCCTTTTGGAAGAAACTGAATAGGGAGGAGTCCTCAGACACCTTCAGAAAATCTGATTTTCATAATCTCTCTCACTATGATCACAAGCATGTCAGCAGCACAGAGGCTCCTGCAGGAAGGTGGAGCCATATACTCCCTTTAGCTGAGGGAGAGCACCAAAGGTCTGGCATAGCATTAACACGGAGCAGTCGCTCCTGCTGGGGAGTGCTGGCTCTGTCTCACAGACTGATAATACATACCAAAGTACTGTGCATACCTCAAGTTAGGTACAGTAATAAATATTGTTATAGAAGTCAAGGCTTAAAGCAACTAGTTATTTGGAAATGCAAGCCTAAATTTTTGGATGTCTGAAGAGGGTATTAATTGCTTGTAGCTAATTATGAGGACAATTTCATTACTTAAGCAGAAATATAGATGAAAGGCCTTGCATAATCCTCTCTGCCAAGGCATCAACACTACCTGGGGCAGTGATAGCAAGGCCAAAAGATGAGAGGTCCCTGAGAACCGGGGAGAACCCACTTGTCTTTGCAGAAAGTTCAGTTGCTTGTCTAGAAGTTGCCCAAATCTTTTATGCATACCTGAAGTGACATTCTCCATACTTGTCCTTCTGATCTCTAGCAGGACTAAAATATTACATGCAAAAATTTAGAATTACAAGTGTTCCCATATTAAATGTAAGAAAACTGTAAAGTATCTTCTAGCAAAGGCAGTTATTGCTCTGTCACTATGTTATCATGGTCCTCTCAGTGTTCAGTCCACTTAATCATTGTTCATCAGAAAGATCTAATTTACACTGTGTTAATGATGTGCTCTGAAGAGACGTTGTGCTTCTTGGGTTCACTGAAATGTTCTGCCACTGGCTCTTCAAACCAGCTTGAACATTCACTGTGCGGCAGCTGTTACGAGAAGTATCGTCCTTTATAACCCAAGGTCAATAGATGTAGAAAGCTTCATGTTTTACAGTTTTATATACAGAAGTTCTGCAGAGAGATTCAGAGAAGCTGCAGCATTTACCTTTGTCCTTGGTTAACATTTCAGGCTGGAGTTCTTTGCAATTCCCTGCTGTATGCCAAATCTTATTTCACAGGAGGCAAATTGCAATTGCCGTACGTGTTTTCCTCACCATCCCTGTGCCTGGCTGGGCAGTAAGTGAAAGTCTTGGCAGAGGACACGGTCTGAGGTTTCCTGCTTTCCAGGAGAGGAGCTGGTCTCAGTTCAGCAGTTCACCAAACCCTCTGCTCATCAGTGCTTCCCCTAATGAGCCGCAGACAGAGAAGAGCCAGTGCAGCACCAGCAGCTGAGTTGAGACAGTGACTAGTTCAAGAGGCTGAGATGGGTGGATGATTATCAAGTGATGAGTGTGCGTGCATTTGGCAGGGTGCTCCATGAGCACAGTGTGACCCAGAGGCACTGCGGTGCCCAGGGCCTTGGTGACCCTTCCCGACCTTACACAGCGCCTGGTGGGATCAGCACTGGTGTTGGCAGTCAGCTCGTGCTCCCATGCCAGCAGTGCTATGGCACAGTGTGTTAAGCAAACTGAAGATCGTATGTGTCATTTTGAGGCATTTTGAAGGGTCAGGAAGGGTGAAGTCACATGGTGGAACATGGTTGCCATCTGCTCTCTGGGCCAGTGAGTGTTTTCTGATTGACAGAAAACAGCACTTAGAGGGAGCCATGTGAAATGGTCAGTAGGCTGGGGTTCGAGAAGTGGTGGTGGTGTGAGGGACCAAAGTTTGTGTTTCTGAATTGGACAGAGCAGAGACCCTGGTCTAAACCTCTGATGTCCAGGAAGAACTGCTGGGTTGTTTTCAAACCCTTCCATGCAAAACCTTCATCAAACCTCTGTGGCCGCCAGACTTCTCATTTAATCTAAGCTCATGTTCCAGTGAAAGCACGGAGTCACTGGAAAATTCCTGACCATCTCTGAACTTACAGGGACACAACAGGTACGATTCATCCCCTGTTGCACAACCACATGTGCTTTACATATATTTTACTAGGTGTGTGTATATTAGATGCTTTGCAATCTACTGTAAGTCCAAATTAGCCTTTTAGTCCTTTGTAAAAAAAATAGTAAAAAAGATTTTAAGTGTAATTTAACTTTTTAGCATTTTAATATTATAAATATTTGAATGTATTATTTGATATTAATACTAATGTGTTAATATTTTGTATATGGTGCTTTTAATTTTTACATGCTGTTTTATTTTTTAATTTGGGAGTGGTTAGGATTTTAAAAATTTTTGGTATGAAATAGTGGGTCTGAATGTATCCACATTGTGTCAATGTCATCCGATTAAACCAGTCACAGAACAGGTCTTTCACCACTGAGAAATGTAGGTATAGTCTCAGCAGCAATGTTATCAGGAAAGCAATTAGAGATCCAAGGGGATTACATGAAAGTCTCCCAACAAAGTAACAATTTTAATCTGTTTGCTTTCATTGTAGTCCATAGAGTGACTAAAAATTATCAGTCCAGCAGAAAAGATTTGGGTTTTGTGATGTCAGACTGAGGACACTTGGTGTCCTCTAATGCCCATAACTATTTGAATAAAATTAAACTTTCTCTTTCCACGGAGGTGGAAGCTAAAAATGAGTATCTAGTGGATTCAGGGACTGTGTGACTATGCATTAATGCATTGGTTAGGAACTTGCTTTTTTTTCTCTCATACCTGAGCTTTCCTAAATGGCAGCGAGTGGGAGGGACACATTTGCGCTTTCCAGTATCTTTGTGCCATCTAGAAAGCCCAGTAGGTCAATGACTGTGTTAAGGTCCTAAGACACAAGGTGGGTGTTGTTGGTTTCCCAGAGAGGTGTTTTGGTCCAGGAAACTGTGATTCCCATGGCAAAAAGTTTCCTAACCAATGTAGGCTCTGCTTTCTTCATACTGGAGATTGACCATCCTACTTTTCCGTCCCAGCTGAAACTATCTCCCTGTTCACATTCTGAATTGTTACTGAGTTTTCCATGCCACTAGTAGTTAGTTTATATTGCACTCAGAGTTTTTGCAGGTTCTCTAACAGTGAGAGCCTGGCGTTGGTCAGATGAGACTGAAATCTGTACTGTCTGGGAGTCTGCCAAGGATCAAGTTCAGATATTGAGTGCCGGTCCACTCAGTGGCTATTGTAACTGCATCGCAGTTTGTGTTCTGAGTGGATGAGATAAACTATGTGCAAGTAGCTATCAACAATCATAGTTCTATGACTCTATTGCTTCTTATACGTTATGAGGATATAAGGTGAACTCCCTCCAGGGATTCTCAAAGATTTTATAGAGAATGTATTATAAATTATCTGTTTTATGTTTCAGAACAATGAAAACTAAATGAGAAAGTACGAAACCAACCAAACAAAATCCAACAACAACAAACACCCCCACCAAAACTGAGAAAGGACAGACAGGGGCTCTGAACAGAGAAGTGGGATTCTTAATGAAGAACTTTTCAAATAAGAAATAATCTTCTTTTACTGTAATTCCAATTGCTTAGACTGGAACTCTATGGGGCCTAAGCTGTTTCTTGGTATTAGTTATTCCAGTGCTTGAAAGCAGGTCTTCATGGTTGTGACTCAGAGGTTTACAAGCTATGTAATATTTATATCACATAAATACAAGAAACTACTTGCAGATAATTGCCAGCCTGTTCACGTTAAATGCTTCTCTTCCAGCCAACCTGTGGCCAGAAGATTTTTGCTGACATTGAAAAGATTGTACTTAGCTTTGAGCTAAAAAAGCCATAAAAGAGTTAAAGTACTATTGGTTTCTTTCCAAGGTCTTCAAACATCAATTAAACTGAAAACAAGGCTATAAATTATGGTGACCTTTGCAATGACTTTTTATTTCTGGGATAGAGATGTGATGGTGGGAAAGCACTTTTAATAATAATAATAATAATAAAAAATATTAAGTTCCTCAGGAGCCACCAAGCAAAGTGTAAATTACTTTCTGCTTGGTATCAAATTTTCATGTAAGCTACTGTATCATGGAAATTTTCAGTCTTGTTAAAATTCAGATGACCTAAAAATAGTGCTAACCCTTCACCTCTGTACATTTTGTCATCTCAGCTGACAAATGTGATTTTTCTAGATTTAATCAGGATTTTATAATGACTTCTACTCGAAATACAGCCTGTTGTTTTTCCCCTTGTTGGCCTGTAAAATGTATATGGAATAGTGGGTTTATTTGTTCATCTAAGAATTTGCTAAAATGTACCCACCACAAAGAGAATGTTTTGGGCTGAATAGAGGCACTTTTATTTAAGGGAATTTGCATACTTATGGCTTTCCAATTAGTTTTTTTAGAAACACTTCAGGAAATGCAACATGTAACCAGTATAAATTTTCAGAACATAGTTCTGTAAAACAAAGATTTTCATTTGTTCATGAGACAGCTGCATCTTTTTTGACTGTAGCATCGCCATGCTATTTCATGAGCCTGATTAAAATTTCCCCCAAAGAATTGTTCTTCTGTTGGGAAGGCAAGTGAATCCTCCATGGCCCTTTGACTCTTGACTTCAAAGATGTCAATAACAACTACTGAAAATGTGTTACCTTTGTGCTAGTTACATATTTGCTAGAAATAGTGTGTAGAGCAGACAGTGTCCCCTACATATAACCCATCCCTGAGTTCTCCACACAGGTGATCCGTGCTAAGCGCTGAAGTTTAGCCCTGAGGTAAAGAGCTTCAGATCCTATAGATATTTCTTCATTTCCCCGATTGCCAAGGCCATGCTGAGAAAGCTGTGTTTATGATCTTTTGAAAGCCTTAGATATCAGGTGACTGTGAGCTTCTACCTAATCCTTGTTCATCCTTGTATATGCAATAGCTTCATCTAATTTAGATAGAACAAAAAAAAAATAATCCCTCAGGCTGGCTCTTTTTCCTCAATGTTACTTTTCAACTAATGGTGGAAGATGGGGAGATCCTCAGCCCATACTGAACTACTTTTCATCCGTGAAATTTTAGCCAGGATGAAGAATTGTTTCCTCACTGAAATTACTGTGTTTATCACGTTTCTCCGAAGCTCACTGCTTTTCAGTAGCTCAGAGACAATAGGTGCAAATGGCATAAGAAGCCTGATTTTTAGTATTTGTTCATCTGTCTTTTGAGTTTCCTTTCATTTGATGCTATCTGACTGCAAAGACAGTTTCACCATTCTTCTGCAGTAATGGCAGGTAAACAAGAAAGCAGGGAAATATTTCTAACTGTCCATCCATGGTAAGCAATAGAAAGAGAAAAGAACTATCAAGCCCAGCTTCCTCTGGGTTAGACGAGAGGATTCAGAAGGCCCAAAGCAATAAGTCCTTTTCTGTATTTTAATTCCTGCTGCTGAGATGCTGCTTTATGCTGTGGAGGCCTACTTTGGTGTTTGTATGTCATTCATAGTTCCCCAAGGGGAAGCTCACAGGGTGGCTCCATCCAGATGGGCCTGCCAAGTAATCCTGGCTGCTCAGCAGGGTGCCACCTTCTGTGGAGTGACAAGGGCCTAAAGAGATGAAGAGAGAAAGCAGCATGAGTCCATCCCAGGAGGTGAAGATGCAAGTCCTTTTCTCTGTATAAATTGTCCTTGAAGGGAAAGTGCAGGTAAAGCTGTACCATAAAGCAGATGTTCAGATCAAGGTGTCAGCTGAAGCACTGCTTTTTCGAAGGACAATTTTAACTGTTGACACAGCCCAAAGGTGCATGTAGCTGTCAATTGTTTCTTTTGAAAATTCGTTCTGCTTTAATAAATTGGAGAAATTCCTTGTTCCAGCAAAGTCCAGATATATCACGTGGCTCAAATGTCAGACATCAACAAATCCTAAAGCTGTGGGCATGACCCCTGTCCATGTCCTGTTGAGAAACCTACCTGCATTCAGGGTTAGGTTGCCCAAGAGTTTGGTGTTTTCTCTAACAGGACCAAAAGTGTAAGTTCCACTTGCTTGTAACATGTTATTGTTGGATTTAAGAGCTCTTTTCAGCAAAAGTAATGGAGATTTAGTATGGTTGCTGGTGTTCTTAGTTGTGTTTTGGAGATCATTCAAGTAGCAAAGTTCTAACGTCCTGTATGTTCCGTTGGCGACGGTCAGTTAAGCATTTGAGCCTTTATCACCAATCCAAGTGGAAGTGCTGTTCCTGATTTTGTGTGACAACAGGATTAAAGGCATATATGGCATAAGGTCATTGTTTTGTCAAACTGCTATGGACCTGTTTTTTGTGTTAGCATGGAATATGTTGCCAGATTTTGCTTGCAGTGAAACATGTCCTGAAGGTATTGGTATGAATTGTTGTGGTCAGCCTTTTTTCTTTGTTTAAGTGTCTGCAGCACTATAGATCATGACCTCCTTGACAATTATCAGCATGAAACTCCACCTATCAATAGTATTCTCAGCAGTTTTCATTAAAGTTTCACATGCATCCAGCATTTCTAAAGCGAGCATGAAGGCTTTACAATTGGGTATGACAGCAGGAATACTCAAGAAAGAACAACCTCTAATAAGTGGCAAAAGTCAAATGGATATTATACCTTGTGTTTATATAGCACCTTTTAATCTAGAGTGTTCCTGAGAATAAGTTAATTTATTGGAATGCTCTGTTCACCACTGCTTCTATATCATAAGTCACACCAGCTGGTTATCAGTGCTTAGCCCTGCTGCGCGGTAACCAAAGTGAGAGAATGGAGCTGGGCTTCCCATGTTTGAGGACCCTGGCAGACTTTCTAGCCAAGACTAGTATAACTGTGGAATATGCTGAAAAAGTGGACTGGAAACAAGGTGGACTAGAAGGGCTAATGCTATTGTACTCTGCTGACTGCTGGGAGGGGCACGAAGAATTTTATATCACTTGTGGAGCTGTTGGCATTGCCTCTATTGATACAGATTTTTCTCATGCAATCCCATGCTCTGACATGCTGCCTTGATGTATCATCTCAATAATGTGGGAAGACTGGGGAAATTCAGTGAAACAGCTATATTTTAGTACTGTGACTGTCAAGGGAAGGATGTCAGTCATGGGCTGGAAAAAGCAAACACTGTCTTATCACTACATTAAGGCTAAATTCTACATTAAGTCTAAATTAAATTAAAATTCTTAATTATAGGATCGCTTAGGTTGGAAAAAGATCTTTAAGATCATCAAGTCCAACTGTAAGCCTAACACTGCCAAGTTCACTAGTAATGTCCCTGTGTGAAGATCTGTGCCTCCATTTTCAGGCACTTCACTCCCCTGAAGAGTCAGGCATTTAACCTGTGTTGAGCACAAGTGTAAATCTCATTGCATTTCACAGTGGAAAACCATTTCCCCACATTCCAGCAGCAAAGCAGAGATGAAGAGAAAGAAACAACAGTGAAACTTCAGTTACTGTCTGAAGAGATCTGCCATACCAATGAAGCAATTAAAATGACACCTTTAAATTAAAAGTTCATACACTTACAAGGAATGAATTTAGGAGATTGCTGTGGCTATGAAGAAAGGTTTAAAACTGATCATTTAAATGTTTTGATTATTGGATTGGCTGATGCACTGTTTCATGAGATGACAGCTCTTCTACAAGTGGATTGAATCACTTTCCACTTAGAAGAGATCACAGGGGCATCCTATTGAACTGACTGGTCATCTGACATAGGGAGTATTTAAATTTGTAGCAGTAATAGTGATTTCAAGTCACATTGATTGCAAGTGGAGATCAAAAAATTTTGAGATAGTCTAAGCATCTAAATGAAGGCAACTGGTAATGTTTTCACATTTATATTATTCTTATTATGCTTGGCATCACTGTCGCCAGAACCACCATTTTTGGGGAGTCTAAACAAAGAGATTAAGGATTGAATTTGTAAGTAAGGCTGCTTTCTGTACTGGTCTCATCTTGGCACAGTCAGAGCACATTGACACAGCTGTGTTAGGAGACAGCAATGGTAGCACTGGTTTACATCTGCCTGATGACTAGTAGCATCTGTTTGATGATTAACTAAAGGATTTCAGCCGTTAGAGCTGTCAATCCAACACTTTTGATAAGCGCTAAAATAAACCTGTGCTATCAGGAACTGCTCATTTTCCCCTTTCCTCCCCACTTTTGATTTACTTGACTCTCTGTGTCCTTGTCGATCTCTACTAGCAAGGCTAATGCATTATAAACTCTGAAAAGTGAAGCAAGTGGCTGTCATTTTTTTTGCACAACAGATGTTCCTGATCAGGAATCAGACAAAAGATCTCATCACTCTTCCTCCGAGCAATTTAATTTGTCTGTTCCATGGCACACCAGCCACCTTCTGTCTAGTGACTGACGTGCCCAAGTCCTACTTCATTTTAGGATCAGTTCCTTTAATCTTACAGAATTATTAGGGGTTTTTTTCTTTCCCAGAGCAAAGAGAGTGGAAAAAAAGGAAATTGCTTCATTGCTTATGGTGTCACCAATAATGCGTCATAATGAAAAGTAGTCAAAGCCTACTTCAAAAATAGGAAATCCAAGTACTACATTTCAAGAGGTCTAGAAAGTACTCTAGAACACTTTTTTTAAGAAATAGCAATTTGGATTTGATGGTGTTTCTTTAGCAGTTGTAAGGCTCAGAGGGATAAGACGTGTATAATCTGTCAGATTCTTGTAATGCAATGCAGCCAGGTGGAAAAATTGATATATTTTTAAGAAAAGTTTTTGCTGTGGACCCATTTCTCCACTCTTTAATCATGCAAGATGTCCAAAATGAGTAATTACTGGGGGGTTTGCTTGCTTTTCCATTTAGTTTGATAAGATTGTATCGCTCTGCTGCTATTTTGTAGTGATGGATGGGTACTACTGGAGATGGAAATTCTATAGTTATTCTATAGCTAATTTCCCAGTTATTAGCCTAGTACAAAAGACTTTTTTTACCCATGCAGAGGTCCTGGCACTGCCACCTGACTGATCTAGTACACCCAATGGGGCTGTCATTGCTCACCCTGCAGAGGAGGCTGCAGATTGTACAGTGTGTTACTACCAGTATCTGCCAAAAACTTGCCTGGAGGGAGAGACAAGAGAAATTTGCCTTATCTTGTATATGTAGCCAGCCCTCCACAGAAATGGCAGCTGCTGCTACCCCATTTGTTACTACAAATGGTAGTTTCTGTGGCCACAGTCCCAGCTGTCAGTTCTGGTAAATGACCAAACTCTGTTTGACGAACTCTTTGTAGTCTGTCACCTGTAGAAAGAGAAACCACTCATAGGACCTCTTTTCCATTTGGCAGGTTGACAGGACAGAAGTGATTCGAACCTGTATAAATCCTGTGTTCTCCAAGCTGTTCACGGTGGACTTCTATTTTGAAGAGGTGCAGCGGTTGCGATTTGAAGTTCATGACATTAGCAGCAATCACAACGGACTGAAGGAAGCAGATTTTCTTGGTGGCATGGAGTGCACTCTTGGACAGGTAGGTATTGCTGTCATTCTTCCCTCTTGTTGCTCATCATTTGTGTGTATATGAAATATATCACTTCATTAAATGACTGATGGGTGAGATTTGTCATTCGTGACAAAATTCTTAATCGGTGCTTTGAACAGGATAATTAAAAACTTCTGCTGATTTGATTTGCTGCTGCAGTATAACTTCAAGTCAGCCAGTCCTACAGGAAACTAAGCATCAATGATTGGCCTTGTACGGTAAGAGCCCAGGTTCGTTGCACTGGTTATGGGAAATAGACTGATTTGGGAGAAAATTGCTGTTCCTAATGTTATATGTGATTTAAAGCAAGTTCTAAGTCAGAGGAACATTTAAAAATATACTTTATTCACATAGGGTAGTGCCTGATGATGTGACAAATAGAGAGATAGGGTTGGATTCATTTCCCTAAGTCTCAGTCATCCAAAAGGTAGCTGTCTAGACTAAGTTACTCTTCTGATTTCCATCCTTAGTTCAGTGGAGAGAAAGACGGTTCTAGCTGTTGACTCGTTCCCATCATAAATTTGGATAAATTGCCTTCAGGATATACCTGTCTGTCCCCATCAGTTATCAGGAGAGTCTAGACAGCTGGCTTAGAGTAGATACCTAACTTCTTAGATGACTAAATTTAAGGATGAGGAGTCCTACCCACAGGATAAACATCTAGTGGTCATCAGAGTCAGGTCTGCAGCAATTTCCTATACCACGGACTGGCAGCACACTACAGTGTCCTAGGTATCACAGTTTATTTCTAACTGGCAGACTTTTCATTATACAGCATCTTGAACACCAATCTTGGCTCTGTCCATATGGCAATGCAAAGGATGGTCTCAGTTTCACTGAGCTGAGTGTAAGTTTGTTCTCCGCCCTGTGCTCTAGGGTAGCTCATGTGGCCAGAGCAAGCAGTGCTCTTGCTTAGGTGATGCACTGCAGCACTTCCACATAAGTTTGTAGCCTGAACGCAGTAGCTTGGTGTGGAAGATATTGCAAAGCTTTTGTTTCCTATTATTTACCTTTTGTTTTTGTTCCCTCAGCTTTGCACATAAATCCCTTTGTTCTTTTGTCCCAAAGCCATCGGGCCAAACATGCTGAAGGAGGAAAAAGTCCTCTCAGCAAGAGAATTAATATGAAATATATGTATTTACTACCTTGAAAACTCAACATGAAGGTATTGGCATTTAGTGCACTTACAGTGCACAATGAAGCCTGTTCTTTCTGACAGCCTTTTTGTGGCCTTCATCAATGAAAAGAAGCTATCCTATAACACCAAGGAGAGTGAGAAACAAAGAAAGAAGTTATTACAATGTTCTTCTCACTTAATTGGCTTGAAAATGAAGGGGGGGAAATGTCATTGCTGCTGCCTGTAGCATAAAAGTCTTTATAATGATTTGATCTCTATAAATAGCACACAGCTGGGTTGGCTGCAGTCTAATTTTAATGGTAACCAAGAAAAAGTAATAACAGTGTGAAATTTGTTCACAGTAATATAGCCTTTAGACTTTTTTGGTGAGTTCCCTCCCCCCTTTTCTAGTTTTTTAACTACATAATTCCTCAGCTGAATTAAAACTCAAAAATGTCATCCAAGCAAAGCCATTATGAGAAGTCCTGTACTGAAAATCCAGCAGCACGGACTGTGCATATGTAGCTTACACTCATGCCTAGCTGTTCAGTGTAATTACTGCATTTTTTTAATGATGATAATATGAGTTGTGGCTTCTCTTGAGATAATTTTAGCATGTATTTGTTGCTTGACATCATTTTTAATACCTGAATAAAACATGGTTTTGTGTTAAGAGTCTGTGCCAGCCCATCAATTCACTTTCCCACTGCAAGTAGGTTTTATCTGAGACATCCAGGCAAGCTCCAGATTTTTAGGCATACCCTGAAAGACTGATTTCCTCCCCACCACCCATAAATGTGCCAACTTCTGTTGCTCTCTTCTAGGTAATAGTTGCTCGTGAAGAGATTCACTGCTACTTGTACCTTTTTGAAGATCCTAATTTAGATGTGTAGTAAGCCTGCATTTTTGCTTGAATCGTGTAACACTCCAAACTAAAAATTAATAGGAATAATAAATACTGGGAGAAGCAGTGTGATTATTCAGTAAGCTGACAGAGAGAAGTGAGTTTCTCTTTCTTCCTAAGTCTTAACATGCAGCTCATCCAATAGATACAAGCTAATTGAGGATTGGGGTCTTGGATGAGAACCATGGTGAAATAAATTCTTTGGGAAGGTGTCATTACTAATAGACTCCTAAATGCTGTAATAAATCTGTGTCCCAAGCAAGGGATAAGAGTAGTGACTTGTAGGCTCTTAGATCCTGGACATACACAGTCTTGTGACATCCCACGGGATTTTCAGCAGGACTTATTTGTACTGCTGTTGCCAGGACAAGCCAGTTCTGTGCCTCTACTGGTAAATACTGTGGTTTGCAGCATCCTGGCATGAAGTCAGTTATACCCGAATGCAAAGACTGTAAACATCAATGGGCATTCCATATGCCACAGCATTTAAACAGTAGAACAAATATTTGTGAATAGATACTTGCTGACTGTAATTAAGAACAAGTCAATGTGCTAGATAGAGACATTTCCTTAAAGTGGTTTGTTTTGCCTGTCATGTTCACGAGTTGCCCTTTCAAATAAAAGAACAGCAGATTATCCTTTTGGAAGGGTTTGAGAAGGAGGAGGAGGGTTAGCGCAGGGTTTGGGGTGGGGGATGGGTGGGGGGAGGTGTTTGCTGTGTTTTTAAGTACTAGAAGTCAGTTCCACTCGTTTTACATTCCATCTAACCAGCTTCTTCAGTGTCCCAGTAATGTGCTGAATTGCAGGATGTTTACAAATCTGTTCTGTATGCTAGTCAGATCAAGAAAGTCCTAAAATACTAGAGAAGGTACTAAAGTTGAAACTTCTAACAAATTTTCCTCAATTAGTAGCATAATCTTAAAATACACTTTGCAGTTATGTTTATAAAGTAGAGTTTCTTAAGGAACATTACATCAGCAGAATGTTCTATACTCCAACCAATGAAGCTGTCCATGGTGTATTATTTGAAGTCACATTGTTAAGTGGTAGGTTAAGGTGCATAATTAAAAACTATGCATTTTTAAAAGAGGATTTTCTGTTTTGTTTTGTTTTAATTTTACAGTTAATTTCTAAGCGACTGTACAATATTAATATCTAATAATAACAGGGTTTTTTAACAGTTAAGTTGGGCAGTCTTACAGTACCTACTTAAGCAAAGATACTATACTGTGATTTGCTGACAGCCTCTCAAAGATTATTTTGAATTTGAAGCATTTTCAAGAAATTATGGGACACTTTTTTCTCTTTTTTTTTTTCCTGGAACAATGCTCTTATCTAAAATGCAAAAAAGCATGAAACATCCTTTATCCAGACACATTTGTGAGAAAAGTTGTTTGGGTTTTACCTTGTGTTTTGGTTTAGGCTTAGGAATATACCTATAAAAAGAGCAAATGAACAATCTCTGGGTTAATGTTTCTAGGTTTTACCCTAATTTTAGGTATCTGTGCACGGAATTCCTACCTGGAAGACATTTCTCATTCAAATTTGAACACTCAACCTGCAAGTTCCAACAAAATCTGTTAATTCTTGAGGTGAAGGCTAAGCCTGGATAATTTCATCTCATGTGAAGTAAGTTTGAGGGAGATATGATTGAGAGCTGTCTGAGTCTGTGACAGTGTAGACTAAGCAATGACAAAATAGTGAGTGTGTTTGAATTGAGCTTAAGGAAAGCTGAAATTGGAGGGAAAGTTTAGTCCAATTTACTTGCAATGCCACACAAGGAGGTAGCACAGATAGTTGGGAGTGCGTCCAAATCATAAAGTAATTTAGTCAGAAGGGATCTCTGGAGTTTCTAGTTCAATCTGCTGTTCAAAATAGATTAGAGCAGGATGCTCAGTGGCTTGTCCAGTCTTGTTTTGAGTGGCTCCAAGGATGGAGATCTCACAGCCACTCTGGGCTTTGTCCCAGCACTTTGCCCACCCTCACAGTAGCAATGGTTTTCTGACCCTGGGGTTTGCCTGCCCCAGGCCGAATGAGAGAAAAGCATAGCTAGAATGATCCCTCACTCCTACATCATGTGAAAACATTTACCAATACTTTCAGAAGCCTTCAAGTGGCAAAAGAACATCTGAACTGGCAAATCAAAAGTAAACAAAGCAGATATGACTTAGCTATAGATGGTCTTGCTCTGGAGGGAGTAATAGTGGGTTTCTTGAGCTGCTGCACTAGGTAGCAGCTCTCATCTCTTGAAGTGTGAGTGTTGGGGCAGAGCAGTGGTTTGGCACTCTGCTTTCCCCTAAAACAGAAATGGCTTGAGATTCTCTGCATCTGCCCACTAGCCATCTAGCTCTTTGATTCACGCTAAATATTTGCAGTTCTTCACAGAGGCACCTGTGTATCTTTGGAGTGATAAACAGTGAAATCACAGGCAATGAAAATTAGAAGCAGTAATATTTTAACTGCCTTTTGGGGCATCACTGCATAAAGGTAGCCCCTTGCTTTCATACAGATTCTTTAGGTGCTGTGAATCAGTTCATGCTTGGTTGTGGTGTTACAGTATTGTCTGTAAGGAGAGGAAATTCTTCCCCATGTTTTTCCCCTTTGTTTTTTCTTTTCACTTCCTGTCTCCAGGAAAAATGTTCAAGCATTCACCTGGACTAATTCCAACTGAATCAAGATCTAATCACTGAAGCTTTCAGATTTCTGTTGCTTTTTGATTGCTCACAAAATATGGAATTGTTGTTTTTGAGAAGCAGGTGCTAGATTTATCATTTTATAATTTAGTGGGTTTGGGCAGGTTCTGTCCATCAAACACAATTTAAAAAAAATCTTAGATGGACAAACGCTGTCAGAAATGTGTAGGCTAATTTTCATGGTATTCAGTTAGGATGGCAAAACCCAAAGTTCTTTTCTGTTTATGTGTTAGTGCATTCGTATGTTCTGAGCCTCTCTAAGGCTCTCTTGCTGGAATTGTTTTGGTTTATATTCCATAAACTTCATAAAGCATTGAAATTCCATCATTTAGTACAGTAAGGGATCAAACTTTCTAATAGTGAAAGTTGACTTGACTACAGAGGAACTGAGTATCAGGAGGGTGGCTTCAAACACTTTTTTCCTCTGGAATTTCACCCAGGAGTCTCAGCCGAATCTTTAAGAACTCACAAAAATTCTTTCAGTGAATAATCATTTTCTGACAAGAACTAAATAAACTACATTGTCAAGACATTCTTGATTACCACTCAGCTGTGCCTGCAACATCACTAAATTATACGAACCAGTTTGTTAAATGCTGTGAACCATCCCAGCTCTGCAGTGTGAGGAGCAGCCTTTGTGCTTTTTCTTTCATTACTTACCATGGCTGGTCTTTGCCATTTTCAAATTTTCCCTTGCATTCCTTCTTTGTTGGTTTTTTTTTTTCTTTTTCATTTACAGAAGTGTTAAAATATTGTTACAGTTCACAGCCCCCTTATTTGCTCAACTAGTAGCACGAGCAAAGAAAACTGCAGAGATGCACATCCTGCTAAGAACCTTTTCAAGTATTATTTAGAGATGTAGTATTTCCCGTACATGCATTTGTGTACAAATTATATTAAAAATCTTCCTTCTCAGTAACAAGTGTTGCTGTTTCTTGTGTCCTTTTAATAACATATGCCATTAGCAGATTAAGCACTTAAAAATGCTGACTGATTATTAGTTCAGTTTCAGCCATTACAATTCCCCTCGCTCTTCAACTGGAGGAAGGCTTAAAGAGCTGAATGCACCTGAATTGATTAAATTGAAATAGTTTGTATGAGTGTATTTGTTTAATAGACTGTTGACTGCTGCTGCAGTGCAGAAGACAGAGGATCCTTTTTTTTCCAAGGTATTTGAATTCTTAAAGCCCATTAGATGTCTGGATGCTTCCTTAGGTATCTAAATACCTTTAAGTACTTGGCCTTTGATCTCTTCCAAATGAAGTTGCTCGATTAATTAGTGGGATGAATAATGTACTTTATTACATATGAATGTCATTTTCTACCAGAGCTGACTCAGAGCACGAGCAAATCATCAACACGGTGCTCTTCCCTAACTTTAGCTAACCATTTAAACACCTCACTTAACCCCAGGATGCTCTTGGTTTGCCACTGCAGCACAGGCTCTGAAGCTGTAAGATTTTTCAGTTCTAGATGAATCTTGCCAGTCAAAGTTAATGGAATTACTTGTACAGTTTGTACTGCTTTGTTTTTACATACTTTATCTTTTTTGTATGAATTACTGTTAGCAGTCTTTAGAAAAGCAATTTAAAATTTAGTTTGCTATTATAATGAGTTATTATTATGACTAATTACAAAAGGGCTGCAACACTACTTACTAATTAAATTCAAAGACCTTTTATGCTATTGATAAGCTATTTCCCGTAATAATGTCATTGCCTCTTATGATAGGGATATCTTTTTTCCTCAGTGTTCTCTTTTGATTGACTATTTTCAGGTACAGATCTTTAACAAAGACAGAAGAGATGTAATTCAGCTGTAAATAGACTGTGAGCTGATCAGTGCTATAGGGAACAAAAGAAATCCTGAAGAGTGGGGAGTATAGTACAGAAAGCATCATGTGTCCCTAGAGGATGATTATAGCAATCGAACTGGCACTCTCAAGAAAACAAGAGTTCTGTGAGCAGTTAGACAAAATTAAATTTCATTATGGACATATACATCTGAACTTGCACTCTTGAAGGTATTTCTTGGTATTTGTGACAGGGTGAACTCCTTCCAAACATTTTGTTTGTTTGTTTGCATGAGAGTGTAGTAACGTCACTTGTTTCTACCTGCGGTTGGGTCCCTTTTCATGTTGAAATGTATCATGCTTTGTGCATTTTTTACCATCTGCCACCATTCATGGAAATTATTTGGTGGGTTCAGAAGTAGCTGGGAGATAGGTAGCAAGATAGTCAAGCACATAAGAGTTGTATAATCCTTACTTCATCAAAAACCAGGATAAAGATGAATGCATGAAGGAGGAGAGACCATTTTTACACTGTGATCCAGAGCTAACTCAGTTCTTCTGCCCTTGCTTAAACTGGCCATGTGCCCACACAGGTGAAATGTTAGTGAAGTCTGTCATTTTAGATGCATGGGTGTTTAGAAGCTTACAGTATTTGACTTAAAATGGATTAGAACAAAAGCACACTAATATTCTAATTGTCAAGCTTCAAGATCCATTTTACAAATGTTAAATCTCAAGTTATTTGTCTAGCCACTCTGGTTGTGCCATTCTACTTACAAGAAAGTATTACAGTCCTTCATTTGGGAGACTTTACAGCTGTGAAAAGGTGCTTTAAGGATTATACTTTATACAAGAAGAGGAGAACTTAAGAGAGCGTGTACAGAAACTAGTAAATACTTCCAATACCATCATGTCCTCGGTTTTACATATCACAGAATCCTTCTCTTGCTGTATACCAAGGATGAGAATGATTTTAGAAACACAGTCAAGTCATTTTAATTGTATGTGTTAAAATCTCTGCCCCAACTTGACAAGATAGCAATTGCTTGTCAAGAAAGAAACAGAACTTAAATAAAAGATGCTTTAGGTTAGGCCAGCTGTTCATTTTAACACCTTTTATAGCAAACAATTTAAAAAGCTTATAGCTTCAGGAGGCTCTGAAACTCATTCAAATAAACTGTTTTAGAAAGGCAAGTTGCTGTAGAGGACTGAGTCATCTGAACTTAGAAGCTGAAGGTTCACAAGTACTTATCTCACTTTTTGAATGCAACCCAAACTAGTGATGGAAAGACCAAACACAGTGGTTCCTTCCCAGAAATCTGAAGGACAGCCCAAGGAGACTTAAATAGCATTCATTGTGTCTCTACAAGCAGTGGGGGGCAAGCAAAGAGGATGACAGTAAGGTAGAGACAGGCATCTTATAAAGTGGGTTTGGAGCATTTAATGTTTTAGTAACTATTAGTTAAATTAACTGGAGAAGAACAACTGACAGCTGCATTACAGAAATTTGAAGAATCCCCTTCAAAAAGGAATGTGTTTGTTCACTTTTCTAAATTGAGAAAAACAAAATTAAAATACGGAAGGCTGGTGTAAGGTTGCAGACTCAGTTTTGTCACCATCTTAAGACACTAAATCATAACAAATAACTGAGGCAAAATTCTTGGAAAAGACAACTGCAGAACACAGAATTAGTCCTGACTGACATTTAAGGAAGGAGGAAGAAGAAGAGCTGTGGTTTTGTGAATTGTAAATCATTATATCACAGAGAAATGCAGGTTGGGCAGAATGTGCTGCCTTGCTGCCCTCACAAACCCCACCACAGGGAGGTACACATGCTATGTTTAAAAAAAAAAAAAAAAGAAAAAGATGCTGATAGCTGAGGGAAATAAGCCACTTGGGAAGCACATGCATAGTGTGAACACAAAGATGAGAGATTAGCTCAGAGAGGCTTGGTACAGTAGTATCATGCTAAATGTGCGTGGGTTAACAGTCCAAAAGCAACTGGAATGTGTTTGTGAAGCTTAAGCTGGAGACGGGTGAATAAACTAACGTGATGTCAAAACCATGGACCAGCCTGAGAGCTTACAGACATCATTCTGCAGCTAGAGAGGTAGTTCAACTGCAATCTGGAAAGACACAAATTCAAGTAGCACCTAGGGGAAGAGGGCAAAGTAGTGCTCATTGAGTTAGAGGCCCTATCAAGCCATGGGACTGATCAGGGATGAACATCCTCTGGAGGGCAGTTAGATGTCTAGAGAATAATTTGCAGATTTTTGCAATGGTTGGTGAAAGATTCAAGAGACACTTTTGGAAAAAGTCTGATAGCTTCTTTCCTTTCCTTGATATATCGACACAGTTATAGGGGAAGCTGTTAGAGAAACACTGTTTCTACATGTACCACTGTTGTTTGGTGGGAGATGACTTCCTCAGATTCGAAGTTGAGTTGTGTGTGGCACCAAGAGTTCTGCACTGGGCAAACGAATGCATTTAATGGTGAAGATCCAGTCTGTGTAAAATGTGACTAGGTGGGTTTTGCAGTCCTGGAAAGAGTTGGGTCTGATAAGAGAAAGTGAGCAACTGTGAAAGTCCATGTGACAGGAATAACGCATCTGGGAGAAGAATTAACATAGAGGGAAATGGCTGTTCAGATAAAGCTATTTGTTTTTCTATCCCAGCTGTCAAGGAGGAGATGAAGAGACTTGTTCCAGTTGTGTAGTGTGGAGGGAAATTTGTGCATAACCTGGCTGTCTAAATAACTACATTTGGAGTTCCTGTCTAATTGGCTGATCTGAATAAAGAATTTGAGACGTTGGAGGAGTTACTTAAAATGATCCTAGTCTTCTAGTTTTGTAACCATAAAGCTAAGTTGTGTGCACCTTTACGTGTCCCTAAGCAGAGTGTTTGGCCAGTCTTTGGTTCTGTCAAAATCAGAGACCAGCAGTTCCACATGTCACAACACTAACAAAAGCCAAAAGTCATAGCACATAAATAGAAGAAGAGCTATGGTCATTATCCATGGACATTTTGAGAAGCCCATTATTATACAAGATATTATACAAGTCAATTTAATTGGAGCAAGTAAATAAAACTCACAGCATTCTGATCCCAGAAGAAATGTGGAGTGTGACTGTCAAGCCCCTGGTTCAGGGTAATACTTGGCAAAGTTAAGTCAGTGCTAGAAGTCCAACTTGGACCAGCCCCAACTGTCAATGTAAATAGGACTCCTCAGTATGATATACGGGAAATATATGCTCCTGCCAATGCTAAATCACTAGGTTAAAAAGCCATATTGAATATTTCTCCAGAGCTTGATTTATAAGAATTGGGAATTCCGTGGTATTATTGAAAGTTATCCCGTGATTTAGTTAAGGAAGGACCACATAGAGAAATACATTTTAAAAGGCTCTTACACAAGACAGGTAAAATGGGTCATCATATTTCACAGCTCATCTTACACAGTGCTGATTACTCACAGAATCACACAGAATCACAGAATCTTAGGGGTTGGAAGGGACCTCGAGAGATCATCGGGTCCAACCCCCCTGCCAAAGCAGGTTCCCTACCTCATATTACACAGATAGGCGTCCAGACGAGACTTGAATATCTCCAGAGAAGGAGACTCCAACTCAGACATAGGTGAGAGCAAAACTTTATCAGAGTCCTTGTCTCTGAATGATTGCTGAGCAGCATACTGTACACAGCTGGTGTCAGTGCCCCAGTGCTTGATCCAAAGTGTTGCATCTGTTCATACCTTTAAATAAAATTTTAAAAAATAAAGCACCTTTTCTATATTTTGCATTGGAAAGAGGATCAAAGGATCAAACATGTGACTCTACATTTAACTACAGCAATATAGAGCATCTGTTCAGATCTGTTCTTTACCTATTTGGGCTTGTATGTAATAGGGCAAATTGAGATAATCTTTAAAGGAATTTCCCACCCCTGTCTTACCACGGAGCTGGTATCATTTAGCATCACAGCCCAGCAATCTAGTTGAGATGATTGCATATTTGATAAAGAGGAATCACTTCATGTGCCTAGCCTCCCTCTCTGAAACACAGCAGTGTCTTTTATGTCCTGTTCCTATTCCCACCCCTTGCAAATGTATTCCATATGATTCATGTTTCTGGACATGCATCTCAAACCAGAACTGGGCAGTAGCTGTTGGAGCTGCAGATAAGCTTAACTTCACTTCCTAAGTCTCTCTTAGCCTCACCTCTTAAATCTCTGAGGTTTCTGCATCCATTTTTTCACTTGCAGGTCATAGATCTATTAAAAAAAATTAAGAAAAAAACATGTTCTGGTAGTGTAATGAGGTTTACTAGGGTTGAACTGCATTTCATCATCTGTGTTTCAGAAAGGAGAGCAACATTTTCTTTCAGCGCTTCTTCACATCCTTTTTGGGCAAAACACCTTTTTCTCTGCTGTTGAAGTTTTAAACAGCAAGTTTCTCAAGTAGGAGTCAAAGCAAAGACTCCTGACAAATGGAAGACTTGTAGTTAATTACCTTCTTGTAAGCCATTTTGCAAGTTCAGTCATCTCTGCAACTCTGAACAATGCTTTCTAGGACCTCGAGTTATCATTATTTGGGACTTGCTGTCTGGCAATCAGGTCAGCAAACTATTTTTATTATGATGTTCAGAAGATGATTTACACTCCCCCTCTACTCTGCCCTGGTCAGGCCCCACCTAGAGTATTGTGTCCAGTTCTGGGCTCCCTGGTGTTAAAAGGACAGGGATCTCCTGGAGAGAGTCCAGAGAAGGGCGACAAAGATGATTAAGGGCCTGGAACATCTATCCTATGAGGAAAGGCTGAGAGAGCTGGGGCTGTTCAGCCTGGAGAAAAGAAGACTGGGGGGGGACCTAATCAATGTTTATAAATATCTTAAGTATGGGGTGCAGGGGGAATTAGCCAGCCCCATTTCAGCAGTCTGTGGAGACAGGACAAGGGGCAATGGCTGCAAGTTGGAGCACAGGAAGTTCCGCACCAACATGCGGAGGAACTTTTTCCCAGTGAGGGTGCCAGAGCCCTGGGACAGGCTGCCCAGGGAGGTGGTGGAGTCTACTTCCCTGGAGATATTCAAGACTTGTCTGGACGCCTATCTGTGCAGTATGAGCTAGGGAGCTGCTTTGGCAGGGGGGTTGGACCCGATGATCTCTCGAGGTCCCTTCCAACCCCTACAACTCTGTGATTCTAATTTGAAACCAATAAATACTCCATATAATTGATGGTAGCTTCTTTAGGAATGACTCTTTTAACCAATGAGAGCTGCCTTTTGTTCTGAGCATGAACAAAAAGGTCAAGTTACTGCTAAGGAAAATAGATTCCTTGACAGTTATTGCAATCATTGTCTACTGTTCCTAAATCACTAATTGCAGTTTGAAGCAATTATGTTGGCACATTGTTGCCAGATGGAAGATTCATTTTACTGGCCACTTAATTAACAACTGGTAAATGGTTGCACCCAAATACACATATTTACATACGCCGGGTGCTTACCCTGTCACAACAATGCTAATGGCTTAGAGAGCAAGTCTTGTTAATGCAATCTACTAATGGGAACATCAGAATAAATTATCTCCTCTGGAACTGCGAGACATCTATCTGCCACCTACATGGGAGCTCCTGAGCTTCAGGTTTCTGTCTGCCCAATGCCTCTTGAAAGCTGGGATGCTTTCCAAAGCTCCAAAGAGAGCAGTAGGACTTCGTGTATTTCAGGGGGAAAAGCCCTTCTGTTTCTAAAGGAGGTAAAATGAAGGATAAGTTCCCATCCAAGTTCGATCTCATACTAGTGATATATATGAGAATGGTTTGAGGGCTCGAAAACTTGGACAAAAAGAAAAGGTAGGATAAACTTTGGTTCTGTAGTTAGAAAAAAATTGTGGAGAGTTAATATTAGTCTTCAGCAATAAAGATTTCTTGAAAGAGGAAAGGAAAAATATTGTCTTACTTATTCACGGTCCATTAACTAGAAATAATGGGCTTAAACTAAGTAGAATTGGGTTAGCTGTTAGGAAAATATATTTACAGTAAGGATAATTAATACCATAATAAATTGCCTGAGAAGGATGTTTCCCTCTACCTCTGGATATTTTTAAGTACTGATCAGACACACATCTGTCAGGTAGAGCTGATCCAAGTGTAACTGGTCCTGTATTAGGACTGAGAAGCTAGACAAAGTGATTCTGGATGTCCTGTCCAGCCCTGTGGCAAGCCTGTGATCCAGCCTTGTGACGCCTCTCCTATCTCTCATTTAGAGCCTGTTAAGACTTGCTTCTGTCCTGCAGATTCCTCTGTCATGACTGCCATTTTTGCTTTTCTGTTAGTTCAGCAAACTGAGGGGAAGAACAAACATGGTTCTACATGATCATGCGAGGCTAAAAACTACATCCTTTTCTCTCCTAACTCACATCGACTTTTTTGCCTGTCTGTGACTTTGCATTACTCACACTCATCCAGCTCTGGCCATTAGCTACTGATGTGGTTTGTTGCTGAAGTGTGTATGATGCCCAGGACTCTAATGAAGGGCCTGGAGCCATTCTTTTCCCTTGATGATCGCCTCTCTTTTCAAATAGTACTCCTGCATGCTTTGCCAAAGATGTCTATTTATGGATCATTTTATTTGAAGTGTGGTGTAGATTAGCCATCCAGATGAAGTTGTCCATGTAATGTTGGATGTGGGAATGGACTGTATCTAGTATAAGAGCTAAAATCCAGAGGTTAGAGGTTTTTTCTACTGCAGAAGGAATCTTTTGCTCAGTATCTGCACAGCACAAGCCTGCTGCAGTACTGGCACAGTAAAAATAATGTTGCTTGTGATTACTATCTGCATTTGGAGTTACCTGTACATCTGTCTACATTTTGAGTTTCTTCAGTTGAAAAATAAATTAATTAGATATTTCCCTTACAGAGGGGAGGGAACTAATGTACTGGGATAACGCTGTAGTGTTCTAATTATGCACTGTTTTTTCCCTTTTCCAATACTTTTACCAGTCCAGTTTTAAATGTTTCAAGATTGTTAGGGAAATGAAATTATTATTGATATAGGAAATAACATCTTTTGTCAGCATCACTGATAACATTGCTTTGAAGTGCATTTATAAATCAGCCAATGGATGAGTTCACTTGTAATGCTGTGTTCCAGGGGATGTCTGGTACCTGTAAGCAAAGGAGACAATTTTGGAATTAAAACTGTCAGACAGATTGCTTGCTTCTGTTCTGAGTTTAGAGATGCTGATATTTTGACATAAAATAAATGCTTTCTCTTTGAAAAGGACTTCAATTTCCTATAAAAATAAATGGGGTTTGGAGGTATCTCTGATAGATGTGCTGTGTGCAGCTTCCCTTTATTGTCTTTAAGTCCATTCAAAGCTTACTTCTCTCCCACTGTTGCAATTATGGCAATAGTTGAGAAAAATATGAGATGTGGTTTCCACTATTCTGTTCAATTCAGTGAGTTGTGCTCTTCCTGTTCGACTCCATCTGCTTGCTCTGTCTTGCCACAGCATCCTGTCTGTAGGCTTGCTGAGGAACTGTCCTTCTCAGTCGTGATCTTGCTATGCTAACTCTGACTGTGGATTAAGACACTACCTTGACCAAAAAAGAAAAGGCAACATACAAATGAAATTACAGCAAACTGTGTATTTACTATAGATTCTAATTTTTTCTCTTTGTTTTGATTTTTGTGCAGATTGTTTCTCAGAGGAAACTCTCCAAGTCCTTACTCAAACATGGGAACACAGCAGGGAAGTCATCTATAACAGTAAGTCAGTCAGTCTAAAATACACTCTTATTTCTCTGTTATTTAGAAATATCTGATGTGACTAATTGTCCCAAAAAAGTATCCTCCTAAGTCACCAGAACAAGCCTTGGTTGAGAAATGTATTTAAGTTGTTTACTTATCAGATTACTGGTACTGCTTCTGACAAATGTTTGTTGTAAGGAAATGGCAACAAATAACCTATGATTTCTACAAAAGCCACAATATTTGCTACTACTACTTTTAAGGTAATTTGAGGACAGCAAGAAAGTTTGCAGCTTCAACTTTCAGTTGAAGGTCTAGAACCTTCAGAAATTCATTTGACCTGCTTTGATGTGCAGAAGAGCCTTATGTTTTTTGTCCCTTGGACTTTTTCCAGTTTCTAAAAAAAAAACCCTACAAACACACACGCACCCAGCAACACCAAAGGCAGAAGTCTGATGAGATTAGGTATTTTAGCTGTGTTGTAATTCAATTATGGGGTGAATAGTTATAGCCTCCTGTGTATCTTGAAATCTGCAAATCAATGTATTACCTCTCTTCATCTTTCTCTTTGCTGGCTTGTTTGAGAGACCAAGCTTGTCTGCACTGAACTTGGCATGTTTGTGACATTTGCAGCTCTGCGTTAAGCCAAAGACTATAATAAAATATTCTGCTCTGTTGCCTTGTGAGATTGAGGATTTTTATCCTTGATGTGCAATTACCCAGATGGGTTACTTTTGGCTTCATTGTTTTGAACTTTTTTCCTGCCTTCAGCCACAGAAGAGACAGCAAACTGAGAAATAATACTTTGTGAGAGCCTAGGGAATTTACTTATATGTCTTCCTTGATGTTTAGCTGGGAAGAGACTTGTTTAAATGCATACAGTAAACTCCTTTTTTGGTCTGGGGTTGGAAAGGAATTGCCCACTCACCTGGCTGAATACCACCAGGAGATAGTATTGCTCCCTAAATAACTTGGTGTGGTTTTCCTGATGGGTTTATCTTCATCTCACCCATCGCTGTGGTGCTCTGGACTCCCGTCCTGTTCTAGGAGGAGTTTAAACCTGTGAACACACAAATGCTCTAATTTAACTAAAATCATTAGGCTTGTTCTGGCAAAAAATAATGCTCTGTAACAAGCAGAGGATGAGAGAAAATGAGTTAATAGTCCCTGCTGGCCGATCACTGGATGTTAACCACAAAATATGGACCTCAGTTACTTGCTTTGGCTTCTGGCCAAAGAAAGCTGACTTTACTCCAATGAGAGAAAACCAACCTCAGAACAAAATTACTGTGCAAAAAGTTTACTGTCTCAACAGAAAAAGTCACAATGGATTATTCATCATTATTTCTATACCATATGACTGTCAAGTATGGAAATTAAAAATACTAACTTGTTCAGTGTACTGAATTATGAGTTTTTCATGAGATTTTGGAAGTTCCTGTCTTGGCATGTTTGTCTGAGGAAATACCACAGTTCATTGCTGTGAGGTGTCACAGCCACAAAAGTCTCAACTGAGGGAATGTTACCTAATTTAATTAATTGCAAATTAATGTAAACTTTCATTAATGATTTGGGTATTGGGAAGCAAATACAATAAATAAACTCTAAGGGAAAACACCTTTCATCTCCTTTGTCTGGGCTCAACTTCAGTTCAGATACTTCTCCAGTTTCTTTCATAGTCCCCACTCCCTTTGCTTTCACTACATGTTACACTCAGTCCCTTTGGTGAGGTGACGGGTGGCACAGGAGGGCAGGATCAGAGCACAGTGATTTCCTTTTTGCTGCTCTTCGTTTCTTATTCATTTTCTTGGCTCTGCTATGGTCATTCCTGCTCCAATGCAGCCTTACCTGCAGGGGCAGGCCTTCAGAGGTACCTCCTCTGGTGTGGAGGACCTCCTTCCAAGAGTACATCCCAGCTGTGTCCCCAACAACACCCCTTTCTCCATGCTTCCTGGATCTTCTTTAGAGTGGCCTCACAGGCCTCCAATTGTTTCTACCCTTGCACCTCCTGCCTCAAGGAGCTGCCACCATTTCTTTAATGCATTCACACAGAGGTGCCATATGCACCTCTGATGGGTTGGCGATTTGGGGTGCAATTTATATATAGGTGCTGCCTGCTGACAAGCCAGATATAACCAGCATGGAGCTATTCAAAGCCTCCAAAAACAGGTCACCCCTGCAGTCTCCTCTACTAAACACCTGTCAGTTATGCCCAGTGCAGAGTCTAAGGTAGTTTTTGTCAAAGAAAAAGAAAATAAATAGAGAAGGTCTTGAAAAAAATCTCAGTGATACTGAAGGTTACTGACCTGTAGACAGCCTGGGTTTTTACTGGGAGCTGGGACTGTAGCAGTAAGCATCCCGCACTGCAGTGCTCTGGCTGCAGCTCTAACCCCAGCAGCCTTCAGCTGGCTTAAAGAATAGTTGGGATGTCTCAATGGCTCCCAGAGGACCTGGAGTCCCTTTGGTGGAGATGATCTGAGCCTGGATGGAGTAGATGTAGCTGTCAAATGTGTGGCTGCGAGCATGAAACACCCAGAAAATAGGTTCTTTGGGGCAATTTTATCTGTGGGGAGAATATTTCCAATAGGGAAAGATTTTATAACTGTCAAATAGAATATAACGTGGTTTGTTAAAAACACACTTTATGTGCAATATCCCAAATTTGGTAAGTACCTTCTCTCCACTGAAGCACTTCAATGGCTTAGTCAGAAAGGTTCTTTTGGTTGGTTTTGCTAGCTTTTTTATCTAACAACATTGCACAGCACAGTGACTGGCATCAGCATAGCTTGTGAAAGAATCACAATAGATTTATTTTAGTATTACTTTCTTACGACTCACTCTGCAGTATGTGGTTTTGCCATTGTAACTGTTGCAGAAAAGTTATACCAGGAGTATGGTCCTGCTGCAAATGTGCCTTTCATGGCAACTAATTGCCAGAGGACTTCACTCTCTTTACCATTTAGCTTGCCAAATTATGCTGAAGCACTATAAAAGTACTTCAGCTTTAGACTTAACAAAACTCTTGTATAGCTTTTTTTGGTCCCCTGACACTATAAAACCGTGGAATTCTGGTCTGCCCTATCTGAGGAAAGTATTTGGTCAGAGGAAAAGGATCCCTGATGGTTGTTGATGTCTGTCCATCGGCAGGTGATTGATAAGGCATAGTCATGTGAAACAAAGTGATTCAGGTTTGTTGGCTTAACAAGGTGCCCCCCATCAGCTAAGCAAGGGATTCATTAAAGCTCTTAGCCCTTCCTGACTGAAAAAAAAAACCCACCAAACCTGTTAATTTGTACTACACTTCAGTTCCCTAATGGGGTCTACGCTCTTCACACTGGAAAATGGCATCTTTTCCCCTGTTATTACACCATGCAAAACTCAAATGTAGCTTTCCATTTAGGTGATTGCAGAGGAATTGTCTGGCAATGACGACTACGTTGAACTTTCATTCAGTGCACGGAAATTGGATGACAAGGTAAGCTGCTTGATATTAACCTTACTGATATAAGATATAAGAATGCCTGCAAATATGATTTGATGAGATTTTCCCTGACAGGTATTTTTTGCCTTATATTATTAAACACATCAGAGATTTCAGATGAACGTTCACCATGAGGCTTTTCTTGTGTTGCAAAGTAATTAAAAAAAAAAAAAAAACAAACCAAAACCACCTCAAGGGAATCTAATTAATATCAAGACAATTTAATTACGCTAAAGCTAAGACGATTTAATTATTTAAAATGCCATAGATCAGAAGTGCTTAGAGAAGTGAGCTTTCTATAAGTAGTCAAAGATGTTATAGTATAAGCTTAAAATAAAGCTGGAAAACTTTGTAACAGCTCAGTTATTATATACTTTTTCTTTATAAAATGTTGTTTGAATGTGAGTAGGATTATGGTGTATTTGTTAAAACCTTTTATCTCTTTAATAAGAAAACTCTACACTGACTCAAAAAATGCTTTTCAATCTAAGGATTACCTCTTTCTGAAAATAATCTGTCAGAGTTTAGCAATATACTTATAATAAGCACCACAAGCAACACACAGTCTGAGAAATCCAGAAGACTGCTTGTAAAGCACTTTTTTTGTTATTTCAATGGAATAGAAAGCACACCTTTATTTGAGGTAATCTGAGGAATATCTTTGTAATTAATAGATACCCTAAGACTGTGACCCTCTTTATGTAATTGGATTTTACATATGATTGAAAATCAGATTATTACAACTGTGCTTGATGACAATATCAACCATTACTCTAGTCTCTTCCTTTATATAAAGCTGGTTTTAATTAGAACCATATGGTAACACTATAGAAAAGTTTGTGATTCTGATGCTCTGAGATTTTGCTTGTAAACCTTTGGCATGTGAGTAGTTTAAAATCAATTCACTGAGAGTACTTTTGGATGTGTGCATCAGAGTTTCAAAATCAAGCTGTAACCGGTGAATAATATTTTCAGTTGAAACTGCCAGGAAAACTCAGACAAGCAGAAAGTACCCAGAAAGATTAATGGTACCAGAATTTATTTAGAACATATAGGTAAATAATATTACTGTGCTGAGGATCATTAACAATCGTAAATGATCAGGACCTTAATTTGCTTCTCATCTGAAAGATGAATTACCCCTTCCTTCGGAGTTGCTGGAGTATTAAGGTTTCTGAAACATATAATTTATTTAGGTGTCAAAATGTAGCTTTAACAGCCTCTCTTTAGACAGCCATCTTTAGGCCTAATTTCACAGAATCACAGAATCTTAGGGGTTGGAAGGGACCTCAAGAGATCTTCGGGTCCAACCCCCCACAGAAGGCTCCTGACACCTGAGTAGCAGAGGAAAGGAGTCCAGCCTGGGCTTTGGTTTTATCATCTTTTCTCTTCTGCTTTTGTGCCATTAAATGCCCTCTACTCCCAGCCTATTCAGAAGGATCAGGAGGCAGGGCTGGGAGCTGGGAACGATGGCACATCCCCTCCTAACCCGTTTATCCAGCCGGCCTGGCCCGTAGGCTAGAGGAAATTCAACTGGGTCTTCTCCTTGCCAAAGGAGGCATGGTGATGGGCACTGCTCACTGGGGAGAAGAGGCTGTCCATGCCGTATCTGCTGGAGCCTGCCTTGGCAGCCCGGCAGACATCTACTTCCATCTGAGCTGTTGCAAGCGGAAACAGCGTTAAAAAAAGCAACTGGAAGGTTGTTGTAACGAGGCGATGCTCTCTCCAGGCTGCTAATTCAAAGTAACGGTGAGAGGGAAGGGAAAGTTCTACACAAGTTTCTTCCTATCCCGCATGCATCATAAGATTTCACTCCGTCATTCCTTTTCCATAAGTGTAAAATGGAACCTGGTGTAAATTTTATGATTGCTTATGGCTCTTCTTGGTACAAATTAAATGGATACTGTCAAAACGTGCTTCTGAGGCAGCTCTGTGTTTCCAATTAATGATAAATTAAGGAGGATCATTCAGATACACTGCAAGAACGTTATCATTTTTACGTTTTTAATATGCCCAGTCAAGGTGGGTTTCATCTATTAAAAAATTCCTGGATGATGCAGTGTGCGATTCAGGCAATGACTCATCATGTCTGATCTCAATCAAATCCCCTGTCTTGAGCTGATGAAAATCACTGAAAGCCTCTTACAGTTCAAAGAAGTCTTTCAGTTTCCTCCAGCTAGAGTCGTAGCTCTAAACCTATCTCACCCTTGGTTTACCATGTCTATAAGAGAAAGCTATGGCTTTTGCTATGACTTATAATGAATTTTAACATCAGCAGATGCAAGGCACTATTAGTAATTATTATTATTATTAATGTTTGGAATTACTTAAATTGCATGCTTCAGCCATTGATGAAAAAGCATGAGTGCTCCAATGTCACATTAAGGTAAAAATAAACCATCAGAGAATTGAAAAGAGCCCATGGTTTTACATGCCTCTCCCTTCTTGGAGAAGTGAAGACTGGAGTAAAGATATGTCATCAGAAAAAAAGGCTTAGGGCTGAAACTTGGAGTCTCATGAACAACAGAGGAAGGGCTGAAACTTGGAGTCTCATGAACAACAGAGGAAGCCTGTTAGAGCAGTCACGTCATGCTCTGCGACAGAGAATCACCTTTGTAACCTCAGGGGTTCCTGCAGTGGTAGCTGTAGGGTGGCAGAAGACAAGTGGAATCCTAATGTCTCATAGCCTGGGGATGAAGGAAAGTGGAGGGGGCAGGGTGGAGGTTCTGGATATGCTTTAGGGATTAAAGAGAAATAAATTCTTTCCATCTGTTACCATCTATGGTATCTTGAATGGACAAGAATTTTCTTCCTCTGTACTTCAAAGGAAGACTCCTTGAAAGAGGATCCAGATTGTGGTCCGTAAACGCATGAGTTTCTACCACGAAGGAAAAAAAATATGAACTGCATATTTTTGGCAGATTAAACAAAATTTGTTGGTGTAATAGACCAGGCTATATATGTTTGTTGGTTTTTTTTACTTTCCTTACATAAAACTGCAAGAGTTTTAGAGAGTCCATAAAATAAGTAAAGCCGACTCAATTTTTCTTGGAGGGGTGGCTGAAACATTCACTAAAAAAATATAGAAAAGTCACAGGTATGAAAGTTTCCTTTAGTTAACTGACTTTGCAGGGATAAAGGGTATATTTTTTTATTGCAGTGCTTGTTTGGAAGGTATAACTGCATTTTCATGTTTTATTGAAGCCCAGTCAGCTCAGATGGCACATCTTTGTTTCAAGAGATCCAGTGAGAACACTTCGCAGTGGAACAATAACTTTTGGAAAGGTTCTGTTGCATTAATAGCTGTGTCACAATTACCATAACAAGCAGCTAGGTTTTTATGATAGCTATAATAAATTACGAGCACCGAGGCAGGCAAACTGCTTTTCCTGTTCTGAGGGAGGCAGTTATCATTGCTTGGGAAAGATTCACCAGCAAATGTCTGAAAAATACAAGCTAATATTGCTTTCATATATATTTCTCTGGTGCTAAACTACTATCAACAATAAATTCCTTAAATGCCCTATCTTGCTGCTGAAGAATTTTCATTATTATTAGCGTCTTTTGGCTACCTCAGCCCGTTTCTGAGGGACCTTTGACTTGACCCCCGAGTCTGAATTTTAAAAAGTGTCATGCTCAGAGAATTAATGTACTAAAAGACGTGTCAAAGTAGGTGCCCAGAAACAGAGGTAGTTAAATTTTTAAAGTTTCAGCTATGTACTTGTGTTATGACTGTGTAACTGCTGCACATATTGAAGGACGTGTGTTATACCACTAGCAAAAGCATTACATTAATCATTTAAACATTATTAAAATATCAAAACATTAAACCTTTATTGCTGCTATTTTTCTGTCAGAGGATGTTCTTGTGAGATAATGCAAAGCTGCTAGATTCAGCATAACAACCAAAAAGCCTTGAAAACATTATTTGCTATTAAAGAAAATGTCTCTTCAGCATATCGGTTTTGAGTTGCTATGAAGCATTATCAATATTGAAGGAATTTTTGTTTGTACCCTCATGCTGAAAGGAATTGGGGTTTGGTTTTGCATTGAAGGGAGATGGAGGGAAGGTGCAGTGTGGTATAAGCTATCATCCAGCATCAAAACCTTTCCCTTTTGGTAGTTAAAAACAGGTATTAAAAATGACTTCTTTTGTTCTGATTTGCTGTTTCATCTTTCAGGATACTCATCTGGGAATGATACTGTATTTTGAGTGTGGCACAAAATCCTTGTTTCCTTCCTGAATTTTTCTGTACTTCAGAGTGCATTTTTTTGATATATCATTTTGAGGTGCTTCCTTCCAGATAAATATTCTTATCAGACTTGGTTTAGATGAACAATCTGTTAGCATTAAGCTTTTACCTCATGTTAACCTCTATACTTATAAGAGGCAACTCAATCTTTCTTAAACCTATGCACTCTGGATTTTTGGTGTTACTGTGATTGAACCAACACCCTCACTCTCTGCTTTTTCTCTTTGCTATGCAGTAATGGTCTATCAGAATTTGATCACCAAAGCTCTATGTAACACTAGCAGTTTAAAGTGCTGACTAGAGTCCAGATAGTAAATCTACATCAGGGCCTTGAGGAGTGCTTCTGGAGTTACAGATTTTCGTTGAGTTTTGTGCTGGTTCTATACACTCTTACATTAAGTGCCCTGTAACCACATAATTGGGACAAATGGGCATACATAGGCTTTGTTGTTTAGAGCTTCATGGGGTAAGATTTAACAAATACCACATGCAAGTGTTTTGCATCAGTTTCTAAGCATACTGTTGTCTTTGCTCTGATAGGAAAAGAAGCAGATGATACACAGAACAACACTCTGAACACAACAATGATAGGTGTCATCTTTAGGGCATAAAAAAGACTTTCAGTTGTTTGAGCCTTGCCTGAGGCTTTGTGATCTTTAGGGGCTTCCTACTCCAGACATTTAAATTCAGGTGTCCCTTTTCAAAGCTCTGATTTCTTTGCTTGTTTTGCAGTTGTGGAATTGTAAAAATGCCCTAAAGACAAATTTGACCGGAATGATGTGCCCAGATTTTGGCTAGCATCTCATCCAAAGCTGTTCCCATCTCAATCAGCTATCCAGCTAGTCAAAAAAAGTATGGTTAAGAGAAAATCATAGAACTATGTGCATTATAGTAATATATACACTAATTCTTTTATGGAAGCACTGGCAGAGCAAACAGAATTCATCACCCCCTCAAACTGATGTAGAAGTCTATGGTTTTGAATATGGCCTGTAGAAAAAAAACCCAAACTACAGCGAATGGGCTGAGTCAATTGGAATCTTGTTCTTGCAGCATGATACAAGTAGGGATTTGAATTGGTCAGCTTTCCTCCTCCAACACCTAGCTGCTGTTCTACCTCCCAACATGTGCAGAAGAAATGACATGATGTTGCAACAGAAGAGTCTGTGGCCAGACTGCAGGTTTAGGTTTGTGTAAGAATGCTCAGGGGTTTTGGCTGGATGCAAAACTAAGGGAAGATATTCTGCAGTGCAGCGAGCGTTTGAACCTCAATGTGTGTCACAGGTTTGCTTGTACTTAGAGATATCAGGTAATTTTCCACGTACCCCTGCTCTGTTTGTCATCTTAACATGGCACATCTTATCATCTCCCATGTCTTAAAGAGGACTTGTTTCTCTATGTTTCTCTAATCCATCTTGCCAGTACTTGTGTCAAATGGTAACTTGGAAATCCTTGTGGAACAAGGACAAGACTGAAATATTGCTAAGATACACCAAGAGGTCTCACTAAAATTACACTACCTCTTATTTTTCATTACCAGTCAAGGAAGCATCAGTGCTTGAAAAGCTCAAAGAAAAAGAAGTCTCAAGAGTAACCTGTCCTATATTTTATTTTAGGATTTTTTCAGCAAATCTGATCCATTTCTGGAGATTTTCCGAATGAATGATGATGCAACCCAACAACTTGTTCACAGGACTGAGGTAAGGAATAGGGTTGGATTTACTTTCCAGGACAAAGGTGTGCTGTCAGTACAAATACTTTATGCTTCCCATGTCCCAAAGGGTATCACAAGCATAGAGGAGGATGGTATTGAAGTCAAAGATCCAAGTTTAATTAAACCAGCAGATATTCTGTTTGAAGATCAGGAGTTATACATATTCTACTTAGCCCAAAGCATGCTACAGAGAGTATCCTATTTTCCCATTAAGACTTCTCATTGCATCCTCTTCTTCTGCCAGGCTGCCAGTGCTAAAGAGATTTGTAATCTGTGTGCTTTACACTTGTTTCCTATGTCCCAGTGTCATTGCTGCTTCCTTGGTAATGACTGCACTGCCTTAAAAAGTAGCGTTTAGGTGTACAGGGTGGAGTTGTGGCAGGTATTTCAGGTTATGAACCTGTCTATTATGGATCCCATAATGTCTTCCTGGCAAAGCAGACCACATGTCCGTAAATCAGTGCTGCCTACCCTCATTACCTAGTCTTGCATCTCTTCCATAGTTCAGGGTTGTATTCTACAACATTTCTCTTGTGAGTTACACTCCTGCTGAGGCATAGCAGTGCTGGCGCAATCTCTGTAGCATGATCTATGGATGGGCCCATTTCCCGCCTGTGTTTCTTTCTGGAACTTTCCAGAGAGAGAATATTGCAAACTGCAGGTTGCTCAAGGGCACATATGCCATGCACTTTGCTCTGCAAACCTCCAGCTGAGCTTTGTTTTCTTCTCTTTCTGGTGAACTGTTGTATTGAAAATTGTGGCTCTTGTTAGTGTTCTGTTTGGAGATGCGCAAATGTTAAGGGTTTCCTTCCTTTCTTTTCACTCACAGGTTGTGATGAATAACTTAAATCCGGCCTGGAAGACCTTTAAAGTGTCTGTAAATTCCCTGTGCAGTGGAGACCAGGACCGCAGGCTAAAGGTCAGAAGTCATTCTAAGTTTTTTGAACTTTTTATTAATAGAAAACAAAAGATTGTCTCCCTTTTCCAATTGAAGATTGCTACTCTGCACTGCCCTTTTCTTTGGTGGAAAAGATGATCACACAGCTGCTTTATGATTACCACAATCAAGTTAAGGATGCAGAGAAGTGGTAGTCCACTGTAATCAGTAGATTATGCTCTATACTTCTTATATTAACCCCAGAAATTGATGGGTTTGTTTTTTGCAATCAGTCGGATCATTTGAAACCAGCATCATTTATGTGGTGGAAGTCTACTCAAGGGAAGTGGCAGCCCTGTCACCATTTGAACTACTATTTCCTTACCTTTATGTCTGGAGACCCTCTGTAAAAGAAACACTGGATTACAAGATCTAATATTATGTATGAAGAATGGGGTGGCCACAAAAAAGCATATGCCATAGTAATGACAGTGTTACTAGTCAGCAGAAAGATTGATAGTTAGTAATTTGGAGCTTTGTGTAGGAAAAGTTGTCATCTTGTGGTTACTAGGGCTAAATAAAGGTTGAAACCAATTGTTCATATTTTCTAATAAGATACAAGGTTAACACTAAATTAAAATTGTTGAATGAAGAGAACTGTCCCTAGTAGCTGTTCAGCCTCTTGGACTTGATAAAAGGACATTGGACCCAAAAGTGTGTCCTTTTTTTTCCTTTTTTTATCCACTTTTCTTTATTTTTTTCTTACGATACCAAAATTGTCTAATAAAGACATTTCTTTGTCCCTGCAAACCTTTATTCTTTCATCATTATAGCTGCAGAAGAGGTATTGTCATTTTTTTACTCACTACAAACCACAGGATGTAGGAAAAATAAAATTCTTGGTGTTTACATGTTTCAATGCATGCCACAAATGGGTGGAAAAGAGGAAAAGGAGCGTTAAGAATGCTTGAATTTGTATTGATCATGCTGATTGTGATTTATAACTCAACAAAATTAGCACTGATGTCATGGAACAACATTGGTCCCAACACAGTGTTTATATGTATACATTTGTATGGTATTGGAGATGCACAAGGAGGACACAAGTATAGATAGTTATCTTTATATATTGTTTGTGTCCCTTGCGGCGCCATTGGGCAAATGAGTCCAACGGCAAAAGAAGTAGAAGAATATTGAGGAAGTTTGGGAAAACAATGAGAGAGGGAACAAGGAAAGTGAAGGATAAAGTAGATGGAGCACAGGATACTTAGAGGTCAGACCAATGTGTATGTGACAGGTGTATCTGAGATGATGGAAGGAACCTCAGCACTTCAGGGGGTACAGGGAAGTGGTTGTGAAAGACCTTTCTACCTACACCTTAGTTGGTAAAAATGGTCAAACCTGTTGTGTTTGACATGTTCAGTGGGATTGAAACCAAGTTATAACAGATAAAACAGAAAATGAAGTGTAGAGAAAGAACAGCCTCAATTTTAAACTGCAAGCAAAATTAACAACATTGCCTAAAAAGGATTTCAAATGCAAATGAAGAAACATAGAGGAGTTATTTATTGTAGCATGTGTAGGATGACAGTAATGTGAGGTGTCAGGATAATGACTTTTTTATCTTGGGAGGCTGCAATTTTATAAATTTCCTGGGTAGATTAAATATCTATAAGTTAGTTGCCTGAAACACAGAGGACAAGCAAATTACTCTGTGTTATGTAAGCAGAAGCAACACAGATCTGCAGGAGAGGAACAAAAAAAAGAAAGAGCAGTTACCCTCCAGAGGTAGTAACGTGACTTAACGTGACTAACTCAAAGGACAGCCAAGAACAGGGAGCACTGTCATCGCTGAGGCCTCTGTTGGCCTCTGACACCTGGGATGCTACTTCATGACAAAAGAGCAGCTCTGGAAAAAGCATGGAAGGAGCTTGTTTGGACAATGAGCTCACATCTCAACACTGGGAGCTGAGCTTTTGCTTTTGAATGGAGTGAGTGAGCCATTGGAAAGGCTTGGAGATGGAGATCAAGCAGTTCTTTCAGGTACGAAAGGACAAGTCACTGGTGGGACATACAGGCAGAGGTGACATGATTAAAGAGCATGGGATTACTGTAGGTGCTGCAGCATTGTGTGAAGGTGAAAGGGGACAGAACTGAAGGAGGCAATGCTAGAGAATATGTCATAATCAAAATGTGAGGTACTGAGAGAGCGAAGAGATGTACTGTGACAGATTATCTATGTTATGCAGCATCTCTGAGGGTGCCCTTTATACAAGCAGATACAGAAGGTTGTATCCTGACTCGTCCTGTGCACAGGGTCCCAGATGATCTAGTCCACGTTATATTTCAGAGTCACTTAGAGCAATTGTGCCTGTCCTTATAGGGTCTGCTTCTTAAGGTAGCTTACATTGAAATGGGTATCATCCCATAGTAACACCACTAATATGTTTGAGACAAATCATAGATCATTTTTCTGCTGCTCAGATGAGAAGTGGATTTAGCACAGCACTGTGCAAGTGTGGCCTTTAAATCGCTTAGATGAGAAAACCTAGGACAAAATGCAGGCAAAATGTAATCACTAGATTGTCAGAGCAAGTGGCAAGACTGTAAGGGTAGAGGGATGTAGTTCTGGAGGGAGAAGGTGATTTAGTCTCTTTGAAGTTGAGAGGAGAAGGTATGAGAGAGGCTGAGAATTCAGCTTGGGCAGAAGATCTGGGAATGAAAGGGGTCTTAGACCTATGAGTAGAAGACAGTAGTTGAATTTGTTTGCAGATCTGTTGCCAAAAGATAGACTGGAGAAGAAGAAGCAAAGGGGAAGAAGAATAGTCCTTTAGGACCACCTGTAGAAATGATGAGGGGAAAGTCAGTGAAGGAATGGATGAAGAAGATAACCAAGACAAAATGTATCTTATGAACATACAATTTTCAAAAGAGTTTGATTCTGCAGGATACTCTTTTTCCTTCTCTCTCTTTTTTGTTTTTAAGATTGCATGTCTTTATTTGTGTATGTAATTATGTGCAGGCCCTGATTTAGATATCTGAGTATTTGCCTGAGGCTTCAGTTCAGACATTGCAGAAAAGCTAAAAGTAGTAAGATTTGCACCAAATCATTCATGCATGCAGAAATACTTTTAAATTAATTGTGGCTGTAAAAATAAGAAAAAAGCTTGAAGCGTCTTTAAAATTCAGGCCCTTTATACCTTTTGGAGGGTGTAAGATAAGGCTGCCATGGTAGAGCAGCCCCCGAAATCACTTGTGTTTGGCAGAAAGCATGTAGTACTTGCCAGATGACTGTTCTGTTTGCTTTCTATGAAGACTATAAATTAAGAATTTGATGGCAGCAAGAACAGAAGGGGGGAAATCATAAGAATTCGAGAGGTGAAGTGTCTGTGATGGGTTGAGCGCTGTGTGAATGTTTATCCTTCGATTTACATTGACTAAGCATTCCAGTCTTCACTCCACCATATTTTGGAACATTTGACTTTAGATGCTTTGTTTCACTTCATAAAGTACGTAGCAATATGTTACTGCTAAGTGTTGGAAGAATTCCCTGTGCACTATTTAAAGTGGGGCGATTTAGTGTATTGCAGACGCCTCGCCGAGCATCAGCTTCTCGCTGGGACTGCCTGATCACTGTGAGCAGTAACTGCATAAGGATGGATGGTTTTGTACCTGAACCTGCTCTTTCTTTTTTACATCTCTGGGAGGTGTAATCTAACCTAAAGCTTTAGGAGGCACAAGAAATGCTTGGCAGGGGTGGGGGGGTAATGTCAGCTTTTGGAAATTCTGCAGAGGGAGAATTTCTGACAACAGGAGAGACGTTGTAGCTGTCACTACCCTTGGCTTCCTTCTGTAGGCTGTTTCAATGTCCCAAGTCTTGGCCTTTCATCTCTGCCACTGAAGCCACATGGGTACTGAGCTAAGTGGTCTTACTTGTCTTATGAGGAATGGGGATTAATACACTAAAAATACACCAAAACAAACTCAATTTAACTTAAAGAAGTTTGCTCTTTGTAAAGTCTTGTACCCAAAGCATCCTTTACACTGTCTGGGCATTTGAAAGTTTATTGTTCAAAAGGTCTGTTTAGTAAGATAAGATAAGTAAGGTCACTAAAATCAAAGCAACCAATAATTAGGGTCTCACTCAAAGGTCTTTTGCTAGCATCCTTTATGAAGTCTGTTAATTTCAATTCCTTACAGGCTTTTTAAAAAAATAAAAATCTAATTTTGCTTTATTTAGCTGTGATGCAGAGAGCAGTTATTTCTTTATCCCTCTCAGGATGCCTTGTAAAACTTTATTGCAATTATTGCTGCTCTTCGTTTTGTTATGAAAAAGATATATTAGATTTATGAACCTACTGAGCTTTTCTTCCCAGACATGGAAACCATCTGAGAAGTCTGGTCACACTTCAGTGCTGGTCATAACGTCTTTTAATGCTAGTGGTACAGACAATTTGTGTATGCGTTGAAGTTAACAGAACGTCTCTGTGATCCAAAAGTAGTGCACTGCGGTTCTAATATGTTAAGAGATTCAGTTCACAACAGCAATTACTGACCGATCTGAGTGAGGGATATAAACCTTCTGAGAGCAGGTTTTATCCTAATTTGCTATGCTCAGGTTCTGTAAGTTGTGGAACTTTGATGTTCGGGTTTGTTTTCAGCATGTGAGGTGCCTTTATCCAAAGCTTGTCTGAAAAACGGGCTTGCATTGTATTTTCTGGTAGGGATCGTCTACTATCCATCCATTCAAATAGTTGCACTGTTCCTCTTTTTCTAGAGGAGTGCTGGTAATGTACACTGAAAAATAATCTCTTTTTGTTTAGCTATTAAATGTTGTAATGCTTGGAAAATGAACACCTAACAGGGTGCTGTTGGGGAACAGACCGAACAGTGCACATGGCATAGAGTAAGTACATCTTCTGCTGGATTTTGTACAGAGACCTTCAAGAAAAGGAATTTTGTTCATAAGGAAAGGTAGGAAAAGAGGCAAAAAGACTTGGAAGAAAAAACATTGCTGCAGATGAAATAATACAAGAAGCTGCAAGGACAGGGGCAGGAAGCATGTGTCATGTCTACAGAGAAAATCCTTTCCATCTTCTACCCACACAGCGGAAATTTTCAACTGAAGAATGTCCATTAGATATTTTTCTACCTTTCAAAAACCTGTATGGTGCAACTATACCATTCTTGTCAGTTTGTTTATTGTTCATCCCTGCCTAGCCCACGCCACAGATCCTGATGACATTTATGCATGTACATGTAGTTATGAGTGGGACCCACAGCTGTGGTTACCAGGGCTATTACATACATCAAGTCGTAAGACCTCTGTGTGTATGAATGACTTTTTGCAGCATGAAGCCCCAAGATGTTACTATATAGAAAAAGGAATGCTTACATTTGGGTAACCATGAAAAGGCCACCTCTTACTGTACACTTCTAATGAAGTCAAAACCTAGTTCTGTAATTCTTTCCCATTCTGTCTTCTGTCCAGCTGACTTCCTTGACTCTGTCCATCCACTCTGTTGGAGTAGCTCTGTCTTACCACACGATTATATCTTTGGTTTTCTGTGGAGGGCTCTATCTGCATATGCCCCAGTATATCTATGATGCTGTACTGCTACTGAGATGCATTCAGGAGTTTAAAGGTTATGTGATTTTCAATTCATTTCAGTACTGAGACCTTTATAAATAGCAATACATTGGCCTTTCCAAAGTGAATTTTCACAAGCCATGAATTTCCTACATTTTTGTGGTAGATTGTTGTTAGCAAACTCTACACTTTTCTTAAATTAATAATCTATGCAGTGCCTTTTTATGCCTTCTTGATACTGTTACATAACATGATCCTTGCTTATAATATTAATAGAAGCAGCTCTACAGCCTACAAGAAAGATTTTGATGTTATACTGTATGGAAGTAGACAATCACTTTATTCTGAACTTAATCACTTCCCCAGGATCTGTTATGGCATTTTGGGAGGTGGAAGGTTGGGTCTTCCTCAAATAGTTCTAACCACATTTCCTTCTGATTTCTTCCAAGTGTTGAATCTTTCATGCAAAATGATGGATCATTAGGGGAAAAAAGCTTCTTAAAGGTCTGTAAGTGTATTGGGCACTTCATTTTGAGTTAGGGAAAAGCAAATAGCAATGGTTACTTTGATATTCTCTGAGTTATTACTGCAGTTTTCTCTAAATCAATAAGCTTTCAGTGACCTTTAATACTTGACTACAGCTCTGCTTATACAGGTATATTATAAACTGTAATCCTTCAATAAGCCCTTAGGATCTCTGAAAGCCACTGGTGAAAGTAACTGAGCAGAACCTGTAAAGAAGGCCCAGTAAAGCTTAAGAGACAAGCAGTAAATAATGCATTCTGACAAATCCATTAGTGCTTTTATTCTTCCACAGTTTAGCTGTCATAGAGTGTTTGAAGCACTAATTTGGAAAGATATGGTTTATGCTCAACAACAATAATTTGTGCAGGATTTAAAAAAGCATGTGGCACATAGGGCAATTCAAGCAGTGTCAAATGATGATTAGAAAAGCGTGAACTGAAAGGATTTCACGCTGTTCCAGAAAGGAAGACTCATCTATTGTTGCTGTTTTCTTTGGGCATTTAATTCCATGTAGAAAGAGACTGACACCAAGAACCAATTACAACGCAGGCTAGACTTGCTGTTTACTTACTTGATTGGGTGATTTCAGTCATACCTGATTAACTACGCAGTTCTACATTTTCCCTTTCAATTTACTCAGAAAATTAATGCCAGTGGAGCCAATCGTTCCCTGCTTGCTTACCCAGATGCTGCTGAAGAGGCATTTTCAAATGAAGTCCTTCTTGTGGAAAGTCTTTGACACCAAGAAGTGGGAACTCAACCTTTATGTGTCTTTAATATGAATCAAAAGATTCTTCTAACACCTTTTTCAGGTGGTAATTTCTCTTTCATTAGGTCAAGGTGTTTTCCTGGAATCTTTAGAGTAACTGCCTCACTCTTGGAGGGTGCAGATCTGATGTTGCAATTTTGTGTAGTTGTGCTGCTTTGGTGACTTTTGTAAGCCGCAGTTACAGCTTTGTGCAAGCCCCATATTTTGAAAACATTGGTCAATTCAAGGCCAAATTCGAGACTGAGCCTGTCAGAGCTGGTCATAGCGCCTCTGTGAATCACATATAGGAGAAAAAAAAACCTGCTGGCAGGTGCACTTTGCCATAGGAGTGGGAGTGAGAAGATGTAACAAGCTGCACAGACACCAAGGCCAGGCCCAATGGAGGTGGAGGGGGAAGAATGCAGAAAGAGTTTCCCCTGCAGCTCGTGGTGAGACCATGGTGAAATGGGTGTCCCCACGAAGCCCATGGATGAGGACGGGGAGCAGAGACACCTATGCCCTGTGAAGATTGATCCACGCCTCAGCAGGTTTGCCGGGGGACTTGTGACTTTGCGGGGGACCCAAATGTCAGCACCCTATGAAGGGGAGTCCTGCTGAGAGGCCTGTGGTGAGGAGATGGCTCCCCAATAGAGAGGACTCACGCTGCAGAAGTTATGGATACAACTCTCGCGTGGGTGGGACCCCACGGCGCAGCCAGGGAGGTATGTGTGTGTGTGGAATGCCCCCTCCCACCCACTCACCCAGCTGAGACAGAAGACAACTCGGGAGGAACAGACTGAAAACCCCCACTCCACATTCCCTGCCCCTCTCTGTGCTGCGAGGGGAGGGAAGAAGGGAGCAAACCTATGATTGAAGTCAAGAGTGCGAAGAGGCGAGGGGTGAGGGGAAGGAGAAGCGTTAAGATCTTGGGAAGAAAAGCAGCTTGTGAGGAATTGCCAGAACCCCACTGCCCATTCCCTGCCCCTCCCTGCGTCATGTTGGGGGGGAAGAAGGGAGTAAAATCGTGATGAGGTGTAAGTGTGCTAAGAAGGGAGGGGTGGGGGAAAGGTGCTTTAAGACCTGGCCGCTTCTTATCTCATTCCAGTTCACCGGGTGTATTAGTTGTAGTAGTAATAAATCCCTTTATTCTGTGCTGAGTCTGTTTTGCCCATTGCACTAACTGGAGACTGATCCCTCTGTCCTTATCTCAAGTCCTAAGCCTCCCAATGTATACATTTTCTCCCCTTTTCGTCTGAAGGGGGGAGTGAGTGAGCTGCTTGGTGGGTATTTGGCCTCTAGCCAGGGCCAAAACCACCACATCTGAGTAGTATGGGGGTTATTATTTATTTATTAATCATTTTAAGGTTGCTATGTTGTGAATATCCAGATAAATTCTTGTAAAATGGATTGTGCATCTTACAATTTTAGATAATAAAAAGTTGGTGGTCCAAAGAAACACAAATAAAATAGGTTTATATATTGGGATATGGTGTACATTTAATAAGCTAATAGAAATATTTGTGTATGGATGTACTGCTTAAACAGAGAATGAGTTTTAAAACAGTCTTCTGAGAGGATAAGACATTATTTTGAGGATTCTTATAAAATTAAATGACACAGTGTAAAAGCCAGTTTCTGAGGCCTCCGTGCAAAAATGCCATTGGACCTATTTTTCTAGTAAATCATTCATTAGAATACTACAATTCCTAAATATTTCTCTTGCTTTCTCTCTCATATTCCCCTTATTCTCTCTACATGCCTGTGGTTGCAGGCACTACAGTGATTATTAAAAATTCAAGTGGCCTACTTCACAAGGTCTACAGTGATTGTGGGGAAGTTGCTGCAGCTACTCACCCTGTTTTGTCAGTCTGTGTTAATCTATAATTTAGCAATCAGTTTATAATATGAGTGCCTCCTGAATTCATTAATTGCAGCAGTGTGTTTGGAACCCTGATTTATCTGACCATGTCAAGGACTGATCTGATCAATCTTCTGTGCAGGTGGGGTGCAAGATTTAAGATCATCCTTGAAGCAAAACTGATTAAGTCCTGGTGTGTGTGATCTCAGCTCACAGATTCCTTTTTCTCTCTCCTGTCCTTTTCTGGATTAATGATAAAACAGTTGAAGATTGCCCAGAAAAGCTGTGGCTGCGTCCTTCCTGGCAGTGTTTGAGGCCAGGTTTATGGGACTTTAGGCAACCTCGTCTAGTGGAGGGTTCCCTGCCAATGGCAGGGGGTGGGACCAGATGAACCAGTCCAACTCAGTCTGTGATTTTAAGATGTCAGGGAAGAAAATATCAGATTGCAGTAAAGGTTTGAGAGAGAAACAGACTCAGAAAATGAGCTTGATCCCATTTTGTTAGAGTCAAGGGAACCTATCCTGATTACTTCAAAAGGCACTAGTTTGTTCTCCATTATTGCAACTGCTAGATATATAGAAAATTAATTTTCAGATTAATTAATCTAGATTTGGGTTAATTGGTGTTTGTGAAGTGCTTTGAAGATGAAAGAGCTATCTAAATGACAAGTGTTGTCATAACAATTGATGTCCAAGTGGGTTGTATAAGGGAGAGATCATCTGATATACAGCAGTTAAAAAGAAAAGAACTGATATTCAGATCTCTGGAGGTTTGGGCTGCTAATAAAAATGGTGTTTGAAGGCTGTAAAGCTGGTAGATCTGAAAATGGACAGAGCAGTAAGAGACAGGAGTCTTCCTCCCCTCCACAACTTTAGAGTTCACCCTGTAAAAGGAGATTTTTGCTTCCCATTCCTTGTCAGAGTCCCCAGCTCTGTGAGCCCTGGGACAGAAGTAAAGAAACTTCCTACTGACATTGCAAGGAACATTCAGTGTGTTAAAGAAGGATAAAGAGAGGACAGTATACAAGGGAAAAATGTTGTGTATGAATTTGTTTGTCTGTATTAGGGGATACAAAGAGTATTTTCTCTTTCTCATTTACTAATAAGAGAGGATTGCTTCCAGATAATTTGTACATTGCATTTATTGTTATCTTTCTTCCCACTGCTGACTGCCTCCATGGTTCCATCCCAAGACAAATAAATACAGCCTTCCTCAGCTCTGCTATGCAAGTCACTATGAGAAATGTTTTGAAGGGCACTCCCTCACCTCTCTTGAGCTGTCTTTGGAAGTGAACTTTAATCCCCTGAAATGAAACAGAAGCTCCTATAAGTGTTGCTGACTGTAATCCATGTCAGAGGTGTATGGTCCTTCACAGGGCAGTAACTGATAAAGTACTAAATCCCTTCCCTGGGACCATTTAAAATGAGACAAAGTAAAGCTCTGGTAATGAGGATCTGTTCCACACTGGAGGGTGGGGCACAGGGGATGCTGATGAATTAAATGACCTCTACATGCTTCCCAGTTTTCAGATCACTGTGTTGATAATGTTGAACACCCTACAGACCCCACTATTAGCTGCAGAGCTGCTTACTGTAGAAGTTTAGAAACCAGTGCTATCATTTTGCATTAAAAGAATAAAATGAAGCTCAGCTTTCAGTAAAACAGATCAGCATTAAGGTTTAGCTGTAACCCTGTAAAGCAGATGAATACTGTAATGAGAGAATTTTAAAGTGTCTCATATCTTGAAGAAAATCCTTCAGTCTCATACCTTTGTGTCTACAGGACATTTTGCAGTGTGACTTACAGTATCTCATGATATTAAAAATGAGAGAAAATCAAAGTGTAACCAGTTTTTCATATTCCTTTTTCATTTCTTTCAGTTGAGACTGGAAAGAATAGTGAAGGCAATTTCCAGACAATCTCATTTCAGACTCTCATAAAGTAGCAAAGCCTCACATTGAGTGACATATAAACAACTTATAAAGACCCTTGGTTTCTTTTCAGATGTCTTTTTTACTGTGTATATTGAAATTATATACTCGGGGAAATGCTTCTCTTGTTGTTAAATCTTGTAATGTAGGTATTCTTTGCTATGAATGATATATTTTTACTACTTAAATAGAAAGTTTACCATAAAATTTTGCTCCTAAATTGTATCTTTACAGTTTACATGATAACATACTGCCACACAAAAATGTTTGCACATTGCAGATAATAAAATATGTGTATTTTAAATGGTAGTACTCTCAGGGAACATAGTCATATATAAACAAAATAATATATTTACTTTAAAAATTACCTTAACTATCTCCAGGGACCTAATTATAAATTAATGTTTGTGATACTCTAGGCAGCATTAGGGCAGAAATAGCTATTAAGTGTGTCTAAACTTCAGTATTTTAGAAGCTGTCTCAGTACACAGGGGTCACTCAAAATGTGAACTTTATCTCACTCTGGAAATATGTATTTAGTCCTTCTATACACAGTGATTTCACCTACCACTCTCTGTTAAAATAATTCAGATCTGCATTTTTAATTTGCCAAAAACCTGTTTCCTCTCAGCTACATGGCCAGGATGTTTTGTGATGTGTGCATACATGTGTATAATGTACATGCACATTACATAATGAGCAGAGCTGTGTTTCATAATATAAATGTTCTATCTGCCTTACCAAATCTAAATTAAACATGTTCATGTCAGATCTCCAAATGATTTTGAAAATGCACGAGACCTAAGGTTTACAGGATTTGTCAGAAAAGGCATTTAGCTGATGACAACCCTCTTCGTGGTACTTTAGAAGAAAACAAGGCTCTTGGGATCAGAGGTTTCAGTGTGTTTGTGGATAGCTGTTGTTCTCTTTGTGTTTTAGAGCTGCTAAAACATGACAGGGAGGTTTTACCATAGGGTTGGCCCCTACTAGCTCTTAACTTTGTGCAGGATTTGGTGTTAGGATAAAACCTCTTTGTGACACCTTCATCCTAGTCCCTCTCCCTCAGTCAATAAGAAATCAACACTTGCTCATTCACTACAGACACTGGAGATATTTTTAATGGTCTGCTCATCAAGAGCAATGCCACCAGTGCATTTCAGAAAGCCTGGGAGGAAGGTGTCCTCCTGTCCCACTCTGCTCTGAGCTGCCAGGACAGCAGCCCCAGTTATTACACTCATCAGAGCTCCTTGCTGACTCCAGCCAGCTGCAGTGCAGCAATCCTTTCCCCCTTTCATGTGGCTATTGCCACCATTATATTCATAGAAACCTGGCTCAGCAGAATTGTTCAAAGTGGATGCTGTTTTAACGTATCCAGTTCATTGCTGCTGCTGAACACCTCATGTGATGTACAAGGTGTTTTGGAGATATGACTTCTCTGTACCCATGGAGCAGATTCATATCCTGAGCATGACAGCCATTGTGCCTGCTTTGATTGAGATTATCAAAGGTATGTTTTCCTGTCACAAACCTGCTAATCTGTCCCTTTCTGAAAAGTGCATGGATTGTCTGTAAATCCTGAAGTGAAAGCAAAGGTGAGTAATGTTAGAAATGATTTCTCAGTATTACCAGTATTACAGACTGACGAATCTTCTAGTCTGCTTGTAGAAGAGATCATACGAAAACTATGAGTGGCTTGCTCTCTGCACTCTAAATTGCCATAGTCCAAAATGACAATATAGGAACAGGAACAATTATTTAGATATCAGCTGCGTAAGATTTGCTCAGATCCACTAATCACCTATTACACTGTTGGCCATGATGCTGTTAGCTTAGAGTTCCTATTAAGTCTCCTCATTTATTTTATTTCTGAGAAATTCTAAGATTTACTGATGCCAATTTCTTTTCTATACTAAGAAATCTCCTTATGGGGTTGTCCTGGTTTCAGCTAAGATGGAGTTAATTTACTTTTTAGCAGTGGATGGAATGCTGTGTTTGGGAGTTAGGATGAGAGCAGTGCTGATAGCACCCTGATGCTTCTAGTTGTTGCCAAGCCATTTTCAGTTCTTCATATTTCTAACTAACAGGAGGGGACACAGCCAGGACAGGTGACCCAAACTGGCCAAAGAGGATATTCCATGCCAATTACATCATGCTCAGTATAAAGGGGGGGACTGGGAGGAGGAGGCGGCAACTCCAGGATGTGCGGTTTTTGGGGGCAGTTGGGTTCCGGGACGGCTCTGGGCTGTACAGCCTGAGTTGTGTGGTTCGGTGAGAGACTGCATTGTGTGTCACCGGTTTCGTGTATTTTGTGCTCTAAAGTCCTTTATCATTGTTCTTTTTTCTCTTTTTCTGCTATTTTAGTAAACTGTCCTTATCCCAACCCGTGGGGTTTTGGTTTTCTAGGGTTTGGGGTTTTTTTTCCCTCTTTACATTTCCCTTCCCCCTCACCCCCAACTTCCCCCCCCTCTTTGTTAAAAGACCAAGCGACTGTGTGGGGCTCAGCTCTCAGCTGGGGCTAAACCACCACAGGGGTGCAATAGAGCTCTGTTTAGTCTCACGCACTTTTCCACGCTCTTGCCCATACTTAACAATTATAATTCTTATAACTGTTGGATAGACAGGGACTTTGTGATACCTCTTAAACAATAATAACAGCAGAACAAGTTTTTTCATTCACACCCATCTCTTAAATTAATAACACAGAATTTTACAGAGCAGCGTCTCGGAGATCTGAAGAGTATCATTTACAGTGTTAATGGAAATGAAGTTAAGTGCAGGAGTCAAGAGACTTGGCCATTGTATTGGGTCCCTAAAGAGAGGAAATGCCGAGTCCATTCATACATTTGTGCAGAATGTGGTTACATCTCTATTAAGTGACAAGGTTTCTGTTGACAGCTTTTCCTGGAATAAAAGAGAAGAAATAAAGCATGGGAAGAAATGGAGAAAGTTATTAGAACATTTTCTGATTAGCTCTGCTGGGACCAGATATTGTTTAAGATAGTCTTAAATGGCCTGGAAAAATGAGGTGACAACATTTTTTAGATTACAGAAACATCTGGAAATGTTTTGACTTCAAAATGTTACTAAAGGATCTTACTGTTACTGATTGTCACTAAGATACAAAGAAAGGCAGCAAAAATTATCAGAAGCATGGGAAGGCTTCTTCCTGCAAAGAGACTAAATTCAGACTGGAAAGAAAGAGAATCCTATAGAGGTTGCTCTGAAGTAATGAATGACATGGGGGAAATGATGAGATAATAATTTGATTATTTATCGTCGGGGTACATGAACTTGATAAGCACCATGATGAGGCAGAATGCTTAAACCAGAATGTTCTATCTCTATACAACAGTTAAATCATGGGATGTGTTGTTGAAGGTTGCTGGGCAGCCTCAAACTGTAAATAGGCTAAAAATAGGACTAGAGGAATTAATGAATAATTATTGCTTTGGCTGGCTATTAAAAATACGTATCAGATGCTCTCTCCAGCTTTAGGAAAGTGTGAGTTTGTTGACTACCAGTAGCTGGGAAAATATGGTGAAGTAAAGATGAATGTACCTTTCCTTATCTTATACAGTCTTTCTCTAAGTATTCCCTAACATCTGACAGAAAGATGATACTGATGTCATGTACTTCTAAAGTTTTCTTATGGTGAATGCTGTTGCATCACTGGGCTTGTCATTTTCAAGGTGAAACTTAAGTCTTGATTTTCATCTGAAAAAATATTTAAATGGTTAGGTTTTAATTATTGGAGAAGTTGTGCATACTCACAGCAAGGTTATATTCACACTGCTAGTGGGTCATGGTGAGAGGTTTCTTCTCCTCCAGTACAATGTCATGAAAAGCTGAAAGGTAAATGGGTTATTTAGAGCTGAAGTGTGTCCGGGTGCTGTGGATAAACACATAGATAAGCCAGGTCAGTCCTTTGCTTTTCTGTGGCAGCTGCAGGAGAGCACAGGGAATTCAGCTGGATGCCTTCAAATACTCACCCTGGCTCTGGTTACACATGCACAGCCCTCTGCTGTGTTTCTTTCTTGTGTACATTAGTTTGTGTACATTTTTCAGGAAAATATTACCCTTCAACAGAATCCCTGTTCAATATCAGCTATTTCTGTTTTTTACTGAATCAGTTTCTAGTTACAAACAAAATATCTGAAAACCTGATGACTAGATGTCTGGAAAGGCAGGATTATTTTTACAGGCCAATTAAAAAGTAGGCTACTCACACTAGGCAGTCACAATTCCTCTTAGACAGACAATAGTGTTTCAGACACTTGCTCTCCAAAATAATCAAAAGGAGTATTTTGTCAGAGTTGTGCCAAAACTGAGTCTTCAGCTCATGACCAGGCTAAAATGTGGGAGTAAAAAACTTGCCTATTATCACCTTGTAGTTACCTTGTGCATAGTGAGAAAACCTACACCCCTTCCCACTTTATTTTGAGTATGGGAGCTTTTCTTCCATCCTTTGTGCCTCTTCTGGGAGTCCTGGATGACCATTTCAGGGCGTCCAGTACCAAAAGGGGGGCTAGAAGAAAGCTGGATAAGGACTTTTATGAGGGCATGTGTTAATAGGACAAGGGGTAATGGGTTTAAACTAAAAGAAGTTAGATTTAGATTAGATATTAGAAATTCTTTCCCTGTGAGTGTGGTGAGGCACTGGCACAGATTGACCAGAGAAGCTGTGGCTGCCCCCTCCCTGGCAGTGTCCAAGGCCAGGTTGGATGGGGCTTTGGGCAACCTATCTAGTGGAGGGTGTCCCTGCCCATGCCAGGGGGTTGGAATAAGATGGGCTTTGAGGTCCCCTCCAACCAAAAACATCATGTGATTACATGACCCTAAGTCTGACATTTGGCAGGGGCTAGCTCTGATGGGGGAAAGCAGAAGCACAGCCTGGCTCTGGCCATTCCCTCTGCCAGTCTCCATACAGAGAATTAGTGCAGATGAAACCCTACCAGCCCTGGTAGGGAAGAGCTGAGCAGCAGGAGGTGCCACATGTTGTTAGAATTGAGTTTTTGATGGTATCAGTCCCTAGTGATATTATGGACATTTGAAACTGTGAGTTTGATGCAGTGCTATTTTACATCCTGTCCCTGAAACCTTGTCTTGTGCTATATGGCAGCGGTGTTAAGAGCATGAGATAATGGCATTCCTCATCAGAATGCAGTGTGTGCTTCTCCAAGCAGACTTATGAATATGTAAAACTTGCACAAAATAATTAAAAATCACTAACTCATGCTTTTAATCATCTCATGCACATTTGAAATTTTAGAATTGTGATTTTAGTAACCTAAATTTGTTTGTTCACAGCACTTGAACCCTTAATCTCCTTAAGAGCTTTAACTCTTCAACAGTACATAGCTTTAAGGTGACCTGAAAAAGTAAAATACAGGATCCTGGTAACATAATATTCATTGAATGCTCTCTTAGGCTGACTTGTTCCCATTTTCCTGACTGTTCAGAGCATTAAGCATGTACTTGTAAAGTTGTTGACATTTGAGTTCTTTCCTTCGATCTTTAATGATACAGGAATAAGGGCCTGATCTGTCTTCAAGCCAATATACAACGTCTTGTGCTGATATCTTTGGCTGTTAATTTTCTGCCTTCCTACAGAAATCAGCACATCATTCTGATCACTGCTATGCAACTACAATTGCTGTGTGCAGAGGGACAGGCTTGCCACCAAGTTTAAGATCGTGATCAGTTATAGGATGGACATTTAGAGAAGCTTAGGAGGTAAAGATGAAGTTTGGGAAAGAGGAATAAGCCAAAGATAGACGCTTCTTTGTTAGTCTTGTGTAGGCGAGTGTGCCTTTATAGGTAAATAACTGAGGTTTTCTGTAAAGCCAAGTGTTTTCTCTACAAGATAATCATTTTTAAGCACTTGTTTGTCTTTAAAGGCATGTAGACGTTTGTCTGTTATTAATTATTTTATTATTAATATATATTTATATTAATTTTTAAAGAAACATTTGTATTTCCAAGAGTAGAACAGTAGCAGAATCTGGTCCTGGAATCACTTCTGCTTATGATATTTTGGACCTAGAATATGTATCCCTCAGTTGCAGATGCAGTGATCCCTTGCAAGCCTAAACATTAGAGATGCCAATGAATTCTGCAAAACAGGCACATTCTTAGTACTGAAATCTTCCCTTATTTGTTTGCCAGGACAGAGAGAAATGAAAAGATGCACATGTGGTAACACTATTCTGTTAATAGGCGCTAAGACCTTCATCCTTCACCTTCCGTATTTTATCTGCCCGTCAATTTACTCTACTATTAGGATATCCACTGCTACAGTATCTCAGCACTGTGCAAATTCTACTTGTTGCAGACACCCAGAATTGTTAAGCATTTTTCAGAAACACTGTCCTGTATCTTTTAGGAAAGTTTGCACAAAACGCAGTGATGCAGGATCCTTTTGTGACCTGTAGATATGTGCATCCACTTGATGTTCTGCAGAGAAATATCTGTGCAAGTCTGCAACAAAGTCCTACAATAGCCATCCCACAAGAGCACTTAGTGAATAGCCTATTTATGCCAGCACAATGCTGTGCTGAAGGAGGACCTCGGCATAGCACTGTATTCACTCCCCTGTTTCACTCATCCTTCTGCTCATACTGTCTTTTTGCTTAAAATACATCTCCCCAAAACAGCATAAATACACAGGCACAAAGTTTGTCATCATTTTCAATCCAGCTTTTTTTCACCCAAACTTCCTGCTTTGTTCAGCTGTACAAATTTCAATCTCTGACAGTTTTAGCAGACCATTTCATCAAAAAAGTCCCTCTAAAACCAAATAGATAAATTTGTTTTTCTTCCTTTAAATATTAAAACTGGGAAATTAAAGCCCTTTAATTTTTCTGGTTTTTTTTTTTTTGTTTGGTTTGGTTTTGGGTTTTTTTAATTGGTTTGGATCAAACAATAAAAACTTGTGTAATATGTTTTGCATCCTCCAGTAAAGATAGTGTTTCATGTAGTTCTGTTTCTGTCCAGGGAAACTGGATGGCAGCAAGCTCAGTCTGATGTTCCCTGGGGATAGGCTGTATGTAGTCAGCATCTTTGCTGTTCAGGTGTTGATTCAAGCCCCCTCATGGTTTGTAGAAAAGTGCATTTTGGAGGAATAAATTTCATATAGACAAGATCAGCACTTCCCAGATGTCATCTATGAAAAGGGACCTCCGATCAGTCATTTCAATTTTCTACCTGATATATTTTGTAAATGAAGTATCTTGAGTATATTCCAGGAATTTTAAAATACCTCATAAATTTGGAATAGAACTTGAGACGTTACCCTGCCATTGCCTGTGTGATCAAATTGCCCACAAAAGATAGTGCTATTAAAATGAATGTTACAGCACTGCAAGGAGCAACTGCATGTTCCATTTACTGTCATTTCTTATGAGAGAGAAACATAACCGTATTTGATCATGAATACTTCTATTCAATTAACAGGAACGGATTGTTATTTTTAAATTACTTGCATTTGGAATTCATAAAAGCAGCTTAATACATGATTCTTTTATACTCCACTTTGTTTTCTTAAAGGCTGAACAAGCTGCCTTAAGCTTCTCCTCAAGAATCAATTTTTCCTATGGCATTGCCATACTGGAAATAACTTCTTAGTGCCTAGTTGCCTGATTTAGGCCTCAGTGATTTTATCTATAAAAAAGAGGTAGTAGTAGCTGGAAAAGAAGACTATCAGCTTATTTTCTTTTCCTTCCTCTCTTCCCCAATTAAAAAAATAAGTTCTGAAATAAAATGATCACTAGTTTTCTTTCTACTTTCTTTCTAGCTTATGACCCATCTCCAGTGTGTTGCAATTAATGAAGTTGTTCTCATTAACCCATGCTACATTTAAGCTTCTTAGGGAGATTTGTTTCAGAGCTCAGGAGTGTTTCTGATTAAGTCTCTTCTTTTTTCTATTTTTTTTAAACAGAAAATGTATAAAGTTCTGTTTCTGTGAACCCAGCAGTCAGGCAGCAGGCAGTTTCTCTGTTCATACTTTCTTTTCTGCTGAGCCAAAATTATTTCCTGATTTGTTTTTTGCTTTCCAGTGCTTTTCATCCCATCCCCCATCTCCTCTGCTGTCACTACTTATCTCATGGAGAGACAGAAATGTCTACTAGAGACATTTCAGTGAGATTCCTTTTTTTAAAGGGTCTATTTCTTAAAAGGTGATGTGAATCTCCTTTTCATTTGGAGCCTCCCATTACTTCTTGGTGATTTTCAAAAAGAGGATTGTTTCATCCATTTCCAGTGGTTGAGAATGGCTCTTTCATCCCAGATAATCAAGCAGGAGGGGCAGGAGGCCAACTTGACTGAACAGGGATGTTTTTCTAGAGCTGAAGTGGAAAAAGAAAGTGTATGGCCACTGGAAGCAAGGTCAGGCAATGTGGGAGGATTACAGTGATGCTGTTTGCCTTTGAAGGGAGAAAAATTGTGTGACCAAAGCTCAGTTAGAGTTGAGGCTGGCCAGTACTGTGGCAGATGAAAAAAAGGGATTTTTCAAATACATTGATAACAAGAGTAGGACCAGAGAGAACATTACTCGGTGAAAGCGGTCACCTTACTAACAGGGACATAGACAAAACAGAGAAGTTCAATACCTTCTTTGCCTCTGTCTTCAACACAGTTGATGGGCTCTGGGACTCCAGATGTTTCAAGTTGGAGGACCATAACTGCTGTAATGATAAACTTCTAGTGAACCCTGAACTTGTGGGCAATTTGCTGCTCTACGTGGGTCCATGTAAACCCATAGGCCCCAGTGGGATTCAGCCCAGGGTACTCAGAGAGCTGGCTGATGTCATTGCAAGACCTCTCTCAATTATTTTTCAATGGTCTTGCGAATCTAGAGAGGTTCAAAATGACTGAAAGCTGGCAAATGTACCAATTTTCAAGAAAGGTAAGAAAGCAGACCCTGTTAATTGCAGGCCTGTCAGTCTCATTTCAGTGCCTGGTAAAATTATGGAGAAAATAATACTGGGAGTTATTGAAAGAACATCTAAAGGACAATGCAGTCATCAGTCACAGCCAACGTGGGTTCAGAAGACAAAGGTCCTGTCTATCCAATCTGATTTCCTTTTATGACAAGGTCACCCAGCTAGCTGACCAAGGGAAACCAGTAGTTATTTTTTTGGGTTTCAGAAAGGCTTTCAATACTGTATCTCACAGTATCTTGCTGGACAAAATGTCCAGCATACAACTGGAAAAAGTCATAATATGTTGGGTGGGCAATTGGCTGAAGAGTCTGGCCCAGATGGTGATAATAAATGGGGTTCCATCTGGCTGGCAGCCAGTCACTAGTGGGGTTCCCCAGGGTTCCATTTTAGGTTCAGTTCTTTTTAGTATTTTCATGAATGACCTGGACACAGGACGAGAAGGTGTCTTAAGTAAATTTGCAGATGACATCACATTGAGAGGAACTGTTGACTTTGTTGAGGGTGGAGAAGCCTTGCAGAGAGACCTGGACAGATTAAAGAGCTGAGCAGTCACCAACAGCATGAAGTTTAAGAAGGACAAGTGCCAGATTCTGCACCTGGGAAGGGGCAACCCTGGCTGCACATACAGACTGGGGGATCAGATGCTGGAGGCCAGCCATGCTGAGAGGGATTTGAGGTTCTTGGTCAACAGCAAGTTAAACATGAGCCAGCAGCGTGCCCAGGCAGACAGGAGGACCAAGTGTGTTCTGGGGTGCATCAAGCATGGCATTGCCAGCCAGTCCAGGAAGGGGATTGCCCCTCTCTACACTGCACTGGTGCAGCCTCACCTCGAGTGCCGTGTGCCGTTTTGGGCACTACAGTACAACAGGGACACAAAACTATTGGAGAGTGTCCAGAGGAGGGCAGTGAGGATGGTGAAGGGTTTGGAGGGAAAGACTCATGAGGAGATGCTTCAGTCCCTTGGTTTGTTCATCCCAGAGAAAGTGAGACTGAGGGGAGACCTCATTGCAGTCAATGGCTTCCTGACAAGGGGGATCAAAGGGGCAGGTGCCTATCTCCTGTCTTTGGCGACCAGTGATGGAACCCAAGGGAATGGTTTGAATTTGCAACAGGGGAGGTCTAGGTTGGATATTAGGAAGAGGTTCTTTACTGAGAGGGTGGTCAGGCACTGGAACAGGCTCCCCAGGGAAGAGGTCGCAGCCCCAAGCTTGACTGAGTTCAAGAAGCATCTGAATGATGCGCTCAGTCCCATGCTCTGACTTGTCTGGCCCTGCATAGAACCAGTAGTTGGACTCGATCGGGTCCCTTCCAACTCAGGATATTCTGTGATTCTATGGTAACATGAGTCAGGTGGATCCCAATCTGTTAAGAATTATTTGATTTTAATATCCATATCTGACCATTTTCCTGTATTAGCTTGAATTTTGTATCAAACCTGCTTTAAAGCAAATACAGATCTAAGCATCACTTCTCTGTTGGCTTTTTTTTCCTCTCCACTGATATGAAGGAGGACAATCACAGTAATATTTGGGATGGTACCTTAACTTTTTTCTAGGGGTTTCTTTTTTTATTTCTGAGATTGTGAATAGTCAACATAATATCAGTACTTCTAAAGCATTTTTTTTCCTACGGATTTTATTGTTACATTTACTTCCAAAGCCCCCTCAGAAGTGCTTAAATATTTTATTATATCCACTATATTAATACCATAAATAAAGCAGATCAGTGAAGTGACTTAAACCATAAAAAGGCTTTCTGAGCTGGGATGAGATTGCAGGGGTTCTTCAGGCCTGGGTCTGTACTGAGTCACTGGCTGACAGACCTCCCTAAGTTTCAAGAGTCATCCCTTGGAAAAAATGAGAGTAATTACACAGCCTTCTGCTAATATTTCAGATCTAGATACCCATAGATGATCACATAATTTTATATATATATATATATATATATATATATAATTTAGCCTGGAAGGGACCTGAACATTTTGAATTCAAATGACCTTGTTAACAGTAATTCCCTTAGACGAATATGTAGAACCAGAGAATAAATATGAAAGATGTTTTTATTTCTGTGTCCTGTGCCTAAAGTGGAAGTAAACTGAAACCATGTGACCTAAGTCTGATTCAAGTCTTTTTAACTGAAATACACCAAAGATTTTTGGCTAGGATTTTAAAAAAGCACCAGTTATTTTTGTGCACCTAACTCGAGGCAGTCTAGGAAGATCTGAATTTTCAAAGAGATATGTTCTCAGCACATTCTGAAAAATCTCTTGAAGAGTCTTAAGCTGGAGGAATCAAAATCACAAGTCTCTGGTGAAAAATTTGGGGTTGTGAAGTTATTTCTATATCTCATCTCTAGGCCCCCTCTGTACTAAACTATCTTAAATCAACTGACTTGTTAAATTTTAAAAAACAGAGGCAGGGATCGTTGTTTCTGGTAGGGGCCAGTTAATTGCCCTGTTTGATGAATTCCCATATTATTTTTCAGTACTTCTGAAAGACAGGATCTTCTGATGCAGTGAGAGCACATCACCAAAAGACATTTCTGCAAACTGCATTTGATTTTGTAACTCTAGCTACTATGCTGTGGTAATAAATAGCCATTTTTATGTAAGTGAATGAAAGATTAGAGTCATAACCACTGAAAGGAGTTATTCCTTTTCTTTCCTGTTTTCTTGAGCATTCATTAAATACCTTTCTTTATTTCACAATGTCAATGTGTGGAACTAATGTATCTTTCCTTAACACATTTACTAAATAGATTTAATACGCTGTATTTATTCAGAATGTTTCCTTCAGGGATTTTGAAATACTTTACAATGAATTATTTTATATACTTGTGATGTGAAGCTGGTTAATAACAATACAACCACCCTGGAGAGAACTATAGAAAGTAAAGCTTCAACCCTGCTATTACCTCAGATAATACTGCCAAGCACCATTGTTCAAAATAATGAATCAGATCTCAGCACGTCACACAACTGAAATAAAAGCATAACATTTTTAAATACTATTGCCTATCTTCTGTTCAGGTTTTCAACTTTTTTCATATGTACAAAGACTTTCTTTTTTTTTTTTTTAATACATGAGTTGAGATATAGTCAAGGGGACTCCAGGAGGTCAAACTTAAAAATATTATGAGAACTGTGGCAATTCATAGCTCACTTCTGGTTTAATGCAGGAACCATGACCACAGAGGCAGCATTGCCAAGACATAATGCACCCTAAGTCCATTTTTTTCTTAGTGCCATTGGATGGAAAGACTGATAAGGCACGTGTAAGCAATTTGATTGAGATCTCATAGTACATCAGTGCTAGAACCAGGGAGCACTGCCACTTGTTCATGATACTCAGCACCTGTGCTGTAATGTGGCTGTTAAACATCGATAGATGTTTTCCATAGATGACTGTTCTACAGAATAAGTTGATTTAACTGCATCTGAAGATTCATGGAATTGCATCTATTCTGACAAAAAATTGCCTTGAGAAATCTTTTAAGCAGAATTATAAATTCTTTTTAGAATGACAGAAAAGAGGGAGAGCAATTAGTGCTACAAGAGCCCACGGCCCAGAACAGCTGGCTGAGGTGTGGAGAACCCATTTGAATACAAGCTATTCGCATATTGGCTAATTGCAAGTTGATTTTACCAGCTTTACCTGTTGAAGCAGATCCACATTGTATAATTGGACTGGGGAAGTGAACAAGAGATAAGGCTGATGCTATCATCTGATATTTAAACACTCGCCTTTGATGTGGGAAACCTAGGTTCAAACCCATGCCTTACTAAATATTTAAAGATTTATGCAAAGCAAAGCAGCTCCAACAGAGAAGAATAAGAGAGAGGAACCAAGCAGAAGCCTAGAATACCTCCTATATTGGCAGATAAAACCTGTCACCCAGGCTAAACCACAGCAGTGGGGAAAATGGTGGAACAGGTAGTCAGAGCAAAAGTGCTGTACCCACACGACAGGACACTGATTTCTGCTGCCTCCCTCCATCCTAAGAACAATGTGAACAGTCTCAGGTTTGCCCTGATACAGAAGAAGGGATGCTTCTGGCATTCTGAATGTCCTCTGAGGAGAGGAAACCTTTTTTTCCCCATGCTATCCTTAGAAAAAAAGGGCTTTCATTTAGAAATGCTATCAAGTACAGGAATATCAGGCAGGATCTTAGAGATAAACAAGATAGTCAGGCTGTTGACTAAGGGAGGGAATTAGAATATATCATGAGGAGCCAACAATGTTTAATAAAGGCTATTCCCTTTAAAAAGAACCACAGCTCCTTCTTGGAGACCTCTTCATTAACATATCGGGCGCAGGGGGCAGGGAGGGAAGTTCATTAGCTGGCTTGACTACTGTAACTTCCTTTTAATAGATGAGTAATTTAGTAGACAAAAATTAACTCTTAATTCCTGGTCCCAAATTATTGCAGGAGTTCCAGACACTGCACTCTGGGTTCACATACCTACAAGTTATTTCAGAACATGAAGTGCTTTGTACATGCATTTTCCAACTGAATGCAGCAGCAAGGTGGTGAGAATTTAATTATGTGTAGCAAGTTGATATCTTTCTGCAAATTTCATAGTTTATTTCAGCTCATACTTGCATAGTGTAACACCAAAATGGGATTGTGACTTCAAAATGAGCAAGCTGCTTCCAATCTGAGATCTGTTTTCAGTTATTTGAATCTCTATTAAGGACCATGCCGGCTCTTATACGCTTCTGGAATTAAGCCTAACATTGCTCTGTGGGCAGTCAGAAAGCAAAGTGTATGACATATTGAAGAAATTTCTACCCTATATTATGTTAGTTTGCCTGGGATATGGGTTTCTCTGAGCCTTGAGTACTCTCAGGCCCATTCATATAAAAGGTTATTTACCTATTTCTCTTTATATTTCCTGAGAGATTCTACTCTGGATTTCATCTTTCCACTTTCCAATCCCCACTGACTACTCAGCCTCACCTTTGTATCTTGACTGTTTTCTGACTGACTGCTGAGCAACAATATTTTTCCTACATCCAGAGGAGGTCTCCCTGGGACACTCTATAGAGCTCTGAAATAATTGATCAAACTGGTAGGTGAGGGCTAGCTGACAGAGAGATTGACAGCTATTACTGACTTAGAAAACTCCTCCCGATGATACTGCAGAAACCTGAAAGACAGGGAAGCTCATTGCTGACATGCTGGTGCACAAATAGGAGAAGGGAATGCTTTGGTGTGCTGTACACCCTGTGTGCTGGTCTCCTTGCTAGCAGGAGGCACCTCTGTGAAGTGCTCCACAGCAGTCTCCTGGGAATCAGTGTTACTGTACACAGCAGAGTCATCAGAAATTGGAAATATTTCTGTGTATGCAAGTGAAAGGTGGAGAAAAGTCTGTGCTGACAGCAGAACTTCTACACTTAGAGCGCTACATTGAGTGGTTTAGATTTAGATACAGGTCTAATGTATGTTTCATATACATCATTGCATGAAAGCAGATATGTGGTGTTAGAGTTCTGTCTTTTTCAAAGTAGCTCTGTAAAGCCAGCATCCTGTTCCTTCCAACTCTGTCACAAAGTTTTCATTATCTGTATGTACTAGGACGGGGTCAGATTGTGGGAGGATGATAGGCACAGGATGGGTTCCTGGTACACTGCTTGCTCATTCTGTAAAACATTAATATCACAGAATCACAGAATTGTAGGGGTTGGAAGGGACCTCAAGAGATCATCGGGTCCAACCCCCCTGCCAAAGCAGCTCCCTAGCTCATACTGCACAGATAGGCGTCCAGATGGGTCTTGAATATCTCCAGAGAAGGAGACTCCACCACCTCCCTGGGCAGCCTATATAATGTTTCTACAATTTCATCAGTAGTTTGCAAGCAATGTTGTCACTCAGTAACATTCCTGAAAACATCACAGCTTGATTTTTGTCATCATTATATCTGCTCTTCCTTTCATCACAATCCATAGCAGAATTAACTGCACTGCGGCATCTGTTTTACTCCTGACCAACTGTTTTAAAGGTACAGATCTCACATTATTATGCTTGCAGGTTATTTTTTTTTCCTCAGGTGTTCCCTCTGAGGGCCTCATCCAAAGGCCATTGAAGAGCAACGGAACATTCTCAGCTGGTGTAAATGATGCAGCTCCATTTACTTCAGCAAATGTTGACAGCTTGCACCAGATGATACATCCTAAACTTTGCCTCAGAGACAATTATTTTTCCTATATATGACTCGTATTAGATTGCATACTTTATATTCATAGAGTACTTTGCTAAGTAGGTTAGACTCCTCTGTGCTGCCTACTTGTCTCAGGAATAACGTTGTTTCGTTTCATAATGACATAATGGTGCCACCTGCAGTCCAGAGCCTTATACAAGTGGTTTCAGATAATGTGGTTAACGATAATAAAAGCATTGAACACAGTAACAGGAAGGATAACAATAATCAGTCATTTGTAGAAGTCATTCCTTTTTAAGAGGAGCTGCTTTATTTTCTGTTGCTCCAGTAAGAGCTTAAATTTCTCACTCTTTTCCTTGAAGCTGAAGTCAATGAAACCAAATCTTTGCAGAGGTGACTTGACAGAGGTGTCTGATAAAGCTCTGTAACGTTATTCTCTGTAGCTCTTTATGATATCAAATGTGCTGGAACCTGCTAAAACACTTCATTGCAAATGTCAGTCCCCATGCACACGTGACAAATAAGGAAAGCTTGTTCCCTGTAAAGTGTGCTTGAACCTGAGAGATAATTTTCTTTTTATTAGTAGGGTAAAATCAGAATGGCTGATTGATGTCTTTCTTTTGTGTCTTTCTCTTCTGCCTGGTGGGATCTTCTCTTCTACTTTTCAATACAGAAACCTGTCTCCTAGTGCCAAAGGATGCCAAACTCTACTGAGTATTCTGCTACAAATTCTTCATTATTAATATTACTTTTAATATGCAGATTTTTACGTGTTTTTCAGTGCTTTTTCTTCCATGTCCTTTTCACAGTTCTTAAAGATACAGCACATTTGTACTTTTCATAAGTATATGAAAATATGCCTCTAAGAAGAGGTGACTTATGCAGATCCCAACTGCAAACATAACATATGGTTTGGGTAACTGGGAGAAAGAACATGATGAAATAGAGAAGATATTAAAAAGTCCCCTTAGTTCCAGTTGCAGTTGTTTAATAGGATGAACTCAGAATTTATGACTTGGATTTTTTTTTTCAATTACTTTTCTTTGTGGATAGTCTTCAGAGAATATCTGCTGCCCAATTAGAATAACCACTTTATTCTGAATATTCTTCTCTGTGTAGGGTCTCTTTTTTACTGAAATGTGATTGGTTTTTAATAGCTAACCTATTGATACATGCATATATTTTACTTAAGTGTCCTTACTTCCTTTAATCATAGTGAGATAAATCACCCACATTAGGAGGAAATAGGGGTTATAATTACATTGAATTAAATGTTTGATTCTCCTCCTTCTTCCATTGGTAATTATTTTAATGATAGCTTTGTAATTCACCTAGCAGAATAATGAAAGAATGTCCAAACCTACATAATTTTCCTTAACACAATGGAAATTGCACATTGTACTGACAAAATGTTGACATCAGGGAATGAATTATCAGCTCAATTTTATCCGGGCCTCTTTTTACCCACCTCCAGTTATTTGGGGCATAAGTTTGGACATTTATGCAATCAAAGTGCCTGATTGCATATTCAGAGAATGAGGTTGGATACAATTTAGCACTGTTGTTTTCTGCCATTGAATTGGCGTACAAACATAGAACTCAGCTATTGTAGGTCTGGTTTTAGAGTACTGGCTACAGTCTTCACTGAAGTTCTCATCTTTCTAGAATGCTTTATTTCTTTGTATTCTCAAAACACACAAGCCCTCTGCTAAACCCAGAGGTAACAGGCACTGCTGCTTTTTTTCCCTCCAAAACTGTTTGCTAGTTCTATATGCTATAAAATGCTCAAGCTTTGATAATCATACTAATTTTTGCCATTCTACTTTGCAGTAGTTTTAGTCTGGGGTGTGTTAGTGGGTAGTATTAACTTGAGAGCTGGCATACAGAAATGTGTGGGGTTTATTTCTACAGAAAGCTCACAGGCAATGAACCATTTTCTTTCATTTACCCTCATCACTCCCATACACCTTGGGAACTTATTTGAAGTGCTGAGAAGGAAACAGAAAATGGTCAGATATGTATAAATGTTTTCATTATATCCTTCTATGCTGTTATGCTGTGAAAGTGTAAGTATTTGAAGTTGCTCTTCACAACTTAGTCATCTTCAATAACAGAAAGGGGCTAGACCTGGGTTTTCTTCTGGGGATGAGAGATGAAGGTAGAACAATAAACAGTGAAGGTCTTAGCTCTTAGTTGCTTTCAATGTGGTCATTGCAAAGTCTTGCATGTGAGCATGGCTTCATCCACTGCTGTTGAGGAGCCATCTCTGGGGGTGAGCTGCAGCAGCTCCTCAAGAGATGCAGAAACACTCTGCGACAGTTCAGGGCAGGAAGCAGCACATGACACTGTTCCAGTCTGAACTGCAGGGGTTGTTGAAATGGTAGAAATTTAATTGCTTGTGCTGGAATCAGGCCAGTAAACAGGGTCAGCTCTCTTGTCCTTTGAAGAAGGATTTTGGCACATCTCAGATGCGGCAGCAGCACTTAAAGTTGCAGCAGAAATTTTTTTGTGGCAAGGTTTGATCCCATCTTGAATCTGGAGGGTGGTTCCTGTACTGAAAGTTCCACCCCATAACCACATTATCTCAGGGCTCACTCAAATTATGTCAGTGCTTAGCCACAGTCCAGCTCAGAGTATCTGTCTTCACTGGTGTCTTTTGGCTCTTTGGGATTGGGTGAAGCTGTAGCCCACTGCATTCAGAAGCCAGTGATGATGGCCATGCATCCATTTCTTAACTTTACATTCATCTTTATTTGCTTTATTTTGAAGGAGAAAAGGTTTCTGGATACTGTAATGTTTTCAAAACTGCAGACTGTTAGAAATGTGATAATTTGATGGAAAGACAGAAGTTGCAAGGATAAACTTGATACTAAACAACATTAGCTTTTATTGGTACCAGAAAACATGCAAAGAAACAGAATTTAAATGGTTATTTTCCTCCTGGAAATCTTAATGTTGGACTTCACACCACTGATTCTGGGCAGTTTTTGCTGCATTGTGAAGATCTCAGAATTTTTTTATTGTTTATTACCAAACTTCAAACTTTCTCTTAGCCAAAATGAATTGCTCACAAGTAAGAAAGAGGATAAGCACAGAAACTCTTAAAAATAAATATATCATATCACAAAAATCATCATCTGTTTGTAGATGACTCAAAAGACTGAGGGAGACAAAAATTAATCAAATAAATTACTGTTTGCATATGCTTTGCTTTGCATATTTGGCAAAAAAAAATGTCACAATAGTGATTTATGGCAACTACTTTCTAGAGCGTTCTGTGTGCAACAGACTATTTGTCTCTTAGAAATCTTGTTACACTCACAGAAAGCTGCCAGATTCCTTCTTTTAGTTCCAGTATATGTAGCTGAGTTTCCTTATGAGTCAGTGTTTATCCATTGTGTTTTCTTGCTCAAGAAGCAGGAAAGGATTCATATGAAGCCAGATTAATGCATTAATTTAAGCATTGATTAGGATAGTAGATATATATGTGATACTATATATTATACATACTCTATATTATATTATACTACACATTATATTATATATTATACTTTATAATATGAATATTTATAAATTTATTCTATATTCTTTACATTAATACAGAACTATGCAACATTATAATATACATATATTCCACAGTGTCTCATCTTCTCCATAAGGAAATAATCACTAGATGCTATAGCAAATCATTCAGTCACCTTGTTAGGCATAGGGTTTCATCTGGTCTCTAAATCATTTTACCCCCATTTGGAAACCTCACTGGTTCCAATTTTCCTCAGCATATTTTGTGCCACAGTTTTTCTTCCTTCTTCCCATGTCTTTACAAAGTGTCCTTTCAAAAGAGGCTGCTATGTTCAACCCATCCATGTATGCACATACCTTCAGGTTTGCCAGTCATCTAGGGTGACTGTGGTGCTAGACACCTGGAGTTTTTAGTCTGTTCCTTCCTGATTTTCAAGAGATGTTGGATACAAGCCCAATGGGCACACCAAGAACTCCTTCTTCATGTGCCAGTTTTCCCAGTGAGCTCACCCTCAAGCTTCCACCCCACCATACAGCATTTTTGCTTATATGAGTGTCACATCCCTTGTTATGGAAAGAGATAAACCCAGGAAATATAGAGCAGTTACTGAGAAATCATTTTGGAGAACATTTATTAAATGCTTGAATGGATACAAGGAGAATACAAATAGGAAAGGAAGTCTGTATAGATTTAGACAGACAGTTAATGTAATCTCTTAAAGTTTTATTTTCTACCCAGTGCAAGAACAAAAACCAGAAACTAGGTTGCCATATGCGTACAAAAAAAACCCAAAGATCTGAGCAGTTACATAAAAAATATGGTATATGTCAGTAGTGTTACTGTTTTACAGTTTTAGCTTATTCATAAGCTTCCAAGAAATGGGAAAATATCTGCTATTTAGCTGATAGGTAATCTTTTTTTGAAAGATCCAGACACAATGTCATGCTCTTAATTTAACTCTTACTGGAAATCTTGGATGATACATTGCCGCGGGAGGTTAAGACGGAGCAAGGTTTTAGTTTTTTTTCTTGGAGATGCTTTCAGCATCCATACAGAGATGAATTCAACACTAAATGCAACATAGAAGACAAAATAAGGCTCTGGCCAGAAAGAGACTGGAGGGTTTGTTTTGAAATATCTCATCTGTGCGGTAATCAAGAGGAGCTATCTGGAGGTTACGTCTTGAAGCAACGGTGTGTGTCTATGTGAAGGCAGTAGCTGAAGCTCAAAAAAAACCCAACCAAAAAATCCCACTCCACAGAACCAAGACTATTTACACCCACTGATGACTACTATAACAAGTGTAAAATGTTCAGCAGAAGTTTTGTAAGGACTGACATGAAATATTTCATGTGTGAATATGAAATAAGGAAATGTGACCTTTATTTTTGCAGACCTTTACCCTTAAAACCTTGACCTCTTATGCTACTTTAGCCATTTCAGTTATGGTGGTCTATGCACCGTCTCTACTGAAACTAGAAATCTATTTCATGTCTTAATTTTCCATAGGAAATGTGGTTTAGAATATTGTTTTAAAACATTTAGAATTGTTTCACATTTCTTGATTAATTTCTTGTCTACTTTATACTAAAAAAATTCCATGATTGAAACCTCTGCCAGCCTTAGTTTTATAAATTATCCATAATTGAGAAGATCCACCTCCACTGATGTTTGTGCTGTGGTATCATCCACTGAAGAGAGCGACCAGTTCAGGGCCATTAAACCCAGTGCTGTTTGCCAGGTCATTCTTTTGGAATGATAGCCATGAGACATATCATTAACTCCCCCACTGATTGACAACAGAAAGTGACTGGTGTCGTCAGTCACTTTGTATAAACAGTCATCATTATTACAAGCGGTGTTGGGGGACAGATTCATGCTGCTTGGGTGGGGAGGAGCATTTTGTCCTCTTTGCCAAGTATAATCTTCTTCCTTTCATGCTTGGGATATAAAGCAATGGTTGATTTTTATCTGTTGACTTTCAGAGTGCAAGATGAACCTAACTTGAGCTTTTTTTAGGAAATGACAGTAGACAGTGTGAACTGTCTAGAGTGTGAACTGTCTAGAGCCTAGTTCTCTCTGGGAGCTTTTTGATACACAGACATGAATTAAGATAAATTTCATTGCCGTGCCTCTAGCTTCTCCAGTAGGTACAGCAGAGAGGTCTGCTGAAGAGCAGTGCCTTTTTTGGTGCTCAAGGAATTGTTAGATGGAGCAGAAATGTCAGATATGTGCAGGTAACGAGAGGAGGCACTACTGTGTCAGTACACTAGTTTACCACCTCTCACAAAAGTTTTGGCAGACAGATTCTTTTACATAGGGACAGAACAGACTGTGAACTTCAAGGAGGGATACTCATGGAGAAAACTACCTGAGATGTATTGCTAATTTCCGTAAAGGAGCTTAGCATAGCTGTTCGCAGAAGTTTTTGCTGTTACTGTGTTTTGGGGTTGGTTTTGTGTTTATTGTATCACATTTGGAAAATGTTACATGTAATTTTAGGGACTATTAGGCTGAAGGCATGGGCTCAATATCTGGAATCTCATTGAGATGGAAAGTAATCATTTTCTATTTGTTTTAAACATTTTCCAGCTTGCTCTCTCATTTGTTGACAACTAAGACTTCATGAACACAAACAGGATACTGAAAAATTGTCCCATTTCTGTGTTGCATACTAAGTCTCTAGGGGTGTTTTTAATGAGGAATTAAAAAAAAAATCTATAATTAACAGGGAGTTCTTTGCCCATAACAGAAATAAAATGTAGTTTCTAATAAATTTATAGGAATGCATTGCAACTGCACAGATCTCTATATTTAGGCCAGTGCTCAAACCAAAGTGTGCATTCACATTCATGCTGAACCTGATTGGTAACTGCACAGTTATATATTCTGATTTTGTCACATAAACCTGTGGCTGCGAAGTAGAAGCCTGTTTATGTTGTGACTACTAAAACCTACAGCTCAAAATCAACCAAAACCCTGTTACAAGTTTTGCCTGAAATGATGTGACTTATTACAGCGTACTTCTGTTTCCGAGGAACATCTCTAGCGTTCATTTGTCAACACTAAACAGGGTGAAAGATCTATCTCTGAGGCTCCTAGGCACCCTTGTAATACAAATAAGGGTAATCAGCGAACTACAGTTTTAAGTAATTGGTTTTGAAATGACCCTGATGGTTCTTACATGCTGTGAGCTGTCAAGAAGAGGCAACATCCAACTGTGAAGCTTCCCATCATTGCTGAGCCACTGCTGATGTGCTCAAATCTCCAGTGGTGGTGTAGAGAGACTGGCTTGGTGATGATGTTTCTGTAAATGGTCCCTTTTTTCATTTGACAAGAAGTAAAATAGGCTCAAGCTGGTGTCATATCACAGCTATCAAAAAAATATGACTCACTCTGATCTTGAATCAGAGGACCTGTCACTTTTTGTAGAAAAATAAGAATTCTCCTGACCTTCAGTCTTCTCTTTCAGGAAGATAATTTTAAAACTAAATTATTCTTGTATTTAGATCCCCAGGAAGATTATTTTTCTTTGTTTTGTCTTGAGTACTATACTTCCTGCGGCACGTCAAAGGAATGCTGAATCACTTGCCATTAACCAAGAGGAACTTATCAATGAGGGTCTGTCTCAAGTGTCCTTCTATAGGCAAAGAATCTGAAACCAATACAACCCTGTCAACTTTTAACATATCAATTACACCCACCTACGTATAGGAGGCATAAAGGTATTGATGAAATCCTGGCAGTTGTTGAAGTTAATAGGAAAAGTCTCATTGTATGGAATGGAGTCAGCATTTCAACTAACGTTTATGGACCTAACGTGGCTGTGGTGGTGTACTGATGAGCATCAGTCCATTCCAATTTGACAGAATAGAAGAGGCAGTTTTCAAAAAGAATGAGGTTCTGTAGTAAGAAGAAAATGTTCAAAGTTGTTTCTAGGTTGGCTTCACAGAGGCTACACATAGCCTAAGAATGTTGGGCTGAGCTCTTTTTCCCCCATTAGTCCAGGGGAATACATGAGTAGCTTAGTTTGAAGAATTGAGGTAATGTTTCCAAAAGGGAAAAGCTCAAATATTTTGTCTATATTCTCTGAAGAAAGCTTTATGTCAGCCAGCAAGAGGGTCACAAAAAACATTGGTTCATTTCAGCTAGTTCACTCTATTCTCAGTGGAGCCCAACTTCAGAGGAAATCTGAAATGAGCAATAAAAACTTAATTTTTAACTTTTGGAGAAGCAGAATTACTGAAAAGAGAAATTACTGATAACCAGCTTGGATGAAAAAAAAAAACCCAAAAACTAAACAGTTTTCCAGCATGTAACCCTGGGCTGTGATGTGTATAATGTAGAATTTGGCCTTGGAACATCATGACTACAGGAACAGGATAACTTGAAGTGTTTTAGCTTCTGTACTGAAAGTTTTGCATTGTTTTTTTTTCTCATACCAAAGTGGGGAGAATGGGTAGGTAGCATATAAAGGCCTTCCTATAAAAAGACCTTCTTTGAAGTATTCCAAGTGGGGTATATATACTTCAGGGAGGTACAGTAGGAGGTTTAATTCATTATCAAGTAGTAACAGCCCTGATGAGAGACAGACTGTTCCAGAAAAATCACTTTGATGATCAAGTAAATTTTTTTCTGAGACTTTTTTTCACCTTTTCGATTTGGCTTTTCCAAGTCTGGTTGTTTGTTTGTTTGTTTGTTTGTAATTTGTCACTGCTCCTAGAGAATAGAACCAGAGAAGAGTTTCCATTTGAAAAATGGAGCAGGTCCCTGACATTTGCCTCAAGACTTTATTTCTTTGGAAGACAGTAAATGTCATATCAATGCTTACCTAAAAAATATTGTTGTATCAGCTTAGTTTAGAGTTGAACAGTAAGAACTTTATAACTGGCTGGGCTACAATTTATTACATTGGACTCAAGTTCAAAAATGAGCATTTTCCTTCTTGCCTAGCCACAAGATTGGGGTTTTTTCACAGCAATGCAACCAAAAGCCACCCAAGACAGTTTCTGTTCAGAATTTTAACCACTCTTGTTCAGCATTGTTGCTCTAAAACCTAGACCTAGGGACTGTAGACATTCACTGGACAGAGATAATTCTCTTCCTTGAAGAGTATCCCTTCCAGTCCTTACTGAGTCTCAGGGAATAGTCACTGAAGTAACAACACACCAGGAAATCTTTTTAATGCAAGATATGAACTAGCTTCTCTCCTGCATCAGTGCCTGGTCAGACTAGGAAGCCTCCTACTCAATAGGGTATTTCAAGGCTCTTTTGCTCTTCCACTAGCAAAGAGCAGACCAAGGATTTGGTCTTGTTTCCCACCCAAGCTGGTGGTTTTTGGCCACAAGTTAATGAAGTGTTTCTCTTAAATTATCAGGAGGGCTGTCCAACTCTGTACCTCTCCAGCCAGGTGGCAAGGTAATACGACCACAAACCATAGTAACATCTCATAATTGGACTTTGAGCATAAGCAGAGCTGAAGACACTCAGGCTGGAATTTTCCTGGGTTTTGCTGGCTTTGTGTATGCTATCATCTGCAGTGTCTGGCCAGCTGAAGGCCAACTTAAGTGGATTATTTTCAGGACGTACATTCCCATGGTCTGCCTGTCAGCTGCCTCCAGATAGGATTTAGTCATGAAACACACTGCCAGTCTTTTAACCTTTGGGAGCCTGATTTTTGGCTGGTTCATAAATTGCAAGGTTAAGTTACAAGTCTCTCCATTACCCCTGCCCAAAGGTGCTGTATATAACAGTTCTCTTATCCTGACAGTCCAATGGGGACAAATCACTTGAAGCATTTCCTCAAAGGTAAACAGGGAAAATAATCTCAGACAAAGACACACACACAAACTCATACAGTAGTCAGTCTTTTCTCTTATTTAGTTCTCCATATGATTAAAGCTACATGCTGAGCAGGAGAACTATTTATGACAATTATATAGGAATTTTGCCAAGTGAAAACAGTCTAATTCTCATATTGAGACTTGAAAAACCACTCTTGTCTCAAGTTACATTTCAAAAGTTAAACTTTTGAAAAAAATATTAAAAAAATAATATTTGAATTTGGGTCATATGGTCAGGATCTGAGGAATTCTTTTTTATGCTGTTGAATTATCAAGCAGGAAAACTGCCTCACTCCGTGGGAGATGCTATATACAGAAATTGGTTTATTACTTATCTAGGCATCATCACAGAACATCAGTATTGGCTGGAGGATGGTCCAGATTATATTTTTCTGAAATATGATTAAAATCAAAAATTCTGAAGGTGAATTTTTTTGCTCAGACAGAGGTAGCAAGACGAATCTAGCTGTCAGCTTCAGGGAGGCATTAGGAAATTCAGCCAGAGAAGCCTGTGCTGTTCTAACTCCAGTACCAATGTAGTTTTTCTGGCATGCTGCTCAGAAGTTCCCTTTGTAGTGTTATCGTCCATGCTTGGTGAAAAAGCTGAACAGAAATAAACTCAGGGAAAATTTCCTTGTGCATCCACCTGAGATTTCTTTTTGTTTATAAAGGACCTTTCTCCCTCCTTTTTCCAGTGAAAAGTTCAATTTCAGCCTAAAAGGAAATCTTTAATTTTGTGGCATTTACAAGAACTGCTGAAGGCTTGAAGATGTGGATACCCAGAAATGATCCTCTGATATCATCTTCACTGAGTCTACCTGTTAGCTCTACCAGGCATAGCACCTTTTCTTGAGAGGAACTGAAGTGTTCCCTCTCCCTGCAGCCAGACAGTATTTTGGGGAGAGTAGATGTTGTTTCCCATCATTCCAGTCAGCAGTATTCTATCCCCATGCTTCATTAGACAAAAGTTTTTATTCCCAGCCTTTGAGCTTGTAACCAGTATGTAGGAAACTGAAATATTTCACCTGAACACTGACTTACCAGTGTTTAAAATTAATTATATTGAAAGATTCCTTAAATTAATGAGACTTTTAATAGAGTGTAGGTATACTGTTAATCATCTGCTTAAACAACCAGTAAGAGTACAGACCCGAAGAACCTGAAGTGTAAAGTCTTGCACCTGGGGAGGAACAACCGCATGTATCAGTACAGGCTGGGGGTTGACCTGCTGGAGAAGAGCTCAGTGGAGAAGGACCTGGGGGTCCTGGTAGATGACAGGCTGGCCATGAGCCAGCAGTGTGCCCTGGTGGCTAAGAGAGCCAATGGGATCCTGGGGTGCATCAGGAGGAGTGTGGCCAGTAGGTCTAAGGAGGTGATCCTCCCCCTCTACTCTGCCCTGGTCAGGCCCCACCAGGAGTATTGTGTCCAGTTCTGGGCTCCCTGGTGTAAAAAGGACAGGGATCTACTGGAGAGAGTCCAGAGAAGGGCTACAAAGATGATTAAGGGCCTGGAGCATCTATCCTATGAGGAAAGGCTGAGAGAGCTGGGGCTGTTCAGCCTGGAGAAAAGAAGACTGAGGGGGGACCTAATCAATGTTTATAAATATCTTAAGTATGGGGTGCAGGGGGAATTGACCAGCCCCTTTTCTTTGGTCAGTGGAGACAGGACAAGGGGCAATGGCTGCAAGTTGGAGCACAGGAAGTTCCGCACCAACATGCGGAGGAACTTTTTCCCAGTGAGGGTGCCAGAGCCCTGGGACAGGCTGCCCAGGGAGGTGGTGGAGTCTCCTTCCCTGGAGATATTCAAGACCCATCTGGACGCCTATCTGTGCAGTATGAGCTAGGGAGCTGCTTTGGCAGGGGGGTTGGACCCGATGATCTCTTGAGGTCCCTTCCAACCCCTACAACTCTGTGATTCTGTGATTAGGTTTGCCTAAAGATAAAGGATGATTTATGGAGGATTCAATTTGAAAAGCACATAGGGACTTATTAAAAAAGCCCAACAAACTTTAAAGTATTTCAAAGGGAAATAATCCTTTGATTACTACATCTGGTCTTTACTTGGTCCTGGATTATTTGCAAAGGTCCTTCCCTGGTTATTTTATCTGTCTGAGGAGGTTTTTATAAAAACTTCTGGACTCCATTATTTAGATGTTTCAGAAATACTTGTCACATACAGCTGAAATGCAAGATCATTACTGTGTACAATGTGTTTTTCAGAGAGTAATAATTAATTTCTATGGCCAGATGTGAAAGTCTGGGGAAACAAGTCATAATAGTCATACTTGCAAGAACCCCCTTTCTCCCTTAGCTCTAATTGTGCAAATGGCACTGAGATAATACTGTAATTGTTTGTCTTTCCCATGAAGCCAATATGAAGATTAAAGTACCATCTGGCTTTCTGAAAGCTAAAGTTAGAAAACCTCTAGCTTGAAAGAAACAAGCAGTTGGATCCCTGTTGGGTGGATATTTTAAATATAATTTAACTTTGCTCATGTCCAGTCAAAATTCTAACAACAAATCAGCACTCTGAGCTTTTCCCTCTGCAGAAGATCTAGCATCCTAGCAGAAATTTTTCAAAGTATCTTTTCCTAGAGGTCTCTGATAACTTTGGTTTGTTCTTGTATTTATGCTCCATCAGAGTTTAAAGACAGAACCAGAAAAGTAAACCTGGTTGGAAAAAATCAGAATGTTTGGTTTTGGTTTTTTCTCTGTGAAATAGTGATTTTTTCAAAAACATTTTTTGAAAGGTGGCCGGCATTAATAAAACAGCTTTTAGCACATTTACATCAATTTTGCTCTAACATTTTGACAAATCTTTCTATTAGATGTTACTTTTAAGATCATTTTCACAATCATTCCAGAAAAAAATTGTTATAAGTCAGGCTTCATCTGTGAAATCTATTTTTTCATGAAATAGTTATAAAGTAATTTCAAGAAAATTTGAAAACAAGAAATTTCACAGAAAAATAAAATGAAGGTTTTTCAAGCTCTGTGAAACAGAAATGGTTTCAAGTTTTAGTCAATTTATTTTTTTCTTTTTTGTTGTTGTTGCTATTGTTCTTGTTGTTAAACTGCAGTAGATAATAGACATAGAGTGATTACTAGTGAAGATTTCATCATTCACCAGGGCTGTTAGCAGTGAAAATACTGTGTCTAGATTTGTTCCAGGCAATATTACCACCGCCAGAACCAGAAACCCACTCTCATTTGATTACTGTTGTATAAAATAAGGGGAAAAAATAAAACACAACATTGGAATTCCCCACAGTTTCCATCTACCTTCCACTCCACCCCCAATGTCAAAGCTGTTAAAAAGGATCTCCAGGTCTTAGAACAAAATATTTTCACTTTTTGATCTGGAGATCTTCCTTTTCCTTGGGATCCATGTATTTTAAAAAGTAGGCAAAATTGCAGGTCATAGGATGGAAAATTAGCAGCAGGCTCAAGAACCATTGATACAAATCTTTGCCTGACTGGTGAACTGTTTCAACTAATAAATGTCTGTAGTGATAAGAGATGTGCTTGTACACTTTCCCTATGGGAAGCCCTTTGTAGATCTACTGCACATCTTCTCTGTGGATCAGACATTCCCCTTGCATTGAACCAAGTCTCTTCCTGGGGCTAAATTGAACAGTGGTGAAAGTTCAAAAGAAAGCTAGAGTAAATTTTTTTTTTAAAAAAACAGAACCTATATGATGATGTGGGTGATGGTTTACTGCCTGGAGCTGTCCTGGGTATGAATTTAGTGAAATCACCATCTGTGTTGCTTCTACAAAGGGAAATAAGGTGCCTGGGCATTTACTAGTATAATAAATTCAAGTAACTGGCTTAGATGTACAGATCAAAGACCTTCTTTCCTATACTTTAAGTCAGTGCACCTCACATAGACACATATATGTGAAAGAGGCCATTTATTAACTTCTGGTTGTGGTAGGAGAATGTTAGATGATGATAATTTTTTATGGCAGGCTTTGCATGAGACCTCACTTGTGAGTTAAGTTGCTGTTAGTCTTTCTCTTGAAAGATTTTTAGTCCTTTTGCTCTCACTCAAACCACTGAATCATTTTGCCCTTATCTCAAAGCTTTTAATAGAGTCTTCCCCCCTACCCTTGAAGTGAACTTACAAATCACTGGTTCGATGGTCCAATGGGAAGAGATTGGCCATGGAGCGCACATACTAACTTTGAATTATTCAGGCTGGTTAGAAAGTGTAGCCAGTGGACATGGAAGTTTGTTTCAGTAAAATGCTTTTACTGGAAATGTTTAACACTCAAGATCCAGTGATTTCAGTTACCTTCTGGGTGAACTCAAGGTGTCCCTTTGGACAAATAGCTTCAGGTCTCTCTGAGGAGCAAATCTTGCTCTTCCTCTTGTGTTGTCTGACCATTAGTGCTGGTTTAAAAGCACTGAACCTAGTTTATAGGATCTGGCCTGAAAAAACCAAATGTTATTAAGCCTGCTACCTTGCTGTTGCTGCCCTACCACCCCCATTTATGTGTCATTCCTGCCTTTCTCAGCAAGGGGTTGCTCTACTACTGTCACTAACCCAGTCCTTCACCCCCACACCCATGCACAGCTTACAAAGACTCTGGCCCTCAGGAGGGAGTGGAAGTTACCCTCGAAAACATCTGCTGGACGAATGTCAATGAGCTCTTCATGTGACAGTGCATATGGCCTTGAGGCATTTCTGCTTCAAAGAAAATAAGAAAAAGAGATGTCTGAAACTAGGACATTTTCAGTAAAGGTCTCCTGAATCTGTTATTGCATGTGAGCTTTAGCAAGGGAGACCATGAGACTGAGATTTTGTTCTTTAAAAGTTGTGAGCCCCTTTGTTGTTGTGTTTGGGACAGTTTTAAAATTAATAATTAGCAAAGCATGTAGTTATGGCTTCAGTCTTGGCTAGCTGAATTTCATTTAGCCATGTCCATAAAATAAAATTATCACAGCTCAGACTCATGAGCTATTCATATTTATGCATGAATTTAGAAATGACTACAAGCAGGGAGTGGTTTGAATAGTCACTGTTGAACAACACTGGAAAATAGCTGAGATATGGGCACCAGCCATGGACACGTATAATTTCAAAGCTGTTCTTTTCTGTAACTATTGTCTCACCTTCACTGGCTGTGAAAATGACAATGGTAATGTTTGCCCATGGCAACTAGTGTTTTGAATATTAATTTATATTTGTAAAGCACTTTGATGAGGTAAGTTAATCTTAACTTAGGACAAATACCCATAATCCTGTATTTTTACACCTAGCAAAAAGGTGAAGGAATCCTTTCCTTCTAAAATATATGAACTTGGTTTCATCAGCCAACTCCATAACACACAACTGTCAGTAGCAAGCTGTGTTGAGATTCTCTTGTCATTTTATTTTGATCTGGACAACAATATGTTTTTAATATGTCTTGTGATTTCTTTCTAGATAAAACATTCAACCCAATACATATCATAATTTCTCCTGTAGTATTTTTCAATAAAAGTTGTTTTCTATCTGATGAAAAATGTGCTCTTTTGTTCTTTCCCCCTTTGCCTCCCCAGTGCATAGTTTGGGACTGGGATTCCAATGGAAAGCATGACTTCATTGGAGAATTTAGCTCGACTTTCAAGGAAATGCGAGGAGCTATGGAAGGAAGACAGGTAAGCTGAAACCACCCAAGCAATCTCAGTCTCAACCTATAAGCTTTGTAGAGCAGTGTTCCTCAGAGAGTCCTGTAATAAAGCAAGTGACATTGCCTGTCTCAGAAGTTAGTGGCTGTGTTGACCTCACCAGTAGGTTTACTGTTATCTGATAATCTGAAAATGCAAAAGGCAGTTTTTTCTGTACTTCCATGCCTGAAATACTTAGGGACTTTTTCTAGTTCACATTCCACTGGGACTTCTTTCTGTTAAGACTTATTTCCTCTAAACCCGAGCACATGTTTTCTATGAGATGCTGTGCTGTTACGGCAAAGGACAGTCTGGGTACTTAAGCATTTCCTGGCTGACCTAAAGGCCTTTATTGGGTGGGGGTCATTCTATGTCTTTCTCCATTTCTCATGTACTGCGTTCATTGCTGCCTGCTCTAACTGGAACCCATGAAACCCATGAAATCAATCCATTTCCTAAAAATCTCATGAATTACAGTCCTAAGGGAAAATGAAATTGTTAGCTTGTTAATAATTTCACTTTATGTCAGCTTGATCTTTTCAAATTGAAGTTGATGGTAATTATTGTATATGATAAATGATTTGGCATATCTAATTCCAGGAATTGTCATTTCCTATTACTGCCTGCTGCTGAAGGTGTTGCTGTTGATAAATTCTCTGAGGGGGTGTTAAAAATGTTGACTTTCTTATCTGCTGATATTTTATATTCACTGCTTCATGGTGATCTCAAAACTCAATACAAATGCTTTATTTGGCCTTTATTTGGGCTTTATTTTAATGTTGTTTATAATGTATTAATAGAAAGCTTTGAGAGTCAGAAGGTATGTAATAAATGGGAAGCAGTCAGACTTTTCCATAGGTTCCATTTATATGACTCTTCTAGATACTTTCTACTGATGTTCTCAGAACAACCTAGAGTTTAGCAAATGTTCATGTATGTAAACTACTGTTGATACGTCAGTCGTATATTAAGCTGTTATAAGTAAGTTCTGAACAGAACCTAAGTGTAAATGAACCATCTTTTCTTCTTTGAAATTAAGTCAGAGGATCAAAACTTAAACCAGACTGAATCAGAGTGGAATTAAAACTTTACCTAGAGGTAAACAGATTCCAAAATGAGTAGCATGAACAAAGCAAGTGACATGACAAAACTCCAGTTTTGCATACAAATACCTGTGCTGGGAAAGGGACTATGTGAGAGAGGTAAAGGGTATGTATTTCCAGTGTATTTCTAATGTCTTGAAAAGAGCATCACAGTCTTTCCCAAACAGACAGCTTATTCACCAAGACAAAAAACTTGCAATCCAGAGCACTAGTAATGTCTATGAAAGACAAACTATGCTTTATCATGATGAGGAAACAGTGTGCTCTTTCCATCCTCAGCTAGCAAAAAGGTTGGTTACTCTTTCAGAGGCATAAGAAACTAGTACAGCCATTTGTCAATTCTCATTCTCAGTTGACTGGACAGTTTTAGCAGCAGAATTCCACCCAAGGATGTTTTAATGTCTCAGGAATGTTTTAATGCTGCACAGCACTTTAAGTGCCTGAACCTTTGCCCTGGCCTGCCACTCAGTAGGCTGCCCTTCACCTGTATAACATTACCATCTGCTTTTCACTGCAAAAATGCACCTTTTCTCTTCTACATACCTAAGGTGTTGTGGCATTATTTCTTCCTTGTTGCTCCCATTCTGGTTTTACTGTGCAGTTATTATGCGCTTCCACCTGCAAAACCCAATGTTGCTGGTTTTGTCAATGTGAGAATCAGCTCTTCTTCCCCCTTCTCTTTTCTAACCCTTGGTTTTGTAGTCTGTTCTAGAGGGAAAAAAATTATTTAGTGGGTAATAGTCATTTAAGGGGCTAATGAAATATTACCAAAAAAATATAGATGCACCTGCTAGCTGGCTCTCACCTGATAAAAGCAGGCTTCAGTGAGCACTAATAGCACAACAGGGAAAAACAAGCATTAGGGAGTTTAAGAAGATTCTGTTTAAAGCCGTATAGTTCTTATGGAAAAAGTATTGTGATCACTGTTGTACAGGAGAGGTCCCTTGTGTGGGAGATCCTGTCACTTGGCTGGAGCCAGAGAGCAATTTTCCTTTGTTCCTGCCTCCCTCCTTTCCTCCTTCCTCCCTCCCTCATCCTATCTCATTTTCCTCTATTCTTCAGAAATAACTATTGGTGCTAAAGGCAATATATGCCATTATCTGTGGAATCCATAAATACATCTTAGTGCATAGCTTATCTCAGAAATCCTTTGTGCAATGTTAAGTAATGTGATTAGCATTTGTTAGCTTTTTATTTGGTTTAATTCTTCCCAAAGATAAAGCGTGTGCAGTAGAGTGTTTACTTGGAATAAAAGGGGTTTAGTAAACCTCAAGGAAATGGCAGAGGAGGAAGGTGTTTCACCTTCAAGTGGACATCTTGCTAGGTATTTCTAACAAGAGAAAAGTAATTATAAGTGGGCGAGAAGGTGAGTAGGTCAGAAGACATAGTCCTGCATTCCTAGAAGAGACTTACTCATAACCTCAGCCCAGAAAATGTTCTGGTTTCTATGTAGTACTGGTTTCAATCAGGGGAATAAAACTGCCAGCTACATCCTTCAGGCTGTGGCATTAGGTGTTCTTTCACATAGCTTTGTTACAGTGAGTGTTGAAGATGAGGACCAAAACCTGGAATGCCATCTCAGTTGTTGTGAAAACCAATGTGAAGAGCAGTACCATGGTCTGGCATCCCTGTGTGAGTTGCTAAGGAGACAGAGTGAAGCTTTTTATTCTGGTTATATATTTTTTTTGTGCAGTAGACTTTATGGCTGGCTATGGTACATCGCTATAGTTGTGTCAAAAGATAATTAAAAGATAATCAAACATCCTAGTGATGGTCTACCAGGGTTTTTCACTCTCTCAGGCAACTGGAGAGAATTAGAGGGAACATTTATCATTGATGAGGGATCCAGGAGCTCTCTTCAAGTACCACCTGCAAATCCGTGTGCTGTTAAAGCTACACCAATGGCATGGCTCTCCTTCTCTTCCCTTTGGTAAGGTCCATACTAGTTGATATCAGATAGTCACGTTTTCATAAAAGCATTAAACAATAAAGGTGGGAGTAACATAGTAGTTTGTGCTGGCGAGCAGGAAGAACTGTGTGACATTCATGAACTGCTGGTACTTCTCAACATTTCATCAGCTTGCCTCATCTCTTGAGGAGTTGACAAGGATATTGAAGTGGCCTTTAAATTGTACATAGTTTTTCCTCCAGAAAGCAGAGTCTACTGACCCATTCTTCAACCTCCCCCTCTTGGCTACAAGATGCTTTTATAAAGGTCAACTGCTACAGCACCCTTTAACATGGTCGGAATGGATATGTATTACTTAGTTAAAGGAGGTGATGGTGCTTCTAAGGCTGTTTCAGTTCCATTTCTGGGATGGGTGCTGATTATCCTAAGTTTTGAGTATCAGCCTCTGATCAGAGGAGCTTATATTTGCTTTGCTGGCTTGCCTCCAATGTGAGATTTCTTAGGAATTTGTGTTTGAGACCAGTCATCATTTAGATGAATGTTGTGAATCTAGCACTGGCAGCTTGCTCATGGTTGAACCAGTAGTGTGTGCAGGAGGGAGAGAAGACTCCTTCTCTGAATGATTGATCACCTGTTTTGATCAGGAATGACATTGAATAGTTTATTAATTTATTTCCTGAATGTGGCAGGTCCTGGCTGAGATTCACAGGTCTTGACTTATGACTCCTGCAGAGTGACAGTTGCTTCTCAGTGACTGAAAGGACTGAATGCTGGGGATGTTTGTTGGTCTTTGACCGGTGGTACAGGTGAAATTAATTAATGCTGTTTAAGAAGACTTCCTGACCATTAACAACCTCAGCATAATAGCTTTGGTGGGTGTTTCTGTTCTATAACTACTTTGTCACAAACTGATATTCTGACACCTGAATTATTAGCCTGTTTTCATACTGACCAGCCTGAAAAGATAACATAAAGGCATCCTGTTGTTCAGAAGCACATCTAAAGCAGGCATTTCTAAACCTTCTATTTAACATTTTTCACCATTCCAAAATTCATCCTTCCTTTACCATAATCTTGAGACAAGAAAACACAGTAAGAACAAGCCCATCTCTATTTGTGGCACTTGTGGGTTTTTTTAGTGAAATACTAGTAAATACTTAGAGTTTATTATATGCTTTATATATGCTTCAGATCTCTTCATATATGTATTATATATACTTCTAATATGTGCGGAGTGGCAGTTTTATAAGGTGTTGTAATATTAATCTATCAAACATCTGAAAACAAGATTAGAAAAGTATGACAATAATTAAAAAATTAAAAATTAATTAGAACAAGTCACTTTTTTTTTTTTAAACTGAAGGCAATAAAACCAGAGGGATTAAAAAAGTTACAGAAAAATAAACCACCTGGATCCCCATGCAGCATGGGAGTTGCATAAGGAAAAAATCTGTTCCTGTATTACATAAAAATGGACGTGTATACACACAAAGTGACAGAAAAAAAAGGGAAGGGAAGGAAGAAATTCTGCTGTACTTCCGAGCTCCATTGTCATTTCCACAAGTTTGGAGTGGTTTTAGGAGGGCAAGTAGGGCTGCTGAGGTGCACAAGATTGGATGGGGTCCTGAGGGGATCTGAGCTGGATACCCCCATTTGTCCAGATACCTGAGTATGATCCTTACTTAGCACATTTGCATCAGGTAGATCTTCAAATAACTAAATGTGGATGAGACCTTGAGGCTTTTGGTAATGAGCCAAGGAGTTAACACCAATGGAATTCCATGTCTAGCTTTATGAGGAGACAAGCAGATTCATCCAAGATGGTCTGCAACATCAGCAGCTGCTGCTAGCCCCAGAGAAGGCAAAAGAGGTCTCAGAGGAGGGTGCTGCCATGTCAGGCACCTGCCACATCCATGCAATTAGGCAACCAGTGGTGCAACCTCAGAAGCATGGATAAGGATGGGAACCTTGGGGGAAGAAACAGGAAACACTTTGCTTTTCCCTTCATTTCCCAGGGGCAAGTTTCAAGAGGAAACCTCTGATAGTGAGCAGCTCTTCTCCCATGCTATGGGAGGAAAAACCCAGCATTCTGTCCTCTTGCCTGAAGGGAAATCAAGAATAAACTAGCCTTTTACACTGGAGGAGATACAGTTCACTTAAAAGTGACTTGCTTTTCTTGAGGCAGGAGAATGCTGTATAATGCAGGATATAATGCTGCCTACTATCGATTGGTTTTTTTCACCTTATCCATTAGACCGTGATGCTTCCTTTGTCATTTACAAAGTGTGCAATTTGTTGCAGCAGCTGTACATGAACAAACAAGAGAGAAACAAAAGAAACGCAGGGGAGGCAAGAGGACGTGCTGATGATAGGCTTGGCCTAGCTCTCTAGGCCTTTCCTCACAGGGCTACTAATGGTCTTGGTTGTGCAAATCCAATGTCCCAGAGAAAGCAACTGCTCTATATCATTATTTTACAGAATCACAGAATGATCAAGGTTGGAAGAGACCTCTGGAGATCATCAAGTCCAACCCCCCTCGAGTAGGTTACACAGGACAGCATCCAGGAGGGTTTTGAATATCTCCAGAGATATCTCCACAACCTCTCTGGGCAGCCTGGCACTCTCCACCCTCACAGTAAAGGAGTTACCCTTCATATTTAGGTGGAACTTCCTATATTCAACTTTATGCTAATTGCCTATTGTCCTGTCACTGGGCATCTCTGAGAAAAGACTGACCCCATCCTCCTGACACCCACCTCTCAATTATTTAGAAGCATTGATATAATCCCCCCTCAGTCTTCTCTAGGCTAAAAGTCCCTCAGCCTCTCTTTGTTAAGAGAGCTGTTCTAGTCCCCTAGTCATTTTTGTAGCCCTTTTTTGTATCCCCTTCCAGTAGCATCCTGTCCTTCTTGAACTGGGGACTCCAGAACTGCATAAAATATTCCAGATGACGCCTCACCAGGGCAGAGTAGAGGGGGAGGAGAACCTCCCTTGACCTCCCTTTCTGTTGCCTGAGTTTATTTGAAACTCTCCTGACACCTTGATTTCTTTCTCTGAATAGCTTGTGCTATTGGTAGCCACATGCGGTTCAAATTTCGGTTCTTCAATGACTGCCTGCACTTAGTGATCTCTACTTCCCTCTGCCGGTGTCTGGCATGCATGGTTGCACCATTTGCTCTTCTGCAGGTGTGGTGAGAGAAGGGATTACGAAGGTTGGGAAGGCAGCATCTTTTGCTGAGGAGAGTAACGCCTCCCATTGAGGGATCTGTGTCTCCTCATTACAGCAACAAGAGGATTAGCATTAATTTGCTGACTTATAGTAAAGATTAACTGGATGGAGTTTGTTTACATTCAGAAATTTTCCAGACAGTGGTTTAAATTTCAGGGTAAGAAAGAAACACCAAAGTAGTGTCACTTGGAAAAACTAAGTGACTTTCAGAACAATGAATCCAAACTTCACAATGTTTACTGCTAGTGTCAGATTGCAAGCTTGCATTAGTTTCCTCTCTACTGGAAAGTTAATTTAACACAAAAATGAATCGATAACAAACAAGAGCAGATACCAAATCGATACTGGGAATGTAGGAGCAGGCTGAAAATGGAGCTTGGCCTGGCAGTGCAAGCAAAATATTTGAAAATTGTTTCTTGTTAGAGATGCAATCTGAATTCTCTTCCCTTTAGAAGAGCTAGAGTTATGACAAGGCAAATACAGGGAGTTTCCTGCAAATGATGCTTGTCATATCTTCAGTTCACACTGTGAGAATTGGTAACATCAGAACTGGATCTTGGTGAGTAAATGAAGATTAAGAGCTTTATCGAAACTGGTGTTAATGTCATTTTAAGCCTATAAATTGGGAAAGGACTCCTTCTTCACTCCCCTCCCCTCCTCTCCCCTTCCCTTCCTTTTTTTTTTTTTAAATAGTACCACATCTTCAGATTTAATAGGTGCAAAATTTTCTTTCTCTTTTCCTTCTTTCTAGGAATATGCTGGTCAGATCTGTCCTTTGCTTTAGTATCTACATCAGCCAATGGCTTGTTAGTGACTTTATATGGAACATGTTAATGAGCTTTAGATAGTTGCTGAGAATTGTTATCCATACACCTCAAAATGCACTGCAAAGGTAGGGCAACACTCCTAGTTGCATTTCAGAGTTAGTGCAGAGAAGCTGAGAAGATAGCCACGGGCACAGACTTTTGTCCCCCAAAGTAGTGGTTTATGCCAAACTGGTCCCTGTATAGCGTAAACTTCTACTGGTAACCAATTACACGAACATAATGTTTATCAGACTTAAATAATCCTTTTCCAAAGGAGAGGAAAGATGTGCATAGTGTAAGTGTTCATATAGGTCATGCCTTGTTTACACATGCACGTTGAAAGTGTTTGGGTTGGAGGATGATGGAATTAAGAAATTGCACCTTGAACATCCAGGGGAAAGCAGCGAGGATTAGTAGTGTAGTGTCAAAGGGAGGAATGGAAATCCTCATTCCTATTTTTTCCTCTCTATTTGATGTATTACAGTTTCTTTATAATATACTGACAGCACAATTGCTCTATAGGAATGCTTTCAGTAGTTTGAAAATGACTGTATGCTAAACCATTTTGTCAGACAGCAACATATCAAAGCGCAAATGGGCATTGCTTTTGCCTCGCTGCCAGATTGTTTTCCCAAATATGAGCTTGTTGCGCTCTGGCGTTGTGTCACAGAGTGCTCCCTTTTCTTGGAGAGAAGGGCTTTTATTTCTTTAGCTTCACTGCTTCCCTTGAATAGAGAAAATATGTTTATGGAGGATTTCCCCTGAACATGTGGGCTTGTGTCTGCCTGTCTTCTCAGTCGGAAAATTCATTTCACAAGACAAATAATTGAGCTGTGGGCTACCTGGGAGAGCAAGCAGATGTGCCTCCTGCAGTTGGAACGTTTTTTTGTCTTTTCCCATACTCTGTCACTTGTCTCCACTAACACAGTGATGAAAATACTCCCTTCCCTCTTGTGCAGAAAATGTCTCTCATTGCTCCAAAGCCATATGTTTTGCCTTCCGTTTTTTGACATTTGACAAAAGCTCTAAGTTTGAAACACTTCAGAGGCATTCAAATACTTGCTGTTAGGCAATGGTTTGAAGCTCGATGAAATCACTGGGGCTTTTCATAAGGTAAAAATTATTTTACATGCTCACGTTGCTCAGACAGATCCTGTACGAAGGTCTTCACTATAGACAAAGTACAGTAACACTATAGAAAAATAGGTCTAATTTCAAAATGTCATAATAGGGATCTTTGGAGGTGTGTATATTCCTTATGTGAACCATGATAACATTAGCAGCTCACATGCTTTCTCACAGCACTTGAAAACAATGCCCTGAAGAAACCCATAATGTTCTTAACCATGTTTAATAACACATTACCTGTAAATATCTGGATCTACAAATGGCAATAGATAGTTACATGTACAAACGTATATATATTAGTCGTTCAGTAAGAGGCTTGAATATGCAGTCATTAGAATGAGGGTCTGGAAGCCTGGCCTTATTATGCCTGAAAGCAGAGGAAGGCAGACCATTTAAAGTGGATATCAGTAAGACTCTGGGACGTGTGATGATGGGAACAAGACAACAAATTTAAGTTACAGGGTAGGACTATTTTGCTGTAAAATTGATTATTTGTAAATAAAACTAATCAGAACATTTAAAAAAAAGGAGTTTAATATATTCTTAGGGATAATTTTCAAAAATATCAGTAATTAGTTTGTTGCATCTCGTGCACTTTTTCATGATTTTCTGAAGTTTTTACTTCATTATCAGACTTAAAGGAGAAACTTGGTCTCTTTCCAGAAAGAGAGATGATCGCTGATCAGAATCTCTCTAATCATGAGTTTAATACAAAACACCAGTGTTACTGTGTAGGCAGTTTTATGATTAATACAATGCATCAGGTTGCTCCTTCAGTTATTTTCACTTGTATTAACTTCCCTCTTTTTTCCTTCTCTTAAATGATCTCAAACATTTCTCAACCTTTCTTGTTTAACACCTGAACCTGTAAAACTGGAAGACAACAGCATATGAATCTGGATAGCGCTCTCAGTGCTATCTCCACGCTTATATGTTTGAAGACAGATGTTTGCCCTGGGCTTTTCTCTATTAAGATCATTCTCTGCATAGTTAATGGTTTTCATTTTTTCTTCTGTGTGCACCATCATTTGATAGGATTTAGTCAACTGTGGAAATCAGACAGAGACTTTTTTGTTAATTATTCAATTTGTCCATATATTTTCCTTCAAGCAGAGACTTCTATTTTTCACAGGTACAATGGGAATGCATTAACCCCAAATACAAATCAAAGAAGAAGAATTACAAGAACTCAGGCATCGTCATCCTTAACCAGTGCAAGGTAAATACATCTTTTGCTCTTTGGCTGTTTCTTTATTAAGCCTTCAGTGATATATTTTAATGGTGTTTGGAAATGTAGACAACAAAACAGAACTGCCCATAGAATAGCAATGGAAGTTGATGCACTATAAAAAGTAAAGACAAGGACTTGACTCCTAAAAGTAAGCTGACTGTCCCCAATACTTCCTCATTTCTCTTGCCCTATGTCTGTTGCTGTGCACTGGAGTAGATAGTACTAAACTCTTACACCTACAGTCTTGCCAGCTGGCCTTTTGTGTGTTTCCCTTCTAATCCTTCCATCATTTCTGTAAAATTGCTTTTTCCTCCTAAACCAATAGAAAAATTTCCACTGACTTCCCACTGAGAAGGAGCAGAGCTTAGTTTTACTTTTGTTGGGAACTTTCCTTGCTGTAGTTTTAGAATTTTGGTATTTTTTCTCTGTTTGCATTTTTGTTTCTGCCCACTTTTTTTTCATTGTTTCTGTTTCAATTTTTCCCTTTACCTTATTTTCAGTTAGTCCCAACCCTCTTTCCAGTTTACTTTCTCCAGGCAGTTCTCTGAAGTTTTAGCAGTGCCCAGCTAATTTGAATGTCTTGCCTTCTTGTCTGCAGATCCACAAGATGCATTCTTTCTTGGATTATATCATGGGAGGCTGCCAAATACAGTTTACAGTAAGTGTCTTACTTCTTGACCTTGTTTTAAAGGAAGGGAATCCCCTTAGCTACTGGGGCATTACTTTCACAAACAAATGATTCTTACATGCCTTTCCTTGGCAGATTATGAAGGTCTGCAAAATGCATTAAGCAAAAAAATGAACCTGTGATGATAATTAATGCAATAAGATTTTTCTTGCACAGGCTGATTTACGTTTATGTTTTGCAGCAATGACAATCACATTGCAAAAAGTAAAGGCAACAGGGATGGGAAGTAGTCCCACCAATTCCAATTGAGCTACACCCAGTTCCAAAAGCTGGAGAACTGAATAGGTCCTTTGACAGTGCTGGCCTTTGGCTGGCCTTTGGCTGGCCTTTGGCTTTTGAGCTGGTTTTTTTTTCACAAGAATCTCACATAAATTCCCTTTCTGGGACTGTGTCACAGGGGAGGATTTCATCCCACCTGCTTTTAGCTGCTTAATTGTTGGACGTCCTGTTCATCAGCACTATGGGGCAGTCTTCCCAAATGAAATCTCCATTAAAGCAAGTTGTTATCCCTTTAATGGTGCCACTCAGACAGTCACAGGCAGAGGGAGAGAGATTCCAGCCAGGGTCTTCTGTCAGTCTGGTGTAGATGCTAAGGTAAATGCTGATGTTTTGTACCTCAGTGTAACCACCAGCAGTAAGATGGCACTACAGGGGGACAAGGTTGTGACAGGTGAATTCAGAAGCTATTCAGTTCAAGGAACAAGGGTTAAAATGATTTGCAGAGCTTCTCATAAACAGTTGTACAATAATTTGCATTTCTAAGTTCTTAGAAACATTAAATGCTGTGTGGTTTTGATTTTTTTTAATTATTTTGAATCTGAGAAATAAATAAGATAAAATACTATATCAGCATTTCCCACAGCATTGGAATACATATTGTGGTTCAGTTTGAGTGTGAATTATGTGACTTCTAATTTCATGCCAGTTATAAGGATAAAATCTATTGCTCCAGGTTAGCATTCCTCTTCTGGAGATCTTTTCTATCCTGAAGAACCTAGCCCTGTTTCTGCTCCCAGTATCAGCCACTGAGTGCTACCAGAACATTCTATTTCACTTTTTCCAGACATTTTTCCATTTTTCAAAGAGATTTAGCAAAGGAAAAAAGGAAGACTTTTCTTCAGCAGCAGCTCTGGACAGTAGTGGTTGTCTTCTTGTTGTGTATGAATCAGCTTTTTGAGGTGTAAGACACGTACCTTGTCTGTACACCTCACAAACACATTGGAAAACACACACAACTAAGAGCCCTGTTTCTAGTTTTGAAGGAAATACCCACAGAATTAGACAAAGATCTTTATAGTTGTCTTCTCTCAAGAAAAGCAATCTGTGTAATGACCTCTTGTCCTTATCCCTACATGCCTGCAATACTATTTCTCCTCCAAATCTGAAACTCTCCAATCCCTGGGAACCCCTTTAATTTCTCTTTCCTGACATTTCCTCTCTAAAAATATGTCTGGAAGAACTCCATTTTCCAGCATGTTCAGGGTCATTAGCAGAAAGGCAATAATGTCTTTGAGTAATATTTAAAAGCTTTTTCTAACCAGGGCAGGCACATAAGGACATACAGAGACTGGTTCATATGCATTCCCACAAGTCAAACGCAAGCACCAGAGCATTGTAACCATTAGAGAGTGTCTAGGGATATACATATTATTATGTTACAGCTGTGCTTTTCAAACTCTTTTCGATTCCTCCTTAATGCTGTCCAGTGAAAGAGCAAGTCCTTACCCAGTGTGCTGAAGGGTTGTGGCAGTTTCCTTCCCTTTTATTTACTTCTCACAGATTTCCTATTTAGTAGGCTGTGAACCACAAGTTGAAAACTGCTCTCTTAAAATGGATTTCTTGCTATATCTGGCTGATAGTATTGCTTCCACTTTATTTTACTATTTTAATATTTCATTTTTCTGAAATGAAACAAATCCATTAGTAATAGGAAAATTGGGTAAACTCACTGGTAAGTAAGGGCAGCGAGGATAAAAAGGAAATAGAAGATTGTCCTGGTTCTGGCCAGGCTAGACTCAGCCTCCCCAAGCAGCCAGCACAGGTGAGCTGAGTTAGCCTGAGCTGTTTCCACACCACCTGACATTACTTCCACATAAAAGGGGCTGGTTGAGAAGGGGTAGGGCACTGGTGCCTCCAGGACAGTCTGCGTGTGGTCAGGTTGGTCAGCCCTTGCGTCAAGCAGCACTCTGTAATTGCTGAGTCAGTAAGGTACTCTGTGTTATCACTGGGTGTGAGTATAATTGACCATTATTGTTCTGCTTTCACAATGATTTTTGTCAGTAAACTGTCCTTATCCCAGCCCATGGAGGCTCTATCTGTTCCTCCTCTGGGAGTGAGTCACCTGTGATAACTGCTTGGGGAGGTTGACTCTGGCCTGGCTAGAACCAGGACAAAGATCCTTTATACTGTGAACCACAGAGGTCCCTGAATTGCTGCTGACCTCACTGGTAAATTGGCCAGCTAAAGAACTGCATAAACTCATCGCTATCAGTTTTCAACCTACATGGCCTCAGGAGAAGCTGCAGTGGGATGTCTCTGTTCCTGTAGCTCTGTTCATGGATAACCTAGTCGTTCTACTTAAAGATCGTCACGAGCTGACAGCATATTTTACTTCCTCCTTCTTTGGTTGCACCAGTCCCTGGTGCTGATAGCCCAGACTTGCTGTGAGATATTTTCCTGTTTCCAGAAGCATAGCAGCAATTCTCCAGCAGGTACTGAAGCGAAAGGGTGCAGCCTATGGGGAAGATAGGCAGTGCTCCCTTGCTTTCTGCACACATCATACAATCCCCTTTTCTCATAGTCCCAATCTGGTTAATTCAGGCTACTGAAACAGAGGATGTCTATTCCTTACACCTTCCACAACTTCCATTTCTTTTATCTGGAATAGTGGAATTGTTTGAGACTCTCACAGTACATGTATTGTTGTTGCTGTCTTAATGGCATTTCTATTGAGTTCGTGCTGTGTACAGGCAGCACAATACAACTGTGTTTTGAAAGGGCACTTACTGAGGGAGGGATACTGGGATGCTAAGCATACATTTGATGACAAAAAAGCTGTAGTATGATGTACCTGCTAATTTAAAGCACTAATGAAGGCTTTGGGAATGTCGTGCTGGGTGTTCTTGGGACACTTTGTACATCTATTGTAGGAACAGAATTTGTAGTTAGAAAGAATGTCTCTGAAAAACAAAAGTAAACTATTCCTTCACTTTAAAACCATTTATTAAGAAGCTTTCATCTATGGAGATCAATAGTGTTGATTCCAGTATGCTACTTTTATGCACTGCTTATTGCAAAATGCTGTATCTCTTATCAGACAGTGTTCCCTGCTGCAGAAGAAATGTTCAGAAGTTGGCAGTGCAAATGGGTCTGTAGTCAGAAGACATTTTCATCACTTTAGGAAATACAGCAGAAAGGATGTGTAACGTGCATAAAAAGAACTGTAATAGAAAGATATCTTGGACAGATTCTCTCTTAGGCAGGTCACGGTGTTGGGCAGGCTGATTTGTTGCTGACAGGTCTAGCGGGAGGTCCGAGCTGTGTCTGGATGTTTTCAGTGCAATAAAATTCACCCTTTTACAAGGCTGAGGAAAGAACAGTATGAAGTGTAGTTACTACTACTCTGTGTTCTCGTTTAGCTGTGGAAAGAGGACTGGAGCATTTAAACTGATACATTTAAAGATACACTGATAAAAATCACGTGTGCCCTGTAAGAAAGACTACTTGCTGCCCGCAAGATTAGCTCAGCTGCGCTATTAGCCTGATTTCTGTGATATGCTAGTTTTACAGATCCTTATCCTGCTTATTTGCACACGACCTTCGTGCTGCTGTGTAATCCTAAAAGAGCAGAGCTCTGCATTGTTATTTTGGAATCGTGGCAAGTAACAGCAATTGTCTTTCTTAAAAGTCCTTCCCTGAGGAATCAAACAGGGATTTGGATCAAAGTCGAGTACAGTGCATCCGAGTACAAATATTCATAAAGGCTTCATCACAGGAAATTAAGGGGGTGTTTTGCTTATCAGCATGTCTCTATTACAAGGACCATTTCCAAAAAGGAAGCTTGTTTTGGGGACAGTTTTTTGTTTTCCCAAACACTAGCCACAAACTTTTTTCCAAGCTTCTGAAACCTACTGTAGTCTTGTTTTCAGTTTAAAAGCATTTAGTTATGGCCAGCCACCACAAAGGAACACTTTGCCAGCCCTGTCTGGTGTGTCATTCCAGCCTCAGTAATGTCAGTTTTAAGGTTATTGTTGAAAGTGTCTACTTTTAACAATTTTACAGGAATGTTTTCTCTGTTTATCATACAGTGAAAATTGTCTGCTTTCTGTAATCAGAAAATTAATATTAAATTAGTATCAGCAAAAATATGCACACCTTGGCTTCTTTTTTCAAATCAGTATCACAAAACTAAGTTATCTGGATTTACCCGAGATTTCACAAACCACTAGTGTTCCTTTCTTTGTCAGTTTGCCATTAATTTATTCAGATGTGTGAACGGTGAGTGGGGAAGCAGAGGTGAAAGAATATTTGCAAGGCAAATCCCACTCATATTTCCTGACTGACATGTGGTGAGGTGCAGGAGGTTCATACTTGACCAAGGCAACAAAGAGATTTCCAAGCTATCTCTAGGCCAGTGAAAAATACTTTTCTTCAACCAAGACTTAGAGGTGGAGAATCAGAAGTGGTGGGGAAAAGCCACGTTGGGTTGACCCAGTATGATTTTTCCCTTTTATAATTTAGCAACAAAGAATAAGTTGGAGGAGGGCTGTGTCGGGTTTTTAAGGGGGAATGAAAATGTCATGTTTCATTTTCATTTGATAGCTTTGTAAAATAGACTTCCCTGTGCCAAACAGAGGCTCTAGCTACAGAAGGTGCACCTTCTCTGAGGCAAGCTGGGGCTTCCAAGTTCTATTTGCAGCCTTCAGCAAGGCCCTTACCTTCCGACTGCACTGTGGAACTGGAAACTGAACTCTGCATTTCTCTATTAAACACCCACACACAGTGGTTTTTTTTTGAGGAAGAGGTTATTGGACAAAATCATGAGGATGTTTGTAAATGCCTTTGTTCCCTGTATGAAACCCTTTGGGTTTCTTGTTGCTCCTTTTAAGAATTCATAGAAAGCAGCAACACAAGTTCAGCAGAGGGCTGCCTGATCTGTAACAGTCATATCACAGGAGGATGCATGATGGAGTCTGTCTTCAGCAAGAAGTATAAAGCGCATTTTAAAAGGGAGAAGTGAATTTCAAGAGGATTGGTTAATGTTTGCTTTTGCACTGAATGCTTCCCACAATCATATCTAAGTCTTTTCAATACAAAAACCTGTGCAGGATTCAAGCTTTATTTTTACCCAGCAGTTCACCTTTATTCTATCATCTATGAAATTGGGAAGGTTAATTATTTAATGCTTAGAAGTTTTGAAGATAAAAAATACCAGACAGGCAATATCTCCTATTATTACTACAGCCACAGTAAGATTTAAAATAAGAAATTTTCCTACCTGGAGTTTTAATTTATAGTTTTAGTAGGACTTTTAACTCTCTCGAGATATTTTTGCTGCACAGCTTTTATGTCCTGAACATCACCTGAGCTGGAATAATTTAATTATGTATGACAACCTAGAGATCATTAATTTGATTCACTTATATTAGAACATAATTTTCCACATAGTAACTGATTTCATTTTTCCCCTAATTATGCCATTTTAGGGTCTTTAATCTCTTATTTTATAAACTATCATTTGCTTTTAGACATAGTTATCAATACTGTCTAAATTAAAATTTGATGTAAAATGACCTTTGAGGCTTCAGTCTCTGCAGAAAACTGTTGCTGGTGAAGATGTATGGTTGGTGTGGGTATACTTAGGCCCAGAAGATCTCCACAGCCATTGACTTTTCTTCTTTTCCAGGTAGCTATAGATTTCACAGCATCAAATGGTGATCCTAGGAACAGCTGCTCCCTGCACTACATCCACCCCTATCAACCCAATGAGTACTTGAAAGCACTGGTAGCTGTTGGGGAGATTTGCCAAGACTATGACAGGTAAATAACCACATTTGATAACAGAGTTGTCTCTAGAAAGTGTTTTCACAGTGTGAAATCAATGACTGCCTGCTGCCGGCTGCAGTAGCTCCATGTTTAGTCACTTAAAAGAAATGACTGCACGTCAGAAAGATTAGTCTACTGCTTTTGAGTGTGATAGTGGGTTTAAATTAGAGTCATGGTAATGAAAGACCCGGTTCTTGGCTGTTTTGCTGACGTGTGTGTTGAGTTTCAGATTCATATTCACATGCTAAAATTGCATGTTTGGGTAGATTTTTGCATGTGGGTTAGCCTTAAAGCCTGTTTTGAAGATGGTGATATCATCCTTTTTGATACACTTGGGAGTCTGGTTCTGTCACATCCTACAGAAAAGCATCCCTGAGGTTTTATGTTGGAAACTTAATTTGTATTGTAGTTGCCTAAGATGCTTAGTGGCCATGACTATTCTTAGAAGTAAATGTGTGGTCTTTCTCAGCAGTCTCCTGGGCTGTTGAATATTACAATCTCTTCTAAAATAAATATTAAAAGATAGTAGTGATGTGTACAAACAACATGCCTTTAAATAAATAAACAAATGCAAGCAATTGGGCCAAATATGTTTTGATTTCTTTATGTACTTCTGTTGCTTTCAAATAGGCTGCCTGCTTCCATCAAATTAATTGCTCATTATTAATCTAATTACCAAGTGCATTTCCTTTGACTGTTCTTTCTTTGTTGCGAGGCATAGCATCTTACACAATTATTCTTTCTAATCTTTTACGTGTAATAGAGATCCACCCACCACTTTGCCATAAGCAAATACCAGATCTCAAAAAAAAGCCATGGTTTTTCCAGTCAAATTTGAATTACACATTCCTTATAAGTGGTAGGGTGATTTAATACTGTGGTTTGCATGTTACATGTCACATATACCAATTAGCCTGCTCAGAGACGATTCCCTTTACATGGTCATGAAATGTCTTCTCAAACAAGAATGAGCAAAACAATGCCCTGATACGATTTCTGTAAGCATTTGATGGTCAAAGTTAGTCAATGAGTCTGAGAAAATTAATATTTTATTGTGAGTTTATAATTCTACAGTGATTATCCCATAAGTTAATAATTACCAACAATAAAGCAGTGGATTCTTCAAAACAGGGAAAGGAATAAAAAGGAGTGGTTTATGCACACAGCTCTTTTTTATTTTATCGCATACGGTGTAATTTGGAAGAAAATTATACTGTTAAGTGGCACGGGCCCTCCTGTATGGAGATACTAATCCCAAAGCAGGATTCTCTTCTCAACATTGTATATTCTAATCAGTAAAAAAAATAATGCCAGTCACTTTTAAAAATGAAACCATCAGCACCATTCAGTTCTATTGTGCTGCAGAAAATGCCCGTTGATGCTAATCAGCACAACTAAGATTTGTATGAGCTATGGACTAGGGCTGAACAAAAGCCAGAATTTCTTTTCCCAGGGAAATGTCACCTTTCTGGCATGTGGTTAACCTATACATGCTCTCAAGTCATGACACTATAAATACACTCCCATGGGCAAGTTGATTCAACATGGTTGATGCTTTCTGATGAAAATGTCAAGTAAGGACCTTTTCTTTATCCTTCCACATTTTGAATCCAGCAAACTGGAAATGAAAACTTACAATTTCTCTAAAGAAGAAAAGAAATTATAAGGAGTAAGCTTTCACACAAAATAATCTACACCTTCTACATAGGAGTTCTTTTTGTGTTTAGTTGCTGAAATGTATGAGGGTATACAGCCTACAAACCAAATCTTCTATATATAAACTTTTTTAAAAAAGTCTTTCAAATTCAGTTACAAATCAAAAATGTGGCACAGATTCAGTGGGCCTAGTTGTGCTTCAAAGAGTGGAGTAGGATTTCTGTTTCCAGGTTAAGGGAAACAAAAACCTAAGTTTCTGTTTCCAGTTTAATGGGAAACAAACCTAAGGGCCGTTTAGAGCCAGACTACCACCATTTGCACAGGGGCATGTCTCTAGCAAGATTAAAATAGGAGACCACAAAGATGGCAGTCAGTGCTCTTAACTGAAGTTTGATAGTTTGTACCCATCAGTTGTCTCAAGCAGAAGTGCCTGATTTTACTCCAAGCCTCAGAAGATGTAGTGGTTTTCTTTGGGTCTCAGGATTAACATATTTCCATCAAATGAAAATATAGTTGGAACAAAGTAGCATCTGTTGCTTACAATAGCTTTTGCATTCCAGTATCACAGCTGTTGAATGCTAAGTACTTTTGCCACACTTACACCCCAAAAGACTGTTTATTTTACATTTGTTTTTAAAAAAAGGCTATGGCTATGACTTAAAATACTTCTGTAATGAGAAGCATTACAGAATCGTTGATCAAGCCAAATCTTCTCATAATCTAGGTTTCTGTACATATCAGCCTAACATAATGTATCCCTAAGTAATTAATGCTCCAAACCAAGTGCCGCCTCACATCCCTTGATACAGTGGAATAACCCTGATTCATCCAAAAGCCAGTTTATCTGTATGGTTCAGAGATTTCAGAAACAGTTAAATGAATAGCTCTGTTCTGTGTAGTTAAGCTTGAAAGAGTAAGATTCATCAGCAATATTCAGAGAGTGAGAAATAGGCTTTGATTATTATCCTGACTGTAGAAATGCTGTGGTCCTGGAGGAATAGGCCAGTCTGATAATGGTGTGGGAAATGGAAGAGCTGTTCACCTGCACAAAAGACTTAATACTTTATCTGCACTGTGGAAATGTTTCAGGCTATAACAACATTTGTCATAGGAGAGAAGATAAAGTTTGTATGCAGTATAATCAGTGGCTAAGCAACAGCAGCAATGGATCATAAAGGAAGGAGAAACATTCATTAGTTTTAAGGAATTAGGCTCTAAAATGTAGTTTGAAATACTGGAAAGGGGGAAAACACATTAAAAAGTTATTATTGAAAATATTTGGTAAAATAATCAGACAGCTCCATGGAGAAGAATTTATTTTAAGATAAATGATTCATGAATGTTTAAAAATGGCCTTGTGAAGCAGTGAGATACATGTTTTCCATTTAAACATCTTCCCAAGCTTTCTTTTGTATAAAGAATTACATCACTGGTATAATTTTACTTGAAGTTGAACAAGTCTACTCCACTTTTTTATAGCACAAACATTAAAATAATGAAAAATTATTTGGCACAGAAGCGTTAATACTAAAATTACCCACTTCTGTGTCATTTCAAATTTATTCATTACCTCAGTAACTTCAGTGTTGAGTTCTCTGGATCAGACATCAAATCAAGTGGTTTCTGATGACTTAGCCTAGCCATCCAGGATCCTGAGAAAATCAGTTGGTCACTACCTAATGTGCGTATATTCCCATTACATGTTTCAAACAATGAGTGTACTCAAGGCAGGTGAGATTACAGCTAGCTCTCTGTGCACTCTGGCTGGCTTAGGACTTAACCAACTTTGAACAGTGGCTTTGACCACTCTTGTTTTGTGGCCTGGTGGAGACCCTGTTAAAAGAATGCTATTTTGAAAGGAGAGATGGAAGGTGTCTTTGATGGTTGAATACCAGATATGAGAAAAGACATATGAAATATCAGACCTGTGAGCAGAATCTTAGGTCATAAAAGCTATGAAACTCTATAAATTATATATTATTATATTTTGGATATGTCCCTATCTCCATAGCAGCTGTTCCCCAAACACTTTTCAGTTGTATCACAAAACTACCCCCTGCCTAGCATGAAACAACACAGACAGAGAACCCTGTGGCTAAACAGGGGGATCAGGGAATGTTTCCTTTCCCCTGTGTCCCAACATGAGGTCTGGATAAACAATCCCTTTCCCATGATACATGCAGGTGTGCTGTGAAACTCTGACTTAAGCAACTAGAACTAGATATCTAGGCACACACATTGCAACACAAGTTTCATTCATGTGTGTATAAATATATAGGTGTGCGTATAAATACATAGGTATGCATATATGTGTATTATATATCCATATATATGTGTCACATATATGGTTAACTCTTAACCATGCAGTAAAAATTGATTTCTCTTTTATTCTGTTTTATAGCTTCCCTCTCACATAGCCGAGCCATAAGTCACAGTAACAGTAGTACCCACAGTTTATTAAAATAGCTGGTCTTTTGACCTTAATGATTTGTTTTACCAGTGCTGGAATGCAACCAACTAGCCATGAGCTAAGTTCATCTTTCATTCTGCAGCGATAGCTGTCTTGGACAAAGGAAAAAGTACCAGAATGGGGTTGTAAATAGCTTTTTTTGTAAGGACAAATGCTGTAACATGCACACAATGCTAAAGGCTGATACGCTTCCTAAAAGATCTTCTATTATTGCAGGTTTTAACAATGATATTGTGAGTGAAGCCCGTGGCAGGACTTGCCAATCTGCTCCACAGTTTGAAATGTGATTTTTGCAGTTAGTACTTTTCCTTTTTCTTCTTCTGCTTCTTAAGAATCTCATCATACTACATTAAATATTTATCTTTGCATTAAAACCTCTGTTCTGATTCAGCAAGACATTGAAGCTTATGATCTAATCTCGTTGAATTCAGTCTGACTCAGGCAAACACTGGAGTATTATGCAAAATACAGATGGCACAAAGATAAGAGTTAAGAGTTCTACTGAATTTGAACTGTACTGTAAATTTTTCACCCTACACCCAAATGTTTGGGGTTTGATGTTTGATGATTAATTTTTGCTCATGGTTTTATATTTGTGCATACATTCAGAGTTCTTCACTGGATTCAGAGAAAGGTCTCACAAACGTGTCAGAATCAGCTTTTGTGTAGTCAAATCAATACTCAAAAAAGGCAAAGATTAGATGTATTTTATAAAATACTTTTAAGCATTTGTTGCCTTGGATATTTGGAAAAACCTCCCATTCTTGATAGGGCAGCCCCATTTTGATCTACACATTCAACTCACGACTCCATGTGTTTGACCACATAGTTTCATAAAATGATGTAATAAAATTGGTCTTAATTTCATTCGTATTCAAAATATATATTAAAAATTTGTTATTAATTATTTTAATCCCTGTGTCTGTTTATTCACTTGTGAAGATTCTGCAGATACTATTTTTTTTATTTCCAAGAGCCCTTGAAACACCCAGAAGATAAATTCTGTTTCCTGACTCTAACGTCCTTTTTTATTTTGGCAAATAGCCTCCTTAACTCTAAATACTCAAGTAGCTCCTTAAAACTGGCATTCACACTGAGATTGTATTTTAACAAATCACACTTACCTAACAATCTCCCCAAAGGCCACTAATGAGCAAAGAGTACATTATTCCCACAAAGACCAGAAATTATTTATGTGGAGCTCTGTAAAATACTTTGGAGGAAAATTTAAAAACTGGGCGACCATCCACAAAAGATATGAAAGTCCTGAAGTCAGTCTGAGTTTCAACATTAGCTTCTGCAATCAATGGCTTGCAGTAGTAGCTGGCTAGATGGAAATGATGATTTTCTTTTTCAGCATTTTAGGCCCAAGGGAGTGCATTCACTCTGATTGAAAAGCATTTTCCTTTCCTCATGCAACAAAACGCACTTGAAAATTAAGAAGGGAAAAAAATTAAAGGCGAAAACAGAGAGAGACATGGGTTCCCAGTCCAGCCCATTTCTTTCAGTGTAGATCTAAGCAGAGGAAAAACTTAACAGTCAGGCTAATTCAGATGGAAGGTCCACCTGTCCCAGAAACACATTTCCTGAGGTACCCTGCAGAGGGCAGTTAGGGAGGAGGAAGAGGACAAAATGTATATATATTGCAGTGTATGTTATAAAAGTCCTATATAACTCAGTGTGATTGGTCCGAAATACAAAGTATTTGTATTACTTAAATGCTGTGTTTTGGATGAAGGTTTTAAGTGGAAAAGAGATTGCAGAGTTTATATCTTGCAAGTCTGCTTTATTAATTAGGACCCCATCCCTGAGAATTACTTAAGAAGTAATAGCTTCATCCTGAATCTATGGCTGAGCTTGCGGATGAAGACTCAGAGAGTTACCTTGGCTGAAGGAATCTGAGTTGAATGCATTGAGGTAATTTTGCCAGATGCAAGGAGAAAAGCAGAAACTTGCTTTGGTTAAGACAGTGGTGAAAAAGTGGTTCATTAAAACTGGGGCAAAAGAATGATGTCTAGAATAAGTGGGACTATATGTGATATTAAATATTTCATTAAATCCCTACATAGAGCTATAGATGTTAAAATTAATCTACACATGCAGATCAATAAATAAAAATATGCTTAATTATTAAGCATATCTCTTTATCACTTTAATTACAGAAACAACATTTCTGGAGGCTGTTAAGCAAAAAAGCTGATTAGCATATCTAAACAAGTTTTAAAACCGTGGGGGAAAAGACATGATTTTTTTTTTTATTTAGTGTTTTAATAGGACCAAATTTGCATAGACACACAACAAAAGAAAAATAGAAATACAGTAACCTATACAGAAGAACTTGTAGCTTATGTTTATCACTAAGCTTGGGTGTGGGTAAACATATTCTGATATGTGCAGACAACCCAGGACTAGAACTGAACTGGGAAAGAAGAATTTCTGACAATTAATGACCAAACAGGACTGAAAATCCTTGGATTTAACTGTTGAGGACCTAAACTGGCACTATTATATAACATATGCCTATGCATGTTTACTGTTTGCCTTTGCAGAACCTGTATTTGCAGACTGCTGTCACACAGGGACTTCTGCAAGCATCACTTTTTATCCCAAGAATTAGTACAGAAAATTAGTCTGATACAACAATTGTGTTGGGAAGAGGTGACTTTGCAACAGCTTCTTTTGCACGTGTATATACACACATCTATATGTGCATGTGGGTATATATCTGCAGGCCTTTTGTCTGGGCAGATATTTTCAATTGAAACAGCTCTGCTGTTTCACTTACCAAGGTTTCATCTCTGTTCCCCATGTCTCTGTATCAGTCATGGACAGACCCTTCCAAGTGTCTTAGCAAAATAACTGCCTCCTTCACATGCTTTTCAGAGACTTCTGCTGCATTCTGTCAGCTGGTAGATTCGTCAAGATCTGAACTTTCTACAGGGCTTTTCAATGGAGCCTTTACTATTTTTCAATTCAGCTTCAAATCTCTGAAGAAGAGCTCTGTTCTGTGCAGTAGTTGACAGCTCTTCGGGACTGTACGGACTGCTGCTGGTGGTGTTTTACTGTCAGCATTTCCTCCTTGAAGAGAATGACTTGAAGTATCAAACCCCTGCAAACTTTATTTGAAATTGGCTTCCACCCACTGCTGTAGAGACAAGACATCTCCTTAATAAGTAAATAAGCATAAATAAAGGAGACAGCGATTTCTCTTGCTGTTTTCACTGATGTCATCTGATACTGGCCTGGTACACCTTTCATCAATTCAACCTTTTCCACAATTTCAGAAGTGTGAATTTCTTCCCTGCGTTGCTAAGGATATAACTATTCTAGTCATCCACTCCATTATATTCTCACAGCTGAGAAGCAAATTATTCCCATTTGGAAACCTATTCCCCCATAAATGAACACCACATTCTAAATGTCCTCATGCAAGTTTCCTCCTTTACAGAAAGTGAAGACCTTTTGCCTGAGTTAACCTGAACAGGATGCTTGCAGGATAAATTTGCCTCAGTTAAAACCAGGCAATTTTTGTGAATAAGGTTACAGTTATTATCCTACTCTCCTTTCCAAATTGTTGTGAAATTAACCTTGATCAGAGATTCCAAATCAGCAGATGGACAGAGGGTAGTAGCCCATTTCCTCCTGCATATTCAGTGATGCCTAGCTCAATGTTTAGTCATCAGTATATTTCACTTACAATTTTGTTCTCACTTGTTTTGATAGTGTTCTTCATTTTGACTTAATGTCAGTTTGATTTTGGTAAAATTACATCAACAACTCATTTGGTCACATTAAAATCACAATATATTCTCTGTAACGATTTTATCCTGCTCATCTTAGAAAGCTCATTTGTATCATGAGAGCATTTGATGCAAAATTCCTCTCCCAGCACACCCCTGCACACATATGCCAACACAGCCCTGTATTTCCCTCCTCCCAGAACACCCCTTATAGACATTTTCTGATAGGAAATCATTGCAGATGAAGGTCTCTGACCAACCCTTTCCGCTGTGATTTGCGAAAAAGGAGAACATTATGTGCACATGTAGCAAAGCTGTCATTCTTGTGGTTACTTAGTGCAAGTACATGGTGAAACCTGAAAGCCACATTTGTGATCCAAGAGGGCAGGGCCCCACCACCATTTGGGTTGCGGTTCTTCATGATATGGCTGCAAGTTGGAGCACAGGAACAGCAACAACATGCAGAGGAACTTTTTCCCAGTGAGGGTGCCAGAGCCCTGGGACAGGCTGCCCAGGGAGGTGCTGGAGTCTCCTTTTCTGGAGATATTCAAGACCAATCTGGACGCCTATCTGAGTGATATGTCCTAGGGAGCTGCTTTGGCAGGGGGGTTGGACCCGATGATCTCTTGAGGTCCCTTCCAACCCCTACAATTCTATGATTCTATGATCTGCATGTTACGTGATGGAATTTGGTGTCATCTTCAAGTCATGTCAAATTTTAAACACCTGAGGTGACAGTCTGTGTGAGAGTGACCTTCTCAGTGATGGTACAATTTTCCGTATCTGATCCCATAGGTATACTGATTCACCATAGGGTTGAGGTTTTTGAAGGTACAAGGAGGGACATATGTGCAACCCCTTAAAATACATGGGACTGTCTGGAAACTGCCTGGATTTGAGAAGCTAAATATAAGCCATGGTAGCCTATCGCAGCATCCTTCTCTAGTTTATTCCCAGTCTTTTTCAAGATACATTTTACTGAATTGGGTCATTCATGTCAGTATAAATCAGGTCATTGCAATTTATTTGTCATCTTGCAGGGAAGCTTGACATTTTTGTCTCACCTTCCTGCGTATGCCATTTTATTAGGCTATCCTTCTAGCAAGTTATATATCTCACTGCCATTTTATTTCCCTTAATCTACTCCTTGCCCAAGCTCTGATTACTTCTTTTTTTCTTATTTTTCTGTGGATATTTACCTTTTCTGAGTCTAGGAATTTCTGAGTTCACTTGATATTTTTTACCCTGCAGAGCTGCTTTTGCAATTCTTTTAATGCTAACAAGGGGAAGTTTAAATCCATTGTACCTGGATTCAGGTTTGTTAATTCATTCATGAGTTGATGCCTTTCGGTGGTTAGCTTCAGGGAATTTGTATTCCCCCGCTTCATTAATTATTTCCCTCACTGGTGAGACAGGCATTCCCTCATATTCTTGAAACCCAATTACATGACAGTATCTATTTCTCAGTACTCAGCAGATTCCAGCTCCCCTAAGGTGACTAGGAGCTGTAATTAAAGATAGCAAATTAATTTTAATGTCAGGTGTTTTGCACATGATTGTGTAGCATCTCTGTCTGCGACAGACCAAACAATGTAGCTGTTGCAGTGATTTACCATTGGTTTGCATGCTCCCAGCTCTCTTCTGTAACCAAGATGTATGACAATCAGTTCATTCCTGCTGCTCTGGTAAAAATCACCATGCATTATGGACTGGATGCCAAACCTTGTTAGGTATGGTGCAGGTTTGATTAAAGGTGCAGTAACTCAGCCAGAACCAGAGATGCAGTTGTATCGAACCTGGCACAACTACAGAGTGAGTGAGTGGTGACAGCAGAGCGGTTCCCTAGAGAGGAATACAGATCATGAGGGAGCAAACACTGCTCCTGCTGTACCCTTGTGGTCTCTCTGTCTCTGGCTGGAGCGGGCTGAGAGCTGGACCACAGCCTGGCTCTACCCGCAGCCCGTCCTGGATGTGGCTGTGCAAGGCTACGAGAAGTGAAGTGGATGGGCTCTGGTCCTTTCCATTTAAATGGTTTTATTTAGCTCTGTTATAGCATACAGATCATGTCCTTTATTTACCTAACTCTGCTTGCAAAGCAGGAACTGAAAATGTTTAAATATTTCAAATGATTTCTGTATTTTCTTTGAAACTGCTGTTAATCTCTGTAAGCTGCTATGATTCAGAATTTACTGGCATCAAGCCCTTCTCAGATAAGTACTAAATAATACACTCAGGAACATGATTCATTCATATGCTTTAGAAAAGAAACACTTAATTCAGCTCATATTCTTGCAGTTCACTCCCTGAACATGAAAGATTACAATTTTAATTGAGTTTAGAGATGACTCTATTTTGTTTGTGGCATTTGATGGGTTTTTTTCCTCCTTTTTCTTTTCCTTTGCCCTTTCCCCTCTCTCCCTCTTCCTCTGCCCCTGCCCCATCCCCTTCCTTCCCCTCCACTTCACATTCACACTTTTTTCAATTACATGTGGAGCAGACGCTCTGGTTTTATTTTTGCAATTTGAACTTCTTTCTTAGAGAGGAAGAGTACCTGATTTTATCTCAGGAAAAGTATGAAGAACAGAGCAGGTGCAGTTTATTCTTTTACGATTGGAATTGAAAATGAAAAGCGCAGTAATTGATTTTGCCGCATCCAGCACAGTACTTTAAAAATAACTCCCAGGTAATTCTGATCCTCTACAAGTGATAGCTTAATATCCAGGGATTCCAGTCAGGTATATTCCTTGCAAGCATTTCAGGGAGCTGTAAGTGTCATATTTTTGGTGATTTGAAAACAAAAATGGGTTCTTAGTGTTTCTTGCCCCCCTGGCCCACGTTTCTTTCTTCCCCTCCCCCACCATTCACTGCATCATTAGTACCAGTGCTGCTACTATTTTGCTGCAGCATAAAGCAAGCAGGTTTTCATGCTGAGGCTTGCCAAGGTCAGCTCAGTAGGATCCATACAAACTGCTGCATTGACTTCAGGAGCTTAAAGGCAAACGTGTGTACAGCTACACACTCAAGGACTTTCATAAGCACCAGTAAAGTGAGTCCCAAACAACCTGTGTAAGTGGCTAGCTAGATGCTCATCTTTCATAATGAATAAATGGTGTATAGAATCACTTAGGCCTTTTTCCCGCCCCTACACTTACTCCATACAACTAAGAACTTCTAATTTAGATTTTTAAAAAGGAACTAATTTTCAGAGAACATAATAGTCCTGGCAGTTCTATGTTTTCCTCTCTGAATACAGGTATTGCCACACTGGTGAATATCGAGCTGTATCGCCAGCATGGTCTGTGCTGCAGCTTCAGAGGAAGTTGCAAAAAACTCGCTAACATCTAAGCACCTAATTTCATCCAGTGGAAGAGTTTTATCTGAATTCTCCTCCTACGAATAGCAAACGCTTCCCAGAATAGAGCTGAACTCCAGGTTTCAATGGTACAGCATGTCAGAGGCTACTAGTGGTTAATGAGACAAGATTTTGCAATCATCTTTATTTCGTCTCCTTTATTTTAAAGATATTCCTTACCTTCAAGTAACACTAGGCTTTCCAGTGAAACACAGAAGGGCATCATTAGCTATATCACTTGCTATTTTCCAAAACCTTACCACTTCCTCTACCCAGCGCTTCTGCCTGCCTGCGCAGTACAGCTCACAGGTACCTCTTTCCTCCCCACCACTGTCAATGTATTGACTCGCCATTGAGCTTCCTCTGTTTCCACAAGACAGCTGGAAAAAGGAGTGACAAAAACTGAGTGTTGTTTCAAAAGGGTAATATGGGATACTTCCAGAAGTTATTTTCTCCTCTGCATTACGTTAAAGTGGAGGTTACTGAGGGACTTTTCTGTAACTGGTTGTGTTTGTGTTCAGAAGACTGCAGTCTTATCATCCTGACAGTTCCTTTCTGAGTGCATTAATTTACATTTACCAATATGAACACTGAACCTGAACCCTCTCCCTGATTTTATCTTTAGGGTGGAACCCAGATCTGCTCAGTCTTTGGTAACTTTCAGTTGTAATGCCTGTTTGCCCGGAAAAAGTACCAGAAGCCATATCCATCTATGCTGTATAACTGCTCATGGCCTTTACATAACCAGGTCTATGAGTCAAAGTCCAATGCTTTTGCTTTTTTGATCTTCATGTTAAGTAATTCAGCTTTTTGAAAATTATGCCATGTTTTAATTGTCATGGGAACCTACGTAAAACAAAGAACAATATAAAATGCCTAGTAGATGTCACAGAGTAAATTTATAAAGATTGTACCGGTCCTCCTATTCTGACTTGATGTTGAGAAATTAATGTTTTAAAGAACCAGTTTCTTTTTCCACTTCTGAGTTTCTCTCCTGTCCCTTTAGCAATACTGTCTCCAGCAGGACAGTGTAAGCAGTTTCCTTGCACGTGCCAAGGTCTCTCTGGTGAGATTTAAACAAACAAGTCAAAGATCCTGATGTGAGGCCAAGGAAACGAGACTACCTGGTGTCCTTGTATCTCAGCTTTCTTCCTGCCAGCACAAATGGGTGATACCTAAACTGCAGTTTGGGAGCAAGTTCAAGCACAGCTGTACCCTGCACTGTCCCCAGGACATCTCTGGGGGCTCCTGGTTGGCAGGGACCAACACTATGCTGGGGAGGAAGCTAACAAACCTTGTCTATAGTCCTGTCCCAGTACTTCAGCCAGCATCCCAAGGCCTATTTCCTGGTATAAATGAAGCTCAAATGCCTGAGCAAGCAGCACGAAGGGAAAGAAAACTGGTTCTCACTTTTCATCTTTTGAGTGAGTTTAAATTACAAAGGAAGAAAAGTCATTAGAGCAGATCCCTTTCCTTCTGAAATGCCAGGTTAGGAAACAGAGCTGGAGCCTCTGATGCATGCAGTTCACCCTTGAGGCAGGAGGAAACCTTCTTTTCATTTTCTGACTGTACTTTCAGTCCCTGGATGGCCTAACCCTTGACATCGCTTACAGAAGCTGGGAAGCTGCTCTGCTTTCTGCTACAAGCTGCCATCATAGCCCAGGGTCTGGTAAAGGAGCTCTGTCATCCCTCTATTCCATAAGGGATTGTCCTGGAAACGAGAGAATCCTTGGCTGCCCTTCTGGGTCACTTTTTCCCTGCTGTAGCTCAGTAGTGCAGGATAAGCAGAATGAGGGCAGCAAGCTCAGCTGCTGGGGTTTTTTCTGATGACAAATTGAGGGGTGGATGGGAAGACTACAGAAGGTAACTTTGTAAAAAATATCACCAAGCCTTTAAATTGCATGCTTACTGAAGAGGGAGACCATTGTATTAGTTGAACACTTTGTTTTGTGTGATAGGAGAAAAATACTTACACTGAGATTTTCTGAAAACTGAGATTATTCTGAAAACTGCCAGCAACAAAGTTTGAAGAGTAGTCAGGGAATAACACAATCATCTTTTTTTTGTAAAGGATGTGACAAGTGATAATCAAAAGGTTCCCTTCTTACCTCAAAGATCAAGCTCTGGGACCACATGAAAGTTAGTTCCTTGGTCCCAGCAGCTTTAATCAGAACACCAGAGAGACACCCCAGGATACCAGACCTCTGTAGAGTTCATGCACTTCCTTCTAAAAAAGCATCCACGTGGCATCCCACCGGGGGCAGGGGGTGGATACATGATCAAACTTTGCTCTTTCACAAGGCAGTGGTAGCAGTGGCTAACACTTGCTGAAAAAGGAGATATGGGAGACTCAGACATAAAGGCAGGTGACCTGGCTGTGGTGGTAAGGTATTCTGTGTGCAGAAGAGCAGTAGGGCCGTGCCACTGTGTGACTGGGCATGTTGGAGTCTTGCCACCAGAAGGAGAATTCAGGCTGCTGAAGGTGTGTATCATTTTGTGCTTGTCTCTGAATTGCTGCAAAGCAGAAGATGAAGCTGCCGATATGAGAGTGTCTACACTTGTTTGCACTCAAGGAACATCACAGCACACGTGCAGGCACTGTATGGATTTAGGCATCTCCCTGGTTGAGTAATTGCTGCAACATCTGTTTTGTGGATTGCTGTATTGAACTTAGACACTTATGTTCTACCTAAGTCAAATTCTTTCTTAGTCTTCGCTTGCTCTTGCCCAAAATCAATTAACTTGCAGTTCCACAGGGCTTGATTTTCTAATCCAACCATGCTTAATCATTGATGTAAACTGAGATTTTTTTTCTCCCTTCAGATTCTTCCTATTTCTTGCCCTCTAAGTGTGTGCCTGAATTCTCTGCATCTATTTATAAGGGCTTTCCCGCTTTCCAGGAGTGTTTAATCAGAGAGAAAGCTATCAGCAGGTGGTTAGCATCAAATGTCAGTAGCTACTTCATTTCTGACATTGCTTGGAAAAAATGTTTAATTACCATGCAAATTATGTTAGTCTTCCTTTCCAAGATCCACTGTTACAAGGTGTAACATATGGTACACAGAATTGTGCTCCCAAGATTTATGCAGCCACTAAATTTCATGGCAGAACAACAGTTGTGAGAGCTGAGCCAACAACTGTGAGATGACAGTCAACAGTGCTTGTCAATGGTCTGGTGATTATTTCTCTATCCTGTGGTGGTAAACCTAACCTGAACATGCACACACACACACACACACACACACACACACACACACACACACTTGTTTCTGCTTTCTTTTAAACCCTTCCATTTTTCTTTAGCTCTTATCAGAAATATTATGGTGCCTTTCATAGCCCAGGCAAGACAGAATAGCCCAGTAACTTTAATGGGTGCTATTACCTTTCCTGTGAGTACGTCTGGGAAGCGAATTATTCACTTGATACTTGGAGTGGCAATGTCTTGAACTGCACAAAGGAAATTGAAGCTGCTGGCCACCCTTGGGTGGATAACGGTAGTAGGAACTCAATGTATCCAAGGGTCTTGAATCCTTGTAAGCAGAACTGGATAAACCTATGAGGGGTTTGATTCATCAGAGCACTGGAATACAGTTCAGTGACTTTAGCAAGGTTTCAGGATGTGTTTAGAGTTAAGCATATGTTTGGGTGAATTGTTAACCTCAAGTGTGTGATCAAATGCTTTGCTGACTCAGGGACGAGACATTCCTTACAGCTTGTTGTTTTCCACTTTGCCATCTGGGAAGAAGCTGCTTGACAGTATGTGGGCTGTGTGAGACATTATTGCATTTCTAGAAGGGTATTAACAGCCTTGAAGTTTCCAGGTCCTCTGAATCAGGAATTTTTGTCTCTAAAGATCTAACTGGGGTGGAAGAACCTCACTGTAGTGCTTGAAAGCAAACTGACCATGCTACAGCACTTGCTAGGTTATCAGTCACCTTATGCCTAATTAAAATAATCTTATGTTTGAGTGGAACTGCTCATGATGCTGGTGGAAAGCTGTACAGAACTTGCAGGTTTGGGGGCATGAAACTGTCCCCTTTCAGATATTTTAGGAAGTCTCTTTAGGACCTGAACAAAGAAGGCTCTGACCTACCAAGTCATTTCTTCACTAGACCCATTTTACGAGCTGGGGGAGCTCATCCATATTTATATGAAATAAATTTTACAGGCTGTTAAGACAACTCACCCTCACGCTGCAGCCAGATAGCGCAAAAGGGTTGGCAATACAGACCCATTATTGCATCTGTGGGAGAAGTGCAAGATATCTTCATTCCTCAGTATTCCTCGTATTATTTTATCTTCCCAAAAATACTACAGATTCATCTGAAAAATCTCTCATATCTCTCTTCATATGGTCAGCACACACCTTTCCTTCTCTAAACTGATGCACTTCCAGTCTGACATGTAACACTGTTGACCTAAAAGCCTTTTCTGTACTGTTGCCCTGCTTTGCGTTTCTGAGGAATGCTTACAAGAGAATAAATGTTTGTTGTAACAAAATGCATTTTTCTGAGGGAACTCTTCTTTTTTCTTCTTCTTTTCCAGTGACAAAATGTTCCCAGCCTTCGGATTTGGAGCAAGGATACCCCCAGAATACAAAGTAGGTGCATAAGTAACATGTTTTAAGTTTCCTTGGTTTATGAAGCACAAAATAAGGCAGAAATTGTTCCGTGCAGGGCAAAGGTTATAGGGAGCAGTTCCTACCTCCTATTTCCTCTCATCTGGCTTCCTCATCCAGCAATATCTCACTGAAATCAGAACTTAAAATTAAAGTAGTTGTGTTACACCCAAAATATTTCATGGTATTAGCAAAGTGCTGTTAATGGATGCTAGTCTAGTAAGAGTAGAACAGTCTAGGAGGAGAACTGAATTTTTGAACAATGCTTGCCAAGCAAGTTTGAAGCTTCCTGAGCTCTGGTTTGAAAGAAACCATTTTGAAAGATGCAGCTCAGCAAGTAGACTCATGTCTAGGCTTTAAAGTGAAGAGGTTGAACATCTTCCTGGAACCTTAGAAGAATTTTGTTCTCTGGCACATTTCTGTGTTTATGGTGGACATCTTCAATACCAGGAAGAGAAGTGTATCCATGCTAGAGAGAAGTGGTATTTATAAACAAAATGAGTGATTCCACCAGTGATGGTGGGATTGTGAATGTAAATATGTGGTCTGGTAGGGCTGGAGTGAAGACAAGAGTATCCACCAGAGAAAGCAAGAAAAAGAAATAGGCAGAAGTTCAAATCCCATGTTGTGTGTGCAGTGGTAGTGTGAGCAGAAGAGTGGTTCTGCACAAGTAACCAGAAACTAGCTGGGTATGCTGCAACTCGGATACTCTCTGAGACTTCTGATCATGCAGAATTCATCCAGCACCTCCACGTCCCCTCCTCTGGGTCGTATCTCTCAGCTGTGGCTGCGGTAGGGAGGTGAACGCTGGCCAGTGAGAATAGTTCTGTGCGGAGAGGGATCATTATAAAGCATGGATCAGCAGGTGAAAAGAATGTACCACTGTGTTCCTCATGGCTTGCCAGTTTGATACCTACATAAGAATAACAGTAGTGAGGTACAGATTTGATAAGAATGATGCCAGCATGTTTTTAAGGTAAGTCAGCGTATATCTTGACAACATTTGCTTTTAAGTTAAAAAGCACTTATAAAATAACCCAGATGTGCCTGACAAGGTGTTTTGCAGTTCTCTGTTTCTGAAAAGTAACACCAGTGTTAATGATTTCCAAATTCAGAGGCAGCTTCCAGAACTTTGATACAGATTTTAATGTGGCAAATGCACATGGAATATCTGTGTCTGTTGCATGTCTTTTCCAACTGCAGCAGCTGACAACCACCTCTGCTATGTAAGGGGGATGTTTTGAAGTACAAATATACTGAGAAGCCTCTGCCACCAGACATGTTAGTGAATCACAGTAGCTACTTCTCAAAATGTTCATCTCTTTGCCTCAATTATGTGTGTGCCTCCTTCCCCATGGAGTTGATCTGTGTATCGCAACCAGATTGCTCTTTCAAGCCCACCATTGACCATCACTGACAATGCCATGCACTATTGTAATTCTCCTAAACACAAGTATCAGCCTGGTGGTGTCCCAAGGGCTGATGGTTCCATCATCTGCAAGGTGACTGTCATTGTGTGGGGGAAAACTTGCCGTTTCTTCAGCCTAGAGAGCCACATGTTATCTAAGGACTGCTTGAAGGAAGATGTTACTGTGGCATCTGAAGTCTTTTCACTGGTTTACTGTTGATGGCAGCACAGTAAAATTCACAGTAGAGGACTGCTGCTTTCTCAGCCAAAAGAGTCAGCCGATGGCATTGGTACCTCAGCTCACATGAGCATGGTGGCAAAATACCTGTTTTTCTAGTCTGAAGTCCTAAATTTTTTAGTCTCTTCACCTGCTTGTGAGAGCTTATGTCAGATGTCAGCTGAAAAACACGTCTTGCCAGCAAGTGATTTCAGAATCAGATATTCCTACAGTCACCAATCACACAGTATTTCCTGCTTTGGCAGAACTGGGGTTTGGATAATTTTCTGACAAGTACTCTTAAGAACAGTCTTGCTTTGAACTTAATAGTCAATCTATGGATGTAGGGTCTTGCAGAATAGCATGAGCTGCCCTGAAGAGTCACTGTCTTGCTAAGCTCTCAAAGCAAGAAAATAGATGAATGAAAACCTTCAGATTTTGAGTAGTTCAGGAAAAGTAAGGGTAAACTAAAGAACATGGGTCTACTTCCTTGTGGATTATGTATGTGTGAGTAACAAAAACAAGTCGCAAAGTAAATAGAGACACAAGGGAGGGCCAGAATACTAGCTCTAATATCCACTATGGAAAATCATTATTCAAAATAATAAAACAGAATGAGATGGCACCAGCTTACCAGTGTAATAAAACTTCGAAGAAGAACCACGTTGCAGGAGGACTAGCCTTCCTGTGCAACAGATGGGGACAAATAATTAGCTTGGTGTCTATCACAGGCACATCCAATTGGAACTGGATTAGGAATTAACAGTTATCTTTCCCTCACTATGATAATCTACACAGTCCATACAGATTTCCATCCTCTTAAACTGTATCAACACCTTTGAGTCCCTGCTTGACTCTGGCTGCACTTCTAAATTGAAAGATACCTTCTCTTAGAGAGTGAAGAGTCAGTCTCATCATGATACACTAATAAGTCAAGGCCAACAGACCTGAAAATCCTGCAGTAATTTAGTCTACACCAGTATCATAAAGTTAATTTAAAGCCAACAATGATTAGTGTTTGATGTGGAACATAGCCAAGATGCATAGGCAGCAGTGAAGAGACTGGTATAATTAAAAGTAACAAAGACTGTAGAAAAAAGGGCTCCAAACTTTTCATCTTCTGCTGCAAAAACGTGGTAGTAATATAAACACCACAGCATTACTGCAGATCTCATGCTGTTCAAATACTCTTCTGATGCTTTCAGTCAAAAGTATTGCAAGTCATACATATATTTTGTTTTATTAGAAGACAGCAGTGTCACTACTGTAAGAATTCATATCTTAAAAATCAGGTTGAATCATTATGAGAACTTGTCATTTCTGACCCCACTACATGGATAAATCATCTTTACATTTTCATTTAGAGTACCTGCTTTGAAATCTTCAGTCCTAATGAGATAGATGATCTAACCTGCTTTATAGCACGTTGGTTTCTGCTCAGCAGCAGCTGCTCTTTTCTTTCTTTCAGCAGATTTGCCAGGGCTGTGGAAGAAATGACTCCCACTGCCATGGGTTTCTTTGTAACCATGAGAGCCTCCACAGAACTCAAACATAGCTTCCTTAAAAGTCTAAATGAAAGCTGACCAACATATGCATGGCAATAGCACACTGGGGGAAGGCCACAGGGAAGCAGCCTGATAAAAGCAGTAAGGCAAAGTAAGTGCATCTAGTGGGTTCCCATCCAACTTCTGTCATGCTTGGTCACAAGCTGTAGAAAAATGAGGCCTGTAACTGAGAATTCAGCATGAATCAGTGGTAACAAGTATCAAGGATCAATTGCTGTTCAGGACCAGCTGCAAGTTGCTGCCTTCAGGCTGGCGTAAGCTTTAAATCTTTTTGCCAAGGTTTCCTTGGTGCACTACACCACATGGGAGAAAAGTGTCCGTTTGTGGTGTTACATCAAACCAGTGCCCTGGTTTCACACTAACTTGAGCTCCTGCCAGTAGCCTGGGATATGTGCTGGATGGCAGTACCCACATGTCCATTTAGTGAGATTCCTTCTACATTCCGCAAGAAAAGCAATGTTTGCCATGCCAACTCTTATTCCCCATGGAAAAATACACCCCTCCATTTTACAATAACACTTCAGAATGTCAGTACCCACCTCTGCAGGCTCTTCATTAATCTCTTGAGGGTGAACCCCTTTAAAAACATGGCTTTATGTGTGCTTTCTACAGAATTTCCATTTCAAGAACCCACCACTATGTTATGCTGACTTTATTTTCCCTCATTTCAGCTCTAAATGAAACACTTCAGCTGTTAGCAGAAAAACAGCAGTTTCTTGGTGGCATAAGGAATCTGTGGGAGTGAAGGAAGCAAGACATGCCATATATAACATTCTTCATTAGTCTAGAGATCTTTCATCCAATATTGAGCAACATGATCATTTTTCCCCATGGCCTGACAAATACATCACCCTGCTCCTTGATCTAAGCAAACCTCCGAGACCAGTATTCCCCACTTGAGTTTCTAACACAAGAAACTTGTGGAACACACCACTTATTCCACAGCAGTGTCACCAACCCATCACTTCATCACTTTTTTCTTCTCCTTTTTTTTTTTTTTTTGCAACAAGAAGTGTCTGAAAAGTCTGATGTAAAGTGAAGAGGTGGCAGATAATATGGACTCAGGCATTGCAGCAAAAGGTCACAGTGAAGAGGAGGAAAGAAAGCTGAACCACACACACTAATTTCTTAGCAGAGGGAACTCAAAGGAGCTGAAAAACCACACAGCAACACAGAACTTAGTGCTAAAATGAAAAGAAAGTTAGAATTGTGTCAGCCCCATGACAAGCGTATTGTCAATAATGAAGTGTTCTTTCCTGAAGAAGAATTGCAGGCTGACACCAGAATACGTATGAAACAAGTTACAGTTTGTTTTTAAGACAGTCCTGGTTGTTTCTGCATGTTTTAATGAAAGCTTCATTCACTGCTCATGCTGGGAAGAGCTGTGGGAGGGAACCTCACTGCAGATACAGAAACAGTATAGCATCTTTACAACTCCAACCTGCACTGTCTGGTTTGCTGGACAGGTAAGAGACTTGCAAAGTGCTGTGGTCCTTGTGATTCCTGCCCTTTGCAGGAGCTTGAGGGCAAAAATATATGCAAACCCAACAAAAAACAAGAACCAACACAAGCATGTGCAACAGTTCAACAGAAAAAAATCAGAAATTCTCACCTTATCCACACAACCTGGTTTTAGTCACAGAAACTGGGCAGCATGCTCAAAAATCAAGTACAAAGGAATATAAATGGCCAGGCTTTGCCAAGCAGAAATGTCTACAATGTGGTCTTAGCCAGAGACACAAGCTGTCCAGCTCCCAAACTATTTGATTAATGAGCATTCTGAAAATAATAGCTTTTGAGCAATGCTTCTTTAAATTTGTTAGTGTCTCAAGCTTTTGCAAAATATGCAGGCATTCCATATTTAATTTTCAGACTGGCAGTGGCTTAATAGTGTTCAATTTACTCACAGATAAGTGCTCAACATTGTGCATCTCAGCATTTACGCTTGTATGCATCTACTGTTCATGGATTTTGTACAATCTCTATTTAAATTAGTAAGAAAGCATTCCTAAATGTGGCTGAATTTGTCAGATTGTTTGTCAAGTAGTTGTGGTACCATCGTCATAAAGGTTTCTGGAATGTTGGAGATATTTGGGACAGGAAGGTTAATTTAAATGGGTTCAAGGATTTAGATAGGGGGGAAAAAAAAGATTACTATTTTTCAGAATTGAGGCATCCATATTCAGCATTTGCAAAATGAAAGAAACATGGTATTTGAGCCAAAGCAACTTTTTATTTAAAAATGGAAGTTGAGTTAGAGTAACAGGGGGTTAAAAGATGTGGAGGCCAAACCAGAATCATGTGTTTCAATGCAACTTCAGTAATGCACCTTTGCATAGTTCAAAAGCTTTCCACTAATTTGCTTCGTGTATTTGTGGGATTTTATTATTTCTCAGATTCCCAGGCAGGTTTTCTGCTTATGTTTTGAGGTTTTTATCTGAGTCCAGAAAGCTTCTGGGTTTTTTAAGACTTCTGAAGAATTGTCATGAATTAGGAAACTGTCCTTACCTCTCAGCCTTAATTAGAAACCTATTTAGCCAGGGCCATGCTATGAGGATGAATTTCATTGCATTCCAACATGAAAGAAATAAGTTACCTGGTATCATGGTGACTTTTTGTTATTAAACTGATCATAAGCATGTGTAAGTATATGGTTATGATTCCTGCAGGAGTTTCATGGGCACCATCACATTGATGAACAACTGCTTTTCTCGATGCAGGTGCTTGTCTCTGTGTGTGCCCAGGCACCAGAGACATTGTTCAGTGGTAAAAAAAAATTCTACTATAATTTGCCTCATCAAAAATATTTTACACCATTTCTTTAGTTGACACATCCTCAGAAATGCTGCTGCTGTTATTTAGATCTACAATGTATGGTTCAGCTACTTATTTTGTTAAATATCCAGAAGAAATTACCTGAGAAATAATATGTTCCTGGTGCAGGAAGTTCCTGCACAGCTGTGTTTCAGTAATCCCACATCCATGGTGGCACCTGCTAAATAATTTATCTGGAGTTCTGCAGAGAGAAGAGGTTAATATGTAGCCAAGCACAAATAAACAGTCTTGGAGGCTTTGAGTGGTGCTTTGTGCAGAAACCTAGATAATGCCATGCTGGTCACATGTAATCACCTCTGGCATCTTCTATCCCTTTATGGATTGATTTTATGGATTGATCTTACAAGAGAGGAGGCAAGCTAAACAAAGGGTCAGCTACATATTTGAAATTTAATCCAGGGTCTGTAGCTCAATCACTGTTCTGCAAGGACGTTCCTTCTCAGGAATCACAGAATCATAGAGGTTGGAAGGGACCTCAAGAGATCATCAGGTCCAACCCCCCTGCCAAAGCAGGTTCCCTAGGACAGGTCACACAGCTAAGTGTCCAGAGAGGTCTTGAATATCTCCAGAGAAGGAGACTCCACAACCTCCCTGGGCAGCCTGTCCCAGGGCTCTGGCATCCTCACTGTGAAAAAGTTCTTTTGCATGTTGGTGTGGAACTTCCTGTGCTCCAACTTGAAGCCTGACTTCCACCACAGACCACAGTCTGCAGTTCTGAGCAAAGTACTCTTTGCCAGTGTTGTGGTTTAACCTCAGCGGAAAACTGAGGCCACAAAGGTCAGACCAAAAAGCCCCCCTACCTCTTTAAGAGGTGGAGGATGGGCGAACGAAGGAGCTGCAGAGCCAGAGGAAAAAAACCACAGGCTTTCAAGGTTAGGATAAGGATAGTTTACTAAACAACAGGGAAAAGTATGAAAACAACTAACTACAGTGCTATTATTATATACAGTGCAAACCTCTCACCACACTATGTCATTTGAGCCGTGCCCGAACCGATTCAGATTCAGATTCCCAAACGCAGCACTCCCTGAGCCCAGCACCCCCGAGCACCCCCCTCACCACCTCCTGCCACGCCGATCCCCGAAAAAGAGAGAGAGAGCAACCGGAACTCCCACACGCCTGCTCAGACCAGCACTTCCCGAGCCCAGCAGTTTCTGATAGGTCTGGAGTCTCCCCCGGAACTGGCACTGCGGCTGCCCAGACCGGGACTTACCGTGCCTGGGTCCAAAGTCGCCCCTGCAAAAGGGGGGGGGCAGCCTGTCGGATCATGATGCAATTGGTATGGAATACTCTCAGGGCTAACACAGCCTGCTGCTGGGCTGAACCCAGGACAGCCAGGTACCAACTTAAAGTGCTCATTTTGTTTGCATGGCTTGACAGATTCCAGGATTTCCTGGCTGTCAAATCACAGTAGATTGTTTAAACAACCTTGCTTCTGAATAGCCAAGTGTCTTGTTATGTTTCCCCTGAGGATTGTCAGTCTTCAGCATTGTAGATATTCACACTTTTGCCTCCTTTTCCCCATTAGCTTATCCATTCTGGGAGTGCAGGAGGGCTGTGTCATTTAGTATAAGAAAGATGCCATTCAGTGTAACAGCTTTTGGTCCTCTCCCATCCATACTGTTTGTCTTTCAGTCACAAAAGCCCTTGCATGTCAAATTTAAATTTAAAAATGCAAAAAAGGAGGCTCATTACCTTGCACTGTTTGGAAAACAAAAGCATTCAATGTTGATCCAAAACAATTTTTGGCACAGGAGGGGTTTATGTAGAGTGCTATCAAGCAGGAGCCCAAGTTCAGTCAGGCCTTCAGTATATATCCTGCGCCTGAAGTCTCTGATGGTTTGGTGTCTCTTGCATTGTGGCCACCACAGAGGAGACAGGACAGGGGCAGTCTGAAGCACAGTTGTTGTTACACACATGAGAGGAGAAACTCTGCTTTAAAAATATCAGCTGTTGGCTTGCCTCAGGCAATGATTTCCTATTTGTGCACTATCACTGAGCTGCTCAAAGAACTCCTCCCCCTCACATTATATTTTAATCTTGTTTAAATTGTGATATATATTCAGAGATACTTCTGCATTCATTGTGTTTCCTGTCCTGCTTTCAGAAAAAACATTTTTCCACTGTTCTTGGTGAATGAGGATGGCAAAGTATGAGGGCCACTTGCTTTGGTAGAATAGCAGCCATTGCTCAAACAGTTTTATTTTTTTGATCATTGTGCACACTTACATTGGGATTTCCTTATTGTCCTGAATTGTTTTCTACAGTTTTCTTTAATATAATAGCCTGGGTGCCATAGCTCTGAACCAGATAAATTGTTGGTATAGTGTCATCCTGAAAGAGGTATAGCAACGAAAGCATCCAGCCCATACTTGCATGTGAGATAAAAATATTGTGTTAATAGCTCTGGAAAAGAATTGTGATACTCTTTTTGCTATCATTTCAAATGCATTTGGAATGAAGAGGCACAGTATTGGAAAAATCAGCCTGCAACGCATAAAGATGCATCACCATCCTTCTTGCTTTTGAGATGCAGTTAGTAAAAAATACAGAAAGCCTAAAGGAAGAATAAAGGCTACTGAACAACAACAACAAAAAATCAGCAGTGAGTGAAAACTCACATAACCATTCTTGACAGCTGCAATTACCTTTGGCCTGCAGCTGGTCATGAGACTGGCAGATACCAGCTGGGCAAAGTGTGCCAAGAGACATACAGAGCAGCCAGACAGAAGAGTTCTGGAGCACCTCTGAAGCGGATCTGACAGCCCTGCTCTTCTGTGCCTGCTCAGCGAGGAACATACGTCGTGACTTTCAGCATTATATTCCATGGCTGAGTCGGGCAGCCTGAACCCTTTGTAAGAGGCAATTGATACTGGTTGTAGAGAACAAACTCCTGGCTGGGCAGAGCTGGCTGCAGAGTCTTCAGTGAGATTTTGCTTCAGTCCTTTCCCATCTTGGTAGAAGTCCTGCTTTAACCTCTTAATAAGTAATAGGAGGCATCACTGTGGTGAGCAAGGCCAGCATATGATGGGAAAATTCAGTTTCTCTATGAGAAGCTCTCTTAGGCAGTAACTAGCCAACTTATACCACTTTGCTTTTAAAGAAGCTTCCCTGTAATCACATATTTGATCTATGGGTCTATTAGTCATGGACCAATTGTTGTGCTGTGAAGTCATCTAAATGAGAAAATAAAACAGCAACATCCAAGAAACAAATCTCTTTCTGTAAATAATCCAGATTTCATTGTACAGGGAGTAAACAGGTTGCTTTCCATATGACTGGGAATATTGGTACTTCTAAAGATGCTACAGAGATCCATGAAGTCTGAAATGTGTGTAATTGGAGTTAACTACATAAATGCCTTCATCCATCTGGAACGATAGACCTGAATTCCACTTTCAGTTAGGCAAATTGCCTACTCTACTTGCACACATAGCCACTTTTTGCAAATATATATACACACATATATTGTGCATTGCAAGACAATTGAAGACAAACTTGAGAATTAAGAGACTGAGCTTCAGATCTGAAGAGATTAAATGGAATCAAGCCTCCTTAGTGATGAAATAAATGAACAAAAAATGGAATCTTGAAAAAACTGCTGGCAAGAGAAGTCTGGAGCTTGAGGTTTATTACATTATTTGTGCATACAGAAGCTTTGTATTATTTTCTCATTTTGTTGTTCTACTAGAAAATCAGCATTTTATTTTTGTACTTCTGTTAGAAACAGTAATTTCCATTAGAAAATAGCTCTTAGAAAATTTTATTACAGATTGACAGAGAGAATGGGATATTCACTAAATTTGAGGAAAAACAAGAGTTTTCATGGTTTTTTCTTATTAATTTTTGTTCAGCCTAATCTAATTTCTCAGCCAATTTAGACTTCTTAGATTTCTTAGATTATTTCACAGTGGGTCTGGGTGACTTCCTTGATCTAGCTGGAGAATAAGTTATTTTCCCAGTAATCCCACGGCCTTCAAATAAGGAACTGCTCACCCATGGGACTGCAGCAGGGGGGTGAGCTTGTGCAGTCAGCGCTGTTACACAGCCTGCTTTCTCTCTCCTGCAGTCCGAGATGCTGTGCTAGGGAGAGCTGGCATTTAAATCTTCTCAGCAATAGATCCCTTTTCTGCAGCTGGCGTTGATAGCCCAATCCTAACACCATATTTATGTGACTTCTCATGAAATTTGGTGGTTTTTCTTTGTGATTTTTTTTGTTTGTTTTTTGTTGTTATTAACGAGTTTGATACCAGTTTTGTTACTTTGTTTTTGCAGGGAGTTCCAGCTGGGACTATATTTCACACTTAATGGCTGAAAGCTTGAAAGATCTCTGGTTTACACGGGAAGGATGTAAAGGGTGTTTACTGCAAGTCCTCTTGGAATATTTTTTCTGACTATAACCATCTTCTTTCTATTTTTTCTGCAGGTTTCACATGATTTTGCAATCAATTTCAATGAAGACAACCCAGAATGCGCAGGTAACACGTCAGGACAGACTGCCATTATTTCTGCCCTATGCAAAATGTGCTTTCTATTTTGTTGTATCCCCTGAGTGTCGCTCAAAGTGGTTTTTAGAGAAAGCAGGCAGCAGTTTCAAACCCTGGCAGACTCCAGCCATTAGGCTGAGCTTGAGAAAATGCCACACATGAACATCCTGAACAATAGGCTCCTTTGAAAGTACACCACGTCGGACATTCAGCTTCATGTTGGACATTCAGAACTTCTCTGAATCACTAGCATTTCTGAGAACTAAAGCCATGTTTTCTAGATTCATTCTGGATCTTCAGCCACAGCAACATCAGAGGTTGTGCAGCTAAGAAGGGCAGGACATGTGCACCTCTGCATTCGAAGAGTCCCTCTGTGTAAAGCCAGTTCTTTGGCCAGACCTATAGCAACAGTAGTCTGCTGCAAGTCAGCCCAGCGATGGCCAGCACTAGTGGGCTGGGGCAGCAGCTGAGGGCTCCTGGAATAGAAGGAAGCATACTTTCATGACAGCGAACGCAGCAAGAAGCTGTTTTAGGACAGTGTAGGACATTGGCGTGTTCTAGCAAGTCACTCATTTGTGGGTAGTCAGAGGCCAGGCTCAGGTAGCAGATTTTGCTGTATATCTTCTGTTTGTTAGTGAGGTCTGCAGTGACCCAGGCTGCAGATTCACACATTTTGTAAAAGATGAGATTAACAGGACAGTCTCTAAGCACTCTAACAGGTGATGCCAGACTAACACTTTATGCAAGAGTCTTGGTCAGATGATCATTGCTGTCTGAAGTCCACAGGTGGTTATTTTTCCTTACCCTTCTCTACTTTCCAAGCACTAAAATGGGTGTTTCTAAATGCTCTTCCTGTTCAAATTTTCTACATGCTTCTTTCAGTCTTCCTCAGGAGTATTAGTTCAGGCGTGATCAGCAAAATATGTTCAGGATGAGAATTAAGATGACAAGAAATGAAGTGAGGAAAAGAGGACAAGCCATTCAAGGGAAAGAGACATTAAAAGAATTCAGACTTCATGCATCTTAAATGCAAGACCTCTGTTTTCGGATCAGTGGGCATTCCTGCTTGTTGTTGCATTTGGATTGCTGGACTACCCCAGACTCCGCAGGTCATGTGGTCATATGCTTGAAATGTAATTGCACATAAGTCCTAGACCTGCTTGATGCATTCACAAAGCTGTTTACATTGGTTTTATGGGGTTAAAAGAAGCTGAAATTACACATGTGCATCTAGATGTGCCTGTAAGCTTGTGAGCCAGCTTGCAGTTTTGATTTTAGTAACACTGAGAGAGTGGGATTGAGGTTGGGGAGCAAAACAAACCTCTGAATTTTGTCTGGACCATCATATTTTAGAATGTCGTCAGCTTGCCTGCTTTCAAACACAGACATGCTGGCCTCTGATCTATTTAAAACATCTCAGTTAACAATGATCAGCATTAGGTGATAGCATATTATGCATGTAGTGCTCGAATATAGCTTTGTTTACCAGTCCAAATGCAGGAATGAAAGAAAAAAAAAGCTCTAGCCCTCTGTGCAAAGAAGACGGGTTTTATTCCCCCTTTGACACCTCTTTTGAGTCCAAGGCTAATTCTTTTATCATGCTGACATCGTTATATAATGATTTGTATTGATTGACTGCTATTTGAAAAGGCTATTTCATCTATATAGTGTCAGCAGAAGGTCAGAGGTTGGACAGACAATCCCTCTGCAAGTAAAGAGCTTACTACTCATGCCATGCTATCTATGCAACATAAAATGTAACAATGGAAATGAGAGAAGGTTAAAAAAAAAAGGAAGGAGCTGATCTAGAGGCTTTACACTGGCTTATGACACTTAATATTTGTTATGTATTTAAACTTCATTTGGGTATTTGTGTTGATTCAGTCCCCTGATAAGTTAACATAAAGAAGGCATAAAAAGATGGTTGTGGCACGAAAGAAGGCCAGTGAAGAAATTTTGCAGCACTTGCATCTATGAGATATAAAAAGCACTTTTTTATCCTAAATGATACCATTTAAAATAATAGCCATCTGGATGAAAGCAAGAAAAGGAGACAGATCAGAAAATGTGTTGTTTGATCATCTGCTGCAGCTTGCTCATCACCTGCCCGTCACGGATGCTTGATCATTTCCTACTGTCAATTGTTCTGCAATGTTTTCTAGCTCTTCTCACTGTATTAGGTGACACAGAGAGCAGTAACACCAGCGTATCATGTGAAGAGAGGATGCAAGAGTGAGAAGGAGATAAAGTGCTTAGTGACCACATTATTTTTTCTTGGACTATTTAGCCTACTTGCCAGAAACCAAAGGAAAATTGCTGAAGAGTATGTTGCTTTAAGCCAAGAAACAGAAGTTGGATCCAATATAAAATATGTCTAATTTGCTTTTGAGGAATTAAATCCCTTTCTTTGTGGAAGTAGTAAAGATTCACTGGTGCAAGGTAATGTGAAGCATCATGCTACAATGAATAACGACCGTTAATTGATATGAAGACCACTGGGATTCATGGAAAACGGATATCCTCACCTTTCTTCCCTCATGATCATTTCCATTCTTGAAAATATTAGTATTTTTAGCCTTATAATTAGTATATTTATAGCATATTGTATTTACAGTCTTATACTATTTAGCCTTTATTGTCTGAGGAGGAAAGTGACAACCGCTAACATGAATTAATGCTTCTACACATGCATGCATTTTGTATGCATCTTAAATACATATATACATGTGCATGCATTGTACTTCAACACAGCTATTGAAAGCAGATTCCAATTAAAAATGTAGAGAGTTGAATTGTGAAGAAAAATGCACATAGTCTCTCCCTAAAATAAAGGAGTCCAAGAAAAGTAACTTATGAAGCCACTCACATATCCTGTTGAATTTGAATATATGAGGGCAGTAGATATTTCTACAACATATTAATCTGAGATAGCAAACAAAATATCTTTCTAGAACATGTTTCTTTCAAAGATGAAAGAAACTTTCTGACAGAAACCACGCTAAAGCCGCGTGGAATGCAGGGAGTAAGGTTTATCTCATACTATTTTAATGCACAGGGGGAAAAAACCCCTATAGTGTATCTTGTCATCATTTTAGGGAAGATTTATGAGGCCTTCATGCAAGATCAGTAAGTATACGTAATGAAATCCTTAGCAGGTTTAAAATTGGAAGTTAACAAAAGGTCAGTTTTGCAATATGTGGCGTAGACACTGGAATTGCCAAGGGAAATTTTGTAACATTACATTTTAGCCACTCACAGCTGTAGTTGGAGCGTGTTCCTTTGTCTGTGAGCACAGCAATGGAAAAATATGCTTGGAACTATCAAATATAGAGAGAAAACTGTGCCCTCCACCATTTTTTCATAGGAGGTTCAGGTGTACCATTGTAAAGCTACTTCAGCTCCCTGTGATGTGTTAGCAGCGGGTCTTTCACACATATATCCTGTAAACATGGTTGAGTAAAACCTCATGCGTGAGGTAGTCTCAGCGCAAACTGAAACTGGCTTAGGTTCTTACTGAAGTCAATTCCTTCTTTAGCATCCTTGACAAAGCTCTTCAGTCTATCACTTTCTTCCCAACTTTAGACCTCTAATCGTTTAGGTCTGGTACGCTGGGAGTTCTGAATGCAGAGGTTAATGTGCATCTCTTCAAGAAATCCTTCTTCTCAATGATTGAAAACACCAATTTCCATTCTGTGATCTGTCAAGTGTGTCAGCAGAAGTCTGTTCTCCCTCGCCTGGCTATATATCCTGAAATGAAAAAGCCAAAAATAGCTAGTTCTCCATCAAAACTTCTTGACTAGAGCTCATTTTTCTGTAGACTGTAAAGCGTCCTGTTTCTTCCAAGATTTCACAGCTTTTGGTGATTGTTGAATTCAGCCTGTGAGCAATTATGCAAATTCACCCTGAAAAATTATTTTCTTGGCACAGGGCAGTCAGGTATTTGAAAAGATGTTTGAATTCCTTGACAGTTCTAGGTTGTAAGTACAAAAGGGCAAATACGTTGGTAACTACCATGATAAACAGAAATAAATATTTATCTGAAGAGGAGGAGAGAGAAGCATTGAAGTGTTTTTAATTTGTGTCTACCCTTTTAGCATGAATCTTAGCTGATGATCAGGAAGTGATCACATACTTGAACTTGAGAAGGATGGGAGCTATGGCATTATAAGCTGATTCCTGGAAAACAGACATTAAAACTGCTGGGAAGGAGAAGCACGGTATCATGAATTATATATTACAAACTGGATTCAAGGCAGCTATAGACAGCTTCTTGGAAATTATCTGAAGTTGTTAGTCCTTGCTAATCATGTGTTATTTTGAATTTATTCATTAAGAACCTGCCTTTTCTTTACGTTTTAAGCAAGAATGATATTGGTGATGTGCTCCACGTTAATTTGCATTTTGTGTGGCTTCTCATGCCAGGAATACAAGGTGTTGTGGAGGCTTATCAGAGCTGCCTTCCCAAGCTGCAGCTGTATGGGCCGACAAACATTGCTCCCATCATCCAGAAGGTGGCAAAATCAGCATCAGAGGAAACCAATACCAAGGAGGCCTCGGTAAGGGGGTAATTATGTGCTTGGCTGTCTCTCCTCTCATGATGGGCCTCTTGAGACCATCAAAACACGGCCTTTTCATGTATGTGAATCATACCTTCAGTTTTCACTAACTGCCTTCACAGGAGGCAGCTTCAGTCTGTGCCAGCTGGAGCGGTGCATCTAGCCTTTATAGCTTTGATAGTCACAACTTTAAACTCTTCCCCCACTGTTCTGTTTCCTGCTTTTAGAACTGTTTTACTGTAACAAACCCAGTTCTTCACTGCAGAAACACAAATGGCACCAGTAAAGGTTATAAAAATTTAGGGGAAAAGCCCTAAAGTGTTGATCATACAAGCAGATGAGTTCAAATGTTTCCCTACACCAAATTTCAAGTAGGAATCTTTTTGTTCAACCATTCATTTGACAACTGTAGTGATGCTGTTACTAACATGGAGTATCTCATGCCTTTTGGAAATCAGAATGCAAGTCTGCTAGCCTAAATCTGATACAAAAACCCATGTCAGATTTCTTGAGCTAGAAGACTTAAATATAAATCACATTTTAAATGTGTGTCTTTGAAACGCATTAGGTTTATCTCTCTCCTGGCTTACAGACAGAAGAAAAGAAAGGGAGAATGAAAGAATTTGAGACAGTATGTGAGGCCTGAAACCTTTACAAAAACAGTTCTCTGGGAGTAAAGGATGTAAGAGAGAGCTTGTACATTGCAGTAAGAAAGGCGCTATGTATAAGAACAGATTAGATCTGTACATTGCGATGCACCTCGTCACCCAGGTCTAGAGCTTTCTTCATTCTTCTAGACGTAGGCTTCCCATCTTTCTGTTTCAAAAGCAAATTAATTTCTAGCCTGGGTCTTCACAATAAAGTTTTCTGCCTGCATGTTTTGTTTTGTTCATGGCAGGAGGTGATGAACAAAACACTTTGAGTTTATATAACTGTGTATACATAAACTTTAATGATGTTTAGTGCGCTGGTATTGCTTGCACAGAGTGACAAAATTCTATGACCTGCTCATTTTTCTAATAGTTCGCTAAATGACTCCAGCTGCCTAACAATTCATAAAAGATCCAAGTGAGAGTCATTCTTCCCCATTGCCAAGTGAAGATACGTCATAGCCCACAATCCCAGTTCAGTGGGCTTTAGAGTTTTGGGGTGGAAAATATGACAGTTGCACAAAATTGCCTTCTCTCCTTTAGAGAATGAGAAAACCTGTCTTCAGGGTTCTGTATGAAGTGTTTGAAGACGGATATATTCCTCCCTGCACATGCCCTTGCTCTCCTCAGGGACCCCATTACTCTGCAGAACGCTGCAGACCTACTGCGGAGCGGTGCTTCTCCCATAGGCAGCAGTGGGTCACCCTCCAGTTTGCAGACGGCTGCGCCCATCCCACTTGCCTGTTAGCAAAGCTCCTCTGCAAAGTGCTGTCATAACCTCCCTGACAGCTCCGCTACAGCCTCGTAACGCTTCGATACCCCATTCCTCCCTGACTCCCACTGGTTCCCAGAGGGGAAAAAAAATGTAATCAGAAACTGTCAGCAGAAGAGATTGTGCAGCAGATGGAAAATAGGGCTAGTGAGGATCTCAGGACTATTCCAGACTTCACAGCCAAAGCCAAGATGCTCCTAGCCCTAGCAGCTAGAAACCCCCTTTCCTACAGTGTGCATCCCTTGGCTCCCTCCAGCTCCTGGGAATGAATTGAACTACAGCTAAACTCCAGAAGAGGAGAAATTAGTAGCTGAGAGATTTGGATGGGAAAACACACCTAACTTTGAGTCACTATAAAGGCTTTTTTTCTATTTAAAGACCCATGAGTGAGTTACCACAAACACTTCTACACTGGAAAAGGGCAAGCAGCTTTGGAAGGTTAACTAATGATACAATTTTTCACTTCTTGTCCAATATCTTCAGCAATATTTCATCTTGCTGATTCTGACGGATGGCGTCATCACAGACATGGCTGACACCAGAGAGGCCATTGTCCACGCCTCTCACCTTCCCATGTCAGTCATTATCGTCGGGGTGGGGAACGCCGATTTTAGTGACATGCAGATGCTGGATGGCGATGATGGGATCCTGAGGTCTCCTAAGGGCGAGCCTGTGCTTCGAGACATTGTCCAGTTTGTGCCGTTTAGGAACTTCAAACATGTAAGCTGACTTTTCCGTCCATTCCACAGAAGGGTGAATGTATACATAACATATAGTGAATGGTCCGTGGAGCTGGGCCTAAATTGGGAGGGGCACGAAGTGTTTAGTAATCTGTGGCATTGCTGTGTCAGAAATGGCAAAATAATATAACCAATACAGAATAAAATGTGCTCCATTACTGAGGTGGTATGGGTGGGGAAAGAAAAGATGGGGCAGAATCGATGTGCTTCTTGTCATGCCAGTCCTTACCTCCATTTTCTCCCTCATTTTAGTTTGGCTGCCCTCCCTGATTTATTTTTCCTGGTGTCTCTTTTCTGTTCTCTTTGCATCTAATCTATTAGGACTACTGTATTCTCCTTTCCATCCCTTCATTTCCACAGGCAGCTGAAATAGCTGTGGGTTTGTACTGACAGTGTTCCCCAGGAGGATGTTGCCTTATTGAATTTTAGATCTCCAAGTTCTCAAAGGCAGGACTATCGACCCACAGCATCCTGGTTGCCTCCAAACCCTTTAGCCAAATTCTGTAGAAGAATATATCCAAGGAAGTGCAGTTACTAAGAACTGTATGCTGTTTCTGTATGGTGTAGGAGACACTCTGTAGAAGAAGAAGAAGGAAGAGACACAGCATTAAACTGATAAATTTTAAATAATCCCATGTATTTTTTTTCTTCCATTATCTGCCCCACATTGCAGTATCTGGCCCAGGGAATTTTTCAGAAGCTGGGCAGAGACACTGTTAATCCACAGAAGGAGCTTTCCCACAAACAGCCTGGTTTTTCAGGGCTCTTTTCATAGAACAGAATCATATAATTGTTTAGACTGGGAAAGACTATTAAGATCATCGTGTCCAACTGTTAACTGAACAGTGCCAAGTTCACCACTAGACCATGTCCCCGAGCACCATATCTACACATCTTCTAAGTACTTCTAGGGATGGTGACTCAACCACCTCCGTGAGCAGCCTCTTCCAGGTAATGACAACCCTTTTGCTGAAGAAAGTTTTACTAATATCCAATCTAAACCAAGTGCAACTTGAGGCCATTTCCTCTTGTCCTGTTACCCCCATCTGGCTAGAACCTCCTTCAGGTAGTTGTAGAGAACGAAAAGGTTTCCCCTTAGCCTCCTTTTCTCCAGGGTAAACAAACCCAGTTCCCTCAGCTGCTCCTTATATGACTTGTGCCCTAGACTCTTTATCAGCTTTGTTGCTCTTTGGATATTCTCCAGCACCTCAATGTCCTGGTACTGAGGGCCCAAAACTGAACATGTATTTGAATGCTGAGCACTTTGTACTCACTAGTGCTGAGTGTAGGGGTGAAATCACTTCCCAAGTACTGCTGAACACACTGTGATACAAGCCTGGATGTTGTTAGCCTCCTTGGACACCTGGGCACACTGCCAGCTCATCTTCAGCTCTGTCAACCAACAGCCTCAGGTACTTTTCTGCAAGGCAGCTTTTGGGTTCTTGTGACCCACATGCAGGACTCTGCACTGAGCCTTGTTGAACCTCATACAGTTGGCCTTGGCCCATCGATCCAGCCTGTCCAGAGCCCCTCATCTAAATCATTGATAAAGTTATTAGAGAACTGGCCCCAGTACTGAGCCCTGCAGAACAACACTTGCGATCAGCTGCCAACCAGATTGAACACCATTCACAACTCTTCTTCAGGCCCAGCCATCCAGCCAGGTTTTTACCCAGTAAAGAGTCCATCCATCCAAGCCATGAGCAGTCAGTTTCTCCAGGACAATACTCTGGGAAGTGGTGTCACAGGCTTTACTAACATCCAGGTAGACAACATCCACATCCAATATCCACTAAGCAGGTCACTTTCTCATAGAAGGAGATCAGGTTAGTCAAACAGGACCTGCCTTTCATAAACCTATCCTGACTGGGCCTGATGACCTGGTTGTCCTGTATATTCTGAATGATGGCATTGAAGATTATCTGCTCCATAATCTTCCTCAGCACCAAAGTCAGACTGACAGGCCAGTATTTCCCTGGATCCTTCTTCCAGCCTTTCTTGTAGAGGAGCATCATATTTGCTAACCTTCAGTCAATTGAGACCTTTCCAGTTAGCCAGGAATGCTGATAAACGATGGAAAGTGGCTTGGTGAAGGCTTCAACCATCTCCCTAAGTATCCTCAGGTGGATCCCATCCAGTCCCATAGACTTGTGTGTCTAAGTGGTGTAGCAGGATGTTAACCATTTCCCCTTGGATTATGGGGGCTTCATTCAGTTCCCCATTTCTGTCTCCCAGTTCAGATAGCTGGGTAGGAAGAGAAAAACTAGTCTTCTTATTAAAAGCCAAAGAAGACATTAAGTAACAGCATTTTTCTCATCCTTTGTCACTGCTTCCCCCACAGCCAATAGAGGATGGAGAGTGTCCTTTGCCCTCCTTTTGTTGCTAATACATTTACAAAAACATTTTTTATTGTCTTTTATAGCAGTACCCGGGTTAAGTTCTATCTGGGCTTTGGCCCTTCTAATTTTCTCCCTGCATAGACTAACAACATCTCTGTAGTCCCTCTGATTTGCCTGCCCCTTCTTCCAAAGCTCATAAACTCTCAATTTTTCCCAATTTCCAGCCAAAGCTCTCTGTTAAGAGAGGCTGGCCTTCTTCCTCATCAGCTTAACTTTCTGCACATGGGGATGGCTTGCTCCTGTGCCTTTAAAGTTTCCTCCTTGAAGAATGCCCAGTCTTCCTGGACTCCTTTCAGGACTGTCTCCCAAAGGAATCTGTCACCTGGGCTCCTAAACTGGCCAATGTCTGCCCTCTGGAAGTCCTAGGCACCTTCCTCTGCCCTTACTTTCTCAAGAATCAAAACCCTGCCATTTCATGATTCCTGTGCCTAAGACAACCTCCAACAATCAGAGTGCCCACAAGTCCTGCTCCATTCATGAACTACAGGTCCAGTGGGATGCCTTCCCTAAGTTGGCTCGCTCATCAGCTGTGTCAGGAAGCTGTCTTCCATGCACTCCAGGGAGCTCCTAGACTGTTTCAGCTCTTTTCAGCTCCTGGACTGTTACGGCTCTTTGCTGTATCTTGTGCTGTGTTTTCTTCCATATGGAGGCCTAAAGTGGCTGTTGTGTTCCTCTGCGATACTGATCAAAGCCCTTTCTTTCTGTTTCTACATCCCTCTCTCCCTTCCTTCCCCTCATTCCTTCTACTACATTTAAGTGGTTCTTTGGAATGGTTTGGTTTGGGTTTTTTTTCCTTACCCCAGTGTCCTTCAAACCTCCAGACACCTTCAAATTTGATTTGAAATTTTCTTTCCTCACATCGTAACTGACTTATTCTCCCCATGGGATTGTCCTTTCCAATCTGCTCTCATACACTAGTGACCCTTAGATCTGGTTTTGCCACACAGAAGTTTTCAGTTCTGGGTCAGTCTGCATATGGGTCTCCAGTGCTTACATTTGTTTAGTTTTTCTAGGCTTTTTATTGCCACAGAACACTTTTTTTCTTTATACTGTTTCCAAAATATCTTCATTTTATTTTCTTCTCATGGGTTGCTCTTTCATTCTCTCTTCAAAATACAACTCTCTCATATTTGTCTTAGAACTCAACACCCTTCCTTCTTTTCCAAATCCTCCTAGAGGAGTCAGAGAAAGAGACATGTTCCTCTTTCCCCTCTACCTCTATGTAAAGAATGGATCCTCATAAGAGGTACAACTCATCTTGTGCTATCAGTTTGGTGACACCGTGCCAGATGGCTGCAGATTTGTCACTGAATTTTAGCTACATACATTTCTATGTTGACAGTGCCACACAGTCACCTATCTGCTGGAACAAAGTATGAGCATGACCTGCTCATAGCCCACGATTCTCCTTCATCAGATAATCACAAGCACATAGTGCTGCACTGTACTGTTGTAAAAGTGTTGAGAGGCAAGTTATTTATGGGCTAGTGCTGGACCTACTTTCAATTAGTTGAAAATATGTTTCTGCAAGGAACTGGCAAAACCAGCTGCATTTGTTATTTTTAGTTTCACGTTGTGATTTTATAACAAAGTTGAAATAATCCTTGATTGAACAGATTAATGCTGACAGTTGCAGTTCTGGGCACTGAATATATTGTGCCTCTGGTGTTGACTTGTGAGTGATTCTATGTGTGATTTTAATTGCTAGCATTGGTCAAACGACAAGTGTGCATTATTTTTAGCTGGTTTAGATTAACTTTCCCAGTACTGGGAGACGATAGCAATCTAAAAAATTTATTGCTCTTGTTAAATAGTGATATTTTTCTCCTCCTTTCTCTTGTAGCAGAGATAATATAGATATAGAGATAGATCATGTATTTGCCATATCAGAAAAGTCAATATATCTTATGCAACTTGATATTTAGTCTGTTTATAGTGATCTTTCAGCCTTTCAACAAATGTCAGTGTAATGGATGAATGCCCACAACAATAGCCACTTCTAGTTGAATTTCTTTATTGTCATATCCCCAATAATATATCTCTCTCTCTGTGAACAAAGTGACTTTCACAGCTATCTTCCTTACTTATCCTTAGCACAAGCAAAAAACCCAACATTCCTTTTGCATCAGCTAGAGAAATAACAGCTCATGGTAGAAATGAATGTGATGTTTTGATTCAAACTTATTTTTCCCCCCAGAAAATTCTAAATTTAACCCATTTGGAAAACATTTTTGTCAGACCAGTTCTGATGGTACACAGTAATTACCATAAAATTAGTGTATTACATTTAAGAGCTTTAAGTATAAGATTTATTTAGTTAAAAATCGCATCCCTTTTGTCAATGTACGTGTGTTTAGCTTTGGTACGTTGAAAGGTCAATTATTAATTAAAAAAAAAAAAGTTGAGGCATCTTTTTAAAAAGACTACAAATCAAATTATATAAGACTTATAGACTTCTGTGATAAATCAAGTATTTATTTATGCCTAAATCCATATTACCTCTATTACTGTCAGAAGGAGGGAATAAAATGTTATTTGTGAGCAATTATGTTTTATTTTGCTGGAATGGTAAACCAAAACTCATTTGGAGTCAACCCAAACAATTTTCTTTTTCATTACTTCAATTCTCAGGCCACCACGGAATTCAAACTGTCATATCAAAAATGAGAGATCAAAAATATAATGTATCCAAAAGCTGCCCCTGTGAAAAAACTGAAAGGAGGGAGAAGGAAGTAGCAAAAATAACCAATGTAGTGAATCCCTTCTATTTTATAAGTTTGGCTTCAGAGAAAGTTCTGATCCTGCACAGCACTCATACAGGCATTTAGCACATTTTAATTTGTTATAATATTTCACATACCTAAAATCTCATACAGGACTGCAATGTTTTATTGACCCTGTGTCTACCCAGTGTAGACAGACATTTTTATTACAGAGGTTTCATCTCCTACATGGTATCAGAAGTACTTCAGTAAAGCATCTTCATTTTTTACTATCTTTTAAAGAATTACTTTGAAGATATCAAAATAACAATAGTAATAATAATAATAATAGTGGTGATTCTTGCAAATCCTGTAGTTGCAGGGACTTGATAAAATCAAGGTAACCATTACTGTTTAAAAAAATAAGGCCCATTGTATAGTGGGTGACATGCCATTCACTACAGGGGAACACAACAAACAAAGGGAAAATACTTTCCCTGAACCCAAGTGAATGTCTTCTCTTTATAATTACAACCACCCCAGCAACGTGAGTGTCCTTCACCTGAAACTGTGGACCGGTAATGTTCACAATCACTTAAATGCAGTTGAAGAAAATAACCTGTCTCACTCTGTTCAGTAATATTTTAAGAGCTGAAATTCTGTCTTTAGGATACGTGATATATTAACCATGCACAAATCTGATGCCACAGGTAGATCGTATTCTGCTCTGCGTTGTATTTCATCATAAAGGCTAACAACTCTGACCTAATAACAGATACATCACAAATAAGTGTGGAAAGCACCCCTCTCAGCCACTGCAAGGAGCAATGTTTTCCACTATGCATTGCAATTAAAGATGAAGCATGGTGAAGCTATGGAACTGATCGACAGTCATTTGTAATTTACACCAATTTTCATCATAGGGGATTATTTTCCGGCTATGCTCGCTGATCTGATTGTTGAGTGGTAACCATGAGTTGAGAACTATTCATCTTGAGGGGTTTACTGATAGGATGCTCTTTAGGCATAGCAGCTAAGCAGTGGAGAAAGCATTACAGTACATTAATGTTCCTACCATCTGTGTTAAAAACCAAGTGAAGGTAACCCATACTAAGCACTGCTGAACTGGGGCTCAGTTTTAGCTCAGAAGTGAGTAGGTCTGATTCTTACTGATGCAAATGCTGCTTTACACCATCTAGTCTAGAAGTAAGAGTGCTTTACCACCACAAAAGCACATGAGGTACAGGTGGCCCAAACTGTCAGACAGGAAATCACCCCTAACTTTGGTTTTGGGATGCTCCCGGCTAGGAAGACTCCCAGGACCAAAAGGTATCGCCAGCATGATGAAACTCTGTAAGGCAAGAGATACCCGCGTTCAGACTGAAGCACGGAGTCAAGGCAGCTGGCCCAGGGCACCTCTGTGTGGGGCACAGAGCCTGTGAGCCCGTGGGCACGGTGAACGTGCTTGCTGAAACCTCAGCAAAAGGCTTCACACACACACGCTGGGTGAGGAGGAGCGCACAGCTCGGTTGACTCCTCCAGTGGCAGTGATTGAGCTGTGAATCTGAGCCCTGCCAGAGCCTGCTCTGGAGGGCTGACCTGTCATTCAGGAAGAATGGATACAGTGTCAGGAGAGAGAGAAGCGGCAAGAGGAGGATGATGCAGAGAGATGATGAGCGTTGGCCCAGTTTTCAGACGAGTGGACTACACGTGATTCAGAGAAGCTGTGGTGGCAAGTGCTCCTCTCATCATTACAGATGGAGCAGAGTGAAATTTCCTGATTGCTAGGGCTTGTGTGCACAGCCATGGCACGGGAGTCTTCTCCCACTCTGCTTCTTACCCTTTATGTAGGGTTGTAGAAGATAGCACAGAGGCAGGCTAAGGTACATACAGCTTTGGCATCCTGGGAAGGAGATTTAAAAAAAACCAGTAATTCTCACTAGCAACATAGAAATCGGGCATCTGTCTGACCCTAAGGGGTATTTTGTGCTGATCTCAATGGAAACAAAGAAAGAGTGGTGAGGTGCTGGAACAGGCTGCCCAGAGAGGTGGTGGATGCCCCGTCCCTGGAAGCGTTCAAGGCCAGGTTGGATGGGGCCCTGGGCAACCTTGTGTAGATCCAGGCCTGAGGTTGGTGGCCCTGCCTGTGGCAGGCAGGTTGGAGCTTTATGATCCTCGGGGTCCCTTCCAACCCTTGCCATTCTATGATTCTATGAACAGGGCCACTGTGGAAAACCATGCATTTCACTTTGGAGGATTAAAATAAATGGGAGCTGATACTGTGTAACACCTGAGAACAGTTGTTGAGCTGTCGCCCGAAGTACAGGCTCCTTTTGCCAGTTGGTTCATGCAGAAATGTTCCAGTCTTTTTTGTCTGCACAAATATTTTGGTAGGGGGGAAATGCAGTTCATTTGTTGCTACTCATGTGTGACTCAAAATGCCAAAATACAGGAAAAAATAGTTTAGTTTCCCGTGTTGCTAGCATTATTCCTGTATTGCTAGCATTGTAGCATTGATACTGGAATTTGCAATAGCCCAGGGGCTTTCTGCACCCTTGGCTTAGCTTGCCTATAAATAGTTTACTATTTACATGCTATGTAAGCCTGATTTTAAGACTTTGGAGGGATAAGGATCCCTTAAGCCTTTGAAATACAGTAGGGCAATAAACAGTCAATACAAGTACCTTGTGACATGGCAGCTTTGAAACTGGCTGACAGTATTACAGTGAAGAGAGAAGTGTTTGTTAGCGTGGGAAGAAGTACTCGGTGTGCAGAAGAAATGTGACCCAGCCACCAGTTCAGAAGTTCCCCCATGCATCACCTGAGCTGCAATGCCTGATCCATGTGTGTTCTATCTGGTGATAAACACATTAGTTTAAACCTCTTAAACTGATGTTTGCTTTGCGTTTTGCTGCATTTGTGTGGTGGGCTTAAAGGGAACCCTGGCTTTGAGAAGGGGTGGAATCAGCTTTACCCAAATACTTAGAAACTGGGAAATCCAAAACATGGAGCAGGTGGGTGCTATTGAGCTGCACAGGTAAACAGCAGCCTGGTTCAGTCACTGCTGAACACAAGGGCAGAGGAAAATCCCTGCACCACATGCAGGTTGCTCCAAAGACACCCAGAGGCTCCACTGTTTAAAATGAAGCATTGTCAGGGTGTGAAGCAGCAGCTGTGCGGTATCAGTGGAGGGCATCATTCCACATTGCAGAGGGGTAGCTGCCTTCCTGGCCTGTGGAAAAAGCCATCTCTATATCCATCTCTACAGTTGAGGGTCATCAGTTCTTAAGTCTAGTTGACATCCACCATGTATACATTGCAGGAAGAGCTTGAAAGCCTCCATGGAGCCTAGGACTGAAGTTTTGTCATGACCAGGATTTAATTCCAATGAAAACAAAATTAAAAACTTCCCCAGGCATTAAAACACTGTGCCAGGTACTGCAGAGCCAAATGGTGATGAAGGCTCCCTTTTACAGCGATGTCCATTCATGTTCACCTTGAAGCTCTGCAGGGTTCCTCACCGAGTACTGGTGAATGAAGTCTGTGTGGCCCTCTTCAGTTGTGATACGGTGCTCTCCCAGGGTGCTGGGAAGTTCAGTTACCCTGAACTTAAATTAGGCAAAATGGACCTGAAAAACATGCAGAGTGCTTCTGGCTTTATCTTACTTTCAGGCAGCTACAGCTACAAAGCCAAACTGACTCACAAAATGAGCTTCCTGCAATAGTGCCACTCACTTTTCAGTCTTTTTTTTTTTTGCCTTCCATTTCTGTAACCATTCTTCCTACCTAGATCTCATGGCACCAATGCCTCTAAAACCCATGGCACTCCAAGCATGGAAAGAGCTTAACACTTGTGTTTTCTACCATTTCCTGCAGGCATCCCCAGCTGCTCTAGCAAAAAGTGTTTTGGCTGAAGTTCCAAACCAAGTCGTGGACTATTACAATGGCAAAGGGATAAAACCAAAATGTATGTCAGAGTACGAGTCTTCCAGGACACTAGCTCCATGAACCTGCCTGCACTCTTTTACAAAATTAAAAAAAAAAATAAAAATGCTACTGTCTACAACTACTGTACTTAAAAAAATGAAACAAACAAACAAAAAAAATAGCACGTTTTGGTGATTTTTAACTAAAATAACCATTTTTTCTGCATGTGTAGCCTAAAGGCTTAAATCTGTTAAGCAGTTGTATTGTTGGAAACTTTTTATGAGAGAAAAAACATCCAGAAAAAAAAAAAGTGAACTCTTTACATTACAGCATGTCGCCTTGAAATAAAAAGTTATCTGTATCTGTTTTTTATACAGGTTTGTTGAAATTTTGCTAAATTTCTTATCTTTACACTGTAAAGCATTTTGAAATATTTATTGAGAGTCTATAGCCAAAATGTCTTTGGTTTAATCTGCTATGAACTGAGAGATTTTTCAAAATGGCAGATGCATGAACTGTATTTTGCATGTTTAAAATAAAAACAACACAGTTTTGCAGCTGTTGTCTTTATTTCTCTCCCTGCCACGAGGCTGCCTGCTTTCAACTCCCAAATTACAAGGAAAAGGGTAATAAAGTGTTTCAAGAGATGCATGGCCTGAAGCACGGGTGTTTTCTAATGTTAGCAGCTTCTACGGTGGGCACACAAACATGCCTGCTCGGTCTGTGGTCTGAGTACTGCTTCTTGAAAAGCCTGCCACATCCAGCTGTTATGAAAGGTTCAGACTATAGCTGCAAACAGACCTGGCTTGGAGGGCATGATCCAGCAGGATTGCATGTCTTAAAATATACCTACTTAACCCCAAACCATATGGCTGGCTGTTGAATAGGTGGTATACTGGCTCCCCAAATTTTTAGTCTCATAACTTTGTTTCATTTGTATTTTTTAATCCCACACCCAATACCCAGCTTTCCCTGACGTGTTTTTCTGAAAGAAATTTTGCACAGCCTAATTTTGTGACAACCAGTGATTTCTAACTATCACTTGTGTGTGTGTGGTAGGAAACCTGGTTTTGTACCAAGAAGAAAATTCAACCCAGCCCTTTATTTAAGGAGGACACGCAAGAACATATTGGCAGAGGATTCCTCTCTCCATTGAAATATTTATGTATATAAATGAAGAAATTAGATCATTGTTATTCTCAGTGTTTGAATGTTTTGGCTTCTTCATTTGCTAAAAGACAATAGTGAAAGAGGTGACTTGTTAGAAGGATAAAATTTTACCCAAAATAATTTCTGTGGGATTGTCTGAAGGGCACAGCTTTGGATAAGTTGTGCTCCTACTGAAATGAAAAGATTCCTGTCACTAGTTTCAGAAGAACCTGTTTTGGGCTAATGCTGAATATTTTGAAAAATCTTACATGTGATCAAGGTTTTTTTGGTTTAAAAACACGTATTTTAAAATGAGTTTGAAGGACATGTATAACAAGCTCCCTGATTCTCCTTTAGAATTAAATTTCATGGGGTCAGCTTTGATCGATGATTTTGTACCATAAAATGAAGGCAACAGGACAGCCAAGATGCATGGAGCTGTCTTCCAAGCACATTCAGTTCTGCTCCATCATGCTAGTAAAGATTCCTTCAGCTGATCGGATATTGAACAGCAGCCAGTAACACTTGGTTATAGGTATAAATTGTCTGAAGATGTCCCAACTGATAGATCTCAAATCCACATTTCCATTTAATGGCTGACTGTTCATTTGAGAGCTTACCCCAGCAGGCCGCACATCTCTCCCTCTGTGAATGTCTTTCAGCTGGAAGCTACAGTGATTTTCCATTATACCTCACACACCACTCTGCCAATGTATCTTCTAGCTTTTTATTCCCATTTTCCCCTTTTCTTGCCTTCTCTATCCTCAGAAGGAGCATTTCTAGCTGTTAAAGCACATGACTGAAAAATCAATGACTCCATGTTCTTTGCTCCTCCAGTATCTTACTTTGAGATCTTGGCCAAGTTTTTTAACTTTCCTGCACCTCTAATTCCCCCTCCGTAAAATGAAGGTCACCATCATGTATTCATACATATCTCACAGTGGTACTGGGGGACTTCAATATTTGAAAAGTGATCTGAGATCCTCAGAGGCACGATGGTGTTCTCACCATGCAAGAGTTTTATTACTTTACGCTGGGAATGGATTTAGGGATGTAAAGTAAAGGTGGGGAGGCATTTAGCATTTTCTTTACTATTTGCCAGACTGAAGGAAAGTAGAAGAAAACTTTCAGCAAGAAAAATTAGGAATCACAGAATCACAGAGTTGTAGGGGTTGGAAGGGATCTCAAGAGATCATGGGGTCCAACCCCCCTGCCAAAGCAGCTCCCTAGCTCATACTGCACAGATAGGCGTCCAGATGGGTCTTGAATATCTCCAGGGAAGGAGACTCCACCACCTCCCTGGGCAGCCTGTCCCAGGGCTCTGGCACCCTCACTGGGAAAAAGTTCCTCCGCATGTTGGTGCGGAACTTCCTGTGCTCCAACTTGCAGCCGTTGCCCCTTGTCCTCTCCCCACAGACCACAGAAAAGGGGCAGGCCAATTCCCCCTGCACCCCATACTTAAGATATTTATAAACATTGATTAGGAGATAAATTGTTCTTCTGGTACATACGATCTTTAGCTAAACTGATGTTTGCAGTGTTTATGGTTACATGAAATTGGATAGGTAAAGCTCTTCTGCATTAGCAGAGGTGTTACAAGATGCTTCTATAATAAGCATCACACAAAATGCAGAGGTGAACACCTCATCATTCAGTGGTTATTGTGCACCGAGCTATATAAATCATCTGTCGTTTTCAGGTATGTAGGTGGTCAATATAAGTGCCTCAATAGAATCAGAGTTGCGACAGACCTTTCTGTTTCCTTCACATTCTAAATGTTGCCTACTTAGAAACAAATCATTATTAGTGGTAATTTAAATCAGCAATTCTGCAGCAGCCCTTGAGCTATTTGAAAAGACACTTCCATGATACTGAAAAATCAATTGGAAATCACCTTCAATCTATACAGGTTCCAGCATGTAAAATAAGCACATAACAGCATGGTGAGCTAGTGTAGGAGAATGCAGATAAGACAAAACTAGCCATATGGTAAAGGCTTTCTAATGAGGCTTTAAGTGTTGTTTTCATTGCTCCAAGTTACACAGTGCAATAAGATAGTATGGGGCTGTGCACAGAGTAATGTCATTAACCATGAATATATCTCTGAAATGGCATTTCTTCTCCTCTTTTGTCTTCTTAGGGTTTTAGCAATGCGATTCTGCCTTTAGGCTGAACCACCATCAATTTATCTCATAGATATCTCATGCAAATTTAAATTTCTACTGCCTTCTGATGAATCATTTTAAATTCTAAAAACTCCTTTAAAATAAATTACATCTTGTCTTTTTGAGGTAATTGATCACCTAAAATATCTTCTCTGCATACTGCAATCCTGCCTTCTTTTTTACTGTTTCTCAAATCCTATCCAAAAACCAAAAGTCCATGAATACTCAAAGACATTAATGATCTCTATTAACCCAAAATATATTAACATCCATAAGTCTTGAGTCAGATAGGGGAGCTGAGCTGTACTTTCAGTTGTGCAGGGGAAACTATGTGTAAAATAGTAAAAAGAAAAGAAAAAAATAGAGCTAAACACTTCTAATTCCTTATTACCCTAAGGTAAAACCTACCTGTGTAGAGTTCTTACCACGCTAAGCAATATAGTGTTCTATAGCATTTGATGAAAGAGCATATAGGTAGGAAATGAAAATGAAATTATAATTATAATAATAGTATTGATTTAAAACACTTTTTTTTAGACTCCAACTACCGAAAGTGCACAACTGATGACAGCCAAAAGGTTTACAGTTTGCAGCAGGTTGCAGAGATGATACTCCAAAATGCAGAGGTGGAAGGCCGCGGCTCAGGGCAGATTTGCATGGCGGTGTCCTGCAGGTGTGCAATACATCCCTTGTGTTTACTCACACACCAAATACTGTGATGGAAGGAGGTGTGTCCTCATGAGCCTCATTATTGTATTGCAGTAAGAGCTTTGCTAATGAATTTAGCAGAGCTGCTCCCTTCAGTTTAGCTCTCTGGCTGCACAAGCAGGACATGGCTCACCCCCAGAAAGATCCCAACCAGTTATTCAGATTGACCTTTCTCACGTGGGATTACAAGTCTTGCAGGCACACTTGCTATGTAAATCTAAATTTACCTCTCTATAATGAAAGAACTGACCTCTCTAGAATGAAAGAGTTACTAGACAAACTACCTTTACTCCTAAGTAGTGTGGACATTTCAGGCAGAAAGCATTGGTCCATTTGCAATTACATTTTTTTGAGTGGATGGATGAGCTGGAGAAGTCACATCTCCCAAGTAATTTTTCCCCTTTATTTACAGGAAGTGCCATTTGCCACACAGAAAATATAGGTAGTTTTCTGTATTGCTATTTTATGGGTGAACACCCACAATCCCATTCAGTTACTCATGCTGAGGTGCCTACAGCCTCTCTTGAATTTGGTTAGCTGACCATGAGATTCAAGTGCAACACACACGCACACATTCCATGGTGGGGAAGAAACCATAGAGGTAGGGTAAAGAGAAGAAGCAATGACAGACTTTGGCCCCAGTGGTCAGTATTTCTGTTGAAACCAAAAGGGAGTCTTGGTTTCATCCCATTCACGGTCCTACCTAGTGTATTGTCATCACCTGTAACATCACTGATTATGCCATTAAATACAATACTTCCCTCAAACACTGCCCTCACAGCCTTATGTAGCCTACCCACGGGCAAGAAGTGCCAGAAGCAGTTACGCCTCACAGCCTGCAGCAGTTTGATAAAGCAGAGATGCTACTGCCCAACCCCTCCCCCCCAGGCGCCTGCCTGACACCCACACATTGGGGGAAGGTTTTGAATACCTCTGAGGGTTGAAACCGTGGTTGATGGTTGGAATTCTGCAACCCTGTGTGCCCAAGTGGTGCTTGCCAGCAATAGGTAAACTTCACCCACGGCTGACACTTTCCTGTACTGAAACTTATTTGTTGGGAGTTTTGAAAGGCTGAATGAACTGGGGCTGTTCAGCCTTGAGAAAAGAAGACCAAGAGGGGATCTGATTAATGTTTATAAATATCTCAAGTGTGGGATACAGGGGGAATTGGCCAGCCCCTTTTCAGTGGTCTGTGGAGACAGGACAAGGGGCAATGGCCACAAGTTGGAGCACAGGAAGTTCCACACCAACATCCGGAGGAACTTTTTCCTAGTGAGGGTGCCAGAGCCCTGGGACAGGCTGCCCAGGGAGGTGGTGGAGTCTCCTTCTCTGGAGATATTCAAGACCCATCTGGACGCCTGTCTGTGTGACCTGTCCTAGGGAACCTGCTTTGGCAGGGGGGTTGGACCCGATGATCTCTTGAGGTCCCTTCCAACCCCTACAGTTCTGTGACTCTGTGATTTTGCCGGCTCACGGCCAGAATGGAGGCATGGGAGGGACTGGCAGTGCTGGCAGGGTCGAGGGGAATGGGTGCCCATGGCTATTTCTGCACGTCCTCTCTCATCCCCTTTTCGGGCGAGGTCTTCCCTCCGCGCCAGAGAAGCCCCATCCCTTGGCCTTGATTGCTGCAGCCCAGACCGTAGCGCCTTCAGGCAGCAGGGAGAAGCCCAACCCACAGCCAGGCAGGACCCAGGTTAAGCCCGAAGCAGTGGCCGTGGTTCAGGTGCCTTGCTCTAGGAGAGGGAGCAACCTGACCCCCCCAGGCGGTTTGTGAAGCCGCTGGGGCCGGCGGTGGGGAGGGAAACTGACGCGCAACCATGTCTTTGGGTTGGTTCGCGAGGTTTTATGTCAAGTTTTGAGTAAACCGCCTCCCGCCGCCGGCGGTGCGGGTCGGAACTTTCTTTCCGAGGCAGCACGGAAGGTTTTCAGCGTTGGACCAGGCGGCGCCGGAAACCAGCGGCGGTTCCTCCAACGCTGGCGGCATGGCGGGCTGGGGACTACTGGGCCGGCTGGGGGGCCGGCTCTGGGCGGCAGCGCAGGGGAGGCCGCTCGCAGCGGCGGTGGCGGCGGGGGTCTCCGGCGGCAGGTAGCAGAAGGGCTGGGGAAGGGAAAGGGTTGAGGTGGGAAGGGGCGCGGAGGCCGGGGAGGGCCGGGAAGAGCGGAGGTAGAGGGGAGCTGGGCCCTTGTCTCAGCCCCCAGATGAGGGACGCCTCGGCCGCCCCTGCCCTTCGGTGGCGTCTCTGGTCTCCGCCGTTTGCAGACGCCTCTGGGTCCAGCCCGTTGGCAAGCGCAAAGGTGGTAGGGCCCCGGTGCCCTGCCGGGGCACTCGAGCCGTAGCAATGGCCCCAGCTGCGTGGGAATTACGGCAGGACGTGCATACTCGCAGCCAAAGCACCTTTGCGTCATTGTAAGCAGCTTGACAGTCTACTGTGTTTTGAGTCACCTTGGCCTAGTCACCTAGCCCTGTGCATTCTCTCACTGTATTGTTAAACATTCTGCTTCATTGTACTTGCAGAGGATTAAAGAGTATTTAAGCTTTTTGTAGCACTCACAAAAATTTCTGGCAGTCCAGTGAGCTGTTTAGTAGTGAATGTAAAATGGCTGGGGCTAGAAGGGAGCTGGGGAGCTTGCAGGTCTAACTTGCTCACAGTGTGGCCATTTCTGAGGTCAGACCAGGTTGTTTAGGGCTTTGTCTGTTTGGGCATTGAGGGCCTCCAGGGACAGGTTGTGCAGGCTCTCTGGGCTTCTCTTCCAGTGTTTGGCAGTCCTCAGGCTGAATGTTTCTTCCGTCTGTCAATTCGGAAACCCCTTTTTCAGTTTATACCAGTTCTCTCATTCTCAATGGCATGCCCCTCAGTAAACATGGCCTGGCTGTCTTTTCAGTAGCCTCCTCAGAGGTATTGTAAAGCTGCTCTTTTGTTTCTCCTAAGCCTTCAAACCCAGTTATCTTAACCCTGCTCAGAGAACGAGTGCTCCAGCCCTTATACTTTTTGTATAGCACTGCTGGTTGTACTCAGATGTTGAAATAGGGACCCAAAACTGGATTTAATATTGTAGGTGTGGACTGCTTGGGACTGCAGAAGAACAGATGTTAGGTGCTTCCCTTGATCTGACCATGCTTCTTTTGATACCCCTTAGACTGCTGTTGGTCTTCACTGCTGCCAGGAGCCTGCTGGTTCCTTTTGTACTTTTTTGCCCCCCCTCCCAGGATTCCCCAGGCCTGACAGTGAAGCAGCTCTGCTGAAGTCACAGCCTGTGCCCTTGCAAGAGGTTATTCTGTCCCAAGTGTGGGACTTTGTATTTCTCCTTTATGAATTTCATCAGATTTGCTGTTGGCTTGATACTCTGACTGGCCAGTCAAAAGGATGCCCTTGAACATTATCAACTGCTCTCTTCCCTTTTATTCACCAGCCTAAGGAGGGTGCCTCACCCCTCCTAAGATGTTACTGAGAAAGATATTAAACAAGACAAGTCCATGACTCTCGAGGAAGGCCAGTTACAAGGTCTCATGGTGCAGTGCAAGCCATTAACTGTTACTTTTGGCCTGATGATCCAACCAGGCTTTTGCCTATCTAATAGTCATGCCATCTGTGCTACAGCTTCCCAGCCTGGGTAGCAGGATGCCACAGGAGACTCTGTTTTAAGTCTTGCTAAAGTTAAAGCAAACGACACTCACTGCTGTCTCTTCATCACTGATCTAGTTTTATTATCCCAGAAAGAGTGGTGGGTTGATCTATTGTTTCTTGCTCCCCTCTGGTGTGTTTGAGAGTATTTTAAAAGTTAGATCAGAGCATGTCAAATAATGAGGTATTACTGTTCAAGGGTGGCCAGCTTGAGTGATGGTGTTTGAGTAGTTTGCTAGTATAATTTCAGTCTTTATGACTGTATACTGTGTTATGTAGTATGCATTTCTGTTACAAACGTATTTGTGTTATGAGATATTTGAACTAATAAGACACTTTAAAATTTTTCCTGACACTGGAAAAGGGGTCAGCTGGGCTTTGTGGTCAGGCATGTTAACAGTGCAACGTGGTGGCATGAGCATCTTTCTGAAGAGAATGTCGAGTTCCTCAAGAAGACAACTGCAGAAGAATACAAAGCTCAGACAGACAGCAAGCTGTGCCCTCTGAAAGATGAGCCATGGCCACTGAATGAGTGGAAACCAGGTGAGAAAGTCTCTCTTCTGAAATACCAAACTCATGTTGAAATTACTGCAATTGTGGTGTAGTAACATCAGGACTGCATCTTGTAAAGTATTCTTCTTGCTCTTACCTCAGTCATCCAATACATCTCCTAGTAAATAAGTACATGTAATACATGAGTTCTCTAAAACACATTTAAAATGCTACAGGATGTTAAGAACCTCATAAGAACTTTGGGTTTAGTCCAGCTCGGCACTTGGCCTGTCCCACGGGGGGTGGGATTAAGAATTCATCAAAACAGACTCCCTAGAAGGTAATATTCTTGTAAATATTGCTGGACTCTGAAGAAAAGGTGTACTATGTAGTCCATCCCACTCCTATTCAGTGATTCCAAAGTCTGACAGACCCAAACATTCTTTTTTGACCCTTCAGAAGAATCATCATTTGACAGTAAACTGCAACCTGGCAGTCTGCAAATCCATGAGAAGATCCTCAAGTATGACAGTGGAAACTAGAACAAAATTGCATTTTGAAATCTTTTCAAGCATTTGTGCTTTGTCTAAAGAGTTCTGGCTTTCATGCCACGGAGAGTCAGAAGCCAGCCTTGACAAGTTGCCTTTGCTGTAGAGTTACAGTGACAGAAATCAGCAGAGGTTAGGGTGGGAGGAACCTCACTAGTAAACTTCTCAGCAGTTTGGCTCTAATATTCTACACGGGTGTTGCATTTAAGAAAAAAGAATTAATATGAATCACTGATTATTGTAGTGGGGAACTAGTTTGCATGTTCTAGGATTAAAAACAATCAACAGGTTATTTCCAGCCTACCCACAGGGAGTCAGGGATTTTTTTCTCCCCTCCTTCAGCTCCTCAGGGAAGATCAGCATCCAAGGGGCTCAGCAGACTGGGAGATGGGCATTTTCAAGTGTGAAGTGTGTGGTTGCATCCGTGTTCTGTTTTCATCTACAGATTCCGTCAGAGTTGGTGTTGTCGCAGTAAAACTGGGAATGATGCCAATATGGACCAAGTCAGGAAAAAAACATGCTGTCACACTACTTAAGGTGAAAGAAATCATAGTGAATTTTATCTCCTATATTGTATTCAGACCATTAACTAGAAGTTTTGAGACAAAACAGAAACGTATCACTTATACAGAGTGGGAAATCTTGAAAGAAAGATTCCTTTCAACCTTGCATAAATGCACCATGCCTGTACTCTGTTTATATCCTGAACTTTCTAGGAGCAGGCTGCCTTCTGTCTCAGCCATTTGAGTGCTGCAGAACTCCATAGTCTTACCTAGGTGAGGGAAGATGGGAAGCAGCATAAAGCTGAGGTTAACTACCTCACATCCCTTCTTTTGTAATTTTGCCACCTGCAGGCACTTTGGGATTAGTTTCCCTGTGGTGTCTGAGCCTTTGTAGCCTTGAAGCTGCTTCTTCATATTCTCTAGCAGCTACTGCTCACTGTGATTAAGCTGTTCACTGACCTGTTGCTCCCCTGTGATGAACCAGTGCTGTGAAGGAGATCAGCTTTACAGAGCAAAGGAGTAGGAGTCTAAAATGCGGGCTGCTACCATGCATACAGTAGGGATTTAGCAGATCTTGCAGGCAAAAGATGACTATAAAAGTTTATGCTATTTCTAGAGCATTTACGAACATATATATAGTTTGCATTCTACTAATACTTTTTCTATATACTCCTTAATTGATTGGAAAAGAATGTCTATGGTGCAAAGGAAAACCACTCCCCTACTTGTAGACTGTATCTCCTGTTATACAGATCAAAAATGAAAACAGAAACTAACTTAATTTCACTTGTTTTGACAATTATGGTCTCAAAGCAGACACATCTGCTTATACCCAAAATATGCTGTTGTTTTTTTTCCCTGAAGGTGCAAGATTGCCATGTTCTAAGATATGTTTCAAAGGAAGAGTCGGGTGGAAGAACACCTAAGCTACTTGTTGGAGGCAAAAACGCATCTCCTTTTTTTGTAAGTGAGCTGCTTTGGGTGTTTTGTTAGAAAGAATTGTTTCAGTTGTGATTCCAGTACAAAAATGGCATAGGTAGGCTTCTCTGAAAGATAAATTGGTAGCCAGGTATGCTTTGGAACTGATCTTTTGTCACATTCACTCTTGCTTATTTCCCCAAGAAGAACTGCAAGCATTGCCTCTTGATTCTCTTGGAGAAGTGTGGGTTTAGGAAGCTGCTTTGAAGGGCAGCATCCCATGCTGACGAAAGGGCCATTTGCAGTGTAGAAATGGGCCTTCATCATGTCTCTGGAGTAGGGATACAAGATGAGGACTGAAGATACATGTTTACATGGCCTAATGGTAAACTTACCCAGCTTCATTGTTTTTTTTAAAAGACTTTGTTCTCTAGCTTACTCTTCTGTACTATTTTATTAGCTTTAATTGTAATTTTTCCATAGGTCTGTTGAGATTTCTTAATTTGCATATAGTTTTACTGATGAATAAGTTAAAGATTTAAATTTTCAGGAAGATAGCTTCATGATTACAGCTCTTCAAAAGCGGCATCAACACCACTCACTTATTTAGACACCCCAAATGCCTATTGTGGAATTCCCAGGCACCTTCAGTGGCTAAGGTTGTCTAGCAGAGCTGTCATTCCTGAGAAGAAAAATTGAATTATAGATCAAGGCAGGAACAAAGCTTTTCCTCAAAGGACTGCAGTTTCTATGATCCATTATTTCTATAAAATACCACTTTTCTCCTCTTGCAGTATCCTGACACTCATTTGTTTGATTTAGGTACATGAAAAAAAAAAACCAAACAGAAAACTTGTGATTACTAAGCAGATCATCTTGGTGATTGTGGCCTTTTCAAGACATGTATTTCCCCTTTTCAAACAGAAGATTGTCCCAGAGCAATGATAATATACCATAGCAGGGTTATTTAGTAATTAACATCATACAGTTTCTAATTTATTTACTGTATCGGCTGTTCTCATTTCCTGGAGAAATTACAGCTGTCTTTTTCTTTCCTGTTACCTTGGTTTAAGACATGCAAGAATTCTGTGCATAATAATTTTCAAGTTGTATTATGCACGTTAGGCTCCTTACAGTTGATCTTTTCATAAAGTTATCAGTGATTCAGAGTATGGTCAGTAAAAATGTGCAGGAAGGAAGGAGGGATACAGAAAACTTCTGTTTAAACAGCTCTTGAGAACTAAGAAAATTTCTTCAAAGCAGAAATACCTAAAAACATCAACTCAAGGATTTTTTTTTTTCTTAGTAGTTTGACTTATGTTAATGATTCTCTTGAACATTTCTTCTAATTTATTACTAATTTGGTTGATCCTACACTTACCTTAATCGAGAAGTTGACTATATATACTTAGACAAATCTGTGATGAGGACCTGGCCTGGGCCTGAACTCTGTACAATTGTTGTCATCATCGTTATTATCAGCATATTGTATATTGTATATACCATGTATGTTGTATATATTGTATATACAATTGTATAAACGACATAATTTGTTAGAATTTGCTACACAGAATCTGAACAATTTTACTTCTTAAAGGTACTGACAAATTATGTCTTTCTGTGGTTTAGCTGCAGATTTGAATTGTTGCTCTCCTGTTTATCAGTATTTTTAGCTGTTTCTTTTCTCTCTGAAGTATCTGAAGAATTAAAAAGAAAGCTGCATGATACTGTATTATATTAGCATAAGTGGTTTATCTTCTGTTAATTCCTCAGAGGAACATCTGTCTTCCTCAGATTCCTCACAGCTACTAAATTTTAATGACTTCAGTCTAATTTTACTAACAAAGAGTTCCATGTCTTTTTTTTTTGGAGGGTGTCAAATTGCTGAAAAATGACAAGGGGTATTGCTTTGTTTGCAAGGGTTTTATTTTTCTTTTTAGCTTGAGGTATGTCAGTCTATTACAAGTGAACAGATTTTTCATTATTAATGCAAAATTATACTCAGAACTATAATTCTTATTTTTTGTCAAAAATATTTGTATATACTTCCATTAAGTGAGGCATATTGATCATTTTTGTATCCTACTGGAGGATATTGTCTTTTTGAAAGTAAGAGCATCTGAGAATTCACTCAATGTCCTCTTCAGCATTGCTTTTTAGGAAGGCTTTGTAAAGCCTGCAGTGTTTTGTTTGCAGAAATATGTCTCTGACTTGACTGCTTGAGGAAAACTTGTTGAAATACAACAGTGCAAGGCTATAGTAGGACCCTTGAGACGGAAGCGATTTTTACCCTTTAACTGTGTTTTCCTTCAGCTGTGGTAGTTCTTTCCAGGCACAGATGCTGAGCACTGAGCTCCCTTTGCTGTCATCCAAGGCAGCAGTGGAAGTAAAGGATCGATACACAGGCATCTAGCAGGAAGGGGATTTCTTAATTTTTAACTTTTACATGTGGTACTACAGTTTAGCACAGTTGTCCTCCATTGATTGATGCTTCAAATGTTTGTGGTAATAGGGGAGATTTTTGACTTGTTTATTTATTTTTTTTTAAATAATAGCACTTTGTACTAGGAACTCAAGTTAACAAATTGCTCAAAAAATCCTTTTAACTCTTAAAGACTTTGTATCCACACTTCCTCCTCAAATAGGGGCAGATTCATAAAGTTAAAATTTCTGGTTTGTGTCTGAGTGCCTCTCATCATCTCACTCCCCCATTCTTCTCAAAGCTTCCTCTGTACTCCTAACACTTTTAACAGATTTTTAAAAACAAAAGGAAGGGCAGGCATCACGTAGACTTTCATAATAAACTAAGTAACAATTCTAATTATTCACATCCCTTTGTCTTAAAATACACCAGATTAATTTTGAAAGAGAATTGCATGGGCTTTTTGGGAAGTGAACCTCAAAGATGTGACTATCCAAGTGTGACAGTATTGTCAGCTGCCTTAAATTGCTTTCTAGAATTCATTTGAAGAAAAATCAGCTGCCTTGCCTTTTTCCTATGGCCACAGTTTTCCTGCGTCACTGTTTCCATGGCTTGGTATCATCTCAGTGGTTGGCTGTTCTGTGAATTGCCTTGTTTAAAACAGTTGAGAAACATTTAATGTAATTTTAACTTTGTCAGACTCCTCCAAAAATAAGAGCCTTTCTTTAGTAAGTCAGCAGTGGTTTGACGCTGAGAGTACTTGGTATATCTTAAAAACACATGAATCATAAACTGATTCTTCATTTTTCTTTCTTGTCCAGAGACTCTAGATTCTCCTCTGTGGGAAGTTAAGCATTTCTAGAAGCTTCTGGTTGTGTGGAACTAAGTTATTAGAAGCTTTGAAAAAGAGAAAATGCTTTTATATTACTACAAAAATCTTTCAAAGTAATAAAGAAACATAATATAGTTTAAGTACATTCTAAATTATTGTTTTCCCTTTTCTGATCTTAGAAATCTTCATCCATCTCGTTTATATGATGTAGCAGTGGGAGAACTAGTTGACAGAAAATAAAATGCAGACACAGGAGTTTTAAATTAATTTTATATAGAGGTAAAATGCTAGTCTCAAGATAAAAGTGTAGTGTGATCTATCTGTTTCTCTGAGTGGTGTTGACAGTCTGTAATCAGTTTCTGTGCTAGGTTGATCCTTGGGTATTTTAAGATGACATTTTTTTATGGCTGCTCTTTGTTACAGAAATCAGAGTCTGCAATGGCAATTTTTAAAGAAGCTGGAGTGCCACGGAAGCAGAAAGTTACGACCTTTAATGTGACAGATGATGCCATAATTAAACCAGGTATTCTTTTAGAGCTACTGAATATTACATGCATAATCATTTAACATCTGCCACTTCTAGATGTAAGTTACAACGTGCATTTCATTTTCCTTTTGGGTGGAATTCTTATTTCTCTGTCATTGATTCCAAACAAACTTTTTTTCTTAGGGAATACTAGAAAATGGGATTTAATTTCTGAGTGTTAAGAAGTAGGATTTTTCTGTTGTCCTGGATATTATGTTTCCACTGATTAGAAAATAAGTCTGATCCAAACTAGCTAATGTCTCTGAGTTAAGAAATAAATGTAAGTGTGACTCACTTGTTTGGAATAAATATGAATTAGTTCACAGGAAGTTCTCTGAGTTATCCTTACAGGAGGGGCACTGAGAATTTTATGGTTATGTTTCTCAGGAGCCTAAAATAGTAGTTTGAGATTTGTTTCTTCTTGCTGCATTCAGAAGTAGGATTGATAGCTGTCACAGATGGCATTTATTCTGGCAGCTTGCAAAATAAAACACTAAAGCATGTTATAACAAACTCACTAAAATCAGCTTTAGAAGCATGGAGATGGCAGAAAAAGTTTAAAGTTTTATTAGCTAGTGTATTTAGGTTGCTTTCATTTTTGAACAGGTATTTTCCAAAGAATTATGTGGGGTAAGAAATTTGAATATATTTAATCTTTATGTGTTATTAGAGGAGGTTTTTGCAAGACCTTTTTAAGACAGTGCAGTAATTGATAAAAATCAAATCTGACTTAAAGAGGAAGTCTGCACTGATAAATTGAAGCAGAATCTTGAGATAAAGCAGAATTGTCAAGTTTTCAGTAAACTGATTTCAGAGTGTGTATCATTTTGTACTTAACATCCTTCATGTACATCTTATCCCAGGTATATATGGATCATCTAAGTATGACATGAAATAACATGAGAACTTTCATGCTTGAGACTTAGGAGAGGTTTATATCATTTTAGTTTGCATTCTTACAGGTTTGAAAACAGCGTGAAAATGGTTGTGGACATGAAAAAATTAAAATTTCATTTTTTAAATTGACTTAAAACAGGGTGGAAACTGTTAAAGCTGCAGCTGCATGGATCTTCAGGTTAACGTTTATGTACAATGAACCAAGTTATCAGTTCTGTGGGGTTTTTTTGAAACTGCTAATTAAAGAATATTGCACTTGGATAAAAAAATGCTGAAGACACAATAAATCTTGAATTAAAACTTTGATACTACAAGCACTTAGGGGAATGATTGTAATTGCAGTGGGGTGAGTGATGTCACTGATCGACCATAGCGCTGCTTTTGCTAAAGGCTAATGTATAGGTCATTCCCCACTGGATAAAGCTGTACTTCTGCCACAGTCTTTCGTTTGGAAACACTGTGTCTTAACAAAGAGGAACCATTGCAAAATTTATTATTTTATTATTATTATTATTAACCCTGTTTTATATAGGAAGTGTCGTGGCTTAAAAAAACCAAACAGAACAACCCCAAACCTCCACCTTGCAAAGTGCTGGTAGTTATAAGTGGAGCATGTTCTGTTTTCCTGCTGAGTGTGAGTCTTAACTAATTAAGCATTTTGGGCGTTGTCACTTTTGGTGCCTGAAGTGCACCACATCCAAGTAACGCCCTGACCCTGCCTTCCTACTCATCTGAAATTGGGTTAGGAACAGAGAAACATTTAAGTGGTAAGTAGAAAGAAGAAAAAATAATACCTGAATAATAGCAAAGTTTTGTTTCCTTTCCTGTGACTGTAATCTGGCTGTGATAGTAATAACTGGAGAGTGGTTTGGAGCTTGCAGCACTTGGTTGAACATGACCTCTCCTCTTCTTTTGAAGGAACTCCTTTGTATGCCGCTCACTTCCGCCCAGGGCAGTTCGTGGATGTTACAGCAAAAACGTAGGTCCCTAATGACTTAATGTGTACGGTTCATCTTTCAAATAGATGGGTTGATCTCCCCCCAAACACACCCACACACTTTGGGTTAAACTCATGGCTTATGAAAGCTGAAATACAATTGCGAGGGTAGTGGCAGAAAATAGAAATCTGTTCAGCCATTGGGTCAAGAATATAAGTGGTCTTTCTTTGCTGTGGCTTGGATTTGATTTTCAACATCTAGGAAAATAATGCTCTTAGCATTGAAGGGCTTGAGAAAGAGGGGCTCAAGCTTAGCATGGGTGACGAGGTCTATAACATAGCATCTGTGGTACGTAGAAAGGGGGAGTAAATCCTGAAAGGCCTTGATTCCCAGAAAGACCGTTTAGTTTTAATTTGGTGAAGAGATGCAAAGAGGATTTAGTCATGCAGACTGAAAGAAAAGCAAGAAGATAGTGAATACATTTAGCAGGACAAGAAGGCTGTCAAATTCCCCCTTTCCTTTTTTTGTTTTCTCTCCTATTCTAGCACATCTCCTTGCCAGCAATGGCTAATGATCTTTAACATGGGAGGAATGATTTCCTCTCAGAGCACTGCAAATGCCAAAGTAGAGCTCAAGTGGTAAAAGGTGTGAAAGAAAAACTGTCATCTTGAGATAAAGACTAGTCATACCTCTTCTGTTACATTCATGATTTCCACTGCCCAAGAGAACAAGACTCCTATTTCAGTGAAGTTTATTTGTATTGTGATACAAAGATCCTATTTTCCATTTGATTATGGGGTTTTTTTTGTGTAATGGAGATAATACCCAACTGGCCTTGCTGAAATATTGTAATTGTCTCAGATATGTGTAATACTTGTAAATGTCTAATATTATTCACAGGGCTTTGCATATGTGGATAAACCAACCATATCATTGCATCCAAGCAGTCGGTTCTAGTATAGCTACACCTGACTACACCTCTGAGGGCACCCTATTGAGAAAAGGAGGTCAAGGAGTTGACTGAAATTAGTATTTTTCTATGTCAAGATGTCTATGTATTTCAAGACCTAGGGAGGGGTGGTTTTTTTTTGGTGGTGGAAAAGATACTGGTAAGGAGCCACAGGGTATTGATTTGTATCTTGCTGTGTATATTGGAACATACTAGCAAGCTAAAAATAGACTGGGATCTTGGTTGTGTTCAGTGAAACCATCCTGTCTTTTAATTCAGTATTTCTAGTCTCTTTTCAGCAGATATTTGGATAATGATGTTTCAGAAATTAGATTTCTGTTTGTACTGCTGATTTTGGTAGCATATTGCATATAATTCTACAGATGAAGAAAAAATTCTTCAATTAAAGAGAAAATTAAGATTTTTTTTTTTTCTTATCATGTGTTTTCTGGCAACATGATTCTCTAATTGTTCCTGTCTTTCTATATCTGGGGTGGGTTTTACACTTCTGTGGCTTGCTTGCATTCTGATTTCTACTTTTAATGTTTCTTTCTTCTTAATTTCCACTTTTCTGAAATGCTGCATTTATCATATTCCCTTAACTCTTGGGCAAGAATTAAATCAACAGGCTACATTTCAATTTTCCTTTTGTTCTTTCACTTTATTCCAAGCAATTTCATCCCTAGTCTCTTACTTGGGTGGGGTTTGTTTTTTTCACCCATTTTTCAGAATCCTGTGCCCATCATTCTTAGTCACTGTACCTGTAAGTACAGATTACACAGTGTCACAGAAATACCAAGAAATGCTTCAATGAAGGGCAAAAAAATACATATTTCTTGGGAATGATTACAGCATTGAGCATTTGGGTTGCTCTGTGAGGGGAAAAAAGAGAATGTGCTTCATATTAGACTTGTGCTCTGTACCCCCCTCGAGAAGCCAGCTTCTCCCTGCTGATTTGGTCCACTGGGTGAAATGGGCCCTTGTACATCACTCTCTGAAATCCCATTTTCTGAAGCAATGTTGGTGTTTGAAAGATCCAAAGCTACAGGAGAATTTCAAAAAGGTATTTAAGGATACCACTGGGTTACAGTAGGGAGCACCATTTGACTTCCTCTCTTTCCTCCTGCAGTTTCTATTTTCCTGACTCAAACCATTCTGGACTTAAAAGACAGTTACCCAAACACTTGCTATCCCTGCCAGTAAAGATTTTACAGATGTTTTTGTGATAACATACACTTTACATTTGTATGATTGTCAGTAATTTTGTTTTCTTGGAGGAAATGCAGAAGGGTGCAATATTTGAAATTATACAGATGAAAAACATTGTTTTTCTTATAGATTAAAAGTGCTGTTAGTAGCATGATTAATTCTAATTACTCCTTTCAAAAGGAAAGAAAGTATCAGCTCAATGAGGGGATAATATACTGGAATATAAAGGATATTTTAATTTTTTACCAACTCTTAATTCATTCAGATGAGCAAGATATCCTTTGTATGCTTCCTTCTGCCAGGACAGAAATCAAAAATAGGTTCCTTAGAAAAGCTTGCTCATTTTTTAGATCTCATAGCTCAGGCAAAGTAGTTGCACTACTTTTCAGAAGTCTTGGTTAGTATCTTGGTTACCAAAGTGTAGGGTGGGGTTTTATGACTGTTTGCTTTTAAACATTCCTTGCAAACGTTTTTGTGGAAGTATTTTGAAATGTTTTGATTCATTTATACATCTGAAGAGAAGCACTTTCACAGAAATGAGAAGGTTCACTTAAAGATGTACACACTTTGTTTTATTTTGAAGTCCTGTAATTTGTTGAGCACAGTATGAGTAGCTTTTAGAGCACCAACAGTAGGCAATGCGTCTGCATGCTGTCAGTCTTCCTTAGTGCTGAATTTTAAAGGTCAATCTTTAAGTTTTATAGCAGTCTTTAATGACAAGACTTTTCCTTATTACTTCAGATGTATGTTTTAAAAATGTGTTAAGGCCTAATGCCCTTTTGGGGACAGCAGTAAACTTCAGAATTCCTGTGGCCCTATGCTCTGGTTAGTCCTGATATGCTTTGGGCTAAAATACATAGAGCTTCCAGAAGCTCATCTCTCACAGCCTGCACTTTTGTGCCCTCTTTAAGCTGGCCTTGTAGAGGGTGCTTCACCAAAGGGGGAGGTGGTGCTCACTCCCATAGAGTTCCCATCCACCTTCTGCCTCTAGTTCTGCTGTCCTGAAGGAAAAGATCAGTGTGAGATATCTGTATTCTTCACGTTACTGGTTTTCATCTGGATCAATTGCATGCCCCAGCTTGCTGATCAGATGAGTGAGTTTTGGCACTAGTCCAGAAATAACCAAAACGTGGTGTGGGGAGAGGTGGGACCATGTTTCTTAAGAGGGGTGGCACAGTGCTCCATGGAGATGGAGTTTTATTATACCTCCTTTTTCTGCCACTTCACAACACGTTTCCCGGATGCTTCGGGAAACCTTCGGAACATCAGAAATCTTTCTCACTCCAAAGAAAAACCCAACAGCAGTTTTGTTTGAAGTGAGCCAGAATGAAGTGGTGATTCTGGCATGTTTATGGCTTATTTAAGCCTTGCTAGGTCTGAGCCTGAAAGTATGCTCTAGAATTGCTGGAAATTTTGACTAAGTACTTAGAATCATTTTCCTCTACGACATCTAAATAATTGGCTTTTAAATTAGCTAAGTTTGAAGAGTTAGCAGCAAACTAAATTGTTGCTTAATTGGAGTGCTTTATTCCAGTAGCTTTCTAAATGAAAGTTGGCTCATTAGTTCCTGGCATTTTACTCATATCAAACCCAGAAAATGAGGTTTTGTACAAAATTAGGTGGTTGACCTGAACAGCTGCTTTCCTGCAGGTGAGACTAGAACAACTGTGTGTAATTAAACTCTATTTTTAATTCTACTGAAAAATTATTTTCCTTTCATTTAACATTTCTGTGTCTTAGTTTTGAATATCATTATTGCTGCCTGTGATTCCTTTCTTGAACTCAGGTGATGGTTCTTCAGTGAAGCTGAGTACAAGTGAGTGACTGAACTCCATGTACTGAAGAACAGTGACATTATACGTATCAAGTCTAGTTAAGATAGGTCTCCTGCCATGGTTTTTTTAATGTTACTGTTGTGAGGACAAAAACAAATGGTCCTTGATTCAAGCCAAACAACTGGTAGAAGATGTCTTAGCAAGAAGTTGCAACTGTAAGTAGGATGACAAACATTCTACTTCAATGTAGGTTCTTAAAAGGGCAGATAATGGCAGGACAAGGGGGAATGGATTAAAGCTAAAGGATGGAAGGTTTAGATTGGATATTAAGGGGAGGTTTTTTACAGAAAGAGTGGTGAGGTGCTGGAACAGGCTGCCCAGAGAGGTGGTAGATGCCCCATCCCTGGAAGCGTTCAAGGCCAGGTTGGATGGGGCCCTGGGCAACCTTGTGTAGATCCAGGCCTGGAGGTTGGTGTCCCTGCCTGTGGCAGGGGGGTTTGAGCTTTATGATCCTTGGGGTCCCTTCCAACCCTTGCCATTCTATGATTCTATGATTCTTGATTGTCCCGGCTTGGATACCTCACACGACTTGATTCTTTCATAGCAGAACCTGGGTATTATGTTTAACATACAGTTCTGGATTCAAATCCCACTGTGGTATACCTTAATGGTCTCTGAAAATATCTGGTCACTACTATGCCTATTAGAGATTTTGGACTTAGACCCCTTTTTCTGCATGTTTGATTTTGTTCTAATTTAGAATGTGTTGTGTTTCTTTAAGTATTTTAATGAAGAGGATGTGGTGGGATGTCAGTAAAGACTGCTTTTGGGGGAAATTAGGGATTCTTTTGATGAGTTCTTAAATGAAATTGTGATCATCAGAATAAAAGTAACTAAATGAGCGGTACATATTTGGTTGGCATCTTCTGTACGAATAGTGGCTAATGTGAAATTACATAGAATAGTGTATATAGTATATAAAAAGCATATAAATATATACTATACATAAAATAGTGAGTATTGCATAGGTAATAACTATGTGTTTTAATCTTTTGATGTGGCTAACTCACAATAGTGTTACAAACTATTTGTTGGAAATGAACTCTGATTTTTTTAAAGTAATAAAATATCCAGTATTCTTTTTGAGGATTTTTTTGTTGCATTTAATTTTGCAAAATGCTGTTACAGGTTTAGTTTCAATAATTAATTTGCTTGTATTTTTTAATTATATTTGCTGAATACATACACACCTGGTATTTTTTTTAAATGCCAAAGAGAGTAATTAAATAATTTAAATTAAGAAGGGACAATAATAACTGACACCTATAATCTGTTCAGAAATCAAGAAAAATTAAGTTATTACACATACTTGGGTTTTTTTTGGGCAGAATTTTTAAAAATGAAGAAAGCTGTAAAGTGCATACACTTCCTACTGTGTTTTTCCATAGTATTTCTTGAACAGCATGCATCTGAAGCTCTCTTTCTTGATTTATAAGATTAATATTAATTTCAAAAGCATTTGGCATTTCATACAATTGGAAGAATGCAAAATCTTTGCACTGGAAATACAGATAAATTTTGAGTCATGGAAAATTTATTTATAATACTTAATATTTTTTGCATTTAGTAGAGAAATCCACCACTTTTCTGAGAACGGATCAAGTTGCATCAAGGTGGAAAAATGTTATTCTTGAATGATTGAGATACAATGGCTGAACTACTAAGTGCCTAGTCAAACAGTCCTCCTGTTTAAATTTGATTTAATCATGTTAGTAGTTCCTTACTTTAATTTAAACTTTAGGTTAGATTTAGAATCATAGAATCATAGAATGGCAAGGGTTGGAAGGGACCCCAAGGATCATAAAGCTCAAACCCCCCTGCCACAAGCAGGGACACCAACCTCAGGCCTGGATCTACACAAGGTTGCCCAGGGCCTCATCCAACCTGGCCTTGAACACTTCCAGGGATGGGGCATCCACCACCTCTCTGGGCAGCCTGTTCCAGCACCTCACCACTCTTTCTGTAAAAAACTTTCCCCTAATATCCAATCTAAACCTTCCCTCCTTCAGCTTTAATCCATTCCCCCTTGTCCTGCCATTATCTGCCCTTTTTAAAAATTGATTCCCCTCCTGTTTGTATGCTCCCTTCAGGTACTGTCAGGCTGCAATGAGGTCCCCCCGCAGCCTTCTCTTCTCCAGGCTGAACAAGCCCAGCTCCCCCAGCCTCTCCTTGTAGGGCAGGTGCTCCAGCCCTCTAATCATCTTCGTGGCCTCCTCTGAACCCTCTCCAACATCCTACATCTTTCTCGTATTGGGGGCCCCAGATCTGGACACAGGACTCCAGATGGGGCCTCACAAGGGCAGAGTAGAGAGGAATTTATTTACATAAGCCTGTAGTTTTTATTCTGGTTCCAGCTTTATTTCAGATTGTGCATGAGTCTAGGAGGAAATACATGCTGTCTGTGTAATTGTTTTCCATCTTGACATGTGTTTAAAGAACACTGTTGTTTATTCTTTCTAAAAAAATCATAAACTCCAAAATTAATAAAAGTGTAACTGTTTCTTATTTTGTTCATAAAAACTTGGGTTTATTTTCTGTTACGATGGTGACTGCATCATGTTGAATAGAAAATTAATGTTCAATAAGTTATAAAGTGTATTTGTAGGTAATTCAGCAACCTTCAGTCAGTGTTTTACAGAAGAAATGTAACTATTCTAAAACATTATTCAACTGATATGATGAAAGAACCTGGGCAGATGGTAAAGCGTTATACGTTATGAAATATTCAAATTCCAGCATTGAGATCTCTTTCCTTGACTTCAGCCAGGATATTTCAGAGATTTGTTCTCACATTCCAGATCAACAGACAATTTTCAGGTTTACCAGAGGGCTCTTTTTCAGTCTTGCCACTCTTTTTATAAATTTCCTACGGCTTCAGTGTTCTGAAGTCGGAGTCTTTGTTCACAGAAAATATGTGTGCAATTGGAAGAACCAAGAAGTAGATGAGCATAGTCTATTCCATAGATTATTAAACACTCACAACTTTATCTTGTGATATAATTGCTTCTTTTTGAAGATATCTTCATCAGAATCATCTCTGATGAAGTAAACATTTTCATCTTTGATGAAGTAAACATATTTTTTTTTCAAAATGCATCTCTTGCAATTATTAGCTGTTTCTTATAGTTTAATATTTTATTAAAAAGTACAGTTTGTGGTATTCTAAATTGTTCATTTTTAGACAGGAACAATCTGGGTGAAATACTGAGGTAGTTTCATGACATCAGGGATTTATGCTTCTTGATTAAAGTTGACAGTACCATTTTCTCTTGAACTGGTAGCTTTTGGTGATTGGATGTTTTTTTTCTGAATTGCAAGTACATTTCTGCAGCTAAAGAATTAATCATGCCCCCAGTCTGCTCGTTCTGGTAGTTGCACAGCTGTTGTTATGCAACCTTCTTGCACTTGGTTTTGGAGTTCACTAATTCCATCTTCCAGCTAGAGATGCCAGTAGCCATCTACTTGGAAAACATAGCCAGTAATGGATAGTTTTAAAGAAAAAAAATAGCATTTTGGCAGAACAGATAGAACTTTCCTTTAGCTTAGTTTCTGCTACCTGTTTCGAAGTTATTCATCCCCTAGCAATCTGCAGACATAGAAAAAAGACAAATTTTGTGCTTCTTTTAAAATGTGAGTATTTTTCAAACCTTTCTTTTACAACTATCACTGTTGATTACTGCAAGCTTTTCAAATAAGCTGATTTAAGAGAAACTAGAGTAGCACAGCCTTGCATCCTTTAGATTTCTATCCTGTGTTCCTGGTCCCACGTAACATTGGTCTTCCTTCCAGCAGGTTCCTTCAGCTCCCTCCCATATCCCTGATCCTCTCTATATTCCCACACTTTGCCACTGTCCACTGGCCTGGAAAGTCTCTCTTGCTGGTGGCAAGCACTTACTGGGCTGGCAAGCTAAAGGAATGGACCACTATGTTACCATGTTCTAGCATTTCCTGATTTAGTTGTTGGAAATTTAGTTGTTGGAAAGGAGCAAAGAAGATTAATGACTTACTGATGCATAATTTTGATTTCAGACAATTATGTATTTTTCTTCTGTGCCAATCTTAACTGGAATCACCTATTAGGTCCTGAGCAGGGAAGGGGAATGCCAACAGGCACACACTGGTTGAACAAGGTTTCTGTTTTGGTTCCATGGCTTTAGAGTCTTCCCGTTTGTGATTGTAGTTTGACTTGTTCTAGCAATTGGGCCGTCGATCAGAGGAGAATTACTCCAGTGGAAGAAGAGAGAATCCCATTTTGTAAATGTTGGTGTTTTCCACATTTGTATATTTTCTCTAGCTTTTAATGGCTGTGCTTTTCTGCCAGGGGAGTCAGCAAAATGCAGTCAGTATATGCATCATGCTATATGCATGCTCAGACCTGGCTTTCTTTCCCAGTGTTTGTCCAGAAGGTTGTAATGGTTGAATGAATAAGGCCGTGACATTACAAAGCTCATTACAGAGAAAGGATTTCTGTAAATTGGAGGAAAAGAATCATCCTGTTTAAATTAATTAAATAATCAGTGCAGCCATAAACCCTGTGGTTAGACTTTTCCTTTTGGAAACAGACAGTGCTGGTTTAAACACACACTTTAATCAGCTTTTTTTTTGTGCAGTGGTGAGGCAGTTTTTCCTACTGAGGCTGTCCCTGCAGTAAATAGAGAACTCCAAAGCCAGTAATACTATCATGTGCCTCAAAGATTAAGGCTTAGACCCTGGAAAATATGTTTTATTTCTTATTCTGTCTTAGGCCTTACTTGTCAGATGAGTACAGATCAAGAGAGTTGAAGTATTTTCACTTCACATAAAACTGTTTTCAAGAGATGAGTCTATTGTAGTTTGGAAAAGAAATGTTCCTTAGTTTATGCTAGTCTAAGCAGTTATCTCTTTCCTCTTTTGATGCTTAGGGGTTGTAATTAATTTTAGTATGTGTTGCTATACAGTTTATTTTTATTGTCTGTTGGGGTTTTTTTTGTTCTGGTGTCCACTTGGTGAAAGCTTTGTTACTACAGTACCATGCTTTGAGGACCATCACAGCAAGGATCATCTCATGTTACTGTCTTGGTCTTTTTGACACTCTTCTAGTGCTTCTTATTCTGTAAAGCAACCTTTGAGTATTGCATTAGAATATGTTTATGGTTAAAAAAAAATCTTATATTCTAAAATTTATTCTTCTCTGTGCTGAACTTTGCTAAAGGTAAAAAGATCATGAGCATGATTGAAGTTATTGGTTATTGCTTGAATCCTGAAGTCTGACTAAGCCAGGTTTGTTTCTTAATTTTTCTTTTCAGAATTGGTAAAGGATTTCAAGGTGTTATGAAGAGGTGGGGATTTAAAGGTCAGCCTGCAAGCCATGGCCAGACAAAAACTCACAGACGTCCTGGAGCAATATCTACCAATGTAAGGATTCTTATTTCCTGTTTAAGCATTCTTCAGTATTTTTAGAACTGCTTACTTAAAATTCACAATAGCTATTTCCATCTACTGGGTGGTAGCAGAGATTCCCAGCTGGTTTGGAGTAAGTTCAGAAACGTGTATATTGAGCAGTGCAGGTACCTATTCTCTTATGCCTCACTTTATGAATATTCTATATTGCTGATAAGTGAGCAAACATATTTTAACTGAGCAAAATGTTGTATTTGGTAGTATGGCTGAGAGAAAGACTCTTAAGGCTTCAAAGTGAGTCCTAAGAATCTTCTCATGACACTTACAGATTGGAAAGAATTTATCCATTATTTCATACTTCAGATAATGTACTATAGTTTGGAACCTTAGTTGCTTTTATCACCTTCTGTGGCTTATGTAGCTTGCTTAATTAACTCTTTGAATCCCAAAATAGTTTGATGGCTTCCAAGCATTTTTAAGCAGAGGACAGAGTAATATTTTTTTAAGTTTGAAGCTATAAATAATATTAGTTTAAAAGCTCTTTGCAACAGAGACTTTGAAACTCTTCTCTTATAAAGGTTGCACAATATTTAGGAACTAAATTTAGGAACTAAGAGAGATTTTTGCACACTTGCTTTGTTATTTAGAATTAAGACCAACTGAGTACTGTTACAGACAACCTGGATTGTCTGTAATTGCCTTACAGATGTTAAAATAAAAATTTAAAAAGGGATTAATAGTGTTCAAGAGAATAGTAAAAGCAGAAAGGCACCAGGCAATGAAGGTTGAATAATTGAGAGTGTAAAATCATATAGTACTGATTTATAGACCTTTGTTTCAGCTGGAAAATTAATTCTATACCTGGCACTGTTTTCTCTGAAGAGTGGAGAATGTAAATATTTGAACATACAACACTTTGTTTTAGCAGATGGTATTCATCATTACAAAATAACCCTTCTTTATTTTTCTTTAAATTAGAATTTCCTAAATAGTGATGCTGGATGTAATTTCACAAAGTATATAGAATGGGAAATAGTGTTGAGAATAGGTGTGATGGAAAGGAAACAAGGTGGAAAGATGCAAGAAGGGAAAAACAATGCATTGATATTTCATTTTCCAGTCTAGTGTTGACCAATTCCTATTTTCTTCCTTAACCCTGCATTGTTCAGTACAAGAATCCTGTCCCTAGAATGTCATTGCAGCTGATTAATTGAAATCATGATTTTCACATGAGTTTAAAAAGAAATAAACATTATTAATGAATAGCAGTGTGCAGGAAACTGAGACAAATCCTTTGATAATACTGTAGAACTGGAAATCATTACAATTCATCCTGCCTTTTCTTTTCCACCTTGATTTTCCAGGTTATACCCAGACAAACAAAAATGGGCTACAGAAACGAACTAATAGCAGGCAATGTAATTAAAAACTCTTTTCTCAAGATGACCTGCTTTAAAGTGTCTGTTTCACATCAATATAAAACTAGTGGAATAGGGAGAGGGGCGAAGCTACAGTTTATTTTCATTTTGGCAGCCTTCCAGGGCAGAACTGCTCTAGAGCTCTGTGGTAGCATCCACAAGTAGTTTAGGCAAGTTTCCAGTTGCTACAGTCTACTGTAATGTTGGTGAGTTTTCTGTTGGAAGGGGTTTCAGGGAAAAAAAACACCTTTATCTTATTTTTCATAAAGTGGAAGTCTGACATGAGTGCAGATTTTGCTATGAATCTGTATGCATTAAGTATTCAGAAAAGCTAGAGTCTGTTTGTTGATGTATTTATAGCAATAGCACGGAGCATAATACCATGATACCTAATAAGGTATTAAAAATGCTAATCAGTGTTAGATATTTTAAACATTGGAAATACCAACATACCTTCTTTGGTGCTCCTCTTGAGTTTGTGTACCTCTTGCAGTTACTTGATTTTATTATTTTTTTTTGTCCCTGTTTTTATCTAGAAAGCTGCCAAAGTTTATCGTGGAAAGAAAATGCCTGGTAAAATGGGTAACATCTATAGGACATCCATGGGATTGAAGGTGAGTCCTGAGTGTACTGGAATGTGTTTTAAGGTGGTTGCATTGCCAAGCAATGGATTCAGCCATGTAGTCTCCTGGTGGTGAACTGCCTGGCATTTCGGTCAGAGTCCAGACAGGTTCCATCTTGAAGTGAACAGGCTGGAAAGACGGGAGCAGCAAATGCACATTCCTATCCTCTGAACTCCCTTTGTACATGTGCAGTCCCTTTTCATTTCAGGTGACACTTCTGCATCTCATGTCCTTTTCACTGTGGCCCATGACTTCTGCCTTTGAAGTGGGGAAAACAATCAGGCTTTGGGTGACTTTCAGTTAATGTTTTCATGCCTTTTTCACTGGTTCAAACCCAACTCAAATCTCACTTGTCTGAAGTCCTAATTTATATCAGTGTCCTTTGCTTTCATGTGCAAAGAGGGGGTTGTAGTTTCTGCCTAGATTCTGATGTGTACATAGCTACAGCAAATCCTGAGCTATTACAACTTTTACCTGTCTCTTGAAGGAAACCTCTGCAGTTTGTATAAAAGGCATGTTAGCCTTGGGTTTGTGAAAAAAGTATACTGCTGCTGCTCTCTGCTAACTAAAACTAATTTTTCATAACAGAAAACATGCATTTTCAGTTGAGCACCTCAAAGGATTAGGAAATTTAACACTAACAAATGGTCACAGTAACATTTTCATGGGCATATTTGGTTTAATTTACCAGGTTTGGTGTTTTTCAACAGCTTTTGCTATTAGCAGGAGAAGAGATGGGGAGCTTAGGTTGTCACTGTGCTGGACAAAGAGCAGCCTTACCAAATGTAGCCTGATTACAAGCCCTTTCAAACTGTTTATTAGACTCCTGCATTAGAAAGCTGTGTCCTATGAGTGGCATGTAACTGAATTTTGTAGCAAATGTAGACCTGTGCAGAACATTTTTCTTCCCCAGAGTACTACCACCCAGTTAATCACTTGGTGCTTTGCTGGACTACTGCTGGTTAAACTGGGAAGAGTCTCTAAAACACGCTCAAAGTCTGTATTTGTTTCTTGTCTCCTAGGTGTGGAGGATCAACACAAAACATAACATAATTTATGTGAATGGGTCTGTTCCAGGTCATACGAATTGTCTGGTGAAGGTACGTCTTCTAGTTTCAACCTGTTGGTATTGGTGACTCCTAACCTCTCTACAGCTCTCATCTTACAAATGGAAAAGCATTAGTTGAATGCAATCCTCATCTCTTCAGAGTGTTATCTTGTAGGGTTGAATTAAAGGGGCAGTAGGATCAGATCTGTAGCAGAGTGATTAACAGAGGCAGCGGGTCACCACTTCCTCCAGACAGCTCATTAGCTGTGCGCTGGCACGGTGCACCCATCTAGCACCTGATACGCCGACACAGTCGCTGAAACCCTGTGGTAAGTGTCTCCCTGGGGCCAGGTCCATCCCCTTTTAACACTAACCCAAGTCAGTGGCACAGTGGTGAGATTTCCACAGTATCATGTAAGGGATGTATTCGTAAACAGGATGCTGCTTTCAAGGTTATCCAAAGCATTCCCATACACAGTAGCAGTTACCTTTCCAGGGAGCAGTTGAGGTACAGGAGGAGACAGGCAAAGTTCACAGTACTGATATAAGCTCCTTTTGCAAACAGTATAATTGTGTCAGCTTTATTTTCTGTGGGTATCTGCAGATTTTTAGTTTTTATGGAGATTGTTTCAGGATTTTCTGTGAAAAGCTGAAACAACAAAAGAGCCAGAAAAGTACTTTTAATGATTATTTTTAAAATAGACCTTTCTAATTAGGTACATTCTACACATCTGCAAGCATAAATTACTTGGAGGAAGTAGTTTCCTTTCTGACTTAATGGAGTGCAGGGTATCAAACACCTTTATAATGAATTATTATAAAGATGTGATGTATGCTCTCATACCTATATATCTGATAAATAGTTTTAAATCCTCAGAAGTGGTTTAGGAGTTTAAATGATCCAGTTCTTGGAGAATCACAGAGTTCAGGTGTTTTTAACTAGTTTATTATGTTTTTGGTATGTTTTACTAAGGGCAACCAGTTACACGTCTGTATTTTCTAGTTGTGGAGCCTAACTTCTCAGTTATTGGGCACTAAGGAAAGCAACCCTAGCTTTTGAGTAGGTGTTCTTCACACAGAAAAATGAAGTTGTGTTTCTTTCACTGGAAATAAGGCCTTTTTTTCTTAGTGAGGTATCTCTAAACTGCTTTGACTATAATGTCCAGCCCAATCCTGGTGAATACGTTACATGTTTCTCTCCAAAGATAGTGAAAATTGGTTAACAGATGTCCAGGAGAGGTAGTTTTCAGGATAACTTCTGCAAAATTACTGGGCATAACATCAGTGACATAGAATTAAGACTGTAGTTTGACTGGCTTTTCATCAATATAACCTGTGCATACAAGCAACATAACTTAGCTGAAAACATGAGTAATGTTTGATGCCAGATCTTATTCTGTGATATTAGTAGTACTCTAAAGCAAGAGCTAACTGTTGCAAAATGTACATCTTATTCTCCTAGTCATGCTATCAAATCCACCCTTATATGGTTCAGAGCATCTCAGGTGTCTTATCTGCAAAGATACAACATTTTATTAAGCCACTGAGACTCTGAATATAGTACTTATTTATACCAGCTCATAATTTTTACTCTAACTAGACTCAGTAAATTAATGTGGTTTTTTAAATGAGTTAAGAAAACAAACTTTTATTAAATGCCTGTAATATAAACTGTTTTTAAAAGCAAAGCTGTGTGTGTTAATACCACGCATTCTTATGTACACTGTGAAGATTTCACTGTCCCCCTGTTAACCCCTCAGGTAATCAGCACACTTCTGCTTGGAGAACCACCTACTGGAAGTGTTACATGCTTCCTCTGATATTTGGGTCACTTCCACTTTCCCTTTTTCTTTACTCAGACATTACACCTGCGTAGGCTTAATCCCCCTTAACACCTTGGATTTCCTGGGTTTGTTCTGAAAGCAGTCCTGCTATTAGCTTAAAAAAAATCCTTGAAGCAGCAGTACTACCATAGTCAACAGCCTTGTTAACAGGAGACTGCTGGGCCAGGCCATCCTAGCATATGCAGTAAAACAGCAGTGTTGGCAGCTGTGATGTGAAGAGGATAATGGACCTTGATTGCCACGGCAGCCTGCTGCATACCATTTAGGTGCTTGCCATGTCCCAGAGTGATTTCTGTTCAGTTCACTCTCCACAAATGATGACTGGAACTTTATCCTTAAGACCAAAAGTTAAAATGGCTCCACTGTTGCTTTTTTTCCAGTAAACTTAACCTTGTCAGTATTAAGTAAGTGCCATAAGGCACTTTTCCAACGGTTTTACTAATCTGCATAAATGATGCGTACAGGATACAGAATCTGTATTGTAAATTACATGTACTTGAAAATGTTTCAAGTCATAGTTACCTACAGTTTAGAACTCCAGGTATCTTCAAGTACACATTTTAGCATAGGCATATCAGAGTTGCAGCTAATTCCATTAGTGAGGGTTGAAGATCCAGGAGCAGAATGAGGGCTTTCATCTCTTAGAGATCTGCAATTAACATCATAAAACATTTGAAAGTTCTGGACCAGAGCGCTCCAGACTCAAACTTTTCTGGCCTTTTAGTAATAAATAACACTGTTTGAGATGAAGGCACAGTTGAGATGAAGGCACAGTAGTCTTAAAAATTTCCTTGGCTTACATATTTGGTGCTTGGAGAGGCTGTGTAAGTCAGCAACAGTTCATTGCAGTTCCTCGAGCAGGTGAATCCATTCTGGCTTTTTTTCTTCCATAAGCCATATGAATTACATGGATTCGTTTTTTCCTTTATATTTTCAAATACATCTCTGAAGAGTAGTGTCCTTGTTCTGGCCAGGCCAGGGTTGACCTCCCCAATCAGCCAGCACAGGTGAGCTGAGTTAGCTGGAGCTGTTTTCCACACCACCTGACACCACTTGCCCATAAAAGCAGCGGGTTAGGGAAGGGTAGGGGCTGTTTTTCGCCTCTAGGACAGTTGGAGTCTCACAAAAGCTTTAATTAGAAAGCATGCAGAACTGTTCTATTTGGCATGTGTTCTCTATGGTTTTTTCTTTCTCCGTTCAGTCTTGCTACCCTCATCTGTGGTAGGTTTAGCTTGTATGCTATGCCTTTCTTCCATGCTGTTTTCCAGTTTGCACATAGGCTTTGGCTTTCTATACATTGTTGTATATTTCTTTGGATCTGTAATTGGGAGAGAAATTACAGGATATTAACATTCATCATTATAGTTCATTCCACTAAATACCTGTCTGTAATTAGGTGGGACTAATGACTAGGGAATTTGGATCTATTTGTCTTTGAGTGTCTTTGAGCTCAAAAAGAGGAATATCACATAATACTTTTTCCCTCCATGTGTCTCTTAAGAGGAAGGCATTTGTGTTTGGTACCCACTCTGTGTTGCTAGGTAACCATTAAAACCACAGTGCACCTCAAAGCATATATTTACTTTGTATGTTATGTATTTTTGGAAACTTAGTGCATCAGCACTGTATCCAGACAGAGATGAAGCATGTATGTTTTTTCAAGTTTCATTTTCAGCAGAAAGAAGTGCAGAGCACTGGGATTGATGGGCTCCTGGTTTAATTAGAAATTAGTTTTCATTTGATATAGCACACTGAAGTATGCAGGTTAATAACTGACATAAGTAATGTTTCTAGCCAACTGATAAACTAATTGAAAAAGCTTACTTTAGCATGGATTTCTTTCTCAGTGGTAAAGTCTGATAAAATTAAGGAACTTTAGCAGTGTGCTAGAACATATGGAATTTTTCTGTTACAAGAATAACACTGCAGACTAAGCACTTATGGATCAGTGTGTTGTGTCTATTGAGATAGCCCACCGTGGGTAGTACCTGGTTCTCTTTATCTCCCTAGAACACAGAGCCTGTTGTTATCAACTGTAGAGTTGATCCTCTAGAAAAAAAAAGCTAATACTCTCTAGGAAAAAAAAAAAGTTTTTTTCCTTTGGAAGCTTATGGATCTTGCTTTCTCTCTCAAGTATATTACCAAAAATTTCTCTCTTCTGTCATTCAAGTGAGAAGCACAAGACCAATTCCCTTTTTAAGTAGATGGTGTAATATGGTATACTGTAATTCAGGATGTTATAGTTTATCTTTGATAATGTTTTATACCTGTGCTTAGGCACCTGATCTTTGAATATGTCAGAAGTAAAAACAGAAACACTTGCAAACCTTTAACCCATAGGAATTCCTTAGCAAGTTAGATACTGAACTGGCTGGTTTGTATGATAGACTGGAGTTAAATTATACAGTTGTTTTGGTGTAGTGGTCTGCTTGGGCTAATAAACTTTACTTCTCAGTCTTCCCCTACTGCAGCTTTAATTTTTTTTCTCCTTTTTTTTTTTAAGACAAGTCTGTAGTGATTTGCATCCTCCTTATTATTTGATTGCACTTACCAGTCTGTGTTTCTAGCTGCTGATGCCTGAGCTGGGTACACTGTGCTCAAATTAAGGACATGCAGGAATAGTGTGATGCCTGCACTTCCTTCATGTTCCTGTCCTGTGCCTTGGGCCCCATGGTAGAGTTGTCTGTAGCTGGGGTTTTTTGTTTGGTGGGTTTTTTTAAGGCAAAAGAAGGCTGGTCAGAAACAGATGTAGTTCTTGAATGCAGTTTTCTGTCTAGCTTTAAAAATTGCATTGAAGCTGAGCTAGGCAATGCATGACACCTGAGGAGGCTATTTTTTATATTCAGTATATTTAAATGCATTTTCCTGTTTAGCAGCCAGCTTGCATTCTTTTGCTGTGGTTGCTAACACAGCCTGAAGCCCTGTTACACTACCAATGTGAGTTGTGACTTAACCATCAAGTTTTACTGCCTGTTTAAAACCATATTAAGTATTTTTGTGATGATAAGTTTCTGAATTTGTATTTGTTTATTCTACTTGTTATGCTGTCAATATTTAAGACACACTTATGTGCAGCATATTAATAATCTACAAAGCCTTTTTTTGACTGCTTTAAAAATTTAGTGACAAAGCACCAATTTCAGGTTTCCCTAGTATTTCCCTTAACAAAAACAAACTTCACAGAGAACATAGTGTAGTGTGTGTACACTGCTTTGTGTACCATCTATCAACAGTGTACTAGAATATACAGTAGTAATATTAGTTGAGCAAGAGGAGTGATTATGTTATATTGAGTTACACAGTGAATGCTTTTATGGATTGTAATAACTAGTTGAGCTCTCAGCCTGATTTCAACTGTGGGTGAGAGTTAAATTCACTTGATTTTAGTAACAGAGAGTGTTAAAAGTTATTCCTTTATTAGGGATGCTTTCAGAAGGTTGCTGGGAAAACGGGAAGAGTTGTGCTGGGTGACACATCCTTCTTGTCTGTGTACATGCTTATACAGACAGGTGTAATTGGTGCTGCATACCACTTAACCCCTTTATAACATTGGGAAATCACTGTGCAGAAATCTGAAGTAATACATACAGGAACCCTTTGGTATGCTGGAACCTCCATAAACATAAAGGGACTCATTCAGTAATTCTCTTGAAGACAGATAAGTCGTACCATGTTTTAAGTTACTATTAGGTACTTTCAGATATAAAATGGAGTTCTTCCTTTTGATAAGAGCAATAATAGTATATGTCAGACAACTTTGAAACTTGGAAGGGAGAAAGAGGCATATTCATTCAGTTTGGTAGCGGTGCTCTGAGATGGTACTTCAGGCATAGAATTTAAATTGCGTTTTAAAGCAGTGAATGTAGAAGAAGATGGAAAAAGAGCAGTAGTTCTCACCAGCTGAGAGAAATGCACTGTCAATTACACCAATCAAAAGAAAGAGCATGTCAGGAGAAAATATTTTTAACATCAGATGTGGCTCGTGCTTCTGGGATCTGTCAAGCTTCTGAGGAGTTTGGGAGGGACAAAATGAAAGGGTATTGTGCACCTCTGAAAGCCACAATGGTCTGTTGAAAATGTTTCATAAGAACCTTAAAACTACTTTAGGAATTCTCCTTATCTCATGAGAGGCTCTATCTGCAAAATGCCACTTGACATTAATATGTAAAATACAATGTTAGGGCTGAACAAAAATCTTACATTTATTTAGATAAACCAATGCAGGGCTAAGATTAGACTGTTGAGTTTGCCTTCAGTTAAGAGCAGATGTCTTACTCCTAAAGCCTGTGATAAGAAGGGGTTTTATTTAAAGAAAAGAAAAGGGGGACAGGGGAAGGGAGAGGAAAACAAACCCTTAAATTCCTTCCATTTTCCAGGGCTCCAAAAACTGCTTGCAATGATACAGCCTGTATGTAACAGCACATATTATTTCATGATGAGAATAATCCAAAATAACAAAAGCATAGACATGAAAGGCATACTCACAAGATGTATATGAAATGAGCAAGTTATCAGAAATAAAATAATTTATTGTAATCTTCCTAATATTAGTGTAACTCCTGTAGGCACGGGGTGGGGCAGGGTTGCTGTGTACAAAGGCAGCTTATGATGTCTAATAGGATTAGGGGATATGAGAGAAATTGTTAAGGGAAAAAGGGAAAGAATAGGTAGCTGGTGAAGTTATTAAAACATGTTTTTTATATAGCAAGGAAACAGCAGCAACATATTGAATGGGAAGGATGACTTCTCAGCCTCAACAGTTGAGACAGCACTGTTGAAGCAACCTGGTTTTGTGTCCCTTGAGCTGCTGGAACTGTTGTAGCAAATGTCTTTGGACTTGGACCTCAGCATGGTTTATTCCACGTAGCTATCTAATGTAAATTGCTGTTTGCCTGGCCTTACAGGTACTTTATGCCAGTGTAGAAGTGAATAGAGAACCCTTTTCATAAGGAGGTATCTGGTACAAGAGGAATGATATACTTGATGAGCTAAGGAGACATTCATTCTAACACTGAGCCCTTCACTTCCTCTTTCTTAGCAAAAGGTTTTATTTTGTTTATCATGCCCATGTTTAGGAAACTGTTGGAACTTCCTCTGGGAGGGGGCGAACAAGAGGCAAACAAAACCCAAACCCCCCTAGTTTATCAGAAGCTGAAGTCAAATTTATTGTGCACTTAATTTGTGGGAATCCTCATGGACTTTGGGAAAGGCTCAAGTATTAACAAATATAAATCCAGTAAATATAGTGCTGTCAGAAGAGACCTGTCAGTGGGCATAAAATGGTTTTATTTAATTTCTAATATAAATCACATTTGGCCTATGTGAAGGTTTTGCCTGACCAAGGAAGAAAAAGCATCCAGTTCTTTAAAAGCCCACAACAACAACAACAAGAGGAAGAACTTACCTTCTCTATACTAAAATTTTGTCTAATCTATTTGTCCTTTTTTTTAATCCAGTTGAGTAAAGTGGCTGAAAGGGATAATTACAGCTCAAGGGGAGGAAGATCCTATGTAACAATATAGAAACCAAGTATTTAATTCTAAGTAAAATTTCACCACTCATGAATTTGTAGCTCTTTTTTTCTTCAGAGATACCAGCTTTCTATGTTCTACTGCAGACAAACTGCTTCTTGCTGATAATTCTAGCTATTAATTTTCTTCAGAGATTGGATTTTCAGGGGCTAGATTTTAAATCTTCCCACACATAGAGAGGTCAGTAAAGGAAAGTAATTTATCTGTGGCACTACAGTTCTTGGAACTTTGTTAAAGGCTGATGTTTGGCAGACTTGGGTACGGATCCCTGGGTGAAGAATTTTAGGTGCTTAACTCTGCAGTCACTGAATAGCTCTGCAGTAGCCAGAGGGGCTGAATACAATGCATGCACATATCTTTGCAAATTAGTTGGCATAATTAGTTTGTATCATCAATACAAAAGTGGGTCTTGGTTGTTGAAGAGGTGATTACACTGCATAATACAACTTGCGATGTCATGTAGGAAAGTACTGTGAGATACAAACACAATTTAAACAACCCATGCTTACACACATTTATTTTAATAACATTTTAAAATATTGAGCAATGAATTCATGAGAGTAGGTGTCCATTCTCTCACACTAGTCATAAATTTATCACACAAGTTGATAAATTCTCTTTGGGATTTTGGTTTTGTTTTGCTGTTTTTAAAAAAAAAAACCTCTTTAATGACAGGTACAAAATGTTCAGTTCAATAGCTGGGGTTGATGTTAAAATAACTGATGATTATACCTTGATTTCTTCAGATAAACAAGTGTAATGTGAATGCTGCTGGATTTTTTTTTCTTATGCATGCAAGATGCTTTCTTTAATTTCTAGTGTATTGCTGTTTGAAAGTCTTCTGTAAGATTTCTTAACTGCACCCTTCCCCCTCCTTCTTTTTAGGTCAGAGATAGCAAATTGCCTACTTACAAGGACTGCAATAAAAACCCTCCGTTCCCTACGTTTTTTGCTGATGGAGATGAAAAACTACCAGAAGACCTGTATGATGAGGAGATTTTCCAGTTCACAGATCCATCTGTCACATACACATAATGTTCTTCACGTCTTTGAAAACACAGTTTTGTTACTTTCATGAACTCTTCAGTGCTGTATAAAAGTAAACCTGTAAATTGCAGTCTGGCCAAATGACTTGAACGCTTCAGAGTGTGCTGTTCTGATCAGGTAATAAATTTTACCACTGCCAAATTCAGACCTGTATTTAAAACAGCAGGTGAGTCTGAGTGGCAGGTTGTAAAGCACACCAAGCATTTTGTCTTGAGTGATCTTTTGTTGTCCGTCTCGGGCTGTGAAAACTTACACATTTCTGAAAAACTGTTGTTTTGAAGATGTTTTCATTTAATTTTCTGAATGCTACCACACTGTTTCTCTTTTGAGGAAAGTAATCAAGATCAAAATACCCTTCCAAATCTGCCTTGGCATCTGGGAGGATCTCTGAAGATTAATCCAAAATAAACCAAGAAAATTCATTGCTCAGTAGCACTGTGACCTCCTTGTTTCCTTCTTTTCACCAGAGCTTTTTCTCTTCTTTTGTTTTAATGTTGTGTTGAGTTTAACGTAGCAGATAACCAACAAATTTTCTAGAGGGAAGAAGATGCCAACCACTGTCTGTTTCTTGGGAGTTTTGGCAGTGTGTGTACGGTGAGGGGGTGTTCAGAAGGGGAATGTTCAGTAACAAAGCAGCACTAGGACTGCAGCAGCCACCTGTTTGTCGCCTTTGCTGACAGCTTGTTCTGAACTTCACAGAGGATCCCTTGCGTGCTCTCTGGAGAAATACCTCCCCATCTACAGTTGCTTCCATTGGATTCTTAGGCTGTTCCAGGAGAGCTGTTACAAAGAAAAAAGGATTTGTGAAGGATTTGTCTTTAAGATAATGCTGGTTTTTCTCTGCCCCACCTTTCAATAACATCTGGAATCAATGCACTTTTATTTTTTATTTTTTGTGATTTCCTATTTATAAGTGTGATCTTTTGAACACTCAATCCTCTCACATACAGAAGTAAGTACCTCTGTAACAGCCAGAGCCATTTGAGCCCTTGCTTACCAGCCCTGCAGCAGTTCAAGAACATGCATCTACTAAGCTACCATTGCTCCCGTGACAGTACTCTCACCTTTGCGGCTTCATCACAAGAAATCAGATACCCAAAATAAATAAGAGATTGCAAAAGACCTTACTAGTACTGTCCTGGTTGAAAGGTGATGTCATTACAGCGTCTCTCAGCCACTGAAGATGTTTTGAATTTGTTAATAATAGCTTTGAGAAAGCACCTGCCATCTTAAAAGAGGCTGTGTGTAGCTACTGGCTGGTAGTAGAACGGCAGAGGTCATTGGAGACTGGGGTGTGATTATGTCAGCTGGTAAATCTCTGCGCTGCAGGGTATCCTTTTAGCTAGAGCTACTGGAATTAAAGGTGGGATTCAAATGAGCGTATCAGCACGCTGAGTAACAGCACGCCCTTCGTGGTTCTCCTTCAGTAACACTGCAGCTGCTGACATCACACTGATGTGATGCAAAAAGCACATGTGCGTAGCAAATACACAGTGGGGTGTCGTGTTTTGGCTGTGATGTTAGTAATGAGCCCAGTCTGTCACATATTACAGGCAGCTGCCACTTCCTGAGCACCTGATGGGTGTTCAATGTCCTGGTTACAAAACAGATTTTAATTCTAAATTAAATTTTGAATTTTTAAATTTTTTTTTCTCCATCTCTGGAGATATTCAAGACCCATCTGGACACCTATCTGTGCAGTATGAGCTAGGGAGCTGCTTTGGCAGGGGGGTTAGACCCGATGATCTCTTGAGGTCCCTTCCAACCCCTATGATTCTATGAAAAGTTGCAGCATTTCAGGTTTGCTTGCTGTTGGACACATGTAAATCAGGGTGTACCCAAGGTACATAGCTTGCTTTATGCTCTGGTTTATGGGATAATTCTGGCACACAGTATGCGTTCGTTGAGGAGCTGTGGTGTTGGGGTTTTTTTCCTTATTTTACTTTATTGGTGGTAATCCTGGACTGTCACAGAGATGACCATACAGAGAGATGCTTTCTTCTGCTTTGTTTCTCAACCAGAAGTTTTAGGACTGTGGGATCCTCTCCTGTGTGTTGTTATGTTTTGGTTTAATTACAGTGTATGTCTTGGGAAGCACCAAGACTCAAATGGGTGCTCAAAGGGACCCATGGGTTTAAAAAACCCATGAAAAATAACCGTATCAGATGAGATTTCAGCATGAAGGGAAAATCAAAAGCCTGTTTCTTTGGTAAAAGAACTCCCTTTTTGGCATAAGTGAAATTCCAGTGATCTGATCATTTTACTTTTAAGCTTCCTTGTCTATGGAGTGACTGTAGTCATGCAGGGAATTCTGTGGTTAACGTTGCCCTCCATTTGTTTATCTTTAAAATTTCTGTTGAAGCCTCAGTGCTCTCAGAGCAGTCTCTGCAGTTGTGCTTTTGAAATGCATGGTGGGTGTGAGCCATATGATTATTTTTCCAGATTATGCTTTTTTGGGTAGATATGGGTCTCCTTTTTCTCGAGATGTACAGGTGAAACCTTTCCATCATTGTTTTATCAAGAGTGCTTGGACACTAAAGATCTTTCATAGCTCAAGTAAAGTCTGAAGTCCTGAAGGTAAGTATTTTCTGTTGAGCAGATACAGCGTGAGGTGGGTAAGATCCGTTGATGTGAGCTCAGAGTAACGCAATCTAAGCTGGAATGTAAATCTCTGTTAGACCTGTTCCTCCATCAGGAGGTGGAAGGCTTACCATGTTTTGTATTGACATTTACATGCAGTCCCCATCTCTGTATTTGGCTCTTCTGACTAATGAAGGGACTTTGTGCAGGAGAAAGGTGGGCTGAATTTATTTCAAGGAGCAAAATTGTTCAGAAGTGTAATGACACCAAATGCTTTAAGCCCACAACACCTACAGGTTTGTTCTTAGAGAAGGCTAAAGGTGATTACTGACGTATTTTTAGATGTTATTGATGGTGCTAAAGCTGAGTATTTATTCTTTACTCAGCATGGCTGACAGTTGTTGTGGTTTACCAAGTAGATGTACTTTTTAAAGTCACATTTTTAAAATAAGTGGGCAACATTGGTTGCCAAATACCAAATCCTAATGTCTCAGATGAGCCAGTGGTTCCTTGTGCTAAGGAAAGTGTGTTCATTTTCCTGAAAAGGCAAACCAAGAGCTCTGTTGCAGGTAGGTACCAGTGCATTCTGTTGTTGTTCCTGAGTGCTGACAGTTAAGAACCATCAGGGAATGTAGGCCAGGCAGCAACACCAGCAACAAAAAGCAACTCTTATTCCATATTACTTGTAGGTTCTTAAAGCAGAAAGGGCTGAACATGTTAGCAGGAGTCTGAATCATAGAATTGTAGGGGTTGGAAGGGATCTCGAGAGATCATCGGGTCCAACCCCCCTGCCAAAGCAGCTCCCTAGCTCATACTGCACAGACAGGCATCCACATGGGTCTTGAATATCTCCAGGGAAGGAGACTCCACCACCTCCCTGGGCAGCCTGTCCCAGGGCTCTGGCACCCTCACTGGGAAAAAGTTCTTCCGCATGTTGGTGCAATTTGCTCCAACTTGCAGCCATTGCCCCTTGTCCTGTCCCCACAGACCACTGAAAAGGGGCTGGCTGATTCCCCCTGCATCCCCTGCTTCAGAGAATTATAGACATTAATTAGGTCCCCCCTTAGTCTTCTCAAGGCTGAAAAGTCCCAACTTACTCAGCCTATCCTCATAGGGGAGATGCTCCAGGCCCCTAATCATCTTCGAGGCCCTTCTCTGGACTCTCTCCAGGAGATCCCTGTCCTTTTTACACCAGGGAGCCCAGAACTGGACACAATACTCCAGGTGGGGCCTGACCAGGGCAGAGTAGAGGGGGAGGATCACCTCCTTTGACCTGCTGGCTACACTCCTCCTGATGCACCCCAGGATCCCATTGGCTCTCTTAGCCACCAGGGCACACTGCTGGCTCATGGCCAGCCTGTCATCTACCAGGACCCCCAGGTCCTTCTCCACTGAGCTCTTCTCCAGCAGGTCATCCCCCAGCCTGTACTGATACATGCGGTTGTTCCTTCCAATCCTATACAACAGCATCCAACCCAATGCTGCAGTCTGTTTTGCTGTCTGAGGAGGTAAGTTTTGGCAAGCTACCTCTGCCATAACATGAAGCAGGTGAGATATTCTGTAAATTGTGTACCTGTTTCAGCAGAGAAAGTCTTGATCTCCTCTGGGAGTATAATGCTTGAATCATGTGCTCTCCCCTCAGCCCCTTCTGTGTCCTTGGGCTGGGAAAGGGCCTGCGCTTTCCTTACCCTGTAGCCTTTTGCTTTGTGATGCTTAAAAGTTATATAAGGGGATCCAGCAAACAGCACGAGCGCTTTAAAAACCATGAGTACAAACAGGTTTATTGTGTCCTCTATTACCATCTTGGCAGGGAACCTGTTGTGCAGCTCTTCTTCTCTTGTGTTTTCTGGCAAAACTAACATCCATGGGTTCCCATACACCCTGGGAATGTGACTGGAGCTGCCTGTAATGAGGCAAAATGCAGATACAAAGCCGTTCCTTCACATTTAATCAGTTTTCTGCAGGCATTCATAGATAGTAAGGGTTGTGGGCGAGGCGCTGGTGTTGGCATGTCCAGGAGCATGTTGCCCCCTCCTTAGATTCTGTGGTTTGTTTGGGCTACTGGGGCAGTTTTAACATCACTAACATGCTGCTTTGGAGGAGGATGTAGGGTTAAGCTTTAGCTGTATCCATGGCTTCATGGCGTGACTGCTTTGAAAAATAAATACTCGTGATTAATAACCACTCTCGGTGGTTCAGTAATCGTACATGAATAAACAGTGGCAAGCTTACAATGTAAGTTGGAGGTATAAAGACAGGAGGAAGAGGAAATCAAAACACTCATCTATCACTTGACAACATAATTGCAGTCATTGATGATAAACAAGGAGAGTTTATTTCCTTTGAATCCATACTTTTAAATACCATTTCTCTGTCATTATGTGAGACCAATAAACATTTTCCTTTGCTGTTTTCACTTGAAATGAAATGTTAGCATTTAACAAATATTCTAGTAAGTTGAAGAGATGACAGGAGTTTATATGTAAGTATTTCACCTTCCTCCACCCTCCATGTGGATTTTGGAGCCAGGTATGGCCCGAGCTTTTCCTGAAATTACTGTTTCCTTGGTGAATTATCAAAAATCTGGAAGACTGGAGGAGACTGATAATATTGTATGTAACCCAGTTGCCTCCACAGAACCTGGGAGCACTGAGCCCGGCCCCCTCCCCCCACCAACCAGTGGCCTGACACTGGCAGCACTGTATGCAGCAGGCGAGCATGCTGGTGCGAGCCCCAGTACCTGTGAGTTCTGGCACACAGGGCTCCTGTGTGATGCCAAAGTAATCACTTTTCAGAATAAATTGCTGGCCCAGTCCTAGGGTGATTCATAAAGCCTGCCTAATAGAGGGGTGTTCCCTGCCCTGTAGATGTCGTCTACCTGTATTTCAGTAAAGCCTTCGACACTGTTCCCCACAGCATCCTCCTGGAGAAACTAGGTACCCATGGAATAGATGGGCATGCTCTTCTCTGGGTTAAAAACTGGCTGGATGTCCAGGCCCAGAGAGTTGTGCTGAATGGCGCTAAATCCAGCTGGTGGCAGGTCACAAGTGGTGTTCCCCAGGGCCCGGTGCTGGGGCCACTCCTGTTTCACATCTTCATTACTGATCTGGTTGAGGGGATTGAGTACTCCCTCAGTAAGTCTGCAGACAACACCAAATTTTGTGGGAGTCTCATTCAGCTAGAAGGCAGGATGGCTCTGCAGAGGGACCTGGACAGGCTGGATCGATGGGCAGAGGCCAACTGTTGTGACGTTCAACAAGGCCAAGTGCCTGGTCCTGCACTTTGGTCACAATAACCCCAGGTAATGTTACAGGCTTGGGGCAGAGTGGCTGGAGAGCTCCCTGGAGGAGAAGGACCTGGGGGTGTTAGCGGACAGCCAGCTGAACATGAGCTGGCAGTGTGCCCAGGTGGCCAAGAAGGCCAATGGCATCCTGGCCTGTATCATGAATAGGTTGACCAGCAGGAGTAGGGAAGTGGTTGTTCCATTGTACTCAGCTCTGGTGAGGCCGAACCTTGAATACTGTGTCCAGTCTTGGGCCCCTCACTACAGGAAGGATATTGAGGTGCTAGAGCGTGTCCAGAGGAGGCCGATGAAGCTGGTGAAGGGTCTTGAGCACAAGTCCCGTGAGGAAAGGCTGAGGGAGCTGGGACTTTTTAGTCTTGAGAAAAGGAGACTGAGGTGAGACCTTATCATTGCAACTACCTGCAAGGCAGTTGCAGAGATGTCAGAGTTGGTTTCTTCTCTCTAGTGACAAGTGACAGGACAAGAGGGAATGGCTTGTAATTGCACCAGGGCAGATTTAGGTTAGGTATCAGTAAGAATTTCTTTACTGAAAGGGTTGTCAAACATTGGAATAGGCTGCCCTCTTCCAATAGGTGGTGGAGCTACCATCCCTGGAGGTATTTAAAAGGCATATAAATTAAGTCCTTAAGGACATGATCTAGAGGTGGACTAGTCAGCGTTAGGCTGTGGTTGGACTCAATGATCTAAAGGGTCTCTTCTAACCTAGGCGATTCTGTGATTCTAATAACCACAGTGAGGACAGTGGTGGGGTTCATTCATTTTTTGAATGCTGTGTCTGTAACTATCGCTTGGCTTGGATCATTCTTGTGATTTATGGCATTCCCACATCTCCCTGAAATTTCATGTGGGACTGCCTCAGTTTCATAGCTGTAAGCATTACTTGCACATCATGTCTTCTCATAATTTGCTCCTGTGCCCATCAGTGCACAGATAGTGCTTATTAATTGCATTTAATGAGCTTCTCTCACCTGCAGCAAATTGCCCTGTGCTGCTGCACACCTTAGTGTAGCACAGTGTGATGTATTTATGTAACACACTCAATGGCACTTAACAGCTGTAAAAGATATGAAAAATTCTGCCCTTGCTCTTGGGTATTTATTGGGTTTGGAGAAACCGTGTGATTTCTGGTGGAGGCATTTAAGTTGATTACTTGCCCCAGAGAAAGAATTCATTTCAGTGGGCGCAGCTCTGCTGAGTTTGAAGCGTGGCAGCAGGAGGTAGAAAGCTGGCAGTTGTTCCTGGGAGCTATGTCGTAGCGTGTATTGCAGCCAGGTGTGTCAGGTAGTAAATGGGTACCCCAGGACTGATGATCTCTGGATTACACAGCCTCAGGAAGCACCAAGAGAGATGTGTGATGTGAACTGCAGAGGACTGTCACACTGGTTCTGTCCCCCCTTGTTTTGCCAGTGCCCTCTTCCCTGCATCTTTCCCCTCATTTTACAGACCAGTGTGAATGTGTCACTGGGGTGGGAGTCACAAGATTTCCAGTAGCATCAGGGACCAGGATAATGGGAGGACTAATTATGTCCTAGTTCTCTGTATCTTCGCCCCACTTCTGTCTTTCCAGCAGGATATCATGTGTGGGTTCCCACCTACGTGTATGGTTGCTCCACCATAGACTCATTTCTATTTGAATACCAAAGACCTGAGGTATGTTCTTGCTTTCTGATCCAAGTGGGCAAGCAGTAATTGGTGGAATTAGAGCTCCTACCTAGCTACTGCCCACGATGAATTGGAAATCACTGCTTGTGAATAATCTGATTTCTGGGTTAACATTCGCTTTCATGGCAGTAACTTTGAGCAGTAGAACAGAACCCAAAAGAGGCAATGAGCTGAAGAGAGCAAGTGCAGTTTCCAGTCTGAATGCAGACAATGGCTTGAATTATTTGCTGTAATCTCATGAGTAGTCACTGGAGATGGCGCCTTCTGTGCTCTGGTGTTTACTGCTGTGTCTCTAATTCCAGTGTGTAAAGTCTTCTGGCGTAGGCTGTACATACTGAAGTCAAAACCACAGATAAATCCAGCTTTTGGGGGATTTGGGAGGGGTGGGATGGCAAGGGGAGGCTGTTAACAAAAAATTGGATTAAACCAATTTCATATCATTCAAATTGTGCTCTGTATCACGTTTCCCTTGGTGACACATTCTTAACAGTCGGCTAAGTCGAGTTTTCATCTGTTTTCATCTCCTTCCTCATTTCCTTAGAAAAGTGATAGAAAACCTTTAAAAAATGTGGGGTTTTTTTGCAGGTACTCAAAACAATAACCTTGAAGAGGGTCCCTTGGCAACCTGCTGCTCTATTGAAAAGCTGTATGATTCATCTGTCGTGGGCAAGACGGACATTTTATACAACTTTCTTTTTTTATTCCTAGAAGATCAAGAGGAAAGGTTAACATTGCTGAAGCAGAGGCTTTTCTGCATGTGGGGCCTCAAAAATCAACATTCCACAGATTCACACCAAATCCTGCCTGCAAGTGAACTTGTAGCATGAATTATGTTTTTGGGATTTTGGTCTTGTTTAAAATACATCTTCTCAGCATCACACAAAATATACATGAGAGAATTTGGCAGTGGGTGATGAGAGACCTCTCACATGGTGCAGGTGCTTCAAAATCACAGTACCTTTCTCTGCAGTTTGCAAGAAAGGCATTTTTGTCTGCTGGTTTGTTCTCAAACCACACCATCTGGTTCCAAAAGCAGATTTTCCTCAGGAGCTTCCATGTAGTTCCTTAGGCTAGCCAGAAATTTTCCTTTACATGGCCTGAAATTTTTGAGCTGCATATGGAGCAATACCCAGACAGGAAAGACATAGATTTGCTTTCACTTCCCCCATCATCTGTTCCCCTTGATCACAGGTCAACTGAGAACTGCTCTCCCAGTATGCCACTTAAAGAGAAAATCAGTTGTTCTCTGTGAAATTGCCAGATTGTTTCTAACCTGCTATATCACCCCCGCAGAGAATATGCAGGGAAATATCCAAACGCTTCCTCCTCACCCGCCTTGAATCCTGAAGGCCACAGCTCTGAGCCCAAGGCCATCAGCCTGCAGGAGCCACAAGAGCTGGAGGCAGAACATTTTGAGCTTTGTTACACGAAGCTATTTGTCAATATAATGGTGCAGCCATTGTGCTGGAAGGAGTTTCAGGGAGGTTTTTGTCTTTTCCTGCTGTTGAAGAACCACGAAGCTGTTTTGGAAGCACTGCTTGCTGAGTACCTCTTAGAGCCTGTGAACTTCTCCGTCTCTGAGTAGCTGAATAGCCTAAACATCACAGTGTACTGTGGGGGGTGTGTGTGTGTGTGTCCTGCCTGTCCTCCAGTGCTCGCTGTTTGTTCGTTTCTGATCAGGAGACTCCGTGACAGGCTTTCAAGCATCTCCTGTTTACAGTTCAGTGAAACTGCTCCAGTTGGGAAAGCAGCCTGTTCTCTGTGCTCTTGGACGGAAGAGAGGGAAAAAAAAGAACAAAAAAATACATCAAATGGAGTCCTGAAACTTCAGCGGAGACATGTAAGCAAAAGCATTGACCTCCTTCCCTATGGCACGCCCCCTATGGTCAGATCCATCATGTTTACTGATGTCCAAAACATGTGCTTTGATGTGAACACAAAACTTGCTCTCCTCTGAAATGCAGCCTGTATCAGAAATAGCATCAGCTGGTGTCATCTGTTCTCACTGAAGCCAGTGTTTTAACTGGTCGTCATCTCTTAATCACTTAATGAGCATTATTGTGGATGATTAAAAGTAATTGCTTATTTGCAAGCACAGAGAGATTTTTGACAAAACAATTTCATAGTTACTAAATGTCAAATTAAAATAATTGCCATTTTCTAAATGTATAAGTAGTTCATCTGTTAAACCATGTTTAGGAAACCTAATGAATTATTAGTGCCCAGTTTTTTATTTATAAAGTATTTTTACAACCACAGACCCTTACCTTGCTAAATGCTGTTACATGTCTTTAAATTTATGCCAATGAGCAGTGGGAGAGCACAAGTCTGTGAGATGTCAGTAAATGGCAAGATTTATCCCTCAACCTGTAGTATATAAATGAAACAGGGCAGGTGTTTTGTGAGGTCCTGGGGAAGGAGAGCCTGATGAGAAAAGGTGTGTGAAGGAAGAGAGAGTAAAGGTCTGGCAGCTGAGGGCTGGGCATGTTGTTACAGCTGTGCTGCAGTAAGAACAATACATCTGAAATGGGGAGGGAGAAAGGGGCTGTGAGGAGGTACGTGTGTAAGCAGGGTGTGGACCCCAGCATAGCAGGCACTGAGAGCCAGCAGAGGAATTTGCAGAAAGGAGTTCGACTGACCGGAGAGAAACGTGGCTTCATGCTGCAGGTTGATGGGAGTGAGGGAAGAGGCTGTAAAGCCAGGATAGACGTGGGTAGTAAATCTGGGAAGTGTTTGTAGCTAAGGATTGCATTGAAAGGATCTGGCTGGGCATCGTCTGAGAGTATGACCTGATAAAATCGGATAGATAAACTCTCAGAAGGGCAAGGCTGGAGGAAGATGAGGGATAAAGAGACCCCACACCTTCACAAGTCTGCTTTAACCCAGCTGAAAAGATAAGCGACCCTCTCGAAAGGAGAAATTCAGGCACATAATCGTCAGATTATTCAGGAAGCCAGGCACTGAATATTTTGCTGAGGAGAGTGCCTGCTGGTCACCCACAGCTAGGCTTTCATTCCCTGATTAAGGGGAAGGATTTAAATTTAAGCCCCATCCTTGGTGATTCCTATTAGCTATCTTAAGTAGCTCCCTGCGTGCTGTGCTGGCTGCTGCGCACTCCTGGTACTGAGAGAATTTTGGTGCAGAGCCAGCAGGACCTATGGACCTCACGTTTTGAAAGCTGAGCACAATCCGAGGACAATCTGTGCTGAGGTGTCCATGAGCCCCTGCCCCTCCATCCTCCTCTCGTTTGTCTCTATTTGCCTCCCCGTGGCAGCAGCTGTCAGTCATTTCATACCAAACTTAATTACTGCCTGTGATTTGTTGGGTGTGTTATGGCCAGTGAATTTTCTGTGACAGCCAACAAGGGATGGGTGGAGGAAGAGAAAGTTTTGTGGAAAGATTTTAATAGGGAAAAGGCTTCATCCTGCATTTTGTACGTACCCCATATCAGCCTCAGAGAAATTTTTGACTAGAGAGGGAATGTAGGATCAAGTCTAGATGTAACTACTCCTCTGGTGCTTGATGTCTGTGGGATGTCGGCCATCATAGTCCTGCTCCTGATACTTCTACGGGTTTCCTTGGAATGTAACAGTGTCTGACAGGCTCTGTGCCTGACCACGCCTGCGCCTTCCTGCCAGTTCTTATACAGCACTGATGATGTTAACGTCTCCAGAAAACTGTTGACAGACAAAAATCTTAAAAGGTGATAATATCTTAATACCAGCTAGGCCTTTTTCAACTCTTTTTTCCCTTCTTTTACTCTTTTTTTTCCCCTTTTTTTTTTTTTTCCTTTTGCCTCAGTACGTTGTTGTAATTGTCAGCCAGCTCTGTAAAGCCCAGTCGGCTGTAATCAGGCACCGCAGGTTTGGTGCTTGGGTTCTGCCTGTGGAAGTCCACAAGCTTGTATTTCTCCTGTGAGAAACAGAGGGAAGCGTGGCACCTTCATCACAGAGAGCTGGAGGGTCAATTTTATTTCATATTCATTTAACCTGCTTCTCCTCAGCTGCCCCTTGCCTTCTCTGCTTTGTTCCATTTTCCTTTGCATTTGAAATAGGGACCAGCAGGGCAGGATCTAACCATTTTTGCACTTTGTGGGTTCAAATATGCAAAAGCATAAATTAAAATTCTCCAGGATTGATTAGCTAACAGACTACAGAGGGGATCCAGCTGCAGATTTTACAGGTTCACAGATTAGATAACTAAATAGTCAAAGTTAACTAAAATCTACCTTGCATAGATGCAAATTCCTAATGCCATACCATTTCTAGCTGTGATTCCTCATTTTATACTATTTCAGTGCAAAAACCACGCTTTTCTTTTGCCTTTTTTTTTAATCTATGTAGAAATAGACATTTCATGCAAAGCCTGACCCAAGGGAACCTGCATGAAAGGAGTGAATGTGGTTGTACACCTTGAACGTCTTCTCTGTAACAGCTCAAAAGAAAGTGGAGGGCAGGCTCTGCCGAGGCAGCACTTCTCCGGAAGTACTGGGATAAGTGGGGGTGACTGGGAAAGCAGTGACTGTTGAGACATGGTTTGTACTGGAGGCCTTCAGGACCGCATGCACTTCCACCTCAGGGGAGTGTGTGCTTCTGCCCAGCTTAAATGCTTCCCCTGTCACTGGGAGGTGACAGCAAGGTTGTTCCTCCAGCCTCAAAACTGATCCCAGTGCTGCAACCTCCGAGGAGCCCTACAGAACCAAATACCATGTTTCAACTCTTGTCACATCCTGGGAGTCCCTCTCTGCTCTAGCACAGGGAATAATTCTGGTCTGAGGGCTCTGCAGATGCGATGAACATCTGTGGTGAACAGGTTTCAAGTTATAGAAATCTGCGTTTTGTTTGCCAGCAGCTCTCCATCCTCAGGTCACACTGGTTAATGTATGTAACGATGTCTGCTTGGTCTCACTCCCAGTGGACAGCTGAAGAGCCCCTTTTCTTCTGCAGGCTGACTTGGAGGACTCATTTCAGAGGCTTGGTGAGAGACATGGGTGTCTGGGTGCTGCATCTCAGGAGAGTTGGCAGCATTGTTTTGTTTCCGTTTGCTCCGTATGTGTTCATTGGTTCCCATGGGAACACAGGTAAGCTGACACTGAATGCATTGCAGAACTCTATGCTCTAAATGACATGAATTACACTAAAAAAAAATATGTGTGGACAATAGCGAATTTGACCTAAATCCAGGGTGGGAAGGAGAAAAAAAAACCAAGCCTGAAAATTTTGTGTGAATCCAGGACAATTACCTGATGCTAATGTTAGAAAATTCGGTGCTTCTTTGTCTTCTTCTAGTTGTTTCTGTTGTTACACTTCATGCAGTAGCTGCGGAATGCTGTGGGTTACAATATTAGTTTGAACTACAGGCTCGGGTTCTTGGCTTTTCATTTAAGTTTGCCCATCTATAAACTGGCCAGACCCATACTATCAGCCAAAGAAGTTCGTTCTTTCTTTACCTCATATTGCTAAGAAAAACGGGAGACCTTCTGCTTGTGCTGTGCATGGACAGATGCAGTTAGCTCTCCTTGGTGTTCTGAGGCAATGTAGTGTAGTTTTCAAATGAGTTGCAGCGGCACAGGCTGCAAAGCAACGAAGCCAAGCGGGTCCTGGGGGACTTGCAATTACTATGCAGAGAGAGCAAGCTATTCTTCAGCGTGGAAAAATTTCAGGTCATCCAATTACGGGGTGTGCAGGGCTGGCAGCGACAGTAGGAACCTGGCTGCTTGTTGGAAAATTTTCCTCACCTCCATTTTACCCTTCAAGATGAGTTGTAGCTTGCCCAGTGTTCTATCATGTGCCGGTTCCGGCGGGACACGCAGGCCGTGGTACTCACCACCCTGCCCCTGTGGTGAAGCTCTGACAGTTACCGACTCCACGGGGAGAGCTGACAATTCCCCCCTGAGCCCAGAGCTGTTTCCCTTTCTCACAGTCCACAAATGTCCCCCATGGCCCTGAAGGTTTTCTCAGTGTTTGCTGGCAAATCACACCAGCTACGCACCATCTTGTTTACTGGGTCCATTGAGCAAACCAACCATGAGGCAACCAAACCATCACGGCTGTTCGGAGAGACTTCTCTGCAGCAGCTCCAGACTAGAGGGGAGACTGAAGCACCCTGTGGGCAGGGCAGAATGGCTCATCTGGTATTGCCTGAGCGCTGCTATCTGTATTCATGCCCTGGGCCCCAAATGTCTTCTTCAGCACAGCAGGGAGCAGTGCAGCCTCTCAGACACAAGAAAAAAGGGAATAGATTTTTTGCTGTTGCCTTAGCAAAACCACATCACTAGAGCTACTATAGACTTGTGTGTGGAGATTGGAGTCTTTAAAAAAATCAGAAAGCGAAAATCAGAAGTTAATTATTATTTTCTTTTTAAAAAAGGAAACTTAGCAGTTTCTTGCTGTCTTTCACTTTAATTAGTCTCATGTTCTCACAAACATTGTGAAATCCAAACAGTGTATGAAGTATCTTGTTAAATGCAATTTACATCCAATCCTACTCTCTGCAGTCCCACAAGTGTCTATGCCAAGAAAATGAGAGCGTGAGACAAGATCTCTTTCCAAGTTACATTATCACAACAAATCTTAATAATCCATTCCTATCCATTGCAGGTTTGGCCACATATTTTTTCCCCACCATCCTCCATGTCACTGTCTAATTAAGGTGCAAATCAAGGTGACCCCATACTTCCAAATATTTACTTTTTATGTGGCTCTTGTTGCTTAGGTTGAATGGGCTTCCCTGCTGGAAAGATGATGCCTTTTCACAGAATCACTAGGTTGGAAAAGACCTTTAGGATCATCAAGTCCAGCTATTCCCATCCTATGCTAAACCATATCCCTAAGTACCTCATCTACCCTTTTTTTAAACACATCCAGGGAAGGTGACTCAGCCACCTCCTTGGGCAGCCTGTTCCAGGCCCTGACAACTCCTTCAGTGAAGAATTTTTTCCTAACATCTAATCTGAACCTGCCCTGGCACAGCTTTGTGCTATTCCCCCTTGTTTTATCTCCTGTCACTTGGCTGAAGAGACCAGCTAATGTGACCTATCTGCTCACTGTTCGTTGAGGGTCATCTCTGGAAATCCTCATTCAGAGTCTAATATTACTACTTACAATCATTAATTATAAAAGCTGAAGCAGTAATAACAAGTGCTGCTTATGTTACCTAAGGCCTTAGAGAGTCCAGTGGCAAAGGACCTTCTCCTTTGCTTCCACTGCTGTGCTTCTGGCAGTCTTTGCCTGGAAGAGCCACTGAAGCCTGCAAGAGAGGACCCAGGGGAACCGCACCACTCCTCTGGGTCAGCCCCTCTCTGTGGAATTAATTGACCTGAACCCTGGGTTAGCAAAGGAGAATCCTAAAGGCTGGTGGCCCCTACAAAGAGCTGTATCCTATTCTGGTTAGTTAGAGTTAGACCTGTGTCAGGTTTGGGATCAATGGGGAAAACCAACAGAATGAAAAGACCAAACAATGTGAAACAGAAAGCTTAAAATAAAAATTAAAAGCCTGACTGCACTTCATGTTCTGCATGTAGTGAGTGACATTTTGTAAATAAGCACCTAAATTGAGTCTCCTAAATTAAATTTTGGTTATTTTCATAGTATAGACATCTCATTAGCTAGCTATTTCAAATTATTTTGCTATTTATTTGGGTATCTAAAATTTTGGTGTAAGTAACATAAGGCAGACTTGAAAAAGCTCTGACTTGCTCTGTTGGAATTAGGTCTTTGCATCCTGCTCCTCATACTCTTATGTGAGCTGCGATAGTGTCCACAAATTACAGCTTGGAAGGTTCAGGATGGACATTAGGAGGATATTTCTCCACACTGGAAGAGGTTACTGAGAATCTTTAGATTAAGTAAAGCTCAGACTAGTGTCTGAGGGAGAGTCAGAGATGTGGAAATGATGGGAAGGTGACTGCTGCATGTTGGCCCCGGCTGTGCTTGGCCAACATTTCTGGGACTCTGTGAGAACCATTGTAGGCTGTCTATATGTCAGGTGTAGCCCAGCAAGTTGGTCTTCATGACTACGAAGTTGCAAGAAATAATAAAAGACAGCATGAATTTGTTGCTCAACTATGCATTCAGTAAGGACACGGTTTATTCTATATATATTTTAAAGTGAATGTGCCACCAAAATCCTCGCTGTGCCTTTCCCATCCCCAGCAAGCCAATCCCGCGGGTCCTGGCTACAGCTGTGGTGTAACCGCCGGCTGTGTTTCACACAGCCACAAACCACGTGGCTGTAACCATGATGTCATAATCCATAACATAAATTCAGTCTTGAAGCTAGCTTTGTTTTTGCTGGTGATCTTTAGCAACACTCACTGGATCTGCCTATCTCAGCGGGCTCCATTGTCAGGTTGTCACTACTCACTCCAGGGCCCGGCTCTTGCTGGGTGCATGAGCAAAGGTGAGTGGTGGTGCTGGTTCTGAGTAGGGGAGCACAGGGGCAGGCTGAGGCAGCACGTAGGAATTTTGCACTTGTAGAAGTCACAAACCACGTGATTCTTTGCTAAGTACTGTGAGATACAGCCCCAGAAACATTTCTGGTAACTTATTTCCTACGACAGTCCCTAGTTAAGCTGTCACCGCTGAGCTTCCGAGCCCCAACCTGTGTTCAGCCTCACAACTTCTTTGTTCCAAGAAGCTGGACTGGTTTGCTCCCTCCAGATGGTTTTTCCCTGTGGGAGCAGAGCCTAATCCCACCTCATAAGCAATCTTGTTCCACTGCATAGTGTGGGGCTGGAGGCAAAGCCTGGGTCGCTGTGAATCTTTTGGGGATGTTGCAGATTAAACACAGCCTTAGCCAATAGATCATTGTCCTAGCTCTACTAATGCCTCCAAGTGATAAAAGCTTGATAAAGCTTCTATCCCCAGATGTTTGTCTCTGCCTCTAGTGAAGGGTGAACTGGTTTTATCACACCAGTCCAGGTTCCTCTGCTCTCCCTCCTCCACCCAACACATAATGTATTTCTCCCTCTCCTGATAGACAACTTAGGTTTAGCACGAAGGAGAGGTTAGAGCTGTAGTCTTTCTGATTTTCACCCATGTTGGATAAAGCCATCTGTGAATTATTTATAGCATCAATCTGAATCCTTTCCCCCCCCCTTTTATATGCGTGAATTAAGTGGAGTTCAAATGAGTGTCTGCAAGAGAGGTGGTGGGAGGCTTTAAAGAGGTGAAAATAACAGGAAGACAGCTGCTGCATGTTGCTCCATCGGCGCGGATCAGCACCCCCCTGTTGATTGGGGGATGGATTAACTGGCATAAATCAGAATACAGTTAATATTTAAAAAAGAGAGAGAAACTCTGCTGTCTGGGTGCCGGGTTTCCATTCACTCTGCAGTTGAGCTTTCTCCACAGGCTCATCAGAAATAGAAAGTGCCATTGTGCCGCTGATTGCTGGGTTTCTTATCAGAGGAGCGGAAGAGGGGGAACAAGACATGGTTTAAGCTTTACAGTCTGGGGATGCAGAAAGAGAAGTCTGAGTCTTTGCCATGCCTGCTATTACCAAAAAATGCTTTCAGGGTTTTGGTAAAAGCCTACCCTTCCAAGTGGGACAGTGGAGGTAGCCCTGGGGGTTCTGAGACCCCCGTGCCCACAACTTATCTGCAGAGTCCAAAAGAGGACCCCGGGTGCAGGGCCAGTTTTCCAGCCAGTGGAGCAGACCTGGGCACACCAGGACGATGCTGTATGAAGGATCTCACAGGTTGAGTCCTGCAGTCCACCTCATCTCCTTGAAGCACACCAAAATATTATGTCTCAGTGGAGTGGCACTGGTTCCCTCTGTAGATAGCTCATCTCATCCTACTGAAGCTGTAAAGCACTTTGGGGTAGGTGTATTTACGTTCTCGGTTGCCTGTGAAAGCCCTCTGCAGTTTGGTCACACCATAAATAGCAATAACATTTAGGTCCTGCTGAGAAATGTGCTTGGTACAAAGTCCTGCAGGAAAATGTACTTACTGATGAGTCCAGATGGAGGATTTTGAAGGTGCCTGCAACTCTCTGCATGTTGTTCGGGGCCCAAACAAAGCTTCAAGGGAATGCAAAGCTCGTGCCCAGTGGGATGGATGCCTGAGGTGAGAGTGTTGGGCAAGGACCTGGTGTGGCTCTAAGGAAGGAAGCCACTCCTAAGCTCTGTGCTGCCCATTGCCATGCCCCAGCAGCCCAGTTCAGTTGCTCTGCTGCTGATCTGCTCAGTCACTGGGGGCAGCCACCTCCATCACCTCTCCCTGATGTCTTAACGGAAGAATTTTAGCCACTAGATGTGGCCCTGATGTGGTGAAACTGTGGCTTCTCTACATACTGTGCAAACTTACAGCAACAGGTTGGTAAACTATGGTTTGATGTTGAAAACATTCTTGCTGCATTGATTAGCAGGAAATTGCACTGCAGAGAACTTTCTAAAGAGACATCTTTAATTTTCTCTGTTGCTTTTATCCTTGCTAGCAAGCATCCTACTTAAATATCATTTCTCCATGTGCTCCCAAGGATTTAGTCCTTTCCTCTCCTCCAATCATGGCCCACCTTCTCCTGTGGGGAAGTGCCTAAAAATGAGGCCTTAAGGGAAAAATTGATCTGTATGATTTTTGCAAGGCTCCTTTAGGTAAGAGTAGGGCTTCTCCCATCCAGCCCACAATGAGCAGCTGTCACCTCTATGCACTCAAAATGCCTGAAAACTATACCCATTGTCGGTGGAGTCCTCTAGACACAGGTGTATGTGGGGAAAGCTGGGTGGGGGTGTGTCTGCTACGACGGGTGATGCTCCCTTCTGGTGTTTTAGCTGTGCTGAACTGGGTCTGTTTGGTGTGGGGGCTGAGTTTATTGCATCCTCCAATGGCATCTCAGGCTAGCTCGTGATCAAAGCCAAAATTAGAGCCATGTTGTAACATTTGGAAAGGATATAGTGAAAGCTCTTTAAATGTTATTGGGTCACTTGAGGAAGTTTGTGTTGGCACTGATGCAGCACTTAAGGAGTTTGGGTGTTGCTAAATAGGTTTCTGCCCTCTCTTTTCCCTTTTTACACAAGGCGTTTGACCCCACTATTGTGGAGCCAGCTGGGAAAGCACAGATAAAGGAGAACTATAAAGTTCTCTTTCCAACTCCCTGTTTTAGGAGCCCACCTACTTAAGGTAGAAGTTGAGAGAAACTCTCTTTGCTGAAGAGGGCCACCCAAACGGAAATGAAGCCAGACCAATGCCCGTCTGAAGAGCTGTCTTTAAGAGAGTTCTGTTAGATGGGGCTGTGATTCAAGAGCCATATTAATCCATACAACATCTGTGAAGACAGTAGTAGTAGTGGGCCTTAACTATTTCACAGATTATGTTTTTCTATAGTGAGGAAGTACTTTTGGAGGGTCTTGCATGTTCTCTCCCCCCCCCCAAAAAAAAAATTGAGAAGTTACTATTTTTCATTAAATATATCAACATTTTTTTTCCACATGATTGAAAATAATTGGTTCTGGATCTTCTACACTCCATCTGGTTAGTTTTTCTCCATAAATTTGTTGTTACAGCTGCCTTTAAAAGCGCTGAGCATTATGTCTCTGCTTTGTGTTCTTAATTTTTATTCAAGTCACTAATAATGGCACTGGTTCTGATCACAGAGACTTGGTGTTCAGAGTCAGCTATGTCAGTAAATGGATGCATATTCCTCCTGCAGAGAAAAAAATTGTTTGTCTAAGTGCAAATAAAAGAATATTCTCTTACAGCCATCAGTGCCTCTGCCTTCCTCTCCTTGGAGTCAGTGAAAACTCCCTTCTGACTCCTGGGGCCTTTGGATTAGGCCATTATAGAGAATGGGGCTTCTAGAAATGAAAAAACATTTTTCTGCTCTCCTAACTTACGGTTACTTGATGGGTTTGATCCCTGGTGGTTTTGAAGCTGGTTCCAAGAAGATCACTTTCAAATAAATGCCAGTTCCCAAATTCACAGGGTTGTGGGGTTGGTTTTGTGTTTTGTTTGTTTCCCCTTTCGTTATGCTGTGTTTAACAAGGCAAGGCTTACTTTCACCCTGGAGTGCAGTCACACTCCCACTTCAAGTCTGCCAGGATCAGCAGGAATCCTTGTCCAAGTGACCCAACTGTGCTGACAGCCCCATGTAGATGGAAAGAAGCTTGAAGAATAAAAAAAAGAGTCAGAAAAGTATGTGATCCCGATCTGTTTAGGGTGGCCAAGTGGTTGCCAAGTTGATGTGGCCAAGTGGACCACATCATCTGAAAGGGTGATTTGTACTGCTTGAGATGAACGGTGGAGAAATGAGGCCCTTCTATTTCCCTTGTTCTCCTTGTCACTCTCATGCTCCCAATATCTTTGGGCCTGGTTTTGGTCTAAGATAGGAGCGAAATTAGATGAGTTGGGTGGATTGATCATGCCTGAGGATCTCTCACGCTCTGGCTTGATAAAAAGGCCCAATTCTGCTCAGAATGGGCAAGGATATTCCCAGCAGCATGGCACATATGGGACAAATGAAGGCAAAGCAGGGCAGAAATCCACTGAGATGCACTGCCAGGGCTGTAAGCTAGAGCAGCAGCTTTGGCAGTTCTAAACCATAGCCAGGCTTGGCTTACACAGAACAGGGACATACATCCAGGTCACTCTCCAGCACCCTTGGCCACCTCTTGTGCGTGGCAAGCATACAAGAGCACTGAGCCTGTACAGAACAGCAGAGGACTGGCATCACTCGCCAGCATGGGACAGTGTGTTAACGAAACCAGACGCGTTAAAGGAAGGGCTCAACATTTCCCTGGGGAGTGCTGAAATTTAAACAATCATTTTCAGGCAGCCCTTTCTAGAAAGCCCAGCCTGGAGGACCACCTGCCTTCTCTCTGGGCCATTGTGATAAGATGGCAAACTAGCTTGGAGCGCCTCCTCACCGCAGGTGGCTGCTCGGCTGGGTCCTCTGCAAGTCTTTTGATGTGTTGGGGAATCAAAGGGGGAGACACAAAGAATAGGAAGAAGTCATACATATGAATGTGCACATACATAGACAGTAACCTTTCCTCCTCTGATTACCCTGGCAATAAATGCTTGTGACATCAATACTTCATGAGAACGAACCACGCGTGATTACCAAGTGCTGCTTTGGAATTGCAGGTGGAGGGAGAGGAGTTCATCACCTTAGCTTTGAGGTACTTTGAGTGGCAGCTCAAGTCTTACAAAGTTACAGAAGTTGGAGCGATCACCATACAGCTGAGCCATTCCTTCTACAAGGTAGTTTCCCAAGATAGGGCACGTTACACATGAATTTGCTGCCTGGCTCCTCTTGGCTGCCTGTTGTACTTCATGTAAAATAGCCCCATGAAGCATGTGTGTGTGTTTATTTAGGTTTTCAGATGTGTGTGTGTGTACATATGCATATGTATGCTTTTTACATATGGCTGTGTGCATATAGAACATATATAATGTATATGCACACACATACAGAATGCAAAAAGCGATAGGCTGAAGTGCTAGGATGCTTTAACACTGACAGCTATTTTTAGTTGAGTAAATAAGAACAGGAAGCATTTCTAGCATCTGAGATCTTGCCAGCTGTTAAGATCTAGCCAAGAGCAAGAGAGGGGTGTGGGGGGGGTGGGGGTGTGTAGGTTTTGAAACTGGATTAATTAACGTCATGTTTTTGCTCTCAAATTATGCCTGATTTCAGTTAATTTTTGCACTCCTCTACATTCTATGCCTACAGTAAGATTTAGCTTCCAGGTGTATTTTCCAGAGTATTTTGCATGGCTCTGACGGTGTTGAAGACGCAGTTAGGTGGATGGAAGTGTAGATGAGGCCGCAAGGGCAGGCAGAGGGATGGGGACATTGCCAGCAAGGAGGAGAAGGGCCCTTTTACCAAGGAGGTATGCTTGCTTTCTAGCAATTATACCAAAGGGAGGGAAAATAAACACCAGGAAAGAGCTATGGTTTTGAGATGGCCAGGGACAAGGCTTAGACTGAAACAGGCTTGAGCAATAGGCACTGAAGTACTTGTCAGTTCTAAGACACAGCTTTATTTACCTTGAGAAGCACAGTTGGTCATGTGCAGTTGCTATGGGGCCTGTGTGGTCTCTTCCCAAACTGTGTTCACAGCTAAGCCTCACTACTTCTGCTGTACAAATAATGGGGATTTAGCATCTCAAAACAGCTGAAAAGCTGAGAGGGAGATGGTAGCGTACAGAGAGCAGGATTAAACCAAACTGCAGTATTTGGTATTCTTGGGGCTCTCCTAGGAATGGAAAGTATCACTGGCTCCTGAGACTGTTTTAGATTTGACTGGCTGTGCAGATGTGTGTTCTTCACCATACCAAAGAAAATGTTGCCTTTTAAAACTGCATGGTATGTAATTTCTCCAAAGTTGGAGCATCCTCTGCAAGGGAAGATCGTGTGTTTTAAAATGGGGCATTTGATCAGTATGAAAAGAATCAAAACTGCACATCAGATGGTGCCTCTTGGCTTTGATGTCCCAGTTGTAGGAACATCAAAAAATCTCTTAAATGCTCTTGCAAGGACTGGGCAACTGAGGACTTTCTGAATGGGCATCAAACATCCCACAGCCTTCATTACAGTAGATCATGGACCGGAAACTCTCTGCTGTTTCTTTGAACTAGAGTGGTCCTAAAACTTTTCACTTATATCAGCTACTGGGAGAACACAGGGTCCTTTCCCTGCAGCTGGGGCTCTGCTAGTACAGACTCCTCAGCTTGGTACCTCAGAGTCTGATTCTGGTGCCAGCCACACTCTTGGTCACCTTGCTGCTGGCGGAGAACAGCCTCAGTCCCCGAGATGTGAGGAGCAGGTGGTCTCAGTGATGGGCAGGTAGGATCTGCTGAGGTGTTGTCACAGCCAAAAGCCATGGAGCACTGGGCTGCCCTGAGCAGAAGACACACCAAGAAGGGCTTTACTGCAGGTCTGGACTATCCCCGGACCTTCCTACTGAGGAAGTCCCTCCTGTATTTGGGCTGTCTGTCAAACAGTGTAAGGCGCTGTCTGGTGAAGCTGAGAGTCCAACCAAAGGGCTTGGGTAGAATCTCTGGGATTTTTGTTGGATGGAGCACTAAACTATTATTACTAAAGTTACATTAAACATCACAACCTGCAATAAAGGATTAGTGGGAGATCCACTGAGTTCCTACTACAAAACCACTTCAAAAATACCCACCAGTAATGCAAATTATTTAAATATTTCCAGAAAGCACTTACTTAGAATAATTCTTGAGTGATCAGCTATGAGGAAGCAGATACAGAAGAAATATTTGGAGCAGCAAAGATGCAAGATGCACTGAATTGTACAATATTATATTTAAATTATCTTAACCCTGGGAGAGGAAAGAGAGTAGGAACGCAAAGAAACAGTGATAAAATATTAAAGCTTTGAGAGACAATGTTGTAGGCAGCAGTTTGTGTAGTCATTGCTATCAAAAGATAGACAGCGAGTTCTGGGGGAAAGAAAAATCCACAACCAACTCTGGCTGTGATGAAATGCCTGGTAATTGTCTGTCAGTTTTAGCTGAGGAAATTAGCGAATGACTCATGGGCTGAAAGTGATGGGGAGCGTGGGGAGCCTCATCCATCATCTCCAGAGCAGCCTTCACTTTCATACACTCTCTGCTGTTGTTTAACTGAAGGATGATGTAAAATAAAATGCAAAAGGTCATAAATTAAATGTTTCAGGAAAGTAGAGGTTTAACCCAAGCAGGCACAGTCAAGAGACATGCTGATGGTTGGGGTTTTCCTACTATGGCTCATGTTCAGCAGGGATTTTCGGGGAGCGTGGTCCCTTCCATGGGGCTGGAGAGCTTTGGCAGGGTGAAAGTCGCAGCGAGCTGAGCAGGAGGAGCCAGGGAAAGCGAGCATCAAATAAGACTGGACTCCAGGGAGCTTGGGGGGTTGTCTCTCCTTCCAAAGCAAGAACTGGGTTCATAATTAATGTAGATGGCACTATAATCTCACCTGGGAATTTCCTTGCATCCTTACATGAAAAACTAAAGCCCGGACAGCCCAGCTAAATGCCTCTTATGAAGAAACATGGGATGGGGTGGGATGTTTCTGTTCATCCAGTGGATTTTGGAGGAGATGTGACCCATTGCTTTTTGTTAAGATGCAAACCCTGCTTTTACCCAGACTAATATGGGGAATGCCCTGGTCTGGAGGAGGGCAGGAAGGGATGAATAATACCTTAAAACAATAAATTTTATTAGGCAGAAAGACTGGAAAAAAATTGTGTTACTTACTAATTGACTGTAACAAGTATGATTCTCCCTTTAGAAAGCCAGCACTGTTCTGTTGTAATTCCATTGACAAAACAGAGTGTAGGTGGACTGGTGAATCAAACCTTGTGTTTATTTATAAAAACAACTGAAGGATAAAATGTTTTCCCTGGCAAAGTGACGACCACAAATTCAGTCTCAGAAATTGTGACTAGCTCTGTTTATAGGAAACATATCAGCTAGATGAAACAAGGGCCCTTTTGAACCCTCATCCCCTGTAAATGCGGAATAGCAGCAGTTGGACTGAGCTTTATTCACTCTTTCATAAAATTACAAATTGGTATGAAATTAATGATGTTGCTTTCTGCCAAAGAATTTTCCAAGAACTGGAAGTACAGGAGCAGCCAGGTAAATGTAATCTCAAACTGCATGACAGCAAATCAGTCACCTCTACATTCATTGGTAAAGTACTTCAGCAATATTGAAAACTGCAGTTGGAAGCAACAGGTTTTCAACAAAATTCCCTCAAGAGAAAGAGCCTACAATGTGCTTCAAATTATCACCTCTCTTTACAAACCAGCAGTAATTATTCTGTTTCACGCCATGAATGATACACCTGGAGAGGGGATAAAACAACCCCACCAAACCTCAATCAGAAAAAAATGTGTTGAAGACAACTCCTTTGATAGCAGGCTATTTTGCTGCTTTTTTTTCTGCAGCAAAGGGTGTAAGTGTTATGTTGTCCCCTGAAGTGACTGCTAAATTACCAGGAAGATGGCTGAATGTCTGCACATTAGTTTTGGACCCAGGTCCATCTTTTTTTATATATTTTGTCTTTTGTGTTTCTTATTTATACTCTGAAAATATAGTCAGACTTGTGAGTGAAAGTTTATAGATCTCTGGTGGGGAAAGGAAAGTGGTATTTTATTTCTTTTTATATAATTATGTATGATTGTGGGAAAACCAGCATTTCCAGTTGTTTTTCACAGATGATGCCCTTCTTACCATTTCCACAGAAAATTCTTTCTATGGTAGATCCCATTAAAGTCCCCCAAACCAGAGCTAAAGATGAAAGTGCATTAGTGTGAGAGCTAACAGGAGCAGCTCAAATGTTGCATGAATCCTATCGATCCAGGTTATCTTTAATGTGCTTTTCCAGTCATCTGCCCAGAACACAATCCACAATTATTTGACAAAGCCACATTGATTTTCCTCTGTTCTCAGCACTCCCCAAAGACAGGGGAGAAAGATAACCACAGAGTGGATGGGTAGGAAGCCGGGGTCATCCTGCTGCAGAGGGAGTTGCTGGGAGTGCATTGGGTGCTGCCACGCTAATGATGCCCTCCCAGCTGCCTTGTTGGAAGAAGAAGAGGTCCAGATAGGCAGTGTTTAATCCCTAAGTGAGCAGGTTGAGATTCATTTGGCATGGAGAACGGTAGAGGGTCAGTTGATAGTATCAGGTTGGTTAAGTCAACCCTGGAAGAAACAGTCCTCTCCTGGTGAGGTCAAGCCAGCTACCCTTTTTGGAGTAATATGGCAGCCAGCAAGGCTGGGCTGGATTTCCTTGGCTTCTGGGACAGCTATGCTGACCAACTGCTCTCTCCTCTCAGATACAGTGGTCGTGGCTGAATCAGGAAAAAAAACCCAGGACAAATAGCAACTGGCAGCAAGAACGGGGAACAGTCATTCATGCTACTACAGACACCACTCAGCAGTGGCTAGCATGCTCCCTGCTTTGCAGCCTTTGCAGCTGTCATCTCCACTAGCCTCAGCCTGTCACCAGCCAGTGCCACAATGCCATCACCTCCCTCTCCTGCATCCTGGTGTGGCAGCAGTCCCCTGCAGCCCAAGCACCTGCAATAACCTCATCTCACGCCCCTCTCAGAGGTTCCTCAGATGTCACCCAGAGACCAAAGCGGGGGAAATGCCATGGTCTAGATGTAGATCATAAAGGGGAGATGTGGGAGAAGGTGGCAGTACAGCTCTCTTCAGAGCCTGAAAACACCTTCTTCAGTGGAGGTATTCCTGCCAGTGGGATGTAAGGAACCTGAACAAAGCTGTGTCCCAAGGACAGGCTGGCTCTTGGATAACCTCAAGCGTAGCCAAAATTTCATCTCATTCCTGGCCAGACACTCCTTTGGATTTGTCCATATCTCACTGGACCAGATGCCAGAGCATATGAGTGGAAGACATCTGTCCCAGGTATGGCAGTGAATTGCACTTTCCTGCTATGGGCATCATTTCTTGCAACCAGCAAGCTGTTGCCTGCTGACTTGATGAATGTTATTTGGTCAACTCAGGCAGAGCAGATGCTTTTAAATGACTGTAGACACAAGGTAATTCATGCACAAGCATGAAGAGTGCTCAGGAAGCCTCAGGAGGAGCAAGGCCCATGCATCTGGCCCTGCAGAGAGGGCAAATGAGCGGTTACAGGATGGTGGAGCGTAAGCCAGGCATCAGTAGAAGTATGTGCTGTTTTCTTCCAGGCTGACCCAGGATCAATCTGCTGCTGCCCAGAAACCATTTTTTAAAGGCATTGCCTTTGGAGATTGCCCCACTCTGAGTGAAACAATCAAGACAGCGTTTCTATGACACTGCCAGAAATTCAAAGCAGGTACTGTAAGTCAACAAAATGCTAATTCCCAAAAGGTTAATTAAACTGAGCGGGACTTGTAGATGAGATACAACGACTGACTGCTGCAATTAACTCTGTCGTTGGGGTTAGCATTAGGTGGCCCTCCTGTGTGTGGGAGCTCCTCAAATGAGTTATTTTGACACTTAATCCCTTGATGGGCGGGGGGGGACGGGGGACAAGGAGGTCCTGTGTATATCAGTCATTTTGTTCTTGTCAGCCTTCAGGAGACAGAAATTAGTGACACACAATTCAGGCCACTGGATGAAAAAAATGCATTTCTTCCCCACAACCCCTCTGAATGGAAACTCACAAACACAGAGTTCTAAAGTATGAGGCTCCATTTAAAGTCAGCAGTCTAATGTAAACGTAATGTGTAACTACTGTGCCCTACTGTGCGGCCTGCATCATACCTTCCAGGTAAAGCTGGAGAGACAAGACTAAAGAATAGTTTTGTGGGCTTAGGAAGGCTGGGCGATGTCATTCATAGAATCATAGAATCATAGAATGGCATGGGTTGGAAGGGACCCCAAGGATCATAGAGCTACAACCCCCCCTGTCACAGGCAGGGCCACCAACCTCAGGCCTGGATCTACACAAGGTTGCCCAGGGACCCATCCAACCTGGCCTTGAACACCTCCAGGGACGAGGCATCCACCACCTCTCTGGGCAGCCTGTTCCAGCACCTCACCACTCTGTCTGTAAAAAACCTCCCCCTAATATCTAATCTAAACCTTCCTTCCTTAATTAGCCAAAGCAGCCAGCAACAGGGAAAACAGAAGAATCCTTTTCATCTCTCTAATAGATTGACATTTACCTTGAATGTGGGTATTTCAGGAAACAGGGAGCTCCAAATTTTTACTGCTCCATCCCACTGAGAGAAATGTCCTATGTGGGCCCTTCTGGGGTGTCTGGCAGGAAAGGGGAAGGAATCCAGTGGGTCCTGGTTCACACACTCTGCTGCAGATGGGGCCCTCGGTCTGGTCACAGTCTATCTTGCAAGGAGCTGGTCAGTGCCTTGCTGCCTCTGCAGCCATGGAGAAATGCCCTGAACCCCGCCCCCCCCCCCCCCCAACTCTTCTTGTCAAATTTGGGGCATTTCTGTGGATGCCCATGGCAGAAGCAGACAAGCCCTTAAGATCATGAAGGTCCATAACCAAAACCTGTGTCCTTGCACAGTGGAGGAACCCTCCCCACTTGCCCTGCTCCCCTCTATCACCAAGAAGTGAGCTGCACCACAGAGATCAAGTTTGTTCGGCTGTGGGCAGCATTTGGCCCTTGCAGGTGGAGGGGATTTGGTTGTGGTCTTGGAGAGGGGAATGGCATGTGCACTCTTGTGCTGCTTTCCAAGCTGATTCACTGACCTGGTGAGACAGATGGAGGTGACAAAGTTCATCCGCCCACTCTCCACCATGGTCTTCCATGGTGACGAACCAGAGCACATAACTTCCCCAGGTCCATGCCAGGTCCTGTGAGCAGCTCTGAGCTCCCTATGGGGAAGCACTGCCTCCAGATGAATAGCTATTGTTGAACCCCCGGAGGTACCTGCCACATAATAACATCCAAGAAACTCTTCCGATTACTGCCTTTTTATAGAAATATGAGGAACAATTACATAACAGCTGCATGCAATTACTACATCAGGTGATGTGACCTTTTCAAAACCAGAAGTAATATAATTTTACAGGTAGAACAGGGGAAAAAAAAAGTTTTCCTTTTTTCTCTTTGAAAAAAAAAAAAGTAAAACCCATTCTTTATTGTAGGATTTCCTTTTAAAACACAGGTTGTGGTTGTTCTTTCACTTACTTCGCACACCAGCTTCTGGCCATCTGGAGACAATGGGAAGAAAGTTACTCATAAAGCAACTAAGTAATCCAATGAGAAAAAAATATAAAGCTTGCACTAAGACCTTGTGTCTTGAGGTAAAGCCTCTAGGATGAGCTGAGTTTAGATTACAGCCTGGCAAAGCCAGTGGTGCTCTCTGTTACTTCTTCCTCCCCTCTTTTTTTTTTCTAATATAACTAGTGGAAAGCTCTCCTCTGAAACTTCAGCCTGCCACGTGCAATTAACATCAACTAGTGGATTCTGAAGTTATTGATGGGCACATAGACAGCACTATGACATTTGGATTGGTTCCTCAGGGACTTTGGGTTCCTCGGGTTCCTCAGGTTCCAAGGTAAGGTTTTAAGGAAGGGCTCTTGCAAAGCAGTGGATAAATATGTAAATAAATAATATATATAATGCATGTCTTGAAATCAAGGGCTGAGAATAATAATTTTTTTTCTCTTCTACTGAAAAACAAACACAACTTTTATATGGTCTGGGGGGGGTTTTCTCCAGAAGGGTTTTCCCTTTTTCAAATATTTTATCCATGATGTTGATATATTCTTTTGTGCTCTCTTCCTCTCTGGTCTTCATTCTCTTGATGTTTGGCAGGGCTGGTGTACGAACCAGGATGTCCTGGGCTGGTCTCATTGTGTGGAGAAGGGATGACTAACCATGGGGACAGGGAGATGCCTGGCTGGAGCATGGGGGGAAGGTGTGGTTTTATAACCACAAAAGACAATAATGCTACTCTGACAGCTTTGAATTTGAACCAGACCAAAGGAGAGCTATTTCCATGCCTTTCCAGCACAACATCCCAGAAACAGCACCATAGGGTTGGAAGTGCTCAACTCTTGATGCTTTTTATATAACCTCCATGTCTTTGGCTGCAATGAGCAGGTACAATTTAAGTGATTAAATGATAACAGTGAGCAGGTATCATTTAAATCTGATCTCCCAAAAGTCATTACAGCATTCAAGACATGTGCCTTGCCCCTGAACACAGCCTATGCCCTTCAGAGAAGTGTTGAGATGGGCTGAACCTCTCCAGGTACCCGTGCAACTCGTTCCTTGGACCACAAAACCACATCAGACTGCAGAACAAGTCACCATTCTGGCACACCAGCCTCTCCAGCTAAACTCTCTCCATTCAGCATAGCTAGGCAAGATGCAGATATAGACATGGATTTTGGGGGAAGGTGGCCTGAAAAAGGAGATCCAGGCTGTCCTGCTTGTAAATTAACTCTTTACATCCTGGTGCATTCAGCAGTTTGCCTTGCCCATTCCAAAGGGCTGGAAGGTTATGAGATCCCAACAAACATTCTTCATGCTATGTTATCAGCTGCTTGTTTTCTCCATTTCATTTGTTCTCTGGTATCATAGCTCTTTTTGGATCATATTCCTCTTTGGAGAAATCTTGTTCTGAAATAAATCTGGAATTATGCATGTTTACCTAGGGGAAGGTGGACATGGGCAGGTATAGGATGGCCTAGAGATGCCATCAAACTTACTGAAAGTGGCACTGTTCCATGTATTTTCCCTATTAGAATAGTAACTCTAAGTTCCTTTATGGCCTCAAAAAATCTGTAAATGTCCACTTCAGCCAGCTTGTATCCATGTGTCTTCCAATGGAGGTGATATGATGTAGCTTATCAGCAAATGCATTCAGCTCATTTTTTGAAAGCTTAATATGTTAATAAATACTGTATTCTTTATTTTTAGATCTATCTGTTAACACTTTACATAGCTCAAATGGCGTATGGATGCCCAGGACTACAAAACATTTGGAAGTCTTATTCCTCTGCTTTTTGATAATCCCTTTTCCTCCTGCTGAGAACATTTCCATCCTTGTGATTGCTTTTATGTGGCCCCATTCTCTTGCATGAAAGCAGATACCACAAACAATATTTGAGGAGGCTAAAGGACCAGTGATGTGAAAATTGCTTCAGTGCTAATTCTGCTTTCTAAATATAGGCACATTTTTGCCTGAAAACAAGAAGACTGCAGAAGTTGAATGGTACCGATGCTTACTTTTATTCCTTCATGACAGCTTCTGCAGTGTATACCTAGGACTGCTGGGAGTAGATAGATTTCTGTACTGTGAAGCTTCATGTACAGGCATTTTACCTATTGGCCATTCCATCTTTTGGGATGCTGAGGAAAGAAATATATGTGTTTATGAATGTGTATACTACAAAATGAGGTCTTTTTTTAAAGTACATTGATTTAATGCTCTTGAATTGACACCTCCTGTCTGTTCAGAAGAAAGGTTTGCTCTGGGCAAGAGGTGTGATGATTCTTGTCCTTCTGTCATGTGCTAATCCTATCTCTAGCCCCAGCTGGATTCTTTCTACAGTTATCCTTACAGTCAAGTGGCATCATATGCTGGACTTGATGCTGTTGCATTTCAACATACATCAATGATGTCATTGCTGTCATTCATGTCTATTTTTTGATTTATTGATTTATTTAATACAGTATCTGCTAATATGAAAACTTTGTTTCAGGCATCTGTTTCTTTCTGCTTGCCAAATGTCTCTGCTGATGCTGAGTTTTCCTTGCCAGGATGTAAGACACATTTTGATAATATCTCCTTTGCATGCCATGGACCTGATGGATGGAGCAGGCTCTGCATTTTGATGTGGACAAGAAATAAATCCACCTGGGGGGAAAAAAAAGAAACACAAATGAGAACTCATAATGTAACACTGCTGCCAAAATGCTAACGCAATTCCTCACTGTGCGTGGAGATGAATTACAAGTAAAACCAAAGGACTGTGTTGTCACTTGCTGTGGGCTTGTAGCAATCATTTTTGAACCTTGAACAGCATTTTAAGGGAAACTTGAACAGTGCACAACAGCTTGAGCAAGACTTGAACAATTTTTCACCATATTCCTTTAAGAACTTCTGCGAAAACCTGTCTTGTCCATAATGTGCCCACAGAAGCCTATGACTTAGTAAAACAGGAGAGGAAGGGATGTGGTGGTCCTTGTAGGTGCAAGGTAAGCATTGCATGTAACCCTCTTTTTTAGGTTGCTCTGCCTCCCTGTCTCTCTCTCCCTGTTCACAACATGCCTAGGAGGCTGTAGTCCTTTAGGGTCATGAGTACAAGGTCCCACCACTATCACACAGGGTCATTGAAGTGATTGTGTCCTAATGCTGGCCAGGCCAGAGTCAACCTTTCCAAGCAGTCATCACAGGTGAGCTGAGTTAGCCCAGGCTGTTTTCCATACCACCTGACATCACTCCCCCATAAAAGGGGCTGGTTGCAGAGGGGTGTTGTCTTGGTGCCTCTGGAGCAGCCTAAGTGTTGAGTTGGTCCTTGTGGTGTGCAGCACTCTGTGTTATCACTGGGTCTGAGTGTAGTTGGCTGCTATTGTTCTACTTACGGTGCTTTTGTCAGCGATCTATCTTTATCCCAACTCATGGAGGCTCTTTCTCTTTTTCCTCCAGGAGTGAGTGACTGGCACGTGGTGCTCAGCCACTGTTTGGGACTAAACCACCACAGACTGTCATGCTCAGATTGAAACTGTTGACTTGGGTAGCACAAAGTCCTACTAGGAGAGGCAAGATTTCTTGTTGGATCCAAAAGAGTTGGAGAAATTCCTTGGCTCTGTGGGAAATTTTCACTACGCAGTAAATCCCATGGACTGAAAAACTATGACAGTTAAGTCTCTGAGCTTTATCCTCAGAGTCAACAAGTCAGCATATTCCTGAAATTTCTGGCTTTATGTTAAAGGTAGCAGTTGGATTTCATGAGATGGGAGAAAATAATACCCTGGGTCTTGGGGAGGAGTTGTGGGGAGGGTATGGGGGGAAAAGGTCACTGGGTAATATCTAAACTCATATCTCTTTGCCCACTGGATCCTGATATCTTACATCTTATAACTGATCCTATAACATTCTCCTTCATGGAATGTCTAATGTTTGAAATAGAGATACTAGGCTTGTACCTGAAGGAAATTTTGCAGGCCAAGAAACTTTTTGTCAGATAATTTCATCAAATGATGCCACCCTGCCTGTTTAATGACTATTTTCTGTCTGTTTTCATGCAACTTGTAGAAAGTTAATGTCAAGACTTCTTAACAGCTTTCAAATCTTTTGGAAACTGAGATACACACCACTGATAGTTATCAAGAGGGACAAAGAGAACCCAAACGCAAACATAGCACAGCTTTCTTTGGAAGCCAAATTAAAAAACATTTACATCTGGGATAGAAGTGTTTAGAGCTTTCTGACCCAACAGATTTGGCATTACAGAAAAAGAGCGGTTCTAGTTAAAACTCTCCAAAAATGTTTATATAATCTGCTGGCTCCTAGTGCATGTCATCTTGGCTCCCTCAAGTGGCTGGTCCCAGGGAGCGGACAGCTTCCCTCCTGTTTCAAAGCACAAGTAGTTTTCTCTTAGCACAAGTGTTAGAATTCTGTTTCAGGGGGTCACAGCTCAGACTTTGCTGAGGTGTTCCACACATTAGTGGTTTGCTAGAAATTAGTAACTGGTGAATAAACTCCACATAGTTCTGAGGTCTCATCATCCAAAAAAAGAGTGAAGGGGTTGGGATGGTCTATAATTTTGTTCATGCCCTTTTTCTTCTCATCCTCTAGAGGACTGCTTTGCCATTAGTATTTTTTTCTCTAAATTCAGGGACAGATCTTAATGGTGTTGTTATTTGTTGTGGTAGCCTTCATTAGCTTTACTAGCTGAGGTCTGCTCAAAAAAATGCTGGCTCGGGACCTGTGGGACCACATCCTGGCTGTAACATCCTGAAGTTCAGCAAAAGCAAATGCATAATCCCGTATTTGGGGAAGCCATAGGATGGGGGCCAACTGTAAGGAGCAGTCCTGCAGCAGAAGAGCAGCTGAATGTCCTGAAATATAGAATCCTTTCAATATTTAAGATCAATGGGCACAGGCTGCTGGAAGGAGACTTAGGCCAGACAAAGGAAGAGAAGTAAAATCTCTATGGGAGACATTGAGTGCTGGAGCCTCCATCCTTTCAGATTTTCAGTTCTCAGCTGGACAAGGCCCTGTCTTGGAGGTTATGCCTGCTGTCAGTTGCTGTTGGACCAGATGACCTCAAGCACATTTCCAACCTCTGATATTCTATGATCTAAAACTGGTGAATGATCTGATGAAACACTTGATGAGGCTGAATATATCTGTTGTCTGCTGCAGGAGGGCTTCAAAACTACACTAGTGCAGACCTTGACAGCCAGACCCCCAGCACAAAAGGCTCAGCACAGTCAAGCTCTGTCTTAAGTCAAGCTCTATCTGAAGTGCTTCAGCCAGGTTTTGAACAAAATGTGCACCCAGCCTCCAATGGCTGAGGCCACAAAGTTGCGCTTCAGTTGTCTCAACTTAAAATGCAACTTCTTTGAGCTCAGCAGAGCTTAGTCTGTGCCATCCCACTCAGCACTGACCCAGCCACTCAGGTTGGCTTTGCTACCCCTGTTGCATGTGAAGCTGCCTCAGCACACAGCAGCACCTAGTTTCCAGGAGCTGCTGCTACAGCAGAAACCACAGTGGAGAAACAGCCAAGTCCTCCAGGGATGTTTTGTCACAGGTAAGGTGAGCACACAAGGCAAATTGACAAGGGCAAGTGCCTAATATTTTTTACAAGAAGGTGGAGACAGGTCAGGTTGGCTTTCTCCTCATAAGCAAGCAGGCTCTTTGAGTTCCCTGGTGCACACACTTCTGGTGAGACAGATCCCTGAATTTATCTCCTTTCAAAAGGAAAGCTTTTGTAAGTCACCTTTAATTTATTAGGTCTTTCCTCAAAGATAGGCCTCATCCACCAGCCCCTTGTCAGCCACAATTTATCTTCTCCATTCTATGGGTTTTTTCATGTCCTTACAGGCAGAGGTTTTCTGGGTTTCTTCAAGGACACATAAAGATTGCCATTTAACACTCACGAGTGCAAGATGTGTTGCTGTAATCTTGTGAAGGAAGAATGCAACTTTACCTGTTCAGTTTGGAGATCAGATGGACAGGAATGGGAGTGGGAAGGGGAGCATAAAGCAAGGGGAAAACCATAATAGAAACTCTAAAGCTAAATTGCACTTTTTATATGATAGAGTAAGTTCTCCTGAGTGTTTGCTAATTAGTCATAGTTTTAAGCTAAAAGGCCACTGGCACAGATTATCCCTGCTTCTGCAAAGTCACAGTAACTTCCTGGACCTCAACCTGCATGCACATTTTTTCAAGACCTCTCTAATTGAAGGTGTTCCATGTTTTCCCATCAGGAAACACAGAAGATTCTGGAACAGGTGAACAAACTTGTGAATTTTCTCTTTCCTATTTTTTTCCCCCCTTCAATGTAAGAACTAGGCATGGGCTGGAAACACGTGCTGTGCTGCTTTAATCAGTGTGGGGGTTTTCTTACTTTGGTTCAAATTCTAGTTCAAATCAGGGAAGAACCTTTAAAGCAAATCTCCTGATCATGTTCACATCCCACACATTGGTTTGCATCACAGCATGATTACAGAGTGCACAAATTGGAGGTTATTTTTCAGATGGAACTAAACTGGAAGAGGTGAGGCATCCCTAATGAGTTCCAACCTCTCACGGCCATTGAGAGGACCAGATGGGAGCTCTTCCAGTGTAAAGTATCCTGCCACATAGTGCCAACTTTGGTCCTTAGTACCAGTTTCATCAGCCTACAGCACCACTCCTACTGCACAGCATTACTCTTTAATGCAGGCAGAGCCCTTTCCCCACAAATTTGCTGCCTTTGACTCCTTGTGCACAGTAGGGTCTTCATGACAAGCTAGGAAACAGTTCTCTCTCACATCTCTACTCAGGATACACATATTTTGATAGACCAGCAGGTTTAGAAATGGATTGAAAATACTCAGGTTCTGCACTCAGGACTTGTCAATGATATGACATGGGTATTTTCAGACATATGTTTAGGCTCTTCTTGTGCTGATTGGGACAGCTAACAAAATTGACTTGATTTTTTTTTTCCCAAAGACTGAGGTACATACAGTACCATTGACTGTGAGGACTTGGGATGTGCTTTCTGAGGACCTGCAGTACCACTGACATCTGCTCAATTTTTAATTCTCAGCAGTTTGGAAAATACAATGCAGCAAAAGAGAATGCCATGTGTGAGGTGTGGGGCTGAGCTCTTAGAAAGGCAAAGGAAGGTGGAAGAGAGATGCTTTCTTCCCAAGCCTTGAACACCTGCATCACTGTGTCAGTGGTGTGATTTTTCAAGGATTTACTTTCAGCTACACACTGCTTGGCTTATCTGGTTTAAGTAGCTGTTTCACTAGTAGAAATTGAAGGATCCTCCAAACATTTCGATTTATCTGTAGGGACTTATGATCTGTGATATGGGAAAACATGTATGTCTTCTTTTTTATTGCTTTATTCAAATAAACTCACATTTCAAAGCAGTGGTGACCAGGGGAAGTAAGGTATAGAGAAAGGGATGTGTATTGTCAACGTGAACCCCAAATATGCAGAGCTGGCTTTGGGTAGGGTTGTCAGGATGGGTCCATCAGCATTGGTCGGTGTGACCCCACTGTTAGAAGGTGCAGCCTGGTTCTGGTGTGTGGCAGATACATGCACTGGAGAGCGACAGTCCCCATGAACACTAGTGCCCCATGGGCCTGTGAGTGCTGCAGGCTCTGCTGTTGCAGAGGTTACCAGCCAGCTGCCCAATCCAGCCAACACCTCAGTAACCTTGGCTAATTAGCCAGTTAAAAAAGCATCCCTCTTCCACATGTGAGGGAACTTCTGCAGACACATACTACTGACTCTCTGGAAAGACCAAAGACAGGCTTTAATGTTCCCAGCAGCCTTGACTTGCCTAGGTAAGGGTTTAAAATGCTTTCTTGAGAAGCCAGGATATCACCACTGATAGTCTCTGAAAATACTTTCCTGGCCAATGTGCCTTCTCCAAAAGGCAGCCAGGGAGGCTGAGAGTACAGTGCTGAGCTTCCTCATGCAGGAACAGTGACAAAGCTGAACTACATTTATAAAGCAGCCCAATATTACTCTTGTGTTTGTCATGAGATTAGATTCCTGCTGAGCCATTTCTCACTCTCATTTGCATCTTTGTGGTGAGAACAAAGCTAAGACAAATGATGGTTCCTAGTAGTGGGCTGGGGACAATATCAGACCCCTCTCTGCCAAATAATTCCTCCCAGGTTTTGTGTGAGAATAGGAGAGTGTGTAGATCTTTGACTTTTTTTTTTTTTTAATGTCATCTCAGTAATTTATTTCTGAATTACTTCCTTTTTTGTGTGCTCCCTACTCCAACATGAAAAGAGCTAATTTACCTCTTTCCTCCTGCTCATCCCTCCTGCCCATCACTGTGACAAGAGGACTTCTGGTAGTTCAATCATCTTGCTAACGTCATCAGGCAGCCCACGCTCTGCTCTGTTTCGATGGATCAAGTGGAATTCATTACACTTTTTAAAAAGCAGTCAATACGTGGGCAAATAGAAGGTCACTCCAGAAATTATTCCAATGCATAAAAACATGAATACTAGTGATACTTTCATGTCCACACAAACCTGGTGTGCAGTGGTGGCTTTGGACACTGAACTGAACACACACCAGGTGAGCCTTAAGAGACAAATGCCTCTATTTTTGACACCTGGGTTACTCCTGAAACGATTTAACCACCATAGACTTGAACAAGTGCCTCAATGCACCTCTGCAGCAACTGGGACAGTTGTTGACATCAGGACAGCAACAATCATGTGAAAATGTGTACATCATTGGGAAGGCACCTAGGATCCCAGGGAATCATTGAATGGCAAGGGTTGGAAGGGACCCCAAGGATCATAGAGCTCCAACCCTCCTGCCACAGGCAGGGCCACCAACCTCAGGCCTGGATCTACACAAGGTTGCCCAGGGCCCCATCCTACCTGGCCTTGAACACTTCCAGGGACGGGGCATCCACTACTTCTCTGGGCAGCCTGTTCCAGCACCTCACCACTCTTTCTGTAAAAAACTTCCCCCTAATATCTAATCTAAACCTTCCTCCCTTTAGTTTTAATCCATTCCCCCTTGTCTTGCCATTGTCTATCCTTTTAAAAAGTTGAATCCCCTCCTGCTTATAAGTTCCCTTCAGGTACTGGAAGGCTGCAATGAGGTTCCCCCACAGCCTTCTCTTCTCCAGGCTGAACAAGCCCAGCTCCCTCAGCCTCTCTTTGTATGGCAGGTGCTCCAGCCCTCTAACCATCTTCATGGCCAGCAATGGAGGTAGTGCTGAGGTGGAGGAGGGGCAAGACCTGATTCAGGGTGAAAGCATAGGATCCCTCTAGCGCACTCTGGGTTTGTTTGGGAGCAAAGGGATTACGTGGCAGCGAGGTGGCTGGATGACTCTGCTAGGGAAGCCTAATGGATATAAAATACTACTGGTGGAACTTTGGGTATGAGAGCAGAGAACCAGTCACCATGATGATCTGCGAGGCAAAATCAAAGAGTAACTATTAGCAAAGCAGTTTACTTAAAGAGGAAAGCCGTAGTGCTGCCACCGTGGTTGCACAGGACAGTCCCATGAAGCCCAGTGACAGTCGCCCTGAGGGCCTTGGGTGAGAGCTCACATTGTGGTAGGGATTTTTTTTCCCCCTCCATGAAGGTGGGCCTCCTATCTCTCTCTCTCTGTCCCCTGCCCAGGAGACAGGGTGATGGACAGTGACAGAACACAGAAGACAAAACAGTGTCTGGCTCTCCTGAGAGCAGGGCTGGAGAGAAAAGCCCCCAAGGCCAGCCCAGAATACAGAATCACTGAAAAATACCCATAAGCTGTATAAAAAAGCTTCCATAAGCTGAGTCAGTCAGAATTACACCCCCTTGCTCCACATTATAACCAATATCAATAATTCTGCTGAAAAGGAAAGACACTAGTGAGTCTGTGCCAAAATGTGTTTTTCTTCCATCATAAAGGTATGCTTTTCTTTCCTGCAGAGTTGCAGATGGGAACAGAGCCTGGCCTAGACCTGATGCCTGTTGAGATCCAAGTCTTATAAAAATGCACACTGGGTACTATTAAACAACCTTGATGTTAATGAATATGGCACTTGGGATTTTAGGCAGTCTCTAGCTCCATGACAGGAGTTTGCCCTGAATCCCCAGTGCGTGTATATTGACTGGCACTGGAATCCTGGGAGAAAAAGCACATTGCCCGGCTGCAAAATCATCACTGTTGACCATGCCCCATGCCTTACAGTGCTGAAACATGAAAGCAGTGGGTTCACCAAGAACCTTCTACAACCATTACTGACCCCTCTTAAAACCTGAACTATTAAAAAAAAATGAAGAGTTTAATACAACAGCATGAGTACAGCCCAGAGATGTTAGCATCAAGCAATGAAAAATGCCCTTCATCAAAAGGCTGATGAGCATATTTTTAGGAAAAGGAGCTCAAGCTTGAGATGTGTGTAAGAGCCACGTAAAGGCAGAACTAGCCGAGCTTCCATGTGGAGAAGAGGTGATAAATGAACTTTATTAAGCTGTTTCTAAAACTGGAGCAGATGAGATAAGCCTTGAAGGAGATACTCATTTAAGATTGATGTGGAGTAAGTGCGGAGAGATAGCTGTTGAAAAGACTGCCATAAACCAGTTCTCCAAGTTGTCATTCACTAACACTCCCTGGTGTTTTCTAATAAAAATAATCTGTTAAAATCAGACTCTGGAGACAGCTTGTCTTTGGCTGCCAGTGCAATTTCTCATCATTGTTTCATGTAGTAAATGCTTTTGAAATAAGTCAGGGATTGTTTGAAGGAGAGACAACTTTCAGATGGATTTTTAAGTTATTATGCATACCAGCAAAGCACTTTAAACAGCTTCAAAACAGAAAAAAAAATGGTTATGAAGGTTCAGGGGAAAGTCTTTTTGTTTAAAAAATTGCAAATAGCTAGAGTCACTTAAGTTGCTGATGGATACTCCTCCATGTCCAAGTTTGCAGTAGCACACAGCTGTGGAGGAATATAGCCTTGTTCTAGTGTGGGACTGTGGAAGTGCTGGGGGTAATGAAATGCCTGATAACCAGGAACTTCAAAGTACTGTGCAGATCTCATGCTGACATGCTGCTAAAATCCTTACCAACACAATTGCTGGGAAGTCAATTACCTGTGAAGGCAGCAAAGGCTACATCACACAGAAGAGAGCAGAGATCATGAGCAGCCTGGCTGGGACTGACCGTACACACAATAGTCTCCTTGGTCTGAGCACAGGGAGATGATGTTATGGTTTATCTCTGCTGGAATTGGGATCATGGAGCTACAGTTCTTTGACCATCTCCTGAACCCACAGTTGCTAGACTCTCCTGTCACCCCTCTTTGGTTTCCCAGGATTCAGGAAACTGCTCAAAGGCCTTTCATCTCCCAATTCATCCTTTCCCCCCATTTGTTTCACAATACCTCCTCTGTGAAACAAGAGCTCACTGATACTTGGCTTTCAACGTGGAACTGAACTGAGGCTAGAAAACCTTCGCAAATCCACAGTGTCCATCTGCTTTATGTGCCATAATCTTCTACTTGTTACTTGACCATTAAGTTTGAGAGATGGATGGCAGAGTCTGTCTCTTCATTAGTGATGATGCAGAGCCAGGACAAGCCCCCAGCTTCCGTGGTGCAGCCAGGCCTGGAGGAGCAGTTAATAGTGGTTTTTTCTGAAATTCCAAGGTGGTTTCTCTAGTGAGCCATGAAAGTCATCTTTAACTCTTCCACGTCAGTCATGAATTTGAAAGTTTTAGTGTGAACTCCCTCTGCTTCCTGCATTGCATCTCCTTGGAGTGATTGCCCACAGGACTTGAATGCAGGAATATTTTCAACCACAAAGCTCTGCAATGACCATATTTCATGAAAACAAAAGGAAATTGCGTTTGTTGATGAGGGTGATATAAACCATGTCTCAGCTACCTGGAAACAATTATGCTGATTTTCACTGAAAACCCCCCACTCTCATAGCCTATTAAATTATTATGACTGATTCAAAATGAGGCTTTTAGGTGCTCTATAAAGTGCAATATGGTATCTTGTTGTTACAGCTAAGGTCACTTGAAAGTAAAGGTTTATATGCATTTTGCTAAAGGAAATTTATAGGCATTTTGCTAAAGGGTTTTGCTGATGTCCCTGCCCATGGCAGGGGCTTGGAACAAGATGATCTGTGAGGTCCCTTCCAGCCCCAAACCATTGTATGCTTCTATGAGTCTATGACTTGCTCATTTGAGGCCATCTTCAGCAGGAATAAGATGTACTGAGTAATGCTGCAGGACCTGGGAAGCATGAGGCTGCTTCAGCCTAACATACACCCTAGAAGTCAAAAAAGGGTGAGGGACAGCCCAGCCATCCCTCAGCTGGGGATTCTCCTTGTAGAGAGGGAAAGGCTGTGAGTTGGTTAGCAGGAGTTCAGTGCTATAGTTTCCAGGTGATTTTCAGGCTTATATCCCCATCATTCAGTGGCCCTCTGCAGACAGACTGTGGGCACCTAGCTGTGGCTCATGCACCTCCAACAAGAGACAGCCATGTCTCCAATTGACAGTCTCTTCAGGACCTGCTTTCCCAATAATCTTTCTCCCAACTTCTCATGGAGACATCTTTTGTATGGCCCATGTGTTGTTTGCAAAGTGCTTTGCTGTGGTGTGTGGATGAAAAGGAGCTATATAAATGCAAATTTAATGTATTCATTTATTCTATGCTGAAGGTTGTACTGAAGGCCAGGTAAATTACACCCACGGCATCTGCCTGTCAGCTCTTAATGTCAGCCACTTCAGGAACAGTGAGTTTCCACATAATTTGTTAAGCCTGATTTTCTTTTGTTAGTCTTTGCAGATTATTTTTAATCAAATTACACTTCTCCAGGTGTTTTCCATTGGGCTGGACCCCTTGGCTGCTGAATTCAAGGAGCCTGACTCATTACTCCCTGCATCATTTGCCTGACCTTGCCATGAGACTGCAGTGGCAGCAGAACGAGGGACGTCCCTCCGTCTAGCACAGCCCCAGCTTCTCCCAGCCTGCTGCTGAGATCCTCAGGAGCTGAATCCTTACCCTGAAACTTTAACAACCTGCAACAAGAGCAAGTCCTTTATCTCTCACCCTGGCATCACCTGGAGTGCCTTCATTATTTCTTTTATCCCTCTGTGAACTCTGGAGGAAGAGGGCATTTACATCTGACATGCTTGGTCTTCCTGTCATCGTTGTGTCCCTGAGACTGCCCTGGCCTCTGAGAGGACCTTCTGCACCAACTCTATTCCAAACAGTTTCATCCTTGCTACTGCTTCCTGTGCAATTTTTGGCTTCATTTTTCTGGCTCTATTTTTTATTATTATTTTCTTCTTTGCTCTTTTATGCTCTCACACATAGATCCCTGGCTGTAGTGATGACCCGGTGGCCCTTTCAGGCATCACTTTCTGACCTCAGATCATGCTGCCACATGCTTCATCGCAGACTGTACTGCTTCTGGGTACTGAGTGCAGGGACATTAAGGTCAGCTACAAGTGAGGGTCAGCACATGCAAGGAAGTTTTGCTTGTGAAACTTTGGAGAGCTCAGCTATTCCAGTGTAGCTGGTTGACCTCATGCAGGGATGTTAAATCAAGAGAAAGACAAAGCTTACCACTGCTGGTATCCCTATCACTGCTTTGGCCTCAGGATAAACCCAGACGTGAAATCTAAAGCTGCCTGCCCCTCTAGCCCAGATGAACGTCCCTTCAGCTTGACACACCTCCATGTTTCAGTGTCCCAGGGCTGCACATGCTTCAGATCCCCAGGGAGTCTGTGAGATGCAGGGAAATAGTTTCGCTTAAGCAATCACAAGATTGAATTTTCCCAGGTCAAATTATATGGGGAGACATGAAGTCTTGGAGAAACAAAAGATGGGTTATGATACCCTGACCTGTGCATCAGCTCCAGACAGCCCTGAACTTTGGGAAAAGATAGTTTGTTCTGGTGTGGAGCTCTGGGTTTGTTTTGAGGCTCATGGGTGAGTAACTGCAGACTCTCAAACCTTGCCAAGCAAGGTCTTGGATTTGTCAGTAGAGTCAGCAGGTGGTGGAGCCAGACCTTCAGCTGCCATAAACTGGTAAAACTTCAGGGAAGACAGTGGATTTGCACAGATTTACATGGGCATAGCTTACAGCACACAAGAAGGACCCAGTTCATTAGATTCCTGACAGTGGAAGGTACATTCTCTGGAAAGCAGATACAAAAGCTACTGGTTACTAACTAGGACATCCTTATCACCCCAGTCTTTCAGTCATCCATCCTCCTTTACTGGTGTAACAATAAACATTCTGTGGCTCAGAATGGCACCTATCAATTGTTTTCTTTATCCTATTCCACCTCCAACTCCCTCCTTTTTTTTTTCCTTTCCCCTTGGGGCTGGAATTGGCTGATATGCTGGTTTTGTACTGTCAGCAAGTAAGTTCCAGGCTGATCAGAGAGAACAGATGCTGCTCTTGCAGAAGTTTCTCCAAGTCCTTGCAAGTAGCACCCTTGATCTCTGGGAGCATCTTGGGGAAGCACTCCAGGAAAGACAGATGCAGAGCTGAGCAACGCAGGCTGTAGCCTCACTATTGCAAGGAGGAATCCAGCTAAGGAGCTTGGCTAAAGCTGCAGTGACTAAGAGTGATGAGAGCAGGAACACTATCACTTCATCTAGGAGAACTGAACAGCAAAGACCAGCAAAGGCTGATGCTCTTCCAGTGCTGAAAGATGAAATTATGGTGACACAGGTAAAGGGACAAGCCACCTCCCTAAAATCAAACAATGTGCTTTAGGTTTCTGCTTGTTTTTGTAGCTTCACAATTTATTCTCTGTTTTCAGGGACAGATGGAGTGCAACAATGCTAGTAACTGTTTGTACATCTGTCTGTATGGGAAATAGATGGGGGAGGGACATGGAATTTGCCAAACAGCTCCTTGCAATGTGGCAAATAGCTCAAATACATCCAATAGAGCTAATACATACACCTATCCATACATGCCACCCTGCCCAAGCACTACGAAGTGACTGGTAATCCTCTAGATTAGGGAAGGAGCTTTGTGCCAACTGCGTACCAATCTCCACACATGTCTGCGACACACAGACACTTCACACCAGCATGGTTCTGTGAGATCACTTCAGCTTCTCATACTGGCTCCAGCCTGGCATGACCTGCCCCTCCAAAGCCCCCCTTCTCCAGGACTCCCTGGGAAGGAAACATGTAGGTATCTGTTAACAGCTGCTCAAGCAGCATGATGGGTAAGAAGCATCATCAAACAGCCTTGGGACGTAAGTGTTTTGCACTGGTATCAGGGTGATGTGGCCAGAGGGATGCTGGCAGAGCACGGATCAGCTAACAGAGTCATGTTGCACAGATCATTGCAGGTATTGTAACTCAACAGGTGAATCTTCATTTCTTCATTTACGTGTCTTGGTTTGGCTAGGACAGAGTTAATTTGTTTTCTAGTAGCCTGTGTAGTGCTGTGTTTGGGATTTAGGATGAGAATACTGTTGATAACACACCGATGGTTTAGGTGTTGCCAAGCAGTCAAGTACTTTTCAGCTCCTCATGCTGCCCTGCTAATGAGAAGGTGAGGGGAACCCAAGAAGCTGAGAGGGGACACAGCTGGGACAGCTGACTCAAACTGGCCAAAGGGGCTATTCCATGCCTATGACATCATGCCCAGCATAAAGGAGGGCTGGTGGGTGAGGGATGTGACATGCAGCTCGGGGACGGTCTGGCTTTGGAACAGCTCTGAGCTGTACAGTCTGAGCTGTGTGGTTCAGTGAGAAACTGCATCGTGTAGCGCCAGTTTTGTATATTTTGCTATAGAGTCCTGATCTTGTTCTTTCTCTCTCTCTCTCTCTGCTGTCCAAATTAACCATCCTTATCCAAACCCACAAGGTTTGCCTTTGTCTTCCATTGTTTATTTTTCTCGTCCCCCCCTTTTCTTTTCTCTGCCCCCACCCCAGGGGTGGGGGGGAGACAAGTGAGCGGCTGAGTCCTGCTCAGCTGCCAACTGGGGCTAAGCCATGACATTAGGTTAGTGCAAGAAAGCAGGGGTAAGCAATCATTTGGCTTAACAGCTGCCTCACCAGAAAAAAAGGTAAAAAAATTTTAACTTCTAGCTCTACTTAGAAAATAGTTGCAATGGTTCCTGCTACCCTGTCTTGCTAGAGCTTTGTTGCCCCCTTCAACAGAATAAAGCCATCTGATTTCTCTTTGCAAGCAAGGAAAATAAAATCACCAAGGACAACAAAATTCAGTAGAACTTCTGCCTGTTTCTGCCTCATGCCATTAAGCTTGAGCTGTTGTTGCCAGTTGAGTTCTGGCAAATGGGTTTCACTTGGAAACTGAGACTTCCAGGACTAAGCAGCCACTGAGGGGGAGAGTGAACACTGAATTTTGGAAGCAGGCATTAAATCTTTTAGATAACATCGCCCTTAAAGATTGCTTTGTTCTTTACTGGAGCAGAGTGAGGAGCTGCAAACCTGATCCTGCTTCCTGGAGACAAAACACACAGCCCATCCCCTGCAGGACTGCCCAAATCCAAGCAGAAGGTTCTAAAGGCTTGTTAAAGCTCAGTTAGATGATTTACCAGTCTCTTACATAGGTGTCTATCAGTTGTCCCTTCCAGTTGCCCATTGCTGAGCTAGAGGAAGGAGTTGCTTAAAGCCCAGTAGCACAAGTCCCAAAAGCAGACCTCTTGCTTGCTGGGTGTGCACACCAACGCCTTGGTGTGTATACTGTAACAAGACCATGACAACCAGGGCTTGTACTGTCATCCCCAGACAGTCTATTGAGAAAGCATGAAGTATCCTAAAATACAATTTTTCTACTTCTGGGCAGTCTAGGCAGATTTTGGAAGACATTGCACTATGAGTACCAGACCTCTGCAGACGCTTGAACATACTGTCAGTGCGGTGTAGCAATTTATACAGTTGTTCCAACATATCTGTGGCAAAATAGCTGCTGCATCTACAGAATATTCATGTCAAAACCACAGCAAATCCTTCCCAGGGCCTGTGAGCACTGCAGCACTTGAGAGGTGCCAGTCCTGCGGTGCTCTCAGCTTTCCCTTCCTACCTAGTCTGTAGCGTCACCCAGCTGCAGCTGTAGCTACATTCCGTACTGACAGCACCTTATGCTTGCCATGAAAATGAAGCAAAAGGACAGGAAACAAGAATGAGCACTTCCCAGCACTGGAGTCTGAAACAGCAGGTAATCTGGTGGGTCAGGCACTTTCCTCCTTGAGCCCTTCCTACTTCTCTCTGAGGAAGTTTTGAACGTGCTGCCTCGAGCCCAGCCATCAGAGCAGGGGGAGGAATGCTGCATTTCACCACAAAAAGCCCCCTTGCTCAGGCAGTCAGGAAATAATGCCCATTGCCTTCCTCTGGCACAGCACCATGGGACTGAGCAGGGACTGAAATGCCCATGGTTTGAGAAAGGAGAGGTGGCAGATAAACAGCCTGCTCTGGGCTGCCTCCCGTAGCCTGATGCACAAGCAGAGTACAGGCAGCAAGCCTTTGCAATGGTTAAGGTACAATTTCCAGGCACTGCTCACTTCTCCCACACCCCTGTGCCCTCCTGGTCTGGTAGTCTTTATTCCTGGCTGCCAGAGATGTCCAACCTGTTCTGGGGGTTAACAACAACTTCAGCTCCCGGAATCCGGCCAAGACCTTGTCTCGAGGAGTACCCATGCACTGTGATTCAGTCAGAGTGTCTCAGCCTGCCCACAAGCAGTGAGTCTACTCTGGCAAGCCATTAGAAATAACCATTTTGGCCTCCACAATGGATGCTCCCTCCTTACTCCATTGTTTCTGTACGGAGCTAGGGACAGTTGTAGTATCTACAACTGAGCTGGTCTGAATCACTGGAACTAAGACATCAGAAGAAACACTGTCTTAATTTGAATAGGCTCAATCTAATCTTTAATATAAATTAATTTAAGCAGATAATTAAAACAAGTAATGAGAAACTAACAGGAGCTGCATATCTGAGTCTAGTTAATGGCTTTGAAATGCTTTTCAAAGTCTCAGTCATGCATAGCATGCACATACTAGAGATATTGCAGTTAGCAAGGGGACCCTGTTTCTGACAGCTTGTCAGTGGGCAACTACTCAGAGGTCTGTCTGCATGCACCCTGCTGAGACCCACCTGCCTCTTTCCTCAGTTTGGGGCAATCTCAGACACATCTTCCTGCCCCAGCTGGCAATCACTCCTCCCCAGAGCATCTGCATCTCTGGGGAAGCATGCTGTCAAGTGCTGTCTCCTCTGTGTGCCTTTCCTTCCCAACATGCTGCTGGAATTAAGGCTTGAAAGCTCCTCAGCACTTGGTCTTTTCAGACAAATCCAGCGGTGAGCTCCGTAGGGAGGGGATGTGCATGTGGGGATGCTAAAGTGAAGAAGGAAACCATTCCTTGCACCACTGTCACTTCAACTTTGAAAACTTCTTCTGAGTCTTAAGTCTCTGGGGAATGAAGCCAATTAAACTGCAATCTGTCAAGCCTATGAGGCGTCTCCTCCTTTCAGTGGAAGTCCCTTTCTGAGTGACAAGAGCTGAGCGGGGGAAGACTAAACAGACAGGAACACTAAGTTGTTTCTGAGTAACCTGAGTGTTTCATATTCTGGGGCATTGTCAATGAGAAGCAATCAACTAAAGATACTCTGATTTCTACTTTTGCAATCAGATGTTGCGACACCTCTGAACCCTTTTTCCCCTGATTACTGATTTTTTCCCCTGACACTGTAGCAGGACTGAGAAAGATGCAGTCAGTCTGCATGTTTTTGCTTGGAAAATAAACCCAGATGTGGTTGACTCTCCCTGTGTGATGTTCCTTAAGAATACATCTCTCCAATCATCTAATGCTCACCCAGGCACTTTCAAAAGCTACTGCTGCATCTTGCCTGTATTTCTGCATAAGCAAACTACCTACAGAGCTGCCCAGGAAGCCAGAAAGGCTACCACAGGCTGCTACTGTGATATACAGGCCGCCCTGTATAGGTCCTTTTATTCTACCTATTAAGCTCTTCACTGAGCCAAGTAACTTGAACCTTCTAGCTGCCACTATTCATACCCGTTCCCATGCAGGGCTAGAGCCTGTCTTCCAGTTGTTCATTTTCAGACCACCAGAGGCTGAAAATTAGCCTCTTCCCTGGTCGTCATCTTTATATGTGTCAACCTGAAGATGGTTGGAGTCCTTGCCAGCTGTAGGTTTTGGTACGTGTTTTGTCTGAAGATACAAGAGAGCTTTTGGTTCTTGGTATTCTTCTCAATGGGAGGAATCAATAAATCACCTTATAACCTTCCATCAAGTCTCAGTATATGTGTTTGAACACCATCATGGATCTTTAATGTTCCTCTCTGTTTTCTTCAAAGACATTTTCAAAATAAGACCAACAAAACAGTATGCAAAACACAAAGGACAGTCAAGATCTTCCACCTTCCTACTTATAAGCCCCAATCTTCTGCTTATGCCCTAAAAATTTCCACTAGCAAAGGTTTTATCACATCACTATGTTAAAAATGCATGTTCGGTGGCTGGCTCAGTAGAGGTCCAAGAACCTTTCCAGGGGTGATGTGAATCTAAATCTGCTGGCTGTAGCCCAGGGACTGGCCTCCATCAGGCACGTTTTGTTTCCCATCGTGACCTATTAGAAATTGTTGTGCTGTCACATTTTGTCAGCAGAGCAATTACACTCAATTTCAGACCGCTGATGGAAACACAGAGCTGTGTTGGCCTCATACCAACACTTGCAAACTCCACTAGAAAAAAAACAACAAACAAACCACAAAACAAAACAGTTGGATGACAATTCCCCACTGACAGGTAGTTTTTGAGCTGTCAGTTAGGCAGTCTGTGAGCTACTTAACAGGTGCTTTAGTGATACTGCCGACTGCTCATTTCTTTGTGCTGATCAGTACCATCCCCTGGGATTTCTGCAGGACCTCGGGAAATCAGTAATGCGGGGCCATCTCAGTGGGAATAGAAATTAGCCTTGAAGTTTTGAGACAGGTGGTGGCAGGAGCAGGGGGAAGACTACAGAATAATTTCTGGTTCAGCATGGAAATAGCTGCTTGTCCCCAGGCCCTGCTGACCCTACCATCATGTGAGGCTTCCTTTGATAGTCCCATCTCTGCCCAGCAATCTTCTCTGGTGACCCCAAAACCACATTTCCCCAAGGACCTCTCAGCTTGCACCTCCCTAGACCAGACTTAAAACCCCCTTCCTTTGCTCCTTTTGAGTAGGTGGTCACCATGCTAAGCCTACAGACTGCCAAATGTCATTGAATACTCTGCCAGCTCAGCTGCCACTGAGCCTTAGTGTGCTGGTGATCAGGTGGCTGTGGCTAACTTCCAGTAGTCTGATACAAGCAGGGTAGAGGGTCTTCACATGTAATTTCAAGAGGTGAACAAAATCTCTCACTGAGGTGAGGTGGATACTGACACCACAGGTCACTAGGCAAAAGCACATGGCTGAAGGTTTTTTAGAGTCAAACCATGCTTGTGATTACCCATGATGTACACCTACACAAAGAAAGAGATTGAAGAACTCAGTCTATACATCTCTTGGCCTATCAAACCCATAGAGCACTTCAGACTCCAACCTCATCTTCCTGAGCTCCCGAGTTTCAGCTCAATCCCTTCATTACCACCTCATTTTCTTGCCTTCTCTCTTTATTGATGGAGAGCAGTCACATTTACCTGGTTCACCAGCCAGCATCTGTGACTTTCTGTATTGCAAACATCTGTTTTCTGATGGCCTCCAGCTTCATGCTTGTGCACTAATGCTTTAATGTGATGATAAGTCAGTGTTTCTCTGGCAGGTGAGTGGTGCAAGTAGTCTTGCCTGTGCTAATGTATCCTGCTGGTTTGCTCTCTTGCAACCTCAGTTCTTGTTCATTTCTCCCAGCCAACAGTCATAGCTTATTTTTTCACCTCTGCACACTTTGGAGATGGCTTTGCTGCCAATCAGGTACACTGCTGGTGATCCAGCCCCTGGGTAAAACCGAAAGACAAAGCTAATTTAACAGTTACACCTGAGAGCGCACTGTTTATCCATGGTGCCTTTTTCCTAATTTCCCTTAATGAAGGAGCTGGTATTTCATTAACAAACATTTGCTGAAGAACACAAGCTTCACCCTTGCACTGGTAAATCTTAAAACAAAGGAGTAATTCATTGGCCTGCAGTCAGCCTGCTGCCAGATCAAGGGCTTTATTCGGAATTGAGTTCAAATTCCTCCTGGTGCCAATGCAATGAAAGGCACTCAGTCAGTTTATTAACATGAAAAGAATTGTTCCTACTTCAGTATATGTTATTATCCTGGGAAGGGAATTCAGGCAGTCTGCTCTATTACGTTTGATGGTTGATATTAAACTTGTCAGACCCAGCTGTAAACTCAGACACATTTAACCATAGTCAGATATTAAAGAAGGCCTCGCATAGTGGAATCTCTTACTCACATTTCATTTTGCTGGGTAGGATGAGGAATCATTGAATGATTTAGGTTGGAAAAAAACCCTTAAGGTTGTTAAATCCAACCATAAACCCAATACTTTCAAGTCCATCATTAAACCATGTCCTAAGCACCACATCTACATATCTTCTAAATACCTCCAAGGATGGTGACTCAACCACTTCCCTGGGCAGCCTCTTCCAAGGCTTAACAACCATTTTGGTGAAGGAAGTTTTCCTAATATCCTATTTAAACCTCCCCTGGCTAAAGTTGAGGCCATATGCCTCTTGTCCTATTGCTTGTTACTTGGGAGAATAGACCAACACCCACCTGGCTACAACCTCATTTCAGGTAGCTGTAGCAAGCAAGAAGGTTTCCCCTCAGCCTCCTTTTCTCCAGGCTAAACAACCCCAGTTCTGGTCCTCATCTGCTCCTTAACAGATTTGTGCTAGACCCTTCACCAGCTTTGTTGCCTTTCTTTGAATGCACTCCAGCACCTCAGCCTGTTTCTTGTAGTGAAGGGCCCAAAACTGAAGACAGTATTTAAGGTATGGTCTCACCAGTGCTGTGTACAGAGGGATGATCACTTCCTTAGTCCTGCTGGCCACACTATTTTTGTACAAGCAGGACACTCTTGGATTTCTGGGACATCTGAGCACACTCCCAACTCATATTCAGCGCTCTCAATCAATCCTCACAGGTCCTTTTCTGCCAGGCAGCTTTCCAGCGAGTCTTCCTCAAGCCTGTAGCTTTGCATGGGGTTCTTGTGATCCAAATGCAGGACCTAGCCCATTGATCCAGCCTGTCCAGATCCCCCTGTAGAGCCTTGTTACCCCTCAAGTAGATCATCAGGCCCACACAACTTGGTGTCTGTAAACTGACTGAGAGTGCACTCAATCCCATCATCCAGATGACTGATAAAGATATTAAAGAGAACTGGGCCCAGTACTGAGCCCTGGGTAACACTGTTTGTGATCAGCTGCCAACCGGATTTAGTGCTATTCACAACTCCTTGGGCCCAGCCATCCAGCCAGGTTTTTACCCAGTAAAGAGTCCATCCATCCAAGCCATGAGCAGTCAGTTTCTCCAGGACAATACTCTGGGAAGTGGTGTCACAGGCTTTACTAACGACCAAGTAGACAACATCCACAGCCTTTCCCTCATCCACTAAGCAGGTCACCTTCTCATAGAAGGAGATCAGGTTAGTCAAGCAGGACCCGACTTTCATAAACCCATCCTGACTGGACCTGATTGTCCTATATGTTCTGAATGATGGCATTGAAGATTATCTGCTCCATAACTTTCCTCAGCACCAAGGTCAGACTGACAGGCCAGTAATTCCCATGACCCTTCTTCCAGCCTTTCTTGTAGATGGGTGTCACTAACGCTAAGGGCATTTGCTAACCTTCAGTAAATTGGAACCTCCCCAGATATCCAGGACTGCTCTGGCTGAAATCAGGTAACTTAAGGGATGGACACTAACCATGACAGTTATTAGAAATATGAGGTCAGCTGTGTTAGGCCTATCTGAATTTACAAAGGCTGTCATGTTTGTTATATTATTGGTAGTTAAAAGACTTAATTGCTGTTCTGTTTGAAAGAGAACTTACCTCGTTGGCCAATACCCACAGGAACAGGAGGACTTACTTCTGCACTCTTCAGAAATGTGACTCTTTTCCAAGGATTTCTGCCTGATGAGGGCAGGTATTTATCCTTAATTGCTAGGCTAGGTCTGAGCTCTACAACTCTTCTCAAAGCATTCTTTTTAGCCTTTGCGCATTTGGAGTCTCTTCACCTTTTTCATGCATCCCATTCCCAGAAACAGCTTCCTTGTACATCTTCATTCACATCATTCTTGGAAACATAGCCATCTACCGAGTCCAGAGGGAGCTGCATGGTCCAAGGGGAATGAAATATTCCTTCCCACCCAATCCACAGCAGTCAGTGTGGTGGCATGAGCAGCAGCAGTGACTAACAAGTCACTGCTCTGTCTGGGCAACCAGCAACTTCAGCAGCACTTTTGCAGGAAAAGAAGAGAAGGAAAGAAAAGTGAAAAGTCATGAATCCAAGAGTGAGAGCTCTTTTAGGGAATAAAAGCCTAAAGCTCACCTCACCACCAAATGAGTTTTTGTCTTGCTTCCACAATGAGTTTTGAGGCTAGTGGATTTTAATGGGTCTTTAAAGGCCAAATGAGGGGGCAACTGCACACAGCATTTGAGCACACAGTGTACTGTTTTCAGAGCTCTGTACCTGCCGACTAATCAATCCCAGTCCAGTTCCCACTGGGAGCACACATCTACCCAGCAGGACTCCTGTACTGGTTCCCGAAACAGAAGCCAGGATACAAGCAAATCTACTGCCGACATAGAGCGCATAATTGGAAACCCACAGCCTAGCTGCTTGCTCATTAATAAAAACAGATTCATAATGTACCTGGCTCCTTCCACCTGCTCCTAGTCTATAATTAGAAACGTGCGTGTAGGTAGCGGCACCAGTAAATTGCTTCCAGTCTTCAGTGACAGCAACTCATATCTGTGAGAAGGATGTGACAAAGAAACAAAGAATAGGGATAAATGGCTACAACAGTGCAGAAAGCCATTAGCACTGAGCAGCAACAACAACCCTTTACATCTCAGAACTAGCTTTGCCTTCCTTTGTGTGAGTCTCCATTGCCTTCTTGGAATTATGGGCAGATGTTAGTTGCTGGGAAAGGCAGGTACCACACAGCAGCCCACTAGATGACTTCTACACAAGTAGCACGAGCGCTGAGATTTTACCCTCTGGGTATTCAGACACAATCCTGGAAACTGCTAGGCTGGCCCTTGACTGGGTGTACTGGGCTGCACAGACACACTGCCTGGTGGTGGCTCATCCCATCCTCCCCATCTGAACCAGGCACTGGCGTCTCCTTGCTCTGTGATCCAACGAGATCATACCACCTGCACCCTTGGGAGCGCATTTCCCTTGATCATCTCCTCAGCAGTGATGATGAAGACTCTGCAATCAGGCCTCCTGGCAAAGACAGGATCACATTCTGCCTTGAGGGTGCCACCAGTGGTAGCATTACTCCACACAAGGTCCCACATTCATAGCACCATAGCACCTGGTGGAGACAGGACAAAGACTGGTTTTGGCCTAAGATCCTGTTGTTACCCATCCTTATCAGGTCCCACCACCATGGACCTGAGACGTGGCCCATCCACACAAGGACATTTGTGCATCCCCTAGTTACTGACTGCATGGGGAATAATTTCTCCCTGCTCTTGAGCAGCTTTAAATGAGTTAGTGTAGAGAAATGGAAATTTTCATAGGTGAGAATGCTACTCATTTCCCTGGATATGTTGCTGAAAAAAAAAGGAAGTCAAATCTGCCAAGTCTTTTTGATTGCAAATGAATATATTGAAAGTATGTCTCGTTCTCTTTGAGAAATCAAAGCCTGTTTGATTGAAGCTCATTTTCACACAATCAGGTGATGCAGCTCACACTTCAGACATTTTCAAGTTCGTTCTACTTTTCTAGAAAAAAAAGGCATAAATCCTGGAGAGAAGTGTCTCTCTCCAAAGTCATCTGTCCAGGCTTTTAGTCTTTTACATTTTTTGCTGCCAAAGGTTTGATTAATAAAATGAAAAATTGTATGTTTCTTAGATGACAATAACCATGTGACCTTTCTTCTGTCTCTTTTGAATATAAATGCAGTAATAAAAGAAGTGTTTTGATGGCAAAGAATTAGATTTAGGTGATGATAATATTAAAATATTGTAAATTTATTTTGTAAGAATAATGCTTAAATCATGCCTCTCATTTTTCTTAGAACCTCCCAGATATTTCAGTACATGGCAAGAATTCCACAAACCCATTCCTTCCTTTGGTGGCTGAAAACATGGCCCTTTTTCTGACTTTCCCCTCTGATATTTTGCTTTGCAGAGTCTCTTTAGCCAGCACATTTTTGTTTGGGTTTTTTTTATCTTGCTGTGAAGTACTGCCTGACACTCGCTTTTCATCCCTAGGATGAATTATTGTTTGTAATTATTTCAGAAGTTCAAAACTAATTTGAAATATAGGAAATGCTGGAAAGTGTAAAGGAAAAGTTCAGCTCTTAAAAAAGGAAAGGAAAAGAAGAGGAGGAGATGTGAAAGAAATAGTTTTGTGATCAGTTAAAAGGTAGCCATTCATAACTAGAAAGCATAACCATTGAGCCAAAGCTTCTGAAAAATTGTACCTATAAACTTTACACCTATCAGGAATGTGGAGGGAGAGCTCTATGAAATCTCAGACACACGGTTCACCAAGCTTGTTCATGAGAAAGCTTCTTAATGAATACAGACAGAAAGAGAAAGAAAAAAAAAGGAGACTTCATTTCCTTTATGAAAAGATTGGAGCCCAAAATATTTCATTAAGAGTTAGCAGAAATCAAGACAGAGGAGAAGCCAAAAGAGAAGCTGTACCAGAGAGACCTGTGGGATTAGTGCCTGCTGACAAACCATGTGATGTGGAAAGAGACGATCAAAATGGGTACAGTCATAGATGTTAACACCAGGACAGAGTTTTCTGCTGGTTCAGGTTAAAATACCCCACAAATGCTTACCCTTCAGAGCAGAAAAGGGTGAAGTTAAGGGATGCATGTTCCCCCAGAATGACATTTTCTTTTGCCTGTCTTTCTGGGAACTTCTTTTCATTTTTGGGCAGGTGTTGCTTTAGGTCATTTTCTGGCATTAAGAAGAAACTAATGACAGATCCTCCTACTCCCACCAACACTCCCTGGGGAGTCCCCAGTGTCACAATATCAAACACAACATCTTGACAGCGCAGAGAGAAAGAACCAGCCATGCACGGCCCCCAGCCCAGCCAGGTGAGATGGCCAAAGGGAACTAACCCAGTTGAGAAGGCTGGCCTGCTCTCCAGGACTGGGCTGCATTTTCCTCTTGTCAAATCATGAACACACAAACCAAAAGAAAAAGTGGACACCAGTCTCTGTTTGTGGACCCTAATCTATACAGATTTCAATTTTAAGAATAAATTTTAACGTCATTTATATTCTGAGTATATAAATCTATATTAATTTAGTTCGATTCGACCACCAGTCTGCAGCACTGCCAAGATCTCCAGTGGCTGGAGGTCTTCTCAGACCACCAAATGCCTGTTGATTCAAAGCTGGGGCTTCAATTTCTTTCAATTTCAGAAGAGGGGTGGCCAGCAGGGACAGGGAGGTGATTGTCCCTCTCTACTCTGCCCTCGTGAGGCCCCACCTGGAGTACTGTGTCCAGATCTGGGGCCCCAAATACAAGAAAGGTGTAGAACTGTTGGAGAGGGTTCAGAGGAGGCCACAAAGATGATTAGAGGGCTGGAGCACCTACAAGGTGCCCTACAAGGAGAGGCTGAGGGAGCTGGGCTTGTTCAGCCTGGAGAAGAGAAGGCTGCGGGGGGACCTCATTGCAGCCTTCCAGCACCTGAAGGGAGCATACAAACAGGAAGGGAATCAACTTTTTAAAAGGGCAGATAATGGCAGGACAAGGGGGAATGGATTAAAGCTAAAGGAGGGAAGGTTTAGATTGGATATTAGAGGGATTTTTTTTTACAGAAAGAGTGGTGAGGTGCTGGAACAGGCTGCCCAGAGAAGTAGTGGATACCTCAACCCTGGAAGTGTTCAAAGCCAGGTTGGATGGGGCCCTGGGCAACCTGGTGGCCCTGCCTGTGGCAGGGGGGTTGGAGCTCTATGATCCTTGGAGTCCCTTCCAACCCTTGCCATTCTATGATTCTATGAAGACCTACCTCTTTTATGAGCAAAAAGTCCCTGTGCTGTGTTTCTCTCGGTACTACAGCCCAGTGTTCCCTACTCCCCTGGCAATTGTGCAGCACTGGGGCTGGCACTCAAAGCTAAGCACAGGGTTTAAACCTGTAATGGATTTAGGGCTCATTTTGTCTCCTTTCACTTGAGCCTTCCTGCTGTGTACTGCTCAACATAAAGCATGCTCATTCAGTGAGAAATAATCTAAGCAGACGTCAGTAAGGGCACACAGTGAAAAGCAGCCTCTGAGAAGCCCATCTGCACTGACCCGGTGAGGTAGATTGGATTTTCCATACACTGGTAATTAACCAGTATTTCATTCAGTATAACTTTAATTACCTCACTGATACACAATCTATTTTCCTGTCAGATTATGCTGAAAACAGCTTCAATTTTTAACAATTGTGAAAATGTACTCTTTATCCAAAGAGGTGGCAGGCACACAGCGGAGTGGCTTTCTCTCCTCACATTATTCTTGCGGTCTTTTCAACAAATGCCTGGGTCTCTTAGGTATTACTTTTTAATCACCCACCCTCATTGCATGGAGTGTTTGCTCCTTTTTCATTTTATAGCACAAAGCCAGAAAGAAGGCAATTAAAATTCAATAATGGTGCTGTGCTTAGACACTCATTAAGTAGTCATTAGGTAGTCTGGAGACTCATTGTCTTCATGAGGGTTTGTTTCCTCGCTCTCCCTGAATCTCCTCATCTCCCCACCACAGTATTGACTTGAATCAGCAAGGCAATGTGAATATGAATCCAGAAGTGATGGTGAGTTTACCCACCCAGGCACAAGCACTCTGCTACCTCCTGAACACCCACCACCTCAGATGCAGCAACCCCCTAGGGCTCCTCCAGCAGCAGCAGGGAGATGCCCCAGTCTGGAGATACTCTGATTGCCCCCCATCCTGCCCAGTTTCCTAGCTGGGAGCGATGCAACCAGGCAGTAATTCCTGTCCTCCTTAGCTGATAGAAGGACCACTTCAACACCCTGGGTTATGCTGGTTTGACTAACACCCACTCCCAGAAACACCCACTCCCAGAAACGCAGTCCCCAGTTGCCAAGACACCTTGTAGAAGGACATGCTTCTCAGTATGAGTAACTGGCAAAATCAGACCTCTAAGGAGTCAGGAGCATTCGCTGTCAGCATCAGGAGCCAAACTCCTGCCAAAAGAGCATTCAAGACAAGGAAGCTTCTTTTGAGGTGAGGGAAAAAACCCCCATCTCACTGGCAGAGACAGGATGACAAGAGTATGCCAGTGATTGTCAGATGCATAAAGGCATCAATAAAATAATGTTCACACTCAAAAATTGTCTTACGGGAGAAGCAGCCTCTCTTGATTATAAGAATTGCCTCTGGACAACAAATAACAGCATCTGTTCTCCAAACTCTGAGCATCTTGAGTTTGCTTTGCTTTCTGTCCTTGAGGAGTAGGGGAGGAAAGAGAACAAGACAAGAAAACTGAGCCAGTTTTTGCTAGGAAGGCTCCACAGCAGCTTTATGGAGCAGCTCTCTGGAGCTCACTGAGAGCAGAGGGAGCAAGCCCCAATGCATTATTTAAGACTGCCCTCACACTGCTGATCCTTTATAGATGAAGATCAATATAGTGGCCTCTGCTAGAAGGCAGCGGCTTTGATGTGAACAAATAAAAATAAAAATAATAGAATTCATATTAGAGATGCTGAGGAGAAATAATACTGCCCAAGGGAATATCCCCATGCCATGGCACAATAAGGCAGGCCCTGAGGGGTCAGCAAATACCAATGGAAGTAGAAGAATGATTCTCAGATAACCAGCTTGTTGGTAGAACTGTGTCACCTCTGGGGCATAAAGCTCTGGCACAGAATCACCTCATCGATAGTCCATCACCTGCACGCTTGCTTGCACAACCACAGAGTCATATTTAATGAAATAATGAGGTTTTGTATTAAAACTCATTTCACCTCTCACTAAACATGACATCATTCTTTATGCCTTGCCTTCCCCTGGTACCTACAAGCTGCTGCTGGCTGCCTGGCACGGTGTCAGACAAGGAGCAAGAGGAGCGCTCCACTCTGTAGGCTGCCTGTTGTGTTTTGCCACAGCTGCTCAGTTTGCTTCTCTGAGCCTTCTCCCACTCATCTTCCTGCTTGGTACCTCAGCTCTGAGGTCTCAGAGGTGGATTCCCATGGGGCTGTTTAATACAGTGCCTGGTGCAGTAGCTGATCATGATTTTTTGGGGGTTTTTTCCCCCCCTCAAGGTGCATTCAGCTGTGTATTTCACTGCTTGTATCAATTTTTTTTTTCCTGAGCAGCTGGCAGGCATTTTGTTTATCTGCAAAGAAAAAGTATTCTAGAAGGTTTGGTGATGTGCTGTGCATGCATACACACCTGTATGCATGTGTGTGAGTCTGTGCGTGTGTGCCTGTGTAGAGCTGGAGATTGATGATAGACAGAAAGACAATTCACACATGATAGATTCACAGTTAAATCATCTCTCTGTATAGACACATATACAGAGGTGTAACAATCTCAGGTTCCCCATGACAGACTGCAGAGTCCAAATGCAAAAATATCTCAATACACAGGACAGTTAATTAGTAGAAAGGAGTAACCTCTGCTCCTTCCATTTGCCATTTTCCTTGTTGTTTGCACACCGCTGCCTTTGTACTTTGATAACAGCTAGCTGTCTATTAATGAAGATGACAACAAGAATGAGCCTATTTTTTCTGTGGGATGACAGTCACAGTGTGTGCATCACAAACATCGGGAATCCCTTGCCAGGTGTCATCAAGTGGAATGGATAAATAGTCCACTTGTGAACAACTCAAGGCTGAAACCTGTCTGCAGAGCTACCATGGCAAATTATCTGTAAATACCGATGATCTTCCCAGCCACAACAGACGTGTTACAATCACAGAATCACAGAACATTAGGAGCTGGAAGGGACCTTGAAAGATCACCTAGTCCAATCCCTCTGCCAGAGCAGGATCACCAGACTAAATTGCACAGGAATGCATCCAGGCAGGTTTTGAATGTCTCCAAAGAAGAAGACTCCAGTCCCCAACCTCTGCCAGTACCTGCAGTTGTTCTTCCCTAGATGAAAGACCCTACACTTGCCCATGTTAAACCTCATTAACCTTCTCCCCTCCCAACTCTCCAGCCTGTCTGTCTTGCTGAATGGCAGCACAGCCCTCTGGTGTGTCAGCCACCCTTCCCATCAGTAAACTGGCTGACTGTACACTCTATTCCCTCATCCAGGTCATCAATAAATATATTGAATAGTATAGGTCCCAGGACCAACCCCTGAGGGACTCCACTAGATACAGGCCTCCAGCTAGACTCTATCCCATTGATCAAAACACACTGTCTAACCAGCTCTCAATCCACCTCCCTACTCTGAAGCAGAATGCAGAATCACGATAAAAGAAACCTGGACCAATACTTGTATGGAAAAGCATTTGGATGTCTTCTCTTGGTCTGGTCATTGAACTTGAGGCCAATGTTTCCTACTAGGATTTCACTCCTGTCTCATTCCAGGTACTTCAGTGGCCTTTAGAAAAACCTTCACTCTCCCTTCATTCCACCAGTGATAAAAATAGTCACAAAAATAACTAGGACTGGCTGTGTAAATTCTGTATATGAGAAGGTGTAAGAAGGAGAAACCTACAACCCTTTGCCTCTTATTCTGTCCCTTCCCCACCCCCTGTCCCTGACAAGTCTGTACACTTGCCTTTGCTCTTCCTGGCTCCATGTTAATCTACTTAGCACATCGGGGTAGAGTTTTGAACAAGGCAGTCATATTCCTGAGCAATAACAATCATCAGCCATATCAGCAGTTGGTGACTGTATTTTGACATACTGTGAGCATGTTACAAACCAAATATGAAATCGAGTATGCCTATATGCCTATTGTTCCTGTCTCCAAACGAATCTCCTGTCTAAGACTGTTTTTCTCTTAGCCTGTAAATTCCTTCAGACAACACAGGTTGCACCTGTAGTGCACTGAAATGTCAGTCTGAGAGTCATCTGTAAGCCTGCTCTGATGCCTCCTACCTCTTTTTCACCTGTGTATCTGCTCAGTGCTCCATCATCCCAGAGATGAGAGCCAGCAGTGGTCTGAGATAAGCTCTGGCTGTGCCAGCTGAAGGTTTGTGATTTGGCCCTGAGGGCATCTTGGAGCTGGTCACTGCAAGGCAGCACTCAGAGAGCCAGGTCCTGTAGGAAGGATGGTCCTTTCTTCCAGGCAGGGTTTTCGGATGCTGGAAAATTCTAATTGATCTTATAGAGAGGGGAGTCTGCTGCCTTCTAGGGATTATCTGGCAGGTCCTCTAAGAAAGGACTTATTTTTTATGTTTTGTTTCCTGTGACAAATATAATAGGTCTGCCTCCTAATCCAGCTGTGGACAATATGTTGTAAGTTCTATTATCTCATAGAAAAACTTCAAATGCGTTTTGGTTTTTTTTCCCTGTTATAATTCAAGCACCTTTCTACCAGTTTCAAGGTCCCAAATCATTACATAATTACTCACCTCACTTCCTTTGTTTGCAATAACTCTGCATCATGTCATACAGCTTGTAGCATTTTTAGGAGAGTCAGTAAAACAAAGCAGCAAGGTTGCTTGATGCCCACAAAGCTTTTGGTACAAATCTGTAGGTCAGATGGGACCTTTTATGAAGCTCTCTCCTCAGCAATCTAATGTCTTTACGTTTCTTTCCTCACATTTATTTCCAGCAGCTCTGTTGCTTTTTTATCACTGAAGAACCAGAGTACTAGCAATCCTCCTCCTTCCTTTTTGATTTCCATCAATAAGCACCAGCAGTGGGATTTTTTGCTGGAAATTAACTTCCTCCTTGTATTTCATGTAAGTGTTCACATATGCATTTCATATATAAAGACAGTGACTTATTTTTTTCCCTTCATCTTAACCCCTTTCCCCCCTAAAAATATATCTTGTACAAGATCTGATCTTTTAAGAAGAGATTTATTTTTTATGCAAGTCATTGCATCTGTCTAATAGGCAAGGTAATTAATTTGATCTGCTTCTCTCCCTCTATCAAGGCTTTATTAGGTTAGAAAAGGATTCTGCACTTTCTTCTTTGCAGATTTACATGTTCATGGAAGAGTAAGACCTGTTAGAAGCCTGACTGGGCTCCACCATTGCTTAATGGACTTTATGATTAGTGACCACTACTGCTTTCTTGAAACTTCTTGCATTCCTAAGGACCTACTGATCTCCAGGGATCCAGTACCGTGCTTTTTTTGTCAATTCAAAATTTACTATCTTTTTGCACTAAACTTGATTACAGAAAAATGATTAATCTGATAACCAGAGATATTATCAGCATGGCATCTCAATAAACACCATTACCTTTAGTACTCAAACCACTGTACCAAATACAGCAGCTTCCTAATCTCAGCAGAGACAGCCTATCTGGCACTAAGGCACCAACCTCCCAAACCCACAGCATGTAAGCTGTTCTCAATTGAATGCGTTTTTATAAAAGCTTCATTGAACCACTTAGCCTGAAATAGCTAGGATCAGTAGATCGGGAGAGTCTCTAATCATTTTTAGGTGGTGGCAACCTCAAGGGACGATTTGCTAGGAGACAGATGTGTGCATGTGCACAAATGTACAATGCAACAAAGGTTTACAATAACACAAACATGAAGAACAGTGTATTATGCATCATCCAGATAATACCAACAAAACAAGAATATTTAGTTGCAATATGTTGGAAAACAAAAATATGGCAATTTCCTGACAAAAGACCTTCTAGCTTTTCTTTTCTATAAAGCCTCCTGCCAACTTCCACAAACCTGGGGGTAGCACACAAAATCCAAACCAAAGGCCACTTAATTTGTGGCTACAGAAACGCAGAAGGCTGCTTCAGGGCCTTCAAGCACCTGCAAAAACAACCCAAAAACCAGCTGTGGAACAGGTTTTAGTGAGCTGCAGAATCAAGTTGAATTCCTGATGCAAACCTTCCCCCCAGGTATGGAAGGCAGAATTAGTTTGGGTCATTCATTGGGTTTTATCAATCTACCCAACTCATTGGGTTTTATTGAGTTTTGGTTGGGATAGACTTCATTGTCCTTAAATAAAAGCCAGTCCTGGTCTGGATGACTTTAAGGTCATTTCCTGCAGAGAGAGGAAAGTAACTGAAGTAACTGTAAAAGGTGCTGTGATTTCTTGTGCAACAAGCAAAAGTAGTGCTCCTCAGTGAGCAACTACGTCCCTGAGGGCAATCTGCATGGCTAAACCATGTTTTTCATGCTTTAAGGGCCATCCTTTAATGATCTCCCTAGTGCTTGAATGCCTTAGAGAGCTTCACCCATTCCTATGTAGCCTTTTTTTTCTTGCACACTGCAAGAAAAGTCTGATGAGGTGTTCCTCATTAATAAAAAGAAATTGATTGCTGACACAGGCTGGTTTTGAAGTTTTTGTGAAAAATCACTCTGAATGACAGCCAGAGGAAAGTAGTTAAGATTATTTCCCTCTGACATTATTCCCACCATGTTTTAGTTACTTTGCTTTGTCAACATTTTAGTCCCTGCAACATCCATGCACTCATCTGATGCCTCAGACTTTGGCACTTCTGTTTTTAAATGGGCTTAAACAAAATTGTGTACAAAATATACAGAAGCAAGTATGCAAACACAACACCAAGAAGGATAGGGAGTGTAAGTATAAGACATAACAGGAAAGAGACTGAAACCAATCTGAGAATCTGCACTTCAAACTGTCTCTCCACCTATGGAATATGAACCACCACACAGAAGGAAAAAAATAAAAGGTTCCCTACCTCCATGAACATCAGAGTGGAATTTAGCCTCCAGTTGACAACACCATGCATTCCAAATAAAAGCTGAAATCAGACATGCCAGATTATCCAATTACTTTGAGTTAGAAGTATAACACCACATCTTCTGTAGCTGGGCATGTCCTTTGCTTCCTCAGCTTGTGTGACTGCTGAGGTGGATCAAGATGACTCTACTTACCTTTCCATTTGAGTCTCTTAAAGCATGTACCAAAGACGGATCAGTGGCACTGCTTAATTTCCTATCAATACCAGTATCCTTAGCTGTAAATAATGCTTCTCACATCAAATAGCAATGTTTTTCTATTCGTATTATGAATTTCTTTTATTTAAATCAGTCCCCAAGTCTTTTAAGAGTTGTGGCACAAAAGCAGGAAACATAAGGATTATGATAATGGCTTGGTGCCTAAAACTGATTTGAGATTCCTCTATAGGTTGTATCGCTTTTTTTGTCCTTTGGTGTTTTATACAGATGGATGAAAGTGCTCAGAATGCAGAATAAAGCAGGAAGAGGTAGAAGGAAAACATCAGGTATATAATCAGAGCATGATATATAGTTGAAATCAGCAAATGTGTGATGCATATGAAGAAGAGAGCATAAACGCTCAGAAAAAAGCATTAACAGCAGCCACATTCAAGCTAAAAAAAAAACCCCACAAAAACCCACCTCAGTTTACTGTTCCAACTGTGTACAATGAATTTGATCCAAAACTCTCAGAAGATACAGTAAAGATTTCTGCTAACATAATCAGCTATATAGCTCAGGTCTCACCTCTTGCTCTATACAGGCTTTCTGCCTCTAAGGCTACACATACCTATCTGCGTGCATGTGAGCGTGCATGCATGTACATAAATATACACCTAGGCATGTATTTTCACAGCTTCTTTGAAAGTCACGCAGATTAAACACAGTCCTTTTGAACAATGAACAATAAGAAGGCAAGTAGTGGCTGAGAAGCCGTACATATGCATATATGTTCAAAGGTAAATCCACCAAACTACAAAAAAACATGGGCTTAGATGTCACGAGGACCAGTTAGTGCAGGAATCAAAGGCAGCTGGAGTCTAATCCTGCACCATTTGCATCAGAGGCAGCTTTGTCAGTGCCAAGGCCCAAGACGGCACCTTTCTTTATGCCCTAAGTGGTGAAAACCAGGAAACTGGTAATGGTGAATCCTCTCCTTCACCTCCACAAACATTTGTTGTTCTTCCTGCCCCTGTAATCTACATTATATTTACCCACTTCTCACTGTGGTCTGGAATCTTAAAAGGAGTTGACCCACATGCTTATGCGCTACGTTACCTTCAGGGAGTTTCCTGTAAATACCTCCTGTACTTGCTTGCTGGCCTGAAGAAGGCAGCTCATCACTTTCATTCCTCTTTGCTATTTCCAGTCCCATTACTGACACATATTTTACATCTGAAGATGTGTTTCTGAAGCCCGTAGCTGCTCCTCGAAGTAGAGAAGCTGATCCACTTCAAAGCAATCGCTTGCTCTAGACACCAGTTTCTCCAGGCATCTCCTAATCTCCTCCTCACTGGTATTCTGCTGTCTCGCATGCTTGAGATAGCTGTACACAGCCTCAAATACCTCTGCTCCCAGCTTCCCAATGGCAGATCTAGGGATACATGAAGTTTAGGTCAAAGTTAATTCACATCATATATTAATTCAAGCAATAACTAGTATACTGATACTTTAAAATTTTGTAGCTAACTTTGATTCAAATAATATAATGATGCACTTTATTTGCCTGACAGTCCAAGGAATTCAAATTTCCTGGGGAATTTCTTTATGATTGTCTTTTACACAAAGAGCCCAGGAGTAAAAATCTGGCCACATAGTAAAGTAATGGCAAGTATGGCCATCATTGCTGTTACAAACCAAAATCCCTTTTCATGCTGAATCTGATACAGCAAGCTCAGTACCTGCATATCTATTACTGCTCCAGGATTTCGTCAGAACCAAAAGGAGCATCCCCAGTCAGCCATGCACCAGTGGCATTTTCAGGACTCGTTACTTTATTTTAGTATCAAATAACAAGGAAACCATTGTACAAGATCAGCATGAGCTAACTGACACTCTTTTCCCACAGCTCTCTCCTTTTATCAGAAGACAGATCTGTAATTCAGCAACAAAGAATACACTTACAGGATCTCTGTGTTGATTTATAAAGAAGATCCGTTTGCATACTGCAAGACAACGAACAGAAGTTTTTCTAAAGGCAAACATCACTGGGGCTGTTCAGCCTTGAAAAAAGAAGGCTGAGAGGGGATCTGATTAATGTTTACAAATATCTCAAGTGTGGGACACAGGGAGAAATGGCCAGTCTCTTTTCAGTGGTCTGTGGGGACAGGACAAGGGGCAATGGCCTCAAGTTGGAGCACAGGAAGTTCCGCAACAACATGCAAAAGAACTTTTTCCCAGTGAGGGTGCCAGAGCCCTGGCACAGGCTGCCCAGGGAGGTGGTGGAGTCTCCTTCTCTGGAGATATTCAAGACCCATCTGGACACCTCCCTATGCGATCTGTCCTAAGGAACCTGCTTTGGCAGGGGGGGTGGACCTGATGATCTTGAAGCCCCTTCCATCCTCTAAGATTCTGTGATCTTTAAATTCATGTGTCACAAACCACAGGTAACATAAAATTTTCCACTCAGTGGCAGTTTCATAATACTTTGATAAAATTATTGGAGTAATTGTCCTTCAGGGTATCAAAAGCTATCTGCTTGCACTGCATATATCCACCACAGGAATCGTGTTTCTTTCTTCTGTATTCTACGGTAGTTGAGATTTGATTGTCTTTTACTTCAGACTTGCACATTTCAGGAGTAATGATGCCCTTCACTTATGCAGAAGCTGAGCTGAAATAATTGGGATCACCCTGAGGAAACTTCTTCAATTTGCTTTAACAAATGTTTTTTTTTTGGTTAGGTAAAGTTGTGGTAAGCAGCTTTTCCTCCTACTAGCATTTTGCTAGGATTTAAAAGTATTCAGGGTTTTGGTTGCTTCGTGGTTGTGCTTTACAGTTTTGTTTTCATGGGGGTTTTTTTGTTGGCTGCTTTTTTTTCCTCCCAGAAAATCAATTTTGGTATGAAGATCTCTTCAATAAACCTCCTCAGCATATCTCAACAAGGTTTCTCTAACAAATTATTCTTACGTACTGAAATGAATTAATAGTATCAGAAAATCTAACGTATTTCTGAAGCATTACACATACTGTGTGTCTCTGGCATGTTAAGATATCTGATGCCTTAACACTTTGCTTGGTGGTAATTGCTTCAGACAAGGATGTCCCTTTCTGAGCCGTACAGGAGAAAGGGATGAGACACATATCCTGGTGCCAGCATCAAGGCTCAGCCCTCTACTATTCTGCACACTGGTTCAAAGGGAGCATGCACAAGACTTCCCAAAAGAAGTTTAAACAGTTAAACCTGCACACTGCCCCCCAAACCCACCACGCACATGCTAACGAAGTACAACTGGAGTAAGAGACTTCTGAAAAATTGTCTTGATATAAATAGCAGGATCTACTGTTGGTAAAAATGGACAATATATCTGATACGGTATTTCTGCCTGAAGGATATCACAGATGACTGCTCTGATCTCACAAGAAGGAAACACTTCTCCTCACATTCCGCCTGCTCTCAGCTTTTCTGCAGCTCCCTCACGTGCAGCTGTGATTCCCCCTTTGGCTACACATTACTCATCCTGACATATCAGGAGCTTGGGGCAGAGAAAGCCAAGATCCAGGATCAGAAGCCTGAATCAGAAGCTGACAGTCTCTGCAGGTCAAGACCTGGCTCAATCCTGCTTCCCACTAGAAACTGCCCTTTTTTTCTTACCAGTGGTACTACTATTCAGGGAAAACTGGAAACTGTTGGAAGTAATTCATTCTCAGACACTGGAAACCTAGGGATAAAATTAGCACAGAAAGCTAAACAGGAGAGGATAAGGATTTGTTTGGCAAATAATGTACACTTATTCACAAAACTTCCTAAGAAATATCACAGTATTTCTCTTCAACCCTTAAAAAAAAATAAATTATATGAGGAGCTATTTTGAAATGACTGCTACTTCATCAATGCCTCTACTGACTCCTGTCTTCCTGTTAGACAAGTATGTTTAATTTTTTTGGCAGTCCTCTCTATTTAAAGATAAAAAATTAAGCAAACACGTACCTCAGGACTATTGCTCCTGCTAATAAATGTTGACCTGCAGACTCGAATCTTTTCAGTTAAGCTTGGCAGAGCATTGAAACCAGCTCATCCATGTAATAGCTGATACAATAGAATTAGGGGGGAAATGTTCCTAGGTTGAAAATTAAGGGGTAGGTAACGAAAATTATAACCTGCTTTTACACAAGACGACATCAGGCTCTGTTTGGACTTGAGAGCTGCATTAATGTGAGTCTCCTGCCAGATCACCCATGTTCTGTCACAGAAGCAGAAGTGTGGGATCTAAGGCAGTAAATGTCAATTAGACGTTACTGAGAGAATCTATCACCCTGACAAAGGGAGGGGGGGGGAGTGGATTCCTGAAAAGTGAGCTTTGCCCTTTATGGCCCTGATCCTGTGCTGGGGAATATTTTTCCATCCCTGTGAAAAATGATGGAGGCACAATTACAGATTTTGCACTGCCTTTCTGTTTACAGTTACTTCTGTTTCACATGGACACCCGCAGATACAGTTCTGAAATGGTTAAAAGCCTCACCCCTCAAATGTGCTGTGTGAGTTTCCATTTGGCCATGCTTTCTGATTTACTGGCATTTACTCTTTGTGCTATTGTATAGCTCGCTCACTTACTTACAAACTCACTATTTTCCCACAGAAATGAGCCATCCATCCCTTTCTCAGTCAAGACTACACAAACAAATGAGATACCTGACATCTGGGCTTTCATTACTCTGACAAGCTTAGTGGGACAGAACCCTATCCCAGACAGCCCTAAATTGGTTTTCACTATGCTGATACCAAAGGAGCTACATCAGTCCCTACCAAGCAAGGGTCTGAACAAGGGTGATAACACACTAACATGCTTAAATGTGGTATCTCAGGCTGTTCTTTTGTTTCACTGTATTACAATGGCTTAGATATTCCAAGGGATCCCCTGCTGGTGTTTGGGAGCCGTGTTTCCTAACTTTTAAGCAACTTATTCATGCAATGAAATTTACAGCATTGTGACTGAATTCTGTTCCCCCTGTACAGTGGAAGCACCCAAAAGGGGCATATCCTAAATCTCACTGGTGTCAGTGAAGCTGGGAATCACCACCCAGGACCATTCAATTCAACATAACCACATAGGTACTCAGTTGTCCCCTTTTACTCTAGTGTCAGTGGTTACAGCATTCACCCAGAGAGCTGGAAACGTGAAGGCAGAAGGAGATTCAAACCCACACCTTCCAGTGCAGGACCATCATCGCCAGTCAGATCAGGGGATGAAGGACTCTCCTTCACCTTCATTCTAATTTGTATGAAAATGGATGTGTCACAGGCCGGAAGAGAATGAGCTATAACAGAGGGTAACTCTGAATAGATTGAGGACTAAGGACAGCACTGGAGGTATGTGCAAATGTTATTTGCATGGAAGAGTCTCTGTATAAAACAGTATGAGCAGTCCCTGGAGACCTTCAGTCCTCAGGACTGAAATGCAGGTTACCATACATAAGCAAGTACCAAGAGAGGATACTTTCTCACTGCAAACTGCCAGAGGTTTAACAGTGAGCCTAACCTCTTTCCAGTCCCAATGCTCCAAGCAGAGGAGGCACAGGACTGTGGATTTCCATAGCCTAGAGGCATGCTGGGACCACCAACCTACTGGCTCGATACTGCCAGCCCCCACAGTGCCATCCATGGAAGCTATGTTTTGAAACAAAATGCCTCACGCTGCCAACATTTGAGCAACACGCAATCCATGCCTAGAGAAAAACAGCCAGAATAAGCCCCAGAAGCCAGAGAGGCAGACAGATATCTGATTTGTGGATAAAGATGGGGTTTGGGCATGAGATAGCAACTTGGTTCTATCAAGGGTAGAACCTTCTAAGCATGTGAGAAACAGTATGAATACCAGCAAAATCAGAGGCACTTACTGCTTTGACTCAGTGCCAGCATTAGAGGGGAGCTAAATAGGAGCCTTGAGAACTGCAATTTTATACTCAGGGTGTCTAAAAACATGTAGTGGATCCGAGCCCAAATGAATTTATCAGGCTATCTGGTGACTTGCAGTTGATTTCCAACGCATCAGTGCAAAATTACTAAAATTTGACAATATAATAATGTTGTGTTCTCAGCAGGCTGAGGAAGTTGTAAATCTTTCCCTGGGTGAACAAGAAATTTTCTATTATCCTGCAGGTCTTTGTTTTGACTATTCTGTTACTAGCTTCATATTAACATTTCCTTTCTGCTCTGGAGACCAATTACAACACACCTACCTTTACGCAGCACTGACAAAAGCCACAAAACAAAATTAGTCCCCATGGAGTCCAGCAGTATTACTTAAGATTCCCATCAATACATCCAACTTTGATTCATCCCTGGATATTCTAGTTCTCAGCATTGATTTATTAACCTTCTATTTCTCTCTAAATCAGAGTACAACCATGCCACTTTGCAGCTAACAAGTAGTAACATGAATCTTGGTGAAAAAGACGTTTATCTCCTGAAATGACTCTGCAAAAAAATCAGGAAATTACATATCTTTGATCTCATACAAAATACTGATTCAGTGAAAAGTAATCATGCTGATTGATTGATATAGGTGTAGCTTAAGAGACAATTAATATAACCTTAATATAAGAATTTTTGTAGTTTTAAGAATTAGACTGGTTTAAGAGCAAGCTGTAACTGTGTAAGCTGCTTGTGAAAACAGATGCAAAACTTAGCCATAACAGTGCAACAGTCACAGCTTTGAAGATAAAGAAGTAAGAATCTGTGTGTTTTTAGGAATAGATTAGTTTTGAATTTTAGCAGAATTTGGCTGTAATCACATAAGCTGTTGCATGAAAGCGGCTGCAAAACTTAGCCAAAATAGTGCAACAGCCTTGAAACTAGAGGAAGGAAGAGATAGAGGAGTCATAAATAATGAGACTAACGACCAATTAAAAGACAGAGTATACCTTGTTTTCAGTGTAAAGCTAACTAGTTGGTGCAGGTGTTTGGAGCCCAGATAAGCACAGAGAAAACCGTAAAGAGCATGTGCTGAGAGCGAGGAAGATGACCAGCCTTCATCCCTGAAGACCACCAGAAGACCCCCTGATTGTCATTGAGCATGCTCTATCTGGGTGGAGTTAATGTAAATTGCTTCCTGGAAATAATTTGCATAACCCTGCCTTTTCATAGAAATTGTAATGAATATGGATAGTTAATCTGTATAAACATGAGAAATTTGGCTTTAATGGGCGCACACATTTGGAGGAGCGATCCCCTGTGTGCCCAGCACTGCAATAAAGGATACCTGCTTCATAGTCACCAAGGCTGGTGAGTTTTGATTCCAGCTTTCCGAGGCATCAATAGTGTTTTCTAACTGTACCAGAAAAATCTTACACTATCTGCTACAGCATCTCAGGCTTCAGTAAACAAGAGGGTTTATCTCCGTTACAACACAAAAGGTCCCTTTACCCTCAAGTTATCTGCCTGTCATTCTGCATGTTGGCATTACTGGCTATGACTGATTAAAACTTCTCTGGAACTTGAAAGAAACTGCTCTGGGTTCAAAACTCCATTTGCAGCAAAGCTTGTGTGTTGTTCTATAAAGACCCTTTGAGATCTGCTAGGAGAAGTTGCATTATAGGCTCGGTGATTTATTTTTTAGGAACTTAATTCTAAAGGTATGGCAATACCTTTCTAGTTCTGACAGCTGCTCAATCTTGAGAATGTGAAAAGTATGGAAAAGTCTATGAAAAAGGGATTAGAAGAAAAAAAAAAGGAAATGTAATAAGTTACTATATAAAAAATAGTAAAAGAAAATCTGAATTGTTAATATTAGCCCCTACCTTCACCTTCAAGCCTCAGTGGACTTTGACATCCCTCATATTACTGCTGAATGAAAATTTCTTCACTTGAAGACACAAAGATAATTTTCATAATTCATCCTTAATTACTTCATAATTTCTGAATTAAAGCACCTTAATGTGATTGCAAACAAAACTCTCTGATGTCCTACTTCAAAGACTGACAAAATCTAAAGCATATTTAGGACATGTTTTCCCATGAGCTAAGCAGGATCTTATTATTAAAAACTGTAGACACACATCAGAGAATATCAACAATAACATTCACCATGCATGTCATATTCTGAGATAAATAAATCTGTAAAATAGTAATTGAAGCTGACATCCGATCTTGGAAGAAGCACGAATTAGAATTTAGAGCTGCTAGTTGAATTCTTGCTACTACTAAATTAGAATATACTTGGTCATAAAAGGAAAATGTTTCTCAGTTTTTCACACAGGAAAAAAAAGAAAGACAACAAAACATGGTAATTTAAATCAAAGGTGAATATTGCAATTTTATAGCATTCCTCTATTTATAGTATATAAATATATACATTTATAGTATATTTACTGCATATACCCAAAAAAAGAGAGAAGAAACAGGTTTGTTTACATATGGCTATTCTTCAGGAGGTAAAACAGGCAAAAATAACACCATTTAGTGCCCATGAAGAACTATCTGAAACACACTTCCCTGGGCTGCAATCTTTTCATACACATTCTGAGTTTTCCTAGCCTTAAAATGATTTTAAACAAGACCCCGTTTTTAACAGTGTTATGACATACAAAGGCATGTTATGTCTTTGAAAAGTCATCCCTTTAGCTCATTCAGCATCACTGATCAAGATCAAGCAAAAATTCAAGGCACATTTAACTCATACCTGATGCCATCTACATTGTTTATCAGCGCATTTGCTGTAGACAGCTGTGTCGGAAGAGCAGCACGATATAATGCTGTTTCTTCAATGTGGGCATGCAAGCATACAGTAGTCATCTCTGAAAAGCCAGTAAACATTTCTCATCAGAGTTTAAGAGTAGGAATATAACTGCAATCTCTTATGTTCAGCTGCGTGGTAATTCAGAATTAATGCTGATTCCCTTTTACATGGCTTGAATTTTGGGGCTTGTCTCCTGCTTTACTGTCTCACATCAAATAACAGTTATAAAACAAACAATTTTCCCATCAGAGAAATGAAAAGATACAGGTGTATGCATTCCCTTGTAACAACCATAAATATTACTACATATATGTTTACTCAACCCAAGCATTGCTTTTGGCCACCTTGTATTAAATGTGTGTCGTGGTTTAAGCCCAACCAACACCACCACACAGCCACTCACTAACTCCCCCCATGGTAGGATAGGGGAGAGAATTGGGAGACTAAAAGTGGGAAAACTCATGGGTTGAGATAAAGACAGTTTAATGGGTACACATGCAAGCACAGCAAACCAAGGAATTCATTCCCCACTTCCCATGGTCAGGGAGGTGTTCATCCATTCCCAGGAAAACAGGGCTCTATCACATGTAACAGTGATTTGGGAAGCCAAAGGCCATTGCTCTGAACATCCCCCTTTATCCTTCTTCTTCCCCCAGCTTTATCTGCTGAGCATGACACCATATGGTATGGAATATCCCCTTGGTCAGTTGGAGTCAGCTGTGTCCCTTCCCAACTTCTTGTGCACCCCCAGCCTACATACTGGTGGGGTGGTGTGAGAAGTAGAAGAGGCCTTGGCTCTGCATAAGCACTGATCAGCAGTAACAGTGTATTACCAACACTGTTTCCAGCTATTCAGGCATTTAAAAAAGCAGGTAGAGGGTTCAGGCCATTTATCTTTTCCCCCATTTAATACATCAGTACTTTTCAAAATAGGACCTTGATCATTCCTCTGTCTCAGGTATCTTGGAAAATTTAATAATTGTACATCTAAATGCCTGAAAATATGCTATATAAAAGACTAAACAGATTTATATTAATGTTTACAGAAACATAACAACCATAATACACTAAAGAATTTGCTTCAGCTAGTAGATTCCCAAGTTCACTCAAAAACATGAGCCAGAAAAATTGCCATTAAGCTATAGTGCATTTTTCCAATACTCAGCCCCTTTGATTTTCCTGCATAAAAATATTAATGGAGATACATTTCTGATGTGTTACCTTAAAGCTAAGAGCAAGGTTAGGTCCTACAAGTACCAGTATCCTCTGGGTTAGCTGCTACCTTTGTCCGTATCTGACTAAAGTAAACATAGTGCACATACTACCGTGAACCTCGTACAGTCCATTTGGTATCTCCACAACCTGAAGACCAACATCTCATGAAAACAAGCTGCTCAGCAGAAAGGTTCATTGCAGGAGACAGACCTGTGACAGAGCCACCCCTGACGCTGCTGCACCCTCAGAATTGGTGGCTGCTCCCACTGGAGTGATGGCAAACGCGGTGTTTTGGGTCCGTTAACTTCTTCTTCATGCAAGAGAGTTTCTGTGTTGCCCAGTCTCTGGTGTTCTACCCCATGGGCTATATTTTATGATCCCAATTCTGCATTGCTTACCTCCTTCCACGTGGGGAATACGAGAGGTACACCTTAACAACTTACATATACAAAAGAAATTAATCACTAGATGATGACTGAGAAAAAGCATGGTGAAGGAAAGAAGGAAAAGGACAGATGTTTCTTACAGACAAGTACAGTGTTAGAGGAGCAAGCAGATGAAAACAGAAGTGATGTGGAAATCAGGAAAGATCAGTAGCCCTGGCAAGGATTTGGTGAATGCCCTTTGTGTGTCCCCTACCTGTATACCTCCCAAGTACCTCTTTCCTTCCAAGGAGCCAAACCTCCCAAGGTCACAATGCTGCATCCAGTATATACATCTAATCAAGATTCTCCAAGTGGTTCTATATTGAAAATAGACTATATAATTAACGCCGCATGAAAGCATTCTCACATTTGCAAACTATTGACAACATCAAGGTGCTAGGAAACTGAACAGCTCAATCTATGTATTATGTATGCACAGCATGAGAAACTGGGGAAATCAGGCTTTTTGAGGAAAACAAAAACATGTATTAATCAAATTCTCCTAATGTTTTGAGTGTTACTGGCTACTTGATGTTTTAAAATGAGTCTATCCTTACAACTTTGTGTTTTGTTACTGGATAAGAACTCTCTAGTGCTAAAGCAATTATGACATTACTGTCCATTGTAAAAGCAGTTCTTAAAAATTCAGGATTACAGAACAGCTCATGGATCTATGAAATGCAGTTCAGTAGAGAAAGTGAAAACATTTGAACTTTATTTTACATATCTAAAAGATTCACAAAATCCTATATAAGGGTTGGACCTGAGGTTTAAGTAACATGCAAAATGAGCACCAAGATCAGCACCCTAAGAAAATATTTCAAGGTTTAGTTGTGCCCTTTTGTACGTTAGCTAACAAATGCACTCATTGTACCTACTAGGCTTGTTCTCTTTATTCATTCAAAGTGCTAAATAACACTGCTAATAACTGCTGAAATGACAGCACTGGCAGGTGACATGCTCTTCCTATCCCCAGATGCAGGCTAGAGAGAAGCAGCACTAAGTGTCTCAAAGAACAAATCTAGGATTTGCAAGAAATGCAAGTACAGGTCAAAGCAAAGTGAATGGTCACCCTGCCCAATTTTATACACTTACCTTACCAGCCAACACTTTTGGCACTAGGAAGAGACAAACAGAATTCTGACTGGTAAATTCAGAATAGGATCCTAAAACATATACTCTGACCTATCTTGTGTCATTCCACAAAGAGGGCCCAGAGAAGTTCATAGACACCTAGGGAAGGTGGTTAGAATTGGACTGTGTCATGGGCTACTACACCATTCAATGCCTAACTAAGCCAGGCAGTTGAATATCTGTGGAACATTAGGCATCTATTGCCTTTCTGAAGATAATGGACTACTTGTGTTTAAAGTGCACCTGCTGAAGAACTTTGCTGAACTGGGTCCTTAATCTTTGGCACATTTACTAGGACAACAAACAAAGCAACTAATCATCAGTATTCGTGGCCAGTTTTACACCAAGACACAGCAAATAACCTAGCATGGGTTCAGTTTAGGCTACATAGCTGGGGGCTTCATACCAGAGGGTATTTCAGAGAAGCCAAAGTATATTCTATACTACAGACTGGTTGAAAACCAAAGAACATTTGGATTACTCACTTGGGATTTTAATACATTAATTCCACTCCCTATAGTGATGAGGCTAGGGCAATAAATACATACACACTATCCTCAAAAGCAAACAAACAATAAATTGGTAAAACATACTGTTGTCACCAACAATTTTCAGTAGCAGCTGTTCAATTGCTACTTTGCTTGGAGCTGGCAGGGCAACACACCAAGATCTATATAATCAGTACACCCCCATCTAACAATTGAATTATGGATTGCTTGCAACTTTTGCTGAGCTCAGGCATATTGGAGTTTGTTGCAAAGAGTAAAAGAGGGGCAAAAGCTGAATCACCACTAAAATTGAAAGCCAACAGCTGGAAAAGTCGGGGCACACAGAATGAACTTCTCTAGTCCATTTTAAAGATGTCATAATTTCCAACTCAAATGTAGAGAACTATTGTCCTGTTACAGCAGGAAAACAGATTCAACCTGCAAGTGCGAAACCTGAGCTTGGTTAATTCAGTTGCCATTGCTTTCTGTGTGACTCTGCATGCATTAGGCAGAAAAGAAGCCACTTGGACCATTTCTGGAGAAAACTGGATGTTACCAAGTATTTTGGCTTATTTCTTGTATGGAAGCTAGGCAAGGTCAGAATTAACACACTGGATTTCCCAAGTTTCACACATTTTCACGTCTCCCCATATACAGCTCTGATTTTTAAGATGCAATTTGATGCATCTGGATACTAGGGATCACACTGTTCCTGATGTAAGGATGAAATGCTACGTGCATGTGATCTGAAGGAGAACCAGGGTAGTACCCTAGAGGTGTCCTGAAGGTTAGGATCTCACCAGAAATTGAGCAGTAGCTATCAAACTATCATCAGGAAGATACTCGCAGGATAACCCTCTCCAGGATGCCTCAGTACTTTTGGAAGTGAGTTGAACTTTGCTTCTTTGGGTGCTCTGAGATTTTGCCTGGTTTTCCCTTCCTGGGTAGCAGTCCAAACCACATAGCAGAAGTCAGAGGGTCAAGATAAGAGAGTCAGCCAGCTCTTGCTGTGGAAAGGGGAAAAGCATAGATACTGGGAAGGAGGCGAATGAAGATCCACAGAAAATGCCTGGGGAAGCAGAATGTCAGCTCCAGCCTTGAGGGGAGACTACCACATCTGCTGCAGAGGGCTCCTACACTGCCACAGTAGCAACTGTCTCACTCACCTTCATTTCCTCTTAGGCAGGAAGAGGCCAGGATTTACCCATTCCCACTTTCCCTCTCAGTTGTTGCCTTGGGACACTAACAACTCACAAACCATAAACATTCACATACTTCTACCTGACAGGAGCCAAAAAGCAAGTTTCACAGCTTGGTCACATAAAAGCAGGCTGAACTCTCCTAGAGTTCCCAGTGAGTTTTACTATAGTGTCAACTTCACTTGTTTGTAAACAGACAGAAAAACCAAAACACTTCAGACCTTCAAGTCTGGAAAGTAAGCATGCAACTGTAGTGAAATAGAGTAATAGTAAAAGAAAGAGGAACTCCTGGGTTAATATGTTTGATGTGTTTCCATAGTGAGCTCATCTGGCCTTAAACGATGGAGAGGAGATGGAGAGGAGATGGAGAGGAGATGGAGAGGAGATGGAGAGGAGATGGAGAGGAGATGGAGAGGAGATGGAGAGGAGATGGAGAGGAGATGGAGAGGAGATGGAGAGGAGATGGAGAGGAGATGGAGAGGAGATGGAGAGGAGATGGAGAGGAGATGGAGAGGAGATGGAGAGGAGATGGAGAGGAGATGGAGAGGAGATGGAGAGGAGATGGAGAGGAGATGGAGAGGAGATGGAGAGGAGATGGAGAGGAGATGGAGAGGAGATGGAGAGGAGATGGAGAGGAGATGGAGAGGAGATGGAGAGGAGATGGAGAGGAGATGGAGAGGAGATGGAGAGGAGATGGAGAGGAGATGGAGAGGAGATGGAGAGGAGATGGAGAGGAGATGGAGAGGAGATGGAGAGGAGATGGAGAGGAGATGGAGAGGAGATGGAGAATGGCCTTTAAAAATGAGGTTTAAGAAAGACTATGACAAGGAGGATGGATATGTAAGTAATATTTTGGCTTAGCCCATGACAAGCAAAAAATTACAGTTATGCTCTAACATGTCCTGGGATCACCAGATAGAAACTATTACCAGAAAATGGAATGTTGAACAGAACAACTGTGGTGTGTGTAAGAGGAAATTTCATGCTCGAAAACATTCCGGGATCAATACTCTCAAGAGTAACATCCTCCCCTCATCTGCAGAAAGGAGTCATAGCTCAGACAGTGTCAATAAACTTCCTTACCAAGCATGCCTTTTGTCTGTGAGAAGACATCTTATTCCTCATGCATGTTTACATAATGACAACTTCAACATGACAATCAATGGCAATTAGAAGGTCAATGAGAATTTTTTTAATGGAAGTCTAAAAGCCCAATTAACTTCTCCATATTTGTTGCTTTTGTCTTTACCTAAAGCTGCCCTCAGTGATGTCAGTTACAAAATGAGTTTCAGAAGGCTCAGAGCTGGCCTTTAGGAAGGTTAAGCCAGCATCTAATAAAACACTAAATGAAATAATTAGTTTCTTTACCACAGTAATTCAAAAATGTGCAGAAATAAATGTACAAAAAGTCTTCTCTATGCATTTTTAGGACTGCTTATATTAAAGACTATCCAGCACTTATTCAATGACTTCAATTTGACCTTTCTTTCTGAATTTTTAAGAGAAACGATACATTTGATGCCAATGTCACAAGCACAAGCATATATGCATAATGCTCATGAGTCTAAAGCAACAGTGTTATAAGCATTCACCGGAACAGAATAAAAATATCACCAAATGCCTTTTCTCCATGAGTTCTGAAAGATGGCTTTACTTGCACTCAGCAGGTGATGATGAAGTCTTTTGCCTGATCATGGTATGCTGCTGTGTGTAAGACTTCAGGGACTGGCTAAGAGGTGCTTACTGCTGTGCTGAAAGATTTTAATTTACTTAAAATTTGGGGCATAAAAGCCTTTTCCTTTTACTGATTTATACTTCATTGAATTCTGAACTGCATATTAAAGTTCATGGCTATTAAAATGACTCATTGTATATATTCATAGATACCTCCACAAAGGAGGACAAAACATTCTGTACAAGTTTTGGGTTTTTTTCTTCATTTCCTATGTTTCTATTTCTCTTTATATTTTTGGGAAAGAGAGCAGAAGTTATGCATTCTATTCCATAGCTATTCCATCATTCAAAAACTAGTCTTACTCTGGAAAAAACAAATCCTGATTTTTATAAAGCCAAGAAATGAATTTTGAGTACAGTGCTGAAGGTGCTGCAAGAGAAAGCCTCCACTCACTGGACATCTGGAATACAAATACTTGATAACATAGGGAGATGTAATGGTGACTATAGCAAACTGCACTGAAACCCCCAATAAGGCTTGTTCTTTTCCACAATTTTTTTTTTGTTACATGCTCTTGTCTTATTTCTCACCTTTGTTTTTCCACTCTAGATCATGAAACCCTGCACAGACTTGAGATGTCAAGCATACATCAAAAGACTTTCCACCAAGCTTCTGCCCTTCCTCCAGGCCCCTCACTGTGGACTAACTGTGACTGAGACGGTCAAAACCTTGGAAAAAAGGGCTTCAGAATAAGGTAGAGCAAGCTGAAAAGAAGCAGAAAAACTTTTTCAGCTAGAGCACTGGAGAAGTTGAGTGTCTCTCTTTTAATGTAAGCTACCCAGTATCATGGATGGGAACCACCACAGTGAGAATTAAATGATGGTGGCCACGGCAAGAAACAGATTCTCCTGTTCGCTGCATCTTTCATAATTCCTCAGGCTAAAATCCCAATATAAGGAATATGGGCCATACAACTCTGATTTATGTATTTGCCTGCGTTCCCACTGTTAGCATGCAAGGCTGGGAAGGAAGGTAATGAGAAAAAACTGAGCTTACCTTTGAGTGAGCTCATTCAAGAAACAGAGACTTCTTATCAACACTGCAGAAAATCCCAGTATTGAAATTCTTAGCACTGAAGTAGAATTTTCCGTGGAGAGAATGAACTCCACTTGAAAGGCAACGTTAAATCACTGCTGCTGTAAACTTTATAATGAATATTTATACCAAGTATAACAAAATGGAAATTGTTGTCACTGGAGTAGGTGATTTTATCATGACTTTTACTGACAGGACAGCAATTCAAAAAGCTGGAATAGAGTGCAATGGGAATTGGAAACAAGACACTAGGCAAAACATTCAGGGACTGTAGTGAAGGAAGTTGGTGGCTGACACAAACACTAATAGGCTGTCCACAGGTTAAGCCCTGAGTGTTGGGGTTTTATGACAAATGATTCCTACCTACCATATTCAAGAACATGGTGGCTTCCTTCTACATCCCTGTAAGGACTTTTACCACAACTTCCCTCTTATGGATATAAATATAAAGCCCTGCACAAGAATACAGCAGAATCTACCTGAATTGGCACACTGACAAACAGCAAGTCTCTGTCAAAGAACACATTCAGTGTAGCACACTGCAATGACTCAAGCAACGAGCACATTGCAACTGGTCAAGTGACTGTCCTGCAGCAGTTGTTTGCACATCCGTATCAGTCATGTGCCAATCAAAAATGGCTGAAAGGCCTTTTTGCTGTTAGACTCCATGCTATTTTATGTTAATCCACCACTAGCATCTGAAAATGGCACCAATCCCAAACCTTCCTACTTCTATTTCTATAGTGACTTGCCACCTAGACAGATTCCACTGCACTTCCACATGGTCTCCACTGCTCTTTCTTGTTTCCTCATAAAAATTTCAGCTAGTTGGTTTCTTTAAAACAAACCCCCACCCCCCATTCTCTCTTTGATTAGAACTTGCCAGCTGAAAGACCCCACTACAAGCCTGTGACTTGCTGAGTAAAATTGAAGAACACAAGTTTAAATTATCTTAGCCTTGCCTAAGCAGCACTGCTCTGTGGATGAGGTACATCAGGAGAAGTTTGATGAGGGAGAAGCAGAGCAGCTGAGGCTTCACACACCATTCTGCAGCTGCGTGCACTTCGTTCTTGCCACTGAAAACTCCCCAGCTGTGCTCTGTGTGCAGATGGGTCACATGTAAGACACTGCAAGGATCTCACACTTGTGTGTGCTGGGCATTGTGCTCACTTATTTCCTTAATACCTTCATTTACAATAACTTAACATATTCGTTCACTTTTACATACTCAGAAAACAGCAAGGTCACAGTATGTTTAAGAGAAAGGGCAATAACCCAGTAAATATTTTGATAGACTTCTTTAAAGTATCTATTACAGTGCACAAAAGGAGCTCTGTACCTTTTTTTACCACCACCATCACCAAAACAGCCCCCTCCCCCTTAATTTGTTCCCTTAATGAATGTAAATTGAAATTCATTCATGGGTATGGTCTGCTGGAAGTTCTCAAGATGCTGGTTGAGCAGATCTTTTGGCCTACAAACCCAGCTGACTGTTCTCATTCAGGAATTGAATGACTAGGGAAGTGTTCCAAAACCAGAAGTCTAATGCATTAAATGCGAATTACCGCAGTTAATTAGGCTTTTAATTAGCACATGGCTAGTTTATAAACTATTCTGAAATGTGACATTTCCAAAGGATCGTATAAGAGCACTTCCAAATGTTCCAGCCTTTAGCCACCCTTACGTGCTTTTACTATCAGAGTCAACAAACTGTGAGAGCCATGAAACAGCATTGAAAGAAGCAGAATCTGAAAGAAGCAATTTAATCATACCTCAGCCCTAAATACAGTGACCATGAAGTTCAGAGTTAAGGTTTATCCTGTAACCATGAGAACAGCAAGGTGAAGGCTGTAAGATTAGTAGGCATTTTGACTAAACAACCTCACTTTGTGGTGAGGATGGCACAATGTGACGTGTTTGGTTTTTTTATAAGCTCTTTCCATGAAAAAGGAACAGAAAGCAATCACAGTGGCAGGCTGAGAGACCTGCTGTCTGGTTGCACAGTGAAGTCTAAGTCATGAAGTGAAGCCCTAGGATCTGCTGTACTTTGAAATATCATAAAACTATCTGGAGTAAACCTGATTGGTATTCCCCTTGAACACATGGTATGTTTGGCACTGGAGTCTGTTTAAAACAGTAATTTTGTTCATTTTCTCTAGGGGATTCACTTAAATAACTGCTAGTATTAACTGAACTTATTTGTATTCTGATAACATCCACCATATTGTTGGCTCTGTCCACCCACGCAAGAGAAAACTGCCCTTTTTTAAAGAGTTTTTAATCTGAGAACAGTTGAATATTGCAACACTTAAAAGAGAATTTGAGTTCAGATATAAGACATAGCATTATGATTATCATATCAGTACCTAACTTAGGGTGCAATAAATCTTGGAAGGCCAGAAATTACTGAATCATGATGAAAGCTCAAGATACATTAACCATTACACTCTAGAAAGGAAGCACGGGTCTCTGTGTCTTTCTTTTGTTAAGACTGAAATTTCTATTAATAAAGATGGGGTTTCAATAATGCTGAAAGCAATTAGACAATGAGTTTCAAAGGGAGCTGCACATGTAAATTCCTCTACCTCATCTGAAAATTCCAGCCAACAGCAGCAACCATGTTTGGTTTAAACTGTCATATCATCATGGGAAAAAAATCCATTAGTCTTTCATTCCAGGCAAGAGTAAGTGTGAGTGAGGGAGCAAACGGGGAGGGAGGGAACATGGATATTGGCAGGTGATTTATGGGCACATGCTGAGCTAATAAAGAAAACAGAGTTCAAAACAACACTGACAGTAGTGAAGGCAAACTAGATCCTGGAAGGGTGACAGTGCAGATTATGAATAAACAATCAGAAATATAACATTCAGCCTTCATCCTCTGTGGAGGCAAGTGAGCATCTAATCTGTAAAGCATACCATCCACTATTTTTTGCTGAAGGGTTTTTTTTGGGGTGAGGAAAAGCCACATGGTTTCCTTTGCTGTGTTCTGCAGTCTTTCAAATCCATCCTCTTCGTCTGAGTATTGGTAACACATAAATATGCTACTTACTCCCTCATGCGTTTCAGTTTGGTCTCAACCATAGTGCTGTTGAGAGCTCTGAATCCCTGGGGCACCCCTGGAGACGCTCCGGTGACAGTCCTCGAGCCTACAAATCAATGCACAGACACATAACCTTATTCACCTTCATCCCCTGAGCTCTATTGCAGAGCCAAGGGCAGTCAGAAGGAAGACTATTCCTGCTTCTCACAAGGTAGTGCCACATTAATTAAAGATGAATTAGATTATTAAATGCACATTAAGGGCAACTCCTTTCTAAGGGACAAGTAGATTTATAGCTTAAAGGCACCAGAGTTGTAACAACAATCTCCCTTCTGTGTAGCATACAGGGAATTACATTACAACAGACAGTCACTTGAGGAAGTGCTGGGACAGATAAATATTCAAAAAACTGAAATTTACTCAGACAGTATGTATTTTCCTCTATTGTTCCTGCATTTATTTATAAGAGTGAGAGCCTTCTTCCTAACAGGCAAGTCTCTTCTTCAGCTCAGTCATTACTGCATTTAATTATGACATCACTTTCCCTTCAAAGGTACTCTTTTTATGTATGTGTATATATATTAAAAGCTCATATGCATATATGTAAATGTATATATACACATACATATATATGAAATATACATATACACACATGCACACTCTCTGTTTACAGGCCTTGTGGCTGTTGCAATATTTCAGGACCACTGTGCTATGCATCCACAGGAATGCAGAAGTGCTGAATCACAGAGGACTGTCAGGGTAGTTGGCCAAAATATCCTGTAATTTCATGTTGCTATTCCATCACAGAAGTCCCTGCTTAACCTAAGGAATTTATTTATTTATTGACATGTTTGGTCCCATTGGAAGACAGCCCAGAGCCTCACTGTGAGCTGGTGGCTAAAATTTCTCCTCGAATTTCCTGACAAAACTTCTTTGTTGGCCAGCTGATGCTCATTTTTCCCATGTGCCAGTCCTTTTATTTGGCTTACTCAGTTCTTCTCCTCTCTTTTGCATACTCCTTTATTTCTTAGTAATTGGAAAGAGGGATCCTATTTTGGCTTCCAGTTTGCTAAGCTAAACAAAGCAGCTACTTTAGTTTCTTCTTGCAAAATATTTGGCATCAGGATTTCTCTTGCCAAGAGAGAAGAATACATATTGTGGTGGAATTGCATTCTGCTTAAACATGTGGTGTGTGGCACACAGGACCCAAGTTCTGAGCAAACACAGGAGGGCTCTGCATAGGATGTGAACAATCCAAGAGCCACACAATACTTTAACACAGTGCCTTCTCTCAATGAACACACACTCCCCTACTTGCAGGGGTTTTTAGCATGGACTCAGCTGGGGTTTAAATTGGATTGTGTTAACATGGATCACATAGAGCCAGTGGGAGCATGCAGCTGACTTCCTGCTATGAACAGTACAGAAACCTCAGAGAGCACTGAATGCTCCCCTGGAATGAGTAATCATGGCTTTCCCAAGAGTTAAACTCATATTCTGACCACATAAGGCTGCATATTGAGATAAAAACTTCCTATGTTCAGGGATGCTACTGAATTGCTTACAGTAAGTCCCTGGTGAATTCAGAGCTTTGCTGGTTCAGAAGACAGGAAGCAGGCATGGAGAGACATTACAGAAGAAACAGATTCTTGAATCTGTTATCTGGCTACGGACAAATTATTTGACTTTTAAAATATTTGTGATTTCTGTTTACAGCTAATGGCTAACTGTTGACTGGTGACTAAGTATTACAACTGAGGTATAGCTAACGGTTTAAAAGAGAAACAATGACAAGTTCAGTTCTTACTAGTGACCAGGAACTTCACCCACTGATGCAAAAAAACATTTCATGATCACTTGCATAACACCAGACATGCATATCCATACATTTTTACATGGGGTCTGTAAGCATTCAATTACTTGAGCAGCATGGGAAATCGCTGCTGTCATCAGGGCAGCTCTGAGGAAACCCTAAGTGCTGTGCAAAGCAACGCTCATGACCTGTGTGGTGGCACCTTCTCTCTTAGATTAAGGTCCAGATATGAGGCTTTGGGGCTTCAAAAGTAATAAAAAAATTAAGAAAAATATAATCTTTGCATTATCTTAATAAATAAGTACATTTAACCACAGGCCCAAGATAAATTCTGGTATTACTACTATTGCAGGATATGTCACTGTAGTAAGAGCTCAGCATACTCTTTCTGCTTAGTGGGTTCAATCTATTTATTGCTACAATATTCCCTTTCCTCAGTGACACAGGGCACACAAAGATAAAAGGACCATAGCAGATTTCTCTCCTATTATCATCAGATGTATTTGTTGGGAACAGATCATACAAACCTAATTACTAACCCAGCTTCAAGAAATGCCTTAAGTTTCAGCACAGACTGGTCAGAGATTCTTTAATGATTAAAACAATTGTAAAAGGCACTGTTCTTAATACTGAAAGAAAAAGGAATGCAATAACCCTTAATAACAAGATTTTCTAAAAATACTACTGTTTGTCTTTGGCTAATACTCTGGGTTATTCCTAGAACCCCTCAAGGCAATTCCTCTCTTTCATTAAAAGTACAAAATATTGAACGATAGAGCTAAATTTTGCCCCTAATTCCACTTCTGCAAACTCACTGAAGACAATGATGCTGCAAACACATAAATCAGTGCAGAATTTGAAGACCCTGCAATCTTCATTAGTCTGAAGACAAACTGGATATGCATGCTCCTTCCTTCAGTCCTAAGGATGTCCCTGACAATGAACATGGAAGATGATCAGACATGATTCAGACATTACAAGACAATGATGGTCAAAGCTTCAATTATTCCCTTTCATCCTTTTTCTTTGAGTTTATCTTCCCATCAATCCGTGCTCATGAGCAGGGGTGAAACAGAGCTCAGCACTGGAGGAACCTCTACAAGGAGGATTTCCCCATGTTCTTGTGTCAAGAGTCATAAGAAAATGCTGAGGCAGGTTTATCCTGACTGAGTGTAAATGAGGCAGCTATGCAAGACTGCTTCACAGGGGAGCCTTTGGGAACTCCGATGGGCTTTCATGCAACCCACATGCAGGTTGCTGCTGGAACAGTTCAACCCAGTGGCCTTCAAGGACAGTGACTATGCGTTTAAAAGTAGAACATGAGAAACCAGGCTTTCAAACTAAGTTTATAGAGAGAACTTGCAGGAGATTCTAGGATTAAATTGCAAACCTAAATTCTCAGTGATTTTTCTGCACCTGTAATGAGATTCTGTAAAATAAAATCTTGCCTAAACCTGGTAATCTTTTATAAGGAAATTTTAAAAATTTTAATTATTTTCTTATTGTTGCAAGTATTACAGACTATAAAACACCCTAAATATGCTTAAATATTTTCCTCTGGAGAAAAGATGACAGAGGCCAAGTTCTTATTAGCTTTTGTTATAACATTGCACACTTCTGACCATCATGGTTTATGGCTCTATTATTTTCAACATAAGCACTTAAGTGCATATGCCTTTTCCTCTGGCATATTTATACTTCCCTGCAGTAGATTAAGGAAAAAATTTTCAAGAATATCATGCTTTTTGAGTTATTTTGGTGCAAAATGGAAATAATTGGACTGTGATGAATATGCACTGCTAACTGCTTCTATTACAATTAAAAAAGAGATACCATCTTACCCAATGAGCTGTTATCCAGGACACTCTCCAAATACTTGACCATTGCCTCAATATCACTGTCCTGTTGATAAATGAAATAAGGAATAGCATTAGTGTAAGCACAAACATCAATAGTAATGTACCAGAGGTATGATCCCACAAGCATAAAGGATATCACTTACACCAACGAGTGTCAACACCAGACTAGAAAGAGCCTACATCACTCAGGACTTTTCCTAAGTTTTCTTCTCCTGAAATACCAGGCTTGGGAATGAGGTTATACACAAACAATTATTTATGTCAGATTTCTTGCAGAACACAAGTGTGGAGAACAACTGTGCCCAGAACTTAAAGAAGATATGCTTACTGAGGGTGGTGTGCAATCTCTGAAAATACACCAGCATTTTATTGTCACTTAGTCCTGGAATATCTCAAGCAATATTACATAGAAAAAGGTAAGTATGTACTTCTTAACTATCCCAAAACCTCCTATACTTATGATAGCTGGCCAATGCAAATTAATACTTAAATTTCATGAAATTGCATCTACTTACATATCTAGAAACCACTAATTGAAAAAAAAAAAAAAAAAAAAGGAAATTTTAGCACTTTTCTATTTCAAGTGTTCTGTTACCAGACAGTTGATGAAGAGTTTTGTCATGACACCTTTCATGTGAAATGCTGTGTATGTGCACAGATGAAATTTAGAGATTTGGCCATTAAGTAATGAGTGTGCCAGGAAATACACAATTTTATTAAAGTCCAAGAGAAACCCAGACTCTGAATTTCTGGAAACTGCTGCCATATCACATTTGACACCATGCCATTGACTATTTAAAACTGAAAGTCAAAGTCTTGATCTTGCTGAAGGATCTGCCAAAACTCTGTATTTAGAGCATATTGAGAAGCCTGTGGTTTTAAAATTTAAGACAATGGAATAAAAAGAGACGATACTGAACTCAACTTCTGCAATGGAAAATCTGCCTTATAAATGTCTCTGTGAACTTACTCAATTCTAAGTTTCTTAAACTGAGGAACCACCAGTGCACCTTAACAGGAGAACAGCAATTGTCAGTAATGACCATTAGCTGGTTAGCGACCTTTTGGTACAAGGGAGAGCTGTCATGGTTGATCACAATCAAACTTCTTATCACCCTAGGTTGTTTCATGGACTTATACTTGAAACAGGTTCTGCTATTACAGCCGAGGTGTGCAAGATGGAATTAGCTTCTTGGTTGTCCATTTTGACAGATAACCTGAAGTCTTGTTGGTCTGAAGGAGCCTCTCTGCCCTTTTCAAGCAGCCTGGAGGGTTCTGGCTGGATAAAGTTAGCATCTGGGTTTCCAGTTCTGCAGCTCATCCAAAGTGCCCAAGTTACCTCAGATGATCAAGTTAAGCTGAACATGCTTAACTGGGGCTTTTGTCAGTCAGCAATAAAATGCCCAAGAAATGCTACAGAATTAGTTACATTTATATATAAAATATGTATAGAATATTGAATTAAGATAGACAATATTACATATATACTTTCCCTGAAATTCTTAATAGATATTACTAAATGAAACTTTAAAACACTGAATTAATTAAAAATATTAAATGAAACAATAATTTTTTTTCATTCAAAACTAAAATTTTGTATTAATTTTCTGCTAATTTTTAAATTCTTTTTATTTTCACTAGTGGCTAACTGCAAATCTATAGACAGACAAGAACATGACAAATGGTCACATTCAATAGTAACACAATTACTTTAATAAATCCTGTTTTCCATTTTTAATGGGATGAAGACTGTAGGTTCCAAACCTCGGACTTCTCACAACAGGACATCATATTTGCTCCAAATATCACAACAGAGCTGAATTTTTCTCAACATACTACAAGGCAAAAGATACATATTCCTCACTTTCATCACCACTGGTTTTCAAGGGAACTAGCTGGCTTAATTTGGTCATCTTTAAATAAAACTTCAATCATAGAATTGTAGGGGTTGGAAGGGACCTCAAGAGATCATCAATGAGGAAGAAGATGTGTTTTTCACACAGTGGTAAGTAGTTGAATAACAATTCATCAATTTACACTGATGTCAAAACTGCCTATGCCTTTTGGATTTAGCAATCCAAGAGGATTTTAGCTGGTTCATTTAATGCACTTATTTATTAACATATTTTTTTAATAGTTCCCATTTTTGGAGAGAAAGCAAAGCCACAGGCAATGGACTCTGAAATATATTTGGATATTTCACATTCAAAATGAACAAACCCTTTTCCAGCAGCAACAGGCAACGTCAAGGAGTGTGTTAGGAATCCAGTGGAGGATTTTTTGAGTGACAGCACACAGACCACCCACAGCTGCTGGAGCAATGATAATTTATGCCAGTTGATTATCTGGTTTGACAATCTCAGAAGCAACCTGGAACTCGAAAATAGGAAGCTAATGTGCCACATTAGTAGACTTTGTCATAACAAAGTGGGTGAATTTGTTATTATTGTCACTAAAAGAAAACACAAAGAACAAGGTGATAAACTGCAGTAAAAACCATCCATGAGCATCTCAGCTAAAGCAAAGAGAATGAAAGCTTCACTAAGCACTAACTTTTAAAAATTAAACCTCTCCTAAGCTTCATATTTATAATTTTTTTAGAAAGTTCCTCATCCACTTTCATGGTTTCCTTCTAATTAGAAGCCAGTGTTCCTAGGGTAAAAAAACATGGAGAAGAGCCACTGGCTCAAAGAGGTAGAGGTCTGGAAAAGTAATTTGAAAATTGCTTCTTGAAATCTGGCAATCTGCATTTCTGCTCCAAAAGAGAGGGACAAAGGACACTGAACTCCAATGTTACAGCCAAGATCTGGCTTGGATCAGGCTTAGGATCTGAAATTGATGGTAATTCCACATCTGCAACAGGACAATGTAGCTGAAAACACACAGGCTGTATTGAAATGTCTCAGAAAATGAGAAAGATTATATTGAGAGATACTCAAGATGTGGGAGAAATAGCTACCTCAGCTCCTATCCTAAACCTTTAAAATTATACCATTCCAGTGCCTAACTCTACTATCTTAACTGCATCCCACGTAAGGCCTCTACTTCTCCGTCTGTCTTGGCATCTGTGGGAGGCTAATACAGCTTGAATAAATAGCTTCAAACTCTTTCTACATCACACATCCCAATGTGTGGTTCAATTAGATGACTTTTCTGACCCCGTGCTACTGCATGAACATCAGAACCTTTTTTAATCGTTCTCTGAAGTAATGAGGTCACCAGGGAGCACCACCAGCCACAGCATTTCCGTGCTCTCTGCACAGAGGTAACTGGGAAAGCAATCTTGGCATTGGAAAATGGAGAGATTTTTACAGATTAGGTGGATAAATATCTTACAACTCCTTATCCTGTGTTGCAGTGATATTACTTCTTTATTAGCACATACCTCCAAAAGCTTAATTTGAGAAGGCATTTTTGAAGGAAGAGTTTAAGAGTATGAATCCCATCATAAATGTAGGAGTAGGAGTTGTGGTATTAAGTAAATGACTGCAGAAGCAAACCCCTGCTGTATACTAGCAAGGTCAAATCTATTCTGGTAGGATTTGCAGCTTATTATTAATAGTGAGCATGATCCCACCTACTTTTGAGTGGGATTCATCTCATATAACTGTTGACATTCACAATGATGTCCCATGCATGCTAATAACTGTAGATCCCTTTATAATCACCAGAAAGACCTCTCAGCATATTCCATCTAACCTACATTAGATGTTTATATCAAGATAACATTATTCCATGAAAATGCTTACTTCCCCTTACTATATAGATTTTTCCAATCAGCTAGTTCAGACATAGGTGTCCAGATTGGCACAGTACTACCCAGTCAGTTTATGTAGACCAGTTCTCAGAGGTTCATGCTCTATGCACACACAGACTGATGGTAGAGCAAAACCACATGGTCATGGGGGCTGGATAGAGAAAAGAGGTGCTAGTGGGATAGTTCTTCCAGCCTACAGCACCAGTTCTTGTCATCACTGTCTGAGTCACTGTGAAATGAGGGAATGTTGCTGCTCAGTCTGACTGCCAACACCTAATTTATTCTGCATTATTGAGAAATCTATTTTTATCTTCTGCCCTTCATTAATTCTAAGCAGCAGTTCGCCTGTTCAAAACCACTATTGATTGACACTTAATGATACCATCAATGAAAGTTGAATGAAAATTTTAAAAGACATTCTAAGAAGAAAAAAATAATTATCTCAGAGTCTGATGAAAGTGAGCAATAATTTATTTTCAAGAAAATCTTGCAGCAGACTTTTTGGGCAACTGAGTGTTTGTATGTCTATGTGTTATGTCTAAGCACAGACCCAGCAAACTGAAAAAAAGAATTGTCTTAGACACTCCACTGATTTATAGTTGACTAATATTTTCTTTAGACCACTACTGCATAAACTGATCCTGAACTTTAAAGCATCTTGTGTGTTTAGTTTGAAAGATGGGAATAGGCTTGTTTCTCTGTAAACTTCAAGTTTAACAGGTGAGAGAATTTCAGGACTCCCTGCTACCATGATAGAAGTGGAGTTCTGATTTCTCACACAAATGCTTTACTTTTGCCTTAAAAAGTACATCTTACAAAAGCTCTTAGTTCAAAATTTTCAAAATTCAGTACAAGTTATTTATAATTTAGTGAAGAGTATTAGTATACTTGGTTGGTTCCCTGAGATGCAGAAGACATCACATTCTGTTCTGCAAAATTTGCACATGAACATGGAATAATATATATGATCCTAAGCAGCAACAAACAGTACCAGTCAGAGGCACTGTATGCAATCCTTTAAGCTGGTGACCCAAGAGAGAAATTAATTGTTCCTGAATACCTTAGGAAGATCCATTTTCAGGACTGACTCAGGCATTTAAGTTCATTGATTTCACAGAGACTTGATCACTGGAGACAAGACTCATCTCAACTCATTCCGATCAGATCTAAATTAGGTGCCTTTTCCAATAATCTTCAACCTTCTTCACTTTGCAATCCCTAAGACTTTCTTGTGGCAGCCTCACCTGATAAAACTACTTTAAGCCTTTCAACAATTTTTCTCTTCACAGGCACTTTCTGAGATTCTTGGGAAAGTCTGCAGATTTGTCGGTCAAGTCTTGCAGTTATTTAGGCTCATAGTCCATCACACTGACCTAGAAAATAAGTCTAATATAGGATGGAAGAAATGGCAACTACAAGTGCCTATCTTTGCTCAGGAATTAGAGCTGGAACTTAGATTGTGTGCTTGAAGTATATTTTCAGCTTTAACTTAATTTACCCATAGCTAACACATGAGAGAGCCCCACTCTGTGTTCTACAGTCAAAAGGAAGTTCAATGGCAACAAGCCACCTTAAGGCATTAAGGGTGTTACCCTTAATCTTGAAGGAAGGCAAGAATCTCTCTCATCAATGTCTCAGGCAAATTACATGTGCATACACACATAACTAATTCATGGTGTTGATATACGCAGACATTCCTAACATCAAATTTCAGTAATGCAGGTAGGATAAAATCTTGGAGGAAGCTCAACTTTCCCATGCAAAATGAGCATCAAGTATATATTGTTTTCCCAAAGATCACATATACCTGGTGATTTGTCTTAGAGACTGTCTGTGATGCTTCGACATCCTCCTCCTCTTCACTGCCTTCTGAACAGGATTCAAACTCATCATTGTAATATTCTTCCGCAATTTCTGGGTCTTCAGGGATATCTAGAGGCAATTATGAGTTTATAGCATATATAGAGAAAAATGTGGGATCTTAAAAAGATAAAATGGCTTTTATAGCACCCATGTTATGTCACTAGCAATGTGTTCCACAACTGAAATCAAGAGACAGGTTCTCAGGTTAAAACATTCACAATTGAGGACAGGATAAGCAGTGTTAAAGCCATCTCTGGCAAAAGGTCAGATCATCAATATACATAAATTCATGACCTGAAAGGATCTATATTGATTTGGGGCTGAAATCACTGAACCATAGAACAATTCAGGCTGGAAGGGACCTCATGGGATCATCTAGTCAAAGCAGGGTCAGTATTAAATTGAAGCCAGCCTTTGTGAGCTGAAATTGTGTCCCAGTTTGGTTTTCTCTAACATGCATAACCTACAGTGAATAAAACTGATAAGCTAAAATGAAAAACAATATATACCAGACACATGTTGTAAAAGATACAAGAAAAAAGAATACCTGTATCTTGTTCCAAACCTTCCTGAAGCAAAAGCATAACAAAATAAAGGAAGCTGGTGTAAAGTCCAGGTATGCACACATGGGTGTCACGCTCTCTCAATTTATTACTATCACAAACATTAGCAGTAGCAGTTAGCGCAACATTAATATAGCCAATGAGGCTACAAAGTATAACAATTGTTAGTACTATTCAACATGTTCACCACAGTCTACTCTAGGTGAAACCCTTTTGTATCCCAGACTCCGCAAGCAAGGAGTTTTAGTCAAATGGCTTGAGGCCTGCTTCGTTGAGCTGTCCTTCCTCAAGAGAGACACCTAAGTGTATGTTGAGTTTTAAGCTGAGGCTGGACTGTGGTGACTGTTTGCATAAAAAGCAGATTCCCTACTTTTCTAGACAGCTGCAAAGGCAAAGAGCTGCCATGGGGAAACACAGCTCAGTGGCAAGAGGCAGGACCAGAAAACAAGGAAGCCCAGCTGGCAGTTGTCATGGTTTTGCCTCAGCTGAGAGCCAAGCACCATACAGCCTCTTGCTAAGGGGGTATGCATGAGGAATTGGGGCAGGAGGAGGCAAAAGAAACTCAAAAACCCCATAAACCTTGCAGGTTGGGATAAGGACAGTTACTGTAACAGCAGAGAGAGAGCTATAACAACAGTAGGACTTTATAGCAAAAATACAAATTCACAAAGCAGTTTCTCACCAAATGGCACAACTCAGGCCATACAGCTCAGAATTTACCCAAAGCTGAACCATCCCCAAAACCATGCATCCTGAAGCCATGTGCTCCTTCCCCATCAGCCCCCCTTTATGCTGAGCATGACATAATTGGCATGGAACATTCTTTGACAAGTTTGGGTCACCTGTCCCAGCTGTGTTCCCTCCCAGCTTCCTGGGTGCCCCTCACCCTCTCCTTAGCAGGGTGATACGAACAGCTGAAAAGTCCCTGACTGCTTGGCAACAACTAATACAGCAGGTGTGTTACCAGCACTGCTTTCATTCTAACTCCCAAATACAGCATTACACCGGTTGCTAGAAAGAAAATTATCCTAGCTGAAACCAGGACAGCAGCCATCCCATCAGGAGCACTAAGCACTGAGGTGGTTCAGCCCCTGACAGTGGCTGAGCAATACACACTGCATGCTCACTCCCACAAGAGAGATAGACAGAATCTCCGTGGGTTGGGATAAGGACAGTCTACTGACAAAATCACCGTGAATGTAGAACAATAACAGCCAATTACACTCACACCCAGTGATAATATGGAGTACCTTACTGCCCCGGCAATAACAGAGTCTGCCAGCAACCAACCTACCCAACACACCAAGCCCCTACCCTTCCCTAACCAGTTTCTTTTATGGGGAAGTGGTGTCAGGTGGTGTGGAAAACAGCCCAGGCTAACTCAGCTCACCTGTGCTGGCTGCTTGGGGAGGTTAACTTTGGCCAATGCTTTGATTTTAGGCAGTCCTTTACTGATTTACCAAAATAAGTTATATCCAAGCACTGGAACATTATTTTTATGCTAAGAGTTTTCAAAAAGAAGATGCTTCCTATCCATCTTTGCCCAGTTCAGCTATCCTGCCTTTGTCATATTACAGAAAATGTTAGTAGAATATAAAAGTCATTTAATATTCAGCTGTCATAAGTCACCATACTCCTAACTGTAGCCATTCTCCCCAGTTGTCTACCACTTAAGAGGAATGTCAACCAACTTAAGTATTACTGCATTTAAATAAATTAAATTCAAACAATATGACATTAAAAATGTTTCAGTTTTTTTACTTGTTTCATATGGATTAAAATAAAAGCAAGAGCATTTAAACAAGATAATACAATTACAATCCATTAAAAGACATTGGAGTCTGGGCAGGAAGAATAATTCTAATCTTTAAGGAGTAAAAAAGAACTACAGAAAAAAGTGAAAATTTATTTAACTGCAGCAGTAGGGGGTTGAAACTCTACTGTTGAGATATCATCTCTACTATCTACCATCTCCAAAGTATTTTTAAAAAAACACTTCTGTTTTCTATAAACTTGATTTACTTCCAAAATGCTGACACATTTTCACTCAGGTTTCTCTGTTTTAAGATATTTATGGAAGCTGAATAACAGCACCAGGCTCCACTGCCACAATTTCTAACCCTTCTTGTTTCCATTTTTCAGCTTTCCTAGTTTAGGGAAAAAGAAGGTTTAAAAAGAAAAAAACAAACAAAAAGAGGAAAGAAGAAAAAATGAGGATCAGTATGTGGGCTCCCCTGACCCAAAGACCTTTTCCCACAAAGGAAGCATTTTTAATTGTGTTTAATTTTTTGGGTTCTACAAAGTGCCATTTGTCAGAAAGGCTTAACACTTCATCTTAAAAAAAAAAAACACATTCCTTTTTAGCATAGGAAGAACATTATTAAATGAAGATGTATCTCCTTTTCCAGATGGAGTGAACATTAATTTTTCTTTTTTCATGCATATGAATCAGCCTATTTATTATGTTATGATGCAAACATTGGACTATTGCTTTCTGGGTTTTCTCCTCCCATACTCATTATTTGTTTATTGTTGTACTAAAAAACACAATCCTTCCCAACCAAATAAGGTATCCAAATCAGTCTTTTTACTCATAAATATCACTTTAAATTGTTTGCTCTGGCTACAGTAAAGCTCTGTTCCCTGCAAGTAACCTGTGACCAACCAGAACCGCTGATTCCTCAAACAATGTGTAAGGGGCTGGCACTGGCCATATCCCACTACCATGCCAGTTTTTACATCCTTGTCAGAACTGCTCTCTTTGCCATTTGTAAAATTGTTATGACAGCTGTCTGTAGATGGGCAGTTAATCCCAGCTCAGTAACACAATTTTAAATGCTAGATCAGACACCAAAGATGTTCCAGGATACAGATGCTACTGGCCCTGATTCAGAAACTATTTCAAGTGACATTTTTGAAAGAAGACAGCATGTCCACTGGATGGGAACTTGGGATTTAACTACTACAAATCTTTAAAACTTCTTGGGTTTATGACAAGCATCTTTAAAGAAGGCACCTTCAAAATTTCAACATACTCATTTAGGCTATCCTGTTCCCTATAACAGTCTCCTTAACTCCTACTGAATAGAGCCAACTCCAAATCATCCATGTACAACAGATGCAGAATTAGTCTGAGTACAGAACAGATTACCTGTTGAGACCCAGGATCAGCCTAATTTCAAGAACATTAAGGTGGCTTTAGCACAGCAGATACCATAAATCAAAACTGAGCTGTACCCATGCTGAGCCCAACTGCAGATAACTGGAGTGAGCTGGGAGAGGAACATTTAAGAAGGTTATGACACTGTCTGCAGCCCATCACACACCTTTGCTCATGCAGAACTCCTGACCTGCCCAAGCACAGCGAGTTCAAATCACCCCATTCCTTGCATGTGACAGTCACCCTGAGTAGGATATGTGGTAAACAGGGACTCTACTTTCCTCACAGACCCTTAGAAAAGAAAGGTGATGGTAACATCCAAGGTAAGGTCTCTAATACTGCACTAACCAGTAGAACGTGCAGCTTGATGGTTTTGACACCGCTGTAATATAGCTGTCCCTCAGATGCACTCTCCCTCTGATACAGCATACTTAGACACTCCATATGGAGCAAAAAGGAAGGTCTCTGCCACTGCTTCCGAACCCTCAGGCCCCCTGATCTGTCAGATGATCTCTGAAAATGCATTATGTTTATATCTAGCTGTGCATATTGCACTAGGGCCAATCATAGTACCTGTTATTTACTTACAAACACTTCATTCAGAAATAATGCAGCTACTCCTCACATATTTCTAGGTGGCTTAGGTATAGAAAAATGAGCTCTGAATAATATTCTTCTTTAGGTTTCTTTCTACATATTCCTGTGAACCCTAATATTGGAAGGAACCGTAAAAACCCATTATCTAAAAAAAAAAGAAGTTATTTCCCAAGAAGGCAAACTATGCAGAAAACAAAGGAATCTGATACTTGTAATATTGGGTTTACATCCACCAAGAGCTTGTTGCAAGTAGCATGGTAACTTGGCAACAAAATTTCTCCAAAGAGATGAAAATACTTTGATAAATATCTTTAATTTTCTCTTGCCTTGAAGTCATACTTAATTGGTGCAGTGATGCAGCAATCTCACATTCCAGAAGACGGTAAAGCCCCTTTTATTTAAAAAAGGGAGAAGAAAAAAGAAAGAAAACAGAACAGTATAACATATGTTCATCTTCACCACTTGTGTTCACAGTAACAAAGTCACACTTGGCTCTTAAAGATTATTGTACCATTTTTTATTCCCAAAGCTTTATTGCATCTCTGGAAATTGGCAGATTTTCTCAGCTGTCACTTCCCCATCTAAAGGAAAAGAGTTGCTACAGTTCCAGGTAGCTGCACACCCCTCTGTCTGCACAGTCCTACAGACAGCAAAGCGAGGAGCAAAGCCCACAACTGCTCTGACAAATGCTCGCGGCTATGAGAAAAGATACACTCACAACCTTATGGTGACATGAACCAACGCACTTGAAAAGAGGTGCTGTATATGTAGCAGCTGCTATAGGATATACACACTGCCAGAGAAGTAAAAAAATTAAGAGGGGGAGCCTGGACACGGATACTTCCACAGCCCTCCAGCAAGGCTCTGTACACGAGCCATGCTGGGAACCAAGGCAAGAGCAGAGCAAAGCATTCCTTTGCCTTCTGCTTCAGGCTGCACTGGGCTGCAAGACGGGGTCCATTCATCCCTAAGAAGGGAAGGTAAAGGGAAAACCTTATTGCTGTCTATGACTGCTCAGAGGATAAAAGGAAGGTGGACGCAGACTCTTCTCAGAGGTGCATGGTGACAGGACAAGAGGCGAAAAACATCAGCTGGAACATCATAAATGCCAGTTTGACATTAGGGGGGAAAAATTACAACGGAAGTCATCAAATACTGGAGTAGGGCTTAAAGAAGATGTAGCATCTCAATCCTTGGGGAGGTTTGAGATTTGATGAGATACAGCCCTGAGCAATCTGATCTGATCAGACCTGCTCTAGGCAAGGGATTGGATTAGACTGCCAGAGGTCCCTTCTGACCTAAACTATTGTGTGATTCTGTGATTACATGATGCTCCACAAACTGTTTAGAAACACCCATTTCTGTCCACCCATGCAATGTGTACACATCCTTATAAACCACCAGCAAAGGGAGATGGTGGCCAGGGCTGGCCAACACTCTTCAGAACTGTGCATCAGTTATCAGAGGGAGGAAACAGAAAGGGATTTCTCACTTCAAGGGAGAAAACAGAAAGAGCTGAAGCGCTGTCGCTAAGAGAGAGGTTTGAAACACAAAGACACGTTTCCCTGACCTACATAATCCTGAATGAGCAGCTCTCCTGCAAAGGAGAGAAAGGGCTCTGCACCCCTCCACCGTTCAGGTCAATATTCATACAATTGGGAAAAGTAAAATAACTCCATTATTGTAATTTTAGCTCACTCATATTGGTCAGGGGAATTTTTTTCCAGTGCAAGACAAAAAAACCCAACCTTCAACTTTAAAAGTTTCAAAGACAATCACCATACTTTGGTCAGCTATAGATGAGATCTGTGTTATTAGGCTCTGAAGCTTCATTGTTCAGAAAGTCAGTGGAAGCTTTTGTCAGGCTCTTTTAAATTAGGCTGGAAAAGACTCTTGGGAAATGCCTTGTTTAATAAATGAACTAAGGGATGTAACAGTACTTCTGTGCCCATGAAAGTCTTGCACAATCCTTTTGGTTAAGGACAAAAGGACTATGAAGTCATTAGAAGAATTCTGACATGGTCATGTACAGCATAGACGTAAAGTAAAAGGGGTTGTTCTAAATGAAAACCAGAAATATAACCAAAGTTAAACATTAATATTTTGCAATTCTTCTTTTAACATTTTTTAAAAGGAAAAAGACTTCAATTTACTTGTGGGCTTCACTGAATGACAATTTACCTATCGTGAAATGTCCAGAAAAAATAGAGATAAAGAGGTATGAATCAGACTAGCCTTATAGGGATCTTCTACTACTTGATGTTAGAAAGTAGCCAGTTTCAAAAAAATTCTCCAAGGAAAAATGACTTCTTTTTTTTTTTAACCAAAGCAAAATGAAATTCCCAAGAAAAAATGTTTTATTTGAAGAACAGAGTTCTTGTCCCAAACCTTCTACCTCCCACTATTTTATCAGTATGTACAGAAAAAAAGCATGAGAGGAAGAAAAGCATTGCTGAAAGGAGACATTAACAAAAATGGACAGCAAGAAGGAATACTTCAGTCACATTTTTCTGTGGGTTATATTTCAGGGGTTTTTTCCCTCCCTTCTAACTCTCTAGTTGTCACGTACACTGAAATAGGAGTTCTGGTAGGCAGTGACAATGAAGATGAAGCCATACTGCCTTTCGAGCACAGTTTAAAGTTCAGCAAATCTAAACATTTTCCAAATATTCAGAAATCGCCTTATTACAAATGGGTGAATGAAGAGAAGGAACAATATAGTGATGTAGTCAATAGGACAGAGCACTTAGTGACTCTTGGAAGACATTTCCATCATGCACAAAGAGGTCCTATTATTGTAAAGGTTGCCCTATTATTTGCACTGTTTCCAGCAGGAAGAGAGCAAGAGCTGTAAATTAAAGGAAAAATGACCATGAAGGTACCTTATGACATCAATTTAAAAAGTAGCCCTTGAGTTATTTTAAACTTTTTTTGATCAGTCAAGGCATATTTTCAAAAAAAACCTCAGTTATCCTGCTGAATCTGGCAGACACGGCCTGGTACTTTCCCCTTCATAAGAGTGTTGGGAAGGAGAGAGTGCAAGTGTTAATACAAAAAGCTGCCCCTTCAGGCAGTTGCTTCTTTCTCACCCTGGTGCAGTTCAAGAATGCTATTTTCAAGGAGTAAAATGGGATATTTTCACAACCAGAGCTTACTAAAAGAGTAGAAAACAAATGGAAATGGTTCAGATCCAAACTTGGTGCAAGCAGTGTTTGTATCACAGTCTGGATGTAGCAAAGATATAAAGCACATTTAATTTGATTATAAGCAGTAAGTTGTATGTTGAACAAGTACAAAACCAAGTGCATTATTTCAGCCAAGCAAATCTAGGAAGTAAAGTGTTGAGGCTTTAAACACTCAGATGAAATTAACTGCTGAAAGTCAACATATTTGATAGATTGCAGGGCACACTTTGCTCTACAGAGCAGATAAAATAGAAGGAGACTGTAAACTAAGCTCTTTCATTGCTGTCACCTTCTCATTTCCTCCAGCTAGTTGTCTGACAGTTATATGTGCTGAAAGCTAAACTGGTAGGAACTGCAAACTAATTCAGTATTTACATCTACTTCCTGAGCAAATTTTCCTTCACTTGAAACAGGTTCCAGTTTCTTATGTCACTGTATACTTTGGCCCATCTCCCCAGAAATGCTCTTTAGCAGTTTCATAACTGAGAAAACTGCAACTGAGGGGTGGACTGGGATTCCTCATCAAGTGTTTTCAAACACTGTTCTGTTCACAGATACTTTGTTTGCAAGGAAATGTCTGCTCTGTCTTTAAGCTCTAGGTTAAACCAATGGAAATCAAGTGCAGTGTAAAGTTGCATTGCTCGATAAGTTGGATACCTTGGAATAAAAACTGGCATCTTTCTAAGGAAGATTTAAATCACTGGAATTACCTGAAAGTATTTGCAATAGGATCCAGCATATAGCAGTTTTTGTACATATACAATCTTGGTGCATTTGCTTCTAATTGGTTCCTAAATTCACACAGTGAATTCACACAGTAGTTTTTTAACATAATGCTTTGGAAGGAGGGACGGGAATTCCCATGTAGTGTTTTTAATTACTTGGCCAGAAAAATTTTAATTGTAGACATGGACCAAAGTGAATTTTGAGGTAAGCTCTATATATTAATGTCAAACTATATCAGAATGAAAAATTAATCATAAAAAAATAGAAGCTATAGAATAAAATTATTCGCTCTCTCCCAATACTTTCAAAGTGTTTGTTTTGTGGGGTTTTTTTACATAACTGCTGCTTAAAGACTTTGTTCCACAAGCTTCCTTCTGGGAAGCTGTAAGAGCAAGACTTCTTGCATGAAGTAAGCTGTCAATTTTTGTGAACCTATGAAAAGATTTAAGTAGCTAGGCATAATGAACATTATAGAGCTTTCGAAAAGGTTTCCTGGGGAGATGATGAGCAGAGTTCAATTCCTGATGGCCCTCAACTAAGCTGAAGCATTTCAGCAAAAACCTGAAGGTAATGGACAATGCTTAGAAACCTTTACACGGAGGTTTTTATATTACATATACCCTAGACTCTGTCATGTCATAAAATTCCCAAGAATATATCTTTAATTCTATGGTTGCCTTCATGGAATAAGGGTTTAAATGGGGAGCTATAAACAAAGCAAGAAATCAGCTCTCCAAAGGCAATACTTACTGGGAAAAACTCCTTGAGTGAGAAGAATTATGCTTTGGGCAATTAAAAACAACAAAAAACAAACCCAACAAAACACGCTGATTAATTTCCTCTTTGTGGCTAAACCTTGAAAACTTTGTTAAACCTTGCTTTTGCTAGAATAAATCAGATTTACTGTTCCTTTAATTGAATTTGGGATAAGGTAGGATGTCAGCATGAAACTAAGCAATGAAAAGAAGTGGCAGATGATCAGGTCAGAAGGCCATGCTTCCCACATGCATACACCCTCAAATCCTGTGAGACTCTCAGGACTTTTGTCACCTGATGTGCCTAGGACAAGGGAAGGACTGATAACTGCAAATACCAGAGCTAAACAAGCAAGTTTCTCTCAGCAAGCAGCACCCCATGGTATCATTTCAGCAAGTAGCAAGTTGGGGAATATGCCTTATGATCCTGGAAAGTGTAGACTAATGGGTAACCCCACAGTAGAATTCACTGCAACGCTATCTTCTTGAGACACGTTTTTCTGCTTATAAAGGATACTAGAACAACAGTAATGCAGAAAGGTGCCTAATGCCACTTATAATGAATATTCTCTTATATTTTTACTTGTCAGACTGAAAAACATGATTTTCCTAAAAGCCTTCGAGCGGTGTGATTGCTTGCATGTTCATACTTTGAAGTGTTAACTCAGTTACACCATCAGTATGCATAAGTACCACTTTACGGGCACTAAACAAAGTATGCATGTGCAGAGAGGCTTAAAGATGTGCTCAGAAACATTACAGGCTTTTAACCTTCGAAGATTTAAAAAAATACCCTGAAAATCCTTCAATAAAGCTCATAAAAAAACAGAGTAGAAAAAACTCAGTATTTTATAATGAGCGAACACGTACTACTCGAGAGTCAACTGCACTTTGCCCACTTGAAATTCAAAGCAATATATCCATAACTTACCATTAGCAATGAAAATATAGAAATAACATATGCAATGACTGTAATATACTCAGCTATTTTGGAATTTTAATGAGATCAGGGATGTGCCAGATGTAACATATTCCAACATACTAAGCTAAGGAATTGAATATGTTATAATCTTTGTGGTATAGAGAAATAAAAAGGAATGCAATACAGATCAGAGAGATCAAGATCATCATAATTCATCCCTTTCATTTATATGCCTTTGATTTTTTAGATTCTTTTTCCATACAAAGAATTTAAACACCACCACTTGTAGTTAGCTTAATATATTTTGCTCCTTTAACTTGACCCCTTCCCACACACAAACATGTCTGTAAAAAGCAGAGCAGTAGTTTATGCAGACTTGGGGTTCTCACAGAAATGCATGTGAACACAGGTAAAACCCCAACTAGTAAAGCCCCAACTAGTAATGCACTAAAAAAAATAATCCAATGTACTAAAACAATTTTTTAAAAAATTGCAAGATACAGTATTTTCTGGGTGGCTCAAGTTCCATGTTGCTTTGCAGCATCATCTTTTTCGTTCCACACACTTAAGCGCTGCAATGAGCCCAAGCCCCTATCCATAAGCATGCATTTGCATATATTATTTCTTGAATAAGTAAAAAAAATAAACCTTCCCCACTCTTGTTTACCATGTCTCATCATCTGTAAAATTGATAGGAATATAAAGTGGCACTTTTAGCTACAAATGCCAGTACGTGGCTTTAAGTTTTCATGCATGTTAGTCTGTAGCTTGTTGAATTTAATGCTCCTTATGGCTCCTCTAAAAAGTATGTGGTTTTGGTAATGGAGATAGCCTTCAACCTAGTATTTTCCAACTGTAAAAACTGATCTAAATCAGAAGGATCAAGGTGATGGTAAGGAGATGGAAGGTTTTGCAGAATCTGTAATTTCACTGAGCTATCTGGAAGCACTTTTGGATCCAGTTTATGATTTTGTAGCCAATTTCAAGGCAAGTTCTACTGTAGAAATTGAATCAGAAACCTTGAACGTTTAGCTATACAGTTGCGTAACAGGATTATGCCTTGCGCTTCATGCTGCTTTCAACTGCAAAGTCTGAGCTTCTCTACCTAGAGAATTTTCTATGGAGTAAACGAAGAACCTTAAGCTATCCCACTCTAATTTCCCACATGGATAAGTACAGTACTTGCTCTGATAAAGATTTCTCTCAATTCGTTACAAGTCAGTCCTCATAACTAGCGTTTCCTACTTATTAAATACGTCCGCAAACTTTGATCCAGTCATTAAGAATCAGGCTGTATGCAGAGTAAGGAGGAGTCCTGCTGTAAAACGTGGCTTCCTTACAAGACACTGCAACCAAAGCAAAAAGACCTGTACTCAAACAGTTAATGTGATGTAGTGACAGAGCTGCAATTTTCAGTCCTACTTAGTCCAGTGCTTGGTAGCCCATACAAGAAGAGCCACGGTGGCCTACCACCAGTACTATAAAACCCATAGAAAAGATGGCCCTCATTGTCTGACACTTCTCTCAATGTCCAGTTCTCTGGAAAAATGAACATCTGCTCTTCTGATTACTTTTCTTTTGTTCAATCAGGAAAGTAGCCTACAAGCTCAACAAAATGAATGAGCAGACAAAGATGAACTGTATCACTATACTAGAAAGTAATGCATTACTCACATGATGGTTTCAGTAGCTCTTCGGAAGGAGGCCCCAGCAGAAGGAAAACTAAACATCTAATGAACCCGCTGAGCTGGAACAGCCTTGTTCTAGTTGGCAGAGGAAGTCACTGACCGTATTCATCCATAACATCAAGGCTGGGTGTAGCTCATGGATACTTTTATTTTTTAGACAACAGGTTTTGCTAATGCTTTAGAAAATAAGTAATTTTATTCCAGCTGCAGTCAATATAATTTATTGAAATAATACAGACAATTCTTTTCTACAGGTTCTATTTTTCCCCCTTTGTAAATGACCCCTAGTTGCCAGTGCTGCAATATAATTTGCCTCACCATTATTTTCACAAAATCATTATTGAAAGCTAAACACATGCACTGACATCTCCAGAAAAAAGAAACATTGGTCATCCTAACCAGTTCATTGCAAGGTAGCTTTCTATTTTGATGAGAATTAGAGAGACTGAATGAGTTATTTCCTAGGTAAGTATCAGCAAAAATAGAAGATGTAGAGAGAGGTTTATCCTGCACATTTTGCATTGTCCATTCCTGTTTCATTGCTATGATTTGAAAAATGTCCTTTTTAATGTTCAGATATAATTAATAAATAAAGTGAGCTGGAAAAAAATGTAGCAGAAAAGATCCAAATCAAAATATAAAGGTAATTTAGCTTAATCATTAACAATCTTATGCTATTCCTTGAAAACAAATGAAGCATACAGATACACATAGATATTTTGGACACACATAGTTCTATTTAACACTGACTGTGGCTCAGTGGCTCTGAATACAATCTCAGTAGGAAACTTACTTCAGCTCTTTTGTCTCTTGCTTGTAACTGGAGATGGAAATGACATGAAGATATCTACAGTAAAGCAAAACTGTTCCCAGTAGTACAATATATTCTTAACTGCTTTATCCACCCTAGTTGTAAATAATTTGTTTGATGACAGTTCCATAAATTCATAGACACATAAGATGGAGACATCAATGTTTGTCAATTAATATTAAACAGAGCTATAAATTATCTTTCCATAAATATTTCATTATAAAAATATAATTTAAGGGTTTTTTCCAATTAACAAGTCTAAAAATGTAATGCAGTATAAAGCTATTACATAAGATAGTTGCAATTGAGTAAAGTAATTTTTCATTGATTTATATTTACAAAGATTTGTATTTTCAAGGAAAATGTTAGTGGTCTAATGAGCTGGAACAACACAGTAAGAGTATAAATCATACTAGTGATCATCAACTCCACATACCTCTTCAGCCATTTACTTAATATGGTTAATAATTCTAAAAGTAATTTTCCTAGCTGACTCTTTCATAGCAACCCTGTTGCCTGTCTTTCTACAAATAAAGGGAAAGCTTTTACACCAGATTGTATAATTAAAGATGCAAAAGAAACCTACAGCTTACAGCAACTTAAGAGAAACAGAAGTTTAAAGCACGCTTTTAAATGCTCACTACAAAAGGAATGTTACCTACTCACCTGCCATCACTTTTTGAAGATGTGCTGTGTGGAGAGAAGCAACAGCCAAACTGGAAGAACCTTTGCTTTAGCATGCATGCAAAAGGCAGCTAAACCAAAGAACTGGAGACAAAGTCCCAGAACCAGAAAATTTATAGAGATACTCCTTAAAAACCTGGGACAAGTAGTGCCTGTGACTTATCCTGCTGGCACTGCATACCAAGAAGATGACCCATGCTTGGTGCACTTCACTCATAAGAGGAGAAGCATTAATATACTTTATTGATATACAACAGTGAGTTTACAAAGTTCAATGGTGAATGCAACAGTGGTTTAACAAGATTCAATGGCAAGGTACACTTGATTAGTTACTGCATAGATGGCAGGGCCAGACAAAACTGTCAGGAGACCCTCACATTGAGTCATGAGGATCAGAAAGGATCCATTTGCTCTCTAAGCAAATGACTCAGCAATAGACTCAGAGAGGAGTCTAGTTGTGGATGGATCCAATCATAGTCCCAGATACGATTAACGGTTTATGTCTACAGCATTAAAAACAAAATAATCCCTTGTAAAATAGAAGATAACCCCTTAGAAGCATCTTAAGGAAGGAAAGTCTGGGTATGCTGAAGGTGACCAGTGTTAAAACATCTGAATAATATGTAAGTACTATACAGAAGTATTACACAGAAGGGTAGTTCTGCTGCCTGTAAAAACATGATGAGAGTAAGCAAAGGAAAGAACTACTTCAGCTGCAAGGCAATGAGTCTTTAAAATGTTGGCATGAAGCAGCCAGAAGTGAAAAGGTTCACAGTGCTTGTGAACCTTCCATTGTGAATATTAGAGCCCAGGAATAGGTTTCTAAGTAGACAAGCAGGAGGAACTTTCCAGAGTGTATAAACCAGGACAAATTCTTTAGGGAAGGGGCAGTGCAAGTAGATACCTATTGTAGCCACAGTCTGGACTTGGTAGTCAAATTGAAGGTTGGACTTTTTCCATGGAACAGAAGTAAATGATCAGGAAGTGGTGATATAGGGGGACAGCACTTTGTCTCTAGCAAAGCACCAACAGGAGGCAAGATAAGGGCTCTGGAGTATGTGTGCTTCATGCACAGCTTCCTCTTTTGGATCATTAAAGCAAAAATACCATGACTTGCTAGTCACATAATTTTTCGCTGCTGCCCACTCCCAGGTTAAAACCGGATCCCTTTCTTCTTGAGCTTAACACAAGCACAGATGATTTTCAAAGTGATTTTTGTCCACAAACGCTCATATGTGTTTGATTGATCTCCCTCCCCAAGTTCTTTGTTTTCTGCTGAAGCATGGAGGCTGAGGCAAAACATGTGCCCAGAATCCCAGAAGTGAACACAGAGAAGGGTGACAGCATGCCAAGGTACACCAGCCATTGCAAGCAGGTCTGGCTTAGCAAGTGACAACGGAACAGACAGATGCAAAAACCATGTTTTCAATCAGTCCCACAGAACGCCCTGCTGAGAAGGACCTGGGTGTCACCGTGGATGAGAAACTTAACATGAGCCAGCAGTGTGCTCTTGCAACTCAGAAGGCCAATGGTATCCTGGGCTCCATCAGAAGAGGGGTGGCCAGCAGGGACAGGGAGGGGATTGTCCCTCTCTACTCTGCCTCGTGAGGCCCCACCTGGAGTACTGTGCCCAGATCTGGGGCCCCCAATACAAGAAGGATGTGGAACTGTTGGAGAGGGTTCAGAGGAGGGCCACGAATATGATTAGAGGGCTGGAGCACCTGCCCTACAGAGAGGCTGAGGGAGCTGGGCTTGTTCAGCCTGGAGAAGAGAAGGCTGCAGGGGGACCTCATTGCAGCCTTCCAATACCTGAAGGGAGCTTATAAACAGGAGGGGAATCAACTTTTTGAAAGGGCAGATAATGGCAGGACAAGGGGGAATGGATTAAAGCTAAAGGAGGAAGGTTTAGATTGGATATTAGGGGGACGTTTTTTTACAGAAAGAGTGGTGAGATGCTGGAACAGGCTGCCCAGAGAGGTGGTGGATGCCCCAACCCTGGAAGTGTTCAAGGCCAGGTTGGATGGGGCCCTGGGCAACCTTGTGTATATCCAGGCCTGGAGGTAGGTGGCCCTGCCTGCGGCAGGGGGGTTGGAGCTCTATGATCCTTGGGGTCCCTTCCAACCCTTGCCATTCTATGATTCTATGAACGCAGTGTGTTCCCAGTCTCTGCAAGAAAGTAATAAGCCTGCACAGTTTAGCAGCAGTAAGAAACATGATGTTGAAGAACTAACTGCAATTTATTGGTAGGAAATAACATTCACATTGCCTGCAGAATTTCTCTGTAAGAGTAAAAATCAGACTACTACTTTAAGTTGTACCAACTTACCTTTAACTTGTACCAACTGTCAACAATCTGGATGAACCTTTTCTGCTATAGACTGAGTTAATCTCAACATCAAAAGCACAAGGTCACTCAGATCTATTTCATACTCCAAAAAACTAAAACCTGCTTGAAGACTAACAAATTGGTCAGCAGCTTTTGATTTTGGACAACACTCTTAAATATTCCACCAGTGCACAGGGGTGCTAATTAGAATGAAAACTGTTCAGAAGATCAATGCAGATAACATAAAACAAACACAGAGAGAAGCTTAAACTTCTGAAGGAAGTCCACAACATTTAATTTTTCTTGACATTGCTGAAACTCGTCCACTGTGAAGTCCAAAATCCCCAACTGTCATCATGGTTTTCATTTATCTAACTATACTCTCTTGTTTTTCTCAACTTTGAGTAAATGTAACTACAACTGCTAAAAGTGGATCAAGAGGAACTGGTTTCTAAATCTACTAACTAAAGCTAAACCTTGATTTTTGTGTTTGACACTTTCCCTGATGACATACAACTGTGCTTCTGGGGAGGAACAACCGCATGTATCAGTACAGGCTGGGGGATGACCTGCTGGAGAAGAGCTCAGTGGAGAAGGACCTGGGGGTCCTGGTGGATGACAGGTTGGCTATGAGCCAGCAGTGTGCCCTGGTGGCTAAGAGAGCCAATGGGATCCTGGGGTGCATCAGGAGGAGTGTGGCCAGCAGGTCTAAGGAGGTGATCTTCCCCCTCTACTCTGCACTGGACAGACCCCACCTGGAGAATTGTGTCCAGTTCTGGGCTCCTTGGTATAAAAAGGACAAGAAGAAAGTCCAGAGAAGGGCTACGAAGATGATTAAGGGCCTGGAACATCTGTCCTATGAGGAAAGGCTGAGAGAGCTGGGGCTGTTCAGCCTAGAGAAAAGAAGACTGAGGGGGGACCTAATCAATGTTTATAAATATCTTAAGCATGAGGTGCAGGGGGAATCAGCCAGCCCCTTTTCAGTGGTCAGTGGGGACAGGACAAGGGGCAATGGCTGCAGGTTGGAGCACAGGAAGTTCCACACCAACATGCGGAGGAACTTTTTCCCAGTGAGGGTGCCAGAGCCCTGGGACAGGCTGCCCAGGGAGGTGGTGGAGTCTCCTTCTCTGGAGATATTCAAGACCCGTCTGGATGCCTGTCTGTGCAGTATGAGCTAGGGAGCTGCTTTGGCAGGGGGATTGGACCCAATGATCTCTTGAGGTCCCTTCCAACCCCTACAATTCTGTGATTCTGTGCTTCAGATCATTTTCAGTGAAAGTAGAGTGTAATGTGTTATATTTGCTATGCCTCACTCTAAACCTTTAAGAACCTGCTCTTTCAGTCCTTCAAGCCCTGCTCTTCTGGTTATGTTGCAAATATTTTAAGGACTGTAGAATACGAGTTGAAAATAGTTTGAACTTTCCCTCCTACCTGTTAGGACTAGCACACTCCCTAGCTGCTCCACACCAGCTTTTCCAGTTCTTGAGTGGACTTTTTTAGATCTTCCCAGAAGTAACCTTGCTGTTGAGCCTTCTTGGCATTAATGAACAGAATTTCTGCCCTTCCTCATCTGTTTTTGGTTAGGGAACTTATTAATCTGGTATTTGTAGTCTACCTTCTGCTAACCTAATATGGGTTAGCAAGACTTTTTAACATGTAAGAAAACTCTATAAAACCATTTTATAGCCTTGCTTCTAGTTTTCTTGGGTTGTGTTTTTCTGTTGTATAGCCCATTGATCAAGAAACAAATTCTATTGAAAAATCAATAGCAGAACTGTTCCTATGTTTCCAAATACAAAGGTGCCACTAATAACTTTATTAATAATTAGATATGTAGGACATGCATGGTTTTACTGAAATGTTTAAAGAGAAGATGACTATGAATACTGAATAGAGTAAATAACAGCTTTGACAGCAGCTTCAGGAATAACAAGGTATACACAAAGAAGAGAAACCATGTGATTTCTCTTGCCTATCCATAACTCCTTTTACTTGTGACCCACCACTTCAATGTCAGAGCCTCTGGCAAAAGCAATTAAGCATACATTCAGTTTCATACAATGGATTGACCCAACTTGTGCATCACAAACATAAATGCATGTAATTTTTGTTATTATAGTTTAACAGCTTAATGACCTCTAAAGGCAGAAACATCAGTTTCTTTTCTTTCATGCATGTTATTCTGCTTCTATTTCAGTATCTTTGTATGCTTCCCCCAGTACATCTCCCACCCACGTATACTGTTTTCTCTTGGTCCTCTATTTGCAAGCTTCCTCACCCTTCCCCCAGGATGTATTTGTAGCAGCTGGGTTCTCTCCTACACAGGTCATCCCTACGTCTACTGTGAAAAAGCAAGCTAACCACATAGATGCACAATGAGGCATTGGAAGAAAAAAGCCATTTGCTATTAAAAAGAAAAAGCAACCCTCCTCCACCACAAACTGATTTTGATGCCTTTAACTTAATGGCATATACCTTCACAGACATCCAGAAACCAACAGCAAAAGGCTGAGCTATTAGAGAAGAATAGTTTTCATATTGAAAAGTATACTAAAGCATGCTTGCAGGATTTTAACCTGATTAAAAAGCTTTCCCCAAGATAGTGCCTCCACAGTGATTCTTAAAAATTTAAGAGTATGATGCTATTCCACAAAATTGTAGAAACAAAACTTAAGTGTTTTTAAGAGTATTTTCCTCATTAAGCCCAACTTTTTCACAGTCTGAGTCTTTTTTAAAAGCTTGGCTATTTTTTCCTATATCTACACAAAAGTACATAGGATCATAGATATCCTGATTTGGAAGGGACTCATAAGGATCATCAAGTCCAACTCCTGGCTCCACACAGAGTCAGCTAAGTCAGAGCACGCAATTGAGTGCATAGTTCAGATGCTTCTTGAACTCAGTCAAGCTCAGTGCTGTGACCCCTTCCCTGGGGAGCCTGTTCCAGTGCCTGACCACCCTCTCAGTAAAGAACCTCTTCCTAATACCCAACCTAAACCTCCCCTGTCTCAGCTTCATGCCTATTCTATCACTGGTCACCAAAGAGAGATCAGCACCTGCCCCTTCACTCCCCTCGTCAGGAAGCCATACATCATGATGAGGTCTCCCCTCAGTCTCCTTTTCTCCAGGCTGAACAAACCAAGGGACTTCAGCCTCTCCTCATAAGGCTTCCCCTCCAGAACTTTACCATCCTTGTTGCCCTCCTATGGACACTCTCCATGTTACACATTACTTCGCATCCTGTAGACAATTAGCTAAGTATTTGAGGACAGTATAGATGACCACAGTTTTAAGAGTTTCCATCTGCCTCTCTCATTGTTATAGATAAGGAAAATGGCCAAGTGTACCAGAGGTGCAAATGCTCTTAATTCTTGTACTGATTTTTGCCCTGAAGAGTTAATTTAGGAAACGTTTTTCTAACACCAGTCATTTCACATGTGCAAACTTAAAGCGATTTCCTCCTAACTCAGCATCTCAGCATTGCATTTGGAAAAGGTGCATTCACCTCCATCACTGCTCACAGACCTGCCACATAACTTTGCTGTACAACTGCTGTACACTTGCTGTATATACGTCCACCTAGATAATCTTCCTTCTCTAATTCTTTGACAGCTTTACAAATCTGACCACTTCTTATACTACAGCTCCCCCACCATAAATAACAAGGACAAAGTAAAATCTTGCTTTATATGAAGTTTCATTTCAACACCAAATTTTGAATTCTTACCATGGTCTGTAAGTTCAGACATGCAGAGTTGCCTTGATGTCTCATCTCCACTTGGTTCATCATGTCCTATTGACGCATGGCCACATGTAATGATTGGCTCAGAATGAATTCGGGGTTTTGATGTCTGCTCATCAGATTCCTTAATTGAGTGAAGAAGCATGGAGAAAACACGTTAGAGCTTCCAGCAGGATCACAATGCAGTGGTTGCCCTTATCTACACAACTGTTGGTAGTTCTATTAGGCAAACACTAAAAGAAATCCTAACTTTTTTTTTTTGCAAATGATCAGAAATTACTCCAGACACAACGGGAAATAAAAACTACACATCATGCAAAAGAAAAGGTAGAAGACAAAGCACTAACCAAAACCTCATTATTTCTGTGATGCTTTTACTGACTATTTCCAAACAGACCCTATTTTCTCTATGATAAGACACATTACTAGAACTGAACAGGCCTCCCTTCTGTTGAAGTGAGTTTAAAAATAAAGGACAACTTAAACTGGGAGTCATTCCAAGACTTCATTCTTACTAAAAAGCCAGTTGAAATGTTAATATTCTTAACTAACTGAAAGAAAAGAACCCACATCCACATCAAATTAGAGTGTTTAAGGGATTACAATTCTAAACTTATCTTGGAAATTAATGTATTTTGAACTCTGATGTAATGCAGGCTGCCAGTAAGAACATTTTATAGAGCAGATTTAGATTTAAGGGTGACTTAATAAAAGAAAATAGTGCAATGAGTAGAGAGTTTGTTGAAGCATATGTGAAAAACTGAACACACTTTAACTCATCAGAGTTCCAAAGGTTCAGCTAAGCAGTCCAGACTTTGATGCACTTCCAAATTATTAATCTTGGAGCAGGACTGTGACTCTAGTGCTAAATAAAGCCAGTGCCAAACAGAGAGGTGGGCTACAGTGAAAGTGCATAAATGAGGCCTCCAAAACAACAGCCAATACTTACATGTAGGACGTTGACATTCAGCTGTTGAAAATTACGCAACCGGAATTCTTGCATTCTTTTGATATTTTCTTGGTATTTTTCTTCTGCCAGCTGTCTGCAAATACAGAATACTTGTGTTTAAGATGCTTCTGCAGTCCCTCATATCACTAAAAATAGATGTCAGAAAAATAAATTCCATAATTAGACTCCCATGATGCCAAACTTTCATCTACTGAAGGTGAGGGCAGTTGTAGTGAATTCACAAATAGATTTCAGGCCTTATTTCAAAAATGATTATATTTTTCTTTCACAACATGCATAATATAATTGAGGAATAGTAAATTATTATTCCCAGTCCTTTTTGTTTCCTCCAAAGGTCTAAAATACTTTGGAATTTATTCCACCGTGTAGATGAGGGACTTTTCAGCTAAAGACAGGCATCAAACACTTGTGTGTTATGAACACCTCACTCAGGGAAGGGTTGGTAACTGTGTTTTCTGTATGGAACTACTGAAGCCAGATGTCACGTTAATCAGTTCTTTCAGTTTTCATATTATATTCCCTTCCCATCCATCATTAGGTTTGCACTGCCAAAGCAGATCATCAGTCTGAGAGGTACTGGGTTTGCACCCTTTCGAATAGTTTCAGCGAGAGCGAGCTGGCAATAACCCAGAGCTGAATATAGATCCAATTTAAGGATTCATGACTGAGAATAAGATTTGAAGATTAACATGGTGCCTTGATATTACAAGAGAAATCTATTTAATTTTGTTGCTGGGGAAAAAAAATATGAGGACCTAAATAGAAGACACTAACGTGCAAGAAAGTAAAGAAAATTAAAAGCTAATTAGAACTATCCTGCAATTAGTATTATTTCATCCCTTTTAGAAAAGGTGAAAGGGACAGAGTTCCTATTTTACAAATTCCATATAAGTACAAAAAATTGGTATACCATATTATTGAAGACACCATGCAGAAAAGGTGTGAAATTTATGCAGTCATTTCGATTCAAGTTTTTTTTTTTAATGAGAATAAATTTACATACCATCTCCAGCATCAAACACAATAGTGTCAGACAGTCATACAACACTGATAAGAAATATTTTCCAAGAGGAGAGGAAGGCCTTGATTTTTTTGTTTGCAGCCTTTGGATATGGGCATCACAAGTTGGCACAAGTAATGCTAGGGTGTGATTTTACTGAGCATTTTCATTCAACTGCAATTGCTATTGATTTGCAGGTATATGTAGCTCCAGAGTTTCAGAGCCATAAATTCAGACTTCATGTCACCTCAACAACCTTTTTCTGTACTAAGATGTCATTGCCCTACTGAATTGATAACTTACTTTGGTATGACAGTATTAAGATGCCAATTCTCATGATTATTCCTTCTAATATCCTCGATAAATAGCTGAGTAAACATTCATTAATTTACATCACAGTTTTCAAAATGCCTTTAAAAAAACATTTTAAATTATTAAAAACTTAATGTGGTGCTTTTTCAATTTTCATTCATAGCAAAGAAAACTTTGAATATTTTCAACCAGGAAAAAACTCAAGCGTGTCATCAAAACATTGTATTAGTCTTCTTATTTAAAAAGGGAAACCATGCATATGCACATAGATTTCCAGCTGTTTCTCATATTCCACGCAGAAATGGTACTACTTCTTAAAATCCTCCTATTATGGCTCACTCAATTAAAAAAACACATAAATCATAAAGCTTTTAAAACATGCACATTCCCTCATTCAATAATTTGAGAAGATTATTCTCCGAGCTACTAACTTCTCTTGGCAAATCTCTTAGGCCAAAAGAATTGACAAAATCTGGTTTGTAACTAAATGTCCAGCTCCTCAGACTGTGCAATCTTTAAAAGGAAAGCCATTAAAAGAAAAAAAAAATAAAATTCCTATTACAACACATGTGAAAATCTCACACATACTTATTTAACCAGAAACACAATGCTCAAAGTAACAGTTTCGGGCTAATGCTGTGAAATATTTATTTTTTTTTCCCCTCTACATAAATAATTACTGTGATTGAACTCATCCAAAATCCCCATTCACTTTGAGAAGCTGAAGACCCCTTTCTTTATTTATTTTTACCTTGACAGTTCGAACTGTCTCATTAGACTGTTGGATGGGGGAAGCTGCACGGTTAGGGCACGATGCTAATGCTATACAGGACTTACTTCAACTTCTTTCCTTTTTCATCTGCAGCATTTAACTTCCTCAGCCTCATTCGCTCCCGCGGTGTCATTTTCTGTACCTCAGACAGTTCCTGCAGAGTTTGTAAATGAACTTTCCTCTGCCTGAAATCCAATGCATGCAAGCCCATCATCATACAAAAATGTAAATATCCGTATTTTGATTTGAAATTGAAACATAGTGACATTTCAAATGGAATAATTAGAAAGTCACAGGTGCTATAACAGACTAAATGGACTTCAGTTTAGAAAGCGAATCACAGAATGGCAAGGGTTGGAAGGGACCCCAAGGATCATAAAGCTCCAACTCCCCTGCCACAGGCAGGGACACCAATCTCAGGCCTGGATCTATACAAGGTTGCCCAGAGCCCCATCCAACCTGGCCTTGAACACTTCCAGGGATGGGGCATCCACTACTTCTCTGGGCAGCCTGATCCAGGACCTCAACACTCTTTCTGTAAAAAACTTCCCTCTAATATCCAGACTAAACCTTCCCTCCTTTAGCTTTAAACCATTCCCCCTTGTCCTGCCATTATCTGCCCTTTTTAAAAGTTGATTCCCCTCCTGTTTGTATGCTCCCTTCAGGTACTGGAAGGCTGCAATGAGGTCCCCCCGCAGCCTTCTCTTCTCCAGGCTGAACAAGCCCAGCTCCCTCAGCCTCTCTTTGTAGGGCAGGTGCTCCAGCCCTCTAATCATCTTTGTGGCCTCCTCTGAACCCTCTCCAACAGTTCTACATCTTTCTTGTATTGGGGGCCTCAGATCTGGAGACAGTACTCCAGGTGGGGCCTCATGAGGGCAGAGTAGAGCGGGACAATCACCTCCCTGTCCCTGCTGGCCACCCCTCTTCTGATGGAGCCCAGGATACCATTGGCCTTGCGAGCTGCAAGAGCACACTGCTGGCTAAATGCCTCCTTTAAACTGAAATATTTAAACTTAGATTAATGAAGAGCATGAATCATTTCAGGCACTTCAGGTGAGAATGGAAAAAGGTAAACTCAGCTCCTTAAAAGAATAAATGTTTAAGTGCACTGAAATATTTACCCTGTCAGGCTTCATTATTGAGCATATTTCAAGTACAAGGGCAGTCTTTAAGTGAGAACCACAAAAAAAGCACAGTACCACCCATAGAGTTCACATTGATTGTTACAAGGTGTCTAGAATAAAAGAGAATATTAATGTGTCTTTAATGGCAGATATAATTATCATGTTGTCCTCTTGAATTTCTAGTCCCAATCAATAATAACAATTCACTGATAAAATGGTCTCCATAGACCAGTCTCTGAAAGCTGAGCATGAATTATTGACATATGTATCCCAGCTGTATTTATCAACACAGGAGTGCAACATTAGTCCTATGTTAGAAAAAGGATATTTATAACAGAATTTTATCTCACATCCTAACATAATTACAAAAATTAAACCACAGTTTTCAATGCCTTGGCAGTCATATTTCACTTCCACTAAATTCTTCTATTTTTATATTTATGATACCAAGCTTTCATCTCAAATTACTGTTTTTTCCCTTATGAGATAAATTTGCTTCTGAACATTTAGGAGCCTGGTTTTCTAACAATACAAGTCCCAAGCACTCCTTCTGGACTACCATTTTGAAATCAGGATTTTAATAAATGAGAATTTTTCATTATACTTTTCAAATGTTGACCATAGAGAAAAATAGTGTGAAGATATTAATATTAGTGTGAAATATGAAAGACTAAGGACAAAGACAAGAAGAGTTTAAATATTCATAAGAATGGAACTAACTCTTCAAGTATGAATAATGTAGACATATTTCTTGTCCCCTGCAAAAAACTCTAAATTAGAAGAATCTCTTGGGGGGAAAAAAGGCATTTTTCATCCAACTCAAAACTAAACTTGTACAGCTTTATGCTTAGTTAAATATTTAAAATGAGTTGCACAGGACTGGAATAAAGTTAGCCATTAGAGGCCTTTACTAGAAGAAACTAGACCCAGCTATACATGACAAAAATAATTCCTAGTAAGGGAAAATAAATCATAAAGTAGCAATGATTGGGGAAGACTCCATAACAAGAAGCACCTTGTACACTGACTAGAGTATTGCAGCATTACAGCAGATGTGGGAAATCTGCTATGCTTCTGTTATTTTTCCTTCACTTGTCTGGTCTCTGCCATTTTCAGGTATTTTTAATTCATTTTACCTTTGTCTTTAGATCCAGGAATGCAGAAATTATTTGGCATTTTGCTTACCAGTAGTAATACAGACAGCTCACATTCTCATAAATACAATGAAAGTCATAAGAAGATTATGACTTTATTCATATGCTAAACATTTAACCAAAAGGAATCAGACAGCAGCACATTTAAAGACAATTTATAGTGAAGTTTCTCCTAGGATTTTTTTACTTTCCTTCAAATTGATGCGATGTATTTGAAAACCTCAAGGTAAATTTCCGTGCTCAATCAAAAACTGTTGCTATCCATTGTTCCACAACTTTTAGGAGCTCTGAAACTCAGCATGGAAGCAGCTGACTTTATTTTCTTCTTACAAAAGTAAAGGAACATGTTTGTGGTTAGAACTTGTTCTTTCTCTTAGACACCTCAGACTTGCTTTTGAACAAGCGTAGTTACGGTCTGGGACATGCATTCACTTCGTCCTCATACAGTCACTCTGTCAATATATGATGTCTATTTGGAAGGTGATGAGACTCAACACATTCAGATTAATGACAATGGAACATGGAATATGTTACAAATAATAGAAAGTGGGTTTATCAGTTGAGAAGCATGATTGATTTGTGGGTATATACTTTGCAATTAAAAACATACTGCAATCTTTTGATGCAAACAGATCATTTTAAATTTTGTACCCCCAAAATAAAAGAATGGATTAAAAGATTCTGATAGTTTGCATTTCAGTAATACTTGATATAACTCAGATAGAGTTGGCACGATATTTGGGCAAGATTTTAATGCCCCAAAACTCTTTAAGGTATATCTCTAAGGAACATCTCTGCAATTAACTATATTTAATTTGAAGAGGCAGGAATCCACTTGAGGTAATTGAACCAACTTGGATCAAAGAGCCACAGACAAAAGAAAAATCTATTATTTCCCAGCTATTTCATATCTACTTGTCTGACACTTATATTTCCAGTATACTAGCCAAGAAAGTGAGTTTAGCCAAGAGCTTCTTCTAGCAGAAGCACTCATGCAGAAGAGTAAGGCCATAAGCTTGACAACAGTCTCAGATGGCTCCGTTTTCTGTAATTTATTAGATAGTTGTTACTAGCCAATACAGGTATCATTTAATGTTGCATTTTATATCTATGCTAGCAAAGTTCAGCAACCTATTTAGACCAAAGGCACCTATTTATGCCAAAACAGAGAACTTTTACCTGATAAAAAGACAGAGACTCATCTGTCAACAAGAGAGAGAACAAGAACAGAAGTGATGGATAGAAACCCAAACAACACTTTCTAGAGATGACAGCCTTACAGGTACAGTCCCAACAGTTAAAGTGGGTAAAAATAGGTGATGATGTGTTGAATTTCACTGTCTTTGCTCTACTTTCTTTCTAATGCTCATACTAAATAACACTTTATTTGGAAAAGCTGAAGATGGTCACCTCTCCCAAAGGGATGTTTGCAAGCAGCAGGATTGGCAGCACCTGAAACGTGACCACAGCTGCAAAACTGCAGGCCCTCTCCAAGAGCAGACATCACAAAGACCCATGGGAGAAGGCCTCTTGCCTCAAAGACACTGCTAACTTTGGACTGGAGCATGGGTGTCTTTATTGCTGTTGCCCAATAATTCAAAAGAAATTTCAGATAATTGCTGAAGTCTTGACAATTTTTTAGTGAAAACAAGAAACAGGGATGTCCGTTGCATCCGCACAGGATCACAAACTCCTGATTTTAAGTGTGCTCTAACAGCAAAGTCATGGATAGAAAATTCAGGGACATGAAGCAAAGGCAAGGGCCAGCTGCCATCAAAACTGCAGAGCTAATTCACAAAGGAAAAATTAAATTGCCCATGCTGATATTTGCTTTAATTATTGCAGCATTGTAATTTAATGCAATTAATTAATTTAATATATATTCAGTGCTCAAAAAGAAAGATCATATGTGAAGGTACTACTGATGTAAGAGCCAAGAAACATCACTAGCCATAATTTTTCACTATATAGTTACCAGACAAATATAGTAGTAGCCTAGGGACATATTAGCTGAGTATTAGTTTAAGTGTAAATGCTTTTAGTTTGATGTGACTTAGAAAACATAGCTTTTACATTCATAAGTGGTGGGTACACAAATAGCAGCCCTATAAACGATCGTAAAATAACTAAAATGATGATCTAAGACAAAGGTCTTAATTTAAGACAAAGGTCTTAATTTACAGACCAACTGCTACTAAACTAACACCTGCATATACTACCTATGCATGCACAATTTACCAAGTTCTAAAATAAAAAATATTTGATCTGCAAATACTTCTTCTCCCCCCCAAAATTTTAATTATGCATCTCACCATTCTGGTGCTCTTCTGTATTTCTGAGGAATGTGTCCCTCTAAATGTAAAGCACTATGAGATTAATGAGAGTGTTTACAACACAATATTATATGGCAACACTGTAATTTCATACACTGCTGCTCATAAATCATTTAAAACATACGTACACAGCATCCAAAATGGGAGCAGCTTCTTTCTGCCAATTAAGTGCCTTGTTTTTCACAGTCATGTTTGTGAAATTGTACTCTATATTCTGCAAGGAAATAAAATAGAAGTGGTATCAACACTTGAGGCTAAAGCAATCCAGACTCTTTAGCTACGAACCAATACAATCCTAATGTAGAGACTGACTGAGCAGTTTCCTTCCCTGCCTTCTTAGAAAGCCAAATAGTATACATGCTGAAGGAGGGACCAAAAGAGCAAGATGCACTTTTTTTTCATTAAAACTATGACTAACCAGAACACTTTAGAGATTATGTGTACCCAGGCCCAAATGACCTGCACTTGTTGCCCCTTCTCCCTATTGCTCGTAACATTTAAAAGGGGATATGCTCAGCATCTGAGGTGAGGAGGGCTTCATTTCTCACTGCCTCAGACATATTTGTCATTTAGCTCTGAACATCCCCTGGATCAACATTCCCAGGAGGTCCCATCTAATTATTTTTTTCTCAACACATTTTCTCTGCCTTCATTCTCCTTTTGAAAACTACATACTGGAATGGTAAGTGTACAGCTATTACTTTTCCTTGCATACCTTTAATTGTTCATCAATATAAGGGATTTTTAGGATCTCTGCTGCTGCTGGTCTCAATGAAGGATTTTTATTTAACATGCTGAAACGTTGAAAAACAAAAGTCATAATTAAGTTATTTTTTCCAAATTAACTTACAAACCTGCTAAAAAAGAAAATAACATACCTGTGCAGCACAGCATTCAGTTTGCTCGGATATATATCAGGAAGAGAAGGTGTATCGCCTTCCACAATTTTTAATACAACAGACAAAAAATTGTGTCCAGTAAATGCATGGTTCATACAGCACATCTCATATAAAATGCATCCCAGGGACCTTGAAGAATAAAATAATAGAAATAGTATAAATAATATTTTTGAAAGTAGCATGGATAGTGACATTACATTAAATAAAACCACAATTGTGTGTCCTTTTCTCCTAGGAGTAAGGTATTTCATTATCATGGCAGCCTTTTCATCTGAAATATTTTTATCCAGATCATAAATTAGTAACTTTATGAACAGGTGAAATCACATCATTCTATTTCCATAAGCGCCACCACAAACTTCAATTTTGACTATGAATATGCATATTCACATATATATGTGTGTAAAATTAAGGTAAAACCCTACTATATGAACTACCTTAAATCAACAATGAAGATTTTTAATTAGAGAAAATAGTAGTGTTGGGGCATAGGTTTGTTTAAATTTGTTTTGCAAATTAATTTCTGACAAAAAGCTGAGGCCACAATTCAGTTTCAAATTAAATAATGTCAGTTACTAATATCAGAGGTGTCTTCAGGTGTGATTTCACTCATTTGCCCACATAATCAAAATAGGTTGTGAAATCAGTCTGCACTCAAAGAAATGTCAAATTCTAGATGAGAGCATCCTATTGCACATCACAAGCTCTTGTAGTTTTGCGTTCTGGTGGAGAAAGAGGGGCTGCATGGGTGGCTTCTGCAAGAAGCAGCTAGAAGCTTTCTGCAGGTCTGAGAGAGTAAACATCAGCTGACTCAAGGCCAGAGTCATTGTTGACCAAGGCCAAGCCCATCGGTGATTGATTTCCTCAACATTTTATTTGGAGAAGCAAAGGAGAAGTCTCAACATGTAGGTCTTAATCAGTGTCAGTTTTAAATCATTAAAATCTTAGGAATGATTACAAACCATCTTAAATGGGCCTCCTCACCTTATTTACCAGGCTTTTATTCAACAGTCCTAATGGAGATCATAAAAGATCACCAAGTTGAACATTTTAACATAAACACTCTCATTGTGGTATTTATAATTTTCAGAAATATGAAAATAAAGCATCGTGATAACAAGTAGAAATACATATAGGTGAATGTCTGATGAAAATGGTATAAGCATTGTCTTGGAAAGCAAATAATGAATAAAGTTTCAATTATTCATTTTTGTTTAAGATGGTGAATCAGTCTGGCAATAAAAGAACAAGGGCAAAGCATTTTAAAGCTGAAACACAGACTCTACATACAATGCCAGTAAGGAAGAGGAAAGAGAATAAGGGGTTTACTCACTGGTACTTTTCAAAGCAGTACATGAAAACAATTATAGAACATTTTTGCTAACAACTGAATAAAGACCAACTACTGATGTACATAAATAATTGCCTAGTTTTTTAAATATTTAACTGTCAACTGGCTTTCAAACTTCCAAAAATCAGTAAACAGTAACAGATAGATGATGATCTATATTTATGGTGTTTAAACTCAGAAACGGGGTAATTACGACAGGAGAAAACACTTAAAAACAAAAAGAGCAACAAAAAGAAGCCCTGCACACATGGCATCTGAAAGCATCAAACAAAAATGGAAACCAGCCAGAGGGAAGAAAAAAGGAAGGAAAATCCCAACCTGACAGACTGTATGAATCCTGCTTTTTGCAGAATCAATCTGTTTTGGAGGCTGCTTGATTCTGGCAGCTAGAAAATGCTTAATGAGCCATTAGTAGCACAGGATTTGCCACATCAGGGAAGCCCATTTATTTATCTAGTTTAGTACTCAGACTACACCTGAGGCTTTGGAGGAAGATGAAAAGAACACCCAGCGCATTCTGCTACAGCCAGGACTGCAAACAAGCTACCCAGGGAAAACCCCATCTGTCCCGTGAAAGGAAAGAAAAAATAAAATAAAAAAATAAAAGAGGGGAAAAGAATAATGTTTTCACTGCAGGACACAATTTGAAATAAGTACCTCCTACACTGAGAAATGCTGTCCTGATTCCCACAGCAAGGCTATTTCTTGCCAGGGCAGCTGCTGAGCAGGGATTGCCCAAGGCAGTTAGCACCAAGCTTCTGCCTCAAGATTGCATTTCTCAGTTGTGTTTCTACAGTCCCACTCTAAGCATCTTGTAAGGAGCATATTCAGCCAGGGAAAATTGCTTCCTGAATGCCATAAGCAACCTGCACATGACCCAAACATATAAATTAATTACTTTTATAATCTTAGCTTGTATAACTGCCAGTTTTATGAAATTCTAAAATGGTCATTAAACTATCCAGCCAGAGCATTTGGTTTGACAGCTCCCTATGCTCACAAACAGGTTCAACAAAGGTCCCAAACAGCATTTCATTTTAGCAAAACTGATGTATGATTGTTTCACACTGAAGCCACTTTTGCTCAATTACATCATAAATGGAGTGTCTGGACAGGCTTGTGTTCTCTATGGTATCAACTGACAAACCACTTAAGTCCTCCTTCTCAGGAGAAACCATGCTGAGGGTTTTGATGCTACTTGATTTCATAAGCATTGTTGTCCTTTTAAATCTCAAGATCTTTTGTAGATCTTTCCAAACTACGTAATGGTCCTTTAAAGACTGTAAGATCCAAATTAGCTTTTAAAGTAAAGATAACCTAAATGCACCCTTGTGGCTTGCATCACTCATTCTGACCACCCAGAAGGTCTTAATGTGCTGACTCCAGGGACTATGCCAAATATCTATGTGTAGATGTATGTATACTCATGGCTCTCAGCAACTGCTTATCAGGCCTTCCCTTCTTTTACTGCTTTCCTTGGTAACATAAATGTGGCAGTACATAAAATGTGGCAGTAATAAACATAATATATTTTTGAATCATTAATATTAATGATGACAAATTGAGGGGAAAGCATGAGCAAGCAAGCACAATTAAAATTAAAATCCTTAGACCCATACCATAGGAAGTCCAATTTACCCAAACTGTACAGACAAACTAATTGTCAAAATCTGACAGTATTTGACAGTATACATGGGCTACGAAGGATTTAAATCACAGAATCACAGAATTGTAAGGGGTTGGAAGGGACCTCAAGAGATCATGGGGTCCAACCCCCCTGCCAAAGCAGCTCCCTAGCTCATACTGCACAGATAGGCATCCAGACGGGTCTTGATTATCTCCAGAGAAGGAGATTCCACCACCTATGTGGTGACTGCCACATTGTTTTGTCTGTGGAAGACAAAAAGGAAGTTATTTATACCTCTCTTGTAAGGAATTTCCTAAGTCTCTAAGTGAAATAAAGCAAATTTTTTTAAAACTAAATTATTTCTGTGATCATTTCTGCCTCTAAGTTACAACACACTATGCACAAATCCTTTGATAAGTTCCTGGATGGAGTTTGTTTTATGTGCTTTGAAAAGAAGAGAGAAATGCCATTGCTGAGACCTGTTTGCACACACTTTATCTCAGAAACAGTGATGCAGTTAGGATAGCCGCTGCACAGACAGGCACTCAATATTTGCACTCGATGACCTATACTGACCCTTGGCAGACTCCCAGCCAGTACAGATTTCAGACTCATCTGAGCAACCTCAGGCTCTCACCGTCAGAGAACCTGCAAAAAACTGCAGGCACAATACAGGCTAACTACTAGGGGCAGGCAAATCCTGGTAGTATTATTCAGGTGCTGAACAGGGAGATTGTTTCAGCTCAGATGGGAGAGTGATGCTCAGGTTCCAGTATGAATAAAGAAGGATCTAAACTTGTTTGGAGCCCTAGTGCAAAAGGAACTGCAGTTTTCGCTGACTTTCCTGTAATCCCTTTGATCTGGGATTGCTTTTTTAATAGCATTGTTGATGTGTCCCCATCTGCATTTGTTAGTGCTGGAAGACCTGTTCTGCTATGATTCCCCAACAGCCCTAGCTGGATGACATTGATGTAACCTGAGTACATTCTGACCCATTATTTCCTACCAACAGTGTTTAAAAAAAAAAACTCTCCCAAATAACAAGATAAAACCATGTGCTTTGTGAAAAAAAAAAAAACCAACAAAAAAGAGCTCATGAGCTAAATCAGGCCAAGGCCAAAGGATCTAATAATACACCTAGTGCATGTGGTTGTGTCACAGGGGATGAATAGTACCTGCTGTGTCCCTGTAAGTACAGAAATGGTCAGGCATTTTCCAGTGAATCCATGCTTTCACTGGAATGTGAGCTTAGGTTTGATGAACCTTTTGCCTGAAAGGGTTTGAAAACAACAAAACAACCCAGCTGCTCCTCCTGGACATCAGAGGTTCAGACCAGGGTCTCTGCTCTGTTCAATTTAGACCAGAAACACAAACTTTGGTCCCTCACACCGCAGGGATCCATCTCAAACCCCAGCCTACTGACCATTTCACATGGCTCCCTCTAAGTGCTGTTTTCTGTCAATCAGAAAACACTCACTGGCCCAGAGAGCAGATGGCAACCATGTTCTACCATGTGACTTCACCCTTCCTGACCCTACAAAATGCCTCGAAATGACACATACGATCTTCAGTTTGCTTAACACACTGTGCCATAGCACTGCTGGCACAGGAGCACAAGCTGACTGCCAACACCAGTGCTGATCCCACCAGGCGCTGCGTAAGGCCGGGAAGGGTCACCAAGGCCCTGGGCACTGCAGTGCCTCTGGGTCACACTGTGCTCATGGAGCACGCTGCCAAATGCATGCCCACTCATCACTTGATAATCATCCACCCATCTCAGCCTCTTGAACTGGTCACTGTCTCAACTCAGCTGCTGGTGCTGCACTGGCTCTTCTCTGTCTGCGGCTCATTAGGGGAAGAACTGATGAGCAGAGGGTTTGGTGAACTGCTGAACTGAGACCAGCTCCTCTCCTGGAAAGCAGGAAACCTCAGACCGTGTCCTCTGCCAAGACTTTCACTTACTGCCCAGCCAGGCACAGGGATGGTGAGGAAAACACGTACGGCAATTGTAATTTGCCTCCTGTGAATTAGGATTTGGCATACAGCAGGGAATTGCAAAGAACTCCAGCCTGAAATGTTAACCAAGGACAAAGGTAAATGCTGCAGCTTCTCTGAATCTCTCTGCAGAACTTCTGTATATAAAAACTGTAAAACATGAAGCTTTCTACATCTATTGACCTTGGGTTATAAAGGACGATACTTCTCGTAACAGCTGCCGCACAGTGAATGTTCAAGCTGGTTTGAAGAGCCAGTGGCAGAACATTTCAGTGAACCCAAGAAGCACAACGTCTCTTCATAGCACATCATTAACACAGTGTAAATTAGGTCTTTCTGATGAACAATGATTAAGTGGACTGAACACTGAGAGGACCATGATAACATAGTGACAGAGCAATAACTGCCTTTGCTAGAAGGTATTTTGCAGTTTCTTGCATTTAATGCTCATAATTCTGAATTTTTGTGTGTAATGTTTTGAGTCCTGCTAGAGATCAGAAGGACAAGTCTGAAGAGAGAACATAATTTCAAGTGCACATAAAAGACTTGGGCAAATTCTTCATGAACAAGTGAATTTCCTGCAAAAGGGCACAAGGCTTTCATCCAACCTGGAGCCCCCAGGGTGGGCTCCCCTGGGTGCCCAGGGACCTCTCATCTTTTGGCCCCTGTTAAATGGGGCAAATGAAAAAAAAAGTAGTCAAGCAGAATCATTATTAGAAGATTAAATTAAGAGATGAAATGGCCAAAGTGTCCATCAAATATCTGAGTCATTATAGTTGACAAGGCCTTTATCAAAAGAGTTCCTTGGCTCAGAAAGGGAAGGGTTTTGTGGGCTGGAGGTCTGGTGACTCAGAGCACACCTCCTCCTTAGTGCCCTGTAGTGAGGGCCAAGAAGCTTCTGCTGAAGGCGGTTCCACCCTCAGATGAGTGCTCTGGGTATTGCTTTGGAAAGATTACAAAATGCACAGAGTATAGCAGAAAGCTAACAGCTAGCGACTTGTTGTGAGGGGGTGGTGAGGGGCTTTTTTTCCTGCTATTTTTTAAATTTTAAAAGGTTGATCAACATAGCATCTTTAAAAATATTGGATCAAACTCTGCTTTCATTTATTCTGTACAACATCAAGGACTTATATGGATTGACACTTGTAACCATGAATAGAACTTAGAGGTGTATTTTTCATTCCGTTTCAACTGCAATAGAAGAAATTATTCTTTACAGTAAAAGAGCACAAAAGGCAGGTTTCCTTGCCTATTCACTTGCTTTGATACCTTTTGACATCTCTCGATATATTTTTACTGACTGTATGTATTAACCAATATCTGTTTTGATACAGATGAACAAGAGAGAATCTGACATTAAATCCATCTGAGTTCAGCTACACAGACCATGTGATGAGATTCCTGACACATCCACTGACAGGACTGAACATGGTAACTGTGAAAAACAGTTGCTACAAGCTGGAAGAACAGATAACTTTTATCATCTTTTAGAATTATATCCTGAAGTCACAAATATATTTTGAAAAGGCAGAAGTAAGCAGAAGCTAGACTAAATTATCAAGTAAACAAACTACGTTCCAGCAGTCAAATGTTTTACAAACGAAATTTCCTGATTTGAAATATTTGAAACCTTTAGATATGCACACCTACAGAAAAAAACCCCCACCTCTTAGGAAGCAAAACTTCCATTTTACATAAAAGTACTATGGCAGAATTAAAAAACACAGGAGTTTTAACTATGATCTTAAAACACAGAAGATGTTTTAGGGCACTTACGGAATTAAGGGGGTGGAGGGAGGTGAGGAAGGGAGGGAAAAGAAAATAAGAAAAAAACAGACCTCACAGTGTGGGATAAGGATAGTTTACTGTGACAGCAGAGAGAGAGAAAGGTATAAAAATAACAGGATTTTATAGCAAAACATACAAAACTAGTGAAACACGATGCAGTTTCTCACCAAACAGCACAACGCAGGCTGTACAGCTCAGAGCTGTCCCAAACCTGGACCATTCCCAAAACCACGTGTCCTGGAACCATGCACTGCTCCCCCATCAGCCCCCCTTTATGCTGAGCATGACATAATTGGCATGGAACACCCTCTTTGGCCAATTTGGGTCACCTGTCCTGTCTGTGTTCCCTCACAGCTTCCTAGGTGCCCCCCACCTTCACATTAGCAGGTCAATATGAACAGCTGAAAAGTCTCTGACTGCTTGGCAACAACTAATATATCAGTGTTATCAGCACTGCTCTCATCCTAACTCCCAAACAGGGTGTTCCACAGGCTGCTAGAAAGAAAATTAACTCTATCCTAGCTGAAATCAGGACAGATGTACATATAAAAATGCCAGGTATTTTCCCTATTCAAAAATTCATTCTTCATCTTAGCTTGCAGGAGTACCTGCACACCTAAAGGTTTCCTAAAGTCTTTCAACAGATCTCAGCTTCTCAACTTGATGCTCTAATCCTTGCCTCTGAAGTCTTCATCTCAAGAATTTGTGCCAGCAAAGTGTAGAACTAACACTTTTCTTTCTACTTTTGACCCTTTTCTAAAACAGAGTGCCTCTTTGTTTCTGTCCTAACACTCCAGTTAGTCTCTGTCCTGGTTTCAGCTAAGATGGAGTTAATTTACTTTTTAGCAGTGGATGGAATGCCGTGTTTGGGTGTTAGGATGAGAGCAGTGTTGATAGCACCCTGATGTTTCTAGTTGTTGACCAGCAATCAAGGATATAGTTCTTTGTATTTCTAACTAATGGGAGGGGCCATAGCCAGGACAGGTGACCCAAACTGCCCAAAGAGGATATTCCATGCCAATTATGTCATTCTCAGTATAAAGGGGGGACTGGGAGGAGGAGGAACAGGCAACTCCAGGATATGCGGATTTTGGGGACGGTTGGGTTCCGGGACGGCTCTGGGCTGTACGGCCTGAGCTGTGTGGTTCGGTGAGAGACTGCATTGTGTGTCACCAGTTTCGTGTATTTTGTGCTCTAAAGTCCTGTTACCATTGTTGTTCTTTTTTAATCTTTTTCTGCTATTTTAGTAAACTGTCCTTATCCCAACCCGTGGGGTTTTGGTTTTCTAGGGTTTGGGTTGGGGTTTTTTTTCCCTCTTTACATTTCCCTTCCCCTCCCCACCCCAACTTCCCCCCCCTCTTCTTTTTGTTAAAAGAACAAGTGACTATGTGGGGCTCAGCGCTCGGCTGGGGCTAAACCACCACAGTCTCATTTTCAACTGCCTTTGCCAATGTTTTTCAATTCAGTTCCTAAGAAGGGCTTTCTCCTTCCCTCTCAACTAGGAATCACTCTTTCCTCATCCAATTGGAAGTTTCACAGAAAGTCGCTTCTCATCTATCTCAGTATGACAAATAAAAAGATTTCCTCCCTCCTAGAAAAAAAATTAACTTCATCTGCAATTACTCTGTGTTTTGGCAGAGACTGGACCTAAAGCTTACTCTCCTTTGAAGTCCCAGATAACCCAGAATAATAGCAAACTACATGCTTCACAACATAAAGAAAACCTTTGAATTGAAATATATGATACAAATGATCTGTAATTGTTTCAGTGGAGTAAGGTGAACACCTTACTAAGCCACTTTAAAAAAAAAAATGTTCCTAAATAATATCACACACTGGCTTGGAATGTAAATTTATAATCCCACTGAAATAGCGTGCAGACTACTCACCAAATGTCAGATTTTGTGTTGTACCCCTGGTGCTTCAATGCTTCTGGACTCATGTAGTATGGTGTCCCAGTAAATGTAGTTGCCAAATCACATGAACCAATCAAAAGGCAAGAAACTCCAAAGTCTCCTAAAAGTAACAGCAAAACAATAATCTGCTTTTATAAATCTATATCTATCCATACAAACTCTTTCTGTTTGTTATTAGATGTGATGCAATAAACTGCACACCTGAAAAAAATGCCAGTATCTTAAAATACACAAAAAAACACCCCAATTTTCTGTAATTCTTCACAATAAAACTACCACAAAATCATAGAACTATAGAACAATTTACATTTGAAGAGCCCTCACAAGGCCATCAGTTTCAAACCCCTGGCTCAAAACAAGGCCAACTTCAAAGTTACATGAGGTTCTCAGGTCCTGGTCCCATCAAGCCTGGAGCATCCTCAAGGCTGGAGATTTCACTGACTCCCTGTGCCCCTGCGTCTGACTGTCAAATAAATATCTGACCAGGAAAATGCTGTATCAGACATGACTTTATTTAAATCTCTTTTCTGACAAAATGTCTGCTGGATTGTTCTATCATACTAAAATATACCTTGAAAAAGTATGGAAATCTCACCGATTTTAAGCAGATTGTTTTTCAAAAATATATTCTTGGCTTTCAAGTCTCTGTGAAGTATCCGCCTGGAATAGAAAAGGAAATTCAACCTCGTACAACCTGAAGCATTCACAGTCACTTATCAAGCATCTCAAGCCTTTCACAGCATTAAGGAGCTCCATATAAACACATTCACAGACACCCACGTGCAGGATGAGAGCTGAAGCAGCCAGGATAATGATAATGCACCCAGGGATCCCAGCTTGAGAATACAGATACAGGCTTAGCCTGAGCTGCAGAGAAAGAGAGAAAGGCAAGTGGTCCTATCTGACTCTTCTTAAAAGCAGTATGTCTTATTTCCCACCAGGAGAATGAGATGTTTCACAATAGAATAAGGGATGAGAAAGATAGCAACAAGAGAGCCTCAAAGCTCAGGGAACTCTCCTTCAGAGAAAATGTATTACTTGAAAGACAAATACGTATATAGACCAGGCTAGTAGTTCAAAATTTTACAGTAATGGTGTGGAAGATAAAAGAACTTTACAAAGACAAAGATGAGAAGGAAAAGAAAAAGAACAACTAGTTTATACAGCTCTATTTTTCCACCAAGGACTGAAATAACATCATAAGCTACACACTATGTGGGAACAAACATCATCTCAATCTCTTGAAATCTTAAGGTGTGACAGTAATTCTCTCAGCTCCTTAGGAGAATAAAATCTCTCTACAGTGCATAAAATATATTCTCAATTAATTTTTCTTAATGCTCCCAAAAGGACTTTCTACAACCTCAATTAAACCAGAACTCACACACTTTTAGCTAGTTTGATACCACACAATATTAGTTACAGGCTCTGAATAGCATTTGGTAGGTACTGGCTGCAGAAACTATTTGCTAACACAGACACAAGAGTCGTTCAGCTATTCAGAACAGGTAAAGCAAGAAACTGATGCTCTAAGATTCTTGAGATGTGGGAAGAAAAAACAAATATTGTAATAGATTTTATTGCTCTTGAGCAAACATTAAATATTATCTCACATTTTATTGAATTATTAAAGTCTTATGCATTGAGATACTCATATGATTTCCAAAGTAGTTACCATATTAAGCCCAGAAAATAACGTGTTCTACTGTACAATTTAAATAAGCCATTTAGTCCACAACTCACTTGAAAATAATTTTTGCAAGAAGATTAAAAAACCTATTAAATTCAATATACTCTATTCACAAATGGGGAAAAAAGTGTTAAAAGAAACTACATTGTAGTAAGCATATAGTCTAAGCATGAAAATGAAATATTTCTATTTTTATGGGACAAAGAGAAGAGTTCTTTATGCTTCTTAAGGCAATCTTTCCAGTTTTTGTACTTAAAGTAATGCTTGTAGAGAAGTTTGCCATCTGGGAAAAATGAAAGTTTTATTCAGCTTGCCTCCACTGATGTTTATAAACAATTTGTTCTCTATTTGGCAACTTTCTTGAGCAGTCCACAAGGAAATTAAGCTAAGGTGCTATTAATTATTATTTCAGAAACCTATATAGGCACATAGTTTTATATAAACGTTGCTCTTCCAATTTAGATTCATTAAGTCTTTCCTTATCATTCTTCACACAGATCCTTTAAAAGAATTTGACTTCACTTGATCTTTCTTGTGTATAGTTGTTGATCATTGGTGGGTTTTAAACTTTTTGGTTTTATTATTACTTTGTAGAAATACTACCATGGACTCTTTGAACCCAAGAGTTGCCTGGATATCCAGGAATCTGGATTCAATCTGTGATTGAGTAACAGGTACCTGAAGTATAAAAAGTATCCAGAAAGCTTTCTGTAGCATATTATTTGAAGAAGAGATTCAGATATTTGGGTGACATCAGTTTGAGTTAAAATATAATGCTAATATAAGCTTGCCACATAATGTTGAATATATTATGCACATTATTTGCATAATTATATGATGCTTTAATATATAAGTATGGCTAAGAAATACTTGGGGTGATTCTTTGGAACATGATGATGTCTCTCAAAGCAAGACACCTTATTCTGTCAGGATATGTCAGAACATAAGCAAGTTACAAGCTGAAAGAGTGGGACTTTTTGTTGTAGCAAGAGACAGACGTATAAAGCTAATGTGAATTAGCTGGGCTCCAGCAAAACCTAATCTAACTTGACAGTCAGTGAAGTGCTTACTGATATTTTAGGTAGAAATTAACACTTAAGGATAGTTTCAAATTTGAGCTATAAATATACCCACATACCTCTGTGTTCTATAGACTACCTGCTTGCTGTCTCTCAGTCACAAAAAAGCAGCAGGAAGCCCTGAGCAGTGGGCAGCCTCCTTGCATAAAACTTCCTCTGCAACACACCAGCAAGTGAAGCTGATTGAAGCTGAAGTAGTTTGCTGCTGTGAAATATTCAGCAATTAATTTCTCTTCCTCTATCTGAAGAACTACTTAGAGAGGTAAGTGGTTCTGGGTAAGTCAGAATCCTGTACTAGGGAAGACAACGTGAAATCCAGATAAAATACAAGGGCAAAGCCTGCTATCCTGCAGACTGAAACCAACAGGTATGTTTGCAGAAGCTGTAACCTTATAAAAATCTCTGTGCTGGCATATATGTTCATAAAGATTAGCAGAGTGATGGATAATGTAATGGTCAGCTTTATTCAAACTGGGGTTCAATGAATCAACAGCCTCACTGCCCGAGTGCTGTGGGATCAGTTTTGTGCCCCGAGGTGCGATGGGCACAGGAATGCCAGGGTGATGGTTCCATGCAAACTGTCTCCCCAGCCAGATAAAAGCACTGAACTCTGTTGTTGCTCTTCTCCCTCTTTCAATGACAGATGAGGATTGAATGTATTTCATTCTAGAGAATTTAGCTTTCAGGTTTAAAATATTAAAATTTTTATGTGAAGTAGCCAGTAGGTAGCATAATGACCACAAGACATTCATGCCCCCTTTGGGGATTATTGAAGTAAAAGATAGGAATGGCTAATCTATCTAATCTTTATTATCACAGGAAAAGAAAAACAACCAGAGGGAGTGGAAAAAGCCCTGTTTTAAAATAAGTCTCCAGCATAAGAGTTTTCCAAAAAGTGCAGAAGTTTAACAAATGACATGGAAGGACAACCAAGTGAATAGTCTATATCTAAACCCAGAAATAAATTTTGCTGCTCTGGAATGAAAACTCCCATCCACAGCAGCTGAATTTTCTGAGGAGTGAGTGGCATGAGGAAGTCCAACCCACAGGTAATGAACATTTCAAGCTTCTAATTCTAGGGAAAAGTTTTCTTAGCTTGAGACCATAATTCAAACATCTATTACAGCTTTTTTTTCTTTATCAGTAGAGAAGAAATCATGTATGAGTCCTTTATACAAAAACAGATGGCTGTTCTAGTAATTCAAATTAATTTCTGTAAGTAGTTTTGAATTCTTTTAAGCCTAACCTTTTCCATTTAAGCTATTGTTTGGCTGTAAATTAATAAAAGATAAATTTTTCTAACATGCATACAGTTAAATAACATATAACACAATACAGGAAATGCAAACAAAAATAAAACTGTCAAGTCATTTGTATGTGTCTGGAGAGGTGCTATTAAATAGCTATGATTCAAAGACAGAAAATGAACTACTGTTTGGAAAATCAAATTGCTGCTTTCACTGAAAAATTAAACATTTCAGGAAACCCAGTAATTTAATATATATATTTACCAAAGAAAGTTTATTTATAAGATTTTTTTAAAACAGGAATTATTTAAGAAAAACAATATGAGAAATATAGAAGAACAGACAAAAGGGGCATATAGGGAAGCAAGAGAAAAGAGGCATGAGGAAATACAGAGAATGAAAGACAAAAAGAGTAACTCACAATTGAATAGGACAGCTCAGTTGGAAAGGACCTACAGTGATCACCTAGTCCAACTGCAATGTTACTGTTACTCAGCAGTAGTCTGCACAGTGCATCCTCTAAACACACACACTAAAGAAAGAGTTTCACCAAAAGTGGACTTTCCAGATTAGCAAAACTTTTAATAGTAAATTGTCCCATTGGAGTTTGAGATGGGGGAAAAATGCTCTTAGTAAACAGGCAAGTTGTTTTACTCCCCTCTGTCCTTTCAGCCTGAGGCGAATGCTGGAGAGTGCAGCATCCCAAGAGAGCTCTCTCTGCTGTGCTCCCATCACTGCAGCCTGTGGGGCTGGCACTGCATGTACAAGCCCTAGATAAACTGGCATTTAGGAACCAAAATGCTTTTGCATCCTGGACAGCAATTTACTCTGTCCTTTTACCACCACAGTCTAACACCACAGGTGCAAAACTCATCATGGATCTATTGGTTCAGGTCAAATGTATCCCACAGACCTAACTTCCACTCAACTCAGAAATGGTTGTTCCTGGTGAGAGGTGACTTGTCTCCACCTATTGCTCTGTTGCAACTCGAGTTCAGGCAAATGGAATTGGCTCTAGTCCTGCTGAAAGATATTTAAAACAGCTGCATCAATTTGGTGCTTTCACCAAAATCTTGTTTTCTGAGTACTTACACAGGATAGAAGACTATGGATCCTAACCTACATTCAGCTTGAAAAAAACCTTCCTATTCTGTGTGTAGCCTATTTTTCATACGTAAGTATCTCCTCATCTCCACTTGCATTAATAAATTAGGCCATTGTTTTAGGCAGATTAGCTCATCTCCCTAAAACATGCAGGTGATTACAGACAATCACCTGCTTCTAAGACACTCGTGGCAGCAATGACATTCTTATTTCTAAAAGTTCAGCAGGAATAGCCTGAATACTTCAGCTTGGCAGGATGAAAAACCTTGGGATGATGATCTTTAGAAAGGATTTTCCATGTTGTTCATTAACATGACATTTCAGAGCTGCCAACAGGCAAAAGCAACAGGGAGGAGAGATTGGAAAAGAGAAGATGCTGAAAGCTGGGTTCACTTTGACTGGCTCACTGTTTCTGAAAACCTGCTAAGAAAGGAGCCTGGTTTTCCCATTTGTTTGACCCATCCTTCAGCTCTCAAGGCCGGTAGCAGCATGCTTGGGGGTCTTCTGCTGCTGGCTTAGCACAGCACTGTCTCCCTCGTGCCATGCTAAATAATCCCACCTACCTCAAAAGTGACAGCACTGGAGGACACTAGAAAGGGACCAGACAGGGCTCATGCATCAGTCCTGTACCCTGGCATCAAAGGAATTGTTGAAATCACTGAAGTCAGCCTGCCTAAATCACACTGCAGACAAGAACTACACTCATGGAGATGACTAGGTAGGTATTAATCTGTAGCTACCCCTGCTCAAAGGAAGTGTGATCTCCACACATCATTCCTGGATGACTGTGATAATTTTTTTAAGCTGCTCTTTGATATGCTGTTAAAAGTGATGTCTCTTTTCAAAGAATGTATATATGAAGCTTCACTGATGTTAGTGGGAGTACATCAGGCATATACATTGAATTCTAGACACTAAGTACCTGCAGAAGAACCTTGTTGACTCGCCTGGAAAAAGCTGACTTTGTTTTAACCTTTTAATCCATTTTCTTGTAACAGCATTGAACTATTTTGAGTGTGCCAAATTTTTCACTTGGCTTCTAGAAAAAGTGCATCTAATGTTGAAAGACATCTACCACTGTGCTGCTAAAAGATTTAACACACAAAGTTCTCAAAGGACAGACAATTATACATGTTAGGTGTATGACACATACTTCAGTAGTTTGGTGAACACAACTTTATACCAGTACATGACAATCCATACAGTTCTGTTTCTCCTTGAACATCTGCAACTAGTCAGTAACTCTGTTCAACCCCATCCCCCAAGCTAAATGTTCTCACATTAAAAGACTGTACCTTTCATGCATGTAGTTGACTCCAAGTAACAACTGTATAAACCAGTCTATTATTTGCCTTTGAGTGAATGTCTTCCCAGATTCTTTGTACTCTTGAATTTTAAAGTCTAGATCTCCACCCTGAAAAATATCATAACAGATTTGTCCATTTAAAGTAAGTGTTTAAAATCTCTTCTCCCTCATCGAAGTACTCCACTTTCTTAGACCTTCAGGCTCTCTTCACATAGTCCACACTTCAAATAGTCCACACAAGTAAACACTTGCATGCGAATTCTGAACTCTCCCAGCACCAAAGAGCACACACATTTTAGGATTAAAATGAGATCAAGCAGTCTGGCTGGCATAGGGAAAGTAGGTCAGTTTTCACTTAGTGTCACACAATACCATAAAAGTTTTCAATTCTTCTCACTTCCCATCACCCAACTTCAGGCATGTGCATCTGAGCTGCTCACCTCAAGCTCCCTTTACAGTTACCACAAAGGAATAGGAACCTGCACAGTGCAATTATCTTTGTCCTCTAGTTGTCTACATTAGGGAGGGGTGGATCGTGTTGGAGAAATGCTGTTTCTCTGCAAAGAGATGTTTCTCTGCACAGGATTAGAGCCTACATTGACTGGCTATATGTAGACAATCAAGCAAAATGGATCTGCCCTGATCGGCCCAAACAAGTTTATAAATTTGGGAAAAGCATTTCCACTTAAGTTAAACATTGCACACTCAAGAGGCATTCTCATTTATTATGCTGAAATATCCATGTCTGCATCAAAGAAACAATGCTGGTCTCTTTAATTAAGAGGCAGTCTCTTTAATTCTGACAATTTGTCCCTCCTCCAAACTCACTTTTGCCAGAAACAGGGCAGAAGTAAAGCTTTAGAATCTGCAGCACGTGTTGCTGTAAATACTTCATAAAAACTACAATCCATTTTGAACTAGCACTAGAAAGGGTGTAATGAGATGCACAGTAGGCAGTGAAAATAAACCAGAAAATATAGAAAGAAAAAGACTACTCTAAAACTGTAAGTCAGGCGTGGAAAAATCAGCTGAACAGCATGATGAAAGAGTATTTTGAGGAGACGTACATGAAAACTGTTCATTTTGCTAAAAAATAGACAGATGGTTGTCAGCTGGTTGCTTATCCAGTTTATAAAATAAATGGATTTTGTCTACAAGAATGCACATCAAGAGCAAGCACTGTGTTGAGGTAACTAATCCCAGAGCAAAGGGACTGTGAGTCTCATTCTACTGTAGTGACTAATTACCTTACATCAGGACAACTTATTCTCCATAAATCATTACTTTTTCCACTATACATTCTGGATGACATCAGACATTTTACATGCCATATACAAAAAAATAGTTTAACCTGTACAACTATACCTGTACCACCATTACCCATCATCAACCCTTCCCTTCACTGCACTGTTGACTCTTAAGATTTTATGTCTTGGTTTCTTGTTCCCAACACCACAGTACTTCCTACTGCTGCTACAAAATAAGCAGGTTCTGTCCTTGCAGATCCATATGTACCTGTCCTGTACTTAGATATGAATTTACAGTAATTTCTGTGGACCCTGAGGTTTTAAGTTTAAGAGTGTGCCCTCCCCCCCCCCCCAAAAAAAAAAGAAAATATTTATCAAAAATGTGTTCCCTGACAATGTCCTGCAATTTTTTAATTGAAATGTCTGAGTCATCTCGTTCACTAGGGAGAGGAACATAGCTTCAGCTCTCCATCTGCCTCCCCGCTGCAGCCCAGAGAGAAGCTCCTCTGGGAACTTGGAGCTCTCAGCAGCTGCTTCCCCTTTGCAACTCCAAATGTTCTACAGCTTCCCCTTGGCTGCTTGCAGCAGAGCAGAGGAAGGAAAGAAAAAGGGTTGCTGGGTACCCTGCTGCATGGCAACCAGATGGGCTGTGTCTGAGCCTACTCACACGCCTCAAAAATAATGACTCACCTATTCCAGACAGCTGCCCCAGACCATCCAGAGCCAACTGCAGCAACAGCGCAAGACTCAGGGGCTGCTCAGACACGTGTCAGCTGGCTCCAGACCACAAGGGACTGCATACTAGCCAGGTAAGGATGGATAAAGTGCAGCAGGCTCCAATCGCCATTTCTCCCTGTGCCAATTTGTCCCCTCTCACAATCCCACAGTGCCATGAAAAATGCTAAGAAAACAAAGTGTAGGACCTACAAAATTAGGCTAGTGAACACTCTCTTCAGTTGGCAGGCGTTTCCTTCTAAAGGTCTAAGGAGAACAAAAGCAATTGGATAAAGGACTACATGTGCCTTCAAGTGGCGTTACGGCTGTTTATGTTCAAGCTGAGAAGACTGGTCTCAGTGTCCTACAATTAATTTTACCTTGATTTTGTTTCTAAAAAAGGAAAACAAAAACACATCCTAAAAGACTTTCTGAAATACTGCTGCCATGAAACTCTGGAGAAGTTTGTTAACCCAATTTTGCATTTTGGAAGGTCAATATGATAAAGTTCAAAAAGAATGTAACAAATTAAGTACATAGGGAGTTTCCCAGCTGCATCTTTTATTTAAGGGTCAAGAGTATAAATACACCAGTAACTTATTTAAAACAGCTTAGCACCCAGAGCTGATGTGAACAGGCACTGATTGCTTTAGTTATTACTCCTTTTGTTTAGATTTTCTTAGCATATGTATACTCACATCACAGCTGAGACCACAGTGAAGAGACAGAAATAATTGTACAACTACTTCTGCATATGATGAATTAAAACGATGCAACATTTAAACTACTTTGTTAAAACTGTATTTTATTGAAATCCCAATTTATGTTACAAAATGAAACCCAAGGTTCATGAAGGCATTTTTGTTTGAAATCTGACTTATCTATAATTACAATGCCTGTAAGATTTTGAGTCAAGAAAGCTGCCAAAGCAGCTCGACAAGAAGATGAAAACAGAGCACATACACTTATTTTTTACTATTTTGAGTGAATTCAGTTATAATAAAAGCTGTTAAGCTGAGCAAAGGAAGCTGATGGTGTCTTTTGTCCATGGGACAGGTACAGCACAGGCAGCTGCACTGGGGCCTCACTCTGTGCTGCTCGTGCAAGAATGAAGTACCGTGGCTAATGAATAAGACACAGGACTTTGGAGAAAACAGAATAAGGCTCAGAGGGAAGTTCTGTTTCCATGCCAACTTAATGTTTATTCTTTGCTTTGAGGCTGCCCAAGAGTACCAATTACTGCCAATATGGTAATTATTCTATGCATGAGAAATGGAATATTCTAGATATCCAAACTTGGATCATGTAGCAATAATTTTTTCTCATTCTCAGATTATGTGTGATTTAAAGAGGCACCTTTTAAGCAAAGGAAAATCCAAATCCTCTCACATTCAAAGGCAGGTCATAGATGTAAATATGAAAGTACACCACCTGAAAATGTTACCACTAAAATAGAAAAACTGTATAGTACTATGTGAAACCTTGCTTTGTATTTTCCTTGTCTGAACCCTTGATTTAAGATGTTGTAATTGCTTAAATGCAATGATACTACATAGTATGTCTTGGAGTTAAGAGGATCCTGGGGGAAGAGCCATCATTCTGGCCTGACATAGCAGACTCAAAACTGAAAAGATTCAGCTGTGTAGCCAATGCATCCATTTCCACCTCCCTCATTTGCCCTGCTTTAATACCTTCTCACGTGTTTGACTATATGACTCCCAGATCCCAGGGTAACTCTGCACCAAAACCTTCATATGCAGGGCAGTTTACAATGAATAAAAAAAAAAATTCCAAGGAGTGCTGCAGCAGCTTGTGATTACTCTGGTGATTGCTGTCATGCTCATTTTTATTCACCTATAACTTTATTCCAGGTGTGGGGGGGGAAAGCAACAGACCAAAGCAACTACTCCAGCTCTATAAAGCTGCTGAAAGACAGGCTCCTTTATTCCTCTAAGTGTAATTGATCTGGCGTTGGGTCACTTTCTACTGCTGGTAGAGAGAAAATGAATCTTATTGTATGGGAATATCTGGGTAGTTAGAATAATCATGCAGTTCTGAGCTCTATATTTCCACAGAGAATTGGCAAAACCAAATTTCCACCAAGCCCTGGCTGTCAGGTGTTCAAGGAATTATGCAAAGAACTTCTGCATAACTGAACTCAACATTTCAGATTTAATTTTCTAAAATACCAGAAATAAATAGGCATCTAACTGTCATCAAAGAAAGCTTCTAAGGAAGAAATGACTGGCAGGAATAGTATTTCTGCAAAATGTTTAAACCAAAGCCAAATGCTGGAAGAAATGGGATTAGTTAAAACAAGTCTGATTTATGGGCAGATAATCCAGTAGTCCAAGGCCATTAGCTTCCAAAGCACTTCAGATATCTAGCAGAGCACAACTGAAGTGTCTGCTTCACAGTTTCATAAAATGATCTACTGTATGTATGACAGATTTACTTTTTTTTTTAAAGAGCATATCTATATTTAATACCAAGTAGGCACTTGTTTTATATAAACTCCTAAAAAGCTGGCTTAAACATGTTTAAATTCTTATTTTAAAGGCTCAAAACAGATTTCAGCAATGTTTTTAAACCAAATGCTGGAGACAAAACCCCTGGTAACTATACCATTATAGCTATCCTTTCTTTAATATTTATTGTATCTGCTATATCCTCTATATACTAATATTTGGCTCACACTGTTGTTCATAAAGCCAATGCTGCTACCAAACTCACCACCCATATGATCAGGCTTAAGCTTTTTGTAAACACCTCTAAATCAGAAGTGAGTTTTCCCTCCCTCATTGTTGTAGTTTTGCCCCATTTGGCAGCTAAGCACTAGGAAGCTGCGTGCTCACCACTACCCTCAAGGGCATGGGGAGGAGAATGAAATAGCCACAATCTCAGGAGTTGAGATAAAGACAGTTTAATAAGCTAACAAAGGAAGATGATGATGATAATAATAGTAATATTGATGCACAAATACAAGTGCTCACCATAACAGGAGGGATAACACAACCCTTCAACTAACAACCTGATTCTCAGTATGTTTTTGAGCAGTGATCCCACCTTCTAGCTCGCTTCTCCAATAATATATGGAGAACAACATTGCATCATAGAATCATAGGGTATCCTGAGTTGGAAAGGACCCATAAGGAACACTGAGTCCAACTCCTGGCTCCACACAGGGCCAGCCAAGCCAGAGCATGGGACTGAGCGCATCATCCAGAAGTTTCTTGAACTCAGTCAAGTTCAGGTCTGTGACCCCTTCCCTGGGGAGCCTGTTCCAACCTCTCAGTAACGAGCCTCTTCCTAATAGCCAACCTAAACCTCCCCTGTCGCAGCTTCATGCCGTTCCCTCAGGTTCTATCATTGGTTGCCAGAGAGATCAGCGCCTGCCCCTTGGCTCCTCTCTTGTCAGGAAATAGACCACAATAAGGTCTCCCCTCAGCCTCCTCTTCTCCAGGCTCAACAAACCAAGGGACTGAAGTCTCTCCTCATAAATCTTTTCCTCCAGACAATTCACCATCCACATTGCCCTCCTATAGACACTCTCCAATAGTTTTGTGTCCCTCTTGTACTGTGGCACCCAAAACTGCACACAGTACTCAAGGTGAGGCCACACCAGCACAGTGTAAAGCAAGACAATCACCTCCCAGGCCCAGCTAGCAGTGTCATGCTTGTTGCACCCCAGAATACACTTGGTCCTCCTGGCTGCCTGGCCACGCTGCTGGCTCATATTTAACTTACTGTCAACCAAGAACCCCAAATCCCACCCCAGTCTATATGTGTAGCCAGTGTAGCCCCTTCCCAGGTGCAGAATCCAGCACTTCTCCTTGTTAAACTGCACACTATTGGTGATTATCCAGCGCTCTGATCTGTCTAGGCCTTTCTGTAAGGCTTCTCCACCTTCAACAGAGTCAACAGCTCCTCCCAATTTGGTGTCATCTCCAGATATACTTAAGACACCCTCTAGTCCCAAGTCCAGGTCACTTATGAAAATGTTAAAAAGAACTGGACCTAAAATGGAATCCTGGGGAACCCCACTTAGTGACTGGCCAAAAGTCCAATGTTACCCCGTTCACTATCACCCTCTGGGTCCAACCCTTCAGCCAACTGCCTATCAAAATATGGTATGGAATATCCCTTTGGCCAGTCTGGGTCAGCTGTCCTGGCTGTGGTCTCCCAGCTTCTTGTGCACTCAGTAGGGTGTGGGAAGCTGAAAAGCCCTGGACTTAGTGTAAATGCTTTAACTACCTAGCAACAACCAAAACCATCTGTGCGTTATCAACATTATTCTCATACTAACTCCAAAACACAGCACTATAACAGCAACAAGAAAGTAAATTAACTTATGTCAGCCAAAAACAGGACACTCATTTATAGCTGAATTCATATCATGACCCTGTACTTCCAATTTCATCCTCTCTTATCTATCAGTAGTGTAAATGTGGTACAACCTTTCAGAGTTCACCCACAGATCTGCTAATGTGTCTGTGTTTATATCTTGTTAATACTGATTATAGTGAACAAAATGAACTTGTGTTTAAAATTACCTATCTCCTCTCCTCACATTTCTGTGTCTATGAGCTACAAGTTTCACTTGAGCAGGTAACATCGCTTATTTGAAATACACCTAACAAGTAGCAGATGACTCCAAAAGTAACAAATAAAGAGTAAAATCCAAACTGAAACACTAAAAACACCCACCTGAGCTAGGCTTCTTTTGAGATCCTATTTTAATGCAGACATTCTGTCAAATTTCTTCAAAGTAATCTACAAGTCTCACCTCACAGTATTCAGTGATAATGCAGAAACTATCTCGCTCCACAAAGCTTGCATAAAATTTTACAATGGCTGGATGGTCTAATTTGGAGAGTAGTTGTGCTTCCAGATTTGCTTCAACTGTTTCATTAGGCTTTAGGGCTCCAATGGAGATTTCCTTTAGAACCTTTCTAGAAGGGGGAAAAAAAGAAATCTTTATATTAATAAATACAGAAAAAACATTAAATATAAAATCATGCATCATAATTTCTTAAAACACAAAATAATAGCATTAACCAAATATCTGGCAATATGAAATGATGAAGCAAATGTGGGTAAACAAAGAGAATGTATGAAAATGCAAATAAATATGCCAGTCACCATAGCAATTAAGCAACATTTTTAAAATGCTATTTTTGAAGCATTTTCCCCACTAAATCCCTAATGCGCTATATTCTTTATGGCATGTTTTCAGTGGTATGGTTTAGTGCATAATAATAAACATAAATAAAAAATAAAATCTACGTGACTTCAAACCCACTCATAGCATATGCTCAAGGTTCATAAATGAAATAAGGAGTAGCAAGTTTGGGTTTGCTGCTTCTGCCAAAAAACCTCTTTATGGAGGCACGAGAAAAAATCATGCAGAGGGTAGTATTTCTGTGACTGTTTTTCTGGTGATGAACTCAGAATGCCAATTTTTTTCCTAAAAATCAGCCTCCCCTTCACCAGAACACCTAAGTGAGAAGTAGAAATCAGAATCTGGAGCTGATTTTTTCCACTCTTTCAATGAATTCTGACTTTTCAGTGATAAACATTTGTTTCAGGAAGCCCAAAATCTCCTGAAAAGGGCTGGAAAAAATAAAGGCCTTTTTCATATTCTTCAACTTTGACATGTGAACATGCCATAGGAGAATTCATAGTTCAAACTTCACTTTATACAAGAACCTGGAGTTGGGGAGTTTACTGTCAACTGGTCCTGAAAAAAAGCCTTAGTGCATGGAACAATGCACTAAGTGCATGGAACAATATTTAGCTGAGATCTTCCCAACAAAATATTTTTAAAAGGCATGCACCACACAAAGCCATACCATTTCCATCTACTTGACCAGCCACTGAAGAATGGCTCATTGGTTTATGTCAGAAGGAGCCATTTGAAACAGAGAATACCACGGTTTTTTACTGAAAAAAAAATCAGTGATGAATTTCCAATAGCTTTTGAATACATAGAAGGTAAGTTCCACACTGAATGGACTTGGTCACTGTGCTTTTAGTAATTTCCCCATTCAGTACTGCATGGTTCTAAAGCCACAGTTGTTAAACATGACAGCAATAAAACGATAGTAATTCACTTGATCTAAGGAAAAAGGAAGAAAAAAAAAGGGGGGGGGTAGGGAGTGGAGAGAAGTGGGAAAAGCAAGATTTCTTCATAAGAAAATTTCTTCCTAAATCTCAACCATCAGTTTCTGACTAACAATGCATGAATTCTTCCATACACCTGCCTAATCCCCATCTGGCAGTGTGATGACAAGACCACGCCGTTTGATTTGCCAGCATCTCTACAGACAAGCTTCATATGAGGCGGAGAGGTATTACCGACTGCAATCTTCTCATCTTCAGTTGACACGGGGACATTAGTCCTTCCTTCTTACAGATTGTGTCAAAGAACTGACAAACAGAGTGAGTCCTTGTTAAACACCACTTCATACAAGTTTCTTGTATACCCAAGACAGCAATAAAAGCCTGATGTGTTGATGTGCAGGGATAGCTTGTCATCTTAGTCGCTCAGTGATTTTGATGCTGTCATCAGCTGTCAGACAACAAGGCAGGTGTTCTTCGTATTTAAATTAATTCCCAGAAGAAGAAATCAGGAAAATGTACTTTTTGTAAATAAGATACTGTTTTTCTACCACACAGTGCTAATTCCTATCCAGAGTTGGAAGTCATTAAGTCATCTAGAAAGAGCACTTCTGTCGTGCAACTGAGATCAAGCATATCTGCATGCCACTGGTATAGGCATGGACTGTTTAGTCTGTAGATAAAGTTATTTTGCAGCATTTAATATGAAGAATATAACTAGACTTAATAATCTCTGCAAAGCTTTTCAGAGCTAGTTCAGTAAGCACACTTAATTTAAAATACACACTTAAAAACCTCTATTTTGATTAAGAACTGACAAAGGGCTTCTGTCAGAGTATCAGAAGTCTAACAGAGAAAAATGGACAAGTCTCCAAATCTAAAGTGGGTATCTCCGTTCTGATGACTTTAGCAGAAAAACAATCAAGCTAAAAAGCTTCAGTCAGAATTTCACCTATGTAAATTAACTATACTTTGCAATACATAGAGCACTTAAAGAGTGCTTAAATTCACTCTAATAAATTTCAGTATTTACACAAGCATTTTCTACCCTCACAGACAGGTAAAATGGACCCTTTCTGTGATTTACAGGACCTCAAATTTGGCAATTAGAGGCAATTCAAATTTGGCATTGCTGGTGATGTCAAATAGGCAGAAAAATTCATTAGCTGACAGAGTTTCTGCCTATAAGAAAAAAAACACAAACCAACAAATAATCAAACCCCAACAACCCCCCCAAAACCTTTCTTAGCTAAACAGTCCTGCCTGCGTTTCCCCTCTACCAGCTCTACACTTTGAAGGAGACAAAGTGTTTCTGTTCGTATGATCCAACCAATCCAATTTTAAGGTTGGCTTGTAATAAAGAGCAAGTTGTCACAGCTCACAATATCAGCTGTGGAAAATCTGCATGCATTGAACAGTTTAGAAACTTGTATTTAGGTTACACAAAGTATTACAAACAAAACTCTTGAGGTATGTGATATGAATGTCTATTATGGATATTGGAAATAACAGACGTTCCTGCTAAGATTTTGTCAAGACTCCATCTAGAGCATACAGCAAGCTTTTCATAATATCAGCCCTTGTGTTTTCTTCCTCCTCAGCTCAAGTATTAAGTTGGATTTAAAAGGTCCAAAACTGTCTGCATGAACTAAGAAGTCATAGACTTAAGTGGCACATACAAAAAAACAGGTAAAACCAGTAAAATGTGGGTGCCCTCTAAATGTAATACTTAAAACCACCCCATTTGATATAATGCTAAATCAATATACTAATTTAAATTTATTTAAAGTGCATGTAATTTGGAATATAGACACATAAGAAGCTAAATTAGTTATACAAGGGCTAGCAGATATCTTGAACTTAAATATAAAGCAATGGCCTCTGGATTTTAACTGTGTGGAAAACAACCCAAAAACTTAGCCTTGCAATTTAATAGTACAAAGTCAATTCAAACTTTATCTTGAACTGACCACAACAGAAAGTCCTGTAGTGCATGCGTTCACATCTTAAGAGTAAAAAACACAGGCTGTCACTGTTTACATCCATCCTGGAGAAGCTGGGTCTGGTACTAATAGCAGCAGCCATCCATCCCCCTGGGGTGGGTAAATAACACAAGAGATAAGCCCACTCCCAATACAGAAAGCAGCTGTCCTGTGCCTGCACCTCAGCAGGCTCACAGACCTTCCCCGGGAACACCTTCTGGCTCACATCAACAAATCCTTGCTGGCTTGCATCACCACGCTTTGAAACCCAGCCAGGCCATGTCTGAAAGGGCAACATCATGAAGCAAATGGAGATAAATAGAGCAAGAGTTAAGAGAAAAAACAGCATGAAGGTAGAATTGTCCAGGGTACGGACATGCAGTGGGAATCCTTTTTTTCAGCTTTACTAGCAACTGACAACACGCCACAGCAGTGTTTATCTCAGTCTATTTGCACTGATCTAAAATTAAATGTTTTACAACCCATCTGGTATTTGTTTACATTGATGACATACTTTATTATTCTATAATTTGGTTTATTGGATCGGATGCAATTCTTAAAAGAAGACAGCCTTTCTCAAAATGCACTCTGTTTATTGAGTAAACCACAGGATGAATTATTGACCAGTGTCGTGGCTTTGTCAGTACAACTAGGTACATTTGCTTACTGATTTGCTTACTGATTTGCTTTACTTCATTATAGTAAAAGAAATACAACTCTTAATGCTGAGAAAAAGTAGGTCTAATAAAATACCACTGAGGAGGTGTGCTGTAGGAATATACAAACAAAACTTGAGGGTTTTCATTAAATACAAAGTGCATTTTACACAGGCAGTTGTTTGGTTAATTGCAACCTGACATTAGTAAGACCTGCTAGCAGGTAATCAGTGCAAAGCTGAGAATTTATCATTCCATATAGTTCATATTTCCAAATCATCCTGACATCAAATAAGGAGAGTTATGGCATAACCTGTAGCTGTGTATTGTGTTCCATCCTCTCTGACCTTTGTAGGGCTACCTGCTCACCATGGTAACTCCTCAGCACAAGCACCACCTGCAACTCTGCAAAACTGTTTCTCCTCATGCTGGCTCTGTAATTGGATCTGAAATTGGTCCTAAAAAATAATTTTAAAAGGACTGCCTGTCTAATTAATGATGTCTAAAACTCTATAAAATTCTAATTTATCAAATGGCAAACAGAGAAGGTATGGTACTACAAATAGGAACTGAAATGAAGAACAGGAGGCAACAGTCACACAGAAGTCTTGTCTGCACAACAGTTCCCACCATATTAAAACTGGGAAGCTCAGTCACAAGGACACCATCTGAATACAAGATGAAGTCACCCACCATTACTGTTTCTCACAGCCAGTAGCTTTCTTGGGTATCATACAGTTCAGGAGGTTTGCACATGACAGCAAATGGTGTAACTCTAAAAATCATAATTTTAGAGTACTGTTGATAACTTCCACACTGAAAATATATTATTGGAATCTAATTTTTGATACATGGTCCTACCTGTCCCCAGCTTAACTGCCCTTTTTGTACAGTTTATACCTGGATATTACAGATTCCCTTTGATTTGACATTCTGCCGTGCACATGAGTTACTCCTCATGGAAAGCTACTTGCCCATGGTCAGGTGTTATAGCTTCCTCACATTTTCTTTCAGGCCTCTCACATTTGCAGTTTTGCACATCCAGCTTTTGTTTGCAATTAAGATACTTTACTGATCTTCTATGGTAGCCTATTGCCTGGAATCTGCTTCCCTCACTTAGGTTGGTCTCCTGCTTGCATTGTGGCCCTGGAATCTGCTTCCCTCACTTAGGTTGGTCTCCTGCTTGCATTGTGGCCCTTATCCTTACCCATCACACATATAGCTATCCTTTTACTAAAAATCTTACCAGATTTCTCTGCCTAATGTCAGTGACTGGTTTTCCTGCAGTTTACAGCTTAGTTATGAAAAATTCAAATAATCATTCCTTATGTTTTACTTTATCAGTTGTATTTCAAGCACCAGTATCTGCATACTCAGATAATTTAAATACATTAATTCATCTGTTAGAGAAAGGAGGAACTGGTAAAACCATAAGATACAAGGAGTCATAAACACAAATTAGTCCTATCTAGAACAAAAACTTACTATTAGTGAAGGAAACATTCACACTAAATTAAGAGCACTTGATTTCTGTGGGAAAATTAAGATTAGCCCACTTCCAATTAAAAACAACGAGTGCTATTTGTTATTCCTTCTTACTTATATGTTTACTTATTAACCAAATCATTTCAAGCCCAAGTATTACTATGCAACTTCTTAAATCAAATCTTGAGCTGCTTTTATGATTCTCATTGGCCATTACTGATTTATTAGTCAAGCCACAAACCCATTTCAATCCTAAGTATCACTGCACAACTCCTTAAATCAAATGCTGGCCTTCTTTTGTCATCCCCATGGACACCACCGATTTATTAGAAAGCCTGTAACAATTGTCAATGACTGGTTTTTCTCTATCCCCCAAAATAGCCTATTTGTGCTGTTCACAAACATTCCTAAACATTGCAAGCTAATCCCTGAGATAGCCACTACAAATTCAATCGCTATATGAGCACTATAGATGGATTAAATACAATTTCATTTTCTGAATAAGCACCTTAAAGAATTTAACACTGCTTAAATATCTTTGAATGGTGATGAGATTTCACAAATTTACAAGTGAAACGGATTATTTACTTTCCATTTCCATCAGCAAGTAACAATTATAGCACCAACAAACATTTTTTGAGCTGCCTAATTTCCAAATGCACTAACACTGAAGAGTTCAGCTCACAATATAAACAGCTTATGGTTATTTGAAAATCAATAGTTCCTAATTAGTATCCCAAAGAAATGACAATATATTTTCTGGGACCACAAAAGAGAGCACAGTTGAAATAAATTAGCTTCAAGCAATATCACAGAATCACAGAGTTGTAGGGATTGGAAAGGACCTTGAGAGATTATGGGGTCCAACCCCCCTGCCAAAGCAGCTCCCTAGCTCATACTGCACAGATAGGCGTCCAGACGGGTCTTGAATATCTCCAGAGGAGGAGACTCCACCACCTCCCTGGGCAGCCTGTCCCAGGGCTCTGTCAGTGTTCTATACAGCTTATATCATTTCCTTTGGTATATAAGAGACTTTGCCCAGTGCAAAGGGGCATACTTCAAATTATGTTTGGTCAACCATATGTGCCAATGTTAGGAAAAAAAAAATAAATCAATAATTACAAAGTAAAGCAGAGTACTTCTGTTATCCCCCACAGAACTGAACAAGCCATATTGCTACTGCACAAAAGCCTAGCATCCATTAACATTGTTTATTTAGATATTTAGATTGTTTCGAATAATTCTTTGGAACATCTTGGATTGTCATCTACACTGATAAAAACTACAAAACCAATGTGGATATTGATTAATAAAGAATTTTCCTCTAAAGCCATGTTTTTTAAGACTAGAATTTTTTCCTCAACAGAATGAAAAATAAATGTAATTACATTTATAGTCTATTCAGACATTTCAGGTCTAAATCAAACACTAAGAGACAGCAACTGACCTGAAGAAATTTGTGTCTACTCAGGAAAATTACTAAAAATTATTATGGGGTGCAGACTAAATACCTGTGAATGCACTTCTTTTTTAACAATACTTTTTCTCTACATGTTGCATTATCACCACCTACTGTTCACTCATCCTTTTTTCTCCAGCCTAGTCTTGTTTAGGAATGTAATTAAATGTCATGCTGCCACTAATCGAAATGGAATTTGAGAGAGAAATGTGACAAGGACTAAAGACTTTGTTCATTCTCTGTATCTTAGAAGACTTATTTCCATCAAACAATCTAAACCAGGCATTTCTCCATTGCCATTTCATTACATATACTGGATATATTTCACTATTACCTGCTCTCTGCTAATTAATGTTCCCTTTCAGATAAATATAAATACCATTGGAGAACTAAAGCTTGAATACAGCATTTTGTTTTTGAGCATTATAATATGATTAAACCTCTCACAATTGCCACATTACATTTCTTCAACTTGTAGCCTTGGGCTACAGGATCTTCCAAAAAGAAATGTGCTTGTAGAGGAACTAGTTTAAATTTTGAAATTAGTTTCAATTAGAAATTTTGAAGTAAGACTCTCACATCACCTGATTTTTATGAGATTTGGGGTTTTTTTTACAGAAAACAGACAATTTTGAAGAAATGGAAATTGCAAACGGAAAACAGATGCGCTAATAGTTGCTAGAAGAATGAATTCAATAGAAATACAATGAAAGTATTTCCTCATATAAAATTTATTTGGCTCTTTCCTGCATGTAAATATATTTGTAATCAGAATTATGTTCCTTTCCATGTTGCAAGGATATTTATGTCAACAATATTGTCCCTTCAGAGGAACTAATTCCCGTAAGTAATTTAAATACTAATTACCACAACTTTAATGAGAAAACTCACTCTTCCTACATGTCTCTTTCCAGCAGGCATCTCCTTCAATGTTTACTTCTGATATGCATTGAATTATCTATGGTATAAAAGGGGCGTGGGGGGAGATAAAGATTAAAGGACAGTTTATAGCTTTACAAAAGCTTATTACTACGTAGTCTACAATCAAAGGCAAAGGAAATCAAGCAATGCTGAGGAAATTAATTGTGTATAACATCCACTGTCAGATAAAAATCTTTTAATACTTTCTAGCTTTTCCAAGTATGATATTGAGGTCTTAGAAATCAGTGAGACACAGGCAATGAAGCAACCGCCCAGCAACACTGGAAAGTACTTTAGAACACATGAAAGGCACACCATGCATGTAAGGGACACAGTGAACTAGGAACTACATTTACTAATGTCTCATATAAGAAAAAAAAACAAGCAAGCAAAAACCAAACAACAAAAAAACCCAAACCCCAACCAGAAGAAAAGAGAAGGAAAAATACCCTGACTGTTCAGCAAATCCAGAATTTATTCCGCTCACTGCAGCAGTTTTCTCATCACAATGTACTGAATGCAACAAAAGGCCAGAAGGCTCCTTCTGCTTGGAAAAAACGACAGAATTCTTGATGCAGACTTAAGAGAAAACACCTTGCCAACACGGGTAAACTGTCACAAGGTACAACAGATGGGCACACTCAAATATCCTAAAGTAATAACGCTGTACCTCTCCTTTTCCTTACTAAAGCTACCTTACATACGCATACAAACCAAACGTTCTACGAAGGGCTACAAAGATGATTAGGGGCCTGGAGCATCTCCCCTGAGGATAGGCTGAGTAAGTTGGGACTCTTCAGCCTTGAGAAGACTAAGGGGGGACCTAATTAAAGTCTGCAATTATCTGAAGCAGGGGATGCAGGGGGAATCAGCCAGCCCCTTTTCAGTGGTCTGTGGGGACAGGACAAGGGGCAATGGCTGCAAGTTGGAGCACAGGAAGTTCCGCACCAACATGCGGAGCAACTTTTTCCCAGTGAGGGTGCCAGAGCCCTGGGACAGGCTGCCCAGGGAGGTGGTGGAGTCTCCTTCTCTGGAGATATTCAAGACCCGTCTGGAGGCCTATCCGTGCAGTATGAGCTAGGGAGCTGCTTTTGCAGGGGGGTTGGACCCGATGATCTCTCAAGGTCCCTTCCAACCCCTACAATTCTGTGATTCTATGTTCTAACAAAATGAATGAGACAGAAGCAATCTCAAGGCATTTTCTTAATTACAAAATCATTAAATTCTGTCTCTGCCATACACCTCAAATAACCAGTAATTTGCCAACAATGCCTTAAGCACAAGTCTCTGCTCAATGTTGAAAATAATGCTTGTAAACACTTTGAAAACCAATGAACTTCACCATCAGCACCTCTCACTGCCTGCACACAAGATCACAACGTGGTGGGTGCTGTAGCACCAAGTTTCCAGGAGCTCAGCTCCGTGGGGATGAGTTTTAGAGGAAACCCAAGCAGTATTTTCTTTAAGGAATTCTGCCTCCCACTCATAGAAATTAAAGACCTAGTTAGTACACGCTCCAGTCAAACAGACAAATCCCACTGAGAATTAAAAAGTAGGCTACTTAGTCAAAGAAAAGCATACTAAAATGAGTGGGGTAAAAAAATAACCAACCCAAAAAAACAGTGCAACCACCAAAGCTCAAAAAGATGACAGAGTGGATGTGGAAGTTGTATCAGACATGGCTGCAGAGGAGTTTCACAGGCAACGAGCTGAACGAAAGGTCCCAAGATGTTCCGAGTTCTCACCCTTTGATTTTGAGGAATGCACAGAACATCAGGCTTTACATTTTGTGAAAATGAGGGAACTAGAAACATTAACAAAGGAATTGTTAATGCATGCTGCAACCTGCAGCATGGCTGTAGCTTTAAATTGCCAAATCCATCACCAGCATGGGCAGTATAAAATCTCACACCTGGGCCCCAATACCAAGCTGCCCTGCAGTCCCCACTAGAGACTTACCCAGTCACTTTCCAAAGTTTCTTACACTGAGTTCAAAATAAATTGTTTCAGTGTGAGATGGTCTGTGTCTCGGATTCACCTGTGCTACAGCCATCAATTTGGTGGTTTGACCAATTTTAGTATAACATCCCTCTGCAACAACACGTGTTTCCATAGATTCATGGTTGCTGTGTGTAAGCATAGCTTTACTGGGGAGAGGAATGCAGAGCTGTAGTAGGCTCCGATGGTACTGCCTTGCTTCTGTACCTGTGTGGTACTTCATCTCTGCCACATTCCAGCTGCAAGGTAGGTTTGCAGCTCCACATGCCAAAGGCTGGTGAGGAACCCTACCGTGCCAGGCTGGGCTGCAAGTCACGTGACTTTCAATTATTTATGACTTCGTGCAGCAAATGAAATAAAAGCCTAATGTGGAAGACTTTTGTCATTTACAATCAGGAGATTACTGTGTCATTAAATCCCTCTGCTGCCTGTTTGCTTCTCTGAAGGTATCCCAATTCACTGGAATGATTAAAACAGTGACAAATGACTCCGGTGAGAACTGCTTTGAATGAGCCTGGCGCTATCAAACCAGTCTCTGAACCACTATTGGCCTGCACTAGACACAATTCGAAACAACTTTGGCCACAGCTACAACTGCCTACCAAAAATGAAACAAAACATTTGCAGTTCCACTCTCTGGCAACCTCCATTTACAGGTTCATGCCTTCAGCTAAGGCATAGGAGCATCAGGCAGAGTTATAGAGGTTCCAGCAAGGACTCTGACACTTGGCTGGGTCTTGTTCACAGAATGCAAAAGTCACACTCGGCCACTCAAGTGGGAAGCTCGCAAAGGCTCACTTCTTAAGCTGCTTTAGCTACATCAGCAAGACCCCTTCTGTCAATGTTATTACCTCTTGTTAGGGGCCAAGAATGACCTTAGCATTCTTAGCAGTGATGGTAGCTCAGCTAATACACAGCAGGTAGCCTGAGCCTTATGTGAAGAAGCAGAGGCACACTTGACTTAACTAAGGAAAAGATGGTTCACTAAGAAAAGCTTATTTAAAAATAAGCAGCAGTTAGCAAGGTCCTATAGGAAATACAGCTTTGTTCAGTTTCCAAGGAGATCGTGAAGATCTGCTCACCAATCTAAAATGACCTGATGAAGTCTAGTTTGAATCTCTGATTTTTTTATCATTAAATGAAGGAAAAGAAAAAAAAAGAAAAAAAAAAACCCAGCACAATTTGATGAACACAAATTGTGATGAACACACGACAAGTAGCATGGAGTCATTTGTCACTGTTTGAATCATTCCAGTGTCTAATGAACTGGAATACCTTCAGAGAAGCAAACAGGCAGCAAATGCAGGGATTTAATGACACAGTAATCTCCTGATTGTCACTTGGATGTTCGTAAGTTACAAAACTCTTCCACCTTTAGATTTTATTTCATTTGCTATAAGAAGTCATAAATAATTGAAAGTCATGTGATAAATTATTCAGCTAAGTGCACAGTTTCTAAGGAATCATAGCATGACTCTGGATGAATGGTATAATGCAAGCCAGACACAGAAGTTGAGCTGACACCCCACAATTACCACACACAGGAGCAGACCAGGGAGCCTGGCGCTTCACAGCGTGTGCTTTCCACCATGGGGACCTATAAGCACCTTGTGAATATTTATGAACTGGAAGTCCCTACTGCCTCCTGTGTACTTCAGCTCCTTGCCCAGGCATGGTTATGAATTAGTGAAGCTTAACCCAGAGCTTTGCTTGGCGCAACTGATTAGGACATTCATTATCTATAAGTGATAGCACTGTCCTTCAAGACTACTGCTGAATGTAAATCTTTAAAAGACTTTTTCTTTTACTGTTATAATTAACTGATAAACTACTCATGGGGACTGGGATAGAAGTGACTGTGGGGTTGTTATTGGTTGCTGTAAAAATCTGGTACAATCCTGCTGCGTTCTTTACATAAACCAAGTTACCTAATTGTTTTGGGTCGATCTAGGTCCATGATGTCCAGGAAAGAAAAAGCAAGCTCCTCAAAAATGGATATTGCAAAATCATTTCTGAATGAAGAATCTGAAGAAAACAAACAAAACCCAAAAAAAACCCAAACACATTGCAGATGTCCTGCATATTAAAGAGAATCTGTAAATTTTAGTAAATTTCTCTGAATGTGGCAATTTATAAAAAGGGCTATACTGACCCTCCATTTACAGATATTCATACAAACTGCTTCCCAGACAGAATATTGAAATGCCTTCCTTCTCTTTGTCATTAGAGATTGCGTTTTTGCAGATCACTGAGATGACAGAGTTTTGTAAGACAGTACTGGCCTGGTAACTACTGAGCTGCTAAATAAATTTCACTTGTAACTTTTCCAATTAAACTGGTGCTGTATTCATACCTAGGTGTGCACTGAATTTCCTACCAAGATCAATAAGCTTCAGAGAATTTACATATTATGTTAGCAAAGAACTGAATGTAGATATTAAAGATCAAGTACATCAGTGAGTTGCAGAAGAATTTATCGTTTAATTGTCCCACCAGCATTTCAAATTTTTTTCCAATTGTGCTAAGTGTAGTAGCTTTGTGTACTAAAGGAAAAATCACCTGTCTACCAACCACTACTCAACCTAGGGAGTTACCATCTAGTCTCAATTCCAAGGATCTTAGCATGACCTTATTTAATGATCTAAGTAGGAAGTGCAAGAGTCTTAGTGACCCTTGGATCTCAAAAGTTACACATTGTTTGAGCTGTCAAATTGCCAGTGTATACATACCAAACCTCCCACCTGTGCATTTACTGAAGGACCACCATGGCTTGATCTGTCTCTTTTCCAATCCCTAATTAGGGAATATAGAAGGAAAACACAAATGTTGGAGGGATATGAGAGGGAAGGGGGAAGCTGGAGCTAGAATTACAGCAAGTAAAAGAAAACAGGACAGTCAATAAAAATATTGTTGTCATATGTGGTGAATAATTATGGTTTCTAGTAGGTAAAGGGACAGAGGATGCAAATCTACAGGAAATGAGGCTTCCTTCCTGCCAGACACAGAACAGCTTGTTTCCAAACTATAGAACAGGCCCCCACAATACTGGGCTCTAGATGAGGATCAAACACCTACAGTGCAACAAGATGTTCTGCTAATACTTAGCAAGGTTAAGATCTCAAGGAATCATTTCACAAGTAATGGCCCAGTTATTTTCCTCATACGCCACAGCCCTGCTGCATCAACAGAGGCAAGCTGCTTAACCTCCCTGTTTATTGTCCATTTGCAAACTGGATAAAAATACTTCATGGTTCTGAAAAGTACTTTCACATGCCAGAAAGGAAAAGGTGTTAAATGCATGCAAAGAGTCCTAAATAGACAGCATTCCACAGCACGCATACATAGGTCCAGAAAAGTGACTGAGTAGCACTTTGTCCCCTTGCTAGTAACATTAAATTATACAAACATAAAGAAAAATGACACTTAGGCACATATTTATTACTGGTGAACTTTACAAACAAGGAAAAAGAACAAAAATACATAATTAAAGTCAGAATTTTTCTCCTTAAAAGACTTAAATCCAGAGCTTCTAAAAAATTTTACAACTCCACTAACGGGTAACTAGTGATGTGCATCCCCATCTAACATGCCTAAATCCAGCTAAAACCCAGGAAGAGATTAAAAAAAACACAGCAAATATTTGCTGGGGCATCCAGTCCTTATTTGGACTCTAGGTACCAATTAGCTAAATCAGTTTACAATTTGAAATAAAGATTTGCCAGAGCTCATTTTAGAGACCACTAGGACGGAAAGACAGTGTCAACATGAAGCAAATCAATCTCAGTTTTAAGGGATGTACAGTACCTGGCTCAAAACCAGCAGATTTGCAACTGTCTAACAGGAAAAATGTCAAATAACATACAAACCAAACCATTCTATGTCAACTGGAACTAAGCAGCTTGGTTTTGTACAGATATGTCCTTTGCGTTTAAGTGACCTTAGGGTCTAAGATGATATAAGTTCCTTCCAAAAGTGGGAGAAATCAATGATCATCCTGTATGGATTGCCTAGTACAGGAGAAATTTCGTAGTGAAGTCTCCCAGGTTTTGGCAGTTCTTTAGGATATTCATTTGTACTCTGCTATTTTCACATAAGATGTAGGAACTTTTATCTTTGAGATTTTTATCCCTCTGCCACAACTGATGGGGATGATCCGACAGGATCAAAACTCTTGCAGAAGCTGTAGAGCAGAAAGCATAACTTTCTACACTGACACAGAAGACAAAAGTCACCTTCTCTAGCTATAAATCTGAACACAAAACCTTGCATTTTTCTTTTTAGGGCATCACTGTGAAACTCAGAAAAAGTTATTAATCACATGCCTACACAAAGCAGATGTCTCCAAATGAGTTAAGTGTGATTCTTATATCTCACAGCCAGAGCGAACTAAACCCGTGGTGGCACCATCTTGCTCAGGAACAACCAGGGATTTGGTTTTCTCCCTATTCTGGTTATTATGCCTTGAAAAAGCATAAACCACAAACAATACAAGCAGAGAAGCTATTGGTCAGTAAACTAAAATGTGAGCAGAACCTATGAAAACTTACTTAAGAATATATGAGGACTTACAACTATTATTTCTTAAAGGAAAATCCAGGCCTGGAGATTGGTGGCCCTGCCTGGGACAGAGGGGTTGGAACTCTATGATTCCTGGGGTGCCTTCCAACCCAGACTATTCTATGATTCTATGAAAATGGAGTTCATTCAGTCAAGAAGATATATGACTAGGGATTTTCCTGGCTTAGGCACTCAGATGTTTAGCTATGGGTATAACTGACAGCTTTTTACACTAGTATATAATTTTCTAGCTGAAACAGGTTAGAAGGCAAAATTAGAACAAAAATGGTTTCCAGTTACCTTAAAAAAAAGTCAAAGCTATATAAAATCACATAGGACTGCAAACAGAAAATGTTATCAGAAAATACAATTTACAAACAAATAAGAATTTGGAAGTTAAAGCAACAGGCAAGGAATGGGTCATACAAAGCAGCACTTATGAGAGTCTTAGAGTGAAAGACCTACGTGTGCTACTATACTTGTAGTACTTCATACACTTCTTATTTATAGAGTAGGCAACTCAACTGTATCAAACTGGATGTCTGATCTAGTATGACCTCAGAAGGTTAGTAATCCTCATCCCATGCATACACAGAACTGGAGATCAGCATGAAGCTGGTATGCACTTCTAAGAGAGAACAGCATTTCTGGCCTGAGTTATGCGGATGGTTTTACGCCAAATAAGTCTGTTAACTTGAGGGATGCCCCAAATAGTCAACCTTCTTCTCCCTCCCAGCTGAAGCAACTGGGAGGTGCATTATATTTCATTCACCATGGTTAAAATCCTTCAGGGGTAACAAAACTACAGGGCACACCCAAAAATTCTTTCTAAAATGATGCAAAAAGCTTTGCTGAGCATACATGAAATGACACGATCACCACTGTCACTTTCTGCATTAACTCATTCTGTAGGCACTGCACTAATGGATGAGTTAAAAAGATATCCCTGGACAGCTTCTGTACTGCTATCCAAAATGTCATTCTTCTTGGGAATTTGTATTCTTGCAACTTAGTCACAGTGCTTTAGACTATAGCAGTTTTTAGGAAACTAGCTGTGGCTGAGTTCATGCCGTATGTACGTGTCTCAGCATACAATATACTGAGTTGGAAGGGACTCATAAGGATCATCAAGTCCAACTCCTAGTGCATGAAGTTTTTCAACTGTAGCATGGCAAATAGGCCATATGCTTTGAGAAAGATTCCATGTTGTTCGTAAACAATCTTAAAGGAAAAATCTAGATTCAACTACAGAAGCAGTTTCAGAGATGTGTCATAATGCTACTTTTTCCTTTTGGACAAGTGCTTACACACTGAAAGCATGTTCTAGATCATCTCTGAAGCAATAAAAATAAACTTCTAATTCTGCTGAGGTTATCTGGGACCTGAGCATCCCGATTCCCTTTTTTCCTGCCCAAGCACTTTCAGAGCTGTATTATTGGGGGTGTTTTTTTCTAAGTAAGAAGCACAATCACCTAATTTTTCCATTCAAAAGTATAATATCCTTCCCAAGGAAAAACACATCAGAAGCAGTAATCACTACAGTTCCATAAGAGGTTATCTTCTAATTGGAAATCAGTGTTGAGGACTTGACTTCTAGTATATGTCACTACCTAAACCCCCCCAATATTTTTAGAAAGAAGAAAGTGTCTGCACTATCTCGTCTTGCCACCTGGGCTTTCATGTTCACGTGGGCCAGTATTTTTGTCGTCTAGTAGCATGAAAGTGATAGAAAGTTGGGGGAATCGGCTATCTACAGCTGAGGAATGAAGAAATAACTGCGATGCGCAAGTACCCCCTAGTGATGAAAGGATGAACTACGTTACGTTAGCGCAGGCTTCTTAAATAACCGTTGTAGTCACAAAAGGAGACTGATAAAACAAAACCAACATGCTATCTGACACTCAGCCTCTGTCCTGAGGATGGCAAAAGATGCACTCAGCCCCATCCCCAACAAAACACAGGCACCAAATGCTGAAGGCAGTGAACGTTGGTTTAAAAACACAATCACTCTAAATTCACAAAGAAAATTTCTAAAGGAAGAAATACTTAAAGACGAGGCACACATTCCCCCTTCCCCCCCCCCCTTTTTTTTTTTTTTTGAGGTTTGAAAGCTTGGGCTATAGCAGCAAATGTGTGAAGACACAGGTTTCACTGTCCTGTAAATCTTCTAAGAATGAGTTCAATAGTCGCTAAATTCTGAAGGGTCTTACAAGCTCAAGTCGTTCCTTTCACCCCTCTGGCATGATAAATAATTTTAACAGAAAAAGAAAATAAGTATTTCTTTGATTTTAATGAAAGTCTTCATTAAAGCACTTTTTTTTGTAGCAAACTCTAGTTGAGGCTGAGAGATTCACAGGTCTTCTAAGCCAGCTGGAAGAAGCTAAGAGCGTAGTGGCTTCTAACCCTAATCCAAGGAGTTGAGCAGCTGTAAACTGAGGTTGAAGAAAAAACAGTGAAAGAATTGTGTCTTGGCTGCACATTTATTAAAGAAAACTTGCCAAGAATGCACTGTCATAAATAGCAAAAGTGAGACACAAATTAATCAGAAAAAGCTGTTTTATCATATAATTGCTCATTAATGTGTCCATCCATAAGAACCAATAGGCACCCAAATTTAAAGGGAAGAACGTATTTCTGCCTGAAAAGCACATTTATTAGATGTTTCAGACAACTAATTTGCCTGACAAATTCTATTGGATAAGCCCAAAAATATTCACATTTAAATTTCACTTGGTGCAAATATCGAACCAATAGACAAACAGAGTTTGTAAGAGGAGGTCCAGCATTACCCAGGCACCCGACTTCAAACACACACAGAAAAAATATCAACAGCCTGAAAACATTCTTTGGTCTTTGTGGCTTCAGAATCCTAAGGGGTTTATCAACCAGACTAATGAGACTTAAAAAAAAAATAAATCAAGATTTGCTGGCAATTATTAAAAAAATAAATAGGTATACAGCAAATGGAGATGTGTTTACTGGAATTTCTATAGCTATTTCTATAGCTATAGTCAATTATTTAAAAAAAAATATTGACACAGCACAGTTTATTTTGAGACCTCCTCCAATAATCTGAGTCCGTATAATACCAGAGAATCACTTCCTGAAAGCATCGAATTAAGTGCTATCAAAAAACCCCCTTACCTACTGAACATAAATAAGAAATCAGAAATTAAGAGGGAAGTCCATTAAAATACATTCAGAAAATCTGACATTTTCACACTCCTTTTAAAGGTTTCATGTTTTAATGGGCATGCATATCTGAACAAAGTATTGCAGAGCCAGGTATTTCTGTAGCCAGGCCTGATTAGACTGAGGATTCCCTTTTTTCCACATTTTTTTCCCATTATGTTCATGAATATGGATAAGCATGGAATGGAAGGCAAATGCCCAGCACTGGAGTAAATTTTCTGAAGAAAGAACTTCAAGGACCAAGTTTATAAAATAGAAAGACCTCAAAAAAACCCATAAAATTCGAGCATAAACCTATATATTGACATAATTATGAAGTGATAAATTATAAAGAAGCTTTAAAAACAATTTTTCTACAAAGAAGAGGAGCAAATTTGTGAAACTTGGCATATACCTTTGCCATGCTTCTTGTCAGGACATTGATAAAATTCCCCTTGGATCTGAGTGAACACAAGGGTCTCTTCTACAGCCTGTATCTACATTAGTGATTTGCCCCAGGCGTGACACTGGGACACATATTTCTTCAGGTTTTGTTATTTCTTGCAAAACTCCAGGGGTGTACATCACTATGGGGATGAAGGTCTGAGATGTTCTATCTACCTCCACTCAGCCTTGCACAAGAAAAAAGGATTTAGTTAAAAGCACAATAAGATACATAGATCTGATGAACTGTTTTAAACAAAACCAGGTTCAGTTGGAATGCTGAGTTGGCATAAATTCTGCTCCTGTGTCCTCACTAAATAGCTGAGGCAGCAACATGGCACCAAACTGAGAGGTGAAACAGAAATACAAAGAAAACATCTTACAACACAAGAAATGTGTTCCAAATATTTTTATTTAATGTGCATAGAACAGCTTACTTACAATTCTTCTCCTTGCTTTGCTTTTCTATCAGAAACCAGGTACACACTTCCGAAGCTCCCATTGCCAAGTTTCCTCTGAATAGTGTACCTTCTTGCAATCATAGCACCTGAGCAAGCAGAATTAAATCTGGCACCAGTGACATGCTTAGCAGTTTCTTGAAATTTCAGCATCTCTGTGTAACAGAAACCACACTAATTTCTCTAGAAGGTAGCTTTCAAATTCTTTTACACTTCCATGGACATTTGCAGGAAACACTTGGAAAAAGAAAAAGAATATTGTTAATGTATTGTTCTTATTAATATCTTTGTTTAAATCTTACAGTGCTTACAGTACTCAGCTTCCAGCATAACACAAATTAAGTGGAATCATTAGTTGCTCAGCTAGTGGGCAGCAGACTTGATAAAGAAGCTCCAGGTAACATAGGTGTGACATAGTCAGCCTTCCTCTAAATCAACCATAAATTAATTCACTGAACTGGTAACACAGTTTAAAAGTTTAAGTGATTTTTGACAACTACACCTGCATTTCACTTGACAGTTGCCCTGGATACAGCACTCTTCCTCACCACCTGTCTTCATACCACCATGGTACCTGACACCAAAAATACCTTCATTTTAGGATACAGATTTCTTATATAAATATATATATATATACACTGAAGCAAAACCTCCACCCATTAATTTGTGTTCACTCCCATAAACAACTACAAAGCTGTCTTCTCTGTTCTTTCATTTACCCTTCAGATTTCACCACCGGTTTCAGAGTTGACCTCAAAGCTTCTGTGTGATTCACTACTAGTATCTTCTGCAAATTAGAGCTTCATGGCTACCCACAAGTCAACAAAACTTTAGGTAAAACCCAATTCTTCCAAAAGTTCTTCATATCTCCTTCACTGTAAGGATTCTTTCTTGACCAACCTCTCTAACAATTTAGCTTTGAGTTGAAATTCATGTCTAGTTGATGTCCTAATTCTGCAGATCTCTAGTGTTTCTTTCCATGGCTTTCAATAACTGAGCATAAGTTAAAAATAACTGTGTTTACTTAACCTCCCTCATTTGGAATGATAAAGGAAAGGTGTTTCACTGCACCTAAAATTGCTTTTGTTACCTTGCCTTTATAAAATGCTACCTGCTTCATCTGTGCTTGAGGAACCTTTGGAACAAATAAAGACACTGCAAGAGCCTACAGTTAGCACAGCTCTGTGCCTGCAGCAGCCCAGCCCACTCACCCTGGACTTATTCACCGTATCATTGTAACATCGATGCAAGCACATCAAAACGTGCCTTTTTTACCCCCTTGTTTTGGAAAAGACAAATTGCTTAATTTTAAAAATTGTATAACTGCTCTTTCCAAGTCACTATCTTCACTTCCTAACATATGCAGAGCCTAAATGAAGATTACAAGACTGTATCTTACCACAACAGCGTGTGTGTGTGTGTGTGTGTGTGTTCACAAGCACCTATTTTAATACCCATCTGCCAAGCTGCTATCACAGTGTGCCAAAGAGCCTGACACTGTGGTGTCACCTCATTAGGAAACACAGCCAAATTTTAATTACTACAAGCCATCTGAACAATGATACAAATCCTGTATGTTTCTTAAACAAGAGCACTCCTGAGACTCTGTTCTCTTTCAGATAGCAAAAGTGACAAGAAATTTGAAGTGCAAATGCTCAATAAAGAACACCAGATAGAAAATTACCTCTTCTGTCACTCCAAATCTGTCTGAAGCAGCATAAATGGATCATGTTGGGAGGGCAGGAAGATGAACTCCATAAAATGTTACATGTAAACTTTCCAGAACTGGCAATGTTTTCCATTTACTATTCCAGTCGTCTCCCAGATGCCTCCATAAATTCACAGAATGGTTTGGGTTGAAAAGGACCTCAAAGATCACCTAGTCTGAACCCCTGCCATGGGCAGGGCCACACTGCACCAGCCCAGCTTGCCCAAAGCCCCATCCAACCCAGCCTTCAACACTGCCAGGGAGGGAGCAGCCACAGCTTCTCTGGGCAGCCTGTGCCAGTGCCTCAGCACCCTCACAGGGAAGAATTTCTTCCTAATATCTAATCAAAATCTGCCCTCTTACAGTTTTAAACTGTTACCCTTTCTCCTATTACTACACGCACATGTAAGAAGTCCCTCCAAACAGAATAGCTTTGAAATACATAACCTATAGAAATAACTACACTTACAAAAACTGCTGAACTATATCTATTCCTTTTTCTCTGTAGAAGAGTCACTCAACTCTGCTCACCTACAGATGTTCATACTTGGTCCCTAGGGATATACAACAATGCTTTACACCACTTCACCTCGAGCAGCCCTCTGAGCCCAACTGTCATGCTTTCTTTCCAACCCGGCCTCTCACCTGCTGCTCTCTTTGCTTCAATTTCCCATGATTTTGTGAAATGCTCTAATACGTACTGCTGAACAGTGTTGAAAGGCAGGGTGGTGTCACAGCCACGTTTTAATGGCATGGAAGAGATGGATTCCTGAGCCACTGCATTTGAAACAAATGCCACCTCAACAGACATTACAGCCTGATTCAACCGTAAGACTTACTGGTTCTTCCAGCAGTATACAAACTGGTAGCCACTCCCACTTCACTCAAACCTTTAACCCAATCTTGCTTGCATTTTTTACCAGCATCTGCCTTCTCTCACTGAGCAGGTATTTCCCAAGCAGCGGTATGTCCATTGCTTCATTAAAGTTCAGACCAACCAGCGATGACTTAAAGAAATCAACTTTTCAGCCCCTTTTTCCTCAAAAAATACCAGTATAGCCTATTTGGTAATGCTGTAGTAAATAGTTCATGTTCTTAATTTTCTCCTTCTCCCCCAGTCTGGCAGGCTGCTGATGCAAAACTAACACAATTACGTTATCTGGAACACTGCTTATTTTTCCTTATTCCTTGGCTAGAATTAAGTCTCCCTCTTCTTTTTTGTTGCAACAAACTTTTCTAACTCAAAGTTGTTCTGCGTTTCACAGTTACACCCACACATTCCAAGGGCACGGCACCTCCATTCCTTTCCCCTGACCTTCCTTTGCTTATGTAAGAAAGACACTGCTTTTAATTTCCTTTATGTAACCTTCAGGCTTCTTTAGCAACAGCTAACATACTCCCAACACTTTCTACCTCCAAAAAAAGCCCACCTTTGCCAGTCAAGGCCATTTTCCAATTCTATCAGGCTTTCTTTTTACTCCCTAAGAACCCCTGTGTTACATGACAGTTTGTCACCCTCCAGCCCACTGCAATACAAATTCCAGAGTTTCTATACTTAAATTCCATGTATCTGCAGTATTTCCAACCTCGATTACTTTTTCCTGCCAATGACTTCCCTGGCCTGCTCCTTTAAACTTTTTGAAAACGAAATAATTCTTTTAAAATCCTGGTTTTTCTTCATTTAAACAAAACCCAGGCTCCTAAATACCAGCTCCACTCTTCTTTCCCACAACATCTTTACACTGAGCTGAGTCCAAAGTAACGCCGCCTCAACTGGCTCAGGCTTTTACTGCTCCCAGGGAAACGGTAACCACAGAAGGTTTTGTTAGTAGGGTAGGTGGCAAGAGAGCTTGTAGGTGACAGTAAAACAAGGTGAAATGTGTTTGACTGTCAAAGAAGCTCAAGAGTGCCTCCCTAACGCACGTCCTGGAAGCTGAGATCCCCTGGGATAACCTCAGACGTCACTACTTTGTCAACAGGCCGCTCCAGAGGCAAAGCTCATGCCCAGAGACTCTGTGGGCACACGCATGGGCATGAAGCGCCCCTGCTCCCTCGCCCAACTACCCTCACACAGAGAGGCGAGGGCGGCACGCCTTGGCCCGGCTCCCCTTTCCTCCCCCCTCCGGGGAAAGCGGTGCTCCCCGGGACCCCGCTGGGGTCCCCACTCGACCCTCCCCACCGGCTTCTGCCCCTCCAGCATCCGGCCCCGTAACCGCCACTAATGGCCACCCGACGGCGGGGACTACCGTCCCTTAAGGGTGCTCTGGCTCCCGTCGGGACGGCCTGAGGCAGAAGCGCGGCCACCCGGGGCACGAGAGGAAGCGGCCACAGGCTCCTACCTGTCCCGGCCGCGGGGAGGCTGCCCGCCACGACGGCTCGGCCGGGCTCGTGTTTGCGGCCCCGTCGCTAGGAGACGCCGCGCGCGGCGGGGCCGTGGGCGGGAAGAGGGGCGGCTCTTGCCGGAGGACTCCGCCTCTCGCTCCTAGCAGGACTTCCGGCGGCGCGGCGCCGTGCCTGGGCAGGAGCGGGGGGTAACCGCCGCCGCTATGGGCGTCCAGGGGCTGACGAGCTTCGTGGAGGAGCACGGGGCGTTCTTCACCGAGCTGCGGGTAAGGGACACCAAGCTAGTCATCGACGGGAGCAGCCTCTACCACCAGCTGTGCTTCGCTTCCGCCGTCGATTTCCGCCGCGGCGGCGATTACGGCCCCTTCGCGGCGGCCGTACGCGACTTTTTCGGCAGCCTGCGGGCCTGCCGCGTCGCCCCCTTCGTGGTGCTGGACGGCGGGCGCGGCGCCGGCGACAGGAAGCTGTGCACGCTACGGGCCCGCGCCGCCGCCCGGCTGCGAGCGGCCCACGGGCTGTCCCGCGGCGAGGGCGGCAGCCTGGTGCCGCTGCTGACCCGCGAGGCCTTCGTGCAGGCGCTGGGCCGGCTCGGCGTGCCTTTCGTCCAGTGCTTCGCCGAGGCCGACCGGGAGATCGCCGGGCTGGCCAACCGCTGGGGCTGCCCCGTCCTCTCCCTCGACAGCGACTTCTGCGTCTTCGACCTGACGGCCGGCTACTGCCCCCTGACCCACTTCCAGTGGCGGAGCGTGTGCGGGGCGGAGGGGGCGGAGGGCTGCTACGTACCCGCTCGCTGCTTCTCCGTGGAGAGGTTCTGCGGGCACTTCGGCCGCCTGAACAAAAGCCTGCTCCCTCTCTTCGCCGCCCTGAACGGGAACGACCACACTGACCTGGCAGCTCTCCAGGTGTTCTTCAGCAAGGTGCGCTCGCCGCAGAGATGGGTGGCAGGGAAGGGCGGGAAGCACGGCCGCCTTCTGGGGCTTCTGAGCTGGCTGGCGCAATTCGCCGAGCCTACCGAGGCTCTCAGTAACGTGCTGGAGCATCTTAAGAAGCACCAGAGAGAAGAAATAAGGGAGCTTCTCTGCGCGTCGATGGAGGATTATACCCCGTCCAGTGTGAACCTCGAGGAGTTTTTCCAGAGCGGGAGGTACGACTGTGAGGCAGGCAGGAACTCTGACTTACCGCGGTGGGTGCTGGATGCTTTGGCAAAAGGTAAGCTGGCCCCATTCATCAGCAATGCCCTGATAGTGAGGAGTACCTTCCTCCAAGTCCAGGTGGAGAACATGCAGAGACCTAGCGCCCACAGCACAGCTTTGCCCATTCGGCAAGTTATCTACGGACTGCTTCTGAAGGTGTCTCAAAGTAACGAAGCTCCTGCTCCGAGTAGGCAGACCAGCCACCAGCCAGTTGTATGTGAATTTGACAGACTCCAGAAGACACTTAAAAAAACATTTGTCCAAGCAGCAAGCATATCCACAGATTTTTGTGGTGATGGTTTTCCTTTGGACAAGTTAATAGAGGTAAATGGCTAACACAACAGATCACATGTAACAGTGTTTCACGAGCTTCAAACAGTAGTTGGGACTCAGGTTTGCCAGCTGGTCGCTAAATGTGATGCCTGCACTAAGCTGCCTCAGTAACTAATACAGAGGTATCTACAGGGCTCTGAGCTTGGCCTGTGATGCTTGAGAAGCTACGTATGTTGCCTTCATCTTCTTTCCTTCCCGCCCCCACAAATGTACCAAGACAAATTACATGAAAAGTTGGTTGTGCGTGTAGTTTTCCTAAATTTTCCATTCTAAGCTCTTCTTGCATCTTGTGTATTCTGTTACACTGATACTTGTTTTTATAATTCTAGGACGAAACACAAGTTTCATGAAATTAGAAAAGTGGAATTTAAAATAGAAAATTTATATTTTTGTCAAGCTAGGGCTGTTTCAGAACAGTGTTCTGGAACAAAATCTCACCCATGCTTTTTTACTAAAAAGCACTCTTATGAATCTTGCAGCTGCCAGTAATTTCACCTGCCACAAGTGTGCATCCTGCTAACATGAACCCCTGCTGCTTGCCAGACAGAACAGCAGCTGAAGAAACGGCTGGGAAAAAAGCAAAGTTGTACTAGGTTAGTTGCAGTCACTGTTAGCAATTCTGTATATTTAAATTCTAAAGTTTAACACTTTAACTCTTGCTGTGAACACAAAGTAATCTCCCATTCCCCCAGATGCATAACTGAGGGTTTGTTTGCAGCCGTTTCTGAAATAACTGGAAATAAAGGCTGTGTCTTTTACTACTGCATGTCTGAGCCACATGTGCTATCCATTCTGGCAGTCACACCAACTGTTAAGATACTTCTGCACGTGGGCTGTGCTGCGTGTGTTTATCCCTCACTGGTGGCTATTTCATTTAAGAGCTAAAACTGTCATCACTGCTACAACCATTAAATGCTGCTATGGCTCCAGAGGCCTACATACAGGTTATTTTACACAGGTTACTGTTACAGGCTGTTCAAATGAGCGGTATGCAGACACTCAGGAGTTTGAAAAATCATGTTTGAGGATTTTAAGAAATGTTAATGATGCCTTAAGTTGGACTTGGTATATATGCTGTTTAATGTAATTGAGCTTCTGCTGTTGTAATAACTCTCCTTACTAAATATATGGGAATTATCAATTCAACAGAAGGGTAGAAGAAGAAAGGTTATGCTGTATTTAAAGTGCTCTAGACAAAACTGATTCCAGTTTATCTTACACTGCTTATCTTTCTTCTGCTTAAGAATACGCAAAACCATCCTAATAAAAATGCAGAAAGCACTTTAGATCATAGAACAGCCTGCAGCAATTCTGTTGTATGCATGAAGTTATGCATAAAGTTTATAACAGCAGAATAGGACAAGAACACATGCTATAAATTAATACATTGCAGGTGAAAAGTGCTGGTTTCACACAGAAGATTTTGGTGTGATTACAGCTAAGTGTGTTTTCAACACACGAAGAACAGATATCACCATTACATCTCAGAAAGCAAAGGTAACTTCCAAGAGGCACAAAATGCAGGGGTTTTTAATATGTGTGCATGTATATATATATATGTGTATATATATATGCACCATATCAAAGTAATTATAACTCATTATGGTTGCAAGATTCTTCCAAGCCAAATTTTACACAGGACTTGAATTCACCTAATTTGAAGACGACTCTGAAACCTCTTAACCTCAACCAGTTATAAAAAAAATCACTTTTATCCTTCTATCTAACATTTAACTGTGTAGTTGTTAAAGCTTCAGTAGTATGCTTCAGTAATATTTAAGTTTCATAGGTACACTGCACAGGAACTATTTTTAAAGTATTTTTGTCAAAAATACAAAGTACTAGCTAGTTTAAGCACAAGCTTATTTGCCTTTTGGAAATAGCTCATAACAAAAAGTCTCTTACTGTTTTTCTTCCATGCTAATTTCTTAATTTGTTTTCAGGTGCCCATGTCCTGCCGTCAGATGTTTCTTCTGGAGACTCTAGGAGTGAAGATGAGTTTCCTGGAATCGATCCCCAGTCACTTACAACTCCCTGTTGCTGTAACATGTTACTGGATGCGTTGTTCAGAACCAAAAGTTAAGTTGCATCAATTAAAAGCTTTACTTCTCATGATAGTATCTGGAGAACTTCACAGGATAACAACTGATCCAGGTATGTCTTTAGCTGTTCAGCTACTATAAAAACCTAGACCATAATTAATTTCCTCATTTACAGCAAGTTGTCCAAATTCAGATGAATTAGTATCGATTTATGCTACATCCTGAGGTGTCACATTCTTTGCATTTGTACAGAGCAGAGAAAGAGGTAGCCATCAATTTAACATTTTACATAGGTAAAACAGCTCTTTGTCATCTTGTAAAACATTACCTTGCATTTATAAATGCTTTCTGTAGGAATAAATTTAGATATAAACCTTACAAAAATTAAGCTTAATGTATTTGTGCATCAAAAGAGAATCACAGAGTTGTAGGGGTTGGAAGGGACCTCGAGAGATCATTGGGTCCAGACCCCCTCCAAAGCAGCTCCCTAGCTCATACTGCACAGATAGGCGTCCAATGGGTCTTGAATATCTCCAGAGAAGGAGACTCCACCACCTCCCTGGGCAGCCTATTCCAGTGCTATACTATTGAATACTATTGATAAATTCAGGGGTTTTTTTTCTCATGAGGTTTTTCTAGAATCATCTGTACTTAAAAATGCTGAGTTGCACAGGCATTTTTGTCTTCCCATGTGTTGCAAGAATTTGAGTACTAAGGACAGAAATTGTTTCAGTAATATTTATACCTAATTGAAGCATGGAGGTACTTCCTCTAGGAGTCCTTCATTTGATGGCAAAGATTACACCTGCCAGAGTTGGACAGTTTCTTTAGGTTCCAGTTTGTAGGAACTGGATTGATGGGGTTGTCACCTGCTTCCCAAATAGGTGGGAACAAGATGGAAATCATGTTTGGAATTGATCTGCTCACACAACGGTGTAGCACATGACCTAACAAATAGAATTACCAAATTAACAAATTTTGAATTCCTTTGGGTGTTCATACTTTGACTCAACTGAGCCACCTGATAACATTACTAATGCTTCCTGAAATAAAACTGAGTGTTCAAAGACTCTGCACATTGCAGGTAACTCTCATACTGTTCACAGCAGGTTTACTTGCATGTCACTGTTTATTTATAACCTAGATGGTGCAGCTTTATGTACTGAAGATGACAGTATGGCATATAAAGAATTTCTAAAATGGAAGGAAAAGGAATTGCAAAATAAAGCCTTTGATCTGGACGCCGCGCACAGTTACTGCCAGTGGCAGTGCTGTCTGCAGATGGGATTGTATCTCAACCAGCTACTTTGCACTCCTCTCGCTGAGCCAGACCTAAGTAGGTAAGGATGTTTCAGAGACCTGTTTTCCACACAACTCCCCAGGTAGAACACATTCATGGTTTATTTCCCACATCAAGCTCCTTTGGCCAATTATACTGCATTTGAACTCCCCTTCCTTAAAGATACCGATATATAATGTGAGTATCCCTTAGGATCCTACTGCTGGTTACTGTTTGTAGTTACAATCTGTTTTTCATTAAGCAGCATGCTTCTCTACCTGTCCTGCTGAGGTGCATTTCTAAATGAGGATTCTCTCCTTCATTTGAGCAGGCTTTACTCTGGAACCCTTGTGCACAGGCTGTATCAAGAGCTTAAGTCAACACCTTCTGTGGAAAATCTGTTTAGTTTATCTCCAAAAATGACTCAGCTCTATCAGGCTTTGTTAAGTACACTGGAGTCAACTGTATCTCCAGACTTCTTTCAGAAGATGACCAAATCTGAGTCCTGTAAAAAGAAGAAAGCATCTAAGAAGAAAAAGAAGGCTGTCGGGCATGCCCTACCAGAAACTCAGCACCTGTGCAGCGTTAATAGGTTTGCATTGCTTGGAGTGGATGACTGAAAGCACTGTTCCTGGAGTAACTTCTCATGCCAGGCAGATGGAAGAAATTGTATTAAAATATGTGACTCTATGGGGATTTGCTATGGGGACCTTTTTTTTTTTCTATTTACCTTTTTTGTAACTTAGACTTTTATAAAAGTAGTGCTATATAAAAGTTGTTTTCTTCTGGTTTTCTTTAAGGGTCAGTCTAGTTGAAAATGAGAGCAAATTGGTTTAGGAATTCAGAGCTGGGCTCTTGGAAGAACTCTCTTCCTGAATGTTTATATTTGGCTATCCATCCATCTCCCTGAACACTTCTAATTTCTAAAAAAAAATTAAATAAATCCCATTTTTAACATTCTTAGAGGAACACAACAATTATAATCTCAGATCAAATTAAATAGAAACCTAATCAGTCTTTGCAGGTAGGGTGTTTGTACTTAGGGGGCGATCAAGCTTTACTGAGAGACAGCTGAGGAAGTTGTATTTGCTTGAGTTACAGGTACTGAACTATGCCTGGGGAGAAGCATCAGCTTCTATTCCCTGTGTCCATCCCCCCCCTTTGATGTAAGGGTAAAATGCTTGCATGCACACCCAAAGCTATCACACAGGAGCGAGTTTCTGTGGGCTTGCTGGTTCAGAGTAACTATACAATCTTCTGCCATTAACAGAGTTGTCATTAGCAGAAACCTTTCTCTAAGGGCTATACAGAAGCCACATACCTGTTACAGGTTATAACCTATAAACCTTTATCTAAGGGCTATACTGCAGTCACAGACCCATTCAACTTGCTGCACAAGTTAACACACTTAAGCACTTGACAAGCCCTTACTGTCAACACAGCAATACTGAAAAATGATTTATATTTTAAACAATCCTACATCAATAATATTTCAGTACCTTGTAATAGATAACTTTCCAGCAAAATGAATCCATTTGTGTAAGTACTTTTCTTCTAAAATGCCTGGTTTTCCAGTGTCACATGAAATCTATTTGGTACAGTTCTGTTTTGGTTTTGTTTCTATTTTCCCCCCTCAAGAATCCATACACCTTATGTACATTCAGGAAAAATCACAATTTTCTACCTTAAATCAAAAGTTTTGCCCACTACTTACCAGAATTCAAACCTGATTCCTGCATCCCATGCTGTTTTCAGTCCTGGTTACAGCCTCCAACAGCTGTCCACACGGAAGTAACTCACCAGATCTTGTCACTTAGAAGAAGGATCTCTGATACACAGCTTAGTATGAATACAGTCATAATATATTCAATGAGAAAAGATCTATAACATTCATGAGAAAACAATTTGAGATGGTCTGTGATGTTTAGTGTATTTTCCAGTACTAAAGCTGCTACTTAAACTACCAGCAGATGGCACCTACACTCAACCATACACAACCCATTTCTAAATGGACGTCTAGCTCCAGCTGTCTAGTCACATTTTCACCACATGACTTTAAAGTTGAAAGGGTTGAAGTTCTTGATTTTAGTAACTAAAACTTGAAATCTTTAATCATCCAAATCTTACTCTGATCCACTATGATCCCACAAGTTTAATTTCACCAAGATAGTAGTTTCCTTATTGGTTTTAATCACCAGAAACAGTCACATTTTAAATAAATCTTCAATATCAAAATCCAGGCATTCTTGACCATACTTTATTAGGCTGTGAGAAGACAGATCTTGATTTACTCTGAATGCCATACTTGAAAACTGCTGGTGGACATAAATGCTTGAGACCTGCTGATAGTTTGAGAGAAAAGGCTAAATTCAGATATTCCCCTTTTGGATAAAAACACTGCTGTGATCCCATGGAATTTCAAGAATACTTTGGGGAGTGCCCACTTGACTAAAAATTACTCCACTGGAGATGTGTTCTCAATGCATAATTCATCTCTTCTTTGTTGCTGATCAAAATGTCTCTCATTGCAAACACCAATCCTGTATGCTGAAGAAAATAATTACTGATACTAGGGTTATTATACAGAATCTAAATCAAGTGATCCACTTTCCCTTTCTGAGTCATTACAGGTTTTCAATCTTCTTTGTAGGAAAAAATAAAAAAAACCAAGAGGGCCTTTACTTATGAAACACCTGGAAAGTTCTTTATTCCATGCTTTAGTAAGAGCAAACTTAATCCCTTGGTTGCTGCCCACTTTCACCCCACATGAAATGCCTCTTAATTTTTGTAGACAGATCCCACCACTGATTGAGGAGATCGACAGAAAGGTCTCTCCCCACTTCCTGGTAGTGGTAATGATCAGGAGAGGACCCAAAAATACCAGGGCAATGGAATTCAGTCCAAGCATTTGTTTAGAAATAATGAGATTGAGCTGGTTGAATTACTTGTTACTGTTACGTATTCCTTTGGAAATCACATAAAAACTTAGTTTGGCATATTTAAAGTGAATTGCATTCAACTAACCTGTAAGGAGGCAAAAATTGTTCTTAAGAGACTGAAATTTGATTTGTGTCTGGGCTGACCTACCTTACTCAGAAAGGGAGACTTGTGCTGGGAAAGGGGTACTTCATAACATTTTTCTAAAGGCTGATAACACTCCCAAACTAAGGTGACAAATGGGCATTTGTCTGCACTTCTGGAATTACCTGGATTTCTAGGACTCCAAGACCAAGAGCAGAGCACAAAGCAGTTAAATCCCATGAAAGAACAGTAACAAGTAACGACTTTAGGTGTGGTTACTGTACTTTCTCAAAACCCAAGTGCAGCCAAGAGGTTCTTCATCAGCATGCATTGTCAGTTTCTACCATCTGCTCTTACTGAAGGATAGTAAGGATTTAATTAATGTGTTCTGAAATGGCACTGAAGTACTGAACACACTACAACAATACTGACCAGTGACAGCCCCGCTTGCCAAAGGTGGCAATAGTTCAACAGGAGGAACACTGACACAGATGTTCAGTTTCTGAGAGGCTTCACAACTGATGGAAGAAAGAAACTTTTGCTTGAAGATGAGAGCACTTCTCTAAGAGGCTATCTTGTTCAGGCCCTACCAGCTCAGCGGTTCACATAACATCCTGCAGGAAGAGACAAGGGCCACAGGCTGCTGTCTCTGCCTTTACACAAATAATTTCAAGCCCACCAGTAGCTTGGGCTGTACGTGCATATTGAGCAGACCCAGGGTCAGCCAGAGCCATGGAGGAATTGCATGTGTCAGTGGTGTGCTCATCTCCTTCCTGACTGCAGTCCCATTTCCTGATCCAGTCTGGCAATCTCCAGAGAAAAAAAGAACAAACAAAATAACCTATGTGCAGAGAGACACATACAGCACTTTCCCAACTGCCTCATTTCCCATTCACTCCCCAGATTTTGAGCATGGCAGGTGGGCCAAGCCACAAAGGTAAGTGCAGAAATATCCCAGTGCCTGTTTACAGCAATTCCTCATGAACTGACAGAATGACCATCATCATGACAGCATGCCCTAGAGCCAACCCCAATGCTGTGCTTTAAGGCTACAGCGTGAAAAGACGTGTATCCACATTATTTTCAAGCAAAAGAGAAACCATTAAGTCTCCAACTCCCCCTAGAGATCTCAGGCATCCCCTTTTCAATATTCCCTAGGTGACTGTTGCTTGCATTTCCTACCTCAAGGGATGAGGAGTCCTATTTTGATGACAACAGCTGCAAGTCTATTTTGAGGAAGAACAGCCTTTCCCATTAGAGTATTTAGACATTATCATCTATTTTAAAAAATCTTAACATATCTGTTTTAATGATTTCTAGCCACAGAAAGTCACTTTGCAAGTTAAAAATTTAAGTTATATATACTACCAGTAAAAAGTTTTATTTTTCTGATCAGAAGGAAAAGGAAGAAACACTAAGCTGCTTTTAGCAAGAGGGGTAGGCAGGGTTCTTGCCATTAGTGAGGATTAAGTGCATTCATTTTCTAACTCAATACCTTACACAGGTAACATATTGACGACAGGTTGGCTATGAGCCAGCAGTGTGCACTGGTGGCTAAGAGGGCCAATGGGATCCTGGGGTGCATGAGGAGGAGCGTGGCCAGTAGGTCCAAGGAGTTTGATCTCTCCAAGGTCCCTACTAACCCCTACAATTCTGTGATTACAAATCATTTCAGTAACAGTACTGTCTTATAATCACTCCAGTGATTAACAGTCATAAGCTAAAGTAAATATGGAACAAGACACAAACCAAAGGCTGTACCTGAAATGATATCAAAACAGGCATGCTAACCTGGTGTTTCCTTTCAAACAAAGAGACAACCCACTTTTAAGAAAAGCAAACATTTACTTCAAATTGCAGTATAGGCTTTTCAATCACAGAAAAAGAAAAGAATAACAGTGATCCAACAGCGGTCACATCCTGTGCAAAAAAAAAGAAACCAACCCAAAATAAAACAAACCCCTCCCTACCCCCAAAAAAAAAACCCAAAACAACTCAGGATACAAAAAACCCCTGTAGCACATGGTACTTGAGCCGCTTACACATTGCAGGATAAAGTAAATAAATACAGTAGCTAGAATATGGCACTCGTGTGACAGACTCTAAACCCAGTGGAATGCCTCTGAAATAGTTTTTTTTAATCCTTGTATTAGTAGCAAAGTCCCACCACCATAAAAGTAAAATAGTACAATGTTTTAAATAAAAACAAACTAAAATATTTATATCTAAGAGAAGGATTTTTTTACAGTTATATCTTTTAAGTGCAGAAAATGGGACTTGGGCTTAGATCTTTCTTTAAAATTAACTCCCCATACACACAAAATCCCATTCAATCTCAAAAGTAAATTTATGTTTGAGGAAAAATGTTACCAAAGTTGCATAATTTCTTTTGTTACTCCCACAGCTGGAAGTTAAATTCTAAACAGTCTTGAAACATGAATGTTCATCACTAGCCAGTGAAACAAAGGGCTTGTCAAAAGCCCTCTGGATTTCTTTATCCTCCAAATAGTGTTTTGCTTTCTCCTATATTGTTGGACAGCAATCCCTAAGTTTGCAAACAAAAATGCAATATGCATCATACATCAAGAAAAGACGAAGTTGACGAAGAAGAACTTCCACGTTTCTGGATCTTTTCCTTGCTTCTTTCAAACTTCTTTATGATCTCAGTCACTATGCACACAGAGGAAGTGAGTCCCAGAAGAAACAGTAAATCTGGAAAGAGATAGTTAAGTTCTTTATGCAGACTTACACAAGGACAAGACTTACAAAACTTTCAAATTGTCTCATCATGATTGGGTAAGTTCAGGAGAAATTAAATGAGTATCTGTTTTTTGCAAGACCAGAAGATTAATGTGCATTAATGAACATGCACAAATTGTAAGTACAGGCATGACATTTCAAGGTTTTGAAGTAGTTCATAGTCCTATTTTTTCACATCAAATATGAAAACAAAGAACACTAAGCCAAATAATCGTCTTCATGCTTAAAAAAAATATTAGTATCATCAGAAATTACCCTACAATAAAAAGAATTTCATAAGTACTTATTTCAATCATTTGTCTTTAACTCCAGGAAACCAGAGAAGAAACAAACATAAGCCTTGAGACCAACAGCATCACCTATCTATAACTTCTTCAAACCCTCTTGTCTATTTATCCTATAACAATGCAGTTGATTATTTAATGAAGGATCGAGATTTCTAAATAAGGTGTCTATATTTAGAGAAAAACCTTGCTAAATAGTAAGATTAATAATGCTTTAAATCCTTCAATAAACTCTATGCTTTGTTTTTGCCCGCATCAAAATGTATAGTAAAAAACTAATATATAAAGTACTTAATAAATTTAAGAACACACTGATGAGTTGTGTCTCATATGCATTTAAATCATGGTTCACAAAGAAAACATCTCAAAGGATTTCCACCCCCCCTTCCTTTTGTATTCCTATTACATGCAAACAAGCTAATGCATTTACAAATTACTCCTTAATGTACAGTTTTGAAAAGGGAACTGTTCTTACCCAAGAAACTCAGGCTCTCTGTCTGGAAAACCTTCTGAAGGGGAGGAAAGTAAATGACCAATAACTGCCCCATTATAGATCCAAGGACAGCATAGCAGAACATTTTGTTACTGCAGAGTCCAATCTCAAACACAGATTTCGTCTGCAAAATAAACACCACGTTGGACTGTACATGTACTTAATTATCTTGACAAGAAAGTATTTCATAGCTACAATTTCTTTTCATCCATTACATTTTAGAAAAATGTAAAAAATTATTTTTGGCCTTTTAGATAATCCAGAACAAGCTCTTAGACAGGCTAGTTGCACTTTCTCTCTGGTAAACAGAGTACAAATCCTGTCTTCATGGTCAACAACTTGTATAATTTTCTGCAAGTACAGTGAATTAGAAGGTGCCCTCTACACCAGAGGGGCTTTTGTCAACCCTGACAATTCACATCAGAAAATAGACCACAAATTAGAGGAAAGGTAGCAATGTATACTAGTAATGATTTTTTTTTCCTCCAGCTAGCACAAAATTTCAGACTTGTTCCCTTAGAACAAAAAATTGATACAAAGAACAGTTTAAGAAAATTTCATTGGATTATGGGTTTAGGATGACAAAGCAAAAAGGCTAAGGCCTGTTTCAGCTTCTGCCAGGGATGCTGAACTGACAGGATTTTCAGGAAAAAAAATCCAATCAAGTGTAAACAGCAATAATTTCCTTTCTCCTGTCAGGACAGGAGCTTTACTACCTGTTCTGCATCATGTAATCAAATTAAGAAATTCTATGAGAGTATGTTTCCTTAAGTTACATCTAGTAAATATGTGAAACACTCAAGCTTAATAGGTGTGAAGTAGATCTGCAGAAATACTTGGAACACACAGAGCAAGAATCTCCCTCAAAGAAAATTCTGCTTGTTGTGTAAACATCATGTAAAAGAATAAAACAAAATCACCTACCTGAGATCTGGAACTCAAAGCATTGAACATATCAAAAAATACAAAACAGGTAAAAGTCATGGTTGTATCTCGAGGTGTTATTACATTGTCTCTTAACTGCAAACAAAAGAAAATTAAATGGTTTTAGCATGCTTTAAACCCTCAACTAAACAAAATTATTACAATAACTCCAGTTCTACTAGCTAATAAATGAAAGCACCTTGTTTGCCCCAAGCTGATTTAATAAATCATACAGAAAAATATATGTACCTATAACATAGCAATTTGTTATTCCAAGCAGTGATTAAATGAAGCCTCTTGACAAACAGTTATGCAAGCAAATGGAACACCATGAGTTCTATGATGACCTACCAGATCACAGAATCATAGAATTGTAGGGGTTGGAAGGGACCTCGAGAGATCATGGGGTCCAACCCCCCTGCCAAAGCAGCTCCCTAGCTCATACTGCACAGATAGGCGTCCAGATGGGTCTTGAATATCTCCAGAGAAGGAGACTCCACCACCTCCCTGGGCAGCCTATTCCAGGGCTCTGGCACCCTCACTGGGAAAAAGTTCCTCCGCATGTTGGTGCGGAACTTCCTGTGCTCCAACTTGCAGCCATTGCCCCTTGTCCTGTCTCCACAGACCACTGAAAAGGGGCTGGCTGATTCCCCCTGCATCTCCTGCTTCAGGTAATTATAGACTTTAATTAGGTCCCCCCTTAGTCTTCTCAAGGCTGAAGAGTCCCAACTTACTCAGCCTCTCCTCACAGGGGAGATGCTCCAGGCCCTTAATCATCTTCGTAGCCCTTCTCTGGACTCTCTCCAGAAGGTCCCTGTCTTTTTTGTACCAGGGAGCCCAGAACTGGACACAATACTCCAGGTGGGGCCTGACCAGGGCAGAGTAGAGGGGGAGGATCACCTCCTTCGACCTGCTGGCTACACTCCTCCAGATGCACCCCAGGATCCCACTGGCTCTCTTAACCACCAGGGCACACTGCTGGCTCATGGCCAACCTGTCATCAACCAGGACCCCCAGGTCCTTCTCCACTGAGCTCTTCTCCAGCAGGTCATCCCCCAGCCTGTACTGATACAAATGGTTGTTCCTTCCCAGGTGCAAGACTTTACACTTGCTTTTGTTGAACTTCATCCAGTTTCAAACAACATTTTTGTCTACTGCAAAAATAAAGTTAAATGGCTGTTCTCTAATAACCTGGCTAGAAGATTTGAAAGATGCCTTTCCATGGGCCAAGGTTTCCCAAGTAGGTTTAGGACCTGGAAAAGCCTGTGTTAGCGTAGAGACTGGGGAATAAAACTATTCCTCATTTCAACAACCGCTCTGAAAATCTTCCCCTCTAATCTGCTAGCTGAATAGATTATTGTTAAATAAGCATGGACAAAACCTGCAACTAAACTCATACAAATTCTGAGTTCCAACTGCTTCTTTTTAAATTTTAAAAGTCTGTTACTGCTTCAAAGTTTTGTACTTTTGCCATACCTCTCTCCAGAAGACGAACAGTGTTCCACACACAATAATTATTGAAGAAACCAGTATTTTAACAATCAGGTTTTTGGTCAGAATGCTGTCCTTCAAATTCCTTGGAGGTTTCCGAATAATATCTTTATCCACAGGCTCCACCCCAAGACTTAGAATTAAAAGAACATTTTAAATTTTTATCATTATAAAAATAATTCAATGCTTCTAACTTAAGGTCAAGATTTTCTGAGTCAAGAGCAGCAAATCTATTCTCTACAACCTCAGAATCATCTCATTCAAATCAGCACGTGATATTTTTACTTTCAGAAAACTTTGTACTAGTAACAGGCAAGATTCTAACACTGCAGTTTGAGAATCCTTAAATACATGGCATCAGCACTAAAATTATTAGATGTTCATTTTAAAGGAAGCTGCAGTATTGGTTATGTTCCACATTTCTGTTACTGCCCTCGATCCAGCTAAGGAATTTACTGCTAGTTCCTTTCCACATCTCCCTCTACCACCTCTCTGCAGTCAAGAGGGTCAGAGGAAGAACTGCAGGGAAAGCCAGAATTCTGCAAGTTTCACAGGCTTATTTATGGATCTTTTAAGTATCCATGATGCCCCCATAATTATCGTTAGATACTAGAGCAAAGCAGAAGGAATGAACACTGAACTATACAGCAAATGTAATTCAAAGACATTTGCTGTTTGTCCTGGTTAAACCACAACACTGTTTTAGAGACTTCACTGCAGTTCAACACTTCAGTTTTCTTTATGAGCAATCATTCTCCTTGTTGAAATAAACAGACTACCTACTAATGGAATTTAAAGTAATTACCTTTGAGCTGGAGGTCCATCCATAATAATATTGATCCATAAGATCTGCATGGCATTGAGAGGATTAGGAAAGTTCATTAATGTAGCCAGTGAGATTAAAGTCAGTGCTGCTATACTCCTGTTGAAAGAATCCATTTTTATAACTGTCAGCATGGCACATTTCTGAAGACCCACTGATAACCACTTTCTAATCAACACTTCAACTCTTTAAGAGCAGATGCAGATTTTGACAGCGTGAATAATGACTGACATCAGCTTAACTTTAAAGCTAGAGCATTAACTTATTTAGAAGACTCATCTTGACACAGTCCATATTTAAAACAGCATTGGTTCAGCAATTATAAGACAGCAAATTTGCATCTGAAAAGCCTCCCAAACTTTAAGGTAAGGTTTCAGAGTTATCACTCACCTTCACCTAAGAAATTTTTTTTGGGGAACCAGGTCCTACACTTTTATTGTGCCAGAAGCAGAACTTCTAAACACAGTTTTGAAAAACAAATTCCTTCTACACTTTTTGATGTAAACACCACCACTGTGCACCTGCCAGTAGCCTGACTGATCAGTCATGGCAAGGTACTACCCAAGCTCCCTAAAAATACCTACACCTCTCCTCATTCTTAGCAAGATGAGAAGGCTAGGCAAAAGACTGAAAACAGATTAGCTGGTTGCAAGCCTGGTATTAAACAGGCATGCACTAATTGCTTTCAGTGCAAGATTAAGTGGTTTCATAATCAACAAGAAGAGAGCAAGGCTTATAATAATTCCAAATTTAGCGCTCTGCTGAATCCTATTAGGCTCTCCCTAAAAAGGAGGACAGGGGAGAGAAAGGGCAGCTCATTCATCAAAGAACTGAGGCTACCATTCCCAAGTCTAACAGGCAAGCATACTCTCCTGAAATATCAATGTGCAGTTATTTTTCAGAAGCAGATTTCTAGTCTTCTACTAATGCAGGACATTAGTCAAGACTGAAAGTATATGACAGCTCTGAGGTTTTATGCACATTTTAAGAGGTGGGTGTTTTCTGGGTTTTGTTGTGTTGGGGGGTGGTTGGTGGGGATTATTTTTCTTCTCCTTTAAGGGCACTTGTGGGTGGTTTGATTTTTTTTCCCCCCTCTGATTTCCGAAATTTCATTCAGCCACTCTGAAAAGCCATGAAGGCTTCAAAAAAGTACATGAACAATAACACAGCAAAGAGGAAAACCATGTTACTGGATCCAGATGCTGTAAGATAAACTCATGATTTTTTTTTTCAGACTAAGGCTTAATGAACTTGTTTTACATACAAGATAGAGTTAGCATAGGGATCCCTAGATGCAACAAAAGGAAGTCAGCTTCACAGAGCTAACTCATTCCACAAACCAGTGTAAGGATTACAGAAAAGTTAACCTCCTGTTCCTGTTTCCCTGGCTTCCTCCACTTGATATACATGTTCTGGTTAAGGAGGGAACGACTAACGACTTCTCCTTAAAGAAGGGCTCAAAGGTAGCTGTGCTGCTTCTCTCCATCCTCTCAGTTACTGACTTTACACATCTTAACAGGAAGAACTGAGTTAGATGTATGTTTATTGCACTATTTTCTGGTTCTTTAAAAACAAACAAGCCACCAATTACAGAATACTGAAAATTCAAAAGCAGAGCTTATCAGCACCCTCTGTGAAGTTTACAGTGTTCACATGAATTTATGCAGCATGTTTCACAATGCCCTGATTCATTCACAGTGTGGTTAGAACCTTCTGATATTGCCAACTTTTCAAACTTACGTGCTCAGTTGAAATCTAACAAAATTTTTTATGTTGTTATAAATTCCTTTACCCTCTTCTATTGCAGACCTGCAATTAAGAACAAAGATTACATCACTAGACAAATGAAACTGCCACCAAAAAAGTTTAAAACAAATTAAAAAACCCTATTAAACAGCAATACAGATGTCAAGGAATAAATGGAGTTGAGGTTCCCATAACTTTAGCAGTCATTGTTTTTTCAATTAGACTATGAGATTAATCACAACAGTTATTTTTCCAGTTGCTTAACTTTCAAAATGAAACATCAAAATTAGATCTCCTTATTGAAGATTCACTGCCATACTTGGTAAGATCTTCCAATTAAAGATAGATAATGGGAAAAAAAGCCCCAAACAAACAACTTCCAAAACAACCCAAAACACATGATTTTACAAAACCACTGAAGTGTACCATGACTTTAGAAGACCATGTATTCTTACTGCACTAGAAAAATATGTATAGCACATCTTCTCTCAACTCTAGAATGTACCACCATATTATCTCAATTACAACCATGAGCAAGTGTCTTCTAATACCTAAATCAAAAGCCTACCTGGCTACAAATAAAACTGATTTCTTTTCTCCCATTCCTCCCAGCAGCCAAGAACAACATTTATTCAGCATTTTTTTGGTAGCTTTTAAGACAAATGATTAAAGGGGTTAGTGAGAAGAATGTAGAACTATGGAAGCTTGTGCTTCCCTCATGTTCCCCCCAGGCATTCTCCATCACCTCTCTTCACTCTCCTATTAAGAGCTTTCTTGATGAAACCTAGAAAACTGGATAAAGCATTCCAGCAAAAGCCTCATCAAGCCCAAGTAAAGTACTTACCACAGGTATCTTTACTATCTACTCTTCTGAATATCTTAAAATTATTCCATTCTTCTCTCTCTTGTTTTTGCACAACAGTACATTGCTATTTGCTGAATTAGTATGGAAATCTTTCAACTCTCAGATCATACTCTGACATACTGCTTCCTAGGTAGATTTTCTAATATTTTACTTCTGTATTTCACTTCTTCCCAAGGGTTAAGCATCATACTTTCAGATAAACTGAAGTGTTCAGAGATTGATGCAGAATTTCAAAATGAAGGCTGTCTTGCTAGGCAGCACTCTAGCTCTGCCAACAACCAGTACCTTCAAAAGTCAGATGGATGAAATTCAAAATAAGTTATGCTATGCTCTCTCTGATTAACAGAAGTTGGTAACTTATTTTCACCTGTGATACTTTAAAAATTTACATTCCTTTTTCTGAAACACCATCATATTTAAAGACACAGAACTCTAAAATTTCTAAATACTGAGTAGAATGCTCTCCTCTTTCATTTTTACAATAGATTTACACTTCTCAAGAAAGAAATTAAATGAATATGAATCCTACTGACAGCTAACAGACTCAATTTCACCTCAGTTGTGTTTCCAAATGTACTACTCCCATAATTGTCCCTGGAGAAGCAGAAATGCTGCTTGGTTTTTATAGCACATACATGCATGAACTCCTGTTACATCCAACCTATGTACAAAACTAAGGTAACAAAAGTCTAAATACGTAAATACATTCTTATATTATTCACATAACAACACAAAAATGCTTAGTTGCCCCTTATACTATTATGTTTCCAGGTCTTTAAGGGGATAATACAGGTAATCACCATAAATGTAGTTGTCCTGACTTAGCAGAGAACTACAACAGCTGCTATGCTTGCAAGCTCAAGGAACTTCTTTTGTTTTTAAATGCAGGCAATGTTTCATTAAAACTACATTAAACAAGGTATGTACATAAATGCCACCTACATGATTGTCTGAAAATCATCATCCACGAGGATCATATCTGCTGCCTCTTTACAAACATCTGTTCCGGTTTGTCCCATTGCTACACCAATATCTGCAGCCTTCAGAGCAACAGCATCGTTCACTCCATCTCCTGTCATAGCTACTACTGCACCATTATTTTGCAGGGACTAAAGAAAGGGGAAAGAATTTAGATCAAGGATTGAAATAACCCATCCTACAAAATTATTCTAGATGCAAGGTTGGTGTCATTGCCCCTGCTGCCCTCCAATTTCTTATCATTCCACCATAAAATCCTTTTTTAAAATGCAGCTATTTGTATTCTAATGATTTTTACACAAGATTTTAGGCTCAATTTCAGTTCATATATTCAGACAGCATGAATTTTAAAGCTATGGTGCATAAAAATTGCCTTCAAGAGGAAGTAGAAAAAAACCTAGAAAAAGAAAGATGATACTGGATTTACATTTTGACATTATCACCCTCCTGCAATTCTCAATATTTTCCAACTGTCTCAGTGTTTGACTTCCTTCTCCTTATTGCTTTTCTGACCATTCCAGTTGTTATACTGAGTATGTCCCCCCTTTGCTACTTTCATTTGTTAACTTCTGAACGGAAGCATTACCTCAGACATGGCTTGAATTTCATGCCCTTTTATCTTGTTCTGAGAAGTATGAGAAATGTGGCTCTTTCAATTTCCTAATCAATTCAACTGCAATGTGACACAATCTCCATCAACTCTCCCCTAACCCCCCCCCCATCCCACAGAAAAGAAAGCATGATGTTGCCTACCAGGAGCTGCCTATCCCTTATGGGCACTATGCATTTTTTGAGGTAGTATCTTCAAATACACTTGACTTTCAAACCAACTGCATTTCTGATTTCATTTTCCCATACTGTAGCACCTTGCAATTTAAGTAAAGGCACCACAAACAGTACCTATAGCAACACTGGCATTTGAGCTTCTAGCAAGACATACCTTTATAATTTTCAGTTTATGTCGGGGACTGGCTCTGTAAAATACTGCAACCTGTTAAAAGCACAATGAAGAAGTAGTGAAAAGTTGAGAAATTTAAAGAATTGCACTATAAAGTGAGAGGATGAAAAATGCTACCAGAGGCCAACTGTACTCTTGTTAGCTCTAAAGCTGAGGCACCAACGAGTTGTGTTTTTAATAAGAATGAAATCATTCATTCCAGAAAAGACTCAAAGTTGGGCTACTTACTTCAAGACAGAATATGCAATTTAAAAAGCTTCTGAAATAATGAAGTAACTGAGTTATAATGGCTCACTGCTGGTCTTCTCTGATTAAATTCATGCAGGCAACTGCCATGCTGACTCTACAATTAATGCCCTTTTCCCTTGTCAGCCCTAGTGGCAAGTGACTCAGGACATTTCAATTTCACTAGCTTACGTAGCCTAGGATTAAAGTTTTAAAGCTAATTAATAAAGATTCTGTCTTAGAAGGAATTATTAATTTTCAGATTTTTGCCCTCTGGTCTTCTCAGCAAATTGAAATTTGAGCACAAGGAATTTAGTTTTCCATAAACTCCACACTGTTAGCATTCACATGGATTTTTTTTTTTAACCTTTTCAAGAAGCTGGATAAGAAGTTAGACTTTTCAACAGCCACTTCAACTGTACAGAGGTATCAACCTTACTGCTTGATTTTAATTAATTCCAAATAAGATTTTAAATAAACACCTAGAATTTCATCTCAAGTCAAACATGTACCAAGTAAATTTGAAACTATTTCAGTTACTTAAAGGTGGAGAGCCCTTAAGAACAAGTGTTACCAAATAGACCAAAAACATTATTTGCCAAGCAATTTGTTTCTTCTTGTGAGTCACCAAGGAAAGACACTGAGCTGGCATGCACATTTCTTGTCAATAGTGGATTTTGGCTTGCTTACATCAGATTCTAGCATGCTGCAGTTAACTCTGCAGTGTTTTGCAAACTGAGCAGTGTTTTGATGCATAAACATAGCCAAGCCTGAACCTCAATTGCATTTCTTTATGCCTTCACATACAGAACTTTGACACTGGCTAGTACATTTAATTATTCAATAACAACAACAACAAAATTAAGCAGTAGCCTAATAAAGAAACCCTTTCAAAACTCTCAACCAGTGACCTCAGATTGATTAAAAATCATTGAAGATACAGACAGTTCCTCTCTCAAATTAGGAAAGGATGGAGTGTCTGAACATGCAAATTGTAAGATTATATAAACGAGCTGAGCTACTCAAAGAATTAAAATGATCTAACAATACAAAGAGGTGGTGAGGCTCACTGAAAGAGAGATGGCAAAATGAAAGTTCCAATACAGACACTGAAAAGTAAAAACCAAATTGAATCATTAAAAAGAGATAAAAGTAATAAACTTGCTAAAAAGATAACTGTGTGAGTTGAAAGAAATAAATGTCAAACTGATTGTTTGATATGGGACAGCTTCCATGTTTCTAAGCCTCTGGTAATTTACTATATCACTTCTGGCAGAAGCATGGTATTTTTATCTCAGAAGTTACATTTCAGCTTTTCAGAGGGAAAAAAAAAAAAGCATTTCTCAATATAAAAATATATCCTTTATTGCACTCCAGTAAGTAGTACATCAAAACAAACCTTTGGTGTTATTTGAGAAAGCTGCTGAATATCCAAATCATCTATTTCTTCTCCAGAGATTGCCTGTGAATTTTTGGAATACAATCCTAGCCGACTAGCTGAAAATGAAATAATTAAAAGAGGTATTATAATAAGTTATCCTTTTAAAAAACATTAAGTATTCAATCTCATTTTTTCAAACCTACTACTTTCTGCTGCAGTTCAGGTTTGAAATGCCTGGAGCAGAACATCTTAACACCTTATTGATCAGTATGCTGAAGTCAATTATCTGAACTCAAGTAACAAACACAGGCTACAAAGTCTATGCTGATCAGGTATGTATTTCCTTAAGACTTTTTAGGTCTAGAGGTCTGTACTCCATTGTGTCGGGTGCCATATAAACACAAGAGCTCAGTCCTCTCTAAAGAATTCACAGTTCAAAAATAAGGAGACATGAACAATGTCACAAACAATGACATGGGGGAGGAGAAGGGGAAAAACCTTCAAGAAAACACTGCTAGTTTGGGGGTGTACTTTTTGTTCATTATCCTGGAGGTAAAGAACTCATATTCTGGCTGAAGTACTTGTACTTCAATGTATTATATTGAAAAAAAGAAGTTAAGTAATTTAAGTATTTATTAATAGTACTAAAACTTCAAACAGTTATACAGACAAAACTGTATTGGATAGTACTCAAGTGCTATATCCACCTTAAATATTCATTGTCACTATTTTAGTTTCTCCCCATTGCCATAAAACAGGGTAGCTGAGGGTAGTGAGGGGGGTGTAAGAACAAGAATCAGGAATCAAGCATATGTTATAACAAAATACAGTAAGAAAAAACATGACAGCAAAAGTCATACACAAACCAAATTAGAAAAACTACAGCTTAATATGAAACTGAAGTATGACTTCAGGCTAGAGTGTTGGGGTTTTGATTTGGGGTTTTCTTCCCCCCCCCCATTCCACTATGCCATCTGTTAACCCAATGTGCAGAACTCACAAGTGTTAGATTTAATACCCACGCTTCACAGCAATTAACTAGGCACTGCCATAAACAGGAAACAAGGGAAAAATGAAAGGAAGTGGACCACTCATACCTATGGCAACTGCAGTCTCCTGTGAATCTCCAGTAATCATTTTTATTGCAACTCCTGATGTGATGAGTGTAGTAACAGCTTCTTTTACACCTGTCCGTGGGGGATCAATTATTCCCACAAGCCCCAAAAAAGTCAGTTGTCCTAACTCAGGACCAGAAGCTAAGGCTAGAACTTTTAGGAGGAAAAAAAAAAAAGTTAGGATTTAAAATTAACATTTACCCCAGCATTTAAAACAACTGTTTTAAACTAGCATGCCAGCATAAAGCAAAGAGCAAGAACTGCAACTATATTCTTTTTTTAAAACCCTGGTAGCAGTGTGTGTGCTGTCTTGAATATTAAGAATAACCTACCTATGCATATTTTTCTTCTAAAGAGTAGTCTAAGAAATATATTTAAAACCTGGAATAGGTATAAATTTCCCATTTATTCTCAGATGAAGGTGCTTGTAACTTCCACTGTGAGGAAAAAGAACTGGCATCTAGCCTTGTGGTTTCTCTGTATATGTTTCTTTTACACAGGAGGTTGAAAGAGAGAATCACTTAAGGTGGTTTTATTTTCTGTTGTTTGGGTGTTTTTCTTTTAGAGGGGCAGAGTTCATTACATGCATGCTGAATATTTTCTGGAATCTCTTTTATGGTAGATACCTTAATTCAAATATATTTAACATTAGAGTTGTAAAGGGAAAGCAAAGTTACTTGTTCTGAAAATATTACCATAGATTTTCGTGTTTGACAACGGTGTGAAGCAGACAAAAAAATGACTGTCTGAACAAAACATCACAAAGAGATACCACCCCCAGCATGTCCTTTCAGTTTCTAGGAACTTCCTGAGCCACACAATACCCCTACCTTCAAAGAAGTGCTTAAAGTTGTGGATGGGCTTAAGAGCCAAGAGTTCTCTGTAAAGAGGCCAAAGCATGCCAGCCATGTACTTGCCCACAATCACCTCCTATCAAACATCTCATGAAAAAACATTTGGTTCTATTTCAAAATGTACACAGCCTATGAACATAAAAGGTAATTCTATTGGCATCTTCTGACCTGCAGTCACTTGTGACAGCCTAACAGACAAGGGTGCCAGGAGCCAAAATAATAGAAAAATAAACACACTGGTATCTTAAAAAAACCTACAGACATCTATAATGAGAGATGGAAGCTATTAGGTAGCAATGTAATGTTCAGTTACAGGGATGAATGGAACCAGCAGTGCCTTTTCTCCACCTTTGCAATTTAATCATGTTATTATACAGGCCCCAGGCAACAGCACCTGGCTTTTCACTCTCCTGTTTTACAGAGAAAACAACCCAGCAGCACTTACTGAACATAAAAAGACTCCTAGTGTTTTTGTTATTCTATGGGGTTTTTTTAAAACAATAAACAGTACCATTTAAAAAAAAAACAAAACCTATTTTGAGAAACTGAAATAGCCTTACCTCTAAGTCCTGCAGAGCCCATGGATGTTTTCTCTTGCTGGTATTGCTCTCTCTGTTGCTGTACAAGAGGTAGGGTCTGCCCCTTACAGTAATATGATGTACAGTACCTAATGACTTGTTCATAAGCACCTTTCATAAAGCAAACTTCAGGCTTGTCCTAAAAGCAAACAGAATTCAATTCTTCTATGCCCATGTGTGTATATAAATAGGCACATGCATATATAAGAATGGCATACCTATACTTTTCTAGGAGTCTTCAGACCGTAATGCAAATCAAAGTTACCCTTCTAAACCTAAAAATCTGTTATTCTTAATATCTCTATACACTGTACATTCAAGAATGGTAACATCAAAAAGGTCAAGCTAAGACTTGATATCTCATTTCAGTAGACAACATACATACTAGACAATGCAGTTCATAGTTCACAGACTAAAGCCATGCAAAGGACAAAAATTAAACTTACACAGAGTATTAGATCTGAAAGATCTTTAGCTCATCACCTGAGCAAATGCACAGGTCTTTAAACACCACCTGTATGCTTGTACCATGATTAACAACTCTATTTTCCAGATAGCCATCTAGCCCTGATGGTATCAAGGGGCTGGGAATTCCACACCCACCTTGATTATGTAACTCCAATGCTAAACCAACTCTTCCCTTCCCCCATTTCCCATTAAGAATTGCTGCCTCAGCCCAATTTCCAATCACTCATTCTCATGCTTTTGCCCATTAAGCTAAAAAGTTTTCTTAGTGTATCTGTTCTCTCCTTGTGAAGGTATTTATGCTGTTGTAGTTTTGCATGGCTGGGTTCTGGTAGAAAAGGGGAGCTGCAGGGGTGGCTTCTGCGAGAAGCAGCTGGAAGTTCTCTGCAGGCCCAAGAGTGTGCCAGGAGCCAAAATAACAGAAAATTAAGCACATTCACTTTTTTTTTTTAAAAACTACAGACATCTATAATGAGATGCACATTCTCCCCCTCCCCACCCCCCGTGCCAGAATGGCAGGGGAAGAAGAGAACAAAATCATGACTAAAGTGAAGTCTGCTAAGAAGGGAGGGGTGGGGGGAGGTGCTTTAAGATCTGGCCACACTTCTCATTGCCCAACTCTGGTGTCACTGGCTGTGCAGGGCAGCGTCATCAATTAGGGAGTTTTCTGTCCTTTATTCTGTGCTGAGTCTGTTTTGCCCATGGCACTGATTGCAGAATGATCTTTCCCTGCCTTTATCTTGACTGCTGAGCCTCTCAATATGTACTTCCTCCCCTGTCCAGCTGGAAAGGGGAGCGACAGAGCAGCTTTGGTGGGCGTCTGGCCTCCAGCCACGGTCAAACCACCACATACACACAGCAGTCGTTACCTGAACCTTTGATAGGCTTAGCTGATACAACCCAAAAGTTCTAAGTTTCTAAACCCACTGCATTTTTTTAGCCAACAAATAATTTACACTCCTTTGAAAACTGTTACACCTTTAAAACAATCTTATAAACGCCCATACCAAAATACAGACATGGTAAATTCATATGTGGATGAAAATCATATAGCAATTCCTGAACTTCAGGCAGACAAGGGCAATAAAAATGTATTATACATCATAGACGAAACAAGTCAAATGATTTGTCTCCAAAGTAAAGATTTCACTGTGACAACTTGAGCACAACAGGCCTTTTTTTCAGTCAGCAGTATTAAGAAGTTTTCCATAACTCTGTCTGCTGTTGCACATACTATACAGCAGGCTCCAGTTATGAGATTGGCCATGATTGCTTTAATATTTGTAACAAAAGCATCTGGATTGGTCTCAATCAAATATAAACCATGTACGTGAAAGCACCAGAACATCAGAGAAGAGATTAAAGAATAGTTTGTACTGATAACCCAGGATGTTGTTGACATCAATAAAATCTGTCAATGCTGGGGAATGTGCTGTCTCCATCAAAACAAAAAACCTGTGTCTTCAGAGAAAAGAAATTTTACTATTTAACATCAGTGCACCTTCTTGCTCTTAGCTTATTATGCAACTTTGTAGCACTGATACAGCAGAAAACTGCCAGAATTGCTTTAGATGTCAGAAGAGGGAGAAGGAAAATAACCAAGTCAAATATACATTCAAAGTCTCAGTTACCAAAATACTTAAAATAATACCCCAGTATACCTTTTATGGGAAGAATTTCTTGTGATTCTTAATCTCCAGAGCTAAAACTGTGTCTATTACCAAACCATATTTCCAGAACTGTGCACTACAACCAGCCTGCTGTAACTATGAAGTGACAAATGAGGATATTAAACAAGCTAGCTTACCTGCTGCGTTCTGTGAACGCATTTAACAGCCATCCATTTTTGTTCAGAGCTGAAGGGATATTCAGCCTTCCTTATGTAGTCTTCCTGGAGTCCATCTAAACCCATCTGTATAAAACAGAAGTACCACCACAATGTCAGGACCTTTGCTTTTCAAACAGATGTGCCATTTGTTGACTTGCTGAGGTATCTTACTTAACAATCATTACACAGCTAAAAAAAGTTTCATCTTCAAAAGATGTTTTTGAGTGCTCTGCTCCAGTTTAGATAAGCTTTGGACAAATTATAACTGAAAGAAACTAGCAGCTTCTTTCAAGTTTCAGCATAAGTCAAATCATTCAACACTAGATGCTATCTTTGATCCAAGGATCTTGACATACTTTGTAGATTATGACCACACACAATGACTAGCAATGTAGCTCTTGATCTGACAAAACACCCCAATGTGTCAGGTTTGGGATTTTTTACTCTTTTATGTAATTTCTCTGCTAGGAGGGGATATAAAATTTCAACACAAAACCACAGCAAAGTGTGGAGAAGGCAAGTCACTGATTTTAAGTTTGAATGGTTTGATGAACCAACCTGAAATGAATTGGCTTTTTAGTGATCAAGATCACCCAAACATGTAGTCTGAAACTAACCAAGATGACTCCAGACAAAATGCACTTCATTTCAAATGCTGTTCTCTCCCCACCCCAATGCAGTTCACAGTATTCCATGCTCTACCCATAACCAAGTCCAAGAGAAAGTGCCAATTAAATAAGACTCAGAAGCAGCAGCCTGCCATAAGCCATTCGTGCTACTTAGAGAATTTCACAACTCCTTCACTACCTCTCTTTCAAGGAATAGATGTGAAAGACTCCTGTCATTCTCAGTTTCTATGGGCTCTTGCCAAAATAACATCACCCTGATCCTTTGCAGCCAAAGACCAGGGACTTGGAATGATTCTAAACAAGATGATAGATACCCCCCAGGCCTCAATTACTCAGGGAGAAGACGACTGTAATGCACTCCCTCTTTCAGTGTTTTTGAGCTTATTCACCATTGCAGAAAAAAAAAATAAAAATCAAGTGCTAAGATGCTTTGCCACATTTCTCTGCAGCCATAATGGGTGTGTTACAGCATTATATAAAAATCCAAAGCATTTAATTGGTGTTCACAATTCAGACTACCTGTGACCTGCACTAAAAGGGGAATATAAATGCTGCAGTCACCAACACATGCTATCAACTTCTTACAGGTTCTAATAATTGGGAAAGAGACAGCACAATCAATATTCAAAAGATAAATTGGCTTGTGGCAGGTAAAAAGACAGTACTAAGTAAAAAAGCATGAAAGTAAAGATTTTACTTCAGTTTTAAGTTATTTTCTCTCATCTTTCAGAACGGACAAAGATTTCCAATAGATAAGAAACACAGGAGATGAACAGTTGCAATACAAATCTAAGAGACCCAAAAGAAGAAAAAAAATGAGGGAAAACCCCAAACCCACAACTTTTTTCTATATACTTCCACCTGCCATAAATCCAGGAAGCACTATTAAGTACACACCTTCATAGCAAGTGCAATTAAAGCCCCTTCTGTTGGCTTCCCCATTAACGTGTTGTTTCTAATCAAAGCATCATTGCACACGCAACCAGCCTAAGAGATGAAGGAGAGAAAACAGAACACAAGGTAAACTGCATACAAAGCTCTTGTACTACATCACCAATTCAAGCTCACCTCTCTGTGTCAAGATCTTACCTCAACAATTTTGCTAACAGATGGGTTGTTATAACCATGAATAACTTCACCATCGAGCATCACTTCACCAAACCTGTTATAACCTACTCCAGTAACCTGCAAGACAAAGGCACTGTGCAATGTAATGGTCAACAGGTTCATAAACTGGTTTAATCTCAGCTTTTTACTAGCAACTACAGAAAACTTTTTAAAGGCTATTCATAATAACTGATTTTATTCCATGTGAATGGATTCACCTACTCACCTTCTAATGTAGCAGGTGCTACATTAAGGAATAAAAACTCTGAGGACAAGAGACCTCAATGAAGTATATTAGAGACTGGGTTTTCTTTTAAATGTACTGATTTCATTCCTTTACATCAACAAATGCAGCATATGTTGTTTCCTTACAGTATTGGGCATGCTTTCCCTTTTCCTTCTTTGTTTTGCTTTCTATTTTTTCCCTCTTATTCTCCTTTACCCTGGTTAATAAATCCCCTCCCCCCCCCAAGGGAATGGAAGTATAGAGGAGAACCCTGCTGTCATCCAATAAGGAAAAAACTAAAAATTTTAAATAAAAACCCAAAAACATAATTGAACAACCTTTCAGCTGAGGCCTCACAGTAGTGTTAGAAACAGAAAAATTGTATTTTTAGTGAATGAAAACCAGGCATCCCACTAGGATCCTAAAAGAAAGTCTTCACGTCCACAGCACTCACAGCTAATTTATTTTACAGCCATTTCAAGGCCTCTTGGAAAGGAAAAAGAGCTGATTTGACCCAAATGCCAACAAATTGTGTTAATGGGGGGAAAAAAACCAACCAAAAACCCCCTCAAACACAACTGAGAGTTTTCCTACAGAATTCTAAGAACAGAAAAATAAATACCAGGTAATATAATAAATACCAGGGTATATAAAGAGCATAGGTAAATAACTGGAAAGAGTTAGAAAAAAAAGCCTGTATTTATGTTTACAGAAGTCAAAACCAAGACCCTCTGTTGACTGTAATGTGTTTTAAAAAAACCAAGCCAACTTTGATCAAGAAGAGTTTGAGAATTTAAGAACTTGTTTAAATCACTTTTAATGTGCACACCTTGCTGCTTTTCCACCTCTTTTGATCATTTACTTTGGTCTCTGCAACATCTCCCCAACCTCAACAACCTGTTTCACATCCTGCTCCTACTCCCAACTCCATCCATTATAAGAAACAAGCACGACTGTACATGCTCACTATGAAGAGTTCACACAATAAATTGTTCTTCAGCTAAAAGCTGGATATCCCTGGGTTAAATGTTTGTAACATGCACATTTTATTTTTATGCACCTCCAACAGCAAAATAGCCTCAACATTCTGTACTGAAGATAAACAAGATCTCTCAACTTGCCTCTCTACTGTATCTCAGCATCAAACCAAAAAAGGTCTTCTGTGACCAGAGAAGGCTTGGGCAACACAGTTTAAAGGGCACAGTACTAAATGAAGAACAGAAAGAGCTGGATGTTGAGGAAGAGGAGTTTGTTGCAACAAATTTAAATGATGCTTTACCTCAGTATACTCCATCATGCCTCAGCTGATACATTCAACGAGGTAAAAAGGAGAACTAAGTTCTAACAGAATCTCACTACATACCTCAGCATGCTGCCCATCTGAAGTAAAAATGTGAGTAACAGTCATTTCATTCTTTGTCAGAGTCCCAGTTTTATCTGAACAAATTACGTTGCAACAACCTGAAATAACCAATTAACATTTGTAAGATAATGCTGGTGTAGAAAAACTAACAAGAACAAAAGTAATCAAGACAAGCAAATTTCTAGAAACACTGCAGCTTTCTGAAAAACAAAATGAGATTTAAGACATCCACTTTCCAACTATCAATGAATAGCTGTACAAAGTTCTTCATAATTTTGTCCAATAAACCAGAAAAACGAATTAAAATCCCAAATTCACAACTCATCTGAAACACTTCCACTCACTACCTCTCCTTCATTTTATTTTCCACTGTATCTCAAACCACATTGCTGATATCTCAATTCCAAGTCCTGGTGAGGAGGAAAGCTAAGAGCCTGCTTCACAGCAGTCCTTATTTATCAAGAAGTGCAACATCTATCTAACACTAGCCACACCACTTTTGACACACAAGTGTGACTTCCTGCTAAAGCTGCAAATTTTAACAGAAAAGATTACAGAAATGTTAAGTTTGTATACACCTTTCTAACTCAGGAACAGAGTATGTTTTGAAAGTGTGTTGCAGTATCTTAACATTTTTAGGACATGATACCAGGAATTACAAAGCCAACAGAAAAACCTTGTTAGAAACTCTGCTAGAGGCATTGGAAAAGTGTTTCCAAATCTTCAAATGCAAAACTAAAATTCAAATGAAGCAGATTTAGCTTTGTATGTTTATTTTCTGTGCTTTACATGCTTCATGACTGAAACTGTATACAAAGTGTTTTAAAGCCTTTTTTTTAAATTAAGTTTTAATATGAGCAAAGTAACATCATGAAGGTGTATTATTATTACAAAGCTTTTTTTCTCATATTTAAACTTAGATTTGTTTCCAATTGAAAAGATCATTCCGACATTTACAAACAAAATTTAGTTTTAAAAATTATTTCATAAGTCTTCTTTAACAAGAACAATTTACAGCAAACAAGGATAAAGAGTACTCCATCCATCTAATCAGAGTTAAGAGAGACTATTATGGCATGCTACCAACTGACAGACTGTTTATTTCAGTTAAATAAAAAAGCAGTTAGAGAGCCCACAAAAAGATACACCTGAATTATAATTTCATAAAATGTATTCAATTTAGAAATGTTTTCAAGATACCACCACGTTGCAAGCAAAATAATATCATTTGCTTTATTTTAACCATTAGTCATTGACATTTGTATTGATTTCCTAATAGTATCTCCAAGTTAGTCTAGTCATACCTAAAGTTTCAACAATAGGCAGTTTTTTTACAATAGCCCGTTTCTTCACCATTCTCATCACACCCAGGGCCAGTGTCACTGTTACCACAATTGGGAGTCCTTCAGGGATTGCAGCTACAGCCAAACTGCAACAAAAATAAATAGACAACCTTCTAAGACAAGGTTTGCATATGAATGCACAGTAATGGTGCATTTACACTTCAGAACAACGTTTCTGTGGCTGTCCACTGAGGTTAAATTCAAAGGAAGCAGCTGCCATGTGAGTCTAGTCATACACAATTCATTGTAAGATACACAGAAGAGAGTAGCAAAATGCAACAGCTTAGGCATTTCTACTCATTACTTATGCAAAAGTATGAGGAAAAGTTGGGCAGAGGGGGGAAAAAAAAATAAATCAATTGCACATGCATTTTGCCTACAAAAAAATATTAATGAGGACTGTGCAAAAGCAGCCCAGACTGTGAAGAGCGAGTACAGTCAGCACTGAACAGAAGTGGGAAATGCAATCACTACTACTGAGCCACAGCTGTTATTTCCAGGTCACAATGTGGCAGAAGTGAAGTGCTGGAATGGCAGAGAAGGCCATTTTGAGGGAGGGAAAAAAAAAAAACAACCACCCAAAATGAGTACCGAACCAAAAAACTACATATAAACAATAGCAGTATAAACAAGACTACCTGTAAGTCATTACACAATGCTCAAAGATGCAGGTCCTAGTGCTTCCCCCTCCCCCAAAAGGGTAAACCTAGTCTGATTCTGTCATTTAAAGAAACATGCCTGTCCATGTAATTATCAGCTTTAAGAATACAGAGTTATGTCATCTAAATTCAGCGTTACTCTCAGCAGGTAACACCCTGGGATTAAGTTTCCAGAGCATGCTAGAAAGCGAGTTGATGAACTGGGTAACACAAGGCTTGTAGTAACTTAGTTTTGTATGTGTCACTTAGAAAATTACATTTTCCTTATTTATTCAGAGACAGAAATTTAAATTGTACAGCTCTATCATCTGCTTGCAGATGTTATACAAGCCACCATAAAAATGCAGTTTGAGACTGACAAGAACATCCCACATCATTAGAAACGAGTATGAATTTGCTTTCTCACAGCACAAAGTCTCTCTTCATTTTGAATTACTTATGTGAACTGTAAAGCAGAGCCCATATACAAGCATGTTATAATACACATTACTAACTTTCTGACACTTGCTGTAATGCACAAAGTACACCATTTAAAACCAAGAATCTTACCTCACACCGATTGTGAACATATCAAGTATATGCTTCCCTTGCAACCAGCCAACCAGCATAATAACTCCTATAAAGAAACAGGATAAATATGAAACCAACACATACTGTAGCCTTATGGGGAAAAGGAAAAGAGCTGAAATAGCCAAAACCAAGCTTATCAATTGTTCTCCTATAAAAACCTGTTGCTTCTTTTACTGTGAAGCATGAACCTGTTAGTACTGAAGACAGTTTCTGCCAGCCAAGTTGCCCTATCACGCCAGCAGCGATAAACTCACACACACCTTGAATCAGAACACCACACAGGGTGCAACATAAAAGGAAGCATTTAGAGGACAAAAAGTAGAGTCAAAAAAGTATGTTTGCAGGAATAAGCAAGGAAACACCCTTATGGTGGAAGTTATGTTGCATTAGTAATCCTCATATTAGTGCCATCAACTCAACGTGACCAATAAATCATGGAGTCAAGATATTTAAAGGGAGATCAAGCCCTTCCAGTTCCCCAAGTCTACGTGTTAGTTTCAGCTATATAATAACTTGTAATTCTTTTACCTAAATTCTCTTACCTATTATACCGAAGGAATACAAGGAAAGCTGTTTTCCTAAGAGATCCATGCTCTTCTGCAGAGGTGTCTTTGGAGCCTTGATGAATAGTAAACATGAGGCAGTTAACAAGCACAGGTTAAAAAGCATGAACTGTATCACATACTGCTTCAGATGGGCAAATTTCCAGACACTGTCAGCGAACAAGACACAGTTATGCTCTATGTTTCCATAGGTTCACCCTGTGAAAACAGACTACCCTGATCCATTCTCCTGTAGAATTCAAGAAGATTCAAGAACACTTCACTGAAATGAAATATTTATTAGAACAATTCTTGGGGAGCTTTGCAATGTCTACAGCAAACCTAATACAAAAGGTCATACTGAGGATATTATTAATAAATAAATCTTGCTGACTAAAATCCTCTGCACTTCTTCCAAAACCAAAACACTCTCGGTAAGAATAAAACAGACGTTCCAACACAGAGGCATTACAGCCTGGAAAGTAAATTATATACCAAAAGGAATTTGTTAATCACCTGTAGAACATTCAATTTAGTCAAACAGAAAGCTATGGAAATGTTTAGACAATCTAGGGGGGTTAAAAATAAAGAGACAAAAATGAGGAAGGGAGATTAAAAAAAAACCAACAAATCCCAACCACACCAAAAGATCACACAAACCCCCAAGAAAGTAGATTTTTACATGGAATGCCAGTAAACTTGTGGGTTTACTAATAACATTGTTGGTGTACAGTGTTCACATAGGGGATTTTTCTTGGTTGTTGGGTGGGGGGGGGGGGCCCGTTAATAATTAACGCTCATTACAATACAAACTAAACGGTAGTGAATGGATATTGTATTTTCTTCACATATGCATTAAAATGGATTTCCCTTTGATGACTGGACTGCAGTATTCCCTGTAAAACTGTTGTAAGGCACTGCAACTAACAACACAAGGTCAGTGATGTACTCCTGGCTGACATATTTCATGCCCTTATTTGATGCTTTGGCAGATTTCAAATATATATATGTAGAAAATAACTCCTGCCTATATTATGCCTGATCATGTCCTGACAGCTGGAGAAAGACTGTCTCCTTGTGATTCCACACTGCTCAGACAGCCAGAGAAGAAGCTACACAAGACCCTGGATACACAAAGCACTCAAGAGTCTGAATGACTATGTGGATAAAGAAACATCACTGTGAGGTTCTGGTATAGAAGAGTCAAAGGGAGCTCATAAAAAGTTAAGGTGGAGATCATGGAGTAGCAGAAGAAACACTGATACATAAAACATAGTCCTGTGCACACAGCACACAGATCTGCACAAATGTAGTTCCATTTAAAAAAATAATACATTTCCACAACTTGCAGTGAGATTTGTTCCACTGAACACATTCAGGATTTTATTTCCACAGTTAATATTTTTAGGTCAGCTATGGATATTCTGTTGCTCTGAATTCAATTACTACTTTCATGTTCAAGAGCTAAGATTTGTTCCACTAGAGGTAAGAAAGCTATTAAAAGCAATGCAATTAAGTTTAACTAAGTTCCTATGGAAAAAAAAAATCAAAGTTCTGATTAGAGACACACACACAATATCTATCTTTGTTTCCAAATATTTGCTCTTACCTCTTCTGCTTGCATCATTTTGAAAACCTCCCCAAATTCAGAATTTTCTCCTGTTCCAATAACTATCCCCTAAGAAAAAATACAAAGCAGATTAAAAATCTGAAGTTTGAGTCTAATGTTAGCTCTTGACAGCTTTCACAAAAATATTTAGCCTGCTCCAATTCTGTTAGCTTTGTTTACAAAATTAATTCTTGGCACAAGTGGGAAATATTTTTGCTAAAAAACATTTTGCCTCCATGAAACAAACTGCTGTTCTGTGCACTACTGAGGTAACTACCAGTAACAAAACTGAAACAGGGTTAACCCCTATCTAACACTAGTAAAAACGGTATTTTCAGTTGTAGATTTTCAAACCTGTGAACATATTTCTAGAAGCAAAATACCATATCCTAAACAGAAGTGTTTCACATCATCTGCTCCCTAAAGATCTGAGCTTTCCTTGCCCTAGGATTAGTTTTCTTTTTCAACTGCTGTCTGCAAAAGCAGAAAACTCAAAATATGTAAGCCTGTACTAATAATGATTTTACCTTTGCCTTTCCACATCTGACCAATGTACCCATGAAAGCAATGTTGCTCCTAGAAGTAAGGTCTCCGTTGGTTGCTGCTGGCTGAGGAACTGTAGATTTAGAGCAAGGAGCTGTCTCACCTGTGAGACTGGATTCATCAATAGAAAGGTCCACAGCCTTTGAAAACAAAATGCATGGACTGGGTAAAAAGCATAGCAATCTTTTGTAAGTAGCTGGAAGCGTTAACAGATGTTTTTTCAATTCTGACCATTAAAAATACATCCAGTTTGTTCATATGCTAAGAATCCACGTTAATATCAACCATATTTTAAGGCTCAACAAAGCAACAAACACTCCTACAGAATACTGCAGAGCTGTGAAACCCTCTCACTTTGTTAGCATGTGGGGGCAGTTAAGGAAAGGGTAAAAATGAATTCTGTATTAATCAGCTAACAGATGAGGAAAATAAAACTTGTCTTCTAGAAATAGAATCCAAAACAAAAAATAACTTCAAATATAAATTGAAGAAAAATGTCTTCCCTCAACTGAAAAAATTCTTACATGCTAATCTACTGATGTTAACACCCCTTGAAAAGAGCCAAAGCCTGATTCATAAAATCCTTTTGAAAAAATTTAATGTTTGCATTATTAAAAAGTATAAAGCCACTATTTGTGGCCATACCATTAAATTTCAAGATAACCTTCTCAAGGACAGTATTAAAGGATGCTTAATATAACTCAGCTGCCAAATTTCTTTCAAAGGCTATCACCTAGCCTATGTAAGAGTAAATAGGAATCAGTTACACTGCACTCACTACCACCACGCAACAGCAGATCAGGATTCAAGTTTGGGGGTTTTTTGGTGTTTTGGTTTGTGGCATAACTGATGCATTTCAGTTCTAGCTGGACAACAAAATGAACACAGACTACTAGATCAAAAATAATTTAGTCAATGTTAAAAGAGGATAGTACCTTTACTAAAGTGCTTTCTGATCAGTCAAATCCCTCTAATTCCTGCTATTCTCTCAAAGAGTTACCAGTGTAGTACCCACTTTTAAAAGATGGATGCTGTATTGATAAAGGAAAAGGGACACTTGTCAAAAACTGCCAGGAATCTTTCAACATCATAAAGAATGATGAACTCCAGATAGTTCCAGAGTAATTCTGTATTTGTGATTTATTCCTCAGACTCCAAGCTGAAATGGGATGAAGATGCCACTTTGCTACTGTTACCGATTTAGCTACAAGCTCTGAAACTTTTATTGTCACTATCAAAAAAAGCCTGTGTTCAAAGCCCACACTGCTGTAGGTATGTTAGCTCTTCGTGAAACATTCTGGCTTTAGAGAAGATAACCATAAAACTTGACTCATTAGCATAGAGAAAACTGAAGACAGAAAAGGTCTTTTGGAAAACAAGACTGCCCCCACGAGATTAGGCCAGTGAAGAAACCTCTTCTCACATATATGAAAGGCTTCAGAAAGTAAACAGTGCCTAATTACCATTTCATTTCAACCATTTTCTAGGACAGCATCAATCAGAATATGCTGCAGAGACCTAACTCTTTATCTGAAAGGATCATCTCCAATTGATTTATTTTAAAACCATCACCCTGTAACAACACCCAGTAGAGACAAGATGAAAATAAGATGACATGCTTTTATTTTCAAATTACCTGCAACAGTAGTTGTGATAAAAAACAGCACAAATTTTCATGTGGCTTAGGGCTACAGAGTGCTGAGAAACTTCTAATTCCCTTTCTCCTTTTTTTTTTTTGTAAGAGGTCCAAGAATGCTACTATCATTGCCACAGCACACTACCAGGTTATGAGCAATAAAGATGCTGCTGCTGCAGCAGTTTCATACCAATGCAGAGACTATAAAATTGCTGAGGGAAGGAGAAAGAGTCTGCAGTCACACAAACTCACTCAAGTACTAACTCCATTGCAGGGGCCAGCAACAGATGATGCAGACAAATCTCTCAAGAGCACCACAAATTTGCCTCAGAAACTAACTCATTTAGCTAGCTTTGTCTATGAAATGAGTACTGATTAATCCAGTATCAGCCATGGATATAGTGGATACTCATCCGGAAATGATGTCAACATGATAGCCCAGATTACTGGGCAATCTGAGGGTGCCCAAACTGTAACATGACATATTCAACCAAAACAAAAAAGACTAACATAGATACAATCCATTTTTACAGAATCTGCAAGTACTATTACAGTGCTATTGCTTCAACTCAAGCACTTCCAGCCATGGTTATATTACAAATTAAATATTTATCAAACCAGAAGATTAAACATGCACTGATTAAAAAGTGTCTGAGAGAAAAGACTACACTGGCACAGTTTCACAATGCTTTAAGAATTCCATTATCAGAGAACCTAGACCCTAAATATTAGTGCAAATCAAGACTCAAAGTCACCTGCAAACAGCTGTCAAAATATCTTGTAATTCAGAATGAAAATAAACATTTTACAATTTAACATTGAGGAAAGTACTGAACTAGAATTTTCAAGAATGCATGACTACATTAAAATTGGAAAATTCTTTACTCTCATGTTCTGTGACAGGAAGCTACCTATACTGTTAAGAATGCACAGTTACACTAGGAAACTGATTAATTCAAGGTATCTGCAAAACAGTTGTGAATTCTAACTGTAACACTTACTGCACTTCAGTATTTAGTGACTGCCTTTACTTCCCCTCTGTCCCACAAAAACAAAAGTTACTAAATATTAAAGAAATATTAGGTATATACCTCAAATAATCGTAGATCAGCCGGCACTCTGTCTCCAACTGACAGGCAGACTGTATCACCTGGGACTAAATCTCTTGCAAGTGTGTGTTCCACCCTACCTTCTCGTACACTGTAGGTAAAAACATGAAGACCAGTTAAGAATGTCTTTGGAATTTTGTCTGAGAACAGCATCACACTGACTATACACTGCAATGCTACCCGTTTCAGCAAAAGATTATTTCTAATTTGCTGCTTGTTTCTTAGAAGTTACACATTAGTCCCTCTGTTCCTGAACAGCTTCCTGCATGAAGGAAGTTCCTTAATAACTTCCTGCATGCAACTACCAAGGGAGAAATCCAGTTCCTGAGATGACCCGCTCACCACATCCGACATGCATCCGGTACAGTCTGAAGAACGAAGAGCATCTCTCCAGAGGCTTAATTCCCCAGTACTAGTTACTTGGCTACAAGTCCCACTGCTCAGGCTATGTGCTGGGTGCCAGAACAGAGGCTGTGTTAGAAACAGATTCTTTTTTTTTCCTGTAACTTAGGGGTATTCTTAAAGTGTGTCACCATTCTAGTCTAGGTGATCCCACTCTGGCAGGGGGGTTGGGCTAGATGATCTTTCAAGGTCCCTTCCAACTCCTTACATACTGTGATCAGTAACATCATTTGAAGCGTTCAGAAGGGCAACAACGTGGACTAATTTTTAGGCTCACTAAACAGTCTTTAAAGTGAGCAAAAGCAAAACATTCTATGTCAGCGTAAGAGCTTGATACAAAATAAGTTCAGAAAAGTCTTTTTCATTTACTCTTTCCAGATTAAACTTAACATCACCCATCTAGGACTGAAAGGACACACACAATTACATACCAATGGCATTCTGGAGGCACAAGTTTACTAAGTTCTTCAAGAGATTTTTCTGATCTGTACTCCTGCAGAGACATTTTTTTTCAAAACTTGCAGGCAATATTTTTAAAGCAGGCAAAAGTTAAACAAGACACATTCACATGTACTGAAATTTGCTGTATGAGTAAAGTTGTATTAAAGTAATCTTCCAAACAATCAGATAACTGATGCCCTTCAACAGTTCTATATAAGACACTTTAAAGAGTACTTGAATAGAAGCACCTGGAATAAACAGTGTTGAAGCACTTTTTAACTACATATAAGGGATTTGAAAATGGTTTCAATTTTGTACAGAGATTTTACAAAAATAACAAAAAAAGCCATTTAAAAATCCATTCTGTACATACTCAGCTTTACTCAACCTGCATTTAAACCAAAATAAAATACCCATCCAGATGCATAAATATCAAGATAGTTAAAAGCAGGACCAATCACTCAGGAAAAGTGAGAGATTTTTTTACTCAACCACTCACTGCACAATGCAGAGACAACTACTTCAGTCTCACAAACACAGGAGTTTACATAAAAATGGTAATTCTATTTGGACAACAGCTGTCTCACCTGAACGAAGGCAACCGTAACAACAATGAGTATTGCCTGCAGGAAAACAAAAGGGAGTAAGATGTAAGAATTCCAAATGGCCATGAAAGGGAGAGAAGGTATTCAGATTTGCTCAGCCAGAGTTGTTACTACATATCAACAATAAGATCTGGAAATAAACTTTCCCACACTCAAAAAAAAAATCACTCAGCATCCCTTGGGTCTGCTATAAAGGTGATGCCTTTATCTATTTGCATCTATCCAGGTGTTATCTAAGAATTCAATAGCATCATTAGAATAAAAAGAAGATTAATAACTGGCTAGCAGTTGTGAAGAAGAAAACTTTGGCCTTTCTAAACTGGGAGCAAGAGACAGCAGTGGAGAGAGATCCACAACAAGCAGAAGAATTGGTCTGAAGGAAGTGAGAGTGGCTTTGTGCACAGAACAAAGGTCAAAGGAATGACGTGTTAGCTGCTACAGAGCATCACAGTGAGGCATCATTCAAACAGACGATAGGTTGGCTATGAGTTGATGATTGCTGGCTCATAGCCAGCCTTTGTGCCCTGGTGGTTAAGAGAGCCAATGGGATCCTGGGGTGCATCCGGAGGAGTGTGGCCAGCAGGTCAAAGGAGGTGATCCTCCCCCTCTACTCTGCCCTGGTCAGGCCCCACCTGGAGTATTGTGTCCAGTTCTGGGCTCCCTGGTATAAAAAGGACAGGGATCTCCTGGAGAGAGTCCAGAGAAGGGCTACGAAGATGATTAGGGGCCTGGAACATCTCCCCTATGAGGAAAGGCTGAGAGAGCTGGGGCTGTTCAGCCTGGAGAAAAGAAGTCTGAGGGGGGACCTAATCAATGTTTATAAATATCTTAAGCATGGGGTGCAGGGGGAATTGGCCAGCCCCTTTTCTGTGGTCTGTGGAGACAGGACAAGGGGCAATGGCTGTAAGCTGGAGCACAGGAAGTTCCACACCAACATGCGGAGGAACTTTTTCCCAGTGAGGGTGCCAGAGCCCTGGGACAGGCTGCCCAGGGTGGTGGAGTCTCCTTCCCTGGAGATATTCAAGACCCATCCGGACGCCTGTCTGTGCAGTATGAGCTAGGGAGCTGCTTTGGCAGGGGGGTTGGACCCGATGGTCTCTCGAGGTCCCTTCCAACCCCTACAATTCTGTGATTCTGTGAAATAACCAGATAACAGAAAGACTAAGAATAAACTGAAGGCTAGAGATAAGGTAGCAAGCTGAAGAACAGGTCTGAAGCCATAAATGAGATTAGACTCAAACTCTACCCAAGACTCGCAAGGAATGAGACAGGATGCTGAGTACACCCCAAACAGCCAAGATACCAGAGATCCCAAACAAAAACAAAGTGGTTTTGGGGGTTTTGGGGTTTTTTTTGTTGCTTGCTTGTCTTTTAAAAAAGGCTCATTAATAATAATCCAAGATGAGTACTGCAGCTTCAATAGCAAGCCTTTCTATTCCCTCATATCACACACAATTCTTCTGGGCACACTTCACCATGAAAATCATAGGGGCTTGTGAGCATGTGATGTGAAAGCAAGCTAATGAATGAAATCTATTACAGGAAATAACAAAGATCAATTTTGTGCAAAGTAAATATTAACACACTCTCAAATTGAGTTTTGTTACATTAACTGAATTCATTACTCAGATAGAGTTGTTACACTGAGTTCTTACAGAGCCATAACACAACATCCATTAGTGAATATTTAAAGTCCATATTCTCACTAACTAATCAAGATACCACTGTTTTGCAAGAGAAAACCTTTCTTGATCTCTTCACTAAATCAAAGATGAATCCAGTAAATTTGTCTGCTTTTTCATACTAACATTAGCCTCACCAAATGAATATTAGTAAATAACTATAGTTCTAGCTGTATTACTATAATTATATATAGTCATTGTCTAGTGGAGCGTGTCCCTGCCCATGCAGAGGGTTGGAACAAGATGATCTTTAATGTCCCTTCCAACCCAAACCAGGTTGTAGCACAGAATACAGAAATCAATACTCCCTTATACCAACTGCCCTGTTCTCAAGAGGATTAGGAAAGAGACTTAAGGGCACTAGCCAAGGGAAAAAAATAAGAATCATCCATGAGGTAATTCAACTTTCACCACAGTAATTGAATACTTTTCATACTACAATATTTTACCTAAATTCAATCTGTGTTTACAAAAACAGACCACCCCAAACTAACACTACACTCAGGCATAAACTTGAACGCTTTTCCTTAAAGAAGCCATCTATCTTCAGAAGAAAACTATTCTTTCTAGAGGACTACAGGGGATAGGAGCAAACCTCCAAAACCTACGAAAGTAAAACTCAACATCAAGAGTGCAGAGGTCAGCAAAGACAAATAAACAGCTAGCACTTGGCTCTGATCATATAGAAATCCTGATTTTCAGTTATCACCTATCATGCCAGAAAGGTCAAAGAAATTGTTTTACTCACTATTTAGCATCTATTCAAGAACAACCTTCTACAAAAATTATTCCAGCTCTCTGCCCTCTACTATTTCTAGAGTTCAGATTACATTTCTTTTTCATGTTTTAAAAGACTAAGTCTGCTTACATGGGATTAAATTTGAAAATAAAGCCTAATTTTTGGATTAAAAATTACTCAGAAAGCACAAAAAATTGCTCCTCTGAACAAATGCCTAAAGATAGGTGTAAAGAAAGAGTAAAGATGCAGCTAGTTAATTTTTTGTTGGTATTTTCATATGTACTACTCCTATCAGTTAAGAAAAAAAAATCCAGTCACAAATTTGGCAGATTAAGTGACAGTATACAGATCAAATCCATTAATTAGAATCAAGTGATCCCATCCCACATTGAGGCTTCACATGATGTTCAAAGTACATGTGGTCACACATTCTGAAGAACTCTCAAAGAAGATAAAATTTCAGCTCCTTACCACAGTGATACTGACAGCATCATCAAACTGATGCATTAAAACACTGATGACTGCAGATGCCAGGAGAAGCATAATAAGGGGATTTTTAAACTGAAATGAAACAGAACAGTAATTCAGCAATACTCTTGACAGAAAGACCATTTTACCTACCCCTCAATGCACATCTGACCTATTTTTGAAATGTATTATTCTATAATTAAAGTATTTCTAACCTAATAGTGCAAACAAAATCTGGCTTTCTATAGCTCAGATTTTACTTCAGGGCATTGGAGTGTACTCAATACAAACAGGAGAAAACAGTTTCTTACATTTCTTGAGTCACATTTTTAAGACAAAAAGAATAATCTCCTATATTTCTTTAAACACACAAAGCCTGAAATGTATGCAAAATGTCTTTGAGGAAACAGGCTGATTCTGTTCCCAGAAACTGATCTCTATCAAGACAAAAAAAACCATTTCCTAATTTCAATTCATTTTACAAGATACAAGGTTTCCTTTTAGACCATATGCTTTCTTCAGCTAAGACTAAAATAATAAAAGATATTGCTTCTACATGACAGCTTGTTGCTAGTGTGGTGTTTTATTTTTTTGAGAAACACTACAAAAAAGAACATTCCTATAATTCAAGTGAAGAACATACTAAAAGCACAGGATGAGCACACCCAAAGCAAATACATATCTTAATAAATCCTACCTAAAATAGACTTGGGTAACATGCTTCAGAAGCATTCTGATGCATCTGACTAATTTGACACCACACATGGGAAAATAAAGCATTAATGCCAGAGGACAGCTAGTATGTGATGTTCCCACTGCTGTCATCTGCAGAGCACTGAGAGTCTTATTAGTCACTCCCAAGTAAAACAGTTTCTCTAGAATTAACCCTCTACTACCTCTGGGTTTACTCCAGAACTTAACTGCCCTGCTGCTCAAAGTGCTGGAAACATTGACCAAAACATTTAACATTGCAAATCCATTAGAAATATCTTCTGTGTGAAAAGCTGCTGTAAATACTTTGTGTAGCCAGGTGGAAGTAGAGACACTTCTATACCATTTTGAGAGGCTGCACAGGCTCATATATATCTATAGTGATATACAGATATACACACCCTTAAAATTAATCACACCAATGGTGAGGAGGCAGGGTGGAAATTGTGTTTGACTTCTGTCAGTTCTGCTTAACACCAGCATCAAGGCTGGCCCCACCCTCACATCAAAGGTGCTGGTTTTGCCTCTTCAAATTTTCCTTGGCTACTGAGGTATTCATACTTCATGTTCTATTTAAATGTTTACCAGTCATATACATGCATGTCTGACTTTAGTGAGATTTACGATCAAGTCTTTGCCTCCAGGCAAAAAGTGCTTCTCCACCCCTCAGGCTAGTTATGAATGGCACCCATTGGCTAATTATGAACATACATTCAAGAACAAATCTTGTTAGTTAAAAACACTGGCATAGTAAATTAGAAATTATAGAAGCTGCAGTTTCCTATTCTACTAGAGCTTCCCCACTTTTATCAGAATATATTCACACACACAAGACCCAATTAATAAAGAGCAAAACTACAGACAAACATTAAAAACCAAAAAGGACAAAAATTTTAACCTGGGAAATGTATTTCTTCCACAGTGGCTCATCTTCACTAATATCAAACTCATTCCATCCATGGAATGCCCGTCGATGACAAACTTCACAGTTTTTTAAGCCATTTTGAAGATTAGCCTATTAAAAGATGCAAAGAGTAACACAGTCAGCAGTTACACTGATAAACTAGACTTCCAAATAAATTTGAACACCAAAACATATAGCCTTAGATTATAAAAAATTTGGCCAGCATCAGAAAGACAAGCTTGGTCCTAAGGCTGGTATGACAGTAAGAGCTAACAAACCGCTATTTTAAAACTCAGTTTGGCAGTGCTTAAGAGTACTTCAACAAAAGATTCACTGGGGAACTACAGAAGCAGATGCTGTTTCCACATCTCTAAATGATTGTTGATCTTCTCCACAGAAAACTCTCCAGCAAAACCTACTGTGGACATGGTTCAGACTGTTGAGGATTATGTCAGGAGTTCAGCTACACAGCCAAACACCACAGCAATAGCTTCCAAGTCTTGAGTTGTCAGTGACCAACATTTATCATGGTGTACTCCTCAAGCAGTCAAGCATACAGAGAATGAAACAAGACCTTCTATCACTGACATTAACCCAGACTGAACAGTTCATAAATCTGTCAGTGGGTAGCTTTCTCAAACCTGTTCTTCCACTTGAAAAGGAGGCTGCTGAAATAAATTAAAGACATTAAGGATTCCTTAGAGAAATGGAAGCAATAGCTATAAAAAAACAGACCCAAATTTTATAGGAGGATTGACTGTAGGAGTTTTATTAATAAAAAGCAATTTTCAAAGCATACAGTAATCTGATCATTTTCAAGTTGAATCCCATCCCCTCTCCAAAGCCATGATTTTTTTGACAATGCTAGACATTAGAGCATTTCAAGTAACAACTTAAAAGGCAACATGCTTTTAGAAGTAGACAATAGTTACTATCAAACTGCACAATAATGCACAGACTTAGAGTAACAAGATCTGTCCTCAAGAAATATCAAAACTTACTGTTTGGTAACATCAGTCCATTCTTAAAAGATGCAAAAACCACTTACTTGCAGAATGCTTGCAACTTCATCAACTGGCAATTCACTTGCTTTTTTTGAAGACAGTACAGGAATCATTGTCTCATTGTCACCATCAGGGATTTTTTGAAGACGTGCAACCTAAGAAACAAAAACAAAGTCTGAAGGAGAGGGAAGCACTAATATTTCATTTCAAACAACATAGAACAATAGAGTATTAACCCCCTTAAAAGGCAGGGTTTTTTATAACCATATGCATTTAAAAAACAAAACAAAAAAAGAAAATCTACAATTCAGCTTATTTTCATGCAGTACCATCTGCAATAACAAAACACTAGACATGCAACTGAGAAAACTAATTTCTGTAGCAACGTGCTAAGTGATGACAAAGATCTTAACAGTTAAATATCTTTAAAATTCCTTTGCTCGGTATCATCTATGTCTGGGCAGAAAGTAATCACTCCAGATAAATTTCACTGCAGATAAATTTCACTCCCTGCCCCTTTCTACTCATATTAAAGAGGGTGGTCTAAGCAGGCCTAGTTACAGTGTCTTGTACACAAAGGAAGGAGAAGGAATAGAAAGCCTCCAACAAGAGCAGATGCAAGTGAAGACAGAAAACTAGACTACAGTACAAAGGCTTCAAGTCAATGCTATAAAAAGTAACGTTTCCCTGCAATTTTAGTGATGTGCAGAACAGAGCAATAGTAACATTGATTGCACAGCTCACTGCTACTTTGGTATTTAATGAAGCTTTACAGTTTCCAAATTCTTGTTTATTAAATGAGAAGCTGAAGGGACTCCTCCTTTTCTTGCTACCCTACTGCACCCACAATAGGTATCTTATCCATCCTGGTGCAGACACAACCCCCCTCCGCAAGCTGGAAGATACCTGCCACTCAAGCATGCCCACCATCAATATGTTTTTCCCCATCATACTTGCACAGAATTTGAATAGGTAGTTTTATGCTTTTATATGAGGCAGTAAGTATTTTTTTAATTTCCTCTGTGGATGCTGAGACTTAAAATATATGATAAAGTACTTCAAGATGGCAATATATTAAGAGATTCTAGTATTTTCAGGCCCTGAAAAGGTATGACTATCTTCATTTTCTGTACTGCATACTGTTTGCCACGTACTCAAGCTGATAGCTGAGATAAATTCGACACAGTATTTGTTCTCCTAGCTCCTTACCTAAGTAAGCTTAACAGTCTATCCCAGAGACCCAAGGGACCAGTGAACAAAGGTGAAAGTGCTAGAGTTGGAAGTCACATGCTTTCAATTGCAAGAGAAACCGTTGGAAACTCTACACTTGCCATGTAGTTCCTAGTGAAAGTGTAAACCAACAGGACTTGCTCCTTCACTGTAATCCTATGAAAGCAGGCCTAGAGACCAAGATGAGAAATAAGGTGATACAGGGCCCCGGCTTGAGCTCTTGGGCAGGGGTGAAAGAACTGCACCTTAACCATGTGTTCACTAGTCTCCAAAAAGGGGGAACCCATTGGACCCACTCAGCTTTCTGCAGCCTGAAGCCAGTGTGACTGAGCAGCTGGGCTGCTGAAGTGCAGCTCAGCCAGGGCCAAGAAGGGAAGCTCAGCTACGCTCTGCCGCACCTCCACTTCAGTTCCCATATTTCATCCCACTCATGAGCTTTGCTCTGTTCTTTACTATTCTTTCTCTGATGCATTCATGCAGAGGCCAGAATTGGAAAGCCTGTAGCCAGGTTTTTAGAGTATTACAAGATATGCAAATTAAATACACTTTAGTACTGGATAGGTACTACTTATTTAAACCTTATATATATATATACACACTGGTTTATGTATAAACACTTCCTTTAAAATTATGATGAATACACATTATTTTATAATATATATAGTTACAAAAATTATCTAGTGAGTTATTTCCAAATACTCTTGCACACTTCAAACTAGGCAAGAAATTGAGTTAAGAAATGCTTCAGCCACAGTTCAACAAGAGATTATACTCTCTCAATATGTTTAAAGTATTTTAAAAGAACGATTACTTTCACCATCAGAAGAAAAACAGCATCATGAGGATAATTCTGTTCATTACAAGGGGTCTTTTTACAAGACACTAGGCTATCAAGCCCAAATATCAACAAGGCTACACTGTTCTGGACTGGAGGAACAAATATTTAAGGCTTCTCATAGAACACAGGATCATAAAATTCCCTCTACAAAAAGAGAGCTATTATTAAAGCAACTTAAGCTGACCACAAGGGTAGCAGAATGACAGATATTTCAGTTAGGAAGAATGCAGACATTATGACCCCAAGTCTTACAAAATACTCTTCAGTATATGCAAGTTCGTTTCCCTACAACTTCATCACAGGACATGATGCATCATCATGATAACTCAGTCCTCCATTCAGACAAAACAATCTTTGGTTAAGTGTTCCATCACTTTTACCAGTATCCATGAAGCACCTGATGCTCATAAAATTCAATCCCCAGGAAAAAACAGTTTCATTCTGTCCTGGTACTGGCCAGGCCAGAGTCAACCTCAATAGGGGGCTTGAAGAGCTGGGGTAGTGGTAGAGCATAGGACTCTTAATCCTAGCCTTGAGTTGGGCACTGAGACAAGGACTGTTGTTGTCCTTAAGCTGCACCAGTCACCTCTCTCCAACCAGCCCCTTTTATGGGGAAGTGATGTCAAGTGGTGTGGGAAACAGCCCAGGCTAACTCAGCTCACATGTGTTGGCTGCTTGAGGAGGTTAATTCTGGCCTGGACAGAACCAGGACACATTCAAATTGACCTATTTTGCAATTAAGAACACACCACCTACACATCCAAACAAGTATTAAATTAAATCAGTTCTTAGAAAACTGCCACTGGAAATGATGACTTTTCATACTTTAAATTAAATTTAAAAGTATATACTTAATTTTCTTTGGCTTTTAACCTTACTTCTGTTTCAGCATTCTTGGACCACACATTCATCTAAGCCAAACAGTCACACAGAATTTTGCCACACTTCCCCCTGTCTGATAAAACACCCTAATGAATTACTAACTCGTGATCTTTTCTTTAAGGTTTCCCCATCCAAAGTATTAGGTTTTAATCTCGATTGAAAATAGATACCACATTTATGGTATTAGCTACCAAACACCAGTTAAGGGATGAAAACCATTAAGCCTAAGTGCTGTTTCAAAACAAACCCACAAACATATGACTTTGACCAAGATGACTTCACATTCTCAACAAAAATGCTGAGTATTCAAGCTTTCCCAGGAAGAGTAGGCAGAAACAAACTGATAGCATTACAAATGTTAGTGCCAAGAAAAAAATCTCCCTAAACCAACTGAGGTGGCTGCTAAACACAAATAACAATTTCCAGAGAAGATACGTAGCTGATCATTTCCCTCATATTATCAATTAGGACTTTAGAAAATCTAACAACAAGCTTTTTAAGGATATTTTTAAAAGTTAAATATCCTTAAACAGAAATATTGAAGTACTCAGAGATCAGTCTCTTCTAGATAAATCTTCATTAGTGCAGAATTGTGCTACAACGCTTATTTAGACACCCTTTTTGTGACATTCAAAAAGCCATTGATTTTGAATGTTTCATTCATACTGGCTCCCATTTTTAAGAAGAACACTGCACTGTGCACAGTGGGGGGGGAAAAAAAATCTACAGAGAAAATCTGTATAGGATTAAAAAAGCCAAAGGCTCAGAAGGTCTTTTTACAGGCAGACCCTTTCTCTAGAGAAAAGTTACATATCATAAGATAATTCTAGATGGATCCTCATCCAAATTCTGATAAACCTCTACAATGTGTGTGATTAAACTACACTTGTAGTTCACAAAAGAACAGTTACACACCTACCACTTTAAACCCAGTTAAATTTAATTGCTTAACCAATGCAAAACTGATCACTGTTCCCTCCATCACCACCTTCCAAAATATGAAGTGGGTGACACTAACTGATTCAGGTCCAAAAATAATAGTTGGAAAAAGTACTTGCCATCTGCTGGAACACACAATAACTATACTCAAGTAAATAATTTCACCTTTCCTATGCATTTACTTCCACAAAAGAGAAAGGCTATTTATTGAAGACAGTCAGCAAGTACTCCACAGCCCTTTGTGCTGCTGCCCAGATCTACACACTGGAGATCCGGGTTTCTGCAACGCCTTCTAGCACATCCAACAGAAGCTATCCCCAAACTCACAGTGTTCTATATTGAAGGAGTCAACCCATATAGATGTCTTCCCATCCTATGCAGCAATTAATTTTCAAACAGCTATCAGCTCATACCTTAAAAGACTCGAGTACTTCATTGCAGGCCAAGTTTTTAGATGCATAATTTGGCTATGAAATGATACTGACCTATGCTGCTGTATCAGATAGGCAGCATGTACATGACCGCAGAAGCTTTAGGAACTCTGACTACAGCTTCCCATTCCCTGCTTGCAGCTAGCTCTACCAAGAAACAAAGCAGCAGGATAAAAATAAATAGCTGCCTCTGGAAGGCCTTTCCTTGGACCACTTCCAATGTACACACTACCACTTCTAGAGCAAGACGCACGCATCAATCATATGACCACAGAACTGTGACCAAAGTATGCTGATCAAAATCAATACAAATTAGTCTGGAAGGCTTACACTACCAGAACTGCAGAGTTCCATTTTGTTTTCCCTAAAGAAAAATCTAGTTAGCCAGTGACAGCAATGTGTTACTGTTTCTTCTTCCTCATACCCGACAAAACTCTGCCTACCCTCTTTCTACCATGACCAACACCAACTACAACCAACCTGCCTCTACCTTTCTTTTTCTCAGTGTAGCAGGAACAGTACGTTATCAGTCAGCAGGGGCCACTGACATTGAGATAATTCACATTTATGTTTTAAAGGGAAATTTTAGCTCTACTTCCTCAGAGAATGCAAATGGCAGGACCTACATTCACTGAGCACGGTCTAAAAAAATTTAGAACATTCTCATAGCAAAATCTATTTTTAGACAATCTTGTGACCAAAGCATTTTGGCTAATTAGCCAAAGTCCTGTAAATGTTACAGTTACTCAACTGGCCTACAAGTGTAAAATACAAAGGTGATGCAAAAACAAAACTAATGAGACAGTAAAAGCATGGAGGGCAAGAAAAGGTAAGTTTAAACCCAATGAAATTTAAGTTGAAGTAATTGAAGAGAAATGCCAATTCTTTCTTGGGGAAGTTCCTTCAGAAACCTGAGAGACAAGAGCGTGTCTGGGTTTGGGCAGTCTACTCTCAGAAAGACCTGTTTACCACACAAGAAGCCTTACTGGCAAACTGCAGGTTAGTAGAGCCAGCTCTTGGAAAACATTGTGACACATCTGGAAATGTAACAAGATGACTCCACATACTTTCCAACAGTTGCCTCTTAACCATACCTATCACTTTCTTCTGAATTTTCCCATCCATCTGAACAGCTGATTCAGTGAGTTTGAATTTACCCCATCAGCCCCTGAAAACTGAATCCCTTTCAAACCAACTCAACTCCTATGAAGACCTTTTGACTTGTTTGTAGTGATCAACCTGTAAGACTATTATTGTACAAGCAGCTCATGACCCACATACAGGTATATGTCTCTGTACCACAGATACCGTGTGATTGCTACTGAATCATGCTGTGTGTGTAATCAACAGTAAGATTAATGAATATACACATAATCACTGTGCAATTAAACAATGTACATTTAAATCTTAAGTATATGTACAGTTCTTCACCTTTTCTACTTGAAACATTACATATACCTGCTCAGGAATGGCAGCTTTATTGATGAGCTATGAGATTTTGGAGCATGTTGTCCAAGAGACACTTGAAAGCCCACATTCCAGACCCAACAGCTATCAGTAACTGATGAACTTGAGAGTAAAACGCCATCAAAGTACTAGTGAACCCAGAGCAGACAAGATCTATAGCGTGCCATGCCCTGACCAAAGATTCATTCAAAACCTCATCATCTCAGGGCTCCCAGCATCTGACAGGACATATGATTTCATACCTTGCTACCACCTTTTCTGAGTTTATTAAGTGTCACCTGCTTTGCAAGTGTTCGCACCTTTCTCATTGGGACCCCTAAAGAATCAGCACTTCCTCACCCACCGTAAGAGAGAAAAACTGGGAACGGGTCTTGGGACTCACGCTGGCACTGTGTCTGAACTGTGCACTGCAATGGCTGGATTTTGCTAAGCTGAACTTACAAAATGCAATTAAAAAATAGTGCAAATGAATCACTCTGCTAAATCAGAAATCCCACGTAACATCAAGTTATCTTTACACACACATTTTTGATATTAAACATTACACCCTCCATACATGGATTATCTAAAAGAACCCAGTCAGAGTATCAGACTCTGACAAATGCCTTTATGTGAAATAATGTTGCTTTTTTGGAACAACAAGTAAAATGCCAAGACTCATTCAACACAAAGTCTTTGCAAATTGGTTGTAGATATATTTTACTTGCTGTTGCCAAGAGCTGTCCCTTCCCACCCCCATAAGGTTGAAGTCTGCAGACTAATGAGCCACTTGTTTTCTACCAGGCACTGTTTGCTAAGAAGAAATATTTTTGAAAGCTTTGAAGTTACCATCTACTGTCTTCATTTGAATGGACTCCTTTGGAAAAGTGTGATGATTTTTTACTTCTGGGGAAACAGCTGCAGCAGCCCTGTATTCTAATATTCAAATAAATTTGTTCCTGTTCAACACTATTTTAGTTTAAACATTTTATCAGGAGTCAGCCACATCAAAGGAAGTGGGCACAGAAAGGTTTTTGTCTCTAAAAAAGCTGGAAGGTAGGAGAAACACCAATTTGCACTAATGAGTTCTGCTTGCAGAGTAATTTCCATCCCAGGAGGTCACAAAGTTTCAGCCCCTTGCTACTGTGTGTTGTTCCTACAGAAAATGCCTGATATTCAACCTGGCACAGGCACCACCCATTACCCAAAGAAATACAACTGCCCAAATTAGGAGAAGAACCTGCCAGGCTGCCCTGTAAGCCTGAAAGCCTTGTATCTGAGTACTACTTCAGCAGTACTTAGGACAATCGCTATGGCCAATAACAAGCCGTAACGCTGAACCGTACTCCTTGGAACACACCACCTCTGCATTTCTGACCAACTAAGACATAGAAATCTCAATACTGGCACCAACCACCTCAGATTCTAAAGTTGTAAAATATTCAAGAGAGACACTTATCCCCAACCCCACGTACTTCAGTCAGTGTAATAAAGACTATGATGCTCCATTTAGCATCCAACTTACAAACTCTACAGTACTCAGTAAAGCCCAAGAACTCTTTTCAAGTACTAAAAACACTTAAGTACTAAAATTCTGTTCTAAAAACCACCCCTACTTCCTTGAGAATGCATCTTACTCTTTCAGGATGTGTTACCATGTCTTCTTTAATTTAAAGAAATAGAATGAAAAACAGGCCATCTAGTTCAACCAAGGCTCCCAGCACAACAGTAAAGCTGAGCAATTTTCTGTAATCATAGTATATTCCGTGCGGTTCTCTTGCAAGCCTTGTGAATGACAACTGCCCGCTCTCTAGCTAGAGAAAATAATGATGCCTTACCATGACTGCAGTGCTGTAGACTGTAGGAGTAACAGCATCAAACATCACATCTGTCCAAATCACCTTATCTTACCTCAGACCGTTTATGTAGTATACAGCTGAAACTTAGGAATGCCTAAGAGTCAAGATTCATATTCAATTGCTACAAAAGATTTGCCATTTAGAGCCTTTCTGTACACTCTGGTGGATGTGCTATGATGAATTTAACACCTGGTTGCTGAAAGCCTTAAGGTGGCATCACAGTTGCCAAGCATGCATTGTCAAACACACCAGACCAATCTGTATTTGGCCAAAATAATCAGCTTTGATTCTCCCTGATGAAAAGAAAAAAAATCCCTTGAACACCAGAAAAGTCTGCTCAAACATTCCACTCATTTGTCATTGCTTATTAATCAGAACAACAAAAAGACAAATTCCTAAGCACACACTAAAATGATCAAATCAATGCTAATGCCTCCATGAAAGCAAAGTTTCTGTATAAAAGCACTGGGTGATTTCAGAAACTCATCACCCATGGAAGAGAGACCAACGGCCATACATCACTTGACTCAACAGTACACGCTTCTTGCTTAAATCCCAAATCACTTGAAGCTTTTTAGAAGGCCAAAAGTCTTTGGGTCTAAATACCAGTCATTTATTTTACTACTTTCTGGAAAAGAACACTGAAGCTTAGAAGTAGGAACACATGGCTCCTCTCCAATAGTCTGCTGCTATCTCACAGCACTTCAAAGCGCCGAGCTTCTCAAAATGAAGGACAGCATTTCAACAGCAAAGAATTCACCAACAAAGAATTTTAGCACCCTGTGATATGATGGAGCCCTGATATGTGCAGACTTCAGTCACCATGTAATCACATTAAGCAAAAATACCAACTGAAATATTTGCTCAGCGTTTGTTTAAAATAGTTAATAAAGCTACCAAGACCCAATCACTGATTATATCCTTAACAGCTATGCAATTACCTAATGTGACCAAATAAAATTCTAATAAAAAAAACCCCTGAACTTACTGTTTAGAACACTCTCAGGACCAAGGTAGTGTCAGTGTCAATTTAACTGCAAGCATAACTCACTGCATAATCACTCTACTTCTGGTAATAATCTTCCTTATAATTAGTATCAAGAAAGCAGCAACACAGTATTCACTGAGTTTTTGGTAAATTATGTATGCAGAAAAGTGCTGCAGAAAATTTATGATAGGAAAAAATATTTTAAAAGCCTTTCCAAAGGATTCTGTAGGCTGCATCTGCTAACCCATTATCCCTTTTAATCCCTTTTAATTGTTTAGAGTAGAATGTTTACAAAACAAAAAGAACAGAAACAGAAGCTTGTCTAAAATTTATACCTTGATTATTGTATTTTATTTTCCTTTTCTTCTCTGTATTGTAACTTTATCATGCTTTCTACCTTCTACAAACTACACTGCAAATGTCAATTTTATCACTCAGTGTCAATTACGTATCATCAGAACCCTTTCCCCAATTCAAAAGCAGGTCTCACAACTAAAATCTACTTATTAACTTGATTCCACTTTCATAAAATTCTACCATGATCCATGGATGATTTTACATTGAACTGAAGCTATGGCCACCTAAAGCTGTGAATCAAGCTAATGGCCTGCCTATCCTAAAAGGAGGGCTCACAACCCACCACATACCGCAGGAACTCAGCTGAGAGCAGGATCTTCTTCCAGCAGTAATGAGACCATTTCATTCAGTCCTAGAGAAGAGCATCCCACTACTCATTTGCCAAACTTTTCACCAACAAAGCAAGCAATTTTTTTTCCCTCTTGTTAAATTAGCTACCCTGAGAATTGTCTGCATTCTCCTCACGCCACTGTTTTTCCTGAGTCACTAAGAGGAGATTATGCCCCAGACTCCCCACGTAAAGGAGTTACAAAGCTAGCAAAATAACAAGCATACATTCTGCAGTGTCTGAACTCGAGCAGACCTCTTGTTAAACCACTTCTAGGTCTGCATGGGCAAGAAAGGAGAAAGGGAAGACTAAAAATATCTAATGCTCCATCAAGCAGTCAAGCAACAGATTAGAAGGTGACACTGTTCAATTAAAAGGAAATCTACAAGTATAATGCAAGACACGTGCTATATTAACACCTAACAAAACACTGTTAAAAGATGGAAAGGTATCTACTAGAACTGGTCTTTAGTGAAGACTGTCTCCTTGAAAAAAAATAAATCTCTTCTCTCACCTCATCCTCCAAATTAAACAGAAGAGATGTGGCTTTTTTTTTTTTACCCACTTAAGCGTAAAGTATTGGGTTCTAATTTTCTGCAAGCTGCAGATGGTAAGAAATAGTAATTAATGAATATGAAAATTCTGGTTTCACCAATTAGTTTATTAAAAAATCATCTATAAATCGAAAGGAATATGAACTGCTGTGATAACACCATGCCCGCTTCTGAATTTCTAGCATTTTCCATCACAGATTTCATTCTGATTATTTTTGATAATACTTTCATGAAACAACTAACAATGCTACTGTGGAACAATTTTAATTGTTTTCAAGTCACTCCTGCCACAGGCAACCTCTCCCCACTCCACCTCGTTTTCAGTTACATGTAGGCACCCTCAACTCATTCATTCAACTCCTCCTTTCATCAGCATTTCAAGCTGCCCAAAGCATGATGAGCTAGTCAAGGGTGCTAACTCACCACTCCCAAAACCCAAAAATCTATTTACTGATCCTTCAATCTGTTAGTTTGTCAACTAAACCCATTTTCACTGTTCAGGAAAAACACCCATAAAACTCATCAGAAAATTCAACTGCACTTTAAGCACACAGACAAAAAACCCACCACACAGCAAACCAATCAAACACAACAACAGTTCATTTGTCATCTCAGGATTATATGAAACACTAAAGCATCTCTTTTGCTTATGGAAAGAATTCACACAACTCTATCTTTCCAAACAGAAATACACACATCATTCCTCTAAGCCACAGCTCTATCAAGCTAAGCAGAAGTCTTCCCATGATGGGAAATTGTCTCTTCCCCATTACCACGAGGCACATGCATTTTTGCAGAAGTTTAATCATTCCAACACAAGAGATGAGAACCACAAAGTCCTGGGACTAAACATTAATTGGAGGAAATCTACCATCTCTTGCTTAATGTCCAAACCGAAGAGACCTTTCAAGCACAAACTTGCAAAACAAAGTTCAAACTGTAATCTTTGTTCAACAAAATTACAAAGATTCTTCAATTGTCTCCTGGAGAAAATACATTAAGGATCTTCTCATGAGTGCTGAAAAGTTCCAATATGAAAGCTGCTATTGTCTAGCTGTCTCAAAACATCAAATGCATAGAAAAAGAAGAGGTCAGAAATAAGAACACCAAAATAGACAATAGACAGTTGTAAATGCATCTTTCTGTCTGGAGACTCAATTATGAGATGGGAGTGGGGGAGTGGAAAGAGTGGAGAGGAAGTAATTTAAATGTTAAGAGAACCAATTCAGTCTTTTTCATTCAGTGTGAAGTTTAGCTTTCCTCCTACCACCAGAAGCCTTCAGATGGAAAACATGATTGATAGAATTCAAAGAATTCTAACATTATTTTCAAATTAAGAAAGAGTTCTGAAATGCCAGACTATAACAAAGTGCCTAGTTTTCTAAGGTTGGACTTTACAATTACTACAACTTTCAGTCTTGGTAAATAGCTGTATGACAAAACTACACAATATCCAACCGTAGAAAATGACTTAGTCTACACCACAAACTCAATCCAGTTGAAACAGCAATGCTTTTCTTTTACATATATATATACTTTTACATATATATATACTTCTACATACATATATATATATATATATATATGTATGTAGAAGTAATACATTTCAGAGAAAAAAAAAAAAGAAGAAAGCAGTGAAGCTCTCAGTAGCTATCTACCCACACAAAGGTGCTTTCAGGGCTCCCAGAGAATGAACTGAAGCCCAACATGGAAAAAACTGAAATAACTCCCTGGACTAAGTCATTTCCAAAGTAGACAAGAAGGAGAAAGCATGACAGAACAGCTTCTTTCAGTACACAGAGTTTAAAACTTGATACTTTGTATAGATCTTCCTGGTGAAACTCGAAAGTTCAGTGCCACTTCTTAATTAGACGCTGTCCAAGGGAGTAGAATGAAGTCGTATTTCAGAACGCAGAACATGCACAAAAACATCTCAATGCAAAAAAACGCAACTGATGCTTCCCAATCTCACCCTGAAAAATAAAATTTAGCAAAACCATACAGTCTAAGCAGAGATGGAGCAACTGGACGCTCTGAAGCCTCTACCTAAGGAAGAGGTTTTCATTCCAAACACAGGCAGCGCTGAAACACCGAGCGGATGTTTCGAACGCCTGTCAAGACGGAATAAAGCCTGCCTGATCAGCTCAGCGAGCAGCAGCACAAATGAAGAAAACCCACGATCCTGCACATCTCCAGCGCCAAAAGGCAGCTCAGAATCCCCACAGAACCACACAGGAGAGCAGCCCTGCAAAGCCCCTGGCAAAAACACAACACACGCACCAGGAGCGGCTGTCACCAAGTTGCATGCAAAAATCCTCTTAGCTCCAATGGAGAAGTCAGTGACTCTGATGAGACCTTTACCTTCATTTTCCATCGAAATTGTACTTGAGTCGATAGTTACAAAAGTCTTTAGTAGCACCAGCAGCAGCACTGGAGCGGGAGCTGAAAGGCGGAGAGAGAGATGCCCCAAAATCCCAGGCAATCACACCGCTCCCTTTGCCCCCACCTGCAGCAACATCTGCAAGAGAAACCAGCGCTAAAAGAGGGGAGGGGGGGGGGAAATGAACACTGCTACTAATAAAACACCCAAGAGCCGAACCCCATTAGGTCTCGCCACCTTTCTTCCTCTCCCCTCAGGCCAGCGCGGAGCGGGCACGCAGGGAGCCCCGCAGAGCTGCCAGAGGCCACCGCGGATTAGGATTAGTTGCCCAGCAGCTACAGCAACACACAGCAGCGCCGCCGCTACCCCCCCCCCCCCTCGCCCACCAAGCGCCGCGATCAGCCTCGTCCCGCCCGGGGAGGGGCTCCGCGAGGAACGAACGCCCCACACCTAAAAATAAACCCTCACCCAGTAACGCCACCCCCCCACACACACCCCACCCCACCCCGCGCCGCCCTGCCCGCACCCCGTCTCCTCAGCGACAGGCGGAAGAGAAGCAGGCGGAGCGGAGGGAAGGGAAACGCCGGCTCCCCGAAGCTCGACGGCCCCAGCGCTGCCCGCGGAGACCCCCGCCGCGGCTCCCTCAAGCCGCCCCGGCCCCGCCCGCTCACCCCGTCGCGCAGGCCGCCGCGAGAAGCAGGGTGCTGGCAGCGCAGAGGGGAAAGAGAGGCGCAAGCGGCAGCTCCCCCAACGGCCGCCTCACCTCCGTGGCTCGGAGCGGCAGCTACACGACCGCATCCCCGCTCCGCTCACTTCCGCGGGCGGCGGGGGGGGGGGAGGCGAGCGGCAGCGGACGGGGCGGGGCGCAGCAGCGGAAGGGCGGGCAGCTTCCTCACCCCTTCCGCGGGCGCCTGCGCCCCAAGCGGGGGGCGGGAGAGGGGCGGCCGTTATGTCAGTCTTTCCTCCCGCCTAGCGCCGGCGGCGCGGTGTCGGCGAGCCACGGGGGCTGCTTGCAGGCTGCGCGGGCACCGCCACAGCAGTAAACGCGCCCGAGCGCCCCGCCCGCTGCTCAGGCCTAGAGCTCCAGTGCCTGGCGTCGCAGCGAGGCTTCCTCACCCCCTGGCCCAGGCAAAAAACCCAGACCGACCCGAACCCCATAGGGACGTTGCCGTGAGGAAGATGGAGCCATGAGCAGCGTTAAGCGTCCTGGAGAGTGACCGGTGTGGGAAAGGAGCGCAGGGAGGGAGCACCACTGCCACCCGCAGGGGGCTGTCCCCAGGCTGTGTGTGAGGGCCTGCCGCTGCCAAGCGGAGTAGCGTCCTCAGTGCCCTCTGCACGCCCAGCCTCTGGGCCAGGACCAGGAGCCAAAACCCAGCCCAAGAAGAACAGTCCCCTAACACCCACTCGCTTCAGAGTAGTCCTTTGCCGCCCTCTGTGCCGTGTGCTGCCGGGGGTCACGCACAGGGAGTTGCTGCTATTTTTAGGGCTACAGTATACCCTGGCTGGACGCACAGTCCGGTTTCAGATCACCAAATCATCCCCTTCTTTCAACTGTTAAAAGAAGCCCAACTCAACGCAAAAGTCTTAAATGCTTCACATAACCACTTTTAAGACCTGAGTTTAGCTACCAACCACATAGGTAGTGGTAAGGGTTGGTGGTTAGGTAGTGTGGGGGAAAAAATGCTTTGCAATTTCAGCTGTGTCTATCTAGACACTAAGGAAATATTATCTGAAACTACAGTTCCAACGCTGAGCTCCAAGGCTGGTGAACTGTTCTGGATAAAAGTAATTCCCCCTGAGATAATAAGTTTTATATTTAAGGTATAAAATGGCTTTTGACTTTCAAGGTCAAAATCTGAGAGAGACATGCTAATTGTAGGCTTTACATCCCGTTTCTAAAGGAGCGTGACAACATGGTGGGAGAAACACAATTGCATTGACAACTCATGATTAACGACCTGTCACCTTGGCTTTGTTTTTCTTAAGCAGCAGAGGAAACTAAAATCAGTCTTTGTCAGTTCATAAGCAGCATTTAACAGAACTAAGTTTTAAACATTTTAATTAAATCTCCCAATCTATATTAGCATGCCTCGAACTCCTCAGCTACACAAGGTGAAGTTAAAGAGCACACGTTCCTCTTTCAAAGCTCCTGAAGATAAATTGTTTTGAGTTATAAAATAGTATATATTTGTCACTATATTGTGAGAGGTAAAGAAGAGTTACAGGTGCTACTAAAAGAAGAGTTACAGGTTCTACTCTGCCCTGGTCAGGCCCCACCTGAAGTACTGTGTCCAGTTCTGGGCTCCCCGGTATAAAAAAGACAGGGACCTTCTGGAGAGAGCCCAGAGAAGGGCGACAAAGTTGATTAGGGGTCTGGAACATCTCCCCTATGAGGAAAGGCTGAGTGAGCTGGGTCTGTTCAGCCTGGAGAAAAGAAGACTTAGGGGGGACCTAATTAGTGTTTATAAATATCTTAGGCGTGGGTTGCAGGGGGAATTGGCCTGCCCCTTTTCAGTGGTCTGTGGGGACAGGACTAAGGGCAATGGCTGTAAGCTGGAGCACAGGAAGTTCTGCACCAACATGTGGAGGAACTTTTTCCCAGTGAGGGTGCCAGAGCCCTGGGACAGGCTGCCCAGGGAGGTGGTGGAGTCTCCTTCTCTGGAGATATTCAAGTCTCGTCTGGACGCCTATCTGTGCAGTATGAGCTAGGGAGCTGCTTTGGCAGGGGGGTTGGACCCCATGATCTCTTGAGGTCCCTTCCAACCCCTAAGATTCTGTGATTCTGTGCTGGTTTACACTGAGTTACAGGCCCTAGATATTTTTAATTCAGGAAAATAAGATGACAACAAGCAGGTTAATACTTAAATACTTAAATACTTAATGTCTAATTTCAGACCTGTCCCATGTATTTTCTATTTTACTTTAATACCTCTGTGGTTTATCCATGAAGTACACCACTACGTGTGTCATAGCCATTATAGGAATGACTCTTTTCCAAGGTACTGCTGCTGTTAGCTTGTTTGTAAGGCAGGCAAAGAACCATGTTGAGCTACTTTTGATGCTAGTTATGATGCCTCAATTTCAACACAAAACTGATGCACAATTAACTTATTAGGGAAAAAACCCACAGTTATGTTATTAGAACAGGTAGCTTTTGTTTTCAGTATCAGATGTTACTATTAAATATGAAAAACTTGGCTAAATACTTTCATGAAAAAAAAAAAACCCAAAGCCAGGAGGTCCCAATACTGTTTATATCCACATCGTATTTGGGCTTCTTTATACCAATGAAAAGTTTTGGGGAGAAGTTTAGAAATTAATTCTTGAACATTACTGAGCTTGTCCATAACTGGACCTATTAAGATCTTAATACCAGTGACAAAGTCTGCCTACTAAGAAACATTCTTTGCTCATGTGCCTTAAAAAAGAATAAAGACAAAAGCAAACCCTGCTGTACAGCAAGAGCTAAAAACCCCTTCGTCTCTGGGGGTCAGTCTTTTATGTTAGCACCCACCTGCCTACATAGAGGCCTGCAACACTCCAGGCAGCTGGGGAGTGCCTCTTTGTTATACTAGAACTTGCTATATCCATCCTTGGAAGTTACAGTACTGTTCCTGCCATGCTCTACACCTGCAAACAGTGGCTGTTTAATAAACAGCACTCAAAGTGATTTATCTCTGTCTGGTGCTGAATATTGCTGCTTAAATTCTGACCTTAATGTGAGCTTGATAGAGAAGGGTATTAGGACAGCTCTTCAGGAAACCTCAGAATAGTGCATGGCAAAGGCATTATTTGGCAACCAAAGGAACATTAATAAAGTACGATTGTGGAGATAGTCTGAAATAAAAAAAAAGCTTTTCTTACAGTAACCAGTTGCAGCCAGTTATACTCACAAATTACAATAGTGATTTGTTTTACATTTTTTAATCTTGTCTTAAAAGTCTTGCAATAAAAGGCTTATCTGAATATCCAGTGAGCAAGCATGTCTAGTCACAACTGAATAATAGCAGTGAAAATGCATATACAGATTAGAAGAACTATTAGAAATTCAAATATAAAAGGCCAAACAATCTCTAAACCTCACACTTAGAATATCTTCTTTTAAAAATAGTACTTCAAAGGATACACAATACTGATAGGTTGGGGGGGGGACAGGGAACAATACAACACCAAACATCCTAGTGGTTGTTAGATCACTATTTTTCTCTTTCTAGTTCCCAGACCTGAAAATACTTTCTACAGACAAGTGAATCTGCTGAAAGCAGACTTGGATGAGCATTTAGTGCCACCTTAAGCAGCCCCCAGCCCCAGGCATTCTCCTGCACTTGGTAGCTGTCAGGTTTATGTGGCACACAGCATACCAGTTAAGTCTTCTGCATCACCAAAAAGGGAGTTCCTGTCACCCCACCCCATTCCCTCCCAATCCTTTTCCCCACAGAACTCTCCTAATTTATGTCCTGTTGATTCCCAGGTCAGACCTTTCCTTCTGCAAGTGACCTTCAGCAGCGGGGAGCCACTAGATTATCTCAGAACCACAACCTCTAACTGACCAGCACCTAAGTTTATACTCATGTCCAGAACAACCCAGCAGATCAGTAAATACAGACTGCTTGAACTCATTCAGAAGTGGTTATCCTGGCACAGCCAAGAGCATAGAACTGATATGGGGAACATAAATAGGTACTACAGCTTTCAGTACTTTTTGTGCTCCCCATGGCCTTCAAGGCTGAAAAATAGTGATCTGATGAAACAGTTTGAATGTTTGGGGGTTGTTTTTTCTTAAGTCAGCTGTAAAAAAGCATACTTAGCTTCTTCTAAAGGCAACCCAAAAGGTTGCTTTAAGCTGCCTTTCTACATCTTCAGAAGAATCAAGAGCCTCTGGATGGCTTAGAAAAATGAAAAGGTAATAAATGTGACATTCCAGATAGTACCATCGAGCAGTTGGAAAGAACTCAGTCTAACGGCATTGAACAGGTAGGCCTTGACCTACGTCAAAATGATACACAAGCTTTACTTCCAGTTTGGTTTAGTCTTCAGGATCACAATTCAACTTTGTCTCAACTACTCCCTTGTGCTACAGCACTACCAGAAGCAGAAAAACAAAACCCAAAACCAACCCAGGCAAAGATACTTCCGATGGCATGGTTCACAGATGGAAGATCTATTATACAGAATTCTGTTGAAGTCACTTTTCAGACCACAACAGCACTTGGAATACTTGTTGCTCTGAAGCAAGCTTCCAAATTCTTTGGAAGGGTCAGGTTAAAGATGCATTTGTTTAAATTCTGTCAGTGTTGAAAAATGCTAATGAAATCTACTACAAATGTTCTTAATTTCATGAGAAGTTTGTTTATGCATTATAGCAAACATTTTTTATTTTGAATTGTAGCACCAGTAGCCCTTCAGTTTGGGACAGAAAAGGTTAGTACATAGTCCTTTTTGCACAAATAGGCTTCTCAGCTATTTGCTTATTTTGCTTCACATATAATTCGAATCACCCTCAACAGACTGAGCACAAATTAGCTTTTCTGGAAGAAAAGATTACTTTCTGTGAAGAGGGACTTTTGTTTAATGATTTAATCTCATTATTTCTTGTCTTTCTTCTTGATATTAAAAACTCACTAGTACTTTTACAGTTCTCTACAGAGTACATGTATGACTGGAGTCAGGGCAGGAGAGAGATGACACTGGAGGTTCTCATTTACACATTTAAAATGGCATGTATCAGTTGTAAAGCCTGTATCACGTATTTCCTTCCCACATCCTTTTCATCCATGCTGTTCAAGTGGTGGCTTATAGAAGCAATCAACTTGTCCCTGAGGAGATTTCTCCAGCGGAAGATCCAGAGAAATTCTATATAAAGTTTGATTTTCTTTTTAACAGAGGTGTATATCTATATACACTACTGAATCCCAGGTGGGTTGGAAGGGACCTCAAAAATTATCTAGTTCCAACCCCCTGCCCTGGGCCAGGACACCTTCCACTAGACTATATATCAGTTCACTAAGTTTAAAAGATAAATGATACAGTTTCCCCAGAGGAAACAGGTACTCATTTCATTTTATAAATCTGAGCATGTTAAGATGTAAGAAACATAGCTACATTTTCAAATTACCTTAGCTCAGCCCTGTCTTGACATTGTGCAATTATGCTAATTAAGGAACTTCGGTTTATGGCAGTCTTAAATTAGATTTCACTGATTTTTAAAACACTATTAAGTTTAACCCTCTCATCCCACCCCTACTAACAGTCTATATTCAGAGAAGGGGCACGGCACCGCAGCTGTTTAATTTGACATAAAATCAGGCTCTGAGTTTCCTTTTGCTGATGCTCAGCTCCGTGCTTCCTGGCCCTTGCACGGTCATCTCTTGGTAACACAACTCAGGGACTGATCCAGCCAAGAAGAAAGCCTACCTCAGAAAAGGCATTACTGCTGGACCCCCAGAACTGGTACAGGAAGGCAGCTGGGGGGGAGAGAGGGGGGGCAGCAGCAGGACTATGGGAGCTACAACCTTAAATCAGCTTCAGCTGTTGGGAAGACACACTCGAGAAAATCTGGTTTCATCTATTCTCCAGGGAAAGACTAGAACAACTCATTTTCTGGCCATAGCACTCAGCTGCTGTCTCATACCTGTACTTCATCATCTGTGCTTTTCTTCTTGATACCTTCCATCTCTCCCTTATATTCCGTACTCTCCTGCTGTTCTCTTCCTTCAGCTGCACAATTTTGAAATAGTTTAAAATATTAATTGCACATGTTCCACAGAGTTTTCTCCTCCCTTCCTTCATGGCATACAGAGCTTTCCAACTGTTTGTGGTTTACCTTCAGTGATTGTTTTCAAAGCTGCCTACTCCAAAAGAAGCTTCACTCCTGCAGTGGAAGCTCTCAGAAGCACCTCTATCCTATCTCCTGAGGCTTCATGTTTCCTGAGACAATCCTACTCATGTTGTGCAGTAAAAAGCTAGTTTCCCATTGCCTGTAAAATACAGCCAAGAGATGCATCCAAGGAGACTGTGCTCTGTAACAGGAATATGCTGTGATGGAAATTGCTATGAGAAGCCTTGTTAGGATGCCTGCTACCAGACAAAGGCACCACTCCTCTGCACTGTCAGCTGCAGCTACAGTCACGTTCCTGCCTGACTATAGCAAATGGTGGAAAACTGCTCCCTAGTAAAGGTTTATATCTTGCCAAAGGATCACTGCAAATCGTTACAGAGGAGAGAAGAGCACCCCAGTTAGTTTAAAAAAAGATATTCACTTAACATTATAGTGCGATGTCTGTGGTGGAGAATAAAGAGCTTAAACAATGAAACTATAAACAGTTAAAAACAGCAGTAGTGAAGTACTTGAGTTTGAATTGATTCAAGGCTAATGTGCCAAGAATTTCAGGAATGCTGCATATATTACAGGCACGTAATCTTGCCAAGCCTCTCGAACTTGGAAATTCTTTTTCAAGACTATTGGTGGGGGTAAAATGGGGTGAAGGTAATATTCAGGAGCTGGCAGTTAGCAAACAGGTGTTTACATAGTTATAAGATTTCAGCTCCTGGCAAGAATAAGATAATTTGTTTGATAAAATACATAAGCATAATGTGTTGGACTGAGTAATTTTATTCAGACTTGGAGCCAAAAATTTTATCAGGTGAAAGCACGTGGTAGCTTCCCAGGTTGGGAGAAATTCATTATAAACTTTTGTTTTACAGGAGAGCTTAGATTCCACTTTCCATTTTCGTTTTCTGAATTACTACTGTGTGCATTTAAGTGGAAGTATTCTGGGAATTTCATACACACACACACACACACACCCTCATGTCTTAGCAAAAGTGGTCTGAGATCACGTTTTTAAAGCTGGTAGAGGTTACTGATAAAACCAGTGAGTGTGGCATGCTTCTACTGTGGCTATGTGCTCGAGCATAAGAGACCCCTAACATGAAGGTAACCCTGAGTGGTGAATTGAAAGATTAAATCTGTATTCAGATGCATTCTTAGTCAGCCCCAACAGTGTGGGGCTGCAAGGGGAGGAGTAAAAACTGCACACACAGGTCACGTACCACTTAGAAACTTAGAGCAGTACACTGAGTAAACGTACCCAAACGTCACCAGCTTGTTCTGGCCTGGATCCCTACCCAAGCTACACAAGCTTGTGCTTGGACAAAACAAAGGTGGGAATAAGTGCTCGGAAGCATTCCCATACCACTGCTGATGAACATCAAACTTCAGCACAAATGAATTTTAAAAAAAAATAAACATCCATTTCAGGGCAGCACAAAAAGGCTCCTGTCTGCCTTAGAAATAGGTGCTAGAATATTTTCCATCTTTAGCCACCAGCTTCCCCATCTTTAGCCACTTACATTAGATAATAGATCATGTACTCAAGTCCATACATCACCAAGGGCTGGATACAGCCCCAACTGAAATTAGAAGGAGGGGCTATGGGAGGGACAAACCCCACAGCTAGATCGTATAAACTGGCAGGGTATATTCCACCAGCCAGTCGCAATGGGAGGGTTAAGAGGGCCCTGAGGTGACCCCTCTGTCTCCCTTCCAATAAATCAGTGACAAGCGTCAGCTGCATTCTGTGCATCTGCAACAAGCCAAGAAGCACCAGAGGGGGATTTAATTTTTTTAAAAAGTTGAAACTTGTACCGTATGCCCTCCTCCCCACCATCTGGCTCGTGGGGACATTCTGTACAAATTCAGCACACCAACTGCCTATTCAGGAGGGAAAAAAAAGAAAAGAAAAAACAGTTTCTCTTTCAGTAAACATATTAGGCAGTTTCTGTTCCATCTTTAAGGGCCTCCAACGTAATCGAGATCTATTGAGGAGTTCTTAGGATACAAGCCTATTTATAGGCTAGAGAAACTGGCAGTGATAGATCAGTGAAAAGCTTGCTTCCTAACTGAAGTTCAGCTTAAAGTAAATTACAACCCTAAAGATGCTACATACTGTTTGAAAACTGCCCAGGATCTGTTTATATCTAATCAGACACATGATTGCTATCACTTACCTACATATTTCATCTAACATATGTAAGGTCAGAATATTATACTATTATCATAAAATGTATTAAGATTAACATTGTTATGAGATATTTAGCATATCACATCACATACCTTGCACTGCATATTTGTACAATTCTTTTATCTAATATTTACTCCATCAGTTTATCCTTAGGTTATATCTAGCAATAAACCTATCCAGCTATATATCTGTGGCTTATTTAATATGCTGAACTAAAAAGATGGCAAGCTATAGATATTGCTGATTCATCGGTAATTGACCTGTGGAAAATCATCCATCCAAGGGAAATTATCATCTGGCACTGTAGGAGTATCCTGGATTGATTAGAAGTTACTGATATTTGCATATAGCAGGAACCAAAATCTTGATTTTCATACTCTCAGAGCTGCCAACCAGGACTCCTAGAGAATTTTCTTCAGTAGAGATTCCAGGAAACCAGGTGCTTTTAAGAATTTGTCTTTCATATCTCCCATAGTTTTCACTCCAATTTGTTTTCCCTTTTTGAAAAGTTGATCTCTGGTTGTTTACAGCCTCACATCTTCAACGTGTATGCATAGTCTGATGCTGTTTTTCACTTGGTGGGGCAGATTACAAAGGATTTTAAATAAGCTAACCTTAGAGATTCAGGTTTTCCTGTTGATAAGTCTGTTCTGTCATAAACCACAGTCTCACCAGAGTATCTGAAGAGCGAGCTAGGGCTGAAGAAATTAAGCTTTGCAGCAATTAAGCTATTACATCCTACAGAGTCTAATCAAGATCCTGCTTCTAGGGTCAGAGTATAAAGAATGCACAATTCTAACAGAAAAACTGAAAACCAGTGGGAAAAAAATAATGTCCATTTCTAGAGCTGCCATAATCACATTTTCTGGTGCAGTTTGTGATGAAAGGAAGACCACCATTTCATCACCACCACATCCTAGGCCACTTGAAGAAGTACACCTATTTTGAAGAACAAGTGGGTTCATACACTTCGGCAGCCCTTTGCGCCACGGCTTCTGATCCCTACGGGAGCTCTTTAGCAAATATTGTCTAATTATTCCAGGTTTCCTGCAGGTATGCAAGCTTCACAAGCTCTTACCTCACATGATCTTGAGCCAGCCTAGCCATTTTTTACAGCAATTCCATTCGACTTTTTAAAACAGCTGTGCCATGACAGCCTGTCCATCCATGGCAAGTTAGCCCTGCTCAAACACAGTGCCTGTTGGAGCGCTGCAGCTGAAGGAAGGAGCAGCTACATGAAATGCATTCAGGTTTAAAAGTTTCTAACAGCAATGCCAACACTTCTGAGTCCTATATGTAGCATGGCTGGAAATATATACATTTTTTTATGCTAGCCCTCATTGAAAACATCAGACCTTACTTCGAAAGGCAACAGCTACAAAGATTGCTATCACTCACTCAGGCTCCTCCCTTTGCCTAAGGGTTGAGTTTATGCTGTAGTGACCTGTAACAAACTTCTCCTGGATGCAAAACAAGTGCCATCAGGAAAAAAGGCAGAGTACAGCATGAACACCAGAGAAAGGCTATTTCTAAAAGCCTGATTCCTCTAATACTGCTGTGTTAATGGCATTTGTGGTTCCTGGGCTTTAATTTCATAGTCTTTCATATTACATGCTGGTTCCTGAAACTGTGCAATTATATCAAAGGTGTTTGCTTATGGTGAAAAAAGTTTCTAATCCTTTTAGGTGCATAGAAAAGCTTGAAAGCATGAACCTCAAAACCTGACTCAAAAGGCCAAATTAAATTTTTCTGAAAAGAAATCAGAATTTGAAAGGCTAAGCCATTTTTGTAATTGTTGGGATTGACAGTCCTAGAATTTCTAGTATTCAAAAGTAATTTCAACTAGCCCTTTTTAATGATTTGAGCATTTTCTGCTCTAATTCCTTTTAAAATATGGTTTAAAAAAAAATCTGGCTGCCACATTTCATCTAATTTCCTGTGGAGAATTGCAAATGTATACATGTGGTATTCAGTGCACATGAGCCCAGTACCTCTTAATTGTAACACGTTTCATACATCTGATGGTGTGATGAGCTAGTTTGACAGAGCACAGCTGAAGAAATTTCAGTAAGAAAAGAGGAATCACAAGCATCTGTTTTGTTTGACTGTCCCAGAACTTTAAATGCTACCTAAATTGTGGTTGGTTCCTTGTCTTTCCATGGCACTAGAAATGCTAACATGAAGGTCCAATAAATTAAGTCTAATCCATCTGTATCTGGCAGCTCTTCAGTTTTAAGAGGGAGGAAACAGCGGGATGGGACAGGAAGAATTTTTTAATTAAAAATAATGTGTTTCATTTGTACACAAATACAGCTACAGTAATGAAATATATCTTAGTTTTGAAATCTTTCCTTTTGGCCCTCAAACCTTGACATACTTGTGTTTACACACACACTGTTCTACCAGTTATCCAAATAATGCTGTAAGAGCCCAGTTTAGCCTCTCTCTAATCTTTAAGCTTCCTATTTCACTGCCTATTCCACCAAAGGTTTTCATTTTCCAGATTTCAGAAGTGGCAGCCAGCCTGCTCCAGCCCCCAAACCATAACTGTCAGCAGCAGCCATTCAGTCATAATACAGCAGCCTAAGTGAAGAACCTGACCTGATGGGATTGAGATGATATCAGTATCACTAGAAGTACTTAAATGAAAAGTAATACTTCAGGAAATGTACTAGAATCCTATTTTAAATGTCAAGGATGTAAGAATTCTTTAGCAGGCCCTTTCAAACAGACTCCAAAACATAAATAAGCATTGACCATTTAGATTTATATGTTTTTCAACATCTCAAAGTAGGAATTTGAAGAATATAAGCCATTAGTCAAGAACTGCTACAGTCCCTAAGTGACTAAATGGGTCCTTCTACATGCTGAGGGACCACAGCTCTTCTGTGCTTCTGTCAAAAAGGCAGAAGCTCAGCACCTGAGGATGAGGATCCTTGTTTACCCTAGTGCTTCCTTCAAGTGGTTTCTATTAGTTGCAGTTTTCTTATGACAGTACCAAAACCTGCTCATCTTAAAATGTGTGGGTATAGATAGATGGAGTGTATGCTTGAAAAAAATCAAGCAGTCGTCTCTGACACAAAGGCACAGAGGCCCAGCTTGTATTGCAACTGTAAGATGGTATTTCAACAAAGATGTTTATCTGAAGAGGCTAAACACTGAAGCTCTAATATCAATGATCACGATTCAAGAAGAAAATCTACTTGGGGCAGGGAAGAAGAATCTGCACATCCCTGAAAAGCTCTATACAATCCTAACAGGAATTTCTGTGTGACTACAGCAGAAGGTCTAGCATCAAGCCAAGCCAGATCAAATGTGGATTTCTTTCATGCAGTCTCTCATATATTGATCCAAATGAACTTAGAGGAAGCTAATGTGACAAAGAGGAAACCTGACCTACCCATCTCTATTAGAAGATAAAGCTTTCCAAATGAATTTGTGAACTGCAAGGAACTCTTAGGGCACAAGAATCATTTTGAGATGATGGTGTTAAGCATAAAATATTAAACAACATAATATTCATCAGGCCTAGAGAATCACAAAGTATTTCAGATTCTGGACATACCACCCCAGGGATACCCAGCAATCAGTTAGTGTTTTTTATGCTTCAGAACAGCAAAGAAAAATCAGGGAAAACATTTCATTAGAGAAATGAGTCAAACCTGCCTTTAACTACAAAATTCACCTTACTCATTCAAAGCAAGCAGCACTTTCTGTGTCATCTCAAACTTAACATACACAAGGTTTCTACATACCAACAAATATACCGCTATTATTAAACAAACTTAACTTGGCACATCTAAAGCCATTATAATGAAGTTTCCATTAATAACTATATAGATTTCTTAGCTGTCCTAGTAGAGAAGTACTATGTCATGTGTAATGCCCACGTATTTCGTAGAGTGCTTGTGCCAAGGCAGCTGTGCCAAATGCATCTTTAGATACAGAAAGCTTTAGGAAAGGAAAACAGAACCAGAGTACAGGTGCCTCTGTTTTTTTAACCCAGTAGCAGCACTTGGACTACCACAGCCATAAAACAAGTGCTATCCCTGTAACAACACTGGTGATAATAGATCTCACCTCTCCTATACACAGAAAGACAGCATGATTTCCAGCTAGTGGTTAACTTGTGTGTGATGAGAGGTACTGTTCATCTTCGAGCAGACATCAAGTGCCAGCTGTTTCAGCAAAAGCTGCTACATCATTTGTTGGGTAACACGCCCTGCTCAGACCCTGTAGCTGTAACCTCAGTATCTCATCTCCAGGCTGACTATGTGTCTGAAATATTTCCCACTTGGAAAAGTCAGTTCTTGCAGAAGTCTTAGATAGTCCCTTGAGGACATGAAATGTGTCCTTTAAAATGTTTGTAGAACTATAATATCAAGAACTGCATGTCAAACATATATTGCTGGGCATAGAACAGCTACATTTGCAGACAAAGTTGAACAGTGCCATTTTGATTCACCTACTGAAGACTGCAGAGCTGTGAGGAATTATTTCTGAAATCCAGGTTGATTTTATATGTAACAGAGAACTCCTGTCTGTAAATTGTGCACAAAGACTATAACCTCTGTTTCATCTATGTAAAATCTTTTATAAGCAGCTCTAATCAAAACTTCAGAGTGTGAGCTGAAAACAGATAAATTATTCCAAAGGTTAAATACTGATTGAAGGGTATACCTTCTTTCCAATTTGCATGCAGCCTGCAAGCTTTTTTTCCCCTCCTTGATTAAAGACCCATCCTTTGTGAGCACTGCCTTCCTCCAAGAGTTACTTTGAGATAGGACTTGACTTCAAGTGGGCAGAGCCACCACTTTTGAGGAAGACAAAAGGTAAGGCAAAAGAGCAATGCATTACGCAAAGAAACATATGATGAGCTCTGGTATGAGAGGATCATCACAGAAGGAACTGTGCTGTTCCTACGCAGACCTTAGAGAACTTACAGAGCCCACCTGGTCACAGTCAGGACAGTGATTTGAAGGAAAAACAGGTTAGCATGACTCAACATAGGTGCTGTTATCCAACTCTAATCACATTAATTTAGAAAGCATTGATTAGACTGAGAACTCAAGAAAGACAAATATGTTTTCATGGCAGGGCCAGCCATATTCCCAGGATAGGGGACTATCCTGTCTGGTCTCCAGCAGTCTGGTGACCTCTGGTTGATTGACTTGTACAGTGATTAAGCTGCAGCAGAGAATCAACCACTACCAGGTATACGAGTCAAGGATTTTCCCAGATACATTTTCCAAGGTAGGGTTTGGTTTGAGTTTTGGTTTTTTAAAACTTCAGCAGTGACAACACTGACTGGAGCTTTCCCAGTGTGTGAAGTACTCATCATTGTTCTCCCCTGCATGATCTCTTTGATGAAATGCTGCCCTTAAAGGCAGTTTTAATAGGATGCCTCCTCCCTTATCAGTCTTATTTTCATTAAGTGTGTGGGCGTTTCGCATCCTTGAGGCTCTTAAAGCCATGAGTTCCAGAGTTTCTGGGGGAGAGGGGCAGATACAGCTCACTTCCTTCAGAAAAGAGGCTAAAAAGGGTTCTGCCAAAGCAGCTGTGTTAACTGCTGAAGACATATATACTCTCAATGCCAAGCACAACATACAAATCACTCCATGCTGCCTGAGTTCTAGACTCCCAGAGCTCATTTGGTGGTTTCCTTCAAGGTTCAAACCCCTTCTGTTAATGCCTATGGATAGATGCTCATTGACAATATCACTCACTCAGGAGCTGTTAGAAGCATTTTAGCATTCATCTGGTGGCCAGTGTGTGGCTCAAAAATAATCCTAAACAAGTACTGGCTGGAGAAGCTGTAAGAATTGTCCATTTACTGCTAGGATTCATAAGGAAAGCTGGTGGTTTCTCAGCACAAAATGATGGTTCCTCCATTTTTCTTTAACACTGGTCAGGTAACATTTTCTTTAACATTGATGGTAAAGGAAAAAAGTGCCCTGTGATTTCTTTCAGGAAAGAGTTTTATCTGAGTCCAACTGGCATTTTCAACAGGAAGTCTTAAGCTTAAGAGCCATGTTTTGGAAAGAGGTAACTTTACAGTACTCTTGAAAAGTCATTTCCTGAAATGCTAATTCAGCTCCCCTCAATCTAACAAGAAAGGCAAAAATTATTTCTTGCTTTGCCAAACTGAAAAATTACTTCAGGGAAGGGAGATAACCCCTCCCACCATTACACAAGCCACATACATTGTATTTTATCCAAGTGGAGAGGCCTCTTAAACACCTTGAAATAATAGGCCTTTTATGTTTGACAAGAAAAATAACTGCCATGTTTATAGCTGTACTATGGCTTTATCAGCAGGAGCAAACAAAGCTTTCAGATTTATATACTCAGAAACAGGGTTGACTGGGATTAGTCGGCCATGTCATTAAAACCACAAACCCACTGCATAGTCACTGAGGAAAAAAAATCTTTTCCAGGGCTACTCAGCTGCTGTTTCAGGATCACTTGCAGTTACTTCCAAGGCTAAAATTCACAAGGCTTTGGATTTTCTAGCTCCCTACCCCCAAAAGAAGCGGTAACCAGATAAAAATATACTTTATATATTCATTCTCTCTAGTGTCTTCATTTCTATATCTTTTAAGTTCCTTCATTCTCATTTTTATTTGGAGTTTTTCTTCTTTTTTTGAGGTAAGAAAAAATTTCTACTTCATCTGTCAATGACAGTTCCACATCCTAGGACATTATGTCATTCATTTCCTTACTCAGGCTTAATTAATATTAAATGCCTCATACCTTCTAAGAACTTAATCATAGTAATTTTTATGGAAAAATGCAAAGTAGAGAATCAGATAAGAATTATTCTTTTAAAAAATACACATTCCTATAATAAATAGCCATACAGGACTAGAGAACAGCCTCATTTAACCAAAATTACCTCCTAAGCTCAACTATGCTGTTAAATGTTATTTACTCCCCAAAGAAACTCTACCACATAGCCATTAAACACATTTTCATACCATTTCTATAAAGCACATCAAAAAGCTTTCAGATTTTTGGGCTTTAAAACATTCAAGGTTGAGTTAAAAATAGGAGAGAAAAATCCTCAAGACCATACATAACTCCATTACTGGATCATACCGATACTCCATGAAGTCCATGCTCCTGGGCCTGCTGTGTTCAATAAGGAATGATTCCAGAGATGATCCAAGAAAGGAAACATTTAATATACTGCCAGCATGGAAATAGTCTTCCCAAACCACCCCGTATACCTGAAGCAAGCGAGTTTATCCTTCTTAGTATAAGTCTGGATGTTCTTACCTATACACATCCTTCTAATCTCCTTATCTCTTGGATATCATTAGGTTCTGCAGTCATTTCCAGAATCTCTCATTTCTGAATGATTATTTCACAGCTTTATTTTTTGCTGAAATATTTGATGTCTCACTCTCTTACTGAGGATCAGTTTCCATAAAGTTTCCAAGCAACCAGTAAACCGAATTTTTAGTTCTCTAGTTTCCAGAGTAAAATGCAACTCATTAAAGCGCGAACGCAAAGCTGAGGTCAGATTGAAACCATTACACTTATTTTAATGTTGTATTTCATTTAAAGTGTTTGATCAGTGAACAAGTCTCCTAGGGTGTGTATCTTTTCTGGAGGATCACAGTGAGCAGCAGTTTCTCAACAAGCCTCATTACATTCACTGCATAATATCAGGCAATGTAAAGAGAATGAATAATAGCATCACATTGAGTTCATTTTATATTGATAAAGCTTTGTGTCTTGGGACTAACATGCTAATAACCATGTGAATGCTTGCTTTGATTAAATGGATTTCTTCCAGCAGTTTGGAGCAGTAGTGCCTGAAGTATACTGCACTGAAGAGATTCGCATCCTTACACACCCAGAAGGATTTAATTTAGCATCAAGTTACAGGTAGCTGCCTAAACCATTCAATCCCACCAAGTAATGTTCAAGTTATAACTGACCTATGCATCTGCTGAAGTTCAGCTCTCAGGACAAACCTTGACCAACTCAGTTATTAGCCGGCTAGCCCTGCCCACATCCTTTGCTTGTGATGTTTGCTCCCGTGACCGCACAAGCAGCACGATGAGTGAGCGTCTGACAAAAGCTGTATGAACAGCACAGGACAACAGCACTGTTTGCATGGATCCATCAGCCCTCCCAAGCTTTAATCTAACACCCATCCAGATCAGGAATATGTGAATATTGAGAAAATGACTACAAAAAACCCTCAAAGAAAAAAAAAAAAAAAAAAGCAGTTAGTCATCTTCTGCTAATATTTATTAAAAGGCACTGAGCCAGTATACTAAGCAAACAATCTTACCCTGCTAGATAAAGGAATGTGATCCTCAGAAAGAAAAAGCTTATTCTCAATACCATGCAGGGCAACCTGCTGAGTTCTACTGCACTTCCCGCCCCGTAAGTGTTTTTAGAGTCAAATGTTAGTATTTGGTGAACATCAGCCCTGCCAACATTGGGCAAACTCAAGGAGAAGGAATACCATGCTTCTCTAAGCATTTAGTGCTCAAGTTGTTAGCCATTGTAAAAATATTAGGGGTAGGAAAGAAAATGATGAACATTACTGTAGCAAACCAGGAAAAGCAGATCTCACCCCCCCTCACCACTTATAGCCCTGGTATGGTACTTTCTTTTTTTTCTTCTTCTTTTTTTCTTCTTTTTTTTTCCAAAACAGATCACGTCAAAGGAATGTGCCTTTCTTTGCCTGCTGACCTCTCATTGAGAGAAGCATGTTATTCAACATCATTTAGTGCACAAAGGGAAAAGAAGTTTAACTGTTTCAAAGGAATGCAGAATTTCAGCTCTAGTTACAGGCTGCTTCCGAATGCTCGTCACATAGCTTAACGTTGAGCATATATTAGATGGAAGAGAACAGCTATTAGATGAAAAAGAACGCCTCATCAGAGATGGCCCCGTTCCAGACTCACCCCTTCTCCCTCCTCCCATGCTGAATAGTTTCCATTTCCTTGTAAAGGAGAAACTTCAAACAACAATTCTGTTTTCCTAAGGATATTGGTGCTGCGTTTAAGTCCAGAAATCATGATCTACCAAAACATTTAAGAAACTAAGTTACAAGCCCTACTGCCAAGAACTCGACCTTTTACTTAACACAGATTTACATGACAAAGAGGCCAAATACTGACCAGTCCCTAGACCTAATCTCAGACTAATTAGCATCTCTTAGTAGAGAGAAAGCCCTTAGAGCACAGAGAACAGCAGAACATCGTGGTTATGGCTAGCAGAAAAGTTGAGAGGGGGAAGTCTGGTTCATTTAATATACACATTTATTTTCCTCAAATATAGACTCTCCCCCTCTTAGTGTAATGATTTAAGACTATCAAAAGTAAATGGAAGTTTAACGGTTTCTTCAGCCAGCTAGGATGGACATGAGTGATTCATGAACTGAAATTACACTGAAAACAGCTCATGACAGCAGTGAAATATGGATTTTTGGGATCCTCAACAGACAGGCAATGACTGCTTAAAAGCTTCATGGTCTGAGACCCCAATTGCTTTAAGTATCCAGTGATTTCCTCAGAGTCAAAAATTATTTGTTCTCAGGGCCAATTTTCTCAAAGTCACAAAGCTCTCATAAAAACTTGAAGATGCCATTACTCCTGGATAATGACATTTAGAAAACACTGCAGCTAAACTACCGATCCTCTCCCTTTAAGATAATAGCTAGGTCACCCACAGGGGTACAACTGAAGGAGGGTTTTTTTTAAGTTGTTTTTACCTTTTCTTGAATCCTCTTGTCTTTCACTGCCGATACAAGTCTCCAAATTGCATGGATAGGAAGCTTTATGAAATAGGAGAAGACAGACTTGTGCAGCAGATTATCCATAATTTAAGTGATTTCTATTGCTGCACAGCTAAAGAGGCTTCCCCGCCTGGAGTCTGAGATCTGAATGCATGTTTCCTGCCTCTTCTCAAATATCCGTAGTCCTCAACAGTTGCAGGATCCTTTTCTGCAGAGCAACTGATGAAAAAAAAACCAAACAAACCCATAAAAATCAAACCATCCACTGCAGAGCCTACAACAAGTGACCAGTGTTAAAGTGCCACAAGGGCAGCAGCATGAGCTGGAAGAACCAAGGGGCAGTTCTACCAAATGCAAATCACTTCCCCGACGGCGCGCTCCAGGAGCCCCACTTCTGATAAGAATATTCTGCTGCAAGACTTCCAACAGCAGTAACTAGGTCCTGATTTTTCCTACCCCTCTCGCAGAATAAATCCTAATGCCTCTCAAAGCTTGTTCAGCTGCAGCAGAGAGGTTTGAGAACTGCTGCTGCTAGCATATTCCCTCCCCCCCTCCTCCTCCTCAAGCTGTATTTCGCCGACTGCACTGTCTGATTTCACTTTTGTTTCGCACACAATCCTGTTACGTGGCTTTCAGCCAGATTAATGCTTGCTTTCATTCTCCGCTTTCCAAACTGGAACTGCAAGGCACCAGTTACAGGGCACAACAACGTAAGCCCAGATAAAGCTTAGCCTGCAATTGGAGCCTTTGCCTTGAGTCTTACCTGCAAGCTCTTTTCCTTTCAACTCATTACATTTCTCTTTCCAGGAGCCTTTTTCGACTTCGCACCTTTGATCAGCAGACAACTAAGAAGCCTTTGCCTGGCTTTTGTAGTGGATAGAGAAAGCAGCAAAGCACATTTCCATCAGTTATCATCCCAAATTCTGGAGCTTTAGAGTTATGAAAGTTTGGATTGGCTTCTCCCCCCTTGGTTGTTGTTGATCTTTTAAGCGGAAAAGTCCCAGAGAGGAGCTGGGTTCTTATTACAGCAAGGAAATTCAGTCCTCACTGTAACTCCACAGCCACTGGAGACTAACTCTTTTAAGTCATTAGTAAGGTATATTTTGGTCTATAATAAATTATTTAGAACTTGGCTAATACTACAGAATTTGTCCTAAAGCTATTAAACGCAGCTGCCAATGACTAACCAGCCAGAGCAATGTTCTGGGCCTCCTGCACATCAACATCTGTGGGAGGCAAAAGAAATAATTTCTTTACCTTGTCAGCACAGTTTGGGGAAATTGATCTGTGTGGTAGGGAAATAATACCCCTTTGCAGGGCTCTTCTCTCACTTATCCCTTCTAGGGCTCTCAGCTGTGAAAAAAATAATCTTCCAATGGATCCAGAAAAGGATCCAAGACAGATTTTCATGTTTGTTTTCGGCGTTAGCTCATCCCACACTACTCACACATATCCTTCCCTTCAGGCTTGGAGACTTGACACAGGCAACCGCTCTGACATTTCATGCATGAAAACCTGCCTTCAACAAACCCATTTTGTGTTCCTAAATGACTGTTTGGCTGCTTATACTTCAGCCCATCTGTTTGGATGGCACCAGGCCTGCTTACAAGGTGATCTTCCAGTTTCACTTCGCTTCCCATCCAGAGATGCCAGCCAATTTTGGGCACTTGGCACAATACCTCTCCTGCCCTCACTTCAGTACAAAGCCCTGCTGAGTCAGAAACGCCGCCGAGGTGCTTTATCAAATCTGTTGGCACTCAGGTGGCTCTGACCACCTGAACAGCAGAGGAAGAAAACGAGTTGTCAGCACTGGACGTTGCCAAGTACACGTGTTGCTGTGAAGCCAGGGGAATGTTACAGAGATCAGTGACACATCAGAGCACGAGCACATTAATTGCAAACACTACACAGTCAGGATCATCATAAGAAGGAGGACAAGGGTAGTAAAGCCAAAGACACCAGCCACAGACATTCAAGGTTTAAACAGATGAAAGCACCGAGCTCCACTTTGCTGATAGGGTTCCTTTTAAACAGACAAATACCAGAACTTGCTTGTTTTGTATAACCTCTAACTTTCACCTCAGATCACAGTGTTAGTGCTTATGCCATCCATTGTTAAGTCATACCAAGCTGAAGATGTTTCTTTGTAACATTCTGAAGCAAGAAAAATGACCAAGCTCTTCCAGAGGAGCAGACCACTTGCCAGTACGCTTGTTTCAAGCTGGCCCAACATCAGTGCTCCAGCAGCCACGTGTACACCCACCTCTTGTATGCTGCATATGTGTACTTAGTGAGCACAAAGGGAAACACCTACAGTAGTCCAGATGGCTGGAACCTCAGAAGCGTAGGAAAACATCATCTGGTTGCTACATAATGTGGCCTTGGCCAGTATCAAGAGTTCTCCATTTTCTTCAATAGTCCCATTTTTTTCCCCCTCAATTCCTTATTGAATCAGAGAAGAAATAGCAACATATTAAACTGGCTTTCTTAACTAGAAGAGCTTGCACTAACCAGAATAAGTCAGTGGTATGTATCAATGAAGTTCTCCCCACTCCAGCCCCCTTTAAGAAAGGTAGCAACAAGCCAAGGAAAGCAAAGACAAGCTTTCAACATACCGTATCAGCTGTCAGGGTGTTTTAGTTTAGTGAAAAATTCTCTTTTCCCTGGTTTAAAATAATGTGACAAAAATTTCCAAACAGGCATTCTGACACCTGGAAGAACAGTTTCTTCTTCTTGTGCCCTGTGTTTTTAATAAAAAACAAACAAACAAAAAATCCTGACTTCTTGTGCCATGATATATTTAAAAGGAGAAGACAGACATTTAAACACTTTAGCTTTTCCAAGGAATGAACCCAATTTGTACTAAAATAATGATGTATTCAGAAAAGAACAAACAATAGAGACTACACCCCTCAGTTCTGGCAGGGCAACTACCCAGTATCAACAAAAACAGCATTAACCTATTTGCTCAACTAATGCATGTGGTATCAGCCAAGGTGAATTTAGCAGCTCCCACACAGCACTTAGACAGGTCCTGCTCTGCATTATAAAAATCTTTAATGACCATAATAAAATATATCAGTAGCAGCCAAAAATCCACAAACACCAAGATCCTGTTGTAAAAGTGTGGACTAATTACTGGAGATGATTTAGAAATTAAACTTATATTTCCATTTTAAAGAAAGGTTCAGCATTCAAGAAGCTTCCAGGGTGAAGAGTAGCTGATATGCCAAAAGTCCTTTCTGCAATAAGTTCCTAGGCGATCTCGGAGGTTGGTAACATCAGGGGAGCTTGATGTGCTAACACTAAGAGAATACTACGTGGAAGGTGGAGCGATGACACTGTGGCCAGGCTCCGTGATGACATGGGAACTTGAAGATACAATAGAACCAATGAGCTGCGTATTTGCTACTCTGGGCCAGCAGTCTGTCATGTTTTTGACAAAATGCTGTCTTTTTTTGTGAACTTTGCCCATTATGATATCATTATGATACAAAACCACACCATCCCAAAAGCTACCCACCTCCAAGGTACAACCACCCTTCGCTGAGCACACATTCTGAATGTCTGTTAGTTTATGCCATTAAAAGCAAAGTGAGAAAATTTTACACCAATCATAACAAAGGCATGTGTGACTAGAGTCACTCAAGCTCCACCTGAAAGGTAAAAAGTGATATAAAATAGAATCACAGAATCACAGGGGTTGGAAGGGACCTCAAGAGATCATTGGGTCCAACCAGCCTGCCAAAGCAGCTCCCTAGCTCATACTGCACAGGTAGGTGTCCAGATGGGTCTTGAATATCTCCAGAGAAGGAGACTCTACCACCTCCCTGGGCAGCCTATTCCAGGGCTCTGGCACCCTCACTGGGAAAAAGTTCCTCCACATGTTGGTGTGGAACTTCCTGTGCTCCAGCTTACAGCCATTGCCCCTTGTCCTGTCCCCACAGACCACTGAAAAGGGGCTGGCCATTTCCCCCTGCATCCCATCCTTAAGATATTTATAAACAGTAATAAGGTCCCCCCTTAGTCTTCTTTTCTCAGTGCTGAACAGTCCCAGCTCACTCAGCCTTTCCTCATAAAATAGCTTAAGGGAGAGAGGATGTTAGGGTAGATACCATCGTGTACAGAAAGGAACCATCACATACTATTCTGACTTCTGGGATCAGTCAGCAGGCTGAGCCTCTCTCCCCCACCATCTGGAGCGTTTGAGTAGGATTTGAACACTTGGTTACACCATGTGCCTCTCAAGGAAAGTTAGAAATCTCTATATTCACTTTCTATCTTTTAACATGCTTGTAGCTAAGCAGTGCTACTCACGCTCTTGGTATTTGCACGTGCTTTGCAGACAGTGAATTTATCTCTGGCAATCCAGAAGAACCTGTGTATCTGTTGCTTTAATACACCACACTATTCAGTAATCCAGCTGTGAGAGTTCTCATTGAAGGTGACCAAACTCTTTAAATGTGGCTGTGGGAGTTGAGGGGACACAAGAAGACTGGTGGCGTGTCACACCATTACTTGAGCATCCGTAACCGTGCTAGTTCAGTACACTGAACGCCACCAGACCCGGTCAGCGAATTGGGCATCACTCCAAATTACTTTAATGCAACAAAGAGGGGTAAATAACTTTCTTTTCATTGACAGGGGGAAGGAGGGGGGAGGAGAGACAGATGTGCATCTGTATATATACACATACATCTAGGTTTATGTGTATAGCTGTACAGACAAACACAACAACCCCACCCAGAAAACACATATAACAAGGAGCTGATTAACACACACAGACTTTGTCCTACTACGCCTCGCAACAGCCAGTGGCCAGACAGGGAGCAAGATGTAACTCTCACATATTGTGAGCTGTTCTGTCATCTGCTCCTATCATCCTGGTGTCTCAGCCAGAGACCACCTTCTTCCATTTCAAAGTTCCTTGGCTCAAAACATCTCTATCCCAATGAAATCATGCCTTTTGGATACTTTAAGCATATCCTAGATGCATAAAGCAAGTTTTGGGTTTGTGTATTGTCACAATAAGGACCTACCTCTTCCCCCACCTTATTGCTTTGATAAATGATAATTCTGGCACAACTGTTATAAAATTTTCAACTAATTTAATTTCATGTTCTTGTGAACAGAATATATTTGTTAAATTCTAGTTAAATCCAGTTCCTTTTTTAAATTTTAAATAACACCATCATAGATACAGATTTTCTAAGATTTTAGCAAAACAGTATATTTTTAGTTTATTGTACTGGGGTGTCCATAACTGGACATGGAAGACATGGGTCTACTGGAGCAAGTACAGAAAAGAGCCACAAAGATGATTAAGGGACTAGAAAGCCACAAAGATGACTAAGGGACAAGAAAATCTATCAAGGGAGGGGAGACAGAGAGCTGGGACTGTTCAGCTCAAAGAAGAAGAGGCTCCATGAGGGTCTTAATGTGCATGAGTAGATAAATGTGCATATTTCCCCCTACCCCCAAGGAGAGGGAAGTGAAGAAGGAGCCAGACTTCTCAACAGGGCTCTGTGAATGAGGAGGAGGAGGCAATGGGCACAAACTGAAGTACGGAAAGTTGCATTAAAATATAGTTATTTATTTCTTAAACCATTGTAATAGCAATGAAGCACTGGAACCATGTGCTCAGAAAGGCTGTGGAGTCTTCAACCTTGGAGATATTAAAAACTTTGCAATCAGTCCTGAGAAGCCTGCTCTTTCTGACTGTGCTTTAAGCAAGAGCACTGTACTAGAGTCCCTTCCATTCTCAGATCTTCTAAGATTCTGTGAAATTACAAGCTATTACTATAAAAAAAAGTCCTAAACAAATGGTATCATTGATTCTACATTAAAATGCTTTTTAAAGAATGAAGATCTAGTTTAAAAAGTCACCAATGAACAGATTCCCAGGTGTATAGATTAATTTTTGACACAGAGCCAAAATATAATATTTAATTTTACTGCAAGAAATAATTTACCTGAGCTTTGGTAATGCTTCTCAAACACAATCCAGTACTCTTGTGTGGAGGCATTCACAGACCCACAAATAACTATATATACCACAAGTTTTGTTTCACATAGCTTACTTGGAACTGTTTGACCAGATCACTGGTCTATAACTCACCCTAGACAATGAAGTATTTTGAGATTTACTTTTTTCTTCCTCTCCCACACATGGATGAAGCAGTTTGCTTCCCCATTTTCTTCCTTGAGACATCTCATATTCCAAGAATCACAGAACTCTAGGGGTTGGAAGGCACCTTAAGAGATCATGGGATCCAATCCCCCTGCCAAAGCAGCTCCCTAGCTCATACTGCACAGACAGGCGTCCAGATGGGTCTTGAATATCTCCAGGGAAGGAGACTCCACCACCTCCCTGGGCAGCCTGTCCCAGGGCTCTGGCACCGTCCCTGTGAAGAATACCACATCATGAGAAGCGACTGCCTGCAATGGTACCTCTGCTTTGCCAGGGCCTCAATCTAGGTAAAGTCACTCCTAGAAAAGAAAGATCACAGCTGTAAAAGAAGGCTCAAAAGGACCCATTTCTTAAAACTTCTTTCCTTGGTTACGTTATTCATGTCCTCTGGCCTGCCCCTCCAAGATACTGTTAGTTCAGTTTTGTAGCTGGTAAGAACAGGATAAAGAGTAGACAGAGGATGAGACTTCTACATGTGTGTCCTGCTACATTTTCCATGACCAAAGCATCTCCCCCCCCAATCTTTTTGCCACGTATAGGAGCCTATCAGTCATTAGCATCAGTGGATGATATGCAGGATGCCCAATGAGGTACCACAGGGCAGCGGGGGACGGTCTGTGGAGCACACTGTGTTCATGTCCTTCTCAGAGCCAGCACACATGCATCTAACAGCTCTGCCTCACTTTCAGAAGCTTAATTCCTTTACCATCCAACCTTAGAGGTCACAATTAAAGAATTTATTTCCCATGGATAACAGGCTGAAGCTTTACACTTGCATTGCCACAAGAGAAACACCAAGTAGATACCCTTATGGCCACTGTCCTACAAATGACCTCCCTTTTACTCTCTGTACAACCAGGGAAGCTATTTGTCTTTTTAAAGCTCTGTGGTACTGGGATTTGTGCCCCATTTGTTACCCACTCTCCTAAGTTCTTCTCTGTGTTATGGATCTCTAATCAGCAGCCTTCCATTTCAGAAAGTGTCACCCTCCAGTGCATTGTTTAGCATTTATCTAAATTAAAATCTCACCCTATTTAAAATTTGCCTCTTACTCTAACATCTCTTGATCAATCATTCTGTAGCTACAGCCTGGCCTCGACAAGTTTGATCAATGCATGTTTCATTTTATCTTCCAGATTGTTTAATAGAAACCTTAATTAGTGTTTTCATGAATTAATACCAGACCCAATACTGATCCAGAGATACCCCACTTGATAGCTCCCTTGCCACTGGTGTTTCATTGTTAATTATCCTGACATTGTAGCCCAGGCAATTCTGTATTCATATTACAGGATTATGAAGGCTTTTTTCCTCCCAAATTCTTCCTGAAGGAGCTTCCCACACATAGCAACAAGAAGCCATGGTAGAGTTAGATAACAGAAATCCACTGTATTTTATTTGTCTCCTAAACACATAGTATACCACGGACTATTAATTGGTCTGAATAGGAAAGTTCAGCTAATTATTCACGTGTGTCTCAGAGGAGCATGAAAACCTCTTCCTTACTGTACCAAAGGACCGTGGGTTAATTTCAGTGTGCTTCATAGAGCAGTAGGGCTGGAAAGACCAGGCTGCCATGAACCTGGCAGCCAGCTGAGCTGCTTCTCACCTCTAACTCTCTCTAATCTGAGGTCCAGCACATCAGATTCCTACAGTCTTGCCTGCCTAATGCAATTAATGTTCCTATAGAGTTGCCACACGGTAACTATCCTCAGATTTGCCTTCAAACCCAAGACATCAAGTAGCCTATCCAAAAACCCACTAAGCTCCTAGCCAGCAGAAAGTGCTTGAGGAGGGGAAGAAGTATTACAGTGAAGGGGGCCTTTTCTCATTAGCCTTCCTTTTCTCAGACATGCAAATCTTCCAGCTCTGAAAAGGACTCAGCTGAACATTTCCATCTCTTACTCAGGAGAGTCCTATGCAAAGGCACTTTCAGTGGAGGTTTGCCTCAAGTGGAGGGCACAGTACAGTCCTAGTCTTTAATGAGTCCACTTATTTAAGACCTAATCAGAGATATACAAGCTCACATTATCAAGAAAATGCTCTCTTCTTTAAGCACAAGCTTCACAGAAATTGCATACTGGACATCAAATACCAGATCTGCAGATGCACTTAGTGATAAAAGACTCATTCCTGCTAGAAGACACATAAAAGGCTTCAGAAACCTAATTTTTTTTTTAAATCTTATCAGAAGAATTAACAGTAAAAGCCAGAAGTGCTGCGTGCTTTTGATACACCTTCCTCCTCTTCACACCTTAACAAGGTCTTTTTCAAACCAAGTCTGATTCCAGCAGTTCATCCCTAAAGCCTCAGCATTAGTTATTCAAAACATTTCTCATGCAAAGCTATGGAATTTCAACATGCATTCCACCAGATTTGACATACACCTTTCTCCTTGAAATTAAGGAGACACTTCACTAAAGAGGAAACAGTACCTCCTAGCAACTCAACTTTGCTCCTCACCCTTGTTGCACAATATACTCTACTGTTTCCTTGTGGCTTTATACCTAGGCAAAACTTTTTTTCTTTCTAAACTTAGGTACCATCCTCAAGATGCTTCAACAGCTAAGAACCAAAAAACCTAACCTTTTTTCTCATGTCTTTATGGACTGCCATTCTTTGCCTTTTCCAGACTCCTTCCAAATGCTCCCCTAGGAACATGTCCCTCGTTAAGACTGCTACACACCACAGAAGAAAAGAAGGCAATTGCAATACTAGCTTTATAAGGGCTCACCGTGGGGTGCCTTCCTCTCACTTAAAGGGGCTTAGAGTACTGATAGGTAATGTTTTCCTCTTGTCTTAGTAACCATCTCAGGTTGGAGGCTGGTGAAGTAAGCAAGCAAGGAGAGAAGATATCTCAAGTGCATGAAACATGACTTATCTTAGAGTGAAGAATATGAATCCTGCCAATGCCAGGGTATAAAAGATCTAACTGAAATCATATATGTGATTTGAAAGCTGGCAGAGTAAGGACCAAGTGCTGAGCACCTGAAACTCCAAGTGCAATTAATAGTTCAGCTGCTTCACATCTACTAAATAAAACATACCCTACTTTATAAGAGACTTGAGTTTTAAGAGCTCTGCCTCCCATGCCAGTTCATTTCTCTATTCATTAGCTAAAAAGAAGAACGTGTTGGAAACCTATGTACAGCTAAAAGGAAGAATCAGCATGACAGTTTAGAATAAAAGCTTGGCCAACAGGCTCTGAATTTTGTGTAGTAAATTGGCAAATGTCTGACTTGAAGATCAGTATTTGAAAGTAAAAAGACACTCAGAAAATGGGATTCTGGAAAATTATGCCTGCTTTAGACTTTATCTGTTTATATATCAAAGGACACTCTTCCTAGTAGCTGCATGCCAATGTGTTCTTTCTGCTCTGTATACACTTTAAGAATAATTTTAGGATTGAATTGGCTGTGAGTTTTGGATAGCCTGGATCTCTAGTGTAGGGGATATACTGCAGCCACTTTAAAGGCATCCAGCAGAAGGTACTGCTCGCATTATGAACGGATGATCAAAAAAGCATGCCTAGGAGAATGAGATGAGGCAGGATTATTTGCTATTTTAGAAACTAAGGATGTGTCTAACTGGGAGCACCCATAGCCAGACACATCATCCTCTCACAAAAACCAGCTGCAGAAATGCAAAGACGTGAGGCAGGCGATGGTCATGAATAGTCATGCAGAAGCTTTTATATGAGCAAGGACTGAAAAGATGCAAACTGTTTAGAGCAGGCAGGAGACAGACACAGAGGAAAATGAAAGACAGTGCAGAAGAACAAGGTACAGCAAAGAGCTCTTCTTTGCTTTTACCCTACATCAGGGAAGAACCAAGCCACAGCACATCAGAAACACAGGAAAGAAGCGTTTTTCTTTTCTTCTTTTTTCCTTTTTTTTTTTTTCCTTTTTTTTCATTTTCTTTTGAATAAAATAGGAAGTGATTAAAATGTGGCATTTTTTTTTTGCTGCAGGTCATCTCAGAGGTCAAATGTTACTCAGATTGAAAAGAAGATTGGACAAGTAAGCATATAATGGGAACATTCATTAGAAAGGGTACAGGCTGAGAAATCAAACTCTCTGCTTCAGGGCACAAGTCCATCATCAGTTCTAAGGAATTAGAAACCAGACTTTTAAAAGCAGTTATCCTGGCAGGCAAGGAAAGAGTTGTTAATTTATTTATAATGCTTTTGACCCAAACCACAAGGGGAGGATACAGATGCAAAAGGAAATACAAATAGAATTAGCAAAAATACAAGTGAATCAACGCCTGATGACCTATGAGGGGAAAAAAACCCCTCAATTTACTCTTTAGACAAAAGAAAGGGATGAAACATCAGTTAATCAGCCAGAGAGAAGCAGTGCAAGGTTCTGAGGTTGGGCCCAGCAAGGTGGAAATAGGAGCAGGCAGGAAAAGTGCTCCACATTTATGAGTGGAAGAGAAAAACCCATCACAGTTATAAAAAGGGTGAAACAGAACTGTGGCATATGGAGGAGAGATGAATAAATGGATTTTTTATTAAAACAAAAATTACAGTGAACCAAATTACAGGGCAGCTGCAATATTAAACCTTTCAAAGTTTTGTTAATACAAGTTGATGCTTTACTGAGGGAAGCAATTTGTCTAAATACTTTGCTGTATGTGCTTTCCCATGCTGAGTCTGGACATGGTTCAATTCTAGCAGAGGTGGAATGTACCATAGAAATTATTCTTCCCCAACAGCACTGAAACTTATTGACAGGAAAGGGTGATGAAACTTGAATCCTGTGTTTTGTGCACAGAAATGTTCATTCCTGAGGGCCATTTGACATGAGCCTCCTTTGACATGGAACTCTCAAGGAAGGCAGGCAGGAAGAGAGAACCTGCCACTGATTTTCTGTCTCGTGAGACAAATTAGATGAACAGACTCCAATTGCAGAGAATGCTGTTTTATTAACTTCTCTCAACTCTGAACACTGCATACATTGATAGACAGTCTGTTGGTAGCTGGAGTGATCTTATTTGTTATCCTAAGTTAAGGCCACAAATACACCGTAAGCCATGTTTCAGCCCCAGGCCACTTTATTATCTTCTCCTGGTTGAAGTCAAAAGAACCCCATGGCAAACTTATACACAGCCCAGGCAAGATGCATCTTAGTGACTTTGCCATCATTGCTAGACTTCATTGAGCAGCCATGTCCATACATACCCCTAACCTCTGTGTTTCACATGGTAACCTTCAACCTGGTAAGTTCTTGTAAGGGAACCTCTTGGAAGATGTAACTGCATGATCAAACATAATATTATGCCAGACCTACCACTTTTTCTCCCAGTGCTTGAGACCACATGTGCTAGATTCACATGGTGAAAAGGCAAGCAGGTAATGTGATGGGGGGCAGCAGCTGTGGTGTGTGTCTGTGCCCCACAGGTAAAGGTGTACAAAAGACATATGTGCACAAAACACCCTTTGATCACCTACTCGGTGGTCAGTGGATCACAGATTGGGTCAACCATCTGGTCATGTCATGTCAGACCTGAGAGTGGGCTACAGCCATTGCTGTGGCACAGCAAAGGAGTGAGATATATATCTAAGAGATAGGGAGCCATGGGGCATCAGCAGGCCAGGAGAACATGGGCCTCGCCAGCCAGGGCCCATCCCGCTGCTTTCATGGAGGGAGCAGGGCAGGCTCAAAGTGAGCAGCCAAGCACAGCCTAGAGTCCAGGTCATCAGGCAAGTCTGTGGGTGGTGAGGCAGGTCTGGGGTCAGGCTGGGAACAGTCAGAGTCAGTGCATGCATCAGCCATGGCCACAGCCAAGCAGGGGCATGGCCATAATGCAGCTGCAATGTAGACTAGGTGGGACTCAAGATGATAGTGCTTAAAACCAGGTCCTGGGTGAACAGGAGGTGGGGAGGGATCTCACTGAGTCCTCCCAGCTCTCTCCCTGAGACCACCAGTTGCACCACAGGGCATTACACTGGCCCTGAGTCCAGGCAGCCAAACCCCTTAGACAAGGTAGGGAGTGCCCTCAGGGACCCTGGCATGAGGCAAGAGACTGTTCTCACCCATTTCTCCCATACAGAAGGAATACTGTCATGTTCTTGTGTCACATGTTACAGTTCTGAGGGTTCACTTCACAGGTCTCACCATCTGCCTTCAGCGATTCAGAAGAGCAGCCACACCCAGTCAGAATACATGTCCATCAAGAGATGCTTCCTTCAATGGCTCATAGCAGATGCACAAAACCCCAACAAGAGAAGCTTACAGCAATCTGCAGGTCAAGGATTTCCTGCACCAGAAGTGGAGTCTCTAGGTGCAACAGCCCAGATGAATTTTTCATGCATGAATTTGCCTAATTCCTCTAAGGGCCCATATAAACTGCTGGTGCCCACAACATCCTGTAGCAATGAGCCTCCCTTCTCACCTTTCCTCCATCTGCCAAATTCCTTTATGAATCACTCTAAAAAGCAAAAAATCTATCTATATATATATATATATGTGCAGCTAAATCCCTGCTGAATTCTTAGGAGTAACTGAGAACAGAGCTTGATCTGGTATAGCTATAGCAGTATCAGTTGCTCCCAGTGATTTGATACTGTTGTGTTCCCATGCAAATATAAAATTTCAGGCTTCAAGATACTAGTAAAAGGACTCTTGGGAAGAAATGGTACAATGTGTTTGGGTTTTGTTATATCTAGCAGCCCAGATGTTGAGCAGATTTAAAGTGAAGGGCATGCTAGTAGAGATGTAATTGAATAGAGATACCTCCAGAGACTAAACAAGCACAGCAATCCAAGTGTTGTTGCCATTTATCACTGAGAGAAGTCTCTGTGCTCCCACTGTAACCTTGTGTTTCTATGGAGAAGGCCTTCTCTTGGCTCTCTCCTTGTTCCGATCGATATGGCACACCGAATATGCACAAAAGCTGTTTCCAGGCTCAATCACGTTTCCATGACAGAGAAACAGTTTTTCAGTCAGAAAAGAAAACTATAGTAGATAAACTGTATTTTGGATGTTTAGTGCATTATATAACTGGAAGATGCTTGCTAAACCTATGGGTTATGGAGAAAATTTGAGAAATAACAGTGAGAACTGGGACAGAGCACTCCATCGGCAGAATGGTATCATCCACTGCTGGTGCCAAATGCAGGTACTGTTGTTCCCCACCCTGCAGTGGGAACATGCACGCTGGGGATTAGGGTACTGCTGTGTTATTTATCCCTTTGTCACAAAGCCTTTTGAAGTGCAGGAAGACTTGCCCCATCCCTGAATCTTTTCTCTAGGCGTTCCAGGCATTCGACTGAAGGAGCGGGTTTTCAAACAGCACTCTTGAGGGCTTGTTGCCAAAGCCAGCTGGCTGTATGTGCCGTAGGGCCCAGCTTAAGGCACCACATACAGCACACTTCCAGCCTCTCTCAAGTTGCTCCAAGCAACTTCTGGCTGTTGCTGCTTTTCGACAGCAACTTCTCTGGTACAAGAAGATACCCACTTTCCCATCTCATGCTGAAAGCTGATACCAGTGCTGACTTTAAAACAGATGAAAAAGGAAGCCTCCACTTTCCTCATGCCGCCATCTCAGGGTTTTCCTTGTAAGAGTCACTTCAAGGGCTTCCTGTACACAGAACAATCAACTTACTGAGTGCTCTTGAGCTGCTATGATTTTTAGTTGGGAGAATTGAGTTATGTTTCACACTCTCAGGGGATGATTTGAAGGTAGGGTTTCTAGTGGAGTTAGTGGTGTCACTTCTGGAGTTAACGGGGCATTTCACCCCTCTCTTCCCCCCATTTTTCTATTTAAAGCCCATCTTCAGCAGACAGGTCTGTCAATCACCCTACAGATGCTTACAGTGCATGTCGAAGACATCACACTATTCTCCTTCCATTTGTTTTTCCAGGGCAACCCGTGCAATAACGTGATGCCATTACCCTGTGATTGACTACTGGTTCCCTCTGCTTCTCGTATCTCTCCGCTCCAGAGCGCAGGAAGCTAACCTCCTGCTCTGCTGTCTCAGTGCAATTTCCCTTATCACCTCATGGGAGCCAAGTCCCCATCTTCTTCCTAAGTCTTTGATTCTGCTTTAAATAACAACCTTCAGGCCGACTTTACCAAAAGCAAACTGTTCTCCCTGCTGCCAGTACAGTGTTAGACTCTGTAAATAAAGGGCACACTTAACAAAAAATTATTAACAGTGCAAGAAAATAACATTTGCCTAAACTGTCAATTAACCACCTGGGGAGCCTGCATATAGGAAACATCTGCATTTATTTTCACTGTATCAGAATTTAATTCAACAGTACTGGGTTATTTCATTCCCTTGATGAAATGGATGCACACAGTGTGCCTGTTAATGGAAATATAGAAAATGTACTGTGTGAAGATAGGAGAAGTTTGTGAGGATAAAGCACGTCTGGTGAAAAGGAGAGCAGCCTTTATATCCATGCTTGTGTCTCAGGTAGGGTAATGGCACATAATTTACCCAATGCATTTACAAGGAGTTTTCTTCTCATGAGATGTCAAGTTCCAACAGCTGGAAATACAGGCCAAATCTTACCCAAGGGTAAGAGTTTAAGTCTCAGTCAGTCTTATCGTGGCCACTATGATAAAGTGAACATTGGTATTCTATAAAGTGGATTTTACCACCACTGATGCATTGCATATTGAAGATAGAATAACTACATATAACAACATTTTCTGCCTACTGGCCTAGATTATAGTTTTTAGCTACAAAAGGCTTGGTAACTGAGTAATTCGAGCACTTCCTATGTATGGTGTAAGACAGAGACAAAACAGATGTGTTTGTCCCCCAGATCTGCTACCTGGACTCTCACCTTCATGGTAGATAACCATTCAGTAACCACAAAATGTTTACACTGGCTAGCTGGGATATTAAGCAAACCTGCAGAGCTCTGAGGATCTAATAAATAGTTGCAAGTTGCATCTGCTATTAAACTTTTAAAACAAATTGTTCCAAATGTCTACATTTGCAGAGGATGTGCTTGCTGCCACCTTTCAGCCACTTGCTATCAACAACAAAATTACCTCATGAATTCTGCCCAGCACTAAGCACATACATCCAGGTAGCATAGATGAAGCACTTCGTAAGGGGAGTGTTTACCACATGTATTTTCTGTGAAAAGCATGAAAACCAAGCCTTACCTCCATTCTTAATTCAGCTGTGATCCTCTCTACCAGAAGCTGAAGGGACACTGGAAGGCAAAACAGGCATTTTAGAAGCCCACATTACATCTTGGCTACAAATAAAAGGCCTTAGTTTCTGCAGCCAACATTAAAGCCCCTTTGTGTAACTACCATGTTGAATTATAACATGAAAGTTCAAACTGGAAGTATCAGAGGACACTTCCCAGTGAATTTGCACTGATGTAAATCCAACGTACCTCCCATCAAGCCATGCTGGGCATCTAAGGGTTTGCACTGGAATACTAGCAGATGCCATTTATGAACATGGCCAGAAATTCACAGGAAAACACTTGTCACTCTTGTGATATCATTTCCAAGGTCACAAAACACAGATACAAAAGTTCACTTACAATACTGTCCTTTTTTTCACTTAACCCCATATATCTTTTCAGAGTCAAGCACTCCCGTGGCACCTTTAAATTCTAAAAAGGCCATAATGAACACCAACCAGCAACTCACACACTCTTCCAGCCAAAGGACAATTCAGATGCTTTGCCCTAAATATCATTTACCTGATGGCACAACTGTCCCTGAGTCACTTCTGTCAGGTAAACACGGCAAACTCAAAAGAGTATCCCAGAGAGCAATGTGTCATGAATAAATACTGTCAACAAACACAGAGTAGTTTTGACTGAAATGAAAAACAGAAATTCCCAGGCACTAGAAAAACAACTTCCTGGGTAATTCAGGGGTATATGGTCTCTACTGTCAGGGAAGTCACTCTGAAATTACATTCCTCCCTCTTCAGCAAGAAATACTCCTTGTATTGAAAATATTGGGAACGTCCTCAGCAATTTTACTGAGAGCTGGTTTGCAGCCCAGTCTTTTTAAAGCATTCAACCAGAACAGCATTTACCATGTTACTCCACTTTGGAGCCTGCAGGCAGGTGGGAAGTGCTTCGCTCCCACTTCCCCCGCAGCTTCCCAGGTTGTGAGTTTCCATCTGGAGCAGCTGAGCTATTGACATAAATTAGCAAATCCCCAAATTCTGCCCAGCATTCAAAAAGTGCTCTTGAATCCAGTAAAATGAGTTGTCTTCTCATTCCACATGAGATGGTGGGCTAAGACCAGACCTCTTATCACCTGTGTAACCACTTCTGAATTTTTCCAAGTCTTCTCAAACTCTCCCCCCAATTTCAAGCTTTAACCTTCCACTTAGGCAACAGTAGGGACAGGTTGGACAAGCTGGTTTCAGTATGCATCATGGCACGTTCTCCTGAGAGCTTTATCAGCTGTGTATTAATGGTTGAGAAAGCTGATAAAAACAGCTGTGCAGGAAGATTAAATATATTTCCCATGCTGACATTCACACCGACTCAGAGTTCACAAAAACCTCATCAAATATTCGCTGTAAAGCAGTATCTATCTAGGCTGGTCTTTAAACAGATTACATTTCATTTTGGTCTTTAAAAAGATTACATTTCATTTTGTCAATCAGGACCTTTCATCAGAAATACAACAGGTAGAAGTAAATGAGAATTTATAGACAAATCCCTTGCCTCAAAATTTGCTGCTTTTACAAACATCACACACAGCTACTACAAGAAAGGTCATGGAAAGAATGAAATTTCGATTAATGGACTGCAGCCAGCAGCAGTAAACATTTCTGTTTCCCATGGTAGCTTAACAGTGTGTGTAAAAGGACTAGAGGAAGCCAAGGAAGATCTTGCATCCTCACTCTTACTACTCTGGAGCGAATGGTGCAAGATGGGTGCCAGGAAACACCAGGAAACACCTCCTTGCAAACGCCTACGTATCAAAGAGTTGCAAAGCAAGTGGATAGAGAGGCCCTGTGGAAGTTACCTAGTTCACAGAATCACAGAGTCGTAGGGGTTGGAAGGGACCTCGAGAGATCATCAGGTTCAACCCCCCGATAGCTGAATACTTCTCAACAGTTTTTCACCACTGGCTTATCAGACCTTAGGTGCTCCATTTAGAAATTATTTAAAGCCCCATATTAGTGAGATCTACTGCCAACTATAAGCAAACAAATAAACACCAATGACAAATACAATGGCCATTCACCTAAAGTGTGGATGATCCCATTTCAATCCACATGTTGTTTACTTATACAAGAAACCAATTATGAGACAACCAAGTAAGATGTGACTTTCCTTGCTTAAAGTCTGGCTTGTTCTTCAACTGAAAAGGCCTGAGAAACTCTGACATAGACTACTGCTCTGTAAGAAATTTTGTGTATGCTTCTCCTCACAGCGTTTGTTTGCTCTGTAACTTTGAGGGATGGAAATGACACCATTTCCATAGACATGGACCAGTCTGGTGGTCTCCTGTCTTGACTAATCTCTTGGTCAAAATGCAGACTCTGTGATTCTTTCATCCAGTAATTTCTCATAGAAAATTAATAAGAATATAAATCCCATACATAGCCCGTGTCTTTTCATTCTTTGCTGGAAAAGAACACTGAAATAGTTAAATTCATTAGCTCCTGACACACCTTTAATGTCCTTACTCAAAACTGCCCTGGAAGTCTATAGAACTGTTGCAGCACTAGGATTTTAAATCAGAATACTCAGGAACTGGCATTATATCATACTATGACATTGGAAGATACTATGATATAAGCCCTTCACATTGGCAGATGCATCTTTACTCATAAGATCTGAAAGGCAGTTGGACAGTATTATTCTAATCCCTGTCTGTAGGTATCAGAGAAGAATGACTGTTGCAAGTTGCAAAGCTGGCTGAGCCTGTTCAGAAGAGGTTTGGCATGGGAGTAGGAGTGATGCTGTACCTCAGGAATTAGGGATCACATGCTCCTGTTAGTAGCACATGAAAATGTGCAGCAAAATGTTACAAAACCTGCCTTCCAGTCTTAAGCACAAGCCAAGGCGTCCCATCTGGTCTGCCAGGCCAACACAGGGATCCGCGTGCTGCGAGCTGCCAAGGAATGCAAATGAAGGTGTGGGTACGTAGGAGGTAGGTGCTGCTGGTGGAAAAGCAATTTGCTGTATCATAATATCACTCCTGTAACAATGCAGTAAAAGTAGCACAAATCTTTGGGATGCAATATTTTAAAACCAATTGTAAACCCAATTTCCTTACTCTCCAGAGAATACAGTTCATCTTGCTTGGTTACCTGAGAAAGCCCATCCCTCTTTTGGCTTGATTGCCAAAATCAGCTGTGAATCTCTTGGTGGCAGGTGTCTGGTTTTGGATGTCTAGAGGCTGGGAAAAGGCACAATGTGTGGAGAATCCTCCTTCTGGAATTCATTCTTCCTTCCTGTGTCACACAGTCGTGGTGCTCTCTCTGGTTGAAGCATGCTGTGAAAGATCTGTTTTATGGATATAATTGGAAAATATATGTCAGTTTGTTGTGTGCACCTGAAAATGAATTAATAAAACTTTAACATGCTTCAACACTACTGGAAGCAAAGATTTGTTACTCAGAAATTCTGTGTATATAGGTAAGGACCAACTCTTACCCTTCCTTTTTTATATAAAAGGAATGTAACTTTCCATCAGTTTAACGTAATGGTCATGTGATGAAAGATAATCAAATGGCTAAGAATTAAGGATGGTTAAGAGGCAAATTATTAGATACAAGTTACTTTTTTTTCTCCCAAATAATCCTCTGGAACAGCCTCCAGTGCAAGGCTTCAAGGCTGAACTAAAGGTTACTCTGCATTCTGTGTAACCTTAGCCTGCGAACCTCAATTAGCCAAAAATCCTTCTTAAGCAAACAGGTTAATGTCCCCAGATGCTGATTAATTATACTGAAAATTCCCTTAAGCACCAAATCACTTGGTTATCTGAAACTGTGCTTTGGCCACTTGCTGCATACAGGTAATCAAGCACAAGAAACAGTACAGATGTCAGCTTGTTATTTCACCTAGTAGCTCCAGAAACGAGCTCTAAATTGGAAGTAATACTGGAGCACAATTATCTAAAGTTAAAGTGAAAAGAAGTTCTATTTTGTAGAGCATGCAGCTCCTAATGACCATTTAAAATGATTCCTTGCTCCTCATGAGAAATGCCTGGCCTGCGGAATTATCATGTTAGCCCTGACACCGTGGGCTAATTAGCTGTTAAGCACAGCAGCTCAAAAAGGAAAAAGCCTTCTTCCAACATTAATTCTTAAGGGCAAACTCTTCTTGTGCAGAGTGCTCAGAGGAACCCAGAGAAACACCAGCACTGCAGGCAATTTCTGCCCAGCAGGAGAGCTGAGCGCTCCCACAAATCACGATTCAGTCAAACCTGGGTCTGCAATGGTCACGCATCTCTGTTAGAGAAACACCTGTACCAAACTGCGATGCCCAGGGGCCAGGACCCTTCTGATGTGCTGGCGTGAAGGTGCTTCCCCGGCTGCTGTTCTAAAGAGCGACTACAAATTCCTCCTCTTAGCTATTGCTCAGTTGTGGGGTGTTGTGGGGTTGGGGTTATATTCCCTGTCAGGATTACGTTATTTGTATACAATCGCTGCTACAGTAAAAACCTTTTAACCAGGACATCTCCATGGATGCTAATTTAGTACAATTATACTTAATGACAGTGAAACTGCTTAACAGGGATATATATTCATTCGGTGACACGGGGAGTTAAGTATTAGCCTGCTCTTAAATCAGTGTGAAATGCCAAACTTCACTTCCATCACAAAGAGAGGTTCCAGCAATAATAAGGAAATAAATGCCAGAGAAAAATTAAATCCTGTGAATAATCTGCCTGTTGCTGTGGGTTTACTCTGGTGGGTACTTTATGCCACAGCAAGTCTTTTCAGGAGGATTTTTGTCTCTCCTTATCAGGACAGCAGTTTAATTGAGTTGGCTGTCTACCAGTTCAGAGGATTCTACTGAATTAAGGTTCAGATTTGCTTAGCTTTGGCTAATCAGATGGTTGTGCAGGTGTGGTGTTCCTGCAGGTCTTCCAGTTAGAAAAACAAGGCTTGTGTGTTGAAGAGTGGAGGTTAGAGCAATGAAGAAGATACGCTGCAGAGCCTACACTTTCCTCAGTGTGCCAGACTGAGTTTCTCCCTTTTATGTTTTATATCACTTCTAGAAATCACTATTGGAAGTAATCTATGGTTTGTTTACATTAAATCATTATATATGTACAAACTGGATGTTTTGATTAAGAAAAAGAAAACAAGAAACTAAGAAAAGAACACAATAAATCAGGAGAAAGAGTTTAAATCATTATTAAAACTCCCTGGAAGCTAGGATGGCTGGTTTTTTTCCAGCAATACACCACCAATCCAAATCACCCTAGAAATAAGGGCACAAGCCCAATTTCCATTTTTCCCTGCAGGTTATCTTCATGCCACAAAAATAGAGGGAAAGATGTCTACTGGGGCGGGGTAGGGGTGGGGGGGTGGAGGGGGAAAGGAAGAATAAATTACTTCTAGAAAGGAATTAATTAACAGTTAATGAGTAGCTTTACTTTCAGAAGCCTACATGCAATTTCAAGACCTAAAGCCAAACCTGGCTGTTCCTGTGGGGGGTTTTTAGGGTGTGCAAGAACAGGACAGTCCTCATTGTTCTCAAAACAACTCCGCCTGCCCTAGGGTGCTCAGGACCCTGTCTCTTGGACTGACAGCATGAGGTGAGGGGTTTTTCTATTGCTATGATCAAAGATGAAGTGCAATTAACCCCTGCTTGTGTCATTGTCCCCAGCTGCCATGCCCACCCTCTCCAAGCTCACTACAGCTCCAAGGAAAAGGCATTCTGTCTGTGCCTGAACCCAACCCCTTCCCTGCCCAGTTTTCTCCCTGCCTCACCAATCCTCTGGATTCCCTACTTCTCCATTCCCAAAGCAGAGGGCTGTGCTGCACGCTCAGCCCTGTCTATTCTTGGCCAGCCCAGGACAACAATAATAAACCAGAACCCATTAGTAAGGTTGTTATGCAGAAAAGAAGTAATTACTAGCAAAGTAACTAATTGGTGAAGGCATGTTTCAGATAATGAAGAGGACTGGGAGAAAGGAGTACATTATTGAGACTTTGCTTTGTGCTTCCTGAACCTCAGGGTTATTTTCTTTTTTCATGGTAGATTTTCTTCTTTTTGGCCACTAAACTTTGCCAGTGACAATATGGAATTTCCTTCCCACACAGGGATATCCTGTCTTTTGACATTTTTTGGAGTAGACATGCAGGCCCAACTCTGCTCTTAAGAGCAGATAATGGCCTGTTATTGTTGGCTACATAATAGAAGTATTTTTTGGAAGCATGTTGAGAGGGTAAAGTAACCAGCTTTAGCTATAGATCTCTGTGTGTTACTGTCCACAGTAACTCACCAGCTGCTGAGGAGCTGGATGGATATGCTTTACAGCTGAGCCTTTCACCTGTGCTCCCTTGTTTTGCTGTGGCTTCATTCAGGAGCCACACTGAGTCAGACCGCTCCTGAGAAGAAATTTACACCTTGGCCCATCAGCTCCAGAATCTGGGAAAGTGTAACAGCACTGATAGAAATTTCTTACTTTCTAAAGTACACAGCAAACTGTTTGCATTCCTTGAGCAAAAGAGATTCCAGCCTTCCCATAATGACAGTACAAGGGGCAACGATTTTAAACTGAGAGATGAGTTAGATTGGATAGAAGGAAGACAGTCTTTTGTGATGAGGGTGATGAGGTTGCCCATTTTTTTATTACAAGGTAGGACTGGGTTTCCCAGAGAAGCTGTGGCTGCCCCCTCCCTGGCAGTGTCCAAGGCCAGGTTGGATGGGGCTTTGGGCAAGCTGGTGGAGGGTTTCCCTGCCCATGGCAGGGGGTCAGACTAGATGATCTTCCAACCATGTCTTCCAACCCAAACCATTCTGCGAGTCTACAATTTTTGTGACTCAAATCATATTTCAGAATATTTACAGTATGGAAATGGCCCAAAGAAGTAGAAAGGCATGACCTGACCCTCCTGTCTCACACACAACCATGGAAACTTTCTGGTAAAATAGGAAGGCACATGCACAAGAGATCAGCATGGAACCTGAACATAAACTACACAGGCTCTCCTGAGTATTTGCTTCAGCTGAGTTTCTGAACTCCCTGCCAAGCTGTTAATAATGTAAAGAATCTCAAACAATGCACACAGTTCATGTTGTTTGCAGAAAGAAAAAGTGTTTCATTATTTACAAGAAGATCTAGCAAATCAGTAAGAGGTGTCAACTCATAGGTAGTTTTGGCCATACTGACAGGTTGCCAGGGGTATATACACCGGTTTGGTTCTTCAGTTTATCCTGGTTTGATTTCATTCATAATTGACAACTGCATTTGCCTTTTTATATTTGCAATAAAATACTGTGCAAACAAAATTTGGGAGTGTACGTGCAGCAAATCTTGTATCAACACTGACTGGCTGCCAGATTTGGAATCGACTCACTGATTAGTTTGAGAGTGATTAATGTGAGTGCTTAATTTAAATCCCTGATTTAAAAACATTTATGGAAAGAGAACTGACAGCATAAATAGCACTTCAAAGTGCTACAACTGTTCCTTGCATGGACCCTGCTTTTCTGCAATGTGTGGGTAAGTTTTTGCTCAGGTACAACACGCCATAAGGTGATGATGTTCGGATGCCAAATCTTCCAACCCTCCTTGCAATAAGAAATGGTACTTGTTAACAGGTTTTCTGGGGGAAAAGTGGAAGAAAACCCACTTCTTTTTTATTTTTTTTTTTAACTGAGAGGAACTCCAAGAGATGGCTGAATAGACTATGAATGAGGTGTACATTTTTTATATACCCACACTTGGAATTTCCACATGCTGCACGTACACTCCTTCCAGTCAGGACATGGCAAGTAAAATTGCATTTTGAGTTCAGATAACAAAAGAAGTCCCTGTAGAGAGTCCAACGCTTTGCAAGTGCAAGTGTTAACCAGACTAGAATCTTCTATCAGCACGTCAGACCTGGAGCTTTCCCTCTCCATACACCTCTGCCTGACACACATGGGAAAACTCTAGTCCATGTCCAGCCATGGTCTTCTAGGCTGGTCTGCTGTCCCAGCTGCTTTGCAGTTCTCTGGGAGCAGTGCAGGAGGGATCCTGTGTAATGAACCCACTAATTGTCAGGGTTAATGCTGGAGAAGAGGGGGTTCTTGACACTAGGCTTTGCATTGAAAAACACTATGACAAAAAAGAACTCACAGCATTAAAAAAACGCTCTCTTGCATAGACTATGGAGGAAACAGCCCTAGGAGATAAAATAAATTCAATTATTTCTTTTTATTAAGACACAGCTGCATACTCCCCCTTGAACAGACTGAATACATATCCTCTTGCATCTCTGAACTCATCCAGTTTTGGTTGTTTGCCACGGGATACTGCCCTCTGATCCTTCTGAGCACTTCCTTTCTCAAAGTCAAAATCACAGCAGCATTTTAATAGCTAAAATAAATTATTGGAAGCTCTCGTGTCTTAATTTATGTACATATACAATCATTGTTTAGTTGACCTTTTCATCTGTTTAAATCAGCCCAGACATGCTGGAAGTAGCGAGTTTTTTACCAGAAAATTACAAATGCCCAACTGCTCCATACTCCAGCTCCTTTGGAAAAGATTTGTAAGTTAAATCCAACATACATGTAGCACTGTCCACCACTAAGATTCAACACACTGTGTTATCCAGGCAGATCTCCCAGATACTTGGAAGGTACACAGTTAGGAACTGATGTTCTCCTTGGTGAATTTATCTTTCCCAAGTACTTTTGCAGCCCGTAGGAAATTTCATTCTATTCCTCATGGGCCTATGCAACACGAATAACAGCCCAGATTCGTTGTGCTGCTCTGCCTATACCTTTCAAGGTAAGAAAAGAAAATTGCCTCCTTTTCCTATTCATTCCTTCAGGCTGCCAACAGAAGTGAAAAGCTGCAGTCCCCAGCCATCAGGAGTTAGAGGGGATTTTTCCTTGTTTTACAGAAGTCAGGCAACATAGAGCTGACCTACATTGACCTAAGTAGTTAATATCAACCTGGGTTATATTAAAATGAACAACCGAAAGAAGAAATCCTCCAGACCTCATCATTAGTCCCTCCAAAGCTGGTCCACCTTGGCTTGGAGTGAATTGAACCCTCCGGAATTGCTATGTAGAATCAGGGAGAATGGGTTCTGGCCCTTTATTGCCTTCTGCCAAGGGAAAAAAATTGATTATAATGTTAATACTTGACTAGTGGGCACAGACAATAGTGTAATTTTACTGGGCTTATTCACTGTTCTTCAGAAACACAAAGAGCACAAGGTTTTATTCCTTTAAAAAAATGAATCCCTCTGAAAAAAAAACCTTGTTCTTCATCTTTTGAAACAAGCTCATGGCAATCTGTCTTCATTTAAACTGTAAGGGTCCTGGAATAGACTCTGGCTCCTTTTAAAACAGGGAAATAGCTCCTAAATACATTGAGCTGCCTTTTGGAATTTATGAAGCAGAGCACAAATCTAAGAGCTGGCAACATTTAATGGTAATGAGGCAATTCTTACATGAGAGAGTTCATTACAGGATCAGCTCATGATGTTTCCCAGCAGCTGGAAAATGGAATCTTTAGCAGGCTGGGAATGAAAACCTCTTGCTTTAAAATTATCTTGCATACACCCCGATACACAAGTAGTTTACAATGGAAGCATGGAGGATCTCATCCCACTGCTTCTAATGCAATGGGATCCTTTTTACTGAAGGAGGAGGAAAATATGTTTTCCTTGTGCAGTGCTGCTGTGCCAGCTGAACTGCAGCACATGAGAGAGAGCCGGCCCTGCCTTGTGCTTTGCTCCTCTGCAAATGAGATGGTCAGCCCTGCTAATGTGTGAGGCAGAAGCTGTCCTTGTATTCAGAGAGCACAAGGATAAGGACTGTGCCAGGTTCTGCCATGCAAAATAGAGGCATTTCCTTACAAAGACATGGTTTCTTAATTATATTCCATAACTTTGGGGGGTTGGACTCAATGATCTCTGGAGGTCCCTTCCAACCCCTACGATTCTGTGATTCTGTGAACTCCTCAAGTTGTCCTTCCCACTGCATTTTTGCCAACAGTTGGGTTTTCAGCAAAAGCATGGCTTGAAGTCTCTCTCCAGTCCTGTAGCTGGAGTGAGTTTGCCAGCACTGAGCCACATAGATGGGATGACCTTCCCTGGCCAGCTCACCCTCACTGTTGTTTCCCTGCTCAGACCTGGAGGCTTTGAGCAGGATGAATTGCGATACGCTGTTTCTCAAAGTGACTGGTTGGCCAGTGGATGCCATGGCAGTAGAAAGTCCAGTTGTTTGGCTTCTCATGTTGCTTCATTTTTCCTGGTTGTCTGCAGCATGCATGCTCAGAGATTCTCTAAATGATCCAGGGCTGCAAACACAATCACCCCAAAACACACAAGTCCCATTGGATGCATTTTCCCCTCTAGGTTGTACTCTGCTGGTTTTCAAAGTATTCTTTTCCAAAGAGACTAAGAGGACTGTTTCCCTTCACTTGCTACCCAAATACTGTCCCCAAGTTCAAGAGAGACATAAATCAGTTAAAAGCAACAGAGAGACCACAGAACATCCCACTCAGCCTTTGTAAAGACTGTGGAGGCCCAGAGGACACCTAGAACCAAACCTTCCCAGAAGCTTCCAGTGACTCCAAGTCAGCTGCAGTTTCTCACCAGTTATTGAGCTGGCTCCCACAGTCACTGCTGGTGTAGAAGGGGGTGGTGGAGACCATGGTCAAAAGCTGATCACCTCTCTTAAGTTGGGTGCTCAGTTCCCCAGCTGGCTGAGGGAGCTGACTGTCATTGCCATTGCCCTCCTCTCCAGATAGGTGCTATACAAGGCTCAAATAGGCCTTAGGAGTGAGGCCACAGAAAACACAGCTTGGGAATAAGAGGAGGGCTGTGGGGACAGAACCCCACAGGGATTTTTAAAAGAAGGGCCTCTGTATAAGGAGCTGTGTGTACTTTCCTGTGGATGCTTGCAAACTTTACATTAGCAGCCTCACTGAAGTCAACAGATAGGCAGGCTGGACATGATCAGCAATGTGAGCCAACACCAGCAGTTATCACCATACTCTTGCTACTCAGAAAAATGAATTATAGAGAACTAAGTTAAGTAATAAGCAGTATTTTTAAAAGCAGGTGGATTGTGGGGGCAGAAGGAGCTTGAAAGCTCTTGACTGGAAAGGGTGTTGAGGAATCACAAAGCAAGATGTCAGGCTGCTGAACCAAGATTATGGGTTTTTTCTCTTCAAAGAGAAGATGTAAAAGAAAACAAAAAAACCCCAACAAAACAACAGCAGCAAGCTGGCAGGAAAAGAAACAGGTACCCCAGCTGCAGAGGTGGCCAAACCAGCAAACAGATTACTGAAGGAAGATGCCCAAGTAAGTCAGCCAAGTATTTATTCTGATTTATACCAATGCTTGGCCCAAAGCCCCTTTAAAATATAGTAAAAAATACAGTTAAAAAACAGTAAAAGTATAAATCAAAATGCAACTTCAGCTTGTCCTTTAAAGAGCAACCACAAATGGGATGAATTTCAGAGACAAGTGAAGTAAGGAACAGAGAGACACAGAAAATATCCTCCAATAAACAGATACCAGTATCTTTCCTGGTAAATGTTTCTGTTATTGAGACAAAGAGGCTGCAATTCTTGGCCTACAGCTCCATCAGGATGTACAGGTTTGCAGTAAGTTCCTGGCTGGATTTTTCCTCTCTCTACAAGAATTCAAAGAGGCTGCCAGCAGCAATTTCTGTCCTGAAATCCAATCTATAACTTCAAGAGACTATCATGGTGTTATGGCTCAGTGAAAAAAAAAAGAATATTCATCAAAATACAGCAGTATGGCTGAATCCTAGGTATGCTCTTCTGTCCTGGAGAAGATATAATTTAAGACTCTCAGACCTAACTTAATCCTCATTATCAGTAACAGAGTATTCCTGGTGAAGTTGGTGGGCAGAAATCGTAAAATCATAGAATCATGGAATGGCATGGGTTAGAAGGGACCCCAAGGATCATAGAGCTCCAACCCCCCTGCCACAGGCAGGGACACCAACTTCAGGCTTGGATCTACACAAGGTTGCCCAGGGCCCCAGCCAACCTGGCCTTGAACACTTCCAGGGACGGGGCATCCACTACTTCTCTGGGCAGCCTGTTCCAGGACCTCACCACTCTTTCTGTAAAAAACTTCCCCCAAATATCTCTTCTAAACCTTCCTTCCTTTAGTTTTAATCCATTCCCCCTTGTCCTGCCATTGTCTATCCTTTAAAAAGTTGATTCCCCTCCTGCTTATAATCTCCCTTCAGGTACTGGAAGGCCGCAATGAGGTCCCCCCGCAGCCTTCTCTTCTCCAGGCTGAACAAGCCCAGCTTCCTCAGCCTCTCCTTGTAGGGCAGGTGCTCCAGCCCTCTAATCATCCTTGTGGCCTCCTCTGAACCCTCTCCAACAGTTCTACATCCTTCTTGTATTGGGGGCCCCAGATCTGGACACAGGACTCCAGGAGGGGCCTCTTAAGTGTCAGCTGACAGACAAATAATCATCTGCTACATAGGAGAATGTGATTCACCCTGCATGTTAGAAAAGTGAGTTTTTAAGAGCTCTTTAATATCAGAGCTTCTTTAAAAATATAGGACTGGCATGTTAAGATGCATAAACGACAATGCATTAATATGAAAAAATGCCAAGAGCTCAGAAAATCTCACAAAACCTTTTGGTGAACACTCCCACTCCTGGATGCATTAGAGGTGCTTTTCTTGAGGCAGTGGAGAGAATGAAGTGAAGGAGAAAAGCCTGAAAATGGGGGAAGGGAAACAGGAGAAGGAAGTTCTCCAGAGACGAATCTGCTATTATTTTTAAGACCCCTTTATAATCACTGGCTTTATTATAACTGGATTTGCTAGAGAGGATTCTGTCGAGCATTGTAGCACTTGGCCTTGCTCTTTCTTACTCTCTTGCTGTGCCCAGAAATGGCAGGGATGTTGTAATCCTTGAAGTACGTGCTCATAAAAGCTAAACCCACAGGGAAGCCCGGTGCATTTCTTTCCACAGGTTTTGTGTGCAAAGAGTGAAACCATGGTTAATTACCTGCCTCCAGGCACTTCTTAAAAGCTGAAGAGCTTTTCTTTGTATTTGTAGCACTGCAGTAGCCATGGCAGCTGCTCATTTATTAGTTGTGGCATATGTATTACAGCAGGCTGGGTAACTAGGCTGTATGGAAGGTGAAGGTGCGTGCAAATTTCTGTTAATAAAAAAGCCAACAATCTATTTTACTGAGAACAGGTAATGGAGATGCAAAGCAAACCCAGAAACTGCCTTGTATTTTGCCATAAAGCAAGAATGATTAACAACCCAATGTTGCACTGCTGTATGTAATCATGCATCTGATACGCCTGACTGTGTCCCAGGTGTCTGATGGTAGATCATTCACTGAAGACAGGCCTGAATCAACCATTTCCCTCTCAAATCTGAACAACCAAAATCTCTGACAATATTAAATGTTGTGCCCAGACTGGGATTTGGAGCTAAACATAATCACTCCAGAAAGACAAAAGACTCCAGGATATTTTAGTGTTTTGGTGAGGAAGGGTAAGAGTGGAGGAGAAAAGACACTGTTTGACATCACAACACAAACATGACTGCTTCTGTCTCTGCTGGGAGGCTGCTGCTGAAGGAACAAGGCGCAGCTGTTTTTAATACTCTATGTCCAGACAAGGAGATCATGAAGAGCAGGGGTTCTGTTCTCACTCTTTTCTCAAGGGGACAAACCCAGTGTGACAGTGGTTGCTCTCACACTTGGGTCTGGAGAGCAAAACTCATACACAGTTATGGGACTGGCCATAACTATTTCACCGCCCTCTTCCCTGACATTCCCACAGCTTACATCACTGGCTGACCAGATGTTCCCAGCCCTGCACCTCCTCACCTCATGTTGCCATTCTGATTCTCCATGTGCCAGGCAGGCTGACTCTGCTTATCCACCGAACTACCTTAAGTAGGCCTTCTCCAAACTGTGCCTGTTCTCAAAGAGCTCACACTGATACCCTCCCCTTTGCGGGGTAGAAACCCCTTTAAATTTGATACAGGTTTCTTTTGTAAAGAAATTAACAAGCAGGTTGTAAATTTAGGGATTCACAACCTGCTTGTTGTTCTTGGAAATTTTACATTCCACCCCAGTTCTGTGCTACCTATTCCACCAAAGGAGAGTGTAATAAGCACATGCATTTACAACATCATGCTCAGCCTTTTGTCTGTCGAGGCTCAAACAGTCCTCTCTTATCTCTTGGCAAAATTATTTCCTGCTGAGACAAGAACCAGTGGGGCATGGGAAGCCAAAGCCCTGGAAATGGTGAGATGTAATTGTTTTCAGGTCTTTGCTTTCCATAAAATCTGCCTATATATAAGCAGGCTTCCAAACGTGCTGGCTACTGCTAGTCCTTCCCACACTCTAATCAGCATACGAAGCGAACAGGCGAAACACACCCCACCACTCAGCTTCCAGGAGGGGCCCGCTCGCTCGGAAACGCTCAGGATGTGGGGTAGGTCCGAGGTAGGTGGGAGCCCCCGAGCCCTGGGGAGCTTCGAAGCATCATCCCGCCCAGCGAGAGCAGCGCGGAGGGGCAGCGCTGCCACCCCGCGGCCACCGCCGCCGGCCCGGCCGGGCTCAGCGCCGCGGCTCGGCTCGCTCCGGGGCTGCGCTCGCTGAGTCCATCGCACCGAGGGGAGTGAGCTCGGCCCCCGCGGGGCCCGCGGTGCGCTGGAAGGGGAGGGGGCACCGGCAGGGAGCGGCCGTTTGGTTTTGTACCCGGGACTTCGAGGGAAGGGAAGACGAGGGAAGGGAAGGGAAGACGAGGGAAGAGGAAGAGGAAGGGAAGGGGGGCATAAAGCATTTGGTTTGTCTGGCACTGTAGCTGACTTAGGCCAAGAAAAGCTGGCCATGACCTGGCTTGTGGTTAGTACAGGAGAGCCAGTTCTGAGTCTCAGGCCGAGGAATCAAATGTAGGAAGTGCAGGAATTACACAGGTCAGTCCCTGAGGATAAAGAGGTTCCAGACTGTCACTTGGAGCTCAGAATGGGCTAACCTAAGGTGAATTTCCCATATTTCTGTAAAACAAAAAGCAAACCCTCCTTCCTGCTCCGCTCTCACAGCAAGGGAGCGGTTAGTAAGCACCAGCAACAGCTTACAAGTAATTTTAGGGCACAATAAAGCTCTGTTCTTCTTGCTTTCTCTTTTTAATCCCCAAAGCTAAAAGTAGTCGCAGATGCAGAAGGAAACTGCACTAGTGTAACATACCAGGGAGCACATCTGCTAGCACTCCCTAACTTGTTACGTGGCTTGTAGAGATTTATTATCAGAAATACTAAAGCTGGCCTGAATGAAACATGAACAGAGAAGTGCAGATGAAAGCATCACACATGTCTTGACGCTTTCGATTACATGGTGTGGGCGTGCAAGGGAGTGACATCTATAACACAACGTGTTAAGTGACTGAAATCAGCTTTGCTTAAAATAAATACCCCTTTCCTCTTCCAGGTGGCCTCCTGCCGAGTTTTGTCAAATGAATTTTGCATGTGCTGCTTTGGTAGAAGCACCCAGGAGCAAGTGAATTCACACAGTCAGCATGTGACTTAGGGAATGGATCTGCCAGCGTGTCATTCTGGAGATGAAACTTCAGGCAATTCTCCTGCTTTAGGTGCTTTTAAAGGAAAGGATTCGATCAACTGTTTCTCCAACCCGTTTATGTCTGTGGGATCACTGCCGTGCTGCATGAGGTGAAGCTGTGCTAAATCAGCGGGATAGACTGTCAAAAACTTACATAGAGCAGAATGGTGCTGCAGAAGGTTTTACAAGGTTTACATGTGCTAAACAGGGGTGAGATGTCAGGGAAGACAGCAGGCCTGCTAGCGGCCTAGCTCTCTTCTCCCAAGATTTAGGCCCTGACAATATTCTTCTGTTCCCATGAGACAGGAAATGTTCCTCATGCTGAGAGGATCCTAATAATCACATTCTCAAAACACAGCGGCCTTGTTGATAGGGGTACAGGCTGCCCTAAACCAAGAAGCAGTTATGGGGAGGTATTTGGGAGTAACAGGACATGTTAGGAACCAACCATAACAAGATGGTCAAAACAGCAGGTGTGCAGATGCTTTTAGGTATTAAAGGTAAACTAAGGATGTTTAGCTATAAGATAGGTTTATCAGAACTTGTTATAGGTACCAATCAATACAGTGTGAACAGTGTGTATAACCAGTTAGCAGATTTTTAGCTTGCCACGTTTGCAGTAAGAAAGGTATAGAATCTGTGTGATTTCACCTAATAAAATAGCTTCATGGCTTCACCTAAAATTCATATATTGAATTGCACAAATCTTGAATCCCTTTACAAATTGTTAATGAAAAAAGCACCATTCAGACAGAATCAACTGATACATTAATAAGCCTTTCCAAAAGCAAAAAAATATCCAAACCACTGACATAAAGAATCATTTAAATGAAAACCTCCCAAACCCCTTTCAGTAAAACAAATGAATTTGAGAGTTTTAAAAGCTTTGTTCTTATTCCAAGATGCTTTAGAGTGGAGATTCATTACATCTATTTCTTCCTTCCAAAAGAGTTTTGGTTGCAGACCACACGAATGCCGCCACATGCCATGGAATTGGTGAGGTGGGGTTTCCTTCAGGACTGTCCCTCCCAGGTGATCAACTTTGGTGCCCAGCAAGAGCTCACGCTACCTTGAAGTTCTTCCCACAGCTGAGACATGGAAAAGATCCTTCTGCCCTGAGGATTCTCTGTCAGCAAAAACCTGAGAATTCAGAAGAGGTGCCCAGCCAGGACAGGTTTGGGTTTCATTTTATTTGTCTTCCTGCTTCATTTTAAGAAATGGTGTAATGATTTTTAGAAACTGCATCTCTCTTGGCTTTGGCAGAAATCAGCTAGGAAGTTCAAGAGTTGGAAGGGACACAAACACAAACACCCCAAAGAACAATCTGCCTGCAAGCTGTTAATTTGAGCCTTTCATCCACAGGACAGTAAGCTAATAAGCATTGCATTAGGCACTCCTGGTCAGTTCTACTCTCCACCATGACAGAGATTTTAAGCTCAACAGACAACAGCCCCACTGTATTTTTCAGTATCTTTTCCCCCACTGCCTAATCTTGTGCTAGCACTTTCTGTGGTTCACAGACACAGTTCTTCCTGCTGTTAACAGACAGCCTGCTGTTTTTAAAGCCTGTGCATGTTGACACCTTCCCACTCATTTCTACATACCGGGTGAATTCTTGGTACTGGGGCAGGAGGTCCATAGGGCGCAGCACTGAGCACAGTGAGTTTTCAGGATATTTCCAATCCTCACCCAAGATTTAAATGAGATACTGGCACCATAAGGTTTTTGCTTTTCAGTATCTTAAGCTCAGCTCCCTAAAAGCAGCAGAGTTCTGACATTTTCAAGACATGATGAAAGGAAAAACAGTTTGCATAGGTATCCCTGGATGTTTGCTTTAGAAAGGAATCAGATTTGGGGACAGGCAAAAAAGATGTCGGTGTATTTGGCAGCTTATTTCATTTCCACTAACTCCAGCATGGTCAACAGCCACCACTAAGCATCCCTTTTTAGTTCTGGTATACATCTGAATAGATGTGGACCAAAGATGTTATGAACTTATATGAATATACCGTATATGAATATATAAGTTTTCCCTGCTATTAGTTTTTGGTTCAGAGGAGCAACTAAACTACCTGTAACTTAGGAAGGGGAGGAATGGTAGGAGAGCATACACACAAGTCACTCCTGGTATATTGCTCTGAAGCCACAAATGCATCCTCTCCATTTGTTGTGGCCAGTTTAGCTTAACTAGAACTCGCTCTAATTGCAGTGCATGTAAAGGTGCCACTGTTTTTGCCTCAGCACTTCTGCCCACTCATGCTGCACACCTGGTATAGTACTGCAGAGGCTGTCACTCTAAAACAAGGGGCTGAAAAACCACCTTGAACTGTGGCTCTAGTCCAGCATGACCAAGTGCACTGACAAGAATATGTCTTAGCTAGGAGTAACTAACAGCTTAGCTAGGAGCAAATTCTGCCCACAGAAGATACAAAAAGCCCCCAGTATTAAAAAGCCCTACCCTCTTTTGAAAGATAAACTTACCTCCTATGAGCAAAGGGAGGACACCACAGCTGAGCCGCAGGGTCTGACACGTGCTCCTCTCCATCCAGGACCGGAGCTTGACCATTCTGTCTCTGGCATCCCTTCACAGCTGAGAAGGGTGCTCAGTCCCAGGGGAAGCATGTGCACTCTCTTTTGGGAGGTGCAGGCTCTTACACTGTTAGCAGTAATGTTTTCTGTCCAAAGAGCATGAGAGGCACATCACCAGGATGGGCTGGCCTTCTGACCAAACCCTGACAGTTTCAAAACCTCACCTAGGGGCTGCTGTAGCTACAGTCATAGCTCAGTCATTTGTGCAAGAAGTTAAGCTGCAGCACGAACACAGGTTCTGTTCTTCATTGAACACAGCTAGAACACAGTTACAGTCGCTTTCATGGGATTTATGCTTACTGAACAGCCTCAGATGCTTTCTTCTAACCTTGTGCTCCATGCATCTGATTCAGCTGGGAAAATCTTTCTGCTTTAAATCCATTAGCTTTTTCCATTAGAGAGAGCAACCCCTACATAATTGTTCCACCAACAAGCCAACTGAGATTTTCTGATTACCCACTTACAAGTCAATCCATGTCCAATTTAGCCACAGACTTTCAACAGCCACTCAGTTTTCTCTCCACATAGCAGTTCCTGAAAGAAGGGGATGAAGTTTTAGGTGAACAGGAGTGATCAGGGCAGGGAACCATTAGCTCACTGTCTATTTCAAAGTCAGAAAGGGAGTGTAAGAGTCACGACTCCACATTCCCTTCTGTACCCACTATGACAGGAGCTAAAGACTAGCAGTCAAAAGCATCTGTGTTACAGCATAAAGCTGACCTGTCAAGCCACAACCAGAGTAGAACATTGACTGTATTTTCCTTCTCCTTCTTTGGCAGCACTTGATACATACCCTGCCTGTTCCTCTGGCTGTGATGTTATAGATGTTATAAGTGTTATATAACAGTTATGCCCAGGTCATGATATCCCAAGGGGACAACAGAGACACAACAGCAAGCTATGACACTAGAAGTTACTAGAAGGAATACTAACCTCAGGTCTGGGCTGAGACTTCTGCCCTGGGACATCCTGAACCCCCAGGCATTGACTGCTGGTGGTAGAGTCCAACTGGCAGGAAGCCCTCACTTGCACAACCCAAACTACTTTGCAGACAACAGGATTAAGTGACCTCATGCATGGCTGATAGGAGTCACATTTTTAGGAAGTTTTGAATGCTGGGGACCCAACATCACTTCTTGAGTAATGTGTTACAGGTAAAGTTACACAGCAAGGGCAAAAAGCAAAGGGAAGGACAAGCAAACTCTGCCCCGAGCTTTGCCTTGCTCTCAAGCACTTTCAGATCAGACAATAATAAGAAAGGCCACCTTTTTGTTTCAGTCCAAGCTTTCTATGAAAAGCTTTTCTCACATTTGAGGTACACAAAACGCTGCCAGGCCAGACCTAGTCGTGGAATCACCTTTAAAAAAACCCACTTCTCCCTACAGACTTCTAATGCCAAGCATCAGAAGGAAACATGGCGGCTGTCCTCCTGTTCGCTCCGCCAAGAGGTGATGCATCCAAGGCCCATCCTGATGCATCCAAGGCCAGTTCCACCAGCATGCCTGATCTCCTTCAGCACTGCCCGAGCCACAGGGCTCACACTGCGTCAGTACCAAGCTCACAGCAGCCGGCAATGCTGTACCCGCCTCAGCTCCTCCTTGGCGCGGCTGGAAAACGGAGAAAACAACACAAAGACCAGGCACACATCACTGGTGCTGCTGCCCTCCTGTCCTCCTCCTCAAAATAAACTCCTCCAGGGAATATAACTAGCAAAATAGGGTTCATCTAGAAAAAAACGAGCCCAGATTAAGGTTAAAAGCCGAAATCCCGTCGTTAAGGCAGGTATTAAAACTCTTGTCTGTAGAGGTAGTGGCGGCCAGCCCAGCAGCCCCTGACACCTCCGGGCTCGCCAGCTGCCAGCCCAGCAGCAGGATGTGAGCTCACGGCACCGCCCCTTCCCCCGCCCGCCTCATGGTGCCGGTTCCGCCGCCCTAAGTCCCGCCTCGCTCCATCCCGCCGCCGAGGCTGGGAGGGGGGGATCCCCGGCTCTGCCTGGGCCGGGCGAGCCGCGCCGGTGAGTGCCGTGGAAGGGAACCGGGCGCCGCGGCGCCCGGAGCCCCGCTTCTCCTGAGCCCAGCTTCTCCTGAGCCCAGCCCCGCGCAGCGCTACCCCGGCGGCAGGGCCTGGTGGAGGGGCGGGAGTCGCGGCGGCAGGGCCCGCTCGGGGCTGGGGGGTGGTGGGGAGCGGGGGCTGAGCAGGAGCGGAGCGAACCCGTCGCTGCGGCCGGTGTGTGAAATAGGCGTCGTGTTTTCCCTCAGGCTGACGCGGGAGAGCCCTGGTGCGCCCGGGAAGAGAGGAGCCGCCATGGGGAACCAGCTGGCTGGCATCGCCCCCTCGCAGATCCTCTCGGTGGACAGCTACTTCTCAGACATCCACGACTTCGAATACGACAAGAGCCTGGGGAGCACCCGTTTCTTCAAGGTGGCCCGAGCCAAGCACCGTGAGGGGCTGGTGGTGGTGAAGGTGTTCGCCATCCAGGATCCGACCTTACCCCTGACAAGCTACAAGCAAGAGCTGGAGGAGCTGAAGATACGGTTATACTCGGCGCAGAACTGCCTTCCCTTCCAGAAAGCGACGCTGTCCGAGAAGGCCGCGATGCTTTTCAGGCAGTACGTACGGGACAACCTGTATGATCGAATTAGCACCAGGCCATTCCTGAACAACATTGAAAAAAGGTGGATCGCTTTCCAGATCCTTACCGCGGTGGACCAAGCGCACAAATCCGGAGTCCGCCATGGGGATATTAAGACAGAGAACATCATGGTGACCAGCTGGAACTGGGTTCTTCTCACTGACTTTGCCAGCTTTAAACCAACCTATCTTCCCGAAGACAATCCCGCTGACTTCAATTATTTCTTCGACACATCACGGAGGAGAACGTGTTACATCGCTCCCGAGCGCTTTGTCGATGGCAGTATGTTTGCTACGGAGCTGGAAAACATGCGGGACCCTTCGACACCTCTGGTGGATTTGGCAAATAGCAATCAGCGAACAAGGGGGGAGTTAAAGCGTGCAATGGATATCTTTTCAGCAGGTACTTGGAGCCAGCGAGAGAGACCAATGTGTTGTTTATGATCGTGGGCACTAAAGCTTATTTGGGGATTTTTGTGGGTTTGGTCTTTTTTTTTTTTTTTTTACAGTGGGCTTAGGGAACAGCCTGTGGAAAAACTTGCTTATTTGAAGCATAGGAATGAAATTCAAACTTTTCATTCACAGAAGTACAGACACAATGCAGTAAGCTATGTAAATTAAGTGTATCACTCTGTTATCTGAGGAGGGAAGTCACAAACTGTTCTGTTATGGCTCAACTCTGCCCTGGGAAAGAGATGGTTCTGCAAGCCGTAGACCATCATCTTGTGACTGTGGTCCTGGGGATACATGGCATGTGCCTTGTGGGACTCAAGAGGAGGAATCAGTCAGTGGCCCACCTGGGGTCTGGCTGTCTGGCGGCTGGTTTTCGGGGCAATATGGCAATACTGGCTTTAGAAGCCACTTCGCATGTAATTTTCTCCACAGGCAGGATGTTGGATAACTGGGGAAGCTCCTCTTGTAGTCCCACTTGCAGATACTTGATAAAGAGTCCCGTTGTGGGACCCTGTCTTGAATCTCAGGCTTGTCCTGAGCAGTTTCAAAGCTGTAAGTTTGGCTGGGGTTTTTTTAATGCTACAGTGATTGAAAATCTGAATTTAAAGGTAATACTGCTTCATTTTAAAAGCTGATGTTACAGCTAGATTTCCAGGGTGTTCCATTGCTGAAGCAAGATGGTGACCATTGGGACTAAACTGCAGGAGTGGGACCTTTGGAAGGAACATGTCATGTAGACAGTGGGGTGGGGGAGTGGGAGGGTTGTGTTTGAGAGTCTTGTTATTTATCACTGTGCTTGTGTGAGTGAGTATATGCTGTCCCCCAACACCACTCTGAAAGTAGAGGTTTCTTCTTTCCTTTATGTAAAAAGGCTGCTTAGTTTTGACCTATTGCCCACTCCATGCTGACTTACTGGCACTCTTCTTCCACGTGACAGTGATGTGGGATCCTTTTCTGGTCGTGTATTTTCCAGCTGGCGGATGGCTGAAACCACTGCCTCATGTTTCCTAATTGAAAACTCCTGTGCTGTTGGCATGTTTAAAGTAAAATACTTGGGAGATATCTCAGGGATCAAGTGTAAAGCCAGTTTGGGGCTTGAGATGCTATCTTTTTTCTGGAAGTTAATTTGGCAGCTTGTTTGCCTTGATTTTAATCAAGCTAAGAGTGGAGTAGTTTGTTCTTGTCTGCAGATAGAAAGCAAAGTTGAAGTGTCTGTTTGTAATCCTCTGACGTACTTGACTTTCTATTTCCCCCCCAGGCTGTGTAATAGCAGAGCTCTTCACAGAAGGAGTCCCCTTGTTTGACTTATCGCAGCTTTTGGCCTACAGAAATGGCCTCTTTTCCCCTGATCAAGTCCTAAACAAAATTGAAGACCGCAGTATCAGAGAACTGGTAAGGATGGACTCCAGCATTAGAACCCTTTGTGCGGTCTGTTTGTAGTTTATTTCACCTACTTTGGTGACAAATTGCTTATCAGTTGGGTTTGATGGTGGTTGGGTTTGGTTTATTTTCATTACAAATGTCTAAACCTTTAACCTTTCTCTCCCGCTCCCTCCTACTTCTGCCTTTCTCAAGGTCACTCAGATGGTCCATCGCGAGCCAGATAAACGTTTAGCAGCTGAAGATTATTTGAAACAGCAACGTAACAATGCATTTCCTGAAATATTTTACACTTTCCTTCAGCCTTACATGGCCCAGTTTGCCAAGGAAACGTTTGTATCTGCAGATGAGCGTATATTGGTCATACGTAAAGATCTGGACAACATCATTCACAATCTCTGTGGGCATGATCGCACAGAGAAAGCCGAGGGAGAGACAAAAGAGAATGGGCTGGTTATTCTAGTGTCTGTGATAACTTCCTGTTTACAGACTCTCAAATACTGTGATTCAAAACTGGCTGCTTTGGAACTGATCCTTCATTTAGCACCAAGATTAAGTGTAGAGATTCTTCTGGATCGTATTACTCCTTATCTGTTACATTTCAGCAACGACTCTGTGCCCAGGGTGAGGGCAGAATCTGTGAGGACACTAACTAAAGTTCTTGCTCTGGTCAAAGAGGTGCCACGCAATGATATTAACATTTACCCAGAGTACATTCTGCCAGGCATTGCACACTTGGCCCAGGACGAAGCCACCATCGTCAGACTTGCATATGCTGGTAAGAGGAAACCCAGTCAAAACTCACATCTCAGGCTTTTCTCTATTTCCTTAGCTCCTCTGCTCAAAGTCATCACACAGCATGCTGCTTCTGTTTCAGTAAATCTAGAAGCCTTGGATACGACTGTGGGGAAAGACACCTGTATTCACTTAAGCTAGCCGGTGCAGGCAGTGGTAGCAACTTAGCAATTATTGAAGTGACTGACAGATGAGGTTCCAATGTAGAGCTGTACCCAAAGTAAATACATTTTCAGTGGTTGACAGAATGTGTTTGCTCTCCACTAGATTAACGGATTTTATTCCCCCTTAAATGAGCATTAATTCTTCCCTCTGGTTCCGCGTTAAAAGCGACTTGCAGAACGTGTGCCTGTGCTTTGGGCCAGGGCCTGGGTGTAGCACGCAGCAGCTCTGCTGGCAGCGAAGGTAAGCGGTGGGGGGGTAGTCTCACCCTCAGGAAGGCAGCCCTGGTTCTCTAAGCCAGAGCATAACAAACAGGAAATATTTGTCCCAGTAGTAGCTGTGCAGCGAAGCACAGGAACAGGGCTTTTGGAGCTCACCCACCCATTGCTTCTTATCTATCTTAACTGACGTTTCATTAGCTCAGATTGCTTAGAGTGGCCTGATTAAATGGAATAAATGTGAAACTAACTTAAAGCATGTTGTTACACCTCACAGTTATTGACACCAAAAAAAAAAGTATGTTCAGGGGCTAAAATTACATGATTCGATATGTAATCAACTGTCCTATCCCATAGCACATGTTTCATTTATACACTATTCAGATAGATGAGTTCTGCCCAGTTCAGGAAGAAGCTTTGTAGTCATGCCCATGTTTGCTATTTACCATGTACCCTTATTCACTATGACTAGCATACCTATATGCGTGTTGCTTTGTTTTGGTTTTGTTGGGTTTTTTTAAAGTTATAAATGCAGAATTCAACTGAAAATGTCCCAGGTGATACTCTTTTTTCCCTCTTGTTTACTAGGCAAGCTGATAAAACTAATTATTGAAGAATATGTATAGTTAATGAATGGAACCAATTGGTTTTGGTTACCTTGTTCATCCACATTTAGGGCTCTATAACTGTTTTGTCATGCCTCACTTTTATTTACAGATTAGAAAAAAAAATTCTTGTAACACTCTACTAATACATTTTTAAATGAACTAAAATAAAGCCAAACTTTTAAAATAAGCTGGAGGAAAACAAATGGGGGAAACAAAGTGCAGTCTCCTTTTCTGTAAGTGCAAAAAGGCTGCATGTACCAGTACCCAACAGACTCCTGGTGAATCTGCTTACATGCAGCCTCTCTCTGCATTCAGTGGTCTGACTTTATTTTCAACTTCAGTACAGCTGGAGTATTTTCTGAAACTTGGAAAGGTTATTTAAACCAAAGGTTATTTGATGGTTAAGTCTAAGTTACCTCAATTTCAAAGAGCTATGAAGAAAGCAGTTGAATTCACAAACAAATCCATATGCGTATGTATTCTAATACCTGAGCTAACTTCTGTTATTGTAGCACACTTTTTGAAAGTGATCAGACTGGTGATTTACAGGATTTGATCTGGGCTGTGGACAGGCTCCAGTGGCATGCTGTTGTTGTCTTGGACAAGGCTCAGGATGGCTGCTTAAGCGGGACTTGTGCCTCGACGGGATTATTCCTGTGCCAGCAGTGGCCTGACCCATATAATATAGCCTGGGTTGCTCCAGCAGCTTCCAAACAGCACAGAACGGTGCCAAATTGTGTGGAGTGATATGGGGACAAGTGTTCTAAAATTGGAGTCCAGCCCTCAAGAGTAACCCTGTTGTTATTCCCTAGGATATGTAGGTGGCTTGTCATTGTTTTGTTGCAGTCTACTGCGTGGGAGTCTTAGTTAATTCAGGTTAATTGGCCTTTAAGTTCTGTCAAGTTGTTTAGTCATTAGCCTGAGATTAGGTAGCATTTAGGGCTAGTTCTAAAAGACTGAAATTAGGCCTTGTTACCCTTGATATCCTTACAGTTTTTCCACCCATTAACATGACAGAAGTATGGCGTGCTTATACGTACCTGGTAGCCTTGCTAGGGTCAGGGTCAACAGACATGGGCTGTCCAGAGCACGTTGTCTGATTTCATTCCCATTTTCCCATCGTAACCAGCATTGTCAGTCATTATAATCTCTCTTTTTGGGGGGATCATCAGGCTGATGTAAACTGGCAAAGCAGAACTGCCCTTAACCTGAAGGTTTTCCTTTGCAGAAAACATCGCACTGCTGGCAGAAACAGCGCTGCGGTTTCTGGAGTTAGTACAGCTGAAAAACCTGAACATGGAGAACGAACCAACTGGAGAAGAAATGGATGAAACATCTCACCCTAGTGATAACTATGACACTGGTAATGTCACTTCTACTTACCTTGCCTGCTTATAATAGCAAATGGTGGGCCAGGGCTCCTAGTTAGCGCTCATCTTCCTTGTCTCTTAAAGCTTAGCCTGCTTCTTTAAATGGGAAGAATGCTTTGCCTCCCGTCTGTATCAAAGTGTTCCTGTGGCAGCTTCATGCAGAAACTGACACATGAACAGTGTGAAAGGCAAGGAAGTGTATAAATGAGTGCCACTTTCTTCTCCAAGCATTCTCAAGGTATTTGACAGTGATGCTGGCTGCGGGGTTGCATATCCAGCTTCACTCACCATCCAATAAGAAAGTCAGTTGCAAAAGTAAGGCTGTATTCCAAATACTGCTTCCACTGAAGCGCCAGGCAGTGCTGGCTTTGAAAAGCCTCTCAAATTCTGCCATAGCCATAGTACTGTGTTTTTCAGTCATTCTTCCTTTCCTGGCAATTCTTGTCTATTTTTTTGTGCAGAGATGCTGGCTGGCTGGCTGCCATCAGGCAGTAACAGTGCTGCCTGTGCTATTGTAGCTGTAGTGCAGAGAATGAGTTGAAAACCATGAGATGGCTTTTCTTTTTCTTTTCTGGAGAGGGAGGAATGGAATAAGTGATGCATGTGACCCTGGAAGTGTTCAAGGCCAGGTTGGATAGGGCCCTGGGCAACCTTGTGTAGATCCAGGCTTGAGGTTGGTGGCCCTGCCTGTGGCAGGGGGGTTGGAGCTCTATGATCCTTGGGGTCCCTTCCAACCCGTGCCATTCCATGATTCTATGATTCTATGTGTCAGCTCCAGTGCTTTTTAGTAATGCATAGATTTCCAGAACAGTGCTGGCCAAGTCTTCTAAGCTGGGAAGAGTTTGTCATGAAAAGCTGGTGTTTCTCTTTTGAGCTAAGTAGATCAATCTGTGACTAATTATAATTGATGAACATCCCACATACATTCCATTTGGTAGGGAAAAAGAAATGTTTCAGTTTTCTCTTCGCTAGTTGCAGGATGATATTTGAAAAAAACAAACCTGCAACAACAACAAACATTAAAAAATCCCCATCCAGTTCCTTCACATAAGGCATGGGGTGCTCAGAATTGCTGAGGAGTGAGAGAAAGGACCCCCCTCTTCTGGACTGTATTTCTAAGAAATACTGTCCTCTATCCCTCAGAATAGCTTGGAGATTAAAGTGGTAATGCAAGGGAGAAAAAAGTTTGAGTAGTTCTATTATTTTTACCCTTTTAGAAACCCGGAAGGCAACTTTTTCCTGTGACTGACAGAGTCACAATAGAAAATAAATTTATCAGGACCTCTGAGTACATGGTAATCACCCCTGCAAAGCTGGGATAGCAATAGCTGAAATTTCTGTGCTACTTCTTTGAGAACCTCTCTTGTACCGTTTCCAGTATTAGCCTATGCATTAGCAATTCTGTTGTTTCCATTTAATAGTATTTTTTTTAGTTGCATCAGGGAATAGAAGCTTTGGGCAAGGTGATGTTCAAACTTATGTATACCTAACTGAAAATGTATTCTTGATCTGAGAACAGCTGACAGATTTTGAAACTGATGATCAAATAAACATACCAGACCAGAATTTCTTTGAAGCACTCTCTGTAAAATTGTTGCTGACTCATTCTGATGCCTCTTCACGTGTGCATTTCACCTATAGAAATAATGAGCTGGATCATCATAATTATGACAAGTTTAGAATAGATTGTTCTGATAAAAATATCTTACTTTCCAGGCTGCTTTGTATAAAGTCATTGGTTAGACAGTCATTGGAATTGCTGAGGTTCTGTTATGTTGTCCATCTTACCAAGTTGGGTGTTCTTCAGGATCACAGAATCCCAGTTGTAGGGGTTGGAAGGGACCTCGAGAGATCATGGGGTCCAACCCCCCTGCCAAAGCAGCTCCCTAGCTCATACTGCACAGATAGGCGTCCAGATGGGTCTTGAATATCTCCAGGGAAGGAGACTCCACCACCTCCCTGGGCAGCCTGTCCCAGGGCTCTGGCACCCTCACTGGGAAAAAGTTCCTCCGCATGTTGGTGCGGAACTTCCTGTGCTCCAACTTGCAGCCATTGCCCCTTGTCCTGTCTCCACTGACCAAAGAAAAGGGGCAGGCCAATTCCCCCTGCACCCCATACTTAAGATATTTATAAACATTGATTAGGTCCCCCCTCAGTCTTCTTACAGAATCACAGAATTGTAGGGGTTGGAAGGGACCTCAAGAGATCATCGGGTAACTCCTCTAGCAGCAGGTAGTCCACATGTATGTGTTGTGTCACCCCAACCCAAACGTTCACCCTGTTGTCTCCTGCAGAGCTGCAAGCCTTGCATGAAATGGTCCAGCAGAAAGTTGTGACTTTGCTAAGTGACCCAGAGAATATCGTGAAACAAACACTGATGGAGAATGGAATAACACGCCTCTGTGTCTTTTTTGGGCGTCAAAAAGCCAATGATGTTCTTCTGTCTCACATGATCACCTTCTTAAATGACAAGAATGACTGGCACCTTCGAGGAGCTTTCTTCGACAGCATTGTTGGTAAGTCTTTAGCTTTAGCCAGAGTAAGGAGACAATGTAAATGAGTTTCCAAGGTACACAAAAAATGAGGTTTCACAGTCCTACAAAAATCCTTTCTTGTAAGATTTTTGTAATGTATAGGAAAAGACTTTGCTGAAGTATTGGGTGTAAATGGTTCTTTAGGGAATGGAGATGAAAAAATGAAAATACAAATGTATTTTTCTTCTAGTCTAACCATTCAATACAAATGAGACTGAGGCATGTAAGACTAGGTTAGATTAACATCAGAATGAAATTGAAATGCTTTTTGGTTTTGAGACTTTGCTAAAGCCACAACTTTGAAAAAGCTAAATTATGACAAATAAATGCAAAGATTCCTGCAAGCCTGCCTAGTAGATGTATCACTTCACATGTGCGTGGGGTCCCATTGGCAATGCATCAGTATAGGCTGAAATTATAATTTGACATCTTGTTTTTGTGCCTTAAACCCTCACTTAAAGATTCCTGCCAGCTCAGGAAACTGGATTGCCATTTAAAAAATCACAGCTGTTTTTTAAATGTGGTGTTCTTGGTGTGTTGGGAATTATTCCACATGACTTTCTCTTGCTGAGAGTCAATGCTCAAGAGTTGTGCCTCAAGAAGACTGCAGTACCTGAGGGGAGAAATGGTACTGCAGGTGCATGGCAAGAACAAGAAGCAAGGCCATCATGGTAGGCACGGGTTCCATTATGACTGGAAGCCATGGGATGCTGTGCTGGCAAACCCTGCCAAGACATGATGCTGATAATTGTCTCACATCTCTCTGTGTGCCTCTTGCAAGAAGCCAGGACATTGCAACCTGTGCTTCAGTTACCCCATCGCCCCATCTAAGCAAATTCTGACAAGGGTAAAAGCCAAGACCTGTAACCTGTATTTTTAACTCCTCCTCTTCCAGTTTGTGTTCAAAACCTCCACAGAGGTTTGCTTTATATGATTTACTTAAAGCTTCTGCACATCTTTAAAACATCTCTCTAACCCATGTTCAAGTATGTGCAGGCGCTGCTGCCTGTGGCTGTGGCAGATGCCTTCTGTAACAGTGGCACTGAGGGGATTTCTCTTACCTGTGCCATTTCTTCTTCCTCCCCTCCTTTAAGGAACTGGTTGCAAAGCTCAGCATTAATGTATGAACAAATACCTTGATTATTACCTTCTTATAACTTTATCACTTTAATTCTGTTTAATTTTGATTATGATGGGACAACAGGTGAGTTTCCTGTTATCTCCCAATCCCAAATAACTGGGTTAGAAGCAGAGTTATGGTCTACACTGTGTATCACATGTGACAACAACTCAGGCTTATTGTGACTATTGCATGAAAAACTAATTTATTTTTTCTCTTAAGAGTAATCAGAAGACTTGCCCAGTTGTTTGTGGGAAGGAATGTTAGCTCAATGGATGTAAAGCTAGAGGAAAGATCAGAAATTCAACAAAGTTTATCTTCCTGACCATTGCCAGAAATTAATTCTTGTAGATGGGTTCCCTAGTCCAAACAAACCATTCCAGATGACAGTTTGAAGTAGACACTGCCTGGTTTTCATGTGTTAAAGGAAGAAAAATAGAAAAGCAATTTCTTTTACTGGGATGCAGTCGATATGTTTTTGTCCAGCAGCTTCAAAGGGATTACTTTCATTTTGCTTTTGATCTTGGCTTCTTTCTAAGACTTCTAAAGATATTTTCATCTTGATTTGTATTTGAAACTAGGGAAAAGGTGACTTTGCTATGGCAAGTAACTTGAGACTGGTTAACTAAACAGCCAATCTTGCAACAATTTCAGGCTGGAAGAGTTTCAGAAGATTGTTCTTAGGGGTCCTTTTTGACTATTAGTGATTTCTTTCTTTCATGGATAAGCAAATGTGTGTTACAGACTTCTCTTGCTGATAATTAGTCCAATATCTAAATCAGTCTTTCCAGGCATCAGAATGGTACTCAAGTTACCATCACTGCCAAGCTGAAAGGCAAAATCCTGCTAAGAGAACCTTTTGGTGGTGCTCCTTTGTCCTTTCCACACACACATGCGGGCCCTGTGTCCCTAGTCTTAAGAAGCAGTGCTGGTTTTTGCCTTGCTGTTTGAAGTTCTGCTGGCCAGCTGTGTGCTGACATCTGTGTCTGGCATCTGGAAAGACTCCTGGGGGGACAGGGATCTGCTTTTGCCAAACAGTCTTCAGAATATGGGTGTAACTTTGAGCAGAAAGCAGCTTCCTTTGTTTCTAATGACTAATAATGTGTTCTGAGATGCCTCTGGGGGACAGCAATTTTAAACTTGAGTGAGGAAAAGCAAGGAAGCCCTGCTTTGGGTTTTTATGTGCCCCTTTTGTGTTTCAGGTGTTGCTGCTTACGTTGGTTGGCAGAGCTCATCAATACTGAAGCCTTTGCTTCAGCAAGGCCTCAGTGATGCTGAAGAATTTGTCATTTACAAAGCGCTCAACGCTCTTACTTGTATGTGCCAGTTGGGGCTCTTGCAAAAGCCCCATATTTATGAGTTTGCTTGTGATATTGGTAAGTTGGGATGCTGGAGAACACCTTGTCTTCTATTTCAGAAAAGAAATATTACTCCTATGTAAAGTTTGGCAGTCAGCTTTGCTGTCCAAGATGCAAACCTACAGTATTTAGAATCTATACAAAATTGTGTGAATGAACTATTACTAGTTGGACCATGCTAGTGCTTAGAAGTCTCAAATAATCAGGTTTGCTGGAACAAATTGGAAGCATCTTCTCTGATTTTACGTAGGACAGCAGCAAACAACATTCTTAACCTTGAATCCAAAATCCTTCTGCATTTAAGATCTTTGCTTGTCCTTCATGCCATCTTCTTATCAAGAAATACCCCAGGTTGTTTCTGGAAGTTGATCAGGTGCCTAATTTGTAAACTCTTACCCATCAGCCTTTGAGGAAGGGGGGGGGAACAGAGTCCTTTAGGCAGTATGTGATCCTTTCTCAGCCTATTTGAAACACCATAAAATCCTATTTAACTCAATAGAAACTAGAACAAAGCGTTGGTTTCTCCTTCCTCATCAGGCTTATTGGCTTAATTCAGACATGCCCAAGTTTCACCAGCTATTTATGGAGAAGACCAACTGATCTTTTGAGATGTAGCCTGCTTCCTCCAAATGCTACAGCTTTTAAAATGCACTCAGAATTCGGGGCAGATGATCTGTGATTTTGATCTCATGACTGAATACATTTCTTTGTTTGCAACTTCTTAAAACCCACGTCATTGAGATGGACTTCTGAGTTTGGAAATCTGCCAGTGTAAAGAGACTGTTTGCAGAAGAGAGGGGAGGAAGGAAAGAATAAAGAATTTCTTTAAGAGAAAAATCCATCACTGGTGTTGGGATTCTCCATAATTGTCCAGAATAAGGCTGAGATTTTTTTGATTAGTCTCCTTTGCAAATGGAGAGTTGACATCTAGGGGTTGAAGTGCATAAACAGGAAAATGATGCTGTTTGGCAGCAGTGAGGAAGCTGAGAGCACGGGCCCAGTGAAGCCCATGAAAGACTTGTTCTCAGTGTGGATGTTTTAACCTTGGTGCTCTGTAGGATGGAAGGCTGAACTTGGGGGATGATTGATTGTAGGGGAAGGAAATGACATCACAGACTGTCATAGACAAGATGATCTTCTCTGTTTAGTGTATATGCTGCATTTTAACAGCCTTGTTTTCTTTCAGCACCTTTCCTGTGCCACCCTAATCTTTGGATACGTTATGGTGCAGTCGGGTTTATCACCGTGGTAGCACAGTATTTAAATATTGCTGATGTCTACTGCAAGCTCATGCCATACCTCCATCCTTTTATCACACAACCAATAATACAGGTAATACCTTAAATACTAACACACTTATACCTTGAGCAGTCATAATTCTTAGGCCTGCCTTGGCCATGTAGTCCTGGCTAGAAGAATATTAGATTATTTTTTTTCCAGTGAAGGTTTGAGGCAATAGTTCTTTGATCTCTGCTGGCAGATACTTGACAGAATTTTCATTTTTGAAAGGCTGTTGTTTCAAATTTGTTGCAAATTGCAGAATGTTTTACAAAGTATAAGATCAACAGGGATGTTTTCAACTCAAGCCCCTTCTCTGCCTTGTTTTTAGTCATTGTTGCAATATTGTGCTATTTCATAGCAGTCTGAAAGGCAGGGAAAGTTGGCTGGGAAGCAAGGGTTTCTAGGTCTTGTGCTTTCATGTACAAGAGTCAGTATTCCAGCCCTGCCACACTAATACAATTGAGACTGTGACTGATCCTCTGAAACCAAGAGCAGCCTCTGAGGTAGCAATTACCATGCTTGTGCTCTCAGCAGTGCTGCTCCTGCATGGCAGTGCTTTGCTGAGGATAAGGGCAGTGCTCAGCATGAATGAGTCATTTCGTAGTGGGGGTTGGACTTGGGGATCTCTGGAGGTTCCTTCCAGCCCCTACAATTCTGTGTAACAGAAGGACCTGCATGATGCTGGTAACGTGATCATACGAGCGTCCTTGCATGTGGCTACAGGACCTGTACACCGCATCTCTCGGGTGGTTAAACAGATGATAACCAATTGCAGTACTTCTGTTGAAAAGGACATCACAAGTTTAACATTTTCTTATAAACTGTGCAGTGGTGGTAATGCCACTAAAATTAGTATTTGCCTTGTTTGTATCTCCCTAGGCACTTAGTGCTGTGTCTTACACCTTGATTGATAAATTTGTCTTGCTCGCTTCCTCCTTCATTTCAGTATCTAAGCCTTTTCTTTGCTAGGTTACACTAAATACAGTAAGTAAGGAGGGGGTAAGCTAGAGTTAGATTTTAATAAAAAAGTCCTCACTCTACACTCATTTTGACTGCCTATATGAAAAATAACTTCAGCTATGAGAAGCACATTTTAGGAGTGAGGTCTTCTGACACTGTTGTGAAGGAAGGAGTGCAGCCCCAACCCCACCATCTCCCACAAATTGTTTTGGGTATTCCAACTTTTCTACAAGCATTTATGTCCTAATTATGGGCCAAATTAAGGTTTGCCCATGTAACTGAGGGACTGTATCTGGGGGGCCATTTCATGAATATGGCTTGCCTTCCCCCTGCCACCCTAAGACCTACTCTTGAAACAGCGAAGATCAGGTACTTGAAGCCTTGAAAATCATTCAGTCATACTAAAATAGAAGTATAAATTGAAAGGAACACTGGGGCTTCAGGTCAGGATTGTGTACAACACTTTATTTGTCCAGATGTACTCTGGACACAGACATAGATTTACCACCTGAGAGAATAGAAACTTGTTTGGGTTGTTTTTTTTTTGATGTTTTAGTAGTAATGAATAATCTTTATAAGGACTGCATCAGTTAGTGGTTCTAAATCATGCCCCAACTCATCAGTTTCTTTTGACTGTTTACTAATGTCTCAGTATGCTTTTGAGTATAACTTAAGTATGTGCTTGTGCATACTCCTTCCCCTGTATACAGGGAAGGAAACCTGGTAAACTGGCTGACAGAAGGGGAGAGCTCTTCTAGTTAGCATTTTTACAGAGTAAATGTGGAACAAATGAAGGCAGAGTTTGAAATATCATTGTACTCGTAATACAATTTTTAATCCCATCCAGCAGTGCCAGGTTACAGTTCTGAGGCTGCTGGGAGAACAGGGAAAGAGAATGCAGAAAATCTGATACAACAACACAGGTCTTATTTTCAAGAAAGGAAAGAAGGTCAGTCCAGATGATTGGCACAATGGTTTGCTATAATTTTGAACTCCTAAATGTTTGTTGTTGTTGTTGTTTTGTAAGCTTGAAAGTCTCTCTCCAGGACTGAGTTGGAAACTGGTTTTCAGAGCATGCTTTCAGAGGAAGGGATTTATTTGCATTAATATATCCAGTTGTCCAGTTACTGACTTCCAGGGTAGGAGAAACAACTACAGACACTGTAGACGTGAGATAACAGCATTTACTGCTAGATTTCTTTGTGTTGATATGGACATCATCATCCTCCATTTGACTGACCTTTCTTTTTGCATTGCAGATAGATAAAGAAATAGTCCTGCTAAGTGTGCTGAAAGAGCCTGTCAGTCGTTCCATATTTGATTATGTCTTAAGATCAAAGGATATCACAAGCCTCTTCCGGCACCTGCAGATGCGGCAGAAGAAGAGGAGCGGTGCTCTCCCCGACTGCCCGCCCCCCGAGGACCCTGCCATTGCACAGCTGTTGAAGAAGCTTCTTTCACAAGTGATTCTTTTTCATTTGTACTCTGAAAGTCAGGTTTGAGACACTTGGGCCCTGTGTGTCTCCACAGACCCTCTAACCTTGCAGTTGCTGGGATGAGGGACTCCCAGTCCAAGGTCCTGATCCTACAAACCACTGACTTCCTTGATATTAGTATATACTTCTATACTCCAGAAGTTAAGGAGGATTTGTTTGGAAGGTCTGCCAGAAATAGGGTGACCTTGTGTCTGGGTTTCCCAAACACAACCTAAGTCTGAAAAAAAAGGATGTTTGTCTCAAATTTCTGACGCATCTGTGATGCAGCAGTGTTACAGAACAGGGGCTGTGTCTTGTGTGGGATAGAAGAGTATGCCCTTGTTGGAGGGAGACCTGCAGTACCAAAACCCAATTAAGCTGGAAAGTCATCAGGCTTTTTATGCTAAGAATCACCTGCACAAAGCAGTGAGAACTGGGAAGAGGAAGGACTGCAGCTGAGGGTGTGTGGCTCTTCCCCTATGGCTGGAGAGCTGTAAGCAAGGTCTAGGTGTCACCTAAGCAGATTGTACCAGATAGTGATCCAACATTAAGTCCTGTCCTGCCCCTTCACTATTCCCACCCATGTCCGTAAGGAGCAAAGAGATTCTTATACTACAGCAGCTTACCTAAAGTCTTGTTGGGGTGATAGACTCATGTCTTGAACTCCTGAGGAGGTACTTCCCCCTTCCACTTCCGAGTCAGTTGTTAATTTTACTGCTTCTGACGTCTTCATGCCTCGATGCATGTTCTTGTTGAAAAGTAAATCGTGCTATCTTGCCTTCTCTTCTGTAGGGGATGACTGAGGAGGAAGAGGACAAACTGTTAGCACTGAAAGACTTTATGCTAAAATCAAACAAAGCTAAAGCCAATATAGTGGATCAGAGCCACCTGCATGACAGCAGTCAGAAAGGAGTGATTGACTTGTCAGCTCTGGGAATAACTGGGAGACAAGTGGATCTTGTTAAAACAAAGCAGGAGCCTGATGACAAACGTGGTTGGTATACTTTATGGTCTGGTCTGTATAGATAAAGCATAGCCTTTCATGATCAGAGAATTAGGTCTTTATTCACTTGACAAGTATTCTCAGTAATTCAGCCTGCATAGCTATTGCCATCCTCACTGTGTTTGCGGTAAGAAAATGAGTGTTGCTGTTTGAAACGTGAGGTGGTGGAACGCTCTGTGGATCAGTGAAAGATGGGGATATTCTGCCCCTGAGAATATTTAAATGAGAAATATGCCCTGGCTGTTCAGCTGCTGTGCCAAACAGGACTCTAGTGACCCATGGCAACAGTGTAAATGATGAAGGGTGCGTTTCTGCTCTCAGTTTCTTCTCAAGAAGCGATGAGCTCATTACCTGTGAAAATCCAGGATGTTTCTTGTAACCTAGAGAAAATTGAGACCTAGGAGTGATGCTGAAAGAAGCTAGCACTGAGGGAGTGCTGGCTGTTGCTCACCCATCAAGTACGTGCTTTTTTGGCCTTAGGGTTCTTCAGCTGCTCTTCCACCCCCATTTTACTCTTTTGCCCATTTCTCTTTCAGCTTGAAAAACCTCTTACATTGTCTTGTTCAGTTTTAAAATCCACTTGTTGCTAACTCTGTATCAGTCCTCTGTATCCTCAAAACTCCTCTGTTCCAGACAGTGTTTGAGCTTCCTCTTTGCTCTCTCAAGCTTGTCAAGCCCTTCTCTGTTATGCCACTGACAGGTTCTGTGCTTTAATATGTAAAAATACAGAAGTATCTGCAAAACATATTGCCATCTTATTTCAAGAAGTAAGATGCTTGTCTGCAAATGTTTTGCATATCATTTTAAAGGAAATTGTGTAAGTACAGGATGTATTGATTATTTTTTTTTAATCCTCTGGAGTCAGGAGTAGCCAGGATTTACAAATGTGTATGAAATCTGTGCTTGAACTGATCTATTGCACCCAAAACTGTCACCTGCAAAGCCCTCATACCTTTAACTTTTCTTCACTGACTTAGTCCAACTTAATTTGCCACATGTTTTCATTTCACTTTTTATATTTGACTGTGACTCCAAAATAAATAGATTTCCTGTTTACAGAAGAAATCCTCCTTATTCTGCAGGTGATGTTGCAATAGGGATGGAAAACTGATTATATTTGACACTGGTGATGATTTGCACACTGTGCTGTTACATATATATCCCTGATGTTCCTCTGCTTATTGCAGGGAGCTTCCAACCCAAACCATGTGATGATTCTGTAAGAAAAAAATACCACATGGAGTCTAATTCTGCAGCTTTCTAGATGCAGACTTCCCCTATACTGGAAGAATTTATTGCACAAGTCAGCTATAGGCTTAAGAAGGTTTGAACACACGTGGCAAATGCTTTGTTCTGTTTGCCTCAGAAATCCTGCTCAGCTGACTTAACCTTTCAGCAGGGTTTTCTCTATATATTCATAATAAACCAGGATGTAAACATCGGACTTGATGTAGTCTGAAAGTCACGTCCAGCCTGAGTGAATGCTGTGATGATAATGTTTGGGGTTTTTTTCCTCCTCCCTCCTAACCACTTGCAGCAAGAAAACATGTAAAGCAAGATTCAAATGTCAATGAAGAGTGGAAAAGTATGTTTGGGTCCCTGGAACCAACAAACATCTCCCAGCCAATATCCAAAGGCCATGGGCAAACTACCGATCCTGAAGCCATCCAGGTTGGAAAGCCACTTCGTTCAGAGTCCTCAGCTGGCATTGCTGCCTTGTCATCCTCCCCACAGGTATTCCTGAAAAAATGCTATCTTCACACTTTGAAATGATGTAGTTGTTTTAAAGCCAAGTGGGACTATAGGGATGGAGTGTTCTTCTTTTGTTTGGAGGTTATTTGACACCGGTGATGCTATTGAAAGCTGGAGAGGGACTCTCCAAGCGCATGTAGTGACAGGACGAGGGGTTGTATCTTTAAAGTGACTTAGATTAAGTATTCAGGAGAAATTCTCCCCTGTAAGGGTGGTGAGGCCCTGGCACAGGCTGCCCAGAGAAGCTGTGGCTGCCCCCTCCCTGGCAATGTTCAAGACTAGGCTGGATGGGGCTTTGGCTAATCTGGTCTAGTGGAGGGTGTCCCTGCCCATGGCAGGGGGTTAGAACTAGATAGGCTTTGAGGTCCCTTCCAACCCAAACCAGTCTGTGATTCTGTTCCCTGGTGTGTTTTCCAGCACAGTAACTTTCAAGTTCTTATGTTTAAAATAGGAATTGAGAGAGAATGGAGGGAAGTTTAGTCACTTGAACAGAAGAGCTTGACTAAATAGATGCTTTGCAGAAAGGAGCAGGGCTTTGTGGATTAGCCAGTTACTAGGTAAACATGTTCTGGCAGGGAAGACTTCCCCTCAAATGTTATGCCCTGTTATGTGGTGTGAGGAAGAGATGTCATGATTTTGACTTGTAACTGGTGTATCACATCATAACTGTATTTGGACATCCCGTGCCTATAGTACTTGGTACTGGCTAGAAGAAAGATGGGCTGGGAGCCATCTCTTGACACTGAACACTCTTTTCTATTCAGTTTCTAGTTGGAGATTAAACATCAGCTAGCTTTAAATGAGTGCCCATTCTGGTCTGAGAGGGAAACACTTCACACTTTTACTCTTAAAGCCTAATATAAACAAATAATCATTCAAGAGCTAACCTGTAGTTCCATCAGTCTTGAGAGGAATGACTGCTTCTGTAATAACCACGTTCAGCGGCGGGCACGGCCCATGACGGTTTCTGCTAATAAAATATAGCACAGAGTAGGCAAAGGGTAGAATAAGTGACTGGTTAAGCTTTTCTGTTAATAATATGACAATTTTTAAATATTTTTGATGGAAGCATGAAAGCTGTTTAAATGCAGAATCATTGCTAACTAATTGAATAAAAAAGATTGAGGGGTTGGACTCAATGATCTCTTGAAGTCCCTTCCAACCCCTACAGTTCTGCGAATCCTTCAGTGTGACCCAGCAATCTTAAGAGCAGGATTTATTTGTGTATGGAATGTCAGGCATATATTTAAAGTGCTTATTCCTTACAGCCTTCTGATGGAACAGTTGTTCAGCCCAGGAAACCAACCATGCAGGTGCTGAGCAGCACGGCATCCCCATCTGCACACCAGTTGCGCGTCACCACTTGCAAGACTGAACTTCAGCAGCTGATCCAGCAGAAGCGAGAACAGTGCAATGCAGAGAGACTTGCCAAGCAGATGATGGAGAATGCAGAGTGGGAGAGTAAGCCCCCACCTCCAGGTAAGTCACAGGCCACTGGGGTTGTTATTGAAAAAATAAATCTGTGATTTGTGTCATCATCTCGAGGCAGAAATCTTGACTGAGCATGGCTAAGCCACATGTTTGTCTTCTGAAGAGAAACTGCAGCCTATGAAATAACCGGTCCCAGCACAGGCAGGTGAATTGCTCTGCCATGTGAGTGAGCACCAGGGAAACGTTCATAGTGAAAGTTTGTGTCTTACTCTGAAATTTGCTGGGGTCCCTGCTTCATTATCATCGCCTGCTGTTAGTCCTTCACAGAAGTAGATGCCTGTTAGATGTGCAGCCAGATAAGCAACTGTGTTGCTTATTTCAGAGGAGGAAATATCACAGCAATGATGGCAGTCTCTTGGTAAGAGTTATTTCGTGGCAGCGCAGCTCAACTGCCCAGTTTCTTTTTGAAGGACTGAAGTAAATTTTCCAAGGGATTTAGAAGAGCCATTGTTTCATTTCACTAGGTCTGAAAAGCTGGCAGTGTAGCATGTAGTCCAAGGTTGAGCCTGTCAGCTCAAGCACTCTACAGAGGATCCAGGAGCATAAGTCTGTTCAGATGTGTGGCTCGTTATGTGCATAGCGGGTATTTATGGGATTGCCATTTGCAGCCCAGCAATCTGCGTGCTGGTAGCAGAACTGTGCATTACTGTCTCTACAGAGGCTACATAGGAAGGCTCTCCATTATTTCAGTGAGTGTCCATGGGTCCCATCTCAAAGAAAACACCTACCCAGGGCTGCCAGTAGGGTTTAGTTGAGAATCGAGCAAACAGGGTCTTGCCTTTAATATTTAAAAAGCTCTGTGTTTTCAGTGCCTTCTGGGCTTTGCAGCTGTAATGACTGTATCCTCATCTAGCTGTTGCTGGATGGGATCAAGGAGATTTTCATCATTTCGTCATTTTCCTCATTAAGTTACGAAATCAACAGCAGGCTTTATGGTTTTGGCTTCTCCTGTAGGATGGCGTCCCAAAGGCTTGTTGGTGGCTCACCTTCACGAACACAAGTCGGCGGTGAACCGCATTCGGGTCTCTGACGAACACTCTATCTTTGCCACTTGCTCAAATGATGGCACGGTGAAAATCTGGAACAGCCAAAAAATGGAAGGGAAAACCACTACAACCAGGTAGCTTTAGAACTCAACGGGGTTTTGGGGCTGCTGTTTTAGAGCGCAGAACGAAGTAGAGCAGGGAGCAAAACATGAATGGCTTGTGGATGTGCTGGAGATACCAGTGATGAAATATACTGCTGTCCCTCTTGGCATTCAGCTATAAAATACTCAGTTGATGTTTCCATTAATTAATAAAAGACCAAAAAAATGCCAGCAAAGGGACTGCTTCACAGCTGTCATAATTACAGGCTTTTTGATGTTGTTTTTCTACATAAATATATTCTGATGCTGCTGAAGCCATCTGATTTTTTTCCAAACAAATTAGTTTTATTAGCAAATTAAGTTTTTTTAACCATGTCATCCACTGATGCTTGATGCAGGAAAGCCATATTGCTGGCTGAAACACAGGTGATATGATACACTACTTTGATACAGAGGAGGTTAGACTTTTGTTTTATTGGTAGGCAGATGTGTGCTTCTGCAGTTGGAGACTGTCATATCCTAGAGGCTCAAAGGTGGAGAGGTAAGCTTTGTTTCTGGAACACTTAGAAAATGTTATTTTCAGAGCCCTCTCAAGAGCCATTAGTTTTAAGTAGGTGTTTGAGAGAAGTAATTTATTTTTTTTTAAGTGCTACAATTTCCTTTTTCCTCTCCTCTCCTCTCTCTACTGTTTAGATCAATTTTGACATACTCCCGAATTGGAGGGCATGTAAAGACACTGACATTCTGCCAGGGCTCGCATTACTTGGCTATTGCTTCAGATAATGGTGCCATCCAGCTTCTTGGTATTGAAGCTTCAAAGCTCCCTAAGTCTCCTAAAATTCATCCAATACAAAGCAGGTATGTACTTAGAGCAGTTAAATCTCACTGCAGAGCTCCAGCCGTTGGTATATTCCTTGATTAGATCCCTTGCTTTGCTCTAGGCTTCTTGATAGCTGAGCCCTTGATCATCTCCTGCTTCATAAAGGGTTGAAAGGCAACCACACAGGGCTGGGAATTCACAGCTCTGGGTTATTGCTGCCTCCTGTGTCATTGGGCTCATTTATCAGCTGGAAACAGTCACTCAGAGTAGCTCTCAATTCTTGTAGTTATGCACTGGGATTGGTAGTTTCTTACCTCCTCTGTGACAATGTTAATACTTAGAATTTTGGAGATTCTTTTACAGGTCATTAGATAAATGTTTGCAAATATACAGCATGTGGTTTGCCACAATGTGCAGTATTTTTTTCCCTCAGGCTTGTAATGGGAGAAAGGTGGCAAAGAGATGGGGGATGGGATCCTACTTAACGGAGTGGTTGGGGATGGTTTAGTTCTTTCTTACCTCTCTGTATGAGCAGTTCTGGAATATTTGGCGCTGATTGATTAAAGGGCACGCCCCAGCCCCAGAAAATCTGGCAACCATCTCAAAGAGCTCTTTTCTGTCCAAAGTAAATCTGTCTGAGATGTCCTGTCTTCTTTGGGATTACGTTCAGAAATGAAATAAGCTGAATATAGTGGAGCTAGAAAATACAAATGAGATTTCCCCTTTTGGCATATGCTGCATTTGTACCTGAAAGCATTTGTTTGCACACACAGCAAGCAACTGATGCAGCATAGCAAGGAGAGGGGTGTTCCTGCCTGTAAACTCTGGGTAGATGAGCACCTGATAAATGAGTATGAACAGGAGAGAAACGTCAAACACACGGAGAGACCCAGAGCACAGAGCTCTGTTCATGTTTGCACAGAGCTGCTGACAGCATTTTAGAAGCCTGCAGAAGGCTTGCAGGTCCTATCAGCAGAGAGATTTGAGACCCAAAGCATCTGTTGTACTCAAATCAGGCAGTTGTTCATGGCAGGTGCCTTGAGAAGTGACATGAGGAGGAAAATGTTGCTCAGCATTAACTATTGGAAGAAGTTGTAGACTTGGAGGGAGCCATATCTGTTTCTAAATTAGTTTATTTTTTTAACCAGGTCCTTAGATCTGAAGGATGATGGCTGTGTGGTAGATATGCATCACTTCAATTCAGGAGCCCAGTCAGTACTGGCTTATGGGACAGTTAATGGATCTCTGGTTGGATGGGATCTGCGATCCAGCAGCAACGCCTGGACACTGAAACACGATTTGAAGTTAGGCCTCATAACGTCGTTTGCTGTGGACATACACCAGTGCTGGCTGTGTATTGGTATGCCTGTACTTCTTGTTACCTTCTCTCCTCCCCACCTCCGCTTCTTTTTTTGTAGTAACTGTTGCTCAAACTTTTGCTTGATCTGATTTGTTTGAGGAAAGCATATTCTAGTCAAGAGGAGAGAAATATCTCCTGAGATATTTGTGGGAAGAATTCTGCCCTCCCAGTACTCGAGGCTGAAGTCCATCTCCCTAGGAACAGAGCACAGGGATATGGGCAAAACCCCGCGTGTTTATCCCTCTGACTATGAAGTGCTTTCTCTCACCAGGAACAAGCAATGGAACCATGGCATGCTGGGACATGAGGTTTCAGTTACCTATCTCCAGCCATTCTCATCCTTCCAAGGCTCGAATCAGACGCCTGCTCATGCATCCCCTTTATCAGTCCTGGGTAATTGCAGGTAAAAAATGTCTTACACTTACCTCACAGTTGCCAGAAGCTGTGATTAAAAGAGCTTCTGTTTCAGCTTCTGCTTCAAGCCCTGATGGGGAGCTAGTGTTTTGGGTTGGTTTTTTTTTTCTTCCTTGTCGTTTTTCTTGTGCTTTGCTTGGGGAAAGTAAAAACCAGAAGGCTCATACTTTAGTTCTGCCACTCTCTTCTTCCTGGCTTTTTGCAGTTAAAAGAGAGGAGAAAAAGGGGAAAAAATGTTTAGCAATGACGAAAATGACAGACAGTTCTTATAATTCTCATCTGAGCTTTACAACACTCAGGAAGGTCCCTCCCTGTGTGCTGGCTACCTCTGGCTATCTCTGTGTCACACCCTCTGTGTCATGTCAGCAGAACATGGGTAGCTAGAGCCAACTGACCTGTTTTCTATTTTTTGTTTTTGCATTGGGAATATCTTTCCTGCAGCTGTTCAAGGCAATAACGAAGTCTCCATGTGGGATATGGAAACTGGCGATCGACGCTTCACTTTGTGGGCCAGCAGCGCACCTCCTCTTTCAGAACTGCAGGTCTGATCCTTTTTCTATTCTGTAGCCAAGGCTGGAAGAACCTCAGACTCCGTGCTGTGTCTCACTGCAATTACCTGTCTCCATGGCCTTGCCAGTTTGACACCAGGAACTTGCCCTGGGATTTATTTTGGCACCAGAATTGTTTTGCTGTCGAATTTAAATCCCCTTCATAAACCAGCAGTATAACCTGACCCTCGCTGGTATCTCCCACTGTCTGTGGGATGTGCTTCTAACACTCACTTGTTACATCCCGTTGTGTTCTTAGAAAACCCATGAGCCAGTTGAGCCTGTAATGATTATGGCCAAGCCAAAATTCATGCTGTGGCATCTTGTACTCACTTTTACTTGTTTCTGGGACTCTGTGTGTGCCTCTGTCAGCACCTGCGCTGCCGTGCGTTCTTTCTGTGACACAGTGCTGCTGCCACACTTAATTGCTGGTTTAAAGCAGTTAATTGGGGAAGGAGAAATCTGGGATATCTTTCTTAAAACATGAGTACATACACAAAAATAACCACAGCTGCTTCTGTAAATGTTGTAAAGGCAGATCTGGAACCTACCTAACCCTGAATTTGAATGTGCTACGAAGATTGCAGTCGAGTTCATTTTGGTCGCATACTTTGCACGTGGGGAACTTGTGATTCAAGCCAGTTTTCTGTTGCATGTCTGTCACTTACTGCTGCCTTCACAGTATAAATATTTGAGCATCCACCTACTTTTCAGCATGTTTTGCTTCCTGATTTTTTTAGAAACAATCTTTCTCACTTACCATCAATGAGAATGTAATTTCCAAGATTCCAAAAAACATTATGCAGAGTTAAATCTGTGAAACACAGGGAATAAGAGAGAATTAATTTACTTAATATATTAAGATGTGGCCTGTTAACAAAGTAACTTGGCATTTGTTAGAAGTGGATGGATGGATGGATGGATGGATGGAACAATGCATTCCCTTTGTGAAGTATGAAAACAGCTATTGGTGATAATTTATTTTTATATTCCCCTTTTCCCTGCTAGCCTTCTACTCACAGCATCCACGGAATATACTGTAGTCCAGCATCTGGCAATCCTATATTACTGACAGCAGGCTCAGACATGAAAATAAGGTAATAAATCCAACAGTATGTTTGTTTGAGACCTTCTCCTCCACCCCTGCAGCTGTATAAATTTTGCCAAGCGTTGCCTAAGTAAGCTTCAAGAAGTCAGAACAATAATGCTGAAGATGGATTCATTAGGAACCATCAATTGCCAGAGAATCATTCTCAGCACAGGTTGGTGCAGTGTGTACCCCTCAGTAAAGCTCTTGATAAGCTGCAACACACCAGCTCACGTGTCAGCTTGGTATGAATGTTGATTTCTCTGCATCGCTGTCTTCCACTAGAGAGCACGTAGCATTTGTGCCCACTCCTTTTCATCAGAAGGGCAAGGCAGCTTTTAACCCGCTGTATTAGGCTGATAAACTGGAACTTCCCAGCTTGATTTGTTTCTTTCTTTGTGTTCAGGTTTTGGGATCTGGCCTACCCTGAGAGATCATATGTCGTTGCTGGGAGTTCCAACTGCCCATCTGTTTCCTACTACAGGAAGATAATTGAGGGCACGGAGGTGGTTCAGGTATTTCGCTTGCCTATGCTGCTTGCCTTTTGGATGGACCCATGGACCATATTACTTACATGATGGCTTTAATTATAACTGTTTCACTCTTACCTCTTATGGATGGTGCCAGTGTTGCATTTTCAGGCAGATAGGAAGATATTGTTTTAAAAGAAAAAAGCCCAGTTGTTTTTGACAGAGTTAGACTTATTGAATATCCCTTACATGCAGAACCCAGCATCGTATCCTTCTTTTGGAATATTGAAATCTAGCGTTTTAACACTTTATACTTTGATAAGGCTTTAATGTCTTTTGTGTAGGAGCTTAGCAAGGTGATGTGATATTAGAGATCTAGTACAAAAAAACATGGTAGCAGAACTCTGGGGTTTTTAATTTCCTCCTTCATAGTGACTTTTGGAACTGGCAGTGTTGCTGGTTGTTGAATAGCACAGTGTTGTTTTCAGCTCAGTTCAATGAATGCTACTTCAGAGGTGGCTGAAAAAAGGAACAAGTGAGGGTCTGCCCTCTGGTATTTTAATGTTTCACCTGAAGTTCTGAAACAAATATGTTCATGCTGTTGGGCTGTTTTTTAGAAAAGCTGTGGGAAGCTAGGATGCGTGTGTCACTGTAGCTTTTTTACCTCCACCTAGGTATATCAAATTGTAGTAGTTAGTGTCATTGAAATAAAACATTCTTTCCCTTAGCAGGGATCTGTAGGGTCAGTTCAGATTAAGGCCTAAGATGTGTGTGATAAAAAGACACGAACCAAGGAATAATCCTAAGAGAACTACTGAAGGGTGGAAGGTTTTCTGTTCAAGTTGGTTGGTTTGTTTAATTTTTTTTTTGTCTTTTTACTCTGCCAACTTCTGTGTGACAATTCTTTGCAAATGCTCACTGTTCTGTAAATAATATTTCTCCCTTTTTTTTATACAGGAAATACAAAACAAGCAAAAACAGGGGCCCACTGATGAGACCCCTCGGAAGGGTCCAGAGTCTCTCCCAGTTGGACATCATGATATTATCACAGATATTGCAACTTTCCAGACCACACAAGGCTTTATAGTAACTGCATCAAGGGATGGAATCGTTAAAGTGTGGAAATGAGTTGTACTAATATATAGTATGTAAATATTTGTAATAAAGAAACAGTGTTATAATGAAGTTTTCAAGGACTCATTCCCGACGGTGGAATAGAATGGACTTGAAAGACTATAAAGGTGATGATAAAATCGGTCATCTGTATCCTGCCACCCCACTAGCACTTCTTAATCACTTCTTTTATTAAAGATGTTTGGTATCTTATAGCATTTCCTTGAAATGCCAAGCAGTCTATGAAGAAATGCTGGTTTTGACTACATTGTTCTCCAGTGATCTTTCAGAAAATGATGTGAAGATGTCCCACATTACACATTCTAAAGGTGCAAAAAGGAAAGAGCTGGTACAAGTACTTGAATGTCTGACTGCTCCTATGTTGAACCTGAGACATGGAATAAGAGCCAGTGCACTAACATCCTTGTATGTTCTAATAACTACAATAAAGTCCACTTGAGCTACCCTGTTTGGTGCTTGGCTTTCTTCACAGCCCCTCGCTGTGGCTCTGTAGCCAGTGATTCTCCTCTGCAGTGATTCTGTAGGGTCAGATGCCAGAGCCTTTGGGCCATTAATTGTAGTTAGATATCAGCTCATTCTTGTGTCAGAACCTCAACTGTACTCTGCCTTCCATCCTGCTTGCTTTAAACTTGAGTCTAACGCTAAGCTCAGCTGCCCTGGGAACCTGAAATAATACCATGACAATGGTGTTCTCTGTCCTCTAGAATGTTGGATATCAGAAACAGCCAAAACTCAAGCTTCCACCAGGAAGCACTTTGTTTCATCATGCAATGTTCCTGTGAGAGGCAGCTCTGGAGCTCAGGGCAGTAAACTTTCTCAGCACTCTTCCACTGTCTGATCCAGGCTTTGAGATTTCCACATCCTTTCAGGCTCACTGTCTCAAGATTTATGCAATGAGATAACTTGCTTTAGAAGGACAAAAGGTTCTGTACCCCTCGAACAGGTGATTCATGGATGGAGTCCATCCTCCATGGATGGACTGGAAACGTTGATGACCACAAACACCACTAACTTGACGCACATGTTTCTGAGTGCAGTTGGAAAAGCCCAGTAGCCTGCTGCTCTACAGAGCGATAGAAGTAGGGGATGCTCTTAGCTTGTGAACTGGGTTCTCTGAAAAGGCAGCACATGAAGTCATGTGACTTGTTTAGAAAGGCTTAGAACTTGCTGAAAAGAGACACCTGACTGAGGAGGACTTCTGAGAGACTCCACCTGCTTTCCATGAGACTGCAGTACTTGGACAATTCAGTGTAGCAGGCAGACATTGCCCGAAGTTTAACATGCTCAAAGAAATGAACCTCATGCTAAATTAGGTTTACTCAGGGTTTTTTGTTGTTTTCCTTGCTTATGTGGAAGAGCTGATGTTATATATGAGATTTAAATGTTTTGCCTCTTTTTGTTGTATGAACTCAGGAATCAGGTAGGTTTTCTCAGTCCACGTGTATCACAGACTAGCAAGGAGAAGCTTGTACTAGGGTTGCAGTTCTAAACAGGTCCTTCTACATCTGAAAGGAATCACCCCTTCACCACTGGTTGGTTAATGGGTTTGTCCTTTCACAAAATAGTTTGATAAAAGAAGAACAGGTTTTGTTTTCAGGTACTGTAATCCATTGGCACCATTGTTTTGTAAGATCCTTTAAGTAGTATCAAACATTGGACCGTTCTGTGCAGTGGCTCTAGGATAAAAAGCGTTTGCATTCTAATCCCATTTCTGCAGTGCAACAGCCATCTCCTGCCATGGCAGCTGCCCACTTTGCTCAGGTCTTAACAGGGCTTCATGTTTCCTGTTCCATTTTCTATCACCCAGAGTAAATGAAGCTCAGTGTAAAGGGAACACTATGGTGGTGGTTTAGCCCCAAACAGTGGCTGAGCGCCACGCAACACTCACTCCCGGAGGAGAAACAGACAGAGCCTCCATGGGTTGGGATAAGGACAATTTGCTGACAAAATCACTGTGAACGGGGAACAGTAGCAGCCCATGACAAAATTCACTCACACCCAATGATACCACAGAGTACTGCAGGACACAAGGACCGACCCAACCCCCCAGCAGCACTCAGGCTGCCCTGGAGGCAACCCAGGAGCGCCCTTCCCTGATCAGACCCTCTTATGGGGCAGTGATACCAGACTGTGTGGAAAACAGACTAAGTCAGCTCAACTGGGCTTGCTGCCTGGGGAGGTCAGCTCTGGCCGGGCCAGAACCAGAACAACCACCAACACAAGAGGTGAAGTATGTGTGCACATGCATGTGAGCTGACACCATCAAATGTCCATCAGAAACACGCAGCCTGGTGCACCCTATCTCCCTTCTGCCTGTCTATGTCAAATGAAAAAAGGTAAATTTCAGGACTCACAAAAGCCTTGGGTCTCTTGGCAAGTGGTCAGGTGGCTGGACACCGTGCGTGCTGTGCCTCTCATGAAGATTTTTCTGGTGGGTGGCTGTTGAAAGAGCCTGTCGAGAAAGCAGAATGAGGAAATCAAGTTTAGTATCAATGTATCAACAGAATTTTAACTCAGTTTCAAAGGATTTGACTTCCTATTGTTCATAACATTGATACACTTAAGCTTAAGCAATAACAAAGGGTGCTTTTTTCCTCCACTATTTGATACTGCATTGCCTAAATTGCTCTCTTTCTCAAAGTTATCTTACTGATATATTTAAAAGCATCTTTTTATCTGCAGATGCAGCATTCCTAAAACAAATTATTTATACCCATGGGAAACAGTGGTTGCAGAGTTGCAGTAAGGTTTTTTTAAAGTTGCTTTTAAAGTTTGCCTGGAGATTAAAATATTCTTTTTTAACTCTTTCTTTTCAATATCCATTTGCTGGCCAAGTGTCGATTCAGTTACAGTGTGTTATTTACTCTAAACTGATTCTATCAAGACTCTGAATGGCATTAGACATTTGAGGAGTTTGTCTCCTATTCATATATCCTTGACACCTCTTTGTGGCTTGTACCACGAGAAGCCTTTGCTGAGATCTTTTTATGGACACATTAAAAGGGTGAGCAGTTTCTGTTCATTAATTAAAAGCAAATACAAAACCAAAATGTGAACAAATACTCCAGGAAACTGTCAGTGGAAAACAAAAATATGCTTTTAACTGGATTTCACTGGATTCTCCAGCAGAGAAAACAAAGATGTCTTTGTGGCTTCTCTGACTGGTAGTTTTTGGGAAAATATTTTTGATTGCCCATTTTGTGACAAAGCCAACAGCAGCCTCCATTCAGATGTTGAAAGGGTTCTTTAACATGCAGTCTTGTTCATTCCTTCAGCATTGTGTCTTACAAGATCAAATTTCTGATTCCACTTGTTTTCCCTTTACTCCTGGAAGACCATGATGGCTCACCATAGCTGCCCAATTCCCCACTATGCTGATGGGAGATCTTCAAAGCATCAAGCATTTTGTTAAGGAAGTCTGTAATGTTCTGGAATTCACTGCTGATCGTTTTCCTTGAACTACCCAATATTACATCAGCATTCACATAATTCTGGGTTGGAAAACACCTGTGATGTTTACAAGGATAGAGATCCAGACCGCACTCTTCTGTAAAAGAGCATAAATTAATTAGTACTTCTCTTTATAAGAAAGTTGACGCATACTAAAGTAAAACAATGAAGAATATAAACTTGTATATGTTTAGTTTCTGACAAGGTTTTATGACATTCAGATCCAGCCCTGCAAACCAGTGTAAAGGATTAACTAAATTCTGAGCTACACCTCCCCTTAATGTTGACTGAGGACCAGCAGCTACATCCACTGAAATGAATGTAGGAAACTATGAATTAATGAACACTGGATGAGGATTAAACAATAAGGCATTGCAATTAGTAGAAGTACCATGTGATGTACTACCCTTACTGCAGCGCAGAGGATAATTTCAGGAGTGGCTCAGAACCCACTGTAACAGAACACCCACTGCAATTTTGGAATCAGTTGTGTTCATGGGCCTGTTGGCTGGGAAATGGCATATTTGGTAGCATGAAGTAGCACTGAAGACTGAACAAGTTTCATCTTCCTTAACATCAGTAATCCAAAAGCTACAGGTCGAGGCTGAGAGTTTAAGATAAGTGGAGGGTTCTTGAGTCAGTGATAAATCTGTGCTGACTGGAAATGGAGAGTATACAAGTATATATTTCATGTAGAAGACAAGATCTACTCCTGATCTATGTTGAGCTCTTTTTTAGCTCCCCACAGAGGTACCATTTGAGGTCTCTACTTGCAAAGGAAATGCTCAGCTGAAATCTCCACAAAAGTGATTGCTCTTTTCAAAGTGATGGGGCCCATTAATTTGATGTCTCCTCGCATGGAAAAAAACCATCAGCTTCACTAAAAGCTTAGTATGTACTGAAATAGGCAGTCTGGTTTGGTAGGAATCTTACATCTCTAAAATTATACTTGTTCCACCAATGCATTTAACACCTTCAGATAATCACTTCTGTGACATCACAGTGCTAACAATGAAGCACACTCTGCAGCACATTTCCTTTAAGTAGAGATGCTAGTACTAAAAATCCCAGTGAATAAACTTGTTTTGTCTTTCACAACCAGAAGTAAACTAGCACCAAAGTGAGTTGTGATGGATGAAGTTTTCCATCATCTGCACTCAGAAGATTGAGAAATAATTAAGGAATAATGGAATGTCTGTAAAAGTGAACTTCTGGAGCTACCACAGAAGACAGCAGCTTGAAACAGTTCTTCTGGAGAAAACCTACTATTTCTGAATGTTTTTTTCAGGAAAAGAATATATGCAATATGTATACTAATACAATATTCTGTTCAGTTTCAACATTACTAGGTAATCTCTGTGAGTCAGACATTTGGGGTTTAATCGTATACAATTTTTTTACCCAACAAATTCTGACCTAAAGCCCATGTAATATGCACCTGTTTCAGCTTTAGCTTAACTCCACGTTACACCAGTCACATCTAGGATGAAGATGGTCCCCAAAGTTTATAAATTGTATGTTTTAAAATAAAGCATCCTCACCAGATGTTGCACAGCCTTTCACAGGAGGTTACATTGACAGCAAAAATGGAAAAGAAAGCAATAACGTGGAATTACTCTGCTGGGGGCAGAGCTCAAGGTTGAAAGAGAAGCAAAAAACAGTCAGGTATAGGCTCACCCAGTGAGCAGCTGTGAATCCCTGCAGGACTCAACACAGTCAGCAATTCAAGGGACTAATCTGAGTTAGGAGAGGTAATCAGAGGACACAGTGGTTTACACAGCCTTCTAAGAGTTAGCAGGAAGTTGTTAAAGGCATAGCTTGCAACCCCCCTTATAAGCACGGTTGTTAACCCACTAGCACAAACCAGAATTGAGTTGGTGTGGGGGGATAGAGAGAGGGAGGGAGGGAGGCAGGCAAGCAAGCATGAAAGGAAGAAGTGAGAAAACTATGATTACTTTAAGTACAATTAAAAGCTTTACAATCAACTTACACTCTCAATTAACATTAAGGAGACAGATTCAGACTATACCAGATTCTTTAGGTGTCTTTATGTTTTCTTAACTACCAATTTCCAGATTAAAACCAAATCTGAACTGATACCTGCAGTTCTTTATATAGTCTCTCCCTTCCCCCTTTCACAGGGCTTTGTTAAACTGACAAGCTGCCGCCTTCTACATCTTTCTTAGCCTGTGTAGGTCTTTTTATAGGCTGCAAAAAAACCCCATACTCAACTAAATTTATTCTCTCAAATGCTTTCTTATTGCTGGGGATATCATCAAAAGCAAAAATTAGATGAATTGGCAAAACACCCAATTCATTCTGCTTCAAGACTGCAGCGTTTAGTAGAGGTCACCTTTCTGGTGAGATCTGGCTCTTCTGTTAGAACTTTGCATAATTCACTAGAACAAGTTTCTGGCAATGACTTCAGTGCATTGCCAATATTAGGTCTACTTGAGGATCTCTGGTAGTTCAGATGTTTTACCATCTCTGAGGTGCTTATCCTTGTTCCAGGACTCTGTGAAGCAGACAAGGTTGCACACAGCTGAGGTGTAGGAGACAAAGACTCTGGCTCCTGCAGGGAAGTCATTGTCTCTGATTTCGGTGACGTCAACCATTACAGTCATAATTTCTCTCATTCTTTCAAATATCTGAGGTGTAATTTCTGTGTGGATATCCAAGGAAAACACCATGTCAGTTGGAGTCACTGGACACGCTGGAATACCTGAAACCAAGAGCAGAGAGTCATGAATCACAAGACTTAATAAAAGGAGGCACTTTTCTTGCATGTTTAATAGCATTTTGATCCACAGACTCAAGGTATAATGCACCAAGTACTCATCACATGGAAAAATGTTGCTGTGCTCTACATTAGGAAGACAGTGAGGTCTTCTTTGCTGTTGCCTAGGTTTACTTGTAGTCCTGAGCATTTAAAATTAAAGCTGGCTTATTCAGGCTCAAAAACACAATGCCATCAGATCAGGGGAAAAGACAGCCACGCTGCGCTGCTGCTGCACAGTAGAGAGCTGCAAAGGGTGAAGGCTGCAGCACTTCGTTTCTGAGGGTTAAGGAAAAGACAATTTTCTGGAGAGACAATCGCTTCTTAAACAGCAACATCATTCACTGCACAGAGCTTTGTTTATCAGCTTAGAGCATTTGTACAGTTCCTAGCAAAGGAGCTTTCAAGGTGCACAGCTCATTTACTTGCCTGAATCCATGTTGGTGTTTTTCAGTGGCTGCAGCTACAGTATCCTCCAAGAAAGAACTGGAATAGCATTAACGGCTTACTAATTTACTGGGAAAAGCAGGACAGGCAGAAAATAAGGCAGCCTAAGGAAAAAAAGGAAGACCTGGGATTGTAAAAGAAAAAAGAGTTCATCCAGTGTGTCCATTTGCCTGAAGTAGGATGAATATACCTGCAGTGTCCCTGATAGACATCTGCACAGTGTGTTCTTACGAACCCATCAGAAAAGGAAAGTCTCCCCAGCAATCACTGATGTACTCTACTCAATAACCTTTGCCACTTCCCTTTCATGTCTGATTTACATCTTTTCCTGTAAATTATGCAGATTTCTTCTTGTTTGCACTTGACTTTTCTTTTTCAATATACCTCTGAGAGGATGGTTATTGCACCCACTCCTATTGCTTCCAATCTCCTCTAGGCTAAGTGACCTCAAATTATGCAGCCCTTCCTTAAGTCACTTTTGTTGCTCTTCTCTGGGCTTAGTGCTGTCAGTCCACGTTTTCTATGGTGTGTGGCACCTAACAAGCTGCCTTCATGCTCCAGGTACACAAAGCACATTCATTTCTGTGCCTAATGTAAAACAGTTTGGACAAAGCACTGCAGGGAGGGAGCTGGGGCTTTCCTCACCCTGCCAGCTTGAGACAGATTTGCTTCCTGAATGCTGAAGCAACCAAGTCCTTCTATATTGTTGATGCTGCTTGTGGCGGTTCAGCCCCAACCAGTGGCTGAGCACCATACACCACTTGCTCACTCCCAGAGGGGAAACAGACAGAGCCCCTGTGGGTTGGGATAAGGACAGTTTGCTGACAAAATCACCATGAACATAGAAAAATAACAGCCAATTACACTCACACCCAGTGATAACACAGAGTGCCTTATTGATCCAACAATTACAGAGTGCTGGATGATGCAAGAACTGACCAACATTCAGTGCCCCAGCCACACTCAGACTGTCCTGAAGGCACCAAGCCCCTGCCACTCCCCAGCCAGCCCCTTTTATGGTGAAAATGATGTCAGGTGGTGTGGAAATAGCCCAGGCTAACTCAGCTCACCTGGGCTGGCTGCTTGGGGAGGTAGACTCTGGCCTGGCCAGAACCAGCACACTGCTGTAATTAATTTTCATTCATACAGTTTCTCCCTGTTAAGTGCAGCACCCTGTGTTCGACTCCTGTAAGTTGAATTTTGTTAATGCCAGGGCATTTCTTTGGTTTATCAGAAAAACAAAATTTTGGTGCACTTTCAGAATAGGGAACAGAGAGTCAGGTGTTGATGGCAGAGAACTGCAAAAGGCTGGGAGGAAAACAGAGTCAGAGGGTGGAAGAAAGCAAATCATTAATCTGCGTTTCCCTAAGCAGCCTGGATGCAAAAGATGACAGAAGCAGGCAAAGCATAAATTTCAAAGAAGCCCTCATTAACAGAGGTAAAGCAAGGCCAGCAGCTACAGGGAAATTCACAGCAGTGGCAAAGAACAATGCAGAGGGGCCATGAAACAGGAAATATAAGGAAAAGTTTAAGCTTTTAGAGAAAAAGTTAACAAACAGCAGGATGACAGACAAGGCGTGTGAAGACTGGTCTCCCTACACAACTGCTGCTGCTGAGCTCTGCCTTTCACAGATGAGCTGCAGTGGAAGCTGTCAGGAGCTGGTGAAATCCAGGTACTGGTTTAGGCAAAAGTGGGATTTAGCATGTTTAGCTTTGCTTAAACCATGTCACAGTGTGAATAAAGCAACTTCAAATTGTTGTGATATTCAGTTTTCCCACAAGGTGATCAAAGATGGAAAACAAAACAGTGTTGCCCAATGATATTTAGCAAAACTTCTATCCTTAAAGAATACTACTCTGTTAGTAACACAGGTTTTCCACCTACTAACTCACTATGTTCCCTGTAACAGGGAAGCCTTGTGACTAAAGTGCAAGAGCTGATTCGCCCACATAATTCCAGGTCTGTCTTTAATTGTAAGTGGTATTCTCACAGTAGCAACACTGGTTCAGTCCCATGGTCAGATGTACAGAAACAGCAGATACTGTTGATAATTTCACCCAAAGCATCTGGGGCCCAGGACCCCATGTTTCACTCCCAGTTCCAAACACATCTACCCATTTCAAGCAGCTGGCTAAACCAATCCCAAATCCCCAAACCCTGAAGTTAAAAACTAGTTTAGGAATTTTTCAGAAAGATATAAAACACAGTGACAGCCAATTAATCATCCCGAATTAGCCTTGTTAGGTTATATGCAAATGTGTGAGTCAGAAAATTCCCATTGTTCAGGTAAAGCAAACTGTGATCCAGGGAGTAAAGGGCATTTTAACTGCAAGGACACGGAGCTGATATTGTCTCCATCCTTAAGAGCAAAGTTAAGTCAGAACAGCAGAAGTTAGATGGGTCAGGACAGCAAAAAGGCAACTCAACCCAAACTGGGACCCCACCTGATGGCATTTGGTATGTGATAGCCAGGTTTGGAATGCCAAAGAAGATGTAACAACTGGGGTTGATTAGGCTGGGGAAGAGGAGGCTGAAAGGTGACCTTATCACTGCCTACAACTACCTGAAAGGAGGTTTTAGAGAGATGGGGGTTGGTCTCTTCACGCAAGGAACAGGGAGAAATGGTCTCAAGCTGTGCCAGGGCAGGTTCAGATTAGACATTAGGAAAAAATTCTTCACCAAAAGGGTTATTTGGGCACTGGAACAGGCTGCCCAGGGAGGTGGTTGTCACCATCCCTAAATGTACTTAAAAGATGGGTAGATGAGGTGCTCAGGGATATGGTTTAGTAGAGGACAGGTACAGTTGGACTCAATGATCCAAAGGTCTTTTCCAACCTAGCTATTCTCTAAGACCAGAGGGTGGATTGTCTGGTCCCTGTACAAACATAATACATAGTGTCCAGATGGGCTCTTAGGAAATCTGGAGAGGATGCAGTGGTTGAATCATTATGTGGACAGCTATAATAGATTAAAATGTATGAAACATGTTATGAAGTAAAAATGTGAGCATTTGAAAGGAGGTAGATGGCCAGGACTGGCACGATAATATTTTCCAAAGGCTTTCCAGAATTATGTACACTGTGAACAAGAGATGATGTCTTGATGGGACAACAGTATAAGGAGGTAGAGCTGAGATACACTGAGCACAGTGGAAGCTTCTTTTGTAGCTTCTTCAGGAAATATGGTCTTCATTTAAATTAAAATGATACCACATTGTTAGTTAAAATTAGAGAGGTTTTGGCAGCTTATTTAAAGGAAAGACATTGGGAGTGGAGAAAGGATGTAAAAAACCATGGTATTTGCTGTGACATTTCCCCTGGGTTGATGTCAATAAAAACTTTGTATTCTCAGATTAAGCCATAAAAAGAGGACTATTTTTTTTAAGTCCAGGCAGTATCACAAACCCCCTTGCCTTCTGACTTAAAACTCTCATGAGGGAGTGTATCATGGCCATAGAGAAAGCAAAGAGGTAGCTTTGCTCAGGTAATTTACTTTTTGTCAAAATTAGACCAGCTGCCATAAGGCAGCCAGGTGCCATCAATTTTGGAAAACAGGAAAAATCATTAGCACTGTAAGTTAAGTAAAGTAAAGCTGGCAACAGCTCTGAAAGCAGAAGCTCTGTTTCTGTTGGTGGAAATAACAGTCCAGACTTTTTCTCCACCAAGGTGAGGGAAAAGTAGTGTTTAAAATCACTGGGTTTCACCCTCCACTGCAATGAGGTTGAAATGAAACCTGTTTTCTCACCTTATGATTTCCATTGCTCATTGATTTCTTCAAAGGGTCAGCTTCAAAGGAGATAAGTACGTATAAACCCTTCTTCTAGATGTATCTGTAAAAACTGGGTTTTGAAGGAAAGAATCAGAGACTAGAAGAAGAAACTGGAATGGAATATTACTACAATATATTCCATGGATGTTATTACCCAGAAGTGATTTGATAAGAGAGACCAAGTATAGTCTCTTGGGAAGAAACTATTTCACAAGAGACTTTACTTGCCTAATTAAGAAGAAAGAAGTCAATATTCTTATGTACACAGGAGACAAAGGGACTGCCAAAGGAAGTGGACTTTCAAGGACTGCTGCAGATGATTGTAAGGAGAGTATCACATCCTGGAAGGCAACTGGGTCAGACAGGCTAAAGTGCAAAAGAAATTAACTTGATCCATGTATGCACTCTGTGAAAAGGTGGCATTGCAAGAACAAAGCACATTTACTTGTTTACCTCATTAAAATACTGACAATGGGATCTGAAATTAATTCAGAAATACACAGAACAACACTGAGTTAAAGTAAATTGTAGAAGTTACCATACACAGGAGTAGTGATGGCAAGAACCCAGTTTTCTATTGTCATCAGAATGCCAAATTTTTACTGAAGATACGAGCTTGGACTTCCCATTAGTCTCTTTAAGATCTGGCAGTTCTGTGTATACATAAAATCTGCCAGTGAGATGCAGTATAGTGTGTCACTTCTGACATGGTTTATGTGATCACAGTGAAAGCTGTGCTTGTGCCAAGGAGGGCAGAACACTTAGAAAAAGGTTGGAAGTCAAAGTCAGGCCCTAACTGTCAGGTTTATTGCCAGTAACAGCCACCAGAATGCAGTTCAGCCTTTTCTTCTTCACTGTCTTGAGTTTATTACTAACCTGGTTTGGATATATCCATTTTTATTATTGTTTCCAGCAATTCTGGGATATGCAAATGAAGACATCTATTTCAAACAACATTAAAAAAGGCTTTTTCATATCTTGTTTGTGCATGGTCTGAAAAGAATGTGTTCTCAAACAAAAGTTGCAAGAGTGCCTTTGTGTCTGAAAATGAAATAAAACCAGGAAAAAGAGTAGCAGAAGTGAAAACAAAGATAACGTGCACAAACAGGAAACTCGCCTTGATGAAAGCAAATTTTCAGAAGAACTTATTTCTAAATGCCAGCTGAGTGAAATACACAGGGCAGAATGAAAAGGGGAGTGCCTAGGGAGACAGAACATGAGACTGTTAAAATTTGCACACTGTCATAATGACAAGGTGACACACATAAAGGTATAGCTTTCTGTTAACCAGCACAAGTCAAACCTTAATCTAAGCCTGAAGCAGGAAAAGGCCATCAGGTTTTAGGCCATAAAAAGACCTAGTGAAAGAAAAAGCCCTTGGCATTCAGTGACACTTCTCCATCACATCCAAGTCCTTGAGAATACTTGAGAAGTATTCACTCCCCACAGGGAAAAGCAACGTGTGCCACAGAAATCCCTGTGTATCAGCGTATCGCAACACAAGACAGCCTATGCTGGGACTCCTATTGGTCTTTCTGCATTGTTCTGGAGAAAATGAGCATTTTAGGCTGTCTTGTGCCTTGTGAATGCTGGAGTGAGGCAGTCAGCCCAAACAAGCCCCAGGCAATGATACAATCACAAGTAGCAATGTGGTTATCTGCACAGAAAGCACGACGGACTCTCAAAATTCAGTGATTAAAGCATGAATGGTATTATATATATGTATAACCCAGGGATGTGTGGATGTCTTGTGAGCTGGTCACAAAGACCATGACAATTTTATTTTCTGCTTTAAAGCTGTGTGACACATTGCTCTTTTATCTGTGTTAATTTCTTCTAAGGATTCCTATGCTAATTCTTTTTCTGCTGAAATAATGAGGTGACCAACATGGAAGACAGCACTGGGCTGCTTGGCCCTGCTCCCACAGAGGTGCAGCAAAGATTCAGAACCACAAGCTTAGTAATATGTGATATAAATTATGGAATAAAGTTCTGGGGCAGATTTTATGGGACAGTTTAATCATAAAAAAAATAGCTGAAAATATGTTTCTGGCTTCAATCCACGTTTCATTTTACTTTAAAAAAATGACATCCAGTAAATTCTTCAGAATCTGATAAATTAGTTTTAAAAAGAAAGTTTTTCCATGTGTACAATGAAAATTTGGCCATTTTGAGAAAGAAGGGTGGAGTGCACTGATCCTGTTTCCCCCCAGTTTTTGTCATTCTTTCCAAGGAAAATAAGGTTACTATTACAGCATCTGCCTGTCTATCCCACCACAGTATTTCTGTGAACACGTTGGCCAGTTCCAACTAAATGTGACAGGCAGGTGAGAGGTCTCAAAGCTGTAAAATTCCTGCAGACTTTACAGAGCTGGGCAGCACTGCAGAGGCTCCTACTGAGAGGAAGAGCAGGGTGTGAGCTCGGCTGCAACCCATGCTGTGCAGGAGACACATTGCACATATCTAGGCATAGCAGTGGACATTTATTTATCATATGCATCCCTTTCATTTTAGAGATTCCTTAGGTCTTGCAGTGCAATCATCACCAAGAAAGTCCAAGAGCTTCTATGTTATACATGCTAAGACATGTGAAGCAAGAATCAATGGCAAATTTTACAAAGATAGGAGCAGAGGGATCAAACAACTTCAGCTGTGGCACAGAAATAGTACCTGTCCAAGCCCTCCATTGAGGTTTTGTTTAGTTGGTTTGGGGCTTTATGAAATAGTTAAAAGAGATGCATATTTCTTATTACATACAATCATTTAAAAATTATTTTCTCTGTGGCAAAGAGAAGGGTGTGGAAGAACAAGAACTGTTAGAATTATAAATTAAATGGTTTTCAGCATTCAACTGTGTCGTGAAAAAGCAAGGGGAGAGAAGAGGAAAGCATGCTGAAAAGACATGGGCAGGAGCAGGACAGCAGGGGTAATATCAGAGAGCAGAATGGGAGAACCAGAACCTCCTCTTCCAACCTTTGCTTTCTTTTCCTTACCCTCTGTGGTGGTTTAGCCCCAGCCGAGAGCTGAGCCCCACACAGTCACTTGTTCTTTTAACAAAAAGAAGAGGGGGGGAAGTTGGGGTAGGGAGGGGAAGGGAAATATAAAGAGGGAAAAAAAACCCAAACCAAAACCTAGAAAACCAAAACCCCACGGGTTGGGTTAAGGACAGTCTACTAAAATAGCAGAAAAAGATTTTAAAAAAAAATACAACAATGATAACAGGACTTTAGAGCACAAAATCTACAAAACTGGTGATACACAATGCAGTCTCTCACCGAACCACACAGCTCAGGCCGTACAGCCCAGAGTTCCCAGGTCGGGAACCCGACCGTCCCAAAAAAACCACACATCCTGGAGTTCCCTGCTCCTCCTCCCCCCAGTTCCCCCTTTAAACTGAGCATGAGTAATTGGCATGGAATATCCTCTTTGGCCAGTTCGGGTCACCTGTCCTGGCTGTGTCCCCTCCTGTTAGTTAGAAATATGAAGAACTGAAAAAGTCCTTGATTGCTGGGCAACAACTAGAAGCATCAGGGTGCTATCAGCACTGCTCTCATCCTAACTCCCAAATATGGCATTCCATCCACTGCTAAAAAGTAAATTAACTCCATCTTAGCTGAAACCAGGACACCCTCCCAGCCTGGCCAAGAATGACACTGTTTTCAATTAGCATATTAACTCTTTTTTTTTTTTTTTAAATCTTCCCCCATATAAAAGAACAAAGAAGAAAACCAAGGAGCTTTGTACAGAAGAAAGCATTTTTTTCAAATGTTGGGGTGTTGATTCTCTACCCCAACTTTAGACAAGACCTCTTGAGCAGTAGAACAGTGTGCTGTTTCCTCATTCTTCCCATACTCAGGGTTTCTTGTAGTTTAGTAAAAGAAACAGTAACCAGTCCTTGATGAATCATAGAATCATAGAATGGCATGGGTTGGAAGGGACCCCAAGGATCATAGAGCTCCAACCCCCCTGCCACAGGCAGGCACACCAACCTCAGGCCTGGATCTACAGATGAATACCCAGATCCAATTCTTCTTTTACAGTGATAAAAGATAATATCTTTTATGAAGTTTATGTCAGGCTCCTTTTGTGAATTAGATCCAGAAATTTATTTTTAAGAGTAGTTTAGATCAGTAAGAAACCCATTATTATAGACATATGACATGTCTAAGGTATTTCTACTGGCAACTAATAATATAATTAACTTTACTTTTTTTGAGTACAATTTTAAAACCATTCTTTCATGTCAGATTGGGTACAGCAAAATTTCAGACTAAAGAATGTACTGTGTGACACAGTTGGTAATTTTAATACCAAAATGGACTTCTTATTTTCCTGAGATTTTGAGCTTTATCTGTAAAAAGCTGATATTCTGCACTGGACATAATTATCATTAAGAAGCTATTAAGAGCTATAGCACATGCTCATATTAATTTATTAAAATAATTACCTGAAGCTTCATGAAATATGCAAATTTTGAGCTGTCATCAAGTTTTTCTTTTTTATGATTTTAAATCACATAACTCAAATGCAACAAATGTGTTCTCTCTTTACAGATCTCTCCTGTTTGCCTGTATCAGAACTCCATTGTGGCCCAGCTCCTTGCAAGGATTCTTGGAAGATAAAGAAAGCTTTTTTTTTCTTGCACTCTACCCTCACATTTCCCAGATGTGAGGGAAATCCACCTCTGAGGGATAATTCCATTCTGTCAGGCTCCAATGATGCTGCAAATTGCAATGGGGAAATACACATTCTATCTCACAAAGATACTGATCTTCTTTGTGGGTTTTTTTCCTCTTTGCAGATGCCTCTTACTTGAAATAAATTGTTTTGTGGATGCTTTTTGTGCAGAACAGTTTAATAAGGAAGCCTATACACACTATGGCAGACCCATCAAGATGAATGGAAATCCTGCAAGACAGCTTAATAACAACAAAGGAAAAAAAATAAACCACAAAATTCACAGCACCTTGTGACTCAGTACCAGTAAAGAGCCCAGGTGAACTGAAGGCTGTGGTAGAATTCAGCTTCTCAGTAGCTGTATCAGGGCAGTACAGAGGCTTTCTGTCAACATCAGACCTCAAGTACGTTTGCAGATTTCTGAAAGCAATGGAGATCTTTTAACACTCTGAGGCACCAGAGACAAGTGCTGCAATTTTGAAACAAGTATCTTTCTAGTGATCTAGTTCTCCAAAGGCTGAAGAGAAACAGACACTTCCAGAGTAAAATCATGAACTGCTTCTGTCTGTCCTCAGATCACTATGTGCCTTTTGAGGGGAGCACATCCTTTTCCTCTTCTGAGATATCTGAGAAGCAAAGCAAAATAAAACATCTCTTTATGAAGAGAGAAATTTATTTCTTCAGTTATTTCTCCCCATCTTCATCATCTCTGTGTTTAAGATAGCAAGCATTTTGCTGAGGAAATCTCTTCCCCACTCATATGCTTGATTGAGCCCACAGACTTAATGAGTGCTCCTGCAGGACCCTGTGATGGAAATAGGTGGGAAAAAAAAAAACCTCTCATCACTGTTGAGCATTGGAATCACTAACAGTGAAGCACAACTCACTTCCCACCTTATGGATGTGGGAGAAAAGGAAAAATGAGAAAGCTAAGGAAATGGGAATTGAAGAACCTGTGAACCACATCTGCAATTACTCTGATATAGTCTGATAGACTCTAAATCTCTCTCTGAAGGACCTGAAATCCCTGCCTTCTGGCCTCCCACTGCCCCAGTGTTTCTTTGCATTCATCATCGTTCTCCACAGCAGATACTGCTAAAACAACTTCCCAGCTAACAGTTTTCAAAAAAGCCATGGTGGTTTCAGCAAGCATTGCTAATGCTTTCTTCAGGGACGACGAATAGCAGGAAATTGCATGAGAAAGCCATTTTGTCTCTTCACAGCACTGACAATTTTCTTCTTACAACATGGTATCTCTGGTTGGTATTCACACCTCAGAAAGGGCACGAAAGATAGAAAGAATTTGGGAAAAGGTTATGAAGCATGATTTAGCATTTGATTGTAAAACCACCAAACCCAGTCTCAGTAAACTCAATTGAAGAAAAAGTTAAAATATGATTCATATGGCTTTTTCCAGAACAAGGTCTGCTCCCTTTAGCTAAGCACTGGCCGACTGCTCTGACACCTACCCTGCAGTTCAGTTTGCATTCCCTTAAATCCTGGGAACAGCATAGAGCTGAGAGAAGCCAAAATGGAACTCTGAGCTCTAAAAGGCTAGCTGGGAAGAGAGAGCAAGTGAGCAGAGAAAGCATTGGGCTTTTCATCCCCCTCAGAGAGGGTTCTGTCAGAACACAGAGGATTATGTGAATCATTCTCTTACAAGTGGAAAAGATCAGTTTGAAGTGGGGCCAAGGTTGGAGAAGAGTCCCCCTTCCAGTTGGTATTGTGCGGATGAATTAGGATCTATCGCTAGTTGATGTAATGACATTACAGTTGTCCCTGCTTGCTTGTACCTTTCCAGTACAGATGGTACTTTCACCCAGAGCTCCCACTGTCTCCAGCTGGGCTGAAGGGCTTCACATTTCTGAAAACTGTGCCTTAAATTTCTAGTTATTCCAGTTTTGTTTCTTCCTGGTAGCAGCTCTTGTTTCTAAAGGAGTGAATTTTTTATCAGCCTGCAACCATCCTCTTGAGTACGAGGGAGAAGTGAATGAGGTAGCCTCTATGTTGGCATGGTCTGCAGACATCTCTTCTGTTTCAGAGCTAGAGATAAACACAGGACACAATCAGGATGCATGATGAACACTGGCAGGGAGATCCCTCTAAATCAGAAAGACAGTGAATTTCTCAAGAAAATTGCTCAAGCCTGTTGACAGAATTGAATGCCTAATTATAACAGAGATACAAACAGGCTGAAAATACAATTTCATAGGCTGAAAAAGAAAAAATTTACAGTTGGTGTGGTGTTCTCTCTGCACCCCCTGACCCCACCCCGATGTCATTTAAGAGAACTGCAACCTCAAGAACAAGAAAATACATATTTTTGATATTCGAACAATGTGCTCTTTTCTGACAGCTTGCAGTTGCTTCTCTTGAAAAACTGTCTTAAAAACTGATATATATATATATATAGTTCTAAAAAATGTGAATGGTTAGAAATGCTTTTGCACAGAACACAGAAGTGCAGAAGAATGCATAAATAGCTTAGAAGAAAACACTGACTTTAGTGAGAATAAAAACCAAAGTTGATTTTTACAAGTCAATGATACTGGGATTTTTAGCCATGATCCAAGGAAACACGTCTGTGAACTGCCACTAGAGAACCTCAGAACAGGCTGAGTGCAAATAAGAAATTATTTTTCTAAATGCAAGAAAAAAGAAACAAGAACTCTCAACCAGTTGCTCTAGCTGTTTTCCATGAAGAGCAGGAGGAAAGAGTTGCAAAATCCTTGATTTTGATCATTATTATCACTGGGATTTTTTCTAATCCAAGAATTCAGATTCTTCCCCAGAGTTGTGCAAAAGCTGACCTAATAAGTCGATATAAGCTGACAATATTCCTGCCTCCTACAGCAGCGATGCAAATCAAGATTTCAGGAGCTTGTACACTGTTCTTAACTGAGTTTCAGGGAAGTAATCCTTAAGACAATGGCTCAGCATCTTTATGTTTCATATTACCTTCACGTTTATTTCGCTGACCTGAACACTGTCCCTGCAGTAACTCTGCAGCACGTCCCTGGTGTGTTTCCTACCAGGCAGTTCCCTAGTGAATCTCTGCATTGAAAGTGAGCCCTGGGCACTTAAGATTCTATTTCAGAATGAACCCAATGCCTTTGGCAGGAGGTGTCACAAAACTGTCTGCATCAGTGAATGATTTCCTCAGTTTTGATTTCTCTTTCCTCATTGTATTTAAGCCTTTGTATGAGAAGAAAGTAGCATTTTAATATTAAAATATATTATGGCACTTGGAAATTTTCAGAAAAGTACAATGTATAGTTTAGGGGGGTCTACAAATGTATGTTTAAAATACAAAAATAACACAACTGATATAATAAATTTCATATGACAATTTTAGACTTCTCTTAAAATTTAACAGAGGATGCTGTCAATTTCTAATGTATTTATTATGGTCTAGTTCCACTTTTTATATTTGATAATCAACTAAACTTTTAGCCAAACAAAAACCTTATTGAAAACACCCAAAAAGTAGAGTGCTCCAAAAGCAAATCTTACTCACCATTAACTCCCTGATATTCAAATAATTATGTAATGAACTTACACAGGTCTCTGGCTTTGAAAGTGAAGTATGCTAGGTTTTGCCTTGAGCTCTTCTTGAGTGGGCAGTTGTCCTCACCTGTTCAGAAGACAGTAACAAAATTTATTAGTTTTGTGGGATTCAGAAGACTTTAGAACTTGGCCTTTTTTCCAAGAATAGCTGCAAATCGAGTGACTTCAATGATTTTAGACACATATCATAAACACTATATATATGTAGATGAATGCTATGGTAGTCTGATTCCCACCAACAGGAAAAGTGCAACTAACTTGAATTAAAATAAAATAAGGATCTAAATAAACTTAAATTTAGAATAACATGAGGATTATATTTATGCTACAGTATTTATTTCATTTTTTCCTTAGTAAATTGTTCTTTTAGCTAAAAGCCATTAAAAAATAACAATGTCTGACGACTTTTTCTGTGGCCTATATTCACAGTTTAACACACTTGGTAGAGGACACAGGCAATGATTAGTCTGTTCTTATTTTTATTTGACAGAAAGATTTAATATTTTTACAGTTGCAAAAAAGTTAGGTCTTGACTTCCAAAGCTGAGTGATGAGACAGAAGTACCTACATTCACCAATGGTCAGTTGGAGTTGATCTTTAATGGGGCAGAACGCTTGTTAGTGTTTCACTCCAACATAGAGCATTTATCCCCACAGCCAATCTTTTTGTTCTAACTCCCAACAAGTTACTCACTCAAATCCCTCATTTGGATTATAAAATGAATTCTGAACTCAGTTCCCATTTACACTCTCCATTGGTTTGTATTTAAATAACCCTGCTGATGGCTAATTTTCCTCTTTTTTCATTGCTGAGTATACAATATATGATCAGGAGAAAGTCACTCAAAGACCTGCACTGAGGAGTTTCTATCCCACTAAAAGCCACAGGTCTCTGTGATGTTAGAATCTAAAGGCAATGGAAAACCTTAACTATCAGATGGTGAGGTTGCTCTGCATGAGAAAGTCGGTGGTGGTTGTGCTTTTGAAAAGAAAATTTTTATAACAAAATATTTATTGCTCAAAATCAGTTACATTTCTAGGCCAAGAAAAATTGTTTCTTTTTGAACAGGCTTCAAAATAAAAGCAAGATTTGAAAAAATATGAAACTAGGCCTTTATTTCCCATTAAAATCAATAAAACCCAAAATATCTTCTGTTTGCTTCAGTATGTTTTTGATAAGGTAGTTAATTTTGCTATGACACAGATTACTACACATCCCAACTGTAGCAACTTTTTATTGTTTGGGCAACATGTCAGAATGCTTTTATGCAATTATTCAATTAGAAGTTTTATTCCTAACTAATACAGCTGCTGGAAGCTTTTTGAGGGAACCTAAAATACTATGCTTGAGGAGAAATCAATCCTGACCACTTTGGGTCAAGTAGAGAAAATGGCATTTTCAGAATTGTGATTTTTCACAGCATTGCAGAAAGTCCAAAGGTCAATCTTCACAATAATGCTCATCATACAAGCATTTGTCTTTCTGATCGCTGTGTGTCCCAGTAGAAATACATAAGGGTACTCTCCAGTTTTACATTGTGATGGAAAGACTAGAAATAATCTTCTGAAGAGTAAGGAAAAGGAAGGAGAGAAGGATGTAAGCCCTAGCCCTCTATTTGTCTTCATTAGTCTGGGAAGATGCCGGTTTCACAGAAGGCAGCACTGATTATCACTAAGAAGCTACAGCTTCTTAAAGGTTGGTAAGCTTTGCCACACAGGCTTTTAAAGCTGAAGGTCACTGGTAGCTGTGCTTTGTTACAGTTAATTAACATTTGTTTTTAGGATGCAATTCAAGTAAATGCATTTTTTTCCCCAAACAGGTATTCTGGTCAGACAATGATTCAAAACCCCTGAAAGAAAAGCATGTGCTCATCCTAGGTAGAGGGTCCCAGAAAAACAGAAGTAAAGAAATGGCTCTAGGTGTTCAACATTAGATTTGATGAAGCAAAAGATGGACAAACATGTTCTTCCAGTTAAAGCATTTTCCTTTGAAATGGATTTAGCAGTCACACCAGTGCAGGTGATAGGCTGCCAGTAAATATCATTCACTGGAAACAGATCCTACTTCAGGAATTCAACACATCCATAACAAACAAGGCCAAATAATTCTGCTAGGATTATGTAAACCCAGAAGAATGCCTCAGTCCTTTTGTTTATCTCACAGCTCTTCACTAAGCAACTCTACATAATACTGTATTTGTCCTTTAATGACAATACAAAATACAGTATTGGTCTTACCACAGCACAAAATGCAGAGCTGAAATCTCCATTATTTTGTCTACTGTGAAGATTTAGGACATGAAACAATCCAGAATCACTCATCTAGAAACAAAAGATAAAAAACAGCCACTAAGTACTCTATTATTTTTTACTGTTGATGAAGTGTAAATTTGGTGCACAAACTTGGCCCAGAAGACCCACTGCAGGGAGGATGAACCGCAGACAGTTACTGCACATAATCCTACTCATGGTAATCTCATACAGACTTGTTATTGAGCCCTAAAATGAGATCAAACCATTCTTCTAGTGCTATTGTGAAACAAGAAAAAGACTTCACTCATATCTATCTGTGTCTATGCTAGATCCTCAGATGACAGATCCCTGTGGAAATTCTGCACTCATGGGAGCATGATAAAATGCATGATTTTTCAAATCTAAAATATTTAACATGGCCAAAACCTCTGGCAAAAGCTTCAGGGAGAAAAAACATCTGCAGGAACAGCAAACTAAGCAATCTGAATTGATGGCTTTGTCTCAGACATGCAGTGATCCCTTGTGAAGCTGGGACCCATCTAAAACACTACCAAGTGTTTCTGGTACCAGATTTCTTGTCCTCTTTTAAATATTACTTCAGTGCTTGGATTTGAATATCACTGTTTCTTCTTAAAATATTTTTAACAGCTGCCAATGGACACAAAGGGAAATCAAATAGTGACAAAAATTTTGTACATTTATTCATAAACACCTATACACATTTATATATATATATATTTATACCTATGCCTTGTTTCAATACATTATTAGATATTATTAAACTGTCATAAAGTCTGCCAGTGAAGCCTGGCATAGTCATGAAACTGCAGAGAGCTTTGACATCCTCCTAAAAAGAACTTCCTTATCTTAGAGATACCCTGGTTCTGCTAGGTATCAATATTTATACATTTCATGAGAAAGAGAGCAGAATGCTTTTTATAGTGCTAGTTGTCTGGATCCCCAAGAGCTCCACACTTCCTTGTGTCCCTGTGCCAAGGCACAAACCCCTCAATGGGTATGTCTGCCTGGGTTCTCTCACAGCATAAAGGGAAGGACAGTAATAAGCAGCGATAAAGAAGTCAGCTTTATCCACACCAAGAACATTTTCAAGAGCTATGGTTGCTTTGGAGAAGCAACTAATCCCTTAATCACAGTACATAATCTTTTATAGTGACATTTTAAAGTGAACTTTTTAATGAATTAGTTTTAGAAAGAAGTGACACCTTTTTTGGATTAAGGCAATGAATGTCTTTAAGAAATCAGGAAAATCCATTGAATCTGAAAGAAGTGGCAGGTCAGCCTGCAGGGCTTGCTCTCATGGGGAGGCCTGAGGCATATGCACAGGAACAGAGACACTTAGTAAGCTTCAGTTTCTCATCTAGACTCTCACCCAGACTTGACATAAGGAAGAAATTTTTCACAATGAGGGTGGTGAAACACTGGAACATATTTTCCCAGAAAAACTGTAGACATCCCAATCCTAAAGAACATTCAAGGTCAGGTGGAACAGGGTCTGAGTAACCTGGTCTAGCTGAAGATGTCTTTGGTCATTGCAAGGGCTTGGACTAAATGACTTTTAAAGGTCCCTTCCAAGCCAAACTATTCTGTGATCTGTAAACCTCTAAGCTAGACATGACACTTGAGGAAAAAGGAAGAGGTTTATGTCCATTTCAAAAAACTCATCTGCAATAGAATCCAGAGGAAGGGGACTAAATAGAATCATAGAATGGCAAGGGTTGGAAGGGACCCCAAGGATCATAAAGCTCCAACCCTCCCTGCCACAGGCAGGGACACCAACTTCAGGCTTGGATCTACACAAGGTTGCCCAGGGCCCCAGCCAACCTGGCCTTGAACACTTCCAGGGATGGGGCATCCACCACCTCTCTGGGCAGCCTGTTCCAGCACCTCACCACTCTTTCTGTAAAAAACTTCCCCCTAATATCCAATCTAAACCTTCTCTCCTTTAGCTTTAATCCATTCCCCCTTGTCCTGCCATTTTCTACCCTTTTAAAAAGTTGATTCCCCTCCTGTTTGTATGCTCCCTTCAGGTACTGGAAGGCTGCAATGAGGTCCCCCCACAGCCTTCTCTTCTCCAGGCTGAACAAGCCCAGCTCCCTCAGCCTCTCTTTGTAGGGCAGGTGCTCCAGCCCTCTAATCATCTTCGTGCTCTCCTCTGAACCCTCTCCAACAGTTCTACATCCTTCTTGTATTGGGGGCCCCCGATCTGGACACAGTACTCCAGGTGGGGCCTCACGAGGGCAGAGTAGAGAGGGACAATCACCTTCCTGTCCCTGCTGGCCACCCCTCTTCTGATGGAGCCCAGGATAATAATTCAGTCTTAAGAAGGAACACAATCTCCCTTTGGTGTTTTCGGCAAGTCCCACTGTAAATTGACTGTGTGCCATGTGGAAGTCTTTTTCCCAGATGTTATTTAATTATGCAAGTCAGAACAAAAAACTTAATAGACTAAAATAGTCTTGGATACTGCTCCATGAGTTTCAACTGCATGTTAGAGATAAGTAACCTAATCACTTTTAAAACAACAGTTTTACCATATAAAGTAGAGGAAAAAAAGGAAGAAACACTTCCTTAAAATTAATAAAATCCTTCCAATGTAGCAGTAGTCTAACTTCTGAAAGGTCACATATTACTTCTGGTGAACATTAACACAATGTAAATCAATAGCTCCATTTTCTTAATGCAAAAATCTTCCACATCTTGCTCACGACTTTTTTCATGTGCCCTTTCTCTCATTCATCATCAGGCAGAGAAATAATCTGTCAACACAAAATTTATAGTTATTGCACACCTTTTTTTTTTCTTTTACATTATTTCATAGAAATACATCCTCAGACCATAATATATTCCTTAATGCCAAGTATATGTTACTGAATTTGGACTGTTCTGTCTAAAATGAAATGACATGATTATTTCCTAGGACATTTTTAGTCCACAAATCACATTTCCCTGTAGGATCACTTGGCAGTGTTCAAGGAAAAGCCACAGTTCTGAAATCCTTTCTAATATTTTCTTCTTTACAGCAAAAGGCCAGAGTAAAACAATCTTCCAGAAACTAAACAGAATACTACTAATAAAATTAATCTGTACTTTAGTGAACTTGCAGTATATAGCAATTTATTTTAGGGGATAAAGTCTACCTGCAGTACAAAATGTCCTATTAAAAAGCAAGATGACTTTGAATAATTTTGAGCTTTAGTACTTAAAATATAAAAAAAGGGAGAAACCACCTCAGAACAGGTTTTGAATTTTCATTAGCTGCTCTAATGATTCCCCTTATACTCTGCAAGAGAAACAGTTTGTTGGCTTGAGGATTTTGAAGTCATCATTGGTAAGGGCCATCTACCTTAATAATGTAAATCCAGTAATTATTCTTTTTTAACAAGGGAGTGGAGAGATTTGCAATATGAGCTGACACGTTCTCATAAGTAGCCAGGCTGCTCAGCTGGACTGTGTCTTCCAGCTTCAAAGACTTCCTATGCTGATACCATTTCAGTTTCTCCATTGTGAAAGTGGTGCATGAGCTGTCAAGAAGCACTGCCTCACAATATACCTTTTCCCAGCATCCCTTCCCTACGCTACACTTCTAAGGCAAGATGTCAGAAGCTCAATTATTGGCCTTTTAACCATTTCCTTTAGAAGAGTGTTAGAAAAAGGGTAATAAGATCACAAGAGGAAAGCACACCAGGTGGCAAAGTGCTACATTCATCCTTCATAACTTACTTTGTGAAGTGAATGTGTGTTCACTCATAGGTAACAGCAGGACACATTTCCTTATGAGAAGGTTGCTCTGCATCAGAACAGACGTTTTGCAGGTTTTCTCTTGAAGCAGAAGCTCCACACAGTTCCTTCTCCCAGTTCCCCACAATAAGGAATTTTATCCAATATGAGGCAGCACAAAGCAAAAACAGGACAACTGCCAGGCACTCAGCCTTGAGACAGAGTACCCTCATAGATGTTTTTTTAGAATACCTCGTACATATAATTTTCCAGAAGCCCATGAAAAAAGGAAGGGAGGAAAGGATTTAGCACCATTCCTATCACAAACCCCTTCACATATGAGATAGATGATGCTGGACAGAGATGTACGTTTGAGATGCACATCCTTATACATCACTGAAGCTGGCCAATTTCATACATTTTGTATTCACACATTCACCTAAGGGTCTTAGCAAGACAATAAAGGGCTAGTAGCATAAGGTTTTAGGAAATTACTCCTAGTACTCTCACAGTTGTAAGCACATTGACATAGTGTTCCCACAGACATTTCAGTGGTTTTAGGGCACGTCCATGATAAACACTAAAAAGAGTACACACCCTGAACTGCCATACATATTTCTGTGACAAAGCTCCAGCCAACATCTGCCATATTCTGGAACACTGAAAATCCAATCTACAAACACAAGCCTACTCCAAACTTCCTCTCTCCAAACATGTGATCTCTTTTCATTTGTAGAAGCGACTTTCAGGATCAGGATTGCTTTACAATTAGGGAAGGATCTTGGAAGCAAAGAGATAATAAGAGAATCATTTTGGTTGGAAAAGACCTTTAAGATCATCAAGTCCAACCATTCACCTAACACTGCCAAGTCTACCAATAAACCATGTCCCTAAGCACCACATCTACAGGTCTTTTCAACACCTCCTGTTCCAATGCTTGCCAACCTTTTCAGTGAAGAGATGTTTTCTAACATCCAATCCAAACCTCCTCTGGCCAGTCTTGAGGCTATTTCCTCCTGTTATATCACTTGTTACTTGGGAGAAGAGACCAATACCCACCTGGCTACAACCTCCTTTCAGGTAGCTGTAAGAGAGTGAAATATGTGAGAGTGAGTTCCAGCTCTCAAGATACACTGGCCTAGAGAACAAAGCTTGCCTTTTAAACTAAGAAAACTTTTTTTTTTTTTATAATATCTAGTGTCCTTGGCAGTGAAAGTGAATGTCCTTTACTAATGTTACATTTATCACCTTGATGAAGGTCTACACCTAGTAACAATGCCACAAGGTAGAGGCACCAAGCATGCTCCAGGTACACTGGAAGAGTGGTAGTCATCAAAAATCTCCAGTGTTAAAACATTGTGTTTTTATTCTCAAAAGACTTGACTCCTGAAGTCCAGACAACAGGAAAACCAGAGATGGTTCTTTCTATCTTAATTATTCCTGTAGCTAGTTCTTGTAAAAACCTATCATGCAAACATGCCAATATCAGACACTAGTAATGTTTTTACACATAGTGTTCAGTAGTTGAGTTCTTTGATATCTTTCTAGTCATATATTTAATATAGATTAAAGCTGCAGAAATGCTAGCATGAAGAACAAGGGGGGCCTATCTCTGATTAATTTATTAGGCAGACGAAGCATTTTCCACAATTCCAGCCTCTTTTCATAGCTTCTTTGCCAAGTGTTAAAACAAGGAATTTGCACATAGCCATTTACTGTACAAAGCCTGATGGAACACTGAGGACTTTTCTACTGAACACATTCTGTGACTTTTTATTATCTTCATGTGAACCATCAAGAGACCTGAGAATCTGCTGTTCCATCAGCTACATCATAGGATTATAGGAAGATGGGAACCGTTCCTTAGTGTTAGAGTTGTAACAGATGCTTTGATCAGAAAGATATTGACCACAAAATCTCTCCTCTGTAAAGTTATCCATGTATTTTACTGTCTGCATACATTATCTTTGTTGTGGCCTGCAAAGTTATTCTCATCAAATCTCCAGTATTTCGACACCTTTCATCAGCATCACTAACAACTGACAGCTACTGCTGTGCAGAATTTGGAACAGAGTTTGATACAGGTGAGTTGCTCTGCTCAAGAGCATTACATGTGGGATAAGCATGACCTAACTCATTTAAGGTTTCTTGTTTTAAACTAATATTACTGAGCATAAAGAAGAAAAGCTTAGTAAATTTCTGATCAGGAAACCTTGGGAGATACGGAGTGTGTTTTCAAAAGCAATAATTACTGGAACAACTTCTACTACATTCATCTCCAGGACAGCTGGTTTAAAAGAATATGTATCTGCAGCTGGTCCATGGCTGAAAACCAGAGCTATTGTTCTCACTAATGAGAGAACCTTTTAGAGTTCTCTCAAAAGCATTTTTGGCAAGGAAACTCATTGTGCCTCTGCTGTTGCTCACTGGGGGATTTATGGTAAGAAATATTTCTTTTGTGCACTGAGTAGCTAATCCTTCATGCAAAACTCTGAGAAGTGGATGAGGTGGTGGGTAACCAAGTTGTAGGAAACAGCAGCAACTCTGGCTCCCATGGGGCAGTTTCTGACCATGATTCTGGCATCACTCACTATTGCTGTTACAATCTCTCCCACTAGTTCAAATGTCTCATGAGTGAGCATCCTAGAGATGTCCAAGGCAAACATCAGTTCTGTTGGATATACTGGGAATTTTGTTTTCCTAGGGGAAAAAGTAACAAAAACCACCCTCAAATTATTTTGTTCCTTTGCATCTCAGAGCAAAGCATACAATTATATAATGCTAAGCTGCATCCTGCACTTGATAAATGCATGAAGAGTGAGCCAGGCAAAAGTCTGCCTGACTTATGCTGAAATAAGACACAGAAGAGTACAAAGTGCTCATTCTTATAATGAGGTTTTACAAAGATGTTTGAAAAATAGTAATAAATTACATTAGAGCTATTTTACAAATGGAGAAGATGCAGCACAGAGAGTAGAAGTGACCTTTCCAGCACCACCCAAGCAGGGCAACAACAGAGCCAGGAGTAGAAGTGTTCTTAAGATTTGGCCAAATTCTGACAGTCTCCATATTCACCTGCAGTCTGAACCAGTGGGATGTGAGTGCTGCAGAGTGTGCCCTCTTTGCTAGGTGTTCCAGCAGAGGAAGATCCTACACTATGGACCTCAGAGTGATCTTACAATAACCTGCATGGGGCTTCACACAAGTATCCTGTTTCACAGTGAGGGTGCCAGAGCCCTGGGACAGGCTGCCCAGGGAGGTGGTGGAGTCTCCTTCCTGGAGATATTCAAGACTCGTCTGGACGCCTGTCTGTGCAGTATGAGCTAGGGAGCTGCTTTGGCAGGGGGGTTGGACCCCATGATCTCTTGAGGTCCCTTCCAACCCCTATGATTGTATGATTTCCAGCACAAAATATTTCTTTTTAAAGCTCCCCTTGGCACAGCGTGGGCCTGCACTAACTGAGGTACTGCCATGCAGCTCAGATAGAGATTTGATGCTATTATTACTACATTATTCTTAGGAACACTGTTAAGATTTGATAATGCATGTGTCACTTCTGTAGTAAAACACATTTCACCTTGTAATTATTCCAACCACGTTATTACATCTAAAAGCTGAAATTGTGTTGAAGAAAATAATCTGTTGCAGCATGAAGAAAAATGTAATTTAAAAGCCACAGGCTGTAGCAGGTAACATAACTACAGTAATAACAAGATCATTTCTATAGCACTCACAGAGAAGATTACTGACTCATTATTCCAGCCAAATTCAGTGTAGGACAAAAATTCCATTATCATTTCCTATACATAACTGGTATCAGAAATATTTGGGCATGGAACACATCAAATGCTATAATGGACACTGAGCTATAATGGGAAGAGAATAGTTAGGAAGGGGGAAAAAAAAGCAAGTAAAACAAAGGAGAGCAGTATTGAAATCAGAAAAATAAGAGAGGAGAAAGTTTTAAACTAATAAGTGTGATAAAATTATTTGGCAGCTAAGTGTAAAGCTGTGGAGGAACTGGTGGGAGCGAAGTTAAGAAAAAGAAAGAAGGTCAGAGAAGGGACATGGGAGAAAATTAATCTGCAGTGTTAAAGCTGCAAGATAATTAAAATTATGAAGGGTCAGAGAAGGATGACACTAGCTGTATCTCTCAGGGGCAAGCAGAAAGAAACAACAAAAAAGAATATGCATAGGAACTGAAGAGCACCACACAGATAATAGGGGAAAATTACAAAGGAGGAACTCACACTATTTTGGTTTTGCCAACAATACTCTTACCAATGAGGCTGAATCAAATACTGTTGAACTGGATACTGTAGAAACCCCCACTATTTAGTGTAGCAACTTTCTAAGGAATTAGGATATATAAACTAGGAAAAAAAAATGCAAACTTACTTCATGGCAAATGGAACCACTGGATACCAAGACACTTCACATTTCTAAGACATTACATGATAGTAACTTTGGCAAAATAAATTATTCTAAACAACAAAATTGCGCATTCTGAGCCCTAACTTCATTTTTTCAAGCACACGCCTGCTAAGATCACAGATTCACAGGCATGCTGATCACAGAACTAATGTGACATTAATAGACATAGATACAGACTGGGACAAGAGCTCCTTGAGAGTAGCCCTGCTGAGAAGGACCTGGGTGTCATGGTGGAAGAGAAACTTCCCATGAGCCAGCAGTGTGCTCCTGCAGCTCGCAAGGCCAATGGGATCCTGGGCTCCATCAGAAGAGGGGTGGCCAGCAGGGACAGGGAGGGGATTGTCCCTCTCTACTCTGCCCTCGTGAGGCCCCACCTGGAGTCCTGTGTCCAGATCTGGGGCCCCCAATACAAGAAAGATGTGGAACTGTTGGAGAGGGTTCAGAGGAGGCCACAAGGATGATTAGAGGGCTGGAGCACCTGCCCTACGAAGAGAGGCTGAGGGAGCTGGGCTTGTTCAGCCTGGAGAAGATAAAGCTGTGGGGGGACCTCACTGCAGCCTTCCAGTACCTGAAGGGAGCTTATAAGCAGGAGGGGATTCACCTTTTTAAAAGGGTAGATAGTGGTAAGGGGGGAATGGACTAAAGCTAAAGGAAGGAAGGTTTAGATTAGATGTTAGGGGGAAGTTTTTTACGGAGAGAGTGGTGAGGTGCTGGATCAGGCTGCCCAGAGAAGTAGTGGGTGCCCCATCCCTGGAAGTGTTCAAGGCCAGGTTGGATGGGGCCCTGGGCGGGGGCGGGGAGGGAGGAAGAAACACAGAAAAAGCCAAAAAAATCAGGACAAAGTTATGTGGTAGCAAATGGGATCATCATACTGCTCAAACCAGCAAATTTCATCTACTGCAGTTTTTTGTCTTAAAGGCACAAAAAGAACATGAACTGGAACATTCAGAAATGGTCACTGCATCTGTTTAGTGTGATGTACACAGGGACAGAGCATGGCCAGCATCATCAGTTTTCAAAAATCACAGACATAATATCTAGAAATCAATACAAGTGTGTACTCAGCACATCAAGGAGGAGCCTATTCCAAAAAAATCCATTTAAGAACAACAATGATAAGGTACTTGCCATTCTGCCCCTACATCCTTTTAGTCCACATTCTCCTGCAGTTCCCTTGCCCCCAGCTTTGCTCTATTTAATTGAGGAAAAAAGCAATTAAAATAGGAAAACAGGTTCTCCTGATAAAAATGCAAACTTGTCAAGAAATTATGACAGCGTTTTCCCACTGAAACACAGGGATATGAAAGATGTCACACAAAAATGTAGTCATGGATTAGCATAAAAATATCCCAAACCAAACCTATGCAATGACAAGCCAATGATGTTTTTTGCCAAAGCAAAAGAAAATGAGATGCTGCTGTTACTTTAATGCAGCATCATAAAATATCAGAAGACATGCATCATCATGTTGCACACAAGTGAGAGCACTTCTCCCTCTAATCTGCCAAAACCATAGTGTTGACTGCAGTGTGTTCTCTCCAAATGATACCTTGCATGGCAGAAGTGTGCTGCTTCCAAAATATGCTTTATCGACTTGTTTACTAAAGCACACACTGATTTCCCCTGAGACCAGTGAAGAGCTGGCAGTGCAATTTATTTAACAAAACTTCTAATTGCTCCCTAATTACCATGTAAGTCAAAATATTGGAGAAAACACTAACAGGAAATTTCTGTGCACATAACACTGAAGCTGTCCAGTGATATCAACAAGAACAAGCCCCTGACAGACTTTCTACATCTACAGAGGAAGGTACATTAGTCAGCAAACCATCAGAACACAAAGGTACTCCATATGCTTCTTTAGTCCATTCTTCATGTTTAGCTTGAAAACTGTCAGTCTTTTTCTGGAAAGTCTGATTTTAAAAAGAAGAAAAAAAATAAAACCCCAGCATTGTGTTTTTCCATGGCATATCATGACTGTATTACTTAATAAATTAACAGAAGGAAATCTTTCACTTGTAATTTTTTGAGCAATCATGGATTTCCTATTAGGAAAGCAACATTTCATCTCATACATGCACACTGTGTCCCTCAGCTGGTCCAAAGAGAAACAAAATCTCTATGGTCCATGGGAAGATCTTGAAAGTGACCACAAAGGTGGAAGTTAGTCCTGGTTTGACCTGCAAAGACAGGAGGGATGGTTGGAATGTATACAACATTTTCTCCAAAGCTGACACAGCCTAAAAGGAAGCCAAGTCCACAAAAAAAAAAATAAATTTCAAAGCCTCCTGCAATCATTTACTACTTCAAAGTCTACTACACTGTCTCTAACTACACCTCAAAGCATACATTTAGAAAATGTAGCCTCAAAAGAAATTGCATATTTATGCTGCCACTAGATATGGATCAAACTCTTGATATGCTCTCTTGACAACAATCAAAACTAGGACCATATTCTAAAATATCAGAGACAGAGTTTCAAACTGAAAACCTAAAGCACTTCCATAATTCACTATTTACTAACTCCAATGATACATCTTCCCAATAGTGTTAATATGTATTGTAATATTACAGTTGAATGCACCAAAGGTTTGGGGTCATATCTGCACTTTTAATTCACCCCTGTATTCATTCAGAATAACTCTAATTTAATTATTAGGAGACTCAAAGGAAAAAGTAGTTAAAAATTTGTATGTTCTTAGTTATTCTGAACAAAAAAAAAATCTGTATTCTCTCTGTTATTACACTTGGTATGAGGTCTTAATTGATGAAATTGAAATTATTTTTGAGTTACATGCCTTTTTTTTAGGCCTCTTGATTGGCATACAGTATAGTCAAAATAAGCAGCATAAGAATAAAAATGAAAGTACAAACCTGCTTTCCACACCACCCATATGAACCTCTCTCCTTTTGGTTCTGGATCAGCAGGTTGATCTTATTAAAAAAGAAAAAAAGTAAACCATTCCATTCCAATTTGAGACATGCTTTGTTAAAGGAATACTGGGAATTTCAAAATTAGGTTCTGCAAATGCAATCTGAAATATTGTACTGAAGGTTCTTCTTCAACTTTCTAAATATAGACTGGAAGGAGGATTTTCATAATATGGTTGGATAACTAGATTTTTTCAAAGAATATATAATTTTCAAGCCAAAGAACAAAACATTTCTATTGTCAGGTGATATTAGAGGATGAGAAATTATAACTATCAAAAGAGTAAAATCACTGGCTCCAAAAAGCAATCTTACAGTCTCAGAATCCGATTTCAAAGGGCACAGAAGAATTTCCTTCATACTGTGGAACAGCAACCTGACTAAACCAGTTGACAACCCCCACACGCTTGTCCACAAATATGAAGGAATTTGATTAATCTGAAAGAACATACAACAACATTTTCACCTTCAAGATACTTTCTTACAGTTTATAAAATCTGATAGGCAGCCTCAGGATTGCAGGCAAAAAGGTATCTTAAACCCAACTTTTCTATTAAAAGCCACTTCACATTTACCCTTAATTTAAACGTGCAAATGCTAGACAGAGTCATCTAACCCAAAAGTTCTGTGTATATCCCAAGACATCCAAATGTATGCCTATGAAAATTATGATTGTTTACTTTTGAGATACCCTAACATATCCTAAAACACATAAATAAAGCATCTGAAATATCTTATACTTTCACCAAGATTATCACTCTTAATTTTGTGAGGCATTTATCTTTTGGATTCTCAGCTTATCATGATTCTAAAAGTTTAAGTTAATAGGGTACATTGAAACTCTATTATAATTCTTTTATTGGAATAATTTCTTCTGATCTCTGGTTATGAGAAGCTTTCTCCCCACCCTTTACTTGCTATTTTAGCCCAGTAAAGAGCTTAGAATTACTTTAGGGAGAAGCACATCAAATAAACAAGAACTGTTAGGTCCTAGTGGAAGAACTACACAACACAACATGGTTTACCATACAAATGGTACCCACCTTAAAAAGCACATAAACAGCTTATCAATTTACAGAATTAGCAAACGATCCAGAGGGTAAAAGTTACATCTAAAGATGTGACAGATGAAAGAAAATTAACTTAAAACTTTGCTTTCCTGAACTTTCTGGTACACACTTTGATAGAAAGAGGCTTTTTAAATATAAGAATGTCCAGACCTAAAACGCTTGCACTCTTGAAAAACTCTGTAGCTATGACCAGAGTTGTTGCTAACATGCATACTGTGCTGGTTGTGCTTCCTTGGTGGTTTGTTTTTTTTCAAATTAATTTTAGTAATTTTAATTAATTTTCAAATTAATTTAAATTCATTAAAGATAAGTTTTTAACCACTTTTTCCTGTGAGACTCCTAACAGTTACATTAGGGTTATTCTGAATGAATACAGGTGTGAATTACAAGTGTAGAGATGACCCCAAACCTTTGGTACATTCAACTGTAATTAATTTTTTCAAATGAATTTTAATTAAATGAGATGCATAAAAACTGCAATCCAAAATGAAGCATCTTAAAACTTATTTAAACTTCAACACACAATCACTCCTCAAATCAAGGGAGTGATCCTGCAGACATCCCCTGGACATATTGGAAAACGTTGCAGATGTGATTCCAAGAACAGAATAGGTAAGCCATTTTTAAATCAACATCAAGAGATGGAATCAAGCAAACAAAATTAATACTGTAATTTAACTGAGAGAATCTTACCTTAATTCCTGTTTTCCCAGGAGCTCTGAGAGTCCTCACCAGACGCACAGCTTCTGGTTCATTTGGAAATAAAGCAGACAAATACCACAATATAAAATTAGAAAATAGGGAAAACAGAGATTCTTTCTCAGGTTGGCCTGAGTTTCTATAAAAATTTACTAAAGCCATAAAATTTGTAGGCTACATAACCACTATCTATGTCTCCTGACGGTCCTTCCCCAGAAAAGAACCCTCATGGATCCAGGAAAAAGGTTGTTCTTCCAGATAATACACAAGACAATATAACAATAAGATCAGTTTCTACCCTCACTTCCAGCTTCCCATTTGATTCTGGGATTCATCTGCAAGCCACAGTTGAACAGAATGTCTAAGTAGGAGAAAAGTAAATGGAAGAAAACTGTAGTTGCTATTCTATTACTTGCAAGTTAAAATTAAAAATATTGATACAATTTGCCTTGAAAGTGGATCAGAGAACATGATCCTGTTTTCTACCAGACTTTAATCCAATATAGGTATTTTTGATATAACAAAATTTTGGGTTAACCAAACTTTACCACATCTTTTAGTATCCTCTCTCTGAAATATCTGGCTGCAGAATGACAATAACCAACTCACATAGTATGAACTAAATGCTCTCCTCCTGGCATTTGGCAGGGATTAGTCAGCCAACATGAATAGCTCTTAGCTTATTAGATGCAAAATAACACACTCCATTTCTTGCTTCCCGCTTCCCCCCCTTGAAAATCAGAAGCTTTAATAACAGAGGCCATTATTCCTTTCACTGGGAGAGCACATTTTTTCTAGTGTTCATCACGTCAATCTTCTGTCAGTTCCAAACAAGTACTATCATTTGTCCTTATACTCTATGCTTAGCAAAAGTATCTTAACAAAATTGCTAGCAGCTGTCCATCAGCACAGCCATCTTCAAACCTGTTGGGGAAAACGCTTTCTGCTATTACAGGAGAGCCCATACTACATCATTAGCAATGGGAACTTTGCTGGAGTAAGCCAGGTTAGCATCTTGGCCTCATATGTGTAGCCAAAGTGATGCAGCTCCCACATTATTCTAAAGACAGACCCACTATTGTAAAGATTTTCTGAAACAAACCAATGCATGTAGGGTTTGGATGATACATCAGAGTAAAGGCAGATCTACCCCCCCCCCCGCCTTTCACTGCTGGCTTCCAGCAACTGCAATTGATGCCTTCTGTTACTGAATATGACCACACACCTTTGTATGCAAAAGATCCAAAAGACCAAAACTAATCGGTTTATAAAGAATCACATAGAATCATAGAATGGCATGGGTTGGAAGGGACCCCAAGGATCATAGAGCTCCAACCCCCCTGCCACAGGCAGGGCCACCAACCTCAGGCCTGGATCTACACAAGGTTGCCCAAGGCCCCATCCAACCTGGCCTTGAACACCTCCAAGGATGGGGCATCCACCACCTCTCTGGGCAGCCTGTTCCAGCACCTCACCACTCTCTCCGTAAAAAATTTCCCCCTAATATCCAATCTAAACCTTCCTTCCTTCAGCTTTAATCCATTCCTCCTTGTCCTTCCATTGTCTACCCCTTTAAAAAGTTGATTCCCCTCCTGTTTGTATGCTCCCTTCAGGTGCTGGAAGGCTGCAATGAGGTCCCCCCGCAGCCTTCTCTTCTCCAGGCTGAACAAGCCCAGCTCCCTCAGCCTCTCTTTGTAGGGCAGGTGCTCCAGCCCTCTAATCATCTTTGTGGCCCTCCTCTGAACCCTCTCCAACAGTTCCACATCTTTCTTGTATTGGGGGCCCCAGATCTGGACACAGGACTCCAGATGGGGCCTCACGAGTAGAACATGGATTTTTCTTTTTTTTTTCCTTTTAAAGGTATAGAAAATGCACAGTCAGAAAGACAGCATCTTTTTAAACAAACAGGTCATGTTACAAGAAGAAAAGCACCCTTCTGTGCTGTCTTTACAATGAACACATTGACAAGCACCATTTTCTCTATACAGGATAGATAAAAGGAGATTTCTATCTCTGTCATCTTTCAGGGTGTTTACAAATGTGTGGAGTGGGGCTGGAAAGTCATTTGGCTAGGTGCTAAGTAAGGTTTACACCAGTGAGAGTACTGTTGCTAGGGATACTATCCATAAAACTGTCAAACATCAGTGATTTTATTATACAATAACAAAACCCCAGCAATAGAGAGTGGTGTTCAGTGGACTTAGATGAAGATTGGAATGGTGTGAATTAAATATTGGTATTCTGAAACACAGAACAGAAAATATAAAAATTCTCTGTATCTTGTAGATCACAGAGCTGTTAAGGGGAAGGGGTATCAGAAAGGGCAATGCTTTCTCCAGTGCCCAGGCCAAGGTATCACATCATATGTGATATGGAACAGGAACAGTTAACTTGAATGAAAAGATTAAATTACCACAGACTGGAATCATTCCAGATAATAATACCATGAAAACAGAAGAATAAAATGTCTTTGAGCAATACAGGATTGTACTTGCAACTATCTAGCATGGTCTATAAGGAAATTAAATATAAGGAAATTGAATTGTTTACTTCAAAAGGAAACTAAATTGATATCATCAGATAACAAAAGTATTATTGACAACAAACAGCTTTGTATATATAAGGAACTGAATAATCATGTGGCATTCATTCCTGGGGGAAAACAACATTACCAGAACAAAAGGCAGTTTCCTTGTGATGAATTACAACAGGAAAGAAATTTGGACAAAACAAGTCTAATGGATTAAGCAATTTGACCAGACCTTTCCTCTTAACGTGCTCTGTGACTTGCTCTGGATTCCTGAGAAAGTCTATCCCTGGCTCTCTGCTTCTGTTCCTCCTTCTTCCACTGCTAATCAGCCCAGGACTATTTGGATCTCAGGGCTTTTTTCTAACAGGGTGCAACTCTGTTTCCTGGAATAACAGCACTTCTAGGGGGAGGAGAGTAGTCGGTAGGGACATCATTAAGAACACAGTAACAGTCCTGGGTGTCATATGCCAACACACAACGTATTGTATAAAAACAACTTGAAAACCTTTTCTTAAAAAATTCTTGTATCAAATACTGGGCAAGGCAAAAAGTGATGATTCCTAGTCACTAGTTAGTGGTTGTGACCCACCTCATGACAGTTTGAGTGCTAACTGGAGGACAGTAGATCAATTCCCTTCTTGGTGACTGAACACCACACTTGCAAATAAACACAACATTAACATCTGCATGGCACATTCAATCAAAATGCCTAGGACTGGTCACCAAAAACTGATGACAGTGAGAAAACAGGACACCTTTTGGACAGACTGACAAAAAAGTAAGAGAAACTCAATCACATGACATGTTTTCCAAGCCAAACAATAGCCTCCTCAGCTCACTATTGGTGGGGTTCCCACGGTAAATTTTTTGCTGGGAAACATATCTTTAAGTATTCATATAAAAAACTGTCACCTCAGGGAAGCATTCAAGATATCTTTCCAAACAACAGCAAGCATCCCATACCTGCAGAATATATTGCTTTAAGAGTCTTGCTCTCAAGACAAAAACCCAGCATATTTATTAGCAGACAAATGCACAACAGAAAAAAAAAATATCTAGGCTTGAACATTGAGTAGCTTCTGAAAAAAAAACCCAAAACAAGTGAAAACTGTTTTTCTTTCTCATGACAATCTTGGAATTTGAACCAGAATAGCAAAGAAGGCATATGTGAGTGATCTACAGGAAACTTACTGTTCAAAACCAGTCTGTTGCAAAGGTATTTCTCACATCAGAAGCAGGGTAGAACTTGATAAAAAATTCTAAAAAGATTTATGGAGACCATGATTTTGCAGCACCAAAGCTGTCCCCAACTAAAATGTAGCTTCAAATTTTACAGGATGAAGTTCTAAAAAAAAAAAAAAAATTAAAAAAAAACCCAAAACACCAAAAACAGAACTTAATTTTGTAGAAAAAACAGAGGGATTAGAAAGCAGCCTTCTGCTCTCATCATTGTAACCGACCCAGTAACCTTTCCAGTGTGTTCAGGACAAGAGCAAGCGGACCAGAAAACAAGAAGTTGAGCTGGTTTCATGACCATTGATCTGCTCAGCACAAAAGGCAGCAGCTATACTTCCCTTTCTACTCACTCCCCTAAAAATGTCCAAAGAACAAGGGAAAACGTGAAAACACCCAGCTGTTAGGGAGATGGGAAATGTTCATTGGTTGACAGAGGAGAGAATGGTAGCTTCAGAGAAAGGAGTGAGCAAGGGACTTTCCTGGGATTTAGGCATTACTGGGAAGCCTATCACCAGGAAGCCAGTAAGAGGGCTTACAGAGCACAGACTTGAGAGATCCCAGTTCATATGCATTACTTAATGTGTTTAACCACCAATTTTTAGACTGTCTGGACAAATTCTTCCACTGGATTGTGAAAATCAATCTATTTCCTTTGCTTTTGGGTTAAAGGATTCAACTACAATTATACATATGATTTGACAATGCACAGGAGGTTGTAAGAAGTCAGAGCATGGACAACAATAAGGTTTATACACTCATAAGGAAACATCTATATCATCACTGCTCTTGAAAGCAAGCACTTTAAAAAACCCCAAGCTGTGCTACAGCACATGGAACTTGATTTACACCCAGAAAGGAGATTAAAGAGCAAAGAAAGAAAACATCACTAAGAAAGATTTTTCACTAAAGAAAGAGCTAGAATTCCTATGAACTAAAATAATTATAATTGTCAGATTAAAAACATTAATTCATACTTGAATTTCTGCGTGACCAAATCTGTGCCCTTTCTTCTCTTTTTCTCTCTTATCTTACTATAACAACAGTCAAGTCCTTTGTTAATAGCCTGTTCTAGATAACTTCAACAGTGTGTTAGGTATAATGGCAGAATTTATCACAGCTTGGAAAAAAAAATGATGCAGAAGAAGGGCTTTACACTATCACATTTTTTCTCTGTTATTGCTAGGAAAGTGTCATTATGAGACAGCTAATTTTTAATCAATAATAATTACATTTTATGGGAATTTTTTATTGCTTTTGTCTCTTAGAGGTATATATTTCTTTTCCTGGTCAATACCATGTAATGAAAAACATTCAGATTGCAATCCTCAGCTGGTTATAGAACCAGTAACTTACAGTTAAACAACACTGCAGCCTTTCAGTATATTACTTACTGGAGGACTCTTATGACCTGGTCTACCTTTCAGTCCTTTTTTATGGCTAACGCCTTTTTGTTCCTAAAAAACCAAAGAGTTTAAAGTAGCACAGTTAACACATAAGCCATTAATTTTGGGGTGTTTTTTTTTTTCTTTTTTGAATAATAATAATGTTGACCTGAAGTCCTTTGTATCCTTGTTTTCCTTGCAAGCCATACTCACCAGGCTTTCCACCATTGCTCTGTTTTTAAATGACAAAAAAAATCTTTGCCTCATTAAGGTTTCCTTACATGACCCAACAGACAGTAATATGTTGACATTTATTATACTTAAAAGGTCTTTTTTTATGCTTTTTTTTTCTTCTATTACCACTATGGATGATATTGCTTGCATCTACTGATGTCAAGAAAAATTCCAGAGGATCTGTCTAACCAGTCTGATTTCAGCATTCTGAACACTGCAGACCCATAACAAACTAGCAATCAACACAGCAAAAGACAACCCAAAGACAGTACACTTGAAATCACACAGAGATAATGTTCCTGAAATAAAATCTTGGGTGTGGACAATATGCAAGGCAGTAAAAATGATTTAATACTATAGCTACTGGGAAAGACTCGCAGGGCATGAAAAGCAGCACCTTCTGGTTTTGAAAGCCTAATGCTGAAAATCAATACAAACAAATGAGAAAATAAGTTTTATATATATCTAACAACACTTACAGGCAATCTATGAATATCTAAAACTTGTGTTTTTATCCATGAAATATTTGGAACATAACTCCTGTAGGTGTCTTAGTGTAACAGCATAAAGCATGCACATAAAAGTCCAGATGAGGCTCCTGATTCATTTAAAAAAAAACCCAACAAGTTTCTCAAACATATCTATTGTAACTACTCTGAATTCTCTTTTTCAAAATTCTTGATTAAGCTTCTGTGTGGAAAAGTGCAGAAATAAGAATAGTTCTGAAGTCTGGTCCCTGTTGTCCCCATTGTCCTGGTATTCCCTAAGACAAAGTTAAAAAAAAAAAAGGCTGAGATGCCAAGTTAGGTATCATCTGAATGGTATTAAAAGTGGATAATTTGTTCTGATTGCCTCATTAAAACTTTTCAGATGAAAGATAAACAAATGTAAAATTTGTGTTACCAAAAAAAAAAAACCAACCCAAAACAATTTACAAAAACCATAGTCCAGTGTCAGTGACACTCTGAACGTTGCTTAAGGAACACATTTTTATTTCATAATAAGAGTATTGCTACTCACCAAAGTAAATATTGCTATCAGAAATGCATGCAAGGCAGAGGCTAAAAAGTATTATCCTACTAAATCAAACTTAAGTAGGTTGAGAACTGTTTTTCATTTTCACTGTGTCCAAGCTTCCTCTATCTAAGCACTGGTAAATACTCTTATAGCTCTTAGAAAGATTCCTTCAGGCCACTGTTAAAAGCACAGGGCTGGGGTTAGAGAACTGGCAGATTCCTGGCTCTGCTTCTTAATATTGGGCAAGTTACTTCCTTGTTCTGTGCCTCAATTACTTGCTTCATTGTAGGTGGATAATTGCTCAGGCCACTTGGGAAGGGATGCTCTTGCTGGAAAGCATTGCACAGGAGGCAAGCATTGGTATTGTTGCATCACTGGGAAAAAAGGCTCACCCAGTCTTTTAACTGTCCCTGAATTACAGCAGACCACCTTTCTCAGGTCTCTCACCCAGATGACAAAGTCTTTTTTCACTTGACTCTAAGGGCTGTGAGTTTTCCCTGGAGGTAGCTGAGCTTCCCCCACAACTGAGTTTGCAAGGAGAGTATACAGTTCCCTTGCTAAAAGGCCAGGGACAGGTTTTACATGGATTTAGAAGCTATGCTGATATCCAAGGGATCTGTGAATATGGTTGTGCTTGCAAATCTAAACAGTTAGGACATACATTTTCTTCCTCCAGAGAGGAAGAACTGGACTTTACCATCTGTACATACATTTCATATGAGTTACTGCAGTGTTACTTGTGGGCACTGCTAAAGGCAGTGCTTTGTGGTAGTCTGTGTGTCTGCCTGCACTGATGTCCTTTGTGTCTGCACAGATCTCATGGGATTCATAACATCTTTTCTTAAAATTGAAAAATTTAAATGATTTCTGCATTGGAATCAGATCAGCTGTTTGTCATTGCCTTCAGGTTTGATGCTGATGTAGCATTCACATGTTTTCAGTGGCATTTCTGACCAAGGACCTTTCAGACATTTGTTAGCATTATATAAGTGGTAAGTTCCCACACCCTTGACAAAGATGTATTTAAATAGTGCAGATCAGAAGAGGAAACCATGTAACTGTTAAGTAAATATCTTAGAGAAATTCCACATATTTCTAAACAATGGCCTCTTCCCCCTCTCTCCTGCAAAGCCTCTTGCTCCTGCTAATGCACTGTTCAGCCCAGGGTCACCCTGAAAAAAAGAAACACCTCACTGTAAGAATGCTCGTTCTTATAAAATCTGAGATGTTGAACAAACAGGTCAGTCCTTTGTGAACGTGTGTGATTTCTGTCAGTGTTAGATGGAGTTCCATTTAAAAGGAACAGATCAAGGATTTGTAAGTACTACCTACTTAAAAACTGTAAAACCTTCTTTAGCAAAACAACAGAGGAACTTCTGTATACAAAGGGTTAATAAAATGCCTACGTATTAGACGCCATCACTGCAATGTCATGTGAACACACTGGAAGAACATCTCCGTTTCACCCTGATGCACAGGAGACTGAATAAAATCTTTTGAGTGCATACAAGAAGCCAGTCTGCATCTAGAAAATAACTGACTTGAAAAAAAACAACCAGGATCTCCTCAAAAGCCTTACTGGCCATGATCACCAGGGGGTCCTCCTGAACCTAGACTTCCCTGAAAGCAGAACCTATCTCAGTAAGAACATTAAACACTACTTTAATGCAGGAATTACCAAGAAACAGGTTCAAGTTCCAACCTTCAGACCTTCATTTTTCAATAGCCTCACTTACAGTTTCTTTTCCAGTTCTACTCCCAAAAAACCCAGAAACATGGGCACTCCTGGACAGGCAGCAACAGAGAAACAGGCACTGTGCTCTCCATTTTGTTTTATGCTTTGGGTTTTGGTTTGATTTTAAATAAAGAATAAATTCAAAACAGTTATTGCAACAAAACACAAATTATTCCAAAGACCCTTGTCTGCAGACTATATCATTGAAAGGCATATGCTAACATACATTTCATGTTTTGAATGTAATGGTGCCATATTTATGAATAACCAGAGTCTTCTTAGTAGGAATCAGTCCTGTGCCTCCTTGGGCCACTGTGTAAGGGCAAAAAAGGCAAGACAGCTTCTTATTGATATGAATTATCAAGCAGTTAGTTAAGAGTATTGCTTTCCACACTTGAAAGAGGCATCTAGTTGCTGCTCCTGCAAGCTCAAACTGTTCATGCACAGACCTGCATTGTGGCCACCCACCAGCCTGCCATCCCTAACAGCAGGCATTGAACTGTGGAGGCTAAGCTGTGACTACCCACCTGAATTATCACCTTCATTCCCACTGAGCACTGTTCTTTATCACATGGACCAAGTCAAAGCGTTCGGTGCCTACCAGGCTGGAGTTTTGGTTTCAGCTGGCTGTTGTACAAATGGTGTCTCATCACTAAATAGACAAAATGGCCAATTCCCAAACTGAAGCAGCCACAAAGCAAGTTTTGCTTTCTGCCATTTGGAATCCTAAATTCCATCTTGTTTCAGACTGCAAGGTAACAGAAGAGGCAAGAAAACTGCTCCATGTTTTATGAAAAACAAGTTATCTGATGTTGGTAAACCCTTCTCATGTATGTGAACCTACCAGGGTACTACAGTGGTAGGAGGCTTCCTATCTATCAATAGACAAATAAAAATTAATCATATTTAGAAATGACTTATCTCTCAATAAATACAAGAGAACGCCCAGCAAGAAAACTGTAAGGTACAGATCTAATTACTCTTCAAATTCTCTTTTAAATAGAAACATCTTACAGGCAACTATTTTCTGGGTTTATAACCTATTTACAAAAATATCTGCTGGCTATTTGTCAGTAGGTTTGCTCTTCTGCAGATGCTGGAAGTCCTATAACAACTCTCCTGATAGGAATTCAAACAAAAAATGTGCAAATAGCTTTGTGGTACAAGGTCTACTCCTTGTGCTTGAGAGTTTATTAAAGACATTTCTCACAGGGACAGTTTCATGAAATAGCCATAATATTGTTCTTAATTCCAAACCCTGACCAATAAAAGATAACAAAAGTGTTACTGGATATCCAATGTCACCATTTTCTCCTTTCTTTTTAGGAACCCCAGGAGATCCCTTAAAGACAAAATCTGCTATATTAATTCATTTTTATCACTCAGTAACTTTTAGGTCAAGAAGACAAATGAAAGAAAATAATGTACCTCTTCGCTTCCAAGTCTGTCACTCACATCTTCTTCATTGTCACCCTAAAATGCACATACTTTTTTCACATAAACAACCAGGGCACATTTACAACTCCAGGAAAAACAGGGTGACACAGATCAAGATTGTAAAAAAACCAAAAACACAAAGGAAACAAAACAACAACAACAAACAACCACAAAACCCCACCAGAAGAAAAACTAAACATAGAAATTAAATCTTGAAGTTTCATTCCTCATATGGTTCATAAGCACAATCACAAACTGGGCACTGCAGCAGAAATCTGCAAAGCAGCATAAAAAAAGGACACTGACTTAATACCAATATCTCTGCAAAACTCAAAACCTCTATTTACTGCAGGACAAATCCCTCAAGAACAGCGGATTCAGAAACTCAGACTGTCTGGAATCATACTGTACCTGTTCTCCAACAAATCCTCAAAATCCCTGAAAAGAAAAAAGATGGCCCAAGTTGGAAAAAACACATCATAAAAACATTGAAGGACTATTCTAAAATAATCTTTCACAGTGAAACAGTATTTTCAGAGTTTTTGTCTAACCTTTAAACCTCTTTTGCCTCAATGCCCCATGTTGCTTTGTCTTCCTTGTGGTCCATGTGGTTGTCTGGATTCCTGAAAGACAGAAAAAAAATTTCCAATTTTTAAAATTTATTAGGTTTACACAAGCTGGGAGCTAATTTATCTGTTAGAAAGATCTGGCCCTGGAAAGCCTTCTCAAGAACTGTAGCCCCTATAATGTCCCTGGTTGACTGTGAATTAAACAGGTTGCAAGAATAATGTGCAGCTGCAAGATCCTCATAATCAGTGACCTTCTATGAAAGATCAAATATATCAGCAGTATCCTAGAAAATGTTAAATTATTTTCAATCTCTACTGCTATAATTTTTATTTCTTTTTAGCCTTATGCATTGCTCTGTTAATATTCACATCACACAACCCAAGTCTCTAGCTACCATTTTGAGAAATCTGACCCCTGCAAAAAAACATCACTTCACCAGTGCATCTGAAATTTGAAACCACATAGAACTACAGAAATCTCACAATGCAGAGCTATCACTTGAGGGTCCAGCCAACAGGATTCCTAAAAACAATTTCTCCTGCATTGTATGATGAAAGTAAAGCACCTCCCTGCTCATCCAGCCCACACATCTGAGGATCTTATGGGAGACAGTTCAAAGACCTTGCTAAATTGTGTAGATGATATCCATTGCTCCCTCGTCTGCCAGGCCAGTCATCATTTCATTGTAGAAGTTTATCAAGTTGGTCAAGAATGACTTCCCCCTTAGTTAAGCCATGCTGACTAGTCCTGTTGATTTTCTTGTCTTCTGCTGCCTGGAATAGTTTTGAGGATTTGTTGCTCCATCACCTGTCCAGAGAACAAGCTGAGGCTGACAGACCTGTAATTCCCTGGTCCTCCCTTCTTGCCCTTCTTGAAGACAGGAGTGACATCTCCGTTCCTTCAGTTTTTGACCACTTCTCCCAATGGCCATGACTGATAAAATACTATAAAGATCATCAGGCCTCATGAACTTGTCTATGTTCACTTTCCTTAAGCATTCCCTGACCTGACCCTTTTCCACAAATGGTAGTTCCTACTTGCTCTAAATTATCCTCCTGATTTCCAAGACCTGGGATTCTTGAAGGCCTGTCACATGCTGGGGAACATACTGGACCATCACCAGTAACACTGCAAGTGCCAAGGCTCTATGCATCAGTGAAAAGAGCAACATTAACTTCTTACATATTGACAGCTACCAATCCCATTCCCATTATGCACATGCATTGCACTTTGCCAAGGTGCAACAGCATTCACCTCATGTCTTGAGGAAGAACCTAAGACTTGTGTTCCATTCACACTGGGTTCAGATTATGGCCAAGACATGCACCAGCCTTGTTACAAAATTTTACCCCTTACATGTTTTAGATAAACTGAGGTCCCTTACCATTAGAAAAGCTAGTCAATTCACCTGCTGGACATGCAGCCAAATCCTGCAATAGGAGCTAGAAAATAACACAAAGCCAGAAAGCTGGAATTTTCCCTCAAACGTGCTATTTTCTCTCTCTGATATAATCTGGCCCTAGTAAATTAATGAGAATATGTATTACTAGGTCTAATTAATGTAAAGTGCAATCTGAAACCTTTTACAAAATAGTGCTAGATTATGAGCATTTTCACATCATTACAATCCTTATAACAAAAAATAATCAAATAAGCAAAGGCATTTAATTTACTCACTTCCATTCAGTAGAATTCACAGGCAATTTTTGGTTCCAGGGACATCTGTTCTTTGTTGATCACTTTCCTTTTCAGAGGATTTGGCCCAGAATTCAGCTACTCTAGGTTACAAAACTTAGAATATATGCATTTGGGTTGACATATAACAGTAGAAGCATTAGATTAGTATATATCTACCTTCTTACTCTTTTTAAACTACAGCTTATCTTAACTTAAAACCCTCACCAGCATAAACATCAAAAAGAAAAAAAGCACCTGCAAATGCTGTTTGCTGGACCATCTGGCACAGCCAGAAGGATGAGAGAGGGGTTAGACAGTAGCACTGAAAGCATCCTCTAGTTTAGCATATTCCTGGTAGCTAGCATATTCCTAGGGATTTATGCAAGTAATGAAAGGAGGAGGGAAAACAGATTAGGAGGCTTTGAGAGTCATTCTTCATGGGAGAGCAGCTGGTTAGCCTTATCCTGCATTGCTCCAGAAGAAGGATCATCAACCAGCCTGTTTGAGGTAACAAGATGAAAGACACATGTGTAGAAAGCATGATCCAGTCAGTCCATGCAGACATATAAATGTCTCCCCATGGAGAGGAGCCCATGCAGTGGGACTCTTCCCTCACCAAAAAACATGAAATTTGAGCCAGCAGAAAGACTAGGCCCATATAAGGATAGCCAAATGAAACGAAGAGATGGATTGCAGGTAGCTGAGGTCTATCAGGGGATTCATGTCTCCTGGGCCAAGGAAACCCCCAGATTTCAAAAATCACTTCTGTTAAAAGAACAGAGATGTTTGACTTTTTACTTCTCCCTCCCAAGAAAAATAATTTCTTATTTATCAGAAGAAAGTGAGAACATTGAAGTTCAAAAGAAAACAGGAGATCAAATTATCTTAAAGACAAGATTTTGGAGAGTCTTGTGTAAAAAACCAACCTAATTCTCCCCCAAAAAAAGACAAACTCCCTTCTCATGTACACCTGATTTAAGGGGAGGGTGCCACTGATTTTAAAAGAGAAACTACTGCCAACTGGCTGTGTCTGTGGACAAACAGCTATTAGACACAGAGAACAGTATTTTTGAAATTTAGATATTAAACACTTGAGAATTAAAAGCACTGCACATGCAGTAGAAAAAGCAAACCCTGGTTCAATTTATTGCTTCACAAAATAACAAGATCGACTCTAGTCCCCAAGCAGACAGCTGCAGCACCCTCCTTCAGTACCATTTCCCAGTCACAAATGTAGAAAAAGAACAGAAACTGTGTACAGTATCTCCCACTCCATGGCAGCAACTTTGGCAGTCCCCTTTTCTCACTTGCAAGAAAACCCAAAGGCGAAAGACCAATGGCTTCATTGACACACCCAAACCCACCCAGAGTCTGGGTCAGTAGCAGTAACCCATGAACATTTTTCACCTTTCCTCTGCTGAGCTAAGAGTGGCACTGTCACCTCTAGCATTGAGTTGCTCAGTGTTGTTAAAGCCCTGAGGTTGGCAGAGCCTCATAAGAGTCCACTCTGTTCCACATCATCTTTCACAACAGACTCCTGGATGACAGTCAAAATCACCAACCTCTGGAAATCCAAGTTCATGTGTGTTCCTTAAAAGTTTGCTGGAACAAACCAGTTCACCAGTAGTTCATGCAAATTTATTGAGGATATTTTATCTATCTTCTTAGAGACAAAAACAGAGTTTCAGGTGAGTACAGCCACCTCTGCAAAGTGGCCCAAGGTGACAAAGTTAAACGCAGCTTGACTTCTACAGACATAAAATGGGCAACAGTATAGTTAGGGTAAGTCAGCAGAGCCTGAAGGCTCAGCTAAGTCCCACCCTTTTTCAAGGCACTGCATTTATTACCTTTAAGCAGGTGGCTCAGGATTTTTCTCTTTTTCTCAAGAGCAACCACAAAAATCTACTGTTCTAAAATAAATGCACTTTGCTAACCTTGAGTAACAAGGGAAAGGGACCAACACTTATCTACATTTGAGAAGCTACACTAAGAGGACACAATCAAATCTGTTTCAAGAACTAACAGCAGAAGTGAAATATTTGAGAATGATTCATTTTATTCACATGTTGGATTATTCAGAAAAACATTTAAAAGCCAAGAATGACTTTATGGTAGAAAATCCTCTAAATCAAAGGGAAGTTCTAGTAAGTTTACATCCTTTCAGAACTAAATGTTTTTTTGGTATTTTCTATAAGCAAGGTAAATGCAAGCAAATACATCAAAATATTTTGACAATAGCACCTCACGGTCACTCGATGTCACTTCATGAAAATCTCTGAGGTATTGTTCTATTTTATTCAGTACCTTTTAAAAGTGCACATTTTGGTGTTGATGGAACCAAGTCAAGTTTAAATATTTTATCACTTCTAAACAACACACAGTTGGCCAACAGTTTCTCAGTACTCCACATGTTGTAAAGGATCAACTAAGAAATAGTTTCAATTTTATTTTCAGTATGAAGCTACTAGATAATAGCTTCACAATCAAGTATTTCCTTCAGTTGAAACGTGGGGGCCAAGTGGCTATATAAAGCTTTCTTTCAATCCCTTTTCCCTATCATTCTGATAGTGTAACAGAAGAATTAATGTCATTTACACATGCCTGCACTAGAAAGGTTCTATACACAAGAATCCACATTCTTCTTGTGTTTCAAATCTGTTTCTATTGCCTCCACAGCCCCCGTACCAGAACTGACCACACATTTTCTGCTCTCTGTCGTAGTACCACTTCAGAACGTAATCCTGACACTCTCCACTATCTTGAACAAGGCCACATGCATCTGGAAAAGGCAAAGAAGAGACAGATTGAATGAGAGAAAGATTTATCCTTCCCAGCATTGTAATTTCAAGGAAAAGTAATGTTCAGCTCAAACCAGCAGATAAGAGAGGTAGCCAGTGTTCAAGGTCTTATACAGATTAACTATGTATTCATTCACAAAGCCACAGTGCTGACAAAGCTTGAAGCCCCTCTTCTGATGATTAATATAACCAGAGAAAATGTCTGAAAAAAATAGATTTTCAGTGGCATAAACAGAAGGAATGCTAATAGGTTTTCAGTCTTTAGCATAGACTTTTTACTGAAATTACTGTAAAGTGTTTATACCTGGACTAGATAAATAAAGCTTTTCAGAATGTCCCTCTTCTTTATTCCAACTTGTTATATTGGTATCCATCAATAAAATTCCATAAATGAACATGCTTAGATGGTTAAATTATCAATTATAGTCTCTTAGTGAGATCTCAGAATAATATCAATTGCATAAATTAGCCCAGAAGTAGGTGGGAGCAGCATACATAGTGATCTTGTATTCAGCAAGTACAGATCTAATAAGCTTTCACCAACTTAAATTCAGAGTCACTCAAATTATGTCAGAAGAGCAGCTCCAGACTCTGGTAATTGTACAACACTTAAGGGGAAGCACTGAGAAGTAAAGCAAAATACTGATAGAACTACCCAGTCTAAAGATTAAAAATGACATAACTTTCTCCTAATCAACTGAAAAAAACCAATAATCTCATGCAATAGATCAGTACAAAGTACATCTCTCAAAAGACAAGTTCTGGAACTGTGCTATGTGGTTTTGTAAGCAAGCTGTTGGGTCACTAATTACAACTGAGGGTTGGGAATGGAAGTTCATACATCTCCCATAAGCAGCTTGGATCACTGCTCACAATGTCAGGGCAATAACCCCCTACTACTCCCTCACAGGTAATATTTTATTTGTACAGTGTAAACAGTAACATATCTTCATCCCAATGAACGTTCTGTGTGACCACAGAGTTGGTGCACTGGTTAATGGGAGCACTGATTCAAGATTATTGGAACTAGATGATCTTTGAGGGCCCTTCCAACCCAAAGCATTCTATGATTCTATATGCAGTTAGGCAGTAGGACAAATTCCATCTGTGCTAAGCAAGTCTGCCATTTGCTGTGGTTGAAGTGTATTCTCAGAGATAAAACAGCTCTTAATTCAAGATCCAGTATTAAACCAGTTTTGTAAAAGCATTGGTTCTCTCTCAACAAGGATGGGGCTACCAGACATTTCCAAAATCATTTTTGAGTGGAGAGGGATGAAGAACAGAGGGACAGCAGCTGTAGCAAAAAGCTACCACACCCAAAGCTATACAGGCAACCACTGCACTTTTATTCCACAGCATTTCTCTCCAACTGTAGTCTAAACATTAAAAACACTCAAAGGAGTTAAAAGAGTGTTGGTAGCATATTATCTCACTATCACTTTCCCATACCTATCGTATCAACTGGCAAATCTGTAAAGAAAAAAGCATAATCAGGTAGCAAAGTAAAAAGCATTAAAAACATATATTTTGATAGGATACCTCTGCTAAGGGATCCAGTTCTTCCTACAGGAACAGAGATGTATTTAGTTCCTCAATGTTTAGCTGAGTTATCAGCAGGAATAGCTCAGTAATTATAGTGCAGCTTGGGGATTTAAAATGATCAGCTGTTTTAGTAAAGCAGATTGGAACATTAGATTATGTTATTACAAAAAGTTACAAATCAAAGCTGGAGTCATTATGACACCTGCAGTTCAGCCTTTAATTACAAACTCTTACTGCATAGATTTGGACTGAATACAAACATATGGTGATAAAACACATTGGAAAATGTAATTAATGGAAAAGCTTCACACTGTGTAAATATTGGACTGACACCTTCACAATTTAGAGCCTTTTCCCTGGATTAAAAAATTAATATTCTGAAATCATACCATAATCACTATAGGCAGCTCTGGTTTCTACTGTTGCCTCTAACTTTTCTTCATCCCCCTCCTTAGCTTCTCCATACTCTTGTGGCTTTTCTCTTTCAGCATCTTCCTCTGTGAAATATTCATTCTCCTCATAATCATATTTCATTTCTGGCCTTGTGTATACACGTTCTGTGGTGGTCTCTGTAATATTCTCCAGGACTCTACTTTCAGTTCTTTCAATGTCTTCTGAACCACGACTGTAACCAGATTCATCAGTTCCAGGGAAAGGCACCCTTCCAAGGAAAGGAAAAAGAAAAAAAGTATTTGAGCAGCAGCATGAAAAAAATTCATTCCTTCTGAATACTGTGAAAAAAGATTTGATCCTGTTTCTGTTAAAGCTACTCTGAATAGAACTACTAACCCAACTTATGTTCAGAGATATACACTTAAAAAGTTTAATAGGCAATTCCAAACCTGTCAATCATCGACACTTCCTGTTGTGTGTCTCCCCGATCTAAGTTTTCACAGTCTTCTTGAAGTTCAGGTGAAGGATAACTGTTCGTTTCTTCTGTTGGGAAAGCACAGATAGCACAGGTGAGTTTTAAACTCCTCCAAACCCCAGTATATTTAATAAAAAGCACCACACGATTTTTTTTTGTTGTAATCTGGAGTTTGCATCTTTCATTAAGTAACACATCATATCTAGACTGACTGGCACTACGTTCAGGAGAATGAAAATTGCATTAGAGATCAGCTAGATGACAATGTCTCCTGAACCAGCCTTTTATACTTTTGCCTTGCTCTGTACTGCACTATTTATCTTTCTACACCAACTTTGACATCTCTAAGTACATTCTGCTGATGAGGATTTTAAATCAGTGACCATTTCCTTCTCAACCTTCTTATTTGTTTTTTAAAGCAACTAAGATCTGCTAATCTGCACTAACGTGCCTTAAAAAGTGAAGTTATTTCTTTATAGAGGAGGAACAACTGCAGTAAAGAGAGGATAATGCCAAATCCGCTTAATGTTTAAATTTGTATCTGCCCAAAGCATAAAAGTTCAGTAAATCTGGACCTGCCAATGATCAGTAAGGTCTAACTCACAATAAAACCGTGTTCTCTAAGCTGAAGCCACACATTAAATACAAACTTAAGACAAAAAGGCTATTAAAGACTTGGACCTATGGCACCATTAGAATATAATGCTGTTCTGTCATTTCTGGCACTTCCATTAGTGTCCAGCATCTGCTGCAAACTAATGATAGACTGGCTAGCTAAATCATGATTAGAAACTGAATGACAGTGTATATTCACTGACTACTTTCTCCTATACGCATTTCTCTTCCTTTCCAGAGCTTAAGCAAACACCATTGCATGCTTACTTACGTTGTAGGAGATTTAGAAATGTTCGAGTAAACCTCTGAGCATACAGCACCTCAGATGTTGAAACCTTGCCCAATGTCAGTAAGTGCTGGTCTGTGGGGGAGCTTGACAGCTCCATCAGCTGATTGTCACTCACATCCTGTCCAAGCGCAAGAGTGAACAAGGTGAATCCTTGGCACTTGGCTCCAAGTGAAATCTCTCTCAGCTTCTCTCTGTCCCATGAGCTTGTTTTGCCTCCAACTACCATGAATATGACCCTGTGTTTTCTCTGTCTGGGGGCTTTAAAGAATACATTCTCAACCGTCCACTGTAGTGCAGAAGCAATGGCTGACGGTCCTTCCAGTTGGTGAACAGACTCTTGGATATGTTTCTTCATCAAATCTTTATTGGCATACGTGACTAGATCAAACTCCAAGGCCACGGGGGTCTGGTTTCTGTCAGGCAGGAAGCCCCTGGGAGCCTGCTGCACCAGCGCCACTCTGATGCCTCCGTATGACTCGTCTGGCTGAGGGGAAACAACAAACTGATCTACCATGTTGCTCACAAAGTCTTTGGCTCTCTGAAACTCTTCACTGCTGATGCTTCGAGAGCTGTCCATGATGTAGGTGATATCCATATCCATCAGAACAGGGGGAGAGAAGGGCACCTCACAGTTTGCACTTGGTTTGCATTTATCTAGAGAGGAAGAGCCAATAGATAGCTATTTTAGCAAATTCTAAATTTTAAATTAGCAATTTAGCTACATTCTATTTAGTAATACAGCAAAAATAAAATCTTTAGAAAAATTAATCAAACAATCCTATTAATGTATTTTATTTCAATTAAATTGTGATTAAAAAGATAATTTGTCAACTTGAAATCTTGTTCTGGTAAGGAGCAACACATGAGTCTTGTTGAACAAGGTTTTGAGTTATCATGGGAAATTATTCAGTCATGAGCACAAAAAAACCTTCATAAGGCAAAGCTTGATGTGCAAGAGCTCCCTTGAGAAATTCCCTTCTGCTGAAATCTAAACATTGTAAAGGACACAAGAATAAAGTCTATTTTTCATTTTCAGCCTTCTGAAACATTATCATTTAGCAGCTTCTTCCCCCCTAACAATGCAGTATTTACAGTAAATGAGCCTGGTTTCCCAGAATCATAATGTTATTGTAAGTGCATTTCTCTTAAAAAGGAAATGCCAAACATGGTAATTAATTTTACATGCCTGAGACAGAAACTAATTAAACAGCTTTTTGTGGTTTTGAGATTCTAATTCTTATCATCCACTGAATGGGAAATTCAAATTGTAACTTCTCAGCAGCGGTAATCTGTAATCATGGATTAAGGAGGGCAAGAAGGCCCAGTTGCAGAAGGGGTTAAACCGGCTGGAAGCAGGAATGCCAGAGACACAACAACTGAACGTGAGCACTCAGGGAACACCTTTGGGCACCAGAGCAGGGCTGAGGCACCCCATGCAACCACTCCCAGGATTGGTGCTGGTGCAAATTTAAGGAGTCAGCTCTTAATGCACCTTTGCAGGCTCCTTGTGAAACCACTTTTGACAGGAGGTCATTACATTGGTCATTAAATTATTTTTTACAATTTTAAGAACAAATATGTTTAAGCAGTACCATAAGAATTCCTCAACACCACACTGCAAAAATCAAATCTATAGAATTTGTTATTGAAAAGGGTAAAAAGATGGATACAGCAGCTGGAATTTGTAACACGTCTTACCGAAGCAAAGTGTACAATCTGTGACACTCTCCAAACTTTCATCCTGCTGTCTTTGCCAAACAAACAACTGAAATCGTCTAGTATCATCAATCTATGTTTGAAGCAGACACAAAATTAACATTAAAACGATATACATTAAAAACTTATGGTTTATCTTTGTTCTTAATAATTCATGTCTTTACTGCTTCTCTGTTAAAACAGATACTAGCTGTAACTTGGTGGTTTCACTGTTATTGTAATATTGAACAGGTCCACAGAAAACGTTTTCAGTTGCTGCGGTGGAGCATTCTGATTTCCATGGAGCTTTTCAACTAAAGCTTTAACTCCATGCTGTGAAATACACAGATTGCCAGGTGAGTGTAGCAGCTAATGACAATTAATTGGTGTTAAACACAGCTTATTAACAAAGAGTATTATATTAAGAGAATCACGATAGATTGAAAGCTAGCTTGGGTATTTCTGCATCGCGTTGAACTTAGGTCTTCTGTTCACATCCATTTTATACATAACCTTTCTGCTCTTCCTAGATTTTAGATTAGTTAGGGACTCAACTTTTATTCTCTATTTGCATGCACGTGGCTACCTGGGTCTTGACTGGCATGGCTGTGTGCTACTATACTATGAGTGAGGGGGCAAATGAGTCATCGTGGGATTGCAAACTCATGGTTTGAACTCAGCTTTTCAGTGAAGGTCACCATATTCTCTCCCCTTGACAACATGGGGCACATTGTTCTAGCCTGAAAAATACTTTCTTAGAAAAAAATGGGAAGACAGCTTCATAGGTATGAGTGGAAATCACAGCACAGGTAAAAGATATTTAGTTTTGCTTTGAGGAGATTTTTTTTTTTTGCTAGTGAAGGGCTATCACTTTTTTTCTTAGGGAGATTCATTAAAGGGCAGGATCTCCTATCTCACCTCTTTCTGGGACAAAGAAATTCTCCACAGTGAAGATGTTTTTCTAGGGAGTGAAATTTCTAGCTTTAGAAAATTCTTGCACTAGAAAAACCTGTGTGTTGTCTGTGATCACCTGAAAAAAAGATCACCTTCTCCAGTAGATGTGACCACAGAAATGCTTGAGGAGCCTTAAAGAAGTTCCAACATCATACTAAAATTTCACTGACCATCCAAACCCAAGAAAATGGGATTCAAGGAAAAATACATTTCATCATGGGCTAAGATGAATTGAAATGGCTGCAATATATAAATATCACACTATTGCAGAGAATAAACCATATATATATAAGATAAGCTAAAATGGTGAGGAAAGAAATAATTACTTCTTTGCATTAAGCTTAGGCTTTGCATGTGTTATACATAACAATTAAATTCTGATTAATGTCTGTAAAGGATGTTCTAGATAGGTTTTTTTCAATAGAATTAGAATTAGCAATGACTGCTTAAGTGGTTTTCAAAGTGAGGCTCCTAAACCAAACTAACTAAAGCCAGTAAGTAAGATCACGAAGATTGAGCCACCTCTCTACTGCAAGGGCAGAAGTCTGGCTGGAAAAAGAAGGGAGGTTATACATTCTCAGGTGGTGATGGTGAAGTTGGCTGTTTTCCCATCACTGTGACCAAGAAGCAGTCCTGGTCAGTGACTTTTTTGCCTTTCTGCCTGCTAAGCAGTGTTTTTAAACTTTTCTACCCTGAAAGCTGATATATGGAAGCTCACACCTTTGTAAATACCAGATGTCATCATATGCATTTGGATTTGTAATCTGCTTATACTAAGTAAACAAAATACTGATGCTTGTTCCTGTTTATCCTGCGGAACAACCCAGTGAATAAGCTATAAGCAAGCTTCCTCTTCATATGCCAACAGATTTTTTTTCATTCTGCTAAATTAACATTCAGCCAAACATGTCAAGTGATTAATAGGTATGAGGCTGCATGAGAATAAATGCAATGCAATATAAAAGTTAAAGGTCTAACTGGGTGTTACCAGATCAGAATTTAGACTGCAATTTTTGCATTTCTTCCCATGTGTAAGTAAACAGGGTTTTTTTCTGTATGGATAATTTTGTAGAAACAGCAGCTAGAAGGAATTTTATTTTTAAAAAGTTCAAACAGAGAACAGATGATACAAAAATAAATTGAAAAGAACATTATGAAACCTTAAAAACTTAACTTCTTTACTTTCATATTTGGTAAAACAGATCGCCTAATTTTGTTTATTATATTCTTATATGAAGCTGTATTTTAAAACAAAAGTTGTTCATTTTCCCCTGTACAATGGCAATACAGCTATTTAAAGGGGGGGGGGTTACTTAATTTAATTTTCTTTGAAAAGAAACTGGTGTACTTGAAGCTTCCTATTAACACTTTTTCCACAAATTGTGGCTACAGTTTGTTAATTAAACACTTAGTACATGTCACAACTTCCAAAGAGAAATGGTAGATATAACCATATGAAATTAACACATTGTTATTCTGTGACAGACTAAGAGCACAAATCATAAATAATTGGTGTGCAGAAAGAGGTCAGATGGCAATCATTATGGGCAAGTGAAACAGTGTTTCTTTGTCAAAACAGTAACCTTCAGTACACCCCTCTCAGACTGAACAGTTCCTGTAGAACTTAGTGGCTGGAGAGCATGCTTAGCTCAAATACTAGTATATACTAAGGCAATGGATGACTGACTCAATTTGCTATAATTTGTCTATCTACTTACTGAGAAGGCACGTCTGACGTTTGGCACTTCACTGAAGGCAATAACCACTGGAGTGATATCCAAGGCACTCAGCTCAAGCACAGCTGTGCTGATGGCAACGTCATCCTGAGATGGGCCATTGGCAAAAAATAGGGCAACTTTTCTTGCGAGGATTCCCTGGCGAACACGTTTGAAGACATTTCTTGCAACAAATCTCATGGCTGCTCCGATGTTCCGTTTCCCAGTGGATCTCTCCAGTGGTATGCTCTGGACTGCTTGAAGCAGCAAGCTGCTCTTTTGGAAGTCTGAGAATCGGATGAGATAGCGCGTGTAGGTATTGAAAGAAACAACAGACACACGAGCGCCTGTTGGGCAATTGCTTTCACTGATCTTCATTGTCTTCAGCAACAAGGTAACAATGTTCCTCATTCTTTCAAATGCAGCTGGTGTAACATCTTCAGACATGTCAAAGGCAAATACCACTTCAGTTGGATAAACTGGACAGGTGTCTGTATATTGAAATAAAAACAACTGTGTGAGAACCTTTCCACAAGTCCAACATTGTTATTTGTTTCTTCAAGTCATGAAAGAATGGACATGCAGAGACCAGATGGGCTTACCTGATGAGCATGCTGGAATGAAGAGGCAGAGAGTACATAAATTATTTTGGACTAGTATTTATTGAGAGTGAAGTATTCACTTGCTTTCAACAAAGAGCCTGATCCAAACCTCAGACAATTGACAGAATCTGTCCATGAGAGACACTCCTCTTCTACAACCAAATATTCCAGATAGTGCAACTTTACTAGATGAGAATGAAAGAAATTGTTCTGGGTTCAGTTGAGCACACAAATCAGAGAGAGTGAACACTCCAAATCTGGAGTACAGGTGATATACATATTTGTTTCCTCAGAGAATTCTCTAATGCCAAAGAACTCAAATTTCCTCTCAAATGGAGACAAGAGACATTTGTTACAGCTTTTGTAATTGAAAGGAAAAATGAGCAAAAAGTTTAAGCCTGTTTCATATACCTACTTAAAATCCCTCACAGTTAGCAACTACCAGTCATCATCAAACTCAACCCAGATGCAAAGTACTAGTCTACAGGGTTTCCAAGGGAGCCTAATCCATTTAAGAATGACGACTAGGTGGAATTAGAGGTAAAAAATTCTTTCTACTTACGGCAGTTTTTTCGTGTAAAATTCACAAGCTCACAAGGCTGCAGGAGCAAAACAAAAAAGCAATTAATGGCAAATCCCAGAACAATCCAGTCTGGGAATTATTGGTTTGAGACGAAGGTCATATCACTGCTCCTGAACTAACTCTCTCTACAATAAATCCAGAATCACAGATTCCAGTTCCTCTCTATTTCAAATAGTACAGGGGCTCTGCCCCTGCTGCAGAAACTAATTTGTTTGGGTTTTTTTCAGACATGCTCTGTTGACATTTAATTGTGTTCTGGAGTATTAAGCAACCATTTATCCATTCTTTATTTTGTGTAATGATCTGGTTTAGGAAGTCACCAGGCAATGGCATTTCTGAAGGAGACCAGGCATTTCAATTGCAACTCACACAGGAAGAGAGAGGTCCATGAAGGAAGAGGAGGACTCTTTTTGGACACAGAGCACACCTGCAATAGTATTTCTTGCAGACAGTTGCCCACGCAAGAGTTAGATGGAGTCTTTACTCAGATGTGCTCATTTTAACAGGGAAGGGGGTAAGGAATGTTAAGAAATCCTGCCTTGCTTTTCCCAGGGAAAAGAGCTGTTGCTGAAGAAATGCCTTCTTTTAAAGAGGGTGAAAAGTAACCCTAAACCTGAGGTGGTGTGTGACCTGATGTGAATGAAAAAACAGATAAAGGAATATTAACAGTCCACCAGTTTGTAAAAGTTTAGACACCATGCTACTCCCTATGCATAATTATTTCTCAGTCCTTGATTATTTGCAAAAAGGAAGAACCCACTGCACTCTGATAAGTATTTGAAAAGGATACAGTTTTCTAAGAGCTAATTGTACTCACTGCAGTCAGTGCTTATAAATGGAAGAAGCTAATAGTGCAATTGGCTGTAAGGTAATTACTTACTTCCATTAAAATGGTGCCCATTGGTCCCTTAGCACCCTGAAACAAATTAAACACAGGTCCAGAAAATCATTCCCTGGTAGCATATTCCATCTATAACACTGTAGCCCAAAGAAAATGCAGACATGCAGTGTTTCCCTGATAACCATTTGTGAATTTGAAATAAGATATCAGTTCCCAGCGCAGGTTTCTGTGGACCTGTTCACAGAAGAGTTGCAGACTAGTTCTCAGATGTATTTCTCAGTCCATTTTCCTTCAAGGTTTTATAAATGTTCAGTACTTGTTGCCCTTGAGGACCAGTATAATTCAGAATGAGATTTCTTTTCTAAACAGCAGTTTCTATGTTGTGGTTCTGTTTTCTGCATCTTACATAATTTTCAATCTCTGATGTATTACAGGCTTGCCCCTTCCTCTTGCAGGGTACAATCCCCCGCAGTTCTATCTGGAGAGATCCTGCAAGACCATACACACATCATGACTGCTCAACCAGTCTAGCTAGCTGCGGCCTTCTCCTTGGGAGCTGCGGCCAAATGCCAGGATTCCAAGTATCCTTTTTCATAATAGAAGTATTGTTTAATCTGCATAACACAAATAAAATGCAGGTAAAAGGACCCTTTTCAAGGCAGTCTGAAAGTTCTCATCATGTACACCATTCAGATGTGTAGTGAGACTACTGAAATGTTTCACTTACTTGCAGGGGCTGCAGTGAGATGTACCAGAAAAACTTCGCATCCCATAACCTTTACTTTAGCATCCCTCTACCATAACGCTACAGTTTACCAAAACCATACACTTCCTTACACCCCCAAATTACAACCCCCATCTCCATATTTGTTGATTCCCCCTCCAATTAACCTTCCATTCCTCCATCTTCTGCCTGAGCTACCTTGTTTATTTCTTCTGCTGTCCTGCTGCTAGCATTGTCGCAGGCACTGCATGCTTTTATTTCCTGATGTACCTCAACAGGTCCCAGCTCTCCTTTGGTATCATTCAGCAAAATCTTACTGAAACCCATAGTCCTTTCCCCTGCTTATATACAGATTAAAACTTTGTGTTGTATAAAATGCAGATCACAGATACTAGAAAAATACATGAAGGGATTAAGAGGTTACCCTCAATTTAAACTTTAAGTACGTACTTGTAATTGCAAATCAGATTTTAAATAGCTTTTCTTTTTAAATGATAAAATGCATTGTCTTTCAGCAGGATAATGAAGTTCTACATTTTAGTACTCTCTTCTTTTTTACTATAGTACTCTCTTCTTTTTCACTTAGATATTTACTCAGCCTAAAGACAATACTGTGAAAGAAATTCCGCCCTGCCCACTGTTGCAGTTCCATTTCCAACAGTAGGTGCTTTTGCATATACATATCCACAGGCAAGATGTAACTCTATACAACTGCCAGCCTGATTAAGCATATTTTACCAGATGAAATATTATTAAATATTCCATTAATCTAATAGCAAGTTTAAGATAAATCTAAGAATTTTTTTTTCTAATATATAAATATTACCATAGGTCCTGATGGCCCTTGGTCCCCTGGATCTCCTGGGGAACCTGGTGTGCCAGCATTACCCTAAAAACAGAAACACATATTTTATTCTTTATTATTGAACACACAGGTGCAGAATTTCAGCAGAGAAAAGCCTCTATAACTATATTGCGAGCTGGATCCTGCATTTCCATAGAGTACGCCTGTCCTGGTTTTGGCAGCGATAGAGTTAAGTTTCTTTCTAGCAGCTGATGTAGTGTTGTCTTTTGGATATAGGATGAGAACAATATTGATAACACACTGACATTTTTTTACTTGTTGCCAAGCAAAGACTTTTCAGCTTCTCATGTTGCCCTGCTAATAACGTGGGGGGCAGCCAAGAAGCTGGCAGAGGACACAACCCATGACAGTTGATCCAAACTGACTAAGGAGATATTACATACCATACGACATCATCTTCTGTTTATAACTGGGGGTGGGCTGATGGGCAGCTGAGGGCCTGGTGTGTCAGCTGGGGGTCTTGTACAGCATCAACTGCCAAAGGGAAGTGGTGAATTAATTCCTTGTTTTGCTTTGCTTGTGTGTGTGTGGGCTGAGAGGGTGAGCAGTCATGAGGGTATTGCCCAGCAGCATGGGGGAGTCCTGTGCAGCATCAGCTTTGGGTGTGTGCTGTTCATTACTAGTTTTGTGTATATATTATGAATATTTATTAGAATCTTTTTTGTGTGTGTCCTATTAAACTGTTTTAATCTCAACCCACAAGCTTACTCCCTTTCACTCTTCTGATTCTCTCTCCCATCCTGTCAGGGTGAGAAGCAAGTGAGCGTCTGCGTGGTGCTTAATTGTTGACCATCACTAAACCATGACAACTACCCCTAAGAACTATTAGCAATGAAGGTCTAAAAACTTAGACCTGCATTTTCTCAAGACTGCCTGTCCAAGATATGACAATAAAAGATCAGAGCAGGAAACAGTTTTTAAAGTTTCTTTGTGAGGAAGCAGTTAAGACATAAGGGCTTTACTTATGGAACTTTACTTTTATCACAGAGATGAAAGATTTATCATTCTTACTCTTCTACCCCTAACTCCTTTGGGTCCTTCAGCTCCTGGAATGCCCATGTCTCCATCTTCTCCCTGAAAATTAATGAAATCCAGAACTTTAGAGGAAAGAAGACAGATGGGAATACAGATACACTTCCAAACAGGAACAATGTAAAATAAGACATAAAGAAAGCAAACATGCCAATTTAATCATACCTCTGGACCAGGATATCCTATGAATCCAGATTCTCCCTACCAAAACAAAGGAGCAAGACTTCGTTAAAATCTAGAACTTTGAGATCTTTTAGTGTTTGGTGTCTTTAAATAAAAAGTAATTTCAAAATTATTCATAGCATTCCACCCCATTCAAGTAAGAGTTGCTACAAAATGCTGTACCCTCAGTACTAACCAGCAATACCTTAGTATCTTGTTGGCATATTAGAAGTCACTTCATTGTTTTCTGTTACTTCAGATTTTGGTGTGTTCTTTGCTAGTGTATAAGAAATATGAGAACTCTCAAAATTACCAAACAGAATTGGAGTGCATCTTTTGTTGACATTAGAGTAACTATCCAAATTCACACTACTTATGTATGTCCTTGTCTTAAGAGTTCCCTCCCATGAAAGTGGACATGCTTGTCAAACACCTTACAAATTTACCCACAATTTCTAGAAAATGACATGCACACGTGCCCCACATTACACCTTAGAAAGTATAATGTGACTATGAACCCATATAATCAATAGCAATCAAGTGAAAAGGACTTTTCTCCTAACTGTCAGGGAAAACTCTTTCTTGATCACTATTCCAGGATAAATTGGGGAATTTTTTTATTAATTGCTTTAATTCAGGCCCTGCCAAACCCTAAGGAGACATGTCAGTGTATAAGAAGGGCTTTAAATCAATCCATTTAAACAGTGAATAATGACAAGAAGATTTAGCAGAAACCTTTTTTCTTTATTTCTTCTAACAAAGAGGATGTTCCCTGAAATGAGAAGTGGGACATTCCAAGAGATTAAAAGAACGAGTCTTGCGTATAACATACATGCAACCTGTGAAACTCTTCCATCAAAGAAAATTGTTGGGACTAAGAATGTAAGAAAAGAGATTGGATAACAATAGGCATCAAGAACCATTTCAGTAAAAAAGCCATTTTAGGGAAAAAGGCTCATCAGTTGGAGAGGCTCCTGGGAAATATTTTGTATCTTTTCTGCAGTTTCTGCAGCACTCTGTTTCTTCCACAAAAAAAAGAGTGAAACAGATGGGCCTCCAGTGAGATCCAGTGGACCACTTCTGTTTCACGAGCAACAGGAAAGGACCAGTACAGTAAAACCACAGAAACTCTTTGAAAGGAGGAGTGCAGCTGTTTCCAACATCCTGACCATTTTGCTCACAGAATGACCCATTGGTGCCACTGGTACCATGATTTTGATCTCATCCCTTCTGTATATTTTTTATTTTACCTGGATTCTTGTATATTTTTAGAGAGGTGGGCATTTCACTGCTATTTTTTTCCAGGGCTGTGACAGGTATTGTAAGAATTTCTAAATATGTAACAATCCAGAGTTTAAACCTCAGATCTTATTGTTGACAATAGGAGCAGAAGGAAGAATATTTCACATTAAAACAGTGAGTATGTTTACAGAGTATCACCCACACCTTGGTAGTTGAGGAATCCCTGCCCTGAAAGAAGAAAAATTATAAAAAGTCCAAGGTGGCTGGCCCATAAAGTCTTACCAACAAGAGTGGCTAATCAAGCAGACTGAATTGGGGAGAAAGCACTATATACTCCAAGAAGTAAAATCCCCTGTATCCATACTCACATCAAGGGAAAGAATGAGAGTGTTTCCCAAAAGAAAATCCTATTGCAAAATTTCTTACACAGATAGTTGTGGGCAGCCTGAGCTTCTTACTGAACCTCAGAATTGCACTGTGAACATGTTTTACATTTCTTCTGAATTAAGTATGGTCATGTTTGGTTTGACACTGAAAAATGCAGTCTGTGAGGCATCCTGATTTGAAGAACTCACCTTTTCTCCTTTGTTTCCTTCAGGACCGTAGGCATCTCTGCCATCCATGCCCTGCATAGATTGATTATATCACGAGTTAGCTGTTAATAAAGGATGAGATTCAAGTCCAATTCCATTTTGGAAAACAGCTCTCATTAAATGAGGTGCCCAGGCTGTTAAGACTGATGAAGTAGGGCAAGCTATCACAACACAGTCTAAAACCAGTAGAAAAAATGGCCAAAATCTGTAGAGAGAAAACAAGGATTAAGGCCACAGTTCCTCGTCACTGTGTCCCTCACCTCAAGCACATTCTCTCTCTCTCCTAGAAAATCTGAGGGATAATGTATTCTTTTCAGCCCATCAGGAATCTGGTGCCCCGAAGGAAACTCAGAACCAAACGTGAAATAATTTTAACTGTATTAGAGAAAATAGAAAGGAATGAACTATTCTGATTCAGATGGGTGGGTACTAAGCTAAAGGGGCCCTGTATTAGAGCAGAAAGACTCACAGGCATGCCTCTCAATCCAGCTGGTCCCATTACACCCTTCTCTCCAGGGTCACCAGGTTCACCCTGTTATAATTGAAATATGAAAGTCATTAGTTCAGCTCATTTGGGATAATTCTTCTTTCTGAAATGCAGACTTGTCTGTGGTCTGAAGTTTGCTTATAATTTTTATAGACTATTCAAAAGCATTCCACCACAGACCATGTTTCATGGAAGGCTCCTTGGGGTGAAACTGGAAAGTACTTAGCAAATCAGAATATGCTTAGCATTCACACAGATAAACCCTAAGATCTTCATTCACTAAAACTCCCATTATTATACACATTAACCAGTGAAAAGAGCATTTTTCTGGAAAAATTCATTTTAGTGGTAGCAATACACAGCCAGGAATACTACCAGCCTGAAGCATCTGTTGAAAGACTCCTTCTCAGGCAGTCTGCACTGTGCTCAGTCCTTGCACAAGCTTCCCTTTCTTCAGTTCCTTTTTTGGTTTTTAGTTTCTTCTGACAAGAACCCCAATATTAACCAGCATGAAAACTTAGTGAGAAAATTGAATGTATGATGGATTAAATCTCTATGTTTCTTCCCAATTATTGTAACTGTTTTACTGTACGTTTCCACACAGTGACACTTCTCATGGTAGCACTTTGACCTTCTGATACCTTTCTGTCACTGCATGTAATAATGCACTGACTGTTATAACTCTTCAGAGAGACTGAAAAGCTTAGCTGACTGGTACTATTTATGCCTCTTAGATCCAGAGATGCAACAACTACTAAAATGAGTGATTTTTATTTAGTAAAGTAAGGCTCCTGTAACAACACACATTAATGAAAGTAAGGGATAACATTACAATTACAACAGCAGTCATGGCAACACTAAAAATTTCTTAGTGCAGCTCTGGCACCTGTAAGATTACCTTGAATACATCACTTGCCTTCCCAGGCAATCTAAAAATGTCAGTAAAAACTTAACATTCTTCATATGTTCCATAGGAACATTTCTTCAGTCAGATTCAACAACACACTTTTTCAGATTCTTGAATGAATGACACTATTAGATTGATGAAATTAGACACCTTAAAACTCCTTACCTTTGCTCCTCTTGCACCTAACTTCCCAACAGAGCCAGGTGAACCTGGGGTCCCCAGACTAGCCTGTAATCAGAAGTATCAGTTAAAAAGGTGCACAACAAAGACTTGAGGACTTGTTACATTCAAGGATTCATTGTCACTTCAAATTATTACAGAAGCAGTAGAAGTATTAGCATATTTGCAAGCTTTTCAGGAGCACAGTAAGTTACCAGTCAAGCAACCATTCCAGTTATTTCCTGCTTTCTGTATGACTGCTTTAAAATTCACAAAATATCACGTAGTATGACACCAGAGTTATTTTGTATCTATTTAGATACTGAGTGAATACAAGCATATGTGCACAAATATGAATATATGTACACACACACCCAAATGAGTGTGCAACCATGAGCAGCATTACATGACTGAAGCAGATGTGCAAGGCTGCTAGAGTAAGACATTCCAGTCCTGAGTTAGACTTGTGTAATTCCAGATTAAGAAGCTCCAAAACCAACAACCTCACGCAGAGATCAGCAGGCAGTGCCCAGTAGTTAGAACTTCATCATACCCAAGCATTATGTCTCACAGGCCATACTTCAATGAAACTACTGACCATTATTTATCTATCTTTGCCCTCAACTACACCACTGTATATCTATATTTATACATGCTGCAAGCCATGCTGTTAGTCCTGGTAACATAGAAATGAGAGTTGAATCTAGAGCTAAAGCTTAGTAACATTGACGTTTGCTTCCTATTCACACACTTAAACTTATTTTTATGGCTGTTTTATCATATGAAGCTGCAAATCAATTTCCTTAAGTTTTATACTGAAAAGTCCTCAGTTTCTTCTTTCTATAAGCTTTTAAAAACTCTTTATAAGAATATAACAACACTGAGAATGAAGAGCTGTAATGTGTACAGCAGGAATATATTACTTAAAGCTTACCAGAGGGCCTGGCATGCCTTGTGGTCCTGGAGGTCCTCTGATCCCCTGTAGTCCTGTTGGGCCCTGATGTAAAAAAGCCATTGAAAAAAAAGTCATTTCAATGTTGACAGCCCTGCAATGAATATTTGAGATCTGCAATAACCAGAATCTAAGTGCCTATTTCATAAGCCTTAATGCACAGGTGAAATTTCAGGCTGTTGGGATGTAAAGATTTTTCTGTGTGAAGCATCTGAGATGGTCACTGCCTGAAGGCCATATTCAGAGTGCCACAGACATGTCTAAGATAACAAAAGGAGCCACAGGCAACCCACTATCAACCAGCCACACTTTCTCCATATGTCTATACCTTAAAATTTAAAGTTAAGAGCATCTTAAAACTAGAAGCTACTGTAAGCAGTCTACCACCATAATTCAAAATGAATCCACCAAAAAAATTTTTACAAATACAAAGCTATCCTCATTGGTTTTGTCAACCAGTATGTAATTTTCATTTTTCTCAAGGTATCCTGGAAACACAGTATGTTTTAAAAATGCAACAGATATTAACTTATTGCTAGCAATTTCTAATTAATTATTTTTCAACATAGCTGCTTGTTAATATCCTGTAGGCTAGAAATGTTGGATAAAGCACTTATTGGTGTTATTCACTTTTCTCTTTCAATTTCCCTGGAAGCTGCACCCACATCAACTGAAAAAGAAACTTGCCAACTTTGATTTCTCGGGGTTACAGAGGAGATTTGCCAGGGAAGAATTTTAATCATAATATTCATTAGTTGAAGTAAACAAAGCATTCAAAAAACCCAAACAAAACCCCAAGAGATCAAGACTGACAAGTCATCTTCTCCATGGCTAAGATAAAAACAACACAAGTTCTTTGAGCTACCTGTGGGCCTGGAAGACCAGAGTCTCCTGGGTAACCTGCTTCCCCCAGATCTCCTTGCTCACCCTGTCAGAACAACCACAAAAAAGCAACCAAACCAAATTAACAACTGTCATGTGTATATCAACAGATAATATTGTATCTATACAGAGTATCAGTTGGTAGAATGTTTTTCAGTGTTCCAAATCATCTTTTAAGTAGCTTTAAATTCCTGTTGAAGAAAACTCAATTAAAAAGTAAGAGTCGATTACCAGGGTTTTTTGTTGTTTCAGATATGTGATGAATATAAGAGCTACACTGCAAGAGGTCAGACCTATCTGCTTTGCATTTTGCTAAGTGCATTTTATACCACAGCCTCAGCAATATTCCTGCATTACCCTTGTCCTTGTCTACTGCAGAGACCATGAGAAGTCATAAAGCCAGGGCCACAAGGTCAAATCCCCTTCACCTTATTCATAGTGAACTACTCTGAAGAGGAAGCATGTCTTCTAATTCTTCCCAGAATTAGATGGCTTTATACTGCCCATCTTTCTCTCATCCAGTGAGGCAAGTCAAATCTTCCTTGATGATGGACAAAAATATTAAACTTCTCCAGCTGAAGATTAGCTGAGAGAGTTGGGGTTGTTCAGTCTGGAGAAGAGAAGGCTCTGGGGAGACCTAATTACAGCCTACCAATACTTAAAGGGGTCCTACAGTAAAGTGGGAGAGGGACTGTTCACCAGGGAGTGAGGTGATAGGACAAGGGGCAATGGCTTCAAGCTGAAAGAGGGTAGGTTTAGCTTAGATGCTAAGAAGAAATTCTTTCCTCTACGGGTGGTGAGGCGCTGGCACAGGTTACGCAGAGAGGTTGTAGAAGCCCCATCCCTGGAAGAGTTTAAGACCAGGTTGGATAAGGCTTTGGGAAACAGGGTCTAGTGAAAGCTGTCCCTGCCCTTGGCAGGGGGGTTGGAACTAGGTGATCTTTGAGGTCCCTTCCAACTCAAAGCATTCTATGATCTGCAGGTAATGACAGCACCACACATGAAACTGTGATGCTTCCCTGGGTTTATATGTATAAAGATCAAGGGAAAACGCAAGGCATATACCATCATTTTTATCTGTGTTAGCAACTTCACAGAAAGGTTGGGGAAAAATGTGAACTACTTGTGCTAGAACAATGTGCTTCCAGGAATGTTCATATAACTTATACTTGCAAGCATATATATGGGAGGCATAGTTTTAGGTGTTCTTATAGATTCCTGACAGGGTGATGAACAAAGTAAAATGTTTACCATGTCCTTAAAAAAGGGGTGGGGGGGGAAGAAGAAATCTGACTCATCTTGCTTTCCTAGAATTTAACTTTTACTTGCACTAATCCACTCTTGTATATAGCTGTGTTTAGATGTGCTTTCATAACTGGAATTCGTAGTACATACCCTGGGACAAACAAGCTTTCTTTTGCACTAACATTATCTAAAACTTCATTTAAGAGAATGGCAGTGATGTCTTTACCAATTACATCTCAGAAAGCTTCCTTTCATTGTGGCTTCACGGGGTATGCTTCTAGGAAAACAAGGGCTACAACCTAGCAGTGACATGTGAGAATTTTCCACCGGAGGACCTTTCCGGAATGATCCATCACCAACATGCACAGGGGTTGGCCAATTTCTTACATCCCATACAAACCTTCAAATTACACTATATATTTTTAGATATCTACTTGGGAAATTAAACTGTTTTCAAAATCTTGATTCTTTTATATGCTTTGAGCCAGTTTTCAGAGCTGTGGTTAAGATTCTGTTACATTTGTGTTTTAGTAAAGAATCGTTTAGAATGCTTGCTTTAATTTTATCTCTGGTGTATTATGCATGTCATGCATATATCTTTGTGCAAGCAGCAAAGGAGGAAAGGACTTCTGGCCTCAAGCTGCAGGAATGCAACCCAACTACTCATCCCTGCCATCTTTAGTGACAGTCTCTATTTATGTTCTCACATTTGCATCAATAATAAAAGCAACCATACTATTATTTCAATGAAAGCTCCTTTCCAGTTCTAAATCCTCAAGTCAGGAAGGCCTCTGGTATATCCACCTGAGATCCAAATGTCACCTTGGCTTGAAATAGACTTTTGATTGTTAAAAACTTGGGTCTTGGATCATCCTGAAACTTCTCCCTTAAGAGGCTACATATAGATAGGCAGCAGCGGTGTCACTCACCTTCATACCTGGGAGTCCTCTTCGACCTGCTGCACCCTAGGAAGGATTGGCATAAGAGATTACTTCCAGAACACTGAGAACAGCAGCTTATAATAAAATACATTATATAGAAATAGAATACAGCTTATGGAAAGCAGAGTTTATTTCCAAAGAAAGGCTTAAGGTATTTAAAAAAAGCCACAAACACACAACAGATTTAGGACAGAAATTCTCACATAAGTAAGTCTTTAAAAAAAAAAAAAGGCCTTAGACCCCTAGGGATTGCAAAAGGAGAGTTTTCTCAACAAAATTCTGGAAAACATCTTCCAGACAGCTGGTCCTTGGCTAAATTAAAAAGAACAAGAACTGCCTTCTGAGCTAAGAGGCTTGCAATGCTTCCCACTGCGCACTGCTTCCCACTGCACACTGACCTGCAACGCAGGAGAATGTTACTGTTAAACCTCACATCACTAGAGGCCTTTAGGATGTTTCTGCAGCCTGACTGAGGACTGATCATCATTCCAGGCTTTGGCATCAGGCACCTTTCTGACAGGCCAGAAGAGGTGACTTAAGTTCCAGCCTCCAGCAGATTGAAATGGGCAGCTCAGTCAATAGAGAGTTTATATATATAGGCTTGAACAGACTTATGAAACTTACAGTCACAGGGAGGAATAAGGGATAGATTTACCTATGGTGAAACTATGAAGCAATTAAGGCTCATAGAAAAAGTTGCATTGAGTTTAAGGCTTGTGACTTCACATGAATCAGACCCAAAAATAATGGGACAGCAAATTCCTAATTTAAGAAAAACCAGAACATGTTACAATACACATGAGCTACTAAATTTGAAGTCAACTACGTTTCACTGCAAAAATTACATGAGTTTTATGTGTGCAATAAAGGGGAGAAAAAAGGGTTCTCTCGATGGGAACCCCACTCTATCTTGTATGAGTTATTTCTACCCTTCACTGATTACTAGTCTTACCTCAGGGCCAGCACCACCCTGCTCTCCTTGGAGTCCTTGTGGTCCTGGGTCTCCCTGCAAAACAAAGTAATGGACAAACCCTTTAAAATGTTTATTGTACTTAGATGTTCTTTACATGTTCCTCTTTCGTTTCTTCTGCTAAGTAATTTCATTGCAGTTAATTGTATCATTCTAAATGCTGATTCTTGTTTTCTACAAATCATTTACAATCAAAAATTATAAGACAGAGAGATCATGCTTGTCCAATCCATCAGTCACTAAGAGCTGATACTCAATCAAGGTTTTTGTTTCACTTAGACCTCTTAAGATAAGAAAGTTTGATAAGGTTTGTTTCCAAGAAGTGATCAAAACACAATTATCCTCTGAAAAGTGTCCCTCTCAGATTTTCTACTGTTTTCAGCATACTTTGCAAAGACATGTATGCACACACACATCTGAACATAGGCAGACAACCCTACTTCAGATAGAATCAAACTTCTAAAAGAATGGATTTTTCTCACATATTGCTAGCTCTCACCCTCTTAAGCTTTCATTCACCATCACTTAAATACTACTGTCCAGCTACTTACCACATTTTTTCTATACTTTCCCAATTATGTGTGACAGTAAAATGGGCTGTGCTTTTCCATTGTCTTTGCTTGCTTGCAATATTGTTCAAACACCTCATAAAAATTCAGACATCACTATATAATCAGGTATCCCAGATCTATATTCTATATACAGGTCAAAATGGAGCTTTATCCACCACCCTGAGGAAATAGTGGTTATACAATAAAATGACTACAGCCTGTTGATACCTAATGTGTTTTCCCAGCATGGTTTTTAACAACATCTTTAAAATCCATTTCTAGCAGCTTCTCAGGTTGATGATGCACTTTTGAGCACAATAATATACTTATACTAAATCCATATCTTCCCTTAGGTCTATATCATAGGAATATTTCCATCTTCTTTGTTAACCTGCTTTACTTTTTTTCTTTCTTACAGTATCAAGCACTCCTCAAAGCTGTCTGTGTTGCAGACAAGACAAAATAGAAAAGAAAATAAAAGAGATTCTTAGTCACTGGACAACCAATAGAACTTAGCAAATATGCAAATCCTCTCTCTATAATATAGAACAACTTGCTTACCTGCTGTGCTGGGTTTCCCTTTTCTCCCTTAGGACCAGTAACATTATTGCTAGTCCCAGGATCTCCCTGGAAAAGGTAAGCAGAAAGCTCAGTATTTTCAGTGACCACAACTTTATTCCTCTCATTACAGAAGCAGGATACAGAAATCGGATGAGATTTGTCATTGCAGCCAACGATACAAAGGCTATTTTAAATAAAGATGCTTGTAAGAACACTATATATGCAGTGCTGCAAAATCCATGAGTTTATTTTGTACAGAGATGAAAAGAAATAGTGGGCAACAAATTCAATCCTGAAAATGAGAAGCTGTTCTGGTTGTTTTGGTATAGTTACTTGAGTTAAAATCATAAGTAGTGGGAGACTTTCAGAAGGGATTACACTAGAATTATGTTCTATTTAGCCACTTAACACTATACACAGGAGAAATCCTAATCTCTCAGAGAGGCAAGTTACCATGACACCTGATTTTATATGGCAGGAATCAACAGTATATTTGACTGTTTGAAACACCAGTTTGTGAAATACATGTGAAAAGGCTTTAAGCTTTGATACAAGAAGCATGGTGTCTCCACTTAAATTTTAGTCCTCAGGAACTGCATTTATGGAGGGCTCTGGAGCACACGAAGAAAAATGTCAGCACAAAGTAACTTGGCCTTTGCATCACTATAAATTGCTAACTAAGAGTTAGTGCACAGGGTTTTCAAGTGATCCAGAAATTCCTCTGAAGAGTGGGAAGCACCAGGGAGGACTAAATAGCTCCAAAAGTTGTTATCACCCATAGTAAAAAAAGCCTAAACAAAGAAATAAAGCCATAATGCAAGGAACAAGGCAGGAGACCTGAGGCTTAAACACCTGCTCTGAAGCAACATATCAAACCACATCAGTCCTGCTGCACCTAAAGAGCTCAGGTCTCCTGAAATATGCCATACCTCTTGAAGAGTACTACACCATCTAGGATAGTGAAAACCCCTTCAAATCCCTTATATTTCAGACATTTCAACCTCAAAATCCAGACACAATCAGTGCAACCCAACAAATATGAAGGAATATACTTACATAATCTCCTCTTAGGCCAGATTCTCCTCGTTCACCCGGTTCTCCTCTGGGGCCTTTTCTGCCCTAAATTCATAAAAAGAGCACAAGCAATTCAGGTACAGCTAGGAATAGGATCTGTGGTAGAGGAAGGGCAGATAAGAGGACACAGACCTGTTACAGTCAGTGGAGCTACACTGATTTACAGCAGAAACCACATCATATTAGAGAACAGGCAGCTATTATAAACTACTCACAGGCACTGCTGATAGCATTACACTTCGGAAAGACGTTCCCATAAGATGTCAAGATTACTATAAAGGATACTTTACCTGTTTTCCTATGTTGCCTTTCTCTCCAGAAGGTCCAGGAAACCCACGTTCTCCCTGAACTCACAAAGGGGGAAGAAAAAAGAAAAAATAACACCGGCTCTTTCTGATAAATGTAGTTTCCAAATTTGTCTGGCAGAATCCAGCTTCAACCAGAGATGCAGCTCTAAACACCAGAAAATCTGTTAACATTTAAAGCCCATTTAAAAACCTGAAAAACGCATTTTAAAGCCCATCTAAAAAAATGGGCTTTAAAATGCATTAAAAGTACAAAAATCTGTATTTTTAAAAACCCTGAGGCAGGTGACTTTAATTGCTCTGCACATTTAAAGCAATGATTACCTGTTCTCCGTTAGTGCCATCGAATCCACTCTCACCGTGTTCACCCTGTAGCAATACGTAAAGAAAAAACAACCCCTATGAGCCTTTGCTCAAAGGAAGAAATGTTCACTCTACTTTGGAAAGTTGAATAAAAATAGTGTTCTTCAATGGCTAGCAAGAATAATTATTAGTAGGAATTAATAATTCAGATTTTTAATTAATTATTAACTTTTAAAATTATTTCTAGTTAAGAACAATGGCTATTTAAACTACAGATCTGCTTTTCCACACGTTAGTTTCCAAATGTTTTTCCCAACTGTAGTACCTTCAAAATCCATAGATATTCCAAAATATAACTACTACTATTTGATTTGACATGCTGATCATCTTGTAATTCCAGTGTCAACCATCATATGTGTTTGTATTGTGATTTATTTTGGGTCTTCTGTTTTATGGGTTTTTGGGGTTTTCTTAAATAATTTTATACTGTGAATGGTGTATTGAAAAGCTAGAAAGAACAACCATGATTAAAACAACTAAAGATTGATCTTAGGCTTTAGGACTTAAAGAAACTTCATTACAGTTTCAGCAGTGTGATGCTTGCTACATAAAGAGCAGTCACTTTCCCATCCAAGCACACATTGCTCTTCTCTTCCCTTTGCCTGCAAAACCAAATCACCACATCACAACCATCTACAAAAGCCATTTTCTCACAAAATGCCCATCCCAGCCTTAGGGAATCTGCAATGTTAACTGCAGATGAAGAATGGGGTTTGTGAATAGAGTTATAACTGTGAGAATCTTGACCTCATTTATGTATGCCCCACAGTGTTTCAGACCTGTCCAAAGAACACAATTTTGAAAGGACATCTTGAAGTGCTTTGTTCTCCTTTTCTTTACTAGGATAAACATGAAGAAATTATTTCTGATGCTTTTCTTTGTAATAAGAAACAAACTTAGCAGAGACCACTGCCCTGAAAGCTGAAAGGATGTTCAACAAATCACTGAAAGTGGCACAAGATCACATTGCAAATGCTAGTTAAACCAACAGGAGCCTCACTCTGATAGACAACATAAATAGGCTTTGTATATCTATGCAAAGATGCTCAACTGACTTTGCAAAACCACCTAAAGTTCCTGAAGAAAGTTTCTAATCATTTGTAATGGTGCTGTATGCACTACAAGGGAAATTAGCTAGCTGTACATTTGGGTAAGATTAATAAGTCAGAAACAAGAATTTATTGAATAAGTATTCCAGAAAAATTATGAGAAATAAGGAATCATGGCTTTCATTCAAATCTTAATTTTCCCCTCCCTTATTTCCTACCTCAGAAAATCCAAGCCAAACTTCATAGTATCAAATATTCAGTATTGCCTTCTTCTCCAAATAGCTGTACTAAAATGCCCTCCAGACTTCAATCAACTGTCTCAACCTTATTAAGTTAGCAGTATTGAATCACAATTTTTATGTGCTTAAATCTTCGTATTTTTACTTAAATATAGTAGATATAACAACACAACATAATGTAAACATTCACATAGCCATTGGATTTCAGTAGAGTTTGTGCTCCTAGTGAGTCCTACCGTACAATTCAACTTGGTCAAATCAAAACCATCAGCAAACATTCTCCTGTTCTATAAACAGATGTTTCAGATATTTAAAGGAAAAATTACTTTAAGGAACATGGCAGAAAATGGAAGGGAGAAGAAAAACACATAGGAGGAATAAAAATGTCAGTATAGAGCAGTACTTTAAATAGAGCTGACTTATCAGAAACACACTACAAACGTCCACATATGTACAGCTGTTCAGGTTTGGAAGCAAAATTTTCTGAGACTTTGAGGCTCCTAAATGTCTTCTAGAGTGGTTTTGTATCAAAGCACTTTGATGCAAATTCACAGTTTTAATTCCATTTCAACTTTTCTAGCTTGTAAAATAATATTGCCATTTTAGATCATTGTCTTCCAGGCTTCACATTTCATTAACAAATTGGTGCAACATCTTTTTGATGAATGGGTTTGAAAGTTTAAATAAGCAGAGTTGCAATATCAGTGGATGACAAAACCAGCTGAAGTTTCAAAATCAAAAAAGCATCAATAATGATTCTGTCCAAATGCACAAGTAATATTAGTCCCAATCTTCTTCCCCCTTTCTGCTCTGCTTCCTCAAGAATTAGAATAGGAGATCCAGCTGACAAGAATTACTACCTTGACAGAATATTAAAATAGCCAATAAAGAAATCCTTTTCTTATCATTAGACTAAATCAACTATGACTGCAACCATGCTAAAAATACAAGTAAAACTGCTGTGTTTTAATAACATGATGCCTAACAGCTCACACTTAAATCAATTCTTATACAACCATAATAAACATAACATTAAATACTCTGAATTTTTTTACACTGTTTTCCTTCCCTGATGTTTTCATTTTACAAGGCAACATGAACCTGAGAGGAAGATGAACACTGTTCTCAAAGAAAATTGATCACACATAAAAGCACATACCTGACTTCCTCTATAGCCTCTGGACCCCTAAAATTGAAAATAGACATGGATGAAATTTGATGAATGAAATTTGAGCTTGAGAGGCAGGGTGCAATAGCTTGCGGTGCAGAGGCATACTGGGCTACAGTCCCTGCTGTAAAACATCCTACTGCCACACACAAGGGATTGACCCCTTTCCTATGAGGAAATAGAACAGCCTTCATTTTAATCCCTGTTCTCTAAAGTTTTACAGTTTCACCTAAGGCCAGTCTGGAGTTGGTGGTGGAAAAGTCACAGGCACATTGCTGAGTCAGCAAATGCCTTATCCATTTGTCCATGCTTGGGTTACACAAAGTAACGCTCAAAGAAAGTCAGCAAAAATTGTCTGCTACTCTTAAAGCTGGGTCTTTCCTTCCATCTGTGCTTCAAGATGACAGCACAAGGGTTTTTCCACAGTACAGAAAACAGGTTTGTGGGAAACAAAATTAGGACATGCTTCCAAGCAACATACTTGCCTTATTGCCTCTGGCACCTGGACATCCCCTGTCTCCTTGAGTCCCATTGAAACCAACAGGGCCTCTCTCCCCCTAAGAAGCAAAAGAGAAAATTCCATACAGTGATTGTTACTGATTTAGTCACCATATCAGATGAAAGCAGTTGGAATTATATCACCATTGACTGCACTAAGGACACAAATGGAAATCACTTGGAAATTTTCCTACTGGCCATAAGAGAACAGTCAATTAGTTTGAGGTGCACCCTCTGTTCTCACTACCAATTCCATGTTTTAGACTGCACTGCCAATTTCTGACTGAAATCCCTGTACTTGAAGGAAGGCTTTTTGGTGATCTGCTTTTTAACTGAATATTGAATGCTTTTCCTCTAGTCTCTGATCTCTGAGGACTTCTAGTCCAGGTTTGTTAGGATGGAAGCTCTAAAAAAAAAAACAAAAACAAAGCACCAAACACAAAACAAACAAACAAAAAAACAACATCCCATCCCAAAGACCAAAACCCTCAACACCCCTACCCCCACCACTCCCCCCCCAAAAAAAAACCAAAAAAAAATCAGAAAAGAAAGCAGCATCTCCCAGCAGATCCCCTTAAAATTGTTGTAAAAAATGTAAACAATGGCAAACAAAACTAGAACAAACACACTTGAGAGTTCCTGTACTACTATGAAAAGAGAAGACAAACTTGCAGAGCCTCAGTTCAGAACAGACTCTTTTCTCCTCTTTAAGGAAAGGTCTCCCTTTAAATTACTAAGAAAAGCAACATGGATCCCATTCTAGATTAAGCTGGGCAATGGTGCCACAGAACCACACCACAATATGAAAAAAAAGAGGTGTTTGAGAATTTTGGTCTGGCTGCATTGCCTGAGCTGAGTACTACACAACGATAAACCAAAGCTGTCCAGCATCATCTTGTCAACCCCCTTTACTTGTGGCATCTTCCATAGTCTGTTATCAGCAGTGCACTTTTCTGCTTGGTATTTATTACATTCAACTATTCTGGATGCTTCAAATTGCTATCTTGTGGCTGAAAAAACATTTTGCCTTTAGCTAAGGAGAAAGAAAGTTTCTGGAAGTGTGAGCATGACTCCTTTTCACCCTTCCACAGTAAAGGAAAACAAAGGGACCAGAAAATTCAGGGGAGGGGGAAAGACTTTTGTCCAGAAGATTATTCTGGATTCTTAGAAGGTCAAAAGTAGAAATGCAATTTCATACACAAAAACAAATTTAAAAATATTTTCACCCCTTCAGCACCTCAAAAAAGACAAGATTTAGAATCTTCTAAATTGAACTGCTGTGATAAAAAAATTGGGGCATCCAATCTCAATGTGCACAAAACGTTTCTTATTTTAAAAAACCCTTGGGGTTTTAATATTAATTCCTACTTATGTCATTCATATCTGTGAAAGGATGTGAAAATAGTTCTATTCCTGAGCAAGAGAAATATTTTAAGTCATTCTGGAAATTCCTTATATGGAATTTTATTATGTCGTTCAGCAAATCAGGTCACCTGAAAAAATAAATTATTTGGAAACTGCTCCAGTATTTATAGCCAGTGGTTTCCAAAGAAACTGTAGAACTACCCTCACAATGCATTTTCTTGATAATCCCAGATGACAATTACTCTTTTTCCACTATCAGATTTCTCCAAAGAGACAGCTGGCTTGCTCCAGGATGACTCAAAGGCAAATTGAGGCTGACCAGTCTACAGTGAGAAACGGCACGACTCCAATGTGGATTTTACAGTTCTGTACAGAGAGAAAACTGTGGCTGGTTCTTGGTTTGCAGGCTTCTCACCTGCAGCTAGGAGTAATATTCATGTCATGGGTGCAGTGTTACAAATGTAGCTCTGTGTTTACAGTGCTAAGGAAATTATGTCTGTCTTAGTCTGTGGGATTTTTGCTTGTTTGTTTCTAGACTGTAAAAAAGGCTGGGTTGAGCTTTGACTTATGCACATTAGGAACAGCACACTGCAAAGGATTTGCAAATCACCAAAACACACCACAAAATTTTGATTTGTTATCCAGTCATATAGCATCCACTCATGCTGACAAGGGAAGGCATGGCCTTTCCTATAAGCACTATCAGCACAGAAACTGGTACAGCCTGTCATGAAAAATGAGACTATGGGTTAGCCATAAATAGGCCACATAAGATGCTGTTGTGTGATTACCTTCAGATACATGTTGTTCAAACACATTTTAGGTTAACATCAATGAGTACTGAGTGAATAAGTAAGTGCAGACAGGTTCAGACACCAATGAACATCGTCTTAGCAGGAAGGAATAATGTTTACTTACAGTCCCACCTTCCTCACCAGGATGGCCAGGAGATCCTCTGTAGCCTGCACTTCCCTGAAAAACAAGAACTTAGAGAATAAGTAACTGTTCCCCACATATACTGGGTTCATCAGATTAATCTGCACATGGAGATAAGAAACATTTCCTGAAAATTATATCTGGTTACTTTGAGAAGGGCAGGCTCCATCAGCTACATTTACATAGACACTCTACACAGTTAGTCGTATGCACTTGATACGGCTGTGAAAACACCACCACACAACAGCCTTCAATATGAAATCTCAGTGTTATTTCAGGAAACTGCCTGATGGGTTAACAAAGCTCACAGGGATATCTGGTCAAAATAAGTATCTTCCTTAGTGATTTTTAAAAGGAAGCATTATACAGTAAAGAAATTTTAAAATTAAATTAAAAATATAAATGAAAACTTGTTAGGACAAAGATATCTCAATACCTTACAAAGGCTTCTAGAAATATTGTATTTGGTATTAACCTGTCTTAATTTGTCTTAAGTTATTAACAAATAACTGTCAGATAACTTTGCATTTGAAGTGATGCAAACCCTCATACCCTCAGGGCAAAAACCTGAACAGAAAAACTAGAACAAACAGAATTTCTAGGAATGAAAATAAAGAAAACTGAGACATTAATTTGTACTGCAGAAACACACTTTTACAAATGTAGACTGTACAACCCAGGCACCATGAATCTGCCTGGAAAAATAACTTTGCCTACATTTCTGAACATTATTTTGTCTAAGCAGATTATTCTTGACATTTTAGTAAAACAGAAAGGTGTAAGAAAAGCAACAGTAATGGAAGAAATCAGTAAATTGGTGTATTAAGTATCAGAAGACTATACTTTTGCTATGAGATAACCAAAAAAAATCACCTAACTACAACAGCATAACTGAAGACTGTGAACTACAGATACCATTTACTTAGCATGTTACTAGAGTAAGTAGCAATAATGAATTGTAGTTGAATGGAGATTACATATAATAAAATCCTTAATAATGAAATCCACTAGCATGCTGTAGAAGGGATGATACCTGTAATATTCAAAAGCCTTAAAAGGCAATATAAAGTCTTAAAGGGAATAATGTAAATTGCACTACTCCATCAGAAGAAATTTTTAGAAGAGGGTATTTGGAATAATGCAGAGGCACAAAAGGAACAGGCTCACACCTAGTGAAGAAGGATTCTTTTCTACTCTCAGCTTGTCAGATGGAAGTTTCTCATTCACAATAGCTAACAAGCTTCTCAGTTAAATCAGACAATTTTTCATGCCCCTCTCCATTTTCTGATGAATTGGAAGAGTGCTTAATCATGTTTATAGGTATGGATGATTTTCATTACAAAAATACTTTTGCAACAGTAACATGCAGCAGAGAAATGATCACATCTCCTGTCACTCCTTCACCTGTCCTAACATGGGCACATGCATGCAGGCTCTGAATTAATACAAAAAAATGAAAACATTTTGAAAAGAGAAAAAGCAATTCTTAATTAATGCTTATCTTAGCTTTCCAACCTTCCTTCCAGGACTTCCCTGGCCACCACGATCACCATTTTCTCCAAGGCATTTACAAACAACCTTACAGCACTTTCTTTCTGCAACAGTATCCTGAAAAATGACAAGAAACATTTAATTTATGTATATTATCATAAAATAAAGACTGATTTCCCCCCTTATTGTTTATATCACAAAAGAACTTACAAGATTTCTCTGCAAGATGTTTGCAATCTCTGCAAACCCAACACTCAGAGGTTCGTTGCATTCAAACCCTCTGCCAAACTCTACTTCCTGAAGTTCAGTCAAGTTTTGCATATTGGCCAGGCCAACTAACAGAAGTGCATCAAGACCTTCAATGTAAGCATAAATTTCAATTAGTGAATGCCTGAACTATATTGCTTAACCAGCAACATAACTGTGAATAACAGCAGTTCTAGATGACTTACATTTCATGGCTTTAGCACCATATGTTAAAAGAAATCAAGCTATTGAGAACAATAGTTGAGAAAAATCCAGATCAGTCATTTACCAATTAACTTCTCTCCTCAGTTGTCAGACCAGGCTGCTACTCAGTGCCCAGAGGTGTTTCTGCCCCTGCAGAAATCAGAGTTGGGCCTAACCTCTGGTGCCGCACTTATCAGTGAGAGGGGCTGTCCTGAATTGCCCCAGCTGTGGGAGGAGCTGGACTGAGGAAGCCAGAACCACCCCAGGCCCTGTGCAGCTCTAGGCATGTTTCTGTCATAATCTGCCAAACAGTGACAAGTCATTGTGTTCACTGGTTCACATGGAGAAGCAAAAACTCTCCCCATGACTCCTGAGGAATGCCATTAGGAGAGTGGAGAGAGAGTGTTGTGTGGAAAAGTTGCAGTTGGGGAGCAATACATTGGGCCCTCAGAAGTAGGAGGCTGGAGCATCAATGCAGTACTGTAATACCTTTAAACCGAAGGGAGTCAGCTGCTCTTCTGAGATCTTCCAGCGAATCATCCAGCCCATCTGAAAATACTAACAGAACCTGTCAGGAAAGGGAGTAATGTCAAGTCAATTGAGAGGAGAATAAAAGCCAAGTCATTGTAAAAAGTAGTTTGCATTGGAACCTGGCTATGAGGTGGTTAAATTGCACTATACTGTCATAGGCCTGAAATGCCCTGGAAAAAGTGCTGAGGAACAAGGAGAACAAAATACAAAAGCCTCTCTTCCCTGACAGTTCTCCCATTTGAGGGATTTGCCTTGCTGACCAGTCCACAGAATTGCTATTAATTGTATCTGTCATTTTAGTATACTAGGTGGAAGGCAAATTCTACTGCGACTTGTCCGCTGAAGAGCTCTCTCTGATGTCAGAAGAGTTCCCCTGTATGTGGATAAGGAGAACTTAGAGCAAACAAAAATTGCCTTTTCTGCAAGAGCAGCTCCAGTCAGCTGTCAACTGAGCCACACCAGGAAGCACATCCTCCCTGGGCCTGAACCTCCCTCCCCACAAACGTTTATGTCCCTTGCTCATTCTACATAGGCAGTGCATCACCTTGCTCCACCCTCTGCCCTATTTTTTCTTAAGACATAAGGCTTAGCTCACATAAGGATGCTAATCCTGCCTCTTTGTTTTGGATACATTCCCACCTTTTCAGGCCGAAGAGCTATAGTTAAGCTCCATCCATGGCTGAGGATAGGACATTTACAGTTCCCCTTCAAGCTACCCATCTCTTCCCTCACCTTCTGCCTCCAAACCAGCAGAAGATTCCTTAGGTTCCACTCATCCATTGGATTAGTTTCCCAGAAAAAGGCTGCACAGGTAAACTGTCACTTGTTCCCAACGGTAAGAACTTTAGATCCTCCTAAACTCTCTCACCAACAAGTGGACAAGCACAGTTAGAGCTCCTTCCCTCCCATCCTTTTTATTTTACATTCCCTATTTACATTCCCACACTTTACAGCAGTGTGAACTCTGCTATTTCTGTTAAGGCAAAGAGACAGTGAGTGCCACACCAAACATCCCATTTCTGTGCTAAAGCAGCAAGGAGATCAGCATTTAGGAATGGCAGAGTTAGCTGGTTTTGGTGATGGAAAGTTCCCAAACATACAAGATGGAGGCACCAGTACTACATTTGCTCAAGCAGAGAGTGAACCATGGATGAACCATGGATGGGTGAATACATCACAGACTTTTAGAAACAACACTGTAAGCCTGGGCTTGAAACTTTATTTCCATGACCTTTTCATTTTAAAAACATGGGGGAGGCAGAATGTGGGGTTTGAGCAGGCCCATTACATAAGTTTACAAAGCTTTAATTTATATAAAGTTCTTGTTTGAACACATCTGAGTCCTGCTTGAGTCAAAAATGCTCAAATTGGGTCAAACTTTTGCAGAAAAGCAAACAAACAAATAATAAAGAAATGCAAACAGCAAAGAATCACTATCCCTGATGATGATAATAACTAACAAACTTTATAGAACAAGCATGTTATTGCTTAGAATCCTAGGGAGATTAAATTGTGATTTCATGTGCATTCTAAAGTCTTCTCTTTTCAGTTTGCACACAAACATTACCAGAAAGGGACATTAATCCACTGGTGAAGTGCTGACATATGCAGCATATTTATTACCAGTAATAATACATAAGCAGATAGAAGAAGCCTTTCTTAACTCTAATCTTCAACAGGGACCTAACAGTACCTGGCAAGCAGGAGAAAGGAAGCACTGTTTTTATTGGTAGGTCAAACAAGTTCTCTCTACTGAGGTCCAAAAGAAGCAAAATTGTATGTGGTCATGTTTCACATTCAGAAAAATAAAAGGACCCAAAAAAAGAGTATTAAATATGCACCAAATTACAATCTAAGTTGGTAAGCTATACCTATGCTAATGCTGTAAAACATAGAATGCCAACTTCCATCTGAAAGCAGGGGAATTTGTGCAATATGCCTTTCTCATCAGATTAAAATTAACATCTTATTTAAGTTAAAATAAGGTTCATAGAAAAAACCTCTTACATACAAGGGCTAACCTGTCTTTTCTCAGCAGGAAAGTCTTCCTGCAAAGAGACCTTCTCAAATCATAATATTCAAACAACTACAACAGGAGATACTCAATGCTTTTCTGAGTTTATTAAGACTAAACTGTCCAGGCAATGGCCCTGAAAGATTCCAATGAGATCTAACTTTCACCTAAGTGGAAAGTTTCCGAATCCATTTCAGAAGGTATTAGATCAAGCCTCATGCTTCTCCCTTCACCTCACTCAATTGCAGATTAATTTACTGTCTATGTGTCAGATGTTCCTGATCATTAGTTATCCATAACTGGAAGTCAGCTTTGTTTCAGGAAATGATTTGACAAGTTAACTACACAAATACACTTCTGTAAACACATTTCTTGCATTGTGTTTTCTGTGACTTCTGCTTTGAGCTGCCACTCTGGAGAGAGATTCTGGATCAGGATTTAGAGTTTCTCAAATATAACTGTTTCCACTGCTCAAAGTACAAAGACATCCCATGATAGATACAAGGATTTTGGTTTGGATACTCATGATCATATGCATTAACCCAAATGCTCTGGGTACCATCTCACTGCAGGAGTGCCTAGGGAATCAGGACATGCACTTCCATATCCAATCAGAATATGCAGTTCTGTCAGGGTGAAGGAACAAACAGGAGGTTCTATATACACATAAGGAAACACTTTTTTACTCTGAGAGTGACTAAGCACTGGCTCAGGTTGCCTAGAGAGGCTGTGGGGCCTCCATTCTTGGAGATACTCAAAAGCCATCTGGACAAAGTTGTGTGCAACCTGCTCTAGCTGACTGTCCTTGGGCAGGGGTGTTGGACAAGGTGACCTCAAGAGGTCCCTGCCAACCTCAACCATCCTGTGATTCTGTTTATTGGATTCACCAATTCCTGAACTACCTTTTTGTCTCCCTGGAGTAGTCAGCACCAGGGGGTGTAAAATATGAAACTGCTAGTTTTCCCAACACACACATTCACACCATTAAGTTACCTTAACTTTAGCAGAGGTCACACTAAAGAACTTCTCCTCAAGTGCCTGTAAGAACTCTGCATTCAGGTAGGTGTCCACAGTAGCCTGTGCATCTAAGAACTTTTGGATGACCTCTTCATTATAATCTTCAAAATCAGAGTTAAAGATGAACTGTTTGGACTCTTCCAGTACTTGGAACTTGAATCTCATGTTGACTGGAGATCCAGCACTGCAGCTGGCATTTGGCAGCGATTTCATCTGGAGTAAAAGCTTGGGGAGGAATGCTTGCAATTTTTGTTTGAGAAGCACTGTGGATGCTGGCTGCATGTGCCTTGAAATATCAATTGCTATAGAAAGATCTATGTTGCAATCTGAAAAAAGCAAAAGAAACAAGAAGCTATAAACATACACTAACTGTCATGTTGTCTTTTGTCAGAATCACAGAGATGGAACAAAATTCAATATGATAGATTTCAAGTGAGAAGGCAGAATCAGTGAGATAGGTTTTCTGTAAACGTAAAATACCACCAGCCCACCAGTTTCAGTGGAGCTACATGAACTTGCAGATATTAAGGACAAAATCACTGGACATACCCTAACAGGTCACTGTTCTCCAGCTGACAAATGTCCTCAAAGGGTGTCATCTTGGCAAATGTTTCTGTGGTCTTTACTACCAACTGAGAATGTGCAACACATACTCAAATTTCCATGGGAAGCTTGATGCCTGACTGTGATTTATCACTTTGTCACTCAACCAGTTGATATATACAAATGTAGAACAGGCAAAAAAACCCAAACACCCTAATGTGAGAGGAAAAGGCAGCATTGCCTACATGCAATATCATATATCTACTATGAGTAACAGCTGCTGTAAGGTGAGGGCTACCTCAGTTGTGGAATTGCTTGCAGAACTCCTAATGAGAACAGCAAATACTGCAGTGTGGTTAATTCTTCCTCCCTCCCCAATTATCTTGCCCTCATCAAGCAGCTAATCCATTTGGCTTATTTCTTCCATAACTCAATTCTTCATGTGTTATGCTGAACATTATTCTGCACTCCTAGGTGCATTATCATCTATTGTTGAACCTCTGCAAGGAAGTCAGAGGCATGTAATTTTGTCTGTTAAACAGCACTCTCCCTAATTTTGCTCCTTCTCCACCCATTGACTCTGAGACACTTATCAAACACAAGGCTGCTTTCCATGTTTGCTAGTTTGGGCTAGTTACCATAGACCATATAAGCATTATTAGAGTTTTTTCAGTTTGCCCTCACTTATGAAATAGATTAACATATTCAGCTCTTTAACCAAATAAATCTATAAATAATTTCACCTAAGAGAGGCCAGTGTTTCAGTATTTTCACTTGCAGTGCAAACTGTCCCTTAGAGAGTATGCTTCACTGGTAAGCAGCACAAAAATCTTTAAATGTAAAAGGTCATGGGGCTACTAAATCCAATACCCAGGCCTCAGAGCAATATTAGAAAGGCAAACTATACAGCTCCTCTCTTTAGTCCACAAGAAAAAAATTGCTTTAAAAGGTTAAATATATCCATACCCACATATATGCCTACACTTCCCCCCCTCAATCATGCCCCTTAGCCAGGTTGAAAGGTAACATACCTGACTAGGATTCACAGAACACCTGTGACACAAAGGCCATCATCAATCAGTTCAGGGGGCAGCACTTTTCTAGTTGTGAGGGATGTTTCTGATTAAACATTTCCATTAACATTAAAATCTGTTGGATTTTCTTCTGCTATGTACTCACGTTCAGCACACACAGTCAATTTTCACTATGAGATTTTTCTGAGATCTTTTTAAACAGGTCATTTAAACAGATTCTGTGATTTTGATGGACTGTGAAAGGTAGCAATGGACTCAGCAGTTTAGCCCTGACAATTGGTAAGCCATGCTGCCTAGCTCTTAAAACATTCCCAGCCAACTCCACAGTGTACCAGCAATAATTCCAAACAGCAGTAAAACAGTCACTTCTGTGCTATTATGTGGTGCACAAGAATGTGTAAAACAGCTTCTAGTACGTACTCTATACTCTTTTAAAAACCTGTCTTTATATGCAGGAGTAAACACCTCTGTGTAGCTAATCTCTTTTTCTAATCACCTGTTCTCTCACACACCCACACATTGTAAAACTGCCTGTCTTGCTGTTGCAAAGGTATCTTTTTCTCCTATTGACTTTCCAAACCTTGAATGCAGTTGTTTATATTTTAAAAATCTGGTAGCTTAAGAGAAGTTGACTAAAGAAAGGGAAAATGATAAATATATTACATGCACGCATCAGTGATACTAAAATCAACACGTTTTCCTTAACTTCTCTCTCTCTAAATAAACAAATGTGCCTGTATATTTACTGCTGTATCTCCCGATAAATCTCCCTGTTCTCTGGCCTAGAAACACCAGGAGGAGCTAGTGCATCAGCTCCATGGCAATGCACTCCCACAACAGTCCCCCTCTGCGTTCAGGAGCCGGTGATACCTTTTCAGCTGGAGGTTTGCTCAGCTCTTGATGATAAAGAGAGGAGGTGAGCGTGCAGAGTTCACAGTGAAAAAGGCCCAGCTGACCTCTCCAAAAGCCATCTGAGCATATGTAATTCACACAGAGAGTAGCTTCTGGCTTCAGGAGGGAAGGTTCAGCTATTCACGCTGGCCCCCAACACCCCAGCAAACACCAGCCAGTATTGCTGAGTTTAAGATCTCACAAGCTCAGGGTGCAAGAGGGGCAGTTACCTATTTGTTCAGCTGTTTTTACAAAAAGCCTTAGACAAGCAGTGTGGTCATCCTGGTGCTCCTTTCACACTGTAAGGTTCTGGTCACTAGGGAGAGCTCACCAACCTGGAGAGCTGGTTGGGATCAGTTTTATGGCATAACAGAACAAAGAGCATGTAAACACATGTAAAACATCACCTATTTGGTGAAAACACAGGGAAGACAACAAGGAGCTTTAAAGGACAGTTATAGTCCCTGTAAGAAAGGGCACAGAAAGAACTGCTCCAGCACTGTCTCTTCCTGCTATCCCCAGTCAATGCCATCCACTTACAGCACAGTAGGCCCCCCTCACCTTCAGTGGAAGAAGGGTCTAGGGCTCAATTTTCAGCTTTGTCACTCACTACATTTATTTTGCTACTGAAGCTCACCTACAGCGTTACCTTACTTCATAACTGGCATGAATATGTAATTTTAAAGAGCAATCATGGGTGTTTTCTGCTTCAGTCTTCCCAACTGACAAAGTGACTGATACTGCAGCATCAAGTTGGAACAAACTCACATACAAAACCAGCACCTGACAGCTGATACAAGTTGCTAGGTTAATCAAAGGCAATACTGAACCTTTATTTCTGGGGGGCTGGGAGCCTCTCAAGCTGTGTGGCATCCAAGCTACTGTTGCCACCATGATGTAGTGAGTGCTATCACTTTCTGTTTCTTAAATAGGGAAAGATTTTGGGTAGCATCTCAGCATTACTGTGGATTTGCTGCTCACACCTCGCCAATAGCATCCCACATATCCAAGGATGGATTTTCTCACACCCTCCTCTCCACAGTGCCTCTGTGAGACTTAAGTTTTGTCAACACTTGCTGCTGACAGTTCCAATGAAGCAGCATGGTCAGCTGTAAACAACAACTTCAGGTTTTTTGGAAGGCTCTTTTAAAAATATCACTGAACTGTCTGTTTCTCTCTTTTGATTAGGATACCTCAGGCATAGCTGCTCTGACTTTTTAGACACTGAGGAGCTACGACTATGAATACTAGATGTGAAGCAGTGTCTTACCTCAGAAGCTGTTTATTAGAGCAAAGACTGCAATGGTTCTTGACTGAAGCAAGGTGCAAGCCTAGAAAGTTGCAAGACTTAGTAACCTGAGCAGTATTCTTTGGTAACACAGTTGTATTGGTGTCCAACTACTTCAGGTTCTTTAATCAGAGACTGCCAGTTTGCCATTGTACACCCAACAAAACATGTATGTTACTTACCCTGGATAGGAAGGTGTTTGGATTCATGGATCTGATTGACAATGCTCCTCTCAATGGTTTTCAGTGCATCAAGATGTGAACAATCTCCTTGCATCAATAGCTAATAAAAGCAGCTTAGAGAAATTTATAATCCCTATGCCAATTGCGAAGACCTGGAACCCATCACTTGTCCAAGCTGCATCTTCCACCCTGTCAGCAGAGTACCCAGCTGTAATTACTAGAAGGTTCCATGGTACTCCTTGGCTCGTGGCCTCCACTGGCAGGCTGAAAGGGGCTCTGGACAAGTCTCAGCCCTTTGCCAATGAGTGTGGAAGACTACAATTGCTCAGTTCTGTTGATCTCTTCCTTTGTCATGGTGTCAGTATAGAACTCATTAAGAGAAAGTCTTTTTGAGACTGTTGGCTGTACTTTACTACTTCAACGTGTACTTTGTCCCTAGAAATAATAAAGCTGCCCACTACTTCCATCTGAAGGTCTTCATGGCAGCAAAGTTACTTTTTTATATGCTTTCTGATCCATCTATCAGGAATACCAGATCTGTTACTTGAATGCTGCAAACTTCAGGAAAAATCAGAGCACAAAACAAGTAAGGGGCGGGGGGAGGGGGGAGCAACCAACTAGTGAGGGACATAAATGTTTCAGTGTTTAACCTTTTCCTGTTTCTCTGCAGTGTAAACCTTTAGTCACAGAAGCTGTTCACAGCAAGGCCAACCCATCCTTTAAGATGAAGGAAGCTGGATTTAAATTAGATATTAGGAAGACATTCTGCCCTGTGAGGGTGGTAAGGCACTGGAACGGGTTGCCCAGAGCAGCTGTGGCTGCCCCTTCCCTGGCATTTTTTGAGGCCAGGCTGGGTGGGGCTTTGGCTAATCTGGTCTAGTGGAGGGTGTCCCTGCCCATGGGAGGGGGGTGGAACTAGAAGATCACTGAAGTGCCTTCCAACTCAACCCAGTCTATGATTCTATGAAGTTGTACTAGAGGAGACTCTCACCTTTCCTTCTTCCTCAAAGTATCCAGCGTCAGATGAGACAAAGAGTACCCTCACATCTTCTAACAACCATTCTGCATCCATGACATTGTTTCTAGATCCAGATGACCACTACAACCTGCAGAGTACCCTAGCTGAGCCAGCTTCCAGCTCCATCCACAAAAGTTTTCCTGCATAAACTTCATGGCACTTAGAGTCGTTGATGAACCTGTATTGAATGCAATGGTGTGCTGAATGTGGTCAAGCACCTCTTTATTTTCATGTGAGTACAGCAAAAATTCCACCTGTCCTATGCCACTAAACTGCACTAGGGCTGCCCTATACTTAAGTCCAACATGTAGCTGACTATTTGGAACATTAAATGGTTTTATTTTCCCAAAAGTTGAAGGGCTCATGTTCTCAGTGGAGTTGTGGTGGATTGAGCTTGGTTGGATGCCAGGTGTTCACCACACCACTATATCACTCAGCAAGACAGAGAGAGGACAAAGTAAGATAGGAAAAAACCTGTTGGTCAAAATAAAGCCAGTTCAATAAAGCACAGGTGATGCACAGAAGCAAAGGAAATGGAAAGATTTATTCTCTACTTCCCATTAGCAGGTAATGCCTGTCCATTTTCTGGGAAGCAGGGGTTCAGTACACACAGCAGTTATTGTGAAAGACAAGCACCATATATAACAAATGCCCCCACCTCCTCCTTTCCCTTAGCTTTTAATGCTGAGCAGACACCATATGGTACGGACATCCCTTTGTTCAGCTTCTGTCAGTTGTCCTAGTTGTGTCCCCTCCCAAGATCTTGCCCACACCTTGTGTGCTGGTGATGGGGGAGAATGTTGGAGAGACAGTGCTGATGAGGTAGGACCCAAAACCCTGGTGTGTTACCAGCTCTTTGCTCACTACCAATACACACCACAGCACTGTGAGGGTTGCCATGGGGAAAAGTAACTCCATCTCAGCCAGACCCAATACAGGAATCAACAAGGAAAACGACATCAGCATATTGTTTCACAAATACCAAAGAGACAGAGGAAAAAAGTGACAGGTGAGTTGTCAAAGGAATGCTGTCAACCTACACCCAGATCTGCCTTTGAATGTAAGCTAAATTAAAGTGACAACCTTTTAATTGGTCTCCACAATTTTAAGTTTAGACTGAAGTTTTAAGTCTACAGCTTACCATTAAACATGCTGTATAATTGCTATAATTCTATATTTTGACAAATTAAAGAAGTCTAGTGGAATTAACTGCCCTGGTTTCAGCTGAAATAGATTTCATTTTCTTCATAGTAGTTGGTATAAATGCTGTGGTTTGGATTTAGGATGAGAATAATGTTGATAGCACACTGATATTTTGGTTGTTGCTAGGCAATGTTCACACCAAGTCAAGGACTTGGCTTCTCATACTGCCCTGTCAGAGAGGAGGCTGAGGGTGCACAAAAAGCTGGCAGGGGTCACAGCCAGGACAGGTGACCCAAAGTAGCCAAAGGGATATTCCATGTCATGTGACACTGTGCTTGGTGTCATATGTCACTTGGGGAAAGCTGGCATGGGGCACAACTACAGCTTGGGAACTAGCTGTGTGTCAGTTAGCAAGTGGTGAGCAATTGTGCTGTGCATCACTTATTTTGTATATCCCTTTATCATTATTATTGCTATTCCTTACCTTTCCTGTCCTATTAAACTGTCTTCATCTCAACCCGTAAGTTTCACCTTTTCCTGCCCCTCCTTCCTCCCCCAATTCTCCCCCAATGGGGGGTGAGGAAACAGTGTTTGGTTGGTTTAGCTGCCTGCTGGGTTAAACCACAACACTAACCCTGAAAAAACCAAAAAACCAAAAAAACAAATCTTAAGAAAAATGTCTTGAGAAACTCTTTACCTGACAGTAGATAAAGAAAAGTTTCATCTCTCCACCTCATCTTCTACTTCTGACTGTGGGAGTGAGATTGCATGCTTTACCATTCCATTCCTCTGATACTCCATTAACCAAAGTCTTCTACATCACTACTGGTATCCAGGCTGCATCTAAGAACTGGACCCATTTCAGCACTTCAGAATACATCTACCTTCAAAATAACCCCATGAGGAGTTGCTCCAAAGCAAATAGTCCCCATGATACCAGAGGAGACACCAGAACACAAACAAAGCGATTCCATCTTCACTTACAGTCAGTAAAGAGAATTCTGCATATCTGTAGGGCACATCAGGTGCAAGAGAAATGAAATTGGCCCTAAATGCATCCTTCAGTGCAACAGTTTATGATGGAGAAAGGAGTTAAAGACAAGTGCCTAACTACTAATAGTCCCTAATGCCTCACTTCATTGAGAAAAACTACTGAAGGTATCTACACTGAACTCTGCAAAGCCAGAAAAAGTTTCCTTTTAAAATCATAACTACATTACATTTTAAACACCTGCCATCGATTTAAATGCCAATCTTTTGTTCTGACTTGTTTTGCTACCACACCTCTTAATCCTCCCACTTTCAGCAACCATCAATAGCAGCCCTTAAAGAAATGGGGGGAATGCATTTTCTGTGAACTGCTAGTCAGCAAATGGATTGAAGGGGAAAAGCATAGCTTAATCAAGAAATAATTCTCTGTTCAACTGTTCAATGACATTAAAGCAAAATGTTTTCTAAAAAAGGCTTCACCCACTCTATTGAGATGAAATTGGATGTACTTCATAGAATCTAACTCTGATATTCTTTGGAATACATTAATACAGAGAATATCCAGCTCAAGCTTAGCTTCCTACTTTAACAATTAAACCTCACTGAAATGACACTAAAATGTGTTTGAAAGAACTGGTACATCATCCTGAACAGCAGCCTAACTCAAAATTAGCCCCACTATTTCAAATCATGTTACATGACAGTTACAGTGATGCAAACAACATCGAAACCAGGACCATTTTTCAGGACCCTGTTTTCACAATTACACTGTATGAGCAACTGAAATGGCACAAGTACAACTTCTTACCTTCTGACTTTCAACTCAAACCAAAAGTCTCCCAAAAGTCCTGTAGAGAGATCTTGAAGGTCATGAAAACCATCAGCACTATACAGATATTTACCAAAAGCTTTGCTGGCTGTTTGCTGAAGCTTGGCTGTATTCTGCACACCAGTTCCAACATAGAGGGCGATGCCTCTGTTTCTCAGTGTCCTGGCAGACAATTCAACTCCATCACTGGATTCTCCACCAATAATTAGAATGGCTACCTGTGGGACATGACCCTTACCTCTGCTACCAGCAGGTCTGGGGAAATTCACAGAGCTGACAAAATCCAGAGGTTTTCCCATGTAAGTTTCTCCACACTTACATGTGGCAAGTTCTCAATCTGTTCCAAAACATCACTTTTCAATAAATACAGATTCAGCAAGAATTCTGGGTAAATCTCATCACTGCATTGCATTAGCTCAACTCAGATCACACCAAGGCCAAGATAAGGACTTGAAACCACAGTGAAGTTCTTCACCTTCTGAAAGTTTTCCTGGCCAATACACGTTGAAGTTTCCACTAAAAAGAAAATATCTGCCCATGTGGCTTTTCTGAAAGCTATCCAAGCAGGACCACATAGAAGAATGAACTACTACAGCATTTTCTCCAGCTTTGTTCATAAGCAAGAAAGAACTGACATGTACCTGAAATATATTACAACTTCGTTGTATTTTTCTGCCTTCCCCTTCCATGCCACACCTTCCTGCCTCTCAGCATTATTTGGAATATTTAAAGGTAGGCAGGCACTCAAAATTTATCACAGCTATTTAAGGTGGCATTATTGAAAGCTAGTTAAGGTTATATTGAAGATGCAAGAAGTTAAAACCTGTATTTTAGCAACACAATGCAATTAATGTTCTTCATCTATGAGTAGAAAAAATAATGCTGGGAGGAAAACAGCTCTGTGAGGACGTATCAGGGGCAATCTGGGTGACTGGTTCAGTTACTGTATACTATGCTAGAGCAGGTATCTGTAGAATACCACCAGAGAGTTCCTGCAAAGAAGCAAAACCTTCCACTTCAGAGACATCTTTATCAGCTGGCTCACTAGCTATTCTTTGAAGCTCAGACTAAAGAGACCCTTTAACACTTATGGCATACAATGTGACATCAGCATCCTTGATTGCTGTGACCGGATTTTGAACTATCTTCAACTTGTCTATGTGTTATCACCACAGAGAGACCCTTCCTCTTTTTGGCTACCCATACTTGCTACAAAGTGATTCTCTAGCATAAACTGGATGCTCTGCCCAGTTTTGGTGTCCCCTCTGTTGTAACATAGTTTCTGTACTTTTTGTAAGATACTGTTCTTGTTATAGTAAGTGTTCAACAAGAATTTGGTGTAGGGCACATCCCTGTACTGAACCATACTAACACATTTTGACTTGACCAATATCAAAACTATTGCCCATTGCATGCAAGAAGTCTTGCATGATCTTGAAGTTCTTTATCTCTGTGCTCCAGGATCCATCTACCAGGAAAACAGTATCTGCCACCAAAGCTTTCCTGCAGCCTGAAAAAAACATTTTGTAACTTTCCTGTTTTCCTACAGAATGTATAAACTAATGGAAGAGTAATTTTTCCTCCTGATTGCTTTTCAGAATCCAAGGCCTACTGGTCTTTTGCAGAAAACCCCTTCCATTTATCCTGGTAGCCTGGTAAATTCTCATCACCCACTAGTACCTTTTTGGCTGTTCATCATACAGAGGGTCAAAGGCTCCATCCTTCTACAACACCATTCATACACAAAGGAAAGACATTGACATTCACAGCAACACAAACTCCTATGTAGTAAAGGCATATGGTAAGTGAGGTACACACTTCTGTATATGAACCACAACCCTTAGAGAATGCATTGATTTGCTGTCAAGCAAAAAAGTTACTCATACCCTTTGAGCTCTATTCTGCAAGTATACATTTCTATTTGTTACCTGGAGGGGAGGGAAATAAACTCACATGAACTTAAACAGGACTAACTACATTTACTCATGTGTTTCCATGCCTTTCAGAAGCATAAGACATTATTAGGGCAGAGATGAAACAGTTATTGCCACAAACCAACTCATGCAGAAAATGTTCTGCAACTGGGTAGACCTCCACCTCAAGCAGATACTCCAGAAGACCTGACTACCAAAATAAAATGCTAAATCCTGTGACTTACCTTTCTCTACACAGTCTTACAATTGTAATAGCTTTTCATTGCTTTTAAAAATACAAAACCTCAGCACTTATGAAAAAACCCAAATTTTAATGATCTGATGCATTTAGTTTTGCATTTTTTAAGGACAACTCTGCTAACTTAGGTTTAAATATACAGTTCATAAAACCATTTCATGTTACCTCCCAGTTATACAAAGAATAAACTGCCATCAATTCTCATCTCTCTGTCATTGGGTATAAGTGGAAAAAAAAAAATTTGCTATCAACTTGAAGAGTAATTTCTTTAGTGTATTACCAGCCTGCTGTGCTTCTACAGAGCAGAGGATAGAAACAAAGAGAAGTAGTAGTAGTGGTTTCCAGTCATCCATTTTGAAAAACTCCCTAGAAAAAAAAAACAAACAGACATTAAGAAATACAGGGCATAATTTCCTCAGAAAGAGAGTTTTAATGGGGAAGGAATTGGGAAGTGCATTTTATTAACAACACAGGGGCTTTCTAGCAGTATGCAATTTAAAGCAGTGCTTTAAATTCCTAATTTTTTCCCTCAGCCTTTAACATACAGGCTTTGAACACAGAGCTGTTAGAGTCCGATACTGATGTACCGTATGTAACCAAAATTAACTATTCACTGCTCTGCTCTCACACAATCATGCTTTGTACTGATTCAAACAGCTATATTTACCACAATCCAAAACCAAACTGAAAGCAAGCTATTCACAATGTAAGATCAATGGGAGTTATGCTTCTGAGATTACCCTCTAGTCTTGAAATTCCCCACCCACACATCTATTTAAGAGGAAAAATTGGTGGTGGTATCTATATACACTAGGCATTGACAGGAAAAGGTATTTTTTTTACAAATGTCAGTTGGCCAGTAATGAAGACACTTGCCATGTAAAAGTACCATGTCTCAATGCTATGGGAAAGAGGAATGAAAATTTCTCAGCAAGAAAGTACAAAATTAAGCCACGTTGAACTTTAGCATGCTAAACAAGAAAGAAAAAAACAGCTCTCAGTATAGAGGGAGAGGTTATCTAAGTGATAGCTACAGCAACAGATTAGTCTTTTCAGTATCTTCAAAGTACATGCTGGGGGCAGGGTATCTACCTATGTGTGCAGATCATTATTTCTGTCACTTCTGTTTGATAGCCTTCCCTGCACCACTCATCACAAAAAAAGTCTCAGTGATCAGAACAAAAGTTCATCTTGCCCAATTGGTTTATATTTGTCAATGGCCATTGGCTTAAGAGCATAAAAGGAAAGTTAAAGAATCTAAGTATCTTCTCTCGTCTCCACAGACTTGTCAGTTTTCCAGGTTGCATTTGGGTAAAGACTATACTTCTATAAATTCTTCCAATCTCTTGAAACCAGCTATACTTTCATATTAAAATCACAAACCAATTAAATTGCTTATGTTGTAAACATCATTTATATTCTATTGAAAAAGCAAGCCAAGTATCTGTGAAAACACAAGCTGATTATCAAACACTGCTGTTAACAGATCATAACACTGTTTTTTAAACTAGATCTCAGATCTGCAGAGGCAGTTTAGTGGAAAGGCTACAGCTTGTCTAACACAGCACAGGGTCCAGTTCCAAGTTCTTAGGGTAACAGTATGTAATATTACCCTAGGTCTTGTAAAAAACAAAAAGTAATGAATAGAAATCATCTGCCTGACTATATTGTGCCTTCAGGCAATAGCAAAGCTTCATTTCCAAGTATCACCACACCAAGCCCCGCTGTAGCGCTTGAAGCGTTCTTTGGAAGTTTCTCCTGTGGAGAAAGAAGTGCCACATTTCCTATATTTTAAGACAATTTTCACACATGAGCACTCTTTTCTGCAGTGACACAGAGATTCCAGTTGTAACCAAGGTCCCTATGCAGCAAAACGGGTTCCAGGTGCTATGTAGTCCTTAGAAAGAGGTGAAGGCAATGCTGTCAAAAACCTTGATGCCTCTGCACATAGCAGTTTACTAATCACTTCTAATGTAAGGGAAACTGTGGTGTGTCATATATGAAACCCTAGCAAATAAAAACATTTTGCAATCATTTTATCTGGCATCTTCACAATTGTCTTGGACCCAATTAATTTTTCTGTATATATCATTGATAGTTACTGAACCTCTTAAAGAGTTCTCTTTGATCACCTTGATTCCCAGTTATCCATTTTCACTACCATGCCTCATGACATCAGCCTCCTCTTTAGATTTTAATAAGCAAAAAGTTTATACTGTGACATAATCAAATATATTACTGATATCCAAAATAAAAGTAATCATGATTGGCAACTTTCATTACCATATTGCACAGTACCTACTTTGATAGCACAGTTACTGCACCAGAGGGGCAGTAAGCACATAGATCTCCAGATGCAGCTGGAAACATACATACTCAAAGGAAGGCAGGTAACTAAAATGCTGCTGGTATTGCCCAAGCCTCTAGTTATACTGGTGGAGATTTTTTTTGAGCAAAACAATGAGTGTGTGAAGAAGTCAAGGGCAGCAATATCACTGTGCTTCCAGGGTGTATTTGGTCATCCATGGTCAGATGAGCAAAATACAGATTACAGTTACTTTTTTAGCAAAGAGCTGGACTTTCCCCAGTAATGTAAACATCCCAATTTCATATCAAAGCCTGGCTCTTACTGTTATACCATACACAATAATCACTGACTGTTGAGCTATGCAACTACTTCCATATCTCCTAACACCTCTAGTCTCAGTTTGCCTCCTTGAGCTTCTTCCAACATCATAATTCAAGAATATTCCCTACTCACAGGGTCAGCTATCCGACACCTGCAAAATCTCTCCCATGCTTCCTAACAGTGAGTGCAAACAGGACCCTATTTCCCACTCGCTCTTTATTTTCCCTTCAGCAGCCACTGCTGACAACAGGCAGTGTCTTTACATGCACAGGGATACAGCAATTCAAAAATGTGTGCAAGCTAATTTCCCCACTTGTGTAATTTCTTTTGCCTTGTCTTCACATAGGAAGTTCCAATCACATGCACTACAAGCTGTGTAAGCAGAGCTACATTATGCCTTCTGCGTGTATTCTTCATTATTTGCTGAAGTAAAATGAAAGTAGTAATTTAGTGGCAAACTCATGTCATACAGCCCACAGATACTATGGATCAAAGCCTAAATAAACTCACTCAGAAACACACTGTGTCATGGAGCATTACTGATTCTGCATATTAAATTAGCAATATGTTCATTCCCAATCTTACTTGAACAGAAAACAGTAAATAAAAGGTCCTAGCACAAGCTACTTTAATATGCATATCTGTATCTGTTTATATAAATATATATAGCATCTTACACAGATTGTGCCTAAGACAGCAATTCTCAAAAAACTGAGACTGCATTCCACTTTGAGACAACACTATGAAAATTATTAAAAGCCCTTAGAAATATTTTAACATACTTTCAAGTTTATCTTACTGCCTGTATTTTTCCTTATTTGTTCCCAGAAAAAAAGATCAACAGTAGTCCTGAATTCTTTAAATGCTTCACAAAAATCGCTTGTGAATGTATCTTGGTTTTGCTTTTTTAATCAACTAGTGTCCCAATCTTACCTTCAGCTGCTTTAATGTATTACATAAGTAAAGTCATTCTGTACATGTTTGCTGCCAGAGCAAAACGCATGGTCAAATGTCAATATGCTTCCCAAACATACTATCAAAAACCTGGGGATTTTGAGGCAACGTCTGTTTTTCACCTATAACTTATAACCACACTGCATGCCTACAAACCCTGGTTTGGGGACATTGTCCCTCTTCCATTTGAATATGCTAAGAGAAGGAACACAATCTTTCTTGTGACAACATCAAATCCTATGTCTACCAGTGCAAATGAACATGATCATGTAACTTTCTCCTACCTACCGAAGTATTGCAGTTAGATTTCTTCAACTTTTACATGCTGATTTATTTCCTTCTGATGTCTTTAGAAAAAGCCCGAGTCCCAGAGTGCAGCAGACAGGCAGCTTCAGCCCACACACCCTACTTAGTTATCCCTTTCCTCCACCATCTCCTTTTCTCCCACTAAAGCAAACTGAAAGCCTGGATCCCATCTGTGAAACTTCCTGGTTTCTCTAAACACTAAAAACAGGAGAAACCCATCCCAGCCTCCCACCTCACCACTCACCTCATATGCCCTTCTTTCCTTCACTGTTGAGACGTAGCAGAAGACAGACACACATTGCTTTAAAAATAATGCAAAATATTTTGTAGTTGTCAGATCTTTATGTAAATGAAGAAACCTTTTTATCAGTTTTCTCTACAGGCTCATTTTTTCCTACATTAACTTATGGTTAGTACTGAAATGTCTCAAGAGGAAAGGTGCAGCTTTACTCAATCGAGATTTCTCAGAGAAAAGTTTCCTAATGATTCCAGATACTGTCACACAGCCAGACAGATTCAAGCAAGGAGACCCTGGCTGACTTACCTGACTCAGGAGTTCAATGCGATCAACATGCGGTTCCAGATGTTCTGAAGAGGAGGGTTTTTTGGAAGGGCAAGCAGACACAGCTGGAAAGGATGTGGCAATAAGGACAAGAGCACCCCCACATACAGACTTAAGTACATACAAGCACACAACCAGCCCATTAGGTGCCTACACCTAGTCTTAAATGGAAAAACTGACTGATGTTAAAAGTCAGTTTCAATGACTGTTAGAATTGGTGTCTGTCTGTCTGCAAACTAGTGGGATGGCTATTTACTTGGTGACTTGTGCTTGCTGTTATGTGGAGACACATAACAGTTTGCCGTTTCATTATTCAGTGCTCCTTTTACAAGCCTATTGTCTATTTTTCTTTTCTGAGTAAAGCTTAATAATTAGCATTTTCTTTTTCTGCAAGCCTTAAACATTCATTATCATTCATACTTGTATCTTCTTGCTGGCTTTGACAGCAAAAGTTGCAATAAGCAAAAACTAACAAACTGCTTTTAATGGATCCTGGTATCCTACCAGCCTTAAACTGTTCTTAACCTACCATGAAATGAAAAATTTAATTATAGTTTTTCTCTTCAGTCAAAAGGATGCCCTAAAACCAAAGCCTCTATTAGATAGTCCAGCTAATTATGATGCCTCCATATCTAAAGAAACCATACACATGTCATCCCTCCTGAAGTCAAATGTGTTGGTTGTATTAAGTACACATTTAGACTCCTTCAGGATCAAGATCTGGACTCCCAGCACCCTGTAAAAACATGCTCTACCTACCCACCTTCCCCTAGGTCTGCACAACCAGTCTGCACCTCCTACAACATGTTCTTGGAAGAGGACAGACTAGATGAGATAAAGCAAGTAAGCAAGCCGAGCAGTATTATTTCGGTATCAGAAATAAAAATTCCAGAAGAATCAGACAACAACATTTCTGAAACTGCTCTTCTGCCTGCCCTAATACTCTGCTTCTGGGAAACCTTCAGTGAAAAGTCTATTCCCTCCCCCCACCCCGGGAAAACTAGTCTTTCTCACAGGAAAAAAAAAAACAAAACAAATACCTGAAAACCCAATTCATTAAAATAAGATGTAACCTTAACAGTTACTGTGTCTACCTAAGACCACAGCTGGCTATTCTGAAAGCCTGAGAAGTTTTCACTTCTTTGCTTTTGCATGCTCTGTAATTACCTATTTACTAATCACACCCTAATTTAACTGCTATACTCAGTTGAAGTTAAAGTTTACCTTTAAGTGTATGGACTCAACATGACTATTCTGTATTGTCTTTAAAACATGAACATCCCTGTACACAGGGCTTTAGACTGTTCTTGTCTTTTGGTTTCAAGAAACAAGTCAGGCTGAATGTTACATTTCATCTTTCATCCCAGATGGGGGGTAGAATTTTAAAATCAAATCTATAAATTGAGCTGTGAGCTGGAGACTCTCTAGCCTTGTTAAATAAGTTCTCACCTATCAATGACTCATTCTAACCCATAACAAGTTCATTTTAAAACTCCTGTTTTGTTCTTTGGCATCATTAAAAGAAGGGTGGAAGGGGACCCCATACGGTAATTTGTAATTATTTGTATTAAATGTTGTAATCAATAACATTTTATACGTGTGTATTTCACAGCAACGTGGGTTTGCCCTCTACAAAGGGTTTTCTTAAAAGGGAGTAAAGAAGGTCAAAAGAACTCCTTGGTACAACAAGTACTTTACCCAAATCAGAAAATCCTCATGGAGCAGAAGCTGCATTTGTTACTGCTGTTGCTCTCTCGTTCCTATGAATTCTGGTATCCAACCTACATCTCATTAGACATGTAGTATCATGTCAGTACCAACGGTTGTGTTTGTTTGCTTATAGAAAAAAAAACCACAAAGGTGACCTATAAAAAGCACTAAAGCAGGAAAACAAAACCATATGACAGGTCTTGTAAAATGGGCCAGCTAAACCTGGAGGATGATACAAGTAATTTGTCATATGCTTGGCAGTTCCTTTGACTGAAAGTAGACAAATGTGAACGGCATAAATGCTAAGAATATCAACTTTACCCACATGTGCTTCACTGATTCATTTAGTAGAGGATATTAAGAGAACTAAACACAAGCATTTCATTCATGAAAGCAGCTTCGCAAAGTTAAAAGTGCTTAGAAAAAAAAAAATAGCAGATGTGACTCATGCTCCCAGGAATACTGAGTGGGAAAGCATCCCATACACAGAAGTAAGAGCTCTAACCCAGTCTCATCTGGAACAGATTATATTTAAAGTCTTGCTTTAGAATAGAAATTGTGGTAGTTAACATGAGGTGACTTACATTAAGTGGAGAATTCAAAATTGAGGGCAAGAGTCTACATGTAACATTACAGAAGTTGCTGAACTACAAGTACATTATCCACTAACATTTGCTAGATGTACCTTTGAAATAGGACTCTAACAATCTGAGCTTACTGGTGGTGGCAAGATGCAGGCTCTTGTTTTATAAAAGCTTTATGTAAGAAAAGGGTAACCTTGCAAGAGTCAATGGAGTTAAAACTTCTGCTAACATCACTTGGCTAAAAGAACCTAATTGTCTGCACATTTTTAACGCTGAAAATCAGTTTTAGCAGAATCTACCACTTTGATAGCAGGAAAACATGAAGCTAAAAAATCAAGCCTTTTGCTTCTGAGGATCTTCACAAGATCTTCCCTGAAAACAACTGGAAAGCTCATTTTGCAACTACCTCCTTTTCCTTGCCAGTTCTAGGCTTGTAAGTGCTTGTAAATAGTCTTTTAAGGTAAGTAAATAAAATTTAAACCAAGCTTTCATTAAGATGCAAAAAATAATAATGTAAAAGCAGTAAAGCAAGATTCAGACATTTTAATGCTTTCTCTGAAACTTTCCAGTTTTCCAAGAATCATGTCAATGAGGAAAACGTAACAGCACTTATTCCCATCCTATATTTCCTTACTGCAAACCACCAGAACTACCATATCACCCATAATTAGTTCAAAGCATCGTGTCTTGGCAAACTGAATATCTTTGTAATATCAACAAAGAGGATATTTATGCCCACAGACACTACATATCCATCTCTGAAGTACCCTAATGTTGTTATTAGGTGCATATTTTACTTTGAAACATCAGGAATAAGTAGGAATAAGTTTTGTTTATACAAAGGCTCTCTGCTTATTCAGTGAAACAAACAGGATTTGTTTGGCTGAATGATACTATATTTGGGTTTGAATGTGTGGAAGAATTGTGTACACAATTGTATGCAGGCAAATCAGAGCTGAATTGCTTTACAGCCACCATCTTTACAATTACAGCTGTTGCAAAAGCAACAAAAATTAAACAGTATGTTTTATATATTGCCACATCATAGGAACAAACCAAAGTAAATTCTAGAAGAGTGTAATGTGGCATCCAGCAGGGAGCAACACGCAATTCAATACATGAATTTTAGGTGAAGCCAGGAAGCCAGCCATTTTATTAGGTGAAATCACACAGATTAGATACCTTTCTTGCTGCAAACGTGGCAAGCTAAAAACTGCTAATTAGTTACACACACTGTTCACACCATATTGATAGGTTTATCAGAACTCATTATAATTACTAACCAATCTTATAGGTAAATATTCTTAGTTTACCTTTAATACCTAAAAGCATCTGCACACCTGCTGTTTTGACTATCTTGTTATGGTTGGATCCTAACATGTTCCGTTACTCCCAGATACCTTCCCATAACTGCTTCTTGGTTTAGGGCAGCCTGTACCCCTATCAGCAAGGCCGCTGTATTTTGAGAATGTGATTATTAGGATTCTCTCTGCGTGAGTAACTTTTCTCATGGGACTAGGAGAATATTGTCAGGGCCTAAATCTTGGGAGAAGAGAGCTAGGCCGCTAGCAGGCCTGCTGTCTTCCCCGGAAGCGTAAAGCTGACACTTTCACAGGTAACTTGGAAAACGCTCTCTGTGACAATCACCATGCACCAGATAAAAAGTCACTGCACACTAGATAGAATGCAATTTAATGCATTGGAAAACATTCATTAATAATCCTCAGAAACAGTATCACTGTATTAGAGATCTTGGTAGGAAAAACAGTTTGCAAGTAGCTAAGGAACTCAAAATGTGGCTTCACACTGAACTAAAGAGCGAGCTAAAATTTCCAAGTTGTCCTTGGAGGGAAATTAATTTTTAAATAATTTGGCATTCCACATTTTCTCAAAAAGTAATGCCCACTGGGTGTTTTTGAAAGCTTCTAAACACTGGGATCAGCTATATCACACTTGCAAAATGAGGGTACTTTTTGCTTCATTTTACAGGGGCAAGCCAAGGAACCAAGCTGTTAAGAACAAAAATATCTGCTAGTACAGCATACTCAGCTTCAGGTGTGGCACTTCAGAGTCCCTAGCCCTCAAAGCACAGCTCTTGCTGATCACAATTTAAAAAAGCTAGACTCCAGCATGGAATAATACATCAGGCATGCAGAGAAAACAAAGTAAAAACCCCAAACTCCTGGAATATGAAATTAGAGACTACTTGTGAAAAGTTTGTCATCTGTGATTATTCAGTGTTACACTGGACTACTGCAGCTGATACAGGAATACCATTTGAGTTTCTATAGTAGTACTGAAGGTCTATCAAGTTCTCTTCCTTCAAATCCCTGTCCCTTTTGCTCCAGCGAACCCAAGAAGAATTGTGCACATAACCTCCTTCACTACATTTATTTTAAATCCACAAAACCAATTCTTCAGGCACACTGAAAAACTTATGTAGGAAAAATACTTTGAGATAACATACAATTAAGCACGGGTTCACACTGCATATGCACAGAGAGTCAGTCATAGAATTTGGCCTCTACAAGCATCATCTGCAAAAAGAATCCTCTGTTTCCTTAGGACCACACAAAAGAAAACCCACAAATCTAGCATCAGTGTTTTTTCCCTGAGCGCTACTAAGACTTCCTGGCCAATGTTTCAGTTCAAGTCTACCATATGCTTTTATTCATCAATTGGAATTCTTACATGAGCAATTTTGTTTCTAAATTCTAATTTGGCTTCGGAGCATTGTAGGCTCAGTTCAGTTGCAAAAGAGCTTCTAGGAAACCTAAAGAGAAATGGAATTTTACACACTGTATTGCCCAACATAAAGACATACAGATAATTTAACTGCAGTCCAGTTCTTTTTTGAAGAAGGCTAATTACTTCCAAACACTGAAAGTAAAGCTCTTGGGATCCTCTGAAAGTTGAGCATGAAAGGGGGTCCCAGTACCACCTCAACAGACAGCAAGTATCCTTTCAATGAAAGGGCAACAAAAACAACTATGTAATCAAATCTATCTGGAGTTGTTCTAGGTAAGAAAAATGCTTGTACATGCTGCAGAAGCGTTTGAAGTGTCTCAAACATAGATTGAAAGGAAAATGCTAAAAGCTCATTTGCCTGCATCAGAGGTAATGATTGAAAACAACATTCCCAAAGAGGAGAATGCACAAGCCTAAATCTTAGAGAGAGAGAGAAAAAAGTTCATTTAATTAAAAATAGTTCACTTTGTACAGTATTAATAACAACAATCATACTTCTCACTTATATAGATAGTACCCTAAGTTTGTGCTCATCAGTTATATATAATATATATATATATACACACAACATTATATATACACACACACACACACAACTTCTCTCTCAGATTCCTTAATTAAGGGACTGGGAATGGAAAAGCACACCACCTTTCAGAATTGTTTAGGCAGGGCTTATATTGTGCCTCCCCACATTGTTACAATATACTCATCAAATGAGACATTTAAAAATGTGCCCTGATTTCCTAGTCCCTATTAATTAATCTAGCCTCAGAATACAGCATGTGTAATAGCCACATGCTGGGACACTTAAAAAAAAAAAAGAAAAAGAAAGAGAGGGTGAGAAAAAGCTTGAGCATTGTAACAGAAATAAAGGATACATTTATTTCCTGTCGAAGCTAAAAAATTTCCCAGAAACTGTATTACTGTCAACAGGTAATAAAAAAATCCCAGATATTTGCCATCAACAAGTGTGTTGTGTTCCAGAGCTTCAAAATGTTTTTAGTACTTTATGAAGAAAATATATTTTTTTTTAAAAACTTAAACAGATGGACTAGCAGAAATACAGTGGTCAACGTGTCTATAACTTCATGTGGGTCCATCAGAGTTTAATTCGATAGGTATTACTTGCACAAATACATGAAAATCCTACAAGATTCTACTTAAAGGTAAATTCTGTTCAACAAAATCTGATCTGCGGATCAGGCTGATATAAATCCTGTATCACTACTGAGGCAGATGGCATCTACCATTGTAACCTGACAACAACTTAAAACATCCATATAACTACCGGCAAGACCAAAACACAGAGACAAAAGTAATGAACTGGAAAAGAATTTTCTGGTGGTTTCAGTGCTACTTTTTAATAGAACAGACAGAAAAAGTGGGTCAAATTTCCAACTGCTTGCTTGGGATAATTTCTAGACTTGTCAGAGATTTGCTGTGCTGGCAGGCTTATCTTTAGCACACTCTCAGACCACCACCTGTGCAAAGGTGCTTTTCCAGAGTTGGCTCCAGTTTGAGGTTAACCATTCCAAGAAAAATTTCCAGTTTAAGGAAAATATGTTCCTTTTGCACCTGGGACAAGAGGAAGTAGTACTGCAAAGGTGGCAGGAAATACCTTCTCCCAGTAGTAAATGTACACAACACTTTTGTTCCTGAGCACAAGCACTTTTGAGCTAACCCACTGATGAGAGGTTCGGCAGTCATATAAAATTAACATTCACATCTGTGGATACTGAACACATCAAGCTGCCAGCCCTCACTGCACTCCCCCCCTGCATATCCCCAGGCTACTCCCTACCATAAAAATATAAAAATTTAGCACATTTAAGGCTTTTATATCAGCCATGGAAGACTCTTGCAAAGGAGATGTTCTCTAGAACTCTCTAAGCCCTTAGTGCAACTGAAGAATAAACCCATTGTGATAAATATGCCAGTGCCAGTAATTTTTCTGAACATCTGAGATGCCACTAATTCAGGATCCAGCACAAGTTTGCATCCGGGTCAAAGGAGTACAAAGATGTGCCATGCATAAACCTTAACCTCATGTCACCATGTCCTTATCAACTGGGACCCAGGATTAGGCTGAATACTAGAAACTGCAAACATAAATAGGGAGAGTCCAGAGTGAAATTTCAGTCTCAGGTCTGCTAATCTCCCCCTGCCATATATATCCAGCCCTCTGACTATCTTTGTGGCCCTTCTCTGGGCTTGCCCAAGCAGCTCCATGTCTTTCTTATGCTGGGGACCCCAGAACTGGAGTCGGTACTCCAAGTGGGGTCTCACAAGAGTGGAGTAGGGCAGCTGAATCACCTCCCTTGACCTGCTGGTCATACTGGTTTTGATGTAGCCCAGAATACGGTTGGCCTTCTGGGCTGTAAGTGTGCATTACCAGGTCATACTCAGTTTTTCATCCACCAATACTCCCAATTCCTGCTCCTCAGGGCTGCTCCCAAGCCATTCTCCACCCAGCCTGTATTTGTGCTTGGGATTGTCCTGACCCATGTGCAGGACCTTTTACTTGGCCTCCTTCAACTTCATGAGGTTCACATAGGCCCAGCTCTCCAGTTTGCCAAGGTTCCTCTGGATGGCATCCCTTCCCACTAGAGTTTCAACCACAACACTGTTTGGTGTCATCCACAAACTTGCTGAAGCTGCTCTCAATCCCACCACCCATTTTCCTGATAAAGATGTGAAATAATACTGGTTCCAATAGAGAGCCCTGAAGAACACCACTCATCACTGGTCTCCAGTCAGTCATTAAGCAATTGTATGCAACTCTGAGTGCAACCATTTAGCCAATTCCTTTCCACACATCAAATGTCTTCCCATTTTAGAGACACAGATGCCATGTGGGACACTGTCAAATACTTTGCATAAGTTCAGGGAGAGTCCAATTCCTCTTCCCTCGTCCACCAATGCTGTTACACCATTATAGAAGGCCAGAAAATTTCTCAAGTACAATTTGCCCTTCATGAAGTCATGTGGGCTGTCAATCACCTCTCTGTTTTCCATGTTTCCTGTTTCCAGCTAGATCTGCTCTATGATGTTGCCAGGTACAGAGGTGCAACTGACCAGCCTGTAGTTCCTATGTCTTCCTTCTTCCCCTTTTAAAAAAAATCAGTCATGTTTCCCCTTTTCCAGTCACTGGGAACTTCACCATTCTGCCACAGCTTTTCAAATATGACAGTGGCTTCACAACTTCTTCTCTTGGTTCCCTCAGGACCCTGCATCTCATCAGGTCCCATGAACTTGTGCACATTCAGGTTACTTAGCTGGTCTCAAACCTGATCTTCTCCTAAGGTAGGGAATGAAGTGCTGCCCCAGTCCCTATATTTGGATCCTGTGAATTGGGTGGCATGGCTAGAGCACTTACCAATGAAAACCAAGGCAAAAGGTTGCTGAGTATCTCAGCCTTCTCCAGTTGAAGCCAGGTGTCCCATTTCTCTATTTCTCTCATTAGTGGAAGGATGTGTCTGGGGGCTGGTGGTACAGTTTGTCTTCCTTTGTTGTGCCATGTACCTGAAGAAACAGTTCATGTCATTTTTCACACCTCTAGCCAAGTTCAGCTCCAGCTTTCCCGATTCCCCTCCCTGCACCCTGACTTTTTCTCTTCAGCTTTTCATTTTATTTTCAACTTGCTTTAACCTACAGCTGTGCCTTTCCCCCCCCAAACCCTCCCCCCCCCAGGAAACATCTTGTATGTATCATGCAGTCTCAAAACTCACACAGTTTTTGTTCTCTTCTGTTTTATAGCAATCAGCTGTCTGAGGAAATACAAGCAGCAATTTTCCATTTTTTCCAATTTATTTCCTATCCAACATATCCCTTGGGATATGAATCAGCAAAGCACCACTGACTCCAATACCACAGTGTACAGGAGATAAGGATCTGGTGGACAGATGGGGCTTTCATTTCAACCCCACCAGTAATCGCTTTCCTTAGAAGGACTTTAGGCTGCCTGGCACTGGCAACGACCAGTTATTGTAAGAGCAACTCTCCTGGCCACACTACTTCAAAGTACTAGCAAGAACATTAGGTTCATTTCCAGTCAGAGAGAACTGATAGAAAAGTCCATCCCTTCTGAACTCAGTAACAAGATGTGGATTCTACTATAAGCAAGGCTAATGCTGGAACAGAGATTGTCTAGTTAATGCTTCTGGGGAATCTATCCCTGTTCTCATCTCAAAGAGCTACTGACTGTGTGGAGTATGGCACACCAAGTAATGGGGCAGCTGCACTGATTTTTTTTTTTTTAAAGAAGACTTAGTGGTTTTTAAAAGTGTATTCCTTCCAGTTTGCTGGCAGAAGCATGACAAGTCTCTGTGAGATGACAAGTGACACAAAGTTTCTGCTTTTGTATCATGGAGATGCAAAAGAAGGAAATTTTTTATGATGAGCCAGAAAAACCTGTAAGTCAAACTATGGTGTTCACTGCTTGTAGCAGATTTTCCTGATTGAAAAAAGAAGGATCTTATCATAACATTGATTCCATGGCCCAAATTTTAATTTGTCCTTCTTCACAACTCTTCTTTTATTCTCTACACATTCATCAAAACTAGTGCTGTCATCACTGTCGACTTGAATTTGGAAATTTACATGCCATGGGGAAAGAAGCCACTAAGCTTAGAATCATGAAGGGTGGTCATGAGAAAAACTAGCTAACCCACTTGAAAACATGTAAGAATACAGCAAGAAAGGGCTAAATGACACCAAATATATACTATCTCTGATTGAAAGATCCTCCTCATGGCTGTACATTCACACAGGCACACTTCTGCAAGTCTAATTTTCATTTGATTGAAACTGAGAAGATATCAGATGGAAACAGCTTTCAAGGTAGACACAAAAAGGCATGGGGTACATATACTCAAGGAAGTACATTTAAACAATTTCTGTGCATCTGTTTTTCTTTTCAGTGAAAAATAGGTCACAGCAAATGAGGTGAATCTGCTCAGGATTCTGTTAAGACAGCTTAATATTTGACTTAAGGGAGAGTGTAGTTGCCCATCACTGTTCAGGATGTGCATCAGAATGTTTAACCCCAGAGTATAGCTTTAAATGCGTAAATTGTATTTATCTCTTTCTTTTTAATCAAAGGATGGGGTGAAAACAGATCAACCCAGAATTTGGAAGTGATAAATCATGAAAATTTTAAATTGGCTAGAAACTGCCTCAATTAGCCTGACCGTAAGCACAGATGAGAACAGACTAAGCAAAGTAAAAAGGTGTGGTTTACTAACTTCTACCTCTGCCTTAAAGGGCAGCTTTTGCCTACATACATGCACCACACAGGGCAAATGCACGTGAAGACAGGGCCTGTCAGTCTGCCACAATTGCTTTGCTTTAGAGAGCTCAACCTTAACATCAATTTTAAAACATCACCAAGAGATTAGTTTATTAGTCAGAGTTGTACCATGAAGCTCACCTAATAAACTCCACATGGCACAGCTTCTACTATAGTTTCATTTCATAAAACCTGTTTATGGAATAAATAAAATCAAGGGTAACTTAAAGGATAATGGAAAGACTATCTTCCTTTTTTCCCTGTAAATTACAAGATACTGGTCTGTGAGAGTTGGAAAGCCAGACCTATACCCCATTCACTACAAAACAATGAAAGCACTGATACAGGTTTGGACTGGCAACACTACAGTGAGCTACAAAGTTTTCTAAAATAAATCTGACACCAGATTTAAAAAAAAGGGTTTGCTGTCAGGTAAGCTGCTCACCTGAGAGGGTGATGAAGTTTAGTTTCATCAGCTTCATGCATTGCCACTTACATTCCATTGTCCTAAAAGACAAATAAAGGGTCATCAGCTATCTTTTTCATTCCAAAGGCAATTCAGTTCTATCTGCTGTAGCAGGCTCAACTATCATTGCAGCATTGCTTCTATTTTATTGTGCCCTTTATTGAACAACTTATTTCAGGTATCAAACACTGTAATGTATTGCCCATCTCTCTTGCACCTGGGTTGCAGGGGGCCCACTGGTCAGCATAGGACTAACATGCTGACTGTTTGCCCCTTCCCAATTTACCATTCAAAACAATACCTATTTGTAAAATCCCTGAAAAAGTTTCTAGACCACCACGGTCCTGTGACACATTCATGGAATAACAGTACAAAGGTGATGCCTTAATCCTGCACAGATAAGAAAATCCTCCCTCAGGAAAGTAATATTTCATACATCAGCAAGGGAAGGTGACAATTCTTCATTACAAACACAGTTTAAAAACTGACTAACTTCTTACAAATATCACTGGCTCAGTTTTCAACCCTACAGTGACATCTCATGGTCCCACTGTAGTTCCAGCAGCAAAAGATGTGCTGTCAAAGAACAGCAAGAAAACTAAACACAAATATCTACATGTAAAAAACTTGGTAGCTGGCATTGATATGAGATATCTAACCCCATTGTTTGGGAACACTGAACTTGTTCTCCCAAATAAAGCTAATACAAAATATTGCTTCTTACAAGGCACTTACATATGTTTGCACACAGGCTTATATCACATGTTAAGGATTCTAGTTTCAAATAGAAGGAAAGAATGGGTGGGGAGCATGAAATTCTAAGACACTAGGCAGGGCTTAGTTAAGGAGCAGGGCCAGAGCAGTAACGTTAGCTGCCACAAAAACTGATTTCCACTCTAAAGCAGACAAGCTACTATGCCAACAGTTGAATGCTTTAGGTGGCTACCCATTACATGTAGAAGAAACAAGACAGCCTTTTTAGTTTCAGAGGACTGAAGCTATCATATGAATATCACAACAGGGAGCTTTATGTCTGCATTGCAGAAGCCAGAAAGTGGATTAATACTCTGTATTAATAAAATTATTGCATTCTCACAAAATAACTTATTAAGGTGCTCAGACAAAACTGCATCCTAGGACTAAATCGATTCCAGTCTAACAGGGCACTGCATCTGTATACCTTTTCATAATTAAATGCAAGATCATCAGTTATTCCTTAATTAACTTAAAGCACAATATCATTTTTTTCTGGGTCAAAAGAAAACTATTATATAATTGATTTACTTATGATGAATAGCAAAGCTTTTAACTAGGTCTCTTGGGAGCTGGGTTTCTTCTTGCATACATTGGTGGAAACATTAAGGTATTTCATAGATAGAAGCAAACTGGGGCAATAGGCAGTCATACTTTGTTGTTGTTGAGGCTGTTTTGAGGCCAATACAATTATCTGTGAAAGGATAAAACTCAGGATAATGGTGAAAACTCAATAACCCTCACCTGCATCATTACATTTTCACTCTCACATATTAGATCTTCATCATGCCTTTAAGGTCTTGCTCTGAACGCACGTGCACTGTACAGAAGAACATACGTTGAGCTAACAAGCAGTATTTCCATTTGATCCTACTACAGATATTGAAAAGCCTGAGTATTTCAAGAGAGGAAATGTAAAAAAATAAAACCTCTACAGCTTTAACTGTGAAAAAAATTCTAAAATTTAAAGTAATACATTCTGCAGGTTCCCTAAACCCTTGGCTTCTGAGACAGGTAATTAATTACTTAAGTCAAGCTTCACTGAGGCAATTTTTGGTATTTAGTGACAATAGGGATTTCAAACAGAGAACACAAAGAAAATCCTCAAAGACACCCCCACCTTTTACAGAGATAGGCTTTGCTTCTTTGGCAATCACTGGTTTTCATGCAAAAGAAAGGAAATTAGAACATCTGGCAAAATGACCTTTGCAATGTTCTTAAGAATGGAGGGTTTACTGAGCTCTCTTACATAAGCTGAACTACTTCCCATTTCATTGGTCCAGAAGGATGACATCAAGTTAATAAAACCTTCACAACTGCACATCCTTCTTTTTTAGTGTTTCACTTTAGTGTTGCATAACCTGTATCACACTCACCTAATCACTGATTTTGCTTTTACTTCTGTTCTTGTGACATACTGTTTGGTTTTGAATTTGGTCTATCACAGGATGCAATATAAGAGAGAAAGAAGCAGCAACATTTGCACAGCTGCCTCTTACAGGACAAACTGACTTGACAACTCAGACCTCTCAAGCCCCTCTGTTCTGTTCCCTGCTCTTTTTTTCCTCCCATGTGATCAAGTCCTCAGTTGAGTAAAGTAAAAGTGATTTCAGAGACCAGCAATAACTCAGCAGATTCATTGAAGCAGACAGCAGGGTAAAAGGGCAAAATTAAAGGTATAGAAAGCAAGTAGCAGTGGGACAAGGGGTAATGGTATTAAACTAGAAATGGGTAGATTTAGGCTGGATATTAGGAAAAGATTCTTCAATATAAGGGCAGTAGATCACTGGCACAGGCTGCCCAGAGAGGTAGTGGAGTCCCCATCCCTAGAGACATTCAAGGTCAGGCTTGATGGGGCTCTGAGCAACCTGATCTAGTAAAGATGTCCCTGCTTACTGCAGGGGGCATGACTAGATGACCTTTAAAGGCCCCTTCCAACCTAACACTTTCTATGATTCTCAAGTGTAAAATGACTATTCAGTCTCATGGGACAAAAAAGGCAACTGAGTAAAGATAGGACAGGTGTTTATAAAGCCACAAGCTGCTTGGAGGCAATGTCTAACAAAAGGACAGGGTATCAACTGAAGCCAGGTGCTGGCAGATGCACATCATGCAAAATGGAGGCTCATGTATTGGGTGATGAAGTTGTGGAATGCTTTGCAGAAGGATGCTGGGAAGGCTAAGACTTTCCATAAACACAAATGGAGAGTTGACAAATTGAAAGTAAAATATATCAGAGGTCATCAAATATAAAGATGCCACCTTTTAGCTCTAGGAGTCCCTGTTTCTTGATGTGTTTCAGCAGCACTTCTCTCACACAGGCTTCCAGGGAGGGGAGAAAAACAATTTGAAGAATTTTTGCTAAGCCAAAGATCTGACAAATTCATCATCACACAGAAGACAAGGATTCCTCTTAGAACTCGGTTGAAAGTAGATCATTGCAGAGAACCCAAAGTTAAGCTCTAACAATAAGGTCAGCTTCAAAAAAAAAAAAAGAAGAGACACGTGCCCAGGTCACTTGTAAAACAGAGCAGAAAGACAATTTCCTGCAAAGAACACTGGGGATTTTCTCCTGAGCAGTTATAACTTCCAGACTGCTCCAGTTCCAGCTCTACACTGCTCCTTTGTCTGTTTCTAGGCAGTAAGGCAGACAAAGTGTTCAGCTACCAAAACTGCTGGAGGTCCCAGTTCTGGTTTCCAGACCATGTTCAGTGCCAACCTCCTTGCCTGCGGTACTTAAAAACACAAACAAAGGACAGGAACTGTCTTAGTTCTGAGGGACAGTTTCATACCTTCCTTCTCTTCACTGAGGTTTCTGAGGCAGATGTTACTTCACTGAAAGTCAAATGAATATCCTATTGGCTTTAACCTTTAAAACATGCCATACCTAAGTATGAATGATACAATGAGGCAGTCACACGCAAAGCCACCACCATATGGAAGAGTTATAGAATACGACAGCCAGATTTGGAAGTGACATTTGCAGGTGATGTTTTTCTGTCCTTAATTCCTTCCACTTATACCTACCCATTGAATTTGGTAGTTCAGAGTAGACACACTGTAACAACGAAGGTGATAAAATAACACTGAGTGGAATCTAGTATGTCATGGGTTATATCACACAGGTAAATACTCTGCAATGGTCCCACAGGACTAAAGGGAGACTGTGGTTACTTACACAAAGTAAAATCAGTAGCTGGCTTTTCATTTGAAAAACTGACTAGGGTTTTTTTTTTGCATGCTTGATTTATTAATAGCTGGAGAGTTATGGTTAAGAGATTCAGATGTAGTGTACATAGAATTTCTTTTGTTCCAGCTGTACAAACACATACACATATGAAGAACTTCATCTTAGTGAAATTTTTGAGGATAAAGTGAAAGTTTAGAATATTCAACAACTGAATTAAGTCCACCATCACATACACATTTGTGCCTCCAGGAATTCAGTGCCATTATTGTTTCTGCTGCATTCCCATGGAGTGCAAATGGCATTATTTTAGCAAATTACAAGATCTGCCTGCTGCCTATTTATCTGCTTAGAGCCGTGTTTTTTGCAAAAGGCCAGGCACTAATTCAAACAAATCACTTCCTGATACTTAAAAATGAAAATAACTTGTAGTAAAAAAGGGCCTGATTGAGCACAAGTGTATTTATGCACTATGAAAGCTGAAGATGTAGGCTTGGAATTTACTCCAAACATTATCAGATTAGTTCTCTGCATCGATTCACAAAGCCAGACTTTCTCAGTAGCGTGACAATTACCAAGATGAGTCAAAAAGGTCTTAGAGCAATTCCTGGCCATCCTCCCATTACAGTTATTCTGAGCAGTTTTCCTTCATTCCCTCATATACATTTCCTCATTCCTTCACATACATTAGTGGTTCTTTCCATCTAGATTTTATTCCATTAGGACATGAAAATGTTTTTACCAAAAAGGGATCTTCCAAATTAAGTCCAGTGTCAGTAGAGTAATGAAGTTCCTTCAGGAAGGAAAAATGTCATCAATCATCCAATGTCTTGCTCACCCTGGAAGACAGTAATAAAAATATGGGTATCTGATGAAATCCTGAGAGAATTTACTGTATTGAAGAAGCAACTTTTCAATTAAAGCAAAAAAATTTTTTCCTAATTAGAGTAAGCATATCAAGCAAAAGAATCAGTATGCTTACAAGGTAATGTTTATGGATCAACTTTTTCACTAGTATCAGCAGGAGGATAAATTAACCAGTCTGTCAAACCAGATTACTTATGATCCACACAAACCATTATTGTGATCCCAAGGATTTCCCAAGAAAAATCAGTCTCCCCACAGTCCACTTAGCTGACCTCTGTAATTAAATCCAAATGCTGTGAATCTTCTTCAAAGTTTCCACATTGCTGAGTACTTCCATGCTCAGATGAAAGGTGAAATTCAGGCCATTTTGCTATTTCAGTTGACCTATTAGAAGTGTTAAATATGCTATCAAACCAGAGAGAGTCTTCAAACAAGGTCAGAGTAGGAGGCAGTCCGTGCTGGAGTACGAAGGCATTGTATTAGGCATCGGAACAGGCTGCCCAGGAAAGTGGTAGAGTTTGCATCCCTGGAGGTATTTAAAAGATGGTTAGATGTGGTGCTGAGGGACATGGTTTAGTGGTGCTTGGATTATGATTGGACTTCATGATCTAAAGAGTCCCTTCCAACCAAAACAATTCTATGTAAAAACCCAAGGAACTTCTGCCCATGCTGAAGCAGGTACACCCCCCAGAGAACTCCCTCGTCACCCACTGCCTCACTGATTACACTTGCATCAATAAGAAGGGGAGAGAAGAGGCATCTGGGGTGAAGTTAAACCTGGAAAAGGGAGAAGAAACACACTTTCACTAAAGGTTTAAATATTTATTTTCCAATGTAGTAATTAAACATTTATGCTAATGGACAATAAATTAATTCAGATTTCCCAACTGGAATCTGTTTTGCCAACAACAATAACTGGTGAATGATATCCTTGTCTTTATTTTGACCCATAAGTTCTCACTCACAATCTTCTTGTTTTCTTTATTCCTCCCCCAGCCCTGTCCTGCTGTGGGGATGGAAGTGTGCAAGCTTGGCTGCTAGCTGAAGCCAACCCTACACAATGAGGAATGTGTATAAAGCTTTAAATTTATAATTCCTTGGAGAACAACTCTTACACTATAACAAGCTGTTTCAGTGACTTGATTAAATTTAAGTCTCTCAAATAATATTATCCATGCTAACTAAAACCCTTCATCAGAAATGACAGAATAAATAGTACCATAAAAAAACAAAACCCCTCCCACCCAATACATAGAGTCTGAAGTCTGAATTATTTCTTATTTTTCTTGAAAAAGAAAAAAATAATCAGCCAATATAAACTCTTAAGAAGTTTTGCTTCTGGCAAAAAATCTGCTGTTCTGCAAAGAAAACCATTTTCCTTACATAAATGTTTTTCAAAAGATGAGAGAGGCATTTGAGCAGCTGTCTTAAAACCTCCCTGTCCTTTAAACTGAGAAAGTTAGGGGTATATTCATTACTTTGATTACCTTTGGAAGTTTTGAGAAATAACATGAGACATTAATAGCAAGAAACTATTTGTCCTCAGGTGTTAGCTTGCCCCAGAGCACCTCCTCCAAGTATAATGCAGAACACAGGAAGGAAAGAATTGCTGTTAAGTGACAACCTAGCTTTTATTATGACACTGTTGTATATACATATCTATCGTAATTCATCTACTGAACAGGGAAAATTAGCATTGAAAATTAGACAGTGATTTTGATAAAAGAAAAATCACAGGAGATGGCTCATGGCAAGAAACTGAACCAAATTACAAAGAGTAAACTGACCACAGAGCCTGTGGCAGAATTCACACACAGCACAGTGTTAACACAGAACATTTACTTTGGCAATTGCATCTGCAGATTCTTTCTTCTGTGTTGACTGAGAAAAGCTTAGTAGTGAAATGAAATTTCCCAAGAGAAGTGTGCTTACTAACTATGAAGGTGAAAAATATTATTGCTATCAGTATGCATTTTCACTTTTCTTCCCTTTAACCATAATTAGCACAACAGTCCCTATCACTGTGGTCACTTGCTTCTAAACAGAAGCCACAAATTACAGCTTCTAAAGTTGAGAGGTAGTTTTTTAACCATGTAAGGAAGAACTCTTTGCTTTTAGATAACCATAGTACTTTTTGTAAGAAACAAATCTAAGATATGTTGGAGGACTGCATTAACCTCTGCTGAAACAATGCTGTTTAATAATAAAATATAAAACCCTACAGAAACACAGTAACATGGTTTTAGGCAGGGGGCATCAAAACTTCTTGCCAGTCTGGATATTTGATATTTGCCTAAAAAAAAACAACAAAAAACAAACAAAACCACCAAAAAACTCTGTCTGAGTCAAGAAAACTTCAAAATCAAAACAAACTAAAGAAACTTCAGCCACACTTGTTACTAAACCAGAGGCAAACTAAAAAGTATTTGTTCAATTTCTGTTCTTTTCACCATGCGAAAGTTTCTAGCTTCAATCTAACAGTAGGTGGACATCTAGTGGTCTAATATAATTGACTCCTTTTTTTTTTTAAAAGGAGCTTCATATATTCAAGGCCCTATGAATAGAAGCTCTTTCTAGCATGCTAATAATTTAAATACCATATGCACTCTTAAAGGTTTTATTTTCAGCTGCGCTTTGCCTGCCTTCTTACTTCCTAAGTACCACCAGCAGAAATCAGGGCTCTGGGTTCAGATTCAGAAGCCTTCAATCAAGGAAAATTTAATTCTGTAGTGAAGAGAGTTTAATATAATCAGTAGGTAAGGGCTCACCTTAGGTACTCTATGTAACAATTACAATAATTACAACACTTAGGTACTCTAAGTAACAATAAACTGGTGGTAGTCAGCATAAAAACAGGTTAATATCAGATAGTCTAAGAAAACATTTTACACCTTAGAGAATATACAAACTCCAATCGCCTGTTAAAAGTAATTTGCTCTGGAAAAGCTGAAACAAACACAGCTAAAAGGAATTGCTCCTACATAGCTGATAAAAATATAGGTGCAATTTCTTTAAATTGCAGCAGAATCCATTTAACAATTGAGTATACAGGTTCAACAACTTGTATCTGCTTCATGAAAAATACTCTGAACAAACAGCAGTCTTTGTTCAGAGATGTATTTTACTTTCCTAAAGTTCTTATCACATTGGTGCATGCCTTCAAGTCTAAGTTCTGCCCAGGTCTTTAAAAAACTAACCATCACATGCCTAAACTAATATTACCTGGGTTTTTACTGTACTGAATCAAACCAGCTAACACAAACCTACAATCTCTGAATGCAGAACAAATATCGTTCAACATACTTAACATGACTCAAATAATAAAAGTGACATGAAGGGGGGGCCAAATACAGTGACTGCTTTTATTGTTTATTCTACAGTAGCAACAACTTCTATCATAGTCTTGCTGTACTCAGAACTGTAATAATAAAAGGAATTATCCACAGTCTGACTAGATATAAACCAGTCCAGTCCACAGAGAAGCAGTGAGATGACACTGTCTGCCTACCTGTATGGCCAGCATATGAACAGCATCTTTTATAGGTGGTTTTGGAAGCAGCCTGTGAAAGGAGAGCACTAGGGAAAGGACAGCCTCTTATGTCACTCATAAGAGAGCAAGAATTTGGAAGGCAGTTTAATACAGGGGCACTTAAGGGTTCCCACATAGTGCCTTTCTTTGACAAGATGATGGGGGAATAGTTAATCAGTAACATATGTGAGATGCTAATTCTTAAAATGGCAATGGGGGAGGCCTCTATAGAGCCTGTACACAGCAAATCCAACTTTGTTTCTGAGCAAAGCAGTACCATAAAAACCTCAGAATTTACCTGGAAATAGCAGGAAATGGTAAGGCAAAGAGGTATGCCAGGGATACAAATACTCTGGTTTGCAGAAGCCTACTACAGAAAGTTTGCAAGGATCTCAAGAACAGCCTGTGAAATTAAATGCTGCTAAATCACAGGGGAGAAATCAGCACATCATGGCAAATGCTGAACAATTCATCATTTCCCAGGAAAGATGAGTCATTTTGAAGAGTTCTCAGAACTTCAGTCAATGCTCAGCTGTGGTTAAGAAGATGAATAGAGTGTTAGAAGTCATTATTAAAGATACAGATTAAAACAGTACACCAGGATAGCAAATCAATGATAGATGCACACCATTCTGGTCATCTCATTTCAAAGAAAACATAGGGTAGATTGAAAAGCGCCTCAAGGATAAGCCAGCAGTATTGAGAGGATTCTGTTCAAGCAAATTAAATGTATGAAGAAAGAAGTAACTGAAGACAGAGACAGCAAAGAAACACACAAACCTGTGGGCAACTCCAGGCAGAGAAATACAGGACTAGAGCTGCCTGTGTTCTGACTCTTTAGTGCCACAATAAACAGAGTGAAAGAAACCTTGGAGGAATTCAAACACAGACATCTAATAGCAACACATGTGGAAGACCAAACTCTATCAAACTTCTGTGGGTTTGGTTTTATAATGCCTGGGAGCACTAAAAACTATGGCTGCATGGGAGATAAAAGCAAAAAAAGGATGAAAGCATCTCAAAGAGGAAGGAAAAACAAGAGTGAGCTGATTCTGTCAAATTAGCAGCAATACAGTATGAAAGAGAAACAGAGAACTAAATTTCTTCATCTGATATTGCCTCTGCTAAAAGGCAAGTGCTGGATGGAGTAAGATGAAGGCATCATATACAGCTATGATCTTCTCAGAGCATACTGGCAGCAAAAGGCATACAGGTTGGAGAGATAAGAAATCAAGCTGTAGATGAGGTCAGGAAGGAAGGCACATAAGGAAAGTAAATGATGGGAAGCAAGGGATACTCAGGGCAAATATCACAAAAGGTAGGAAAAACTGAGGCAGAGGAGGACCTGATAGGAAATCTGGATTTGTGTCAACAGGCAAAGGGATGTATCAGGAAAAGATACATCCTGGACCTGTAGGGATGTTAGAACAGTAATAAGGAAATGGAACAAACTGGGGAAGTGAGGGGGGTGAAACACTATAATGCAAAAGTGCAGGGTGGAGAAGTATCAGCAAGTTTAAAAGCATACAAGCTCAAAGAAAAATAGGGTTCTCCAGTACCTGTATGGCAAGCCCTCGTCAGGTAGGTGGAATCCAACACTTGCAATGAGAAATGGAGAACAGCAATAAGTATCACTGGCAGTTTCCAGAATCTGCTTCTCCAGAGGGTGCTCTTATTTAGGACTGAGTTCTTACCACAGGTGCATATACTTCAGCCAACCTTTGAGTGACCGAAGCAACGAAGCTTCTGCCTATCATCAACCCTAATAATGTTTGCCTGCTCCCTATTACTACCTTCTGCATAGAAAAATAACATCATATGATATTTAACAGCCTTATTAACTGGAAGTTATTATCTGCAAGGTATATTGGAAAACAAGGGTTAACCATAGATTTAAAAAATTAAATATCTGGGATACATCATCACTGATGGAAAGAAATTATGCTTCTTTAGCTACAAACAAGAAGAGCCAATTTTAATATCTGGCTCCAAAACTAAAATACTACCTCTAGCAAAAGGCAAAAATTGGTATGCATGAAGCCTTAGCCACAGTCAAGACCTAACTTACACTACTTCCTGTACATTTAAAAGCTTCTTGTAGAATTTCACAGCAGATTAATAAGAAACAAAAACACACAAGCCATTTATTATCTGAAGAGGGCCAACTACAAGTGACCATTAATTAATGAAAAATTAATTACCTAGAAGACAACTTAGCCTATGTTACATAGTAAGTGTTTTGCAGATTTAAGTGAGGAATAACATCTGTTCTGCCCAGGTGAGTCTCCATTTCATCATGTGTGTCACTCTGGGTACTTCAGAGTTGCATTTCATCTGTAAATGGTTTAGTCTGAAGCCACAATATGCAAATTGAGGCTACACAAGTTACGCCACTATGTCTGAACATCAAATAGAAGTAGACCTTGACTGCAGTTCCTTGTTCATTTTTATCTAATCAGACTGGTTTAGTTGGAAGGGACCTCAAAGATCATGTAGTTCCAACCCCCTGCCATGGGCAAGGACACCTTCCGCTAGACCAGGAAGCCCAAAAGCACCAGCCAACCCAGCCTGGAACACTTCCAGGGAGGGGGCAAACTGTTTCAGTGCCTCACCACCCTCACAGGGAAGAATTTCTTCCTAATATCTAATCAAAATCTACTCTCTTTCAGTTTAAACCCATTACCCCTTGTCCTATCACTAAACTCCCTGATAAGGAGACCCTCTGCAGCTTTCTCATAGTCCCCTCTTTAGGTACTGGAAGGCTGCAATAAGGTCTCCCCTAAGCCTTCTCTCCTCCAGGCTGAACCAGCCCAACTCTTTCCGCCTGTCTGCACAGGAGAGGTGCTCCAGCCCTCTGACGATCCTTGTGGCCCTCCTCTGGACTCACTCCAACAGCTCAACATTTTCCTTGTACTGGGGACCCCAGAACTTATTGCAGTACTCCAGCGGGCTCCCCATCCACCCCTAGATGTAGGTCCATGCCCTCCAGCTGGTCACTGACATACAGGGCAACACCCCCACCCCATTTCCCTTGCCTGTTCTTCCTAAAGAACCTCTATCTTTTCATACCAACACTCCAGTCATAGGAGCCATCCCACCACATCTCTGTGATGCCAATAGGTCATGGTTTAGCCTCAGATGGCAGCCAAGCACCACGTGTCCACTTGCTCGCTGCTCCCTCCCCTGTCAGGATGGGGAGAAGAATGGGGAGACAATAGCAAACCTCATGGGTCGATATAAGGACAGTTTACTGGGACAGCAAAGGGAGGGGAAAAAACCAACAGTATTTCTCACAGAATATATGCAACTGGTGATGCACAATACAGTTTCTCACCAAACCGTACAAGCCAGACTGTACAGCTCAGACCCAGCATGAAACAGGACTGTCACTTGTCCTAAGCTGCCCTGCCTGTCCCTGACTAGCTCCCTTTTATACTGAGCAGGACATCAAATGTTATGGAACAGCAAAGACTCTTTTCTCCATGAGACAGGTGAGTCCCATCTGGATTCATGAACCCTGGTTGCTGTGTAGGCCATCCCACTGTCAAAAAAGCCAAAATTGTGGCCACAGAGCCAACAGTTGATGGACTGCATCCATCTGATCCTCACATTCCTGCCCACAACTGGAAGGGGGAAGGAAAAAATCAACATGCTCCACATTTCCTCAGTAAGTCCCAAGACCTTTGAAGGCTCGTTTGATTGCTTTTGCACTATGTGTGGCAGCTTCATCATCACCCATGTGGACAAGCAGTAGTTGGTAGCAGTCAGAGAGCCATTCCAGGCTGGGAGTTTCCTAATAACATACTTAACATGGGCCCTGCCCTGTGAGGAGGGTCTGCCCAGCACATGGGACCCTCTGTTCCCCTCAGAAGGGAGTCACCTATAATTATAACCAGCCTTTTGTTCTTTTTGGAAGTGTTCATGATATGGGGAGTGGGCCTTTCTGACCTTGGTGATACCTCTGGTGTAGCTCCACTGTCATCCAATGTCCTCCTTTAACTTGCCTTCCAGAGCCTCATACCTGTTGTACAGAGGAACCTGGGACGGGGAGGTGGCCAAGAAGAGGTTCACCTACCACCCCAAGCAGAGACTTGCTTCCATTCACTCCTTCCTTTTGGGCTATCATTAAGTAAACACTGAACCAATACATCTTTAATCACTTCATTTAGTGTAACTGATTTGGATCTTTCCTGTGCTCAGATACGTAGCATAAAACATACTTTGAAAGAAAGAAACAACCAGAAAACAAACACCAACCAATCCTACCAGGAGCACAACCAAAAGCAAAGCTATTCGGATCACAAGAGCTGACCCCTGAATAGCCGATCACAAAAAAACAAGCCATCTTTTACACAGACATTTTATACCAATGCAGCCTGAGAAACACAAAAGGGACAAGAGAAGAAGCTAGAATGGGAACACTAACTCTGTATATAAGAAGATCAGAGAAGAAGAACAATAGATTTTAGTACTTCAGTATCTAGCTTTCCTGCATTTAGCTGCACCTGTTACTAAATCTAACATCAGAAAACAGGTTGAAAAGTTATATACTCATAAAGGACAGTTTCAGACTAAACTGCCAGGTACTATTTTTACATCTTAAGAAAACAATGCCCTGCAATAAGAAGCATTTTCAGGCAGAAATAAAAGCCTAAAAGAATCACAGAATTTCCCAGGTTAGAAGGTACTTCAAAAGATCATCTAGTCCAACCTTCCTTGGGAAAAAGAGCATAGATTAGACTACCTAGCACCCCATCCAATACCATCTTAAACACCTCCAGCAATGAGGACTCTATCACATCCATAGGGAGGTTGCTGCAGTAGTAAGTAATTTCTGCTATTTAAAAAAAAAAATCATTCTTATGCCGAGATGAAACCTCTCCCAGGACAACTTGTCCTGTTGCTCCTTGTCTTTGCCATGTGGTTTCTTGTGGGAAGATCCTGCCCTTTAAGGACCCCACCCCTCATTAAATAAAAGGTCTGAAAGCACGAATGTATAGCTGAACCAGGTTTCAAGTTAAGGTACAAATCATTATTCACAGACATAATAAACCTTCCAGAAGAGAGACCTGAAGACACTGCTTCTAGAAGGGATAGAGAGCCGTGGGCTGGGACTAAGTCCCTCAGCCTCAGGAATTCATCCTGCAAGACAAACTAGGCGGATGGGAAAGCTGGTGCTGTCTGCACACAAAGTTCTGGCAGCCACCTTCCAACAAGGGCTTTTCCCCTCCTAAGGGAGAAAGGAAAAAAATCCTGAATATCCAGTAATTTGTATGTATAATAGTATCAATGATTTTCAAAAATCATTTAGTGTGCCTTGTTAGTCTAAAGAACATGCTAACAATTACAGAAGACAGCTAAACCTTAAGCACCTGTTGCACATAATCAGGAAGAACAACTTAGCATTTAATTAACTCAAGATCCTTTTGTACACCAAGATGTGTCCTTCAGTCTGGTAAGGAAGACTTAAAATTGTTCAAAGAAACCTCCCTATCTTCTTCAAGAATTTGGTAACCTAGAATAAAGCCTTTACTGTCCTTAGATGCCTCAGCATCTTAAAAAGATAACATGGGGAAGAGCTTCTCTCCTCAGCTGCCACAGACCCTGCACTTGCTGACAAGCAAGATTATACTAAGCAGGCACAAAGAAGGTATTTGGTAAAGTTAATAAACATGCAAATATACACGGAAACTTAGTGAATTCCTGTACATACAAAAGTATGTTGAATGTTCCTCAAAGATGTACTTGATTTGTGAATTTCCACCTGGCATGAAATAAAGAAGTATCTCCTCTCTGAACTATCTCTTGGCTTTAAGTCTCAATTTGAGGTGATAAAGGTTACAGAGCTGCCAGCCTGAGGCCCATCACAAGCGTGGTAGCTTGGTGGGTTTTTTTTAAGAGAGAGACAGTACAATATTCCTTGGTTTTTACTTTACACTTGTGCGACATGCAGGTATAGACCAAAAATACTCTATTTAAGGTGAGGAAAAAAAACCAGCCTCCAGAGCAAAGCATGAACTATGAAGGACCGAAACACCCACCTCTACAGCTTAGGGCTTCAAAGAAGCTCTGAAGCATTTCAAGGACCTCCATTAAAAGAGAAGGGGGAGACACCCACAACTAAACACCTCCCTGCTCTACAGCAGAGACACCCGCGGGCCCCCCCATCTCCAGAGCCTCGCTGAGGCGGGAGAGGCGGGATGAGGAACCCGCAGCCCCGCGCGCGACCCCCTCCCCTCAGCCGCCGCGAGCTGCCGAGTGCCACCCTCCCTCGCCGGCCCCTCCTCGCCGGCCCCTCCCCGCCGCGCGACGCGCTCGCGCTGGACCCGAGAACCCCGCCCTCACACGCGCACCCGAGCATGCGCAGTGCGCCCCCCACGCCCGCCAGGCGTGAGGCCATCTCCCACACCTTTTTTTAATTTAAAAAAAAAAAAAAAAGCGCTTCTATACGCATGCGTACTCCGCCCCCGCGGCCCCGGGCGGGGCGCGGCCGGTCTCGGGTGCGGGGCAGCCGCTGTCAGGGCAGGTGGGCGTGGCCAGGGGAGAAGGCGATTGGGATGGGGGCGGAGCCGGCGGCCCTGGCGGGGTCAGGAAGGCGGGGGAAGCGGGCGGGCGGGCGCGGAACCGGCGGCGAGGTGGGCTCGGAGTGGCGTTGTTGCTGCTGTTGCCGCCGCCGCCGGTCGCGGTGCCGGGAGGGAACCGGCCATGGATGCCACCACGCTGGAACTGGACGCGGTGAAGTTCGCGCAGCTGGCGGTGCAGCGCGACCAGAGCGGGCGCTACCAGGAAGCGGTCTTCTACTACAAGGTACGGGGGGGGCCGGCGGCAGGCGGTGCCCTCAGGGCTCCGGTGCCCCCTTCCCCTTCGCTGCCCTGAGGCCCCGTGGTTTTGCGCTGCTCCCCCTGACCTCTAGAGGGATGGGCGAGGCGGGGGGTGGCCCGCCGCGCCCCTGCGGCCCGGCCCCGCGGCCGAGGAGAGGAGCGGTGCGCTAGCGCTGCCTCAGCCGCTCGCCTGCTCGGCGGCTGTGGCCTGGAGGGGGGCTGCTTGGCCTCGGGAGGGGGGCTGCTTGGCCTCGGGAGGGGGGCTGCTTGGCCTCGGGAGGAGGCGACGGCTTCGGCCGAGAAGAAAGCGGAAGGCCGGCCGTGCGCGTCGAAAGTTTGCCTGCCCGCCGAGGGGCGACGTCCTGCCACGCAGGTTGCGAAATGCCTTTTCCCAGCGCCTGATTTTGGGGTGGGAGCGCGTACTGCCCCTGCGCTGCTGCTGGCTGGTGGGCTGAAGGGTAGCGGTGCCGCTCCGGGCCTTGAAAAGCGGGTAGGGGCACGTCCTCTGCCGCCGGGGGCAACCCCCGACTTGTTTTCTCCTCTGTCAGAAGGGATTTCTGTGAAGCCGGTGTCTGTCCGTGTTGCGGTAATGGTTCCACGTACTCCGTTATCCCGCCAAAGCAATCCTCTTCCATTAACTTCCTGGGAGCTGCGTAGGTGGCTCTTTATTTCGTGAGGGCTGGATGCCTCTAAAACGCACAAAAAGCCTAGGCATATCTTCAGGGTGGCCTGTGCACACAAGTGTGAAAGGAGAGCAAGAGCAGTGGCATCTTTTGTCTTTCAACCCGGTTGTCAATGTAGGATGAGTTAGGTTTTTATATGTGAAGTGTGTGTATATATATATATATATACATGCCAAAGTTATGGTTACCCATAATCACACAGAATCACAGAATCTTAGGGGTTGGAAGGGACCTCAAGAGATCATCAGGTCCAACCCCCCTGCCAAAGCAGCTCCCTAGCTCATACTGCACAGATAGGTGTCCAGATGGGTCTTGAATATGTCCAGAGAAGGAGACTCCACCACCTCCCTGGGCAGCCTGTCCCAGGGCTCTGGCACCCTCACTGGGAAAAAGTTCCTCCGCATGTTGGTGCGGAACTTCCTGTGCTCCAACCTGCAGCCATTGCCCCTTGTCCTGTCCCCACAGACCACTGAAAAGGGGCTGGCCAATTCCCCCTGCAACCCATGCCTAAGATATTTATAAACACTAATTAGGTCCCCCCTAAGTCTTCTTTTCTCCAGGCTGAACAGACCTGGATAACCCCTTTGCTAATCAGCAGCAGTGTGTGTCCGTGGCCTGATAGCAGTGTGCAGTACTACTTTCTTACAGTACACATCTCAGTATATCTCCAAGAAATTAGTGAATGCTCTTCAGGAAAAAAAACTGGGTTTTTTTGTGCAAATAATCACTCTTGTACACTTTTGTATGACATATGGAAAGATCACTTCCCCGTGCTACATAAGGGTGGTGTTCTTACAAAAATACATCCCTGGTCATCTTGGTGTGCTTCACCCTACACATGACAAAGAGTGTAAACTAGACTCTGGGTTTTTTGTATGCAGAAGCTAGGCCACAGTTACGACACTATTATGTGATAGGAATGCCTTGAGTCATAGCTGCAGCTAAGATGTTTGGTATTCAGACAGGCAACTCTTGGCAGTCCAGGATTAGTTATTGACTCTTGTGTCAGGTTGTATGTGAAGGTCGTGGTGCTCAAGCCTTTTGTGGTGAGGAGGAGCAAAAGCAAACTCAACAGGTATTGTTAACACAGAATTCTTTAGGTATGGTTTATCCTAGATAAGTTTGGCTTTGATGTTGCCAGAAGAGTTAGTGTCATTATAAGATTTTTTTTTAACAAGAGTAGTTACAAAATATCATTAGTAATTTGGGGGTTATTTCTGCTTTTTTTTGGACAGTGCAAATAAGCTCTGGCTCATCACCAACTTTCTTATCAGCCACTCTAAGCAGTTCAGAGCCCACTGGTGCAATTACAAAGGGCATGGGAAAGCTTAGGTGCTGAACTAGGTTCTTCAAGAACTTGATCTTAAGGATGAAGCATGGGAAATAGTACGATTCAATGCCAATAGATGAGAAACAGACCTGTGTCAAGGGAGTTCTTACAGCTAGCAAGTACTGTCCACTTCCTGCCAGCCTGTAACTTTGATCCTTAGAGGAGGGCTGCATGTGAACCAGGTTAGGGTAACTTGTTAACGGGGCTCTACAAAGTGTCAGAAGCATACCTGAGCACCTCATGACTTCAGAAGAACTGCAGAAGGCTGTTGCTAAGTTTGGCTGCTGACCAGCAGCTAGCAACTTGCAAACTGATGATCAGTACTTAGCTTAGTGTGACTGTGGCACATGTGCCAAAGAACAGCAGTGGCACTGAAGGGATCATAAATACTAACTCTGAATTGCACAGCCATCTTGTCAATGGAAACAGTTGGCATGCTGGCTCTGTGAGCAGTTGCTCAACTGCTTCAGTTCTTTAGAGGCTTAATTTATAAAAGACTGTTTTCATTATGTTTACATCTTGAAATCAGGCAAAACAATTGTGCTTGAAATCACAGAAGCAACATCGATTGCTTGTTGGTTTTGCAGCACAGGCTTGAAAATCCACATTTGGTCTTTGCATCCATTACGACCCAGCACCTGTTCTGTCAGTCTGTACTGGTGGTATGTCACAGAAGAATGTATGCATCCTTTAAGCAGATACCTATAGTGCACTTTTTCCCCCCCACAAAAAACAAATGTTACATGCTCAACCTTAACAGTAGTTAATTGCTACCTGAAATTGGAATAATACCTCCATTTACCTTTCTGCTGCTGTGAATGTTTTATGGGATGTAGTATGGTGACGGGTGTTGACAAGGAGTATGCATGGTTCTTTGGTCCTGATAACAAGTATAGGCTGTTTTGGGGTCGGCTTTAAGCTTGGGCAAACTAGGCAGGTGTGTGAGGAAGCAAACTGCTAAGCTGGACAAAAATCATGGCCATAAAGTACACAAGAGCGCCTCTGGCCATGGCTCTGTGCTTGTCCTGTGCAAAGCAGCCCCCGAGCACCACCTCTGCAGAGCAGCCTTCTAGTAAACTGTTCTGCTTCCTACATATCCAGCCTGCTACGTGACTGCCTCCTCTCTCCTACTCCTGCTGGGAAGACGAGCGCTGCCACAGAAGCGTGGGGTTTTTTGCATGCCAGTAGTGAGGGCAAAATAAGGTTTCTATCTTCATTTTTCAGAGTGACAAATTTCAGTTCTTCATATGCTTTTGAGACTATGTCAGCTCTGTTTATTACACCCCTGCCAAGCCTTCCATGTTTTTCATAAATTTAGTGAATGGATAGGCAGCTTATGCAACTGAACCTGTTGTTTCTTAATAGATTTGTGCAGTATGGAAAAAGCCCTAATGCATATGACATGCTGCGCTTCTGAGGCTTCTGCTCCCTCCTGCAAGTATTTCATCAATACCCAGTGTTTTTGCACATGCAAACATTCAAAAAGCAAAGTTTGAGCAGCTAGGAAACTTTAAATTTGTAGACTTTCCAGATTTGATAGCTTTATGTGAAAAGATTTCCTAAACCAAAATTGCATGCATCAGATTTTGGAAAGCCATACTTTTATTCAACTTTCGTTGTTTTCAGATTAAATGCAAATAGCTAGGTATATATAACTAGTGGCTTGTGAGCTTTACCTAACTGGTTTCAGTGCATGCTTCAAAAAATGTATTTAAAATCTCCTAATTCCTTGCATTTCTATACAGGCAGACCTAAGATCTGGCCTTACAGAACTTGAAACTTGTTCTTTCCGTCAGAATTTCCCTTCAGCCACAGAATCCTTTTGCAGATGTAGGGATTTCCTTTCACCCAACTCCTGGCTGCTGTAAGCTCTGTGTTTATGACAAGTAATTTTCTAGGCAGCAAACATTAACTTTGTCTCAATTTTTTCTCCCTGCAGGAAGCTGCACAAGCCTTGATTTACGCTGGGATGGCAGGGTCCAACTTGGAAAATATTCAAGAAAAAATAAATGAGTACTTAGAGAGAGTTCAAGCTCTCCATTCAGCAGGTGGGTAAGGAGCTTTCTAATTAAACCTCTGCTTAAATTAATTGAGTGGAAAGCCTTTTTGGTGCTGTGAAATATGAATCAATGATGTTTGCTCTCTCTTTCATTAATTTTCTTACCCTTTGTGAAGGACCACAACGAGCACATCAGTAGTTTCAATTCTGCTACATCTGAAACAAAATGGAGACTTACTTTCTAAGGACTTGGGTGTGGGCATTCTTTCCATTTAAGTATTCTTAGGAACCACATCTGCACAGCAAACCTGAGAAAGTAATTAAATATAGCAACAGAAATTGATCAGAAACAAATCTAAGCCCTGGTGGCCTGATGGATTTGAAGCAAGTGGGTTCTGGTATTTATGTAGAATTAGTAATTTTGAGAGGGCAAAAGAGCTTTTCACTCTCATAAGGGCTTCTTTGCTTGATCCAGTTTCAGTGTTTGTGTTTAGATCAAAATCAAGTTTTTGCATACCTGCAAATTCTCATCTGGAGTCATCGTATCACTTGGCCAAACAGGAACATTGGGAGGTAGATACTGATTTTTTTTTAATTTTTTTTTTTAAACCACCTTTCTCAGGTCCAGTCAGGTCCTGAAAATGCCTAAGGACATAAGTTCCCTGGTGCCTCTAGGGGCAAATTCCAGGGTGCAGTTGTATGTCTAGACAGTGTTTTTTGTTGTTGTTTGTTTGGTTTATGTATATAGTTGGATTTTCCCCCGTTTTAGTTCATAGCCAGTGCCTCTCATTCCTTTTATTTGCACCACAGTGTAGAGCCTGAATCCATTTTTCTTGATAACCTAGCAGTTACTGGCAAGTTGCTGTTAGGTCCCCCCAAAGCCATCTCTCTTCCTCTCTGGACAAGCCAATGCTCCCTCAGCTCATTCTCAAAGGGCCAAATCCTCCAGTCCCGATAACCATAAGGGAACTGAGATTGGATGCAGTATTCCAGATAGAGTCTACTGGGTGCAGAGTAGAGGGTGGTAATTGCTTCTTCCAACTCCTGGCACAGCCCAGGGTGCTGTTAGCCTTCATCACTGGCTTGGGCTCACTGAGCTGTCCCCCAGGCCTTTGGCTGCAGAGCTGCGCCCTGCAGGGTGTTAGTCTGTCCCAAGCAGAGGGTGAAGCGTTTGTTCTGGTGGAATTTCCTGACGTTCCTGGCAGCCTTTTGCTTGTCTGTGTCTGTTTGAGTAGCAGCTGTGTCAAGTGAATCGGTTTGGTGGGGTCTGCAGCCTTGGTGAAGGTGCACTCCATCCTCTCCTTCAGGTCACTGAAGGAACTTGTGTATTACCTTAGGTGAATGTGTTTTTACAACTGATACAGCATTCTTAATAATTAAACATACTTGTCTTTAGTGTAGTATGAAAGAGATTTTATTTGCATTGTATATACCTTAAATATCCCAAGGGCGTGCCTCTGCTTTGGGGAGGGTGGTGGTTTCTTGTCCTTCAAAAATGCTTTTAGCAAAACTTAGAAAGATTTAGTTCCCAACCAAGAAATTACCCATATGATTAGATTACTCATTTTTTGGTACCATGTAAAGGATGTTTTTACATGTCAGCCACTGTAGAAAGCTAAATACTTTCTTTTTCATCTAGTTCAGTCACAGAACACAGACCCTCTGAAGTCAAAACAGCAGTTGGACTTGGAGCGTGCCCACTTCCTAGTTACACAGGCTTTTGATGAAGACGATAAAGGCAATGCAGAAGAAGCTATAGAATTGTACACAGAAGCAGTGGAGCTCTGTTTGAAAACAGTATGTTAAGCTACACTTAACTTGGTGGAATTACGTGATGGTAAGGAATTCTTCCACTTACACAAGTGACTGATCCTTAAAGGCTGGCTTAAAAATGGAGTACCTGTATTTCTAAAAAGTCGTTTTTAGTTTTGTTTATTTTTTTTCCTCCCCATTATGTTGTTATTTTTAGTGTTTCTTCCAGTCTTTGTTATGTTGCTTTTCAACGCTATAAATTTATGGGGACTTATGATTTCTGTGTTTTTCCTGAACTGGATTATACTAAAAGCTAGAAATATTCTGGAAAATTTTTCATGTTAATTTTTGCCCTGGAGCAAATAAAACACTAAAACAGAGATCCAGAACAGTTAAAACTGAAGATGACTTGCTAATGTGTCAGCTGTGTTACTTTCCAACTACAGTTAAGGGAAATTTTTGTGCGTAACACTTTCTGAAAACAACGGTCTACAGATGCCAAAACTAGTAAAAATACTACGTGATTACTCAGTGCTCAACATTAAAGCTGTTATGAGTAAATTCAGTTTACACTGAAATTAATGGCAAGAATGAGTTGGCCATTACATAAATGGAGAACATAATTACAGGTACTGCTTTTTTCCCTTAAGTCCAGTTGCCTTAACTAACTCATTACAGGAAGAACTCACCATCATAATGTAACTCCACCAAGTCTGTTTTTTCTTTTTCCCTTCTTTTCCCTTTTTATAATGTAAATATATGTGGGTTGCTGGGAGGGGAATGGAACTTTTGCTACATGCTAGAGCAAAACCTTCTTTTCTCTGAATTCTGTGAACTGGTTTTATGTAGGCTAAAAAGTCCTGGTGATGCAGTGTAACCAGATCAAGAGTTAGTAGAACTGCTCTAGTTTTTCCACTTGAGCTGTTGGAGCAGAACATTTTCAGTCTATCACATAAAATTTATTTTAGCAGCAGGCTGTTTTTATTCTGCTGCGTTCCTCCTTCTGTTGTGTTGGTGTATGCCAGGATTGCTTACTTATGTTGAAGCTAGTCTGAAATTATCCCATGTTTAACAACTGCTTTTATTGGGTATTTCATTAGGTACAGATACTGATGAAGTTTCATTTAATCTTGGCTAGCGTATTATTTTGTTAAGATGACTGTAGGCTTTATCCCTCAGGACAATCCAAAAGTACCTTCTTCCCAGAATGAGAGAAGACTGAAGGAATTCTGCTATCTTGAAGCTTTGCTTCTGTCTTTCTCCTCAGTGTATTCAGGTGGAGAGATTTCTTTCTTCCATACCCTTGAACTACTCAGAGAATAGCTGTTCCTCCTTTTCTATGGCTGAATCCTAGATGGGTCTCCTGGTGTTCCATCTCCACTGCTTACCTTTATACAACTTTCAAAGTCTTTTCCAGTCAGGAACTCTGGAGTGTAATTTATTTGCAAAGAAATCCATTGCTCCTAGAGGATATTTCTAGTTTTGTTTCCTGCTGTGAAAGCTTGCCTTTGTTTCCTTGGTTGATCTAGCTGGCCTGGGAGAATCAGTCAAGGTACAGAGCTAGAAACTGAAACCTGGCTCTGGGTCTCTCAGGAGAAAGCCACACCTTATGTGGTATCTCTTGGAAACTACTTTGCTGCAGTAGCCATGCTCATCTGTATGGAAAACAAAAGCATAAACTGGTTGTATGAGTAAATTGTCAGCTGACCTCTGACTGGGAACAGGAATCAGCACTCTTGATAATCTCATTTGGTGCCCCATCATAGATTATTTTATGCATTAGATGTGTAGTAACAAGGTTTATAACTTGCAGGCAATCTAGGTTATTTGTATTTTATGAAAGTAAACATTCAAATTTATTTTTTCCTACGTAACCATGATTATTTTTTGACTCATTTGGGGAAAAGAATTGGAACACATCTAAGCTCAGTAGTATATGTAATATTTGTTTTTGTCTTCTTTCTGCCTATAGTGTTTTAATAGGTTTAATTCTTCTGGCAACATTTTAGTGTATACAGTGTTGCCCATGGTGAAGAATATTAAATACTACTTTTGTTCCATGAACATTTGCTAGAACAGCAAAAAAAAAACCCCAACTTAGTATGCTCTTTATGCTGAGATTTTTAAACCCATATTTTCTTATTTTGCATGGGTTTTTTTAAATATAGGTAGTTACTGTTTGCTATAATCTGTAAGTGTGGAGTTGCTGCAATCTATACAAATGCTGTAATCTATAAGCTTGAAGCCTGTAAAACCTGCAGGTTTTTTTGGACGTGTAGCTTTTTGTTTTATTTTGCACTTAAGGCTACTGAAACTTCAGAAGCAGCCCTCCAGTCAAAACTGAAACAGCTGGCTCGGCAAGCACTGGATAGGTGAGTATTGCCAATGTTAGTAAACGTACTTGCTGTCAGGGAGAAATGCACTCTCCAAGCTGGCTTTTCAGTCTAGGGTGTCCTGTACTGCAGAGTATGAATTCTAGGTAGACCTCGCACCTGGCGAGTTTTCCTGGCAGGTAGCTGCCAGCTGCTGTACTGCTGAATGTAGTAGCTGTTGTGCCAACTCTCTGGGAACCTTGGAACATGCCGAAGTAGGAAAGGACTGTGGATTCGTTAGTACCGATGCACTGCTGCAGTTTTCAAGATGAAAGTCAGAGTACTACGCTGTAGTTTTTGGCTTCTGTAAAAATGCAAACTTCAGGCCAGCACTAAGTCAGGTTGTCAGTGTGCTGCATCTGAAATGGATTATTTTTTTCCTTAGGAAAAGTGGGGTTGATCAACTTGGGCATTTGTTCGTTCCATTTAACATATATGGGAACGTGAACCAAGCAAATCAGTAATTGAGCCATAACTATTTTTTTGTCATTGTTGTGAACAAAATGCATTTTCATTTGCTTTAGAGCAGAAGCACTGAAGGTGTCTGTGTCAAAGTCATCTCAGAAGGAGAAGTCAACTGCAACTAAAACAAATCAGCCAGTCAGAACATTCTTTCCACTGGGACCTGATTTTTCTTTAAATGATAAACCACAGACAATCAGAGCAGTACAAGCTAGTGAATCTCAAGGTCAGAGATACACTGCAGAGGAGATTGAAGTACTCAGGTGAGTTGAAGATCAGTTTTTACACAATGGTATCAATTTTTGCTCACATTCTTTTGCATCTTACGCAGTAGAGTGAAACAGGTGAAGCATGAGGTGTATAAGCAAAGCATTGGAAAACCTCCTCTGATGAACCCCATTGCTGGTATTACCTACACATTAATGAATCCTTGTATTGTCTATGTTAATGTAATTAGTGGCTTTTATGCACAGAGCATACTTTCTAGTTTGTATTTAGAAAATAATTTCTTGTAACTGACTACTAGGACTATTTTTCATAGCCTTATTTTTTTTTTTGTTGTACATAACCTACCTGACTGAGTCCATGTGAAACATCTGGTTCTGAGGAGCCAAGGTACAAAGATGTTTTTATAGATTATACAACTACTACATTGCTACAAATTGAGGAAGCATAACATTTTGTGTTCTGTGACTCCTGTTACACCCAATTCCTTTTGTTTTTATTTTATTATAGGTGGAATAAGATCAAGTAACACATATAACCTTTAGCATAAATTGTGAATTTTGAAACCGATCAAATGTATCTTGAAAAATAAATAAATTATCTATGTATTATATCTATATATATGTATATATATATATACATTACCTATGAAACATAGGCGTTTCATCCTTCTTCCTCTTCCCCATGCAATAAAAATGATTGTGACAGAGGTGATACTCAAGACTATTCAGGATTTGATCATAAAACATTCAGTCTCCTTGTTGACTTTAGGGGATGTTCAATGGATTTGAGGATATGGTTGTGAAGATAGAAATGTACTTGTGTTGGAAAAGTTGCAACGAATTAAGAACAGCCTTATTAAAACTTCAACTTTTTCCTCTTCTAGTGCCTGTGCAGTAAATGTTACTGGTTTTGTGGGTGGTTTGAGTGGGGGGGTGTTTTAGAGTTTTGTTATTTTCAGACTTGCAAGAGAACTTCAAGTTGTTTCACAGCTTTAATCACCATTTGATTAAAAGAATTTCACCTACGTTTTTTAGTTAACTCCTCATTTGAAACTTAAATCGTATTCACATTTAAATACATCTCTTTTTTTTTCTTTTTTTTCTTTTTTTTCTTTTTTAAAGCATTGTGTGCTTTAGTGAAAAATATACTAAGGAGATATGCAGTATTTTTGTTTTTGTTTGACAGTGTTCCAAAATGCTGCCCCAATTAGATTAAATCTAATCATTGCTAATTAAGTGCTGTTAACTTCTGTTAAGACTCTTTTTAATGGGAGTGTGAAGTGAGTTGAGAAATTCTATTTCAGCAAAGGTAGTTTAAAATCTAACTTGCAGAACTGTGAAGAGGTGTCTGACTGATAATTGTTTCTATCCTGGCATGGTGACTTGTCTGCAGTTATGTGCTTGAAGGGTTGGTGACTGAACCATCAACTACCCTGCACTTCAAACCCAAATAAAGACACAGAGGTTGTTTCATTTTCAAAAAGTAGTCATCTTGTATTCAGATGCACCGTGCCATTAGCTTTTGAAAACTAATTTTGTTGTTACTTTCTGGAGCTTAGTCTTTAAAAGATGATAGGTAGGTTTGTAACTTCTTTTTTTTATTATGACTTGCAGGAAGACTTCAAAAATTAATGGCATAGAATATGTACCTTTCATGAGCGTTGATCTGAGGGAACGTTTTGCCTTCCCTATGCCATTTTCGTAAGTGTGATTAAATGACTGAACTTTACTCTTGTTTTTATTTCTAAAGCTTTCCCATATTGGGTATTTCTATGTTTTCTCTTTCAGAGTTTAAAATTAAGTAGGCTTTTAAGCATAATTGAGGCAGAGATAGTGAATGCTGCCACTTCCTTCTCCCAGTCTGATGCTAAAGTTTTAATGTGACCTGATCCTACTCTGCAGTGCTTTTGTGGTTGTGTCTTCAGGTCTCTAAGGACACCATTTTATTTGGCTTTTTGGAGTATAGGGCTGGACTGACAACTTGGGTCTGTCCCCTGATTCTGTTGGGTCTGTTTAATGAGTTTATCTCCCTCTGCCTCAATTACCTGCAAAATGAAGGTGATAGCCATTTATTCTGTAAAGAGCTATTCCAGGGAAGAGATACGCAACTGCTAGACCTTCATTCATGCCTAATGATAATATTACATAGCCATAGCAGATTAAAAAAACAGTAGTTTGTTTTTCATTTTTCCACTAAGGGCTTGTCAATCAGACAAACCTCAGTATTTTCAGAACTAAATAGAACTTCTATTACCAGTTCATTATGTTGAAGTAAAGCAAAGAATTTGAGTTTCTGTGGGTATAGGTGGCTCTTTTGGAATTCCCTTCTCCTGTTCAGTCCTGTGACAAATGAAGCTCTTGGGTTTTATTTATTTTTTTTTAAACACTTTTACCTTTTCCCCCCCAAAATCACAAACTTAGTTGTAATGTTCTTTGTATACAGAGCTGTAATACAGTATCAAAGCTGTGTAATTGTTCTGTGCGTGTATTTTACACAATCTACCAAACATATATAAGACTGGACATAAAATGAAAAGCTTTTCTGAACTGCTGTTCATTTATTTCTATTTTTTTCTCTCTCTTAAAACTAGTGATAAATGTGGGAAGTTACCATTATCCCCCAAGCAGAAAGCAATGTTTGCCAAGTGGGTGCGACCAGATGACATAACAAATAACCCTACGATGATTTATACTGTGTCAAGTTTCAGCATAAAGCAGGTAAATTGTTCCTAATGAGAAACATGTGCTGCTGCTGGCAACTTATTGATAGGCAGAAGGAATCTCCAAATGTGAGAGTGCTTTCCTTGGTTCTCATGAGGTTAAATAAATAAAAATAGTATCACTTCAGATTCCATGCATTTCCTAGCCATGAGAATTACCAGATGTGTTAGGAAAAATCTGAATTTGAATCCTAGCTGAAAATTCTGTTTTTCAGAAACAGTGGTAAAGTTAGGATGAAAAAAAGGCAAGGTGTGCTCTGCAGCAAATTTTTCACTTAATTTACCTCATGGAAGAAATAATGAGCAAGATTTTAGAATTTCTGTTCAAGGGGAAGCAGAGTGGCCCATTGAGAATAGTGGAAGTGTCTTGCTTAGTGTTAAATTGCAGATGGCCCAAGCTATTTTTAAATCAGCCATAGTTTATGCCATTGGATATTGTTTGTATTACACAGTGTGCTATGGAGAGGAGGGAGCAAGTGTGAGTGACGGGTGAGGCTGCCTCATTGGCATTAATAATTGTAACTCTGGTTTGCTCTGTAGGGGTCTCATGTTGAGCGAGCATAATTTCCTGCATTTTTAGCAGTACCTTTGCTTCTCTTGGTTCAAATCTTTCCTTTTTGATGGGAATTATTAATGGCAAAATTTCCATTTGTCTCTCAGTATCTGATATATTAGTAAATGTCCTCTCTGGTTTCCTTTTCCTTACAGACAATAGTGTCAGATTGTTCTTTTGTGGCATCGCTAGCCATCAGTGCAGCATATGAAAGAAGATACAACAAAAAATTGATCACAAGGTAAGTAGCTGTTACTTTCTAAGATCTTTTCAAACTTGGTACTGCCAAGCTTCTGCAGCATCTTGAATGACAGTTGGATGTAGTAAAAACTAGCGTTTATCTCACCTTCATCTCTCTGGGAGTCATGTGGCTCGTGTCGAATGTATACTGACATTGGAGTCACATGCACTTTGAGGAGTAATAAATAGTTGGGAAGGTTTTGTTTGGGTTTTAATAGAAATTTTACTTATAATGCTTTATGAGTTTGATTTGTTGTTCAGGCAAATGCTATATTTATACTACAGATATGTAAATAGTGTTTGTTTAATAACAGAAATTTGTTTCTATTGAAGAAACAATTAGGTTACTTGTATTTTTTTCTGTTACTATATTGAAGAGAGAGCTGCAGGAAGAGTATGGCCTGAAAAATAAAACCTCTTTAAACATCACTGTCATATTTACTAATTTTGAGATGCTCTTTCATTAAAAATTCTGTATTTATGTTCAATGTAAATTCCAGAAACAGATGTTAATTGTGCTTTTATTGTTGTAAGCCAAGTCATTTATGTCACAATTTCCTCTTTTTTTTTTTTTTTTTTTTTTCCCCTTTAACAGTATCATTTACCCTCAGAATAAGAAAGGAGAACCAGAATATAATCCATGTGGCAAATACATGGTGAAGCTTCATATCAATGGTGTACCTAGAAAGGTAATTGGTTTTGGGGAGATTTAATGATATTACTGTTTAAGTCATGTATTTTAAAGGCTTGGTCTGCTTCCTTGTGAAGCTGTGCTTACATAGCAAAACTTCTACAAGTGTTGGAATATGGTGTTAAACCTTTTGAGATTCATTTTGGTTGTGAAGTATGCAATAGAATGCAGGTATTTCTTCTACAGACATACATGAAACTAGCCTTACATTAAACTAATTCAAAATGCCTTATATTGCCTAAAAGAATTATGAAAAACCATGCAGGAGCAAAATTATGCGGCCCATGTTTATGAACAGGATGTGCAAATAATCCCCTTTTCCACTCCATTTTAGAAAGGAAGCTACAGAACTAAAAACTACACAGGGGGGCATCCAGAAAGGGTATAGACATGGCATGACTGTTAAGGAGTAACTCCAATGACCACAGGTTTTTAGGAAGGAGAGGAGGTGCTTGAAGGTATACGATAGAACTTTGTAAACTCACAAACAACTTCATTTTCTTTTCAGTGCAATAAATAAGGGCATAAAATGATGCATTTCTTCATATAATACTTAACTGTAGCACTGATTATTGCGATCATAGCAGTGGTGGTCATATTCACAGGGAAGGGGAGTGAGGGGAAAGTCCCCAAAGGCTACTCATTGCAAAGATAAGACCTCTGAGTCAGGAAGTCCTGAGTTGTTAGGTTCCAGAATCTGAAGGATCATTGATGTGTTTGCCTTGCTTTTAATCCTGTTTCCAAAATATCTTTGAATGACTGCCTTTTGTTAGGCTGAATGGCCATTTGCTCTTCTATGAAAAGGATAATTCATTCCTGCACAGATAGGATTTCCCCAGTAGCCTGTATGGTAAGGGGCTAATGCCAATCTGAACTGAAACATCTCTCCTGGGAAACTGTTTCAGACCACTAAAATACTGCAGTAACGATCTGTAATAATGCTGAATATATTCTACCTAATTTAAAGAAGATATGTTAATACTTTCACAGCTGCTCCTTTGGGTTGGTTTTTTTCCTTTCCACAGAGAAGAAATTTAAATCTGAAACTAGAGACTGTGAAAATGGTGTGGCATGTAGTTTGTTTCCTTACAGATAAAGAGTTGTTTATTTTCCTGCTGGTTAACAAAGACAGTCCGTGCTCTGTTTCCTAATTACCTGAGGAATATTGTTAGGCTTTTCTTCTTATGCTGGTAATTACACCAGACTTTTCTGTGGCTGCCTTTTGCAATAGATCCATATTGGACACTACACAAGAGCGTACTGCCATCACCCCCATTTTACAAAGAGGGAAGCAAGGCAGGTGATCCCAGGTCACCCAGTAGACCAGCACAAGTAAGAGCTGGCAGTAGAATTTCTTATTCACTTGGGCAAACCACTGCAGGGTCGATAGAGCTGTCTGTATGTGAGGACGATGATCAGGCCTGGCTGTGTCTGAGAAGCTGTGTGTTAATGAGATTTTGGGGGTTGTTTTAATTTCCAAAATACTCGTACAGGCCTTATGATGGTTTTTCATTTTCTTGTTTCACACAGGTAATCATAGATGACCAGTTACCTGTTGATCATAGCGGGGAACTTCTCTGCTCTTACTCTAACAATAAGAATGAATTATGGGTATCACTAATAGAAAAGGCTTACATGAAGGTCATGGGAGGATATGATTTTCCTGGATCCAATTCTGTAAGTACTAGATCATTTCTAAGAGGCAGTAATTCCGCTTAGATAACCTTGGGTCAAATAATTTTCCTTCTAGTGCTATAACAGTGAATTCCTTGGGGAGTCAAGTATTGAATTTGACAGTTTTTGAGGGTTTTTTTTATATTTCTTTCTTTCACAAATACACTTAGGTGTATTTAATGAGATTTATTTCATCAAAATAGAGTAAGCAAGACATCTTCATGGGCAGAGTTAATCTTAATTCTCTGACTGCAGGATTGACACTTACCTTTGGGAGGTATGTGTGTTTATATAGAGTCTAGGCAAAAGTGTTGGGTGAAGCAATTTTTTGTCCCATATCAATACTTCTGAATTTGCTTTCTAATCATTGTTCAATGAATAGGGCAGTTCTCCCTCATTATGTAGGGCAGTCAGCTAGGAAAAGAACAGGCTAGTCATTTAGTGCCTAGAGAGAGAGAGATACATGTATACCTGTATATCTCTCTCTATATAGATATACTTGCAAGTACTTTGATCTGTGCAAGTTTGTTTATCAGATTCTCCCACTCATTTTCATAAACATGTATGGGATTCCTATAATGTGGCTACTAAAGAAATAGTCACTGTACCACAGCTAAACTGACATGCAAATGTCTCTTTCAAAGAAGGACAGTTTACTGGAGTATCCCATATAATCCTCATTTGTTACTTAGGAAGCATGTCTGATCCTTTAAAATTTCATGGTGCTGTTCACATTGTAGTTGGATAATCATGTTTTTAAAGGGTGTATCAGGTAATCGTCACGTTTTGAGAAATTATTATGGAGAGAAATACGGCTTTGTAGAAGGGGTCAACGTAGCATATGTGTGTTTTTCTGTATGTTTATGTCAGCCCTGGGCAGCTTTGTTTTGGAGGACAGAAACTCGTGAGAATTGCTGTGTGTTATTCCCATTGTTGTCCTCTAACTTGCTGTCAGGAAAAACAGCTTGACTTGTGACATTTAATCATGATCCTTCTGCCTCCCCTCTGCTCTTGTCCATATTGTAGCTTACTTCTATAATAAGGTTCACTTACTGACTGTGTTGTACTGGTAATTCCTCAAGTTCCCACCCACCAGTGCTGGTTATTGACACTTCAAGCATTTATAGTCTCTGCTTTTTGCTTTGAGGAGTACAAAGCAAAAGAAAAGGGAATAAGCAATATTTCAAGGAGATTAAATGAGATTCAAGCATCTTTTTATGGAAATATATGTCAGTGTCAGCTTTATGGAAAAAAATTAAAAAGGCAAACCCTGAGCCTTAGAAGTAAAATTTTAATTATTTAAAGTGCATATATAATAGCAAGGTTCCATATCATGCTTCTGCTCCTGTGCTTCAGAAGTCTGTGAATCACTGAAATAAATAGAATAAATAAAATGCATGATAGAATTAAGCATGTTTAAACATTCTCTTGTGCTTCTGTTGCTCTGAAATTCCAGGTTTTCATCCATTCACTTCCCATCTTTTCGTTTGGTTGGTTTTGAGGCTATTTAGAAATGTCCTAAACTTATCCAATAAGGTTTTTATTTTGTTGGGGGTTTTTAAATATAGTCTTAATCTTGAGTTTTTTATGTGTGGTGCTTTTTAATGTGTTTTATAGCTTGTGTATACTTGATTTCTTTCATAATTTGTCTGCAGACATGATACGTGTTTATAGGTGGATTATCTATTCTCATTTCTTTCAAATGCTTGCATTTCAGAATATTGATCTCCATGCACTGACTGGTTGGATACCTGAAAGAATTGCTATGCACTCTGACAATCAAGCTTTCAATAAAGACAGTACTTTCAGAATGCTTTATCAGAGGTAGAGGTTTGTTCTTCCCTAAGTAAATAAATGCTTGCTGTGTCATAGCTGCGTTACCACCATAAAAGCAGTACAGTCACCACAGATCTTTTGATAGCATTTTGGTACTACTACAAATTGTGCCCTTTCCATACACCTTCTGGGAGAAGAAAAATTGAGGTATTGGTGGTTTTGATAAAACAGAAAAGCAAAATACGGTGGAATTTTGAGTGGGATTATTTTTTTCAAATGTGAAAGGAAAAAAAATAGTTTATTTCTTTTATGAAGAAAGTACAATTTAGAGTCAGGGAAGTGCAGCTTGGAACCAATATACAACTTAAAAGTGATTGAAAATACAAGGAAATGTGTTCTGTATTCCCACACAGTTCCCCAGAACTTTGGCATTATCTGCTGTCCTTAACAAGCAGATACAGTGTATTATTTCTGATCCTGGGGTGGTTGTGCCCCTTTAGCAAACCAGAAGGAGCAGGAAAAGTTTATCAGAACTGCAGTATTGATCTTTAGACCCACCATAACAGTTCTGCTTATGGTAAAAGATACAGCTGTAACTGATAAATGCCAGCTAGCAAGTACTTTGATTTCTTTCAAAACACTTTTGTGCCACCAGTTTCTTAGGCATTTCAATCCAGTAGAAGGGGGTTATTCTGTTGACTGAAATCTCCCCATGCATGATAAAAGAGTGTGGTGCTCTTTCTAGAGTGTCATTTCAGTTGTTGACAGCTTTCCAGGTATTCTGTCCTTGCAATTTGGAGGTGTGACTGCAATTAAGATGGAATCTACCCAGTATCACATCACGGTTGTCGACCTGTGCTAGACTGAAAATGTGTCAGTGCAAACGGTCTGGGTGACCCCATAAACTGTCTAGGGACACTGAGTATGTACTTGGATTTTAGCATGGGCTGGGAAACATGCTGGTATGTCTTTGTAACAGTAATTATTGCTAAATATTCAGCTTATGCTGGGGGAATGCAAAACTTTAGTGGAAACACCTGCAAAAGTGTAGAAGCATGAACTTACTCTCCAGGTTTTGAGAAGCTTCTTCAGAATCCTGGGAGCATGATGGAGCTGTTAATTTACTATGTGCAGCAATTGGCTAAGCGTTGATGAAATCACACTTGTGTTTAAGTGATGTGGACTGACCTTCAGGTTGATAAATGCTGATTTTTATTTCATGAAAATAATATTTTTCACTTAAAACAGATACTTAAATACTGAAATAAAATAGTTCTACTTTCTCAGGCTTTTTGGGGGAGTGATTTCTGCTTACAAAAAACTTATATTCTGGATTTTATAAAGTAGGGCCACACCAATGGGCAGTGTAAAAACATAATATTACAGTGTCTGTAATACTGCAATTAAGCTATTTTTTCCCTCTCTTTTCTTTTTGTTTGTTTTTGGGTTTTTTTTTTTTAACAGATTTCACAAGGGAGATGTCCTTATCACAACAGCAACAGGGGTCATGTCTGAAGAGGAAGGAGAAAAATGGGGTTTAGTTCCAACCCACGCATATGCAGTCTTGGATATAAGAGAATATAAGGTATCAAGTAAAACCAAAGGTCTTTCCATGTGCCTGTTTGAAACTGATGCTGTGATGGGCAGCTACTGATTTTATTTTCTTTCCTCTAATGGCTTACATAGTTTATTTTGTCTTGAGCTCCACTGGGAAATTCCAGAAAACTTAATGATACTGTATTTTCTTGAGCTTTTGGTCCCTATTCCATGTTAGCATAAGCACAAAAATTACCTTCATGAGCTGTGTTACTTTGTAAATTATTGTCAGTAATTTTATTTTGTATTTCTTCAGGGACTTCGATTTCTTCAGTTGAAAAACCCCTGGAGCCATTTACGTTGGAAGGGACGATACAGTGAAAACGACACAAGAAATTGGACCCTGGATTTACAGAAATACTTGAACTTTGATCCCAGAACAGCTCAGAAAATAGACAATGGTAATAAGGTTTAAAAAAATCACTGTCTCTTCAGGTAGATCTGCGTGGTGTATCCCTGCAGGAAGGTGGAAAGAAATACTTAAGCAGATAGGGGGAGTAAAACTAATGTCGCTGTCCAGAGAAACCACTTGGAATGCTTGTCCTGTCCTACCTTCCGCTGGGAGCAAGCTGCAGAGTATCATCTGGGAAGTCAGTGTGGGTGTCTGGTAGAAGGGCAGGCTGCTGATAGCTTAGAAATTCTGCAGAAGCTGCATTTTACATTCAGAAAGAGATGTCTGCTCTTCTATAGTATCCTCAGTGCTGCCTGTGTGTCTCTGGGAGGGAGCCCTTTTGTTCAGTGCCCCTCTGTTTTGATAACAGTATGCATCCAGAACAATTAAATGATAGCATTTAATGATAAGCCTCATGCAAATGCTTAAGGGTCACTTCTAATTTAAATAGAAAAAGAGCAGCCCTGGATTTGTGACAGATATGAGTGATTGGCTCTAGTTACTGATTCATCTAGTAAGGAATCTATGCCTATAGCATCTAGTAGTTAAAATTTATATAAAATTATGCTACTAATTTTGTAAGGGAGTTGTTTCTTCTGACTGGATTTACATTCTGGTCTTGTCTAAGTGTGAAGCTATTCTTACTGCAATTTATTTTATTTCTTGTATTACTGCAAGACCTGCAGCTGCCTGTGTCAGAGACTTGAAAGGCTGTTGCCTTTCTATACCTTACCGTTCGGTTCATGGGGAATCTGTTGGCTTGCAGGCATTGTTGTTGGCTGGAGTTCCAATTAAGAGAGCTGCAGAGAATTAGAATAAATGCATGAGAATGTTGTGAAGATGAAGCAGATTCAGGGTCTGAAGCAAATCACGTGGATGTTGGATGAATTACCTTAGAAATACATGCAGACAGGCTCACGTGTTGATTGAATACTTGATTGTGCTGGGTGACTACTGAAGTGCTGTTGAATTGGGAAAACCTGTTTGGCTGTATAATCTTTTTATTTTTTTTTTTTTTCCCCCAGAAATCTAGGGAAGGGGAGGGCAGATCAATTAGTTAATGATATCTCTTTTTCAATACAAATGATTCTCTTGTGTCTTCTGCTTTGCACTTGAGAATGAAAAGCATCTTGACAGCTTCAGAAAGTCCCTGATCATAAGCACAGACTGACTTGTTTTTCTTGGTTCAGTTTGTTTGTTTCAGGGGTTAAGTTTAAGTTTAGAAACTTGGGCAATGCAGACCTTACTACTACATTTTACAGAAACGTTAGTTTATGTAAGCTCTGTCATTTGCCCAGAGGGAGACTCGAAAAACAAGCAAAACTCAAGGTGTCTGGTAAGGAAACAATAACAGCATTTCCTTTCTAGGCATTTTCTGGATTGCCTGGGAGGACCTATGCCAGTACTATGATGTTATTTATTTGAGTTGGAACCCAAGTCTTTTTAAAGAATCTACATGTATTCACAGGTTGGTTCAACAGAGAAAATTTCTGTGTCAATATCTAAGTGTTTGGACGTGGTGTTTTCTTGCCCTCCTTCCTTCCTGTCCTTCCTTGTTACAGCAGCAGAGATTGGACTCCACCCACGCTCTCTTGAGCCTGACTTAAAACTTTAAAATTCTCAGCCCAGGTTTTGTCTGCTTCTGTAACGTGGCTGAGTCTCCAGTGACCTTTGCCATGGACCTGGGGTTGTGTAACCAGATTCTGGCCTCAGTCCCACAACTCATTTCTGTTCCGACAGAGAGATGTTTGTGCCATCTGTCTGCAAGCAGTGACTGGACAGTGTTTGAGTGACCTGGGTTTTATTTGCAATTAATTTTCCTGGCCAGCCACAGGTCATTTATGCAGTGCATGTTGTCTGTATGGAGTGTGTTCACTGATGTCAGAGTAGTTTAGTTTCACTTTTTACTGGCTGTAGTTACCAAAAGCAATCTTCCTTGCCTGATGATTTTTTTTCCTGAAGATGGTACCTGTCTCCTACCTAGGCTCTGTCACATTCTGTCCATTTGTCACACAGTTTGAGGATAAGTAGGTGACTCTCAGAAAGCAAAGGTTTTTCCATTTTTCCACTCCACTATACTGCACTTTACCACTGTTTCTGCATATGTTAACTCTGCACAAGCTCCTTCAGCCAAGGTGTAACTGCTGAGTTTACCTATGAAAGCATCTTTGTGTTCAGACTAATTCTGAAATAACACTGTAGTGATGTAGCAAGATGAGGTAAAGTGTATGCTCAAAGTTCATCTACCAGTCTGTCTTTCCTTATGTTTTTAGTGATTGTCATACCTTTGTGTGGGGAAATGGCTAGTGCAGTGGCAATTGCCATAAAAAGGGATTAGGGATGGTGATAATTTGATAATTTGAATCTTAGTTGATAACACAGCCTTCCACACATGGTGCTCAGTTTTAAAAGTGTGGGAGGGTCAGTGGGACTTAGGAGTAGCTTTATCTACTTCTCTTTCCCATGTGCCAGGCTTTACGTTCAGTCATTAGCACTGTTTATTTTTTCATACTGTATTTTCCTTGTCTAGACAGCTCATGAGGCAGCAGGCAGATGTTGCAATAGGGTACCTCAAAGATCTTTAACACTGTGTGTAGGCACCCTTCCAAACATGAAACAGAGTAGATTTTAAAATAAAAAACACCTCAGTAAAAAACTGGATAAAAAAATTTGGCAAGCTTTTGAAACTAACCATAGCTTACATGTGGATTTCTGCAATTACAAAAGCCTAGATGTTTTTCATGTAATACTGGTCTCTGCAGTAGTGGCTGTAATTGGGTAGCCAGGCTCCTTGAGTAGGTTCAGCTTTTTTTGTGCTTTGTGGTCACCATACCAAACAGCCTAGCTCTTTTATTTAGCATTTTAATTACCATGCTTGTTTTGTAGAGAAGTCTTTTATAAATAACAAAGTTGTAAGATGATGCTTCTGATGCCATTCTATCATGTAAACCACTATTGTAGATTCCAGTAGAGAATCAGCCTTTGGTAACTTTTTGTTGCTTTGACTACATGTGGGATTTGGAGCACATTTTCAAAGCACAAGTTGGTATCTTGCTCACCTAATAACCTGGCTAATTACTTGCAGTACGTGGGATGCAAAGCACGGTCCAGTGAAGGATGCCTACAGCCTAGCTAACAACCCGCAGTACAAGCTGGAGGTCCAGTGCCCACAGGGTGGTGCTGCCGTCTGGGTTCTGCTGAGCAGACACATCACAGATAAGGTGCCTGGTCCCTTTTCTGCATTATGAGCTGTACAACGTCTTCTGTAAATCTTTCTGTATGGCTTTCTGCTATTAGCATATCACTGCTTATTGCTGCTTTGGGGCTACGTGTAAACTTTTAAGTTCAGCAGGTACATGGACCTACAAACAAGGTTGTTGAAACAGACCTGGAGTAAAAATTGGGCTTAGCCTTTATATTCCCCTATAAAGGTTCTGAAGTAACTTCGAATCCTGGGGCCTGAACTCTTACAATTGAAATTAGGGGCAGTTTCTGTACTTTAAAATGAGTATTTTTAAATGAGTTGAATCTGATATCTCAATAAATACAAGTATGGGCTCATGCCGTGTGGTGGTCAAAGAGATGATAGATGATGTGTTCTCAGTTCTGATTGTTATGTTCTGCAGGAGTCTACACCTCCTTCTTGATTTGTGCTTTTTTTGTTTGAATAGGATGACTTTGCTCACAATCGGGAGTTCATCACCATGGTTGTATACAAGACTGACGGCAAAAAAGTTTACTATCCAGGTGAGTGAACCCAAATTGCCAAGGAGATTATGTTAGAGAGAAATGGAGAGCTGCAGGGGATTTTGCAGAGGGGAAAGGAGCTTTCTGCTTTAAAACGAGATGCCTCACTCTAAGAGGTCAGTCATCTGAAGCCAGTTGTTTATCTCTGCTTGACCACCTGCAGCAGCAGTCTATGCTGAAGGAATAAACCAGGCTGTAGATAGATGCTGGAAGCACATTAAGAGGTCTGCGTAGTCCTGCTGCAGCATTTCCTTTACTCCTCTTCTTGCAGTCACAGTAGTTCATGCTTAGAGGGAACAGATGTTGTGCTTTTGTTTATCTGACAGCATAATTACTTCCTATCCTCCTGAAATTATTTGTAGTTTTAGGGGTTCCACTACATAAAAATACTCTAGGTTAATTGTTCTATGAACTTGCCTTCGTAAAGTACCTAAGCAAACTCGTGAGATACTTTGAAACAGGTTAAACTGTTCAGCTGTATCATGCTTAAGAAAAACATTTAGATGCCCAGATTTTGTCAGAGTATTACTTTTGATCATTACTGGTCAGATTCTACTCACCTAGAGACAAAGGGGTTTGGCTTTTGGAGCCTTGTTGTAGCTGTGAACGAACCATGTATGTTGTATTTCAAGACAGCAGATCTGAAACACATGTTGAGACTCAGGAAATAGAGGTAATGCCCAGGTTGAGTGAAAAGGGCAGGCTGCAACTGTAAGGTAGAACTAATAACAGCTTTTTTTTTTTTCCTCTACATTGTCAGAGATCTGTAAAAATATTCCTTGAATAGCTCAGTAAAAATGCATACCTAAGACAGGTAGGATGCGGCCTGTTGCTTTGACAGATAGTGCGCCTCTTTAGAACCAGGGTTGTATTAATGTAGCTGCTTGTGCAGCAGGCAATAGCAACAGTTAATTAGCAAGTAGCCTTTAAAGCCCTTTTCACAAAGAATTGCCTTTGGGGAGTTTTCCTGTTGGTGTGGCTGGTGAGGGCTGCACTGTCCATCTCTGGTCTTGTTCAGTGAACTCTGCTGACCAATTCCTCTGGAATCCACGCTTTCTGTGGAAAGCATCTGTTGAGACATGACCAAATCCTCATCTGCTTTTGTGGGAGCTGATCTCGTTAAAGCATCTGCTGCTTCTGGTGCTGTTAATACTTGTAGCAGGGCTTATTTTACATCCTGCCATACTAAAAACATTCTCAAGCGGGCAAACCAAAGGCATTTGTGTGGTGGAAGGAACTGTTGGGCTGTGCTTGAAAGAGAGGGTCTTCCAGCAAGACCGCTACCAAGAACTGGATGAATTGTATGTTTTGTCTCGGTACCCAAGCTCTTTTATAAACTTTCAATCTCACGAGTTCAAACTTGTTTAAAACCTTTTTCCATGGAAATAGATTGGTCAAGCTGCAGTATTATTTTTACCATCTGTTAAAAACGAGATGAGAACAAAGCAGGTTAATCCTTCGGCAGCGAAGCTGAGATTTCCCATTCCTAAGCTTCTCATTGTTTTATATTAATCCTTTCCCCTCTCCCGTGTTGCTTTGTGGAGGAAAATAAAAGGACCTGATCCTGGGCCTATTGAAGTAATTGGCTAGACTTGTTCCTGCTTCACTGAAATTAAAAGAAGTCTGGAAAGAACCGATTAGAGGCCAAATAACAAATTACATTGTCTAATTGTAAAAGCAAATATTTGGGATGTTTATAAGAAGTGTTGCATGTGTGCTGGTAGTGGGATGCAGCCAGGTCTGTGAAATGATCACAAGGGTTTGGAGAGAGAGAAAGTGTGGGTCAGATAGATAGTTAAGATTTTAAAATGTGTTTTTATTTATGTAGCCAGTGGGCAAAGATTTTAGCAGCTCAAATCCTGGAACTGTCCAGCTAGTGGAGAAGGAACAGCCACCGCAGAGATTTCTTTAGAGTGCTCAAACATTCCTTTTCTTTCTCTTTTTAAATTTCAACATGATCACCATAGGTCTTCTTTGAGCAGCAAGACTGGAGGGAGATGGATAAGCAGGTCTTGCAAGTCCTGGGATTTCAGTTATATTTTCTAGGGCAGAATTTGTGTCCTCTTACCTGTAATGTACCTCTCCTCAAAGTGGTGGTTGCTTTTAAGATTATCTGTCCTTTTTATGAGCAAACCTTGAGACTCTGCTCTTCTGAGAGTGCTCAGGTCTGCTTCCAGGCTAACCTTCGTACCAACAATCTGACTTGCCTGGCAAAATTCAGAGATAGAAAATGGCTAAGAAATTCATCAAGCTGGAGGGGTTTTGATGAGGGAAAAAGTGTTGATCCTTTTCTTTTTCAGCTGATCCTCCTCCGTTCATCGATGGCATTAGGATTAACAGTCCTCATTATCTGACCAAGATAAAGCTGACCTCTCCAGGATCCCATACATTCACCTTAGTAGTATCCCAGTATGAGAAACAAAACACTATCCATTACACTATCAGGGTATGTAGTATTGATTTCCTTATGAATGTAAGCAATTAAAAGTGGCCTTTCTTTGTCAGTTTGATTTTTAAAATATACAATGGATGGATACTGTTATTTTGGGGGAGGGAGGCTATGAATGGTGGGGCAGAACCACTGGATGAAGTGCTTGATAATGTTCTCCACTGTAGTTAAGACAATTACTCTGTGTGTGTGTGTGTGTGTGTGTGTGTGTGTGTATTTAGTAATGAAATGAGCTGAAAAAGACTTCTACTTCTTAGAAAAAAACCCAGTATCTTTGTACAGGCAGAGCACTGGCTCTCTGTGTATCCAAGATAAGCCTATTGTATCCTAGTTAAGATTTAAAGTTTTTTTACTTTTCTAAGTCCTTGGGCTCAGTATTTTGAGTTTTCTGTAACTGCCAAGTCATGTGATGATCAGTGCTTGATGTCTCTCTTTTGCTAATGAATAAAGTAAAATTCAGATTGTTTCCATTTTGGGGGGAGGAGATGTTCATAAAAATTAAGTAGAACTGAGCCTTGTTAGTCCCAGCACTGTTCAGGGTTTTGAATTTCAGATGGTGTTTGATGAGTAACACAGGCACACAGCGAACAAGTATCTAAAAATCATGTGCAGGCAGTTCTGCTTTTGTTAACATGTCATGACTTCATATGAAAAGTGTAAGACAGATGTGTGACCAGCTGCTTCTTTTCCCACACAGGTATATTCCTTGTGCAAGTTCACCTTTTCCAAGATTCCTACACCTTACACCATTTCCAAACGGGTAAAGAAACACTTTCTATTGAGAAGAATTCTGTTTGGCTTTTCTGTCTTGGGCTGCACAATGTTTTTACATAAGTTTTTATATTGCTGCCCAGAAATGCAAGCTTGGGACATCTTCTAACAAATGAAACTTTTAGTTAAAGCTCAAACTAAGCATCATTAGCACAAGACTGGTCGTATACTCAAGTTACATACAACTTGCCAAAGAATTAGCTGCATTGCTAGCATGATTCATACCAACATTGAAGTCCTTGGGCTGCCTCTCTCTGTTCACACCACTCTGCATGGATGGTGCCTTAACTGTCTGGGGAATTTGGTAAATAAGCCCCACCTCTGACACAGAATGTGTTGCCATAGCTGCACCATGGCAGATATACTATAAGGCTTTTGTAGAATAGACTGGCCGTTAGAGTAGCAACCTGTACCCTGATACGTAATGACTCTACAGAACTCAGCCTGTACAAGTACTTCTGTGGAGTAAAAGCCCTGCAAGAGCGTTACTCACTTTCCCTTGCAAGAATGTAATGGGCTTGGGAAAACCCTTGGCATGATGGGGCAGAACCAGCAATGGCAAACCAAAGGCACCAGGTGTGGGACTGTGCCAAAAGTTCAGGAACAGTAACACACTGAGATACTGCCACCCTAAGTATGTCCACTGGTCAGAGACACCCCAAAGGTCTGTAACCACTGGGATAAGCACTCACATTGCCCAACAGGATGAAGGCAATGCACCCACGGTATGTTTTATGTAGAGATGCTCCCTGGAGTACAGCAGCAGGGGCAGGAGCAAAACAACTTGACCGAAATGAAGTCAGAAGGCCAGGCAGCTTTGGGGCCAGCTGCTGTTTGTATTTCAGCTGTCAACACGAGCTGCAGTTACACCTTCAGCTGAAGTACAAATACAAGCAAGAGCTCGCAGGATAAAGTAACTTGCATGTATTTTCAGGCACTGGCAATTTATCCTCAAGAAAGAGTAAGCCAGTGGCTGTTAACTTTAGTCTCTGTACCCCCATGCATGCCCTGGCGATCCCACTGTAGGCAGCAGACTTCAGTCCAGACAGTAACTTCTTCAGGAAGAGAAAAACAAGGCTGGTTTGAGCCACAGTGGGGTAGTCTCCTTTCTAGGACAGGCTGCCTGGAGCCAAGGTTGATGTTATTTGTGTGATCGAGGGGCATGTTGGCTTGCAGGTGGGCTCTTGAATTCAGACAGGGTTTTGTACAGCTGTTCTTTCTGGAAGAGCTCTTGGTCTGGAGAGAGGTTTCTGGGAACAGCAAGATTATTTGCTTGGTACTTTCAGGAACCATTTTCCTTTTCAGCTCTTAAAAACTGGGCTGAGGTTAGGGGAACACCTTAGGAGGTCAAAAAAATCATTGAAGGTACCAGCCTGATTGAGGCAGGACTTGTTTTATGTTGTATTATGTTTCAAAAGAAAATTAAGTGTGTGGAAACCTCCTGATTAATTATTTGAAGATACCTGTCTAGTATTGAAATAAGAGGAGTGTTCTGCCTGTTCAGGGCTGACTGTGGTTAAACACAGAGGCAGTTGCTTGTGCTTAATGCTTATGTGGTGCTTGCTTAGCCGTCCTGGCACTGAAAAACAAACTCATGGGCAGTTTGTCAATAGAAGCCAGTTCTGTCAGATGCCTTACACTGAAGGTGAGGGGTCAGCTCAAGCTCACCAAGCCCTGGGAGAACTGGAGAAGGCCTGGAAAGCTAACAGCAAGCAGCAGTTTTAGGTTCCTAGGTAGTAGCATGGTGGGGGCAGAAATTTCCCCTTGCTTCCAAGCTTGCCATGTTTGGACATTGAGTAAAGAAGTAAAATCACAGGAAAAATCATTGCTCCTTGTTGGCTTGAACGGAAGGATAGGGAAGTAACAGAAGAGGAATGAACCTCAGCTATAAATCTGTGTGACTGCCTGGTGTGTCTTACACGCCTAACCTTTCAGTCTAACAACTAGCAGGAGGGACTTGCAAACAGATGGCCCAGCTTTGCAAAGCCTGGGCAGCATTTTTCCCTTTGTGTGTCCCTGCCCTTGCAGGGTCTGTCCTTACAGATCTCTCACCCTGTAACGCTGGTTCCTCTGAGCACAGAGGTGAATGGACAGTGCTGGGGGCAGCCATTTCAAAAGGAAAGGTTAGCAAACACTACCTGTGTTGTTCCCAAGCCACTGGTGTTTCCCATTTCCCACAACAGAGGAGTGGTCAAACAACTGAAAAAAAGGCATGGGATAGATGGGAATTTAGATACTTCGTTAGATGCAATTAATTTGCCACAGAATTTCTCAGAAACAGTTACTCAGTACTTAATTATTAAACATAAGGTTAAAAAGCACAGAACACTTATAATAAGACAACTGCAGAGAGTTTTTCTGAATACTTTACAGTCCTTCACTTGCACTTTGAAAATTAGGAGAGCTTACTAAAGTCAGGGACCTCTGAAGTGAGAGGAGCCTCTGGTCTTGGTTGTGTGGGTAAATAAGCAATACACGTTGTCACAATATCAACTGTTTTCTGTGCTTTTGACTTTTTTCAGGTTAATGGACAGTGGAAAGGTCACAGTGCTGGAGGGTGTGGAAACTTCAGAGACACCTACAAAAATAACCCTATTTATCAGTTCCAGCTGGACAAGAATGGGCCGTTACTCATCGAACTACGGGGACCAAGGTTTGTAGAGAATAGGCGTGTGTCAAAGCAGCCAGAGCGTTCACATGCTAAAGATAAACCTTCCTTAGGATCCTCCGTGGGGAGGGTGGGATTCTCCCTGAAAATCCAGAAGACAAGGTATGGGGAGGTGGCTCAGATGTAGCACGATTTATGTTTATAGTTTCATCACCAACAGTGATGTAAAACTGAGTGTTTGCTAACTGAGGAAATCCTGGACCTTTAAGGAAAGCAGAAGCCTTCTTTCTCTTGAGTTTTGGGGCCAGAGCTGAGCTAGGCCTTGCATGGGAGGGAAGATGGTACCAAGGACTCTTTCTTCCTCTTGAATTAGCATCATAATTCCTTTCCTTTTGTAGTATAGCTAAATATGCAGGATACTAAGCCCTTACAGGCTTTCAAACAACAGTCGAAGCAGTAGCTTCAGCTCGGAAAGTGACTTTACCTCCACCACGAGCAGGCCAGGAGGCGGCCTGGATGTAAGCGCCCTGTAGAACAGACCTCCACTGGCTGTATTTCCTTGGCAAAATTAATGAGGCACCTCAAATGACAGCGCTTCTAAATACCAACATCCCCAACACACAGCCAGGTGTTTCTCTTTTGCAGCACTGTACAGTGAGCCCTACAAAATGGCAGCACTTCTCTGTCCACCCTCCTCTCTCTGAGGAGCCTCCTCCTCTTGTGAAATGAAGAGGAGCACAAAAGCATGGTTACACTGATTGAGCAGGTGTGTCTCTCTCTGCTTGCAGATGATATTTGGGTAGCTTGAATGACAGGGGCAGTGGTGCCTGTCACATGCATTAACAGGTTGTAGACAAACTGTCCCAAATTACAGCGCAACATGAGGAATTCTGCTGAGATAGCCAACTGGTCTGACAGGGATCAGGTCACACCCCAGGACCTGAGCCATGTGGCACCAGAGTGCGTCACCACGAATTTAACTACTCACAGCCTGCTTAAGCACAGCAGCAGGCTCCTAGCAAGCATTTTCCAGAGTCTAGTCCCAAACATCAAACATCTTCCCTCTTCCTCCAAATTCTGTGCTCGTGGCGTGGTAGAGTTTGACTTAACGTTCCTGTCACAAGTGTGACAAAGCTTTGAGCAGGCTTCCAGTTACACCATGCAGTTTTTTGCTGAACAGCCCTGTTTGTGGTAAGCCTGATGATCCAAACAACTGAAGTAACAGTCTGTCACATCACCTGCAGGCAATACAGCGTTGGGTTTGAACTCGTCACAGTCTCAACAGTAGGAGATGCTGGTCCCCACGGCTTTCAGAAAAAGAGCAGCGGTGACTACAGGTAACGCTCGCTTCAGGAAGGCTCAGGGGAGTGAAACCTGCTTCAGCACCTCGGTTCTAACTGGGGGTTTCTTTTACCATAGGTGTGGATTTTGCTACTTGGAAGTGGAGAACGTAGTTGCTGGAGTTTACAACATCATCCCCACCACATTCCTGCCTCAACAAGAGGGTCCTTTCTTCTTAGATTTTAATAGCACCAACCCCATTAAGGTATCGCAGCTGCAGTGAGGAGACAGATCTACGCGTTATCATTTCAGGGAGGTGGTTTTGATCTGTCCTGCTGCCTGAGAACAGGTGAACAACTCTTACTACACCTATGCATAAAAGTACACCCTAAGTTATAGCCAAGGGTACGGGATGACCAGTTTGATGGATAATTGTGGATTTTGCTGCTATGGTGTTGGAGTGAGCTCAGCAGGCCTGTGACCAGGCTAAAGTACTCACAGTTGAGTGAATCGGGGTAGAACTCGAATCATTGCAATTGGCCCATGCTTCAAATCAAAGCCAAGCCAGTTAAGAGAAGAACACAACGCCAAAAGTCTCCTCCCCTAAGATAGAGGGTATATGGGTTTAAGATTTTATGCTTTAAAGTAAACATGCAAGAAAAAACACTCCTGCGTATTCTGCTTCTTCAGCCTCTGGCCCAAATAGCTTTCACTACATGCTTATGTGTTGAACTAGTCCTCACATCTAAATGTAAATTTACTACTGCTAAGCATGTAGTAATCCAAACTAACATGCTCATCTTATCTAGAGTATGTATATAGGAGTAAAGGAAGAGGAAGACTCTGGCTTTAGCGATTTCTAAAAGAAAACCAGAGGCTTCACTTGCATTGCACGTACAGCTGGGAGCTGTGATTTCATACCCACGTGACTGGCAGTACATCGTATTACAGCACCAGGTACCCCGTGACTTTCTGCTAGCTGTAAGACCCCGCTTCATTGTCATAAGCAGAGGAAGCCAGTTAGCTGGGTGCAGAGGGTGCAGCACCCCCTTCCTTGAATGCCTGTGAAAGGTTTCCATCTAAAGGCACCCTGTACCTGCTGAGGGGTGGCAGCTGCTGGGGAACTGACCCACCACAGAACTGTTTTGTTCTCAGTGAATATTCAGCTTGTGGGGGAAGGATCACAAACCTCTCCTCCAAAGAAACCATGGGTGCAGGAAATGTGCTCGCTGTTCCCATGAGACTAGACATCTTTGAGAAGGTGTTTTTTTCTCTTGGAAGTTGAAAACAGTGAATGAAGCGAGTGCTTGGCCGGTGTCATCAACAGAAGTAGGGGCAGAGGTCGTCAGAAAACAGTGAGGTTAGTTGGGATTAGTGCAGAACAAGATTTCTTTCTTTTTTTTTTTGAAAGCCTACTGTCTGCTCTTCCTCTAGAACATCCATACGTACTCCATTTACCTTGTATTTGAAGAGAATTCAAGATAATAACCAAGCTTTTCATTTCTAACTGCCTGACTGCTTCTAAAAACAGGTATTTTTTTGGGCTCTCTACAAATAGCCAGCCTAAACCTCCACTGTATTTGGGGGAGAGGGTGTTGGTACAGCAGCCATCAGCCATTCATTGCTATCGAGGTTAGTTTGGCAGTTTTCCAATCAAAAAGGGACCATCTAAATCTTACTTGGGAGCACAGGTGCCATTTAGGCACTGGGAGACTGAGCACATGTGCTGTGGCAGCACCAGAGGGAGGGTAAAATTCCTCCCTCAGAAATCTGCCACCAGCCCTCTCCAGAGAGCACAGGATCCTTTTGTTTCACTTCCTTCATCAGGCAGCTCCTTAACGAACGCCTCCCGTTAAAAGGGCACCAAAAAGGCGGGCCTTTCTGAGGCCCCTTCCCTCAAAAACCATCTGGGCTAGGAAATGTCAGCGTGACAGGCTTGTGACAGCGTGACTTACCTTCCTCTGCAGGGCAGTTTCTGCAGATTGTGACAGAGCAGCAGCACAAACACCAGGTTAGGTTCTTTGCAGTTACCCTTGGCTTGTGGAGCACGTGCCAAGGAGCCTCGCTTCATCCCTGCAAAATTAGTTTCACTCACCTCCCCTTTTTCTTACAACTGTGTCTTATGTTCCTGAGAGTGGCAGGGGTGTCCTGCGATTGTTTCAGCACCTGGGGAGTTAGAGGGCGTTGAGAAGTCTCCACTGAGCCTTGGTTGTGACAGTACAAAAGGCAGATGCCAGAACTGCTGCCCTTCAGCACCAAGTTCTTGCATGACCTTGGCTGTTGGAGATCAAGCTGGCAGGCTTGCCTGCAGTAAGAGCTGATGCTTTTCTTCTGGGTTCAGCCCATGGGAAAAAGGTTTCTCTCTCCTCCCCATCCCACCCAGCACAGGCTTGTGCTAAATCTTATCCTGGATGAATGGAACATAAGGCTCAGGTTCCATACTGTGCTGAACAAGCAGCAAGGAATGGAATACATTAAGGACATGCCACTGCTTGTGTAAGCACTTAGGATTTGCTTTGACTGTTGCTGTCAAATCTGTACTTCTCGTAACTTTTTTTCCATGAATGTCAAAAAATTCTTGGAAGGCAAACTGCTCCACAGACTTTCACAGCCTCAGGCCAGTATCTGGGTTAGGCTTCTCCTTCCCTGATTCCCTTCAGCATCTTTTGATCCATATGGCAGACATTATTAGCTGCTGATGTAAGCATGGAAGCGTCATGCAGCAAGACTTAGATGAAGTCTTTGCATCACTAGAAATGGCTGCGCAGCAGCTCAGACCCTAACAAAGGTATCTGTGCCCTGTTACTTACATCCAGTTCCCCAGTCACACACCTCTCGCCCCTTCGCTGCCTGTAAACACACAAGTCAGGATTTTAAGCTGTAAAATACCAAACCCTCAAAAAAATGCCCCAACAAGGATCCCATGCTTCCAACTTGTTTGTTACACACCAAGCAGTTCTCACCTGCTCCCCGATCTGGGGCGCCAGGGGCTGACTGACCAAAGGGAAACCAGAGGGGCTTTAAGAGGATTTTTACTTTCTTTGATCCGCCAAGGGAACACTGCCACAAAGCGATGATGCTTAAGCAGAGGGGTAACTGGAGGTGGCATCTTCAGACGTTTTGACGTTCTCCTTATGCCCTGCACAGCCTTTTCCCCATCTGTTTTGGTTTTGTCTAAATCCTACCTTAACGCTCAGGGTGAGACCCCCCACACCCCCGTTGGTTCTGTGAGGAAGATGCAGGTTAGTCCTTGGTTAAATCCAACCATCAGTTCCCCAAGGCTGAACGGTTGCACTGTGGATGAGCAACAGCTCCTGTCCCTGCTGCCCCATGAGTCTGTGACTTAGTCTTCGTTTCCTGGAACTACACTGCACAGTAATTAGATACTTGACCACACCCCCCAAGCTATTTAGAATTAGGGGTCCATACAGGAGAGCCTTTTCAGCCATGGCTTAGTCAAAACGAACATTGAAATGGTTTGGAAATACCAAAGAGAAACAGACCTCCCAGGTTGCTGTTTGCTTGTGACAGTCTCGCTTCAGGGCAGCTGGAGCAACCGCATATGCCCTGGCACACCAGAGGCTTATTTTTGTACTTCCAAAGGCAGCTACTGTCGTGTTGCACTTCAGACTGGGGAAGGAGCTCCACCAGCAACATCAGTGGAGAAAGCTTGTCCGCTTGCCTGCACTCCGTGGCGACGTTCATTTCAGTTTGTCACAGTTGTAATTGTGGCTTTTACAGAGTTTCAAATAAAATGAGTTTTGCATTAATTGATCAGATCTGTTTGAATGGTGGGATTTACCTGCTGAGCCGAGGGGTCGCCAAAGGACAGCGGCGGCAGCTCTTCAACCAAAGCTTGGAGAAGCGTGGTGTGAAGAGTCAGGGGCGTCCCAGGCCCTGTCATGCTTCCCTGTCGATGGCTTTACCCTCCCTGCTCGGGATGTATGCAGGGCAGCGCGCATTACTATCATTAGAGCCTGCTGAACATAAAGCAAAGCTGCCGCTCAGGCGCAGGCAGTTGGGGTTTCCAGTCAGAACTGGCAGGGTGAGAAGAAATGAGATAGCAAGAGAGGTTCAAACAAAGAAACAAACTAAACCAACCCCAAATCCCTCTTTCCTGCATACTAAGGGATTTTGGGAAACTTCACTGAACCTCTGGCCTCACACAGCTTGGAATAAGAAGTGAATGACATATGCAGGGAAACTGAGAGGAGGTAAAAGTTGTCCCCCCAGTACCAGGTGGAGCGAGGCCAGGCTGCAGCTGTCTGCTGGAAGCAGGTATTTAAAGAGTAAACATGCTGCAGGAGAAGATTGGGGTCTCAGCACCTGAGGTACACGCTCAGCTCACACAGACTCAGAATGAAACGTGGAAAACAAAAACGTTTACTGTAGTGTGAAGAGTTTTTACATGAACTTGGAGAATAGATACACAAGCGGTGGCAGGGATGAAATACAACAGGACTGCAAAACCATGGAATAGAAAATACTTTGGGGGCGATACTAAAATTCCCATCCAATTAACAATATAAACCGACATCTCAGATAAAACGGTGCTTTCAGAAACGCTTAGCCACCAAAACCAAAGAGTCCTAGGATTTTTACTACCACTTATTAGCATAATTACCAGACACTACTACTGCCTAACAGCTGCCGGCAAAACATGCCCATGCCCTTTCTAGTTTTACTGAACACTTTCTCTAGGGCACGCTAACCTCCCCCCCGCCCCCCAGTCCCTTTAACAGTTATAAAACCCCACACAGTACAACCTACAGAGAAGCTTAAGAACACATTGTCAATCTACACCGGCAAGTCCTTTTCTTCATGCATATTTGCGAGGGCGAATCCCTTACCATAAACTGTCCTGAACACATCTATGACTCCCCTTCTCGAGCAAAACCCTTCCCCCCAAAAAACCAAAAGAAACCCAACCACTTAAAGTGCTGAAAAATAATACTTCACTTCCCAGGGGAGGGGAAGGGCAAGGGGCCAGTCAACTCTTTTTGGTCACTGGAATTTCCCTCAGAGTCCAAGCCAGCCTTGGGAAGGTGACTGAAAAGGACTTTCCACTGCTGAGTGTTACCATCCCCTTTCTGTCTGTCCATCCATCTCTCAACACCAGGTTTTTTTAGGCGTGCCTCATCTTTATCCTGCGAGCACCAGGGGGAGAGTGAAGGCTTTTAGACCCCACACATGCAACAGCTTTCCCGTATCCAAAATATTTCTACAGTTTCAGCATCGTACAGACAAATATACATCTGTTTAAAGAATATGCCACTCGCACTGGAGAGATCTGCTGTACCTACAGAGCATTTCACCCTACGAAACTGAAGCCAAACCGCGCTCCGCCGGTGTCCAGCTTGAATTTCAGATCCCCTCCGGCAGGAATTTACACAGGAGCGTCACTAGTTATTGCTTGGGCCAGGCTGCTACAAAACAATTTACAAAGTCTCGGAAATACGAGCACAGCTTAAACATCTGATAACTCGTCCGGCCTACAAAGGGATTTACTGAATTAAAAACTTCAGCCCTCCACATCAATTAGACTTCTTAGTGCAGGTTTAAATTCTTAGAGTAAACGCTTAAGATTTGGCATATATTATTGGCACGACGTTCTTCAAACACTTAGAAGTTCATGTATAAATATTTATACTCCCAGTAATCAGGACGGGGCACGGGAAGGGCTCAGCCAATCTGGGCAGCTTTTCTGCCTGCGCATATTCCCTCTTTGATTTTCATGCACTGAAGGGAGAGTTGCTTCATTCGGTTATCCAAAGCCAGCCCCTCAGTGGAGCCGCTCCTGTTGCTGCTCCTGTTCTTGCTCGCTCTGTCGTTTGTCTTGTTCTCAGCCCCTTCTGCCCTATCCCCTGCAAAGAAAGGATTAAACTAGATGTTAAACCCGGATTTCACTCTGCAACTTAAAGGTTCAAGCGGGTGCCTCTGCAGCTTCCTTTGCCAAAGCACACCAACAAAATAAAAACAACCCCAAAAACCAGAAAAAGAAAAGAGAAAGAGAAGCAGGATGTGTTAGTGAAACCCAAGTTGGCCATTTGAGCCGCACTCATCTTGTGCACTGCATCAGGAAATCACAGCGTAAACAGCTTTTGGTTGGAGTACACAAAAGCTGTGGTAATCCTCTAGTCTGAATTTGTCAGCAAGGGCTGGCAGAGCCTGCAAGAGGTTCCTGTTGGCACCTTTCCCCCCCCCCCGGAAAGCAGGATTTTCATGAAGCGGGACAGCAATTCAAAAAAAGCCTCCAGATTTTCCTCCAAATGAGCGTTCTTGGGCCCCTGCAGTGAGACAGGACTGGGGAGCCTTCCCAGCCAGCAGAAGAACAATTAAAACATTTTAGATGTCATCATTAATGGTGGGACACAGAGGCCTTCAAGAGCCACCTTTCCCAAGGAAGCGGGTCAGAGCTCCGTGAGCTGGCAGTAGGCCAAGGGGAGGCTGAGGAGGCTTCCCTGCTCCCTTTATAAAGCTGAAAAGCAGGGGTGTGGGGTGTAGCCAGCTGTGCGTACCTCTTTCAGCTTCGCACTCGGGGGAGGACGCCCCGCTGCATTCGCTTCGGGGGCCGAGGACAGGAAAGATCATCCCAAACTCAGAGAGGGACACGGGGCTGGGCAGATCCAAGCTCCCGGGTCGCGTCGCAGGAGGAAACTGAGTGGGAACCTCACAGGGACTTGTAGGACCAGAGCTGAAGCTGGACACCGACTGAGTTTCTGAATCCTCTTCAGATATGAGGCTGCTGCCATTGTCGTCCTCAAACACTTCTGATGCCACTGCAACGTTCAAGGAATATTCCAGTCAGCAAACCTGCCCCTCTCCTGCACCTTACCACGTTCGCATCTTCCATAGGCTAACCCCCTGGGCTGCTGCTTCTCATACTCTGCCCCCTTCACAAAGCCTGAACCTGGCATTTCGTACAGGATCCTGCTTTGGGGAACACCACACCTGCCAGCCATGCTGTGCAAGACCAGCTCCACTCCAGCTACCATCTGCTGTGCCAAGGCACTCTTGGCCTTTTACTGGCCTTGTTCACTTGTTCTCTTTGGCACGTACCTTAGGCCAGGGCCTAGTGCCCACCTCAGCCAGCGCCATCCCAATCCCTGCAGAGCCTCTGGGTTATTTAAGGCACTAATTAGAAACTCCTAATTCTGGAGGCTGATCACTTCCGCTTTATTTTCCCACTCTCGTGGTTAAAATCCAGCGTGAACTCCCAGGATCCTTTTTTGGATGAGGATCACCAAAGCAACAAGAAATTAAAGTCCCACCCCCATTTTCCCTACTCCTGTTTGCTCAGATCCAAATTCTGATTAAAGCAAAGCAACTCCAAGCTGGCTGGCTGGCTTAAGCCGCAGGCTCTGTGTCAGTGACAGGAGGAGGAATCCAGCAAAGGCCGATCCATTTCATGCAAGGACTTTGCTAAAACAAATTCAACATTGCAAATTGGCTCATTGCAGGATGGGGACTCAGGAACCAAAGACTTCTGCACACAAGTGGTCCCACTGGGATCAGAAGGGGTTTTACTACGCGTATCGGCCTCAACGCAACAACAGCGCGTGCTGGAACCACGCTGGTCTGAAGAGGTCCTACGAACAGCAAGACATTGACGGCAGCCTGAGGTTACCTTCAAATACATCACCTTGTGACTCCCCCGTTTAACGTTAGAGAGGCTCAGAACCCCCTCGAAGGAGCAGCGGGAGCAAAGCAGCAGCAGCACTAACGAAATGGCTCAGAGGAGGAGTTCTGAAGTAGTCCCTTTGTTACCCAGCAGCCCTGGGCTCATGTGCACCGCTCGGACACGAAGGGTGCCAGAAGCTGCTACTGTCACAGCTATGGCAGAGATGCTTGGCCTTTTTCTGCTGGATTTGCAGGCTGCAGAACTGTACTTACACATTAACCTAAAAGGCTTCAAATGTAAAATGGGTAACTGCATTATGTGCTTCCTGAGCTCCCTCCAGGGCACTCTGTGCTCAGAACCAGTTTGTGGTGGCTTGGCTTTGTTTTTAATGATCCCAAATCCAAGATTGCAGAGTGGCCTGTCTTCTCACCACTATATATATATATATACACAGGTAACTGCAAGGGGCAAAAGCAAAAAAATAAAAGAAAAAAGATTGGGCAAAAAAAGATGTTTCTAATTTCAGGAGCCCTCTTCTCAGCAAGAAGCACCGACACCAGCCAGTCTACAAAGAGCACAACTTACTTATCACTGCCTAAGCTTACCATCACACCCAGGAGCACCTGCTAGGGTCAAGAAACTCTTGCTGAGAGTGGGGTGTTTTATTCAACTCCAGCAAGCAGAAATTAAGATACAGAAGGGCCTTGGTGGAAAAGCCCCTGCCACATTACAACCCACGAGAGCTATTTTGGTTGCTACATCTGGCAGGGTGCTAGTCCTTCCCCATCACAACCCAGTTCTGCTGGCACTAGACACAACCTGGAGTTCTTCCACCTCTGTCAGGCTCTGCAATTCAAAGAGAGGGACAAGCCCGTGCTGCCAGTCCTTGCCAGACCCTCAGCAGCAGCCAGGAGAGCCAGCAGCTGGTTGCTCTGGATTAACCTCCCTGTCTCTCTCTGCCACTACATACCAGGCCCTCAAGCTCCTTCAGCACAAGAAAACCCTCAACTCAGTTACACCTCAGGCTCTCAGGAGGCCTTCTGTGCAAGGAGGGGACACTCAGGGGTATCCAAAGAGGCCATCCCTGCCTAGCTCAGACAGGCTCAACCTCGGGACTTCAGATACATCCGTCCCAGACGCTGCCCTGACTGTGGTCCCAGCTGCAAGGTGCTGAGTGAGACAGCTCCAGCACAACGTGCACAAACTCCTGCCACCAGAGGATGGAGGCCAGCCCAGGGCTGTCTCCCAGCTCCCACAGCACAGACAGGCTGTACCACGGACCTCCAAGGCCTGGGTGCAGGTATGTGCCAGCTCGACAAGGCAACTGCATGTTCAGCCTTTGGGCTGGGGGGAGAGGTGGGAGGGGTTGTGTAACCATGAACCCCCACAATCCTGACCTAGACTTTTCCCTGAAGAAATGGAGCTGAATACAAGGGTAACTGGGATTTGTGGGACCAGGCAGCAAAAAAAACCCAAAACAAAACCCAAACCCAACTTTTCAGCATCAAGAAAGGGAGATAGCTTCCAGGAGGGAGGAAGAAGTAGGCTATGTGCAGTGTCTGCTTTCACCCAGAGCCAGGACAAAAGCAAACTCACAGTACAACAGACCATCCAGCCTTAGCAGTGCAAGGTCCCCAGCGTGCCACCAGAAAGCAGAGGTTACCTAAGCTTAGGGTTCGCTCAGTGGTTGCTGCTGTCACCCAAGAGAAACGACTCTCATACAGAGCCCCTGAGCACACAGCATTAGCATACTGCCGCTTTTTCACCTCCCCTGTTCGCAGCACACATGCTCTGCTCAAATCCCATATTGGCAAGAGACCCCGCAGTGCAAAGGGGCTTATCCTTGCACCCCTTCTGTGCGAGCCTCCCGCCCGTCTGTACTGCTGCAGCGGCACATTTAGTCCCTCTGCCACAGACCCACCCTGCAAGGCAAGCTCTTGATCTGTAAGGTCTGTTTCCCAGGCGCACCGCCCCCTCCGGAACCCAGCTGAAGGATCTCTGACAGCCTGCTGCCACCCCAGGCTAGTCACTCACAGCAGCAGTGCTGGCTTAAAGATCAGAAGCAGCGCATTGATTCAGTTCCTTTCATACAGCGCGGTACAGAACCCAACAGTGACGCTAAGGGAACAGTGGATGCACTTCACATCCTTTCCCCTTGGAAACTGGCTGCTAAAAAACACAATCACCTCCTGTAATAATGAGAAGGTAACAATGCAGGCACAGTCCCACAGCTGCCAGCAATTTTCAAACAGCAGAATACACAGAGCAACCTTCATCTTAGCACTTCTTATGCTGCCCGTGGATATTCCTAGGCACAGGAACACTCTACTCACTGGAGACAGTGTCCGACTCTGGTTTACTGGCTGACAGGTCTTCCACTGAGGTGTTGCTCCCTTCAGCACCCACGCCACATCCCCGGGGCCCCATGGCAGTGGACCGCCTCCTCTCGTGAATCTCGTCTGAGATCATCTCCAGGTTTTTCAAGGCAGTCTTATACTCTCCCTTTGCCAGGGCCAGTTTTGCCTGCAGGTCATCCACTGTTTTCTTCAGTTGCTAACAAGGAAGGCAGGTATTAGATACACTTTCATTACAAACAACATGCAGTACGCAGTTCACATCCGCGTGCCATGGCTTTGCACAGCATAAACCAGGGCTGGCAGCTAGGTGGTGGGGCAGTTTGTCATTCAAGAGCGCCCTGGCACAAGCAGTGGCACTTGTGACAAGAGACAGCAGCAAGGCAATCCACAGGAACCAGGGGTGGGACTGCCTCTGGAGTCTGGATCAGGGATCTCCCTGTTACTATGCCGGATCTCTTGTTAACAGGAATACGGCTCTTGGCAGTATATCTCTGCTTATCCCACAGCTACCCTTTGGGGTGTGCTGGCAGCCCGTGCCTGCAGGGCACAGCACAACCATGGGTCATCCCGAAAGAAGCTAAACCTAATTCTCTTCAGGGCACCAGATTCATCGCTCTTTGGTCACCAAACCTGCAGACCAGAAAGCAGCGAGCCTGCAACCCTGACAGATGTAATACTGCAGTTTCCCTGTCCCCAGGCACAAGCCCCGCTCTACAGCAAGGGCAAGCGCAGCGTGCGCCCTGTCTCCCACAGGTAAAGCGCTGCTGGTGTATCTGTAGCTGTCTCAACTCTGTTTTACATCACACATGAAGAGCAAGCTGTGCTGTCTTTTACATTGTATATTTTTACCCAATCGCCATGCTTCAGGAGGGCTCTGAGCAGCTGTCACAGAGAAGCAAGAGGCCCCTAAACAGTGGGCCTTTGCCCCCTGGAGAAAAGGGGATTTCTCAAAAGATGTTGCTAGCCAAAAAGGATTATTGGGCTGGCACCCAGCCCAGGCTGGGTGAGGGTTCATCCCAGCGCAGCAGCAGCTGCTGGTCATGGCTACGCAGCCAGGCAGGACAGAGGAGCAGAGGGCCACCCTAGCCTGGATCCTGGCTAGGAAGAGGTGTGCACCAGAGACTCTCACACCTCAGGCAGCCCAGGGAGGGGCCCAGGGAGGGGCCCAGGGAGGGGCCCAGGGAGGGGCCCAGGGAGGGGCCCAGGGAGGGGCCCGAAATAAAGGTGCAGGACACACTAGAATGGGACTCCTTTTCTAGCTAGGCCCCTGCTGATCTAGCACCCCCATGGAGCCTTCCTCTACCTGTGGCAAACAGTACAAGGCACCGAACTCCACTCATACCCTGCACCCATCCCACACTTTGCAGCACCAGCCACTCCCCTTCAACTCAGAGGAGCCAGGCTCCTGGTTTTGGGGAGCCACGAGCAGCAAAAGTCACTCAAATAGAAATACAGCAATTCTTGCTTTACAATTTCTAGTGCAACTTTGCTCTCCCACCCCTGGCAGCTCCAAGACCGAGGGCTCTAATAGCAGGGATTACCATCCCCCACACAACTGCCCTGCCACCCCAGGGCTGCTGTGCCCTGCAAGGCCTGCACGGTGCCCAAGCACTGGTTAGGCAGCATTGCACTGCACTGTGTAGTCTGGAGATTCCCAAAACACCCCAAAGCCAAAAAAACCCAAACCAAACACCTCCAAAAACTAACCCCACACCCCAGCAGCCTATCCAGCTAAATCCAAAACTGTGCTTCTGCCAGACCCAAAATCAGAAATTCACATCTGCATGGTGTTTGAGTCCTACAAGCAGGTTACTTGTTCTGCTAATTGACCCAACCAGGGAACAGGAAAGAGCACCCCAAGCACAGTTAAACAGCCTGATGCATAAAACATTGGGGGGGGAATAAAGGAACAAACCAAGCCCAGAGACCTCAAACTACAAGCAAAGACAGTTAAACTGTATTTGTTTGGTTCTGGCAGTTAGCAGCAGGATTGGAACACACTTATTTCACACAAGGAAACAAAGCTTCTCAGTCTTTTATCTTGAAAATGGGCTTAGCAAATTGCTCAAGAGGTTTTGGATTGACTGTGTTTTGTACAGAAACACACCACAGTTGTCAGAGCACTTTGGATGTAATTTCAGTATTTACTGTAAGCAGTGAAGAGTTTCAGATGGATTTCAATTACATACTTACCTCTAGTTGGACATAGTACTTCGCCTTGAGTTCAAAGTAAGGTCTGTGGAAAAACAAAGAACAGTTGTTTATAATCACTGGGACTGAATGCAGAGTACTGGAGTGGGAGTTGCTCTCTCTGTAGCATTAACACAGCTATTTTGTGTTTCCCTGTCACCCCAACAGGCTGCTGCCTACGTGACAGAGCACCTACATGGGCTCTCAGTGTCTCTCTTTTCCCCTCTATTGCTCATGGGTGTTTTGACCTAAATACAAATTACAAAATTCCAGGTTTTGGAGCTGACAGCATAATTCCTTCAGGCATAGGCATCCTCTCTGCACCCACCTAATTATTGAGCCCACAACACGTGTAAATTCCCCACAGAAAGTGAATCTTAAGACTTCCCTACTTTCAGGTGTGGAGAGTTTTCAGTGAAGGAAACCAAAGGAGGGAAGGGTTAGATTGAATATTAGGGGGAAGTTTTTTACGGAAAGAGTGCTGAGGTGCTGGAACAGGCTGCCCAGAGAGGTGGTGGATGCCCCATCCCTGGAAGTGTTCAAGGCCAGGTTGGATGGGGCCCTGGGCAACCTTGCATAGACCCAGGCCTGAGGTTGGTGGCCCTGCCTGTGGCAGGGGGGTTGGAGCTCTGTGATCCTTGGGGTCCCTTCCAACCCATGCCATTCTATGATTCTATGAAGGAGTGGGGATGAAAGAGGTCAGAGCACCAGGCACAAGGGCACAGCGCTTCCTGCCAGTGGTGCTTCCCTCTCACTGCACCACGCAGTTGGATGCACAGGACCAGCATCACACCCAATCTGTTCCCACTACAGCCAACAAAACTTGCTTATAAGGTTGCAGGAGGACAGGGGTGCAAGAGGTGCAGTACAAAGCTTAGGAACCACATTCCAGATTCTAAGTTTTGAAGCCCACAAACCAGTACCATCTGGTATAACACCGGGCAGTGAAAAAAAAGCAGGGGGCTCTACCCTCCTCACCTCTCAGAAGCTCTTCTGGTAAGTATGGGAAAGATGAACAATCAAATAGTGGTTTTGGTGAAACAGAATGATAACCACCCATGTCGTGATTCCACCCTGACAGCGAGCCTCCTCACAGCCATGCAGCTACCTTTCACACTGAGCACCACAACTCAGGAGCAGAAGACTGTGGCTTTTGGATTCTGTATCCCTGAGACTGGGTTATTTCACAGCTTCTACATTTTTAATCAACACCTCACCCCACCCCATCACTAGGGGGGCACAGCCAAACCCACAATGTTTCCAGTGACAGTGATCTGGTCGAGCTGCACCTCTGCTGACCCTCACAGGGACCCAGCCCTGCCAAAGTCTGCACAGATGGACCTGCCAGGCGGGGTGAAGCATCACAGTTGGGGGCCTGGATCCAACAGTTAAAGGACTCCTACAGCCACACCCCAAAGCAATGGGAGGGCAGAGACACTGACAAAATGGTGTTGCAGAGCAAACAGGGAAACCCGCTCACCTCAAGTGACCCAATTCTCTGCCTTGCTTACCCTCACCCCAGCTGGGAGGGCACAACCAGGCTTGAAAACTAACCTCCACTCAGCTTCCATGAGAGAATGTCCCCTTTCTATCAGCAAACAAGCATGCATGTGTCATGAAAAACATTTTACATATATATATATATATGTGTGTGTGTGTGTGTGTGCCTGCCCAAACACATATACACACACACACACACATGAGTGGGTGCTTTTACAGGTAAGAGCCAAGAAAGATGCCACCAGGAACAGGATGGCAGCAGCCTGAGGTATAGGAGCTCAAACGTAAGCACTCTTCCTCACTCCTTGCTCAGCCAGGCATGTGACGCCAGCAGAAAGCAAGGCACTGGCAGGGTAGGGACTCTTATCTCCTTGGGTCACTTCACACTCTTACATCCATGACACTGTAACTATTGAAACCTGCTCTCTGACACCACAGGGCTGGCAAATCATTCATTGATGTAACTGGTGTCCTACATCATCAGTTGTCTGAATCCACGACATCATGTCGTCAAGCAAAGTGAGTAGATGAGAGGAAGAGTGACTTTGCCCAAGTCACTGGAGCAGAAAGTGACTTCCAAAACCCAGCTAACACAGGAAAGTTCATTATCCTACAGCTTGGAGGCACCAAGCCAGAAGGCCTGGCAACCATTAAGGTAAGCACCTAGAAACAACACTAAAAGCAAAACCAAACCAATCCAATAATCATCCAGGCCTCAACTCTACACAGCAAATCAGCTAAATGACATTCCTCCAGGCTGTCCCAGTCTTACTTCCAAATAGTAACACTTTAAGCACCTTCATCCAGAATGAAAGCGTTTTGCATGGAAAAGAGCAGCTCATTCTGCATGTTGACCATGAGTTTACACAGAGAGGACAGTCAGCATGGGCCCAGGCATTACAGCCAGCCCTCCCACACCACCCAGGGAGCAGGGCAGAGCCCTCCCTAAAAAAGCAGCTAGCAGCCAGATACACCCTATAATCCAGGCAGCCAGATTTCCCACTTTTATGTAGCCACCTGGCAGCACCAATGTTTTCAACTCAGTTTCCATTTTCCTTTAGGTGAAAGCTACAGTGCTGGAGAGAGGACTGACCTTTCCAGAATCCCTATGTAATACGCCTTCAAATACACCCACAAGAAGCCTGTTTGTGCCACCAGGCATCTTCTGCTTTAATACGAGGTTAGAATTGGCTTTTCTGTCCACACCTTATTAAAGGATCTCCAAAACACCCTACCTAGGTGGTTTCTGCTACAATCAACCCTTGCTGACTCTTTCACTGAGACAAAAGAATAAGCTGGGATCCTTCCAGACAAGTGAAAGCCAGGCTGTCCTGAGGAGCACCACAGAAGACAACACCCCTGTGACAGTAGTTTCAGCAAGGAAATCATAGAATCATAGTATGGTCTGGGTTGGAAGGGACCCCAAGGATCAGAGAGTTCCAACCCCCCTGCCACAGGCAGGGCCACCAACCTCAAGCCTGGATCTACCCAAGGTTGCCCAGGGCCCCATCCAACCTGGCCTTGAACACCTCCAGGGACGGGGCATCCACCACCTCTCTGGGCAGCCCATTCCAGCACCTCACCACTCTCTCTGTAAAGAACTTCTCCCTAATATTTAATTTAAACCTTCCTTCCTTTAGCTTCTATCCATTCCCCCTTGTCCTGCCAAATGAAGACTCAGAAGGCGAGTCACACGAGAGGTACCTGGGGCATCAGGCTCAGAGCCATCATCCTTACAAAAAGGTATGTGGCACCCCACTGACAACTTATGGGGTCTTTATTTGAAATCTTCTTGTAAGGAAGGAACTCTTAGCAGCCAAACCACTTCTCAGCTATTGCTCTTAGCCAGAGGAATCTGTCATTCAGTGATCTGTTTTTCACAGTCCCTGTGCCGTGCTAGACAAGCAGCACTCAGCCCGTTCCACTAAGCCACAGTGCCACTCTGTTTGGGCAAATGTGCTTGAAATCTTCCTTGAGAAGTGCTAATCCTTTCTTGAACTGAGCAGACACCAATCAAAATAGATGTTTAGTTGACCGATTTCACCAAAAAGAAGTCATTTTTAGATGGAGGATTAAAAGCTAAACGCAGAAAGCAGATTGTTTAGATAAGCTACAGTCTGGAAATATAAAGGAAACGACTGTGAAATAGAAAGAGGATTAAGAATTGGTTGCAAAAAGGGCCAAAAATTTTAAACAGGTTCAGAGTAAAAAGCTGTTTCGCTTCCCCGCAGCGGCGAAACTGCGCATCGAACGCAGACACGTGTATCAGCAGCACCTGCTGCTCAGCTGTGCTCTCTGAAGAGCAGTCCCTTCCCCAAGAGCAGCCCTGCCCTCCCTTCCCCAAGAGCAGCCCTGCCCTCCCTTCCCCAAGAGCAGCCCTCTCCCCCCTTCCCCAAGAGCGGCCCTCTCCCCCCTTCCCCAAGAGCGGCCCTCTCCCCCCTTCCCCAAGAGCAGCCCTCTCCCCCCTCCCCCAAGAGCAGCCCTCTCCCCCCTCCCCCAAGAGCAGCCCTCTCCCCCCTCCCCCAAGAGCAGCCCTCTCCCCCCTCCCCCAAGAGCAGCCCTCCCACACTTCTGCTGCAGCATCGTTGGGCAGTAAACAAGCCTGATGCCTGGCAGCTACTCTGAGGCAGCCTCCTGCCTTTCAGGGCTCTGTCACTCCCTCTGTTGCTGCCCTAACTGACCATAAGAACTGAACTGCGAACAACCCCAAGCTGCCGCACACCCAGGCGCAGAGCTCCGCAGCTGTGTCGCCAGCGCCTGTGAGCTCAACCTCATGAGCCTGTTTCTCAAACCACACGCCACCAAAGGGGTTCAATGCACTACAACAACACCAAGAATAAGCCCAGAAAAGGTTCCTTATCCTGCTCAACTTCAAAGAATGGTTTTGGTTACAAAAGACCTTCAAGATCATCGAATCAAACCATCTATCCAGCCCTACTAGGTCCAACACTAGACCATGTCACCAAGTACAACTACTCTTCTCTTAAACACTTCCAGGGATGGTGACTCAACCACCTCCCTGGGCAGCCTGTTCCAATACCTGACAATCCTTTCAGTAAAGAAATTTTTCCTAACACCCAATCTAAACTTTCCTGACACAACTTCAGACTGTTTCCCCTTGTCCTGTCACTAGCTACCAGGGAGAAGAGACCAATCCCCACCTCACTACAACCACCTTTTAGGGAGTTGTAGAGAGCAAGGAGATCTCCCCTCAGCCTCCTTTTCTCCAGACTAAAACCCTAACCTTTGACACTTTCCAAACAGACCATTAAAAAAGAGCAATTCTAGCATTAGGCCTTTGACCTGAGCTCTCAACTGGGATGTTAAGATAACATGTCTTGAGCACAGAACTCCTCCAGTCAAGAGAAACAGCCTAAGCATCAGCCTCTACCCCATATCAAGTCTGAAAGCTGAAGCACAGCCTGAAACACAGACCCTTTGGATGAACTGTGTGGTGTTGATATTTGTATGACCCTCAGAATCACAGAATGGTCACCAAAAGTAAAAACATACTTTGACTTATTGATGGCTCTTTTCAGCTTCTTCTCCAGCTGTTTCATCCTTCCCATGGCAGCATTGTATTTGGCTGCAGTCTCCTTGTGAACCAACTCACTTCTTGTTTTGGTCTGTTCTGCCTCCATGACCTTCAAGAGGGGAAAACACAGGTTGAGTGGCAAGACACAATACTTCATCACTTACTATTTTCATTAGCAGCATCTTCATCATCTCACCAGTCAGCTCCTGTCAGGGAGGTGAGGGCATAGAAGAAAATTTATTTCAATGAACCTGCTTTAAAGTCTTTCCTGAAAGGGGCAGCAACACATCAGATTTGCAAACACAAGCTAGCAGATCCTTGAAGGAATCATTTCCTCAAAGCTTGGTAAGGAAACGCTCACTGCCATGGTATTGTGCAGCAATTGGGAGTCTACAAAAGCAACAGGTAAAGGAAATGTCCTTCCATTTGCTGCTCTCTTGGTATCCCTGAGTCAGCTTTGCCAGTAATTCTATTCAGGGTACTTTTATTGTGCCAATTTGAGATGTCAGAGGCATATGTCAGAAAATTGGTTGTCTTTAATGCACTGGCAGTCAAAATACCAGACAGGGAGGTGACCAATTGGTTTAATGTAAGAAAACCTCCCCATTGGCATGGCCATGAGAAGCAAGCAAGCATTTCTCAGGCTCCCACTCTCACAGTTATGAAGGTATCCTGTACCAAAAAAGTGGCAGGACTTGATTTTCTCCAGTTCTGGATTTCAAAAGGTCTCAGCTGTGAAAACAACTGCTCCACAACTTCAAGCACATTTGCTCCAGCTGGCTCCCACTGCCACATCGTGCATCTGACCTCTCTGACCCAGAGAGAGAAAACAGTCAAGATCCCTTGTTTTTAAATAACCTGACCCACAAAGCTCTAATTTCTTGAGAGTATCCTAACCCTCAGGCAGAGCTGAACTGGGGAAGAAGAGCATGGTCAACTTTGACTGGCTTGGGGTGCTCCTCCTCTCAGGCACACTGTGGCATTGCCCTTTCTGATGCCTAAAGGAAAGCATGACACTGCCACGTGCCACAACCAAACTGCACCAGCATCAGCTAGAAGCTCTTGCTGCCACACCTGGAGTTTGCTCATCTGCACACACCACTTATTATTAAACAAAGAAGTTGCTACAGAACTTTAAACTGTGAGACCAGAAAGACAGAAAGACAGAAAGACAGAAAGACAGAAAGACAGAAAGACAGAAAGACAGAAAGACAGAAAGACAGAAAGACAGAAAGACAGAAAGACAGAAAGACAGAAAGACAGAAAGGTTTCCAAAAGCTCTTTGATTAGATATGAAGGAACACACTCAATGCCAACCCCCTTCAACTATTTTATATACAATGGCATCCACTTTTCTTCAAAAGTCAAAACAGTAATCCAATAGATTTGTAACATGCTTTTCTCTTCATCCTGAAAACAAGCTGCAGCCTCTTATCTTGAGCAACTGTTCAAAGGTTAGGTTGATGCAATGACTTTCCCAAGAGAAATATGTCAGACAAGGCTGGGTTTAGTGTGGAAGTGTCTTAAAATGCAGTCCCTAAAGACCATGCAGAAGCTGGTTTGCCACCTTTGTAGTGCAGTGAGGAAACCGCAATTTGAAAATGCTGGAAGCCACAAAATAATGGAGAGTCTGGAATTTGCCAGGGCTCAATTAAACATCAATCCGTTGCATCCATTCTTGGGGCAAAATTAGCATCACCTTTGATCCCTGGGATGAACCATACAGTGAGCACTACCAGCATCAGAGCCAAAAAGCCAGTTACGTGTCCAGTGTTGAGTTGATTTTGTGCATCTTTCACATCAAATATCACAAAAATGCTGAACCCTGCAGAACTGGGATTTGAGGATAATAGATCATAAACACCTCAAAATATCTATCAAAATATGTGATTTTGAGAAATAAATGATGTAAGAAAAACCACCTCCCCACACTCCCTTCCTTTCCTATGGGCATTCTGTCATCACGCTCACCTTACCCACACAGGTCTGCAGGAAAGCCAGACACAAACCCCTTCCCCCCAGACTGTAGCCCATGGTGCATGCCTGAAGCTGAGGAGGATACCTGGAAGATGGCGAGGTATGAGTTATGAGGTTGGCTATGAGCCAGCAGTGTGCCCTGGTGGCTGAGAGAGCCAATGGGATCCTGGGGTGCATTAGAAGGAGTGTGGCCAGCAGGACTAAGGAGGTGATTCTCCCCCTCTACTCTGCCCTGGGCAGGCCCCACCTGGAGTATTGTGTCCAGTTCTGGGCTCCTTGGTATAAAAAGGACAGGGATCTCCTGGAGAGAGTCCAGAGAAGGGCCTCGAAGATGATTAAGGGCCTGGAGCATCTCCCATATGAGGAGAGGCTGAATAAGCTGGGACTGTTCAGTCTAGAGAAAAGAAGATTAAGGGGAGACCTAATTGGTGTTTATAATTACCTTAAGCATGGAATGCAGGGGGAATTGGCCTGCCCCTTTTCAGCGGTCTGTGGGGACAGGACAAGGGGCAATGGCTGCAAGTTGGAGCACAGGAAGTTCCGCACCAACATGGGGAAAAGCTTTTTCCCAGTGAGGGTGCCAGAGCCCTGGGACAGGCTGCCCAGGGAGGTGGTGGAGTCTCCTTCCCTGGAGATATTCAAGACCCATCTGGACGCCTGTCTGTGCAGTATGAGCTAGGGAGCTGCTTTGGCAGGGGGGTTGGACCCCATGATCTCTCGAGGTCCCTTCCAACCCCTATGATTCTGTATCTCAGTGGAGATCCATCACCTGCCAAGATGCATTTAAGCATTTCATTCAGACACAAAGAAACAAAAAGATCACCCACTCCTCCTCAAAAGCCAAATAGCTTTTAAATAGAGAAGCTGTCAGTCAGAACAGGTGGACAGAAACAGACTGCAAAGCCTGCTGCCCCTTCTCCATCTGGATGGTCCTGTGTAAAACCAGCTAGGGAAACATCTCACCTTTTAAATAAGTTCTTAGAAGGTGCCCAACAAGGCTTGTGTGGGAAAGAACTACTTTTTTTCAGATCTAATGACTCAGTTGGGGAAAAAGTCTTATGTGGACTTGCAAACAAGCTCTTGGGCCCAGGTATTGAATAAGCTGTTTTCTGAATAGAAGTCACCGCGCTTCTACCACCACCCTTGCCCTGTTCAGGCTCTTAATCTATCATGATGCAACAGCATCATGTAGAAGTTGTCAGAGATAAAAGTGAGGATTACACCACTTCAGATTAAGACTGCTCAAGACATGCCTCTCCTCCTTACATTGTACCTGCCATTCATACCTTTTGGGGTGAGCAGAGAAGGTATCCTTGCACAAAACCACCCAGAATGGGGGAATTTCTAGGATGCCCTCACATTCACTAGATGATACTGTAGCCTAGACCTACCCTTAATGGCTAGATCACCTATTCCAGGCAGACCTCCTTCTTCCAGGTAGCACAGGCTACAAGATTTAACTACTGGAAAGCAAAACCAAACAAAAACCCCAATACAGGTACCAATCAATACCTCTTCTCCCCTTTCCTACCTTCTATTTCCAACTTAGAGGTGTCTAGGGAAAGGAAGGCTTGTGTAGAGTACATGTTTTTAGTAAGTCTGTACGAGTAGCTTTGTTCCCCTCCACAAGATTTGCATGATCTGAAGTCAAAGACAGACACCAGGCAAAATTTCAGTTATAAAAAGAGATGCAGAAGAAAAATTTGCCAGTGAAATTAAGCAAAGCTGGCCACCTCAGCCACAGAATTATCCTGGACAGCTGTTTATTAAAAAAAGTAGTTAAATGGATGGCTTCCCAAGGGGAAGAATTAGAACTAAACCAGGTAAGGGACACTGCAACAGCAATCCAGGGGAACAGGATCAACAATGCAAGGGACTGCATTTCACCCCTGCATTTCCAGGGTGAAGTGACAGAGAGATTAGGTCTGGGAAGGATGTGGATATTTTTGTTGTTTCTTTCACAGACTTTTCTCCCCCCCTTTTTCCCCTCCAAGTGTTTCTATCTGCAGGAAGTATCTCTTGTCTCTCCATCACGAAAGCACCCACACATTTTACACTGACAGATGGTACTTCACGGTGTAATATCAAAGAGAGCTTTGTAAGCCAAATTAAACCAAGAGGGAGCATGCCTCCTCCCTCCTCACTCTCCCCTCATCCCTTCCTTTTTCAAATGTCTTATGATCAAGAGCCAAAACATTTCGTCTCCCTGCCAGAATTTAATAAACTGAACATATCTCAGGGAAGAGTGTAAAAGAAGAACCTTTTTAAGATTGCAGATTGCATCAGCAATTAGGAATTAGCAATTTCTCTAGCAATTCATGAAGGATTTTCCTTTCTGCTCCAGCTTGTCTCAAGCTTGAGGTTACCACATCTGTCAGCACATGCCTTTTGTGTCCATTTCTGAATGTTTTTCAACAGGAGTATAAATGCAAAAATCTCTCCCCTTTGTCCCACCAAAATTCTCCATCCTCCAGCCCTTTCATAACCCTGCTCTTGGCACTCCAAGCTGCAGCATTATAATCTGAAGTACTAGCAACTAGGCAGCACACTTCTCATTCTTTCTCAAAAGATTATCTCCAAATTTTCAAGACAGACTGCAGTTACCTAAAAGCAGGTAAGCCAATGGCTAACAGTGAACAGGACTTTCCTTCTCCAGGCAGTTTAAGAGCTCATCAAACCTGTGTATATGTGTATAAGCTAGGTGTCTACATTTCTATTATCATCAACAGAGAATTCATCCTACAATACACTTGCCCCTCTGGCCACATGAATGGGTCTTCAGACACCATCACCTTATCAACCAGATATCCTTTGACAACAATGGAAGTGCAGACATGTAACTGGGACATGCAAAAGTATTTTCTAGACACCTGAAAGTGAGGAGCTAAATCCCACTCTCAGTGCTATTATACTCACACCTCTGGAGAAATGGCTATCTAAAAAAAAAAAATCAATCACAGGCATTTACCCAAAACCAGACATCAAGTTAAGGGCAGAAGCAGGTAAAAGCAACTGTTTGACTTGCAGGATAGCATCATGGTCCTGTGCTTCACTGTGGTCACCACACAGCTCAAACAGACGTTTATAGGGATTAATTGTGTCTTCACAGGCAGGCTGGCATCCAGCTCCTATGTAGGCACCCAGCTTCCTTGGGAAACACAGCTCAAACTGCAAGGTGAGAAAATTGCTGAGTGACAGCCTGTACTCCCTGCATCTATTCATGCTCATCCTGCCTGCTTTGGGAATAAAAACATCTTCCATGGGTTATGCTTCCAGCCCACCCAGGATAAGCAAAATTTCAATAGCTCTCCCATTTCTCATCAGTTTAATTATATGATTTTCTATATCAGTGGTCACAACAGCCCTGTTTACAGTAACCCACTAAACTGTCCTGTTAAAAATAGTGTTAATATCTTTCCAGCCTATGATGAAATTGAAAGGCAATTACAACACTCAACCCTTATCTCCATTTCCCCCCAGTGCAGGTCTGCAAACACCATTTCCTGTGCAGTACTCTGGAACCCAAATCTTCCTTCACATCCACTGGATCAAGTGCAAAAGTAACCTGGCAGTATCTCATAGAGCCTGTATAAAAAAAGAAATTGGCACCACATTTGTTCTTTTGCCTACCCTTTTCCTTTATGCTCTCTGTTTGCACTGTGTCAGCTACCAAACTGGTCAAGGGGTCGGGTTTTGTTCCAAATTTCAGATTCATTCAATAAAGCCTGCTTCCTCTGACTAAAAACAGCAAATAAAACCACTTTACTCTTGCCTGGCTTTTCTATCAATAGAGAAACAAATGAATTAGTAACCCACGTTTAACATTTGGCCCAGAGATGCTTTTCCACACTCGATTCGTTGATGCACAAGGCCTGCTGCAGGGCTATTCCCTGCCCAGCACAACTGGCATTTATAAAGACATGTCAAAAAGCTTGCAAATCCAAGCAACTTGAGTGCAGAAACTTTCTCCATGAGGGATTTGATGGGTGAATATGTGAGAAATTCTATGTCTTTACCCTCAGCCTTCACCCTCAGAAACAGTTATTCTGTAGTAGCCCTGCTGAGAAGGACCTGGGTGTCACCGTGGATGAGAAACTTAACCTGAGCCAGCAGTGTGCTCTTGCAGCTCGTCAGGCCAATGGGATCCTGGGCTCCATCAGAAGAGGGGTGGCCAGCAGGGACAGGGAGGTGATTGTCCCTCTCTACTCCGCCCTCGTGAGGCCCCACCTGGAGTACTGTGTCCAGATCTGGGGCCCCCAATACAAGAAAGATGTGGAACTGTTGGAGAGGGTTCAGAGGAGGCCACAAGGATGATTAGAGGGCTGGAGCAGCTCTCCTACAAAGAGAGGCTGAGGGAGCTGGGCTTGTTCAGCCTGGAGAAGAGAAGGCTGCAGGGGGACCTCATTGCAGCCTTCCAGTACCTGAAGGGAGCATACAAACAGGAGGGGAATCAACTTTTTAAAAGGGCAGATAATGGCAGGACAAGGGGGAATGGATTGAAGCTAAAGGAAGGAAGGTTTAGATTGGATATTAGGGGGAAGTGTCTCTCTTTTCCCCTCTATTGCTCATGGGTCTTTTGACCTAAATACAAATTACAAAATTCCAGGTTTTGGAGCTGACAGCATAATTCCTTCAGGCATAGGCATCCTCTCTGCACCCACCTAATTATTGAGCCCACAACACGCGTAAATTCCCCACAGAAAGTGAATCTTAAGACTTCCCTACTTTCAGGTGTGGAGAGTTTTCAGTGAAGGAAACTAAAGGAGGGAAGGGTTAGATTAGATATTAAGGGAAAGTTTTTTTACAGAAAGAGTGGTGAGGTGCTAGAACAGGCTGCCCAGAGAAGTAGTGGATGCCCTGTCCCTGGAAGTGTTCAAGGCCAGGTTGGATGGGGCCCTGGGCAACCTTGTGTAGATCCAGGCCTGAGGTTGGCGTCCCTGCCTGTGGCAGGGGGGTTGGAGCTCTATGATCTTTGGGGTCCCTTCCAACCCATGCCACTCTATGATTCCATTAGTAATTTCTAACGTAATGGATGGTTAATGGTCTGAGGTAACAGCAACACATTGGCAGTCAAGGAGAACTTTTGTTCCAGTAGATCTCCTCCTCTCAACCTGTTTTCATTCATAACTTGGTAGGGAATGATGACGCTCTCTGCTCCTCAAGACCCCGGTTATTCTGTTTATGTCATGGCTTTGCCTCACTGAATACTAAGCACTTCTCTAATTGCAGGGACTGAAACCAAGGAGGCATTCACTCTGCTCCTAAATAAGTCACAAAACTGAGTAAAGCACTCCAAGCAAACTACTGCAAGGCCTGTTCAGTCAGGACTTCCAACAGCATTTTCCCTCTTCTTGGCTTTGGCCCTAGCCTTAAGACCTCAAGTAAGGGCAATGAAAGATGACATGGCAAGCTTCCATGTAACTTTTAATATCTGCTGTGCCCTGGGAAGGTGCAGACAGGTGCTTTCTGGGAACTGAGCTTACCCAGATTATTTTAAGCACCAGGAAGAGTTGGGTAACATGCTTTCTGTCCAAGGAGCCATCAGCTGCTGTATACAAACCAGCCCATACCTAGGAGATTTTATAGAGGCAGTAAGTAAACCTAAAGGTTCCTATTTACTTTTCAGGTGTAACTATCAGAGACCTTGTGGTCTGAATCAGTCCTCCAACAAGCAGATGTTCTGCACTCAGCGATGATACATATCAACACCACCAGCACAACTCCACCAAACATTGGCAGCAGCCATCTTCTGCTCTGAATCACTGGGTTTGCCCGTGTCAGCTATGGTCTCACAGAAGGAGTAAGGGTTGTAGGAGGACACAGAGGTCCCCTTGAAATATCAGAGGAAATGAGGAATCCATTTGAACTCCCAAATTTGCTAGCATTTCCTTCCTTACCCACCCCAACCCAAGTTTTCACTCTGCCAGCTAGAGAGGGGCAGCTGATAGGCAGCTGTTTATCACTCTCCAGCAGGTCTCAGCAGTCAGGAGCTCTAAGCAACTCCTCAGAGGCTTCCAGTTTTCTCACCTATCTCTTCTGAGCATCAAAAAGCACGTAAACCTCTCTGGACTTTGCTCCTATTGAAGAGGGTAATAACTAGGGAAAGAGACAGCTGCTGGTGTCTTGGCACACACACGCTTCAAAGGTGAGGGTCCCTTCAGAAACACCCTAACCTTACCAGATCCACAAACACCTAGCAATAGCATGGACAATAACATGAACAATACCCTTGAGTTTGTCTCCTATTCTTTTATTCTTTTTTTAAATATATACCAGGGTTTTTTCATTTCTCTCCTACACACAGTCATCCTTTTTGTTCCCTGTTTCTTCATCAGACAGCTGTTTTTTTACAGTTCACCCCGAAATAGAGGCTTTCTTATAACAGAGAAGCTTCTGCAACAGAACAGAGCTGCTGCATTGAGGGCTGCAAGACAATATGAACATTGTACAGTGTGCTAGCATTTTTGGAATAGCATGTTCAGCTTCATTGGCATATTAAGGGAACTCTGACAGAACAAAGGTTTTCAACTTCAATTTTTGGATCTTTCATGTTAAAAAAAAAACCTTTCTGCTTTTTTTTAGTTCCCAGACACAAAAAAAAAAGAGACACACACACAGCAAATGACAGGAAAATTCTTCTTGACAGCTGCTAAAATGAATCCTGCCTTTCATTGTTAGATGGTGCACCTCCTTAAAAAGACATTCCAGAGGAGGTAAAACCTTAAATTTGAAAATTAATTCAGGATAGAGCAGTGTGCAAGCTTAAAACACCACACACACTTTTGAGTAAGTCTATATTCAAACAGGCATTTCCAAAGCAAAGCTTTGGAGTAAGTTCAACTTACTCCATCCTGAGAACAGGTTATACTAAACCTGGAACGTGTCCCTGTTTTTCCAGAGTCAGAGTTTCCATAACACGTGTATTCAGGAATAGCCATCCCTATGCAGTAATTCTGGCATAACTCCCAACACAGATATGCCTTAAAGGCATTGCTTATCCCTATTATTTAGATGTTGGGTTTGGTTTTTTTCTTGAGAGAGCTACTCCACCAGCTACTAGCACAGCCAGCTAGAGAGCTATAGTTGTCCCAGGAGCAGCCCAAGGCCCAAATCATTTAACATTAGGCTTCATCATTTTCTGTAGCTTCTTTTCCTATGTGTAACGTATCCAGACCAATACAAACATTTGGTCTTTTAGAAACTAAGCTGCATACATCAAAGGAGAACACAAAATATGGAAAAGACAGATGCTGGGGCAAGTTTGCATTACCCTCTGAGTAGCATGGTTGAGCATCTCCTGCCAGGCAGAGTCAAACTGACGCTTGTCATCTTCCAGTAGCCTCTGCTCAGCAAGTGAAATGGTCTCTTTTGCAGCACGGAGCACTTCAGTGGCTCTCTGGAAATCCTGAGTTGCCCTCTGAGCTTCCAGCTGTGCCTAAAGGAAAAAAAAAACCCACAAAACCAAAGAGAATTTGAGATCAGAGACAAATGAGCCCTCACAGTCACTTTCAGAAGATCTATCACACTAATCCTGGGACTTCAGAAACATGCCAAGGTTACTGTTTCCCAACCTTTCACTTGGAAGAGACACATGTTTCCTCACTGCTGTGAATACTGCTAGGACAGCAGTTGCCACCCAGGCAGGTTCATTCCCAATGAAGTGTTTCATGGTGTTTATAGTCAGAAAACACAGGAGCTGATGGCCTATAAATAAGGACCTGGCTGAGGGGTAAATACCTTGTGCTGTAGGTTTAATCACTGAGAAACAAAAGAAAATGCAATAGCAACCTTGTAGCATGTAAAGAATACACTGAGAACGGCACTCCCTGAGTTTAGTCAGGGTGGATTTTTATCTGATGCACCATTTATCATGCTGAGGAAATATTTTGGAAGCATTACATTGCTATAAAGCATAAACAAGTTTTCTGAGAAGGTGGCTGCTGATTCTTTGGATGTTCCACTTTGCTGTCACTGGGACACAACTGGTGCAGCAAGTCCCCAGTACACAGACACAAAGGTAACCAAGAGAACTGGCAACGCAGGTAAAACACAGATGAAGGCCCTGCTATGTCCTTTGTTACTTCTTCTCAGCAAATTAACACAAAGTTTGAGCCACTTTCAGGTGTTTTCCTGGAAGCAGGGGTAACAGTTTTCTGGTGAACTGGCACAGTTCTTCTTGTGAGAGCAGAAACTCTTCAAAAAAAACATATGACCTTGAAAGCAAAGGAAGCACAGCTTAGAAGCCATCTAATCAATGAGCCATCTAATCAATCTCTCTTACTCTGGAGGAAAAAAAATAATTCTCCAAGACATTGCACTTGCAGACCACCTTCCTCTCTCCTGAAGGTTTTAACAAGTCTCTCACACTATCCAAATCCCACTCTGAACAGTCCTCAAGTAAAATGCTCACGTCCTGTCTTGCAGGCTGGAGCCACCTCTGTTTCTCACAGCTGAGCATCAGCCCTCCCTGGTCCCTAACACAGCAGCAAGCCCTTATTCAGCCCCAAAATGGAGAGCAGCCAATAAAGCAGAAATACTGCCAGTCATACTGCAAGTTTCAGCAGTACCATGGTGACAAAAGTCATCATGGAGTTCAGCAGTCTACAGTATTGCACTTTAATAATCAGGGAAGAATCTTCAGTGTTCAAAATAGATGACTCTACCATGAATAGGCAAAGAATATCCATAAAGAAATTGCTGGTGTTGGCTGGGTTTTGGTTGCTTGGTGTGGTTTTTTTAAAGAGAGATGTCCTCCCTTTTTATAGTTATCACAGAACAACCAGCAATTTTAACATTCAGGCTTTCAACCATGCAGGTTTCACATCATTTTCCTTAACCAGAAATTTTTAATTTCTGAAGCTTTTATTTGTCTTTTAACCATAGCAGCACTTGGCTGCTCTAGAGCCCTTCTGAGGTTGATGCACAGATACCTTGTTGAGCTCAAAAGTACCTGAGCTTTTCTACATTATATCTTTCATAAGTGTCTATGTAATAGAATATTTCTGAGTTGTTTTGCCCTGAAACACCACCCCTGAAATGCAAGCTTTACATTTGATTAATTGAACAGCCAGCACTGTGAAGACAGGTTTCATTTACACCTCAATGATTTATTTTTTTAAAAATTAAATAAACTGGAATTATCCAGTTTGTACCTACAGGAAATGGCATTGACCAGCCATGACTGACAGGACAAAATAATGAATACAACTTGACATGTCATGATATGCACAGAAGGAGTCTGAAACAGCAGAAAGGGCTCTGACATACAGAACCCTAAACTGAGGCTGATGAAGAAAGTCTGATGAAGAAAGGAAGTGGCTTAAGTGTATAGAAGTGATTGTCATTTGGAATGTGGCTAAAGAACCCTGATACAAAATGGGAAATAATGAGAAAAATGGTGCATTTCTCCAGCAAACAGCTGGCTACACCTCCTCAACACCAGCTGCATCAAACACCTTCATGCCTGAAACACCAGAGTTATTTGTAAAGGTAATGGAAAAACCCCTCCCCTCCCTGCACCGTGGCAGGGAAAACGACCTCCGAATTTAAACACAAGTCTCAAAAGGAAATGAAGCACACTAAGCTTCCCTCAGAATGTCCTGAAATAGCAGCAAGCTCTTCTTACTTCCTTTGCCCTATCAGACAGGGAGGTACTTCACCCCAAAGTGACCGTGGAAAAATAGGAATTGTGTGTCAGAGGTCTTTTTGGGGAGGGAAATCAAAGTCATCACAATCAGTGCAGTTGTTTCCTTCCAACCAAGGTCCTTGATGCATTTCCTTCTAAAGCAACTGCTGGTGTTTTCCATGGAAAAGAAATTCATCCAACCCTGCCCTTTCTGCTTGCAGGCAGCTTACACCACACCATCCTGCTTAAAGCCTTGTGAAGAGTCAGGCATTAAGGTGTTCATTTCCATGCAGGATTGCACATCCCAAAGCAGCACAAAGCACTGGGCAAATGTTAGTGGATGAACAGCAGCCTGGTGTAAACTCAGCATTAATACAGTCCCTTAGAAAAATCTAAGAACACACACACATCATCTCACCTCACCACCATAGTCACCAGCTGCCTGTTTCAACTGTAATAATATTTTTTACAAATTCAGAACAAAACCTGACTAAAGAGTATTTTAACTTAGCCACTAACTAACCTAAACCACAGTACCCACAGAACACAAGGAAAGCCACCTGAGGATCTTCAGACAAGGCCCAACCTAAGGTTCTAACAAAGGACACATCAAGAAGACTGAATCTCAGTCCCCAAAATATCCTCTGATGAATTCTCAACAAATTCACAACTTCTTTTTCTCCCCATCCAGCAAGTTTGACCTACACTAGGAAAGGCATCAAATGCAAAAAAGGCCCAAAGTTTCCATAAAAATAGTTTGTGATGGGGTTTGAAGAAGCGAAAGGTAACACAAGAACCCAGCAGAGCCTGCACTAAGCACTGCAGGACAGCGCTGAGGATGTTGGGAAGCAGAGAAGGGCTGATTTTCATGCAAGACCCTAAGAGAGGGAGCCAGGTCCCAACACCTTCCAGGCAATAAGGCCAGCAGAGCCTCGCCCCAGTGAAGGCTTCAGCTCCATGGCTGCAGCAGCGGGCCTGTCTGCACAAGAAATGACTTAGAAATGCAGGAACACAGACTGGCAGCCCGTTCCTAGCACAGGCAGAACCGCACCGGCAAGCGCCCGCTTTCGAAACTCCAGTAAAACCAGATCCCAGGGGCAGCGCCGAGCACAGAAACACTTTTCTCACCTTAAGTGCATCAGCATGTGGAAGTTTCTGTTGGCACTGATACCCAGGTCAGGGATCAAGCACATCTACGCCAGCAAAAAGCCTGCAGAGCATTAGGAGCTGAGTTACTAAATTCCCAGAGAAAATGGCATTTAGTGGTAGCTGGCAGTAGTAGCAGCTCTTCTGATGAAGCCTCTAAAGCACAACTGGCTGCACAGCAGGAAAATGTTCTTTATGATCAGAGAACCAAAGCTGAATTTACAGCTCAGCTAGATTTCTAGTTGCACCTGGACTTGTAGGATGTGGAGAGCTGAAGCTGCTAACAGACAGGCCTGTAACTCTGGCCATGTTCAGCTCCATGCCCTGTAATGGTATGGGCAAATGGGAAACTGAAAACAAAACAGTACTTAAATGCTCTCCCCCAGCTGTATTTGTCAAATGCTACTCAGTCTGGAAACACTGTTTTGGAAGATAAAATGCTTTTTAGTGTAAGAAAAGAAGGTTAGTCCAAAAATCACTGAGCTTCAGCACTTATCTTGAAGCCAGTCTACAGTCTTTTATTTTAAACAACTTACTGAAAACCTGGGAAATCAAAAAGCCAAATGCTCAGGTAAAGAATGATACAGTAGTCATTAGAGGAACATCAACAGGTTTGCAGTCTTGCCAATGTGAAAAAGGACACTCAAATGCTTTTTAGTTAGCACAGCTCATTAGTAATTAGCCTTCATTTAAAACTCCCTCCAGCAGGTACAAGGTGTTCCACACAATCGCTGACAGATTGCTCTCACGCTCTCAGTCTCAAGCCTGCAGGTCACTCGGTTTCATGGAAGAGAAAGTAACCATGTTCTTCATGCCCTTTCAAAACCATAAAGAACAACAAGAGCTCCATAGGTTATTCTGCGTTCAAGCACAAACTGGTATTCTATGATTCAAGTTGAGAGAGGTTCAGTCCTGGGGCAGCATGAGGGGAAATGTACAAGGGATGAGAACAAAAGTCTCCAGGGGCAGTTGGCAGCAAGTGAGATGCCAATTTTCTGCCCATCACTTGTATCACTGGTGCTTGATAGAGTCTATCCAATATAAAAGTGAGCATCCATCTCAAAAAAGATCAAAGGACCTAGACAAGTGAAAACCCTAATTGAAAATGAAAGCATTCACACCTTGGGAACTGGGGAACCTGTGCCCCAACACCCACTGCTACCGTGAATGGGAGCTTGTTGTGCCGTATCATAGAATCATAGAATGGTCTGGGTTGGAAGGGACCCCAAGGATCAGAGTTCCAACCCCCCCTGCCACAGGCTGGGCCACCAACCTCCAATCATCAGTGCTTTCTGCCAGGAAACTCACCTGAATGTCTTCACCACTGCAGATCCTTCATAAAATATAAAATAGGACCCCTTAAGAAATGCAATTAAGCAGCCACAGGGATCTCAGCGAAGGAGAATCCCACCGTCCCACACCATCCACACCAACTCTCTCTGCAGTTCTGTTCATCCCTCCTTTGACCCGCAGTACTCTATGAGCAATCTGCTGCAAACAAGTCTCCCACCACAGTGAATCCCTTCCCTACAAGGGGCAGCATGCTCAAGAGTCCTGCTCTGTACACTCAGCGCCCTCTCTTACCCCTCCCCATGGCCAAGAGCTTTCCCTTCACCGCCATCCACCCTGTGCTCTGCCACACAGGCATCATCCTCTCACCAGCTGCGATACGTGCAGCCCCAAACCTCCCAGCTAGCTCCTAAAGAGGTGGCACGCCACAGTGGCACTCACAGAAGCAAACAGGGCACTGCTATATAAAATATGTTCAACTTCCAAAATAAAGAATGATGTAAAATTAAAGGGATACTGACAGGGTTCATAACTGCACACTATTAACATGTTCCAGAAGGGAGGTCAGTCCTCACAATTCCCTGTTGGGGGGATAAAAGCTGCACCCTCATGGGCAAGCCTCTGCTTAGTCCGCACAGGGCCCTGCACAGGAGAGAACCACACACAAACAGCTGGGTTATGTTTTTAGCTGAAGAGATGGGGATAAAAACAAAAAAGCTAGGCCATGGCAAGCCAACAGAAAACAGAACCAGGAACTTTCTAAAAACCATTCTTCTGCAATTGGCAGCAGCAGCCAGACAGATTTTCAGGCCAGCAGAGACACATCTGCTTGTCGTCTCCTTAATTATGAAATAGAATGTTCTGCTTCATCTACAGCAGTTTTATTGCCCCAGTCCCTCCTTGTAGCCAGAGCCCGTGCCCAACTGACCTAATTGAGGTAGGGTGGAAAATACCCTCTCATGGCTTGACTCTTCTGTGATAACACCAACCAAGATACAGATATATATATATACACACACACACACACACACACACACAAATAACTCCTCCTCCTCATTTCATCCAGTCTCCGATTTCTGTTTTTACCTACCTAGTTCTACAGGACTGCACAATATCACTGACACCAAAGCACTGTGCACCACAGCTACAGCATTCCTCCAGGGTTAGCTGACATCTAATATACCCTGGTAGGCACTGCCCAGCCTCTGACCTGGGAACACAAGCGCGTGCAGCTAACAGACAAGCCACGTTGCCAGAAATAGATGCTGAAGGTACTTTTGTGGGGCCACATCTGCTACAGAATTTCTCCCCTCAGCCAACCTCACTCCCCAGAGGACCAGGCCACAAATGCTGGTAAATTCATGAAAAGGGCATCACTAACACAACCAGCAAGTTTCCCATTAGAAGTGACAGACAGCAAAGATCAGTTATTTTCAAATACTTAAAAGAGCCCCAGCTTCTCATTTAGCTAGGTGAGCCTCTCTCATACTGCACTGCCAAGGCCTTGTCACCCTCCTTCTTTCAGTGTCTCTGTGCTGCTGCCAATAGAAGGCAGGAACAATCCCCATTTATAAAGGTCGCTGTACGCTGGAGCATGAAGGGAACACACAGCTGTTGCTCAAAACAAGGCACCACCACATCACGTGCTGGTCCAAGGACTTTGCTCTACAAGGCAAAGGTTTGTTCATGTGAAGCCAATGCCTTCTCCCACTCATTCATCTTTAAAACAATAGCTTAATTGCTCCCAGCAAACACTTGCTTACTACCAAATAGATAATGATTAACTGGCTTCCCCTCTTCAGAAGGAAACATGTTTCAGATGTTTCCATTCTGGCCCCCTCTCATTCTTTTAACAACATCCCACGGTTCATTGGCTGTCCAAAGTACAACAGGGAATGTGCTTTAGAACAGGAACTTCCCTCCATCAGTTACCCTTCAGACTTGCCGCAGCACTGCCTGTTCCCAGGGATCGCTCTGATCACAGGGACAGCACTGCAGCATCCTGCACAAGCTTCTGGCAAGGATGAGGACCAGCAGGATCACCACTCCTTGACCACAGCATACTTGTCTTGCCCACCACTGCAGTGGGCTCAGTGATTTGGATGCCTACAAGGTGAAGGCAGTTAGGTGCTCACTGCAGTCATTCGCAGTAACTAACCCGTGAGCACCACTATTTTGGCTCCAGTGGTCCTCAACCTGTTTCAGTGCAGCAGCAGCCAGCAGCAAGAGCAGCCCAGACACTAACACAAGGCCCCATGGCATCCTAACCACCACATTGATAACAGCTGCACCCCAGCAAATCTGCAGATGATACTATGTTAGAGGAGGTGGTTGAAAAAGCAAATGCCAGAATCTCAACTCAGATGGACCATGTGAAACTCAGTTGAGTCAAGAGAAACCTCTCAAGGTTCAAAAAAGGAGAAGTGGGGAGTCCTGCATGTGGGGTGGCACAATCCCATCACCGTCACAGATGGGGAGATCAGGCCCACCAAAATGGAGCTGTGTGTTACAGCAGGTGTCAGGCTGGGAAAGCTGAAAAGATGTTCTGCTGCTGTAAGGCAAACCATGTCTCAGGCTGCATGAAAGTTGGCTGGCCAAGCCTCCCAGCTCAGGGCTGGTGAGGCTCCCCACTGTACACTACATCCATGCCCCTCCCCTGGTTCAAGAGGGATGTCTAATGGGTCAGAGGCCTACAACAAATCCTACAAGGAGCACAGAGGGATGTGGCATTTTTTTAGTCTAGCAAGAAGACAACTAAGGAGTAATCTAATTAGCTGCCAGATAATTGAAGGGGAGCTGCAAAGATGACAAACAAATGCTTCTCAGCAGTACTGGATAACATGGAGCAACAGCCACAGACAGCAGCTTGGAAATTCAGGTTGAACATTTTTTAAAAAATCAAAAAACCCCAAAAAACCAAATCTTTCTTACCAGGAGGGCAGTGTGACCCACAGACAGACTACCCAGCAAGGTTACAAATCTCCATCTCTGGAGGTTTATCAAGACTTGGCAAAGCCACAGCTGATCTAATCCAGACAGTTCTGCTTTGAGCAAGAGGTTAGATCAGATGAACTCCAGAGGTCTGGTACAACCAGCATCTCCATCAAATGCTACTGGTTTTTCTTAACAGATTCTCAAAAAACCCCAAAGAACACAGCAAAAAAAAAAAAACCCTCCAAAAAAATTGCAGGGATGCTGAATATTCTCCTGTATTCTCAGACTCATATATTCATTTTCTTGAACAAACAGAACAGAGATGCAGTTGGGCATAGGGGTTTTGTTTGCCTTTTTTTTTAAAGCACCATGACCTTCCTTGCCCCTCTCCCTACAGACAAAAAACTTCCAAGCCAAATGAGAACTGAGAGGTAGTAATAAACCAGAAAGCTCTTCTTGCTATAGGCCATATAGAGATGCTTATAAAAAAATTATAAAATCCAAAGCCTCCTGAGTGACCTAATTTTGGGAGATCTGTGAGGCTTTTTGAGAGCTATATAATAATCTGTGATGATTGTTTGCATTACTGTCAGAAAATACAGTCTCCTAAGAGTCTGAAACACCCTTATATTAAGCTATTTATTGGAAAGCTATAAAGTTGTACACAGGTTAAAATTTGCTTTTTCAAAAGCAGATTTGAAGATCAAGTGGAGAAGACAGAGGGGATGGTAAGGTGAAACAAGCCTTGCTAGAGTTTTTTAGAGCACAAACCATTTCCTCCCTGCTGCATAACGAATTAAATGCTTGTGGAATACAATGACCAGATGTGCCTTATTGGGTGTCTCCTGGGCTTTTTGGTCCCATCTATGCATCCATCCCTCCTCATCTAACAGCTTAACTGTTACAGAACTGACCTGAGTCTTAGCTGTGTTTCATTTTCTGGTAAACCTGCAGTCTATAAAAAGGCCCAGGAAATCAGAGCAGACCTACAAAGCATGTTCTGAAAGACATCTAGCTCTGTGCTAAAGTTGGATGATACATGTAACTCCCATAGGGCAGGATCACAAGTCATATTCCAAAAGACAGAAAGTTCAGGGCACAACCAGCAGCTCACTTCATTAGCTATTTCTGTTACCAGCATAGACAGGTGGTGTCCTCAAAGACAGAATCTCACCACTCCTCGTTAGGAGCTATGGAAGGAAATGAGAATGAAAGTACCTAAACATACAATTTCCTTAAACGCTGTTAAGACCAATCCTAGGATGAAACAAGCAACAAGCTGCCTGCCCTTCTTTGGTCTCTGGTGGTGCCCAGCTAGGCTGTGCACTAGGATCTTGTGAAATCAGGGCAAGAATATCATCTCCAAGCTTATCATTGGCATTGTACACTCAGTCATTTGAAACCTACTGGACTCCTCTTTGTTTTTAATTGATTTAGCTCCTTGCTTCACAGGAGGAGGAAGGCAGCGCTCATTTGGGCACTGGGATTGTGGAGGACATACTACACCAAGCTTTTTGGTACTCCCTTGTTTTTCACAAGGTTGTTGTGATATGCTGGTTGGTCTGCATGGAGTTACTCACACTAATTAACAAGTCTATGGCACCAGAATATGACAAATTGTTCATCCTAATACCAACCAGACACAGCCTTCTTGGGCACTCACTGCCATCTGCTTGCTAGTTGTGCACTTGTTTGTGGCCAACAGTATAAAGCTGCTGCCTTCTGGAAGAGGGGATCACAGATTATGTACAGGTTTCTCTCTCCAAGGTAAAATACCTTATTAAGAAAGGAAAACAATGTCAAAATAACCCTCCCACCACCACCACCAGACACCTGCATTCTCAGGGCTTAGGCAGTGACTCAGCGAGTCTAGGCTCTACAGCTGGTTTCTAGGTTTACAGCGGCTCTGCACGCCCATCTGCACCTGGCAGCAGCCTGCTTCATCGAAATCAGATAGAGAAGGAACAAACTCCCACAAATACACACTGCAAGATTTGTTGGTAGAAGTTTCCAGAGCGTTGGCAAGGGATTGGCAACCTGGTTCTGAAAGCACATCCCGCGCACACATGGGTAGCGACCTAAGCAAAGACAGGGCATGTGGGAAGGAGTTTCACCTGGGTGACAGGTTGTTCTGGATGTTTTCTCCCATTCCCCAGAAAATCCAACAACTACTGTCCATCCTCAATAACAGGGACACACTCTGGATGACTGGCACGGGCTGACCTTGCATGCTCACACACCATTTTCCTAGGGGACCCGTTAAAGACAATCTATTGACCCTTCAAATCTTTTTCCTAGTGGAATTCTACAGCTCCACAGCACCTGTTAATAACAGGTTGGTTTGGCTTAAAGTGAAAATTGGGGGGTGGTGTCCTGGACAAAGGTAGGGCTAGGTCTGTTCCTCGAAGGAAGTAGTTTAGGTAGCAGCAGGGGTAGAGGAACTTTCAATCCCGCTCCAGGGCAATAAACTCCTCCTTTAAGAACAAACCACTAGCACCCTTCACTGAGTGACAAAGAAACAAGTTATCAGAACAGACAGGGCTAAAGGAGACTGACATTTCTCCCAGCCTCTGGCAACGAGATTTACATTCTAACAGTGTAACTGCAAGTTTGCTGCAATTAAGAGAGCTTCTCCTTGCAGAAACCGAGTCAATACAGAGCCATTCCCACACATGCTAAAGAGGAATCGCGCTCTTCAGATAACCCCTTTCCAGCAAGAATAGGCAGGAGCTCATAAACTCATATCATTTTACTAGAAGTCATAAAGAAACACACCCAGGAGGCAGCAACCAACATCCACATCCAACATCCACATCAGGTTTGTTTTGGCAGCAGCCCCTAGTAGGAGCGTTTATCATTTGACAACAAACTCCAACCTATTCAGACCTCTGCACACACAGCAAAGATTGGGGTGGTTGAACAGCTTTGGGCAAGTTGGAAGACTGCCTTCAGTAGTCATCCAGGAGCAAGCACCACACAAAGCAGGTACACAAGGATATCACCCTGACCTCAAGTCACCCAGGCTCAAATGCTAGCTACTATTTTTAACAGATGATCTCGTTTGCAGCTTGCAACCCCTTGGAATAGCCTTTACTAGCGGCCATAAAAGATTGTGAGGGGAAACAGTGAGCACAAAGCAAGGCAATGTTTCCTTAAAATTATCCCTCTTAGATTTGCCTTTGGACAATAGCTCTGCAACGTGCTGCAGCCAGGCAAAGGAACCCACAATCTAAGTAGCTTGGGTTTGGGTTTCTCCAAATCAAAGAGGGTGTAAAACGACATCAATCAAACCTTCAAACAGCAGAGGAAGAAGGCATTTATCCCTGTTTTGAGATCCCAGCATGCTTTCAGAAGAACTGGTTACACCTTCCCACCAGTTCCAGCATGTGCAACTAAGCAGAGTAGCCTGATTACCTGTATCCCTTCTTTCTGCTTAAATCAGCTGACATCTAACAGAAAACCCCAAACTTTCCTGCCCTAGCCCTCTCCTTGTCACCCCAAAGAACAGAGAGCATTTCAACACCAACTTACCCCCAGTATTTCAGTACCACTTGCCCAACACTTCTAGTATTTTATAACAGAAAAAGAACAAGAAAAAACATTCTTGAAGGCTAGGGAAAATAATTAGGTTATGGCATAATTGACAATTACTGGAGGAGCAGTTTAACAGCTAGCTGGCTTTGTATTGCTGCCATCCAGAGCAGCTAAGAACTGATGGGTGCTTTGTGGGGTGGGAGAAAAACACCAATAAAAAGAGAGTAATTTTTTTTCATCTCCTCTAGATAAATCCTTCAAAAACATTTAGATGAAATCAGTACTTTCTTCTACTTCTGAAAAGAAAAGCAGAGGAGGAAAGAACCTCCAATTTATAGTGCACAGCTAACAAATCTAAATAACAGAGCCCCCCAAGGCATTTCTTCTACTAAAGATGAGAAGTCCAATTACAGTTTTTGCATCAGTAGCTTACACAAACTAATCATCCACCAACATAATAGCACTCAGAGAAAATGAAAATGTAGCATGGATAAATACCAACCCAAATAACTAGACCCATTCACTGAGGCATAGAAAGCACAGGCACAAGAGATCTGACTTTTAGAGGGGGTAGATACATGCAGAGAATTTATTGATACAGTTATTGCAACAACCAAGTGGGTAAAAAGGAGTCCTTTACTACCTAAAGGCACCAAGAACACAGTATTTACAGATGATTTTACTAAAGATGCCAGCTAGTCTGCAGGAAATATAGGTAACAGAGCACTAAACACAAATCAGGTAAGGATTTTAAGTTCATCTGTGAAGTAGCAGCTGTTAGTGTTTCCAAAGGCAGGCAGATTTCCAGCTGTTTGGGATTAACAGGGTAAATACCTGCCAGTCACACTGACCTGGTATCCTTGCATTAGCAGGGCTGAAGGGAAGACAAACACATTCAGGACTTTTCCTTCACAGATCAGATCTTTGACATAACTTCCCCAACCAGACCAGGCAGCACCTACTATCAGCCCAGCAGCTTAAAGATAACTAGTTTGAAATGCTTGTCTAAGGAGGTGATCCTCCCCCTCTACTCTGCCCTGGGCAGGCCCCACCTGGAGTATTGTGTCCAGTTCTGGGCTCCCTGGTATAAAAAGGACAGGGATCTCCTGGAGAGAGTCCAGAGAAGGGCTACAAAGATGATTAAGGGCCTGGAACATCTCCCCTATGAGGAAAGGCTGAGAGAGCTGGGGCTGTTCAGCCTGGAGAAAAGAAGATTAAGGGGGGACCTAATCAATGTTTATAAATATCTTAAGTATGGGGTGCAGGGAGAATTGGCCAGCCCCTTTTCAGTGGTCTGTGGGGACAGGACAAGGGGCAATGGCTGCAAATTGGAGCACAGGAAGTTCCGCACCAACATGCGGAGGAACTTTTTCCCAGTGAGGGTGCCAGAGCCCTGGGACAGGCTGCCCAGGGAGGTGGTGGAGTCTCCTTCCCTGGAGATATTCAAGACCCATCTGGACGCCTGTCTGTGCAGTATGAGCTAGGGAGCTGCTTTGGCAGGGGGGTTGGACCCCATGATCTCGAGATCCCTTCCAACCCCTACAGTTCTGTGAATACCATGCTGCCCAACCAGATGATGGAGCCCAAACACAAATGTAAAATTATTAACTTTAAGGCCTCAAATAACAGTGCTAATAAATCAGCCAGGCTAAAGCCAGGTGGTTAACCCAAGGAAGTCTTCCTGCTTCCTAGGTGTCATCACAACAGCAACGCAACAGAAGCGCAATGCAAGACTGGAAATGCAGTTTCCAGGTTTGAAGCATTTCAGGCAGAGCACACTGAGTGCCCTGAGCACACACTCTGTATGGCAGCAGGGAAACACCGAGCCATACATGCCTCGGTAGCGACTCCCACACGCTTGCTCCCAGGATTCCCATCACATGCCACGGGAGCACAAAAGGCACTCCCATCAAATTTTGAGTGTGGCAACACATTTTCTTTACTTAACCCAAAGTGCATCCTGCTTTGGAAGCAAAGTTACAAAACTGAGTGAGTTCCCCAGTGGAAGCCCAGGAAGTGACTCCTTACCCTCAATAATAAAATTACTGATGTCAGGTTCCCTCACTTGGCTTAGTTCCTCTTTAGGCGGGTGCCTGGCCCCACAGCCAGCCACAGGCCGTGTGGAAAGGGAGAGGAATGCCCTGAGAACGCCCCTTGGGATCACAGCACTGGGAATTCCAGGTTTCACATCAGGATTGACGTCACGGTTTCCCCCAAGATTTAATGATGTGTTTTGTAACAAAAAAAAATGAAGGAGTTGGTGGGAAGAAGGGGCTCAGGTCTAGAGCAAGTCCACAGGGGGCAGAAAGGGAAAAAGGACACACAAAAACTTCTTAGGCCACCAGGTACAACCAGTAGCCTCTGTGCTTCATCCTTCCAGGAAACACTACTTGCACAGCTCACCAACATTTCATCTGCTTCTTTACAGTACTGGGCTCCCCGACTGCCTGTGTGGCAACTCCATGCCTCCTCTCCCTTCAGAGAGCCCCAGACATCTCTTCCCAGGCACGGCCTCCCTCCCTCCTGCGTGCGGTCTGCCCCGGTGCTAACCAAGGCCATAACAGCAGGCTCCCCCACCCTCCACCCCAACAGCTTAAGTAATCCAAAAATAAATCACAGCCATTTCTGTATGGTTGATTTACATACCTGGGGATCAAACGGCTTCTCACATCGCTCACCCTACCTTCCTAAACCAGAAATCATTACCTCTTCTACCCTCACACCACTGTGAGGCTCCCCAAGAGCCACAGGGGCAGCTGCCATACAGCATCTTCAATTCAAATGACAACTGTCAGCACAGGCAGACCCCGAATAAGATAACTTAACACTGACAGCCTAGACTGGTTATTGCAAAGGTGATTCTCACCAATGACAATGCAGCACTGAACTACAGCCACAGACAGCAGTCAAGTGCTCTGGTATTTGTGTTTTCCCTTAGACAGGTGGAAGGATTTGTAGAAGGTTTGTCAAAGTGAATTTCCAACTTTCTGTATCCTTGCTTTGAAAATATGAAACAAATGGGTATTTTTTAGTTTCTAAACAGTTAAGCAAAAATGCTCCTCCAACCAGGAAAGGTCAGTTGGTTGTTTCACTGCAACCATGCCAATAATTTTGCTTTTTATTAGCTCCATGGCAAGCTGCCAAACAGGAATACAAGTCTGTCACGGTTCTGCTGACATTTAATTTTTGCTTTTCAAGTTCCTTCTCCCTCCACCTTTTTTTTGCCAAGATAAGCTTACCAGACAATACAAATCAGTCTTAACTCCTTGCTGTCTTAGAATCAGGACTTCAGCTCATAAAAGTAGGATTGAAAAGGAGATTCCTTACAACATGGCTATCTCCAATATACTGATGGATAGTGCATCTAGTGCCTAGGAATCAGTGGGGAAAACCTGGATATCCACCAGAGTTGGATCTGGACCCGGGAGCTGTCACCCACACTCAATGCTGCCCCCCTGTCCACAGCAGAGCCAGCTGGTGCTGTGATCCAATTAGCTCTCACTCACTAAGCGAATTTGGATGGGAAACTTGGGTGCTGCAGGAAGTGACACTGGCAAGGCAACACTTTCCAGTTCCTAATTAATTTTTAGGGGTGATTGGCAGTTTTGAACCTCCAAGTTGTGTCGATTTAAAAAGCTTTTTGTCTCCTGAGCTAAGAAAGTTACCATCTGTAACTTTGCACGCTTGGCACAGTGCTCTCAGACATCTCAAGCTGAACACCTAGAAACTGAGATGCAGTGGCCACCACAAAAAAAGTTTCATAGGAACCACAGTCCTGACTTTGGCAAAGAACAGTATCAGCCTCATCTGCTGAGCAAGAATCTTCCAGCTCAGCACGCGTGCTCTTATCTGCTTATACCCCTCCCACCTTCACCATCAAGCAGCTCAGTTCCTCCTCAGTTCCTGTCCTGCAAGATTACAGCAGCTACTTTTCATTCCAACTCACTGTGGATAGAAGATTCACTGAACCACTTGACGTAGGATTCACCTGACAACTTTCCAATGGCTAAACCACTCAAGACGAGATGTCTGAACTCCTCCTGCATTTATATAGCTCAGAAGGCTTTTCACACCACCTACCTTCTCACCCCTGACTACAGCCACTGATTAGGGACTGAAATCATTACCTTCAACTAGACTCTAAACCCTTGGTCAGCTAGTGCCCACTATTAACTTCTGACTTAACTGGTCAAGTCCAAAAGAAAGTTCTCATGTGAGAGAGGAAATTATTTCCCAATGGTAACTTGGTTCTCATAAGTTTTGTGAAGACAGGCAGAATGGAGATCGGGATCCAAATATCTGAAAGCTCATTCCTAATGATCCTTTGCCCTGTCAGCTGATTTCTTCAAGCAGATGTGGCAATCCAGTATAAGATATTACATAAGAGACAGATTATGAGCAAGGCGAGAGGAAGCAGCTCTGCTACAGAAATATCTGCAGTAAGCAGGACATGTTAGCTGTCCCTGCTGAACACCATCTACTTGTCCATCAACTCCTCTCAGGTACAGCTAGACTTCAGCAGGGGAGAACCTTTGTACAAAGACCCAGCCTCTTGGGATAAAAAGGTGCTGTGTAAGAGTGTGTGAACAACATGAGAAGAAGAATTAGATGTCAAAGTGAACCAGGGAGAGTGACCCAAAAGGAAGCACAACACGCATACCCCTGGACATGCTGCTCTCTGAACACTTGCTGCAGGTGGGTCCCTTTGTGAGAGGTACACATAGACATGACTTAGCATAAATCTTTCATCTATTTTCAAATAAAATATCAAATTTTCTGACATTCTTGTAAAAGCTAAAAATGTGTGTGTGTGAGGGGAATATAACAAAGCAAAACCACATCCCTCCAAAACAAGCTGAGCAAAGCATCTGTACTCACTCCCAATCCAAGCCAGTACTGGGGACTAAAACAACTCCTCACCCTGAAGGAAAAAAAGAACACACACACCCCTCCAACCCCCCAAGAACAAAATCAAGAAGCCCCACTCAGTAACAGGAGGTAAAGCTTAATTAAAAGCAACGCTCCCAGGGTTTTTACTCAGGTTAGGGTCACTACAAATGCATGAACTGGTTTATTTAGGGAAGGTGGGTGAGAACATGTTTATAGAAGACTTTTTCCTCCAGCAGAAGCAAAGCAGAAAGGCGAGTCCTTCTGTTCAGTTTGTCCCTGGGTTCACAAGGGATGACATATGGATAACAATGTTTTAATAGCACCTCTCACCCAATGACCCCAAAGAGCTTTTACTTCCCGTAATGAACTCTGCTTCAGAGCAGCTTGACAGCTCCATCTGACATGGGAACTAAGAGAGAGATGAAGTAATTCATCTACGTCATGCAGCAGCACAAAAATCAGCTCCTACCAGCCCAGGGATTTATGCAAGAGCCCAGTCTTGCTTTTGCACAGCATCCTGTCCTAGAGCACACTGTCACTGGGGAGGTAACACACTTCTCAAGCCCTATTATCTGCTCAGACATATTGTGGGCACTAACACGTAGGCAGTTTCCAGCCCCAGCCCTGCAAAATGCTAAGTCAACAGTGGCTTAAGACACTCCTTACCTCAGAGGCTCAAGTCCCACACTGTTGTTTACATTATTAATGTTTCCTGGCAATTCCACCCTTCTTCCCCCAAAAGTCTAATTCTCTGACTAGCTGACCAGGAAAACAGACTACTAGCAAACAAAGAAACAATCAAACAACCCCTCCCCAAAAAAAACCCACTGACATGGGAAGATAGATCATCCCAACACTTGGAACTTTCTGGATTTCAGGAATTTCCTATTTCTGCAATATGGTCTTTCCTTGTGTACATACACAATCCTCTGTTACATACCAAGGTTCTTCCATTGAACATGTGCATCATGGCATAAAGATCAACATGAAAAGACAATATGCCAAAGGCAAAAAAAGTTCTTGCAGCAGAAATACATTAAAATGTTATTAAACAGCAAATCTGGATCCAAATTCTCCACTACAATAAGGTGTGTCTGCAACCACAAAAGGCCCACTGATATACCAAATGAGGAATCACAACAGAGTTGGCTTGACAGAAGCTGCATGAAATCTACAGGGCCAAGAACATCAGCCAGCTTTCACTTCAGCCTCAGCAGAAGAGAAGTATTACTGCTCTGGTGCCAACAGCCAGCCTCCTGCTTCCCTGCACCACCACTGCAGAAGGCAAAGCACTCAAATCTTAACGCTAAGGGAGCACTCTGCTCTGTTGAGGCAATGTTTCACCCTGAGATAGGCCAAGCTGCAATTCTCTTGGCACAAGATGCTACAAGACTCTTGCATGGGAGAACTGTTTTGAATTCATCATTTTCTGGCAACAGCAGATTACACAAGATGGGGATAAGGGTGAAGAGATGAAAGGGCTCAAGGTCCCAAAGCTTCTCCAGGGAAGTACTTGACTCACAGACCTGGTTTTTGCTGATCCCACATCAGTGCCCTCATATAGTTTTAAAGGGGTTTATCTTAGTAAAAGAAACATGTATTTCAGGAGGAGAATCATGCTGGTACCAAGTGAAAACAAGCTCCTTGGTATGACTAAATACAGCTTGCATCAGCCAACTGACCCTAGAGCTGACATCTTAAATGTAACTCTGGACAACTCCTGAATTTCTGCCAAACTAGATGTCATTAATTATGCAGTTCTTTGTTCCCAAAAGACTTCAATTTATAGTTCATTTTCTCAGTTAAAAGAAGAGAAAATAACAAATAAGAATTTACCCTTCCCTTTATCTTGCAAGCAGTCATGTGTTTTTCCTTTCTTGTTTAATTAAAGCAGTTGCAAATGCCAAGAACCTTGTGCTACATTTTCAGAGATAATGGCTCTAAAATAATAGTAAAGAGGGAAAAGTGGAAGGCAGTCTTCAGTGTCTCGGTGGGTTTATACATGTGAACACAAAACCATCAAGCTATCCCCATGGTTTCTGTACAATTTTACAAATCAAAGTACAAAAGACACAGGCTGGTACTTAATCATATTAATATTCTGGGGCACTCCACCAGTTTTGTATTCTCCTACCCACTCCCTTCCCCTGCTTTAATACTGCAAATTTGCTCACAGCTAAACAGAACTTTGCTAGACTAAATTAAGACTAGAAAAACTCTTTAGGCAGGTGCTCTGCTGATGAGCAGTACCAATCTTTCCCATCTCCTGGCTCCTAGATAGATTCACTGCCCTTCAGTGCTAGCATTTCTCTTGGCCATTGCCTTTTCTATTCTGAGATTTTACTAGACAAAGAGCCAAAGTGAGACCATCTTCCAGCTCTGCCTGCTGAGAAGATATAAAGAGAGAGAGCTCTGTTCCATAACCTTGTCTGGCTCCATAACACCACAAAAGATTAAAAAGTGAAATAGAATAGCATGAGCACTTAAAAAGGGAACCCCTGATTTCTTTGGTTTTTCTTTTTTTTTAAAAAAAAAAAGCTACCCAGGAATTAGAAAAGAATGGAGCATGCAGATCTGGGATGAGTATCATTTATGTCAGCTAATGACAGGATGGTTTGAGAGAGGTATATGGTTCTCTCTAACAAGCCAAACACTGAAACAGTGATTCTATAAATCTACAGGCCTGAAGTGGTTTGGGGTTTTTTAGTGCTCTTGCAAAGCACCTTTGAACCGGTCTGACTGAACAGACTTCAGGGATGACAAAGATGCAGGAATAAAAAAAATCCCATTTTCAGGACAAACTGCTGCCAACTTCAGGACAGAGGACAAAGTTCAGTACCAGATCTTATAAACCTCAAAGTCACCTGGTTTCTTTGTTCTGCAGAGCATGCACTTCTACCACTGACTTTTCCAAGTATAACTCTTGAAGCCTGATGCAGCCTGTACCTTAGGTAGCCATTTATAGTAAGAGTAGTATACAATCATACTTGAGGCAGGGGTTGGGAGATATTTTATTTCCTTATTTCTGAAACTGAACATGCTGATTAACACAATATAAACAATTAATTGATCTTATTATCTTACCAACTTCCTCCCTGTCTCTACCTCACTACTCATTAGTCTCTGGCACTCACCATAGGCCCCACAAGCAGGGATTGCTTTCAGAGCAGTTACAGAGGAGTCGTAAGATACCACGCTTACTGGGCTTTGAAGCAGAGATTACCTATCTGCCACATCACTGCTAGTCTGAAGGATTAAGCCTAATGACCCCCACATGTCATCCCCATGGCCTGAGACAATGGCTCCAAAACAATGCAGTTCAATTTAAAGGATCAACATGGTCACATATTGTCCCATCAAACCAATTCGTGCTCCATCAGCTTCCAAAGCCATGAAGCTTGCATTCATGCCTCCCTTTCCTGTGCCTTGTTCTGAGGATGCATTCCCTCCTCTTACCCCACAAGCTTACTTTCTGCTGTCTGGCACACACCTACACCACTCTTCTCATCCTTTACCCTCAGCCTCTACCTATTTTTATAAACAAAAACCTTCTCCTGCAATTTTTATCTATTTCAGAAGTGGTACCCCATCTCTTTTTCACTCTCCCATTGACCACAACTGCATCACGGTTGCCCAGCCACAGATGCCACCTCACACACCGTTCCAGGCAAGCACAGAAGCAGCCGCTCCAGGCAACTCTTCCTCTACTTCTGCCTCTCCCTGCCTTGTGAGGAAACAGAAGTAGCACCCAGGAATAGCCTCCCCCTTGGGAAAAAAACCCAGAAAGCCTGAGACACAAGTCGAGCCCACTGCAGACACCAAGCAGAAACACTGCCCAAGCCACCACACACTCAACTGTCAGTTACTTTTTGCCCCCAAAATGACAACCTCCCCAACATCTCACAGGCTTTCTTGCTTCCCCTACGATCACACCCTTACTTCCACTGCTTAACCTTCTCTGCCTCAGCCACACAAGCCCTTTCCAGCCAAACCACCCCTATTTGAGGTGTCTGTCCCTAATGAAGTAACAGTCGGGGCAGGAGAGGCAAGGTCCTGATGACAGTACAGAGAACAGAGCTCAATTTCTACCCAAACCAACAAACTTTAGAGACGCATTTAGGACATCCCTGCTTCCACACAACCTAAGCAGCACAAAACTTGCAGGCTTCCCCAGGCCTGCCCCACTCCAGCCTCTTTCCCAGCAGCTTCTAGCTGCAGCCATCTACCTGCTGAGCATTTTGCTTTAAGAGGAAAAAGTAGGTACACAAAGTCTACGTTGTCTTTTCAAACAATTACAACTCCTGACAGCAGGGCTCTGAAAGGGCGTTGATAAGGAGAGAGAGAGGGGAGAACAAAACCCATCTTTTGCTATTGATAGTGTGTGTCTGCTGGTGCTGTTCCTGGGCTGAAGAACATGTGCAGCTGTGGCTGTGAAGAAAGGCAGTTTTGCCATCGATTCACACGCCTGCCACGCAGCTCAAGTCACAGACTGGTGTCAGCCAAGTCCATATGCTTAAGATGTTATTAATAGCAGGAAAGCAACCCAAGCAGTATGTGCTCTCCAACTACCAGGACAAGCTTATAAGGCAGAAAGTTCTCACCTGCCTGGCCACCCTTCGAGCTTCCCAGTAAGGTTTAGAGTCTTCTACAGCTTTTCCAATCTTCTTTAGCAGTTCATCCAGTTTTACTGTTGCTTCGACCAGCACGGAGCGGAACTTCTGGCGGGCATCCTTCAAAACATTGCAGAGAGGAAAGGACAAAAACAGATTAGAACTTTAACATTTATTTCTGCCCTTCTGTTCCTACCTTCAGATTGCTCTTGAGATTTACACACAAGCTGACACATTCAAGACAGTTACTGCCTGAATTCTTCAGTAGAGGTAGTAACAGGAACCCAGAAATGCATCTGAAAGCTATCAGGCTGGGACACCAAATCTCTGTCTTCCAGGGGCAGCTTTCATGCAAAGCCTGCACTAGCCTGGGCTGAACATCACCTCTGGCAGCACGTCTCAGAGAGGAATAGCTTCTAAATGACTTGGTGGGAAGGGAATCAGCAGTGTAGCAGGTTCTGAGAGGGAGTTCAGTGGCAAAGATATCTCAGGTAGACAACGCCAGAATGGGGCTAGCAAGCAGGGCAAATCCCACAGCAGGCTGGTAAACCAGCTGGAACCAGCACCTCCTAAACTTTAGTGTGTGGCACACCCATAGTACTGCTGCCCCCAGAGATACCATTTCACAATACAAACAAGGATGGACAGGAACTGCTTTCTGTGGGAAGAACTGGACACTTTCCACACAGTGCATGTTCAAGTCAGCTCCTCTTTCCTTTCATAAACACATCCTTCCTACTTCAACTACAGCAAAAAACCTCCCAGGACCTCATGGCAAGATTTCCTGCCATAAAAGCCCACCTTTTCAGCTAGGGTTTGTATCAATGGGTAAGAACATGGACTTTCCACTTGACTGTTACGATTTGCTACATTCAAGAAGAGTGAATTCCAGCTACTTCCAAACTGGATGAGTTGCCCTCTTTACATGATTAGCTGCAGCAATTAAACTATCTTCTCTGCTCCATTGAAATCTTCACACCTTTAAGCAAAGTGATCCTGATTTTCATTTTAGCATTCAACATAAGACTCTAAATCAATGGAATTATTGCAGAGAGATGCAAATTCAGGCTGGAGCTGACCCAGGATTTAAGGAGACGAAGAGGAAGGGCCATGTGAGCTCTTGACAAGCCTTGTAATTCTAATTAGAGAGCTGGATTTAGGCAGACTGCTGGAGTGACATGTTGATTATCAGGAAGCAGCTGCCTTGAAGAAGTGCTCTAATTCAGGAGGTTTCTGTCATTATTGTTGAGGATTTCTAGAATGCACAACTGTGTATTCATTAGCAGAATTAAAATATATTGGAACCTACCACTACACCCTCAGAAGTGGAAACAAAACCTTGTAATAATACCTTATTTTCGATAGGAAAAAGGCAACATATTTCAGTAAAAGCATCTTTGCTTCTTTCTTCACTTTATCCTAAAACCTTAACCAGCATCAGTAATATTTTAGTCCAATGCAAACAGCTTTAGATTCTTAAGGTACTCCAATATATTCTAAGAAAGTATTCAAGTGGGTAACAGGACCAAACTTGAAGAATTAAATGCACATTAACTTATTATTTTATTAGCTCCAATCCAGTCAATAACCCCATTTCTTAGTGAAAGCCCAAAATGCATCATTCAAACAGTATGTCTTAAGTCAATGACCTTCTCTGTGAGAGAAGTTTGAATATTTCCAGTTAAAGCACTGGGCAATACCTGGTTCACAGCTCAAAATGAGTTGCACAAGTAACTGAAATAAGACTGCAAACACAATGACTGTATTGCAAGTAAATGTTAAGCACTGAAGTATATTTAACCAGAAAAAAAGAAAAAAAAAATCCTGCAAGAGCAGGAACAAAATGAAAAACTCATTTCTAAATGACTGAGCCTCAATGTTTGGCTTTCACTTTCTTTGTGAAAGCTGCACTTTTCAATACTAGTTATGGAAAGCAATTAATACCAGTAACATGTGTGGCATTGAGTGAAAAAAACCCTGTGCAGAGATTTAGTAAAAATAAATCAGTTTCCACGTTTGCAAGATAAGCACTCAGAACAAAGAAACCATCACTACCAAATCCATATTTAGACAGCCATCCCAAATTTATTCATATAATAGTTACTTACACTCCTAGCCAGTATGAAAAATAAAAAGAGGACTAGACTCCAGCTGGAGTTTAAAACAAACCCCAAATCATAAACCACCAAGGCCAGAACAGTCAAGCTAACAGCAACTTCTGTAGCCATGAATCTCTCACCAACTCAGGTGAAGCATATACAAATTACTGAACAGTAACTAGACCTGTAACCAGCATGAGACACAGGTCTTGCAAGTGGTTAAATACACATTCGTTCATGAGCATTTCACCCAGTAGCTAGTTACACAGAACAGCCCAGTTCCTATTTGGAGGCTTTATTTGCATCCAACCATCCTAATTTTTTTCCAATGTCTAATATAAAACCATCAAACCCAAAATACCCCAGAACTTTATAGCCATATCATCCATCACATGACATATTTTAAGTGACATTTATTCTCAGGCTCCTGACTGTCAGGAACACAAGCCTGCGGGCTCCACCACCTTCTGCATGAGAGAATAAGCAGATGCTCCTACTCTGCTGGAAACAGTTCCCCTACTAAAGGTTTCCAGCCATCCACTTTGGACACAGCAACAAGATTCTGAGCTCTCCGAGAAGGTGAAATGCCAAACCCACGCCCTCTCCGGCACTCCACGCACCACTTTTACTCTCCACTAGCCCCAGCTACACTACAAAAGCGAGCCATCCCACATTGTGTAGCTACACCACGTATGGTCCTGCAGCAAGCCCCTGCACTCGCACCTCCCAGCCTCCTCAGGCCAAACAGGCTCAGCTCTTGCAGCCTCAATGAGCACAGCTCCCCTCTGGGAACTGAGGTGCCATCGTCTCCTGTGAGCAGGTGCACAGCTCCCGCCTGCAAGTACGCAGCCGCTGTGTGGGCCCCACCACGTGCTGGCAGAGCATCTGTACAAGTCATCACCCTTGGGACCGTGTACAATTTCCCTGGCAGGTGCCCCTGGGGAAGTTTAAGTAAGAAATACAGGTGCAGCAGCTATTTTTACTCCTAATGAGAAACTGAGGAGGTCAGAAGCACCAAGGAAGCACTGGGCTTGGTGCACTTGTTACTTACAGGACATGAAGAGTGCAGCTGTGGCTCGCGGGAAGGATGGGCCTGTGGTCAAGGCAATAACTTGGGAATCAATTTAATTCCCTGCTCTGTGCCCAACCTCCTGTGTTAGCAGCAGTGAGACACACCTGTGAAGTGGTTCAAAGCTCTAAATCTTCTTAATGGAGGATTCTTTAAGAACACTCACATCAGATCCTTAGAGGCTCAGAAACAGTGTCGCAGTGCAGTCTATCATGGGCCCCAGCACAAGGGAAGCCTTACATCTGTCTTAGAAAGACTACCACAGCACCTTCAACTTACCAAACCCTCTGGTGCTATATGCCTCCCTACAAGTGTTACTACTTAACCACCAAAGTCTTACTTCATTCAAACCTTTCCTAGCCGTGCGTGCTAGGTAGAGAAAGGAAGATAGCAATTCCTGCAACTTGCTGCTGCAAGCAAAATGGAGACAGCACAAGTGCCAGGCAACTTTTCCAGCACAATCCCAAGCTCCTGTATTTCAGATCCTTGAAAGATGATGCTTTCCCAGCAGAAACACTAGCTACTGCTAAAAGCCTTAGGTACAAGCCCTGTGAGTCACACTCACCATTTCTAAGGGGTTTTTTTGAAGAAAGAAAAAAAAACCCCAAACAAACAAACAAAAAAACCCCACCACCCAAACACACACAGGTTTTCTCATCACTGCACAGAATACACACACCGACCAGATAAACTGTAATAGAAGCAATACAACTGATAAAAGACATCTCATCTCAAGCACCCAGACATTTCAAAAGCACGTTTTACCCTCTACTCGCTCATAATCTTCCACATTCATTTTTAAGAACACCTAGTTACCAATTCTGCAAACAGAAAGGCAATATTGAAGGCTGACTGGCTAACACTTCCAACATTTCCTCCCTCCTGTTCTCTCCAATGACCTGTTTAAAGCTGGACAAAAGCTGATTAAAGAACTTCACACTCAGTATATCTTACAAAATGCAAAAAATACCCCTAAAGTAGCAGTCAAAACTTCTCACTTAAGTTATAGCCTCAATAACCAGACTCTCACTACTTAGGTTTCATGCACATGCTCCAGCAGGCATAGTGCTTAGCGCATCATGTGAGCAGCTGCAGTTTACTTTTCAACATCTTGCTCTACGGCTGCAAGAGCTCCACTCTCATCACCTTGCTTCCTGGAAATCCTCAGCACTTTTCTCACATATTACAGATTGCACAAGCACGGTTTTAGGGAGCATGCCAGACTTCTGCCCTCTATATGCTTTTCCTGCAATAGTTCATTACTAAAATTAGTAATTTGCTCGTTGGGCAGCTACCTGCTACTGCACCAAGAGGGCCCATGCTAAAGGACAGGCCATCCATGCATCAGCATTTTGGAGATCCACCCTCAAATGCAGGAAGAAATTAAAATACAATTTTACACTTACCCTGCATCTGTTGGAGAATAAAGCATGCTTGTTTTCCTTTCTCATGAGTGATGGTGATGAGCTGGTGTTAGATGCCAGGTGACAGGCAAATAACTATCTCTGCCCATCAAATGAAGCGTGTATTTTCAAACAATCTTCTTGCTAAAATGAACTTAACACATCAAATGGGTATGAAGCATCTTAGTACCAAGCACATCTAAGCTTCATTTTACACAGGTTGTGCTATCACCTTTCTGACAGTTTGGTGTGCAGAACCTCAGACAACACATCCAACCAGCCTGGGAGGTGCGCGGGAAAGGAAATTGCTGACTGAGAGACAGGCTTCACCTCTCTCCAAGAGGCAGGCAGTATCCCTACCTGCCTCCCTCTGCTGCAGAGACCTACCAGCTCCAAAAGCTCATTTCCAAGCTGACATAGTGTCAGTATCAAGAATGTCCCAAGTGTGAAAGCAGGTAGGCTTCCCAATTACACACACCAGACAGATGCACATGCATGTGCCTAGAAATCTACCTCAGAGCATCAAAGAGATTAATGACATTTTTTGAGAACTACTTAGTGCCTGAGCAGTTCAAGTAAACCAGACTGACTACCAAACATTAAATACAAAGTGCAAGAAAAGGGGTTTAGTAACATCACTTAATTTTAGGGATAGGGAAAATGGTTTTTTTCCCCCACATAGCTGCTAACTTGCTATGTAAGAACAGTAAAAATTGGCATTTGGAAGTTGCTGTAAGCTCCTGCTTGCAGACAGTTACAGGCTGAGATTACAATACACCAGTATTTTCAGTCCTCCTAGAAGATGGGGAAGAAGAGCAGGCAGGGGAAGGCACTGGGTGTTCCTTCCAAAACAAGATTTCTCTGCCTAACCCTTCCTCCCCCTCCCTGAGGCTGGAAACCCACCTCTGCTTCAAGAACATGAATCAAGTAAAGCCCTTTGACTCACTCGGGCAACAAAATCTTTCCAGAGCCATAGCAGAGGAAGGAGCCCCTCCTTACTCATCCATGGATAAAAGCAGAATACATAACAACAAGCAGTTCACACGCAGGAGACATTTCCTATAGAAACAAGTAGATTATAAAGAGACACGGAAAGATTTGTCCTGCTAGTGCTGGACAAATCCATCACGCATGTACATCACACTCCAAAAACCAGCAGGAGCACCAGCCAGCGAGCTGCTTCTCCTTATCTGTGTACTCTTTTATGGACACTGGGAAATGCTGCACAGGGATGCTGATAAGGTGATGGATATTCCTATGGATAGATGTTACCCCAGGCCAAGCAGGCGTGCTCAAAATGAGATTCCTGCCACTGACAAGCCATTTTTCTAAAACCGGAAAGACTGAGGATTTTTCAGAAGAGTCTACTTAAAAGAAAAAAAATCCCTTGATCTTTCAAGTAAAGTCCACTTAAGGTGCTTGTATGTGACAGTCCAAAGCTTCAGCTTTACCCCCAACCCAACTATTTTAGTAAGTAAGAAGAGCAACTCAAAATAACCCTTCCCCTTCTGAGAGGGGTTCCAATGTGACAAGGCTCACCACTAAAAAAGGACCACAGCTGATAACACCCCTTTCCTTCAACTCTATCCAACACCAACCTGGACTGAAAATAACATAAAGTCCTGCAGATCAGGCCTAGATGATCTAAAAAAAGCACACAAGAAGGATCCTAACCAGGCATTACTTGTAATAAGCATAGCTGAAAGCAGCACTGTTCAGCTGTAGATTTCAGGGGCAGTCATCTCCCTTTAGCAAACATTGGCAAGCTCGTAGCTCTCATAGCTCCACCAACACAGAAACTCTAACAAAAACCACATTTGGGATAGCTGGGATTCCAGCAGTAATTTTAATGGTATGGGCTGTATTTCCCCTCCCAGCAAAGCTGCCGGAGGCTCCCTGGGCGACTTTGTTACATCTGAATCATCCTTGCAGGAGTTAGCTGGACAGGCAAGACACTCACATTTGTTAAGTACATTTGCAGCTCCTAGTGGGACTTCAGATGGAGATGTATTTCCAATAAACAGGAAAAAACCCTCAAACAGCAAGGCGCCACGCTAACTCGCATTTGGCCAAAACATACTTGTATCTCCACTGCAAGATGCTTCCCCCACCCCTACACAGACCCATCAAGCATAAACAGGGACATTAGAGGAGCCAAGTGTTAAATCCCTCGGAGGACCCTTCTCATCCTTTTGCTGTGTCAGTAATGCTCAGCGTTGCACTTAGTATGAGCAACGTTATGGATTTTAAATCAAGCCTAATCAAAGATTCATTAACAGGCAATACATTAGTGCAAAGTGTAACTACCAGCCACTCGGTGCCCTTTAGCAGCCCCACAACTCCTGAACAAGCTATGAGCATCAGCAGGTCAGGGTATTTCTCCAGGGCTTAATAGGATAGGTCAAAAGAGCAAAAAAATGAGTAATTGTATCAAGTAAGAGAACAGATATAGCCAACTTAAACATATCTGTTCAAGTCATACTACACATGTGAAACCACCCTATTCCCTCAGGTAGTTTGGGTGCAGAACTTTACTTATTTTTTTCATTAAAGAAAAAAGGCTGGCTGATCAAATTTAAACAGAATTCCCCATTTTATCATCTTTGTGAGCAGCAAGTGGCAATATTTCTTACGTCTTTCAAATGCGGACGTGTCTGTGGCTGCACCAAGAGAGACAGCACAGTCTCAAAGACCTAGAAGTCTCCACTGATTCCAGCCTCATAACATTCTCATCAGTTTAAGCAGCATTTTTACTTGTATTTTGCAGATGCAGACCTGAGGCAGAGGAAGAACAAAAGCCCGAGGTTTAGAAACATTTATTACCTACAGCCTTTTCTTTCTCCAGTTAATGGGAACTGGAGATAGCAGTCCCCTTTAGAGGAAGTCCAGAACAGACCCACAGTACCTAGATATCACAAAGTTACCCTTCCTGCTTATCAGAGAGTACATCAAGTCACAAAAACAGGGGTGTCTTTTTCTGAACTTCCTTCAAGGAAACATACTTTCTACCCAAACACTCCAGCTGCTTTTCCAGATTATTCCGAGAGGAGAAAAATATCCAACAGTGGGAATGCACGGACCACAAGGAAGCTGGCAATCAGCATCTTGTGCCAAAAATAGCCTAATAATACTGCCTATGTTCCCATTAAAGTCAACTATGATCAGATACTGAAAAGATGAAGAAAAAAATAATAGGATAAATATAACTCCATTGTCTGGGTTAAAGAAAAACACCCCACATCTTTCTTCTAATTAAGTATCTTGCAAAAGGAGCAAAACCACAAACTAGGAAGGGGTAGCAAGAGGGACTCAAAGCAGATACTAACAGCCAAAATAGCAAATCTTCAAAGGCAATCTCAGCATGGCTCTCCCAGAAGCCCACATTTTCAGAAGCAGTCAAGGATTTTGGAAGTCTTTGAAGCAGAATGATCCCAGTTCTGAACTCCCCCTTCCAAACTCAGGATTTATCCTGTAATGATGCTTGGCAAAGCTTTCTTTTCTTGCCCAGAGTATTAACACTGGGATTTTCTTCTAGCCACAAGTGTTGAGGTGGGTTTTATTTTAATATCTTTCCCCTAGAAAAGTCTTAAGTCCGTTTAAATGCATTTATCAACATGTATATAAATTAGCTTTGCTTACATCATCCAACTGCAAATTTTCCTCAAAATTTAAGCAGATCAAAAGTAACTAAAACCTTCCCAGATTAAAAATTATGCAGTTGCATGGCACTACAAACTGGCCTCAATCCAGTAAGACTTTCAGGTGAAAAGCAAAGAGGAAACACTCATGAAAGCATACAGGTGATAATATTTCAAACTAATACCATCAAACACTGCTTACAGTAAGAACTACAGACAGACCTGCGGTAAACATTTAATGAAATAGAGGTAGAAAGCATCATATAATCATTTTCTGCCCTACCACCTAGTATTTCTCAGATTAAGTAAGGTAAGCAACAACACTAAGAGCAATCTAATGGGGAAACACTGCTCTTTTATTTACAACGAGCTTTTTGGCCTTTCAAGCTCAGCGTGTCTCACACACAGAGTAGCTACAAATCTCCAGGCTCTACAAACACTCAAACACATGAATAATTTTAATCAAGCAGTAAAATCCCATCTTAAGTCATTGGAACTTATTTCATGAGTATGCATTTGCACTATTATTACTACTCTATCTGCTTCATAGCATGTCCTCAGTGCAAGGTTACGATAAGATTAATGAAATCCAGGCAGCTATCCATAGCATCATCTTTCAATTTCAGTACCTCAGTATGAAATAAGGAGACTGAAAAGATAGGATTTTTTTTTTCTTAATATACCTATATAAAGAATCCTGAAGTCCATTTAATTGGTACTGCTGCAGACTATCATACTGATTTTTTTTAAGGTTCGCTCAAACTTTAAATCAAGCTGGTGACACTGACCAGTTTTCACAGATGAAATCTAGTTTAACTTTGCATAACAAATAGTCCCATATCCCACTAAATTTATTTGCAAATGAATTCACAATCTACATGCCACAAAGCACAGAAATGCAACTAAGTAGGGAGAAGACAACAGCTGCATGACAAGGTTGCTTTGTTTCCAAAGAAGTTGATAACCCTATATTCTGCTTAGTGCATTCAATGGATACTCTACTGTTTTAAAATACTACCAGAAACCATCCCATGCTCCAGGTACCCATGTCATGAAATACATATACAATGAGAGAGGAGAAGAAAACACATCAAACCCAGACTTGGACATTTTGAAGATACAGAATAGACATCCATAGATGTACTTTTAGAGTATGTTCATCATTATAATCTCAATATGTTTTCATAGCATATTCAAAATATTCTAATGTTACCTCCTACATAATTTTGATAAAGTAGCAGGTTTTTGCCAGTTTCCCTTTAGCAGCACATTCATCTTACAGCTTTATTCTCTTTGTTTTCCAGTTAACTAAAGAAAATTTAGACAACTGGGACAGTTTGGTTTGATTTGTTAGTAAATCAACAATGCTGAGCCTTCCAGAACAACCACTAAGCAGCTGAAGCTCAAATTTGGGCCTTTAGAAACAATTTCTTCACAACTTTCTAATACATTTTTAAGCTCCCCAAAAAAAACCCTCTTTTTTTCCAACAAGGAAGCCTTTTCCTTCAACTTTCCTTGCTCAGAAAGTAACAACAAAAAAAGTCACAACCAACAAGGTAAAAACAAAAAAATTAGCCACCAAAAAGGAGATCCTGGCCAGTAACTATATGGCAAAAACATCTTAACCAAATAAACTTTCAATGTCTATAATCACAAGAACACAAACCCATAACAGTCACTTGCAGAAACAGAACTTAGGTCTAAATTTAGATTCAAACCCTAAAAGTAGGGGTGGGGTTCTCCACATTGGGTTTTTACACTGTCAGCATCCTGCTACCTTTCCGTTCCAGCTCATAGCTCAATTCACACCTTTCAAAAGTCATCACCAGACTCTTGCTAACAAATCACCATTCAGGAGGGAACCTACTAACAAAAAAATACCGTTCTGTTGCTCACAAAATCCAACATCCACACAAGGAAAACGGAAGGATGGATTCTGTACCTCCAGCTCCGTCTCCCTCCGATTGATATCGTCTGTAGATTGATTCAGTTTTTCCAGCTCCCCCTACAAAGAAAAGGCAAACACTTATTAAGAAATCAGGGGGAAATATAGGGGTTTGAGATGGGTTATTCAGCATTCCCTAAAAGCTCACAAGAAAGGTGGTTTACAAATTGAGTGGTAAGAGGAAACCTTGAGGCATTTGGAATAACTTTGCCACTGGTCTTCTATTTTGCTGTTTACAAGAGAAATAATCGGAGAAGTTCTGTAGTTTTATTTTAAGGCAGGACATTTCCTGGTCTAGTTAATTCCTCACTATTAAAAATGAGTATAAGGTTCAGCAAGGCCTATCTTGTTAATCCATATAGTCAGTATCCACTAGTTTCCATATAGTCAGTATCCACTAGTTTCCAGCGAGATACACACACACCCACCCCAAAAGGATTAGCATAAAGTTAGTACTACCACAGGAGACATGCAGTGGAAGCACAGCATTGGTAAGAAACAAGCCTTGCAAGCACAACAGGCATTTTACTCTGTGTTTTGGCAAACCATTTTATAACACTACCAGTCAATGAGACACACGATTGCGTTTACTTAGTCTGCCTTTGTACCAACTGTTTGATCTCTTAAAAGCAAAAACAAAGGTGTTAAATCCCTTGAATAAATATTTACTAGATGTGGCTGGCGTGTGCATGAATGAAGTTACTGTAAAAAACAAAGCTCGTTCTTAATGACTCTCGTACCACGAAAAGCAGTCCCCAGGAGCAGACTCCAACAGCCTTCGTTACTTAAGCAACACGCTACTCCATGTGAGATCCTACAGCTTCAACAGGAGCGTTCCCTAACTCAATCCTTATTTCATTTTCATCTGGTGTAACAGAATACGCCCTGAAATGTTCAGCTGTATAAACCAAACACTGTAAATTGATTGTCACTTGAGTGATTTCCCACTAGATTACAAGAATGACTCTGGTTACAATCAGAAAGGAATTAATTGCAACAGTTAAGTTCTCTTATCCTCCGAGGTCAGGTTTCATTCCCAGCTCCTAGGATTTAGGAGATACATATTTGCTTATCCATGTTTTCTGAAATGGAGACTCAAAGGCAATTGGGTAATTCCTATCTAACTGCAAGGCCAAGAATTTTAGGGCTCTCTCAGAGGAAGACAGAGCAGCCGAACAGCAAACTCAACAAAAGCACAGTTTCACCAACCAACGTGCAGCTCAGTTACGTGGAAGCGTGTTACAAACTGAACCACCTCAGGCCCAAAATAGATCAATAAGCACTAGCAGCAGAGCTCAGCTTCTGGAAATCGGGGCAGTAAGAGAGACTAGGTTTTTGGCTGAGGCCCTCACTCTGTGTAACCACGTTTTGTGAATTTTGCAATTGCCCTGCTCAGCCCTGGAAAAGAAACGCTCACGACGGAGACAGGAATGACAATTACGGCAAGGAGGGCCGTATGCCAAGGATCCATCCTCTCAGCAATGTACACATATGCTTATATTCACTCGTGACAAACAGTCCCAGCAACGCCAGAGGCGAAAGCTGTACATCTGCAGAGACCTAAAAATACGTTTAATTTCAGGGGCCGCAGCGCGCTGAACTTTGCACCAGGCAAATGGTGATGACACGATTTTGGGGAGAAAAGCTTTGTTTAGAAGCCACACAAGAATAAAAGGCATTTCAGAAGGCATTCAGAGGGAGGATACACCGTCTTAATAATAATAAAAATAAACCTATGCCTCCCCCCTTCCTCCCAATTACAGATTTCGGGGCATCAGCCCAGTTTCACGAGCAAGGTCACACCGTCATGGTCAAAAATGACAAGGGGAGGGGGGTTTCGGCAGGAGAAGAAGTAAGGGCGCCCACCGGAGCCCGGTGCAGAGCACTACCCGGGACCGCAGGGTAACAAAGGCGCTCTGGGAGCGCTCCCCACACACACCCGGCGGGCACCGAGACACCCGGGGGTGCTCGACACCGCTGCCCGGCCCGAGGAAATATATCTATCTATGTGTATGTGTATATATACATGTATGTCTACATATGTATATATGTATACGTGAGAAATACATGCTTGTAAGTACGTATATAGAATTAAAAACCAGAAATACGACACCTTAAAATACAATCATTAGAGTAATCAATATACACGCATTAAAATACAATTAAAAAACAAAGCCCCCACCCCCTTCCCCTCCCCTTCCCTCCCCGAGAGGCAGGCGGGGAAGGCGCGGCGGCCCTCACCTGGATGCGGGGGTCCACCTCCTCCTCCTCGGGGCGCGGGCCCTCCTCGGCGGCGCGGCCGCGCCTGCCTCCCGGCTCCATGGCGGCGGCGGCGGCAGCAGCAGCAGCGATTGCCGGCACCTCCCGCTCCACCGCTGCCGGCTCCAGCGCCGCGGCCGCCCCGGGCCGGCCCCCGCCCGGCCCCGCCTCCGGGGGAACCACCTCCCTCCTCACAGCGCCCCTCGTTCTCTTTGTGCGTTGGCACCGCAAGGGGGAAACGAGCGCAGGATTGCGGGGGTTCCTTTTATTTTTTTAACATTCCTTCCTTCCCACCTACCCACCCACCCACACCCCCAACACCCCTTTTCTGTGCGCTCACGCAAACCGTAGTAGTTCCAGCTGCGGGGAAATGCTTGGGTAGCTTTTTACTTCTCCCCCCCACACCCCTTCTTTCCTCTTTCTCAGGCTGTGCTGAGTGCTGATGTGCCCATGGATAAGGAAAGCGGGGGGGGGGGGAAGGAGAGAGAGAGAAAGGGAGGAGAGAAAAATAATAAAGGCACTTTAAACAACCTTGAAAACTCAAATGGAATGGAGGTTTCCATTGTGTGGCAGCAAGGAGGGCAACTGTTGTACCTACTGGGTGCAGCAGAAAAGGAGAGGCTGAGGGAGCTGGGCTTGTTCAGCCTGGAGAAGAGAAGGCTGCGGGGGGACCTCATTGCAGCCTGCCAGTACCTGAAGGGAGCATACAAACAGGAGGGGAATCAGCTTTTTAAAAGGGCAGATAATGGCAGGACAAGGGGGAATGGATTAAAGCTAAAGGAGGGAAGGTTTAGATTGGATATTAGGGGGAAGTTTTTTACAGAGAGAGTGGTGAGGTGCTGGAACAGGCTGCCCAGAGAGGTGGTGGATGCCCCATCCTGGAGGTGTTCAAGGCCAGGTTGGATGGGGCACTGGGCAACCCTGTGTAGCTCCAGGCCTGAGGTTGGTGGCCCTGCCTGTGGCAGGGGGGTTGGAGCTTTATGATCCTCAGGATCCCTTCCAACCCTCGCCATTCTATGATTCTATGAAAAAGCCATCCTAAAGCCATGTCCTTTTTTGTTGTAAGTAAAAAGGAACTTCACACAAGAAGCAGTGAGGCTCCGCACATGCGTGGCCCCAGCCAGTGGAAGACTTTGGATCAGGGTGTCTTTAATCATGAGGGCAGTGCTCAGACTGACACCCAAACACTAAAGGGAACAGAGGGGGCAACCCTTCTGGCTAGCCGTGTGCCAGCAACGACAGGCTCCAGTGCCTCTTTACCTCATTGGCCTCAGGCACAGCTGAATCCCTTCTGTGGGCAGCAGTGAAGAAGTAAAATTGTAAACAATTACTTTCTCTTCCCTTCTCATGGCAACCCCAGAGTTCCCCTGTCACTGAAAAGGTAAAACGCTGTGCTTTGCCTCTACCCCCCCTTAAGGCAGAGAGCAGAGCACCCAGGCCAGGCTACCCACAGAGGTTAAACATGGCAAGAAGTAGCAACTGGCTGAGCCAAGGCCCTTCCTCATATTACACCAACCACACCAAACTGCTTCCTCACTCCTTCTGGGTGCATAATAATTCAGCCCAAAGAGATGAGGAATATGTCTCCACCTGCAAGTATCACTTCCAGTTTAATCCCATTTCTGTTAGAAAACTCTTCAAAACATAACAAAAAATAAGAGAGATAATTTTAAAAAAAAACATTTCTTAGACATGGTGACAAAGCGCCCTTTGAGAGACTGGAGATGAAAAAAAAAATCTCAGCAAAACACAAGAAGATAAAAATTCACATTCTTAAGGTAGAAAAGGAAGTAAAAGCATCCACGCTCTTCCAAAGACCATAAAACAAACTGGGGAGGGGGGAGACTGGAGGAAGAATAGAGTGGCCCAAACATTTGAAAATATTATAAGCATGCAAAGTGACACCGACAAACTAAAATAATCAAGGAACAGAGGAGGTGGTGTAAAAATGCAAATGGGTTATTTTGCAACACATCCGTTACAGAAGAAATCACGTAAAGAAGAAAAAATGAAAGAAAAAAAAAAAAAAGGAGTTGGCCAATACCAAGTGTTGTATTGCTGCCCATCAAGGGAATTTGGTGTGTACACACAGCCAGAGGTTCCCAGGACCCTGGTGTCTCCCATCCCAGTGTGCTGTGGCCCACACCAAGACCATGGTGGTCAAACATCCAAAGTTCTCATCATCCTAAAAGAGCACACAAAACACAAAGCAGTGTATGGAAGAGTTAGGGCTGGCAAGCCCGCTGTTACTGCTTACGTTTCTAGAAACTGAGGCTATATAAAACATTTACTGTAGCTTTCCCACCTTTCTCCAAAACCTGTGCAGTGTGATCCACAGCAATATCCCCCAAAGCACTGCCCGCTGCTTGGGGTGCAGAAATACTCCCGCACACACGGTGTGCTCTTCCAAAGAGGATATGTAATCCTTGAGTGAGGACTCTGTTCTTCCACTGCCACCACAACTGTCCCTGTGACTGTCCCAGCTCAAACAACCTCCAGCCAAATGTATCGATCTGCTACCATCAAGGCAGAGCAAGCTGTTTCTTCCCTGGGTGGTACGAGAGTTGGGAAGAGCTGCCTGCAGAGCTTAGTGCTGGGTGAGAGGCAGTACAAATAACACAGGCCCCTTTCCCCATGGCTTGGAAATCTCACATGGCTCCTCAGGGTCATTGAGATCATTTTTTATCAAACCAATACATCAGATGTATTTATATTTTTTAAATTGCTGGAGAACGCACAGGTCACACATTTGTCACCGCTGCAGACATCACTTAGGCATGTAGAGAAGTGGCCTTAAGGGAGAGATTTGATGGAAAAAGGAGAGGGACACCATTCAGTACACATCAGGATCAATAAAAGACTCAAGAACATTATTTGCATGCCCAGTATTTTCTCTGCCCCATGGAATAGCTTTGGGTGAAACTGCTGTCACATGCAAAGGGTGGCAGAGCCCCAGGAGTATCCGAGGAACAATCCCACTTCATGCTCTGCCTAAGTCAACACAGCACAAGAAGTCAACTGCGGACAATGGCATTTGGGTACTACTTTTGCCAAGTCATGAGTGATCTCACCCCAGCAAATCTCTCCTACACGATCTGTCAAAAGCCAGACACCTCCCCAACCCCACCCCACTCCCAGAGAGTCAGTCCTACTGACCTTTTCGTTCCCCCCACAGGTCCCACACGCGCCAAGACGTCTGAGTAAAGCCTGCACGAGGCTTGACCGAGACAGGCTGTGCTTTCTCCTCTATCAATATTTCAAAGCCCTGGTCCCAAGCATTCAATATTTGAACAGAGCACCGTGCAGTGAAGGCAGGATGAAGCAGCTCGCTCTTTTGCTAATGGGATTCCAGAGCAGCCACAGCAGAGAATTAGAGATTCACGGGGCCAAGCTGCAGCTTGACACAAGCTACACTGGGGATGGTACAGCTCACCTCAAAAGCACAAGGAGAGGTGCTGGTGCAGGGACAGATGTGATCCAGGTTACTTTGACAACTGGTTTAATTGCACCAGGCAGCGCCTCTGTGTTGTGACATGACATCATCCGCTTAGGGTACGTCATCATTATCGCCAGATCCCAGAGCACAGAACTTCAGGGGCAAGGGTGATGCTCTGGCCAAGACCACTGCTACAGTGTTACTTTTGGGGGAAGTTACCAGCCAGCCTCATTTTTTGGGCCCCACAGAAACCCTCAGTGTAAAGGCAGCATTTGGCAGGGGAAAGTGGGAGCGGTCTGTGCTTCAAGGGAGGAGTACAGAGAGGGAGGGATTCTCTCCCTCTGTCTGGAGGCTGCTTTGTGTATTAGGTATTACATTTCTGAATAGACATTGGGGAACTAGGAGCTGCATTTTAAATAAAATCAGCTGGGAAGAATTATGCATCAGTGAAGAACTGCTTGGGGAAACGTGCTAATGACTGTAGTTAATTTGGTGGGGGGAGAAATCAAAGTGAATGGATAGTGTAATTTTACATATATTTGATAATGGGAGATCCTGAATGGATTTTAAGGAAGGGTTGAGGGGGGTTTTTGCAAAATCTCATCTTACATTCAAATTTCTGCTCATACTTGCCCTCAAAGCTTGCTTCTGCCCAAGCACTAGAGGCAAGGGCCTAAAATCCAAATCAAAGTTGCCTTTCCTTCTACAGAAACAAGTATCTCCTCATTTTGCACACTGCTAGCATATTGAGCAGAGTTCAGGACTAATTACACCAAATTTGATTACTGAATGCACATTTGCAATTCATGCAAACCTTTCTGGAGAAAACAGCCTGAGAGATGGCCTTGCTTGCAGAATGCTGCCTCTCTCCTCAATGGACTGAAGCTATAGTTCTGCTCTGAAAGATTCTTTTACTTCTGTTGAGTATGGTGCTAGAGACTAACTTCCAACTGGTCTCAAATATTGAAACACTGCTGAAATTTGGTTTTAAGTAACTCACCATCAAAAAAACACCCTTGTCCTTGATAGGAGCAGGGGAAATGGCACAAAGCTGTACCAGAGCAGGTTCAAATTAGGTGTTATGAAAAAATTCTTCACTGAAAGAGTTGTAAGGGCCTGGAACAGGCTGCCCAGGGAGGGGGTTGATTCTCCATCCCTGGATGTGTTTAAAAGATGGGTACATCAGGTACTTAGGGATATGGTTTAGCATAGGACAGCAACAGTTGGACTTGATGATCTTAAAGGTCTTTTCCAACCTTGTGATTCTGTGATTCTGTGTGAAGTACAAACACTTCCAGTTCTGAGGAGGGAAAAAAAAAAGTATAAAACATGGTCCCCAAAACACATTTATGGTCATAAAAATCTCCATGTAATTTCTTAACTGAAGTAATCCTGAAGACTAATCCTGATTTTTGCAACGTTACACTAGAAATTTCTTTAGCTCAGGGAATGCCTCATCTAAAAACAAAGCCACTATCCCCTTCTTCCAAACTGCAGCAAAGACACTGCTCTATCAACATTCCAACCCCATATGCTTTCCTGTTTCTCAGAAATATATGGCACGTGTTCAAAACATATTTAAACATGACGTAGGATCTCACCCACAGTCACAGCACATTTGAAGATTTGGTCCTCCCTAGTTTAATCTTTAATAAGAGGCTAAGCACATCCACTTTTTTTAAAATATGCACTGCATTTATGGAAGATTTTCAATCCCCCTGGGTGTGCAGGCAGGGTATTAAACACTTAAGAAACGGTCAGAATCAAAACTTCCTCTGGCTGATTTCTCAAGGCAATTTCCACGCTTCCATACTCACAATGGTTGCAGCATGCTTGTGCTCTGCATTTTAGGAAGCACTAAAAATCAATTATCTTTTTTACAGCAGTTTGTAAGATGCTATCACCTTCTAAACCTGCACACAAAGACACATTAAAGGAGCCTGAGCATCTAGGGCACAAACAACTGTAGATCTCCCCACCTACAAGGAATGTATTTAAAGAAAAAGCTACATCCCAAAATACCCTTTAATTTCACTTCTTTTTAACAAGCACCATTTAAGGATGAATAAAAATACCCTCTAGGCTTCACAGGGCTACAAAGACAGGAGGCTCATTTAAAGAGGTACAATGTATTTTCTAGCAACACTAATCTCAGTATTTTTCATAAAAACTAAATAGAAGGATTATTAGCAAAAATTACAAATGTGTACCCAGTAGAAATTGCCCCAGCAGGTATCTCCTGAGCTACTTATTATTCTGAAGCCTCATATTGATGATGCCTTATATGGTTAATGTGAGTTCGATACAGTTTATCTATCTACATCCACTCACACACTCTCTCACACATATTCTGATACACACACACACACATATATATATGTACACAAAAAATGCATGACTAGAACCTTCACAGATTTCCCTACTTCTTGCTGTGTCATTGGGAAAGAACCATCATCACCACAAGGCTTATTTTCCCCTCCTCCAAGCTGTCTTTTGGCAAGGTGGGTGATGGGTAGAATTTCCCAGTGGAAACCATCAGTACAACCCCATTACATCTGTAGAGGAGCATGGCAACCCTGCTGCTCATCTGGCCAAAATACAGAGCGTGCTGCTTTTGCAAATTTAGGAAATAAGAGAGTAACAGGCCAACACCTGTGCAATTCATCTTGAAAAGGATGGGACACTACTTGCCAAGGAACATGAGATTCCTCCTCAGATCGGCTGCTAAATGATAAGGAAGATCCCCTTTACTGTGCTTGATACTTGAACAGGGAAAACCCTATACTGCATCCCCTTAAGTTGAATATATCCACCCAGGTTCCCAGTCCTGCTGTCTGCTTTCCTTGAGAAGTAGTCTCCCATTGGGTTCAACAGGAGTTACAAAGATGTTTAGTCTGTACTCAAAATAAGGCCTTAGAGAATCAGTGCTACCTTGTGCGAGCCAAAATGAGGTGCAAGTGCCATTCTCCTCTACCCAGCCTGATAATGCAGTAATGCTTCTGCAGTGATGCAGATATATCATTGCTATTCAGCACAAAAACACCCACCCTCATCTTCTATTCTGTATACTTAGACATCTATGCAAACCACATTTAAAACATTTACTTAAAGAACCACCTATAATTCCCAAATAACATTAGCCCTGTGCAAGAATACATCTCATTTTTCCAGTCCTTTATTTGCTTAATGTTCAGACTGATTCCATATTTGTGGCTATTTAACTCTATTAGTAGCTATATCACTGGTAGATGTAAAAGATACAATCCCCTCAGCAGCCTCTTGCCATCAGCCCACACTTCTCATGAGATCAAATGCAGCACTGACAGATGAAGGCTGGAGTCCCTGCAACACAGCACTATCAAAGTGTAATTACAAACAAGAAACTCCAGGTAGTAGTGGGTCTGGTTCAGGGTATTGACAAGCCCTTCAGTGAGAACCACAAACAGCTGCTGAAAGGTGGCAGTTGCCACAGCCTTTCCTTCGCACGGAACGGCTACTCACTCCATGCACTCAGTACAGAGTCCTCTTCCAGCTCACCAGGAAAAGGCTGCTTACACCTCCCAGTCGTGGGCAACTCTCCTTCCTGAGAGGTGCTATGTGACATTGTTCACAGGCACCTCCCCACCACTGGCAAGGCATGTCCTACGGAGCAAAGCCATCCTGTGCACGCAGGCTGGAGCCAGCTCTGTGCAAGAGCAACCTGATGACCGTTGAGAGCTCGCTGACCAGAGAGTTTGCTTCTTAGTAATCTTGCTATCAGACAGGAAACTCACTCACATCCCATTTTAAGCTGCTGAGCACACAGCTTTAACACCTTGAGCCTCCTGAACACCTTTCATCAGAGGATCTTAGGGCATTCATTTAAGCATCAGCTATCCAGGGAAGCTGTTATTTTGGTTTCCTGCACAAATCCCATTTCTTAAGGGTGCTGACTGATTAAATAGAGGGAAGCAGCACAGACACATCAAAAGCACAAGGTGGCCCAGAGGACCAGGGAAACAGACAACTATTCAAAAAGAGCTTTCAATAGGGGGCTGAGTATACCAGAGAGCTACAGAAAAAACTGGGACCTCATTACCATCATGACCAGCTCAAGTGCAAAGCTTAAAGGCAGAATATAGTGTCCTTTATGTTTATTATCCCTGCAGAACCTATATCTTGAGAAACAAAAGACAGGAGCTATCAAGGAAAGGGGAACTCCTGCCTCTCAGTTGCAAAGGCAGACTGGCAGCCATGAGGGCAACAGCTGGGAAACCCAGAGATGGGGACAGTCACTTCCACAGCCAAGTCCAATTAGAAATAATTAGTATTAAGAAAGGTCTTTACATGCTCTCTGCTTCCTAACCACATTTAGCTGACCCACAAGCAGTCACAGGAGAAACAGGCAATGTTTTTTCTACCCTGCTCTTTAGGTTCCTTTCTAGGCCCATTATAGCCTAATTTACCTTGTGTCAGAAAATACAAGCTTTCTAAGTACCTAAATATGGAAAAAAAATATCACTTTAACATATCTGAGTTTGATGTCTGCAAGACACTAAGTGTCCACACTTCAAGCATCTCCTTCTAGACATGTATGGAAATCCATAAGCCCTTCAAATATTCATATAAACCCAGTATTTTTTTAAAAACTCTCAGCCTTGGAAAAGTGAAATGCTTCCTCTGTAGAAAGCCCTTTCCCCTCTTCTCCTACCATTAATAGCAAGATTTTCTGCCCTCCACCCACTGCCTGGCAGAATCACACTCTTCAGTGCTTCCCGTTACATAAAAGCCAAGGCAGTGAGCACATTGTGTGTAGGAGGGAAGTGGAGCCTTGTTTTAGCACCCAGCTTTCCATAGCAGGAAAAGAAGCAGCGATTATCTACCCGCGCTCCCTCTCCTGCCTTCCCCCACACCACAACCTGCCAGGGCACACCGCTGCACAGCCGCATCCCTGCGTCTCTACCTTGGGGCCTGACACGGGTGCAGAGCAGCCCAGAGGCTGTGAAACCTGCCCCCATCCAAAGTCAGTCACACAGGGCAGGTTTGGAAGCCTCACTGCCAGCAGTACCTGACCAAGTGCCCCACATCTCCAAGAGAAGAATAAACACTTTTGACCTGGAACATGGATACAGGCTCTCCCTCTCAACCTCTGCTCCCTTCTCAGTTTTCTCACCTCTGCTTCTCCCTCACCATCTAGGCTAAGCCTTACCTTGTCCAGTCTTAACACCTTCCTCTTCTTTCTCCCATCTCAAATCTCATTTAACCCATTGTGTCCCTCCTTCCTTCATTTGTCTTTGTCCTTCCTTTCCTCTTTTTCCATTCTTCCCACCTCCCCAACTTTATACATCCTGGAAATCCCTCTCCCAGTGTCACAATTTGCTGTGCACTCTCCCCAGCTGAAATTTTTCCTCTCACTTTTCTGTTTCACCCCATCTCTCATTCACTTCTACATACCACACCCCTCCCCCCCCCCCCCAAAAAATATCCCAAACTTTCCACCACCAAAACACAGTTTCAGTAGCACTCTCCCAGCACTGCAACCCAAATGAGCCATCAATCTTCTCCCATTTCACCCCTGATCAGCCCATCCCCACAGCTCCCACAGCCACCCAGCCCTTTGCTGCCTTCCTGGAAAGACAAGCATAAAGCAAAGGCTGCTGGGGCTGCCTCAGGGACCTGAGGAGGAACAGAGCTAGCAGCAGGGAGACACAGCATTGGTTCTGCCAAAAATGAAACCAAAACTGCCCACTGCTTTGGGGACTTCTGAGGATTAGGAAATATCCTTACTGTTTCTACAAACTGAGATTGTAACTGGAAAGTACAGCATAGGTATGCAGGGCCAAGGAGGGATAAAGGTCTTCAGAGTTTTGTAATACTGAGAAGTTCAAATCTCCATCAAATGAAGAGCTCTGAAAGGCACAACACCAAACTTTTACAGATACCTACCACACCATGTGCTTCTGGCCTCACTATTAGCTCAACTGCTTCAGATTTTTCTCTTTCACCAAGAGGTGCAGATAAATTTCAGGCCTATGCTTAAAAATATGAATTCAATATATCAGCAAAAGATCTGTTTCCAACACCAGGCTAGCTGTGGTCTCTCCTGGATGGTAAAAGCAAGTGCTATACCAGAGAACACCAACAAAAGTAGCTTTGAGTAAGACACCAAGATAAGAGCTCTCCTACCATGATTGCTGCATCAGCTGTGAGCTAGAATTACCTGTTTGGGACCCATGCCTTACTGCATGGTCCTTTAGAAAATCTCACTAAGAGTTCCACTGCACAAGTTACATAACTAAAAAAGAAAAAGAGAAGGGTGTGTGTGGAGAGGGTTGGAGGGAAGAGGAGAAAAAAGAAAAAAAAGTAGTAATTCTTGCTATGGTGATAAATTCTTCCAAACCCAGATTCCTTTTGTTCATATATAAACTGTTCCATAGCACTCAGTGATACTCGTGGTCCAACATCAGTTTGTCCAAATGATGCAGCTATGGCATTTTAGCTCCCACTTTGTGGTCGTGTGCCCTTGCCTGCTGCAGAGACTGGAGTATTCTTGTGTGTATTGACCCTCCCCACACCCCACCAAGTCTCTTTTGCCACAGAAAATATGCTTGACCTAGAAAAAAATTGAAATATGGTGCTGCAAATTATTTTTCCACCAAAGTCCCTTAAGTATGAGGGCAGTTTTACAATCCCACGGGATACTCATTCCACCTTGGGAGTCCCTGCAGTCCACCCACTGGTCAAGAAACTCTGTTGTTGTGTTGGATTTTGTTCTTTTGAGATGTCCCCTAGACCTCTGGAGTGGGGAGTACACAGCATTACTATGTGCCAGGGCACAAGTGCTTCAAGTGTCTGGGTTCCAAAGCTGCTCCTTTTCATCTCAAAAGGCCATTCATTGTTTTGTTTTCCTTGTTCCCTGTACACAAGGAGGTAAGGTGACATTTCCCTTATTCTCAGCCAGTGACTATATGAGAACAGCACTTTTCCAGCTCAAATGCACAGGCAAGGCATTTCCCTAGATATAACAGGCAGTGCTTATCCCAGGAGTAAGCTCCACAACAGCAGGATGAGATAAGGGAGCACACTTCAGCCCTCTGGAAAATCCAGCCCAAGAGGACCACAGGAGCCTGACAACTTGTCCTTCATCAACATGCAGATGAACACAAACCACTCCACACTGGGGACTGCTGTTCCACTGATCTGAGACATAACCCCCAAGCCTCCCTTTTAGCTCCTTTGGCTTTTCCTCAAATTGCCTCCCATCTTCTGATTTCCTGTCCTCCCACAGGGTAACTCCTTACAAGTGAGCTGTTGGTACCAGAAGCCATACATACACCCTGCACCCACACTCCTGACAGGCTGCTAAGGCACAAGCAGCTCTCCCATGATGTGAAGTATCTGAATTAGCTGGAAACGGTGAACACCTGGGACAGGTTCTGGGTAGGACAGAGGGATTTTTACATGTGGGAAGTTTGATCTAAGAAGGTACCTTCACTTCTCTCAATTTTTAACATTGCTTTCCAGAGAGGAAAAAAAAAAATAAGTGTTCAGGCACTGTGCCTAGGAAAGGAAATGATGCCAGTGCCAAGAAGATCTGCTGCCAGCACCATTACAGCAAATGGACTGAATGGCTCAGGAAATCAGCATGGTCACCAGCCAAAACGCAGATAAAGAGGAAGGTAGTTGAAGGGGGTTGTGTTTGACAGGTGTGTGAGGATCCCACAGCCCTTGTTTGGAGGATCCACATATTGCAGAATATACTGAGAATGTTTGACAAGCAGATCTCTCAAAAGCAAGCCTACCAGAAAGGAGATGAACCTGGCTTCTTGCTCACCATCACAAGAAAGGGTTTGGTGCTCTCAACACCCTAGAAACCCAGAAGGCTTGTCTCTGAGGTTTCCCTAGCAAATTAGGAAAGCTTGTCAACAGTGCAAGCGTAGCCCTGACAAACACAGAAGAAAGTTGCTCTAGCTCAGTCTGGCATCTACGCTGCTTCCCAGTCCCAGCAAGCAGGAAGGGAGTCCCAATAGCTGCACTGGCGCAGTCAGACCTCCAACTGCCATCACACAGTGCCAGGTTTGCACAGTGGGGTGCAAGAGCAGGAACACCCTCTCCAAATGGCAGGAGATGAAACTGATTTTCAGACAGGGGCGTTTTGCAGAGCGAGTGAAAGGAACAAAGCAGATGTCAGGCAGTCTGCAGCACAGCTCTCCCCTTGCAGGCAGCCCTTTGGAGCAGTAATTCCTTCAAGAGGGGGAAGGGGAGAAAAAACAACCACCCAGCAGCGTGCTAATCTTCACAGGCAGAGCAGCTTTAATGCTGTTTAATCCTCCAGAGGGAGGAAACAGCATTTCCTTTGTGCCAAGGATATCAAAATGGTTGAAGGTGGCAATCTCCACTGACATTAACTTTATTAGAGGGGGGGTATTTCCACCAGCCCCGAGAAGACCTGGTCAAGAGCCAGCTGGAGACACTTTGCTATGTAAGCATCTACTCATAATGACAGAAAATAGCAGGCAGTTGGGAACTCCTGCAAGAATATATATAGGCATCAAGCCTGCACACAAACTAGAGATTGCATATCACAGCCCCAGACATCCATGACACAGCTTTCAAACACTTGCATAGCAGCAGTGATGTGAGCCATGTGAGCTGCTAATGATTGCCTTTTATTCTTTTCAAATTTGGCTCCCATATTATTTTGCTGTGGCTATATAATTAACTTGTATTCTGAAGGGGGAAGCAGTGCCCCTGGGTTGTCATTACAAGAATGCCAAACCTTCTTGAGCCACTTCCTCAGCACAGAATGATTTTTCCATATAAACTGGATGCAGAAGTGAAAGAGAGGAGATAAGCATTCTCAGTAAAATTCTGAATAATAGAAGCCAGCTTTTAATTAAACCATATTTTAAATAACAGTAGGATTCTCCTTCTACTCAGACACTTCCTTGCATCTAAATATCAAACAACTGTCACTTCACAGTGGCACTGAATATAAAATCAGTTCCTAAACACATAATGTCTAGGAAACATCATCTAGAATTCAGATTAATATGCCAGTGCAACTCCTCCAGCCTTGCCTAAAACACCTTAGGAATAGCAGCTTGCAATATGTGCCACTGCCTGGACATTCAGGGACCTGTCAGAAATCAACATAGACCTAAGTTATATTTTCAGGATCAGATGTTATTTATATTCAGTCCTACTGAACTTCTGAAGTGTTTAACACAGCTGCATGCATTACCTCCTTGTGCAAACTGGGAAGCTGAAATTCTGAATTGAAGATCTAAGCTCAGGTATTGTAACATAAGCAGAAAATACCACTGCATTCATCTCCCCTTCCTGGAGAACAGTTCAATTATAATCATGTCCCCGAGCAGATTTTGCACTGAATCACTGTGACATCTGCTAGGGAAACGAACACAAATCTATATCTGCATGCAGCAAATACATTGGCAAGGTTGCAGTGGGGGGAAGGGAAATTAAGTGTCACTTTTCACACAAACTAGAAAATGACAGCTTGTCACACCCGTGAGTAAACACTAGCAGAAGTGAGAGGAGGCAAGATGCTTCTTCACCTTTTCCCCCCACCACAGCATTACAAAGATCCAAATTAAGGACAAAACTGTGGCTTCCTATTCCCTGCTTCCAGTAACAGCATCTGGACATGTATCACTGCCTGGGAACACCAGCAATAATGGATCGTATTGGTTACTCACACACATTAGCAGAGCTCCACTGAGTTCAAGGGAGCTGTGCCCCTTTCTCCAGCTGAAGAGACAGACCAACATGCCACAGCTGGGTTGAGGAGGGAGAGGATGGCCACAGGCCAGAAGAGCCCCAAAAGGTGACCATGCAGAGTAGCCTCCTTTAGGTCGCTTAGGAAGCAGAAGGGTTGCCTGTAGCCTTCCCAGCAGCAGGAACAATGTTATGATACATAAGTAAAAGGTTTAGTCATGCCTTGCCTACAAGATATAATGTAGTAGAACCCTCTTAGTACAGACAAAGACACCCAGAATGGCAAAGTTAGCTCAAAGTCCCCCATGTTTCCCCAAGGACAGGAGCATATCCACAGACAAGTGCTGCAGAGCCACCTGCATACTAAGACTTGCTTGCCCACCTAAGCCTATGGGCACATAGATGAAGAATCTTCCTACCTTCTTTCAGTCCAACATGCAAGGCTTCACCAGTTGCATCACATGGCAGGGTACAACGTTGGCTCCCAACTGCAGGGTAGAGGAAGGGCCACAGTATGAAGTTACTGAGAGAAAATCACCTTTGACCTTGGTTCCTAAACCTTTCCCAGCTTCACTGTAACACTGTGGCCTCCCCTCCATCCCAGTCACACAGAAGGCTGGAGATGAAGGCAACACAGCTGAGCACGCCCGAGACTCAAACCCCTACATCTCACACAGGATGTACAAGACAGATCTGACCTTACACCCACATGTGACACAGCAACATCACTCTAAGCTCCTTTTAAGTTAATGATACCAGCAGCACTGCAGTAATTGCAGCTGCCTTGAGAGGAAACAAGACTATCTACCAAAAATACAGAAGAAGTGACAGAAATTCTGCATATCCCACCTTCCTCTGCAAGAAATACATTGCACTAATACTTAACACAGTAACCCATTGCTGGGGCAGAGCAGCACAGCACCCTTTCATCAGTTATGGCTTGTTTTCAGGTGCACCTTCTTCCACACCCAAAAGCCTGTTTTCGAGATATTGTATGTCCTGTGATTAACATGCCTGTGAAAAGGGTATTACTACTTCAGCTCCTTTATAAAGAGATGTACAACCTTCCCCCCACACTTCCTTGTGCTTTTACAGTGAGAATGTGCTCCTAATTGGTATCCAAGTGTGCAGAGTCAGGTCAATGCTCCTTCAAAAAAGAGAGCGATGCTTTTTCTCCTGAGGAAAACAGACACCACAGACTTCACTTACAGGATCTGAGTTTAGGAAATGCTGTAATCAGGCTTTGATGGAATCACTTTGATAACAGAAGTGTGGCTAATGTGTTTCCTAATTTTATGATAAGCTGACTGCAAAGTAAAGGGATGGCTTAAAAATAAGGAAAACTTTAGGAACTTTAGACATTGGTGATGAATGCCAAATTCAAAGCTGAGAAGTCTCCTCTGGAACACTCTCAGTGTGTATCCTCTCACTGCTCCACAGTCCTGATCTGTAAAAGGGAAGACAAATGTACATAAACTTTGAAATTTGGACTCCTGGCTTCGATTTGCTTTCTCATGCAAGAGAGAAGCTTTCAGGAGTTACACATTTACAGTCTGATTTCACAACAAAGTACATCAATTAGAGTAGAAAAATAGAAATACTTTCTTAAAGAGAGCTGGATTTTGTAATTCACAACAAGAAACTGCTTGGGAAAAGTAGGAAAGGAATAGTAGGTGGGTATTTTTGAAGCTCTGTGGAGAAAGGTTATTTTTAGAACTGCAAGAATAAATTGGAATAATTTAGTAAGTGCACTGAAATACCTTTCTACTAAATCATGGGGTTCTGCCAGGCACTTTAAATTGATATTTTCACAAATCTACACAGTCTAACTGGAGGGCTGCTGGCTAGAGCCATCCTGCTGCCTGTTTCAAAACAGAGGTGGAGAACAAGTGTATGATCTGCCAGAAACCTCCTCCTGTTCTTGCCACAACCTGAGAGCCAGGGCTGCTGCTGCTGCTGCTGCCACCCCTGCCTCAAGCACTGAAATGGAAGACTGTAATAGCACACACAGAGACAGCAAAGAAACACCTGTGTGTCCTGAAGGAGGAAAATAAATGCAGAGAAAGAAATAAAATTTCAATTTAAAAACGACTCTTTCTTCCAAAAGAGGTATTAAAAGGCCCTCATGGCTGTATTACACACAAGCTGACAAGCAATAAAAAGTCAGCAATGAGTTCAAAAGATACTGATTGCTTTTATCTGCCACGCAGCTTGCTTTTGAGTCTGCAGCTCTGTGTGGTTTCTCAGATGAGCAGCTCTCTCTTCTCAGTGTTTCTAACACACCTACAAACTCAGATGCCTATCCTGCACACACTAACAGTCATTCCACACATGCATTCTTGCCTGCAGTATCCAGAATGTATTTTATGTGCATTATAACTAGGACACCTTTAAAAACTACAAGCACTGAAGAGGGACACACATGAAATGCAGCAGAATTTCATGAAATATTTCTGTTAAAATGCAGAAAGTCCAGCAGTTTTTAAATCAAGAAATCCTAAATAGGTTTCCCCCACCAACTCCAGGTAACATGGTACATTTCCTACCTCTTTACCTACAAGAACTGCAGGTGGAGGAAGGGAATGCTGTAGCTTCTGCATAGTAGAGACAGATTTCCTCCTGTCACATCTTCCACTTCTCAACAAGACTTAAAATACATTGACACTACAGCTTTGTTTTGGGGGGTTGTACTACCTTATTTGTGCCAGTGTTTCAAGCTCTGTAACTCAAACCCCTGGGAACTGAGATTGTACTTCTGTTCATGAGAACTGAGTTTGTTATACAATAGCCTGGATCAGGAGTTCAAGAAAAAAGACAAAAGAAAACTATGAAAGTGGGCTGCATGTTGGGAAGACAGCATAGAGAACTGAGGTTACACACAAAGCCTTGTTTCCACACTCCTGGCTTATTTTTTTTTCTAAGTGTCCAAGGAGGGATTTTGCCTGTCTTGTGCTGTGCTTGGTTCTACTGTAAGGCCAGCTGAACTTTTTTTTTTTCTGTAGGAACTTGAGGAACTCAGGGCAAGACAATGAAATCTGCCTTGAGAGCTAAGGCCATAAAGCCAGGTCTTGCCAACTAAGCAATCCTCACTTTTTATACTGACTCAGAGTTTGAGCCTCCCACTACAGTATGGTATGTTATACCAAGAGCCTTAAGCCAGCTAGGGATGCTTGGGAAAACAAGAGAAGGGGAGTCACCACCCACTGCCTGCAGCTCTCAGCCCAGTCTGACACCCAGGCTACACTCCTGCCTGAGAGCACAGAGAACCACAGAGCTGAAAGCAAGCAAACACAGCCAAGAAACTCCAACCTCAAGGAAAACCAGAGCCTTCCTCCCTCTGGTCCTTTTCTCACATCCTTAACTGAGTGTGACAGGGGTGCAACCACAACTGGCAGCCAGTTAGCCCTGGCTAGTCTTGGTATTCCAGCTCAGAGATACGAATCTGTCAGGGAACCCAGCCCATCACTCTCACCTACACTGACTGCTGCCACTTGCAAATAATAGAACCCACAGGTGTTCTTGTACCCTTTTTCAAATGCTGCATTGTCCTGGCTCACTATGTTTGCCAGAGTCTCTGCATCACCACATTTTGTTTCTTGAGAACCCAGTTTTGAGCCAGGGCATGCCTTTCTGCATTCCATCTTCTTACTCCTAAGTCTGTAGCTTTCATTTTCTAGTATCTCCAGAGTGCTGGACAGTTGTTCAGCCTTCATACATTTCATAAACAGATCTGGGTGTTTTCCTCTGCTTTGCAAATTACCACTGACCAGTATAACCAGTCAGTTTTGTGATCTCTAGTAATAATCTTTTTCTGATTGCTTTGTCTCAGATCCCAGTCAGCGTATGGCAAGTCATCAGGAATGATGATCACTTCCCTGATGGAAAAAGCTGGTGCTGTTTGCATTTTCATTCTGTATTCACTTCTTAGGAAAAAAAGAAAAACCAAAAAACCCAAAAACCAAAACCCACCCTCCCCTCTTATCTTTATTTGGTTAATGTCATGGAGGGTGAAACATGCCTCAAAATTCTGAGAGACATCAACTGATTCAAAATGTGAGGAGGAAAAAAATATATATAATCTCATGACTGTCTTCATTTTTGTTGGTACACACTGTCTGCATAAAAGGCTTTTTCAGTTGGCCTCTGCTTTTCCAGAGAACGTCAGCTGTGGTGGCATTTTTAGCTGTGACATTCTCCCCACTCAGAATATTTCCTTAGTCCATTATACTCCATGCACCATCTGCCATACAATAGTCCTACCCTGCCAGGAAGCCTGGCCACAGTCTGCTTTATTCAGTGGAGGAGCCCTAACTGCTCAGCCTGGCACAACGTGAGCCACTGCATAGCACAGCATCCAATTCCAACTGCTTGTGCCACGGCTTCTCAGGGTACAATGCTCCAGCACAGCCTCAGAGGCAGCTGTGACCACCGATTAGTTTCAACACAGAACAGTCGTGCTTCCATTCAACTCTGGTGAAGAGAGGAAGGAGTGACCACAGTGTAGGCTGCTAGATGCTTTTTGTTCCCAGTTTCATGCTGGGAACACAGCAGAAAAGAAGAGGCCATGAGGCTGGGAGCTGAACAAAGCGCTGCACATCCTGGATACAAATTGAGTCATTCCACTGTCCTGTCTGGTGCTAGAGAGTGCTGGAGAGGTGAGGAGCAGGAAGGCTGGGGTTATGGTGCTGTCTCTAGCTGTATATTGGATGCAGCCTCAATAAGTATGAGCCAGGATCATCCAACCCGTAGAACAAAAGGCACATGCCAGTTTTGGTATCCCTCTTGCAGGCTTTATGACTGTTGGGTCTGAGCACCTGCCTTGGTGCAAGCATCCAGGTTCATCCTTCCCCCTTGTGAGCTGGCCATGGCTCCTCAGAGACACAGGCAGTGGCACAGACCAACCTGCCAACAGAAACACCATGGCCCAAGATGTTGCTCAACGTCCCTGCTCCATTGGTCTTTCAGTGTCTACCAAAAAGAGATGGCAAGGCAGAACACAGTCCTGATCTAAATGGGGAGTGCCACGTGGCTCTGTGACACTCCATCTGCCTGTGTTAACCAGTAAGGGAAGACCCGTCCTACCCAGCTGCACCAGTATGCTCTCAGCTGGCTCTGCCTCTGGGTCTGCTGCTCCCTCAGCCTGTACAGACCCATGAATGTTGACATGACAGTGACATGTTTTTTTTTTGATCACTGGCTAGAGAGGAAGTGGTAATCAGGAGAAGTTTGGTGGAGTGGCAAGGAAAGGTAATACAATGCACTCAGACTCCAGTGCCTCACTGTTAACCCCCTATCGCAGTTCCCCATCAAAGGAATCTCTTCTTTAAACGTCCCAAGGCCTGTGAGATGCTCCATGGAAAGCAGTACAGACTGATGTCACAACCCAGTACTTTGTAGGATAAGGCCCGTGAGGATAAATTAGGCTCTGAGTAAGAAAGCCCACAAGGCTACTTAGTAGATAAGCATACTGCCCAGAGAGGGGCCAGGAAAGAGGTGTGCCTGAAGAGGTTGCCTGTGGGAAGTGTCCTTTGCAACACTTCCCCTGGGCTGAACACACTCGTTTGTCCCACTCACCACTCTCCTGGGAAGTAGGAAAAAGCAGCTCTCAGTCTGCTCCACTTCTGCCCATCATCCAGTTCCTGGGAAGAAACCATCTAGGATACAGCTTCTGTGTTTTGCTGGGTGACACATTTCACTCCAAGAAGCCTTTCCATGTAGCTCTTTATTTTTGGGTTGCAGATCCCACTCACCTAAACAAAAAAGCAAGGATAAGCCAGCACTAAATATAGAGAAGGGAAAGCATAAGAAAGGTAAGGAGAGGAGCTGTGTTTTTACAAACTGGTTCCTGCACTGGCAGATAATTAGTATTTACACTAATTCAAATATTTCATATCCAAAAGAATTCCTGTGGCATACAATGCAGTCGAGGCAATTTTACATGTAGCTTATGAGCGCTGCCTGGTAACGGATTGTACTAAACACACAAAGCTTAAGTGAGATATAATGTCAGCAAGATATAATTTTATTCTGTTCTATTCTTCCTCTTTCCCTTGAAATGGGAAACATGGGGGATTACTAAAGTAGGAGAAACTGTCAAATGGCAAGCTAAACTACAGCTGACTTCACAAAGTAATTAGTGAGGGAGATACAGCCTTTCTGGTCACATGCATCTTAGGCAGCTCTGCTTGACTGGCTGCTCAACTGGAGAGCAGCTCATCTATGAAACAAAAGTGGGAAGAAAACAGGAGCAGTTTGTATAAACAGAAATTTGTCTAACATTTGTGAGGAGTTAAATACTGTTTTAAGGCACAGCACTTTCAGATCTGTGCCTTAAGACCCTGTGGTTTCTAAGGTAACAGTTTAGTGGGACTCGGAAACAAATAGCAAGTTGTCAGTGCAACAGATTATTGCCTCATGGGTAGAGGCAATTAGGATCCCAGCTGCCATTAGCAGTCACAGTAGCTCATCTTGCTCTTCCTCACATTGTGCTAAGAACGTTCCCTCTAAATCACAAGCATCTCTGAGATGCAGCTACACTTTCGATTAAAGTCAAGATCCAAGAGGTCCAGAGGTACACAAAACGATGACTTAACTGCATATAAGAAAAGACTCTGGCTTGTCCATAGTTAATCATTCCCTACTACTGTGTTAAAGATGAAGACGGTTAAAAGGAAGGTGGCACCGGTTAGCGGCTAGTGCCACCTTGTGAACAAACTCCCAAACACCCTTCCTTCTTACTCAAACTACCTCTTCAGCAGGGTGGAGGAAAACCAATCCAACCTTTGCACAAATGAGTGACTTAGTGATGAGAGCTCCATATTTAGGTATAAAACATGAGACTAAATCTCCAACCAGGCCAGCTAAGAGCTTGAGAAAGTAGAGACAGCCTAGAGAAAAGAAAGAATTTTTACAGTACAGCTGAAGGTAAGAGATGGTAAAAGAACCAATTTCTTTATCACTGCACTGCAAACAATACCCAACGTTACCCTTACTCAAGAAATACACATCATGTCAGCCACAGGCCTTGCTAACCAACACTGACAGACAAACTTTTGTTCCTTTTTTAGGTCAGTTCCTTTTTTAAAACCTGTGTTTCTTCTGTGCCTGGGCTTCAAATAGTAGTGGAAGACAAGGCTGCCCTAAAGCTTTCAGATACAAAGGGGTTTGTGTTATAAATCCAGCAGGCCATCAAACACAGGCATCACCAACTCTCCATCCTCTCTACAGGCTCCACCAAGGTCAGATTTTTGCTGTGTTCTGACCAGGAACATACTGGAAAGAGGAGAGCTCAGGCAAAGAGCAACGCTGCCACTCCTTGTAACATACTAACATTTCTGTGTCTGCTCCTGGCACCATGCAATTGTAACAAAACACTTCTGCTTAAAACAAAAATATTTCATTTGTACCCGTCATCCAGGCACTTTTATATCTTTTTTCTCTCCCTTGCCCACCCCACCCTCCCCTGTATCTCAAGGATTTTGAGCACCTACACAAGTTTTTATCATCAGGTTTGGCTGTATCAGCACATCCTCTTTTCCCAATATCAAGGGGTAGCAAGGGGAGGGATGCATTAGATCTTCCACCCTGAAGTGCAATTCCCTTTGCCATCTTGGAGTTGGAACAGCTCTTAAGGAATTCTGATTAAGCTTTCCCATTGACTTTGACAGAAGGAGACTTCTACCATATGCATTTCCAATCTGGGAAAGTACCTTCCAGTGCTGCCTTTTTACCCAATCCTTTCTTTTTCACAGAAGCATTGTAGTTACCTCTTCACCTAGACTTTGAAAAGCTTGATAGTAGTAGCAGTAGGAAAATAAGATGACTTAGAGCTCACACCAAATGTACCTACTGGTTTTTTACTGGTTTCACTCCAAGATCCTTCCCTTCTCCCTGTGGGGCAGAAAGTGAGAGGCAAGGCTTGAAATTATCCAGAAAACCAACTGCAGGGCTGGGAATTGTACTCTTGTCCTTCAAATTGCAGTGATAAGACATTTGGAAACTATGTTTTCCTTCACCAGAGCTAGTACCTCTCATTACCAGAGGACCTGCTCTGCAGCAAGATGTCTTGCTAATTTAGGGACTGAACCAACAGAGGGGAAAGAATTTCTTTGTTCCCATTTTCAGAGTAATTGAAATTTGACTTTGGGAAAATACCAATCTCTGTGTCTTATCACCAATGGGATGTCCTGCCTCTTCTTAGCCATCCTGCATAACTGAATGGTTACAATTTTTAGGCCAGGGATTGTCTCTTACTCACTGTGTCTAAAGCACCCAGAACAGCACTGTCCCATCCATGGATTCCCAGGTACCACCACCACAAGCACACAGCAAACATTTTTACAGGGCTTTGTTCAAAACAGTCCTCCTCAGAAGATGCCATATGTTAAACCTGACATTGGGATTTCAGAGACCCTCCTGCAGTCCTGTACAACCTCCCATTTCAGCACTTTATATTTCTTTCCACATCCTATAATATTCAACACATGCACCATAAAAGTCAATGTGAATAAAAACTCCACTAAAGTAAGGATATATGATGTGAAAGGCTCCAGGAAATGTCAAATCAAACCACAAAAGCAAATTTCTCATATTTATGGGCATATTTATGAACATAGTCAGCAGTAACACATTCCCAACTCTGTAGAAGGCTACATGAAACAAAACTGTATCATCCCAGTAACAGTTACACTGCTGCTGACTGTGAGGCAAAACCATTTGAGTGTCCCTGGAGCCAAGTCTGGCATTGCTGACTTCCAGCTTTTTTGGTATTTAAATACAAACAATGCCAGTGTTGCAGCTACAGCTTTAGTTGCATGCTTTCTGAGCATGCCAGGCACATTCTAACTCCTCTCTTTAAGTTGCTGAAAGCTGCTTTAAAAAAATACATATATATAAAAAGTTAAAGGATATTAATCATTGGATTTTTATTGCAGCACTACAAAATGCTGCCTGACATTGCATTTCCCACCAAATGATAGGCTACCCTGGCTACAAGTCATGCTGCCACTAGCATTGACAAAGCTGTCTTGCCCTTTCAATTCCTCAGTCATCCCCAAGAAGCCTTTCTTTCTTCTTTCTTTCTTTCCTCTTTCTTTCCTCTTTCCTCTTTCCTCTTTCTTTCCTCTTTCCTCTTTCTTTCCTCTTTCCTCTTTCTTTCCTCTTTCCTCTTTCTTTCCTCTTTCCTCTTTCTTCCTTTCCTCTTTCTTCCTTTCTTTCTCTTTCTCTTCTCTTTCTCTTTCTTTTCTCTTTCTTTCTTTCCTCTCTTTCCTCTCTCTTCCTTTCTTTCTCTTTTTTCTTTCTTTTCTCTTTCTGTCTCTTTCTCTCTCTCTTTTCTCTTTCTCTCTCTCTTTTCTCTTTCTCTTTCTTTTCTCTTTCTCTTTCTTTTCTCTCTCTCTTCTTTTCCTCTCTCTTCCTTTCCTTCTCTCTTTTCTTTCTCTCTCTTTTCTTTCTCTTTTCTTTCTCTCTCTTCTCTTTCTCTCTCTTCTCTTTCTCTCTCTTCTCTCTCTTTTCTCTCTCTTTTCTCTTTCTCTTTTCTCTTTCTCTCTTTTCTCTTTCTCTCTTTTCTCTTTCTCTCTTTTCTCTTTCTCTCTTTTCTCTCTCTTTTCTCTCTCTTTTCTCTTTCTCTCTTTTCTCTTTCTCTCTTTTCTCTTTCTCTCTTTTCTCTTTCTCTCTTTTCTCTTTCTCTCTTTTCTCTTTCTCTCTTTTCTCTTTCTCTCTTTTCTCTTTCTCTCTTTTCTCTTTCTCTCTTTTCTCTTTCTCTCTTTTCTCTTTCTCTCTTTTCTCTTTCTCTTTTCTCTTTCTCTCTTTTCTCTTTCTCTCTTTTCTCTTTCTCTCTTTTCTCTTTCTCTCTTTTCTTTCTCTCTTTTCTCTTTCTCTCTTTTCTCTTTCTCTCTTTTCTCTTTCTCTCTTTTCTCTTTCTCTCTTTTCTCTTTCTCTCTTCCTTTCCTCTTTTTCTCTTCCTTTCCTCTTTTTCTCTTCCTTTCCTCTTTTTCTCTTCCTTTCCTCTTTTTCTCTTCCTTTCCTCTTTCTGCCTTTCCTCTTTCTTCCTTTCTTTCCTCTTTCTTTCCTTTTTCTTTCTTCCTTGCTTTTTCTTTCCTTTCTCTTTCTTTCTTCCTTTCTTTCTTTTTCTTTCTTCCTTTTCTCTTTCTTTCTTCCTTTCTTTCTTTTTCTCTCTCTTTGTTTCTCTCTCTCTCTTTCTTTCTTTCTTCCCAGAAGTACCAATACACCTTAAGATGTGTTATAACTGCAACATCACTCTATCTCAGTGATGTACTACCGGTGACCAAGTCAGAGAAAGAGCTCTCACCAAAAGAAGTCTGCACAGAAGTGTCAGCTGTGCATTATGGAATCAAGGTGAAAGCTCTCAGTACCAGCTGGCCACCTTACCCTGGCTTTAGTAGGGAACTGCCCTACTTTCAGAGATGTATGTGCCTGATGTTGAGAGAGTCTGTTCATGGTATTTTCTTTTCCTTTAACGTTCAGTTACAGTAATTGATTTTTTAAAGCCTTTATTTAGTGGCTTGGAAAGGATCCATGGAGTAAAAGGGCAGGCTAATATTTTGTAGAGAGGAAAGTCTGCAAGAGGAAGATTTTTCAGTATTTCTAAACTACATTCTGGCTCTGTATCAGATGATTGTTTCAGTTAACTTTGAAGTGGGTTCTTCTCTCTTCTGAGTTTTTCTTACTTCTTAGAGGCTTTCTGTTGCTCATCATGTCCCAGCCAAGTACAGATCAAGAACATACAGATGGCTGCTGATCCTTAATTTGTTAGCTGCTTTCAAAATCAAAAGTAAACCCTGAAACTGTTACTGGAAGCTGATTCAAAGCCAGCATAGCATACACTGTGAGGCAAAGAGGGTATGCTACTGGATTACGTGTAGAATCCAGTACATTTGCATATTCAGTGCCAATAAGTGACTCATATTCATCCAGGCAAGAGGGTACAAACATCCCTGGGACCAGGTCCTGAAGGGCAGAGCATCCTCAAATGCTGAATGTGAAATCTGTGTTTAGATACTTCAGTCAGCTGGTCACAGCTAAGTCTTAGAAGTTGTACAGGACTACAGAACTACCTTTCTGAAGGTAGCTCATAAAAAAACAGTGGTAATGGATTTGTGGCTTCTTCAAAGTATTTTTCTGTTCTGATTAAATCAGCTTTGCTAATAACACAAGCAGAATGGAACATTTCTTGTATTTATGCATAAAACATCTCTCCTTCCCCTTTATCTTCTTCCATCCTGTTTCTGAATACTCTGGTTTTAGCAAAACAGCAATAGGTCTGTTTTGTTTAAAATAAAAGGCTTCTGTTAGATGACAAAAAATTCCAATGAAATGTAATCTTTCACACATAAGCTTGAAGCCAAAAGCAGAAAAAAACCCCAACAACAATGACAACACAAAAAACAACCAAAATTAAAAAAAAAAAACACACAAAAAAACCCCCACAAGATAAAGCACATCAAAAACCTTACATTTCAGATGTACAAGAATCCCATATGCATGAAGATATCCTCACCCTATTGAAAGGCAGCTTCTCTGCTATTCAAAATTTACTACTGGAATCCAGGGGTCCAGAGAAGTTGGGTGTAGAAAAATACTGTGTGGAACCTACACAGTAGGCAGGCTGTGACTTGATTAGTCTCTGATGTTTCCCTACAATTATCCTCAGTTATATCTGTTCTAAGTTCTCTGGATAATGCAGGCATTGGAAACCTGAGCTGGAGTTGGTAGGGCACGTAGAACAAACAAGGATATGACAGCACAGACACCCTGGTGTGGGAACTCTAAAGAAGCATTGAAGTGACAGTGAAATACTACCACTTCTCAGAGAGAATACCAAACCTGGCTTCATATTATCAGTCACACAGCTGCCTTTCCAAATCTTTCATATCAAATATTCTACAAGCAAGCATTGGTTACACCTTGTCTTTGGAAAAGACCTTTGAAAATGATTCAAGTTTTCCAAGAATGGGATGTAAGATTTGCTGAAAAAGGGGACAATTTTTCCTCAACCCATGATCATTTAAGTAGACAAAATCACTATTAATTTGGGAAAGAAAAAAGAATTCTTTTAAAATCACATCCTTTTTTCCTAGTGCCCTTGTCTTTCCTGATTTCACAGTATTTTATCCCTGCTGCACACAACAAATGGCACACATTGGTCTGGGAGTGGGACCAAAACAGTTCTAACAGAACACCTTACCTGGCCAATAGCTTTTATCTTTGCAAGCAATGCCTCTGTGTGCTTCCCCACAGTACAGGCTCACACCTGCCTTTCTTCTAATAAAGGAACTCACATTATAAATACAGAGCACAAGCATACTCAAGAGCCAGATGTTTTTGCAGAATGGATATCTAGTAAACATTTGCCCCAAAATGTTTGAAATGGCTCAATCTTTCCTAATAACAACAAACATAACCAGTGAAAAATTCATCACAGTTACACTATGGGAGGTAAAAATCTATATATAAACACTTACCTGTTCTCTTTAACTGTATCTTCATACTATTTTTTCCAGGATAAAATTCTGCTTCCCAAATCACCTTGCATGTATTACTGATACTGCACACAATTAGATGTCACTCTTCTGCCTGCCTAGTAACACTAGTGTAGTTTTGGAAGCTACAGGCTTTCATTCCCAAAATTTCATCCTCTAGATGAATAACTCATTTAATTGTGTGTCATCCCTGGCCTGTGAAGTCCAGAAAACATTTTTTTTTTCCTCTCAGAAGCTTAAACATAATCTTCCCTTTTTTTCTTCACATACTGATGCTCAACACTGACATCCTCTCCAAACACATATTTCTCTTCCAAAAAACTCTTCCAGGCAAATACTTCCTAACTGATTCTTTGCATATCTCAATATATTCAGATGTATAAACTGTACAACAAATCAAGAAGGAAAAAAAAAAAAAGGACAGTTAGGCCTATAAATGACCTTTCAGGTATCACACACCAGTTTCCTCCTACGAGACCAAGGCTTTATGTTTTCCAGCTGGCTGTTTGTGCTTATACACACTAGAGTTTCAGGTCCCACTTATATAGCATTTTGTTTCATAGAAACAATGTACAATCAAGCACGGGGATGGTGTTGTATTAACTCCTTAAATATTATGCCTTTGGCACCCAAGGAACTACCTGAAGGATGCACAGAAATAGCATTTAGCTATCAAAAGAACCACACAAAGCTCACTGTGCTACTACTACTTGAAAATTCCAATGGGTTTTTCTCAGTAGCCCATATTCCTAAGAAAAGAAAGCTTACCCATGCATACGCAGTACACACACAACACATTTGTGGATTTCTGTCTAGTTTTCAACTCTGATCAAACACAGTGGACAATAGCAACCAAATTGGGCAGACCAGTAAAGGACACGAAATGTCAGAAGACTCAAAGACTTTGTATTTCTGTAAATCTGATTGAAATAGCCACCAAACAGACCTTACTAATGTACTCACTCACACAATGCCCTATTAACACGATCCCTTGGTATATGCTAATTCCAGCATATATCAGAGACATCAGAAAATCCCACACTAGAAAGTAACATTTTGGATTCCCTAAATGTTTATACACCAAGCTATAAAAAATAAATTAAAAATGTGTTTTCTTAGTTCTACTACTTGGATAATACTTTGTTTCTACTCTAAATATTGGTCATAAGAGGGTGATGACATGAAGTTACTTACTACTTATGTTTGCCAGATAATGCACATAGCTCAGCTTAAGGGAAACAAAAGCAAGGTCTTCTACAGACAACTGAGTCAGCCTCAAGCAGTCCCATTGAATGAAGGCAATTTAAATCAAAGAACAATCAAAAAACGTATTACAATCATGTCATAGTAGCTTGTTTGTGCCAGGTGAGCACAATCCAGTGCATGTGGATTTTTTCAAGCCCTTTTGGCACAGTGTGCCACAGGTCCCTAAGGACAGTTCTTCAAGAAAGGATGTTAGGAATGGGTATCCCTGGCACGTGCTACCTCTGATGAGCTTACACGAGCTTGGAAAGGCTGGAGGGTTGGGGAGGAGAATATTCACTTTACTCAGCACTGCAAGAGCCACATGTGCCTCATCGGCTATCGTATCTCACATGGTAAGGCAAGGATTTCTTAAAGCTGACTCAACTTCCTCAAACTTCACCACAGTTACAAAATCTTGCAATGATTTAGAGTCCACAGCAACACAAGCATAGAGACCAAATAAAGTTTTCTAACCATTCACCTCAAAACAATCTCTGCTTTATGACATAAACTATAGCTGAAAGCCTTTCTGGCAGGGGTACTTGTGGCATCCAGCAGGGAGCAACACGCAATTTGATATGAATTTTAGGTGAAGCCAGGAAGCCATTTTATGAGGTGAAATCACACAGATTCTATACCTTTCTTACTGCAAACGTGGCAAGCTAAAAAACTGCTAACTGGTTACACACACTGTTCACACCATATTGATTGGTTAGTAACTATAACAAGTTCTGATAAACCTATCTTATAGCTAAACATCCTTAGTTTACCTTTAATACCTAAAAGCATCCGCACACCTGCTGGTTTGACCATCTTGTTATGGTTGGTTCCTAACATGTTCTGTTACTCCCAAATACCTTCCCATAACTGCTTCTTGGTTTAGGGTGGCCTGTACCCCTATCAACAAGGCCGCTGTGTTTTGAGAATGTGATTATTAGGATCCTCTCTGCATGAGTAACTTTTCCTGTCTCATGGGAACAGAAGAATATTGTCAGGGCCTAAATCTTGGGAGAAGAGAGCTAGGCCGCTAGCAGGCCTGCTGTCTTCCCCGACAGGTACTAATGCACACTACTTTATTTTCCAGGTCTGACTGACAATGAGACACAAAAACTTCAAACTACTACTCTCCATTTAATGTGTTGCTACACAAAATGTGACAGTAGTTCTTCAAGCAGAACCACACAGACACAGAATCTACCAATTCAGTATTCAGTAATACTGAAGCTGTATTATTGTTCAGGCAATAGTTAATTCAGTATGAAAAGGAAGTAAATGGCTGTCTGCACCTCAACCAGTTGGGTTGACTCAAACCTTCCCGTTAATATCTTTAATACTTTCCTATGTGTCATTTCCTTTTTGGGATGCTCACTTCAGTGCACTTCCCTTTGCATATGCTGCCAGTCATATGCCAAACTGATGAGGAGCCACACAAGGCAATCCTTCAATCTTATTTATGTGCTATATACTCTAAGAGGACCAAACTTTTTTAAACTTTGGTGTAACGGTGTTCAAACCCCACTACAAATCAACAGAGGTCAGACTACACTCAGTCGTTGTAGAACTGCTGTACTAAAGGTAAGCATTTGCTGAGGGAAGCCACAAAATGATGACTGCCCACAGTGTAACAATGCTATCTCTGTTATACCCTGTTAAACATACTTTTTTTCATTTACTATTAACATTACTAGATATTTATTACTAGTATGGCAGAAAAGGCTAATGGGTTGCACAGCAGGGGTCAGCAATGCATAAATCTCCAGGATAATACTCCCCATAAAAAAAAAGATGTCCCATAATAACCTTCCTCCAAGAGCTGTTGGGAGAATTGTATGGTTTAATCTCTTTTGCCTCTGAGGCCAGAGTTTGATGATACAATAAATCCAGCTTTGGGGTCATGGTATCAGACCAACAAAAAACGGTGGTGCCCTGGCGCAAAGCAATGACCTGTTGCAAATACTCATAAACAGATCGACTGAGTAAGACCTCTGGCAGCTCCCATTTGCTCAGGAGAATTCTGACTGGTTAACTTTGTAACATTAGGCTTTATGCTGGAAAAGTGATGACTTCCTTCCCTCCACACACACACAGCCTGTTTTGAGTGCTGAAAAAAACAAGAAAAAAAGCCCAACCTAAAACACGATCACATCTTTGGCTATATTGACATAAGCGAGGTATATATACACCTCTGGTACACTCTCAATAAAGCCTTGCCCTGTCCATTTCCAAGTATCTCCAAGGGTGGACGTTCCACAGCTTCTCTGGACCCCTGTCTCAGTGTCTGACCTCCTCTTGCAGACAAAAGAAAAAAGAAATCTAGCATTTAACTTTAATTTCCTTTATTGTAACTTGTGCACCTCACACATGATCAGCAGAGCCCGTTGCACAAGTCACCAGATACTTCTGAGCTTCCTCTGTTGCAGAGCAGTTCAAAATGCAGAAGTTATTTGGGGATTTTATTATCCAAGAATAAAGACAAGGCTCTGCAGCACAAAGCACCAAGGCTACTGAAGTTCCTTCAAGCACTTAAATCTGTGGCAGGTTATGAGCCACAGCATCCCTACAGTGGCTTTTAGTGATAGAACAGCAGCAACCGACATATTCCCTGAGTGATGGAAAAGAATTAAGACCTCTGCTCAGAAAAGCAGCAGTTGACTCCACTTGATATAAAAGGATGGACTTCTGACTCCCTGATTTCAGGTCCAAACTGACTTGCAGGTGAAACTGACTTGCAAAACCTTAACTATTTCTGCTCATCAAAGAATGTCTTAAATTAATTAGATATAGAGACAACCTATATAGATTGACATATAGACAACATATATAGACAATATAGACAACCTATAGAGATACTGCAACAATTTTGTTCAAGCATGAAATTAGATAAATTAGGGTCTTTCTTATAACACAAACATTTGTTTACATATCTAAGTGCTGAGCATGTTAAAAAGATACTATTATTAAAATACCAAAGTAGCTGACATTTTACCACTCTCTGAGTCTGTTCCATTCCTACATCTGTACACTGAAATACTTTAAATTTAACAGGCCACAAAAAACATAAGTGATAAGAAACAAAGTATACTTGTTTTTAAAAGTTTTTAATAAAAATTGGAATAACAATTACGATAATAATTAATGAAAACTAGTGCTTAAAATTAACCATATTTAGTGATATACCTGATCCTCCACCAATGCTGTACAGGATTTACTCTAGAAGCAGGAATCCAGATACTCAGTAGGCTGCCCACACCACAAAACTATCTGAAATCTGAAGTAGAAATAAACATTCATATTTCATATCTGAGGATGAAATCCAACGAAAGGTAATGGATGCAGTCTTTTCTGGTATATCAGAAAGATAAAGCATACACAAGGGGAAACCATGTACTAGCTTCTGCTTCAAACAAGCAATTGTTCAGCAAGAACTTGTGTCTTACTGAAAGGCTTTTGAAACTTGCTTTGAAGAAAGACTCTTGGAACACGCAAGTCTTCCTTCCTATTCACAGTTTCTCGCTGCACATATTCATTCACCACTTGCTCATATCCCTCAGCCTTGAAAAGCTGACACAAGAACTCTGGAAGAGAAATAAAATTTCAAAAAAAAAAGAATAAATATTACATTTAAACTATTTTTAAAACACTAGTCAGCATTTATATAAGCACATGTTCCTATGTGTTACAGCATGAAAATCACACAGGCTTTCAGATTTCAAGCTGTTCTGTGCAGGCAGACTGCTGAATAAAAATCAATGCACATCTCCTTTAGAAACATCAACCTAAACAAAACTGCTTGCAAAACTGGGGCTTAAGCTAGTTACTCAGTTTAGTTTCCAAAACTTGCCACTTCTCTTATTTTTATTGAGCCTTGTCATTCTCCTTGTGACTGATGCCAGTGCATTTTCACTTTAGGCAGCTGACCTTTGCTACATCACTTTATATATTTCAAAGGTAATCCAGCCTTGCAGATGCATCTCTGCTTGAGGAAGAACACCATCCTACATTACCTGACTTTCATAGGACGTTGCTCAACAGAAAAATAGACAAAGATGGATGGCAAAGTGGGTATGGTGGTACCAAGCCTCCCCAAAGTCAAACTGGAAGTATTTCCCACAAACAAAAGTATCTTACTCAAAGCATACGTCCCTTAGGGAAAGCAGGAGCACCTCACAAACAGGGCAACCAATGCAGCAGAGAGGACTGCTCATGCTAGGGACTTGTCATAGAATCATAGAATGGCAAGTGTTGAAAGGGACCTTGAGGATCATAAAGCTCCAACCCCCCTGCCACAGGCAGGGCCACCAACCTCAGGCCTGGAGCTACACAAGGTTGCCCAGGGCCTCATCCAACCTGGCCTTGAACACTTCCAGGGATGGGGCATCCACCACCTCTCTGGGCAGCCTGTTCCAGCACCTCACCACTCTTTCCGTAAAAAACTTCCCCCTAATATTCAATCTAAACCTTCCCTCCTTCAGCTTTAAACCATTCCCCCTTGTCCTGCCATTATCTGCCCTAATGTTGTCATGTTCATATAGAAAAAATTTTAAAGATGATAATTTTACTCCATGCAGCACTACAGGCTTGGGGGAGACTGGCTGGAGAGCTGTCAGGCAGAGAAGGACCTAGGGGTGTTGGTTGACTGCAGACTGAATACGAGTCAGCAGTGTGCCCAGGAAGGCCAATGGCATCCTGACTTGCATCAAAAACAGTGTGGCCAGTAGGTCTAGGGAGGTGATTGTGCCTCTGTACTCGGCATTGGTGAGGCCACACCTCAAGTGCTGTGTCCAATTCTGGGCTCCTCTCCATAAGAAGGACACTGAGGTCCTCAAGCATGTCCAGAGAAGGGCAACCAGGCTGGGGAGTGGGCTGGAGGGAAAATCATATGAGGAGCGGCTGAGGGAGCTGGGGATGTTTAGCCTGGAGAAGAGGAGGCTGAGGGGAGACCTTATCACCACCTACAACTACCTGAAGGGAGGTTGTGGAGAGGTGGATGATGGTCTCTTCAGCCAGGTGACAGGAGATAGGACAAGGGGGAATGGCACAAAGCTGTGCCAGGGCAGGGTCAGATTAGATTTTAGAAAAAAATTCTTCACTGAAAGAGTTGTCAGGGTCTGGAACAGGCTGCCCAGGGAGGGGGCTGAGTCACCATCCCTGAATGTGTTTAAAAAAGGGTAGATGAGGTACTTAGGGATATGGTTTAGCACAGGATGGGAACAGTTGGACTCGATGATCTTAAAGGTCTTTTCCAGCCTTGTGATTCTGTAATTCCTTCCCTGCACCTTGTTTCATTAACTCAGGTGGTAACTTCCCAGTGACTTGAAGCCATTCTAAACTGGTGCTACTTGACAGAAAGCAAAGACATGCCATGTTTTCACTGCTTGGGTTGAGGTAGGGGGAATCAGCTCAGTGAAACAGCTGAACACATGAGCACAGGAACCTCAGCATACCAACCTAAGCCCATCATGAAGCCACATGCACTGCTTGTAAACACAGTGTGTTAATGGAAATCAGGGACCTGGCATCAGTGAAATATAAACAAACAGCACTTCATTGCAGACCTATAGAAATCCCATTGTCAGGGATTTGCACTATGTCACAACACAAAATTACAACCATGCATCCCTCCACAAATTTAATATTATTTCAAACAGTCTGAAAATGGGTTAATTTTACCCATGAGAGAAGCTCAGAGTTGTTATCTGGGACAGGACATATCATAAATAAGCATTATTCCAACCATCCCACACAGCAGTTACTTGGTGTACCAGTGTAGTGCTAAACAAATGAAGAAGTGCTCAACAAAAAAAAAACCAAACCAAAGGGTTGCAAACTGCCTGGAAATTACAGGAGTCATGTTTCTAGTAACACAAGAATCCCCAAGCATTAAGCAATATTTATATGAAAAAATGAGTGAGATGAATGAGATCATAATGATTAAAAATGGGAGCAGAGGCAGCCTGTGAGACAGCCACAGACCAACCCCAAGGCCAAACCACTGCTAACATGAGCAATGTAAGATAAATTATCTTCTTTCCTTTTTTCCTTCCTCTTCCTCCTCCCCACCTCAATTCTTCCCCCAGAGCAAACATGCATACCACCAAGGAATTTCTCATTCAGAAACAATTCCAACACACAATAAAAATGAGGTTAAAATTCCACAGCTAGGTCAATCTTTCATTTGTTCCCTTTAGCATCTATTCACTTCATAAGAGCTAACTGTTTAAATAGAACTAAAAATCACTCAATAAATTACAGTTCTAGAAATGCTTCAATGAAGCTGTAGCACAGCCTGCATTATCTTAGATTTTATCATTGTCCTATAAAGAATAGAGAGAGCTCAGAGAAGATTAATGGGTTTTATATATCAGAAGCAATTAGGTAATAAGTTATGTCATAAAATATGAATAACATTTACTTGGCTCCAAATTGGTCTTTTCAGTGGCTGTATTTTGCTTTAGACTAAGAACAAAGAGCCCCACAGAAATAAACACACAGCTCTTATTAAACCATGCCCCATAATTGACAGGGGAAGTAAAAGCTTGCTAAAGTTTAGTGTGAGCTAAAATCCCAACTCACTGCAAGTTTCTTTATGTCTTTCTGCTTCAAATTTTCCATCAGCACACTGTAATAATTCTCTTCCTCCCTAAAGCATTATGAGCACTGAACAAAAAGCTTTAAATACTGTACCACATGGAAATGTTTTTTGCATCATCCTTACTTTAAAAAAAAAACAAACCCAGAACAAGACAAATGACTGCAGGTAGTCAGTGCTTTCTCAGCAGGATTTGTACACAGGCTTCTCAGTGCTGCAGTCATGGTTCTGCCTCAGAAGTCACTGACTTCAATAGACCTCACCTCACACACCAGCAATAGCCTTCCAAAATAGGAAGATGGTCAATCCTGTTACTGAACATTGGTCTTTTTCACTTAGATAACAAATCAGAATGATACTCAGCAAATTCAGAAACTGCTACTCTTGGCACATTATAGCATAGACAAGAAGCCTGTAGATAAGAAAGTGCTTCTAAAAGTCCTGCTAGTCTAAATATCCTCTTCCTCCCAAATGAAGTATACCATGATCTTACAGTTCATCTGTGTGAAGCAAAACTTCCATGGGCATGTTGGCTATTCCCTGAAGCAGGTTTAAAGAGAAGGTTCACAAAAAAAAGAAAGCACTCTACAGTATGTCTTACCTTCAGTAAAAAAATAGGCTCTTGTCCCATCTTGTCTAACATAAAAGTTTTCTCCAAGTTTGCTGCCAGACTTAAACCTGAGCATCGCATGATCATACAGTCCATAGTCTCTGAACAAGACACACTTGCCTGGTTTTAACACCTGCCACATAATACATATATGCTTTAGTAAGGTAAATGGATTTAGACATATATATACTTATTTGTATACACTTACAGATACAGACACATTTAATTAAGACAAGGTATCCTAACACATTCAATACAGAAGTGATATATATATCACAGAATCACAGAGTTGTAGGGGTTGGAAGGGACCTCAAGAGATCATGGGGTTCAACCCCCCTGCCAAAGCAGCTCCCCAGCTCATACTGCACAGATAGGCGTCCAGACAGGCCTTGAATATCTCCAGAGAAGGAGACTCCACCACCTCCCTGGGCAGCCTGTCCCAGGGCTCTGGCACCCTCACTGGGAAAAAGTTCCTCCGCATGTTGGTGCGGAACTTCCTGTGCTCCAACTTGCAGCCATTGCCCCTAGTCCTGTCCCCACAGACCACTGAAAAGGGGCTGGCCATTTCCCCCTGCAACCCATGTCTAAGATATTTATAAACACTAATTAGGTCCCCCCTAAGTCTTCTTTTTTCCAGGCTGAACAGACCCAGCTCACTCAGCCTTTCCTCATAGGGGAGATGTTCCAGACCCCTAATCAACTTCGTAGCCCTTCTCTGGGCTCTCTCCAGGAGATCCCTGTCTTTTTTATACCGGGGAGCCCAGAACTGGGCACAGTACTCCAGGTGGGGCCTGACCAGGGCAGAGTAGAGGGGGAGGATCACCTCCTTCGACCTGCTGGACACACTCTTCCTGATGCACCCCAGGATCCCATTGGCTCTCTTGGCCACCAGGGCATACTGCTGGCTCATGGCCAACCTGTCATCAACCAGGACCCCCAGGTCCTTCTCCACAGAGCTCTTTTCCAACAGGTCATCCCCCAGCCTGTGTACACACACACACACATATATCGAATTCACTCCCTGTACAACAAAAAAGTTGTATATAAGCTAGGTTGTCTGCTCTTCAAAATGCTTCCCCATGAACAGCTTTAAGATACCTGTTTGGGTGCTGATCAGCTAAATAAGCTTTTTGTAATAATTCAACTACAAAGGAAAGCAGGAAACATACAGTTTAACAATAAAAATTAAGTCCTAACAGGGCATTTTCCTTGTTGGGTTGTGTAGGTTCTAGCACCTGATTTTGCTTAATGATTAATGGCAAAATTTAGAAGACAGTGTCATTTCTGGTGGGTTTGGGGGTTTTATTAACTCCCTTAATTTATGAATGATTTGGTAAAGAAATCAAGCCATAAAAAGTTTAAAATTTAGAAATACATGGTCAATAGCCATGCTTACTTTAAGCATTGGCCACATGCAACCTTCCAACTTCATCAAACACCAGCTGTACTTGTTAGAGGAGAAAAGGAGTACTTGCCACTTGCAAATTTGTGCAGAAACCTAGAAGTGAGTTAAACAAACCAGGCATCTCCACAGAGAAAACAATAATTAGCCTTTTCATGTGCACAAGCTAAGAACCAAACCTGACTTTGGAAAACAGCTGGAGTCATACCAAAAGTCTAACATTCCCTTTTCAAACTACTGATGATAAAACATACAGGGTGTCTGATAATATAAAACCCCAAATACACACATTTGCATAAATAAAGAAAAAAATGTGGACTGTTTCCCTCTGCAGTCAATTTATGACATCCCAGTGGAACTCAGAACAACCAGACTGCTTAAACCACGTTCTGGATGAGTCTGTCCTAACCTGTCAACTAAAGGCAGCCCAGGGAGACTAATCTCTCTAGACTAATGCTGATATTCAAACACCCCACTTCTAAATCACCACAGATCAAATGTGTTTAACAACAACAGTAACATCCTAACTGCAAGTCACTATCTTCTGGAAGACAATTATGGCTCACTGTCATCCACACCTTACCAACACAGACACATCTGCAATCCATAAACACTATTTCTATCGTAAAACCTAGAGGCACAAGTCACAAGTGGAAAATGCCTTTTTGCTATGTTGATGCTATGCATTAAGCCAGAATCCACAAAACCTCACACCACCAAGAGAAAGAGGAATAAACAATAAATACATAAACAAACATGATCGCTACATTGTAAAGCATACTTTAGTCCGTACACTGAGTGAACTAAATAGAATCAGAATGGTCTGAGTTGGAAGGGACCACAAGGATCACAGAGTTTCACTCCCCCTGCCACAAGCAGGGCCACCAACCTCAGGCCTGGATCTACACAAGGTTGCCCAGGGTCCCATCCAACCTGGCCTTGAATGCTTCCAGGGATGGGGCATCCACCACCTCTCTGAGCAGCCTGTTCCAGCACCTCACCGCTCTCTCTGTAAAGAGCTTCCCCCTAATATCTAATCTAAACCTTCCCTCCCTTAGCTTTAATCCATTCCCCCTTGTCCTGCCATTATCTACCCCTTTAAAAAGTTGATTCCACTCCTGTTTGTATGCTCCCTTCAGGTACTGGAAGGCTGCAATGAGGTCCCCCTGCAGCCTTCTCTTCTCCAGGCTGAACAAGCCCAGCTCCCTCAGCCTCTCCTTGTAGGGCAGGTGCTCCAGCCCTCTAATCATCCTTGTGGCCCTCCTCTGAACCCTCTCCAACAGTTCCACATCTTTCTTGTATTGGGGGCTCCAGCTCTGGACACAGTACTCTAGGTGGGGCCTCACAAGGGCAGAGTAGAGAGGGACAATCACCTCCCTGTCCCTGCTGGCCACCCCTCTTCTGATGCAAGACATCCATGGAATACAGTACTAAAGATCACTGCTACAAGAAGGGTTATTGTCTCAAAAATAAAAAACCAAAACAACCTAAAAACCAAAAAAAGTACTTTCAAGGTACAACGAAGGAAAGTGCTGTAAAGGCTGTAAAATCAGCTGGCTTTACCTTGTAGATGTTCTTCAAGACAAGATGCATTTTGTCAGGATGAATGGCAGAAAGCACAAATATAAGCATGACAACATCCACAGAATCTGCTGGTACATTTTCTAGAAGATCATCTTTGGTCAGATCACACTGGAACACCTTACATCTTTCAGTACTGTATAAGGCATTTTTCTAGGGAAATGTAAAGAGTATGCTTTCACTGAAAAACAGCAACGTTTGTTATTGCAAACAAGTGAAAAGAAAAAACACTTGTGAAACTACTCAGTAGCACAACACAAAACACAGTGTCAAAAGAACATTAACTTCCAACAGGTGACTAATGTGACCAGAAATTCTTTGCTGCATACTGTAATGGTGAAATCACAATTATTAGAATCATCTGCTCTCAGGAATTTGAGGAGGAATGTGCATTAAGACAGTTTAGGAAACATACCATTTCTCTTTTACCACTACTTCTATTTTTAAAAATACAGAAATATTATTAAAACAAATTCTGTATTACAAGGTGATCAAAGTACAGCTCTTGAGCTACAAGTAGACTGCAAACAGTTTGGGTTCCTGTCACATAACCTCCATCTGGGCTCGTTTAGCCCACTGTTTTGCTGGGTAAAAGAAAATCTGGTCTTGGCAAGAAAGAAGTTCAGAAAGAGCTGTGAAGGCAGACACCACTAAGTCATCCAAAATCCAAGGTACACCCTCAGCCCAACCTCATCTTGCAGAACAGCTGCGGCATCCCAGGGAGCATCTGTCCTCTCCTGCTTGTCACAAGTATCTCCTTCCATCTTTCCCATGAGATATGCAGTATGTGCCTTGTGGTTCTTGGTCACAAGAGTCCCACAAGAGAATGCTTTCAAGTAACAGATATACATGACTTTATCTCTGATTACAAATTTAATAAACACTGATACCTTTAAAGCCCAAAGCCCCAGCAAGGAAGACTTAACTGTGGAATGCAGTACCACTTACCTATGAATAAGTATGAACATACCTTTTTTTAATCAGCCTACAAATTTCCTTAACAGTAACTTTTACTGCCTTGTTTTCAAGGTTCTCCTCAGGACTCCCTCTGCCCCAAAAATAACAAGAGCAAGATTGCATCCCAAACAAACTTCTGCTTGCACTTCAAGCAGAGACACAGCAGCGCTCCCAAAAACCAATCTTCACAGATCACTCAAGTAGAGCAATACACATATATTACCATAATGCTGCAAATGGATGCTGAAAAACTAGGTCTTGAGCAATGATTTGGCTTCTTGCACAGGAGCTTCAAGGAAATGGATCAATCTCCATGTTTTCTGGCAAAAGCTAATCTACTCTTCTTGCAGAAAGGAAGGCAGTCATTTAAAATTTCAGAAGCTTCTAAAGACACTCTAAAAGAAGTTCCAAATATCACACCAACCTTCACATATTCAACAGCTCGAGGAGAGAAATCACAGGCATATGCAAAAATATTCAGATCTTCTTCTAAGAGTGGAAACAAGCAGTTCCCAACCCCACAGCCTGCTTCCAGAATGGTCAATTTTTGATCTGCAAACTGAAGAGGAAGAAACACAAGGCAAAGCACATCATTTTTGGTTTCCTCATGGTATAAGCAGAGACACTGTTCAATCAGCATTTTAAAAGCTATGATCAATTTTAATTACCATTGATTCAAAAACTGAAGTAGGCATCCATTGGACATTCTGAGACTACTAAACAGAAATCTTGATTTCTGCAAAATTACAAATCATTCTAGAATATATTAATTTTTTTTTTAGTCATCCACCTCTTAAGTAATCAACAGATTGTTGTACCATTTCTGTCTTGTCTTTCATTCAGCTATAATGAACAACAGATGCATCTGGCTATTCCCCTTAATGATGTTTTGCAATTAGTCTGTAATTCTGGATGCTTTCCCTTAGTGTTCTGAAGTGCACCGACTTGCATCTGAATACATCACATCACAGAGAGACAAGTTTTCTATTTAGGATACAAACCAAATCTTCCAGATTTCATTCTGGTCAATTATAGACTGAATCAGAACTGACACATCAGATTCTGGTATCTTTGATATTAAAAGACACTACAAAGGGTACTGTAAACTAAACGTGTGACAGCTCTTCCCCTAATGGCTTTGTTACAAGTATTGTTAAATTATTTGGAAGCAATCAACCTCATCTATTACAGAACAAGTGTATAGATCTCACCTCCCGACATGCTTTTAACTCCTGAAACTCTCTGGTTGTCCAGTGCCTGTCTTTGAAGAAGTTGGTGCTGTTTCTTTTGTAAAATAGATCCCAGTTCTTTTGGGCCTCTTTCTCCAGTTTTAGTTGTTTGAACTCAGACACCAAAACCTGATCTTTTGCCAGTCTCTCAGCTTCCTCTGAGCTAAGGACTCTTGCACTATGGCCTTTTTTTTGGAAAGCAACATCTTCAGTAGATGTTGCTATTATATTTAAGCAATTAGCTGATGTGCTTTCTTGGAACATCCTAGATTCTTTCATGCAAACATGAATGCCAAAGATCCAAGAGTGATTTTTCTTCTTTAGTGTATGTTTCCATCACTTAAATTAGGTAAAATAACCAAGGATCTAAAAGCAGAAGGAAAAAACAGAGTTAAAACGTGCACTTGTTATGATTTTATGGTGATCTATCCTAAAGGATGGACTGCAGTGACATCAGATTTCTCTTATTTTCAGAGATCCTCCATCCAAACGAACTGCACACAACATCACACTGTTGTCAATGAAAGAAGATGAAGTGAGTCCTCTAGTCTTCCCTCTGAATCCTAGAAAGCTGCCTAACAAGAGAAATATGGTGCAGCTCTAAGCTTATCTTTACTACAACTGACTTCAAAAGCAGAGTATATTGTTTCTTGTTAACTGCAATTAGCACACCTCAGAAAATTTGTAACTGGAAAACTGGTGACATTTTAAAGTCCCATTAAAGTTGGTGAAACAAGCAGTACTCACGTTAGCATTCTTCTTTCCTTCTCTCAGTGAAAACGTAAGCATTTATAATGCCACACCACTCAAACTAGAGAGCAAAACCAGTACTGTCACCAAATGCCCATACCTGGCCTGCATCAGCACTCCTTCCACTGCCTCCTTCGGAGGATCCGGGACAGCTTTAATAACCACAGGTGGTTTTTATGTCCCGAAGCTGACAGAAATAGTGCAATGAAAAGAGCTCTGCATAGGCTTGGAAGGGATCCAAATCTATTCTTTGATGGTAAACTAGTTCTGACCCCTGCCTTGCTACAAACATCTAGACCCTGGAATCACAGAATTGCAGGGGTTGGAATGGACCTCAAGAGATTGAGTCCAACCCCCCTGACGAAGCAGGTTTCCTAGGACAGATCCCACAGACAGGCCACCAGAAGGGTCTTAAGTCTCTCCAGAGAAGATGGCACATGTGAATTAAATCCTGCAAGGCTCAGTAACTCCCAGGGAAACCCGGGCCAGCAAAATGAGGCGCTTGTTTACACCAGTACTCAGAAGCCAGCATCAGTGGAAATAATAAAAGTATACACAACAGTAACCCCTCTATAAGCAAAATAATAGTACACCACTGAAGTATTTTATCTGACACGACACAAACACGAATGTAAAATACAAACGTACGGATAATAAATTTAAAAAACCACAAAAAAAAGAGTTTTGTCCAGCTTCACAGGAGACAGGTGGCTCCCTTGAAAGGAAAAGCTATCATCATAAAAAGCTTTGAGCGGCAAGAATTCTGCTGCGTGCCTAGCAGGCTGCAAAAAGATCAGCCTTTATATTTCTCCCTACGGCAAGCTAGGAAAGCGGACACAACCCGGGTCGGACCTCCCACTGGCCCGCCTGCTCTCGGAAAACGCCGCGGTGGGAAGCTGGCGCGAGGAACGTGGTTTGAACAGCCAGTGTTTAGGTCGCAGAAGGGCTTTTTGAGGTGGTTAATGGATTAAAGCCGGACCTCTAAGCCCGCAAACAGGTAACGCCTCCGCGCAAGCCCCCCCCCCCCCCCGCCCGGTGCCCCCGCAGGGAAATCGGCTTCCCGCCAACACCCCTTCCCTCGAGGGGCCGGAGCCGCCACCGCCGCGCTGCACAGCCCGGGAGCGAAGGCCCCTCCTGCCTTCCCGTCCCGAGGGCGGGGAGTCACGGATTCCGCTCCCCCCCCCCCCCCCCCCCCCTTCGGAGGGATGCCCCTCCCGGCACCCGCGTCCCCTCCGCGGTGACACCAATCCCAGCCCAGCGCCCCCTCCTCGCCCCGCGGTACCCGCTGCCGCCGGCCCCGGAGCAGTTTCCCAGCTGCACTCGGCACCCGGAAGGGCGCCGGGCGGCAGCGCACGGAGGAGAGGAAGGGACCGGCCGGGCCGGGAAGGGAGGGGACGGGACTGGGACCATGAACGGCTCGGCGAACTCGCTGCTGGATAAGGAGGAGCACCCGCTGCAGCTGGGCGAGAGTTTCGAGCGGCGGCCCAAGGCTTCTTTCCACACCATCCGCTGTGAGCACCAGCCCCTCTCCCTTCCGGCGGGCTCCGCTGCGGCCGCCCCTTCTCTCCCCCTCTCCTCCCGCGCCGCCTCCCCACCGCCTGCCCCGGCGGCACTTCTTCTGCCGCGCCCACTCCTCCCGCCGGCGAGCCCCCTGTCCTCGGACCCCTTCCCGCCGGGCAGCCCCGCGGTGCGGGGGCGGCACCTGCCCAGCGCCCCGCCGTCACCACCAAGGTTTCCTCCCGGGGTCCCGCCGCGGCTTTACTCCTTAAGGGCCGTCCCCTTCCCACCGGGCTGGGGGCCCTTCACCCCGCCACAACGAAGCTTTCCTGTCGCCCTGACCTGCCCTGCTCCTCACCTCCTCCTTCGCACCGTCACCACATGTTTCCTCTCCCCTGCGCGCCAGCCCCCTGACCCGCCTATCTTCCCGGTCCCTCTCTTCCCTCCCACCGCAGAGGTGACTGTCTCCGCCGGGCAGCGTCAGGGGAGAAGGGGAAGGTGGATGCCGGCCGAGAGCGCTGGCAGGGAGGCGGTTTGAGCGAGGCAGGCCGGGGAGGACGAAGTTTCTTACAGAATGTGCGTGAATCCCAGTCCCTTGGGGGCACGAAGCGGTCCTCTCCATGAGAGGGTGGCTTGCTTATGTTATTTTAGGCTTGGGACAGGTCACCACAGGTCCTGGCCTCCTCGCACGAGTGCCTGGAGAGGAGCGGGCCTGGTCGGCAGGCAGCCCAGGCACCCGCAGTCGGATTATTAGTTCTTTTCGCTGGTTATTTTTGCGATGAGGCAATGTGTAACCCAGCAGCCCCGTCCCTGGCAGTGCTGACTGCCCCTGTCCCTGGCCTGCGTAAGGCACTTCCTAGGAAAGCAAACAGAAATGGCTCAAGCGCACGCAGTGCAGTGCAGCCTAATGAGATAACGTCTGAGGTGGGATCTTCAGTGGTTATCAGCTTTTTCAGTAATGGGAATAATACGTCTTTGGGTCTTTTTAAGACACCAGATATTAATTATTCCAACCGCTAATTGAGTACATTTAATTTCGTGTTAGAAGATTGTTTAGAAGAGGAGCTCACTGTATCTCTCTACTTGAATTCTGTGGCAAGGCGTCGCTTTTTCATCCCCTAGATGGGCCCGGGATTTGAAAGGGGGGTAGTAAATCACCAAGAGTAGATGAAGGCAATACTAAACTTATATTTCAGTAGCTTTGTATTAAGGTGGGGAATCTCTACAGATAAAAGTAGGATTACTTTTTTTCCTTATGACGCATAATCCCAGGCCCATGGCCTGGATTCGTACACTACGAGTAAGTCATTTTGGTGGTATTAGTCACCCAAGTGCAACTTGAAAGAACAGTTTTCTAGATTGAGCTGTTACTCAAGCAGATGGTCAATGACTGAGGCAAAGCTATTTTGCTCAGTAGTAAACTCTGTCTACTGGCTTAACACTAGAATTTTCTGTGTTTCACCCCTCTGGCTGTACATAATTCCACCATGCTAAAAAACACCATGCCATATGTTTGGTACATTTAACTGTTTATACATAAGGCTGAACAGTTCTATCCAGCACTAACATGCTAGCAAATCTCCATTTATAAATCAAAAATTTTAAATGGCCCAACTATTGACTGAGGTTGTTGTTTGATAGTGTATGCATTTAATGTATGATTATTCTTACCCAGATGGAAATACACTGGATTTCTATAATTGAGAGTGTTTCAATAATCAGTTTCTTAAGGGATTGCAAAGCCAAAGCTCTTCAGACTACAACTGGAAGAATGCAGTTTTATTTCAAAAGAGCTTTCTGTATTCTGTATTCTCCCTCTGTGACTCTCAAGTGAAAATAATTTCTTGGCTATAATTGTTTTTTCTACCGTTGATCTGGAATTATTTATCTGGGATCTAAGCATTATATTGTTCCTGTAATCCTCTTCACACAAACTACAATAAGAGGATTTTGTAGGCTAAATTTGTTTCAGCCTTCTTAAAATACTTCATTCCTTTTAGTAATGTTTATGAAATACTGTACTGAAAAAAACCTGGATTATCCCTAAAAAGCACATCTTAAAAACATGTGACTTTTGGGAAAAGGACTCTGGGTACATTTGGAGGGACATATGTGTGCCCAATCTACAGCAAGAGTAGCCAAGCATGTACACCTCGTTAGTAAGCTAACCAAATGAAAACAACTTGTTGATTGTTTCTTTAGGGTGACTGTATTTTGCTGATACCAAAGAAAGAAGTGTGATAGTGGTACTCCTTTTAATTTAGTGGCTGTGCTGTTGAAACTCTTGATCCTTTTTTGGCAAAGGCACTAGCTTTTGTACAGCTGGTTTGTTTTATTTAGCAAGCTTGCACATAAAGTAGGTGGGAAACAATAGCTAGAAATAGATTGCTCCGATGAAAATGAAGGGTATGATTTGGTCTGGCAGTTCAGGCATGAGGATTAAGTGAAGTGTGCCTGATTCTGCTTGTTGTGCTGTCAGAGTAAAACTCAATTAGACATTAATGTCCCCTTAATGAGAATTTGTTACAAGCTGAGTTTTTGTTTGGTTTTTTTTTTTCTCCCTGCAAATGTGCTTTTCATAGGGGAATTGTATTTTAATTTTTTCCCCAAGATATTAATTTCTTAACTAATGCAGTAATTAAAAGCCTTGATCATGAACAGGATTGTACCTCTTTGTATCCAGATGTGGTAGAATTGAATGGAGGTTTAGTTTAAAAACAAACAATGCTATCTGACTGCTCTTACTTCACCTTGCCTAAAGCCTCTGTCAAAGTATTACAGGTTGATAGGTTTTTTTCAGCTCATCAGCACGACAGAATAATAAGAGGGGGAGATACTTTTATAAATTAGTTTATTCTTCGTTCAAGTATATGCACTAACAGAAATACCTTGTTTAGGGTTACAAAGCACTCTATATACAATGCAGTAAAAATAATGCAAGGTTAGTTTAAAGCCAGTACAGTCTCTCACCTTAGCCATGCTTCCCATCCACAGTGGCTTTGGACTAGCATGGAGCCTGATGAAGTAAGATCAGTACCTCTTTTTTTCCTTACAGGTGAGATCTGAGGTCTCCTTTACCTTTGAGGGGGTATTGTGGAAGCAAGATGGCTGTTAAATAGCCAGAAATATCAGTAAGGCTAAATAAGTTGGTGTCACTAAATTAGTCTTTGTCACAGAGAGCGTTCTCAGGTTTGGAATTGGCAGGAATCACGCAGAGCTCTGAGTCTTGAAGTTGATCCTGGTTTGAGATGCATGGTATAGTTCTACACGTGCCTGCAAAATTCTCACTCAGAGCCTGACGTTTGGAGAAGTCTGGTTTTAGTCTTCAAACACAAGGTCTAAAACCTTATTTCTGTTTTGAAAAGGAAGTTTAGAGTCTGGTACCATCGTATGACACAATGTACTGGTGCATTATTCCACCCCTAGCGCTGCAAACACTAGCGTGTATTTCAGCATTCCCTCTGGTGATAGTAAATGTGCAGTGACTGCAGGGCAGGGTGACACTTCTGAAGACTCTAAGAATTGTAATCTCAATTGTCTTCCTCTTCAGATGACTTTAAGCCAGCATCGATTGATACATCCTGTGAGGGAGACCTCCAAGTGGGTAAAGGAGATGACGTAACGATCACTTTGCCACATATTCCAGTAAGTGTCTTACCTGTGCATTCTTGTTTTCTCTCCAATAAATTTGTCATGTAGTTACAGTGTAAACGTTATTTTCACATCCATTTTTGTTAATGCAAGTGGTTTCTATATTTCAGCAGCCAGACACATAGTGTGGTACCTTACAAAAGCACTGTGCAATTGCATCTTTGTAAAGGGTTATGTTTGGAAGGTTGCAGTCTGTTCTTCACTTTTGATTCCTCCATTCCCACTCTTCCTCAAATAACAAGAATGCTTTTACAGTTAGCTGAAGCTGTATACCTGCTTTCCATCCCTTTTTCCTGTTGTGGCTTAATGAAGAAAGGCAGGGTAATTTGGGCTTTAATCAAGGTTTGATATTCAGAGGCCACAGATAGACCTGTAAGTATATTCTTCCTGTTACTAAGCCATATAGAGATAGCATAGAGGGTTCTTTGCTTTTAGCTTTATCAGTGAAAGTGAGGGGGGAGGTTCTGGTGAGTGGCAATGAAGTGGTTTGCCATCTACTTCCTCCTCAAATTATGCCATAAATATCTACTGTGTGAGCATGACAGCCATGCAGCAATAAAACAAGTGATGAAACTGTTTATAGGTGCAGCTGTTTTGTAATTGAAGGTTCAGTGGTTCAGTGGTTTCCTTACCAAAACAAAAGAAAGTGCTTGCATGCTGGAACTGGATTTGTTTATTAGCTTAAGTTAATGCTGTGTGTCAAGCCAATAAACCAGAGTTCACAGGCATCAATGGGTTTGGTGGTTGCAGGGGGCCACCAGTCAGTTTGGAAAGTGTGTGTCAGATCCTTGTGGTAATCCTTTTGGTGTTCCTCTAGCATGTTGGTGGTTTTAATTAGCGGGTGATGGTACTTGGATAATTCTCACTGAATGAGGCTTTAACCTGCTTTCCCCTGTTCCTGCTTTTTATGTGGCTTTGGTCACCTTTAGTGCAGCAGGAAGTTACTTACTGGGTTTTTTTGTCTATAAAAACAATGAGCAATGGTAGTGCTATTTGAGAGCAGGTAAGAATACAATTAATAGCAAAGTCATCTTGGATTGACTGGGAACAGTGCTTTCATTCCTCTTCTGTGTTGAACATCAATTGCAATGACCCTTTCTGAATCTCAGTACTGATGAGTTTAATTTGATTGTCTTCCCATGAGTATGAACAGCTTTAAACTTAGATTATGCTTTGGAGGCCTAGGCAGCTAAATGCACTGAATGCAGCCACTCTGCACGTGTTGTTCCAAGGGAGAGAGCGCAAAAAAACCACTGAATATGCTGGAAAAGAGTGAGAGGTTTAAAGATCCTTTCATCCTGACAAGGCTAACTGAATTTCTTGGATCCTGCCTTGGTGCTCAGTTGCTCAACAGCTTGATACGATTCAGATTCTAGGTTGTGGATTTATTTTTGTTAAATTATATGGTCCCTGAGGATATCTCTGATAATTTGTTCAGTGGAGGTATTTTGCTGTCCTTTGCTGCTTAGATAAATTGAAGTACTATTTCTACATGTGGATTTAGGAGCTTTAATATTTGATGAACAGTCTTGGCCGAGGAAGTAAAGAATTTCTGTTTGTTAAAAAACCCATCAAGCATGAAAGCAACAGATCGATTAAATGTCACCTTGTTCACCTGCCTCCTTCTATCCTATAACCAGCTGAAGCTATAAGCCAGTGTTACTTAGGCACTAACATAAAAACTAAACATCTAGTTTTAAGTAGAAGGGTGAGAATGTTCATTTGCTTAAGCAGGGTTCCACTTCTGCCTATTTTTTTTAGCCAAAATCACAGTCTCTGCTGACTTAGGAGGCTTCTGGGCAGGAGAATGATTGCCAGCAAACTTTGATCAATTTTCATTAGATTTGTGCATTATATATTTCCCAACTTAGCTGTCAACAGCCAGCAGGATTTGGCGTTCAGCTTGCTTTTTATCCTCTTAAATGCTGCTTTCCTCTCTTAAAGGTAGGAATGATAAAAGTGTGAAATACCTTTGAAGACTAGACTTTCTTGAGACATCTTTTCTGAAACGTATCTGCATCTCTTACTGTATCTTTGGGAATTCAGAATTTTCACCCTTACATTCCCAAAGCCATTTTAAATTCAAGCACAGTCTCATTGATTAGCATCATGGAGAACAGGAATTGCATTCTGAGTGATTAAACGATGGTTGTACGTTTTTGCTACTTAGAATAAAAGGTAGAAGAGTGTAGTTTTTCCTTTTCTCCCTGATTTTTGGTTGCTTTCTTACAGCATGTGCAAAGTTGCACATAAGTAAACATTTTTCTTTTGTAGAGTAGCCATACATTACAGAGAAGTCTGAAGAGGTTTCAGAGCTGAGAATGTATATCCCCTTTGAGTAACATGTCCTTTTTTGACATAGCCAAGTATGTGTTCATGCTGCTGTGTACAGACAGGCCATAGATTATGTCTCCTGCAACCCCAAAACCAGGTGTATGAGCCAGCCTATGCATGGATGCAGTACAGCTGAGCATGATCTCAGCAGTGTCAGTTACCCAGCGTGCATCACCAGGTATTGCCTCTCAGTCTAAGCTGTTTGACCTTTATGGGTCTGTGCAGCATTGTGCAGACTTGGGGACTTTCTGGAAGGTGTCAAAATACCCAATTGCTTTTGAGAAGACATTTTGGTATAATTGCATAGCTTTTCTATGCTAATCTGATTTTGAAAGAGGTGGCTGTTCTTACACAGTTTGTGATGATCACTTGTAATCCACTATAAAAATCCTACCTTTTTCATATATATATATATATATACATACATATATATATGGCTTTATATATATAATTTAATATATATAAAATTTAAGGAAACCAGTTTAAATTATTTTCCAGTTGACCACATATTTATTTAGGCAACAGTTCCACTACACAGATAATTAGAACTTTATTTCTTACACAAACCCAAAATTTCCAGAGCAGAAATGTCAAGAAGATTTCTGACACATGTCAGTGCCAGCTATGCAAATTCAGTTATGTTATCATTTGGGGAATGAGAACTGTAAATAATGGCAACCGTGGAGAAGTTGTTTTGTCACTGCAGTGACACTTAAAATGATGAAAGGCCTAATACTGCTATGAGGAAACATGTGATCTGCTGCCTACAACTGTATTTCTCCCTTTTCTCAAATAAGTGATTCCTATAGGAACTAAACATTAACTGCTTAGCCTCTTGGTCAAAGCAATACCTATATTCATTTCTCTTAGTGTTTATAAACTTTTGGGTAGGGTAATATAACCAAACAAATGTGTGCTCTTTCTTTGATACCAGGGTTCAACTCCACCAATGACTGTGTTTAAAGGAAATAAAAGGCCATATCAGAAGGACTGTGTGCTTATTATCAATCATGACACTGGGGAATATGTGCTGGAAAAACTTAGTAGCAGCATTCAAGTCAAGAAAACAAGGTAAAGCTGGGGACAGGATTGTTGAGAGGATTAATTCTTGCTGAAGTTTCTTCTTCAGACTGTCTTTTGAACCAGAACTCAGTTTTTTCTTTTATTTTGTAGCAATGTTTAATTACTAAGCCTTATGGGCTTTACATGGCCAATTATCTTACCTAAAAATGCAAATAGGAGTGTGAATCCAAGAGTAAAGGATTTGTAAATTCTCCACTGCTGAAAGGACATAATTAATAGTTTGCAATGAAACACCTCTGATTGTCTGAAGCTTTGGAAGCTGGCTGAAGGGTGGGATGTGTTTCAGGAATCTCACTGCAAAAAAACAGGGAAATATTAGGCTGTCAAAAGGATTGTTGGACTTTCTAGGTTTCTTCCCTACAGCTTCCTGTGGGAGTCCTGAAGCTTTAATAATATACTCTTAGGGAACAAGAAACACTCATCCCTGTATTGGATCAGTGATATAAGAAGCAGAACACAAGTCCAGAGCCTCCAGCTGAGGGGGAACTGTAAAAATAATGGTTATGAGGTTTTGCTTAGAAGAATTGCTAAGGCCAGAAGGCCTAACTAACCCAGTGTTCTTACTTCACTGCACAAATGCTGCAAAGGGTGCAATTGGAACACTTTTAGTAGTCTTGCTGCTCTGCAAGTACCTGAAGTCACTGAATCACATTCTTTGAGCTTTACTGGACCACAAGTTATTGAGATCTAAAGAGAAAACAAGTTTTCAGGTACCTTGTGAAGAAAAAGTTCTTAAGGAATTCTGCAAGTTTTACATTTAGAAAATAAAAGAAAAAACATTTCATTGCTATGCAGAACTTCGAGCTGAGTGTGAGCTGAGTCTTTAACAGTCAGCTGGAAGTTTGCCAAGAACACCTTGAGTTCAGGGTAAATGGACTGTAACACTCCCCTGAATTGGCGATGTAGAAACTTGTCCATGTGGCATTCATCTTGTCCAGTGGATGTGAGCACAACGTAGATGAGATCTGAATTCCAAATTCAAGTTCTGGACTTTGTCTGGGTAAAGCTTAAGTCAGAAGGGAGCAAAGAAAGTGCAGGAGGGTTTGGGTGATCCAAACTTTGGCTCTGGTGAGGTAAAAAATGTTTCACGTTTTCTCTAGTAGAGGCAAGATAGTAAAAGATTTGGGCTCCCTGTTGGGAGGTGTAGTGCTTTGCTAAGTCATTCAGTTTTCTAGATGAGAAGTGTCTCTCTTTTCATGGCTACTTTGATCTTTAATGACTTGTTGACGCTCTGTGGGAGTAGAGTTTTTATGGTCATCATGGGAGAGTAATTGCACTTACTCTGTATAAAATCTTCTATAGTTCCAAGAGAATAATTAACACTGAAAACAATCTTTGACATTTACTTTTCACTTGATACAGTGAGTGTGTTCCCAAATCCTCACTTCTATTGGAAATGACTCTGTAAGCTGCATGAGCATTGTGTCTAATAGCTGTGTTTCAGTGATGAATGAAAAGGGGATTCTCTGCTTAATTTTTGAGGTTGCATCTACGATTGAGTGAGGCACAGAGATACCTGAGTTAGTGCTAAATGTACTAGCTCAGATATCAGAAGCAGTTTAGGTGGAGGCCCAGGATGTTCCAGGCAGGCTAGTTTAACCTGTTTCTCAGTGGGATTAGCTTGCAGGCAGAACATGTCTATCACACAACTCAACTGGGACCCTCCTAGAACCGAAACTGAGCTCTCCTGTCCACGTAAGCCGCTCCTGTGCTGCGCTACCTAAAGGCATACCCCCAAAGGCTTTGGGTGTTATGTGATAAATGCACCATGCCCTTTAACTTCCTTACGGTGTACCTTAGAGGGACCTGAAAAAGTATTTCAGTTTGCTTTTTTCCTGCCAAAGATACCGACTGTCCTACAGTCTGTCACATCTTTGATTCAGTAAAAGGAAGAAATACCTGATTTGAATTGAACAGCCAGGCATAGTGTTGTTGTGGGGACTATTCCTTACTAAGGAAACAGCTTAAACTATTTTTAAGGGATAATAGCAAAGAAATGAGAAACAGGAATTAAATGCTTGCTTGCTATATTTAGCAGTGATTGCTGTAGTCAGGTTGACCTCTAAGAGAGTTCAGTTTGAGATAATTTAATTGCAAGTGAGAAAATTGTTTCTTTTGCTGTGATTGTTTTAAGAAGGATTTTGTTAGGAGTGGATTTGTTTTATCATGTCGTTACTTTAAATTGTGATGACTGCTTATTCTTTTTTCTTAAATACAAATACTAATTGCTAAATTAAAGCCTTAGTTGTTCTTCAAGTAGAGCATTTGGCACCACTGAACCATGTCTGGATTTGAAAATACATTTTGCAGTGTAGCTGTATGTGCTTATTCATTATTGAAAGTGAGTATTGCCTACAGAAAGCTGTAATTCACTTTTATCTTTATAAAACAAAGTAAAGATCTGTACAAAAGAAAGTCACAAATGATGCATTAGTACAAGGATATTGGAAAAGCTGAACGTGGTTGCACAGTACTGCTGAATGTCTCTGGTTGATTTTTCAGAGCAGAGGGCAGCAGTAAGATCCAAGCCCGCATAGAACAACAGTCTGCCCGAGCATCTCAGCCTCCTTCACAGTTCAGGGCCCCAACCAAGCCAGCAGTTGGACCTAAAACTTCTCCTTTGAAAGATAATCCTTCACCTGAGCCTCAGCTGGATGACATTAAGAGAGGTAAAGAAGGGTTTGTAGTTTCATGAGTTTTGTTTGGTTTTGTCTGTCTTCTTTATAATGAAAATGATGACTGTGCAATTTATAAAAACATTAGAATGTTCAGACACTAAAAGATGGTACTTGACAGCTGGTTTGTCATCTTTATATCTCATTTTAAGGTGTCTTAGTGAATTATTTATTTTCTTCTGCCAGCGTAGATATTTATACTGCAGTTTTCTCTGGCATGAGAGAATTTCCTCTTTCTGGATAATTTTCTCTCTTCCAAGATATTTCTCTGCTCTGAAAAGAAGACAAAATAAGTGTGAATTCAGAAACCTATAGCTGAGTGATAGACAAGTTGAATGGGTGTCTTAGGCAATGAGAACAATAATAACAAAAGCTTGTGCTCCTAGATTTAGTTATGCAATCAGGTAACTTGGGTGAAAGTTATTCCTGCACTAAGGTTGGAGCCATTTGCCAATTGGATGGAAGGGCTGGGTGACTGTTCTCATTACAAGACCTGGAGTTTGTGCCACACCAAGTAATGCTAGAAGGGAAGGGAGAATGAATAACCCTGCACCTTTCCCTTTACCTCAACTGCTCCTCTCCAGCTTTGATGACAGTTGTTATGCTTCTGTTAAAATACCTTGAAGGGGTGAGTGGCTCAACTCAGCCTCCTGCTGAAGCAGAGCTTTGTCTCGGTGTTTCGCTGTGGACAGGGCATGCTTTCTTTGCCCATGTCCTTCCTTTTGTACTGGTGTGTTATCTGATTTTGCTGTAGATAACACAGTCAGAATGAGGAAGACTTTAAATTTCTATTTGGTTCTCTTGTATTTCTTGTCTCTTACCAGATGAAATTGTTTTAAGATTGTTCTGGTTTTGTCTGGTATTTTTTTCTGTGTCTCCTTTCTCCTTTTCTCTCTGTCCCATATAGCTCTCTTTGCCTGTAGACTTAGCCTATGTTAATTGCCCAATTGGGTATTTTTTTTCAGTTCATGGTAATGACTAGGTGGCATTTTGACTGCAGAGCTGTCTGTGTGTTTGCATAGGTGCTGGCTGGCCTCACTCTTTCGCAGCAGTATTATTTTCAATACCTGGACGCTGGTCAGCAGGCAGAATCGACGTCTGAGAGTCTGTTAGCTCCAGTTCCCTTAGCTGCATTGCCATTTTTATTTTCTTGTTGTAGGTAAGGAGAAAGATAGCAGGTGATATATCAATTTAAAAGTTGAATCAGTTGTGAATTTCACAGGTCTTTTCTTGTAGAGTGTAATAAGTTGCTTAGCCATTGGGGCGCAGTTTTGCATATATACAGCGAGTTGTAAAGGTCATGTTATAGTCAAATAATTGGGTTTGTCTGGTGCAATATCTATTCTACAAAGACCATTTTCTAGCAGTCTAAAATGTAAATCACATTGCTTAGACTTGTCCTACTAAATTTTTTTTGCCACATGATCATCTTTTATTGGAAAGTACCTTCAGATAAATAACCTGTCAGTTTTGTTTCCAAAATCAAGCAAAAGAACATTTTACTCCTACTAAACATGTTACTTCAACTTGGTGTTTTATAGGGAGAGTTGTTCAAGACCCAAAAAGAGTGCAGATACCTGGGCAGGAGTTTTTTTGCTTACAATATATGCTCTTAATCAGTGCTGGAAAAAAGTTATAATCTAGAGCAACAGCATTACTAAACCACTTATATCACAAGAACCCACTTGGGAAAGGTAGAACTAAAATGGCACCATTCTACAATTAAAATAATGAATAAAAGTTAACTGTAAAACCTGTGAGATAGTCTTCAGTCCTGTGCTCTTCCCTTAATGTGTCTTTTTATGAACAAAGCTCTGAAGAGACTGTGTTCTTCCTATTCAAGCAGTAGCTTTCCTTTTGGGTGAAGTACCCCCTTTGCACACAAGAAAAATAAATGTAAAAATAAAATGTTGTGTTTTTCTTTAATGGACACAGCACAGAGCTTAAAATCCCCAGAGGAGGTGGTTGAAAGGATTTCTGGTGCTATGACACTCTCTTGCTCCCAGTATGCCCCACTTAAGGGTGTGGTAAGACACACATCCTGTTAAACATCGGGAGGGCTGGTTTAGGTACCGGTATCTGCTTTCCCCTCAGCTGTACATTCCCTTAGCTCGCCCAACAGATGAGCTGGGAAATGAACTCAGTTTCATGTTCAGGTAGGTCAGTTCTCTGTCCTAGTACACAGCTGTCCAAACAGCAGCCCTTGAACACTGGAGTCAGAGCATGTGGGACATGAACTAGTCCTCTCCTTCATGCAGAAAGGCCTTTGGGAGGTTGGGTCTAGTGTCCTGCACCAGAGGAATCTTTTCCTCTGCAAGCTTTTATTTTTTCCTCCTGCCTGAAGGGAGCAAAAAGAGAGGGTAGGAGTTTGTTCTTTTGAATGCTTGGCTAATTCTGATAATGTTTCATTAAGCAGTGAACATTTCCACACATACACCACAATACACCCGTTTGTGTGCATGAAATAATCAGCGTTTATCAGATGTATTTGACCACAACAGAAATGTTTTCAATAACACTGACATAATTACAGCATGCCATACTTGAAAAAGCCCCAAAACCACAGAAATGTCTTTCTGGTTTGGAGACTGTAAATTCAGTGCTTAAAAATCTGGGCAGATCTTGTTTGCCTAAAATGCAGCAGCAGTAGGGTGCAAGGATTATGCCACAGTGCTCTGTTTGTCTCTCAAAACACCTCAATCAAATATTTTTTTGCTCTTCAATGTAAAATGCTGCCTCTTCAAGCTGCCATCTCCACATACTCCAAGTGCCAGTGTCCGGTTGATTTCTCTCCACCTCGCATGCCATTATTAACAGCAAGCATTCTGCAATAGGCATTCAACCTTATCTTCCCTAAAGCTGAATGACTTTATTCCCAAAAGTCTTTGGTACTCTTGCAGCCTGTGGTCAGGTCTTAAGTTAAAAATTCTGCATAGCCTATTGGAATTGAGAGTAGTAAGAACCCTTAGACATGATTATGAAAAGAAATTAGGGGATTTGATACTGAATCTGTGCAGAAGACAGCCCTGCTGAGAAAGGCTGTTCTGTTGTATAATACTTTTTGACCTTGAGGGTTTTTTACACTAAAAACCACAGCGACTGCCAGTGTAAAACAGTGAGCTGTTTTGTTTTCTGGAAAGAAAGCCTACAGTTGTGACATGAAATATGCAAAAGATAAGGTTCCCCATGCAATGTCAGCCTTTTCAGATGATGTAGACTCAGTTAAGGCAAGTGTTCAAAACTATACTCTATAGAAAGCTTTTTTTAAAAGTAAGTGCTGCACATCCTGACTTGTCATCTTTTAAACCTTAAAGGAGCGTTAAACCTCAAACATGAGGGGTTTGATCTTACAGTGCAAAAAGAGGGAGGAAAGATCTGACTCTGTGGTTGTTCAGCTTAGCATATATACACATATACGTGGAGGCACTGCAGGGAAGTGTCTGGCCAAGGCTTCGGTACCTATAACTGCACTAAGCATAACAGGCAAATAGGAAAATGCAAAAATGAGAGCATTTTAAAGCAGATGTGTGTTTCCTACAAGGTTTTGGTGTCATCATTGCCTTGGCCACTGTTTTTGGCAGGGTGACACAAGGGGGTTTTGAACAGACTTCCTCAGTGGTCCTGCTGGAGTTCTGCCGGACAGATTAGAGCGATGCAGCAGCTACCACAGCTCTAGTGAAAACTAGTTCTGCACCTGCACAGTCACAATGTTTAGAATTCTGGGCTCGAGGAATTAAGACAAGGAGAAACCTGAGGGGAAGCTGACAGCCTGTGAGGCAGCAGTTGACTAGAAAATGGGCTCAGACCGAATTTCCACCAGTGGCCACTGTCACTGTTAACACCCGTAACTTCCCCGTCCTTGAAGCTTGCGCTACTGGCGCTGTTTGGCTTTTCCTGCCTGTGTTCAGCGTAGTGGGCCTTGCTGCTTCTTCCAAGGCCTTCTCCCTTTCCTTCCTCATAACCAAACCTTTTCTGTGGGCTCTCGGTTTTCTGCCTCCCCAGCAGAAAACCCTCACTTTTCAATCTGACACTAATCTCTAATTCTGTTTAAAATTAGCCAGGCTAATCTTCCTTTCCTATTCGTCAGGCTGCATCACTTCCTTCCTTGTTATCTCCTCGCCTACTGTATCGAGTTCAGACTTCTGGCTTAGATTTTTTTTGTAGTTCTCTAGAGCACATTTCTTGTTGCATCTTTTTCCTTTAATCACCTAGATTGCTTCACCTTCACACTACTAGGTATGCTGCGTTCTGATCTGCTATGTTTTTCTCAGCCTGTGTGCCAACACTCCTGTGTTTCAGCCATAGGCTCTCTAGCTCTGTAAGCATACATATGTAATTCTCAGACACTTGTCCTTTGTTAGACTTTTTTATTTATTGAATCTTTGCAGTGTGGACTGTGTTCTGTAGGTGATTGTGCTTGCAACAGCTCAGGATATTCTAACAACATATTGTTATCATCACTGTAACTTAACAACTAGCAACTCCATCACCAGAAGTATGTGGAAATTTTACATCATAAATCTGGGGGGGGGTGGAGGGGTGGGTGTAGAAATTAAATCTGAACATTTTAAAGGGAAACAACCCTCATTCCTGTTTAGATTTTGTTTAGCTTTTCCCTATGAATTTCTTAGTCTTTAACACAGGGAACATTTACAATTTGAACTCTTCAATATGGGTAGGCTGAGAGCAATGACGTACAAGTGCTCCTCTGTCTGTGTGTCAGACTTCAGTCATAAAGTAGATTTTTAAAGCCTGCAAGTTTCTGTTGGGTGGAAATAAAGGAGAAAGGCATTACAGTACAAAGTAGTATCTTCTGTTGGCCTAACTATATATACTTCCTTCCTCAATGGTGTCTTCTGTTATGCCTTCAAGATGAAAGAGTAAGTTTTACTTGGCATACAAATAAAGTCCAGACAACACAGGCAGTCTAGTCAGGGATCTAGATTTAGTAAGTAAGTTGGAGGAACAACCCCACTGACTTGAAATACCCAGCTGGAGCTAGTCACATGGTTGTTCTCTTTCGATATGCCTTCCTTGCCTCTTGATTCAGTGTAACTATAGCATTTGAAATTGAGCTCTGAACTTTGAAATTGGAAAAAAGCAGTTTTAAAACTGGCAAAACAAAACTTCGTTTCTCAAGCAATACGTGTTGAGCTAGAGGAGCTCTCTTTAGCAAATAATATGGAAGCTGAAAACTTTAGCCAAAAAGTTACTCTTTAGTGTTAGGTATCCCAAGGAAAATGGGTCCTATTGAAAAGGAATTCAGCCCCTGCAGCAACCAGAAGATAAGAAGCATTAAAGTTGTGCCATTTTTACATAAAGGAAAGACTCATTTTACATGATCTGGCTATGCTGTACACAAGAAGGATGTCCTTGGCTGAGGAGCTGGGGTTCAGCTCAGTCTGACACATATCTGACCTATGGTCAGTTACTCCTGACATTAGTTCTCCATGTGTCAGGTAGAGGTGTTACTATCTCATAGAATCATAGAATGACATGGCTTGGAAGGGACCCCAAGGATCATAGAACTCCATCCCCCTTGCCACAGGCAGGGCCACCAACCTCAGGCCTGGAGCTACACAAGGTTGCCCAGGGCCCCATCCAACCTGACCTTGAACACCTCCAGGGACGGGGCATCCACCACCTCTCTGGGCAGCCTGTTCCAGCACCTCACCACTCTCTCTGTAAAAAAACCTCCCCCTAATATCTAATCTAACCCTTCCCTCCTTTAGTTTTAATCCATTCCCCCTCATCCTGTCATTGTCTACCCTTTTAAAAAGCTGAATCCCCTCCTGTTTCTATGCTCCCTTTCTTTCATTCTTCTCCCTTTAGCCTGCAACTTCTCCAGGGCAAGCGCTGAGTTCTAACCCCGCGTGTATAGAACTGGTAGCCCAACAAAAGCCTAAATTTTGAGGGTTTCACATCCAATGCTTAATGTACCTGTGAATATTGTTCTTTCATGGAAAACCTGCCACAGTGAACCGAGTCATTTGATACTCAGCTTTGTGGGGGAAGACAAGAGAATTGTTCTTTAATAGTGGCTAGACCACTTAGGATTATATGACAAATTTAACAGTGTGGTCTGGTTTGGGGTGACTTACTTTAATAGGTGTTTAGCAAGCAGTCATGTGGCAAACACTAGCCATTTCTGATGCAGCTGTCATGGTGCTCTGATGGTGTTATTTCATTGTTTCTTTGCACTGGGAGCCCTGAACTGGGGCATGTCTGATTTTAATGGCTTCCCAGTTTCAGAGTAGTCTCCGTATTTTCATGGCCATTTGTAGGTTCTATAGCAAGTCAGGGTGGTATTATCACTCCCCAACATGTGAATATTCTTATCTGTCCCACTGCAAAGGTATGTGATGTCATCCATCTGCTTCTGAAGTTTGTTTAAAATGAGTTGTGTGACCACACTGAAGCAGTTTCATACCTTAATCTGAAGACAAAGCACTTTCTGTTGTGATCTTGTGCCTGTGCTCTTCTTCTCTCCCTTTTTCTGTTTTCCAAAAGCCTAAATGTCACTGACATGACTGGATTTAGATTTCTCCCCTTTCAGATGCTTTTTAAAAATGGACTGGCTGTTGGCCTGTAAAACTCAATCAAGAAATGTACTTACTTTGTACGTAGAGCATATAAACTGTCAAAAATAATGAAGCAGAAAGTACTTTCAGGAGTGTAAAGTATATAAATAATAATAATAGCAGAAGTGAAGATTTTCTGATGCTGTACTGTTGCTTCTTTAAATTTAGCTACAACAGCTAAATAAAAAAGTTTTCAGAATTTTTTTGGTTTTCCTTCCTGTCTCTCTCTTTCATGTGAGATGTTTTGATGTGATAAATTATACTTGACAGAAGTATTGCATTTTCACATTCTTTCCAAAATTCCACGGGGCCCTGTTCATGGTTTCAACCAGATGAATGTCCTTTTATTTCAGAGCTGAGAGCAGAGGTTGAAATTATCGAGCAGATGAGCAGCAGCAGTGGAAGCAGCTCGTCAGATTCAGAAAGCTCATCTGGGAGTGAAGATGAAAGCTCTAGCAGTGAGGGGGAAGAGCCAGCACATGCTTCCCCTTCCCAGCCACCTCACCAGCAGTATAACAACAGGAATGCTGTTGCTAACGGCACCAGCAGGCCACAAGGAAGCAATCAGCTCATGAACACGCTACGTAAGTGAAGGCTTCTGTCTTACTGCTGTGGGAAGCTGCTTGAGACAGCTCATTTTCTTAGCATGTTGGGCTAGCTCCATGAAGTGCAGTTTGCCAGACAGTAATCCTGGGGAGTTGCGCTGGCTTAAATATGTGGGTGGGTTCAGACAGGGCTGAGACCTCTCTGGAGGTGTGGAGATTGCTTCAGTTTGGGCTAGATCCTGTGGGCATCAGTGCCATGGTACCTGTTCATCATGCTGAGCCTTGATTCAGCCCTCCAGGTGGAATGAGTGGGTAGCAAAGCATCAGTTCAGGAAGATGTGGTGTGGTGGAGGATGGGAATTATTCTAATGTGAAAACAGAGATTAGACATAAATAGTGGGGTTGTCCCGGGTGTCAGTTAAAAGTCTGTAAAGAATTGTGAGCAACGCAAGGCTGTCCTGTGGTCATAAACGCACGGTCTCTGTGCTCTTCATTATTAGCTGCATTACTCTGTCAGAGTATTTACTGTGTGCTCTGTTGGGCTCAGCTGCATTTTTACAAATACCACATTTTGAAGGGAAGTTTAGAGCGCTGTGTATTTGGTTAAAATATTGCTGCTGTGGTGTTTGCAAGCACTGAATCAGTACAAACTCCCTCCACCCTTCAGAAAGTGCAGAAAACCTTTTTAAAGCAGTTTTGTCCCATGAGACTGACCCTGGGGAGACGGTGTACATCTGTGTTGCCTTTTCCCTATGTTAGATCAGGTATATTCCAACTCAGTTCAAGTACTGCATTTCCAATAAACTAGAACTTAGTTGTCATAAATTGTTCTTAATTCCTCCTGAGGTCTGCTCACGTTTATCTCTTGGCATCCCTCCCACACAGGCAACTAGTGGAGTTTAAATAGAGGTAAATGTAGAGTTTCCAGCTTCAAGAAGACAAGTGTATTATAGAAACAATACTGAAAAGGCCTTCTGGAAAACTGGAGAGGCCTGTCAGTCTTCCTTTCAGTAATGAATCTCAAAGTTAAATCCAAAGTTCAACAAAATCAGTAGGTGGTGAGCTGCCTCTTTGCCCCTCCTCCTGGGCCACAACAACACTATTACATAGGTCACTGGATGTCAAGAAGCCTCTGACTCCAAAAGAATTTGGGATTTGAAATTGTTTTGCCAAGGACTAATAGGACCTTAACCATTCAAGTCACTGGTGACCATCATCATAAGGAAATTCACCCCTAACCCAAGCTCTTATTTCATAAAAGGGGAAGAGGAGAGGAGAGGAAGAAATCCAGGGCAGGGCTGCAGGAGAGCTAGGTTCAGTTACCAGAACCCGAGTGTGATTCTTGCCCCCCTGTTATCCTCTCCACCTTACCAAATTACAAATGCTCTGCAAAACAGGGTCTGAGATTCTTAAGTTTGATCCATATCCTGGTCTCTTTTTGTCTGATCTCTCTTTGGGCTTTGGAGAGGGGCTTTCACCACCACAGGATGGGTCAGCCTAGTTCAGCCAATAGCCTCAAGTTGTGATGGCTTTAAGGTTCCTTTTGGTTTATAGAAATGTAGACGCCTTGCCTTGACTACGCAAATAGGCTTAAAACAACAACCAAAAAAATCTATTTTAAGAGGGCTGAAAAGCCAGGGAGTTCCCCAGTGCCTTGTCCCAGAGCCACTGACAGGAGCTTGGCTGGGTGGAGGCCGAGGAGTGCCTTCTGCGGGTGCTAGCACCGGGAGTGCTGTTCTCCCAACAGGGAGCAGCTTTGGTGGCCGTGGACCCACAGGCGCTTGGTTTGGCCTGAATCCCAGCATGAATTAACCCCATGCAGCTCTTGGCATTCTGGGGCATGGAAAGCAGTTCCATTAAATGACAGGTGATGTTTGCATTCATTTCTTGTGTCATTCTTATTTATATCTCCCGGTGTAAATGTGACTGTTCCTTGGTTTGATTGCCATGAAATGTGAATTAACTCCCACTCTGTTGTTGTGTTTTGTTGGGTTTTGTTTTCCATAGGAAATGACTTGCAGTTGAGCGAGTCTGGGAGCGACAGTGATGACTAGAGGCTGAGCTTGTGCTGTTCTTGTTACATATACATGAAGAACTAATTTACCTTGAAGTGATCCTATTGCTTATGAAGAGGAGCTGCCACAGAGATAGTTCCATGTGTGGAATTTTAATAGAAGAAATGCATAGCCCTAGAAAATAGCAGATATTGAGGGCTGGTTTACTTTGTGAATTAAGTGTATATTTTGTGTATATTCTTATTCTTTTAAATAGATATGTACAGTCAGTAAGCCAATGTATGTTCCTTGCCATCATATGTACATTTAAAGTGTAACTGTATGATGTCATCCACAAGTTTCTTGTTTGTAGAAGATACTCAGCCCATCACAACTTTTAAGGAAGGAGGTACTTTTGTATATAGGGTGAGCATGAGCCAACAGTGAGTTTAAAAAACATGTAGGAGCTTGTGTCTGCACTGAAGTGGGACTGTCGTAAATTAAGTTTCAATACGAAGTTGATTTCTTTGGTTTGCGACTTTCCTAATGCCTTTTTATTGCTATTTATGATTGATTTTAATGGACTTAATTTTAAACAGTTGGAAAATAGGAATCATAAGACCATGTTTGTCACAAACCTTGCTGCACCAGTGCCTTAAAAGCAGGTTGGGGTTGTTTTTTTGTTGGGTTGTTTTTTTTCTTTCAATAGCGCTTCAGTTCCTGCCACCTTTCCTATAGGGAGCAATACCGAATACTCCTCAGATTGCTTTTGCAAAGAAGAGCTGTATTTCACATACCACCAACTGTACTCCCAGGGCAGTTACTCTAGCAAGATAAAAAGATATACATCACTCACCTGAGCACATCCAAGTGAGAACCAGATCAGCATCTTCTACTGCAAAGGAAATGTCTTTCTTAACTCAGCCATTCGGACCTAGTCTTGGGAAACACTTAGGAGCCCTGTTATCAGTGAAATTGTGAGGTTACAAATCCAAGGCACTGGACTTAAAGAAACTATAAGACCAGAGCTCTCTCTGTGGTTTCCTACAAAATGCAAAAAGAAGAGATGACTAAATAAAGAACAAAGCGTCGCAAGTCTCTCTTCCACCACAGTTGTCCAGGTAGCCTTTCATCCCTATTGCTTGTTGGACAGGATATCTGCGCTTGGCAGGAGTAGACAGAACATGAAATGTTTGCCTAGGATGAAATTCACCCCTGTTTAAGGGGGTTTAAAGGGTGCTTAGTTGGATTATCATTAACTTTTTTTGTAAAATCAGTGTCACAGGCAGCCTCTTAGAGCTTGGACACCAGGATGACTTTTTAAAACTAAAATTCAACCGGCATAGGAGAAGTGGCACACGCTGCAGTTGTGATGTCATGCAGGGGAATGGGAAGCTGAATCCAATGCCTCTCCACTCATAAACGTCTGCTTTGTGCTGCTTTTGTTTGTCTGTTAGTTTGTGTTTAACTCCTTTTTTTTTTTTTTTTAAGGTGTTGAAGAACAAGGGGGCATTTGAAGGGAGATTTTATTAAATGGTTTATTTTTTGCATTAGATACATATTTAGGCATATTTTTGCATTATTGTACATACCTTTAAAAATACCTGGTTTTTTTAAAGTGTTTTGTGATGTGGGTACATATTTTAACAGATAATTATGAAATATACTTGATGTAAAGCCAAAATCGTTCTCCTTTTTTTTTTTTCTTCTTTCCTTGTTCCTCCTCTGACAGCAGAAGTGCTCTGTTTAAACAAGCTTGTACCAATTTGGGATTTTACACTTTGGTGCAGGAGATCTGCATGGTCGTTGGCAGCCTAATTAATGCTAATACCGTTCCTGACTCTTCCCCAGCTTAAGCTCTGAATAAGCAGGGAACCATTCCTCTGATGCAGTTTTCCCCATTGCTGGAGCTTATTCCTGAGTTCTCTTTGACATGTTTTGCGCTTCAATGGAAAATCAGCAGTGCAGAATTTTCACTGCTTATCATTCACTGGCTGCTCATGCATTCTAAAATCCAGGACATGCCATAGGAAGTTTACTAATTATGTGTAAATAAAATATATGAGACTTAAGATGACAAGACAACACCAGGCTACATCAATTTGAACCGCCAATTTAATTATGGTTTAGCTCAGCAAGCAAGAAAGCTTCATTCAAATAATCAATTTTCACCCTGTTTTATATTTCTACTCTAGGCCACATTTCCCTGCTCTCTCTCCCTGAAAGGTTTCTTCCCCTCTCTGTTGGTAATTGAATCAACGGGTTTTTTCACACAATTGCATACAGCTTTTAAATGACATTTGGCCATCCTTCACACCCCCTGGAGATACATCAAGGGTGGCCAACCTGTTGTTGGTGAGCTGTGTAGCTGCACATCCCCCACCCAGGGTACAACCTGACTGCCCGTCAGTGAATGGTGAGTAACCATGGTGAGTAATGGTGAGTGGTGGTGGCCTGCAGCCTGCCTGTGGGTGTAAGCAGGACAGTCTCTGCATGTGTGTGACCAGCCCATCTCCTCCTGCCACTGTGTCCCCGAGCAGATGGATCCTGGCACGTCCTGCCCGAGAAGGTCTCTGGGATCTCCACCATTCCCACAGCTCTCGTGGGTACTTGGCGCACGTGATCCATGAAGGCGAACCATGCAGAGACTTCAGCAGGCAACTCATAAGATCAGGAAGGGTGGCTGCCACTTCTTTTTCTAAGTACACATGAGTGTGTTTGTTTTAAGCCATTGCCAACCTGGTGTTTTGGTTGGAGCTCTTAAAATTTTATGTTTCCTGTATTAAGAAATAGGAAAAGTTGTCTATGGATTCTTATTAGCTGGATGTTCATTTGTTTGTGATTTGCAGCAAGTTTTATTCAGATGGAAATTGGAATTCAAATTGCTTGCAGAAAAGCAGTTATTTAGAATTCTTTTAATTACTTGGCAATATCTGCAACATGCTGGAGAAAGAAGTTGACTAAAATATGTTTTGATTAACCTGGTAATGAAATTAATGTGTTCCTGATTATTCCTGGTAGGTTCTAATCCTGCAGGATGTTAGGACTAGCAGATCTTGCCACCGCAACACTGTTTTTTCAGTATAAAGTAGGAGCATCTTTTATGTGCCAATTAGTTTAAATATGAATTGAGTGCATAGGGAATGGAGCTATCAGAGTGAAATGAAACTGCTTCTTTGCATTCATGGGAGAGCTGCCTGCTGGCTGCAGTAAGATTGGCAGTTCACGACAGCTTTGGTTTCTGGTGATTCCTTCTTTTCAAGCTTTGGTTTCTGGTGATTTCTTCTCTTCAGTGACTTCATTTCAGTGGTTTGGCATTGCCTAGAACTTCACCAGCAAACACAGACTGCAAAAGCTTTTGTCTCAAGGAGGACACATTCAGTCACCTGCCTGTCCATCTCAGGCACCTTAAAACTATTGCAGTGGTGCCCAAGCTGGCGTTTCAAATTTCAGTCCTGCAGAAAAGCTTCCACTCGCTTCATGCCTTGTTGCACCCTGAGGGCTTACCAGCCCCACCAGCGGGGACAGCTTGAGTAACCCCACCTAAACCACAGACACAGTCACCTCCAAGGCAAAGGCAGAAGGTCTCCCAGTCCCCTGATGAGAGTCACACATCATCAGTGACCAGCACAACCTTGTCTTGTTCCACCAAAGCATCCCCCTCCTGGCGTAAGCCTTGGCTGAACCGACTGTGTTGAGAAGGCAGGCTGATGGGAAAGATGTTTGTTTCCTCCAGCGTTGCTCAGAGTAGCTCAGGGCATAACTGGGGGCTGTACACCTACTTGGAAGACACTGTGCCTAAGTTGATTTGAGCAGTTTGCTTTATTACAGGCTAGCTCTGTGCCTGCGTATAGCCATGTCCAGAATCAGTTTGCTGTGCAAAGCCTTACAGATTGCTTTTCCTCCTTCAAAGTCCATTTATTTGAATTTAAAAAAAAAAAATCCATGGGTTTGTTGGCTTTTTTTTTAATTTGGAAACTAAGAGGAACATAGCCTGGACTTATTTGTAATGGAGAACACTTATTTTCAGTAATTGCCCATGCTTCATTGTTTGGTGTGCTCTGCGTTTCCTGCTAGGGGCTGAGTCAGAGAGGCCCTATGGAAAACACAGCTGCCCAGCAGTGGGCATGGTAGTGGGATGAAGACTTCTGCTGGTAACTCTCAGGGTCTCCTGGGGTTCAGCTCCCATAAACTGTGAGGTCTTGATTCTACCTGGTTATTTACAGTTTTTTACACACTCAAAGACATGTGCCACCAAAGGAAAAAGCGTTGCTGATGTTTGCCTTAAAAACAAAAGCTCCAATGTTGGGGAATCCTTGATTGTACACCTAAACCCTGTTCTCAGAAGGTAAGCCCATCAACGAACTGAACTGATAACTGATAACCACCTCTGGTTTCACAGATGATTCACAGGATTGTAGGGGTTGGAAGGGACCTCCAGAGTCCAACCCCCCTGCCAAAGCCGGTTACCCAGGAGAGGTGGTTTCTGTGAGAAGGGTGTGTGCACAAACTGAAAGGTTATCTGCTGAGCTGTTTCTTCCTATTCCCACTACTTACACTCCCTTCCTTTCTTTCTTTTCTAATTCCATTCTTTGATGCTTTCTGCCGCCAAAGGCCTGCAGGAATTTACAGGAAAGGGGATGGGTGTTGAAATGTTACAAGTGCATTAGCTGTGCTCACTCTTGCTCTAAATTTATTATAATAAATTACAAAGACCTTGTGAATGGACATGGCAAACCTCCTCCCCCTACCTGGGCTTTGCCTTCACTGGGACTAAACACTGATCCTTTGGACAGCAAACAAGTGAGCGATGAGACCTGTGAGGGTGAAATAGCTCAAGCTGCTGCTGCCAGCGTTGAGGATGCTCTCACGAAGCCGTGGCCTGAGCTAGCCTGCCGTGATCTCACAGCATCGCTGTAAATACAACACAAAACTCATTGCTACTGTTGCCCTGTGACTGGGAGAAAGAGAATTTGAGAAAATATAATCTTCCTAAAGGGAAGATAGTTGCTCTTCTCAGTGATGTCCGATGACAAGGGGCAGCGGGTGCAAGTTGGAGCAAAGGACGTTTCATATGAACATAAGGAAAAACTTTTTCCCAGTGAGGGTGACAGAGCACTGGGACAGGCTGCCCAGGGAGGCTGTGGAGTGTCCTGTGGTGACATTCAAAACCTGCCTGGACATGTTCTTGTGTGACCTCATCTAGACAAATCCTGCTTTGGCAGGGGGGTTGGACTAGATATCTTTTGAGGTCCCTTCCAACCCCTAACATTCTGTGATTTGCCTGAGAGCTTTGATGAGATGTTTAGCCCCGCTAAGTTTCATTTGGGTCTGCCAGTGAGCTTTTGTGTGCTGTGCCAAGTGTGGGTACCCACATTTTGGGCAGCTGCTGGTCGAAGCAGGGGCTGGAGCAAGGTTGGCATCTTTTCTTTCTATTTGCTGGTGGATTGAGTAGGACCGTGTGTTTTAAAATCGGCACTGGAGAGCTAAATGGGACAACTGAGGGGTACCTTGGAAGGGATCATATGAATTTGACTTGACATCCCACAGAATCTGTAGGTTCCGGGATACCAGCCAGTGATTTTAATTCTCCCAAGCTTTCAGAAAAATGGGAGCATGTGAAAATGTACTATCACCTTGAAGGTTTTGCATGAAAATTCTGACCTGCCTTTCTTCCCAGACCAGCTCGATTTGTGGTAGCGCCCTGTGTGAGACCTTTCAGACACGCTTTGCGCAGGGCCTGGTGTGAAGGAACAACATTCCTTGCTTGTTGCAAGCAAGGTGTAACTGTCCACTTCTTTGGAGACCCCACCAGCCCATAAGTTCTGCCTTCATAACTGGGGAGTTGGCTTTTTCCTCTGTAGCTCTCATACCTCCTTAACATTCTCCTACTGCCAGACTGTAGGATCACTAACAAAAAAGAAACGAGCATCTGCTCAGGAAAACAGCCATCGAATACTTCAGTGGGCAGCATGGTTTTTACTCCTATGCTCCCAACAAGCCTGCTCAGAACACAGGGACCACGGTAAGAGACCAGAGGGCTCATCACATGTAACATTTTGGCTCGTGGCCAAAACTCTGTGAGCGTATGGGATGTGTACCAAAACAGGTTGTGCCCTGCCTATGCACTGGGAATCTGAATGAGAGGAGAAGTTTGGGAGTGAGTTGCATAGAGGAGATAGATGACAGCAAGGCTGTTGATGGGACTGAGGTGGAAGAGACACAAAGGCAAGTGTCCATCCAGTGATGCCAGCCAGAGGGTCCTGTCAAGCTGGCTCACACTGCAACCTGTAGCAGCCCAGCACAACCAATGTTGAGAGGTCACCAGCATGGGGTAAAGGCTTTGAATGATGATGAGAGAGATGCTGGTGGTTGTCATCCTTTCCTTCATGATGCAAGAAGTTTATTTGGGTAGCAGTCATTGTATAATTAGGGAAGAGAGGTGGTCGCTTGGGTCCAGATGGTGGAGACCAAAGGTGGAAGAGAAGGGTAGGAATGGGGACCACTTGTCATCAGCAAGCTCTGGAGGTTGCCTGCCTTTTCCAAAGGGGAGCTAGTGGGTCTTAAAGCAGATTACCAGTTCCTACTGGGAGAAAAGATACCAATTGAACCTGAGCCCCTGAAGCAAAGGGGCATGTCCAAAAACCAGCTCTGTGGTAAGCCTGTCTTGCTCCAAATTAATTCTTTCAAGCTTATGCAGAAGACCAAGGTGCTTTACCTCAAGAATGGAGCCAGGTTTTTCTTCCATGCTACTGAGGCTGGACTTAGCATCTCAAACAAACTGGTGTAAACAAGGACATAAAGGCCCTGATTAAACATTAGCCCAATACCAGGTTCCATGGTTAGTTAATCCAGCCAGTGAGCTCGCTTCCCAAATGCCCTCGAGGGATTTTTAAGGTGCAGTAAATATGCTGTAGCTGTGTCTGTGCCAGCAGGTGGGGGCAGCTCCTGAGCACATCCACAACAGTCGGATAGTGCTGAGGCTGCAGTGTGCTCATGGTCCACCTTTCATCCAAGAGGAAACCACCTCATGCGCCCTCTCCATGATGCAGACCACAGCAGGGATGATTGGGGCATTCATTTTTGTAAGTGCTCTCCTCACCTGAGCTAACCACTAGCGTGTAGGCACCTTGTGTGAACTGGCCCCATTCCAGCTTCTCCTCAAGAATACTGGGGTAAGAAACACATCAAGAAACACTGCTTAATCCCAGAAGCGTAATACCAGGCTTGGAGACATTCTCAGTATGGTATTAATATATGAATCATGCTGAATAATAACACATGATCAAATAGCTGAGACTTTAACATTCTTTTTTAAAAACCCATATTTTTCCAGAGGCGAAACTCATATTTTCACAAGCTTTTAACACACAAAGATCATTCCTACCTAATGCACTCGAATCTCCATCTCATAAGGGGCTAAGTGACTATGGCAAACCAAAAAGAAGGCTCTCAGCAGCAGATCTCAGACCAGGCTGCCGGTTTTCTCATCTAAGCCTAATACCAACCTCACGCCCGTGACGCCAATGCAGGCCTTGGCCTTGCAGGAAGGTATCCCAACAGACTGAAGCTGGGGACCAGTCTGGCTTTCAGAGAAGAGCTTTCAATTGCAGAGCTCTTAGAAGCTCGGGCTAAATTTGGGAAGGAGACGGGGTAATTTCCTTTGCCGTGGGGCGTTGACCTGGTCAATGTCATGGCTGTCACTGCCTGCGCTCGGTTTTTCATCGCTCTTCCCCTAAAGCAAGGGACTGTAACAGAAATCAGTGATGCTCCCAACATCAATGTGGACCTACTGACAAAGCGACTGCAAGAGCAGTTAGGGCAACATCTGGGCCTGTGCCAGTGCTTGGAAGCAGACCCTCGGGGTACGATGTGCCAGATACTTCTGTATCTGTGTCAGTTCACACCACTGCTTGTACTAGTATCTTCTTTGCGCCCCCCCCTTCCTTCTCAGAAGACAATACAGTCATTTTTCCTCTGCTTCTCCCAGTCTTTAGAAGGAAAATAAATCACTGTAGTTAAAAATCACAGGTCCTCATAAAAACCTGCCTGTGCCCAGAAAGCTAAGTACCAGAGCTTGCCTGAAGCTTAGGGAAAAGTGGCATCTTTTTCAATAAATTTACATCTCTAAATAGATGATAAGTGTTGAATCAATTTCCATATGTTTAAAATAGCAGAGCATTAAGGATTCTGGCACTTCAAGCAATCAACTAATTTGGGACTATTATGAGAATATCTTTTATACTAGTGGAGCAATTCATCTGAAAATCAGGGACAGTCTGTGCCCTTTCACTATCATTAAGGATCACAAATTGACAAAAAAACCCAACCTTGTTTGTTGCCTGAAGAGATTCTGCTGCTTGAGGATATTCACATCTCTGCAAAATCACCTTCCACCTCTCAATTTGTAATATACCCCCTGCTTGGCATGCCTGACCACACGGTCTGCTCACAGCTACCCAGATCCAACAATGAACAAGAGTCTTGGCAGATCCTTCCCAGGGGAAAAGGCAGGAATCGTGGTGTACCAATCTCTCTGTCCCAAAAATGGTGCAACGGCAGCAGTCATCCAGCACTCTCCTCACAATTTCTCCCTTCCCTGTATCCCACCTGGGTTTGCTAAGCCTCACCTTGGGGCACATCTGGCTGGCTGCTTGCTGGCCCTCAGCTGCCTGGCCCTCCACAAAGTTCACACCTCTTCGTTCCTATCCTTAGGTCTAATGTTTGAGGTGAATGACAGAGTTTTCCAAAGGGCACAGGGTATGAAGTGTGTGTGTGTGCAGCCCAGGCTTCGGAAAGTTTCATGGAAAATCAACTTCTTTCAAAATCAGTGTTGTTCTTACCTGTGTGCAGTATGAGGAAGGCTTCATGCTGGGCTTTGAGGGTCAGAGTAAAGGGAGGATGGACGAAAATATCCACAGGGCTGCAGGTGAAATGATTCACGGGGAAACCAGCCTCTCGTGTCATGCTCGGTTTGCTGAGTCATCAGTATTTCTGTTCATCAGTATTTCAGTGTGTCAGAGTCATCAGGATTTCTGTGGTATTTCAATTCACTGCTCACAAACGTAACGTGTCATTGCTTTAATCCACACATAGTGCTACTGAGCCAGGAGATGCTCCACTGTCACCACCCAGCGCCCAGCAGTGCAGTGTGATGCTGCTGGTCCAGGCGTCCGGAGCAATAGAGACTTCAAAAGTGCCTGCCTGGAGGGCCAGGATGATGATGGGGCATCAGTACATTGTCCATCACTTTTAGCACACGTCATCTTCCTATTCATGAAAAGAAAGGACTCATAGGAGGACAGATTTGGGGGTTGTTTGGTGATTTATTTTTCTTAATTTGAGTTTGTATTTTGGAGAAGACAATGTCACCAGGGAAAGCTGTAACCAGCAGTGGATTTTTCACAGCCAGGACCTCTATCACTATGTATGTGCTTGATTTCTCACTGCCAAACCAGTAGAGTAGGATGTTTAACCGTCGACTTCACAAGGAGGATGTCAGGATTTGTGGGAGCAGCAGAATCTTCATTCTGCATAGATTTTTTAATTTACATTATCTGGTAGTTTAAAACTTAATTGAGAAACTGCATTTCTAATTCACTTTCCCCCTGCAAATTCTTGGCTTGGATCTTTCTTCACCATTTTCTTGCTCATTCTCAACTCCATTTACCAGAGCAATAGGTTAAAAAAGAAAAGGCAACCCAAGGCAAGGACCACAGCCACAGCTGTATTCCTCATTAAAGATAAAACCACAAATTGCTCTCTAGATGTTTTGGAAAGCATCCTCAGGAGCAATGAAGTCAGGTGGGGAACAATCTGGAAGATACCAGTGTGCTAGCTCCTGGACTCCAGCCTCAGGGGATGATGTGGTTTGGGTTTTGTGCTTGGGGAGGATGCAGCACCCAATGGGTGGGTTGGAAATGCCACAACAGCCAGGCATTTTTCACATTTTAGTAACCTCAGCGTAGATGCTCAGCTGTTAACAACTGATCTGCTGGGCAATAGTCACGCAGCTTGAGCGCCTGGAAGGGACCCACTGCTGCAGTAGGACATTTAGTGCTGTTAGAGGCTCAGTGAAAGCGTGTGCTGGCTGTGATGGTGCAAGCACCACTGGAAACCCTGCGCAGACCAGGCTTTTGCTGGAACAGCTGTTTCAGCACCTCTCTCAAGCAAGTGCCAGAGTGAAGGGTTTGGGCAGGTGAAATAGATGTTGTCTATGAGCCAAAATTGGTAACAGCAAGAAGTTATTTTCTTTTTCTAGATCTGTTGGGTAATGAAGGTCAATGAGGGCTTGGCCATGAGGGGATCAGCCTCCTTTCCCCCTCTCACCCCCCCCAGGACTTCTTGATCCTTATCTCTTCCAGAGCAAAGTAACCAGCCTTTCCCTAGGAGACCAAACTGTAGAGACAGAGGAGAGATTCGAGAGAACAAGCCAACACAGCACAGCAATTAAGGGTGTATCTCTAATCATTTACTGGAGCTCACCCTCCTGACCTTTCTGTATTTAGATCAGCAGGAAGGGTGCGTAATGAGGGCCTCGGGAGGGCAGTCGGGTTCCTACAGCTGGTCAGGCGAATTAATGCGAATTGCTTGGCAGTTCACCAGAAGCAGACCAATCAGGGATCTTCATAAGAAAAAAAGAAAAACATTTTTAAAAAAACTCTTAAAGGTGGCCAGCCCACAGGTGGGATTTGCCAGATACCTAACCTGCTGCAGAAGAAACAAGGGCAAGTGCTGGGTTCTGCACCTGGGAAGGGGCAACCCTGGCTACACATACAGACTGGGGGATCAGAAGCTGGAGGCCAGCCATGCTGAGAGGGATTTGAGGTTCTTGGTCAACAGCAAGTTAAACATGAGCCAGCAGCGTGCCCAGGCAGACAGGAGGGCTAACCATATCCTGGGGTGCATCAAGCATGGCATTCATTGCCAGCTGGTCCAGGGAGGGGATTGTCCTGCTCTACACTGCACTGGTGTGGCCTCACCTCAAGCACTGTGTGCAATTTTGGGTGCCACAGTACAAGAGGGACACAAAAATATTTGAGAATGTCCAGAGGACAATAAGGATGGTGAAGGGTCTGGAGGGGAAGACTTATGAGGCTGGAATCCCTTGGTTTGTTCAGCCTGGAGAAAAGGAGGCTGAGGAGAGACCTCATCATGGTCAATGGCTTCCTGACAAGGGGGAGCAACGGGATAGGTGCTGATCCAAGGGACAGTATGAAGCTGTGACAGAGGAGGTTTAGGCTGGCTATTAGGAAGAGGTTCTTTACTGAGAGGGTGGTCAGGCACTGGAACAGGCTCCCCAGGGAAGGGGTCACAGCACCGAGCTCGACTGAGTTCAAGAAGCATCTGAATGATGCGCTCAGCCCCATGCTCTGACTTGTCTGGCCCCGTGTGGGGCAAGGAGTTGGACTCGGAGATCTTTATGGGTCCCTTCCAACTCAGGATATTCTGTGATTCCATGAAAATGGTGGTGCAGTGTTTCAGAGACATACCCCAGCCACTGGCAAGTTGCCTTTGTCAGACACATTTCAGAAATCCTTCTGCTTCTCCACCTTCTGCTGTTTCTTGCTCCCCCTCCCTGGTATCTCTTTCCCCCGCTTCATTTAATGTCACTGTGTCCTGGGGGAGTAAGGGAATAGTAAACATCTAGCACAGTGCCCTTCCCTTTCTCCCTTGAGCACAGGGCTGTCAAGTTTTCAGTCTTCTAGACCATGTTGATCACCAGGCATCTCAGAGGTAAGGGCTTTTGTAAAGGGAGCCAGGTACCTGGTACTTTAAATAAACTTTCTGTTCTGTGCCTCCTCCAACCCAGGCAAATAGCAGAAAATTGGTTTATCCACTCAACACTTGTGCTGTAACTCACCTTTAATCTGACAATTTCATTTCTGGGAAGGTGGAGAACCTGCATAAAGCCAGGAGTCCCTTGTAAAATGCCAGTATTTATATTTCTGATTCGATTAGCTGGGCTATGGCGGTGCACGTGCTCGCCCTTCCTAATATTCTCCATACTCTATTCAGAGAAATGCTGTTTCCAGTCACTGGCCAGTGACAGGATCTAGCAGCATTTCCCTGACTTCACAATGGCCTGGATTGGGGCAATGGAAAGCATCGAGCTGCTGTGTCCCAGAGGGAGCTGGAAATGGATGTGTACCCCCACAGGGTGGGGGGAAACAGCTGCCCTCTGGTGCAATTTCCCTTCTGCAAGCAGTCCTTATCACAGCAGAAAGCTTCCTGACCTCCCCTCTCCTCCTCCTTTCTCAAGAAGACAGCTGCTTCCCTTATGCAGCCATCCTTTGGGGCATAGATGCCCACGGGTATTAGGTGCAAGTCGGAAGCAAAACCACGCATGCCACATATACAGGATTTAGGAAAAGCTAAGGCACAGTACAGCACTGCTGGCCATCTACTCAAAAGAGCAGCAAGTGCTTCTGCTTGTGACTTGCAGAGAGGTATCGTGGGCACCACATCCCCCTCACATCTGCTTTGCCATCCCTTGGCCCCCAGCATCAGCGCGATGGCTGGGGCTGCCAAGCCTGGCTTGCTCTGCAAGCAGCAAGTTGCCTTCCAGCGTTGCCAAAATCATCGTCCTTCTCTGGGTTTTGTTTATAATCTGCTTTTGGGGTACAGGTGTAAGGGCAAGGAGACCTGTCACATGTAAACAGACAAGCCAGCAGGGCTGTCTGCCTTGAACAGCTACGCCGCCGGGCGCGGCAAAGGATTCTGCAGCGTGTCCTGCAGTAAGTAAGGTGTTTAAAATCTCATTTGAGACCTGTCAGCTTCCCGAGCCCACCGAAGGGAGATAACCAACAGTGCACACTTCAAAGCGACGTTCTAAGGACTGAAAAGACATTCTCTTGGGGCTTTGAAAATGCACATAAATCACGGGTGTTAACACTGAGACCTCCTTTATTCGAAATCACGGCCGCTTGCAACGCAACCTTGACCTCCCCTCGCTGCTACGAGCCGCGGCGCTGCGCGGACATGGCTGCCCGGCTGCCCTCCTCGGGAAGCCCCAAACCAGGATGCCAAACCCTGTGCATGGCCATGCCAATGAGGGGAAAGGCCAAGGCTTCACACCCACACCCACCACCGTGTCCTTACCCAACACTGAGACCGTCTTTGGGGATGAAGGAAAACAAGGCTGGATCTCAGGGAAGTGCAACGAATGGCAGGGTTGGGATGAACCTTGGCAGCTGAGCACTACGGAGGCAGCAGGGGAGATTTCTGCCAGGGTGGTAGCATCCTACCCGCAGACAAGGTCACAGTTCAGGAGAAATGGCTGTATTTTCCACATCCTATTTTTGTGGAGATTATATATATTCATCGGGGGAAAAAAACCCTCCACCAAACACCCCACACTGAAGGAGTGTTGAAGTTGCAAAGCCCAGCACAGGAGTCACAGCCTTGCCAAGCCCCGACAGCCTGCTGTCCTGTCCGGGTTTCCGCAGGATCCACGCCTCCTTTGGGAAATGGCAATGGGCTTAGGATTTCCTTTCTAGCCTGCCTCGGGCTGCCTGAAAAAACCCCACAGATCTTCCACACTTCCCCCGTGAAACTCCCCTAGTACCACTGATATTACAGCACCCACCTCCCCCAGGTCTGTGGGGAAGATTCATCTTCCCCCGGCAGAGGGAGGTGCAGTGGGACCAGGGTAAGTACCTACAAAAGCACCCTCGGGTGCTGGGATTTGAGACACCTGGGCCAGGAAGTTTTGGAGTATTTGTTGATTTTGCCATGCTTTGCACAGACAGAGCTCAGCTCCAAGCACAGAGAGGGGTGTCCAGCACTTGCCATTCTAGAAACACTCTGGGAATGAAGGCAATATCCAGAATATCTGCACAGAACACATGAAGCATCCTTTGGGGGGAAGAAGAGCAGGCAATCACATCCCACTTTGGCAAAGGGGTTGAGATACTGTTGCATGAGCACTCATGTCGCTGGTGTTTCCTGATGCCTCGGCGCTCGGCTGCAACGCCAACAGAGGTTTTTCTCTGCAGTATCACTAGTACCAAGCTCCAATGTACCCATGCCCGCAGCTGGGGGGAAGACAGGGGACAGGACACAATGACAGTGGGGCTAAGCGTAGCGGTGTGGGTGCTCAGAGTGTGCCCTGGGCCAGCCAGAGGCAAGATGGGTGCCTCTTTGCTGTAGCCTGGCTGGCACTGCCTCGCTCAGCCTCATCCCCTCAGCACCTTCCGGCCTCTCCAGTTATTCTGACAGCGGTCAAATGACTTCTGCACCGACCAGTGCGTACGATGGGAGTGTACCATGCGTAACACAGGCCCCATCAGAGAGGCTTTTGGCACCCAAAGAAAACACCACTCCAGAGACAAGCAACAGCGGCTGGGCATTATTTAGAGGCCAACGTTGCCTTTGTCCATGCAAACGCTTCCACCCACTGCTGTTTATGGGCTCCATGCTACCTGACCACCTCTACGAGATCATCCCGGGCTCACAGCCAAAGCCCACCCTGTATCCATGGATTTCTTCCCCTTTGTGGCACAGCAGACACAGATGCAAAGCGAGGGCTCCTTGTAAGCGCACATCCGCCCGCGCAGCTCACACGTGCCTTGCGAGACACACGGATAATCACTTGGGACACGCTGGGAAGAGTAATGGGAACCGAACCGCCAATCCATCTGTCCTCAGGGCTGCAGATACAAACGGTAAGGCTTCGTAAGGCTTTCCCATGGTGGCTGGGCCAATCCACCCGCGTTTGGGCAGCCCAGCACCCCACGTTTGGGTGACTTCTGTGAAACTCGGTGCAAGGGGGTACCGACTAGCAGAGCGTGGAAAGGCTTTGCTGGGCGGACTTGAGCAGAAGGCTTCACCCCGGGGTCGGTTTTGGGACGAGCCTAAGGAGGGAGGCAGGACGGCGATGCGCGCTCTAGCAGACAACGGATCCCTAGGTGGGATTCCCCCCTCACCCCCCCAGTCCCCCCCCCCTCCTAACTTGCCAGAAGGCGTCAAGCCGAATGTCTGCGGCAGATTCCCTCCCGGGGGGACACGGACACACACACACACACGCACAGACACACGCACACACACACACACACGCACGACACGGGCGGCCGAGCCCTGACGCCCCTTTCCCCCTCCCCGGAGCGGGGCGCGAGGCGCGGGGCGGCGCGCGCGGCGGGGCCGAGGGTGGGGGGGGAAGGGCGGGGGTGGGGGGCGGCGCGCGGGGCGGGCGCGGGGCGGCGCGCGCGGGGTGCGCGGGCGGGCGCGGATCGCGGCGGCGGCGGCGGCGGCGATGGCTTTCGAGGCGCTGGCGGAGGCGGCGGAGCGGTGGTGCGCCCGCACGCCCTTCCAGCTCATCGCCGCCGAGGAGACGGAGCGGCGCATGGACTTCTACGCCGAGCCCGGCGTCTCCTTCTACGTGCTCTGCCCGGAGGCCGCCTGCGGCGACAATTTCGTGAGTGCCCCGGGAGGGGACCGGAGGTGGAGGGGGAATGGGGGGGGGGGGGGGGGGGGGGGAGGCGGTCACGGGCGCGCGTGGGGAGCTGTGCGTGTGCGTGTACCCCCTGCACCGCTTCGGGACGTCCCCCTCCGCCCTCCGTGCAGGTCCCCGGTGCTTGGGGGAGCGCCCGAAGCGGGGAGCGCTGGGGTTGGGGGTTGCGGAGGACGCGGCCGTGCCCCGGAGAGGGGGAGGGATGCTGGGATGGAGGGAGGCGATGCCGGGGGCTGCGGGGGCTCCCGGCGTGCGGGCCGGGGGTGGCGGGGACAGGGCGGGGGGCCAGTGGGGGGGATCCTCCCCGTCGCGCACCACAATCTGCAAAATGGAGTCCGCCGCCGGTGGGGGGCGGCCCCGCGGGCAGGGCTGTGGGCAGGGACCCCCGCCCGCCTCCCCCATCACCCTGGCCCGGGGAGGCTGCGGACTCCGGGAGGGGGGGTTAGGAGGGGTGCGAGCTCTTCCTCCCCACTCCCCCCCCTTCCCCTTCCGCTCCTCCAGCGCCCCGCGGGGGCTGCAGCTGCTGCTCTCCCCGCGGCCCCTCCATTCTCCCGGGGTGCCGGGGCACGGCGTAGGGACGGGCGGACTCGCAGGGCTGTCACGGCAAATGGAGAATGGGCAGGAATAAAATGGAGTCAGGATGACAGGAGGGCCGCGCCCCCCCCCCCCTCCTCCCCCCACTACCCGCCCGCTTCCACCCCCATCCCCTCCCCGCCGGGGCTGGGGGTTACCCGGGCAGGTGCCACCCGTCCCCTCCCCTCGCAGAGTTCTGTGGCAAGTTTGTGCAGAAATGGCACCGGAGAAACAACCCGTGGCTTCGGGATGGGGGTGTGTATGTGCTGGGGGGGGGGTGGTTGGAGGTGGGTTGTTCCCCTCCCCCTCAGCCCTCCCTGCCGATGGTGAGCAGAAGTGCAAGAAGTTGCCGACCAGCAGCACCTCGCCGCCGGGTTTGTAACCTGCAGAGCTCCGGGCAGCTGCGATGCGAGGCTTTTCTTTTTTGCCTTTTTAATAAATAGCTGGTAGCGCAGACCATTATTGCAGGAATGCTCTAGGTCCTTCCCTTCCCGGAGCAGCTTTCATCCCCCAACCTGCCTGACAAACCTTCATTAATTCCCTTTCCACCAGGTAAGGGCGGTGTGAGCCCGTTTGACAGATGGGATCATGGAAACAAAGAGCAGTGAAGTCACTTCTCCGAGGCCACAAATCTCAGCCAGCAGGACGTTTATTTGTCGTGTTGGGCAGATGGTCCTGCTGTATTATGAAAGAAGTTGTTTGGAGTTTAGTAATGCATCTGTCCAGGGACATGCGAGACCTTCAGCCTCAGTCCTGGCCATGGGAGTGGAGCTTCTCTGAGTGGGGGCTCTCTCTGTCCAGGGTAGGATTAGCCCTGCGCACCCATCTCCTACAGCACCCATGAGCCTGTCAAACCCCGGTGCCCGTTGTCTTCTGCCCAGACAGGGCCCTGCCTGCTGGACTCTTAAGCAGGGATACATACGAAACTGATGCAGGACGAGGCTCAACCTGTGCTGGATGCTAATGATATCAGAAATTACAAAGAAACCTCACTGTTTTTCTCTCTGCGTTGTTCCTTTCTATGCTGCTCAATAATTGAGCAAACTCCTTCAAAACAAAATCTAGTTAACTTTAAAAAAAAAAAAAGCTTAAGCAGTTTCAGGCCCTATTCCCATGCTTCCAATGCTGGCCAGTTTTTGTGGGTTTGCAACCATATTTTCCCTTTTTTTTTTTTATCCTTTTGGCAAGTATTTTCATTCCAGGGTTGCTGTGGGAAGGACTCCCCGCCCAAAGCTGCCAGTAGTAAGGCTCAGCAAAAGGACCAACTCCTATCAAATGCAGAACATCAACAGTGGAAAACTATAGGCAGCATTTTCTTCTGTCTTTTTTTTTTTTTGCATAATTAGTTGAGGCACTTTTTGTAGCAATAATACTTTTAAGACAGGCCGATAGGTGTCATTCTTAATTCTTTCCCTGTCAATGGTGTCTCTTTAATGTGATTAAGGACCACTAATGAGCTGATTCGCCAGCATCATGTTTTCTGCTCCTAGTGCACAGTGGGGCTTCATTTTTGCTCCTAGTTTGGCTATCTTGTTTTTTGCAGTCCTTTTCCTTTTCTTTTTTCTTTTACTTTTCTTTGTTCCAGAAGATAAGTTTCCTTTCTACGTGTAATTACAGGCTAAAGTTTAAGAAGTCTTAACACAAGCCAGGGAACTGATTCTCATTTGCACTTGAGCCTTGTTGCATGGGTCCAGTGACACAATGGAGTATGAAAGTAGGTAAATATAAATGGAATACAGGGTGGCACACTTTACAACCTTCCTGCACCCCTGTGACTCTCATAAAGGGTACCTCACATTTAATAAGCCATCTGGTGCCTGGTATTCTTGTTGTCTTTCTTTACGTCTTCATTTCGTAATAATGTGACTTAAAAAGCTATGTGGGAGGTGCCAGAGAAGTCCATGATAACCCACTTGTAAGGAAGAAAGGATGAGCATGATGAACTTAAAAGGGAGGAGGAGAAAAACATGGAAAGGTTGCCAAGATGTGCAGTCTGGGGGAGAATAACTCTGAATTGGGTATAAAATCAGAGATTCTGCATCACAACAACCATATAATTTTAATTTCCTGTAAAGGTATCTTTGGGCTAGGTTTTTAACATGCTAGGGATGCAGAAAGCCTATCTAGATACCTATGGGCTTTTTCAGTACCACCTGGACACTGAAGCTCTCTGAATCAGCATTTTAGTTAGCTGAGCTGCATGTAATTTGGCTTCTGAGGCTTGTGGTGTTCTCTAAAAAAATTAATTCGACTTGTGCAGCCATAGCAAATGAGGTAAGGGTTGTGATGCTCCCCCTTTAAGCCTGCCATTCATTTTGTCACTTCATTATTGCTGGTGTCCAAAGCAACTGATAAAGCAAATATGATGCCACCTTGATGCCAGATTTCCTGTAAAATCCTTTAGAACAGAGTCAGTGAGTCTGGAGTATTTTCTGCAAGTCGAATCATCCCCGTAAAGTTTTGCTGCCGTGCTCAGCAGGTGGGCTGGTTAGAAAAAGGTGGTCCAGCAAGTGATTCGTGTCATCCAGCAACACTGAATCTTCTAAAGGCGTGAGGAAAAGCAAACCCCTCCAGATGCAGCCCTATGAATTGCCTCAGCTATGTGCTGCCTGTAGATGCTGAACTAAATAATTCAACCATGATCCTAGGTCAGCTGAGGTGGAAATTAGCGGCTGTGTGCTTTTGTAGTGACACAAAGCAACCGTGAGCAAAACTGGGCAAGCTTGGAAAACACATACTCAGATGATGAGGTTAATTTTTCTTTTTTTTTTTAATTGTGCAGCTATGGCCAAGCGCTGTGGCCCACCAGTTTGGCAGCAGCCCGCTTCTCCCTCTGCAAAGAGGTTCTCAAGCATCAGGGTTTTTCCAGGAAAAGCCTCTCCGTACGCGCAGCCTCGCTGACTGCTCCAACTTTCTAAGCAAGAGCCCAATCCTCAAGTTACGTTTGTTTTTATTTTGAGAGGCCAAAATTCCTTTTGCAGGTTCCTCTCTGGAGATGTGTGAGTCAGTGGTGAGACTCAGTTCCTGTAATGCCTCCGTGCGGAGCTGGATGTCCGCAGAGGACTGTAGATGCAGCTGGAGACATAGGTCTTACAACCCTGCTCCTTACTGTGGATAGGGATTCTTCTTGAAGGACCGTGGGGGAGGATGAAATCACGCCATTCCCAAACGAGATGTATGGCACACAAGACCTTTCATAGCGTGTTTGTTGCTGTAGCCAAAGTTTTTAATCTTCTGCAGACATGGGAATTGTTGGAAGCCTCTCTTGCTTATTGCCTTACGGTGCTATGCGGAAAAAGCCTCTTCAAAGGCTCGGCGATCGAGTTACTCGCTCAGCTTTTCCCCTCGTGCTAGATCATCTTATTCTGTGCTGCCACTGACAAATCCACACTGGAGCCTAAAACGTCGTGCGGCTTGGAGAAGAGGCTGTAAAAACATGGTAGGGCAGCGTGGGGTTAACTTTCCCTGGGGGGACAAACCAGCTATTATTTATAAAAGGGCGGGGCCTGATTTTCATTTGTCTGGAAGCTCCTGTGTATAGCTCTGGTAGTCGAAAGAAGCCTCAATTTAAACAAGAGTCAGGATGTTAGCAGTCATAATCACCTTATGCATACAAACAATTACAACAGGTTTAGCACGGGCCATGAATCGCCACGCTGCGACGTCCACTTCTTGAGTCTGACGCAAAGACTAGAAGCAACCGCACGGTTATTGCTAACCCCAAGTATTCAGAATCCATGGGCCAGACCTCCAAAACCTCGAGGCTGCTCTTAAAACTGTTGTGATTTGAAAGTGTTCATTTGATGTTTTAAAGAGGGTTCATTTGAGTTCGCTTCATGTACCTCCTGCCTTTTAAGGCGATAGAAATCACAAAGTGAAGAAGTTGTCTTTTTTTTTTCCTTTTTTCTTCTTTTTTTTTTTTTGTAAACAGAAGCTGAGATTTGGTTGAGTATTTATAGGACTGCATGGCCCATGACTCTGAGATGGCACAAAGTATCATGAGACTTGTGGTATGTGCCTTTGAGAGTTGGCAAGACACTAAAGAACCTATTTTTATTGCCACGCTGGTTAAGAGATGACTCTGGTTATATGGAAAGAGCAGAACCTATCAGTAAGGCAGGGCTCTCTTCAAAAGAGAAAACATTTCTCTGTGTTTATGCTTGTAAAATGCAACAAGCAGTTGAGAAAATGTAGGTTAAGTGAGGTTCATAGCAAGACGAGGCTGTTCTAATCATAAAGGTGCAGCTGAGATGGTGTTAAGTAGTGTTTTCTTTTGATGACTCTACAGCTGCACCCCTGACAGGTATTCACCGCTGAGCGGGAAGGTGACACGCGGGCCTTGTGTTAGGGGTTGAGACATCTGTTGGTCTGACTCTTCCCCTAAACGTTAGTTAAGGTTTAGAGAGACCCTCCTCTTCCCTTGTTTAAGCATAACCTCCTGTTTATAGCACCATAAAAAGCTGTGCAGCCCTCTTGGGGAACAGGGCTGCTGTGCAAAAATAGAGGCAGAAGAGTCTCAAAACAGTTTTGCTGTATTGCACTTCCCTGTGCAGCAGACAGTCCCATGCTCAACGTCCTAGAAAGGGAAATCTTTAAAAGCATACACATTAGCTCCGGTTTCGTGCTGCCCTTGCATGCAAGAGGTGTTGGCACCCGAGTGCTTCCACCATTGCTCACCAGCTCTGTGTCAAACAACCTCATAGCAGCGGAATGCACCTCAGTTTTGGGAGAGGCTTCACACAGCCAGGCTGGGGAACCAGCTTTTCCAAAGCAAGAGCAAGAATCTCAAATGGATTTCAGAGTACTGGCCCAGGAAGAAAAGATTTGGGTCTGGGAGGAGTAGACCTCAAAATGGGGAGGGAGGCATGGAGTGCCTGGATGTTGTGAATGCCCAAATGTCTCTCCTAGGCTCTGTCTAACCTGCGGCTACATTTTGCATCTTCTCTTCTGCATCGTCAAGAGAATTACACGTCAAGTTCCACCTCCAGGGTCTCAGCACACTTGCACTAACGCCAGGAAGGCAAAGAGATGCTCTAGCTCTTCCTGAGGGCTTCGTTGCAGCAGATGATGCAGAAGAAGAGAAAACCCAACATGACTGTTCCAGGTCTGAGCAGGGCTGATGTCAGATGAAAGCACCTTCGCTTTTAAAATGCGCGTGCGCAAGGCGTGCGTACCCTTCATTGCTGGTGCTGTCATGAGGCATTTTCCTCTTCTGGATCGATTTCTCTGCTTTCTGATGCACCTTAAGATGAAGGTTCCTCCTCAGAAGCATGGCTTCTGAAACAGCCTACAGTGCCGGTCCCCAGTGCAGGCCTGAGCTGCGGGAGGCCCACCACGCTTCTGCAGACGTTTACAGCATGTCACCTTATTAAAATCACGTGGAAAGGCCGTTGTGAATTCCTGCTAATGCCTTTTCTTTCTTGTGTTGCTGTTGGCTTTCAGCACGTGTGGAGCGAAAGTGAGGACTGCTTACCTTTTCTGCAGCTTGCACAGGATTACATCTCATCCTGTGGGAAAAAGACACTCCATGAAATATTGGAAAAAGTCTTCAAATCCTTCAGACCCGTAAGTAGTGCCTCTTTTTTCTTTTTTCCTCTTTTTTTTTTTTTTAAATTTTAAACTTCTAAACATTGACAGTTGCCCATGACTTTTAAAAGGATAGCACTGGATGGAGCATAGTGGTTTTTCTTCTAGGGGAGGACTTACACCTCCAGTCAGTTGCTTGGGCGCAGGGGTGTTAGCAAATTAACTACTGTCAGGCAATTGGAAATTGTTTCTTGGAAGCCAGCTGCTTGTTTTTTTCTCTTGTATTTCCATCTCTGGATTTGGGAGGATGACATTCCCGTGCAGGGTGGGAGGCCAACTGGGGTGGCAGCCGGTGGTGGCAGTGGCTCCCTGGCTGCGCAAGGGCTCGCGTCCTGCTGATGCGGCGCTGACTCTGAGGAACTGGATGCGAGTCAGCGCCGCGGGACTTTGTGGCAGAGTTGTTTCCTGGCTCTGGGTTTGGGGAGTTTTGCAAGGATCTGAGTAGCAAGAGTAAACCCTTGGGAAACTGGAAGCACGGTCTCTCCTCAGAGTGGTTTGTTTTATTTTAGGCTTGGTTTTTTTTTCCCCTCACAAGTGGTCCAGATTTTGCTGGTTGCCACTTGGAATTTGCAAACGTCAGTTTGGGCACTGCTTGAGAAGAAGTTGGAGCAGAAGCCGAGTTTTGTGGGGAAAGGGCTTGTATTTTCCTGTTTTGCTGCTTCTCAGCTTTCTCTATCCTTGTTTAACACTAAGATTTGGGTCAAAGCCTGGGTTTCATCAGCGTGAGGTGACTTGGGCTGGCCGTTGTCCTTCATTTTTGCCAAATCCTCCTTTTGAGTGCCTGTGGCTGGGTAAGGGGCTGGTGCAAAGCAGAGCAGAGATTCACTGCCAGACCCATGCTCCTTTAATGTCCACGGGAAAGCTGACTGATGGACATTTTTATACTGATCTCAAAATGTAGACCTTTCTTCCCCCCTCCCCCTCTTTTTCTGGCTGAATAACTGAGAAGACCGAACATGTATCCCAAGTATTTAGAGCGAAAGGGAGGAGCTGGAGCACTGATATGAAAACAACTGGCCCTCCTCCCTGTGTTACACCCTTGCGTTGCCTTACCACGGACCACCACAGCTGGTCGACATAAAAGAGCATCGTTTTAAAGAATCCTTTGAGAGACTGGAAATAAATAGAACAGATGCACACTTTTCTTAGAAAGGGCTGGAAATCTGATCCATCAGTACAGCTGCTTGTAATTGTGAAAACATACAAAAATATAAATATGTGTCCCAGAACAGTATTCGGCTCTTGGATCTTCATAGCTGTTTTCTCCTGCTCAGAAAAGCTGTGTCTGAGGAGAAACTTCCATTGGTTTAACCGAAGAGGACTTCAGAAAGGCTTAATTAAATTGGTACAGATCACTTATTTCATTTAAGCCACATTTATTTCAGCCTAGCTTAAGTTGTTGAGAAATTGGCTTTAGTCAAGCCAAGTTAAGCTACTCTTCAGAGTAAAAAGGTTCAAAGTAGGGGGAACCATTGTGCTCATTTAGTCTGGGCCCTTCGTTAACGCATCACATTTCACCCCATGATTCCTACCACCGACCACATAAACTGTGGAATGTACCTTTTCCAAGGGCACCCAATCTTGATGTACAGGATACCACACTACTGAGCACTTTTTCTTCTCATCATTAGTTATGCTCCCATGAAAAACTTCTATTCACAATCTGCATTTTTCTAGATTTGCTTCCCAACTGTTGAATTCCATTATGCTGTTGTATGCTCAGGACCAGTGTCCCCAGGTACCTCTGTATTTTCTCCTGGATTTACCATGAAGATTAAGCTTCTCAGATTCTCCTTTGACCTAGTATTGAGTGACTTGCATCAGCATAACAAACCCGGTTTTATCATTCAAGGTATGGCTGTGTGTGGACAAGTCTAATAAGGAGTGTATTGACATTCCCCCTTTACTATAATTATTAAAAATAACACACATGTGGTAGGATAGATTTTTAAAAGTGAAGGGTGTTGTGATAGATGTATGGAAACAGTTATTTTACACCCTCAGGCCTTTGCCAGAGCAAAACTGCTTTTCATCAGTACAGGGAAATTAGTTCCTTGGCATTACTTTGCTCTGTCCTGCATCCTCTTTTGCTAATGAAACCGCCTTGCCGCGAGTGTGGAGGTAACGGGGCATTTGCCAGGCATTTCTTCTCTACTCTCCCAGCCAAGTGGTCTGACAAATTTCAGTTTGAAAAATGGCACTTTAGGGAAAAATGGTGCTGAAGGTCAGACCGGGCTCTTCTGAAGTGTCTGATGGGCCTGGCTACTCAGTCTGAGACACTGAGGATGGGCTAGAGGCCAGACCTTCTGAAAGTCTTTTCCATTTTGGTGCTTCTAGATGGACATCTGAGATAATTAGACACTTTGAAAGTCTTTGTTGGGGTCCTTTGAAGAGGATTATTTAGTAGGAGGTAGCGGTAGTACATCTGCAGCTCTCCGTGTCCTTGTGCATGGGCCAAGCACCCACCCTTCCTTAACTGAAGGCTCCCAGACTTCACAACTCATCTCAGCCCTGCTCCATGGAACATTTGTGATAACAGCTCAAACTGTGTCTCTGAAAGCTTACCCTGGGACTGTGGCCTGGGAAAGGACTGTCTCCTCATGCTGCTGGGCCCCACATTTTGGAGGTGGTGAGAGTAGGGATGCCCAGTGCTTAGCATCCCTTTCAATGACAGATTGCCTGCCACTCGCCGCTCTTCCCTGGATGCAGAGGGCAGTGAGGGCAGTTGAGGGGCTGCTCTCTCCCTTTTGTTTTATGGGCATAAGCACACTGCCAAGGCAGGATATTTATTTAGATGAGGCTTTTTAAAAATGTTGATTAACCTGCAACAGCTAAACCATGCCTCTAAATCCTGCTGTAAGCAAGGTCAAGCTGTTCCCTTGCTGCAGGTGGTGGGAACCATGGTATCTCTACCCACTTCTGCCTTCCGGGGTCAGTTTCCACAAAACTCTGGGATTTGCCTTATTATCCACTTACTCATGGAGCATCCACAACTACCAGACACCGTGCAGGTACTTGGAGTGGCACTGGGCTGAAATACCACTATTTCTCTCAGAGCATCCCAGCTTCTCCAATGCTTTTGTCTCTCAGGTGCTAGAGGTGTCCAGGCTGGTGTTCATAAACACATCTGCCTGGAGACTAAGCCCTTTGCACTGGCATTCAACAGTACCACATTAGCTCTGGTGTAGAATTGCGTGGACTGCTACAGCTCGGTCTTTTTCTTGGTTTAATTTCATGCTTGTACACCAGCTTTTGGTAGGAGGCCATGTCACTCTGCTTTCATGACTGAAAAACTACTAGGTTATTTGTGTAAAATCAGGGCACTTTGAAAGAGTTAGCAAAGAAAGGCAGATAAAAAAAAACCCAAAAACATGCCTGAGGGACATCACACCAACTGGCAGAGTTTGCAGAGAGCCAAAACATGAGCTTTACAGCTCAGCAGCAAATTCCAGGCCTCCCGCACTGAGCTCACCTCCAGCCTAAAAACCCTACAACTGAGCTGGGCAGTCTGCGGTGTAGAAGCCATTTATCTCATAGTCATCGAACTCATACATGTTCCAGTGACCTTTCCTTTACTTCCAGATGGGTAGTTTGGCCAGCAGGAATAAATAGATGTGTTTCAGGCTGTGCTGTGCTGTTTGTCCTTCCTCCTCCCTCAACACTCTCCTGTCCTCCTTCTCTCCACGTGTACCCACCTGGGAGTTTTGTTCCCTTTGGCTGTTTGGCTGATGGATCAATCTCTCTCTTTCTACACCCCTTTCCTGCTCTACCTCTTTCCTCCTTGTTTTTTTGCTCTCTGTTACAGCCCTCTCAAGTCTGCCATGTGGCTGATACTTTGGTGTCTGAAGTAGATGTGGGCTAGAAGCAGAAACCAGTGTGTTTGAAAGAAGGCAGCGTGGGTTAACTCAGGCCACCTTCAGCGTCTTATTTTGTCCTCATCTTTTATACGCCCTCCTCCTGCTTTGACCCAGTGTTTGGAAGAGCGACCTGCACTTTGAACCCTGATCATCCCTCGTTGGGGGTCAAGGTGTGGGCTGATTGTCACTGAAGTCCAGAGAGCGCTAAGGGGTTAACAGCAGTGAGTCCTGTGGGAAACAACGAGATGTGACCCCTGAAAGCAGGACCTGCATGGCTGAGGTCCTTGGTGCCTTGGAAGATCATAAAGTGCCTGTGAGAGAACAAAACTATGCCTCTCTTGGAAGAATATCTCATTCTGTCCCATCCCCACCCATCTTACACTCCCTAAAACCCCTAACACCTGCTGAATTACTCTTGATTTACAGTGTGCTGGAGAGAGGAGAGCTGAATGTCCCGAAGGGGAAGGGAGGGGGGATGTGTGAAAAGCAGGATGTGCTCCCTGCCTTTGGGATCATGTGGCTCTCTGCAGTTCTCGTGGTGCACATTGTGTTTTCCATGCTGATTTTGCACAGGAAAGGCATACAGTGCCCCATAAAATGAAGATGCATGTGGCTCATTTCCCTGCAAATCGAGGAGGAATTATAACCAGAGCTGGGCAAAAAAAAAAAAACCCAACTGTGATCAAAGCTCATTCTGCTGGGTGATATAAATGGAGCAGTACAACACTCACATGTAATTTGAATCCGCCAAATCAGTTTAGCAACAATATTACCGGTGGGTAAGAAAGTCTGGAGGTCTTGCTTTTGCATTTAAAAAACCTGAGTATTTTCATTTCAGCTTCAATGTGAAACAAAACTCCCGCGTCCTGAAAATGAACCAAGTAGTTTCACGTTCAGTTAAGCATTTGATTTGAAAACAATTGTATGTATAGGAATTATTTATTCTTTGTTCTGCTCAGAAAACAAGAACGTTTTCAGCTAGTATTTTTAAAATGCAAAGTTGGCATTCCATTTCTCTGCTGAAGAAACCCCGCTACTAAATAAAACCCCTGGGTTTCTCCCAGTGCCAGTGAGGAACACAAGCTTCACCAGACCTGGGGGCTAGCCCTGCACACTGCATTTGTATCCACTGAATAACTCTGAACGTTGATCGCAGACTGAATTAGTTTAGGTGCCTAAAAATCTGCCTCGTCACAGCCTTCTCATTTTCATGCTACCACCTAGCGAGTGACACCCTCCTCCTGATTTTTCTGGGCTTCGCCTCTTTCAAGAGCTAACAGCTGCGTCATGCTCCAAACAGGGCGTTAGATGCATCTGTGCTGCTCTTCCAGCTCTGGCAAGCTCAATACACGGCATTCCCTATAATACCTGGCATATGATCTTGCTTTGTGGCTATTAATGGTTGCTACTGCAGGATTCTAATACCAGATTTCCACAACAGATGCATTATTTTGACTATTGTTTATCTGCCTTCCTGACTTCTGTTGGCTTGGCAACGTTTTGGAGGAGAGGGGGAAAGTTCAAACATCGCTGTTTGCTCCTTTTCCTGTGGCAGACAAGTGCCACTGCAGCAAGTGGAGGCATCCAAACATTGTCCAAGGAAAATGGGCTGGCAGTTCTTCACTAACCCAAATCCAACAGGCAGAAACTTAGAAGGACTCAGGTGATTTCGAGTGGGCTTCACCCAGCATGCAAGGCTTTTTTAGGTGGGATGGACTGAAGGGTTCAAGGGAAGAACTTGGTGCCATGGGATTTTTAGGGGCTCCTTGCCTTCCAGATGCTAGCCAGTTCTGCATGAGGATGCTCTCTTATATAGTTTTTGTTGGGCTGCCAAACATGATCTTAAACTGAGATAACTACTGCTGCGGTATTGTCATGGTTCTTTCTGAAGTTAAAGCACTGCCAAGTCTAAACACTCAACAGTTCCTGATAGGACCTCAGGGAAGAACACAAAGCTTTTAGCAAGTGCTTTGCTTTGGTTTTATTTATCTTCCAGTCTCTGAGCACTTAATTTGGTGTAAGTATGCATTTTCAAACCTTTCTCTGTCACAGAAGGGAGAGAAAAAGAGTCGAGATCATTACACAATGCTGTTACTCCAGGGTTTGAGGTTTTCAAGAGGCGGTGCCTAGATACTGTGAGAAGATTTGCGGCCAAGCTGCACAAGTGGGTAATTCACTATTGCACGGTATTTTCTCTTCTTTGTAGTTACTTGGGCTTCCAGATGTTGATGATGATGCATTTGAAGAATATAACGCAGATGTGGAAGAAGAGGAACCAGAAGCCGATCACCAACAGATGGGTGTCAGTCAGCAGTGATGTTCTGAGAAGCTAAAAAAATTCGGAAGCCTTTGGTACCAGGGTCAGGTGGTCCCACGTTAGCCTGTTCAAATTAGCACATCACATGGGGATATCTGGCTCCCAGGATAAAAGTTTTACAAAACAGTTTAAAAAAACCCACATAATTGATGATGATGATGATAATAATAATAATAATCTGTGATGAGCTTTGCTAAGAAGTGACCTGAATTTTGCTCCTGCTTCAGTGGGTTTTCTATGGAGTTGTCTTGGTAGCATTCTGCCATTATCAGTCTAGAAGTAGTTTTGTTGCTGACTTGTCTCTTCGATTCGTGTTCGAGTTTAGCGTTCGCTGACATGAATGTAGAGCACCAGGAATGTAGGAAGCATGTGGTGAGAGTGCCGAGTCCTCGCCGGTGACCCTTCCGAGTTAACCAGAGCAGAGAGCGAACACTACCTGCCCTTTGCTTTTTAGTTCAGCAGATATGGGTTTGGTTTTTTTTTTTAGACAAAGTACCAAACTTGGAGAGATTTCTCCTGAAAAAACACTAGTTTAATAGTGGTCGGTACTGCAGAAGTGCACATGAAGGCTTAACAAAGATAATGGGAAGCGGGAAATCCAGGGGGGGTATCGGTGTCAGAGGTATTAATGTCGTTTTATTGACACCTGAGTTTACAAGTGCTGGCTTGATAACTGGGAGTAATTAGTATCAGCAGTACTACAGGTTATAACCAACCCTGGTAATCTGACACCATTTGATCCAAAGCCAAATGCTGCTTTCATACAGATCAGTTAAAAAATAGCCATTGCCTATCCCACTTCTGCGTGGCAGCCAACTTTAAGCGTCGCTGTTTTTAATACACTGCTAAATTACTATTACTCAAACCTCATGGTATCATGAATTGAAGTGCAACTTAACTTTGAAGCCATAAGGGTATAAACCAGCACCTGGCTTTTACAATTATGCTGGACCTGTTCCTCTCCCTGGACCTTTGAGCCTAGTCTGGGCATTTACATCCCATCAGAGGGGACCTAAATACTGTTACTTTGGCTGATAAAAAAACTAGTGAGGTTTTAACTTAGCTGGGGACTTGGGTCTCCATAAGGGTTTGGCGGGGTCTTAGTATAAAGGAGAAGACCCCGTGTATTTTATAACTATTTGGTGTAGATTTAAGTGGCTTGGGTGAGTACCAGACTGCGAAGATGCAGGGTCTCTTTATTTACTTGCCTTTTGTACTGAAAATGTAAGAAGCAAAGGGGATTCTGCTGTAATAACAACTGTTTTCCCCAATTGAGCAAAGTGTTTCTAAATTTACTCCTTTTTTTTTTCCTAATTTTTTAAAAATCATGAAGTGAAGGTCACATGCTTCAAAAGCCCTTTTATACAAAACAAGCTTTATAAAAACAAAAAGCAAGCGAAGAGAAAACGCTTGGACAACTCCTAGAAACAGCTGGCACCATTTTGAAAGCCCTGTTGATAGCAATGTCTCATTTTCAATAGATTTTTTTTTTACAGGTGAGTTTTGTTTGATTTTTGTTTGTTGGTTTGTTTTTATTCTTTTGCAAGGTTACTTAAGAGAGCAAGTTTTCTTGGTGGTTTACAGTTCTGATGATGGCTCAAGAGATGCATAGCACTTGATTTTTCCAATCTGGGGCAAAGTCCTTCCGTAACTGGGACGGTGTGTGGTACCTGAGTATGCACAGATGTGTCTGCAACACTGTAAAAGTTAAAAGAATATCGAAGAAAAAAAAAAAAAAAGAAGAAGAAACAGAGCTTAATGCAACTTTGTACATTATTTCGGCATGCAGGCATAAACATGGTAGTCGCAGCACATTTTCTATGGACTAGTGACGTGAGAACCGTGGCAGTTCATTGTATAACACTGTACAGCAGCAATAGGCTTTTTGCTTACTAAAATAAAGTGTAAGACCAGTGGTTTCCATCCCTGCTCCAAGTCCCTCAGTTTTTCTTTCCCGTCCTGCTAAAACAGATGCCATAACCTTAAACAGAGCCTTGATTCCAGAGAACCTTTCTCTTCATAGGGCCAGGTGCTTTGGCCGCAGCTCATACAAGTAGATCCTTTGGGGCTGACTTTCTTCTGCTCTAACATAAAGCAAGGTGCAATTTGCAGTAGTGCAGGCTGGAGGCAAAGTCCTGCCAATGAGGTTTGCTGGCCTCTTGCACCTCTTTTGCTTAGGTGCAGGTGTCTGGCACATGCACGCACACCCACACGCACACCCGGGCACGGCTGCATTGCGGGCTGAGCTGTAGGGCCAGTCTGGCTGGGAAATAACCCCCTGCCTTTTTTAGGGACAGGCGGTTTTCCAGCCGGATTGGCCCCACCATCTGCTCCAACCCGTGGCTGCACAGACCAGCACGGGCACAGTGGAGGGGAGCGTGCAGGGGTGGACACAGGTGGTAGCTGAGGACCCACAGCCAAAGGCTCCTTGCACGGAGTTAGGGGCCCAAGGCAGAGGTGTGGGTGCAAGCTGAACAAGCACAAGCTCCTTGAAGGGTTGACTCCCATAGGCCTGGTTGGAGAATGGAGCTCTGGGTGGCAGCGGGATAGGCAGGAATTCGTGAAACGAGGAAAGTCTGTAAGATCCAGTGCTTGTAATTGCATGCAGGAGGTTGTAATGTGTACTGAACTCTGATGCCTTCCCTGCATATTGCTGAATTGGTAATGACTGTGAGCATGGTTACAAGCAAACATAAAGCTGTAAGTTATGTAGATACGTTTTCCGTAATCACTAACTCAATTCTTTTTTGGGATGCCGCATGGGTGACCTCCATACCAGACTACAAGTGCTGAACAGCCTGGGGGTGGGTGGCTTTCTGCAGCTCCCAACCCTTGCAAAACTCCCATGGAAGCCAGCGAGATGTTGTTCCGAGTGGGAGCTGCAGGACCAGGCGCTCCAGGGAATGCATGAGGCTTGGTCCTGCAGAGAGCTGATCGCTCTTGTCCCCTCTCACTTTGCTGGTGGCCAGATGTCTTGAGCCCTGCTGCTGGACTGAAGCACAACCAGGCAGCACTGAGAATAAACTGGAATTTTATACATAGAAAAATTAATTTACACATGTATTAAATGTGAATGAGCATTGCTTACTTTGACCCAATACATTTCTGTATTACCATGTTACTTGTTCCATAGCTACCAAATGATGTGAGAGATGTGGAACTGGTTTAGTTGTATTACTAAGTATGTTTATATTTTATTTGTGTTTTATTTTTCCCCTTACCACATATTGAGCTTAGTAGCCATTCAATAATTAACCAGGGGTAACGTGACCCAGCGGCTCGGCTGCCAGACTGAGACAAAAGATTTGCAAACACATGCAGAAATGCTTACAGAGCCTGGGGATGTGGTGAGAAAATGTGGGTTCAGAGTTCTGCCACTGCCTCACTCTGCGCTTCAGGTGGATCTCAGCAGCTGGAAATTCAAGGCAGACCTCCAGTTATGATCTAGGCCTCCATGAAGATCAGTAGAAGCCGGGAAGTTCCTTCAGAAGCCCCACCTTAAGCCTTTTGTAAATGGGGCTATTAGTATTTGCCCATTGGTGTATAAAGCGCTTTTAGCTCTGTGGATAAGGAGAAGTATGTGTTACTGTTGCCTATTCTCAAGCAACCTTCTGTGAAAGGACACAGAAGAGGCTCCCTTCTCCTCGCTCTCCTCATGATGTAGGTGTTTCGTGTTCTGGCTGAGTATAAATATATCCAGTGCAGAGCCTCTTGCAGAACTGGTGTTTCTGAATACAAGCTGCCTGACTGGGATGAGAAATACACTGGATGCCAGAGGGAAGAGCAGGTTTCAGGAACGCAACAACTGGTTTGGGCAGCAGGGGTGAGGGTGGGAAAGGCCCCTTTCACGAGAGATGCTGGGATTTCTGGGAGAGCTCAAGACATCCTGCCATGTGTCTGCTTATTGAGGCAGTTTGTGCCTGCAGTGAATAGAAAAGCCGCTCTGGACATTACTGTGGCCTTGAGCTCGGTCGTGTTTCTCAGTGTCCTGCCCAAGGAGTGCGCTGAGATGGTTGATAGAGGAAGGGATGGATAAAAGGCAAAGTAAAAGAAGCCTTCTCCTCTCTTCCTCAGCATTATTATTTTTGATACTGTGTGAGTAGGTAGGAGCAGCAGTCAGGGAGCACAAAGCTGCTTTATTACATGCGCAGTAAAATCTCTTAAAAAGACTTGCTCATGACAGAAGAAGTTGGCAACCTGTTTCCTCTCAAAAACTGGGGCAATAGCACACCCCTGAGCATGATGACCTGAACCTTACCAGGCTCCTCCAGCTCCACCTCCCTTCCTGGGTGGTTTTCCGGGCAGTTTCCCTCTGCACGTCGCAAGCTTGTAAGGGGGCCGCTTTCCATGGGAACAGCCAGGGCTATTTTTCACACATCAGTGAGCTGCATGCTAGCTGCTGTGGTTTGGTGCCGTGTCCCGGGCAAGGTGTGATGTGGGAGGTGGTGGCTGGGGGCAACTGGGAGGCCTTTCTGCTTAGTAAGTGACTGCCCGTTCCCTCTGTGGGAGGTGTGGCATCAGACTGCTACGGCTGAAGTGACTGTTACAGTCATGTAACAGTGATGTTACACACACTGCTTTACAAAGTTGCCTTGCCAGACAGATTCCCAGCGTTTTTTAACATGTTTCCTGATCTTTCACTGGGACCCAGGGCTGAAGTCTGTGGCTGTTTCACTCACAGACAGCTTTAGCCATGGCAGGAGGCAAGGTTCATCTACCCTTACCCCGCATCCACCCATACCCTGTGGACATCCTTCCCTCGTTTCCGTCCTAACTGCTCTGTCCTCAGAAGTCCCCACTCCCAGGAGAAGGAAGCAGAGGAAGGAACACCCCTTATCTCCCACCGCTTGGGGCATCAACGAGAGCCGCAGTTTGGCAAGGTGTGTGTTACTGAGCGGCGCTTGTCCTTCTCACAGGGGGATGAGGTGGTGAGAGAGATGTGCTGTCCTCGAGGACTGTGGTACCACTGTGTCGGAAAGGGGTTATGCAAAAAAGAGCAGTCATTTTAGGTGACAAACCCACCATCTTTTCACAGGGGGAGATGCCTGGCTTAATCATCCAGCCTCTGAAAATCACGAGCCGTTGAGGCTTTCCAAGCTGGGCATCCCAAAATGAGACCTCTCTGGGTGCCAGTTGCAAGGGAGCCTGGCCCAGTCTGCGTGTCTCTCTCTTAGCACTGGGTGGTTTGTCTGGCCACAGGACATGGGAAATTGGTAAGGACCCTTCAGGGGTTCTGGCTGGATGCCCCTTACTGTAAATCACTGAGCAGAGGGAAACGGTTTGGTTTAATTGCAGCAGAACCTCCTCTCCTCCCCTGCAGCCTGAAGCCTTCCCATGACAGCCAGGCAGGGGAGACTCAAGGCAGTGGCTCTTAAACCCTGTAACAGGCTGGGCTTGAGGTGGTCCCTGCAGAGTCATCACAGAGCTGAAGGCTCAGGGACATCACTGCCAGGGCAGATACTAAAAATAAAGAGACTCCTTAAATTTGGTCTTTACTTCTGATAGGACAGACTCTGAGGGCAGACCCTGTTGCCTCAGGAGGTTATTGGACTTCTGAGACTCAGTTGCATTGTTGGTATCTGATGTCTGTGGCCGGCGTATGAAGGAAACCTCTTCACTTACCCACAATCACCCACTAAATGAGCCAAATTAGCGGTTATGGGCTGTATGTTTGGCATTTTTCTCATTGCTGGGTTGTTGAGGGGGGAGGTTTTGGGGGGGAGGGTTGGTTTTTTTTTAAGAAAGGCAATCCCAAAAGGTACATCTGCACTGTTGCAACCCCAGGTTTCTAGAGAGCCGTGTAGCACCGTGCTGTCAGTAGATCTCAGTCATAAACAAATGTATAGATTAACAAAACACCCGGTCATTTGTCTGCAGAAAACAGCTTTGAACCAGGTCCTGCTGACTACAGCAAAGCTCGCTTGTCTCATGTCAAACACATTGAACTTTGAAACTGCCTTTCTGTACCGACATGCTGTTGCTCATGTAGGCAAAGATCTGGGGTGACACTGCATGTAAAGGATGCCTGCTTTCATCTTCAAGGGTGGTGGTGGAAATGTCGGCTCTGGTTTTCAGTCATTGAGATGTTTTTGCTGTTGTTGTTGTCAAGTTTTCCTCTAGTAATGCAGGGACCAGTCAGACCCAAACACTTCAAGCAGAAATCGTGTCGCACCACGCCATGCAAAGATGTCTTCAGTGTGCTTTCCACCATTTTTCTGGCTGGAAGAAAGACCTCTGTGTCTTTGGGACTACAAAGCTGTGAAATGAGTTGCCAAAGGATGTTGCCCTTTGGTCCAGTTCTTTAAAAAAGTGTTAAGACTTCAGTGGAGCCCTGCCTTTCTCCTGATCCTCCTTCCTCTCCCACCACCTAGGCATCACATCCAGCAGTGTCCTTACACCATGAGCTTGCCATTAAAGAGCTTACCAAACTCTGATGACTGATGGAGTCTTTTCTGTGAGCAAAACCAACTGAACAGGGATTCCGAGGGGCTAAAGCATAACTGCGATGCACATGGCAAGGGGAACGAGAGGTTCGCTTTCCCTGGGCAGGATCAGCATGTGGTTGGAGAAACACGATGTTTGTGGGTGTAAGGAGGAGAAAGGGGGTTTCACCTGAGCTTTGGGCACTGCAGAGTAAGCCCTGCTCCGCAGGACAGGATGCAGAGCTGCCAGGTGGTTCAGTTCGATGTAATCTGAGGCGGTGGATTTGCTGTCAGAAGATGCAAATAGGTGGATGGGAGTATTTGTGGATGAGCCCCTATTTCACACCTCCCAGGTCCTCTTCTGTTTTGCACAGCTTAGGGAGACAGCTAATGAGGAGACATGTAATGATGCTGAAATGAAAATTGGTGGTTCTGTTCAACTCATTTATCTCTTTTCTTTAAAGACTGTGCTTCTAATTGCTGCTTTGGCATCTTCTCACCCTGATTTAGTTGGAGGAGAGCTGTCAGTCATTACCTTTTGCTGTGAGCCTCTGTCTGTGGATTGAAGATCTTCCAGCCTGTGGAAGAGCAACTGCTTTAACTTAGCACATCACCTTGTATTTTTGGAACTTCCCAGGTTGCGAGCACTCAGTAGGAGCATGCCAATCATGGACTGTGTGATGTGTCCAGAGCCATCAGCACTGTCTGTAAAGCCATTCCTGCAGTTGGTGGAGTGCCTGCCAGGATTGATTCCCTCGTGTTGGCACACGGTCCCAGCAACACAACACCTTGAGAGACCTTTGCATATAGTGGAAGTCACTATGACAGGGTCTGGGTACAGATACAGCCAGTCTTGTGGAAGAGGTGACAGTCCCAGCATGCCTTAAATTACTTGGAGCTCGCTGCCCACTCAGGTCTGCTGGATGGACTTCTTCCTGCATCAGAAGGTTAAGTGAACTTAAACAGTTTAGACGGCAGCCCTCTGCTAATACGGACTTCAGCCCAGGGATAACAAGCTTCTGAGCTCCCACAGAAGGTGGTGTCTGCAGCTGGAGGACCTCTACTGCACACATAGTTTTTACCTTGGTTTGAGTCTGTCCACGCTCCAGCTCTCCAGAGTTACATGATAACCTTCCTCCACATCAAGAAATCAAGGATATGCTAGGGCTGTGATAGGTTTTGGCTTTGTCTCAAGGAGAACAGATCCATTAGAGGTGTGCAGTTTGTGCTGGCTCCGCAGTGTCCTGCCTGATACTTTGCCTTGCACCACAGTCCTCAAGCAGAGTCAGCTGGGAAACGCAGTTACTGCTCTCAGCAGCTCCATGTGCTGTTTTAAGGAGCACATCAGATTTTATGCTTTCTTTCTACAAGTCTTCATGTCCTTCCTTCTCCATGACAAGGTTTTTGCTTCCACTGCTTGTTTAGTGAGTGATGAAATGCCATAAAAAAGCACATTTAGCTTTATTCCCAGTGCCTAGGTGGACGCATCCGTGCCTTTTGCCAAGTACTGCTGCAGCTGTGGTAGCAAAACAAGGTTTTGATACCTTTTATTAGACAAACTGCTACAGGAGGAGGCAAAATCCACAAGCTCTCAAGCTCCCAAGTGCTTTTCCACACTGAAATAAAAGCAGCAATTATATGGGGCGGTCTGACAGCAGGCCATAGCTCTCCACAGCACTCTTACCTCGCTCGTACACTTTCCTTAAGGTGTTGCTGCTGTAACGGTGCGATGGAAGAGGCAGTGTCTGAGCGAGGGTTTTATTTACAACCTCTAGTAGTGCTGCAGGGCCCAGAAGTGGGTGTTACACCCAGCTCGGGGCTCCTTGGGAGCCTGGGAAGGGCTGTAGCACGCCGTGACGTTTGAAGCCGTCAGGCTTTTGGGTTGGTAGCAGTCCCCTAGAGGTCAGCAGAGCCTAAATTTTGAAGCAGCTCGAGCCGATGGTGAGCTCCGCAGGGATGGTGTCAGCCGGCCTGGCAGCCGGCCTGCGCAGCCCTGCTTTTCCTCTCAGCTCTTGCTGGGCAAGGGAGTGAGGCTGGGGACAAAGGACTCGGCCCGTGGGGCATGAAGTCCTGTTTTGGAGATGGATGGGCTGAGAGCTTGCCACGGGGAAAGACCATGGGTAGGAGATGGGTGCAGGCGTTGTCAAAGCTGCGCGGGACAGCGGGAGCTGGGGCCTACACCCCTTGGGCGTACCCACCCCTCTTGGGACTGCAGCTGGACTGCACTGCATCAGGAGCAACATCACATCGGAGTAAGCTCCACTCCAGCCAAGCTTTGTGTGTATGCAGCCATGTTCCAGTGTTGCTGTGGTGTAGCTGCTGGTCACACCAGTTCGCTCTCAGACCTGAGCTGCCTCGCAAATGCTGTGCTGGCCTCAGCCACGCTGCAGCTGCTGACCGGAGGTCACCTGTCTGAGTGCCCAGGTCCTTGCAATCCCAACTGACCTCTCTCAGGCGCTTGTCGTACTTGTCACCCCTGCCCAGAACTGCAAGTGGAGCTGGGTTTTTCCTGGACCTTCGCAGCTTTTGGGGTAGGAAAGGCTGTTTAAGAGATCTGGACTGTGCCACATGAAGATGACTTGATGTTGACAAGTGGGTGGGAGCCAGCAACTCCGTGTCCAGTCAGCTTCCCACTGTACCAGGAGAAGGACAGTTTTGGCACAACACACCAGCACAGACATAGGCTAAAAGGTGCTGAGGAGATGGTGAATGACAAGTCCTATCCTGCATGTGCTAGCAATCCAGCAGCCAGATCCCAAACCAAGACCCTAATTCCTGCTGCCAGCCCCTGAAAACACTCACAGAATCACAGAACATTAGGAGTCGGAAGGGGCCTCAAAAGATCACCTAGTCCAGCCCCCCCTGCCAAAGCAGGATCACCTGGACTAAATCACACAGGAACGCATCCAGGCGGGTTTTGAATGTCTCCAGAGAAGGAGACTCCACAGCCTTCCTGGGCAGCCTGTTCCAGTGCTCAGGCACTCTCACAGTGAAGAAGTTTCTCCTTACACTCGCATGGAACCTCCTACACTCCAGCTTGCACTCGGCCTTGCAGCAAGCAGCCCCAGATCAGGGATCCGAAACCACTGAAACCATGGCTGCATTTGCCTCCGGGGCACTGCCAGCATGTGCATTACAAGTCTCAGTAATGAGAAAATGAGTTGCATTGAGTGGATGTGAGCTTGCACTCACCCTAATATACTGCTCCCCCTCTCTGCGGCTACAGCTGCAAGCTAAATAACTGGGAGTGTAATTGGCAAAATATGCCTCTTCCTCCCCAGATTTTCTCCTGGTCAGCACGCCCAGGACTTTTCCCCACTGTTTAGCTAGCCACCTTCCAAGCATGGCTCTCCATTTTCCTCTGCATCCATAAGGACCATACATTCAGCTCCAGCAAAGACTCATCTCTCCTTGATGAGAACTGAGGCTTGCAGAAGATATGCTGTACTGGAAATGCAGAGATTCACACAGAAAATCAGCGCCAGTGCATGGTGTTCCTTTTGGTTAACAGAAGTTAGTTAGGAAATTTTTATATTGGTTCTTCTTGAAGTATTATTATTATTATTATTGCTATTATTAATATTATTACCACTTTACTTCGTGTTTCCTGCATTTCTATTTATTTCTGCAAAACCCTTATCAGGGAAGGTTTTGACCTGCCTGTGAGTCATGTAGCAGCAATGGGGAATGGCAGCACAGAGCTGTGGGAGCAGAGTACACGAACCTGTGCCCCTCTCACATCTCAAGACAAAGGCTGCCGGTGGGTCACCCATCTATCAATGGACTTTATGGCTGTAGTGGCTAGGGCAGCCAACCACCATGCCAGTCACACCTCTCCTCCCTGTGCTGCTGGCTACAGAAAGTGTATGCCATAACCTTCATGAATTCAGCTCTGGGCTTGAGCTTTTGTGAGCCTTCTGGAGTCAGCGTAGAAGACTACAGCAAAATTATTTATGCAAAAAACCTAAATTACAAAGCACAGACCTGTGGACCCTTTTTCACCTCTGCAAAATATCTGAGCCTGAGGGCAAGACAGCTTTATGGCTGCAACAAGACATGAATTAAAGTGGGATAATGAGGTTCTTGCTGAGGCCTCTCAAACTGTACACCAGGAATTCCTTCTCTTTACCCCAGCACGTGGGCGTGTGTTTTCCCAGCTCTACAGGATAGCGGGAGGCATCTTTCTGGGAACCACCAGAAAGCTCTTGCTAAATTCTTTTAGGCTTTGTTAATGTGCAGTTTCTTGTCATCCAAAAAAGGGAGGGAGGGCACTACCTATCGCACCTATAATGTGATCACTAACAAGGGGGTTTCATCAGTGCTCCCTGATCCCTCCCAAGCACACATGAGTAGTTAATTAGATCATAGAATCATAGAATTGTAGGGGTTAGAAGGGACCTCGAGAGATCATCGGGTCCAACCCCCCTGCCAAAGCAGCTCCCTAGGACATATCACTCAGATAGGCATCCAGACGGGTCTTGAATATCTCCAGAGAAGGAGACTCCACCACCTCCCTGTCCCAGGGCTCTGGCACCCTCACTGGGAAAAAGTTCCTCCGCATGTTGGTGCGGAACATCCTGTGCTCCAACCTGCAGCCATTGTGCAAGTTGCACAGCAGTGCAGCAGCAGATCAGCAAAGAAAGACACCTACCACCAGCCCTGGGAACGGGTTTTCATGAGTCAGCACACAAAAGAACTCAAGAGGGAAACTAGGGACTTCCCATCTCTGGGATCTTCAGAAAGGTATAAGAAGTGGTGGAGATAGCATCTCCAAATTGGGGGGAGTGGTGGTGTGAGGTTTTGGAGTTAAAAAAAAAAAAGATGCCACTGTTGTTACTGTGGAAACCAAGCAATGAACAGCAGTTTGTTACTCCTCTTGCTTCACAGGGGGGATGCTGGCACAGTCAGCCCAGGAGGAACAGCAGCATTGGCCTGGGGCAAGCAGGCTGCAGCTCGAGGCAAAGGGAAAGAGCCAAGGACGAGGTGTCTGGGAGGTCACAGACCCCACCTCAAAGTGGACTGTGGTGCAGGAGCTGGTGGCATACCTGAGGCAAGGAAAGGGAATGGTAAAGAGAAGATATAAGAGGACTGAGACCAGGAAGAGGGCATCATGGCAAGGGAATGGTTGAGAAAGGGATTGCTTTGATCTCCGATGAGACTAGAGAAGGTCTTGTGACAGCTGAGCATAGCCTGGCTCGGCCAGAGCAGGCAACAGAAATGGACATGGAGATGTAGCAGTATCTGATGGAAAGACATACAGGCAAATATAGCTGTAGGAAGTGCCTCTGAGCATCAATCATGGCACCTCTTCTTCCTCCTCACCATCCCTCAGCAAGGTGCCTTGTGCCAGGCCTGTGCACAGCTCACAAACTTGTACATGTTCTCATGCTGTTAGCACTTGCACCACCAACTTTTCTTTCAGAACAATAAAAATAATGGATTTTCTTCCTAAGAATGTTTCTTTGCTCCCACTGGCCCCACAGCAGGGTTGTTTGTACAATGCAAGCCAAATCTTGCCCATACAAGAGGGAGGCATCTCTCTGTGGTGCTCCCATACAGTCCTGGCCATCAGTAACTGCTACTGCTGATTATAGCTGAGTCCTATGATGTGATATCAGCAGAGTACACAACTATTACTCACCTGTCCAGCAGCAAGCCTGCACAGGGGAAGTTGGCTGGCGCTGGCCATTCATAGCTGGACCCATGTGTTGCATGGCAGTGGTGGCCACACGCTTCTGAACGGACAGCCACATTCACAGTTATGTGCTCTTCTGTCACCTCCACTGTTCACCCCAAGAACTAGCCACAGCTTCCCTGGTGAACACCATGGTCCCTCCTAGCTAAAGTGGGTATTTCTCCATGAAGACTCCTTTGAAAGGTCCTCTGTCCCTCCTTCAGCTGCAGCAGCAGCAAGCTGCAGCCAATGCAGAGCAGGCATGTGGCTCACTGAGCTACAGCAGCCAGAAGAGCAGGTCACACATCATCAGGAGGCACTGACTGCAACCAGGAACTGCAATGATGTGCGTGGAGCTGTCTTGGCCACAGCAACATATCAGGACTTTGCAAAGGCCCTGAGAAGCATGAGAACACAGGAAGCCAAACAGGGCTTGTAGAGTTTGACCTACCAGGTGTGCAATGTGGACTCTCCTAGCTATTTTCTCCTTCATCCTACCAGTACTATATGAGAGACTCCATGTGAATTAGGCCTGACTCTCCTATGGAGAAAAACCATACACGGGGACAAAACAACTTGACCCAGTGAGTGTTTCTATGTAGAAGCAGCAGAAGCTTGGTTTCATTTCCCTCCTCAGCTGTGACTGTATTCCTTTGATGATGTGTGATGTATTCCTGCATTCACACCATGAGGGTTACCTCCGAAATCCAAGTACCTTCCTCATGTCTTAAAGACATGCTTGGTGGCAAAGTGCAGGGAGTGGAAGCATCCCAGGGTGGGGTGTTACTGGGGACACTCACAGGGTCTGCATCCCCTAGGAACATGCTGGGTAGGACAAGCTTGGTTCCTCTGCAGTGGCTCTGACTCCCTGGCAAACCAGCACTCAGGGCATTAAGTAGTGCCATTGGGTTTGTTTACTGGTAAACCTGCCAAGATGTGAGATCCATGTGAAAAGACAGCACATGGTTAAAGCTGATTTTACTGACATTTACATTTACTGACAGTTACAAGAACCTCCTAAAGTAGCAAAATCCCTGTCTCCTCTTCAGCTTAATCAGTAGATCTGAGAGGTGATTTTCACCCAACTCCTGCTCTTTTGGTCCTTCTAACTAATTGCTTTACACCTGTATCAGGAACTCCCGAAGATATTCTGGCAAAGCCTTTTCCTTCTGTCTTCAGGATTTGCTGGGTCATGCTGCCCTGGCATGTGTGCATGACTGCCAGAGGTGCCTCAGAGGCCAGATGACAGGGATGTACCTTGAACGGCCTGGCTCTGATCCAGGAGAACTGGACAGCCTGCCTCAGAGCCTGGGCAAAAGCTTTGGGCAAGAAGCCACATGCTGATCAAACCCTGTCCAGAGCCAGCAGCTGGACAAGCTGCTACAGAGGCAGAGCACGCCCGCAGCTCTGTGAGCCGACGTCACTGCGCGGAGGTGGCACAGACATGCAGTGTGTGCCAAGGCCGGCACCCTGGCGTGGCTCCACATCCTCCAGCTCACCCACTCCCTCCTACACCAAAGTAGGAAGTTTTCTCCCCAACCCTTCCCTGATGGCTCATTCCTGGCCACTGGCCACATCTCGGTGCTCCCAGTACAGCTACCCACAGAGCTGTGCTGTGAAATAGGCTGGGTTAAAAAACACTGGGGGCAATCGGGTTTCTGGCTTCTTCTGAAGGGCTGTCTCAACCCTCAGTCATATTAGCAGCTCCTTTACAGTTGCTTCAACTTGGGGAGCCCAAGACAAGGGTGGGAACATCTTTGGTTGGCTCTGCTGGCAAAGCAACATCCCTACATCTCAGTCTTGCAAGAAGCTCTCTCCGCTCTTCCCGGGCTTCCATCACTTTGCTGGCAGATCCCAACATTGCTTGAAGGACTTGCATTTCCCTTTAGGGAGTAAATGGTTCACATAGTTTGGCATTTATTCTGTCACAGCATATGTGGGGCTATCATTAACACTAACAGGAATGACACATCCATCCAGCAGAGAATAATCTGTTTAATGGCTAAATAGGAAAGCTGGTACGTTAAATTGCAGGCAGCCAGTCAGATTCAGGATAGAGTTTTCCCTTTGATAAAATCGAGGCTCATTTCCAAACAGGAAATTAATTTTCCCTCTTTTTTATGCAATGGGTGCCATAAATTCAAACTCCTCCCTTGACAGCCTTCTCTGCTGTAAGTAACATATTTATAGGAGTGGGCATGCCGTAGATCACTTAATGTAACACCAGCTTTTGGCCATGTTAGGCTGATGGCCTCTGAAGGGACAGATAGCCTGGGACAAGATTTGTCACAGCTCACACCCCATGCCAACCCATTAATAGCTTTTACTTAACTTAAGAATTTGAAGTTTCTCCCCTGGAAAAGAGGAAAGCAAGGCAATTTGGTAGATGGGTGATAAAAACCTGCACATGGATGATAGGTTCTTTATTCATGGAGGTATCAGTTACCACTGAGTATTTCGTGGTTCTCGAGAAGAGAGTAAAATTTGGGTGCATTTAATCAGGGAACTCAGAACAGTTGTACTTTAAGCTCATATTATTCTTTCAGTAACTCAAGTTCTGGCTACAAATTTGCACACATAAGGGCAGAGGTACTTTGGTTGTCCACTTTAATAAATGAGTTGGAACTACGACTAGAGAGAATGGGAACTAGGGAAGAGTCACCAAGGATCCAACAGCAGCCAGGCTTGGGACTATCATTGAAATCACTGCCTTCTCCATTATGTTACACAGTCAGCTCTTCAATAGATGTGGAGCAGTTGCTGTTCTTCAGTATTCAGAGTGTATACAGCACTGCCCTGCCAAAACACATTTCAAAGAGCACATGCAATAGGCAGCCCCTGTGTGTGCAGCAGCAGCGTTCGCAGTCGATAGCAGCTGGGTGGCACACTCACTTCTGGAGGCGGTCTAGCTCAAGTGGTACTTCATTCTGCATGTGGCCATTCATTTCTGTGCAGCCCTGCCCCCTTGGCTGTGCCAGTGAGACTGTGTGACCTGCAACCAACTAGACTAGAGACTGGAGTTGTGTTACAAACAATCTTCCATAAAGACAAGGTTGATTCTAACCCTGGCTGGTTCATCCCTGGAACAAGGGGATGCTTCTAAGGGCAGTGAGTACCAAGGGAAGAAGCTGCTGCTGCAAGGGCTGTGAGTCAAATGAGTGCCTAAGATGACGGTCCATCAGCCCTCTTGAACGTGATTCACTGCTCTTTGTTTATGGACAAGGATGTTTGTCCCAAGCTGTGGCTAACCCTGAACTGCAGGTGGAGGTTACACATGAACTAGGAATGTTTAAACACTTGAATTCACAACTGTGCTAATTAATGAATATTAAGGTATCATTGAAAGTGCAAGAACTGAATTGGATCTCCTTTCACTTGTCTCAAGGTCACAAAAGGACCTGGAGAAATCAGGACAAAGTGTTTCTCTCCCTACAAAATTCCCACCTCTCCATCACTATCACTCCTATGGGATAAGCCCTTCACTGCCATAGGATATGCCCTTCTCCCACTGCTGGTCACCAAGCAGCTCTCAGCTGCTAAAAAAAAATAAACTGTGCCAGATGTGTGGGACCTGGAGTCTGGGGACAAGTCTGAGGTGGAGGGGAACAAGACCTAGCTTCCTTGAATCCCCTCCTAACCCACCTGTAAAACGTGGTTGGGGGGGTAGGGGGGGGAGGCTCAGGCTTCTCCCCAAAAGAGGCAGCTCAGGTCTGGTTAACTGGAAACATAACAGGCTCATCCTAAAGCTCAAGCAAACCACAAGCCAAAGGAATATCATCCTTGATATTTTGTTTAAACAATGTTTTCCCATGTAAGCCGTGTATGCCACAGCTGTATATGCTACAGCCCGATAATTAACAGCTTGTTGATTATGTCTGGGGTGGATAATGAATACATTGTGCCCTGCCTTCTCCTCTCCCTATCCCAAATAAGGAGGTACTGTGGGTGCCTTTCAGTGCTCCCACTAGCTCCTAACATGGGCTGTACCCAGCACAGGTTACACCAAAAGGTGTAACTCACCCACCATGAGCCAGTACCTTCATTTCCTCTGTGGCCCCTCATCTCCATATGTCTTGGCAGCTTCTGACCTCCCCTGGGGAAAGGAGCTGCAGCCTAACATCTTCCCCCTTTCCCCATCCTAGCTGCTCACAGGGAGGGTGAAGAGTGAAGCCAGAGCCAGGGTGCTCCTATCCGCCCCCCTGCTCAGCTGCTACAGCTGCAGCCCCTCACCCTGAAGGGCCAAAGCCGCTGGATGCTGCAGTGTGAAGCCAAGGGGACAAGGAAATTGGTGCCATGCAACTGTTTGTGTTCATACCAGAAACACTGGTTTCTTCAGTGTTTTCCTGAAAAACATAATCTCAAACACAACTATGTCTGTCATCACTTTTGAAATCAAGTTTTTCTCTTGGAAATCCCTTCTCTGCCCAGCATCAGGACAAGAAAGCTCACCCACAAAGCAGAGGCTCTTTAGAGCTCCACGTGATGAGTAGTGGCTGCTCTTGACACAAATAAACAACAGCATTCATTAAAAAAAACCCCAACAATTTAGGATGGGAGCAGGGTCAAGCTGAGAAATTAATATTTTGCTGTTTAAAGAGCACTAGCCTGGCACAGAACCATCCTGGCTTGTGCAGTTTAAAGAGATGAAGAGGGAAGATCCGATGAAGAAGGAACAGGATCTTGGCTGGTGGATGCACTGGATACAGAAGAGCTTTGCAGATTCTGCTCTTTGTTCCCAGAGGAGATGGAGCTCAGGGCTGCAGATGGCTTGGGGCAGTTTGCAATTTCAAGGGATCATATTTTATTTTTCACTTGTCGCCAAGTCAGCTGCTGTATTAAAAAATGACCATGGGCAAAATCAGTGCTGGACATGGACATGATACGGGGAGGAGAAACCATGCAGTAGTACATCTGCTCCCCTGGCAGACAGCCCAGCACATTAACCAGCAGTGTTGGGGAAGAGGAGGGAGAAAGAGCTATAGTCTCCAGCAGCTTCCCCAGTCTGTCAGCACCTCTTATTCTGGGAAACCTTTCCCATGTTGGGTGAGCTTGTGTATCCCTGGGCAGCATGCTCGTAACTCCAGGCGTATGATCAAGCGTTTTCCTGAAAGAGGCAATCTCAAGGTTTTGTCCTGATCTCCAACCGGGACCCACGAAAGGGCAGGGTAGAAGATGCTTGAGGGAACATTTTGGGGGGCGCAGTGACAGTGCTGGCCAGCCTGTGCAGGCATACAGGGATGTGGCTGAGCAGGGCTGTGAGGTCAGTCCTGTAGCTTCCCTGAAAATGCCCTGGAGTCAGCAGCCAGAGCAGCAGGACCCTGCTCTTCTTCTGACTGGCAACCTCACTTTGCCATGGGGGAGCAGATCCCGCTGTGCTGCCTCATCCATCTCGCCCAACCACCTTCTGGAGATTGAAGCAAGGTCAATCCCAAAGGCAATCAGAAATCTCCTGACCCCCACCAACCCCTTCCTGGAGCTGTGCAAGCTCTCACATAGGCGGGTAGTCCCCGGGGGAATGTCAGCAGTAGGATGGATTGGGGTCTTTGCAGTGTAAGCGCTCAGGGACCTGTTTCTTTGTCTGGATTTCTCTGCTGCCACCACAGAGGGGTACGGATCTCTGCCTGGGAGCCCTGTGTGCAGTCACTGTGTCAATATTTAATCATGGTAATTAGTAACAGGCTGGGTGGCTCAGGAATTCATAGCTCAGCATTTACCTCGTTCACCTCACCCATCTTTTGGGTACAAAGGGATATGTCTACAGCGGAGAGAAGCAAAGGCTCGCGTAAGCGTAGCTGCCCTAGTTTTTGGTAAACATTTTATTTTTAGGCTTTCACAAATCCATCTTCCTTTATTCTGGTGGCACATGGTGCTGTAAACCTAGGAAAAGAGGAGCTGCCTTCCAGGTCAGAGCAAATTATTTTGTGCCTAACCCATGGATGGGTGCCCTTCACTACCAGTGTTTTGAGGGTTTTAAATGCCACGGGCTGGTGGCGGTGCAGAGAGCAGCCTCTTTCCTCTGAAAACCAGAGTAAGGCAGGAAAGACCCTGTGTGCCTCACATAGCTCTACACTACAGCAGAGCAGAACATACATCCAGTTATGTCAGTCCAGGCCCCACATGTCTCACAAAGGCATCAGCTATCAGGAGTTCGTCCTCCCTGGTACGAGGTGTGAGGCTCAGTCAGCAGACAGGGCTAACTGCTTCCAAAATCTGCAGGAATTTCTGTTCAGGAGAATTATAAGGTCTCCTTGGGGACATGGTAAATCAGATCCAAGGCCACCTGCTTTGAAGCAGCTTTCCAGCAGGACAGAAGGACTCTCACTTGGGGTGTACATGAACTAGGGCTTTGGGCTATATCAAGTTTTCAGCTCTGGCAGTCCAAATTAATAGGTGTAGTAAAGTGAGAGCCAAACGCAAAGAGTTGTGAGGGGAACGGGGCAATAAAATGGTGCCTAAAACTTAACAATGACAAATGTCACTGGGACTTTTTTCTTGCAAAAGAGAAAGGCACATACTAAAGGTGTGTAAAGTCATGACTGATGTGAAGGTGCAGAACAGGTAAAGGGGTTTTGCTTTCTCCTCCAATACAAGAGGTAAGGGACATTAAATCACGGAATCATAGACTCATAAAATTGTCTTGGTTGGAAGGGATCCTTTAGATCATTGTCCAGCTATCACCCTAACCACCACTAAACCATGTGCCTAAGCACCACATAGAATCATTGAATCACTAAGGTTGGAAGAGACCTTTAAGATCTCTGAGTCCAACCACAGCCTAACCCTGCCTATTCCACCTCTAGACCATGTCTTCAAGCACAACATCTACACGCCTCTTAAAACCCCCAGGGTGACTCCACCACTTCCCTGGGCAGCCTGTTCCAATACTTGACTACCCTTTCAGTAAAGAAATTCTTCCTGATATCTAACCTAAATCTGCCCTGGTGCAACTTTAAGCCATTTCCTCCCATCCTGTTGCTTGTTACCTGAGAGAAGAGATGGACCCTCACCTCTTTACACCCTCTTTTCAGGTAGTTGTAGGAAGCCATAAGGTCTCCCCTCAGTGTCCTTTCTTCTACCAGGAGGCAGTTTCAAGGAAGTGAAATGTAAAAAAGAAGTCAAGCAGTAGAACATGTTCCTTAACACCAGAGAATGGGGGTGCCCAAAGTTTAACTATCTAGGCAAATCTGTAGAACAGATTTGGAGTAGTGTCTCCCCACCCCCCCAGTTCTTGTTTTAGACCATTTCCTTTTTTAGTGGCAGAGGAGGAGATGCATCAAGTCCTAAACTGGAGACACCTGTCATCCAGGGAAGCAAAATTTGCTGTCCATATGACAAAATAGCGATGGATTCACAACATATATCTCCATCACATATTGAAGCCACCGTTGTCAGCACGTACTGCACCACAGAAGATAGTTACTGAGCCAGTGTCCCCTCTTGACCCATTCTCACCCTGTCCCATATCTCCAGCAGGGCACTGATCACACCACACCAAGTGCCTAGGACATGTGAGTGTTTCACAGGAGATAAAGGTTTGAATTGGACACATCACTTCCCAGCTTCAGTCCTCCTTAGAATATGGACCAGTGGGCAAAGTAACCATGCTCCAAGACACATGGTAAACTGGGCTCCTGCTTTTTTAGAGAGCAAATACTGCAAATATCGAGCTATCAACCTCAACCTCTCTCCTGCCCCTGCCTGAAGATGCTGGCTTATGGGACCAGAGGCTGGGAGAAGGTCAATGTCACAGCGGCGTAGCAAAGGAGGTGGCAAGGCAGGGGCTCCCCATCAAGGCCCCGCACAAAGGAAACCAGCTACCTGGCTCTCTCCCCTTGCGCATCTGTACTGAGCTGTCTCCTCTGTGACGCCTGGTGAGATCCACCTACCATCAGAGCACCATCCTGCCCGCTGTCTCACACCATGCAGAAGGTACTCAAGATCTCATTATCGCCTTTCCCTAATACCTGTGTGCACATACTAGTGCATATACATCAACTCCAGTCGTGGAAATACCTATGCACGCATTTCAACATAGATATAAATGGCTATTTTTGGGTCTGCTATTTTCCAAGGAGATGAGGGTTTGGAAAAGGCCTTGTTTTATTGGGGTTTGGTTTTTTTTTTTCTTCCCAGAGGAGGCAATTAGGTAGTCTACCTATTTGAATCAGGGCTGTATCCTGCGCTGCCAGCCATCAGCGAGAACAACGGCCACGACAGCCGAGCAGTGCAGCCGGCGAGCAGTTGGCTTAATCATTTTTCAACAGGCCCTGGTCTCTGTGGAACATTCATAAATAATTAACCCTGCTGGGGGCACGGGAGCTGGCTCATCACCATGGAATTGCTTTCTGAGGACAGCACGCAACGGAATAACAAAACCCAACCAAACCCCAAAGCTTTTCTAATTACTGCTATGAAGCTTCCTACCAAGCTGGGCTTGGAACAGAGCTTCTTGTTCGTGCAGCAGAGGAGAGGGTATGGTATTAGCATCCCCTGGGGCTCATCAGTGACAGGAAGAGGGAGGGGGGGAATATCTGGGGGGCCCCCCGATAGCAAGGATGGCAGGAGGTGAGTGAATAGGGAGCTTCACTGGGAGCGTGACAGCTGCGAGGCTCCGTGTCCCTGACGCTCCTGACAGCAGTGCCTCCTGCAGCTTTTGTCTCCCCGCAGCCTGAGATGACAGCCTTGTGCGAGTCTTTTCACCGGGGCACGCCTTCCTTCCAGACGGGGATGCTGTGCACGTGGGACTGAGCATTGTCAGAGCCTGACAAACAATGGGGCGTATAATAAAAGGCGGCTTTCTCCACACCCAGACTTGCTCATTTCCAAGTGACATGGCTTTCAAGGAGAGCCGCTTACGCGCGGCCACACTGCTCCTTGCCACAAGAAGGGAGAAGGAAATAGTCAGGAAATATGCCCCGTATTGGCAACAATTAGGCAAAATCAGCCACCTTCTGAATGTAAATGGAAGTCGGAGTGATGCATTCAGAGCTTTCTGGGTCCTGCCTTCTCATCCCCCTCCCGCCACCTTTGTGCACGTCGGTGTCCTTCCCACATGCTGACTCTGCACTGGTGCTGTCAGCACATTGCCATGACCTCCACAAGTTCAGTGCTGCACCTTCCACCTTAGCACTGTGCCAGTGAGAGATGGAGGGGCTACGCTCAGCCACGCATCATGGAACAGTGCGAGAGAGGGACATGGGAGTTGGGGCTGACACACCCCCACGCCACAGTAGTGTTTGTTTTGTCAGCTGCACTTCTGAACCCCACTCCAGCAACAGCAGCAAACCACCCGCAGCAGCAGCAAACACACCACTCCAGGTGTGTATCTGAGTGAGCCAAGGTTTAGCCTTTATCACTTAGCAGACTCCTTTAAGGCTGCAAATGCTCAGATAGCTGCTCTAGTTTTGTCTGGAGCAAGCAGTGAAAACTTCTGGTTGGACTGGGGTGCAGGAGGGTGGTTTGGGAACTGGCTGCAACTCTGACAATGGGAATTCCTACAGACAGCTGCAGGCTTTTCCCTGAACCCCTGCTGCCTGCGTTCCCTCCTCTCCTCCCTGCTTTTCCACACCATCCTCTAAAAGCAACCTCCTTCCATCCCTGCCTCTGATCTGCTGGGGTACTGTGCATGAAATGCTTTACTTCTGTGGCTCTCAGTCTTCCCACCCATCAGAACTTCTCCAGAAAGACAAAAAGGTGATGGTTCCATACTTCACCTGTGTGGATGATACTATGCTGTGGTGGAAAATGGCAGATGCTCAATTCACACTGACAAGTGAGTGTCTTACCTTAGGCACTGAGCATGACAATGCTGCATCCTGTGTTTGGCATCTAACAGCATGCCAAAAATAAACCACTGATACATTTCTGTAGTTTGGGAGAAAGCAATGGCCCAGGAGGGGAGGGGTGTCTAGATAACACCACCATTTGTCACCATTTGTACACCAAGACTGTACAAATGGACAATGCTCAGTGAGATGAGAAAGAAAACGAGAAGCCTGAGAAGAACGAGGCCTGCGGCCCTCAAACACACGTGGCTGCTAACGATGTGGAGGGAATAGTCTTTCCACCATGGGCAGGACAAGGAGAAGTGAATTTCAACTGCAGCAAGGGACACTTAGACCAGAAAGTAAGTTAAGTTTCCTAACTCTAGGCATTGAGAGACACTGAAGGAAATTGCCTGAAGTGTTTATTGAGTCTGTCACTGGAGGTTTTTAAGAGCAGACTAGGAAAAGGCCCGTCAAAATCAGTTTACATCTAATTGATTCTGCCTTGGAGCAGAAGGATAGACTAGATGGCTCCTAAAGGCCGGAGGCAGTCTTATTTCCTGAGATGCTTTTAGATGTGCTAATGATCTAAACAGTTCATAAGAGTTAGGTATGTGTTTTTAATGTCTAGCATACCTGGCATGTTTGGCCTGCTCTTAACCATGGTCTGGCTGCAAAGGGAAACTTTCAGTCAGCTAGCAATGTCCCAAGCAAATCATCTATATTAAAAATGCCATTAATGGCAACCTATTTTTAAGATCAGCATATTCATCAGGTTGCCAGCCAGCCAGCTTCAGGACACGAAATACAAAATCCCTGGCTCACATGTTTATGAATCCTGTGTCCCCATGTCCTCCTTAAATTAGCAAACATCTCTGAGTCATGGCAATAAGCAGCCTTGATTTGACTTGTCCAGGGTTGGGAGCACTCACACAACCCGGTAAGGTGTCAGGTCAGAGAGGTCAAGAACTGCTAGCACAGGCAAGAAAAAGCACCAGGGACACTTTGCTCTGGGGATTTCCAGTTATTTACCAGTACAGCATGACTTTCCAGTTACTTTCCAGTACTGGCTTGTCCTACAGTGCTCACCAGAAATGCTCAGGTCCGGATAAGGCAACATGCAATAAGTGACCACTAATGTGACACCCCTGAAAAGCAGATAACAAAGACACCTGCTTTCTGAGGATGGTGCATAGCAGGGTGACAGGTGAGCCTCTATAAAGAGTTGTTTTGCAGCAGCTATCAATCAGTTCTTCATATAATCTGCAAAAAAAACCCCAGGTTTCCATCAAGCCCTGAACTGCTGGGCTTGGGGTCTTTGCAGAGGAAAACCTTGTCACTACAGAGGTTCTTCCTCTCCATGCTCTCCTGTAACACACATCCCTCACAGATCTTAATAGCACCCATTTCACAGTGCATCCCCTGACTGTTTCAACTCTAGCACCATCTAGAAGACATGGACACCAAGGTAGGAAGCTGGGACAACACCTCCCAGTGTCACATTGCAGCCCAAGACACAGAGCCATCAGGCTGTGCGTTGCTCACAGGCAAAACTTCCATTTTGGCCATTGCTTGGTCTGCTCTGCTAAAACCCAGCTCTGCATAGAGCCCTGCCTTGAGCCTGAATACCTGTGAACAACCTGTGCTGTCCATGTGCCTCAGTGCATTAGGTGCACCAGGAACTCTCACCATCTGTGGACAGCTTTCATGTCCTTGCAAGGGGAGACAGGTCTGGAGGGTGGCCCTGAGTCAAGGTGGACCTGGCCACAAAAAACAGTCCATATTCCTTGCATGCAACTCTGACTGCTGCCAGCTGAAGGCTCAGGTGCTTAAACACATCACTCCTGTTGAGAAAAGCACAGGAGATGGCCAAAAATCAGAGAGTGGTTTGCTGCAGATCACCACTTCCTGTGAAAGGATTTCAAGGGCAGACATGGAGGTTCAGTGTACCTAAGCCAGAGAAGCTGTTCAGATCCAAGGAAAAATGGATAGGTTTAGATTAGACATTAGGAAGAAGTTCTTCACTATGAGGGTGGTAGATCATTGGAGCAGGTTGCCTGGAGGGGTGGTGAAGGCCCCATCCCTGGAATCATTGAAGGTCAGGCTTGATGAAGCTCTGAGCAATCTGATCTAGCTGCTTACGGAAGGAAGGTTGGACTAGATGACCTTTAAAGGTCCCTTCCAACCCAACACATAATTCTATGGACAGGCCTTCTCCTGAGCAGCAGTCACAGACATCCCTCTAACAGGCTGAAGAACAGCACAGCTGGTCTATGATCTTCCTCTTCCCCGCCACAGCTCCCAGAGTCCTGTCAGAGGGCTGCAAGAGAAATCAGTTGGTGTGGGGCACTGCAAAAGCAGCCATCTGTGAGGCAGAGAAGCACATGCAATTGTAGGGGAAATTATCTCCCATGCTGATGACACAGAAAAAACCCCCATCTCCAGACCCATGAGGAAAGCAGGATGGTGCTAAGCTCTGCCCTAAGTCTCTTTTTTGTCTAGACCCTGGTGGGATGGATCAGGGATTCTGTGGCAACCCAATTTAAATATGAAAACATAGAGAGTGAGTATGAAAATTAATACACAGTTCAGAGCCCTCCATACTGGTCTGGGGCTCGCTTCTGACAAGCTTATGTTAAGAAGCAATTAACTTTGAAAATGACCCTACTCAGACAAGAAAGCAAGGCAAATTTTCCTGTCTGACAGTGATTTCAGGCAATTTCAATTCCTTTAGTATTTCAACATACTCCAATTTTCACCTGCTGTTACTGTAGCTTCCCCCAAAACAGCGCACAAATGTGAAGTTCCCAGGCTTTGGGGATTTGGGGAGGAGATGGATAAACTCATTAGCAGGAGCAGAATGATCAGTGGATTAAATAATTTGTATAAACATTTAAATGGCTAATTTTAGTACAGCAGAGCTCTTTTTTCACTAATAGGAGAATGAAGAGGCAGAACTTCACTGAACACCTTGTTCCCTCTCACTCACGCTGGTTCCTGAGCTTCTCTCTTGCTGAAAGCTTTAGTTTCCTGGACTCAGTTTCCCCATCCCAGTTTTTCAGCACGGTAGACTCCAGAAGAAGAAATAAGCCAAGTGTAAGCCTTTGATAAAGGAAAGGAGACAGGTACTTACCTGCCAAGAATAGGAAATTACCAAAGGTGTGTCTGTCTGACCCAGCTCAGCACTGCATTGATTTGCACCACAGAGGTGCAATGTCTGCACCAGCTACTCAAGGCTGGCTCATCAGGTTTTTTTGTCTAAAGGACAGAGATAATAGAAAGGGTGATAACCCTCTTACGCCCACTCCACTGCTGGCTGCTGGGAGCACACACCTTTGGCTGTGGCAGCACAGAATGAGCTCTTCCATCTTGATGAGGGCATGCTGGGATGAGCCCCTCTGTGTCCACGAGCGCTCTGACAGGTGGGTGCTCACGTTACAAATTCACCGCTCGCTCATAGTAACTGGGTCCAGCACACGGACTTAGCTTTGAGGAGTCCCTTGGACAATCATAGAATCTTAGAATGGCAAGGGTTGGAAGGGACCCCAAGCTCCAACCCCCCTGCCACAGGCAGGGCCACCAACCTCAGGCCTGGATCTACACAAGGTTGCCCAGGGCCCCATCCAACCTGGCCTTGAACACTTCCAGGGATGGAGCATCCACCACCTCTCTGGGCAGCCTGTTCCAGCACCTCACCACTCTTTCTGTAAAAAACTTCCCCCTAATATTCAATCTAAACCTTCCCTCCTTCAGCTTTAAACCATTCCCCCTTGTCCTGCCATTATTTGCCCTTTTAAAAAGTTGATTCCCCTCCTGTTTGTATGCTCCCTTCAGGTGCTGGAAGGCTGCAATGAGGTCCCCCTGCAGCCTTCTCTTCTCCAGGCTGAACAAGCCCAGCTCCCTCAGCCTCTCCTTGTAAGACAATATGCTCCAATGTCCTTATCCCAGTAATAAAATTGCAGTACGTGTAATATTACCACATGTAATATTTCCAATGGATAAGACAATGCATGATATATATACTTATGTCCATTGCGTATATGAAGGATAAATATACCTAGGCCCATTGAATACACACACATTCACTGTGTATCGGCCCTGCATACATTGGCTGTACTAATGAGATACACCAGTACCTCACTACTGGTGAGATACACGGGTTGTGCAAAGGCACGACACCCGTGATACAGAGGCATACACCTGGGTAGTCATGACACCCATGTGGTGGGTTGATGAGCTCCGCGCACACGGGAAGGCAGCAAACATGCAGATCACTCCTCGTACCATAACTGCACTCCTCGTATGGGCACTTCTGGGTCCCCCATGGCAGATACAAGCAGCTAAGCAAGAGGTTGGGTCTCCATACGCAACCGAATGAAGTCAAGGAAACATAAAAATGCTACACCAGCAGCCATAATGCTCCACACACTCAAGGGAGCTGGGATCAGGCAGCTCTGCTGAACTGAAGGGCCTTTCCTACCACTTCGTGTACGTGTGAATTGTGCCCCCTGTGAATTGCTAACTTGCCCTTTAGGAGTGAGTTTAGATGGATGAGATTCCAGTATCAGAGCTAACGCCCCTTTGAAGTGTCGCTTTGCCTTTGTCTGCTTCTGTCTCTGCATTATCAGAGTGTCTTCTGTGAAGCTTTATTATCACTGGTTACGGAGAACGAAGAGGCAAAATTTTCTATTCAGAGGCTGAGTAGTTCAAAACTCCCAGCTTCCCTGGATATTGGAAAATCAAATAGGAGACTCCAGGGCAGAAGGGCTAATTAGGAAAAAAAAAAGAAAAAGAAGGAAAAAACCCACAAACCAAACCTGCTTTACTATGAAAACCCTTGAGGGGAAATAAAAGTTGAAGGGAGGTGCATGCTTAAATAATAAGGCCTTACTGGATTTGGGTCTATGTCTGTTACAAAGCATTGATTTTGGCTGCTTGATTTAGTTATTTGATTAGAAAAATCTAATTTAAAGGGATGCTGCCCACCAAGCACACTGTTGGATAAGGCCGTATTGCTCTCACAAGTAGCTACTGGATTCTCTTAAAAAACTAAAAGAGACTAGGGTGAAAAAAAAGGTCTTTTGGATAATCACTTTATTTCATAGAGCTCTCATGATTAGTGGTATATCTTAGCTTCTCTCCATTCCTTGCATGCTCTGATTGGTCTTCCAGTGGCTCGCTGGGAGCAGAAGGTGGCTGTAGAAAGATAATTTTAAAAAATAATAGGAAGAAATGACTATAAAACAGCAGAAAAAGATAGAAGTTGTCTAGAAGCCAGCAATATGAGGCATTTCCATAAGATATTTTAAACACTTTATTTTAAACTGGTCTATTTGCAGTTTCAGAGTGCCCACTTAAATAGGTGGGAATTAGACCCATCATTCTCAGGGCAAATCTATTGTTTTATTTAGGAATGACAGAGCAGGAGTGAGACTGGGCCACTGACACACCTCAAGATATTAAGGATAGTGCTCGCCTCATCTAACTTTAGACAATACAAATGCCTTTATCTGAGCTTGCGGTCTGAGCTGCCTTTGTAATCACTGGAGAGAGTGTGAGTCATCTCACCCCAATGCAGACATCTAAAAGAGGGGAGATGACTCATGCCTTGCAAGTACCTACTGATGATAAAAGCCAGCTCAGACAGAGACATCAGATGTCAGGTGAGATGACTCCCACCTTGACTGGCCAGACTAATGTAAGACCCAAATAGGAAGTTAGGGAAAGGACAGTGCATGCAGACTGCTTAGTACCTGCCTGGTATCTTACCCTAATTGGTGACCTAATCTTGTGTCTGATTGCTTTCTCATATCAATGTCCACCAGATGGAGAAGAAAGTCGCCATTCATTCAGGACTGTCCTAGTATGCTCACAGGAATGACAGTCCAGATTGGTTTAGCAGAGGTGTGGTTGCAATTTAAACCCTGTGGCCCAGGATATGTGGAGATTCAGACCAGGCATCTGAATTTAGCAGTCAATTTTAGTCTGGGCATCTGAATTTAGCAGTCAATTTTAGTCTGAGCATCTGTGAGAACCATGCCAAGGACACATCGATATACAGTGTAGGCAGATGAATGTCAGCAAAGCAGCAGGTTTTTGGTGTTAAACAACCAGGCAGTTCTACCCTTTTTCAAACCCCCTGTTTTCACTCATCTTGCCTTGTCCTTCTCAAACTGCAACAAACAGTGACAGTGGCCACTGGTCCATCCACAGCTGGTGAGATCCAACTGCAAGGGTCACTGAAGAGATGATCCAGGAACTCCTGTTTGTTGGTGACTGTGGCACCGTTGCATGCTTAGGAGGCCACCTTTGGAGCTCAGCCTCATCATTAGTACTGAAAAAAGTGTTTTTTCCTTGAGGCTGGTGTTATACCCTCCCTGAGAGGCTGGCTAAATAGCTGTTGGCAAGCTGATCAATCTTGGTACCAGCCCTTGAAATCAGCAGCAATTGCTGCATTTCAAAAGCAAACCTGTAATTTAGTCGTCTACAAAGTTGTCTTTGGGATGAATGAAGGATTCATGGCTCAGCCAAAATGACTGCATGTCTGATGCTTGTTATTTCTGCTCTCCTCCCTAGATGGTAAAGTTGGACTCTGTAGAGTTGCCTAACCCAGCTTCTGCAAATGCTGCCTGTACTGGATTCTGGCAAGTGCTGCATAGATGTGCTATTAACAATGAGACTGTCTTGCATCAGTTTCCTGCAGCCTGATTATTAAGATCTCAGTAACATTGGGACACATGTTCAGTGAGGATGGGCGACTCTGGGTTCCTGAGTAGCACTTTCACAGCTAGCTACCTTGGGGCAAAGACCAGCTAGTGGCCAAGACAGTGCTTTCAGGATACCCCGAAATCACCCCACAGAGCCAGGCAAAATCAGTAACTGGAAGGGCAAAACTTTGGACATGGGCATCTAGAGACAAATCTTTGACCACAGCTTTTGAAGCCAACCTTCAGGACAGAAGAGAGGAGAGGGTCCTGAAAGAGAATCAGCCACTTTTGCAGACATCTTAAAATTCACGTGCCCAGCTTGTACCTCTGCACGTTCCTCACAGGCTGGTGTATTTTCATGTGACAGCACAAAGAGTTGGTGCATGTGCTAAAATTAGCAACACCACGTCAAGGAAGCGGGCAGTATAACAACACCCATTAATCACAGTAATACTTGTCATAGTTCCCCTCGTTTCTGATACAAAACCTGTTCAGCCATTCAGACGTCACAAGGAAATTCTGCTGTCAAGTCTTGCCATCATTACAATGCAAAACCTGGTGCTGAGGCTCACTGGAAGTCCTGTCCCAGGTAGGCATGTTGTGTTATGAGCAGCAGAACAAAGGGATATTGAATTCCTACAGATTTCTGCCCCATTTCCTCCCCTTTGCCTCCACAGCTATGCCCTCCACAGCACCCCCAGCTGCTGCCTAGGCCATTTAATAAAGTAAGAGCATCTACAGTACTGTTCATTCTGAGTCCGTGTACTGAAGGAAACGAGGATTAGCCCAATCCAATCCCTAAATCACTCTTTATCCGTGTATAGGTTGAAATTTCACCAGTCACAGAAGGAGGCCAGGACAAAGACATGTGATTTTGCACTGCTGCAGAGTCCGATACAGTAAAATACAGAATCACAAGGTTGGAAAAAACCTTTAAGATCATCAAGTCCAACCATTCCTATCCTAAGCTAAAACAGATCCCCAAGTACCTCACCTACCCTTTTTTAAAGACATCCAGGGATGGTGACTCAACCCCCTCCCTGGGCAGCCTGTTCCAGGCCCTGACAACTCTTTCAGTAAAATTTTTTTTCCTAACATCTGATCTGAACCTGATACATCTAATCTGAATTGGACACCTGGAGCTGATCTGAACCAAATACAACACTGCAGACACAAAGGTTTTTGCTTCAGAGACCAGAGGAGAGGAGTTGTGTGTCAAATTCTCTTTCTTGATATCACTAATGAGTGTTTTGAAATCATCTCATTTAAAATCACTTTGTCATATTTGTTTACTCTCTTTCAGGCTTGTTGGTGATATTCAGTTTTGAATCCAGTTCTCAGTTTCTCCGTTCCTGGCAACGACTGAGTCTCACCTGCATGCCACCACCTGCACCTGCTATGGACAAAAGGGTTAGAGATCTAACTTGCCAAGTCCTCTGATGCTTCAGTTCAGAGGCTATCGATTGTTTAGGAGCCCTCACAGATTGTTTGGATCCATTTCCTTGCCTACGCAAGTTCCCAAATAGTGATATTATTTATATCCATCAAGACTCTCATTAATCCAAATCCTGCCCACTAAGAAAAAAACCATATCATGCCTCCTAAGGGAGGAGGTTGCTCTGAGTCACTGGCAGAACAGCTTGTTCTCTGGTCTCATAGGTTCCCCAGAGTATCTGGCATTCTTTTCTCCCTCTTCCTGGTTTTACAAGTCCTCTCTTGGATTACAATCATCTGCCAGAGTCCTGCAAGGTGGCAAGAGACAAGCAGGAACATCTGGGTGTTTCTTACAGAGCTGCCAATCGGTATCAGTGTTGAGTAAATTACCTGGTGCTTGTTCACACTGCCAAGTAGCACTGAGCACGAGTCTGGGGCATGTTTCAGCAAAGAAACCCAAAAATTCAGGTTCTGTCCTTATTTTTGTAATTTGAAGGCTATTGGTCAGAAGTGATTAAGCACTGAAGTGTGCATGTTATAGCGTGGCATGATAATTTGGCTAGCCATTCAGTGACCTAGCTAATGAGGAAAGATGATCTCAGTCTGTTTATGTGAAGCAAAATGCTTCCAGCAGTGTCCAGATGGCAAAACAAGTTGGTGTGTGGTAGCATCTCACTTCCACATGGCTGGGTGAAATCCTGTGTGAGAAACAACACTGATACGCCCGAGTCCTGGAAATTCTCACTCGTGTGCTACGCTATCAGCACATGGGCAGTGCTGTTTGGAGTCAAGAGCACAGCTTTGGCCTCTCCTTCAAACACAAGAGCCAGGCTCGTGTTTGCCCACCAAGGCAAGTTACATTCCAAAGCTTCTTGCTGCTGGAATTTGACGACCATGGTGGGCCAAGGCTGTTGTGCTGTAGGCAGAGCAGTGTGAAGAGTAGCCATTCTCTTGTCTTTAGTGGTGAGGTGCTGGAACGGGCTGCCCAGAGAGGTGGTGGATGCCCCGTCCCTGGAGGTGTTCAAGGCCAGGTTGGATGGGGCCCTGGGCAACCTTGTGTAGATCCAGGCCTGGAGGTTGGTGGCCCTGCCTGTGGCAGGGAGGTTGGAACCCTCTGATCCTTGGGGTCCCTTCCAACCCAGATCATTTGATGATTCTTGTGACAGTGACGAGTGTCTCTAGTGAATGTCAGAGCTGCTCCCTACCCCTCCACAGATGAAGGCAAAGAGCGTGCCTGACTAGAAACATTAGTATCACTGCTCCCATTCTGGTGAGCAGGACGTGGAGTTGTTGTGACACTGGGAACAGAGATTGAGTTTGCAGTTTCTGCTTTCTTGTTTTACTGTTTAAGTTGAGAGAACTGTAATGAGACAAAGTACCCCCTGGAAAAGTGAATTGGATTTGAATAGCTTAATTAGTGGAGATAGTCACCTACATAAACCTTTTCTCCAAATACCAGGGATCTGCAGTCTATGAAGAGTCAAAATCAGGACATGGTTTGTGATACAGGTATTAGTTAAACGTAACCTTATTAATTGTCGAAGAGGAACTGGACATAGTTTTTCTGTTAAGGCTCTTACTCTTCAGGTAGGCTATATGTACATTTAAATGTCACGAGCCATACAGCAAAATACTCATGGCTGAGAACGAGGGAAATTTCTAGTTCATATTTTTGTTTAAAAAAATATAACCTTGTTACAACAGAGAATTGGAATATAAGAAAATGATGAACAATCAACTGACATAAATTTTATGGTTGAAGGGCTGGCCTTCATCTTAAGTGAAAGCATTTATTTAACCTGTGGAAAATATTCTAGCAATTGCTGTTAATGTTGATTAAGCCAGTGAAATGACAGTTGCAGCATTCTTGGTCGTAGTTCAACAACAGTGAAAGAAGAACATTTGTGTCACATTCTGGCTGCCTGTTGGAGCAGGAAAAAAATACAGTCTGACAGTAGTAGAGGCATGGCTGTTCTCTAAACTGTCACCTCCCATAGCCTCTGGGAACTACCTGAACCAGGCAATGCTTAGCTGATAGCAAATTTCATAAAAGTATGTCTCAGAATACCCAGGGGAATTCACAGAGCAGTGGCAGAATTTCCCTTCAATGGACTCTGCAGGAAAGAGGCATCAGAAGAGAAAGCGTGCTGCTCTAGGTGGGGTGTGGGGAGAGAACTGGACCACTGGCTTGGGCTGAACTTGAAAGATGCAGAGAGAAATATCTTAAGGTACACATCAATGGAAGCTATAGGCTTGCCAGGATTTCCTTTCAGTCAACCTAAAGTATGCCCTGCCATACTGGTACCATGATAGACCAAGGGGCAGAGGTAAGATTATAACACTGTCATTTAGAGCGCTCACTCACGATACCCTGTACCCTTTTCTTAATGCCAGGAGGGATGTTTCTATGAAATATAGCTTTTCTGTTATGTTTCAGTAGGGTCTTCCTTAAAAGGAGACCCATGCTCTTCATCTCAACAGCAGTTCAATGTACCCCGTGCTTCAGTACCTTCTGAAGTCCCTGCTGACCTTAAGGGAGCTTCAAGTCGTTGAGTCAGCTCTAGTGCTCTTACCTCCTGAGATATTTCTGACTGTGTCTATGGTGAGGGATGGCTGAGCACAGTTGAAACAGCCTCTTGGTTTTGCACTTAGGTATTGCTAATTGTGGTGCTGACAGACTAGCTCTGTCACAATGCTGTGAAATCAGACTTGCAGGGTTTGGATTTCTGAAGTGCTCAGTGCTTATCTCCTCTGTGTTGGTCCCTTTGGGCATCAGGTTTGCCCTGAAGACCAAGACCACGTCTCTTGTTTCAAGTGTGAAGTACAAAAACAAGCTACTGTACAGCACAACAGGACATCTCCTCCCATTATTTTCCCTTTGACTAAGAGACAAAGGAATCCATGGCTGAAATTCTGCTTCTTGCCAGATGTCTTTTTGGCTGCCCTGCTAAACTGCACAGGACACTGTACTTTGATTTTCTTCTCATTTTGCCAGCCTTAGCGGGCCAGTAGTGGAAGGAAATACTTGAATCTTGTTGCCCAGCAGATTTCTGGACATAATTACAAAAGCTTTGTGAAAAGTCACATTGACCCAGTGAGGTGTAATCAAATTGTCTTAATGTCACACTAATATTTCAGACTTCTGCAAGTCTGTTGAAACCTTATCCTCCTGCAAACAAGTTCAGAACCCCTTTAACCAACATGAGAGCTTTCTGAGACAACAGACACAGCTTCTAACACACATGTGACTTACCCTTGCCTCTTACTTTTTCTTTTTTTTCTTTTCCTTTTTTAATTTTTCAAATCTCCTTACTTATTTTCACATTTAATGCATTGTTTCTGAATACCTTCAGCAGAGTAAATATGTTAAATGTGTTGTGCACTTGAAGCAACCAATCACAAAGAGGTTTTCCCCGGAATATTAATGACACCTTCAAATTTGCCTCCTTTCCATAAATAAATCTATCCTAATGAGGTCATTTGTGCCAAGAGCGTTTTCTGTTCTCTGCTGCTAATCCCCTTGCAAGTCTCTTCAAGCCTTCCTAGTAATCAGTCGCATCATTGTTGGCAATCAGTCACAGCTCCCCTGAACAAACACGGGCCGCGGTGGCGCACAGTCCCACAAACTGATGCCAGGCTAATGAGGCAGTATGAGCAGGGCTTTCTGATTTGATTGAACTTTGGGAATGTGAATTCCCTTCTCACCATCCTTAAGCAATTTGGGTTTTGACAGAAAACCTCTGGCCCAGAGATACAGCTCTCTTTAAAGTACTACGTGTACTTTATCACGGACATTTGCCTCCCAAAATGCCCAGGTTTTCTTATGTGTAAGCACAAAAATGGGCAATTCCTGCTGGGACAACAGAGGTAATGGAACTGTATACAGAAAGGCAAGCAAGCACACTTTTAAGTATGAGGTTGCCAAGAGGTGAGACCATCCTAACTCATGTTGCAGACTGGAATAGGTGTCAACAGTCTGCAGCTTCACGCGGTCTCCTTGTTAACCTGTGTTTTATAAAGGACATCTTTATTTCCTGCATCCTTCAGAAACTGAATGAAAGTTACCACAACTAATAAATACTTTTGGCTACCTTGCTCTGACCCCACCTATATGGTATAAAAAAAACCCCTAACAAGCTACCACGAGATGTGACTGATGGATTGCTTGTGCCTAGTTTGGCTGTTTCTAGAAACGCCCAAAAGAAAATAAAGAGAAATGGTAAACTGGACATGTACAAATTATGCTGCTTAAGGTGAATAATTAGGACTGAATTGTGCAGAAGATTTTTGTTAACAGGGGACCAAAAAAGATGATTTCACTCAACTTCTTCAAACTTGCACAGGGCTAATCACAGAATCGTAGGGGTTGAGAGATCATCGGGTCCAACCGCCTGCCAAAGCAGGTTCCTTAGGACAGATTGAACAGGTAGGCATCCAGAAAGGTCTTGAATATCTCCAGAGAAGGAGCCTCCACAGCCCCTCTGGGCAGCCTGTCCCAGGGCTCTGTCACCCTCACTGTGAAAAAGTTCCTCCGCATGTTGGTGCAGAACTTCCTGTGCTCCAGCTTACAGCCATTGCCCCTTGTCCTGTCCCCACAGACCACTGAAAAGAGGCTGGCCAATTCCCCTTGTGTCCCACACTTAAACAACTACAACTTAAACAACTACAACTACAACTCTCCAGCACCAAAATGCATAATCCAGTTTTTCTTCCCTTTTCTCATTAACACAAAGTTGTCCTGCAACAGGTGGCCAAAAACACTCTTATCATACCCAGCAATTACACTGACAATGGGGGTAAAGGGATTTAAGGCATAAGTGGATCCTGAAGCGGCCAGGCAGCTGACCAGGAGTTGTACAGAGCGTTCCCAGCAGATGTCCATTTCCCAGAGTTAATGCAAAACCTTGGAAAGCAGAAGGTAATGTAGCAAAGCCTTGAAGCTATTCTGTCTTGCCTTAGAGAGCTGGAAAGGTGAAAAATAGAGCTTTCCCATTAACCTTGCTCCAGGTACCTGACTCAGTAGCACCAAGGCTTGTTTTTTCACTTAGAACAGGACCTTATGTTACATCTGGTTAACAAATTTATATGACTTATTTTGCAAATTTAGTCACAGAGAATAACAAAACGCAGAGGTGGCAAAAGTATGCAAACTAAACCCTTCCTCAGCAGCTGTTCAAGCTACTGCTTTTCAAATTAGAAGTATAAGGGTATACACTTGACTATGTTTGAGGATGTAGAATAGGTGCTATGGCTGGAAAACATGCATTTGCATAACAGCCAACACCTTTTCTGAGAACTCCTATAGTAGGAAGCTATTGAAAAACCCCACAAAGTAAGTGAATAGTTTAGAGAGCTCATTTGTATGAACCCCCTTTGTAAAATGTGTGTATGCATGAAGGGGAAGCCAACTGACCGTAAGATAAAGTAGAAAGCCATGAGCTCACTGTGGAAGGAAAGCTATTTTTAGTCAAATCTAAAAGAAACACTTTCTATTCAAGGCTTCATATCATGCTGTATTAAATTATGAGTGAAAACAGGTTCTAATTTAAGAAGGGATGGCACAGCGAGATGTGATGTGTCAGAAATGTAATTGTATATTGTACGCTGATGTTCTGCTTGTCTTCAATTTGTTGGAAGCTGACCAAACAGAGAAGCTGACCATAGCCAGGAGAATCTTAACCCTCAAGAGCCCAATCCCATAGCTCTTGTATACAGCAGTAATATTCCCCCCTTGTGTAATAAATAGGACAATTTATGTTAGTTAATAATTCACAGGAAGTAAATCCCCTACAAGTATTGGAATCACTGGGGCTGGAGGTATGAGCTGTCTCTGAAAATTAAGTTGTAAAAAATCAAACTCACAAATAATAAAGGCTGATATAGACTTTAAGATGGGTGAAAATCATCTGTTGAGAGTCCTCAACACAATGCAGGGTCCCTCTCAATGAAGTCTTGGTGTCTTGCAACTAAATATATGTTGCGTATATGGCTCTGAGTGTTGGTAACACCCATCCTTGCCAGCAGAATCAGTGATCCTGGTTCATCAAATCTCTTCATTACCTCCAAGGATCTTGACTTGTCTCCAAGATGCTCCTGACTTCTCCTGTGAGACAGCAGCCTCTTTCCAGTCCCAGTCCCACCTGTTTAATTTTTGTCTTGGTTGTTAAAACCTGACATTCAGGCAGAGGCTGTATGTATAAATAAGAAATGAAAGCTATTTTGCAGTTTAAATGCTATTTCAGACATAAAGCTTGACAGCCCTGGTATCTGAAAGGAAGAAAAGAAAGACATGTTTTGACTGCTGTGATCCAGAACAGCCAACCTTTGGCTTCTTACAGTATCAGCAGAGAAAGGCGGTGCCCCAGAAATGGAAGCTGCAATATCAAATGAGGGGTTACTGCAGCCAAGCTGGGTGTAGTTGTGTGGTGATCGTGCCAAAAGTACTAAAATCTTGTCATGTAGGGAGGCATTAATTTTTCCCAAGTTTAGTCTTTGAGATATCAAGCATCTAAGCCAACCTTGGTACAGTTTGTCTCTGTAGTTAGTGGAGATTAGCCACTGCTGGGGGCAATTATCCTAAAAAGGAGTGTAAGCCTGGTGGGCTGAGCTGCTTTTGGAAGATATCTATCATTGACCAATGACTATAGATAAACAGATAATATATATAAAATGAGAGCCTAATTAACTACATCAGATAAAGAGGAGGATGCCAACCATTTCCTCCTTAGTCTCAGGACTGTGCTTACTACTCTTCTGACTAAGATTTGAATTCCAGCCTGTACCACATGGATGAGTCTGCATGTAGGTGGAAGACGGAGTACATAGCAAAAGGGACCTCCTTGCCTGGAGCCTTTCAAAACCACTGGAACCACAAGAACTCCAGTTCCTGTTCAAACCTTCAAGTTCTGATGAGATCCTCAGGTATCTCTGCAGTGAGGGAGGAAAGCCAAGCAGCATGTTCAACCTTATTCTTCTCTAAAAGTTCTGAAAATGGGGTTGCAGAATGATAAGAAAGTAGTTTCCTGAAACCCACTTACCTTCCATCCTGCTTCTGAGGTTCACAGAATCACAGAATCACAGAGTTGTGGGGGTTGGAAGGGACCTCGAGAGATCATTGGGTCCAACCCCCCTGCCAAAGCAGCTCCCTAGCTCCTATTACACAGATAGGTGTCCAGATGGGTCTTGAATATCTCCAGAGAAGGAGACTCCACCACCTCCCTGGGCAGCCTGTCCCAGGGCTCTGGCACCCTCACTGGGAAAAAGTTCCTCCGCATGTTGGTGCGGAACTTCCTGTGCTCCAACTTGCAGCCATTGCCCCTTGTCCTGTCCCCACAGACCACTGAAAAGGGGCAGACCAATTCCCCCTGCACCCCATGCTTAAGATATTTATAAACATTGATTAGGTCCCCCCTCAGTCTTCTTTTCCCCAGGCTGAACAGCCCCAGCTCTCTCAGCCTTTCCTCACAGGATAGATGTTCCAGGCCCTTAATCATCTCCATAGCCCTTCTCTGGACTCTCTCCAGGAGATCCCTGTCCTTTTTATACCAGGGAGCCCAGAACTGGACACAGTACTCCAGGTGGGGCAGTACTCCAGGTGGGGCAGTAACTCCAGGTTACTGCTGGTGGAGCAGTCACAGACAGGTGGTTGAGGCTACAACATGCTGGCAGATGCTGTCCTTCTGCCTTCTTTCAGTGGTTACATAATGGCTTGTACACATAAGTTGTACTGCTTTAGTCATTCTAGCATGACACAAACTGCTATAGCCAACCTGGAAAGGACATAGGACATACAGGATATACATACATCTACGCTGAAAATACATACATCAGGCCACTGAAAAAAAACCCTAGACTGGCTTTGTAGGTTATCCCTGTGACTCTTCTCACTGCCAAGCCAGAAAAATAACTCATTAGTGCCTTACTGACAGCAGCAAGTGACTTTTAATTGGAAAACAGATTCTCCGCTGAGCTCGGAGGGGGTTGCAGGAAAATGTTGGAAAACTAACAGGTCTTTAATATTTGTGCTTTTATGGTTATAACCATAGAGAGAAGGACCTGAGAGAGATCCTCACCATACCAAAAATTTCAGCAACTGTTCACATCATGCAGAAATTAGGACATCTTGTATCCAGAAAGGAGTTGCCTAACGGACTCATGAAGGTTCAATTCATAATGCTTTGCTACTGAACTTCAGTACTCTGGAATGAAACTGTTCCAGCTCACCCAAAAGAGGCAGTACACGGTTCTACAGCACTCCTATTTACCAAGACAAGAATGACTGTTGTGGTTTTGCATGGCGGGGTTCTGGTGGAGTAGTGGGGGAGGGCTGCAGGGGTGGCTTCTGCAAAAAGCAGCTAGAAGCTTCCCTGGGCCCGAGAGAGTAAATACCAGCTGACTCAAGGCCAGATCCAACACTGACCAGGGCTGAGTCAATCAGCAATAGTCATAGTGCCTCTGGGAATCATATTTAAGAGAGAAAAACTGGCAAGTGGTGACTTTTTGCCACCAGAGAAGGGAGTGAGATGATGTAAGGAGCTGTGCAGACACCAGGGTCAGTGAAGAAGAGGAGGGGAGAAGGACCCCCTGGTGCCAGAGAGAAAGATGCCCCTGCAGCCTGTAGAGAAACCCATGGTGGAGCAGGTGCCCCCCCACAGCCCGAGGAAGATGACAGGGAGCAGAGATCCCACCTGCACCCCATGGAGAAACCCACGCTGGAGCAGGTGGAGGCATATGTGACCCACATTGGAGCAAGCTCCTGGCAGGACCTGCAGCCTGTGGAGAGAGGCCCATACAAGAGCATGTTTGCTGGGGGGACTTGTGACTCTGTGGAGGACCAGGCTGGAGCAGTCTGGGCCTGAGAGACTGAGAGACATTCTGTGATTTGTGACTGCACCCCATAGCAGTGACCCAGGCTGGGGCAGCTGGTGAAGAGCTGAAGCCCTGTGGGAAAGGGCTCATGTTGGAGAAGTTTGCAGAGGACTGTCTCCCATGGGTGGGACCCCACACTGCAGCAGGGGGAGGGTGTGATGAATGCGCCCCCTACCCCCAAGCTGAGAAGGAAAACAGCTCATGAGGAACTGACTGAAATGAAACCCCCATCCCCATCTCCCCCTTTGACACCTGGAGGTGTGAGAAAGGAGAGAAATAATGAATAGAGTTAAGTCTGTGAAGACGGGAGGGGTGGAGGGAGGTGTTTTAAGATCTGGTTTCACTTCTCATTATACTACTCTGGTTTCAGTGTGTGTGTGCACATGTAACAAATTAGATGTTCTTTTTCATTCCATGTCGAGTCTGTTTTGGCCATGACATTAACTGTGGAATGATCTCTCCCTGTCCTTATCTCAACTCCTGAGCCTCTCAATACATGTTTTCACCCCTTTCCAGCTGAAAAAGTGAGTGACAGAGTGACTTTGGTGAGTATCTGGCCTCCAACCAGGGTCAAACCACCACAATTTTTCTGAATAGGTAAGAAATCCAGAGATAACAGGAAAAAATGTGAGGGAAAAAAGAAAATAACTGAACATTTAACTTGATAAACATCTCACGAGGCTTGCCTATTGTACTTATGTCAACCTCTACTTTTCTTCTAGGCTCTTCCTCTTAACCATACTATGACTGGGTTGTATTTATTTGATGTTGTCCACAAGGCTAAAGGGCATTTGATGATGGATAAAAAAATAGAAAAAAAGAAAAGGTCAAGAAATGCCATGTGCAATCTGAGGGAGGAAATAAAAGTGAGTCACTTGGAGAACAGTGAACTTCATCTAACGATTGCACTTGCAGCCCAGAAAGCCAACTGTGTTCTGTCCTGCATCAAAAGAAGCATGGCTAGCAGGCCAAGGGAAGTCATTCTCCCCCTCTACTCCACTTTAGGAATACTGTGTCCAGTTCTGAGATCCCCAGTGCAAGAAAGACATGGACCTGTTGAAGTGAGTCCAGAGGAGGGCCACAAAGATGTTCAGGGGGCTGGAGCAACTCTCATGTGCAGACAGGCTGAGAGAGTTGGGCTTTAGTCTGGAAGAGAGAAGGCACCATGGAGACGTTATTGCAGCTTTCCTGTACCTAAAAGGGCCTACAGGAAAGCTGGAGAGGGACATTTTACAAGGGCATGTAATGGTAGGGCAAGAGGTAAACTGAAGGAGGGTAGATTTAGATTAGGTATTAGGAAGAAATTCTTCTCTGTGAGGGTGGTGAGGCCCTGGCACAGGCTGCCCAGAGAAGCTGTGACTGCCCCTTCCCTGGCAGTGTTCAAGGCCAGGTTGGATGGAGCTTTGGGCAACCTGGGTTAGTGGAGAGTGTCCCAGCCCATGGGTGGAATTAGTTGATCTTTAGGGTCTCTTCCAACTCAAACCATTCTGTGATTCCATTATTCTGTGAACTTTCCAAGCCACTACAAGCCTCTCTCCATCCATTTACCTGGAGGTCTGATGTAGCTGGTCATTGCTACAAGACTTTGTCTACAGAGGATCCTGACTTGAAGAGGTCCTGGAAAATGAGCTGGAGTTAAAACCAAATCAGTTGGTGTATCCTTCTCTTGAATTCATGCTGCCAAAGGAAAATACGAATGAAATATGCTAAAACCTCACAGGAGCCGTCTGCTTCCCTACAAATGGCCTTGTGCTTGGTACTGGTGTTATTCTGCAAGTCATCTGTTGGATGACTTGGCTGTTTAATCACAAGCATGTATTCTCCATGCCATAGCTTGTGATTTTTAGTTGCCTCAAAATTTCCTCTTGTCACAGTCTTGGCATTTACTTTGAAATTGCTCACAGGCTTTGAACGTGCAGCGTGTCCCACGTCTGCCTTCCCTCCTGCATCAGACAGAGTCAGGGCAGAGCTAGGGATATAATGAGACAACAGATTGGCTGGTATGTGCACGGATTTGCAATTGCTCCTGCCTGCCTCCTCTGGAAACAATGGAGGAGCAGAAGCAGCTGGTATACAGAGGAGATGAAGCGTAACATCTCTCTAGTGGTGCCCAGGCATCTCTGGTCCTGCCAGCCTTGGGCTGCATGCTGGTGAGAGTGGGGAAGCCCAGGTGGTTGGTTTTGAGGCTGTGCCCTGTTCTTGTTACTAGTGTCCTGCATGGGCATCTTGCTTCAGCCCCCAGAGGGTGGTTTGCTGTGCACTGCAGCACTCCTGCATGTGTTGGGTCTGAAAGTGGCAGCAATGACACTGGTAGGGTTTGGAGTGATAAGCTGCTTGATAACCTCACAAGCCAAATTCGGCCCTTAGTGTGTTACAAGGGGGAAACAAAAAAAAAACCAAACCATGGAAAGCACCAAAATGCATCTTACACAAAAAAAAACCTTCATGAAGAAACATCTTTCCCCAAGTCCTCAGCTGGACTTGCTGGCTTCATTGGCTTTAATGGAGTTATTCCAGTCTACACCAGCTGAGAATACAGCCCACTAAACTACACACTGCCATGTAGAATTACTGTGAGCAGTATGTTGTATTTTTTCATTTGCTGGTTCTGCCATCTGGCACAGCCTTTCTATATTCTCCTCCTTTCACTGTCCTCAGAAAACATCTTCTGTGTTGTCTATAGGCATGTCACTTTTCCCTTGCCAAATATTAGCTTTATGACTGAACACATCTTCTGATTCCTTTTGAAATGACTTCACAACATTACCTTTTTCCCCCCTGACAACACCATCAGGTGTCCATTATGTGACGTTGTGTCATGTTTCCAGGTCCAGTACAGGTTAAAAGACTACAGCCCCAGTTTTGCAAATGTCTGTGGAGCTTCACAGCTTTAATGGATCTCAGTGACTATAAATAATAAAGGGAAACTAAATAATATACTCCTTCCTGTGAGTCACATGTAGGTTGGCTACATTTCTGAATTCCCCTCCTGAGAGAAGAAGTTTTACCTCCGTTATATGACAGACATGCATCATCCTGTTATGGCACTGAAGGGTCAGACCATAGCCAATGAAAAGTCAGGGATGTCACATGGACCAGAATGAGACATCTAAACTGAAAACCCTTGGGACTGATACAAAACAGTCTCCTGCAAAGGTCTGTGTTCATCTACTGAGGGATGGGAATGGGAATTCTCCTGCAAAAATTCCCACATTCCATTTCCCTTGGCAGTATCTACAGTAGGTTGTTCCTGAAGGTCTAGATCCAAAACTGCAGGAAATCTCAGGTTTGTGTGGCAAAGTTTTGGTAGTGGGAAGGGGGGGGTGGTGGTGGTGTCAGGGGTGGCTTCTTCAAGAAGCTGCTAGAGGCTTCCCCTAGGTCCGACAGAGCAAATGCCAGTTGGACTCACCATTGGCCAAGGCCTAGCCCATCACTGACAGTTTCTGGGATAACATTTAAGAAGGGGGGAAAAAAACCTCCACTGGGAACAACTGCAGGCAGAGAGAGAAGTGAGAATATGTGAGAGAAACAATTTCTGCAGACACCCAGGTCAGTGAAGAAGGAGGGGAAGGAGGGCTCCAGGCACCAGAGCAGAGGTTCCCTTGCAGGCCCTGGAGAAAACCATGGTGAGGCAGACTGTCCCCCGCAGCCCATGGAGGTTGATGATGGAGAAGATAACCATCTGCAGCCCATGGAAGACCTCGCACCAGAGCAGGGGGGATACACTCAAAGAATGCTGTGACCCTGTGGGAAGCCCATGCTGGAGGTCTGGAAAAGACAATTAGGATGGAAGGAAAGACACAGCCAGGACCTGGTTGTAAAGTCTTCATGCACTGAGGTTAGAAGGAGCCTTGTGCTCATCAGAAATAAAATATTTACCGAGGAAGAACTTGCTAGCTAATGATTTCAAGGGTGAGAGCAAGGTGATCAAAGACAGATCCCTGAAAACTGGTATCTTCTGCCAAAGACTGTTTCTTGTTCCTGGCTCAGACATTATTTCCTGACATCACGAAGGACTTGTGAACAAGGTAATTATCCCACATGAAAGAAGACAGCATTTTTTTTGGTGTAGCTATACCATGTCCAGATCAGGTACAGCAGCTCTTCGGAAAGGGGTAGTTTCCTAGTAATTGCAGCCAGTACTGCCTGTTGCTCCCTCCCTGCCTGATCTTGCCTCCTTTTTGGCTAACTCTTTCCCTCTGAGACGGGGAGGGCGACAACCACAGCTGCCTCTCCAGTCCCTGTGTGGCATGGTATGAGCAGTGGGTGAATATGCAATTCTTAATGGCTCCCACATCACAGAACTGGAGTAACAGATTTCCTTTCCCCTGTAGATTCCACTGAGTGGATAGAAAATATGTTACAAGGTTCTATGTATCTAAAAGCACTGTTAAGCTCTTCTCTCTTTGAGAAGCTCCTGAAGACATGCATTGGTCTGGCTGGTACCTACCAGCTGATGGTTAGCAAACTGGAAAGGCAAGAAGCAAGATGCATCAGGGTGAAGCTTTTTTAGTGCTGTGCTGACCAGAGGAGTTAAAGCACAACACAGGGAGTTACTTCGAAGCTTCAGTTCTCACGGGAGGGGGCAACATTCAGCAGCTCTTGGGTGGTCCTCAGTGTGTTTCAAGGCAGGGGCTTTTTTTAGTATCTTATGTATGGGTTGGAGCACTTAGAAGTGAATAAACAGCCACCCAAAAATAAATTGTGAATGTAATTGCAAGGTAGGTGACCTCTAACAGCAAACAAAGCAGAATTTTTGATCTTAAGACAAGTTATTTCTTTCCTGGAGGGTGTCCTTTAGTTCACTCTGTGTTTGTAAAATGATTAGAGAAAATGAGATGTATTGCAAAGGATCAAGAGCAGCAAGAACCAAACCCAAGAGAAAACATTTAAACATGAAGGCAGGGGTGGCAGAGAGGCCATACAGAGAGGGGGCTCTTCTCCATCTCACTGCTGCTTCTTTCCCACTTGTAAATACACTGGAAGCAAAGAGAGGAGCTGTGACTGATTTCTGTGACTCCCTAATAACTGACTGGCAAGCTGGCATAGTGGATCACTGAATGCCATGAATCATTTGCAGATCAAGATCAAAGAGTAAGGAGGACATAGTTCACCTCGTTGGGCATTCATGCAGGGCTTTGATTACCTGAAGCATTCAGAAAACCATTGTTTTTTCCCTTCTCATCTCTAACCTCCTTTCACCTCTATTTCCTCCCAGGCTCAAGTTAGCCTGCCTTGTCTAGTTCTTATTCACCACGTTAATCTAGGAGCAGAATTTCAGCTCCTTTCAATTGCTTCTTACCAAGAGGAAATCAAGCCTAAGGATTTCTACTATTCTTTGTTCCCTTTCTCCCAAGTGCTGAACCTTGTATTGGGTGAAATAATAATTAAAAAAAACCACCCCAAAACTCCTTTTGGGAAACATAAGGATTGACTGGTCCTGTGCCTGATCCTGTTTCACATTTTGCCTCCATCCGAATGTAGTGCCTTGTAATTGGAAGACCTGTGGAACCAGCAATCAAATTATTCTAGGGTATATGCAGTTCAGATCCAAATAGTCAGATATGGGCAACCCATAAACATAAGTCAAATAAATCTGTACAGCAGGAGAAATTTGTCTTACCCAGCTATCTAGAGCTGACAAAATACGTCGGAGACTTCTACTAAAATGAAAGTATGATGCATAGCAAACAGCTTGGAGAAAGAGTAGCAATCAATACACTGAAGACAAGAAATGGAAAACAGGGCTGTAAATTTAAGCATCACTAATGCCACAATACTTCTGCAGCAAGATTGACAGACCTCTGGTGCTTTTATGGGTACACAGATTTTTCAAAATCCCCACTGAAGCTGCAGTTCTGTCAGAGTCTAAGCTCACCTAGGCTGCTGTCACCTCTTGGCTACCTACCCCTCTGCCCCATGGCACTGCTGGCTGGATTTTCTGTCTCTCCTTCACAGTGACAAAAACATACCTAATTCTGCAGTGAGTTGGTTTGGAGAGCTGAACTGAAAGAAAATGCTGCTTCTTGTTCACCCTGCCACACCATGAAAGGAGTTAATAGTTTCTCTCCCTCTAACTGGCTCATTGTATGATCAGACAAATCAGTGGAGAGAAGAATGGAGAAGGCATCTAAGGAAAGGTGGAGGGCAACCACACCTTAGATCATACCAAACTGCTGTGGAATTGCAGTTTTAAGCACACAGCCCCACTACCAATCACGCATATGGGTAGATGTGGATGTTTCAAAAGACCTACACATTCACTTTACTGCAGCAGCATATGTCTACTTTGATATAGGGATTCTTGAAACACTGGGTCCAGTTATATCATGAGTTAACCACATGGAGCCATCATACTTTGGCATTTAAACTCCCATTAAAGAACAAAAAATGCTCCTATCCATCACAGTTCTTCAGGAAATCTTCCTAGTAGGACCCAAATGTGCAGTGTTTCCTTTCTTGAGTCTGAAAATAGTCTGAAGCAATACTTATGAGAGAGGTAAATGCTGCCCAAACTGCTTATTTCCATTCAGGCTTTGACTCAAAACCTTATTGACACTATTATAAATGTCAACATTTGATACATAATACATGAATACATTTTAGCAGATGGAGAGGAATGGAAATGAAGCCAAGATGCAGTTGGGGCTGGTTTTGGAATTGCTGGAAGGAGAAGGATGAAGAAAGGAGAGATGCCAAGAAGGAAGTAGAGCAGAAAGAGAAAGGAAGATGGGAAGGAAGGGAAGAGAAATCACTGCCCCTCCCCAAGTTCTGCTGAATTGAGCACCAACAGAGTGAAAGAACAGCAGTGCATTACCTGCTGCAGTGGGACATGAGGTTTTACCTTTGCTCATTGCACGAAGCTCCCTTTGAGACAAACAGGAGTTGTGCTGTGGACAGGAAGCAATATGCTTGCCTCTATTTGTATGGTGGCCCATCCTCTGTACCCAGGCAGGCAGTTTGTTCTCCTCCACAGGATGAAGAGGAGATCTTGGTCAGAGACAGCTTAACTAAAACAGCCCATTAACTACCTATTTTAGATTAACGAGAGTTAACCCACTGCCTAAAACTAATAGCTAGATCCATGCTACAAATTGCATTAAACTTCTGAACAGGTTTTCTCATCACTAAAAATTATGATAATTCTAGATTAAACAGATACAGGATGCTACCATTCATCACTCAGGCTGTAAAAAATTAATGTTGTTTGTTTTTTTTTAAAGCTCATGATTATCCATCAGAAACACGTGCAATACAGATGAATTGCCTGCAAAATAGTCCTTCCAATCTGCCAATGATAACTATATTTCTAAGGTCTAAATAAAGAGATGCCAGAGGACAAGATAAGCAAGAACATACAAGCAAAAGGTAAACATAAGATGTTGCACTCTAAAGACCAGGTGACCAAGAACTACTATCATTACCCAAGTATCAAGCAGAAACAGAATGCCATTTTCAGAAAACCTTCCCATTTCTAAAGAGGAAGCTCTATGAATCTTTTCTTTCCCTTCCTGTGCTGAACATTCACACTTCTTTTCTTAGAATCACAGTTGATTTGTCCCAAAGTCTCTGCATTTAAGTGATAAGTGTATTACTTCGTGTTACTCACTATCCTCGTGTTTTTTTCTTTCTCAAAACATAAAAGAACAATCACAATTTACTCCTCAAAGCAAATTTCCCTAGGAAAACAAGGGATCTTTTCTATTTCAGAGCCTCAGTAGCTTCATTTCCATGGAGCAGATCAGTATGTCTCCTTTCAGTCTCAGAATTGCTTATCTAGCCTTCAGCAAAGTGCTATGCACGAGCATAAGTCTGACAAACTTGATTTATGTTAAGAAATAATTTTTCTGTTGTCATAGAAACCCCTGCAAGATGATCCAGGCATGAGTAAAAACTAGAAAATGGTAAGTGGGCTGCTGGTTTCACCCCTGAAATTCCCCTCATTGATGATGTCCCACCGGTAATTTCCTTGCCCCCTAGGGTGAAAAAGGGAAAAAGATGGTATCTGGAAGGATGGCTGAGAGACAAAATTTGCCTAGAGGGTGGCTTCAGTGTCATAGGAGGGGAACATTTCCCATTCCAGGAGAAGGTGCACAGCCAGCACAACTTCTGTGAGGCTGCAGCACAGGGAGCAAACCAAACGTTTCCTTTGAGTAGTGAGCAAAACCAGGCTAGGAATCCCCCAAGCCTGTTACAGAGACCTCCACAGCACCACGGAGAGAGATGGAATAACCCACTCCTCTTCTGTCAGGGGTTTGCTTCCCTGGGCAGGAATGAATCACACCCACAGGGCAATGTTTGCACAGCCCTTGCTGCCGTGCTATGCATAAACAATTCCTGCTTGGGTAAGAGGAAACACCCACCGGGACTGTGACCAATACAAGGGAGGAAAAGAATCAATGAAAATCCATCATCACAACACATTCACGTGGAAGTGTCTTTCCACCCCCCCCAGCTCCACCTGCCCACGAGCTCCGCGCCACGGCGTAGGCCATTACCCCATACAAATGATCATTCCTTGCTGCTTTCATGCAACAAGAACATGGGCATGGGTACCCCATGCTGCAACACACTCTACTCAATCCCCACCATCAGTCATTGACATTTTAGGGATGTTTATCCCCAAGATTTACAAGGGCAACGAACATTGCTAGTACTTGCCACTACAGCTGTCAGACTGACGTGCTGCTCCTTCCCAAGGGAAATCTGTTTCTGCATCTGCTACTGTTGGTTCAGCTTACAGCAGGCTTTCAGCTAAAGGCTTGTTGCCACAGACCTGTGGCCCCACGAAAAGGCAAAAGGACAGAAGCATTACTGCCAAAAGAAATAAAATTAATCAGAAAACTTGTAACATTTCATGCAGGGTTGGAGTTTCTCTAAGCGGTGAGAAAGGGCAGAGGATTCAGGTCCTCTGCTGCAATTACTACTGGGGACAGGCCAAAGAGGAGGACATGGGTAGATTAGAGCTTCTTTTTGCCTGTAATGCTGATCAGTTACACTATGTCATAAATTAAATGAGAGTTTAGCAAACAAATATCGCCTCTTTTTCTGTTGGTGCACTGTCTAGACAGTTTTATTTCCTCCCTATTATTTATCACTTGAAAATATTTGACAGACAAGCTCTCTGAGTCCTTTCTGATCTGAAGCTTATGGATATTAATTTTGAAGGTGTAAGAAACAGAGGTAGATCTGGCATTGCTTCTGACTCCTGATAAGGGGAAAGCAGCTTTTAGCACCGGGTGTGCTGTGGATCGTGGAAAGTGAATTCCAAACTGATATTTTCCAATATTTTCTGTAAAACTTGCTCTTGTAGATTTTCCATGCAGCTATCTCCTAGATAATCAAGAAAAAAAAGAGCCAAGGCTGGATACAAGGGGCAGAAAGACAGCTGAAGTAACCCTGCCTGATGATTTAAGTGGAGTTTTTGACAGTTCTCATGGAATCCAGTTACCTGAACAGAAAGCCTGGTTATTTGCTTCTTTTCTCCAAGTATACAAAGATTCATGGAGGATGGAAAATGAAAACAGGACTTAATTATTGTCATGATTATTGTTGCTAGATTATAAGAAAGTGCCTATCTGCCACTTTTTCCCTAGGTGCCCATGCACATGCCTCTTTTTATGTTCACTGCCTGTCCACAGCTTGTCTTATAGCTGCATCTCGTTATCACATCTCACTCCCATGCTCTTTATAGTGCAAAACAAGGTGTGTATTTGGTTATGAAAATGCTGGAGGGGGTGAGGGTGTTTTTGCATGGGAGATGCTGTATTACCATGCCAATCATTGCTCTTTCTCTTTCCCAGCCTTTGCAGATGAATCCTGGATGAGCCCCAACTGGGATGCTTCTGGCACTGGGGAAGAAGCTGAGATTTAGATAGCAGTAGAAATGTAGATAGCCCAGGTCCACCGGCATCTGATTCACACAGTGGTATCAAACTTGCACGGAGGGGCCTGAAGCTTTCATACCACCATGCTGAAAATCTGGTTTAGAGCTAAGCATAACTTACAGCTTGCTGGGGGAAGACTGCCTTACTCAGTTGAACTCTGTCACTCTGGGCCTATGTATAAACACACACCCCACCCCTCCTGTTTCCCCCCTTCCAGGGATGGAGAAGGGCTGTTGTCTATTAACCAGCCTAGCTAATGAAATAGGAGTATGGGAGGGAGACTGCAGGCTTCTTCTCCAGTTATAGTACTTACTGATGCCGGATGGGCATGCCATTTCTACATGTCATCCAGGCTCCTGCTGCAGTTTGTCCTCCCTGAGCGTCAGTGCTGAAGAGCCTCCTGCTGTTGTAGCCTGCTGTTGAGATGCTTCTCACTTTCTCCTTTTGAGATGAGGTGTGAGTTTTGACGAGCATTCAGCAGGAAATACCACTAAACACTGGGACCTGAAGGCCACCAAGATCTCTTGGAGGAAGTTCTTCTTTCCTTGGAGGCAGCAGGGCAGAGTGAGAGAGACTGTACTGGGGAAAACAGAGGTGCCTTTCCCACCCACGAGAGAGGAATAAGAATCACAGAATTGTAGGGGCTGGAAGGGACTTCCAGAGATCATCGAATCCAACCCCCTAAGAAGGTGGAAGCAGAAGAACTGCAAAAGCAGCATGGAGGCATGTCTGCTCAGGGACAGTAAAACAAAACCCATTCAACTGGAATAGCAATGGCTGCTGAGTGATGGGGGTTGCTGTGACCCGAGGTGTAGGCATCATGTGTTCAACTGCATAACCTACACACCCAAAAAAGCAGTGATCCCTGAAAAAAAGCACTTAGGTCACCTACATGCTCAGATGGCACTGCCGTGATTGATGTGTCCTGGGGCAGTTGCAGGTCGGCCTATTCTTGGGCTGTTGGTAGAGGCTCTGTTGTGATTGAAGAGGGAGAGATGGAGCAGGAGATTGGTTGTAGCCTTAGGAGGGAGGAGAAGAGTCGCAGCAGCAAGCAGGTCTGTGAGAGAGAAGGAGTGTTCCATTTGCTGGGATATGAATATAAACTGTGCTGCTGCCAAACTGCAGTTCCTCTGGTGGATTTCGTTTCTTTTTTCTTCTTTATTTTCTTTTTTCTTTTTTAAACAAAACCCCCAGTGACTTAAAGACAGAGAGAGATAATGGAATGCCCTCTTTTATATTCTAGAGCATCACCCTTCTCCCCGCTGCCTGGCACCTTGCCCATTTCCAGCAGGCACTTTCAGATGCAGATTTCACCCTCAGTAGGTATGGTGGGGCTCTTTGTCTTCATCTCCCCCTACCTTCATTAGCAGGGGGGGCGGTTGGGGGCCTCCCTCAGATATCAGAGAGGACAGGGCCGGGTAAGAAACAGAGTATCCCCCTGGATACTGATTCATTTCCATACAAATGGAGGAGCACCCCAGCTCTGCGGAGGGCGGTATCTGTATAAAGCATGCCTCAATGCCACACAAAACAACGATTACACAGCGCTGCTTGCGCACCAGTTAAAATTCACCCTGGGCAGGCTGGATAACGCTTATCCGTGTAGGCTAAAACAGATTTTGCTTAGGATCTGCAAATGGTTTATAGATGTCTCCTGAGATAGGGGCATTGCCTGGGGCGTGGTGGATGTATCTGCTGCAGTAACGCACCGGCAGGCTGTGACAAGAAGACAGATGAGGACAGGCAACTCCACATGCTTCCCTTTTGTCTGTGTACACGTGGGTCAAAGACCAGTTGTCCCTGAGGATTCACTCTGGTTCCTTAGATGGACGCTATGCCAAAATCTTTGGTGCATCCACAAATACGGACTAACTCATAAGAGGATTTCCTTTGCATCGCGCTGGGCTGGTTTGTAGCCCCAAATCCTTGTGCCACTGGCAGTCTCACTGGCAGCTGGGAGGTATGTTTTGCAGGAAAACCATTTTGATAGCTCTAGTTATAGTTATGGCCCATGGGTCATGGGAAAGAGAGCCAATGGGATCCTGGGGTGCATCAGGAAGAGTGTGTCCAGCAGGTCCAAGGAGGTGATCCTCCCCCTCTACTCTGCGTTGGTCAGGCCCCACCTGGAGTATTGTGTCCAGTTCTGGGCTCCCCGGTATAAAAAAGACAGGGACCTTCTGGAGAGAGTCCAGAGAAGGGCGACAAAGATGATTAGGGGTCTGGAACATCTCCCCTATGAGGAAAGGCTGAGTGAGCTGGGTCTGTTCAGCCTGGAGAAAAGAAGACTGAGGGGGGACCTAATTAGTGTTTATAAATATCTTAGACATGGGTTGCAGGGGGAATTGGCCTGCCCAGGGAGGTGGTGGAGTCTCCTTCTCTGGAGATCTTCAAGACCCATCTGGACGCCTGTCTGTGCAGTATGAGCTAGGGAGCTGCTTTGGCAGGGGGGTTGGACCCGATGATCTCTCGAGGTCCCTTCCAACCCCTACAACTCTGTGATTCTGTGAAACGATAGAGCAGTGTGGGTTAGCACAATGCTGAGGGTTGGGGGATAGCCCCTTCCCTGGCAGCGTTCAAGGCCAGGTTGGATGAAGCTGTGGGCAATCTGGTCTAGTGGAGGGTGTCCCTGCCCATGGAAGGGGGGTTGGAAGTAGATTGGCTTTGAGATCCCTTCCAACCCAAACCAGTCTGTGATTCTATGATATACCCACAGCAGCTCCAAAACCAAACACAAACAAGAACCAAAGTACTTGTGCATTTTTTCCACTTCTGCCTGTCCTCCCCTCTCACATGAATGGAGACTAGGATGGAGAAGGGTGATGGCACTTGGCTGCAGTCCTGAAGTACAACTTCACACTTGAGTTAAACCTAGAGCGGAGACACATCCTGAGGGGCTAAACCCAAACGGTTTGGCCTAGAAAAACTTGGTTCATCAATTCCAACTTCTTTCTTGCCACTGTGGAAATGTTTTCTGGAAGCATTTGATGATGTCTACATATATGAATAGCCATTCAACATGTTGGATTTGCAACCATGTATTTACACCTTCCAAAATAACATATTGTAGCCCTCTAAAGACCTGAACAAATCCTCTGATGGCAAGTTATCTGGAAGGACTTCAAAAGCACTGCCTGCTGTGGAGAAGAAGAGAAACTAATCACCCTTTCTAGATACTCTGATTTATGGGGGGGAAAAAAATTACACATTTCTTTGAAAATCAGCATAAGGCAATACTGTCTATAGAAATCTCTGTCCTGTCAGGTTCACACTTCTCAGACATACCCCTTTTCTGGTATGTAAAACACAGGTAAGCCTCCCAATAACAACTATGTTTTTAAACCTTTATTAACCAGTAGAACCAGTGCGAAATTGGCATATCCCAGATCTGGAAGAGGATGACAGGGGAAAGATACCATGAGCTCTGTGAGAAAGAAAATTTGGAATATAATTTGGTATTTCTTGCAAACGTTGACTAATTGACCTGCCCATTGGATATATGCCAGGCTGTAGCCTCATTAAGAGATTCCACATTAATCATATGCCTTTTAGAAAGCCATCTTAGCAAAGACTATTGACATGGTTCCAGTTATGTTTGACTCTGGTAAGTATAATGGCAGGATTTTTAGCATGTGTGTTACAGAAGGAGGTGAAGAGATACACTGGGCCAGTTTAACCACAGTTTCAGCACCAGTCTGGCTACATCTGGGACAAAACAATGCACCAAAAGGCCTTAAGAACTGAAGTGATCAAACCCCAAGGAGCAGCAGTTCATAATGAAAACAACAGGGCTGATAATTAAACTTCTACCAACGGGCTGAGCTTGCACTCAGGTCAGTTAGCAAACAGTGCTGGAAAGAGACAGTCCAAATTCTTTACTGTCTGTCCATGGGACTTACCAGCTTTGACAATGTTTCACCCTACCTCTCTTAAAAAAGGGTGAAAGGCTCCTTTCAGGCAACAAGCAAAGCTGCCTCCATCCAGCATACTGCTGTCTCATGAGTTTCCCCCAACTGATTATTAAAAAGCTGTTTATAGAACCCCTCCACGCACCCCATTTGCCTCTGACTCCCAGCTCATTCTTGCCTTATCACTTCAGTTTTGATGCCTGCAAGGCATTTTAGTAAGGATTCATTTCCTACCTGAGAAAGCCCCAACATGCACCACACAGCGATGCTAACGAAAACCAGCAGGTGTTGTAGCATCAGATTCTTGGGATTTTCTGGTTAATTGTGACAGCAGCATTAACAGTAAATATTGTTTTTTGTTTATGTCAGCAGCTGAGTGACAAAATCTTTATCTATTTTCTTCCAGTAGAGGTCATATCTATAAATCCCAAGGTTAATTCAATGGTGCCTTCTCTAGCCACTGCCTGATAAAGTATTCCCATTAATGTGTTTTTTTAAGAGAATTCCTGCTGGATGTGAATTTACAGGGTATATTTGCAGAAATATTTATTGCACGTTCCATGCTTCACAGTTCTGCTTGGCAGGCTAGTATTTAGTGGTATTTTATAATTCTTCTTTTTTGTGACTGGCATTTGCTTAACTTGGGCACCGTGATTTCTGTAAAAGTTGTGTATTTCCAAAGCTCTCCTGATCATAGGGATCCAGTATAAAATGCATCCCTCCTCCATACTCATTAACATCCTTTTACTGTTTGAGCTTCTTGCACTTTGTAATGTGTTTTATTCTGACAAAGAGGGACAGAGAAGAAAGGGAGGAACTGAATCAACAAGAGACAAAGTGACTTATAAGTTGCCCAAATCGCTGGGCCAGATGGCTGAAGAATAAGGACAAGTTTCCTTCTGGCCTATGCTGCTGCTCTCCAAGCACTGCACCGTCTTTCCAGGTACTTCCACTGGGAAAGAATCCTTCATATAAAGAATTTTGGATTCAACGACATGTTTTGAATAGTTTTCAGCATGTTTCCTTCAGTTTTATTTTCCTCTTCCAAAATGCCCTTCCTAGAAATGGAAGCATGTAGAGATTTCTCCTTCAGTCTCTGCTGCAAACAGGGGCCTGACCCAAAGACTCGGTTTGAGCAGTTAGAGGCATATCAGGTTGGGGAAGTTACAGCTGATGAAAACTGTGTTGTAATTTTTGCCAGACAGAGAAAGTTATCAGATTGTCAAATATGTTTTTAAACCAAGTATACAGCCCAAAAGGGCTCTGGAAAGAAGCATTTTCTGATACAGGCAAGGAGAACCACTCAAAATATAAAGGAGGTAGAGGGGAAAAAAAAAGGAGGCTATTCAGTTTCTTCAGTTCAAGGGTTTTTATGAACTTTCTAAAGCATTATTTTCCTCCTCTGTCATTGTCTTAATCGCTTGCTCTCTGTAACTGGTGTCGTGCATTTGCATTTCCCTTGGTCTCTGAGGGCAGCCAGCTTGAATTAGAAGCTGTCCATAGCCAAATTCTGAAGTATCATGATATTAGCTTGGATGTGGTGATGGATTAGAGCGGGGCTGCTCCACCCCTTCTCCAAGCTTTGCAGGGAAGGGGGTCGAAGGGCCACGCAGCAGCTCCTGAACTGCCACTCCTCCTGACTGACATGATTATTTGGTTTTTTTTCCTTTGCACTAACACGTCAAGCTGTCCATACCACTCTGTCAGCTCCAGGCAAGGATGCCAGCCTCCGAGATGAGGGCAGCATGATCAGGCAATGTTGGCATAGCTGTGTCAGCCACCCCAGCTTAATCTGCTGCCACATGGGTCTGTATGTTGCCAAAACTCTGTCATTCCTGTCTCACTGGGAGCAGTCATTTGTAAAACCAGTCTACAACAGCACCAAGTCCTTTACAAAAGTTATTCCTTCACCCCAGGTTGGGGATTTGTCTAAAGTCCTGAGTCCCTGAGCCACTGAAAGGCCCCACAAAGGCTCTCTGACTTGGGCTGTGAGCCCCCAGCCCTAGCTGATGAGTAGCTCTGACTCATGCTGTTTGCATGAAGAGGAGATTTCCCTTCGCTGAACCTAAACACAAGGCAAAGGATCCGGTGGGGAATTTAATATTAATTTATTGTCATTCAGCCTAACTCACTGCTCCCTGAAATATATTTGAAATTTCATTAAAATAGATCGTGTTCTGAACAGAGCAAATCAATGCTTTTAGTTGGGATTATATCCATTACTGCCCAGTACTGTACTGAAAAGAATCCCCCATTGCTTTTAATGCACTCTGCTGTGTTCTTAAAGGCTTAGGAACTAATGTCAGCTGAATATATTCACACTGGGTGTTCACTTGCTGCACCAAATAAGCTCTGCAAGCCAGTCACCATTACACTGTCAGTGGTATCTTCTTGAATAATTTGCTATCACCGGATTGGATGACCCTTGGGTCCTCTTCAAAGCTGAAAAGGAAAGGATGGACAAGAACACGACAGTGATTTAATTCAATGTTATTACTCTATGTGTGAAATTATTTTTTTTAATGTATTTAAATTTCATCATGGATTTTTTTCCTAAATTCCTGCATTCCTTTCTTGGCATTTCTTTCAGTATTTCATTTTCTTGTCCTTTCTTCTTTCCCCTGCTTCCTTTCTCTTCTTTCCCCTGCCTCCTTTCTCTCCTTCTCTTCTTCCCTTTTCCCCTTCTTTTCCTTCTCCTTTTCCTTGTTTTTCTATTCTTCTCTAGTCTATTCTACTTTTTTGTTGGTTTTACTACCCTATTACTTTTTATTTCAAGAAAATTATAGATGTGTGATGTGGTTTTGCATGCTTTTGCTCCCAATGATAATAATTATGGGCCAAATTTTGCACCTCTATAAATGTAGGTGGATAAATTTGGTGTGATTCCACTGATATTAATGGAATTTAAACTGACATCAGGCTCTAACCCTACATTTTAATGACTGATTTGCATGGCCTCAGCTGTGAGACAATTTGTCTTAAGCCCCCATTAAATTAGGAAAGGAGTGTTTCTGACTGAGCATGCCAATCATTCTAGCTTATCTAGTGAGAGATGCCACATGCTTTCTCCTGTTCTAGCCTTAATTTTTGACAGCTACTTATGCTACTCATTGTCTAATTGGGCCTGCCAATCCTCCCTGTACGTCCCAATCTGTCCAGCCCAGACACAAGACTCTGAAATGGTTTTAAAATCTGCATACGGTTGTTGATTACGAGAGATTGGGCAAGGGGGGGTGGGGTGGGGAGTGGGGTAGGGTGGAGAATACAGCCTAGTTAAGACAACGTGCTTACTTCTATGTGGTTATTGTTCAGAAAAACAAAGAATCACAAAAAATAAGAGCTTACATAGGAGTAATTGGGCTTTCTGACTATCGGGGAGGAAGCGTAGTACGGATGAGATGAGAGACAATTCCTTCTGAGGCTTCCACACGGGCAGTAAGGGCTTCATCCTGACATTCTGTTTGCTTGCTGTGCTGTGAGAGAGGAGGAGGTAGGAGCTCTTCTTCCCAGAGTGTACCGAATGGCAGGAGAATGGCTGGTAGTTAGGACCCGCTTTGTTTCCAGCAGAGAAACACAAAGTTCCCGGTGCTGGGGCTCCTTGTGAAATCCTGTGAAATCCTGCTTACCAGCACCAGGATTCCCTCCATGGAGGATACATCTGCCGATCTCTGCTTAACCTTAGGGTTGCCGCTTGCCAAACAGCACGCCAGCATTTCAACTGTAGTTTCCCAGTGGGGCTGGCAGAGCTCTGACATCTGCTGGGACCTGGTCCAAAGCTCATGGGATTCAATGGGGGGAAAAACCCAACCCAAACCCCAGCAAATTCCATTGATCTCGGTGGCTTTGGATCTGTCCTTTTTGCTCATCTCCTTTGATGATTTATACAACACTGACATGCATCTCGCTTCTGAAGCACACAGAGCACATGGTTTTAATCTCACCATTTCCCTGGTGACAGGGAAGGAAGTGTGCTGGCAGCTAAGACACTGGAAAACACTCATTATTCTGTACATTATTACTGCTTTGCACTTCCCTAAGGAAGGTAGAAATTAGAACGAAAAATCACAAATGTTTTGGTTTATGGTGTTTGCCTGCCCTTAAAGGCACAAAGTGCAATTTTTTGTGTGTGTGGAAAAAAGATAGGAATGTTTTGTGTTGAAATGGGAGGTAAGAGAATATTTAACAACTAAAAGCCACTGCTATATGAACAAGCCCTCTCCCTAGGAAGAGCTTCACGAGGGAATCTTTCCAATTTACCAGGGAATTCTCAGATTAGAAGGTGAGAACATTTCATCCTTGTGAAGTCTTTGTAAAATCAAGATTACTGAGCCTTTGGCAGCAGCACTCTACTAGTTACGCTGCTCCTACAGTAGCGGCACCCACAGAACAAAGTAAGTCACAACTCGAGTTTCTTCATGTGCTGGAAAGCAGTTTTCAGGGGCTGCCAGGGGTAGTAGCTACACCAAGTGCCTGGCTGACAGACCCAGTACCTCGTGCAGTTCTCCAAGGGATGCTCCCACAGCACCCCAGTTCATGGAGCCAGGGTACCTGCTGCCCACCGGAGAGATCCACAAACAGCCCGTCGCTTTCATAGAGCAGGAGGGGTGCTTTGGTATGTTTTCAGATTCTTCATTTCAGCCCAACACCTTTTTTTGTGTTTTTCCTCCCTGGCTAGTGTGATTTTTTCAGCACTAGATGTCAGTGTGGACTTGTGATACCACCAGATAGCTCTGTATTTTTCCTTTAACGAGGGAGGGAGAATTGCCATCCAGAATGAATCCAACTCTTTCCAGCCTCATGATGGGCTTCCTACAAGGGAGATCTTTTCTTGACTGTTTGAACTCCACGTGGAAAGTGCACAACTGCATTCTGTCCTTGACTGGGATTAACATGGCTGTAAAAAGGCCCTGTCCATTTTGTGATCATATCACGCTTGCGTTAAAGAGGAGGTACCACAACTCTGTAGGAAAAGCTTTGCTTAGAGAAAAAGAAATGGTTCTGAATTACCTCAGTAAGTGGTGACCCTGCTAAGGTAGCGTTGTACAGGTGCTCCACGGGGTAGGATAATCCTGTAACTTACAGTATTCACCTCAGAAGAACCTACAGATAAGACCGAGTCTGCATTCCTGCTGTCAACAAAGACATCGCATCACCTAGAAATGTTTTGCTACAGCAGACTGTTACAAGGACTGTTCTAACCTGAACTTGATTTATTATTTGCTTGGCATTATTCTGAACTGAAACCAGCTTAGGGCAGAGCAATCGATCAGGAAGCGTGTGCTGGCTTTCTGAAGTGGTAAAACGACTGGTCTCTCTTAGACTTTGGAAAATGTTTTGTTTCTTTAAGGAATGTAAACCTCCCAGTCTAAATTGTGAGTGGTTCCTATGCTGTTATGGGAGGGCTGATGAAGAGGCATGAAGCACCCCGACTGCCCTCATTTTGCAAGCAGCAATCTAGAACAAGACACTACTCTTCTTGCTCTTGAAGCCATCGAGCTGGGGAAGGGCAGAGGAGGAAGCGGGTTCACAATTCCGATTTCTCATCTTCTACTTTCGTGGGTTCTGGCTTCTGTTAAGTGGATCTGAGCCAACACAACAGATGGAGCCTTTTACACCACCCTCGTGCTTGGTTTACACCAGGCATGATGCACAGAAGCCGAGGCAGAAAACGCTTCTGGCAGAGAACACGAAGCGGAGCTCTCTGACATTCCTCCTGAGCCGGCATGGGTGTCGCTGCGATGTCGGCCTTCAGAAAAAGATGGTTATGTGCTTCTGTGTTCCTCACTGTGCAGCAGTTAACACAGCACTGCCCTGCTACATACACCAGTAGGCCTTGCTTTTGTTATACTTTGGGGTTGTTACTGTCCCTTTGACTTCTGTCGCAAGAAGTCACAGCGACACGTGGGTGACTGCCCAAGCAGCTGTGCTTAAAGGCACTGCTGAGTAACTACTTCGTGGGGTTTTGTTTCTCACTAGGCTTATCAGTAGGAGACTGTACGTAGGAGGCTATAGGATATGAAAAGAATAGTGCTTAAACTATAAATTGAAAATATTAGCAAATACTGTGCAAAAATAAGGAGAAAGGCACTTTTTTTTCTTGGATTCTGAGACGTTAAGATAATATTTGGCAGATAATACAGGACCTGAGAGAATACAAATTGTACTTGGCAAATCTAATGTCACATGGCTCTACCACCTGCTGTCATTCCTACATATTTCACTTTTGTTATTGTTTCTGTAGCGCTGTTTTCCATTTGCTCACCCCTTCCTATAGATGTCTAGCACTCAAGTAATTAGTACAGCTAATGAAAGATGTATCGTGCAAAGGAGCTTGTCTGCAATCAGCTCCTGACGACTGATTGACCTGTGTAATATTGGCTGTACTGAGCCTTGGAAGCACCTTCTTTATTAACTACCATGAATTGTGCAGATAAGGCTCTCCATAAAGCCAGCTGCCTCTCTAGGTGCAGAAGGGGTTCATGGTCTCGCTCTCTACATCACAAGGCAAAACAGTGTGATTCAGCAATACACCTTGAAAGGTTATCACTATTGCACTCTGCAGAAATAAAAGGAAGCTGGGGCAACCAACAGTCCTCCCCCAGCTCCTGAATCCACACTCTGCTGGCATTGCTGGGTGCTGATGCACCAGATCTGAAAACAAGAGGCAGTAAACATACTTCCCATCTGTCAGTTTGTCCTCCGCCCCCTGTTCTTAGAAATCACAGCAACAGAAAAAAATAGCTGGGTGGGACCTTACTGTGTCAAATCACCCACCTCAGATTCCCATACATGCAGATCCACGTCTCAAGCCTTGCTCAGATAAACACTTCATTGACAAATCGGTGCAAATGCCTTTAGTGAGGTATGGGCACAGTCTAAGATGTTGTTTGTCTTCTGTTATTCCTTAGGCATATAATAAAAATGGTCTGCACAGTAGCTTCTTGTCTTGGTAGCATTGAAGGGGGGGGGGCAGCTATAGCTGCATGAAAGGTCAAGAAGCTGCACAATGGGAAAATTGATGCAAAGCTGATAACAAAAAAAACCCCAAACAACCCACCAGCAAGTAAAACTAACACAGTTTATTGGAGAACCAGTAACAACACTGGCCCAACGAAGTACTACAATGGCAAATTCACATGAATAGCATTTGGTATTGCATCTGGTTACCTACAAAGGTACTCGGTGGCTACGATAAGAGACCTGTGAATGCAGAACAGCTTAGAAATCATTATGGTGAATACTCTTCCCTATTAAAAATGTAGGACCAAAGTGTATTTCTGATAGTACTACTTTACAGCATGTGGTAATAAGAGTGCACAGCACAAACTGCCATTTCTTCAAGTAAGTTATTTCCAAGTATATCTTCCTGCACAAAATGGTTAATCAATAAGTCCAGTCAAAATGTCAGATTATTTTTAAGACCATGTTATCTTTTCTGTGAACATCAGTTTTCCCTACCGATGATTCCGATGTAGAAAATACAGTGTGTTGTTTACAGTACAATACGATTCTATGGGGAACCTTATTAATGTTTATAAATACCTTAAGCATGGGATGCAGGGGGAAATGGCCAGCCCCTTTTCTGTGGTCAGTGGAGACTTGCAGCCACTTGCAATGGCTGCAAGTTGGAGCACAGGAAGTTCCGCACCAACATGCGGAAAAGCTTTTTCCCAGTGAGGGTGCCAGAGCCCTGGGACAGGCTGCCCAGGGAGGGGGTGGAGTCTCCTTCTCTGGAGATATTCAAGACCCATCTGGACACCTACCTGTGTGAGCTGTCCTAGGGAGCCTGCTTTGGCAGGGGGGCTGGACCCAATGATCTCTGGAGATCCCTTCCAACCCCTACGATTCTGTGATTCAGCGGTCTATGAATAGAAACTCCAGAAGAGCATAACCTTCAAACAAAAGAGAGATGGCATTAAATGGAATCTTTATAAATCAGGGAGAAACTCCCTTATCCCTGTAAGCATCACTACACATTTCCAAAATAATCTTAGGACCCAAACATCAAGGTTTATGAGCTGCTCATTTTATTTCATGAAAACTGATCACAATAGGTTGTGGGACTGTTTTTAATGCACCAGTGTACACATATGCATCAATCTTTGTGGGATTAAAGCCAGTATGTAGAAAGAATAATTTGATGCAAATAAAATAAAAAACACTGGGTAAAAGGGTCTCCTACATCTCTTGAAATACTGGTTACCAGCAGAGATCCACCAATAACAAAATATGTCTGCAAAGATGCCTATGATAGGTTTATGTATAATCCACAGCCATACTGTTAGGGATAATAATATTCTAGGGAACATGCTTTGGCAGGGGGGTTGGACTCGATGATCTCTGGAGGTCCCTTCCAACCCCTAAAATTCTGTGAATCTGTGAATAAGGGAACTATTTCCCTCAGCTTACAGATGCAAACATCTAGCAGTCCGGTCTGCCGGATGGCTCACTCTAACTGCAGATGTAAGGCACATGTGTTTTACACACCTTGTTCTAGAGGGATAGACCAGTTCCGTTTCACTTTCTCTATGAGCAATGGAACATTTCAGAAGCCTCCATTTTCAGTATCTGTGGAGAGGTGGTGTGCAGTGCTATTTATCTTCAGTGGCTGAAATATAGGATAATGTAAAAAGTACACTCATCTCTTCCAACCACGATGTGCCCCTCTAGTTCACTATCTGACCTGAAAATCTAGTTTCCCAGGCCCTAGTAGGAGCTATTATAAAATTAAGCTGCAAGTTATATGAGTGCGTGCCATTGCTTTTTAAACCCTTCTCCTTTAGAAACGAGTGACTGATCAGTCCTGAGCAGAATGTAGACCTCTGGCTGGACTGACTAGCTCAGGGTCAGAGGCTTTTGTCAGAAATGAAGTCTTGCTTGAAACCTTGTTTCAGCATCCTTGCAAAAGCCACCAAAGAAGCAGGCTGGGAGGGGAGAGGGAGGATGATGTATCTGCACAGCTCAGTGCTGAGCAACCTTCAGATCCCTGTTTCATTTTCCAAAATGCAGTATTATGAATTTACAGCTAACTTTGTATGCTTAGAGCACCCCTGCCACCTGGCATTTTCAAGGAAACTGGTCAAGAAACAAGTTCATTGTTTTCACTTGCTGATAGACAAAGTAGTGTAACCAGAACTGAAGTGGAAGTATGCAGCTTGTAACAAAGAACAACGAGTGTATTTGCCTGTCTAAACCAGTTTTTCTCTCGCTATCCTGGACAAGGAACAAGAAGGTTAGTTCCTATTTCATGCTTATTTAATTACATGATATGTTTCTACAGGAATAATAACAGCATTCACCCATGCAGGCCTATAAAAGTCAATTTTTTATACAACTACCTGCTTTCCACCGAGTGCCGGAGATCCGTGGAGACATGGTCAGCAGCAAGATGTTCTCCTTTCTCCCTGCACTCTTCCCTCTTGTCACTGGTTATTTTTCCATGCTGGGTAGGAAATGGACATTTTTTTATGCCAACTACTTCTGGAGTGAATTAACGAACAAATGGGCGGAGGTTACAGTGCCAGGTACTTGCCTCTACAAGACTTAATGCCTAGTAGACAGTCATTTGTTAGAAGCAACGTTAGGTTGGAAACCTAACTGTACCGTTGGCCAGATAAAGCAGATTTCCTTGTGCAGAGAAATTTCCATTCAGCCATTTCTAAGAGGAACTGGGAATGATGGAGGGGAGGAAGCTGGCTCAGAAACATGTCACATTACTTTTCTTACGATGTAGATGCTCTTTGAGGCATCCTGTTTAGACTCAAACTTGATAATGACATCTGCAAACATGTGCCCTAGATGCAAAAAAAACCCTGAAGCCTCCCCCAAAAGAGAAAAAACCCCAATGAACCTACCACATCGCACTGGGAACAGAAATGCTCTCTGGGAAGGGAACACAGGCTGCCCTGTCGTTGCAGCTTCTTTTCTGTGAAATATTCTATGCTGTTAATTTTCTGATAGTAAGACTGAGTAACTGGATGTCTTGAGGGCTTTAAAAATTTTGTTTTCTTTCCATAGACTTTATCAGTTAATCCTAAATTGAACAAAAGGTTATTCACAGCCAAATATAACCTGTATGTAATACCTGCTCAACCCTGAGATCCACTGTAAGAAATGACAGGAAATGCTGTGGTGCTGTGGAACTGTGTAGCACTGTACTACTTTCAAAATGCTGTTTGCTCTAGAGGCTGACCAGCTCCACAGGTACTCAGTAGTGGAAATTTTAAAAACTCCACCAAACTCTGAGCATGCTGTCTGTCCCCTAAACCTGCCCCGATAGGGCTGAACATGCCACAGGCATTCTGTGCACAAGCAGAAATTATGAGTCATGTTTGCAACATCCCTTGCCCGTGCAGATTCTTGGAATCCAGCAAGATAGAAATTCCTACAGTAGCTTTCCGTTCTGTGAGAACATTAATACGTTCTCTATCTTCTACATAGCTGCTTATTTCTATGCTGTGTCTCTCGGAGATTTGGCTGAAACCGGTCAAGGGTTTCAAAAGTGGCAGAGCAGATGGCATGTCTACAATGATTTTCTTTCTGTAAGAAACCAGAGAGCACTCATATTTGATCTACCTTGGGGTATCTACCACTGCTAGCACAGGCTGCAGCTTATCATTCACAAGTGGGGATGGCATAGCTTGGGACGGCAGATTATGGACCCCAGCTGTCTGCCCAGCACCCAGCACACAAAAGACCAAGCTGTTCACGAGACAGCTGTGGAGTCACTGCCTCGTACTGAAACCGGTCCCAGTTTACAGCAGCATCTTCTAAACGAGGTTCAGATTATTCACAAAGTGGCTCAGCTATCCAGGGAAGCAGCGTTGGGAGAAAGCTAGGGCTAGTGAGCATCTCTGCCATTCCAAGCTATGGTGCCTCTTCTTGCAAATTGCACTGCAAGCTGCACCGATGCCAGAAAGTGACTGCATGCAGTTGTGATGTAGACCATCAAAGAAGGGGGGGGAGGGGGGGGTCTCTGCACCTATTCCCATCTGAGGATGATTATGGAAGTTCCCATACCTTGTACATTACATACACATAATACACGTAACAATATACCTATAATAATTACACACACACATCACATGTACAGTAAAAAAGTTACATAATTGTGTATTAATTAAGGTTTTCATCTGGTTTATTGCATTAGTTGCAATAGCTCGGGTGCTATGTGGTTGTGACACAGGTGTGAATGCAGTTGGAATCCTTACCTAGACAGTAGGATAGTGCCCTGACACGGTGTACAGCACTACCTCACGGTGACATACCTAACCTTCCTTTGGAGCAGGCAGGAATTCCTAAAAACAACCAGTTTACCTTGGATGAGCGGCTGTACAAACCATGTTTGTATCAACACAACGTATATGACATTCAATACCACGCATCTTTAAAGACATTAACTCTGTTTTGTTGTGGGGAAACCAAGACTGCTCTCCACCCGGGTATAAGCCACCGGGCCAAGGTTTTTGGCTCTCGGTGCATCCTCACGTAGAGCTCTCCACGATTAGGAGCGGGAGTTCTTCTCTGAGTAAGAGACTAACGCCTACGGGATTTTCCCTTATCGCCAGCGAACCAAAGGCCTGAGAGCTCTGCCTCCTTCTTGCCCTACCTCTTCCCCGCCGAGAACCGAAACCCGCTGCAAACAAACCGCCCGGGTTGGAAGTCCCCTGCCCGAGAACGGTGCCCGCAGGGGTGAGCGCCCTCCCGCCTGACCCTGGCTGGGGGAGCGGCGGGCCGGGCCTCTCGCCCCCCCGCCGGTGCGCTGGGAGCCGCGCTCGCCCGGCGGCGCCTGGGGCGCGGAGGCCGGGCATCCGGGCGCTTTGCTGAAGCTACGACGGCAAACCGAGAAGCGGCAGGGCAGGAGAGCGCCTGTTCCTCGGGCGGGCGGCGGGCAGCGCTCCGCGCTCAGGCACCCCGGCCCTGCCTGGTCCGCCGAGCCGCCTCCCTCCGCAACCGCTCCTCTCCTTCACCTGGCGGGACTCGAGGCTGAGCGCGGCCCCAGGGGCCGCCGCCGCCTCCCGCCCGGGGCCCGATGGCAGCACCAAAGGCTCGCCGCCGCCACAGCTCTCCGGCGGCAGCTTGGCTTTTAACCCCTCCCTCACCGGAGCGGCCCCGGCGCCCCGCGGGCTTCCCTTCCCCTTCGGGCGAGCCCAGTCTCCTGCGTGTTCCCTCCCCCGTCAGGTTCTCGCCTCAGCCCCGCGCTCCGAGCGGCCCGGTCCCCGGGACACCCCCTCCCGCAGGGAACGAGGCTGACAGCCGCGGGGCGGCCTCGCCCAGCGCCCGCCCACCTAGCGCTGCCCCGCACCTTGCGTGAGGAGAGGAGAAGGGCAGGGGGCGGGGCGAGGCGGCAGGATCGGTCTGTCGCGCCGCGCCGCCAGGGGCTGGTCCCCTGCCGGGTGGAGGACGAAGAGGAGAGACGACGGCCCCCGCCGCCGTAACCGCTCCCCATCCCGCCCGCTGGTGCCGCCCCCAGTATGGCGACACGGTAGAGGAGCGGCTGTGGCGGGGTGACCGCCCCCTCCCGCCTCCCTCACCACAGGCACGGCGCGCCGCGGGCGAGCGAGCGGCCTCGGCGGCGCTGCTGCCGCCGTTGCTCCTCACAGAGCTCAGCGGCGGCGGAGAATGACGGCGGCGGGCACAGCAGCGGCGGCGGCGGCGAGGCCGAGCGACCGCGCGGCGGGAGCCAGCACCGTCCCGAGCAGCTCATGGTGGCGCCCCAGACCCGCGAGCAGCGGCCGCGCCGGGGCCGCCAGTTGAGCCGGATCCCGGCGGGCGGCTCTCCCCTCTCGACACCGACCCACCGAGCGACCCGATCCCTTTCCCCGGCGCGCCCTCTCCCCCCTCCCCGGCGCGACCCGCTCTTCGGATCGCCCCAGCCGGGGCTGGACTCCCACCGTCCCCGGGCGCCGCGGGGAAGGCGGCGGCGAAGGGCGCCGGGCAGCGCCAGGCGGCGGCGGGACCATGGGCGCGAAGCAGAGCAGCCCCACCGCTGCCAATGGCCGCACCCGGGCGTACTCGGGCGGGGATTTACCTTCCTCCAGCAGCAGCAGCAGCGGCGGCGGCGCTAACGGGACCGGCGGGCGTTCGGCAGGCGCCGGCGGGCGGTACGCGCACCTGGCGGCGGCGCCTCCTCATGCCGCTCCCGGCGGCGCGGCGGCGACAGGAGGAGCGGCGGCGGCGGCGACGGGGGGTGCCGCGGGGTCGGCACCCCGGAGCAGGTCCTTAGGGGGGGCCACCGCCTCCGGGGCTCGGGCCGCGCAGTCCGCCTTCAACATCCCCCACAGTAGCGGCCCCTACGGCTCGCAGGACTCGGTCAACAGCACCCCGGAGGAGGGCGGCCGGGAGCGGCCCGCGGGGGGCGGCGGCGGCTCCTCCGGCGGGCCCCGGCTAGTGATCGGCTCGTTGCCCGCTCACCTCTCGCCGCACCTGTTCGGAGGTAAGGGTCAACCCGCGGAGCGGGCGCGGCGGGACCGGGGGCTCGGGGGTCCGGCTGGCGGGGGGGGGGTTCATCCCCCGGCCCAGGGGTGGGACAGGTAATGAATCATCACTTTGGGGAGAGCGGCGGCTCATCCCGGCTTGCGCCCGTCGGGGAGGAGCAGGGTTTGGAGAGGGGGGTTTTCAGGCCAGCGTCCCCTATTGTTTGCAACCCGAGCTAGGAGAGGGGGAGGTTAAAAATGAAGCGAACCCCGCGGCGATGCGGTCGGGACGGCGAAGAGGAAGCAGAGCCTCTGCGGCCGGCGACTTTAGGCTCTAATAGCTATAATCAGTGCCTGTGTAAATACTCTTGCCTACTACTTACATAATTAGAATTTAATTGGATCATGTGTCTCCGCCGTTTATTCTAAAATCGGACCAAACCCCTCTTTAGGCACCGATTAAATATGTGGCTGATCCTTTGTTCCTCTTTCGAAGTTCTTGGGTTCTCGGTTCTGAAAGGCGATTAAGAAAAACAGAAGTAAAGTAAGTTTGGTTTCGGGTTGGTGGGGTTTTTTTTTTTATTATTTAATAAATCTATTTCCCGCTCAGAGTTGGGCAGAGCCGCAGAGCTGTCCTGTCCGTGCCGACGGAGCACAGGCTGCAAGCACCTGTACCCTGTAGCCTTGGAGGTGGCCGCATGTGCTCCTGAGGCAGGAGAAACAGCTCGGCTAAACCCTGAATTCACCAAGCAGCTGGAGCCCTTTAAGATGCCTATTCAACGTGGAGCAAGTTGCCATAGTTGTTTGCGTGTCCCCCCGTGACACTGAGATGAGTTAGGGCTGTTAGAGGGCTTGGGTTTTACTGCCTGTGTTCTTCACCTCCAAGTCAAAAACCTGCCTGTGAGCTGCCAGCTGCTTCCAAGGTGTCTGACTGCTTTCAGTATTACTTACTGTGAAGGTCGCTGTTCGTACAAGTCAAACGTTCAGTATAAAATGACTTTTAAAATGGATTAATCCTCTTGCTAACTCTAATGTAGAGATGTATTGTAGCCTGTCTAAATACTAACCTACTTCCCAAAAAGCTTTTTTTTTGGGGGGGGAGGGGGGGGAGAGGGGAGGAAGAGGAAGCCAGTGTAAAATTTCTACGTTTCTGTGTTCTAGACAATGCGTTTTGTGAGTGCTGTTTGTAGCAGGTTGGGTGTTCTTCATTTCTGCGAGGCGTCCTGCTGGTAGCCAAAGCACAGGGCTCTCCCCACTCCCACCCTCGCATGGTGGGCCAGGTCTCTGCCCCACCGCCTCCCACCTACCTGCTGTCGGTGTGTTGACCTAAAGACAGCATAGCAGTTACTTCCTAAAGCTTCCTCCACCCAGTGCAGCGGTTGAACATTAACAGAAAGCTGTCAAGCCCTACTATAATAAAGGAACATTTGCCCTTAAGAAAAAAAATAATAAATAAATGAACACTCCTCGTGCCAAGCTGCGGAGTAGGAGTGCTTTGTTGCAAGGGTGCTTGTACTGTCAAGGTAACTTTGGTGGGGGGGGAAAGGTGAATGTGGGGTTTTTTAGTGATAAAAGGATGCTCTACCACGGAGCATTGTGCAGTTTGTGCTAAGGACAAGGGGATAATTAAAATATGTAGTCAGTAAGTTGCTCAAACGTAAAACTTTTTTTCTCCTTGTTTAAACATTGTCTTGCAACCTGCCTTGCTGCCAGGAGAGGCTTGATTAATTGTAAATGTAATGATGAGGATCAATACCCTAGGAAACTGCTTGTCCAGATACAGGAAGGTCTCTCCAGAATAACTCTGAGTTTGATTGTACTTTGCCATGGCATGTAATGATCTATTAATTGCTGTACTACACCATATTTCGTCTTTTGTTGATCTCTGAAACTGGCCTATTGAAGAGGATATGGGCTGAAGTGATGCAAACTTGTTGCTTTTCTCAGTGCAGGATAAGTGCCAGGAGGGGTACACTCTCTTCACCTACTGACTAATAAATAAGGAATTCCATTATGTTGGGGGTTTGACTAGCAAGTTTCAAAATACATTGTCCTTATGTGGTCACAAGATGGTCATAAACTTATTTGCTTTTTCTCTCCTAAAAATCTTAGTGTTTCTTACTGGCATGAATGATTGTTTAATTGTAATACTGCAACACCTGTGAAGGTCTCACTTGAAGCTTTTTTTTTGCTAATTTAGGTATTCTGTGATATCAGTGATACCTTATAACATGTTGCACTGAATGTTGGCATCCTCATTTTGTTACATGCTTCATGTTTTCTTGATTTGTTGTAAAAACTAGATGTATTGAATGAGTAGCCCCACGGGAAATCATACATGAGTAGCATCAGCATGGTGAAAAATATCTTGAAGCATTGTTTTTGTCCTGATGGTAACTAGCTCAAGCTTGTCTAGGTGTGGTATCTGGCATTTATCTTGTGTATGATAAGCCTGCTTGAAGTCCCCTCCCTTGTTTTGTAACTTGCAAATTAGCCAAATTGTTTCTATTTATCTTGAAAACTACTGGATTTAATTTTGAGGATTAGCATAGCAATTCTATGAAAATTAAAATAATAAAAAAAAAGAAGAACAAGAATAACTTCCATAAGTTGATCTAAATTGCAAGCTATTTATGTTTTTAGGCAAACTGCTTGGCTTCATCAATCAGTGACACGTGGGTGTTGCACTTGTTAAATTACTGTAATTAATTTGCCATTAGTGAATTACACTCTATTGTCACTTTTCCTGAGCAGCCTTGCATGCTGAAGTAATGTATAAATATTCACTCTTAATGTAACATACTGAAATCCATATTATGCTTGTTAATGTGCCATTTGAATGAGAGTATAAGAAGTGCCGTGTGATGGTGTGTTACCATGCTGGGAAGTGTGAGCAGCTAGTTTCCATGTTGCTTTAATGGGAACTGTAGGAACAGCAGCCTTTCCTGAGGGTCTGAAGCTCCTGTCCGACCTCAGGCTCCTTTATGACCAAAGTGTAGCAGAGTAAATGCTGCTGTGTAACCTGATTTCTCATCTCGGGGAGAGTTCAGTTCGCTGACTGATTGGCCCCTTGGTCTTACAACTAAAAAAATACATACGTGTTTAACTTTGTTCTGCAAGCACTCCTGGAGAGGAGGGCTTAGAGCCTTAAGCAGAGCGAGACCCAAATTCCATAAGATCTTAGGGCACTCCCCAGATGCAGAGGCCAAACCTGCGCGTGACGTTCCGGCGCTTTCTTGCGACACAGCGCCAAGTTCCAGCTTCCTTTACAGTGATAACGCTATTGCCAGGAATTTTCACCAGTAGTTTCCCACTGTGCTCCTCAGTGAATGGGACTTCCCCTCTCTGCCAGGCCCAAAGTAAATATTCTTACCTTCTGTTAAGAGCGGCCTGTAGAAGAGTTGGCCTTGACATCCACAGTTAGTTTTTTTCCACCGCGCTTTCAGGCAGCCAGGTGGTTTTGGGTAGACCATCAGCGCTGCAGCAAAGCAACTGCTGTAGTTACAGCAGAGCTTGGTTTTGTCGATGATGCTTGCAGCAACTAGTTCAGCTAAAAATGGATGATCTTTGGAGTGGTCTGTGCTTTGGGTAACTGCTGATGGTGTTACTTCCATCGCTTAAAACGTTGACAGCTCCTTGAACCCACTTTAGATTTGTGATCCTGTTCCTAGGTGGTCGCAACATGGAAAATTCTTGGTGAAAACGCCAATTATAAGTATCCTTCTGGTGTGCAGATTAAAATCTCTTCTTGGGAATGTTGTTATAAGACAAGAATAAAACCTTTAAATATGCTTTTGTCTTAAATTTCTTAGAGGAGAATATGTAAAAATACAACTGACGATAGCAGGAATGCCACATATTGAGTCTTTTAAATTTCCACAAGTTCTTCATGAATATTGATTGAAGAGAGTATGTAGAAGTATTATACAATATCTCAGACTGTGTTATATGCAGTCATATACAGTTTTATATGGTATATTTATGGAGAAGTTTTAAAATACATAGTGTGGCAGATAGAACTGCTGACAGCTTTCAAGCCTATTTCAAAACCTGGAGTAGTAATTTGGAGATTAAGTTGCATCTACTTAGCTTTGTTAGAAGGAAGTTTTGTTACATTCTTCTTAAGCCAAATAATGATCAGACTTTTTTTTTTTTTAAATGAAGTACTTGTGCAGGATTTATCACAAGCTACTGAATGTATGTAACACGGTATGGGTAGAACCTTTTAGGTATGTTATAGTAGCATTTGTTTGTAGTAGTAGTTGGTAGGAGTAGTGAAGGAATTCTTCATTGTATGGAAGAAGGGTCACGAAAACCCCAGTTTATAACCTGTATTGTTTGTTGGGTTATGGGAAGCAAACATCCGTAGAAGGATGATGTGAAGTCTCAGAGAAGACATGTTTTGGACATCTCTCAAACTGCCTAGAAAGCCACATCTTGTTTTGTTTTCTGTCTGATCTGTTTAGTTATGTGGTGTATTTGAATATATTCTTGAGATTCTCTTCATCTTTTCCAGAGCTTTTTTGAAGTGTATATGACTTTTGGTCACTTCCTTGCCTTTCCCTACCAGTATCACCCAGGTACTATTGCTTTGAGAAACTGTGAAACTCTTAGGCACTTAAGATTTCAAAGCTGCTCCTGTTTTGGTAGCCAAAGTTGTAGTTCTGAGGTCTTTGTCCCCAGACTTGGGAGAAGTGCCGGGAAACTTGCTATAGCACTTTTAGTCTGTGTGCCTTAGTACTGCTTTTGACATACCTTCTATTCCTGGAAGTTGGAAAGTTCTTATGATTGAAGAAGACCAGTGAATCTTTAATATAATAATACATGTTTTTCTAAATTACTTCCTAACTATTCAGAATGAGGAAAGAGTGCATGGATTTAGTCTTTTTTTTTAAAGGTATGGTAACACTGCAACTTGCTATTGTGAACACAAAAAATCCCATGTGAGTTTTCAGATAGTTTCGCTGCTGCTGTTCAAAAGTCTCCCAAGGTGCAATCCAGTGAAAGCTAAGAGACTGCCTCTGCTTTGGTGTTTTGATTTGTTTCTGTTCACTTGGCTGCACCAGTGAAACACAATCGTATCCGTGTTTGTCCACTTTGGAAAAATGAGAGCAATTACAATGAGAGGCTGGCTGAAGTCTCCTGCTGATAGGAGAAAGTTAAAATGGAAACCAGTTTGGGAGCTTAGAGAAATATGTACGTGTCTGTACACATACAGATAACTTCACAGCAACTGCAGACTGGGGGGGGGGGAAAGATAGATGAGTGCCTCGTTTTCTCTTCAGTACTACCTATGAGTTGACTCCAAAGTGAGAGAAGAGTCGCTTCAGCAGTTGCTGAAGATATGGGAGGTTTTGGAAATGCATTTGCATCTTATTAACAAAAATAACAGATTGAAAAATCCAAGGTGCTAGGAAAGCAGTCCAAGGATAAAGTCTATTGATAGGAGAGTTTCACAAGAGGTGTTTGACAGATGAGTTTGAGGAATCCAATCCTTTTTCAGGGTCTTGCTGTTGCTGGGTTTAGTGGGCTGCTCTGTTCCTGCACGCATACAGTGGGCAGCATAGAGTTTCTTGTTGGCAGCAGAGATGTAAACTCTCCTAAGGAGTCAATGGGGGACAGGAAAAAAAGCAAAAAGTCCATTACCACCATCAACCACTGGCTCCAGCTCAGTCAGGAGGCTGGTTTTGTTCTCAAATGCTGCATATTTTGACAAATAAGCTAAAAGAACTAAATGAACGCTGTTTGGATCTGCTGGGTAGTGCTAGTGAGGTCCCTGGGAGCTGTGTTTAGTTTCCCTTAGCTGAAGAGGGAACCAGGTCTCTCTGCTGAGGGGCTTGGGCCACTGGAATAAAGACTGAGGCAAGTCACAGAGGGTTTTGAAGGGCTTCTTTTTCTTCTCATCCTGCCTGGTAAACAGAAGGGGTTAGGAGAAGCCAAATAATAAAAATGGCAGCGCTGCATTTAGGAGAGAAATGTAAATAGTTAACGGTCTGAAGAGAAGGAAGCAGCCTAATTGCAATGGCATATATAAATATTTTTTTTGGCTATCAAGACAGCGATAATACCTGATAGAGCCTTTGCAGTGCCAGTTCAAACAAAGGCCTTCCTCTTTAACGTCTTCTGAATACCTATCCAACCCTCGTGTTCTCTCACATAATTGCAGACTAGTCTCCAACAACCTCTCAAGTAATTTCTTTGTCTTATAAAGAAAGCCTTTTGTCACTGCTAGAAATCCAAAACTATTTTTAAAACACATTGCCTACCCATCTGTTTGGGTACGTTCTCTCCTGTTCTTGCCAGCTGCTCATGGAAAACTTCATCGTGTAAATGTTCTTGATTTGCTGTCATAACCTTGCACGAAACTCAAGTTTTGAACAATTTTATGAAGGTTTTTTAGTCAGGCTTTCCTGCTATTTGCAGATGCATGAACCAAATTGGTATTACTTTCAAGAATTTTTCTGCAGCGTGTCTACTGCTCATTAATCGTTTAATTAGTTTCAGGATGGACGTATGGACATCTCTACAGGCTGTGTTCGTTTACTGTGGCAGTAGAACATGCTGTTCTTGCAGATGTTTAACCCGTGGAAAGAAAGGAAACAGTGAGAAAACTTTGAGTGCTCTGAGTTTTTTTTATTTTGGAATATTATAAAGGACACACATCTTCTAAATGAAAAGAAAATTATTTGTGTAAAAACCATGGTTACTCGAGCAAAACCGGAATGGCACTTTGTAGGCATCCAGGAAGGTGGTTTGGCTGTCTGGGCTCCCTGGTATAAAAAGGACAGGGATCTCCTTGAGAGTGTCCAGAGAAGGTACGAAGATGATGAAGGGCCTGGAACATCTCTCCTATGAGGAAAGGCTGAGAGCTGGGGCTGTTCAGCCTGGAGAAAAGAAGACTGAGGGGGAACCTAATCAACATTTATAATTATCTAAAGTATGGGGTGCAGGGGGAATTGGCCTGCCCCTTTTTTTTGGTCAGTGGAGACAAGACAAGGGGCAATGGCTGCAAGTTGGAGCACAGGAAGTTCTGCACCAACATGCGGAGGAACTTTTTCCCAGTGAGGGTGCCAGAGCCCTGGGACAGGCTGCCCAGGGAGGTGGTGGAGTCTCCTTCTCTGGAGATATTCAAGACCCATCTGGACACCTATCTGTGCAGTATGAGCTAGGGAGCTGCTTTGGCAGGGGGGTTGGACCCGATGATCTCTCGAGGTCCCTTCCAACCCCTACAACTCTGTGATTCTGTCTTCTCTCTGGTTAGATACTTCCTAAACAGGTGCCTGTGCTCCGGAGGCCACCTTTCTGCTGTAAATGATCACCGTGACTTTTATAAGGACACCCAGAGCTGTCTGGCATCCCTTGTTAGATAGGCTTCCAGTTCCTGACCCTTGCAAAATGGGAGGGCACGCCATAGTAAGAATGGGGTTGGTTCTCACTTTCACTCAGCACATGCTTCTGTTCCCTGCATGGAAATTGCATCGTATTGACCTGGAGAGATCAGGAAGCATATAGGAAAGTCTCTTAAGGCTTGGGATGTCTGCCTGCCTGCCAAACAGAATACAAAGTGTATATGAGATTTGGCTCTGTTACTCTCAGTCCTCTTTAGGAACTGACCTACCTGGATGTTGTTTTCTTCCTTGTCTGCTCTGTCTAAAAATCAGACCACCACAGCCTGTGAATAGTCCCCAAAGATTGGGTGTGCTGCATACCATTGTGGATATTTTTAGTAGATTCTGTTTGCTGACTGACTTAGCATGCTATAAATACAGAGTTCTCATCTGGCATGCACTTTGCATGTCTTTTAGTAATTCACCTAAGAATAATGGCCAAAAAAATGAGCTGTTAGGATTTGTTCGACTTTCCACATGAAGTGTCATTTATATAAAGCAATTATTTAGCAATATTTTAACAGTAAATGGCTTTTAAAACTAGTGGTGTTCCAAGACACTTTCTAGTCAGGACGCTGTAATTAGTCCTTATGTCAGACTGCTTTATGCTGAGATTTCACAACTGTTTTAAAAACTGAAGGTGGAGTTTTTAGATGTGATAGTTAAGTTGAGCACCTGGTGTATTATCAATGCTTAGTTATGTCAGTGATGTCAGTACTAGCACATTGCCTGAACATGCATAAAGGATATGTTTGGGGGGAATGGGAATAAGCTTTGGTTATGATTCTCCTGAAATGTTTTTCATAAACTATAGGTGTGCTTAAATTGTAATACAGTTAAGACACCATGTTTTTGAAATTATTAGGACTCGGTGCAAAAAAAGAGAAGGGAGACATGTCTTATTAAAATACAGATGCATCTGTCTTTGACACAAGATTGAAGGATGGGTTCTTGCAAAACTGCTCTTGAGTGTAACCTAAATGCAGTTCTTCTGTGCTGCTAAAATAAAAACTGTCACAGTGTACACTAGCAGATGTGGCCTTCATGAAAGAAACTTAAAACTGGTGAAGTTTTCCATGTGCAGTAAAAGAAATCTCTGCTTAGAAGTGCTGTTTGCAGATTGCCTGAACACACAGGCGGTATTTTGAGAATATTTTAAAAGAAGTTTTCTTTGTTAATGAAATCTGGACCAATCTGGTGATAGCGTTTCTGAAAACTTAAAAAAATAAACAGTCTCCTTTGACAAGAATCCTGGATAGCTCCCTGAAAATTATGCCACTTTTGGATCCTGACTTGCTGCAGCTATTGGGAGCTTTACTTCTTCTGCACTGGAGAACATCGCTTGTCCTGAATATGAATTGAAGTTCCAGTATGGGGAAGAATCTTGCCTGCCTTGAGAAAATTATGTGGCCCTACCAGATAGAGCGTCATCAGTTAAGCAAATTTCAGCAACATAAAGCTGGACAATCTCCAAAATATAAATAACAGTGACAATAGTAAAATGCAGTTCTGTATGACCATTTAAGTGCATTCACTGTGAGGCAGTTCTCTTTTTTTCTCTTGGTTTTTTTCTGCATCAGCAAGTATGACTAGAGTAGCCTAAGGCAAGGATGACTGAAATAACCTAAGATGCCAGACTGGGGGATTTGCTGTCCATTTTCTTGGGAGCTTTGCCATCCTTTGGGAAGAATGAGTTTAAAACCGTGCACCTGCATTTTGAAGGCAGATTATGCTTGTCTAGCAAGCATAGTTCAGGACTCCTATAGTCTCTTAAACTGGCTGAGTAGGATTCATCTTCAGAGGTGATTTTGATGAAGTGTCCTGAAAGGTAGTATTGCTGAATTCAGGTGAGAAGTGCCCAAATACAAGGTTACCAATGCACCTTTCTTCTAGAGCTTTTTATCTTTCAGTGTTGTGATTTTTGCCACCTTAAGGCTTGGTTAGGGTTGGTTTGAGTGGTTTGGTTTGGTTTTGGTTTTTCCTCTCTGTCATATGGTTATAGTTGTTAGAGGTAGTCAGATGAGTGTGGATAGGTACTTCTTTTATTTCTATATTGGGAGTAGTACTAAATGTATGCCAAATAGATTGTCTGAGTTCAAAACAAAAAAAAAAGACACAATTTTTTGTTAAAGCTCTATCATTTTGTTAACAAATTACAGCTCCAAAATCATAAAACATAATTAAAAAGCTACTTCCATGTTTTGAAAGTGCTGTGTAATGAAATACCAATGCCAATACCTGCTCCACCTGTGCAACAGAGCCATAAGGCTGTTGCTGGCTGTGAATGAAAACACCATGAAATTCACAGATGTAAAAGGCCTGCATGTATCAAAGAATACCTAATTCAGCTGTCGTAACATTTGGATACCGGATGACTAACATTTAGATACCAGATGACGAGTGTACAGCACTGCTGCTGTTCTGGAATTGTGTGCTTGCTACAGCTCAGTTTTGAATTAGTTTACATCTGAATATCTTATGTCTGTGCATTTGTGTAATTTGTAAGTGATAACATTTTCAAAGCCAGGTGATGCTGGTACATTCATCGTAGGGATGAATGTGAAAGAAAAATCCCAAAGGGTTTAAAATGCCTTTGAAGTAAAATACAATAGTGAATTGGTTTCCAGTTTGGAGGAAATACAGATTCCATTGCTAGCATAATAAACTGTGTGCTAAAATAAACTTTGGTTTTCACACACTTGATAAGAGCAAGATCCAGTGGCAGCGTATAGCTAGGGAGTGGAGGAAATGTTCCTTGAAAATGTGGGACTAGTTCTGCTGTAAACAAAGAAATAAGAAGGCTAATACAAATAATGTGTTTTGTGTTGTGCAAATGTTGGGAGATGACGTGTTCAACCCAGGTTCTCCTCTGTGCCTCCACTGTGCCTCACCAGTTGTGAAGCACGTAGTTGCACTCAGCTGCTGAAGGCAAAAGGAAGTGTTGAATGCATTTGGAGCTGGAGGGCAAGAGTTCCTTCTAGTCTGCTGGGCTTGTGTATGTGACTTCTATGGGTGTACAGGCAATCAACCTTGTAAATGTATTTAATGAATGTTCTTTTTGCTTTAAAGCTTTATTCATAGTAAATGTTCACACACAGAATTACAAGGTTGGAGAAAACCTTTAAGATCATCCAGTCCAACCGTTCCTGTCCTATGCTAAACCATATCCCTAAGTACCTCATCTACCCTTTTTTTAAACACATCCAGGGAAGGTGACTCAACCACCTCCCTGGGCAGCCTGTGCCAGGCCCTGACAACTCTTTCAGTGAAAATTTTTTTCCTAACATCTAATCTGACCCTGCCCTGGCACAGCTTTGTGCCATTTCCCCTTGTCCTATCTCCTGTCGCCTGGCTGAAGAGACCATCACCCACCTCTCTACAACCTCCTTTCAAGTAATTGTAGGGGGTGGTAAGGTCTCCCCTCAGCCTCCTCTAGGCTAAAAAAGAGTTATAAGCTCAGGTGATGTAATTTCTTGACATTAAGCAGTTTCATATGTTGGAGAAATCAACTGATTTCTGAAAAGCGAGCCAGAACTAAGCGTTATGAAGACCACTTGGGCTTGTGTTGAGATTGATCCTGTCCACTCAGAAAAAACAAGCCTGCACTGTCGTGGAACCTAATGCTGTGCAGTAGTTGTCAAAAGCATTCTCTGTTTTAAATTCCAGCCAATATTGATTCTCTTTTAGGGATTGGCTAGCTGCAATTTTTGGTCAACATAATTTTGACCCCTGGCTAAATAATTTTTTTAAAAAAACCCCTTGTTAAATACTTGACTTTTTTATTAAGTGATAGAACAAAAAATTTCCTGTAGTTAGAAAAGTCAGTAGGAATTAAATTCTATAAGTTCTTTCCTATGCATTTTTTTCAAATCTTGGAAAAAGTATGCTCTGAAGAAGTCTTCACTAATGCTAAGTGTGGCTTGCCTTGTATTTGTTGTCATAGACATGGCAATCTTTTTTCTGCAGAATACTTGCTTATGTGTGGCTGTTGCCTGATTTTTTGTTTTAATAATAAAATTAGCCGAATTTTATTTTACTGATGAAAATGCTGGCATACAGATTTTATCCTTCTGTCTCTGCCATTCCAACAATAGGCCATTGGTTAACTAATAAAAATGGCAGGTATAGGATGTAGTGTGGTATTGACTGTTTGCTTTTCGAGTCTGAAAGGCTGTACAGACATGCTGTTGGTTTGATGCTGTGTCTGGATTGCTGACTGTGCTGAGAAACGGGGTGCTGGGCTAAAATAGCTCTAATGACCTTTTCATAATGGAAATTATACCTGCTACAGCTCTGAGCTGAGGAGACTTGAACCTATTCTCATCTAGACTAGGTGATACCAGTTTGGGCCTTATTCTGATTTTCTCCTTGTTTTCCTCAACAAATACCTTAGCTTGCAGGTTGAGTCTGTTTTGCCCGTGACGCTGATTGCGGAATGATCTCTCCCTGTCCTTATCTTGACTTCTGAGCCCCTCGATAGATATTTTTCTCCCCCATCCAGCTGAAAAGGGGAGTGACAGAGCGGCTTTGGTGGACATCCGGCCTCCAGCCACGGTCAGGCCCACCACAGTATGCAAAAGTGATGCATAATTTGTCAGCGTTGGGAGGGCTCTTAAATGCTTCCAAGTAGTCAAGCATCTCTGCTTTTATTTAGATGTAATATTTGTAAAATGTTCTGCTTTTTTACAAAGTGCTGCAGAATACTAATTATAAAATGGGCCCCTAGGGACTCTTATTCCTTTTTCCCATTGGGGACTTGAACTATTCCTGGCTTGTTTATCAGCTGTGTCCAGTGGAGGCCTATTCTTAATTGTAAAGCTTTGGTAGCAAAGCATCCTTTGAAATATGTTTAAAAACAAATGTTTGTATTGAACACGTGGCTGGCCTGACGCTATCTGCAGAGATGCAGAATTAAAATGAGTGAAAAACATAAGCACCCCAGGAAATGTTAACCTCAAAGGAAATCCTCTCAAAAGCATGCCAGATTTTTAAGCAAGAGAGAGGAGGTGAAAAAGTCTGCGTGGAATAGTGGTGTTTGTTACATTACACTTAGAGGGAATAAGGATGCATGGATGTGTGGGTGGATACAGTTGTTTTCCACTCTCTTCAGCTATGATCCTGTGACACACAAAGCTGTGGTTGTATAGCTTTATTGAGAGCCTCTTCTCCTTTTTTCTTTCTTTTCTCTACCCTATTGGTTTCTTTTTGTGCAAATGAGTCCTCTTACAACACCTGTTTTAGTAACCAAAGTGCTATTAGAAACAAAAAATAAATCTACAGAAATACTGATTTATCAGGATCTTAAAAATATTTCTTTTTTTAAAGAAAAAAATTAAAATCAGTGTCTTAATTTACTACTTCTTCTTTTATGACTTCAATGGGGAAAATATTTGGATGTTACATTTAATTTTTGTTTTAATTTAGCTATTGTAGTTTTATCTAGTAGTAGCTATATCTGTAGTGATAATGGAGGAGTAATGCTGAAGAGAAGCGCTCTGAAATAGAGAATTGGCTCTATATCAAAGGGAATAGAGGCCATTTTGATTAAATTCTTTAGGTTATCTATTTTTAGGTATTTTCTTGTCTCCATTTTTTTTGAACTTGAACTTCCTCAAACTTTAAAATTGCAACACAACTTTTCATCAGAAGTATTTTGAAGCGCACGCAAGTTAAATCATTAAACCTGATTCCTCAAAGGTCTAACTGCATAAATGTGCTGTGTGTACAGGAACAGGCATTTAATGAAAACTGTATTATTTTGTAAATTTACATGTGAAGTTTCATTTAGTAATAGGAAAAGAAGAAAAGCCTCAAGTCAGTACCTTGCTTTTCTTGCATTTTCTAGCCTGTAGTTTCTCTCTGACATAATTCTTAACCCTGTGCTCCTTCAGGCAGTGATGATAAATGTACTAGGTACAATGTTTTGAAGCTACTGCTACAGCTTAAAACACCATGAGGACAGATTTACTTGTCAGTGAGTCTTGCATGTGCAGAACTTCTGGTATATTTGTACATCTGCCTTGAAGACCATTATCCTATTTGTCAGGAATTGTCATATATAACTAACAGGAATTCCTTCCTCTGGTGGAGAGAAGGAGCTCTTTCTGTAATCTCAGTATTCACATCTTTAAATTTATAGGCTTATCGTCCTCTGGAGAAGCTTCTAAACTGCAATAGTCCTAACTGTGGAAGTCAGTGAATGGTATGACAATTGAACTTTATACTCAGAGTTAGGAATATCACATAAGCTCTTGTCCACTCTTGTCCAAGAGGAAAGAAAATTGTCAGCTGTTACAGTCAGTTATTCTTACATGCAGTACTTGAACATTGCATTTTCCTTTCTCACACTGAGCATTTGAAAACAATGTGCCTTGCTCTTGCTCCTAGAAATGCTTTTTCCTGATTATTTTTAGGTTAGTATGTGTATGATGTCCTTTTTCCCCCTAAATTTAACAGAAAAAGGATTACAATAACAGATTTAAGTCTAATGAGTGATGTGTGGGTGAAAGTCTCTTTGTTGATGATTGTAGCACTTAAAGGGACCTTGAGATTAACAGTTCTTTCCTGGAACTTAAATTGTGGGATGAGATGGGTTTAGCCCATTTCCAGCAGATGATTTTTATCTGTTCTTTCTTAATTTCTTAATGGACAGCCACCTCATTCCTTGGCTATTTTGTCAACTAATCTTACCAATGGAAAACTTCCTAATAAGCAAATTACTGTTAGTTTCACAACTTACTGCTCATTTTGAATGCAGGTAATTGCAATTGATGACATGTTATTAATGGCTAGCTCTTTCTGAATTTCAAATGTACAGGGTTATTTTTTCCTTTTTAATTGCACTTGACTCCAGCTATTTGATGCAATTTCAACAATGTACACAGCCTTGAAATATAACTGAGAAGGTATTTATTGTGCTATTGTGGTTTGGTATCTCTCAGTTTTTGTATCTGCTTACTTGGATTTAGGCTTATAGAAAACTCTAATTTGCTAGATGTGTTTGACAAAAAACCCAGGCTAGGGTGGTAATGAGGAAGACAAGGTTTAACAATAAGTAACTGTGTTAAAAACTTTAAGTTGCTCTTTCTGTCAGTGAGGAGGATAGATTGATAGTGGTATTCAAGGAAAGTAGATGTATATCAGGTATTTCTTATTTGTGTTAATGAACTTGAAGATGTTTCTTCTTGTATAAACAAGACAGACAGCTGCAATTATTACTTAAAACTCAAAGCATCGTATTGGGCTGTGAAAAACCTTTCCATAACAGAGGCAAATGTATAGTTGTGATTCTGTATACAAATTGGCACCAGTGCCATGGAGTCCAACCAGTGAAAACCCACCACAGCAGGATTTCACAGAATCCAGAATTGTAGGGGTTGGAAGGGACCTCGAGAGATCATGGGGTCCAACCCCCCTGCCAAAGCAGCTCCCTAGCTCATACTGCACAGACAGGTGTCCAGATGGGTCTTGAATATCTCCAGGGAAGGAGACTCCACCACCTCCCTGGGCAGCCTGTGCCAGGGCTCTGGCACCCTCACTGGGAAAAAGTTCCTCCGCATGTTGGTGCAGAACTTCCTGTGCTCCAACTTGCAGCCATTGCCCCTTGTCCTGTCTCCACAGACCACTGAAAAGGGGCTGGCTGATTCCCCCTGCACCCCATACTTAAGGTCTTTATAAACATTGATTAGGTCCCCCCTCAGTCTCCTTTTCTCCAGGCTGAACAGCCCCAGCTCTCTCAGCTTTTCCTCATAGGGGAGATGCTCCATGTGGTTTTACATGCACATGTTTTTCATGATCCTTTACTCAAACTGCAACTAGTATCTTTGCATCTTTAAGCCAAGAATCTTGCCTAAAGACCCAAGAGTGAAAACTATTTAAAGGGCATGTTTCTGGTCTGTAGAAGACAGACCTGTTGTGTTAATACATCTCTTTGTATCGTTGTTGTGGTATTTGGCTGACTGCATTTTATAGCAGGACTGACCAAAGACTAATGATCAAGGCTGAATTTTTCAGGGTTTAATAAAAAGAAGAAAACCCCCAAAACCTGGGTGAACCCTTCCCAGGCCAGAGACCTGTTCAGCACCCACACCCTGGACAGCTCAAGTGAGGCCTCTTCCAGGCAGCTGCTCCCTCCAGGTGCTCTTGCTGCCAGATGAGATGAGCCAGATTCTTCAGCTGGGAGATTAAGTGCCTTCCAACAACGCTATGCTTCATGCTTGCCCAATGCTTTCTGGTTGGACTACTGAATTGTTTTTAGAAAACCAAGAGTTTGTGATAGACTCATTTGCCCCATTTCTCTGTGGTACAGAAAATGCCTTGACAGTCTTGAGAGCAGACCAGGTAGTCTTCCCCTGAAGGTTTGACTCTTACACCTATAGCTCCAATCTGTTGGGTCTTGTTTGGGATTTTCCTTTTTTAAAGTCTTATTTGAGTTTCAAAAGTCCAGTCTTCATCTCTTTGTTCACTTTTATCCTAGAAGATGGTTTTCTTCTTGTGACTTTCCCAAACATTGGTAAGATAGCTTCCTTGTTCTTAGTTTCAGCTCTGGTTTTGTTTTTCATGTGGTTTAAGGTCGTTCTGGAGCCAGTTCTCATTTTCTGTGAAATGTTTGTTAGTCTTGTAGTTTCTACTGGACTTCCCTGCTTGGTTCCTTCCAGTAAGTGAAAGTAGAAAAAGTAAAAAGGTATACAGATCTCTTCTGTTATGACACTGTTTTTCTTTGATGCTGTTTGACACCACTTTTTAAAGATAATTAAAATACGAGACCTTATATGTTTAAGAACATGGAAAAACGTCTGATATGTTTTGAATTAGTTTTGCAGAAATGCCTTGAGCAGTAGGAGTCTCACTGAAAGATTAACCTTTCAAAATAACATTAGTTTTTCTTGACAAGAGGTTTAAAATCTAGAAGGTGATACTCTGAAATATTTACTTTTGAAAATGGATAGTTTTGCATCAAGTAATGCTGAGATAACAAGATAAGAGTCATCTTTTGTGCGGGGAAAGGGGAACAAAACAAGTAAATATTTAATTCTGCTTAATGGCTTTCAAAGCCAAGATGGAAAACACAGGATTACTTTGATTCATGTGTGAAAACAGGGTTTGTAAATACTTCGGTGACCTTTTCCCTTTCTTTTTATGACCCTGCTGCAGAGAGCTGTGTGGTTTGGATATTTTTTCCCCTCTTGTTAAGTGCTGTTTAGTTAAGACAATATGTGCTTTTTTTCCCCCTACTTGCTGTTATCTTTTCCCAAAGGCCTTGCAGGATTTTTCTTTAAGGGGTGGGAATCCTAAGTAAATATTATTTCCTTTTTATGCCGAAGGCCTTTTGATACACTACCATACCATTACACTAGCTTCTGTAAGAACATGGGCAGCTTTATTCAGCTGACTGCTAAACAAAGGAAGAAGGAAGACACATGCATTTCTCACACTTCCTTCCTACAGGAAGAAAATACAGTTTATTTTAGGAGGAAGAGAAGAGAAACTAGCTTTGCTGTTTCAGCTCTTGGAATACACACGTTCCAATTTCAAAATGAAAAATGGAAATGCCATCTCTAAAGAAAATTAGTGTTAGACTTTCCTCAATAACCTAGAAAAGCTATGCTGTCTCTAACTCATGAGTACCTTTGGTTTGTTTACATTGGACCCCTGCCATCTATCTGGGACCTGTGGCAAGCTGTTAAGTAATTTCTGGAGTTGCAATGTACTTTCTGATTTATTTTTTTTTCCTCCCCTTAAACTTGCTTTATTGGAGAGGTGGAATATAATGAGATTTTATTTATAAGCTGAAGATTTTTATTGAAGTCACATTCTAAAAGTTATTTCCCCCATATTCTGATTTCTTAGGTTTGGTGTAAGAATGGTTTGTTCCCTGAGCAGTTAGAGAAACATATGGAGAGTGGATAGTGAATGAAACACTATTCATATTTGCTTGGATAACGGGGGACACAGTTGGGGATGGAACCTACCTTATACATTTACATTTAAATAAATTTAAAACTTACTTTAACAGATTAGCCTGTGCATGACAAAAGCTGGTTTTCTGAGAGGTTTTTTCCTTGCTTCACTTTCAATTACTGTAAAACTGTCCTCAGGGGAATAGGAATTGATAATAAAAATTGACATAACTGGTACTTTAGAAGATGTTCCTGTATCTTTTATAAATTGCTTGCTGTTCATCTATTTTAAAAAAAAAAATCATTGTAGCTGTCCATATTAATATATTTGAGATCAGAATTTTGGTCTAAATTGATTTTAAAGGCTCAGATTTGTGTATACATGTTCTTGCCAGAATGCTAATAGATTAGAAGACTGTATTGTCCGTTTAGTATGTTGAATTTATTCCAGAAAGCTTTTTGGTTTATTTTGCTAGAAGGTACTACCTTCAACTTGGTGAGATACCAAGCTAGATCAAGAGCAACAATATCATACTACAGGATCTATAATCCCATCTATGTTCTAGGTTGATTAACATGCTGAATTGACATAAATGCATTGATTTATTTTTGAAGAGTTTAACACTTTCTCTGCTTAAAATGTTGTATGGTTCTACTAGGTGACAGTGTAGCAGGATTAGCCTGTCTCAAGATTTAGTGCCACTTGTATGAATTTTGTTGCAGGTAGAAACCTGGTGAATGACTTGAAGGGTTTTTTTGTCATCTTTCTGGAAGTCACTGTGTAGATGTGAAGTGCTGTCAATTCCCATAACTAAGAGCTTAATTTTCAGTGTTGTTTTGAATGTCTCTGTCAATAAAAATTGTCCTACCTACACAGTAGTGAAGAAAGACAATTTTCACATTTATGTTGAGTTCTTCCCCAAAACATATTCCCATGTGTGAAATATTTATATTCCCATGCGTATGACACAGCCCTTTCAACTGCATCTGCTTTTTGTCTTTTAGGTCAGCTTCTGGGCAGTTTTGGTACAGTTTTAGCTAAGGACTGGTTTTATGTCAAGAGCAGAATTTCAGTCTGTCCTACTGCGTGCTGTGGAAAGTACCAGAGAGACAGCATGTCAGGCTAAAGTCTTGTGTTCATGGAACAATCAAAGAGTGCTTTGAGTCAGAAGGGACCTTTAAAGGTCATCTAGTCCAACCTCCCTGCAATAAGCAGGGACATCATCTGCTAGATCGGGTTGCTCAGAGCCCTGTACAACCTGACCTTGAATGTTTCCAGGGATGGGGCATCTACAACCTCTCTGGGCAACAACCTGTTCCAGTGTTTCACCATCCCCATCATAAAAAATGTCTTCTTTATATCTAATCTATATCTACCCACCCTTAGTTTAAACCATTACCCTTTGTCCTGTTGCTACAGGCCCTACTAAAATGTCTGTCCCCATATTTCTTCTAAGCATCTTTTAAGTATTGAAAGGCTGTGATAACATTTCCCCAGAGCCTTCTCTTTTCTAGGCTGAGCAATGTCAAGTCTCTCCTCATAGAAAAGTGCTCCACCCCTCTGATCATCTTCATGGCCCTCCTCTGTACTCGTTCCAACAGGTCAATGTCATTCTTATGTTGGAGGCCCCAGAGATACATACACAGTACTCCACTTGGAATCTTCCAAGAATGGAGCACAGGGACAGAATCACCTTCCTTGATCTGCTGGTCTTGCTTCTTTTGATGGAGCCCAAACTATGGTGGCTTTCTGGGCTGTGAGGCACAGAAGTGTGCGAGTTCAGCATTCACTTACTTAGCAATCTAGAGCTGGAGGATCTATCTGAAACATTAGGTGGCTGTTAGTCTTCTGTAGCCTGCCTACTGTCCTAGGAGGTGTCTTCTGCTCTTGTAGATTGTAGGATTAATAGAATGAATGGGACAGTGTCCATGAAGTTCTAGAAAGCGAAGGTAAAAGTTTCAATGTTTAAGTGGCATTCTCACTGCACAAAGCCAGGAACTCTGTTGAGCATTGCTTCTTCTCAAGGGAAAAACAATAAAAGTGGATTTTTTTCCTTGGCAGATCTTCCAGTTTACTGATTTCTGATTTGATACAACTGCTGTAAAGGACAGGGCTGGCAAGACCCCTGCTAGAGAGAGGTTTGTGATGACGGACAAGAACATCAGGCTTCCTTTGGGAGCTTTTATCAGGTTTCTCTGAAAATGGCAGTTAAAGGCAAATTTAAAAAAAAAAAAAAGAAAAAAAAGGTTGATTTAAAAAAAAAAAAAGCCTGGAGTCAGAAGCAGTCCTCTACATGCCTGTGACTTCTCAGTAGTCTTTAGTATGGGTACACCTTACTGCGGAAGAACTGGAACAAGGTTGTCATTTCATCAGAGCTGATGACTTATGCCTGACTTAATTTTACTAATTTGTTAGTGGCTGTACTGTGAAATTTATTATGGTTGCTCTTACTGCACTCACTGGTGTCTAATGGACTTGCCTTCTAAGGGCTTCTCCTACAACAAAAGGAGTGGATTTAAGCTGGTGTCCGTGTGGGGAACAGCTGCTTTGACCTCTCCTAAAATCTAGAATAATAAAGTCTTCTAGAAACTGATAACAAGGTTTAAATGTGAGAGTTATCCCTCAAGAGCGTAATGGAAATAGCGATTTTATAAGACACTTCTAAGACATCTTCTGCCTACTGAAGGTAATGCTTCTCTGGGATAAAGGAGGAGATCTAATGTGAAACAGAAAATCACCTATAAATGTTGTTGATTGTTTGCAGTTCTTAAAATCTGGTCTGTGAAAAGTAACAATGTGACGATGCACTAGTTAAATATTGAACAGTGTAAAAGCTTTCTTGCTTGGAGCATGGTTTGTTCAGTTGAAAGTGCCTTTGAGACCCAGTTTCTTGCTCAGAACGTTTTGCAAAGTTGTGATTTTTGGTTTTAAGACAGAATGCAAGGCTAAAATGGGAAAACTAATAGAAATCTGTGCATCTAATGATTTTGGCATCGGGTTAGTAGTAGTCCTGAGTAGTCTCACCTCATAACTTAAGATGTTTGAGGTGATGGAAGGTTCATAAACTGTTTTTCAATGAGTACCTTAAAAAAAAAAAGGAATTGGAAGGTAATTGACTCCTCCTTGTTTAAGAAGGGCTAGGTGTTGGGTTATTCAATGCTTATCATGGATTTTTTTTCTTTCATGTTGTTTGTTGTTGAAGTATGTATATAGTACATGTTTGGGGTTCACCCTTCATTAGCTTGTCTCTTGTTCTAGAAGTCCACAGGTTTTTGATGTGAGGGTTTTTTGTTTGTTTTGTTTATATCATGGAAGGGTTTACTTAAATTCACCTTACTGATCTGTGCCCTCTAGCTGCTGTTTTGATCCTATCAGCTTCTGAATTGTTTTATACACTGCTGTCAGGCTGGGTAATACAGTGAGGTGCAGTAGGCTGCTCCAGGGTACCACTGAGAAAGCTCAGAGTCCTGCTTGATTGGGCTGGACCTCCCACTTGACACCCACAGGCAGGAAGGTGCAGCAAGAGCAGAGGAGGTGGGGCTGCCAAGAAGGACGGTGAAAGGGATGAACGTGTAACTGAGCTGAGAGGAGTGTAGGCTGAAACTCCAGCAGTCTTTATGCTGCCCTCAAGACCTATTTTAAAGAGTTTTTCTTCTTCTTTCAAAACCTCTTTTAAAAAAAATTTCTTTTATTCTTCAATTTTTTCTTTTCTTTAAATTTTAACTTCTCAGTAACTGTTTTTAGGGATCTGTGGTAGAGCCTTGCTCACTCCTTAGGTTAAGAAGACAGTGCTACATGGAAAGGCAGAGCAAATTTATGTCATGATTTACTTTTTATGTGACCCTTGTCTCAGTGTCATTGTGGACAAATAGCATTTTTATATAAGGTGATACCTAGAGAATGATGAGAACTGTTTGTCTTTCTGCATCAAAGAGGGCAAGTTTCTTACTGCCTTTCTGAAGTGTGTAATGGAGACACTGCTCCCATTGTGACCATTGCTTTTCCTTGTCCGTTCTAGAGGTGGGACTAACCCATATAAGCAAACAAGCATATTTGCAGCACTTGACACACTGTAGTCCTGATCTTTCAAGGGCTTTTCTGAAATGATTACTCTTTAAAACAAACAAACCCCCCAAAGAAAACACAATATTCCTTTGTTATTAAAATACAGTTTATTAGTAATTTGCAGTTTTGTGTTATCTCTGTATTCAAACTCAAGGCAGTGCCTCCTTTCTTATGTATAATGCTTACATACATCAATTGACAAATCATGATTTTGTTTAAACGCTGAAAAACAAACCTTCAGTATGCATTACAGATGAGTAAAGCACTGAAAGCATATACTTCTTTAAATAAATGCCATAATTGGATAAGTAAAAGCATTTGAGTTACCATGTCATTTTTCAAACTGCTGAAAAGTCAAAATGTCACTTTAATAATCTGTTCCAACTGCACATCCCTACTAAAACTAATTTACAGTCACTGCTGTGTGTGTGTATGCATGCATATGCATGACTTGCTAGCATGATCTGGTTAATGTAAATGAGATGTTTCTCTTCTAAGCACTGATGTTTAAAATAGGTAACTAATCAAATTTCTTGACAATTTGACCGATAGACCAATGCAGCAGTTGTAAAAAGAGAAAATTAGAAAGCATTCATAGAGTCATAGAATGTCCTGAGTTTGGAGGGATCATTGAGTCCAAGCCCTGGCTCCACACCGGGCTGGCCAAGTCAGAGCATGGGACTGAGCTCATTGTCCAGACGCTTCTTGAACTCAGTCAAGCTCAGTGCTGTGACCACTTCCCTGGGGAGCCTGTTCCAGTGCCTGACCACCCTCTCAGTAAAGAACCTCTTCCTAATAGCCAACCTGAACCTCTCCTGTCACAGCTTCATGCCGTTCCCTCGGGTTCCATCACTGGTCACCAAAGAGGAGATCGGTGCCTGCCCCTTTGCTGCCCTTTGTCAAGAAGCCACAGACCACAATGAGATCTCCCCCCAGCCTCCTCTTCTTCAGGTTGAACAAACCAAGGGGCTTTGGCCTCGCCTCATAAGGCGTCGCCTCCAGGCGCTTCACCATCCTAATTTCCCTCCTCTGGACACTCTCCAATACTTTTATGTCCCTTTTGTACTGTGGCACCCAAAACTGCATGCAGTGCTCAAGGTGAGGTTGCATCAGTACAGGGCTGGACACTCCCCCTCCCTGGACCAGCTGGCAGCGCTGTGCTTGATGCATCCCAGAACACACTTGGCCCTCCTGTCTGCCTGGGCACGCTGCTGGCTCATGTTTAACTTGCTGTCAACTAAGACTCCCAAATCCTTCTCAGCATGGCTGGCCTCCAGCATCTGATCCCCCAGTCTGTATGTGTAGCCAATGTTGCCCCTTCCCAGGTGCAGAATCCAGCACTTGCCTGTTGAGAAGCATTCTCTACAAAGGTCTTGTAAAATGTGATTGATATGCAAAATATTTCTTAAAAATTTGTCCAAACAGTGGTATCTTAACTGTGAAAAATCAAGCATTACGTTGCTGACTTGGTTGTTGTGGTAGGAGTGATGTGGCACATTATTTTTAAAGTTTGGTTTGTGCTTTGTGGATGTTCTGTAAGGTTTTGCAGAATATGGGATGGGTGCTATGTACTCCCTCTTAATTGAGGTAAAGCGCTGTACGTATAGATGAATCTGTCATAACTGATATGTTTCCAGCATGTGAGACAATAGCTTGATTTTCTGCAGCTTTTCCTAACAAGAGCTAAGAAAACTTGGTGGCAGTGTTATTTCTTTATGGGTTCAGTTCTGTCTTTTTCTGAACCAGTTATGCATCTTCTTTACTGTTCCTCTGAGCAGGCGTTTTGCCTACTTTCTTCGCTGTGCTACAGCTCCAAATGGTATTAAAAGGCTTAGAAAAAGGAACTCCTGCAAAATTAGTCATTATAATGCATGACTGCCTATCATTTAAACTCAAGAAACTGCTCTCACATATTATTAAAATTTGTACAGAATTCATGTTAGACACTTAAATTCTGTTAATACTGAAGGATTTAATGACCTAATTCCAATGTACAGCTTTCTGAACTTAAGCATTTTGTCACCCTTGATCTTCTCCCTGTTTTGCAAGATCTTATTTAATAATTCTGCTAAAAGTCTGGCTTCTTATGAACCTACGTCCTAGTTGTTGCAGTAGTCCATAGACAAAGGTGAAAAGTTTGCCACATTGGAAGAATAAAGGAGTCAAATGCAGAGTGAAAATCTCTCAGTTGAATTTTCCATTTTAAAAACAAAAGGCTGCTTTATGATAAGCAGAGATGTCAGTATTTCTAAGAAGTTATTCCTTAAACAAAAGTCCTTTGTGTTGAGTATGAATGATATTTTTCAGCCTGGACTTTTCTACTAAACTCAGTCCTTATTCATAAGTCACACCAATACCTGGGAGGGAAATACCCCAAACCCAAACAAACAAACAAACACACTGTTCTCTCATCATTTTCAAGTGAATGAAAGTAAAATAGACCATAGGTTAAATGTTTCCCTGCAAAATGAAGACATTGTTGTCCTCAGTGGAGAACTGCTATTTTGAGAGCGAAAGAGGGAAAATAGAGAGTATAATAATGCAGGAAAGTTTGTTGTTCTTAGGTAATAACAATTTTTGTTCATGTGATTAAAAAAAAATGAGATGAAAAGCACGAGAAAACAAATATACTTGACAACATTTGTCCTTGACTTTCTCAAAATTGTACTTTTAATTGGGTTAATTTTTCTGTTATACTGCTGAATGATAAATGTAATTATAACTGCCTTTGAGATCTAATTGAAGGTTGCTGTCAAAAAAATGAAACATGGTTATGTTCAGAACTAATATTGAAACTCCTGAGAACATCCCAGGTTATAATGTAACTTTTTATTTACATATATTCTTCCCAGTTGTAATCTTTAATATTTTGTACTGACTTTTTTTTTGTCATTGATTGGTTTTCCCCTTTTTTCTTTGTCACTGCTACCTCTATTTCTGCAGGAACAAGTAGGTTATTGGTAAGTATTTCAACTAAATCAGACTTTACAAAGTTTTACCTTGGTGAGGACTTCTTTTTTTTTACCCTCACTTACTTCGGTAAAAACTTTGTAGACAACAGACCAACTGTCTGTAAATGCTGTGCTTTCTCAGGTCTCCATTATCGCCTTGTTTGTGTAGTAGAGTAATAGTTTTCAGATTCTCAGAGAGACTTTGTCTTCTGCATGCTTTCAAGCAGCATCATTATCTGTGCTGTCTTCTAAGATGCTGCCTTCTCCTGGGGCTTGCTCCTTTGTTCCTGTCTGCTGCGTTTCAAGTGCAGTGTTTACTTTGTCTCTCCCATTTCTTTCTTCTTTTTTTTTTTTCGGGTTTGGGGTTGGTGGGGTTCTTTTTCCTCTCATAAGATCTCGTATACATTTTGGCCAGTTTGCTGAGAAGATTTCTCTGCTCCGACAAGGTGCTCTGTTTCATGTGTTCAGTTTAGTCATCCTTGTCAACCATTATTCAAGCCGTTTTCACCATCATACCCTCTTCCTTTTAAACTCATTAAATATACTCTCGGCATGGTATAGCACCCCCCTCTCTTATTATCATGCTTCATGTAATTTTAATCAGATTTGTTGCATTGTACAGTACAAGTTTTCAAGGTATTTACATTTGTGCATTTTGAAAAAGTAGGACTTCTTTCTTCTGATCTTGGAGCAGCTCTTCCTATACTTCCTTTTAAATGATGTAATTTCTAATGGAAGCTTTTTCTTTAACCCTAGTATATATTTGAAAACAATGACTTTATTGACACGTGAAGAAGGGGAGGGGAGTGTAGACCAACTGTTTTTCTGCACTTAACAATTTGTAGTTGTATTGCCAAGTTACTCAGTTACTTCAGAGGAGCCAACTTCTGGTAGTAGAACACTGCTATCCTCTCTGTCTTCCCCCAGCTTCCATTGTGGAATGAGTGGAAAGACCTTTTTCAGCTGTTTGATGAAAATACTGCTCCAGGCAATGAGAAAATGGAGGGAGTAGGAAAATTAAGGAAGAAAGAAAAAAAAGAAATTTATAGGTTCAGGAGAGACTAGGAACGAGAGAGAATTCTTCCTCCTTGAACTGTGATGAGTGAGTTAAGGAGAAAAAAAGCAATGGGGATATGTAATATCTCTAAAGAATGAGTTTTAGGACATTTCATTTGCTTAAAATTTTCAGCCCTCAGAGCTGATTTGCAGTGAATTATTTGTCGTCATCTGCTAATGCAAGAACTAAGCTTTGCTTGGCAGGTTGAGCTTGCCTGCTGTGTGTAAAGAAAATACATTTGTGCCCCAAATGATTGAACAATCTTTCTGGCTACTTGCCTCCGAATAAGGTAGTTGATTTGGCTTCAGAATGTGTCCTACCTGACCTAACTGTGTATTCAGACAACTTTGTCATCCACAGAGCTTCACAAGGTCTCTCCTAAGTGGCAAGAGCCCCACGTGTGTACAGAAGTCTCTGAAAATGGTGATGGGCTAATTTCTTCCTACACCATGGGTGGGTGTCATTGTGCCAGTGTGGCTAGAAGGGGACCTTGCTCTTACTTCTGCTTGCTAGAGGTCTCATGAGGAATATACATGACAGAGGAGAAGTTTCTTTCTTTCATTGCCCTTGATTCAAATTTTGGAAGGGAGACATCTACCTCTATGAAAGGGAGAGAGAAAGCATGTTCCCTTGGGTTCTCTCCCCTGCCCCCCTTCCTTGGGAAAGATACTCTGGAAATTAATGGTATGCTTCTTGGGAAAGTCTTGTTGATAAATGCAGTTTTTGGTCGCTGGTTGAAAATATACTTCTCAAACATAGTAAGCTGAAATCTAAAACCATCTGGGCTTAGGGTGTGGTACAGCCTTTTTTTTTTTTTTAACATAAAAACTGAGGCTTGCTCTTACCTTTGAATCTTCCAAATGCAACTCCCAACATAAGTTTATATTCACACTTGTCTGTCGGCAGCTGCTTCTGTTCCATTGAGAAACTTGTGGTATGGATCTGTGCTGGGTGATGACATGTCCAAAACACAGTTAATAACGTTAATCACTTAAGAATCACTTAAACTGTTCTTGTTTGTGTGCAAATGCTCTGGGAGTTTGGATGAAGAAGACTTGAGCAGTCTCTCATCTACTTTGACTACAGATTCCTGTGGATGATGGGGTGAGGGGGGTAACACCCACCCACAAATGCAAGTGGAGCTAAGGTCTTTCCTCCTCCCTCTTGGGTACTTCCATCAGTCTGAAGTGTCATTCTTAAAAAGCTGAAAAGCTGTTCCACTAATAGCAGCTGTTCATATTGTTTTGTATTGAAGTGAAAATCTTTCCACAGATCTTTCCCACCTGTAATTTCATCTTCTGGTTTGCCAAGGTATTTTATTGTGGGGATTTTTTTCTCTCTTTTAATGGTTGTATTTCCTGTTCTTCAGTTTCTAAAAATGTGCAGCTGTCGAATCTAATCATTATCATCACGTCACAGTTACCTTGGTATTAGAGACCTGAAGTTGTGCAGGTGATAAAGGCTTTATTTACGAATCAGAAAATATGTCTGGTTCAGGTTTTTTCCATTCTGTACTGTGTTATTTTTCAGTGATAGCGGTTGAAGATCTCACTTTCCCAATTACCAAGATGAGGGAGCATAAGAAGTTCTGTAGTAAGATTCTGGCTTTCAGAAGGTTTTGCTTAGGACATGAAGGATTATCCAAATGTATCTTCTCTAATTATTCCATGAGCTCCTTAATAAAATATTTTTCAGGTGTGTTTTTATTCCCTGGTTTTATATATCCCCCTTCCCCACTGAGTGCTGCGGGAGCTTTAAATCAGAAAATACAAGAGAAAATCCCTTGTTTCCCTCAAGGGATTCACAAGTGTATTTACTTCAGTTTTATGGCACAAAAGGGGGGAAGAAACCCACTCCAAACTACGAGCACAAAATCAGTTAGTGCTGAGAATAAGAAATTATTTGTGCTTACCCTGGTTCAGATTTCTAGAGAAGACAGAGTTTAGAACTTTAATATTGTTCCTTACTTCTACTTGATTTCCTGCTCTCTCCCAAATTGCAGGGACTATTTCTTTATTTCTTTTCCTCTCCAGAAGTCTTTCCAGATGGTGCTGTGTTCTCCCAGCTTAGACCACTGACAGCATAAGGAAGGATGGGGAAACTAAGAGAACTAGATGTATTTTTTCACTGAGACACTTTCTCCCTAAATGAAAAAATCTTCTGTACATAAAATGGCAAAATTTCTCAGAGTAGCCACTTGTAATGGGAGCTACAGCACCTAGAAATTCACCCTGAGATTTAGTAACACTCTTTTTTTCTTTTGCCTTCTAACTTACAGACGTTTTAGTAACGTCAGCTTTCTGGTTTTGAACTTAAGTGTGAAATAATCTTCTTATTTTCTTTGATTGTAAGGGTAAAGTTGCCAGGTAAAGTTGTTAGCTGTGTTAAAGCCATATGCTTTCATGTACAGAGCTTCGTGGTTTTGAGCTAAAGGCGTTACTCGCTCTGTCTTTCCATTTCTACTCTCTTCTCAGAGACAATTCTGTGCCTACAGAACTCTGATAGATCATGGAGTCTTTACTGGAGCTTTTTAAAGTGTTACAAATCAGTTTACAGAAAAGGGGAGTAACAAGTTATTTACTTCACTGAGATTCTGAATTCTTCTCATCTATTTTTCTGCTGTTCTTACAATCTCTTCATAGCCCTCTGCATAGTTGAATATAAAAGGGAGAGGTAGAAGTAGTAGAGGTGTTTTACTTGGACTGTAATAAAATGTTTGTTATTCTGGTCTATTAGTAAACTTAGAGTATGGTCTCGGTGGAAAAGTAGAATGCAAAAATAATTGGGGAAAAAAAGTCTGTAACTGCTCTAGAAGAGCGATTCAAATCAAGTATCACAGTGTTCTGCTCTGGGTCCATTTTTCAATCATCTGTTTTTGGAGGGTGGGCACTTTAAAGAAGGAAATACAATGCCAAACGTCTACAATCTGAGCATGCTGTGAAGGACAAAGTTGGGTTTCATAACTGTTTTTAACATATTAGAAGAGTGTTCTTAACCGAGTTAAAAAGCTAGGAGAATTAGTAAATGTGAGGAGAAATAAGACAGACCCTTACAAAATGGGGCCTGGCTGGTAACGGCTCTGCTAAAGGTTGAGGGATTGTTACGGGACATGGGAGGAACCAGCCAGTAATCTCTTGGTTTGTTTAAAGTGTACATATCTATATACACACACATAAAGGAGATATCTCTGTGTATGAATAGATCCATGCAGAGATATTCAACACCTAGTGTAACAGAACGATGTGATAGGTAACTTAGTTGTTGCTTAGGGCTTCTGAAAGTCTTGGCCTGGAAGTTCTGCCAGGTTCCTGGCAATGTTATTGTTGGAGTGAGTCCAGAGGTCAGCAATAGGAATAGAAGGTTTAGGCATAAGGGCCTGCAAGGAAAGACTAGAGGTATTCTTTTTTTTCAGGCCAAGAAAAAAAAGGCAAAGGGCACACATTTTCCAGTGTGAACATGGGGGTGTTTTTTATACTGAGGACAGTCACTGACTGTTTTCCCATGTCTGTTGAGCATATAAGTAGTAATCAATGCTTTTTTGTTAAGTAAAAGCTGCCAGATTAGAGGGAAGAGAAGATTTTTCTAACTCTCTAGGAATAGCTGTTCAGCATTGTAGGTTGTCTAGGATGGTTGTAAAATCTTTCACTGATTTTAAAGGCCAGATTAAATCCTCTAAGTACATTTAACCCAGTTTCCCAGTATGGGATAGACTTGGTGACCTTTTGAGGTCCTTCCTAACATGTTTCTCTGATTATATGAGGTCTTTTCTGTTGTTCGGTTGGGGTGCTGGGAAGGGGAAAGTTGTTTTGCTGCTTTGTTTTAGCAAGGGTTTATTTGTGTGACAGTAATCTTGCATGTCATTGTATTTACTGGGTGCTCTGCTTCCAGATTGTCTGTACTGATTTTTCTAAGTACTGAAAAACAAGTGCAAGTACGTAAGTAACATTTGTCAGGCTTCTTATTATCGAATATGCTTTACAAAAAATCTGTGTATGCAAGGCTTTCTTTTTGCTTATGACTTTTTACATGTAAACCAAGATGGATTTATCCATCTTTGAAAACACAAGCATATCAAAACTTAATATACTAACAAGTCTTTAGTATTTCAAGATACTTTTAGATAGTTATTTTTAAAATGAAATCTAGTGTCATTATACTTTTAGTTTGGCTTTGGTGATGTTCTAGTTCAGACCTTTTTTCTGCCAAAAGGTTATTCTGGTAGGCTGAGGCGGTCTTTTGTGTTGGGGCAGGTTTAATTGGTGGGTATTTCTTACTGCTGCTGTTTAATACTGTCCAAAAGCATCATCCATTCTTCTGTGCAATTCTAATACTACTTTAAGATGTTCATGTATAATTCTGTGACACTCTGTGCTGTATCATCTGGAAGCTCTTAGCTTTTTTTTTTTCCCCCCTCCCTACCACAAATTAAATATGTTCAGGCTGAGTGCCAGTATGATTTTTCAAAAATCATAGAGGTCCAGGAGTTGGTTATTTCACGGGTGGGTTTTGTTTGCTTCATTATAGAGTGAACTGCAAGGTAAACTGTCTGATATTTGCAAAGCAAGGCAAATGCAGTTATCAAGAAGACTTTGAAATTGATATGGATAGCGTGCATGGCCACATCATTGTGTTCCTGTGGATAATTTCCAAACCTGCCAGAGACAAAAGTTAGGAGTTCTGTAGATGGATGTGAGAGAAGATGGGATTTCTTGGCTAACTTGGAGGTTCATTTACAAAAGAAGACAGAGTCTAAAGAAAATCCTGTATTCAAGAGAATGGGAGACAATTCACCTCTGAATTTTGAAGTCTTGCTACTTATGCAGGTTTAGTTATTTCAGTCTTTCTACATCACTTCAGAATTTTCTAGCAGCTTTACAGTAACTTTCTGTTCTGCCTCTTTTCTTGTAATTGTACTTTTTTCCAGGATTATGGTTTTGTTTTAAGTAACATGTTACTTTCGGTGTTGCACTCGGGATTGTGAAACTAGATGATGGGAGATAGTAAGAATTTGCCTCCCTGATTCTTAAACATGTACTTGCCTGGGCAAGTTATCTAGGGGCACATGCTTGCTCAGTTCTTCCCTGCTGTTCAGAAAGAAAATAGGCTGAGAAGCGGTTCTTCCCCTGACTTAGGCTGTATCATTGGCTATGTCCTCTCTGTTGTGGGCCTAGAAAGAACAGCTTTGCAGTGATATGCTGACAAGCAGTGGGAAAAGGTGATGGCTCTTCATCTGGCATGAGGATAAGGGATGATGTGGAACCAACACCTTCATAAGAGCTGGATTTTTACCTGGAACTATATGTTACAGAATCATATTTTGGGTTGGTTTGGGTTGAAAGGGACCTTTAAATGTCATCCCATCCAACCCACCTTGAGAAGGGGATGTCTTCAACTAGATCAGTTTGCTCAGAGCTCCATCCAGCCTGACCTTGAATGTTTGCAGGGATGGGACATCTACCACTGCTATGGGCAATTACGTTTCAGGGTTTCACCACCTCTTTGTTACCTCTTTCACTATCCTTGTAAAGAAAGTGAGAATTGAGTTCATAGCTTTTAGAGGACACTTCACCTGATGCCACCTCACATGATGACTGTTTCCACTTTGTTGACCTAAAGTCTGTGAATGCATTGTTTATCTGCAAGACTCAGTGAAACAAGTCATGTAATGATGTTGGTTTTGACCTATTGCTGATTGTTAAAGTCATGTGAAACTTTTCTTAAAGTTATCAGGAGTTGTTCCTTGGGGCTGGTGGTAAAAACAAACATAGGCTATAAATGTTGTTAGCCTGCTGGGCAGTGGTACAATAAACTCTTTGTTCTTAAGGAGTACTTAATTGTAAACTGGGTCATGGAACCATTGCCTTCTGATTTGAGGAAAGGTGGGAAAATACCAGCTTCTTTTTTAAGGGACCTTTAACTGGCTTATGGACAGTGTTGATTGTTCACTTATTTATATTTTTCAAATACAGTTAAAAATAAATGTGTCTACAGCCAAAATAATTTGCTCTTTGGTGTTACTAAGGGAGTTGGAAATGGTCATTTCCTTCACACAAAACATACACTGCCCATCTCTTGGGAAAGATGGCGAAATCCAGGAGCTGGTTATTGCACCAGAATGTTATGAAGGAATGGGAAGTGGGATTTCACCTGTGTTTTAAAAATGCTTCAGCAGGTTTTGGTGAGGTCAAGGTACTTTTTTCAGCTGTCATGCTAGCCTCTGGCGTGCAGTTGGGTGCTGGTCACTGGAGAGAAACATCTTTTCCACAAAAGATACCTTTACCAGTGGCTGCTAATTTGGTCCATAAGGCTTAGTTAAACATAGTGTCCTCTACTGCTTGGGTTCATTTGTGTACTGTTCTCCGTGCTGAGTAGAGCCGGAGCAGTCAGATACCCCAGACTTGCTTTGTCAGGAAGAAAGTGTAGTTGCTTAACTATTACCTCCAGATACCCCCTGACACCAGACAACCCAGAAGATACTGTATTGCTAAAGCGTGGACTTAGTTTTCCCTGCCACCTGTCACTCCCAGTTAGATGTGCTGATGACCCATGGGAATAAGCTAGGGGGGGTTCTGTCCTAAAGCACAGGTAACCTGTTAAGGACTGTCCTGGCACTTAACTAGCCATGAACGTAATTGTTAACTTGCTGTAACACAAACACTCCCTTCTGACACAGGAGGACTCAAGTCTGCAGTTTATAAGGAAGCTACGTGCTTTTTTTACATCAAAATATGTTGTCAATTATGCCTTACAGAAGCGTATAAATGAGAATAATGCATAGGTCTCTAGCATAAGTCTCCAGACTGACATCAGCTGCATTAAGCTGATAAAGGTTGACAGAAGATCTATTCTGAGTCAGTTCTTGAAGAAAACCCTCATAAAACAGTTATGGGTGGTTTGGGGTGTTTGGAGGACTGAGATACTAATTTCTGGTTTAGTCATGGTGAGATGCAGCCCAGGGGAAGGAGGCTACATGGTGGCAGAGAGTCACTGTCAAACCTTTCTGTCTTTTCCAATCTGATTGATATTTTTTTCTCCCAATAGATGTGTTTGGCTGTTCTATACTTACTACCTCGTGGTTGTATTTGTTTGTAAAGATGTGGGTTGTAGGAGGAGGATTAAAAATCAGGAGGGAAGAGCAGTAATTAAAGTGAAGTGTAAGATTTACACAAGAAGAAACAGATACAAACTACTTATGACTAAAACGGGAAGAATCAGAACTGTACTTTATCTCAGGAAGTGGTTTCCAGTACATGTTCAGCTGCTGCTCAGTTCCTCATGAGTGTGTTACCACTTGTCTGCTTTGACTTGCTTCCCATTAGCTGCACTCAAGAAGTAAAAACAATTGTCTTTGTACATGAAGTGCATTGCTCCTATCAAGTGCTTCCAGTTAGTTGCTTGATCTACATCTGGATAATAATTAAAAGAGAATATAAAAATTCTCAGGCACCAGTAACTTGAAACTGCAGCATCCAGCCACTTGTAAGCCTTAGCTGACTTGGTTCATTATGGACTCCCAGCGACAGATGTACAAAAGCAAGAGCCACCAAACTAAAACCTGTGGGAGTTGGCCCAGATGAGGGTGTTGGTGGAAGGTGGTGTGGCCACTTATACATGCCTGCATCATTATTTTCCAACAGCATCGAAGAAGAAGTTGCTGCTTTGCACTGAGCATGGATTTAGGTATCTTTGCTGTATCTTGTCCTGTAGGTATGCTCCTTGACAGCTGTTCTGGTGGCTCTGTGTGTCTCACTTGTGTGTTATTCAGCAGATCAAAATCAGACTTCTCTGTGGACCATAAAACCTGTCCAACCAATCCCGACCTTTAACTGGGAGACTGCTGTCTTTGTTAATGACACAAATTAAAGCATTAAGCAGGTTTTGTCATGGACTATTATGCAGTTGCATCACAATCCAGACTGTCTTAATTATTCTTTACACCATATTGCCTCAGGCTGTGACCTCACTAGCTAAACAAGGTCATGCTTGGCTAGGATGAGAGAAGTCAAACAAATTCGATGCTACAGGAAATATTAGTGATTCAGGGTGAGGTGACACCCCCGAGTTAACGTTTTCTCTGTGCCCCAGACTGGTAAAGCTGCAGATCGCATGATATGATCTAAAACTGAGATTCTTTTTTTAAAGTTTCAGTGCTATTACTAGTAAAAGTGCAGATGTTACTTCAGGGCTCCTGCCCAAGTTCAGATTTTAATGACTGTGTTTTCTATACATTTCTAATTTCTGTTTTAATAAGAGTCATGTTATTCTCTTCATTCTGTCTTAAACTGTTCCTAGAGCTGTTGGGAAACTGGGGTGCTGATATGTTGCAATTGGCAACAGGTAATTTGCAGAACCAATGGTCCATTTTGAAATCAAGGGAAATGTATTAATGTAAGAAATGTTGGGTCAAAACTGAAAAGCTGCCTTTTTTTTCCTTTTAATGTGTACAGAATAGATTTTTTTTTTGATTGACTATATATATATATATTTGCAACATGGTTGAGTATAGTCACACTTACATATTTTTATTTCCCATAGGATTCAAGTGCCCTGTATGTTCAAAATTTGTATCTTCTGATGAAATGGATTTACATCTTGTGATGTGTTTGACAAAACCAAGGATAACGTACAATGGTAAGAAAGAAGTAAGCTGATAATTATTCATTTTCTTTATCATAGAGGTAATTTTTTTTATTTAATAAGATACTCTGGTGACTGTTCAGTGGACCCAGAAATTATGTTTGGTTTTTGATTGTAGTGTTATTTTTTTAAAGCATTTCCTAAGAGCTCGATATTTTTTATACTGCATGCCAATATAGTTTTCATTGTTGAGTTGTTATGCAGATATAAAATTATTCTTATTTGAGTGTGCTTATTCCATTTTTTGACCCCAAGTTCTGATATTGGTCAGTGTGCATATCCTGTCCACTTGAGACATGTAGCTTAAATGTTCTCTCATCTTGTGACATCAAGTGATGAGGTAGGTCAATCAGGTCGCCTCCTGGGGATGTTATTAAGGACTGTTACTTGATGCACTGTTTGTTTGCATGGTATTCAAGGAAATTACCCTTTCTTGAAGAGAGCATTGTATATGTTTTTGTGATTTATAGTGAGACTTCCAACATCAAATGAATCACCTGTGGTACATCTGCTTGTTCCCTAGTACTAGCCTCTCCTAGGCAAACTTTGATGCAAGGCAAACTGGGCTTTTGCCCCTGCTGGAATAAAACCTTTTATCACCATGGCTGAAGCTGACAGTTCTGTGGCAAGCACACAAACAGGTTTCAGAGAACTAGGGATTAGAAAATCTGACAGAAATCTTAGTGCTTACTTCAGCAGAGTTGCCCTACCATCAGAAATCTTGCAGTGCCTCCTGAATGGACTTACTGCTCACCAGTCATCAGACGTGGAATATGTGAGAACACAACATGATTAGAAGAAATAGTAGAGGCGGGAGTCAGGCTCTTTATGGAGGTGCATAGCAACAAGTGGAGAGTCAGTGGTCACAAGTTATGTCGGGGAGAAATATGATTCAATGTAAGGTAGAAATGCCTCATAATATGAGGGTGGTCAGACACAGTAACAGGCACCTGAAGAGGTTCTGCAACATCTGTCCTTGGAGATGACAAGAAATTGTCTGGATGAGGCCCTGAGATACGTAGTCAAATTAGGTCCTACGCTGAGTTAGTGGCTGGGCCAGAAACCTCCAGAGGTCGCTTCCAACTTAAGTTATTTATTGTATAAATAACTTGCAGTATAATGACCTCCTTGCACCCTTGCTGGTATGAGATCCTATATTGTTGGGTTTTTTTATTGGGACAAGTCTTGGAAGGATGGTTGGGTCCACCTTATTCTTTGTCTGGATAGCAGTAATGTTCGGCCATAATTGCAAAAAAAAAAAATAAAAAAATTAATTGAAATCATAAACTTACAGTTGTGAAATTAATTTCAAAGCAAAACCTTCAGGAAAAGTTTCTTTGGGTTTTTTTTTTCCTCCTGGTGTTACCGTGCATAGAGTTGAGAAGGTTGAGCTCATCTAAAAGAGGCGGCTTTGTTTCTCTTTGTTTTGCCTTCTTAAAATTTTAGGATTGAGTGTTTTCCAAGAGAAGTTGTTAGAAATGTGTGTACTGAGGCATGATGAACATTAGGGAGAAGCAAGCTAGTCACCCCAGTGTGTGTGTGTGGGGGAATAGTGCACTTGGGATCAGTTAGGGTGGAGCAGGAGGAGGCAAGCTGGCAGAGAGCGAGCTCTGGTGGTTATCCAGCTGATGGGATGTGCACAAGTTGTGAGATGACTGACTGAAATCCTTTGCCCCTGCTGCTTCCTACATGTACATATGAGTGCACTCAGCTGGCTGCTTTTTTCAAAGTAGCAGCAATTAGATAATGTAACCTCTCAGTATTGTTTGTGGTGTTTATTTGTATCACAGTGATGCCATATTCAGCCATATATATTATTTTCATTTTTTTTCTTCTCCCTGCCCTGTTTTTCTCAGCTGACACACTGCTGGTTTGAGCTCCTTTGGGCTTCTTGTTACCATTGCACACTCTGCTATGTCAACAAATTTCCATATAAATGAGCAGAAGGAAAACCTGTGAGTGGCACCTGAAGCCACTCTCTGGCTGCTATGTTATTATTAAAAGCAGGTTTGGACAATGCAATATGAGTTATTACTGGCAACATGTCATTTCTCAATTTGGGAGTGTGTCTACTGTACAGAGAGCCTCAGAAATTTATTCTAGGAAATGGTTATATAAGCTTGAAAGGAGAAAGCTACTAAATTACATAGATTGGTTTGAGAGTGACACTTACTTAGAAGTAAACTCATTCTCATAAACAAAAAAAAAAGGTGTGTCTTGATCCTTGTAACTCCAGCTCCTGGAGTTGTGGACTAAATCCTAAAATTACAGCTTATAGCTGGTTATTTAAATTACTGCAGCACAAAGACATTGAGGGCATGGCTTTGGATTTGTGCAGTGCTCTGGTACTTTGTGGTATGTTTTTTTTTATTCCTTTAATGAGGCTAATGAAAGTATCAGCTATCAGATTGGTAATTTAATCCTGCTATGATTACAGGCCTGGAATTACATATGAAGATCTATGTGCATGCTTTTTTTGTTTTTTTCTTGCATATTTTGCTGCTCACCATGGTGAGGAGATCAGTGATGGATCTACCATGTTGTGTTAGGAGGGGTATCTCAAGTTCTGCTTGAGAAAAGAAGAGATGCTGCTGTGAACTTCGGATACCTTCTTCCAAAATGGAAGGCATCTCTTTATGCTGTACTTTCTCATTGTTATCTTGCCCATACTCAAATAGAACCAAGTATCATTTGCTTGTCTTGGTCACTGGTGGTTTCCCAGTCCTATTACCACTAGCAGGAAATTACTTTTTTTTTTTTTTTCTGTCCTCACCACCTTTTCTCTCTGAATTTTGTATTGCAAATAGTTGAAGGGAGTCTTAGTGGTGGGATGTTTAAAAATTGAGCAGTTGGACTGAACTGTGCTTATGCCTTTTCCTGTTCTAGATGTATTTTCTTGTAATACTGTAAATGTATTTGTTCTAAGAAACAACAAGGAGCAAATGGTACACATTCTGTCATTCTGAAGAGACAAACCTTTCTTTTTAAATGTGAGTCTAAGACATACAGTCTTCCCTAGAAAAATGTTATAAGACTGTTAGTTGTGATTTGAAGTTTAAAAAAAAATTAATGAGTCCTCCCAGCCAATCTCTAATTGCTTTCTGAGCTACCTTTGTGCATTGAATTTGGCAGTAGGAATGGTCAGTGAACTGCAAACTCTGGCAGCTGTCTGATTTACACGTGTTTTCTGAAAAGAAAGTGGTGACAAATATGTCCCAGTTCTATGCTGGAAGTTGTGCTGAATTTTTTTTTTCCCATATAAATAAATCCATACATTTTATTAGCCTTATTCTTTTATTCTTTCAAAATCGTGTGACTTGCTTGCAACAGAGATCTCATTGCTGACTCAATTTGGCACGTAAAAGGAGCTCTTTCTCTTTTCTGTGAAACTTTGTTCTGAGTGTCTCTTAAACTACTTGTAGGGCTCACACAGCACCAATATCTTGGCATTTTGATACAAAAGCTGGTTAAATGAATGGAATCATGCAAAAAACATTATGGTGTTTGGTGCTGCTGTCTTCAATAGCCTTGCCTTTTTTAGTAATTAAAAACGCTGTTCATATTGTTACTTGTTGAGTTGCTGAGAAGCCAGAATAGGTCCCAGGCACTGGTTAGCCACAGGCTGCTAAAAACCACTTTTATGAAGAAAGTGGGTTACTTGCTAGTTGACAGATATTCTTTTTTTAAAAACAGACTGCTATAAATATTATGTAGCCATACTTATTCCCTTGAGCTTCTCCAAAGTGTCAAGTGAGGGTGCTTGCACCATCTCAGGGAGTCTACGTAGGGTCTACACCATGATGTTGCTTACAAGGTAAGCCCAGTGTTTTGGTCAGGCACAGGCATTGAGTACAGATATTTACATCTGTCTGGTGAAGTCTAAGTTTTGAAGATAATTAGTGTTAATTTTGTGGTGTTACAGTCTTGATGCTTCCCATCACTCCCTCAGAATGTGTTTTATAAAAATTATGGAGAGCCTTGTGTCTTTAAGGGCACTAATTTTAGATGCTTTGCAGCAAATCCAACCAATTCCTCTTTGAAAAGAAACCTTGCTGTTAGTTCTGAAGGAATTCTGTTTTGCATTTTTCAATTGCTTTGTTTACTTCTCAGAATGCTTTGTAAGACTTTATTATTATTATTATTAAAGGGTGCCTCTGAGAGCAGGGACTAGCAGCCTGGCAGCTGGCCAGATGGGGAAGCCAGTGACCCCAGAGAGCTGGGGAGAGCCAGTCAGCTCACTAGACTGGTTGGCTGGCTCAGCGAGCCGGCCTGTCCTCTTTCAAAAGTTTTGCCTGAATTAGCACATTCCTGTGGAATATTTTGGGTTTCATCAAGTCAGCACTTTGTGTTGGAACGCTGTTCTACTGGAAACTTTCTGAGCAGCGGGTCTCCTTAAAGCTGCTCGCTCAGGAGTGGTGCTGCTTTGACATCACTGCTGCTTTCACTCAGCCCGCTCTGCATTTAATTCAGATACAGCAGTGTGTCTGGTTATTGGCCAGCGTATTTACTGAGGTTCACTTAAAGGGGAAAAGCTTTTGTTAGTGTCATTACAGACAGGGAGAATGTTGAGACATCCAGTGCTTGAGCTGCTGGAGATTTTTCTTTACTCAAGGTAATTACTTAGCAGTTATCTTTTTACATTACAAAAAGTGAATTTCTGAGCCTTATCACAGAAGAAAATAAAAAAGCAGGAGATCAAATACCTCAGATAGCAGAGATTTATATTTGTAGCTTATTCAGCTCTCTTTTGAAAGCTTAGATTATTAGTACATGGAAAGACTTCCAGACAGTATGTTGAGAATTGCAAGGAAGTGCACGACACTCGATGTGCTCTTGCTGCCTTGCAGGGTACTTTATCTTCTGGGCTGTTTGAATCCAGTGCCACGCACAGCTAGCCAGTTATTCCTGTGCTGTCTAACTGAATTCAGAGTGACTTGGTGTTGAATTAAGTTTTGTCTTGTGAGGAAAGAAAAATGCTGGTAGTGCCACATGCTGAGGCCTGCATGGGAGTGAGCGTCAGGATCCCCAGCTGGAACCTTGCAAGAGTAACAATCCTACTAGAGGAGCTGTCAACGTCTAAACTACAGCCATAACATATGTGCTTTGGTAAAAATAGACACTTGAAGACTGGCACAAGTCACCTAAAGGACTGAACAAAAATATTTTTGAGGTGTTCTTTGTGAATGGGACTGACCTAATTTTTTCTAAATCAAGTTAAAAGCTTTGTTGATCGGTGCCTGTTTCATCATCTTTAGGGCAGGCTACTTGTGCCAGAATTCACCTGGTTTATATTGCTTAGTAGATGGGAAGAAAAATAGTGCAACTTAACCTAATATTCAGACCACCAAGACAGGTGATTCAGGTAGTTCCACTCTCTGCAGTGACTTGATGTCCTTGGTCACTTCTGTGTATGGAAAAAGAGAGCGTGCTTCACTCAGCGGGGCTGGTGCTGTCAACTGTTTTGACTGATGCACTCAAACCTTCAGTCTGGAATGAGAAGAATCACTAACTTGAAGCTCACCTCTCTGCCAGGGTTCCTGAGATCATACCCTAAAAGACCTTGCAAAAGGGCATCTTGCCAGTCTGCCTGGAAAAGCTTAAGCCTTCCTCCTTGTCCTCATCCTTTAATAGGACTAGACTTTCGGCAAAGCAGTACAAAATAATACTAAGGCAAATCAGTTCTTTCATTCCACTTTATCCGAGGTATAGGCTTCTCCATAGTATTTCTCAATTTTTCCGTTTTTGGAGTTGAACAAGATTCTTGGCTAAAAGTTTCTAGCTTCTTCTGCCCTAAACAGTTCTGTGCTCTGTTCCTGGGGGTGCTGGGGAGGGAGAAGAACATATTTCATAGGGTAGTTTAACAAGACATGCAAACACTTTTCCTGTGCTTGCAGTTAAAATAGTGACACTTATTTACTCCTGTTTTGACCTTGTGTACTCATGAACATCTTCCAGGGTATGTAGGAGAATCATTCAGTTTCCCTGATGCTTTAGAACAGTTTTATTCAGTACTTCTTGGAAATAATTAAAACGGTTGAACATCTGTTGAACTTTGAGATTTTTGCTTAATGTTGTGACAAAAGAACATTACAACAGTAAATAAAATTTTAATCTCTGACACAGCTGTTACTCTGTGAATTGGCATAATATAAACCCCAGCTTTTCGTAACTGCTCTTGCAAACCGTTGTTACAATTTTAAGGAAGGAAACTGTAGTTTCTACTTCTTCCCTTTGGGAAATCTTAGTAACATTTGAACAAGGAGGAAACTTTTAACTGGTGCACACCAGTGTAGGCTATGGATAGCTGCTCATCCAAACCAGACTGCCAGGAGGAACAGTGGCAAACTCTAGTTTTTCCTCCTCCTATTTGTTCAGTAAAGCTGCATTTCCTTCCAACAAGGGTTTGGCTGGGGTGGGGTGGTGGTGGTGTGTGTGTCTTTTGTTTTAGAGAGTAATGCTGACAAGTGTCACTAAATAAAACCAAGTTCAATGTGTACCTGCCTCCTAAAGGGCGGTAGGACCTGCTCCCATGACCCCATTTCAGCCTCAGTGGATGAATTGGGTCGGTCTGTGATAGCATGGAGTTGCAGCACTTTTAGAGGCTGCAGTCCCTTATCTTTTCTCCACACCCACAAACTGTCAACCCTTTGCTACAGAATCAGAAAAGTAAGCTGTGTGTATCTAATGGTTGGGGCTGTGAAGAAAGCTCCCGAAATGAGAACATAGTGTAACTGAGAGGGAAGTGCTTTGAATGTCTGGAACAGCAGTTCCCAGAACTGCAGACTGCTCCATTTATCTTAGTAAAATATCATCTCAGAGGTTTAGTGACGGTGGTTGAGGGATCAACATTGCTTATTATTTTACTCTACATGTAAGAAAAAGGGAGGTATAGATTCGTAAAGAAGCAGGCTGGGGGTGCTCAATAGATTATGCTAACTTTTCTCTGTATTGAAATAAAGTCAGCGTGCTTGGAACCTGCTGAGGAGGACACTCTGCAGAGATCACATCTATTCATATCTTAAACTTTTCTCTGATTTCTTGTGAACAGGACCAACTCTTAATGAACCTTTGGACCAAAGGATATTTGGTGGGTGATTCTCTGCATACTTTCCCTTGAGTTAGGCCTAAATCTGGTAGAACTTCCTGTGATGGAGCAATCACAAATCAGTCCTGGCTAAAATAGGCGCAGTGTCACCTCATGTTTACTTCAGTTCTTGAGAGTGGGACTTTTTTTTTTCTCAGCACATTGGAATTGCCTTTATATAAAGGCATACAGACACCATGTGAATATTTTATATGCAGCACTGGATGAAGGCAGTAAAGGTTTTGACATGTATAGAACATGGTTGTTTTGTTTTGTTTTGTTTTGTTTTTTCTCCTGAAAGAAATAGAGAACCCAGGAAATCATTCATGTGCTGAATAGCTCAAGTTGTTTCTTTTCTTTAGAAGCTGCTCCTAACCTCAGATCCTGCCACCGACTTGGGCTGGGTACTGACAGTGCTGCTAAAGTCAAATGACGGCCCATGTCCTAGAAAATGACAGGTACACCTGTGAACCAGCGCCGCAAAGAACATCTGCGGCTGACGGGAGGAGTGATTCAGAGCAGGGCAGAAGAGGGGCCCGATGCACTGTGCTGTGTGTCATTGTGTTCCTCTTACATAATGGCAGCGCAGTGCTGCGTGCAGGTGGGAGCCCAGGGACACTTCTGCTGGCTCCGTAGCCAGCGCTGCGCTGGCTGTGCTGTGACTCCGCATCATATGATGCGGGCGGACAGGAGCTACTACCTTCCATGTCTTACCCTTAATCAGTCTTTAGCTCCGAGAGGTCATTCAGAGGATGTCATAAATCGCGTCTGCAACTGCTGCAGTCTTGTGACTGCTGGGAATTTAGCTTCAGGGGAAGTAATGTCCCTAGTTTTGTATGGTAATTCTGCAGTCTTTAAAGCTGATACCTCTAAAACCTTGAGATTTTACTCACTTGTTAGCAGCAAGCTGACTTCTTTGAGGTTGTTCTTTGGAAACAAAACAACACACAGCTTTTCCTGACCTTAGAGAATAGGTTTTATTGGCTGGATTTTGAAATAAAGCTACTTGAAATCTGTAGGTTTTTGAAAGTAAATGCTAAACTGCATCTCACTGAGATTGAGGAATTTGTGCAGGAATTCTATAGTATTTCCTCCCCTAAATTCCTCACTGTTTTGCAGGAACTAGAACAGATTATTTGCACATCAGGATTTCTTTCCTGGAGAAATAGAAAAGAATAAGAGGGGCTCCCTCTTGCTTAGAAACTACCTTGAGGGTAGATTAGTTGAAAGAATGGCCTGAAATGTCATTTGTAATTAATTTTTTCTTGAGATTAAAATCTGCCTTTAAAACCTGCTGCCATTTGATTAAGTAGTCTTGTGCTTCTGAGTTGCAGGCTCAACCCTTCAATGACAGAAGATGTCAGCGCAGCTCTTGCAGGGGGTTTCAGTGGTAGAACGAGCCTGATTTTCTGAAACAAACTGGGTGAAAACACTGTTAAAGTGATACAGTACTCTCACTTCCAAATTGGGGATTATCATCGCTGCTTGCACAAGAGAAAAAAATTACCAGTTGCTAATATTTGTAACAAAATCTAGTGATTCTAGAACAGGTTGTAAATTGCCTATTGACAGTGTTTACATTGATTATACAGGTACTAAATACTAGACCAGTCTGTTGTATCCTCCCTGGAGGAACCTCCTTGTTCCCCAAAGTTTGCATGACTGTTTTACCAGGCTACAGATTTGTTCAGCTGCAGAAATAATCCAAGTTGTAACATGCAGTTGAAACATGAAAAGCTTCACTTGCTAGATTTAGTCCTGAACTATATTAACACTTTTGAAACCTTGTTAAAATTTCCTCATATAAACCTCAGATAACTTTCATTTTAACCCTGCACTAATAATTATCTGTAATTTAAAGCCATATCAAATTTTCTTCATTTTGACCATGTTCCACATCCCCTCCTTCTTGTGCAAGTTTAATTAGATAGTCTTCATGTATAACATTAGGTATTTTATAGTCTTCATGTAGCTAAGCAATAATGTAGTATTCAATGGTAATTTTTAGCCCATATGTAATGCTCATTTATTTGAGGTAGAGAGATGGGGCTAGAGTTGTTTGGTTCACACTTGTATGTTTTTTAATTCCCCTTCCCCTGTTCCAAGGAAATCTATTTCAATCTGTGGCTTTATTAAACACCTTGTTGTCATAATAGTGTCCAATAGTTTTGATAGCCTGTATATTTTTAAAAATGAGGAGAAAAATAATACTTTCATATGGTTGTAGAAATACATTGCCAGATTATGGGCATAAAAGTTTGAACAAATGCTGGATAATTGTCTTTGGGGAGTTTTGAGGTTCTTTTTAAACACATCTCCCATGTTAATTTTTTTGTATTATTGTTTGTGAATAATCATGATTGATGAATACAATTAAAATTATGTGGGTGTCTTATTTGACTTAATTGCTAAGATCTAGAAATTGATGCTATTTGCTTTAAAATATAAAGGAAGGTGTGTTGTTTTAGTGTGTTGTCCCACCCCCTCCTGCTGTCTCCCTGCTTTGAAATTAAAGACCCATATGCTTGGTATCATCCTGGGATAGTTAAAACCTGTAGGTACCTGTTAGCACTAGAAACACCATATCTTTATGCTTGCTGTAATAAATTATAATATTGGAATATGAGTTAAGTGTAGAGCAGAAAAATTGAGATAACTTTGAAAACTCCAACTCAAGATTTGATGTTATCAGAACTTGCTGCATTCAGACGTGTTTTTGCATTCCATCTGTATCACAAGGATAATTGCAATTAAAGGAGGAATAGCTTGTAAAAAGCAGTCTGTCTGCTGTGAACAGAGAAGACAGACAAGTAAAAATTACTCTGTGATTTATATCCCAGTCCTGTGTATGCACGTTGACACCAGACATTCAGTTTTAACTTGGAGAAGACTGATTTCGAGGCTGCTGGGAAAAGCACCCTGTGGGCCTAGCACCTGGCACTGGGGTTAAAAAGCCAGACTTCATGCACAACTGAGTTTTGGCACTAGTGTTTTCATTGTGTGTTGCTCAGTAATGGATCATATCTTCCCTAAGAATAGCATCTTAGTCGGGCACACCTGTTTTTCTCCCCTCCTCCTGTTTTAGGCTCATAGTTTCATCTTTCATGCCATCTTCCTTAGTGCTCCCTATATACATTCATTTTACATCAGATCAAACCAAACTCTTCTGCAAGCCTGCAAAGAAATGAGTCAGTTATTTGGCCAATGTTAAAAGACTGGGAAAAAGAGTTGGCAAAACGCATTGTGCTCAGGGCACCTGTAGGAAGCCTGGAATAGGAATTTGAAAAAGGACAAAGTGAACAGAAGGCTAAATCAAATCCTACATCCAGTTTCAAAACAAGTCACCGTTAAAGTAATCCCCATTGCCCAGGGTAAATAGGCTAGCTGACTGCATCTGGGCTTCTTCCTCTGTTCGTTCTTCCTCTGCCTTTGCTCTTCAGGGATACCATTCCCTTACCCTTTTCCTTTCATGGAGGTTTCTAATGTGCCTGTTTCAGCTATGTTGTTGGATGAGAGTTCTCGTAGATTTCATTAGGCCAAGGTGTCCCAATCACACTCTGTTTCATGCAGGCCATTACTAGCATTAAACTTCTTATATTAAAACCTTTAGAAAGCAGTTTCTCTGGCTTCTGGCTGTAGGTTCTATGATGCTGAATGGTTGAAGCCTTGCCATTTGGAAAAACAGCCTTCTGCAGTTGTTTTGATTTCCCTTTGTGTGGGGATAAAACAAACCTTGTCACTTAAAAAAGCTGCCAAAGCAAGAGGGTTTTCCTGACCTTGGTGGGGATCCTTTTGTACAGTCACATCAACATCTTATGTTTGTGCAAGATCTTTTCAAATTTAGATCTTACCTTCAGCTTGATCAGAGACAACCATCTTCTATCTGCTCTGCCACATCCATGCTCTGCTTTACTTTCCCAGTCTTTGTGAGCACTGTTGGCAATGGTATTATCTAGTCTTGATTTGGTAAAATTGTTATTTCAACTGAATTATAGCATGATAACTAAATTTTCCTTCTGACCAAAAAGCTACTTGAAGAAAACTGTCTCTGCACAGCATGTGAAAGGAATTCTTTCCCTTGTAACCACAGTGGCATCTTTTCCTCATTAAATGATTAAAATACATTCCCAAGTGATTTACTGCTAGAAGATTCTGTAGATAAATACTCTTGGGGCTTTATGCCGGCTTGGTTGTGGTGGGTGTTTTTGCTTTGGTTTGGTTTATACCTCTCATAGCAGTTTGTTAGTGCTGGTATAGATTGGCAGGTATCTATAGCTAGCCCTTATTTGCTTTGATTTACTTCTCAAAGATAAGCAGCATTGTTGAATAAAGAGTAACAGCAATAAAAGATGTGCATACATGGATCACACACTGATACTCTTTCTTGCTAGCTTCTGTGAGTTTCCTTTATCCCAGCTATCTTCAGCTCCTGGTGCTCTTAACTGCAGCAGACCTTTTCTGTTAGTGATACATGCCCACTAGCCATTTACTCACCCACTCCTTTGGTAGCATATTTGTGATATAAGATCCTCCTTGACTGCAAACTCAAAGTGCAAATCATCCTTACCCAATGAAGCTGAGGAGGTGGCATTCCCCAGGTGATAGTTCTTAAACCCTTCCATACAGAGTCTTATTTTGCTGCTGTTTTGTTTCTTGTGGGTTTGCCCCTTTGCGTGCCGCTTTTAACTCCTGACATTCACGATTAATACCTGGTAACCTGAGAGGTCATGTAGTATTGACTGAAAGAAAAACAGCTTAACAGCAACTTCCTTGTTCAGTGCACTACAGTGAGCAGCATTTGTTTCAGGCAGGGGTATGCTGTTCGTGATGGAGCTGCATGCTAAGACACGAGTTTGGTGTACTACTGCATCTGAGGCTTTTTCACCCAGTTGAGAGGGAGATGAAAATATTTTGAAGTATTTTCATTTCTCATGAGTAGTGCTTTGGGGTGAGGAGCCTTGGGTCAAACATGACATTCCAGGGAAGATGGTTTAAGAACAAGTTACCCCATGGGTCATTCAGAATGCAAATACACAGCCATTCAGTTGTAATGGGGACTTAGTATAGGATGTGTAAAGCTGGCACAAAGTCTCCTTACATCGTGTTCATGAGGACAAGGCTGTTAGTTGTGGTTCGTTTGTGAGCAGGTGCAGCTCTTTGGCCCATATCTAGACTAAAATTTGTCAGTTTAAGGCCATGGTACTTAAAATTGTGGTGAATAGAACTTTAAACGCTACTGAAAACATGAGAAAGTTGTTTCACTATCTTGAGATGATCAGACATTCAAGGGCATCTCAAGCTGCAAGCAGACTGATTAAACAGAAGCTGGAAAGACTGTAGCTTAAGCAGAAGTTTCAGAAGTCAATCAGATAATTGTTTCTTGTATTGAGAGCAACTCTTGAAACATTGGAAATGCGTAGTCGCTCTGGCAATAAATCTCAGGTCAGGAGCACAGGACGTTTCTATGTTCAATTTTATTTTGTATGAGTACCTATTTCACCCCAATGCTTTCTACCATAAGTGTAAATACAGACTGAGAAAGCTGGTACACTGATCAGGATAGTATAGGAGCAGATGTGGATGTTGTTGCTTGGGAGAGAGGAGCTTTGTTTCTCAGGCTGCTTGGCCTTTTTTCAGTGGGAGTCCTGGGACGTAAACGGGACTTTCTCTATGAGCAAGATACCTTAACTGGACACTGTATGAAAATCATATGATTTATTCTTGGGACTTGAAATCTGGTTGCAGAACTGTAGCTTCTATTGGCACTATGTATCTTAAAGTTTTGTCTAGATTTCCACTATGGCCACTAAAGCAAACATCTCTACAGAAGAACTGCTTTCTACAGTACACAAATCCCTTTTGCCTCTATATTATTTAGTATACCTAATTAGAATTGTATTAAGGTAGCTAGGACTATACAGGCTTTATACACTGTCTGCTCCCCAAAATGTATTTCTGTCACTACTATTTCAGTTTTTATCTTTATCAATAAAAACCTGAGTATTTCTTCTCTAGCTGATTGTTATCTGTGTGAACAGGAAACATTTCTCAGCTATTTCTCAGAATTTGCTTCTGAAAACTGAGAATGTCCCACTGTTGTGGTTTAGCCCAGCTGGCAGCTAAGCACCATAGAGCCACTCACTCCTCCTTTCCCTGGTGGGATGGGGAGGAGAATAAAAGAAAAAGATAAAATTAATCGGTTGGGATAAAGACATTTTATTAGGACAGCAAAGGAAGAGGGAAATAGCAACAACAATACTTAGATTATACAAAGCAGGTGCTACACAACATGCTCACTGTCTGGAACCTGATTTCCACCATGCTTTTGAGCAGCAATCCCTTCTTCCCACCCAGCCCCTATACTAAGCATGATATTGTATGCTATCAAGTATCCCGTTGGCTGGTTTGAGTCAACTATCCTGGTTGTCCCTTTCTAGATTCTTATGAAAATTAGCTCTAGCCCAGCCAAAAGCCAGGCCAGCATCCACCCATTATTCTATACCATCTATGGCATGCCCAGATTCTACACTTTCCAATTAATTACTGTCACCTTGCCTGTCTTTGGTATACATTATTCCTTTATTTTATTGACTATCCCTCTAAAATGCCTGATGAGTTGTTCATTTAATCCATGACTCTGGGCTCCATCTGTTGTAACAGTCTTTCAGGAGAGATGGTGTGTGCTGTTAGATAGTTGCATGCTGCTTCTGGAGCTTACAGCTGGACTGTCTGGCGTGGCCCATGCCCATGGTCTGTGGGTTGAAGATGTCGATTTGAAGGAAACTACTGGGCACCAGTTGCTGAAGCCAGTTCTCATTCCATTGTTGTTGCACTTCACTTGGTTTCATCAAAGTTTATCCTTCTACCCCTTGGGTAGTTCTTACTGTAATACCAGTGATATGGCAACTGTAGTAGTGATGACATACAATGGCAGCGTTATTTAGCAATTAACATTGTACAATTGAATTAATCAGCTATTCTCAGCCAGAAGTACACATGGGGCTTCCCCATCCTCCTGCATTACCCACCAAATGCACCCCGGTCCTTGAGCAAAAGCAGTCCCACATATGGGTTTACCTTTGGATGGGCAGGGCCAGCTTGATTGGTGGACCCCTTAGTGTTAACTAACCAGGTGGCCTCTGCTAAATGTGTATCCCAATGTTTGGAGGTTCCACCACCCGTTGTTCTCAGCATAGATTTTAGCAGTCCATTGTGGTGTTCAGTTTTCTCAGAGGTTGGTGCATGATGGAGGATGTGATACACCCCCTCTGCCTTGCTTTTTGGCCCAGATTCTATGAGAATGTTTCAGAAATGAGTCATGTCGTTTGACTCAATTCTTTCTGAGGTGCCATGGCAGCACAAGACTTGCTTTTCAAGGCCCAAGATAGTGTTTCTAGGTGGCAGTGTGAGGAACAAGGTATGTTTCAAGCCATCATGGTGCTTGCCTTGGTGTGTTTGTGGCACTGTGATGTAATCAGTCTGCCAGGCCTCCTCATGTTTATTTTCCCAGCCATTGTCCTCCATACCACAGAGGCTTTAACCGCTTGGTTTGACTGCAGTGCGTGTTTCACATTCATGGTTGACCTTTGAGAGAGTGTCCATGGTCTGGTCCACCCCTTGATCATAGGCCTATCTGTATGTTGTATTTCTTCCTTGATGACTTGAGGTGTCATGGGTCCACCAAGCTATAAATAGTTCACCCTTATGTTGCCAGTCTAGATCTACCTGAGCCACTTCAATCTTGGCAGCCTGATCTACCTCCTGGTTGTTTCGACGTTCTTCAGTGGCCCGACTCTTGAGTATGTGGGCATCTACATGCGTGCTTTTGCAACCAGCTTCTCTAGTTGGGCAGCAATATCCTGCCATAATTCAGCAGCCTGGATGGGTTTGCCTCTCTGCTGCCAGTTGCTCTGTTTCCATTACTATAACCACCCCCACAGGGCATTGCCTTCATCCCTGAGTCAGTACAGAGGTAGACCATTGGCCATTTTCTCTTTCAGCAATGTCTGAAGCCCGATGGATGGCTTTCACTTCTGCAGTCTGGCTTGATTCACCTTCTCCTTCAGCAGCTTCTGTAACACACCTCGTAGGGCTCAATAGAGCCGCCTTCCACCTCCGATGTTTTCCCACAGTGCAACGGGGCCCATCAGTGAACAGGCCATATTGCTTCTCATTTTCTGGCAGTTATACCATGAGGCCTCTTCAGCATGCATCACCTCCTTCTCTGGTGATGTTGCAAAATTTTGGCCTTCTGGCCAGTCCATGATAACTTCCAGAGCAATTGGGGTTTCCTGTTTGAGGCTGTTCACTCCAGCCAGCGTCAGTTGCGTGATGTGCAGAGGGGACCCTCCCCTGAACATCCAGCCTATCAGCAGCAGTCAGGGTGCCAGGAGGAGGTGTGCTTCAGTACCAACCGTCTCCAAAATGGCTTGGACACCTTCATATCCTGCCGATACCTCTTGTTTGCTTAGAGTGTAGCGAGCCTTGGATCATCTGTATGCCTAACCCCAAAATTCCAGAAGCCAACCTTGAGTCTCCCCTGGTGCTTTCTGCCAGAGACTCCAGGTAGGGCCAGGCTGGCTGGTGTTCTTGGATCTGTTCCTGCCAGGCAGGCCCAAGGGCTACTGCCTGGACCATTTCCTGTTCAATTTTGTCAAAGACTTGTCACTGCTCTGGGGCCCATGTGAAACTTACTCTTTCAGGTCATTATGCATTCAGCAGAAATCCACAACACCTAAGAAAGCTTGTGTTTCCTTTTTGCTAGTTGGTGGAGACATAGCTGCTATTCTGTTGATCACATCCATTGGACTCTGATGATGCCCATCTTGCCATTTTATTCCCAAAAACTGGATCTCCCTTTACCTTTGTTTTATGGCAAAAAAGGTTTTCAGGATTTGGACTATGTTACTTCACTTCTCAGAAACTTCTGCTGTGCTGCCCCATAGGATGGGGCAGTGTGTTGTGGGTGCTCTGGAGCTTCTCCCCATTCCAATGCAGTCTGGATCATTCCATGGCAAATGGTGGGGCTGTGTTTCTACCCCTGGGGCAATTGATTCCACATGTAGTGGACACTCTTCCAAGTGAAAGCAAATTGTAGATGGCACTCTGTTGCCAAAGGGATTGAGAAAACACATTTGTGACATCAGTTGTGGCATGCCACTTGGCTGCTTTTGACTCCAGGTCGTACTAAGTTCTGGCATGCCTGGCACAACAGCATTCATGAGTGGTATGACTTCATTCAGGCCACAATGGTCTACTGTCAATCTCCACTCTCCATTAGGCTTTCATACTGGCCATATGGGACTGTTAAAGGGTGAGTGGGTTTTGCTGCTCACTCCCTGGCTCTCCAGGTGATGAATTAGCTTATGGATGGGAATCAGGGAGTCTTGATTAGTGTGATACTACCACCAGTGTGCCTTTGTGGTAGTGACTGGCATTTGTTGTTCTTTGACCCTAAGCAACCCTGCAGCAGAAGGGTCCCAAGAGACTGGCTGAGGTAGACAAATGTTCAGTTTCCTCTGTCTCCAAAGCAATGGTGCTTAAGGCCCAGCATGGGTTGGTTTTTTGGTTCAGCCACAGTGCTGTCCCTGGGGTTGGGGTAGGTACAGTGCCTGTCAGTCTTTTCCCCTCTCTTCCCTCCTGAGGGTGCTGCCTACTATCACAGAATCACAGAATCTAGGGGTTGGAAGGGACCTCGAGAGATCATCGGGTCCAACCCCCCTGCCAAAGCAGCTCCCTAGCTCATACTGCACAGATAGGCCAAGTACTTTTTTGGCAGGGCTCAGCACAGTGTGGTGAATTGTGCCTCCTTGGAGCAGTTGCAGCATTTTCCTTTAAAATATTCTATCACTTCACCAGTGTCCTGTAGTTGTTTGGAAGTAGTTGTTCCAAACCATTGGAGGTGAAAAGTTCTCTAGATGCCTATATTCTCCCACATGCCATGCAACCCATTACTATCTAGCCTTGGGGCACACCTCTGGGTGCTATTCTTGAAACAATTTTTTGTAACTCTAAATAAGACTTGAAACACTCTCAGAAGACAGAGCAATAGGAGCATGCTGGCTTGAACATCCCAAGGATATTAAAAATTTTCAAAAACTGTTGTAACTAGCCTGAAGGAAAAAGAGGAGGTGAAAGAGTAGGAGGGAGAGTATCCCCCTGACTTCCTCATAGATTGGATGTGATTATTAATATATTCTGAGAGAGATCATCCGAGGTATGGGTATGACAGCAGTACCACACAGAAAGACCAGCTTAACCTTATTTCTAGTGATGTTACTGTATCATATGTTGATGTTGCACAGTACAGCAAAATGAGAATCCTGATCCCTTTCCCAAATGTGATAAACAGCAGTGCCACAGGGAATACCTTCAGCAAGTAAGGATTTACATACCACAGCCACACAAGCAAGCAAAACGCTGCTGTGACCATAGAATAAGTACTTACTTATAACAAGTTTGGCTTAACACTTTCTGGTCAGATCTGTCATTATTTCAACCCTTTGTGGCCCACGTTGGGCACCAAAAAAGACTGTTGTGGTTTAACCCTGGCTGGCAGCTGAGCAGCACGTGGCTGCTCACTCACTTCTCTTGCACCCCCAGCCTGACAGGAGGGGGAGGAGACCTGGAAGAAAAAGGTAAAACTTGTGGATTGAGACACAGATAGTTTACTAGGACAGCAAGGGAAGGGGAAAATACCACCACCACCATTAGTAAAAGAATACACAAGGTGGGTGATACCCAGCCTATTCCTGAGCAGTGATCCCTGCTCCCTAGCCAGCTCCCCCCTTATATGGAGAATATGACATCATATGGTACGGAATACCCCTTTGGTTAGTTTGGGTCAGTTCTCCTGGCTGTGTCCCCTCCCAACTTCTTGTGCAAATTAACTGTCCCAGCTGAAAACAAGGACACCCACAAAAAATCCAAATCCAGTTCTTCAGATGTTGGGTTAGCTGAGAAGCAGTGAAGCTTCTGCAGCCTCCTCCCTCAGCTCAGCATGGTAGTGTGATACAGTCGTTGCAGCTTGGGCCTTACTCTGCAAATATCTCTTGTGTGACCCCTTTAACCTTTGTGTTTTAAGAGGAGAGAGCACCAGAGGATGCAGGCAGTGTTTGCCCAGGAAGTCTTTCACAATGGGCATCTGTAATACGGGTGTCTTGGCCCTGGATTGACACTGAGCAAGGTGAGAGGGAAGAGGGAAACAAAGATAATTCTTGGACTTTGAATAGGAAACTGTAACAGGCTACTGCATTGCTAGGGGTGTTTATAGTATAGAATATTTTAAAGGAAAATGCTGCAGCTACTCCAATGAGGCATAACTCACCACACTGTGCTGAACCCTGCCAAACAGTACTCGATAGTAGGCAACACTCTCAAGAGGGAAGAGAAGGGAAAACAGACTGACAGGCACTGTACCTACCCCAACCCCAGGGACAGCACTGTGGCTGAACCAAAAAACCAACCCATGCTGGGCTTTAGGCACAGCTACTTTGGAGACAGAGAAACTGAACATTTGTCTACCTCACCTATGTGTTGCCCCATAGGATGATGTCAGCGTGTTGTGAGAGTGAGATGCCAAACACTGCCTCCTTCCCCAAGTACCTCAAATGCTTTGTAATTTTTTGAGAAAGTGTCATATTTGTTGTGATTGGTTAGTTTGTTTCAGAGAGGTTATGGTTTGGGGTACTGTGGAGAAGGTGTTTTTGGATTGCTTGAGTTCTAGGTATTGCCACACGTTGTAAAACGGTGTTTGGGGTTATTGTGCCTGTGGGAAGCACACAAAAAGCTGCATCATGTGCTTGTTTGATTAGCATATGGGGTTCAGTTCTTTCAGCAGTATAAAAGGGAATTCGGGTTGAAGGAGAGCTGAACTCTGATTCAGGAGAGCTGAGCTCTGAATTTCCATGTGGTCAACTTTCTGGTGTTGTGAATCCTGAAAACCACTTAGCCATGATTCAGATGAAAGCACCAGGTGTTAAAAATCTTCCCTTTTGTATCTGATCTAGAAGAGGTTGCTTGTATTAAAGCAGTACAAACTGTTTCTGGTCAGGAAGCCGCTGTTCCTTCAGCAGGTCTGTTCATTGCTGAGGGCAGTGCAAGCTTAGCTTCTGGTGGTGAAGGTGCAGTCATAGATGAGCCAAGCTAATGGCTTTAGCTCTGCCTCATGCAATCTGCTGACAGACCCTGTAAGCTTGGAAGGTGGCAAAATAGGCACGTTCTGCAGCGACAACCAAGTGACCCTTCCTCCTGCTATTGAGGGCTCTGAGCATTAAAAGAGTCAGTTCTCCTTCAGAGTGTATTTCTGCCTCAGTTTTTGAGCAACTGCAGGCGTCTGACCTGGTCATCAAAGAGTGATCCTTAGCTGGAACATAGTGAATCAGGGATATTCCTCCTGTGGCAGCCAGAATACCAAAAAGCAGGTGGAATGCCAAAGAAGCCACTTCATCTCTTGGTGCTTATGAAGGACTAAGAGAGAAAGCTTTTCCTTGCAGCCAGTACCAGGTTGCAAAGGCAGGTGCTGAGCTACATGAGAAAAGTGTGCTCTGCATGAGGGCCCTTTTCTTTCCATTCCAGTTCCTTCTCTCAGGGATATTAGCCCCAAATTAAGAAGGCTGTTATTATTAATATCAGGTAGTGGTTAATAATGTTAATCTCCTCCTCCTTTCTCCAGTGCCTGCATCGCAACAGCAAGTTAAATGAGGTGGTGGATGGGGGTTAGGAAGAGTGATAGAAAAAATAGGTTTGGAAAGAACAGTATTTTGGGGGAAAATGGGTGTGAAGAGACTGAAACAGCTGGAAAAGACTGGAGAGCTGGAAAGGAATGGAGAGGGAGAGCAACAGATGTGCCAGAAGCTGGGGAGATTTACTAAATCAGGTCAAAGACTTTTATTAATAAGAGTATGTTAATCACACACACACATACTCGCTGGCAGTTAAGCAGGTTCTTCCTGTCTGCTTGTTTTTGAAAAAGTGTAAAGAAAAACTCTGGCTTGTCCCAGAAGGTGGTATCAGTAAAAGTATAGAATAAATTCTGTGATGTGGATGAATTCACGCTACATGTGTGAAAAACTGTGTTGGCTTCTAGATGTCTAGAGCTTTATGTACTCTGTTTGAAACCAAGTAAAAACAATCTCTAGTATGTAACTGAGAGAGCTTTTAGTAATCAGCAACAAAAACTAATGAATAACAGATATATGGTAATAGTATTTAATGGAAGTTTCCTCACTATTTTTTAACCTCCTTTACCAAATTTAGTGCTGATAGATAATGTAGAAAAGGTATGTTCTGATTAAGTATCTGTGGTATTCCTGAAAGGGTACACTTTTATGGTGTCCTTCTCTTTTAAACTAGCTCTGGTGGCAGCTTCTACAAGCATTCAAACTTCTAGAAAAAATACAGATATTTTGAAGCATTGTCATACTAAACTAGATCAAAGTTTTTTCTCACTGCTGTTATGTTTCCAGTGAACACCTAGGGAAAATAAAACATTGCAGCCATAAGGTGATATCTCCCCAAATACTGGCTGGCTCCACGATTTGGGGCTTGGGGTTTCCTGAGCCTATGGCTATATCTCTCTGTGTTTTAAAAAAGAAATACAAAAAGCAGTAGCTCAGATTGTAAATGTCTTCATCAGTAAGGTATGCCTTGCATGTGCTTTCGCAGTCCTCAGTTTAAAGACAGGCTGTTTCATCACAGGTATTGCCTACAATTTTAACCATGGCTGGGATATGGTGGGTTTGATAGCTGTTGGATACGTTTTTCAGAAGTTCTAGAAAAAGTTCTTGGTTGTTGCAGTATGTGCAAGACTGTGTTTGAGTTCAGTGCTGCCTTTTGCACTGTACATGCAGGAGTGGAGTAGAATTTATTTTTTGGTAAAGGTAAAAGCAGGAGGAGGAAAAATTTAGGGACAAGCAGAAGTTAAAACAGTAGTAGTATTAACCAGGGATAAAGGAGGAGGAAGTGCCTGAGCAGATGCAGGAGAGAAATGCTACACACTCTTTGCCGTATTTCATCTTTGACACGGGTCTTTGGTGTGAGTGAGTACATGTGCACATAGCTGGGAAGGTGGAGGAGTGTTTACCTCCTGTTTGGTGCAGGGCAGATGGATGTGGGGGTGTGGGGAGTGTTTGTGTATGTACCCACGTGTGGGCGAAATGGAAAGATGTGGCCTCTGCTTATTTCCTCTTCACAGTTCCATTTAGGTAACACGCTCATACAAATGTTTTAATCATAACATTGATGAAATCTCAAACTGTTCTCTTTTTTTCCCTCCCCTTCTTTTTTTTTTCCCCCTTTTTTTTTAAGAGAAAAAGAACAATATGTATCTGCAGAATCACTCCGTTGCAGGAGATATGAAAGCAAAAAAGCTGTTCAGGCTGCAGTGGTCCTGTGCAAAAATGATTTACACATTTTTCCGTAACAGAAACGTTTAAAAGTCAATGTTAAATGGCCCTTAAACTCATTTCCATCTGGTATGAGCCAGTGTTGGTCCAGGAGCACTGTATGAAACAAATACAGAACAAATTCTGACTGGATTCAGGTCTAACAGGTTTTTTTAATTCCTTTTTCTTTACCTGGCATTGATGATCTGAATCACCTATAATGCTGAAAAGGGAGTCAGACCCAAAGTGTTGTAGGTCTGAGAAGGATTTGGTTTTGCTGTCGTCATTCTAGATGTGTAATCAATTATGAGCATAATTACACAGGTTGGAGTCTCTTAATGTGCAGTGCCAAGATGCACATTTGTAGCAGCTGGGTAGGTTTTACTAATTCCTTCAGTATTTGTGCTTTTCCCTTGCACCACAGCCCATTAGGATTCGTTATGTTAGCACAAGAAGTAGGGATGCTGACTCTCCTGAATTTCAGAGGAAGAGGAGCATTGAAACCTGTTAACAAAACCTCTTCTGCAGGGGTGGCAGAACTCCGCTGTGGTTCTGCAGCCCCATCCATGCCAACCATAGGCAGCCTTCACACCAGCTCCCTCTGGCATGAACCGGGCAAGGCTGCGTGTCTGCCTGGCACCTCATCCCAGTGGGGAAGCCTGGGGGGAAGCCAAGGGAGGGCAGCAAGCTGTTTGCCTGGGATTGTGCAGTAGGGCCGGTATTGGCAAGAGGGAGACTCACGGGGAGGGCACGGGAGTGCTGGAGGGAAGAAAAGGCAGCTCAGACACTTAAGCCAGGGCTGGTGGGAGATACAAATGTTTGAACTGGCATCTTGCCCTGACGTTAGCCAAAAGGTACAGAACCTTGTTAAATTGCTCAGCGGGAGTTCAGGCCCAAGCGCTGCTCAGTCTGGGGAGCGTGCGACAAGCCAGACGTGTCCAATAGAGAACGATGGGAAAGCAGTTGACAGTGAGTGTGTTCTTTTATAAACTGTGTTTTTATTGGACAGCTTTTTCTCATCAAAGCTTGACTAAATACTTCCCTCTTGAGAGTGCTGAGAGAGGCTGAGGTTTAATTCACTGGAGGTATCTTAGTGCCACTGTGTTTTGGGTACCAGCTGCCGGTCTGATAAAGTGGCTCCATGGAAAAATACAGTACTCTTATTTGTGAGGTATGTTCTGTGTATGTGATACGTGCTTGAATGGCCCTTCTTCCTGCAAGTGAAATGTGGAAAGAGAGTAGATGTCCTCATAGGAGGTTTGGCAAAGTACTTGTACAAAGGGATGCTCTAAGAGAGTGATGTCGGAGAGCTTCAGGCAAAGGTTAATCTCTGCAGCAGGACAGCACTGTCTGGAGAGTCTTTGCCTCCCGGTGTCAGATATTAAAGTCTCTTTTTTGTTGTGTAATTTTAATATAAAAACTAACAACCTCAAGGAAGTAATAATCCTTAGCGCACTCTCTTCTGGGTTAGTTCTTAGTGTCAGGATTTTGTAACAGCAGATAAGTAGTCTTAAGATCTTTTGTATTGTTTTAAATTGCTTTGTCTCTTCGGCACCTCTGATATTTCTGGAAGCTTAGATAGAAAAACAGAAGCAATTTCTTAATGCAATGCCTACCAATAGTATCACTATCTGTAAAATACATTTATTTCCTTCATTGAGGTGGGTACACATTTATTATTTTGAATATTTTTGTAACAGTTCACCTCATGTTAGATGATCTTCACATATCTTTGTGAAGATCTCACACACACACACACACACACACACACACACGGTGTTACACAGTATTTTTGGCATAACTAATGAATGTAGCAGAGACCAAAAAACGCACCTGCTTGTTGCCATTCTGAGGGAAACAAGGTAGACCTAATTTCACCTCATTTTTTGCTACCAGTTGCTTTTTAGTTGTCTGCTTGTCATTTTCTATGTGTGGAATGCCATTGTGATGGGCATTTGAACCACTGGAGGGAATACCGTAGAGCTGGTGGTTTCTGTCATACCTGGGGACTGTGTCCAATATACAGTCCCTTTAGGCTCCTCTTGGCTAAGAAGGGGAAGCTTTTCCCATGAAAACTATGGAGATTTGAGCACACGGGCTTACTTTGCCAAGTGTGCTCCTTTCTGATCTGCCAGAGATTGCCTACTGGTTACCACATGGTCCCTTGTGTTTTGTTGCACAGTGTGAGGTTGCATCTAACTGGGACTTTTAACCTCTTTCTGGTGTGAGAAGACCAGGAGATCCTTACATGATCTCCTGGTTTTGTGCTAAGACTGAATCCCATGTTCTGGCAGAGAGGTATGTCCAAGAGAAAAGGTTTTTATTAAAAATAATACATTTTTCCCAGAAACTTTGGTGCGAAAGCCAACTCTTGTGCATTCCTATTAAATTGCTTTCTTCCCCTTTGTTATGGGGCTTGGTAATACTGCTAAAAATTAAGTATCTGAGAATTTATGGTCATTGGAGCTATGCAGCGCTGATCTTTCCATGATGGAAAACTCCCACTCCTGTTGCTAACAGTCACATCCTTTACGTGGACAAAAAGGTGGATGAGATGTGGTAGAACATGCTGACACAGCAAGAAGAGGAGGTTGAACCTGGCAAGGCTGGCAGAAGAAAGCCAGATGTATAGGAGAGAGATGAGTAGGAGAATAGAAAAAGCAAATTGCAGGCTAAATGTTTAGCAGTGAAGAAGAGCTTTACCTAGTTAATTACCTGCAGTGTCCTGTCTGGAGAAATGTTGTGTTCAGGCTTGAACTTAACCTCCATAGTGAAACCGAGCACGGGGAAGAAGGTATGGCTAGGAAAAGCCCACCCATGATGAATCCTCAAAGCCCTGGAGGCATTATGTACCATCTGTGTGAAGAACTCAGTTTCTCCGGCACTTAGCTTTTGGGGTCAGCAGCACAGCATGTGTCTGGTGTGGCTTCATGGTTCAGAGTGCAGGCTCCCAAGGTCGGGTTGGGAGATAGAAATGTTTGAACTGGCATCTTGTTCAAAACTAACAGCAGCCTGTTTGTTGGGGTATGGATATGCTGGGAGAGGATAAAATCCAAAGGGATGCCGGCTGGTGATTATGGCTACCCCTCTTCTCCATAGGGGTGTCTTCCCACAGGACTTCATTTTGAGCTACAGCTGTGTTGTTCCAGCAAGAAACTGAATCATAACCACATTTTAATTTCAGCCGCTGAGAGGTCTCCCATCAGGAATCTTCAGTCAGCTGGTGCATGACTGATCCTCACCTTGACAGGGCTTTCTGCAGGATGAGAAGTATCTTCTGAGGCTGTCCTTGATGTTCTGAGTAAAGAACGTTCTGCTGGTAGTAGTCTGCTCTTTAACCATTTGCCTTTGTGCTCTTTCTTCAGAGGATGTGCTGAGTAAAGATGCTGGGGAGTGTGCAATATGCCTGGAAGAGCTGCAGCAAGGAGATACTATAGCACGGCTGCCTTGCCTCTGCATATATCATAAAGGGCAAGTATTCCTCGGGATGCATAGCAAAATTCCAGAAGGTTCCATTTGCTGGGTAACTCCTGAGCTGTGCTTAAAGGAGCACTAACACTTCCTTGGATTTTACATTTAACAAACAAACAAACAACAAGGAAAAACAGCAGCAGCCCTAAAGCTGATGCCTTTCTGCGTCTCCACCAATGTCTCTGAAGTCAGTTTTCCCTTGCATGAAAAGCCCACGGGGAAGAATAAAGGCAGAGTGACCTGTATGGGGAGGGAGCACTCACTGTGGGTAGGGAGCTTAGGTTGTGTGTACGTAGGTTTTGTCAAAGGCCAAGAGAGGTGGGGGGGAGAAGGGGGGGGAAACACTTTTTAAACCTGTTTCCTATTTGTTTTCACAAGTAGCTGTAACTACAGGAAGTAAAAGGTCAATGAATGATACAAGCAAGATGATAGAGCTAGTAGTGAAGTGCCCTGTGTAATACAAGCTGGATGGTAACGTGTCAAATGCTTCCTTAGAAGATTTTAACACTTAAGAAATTTAGGCTTTCAGCAGTGTTTAATATCCAAATATTACTGCTGTTTGGGGCTATTAAATTTTCCAGTGATGGGGACAATATACTTTGTATAGCATAAAATCCTATTAGTCATTGAAATGATGAGAAACCAATTTCTCTTCATATCTTCCTGCTAAATGCTACTGAGATATTCATGTCAATTGTTTTCATTTCTGTCTTGCTTCCAACAGCTGCATAGATGAATGGTTTGAAGTAAATAGATCTTGCCCTGAGCATCCATCAGATTAAGACAAGATTCATGTTTCTAGGTAATGTTTATTTTTAGATGCCTTACAATAAATATCTTGATTATCTGAAATAACTATGCTATTTTTTCTTTTTTAATTTGTGAATTTGCTACTGTGTCTCAGAACTGAAATATTAATCAGTGAGCACTGACATGTATTGCAATATGTAAAAGGCTTCTGCGTCTGAATATGGCATGGTCTGAAGTGATGTGTTCCAGTTTCAGTACTGGAACGTGGCAAGCCAGGACCAGTAAAGCTTTAGTGTTAACTTTCAATTTTTTCCCATGGAAATGAAACAAAAAAAACCCAAACCACAATGGTGTAATTTGGGATTGTTCCCTGAGTACCTGCATTAATTTCTGATGGAAAGCTTTCAGAATCATAGGAAAAAGTTGAAACCAGGTATTTTCAAAACCACTTTCATGTTAATGCATTCCAGAGTGCTTAAAATATAGAAACAAATAAAACCCATTAACGTGCTTCTCTTCATGCCATCTCACAGAGGTTCACATCTTCCCAGCTTCTGTTTTGTGGTGATGATTGCGGATTGGCAGTCGGTGGCAAAGGTTTAAAGGATGGGTTGGGTTTTTTTTTAGTTGCCTGGTTTGAAAACGTAGGCTTGCATGAAACTCTGCTGCCTCTCTGAGCATTGCAAAACACGCCAACAATAATCATAACTCTTAGAGACATGGAGAGAAACCTGAAACCCTGGCTGGCAGCTCAGGGTTTGTTCTCGTGATGGAAATGAAAAAGAAAAACTTAAAAATTCTGAAGATCTCATCATTGGCATTTATCTGTTCATTTGTTTCATCTCACCTCATGAGCCTGCGTTGCAGGTCAACATTGCGGTGCTCTCTCTGGTTGTTGCAAGAGTAGCAGAGAAAACCTGAAAGGAAGGTGTCCTGCTGCAGGGAGAGGTGCATTATTTAACCCCAGGGCAGCAGGAGCTGAGATCAGTGAGCACCCACGTTTCCCCTATGGACAACCAAATTGTGGAAGAGGCCCATGTGCTGTTTATCACAGAATCACAGAGTTGTAGGGGTTGGAAGGGACCTCCAGAGATCATTGGGTCCAACCCCCCTGCCAAAGCAGCTCCCTAGCTCATACTGCACAGATAGGCGTCCAGACGGGTCTTGAATATCTCCAGAGAAGGAGACTCCACCACCTCCCTGGGCAGCCTGTCCCAGGGCTCTGGCACCCTCACTGGGAAAAAGTTCCTCCGCATGTTGGTGCAGAACTTCCTGTGCTCCAACTTGCAGCCATTGCATTATGAACACGTTCTGTCTCTGGCCATGCTGTCTGACCTCACAGCGAGGTCCTGTGGCTTGCTTTCCTTCACAGCAGAGCTGGTGCTCCCTGGGGCTTTGGGAAAGGGGAAGGGAAACGCAGTGGTTGTGCTCATGGTGCTGGAGCGTGCAGTATACCGAAATAGCTGAAATGATGGTGCTTTGCCTTCTGCTTTTCTCAACAGCTGCTTCCACTGATCAGAAACCATAGGAGATGTGAGGTTCCCTTGCTGAACACGGCGTGCCTGGCTTGAGACTTAACAGTTCTTTGTGGCTGAGAAAGGCAGAGATGGACAGTGACATGGAAGGAGCGCTGCAGGACACCGGTTACGCGCCGGTAGCGCTCGGTTATACCAAACACTCATGCAAAGGACACACAGGGATTTTGAAAATGCTGCACATTCTGTAACAATCTCTACTCCCCACAGACGTTACTGACACTATTTTGTATCGAAGGCCAAAGTTCCTCATTTCAGCCCAACTCCTGGCTCCGTGAAGAAGCGGGTTATTGGACATGTTTCCTACTGCCTCAAGTGGAAGCGGAGACGTTCGATACACGTGCTATCTGAGACCCTTGCAGGAGGGATGGCCCCAGGTTTGAGTGGGGGCGTTCTCACCTTCGTGTTGGCTGAAGAAGAGTAAATGGCAAACTAAATATAATCTTAACAGTCTGACCTTAACTTCCTGAATTCACACCCTGTTTTACGTTCTTTGCTTCTTTTCCAAGAACAGAAAACATAAACTTCTCTGCATTTAGGGATACTGGTTCCAAATTTTGTAACTAAACAGCTGTCACAACGCAGTCCAAAGAGTAAGATCAAGACAGGTAACTAATTTATACTGATCAAGCTATAGGGATTGTTGAAATCTGCACATCATATTGCTATTTTAAGTAATTAAAACTTCTCTTTTACTGCTTGTGAGTTAAAAACAACAACAAATGCAGCAAAGCAAAATCTTACAGCTATGCAACTTTTTTTTTTTTTTTTAAATAGGAAAAAAACAAGAATTACCAATTTTAAGTGCTGCCAGTTAAGGTAATTTGTTTAACGGGTATTTTTTTAAAAACTGTTTCAGGTAATTATTTTATTGTACTACTCTCATCTCTGGGCTGCCTCCTGAGGTGTAAATGAATAACTGCAAATGTGGGCACAGCAAGAGGTGTTTATAGGTGTGGGTGAGATAACATCCAGGTGGGATTTGTGTTTAATTTTTAAACACATACGTGCAAGTTTCTGTTTCCTTGTTTGAATGGGGTTTTTGATGCCAGGATCCTGTAGTACTTTGCATCTAAATCCTTTGTCTCTTCACATGGAGACCAACATTTGACAGTGTGGTTTGTGTTTGGTTCTGGATTAGGGTTTGGGATTTTTTTTTAAATTTTGGGTTTTTTTTTTATGTTTTGTTTCTTTGGGGTTTTTTTTTTTCTTTTTAAATGCACCTGCATTTGTTTAATTTATTATTATTTTACTGTATTATACTGGTATAACCAGGGCTCTGCAGAACACAGGATGTCTCTGGTGGGGTGCACCAATTAAAACTGTGGATAGGTGTTAGTTCCCATAAAATGTCACAGTTTGAAAGCAAAAGACAGGGAGAGGGAGGGAGGGAAGACAATAAACTGAAACAGAAATCAGGGCTTAGAAGCATACTTTTTCTACCAGGAATTCATCGTAGTAGTTTCCGAATTTCACAGCACAGGAAAAGAGTTGATGAGTATTTATTAGCAAACAACGTGTTTAGTGGGTTTCAGTAGTTCAGCTGCACAACACTTTGAATATTTCCCTTGTACATACATAATCCTGCTGTTCTCTTTTTTTTTTTTTTTTTTTTTTAAAGTACTTATTTCTCTTTGTTGCTACTGTGATTCATATCAAGGAGGGCAAAGAACAGGAGCAACTGCTGCTCTCTGGAGAACAAGTGCAGTGCACGTTACTAAACTCTCTCCTCTCTTGCTTGCAGAGCAGTTCTTGCCTGGATAACGTTTTCTCCCAAATGTTGCTCCATAAAATGCCTTTTATTATGCTGCAAATCTTTAAGGAGTCCAAACTAGATAATTGTTGTCACCACCACCAGTGCAGTTTCTCCATGTTGGGGCTTGCATCACTTGTTTCAGCTGAACCTGTCACTGTGGGGCCCAGTTGTATTCTCTTTGTCAGTGGGAGCAGACTCAATTTGTCACAATTTTGAGTTGGGTAGTTGCATCGAATGTACAGTCGTCCCCTGTACAGAGCCCTTTTTAACTGAGAATATTTGTGTTGCCTTGTATTATCACGGGGTGGGGGGAGGGAGGGAATGAGGAATTCCAGCACCTGTGATACTCCAGTAGCAGCGTTGCCTGCAGGCCCGCTTTCAAAAGGTTGTGATGCCTGCTATCTCTGAAAGTAAAGCTTTTGCATTTGCATTGATTTCATGTTTGCTATTGGCTTCATGCCTCCAGAAACTCACCTGTAACAATGTAAAGGGGGGGTTAGGTAAGTGTTTTGGTGTCCTGTGCTCTGAGGTCATAGATAGCCTTTGCCTTGGGGGGGATTAAGTAGGTAAATATTATAAACATAAATCTGTTTACAACTTAAGCTCAGTTTTGATAGTTCATATTTCTAGTTAATTTACTGTTTCTTCAAAAACCTTAACTTTCTGTATTCAGATGCAAGTAGCTGGTTGAAAGACCCAGCCATGATGACTGCTGTCCTACATTTAGGACCAGTGTTTAAAAGGCATGCCAGCAGCAAGCGTGCTGGTGCGGGGCTTTGCAGGCAGGAGTCCGACGCTGCTTCTGTCAGCACGTTGACTCACTTGAGGAGCTGATGCAGGTTAGCCTTAGATCCTAGTCTGGCATTCTTGGTATCCATAAATCTCTCCTGAAAGGCTACGGGACCTTTTCTTGTATCAAAACCTGTAGTATAAACCAAGCCTGGCACGGCCCTGGAAGCACGAGAGCGACGCTGGAGTTGGGAAACGCCTGTGGAAATTCACCTAGGTGAGCTTTCCATCACCAGCCGTCCCTGTTGGGCAGTTGGTGGTGTCCATGCTGTAGATGTAGCTCTAGTCATAGGCAACACTTTCATTTCGAAAACATCCTCCCAGTGGCCCTGAATCCTTGTGCTTCAGAAGGGGGGGGGTAGACACGAACCAAGTCCCGTGTCTCGATCAAGGCATACCACAAGAAGCAATAACTTGAATGACGGTGCGATACGCTTCTTTGCTTGTAAATATCTCAAGGTTGCCAATTCTGTGCTGTTTCAGAGTCTTTTCTGTCATCTGGCTTCTATCTTCCCTAAGTATGTAAGGGTGTGAAATAATTCCCATACTCAGGTCTGCCATAAACACGCTGCTTGCCAGAGGGGGAAGAGTAGACTCAACACTGTCTTGACATGTGAGATTTTTTGCTGAACTTGTAGCATACCCATGTATCCTGAGTAGCAACTCATGCTCCGAGTTCCGTAGCGGAGGTGGCTGTGTGTTGGGACTGTAGATACCCCTACGCCATACGATACCAAGAGAGCCATGCTGCTGCCAGCACAGGGCACCCGTTGCCCTCTCTCTTTCCAAGCAGCCTATCTATAATAACACTTTTCCCTTTGGAGGAGTTAGCTCATTTTCTTCCAACACATTCATTGGACGATGAGTTCAGTGGGACGTGAAAGCAGAACTAGGAAGCACGCTGTAAATTTGTGGTATTTTCTTTTGGGGAAGAATGAAGCGTAGAACAGATGGTCTTGTTTGTAATCAATTTAACTTTCATATGCAAGGGTAAGTGTACTGCAGTATTTTGGAATGGAAAACGTGTAGGTAATGTACAAAGATGTGGATGGATACTTGTGACCTTCTCCCCCCTCTCTCCCCTCCCCCCTTTTATGATGTGAAGGGGGGTTTTATGACTATAATCTTGAGATTTATACATTTATCCTAGTTCTTTATGCTAGCTTTTTAATTAAATCTTTCCCAGAAGGCTGGAGAGCTGGTTAAAAGTGACTCCCAGAAGACTAAAATCACAGCAGATGTGGGAAAGATCCTTTTTATTCAGAAACGTGGATGGTTGGTGTTTCTGGTTGGATGGTGTGTAACACATAAGGCTTGCTTAGGGCGGTGTTAGTGTGCTGCCTTTTCCATGCCAGGGCCTCAGAAACACGCGCCGTTTCTTCCCTGCTCCACCAAAAGCAGGGAGCGGGGCCCTTGAATGCTACTGCTACCTGTATGTAAACAGCAACGAAGCACATGTTGGTTTTGATGTAGGAGGCCATGATCTCTGGGGAGTTCCTGTGAATTTTGGCCATGTTGAAAGAGAACATTGGTGTGCGAGTTTGGTATCGCGGGTTTGTACCTGCCGAGCTTGCTGTACGGTCAGGGGGTCGCTGCCAAGAGACTGCTGTGTCCCTGGGGACACAGAAGTGCTATCACAGATCTTCCAGCTCACCTTTGCCAGTGGAAGATTTGTCTCATTTTTTGATCAGTGCTGTATTTTATGATTCACTGCCCACCTTTCCAAGCTTAAAAGTCACTATAGTATCAATTTCTTCTCCTCTTCCTAGCTGAAAACCCAATACCTTTTAGACCATATCCCATCAATCTTTGGATAGGCTTTCCAGGTGAAAGTAACTGAAGGAGTCGTAGCTGGAGGAGGAGAACTCGCTGGCCACAAGTGGTTTTCCCTGCAGCAGTGACATCAGCTCATACCACTTGGCATTCAGAGTCCTCCAAAATGCTCCCGGGTTTTGTTTCCTAAATGTAAACCTTCTGTGATGTTTCTCTGTATAAAGTAACCTGCTTCTGAAACCAGGTTGGAGATGTTGAGGGTGGGGTGGGGTGGAGTGGGTGTGTGTTGAGAACCCAGCCCAGTCCTTACTCTCAAGCTGGCTCAAGTTGCACTCAGTTCTCTTACTGCACTGCTCAGCTGGCTTCCCAAGCTGCTGCGTCGGGTCTGTAAAGTCATTTCTCAAGTGTGTCTGAGCTGATGATGGCATAAACTGCAAAATGACCTCACCACGAGGCGTTAGTTGCTGAAGACTTGCTCAGGTAAACCACTGTAGGAGTATCCTGCACCTGAAAAAGGTTGGACTTGGTCCTGTCTTTGATCGAATAATATGTTGCCAACATACAGGAGGTAGGAGGCAGCAAGCCCGCTAGCTGATCTCTGGCAGCTTTTAATCTGCCTGTGTTTGTTTGAGAGACTTTTGCCCTTGGGTGTGCTTTGGCAAAGATTTTGCAACGATAAGTAGGATTCGCTTGATTCTGGCAGAGTTTCAAGTGTAAGTAACCCCACGTTGCAAGAACATGATCTGTTGCTGAATCCCCTTCCTCTTGTTTTCCCTCAAATCTGTCCCTTCTATTGCTAATTTATTATATTTAACAGTAAACACTTCTCAACATGACTGGTCACAAGCTCTCAAGGTGTGAAATGCTAACAGGAAGGGACATCAAAGCGTGTGGTTCTGTCCTCTCCTTGTATCCAGTAAGATGAGGCTCAAGTATTTGCTGTTGTCCTGTCAGGAAGTCTCTCTCTCTTAGCCACTCTTGCCAAAGCTCAGTAACTTTGAAGGAGGAAGGGAGGTGGCTTAGCTGGAGAGCACGTGTTTCAACAAACCCCTTCACTTCCAAAGCTGCAGCGTCGCACCGAACGAGTGGTGAGCCAGCATTAACCTTCTCACTTGATGGCGAATCTTATTCTGGCCCTTCCTACCCACTGGCGGGTACCTGCTGGTAGGGAGCAGACTGTCTGTTCCCCTTTTTGATAACGCCTCTGCCCACAGAGCTGGCCCTGCCCGCAAGGAGTGTCAGAGGGAGCTCCCTGGGAGCTCCTGAAATGCCGCCCCCGCGTGCAGTGGTAATGGACAAGATGTCTTCCTTCGTTGCCCGGAGCAGAAATGGGAATGTAATTTGCAACGTCTCATGTAAAACATGTTTGTGGTTTCTTTTTTATTATTATTATTGTTTGTTTGTTCTGGTTTGGTTTTTAATTGAGCAGTGTGATTGCAAGCTGACTTCAAGCTGTTTAAGGTACTCTGTTCAGCGGTCTGCCAGTACAGAATCATGAATGAAACTATTTTTTTATTGATTTTTAGGTTGTATGTTTAACATTCCATTGGTGTAAAATATGTACAAATACATGTAATAAATCTTTTGAAGCACAAGTTTTCTTCACACTTGCAGGTGATTATTTTCTTTCTAAGCACTGGCGAATAGAGGCATTGCTGTGGGGCAGAGCTGCTGTGGGGCACAGCTGCCGTGTGTCTGTGCTGCCGGCCCAGCTGAAGCAGGGGAAGGAAAAGCCACACCTGGTGTGTAGTCACAGCTACCAAAGCCACTCGGTGTCTCACCTGTCTGGAGTTGCACAGGTAGGAGTGCAGGCCTGCTGGGCCAGCCCCCAGCCCCTCACAGAGCCCCCTTTGCTCCTCACGTGCCCTGCAAAGCAGCTTTTACCTGGCTGGCCAAGGATGGCCTGGGCAGGGCAGAGCTGGTGCAGCCGCTGTTTGGCCGGGGAGGCTGGTGGCTGGAGGAGAGGTGAGTGTCTCTCTGTTTGTTATGTCCTCTGGTGATCCTCAGCAGCAGCGATGGCCTTCAAGGCTAGCATAAACTAGAGCTGCCAGGGTTGGGGGTGGGAAACTTGTGGGTGGTTTAAAAAGAAAGGCGGGGGGGGGGGGGGGGGGAGAAACAGCCCTTTCTCATCACCTGGCACTGAGAAACTCCATCAAAGCTGGCTTAATACACCGGTTGTTCCTCCAGTTTCCTCTACCCAAATGCCACTCTAGTGTTCTCCCAAAACAGTTCAGGGTTTCCTCTTAAAAATGAGCTCCGTGCCAGCAGCCAGGCAGCTTGTGGGTTTCCTTGTCACCAGCATGGTCCTGTCTGTCCCTAAATTTTGGGAGGTGGCTACCACAGAGATGGATTGCTAGAGGAGGGAATCTCTGCCCAGAGCCTTGGAGGGCATTAAATCGTCCTCCAGCTAAGCTCCCTGGCAAGGGCAGAGCACCAAGCAGCCAGGTGCCTGGAAACCTCCCAGGGCAGCGACTGCAGCTACCGAACGCACGGGGTTACCTCCCATGCTGCCTGGGAGGGCACGTGTTACTGCTCCACATCTTCCTGCCAGCCCCAGCAGCAGCAGAGGAGCCATGGCCTGTGTGCTAGAAGTCAGGGAGATGAGGATGGGGCACGGGCGAGCCACATGCTACTGAGGACAAGCAGGTTTTGGCTGGTGCGTGGCATAAGTCTGCTGGAGAGTGGGCTGGTTTTACATCCCTTCCCCATCACTAGTTGGGAGTGGACTGTGAAGGAGGGGCAGGCTGGTAATAGCTGCTGGTGGAACGCGATGTGAGGGTTTCTGGCATAGGCTTCTCTGAGGCCGGGTGTCCATCCTTGCTTGCTCCCCTCTTGAGAGAAGCCCTGTGTGGTTAGGGGTGGCTGAACCAGGTGTTAAAGGCACAGTGACAGTTGGGACCCTCGCAGTTCTCTCCACAGGAGATGATAGTTTTAGTGCATGACTTAGGCCTGCACCAGGAGGCACTGGGGTGTAATTACTAAGGAACATGGTCACATCTCTTGCTAGCGTAACTTTTTTCCCTCAGTCACCTTCTGGGAAGCCTGAATTCCTTCCCTGCCAGTAATTCCTGTGTTTTTCTCCTCACTCTTGAGCTGTATTATGGAAGCAGTTGATAACTAGTTAGAGCTGTGTCTGGCTTCACATCAGGAAAATCTGCTGGAAATGATTCCAGTTCAGTAGGTACAGGATTTCGTGTGTGGAATTTAAATTAGTGGCATCTGTTGGTATCATGTCCTGCCCTCCTGCCTACGGCTGGGACATGCCACCCTGGGGGAGGGTGAACTGGGTGGCAGTGCTGGCCCTGGGCCAATCCTGGGGCTGTCAGCATGAGACAGTGATGCTGCATGTGTGTGTGTGTGTGCACACGTGTCTGGCCCCGCTGCCGCATGCTGCTGTTTGGTACAGCCAGGGGTCTGTGCTCACTTCTGGATGCAGCGCTGCTTTTAGCAGGAAGGGGAGCAGCCTGCAGTAAGGAGAGCAGGGAGGGAGAGGAGAGTAGAGTCCCCTGCAGCAGCTGGAGCTCAACCGGGGTGTATTGTCCCGCTGTTTGAATGCCCTGTGCTGGATGCTCTGGCTCCTTCCCACTATGTCCTGAGCAATGTCTGCGTGGGGGAGGCTCAGGCTTGAGCCCACTGGTCTCTGCAAACATCTCCGTGTGTGTTCATTCAGCTGAGGAGGTGCCCGGCTCCATCCCACCCTGCGGGGAGAGGGGTGCCCATGTCTAAAAAGCCAAACAAGGTCACAGAGGGCGCTGCTCGAGAGGCGCTGCGCAGCTTGTGCCCGACGTCTTCTCACCAGCCGGCCACAGGACAAGAAGGAGCCTCAGCAAAACCAAGTGAGATGCAGTTTTCCAGCCCTCATTTAATAAAGCATCTGTTTTCTGAGGGGGATGAGATCAGGGATGCGTGGGGGCAGGGAGGAGGGTTTGACATCAATAAATAATTGTGCAAAGCCCATCCTCAGTTGACGCAAGATGACTCACTCCTCATAAAGGCGAGAGCATAGAGGAGGCAGATATGAACAGCACAGGGATGGGTCCTCAGCTGAGCTCGGTGGGAACGCGGGTGCTTGGTGCCCCTCCGGATTTGGCCTGCTACCTTTCTAGTCACCTTCTGTGTCGCGCTCCTGCCCTGCTTTTCCTTGTCACCCTGGTTATATTCTTCTGTTTGAATGAATTTTAACAAATCATTTCCCCCTTCCCCTCCCAGCTGCTTCCTTAAGACGGCTTCAGACAGAAAGGAAAACCCAAAGCTGCTGCCTGAGCCTGGCTAGGCTTTGCCACCAGGAATGACCACCATGGGCCCACCCTCTGTGCGGTGATGGGGTCTCCTCACTCCCTGCCTCAGCGGACCTGAGGGACTTCTAAAAGGAGCAGCTTTCCTCTTCATAAATGAAGTCACCCGGGCCAGGATTACCATCTGCTAAACTCAGGATTACAGAGTCTGGCAGGTAACGGGAGCATGAAAACTTGACAGCTTCATTCACTCCAGTCTGTGAGCTCCAAGTCCCCCGGCTCGGGAGGCTTTAGCAGCTAATTAAGTCGCTGCCTTCAGCCTACAGGATGAATCCCCAGATGCGAGCGGCTGGGCATTAATTTAGTTGTTTGCAGAGGGTTTGCTGTAGCTGAAGCTCCAGTGCTCTTCCCTGGGAGAGAAAAGGGGATGTTTCTGTAGCAGGGTTGGCATTTGGGTACGGTGGAAGTGCCTGTTGGTGATGCCACCAGTGGCCGCCTCACGGGCCGGCTGCCCACCTTGGGGCTGGGACAAGGGATGCACAGCACCCTTCTTGGCCTTCTGAGTGGGGTTGTGGTGACCTGGGCTATGAGAGCTGGCAGCTCTGGGACAAGGGAGTGAGAGGGGCTGATAAGCAGGAAAACTGCATCTGGTGAGGCAATGCAGCTGCTCCCAGAACTGGCCCATGTGTGGGGCTGGGGCCAAGCCAGGGGAGGGCTGGGATTTGGACCCCTGGCCCTGCCCTAGCAGGGCTGCTGGGCAGAGAAAGCGGGGTGGCAGTCACCAGTTGGGCTGTCAGAGCAAGGGAAATACTTGGTTCCTCCTCTCCTGTACCCCATGTCCGTCTCTGCATCTTCCACTTTGGCATTTCTCCAGGAGCTGCTGTGGGGAAGCCCCCCTGTTCAGCTGCCCTGGTGCCAGCAGCGGCTGTGGGTCCCTGTGTGACAAGGGCTTATGTATCTCCACCTTCATGGGTTCCTTGATCCACAGGTGGGTGAGGTAGCATCAGCCCTCCCAAAAATCTGCTGCTTCCCAGTGCAGTCACCAGAGGCCTCCCTGTCAGCACAGATGTACAAGGGAGGGCATAGGACATCCCTCCCTGTAGTTTTTGCCCCCAGCTCACTGCCAGCCCAGTTTTTATTCCCCAACCCACCTACCATGACCTCTTAATGCTCCTGAGGCTCCTCTGAGGCATTGTCCCTCCTCTCGAGTCCCACTGCCTACCTGAGCCCACTCACTTCAACACTTGTGGTTCGTGCCCTTGCCGCCCAGTTACCCCCAGGAGCAGACTGACCACTGGCTGAGAGAGGAAGGGTACTCTGACAAGGTGCATAGGTGTCTGGTTTGGTAAAGGCCCTGAGGTGTTGTTAAAGGCCTTGACTGGGCAGATGTTTTTGCAAGTGAAATCCAGCTCACCTGTAACCATGTGCCCTTCTGCTTCAGGAAACAAACAGCCCAGGTGCAGAAGTGGCTCAAGTCAGCTGGCTCTCCGCTGGCATGGTCTCAAAGCCTCATCTGCCTGCCTGTGAAAACTCAGCACCAGTGCCATAGACAGGGAGGCAAAGCCAGTGAAAAATAACCAACATCAAGTTACTGTTCTTCTCTTATTTTTCTTTTACCTGTGGCTTTTGTGTAAAGCTTGAGTATTTCAAAATGCATTGGTGAGCTGAAGGGAGTAGGGGGAATTGGAATCTGGGAAAGGTCTACTACCACCTAGGAAGGGGAGAAGAACTGATGTGCAAAGCAAGCCCTTTCTCATGCTTTGCTTTATGGGCAGGTGTGGGAGATGGGAAGGTGAGGGCTCACTGGTCTGGCATTTTCACTGGAGATTCTTCTTCCAGCCTAACAAAGCCATGTGGGGTAGAAAATTGTTTCTCCAGGTTCTGGGGAAGGTGGTGACATGGGAGAAGGAAGGAAAATGGGTCATGTTGTCCCATTTTAGGTTGCTCGTGCACACTGTGAGGTAGAGCTTGCATTTCCCTTTATAAAGCATGCCTAATCTGCACACAAAAAACCCCAATCAAACACCCCACTCCTTTGCAAATCGATTTCTTTTAAGGACATCTAAAGTTACACTCCCTAAATGTGAATTAATTTGGGGGGGATAATGGATTTTTGCAGGTCCTTATCATCACTACCTGCCCCTGGCCTTGCACTCTGCACTAACTCAAACATAGAATAAAAGCTTTCCAAGCAAATCTGAATCCTTCTCTGCTTATGTGTTGCCAGGAGAAGGGATTTTCTACTTGACACAATTGATTTTCAGTTCTCCTTTCTCCCCCCTGAAGCCAGGCAACTTCATACTGGTGCATTGCCACCGGCACAGGGGCTAGGCCAGGAGCCAAGGCAATCCAGAGCCTGCTAATTAATATTTCACATTTCTCTCCAGACCCACTCCCCAGAGCAAACACTGGGCAAGCAGGAGGCAGCAGGTTCTCTGCAGCCCTCAGGAAATTTTAAGCAAAAGCCTTTTACCACCAGTTTTATGCTCTCACTACAATGGCAGAAGGGGCTTCTGGTTGTATAGAAGCAAATGGATTGGCTTCAGTATGGGGGGAAAAAAAGCTTATTGAAAGTAATCGAAGCCTGATTATTAATTTCTTTAAAAAAACCACCCCAAAACAACAAAACAAACTCCCACAGAAAAACCCCCACTGGTGTCTACAACACTGCCTCTAGTCAGGGGAGAAATAAGAGCCTAATTTTCTAGGCAGGAGAAAGGCATTTGTGTTGAAAACAGCAGTACCATGCAACTACTGTAGATGGGTTCTATTTCCAGTAAAGCCACCAGTGTTCAGTTTTAGTTAGGAGGCAGATAATACAGGAGGCTCGTGGAGTTTGTGGAAATTGGACCCGTTCTTGTGTGTATATTTATGTATATAAATAACTTAGAAATTATTTACATCAGTGCACAGAAGAAATCTAAACACAGTTACCAAAAATGCCAGTGGATTTGGTCTTTTAACTCTTTGCATTTCATCTTCAAAGCACCATACAAACATCAATCTTTTACCCAGGCAACTTCCCTCTCACCAAAAGGGTTAAGAACAACGGGCCAGGTAAGAGCTGGAGCTGAGGCAGCACAACACGTTCATAAAAAGGCAGCCAGTCCTGTATCTCCCTCTCAGCACAGCAGCTTCACGCCTTTCTGAGCTCTGCTGTCCCAGTGTAGGAGTAACCTTCCTAACAGGATGCTTGTGGGAGTGGGGAAGTCCTCTTTCAAAAGCAAATGATGCGCTCTTCGTTTTCAAAAGCTTTGGCCTCTTCTTGACTTATCAGGTTCCCGTTCAAACTGGAGGGGAAAGATAAAAGGGGTGAGAAGGCAAGGTAGTGCCTGTTGCCCGTCTTCCTGCTTTTGGGGGTTTTGGAGCAGAGACCCCAGCTCAGCAATGCCGAGTGAGGGGCGCGTCTCTCAAGGGCACCGGGTTGGGGAGGGCCTCGGACAGGCAGGCCACAGCACGGCTCCTCCCACTGTGTGCACAGGGACCGAGCTGCTGCTTCAGGAGGAGACACTGAGGTGACACCTACACTGCACTGAGCCAAAACCAGTGCTGGGTACCCGGCCCTTTGCATTTAGATGAGCACCACAGAGCCAACAAAGGTTCTTACCGTGCAGGGGGCTTGTTTACAGACATTTAAGATAGTTTTCAGAGCACTGTTTGTCTTCCATGACACTTAACTCTGTTAAGTACTCTGAGTAATTACTGTGAAATGACTTAGGGTAAGATTTTTGAGTTTGGCTGCATGAAGTTCATCAGAGAATTGTAGGAGTTGGAAGGGACCTCAAGAGATCATGGGGTCCAACCCCCCTGCCAAAGCAGCTCCCTAGCTCATACTGCACAGATAGGCATCCAGATGGGTCTTGAATATCTCCAGAGAAGGAGACTCCACCACCTCCCTGGGCAGCCTGTCCCAGGGCTCTGGCACCCTCACTGGGAAAAAGCTTTTCCGCATGTTGGTGCGGAACTTCCTGTGCTCCAACTTGCAGCCATTGCCCCTTGTCCTGTCTCCACAGACCACTGAAAAGGGGCTGGCCATTTCCCCCTGCACCCCATACTTTTCTCCAGGCTGAACAGCCCCAGCTCTCTCAGCCTTTCCTCATAGGATAGATGTTCCAGGCCCTTCATCATCTTCGAGGCCCTTCTCTGGACTCTCTCCAGGAGATCCCTGTCCTTTTTACACCAGGGAGCCCAGAACTGGACACAATACTCCAGGTGGGGCCTGACCAAGGCAGAGTAGAGGGGGAGGATCACCTCCTTTGACCTGCTGGCCACACTCCTCCTGATGCACCCCAGGATCCCCTTGGCTCTCTTAGCCACCAGGGCACACTGCTGGCTCATAGCCAACCTGTCATCCACCAGGACCCCCAGGTCCTTCTCCACAGAGCTCTTCTCCAGCAGGTCATCCCCCAGCCTGTACTGATACATGCGGTTGTTCCTTCCCAGGTGCAAGACTTTACACTTGCTTTTGTGCAGCTTTCAGAGATGTTGAAATCTGTTAAACCATTTGGACTCATTACATTATCAGGGTTACTGAGCCCCTCTGAAAATTCAGGTAAGACTCAAAGGAGAGATTTCAATCCAGAGGTTCAGTATGATTCAAGTGGGAATTGCCTCTTCTGTAGATGATAGCTGCCAGGGGCTTCCAAAAAAGGCATCTCTTCCACCTCCCTGGGGATCCCACTGGTCAGATAGTGAGTCACCACCTTTCTAAGCAAGGATTCAGTGTTCTCCCACCAAAACAAATAGATATATTGAAAAATAAATCCCATGCTCAATAATAAAGCAGCGGTGCTAAACCCAGCACAGTTGTACTGACTCCTGAGCTCGCAGAGATGAGGGAAGGAATGTGGTGGTTGGCTTTGTGCCTCACAACGCGCACAGGCGCCTACGTGATGCCGACCTACTCTAAAGCAAGCAAATCCTAGAAAAAGTTAATCTGCTTCTGGCTTGGCACTTCCAGCCTGTTGGGAGCACTGCCCAAAGAAAACCCAAGCACAAATTCTATGAAGCAAATTAGTAGTGCTGGTTAAATGTAACCACCTCCTGCTCGTCGGGGTTCAGGTCCTGAAGAGCGTGAGCGTGTTCAGAAGTTGAAAAATAAATCGGGATGAGCAAAACTCAGCCTGTAAACTTAGGCACCTGTTCTGCAGACAGGTGTGCTCTCTGAATCCCTGGTACAGACAGGTGTGAATTAACAAGACTGCTTGGTGTTCCCAACACCCAGGGCAGTGTGGGTGCAATGACAGGGGCTTTTTATCTGCTCAAAACCCCCTGTGACACCGAAACCCCGGCTGAATTTGTTTCTAGGCTGGAAAGCAGTGATACCAGAAGTTGTTTAAAGGGGAAAGAACGTTTACATAGTGATCCTTTGAGGAAGGGAGCTTTACCAGACTTCTTTAATAGCTGTGTTCTCCTTGAGAGCTTCGCTGAGGTACTTCACCCCTTTGGCTGTAATTTGGTTCTGGATAAGCCTAAAAAGAAAGGACTTGACGTCAGATTATCATGCAGACTCATTTTCAGCACAGGCACAAGCTCCCCTCAGCTTAAGGTCAAGGGGCAAAGCTGGGGCTGTTTGCCACAGGAAGATGTTTGTGAGTTGTATCTGTGAGGATGGTACATGGTATTGGTTAAATGCCCCACGTGTACTTCCAGAAGCAGAGCCCAGAGTCTTCTCCTTTCAATCCTGCATGTGGTTGGATTCAGGAGATGCTGAGCTTGGATACAGAGCTGAGAGATTTCTGCTAAGGACTGCTGGCACAACTGCATAGCAGTGGCAATTTGGACTTTAAGCCTTGTTCTCTTTTTAAGGATACTCAGAGGCATTTTTAAGCAGTATCTGGAAAATTCTGAGTACAGAACCTGTGTGGGCCTAGTGTTCCAGCAGTTATGATCTAAAGGTTGCCAAATCCTCTCCTCCTGTTTATCAGACTGGCAAGCTCTTTGAAAAATAAAGGCTCTGAATTTGACTCTGGTTTGAGCTGTTGCAAGTCCCAGTGAAGCCACCTCAGCAGCGATAAAGGATGTCTCATCTGAGCTGGGGGGGAGGAGATTATACAAAAGGTCCTCAAGCAGCACAGCTGATGAAGCAGTAGCTAACTGTTACTCCAACCTGCAGGCCATCCCCCTAGCTAAAAAATGAACAAAGCCCCCTCATCTGCACAAGTGTAAAAATACTAATGGGCCTAGCCTACCTAGTTCAATACCTACCGCAGTGCGTACCATTCCATGGGACTGGCTGCAGGGTTCAGGATGAGGCCAAAAAACTGGAACAAATTGAATGATCTCTAGGGGACAGAGGGAAGGAAGGGAGCAGGGAGACTTTCCCATTAAAGGGCTTTTTGCACTTGGCATATGTATCAAAGTGCAAAGGGATCCAGTAGATTCTTTCAGCTACTAGAAGAGCATTCATAATTTTGCCTGAAATTCCACTCCCTGCATAGGTCACAACCTTTTGGAGGTGTCCACTGGTATGGCCAACAGAGTAGGGTATCAGTTTGTCTGCTGGGCAGTATGAGCTGTGGTAAAGAGGCCTAGATTGCTACGTCTGCTTTGCCTGGGGACAGTTTTGTTAGGAATTCAACCCAAACTGCTCAGTGGAGCATATCTGCAGCTGCGCAAAGAAACCAAGGCCATCCGCCCCTGATGGGCACCAGAGCTCCTGCTGCTTTCAAAAGAGGCTACAAGTACTTGGCACCTCTGACAACAGGCACGCTTCCTAAGGCAGCAGGAGCTGCTGGAATACAGGGAATCCCGGAGTGTGGTTAGCAAAGTCTTTGTAGGAGCTTGTAAAGGGAGTCAGTTTATTATGTTCTCTCGAGTGCTTGGCATAAACGGACAGCTACTTGTTTGACATCTGCCCAGCCCCATCCAGAGAGAAACTATTGTGAACCTCTGGATTAGAGCAGCCAAGGCAGTGTTTTCTTAGAAGTTTAACGAGTCTCTTTGTGATCACTGGAAAGAACCCGGGGTTTCCTGGGGATTTATGTCTTACAGACGAGTGCCTTGCATGAGTGAAAGTGCTAGCCCTTGAAGAGAACACTGGGCAAATGGGACATGCATTTAAGTGTCTGTCATGTGGGGTCTTGGTTGAAGAGTTAGAGTTGAGCTTGCTGCTTTGGTAGCGTGATGATAAACAGCAAGAATCACAACAAGGTTATTCTGTTCTAGCTGTCTGCCTGTGTATTTCTTGAAAGTTTTGTGTTTGAGGCCAGTGCTGTTCCCCTAAGGGGAGATGCAATCAATTAGCAGTTCAAAAGTCACCACAATGCACAAACAGCTTTAACTTGGCCCGGTAGGAAGGCAGGTCCCAAACGCCAGACAGCAGCTTTATTAACTTTCCATTAGAACTGTCTAGGACCAGTCAGCTGCAACCAGACCACGCACAAAAAGCTTACTGTGACCTACATAGACTTGGAAGGTGAAGCTTTAATGCAGCGACTGCCAAAGAGCCCGTGCTGCTGTGGAATGTAACTCACCATAAATGCACCAGTTTCTTGTTGACCTTCAGCATCTCTGCAAAACTCATGGCTGCCTCATCGTCCATCTCGTTTTTAGTCAACCTGAGTGGGAGAGGAAATGTTCACTCGGGATGTTATCGCTGGTTTTTCAGTCCCCTGTTTTTCCAGCTTGTCTGTGACTTAGCTTTAGACAGCCTAAAGAGGGGGGTGGAGGAAAAGGGGGTGTGTGCTGTTCCTGCCCTGAGCATTTACTAAAGGCTGGGCATAAAGAGATGCTGAAGAGAAGCCCTGGAGGTAAAAGAGACAAAAGTATCAGATCCTTCTCAAGGCAATGTTCTCCTGATACTTCCTCATGGTGTTTTAGTGTCTAAAAGGTGGATGAGGTGTGGTGGAAAAAGGTAGAGAGGGGTTGAGACAACACCTACTGAGACAACAAGAGGGGCAAAAATTGAGGACAAAGAACTTGGTTTCAGATGATGGAAGTAAGAGAAGATGGGCAAAGCAGGATGGAGGGAGCAGAGCAAATGGTGACACTGGGACATCGGAATGCATCCTAAAGGACACCTGCTGATGACTCATTGCCCACACTCTTCCAGAGGGATGCATCTTACAGCTTGCTGGTAGTGAAAACACAGGGGATGGGGGGGAGGGAGAGGAGGAGGGGAGAGAAGGAGCGGCAGTGGGACTGCAGGAAATAAAATTAGGCTGCTGCTGCTTCCTCTGGAGAAGGGAGTAGACCATGCTGTGGGTTACCAGAATATCTTCACAGAGTTGTTGTGTCGCATAGCTTCAGCAATACTTTTGCCTCCCTCTGTCGTGATGCCGTTGAACGCGAGACTGTGGAGGCAGACACAAAGGTGTAAGAAAGGGTACCGCCTGGCCCTTCCCCTGCCGAATACCAGCGGGGACCCTGGGCGGTCTGTCTCCCAGCTGTACCGTTCAGCGTTTGGGTGTTACACACTTCGCAAACCAGTGAGTCTTTATGACTTGCACAAGCAAGAACAGTTCACAGGCTGCAGGCCCTGAGGTTTGCGAGTTGTGCTGGGGGGACTGACAGCAGAGCTGCACCCAGCGATTTTACAGTCAAGGCTTTTAACAAGGACAAAGAGCTGTACTTAGTAGTGCACAGGTTTTTACATGCATTTGTCATCCCAGCCCCCTGTAGAAGCTGGGCACTTTGTCCTTTAAGTCCTTCAGACAGCCTGAATATCTCATTCTTCCTCCAAACACAACACCTTTTGTTGTCTATGGAGAGATGAGCTTGTAAATGCCCGCTTTCCATTACAAACCACAAACATTTCTTAGTCTGCCCTTCAGTCTGCCCCGTTAAAGCTATGCTCCAGGCTTTGAGAGTTCAAAAGGCATTTCCCACCTCAAAAGCAAGGCCAGAGCCTGAAAATAGCTCGTGGTCTCAAAAAACCAAGTACAAAGGGTGATCAAGTGGGGCAATAGCACAAATACGTGTTAGCACAAGTCCCTGACAGCTTCAGCTATAGCTAGGTATTCTCAGTCCAATGTGACTAGGCCTAAAATAGTCAAATGCGTGAAGAGTGATGTAGCAGAGACTATCTTCCCTTAATCTTCACATAAACCTGCCCTTGGTGCTAACTCTGAATACAAATCGTGAAGCAAGACTAACCAGTGGAAGGTAAGAAACGAACTGCAGAGCAAGATTCACCCTGCACACGTGCCAGCAAAGCCCAGCCCTAGCCAGCACAGTTACTCCTCCTTATTTTTGCAAACACATTCATCAGCATATTTGTTCCCAGGCTGAGGATCCCTCAGCTCTGATTAAGGTTCCAAATGTTTTCTTTCAAGTCTGATGCGTCTGGATGGATTCTGCAATTATGGGAAGATGGCTATTTCAGACAGCTTTTAAGTGTAAATATATCTAGGTCACTGCACCTGTTCAGCTTTTAATTTTTTAAGCCCGGCTATCTGCTCGCGGAAAGGAGGACAAGGCACCAGCTCTGAAATCCCCAGATCTATCCGAAGTGGCAGCAATAAGCTCTCCAGAGATCCCCAAACTCCCGTGTTTCTAGAGAAGCTAGTGCCATGTGCCACCTTGTGGGGAAACCAAGGAGCCTTGTCCGCTCCCTCACCGTGGTGGCCAGTGGAACTGGGAGGGAAATGGAAAGGATCACCATGAACCCAGTGCTCCAGCTGCCTGGAGGGACTTCGAAACAGCAGCAGCTGCCACAATTCACGTCTTTAATTCCTCAGCCAGCATTTCAAAGTCTGGCAGGGGACGGGCTGGTTTACACTGCCAGCTTCTCCCCATGCTGTGCTACCAACTTCACCCATGCTGTGGCTTCTAGAAGGCTAGTTTGAGATGAATCGCTGAACTCCTAAGAGCTACATCTCATCTGCACTGAATATATGGTGTCGTAGCTCCACTGGAGTCCAGGTTGAGCCTGAATTTAGAATGCCCTAGCCCCTACTCAAACAGTTCAGCGCCTAAAAATGACTTTGGTAAAAACTGCTGTGCCTTCACAATGGGAACTGTGAGCACTGAGCTCACCAGGAGGCTGGGTCTGTGACAGCTGCTGCATCCTTCTGCTCATGCTCCCCGATCAAAATGGCACCCACTGACCATGTGCTTTCACAAATGCCAGTAACTCAGTGTGGCATGAGGGGAGGAGGTGCAGATAGAGGAAAGGATGCCAGCCCTGCAATATTTTTAACTTGCTTAATGGCTGCACAGGGCTTTTTTGATTCAATTTGGCCTCTCGCTCGCACCGGGAGCCTGTCGGTTGCGCAGCGAAGGCTGCAGTACCAGATGGCATTCCAAGCAAACGCTTGGTGGGACGAGTCCTCCCCTCAAAGCGTGATGGGAGAGCCAGCACCACGCCAAGCTGCCTGGCTCTGCTCCTGTTTTACCTCACGTTTGTTAGCCTGGGGTGGTTCCTCAGGGCCTCTGCAAATGCCTTTGCTCCTTCATCTCCAACTTGGTTTCCCCACATCCTGGTGAAGAGAAGAAACCAAGGGTTATCAGGCATGCTGCCCTACTGCCCCTCAGCATTGCAGTCTCCCTTTTTCTCTACCCTCCCATCCTCATCCCTCCCACCCCCCCAGACTTCACGGTCTTCCAGGCTTGTGGGAAAGCTGGCAGGTCCCCTCCCTGCAGAGCCAGGTATGTTCCACTCCCTGCACACCCTGCACCAGCCCCTGCTGACTCACCAGTACCCTAAGGCCACAGCACGGCAGCAGCTCTAGGAGACAGCCTGCTGCAGCAGGACTGCTTCTGGGATCACCTTACTGCGTTGAGCAAACCCCCCCGCAGCACTGTACCTTTACAGGGTAAAGGAGCCTTGTAGTCCTGCACAGTGAGCTGCTGTGAGAAATACACCCAGCCCTAAATCCTACCATTTCCCTGCTCAGCATTTCCTGCTGCAGTTTCCCTGTGACCTGTTGGGCACAGACCGGCCTTTATGCAGTGTGAAGCAGAGGTCTTGGGAAAGACTCCCCAGGTGGGCAGGGACCCACACCCAAATGAGGCCTTTCTGAACAAAGCTGCTCTGCGAGCTCCCCCTCTCCTTCAGAAAGGTGTGGTAGAACAGTTACAGTTCCCTTCAGCGTCACAACCAAGGCAGTATCTCCTCTCTCACCAGAATTCTCCCGGGGACAGCATGGCCCTGGGCTCTTCTATGCATTTGTAAGGAATCGTGTTTCCAATGGCAAAACAACCCTTGGTACCACAAAGGGTTAAGAGAAGGTACTGTGGTAAAAGCTGGAGAGATTTGCTATTTGCAGATATTTAATAACGGTATCTGGTCAAATCTTCTCTATGCAGACCAACCACTTTGAAAATTCACCCTGTATTATGAGCTTGGAAGCACCTCTGCAGAGGTACAATAGTTTTTATACAGGGATCATGGCTTGATGACTCAGAGCCACACTCAGCTTGCTGGGTAATTAGTTAGTTGGCAGCTCTTTTCAAATCAATTGAGCTTTGTGGTATCTAAACACATCCACTTCCAGTAAGGTCCCTAGAATTTCCTTGTCATTAGTCCCAATGCAGTTTGTTATATAAATGCTGAAAGCATCAGTTCAAACATTTCTGCTCAAGCTATCCTAAATCCATTTGGAGTGATTATTCCCTCCACAGGAAAAAACAGGAGTCCTTCCCTGCAAGGACCAAAAGTACAGCGCAGCAGACCCATCCATATGGCAAGAGATGTATGCACACTGTTGGCTATATATTTAGGAAATGGCACTGAATAACAAGATTAAAGGCAAAAACCCTGATTTTTCTGATTTTCATATTTCAGGGTTATTGTGATATGGCCAAACATTATCACGATGTCACAATGGCCAATCAGAGGTTTTAATTCCATGGATTTGACTATTAGTTTAATAAAAAAAGAGAGAAAAAGAAAAGATTCCTCCTGTAAAGTGGAAATAGAAACTGGGATGTGCCAGAGAGGGAAAAAAAAAATAAAATCAAGGCCTCAAGTGTAGCATCTGTCCTGAGAAAGAGCACAGGGATCAAAGGTTTATGGTACATCCAGACCTTTCTCCAGTAATAGCACATTCTCCAGTCTGGGACAGACTAGAGACCAGGATGATGGGAATTCCTTCTTACTCTCCCAGCTCACAACTTTATCAGGACTTGATGCAAAAGGTCTGACAATTAAAGCAATGACACTCATTAACTAGGTACATTGCCAGCAGTCACCAAACCACCCAGACTTCAAAAACTGACCAAGTATCTCTAGATTGGCTGTGTTGCTGTGAGGAACGTGGCTACCTTGTTAGCTTGTTTCTCCTTCAAGATTCTGTCAGAACAGTGAAAAAACACCAAACCAAACATTGTGTGAACTGGAGAACAGGCAAGGAGCCCCCTTTCCTTTGAGTGGAAAACATGGCTGTGCTTCTGCACCTGTTTGTTCTAACGCTGCTGTGGGGAGGAAGGAATGGCAGAAGGAAGGAAGGTAAGAATGAAAGGAGGGATGATCCTAAAGGGATTGACAGATGCCTTGCAAGACCCAGGCCTGAGCGCTGCTTGGAACTTACCCAATTTCAAACATTGTCTTGCTCTTCTGGATGGCCTGGGCAAGGCACTTTCCTCCTTCACTAGTTATTTTGTTTGCTCCTATTCTGCACAAAATACACAGATTGATGAGGTCGGTCACTTACAACTGTGTGGTTATTAGAACATCAGCTCAGAAAGCAACACTAGTATCTCAGGATAAATAACTCAAAAGGCTAGCTACACCTATCAAAGATTAACCTGGGGTAGAAAAAACTACTGTGGGCACTTGACCTTTGATTAAGGGACACAATTTTATGTGGTCTTTTACATATTTTGCTTGTCAGCCCTCTGAATGTGACGTGTTAATTACTGTAAAGATTTTTGGTGCTCAGCATGTCAGAAAGGAGCCTCAGGAGCTGATCCTCAAGACAAGGCCCCCTGCCTAGTTTTCAGTATAGTTCATAATATCACCAGTTGCTATGGAGTAGCTGGATTACATGCAGCATGTTTCACGATGCCACAGGGAACAGAATAGTTCCAAGTCTTTCTGTACTGAGCATAGGCTACAGGTAGCAGCACAGGTCAGTGCAGCACAGTGTCTCTGGCCAGCACTCTGCAGAAGACCTTTTCTTTTTTGCCTACATGGGGGTATCAAACAGCTGGAGTTCAAGGCAGAGGTAAATCTCAGTCGCACATACACTGATGTAAAGAACAAACCAAACCCCAAAACCTCTCAACCCACTATATTTACATGAAGTGAATCTGGCTTGTTCGACTGACTTCAGACATGTGAACAGACACTCTATCTCAAAATAATCCCTGAGGTTACTACACAGCCTGAAAGTAACCATCTTCCAACAGGCTTTTTTTGTGGAAGTTTGATAGTGTTATGCTTATTTAATCTAAGCAGTGAAGGAACCAAAGTGCTCTTGGGTTTCAAAACTCTGGAAGTACTTCAAATGGGAAGGATGTGGCTAGTGTGGGATTTCAGAACAACTCAGTGGTGGAACAAGGAGTATAGCCCAAGAGCTCCTGGTTGCTACGTAGAGCAGCTTACATTACTCTGTTTTCTGCTATGATCACAGTTAAACCATGGGTTAATGATCTACCTTTAGGTCAAACCAGCGTTGTGCATGGCCAGGCACTGGTATCTGGGGAAGTTCCAGGAATTAAAGGAACAACCCGCCAAGTGAATCTGGGGAATTCCAGAGCTGAGGTATGACACCAGCACAGCCTGACTGCAATGGCCAGTAAAAGACCAGATACAAAGAAGCTTGGTGCTACATCCAAGGTACTTCACCCACTGCAAGGGGCAGCGAGGTTCATGTCCCACTTAAGCCACACTCAAATCCACAGACTGGATTTAGGTAAAGAACAGGTCTCATGCTCTCCTTTTCCTTACTACTACATTCTAAAAGGACTGTGGCTCCAAGAGTTTCACTTGCCATTGTTCACCACGAGACTACTGCAACCTAAGTTATCTTTTATTTGAAACATATTTTTAAGGTTCCCCCCTCCCCCATTCCACCCATTTCAAGCTGCTTTATGTTCACTAGAGAAGAAAAATAAATATATACAACATACTTAACATATTCAAGGCTTGAACACTCTTCAATTAGCTTTGCAACATATTTGGCTCCAACATCAGTGATTTGGTTGTTGTACAAGCTTAAAGAAAAAAATCACATAGGTAAAAATAGATTATCCCTGTGCTTGCTGTAATATATATACAGCCAGAATGGTTTATAATGCACACACAGCATCTATCATTTTCATATGGCTTTGTACACATTCATGGGAGCTTGTATTTCTATTTCAATATACAATTCATATGATGAAGGGCCAGATAGAAAATACAAGGAGACTGGACTGTAAATCATGGGGAAATATTTATATAATTCTTTAAATAAACGGTCTCCCCGAGCAAACAAAGCTTCCCTTTATTCCTGTGCTAGTACAGAAACAATATTGCCAGAAGTCAGAACAGAAAACACCAGAAGTATGTATTTTTAGTCCTCTAAAAGTCATAAAATCCCCTTGCAAATATTACTGAAGAACAGATACCTGAGCAGATGGACTTAGATCAGGGCGCTGAAGGAAGGAGGTGATTCTTGGTATTCATGCTCACTTTTCAAAAAGTCATTTTTATGTAGGTACTTAGCAAAGAGCAGGAAGCCAGAGCTGACATGCCTTCCAGCTTCGACTTGATTAAGAACTAATTAAAGTCTTAAAGAATTTGGTACCATGAACATGACACTTGAAACCATACGATTCTCATTCTAGTCTCCTCCAAGCTGCATCTGCTTTGCATACCTGAAACAAACCAGCTTGCAGCAGAGAAAACAGAAGGCTGCAGCTATAAAGCTCACGCTCTCTTGCTCTCTCTCCCCTCTCCACCGCCAGCAGAAGGCTTTAGGTATAAAGCTAGCAGGCCCACACAGCTCAGTAACCTGACAGTGGTCTGCAGCGTGTCAGGGAAGGGCTTGATGTCAGTGAGAGGCCATGCTGTGAGGCAGTTGGATGGGAGAGGAAGCTGAGTCCTTTCCCCAGTCAACTGTTACAGGATGGCAGCTGAGTCATTTCTGACACAAAGTGCCACTCGGCTTATGTTCAGCAAACGAGGAGGTGAAGTGTGGTTTCCACCCCACCTTTGCTCTGTCAGTACTGTCAGCACTGCAGTGTTACTTTACCAGCATCTAGTGCTTTGCTCCCAGTGGATACACACCCCAAGTAAGTCACAATTTGGTACTTGGAGAGCTCTTCATACAAGATCCTCACTCCGTGATCTGTGATCTGATTTACACTGAGCCTGCAATGAAGGGAAAGAAAGGAAGATTTGAATGGATACAGATTGCAAGTGTCCATCACCCATGACCTGCAAACAACTGGATGTCTGTGCATTTTTCCTCTGACTTTCTGACAGGTCCTTATGCCACATATTAAAAGCCATTAAGGGAAATGCAGGCTCAGGTTTATATGGCCCCCTTCAGAGAAACATAGAAAACAAAAAGGCCCAAATCTCCAAGGTAATGCTCTGGAAGCTGTCCACAGAACTGAAAACAAGAAAATGCAGTAAGTCAGAAACCAGACACAGACACCTCATCCTCCTCTGGGCTTACTGTGATTGCAGGCAGAAATTCTGCTTGACACCCAAGTAAAAGCAAGCTTTCCAAACTACTCTTCTTGCAACCTTCCCTCCCAGTACCTTGCAAACACCAGGCATCTTGAAAGTCACAACACATTCAGGCTTCACTGAATAAAGGTTGTGAAAAGCCTTGGCCAGGAAACCCAACTGCAGTCCCATGGGTGTGCTAGATGTTTCTAATTTTATTGTCTCAACTGGACACGAGACAAATCAAGATCAGCCATTCACAGAATCAAAATGCTTCTTCTCAGAGGGTTTTGTCTGTTTGTTTGTTGGGTTTTTTTAAACATCTTGAGGTTTTTTTCACTTTGCCTAAATGGCAGGTTCCCATGAAGCATTCCAATTCTGATGAATCACATTTACTGGGTAAAACTGTCCCCATGAAAACTTTTTGACCAGCTCTAGTTTGTAACCAAACTCTGAAGACAAACATTCACTGCTGAGAGCCCCTTATCACCAACAGCCTTCCCAGCTCTTGCTAGTTAGTAGCCTGGTCACTTTGGAACAGACTAGCACACAGGAGAAATCAGAGCCAATGTCTACAGATCAGAAGAGTCTGCTTCTTTGAAAGGGGTGGTTAAGGTGTTAGAAATAACATTTCCTGCCCTGCAGAAGCTGGTCACCAGAAATCAAAGTCCTAACATCAAAAGAGCCATAAAGACACAGAGGCAACCTGACAGACTGTTTTGGTGCTGCTGGGGATGGTGTTAAGATCATGCTGTGTGTGGCATAAAGGATGGAAGTGTGTCCTTTCCTTCTTTGTTTTGTCTTACATACTTATGCATTTTCCCCCAGGTTTCCCTACTGCTTTCTCTTGGGGGGTTAGTTGATTTGCAGCTAACTTGAAAAAACAAGAGTCACTTGCTTTGAGTTAGTCCTAGAGGAAAACAAGGCAGAGCACAGCCAACCAGGAGGTATAAATCCATTTATTAAAAAAAAAAACAAAATAAAATAATCTCATGAGGCTGAAGAAGCTTAAAAAAAGATCTAGTTGGAGTTCCTGGTTTTCTGCACATAAATGTTTGGACAAATAAGTTATAGCTACATGGCACAACCTCAGAGGACTGGAGGTGCAACAGTGTGGCCTGTGATGTTAGAGATGGAGTTAGTTACTGCTAATCACAAGAAGCTGTGTCCTTCCGCCACATCACCTCAGGGAAACACTACATCTAAAGACTTCAACTACATCCCTTCTTGGAGTACTACATGTGTTAGCTTCTGTTCTGTGAGAGCCAAACATCTTGGCAGGACGTAAAAGCAAGGAATTCAGAGGTTCTGATCAAGGGTTATTGCTACTAGTAGATTGTCTTTTAACTGGTATGAAGAAGCAGAGACAGGCTCGGGCAATTTTCAGATAAAGGAGGAATCAGTGAAGTTTTCTTTCTTTACTCATAAGCACTTTCTCCCATAAAAATAATCTTTTGAGACAAAGGAGTTTGAGACAGAGCTAACTGCAGCTTTAAACAGTCCCAGTGTCTAAGGACTTCTTATAACCCTTTCCATTTGGTTTCTAAATTCACAGCTTGTCCCTACTCCTGCGACTGGCTGAAGAGAGACTTCAGAAGATCTGAAACTAATTTCCCCACTTTTGAGATGATTTCCTCCAGCCCAGCAGTTTGTGGCACAAAACAAGGATAAGCAAGGACCCGCTTGCACAGGCTCCTACCTGATCACTGCAAGCTTGCTGAAACAAGGCAGCAGTTCTTTTACTCCGTAGTCATTGATGTTGTTGTTGTCCAATTCCAGAGCCAGGTGCTTCTGAAAGTGATGCAGAACGAAGGAAATAGCGCTGCAGTCAGCTGAGTAGGCATTGCAGTAGGTGAGCTTGATGTAATTGGCACGCATGTGTTTGGCAGCCAACTTGCCCACTTTCTCACTCTGAGTCTCGTAAAGGCACCTCAGCATCCAAACGAAGTTGGGCTGGACCTGGATCTGATTGTAGTTTGGAAGCCTGGACCGAGTGAGGCCTCTCAGGTGGGATTTCATGCTTTTCCCGAGGTACGTGATGAGCATCTTTCTCTTCCTCTTAATGACTGCAGGCAAAACTAAGTGCCTGAAGAGCTTCTGCTTGGACCTAGAAAGCAGGCCGCAGAGGAACAGGTTGGTAAAATGAAAGTGTTCGTTATTTCGGAACGGATCCTCCCCTGCTAGCTGTTTCTTCAACCAAAGAATACGGAGACAAATAGGCTGGGCAATCTCAGTGTGAGAACATTCATTGAAAAACTGAAGTAACTCCCTGGCACCCACTTTCTCTTCAATAACCAGGAACAAAGCTGTGAAAAAAGACTGAAGGGTTAAGTGCAGGAACTCATAAGTGGACTGATTGTTATAGCCACTGTAACCTTTGACTGTCCTGAGAAAGCCCAGCTGCAAATCTTCTTCAGAGATCTTTGCTGATGAGACCTCCTCCTGCTCAAAGATAAAGAAGGAGTTCTCCATTCCTTTGTATGCCATTTTACCCAAAGCTAGAAGAGTTTCCTTTCTTGATTTGAACATCTCTGCTTGGCTCCTGGTGTTGTTCTTCAGAAAACTTGTTTTCAGAGATCGGTTCAGATGGACTTCAACCATGAGCAAAAATACATCTGTCAATGTAACAGAACAATCTGGAAGCTCGTGGCTGTCAAACATGGAATGGAAGTGTTCATAGCATTTAAAGATAATCCAACAAAATAAAGGCACTGAACACAAACTGCAGAGATTGGGGTTAGCTTCCAAGTGGTTCAATACCAGCGTTCTTTGCCCCTCATCTTTGAAAAACATGGCAATGTATTCCTTCAGGTTATTGCTGGAAAAGCCACGGAGCAACACTTTCTTTCTAATGATGTTTCTCTGGATCTCAGTTCCTGTCCTCGCTGTAAGAATTTTCTTGGATCCCTTGAGAAGCTTTCCTCTGAGAAGGCTTACCAGCAGCACCAGGGGGTGGATGGGTTCGTTGGGCGAACAAATCTCAGGAACACTGCTGAGATCAAAGTTGGAATAGATCTCATCGAAACCATCAAACGTGAAAAGAACTGTATGAGGGAATTGCAGGATGTGATGGAACACCTCTGCAGGGTCCTGGTCTGGGTAGCAATTATATTTGAAGAGTAGGTCTTTCAAACATATGGCTTCATCTTCCTTAAAGCAACTAAACATCCTGCATGGGAAACGGAAGAAAAATTTGGCTCCTACGTCCAATTCTTTCTTGGCCCAAAGGCTTTGTATCTTCTGCAGCAAGATGGATTTTCCAATTCCTGCATCACCAAAGACATAAATAGTCTCTCCATCTTCATTAATTAGCCCAAGTGCATCATCAAAAAGGGCTTCTAGTTGACACACTTCGCCTAGACTCTCGTTGGTAAAACTGACCATCTCCATAATACTTTTAGAGTAGATTTCTTCAAGCAGCATCTCTTCCCTCTGAGCATATGACATAACAAACTTGGAGTCCCGTCCCAATTCATATCTGAGTTTCTGGCAATACCTGCTAACTAAAAAGACAAAGAACTATTATTAAAAAGACTGTTACTAAAAGGCCTATGTATGCAATGACCCACCTCTTTGGGAACTGAGAGGGAGCAATAAACTAAAGCATATCTTATGTAAAATTGATTCTTTGGCAGATCACTTCTATTTATCTGTGCTGTCATCACTGTTCTCCTGGGAAGTTCAGGTGCTAATGGAAGAGGTAACATGTGAGCCACCATTTCCTGAAAGCCATTACTGACACTGTATTGCTTTAAGGGGCTGCTGTCTTTCAGCTGAGGCTCAAAGCCAAGCCCCATACCTTTTGTTGAAGTCTGTTTTACTCTCTGCAGAGGTTGGCGGTCACTGATCAGCTGTGGCATCCACCTATTCACTATATTTATATTCTACCTGCAATTTATATCAGGTAGGTGGTTATACTTTCCTAATTTGCCTGGTAATTTTTATTATTGTAAATAGAAGGCATGCATTGTAGCAACTGGGTGCATCTTATTTTTTTTTAAGGTGACAACAAGATCAAAAAAGAGAGTCTCAGTTATTGTGCAATGTCAGCTTGCGTTTCTACTGTAACAGACACTGTGCTTCAGATGGGGGCAAAGCAATTCCTGTATTTATATAGCATGAAAAACCTCTCAAGAGGAAAGAATTTATTTGTGCAATTGTTTAACTCTGACTTTTGGTATAACTCATCGTTTAGGATCATAGAATAATTCAGGTTGGGAGGTACTTCTGAAAGTCCAACCTCCTTCTCAGAACATTTATGAGATCAGATGAGGTTACTCGGGCTTTATCTAGTTGGATCTTGAAAACCACCAAGTATGGACACTGCACAGCCTCTTTTGGCAACCCACCTCACTGCTTGACTGTCCTCTCATGAAATACTGGCTATTCCCTTGCCAAAATATCACAGTGTTGCTAATAAATTGTAGCAGAGGCCTCGATAACACTACAGCTGGCACAAGGTGGTTGCGCCATTAAGTGACATCTCCGCAAACAAACGCAGAAAGAACTTGACGTTAGCAAAACAGGATATAATATATCAACATGACTGTTGTTATACAGCATCCCTTTTAATTATTTGGCTCCCACTGCTAGCAAGCACAGCATGTGCACATTTATTATCCCTGGATGTGCCTGCCTAAGCTCTCTTACTCTCACAGCACTTGGTTAAAGCTTCCTAAGTTCAGGACAGTTCTCAAATAAGGGTAGTTCTAAGGAAAGGGATGCAAATGCAGGACCTTACCTGGATCTGTATTTACCACAAGTTTACTAGAAATATTCTCCGAAGGCTTGTAACCTATTTCCTCCAGCCAGGGCTGAAGTTCATAGTAAGCATCTGTGACTTTCTGCAGGACATGGATGAAATACTCTGAGACTTCTTCCCCTTTGCTCTGAACCAAGTCTAGAATTTTGCGAACCTGAAAAAACATCACGTGAAAGATCATCGATGCACAGCGTTTTATCACAGCTACACTTGCAGACTGCTTCAGGCTCCTCTCTTAAAACTGGAATAAGAGCAGCACCAAAATCAAAACTGGTGCTTCAGAAACTTGGATTCAAAATCCAGCTCGGAATTTGAACCACCACAAAAATGACTTTCTGTTTGTCTCTGGATGTTGCAAGAAAGTTGACTCTGCGAGTTAAGGTCTGAACTTGTAGCTAACTCCTTATGCTAAACAGAGACAAAATGGAAAAATACTGCTCTTCTGTAGGGAACCCAAAGGATTTCCTCAGCCTGGCTAGACAGAAAATTTTAAATCCCATGCTGGTTAAAAAAAAAAAAAGAAATAAGTGGTTTCTCTGTGCCCTAAGCTCACCTTGTGGTTTGTAAATATTTCAGTCACATTTAGATTTACCTCGGGACCCAGCCAGAGCCACAGCAGGGGTAGGCAGAATCTCTCTCTGGATCTTAATGCAGATCCAAAACCCTACAGCTCTTCCTTTTAACACAGCAACTCAGTTCCACAGGCTCTCTCGGTACAACACACTCCTTCCCAGCAGCTGTTACGAAAACTAACGGCTACCAAGCAGCAGCTGGAGCAGCTCAAGGCTCAGCGTTACCTCTCAAGGCAAGGCAGAGTCTGATCTCTGTACAAGCAGCACAGGGCAGCCCTAGTATGAAACCCTCTGCAAGACAGAGCAATCATTTACGGGCCCGATTTGAATCTCTGGATCCGCTTATTGCTGGAAATGAATGAAGAACTCAATTATAAACCAGAGAAAGGTTTCTAGAGACCGTGGTATCTTGTGACCTTACAGCAGAGTGAGGTACGTAGAGCACAGCAAAAACATGGTATTATTTTTGACAATTTGTATGCTCTAAAAAGCAATTTTATGCCTTCCAGAGAAGCTCCCACAGAGTCCATTTGACTTACTTTTGTGGTCTGCTCTCTCCTTCTGCTTAGACTCCTGATGGATGGCCTTACGCCCAGCTTTGTTACAACAACCATATACACTATGCTGAACCCCCCAGCTTTGTTACAACAATCACGTACACTATGGTGAACAGTAAGAAATGGTCACATGGTGCACATTTACCCAGCTGTGACCCTATGCACAGAGAGAGCCCTGTGTCACCATTCCAACTTGCCTGCAAGAATTACTATTTTATGAAAATCTGCACTGTTAGTGAAGTCCAAGGTCTCTGAATTTTTTATGGGTTGCCTGCCTCTAATTGTGATACTGTTCTGGAGCTGTATGACTGGCTGGTCAGGGAAACAGATCAGGAGTTTGTTTCAAGTCATGATGCAAGAATACATGTGATAATCTTCTCCTCTCAAAAGACCAGGAAATAATTTTTGCTACTGATGTCTAAAGATGAATCCAAAACCCAAACGTACCAGGATATATCCACTTTCCATGAAGACATTTACAACGGACATAGGTCTTTAAAAAGAAGGGGAGGTCTTCCTGCTTAACTTGTAAAATAATACTTAATTTCTTCTCTCTTGTCCTCTAAATCAGAATGATCTGTCCCACAGCATCCTGAAGTAGTTCTTCCTTGCAATACTCTGAACAGTAACAGAGGCTTGTGTCTAGTAAGTTCCATTCTAGCAGCCACTGTGGTCACCTCCTTACCAGAGGACCATGCTACAGGGAGGTGGGGACAACAGAACAGCAACTATCACCCTGCTAAGCAGCGCCAGCCATGCTGGAATGAGATGTACTGGAGGCATCTGTCCAGAAGGAATGGAGTGGGGAGACTCCAAAATAACAAAGAGATTAGATGTAAAAGTTGCTGGGTAAGCCCATAAAACCAGGTAACAAAAAGCTTACGCTGGGCTAGTGAAATGAAACAAAATAAAAAACATACCTTGTCTGCTTGAGTTGGAAATTGGACAACAATCTCTGCATCTTCATTGGAGAAGTAGTCATTCTTAACCAAGTTGTCAATCAAGCACTGCGTGTTTCGGATCCTGCCGACCAGAAGCTCCCGGTACACCTTCAGCAGAGCAATGAAGGAGGGGGGATTTGCTCCTGGAGCTTTCTTCTCAGAAACCTTCAAGTCAGCACAAAGTTGGCCTTCCATAGTTGAGATAGCAAGAAGCTGCTCGGCCTAGCCTCATCTTTGACCAACTGTCCGTGCGCAGTGAGAAGGCAGCTTGGAGTTAACTTTGGGGAAACAGGCAACCTGTCCTTCACATTACCAAGCCTGTAAAAAGTAATTGTATAGGACCTCAATTTAAAACCTTACCCTATGCAGATACACCCTTCAATTAAACATCAAAGAATATTTCCAACCCCCATGTAGTATCTCAGCCAACTTTATTAAGAAAATTTTCTGATTTTCTCCTCAGATATTTCCATTTATTTGCTCAGGTTTTGGAAGAAAATTGTGTACTGATGGCAGTCTCCCCTCCAGTACCAGGACTTTACTGTAGCCTGCCTCAAACAACACCACTGGCATCTGCTTTATTAACTGCCTGTTCTTAGTGCATAATTTAATATTTTTTTATTAGCTTTTCATGTTTCAGAAGACAAAGCAGGGCATCTGGCCAAACATATCTGGACAAGGAAATAAACAGAATAAAATTATATTTCATAGCAATTAATTTTGTAGGGGGAATTAACTTACAGTAGCAATTCACTTTGCTTTCTCCTTGTTACAGCAACAGACCCTGTATAAAGTGTTGCCAGTAGGATAACTGTCCCTGTAAGCTAGGCCTTGTGAACTCTGAGTCAGTTCCAGCTAAACTAAGAGAAAGTGCTTTAGAGCACCCGGTTTGAGAGGCAGTAGTGAGGCTGTGGGAAAACCACTGATCAGATGTTTCAGTTAAGACAGACAGGAGTAAAATGCTGCTAACAGTGAAAATGCTGCTGTAGATTTCAGCTGTAATACATCACTTCAGGGCACAGAGCACTCACACTTCCTAAAGCTACTGGTTCAGACAGCATGGAAAAGAGTGAAAATATCATTGGATCGGTTAAATTTGGTTAGTCTTATCAAGTTCAGGCAAGTAACCATAAAAGTTAAAAATACAGTGTGTCAGAGTCTGAAAAATAATGTGTCCTGGTTTCAGCTAGGATGGAGTTAATTTATTTTCTAGCAGCGGATGGAATGCCGTGTTTGGGTGTTAGGATGAGAGCAGTGCTGATAGCACCCTGATGTTTCTAGTTGTTGCCCAGCAATCAAGGATACAGTTCTTTGTATTTCTAACTAACAGGAGGGGACACAGCCAGGACAGGTGACCCGAACTGGCCAAAGGGGGTATTCCATGCCAATTATGTCATGCTCAGTTTAAAGGGGGGGAGTGGGAGGAGGAGGAGTCAACTCCAGGATGTGCGGTTTTTGGGGATGGTCCAGTTCCGGGACGGCTCTGGGCTGTACGGCCTGAGCTGTGTGGTTCGGTGAGAGACTGCATTGTGTGTCACCAGTTTCGTGTATTTTGTGCTCTAAAGTCCTGTTATCATTGTTATACCTATTTTTTTTTCCCTGCTATTTTAGTAAACTATCCTTATCCCAACCCACGGGGTTTTGGTTTCTAGGTTTTGGTGAGGGGGGGTGTTTCCCCTTTTCTTTCCCTCTCCCCCACCCCAACATTCCCCCTTTTTTTTTTTAAAGAACAAGCAACTGTGTGGGGCTCAGCTCTCAGCTGGGGCATAACCACCACATAATGTTACAGAAAGGACTGAAATAAATTAATTGCAAGTATACAAGGTCCCATCTCAATCAATTCGCAATGAAAAGCTGGACCTCTCCTTGAACAGGAATTGCACAGAATAACTGTACTCAGAGGCGCTTTCCCCACATGAGGAACCAGGCCTGGAAGAGAGCATCAAAATTTATATTCACTATTGCACTGGGCATCCAACCCACCTCCATCTTCATAAAAGCAGGAGATTGCACACAATACAGCTTGTGGTTATTTAATGCCTGTGCAAACCCTCGAATGCCTGACCTCAGCCCCCATACATACTCCCAGAGACACATCGTGATCACTCACTCAGACAGCTATAGGCTCAGGAAACCCTCTCATTGCTGTAGAGATGTTGTTTAGAAACCACCCTCTTCACCAGGAATGTTTGCCGTCTACAAATACATATGCTGTGTATGCCCTTGTTCTCTATACCAGCTCTTGGGAACTCTTTCTAGATGGCCATTAGCTGCTCTGTGCAAGGCGTAAGGCAATAGGGATCAGCTAACACGCTGCAGAGCAGGCATGAAGTGACACTGTAATTACAACCCAGCACGTTCCTGTCAGTATGAACCCTGCACATACAATTCCCCATGCAGAAGCCCGATTTCTCTGCAAGATCACAACCGAATCACCTCCACACAGACAGTGAGAATTTGCATGGTTAACACAAATCACTGGCACCCTCCAGTAACAGGTAAAGCCTTCTGTTGCTTCAGCAGGTCAGCAGGTATTTGGAAGAACGTTCTTAGATTCCCATTCCAGTCATATTAATAAAAACAAAACAAAAAGCCCTTCTTCAGCAGTTGTGTAAATGTGCCAGCTCTGCTGCTGCTGCTACAAAACTCTCAGAGTTTCCCAAGACACTTACAGAGCTAGCAATCTTTCCAAAAGCTCTCCAGCGCTCCCCTGACAAGCCATAACTGAGCCCTGCCAGCTCACAGATTCTTCTAGGTCACCTGCTACTGACACAAACTCATTTCTATGAGTTGAGCAGCTTCAGTCTGCACCAGTGTAGCTTCTCCTGCTTGATGCTGGGGAAAAGACAGTTTATACTATGGCATTTTAGTGATTACTACCTGTCAACATTTCCAACCACAAAGTGAAACAGCTTAGCTCTGGTTTCAGGAGACCAACAGGTCCTAAATTTACAGCTTCTGATTGGCATGGATGCAGGTAATCGCACTGAGACTTGTGCCTTCCAAAGGTTGAGAACAGGCAAATTCTATAAATCCCCAGCACAACCAGTTCTGGACCACAGACAGCTCCAAAACTGTGAAACTCTTTCAATCAAAGCAAATGTAACCAAGTGATCTGACTTTCTTACCACATGAGTAAGTGACTGCATCTACTCAGACAAATCAACCTTTCATTACACCATTCACATGACCCACCAGATGAAGTGGCTGATTTCTGAGTCACTGAGCTTCCTAGAAGCCACACTGGCAAATCTCTTTGTTCCAGAAGGCTCATTCCATAAATGAACTCTATCATGAAGACCAAACAACGTTGAATACATCATTTACTTTAAAGCTTTTGCAAGCTTTTAGTTAAAGAGATAGAGTCACTTTAGAATACATGCAATAGACGTATTAACCCTTTTCTTTCAAGGTGCTGCATCTACCTAATGTTTTCTGCTTGTTTTGGTTATTCTGGAACCACAATATCCTGATGCATTTTCTTTCTTCCTTCTTTGTGAGAAGAACTGAAACAAACATCCAGGAAACCTTAGTAATGAACCAACATGCAGTCACGTGGACAAAACAAATAGAAGTATTTTCCTACTCTTTCAGACCCATCTACAAAGAGGATGAGATAAGAAAAGAAAGAAGAAATACAGCAAAAAAGACAGAAGCATGGAAAATACAGAAAGATCAGAAGGTCTCAAAGATGCCTGCCCTGCATCTAAGTCCAAGTCAGGACAGAACCTGATCGCTACAGGGAGGGGTGTGCCTGTGCTTGCTGCAGCAAAGAGCACGGTCCCTTTCATGCTGGGTGATCTGCAGGGAAGTGGAGAAACAACAGAGCAATCAAAAATTTAAAAAAAAAAATTAAAAAATAAAGTGAGGTTAAGCATCAGGGGAGAAAAGAATGAGCAAAAATGCCAAGCAGGTAAGTCATTGCTGGTAATAAGAATTCTGTGCACGACGACGTTCTCTGTGATATTTTCAATATTAACTTTAAGGCAAAAAAACCCCCCACATCGCCCAGCATTGGAGAAAACTGTAATTCTCACCAGTCTCTTTTAATAAGAAAAAAATAGAAATTTCCACCTTCCATAGACTAAGAAAATGCCACATCAGATGAGCTGCTCAACACCTTAATTGGCGTTGTAACAGACAGACTTCCTGCCACGCGTACCTAGGAGCAAGGCGGGTATGTGCATGTTTGCAGCAACGTGTATCAGCTACAAGAAGAAACTTCATGTTCTACACAGACTAAACACAAAATTTTTCTACATTTCTGCATTTTTGATCAACATGAGAAATATGCTTTTTCTCTTGGAGAAACATTGCCTGTTAAGATTCTGACACAGACAATTCAGATTTGCTTGGCCTTTTTTTTTTTATTGTTGGTTTGTTGTTTGTTTTTTTGGGGGGTTGGGTTTTGTTTTATTTTGTTTTTAAACATGAGGCCAATGTGTTAACATTATGGTGTCTCCAACTTATGTGCAAGTCCCTTACCTCTCTGTCTGGAAAGAGTCATGTGTCTTTTCAGCAAGCAATCACAAAGTACTGAGTCTCTTCTTACAAAGACCTGTTAGTTTTACAATGCGAGGTTACATATCTGCTATGTTTAAAGGGAGATGCTTATGCAGCTTATAAATATGCCTTGGAAGCACCTCCCTGCTAGAGTGCTTATAGTGTTCTTTGCCTTATCTTGGACACTCCAGATGCTGGATTCAATTCCCATGCAATTCTTGTGGCTGATGTGGTATCAGTCATGGGGATGCTGTTTAGGAATGACAGAGACACCTCAGTGCTCTGACCAGGGTCTAAGAACATCCACTGTTGAGGGCTACTGCCTCACTTCAGGAACTGTTCCATTTCTGAAAGAGCTAATGAATACATAATTTTCTCCTGAAAGCCATCTTAAAGCTCCTGGAATCCTTTGTTACAGTAAAGACAGATCACCTGTTCTAACAGCAACAGCTGGTGAGCTCATCTAGTTAGAGAAATTAGAAAACTTAGGGCATTACCACTGAGGTTTGTACACAGAAAGGTATGCACACAGGGAGAACGGGAAAGATAGGCACGCTTGGTACAGTAGCTGAAACAGGAGAACACCTCAAGAGGAATGGAGGGATACAAGAGAGATGACAGCTGGGCAAAGGAGGAGTCTAGAATCGGGAGACAAGGAGAGAGACCTTTATGGGGAGAAGCCTCCTATCTGGGAACAGAATGGAGTTCTCGTCCCTGAGAGAAAAAATAAACCATTATTTACTCAAAAAGCTGCCAATGATGTTGGAGAGAAAATTCAGTTAGTGATCTTGAGGACAGCATTTTCATCAAGTGAAGAAGACACAAAATAGACCACAGGAATTGAAAAGAAGCAAAGAGTAGAGCACTTATCCATCAGTTGGAAAGACAAAGAAGAGAAAGGCAGGGCCTTGGCCAAAGGAAGTGTTAGTGGGGCTCGAAGTGTTGTGAGAAGCAGCAGCAAGTGTGACAAGAGATGCCTATCATAAGCCTTCATAACTGAGAATAGCAAAGAGGAAGCAAGATGGGGATCAGGCCAGGAATAAGGAGGGAAATGAAAAAGGGAAACGAAATTTGTCATAGTATGAGCTACAGTAACAGTATCAATGCTTACAGCAAGGGTTTGGATAATCCATGTTGATAAGCTGCAGCGGTGCTGGTGGCCTCTGCATGAAGGCACTGGCACTTTTACCCAGTGGTTCTTCTGACTTCCCCCTACCCTCAGCATTGTGCAAGCATATATGCATTTATATCTTCCCTGCCCCTGCCCTTCTCACATCCTCTTTTCACTAAGAACTCCTTGCTCTTCTGCTATGCCTGTTCAACCTCCAGTGCTGCAAGTCCTCTGGCAGCGTAGAATACCATGGTTTATGACAACAAAGTCTTACCAAATGTAAACGATGGTTTATGACAACAAAGTCTTACCAAATGTAAACACTGTAGGAAAGGGAGCTGGAGGATCTTCAAGAATAGCTAAAAGACATTTTCCACTTTCAGGTGAACTAGGGAATTCACTCCTCATTGAGCTGTTTCCAAGGAGTCTGCATAGGATGAAGCAATAAAGCAATACAAGGAGTAAATAATTAAAAACTGTCCCTTAAAGCAGTTCATGTAAGACTCAACTAGAGTATCTCTTCAGAGCTGAAAACTCAGTCAATACTACTTCTTTTGTGGTCTTGCCATTCTGATAAATACTTCCTCTAAATACTCCATGGGGCGGTGGGGATAAATTACCAAAAAAAAGTCCTACACCACATAGTTAGCTATTAGCAGCCAGTAGCTGGAGTATCTTCAGGATTTTCACACCACCTAGTAGCCAGGTCTGGCAGGACAACAGTGAAGAACACACACAAACCTCCATGCCAGCCCAGCACTAGTGGTGTCCCCGTTGATATAGCTGTCAGTCTGTAGTATTCAGCATACAATTACTCTTCAAGAGGTGGCTGTATGAAAATAGTGCCCCATATCACATGAAGATCTGTGCCCTTCATGTCTACAAGTCAGATTTGTTCCCTGAGAAAAGCTATGTTACAGTGCCAGCCACCCCACCGCAGAGTCACTGCAGCAAGAGGAGACCTGGAGACTCTGCCATGCTTTTTCATGAGCAACAGTAATCTAGACTCAAGTCAGGTCAGCCTAAGCTCAACTTTTGGCTGTCACTGACAGCAACAGAAGCTGATTTTCAACATCTTACTGCATGTGTGCCGCAGCAGCCACTCTCTGACTACTACAAATAAGAAAGAACGTATTTCCACAGAGCAGCTCTCACTCTTAAAAGAACGCCAACTATTTTACACAGCTCAAGAACAGCAAAAAAACATGTTGAGACTAGAAGCAAACGGGCACATGTACTACAGGAAAAGTCCGCATGTTCTGATGGGAAGCGATGCAATGTATTTCCCAGAGGCACTGAAAAATAGCCTTTTATTTTTATAGCACAAATGGTGCATTGGTAGAGCTTGTACAGAGTCCCTGTATGGGTCTTGAATGATATTCTGTATCTATGAGTTAAAACACAAGGATGATTAGAGGGCTGGAGCACCTGCCCTACAAAGAGAGGTTGAGGGAGCTGGGCTTGTTCAGCCTGGAGAAGAGAAGGCTGCGGGGGGACCTCATTGTAGCCTTCCAGTACCTGAAGGGACCATACAAACAGGAGGGGAATCAACTTTTTAAAAGGGCAGATAATGGCAGGACAAGGGGGAATGGATTAAAGCTGAAGGAGGGAAGGTTTAGATTGAATATTAGGGGGAATTTTTTTACAGTAAGAGTGGTGAGGTGCTGGAACAGGCTGCCCAGAGAGGTGGTGGATGCCCCATCCCTGCAAGTGTTCAAGGCCAGGTTGGATGGGGCCCTGGGCAACCTTGTGTAGATCCAGGCCTGAGGCTGGTGGCCCTGCCTGTGGCAGGGGGGTTGGAGCTTTATGATCCTCAGGGTCCCTTCCAACCCTTGCCATTCTATGATTCTATAACCCAGTTTACAACCTCTGTGTTACTGTTGTCATTGATGCTATATATGTCAATAAATGCCCTGGGAGCCTTAGGTTAACATCACACTTGTGTAAATCCATTACAGCTCATGGTGCTCAGGGGTCACCGAGATCAGGACGGGCTTTTATGGAAATATTCATATCCCTCACAGGCTTTGCTGCTACTTTTCCTACCAGCTTAGTTTTAAAGAAACAGAACCTTACACACAAGGTTTGGAACAATCAACAAGTCCCTGTCAAAAAAAGATTTCAATGTAGCTTCCTGACAACTCCCTTCTAGTGGAAAAAGTCCAATAAACAAGAAGAAATCACTATTAAAAAGCAAAGAAATGTTCTTCAATCAGAGAAATCTTGGGGGTTTTTTTGGTTTTGGGTTTTTTTTTGGTTTTTTAAAGCGATGGAAGAGGAGGGGAACAATTTGCTGGTCTATCTTTAAAAAAAATGGAACTGCTTTTCTATTTACCATTCGCTATTCCCACATTCGCTCGACCTGCAGTGAAATTTGACCATCAGAAGTTGCAGTTGATGGAAAACGGCGTGTGCAGGGCTCTCCCACCTCAACCTCCCAAGCCCTGGTCCCGTCGTTAACATCAAGCCGCCGGGTTTACCGCCAGTAAATGGCTTTTTTTTAAATTTTATTTTTTTTTTAAATTGTTATTCGTATTATTTGTTAATCCGCCGCTCAGGGGAAAGGCCAGGCGAGGCGAGGCAAGGCGAGGCGAGGCGAGCTCCTCGGCGGGAAGCGATGCCGCCCACCCGGCGCCTCCCGCCGGGCTGCGGGACGCTCCCTCCCCCCCGCCCTTCAGGGCTTCGCCAGCTTTCCCCAATGGCTTTCAGGAAAATTACATCACCGGACAGCATCTGTAACAGGATTTATTCCTGGTAGCGTTGCCGTTGTTGCGGGTGAAGGCGCCGTAGCCCTCGCCGCGGAGGCGTGGGGAGAAGGAGGGAGGGAGGGAGCGGTGCCTGTCCCGGCCGGCGGGCTCGCCCCGCGCCTCACTCCCCGCCTGACACCACTCCCCGCCTGACACCGCCCGCCGCACGGCAGCCTCCTCCCCAGAGCCCAGCGGGCCCCTGCTACAGAAACACAAAGTCCCAGAGTTTTCAATCCGGGAGTGAGAAAAGTTCACCAAGAGGCAGCCGGCCCGGGGCGCGGCCCTTTCCTTTCCACCTCGCAACTTCTCCCGCGCTGAGAGAGACGCTTCGGTTCACAAAAAACAGCAGCAAATTTGACTTGCACCCTCCAACCCTCCCCCGGCGCCCGCCGCCGCCCTGCTGCCTAATGCCCCCCACCCCTCCACACCGCCCACCCCTCATGATATGGCGGCCGCCCACACACGGAGCAGCCGGTCGCAAGTGGCGACACAGCGACCCTCCTCTGCCCCTAGCCCTTCCTCGGCACTCACCACAGCGGCGACGGGACGGAGGCGAGGGGAGGAGCAGGCCGGCAGCCGGCCCACGAGTGCTTCCCCCACCCCCGGCCCGCAGGGAAGGAGCTCCCGCCCTACACACGGTCTCTCCTCCCCGGCGGGAGGCAGCTCCTCCTCACGGAGGCACGGCAGAAAAGCCTCTTCTCCTTCACGGACATCGTCTTTCGCTCCCCCGCACCGGCATGGCGGGAGGCTTGCTCACCCAAGGGAGGTGCTGCGGCCCGGCCCCGGGGCAGGAGGCTTTGCCTTGGCCCCCGGGAAGCTCCCGCCGTTTTCCTCTGCAGAGGGCATCGCGTTCCTTCGCTCACTTTCCCCATGGAGGGTGTCAGGACGTTGCTCTTCCATTTTATTCTCACATATACCCACTTGAAAGTTCAGAAGCCCGAAGGAACTCGGTCAGGGTAAAGCAGAAGAAGTGCTGATGTCGAGGAGTGCGTTCATGCGTTAGGTCCATTAAAAGGAAGAAAAACAGAAGAGTGCAAATAGCCCGTGGAAGTTTCAATTGCATTTCCACATCACCAGCTTTTGCTTACACTGATATTATTGAACCAGGCATTAAACAGACCGGGGACAAGTTTGGCAATCGCAGTTTTATTTACCCAGGGTTCAAACTAAACAACGCTAACACAGAGAGCACCGAGTTTTACTGCAGTTGCCTGTAACACAACTCAGGAAACCAGGCAGAGCACCCAAACATCCCTAGCAGAAGGTTACAGGAAAAAAAGCCCAATTTAATTATGCAAAGACACAGTAAGTCTGTTACTTTGTCACTTATCTAAACAGTCACACAGTGACACTGATTATATCTTACACCCCTCTGTACATCAAGAAAAAACAAATACACTGTACAGAAGATAAACCGAGTTCAGCAGTTTGACAGCTTCCAGGTTGTCAATTTTTCCATGTCCCCCACAGACTTAACTACAGGGGTTGCCAAGGAGCATGAAGGTAAGCACTCCAAACATCAAAGGAGCTTCCAGTTTTGACAGAGATTGTCGAAGCTGTGGTGAGAAGAGGCTAAATCTGTTCATCTGGGATTTAATACATAAACAAAACCATGAAGCAAATGCACTAGGACCCAAGGAGACTTCCTGATTTCACTGGACGTGACACCACCGAGGCCTAGATAAGCAAGAAGCCTTAAAAAGGTAATTTAAAAACACTTGGAATTATCCAGCTAAAACTGTTTCTTTAAAATCTGTTGGTTGTGCCTAACCAGTTCACCTATGATAATTACTAGACATTAAAAGAGGCCATTATGCTTTGAACAAGGTCCTTTGCTGGATGTGGTTTTCAGGCCTGGGTTGCCTTTTGGAGGAACACATAAAACCACAGAGATAGCTTAAAAAAATACTACTTTCTTTGTTAACTGTATAAACAGAAACAGGAACTGCATAGCTTCAGATAGGTTGAACTTTAAACCATTAAGGGAAAACAGCAGAGGGAAAAGTTTAGTGTTGCTTTAGAATCTCAAGTCTACTTTGCATCTTTATAAAAATAATCTCTGAAGTTCTTGATAATTGCCTATACAACATTTAAGAACAAAGGGCCTGGTCCTGCAGCCCTTATTCCTCAGAAGGTAACAGCTGCCCACACTCATCAAGATGGCCTTTTTAAAAGAAAAAGGCCAGCAAACAGGAGACAAAACATAAATTTGCATGCAGCACTGCATGACAATTACAGAAAGATCATTCCTAGAGCTACACGTGTTCAAGCTGTATGTACAAAATGAAGAAGTTACCCATGTCAGTGTGTCTTCAGACAACTGCAAATTCTGTCTAATGGCTTACTGTAGAGGCACAGCAAACTCATCTTTTCTTGATAAATAAAGAAACTGCTGGTCAGCACAGTGAGGAAAGGTATCTAAATCAAGGTGAACAGCCCATCCAGTGCAGAGGTACTCTATGCAGAATTTATTTTCTTTGCTTCAATAGCAGCTTCAATCTCTTCCATGATTGGCACCGGCCCTGCATAGTTATTAGTTTCAATAGCTTCTAATTTCTTCTGATAGTCAGCTGGCAAGCCATTCTGGTTTGCACCCATGCAGATAACCTATAATAAAAGGGGAGGAAGAAAAAAGTCTTCAATAGTAGTCTTAGGAAGGACGTACCCTTCCAAACATTTACTCATATAGGAATAACCACATAAGGTAGCAAGAGAATTAGTCCCAAATAATGTTATTTATACCTAAAGATAGCCAAAGGCTTCTGGAAAACCAATGAAGACCTTAAAAGTGTCAACAAAATGACTGTGACAAGGCTTGTAACTATCAAGTCATACCCTGAGGATTCTGAAGTGTTACTAACATGTACAAGACTGTACAATTAAGCTGTTACTCAGTTATTCTTCCAGCGAGGATGAGAACTACATTTTATGCCTATAGCCAGCCTAGAGGCTCATTATAGGAGCAGCAGAAACAGATACTTAGCTTAGTGAAAAAGCAGAGATTCCTTTGAGTTTATTACTGCAGCTTTCCTTCTACATACAAACCAAACTTAAGTATTAGTGCAAGAGAAAAGAAGTGACAGTGAGAGGAAAGGAGAAGGCTTTAGGAGTCAAGGGTTGAAGGAGACACCAGCAAGCTCCCGCATAGAAATTAACAGATAAATATGCAGATTTTAAGAGCTGACACCATTGTCATTATCTTCCATGCATTTGACAGCCAGGAAATGAAAAGATGAGGTGTCTAGAAAGGATGAACTCTGCCACAACAAGCATACAAAAGTAGATGGATGTAGATCAGTGTGTGCTGATGCAGTCACCTGTACTAAATTTTTAGCTCTCCTGCTTTATTTAAACAAATAAAAGCTGAGGCAGGGAGGGGGAAGAAAGAGAACTAACAGACACTGGCAACAGCAATAGGGAATGTCTGGCTAGGTAACGTTGCCAGTGTTGGAGGTCTGCTCTCACAGCACACTAGCGAGAGCAGACTATGTATCAACTCCCAGAAAAGCCCTAAAGATCTGCCATGGGAGGAAGCAGGTTGGCAGGGAGGAGGTCTGAGAAGCAGCAGAGCCTGCTTTCAAAGCAAGCTTTCTTTTCAGAAGTCCTGCAGCAGCTGGCCTTAGCTATGCTCCTGCAAGGTGATTCATAGGAGTGAGTTCCCTGGGTGAAGAGAAGGCAGCACGCCTGGGATTTAACAAGCTCAAACCCTGTTTCTTTGCTTTCAACAGAAAAAGACAACATGCTACAGCGATGGCTATCTGCAATTGCTAATAGCTGCACAATTCCAGACATGCAGTCATGCCACCCGAGGCCAGGCCTGCATCAGATCTCACAAGCTAAGCAGGTCAGGCCGGCTGTGTGACTGGATCATGTGTCTTTATAGAGTCAGTGTGTTGCAGAACAGTGTTGAAACACTTCTGCCTCACCAACTACCAAGTGGAAACCCTGCAGTGCTGTGCAATGCTGCTGGAGGTCCTGCAGTGTACTGATAATGGATCTGGTAAAATGAGGCAGGTGTATCCCTGTATTAAGTTATAGTAAGATACATCACAAGACAACAGGGATAACCCATATCCTTGGGACTATAGTGCTGTATTCTCCCCACAGAAGCTTTCCTCTATCCTTTTAGTGAAGAACATTAATTTTTCAAACAGAGGACTGCTGCATATATGCAAACAACATCCTTCAGAAATCCTTGTGTTAGTCATAACTAATTCAAGAGTTAAACAGAAGCTTTGTGTAAGGCACAGCTAAGCCAAAAAATAAAGCTGATTTAGTAGGCCTTTAAGAGCTTGCAATCTTCTGCGAGCATCATTACACTATCACACCGCACAAGGATTAAGTAGTACCTTTACATTAGAGTTACCCATGCCTTCCATCCACTGCAGATGAAGTAGTTATTAAACAGGACAGAAGTACTGCATTATACATTTCCATTCATTCTCCCCAGAATTACACTGACACAACACCTACCATTTTGTACTGAGGAGAAGGGGGACCACAGACATAGTCTGTCATCTGGTAGCTTCGGCAGGTCAGGACCTTTCCTGCTTGAGTGTGGACATTAACTTCTATTGGGACATAAATGCCATCTTCAACTCCCTCTTGCCTGTAAAGGACATGTATTCCTTTTATGCCAAATAACTGATGCATCTTTCAAGCAAATTGCAATTCAACATATGCATTTATTCTAATAGCACTCAAGTCAAGACACCAGCCTGCACTGTTAACAGGCAGTTAACACTGTTAACAAAACATACACCAGGACTTTTTGTGCAGGTTTGTTCCATATTCAAAAACAAGTTTCTAAAGAAGCAGCGACATCCATCCTTTCAGGTCTGCAAGAAGGTGACTGGTGGTTAACTTAGGAAGTTAGAGAGAGAATACTCCTTGTGAAATAATTACTGTGCCAGCCTGGTAATCTAAAGAGAAACACAACCAACATTATCAGAATTAATGAAGCAAGCACGTATCAATTCACTACCTTCTGCTCAGATAATGAAACAACTGCAAAGTTTTATCTTGCCCATTGCATTACACTTGAACACAACTCTTGCAATCTACATTCCAATGAGGAATCCAAGTGACCCTTCAATTTGTGCAAGATGTGTACGGCAGCAGTGAGCTAGATCAGGGAAGAAAACATTAACATTATTATTTTTTTTAAGTCAGCAAAACCATGCCATCTTAGGAAAAGAAAACTAAACTCAAACCCAAGGCTACTTGTCTTTAACCATTAGTGTTTAGCCACCAAGAGTAGTCTTGAGGAAACGCTAGGAAGTGAGAAGCATAAGCAATGCAATACAGACTTTACAGTGCAATTAACTTTAGGTGTGCTTTACATATGAATGATAACATAGGTTTTAGTGCTGCTCATCAAAATACCATTTTGATAAATTAGCTTTCTTTCAAAGTCTTAATACCGTTTCATGTTAATTAACATACATAACGTGGGCCATGGTATGTGAGTAACAAGGTTAAACACAAGTAGAGACTGGCAGCTAACTGCAAATTCAAGGCCACAAGACTGCAAAATAAGTCATATGGGTGTGTGAGAGCAAGGAAAGTGTTAGTTAAGGAACGTCCATGGCTATTACTGTTCAGCCTGGAGAAAAGAAGACTAAGGGGGGACCTTATTAATGTTTATAAATACCTTAAGTATGGGATGCAGGGGGAAATGGCCAGCCCCTTTTCTGTGGTCTGTGGGGACAGGACAAGGGGCAATGGCTGCAAGTTGGAGCACAGGAAGTTCCGCACCAACATGCGGAGGAACTTTTTCCCAGTGAGGGTGCCAGAGCCCTGGGACAGGCTGCCCAGGGAGGTGGTGGAGTCTCCTTCCCTGGAGATATTCAAGACCCATCTGGATGCCTATCTGTGCAGTATGAGCTAGGGAGCTGCTTTGGCAGGGGGGTTGGACCCGATGATCTCTCAAGGTCCCTTCCAACCCCTATGATTCTGTGATTATGAGGAAAAGTCACACTTTAGTCTGTACCTTACAGATCTGTGAAGCACAGTGGACAGAAAAAAAAATCCGACTGTGAGTGAGACAGCACCAAAACGCATTTGAAGCCAAGAAGTTCAACCTCTATGGAAAAGATTCCCCTCTCATATTTGCTACGTTGTCTTACTAGCATTATTATCTTTTTTTTTTGACACATGGAAATTCCAGGAAATAACCCTGTTGAGAACCTACAAATATATCTCCTTGTGCAAAGCAAAAAAAAAAAATCCCAATTCCTTCAGCAGGAACACATGCAAGTTCTTTTGAATTGGTTAGGAACAATCCTTAGAAGAACACTATCAAGTATGGTTAGAAAAGCCAAGAACACATCCAGTTTCCTTCCATTTCAACTTCCACCTTTGCAGCATCCATGAGGCAGCTGGAAAAAAGCAATCTTTAATGCTAGTGACTGTTCTGCAGTTTTTGGTGACAGTATAGCACTCAAGTCTCTAGCATCTTAGCCAGCACTACAGTTCATCCTGTCAAACAAATGCCAGGGATTTGAAATCCTGTAGTACATAAACAACATTTCTAGAAGCTAAAATACAAAATGCTGTCCCTGTAGGAGGAACTTAGTGTTACTATCAAAGCAGATGCTGCCAGACAGCATCTTTATATTTCTGAAATTTATGCTTTAGGAAAGCATGATAAATAAAGAGATTTTCAGTAAAGCTCAACAGAAAAGGGACCAGGAGGTGAAGTGCTAGTGTAAACAACAGCAGGGGAGCTCAGGAGACACAAAGCAGGGACCTCTGAAGCTCTCCCTAACCAGAAGCATGCCAGCTTAGAGGCCCTCCTGCTTGGGACTAATGCTCCCAACCAGGACTTGAGAGTGCCCACTCCCATGATGCGCTAAGAGAACTTGAGCAAGGCTTTCTGTTGTATTTCAGGTTCACCATAGGCAATGAAAAGCAAGTTGGAACTTTAAGTTTTGTGGCCAAGGTTATAAGGACATGTCTACACAGCACAGTGCAGCTATAGCCAAAACTGCAACAATACCAGGGGCAGGAGAAGTGTATTAATGTAATGTTTTCAACTGGTTTAATACATCCTGCTTCCTTAGCCTCACCAGCCCAGATTTCTACTGGAATTAATTGACAGTGATGAACCTCTCTGAACAACTGATCCTTGTTACCAGAATCACCACGCTGTGCATGGTGCATCCCAAAAGCTCCAATAAACACATGACTCCAGCCAAAGTTTTGGAGGGTAAGTTTTAAGTCCTGCTTTAGACCCTGCAAGAAATTATGCTACTCTGATTTCTTTTACCAAGGTGGTCCTCTAGACTTCAGCCTGGGAATGACTTGCTTTAGACTTGTCTGAATTATCAGGCAGAGGTAGGACATCTTCCACCATGCATTGTAACAGTGCAGGCAGCCTCTCCCATTCAAAGGGGAAAACAAGAACTATCCCAGCTCCCTACTTGGACCTAACCTTAAGTTGACAAAAGTTTGAATCCTTAGAAGACAAGCAGAATAACCTCCCCCAAAGCTCCCTTTGCCTGTATTGAAGGTCTCCTTTTCTGCAATGTCTTGTCCTCATCCATTTCTTTTCCACTACAGCTGGAGTCTACAGATACACAGAGACAGAAATTGATGTCAATCTCAAAGGAAACTCTCCCTAAGACAATGGGGAAAATGTCACAGGACAAACACAGAGGTTAAAAGTAACTTAAGGGACAGAACATCATGAGGATAGGGATTTTAAAAAAAACAACAACAACAAAGGAGCCTGACCAACATATCAGCTCCAAATCAAGGTCCACACCTTATTAAAATACTCCTAGGTAGTTTTAACTTGAAAACAAAGCCATTTTAATAACAAATATGTTAGAAGTCAACACATGCACTATGAAGTAAAAGTCACATATTAAAATCCAAAGCATCTTGATTCCAACACCAAAGCTTCCTCACAGCTCTTTACCAAGAAGCATCTACCACTTTTCAATTGTGTTGTCTAAAATCCTAGAAGACAGCAAAAGTTGAGTCACCTACTTATCCAGCGAACTCAAATCGTTAGTGTTCATTTTCCACACTGTTCCCCATACTTCATCTCCAGGGCTCTGAGCAATGGTAGCTGTACCTCCATGCCAGACAGAACTTGTTCTGCCTCGATGATGGCCAAACTCGAGCTTGAAGTCCTGCAAACGAAATCAGTGCAGAGAATCAATTTGCGTTTAAGATAAAGGCTGTTGTTGGCTATTCTTGATGTGAAAGGGGCAGCTAAAGGAGAGTCTACAAGTAGTCAGCTGGGGCCACAGAAGGAGGAACGGACAGGTGGGATCTGATCCAGCTCCCATCTCACAAGGAGCTGAGGTTAACCTTTTCTACCTTCCTATGAGAATCATCAACCCAGGGACAGAGTGAAGAGAGGTCTGGCAGAGACCACTACTGAAAAAAGTTGGTCTGCAGAGACCTGGATCAACATCCAAACCTCATAATGGATGGCCTAAACAGCTAACAATTTCTAGCAGTGAGAAGAAAGCAGAGGTAGCCCTTTTCTCCAGAGAAGCACACACAGTTAATTCTGCAGTAAACACAGCAGTGCTGAAGAAACGTCAGCCTGACTTCTGCCCAAGTTGGCAGTGACAGGACTGCTGATGTGCTTCCTGTTTGACAAGCTGAAGGGCCCTTGGCTGAGGTGTAGCACAAAGGAGGGAACTGACTACTGCCACCCTCTCCTTCCTCAAGATACATGCCTACCCGGTGCCCACATTCTCTGGCAGCTTTTGGTACTCTTAGGAGGACTTAAATTCTACTCTGCAGGGTCCAGAAAAATAGCAAGGGTAAAGAAGCCTACAAGACCATGAGCTTTGGGTCTAATACAACTGCCCAATTATAAAATACCATTCAGTTATTTCTGAGCGTTTTATGCCATCTCATCACTCAAATGGAACATTCCTGGGGATTTTTAAGCCAAGGTATATACCTCTGAGTGAGCTTATTCACATTTTTGCAAGTAGAAACATTCTTTTAGAATTTTTTTTAAAGAAGAAATATCAAATATTACTATATAGGCAAAAAATAATAACATTTTCTTGCATTCCTCCAGTGAAAGGGCCCACCTGACTCCACACACTCTGTTTCCTCTCCTATTTGTTAGCCAATTTGTGGCTCTTTCCCACAGGGCAGAAAAGGGAAGGAGAAAACAGTACTACTTTAAGGAAGACTACACAGCAATTAAGTCTGGCAAAGGCAAAAAGGATTAAAAAACAACAACAACCCCAAGTCTATACAACCTCACAGCTTTGCTCATTTCTCATAACCCTCTAAGCTGTGATTTTGATTTGGAGTATATGCACATATATATTAATATGTACTGATACAATTTTAACAATTATTCTTCCAGTTATATTTGCTTGGACCTGACCTGCACAGAACACCTGCGAGGAGGTGTATGAGGCACTCGGACACTGGGCAAGAAGAACAACAGAGACTGTACAGAAACAGTGTAGTTAAGCTCTATCTCTGGAGGAAGGAAACCCTACGCTGGGCCATGTGGGCAACCACAGCAAGCGCTGTGGGGGAGAGGGAACAAACAGATCCTTTCTTGGGTTACCAGCCTGGTCTTTGGCCCTCCTTCTGAGCACCCGCCTGACACCCTTACTGCCCTTGTTACACACCCTATTTCTTACAGCTTTTGATCAAAGTTCAACAAAGCTTTCAAAAAATAAAAGCTGAAGGAAGTGAATTTAATATTCTCATTTAGCACCCACCGTACTCTGTAAGAGAGTATTTTTCCCTTTTTTTTTTTGGCAATGTGGTACCATAGAGCAATTAAGAGTAAACAGCTCCAACCTTAGTCTGCTTCCTCACTCCCAAGTATCAGTGATTTCCCAGCCTGAAGGGAGGAAGCAAAGCCACAGCAATCTCTCAAAGGCTGGCTAGAAAAGCTAGCACCCAGCAGCCAGCCCTTGAACAGCAACCCTGCAGCACAGCAGCAGGTGACATTTACGGTGCAACCAGAAAGATCTAACTGAAACCAAGAAGGGGAGCCAAAGCATAGGGCTTGCTTTTACTCAGAAGTGCAGACTACTGCTTTGTTCCTCCCCTCCAAGGTCTGACCCTGCAGGGTGCTGGGCTCTTGGCACATTCAGCTCCCTATTGACATCTGCAAGCCCCTCACGCATTACAGGACCAGGCCTCAGTTGCCCAGTTGATGGTCCCAAGAGACGCCAAGTATCTGACTGTAGGGAGTTTAATTACAAGTTTTTGGGACTTCTACACTCTAATGAGGATCATTTCATGGCGCTTATCCCAAGAGAACCTTCAAGTCCCCCTTAAGTGGCATCAGTCAATGCTCTGCTCCTCCAAGGATCCTTCCGGCCGTACATCAACAGCTTAATGACCATGAGCTCGCATCACCATGTCTCCACTAAAGCCACACCGCTGCACTAACACTGGGCAACCCCACGCAGGCGACAGAGCTGCCAGGGGTTGGAAGGCAGCAGCAGCAGCTCTGCAGTACGGGGTGAAAGCCTGCACCCCGCCAACACGCAGCGTGGGGAAGGCTCCCCGCTTGTAACCAGCGGGGCAGAGGGCAAGGAGGAATTCTTAATACTTTATTATTATTCTTTTTTTCTTTTAATCAAAGCATCGTCCTTTTCGAGCTGCCAGAAGCCCACCCCACACAGCCGGCGGAGGGCCGGGGGCTCCAGCTTCCCGGCTGGTAACTTTACATGTGGCACCTCGGCTGGCGGCCTTACAGAGCAAACCCGGTAAGGCAGACCCCCCCGGCGCCGAACTACCGCCTAAGCTCCTGCGGCAGCGGGCAGCCCAGGCTGCAGGCCCCGAGAGCCAGCAGCCCGAGGCGACACAGCACACGCCGTGCCCTTAGGGGCGACGGGACCCTACCCCGCCAGAGCCCGTCACCGCTACGGGGGTATCATGGATCAGTCGGCCGGCCGGCCGGCCTGCAGCACCCGGCGCCGGGCAGCAGAGCCGGACCCACGCACGGCGCCGGCGGGGCACGCAGACTTCCACAGCTCCCCCGCTCCCCACCCGCGGCACCGCTCCCGCCGCTGCCCCCCGCACGCACGCACCTGCAGGCGTGCCACGGCGCAGAGCGCCGCCGAGGGGCTGCTCAGCAGCAGCCGCTCCCGCAGCAGGTTGCTGCCGTACGCGTAATACAGGAAACAGCCGCCGCCGCCCCCCAGCTTCGTCCCGCCGCCCGGCTCCATCAGCCCGCACCCGGTCCGGGACGTCCCCGCTGCGCCGTCGCTCTAAGGCCCCCCCGTCCCGCCGGTGGCTGCCTGGGAGGGGCCGGCGTACGGAGCCGCCCGCCATTGGCGGTTCTCCTGGGCGCCACGCCTTCCCTCGCTACTTCCGCCGGCGCGTCAGAGCCGGTGTGTAGCGGGGCTGTGACGTCGCGGCGTTGGGGCCGGCTCTGGCGTGCGTCACGCAGGGTCTGTGCGGGGCCGCGGCGCAATCGAGGTGCGTTCCCCTCGCCGTTTACCCGGCAGCAGGGGACCGCGCGGTACGCGGCGGGTGTTTGAAGGGCCGCGGCGGGGAGCAGGAGCCGCTCCCTGCGGGGCACCTTCGCTGGGAAGGGACGTGCGGCCAGCGAGCGCCGCGTACCCCGTCGCGCAGGCTTAGCGCCCTCCCGCTAGCTTCCAGCCGGTGCGTTCTGCCTCTGAGCATCCCGGCCGCGTAAGCGGCGGCGAATCGTAGGTGCGTTCCCTGAGGCGCGGAGTAGCGCAGCTCTTCCCAGCGGGGAGCGTTCAGAGCCCAGCGATGTGCAGAAGTAAAGGGTGGGAAGGCGCTGGTGCGCAGGGGTGGCAGACCGGCAGACCCCCCCCGCAGTTCCTCCAGCCCTGAGACAAGCAATACCCGAATCAGATGGCAGGAGGCCTTGGTGCTGGCTGCCCCTGGGTGTAAGCCTGCAAAACGATACATTCATACATAGGACCTGTAATAACAGCAAAACAGCCGTGGGAGGCTGTAATTAACAATGGTCTAACAATGCAAGGCACCATCCTTGCTCTGTGGAGAAGGACCTGGGGGTCCTGGTTGATGACAGGTTGGCCATGAGCCAGCAGTGTGCCCTGGTGGCTGAGAGAGCCAATGGGATCCTGGGGTGCATCAGGAGGAGTGTGGCCAGCAGGTCTAAGGAGGTGATCCTCCCCCTCTACTCTGCCCTGGTCAGGCCCCACCTGGAGTATTGTGTCCAGTTCTGGGCTCCCTGGTGTAAAAAGGACAGGGATCTCCTGGAGAGAGTCCAGAGAAGGGCTACGAAGATGATGAAGGGCCTGGAGCATCCATCCTATGAGGAAAGGCTGAGAGAGCTGGGGCTGTTCAGCCTGGAGAAAAGAAGACTGAGGGGGGACCTAATCAATGTTTATAAATATCTTAAGTATGGGGTGCAGGGGGAATTGGCCAGCCCCTTTTCTTTGGTCAGTGGAGACAGGACAAGGGGCAATGGCTGCAAGTTGGAGCACAGGAAGTTCCGCACCAACACGCGGAGGAACTTTTTCCCAGTGAGGGTGCCAGAGCCCTGGGACAGGCTGCCCAGGGAGGTGGTGGAGTCTGCTTCTCTGGAGATATTCAAGACCCATCTGGACGCCTATCTGTGCAATAGGAGCTAGGGAGCTGCTTTGGCAGGGGGGTTGGACCCCATGATCTCTCGAGGTCCCTTCCAACCCCTACAACTCTGTGATTCTGTGATCCATTAATGGTGTTAGAGCAGCTCTTGGCCCACACGGGCTTCCTGAGCAGAGTCAGCTCGTGCAGGGCTCAGCACAGGGTCCCAGCAGAACATCACCTGGTCTCTGGGCACATCCTTGCCCATGAAATACAGAGGGGAAAGCTGTGAGCGGGAGAAGCTGAAGCAGCTTCCTTAAGGATGTGTGCAGCACTCTATTTGAATCCCTGCTGTAGTTTTTCCCAACACAGTTGTGGGTAATCTCATGAAACACATGAAGTGATAGATATGGCTTTGATCCTTCATGAGTAGTGCTTTCCTGGTTTTAGAGGTTTGGGTTTTCCTTACATAGGAATAAATATTTTAGGATGAGGGGGAACCAATGTGTTCACATGTTACATGGGTCCTAGCAAGAATTCTTGGCTCCTTACGATAACTAGCAGTGTGAACATAATGTCTGGAAATCTGCTTCTGGAGTAGTTTTAGTCCACTTTCCCTAAGGAAATGTGGACTCCCATGAGAACTGTCTGTTCTCTTTTATCAGCTTCTGCACTGTTGGCTAATTTCAACCAGAAAGCAAGAGGTGTCAAAGATCTGCCACTTTAAAGAAAGAGAGGCTGAGAGAGGGCAAGGGTCCCATGGGAGAGGCTTCCAGAGGGCCCCCCTAAAGTCTCAGAAACCAAGCCTACTGGAGGGCAAGTTTTCCAGGCATGGATGAATGCTTCACTACCTGTTTGGTTTTGCTGTGAGCCAAGGTGGATGATTCTTTTTAAACAGAAAAGTCACAAAGGACTTTTACCTCCTTCTAAAAAACAATAAATCTCATCCAACCAGCCTTTCCTAACAGATTTTAAGTTATTGAAACTTTGGACATTCTACACAGAAATTGCCATTTTTTTTTCTCAACACTCAAGAGTTCCAACAATTTTGATGCTTTTTCATTTAAAAAAATACATATTTTAAACAAGGAGAAACAGTTTTTTCCTAAAACTTGTGTTCTTTTTCTTCCACCTGCAACCCGTGGAGAGGCCCCACACTGGAGCAGGTGGAGACATGGAGAAGATGCTGTGACCTGCATTGGAGCAAGCCTCTGCCAGCACCTGCAGCCCATGGAGAGACACAGAGACAGAGAGATGAGCGAGGGAGAGAGAGATCTGTGCTGGAGCAGCCTGAGACTGAGAGACATTCTATGATTTATGACTGCACCCCATAGCAGTGACCCACGCTGGGGCAGCTGGTGAGGAGCTGAAGCCCCATGGGAAAGGGCTCATGCTGGAGAAGTTTGTGGAGGACTGTCTCCCATGGGTGGGACCCCACACTGCAGCAGGGGAAGGGTGTGAGGAATGTTCCCCCCTCTAAGAAGGAAAACATCTTGTGAGGATCTGACCGAAACCCCTATTCCCTGCCCCTCCCCGTGCCACAATGGGGGAAAGAAGGGAGCAAAATTATGAGTAAAGTGAAGTCTGCTGAGAAGGGAGGAGTGGGGGGAGGTGCTTTAAGATCTGGTCCCACTTCTCATTGCCCAACTCTGGTGTCACTGGCTGTGCAGGGCAGTGTCATCAATTAGGGAGTTTCTTTCCTTTAAAGAAAACTGTTGAGTCTGTTTTGCCCGGGACGCTGATTGCGGAACAATCTCTCCCTGTCACTGTCTTGACTCCTGAGCCTCTCAATACATGTTTTCTCCCCTGTCCAACTGAAAAGGGGAATAATAGAGCAGCTTTGGTGGACATCTGGCCTCCAGCCAGGGTCAAACCACCACAAGTATGTACAGCTGTGGATCCTTGTGTAGATATTTACCAAGCCAAGAAGAAAGTGGACTTTCAGCTACTTCACACAGTGTTTCAAGACATCAAGGGCACTGCAGGCAGCATCCTACATCAAGATGTGCTTCCACTCTCTTTAGGCCTCTGCCAGCATTGCTGCTGACGCAGCCATCTAGCCATTATGAAAGCCCTGCAGCATTACCCAAACACAGGGTTGGAGCAAGTCTATAAATATGTAAAGGGTGAGTGTCAGGAGGACAGAGCTGGGAACCAGGCTCTCCTCAATGATGTCCTATGATAGGACAAGGGGCGATGGGTGCAAGCTGGAGCATAGGTGTAAATATAGATATACCACAATGCTATACATTGATTTTGCCTATTCTAGGTATAGCATGATGCTAATTCAAATGCTGTTGAGGTAAAACCTGGATTTATGGTGTTTAGATTAATTTTTAATTGAACTTAGTCAATCAATTTGCACTTCTGATGCCCACTTCTTTCCCACCATGGCTGGCAATTTGGAAACAGCATGTTGAGCCTCTCAACTATTCATGAGTTGCCAGTGTGGGTCAGTGTCACAGTAGGCATTGACTTTAAACTATTTTGAAAATATAAACCTCTAGTCCTTACAGCTTTTATTAAGCCTTTTAAAAAATATTATTAAATTCTTTATTAAAACTGTAATTGATAGAGCACCCAAATGTGCACTGCTCTGAGCCAGTGGGCAGCGAGATGGCCAATATCCACTGCAGAGCACTGAGCAGCTCATAGAAATGAGGCCTCCTGAGTCTGCAGAGCCTGCAAAGCATACTTTAAAGATGGAACAGTAACTCAGTTCTATTGTCAGAAAAACTATGGTTTTGTTGCTAATCCAGAGGCACAAGAGCCAGTGTTCATACTCACTAGGAACCGGCCTTTAAATTGTCTGTATCTTCTCACTGTGGCACTGTGAGGTGGCTCTTTGTTTTTATAATCTCAGGCCAGAGATGGAAGAAAAATACTGCCATGAGCCAAAAAAGGGACAGAAAGCTCTGGGGAGGCCTGCTGAGGCACACTGAAGCAGTGACCCTTGGAGAAGCCTGAGCCTGGTTCTCCCTAGTGCCAACAGCAGCAGTGTGGCCAGTCTGATGGTGGGGCAGCACGGGAAGGAAGTGAATCTGGTCTGGAGGGAAAGCTTTGGAAGCCTTTCCACCAGTGTACCTTCAAGTCATGGCCAAATGGCAGCACATGCCTAGGAAAATACTTGGGTACTGTGGGCAGACCTTGCTTTGAAAGCAAGTTTCCAGTTGAAAAAAAATGAGGGTGGAAGGTAGGAGGACCTTTTCTGCTGCAATTTAGTAGAAACCTGCAGTACTTTGGTGGTCCTACTAGATTTCACTTATTCTGCTTTTCAAGTGACAATTAACTCCCCTGGAGAGTAGGGTGTTAAATGAAACCCTGGGTTTTATTGAAGTTAAATGAGTTCTGGAGTTGCAGGCTATCTCCAGAGCAGCTGATGTGAGACCTGTGTTAACCTGTTTGAAGCCCCAAACAATTTGGAGGCATTGTTTCCCCTTGGCTATGACTACAAAACCTGCGCAGAGTAAGCAGTCAGGAGTAGATCTCCTGTTTGGGAGCTTCCCAAACGTGGGGGAAAGCTCTGGATATCCACAGCTCTTTGTGCATTGTCTGTGGAGGAGATCAACCAGGTTATTTTTGCAAAGAAAGCTGGAATTTGTTTCCATCAGGTTTAGGAAATAGGGGGAAAAAAATAAGATGTACTAGGGCAAGTTAAACCTGCTGAAATGGCTGCTAGACACTCAGTGTGCCTCCCCATCGCTCCCTCTCCACCCCATGGTTGTCACAGCATGAGCTTTAATTAATGCTGAAGAGAAAAAAAGAGAACCTGGAGGAATAATAAGGGCAGCTCATGCAAATGAATTGTGTGTGCAGTCCTCCCCATAGCTTTTCTCTCCTCCCTGAGGAGCCCTAGTAGGATGTGCTCTGCAATTAGTATTTCATTGAAATTATAGCTGCTTTTTTTTTTTTCCCCTGCAAGATGGTTACAGCTAGTGGTAACTTCTTAGTACAGTGTGCAAGGTCTGGGGTTCTGCAGAAATTTCATGTTCATGCAAATGAATGCAAATGATTTAACAGTGTCTCCTGGCGGTTCTGTGCTTGTTCCTTCCCTACAAAACAAGGACTATGATGTCCTGGAGAAGCCCAGCCTCCTTTCCCTGCCCTGCCTGACAGTATAGCCACCAACCCATGGGACTCATAACCCCACCGACCAGGAGGAATATCCATCCTGCATTTTGCAATGCTGTTTTTGCATATTTCCACAAAATAGTGGGCACAGCCATGTAGGAGAGATGAACTGTTCAAGTGTCTGTCTGTGTGCATGTAAGTGCCTTTTTTTTTTTTGCACTGGCCAATTCCAAAGTGAGTTTTGGGCCCTTCCTGAAGCAGCCCTGAGCTCTCCCTGTCTGCTGTGCACTCAGCATGTCACTGCATGGTCTGTGCTGGTCAGGGTGGAGGAGTGGCAAAAGGAAAGGAGAATGATGTGGATCCCTTCTCCTGATCAGATACTGGAAGGAGGAGGGGGTGTATCTTTGTCTTGATCTATGTCTTGCTTGTACCTCCTGGCGCCCAGGTCTGTACAGACAGAGCTTCTGCTGCCCGCGCTCCTTCTGACACTCGGAGGACAAAATTTATGGGTTGTCTTTAAAAAGAAAAGGCTAAAAATTTGTTGTGTGTGAAATCTGTACATGTGAAAAGTGTGAGAGAGCTTTTGCAAACAGATCCCAGCACATGCAGTCTCTGCATGCAGGTGGCCTTAGTCACCTTAGCTTGTGAGGGTGTTGGCTCCACTCAGGGACCTACAGGTACTTGCAGGTGTGATCTCAGTAGTTGGTTTAAAAATCTTGCTAAATATTACATCAGTTTTCAAAGGAAGAATGCTGGCTTGTACTGCACAAGCTGTACCTGGGGCCCAGGTTTTCTTATCCTGTACATGGGTGTAGAGTGGGAACAGCTTAATGCTGAATTTCTACTCATCTTTGCGTAAGTAAATTAAAAATCTGCCTTCTTTCCTATGACCTGGTGTTTTCTCTCACTTGTAACTCTCTTTTCTGATTAATAACAATTCTCTAGTGATGCAAAGCAAAGAGTAAGAGAAGATTCTGTCAGAATGGTTTCCCTTGTTACTGAAATCTCTTCGTTTGCTGTGTCAAGAGGATTTTGTGTGACTTTTCTGTGGCCCGTTGTCTCAGGGTGCATTAGCATCTCCCACCACAGAATCAATTGCTCCTTTCAGAGGACCAGTTCTCATTGCCAGAGACCAGTTCTCTCTGGCAGAGACTTGTGTCTCACCAAACACCAAGCAGGTTGTCTCTTCTGGCTGTTGAGTACTTGGGAACCTTTTCTGTTCCAAGAATTTTATGATGATTGAATGGAGACTGGCAGAAGAAAGGTCTGTATCATGCTGTCTTTAGACAGCCCTGCTATTTAATGTCCATTTTACCATTTATTTTTGACTTTTTATTACATTTAATATTTATTATTATTTACAGTTTCATGTTAATTTGCTTTCTCCCATACTTTTACCTTCAACAGGCTAGGAGCACTCTTGTTTTCTCTTTCACTCTCTCTCAGCATGGGAAAACTACTGAATAAATTCAGTTCTGGATGGTACTTTCCAGTCCTGCATTAGTGCTGTGGCTTTACATTGTGTACAGTGTATTTCACACAAAGTAGGTTGGTGCTTCTTTTCCACCACTGCATCCCAGTTCTGTGCTGCTAACCTACAGCCTGCAGAAGATGTGGTGTAGCTCCAGGCACCTTACAGGAACGCGCCTCTCCTGGCCACATCCTTTCCTAGAAGCAGCACCATTGCCCTCCTTGAGCTCTGAGAGCAGCTTTTGGCTGGGAGGTGTTGGGATGGAGGAAGGCAGTAGTGCTTCCCTGCTTGTGTGTGGAAGTGCTGGTGGTGGTGTGGCGGACACATGTGACATGGATGTCAAAACAGGCCCTGGTTGTACCACTCCTGCTTCTGCACAGACCTCACAACACACGACACAAGTCCCCACTGAGTGATTCTGGGCAAAAATGTTTTAACAGTTAGTTGTTCCACTAGGCATGGTGGCCTTGTGTGGGTGTTTTTGTGTGGGAAATGGAGAACAGCCCTGGAAAAGAGACAGTTACACTTGTTAGAGAGAAGCTGCAAAAAAGCAAGAGAAAAAGCAGGAGAGAGGGTCGTGCAGAGATGTAAATTTGTGCCTCCTTCAGCAGGGAGGTGGCACGGTGTGCTTTGCCATGGTAAGGAAGGTGCAGTCAGAAAGACACTGCACAGCAGGAGTCCCCTAGGGGGGGGACAACCTTTTGTATAGGAATATTGTGGTTCTTACAGGCCCAAAACCTGACTCGAGGCTCCCACGTGAGCCATCCAGAGGGTATAAAAGTTTGTTCAGTTATTAAAATTGTCTTCAATCCACTACAGTTGGAGTCTGTGCCTTTCAATACACCACATTTTTGTTGTAGAATAAAAGTGGCACTTTTTTTTCCTAGTTGTTTTAAACCCATTTCAGCATGACGTTAGCTAAACCATAAAAATCCCTGTGTCTCAGAAAAGAGGCCAACCCTCAGCCTTGCATTGGTGTGACGGCAGGAGGTGAAAAGAGCGGGCTGAGGGCAAGCTCTGTATCACCAGAGAAGGTGGGCCAAGAATATTAATGTTCCTCTGCCAGCTGTGGATGCATCTCAAGGAGAAACAAGAAAGAGTGAATCCTTTGTCCCTCAGTAGCTTTTCCTCTGTGGCAGTTGCTTCATAATTGTTTCATCCTTGCTTCCATTATTTTGTTGCAGAACAACAGCTATGGATTTTGTTTCATGCAGCCCCAGATTTTATGGTCAGTTTTCCTAAGGAAGCACAGCTCATCTTCCTGCATCGTGTGCCCATGGCCACCGTGTGTGCGTGCTTCACTGCACATCCTAGTAACTCCTGAGCAACTCCTGCCAAACCTGCAGAGAGGTACTGACTCTTGAGACCGTATGTTCCTGTGAATTTTTCGGAAAGGGAACACCTGGGCAAAAAACGCCCCAAGTCTCAAACAGGGAAAGGCAGCAGTTTGAGTGTGGCTGCTCTTAGGCATCAAAGTCCCTACCCAGGAGAGAGACAGTGGCCCAGCTCCAGAAAAACTTCCAGCAGGAGTGTATGTTTGTCAGAAGTAAGGAGAAACACAGCCCCTCAGTCTCTGATCTCTGATGAGGCACTGACGCTCCAGCTGTACCAAAATCACTCAGCATCAAGGTCTGAATCCAATGAAAACAGGCTGGCTGAGGTTTGGTGCTTTGCATGGGCTTGCTGTACTGTTTGTCCCTCAGACCCTTCTGCACCAAAAATGATAGCTTTGCTAGACAACTGAGTGATGTGAGGTGCACCCCTGGCAGAAGATCTGTCTCAGAGCACATCTATTATTCACAGGGTTTGCAGAGAGCAGGGAGTTACAGAAGTCGTGTCCTGCCGAGGCGCAGAACGTCTCAGAGACAGACAGAAGGAGAATAACAACATGTTCTCCAAGGCGCTAAGCATCTCTAGGGATGCTATGCTTGGTAGCTGATTGGAAACAGACTCATTTTACCTCTGCCCACATAGGAAGCCCTGAATTAATATTTTTTTTCTTTTTTTAAGCACACAGGAAAAAAAAAACATGTTTTCAGCAAGCTAGGATAGCCCTTCCCTTCCCTTCCCTTCCCTTCCCTTCCCTTCCCTTCCCTTCCCTTCCCTTCCCTTCCCTTCCCTTCCCTTCCCTTCCCTTCCCTTCCCTTCCCTTCCCTTCCCTTCCCTTCCCTTCCCTTCCCTTCCCTTCCCTTCCCTTCCCTTCCCTTCCTTTCCCCTTTTCCCCCTTTCCCTTTCCCCTTCTTTCCCCTTCTTTCCCCTTTCCCTTCCCCTTTCCCCTTCCCTTTCCCCTTCCCTTTCCCCTTCCCTTTCCCCTTTCCTGTCCCCTTTCCTTTCTCCTTTCCTGTCCCCTTTCCTGTCCCCTTTCCTTTCCCCTTTCCTTTCCCCTTTCCCCTTCCCTTTCCCCTTCCCTTTCCCCTTCCCTTTCCCCTTTCCCTTCCCCTTTCCCCTTTCCCCCTTTCCTTTCCCCTTTCCTTTCCCCTTTCCTTTCTCCTTTCCTGTCCCCTTTCCTTTCCCCTTCCCCTTCCCTTTCCTTTCCCCTTTCCTTTCCCCTTTCCCCTTTCCTTTCCCCTTTCCTTTCCCCTTTCCCCTTTCCTTTCCCCTTTCCTGTCCCCTTTCCTTTCCCCTTTCCCCTTCCCTTTCCTTTCCCCTTTCCTTTCCCCTTTCCCCTTTCCCCTTTCCTTTCCCCTTTCCTTTCCCCTTTCCCCTTTCCTTTCCCCTTTCCCCTTTCCTTTCCCCTTTCCTTTCCCCTTTCCCCTTTCCTTTCCCCTTTCCTTTCCCCTTTCCTTTCCCCTTTCCCCTTTCCTTTCCCCTTTCCCCTTTCCTTTCCCCTTTCCCCTTTCCTTTCCCCTTTCCCCTTTCCTTTCCCCTTTCCCCTTTCCTTTCCCCTTTCCCCTTTCCTTTCCCCTTTCCTCTCCCCTTTCCTCTCCCCTTTCCTTTCCCCTTTCCCTTCCCCTTTCCCCTTTCCTTTCCCCTTTCCCCTTTCCTTTCCCTTTTCCTTTCCCCTTTCCTTTCCCCTTCCCTTCCCTTTCCCCTTCCCTTCCCTTCCCTTCCCTTCCCTTCCCTTCCCTTCCCTTCCCTTCCCTTCCCTTCCCTTCCCTTCCCTTCCCTTCCCTTCCCTTCCCTTCCCTTCCCTTCCCTTCCCTTCCCTTCCCTTCCCTTCCCTTCCCTTCCCTTCCCTTCCCTTCCCTTCCCTTCTCCCTTACCTTCCCTTACCTTAACTTCTCCCTTACCTTCCCTTACCTTACCTTCTCCCTTACCTTCTCCCTTACCTTCTCCCTTACCTTCTCCTTTACCTTCTCCCTTCCCCCTTCCCTTCCCCCTTCCCTTCTCCCTTTCCTTGCAGGACCATAACGATGTGGGTAAGGGAGTCTAATGCAGCGGGACGCTGCACCGACAGACCGTAACAGTGGCAGCCAGCAGCTGTCCCTGGGCTAGTCAATCAGGCCTGCTTCGTACAGAGTGCTTCCCCGTCACCTCCAGTGCTCCGAGCGTTCCAAGAAACCCCGGTAACAAGAACCGGCTTGCGGCAGGCGCGAAGTGGATGTGGCCACCAGGTGCCACTCTGGCTCCGCGGGGACACGGGGAGGCCGCCCGGCCCAGCGCCGTTCGCAGGCCCGGCCGCCAGAGGCAGTCGCTGGGGGAAGCCGGCTCGTCCTCACGCTCGCGTCCCCTTCGGGCGGGACGGGCAGCCTGTGGGCAGCGTTGTGCGGCACCGCGGGTTTGTAGTTGCTCTAAGCGCAGCAGTTGCCCCCTCAGTTTTGGCCGTGGAATTCAGGCCTGAGGTTTCCAGAACGTAGCCTCCCTGGTTTCGCTCATCTTTTGGGCAGTTTTCTGTGTCCTGGCGTTTCCTGGCCCTCGTGTTCACTTGTGAATGAGATCAGTCCCTCCCAGAGCCACTGACAGACCCTCTGGGGCCTCGAGTACACTTTTTGTGACGAGAAGGCGGCTTTCCAACCTTATCAATAAGCTCAGTTTTGCTTCTGCTTGCCTTTTGGCAGCCCTCCCTTCTGCCCTGCCCTCACGTGAGTGCCTCTGATACCAGGCTTGGTTTTTTGATGTAGCCCACAACATTCCACCTGAGTCCTCTAACCAGACCTCTTTCCACCTGAGTTCCCCAGGGACTAAAGCCTGACATTGCCAGCCTCTGATCCAGCTGAAGCTTCTTCTTGCCTGCTGGTTTATCCCATATACTGTTTACTTTTTCTTTTCCTAGATCATGAAGAAAGATGTTAAATACAAGGTCACTGGGGGCTGCTATTTCCAAACCCTGGAGCTAGAGATATTTCAAGACCAATTCCATTACATGATTATGTTGCACTTACTGCGTTTTCTCAGGGAAATAATTTGTCACAGAACAGCAGGCTCCAGCTTCCTGTAACCTTCTTAAATCAATCCTGTCATATCACAGAAGCTTTATTTTAATATCTTCCATTGTAATTGTCTAATTGTTTGCTTGAAGAGGCCTTCCTGGTGTATTTAGTAGCAGTCACCTTCTTCAACAGATTACCAGTTTGAAACTCAGGAGCTAAAAACCCAACAACAAAGAAATCCCCAAACAAATCCAGATTTCATGGAAAAAATGTTTAACTGAAAAATCTGTTGAAAAATGTCAGCATTGTACTGATGCTGGCCAGCTCTTTGGGGTTCTTCCAGTACAGAGTGAGGCAGCTCATATAGGCCTGGCAAGGGTTTTACAGGTGGAGAGTGGGGAGTGCAGGACTTGTATTTGAATGTTGGGTGGTTAACCCCACAGAGACTTTTGTAAGAGAATTTTCATGTTCCTTTTCTCATGTGCTCCTTGGAGGACAGTGGATCAGCTGGTCTGCAGAACCAAATTTACTCTGCTGTCTTACACTTTACACACGTGTCCCAAGGAAACTATGCTTCTGTGCAGACAGGGTGATGTGTTTGTTAAGTTCAAAGTGGTATTTCCTGGGGGGGAAAAAAAAAAAAAAAAGAAGCAGAATTGCAGGAAATCCAAGTTGCTGAGATCCTGCTTCACATCTGATGTGAAGGATTCATGTTAGCGTGGGGGAAGAAGCAAATATGCTGTGCCATGCAAACAATGTCCCAACTGCAGCAGTTTGTACCAGGATGAGAAGTTGCTGCTATTTCTAAAATAGCTGTATTTCGTTGGGTTTGGAGGCAGCTGTTACCTGCCCATCTATGCCAGTGGTAAGGACTTTATCCTGGCTTGGGCTATCAAGTTTTGGTTATGTAGAACATTTCGCCCTTCAGTGAACAGTTTATTTTCCCACAGGCCAGCCTACTGCCGTGTTTCAGTACAGAGAACAGCAATCTGTAGGTTTCTCTGCACCTGAACATGGCCCTACCCGTTCTGCAGAACAAGTTCTTCCTCCAATGCTAAACACATCAGGGAGTTCAAAATGCAAAGCTATTGCTAATCAGCTATTGGTAATAATAACAGCGACCAGTCAAAACCTACACCTTGTTTTCCTTTGTTGATAGAAGTGTGCTTGTACAAACAAGAAAGAAAAGATGTCTAGTGGTTTTCTGCCCCTCTGGTCCAGCTTGCCTCCTTGGAAAGGCTCTTTGTCCAGTTCTGAATCAGGAGTGAGGTGATCTTTTACAGCATTATCTGTGGATCACCGTCTCCTCTACAGGCTTCTGATCTCATTTTCCACCCCTCCTCCGTGTGCTAACAAGTTGGGTGAGCCAACCCTGGTATATGCCATCACTGTTTGTGAAAAACAAACCATGTTTGTTTCTCACACCGTGTGATACCTCAGTGTGGTGAAAGGAAGGCAGTAATGGAAAGAAGTGCTCATGGCCCAAATGTCCCAGGGTTTGGGGAAATGCAGTATGACATCACTGGAAAGACACAGCCAGCATATTCTTTCTAGTTCTTGTGTTGTATGAAGGCAATACAGGGTTGTCAAAAGTACCTTTTCTGCCCAGGCAAAAGTCCAGCTGGGATCACATCACAGGGGAAAAAGCCTGTGACTGTAACTCCAGGAAGGACCAACAAACACTGTGTGAAGAAAATAATTAAGTAAAATCTGATGGATTTAAATGACCAGCTGTGCATCCAATACCTTGGTCTACCTCACTGAATGCCTTTCCTAAAGCAGTGTTCCCTCAAACTGTTCTGAATTAACTGCAGTCATTGTCCTTTGATCTCTTGAGGTCTATAGCTATTCCTAGAGCTAATTTAAATTAGCTGTCCCAAGTAATTAAAGCCTCTTAATTAATGGAGAAATACAGAGTCTTTATCAGGCACTCCTTGGCTGGATCACAGACTAAGATACCAGAGCTGAGCATAACAGAGAAGTTTTCTCTTATGCTTTAAATAGCTTATCAGTATGAAAATGTGGTTATAACCAAGCTCTCACAAAGATGAAATTGTTTTCCCACAGCTGTAACCCAAATCTGGATTGTTATTCCATTTCCACTTGAACTCCCACTGAAGGCAGAGTGGTGTTACCCATGGAAAGGCTTGGTTTTGTGTAGGATGGCTCGCGGAGGGAGCGCAAGTGGGGGTATAAGCAGGGGAGGGTGTGAAAGCACTATACTCATTTCCCTAGCAGAGGAGTGAGAGGGTGACACCTGGAAGTAGCTGACATCCTCCTTCTCAGACCTCGCTTGGGTCAAAGATGGCAAGGAGGAGGACAGGGGCAAGCCATGGTCCTTCCCTGCTTGGATGCCTGCTCCAGGCACAGGGTTTAAGGGCCAGTGGTGCCATCCAAATAATCCCATGTGAACCCTGCAGTGCATGGGTCAGACAGTTGAAGCCACAATCTGACTTTACACCAGGACTTGCATACTTGCCTCCCCATGGAGACACTATTCTTGTCTTGCTGTTTCCAGATTCACCAGCTGAACAGGAGAATTTCATTTGGTCACTGAGATTCCTTCTCTTCAGGTTTCCTGGGGGTTTCTCTGTTCCTGGATGTCTGGTGTTTGCCGTTTCTCTGCTGCCCAGGGATATCTGGCTGCTGACTGCAGCGGGTCCGAGCATCAATGGATGCAAACTTCAGAGCCCCCAGGAGCTCCCTCCAACTACCAAATGCAAAAAAAGTCAAGTATTTAATAAGCACTCACCAGTCTGATGACTACAGTGGTACAGTTTTTAAAGAGCACTTTAAAACAAGCAAAGTAATTACTATTCAGTTTAATTAGCTCAGAATTTAATCACACTTGCAATTGAGGAAAAAGACCAGAGTCTGTTTCTAATTTAAGCAGTACGAAATTTCTCAGTGCCTGTCTTAGGACACCAAATAGGTGAATCTCTGTACCTATTCTCTCTCAAACAAGTGATCCAACCATCTATCTCAAATTCAATGAGATAGAGAAGGGCTTGGGGATGCTGTTATTCTAGATTGTGGGGAAATACCTCTGAAGTGCCCCATAGGAACTTCTGGGGACTCCTCTGAGGAGGTAGTATTGCTGACCAACCTTCTGGAACCTTCTAGTGTCCCTCTAGGAAGCAGTGGGGGAAAACATCAGATTCCTCCCAGAGGGTTGAGGGAGGGCTCCCCAAAAAAGGTGGTGAGTCAGAAAGCCCAGCTGAAGTGTCTTTACACCAACGCGCGCAGCATGGGTAACAAGCAGGAGGAGTTGGCAATCATGATGTCACTGGAAAATTATGATCTAGTTGCAATCATGGAAACATGGTGGGATGATTCCCACAGCTGGAATACCCCTGTAGAAGGGTATCGCCTTTTTAGAAGGGATAGGCTAGGTAGGAAGGGTGGAGGAGTTGCCCTCTATGTTAAAAAATGGGTAGACTGTGAGGAGCTCTTTCTGAGAAGTGGTTGGGAGCAGGTTGAGAGCCTGTGGGTCAGAATTAGGGATGGGACTAATAAAGAACAACTGGTGATAGGGGTCTACTACAGACCACCTGATCAAGGAGAAACTACTGAAAAGGCCTTCCTCCTTCAGCTGCAGGAGGCATTGAGGTCACAGGCACTCATCCTGATGGGGGTCTTTAACCACCAGGATATCTGCTTGGAAAACCACACAGAGAGCTGCAGGAGATCTAGGAGACTCCTGCAGTCCACGGATTGACAACTTCCTTGGACCAGAGGCGATGCATTGCTGGACCTGGTGCTCACTAACATGTAAGAGGTCATTGAAGATGTCAAGATTGGAGTCAGCCTGGGCTGCAGCAACCATGCCCTGGTTGAGTTTGTGGTCTTGAGGAATGTGGGCCAGGTAAAGAGTGGGATCAGGACCATGAACTTTAGAAAACTTTGATCTCTTCCATGACTTAATAGGTGCTATCTCATGGGCTATGCTGTTAGAAGATAAGGGAGCCTGTGAGAGCTGGGTAGCATTTAAATAGCGCTTCTTCCAAGCCCAGGGTCGGTGCATCCCTTTGAGTAAGAAATTAGGAAAGGGCAGCAGAAGACCTGTGTGCATGAGTAGGGAGCTCATGCATAAACTCAAAGGGAAGCAGAAGGTATATGAATTGTGGAAAGAGGGTTGGAGCACTTGCATCAGCAAGTGCCGATGATACAAAGCTGGGAGGGGTGGCTGACACGCAGGCTGGAGAGCTGGGCAGGGAGAAACCTAATGAAGTTCAACAAAAGCAAGTGTAGAGTCTTGCACCAGGGGAGGAATAACCGACTGTATCAGTACAGGCTGGGGGATGACCTGCTGGAGAAGAGCTCTGTGGAGAAGGACCTGGGAGTCCTGGTGGATGACAGGTTGGCCATGAGCCAGCAGTGTGCCCTGGTGGCTAAGAGAGCCAATGGGGTCCTGGGGTGCATCAGGAGGAGTGTGTCCAGCAGGTCCAAGGAGGTGATCGTCCCCCTCTACTCTGCCTTGGTCAGGCCCCACCTGGAGTATTGTGTCCAGTTCTGGGCTCCCTGGTATAAAAGGGACAGGGATCTCCTGGAGAGAGTCCAGAGAAGGGTCTCGAAGATGATTAAGGGCCTGGAACATCTGTCCTATGAGGAAAGGCTGAGAGAGCTGGGGCTGTTCAGCCTGGAGAAAAGAAGACTGAGGGGGGACCTAATCAATGTTTATAAGTACCTTAAGTTTGGGGTGCAGGGGGAATCAGCCAGCCCCTTTTCTGTGGTCTGTGGGGACAGGACAAGGGGCAAGGGCTGCAAATTGGAGCACAGGAAGTTCCGCACCAACATGCGGAGGAACTTTTTCCCAGTGAGGGTGCCAGAGCCCTGGGACAGGCTGCCCAGGGAGGTGGTGGGGTCTCCTTCTCTGGAGATATTCAAGACCCATCTGGACGCCTATCTGTGCAGTATGAGCTAGGGAGCTGCTTTGGCAGGGGGGTTGGACCCAATGATCTCTGGAGGCCCCTTCCAACCCCTACAATTCTCTGATTCTGTGATTCTGTGATCCTTTTAATTCACCATTCCATGAGTGATTGCAGTGATCCAATGCACCCTCAATGCCCCTGCCTGCAGGCACACATACTGAGCAGATAGCTCCCAAACAAAAACTTGGGACACTGGCGGCTCAGTTTAAACCTTCCCTTAGGACCCAGGAGGGTATGGAAAGGGTGAATGCTAAGGACAAAGAAAGGATTGAATACCAGAAAGTCTGCCTAACAACTTTAACAAGATAATTAAGGCAATAATTTGATAGCTGGGACAGTATGTATTAGTGTAGCTATACCAATACGATGTCTAGCCAGTATAGCAAAGATTGAAGCCTATGTGCCATGTATGGCATCTAGTGCAACACTCTGTTACAAGCCCTGCTCCAGAAGCAAGGGTGAGGAAACCCAATGCACACAGGAATAGATATGTCTATAGGAAGAATATTAATATATATAAGAATATGTGTGTATGTGTATATGTGTATGTATGCATATATGAGATATATATAAGCTGTTGGCTTGTATTTCCAAAACCAGAGATTGTGTGGTCAAAGGAACTATGGAGAGTTAAAGGCATCAGAGCAATGAACTCCCTCACCCGTTCCACCCCAAACTGTGTAGCACTGTCACACAGGGAATATGTTCTTGAGAGCAGCTTGCCTTGCTTCCCTCCACAACACAGAGGTGTTGAGGGTTCCCTCACCTCAAGACCAAGTCAAATAGTCACAGCCACCCAGACCTGGTCATTGTGGGGGAAGGAAGGAGAAAGAAGTAATCCCCTCTTCTAAATTCTTCCCAGGAACAGGCAATCTCATCTTCTCTGGATGAACTGTTAGAAGCTCCTCTTACTATCCTGGATTATTTAATACCTGTTCAATTCTGCAGTGGGTTCTGTGGGATTAATAGTTTAAGCACTCCTGGAGTGAGCATAACAAAATTTGAGACAAGTCATTGCTGCATTGGTAAGTATTGATTTCTGCCTGATAAGGGAGCATGTTAACTGGGTTACAAAGTGTTCTTCTCTAAGATGCTTAAAATAGGACCAAGGAACTATTATGATATAAACTAATCAGCTGGACATCAGATTCAGAGATGGTCCTGAAATTGCTTAGACATCGATTCTTTGTTATCTTTTCCTGTGGAGCATGGTGCTCAATTTTGTTACCATCGAACGGGTGTCAGCAGGAAATTTCAGTGACCAGCAGCAATACAGAAAACTCAGATTATTATTTTTTTTCTTGTGAAGATTTTTGTCTTTTCAGTACTTTAACAGCAGGGGGGTGTGATCAGACATACTGCAGATTTTGTATGTTTTTACTTCTTCTCAGTGGAACAGTGTCATTCCTTGTGACTTTTAAGCCTCCTGAAAGCCACATTGAAGATGTCTGTGCAAAAAGAGGGCACACCTGGGATCTTTCTTCCTGCTTTTGGGTTCATTCCTATTTTTTAGTGTTTTTGAGAGCCCTGGATGAGAGGAATAATTCACAGCATGCGTAGCATGGTCCTTAGCCAAACCCCATAGCAATCAATTGGAAAATATCTTTCTTGTTAGGTGGACTAAGCTTGGTATTAATCAGAAGCTGCCAAACCGTAAGTAATTGTTGCTGTACTAATGCAATGGTGTCTCCCATCACAGTCCCTGTTCTGCTTTAAATCTCCTTTTTCTTCCTGGAAGGGATAGGTCTGTTTTATATTTTAAAGTGCCATTGGCATGAGGTTAGCAGAGGCTCCAGGAGCTTGTGGGAAAACGTTCTGGGATGCTTTTTGTATCTGATCATGGCCTGGTATGAAGAGAAGGTCACAGCATTGGTATGAATCCACAAATACACTTTTCTAGAGATGAGACATTGCAAAAATAAGGATAGGCAAAGAGGACTGATCCACTGAACCACTGTTCTTTGCTGGACTTGAACGCTGCTGCTGTGCTCTGATGGTTCACTGGGCAGCTGGGAACTCTCCTGGGGTCTGAGCAGTATATGAGGTTCTAGGTGGAACACATGACTGATTCAAGGCAGAATTGCCTCTGTCCAGGAATTCTCAAAATCAATCTACGATCCATGTCAGGGCAGAACCTATTCTAGTCTCAAGTGGCTGAGAGCTCTGTGGCTTAATATCAGTTGAAAATTTGGCCTACAAGTCAAATGCAGAATCTATTTCTAGGAGGAATTGCTAGGAGATCCATGATAGCTAATAGCTGCAATTCTCTATTGAGCCCTCTCATTGCAAGGACCATTAACTTTTTCTTCCTCCTGTTTTGTAGCTGTGCTTTCTGGCTTTTCCTCTTTGCCCTCTGTAGCTTCCTGTGCCCTGCATTTCCATCAGGCTAAAAACAAAAGGATCTTTAGATAGGATCAAATCCTCTATTATGCTTGTTGACAGGCCCAAAGTGGGATCTGCTTCCTTTTTCTAGCTTTTACAAGTATTATTCCCAGTCTCCTTAGTACCTGCTGGCACGTGTCATGGGCAGTGCTCCTTCGGTTTGTTTCCCTGCCTGCAGTGAGGATGCAAGTTAAATCACTGTAAGTGAACTGGCACACTGCTGGACCTCCCTGCTGAGCACCAGGCAGATGGATGTAGAAGACAGAGATACAATGACTGGGATCTAAAAAACACGGGGAGGGAGAAAGAAAGTTGGGAAAAAAGCACGGGATGTTTCTCCTTTCCCATGTTCTGCAAGTAAATGGGAAATGTAGGACTGATCATACCCTCCCTTAGAATTCTGCTCAAAAGTCAATGACAGCTTCCCTGTGTTTCTATGCATCTGAGAACATGTCTCACTAGGGGAATTAGTGTCCATCAGTGGCTCAGTGAAGACGTGGCAAATCTTTTGTGTTGGGAGCCTATCGAGGGATTTTCTTATTTTCAAGTTGATCCCAACACCTGAATAACATTCTAAATAACAGTCTAAATAACATTCCAGACCCAGTAGGAAAAATATTTGGAAAGGAGCAAAACCTTCACATTTCTTAGCTGGGCTCACCATCCTATCGGTGTTTGCTCTTCTCACCTCTTGCCTTGAATGCGTTGACCTTTTTTCTCCCCTCTTCTCAATCCCCAGCCTGGTAAATCAGAATATCTGCAATACTGGGGAGAGTTTGGCTGGACTTTAAGCATAGGAAGATCTGGGGTTACTGTTTTAGGTCTCTTCTGCTTTCCAAAGGCTATCTGGGGTGTCCACAGAGGCTCAGCTCTGTCCTGGTTGCATGTAGTCGTCTACTGAAGATCTAGATATAAGAACGAATACATTTGCAAAAAGCCTCTGGGAATAACTGCTTGCAAGGGAAGCATTTGTTAAGAGGCAAAATCTTGTTCACTTATTTAAAAATCAGTATTTTTTCCTCTTTCCTCAGACAATATTATCTTGCTTTTCAGGGTGGGACTGCTTGGCAGAACCTATATAACCCAAGAACCTAGACCACAAACCCTGTGAAGGAAATAAGGTTTTACCATGGCTATTTCATTACCACCTGTATCCAGAGGGATGTGATGCCAACCTTTACACTCCTTGCTTAGTCGGTGGTTGAGGGTATAAATCCAGACCCAGCAGAGAATATAAGTATCTGCCTTGCATTCACTTCCTGGTGAACTGTGCAGGCATCAGTTTTCCCCCATGTCTCTCTAGATTGTGCATGCAGGCAGAAGAGTGCCTACAAAGAGGATTCATGCCATCCTCCTCAGAAATGTCAGCCACACATAACAGAGGAGAAAATACTGAGGAATGAGTCTTAATTCCTGATTACCTCAGGGAGGGATGAGCTTTACTTGGTGTCACGGAGAAGCACCTTGTTCCACGCAGGATGAGTGGCTCGTCCTTCTTTACTGCAAGTGGGTGTTGAGGTACCTTTATGGGAATAGGCAGGGGAATATAACTCCTTAAAGCTATGCAGATGGCAGGTGTTTTATCCTTCTTGCCTATGACATGGCAAAAGCTCTCTTCCATGACATGGGACACAGATTTAGTCCGTGCCTCCTCCTGTAGGGATTCACATGCATGCTTTCCATTTCCCACAACAATCCTGCGAGCGAGAAGAGCACTGTTGCAAGGGGAGGGCCGGGGGAGTATTTTCCATCTCTCCTGTTGAAATGAGCTCATTTTCACGTTTTCCCCATTGTGCCTGTGGATTGATTTGATGTCATTTGGTGCTGGAATAAGCTGAAATGGATATTCTTGTTTTGGAATGAAAAATTTGATCAAAAATATCCATTCTGTGGCCAAAGTTTCATCTTCTAGCAGAGACTGATTTTTAAAAGCACTTTCAGCATGAGGAGGTTTTTAAAACTCTCTGCAGAAAGTGGATTCCTGGTCAGTAACTACATTTTCAAATTATGGAGGGTTCCTGTAGGTTGTTTCTGTTATGATTGAAGTGAAGAATACACAAGACTTTTCCTTTATGTCTCACTTCCAGACTTACAAGCAGAGAATGTGTCTTGAAGCAAACTTAACTGTCACTGAAGAAAAAGAATCATATGAATTCGTTGCATGAACTAATCAGTTCACATTGTTAACTTCAATGTATGTAAAAAAAAATCTGCAAAGAATGAGTGAGTTTTAATTTTGTCTGCAAAGTTTAACTTTGTAAAATTTATGACTGCAGAATTCAACTAAAGCTGTTGGAGTAAAGCCAGTAGAGAATTTGACCTCAAAAGAATAAATTTCTCTCATGGTCTCAACAGACCTGTTTGTTAGTGGGCTGTGAGTTCCTAGAAGTCCAATGCATTTGCTCTGGAAAACAGAACAACTGCAAACAGCTCTAGCAGAAGCTTTAAAAAAAACCCCTGTTTTCTTTCACACCTGGACTTTCTGTTTCATTGTAGGGCAAATCTACTCAGTTCTGAATTAGGCAAAATTGTCCTTCTGGCTTGGAAAGTGCACTGGAAAGTTACCAGGTAAAAGGGATGAGATGAGGATGGAGTGAGAGGAGGGAAAATGGACAAAATAACTGTGTGCAACAAATCTGTTGTGCATTCTTTTGGTCATTTTTATTTTAGAAATATTAGGAGCTTAATGAAAGCTGCTTCTCATATTACCGTGTTTCCATGCTGTTGGCAGCACTACAGAGGTCATATGTTCACACAGAACAATTCTTTGGTGACTTCTCTGATGTCCAGAGCACAAACACACTTTTCCTTGCCCTGAGCACGCTGTACTTCCATTCCCACTTGTTTCTTCAATAAACTTACTGTGTCAGGTATAGAGAACTGCCACTGGCCTCATTGCTGTAAGCTGCTTTTGTGTCCATCTCAGCATATCTCATGGAGGAGCCTGGCAATTCGGGAGAGTGCTGTTCATTCGAGTGGGCCCTTAATTTCCAGTCTGTCACCTTTACTGGTGAGTGGCAGGAATGTGGACAACCCCTGTGGGCAGATGTGACAGCATTAAGTGTAAAGTATATTAATTTTTGACCCTTCCCAGGTGACAGCAGCAAGCCCTTTTTGAAAGGCAGCAGGGTGCAGTCATTGTGGCTTTGCTTGAATGTTTGAACTTCCTCTCCATATATTTTTCCCCTTGCAATTAGGATAAGGTAGCACTAACAGTTACTTCTCTTGCTGTATTTTCCCTATCATTGTATACAGGAATGGATGTGACTTCCTCATAGGGTCAGGTTGCTCTAAATGTCTGTGCAAGTGCATAGAAATTAATTCAAAAGTGAACCTTGTGTTTCTCAAGAGTGTGTAGACTGTGCTTTAACTCTTGTTGGTTGGTAGTGGTTGGATAGTCCAACAGTGTGGCATCCAGCAGGGAGCAACACGCAATTCAATATATGAATTTTAGGTGAAGCCATGAAGCCATGAACCCAGCCATTTTATTAGGTGAAATCACACAGATTCTATACCTTTCTTACTGCAAATGTGGCAAGTTAAAAACCTGCTAATTGGTTACACACACTGTTCACACCATATTGATTGGTTAGTAACTATAACGAGTTCTGATAAACCTATCTTATAGCTAAGCATCCACACACCTGCTGTTTTGACCATCTTGTTATGGTTGGTTCCTAACATGTTCTGTTACTCCCAAATACCTCCCCATAACTGCTTCTTGATTTAAGGTGGCCTGTACCCCTATCAACAAGGCCGCTGTGTTTTGAGAATGTGATTATTAGGATCCTCTCTGCATGAGTAACTTTTCCTGTCTCATGGGAACAGAAGAATATTGTCAGGGCCTGAATCTTGGGAGAAGAGAGCTAGGCCGCTAGCAGGCCTGCTGTCTTCCCCGACACAACAGCCTTGCAAAGATATACCTAGTGCATATCAGAGGTCTGTTAGAAACATGGAATGCCCAGAGGGACCTACAGGAGGCGGCCCGTGGGTCACTGATCAGGTCAGGGCAAGTGTTGACAGTCAGACTCCTAAAAAGATGTGATGTTTCAGATTCACATCTGGGTCAGAAAGCTCTGACAAGGTCTGGCTGTGAAAACGGTCCATGTAAATAAGCTGATGATGAGACAGTTTAGTGGTGATGAAATTCAGCCAGCAAACAGCTTCTGTACCCCATCATGCTCCCGTTAAATTCTTGTTTTGACTGCTGTATGCACTCTGTGAAAAGACATTTCACCCACAGCAAAGACCATATATACACACTGAGGTTCTGTCTGTGATGCTGTCAGTCCAGTATTCTCTGACCAGGCTCCTTTAGAAATTCTGCAAGGAGTTTTAAATGTTTAATATCAAATTGACTTCTTTGATGTATTTGGCTTTATATGGGATTTTGATTTAGAAGTGTGATCACAGAATCACAGAATATTAGGGGTTGGAAGGGACCTCGAAAGATCATCTAGTCTAGTCTCCCTGCCAGAGCACTAGTAGTCTAGTCACCTAGACTAAATCACAGAGGAACGTATCCAAGTGGGTTTTGAATGTCTCCAGAGAAGGAGACTCCACAGCCTCTCTGGGCAGCCTGTTCCAGTGCTCAAGCACCATCACAGTGAAAAAGTTTCTCCTTATATTCACATGGAACTTCCTCTGCTCCTGCTTTCACCCACTGCCCCTTGGCCTGGCTCTCTCCTCCTAACTCTCACCCTTTACATATTTATAAACATTAATAAGGTCACTCCTCAGTCTCCTCCAGGCTAAAGAGGCCCACCTCCCTCAGCCTTTCCTCCTAAGGAAGGTGTTCCAGTCCCTTAATCATCTTGGTGGCCCCACACTGGACTCTTTCAAGAAGTTTCGTGTCCTTGAACTGAGCAGCCCAGAACTGGACACAATACTCCAGGTGCAGTCAATGATAGTAGCAATGTCCTGAAGGCAGAACACAGACATGGTATAGCAATTCTAACATACTATGGAGCCACAATACAATCGCCACTCCTGATGCTGCTCTCTGTATGCTCCGCTGTCATCATGCTGGGCGTTCCCTTGCCCAGCCTGTTTGGGGCTGCACTGTGCTGCACACACAGCCTGACCTTCAAGATAAACTTGTCCTCAGGCAGATCCCTCTCAGCATCAGCGATCGGGTCTCCTGAGCATCCATGCCGCTATCTAGGTGTGCAGCAGCGAGTTGTCAGGTGCATGTTCTTTCTGTTTGGCAGTGGAAATGGTGAGTGGAATTGTTTTTCTTAAGAAAATCCTATAGCAGCTCAAATGACCATAATGGGGGAATAGCTCCTCTGCAGAAGGTGTTTGCCCACCATGCTGCACATGGGTGTTTGGAGGCCCATTTGATGGTACACCACCTGCAGTTCTCACAGGAACCTGAAGTTCTCACCAGCTAACAGGACGTAAGATTGTTTACACCATTCTCTCCTTTTAGAGTAGGCTATTATAAATAGCGTTTTAAATTATACCCTACCGAGGCTGTGTGCCTTTTTTTGCTGTTACCATAATGGACCTGCACCTCCTGGTACAAAGCAGGATGCAAATTATTATTATCTCTATTATTACTGCACAGGCTTTTCTAGTCCTATTTGTGCTTACACATGCAGACTTAGAAATCTGAAGCAGTAACATTAAAGCTTTTAATGTTTCCATTTTTCGGCATTATACTAAAACTAATAAGCTAATCATAAGTAGGAAGCAAGCATAAATGTACCCTAACCCCTCACCCCCCCCTCCAATGGTTATAACACTGAATAAATATGCCTCAGTGTATAGAAGAATTGAGCCTGTCTCAGAGCATTAAAAAAAGATGGGTTTGGACACGGTTTCTCTGTGTGAGCCTGGAATTTACTGAGAGCGCCAAGCTGATTGAGTCAGACTGCTGCCTGGCATTCGAGCTGCTGTTGAGCTTTTAAGAAACAGACAGGCACCTTGTGGATATTCCAACTGCACATGCAGGGGCTCAAAAAGCCATCAAATACATTCAGAGGTCCGCGGGGAGCTATTAGAGTGGATCTGACATCTGGCTGGAGAAGCCTCTAAGGCCTGAGATGGCAGCAGCTGAGAGAGTATTTCAGAGGAATTACCCGACTGTGGTAGCCCAGTCCCGACAGCCTTCTCATGGACATCTGCTCCTCATGATGTTCAGAAAGAAGATACGTCCACCTTCAGCCTGATACAGTAGGCCTGGTAGTTCTTTTGTATTAAGTCTTGGGAGAGAAGGGTTGAATTGTTGAGGCAAAGAGAGAGCAGCAAAGGGATGAATATAGCATTAAAGCATCCATAGGTATATTCCCGAAATACAGCTAACCTTGCTCCGCAGCTAGAAGTCAAAGCAAAAGTGCCTGTCTGGCAGCCTCTCTCATTGAAACCTTTGGTTTATAGAAAAAGCTCTCTCTATATACAGTACAATGTGAAGGTAATTTGTTCTTGGCAAATAAAAGAGCTTTGTAACCGTGATTTGTTTTCATGTGGGTGATAATCGTTTGCACTGATGTGAAGCGACCCCCAGGAGGTCAGCTTTCACGCTCATGGATCTTAATCAGAATCAGCTGGGCTATGAGCACGTGTGGCTTCATGGAGCCCTGTTTCAGGTTTATGATGATTAATGTCTTTTGTCACAGTTCTGCCCTGTATCCTGGCCAAATGAGGGCTCCACTGTTCTTGGCATCATGCCTTTTCAGAGATAATCCTTTCCTCAGAGAGCTCCTAGGACAGACCATGAGTGGGAAGAGATCAGAGGACAGTGCCCCATCTGCTGTCACAGAGCAGGTGACTGGTGTTTAGGCCCAGTGCATTGAATTCCTGTCTGTTACTCAGAGCTGCTAAAGTCAGTAGGCTGCTAACTGTGGCTCCCATCGCTATAATGAACCAATGACACTTTGGACCTTTAGCTTTGGTTACCTGGTACCGAGCAGTCAGCCAACAACTTCTCAAATCAGACATTCAATGGAAATGTTAAATTTATGGTGCATAAATTCCGCCTCTCCTTGATGCTCCACATTCCCATAGCTCTCATTTCCCCAGGAGATATGTATTTGAAGTCTGCTGCTGCTGTTTCAGAACCGAAGGTCTGGAGGGCTCTAAGCTTGTTTACTTTTTTCCAACTATCACAAGGTCTAGTACAATACACTGCCTCCATCTACAGACTTGTTCTCCCCACATTCTCAGACCATCACAGCAGCAAGGACACTCTTATCTTCGTACTTACTCAGAATGCAACCAGAAATATTTATTCTCACCATGCTGATGTACAACCTGTCCCATTTGTTTCTCTCCGCATGCCCACAGTAGACCAGCACATGTATGCTTTTTTAAGGAAAGGATTTTTTTGTCCTGAATTTATTTAAAGGAATCTGCTACCACTGGCAGATGGAAACGTTTTGGAGAGAGGCCTTTCTTGTATGTGGGAGTCTTTGAGGAGGAAAATCATTTCATCAGAACAGCACAACCATTGGGAAGAGCTGAAGGAAGAAGATTGAGTGAGGAACAAAGCAAAACAGGTAAGAAAGAGCAGGATGACTGTCACTGCGAAGGGACAAAAGGTGGAAAGACTTTGGAGGAGGAAGGGTGGGACATGATACTGTTAGGATACCTGACTTAGGGAGAGGGGGGAAGAAATTAATACCTAGGCAGAGACATCAGCTTTCAAAGTATCCCTATGAAGTTATCACCGTTCTTATTTTGTGTTCATACTGCTGGTGCGGCCAAGGAAGTAACTGCAGTGTTGATGTTTGAGAGAGGCAGCACATTGGGCACAGCTGGAGTATACATCAGCTGTCCTCAAATGTGCCTGGCTTTACTGTGCATGTACAACGAATCCTATGTTTGACAGGGCCTGTTGCTTAGGACTGATGTAACAGACTCAAGTCACAAGCAAGTTCTCTATCACTTAGATTTTATGCTGTCTCTGGCACACCTGCTTACACCAGGGCTGACTCAAAGCACAAACCTACCTGACTTAAGGCAGTTGTGCTGCCTTGAGAGAGTTCATAAGCTCATCAGTCAGTGCTGAACACATGTGTGTCATATGCTGTTACGCAGGTCATAAATATTCAGGGCACCAAAATGGGGACAAAAGGCATGAACAAACAGGAAAAAATCCAAACCTGGATGCATTTTGTTATATCAGGTTTTTATCTGCATATTTTATAACTCTCCACTATCATGAACTGGAGAGATGGTTGTGTGCTCATGACCCCAAAGATGAAGATAATGAAACACAGTGAAATCTGCAGGACCATCGTAATCAGCATGTGCCGCACTCCTTCCACCAGAACAGCTTTGCACTCCAGTTGGCAAGAAGCGCTCTTCTCCCATACTGGGTAGGAAAAAACTTCTCAGTCTGCCAGAATCAAGCCTGTGACCTTAGTAAGTCTCTCAATTTATTCAGTTGGTGAGCCAACAAGCCATTTAATGTGCACTGTTTTCAAGCAGGAACTACATTAAGGTTGAGTCTGCAAATTAGAAATGGTTGTTATAATAACTATTGCAGGGATCGTTCTGCTCCTCCCTCTGCTGTTTTATTTTCTCCCACAGGTTTCTTGTTCTGTACAACTGACTTTAATGGCTATAATTGCATTTCTGAGTCTGTGAATGATCCCAAACAATTGCAGTTTAACCTCAGTGCACAGAAAGTGACAAAAAGAACTTATGTTGACTCAGAGTTAGTGAAGCAAAGCAACAATGAATAACAGTACTGGCAGGTGGACCTGGAAAGAGTTGTTAATAGAACTTTGTTCATCCATGGATCTTGTACTCAAGGACATCACCTGACTTGCATGTAATTGCATGAAAAGGAGTTTATCTGGGAATTTTGGAGTTAGGAAGCCAATTTCATACATTCCTGGAAGAGCACAAAAAGGAGACAGAAATGTTGCTACAAGGACTGCTTCATACTTTTTTGAAAATGTAGGGGATTAATCTCTTCTCCCAAACTAGCAATTTGTCTGCAATTACTTCTGAACCAAGAAAAGTGAAAAATTTTTCATGTGGAGTTGTCAGCCTCACAGAAATATTCCACATTGAGCAGTTTTTCACATAGCAATTGTTAAAGGATTAAGGTCCAAGGACTACTCTCTACAATTTATCCCCATTTACTGGAGATCATGTATTTCTTTCAGCATGACAGTGAATTTCTTGGAAGAGCAGGGTGTTCCTTTATCAGGTTGCTGTGGTCAGTTTCCTGACAGTGGAATATATATGTTAGGACATAACATAAGTTTGAAGGCATAGCTAAAAAAGAAAATTGAATGAGTCTGCCATAAAGCTCTGCGAGCTTGGCTTGCAGCATGAGGGCAGGGAGCAAGAAGGATGGGAGCAGTCCTTGGTACTCCTGGAGACCGCCTATCTTTCCAGCAGTGTGGCATGGCTCTCCCTCCCCTGCCACAGCAGCTAGTTTGGCTTTCTAAAACTCACACGTAGCAAAACAGACAAAGGGCTGTGTTTTTCTGCTGTCCCAGCAATCTGCTGCCCTAATTACGTGCTTAATTTTCCCCATGCCTACAACTTGTCCTGGCTCATAACCATGTGATCAGCACTGTCCCTGAGGGTTTTTAGGTGATTAAAGCAGCTCTTGGTTCTTTGGACACAAGATGCAAGGTATAAAGCTTTAAGAAAGGCAAATAAATGGGCTAGAAAGTATTTTCTTTAAGCTTCAGAATTAAATCCCTGTTCTCACAAGAAGACGTGGACCAGAAAACTGTTATTACCACGAAGTCATGCATATGAGACAGAAGAATCAGGAACTGAATCTAAGACACACTGTTAGCTTTAGTGCTGTGGTAAAGGGATAACAACAAACCAAGAAGTAGCTGTCTAAGGTATTTGGAAGAAGCCATCAGTGAAACTCCAAGAGAAAAAAGGCAATGTCCATATCCAGGCATTATTCAAAACAAACAGGGACAAGCAGAATTTCTCATCCCATAGCTGTGAATTGGCTTTATGGGGGGATTTTTTTTGTCAGTGATAGCAGAAAACTATAGGGCAGCTGACTCGTTTAAAGATCATTCAAATGAGTTTTGTAACTGTGTAAAGGAAACAAAAAACCTGCATTCTGGATCTCTGAGGAAAATCACATCTGGCATTCTTCAAAATGTAGATTTCAGATGTTGGTTTAGACTTCCTTGCTTGAAACCCTAAAGAAATATCTTCCTAAATTTTGCAGTTAACGAGGTATACTGCTATAGTCACTGAATCATAGGATCATTTAGGTTGGATAAGATGCTCAAGATCACAGAATCCAACTGTTAAGCTAGCACTTCCAAGTGTCCACCACTAAACCATGTCCCATCTACAAGTCTTTTCCACACCTCCAGGGCCAGTGACTCTACCACTCCCCTGGGCAGCAGCCTCTTCCAATGACTGACAACCCTTTTGGTGAAGAAATTTTTCCTAACATCCAGTCTAAACCTCCCATGCTGCAACTGGAGGCCATTTCCTCTTGTCCTATCACTTGTTACCTGGGAGAAGAGACTGACCCTGACCTGGCTGCAAACTCCTTTCTGGTAGTTGTGGGGAGCAATAAGGTCTCCCCTCAGCCTCCTTTTCTCCAGGCTAAACAAACCCACTTCCCTCAGCCACTCCTCATAATATCCTTCTTCAGCTTTGTCCTTCTTTGGACACATAGTACGTAGAACATTTGTCTGAAACAAATAGGCAAGGTGCTTTTTGACTTGCAGTAAAATATTGGACACAAAAATGGTCTAGAAACTTTATTAATTTAAAGGTCCTGGCTCCCACTGGCTCAGAGGGTCCCAAATTCTTTAGACAGCTCTGCCTACATTTCCAGTTCTCACAGTTGGCCAGGATGTAAAGAGATGAACATGAAGACAAGAAGTCTTTGGGAGAAGAAAACTAGTGAATGAAGGGCCTTTGTAACACTGACAAAAAATCCTGGGAACAAAGTGTCCAGGTATATTGATGGAAGTGGGGAACTGAGCTAAAGGGCATCACACCCTTCTGCTGACAATAGGAATGGTGAAAAAGGCAGTGAAAGCTTAGGAGGAAAGAAAGAAACCGGTTATTTGACTGCACAAAGAATGCCCCAAAACATGGGACAGACCTCACTCCTGGGAGCTTGCAAAATGCCAAGCAAGAAATCACACTCACTGCAGCCACCAGTATCTTCTTACCCCAGTTTTTGTGTTAACATTTCTCCCCATTTCACTCTATCACTCTCTCTTCAGAGGATATTTTGGAGACACTTAATATTCCAGCATCAAATGCTGCATGAGCATTAAACAATAGGCAGATACAGCTCTGTGGTCTGTTTAGATGTGTAATCATCCATCCTTCCTCCTGCTGCTGTCACTGTGTAGGGAAATGGAGCAGTATTTGCTGTGGATCTCCCATATATGTGATTCCATAAATACATTGCAGAAATGTGCCTGTAACAAACACTTTATTCATGTCTGTGATATTTTCCATTTTCTGGAGATTTGGTATGGATTATAGCAAACAGCACTCATCTATGGATCTGCCAATATCAGCCATTGTCTTTTAACTCCACACATGCATGCTCAGTGGTGGCAAAGGCAATCACTTTTCTTCCTTTGGGCTGTCAGCAATCCAGCTCATTTATCATTTTTAAATGGACACCTGGGGCAAATTCTGCCCAAGCCAAACAAATCAATACAGTTAGTTACACTAAATGCATTCCAACAAGGATACTTGAAGGTGGAGAAGACAGAGCAAAGGATGGAGAGGGGAGGTATGGATGCTACAGGCTTGGCAAAGGCTGGGAAAATGGTGGCAAGTTTAACCTAGGACTTGGGAGTGAGAAAAGGATGGAGGATCAGCTATGGGGAACTATAAAAGGGGGGGAAAGGGCTGAGGAGGAAACTGAGGAAAAGTCAAAGAGGTAGGCTTGCAGGAAAAAAAGAAGATAAAGTAGTGGATCTAAGCCATGGTTTCCCAGGGTTGAAGCAGAGTAACCAATGAAACCAGTTACCAGGCCACAGCCACTGGGCAGGCCTGGCAGGGAATCTTGTTTCTAGTCCATCTGATCCAGGACTAGGGCTCTGGACTTCGAAGCAGCTGAGGGATTTTCTAGCCAATATCACTTATGCTGCTGTCATGGTTTTAGCATGGCAATAGATGTCACAGGAGAAGCAGCTCATGAAACGGCCCAGATTTTGGAAATGGTGCAGCATGAAAAGGAATCTTTTATGCTTATTTTTCTAGAAGTAGATGGTATAGGAGGTAGGGTTTGCTTTCTTTGCAACCATTACATTTTAATGACTGGCGGGGGTTAGTTGGAGCACTTGTGGAAGTGGGTGCCAATGTTTTATTTTTTATTTCAAAATGTTTATGTTTGGTGGTAGCAAAAAGAATATGCTTTTCTCTGGGGTAAGCAATCCAGCTAAGCTGTCACTTTAAATGGACACCCGAGTCAGATCCTGCTGCAGCAGAGCAGACCAGTACAGTCATTATGACAAATACATTGGCACAGGAGAAGAAAAAAATGCTACAGGAATGGAAGAGATAGAGAAAAAAATAATAAAGGAGTTTTATGCAACAGGCAGGGAATCAGGAGGGAAAGAAGGCTTTGTCTTCACATGCTGAAAGTAGCTGAACTGATCCACCAAGATCATCATTAAACCAGCTTTAATAATGTGTTGTCATCAAAGAGAGGAAATTACCTTCCCTCTCAGAACGAGTAGACTGTGGAAGAATACTTACAGATGCCTCACAAGGCTCCTTCCTTTATTCAAAAAACCAAGATATTACAATTCATAGAATCATAGAATCATAGAATGGCAAGGGTTGGAAGGGACCCCAAGGATCATAAAGCTCCAACCCCCCTGCCACAGGCAGGGCCACCAACCTCAGGCCTGGATCTACACAAGGTTGCCCAGGGCCCCATCCAACCTGGCCTTGAACACTTCCAGGGTTGGGGCATCCACCACCTCTCTGGGCAGCCTGTTCCAGGACCTCACCACTCTCTCTGTAAAAAACTTCCCCCTAATATTCAATCTAAACCTTCCCTCCTTCAGCTTTAATCCATTCCCCCTTGTCCTGCCATTATCTGCCCTTTTAAAAAGCTGATTCCCCTCCTGTTTGTATGCTCCCTTCAGGTACTGGAAGGCTGCAGTGAGGTCCCCCCGCAGCCTTGATGATCAGAATGATCATCAAGATCATTCTGAAAAAAATAATGAATGAAAGCAGTGCATCTAGGGGTTTTTTACATTATGTGAATCTGGATTCTAGAATAATAAGCAAATGGTGGCATAGTGGTTGAAGTGTCTCCCTGTGACTCCAGCGCTCGTGCCTCCAGCAATCCCACTCTGCAGGCAGCAGGATGATCCTTGGGTGGTAGCTGATCACACAGGTCAGGCAGGCGGTGGGGGTGGGATCGTGGTGACATTGCTTTTACGCAAGTTTCGGGGGCCAGACTCATTTCACTGGTGCCCAGCAACAGGCACAAACCCAAACACACAAGTCCCACCTGAGTATGAGGAAAGACTTCCTCACTCCAAGGGTGACAGAGACTGCCCGGAGAGGCTGTGGAGTCTCCATCTCTGGAGATATTCAAAACCTGCCTGGGTGCAATCAATCCTGTGCAACCCGTTCCAGGTGATCCTGCTGGACTGGATGATCTCCCAGGGCCCCTTCCAACCCGGGGCCGTTCTGTGACTCCGATTCTGCGTGCTCCCGCTCCGCTGACAGCAGCGTGGCTTTGGCAGGAGCTCCAGCAGAACTGCCGAGCAAACGGTGCCACTGCGTTTGAACGTGAATGCCAAGGCAGCTCTGAGGGCGGAGGGCTTTTACTTCCCGAGGGCTGCGAAAAGGCCCTCAGGAGAAAGCACTCCTTCCTTTTAGAAGAGGAGGGGATGTACGATCCTTTCACCCCTAAGCAGAGCCCTCTTTCTGCCTTGGCTCTGGGAGGGAAATGCGGGCTGTGCCGTAGAGACTGCCCGCAGCATCCCGCCGCGGCGGCCGCAGGCAGAGCCAGACCTGCGTTTCCAGCAAGCAGCTGATGGAGAAAGGAGGCTGGCAGGGCCGCGCTGCGGGAGTTTCTGCAGGCGGGTGGTTGGTCCCAGCGCGACCTGCCCCCTTCGCTAGAGCCTGTCCAACAGCCGCAGCGCATGAGCCGGGCCGACGGGAAAGGAGCGCACCCCGGGGACTCCCTTCCCGGGCCCTCCCCCGCCCCGGGGGCGCACAGCACCCCTCGCTAGGCACAGCCTCGCCCCCACCCTCTGCCTCTCCTCCGCATCGCTGGGCGCGGTAACGTGCCCGATGCGCAGAGCTCGTCTCTCCGCTTGAATCAGTTCATCCTGCAAGTCGGGTATGGGCTGCGGGGTTTGTTTTGGCTCGGGTTTTTTTTTGTTCTCTTGCTGTTTATTCGGGGGGTGTTTTTTATCGGTTTTTTAAAAAATAGACACGTAATCTGTTTGGAAATACAGGAGCGCAGAGCGAGCAACAACCGAGCGACTCCCCGCAAACCCGCTCCGGTGCTCGCAACCACCGCCTCCCCGCTCGGAGCCTGCACCCTCTCCCTCTTCTCCTCAGCCCCGAACGGAGCGGGGAAGCCGCGGCGTGCAGACGAAGGTCGGTAGGTTGGGACGCGGCGGGGAGCGGGCAGGGTGCGGGGCAAAGGACGGCGGAGGGCTGAGGGATCTCGGATCGGGGGCGAGCCGGGGCGGCTGGCGGGCTGAGGGGCGGCTGGCGGGCTGAGGGGCGGCTGGCGGGTTGAGGGGCGGCTGGCGGGCTGAGGGGCGGCTGGCGGGCTGAGGGGCGGCTCGCGGGCTGAGGGGCGGCTCGCGGGCTGAGGGGCGGCTGGCGGGCCGAGGGGCGGCTGGCGGGCTGAGGGGCGGTTTCCCGCCCACCGGCCTGAGGGAAAAGGGGTGGGCGCCTGCCGCCGCGGCCGCTGCTGGGGCGGTGCCCCCCCGCGTCGCTCCGCAGGTTGTTGGGGTGGGTTTTTTGGTTGGTTTTTTGTTTTTGTTGGTTGGTTGGTTTATTTTTTTCTTTTGTTTTGGGTTTTTTTTTCCGGGGGGATACTGTGCTTTCTCGCAGATGGTAGCCGTGGTGCGAGGCTCTCTCACCTGGGAAGATGGTGAGCTGAGGGAAAGCTCTGAGGTTCAGCCGCTGACTTTGGGTCCACGTGTTGGACCTTCTCCGAAGCCAGGCCCGTGAAACCTCCCCAGGGCTTTTCATTGTGGGCTTTAAAGTGCTGTGGGTGTTGGATTCTTGGCGTTTCCGTGGGGGTTTTGGGTTGGTTTTTTTTATTCCTGAAAAACACTCGTCTGCAGGCCTCTTCTAAAGTAACTTCCAGTGTGTTTGCAACTCTTTGGTTATAGTGTGAAGAAAGATTGAAGGTGCTCGATCATCCACCCTATGAACAGACAGGTTAGTACCTAAAATAAGTGGGTCTGATGTTTCAAGTAACTCGGGAAAAGGAATGTCAACACCTAAGATGCACAGATGTGTATTTAACCTAGTTAAACCCTAAATGTTGGTGGCATGAAGTTCAGTCCATTTTTCTTTGCAGGCAGGCATTCTTCTTGCTTGAAGTGAGGTGTGGAAAGTGATCCTTCCAGTGTACTTCTTTATGGCTCATTGCACTTAATTGGGTGTGGAAGATAGGTATTTATGCGGTTTCTTGCTTCAGGTTGATGTTATTTTAATAATAGAACGCAACTGCTTTTAAACTTAATTTTAAAAATACATATTTTTAAAATTTATTTGGCTCTTTGCCAGCAAATGCACAACATTTGCTAGCGTTGCTTATATGACAACTCTGATTAAACTGTAAAAAACCAGAAGTGGATGAAGTCCTCTCTAGTATCTCTGCAGATTTCAGTGAATGCATAAGCATGACTCTATTGCCTGGTATGTGTGTGAGAGGTAGGTGAGTGTAACTGGAGGTGAATACAGCCCTATGCTTCTGATTCAGTTATGTGCAATCTTGCAGCGTCTTGCACAGCTCAGATAGAGAAGATGTCAACTTTGTGATGACTTCAAGAGGGCATGGAGTGTAAGGTGTCCTTCTGACACAGCGGCTGTTGATTAAATCAGGATTTACAGATTCTTCTCTGATTAAGTTGTGCCGATTGCCGGTGGGACAAGATTGTATGAGGAATGTCGTAAGAGAGGCTCTCTTGCCTAATATGCTTCCTGTACAAAAAAGTTTTTTAAGAGAGATCATCTCCAATGAAGACAGATCCCTGTAGCAGGGAAGCACATGAGAAATTCGACAAATGAAGATTTTAATTTCCCCTTTACAAACAGATGCAGCAGAAAATATTTCAGCAGTCACACAGAATCACAGAATCATCAGGGTTGGAAGGGACCCCTAGAGATCCTCTAGTCCAGCCCCCATGCCAAGCAGGTGCACCTAGGGCATGTCACACAGGAATGCATCCAGGTGGGTTTTGAAAGTCTCCAGAGAGGAAGACTCCCCAACCTCTCTGGTCAGCCAGTTCCAGTGCTCCATCACTCTCACAATAAATTTTTCCTCATGTTCAGGTGGAACTTCCTATGTTCCAGTTTATATCCATTGCCCCTTGACCTATCACTTGGCACCAGTGAAAAGAGTCTGGCCCCATCTTCTTGACACCCACCCTTCAGGTATTTATAAGCATTGATAAGATCCACCCTCAGCCTTCTCTAGGCTGAACAGACCCAGGTCTCTCAGCCTTTCCTCATAACCGAGATGCTCCATTCCCTTAATCACGTTCATAGCCCTTCCTTGGACTGTCTCTAGTATTTTCCTGTATCTGTTGAATTGGGGAGCCCAGAACTGGACACAATACTCCAGATAACACCTCACCAGAGCAGAGTAGAGGGGCAGGAGAATGCTTTTCTTAATGCACTCCAGGGTACCATTTGCCTTGGCCACAAGGGCACATTGCTCCCTCATGGCCAGCTTCCTGTCCACCAGGACTCCAAGGTCCTTCTCCATGAAGCTGCTTCCTAACAGATCAGCCCCTAACCTGTACTACTGTATGGTGTTATTCCTGCCCAGGTGAAGGACTCTACACTTGCCCTTGTTGAATTTCATGAGGTTCCTCGCTGCCCAACTTTCCAGTCTATCCTGGCCTTGCTGAGTGGCAGCACAGCCTTTTGGTTTATCAACCAATCCTCCCAGTTTCATAGTCCTCGTGGGTGGTTTTAAGTGTTAATACTGTAATAGTGGTTATTGCTTTGCTCTTCAGTAATGCTTTAGTTTTTCAGAGAGTCATTTGCCCTGAATGTTTTGGTTTTTTTCTTTGATAATGACTTATTTTTCCCAGTTTTGAACATCAGTGCTTTGATTCAGGGATGACTGGTATATATTAGGTTGTAAGCAGATAGTTCTCTTCCAGTAACTTTAAGATTACAGATATCTCCATGTACACTTGAAAGCTAAAGAAAAAGGATTTTTTCCTTCCCTTTTAGACAAGTATTTTATCCAGATGGTTATTCATAAATGTATACTTAAAATCTGCTGTCTCTTATAAAAAATGAGTTGATCTGTGTAAATACGTCTAATTAGTATGCCCTGACATAATGCAGAGGTTACAGTAAGAATTCATCTTGGGTGTTAACATATTTTCTAATAGCAAAAATAAGATTTAATTCAGTCATGCACTGTATACAAGATGTTTGAACGCCTCAGGATAGGAGAGCAATGGACAGCAGGAAATAAGTCATCAGTGTGACTAGTAAAACTGTCTGATGATTAAGATAACAAAGCTGTTACCAAGCCAAGAAAAGGAAGTATTGGAAGAGTAGATTGGCAGTAAGCAAGGAGCCCAGATGGATTATAAAAGAGGGTTAAAAAGTGTTAAAAATTACATTCTGGAAGTGAGATGTGTCAGGCTGAAATGAAGAGTTTCCAAAAGCCAATCTGAGTTAGATTTCACAGCAGAAATCGGAAGACGAGGAAGGCAACAGCAGTGGGCAATGCTCAGAGCGAAGCTTGTCCCAGAACTAAACAAGTAACTTGCTTCTCTTTTGAATGTGAACATAGATGTTGGGCCACGGTCACACAGACTGAAGAACCCATGTTCCTTAGAAACTGAAGAAGCATTTGTTCTGCCTTCTCCCTCAGCCTTCTGGCTCTGGCTGGAGCTAAGGAGAAGATCGTGTGTTGCAGGTACAGCCGGGCTGACCCAGTGTGCTGTGGCCATGGACTCCGCACAGATTCGCATCAGCAGTTGCTGATGCCAACAACAGCAGGGTAGCCCTGAACAGCTGCTGGTCTAGTCCACCATCAGCATGGAAGAATTAGGAGATGGGACTCAGGAGAGATGGTGCCAGGCTAATTTGATATTTCTGTGCCAAAACAACTGTTTTCTGAGAATGATAAAGACAGGAAACTTGTCCGTTTTGCGTTCCTCTGAAACTTCTAAGCTTGCTGCTTCCCACCAGCCACTCCTTTCCTCCCCAGTCCCTGTGGAGCATAGGAATTTTTGATACCAAGATTGTCAGTACGTCAACATACTGAAAGGCCTTTTGGGGTGAAGAGCTGCCTGGCCAGGGAGATATAAAATTAAAGGATGAGGAGAAAATACAAGGAAACTAAACCACAGTTAAATTTCTCTAAAACCTTTCTAAAGGGTATGAACATATAAACAGCTTTATTTTCAGTATGCACTTTTCATGTTGCTTTTGTGTTTGCCTAATATAACTACACTTCATGTGTACTTAGATTTAGTGACTTTTCTTGGCAAGATTGGTGAGTTAAACTGTATATTTTAGAGCAGAGTGATAATAATAGGCTCTGCATGAATACACAGGCACACACATGCACACAAACATACTTCACAAACACAGGAGCAGTAAGAAAAAAGATGGTTGTTTTAATGTTCTTAAAACCTCCTTTGTTACTTCCTGAAGCAGCCTGTATGTATTGTAGACACGGACCGTACAGAAACACTTGACTGTACTCTGCAGCCTCCAGCATTGTGTCTACATGGCTGTGATTTGCGTCTTTGTTCTAGGTATACATGGGACTGTTGAGTGCACTAGCCTCAGCCTGTCCACTGCTCCTGTCTCCTGAGACAATGGGAGATGGTGAGCATGCATCTGCACGTTAGTCACTGTGGGAAATGAGCGGACTCATTTCAACCAAGGGTAAAATCGGTCATTCATGACAATAAAGACACATCCCTTCTAAGAATAAAAAGTTAGTGGTAGTTCTGGGGGAGAACACAGAATTTTCACATGGCATTGATCTAGTTGATGAAATGAGATTTTATGAGGAGTCTCCACCAATTCAGGGCTTCTGGCCTTAAGACAGAATCACTGAATCCTTTCCTATTCCTTCAGTGTTTCCCTTCTTCTTGTTTCAGGATGCTCACCAGAACACCGAGTGTTGTTGCCCAAGTATTCCTTTTTCTAAGCATAGTTCTTGTCATTGCTATCGCAGTGATTCAGATAAATCACCAACAGGTCCTCTCCCCGGGGCTGAAGGTAAGTCTTACAATACATAAGCAACAAGAACTATGCTTTGAACTTCTGCTTAATAATGTTCTTAAACTAATCTTTATGTGGTGATTCAAATGAGCTTGCAGCCATAAATTAATGTTGAATTACATCTTTGTCATGGGAAAACTGAAGCTGAGAGAAAGAGAGAATTGGTCGAGATCTTAGTGTCAGTGGCAAAGCAGGAAAAGCATTCCTTGATTCACTGTCTGTGATGTCTATCACCCACTAGCTTCTCCAAGACTGAAAGGCCAAATGAGGAGAAAGTGCTACTGCTTTTTTTTTTAATTTTTGGCAGAGGTTGGAAGTGATTTTAAAATAATTTTGAAGTGGGTAATACCAGGAGGTTAATTTCTGCCCCCAAGCACAACTAGGAAGTTCATGCTGAAATCTTTGTACACTGCTCCTGTGTATCAAAAGCATTTGGTCTCTTAAGTGTGCACTTCATGATTTAGCACATGCAGGGACTTGCTGGATATTAACAGAAGCGAAGTAGCTTCACAAGGAGGGGCAGAGCAAACCGGAAAAGACAAACTGAAATACTCTGGAATTCAGGCTTTGCCTTGTGCTGCAGATCCTTTAATGAGGGATGTACACAACGGAGGACAAAGCTGTAGACGTTAGCCTTCTAGAGAAGCTGTGCAGCCTGGCATTTTGAGCTCTCTGTTTTTTCCCATGCCAGCATATGCAAGCACACAAACCTTGTCAGATCCTCTTTGAAGTCCTTTCTGCCTTCGCCTCTGCCTATGTATTTAACTGTATAGTTCACATACTGATAGCGGTAGGCTAATGCCCCATTACACTTCACGGAGTTATAAACACCTTTGGCTTTGTCTGAATAATTTCTTGGCCTGTGAGTCAGAGGATGGGATAAAACTCTATTCTGATACCAGTTTTAGGTGTTTGTGTGGTGTGGCAGGGTGTGTGTGCCTGGGATCTTGCATGGGAACAGAGTGTCTCGCGTTTACTCTCTGTTGTGCCCCAAATCTCTGCTTTGCAGCAGCCATACCTCCTGCCAATGTCTGTGCCAGGCAAGACTGGACTGACATGTAGGCTGAAGCCACTGTCTGAAAGACAGTCTGCATATCACTTGTGTTTGTTGTTAATTCAGCTTCATATTCAGAACGATAAAATTGTCTACCTTAGTCTTGGAGCTAACATCAGACCCCACCTTGACCACCTGGAGCTGGTTTAGGTGAGGAGAGCTGCTTCCTGAATTACAGTGGCTTCATGGATGGTTCTGGAGGGAGGCTGGTGGTTCCTCTGCTAGATGCCTTAGCTTTGGATTAGTTTTTGTGTGCCAATGCAGAAAATCCCAGCTGATACGGAGGACTCTTATGTTTGATTCATGAGATGCTGAGTAGTCCTCAGTGAATGATTAACACTCACAGGAAGTACATCTTCAGGAACAGAGTACTTTGGTATGCCAGTGTGAAATCCTCCAGTACTTAGTTGATATGATGGAGCCTGGAAATGGCACTGTCCTGAAGGTGGTGGCTATTAAAATTAAATATGGCAATAACATGATGAAAACAGATTTCTTCTCCTCTATGGAACCAAAACAGCTGTTGAAGAATAACTAGAATTTGTGTTATCTGTGGCATCATAGCTCTTTCCCAGGATGCATGTTGAGAGCTTCCAGACACATTCCTTGGTGTCACAAGAGATAAATTACCTGATAAACCACCAATGTTTGAAAGTTTTGTTGCAAAATGAAATATTTTGGTTCCTTGGTGGAACCAAATCTGAAGATTGAGGCAGCGATTTGTGAAGTAAGGACCTGCCAGTGTGCATAACGCTGAGGCACTGAAAGAGCTCATGATACATTGGCATGCACCATGAAGTCAGGAGAGTGATGGAGAGAGCACAAACATCTTCTAGCTGTCACCATTTGTTTCTTGATCTAAAGTATTAATGTTTTCTTGATCTAACAATAATTACTGTTAATAATATTGTAACAATACTAATTATTGTTATTGTTAATTATTACAGTTATCTTGATCTAACAATAATTATTATTGTTTTCTTGATCTGATATATTATTGGTTTTCTTCCCAGTATGGAATAGTCCTTGATGCTGGATCCTCTCGGACGACAGTCTACGTCTATGAATGGCCAGCAGAAAAAGAAAATGACACAGGAGTTGTAAGCCAAACCTTAAAATGCAATGTGAAAGGTGACCTCAAATTCCTTGTTTCTTTCTAGCTTCCAGGAAGAGCTTATCTGGAAGCTTGGGCTGGTTTTTTTTTCTACTGTGTTCCCTTTTCAGCGCTGGGGAGCAAGAACTGTTGTGACAATGTCTAAGTACAGGACTAGGATGCAGCTAATAAAATTATAAAGTAAAATAGCAGAGCTGCTTCTGACAGGGTGTCACAGTTGCATCAAATATGCAGTTCTGGCCTTTGGCTCAGGAAGACTTGCAGTTGTGCAGTGCTAGGAGGTGTCCCACAACAAGTACCGCTTGCTACCTGCCTTATCTTTTGTCTGAGGTTTTGCATTGATTCCTCTCAGAGGGAGGATGCCAAACTAGTCTGACCTTTACTCACACTCCAGTATGGTTTAAGTATATGTTCTGATAGCGTGTTCTGGGTTCCATCCTAACAGCTTTGAATTTCTTAATCAACTTCAGTGACATCTGACTAAGCTTTCAAAGATACCAAAATTCTACACATTTCATGAAGACAGGTGGCCAGGCAGAGGAGAGAAATCCACATTATTAAACAGTAGTTGGTCCATAAGGGATTTCTGCAGGAAGCCAAACATAAATTCTGCTACACTGAGTTAAATGAATTTTGGATTACCCTTTAAGATACTGACTTCAGTGGTACTGCTTTGTTTTGTGTACTGGTTTGGGTTTGAAAGTTAGGTAAGAGGAGAAGTCAGGAAGTCTCAGTGCACATCTTTTGATACCTGATAGTAACTGTGGTGTTCAAGGAGAATTTTCCCTTCTCTCTCAATCAAGATCATGCAAAATCCTGCATCGCTGTGTGTGTTTGGAAATAGATGCTGGAGATGTAGCCACAGAGGTCCCACTAGGAGATGAACAGGAGGCAGTGGTTTCTTAGCAGTGCTAACATGCTGTTGTCAGCATTAAATTTATGTGTGGACATTCTCAGCAATTTTAGAACAGGGAAGGTAAAGCAAGTGTACTATGCACAGAAGCAATGCACTGGGGTGTGCCTGGGGGTGTGTCCTTGCGGGCTGCAGGAACAGCAGCCAGCCTGTGGGCACTCTGCTGGCTTGTGTCCTGACACATGATGCTCTGCTGAATTATGTCTTGACCCATTAGGACTGTTGCCTTTAGGAATCCTGATGTGGGAAAAATGCACAGAGACACCATGTTATTCTTCTCAAAAAATGACAGAGGAGTGCTTCCTGACTTTGTTTTAATTGGTTTAGATTTTGTTTTACATCCAGGGAATACAAAAAAATTGCAAAACAGAGGAGTCCAAATTTCTGTGAATTGTTCAGGTCCAGAGTGGCCTTAACCATGGTCAGCCAAAGCACTCCTCATCCTCCAGTGTACAGAACCGCCTGGGTTCACTCCTCCAGTCTTGAATAACTGCTCTGGAGGACACAGAGGACTCATGGGAGAGGTCCCTAGTTAAGTTGTGGGGGCAGTAGTGAACATGTCAGTGTTTCTTTAGTGATCCTCTAACCAAAGCATTAAGCACTTCAGTTATTCAAATAGTTATGCCATATACAGCATGGTGTCACAGTTTCTGTTGTTTGAAGACTTTGGAAATCTGGAAGGTTGCGAAGTGCTTTGTAGCTCACATGCCAGCCTAGACTTGGACCCATATGACTTCAAGAGCCATTTGTGTGCATCTTGAAATTTACCCAGGGTTTCCTTGCAAAAGCTTCTTTATTTTACTTGCAGTTGAGAGCTGTGAGCTGTAGAGGTGCCATGGTGTCCATGACAGTTGTGGCAAACCAGATCAGGAAATCTTTGTCTTAAGGTTGTGGAAAGAGGGGTTTTTCTACACTTCAGCAGATCAGAGAAATTTTACAACCATTGGACGTGCAGTTTTCTACAGCATCTGCCTGTTTTTCTCATGAATATTGCAGTGCTGTCATTGTGTTGTTACATGGCTATACTGTGCATCTTACCCTAGGTATAGTGTATGCATATACACAGAAATACAGGTATTTTCTCTGTCTCACATAGCTGAGAGAGTCACTATTATTCCTTAAGCGCTTCTAGTCTTCAGCCATCCTGTCCCTGCTTGGAGAGGGAAGGGTGAAATCTCTTTCTTTTAACACCTGTTTCATAATTGAACTAATTTGTAGTTGGCAAAGCAGAATGAAATCAATCTACTTGTTCTCTTTCTAGGCCCTGGTATATCCAGCTATGAGAGTAACCCTGGAGCTCTTGCCAAACCCTTTGATGACTGTCTGAATAAAGTCAAGGAGAGAATACCAGCCCATCTGCATAAAAACACTTCTGTTTATCTGGGGGCTACAGCTGGCATGAGGCTACTGAGGTATGGCAGAAACTTGAACTCCCCTGTATGTGCACTAGCATAGCAGCCTGGGAAAACAATGTGAAAGACGTACTGGGCACATTTTTATCCGTTGGAAGTTGGCCATCTCAAAAGGAAATGGAGCCCTGCCAATTTAATGTAATTAGCATTTTTAATAGGGAGAGTGTGGCTCTATAAAAATCCTCTCTTGTGCCATATTGAAAAGAAGTGCTTGCTTTATTCTGGTGAAGGCAACCATTTCTTCCATTTCTGTCTTAAAATTTACTGATAGGTAACAGATAACATGTGTGTGTATCTGTGAGCAGCAAAAGCAAGTTAAAGCTAGACAGTGCAGAGTTTTCTGAGTGTGAATGCAGAGTAATGTGGCTTTTGGGGGTCTGTCTGTGGCTTTAGCCCTGGCTCAAAGTAGCTTTTTATGTTTGTTCTGTGGCTAAACAGAGTAGGAAGAAAGGCAGTTTGAGCCAGCAGCTGCCATATACTTTTCTTTTTAGTGAACTGAGTGCTTATATATATATGAGACAAAACACCCATGAGCTTGTGTGATAGAGTGAAGTTTGCAGGTGGTGGTGGAGATGCTGAAACGATGCCAGGTACTTACTTGGCTGTTCTCTTTCATTAGCTTCCTCTTCAGGAAAACAATGTCTACTTTTTATTAGGTGATGGTAGGATTTTCCTTGAATTGCTAGTCAGTGAACAGTAAGCATGAAATTGCCTTTCCAGATGCTCAGTGTCTCATGTTTTGTGAATTGCTTAGGTTGCAAAACGAAACGGCAGCAAACGAAGTCCTTGCAAGCATTCAAAACTACTTCAGAGCACAACCTTTTGAATTTAGGGGTGCACAAATCATATCTGGGCCAGAGGAAGGGGTGTATGGATGGATAACAGCCAACTATTTAATGGGAAATTTCTTAGAGGTGTGTGGAAAAAACCTGCATGCTTTTCTTTCCATTGTTTCTTTCCTGTAGATGAGAAGTTTGAGATGACATGCCTGTTAAAACATTATACACTATACTATATACATTATAACATTTTGCACTTAAATATGTAACAGGGTTATTTGTGGCTGTAGCAGAACAAAGCAAACATAAAGAGTAGGGTGTTACAGGAACGTGATATGGGAAAGGTAAAATTGTTGACTCACAAAACGGGGCTCTTCCCTAAATGACAAACAGATACCTCACCTAGAGACAAAAGTTGCGTTGCTCTTAAGTGCCTGGCATGTTAAGTGTGACAGGTGTTGGCTGTCTTGACAATGATGTGAGTTAAAGATGATTTATTGTGATTTTCTGTGGCTTCCTCAGGTGGTTTGCTGTCCCTGCAGCTCTACTGGTGAAGGATCTGCACAGCTTAGGGCTCTCCAAACTGTTTAGCAGTGTTGGCTCGCTTGCCTTAAGCAGGCAAGACTGCCTGAAGCAGTGAGTGTGGTTAAGTTGATATGGCCAGATAGATAGGCCTCAGCAGAGCCAAAACCCATTCTTACACAGTTCATTCCAGTACTGCTGAAAAGCTGTGGGCTGTGAGCAGTGGGATGTGATACCAAATGTCCTGTCTTGTGCAGACAAAGCGACACCAATATAAAGATACTTGCACTGTCCTTGAAGTCAGAATAGTGTCAGGCAGGAGCCCTATAGCAGAGGAGTCGTCAAACATGTTATAAGACCCCTTTTTACATATAGATATTCAGTATAATTTTGTTACCAGTAAAAGCTTTATTGCCACTGTGGTTTCAGTGAAGGAAAAATGCAGATTAGGGGTCCTTGATCTTTTGACTTAGCTGAGATATCATTTGACTTTACTGTGTTTTTTCATTTATTTTTACTCTCTTTTTCTGTGTGATCTCTTAGTATTCTGTTCCTTTAATAATTCTTCTGGCCTTGAAACAAGATAATTTTCATAATATTTCCATCCAGATGTGTACAAGATCTCCTGGGTACCTGCACTTTTAATTCCCTGCATGCTAGTAGAGATACTGATCTGGCTAGACCTCTGCTTTGGTAATTGTGCTGTCCTCTGAATTGAAAGCTATGCTGTGTTCCTTTTTCACTCTGTGAAAAGTACATCCCTGTTACATAAAAAAGCAACTGCATGCTTTTTCCCTGAGAGATGAGATATTTTTTTGAAAGGGGGGAATCTCAAAAACTTAAGAATAGGAAAACTTGAAGGAAGAACAAGCAGGTGAAAATTCTAATTAGCCTTGGTTTTATTTTTACCTGTAGAGAAACCTCTGGAGGACGTGGGTCCATCCTTACAGAAAACAAACTGTGGGTGCACTGGATCTTGGAGGAGCTTCCACTCAAATTTCCTTTATCCCAGAGGACTCTCAGGACAATTTCAATAGCACCTTGCAAGTGAAGTTGTATGGTTACAACTACAATGTCTACACTCACAGCTTCCAGTGCTATGGAAGAGACGAAGCTGAGAAAAGGCTTTTAGCATTGCTGCTCCAGGTCTGTTGAAGACCCTTTACTATGCTGGTCTTGCAGGTGCTCAGTAATGTCTGAGCAGGTTCTTAGGCTTGTGTTCACTTCCCTTTGATAGAGTTTGGAGCCCCCAATAAGACCTCTGTTGTGCTTACTGTGGAGGCACTTAGGTGTCATACAAAAATCTTTGTATTTGTTCAAAATTGTTGAGAGTTTTGTACTGTTTGACTAAAGGCCTGACTGGTCCTGTAAGTGATTTGCTGATCTTATCTATGATTTTTTTTTTTGGAGGAGTTTTCTGTGAATAACCATGGTCAACAACGTTATACTGATCAGCCATGGCAGAGTAAAGAGCAAAAATACATGCATGTGTGATTCAAAAAGATTCCTCTAGTTTATGCCAAATTAACTCATTCTTGCTTTTGAGTAGTCTTTATTGGGTTTTTTTTTGTTTGTTTCTTTTTTTTCCTCTTTTCTCTTGGTTGTTTTGTGTGGTGGGTTTTTTTTTCTTTCCAGAACTCCAACACCAGTTCCTATGTGGATAATCCATGTTACCCTCAGAATTACACGACTTCATTAACGATGAAGTCCTTCTCTGGCAGCCTCTGTACACGGTCTCTGAGACCAGCAAGTTACTACCCAAACCAGTTTGTGAACTTCCGTGGAACAGGAGACCCAGGCCTGTGCCAAGAGATGGTTTCTTTATTGTTTAACTTCACTGCTTGCAGAGACAGAGAAGACTGTTCATTCAATGGCATCCATCAGCCAAAAGTTACAGGAAATTTTGTGGTAGGTTGGCAAACATAACATTTCTTTTTGAGCTGGCTTTCTTTTGATTTCTGTGGTTCTGGAAGTAACACACCCATTGCATACTCCTTTTCCATAGGCTTTCTCAGGATTCTACTATACAATGAACGCTTTGAATTTATCTGGGCCCTTCTCCCTAGCTGACTTCAATTCAAGTATGTGGTTTTTCTGTTCACAGAGCTGGGCACAGGTAAGTGGGTTGTTTGTTTTGTTTGTTGTTTTTTTTTTAACCTTTTGTGTCTGTAAAAGGGAGATTTAAAAAGAACAGGACTGGACAGATACTCAGAACTTTTCAGAAGGTCTGTATCAAGCTCAGCATTTGTTCTCCCACTGTGCTTCAAACCCTGTAGTGCTTCTAATGGGCTTAAAACTTGGACTATGTTGGGAAATCTCATTCCCTGTGATTCTAAGCTAAGTCTCTGGGCTATATATGGCAAAGCAGTGGGTGTGTTTCTTCTTTTTATTGTTGGGGCATCTCAGCTGCACACTTCAGTCACACACTTTATCAGTGTACAGTCAAAGCACTTAGTCCTTGTCAGTTGTATCCTGCATTACCTATGATTCCACAGTAACACAGAGCAGATGCAGCATAGCTGGAGTTGATGAGGTGGAATTAGCAGTGCTGCCTGAAGAATTTGTACTGGTGGAAGGCATATTGGTTTAGGTGTTTCTTTTTCCCCTTCATTACTGTCCCCAGAGTTCATCTGAGGAGGATATAGTCTCATTTTTTTTTGCTCTCACTTGCTCTAAGAAAAGCAAGTAAAGCAAATTGTCCCCAACTGACAATCTGTGACCTTTCCTGTACAGCTTTCAGCCAGCAGTTCTTCATTTACAGCTTGCTCGATCTGTCTGCGTGTATAGGCTGTGATACAGGCTGCGATACTCGGGTCCTGATCTTGTAACCACTGGGGCTCACAACAGCGCTTCCAGATCAGACTGGGAGATTAAAGAGCCTTGCTTGGGTCTGAATTCTGGCTGATTTTCATGATCCAAACAAGCACCCCAGGTCATAATTGACATCCAAAGAGCAGTCTTGTGATATCACATGTTCTGTGTAACTTGCAGGCATCTTTATTTAATGAAGGTTTAACGCTGTGTTTTACTAATTTTGCAATATTCCTTATATCCTGTTCTGATCTGAGCTCCACTGGTGTGAAGCTAGAGTAAATTCACAGGAGGACACCTCAGCTGTCTGCCTGTTTGCACTCATTCTGTTGCTAGCTTTTCCTACTGGAACTTACCATCACCACTTGATAACCGACTGCCACATGCAAGATTCACTCTGTCTGTGATCCTCTTAAAGAGATTGGTGGCTGTGGTTTACTACCACAGTTTTAATGATCCTGTAAAGACAACATGGAAGATTTAGGAACTGTAACTTCCTCACCTTTTATGTTCTGTTTTATGTTTCTCTCTTTTAACCACATAAACTACATCCCTGTCAGGGTCTTTCTTTTTCCTAAATTTCCATATCTAGCTGTCAACAACTTTAGTTGTTTCTGAAAAATGCTGATAAATTCTAACTGGAAATCAAAGTGTTCTCTAGTTATTAAAAAAAATGCAGCATTTGTTTTTTGTACTTTACATGTTTTTAAACTTTAGTTTTTGCTTTCAGCTCCAGTTCATGCTGCCTAAATTTGAAGAAATATATGCTAGATCCTACTGTTTTTCAGCCAATTTCATTTATTACTTGCTTGTTCATGGTTACAACTTTGATGCAGAAACTTGGCCACAGATACATTTTCAAAAGGAGGTGAGTAGTAATCATTTTCTCTTACTGTTACTTTAATCCACGTAGTTGAGAAGGAGACACAAGATGCAGCAGCCTACAAAAAATGTAGTAGTTGTTAAGAGCCTTTGTAAATGATAGTCAAATGTTTGCCATAGGACAAAGCCACTTTCAAGCCTTGGTAGCAATTTCAGCCTGGTTCCAGGGGTTACAGCATTACTTGGAGATGCTTACTAGATTCTTTCAAAGAGCATTAAAAAAGGATCAAATAATTGTGTTTTAAACCTTGCCCCAGTTTGTTGAAGTAGGGGCTTGCTCTAGGCAGTGATCCACCTGAAACATGTCGCCAGTCAGGGTTGGTTTGAGCTAATCCTGCCAAGCTGGACAGAACTCCGGTTTTGCTCTTTGCTGGCAGAGCTGGTTTGTAATCAGTGAGTGGTGATGGAGCAATGAGGGCAGTTTTCATCCTCAGCTGGCACATTTATCTGTACCAAAACCTGTTTCTCTGCAATAAGACTGTGTATTGATGGGGTATGGGCTTTCAGTTGGCAGAGAGAGGTGGCTTACAACGTTTGTGTTGATAGCTGCAATACTCTCTTCTCTCAACAGAATTTTTCTCCTAAAAAAAAACCCCAGAGTACATGGAACAAACTTGTATATATCCATTCTAAAACTACTGCTAAGAAATCTCTGCTTTCAAATCAGATGTTGTGGCCACTGACTGAGCTTGTCTGTTATATCAGGTGTGGTACCTGTAGTGCTCTGTGTCTCCATCCTTTCCTCTCAGGAACTGTACAGAGCCTTACCCTAAAACTTGTCCCAGACTGTCTTGCAATCTCTGTACAGTTTGGACATGCTTCAGGACTTGCATCCAAAACCAACAGGAGGATAGGTTGTAGATCTTCATGGATTATTCTTAAATGCAGGATATGCTGGCAAGCTGTGAATGAGAAATCATAAGCAATGTTTTCTGAACAGCCACATCTATTACTAGTGCACTAAGGAGTCAAGTATGATTTTCTTCCCTTATTTTGTCATCTGGTGGATAAGCGTTAGCAGCTCTGGAGCAGCAGTTTGGTGGGACTCTTTGTGGGGATTTTTTTGTTTGCTTGAACTGAAATAACATCCAAGGATTTGGCTTATCTGAGGAGGTAATTATAGGAATTAGCACTGTATTGTTGATTAAAAAAAAAATTTTTTTTAGTGGATTTCTTGCACAGAAAATCCCATGAGTGGCTGTCTGCTATGTGTGCTAGTACCCACCCAGTACATTTGTCTCACCTCTTTAGCCCAGTGACCTATTCTATTATCATCTTATGGAACTACAAAAAAAACCCCTAAAGAGTAATTTAAAATAATTGTATATCTTCTGTGTATACTGCATTAATGTTTTCTTGTTACTAACTCAAAGGGCAGTTGCCAGCATCAGCAGTTGAGCTTTTGGAACCTCTTTTCTTTGACTGAAAAGCCCATGTGAGTAGGACTCTCCTGTCTTTGTTTCAGGTTGGTAACAGCAGTATAGCATGGTCACTGGGTTACATGTTAAGCCTCACGACCATGATTCCAGCAGAAGGCAAGATGATCCAGTTACCTCTGAAACCTTCTTTGTTTGCTGGGCTCCTCGTCTTCCTCACAGCTATGGCGTTGTTGTGTCTCCTCTTCCTTGTTTACTTGGGTATTGTATCGTGTAATCGAAAGAACATCAATTGTGTTGAACATGTATTTATTCCAGAATGAATTAACTTCACTGAAGACAAGCCAGAAAATGTACAGTGCTATTTAAGGGGGACTTTCTTTTTGAAAAATGGAGAGCAAAGTAAAGGCAGGAAAAAAAGACTTCAGGACCAGAAGCATAAATAGAGGAGAGTTACAAAGGAATCTGTGATACAGTGAATTGGAGTGTTTTTGAAATATTTTGCAAGTGTTCCTGTAAATCTAGTTTGTCCAGTGAGCAGCAGATGTGTCACTTTGCTGGATAAGGGGTTACTAGCCTTCTCCTGCCAAGTATGTGTTACTTTTTGCTGGATAAGGGGTTACTAGCCTTCTCCTGCCAGATATGTGTTACTTTTTGCTGGATAAGGGGTTACTAGCCTTCTCCTGCCAGGTATGTGTTATTTTTTGTTCATTAACTCTGGGTTAACACAGAGACTTGAGTGGTGATGGATTTGATCACAGCAGCAGTTTGTTCAAGATAAAATCAAACAAGTCAGTAGGAATTGTGGGAGGTGGTAGCGTGGTAGCTCTTCTTGTGTGCTGACACTAAAAGCCCTCAAATTACCTATTTTGAGGTAATGGGTAATGGCAAGAACTGAAGGGAACAGCTGGGGTGGAATTGTTTTTATTGCTGTTCCAAACTGATCGATCCCCACCACATAAAGGTGTAATAAACTGCCAACACCTCTCAGGAGTTTCTTAAAACTGAGCCTGTATCTGTCGGTACCATGGAGACCTCAGAATGCCTGTCTGCTGTGATACATAAGATTTGCTTTGAAGGTGGACCAAAATGTTTTCACACTCTAGTAACTAAATTTAACCTAAACTGAAATGTCTCATGGTTACCTTCAGAAGCCACTAGAGTTGTCAGAGTCCTTTTCTCTGACAGAAATACTTTTTGGAGGTTGTCACAATGAGACACTGACCTGTACTCCCTACGTTTTGTGGATCTCAGACAGTCATGGTCAGTACTGACTTGTCCTGTACACACTAGTTCAGCTGTCTGGATAGAGTCTCAGACCTGGGATCTTAGGAAGCATTAACACATTAAGCCCTTCATTCAAGGCCAAGAGTTAGAGGGCCAGCAGGACACCTGGTCTGTAGCAGGTTCAGGAACACATTGCCAGAGCTGCAGTCAGAGCTGTAGGGCCTTGTTCAGCTGTTCCACTATGCTGGCCTCACTGTTCCTTCAGCAGCACTGGGATCTACCTAGTTGATGCTTCTGTCAAACGCTTTGACTGCAGCGCTTTCTTGGAAGTGCTGCTGCTTTCCTGCTTCAATGAGCTGACTTCTTTGAAAGCCCAAGCTTTCTTCATCAAACCTCTCATCCCCTTAAATCGTAAGACCACAATTTTACCCACTGCTCAGAGTTCTTCATGACCAGTGCCGCTCTTACCTGCATGTCGTGTGTAGCTCTGGCCATCTTCCACTGGCTTCTGAAATAATTCCCTGCCACACCATTTGCCACTTCTTCCTGTTGTACACTGTTTCTTTTAATTGCTCTTAACATTGCCCTACCATGATCTGTGAAGCTGCAAGAGAAACAGGTCTGAAGCTCCTTAGAGTTAGCAGAAAGAAAAGAGCATCTCTGCTTCACTTCCCTCCTCCCCTTCCCTCCTCCCCTTCCACCCCTTGCTCAGGCATGGAACCCAGTATTTCCTCAGATGTCCTACAGGCAGCTGCTGCCAATCACTTAAATGCCCTCCTCACTTTCCATCTTCTCAGGACTGCTTCCCCCTGGGTGTAGTTTCCCCTGCTGGCATCTTTCCCCCCTGAAGCACTGGTTACTCCTCTCAGTGTAAGCTAAAGCTAAAAAGGAGACCACCATATTCAGCATCTGCTGCTAACGAGCTAAAGTGCGTGAGGCTCTGCCAGCAGTGGTTCCACAGGGGTGGGTTGCACACAGGACATCTCCTTCTTGATGCATGCACTCAGTAGACAAATTTAACACTGGGTTTGTAAATTCCAATGGCACGTAATGTGTTTCCTATCCCAACTTCATCTATGCCCCATTCTGACTAGTTTCTGAGATGGAAGAATGGTCAGTGTTTGTCTCCATGTTTGGGTTGGGGCTTTGGGTTTGTTTGGGTTGGGGTTGTTTTAGTTTTTCGGGCTGATAGATGATTTGATAGGAACTAAATATCTCTCTTAATAGAAAAAAGAAAAAAAAAAGTTGCTCCAAGAGGATCAGCAGGGAGGGCTTTACCCTTGTCTGTTGGTGTAACATGTCCTGTCAGTCTTTCTAGAGTACTTAAGGCAGAAGGTATTGCAAGATGATGAAGTGCTCTGTGGCACCCAAGTTACGTCTGGTTAAAGCATAAAATGTATCTCAGAATGCATGGACATTACAAAGGTTGGCATGAGATAAAAGCCTTATTTTGTGTGATTGAGCTGAAGCTGCAGTTAAGGGTAAAAACAGACAGCTGACAGCGTCAAAATGTTTTCTTCAGCTGCCAACTTTGTTCTGCTGAAAGTGAAAATCTGGGATATTTACTTGCCCGACAGCTCCTTTGCTTTGTGAGTGGCAGGGCCCTTTGGACACGTGGTTTTGCACAAATGGAACATGCTTGGAAGTCACTCTTGAAGTTGGCAGTGAAGTAAATTTGTTCAGAAGTGATTTGAACTTCCAGATGTACTTAGATGGAGCCAGCATCTGATCAAATACCTTCCCTCCATACATCACGTGCTGTTCTCCTTTTTCAGTAGCTTCCTCTTCTCCCTATGTATATAATCTCCCTCCTGTATCACCAGGAGATACACCTGCCTGTCAGTCTCCCGGCAGTTTCTGCTGGGAAAGCCGAAACTCTTCAACTTCAGCCAGGCAGCTGCACCACCCTCTCTTACAGCTTCTTCCAGGCCAGCAACATGGCTGCAGTGGAGTGTTACAGTAACAATACCCTGTGGCTCTGACAGGCTGCCAGCTTGCCTGCCCTTGGGTTGTGATGTCTTCTGGAGGAGAGTTGATGGGAACTGCTTTGGTAAACACAGCTAAATCCTCCCCCAAGTCTTAGTCAGAACTGGATCGATGGGTGTAATGTTGTCCTGTCACCTAGAACTGGAGGGATCTCTGGGAGAGCCAGTGAAGTGAACAGCATCTGGGAATCTGTACAAAATAGAGCTTATTGATCTTTTATACTCTTTAGTGCCTGCCTAGGACAATTAATAAAATTAAGCTGTGAAAAGGTAAGTCTATTCTTTGGTTTAATTTTTTCCCCAAATACCATTATTTTCATCCTGGAAGACAGGTTCTTCTAATCAGAGGGACAGGAAATCCCTGAAATGCTTTTCTGGGGGATGGGAATTTGAACTCTATGGAGCTGATCACATGAGGTTCTAGAGCACACAATGCTTGTTATTTCCAGAATCCATGTTCTCAGCAAGGAATCCCTGGTGGTTTAACCACTCTTCTGATTTATTTTTATATATATACACACACACAGAAACGTGTATAAACAACTTTAATTTCCTTTTAGCCAACCCTCTCTAATACATCATAGAATATGTTAGGTTGGAGGGGACCTTTAAAGTCCATCTAGTCCACCCCTGCAGTAAGCAGGGACATCTTCACTAGATCAGGTTGCTCAGAGCCCCATCAAGCCTGACCTTGAATGTCTCCAGGGATGGGGCCTCCGCCACCTCTCTGGGCAACCTGTTCCGGTGATCTACCACCCTCCTAGTGAGGAATCTTCTTCTGATACCCAGCCTAGATCTCCCCTTTTCTACTTTAAAACCATTGCCCCTCGTCCTACTGCTACACGCACTCGTGAACGGTCCTTCCCCAGCTTTCTTACAGGCACCTTTCAGCACTGGAAGGCCGCTACACCTTACACTGCTCAGCATTGTTAGCATTTCACTGGAGGACGTGGATGCTTTTTAGGGCTTATATCAGGTTCCCCACCGTAACGTCAATCTGAAAGGTTACATGCCAAAGAGAGGCAGCCATGCCCAGCCCCAGGAGACAGGATCACCTAACACGACAAAACCTCATCTCTGGAGCAGCAGTGCAAAATTGCTCCACCAGAAGAAGGAGATGAGAAATGAGATGCATATGGATGTTTCTGAAGGGAAGGGACATAATTTTCATAAAGCAATACACCAACTTGGCAGGGGGAAGCAGCACCTTGCGCTGCGTGGCGTAACTTGGCCTGTGTAAGTTACACCTCGGAGAGACGGAATCAGAACTCACCAGCCTTGCTGACTATGAAGCAGGTATCCTTTATTGCAGTGCTGGGCACACAGGGGATTGCTCCTCCAAATGTGTGCGCCCATTAAAGCCAAATTTCTCATATTGATACAGATTAACTATACATATTCATTAACATTTCTAAGAAAAGGCAGTGTTATGCAAATTATTTCCATGAAGTAATTTACATTAACCCCTCCCAGATAGAGCATGCTCAGTGACACTCAGGGGGTCTTCTGGTGGTCTTCAGGGATGAAGGCTGGTCATCTTCCTCTCTCTCAGCACATGCTCTTTACGGTTTTCTCCATAGTTACCAAAACACACTCCTGAGTTCAAAACACTTTCCTACACAAACTAGTTAGGAATGCCTTTTAACTGAAAACAAGATATACTCTGTCTCTTAATTGGTCTCATTATTTATGACTCCCCTGTCTTCACTAGCTTCAAGGCTAAGCTAAGTTTTGTAGCCGCTTTCACAAAACAGCTCACACAGTTACAACACAGCCATATTCTACTAAAATCCAAACCAAATATATTCTTAAAATACACAAAGTTATACTGTCTCAAGCTGCATCAATCTATTCAGCATATTATATTTCACTGAATCATAAGGTAGGAGGGCAGGAAAGTAAACAATGCTGAGTACGATAATCGTAGCCCAATTTGGGGAGGCTGTGTTTGATTTTTAAATTACAATTTCAGAAACAATGTATGTTCACTTGATTGGCACTGAAGACTGTATCACAAGTGCTCACCTATACTTATTTATGAGTGCTGTGTAGAAAGAGGAAGGCAGGATGTTGCTACTCGCTCAGCATCACTTTGGCAGGCCTAATCTATGTTTGTAAAGGTGTATTGAGGGCAGGAAATGTTTTTAAGCTTTAAGTCCTGAATTGTTCTCACTGTCTGACTTAGACACAGCTGAAGTTTGGTGGTGCCCCTTCCACTGATTTACTATCCTAACAGATGCAGAAATGCATGCATGCAACAGTTAGGTAAAACAGATGCAGCCCTCACATACTCACAGAGTCACCAATGCAGCGACTAGTTATTTGAGCATCTCTGGCATAAAACATGCAAAGACCCTTTAAAAAGACCAAGATTTTAAGTAACCCCCCTTCCTTCTTTGTACATCATACTGCTGAGTGGTATTAGTATGAAGGTGACAAAAAATACTCAGTGCAAAATGGAAGAATCCAAAAGCCACCATCTACCAGTGCCTTGACCTTCAACATGTTTAAAACTAGCTGGCTTAACATACATATCAATGAAGCATATGTATCATGAAGCACACTGAAACAAGATTGCCGTGATGGTATTCTGGATGGGACTTTCAAAAGTGCCTGGTGGAGTTAAGAGCTCATTAGCATTTTAATGGTCCATTCCCTGGGCACTCGGATAAAATATGTACACCTTTTAAAGGGGCTTCAGTGCGTTTCTCAGTCTCTTCTAGAACTGATCCTCCCCCTCTACTCTGCCCTGGTCAGGCCCCACCTGGAGTACTGTATACAGTTCTGGGCTCCTCAGTATAAAAAAGAGAGTCTATCAGGGGGCTACAAAGATGATTAAAGGCCTGGAGCATCTGCCCTATGAGGAAAAGCTGAGTGAACTGGGGCTGTTCAGTCTTGAGAAAGGAAGACTAAGAGGGGATCTGATTAATGTTTACAAATATCTCAAGTGTGGGACACAGGGACAAATGGCCAGCCCCTTTTCAGTGGTCTGTGGGGACAGGACAAGGGGCAATGGCTGCAAGTTGGAGCACAGGAAGTTCCGCACCAATATACAGAAGACGTTTTTCACAGTGAGGGTGATGGAGCTGCCCAGGGAGGTGGTGGAGTCTCCTTCCCTGGAGATATTCAAGACCCACCTGGACGCCTGTCTGTGCAGTATGAGCTGGGGAGCTGCTTTGGCAGGGGGGTTGGACCCCATGATCTCTCGAGGTCCCTTCCAACCCCTACAGCTCTGTGATTCTCTGAATTATAAAAGCCAAACTGTACAAACAGGCAAACACCTCTTCAGACAGCTAAGCTGGGACGCCTCATTCTGTCGGTGCTGAAGCGCCGTTCCCACGGCAGCTGGCACCGAGTAGAAGAGGAGCAGTTGGGCCCTCGTCTCTGGAGGGCAGAGGCAACACATTTCAGGAAGAGAACACAGAGGTTCTCCCGCCACGCCTTGTGCCACAGGCGGTAGCGACTCGCCCTTCGCGGCACAGCCCCAGCACCTGACTTCCGCGCAGTGTGCCTCCCGCGCCTGTCCCGCCGTGTGCGCCGCGTCAGCTACGGGCTCCTCCCGTTCCTTTTTAAACCAGCCGGTCGCCATCAGGCGGCACCATTCCCGGGCAGAACGGTGGCGCTGGTTCTCCCTCCCGCACAGAGGGACCTGGGCACTTTGTTCCTCCTCCCCAGGCCGCACCGCGCACCGCCGGGCTGCTCTCCCGCACCGGGGCCCGCCCCCGCGCTGCGGGACAAACCCCTACGCGGCTCAGGGGGGCCTGCACTCTTCCCCTCGGTAAAGCCTTCTGCCTTCCGAGGAGGAGGGTAACTGCCTCGGCGCACGCTGGTCGAGCCCGGCCAGCTTTCCCCCAGCTCGGACACGAGCCCCCAGCTCGGACACGAGCCCCCAGCTCCGCTGCGGCACAGGCGCGGCCTCGGCGCTTGCTGCCCGCGCCGCTACCCTCCTGCCACCAAACCCGCTGCCAGCCGCCGGGTCGGGGCACCGAGGCTGCCTTTAGCCACGCACACTCCGCGCTGGGGAGGCACGGCGGCTCCCCGACTTAGAGAGAGCGGGACCCGTTGCCGGCAGCCGACACTCCCGCCCCAGCACCGCCGCCTACCACGCATGCGCAGGGCGGAGACCACGCGTTGCTCCAGCCGGGCCTCCCTCCCCACCCGCAAAAGCGCATGCGCCTAGGGGAACACGCCCGCCGCCGCTGCGGCTGTCCCCTGGAGCGCATGAGTACGCGCACACCGCCAATCCCAAGCCACCGCCGCACGGGTAAGGAGCCCAGCCCAGCGCACGCGCGCTCCGCCCCCGCCCATGCGCAGTCGCGGCTCGGAGGCGGTTTCCGGCCGCTGCCGGGGCCCCCCCTCCCTTTCTGCTCGCGGGCGGCCATCATGGTACGTGCGGGCGGCCGGCGCCGCCGCGGCCTGGCGCCCTGGGGGTCTCCCCGCATCCTCTTTCCCTCTTCGTGCTGTCCAACTTGCCTCCTCCCGCGCCCGCCCGGGCGGCGATGGGGAGCGGGGCGGCGGGGGGGGGGCGGCTGCGGCCTCCTCGGCCGCGCTGGGCTGGGAGCCGGGCCCCGGCCCCGCGTGCGGCCGCTGGGCGGGCGCGGCCGGGGTCGGGCAGGGCCGTGTTCTTCGCGGCCTGCGGGGCTCGCCGCTTCTCCCCGGCGTCTCCTCCTCCGTGGGGCCGGGGAAAACCGCTTGAGGGCGTTACCGCGGGCCCTCGGCAGGAGCGGAGGGATCTTGTCCGGTTCGGGAGCTCAGAAAGCGGCTTTAAAGGCTGCCAGAGGAGCCTTCAGTCTAGCGATGGCCTTAGCTGCGTCCTCGCCTAACGCCCGTCCCTGCTTGCCTCTCCCAGGTGTTCAAACGCTTCGTCGAGATTGGCAGGGTTGCCTTCATTTCCTTCGGCCCCCATGCTGGCAAGCTGGTGGCCATTGTGGATGTTATCGACCAGAATAGGGTAAGCTGTGAGTGCTACACCTCTGTTTTCTCCTCTCTGCCTTAAGACGCTTTGAACTGAGCATATCGATTTTAAATTACGTTTTCGATGAATAGGTTTATTTCAAATAAAGGAGCGCTGGGCAGTAGTATGGGGTTTGATTGCTGTTGTTGTATTTGAAGCAAGCTTTTTCCCACTGATAGGTGATACGTTTTCCTCTCGTAGAAGAGCATTCCTAGGAGTAGAAATGGACAAGCAACATCACTTGAACTCAAACACTTGTGAAGGGAATGGCATTAATGTATGTGAAGCAAATGTTTGGGCTAGGGCACTCTTTTCTGCTTAATGCTCCTGAAAAAAATTGAAAAAATCATTAAGTATGTGGTCTTTCTCTAAGTGTGTGGGTCTCTTAAAGCTCATTCTGTTGCATTTTTTCTTTTTCCCCTTAACGACAAAGATGGGCCTTTAAAATTATTTCTGCAAGGCTTGTGTTGTATGTGCAAGATTTGTCAATCTTGGGTTTTGTGTACATAATGTTAACTTCCATTTTAGACCGTTGTTGTTATGGTACATGACCTGTTTATCATCAGGAAACAGCTGGGAAAATTGCTGTAAAACCCCCACATTTGTTTTCCTTTGTCAGGCACTAGTTGATGGCCCCTGCAGTGGTGTCAGAAGGCAGGCTATGCCCTTCAAGTGCATGCAGCTGACTGACTTTGTTCTCAAGTTCCCTCACAGGTGAGTTTCTGGCAGGTTTTTTTTAAACCATTGTTTAAAAAAAAAGTTAAATGCAAAAAGTGCTGTCAGTTGATGACTGAATTATGTGATCTGATGCTTGCTAGACCTAGAAAGCTCATCCAACATTAAGTCAATGGATTAATAGGCGTGTGCAGTAAAAGTTTGTCAGACCATGTTAGCATAGTTGAAGATGTTTAAGTTGTATCAATATTGGCTGACAGTTGCTGTTCAGGAGCAAGGGAAATTGCACACAGACCTAGGCAACTTGTAGGTAGACAGTTGTGGGATAGACTGTATGTGGGGAAGCAGTAGTAGTTAATACAGTGCAGTTAATACTGTGCAGTTTTGTTCGTACAACTCCTGAGGTCACTTTCAGATGGTAAATACGTTCCTTTGCCTTCAGAACTGCTCTGGAATTGCAGGGGGCTGAGCTCGAGGCTGGATAAGCTGGGATTGTTCAGTCTAGAGAAAAGAAGATTAAGGGGAGACCTAATTGGTGTTTACAATTATCTTAAGCATGGGATGCAGGGGGAAATGGCCTGCCTCTTTTCAGTGGTCTGTGGAGACAGGACAAGGGGCAATGGCTGCAAGTTGGAGCACAGGAAGTTCTGCACCAACATGCAGAGGAACTTTTTCCCAGTGAGGGTGCCAGAGCCCTGGGACAGGCTGCCCAGGGAGGTGGTGGAGTCTCCTTCTCTGGAGATATTCAAGACCCATCTGGACGCCTATCTGTGCAGTATGAGCTAGGGAGCTGCTTTGGCAGGGGGGTTGGACCCGATGATCTCTTGAGGTCCCTTCCAACCCCTATGATTCTGTGTTTCTCTTTAGCTTAGATGCTCTATTGGTTTCTGTAATTTAGAAACAAAAGTTGCTGCTTTTCTGACTCCGAAGTACTGCTAGGGGGAGTGTGTGACTACCGACAGCCCAAACAGAGCATTTACACAACAGGATGTTAATCAGGTCACAGGGATGTATGTGGCATTGTCTTAAAAGTTTATGTGCCTGAGGTCGTGTAGAGAGATGATCTTCCCTTACGTGAAATCTGATGGGCCAGCATCAGAGAGAAACTTCTTGTAATAAAGGCCATGAATATAATTATGTGATGATTTCATTGCAGTGCTCGTCAGAAGTGTGTGCGGCGTGCCTGGGAGAAGGAAAACATAAATGAGAAGTGGGCAGCGACAAGATGGGCAAAGAAGATCGATGCCCGGCAAAAGGTACGGTGTTCTACTGGAGGGGTAGTAAGTCTTGGCCAGCTTCTGCCTAGTAAAGATCAGGTGCAGCCTCTAATGTGCTTTCTATTCTGAAATCTATGTATCTTAAGCTGCAGGCTAAGATTTGAGATAGGGAAGGCATAGATTGGTAAAAGTTGCTACCTGTCAGCTTTGACTTCTTGTAACTGTCAAGGTGGTTTTGTTCAGTCACTCCCAAAGCCACCTTTTCCCCTGCACCATCGTCTCCTAGCAAAGACCTTATGGAGTGAACTGGTTCCAGAGGTTCAGCTAAACCTAATCTGGAGCTGATTGTGATATTTTCTGAAATGCCCCATTTTATGACTAGCATATAGTGTCTGTTGGAGCTTACTGACTGATTCTTTTCAAACAGAAAGCCAAAATGACCGACTTTGACCGCTACAAGGTTATGAAAGCAAAGAAAATGGTAAGTGTTGAAGTGTCACTTGTTTACAGGGTTAATGCTTCTGGCTTTCAATTCACAGTCTCGTATTGGGTGTTTATAGCCTGGCTTCTCTAGCTGGCTTGGGTCATGGAGAGGGACAACAGTATGTGAAGGCCTTGAATTCTTCACATTTCTTTGGCACTGCTTTCTCTTCAGTAGTTGATCCAGTTGGGATCCCTGTGGTCTGTGTGCCAGTCCTCCAGGCTTGTAGCTGAGGAAGCAGTTAGCTGCTGATCGAATCAGTTACTCTGGATGGGCTGGGGTGTTAGTACTTCATTCTGTAAGGAAAGTCACTGCACGTGAAACACTGAGGCGTCCGAGTTACCAGTCAGAATGCTGATGTTCACTTGGCAGGTCAGAACAGGTTTAGGTGGATTTTGACTTTTTAAGCGTAATGCTTGGTAAATTTTTTTGCTCCATAACAATATTATAAAATTGGTTAGCAAAGGTTGGTTATTTAAAAGGGCAGAACATGAAAGCTGAGAAAGTTAAGGCATAATTTTAATGAGCTGTGGCCATTTACATTCTAATAATGGTCTGGTCTGTATTTTCCTTGTTTTACAGAGAAATAGGATCATCAAGCATGAAATGAAGAAGCTCCAAAAGCTGGCTTCTCAAAAAGGCAAGAAGCCAGAGAAGTCTGAGAAGCCAGAGAAGGTTGAGAAGGCCAAGAAGCCTGAGAAGGCCAAGAAGGCCCAGAAGGCGCAGAAATAAAAAGATTTTCTAGTTATGTATGAAACTGCGTCCCCATTCTGATTCTTTAACAATGGCTAAACACCTGATTGGAATTGTTAATCAGAATTTCACACTTGCTTCTGACCAACAATTGTTGTCTGTCTCGTTTATTAACGCCCAGGTGTTGGGTTCTAGTGTTTTCTGGGAATACAGAGAAATGTTGTCATTGCGTTAGGTGTAGCTGACCATCCGTGCTGCACTCAGTACTCCGCAGCCAGTGCCAGCTGGAATTTTGCATTCCCAGTTCCCTGTAGTAGTAGGTTGTGTCCTGACATTCCAAAGCAGCCTGCTTCTGAAACAGGCTGGGAATGGACAAAGTTACTTGCCCAGTCTCAGGTGTGAATGATGAGAGAGAACCCACTAATGTGTCTGCAGGAATTAAGGCATGAAGTGGAAGTAACGTGTTCAGAAGTGTATTGGTGTTGGAAAGACAGGCAAATTGCTGTTCAAACTTTAAATTGCTCCATGTTTTCTTAAAAAAACACCCTTCCACTGTTAACTTTTTAAGTAGTGACCTGGAAGGCTTCCATACTTTGATGTCTGACAGCGCAGACCGCAGTTAGAATAGTGAGTGACAGCAAGATGGAAGCTGGTGACCTGTGTCAAAGCACGCTTGCCTTTCAGACTAGTTAAAAGAGTCCATGTCAAGAGCTGAACCTGCCTTATACTAAATGCTATGTGATTCCTGCTTTTTAATCAAACCATCAAGTTAAAGCTGACACGATCTAAAAATTACTCTTGTGCATCTGGAGCACTGAAGTGCTTGATGTAGTCTTCCCACTATAAAGTGATGCTCACCTATGTCTGAGCATCCACCTTTTCCCATTTTCTCCCGTAGAATTTGGGATATTGCTGAAGGAAGAAGTTGTAGAAGTTTGTCATCTCTTGTAATTGAAAAGCAAATTATTTTTGCAGATGTGAAATGGAGTAGGGATAATATATACTTTAAAAAGTGACTGTTAAGTATATTGTCAAATATATGCTCAAATGTATATTGTCAGATACACTGAGAAGTGTGGGCTTCTAAGTAGTTACCTGGCTGGTCTTGCTTATTTTGATCAGAGTTAGGCATTGGGATACTCTAACACTTAAAACTCTACAAATTAAAGTCTTGAGCTGTTTATATGCCTTTGGAAATGAGTTAAAGCACACTGCTGATGCGAGTGGATGTAGCAATGAAGGTGAAAAAAATGAGGTAAAATTATGCAAATCGGGATTAAAGCCCATGTTCAAGCATCTGGAGATCTTGATTTTAAATGGGGATTTTAAAGTGATTAAATCCACCTACTCTGAAAGGTATATCCACCCCGAGGTCCGTTCAGGTGAAGGAGTTCCTCAGGGGGTTGGGGTGGGTTTTGATGTACTACTGCTAAGTTCAGCTACATAAGACTGGGGAAAAAAAATTGCTATAGAGAAAATCAATGTGCCCTCAACTGTAGCCAGCTCCCCAGTGCTTGCTCTACAGAATCTGCTCATTTTTAAAGGAATTTGCTTCCAGAGGGTGACTTCAGCTATGGCTGCAGCAGTTCGTCTGATCTTCCCATACCTGCCAATACTCCGCAGCTGGTTGAGGTACATGAAGAGGTTTTGATGATAAGTGGGCTGTAACCTGCCCAGCTGCCTAGCAGTTGTCTTCTTCCTGAAGAAGAGAACCTTAGAAGGGTAAAAAAGGTGCCTGGAGGGAGGGCTGTGTACCTGTGGGACGGTCATGCCAGCCCTAGCACTGCGCCATGGAGAGGAATGTGCCAGGGGAGAGGGGCACTAAAAATCAGGGTGCTGCTAAGGTGAGAACGTTACTTGCCTTAGAAGAAAACTTGGTCCTCCAACACCACATCTGCCATCGGCTGCTTCTGTCAAAGTACATTTTTTTTTCTTTGTTTTTTGGGGTTTTTTTGACAGTTTTGAGGAAAAGGGACAAGAGAAAGAATGGGATACACTGGTCTTTGGTGCCCATGCTGTGTCTTTCCATAGCAGCAGCTGCTGCTTCTCTCTGAAACTTCCTGCAGCCCCTTGGCATTGGTGGGCTCTTCCTTCCAATCCTTCCTTTCAACACCTGAGTGTTGGGCCCCCTGTCCTGGTTTGTCCCTTGGGGTGTTTTTTTACAGCAGTGGGGGTACAGGAACTCACAGGAGTACCGTTTTGTTGCTGAAGATAACCACACGATGGCAACGTGAGCTCTTCTCAAGGTTGTTCCTAAGGCTTACCCAAACCAGGCAGCTGGCCACGGGACCAGCCAAACAAAGGGGATGGCACAAACCCGTGAGAACAACGGATGTGCTTATCCAGCTCTTTGTTTTGCCTTTATAGTTGACTCTGTGCTTTGCTGGACTAAGGGTGTACTTCTTTATTGTACTTTGTGGAGCTGAGGAGAAAGAAATAGGATCCACTGTTTAGGAAAAGCTTAAAGTGAAGTCCCTGTCTTTATCTTATCAGCTTATTTCATGCAGAACACACAGGGGGTTTGCTGGGAGCAGAGCTGGGAATACACCCTGCCTATCCAGTTCATTCCTGAGATCGGCAGGTACTGCTGTACTTCCTAAACTGATACCAATAGTTGGCAAACACAGCCCTAATCTCTCTGTGCTGCAAAATCTGGGAGACACAAGCAATTAAAAGAGCAACGTTGGACTGATTTTTTGCATCATCTCTAGCTAAAAGGTGTAAAATCTGCTGTTACTGGGAACCAGCTGGAGCTCTGGGCTGAGGGAATCTGCTGTTCCTGTGAGCCAGCTGCAGGTGGGGGCTGAGGGGTTTGCTGGTGATGTATATTTCTTTAAAAAAAAACAAACAAAAAGTCTCTAAGTAAGTGGTTCTTGTCCAAATATGTCTGATCCCATGTTTGGCATCTGAATGTGGGTCAAATTCTGGGGTTTTATGGGTTTCTTTGGGATACAATAGACCTGAAGAGGAGTCTCTGGATCTCCTGATCCTCCGGGTTCTCAAATACTGGTATTCAAACTGCCCCACAGTGAAGAATCGCTTGGTGAGAGCTATGACATTTTCAGACCATGTGGTCTTGTGGTTACCTGTATGGAGTTGTTGGGGCCTGGAACAGGCTGCCCATGGAGGTGGGTGAGTCACCATCCCTGGATGTATTTAAAAAATAGGTAGATCAGGTACTTAGGGATATGGTTTAGCATAGGACAGGAACAGTTGGACCTGATGATCTTAAAGGTCTTTATCCAACCTTCTGATTCTGTGATTCTGTATGGTAACAGTAGGTAAGGCTGGCTGTTCTGAACTACTCCTGCCACACTAATGCTGACAAAGGACTTCCAGCAACCCTGGTCCAGTTTACAGCTGGGTTCCCTCCAGTTATTTAATCTCCCTTCACCCATAGTGCTTATTAAATGTTTCCAGCTCAGTATGTTTCTCTCTTTTCCACCTGCCGGTGTGGATAAGGTGTCTCTGAAAATGCCTGTCTCTCATCAAGATGAAGAGGTGCTGATTTCTATTCACAGTGTTACTGGTATATCAGTAAGCACAGCTTATAAGCAAGAAGTGGTAGGTGGAGCAAATTATGGGGATGGCTGTATGGTTTGGGCTCTACTCATTTCAGATCTTCAGCTTTTAGTTCCTTGTGTTCTGCTTGTTTCTTTTCTTAATTCTGAGATAGTTTTTGATGCTGTTTTGAGCTTGCAGCTTGCATATGCTTTTGACACACTTGGGTACTTCTGGGTTTGTGCTGGGCTTTCCTTCCCTGAAGCAGAAAGGTCTGATTTTACCTGTTTAGGCACTGCATCCTGAGTTGTGCTGAAGGACTGTAGCCCTCTTCCCTGCCTCCACACCGGTGGTGGCCCTGTGGATGCTGGGGATGTACCCACACCCTCTCTTTTTCCCTGAACTCATAACAGGCTTCATTCTTGGATGCTCTGCAACCTCCAGCCCATCGTGTCCTTGGTGGGAACTTGGCCAGACCATCACTTTGTGCAGCTGACCCCCGTGTCATATACTCTTATAAACAAATGAAGAATCACTCTGTTTTTCCTCGCCTTGCTTTCAGCCATCATAAGCCAGTCTGAGCGATCTCCAGGGAAGCCCTTGTAGCAAACTCTCCCTCCTCCCCCCCAGTCTTTCAGAGCACTATGTGCATCCGGATTAGCAGATTAGCTGGAGTCAGCTGTTTGTGCTGATCACCAGCCTAAAAATGATGCCTTCGCCACCAGCACAGAGCTACTTCCACCTCTGTTAGATGCACTGACCTAGTTCTGGTTACAGGAGCAGCACGTTTTAACATCTCCCAAGTGCTCTCCTGCTTTGAGGGTATTTTTCAGGATGCTTTGTTCTCTTAACTGTTTGGGAGCATCGCCCCTTGCATCTTATGAGGTGAGACCCTCAGCAGAGCTGAGCTCTTCCCTGGTGTCCACTTTGGGCTCCTTCCGCAGCGCAGGCGGTGTTTCGGGGCGCTGATAAAGGTTTATATGTCAGGATTTCATGGGGAAGCTCTGGCTTTGATGGAAACCATAGATGCTTTGAAGAAGTAATAGTGTTCATATTTAAGCAGCCTTGAAGAATATCATTTGGGATCAAGCAGAGCTTTACCTGGGGGCACCCAGTGGGAGGGCACAACGCCTGGCTGTTTTGCACAATACCTCAACAGCACAGACTTCTTAGCACCGCTGTTTGAACCTCCTACTTACAAAAGCCATCAAACAAAAGAAGGGGCGGTTGCCAGCTGTGCTACTGCCCTCAGATGCTGAATAAGGGTGATCTGCAGAAAGGATGAGGAAACAGGCTTGTGGGCTTTTCCTTTCTTCCTTCTCTTCCTCCCTGGAGCCCCTGTAACTTTAAAGAGCTTTATGGGGTTTGGGTTTCTGTTTGGTTTGAGGTTTTTTTTGTTTATCTTTTATTTCTACTTGTCTCATCCGCGGTGCACGTGTGAGTCAGCTCATCCTGGGAGTCTCTGTAGATAATGGAAAAAAAAATATAATGAGTTTATAGCATAATGATGTAAATTAAGTCTGACTAGCTGAAAGTGGTACCATTTTTGCTCTGGCTGCTTGAAGGAGTTTTCAAGACCCAGGGGGAGGCTGGCAAGCTACTGCCATTGGCCGTGTATGCAGGTCCTCATCCCAGATGCCAACAGGCTGCCTCAACTCCCAGCCACCGCTGAATGTGACCTTGGAAGGAAAGATGTTCACACAGTGGATATGCCTGGCCTCTGCTGGTGGTGACACAGTTGTCCTTGGGGAGGGAGGTTTTGGGCCACAGGGGATAGAAACCAGGGAGTTTGGAGTGCTCCTTCAACCCACAGCTTCAGAAGAAGTGGGGCACAGTCCCTACCATGGCACAGTGGGGTGGTCCTCTGTCTCCCTTTGCTCTCCCCAGTCCCTACTGCTCACTGGGTGGTTTTGGGTTGCTCTTCAGAAGGCAGCAGCATGCATAAATCTGATGACAGGAATGGCTACTTGCTTGTGGCTGCCATAATCTTTCTCACTGGCACTGAACTGCACTAGGCTTTGCTGGCAGCCCCATTGTGGCATAAGCAGTGGTCTTTCTAGGTCAGAGCGGTGGTCTGTCTAACCCCAGCCTGGGTCTCTGCCTATGGGGGATGCTTTGTATGGAGAGGACATGAGTTTAGTCCCTCCTCTTGCAGTTCCCCAGCACCTACAATAACAGATTAGGGATGCTAGAGGATACAGCCCTGCCTGTACCTCTCAGTGTCTCTTTTAGATCTGCTGTCCATGAATTTGTTCAACCTTCTGAGTCAACTCACACCACCTCTGTGTAGTAGCATATTCCAGAAATTTCCCTGCTGCTGTGTAGAAAACTGCCCTGCCTAGTGTTTTAACCCTGGCTCCTACTATAAGGACTATCCAGTGCTTGAGGCAGGAGCTGCTGCTCAGCCCTGTGAGACTACATGACATCCTTACCAGCTGTAAGCTTGGAGCTGAAGGTGAGAAAATGTTATTTCATAGAGTCATCCATGGAAAGGAGGTGAGTTATGATGAGCCCTCATTCAGAGCACCTGGACTTGGAATTTGAAGGACCATCAGAGTCCCAATTGAATGTCAAAGTGGGCAATTGTGCTATAGGACAGTTATTCCAGTAGGAGACTTGCAGGCATCCACAGGCTGCATGGTACAAAATGCTTTCTAGCATCATATGGCAGATCTGAGATTATGGGCAGGAGAAAGTCCTGATGCCATGCCACAGGATGAGAGTGCCCAGGGTTACGGCCTCTGCCAGCTTCCCCAGGTCACTGCTCAGGCAAGAAATTGGGTGTTGATGGTCCCTGGGAGGGGACCTACATCTTGGAGTGAGGCAGCCCCTGATAATCTGATCTTTCTTTCTGACCATCTGGGGCTCCTTTCTACTCCAAGCCTCCAAGGAACTCTGCTCTGAGCCTATTCCTTTGTACCATTAGAAGGTGATAGAAAGCAGTCCCTGGGGTCATGGGCAGGAGGCCTTCAGGTGGCCCCTCTACTCTCCTAGACTGCTCTGCCAGGGTGCGATGCAGGTTCCCAGCCCACTCCCACTCCTGTCTGAAAGTTCCCAGAACTTAATTCCTCTGATTATTAGAAACTTTGCAATTACCAGCTTAAATTTATTCATGACCAATTTATAACCAGGAGGCTTCACTCCTTGCTTCTGTAACCGCAGGGCTGTCAGGAAAGATTCATGAGTCCATATGTTGGTCAGGCCCTATTTTCAGCAACCACAATTCCAAGCTTTTGGATTCAATACTACCTGATTACTCCATGTGTTATGCATGGAGTATGCATATATTTTCTCCTGCCCTACCGTTGTGGTGGTAGCAGAGGACTTTCCTTAGTGCAGAGGTATGTAAAGAGCCAATACAGCATCTCTGTGGATCCAACTCAAACATATGCCAACAGCTCCTTCCAGGAAAAGAAACAGATTGCTTCTGTCGTGTCTTCTCTCTTTTTTGAGGGGGAGAAGGGGGAGGAGGGTGGCGGTAGGAGGAAATGTTCTGTGCATCAGCTTGTGTTCATTCTTTCCTTGTCTCTGTCCTACCCCATGGGTTAGAGCTGGAGGTTTGCTGAGATGCTCTAAGGGAAATGAGGTTGTGTTTTAACTCGATGCCCCCCGCCACCCCCCAGCTTGGGACACTGGCACGCCCACAGTGAATCCAGGAGGGCAGGCTTGCCCGCAGCAGCACCCGGTCAGTTCCCGTGCAGAGGTAGGGAGCGAGTTTTGTGTCTCTGGGAGGGTCTTGGGGAGAGCTGCAGCCATGCTCCATGGGGAGCCAGGGCATGCAGCACCCATGGGAACCACACCAGTCCCCTGCGGATGTGAGGCGCAGGCAGCGCGGCTCTGTGCGCCCGCCCAGCACCATCCCTGCTCCCTTGCAGGCGGCCTCAGGGTCATCTGACTGCAGGTCCATGCACGGAGCTCAGGATGCTGCAGGAAGACCCCTGTTTGCCCTGGTCCTCCCTAGGAGGTGCGATAGCAGGCAGGGGGGAGCTGGGCTGCTCCCCGCAGAGCCCTGCCATGGCTCCTCAGCTCTCTGGTGTTTCCTCCTGTGAACGTGGTGGCACCGGTGGATGGCTAAGCAAAGTCTTCCTCAAGGAGCAAAGGGTGTAGTGATTGCTAGTTAACGTGGTTTCATGGTCAAGACAACCTCGTTACCTTCCTGAGGAGACAGTGCCATCTGTGCTGGCAGGGCACGTTTGGGTGTCTCCGAAGCAGCAGGCACAGCACCATATGCCATTTCAATTTGGAAACCATCGGTTCATATTTTCGATAAGAAACTGCCTCAACAACAGATCCCAAAATGAGACATCAGTGCTAAAGGTTCTTTTATGCTGTGGGATAGAATTGTCCTTCATCCAACATCCAGAGCTTTTAAACAGTGACTAAGTTAAGGATACGCAGGCACAGGCGTTTATTTGCTAGCAGAGTTAGTGGGATGGTAAATACTTGAGATGTGAATCCCTTGATTTACATGGTGGCAGGCCAAGAAAATGCTGTATCTGGTTCATCTGAATGCTGGGGTTTGCACCTTGGAAGGAGAAAGAGAGAGGAAGAGATGGTAAGGCTTGTATTGGGAAGGGGGATGTCTCTTCCTTGGGAAGGACAAATGCTGAAGAGGACAGAGGTGTCTAGGGTGAGATACAGGTAAAAACTCAGTGCCAAAGGTCAACTTGCTAATACCAGCTGCTGGGACCAAGGGAACCCAGGGCAATGGGTCTCCTATGGGGCACCTATATCGAGCTGACCAGGCGGGTTGACCCTTGCTGTGGGTTAGCCAAATCCATGACAGCCCTCTCCAGTGGGCTTGGATTGTCACCACTGCATGCTTTCACATGGGGCTGAAGTTGAAGGACATGGACCTCTTGCAGTGGGGTCCAGAGGAGGGCCACAAGGATGATCAGAGGGCTGGAGCACCTCTCCTTTGCAGACAGGCTGAGAGAGTTGGGCTTGTTCAGCCTGGAGGAGAGAAGGCTCAGGGGAGACCTCGTAGCAGCCTTCCAGGACCTAAAGGGACCTACAGGAAAGTTGGAGAAAGACTGTAAGGGCATGTAGCGATAGGATGAGGGGCAATGGATTTAAACTAGAGCAGGGTAGGTTTCAATCAGACACTGGGAAGAAGTTCTTCACTATGAGGGTGGTGAGACACTAGAACAGGTTTTCCAGAGAGGTGGTGGAGGTCCCATCCCTGGTGACATTCAAGGTCAGGCCTGATGAAGTTTTGGGCAATCTGATCCAGTTAAAGGTGTCCCTGCTTACGGCAAGGGGGGTGGATTGGTGACCTTTGAAAGTCCCTTCCAACCTAACACATTCTATGATGATTCTGTGATTGAGTCTTTTCCAAAAGCTGGTGGAGGACAGAGGCTGGCAGACCCTTGGTGAGACAGAGCAACCACAAAAGCTTCCTTTTCTGGATGGAGAAGGCTAGGAGATGGTTGCTTCTTCAATAACGCGGTAAATGTCTTGGACACGGGACATGGGAGGCAAGAACTGTTTCTGGCTGCAGATGGGAGAGCTTTAAAAATAGCCCTAAGAAATTAAAAAATGAAAAGAAAGCCCCAACTCATTTGAATCACCACAGTTCATGTCCTGCAAAAATAACGCCGTGGTCTGACAGGCAATCCAGGGTTTCCAGCATTTATCTAAAAGGTAGGCCGAAGGAATGTGTAATCATCTTGGAAGGACTTAATAACTCTTTGTCTCTTCCTCCATATACTTGTATTTGAGTCATGATAGCAAGGAGGATACAATAGGTATTTGTGGGAGGTGTGAAGCTCTCCTGCTCAGGGAACATGTAGTTCCTCTGCAGATGTTACTGTTTTCTCTGGCATCTTAAACGCTGCTTATAAAGAATTTCTCTCCCCTCAGGATGTGACCCCCTGCTTTTTGTTTTGAGTCAGACAATCGGTGACAAAAGCATTCTGGAAACATTCATTTGCTCTAATTATCGGATTGGGGGCGTGCAACTTCTTCAGTGTATTTATGAAAATTCAGTGCGTTCTGTAAGTGACCTGGGTGGGCTTATTTCCATGTGAACAATGAGGAAAACCTGAGAGAGAAGAGTCTGTTCCCACACACAACACCATGGAAGAAATCACCCACATCCAGCGTTTTCACAGAATCCCAAGTTTGGAAAAGACCTTTAAGATCATCACGTCCAACCATTCCTGTCCTGTGCTAAACCATATCTCTAAGTACCTCATCTACCCTTTTTTTAAACACATCCAGGGATGGTGACTCAACCCCCTCCCTGGGCAGCCTGTTCCAGACCCTGACAACTCTTTCAGTGAAGAATTTTTTTCTAAAATCTAATCTGACCCTGCCCTGGCACAGCTTTGTGCCATTTCCCCTTGTCCTATCTCCTGTCACCTGGCTGAAGAGACCATCATCCACCTCTCTACAACCTCTCTTCAGGTAGGTGTAGGTGGTGATAAGGTCTCCCCTCAGCCTCCTCTTCTCCACGCTGAACATCCCCAGCTCCCTCAGCTGCTCCTCATAGGATTTTCCCTCCAGCCCCTTCATCAGCCTGGTTGCCCTTTACTTACCTTAGGGACTCAGGATTTGTTGCCTTTAGGGACGCTGGCTGGGGAAGCGGGGCAGGGGAATGCATCACGCTCCAAAACCAGGTGCACAACTCAATCTTGCAGCTCATCTGCTTTTCAGCATCTTGTGGGTCCCAGCACCAGACCCATACACACAACACCGAGAGGGAGCCCAGCTCTCTCCCCATTCTGCTTGAATCCTTACAGCCTTTTTCACAGCAAAGCAAGGCTGAATTATCAGGGTGTCCTTTACAGCCTATTCCTCAGCAAAATGTCGAGGCCCATTACCAACAGATAGAGGAGATGGTGTGGGAATGAAATAAAATTTGAAGGGTTTCTGAGTGGCTCATTTGTAATTGTGGGTTGATAGGCAGTGATTTATCTGGGTAGGGTGTGGGTCTCGGAAATCCATTTGATCTTATAATTGTCTTGGGATATGTGGAAAGTAATTTTCATAGTCCCTCAAACCCATTAGAGCCTCATGGTTCTTCTGAAAGGGAGAAAGAAAAGCCTTCAACTTTACTTTCTTAGAGGCAGAACAACTTTTGGTTCCTTGTGAGCTCTTGAAATCTGTCCCCTCTCCACTGCCTGCCCTTAGCTCCTGAGGGAGAAATTAATGCAGATTCACTGGGACAGAAAGGGAAAGGGAAACCCCCCCACACATTTCCAGGAAAATAAATAGTCACCCTATTATTTCCATCCCTTTGCACCGAGTATTTCTCTGTGAGAAGCAAAGGGAAGGGTGAGCCAGTCTGTGGAATGGAGGCAGGGTTATACCATTGCTAATATCTGTAGCAATGGCACCTCAGGGAGTAGAGAGATCCCCATGCTGTGGGTACACCAGCGCCCATGGTTGCCTTTGTACTCCATTGGTTCCCTTGCATTGCCACTGCTTTTCCTTCAGGGAAAGGTCTCAGTTCTTCTACTTCAAAGTACTTGCTGCTGGCTAAGCTGGATGTGCCCAGTGATACCAGTAAATTGAGAAACTCTTCCTAGGGTCTAGGGATGAGCCTCAGGGAAGCCTCTCTTGCTGCTGTCCTGTGTCTTGCAACTGCACTAAACACCTTGTCCTCTTGCATGAGTGCAAGGGACAGGGAGAACGCTCAGGAGATGTCTGATATTGGAAATTATGTCACCTTGCCTAGGACCCTAATATGAAACCTGATGTTTTGAAGGCTTGTGTTTTGCCTGTAAACTGGGGGCAGTCTCACCTCCCTGCTCCCCTCTGTCTCCCTTTGCTGCCTGCACCACATGGGAGTCTCCTGGAGTCAGGATCATCTCTTGTCCTGGTGGCATCGATCCAATCGAAGGACTGGCCTTGGCTAAAATCAGGGAAACCTCAGGGAAATCTGCCTGTGGGTGAGCAAGCAAGCTCTGTCCCAAGCTGTGGGCATGGCTGTGAGAAGGTGAGTGGAGGTGGGCTGGGACAGAAAAGGAACAAAGAAAGAGGAGAGAAGAAAAACAGCTTCCACTAGTCAGGCAATCACTGACTCTCCAGAATGAAGTAGCAGGGACACTACCGACAGGGACCAGGGCTGCACCAATGGGCTCAGGACTACCCAGCTCTCAGGTACAACCTAGCTATGATGGATTTGGGGCACACCTCCTGAGCCTCCTCAGGAGATGTGCTCACTGCTGCGCTTGGTTCTCAGGTCTTGTTGCATTTGTAACCTGATTGTTGCACTGTGAACATCATTTAAAAAACCCAAACCTCTCCAGGAGGAGGAGAGGAGGAGGAGGGGCAGGAATAAAACTGCAGTTTCAAAATGCTGAGATCAGAGCCCGTGTTTCAGGGCTCACTAGATTTAACATACCAGTTTGGCCACTGATCCCCCAAAGTCTGCCTCCCACGGCAGCCCTCCATGCCTGTTTCTGACGGTGAATTCCTCAGCTGTCAGGCGTGCATTTCAAATGGTCATTGGTATGGAGAGGCAATCCAGAGAGACCAGCCGGCGCGCCGGGCCTGGCAGCCGAGCCTCCCAGTGCCGCTGCACTGACAGGAATCGTTATGACAGAAAATTGCCTCTATAACCTCGAATCGTTTCAAAATTAAGGAAGGGAGATGAAAGCAAATGCTTCCAAAATGAGGTGCCACCGGTGGGTTGTGATGCTGAGGTGCAGGGTTGAGCCTTGGAAGCCCTGCAGATCCCTTCTCCAGCTCCTGGCTGTGGGTGCCCAGCAGCCATGGGCTCAGTCTGTGCCCAGGTGAATACTAGGTTATTGCTATCTCACACCCACGGGGGGCATGGAGGAGGTTCAAACCACTTTTCTTAGCTCTAGTTTTGAGTAGCAAGGAAAGGCACTGGGAGATGTACCGCACTAAAAATACAACGCACTGGATGGAATGAGGGGCTGTGTGACGGTGCTGGGACTCGCAGAAGCCCACGCTGGGCACAGCATTATGTTGCCATCATTGCCTCACCAAACACTTCACACAGCCCTGTGAAATGTCACCATGGGGCTGTGATCAGCCAGTGAGCTGGAGCGGGGCTTGGGGACACAGGAGTCTCCTCCCTTGGTCAGGTCACTCATCTCAGTTTCCCTCAGCCACATCCTCTTTTTTTAGACCTTCACTGTCCCTCACAATAGTTTGTATCGTGCCTTTGACTTTTAAAAATGTAAGTATCAGTAAAGAATAATGCTGATCAGCCCCATTTTGGGGGATAGGGGTTTTCTGGCTGAGGTCAGTAAGCTGGAAACCTCGCATGCCCAAGATGGAGCGTATCCTCCTGTCCCCAAGCTGGGCTGGTGGGGGTTGGAACTGGAGTGAGGTTGGGGCAGGTGGTAACATCTCCTGGCGTGGCTGAGAGACTGATGGGTTTTGCTTAGCCATAGCCCAGGGCTGGAAGAGGAAAGTTGTATGAAGGAAAGAAGCCCCGTTTTGCAGCCTGGGAGCTGCCTGTATGCCCTGCTTGGCCACAGAGGTCTGGTGAAATGTGGTGCTTTCCAAAGAGATGCCTCCAGCCTCTTTTCTCCCCGAGGTCTGAGGAAAGGATGTTTAGGATGTACCCTACGCCTGAGTGCTGGAGGTGTGGTACTGCAGTGGCCAGGCACAGTGGGGCTCAAGGTGCTGCAGACCTGCCATGTGGCGCTGGTGGGTGCCAGGGTCTCTTTCCCACAGTTCCCATGGGGTCATCCCTCTCCTGGCTGCCTGCAAGCACCCCGTGCCTCAGGTTCCTCAGGAAAGCAGGTGCCTGGGCACCCTAAAAATGGTTTTAATGCATTAATGCCTTTCAAGCAGGTAAGAAGATTTCTCCCAGGGCTGCAGCTGCTCCAGGCACTGGTTCTTGCCGGGCTGTTCCTGAAAGGTAAAGCACTGTTAATAAAAACCTGCAAAGGGCATTTTCTCAAGCACCTGTGAGCAGACCTGTCAGTCACTTTCTCTGCTCCAGTGCTGATTCGTCCCTGGGGCTCTGCCTGTCCCTGTACTTGTCCAGCAAGGGGGTGACTGGGAGCAGATGGATTTGGCAGGAGCACCAGCAGCTTCAGCCGGCTTTACCTGTGCCTCCTGGCTCACACCTGCCCTCTGTATTACAAAAAAAGCACAAAAAGCACCAAAAAAGCAGGCAAGCAGCAAGAAGGGCTTTTATTGTGAAAAAGAGACTCTTCAAATGGCTGTTCCCCCCTTCCCAGCCTCTCCACTCCCCCCTCACAGGGAGGTGGGTCTGGGATGAGACAGAGTTTGAAAACTCACAGCTGAAGTTTGAAGGGTGCCCTCCGGGTCCGGCGGGGAACCGAAGGGGTCTGCGGGGGGGTCGTGGCAGGCACCCGGCAGCCCCCAGCAATGTGGAGTGAACTGGCAGAGACTGCAGAGAGGCTGGAGGGGCACCCCCAGGTGACAGCCCCCTGCCGCTGTTAACGGCTGGGGGACAGGAGGCGGGTGGATTAGTTGCTGCAGGATTTTAAAAATTATTATTATTATTATCGTTGCTTTTTAATTTTATTTTTGTGGTTTTTGCGGGTTCCTGGAGTTGTATGGAAGCGTGGCAAGCTGTCAGTGCCCGGCTCAGGAGGTGACCCCACGCTGTGTCGCCCGCAGGCGGTGAAGCACGCGAGGAGGAACACATTGGCTGGTGCTGCAAGACATGGTAGGATTTGGGGGTTTCCTAAGTGATGGTGGGGTCTGCTCATGGAATGAGGTGCAAGGCCATGTCCTGGCTGTCTCCGTTGCAGGAGCAAGTAGATTTGGACCCTTTGGAGGGGCAGGGCATGGTGAGGCAAGCGAGGCACAGACCCGCTCTGGCATACTTCTGTCCTTTGATAGCACTTGGGGTGGACAGAGGATGCCCATAAAGGCAGTGCCTGGGGCTGTTATACCCAAGTGCACTGCTGTCTGCAGGGAAGGTGACTACGCTTCCTCTGCTGAAACCCACTGTTTTTTAAGAGCCTGAGTCACATCGCTTCGGGCAGGCAAGAGTGTGAGGTGAAAGCAGCAAAGTGTAGATAGATAGATGCACGTCGCGCTCTTGGAGTCTGTGCTTTGCCTTTGGTCCTCCCAAAGTGCAGCGCTTTCATTGAAAAGGCACAAAAGCCCTTCCAGTTTGGCGAGGGGAAATGCCTCCCTAGGAGCAATGTCATGTTTCCCCAGGGACAGCAGCCCCACTTGCCTCTGCAGCAAGCCATAGGGTGTTCTTCTTGTCTAGTTTTAGTGCTCACATTTGGGACATCCCTTGGAAAATGGTTTCTAGATCCCAGTGCAGGTCAGGCAGCTGAGCTGGGATGGGGCCCCCACCGCTCCCTGTCGCCTCCATCCCAACAGGGGCAGCCGGGGCATCATGCCGGGGAGCTTGAATTGGGGCAGAGGGTCTCTGCTCTGGTGTCTCAGCGCTTGCAAAGCTTATGTCAGGCAGGGATTGCAACTACGTGTGATGGATGAACTGAGGAGGTGCCTGACGCTGCTGCCAGAAACTGGTACTTTAGTGTCACTTGTATCAGTGAAACGTTTTTATGTTCTCAGGAGTGTGGTGGTTACTCAGAGGAACTCAGGGAGCAGTGGGGGGAGCCGTGCCAGCCTTTACCCGAGTTTGCAAGCGAGTGTGTGTGTATGGAGGACTCCGATGTTGTGCTTTATAGTTTCCATCCTAAAAGTGGCATAGGCTGTTTTGAATTCCTTAATTAATAAACTTCAGCAGCAGGAAAAACTGACAAGACGGGGACTTTTGTCTCCCATTTACGGGGTGGAAATAATGCCTCCCTGTCAAAGAAGAAGGAAGGCATCTCTCCCTGCACCAGCCTTTCATCCACAGTAATGTCTTCCCATATAATCCTTCACTATGAAGCCTTTCAAAGAGTATATAGCCTGTGCCAGGTACCTGGTGTGGTCTCCCCTGTGAGAGTGGGGTATTCAGTTTTTGCCAGGATTTTGATTTTGCCTCGGTAAGGGAAAGTCTGGTTCTGCAGTCCTTTCCCTTTTGCGAGCTCCTTTGTTGATCCCTTTGATTCCACACATAATTTAGGTTGGCTCTGGGCACCGCTCACCTGTGGGCAGGGCAGTGACAGTCAAGGGGAACAAATCCAGTCCGTGCCCTAAGCTGATCGATGTCCTGCCTCATTCCCAGCAAAAGCCTGAACAAAACACTCAAAGCAATTTTCAACTTCTTTTAAGAACACCAGGAGGGAGGCCACCCACAGAAAGCCAGCGATGGGCTCTGCTGTTAGTACAGGGTGCACGCTTGCAGCCGGCTGCTTGTCGGATCCAGCCGCTGTACGTGCCCGACCTGCCGTGAGGAACAGTGAGGGCTGGGGGATGACTGCATCACAGAAGCATCTTCTTTCTTCTGGTTTCAAAAATCTGCCAGCGAGTCATTTCCAACTGCTCTGTCGTTCGCCTCGTAGGAGGCAGTCTAAGTAAGAGGGACCATTTTCACTTTATTAATTCTCTGCCATAGATGCCAAGTGCCTTAATTACCCCTTCTGTTTCAAATGCTCAGTAACTCCAGTCCCTCTGCAGCTATTTGCCTTGCCCAGAAGGAAAACCCCTTTTTAATAAGAGCCAGGTCACACTAGTGCTTTTACCTCGTGTGCTCCACTCGCTCACCCTGTGGGGTTCTGTGGAAGAAGGGGAATCGGGCTGGAGGGTGACTGCTGGCTGGTGTTGCCCAGGTCGGGTTCTGGGGGACACAGGCAGCACTCAGAGCCAAGCACTGAAGAGCTCTCTTCCGTTTCTTCTTTCTTTTTAAGAACTAACGGGTTAAATGGAGGAAAACAGGATTACCTTTCTGCAACTCAGGCCAGGGCTTGTTGTTTTGTAGAAAGCCCCCCTCCCCATCACTGTCCTCTTGCTTGCTCCCATTTGGAATTCCATGAAGACACTTTCCTGCTCTCCAGGAATGGAAAAGACCTGACAGCCAGCTCAGGGAAGCCCAACCGGCCAACTTGGGCAACCTCCGCTGAAACATCGCACGGGAATCTGGCACAGCATCTCACCAGTGCTGCCAAATAACATTCTGCAGGCCCCTGCCAGGCACTGAGCAAATGGTCCTGTTCCCTGGTGCTGGTTCACTGGTTAGAAATTAACCCCTCCTCTCCAAAATACAAAAAGAAGGTGACCTATCCTCCAGTAACGTAACTAAAATAGGCCTGAGTGCCAAAATGCGTAAGAGTTTCAGGCACTAGTCATCAGGATTGGTAAACTCATCAAGAGTGAGAAGCAAATAAAATTTTCTTTTATTTTAGTGTCCTTCTCTCCATATTAAACACAGCCCAGAAAAGCAACAACAGTGATGAGGCTTTCTAGCGCTCATGCCCTTCACAGCAGAGGAGCTGAAGCAGTGCCACCCTGCTGGGGACGCCAAGTCAAAGCTGGCGAGTTGCCCAGAGGTACAGCAAGAGAAGCTGTTTGGGAGAAGGGGTGTCACAAGGAAGGGGATCAGTGGTGGCTCCCAGGTTCCTGCTCTTACTTCCCTGGGATTGGGAATCCCATGGGAGTCATTAGCTGGAACCCAAGGGCTGAGGATAAGGACTGTCAGTTCCTAAATGCCAAGGGGAACAAAGCTCATTGTTTTATCCAGAAGAAAGCCGGGTGTCTGGAGGCAGTTTGTGTGCAGGACTCGAAGGGAAGGACTCCAGCCTGCAGGCCACAGGCTGCTGCCCTCCTCCAAAGCATCCCCTGCACAACCCTGCATGAACAAAGGCAAGACTGTTCGAAATGAACGGGAGCACGAGGCACAGATGTTGCACAAAGGCGAGCCACATCTGTTTCGCTGGGGAAGGGGCCCCCTTCTTGCTGTTTCAGCAGGCAGATGGGAAAGCTGCTCTGCAAACCTCTGGAGCTCAGTGCAATGGGCTGGCCGGGGAAACTGGGACAAGAGGAGGGGGAAAAGGGAAACCTGGCAGGATGCTGCATAGCAGCAGGGGGAGTGAGCAACCGTCGCCCAAAACCACTGTTCTCCCTCCTTGAACATCCTTGCCAGGATTTCTAGGTTGTGCTGCTCTCACGTAAGTGTGAGGGTTAGAGGAATAAGCAGGCAGAGAGGAGGGAAGGTGAGAACCTCCCTTGTCCTGTGGTTCTAGCAGGACAGTTGTGCATTCAGGGCTGCTCAGATCCTCGCTGCCTCCTGTGAATGACCATGAGGTGTTGGTTTGGGTCCACATGGATGGTTTGGTTGCAGGTTAATGTCACTAATATTAAGGGGTTTAGTGGTGAAAAGTAACAGTGATGTTTGCACATGTACGTGGCAGCAGACCTGTGTGTCTCTCTGACATGTCCTGAAAGACAACCAGCAATCTCTTAGGAGACACAACTCCAAGGAACAGAAGATCTGGCTAAGTGCAAGAATCTGCAGAAAAAGCCCTGACTGAACTTAAGAAGAATGAGACATCTAAAAGCTTTTATTTGCTTATTTTAAGCAGAAGTAGTATGGCATCCTGGAGGCTGTTTATTTTTGCAGTGCTTTGTGTTGACTTCCAGGATTAAACTGTGGGTGTCCTGAGCCATGCTGTACACAGCACCAGGATGAAAAGCACCCCATCCATCCCTCACAGAGCTGAGTATTAACTTCCTGCACGCCAAAAGATTTACACAGCAGGAGCGAGGAGAACTGAATCCTTCCTTTTTCTCAGTGAAAACCACACAATTTAGGGGTAAGGACAGTGTCATCATAAGAAGAGCAAGTCCTCACCAGTACTCGGCAGGGCTTTAGTCCATTGTAGGTGCAGGATGTGGTGTGTGTCCTCTCTGGGTTCCACAGGTGTTAGCCCTGCCCTTGACTGCATCACCCGCACTCTGCATTGTGGTGTCCTCCACTCAGGTGATGGCCATGCATGTCCTTCATGGTGTCCTCTGCCTCCTGCCCCAGATCTTCTGTAAAGATTTTGAAGGGGATGTGTGGGATGCTGGGAGCCTTGCTGCTCTTGCAGGCTACTCCTGGAAGTTTTACAAGCCTACTGGTATTTTGGCTGTACTTGTTCTGTCTGTAACTCAACCGGGAGCAGCCGGTGCAACTTGTACTACAACCCTCCGCTGCGACTGACGTTCCGCAGGTTGACAACCCAAGTTTTGAGGCCAATGAAACGCAAGTTTGTGAAGTCAGGTCCTAAGAACACATCCAGCTACTTGGTGCCAGCCTTCTGCAAGGAGCTGCCTACTGCCAGTGCTGGTATACCAAACATTGTACGACTGTAGCAGAAAAGTATTGCCTTGGTGATGCTGAGATCAAATAGACTTGTTCAAATCATAATTCTATGGTTTGTCATTATCTAAACTGCCTCTCCCATGTGGAATTTAGTTTTAGCACTCTTCAGATAAGGCTGTCTGAAATATAAAGAAAACCATCAGATTTTAACACTAAAACAAAAGTTCCATCTTCAGCAAAACTTCTCTTCAGTGTTTGAGTCACTTAAATAGAGAAGATTCCTTGTTGTAGCTGTCTCTACTGGGAATTGTTTTGAGTGGGTGTTCTGTTGTTTATGGTTTTAATTCAAGTGTATTTCCATTGTAAACAAATCGATCTTGATCTGGTTTAATATTTCTTTACCAGACATGGTTTAGTTTAAAGCAACACTGTATTGTATATTTCAGTGCACTAACTTGATAGGAAAAGGTACAAACTACGTACAAGTGCCAGGATTTTCTCATTGTACAGAGCAGGTTCCTGCACTGATTGAAGATTTTATACAAAATGGTCTTTTGGATGAGAGGGTGTGTGATAAGAGTAAGGGCAGAGAAGCACCTCCAGCATGAGGGGCCTCCCAAAACCAACAACAGCAGGTCTGTGTGGGTGAGGATTGAGCAAGAAACAAGATGTCTCATTCCTGAGAAGCAAAAAGCTCAAGGGGCTGATGCAAGGCCTGGAGTCGAAGGCATGTCAGGTTATTACTTGAGAGAGGCTGTGGAGCTCAAGGATTTAAAGGCTTTTATAGTTTGCTGCCCCAAGGCTGTAGCAATAACTGAGAAATGTGAAGGCAACATTATTTTAGAAGTTAAAGAAAGCATGTTGGCACCATCCCTTTAAAGTCAGTGCTCAAAGCGAACAGTATCAACACCATTTCATCCCTTTGTGCTGCTGTTAGGGTGTTGTTCTATGCTAGCACAAAGCCCGCTTGGCTACATGTCATCTCCTTGAGGTGGAAGCTCTGCAGACTGCCCCAAATTGAGCAAAGCACAGCATGCTTTCAAGTCTCATCCCAGGCAACTTAACTTGGTCATTTTCTGGTTTGGTTTTGGACGCGCTGGTGGGAAGGTTTGTGTGCCAGCTACGAGGTCTTTGCTTACTCTGCAGGGAAAGGCCCAGCACCATGTGGCAATGTATCAGGTTTCCATCCCCTAGGCTTCAGCCAACCCAGTGTTCGCCGTGCATATGGTCTGTGGGAGCACAGTCCTTGCTTCCCATGCCTGCAGTGCCTGGCTTGGGCTTCCCAAGCCACTGGTGAGGAGCACGTTGTGGGAGGAGGTCTGCAAGGGGCAGCCTGAGCCAGCAGGCAATGCCTACCTGACACATCCCCGCCCTGGGTGGCCTTCCAGGTGCCCGCAGGGTGCTGAAAGGCAGCGGGGCTGTGGTCCTCCCAACCTCGAAGGGCATTTTGGGGGAAAATACCCTGCATCGCTGGAAGAAACAACTCTAGACACAAAGGTGGTGCAAGTCTTCTAGGATTTATGGCTGCTTTGGTGGGTCATGAGGCCTCAGCAGGGTCGTTCTTTCCTCACATGCTGTGGTGATACAGGAGCAGAGGCGTGGTGGTGAGACCTGGTGCCGTACCAATGTGGGGGGGAAACACAGTGGACCTCCCCCCACCCCCCCAGGGGCTGCTTTGAGCCAGGGCTAATACTGAGGCTGGCAGTCCTTATTTAATAGCTGTCTTGAGTAAATCCCCACGCTGTGAGACATCTGTCTTCCCCGAGCCCAATGATATAGGAAGGCACTTAAGCACTTGAATGATGGGCAGTGGATGCTGCCAAGGATTTCCTTCTGCTCAGGCTCACCCAAAGCCGCTCTGGAGGTGGAGAGGTTTCATCTCCTTCCACATGCTCAGCACACTCCTGTGTCCCCAGCAGCAAGCTTAGCCCACATGCCGCTCCCTCACAAGCCAAAAAACTCCTGGATAAAACCAAAAGGAAGGGGCTGTTCCCCTCCCAGATCTGCTTGACATACCCGCTCTTGTCCTCTTTCCCCAGTGCACCAGGAGCTGCCATGAGAGCCACGTGTTGGGCACAAGGCTCTGGAGATGTTCCCGGAGGAGGTGGGCAGCCAGAGGAGGTTTCCCAGGAGCTTTTCAAGCAGTCTTTGTTAAAATTGGTCACGGCAGGCTGCGTCTCCTGCTGCCCAGGCGGTTTTGCGGTTCATTGGGCGGGCAGCGCGGTGCAGGGAGGGTAAGTACAGCTCCCTGTGTTGCAAAAAACACCCCGCATGGTGTGCGCCCAGAGGAATACCCATACCTGCTTCTAATCTGCTCAGTGGTGGCCAGTGGCAAAATCCTCCAATCTTGAGAGCCTAGGGCAGGCAGGCAGCTGAGAGCGACATGGCCATGGCCAAGCTATCCCGAGTCCCTTGGGTACCTATTTGGGATGGTGGGATTTGCTGCTGGAGGGGGTCTGGTGATGCTGATGCAGGGGTAGGAGTGGTTGTCTGGTTGCCAGAGGAAAGCAGGGATGAAACCTGCTTTTAAAGGCCACATATTTCCATGTAATCTTTCTGGTTTTAGGGCTGTTTCTTACATTCTTGGATAATGAAGTTTGGGGTTTGTTTTTCTTTTCTTTCAAGCTCAACAAAGCCAATTTGATGCACTTTGAAAAGAAATTGAAAGCAGGCTTCTCCGCTTCCAATTCTGCCAAGGTTCAAGCATCATGGGAATACAATGTCAAGGACTCCCCACCCCCCCCAGCTGCACTTAGAAAGTTTTATTCCCAAGCAGCCAGGTTGCACAGGCTCTCCACCATGCCTTCGGGAAGCTGGGCTGTGTGTCCCCCCTGAATGGGGATATATATTATTTACTTTCCTGGCATCCTGGAACAAGCCGTACCTCTCTTAAGCCTTCTTTATGGGTTATGCCTGTAGCTTGCCTGCTGGGAAAAGGACCTAATTTCTGGAGGAGACATGCTGTACTGTCAGTATGTCAGGCTGGCAAAGCAGAGCTGTACGTATGGTTTGCATTTCAGGCTGAATCGAAGCCATAGCTTAAACCATTTATTTATTTATTTATTTATTTTTACAGCACGGGCTCCAAGAAAGTCGCTTTGGAAAAGTATTTACCCTGGGCTTGTAAATACAGTGTCATTTCTGCAATGGCCTATCATCTAGCTTATTATTAAGCCTGCAATATCGACTGCCAGGAATGCACAGGCACTGCACTCACCCCTTTTTTTTTTCCCTTTTAATTGTCGATGTGGCAGGGAAACCCTGGATGGGTTGGGGAAAGGAGCCTGTGGTGGCCCTCGCCCAGCATCACAGTGCAGGATTTCAAGCTCGGGGGGATGGGGGAGAAATGCAGCTCGAACTTGTGGTGCCCATACCCATACTCTGTGCTGACAGACAAGACAAAGTGGATTTGGGCAGCAATAATGCTCTAACTGCTTGGTCTGTAAACTGACTTGACATTAAAAATCCAGCAATCGTTGCCATCTATTTGGCATCTGCTGCTCTCCAGCTGTGGATTAAAAAGGACTTTTCTAACAGTATTTCCAAGGTTCTCCAAATGACTCCTGCATGCACCTCCTCCTCAACCCCAAGATACTTGGATTTTGGGATCTGCATGCCCAGGGATGGTGTAAACAACCCAAGAGTTATTACTTGGGAGGGGATTACAAAACCAATCACCCTGCAAATACTCCATGCAGAAGAAGGTGATTACAGGAAGAGGGCTGTGTGTTGGTGGGGGAGTGTGCACCGTGTCTCTCCAGAGGGATGGGACTGGGGAAGCACTGGGACAAGTGCCCAGGAAATCTGGGACTGGGGAAGGAACTCAGCTGGAAACAGTATTGAGATTTGCAGTTAATCCTGTCCATAGATGTCATTGCAGTTAATTTGGTATTATTTGAGGTTGGAGACACAAACTGTGAAGCATGGTGATGACTTGGAAGGAGTAAAGATATCAGGATATCAGGATTTGTCCTTTTTATCCTACAGTCTTATTTTACTATGGCTAAACTGCAATTTAGACATTGTACCTCCCCTAAACTCTTGCTCAGGGTGCCAGGCCTGGGTTGTGGGTGCTTGGCTAGAAACATGCATCTGTGCTCTGTGCGACTTGCTTGAAATCTGGGCCATTAAAGTTTTGGGTAGCTGAGCCTGGGTGCCACCTGTCTCAGTTGGCTGTGGTTCCATAGCAGATCATTGCCCCATCCAAGCGGGAGAGAGCTGGGGAAGCATCATGACCACCACTTGACCGAAGTCCTGCTGCCTCTTGGGCCTGCTCGGGGGTATTCATGCTCACCACCTGAAGGAGGGCCTAAAGCGATAATTTAGGGACAGTTAATACCGAACCTGTGGCCTAGGAAAGGACATCACTCCAGTCTCACCCTGGCATTTTCATCCTGGGGCTTCAAAGGAGAGCTAAAACAGGGGGCCCCCAGGCTGGTCCTGAAGCCCTGCAACAGACAGCCCTGGCTCCCTGCAGAGGCCCATGCAAGCCATGTTTGAGCAAAGAATTTGGCTGGGAGGATATATTTTGCTGCACTACATTGCATTTCTGGGAGAGAAAACATTAAATGAGAGCTATAAACTGAATGACTCCAAATGCACCGTCACTAGTGCTTATAGCTGCATTAAATCTGCTCGGTCCTTGAGAAGGAAACCCCCCCACAGCTTCTGCCAGAGAGTCAGTGGCTTTGTGGTTCCTCTTACACACTTTGGCTGAGGTAGCGTCTTTGGCAGGGATGTGGCTCCTCACCGTGGGGCCATCTGAAGCAGCCTCCCTGCAGCGAGGGCACAAAACCCAGTGGATTTTAGGACAGTGCTGGAGCAGCTTACGAAAGAGCTCATGCACTGAGGTCTCATGGGGCAGCTCTTTTCAGGGCTGCAGTCGTGCTGGTGGTGGTTCCCTCTAGCCGGTGGGAGCTTGCGGTCCTAAAAGCCCCGTGGCTGGAAATGCTTCTGCTGGCCCAGCTGCCTTCTGGAAGTCGTTCTGGCTGCTGACTCTCACACCCCTAGGTTTTCAGCTCTGTTTTTTTTCCAAGCTTTTACTTTTATAAACAATCTTTTATCCCTTCTTTGGCAATTTATTGTCCCTCTGTGTCTGCTGTGGGTATACTAGTGCTTCCAAAATAAATAATTGCAAAAAAATGTGTCCACTTGAACATTGCCTTGGCTTCCAATGCGGGTTGGATCCACTTGGAAATGCCTCTTGTAAAGCAGCGAAATGGTGCCAGGTGCCTTTTGCCACTCACTCCAGCCTCCCCCCCTCAAAGTGTGTTAGACCACCCGAGCCTGGGTGAACCTGGCATGGGTGCAGTGTGGCTTGGGGATGGGATGGATTTGGAGGATCTCCCAGTGCTGGCCCATCACTTCCCTCCATCTCACCCTGAATGGGAAGGTGCTGGGGAGATCGGCACAGTATTTGCTTGTAACTGCCTTTCCAGCCTAGGTCATTTTTATAAGTCTCTTCAGAGTACAGAGTATGACTAAAAAGGAGATGGGGCAGGGGAAAGACTGGCACCTGGAGCTGCCTCGGTTTTGTTGGCCAGAGCACTGGGCAGAGCTCTGGAGGTCACATCTTGGTACGCATTGAGATGTCCTTCAAACGAGGGCTCAGAGATCCAGGTTATGGTTTCAGGGTGCAGGTGGGACAGAAACCATGGCAGATGCCCAGTATAGGGTCTGAAAAATAAAAACCTCTTAGGAACTGGAAAGCACTCGCATCCAGCCAGTAATTTCCTCTGGTAAGGTCTATTTGTTTGGGGTTTTTTAATTTCTCAAGTCTTTAAAGTAAAATCACTGACTGTGAATAATTCATCACCCAAAAGGTGACCCTGTACATCAGCGCCGCAGGTATGGCAATGGCTGCAGCGGGTCAGCCCTTGCTCTGAGCAGCTTCTGATGGGACTGTGGCTCATTTCTGGCTAGCTGTACCTCTCCTGCTACAGTGCCATGGAAGCAGTGAGCACTTGGAGAACACCTTTTCCAGAGAATCATGCAAGCAGAGGGGCTGCTCCTCCAAAGCAAACACCATTACATTTATTGAGAGCTCTGCCTGGGGCGGGGGGCACACAGGTCTGGGAGATCCTTGGCCATAGCCCTGTGTGGGGACCCCTGGTAATGCTCTCGCTTTCTCTCATTGCAGGCCCAGCGACCATGGCGAAGGATCGGGCTGAAGCTCCCCACCCCGGCAGCCCTTGGGGTGCTGCTGGCCCTGGCCTTGCTGGCCCTTGCCCACCTGCCCCCACCGCCAGACCACTCCCCCCACTCACTGCCAGCATCTGCCCTCACAGGTCTCTGGGGGGAGGTGGAGGCTCCCCTGCCTGAGGGACAAGCCCACAGTGAAAGGCTCCCCATACCCCTGGCTCAGCTGGATCAGGACCAGCCCCCTGGACAGGGCAGGAGGTGGCAGCAGGGGATGGGAGGGCACACTCCCCCATGGCTCTCTAATGACGACCTGCAGAAGATGCAGTTGCTGGCCAGCGGGCGGGTGGTCTCCAAAACCCGCATCCCAGCCCATGGGCAAGTACTGCGAGTGGGGCTGCATGCTGTGAGGGATGCTGAGGAGGACACCTTGCCAGCCAGCCCAGAGGAGGACTGCCAGGATGGGCGCTGTGGGCTCATCAAGCGCCCTGGAGACCTCTATGAGGTGCTAGCCTTCCACCTGGACAGGGTGCTGGGGCTGAACCGTAGCCTGCCAGCTGTGGCCCGGCGCTTCACCAGCCGCCTCCTGCCCTACAGCTACACTGACGGCTCCCTGCGACCCATCATCTGGTGGGCACCTGACCTCCAGCACCTGGAGGATGCCAACAACGACCAGAACTCCTGTGCGCTGGGGTGGCTGCAGTATCAGGAGATGCTGCAGCCCCATGGACCAATGCTGGCAGCCAGGGATGCTCCCTGCTCCAGCATACCACGTGGCGAATGGAGCCGCCTGGCCCTCTTCGACTTTCTTCTCCAGGTAGGGCTGGGATGATGGAGACCACCTGTCCCACCAGCTGTGCCACCCAGTTTCCCCCATGCCTGCACCTGTCTTGTCTGACCATGGTGTTCTCCTCTGTGGGGTTGTGGTTTCTTGGGATGTATTTTCACTTCTTAGCTTTGTGCAGAAGCTGTGTGGTCGAAGCATGGTCCGTCCTCAAGACTTGGAGGGGAAACACAGGCAGATTTTGGTCCCACATGGCCAAGCTTTCTTCCATCATGGCTTCATTGGCTCTGCTTCATGCAGATGCCGGCAGAGGCTTTGGATGCGGCATCCCTAGGGACAAGTAGTGTGTTCTGCATCAGCCCCGTCAGATCCAGCTCCAGGGATATGCTGCTGGTGCTGGAAATCAGGAACCCTGCCCCTTCATATGGCACTGCTTTCCTCCTCCCCCTCCTCCTCCTTGGGATTAATAGTGCTTAATCTTCTGCCTGGAAAATCATACCCTGCTGCTCCGAGGGATTACGAGAGCGTTCCAGAGAGTTATCATTTCTTAGAGGGCAGCTGTGAGGAAGCAAAAGTGATTTCTATGGAAAAAAAAAGCCTGTGTAGGCACCTTGGGGCTGGAGCTTTGGTTTTCAGATGAGGAGAAACTGCCTGAAAAGGCAAGTATTAAAATAACAAAAAGAAGTGAGGAAAGAAAGAAAGAAAGAAAAAAAGAACTATTAAAATATGTGTTTTCACTATTCTCTTTTCTTTTTTGGCAAAGCCTGGCCATTAATCTTTATAACCTCAGACTATGGCTGGCAGGGGTGGAGCACACGTGGCTGTGCTTGGAAATATTTTCGCTGAAACAGCCAGAGAAATGAGAAGATTAACCACCCACCCCCCCCCTTCCCTTCCGCAGGCCAAAATACCATTGAGTGCAATGGAAAGGCTGAGTCTCCAGGAGAAAGTATCTAGTTTTAAGACTTTCCCTCAGAGGGCCAAAGCAGCACAAGGATAAATTCAAAGGCAATCCCCAGTTTTTCCTCAATGACTCCAATGAGATCCTCCCATGCAGAAAAGCCACATAAAGGTGGAGAGACACCAAGTCAGCAGGATATTACAGAAGTGAAATAGCATCCTTCAGAAATGGCTTTTGCCTCTTACAATCCTTGCTGGGGAAGGAGAAGCTGTGAGCTTTGAGCCCTACTGTACATTGGGATCACCATCTTGGATGTTTTCTTCCACTGGCCTTAGAATTGGGCAGCTTCTGTACTGATTTTTCTTGGTGTTTGCCATATGGGATTGCCCCTCTTGGTGTGAAGCTTTACCAGGTACTTGTCAAGTCTGGTGGAAAGGGAGCAGCTGCTGATGGCTTCGTCCTGCTCAAGAGAGTCAAAAATGTATCAGCTTCAAAGCCCTGCAGCCTTGTCCCTGCCCTGTTGCACCCTCTTCCCATCCAGCGGGGAGAGTAAGGCAGTTTTCCTTGGAGAAAGCTGTCCCAGGCTGAGACAAGATTAGACAGTCCCGTTGCACCCAAGGAGGTGCTCTGGGGGCAGACAAGCTTCATGTGGGAGCAAAGAGGGGCTTATATGGAGCTTGTCATGGGTTTGAGCTTGCAGGACAGAAGGTGCAGCTCGTGTACTTGTGTTCCAGCAGTAAGATCTAGTGTCCTGTCTGTTAGAGCTGTTAAGGCTCTGGTGTGGAGAAATCAATACCAACATGTCAGCAGTATTCTCAGCACCTTCTGTAGCTCCACCTGGATACCAGGTCCAGCCTCCACCCCACACCTCTGTAGGCCCAGCACCTGTCCCCCTTGGCTTCACAGGCACTCATGAGCGGGTGACTGGGGGCCTGAGCACATTTAGTGCCTCTGTAAATCACCTCAGGTTGTCTTCACCTTCCGTGAGGCCTGGAAAGCATCAGAGCAGATGAGAGAAACTGGTGCACTGAGCTTTCCAGTAGGTAGACTGGAAGTGATGCTTGGAGGAAGTGTGATGTTTCCTTTCATTTCAATGTGTTTTGTGTCAAAAGATGCTCTAGCACTTTAACTGGTGGGTGTCCTGATGGAGAAATGCTGACCCAAGTGCTTCATTAAGCCTCAGGAAACAGAGGAATTTGTTAAGGGATTCCAGTGTGGGACTCATCTTGCTTCTCAAGTGGTTATGAATATAACGGCTGCAGAAACCAAACTTCATGCTTCCTGCAACATCATGTCCAGTCCTTGACTAGTTTTTGGGTTCAGACTGTAATTGGTAAGTTTTCCTAATTACCCCAGTGAGAGGAATAGGCAGTTGTTGTGGGTCACCTGGCTTCCATCTGGTCATCATCTGTAGATTAACCTGGGCTCACCTGAGCTCCGGCTGGAAAGCTGAGACTTGCCTCCAACCACCTCCCAGCAGCATCAGAAGCCACCCTGCACCCTGAGCCCTGGCGCCTGGGTTGGCACCAGCGGCCCTGACCATATACTTATTTTATATATATTAATATATAGGAGATATTTATATACACACATATATATATTTATGGGGTGTCTCTTCTGTAATGTTCTAAGCAGGCATGCAGAGCTGGGGTAGTGAGGCAGCCGCCCTGCATGGCCGTGGGAAAGGCTGTCAGCAGCCAGTCAGGTCCTGCCTGCCCCACAGACCACTGCTGAGGGTGCACGGTCTTCTTCTGACAAAGCCAAGGAAGCTTCACAAATACTGAGGCAGGGTGACTGAAGCTGACAGAGATTTATTTCTTTTAAAATTCTCTCCTCCCTCCAGGGGTGCAGGTGAATCACTGGAAGCTGCTGAGCAGCATCGGGATTTCTGTAGGGATTTGGGGTGGGAAGGAGGGAACTTGACAGCCTTGATGAGGAGCCTTAGCAGCGCCTGCAAATAAACACAAATGGACTTAAAACAAGTCACCATGGCCCAACTGAAATGTCAGGCATGCTCTGTGTAATGAAGAGATCGCTTTTTCCCTTGCAGATCCTTTTCCATTTGTCTTCCTTCCATTGAGAGCGGCTCAGGTTACTGTGGGGATGGATGGAAGGGAGTACGTGAGCTGGGAGCCAAATCATGCAGGGCACCAAGGCTCATCCTGAGAAAAAAGAAATAAAAAATCATTTTGAGATTTCAAAACCTGTGTTTCCTTGGGTGCTTTTGGGTTTTTTTCTGGTTTTACATTCACCACTGTATATGTCTTCCCTTAGTTTCAGCTGGAGGCATGACCCGCTCACTCTCTGCAAATAGAGTATGGAAATACCTGGGACAGAAGGTGTCTGAACTCCATCAGGAAAGCCTGTCACTATCACCTCTTGCTGGTGACTTCTCCAAGCCAAAGGGCTTTTGCAAGTCACCTCAGCTTCTGAGTGATTACCTGCCTCTCAATCAGTGCTATACAGAGCTTTTCCGTTTTCTGCCTACTGAGGGTCCTTAAAACCTTTTTATTTTCCTCTGAGCAAGAAAAGTTCAGAACTGGACCTCTCTGCCTTGGGTGCCTGTCTCTGTAAGGTCCTCACATGTCTCCCACAGGTTCATGACCGCCTCGACCGCTACTGCTGTGGGTTTCAGCCTGACCCATCTGAGCCCTGTGTGGAGGAGATGCTCCATGAGAAGTGCCGAAACCCGGCAGAGCTGGTCCTGGTCCACATCCTGGTATGTCCCCCCATTCCCAGGGGCTTGCTCTGGGGATAAGATGAAAGTTCCTTGGAGTCCCTTGCAGGTGATGTTGCAGCCAAGGAGACATAGGTCCCATGGCATTGCGGTGTCCCTGGTGGCAGGTGTACCTGGGCACAGAGAGACTTGGGCTTTGGTGGCTGCTGGGTCCCCAGATGCTCTCAGGATTATTCAGTGCATTAAAAAAACAGCCTAAATTCCCAAACTGGTGACTCCCTGCAGTAAGTGAACTTCTTCCCATTCCTCTGGCAGGTTCGGAAGAGTGCACCATCCCGCCTGGTGTTCATCGACAACGCGGGCAGGCCACAGCACCCTGAGGAGAAGCTCAACTTCAGGCTCCTGCAAGGCATAGACAGGTAGGGGGGGCAATGTGCACCCTCCTGGGGCACGTCCCAGGTGATGGCTGAGCTCCAGCTGTGGGATGGGCAGCAGCCCTATGTGCACACCTTGGTGCCACTCCTGGCCTCCCTGATCGGGCACCCCTGTGAAGAACGGCCACCTCCTACCCAGGACAGGGCAGGCTCACAAACCCATCACACATGTCCCTGCCCTGAAACTGGCTCTTGGTCCTGTTCTGGGTGCCCGATGGTAGTCTCCAAAGCCTATTTTCCCCTCTCTAATTGGCAGCTGCACACAAAAAAATGAATAATCAGGTATTTCAGCATTTCTTCTATTGTTGCCTGTCAGGCAGTCTGGCACACTGTCAGCCCCTTGATTTGTAGCTCACTTGGATCAATTTCCAACGGAGCTTGCCGTGGGCAGAATTTTAAGCAGGATGCTCCTCACCCCATGCTCCTCTGGGTGGACATGCATTTCTTCTCAAAGCACCAGGGTGGCCTTTGTTTGGGTGCTCTGGCTGCTACCGCCCTCGTCCCTGCTTGGCCTTCCCTGGGTATCCCCTTCCTTTCCTATGAGGAAAGGCTGGGTGAGCTGGGACTGTTCAGCCTGGAGAAAAGAAGACTAAAGGGAGACCTTATTAATGTCTATAAATATCTTAAGTATGGGAAGCAGGGGGGAAATGGCCAGCCCCTTTTCAGTGATCTGTGGAGACAGGACAAGGGGCAATGGCTGCAAGTTGGAGCACAGGAAGTTCTGCACCAACATGCGGAGGAACTTTTTCCCAGTGAGGGTGCCAGAGCCCTGGGACAGGCTGCCCAGGGAGGTGGTGGGGTCTCCTTCTCTGGAGATATTCAAGACCCATCTGGATGCCTATCTGTGCAGTATGAGCTAGGGAGCTGCTTTGGCAGGGGGGTTGGACCCGATGATCTCTTGAGGTCCCTTCCAACCCCTATGATTCTGTGATTCTATTCTATGATTCTATTCTATGATTCTATGATTCCTCTCTCTTCTGTTCCTCCTCTGCAGCTTCCCGGCAGCGGCAGTGGCCACGCTGCAGTCGGGCCGGTTGCAGAGCCTGCTGCTGGAGTCACTGCGCATGGACCAGGAGCTCTGGGAGAACCAGGGAGGTGCTGAAGGCCTGAGACCCCTGCTCTGGACCATCGAGAAGCGGGCACGTGTCCTGCTGCGATACATCCAGGAGCACAACCTGACGTTGTTTGGGGACCCACTGCAATGAACTGACCTCCAGCCTCCATGGTGCACCTGCCATCCAAATCCTGACAGTGATGGATGTACCTCATACCCTCGGCATGGGCGATATGAGACTGCGTATGGGTGTCTGCCCCTTCAAAGGGTGTTCTTACCCTGGCTCTGTAGGCTGCCCTGGAAAAGCTGATGGGATCGCAGGGAGTGGGAAAGAGGCAGAGGACACATGTCCTGAAACAGAATCACAGAATTGTAGGGGTTGGAAGGGACCTCAAGAGATCATCGGGTCCAACCCCCCTGCCAAAGCAGCTCCCCAGCTCATACTGCACAGATAGGCATCCAGATGGGTCTTGAATATCTCCAGGGAAGGAGACTCCACCACCTCCCTGGGCAGCCTGTCCCAGGGCTCTGGCACCCTCACTGGGAAAAAGCTTTTCCGCATGTTGGTGCGGAACTTCCTGTGCTCCAACTTGCAGCCATTGCCCCTTGTCCTGTCCCCACAGACCACTGAAAAGGGGCTGGCTAATTCCCCCTGTATCCCACGCTTAAGATAATTATGAACACCAATTAAGTTCCCCCTTAGTCTTCTTTTCTCTAGACTGAACAGTCCCAGCTTATTCAGCCTCTCCTCATAGGGGAGGTAACAACAACCCACCATTGCTTGAGGAAGGCAACATTTATCAAGCAATGGTCTCAGCATGGATTTTGAAGGAGGGGCACATCCATGAGATTTTTTTGGGTACCTTCACCTCCTCTACCCCAGCAACTTTGAAAACTGGAGGCACGGACAGTTGAGTAGCTTATGGGGCCTGTGGGCAGGGTTAAAGAAGTGGTGAGAGACACTGCTGAAGGCCAGGGGAACTCACTGGCAGTCTTTCCATGGCTGGCACTGGGCTCTTTTGATGGTGCTTTCACTGTTTCAAACACACTACAGGAAGAGAGGCTGGAGTGGTGTGGGGAAAAGCCAAGGGGACCTTATTAAGTAGATCAAGCAGGGACAAGTTGCCCAAGTTGACCTCTGTCTTTCCCCCCATGGAGTAGGTCATGTATACCTGGGAGTGGGTGCAAAGCACTGCCCAAAGCCAGGGCCAGGCAAGACCCCAGGCCGCAGGCAGTGCCTGGCAGCAGCTGCCCTCCCAGAGCTCGTGGTGCCATCCCTGTGTGCCATGTGCCATGGTGCTACCAAGGTGGCACTCTGGATGAGGGATTTGAAGGTTTCAATCTCTTTCTCACTCTTTTCCTTTGCTGTCAGGGAATTAAAAGGCAAACCTACCCCAAGCTCTGCTGCCTGTGAACCACACCCCTGTCTGTGCTCTTGGACACAGCTGGGCAAAACTCTCCTAGACTTGCAGAAAAATCTTCTCATAGAAATGCCAGGCTATTTCAGCAGAATGCAAATGAGTGCAAAATGCTTTTGGAGGATGCTGGCACCTTCAGCAGAGCCCATCCTGCTCCTGTCACCTCCTTAGGCTCTTGCCCAGCAATCCACTGTGATGGGGCACGGCAACATCCCAGGCAGGCAAGTCCTCAAGTGTTAGGGCTGAGGGAAAATTCAAAAGCAAAATGAACAGGAGGAAAAAAGATACAGGGATGGGCTCTGTCAGAGCCTCCCTTGCTCTTTGTGGCATGGTTCCCAGTTGAGGCATGCAGTCAGTGCTTGCTTGCCAGCAGCAGCTGGCTCCCAGACTGTGGACTGGTGGTTTGCCATCAGGAGAAGGCTTTTTAAAGGGGCCTCAGGGAGTAGCCCTCCATTTCCCCATGCTTAAGGCACATCAAGTTGCTTGTGCCCTTGGGAAGTCTTGGTGAGACTGGCATGGGTACACAGGCTGTGCTGCTGTCCCATTGTCCTTGCTGTGGAGAAAATGGCCACCCATGCAGTGAGAGGCAGGAAAGGTGGGCATTGATGCCTCTCCTGCTCCATCCTTCTCAACACCATGTTGGTTTTAGAGCCTGTAAGGGGAGGCTTTAACACCCATGCTCACAAGGACAAGAAATTACCTTTTTCCCCTTTTTTTCTCTTGCTGAAGAGAAGATGAAGTGAGGCATGGGTGACATGAATCAATGAGCACAAGTGCTCTCAGAAAGCATCAGCACTCAACACCGTGAGCACGTCAGCATCCAGAGCGTCAACAGTATCTTCCTGGAGTGCTGCCCTTCAATTAGCCATGGGAAAGCCTTTCTCCTCCCCCAGCAGTGTCTCCACCCCATGAGTTATCACCCCACTTGCCACCCCATGGGGTGGAGGACTGTTGGGGAAACCCCACTAAAGCCCATGTCATGGGGATTCACTGTGAGGAGGTGAGCTTGGCTTGTAGGCATAGAGGAGAACAGAAGTCCTCCTGGGTCCTGTGAAGAGCCATGCCCAGGCACAGCTGTATGTGAATAAACGAGACTAATAATGTAGCGTAATTAAATCCAGGAAATATGGTGTGAAAAGCAAAGTGGCAAGGAGAGCATTAGTTAGGCTGTGCAGCATCAGTCACAGGCTTGGTTGTTTTTTTTTTCCTCATTAAAATGAGAAATTTCATTAAAACATGAAAAGAGAGGTTTTCATCCCATATAAGCCAAGTCCTCAGCAAGAAGTGAGAGTAAGGTGGGGGCACTGTGCAGTGGCCAAAGCTGTTGACTTGGCTGTGCAGGCACAGCAGTGTTTGCCTTGCCTCTGGTCTCATCTCCCACCTCTGATTGTATCCGCTCGGCCTTAACTCTGCACAGGGCAGAGGGGATTTTTCCTGGGGTTTCTTGCATTCCCTTGGTTGTAGCATGTGACTGTTTGCTGGCTGAACGCACGCAGGGACATCTGCAAGCAGTTCTGGATGCGGGGGGAAAGGTAATAAATCGCCCTGGATTTAACAAAGAGCCGTGTGCGGCTAAAGGAGAGAAGCAAGAGCCATGGCCTTGCGGAGGCTGATCGTTAGTCTCCCCTAATTAGTCACTTTTTCCCTGGGCTTGCCTACACAGCCAGCAAAGCACAAGGGCTCTGGAGTGTGGTCACGTCTGTTTGGGAAAACCCTGTGTATTGTGCCGGCTGTATCAGCCCTTACCATGTAGTGTTGGGTCTGGTTTGCTCCAGCCATCACTGTGCTGTAGTGTACTTCTAGAATCCACCCAGGGCCATGCTTGACATGTGAGTTCTCACTCAGGGATGATCCTGTTTTAAACCAGATTTCACCAGGGGTCACAGAATCACAGAATTGTAGGGGTTGGAAGGGACCAACAGGACCATCGGGCTCAACCCCCTGGATCCTGTGGGGGTGGAGTGATAAAAACAGGACACAGTCTGAGCTTGCTGCAGAGCTGGGGCAGAACTGCTTTGGCTTTAGGATGGCAGCAGCATGTAAGCAAGCAAAAAATCCACGTGCAGAAATAAGTTAAAGCACCTTCTCTGGGCTTGCTGGAGCCGCCACAAACTGAATGCCTCGTTGCTGAATTTAAAGACCACCTCTGGTCTTTAAAAGACCACCTCTGCCTGGTGCGGCCCCATGGCACCAAATAGCCTTTGCAGCAGCCCTATACAGACCTTGCAGAGCACCTGCTGAAGCCACCCGCTCACTGGGGACAATGTCGGTGGGGTAGCACTTGGGGGGGTGGTGCTCAGAGACACCGCCCCCACCGCCCGCCCCCGCCCCCCAAGATGCTGGGCAAAAACTGCCCAAGTAGCTCCATGCTCACACAGGGGAAGCATGGGCTGGCTGCAGCCTGAGCAGCAAGAGCTAGCAAGTAAATCCAAATTTATTGTTAAATCACTGGATATAAAAATAATCTGGCTTTTGGAAAGCAATTTATTTATGCTTTCAGTACTTGCTTAAATATTTATGTGGAAAAGCGGGTGGGTGGGGGGGAAATCTACTCCGACATAGGACTATGGTTGTAGTGATGGTCTTTAAGATTAATGGAAGTAAATTAGCCTGACGTTTTATTTACATCCAGCAAAGCAATAGATAAACTCTGCTCATGATGGATTTTCTTCATTAGTTGGGCACATGCCTAAGGTACAGCTTCTGACATTGGTTCTTCCGAGCACTTAGACAAACAGTTTATCAAAAGGGGATGAAATTGTCAGGAAACAAAGCAGATTAATGACTGGGAAAGGGAAGATCATGGGATTTATGATCTAAGTACCAGTACTGCCGGAGCCAAAGAAATGGCTTATTAGATAACTGACATGTACACGTGTGAAGGAGCATTGAGCGCCCCCCAAACCTCCCCCCCCCTTTGATCCACCACCCTGGCAGCGGCTGCTCCCCAAATCATCCTTTCATGGGGTGGGGTCTCTGCACTGAGGCTTCACCTGCCTCCTCCTTCCCTCCCTCCTCTCTCCTCAGGTCTGGGCTTATTCTGTAATTCTCTCAAATTCTCTCATTAGGGCTTATGAACATATCATTTCCTCCCAATTAACAACCTTTTGGACTGGAACATTGTCAAGGAAGGTAACCTTGGCTTTGTGTCTGCACAGCAATATTGGTTTCCACCACCTGATTTGGTGATGTTGGCTGCTATTACAGCAGTGACAACCATAGCACCACCACCACCACCACCACTAATCTATTGGACTTCTCCAGTCCTTTGGAGAAAATGAAAAGCCATCGCTCAGCATTAGCAGTTTATGGATCCCATATGGCTCCTCTCACAATTACCTCTGGAATGATAATTAGCCATCAGCTAAAGCAAATGAGGGGAAGGAGATGGGGAACCTGGCAGGGTGGGGAGGAAGGAATCCTTCCTTGCAATGGCAGAGGGGCTGTGCTTGTAGGCATCCCAGGTCTGTGTCCCCCTCCCTCCCCAGGCATGGGGTCGGGCTTTCAAGCTGGAGAAGCGGGGCTTTGGGGCACAAGGACGGCTAAGAACCAGAGGTTTGACTGGTCCTGTGACTCTCCAAGTGCTGTCTCCAGCAGGTGGCATTGGCTCGACAGGCTCTTTTCCCTGCGCTTGCCGAAAAGCGTCTTAAAAGTTTCATCTCAGCACCGGTAAATCTCAAGCCGCTAGAGCACCAGTAATTCCCTAATTCCCTTGCAGCCTAATCTGCCCAGCTGCACGTTCTATCCCACCACCTTTTTCCTTCTGTTACCATCTCTTTCCAATTAAAATCCAGATTCGCAGGAGTCACTGCAGCACATTACTCCAGGCCAGGAGCACTGGGAAGCAGGAGGGAGCAGGACATGGGCTGCTCAGAGGATGACATGCCACAGCAGCAGGGGCTTTGCTTGCCCAACCAAGCATGGATCCAGGCACCTACCTGCCGTCAGAGAAAGCTGGAGGCTTTTTGTTTCACTCCTGACTGAAGGATCAGCCTCAATTCTTCTCCTCTTCTAAGCTGAAACAGGTTTTATTCCCCTGGGCTATACCCAGCATCACCTATCCAAGAGATGGTGTGGGTGCAAAGCAATTGCTCAGGTCTAGCACACTGGGGACCACCCCACTACTGGAGACCCTGCCCTCTACCCCACCGCCAGCCCATGGGCAGGGCACTGCTCATGCCCCCATTCATGGAGTTGTCACACCTGGCTGCTGACCTCTGCCTGCTGCTGCCAGGTCCCTGCCCAGCTCATGATGGGTCTGTACACCCCGTGAGCTCCATAGCTTTCCTCAGCTCTGCCCACATCCCTGCGTCCTTACCATCCTCATCAGTAGGGGAAGGGTGGGCAGGAGATTGGTGTTGGGTGCACCAAATGGATGGAGCCCAGCCAGAGTGATAAGATGGAGCAGCTTGCACTGCTTCTTCCTTGCCTCAAATAAGACATGAAATTCTCCAGGAAAGTCAGGACCTTTAGCAACCCTGAGTGGTCTCAAAAAGTTCAGCACTAACACATGTGGCTACAGCACACGGGGAGAGGAGCTACAGAAGCCTGCTAGTCTCTGCTGGCGCCACTGCACATGCTGGCACAGGCAAGTGACTCACTGCAGCCCTCTCCATCTCCACCTCACTGCAGAAACCTGAGAAAGGACCTTCCCCGCAGACTTAAGTTTGAGAATTCATAATTTTCCCCCCTATGTAGAGGAACTACCTGGGGGGGGGCACTCCCTGCTGGGGACTCCTGGTGTGCCTTCAGCCCTTCCTAGCTAGCCTTGGCGTTCTAAAAAGCAGTTTCCATGGTGGGGCTGAGCAAAACACACCCACCAAATGAAATCCAGCTAGTTCATCTGCAGAGCAAAGAGCAGGAGGGAAGCCAGTGTTTGATGTCCCTGTCCAGCTATTGGACACTGAAAGCCCTGGGCTGGAAAGGGCTCAGGACTGATTTCAACACTAAGCCTCCTGCCTGCGCTTCTCACTGAATGGCTGGTTTCAGAGCAGAGCTGGTGTCTGAAGTGAGGATGAAGTGCAAGGGCTGATGCCAGTCAACTAGAGAGGCTTCATCAATGGAAAAGTGTCAGCAAGTGGTCTCAAAGCTCCTGGCTGGGGGATGAGGCTGGAGGAGCTGGCCAGGTGTAGCATCTCGCCTCTTCCATGCCAGAAACAGCCAGAAAAGCATTACTTGTACAGCACCACCAAGCTCCAGCACTGAGCTGAAGGGAGACCTTGGGGCAGGTCGGGTTGGCGCAAGACCAACTTACCTGCCCAGCTGCTTTCCTGCAGTCCTGAACCATAGGAGAAGGCTTTAGGCTGCCATTCCACAGCTCTGTTGTCATTCATGGCCAAATCTAATCAAACACGCATGGTCCTGAGCTAACAGCATTTAAGACTTCAGAGACTCAGGTTCAGGGTGGCTGAGAGAGACTACTGGTGGAGAAATGCAGAGTCCCTCCTCAGCCTTGATGGTGTGGTCGTGTCAGGGGTTTTACAAAGACAAGAGGCAACTCATGGGGGAGATAGGGTCCACACTGCCCAATGAGTGAACCCCCACCTCTGGTGATGCTTGGGGCCAGCCCTGTTTTGCAAGGATGGCATGGGGCACGCGATGCCACCAATCCCCACATCACCAAAGTCCCCTGTAGGCTCTGTTGAGATGCTGGCACCACCTGGGAGCCATGGCTTTGACTGCGCTCAAATAAGCCTTTGATAGCAGCGATGAGGCGATATTTGTCCTGCTTTCTGCCTCCACAAAGGCAGGATTAGAACATCAGAAAACCCTGCTGCTTAATCTTCCTTTGAAGGGACTTGGAGAAAGAAAAGAAAGAAAGGGGAAGAACAGAGAGCCGAGAGCAGGCAGCATGAGTGAGCAGATGCGTAAGAAGAAAGCATTAGGGTAACATGCCTGAGCTTGTCATTTGTGATCTTGAGGTGTCCTCAGAGACTCAGTCTTCCCTGGCGAAAGCTGGTATCTTTAGCACAAGGTGAGAAACAGAGTCGAAGGCTTCCATTGTGGTCCCTGCAGTGATGCAACTCCCACTCTATCGCCTGGCAAACCCCAGTCTCCCACCCCATCCCTGCACAAGAACTCTTTTTATGCCATAGTGCACTGCAAGTGAGCGTTTTGCATGTGCCAGGGATGTTTGGCAGCTGCTGGGGAGAGCTCGCCGGTGGAAGAGACGTGCGGTCTCTCTCTCTCCCCTGCCTTTATTTCTCCTCCTCTTCTAGAAATGGGCAAAAAGCAATATGCGTGGGAGCCATCTTGGCTTCAGCTTGGCAGGGACCTTCCCAGCCTGATCACAGTCCCAGAGCAGAAGAAAATGTGCGAACCCCCCAAAACACAAACACTTCTGTGCTGACACCTTGGCTTTGCCCGCTGGGACTCAGCTCCAACCTGGCCTCTGGCTGTGCAGAGGGTGAGGCCTACTCTATCCTTCCCTGCCTCTCCCTCCCTGTGATGCTTTTACACATGCCCTTCAAAAAAAAGAGTAATTATCTCATCTTCCAGAGGCGTTTGCCTGGCTCTTGGCAGAGACAGTCTTTTTTTTAATGCCTGCAGCATTGTCACTTCCCTGCCCCTGTGTGCTGAGCTGCCTTTTGTGCGCTCCACACGGCAGCCGGGTGCCGTCTATTTTAATTGCTTTCTCCCACTACTTTGCTGGCCCTCAGAGCTCAGCGGCACATATCAGGGCTGGGAGATAGGAAACTTTTGGGTGCTTAGAGGCAGAGGAAGTCGGAAGGGAGAGCAGGTACCAGCTGGGCTGGAGGATTTGAGTCCTAGTGCGGTGGGGACAGAAATTTTAGTACAGGAGATTTCAGTACAGACATCTGCAGGGACGTGGGCGATAAATACATTTCTCTGTCAAGCTATGGCCTTGAAATATGCCTCTTTTATTCCATAAGGACCATTGACTCAAAAAAACCAGACACGATCTATCCACCATGCCTCGTAAATCAGATTTTAATCGTCTTGGGGAGAGGGCTGTCCCCTGCCGTGCATTGCAAACCGGGTTTACGGGAGTTACTCTGCAAAATGTCCGTTTCTGACATGGCTTAGTAGTAATTGGGGCTCCAGCTTTGTACCAAGGAGGCTGAAACTCAATTTCTCACCCTCTCAGATTCCCTGGCTGACAGTGGAAAGGGGCTTAGGTCATGCTGATGCTAACTGGGTAAGCGCAGATCTGGTTTTCACCTCCCAGCTGATCTCCCCCACCACTGCAGCACATCCAGCACATGCAGAGGGCCTCCCGTGATGGAGGGATGCCTTTGAGCTGGAAGCTGGAACAAGGAGAGGCACTTCCAAGATCGGATTTTGCTCCGTGAAAACCAAAGCAACAGGTTGCAGAGATGCCAGTGTGGGTGTTGCCGTCTTCTCCAGAGCTGTCAGTGGGCTGATTCACGACAGCTATGGGGCTTGCTTGGCGGGTAATGCTTTTGTTTCCAGGGCTGATGGATGCTGAAGCAGGTTACAGAGGAGAGAGCCAGGGAGTGAAATGGCACGAGTTCAGGTGTTTGTCTGATTTCACACAGCCTTTATACAATTCCGTAAGGCGAACAGTGTATTCCTGTAATAATAAAACGGGCTGCCAAAGATGCTCAGAAGTATGGTGGATTGTCCTTATCCCCTTTTTTTTAAATCATTATATATTGAAAAATCATTGCTGGCATTACAGGGAGGCTGCAAAGCTACCTCTTTGTGAGTGAAGAATCAATAATCTGTTTTCTTCTCCCCTGTATAGAAACAATACCATTAAATCCTATTAGTTTATTAAAAAGGCTGTATCCCCTGAGCACGAATGACAAGGCTGCTCACAGCCTGCCTGTGGGAAGGTACAGCTCTCTTACCCACAGCTTCTGTGGACTCATTTGCAAAAAGGGAGCTTAGTGAGGCCTCTAAAAACATGTTTATTTATCAGCTGGCATGGCCAGGGTTTGAACCCTGTAGAAGCACCTGTGGGGGCAGAGCAGGTACAGCCCAGCCTGCATGAAGCTCTGCAACAAACCTCTGCTCCTTCTCCTCCGTCCTCGCTGTGGGGGTTTGTCAGGCAGGACGGCTCCCCAGAGCTGGCTCACAGCTCGCTCGCCTCTGCCGACTTCTGCAAAAGAAATGTGAAATCACAGGAGGGTGGTTAGCGCGGTCATATCCCAGCACGAGTCAAGTCCAGTCAGCTCATCAAAACACAAAACTCCAGCAAAGAAGAAAGTGATGGAGGAGGCAGGAGGAGAAAAGACCAGGAAAAGTCTGGTGGTTGTCTGTGGTATCTGGCAGAGAGCAACACGCAATTCGATATGAATTTTAGGTGAAGCCAGGAAGCCATTTTATTAGGTGAAATCACACAGATTCTATACCTTTCTTACTGCAAACGTGGCAAGCTAAAAAACTGCTAATTGGTTACACACACTGTTCACACTGTATTGATTGGTTAGTAATTATAACGAGTTCTGATAAACCTATCTTATAGCTAAATATTCTTAGTTTACCTTCAATGCCTAAAAGTATCCGCACACCTGCTGTTTTGACCCTCTTGTTATGGTTGGTTCCTAACATGTTCTGTTACTCCCAAATACCTTCTCATAACTGCTTCTTGGTTTAGGGCAGCCTGTACCCCTATCAACAAGGCTGCTGTGTTTTGAGACTGTGATTATTAGGATCCTCTCAGCATGAGTAATTTTTCCTGTCTCATGGGAACAGAAGAATATTGTCAGGGCCTAAATCTTGGGAGAAGAGAGCTAGGTTGCTAGCAGGCCTGGTGTCTTCCCCGACAGTTGCCATGATCCAAGACATTAATTTTTAAGATCTGACGACATGAGAGTTTAAGCTTTGGAAAGGCTGCAGGAGAATGGAGGTACATCACACTACCCCCCCTCCGGTACATGGCAGGAGCAAACCCACACCCTTGGTTTACACAAGCAGGGGACAGAGTCATTCATTTTGCATGAAATCTTTCTCCCCCCACCCCTGCAGCACCGCAGCAATTGCAGCTGGGCCCAGCACTACTTCACTAGCTGGGGTGATGGGTCCAAAATCAGTACTGATTGTGTGGAAGCCATCTCATAGGGAATCTCTTAAAGAAATGTGCCCCCACTGCCCCATACATGCAACTTTGCCCCCACCCCCAAAAGTTGTTCTGCAGGACATCCCCACAGAGGTGCCTGTGATGGGGCTTTCTGAAGGCAGGGCTCAGGAGGCTGGTTCTGGGTGTCTGGTGAGCAGCTTCTGGAACTGAGGGCATTGAAGGGAGTTTGCAAAAGTAAGCTAATAAGGGTTAATGGGAAGAGCTCAGCCCAGACTGCCCTGACTGTGAAAGCCCTCAACAGCGCTGCGATGCATTTCATTTTCATCTGCACTCAAGTATCGGACAGGAAAAGAAAATATTCCCCTTCTTTTTCCATAAGGATTCCATCATTTATTCCACCAACACCCTTGTGAGGCACCTTTACCGGCAGATGTGTCATGAATAAATATTTTCAAAATAATTAACCTAACCTATATGTTAAAAAAAACCCCAACCAAACAAAAACCACCACCAACAACAAAAACAATCCCTCTGTTATATAGCTACTGGTTGTGGAGCTGCTATGAGGGAAAAAAATACCCCTTCATCTCATCCCTGGACACTCTCCCCGATAGCTGTCAAAAAAGATTACCATTAGCTCCTGGCAGTTTTGCAGTAGGTTCATTCTAAAAAAAAAAACCACCCCAACCTCAAAACACCCGTAACTAGAGCCAGCAGCGACCTGAAGAAGGTGAGAGCTGCAGGCAGGCAGGAATTAGCAGCTCAGGCCTCCCACCATCACCCCATGCCCTGTTTCTGCAGCTGCAGCCCCATGGCGACGTGGCTGATGGCTGCCGTGGGGATGGAGCTCGCCAGTTTGTCAGCCCAGAGTTAAGGCCCCCATCTCTAACCCTGTTTGGAGGGTGTAGCTCAGGTCTTTTTCTGTGAGGGGATTCAGTGCTCCTGCTTAAGGCAAAGGGGGGAGAGGGAGGTGCAGTGCCCACATGGGATGGGAGAGGAGAGAGGGAGGAGACAGAACTGGGACAGGGTGGGAGGCAAGACACCTCCTTTTCAGAGGACCAAAGGAGACTGGATTAAACTGATTATTGAGTTGGTTTCTAATGAGTCTGCCACAGCTTTGCCAGGTGGATCAAATAAATTAAATTCATAAACATTTCCATTCAAGCCTTATTAGCCTTCCTTACTCTCACTCTTCCCCAAAACCCCTTATCCCTGACCCAGATGCTCAGTCCAGCCACAGTTACAAGGAAGCCAAGACCAAGGTTTCACCCTTATTTCCAGGTGAGACTATGTAGTGTTCAGAGGATGGTGGGGTTCATCAGAGAGCCACCTCCAGGTGTTTCTCAGGGGTGCTGGTGTTAGACCAGTGTAACATGCTGCTACTCACCACTGGTGCAGCTCATTGGGGGGATGCCGTGCTCATCACCACTGGTGCAACTCATTGGGGGGATGCCATGCTCATCACCTCTGGTGCAGCTTCTTGAGGGCATGCTGTGCTCATCACCACTGGTGCAGCTCACCAGGCACAGGGGGATGCTGTGACCACCCAGTAGCACTGTGCGATGGGCGCTGCCGTGATGAGCTGTGTGTGATGCAAGGTCCCAGAGCTCAGTGGTGCAGGGGTCCCAGCACACCGTAGGTTATCTGGCAGGGCAGCCTCGTGCTTCTCTTGGCATGGGGGCAACTGTCCCTGCCTGACCTTGTGGCTGTCACTGAGCTCTCCTGGCCCCCAGGCTCCCACCAAAGTCCTCATGGGCTGGCAGAAGACCCTGGAGCTGGAGACTCACAGACCTTCTCTACAAGCACCGTCAGTTCTCCCTTGTTTCTCCCTCTGCAAAGGAAGAGAATTTAAAGATTAAACCTCGCTGAGAAATAATAAACAAATCCCCAGCCCCCTGAGACACAGAGTACAGCTACAACCAACAGCACGAGTCAGGAAACAGCTTTTCTGCGCATTGGGGGAGGTTTGGCTGGTAGGGAAACGACTCTCAGCTGAACACTCTCCCTCTGTTTTGGATTAATAGTTTGTTTCCAGCTTCACCCCTCCCATAAGAAATAAATTTTAAAACATAACCAGCCTGAGAGAAGAAGTATCTGCCGGATGTCTCTTTAATGTGGAATTTTTCCCCTCTGTAGAGCATTCCTCTTGTAAAAGCACTCTGGATCTTCACAGCATATTTTCCTTAGATTTTATAGAGGTGCCTGTGCTGGGCTAAGTTTTTGTGTTTCTTTTAATGTGGCAACACAGAGAATCACAGAGTGGAATGGGCTGGAAGGGGCCTCCAAAGATCATCCACGTCCACACAAACCCAATAAATAACAGTAAGAAGAAAAAAGCGAGCTGTTCCCAGCAAACAGTTTGTTTCTGCCTGTGAATCAGCTGTGAGGAGACCTAGATACAGGTTTGGTTTTTTTACATAGGCAGCTGTTAGTCAAAATGATCGGATGCTTCACGTGACCGTATTTCACCCCGTTGCCGGTCACTCTGTAGCGCATGGCTGCAGCCCCTCTGCCCCTTGCCCCTCCCAGCACATTGCTCCACCCCTCACCTTTGCACAGGGAGACAGAGGTTTGCACAGGTTTAGCCCAAATATGTTCCCATGGCTTGCTCCAAAGAAGACCCTGCACTGGGATCAATCTGCTGCTGTGTCAGAGCACTGGCTTATTAAATAAGAACTCAATATATCCTTTGTACTTCCCTTAAACTAATAAACAGTAGATAATCTCTTAGAGGTTAAAGGAAGAGCTAATAAAACACCCATGATCTCTGCCTTTCAACCCCAAGGAATCCTTAAATCCACGTACAGATGTGGACATACCAGTCCCCGAAGGCAAGAAGAATGAGGCTGCTTTCTCAGTTCACATGGGAAGAGTGGGGCTTTGGAGGCTTCTTCCCTTCTGCTGTCAGGTGGATCAAAATCCACTTAAATCCTGGTAGGTAAACACCAGGTCTTGTGGTGCCCAGCAGCGAAGTCACCCAGCAGTCCTCAGCTCCAGATGTGGCATGGGGTGGGACAACCTTTGCCTGCATCTCAGCAATGTGGGGGGCAAAACACAGCATTGGCTCCACACAATTATTTTTACAGCCCACAGGAATAAAACCCTTTGGTGGGCACCCCATGCCCTTTATCTTACAGTCTCTCAGGATGGGAGGAAAGAAAGTAAAGATGGAGAACAGGGAAGACGTAAGCAGCTGCTTTGAGATAACCCTCTCGTACGGCAGAGAGGGTTTTGTATATAGAGTTTCTAGTTAAATGATTTCTCTGGCCCAGAGCTGCAGAAACCAAGGGTTTTTTCCACTGTTCTGGCTTGCTTGGCTTTGGTTGGGTTTTGGATTTATTTCCCCCCCTACCCCAAAACATTAACTGCTTTGAAAGGCAGCTGAGAAAGCAGAGCTGAAAATCCTTGCCTAGAATTGGGTGGCTTGTTTGTGTGCTGCCCTTCCCTAGGCATCCCCATCTGAGCTATTGGTGAGGATGCATCAAACTGTCCATTGATACGCTCTGCTCCTGACTTTTATGGGATCAGGGTAAGCTTGGCAGGACCAGGAGGAGACCAGCCGTGCTTGCCTTGGGGAAAAAAACACATGGGCAGCTGTGTCCATCATCAGTAGCCCCACCACCCATGTCTCCATCACTGCTACAGTCACCGTGATCTGCTGGCTAGAGTGGTCCTTGCTGAGTCTGTGCAGAAGGTCTTTCTCTTGAGCCATAAATTGGTGTTTGGTAGGGTGTGGGGGGCTTGGGGAGTGAGGGAGTGGGGAGAAGATGCGTGGCTGAGTGACTAAAACAGGTACTAAAGCTTTTCTTGAACAAGGAGAACACAGCTCTGCGCCCACTCAAGCCTGCAAACTTGTATCTGCTCAGAAGGCACTGCCACCCTCTAGGGAGCCCCTGGAGACACTCCTGGCATAAATGGTCCCTGAATACAGGCAGACCTGGCTGAAGAGTGGGGAAAGGCTCATTTTTTTCAGTATTGATGAAAAAACCCCAAGGCAAGAGATTCATCAGAGTCTGCACAGCAGCTGTGATCTCAATACCTGTTCATGGATGGCAGGCTTTTTCCAGGTGGATTGAAGAAGCAGGAGGAACTGACTCACCATGGAAATGTTGTACCAATAGGAACATCCATGGGAAAACACTGTGGGAAATCCACTCGCACTGCTGCTGGTGACCATGTGTCTGCAGACTGTCCCTCCTCCCTCCATGCTGGTGGAGCTGGAGGAGGCAACTGCTACAGCCAGAATAGCATCAAAGTGAGGAAGAAGAAAGGAACAAGGATCCTCTAGAACAGAGACACTGAATGTGCTGGTTCTGACCAGGCCAGAGTTAATCTCCCCAAGCAGTGAGCACAGGTGAGCTGAGTTAGCCTCGGCTGTTTTCCACACCACTCAATGCCACTTCCCCATAAAAGCAGTTGGCTGGGGGAGGGCAGGGGCTTGTTGCCTCTGTGACAGTCTGAGTGTGGCTGGGATGTTGGGTTGGTCAGTCGGTTGGTCAATCAGTCAGTCTTCGCTGTTGGGTAGCGTTCTGTGATCATCAGGTCAATAAGGCACTCTGTGTTAGCACTGAGGGTGTAACTGGCCATTATTGTTCTACGTTCAGGGTGATTTTTGTCAGTAAACTGTCCTTATCCCAACCCACAGAGGCTCTGTCTGTTTCTACTTCGGGAGTGAACGAGCAGCGTGTGGTGCTCAGCCACGGTCTGGGGCTGAACCACCACACTAAACTGGGCAGGTACCTCTGCCAGTGCTCCATTATGCATATGGGGATGTGACTAACCCAGAAGGTAAATCAGGCAGATCGTGTGAGCCGTTTGAATCAACACTGAACAAAGGGAAAGGAAAACTCCATTAAATTTTAAAGGCAACACATTTCCACCCAGCAGGCCTCAGCAGCATTTAAAGGTGATGATCGCTGCCAAGTTATTTCAAGCAAACAGGAGGCCGTTCGGTTTATCTGTTTCAATGTGCCAACAATTAATTTAGTAATCAGCATGTTCTGAAGGGACAATTTGAGAAGGTGACAAGGAGGGCCAGGCCTTCAGTCAGTGTAAATTCACACTGGCTCGCTGCGACGCAGCCAGCCCGGTGCTAGCGGAGGGTTTGGCTCAAGCCCCCTTGGATGGGGGGGGACAACAACACACATGCTGGGGGAGGTGACTGCTGTTACATAAGGACGGTGATGTGCCTCACACACATGCAGATGGTGATGCTTCTCATACCACCCACAGCACAGATGGACTGTCAGTCATCACATTGAAAGTCATTCCAAGAGCGTGCCTACCCCAAGTCCAGCAAGGAAAAATTTAATGCTCTTTTATCCACAAAACCCACCCTGCTTTATACTGCACAGACACCAGAAGCAAAAATATTGTAGAAATAAGTCTGCTATTTATGCAGCTCAGCAGATGAGATACAGCAATAAAGATGGTGCAATCACCCCTTTGTTTAAGATAAATTAAATAATGTTGTGATTATAGTGTCCCTCTCACCCAGGCATCCCGGAGAGCAACCACCTTGCCATGCAGATGGACCAACTCCTGCCCTAAAGAGGTTAAAGACTTGGGTCCCAGCCCTCACCAGCCCACCAGCAGTGAATGCGGCTCTACCTCTGAGCCATCTATGCCACCAGCCTACAAGGTCTTCAAATACGTAATTCCCAAAGTGTCTGAATTTAATTTGGGGTCCAGTGAGGTGCTGGTGCCTCAGGACAAGCAAGTGGTGACTGTCCCCTCCCTGGCAGTGTTCAAGGCCAGGTTGGATGGGGCTTTGGGCAGCCTGGTCTAGTGGAGGGTGTCCCTGTCCACGTCAGGGGGTTGGAACTAGATAGGCTTTGAGGTCCCTTCCAACCCAAACTAGCCTGTGACAAGCCATCCATCATCTCGGAGTGGTGGGTGCACAGAGCCTTGGAGATGGGGGCAAAAAGGTGGCCTGAAATGGAAGGGAAAAAAAATAAATCAGTAGGCAGCTTTGAAAAATATGCCTGTCATGTGTTTACCTTGAGTAGCACATTTAGTTGTTACAGACCGAGATGATGAACACAAAAAAAGGTACTTTATTTCTTACCAAAATCTTCTAAGAAACGGTCAGTTTTCTCCTGCAAACATATTTCCTGACCTGTCTTTTGAAGGGTTTGGTTTTCCTTTTTACTTTCCTCCCCAGTAGCTCCCAAATTGTTGCCCTTAAGAATTAATATTTCCTCAGGAAAAGGATCTGCCCAAAAGAATCTGGGGAGCGGAGAGGAAGGAGACAGAAAAATAATAATCTCAATTTGAACTATGCAAACCCAAGTATTTTGATTTAATATCTCCAATCACGTTCTGGAGGTATAAAACCCATACCTGGGTGATCAGTGTGGATCACAGCTAGCAAGCACATCACTGCCTGCCCCTACCACCCACGGGCAGTGTGTGAGAAGAAACAAGCCAAAAGCTGGAGAAATCCATAGGGCCAGTAAAAAAAGTGCAATTATTTTGCTTAGCAAAAGCTCTCCAGTAACAATTTATGGTGGGCATAGGTTTTTCTGGATGAGCTTTAGTATTCTGCATGCTTGTTGAGGAGAAAGTGCACTGTGTAACTGCTGGGGCATCTCTGGTTGGTGAGAGGAGGATCAGCAGGTGGCCACCACCTGCTTCCCCTGCCCCAGAGTCCCACCAACGTGCCCCACTGGCTGCACAGCGGGAGATCAAGAGGAGCCTGGTCACACCCGTATGAGAGCATTGCTTGCGGGGGACCAGCATCCTCACTGCTTCTCACTTGGTCAATAGCTCAGTGATGCCTTCATGCTGCACCCAGGTGAGAGAGCAAGCTCAGGACCTCTAAGCCACTCTCCAACATGTAGAAGGCAGGACACTGGCTGTCCCAAAACGCCTATGAAAAGATATATATAAAACAGAACAAAAAAGTAGGATTTTATTATTATTTTGGAGTGTGCTAAGGTTTCTGGGAAGCTGGCAAACATGTCCTCTAGAGATTTTCTGATGTGAGCTTCCAGAGGTGATGATGCCAAACGCCACCTGCCAGGCTGCTTGGAACAAGTCCCTCCATAACGTCCTAGTCCTGGTTTCTCTAGAAAGCATCTGGCTTAGTGCTTTTCAGCCCTCAATTTGTGCTACTCTAACCTGCTCCCAGCTCTTCTGGGCTACGCCTCCAGGGCAACTGGTCTCCCAACATGTTGAGCAAGGAGCAGGCCCCTTCAGACCAGTCTCAACTCTCCACAGCCCTAGTGGCAGCACGTCCTTCTTGAGGAACGCACCCGAGCCATATCGGAGCCAAGCCTCTTCAGGAATCTTTCTGTCCTTGATACAGGTTTTGAAGGCAAGTTGGGACAGTGATGACAGAACACAGCAGCAGCGTGAATCGCTCTGGCTCTATTATCACGACCACACTTGAGAAGTCCCTTCCCGTAGGTATCTGTGTTACCATACAACCTGCAGCTCCTGCTCCAACACCTCACCTGCGCAAGCTGGTGAACGCTCCACTTCTCCGTCCTGTTGGTGTTGGTGAGGAGCCCCCCCGCCAACCCCACAGCAGCTGTCTGCTCCTTGCACTTTGGCTAATTAAAATGAGATACGAAACCGCAGCCAGAGGAAATCCTCCTAGGCGATCCATCTCCAAGCCCGGCAGCAGCTAGTTGAAGACCAGCTTGCTATTAGCATCCCGCACTGCCCCCAGAGGGGGTTGGATTTAATTCCAGCTATTTCTCTTCTTCCAGGACAGTGGGGCCAGGCGGTATCACAGAGCTTGATGGATTTGCTCTGAGAGCAAACCCGGGTGATGCAGTGGTGGAAGGCATGAGGCTTTTGAGCAACACAAGTCGTGGCAAGGTGCCCCGTAAGCTTGCCTGAGGAGCGAAGCAGTTCAGAAGTACAGCAACCCAGCTCCAGCATGGCCTTCCTGTGCACATGAGAGGGGCAGCCCCAGCCCCTGCGCACAGGGAGCTGCATTCAGTACGGGGTTAAGCTCGAAGCAATGCAAGGCAAGCACTCCTTCAGGCTGCTCAGAGGGGTGCGGAGTCTCCTTCCCTGGAGATATTCAAGACCTGTCTCGAGGCCTGTCTGTGCGCCCTGTCCTAAGGAACCTGCTTTGGCAGGGGGGTTGGACCCCATGACCTCTAGAGGTCCCTTCCAATCCCTACGATTCTGTGACGAGGCTGCGTGAGAGGGCACGTGTGTGAAGCAAGGGAAACAAACAGCCCGTGGGGCAGGGTGTGTGTGTGTGTGCGTGCGTGTGTGTAAAATGGAAGGGGGCTGCAAAGCACCGATGGCAGAGTTATTAAAAGGAGAGAAAATACACAATGGGAAGATGCCAGCACTCCAGAGCAGTTCTCTAGGTAGTATAAATCAGCATAACATTATTGTGCCCAATTTATCACAGCTACAGGCTTGGCAATGTGCTCACAGCGCCACGTGCTCTGGTAGAGGAGGGAAGCTGGAGAGGAACTGTTTACAAGGGCTAGTAGTGACAGAACAGAGGGTTTAAAACAAAGGGGGGCAGACTTAGATTAAGCATTAGGAAGAAATTCTTCCCTGTGAGTGGTGAGGCCCTGGCACAGGCTGCCCAGAGCAGCTGTGGCAGCCCCTTCCCTGGCAATGTTCAAGGCCAGGTTGGATGGGGCTTTGGGGGACCTGGTCTAGTGGAGGGTGTCCCTGCCCATGGCAGGGGGTGGGACTAGATGGGCTTTGAGATTCCTTCCAATCTAAACCAGCCTGTGATTCCATGATTCAGGTACAGCAGGGAGACTCTGGCACAGACATGACACTGGGCAGGGGCTGGAGAGAGGCACCTCAGCATTCAGCAGGGAGACTCTGGCACAGACATGACACTGGGCAGGGGCTGGAGAGAGGCACCTCAGCATTCAGCTATCTCGGAATCTGGAAAGGAATAACCCTTTAATTTTGTTTCCGCCTCGTAAAGTCCTCATTGCACTGAGGAGGAACACAGAACCAGAATGCTTGTTTTTGGAAAGCACATTTGATTATTATCTTCTGGAAAAATGGAGTCTGAATGCAAGAGACTGTTTCATGCTTAGGAGCACAGAAACCCCCATATATGACACTTCACTGCTCTGCAGCCAATTTTGTTGATGAGAAGCATTAAGTTATGAGAAGAAAATAGTTAACGTGCTGTAACTAATCTGCAAATCTTAGAAAATCTGCCATCATATGAAGCTAATTTGAAGTGAAATGGGATGGCCTACAAACGATGGGCAGAGGATTGCTACCAACAGCACTGAGAATGGCAGGAAAGCAACATGCAGACCAGTATCTCACCTGGGATGGACAGTGGTTAGGAGAACACCCTGAGAAAATTACTAAGGAGAACTGGCACAAAATGAGTGCTGAGTAAGCTCCAGCCTTCTGAAGGCTGGCTCAACAACTTCATACGGTGCTGACATTACCACCCTTTCAACAGCCAGTGGGAGGATGGCCACTGGCCACAGGGCTACCTGCAACTCGAATGGCCTTAAGGATGCTGGGTTGGTGCAAAACCCTGCCATGAGTGGGGACTGATCTGCCAGCGAGCTCCTGGGCAGCTAGAAGTGTCAGTGGTTTCCCTAAACAGCCTGTGCCCCATTTAGGGAGTTTTCCTCACCTCAGGACTGACCAGTAAGGCACATGAGATTTTGGGGCACAGCTCAGACACTAGCTTCAGCAAGCAGCCCATTCTGTCCTCAGAAAACAACACTGGGAGTATTCATGCGCATATCAAAGCAAAAATTATTGTTGGCAAGGCTACAATGCCAAAGTAAACACAGACTTTGGGATTGGTGTTCTGGGGTTTTTTTCCTCCCCTTTAAGTCATAAACATATTTGAAAACAAAGCGAGACATAATGAAAATGAATACACAGAAGCAGCGCTTGCCTGAAGGTCCGATGCTGTACCGCCGTGCTTGGCTCATTTTTCAACCCTCCTGTTTGCTTTGTACAGTGATGTTTCTCTCCCCCTCTCTCTAGAGCTCCTGTTACAATCCTGCCTTGAGATGCTCATCTATCAGCCCATCACTCAGAAAGCAAACCATCTATACTACTGTTCCAACATCCATCCAGACCTCGGGAGGACAGCGGGGAGTAGCGAGGGAGAGGAGCAGGCGGAACTTCTGTTGCTTTAATGTTCGTTATAAACTAGGGAGGAGGCTAACTTCTCTGAGTGAAACATCTCCTGCTCCTGCCCCTTTTCCCTCTCTCCCAAAGGCCCGTACTTTTGACATGGAGCTCTTTTTGAGGGAGAACTGATCAGCACCAGGTCTTAAGCAAGCAGCGTGTTACCCCAGCAATGAAGCCAGATTCTGACCTTGGGGAGAATTAGTATAAATCTAGAACAAACTATTCCCCTGACTGGGGCAACAGAGGTGTGAGTGTCATCAGCCTGACCCCTGCCACACGCTCCCTCCAGCCCAACGCAGCAGCACCCACCTACCCATCCCCCTTGCCTGATCCCACTTCCTCCCACCAACATTTGGGAAAACCTGCACCCAGAAAGCATCCCTTCACCACCACCCGCCTCTTCCTTCACAAAGCACGTACCTGCCAGCAGCTATTAAAGCCAGGTTATTTTGACTGAACACCAGTAAGAGGATTTTCTGGAATAGATTGCTGTCAGTGCAATCTATCCCCCATCACCTCTTCCAAACCATCCCCTTCCTTTCCCACAGACCTGTACACAGATCACAGAATGAAAACAGATCTTAAATCCCAGTAAGTTAATTTTACCCGCTCCATCCCTCCTATCTCCCATCTGCTACTCCAGGCTCGTTCCTGCTATTGGGGTGCAGAAAAACCTGATTTAAAACATGAAGCTGGCTCTGTAGCCTCATCCTCTTCAGCCAAACTATGAAAAAATAAAAAGCAAACCATATACACATTTTATTGCGGCAATAGATAAATCTAGCACAATAACAATTCTGACAGAGAATAAAAAGCAAAAACCAAAAAGAAAGTATCAAGGAGGTTTACAGCAGTTTAATGAAGGCTCTCATACCAAATCTTGAACCCAAAGTTACAGTCAGAGTTATTGAAAACAATAACTTACAATGAAAAAGCTGATGAGAACTGCCCACCTAGCCATGGAACTAACTGCGGCTTAACGCTGTGCTTAAATACTCACCACACGAGAGAAACGGATTTCAGTCACGACCAAGGTAAACACACAATTCACTTCCATCCCATTCTCAATTACATGCATTCAGCACGTAATCTTAACTTCTGGAAGTTACTCTGAAGACCACAGAGGGTTTTGTTTCTGTTTTTTTTCTTTTTTTTTTAAACACTCACTGGAAATAAATACCATTTGATGAACACACGCGGAGTGCAATAAAACGGACACTTAGGCACTGGTACAGTCTAGTCCCCCTCAGCCCTCTACACACTACAAGACGAGAAGTTTTAAACCACAGATGGAGTTGGGGAGCAGGACAGAGCTGTACAGGTAGCGTGACAGGTTATGTACTACACAAGAGCACATCTGCAAAAGGTCCCAGGAGATTTTTGTTGAAGATGCAGCGTATCCACACCAGGTATATTGTGAAGGGCTTAATGTTTTCTGAGAAGGTGTGATTCTGATGGGACAATATATAAGGCATGTAAGTGTTTTCCCCTTGTTCTTGTATCCACACTTCGTACTTCACTTCTCTGACCTTCAGATACTTCAGGTTCCAGGGAATCTGCCAGGACACGGCAAGTTTAGCTTCACTTGTGCCCTGGATAGAGGCCTGACACTTGGCATCCCTCACTTTGCCAGGGTAGAGGCTACCAGACCACTTCTGCCTCTTGGGTCTGGGCTTCGACTTCACAGTCTGCCTGATGACATGGATGAGAGAAGGGATGTTCACCTTGGTGTCCTGGTAGGCACGGAACAGCCACTCTGGGTTGCGGCAGCAGAGGTGCCGCGGCACCTCTGTGCTCTTAATGATGCGCTCTTGCTCAGCTTTGTCCAGATGAGCAATCCCACCCTGATCCCAAGGCCTGTCTGGGTAGGTGACAGTGTCTTCCCTATTGGTGTTCTGCCAGGCAATGTACTGCAGGTCCATGCCAGGAAGGGTTGCCAGGGTTTTGTAAGGGGTATAGTGTTCAGGGTTGATAGCATAAGGAAAGAGCTCCACCACCGTGGCACCTCTTGGCAGGAAGAGCGACGTGACTAATTGGGCCCCATGCATGCTGACCAGCATGGATGCATTGCTGATCAACCGGACGATGTCAGAAAACGAATGCTCCTCCAGAGAGACAGTAATGGTTTTCATCTGAAACTCCTGAGCGAGAGCCAGGATTAGTTCTGCCTCATTTAGGATAAGTCTGTTGATTGTTCGACTGAACACTACGATGTACTCCTCACTAGAGCTTTCCTCCAAGCTGATGTTCAGCTTCTGCATCATGAATTTGGTGAACTGCCTGATCTCGTTACCAGAAACCAAGATGTTAGCCTTTGGCCCCTGTGGTTGGACAAATCCATACTGGTACCAGGTGGTGATTTTGGAGAGTCCTACATAGGATTTTGTAAAGCAGAGGAGCCTACCCAGGGTTTTTAGCTGCTCCCTGAGGAGTGGCTGCTTGTTACTCAGTAACTTGTAGAGGTCAAAGTGAACGCCTTCACTCCACCCTTCCATGAAGAAGAGCCGTGCCTCCTGATCTAAATCAGAGAACTGCTGCATGGTGTAATAAATAGGGAGGAGGTCATCGTGAAAGACGTGCATCAGGTTGTCTGGGTTGAACCTGTTAGCAATCAGCGCCACATCAGGCACGAAGACTGGCTTTGGCATAAATTTCAGTGCAGCAGCTGGCAGCTCCACAAAGTTGAAGTACTGGGTGTTGTGATCTTCCACAGAGGAGAGGTCGAGCAGAGCTGGCTGGAACCTCCGGGAGCCCAGGTTGGGCAGCATGACCGAGGCGTTGCTGTGAAAGTAGACAAACTCCTCAGCCTCAGTAGAGTAGCAGAGGGACTCAAAGCGGCAGATGCGGTCGGTGTGCATCCTGCCGGTGCACACCATCCTGGTACCGTCCTCCACCAGCGCCTGGAGAGCCGCATGGTAGTCGATCTGCACCTGAGAGAGCTCCTGAGACTGACGCGTGAGGACCAGCTCCTCTTCGACCATGAAGGCATGCTCTTGCAGTTTGATGTATTTCCAGAGCACCGCAGCGAGGACAGACACGAGCAGGGCATTAAACACAGCTGCTATGTTCATTCTGTACTTAGATCCTAGCAAGATGACAGGTGGGGAATGCACTGGAGAGGGAACACATCATTAACGCTCCTAGACATGGCGAGGGCAAAGACCTGTGGAAAATAAAACAAGAAAGGAACCATTTAAACATCAGATTTACAGCTCCACCATAAATCACATTTTATGGGCTATTCAAGAGAATTTAGGCTTTTTTTTTTTTCAGTAATTTTTTCCCCCTTCCAGGAAATGAGGGACAAGAAGGAAAGAGTGCCAATGCACTACTCAAAACTGTAAAGAAAAAAAAAAGCAAACAGAACTGGGGAGCTGCTCTACAGGAAGGCTTCCTCTCTCATTTTCATTCCTACCCTTCTGGAGAGGGAGAAAGTAAGAGGATGAGCATGAGCTCTGTGAAGCTTTGCCAGAAAAAAAACGGTATGTTCTCTGGGATTTTGGCTCACTCTGCTTTTTGCAGACCACTCCAACAGTGAGAAGGAAGTAGAGTACAGCAAACATTGGGCCACTCATCCAGGACTCCTTCTCTTGACGTGCCACAGGCCTTTTGGATGGCTGCAAGCACCCAACTCGGCTTCTTGTCTTTACTGTGCAGACAAAAGTAGTACAGGGAGCATTGCCAAGTATAGATTTTGCTACACTCCATTCCAATATGAGATGTGAACTGGTGAACATAACATTCAATTTAATTTTACTGGGGGGTGGAAGGAGGACTTGCCGGTCTATGGACTGCCCTGTGGGAGACTCCCAAGCCCCTCGCTCATTTTTTTGGCTGCAATTTGGGAGCAAATGCTAGGAGCTGCCCTGGTCTTCCAAAGGAAATATTGGCATGGGAAAGAGGAGAGCTTCACTCTTATGCAAGGAACTGATTTTTCATTAAAATGTTTCTTTTTCCATTATGGGAGAGATCCTGATGCTCTTTTCTTTCTATGCAGTAACACTACTGGCTTATATCAGAACATCGATTATATTTTCAACTGTGAACTTCAATTGAGATATTGATTCCCCTACAGTATATATGGGCTCCAATTTTCATTATGCATTAAGGTTCACTGCTACTCAAGCTGTAAATAATTGCGGCCATGACTTATGGGGAACTAGAGGAAGGGAAATTTCTGATGGGTATATACCTGCCTAGACTGTTTCTAATCAGTTTTTTAAAGGTAGCAATTTAAACTCCCTTTGATGAAAACTTGGAGGGAGGGGGGAAAAAAACCCCAGTGTCTCAAGTGCATGCTCTGACATGCTGAGGAACAGTCCCTTAGCTTTTTAACCCAGAGATGCCTGTTCTTATATGCCAGAGTGGAGGAAGACAGCAAAGCATATTTAGGACCAATGTAAACACTTTCTCTGCTGTCAAGGGAATTCTTTTGATATTGCAGCCTAAAAACTCGATCCTGTGATCTGGTTCATGCAGCTTGGAATCAAATAGAGAATCATTCATGGAATTCAATGAGGTCAGAAGGGATCCCTACAGCTTGTGATATCCCAATGGCCTGCGGGGTGTATCCCTGTCTTAGGAAGAACTGAAGGTACGTGGGAGAATGAATAATGCCAAAGAAATAAATGGTAGCTCTAAGGCACATGAATTCAAGAGGTGGTCTCTGGGGATCTGAGCAACAAATTCATTTCAATTTCAGAGCAGCTCTAGCTACTCAAATGGAACAGAAATGAAGTCCACCCCCTTTGGCAAGTGGTCTGAAGAACTGCATCATTTAGCTATTCCCTAAAAGCAAGCAGCAAATTAAAAAGGTGGTGTTTTGATTTCAGCCATGGAAAAGGAAATGGGAAGGAACCCAGAGCGGTCATCTAATTACCAGGGCAGGACTGGCTCTCCTCAAACCACTCCCCAAAGATGCTGATCTCATTCTTTAATACTCATTCACCTCTTCAGCCAGTCTCTAGCACTGAAAGGCATGATGGACTGGGATAAACTCTTTCCTAACACTCAGTCTTTCTCTCCGCCATAGCAACTGAAACCTGGTCTGGCCCCAGTCGCCACAGATACCTTGCAGACATAAATGATGGCTGTCACATCACCTCTCAGTCTTCCCTTCTCTACTATAACAGGCAATGACCTTTGGTCCTGCAGGCTTTGCAACTTAGCCGTGGCTGTTGTATGGACAACCTTGAATGGGATCCTACTGGGGACGCAGTATTATCACTCTGTTAGGCCCTGCTAATGCAACCAAACCAGTTTGCAGGAAAATATGTGGCCAATGGGGACAGATCTTCAATTATTTTACCAGATTTCCAAAGTTTTATTTTACTTCTTCACTATCTCTAAAAGACACTTAATGACACCTTCCACCTTTCCACATAACCTCTCCTCTACAGACTTCTATCCTCGTGAGCACAGATTTAAGGACTTCAGCAGTATCACCATGACCAAGCCCATGCAGCCACGTGCAAAACCTGCTGGTCAGTTTTTTTTAACATTCACTTAGCAGTCATTTAACAATCAAGTCTTCTTCCACAAGTACACATTTCAAATGAAGGCCAGTCTGTGGGCAATATGAAAGTTAACTACTGCAGGTCAGAAGAACAAAGCACTACAAGTTCAATGGAAGCAACATAAGTGGCAAGAACTTGACAGTGGGGGGAAGACAATGTGGCCTCTTTATTATTACAATGCAGCAGGAAGAGTGTGTCTATGTGGGTGTTTCAAAGGCATCAGAAGTCAGCAGTCCATAAAAATACACTGATACCATCTACATTTCATAGGCATCTCAGTGGCAGAGAGCTCCACCGAACATTATAAACCCCTAGAGCTCAACAGGCCTCCTTGGAAACAGCCTGCTCTAATGTTTCACCCCCGACTGACTTGTTCCCTCCCCTCCAGCCCCAGGGGAAGGGTGTAAGAGGCACTTTCAGAGATGCAGCCTGATGGATGTGGCCAACCTTCGGAGGTTAGCAATTTTCATTTCAGGCTCTGCTACTGCAATACCCACTAAATGGCTACAAATGAACAACTCAGCTTTTTAATAAAAATCACCTGCAAGGCCCTCCTCCATCTCTTCCCTCACTGCAGCTCCTTCACTTCCCTGCACTTAGCTGAAGTGAGCATATGTGCTTTAGCCAACCAGGTGTCAGGAATGAATGATAAAAGCTAGCAATGCTGAAGGAATCCGTCTTCATTCCTGTTCCTCATTGCCTGTTCTGAAATCCTGGCTCGTGCTGCTTGGCTCAAAGTTGCTATTGATGGAAAAAGAAGGGGATATGGGCAGGAAGGGGTGTGGAAGGCAGAACTGAAAGCAAAATTTCACAGGTACTCAGAGAAGAGCCTTGTTTTCCCACATCTTATCATCCACCTTTTATTTTTAATCTGGCACTTTCAGTGAACATAGACCTTAAAGAAATAAAATCTCTGGTCTTTCAGGGAGTGACAGAACATAAACCATAACAAAATGTTCCACTGTTTGCTTTTACATAGGCAGGAGAGGACACAGCAAGAGGGTAAAGGCATGAAATCACTCTCCACATCCCCTGGTTCCTCAGTCCCCCAAGCTGAGATCAGTCATGAAATGCTGTCAGCAGTAATCCTGGGATGGGAAGTCTTCCCAGGCAGCAGCAGGTAACTCTGAAAAAGGTGAAAGCATTCGGTCTTCCAGCTGAAGAAAGCTGCTTCACAGTGAAAGAAACTTTCATTTCTAAATCTCCCTCACAAAATGGGTCTAGAGCTGCCACTCCTTTCCTGTGGTGTTATCAGAGAACATCTTAAGAACAAAAAAGCACTTGCAGGAGGCCAGACACTCTGCTATGTTAAGAGCTGAGTCCTCTGCTGTTTCTTTCTACGTACATTGGCACCTAGGCGGTTTGCACCCCCAGTTACCCACAGACTGTCCCCTTCTGACTGGTACCACACTCATCCACCCTCACTTCCCAGAGACACTGGGATAACCACAGCCTTGCTCCATATGAATAACATGCCCCAGTTACCAAGGGAATCGCATGGACTGACTTTTTTTTACTCTCTGCTTTGAAATGCTAAAGCACCATCCTTCAGCAGCAGAAGACACGACAGCTGATAGCGGATAACTAGAGCCTAGCCGGAAGATATGTGCACCTAAAAGCAGCACAGAGCGGCTCTCTGCCAAGCTGGCAGAGGGCAATGATGCCCCGTGGCAGGGGACGGGATGTGCCCTTGAGGACTCTTGGCAGGGGTGGGCTGCGGGAGAGGAGCAGGAGAGAGAGTGAGACAGAAGTGGCAGATGTCCCTGGCATGGATGCTGACAGGGCCGCAGGGCAGCTGACTTAGCAGCGCTACACGGCCTGGGATGGGGAGCTCAGACACACATCTGCATCGGGGCAGCTGAAGACTTTGCAAGGGAAATACAAGTGCGACCTGGGGCTTGCCGCTCGGCCGCAACGGATGCCACTCCAGAGGCTAAGAGGCTGTGGGAGGGACTCTATTTTTAGCCAGCTCATCTTTGCTTTTTTTCCAAAAGAGATCACAGGCATGAAGAACTTATCCCATTCTCTTCCTCCACCCCTGTTCACTTAGCAAAAGCGTCATAGCTTCATCCTCTCAACCCAGCTACTGTTTCTCTAACTAGCACCTGCTACTGGTGAGCAGGTGAAGCTTTCAGAAGCATGCACGTGTTCAGCAGGCACCTCTGGCTGAGGCCTTGAGCTTCCTGCAGGCCCACAGTACTCTTGTATGAGGTTTGGACACAGTAACACCTTCTCCCCATTAGCTGCTGCTCGTCTGGTGTTAAAAAGACCTTCAAGGAAAGTAGGAAAGCAACAGGAAGCATATATGGGGAAAGTTGTTCATCTCTTGTTAACACATAGATGAGATCAGAGTGGGTGTGATGGGAGAGATGAATTTCTACTAATAGGCAGCTGGCATAAAGGACTGTTTGGATTTATTTGAGAGACAAGTTCTGTTGTTCTTTTTTTAATTATGAAGCAAGGGCAGGATGAATCACTATTTTAAAGCTATCAATATGATGGACAATGTTTTAAACCTCTTCTCTATTAAAAAAAAATATGACCATGGTAAGAAATTGGTAGGAAAAAAAGCTACAGAGCCCAGAAACAAGACAGACACAAACATACATTACTGAAATCCCCAAAAGAACAAAACAAGAGCTTGATGACAGAAGAAAAAGGGTGACTGGGGTGAGTAGCACATCTAAAGGGGGATCACCCAGTCCTGACAAAATGACAAGCGCTGGCTTTGTCTACATAGGCCTTGTCAAGCTTTTGTTACTGACTGAGCCAATGCTCAGTTTTCCAGAGCTACAGTAGGTAGGCTAACAACCCTTACAAAATAAATAAATTTTTAAAAAGCATGAATGACACATTTCCAGAGAGCACCACCACCCTGTGCACGGAAAGAAATGCCTCTACAGAGAGACCAACTTGGGTTTGGCCCAGCTGTCCAGCTCCCTGCAGAGCCTGCCAGTTGTGGCAGTGGTGCCCAAGCAGAACTGCCTCCACAGTTCCCAGAAACATGGCACAACTGGGAGTGGACTGGGGCTGCTCCTGCCAAAGGACAAGAAAGGAGTCAGAGCACAGTCAAATGGGCAGGAGACACTGACTCTTCTTCTTGTTACGGCAACACAGTGGGAGGGATGGGAACAGATATTCCCTCTGGGAGGACATTTTCCCCATCAGCACTCCCTACCCCCGGATCTACTATGTCTTGCTAGACCAGCTTTCCAGGATCAGTGCAGGAAAAAAGCGTGCAAACATGGCATTTCACACTCCCCCTGCAAAACGTCTTCTCTTCTTTCATCCCCATGCAAGAGGCTCAGCTAAGGATGCAGTATATGTAAGACATGCGGTTTTAAATACCTACTTCATTCACACTCAAAGCAGAAGTTGCTAGAAGGCAACTTTCCCAATTGGAAGGAGGGGGAGGCAGGATTCAGCAGCCAAGAACTGGCTTTTATTCTCATCTCTGTCACAGATTCCCACAGAACTACAAGCAAGTCGATCCCCACAGCCCAAAAGGCTGTTATCATCTTACTCACTGTATTTATTTAATGAGATACATATATCTTTCAAAATACATATCACATTAAAGAAAGGATGGTACGCTGAATGATTGATACACTGGAACACTTTCTTTGTAAAAAACAGCCAAGTGGAGAAGTGATGACTTTTTAAACAGGAAAAGAGCAGATTCTTTAAGGAAACAAACCCAGCAGTTAAAGACACAAATATAATCGATGAAGCCTGATACAAAGTGAGGATATGAAAAATAAGAACACCTTAAGCCTGTAGTCTCAAGTAGAATTAAAAACAAAACAAGCTTAATTAACAAAAAAAAGTAAAATAAAATATATTAAAAAAAACTCACAAAAATTTTAGGCACCCTCTGTGAACAGAATTAGGTTTATCTTCAGTGTTTATGGTTTAGCATAAGGAATAGAAAGGAAAACTGTAAATCTTCCTATACAAAGACTGCACCCAAGGAGACTGAGGCTCTGGACAATGGGTCTCTACTGCAAATGTACTTCCAGTATGAACAGAATACTGGTTGGTGCTGGACACCTACCAGTTGTTCTCATGGGTAGAAAAATCTAAGTTTTCTTTCATCTAATACCAGAGATGGAACAGGAATGATCCAACTTGACTTTCATGTGGACTAGCCAAGCCATTGATTTAATTTTTGTTGATACTGCTGTCTTGATCTACAAAAGAACAGGCCAAAAATACTTTCCCCAAACCAAAACTAACCCACATCTCCAGAAAATTCCCTTAAATAAAGAGAATTTCTGATAAACAAGCTTGAGGTGGGGGACGTAAGAAAAATGTGCTGGGGGGGTGGGTGTGGAAGCTAAAAAACTATTTCTCTCAGCCCTCAACTGTTCACCTTCTGCCAGTCCCAAGCTCAAAGATGAGAACTCAAGGTACTCAAAATAACCACAGCTAGACAGAGGGGGAAGCTTAATAGCCAGAGTTCATTCCAGTTCATTCTTTGTTCACCCAAGTATCCCATCGAAACCTATCAGGTTATCCTGGCATTAACAGCACTGTCATATGAGTAAAAAACCTCTCCTTTCTCCTGGTGTCCTGCTGTTAGTCCCTAAGCAAGACACCTCTGTCAGAAACGAAAATGTGTCAGAGAGCAGCACATTTATCTTACCTCAGTGGTCTACCTAAAGCAGAGATGGAGAGGGGGTGGCTGAAGGGAAAATTTACTAATGCTGCAAAAGTGAATTTAAAAGAATACGACATGAAATCCCAAAGCACTCAACAAGATGAGCTTCAGCCACTCCAACTACGCCTTTGGGCTTCACCTGCTATTTGTTATTCTCTGTATTTTATCTAGGCTTTCTTTCTCTCTGCTCTGATGGGAAGAGTGCCTGTGTTATTTGGATACCAGGACTGGTGCTCAGCAGCATTTACAGCCCGAGCTCTCTCCTGCTTCCCATCAGCACGGTGCCTGAGACCCCTCCTGTGTGCTGCAAATTCTAAGCAGGAGCAGAAACTGTTCAGAGCACAGCACGACCAATAAGAGCATCAAGAATCCCTCCCTGGTTACCACATTAGCATGTTTTTAGGGAAGGGTAAAAAAAAAAAATAATTAAAAAAAAAGTAACCCCAAAGCAGCACCTGTCCAGCAAGAAATACATTCCTGAAAACCTACAGAATTTAGTCCAGGTCAAAGATGTTTTCCCCGGGAGACTTTTGTTTAAAGGTGATAAAGAAAACCACCAGTCAAACAAAGAGGGACTACAAAGACCTGGGATTACAAATGAACTACTGACCTCCATCCCACACATGCACAGCCACAGAGAAGAGATTCAGTGTGAAGTTGCCGGGGGGGGGGGGAGGGGGTGGAAAACAAGGAGACATCATCAAAAAAACATGCTAAACCCACCCCCTTGCTCCCCAAGTCACTGCAGCCAGGAGTGCCAACAAAACTGAATTCAGAGACGTATGTGATCAGCACAGCAAACAGAGCACAGTTACAATAACACCCAGCAAAGCAGCACAGCAATCCAGAGCATCTGCAACCTTTTTAATCTTGGAAGTACTATCACTGGTAAGATCAGTGTTTCAGCACATGCAGGCATACCTGGTGTTGCTAAATACAAGGAAACGCTATCCAGTGCCTCTCTTTCACAGGAGAAAGTACAAAGAAGACACCTTAAAGCTATGCTTTGCCGGGGAAGGAACACTCTCCGGTCCTCTTCTTTCCCCAGCACCATAAACGAAAAGGAAAGCCCGTCTCTAACCGCTCCGAGCACCCGTGCACCATCTGCAGACCCAACTACCTTTCTCCCCCAGGTCTGAGCATGCTCCGTCTGCCGGCAGTGTCCTCCGGCTCCAGCTGGCTCACCTCAATTTGTTCGCCTCCCGGAGGTCAGCCTTGCATGCAGGATGATTTGCTGCAGCGTTCCCGCAAATCCCCAACGGGCGGGCGGCCAAACACCGCGCCGCGCCGACCCACTGGGCTGAGCGCGCCTTGGGAGACGGGCACCACACTGGTTTGGGAGGGTGGCATATCGGAAATCCTGCTTCTCGGTATTGTTACGGGCTCTGCCGCTCCGAACACTTGACACAAAAGAACAACACAGGAGAGGAAGGAGAGAACTGCCCCTTGCTGGAGGATGCTTTCAAGCCGTTGGGGCGTGCTTTCTAGCAATTCCCTCGGCACCAGGGAAGCGGTTTCCCCGCTGTGAGGGTCAGCAAATGGCTTAGTATGGAACAGGGCTGCGAGTGCCCTCCTTCAGAGATACAGGGAAACTGTATTTTCAAGATGAAGTTATCTTTTGCAGTGGAAGCAGTGATTCCTAAATACAAAGGCGCAGAGATGAGCCAGGGCTTGTAAGAGAGTATCTTACCGTGTCCAAGCTGAAGGTCACCAAGGCAAAAGTGTCTCACACCAATCTTCTCAGCAGAATCTGAATCTACAGGGACTGAGAGGCTTCTTGAAGATGGCAAACTAGACAGTACTGACTGGGAACATGTCAGGTCCTCATTCTGCAACTGGATCCGCACACAGCCCAGTGCTGCCCAGGGCACTCACCAAGCCCAGGGCACTCACCAAGCGGCTCCTGGCAGGAAGGCACAGGGCTAAACAGAGGTGAGACTGACACAGGAGTGAGATCCCAGCCCTGCAGGGACACACTTGCAGAGAGATCCAAAGGGAACATATGAGGCTCACTGTGTATGTCCATGTATTTGCAGGATACATTTTGTTGCTCATATGGGAGGCTTTTTCCCTTTAAGTGAGAGCTAACAGGTGAAATAAGAACATGAAAAGAATGAAAGTTCTTTTACACCCACGTGTACACACATGTCTGTGCAGATATTCTCGGGTGAAGAGCAACCATCTAACATAAGGAAAAGCAGGAAAGCATCCCTACACTTTTGCTCATGGCAAAATGAAGAAGTTTGAATGGCTCTGCATTAAAACAAAAAAGAAGGTATCAGGTAAGATATGGGGTATTCAAAACTCTTATCTAGGAGAGTCTGGCAGCTACAAGGGTTACTAAAACTCTCACTCTAAATAAGCATCACAGACAAGCTGGCATCTCCAGCTTCTTACCCTCCACAAATCACGCTGGAAGTGATCTGAGAGAGGAGATAAATGGATTTACAGCATCTGTGGTAGTCTGCGGTACTATGGAGTGGTACTGCCTGGGCTGGTTACTGTTGACCAAGTCTGTGACCACTCTGTTCATGAACACCCCCTGTTTACTGTGGGTCCCTAGCTCTGAGAAACCTTCTGTTTCCATGCAAGAACAAAGCAGCCCTGGCAAAATAATCTGCAGTAAGTGACAGGCTGAAGCATTTGCAGGGCAGTTGTGGGTGACACACTTTGATCCACTAGAATTTCATGTTATTACAGGTGATGGTGCCTCATTCACCATCAAGTAGCCTGACCTTACTGAAGTCAGAACTCCTTCCTGGGGGAGGCCACTGGATGGGGACAACCTCCAGTCTAGGATGGCACTTGGGTACCCCCTCTTCTCTCCCAGGACACAGATTCACTGCCTCAAAACAAGCATGTCCCTCATCTAGCTTCCTGCTGTGGCAGCAGCTGTGCCTCGTCTGATACAAGATGAAAATGGTAGTCCTGAGGTAGAGATCTTGCAGAAGTGGGAAGCACAGGAACATCACGACTTGTCCCCATGCAGGACATGAGACTGGAAGCCTGAATACAGCCACTGCCAGATCCGAGAATGTGGGTGTCATTCATCATCACCCGTGCTTAGAAACCTGGCAATACCACAGAATTCATAACCTTGGGGTTCTAACTGCCAGTTAAAAGTCAAATACAGAAGAAAAATAAGCTGAAAGAAACAAAGAATAAATCCAAATAACGTTTTGCAAAATCGACAAAAGGTTCTTGACAAAGCTAGACCTTAAAAAATGAGCCTGCCAACATGAGGAATAAACACAACTGTTGTATCTACTAAACTAGGGCATCACAGAAGTAAAACAGACATTTTCCCATCTCCTGCTTTTATACCTCTGCCTTCTTCGTACAGAACTGGCTCACCTGGAAACGTTAAAACTCACTGGGATTGACAGGACAAGATGCCATCTAACTCAATACCCTCCTTTCCAGCTCTGTGCCACCTCTTCCCACCCACTCAAGGTAGAATTTGAGAATCTCAAAGGGACACTGGGCAGTCACAGCTGCTTGGAGGTGTCCCCAGCCTTCAGTCCCTGTTGGGACTAAAGATATCCAGAGTCACCCTTTCTAGCTCATCTCACTGCCCTCTTGCCCCTCTGAACATAAAGGTGCTGTCTCATGTGGAACAAGTCAGATTTGAAGTTTGAAAGCTGAGGAGCAGAGTTAGATTTGTAGCTGACTTCACTTGAGAAAACTCATCATGACTTTGTGTTTTCTGCACTTCAGAAAGCTCTGCTGCATGACCTAGCTTCCACTGATGCCAACAGGAGCCTTTCCACTGACCTTCAAGCTCAGGTTAGGGACTTTATCAGTGGGTTCCCTGACAATTCAGGGATACCATTCTGAGCTCCATATTTTAGTGAGGCATACACATAGATTTCACAGGTACATTTTATCACATTGTATGGAGTTGGATAGTTTAAACCAAACCCTGAGGCCAGTCCTATTGTCAATCTGCCACACCCCAAAAGAACTAGACAAAATTACATCATTTAGCAGGGGGGAACCCCATAATCAAATAAATCCAACAACTCTGAAATAACAACTGTCTGTTACTACTGCACCATAAGGCCCAATGTGTGGAACCTGAAGATCCTCTCAGTCAGGACTTGTCTACTGCAAGTCACTGCGGTTTGAATAGGTCGTCTTGGCTCAGAACAAAGAGTTTGATAAATATTTAATACCAGTCAAAGTAGCAGCCTCCAAAAAGAGAGCCACAGAAGAAAAACAGTTAATGTTTTTGGAGCTCCTAAAGCAGTACAGCACAAAGCTCATCTAGCAAGAAGTCTGTATAGACTCCTCTTGGTTTAGGACTGGCAAAGAGCAGGTAAATAATTATTTCCTGAATCTTTGCCTTGTATAAGTATGTTGCAGGGGTGCCTGCATCACTCTGAGTCACAGCATTTATTACAGTCCCAGAATTATGGTCTATAAGGAATTGTTCTTCCTGCAGTGCTTTTCAACCAAAAGTCCATCTCAGTTTGAGAGTGCTAGAAGTTTCACACCTGAACTGACAAAAAAAAAATAAAATAAAAAAGGCCCTGTGATGATAAATACACAAGGAGACAATGGAAGCATTTGGTTTCTGGGCATCAACATAGGGATTCTACACAGAGGATGGCTGTTTGATTCTGCAGAAGTTAACATTAAAACTGATGTCAAAAGGACCAGAAATACTGAATATTTCTAATCAAGAATATACTTTGGCAGGGAAAAAGGTATTTTTTGAATAATATCTCAGTGACCAAACCCAAATTTGCTCAACTGCTTCAAGCATGACATACTACCAGGTTTGAGAGATGTATGATGTAAGTTTTACATAAATATTAAGTTTACAAAGGTGTAAATATGATCAAACATACTTTACACATACACACTTAGCTTACATGCTACATCAACCCAACAAATTAATATATTTAGTTCCTTATTTTATATATTTACATATTTTATGTAAAAATCTAATAATACATATGTGCATATACATGTGAAGTATATTTTTTTTTATAGAAAGGCACACTAACTATCTGAATTTGTCATATGCTAAACAATTCACTAACAATCCCTCCATCCCCATTAAAAACAACCCTGCAGGGACATACTGGCCTGTTCCTGCAGCTATATGCAATGTGTGTTCAGATGAATGGCATGGAAGAGTCACTTGCTAGTTTGCAAGGCAGGAGATGGCTTTGGTAGATGTTCTAACCCAAGCTAGGTGTCACTTTTGATCTTTCAGGTTCCCATTTTATCTTTGGTAATGACAGGTCAGCAGGATGACACAGATAAACCAATTCCCTCTCCTACAACTATGCCAAATATGTACCTGCAAATGTGCCAGCAGAGAGAATTCATGCTCATACGAGCAGCTTGGTAAGTAAATGATGTTCACCTAGACTGACATGAGAATCCAAGGGTAAAACATTGCCCATGAGGCCCCTGAGTATTGCTTGTGGCCTCACCATGATGCCTTCACAGCCCCACTACTTATTAACTATTTATGTTTAGGTGTCAGTAAGATCATCTGCTCTCTCTCAGATGGCAATGTAATATTAGGCCTTTAACTCCACAACATCACCCAAGAAACACATCTCCCATTTTACAAGTGAAAAGGCATCTGGGTAGGACATGCCACACCAGCATTCACAAACATGGTAGCAGCTATCTGTGAAAAACCCACTGACAATCAGACCCTCTTGTGTACCCCAAGACTGTATTGATTTCCAGGGCCAAAGACAGGAGCCAGGGCCTCCAAGATCACTAGCGGCAGTTTAAACATGATAAGGGACAGGGAGGATTAAGTTATCAGCTTTGTTACTGTTGCTGTGAATGAACTGCTGGTGGAGCTGTCATAAACTGACACGCTCTGCTTCCAGCACACCTTCCTCCCATCTTCTATCGCCATCCACACTTGCTGTGCAGAGGGGGCTGTGGGGCCTCCTGCATGACTGGGAGACCCCCTTGCAGCCACAACTTTTGGCTAAAGTTGCAGGCCCTGTCAGTCTGGACTTGTCCTGTAAAGGGTAGAAGAAAAAGGAAGACAGTCCTTTTTTCCCCATCTGTTGAGACAAACAGGGTAGTCATAACCAGGTAGTCTCACAGTTGAGTTAGGAAATTAATATGCTAATGGCACAGCAAAATACAGCTGTTGAAAGGAAAATCATCATAGGGACACCAGGGTTCATAAAAGAAGAGAAATAACAGAAATACAAAACTTGCATTTTAGGCCAAACAATGGAACTGTCAGGCACCTAGGTGGAGGTGTAGGGGTGAGCAGCTAACAAGTGTGTGGAAGTATCTGAAGGACGGGGCTTAAGATACCCAAGTATTTCACTCTCTCCACTGGATTATGCACCCATTTGCAAGTAGGCTGCAGTTGTCCCAGAACTGATAAGGACATCTCAGTTTACAGGCAGGATTACAGCAGGTCTGTTCCCTGCAGCTGTCTTTGCCCTAAGCTTCCACTTTGTGCTTTCCTAAAAGCCCTGGAGAACCAAAACCTACAAACCAAACCCCAAGTACTTCATGGAAAGAACTCCACAAAGAGGCAGCAGCAGCAGCATCTACAATCTTGATCAAAACAAGAGTTTCAATCCAAACTGGAGCGTGTGCTTCAATTAGCCAGCCTCTGACAAATGCCCGGAGGTGCCTAGCACAGCAGCATGACAGGAATGTTGTTCAGAGCCAAGGTAAAGGAGAATCTAAATCAAATCAGGGGAAATAAAAAGGTTTACTGCCATCTTGAGTCCCAAAATTGCAAACAGATTGTTTTACCTCACATGCCCCCTTCAGCCATGCATGTACGCCATGGCCTCACTTCTTAAAGGGATGAAGCCAGCATATAACCCAACCCTATTCATATGATAGCAGGACAGGGGGTAATGCTTTTAAACTAAAAGGGGGTAGGATTTAGACTACATATAAGGAAGAAATTTTTGCAGCAGGGGTGGTAAACACTGGAGCAGGTTGCCCAGAGAGGTTTTAGATACCCCATCCCTGGAAGCATTCAAGGTCAGGTTGGATGGGGCTTTGAGCAACATGATCGAGTTGAAGATGCCCCTGCTCACTGTAAGGAGGTTTAACCTTTAAAGGTCTCAAGCCAAACTATTCTATGATTACTGGATATGCACCAACTTTAGTGCAATCACTTAGACTGATACCAAGGGAACACAAAACATCTGTGTGCTGGGCTGAAAGCATATCCCAGGGTGTTCATATTCACGTGAAAATTCAGAACATTGAAATACCTCACAAATCATTTAAATCACTTCTACTGGAGCAGAACAAGGTGTTTCCTGACAGCATAGGCCATAGGACAGAAAAATGTCTGCTGGCCAATTTAAATACTTCCTTGAACTACTTAAAATTGTTTTTTGATTAGTACTTAAATAGCCTTGTCTGATTTTCCTTGTGGAAAAGAACAATTCTTGCCTTGTCTCTCATGTGATTACAGTATCATCAGAGGGGCCATCAAAGCAGTAGTAACACATGGCCATGGGCCAGGCATTTACTGTTTCAAATGTTGCTCTGAAGGCTACTGCTGCTACTGATGGGGAAGAGAAGAAAGCTCTATGAATCATCTTTTCTAGCTTCAATGTGAGCCACTACATACAATAGGGAAAATGTGATGGATACACCGAGTTACTTGTACAAAACCATTCCAACTCCTCCAGGTGTCATATGCAACAATTTACAGTTCAATAGCAAGGAAGAACTTCTTCATGCCCTTGGCAGCTTGAAAATTCATGGAAGGACTATTGAATCTAGGCATATTTATCAAGGGCTCAGCAGCAAGAGGAAGAGATTCAAGCATAATTTGAGAGGGTTTTGGTGTGTTTTTTGTATAAGACTTGCTGATATATTTATTTGAATAATAACAAAAAAATAAGCTGGTTAATTTTTGTCCCATAAATACCACCAACAAATTGATACATCATTTCCCTACAGCCTTCCTTCTCACTCCACCTCCGTAGAGGTTACAATACCCTCATAAACAGCTGATACAACATTTATTACACACAAGAAGGTGAAAGTTTCAGAGGAAAAGCAGGAAGTATCTGCTAGGAGCAAACATCTGCAAACCTACTAACATCCTACTGAGATAGTTGCTATTCAGTGGTGGCCCTTCGATGATGGGAGATTCCCAACTCAGTCCTGCCACAGCAGCTCACTTGTGTTTCTTTCCTTCCTATTGGCAAGATGTGCTGCCTCTTGAGTCAAATGCTGAGTCAACTATTTGGCAATAAGAATCTCTTTAAATAACTGAAGTGTAACCTAATTGTCACAGAGAAGAGCAACATCAGCCCAATAAACCAACTGCTGTTTAAAACGGCTCCACTTAAAAACATCTGCCCTGTTCACTAATGTAGTTTTGCGTGGCAGGGTTTGGGGGGAGGGGGCAGGGTTTGGGGGGAGGTTTTTGGGGGAGGGTTTGGGGGGAGGGGGGAGCATTCACCTCAGGAAGGTGACCTGCAAGAAGCATCTAGAACCTTTCTGTAGGTCCAACAGAGTACACACCAGCTGACTCAAGGCCGGATCTGCTGCTGACCAAGGCAGAGCCCATCAGCGATGGTCACAGCACCTCTGGGAATCACATTTAAGAAGTAAAAAACGCAATCAGCCACTTTTTGCCACCAGATAAGGGAGTGAGAAAATGTAACAAGCTGTGCAGACACCAAGGCCAGGGAGAGGGAGGAGGAGGCACCCAGGTGCCAGAGAGAATGATGCCCCTGCAGCCTGTGGGGAAACCCATGGTGGAGCAGGTGTCCCCCCACAGCCCATGGAAAAGGCGGCGACCCCACCTGCAGCCTGTGGAAAGGCCCCATGCTGGAGCAGGTGGTGACCTGGAGATGCTGTGACCTGCATTGGAGCAACCCCCTGCCAGGACTTGCAGCCCATGGAGAGAGACAGAGACACAGAGATGAGAGAGAGAGATCCACGCTGGAGCAGGTTGGCTGGTGGGGTGTGAGGGGGTTTGTAACTAGGCTGGAGAAGTCTGAGACACATTCAATGATTTATGACTGCACCCCATAGCAGTGACCCATGCTGGGGCAGCTGGTGAGGAGCTGAAGCCCTGTGGGAAAAGACTCACATTGGAGAAGTTCATGGAGGACTAGTCTCCTGTGGGTGGGACCCCATGGTGCAGCAGGGGAAGGGTGTGAGGAATGCCACCTACCCACTCCCACCTCTCTCCCCTCCATTCCCTGTCCCGTCCCGTCACCCCCCGGCTAAGAAGGAAAACAACTCATGAGGAACTGACTAAAACCCCTATTCCCCAGTTCCTGCCCCTCCCCATGCCACAATAGGGGGGAAGAAGGGAGCAAAATCATGAGTAAGGCAAAGTCTGCTGAGAAGGGAGGAGTGGGGGGAGGTGCTTTAAGATCTGGTCCCACTTCTCATTACCTGACTCTGGTGTCACTGGCTGTGCAGGGCAGTGTCATCAATTAGGGAGTTTCTTTCCTTCACTCTGTGTTGAGTCAGTTTTGCCCGTGATGCTGATTGCGGAGTGATCTCTGCCTGTCCTTATCTCAACTCCTGAGCCTCTCAATACATATTTTCTCCCCTGTCCAGGTGAAAAGGGGAGTGATAGAATGACTTTAGTGGGCATCTGGCCTCCAGCCAGGGTCAAACCACCACAAGTATGTACAGCTGTGGATCCTTGTGTAGATATTTACCAAGCCAAGAAGAAAGTGGACTTTCAGCTACTTCACACAGTGTTTCAAGACATCAAGGGCACTGCAGGCAGCATCCTACATCAAGATGTGCTTCCCCTCTCTTTAGGCTTCTGCCAGCATTGCTGCTGACGCAGCCATCTAGCCATTATGAAAGCCCTGCAGCATTACCCAAACACAGGGTTGGAGCAAGTCTATAAATATGTAAAGGGTGAGTGTCAGGAGGATGGAGCCAGACTCTTCTCAGTGATGGCCAGCAATAGCACAAGGGTTCAATGGGTGCAAGCTGGCGTGTAGTTCCATGTGAGCATACGGAAAATTTTTTTCACTGAGAGGGTGACAGAGCACTGGAACAGGCTGTCCAGAGAGATTGTGGAGTCTCCTCTGGAGACATTCAAAACCTGCCTGGACATGTTCCCATGTGACCTAATCTAGGTGGACCCTGCTGTGGCAGAGGGGTTGGTCTAGATGATCTTTCAAGGTCCATTCCAAGTCCTAATGTTCTGTGATTCTCTCACTTACAAAGAATTCACAGGATGAGCCATAGCAAAAACATACGTGCTGTCAACACCCATCATCCTCAAACAAGAAGGTTCTTGTGACCTCCGAGAAAACACAAGACTAAAATACACATATATATCAACCATCAGCAGAAACACCCATCTGAAGTCTGGAAAGGTCAGAGATGGAGGACACACATCCCAGGCAGAACCTTCCTGCCTTGGCTCATCCAACTCCTCCCTCTCCATGGCAGAATGACGCCTGCGTGCTCACTGCTCAGCCCAGGCTCATGGAGCCCATATACCTTGTGGACCTATAGTCTGTCCTAGAGGTTGAGAAAAACAGTCTGCTAAGGTAGCCAACCCCTCATCCCAGGCAAAGGGATTAAAGACTCAACCACAAAAAGCTCCTCTTGCAACTATGAAGACTCAAACATGCACCTGTATTAATGCAGCAAGTATCTGAAAGGAGAAAGCACCCAAGTCAGAGGCTGAGGACTGACTAGAACACAGGCATCTTGCTAAGTGACTTAAGGTTACATAAAACAACCACCATTTCTTTACCATCAAGCTGATGAAATTATTAAAATAAACTCCAAAACATACTAAAATGAAAGCCTCTTCTCTAATTTGCTTGAATACGTTCAATGCTTGAAGACAAGCATATACCTAAGAGCCCTGTGTTCCAATGGGACAAAGCCATGCACATAAATTAAGCAAAGCCTAGAGAACCTTTTGTATAATAACTTAACTTTGTGACCTGTGTGCTAAACAGATATAGGTGTATGATACATATGTATGACTACTGTGAAATAAATAATAAAAAAGATTACAGTTAATACATAGACTATATATCATTCTTAAGTTTATGCCTGCTTTAAAAGATGATTAAACAGTGGCTTTATAAATTTAAAGAAATTAGTTTCAATAAGCTGATCGCCTTCCAGCTTTAGTTTTATAGCTTTGACACAATCGTAACACAGTCCTAAGCCAAGAAGCTGCAAAGCCATATATAAATGTGTGTGAAGCTGTCCCAGATAACCTTACAGGAGAAGGGAAGGGGAGAGCAGCTCCAATCTCATTTTCTATTAACTCTCAGGTCTCTGCATGAACATGAGTAATAACCTAAGTAGTAAAGAACAAACAGCCAGAAGCAAGGATCGGGGTAGGAACAAATCATTAAAAAGTGATAAGCACTGAGGGCCCTAACTTAGCTAAAGGCAGTAAAACTGCACACCCACAGGAATGAAACCACCTCATGTCTCCTTAAAATGGATCTGGTCATATAGTTTTAGTGCTGAGTAAGTAACTGCCTCAGTGTGACACCTGAGTGTCTATTAGAAAGCACAGTATTTCATCTGTGTGCTTAGAGGTCTGATAACCTATTCTCCCAGGTGCAGCTCTCTCTCTCCTAAAAGAGGAACTTGCACAGCAAATTAATCTTTGTGCACCATTTTATTTTCCATCTCTCCTCCTCTTCCCTCCTTCCACTCCTCCCACCTATTGTGAAAGATCAGCAGGAAAATATTGAAACAAAGATGGAAATAAATTCCTGACAGCAGGAACACCCCGAGTCTGGTTTGGCTCACACAACTGAGTTTATGATCTGGTGAGTCAGCGTAAAAAATAAGAAGTCATGAAACTGGTGTCACACACCTTTCCTGAGAGGGCTTTTTGTCCACACAGATATGTGAAAGGCTCATCTGCCCCGGGAGCAAACGCTGGAAACTCACCTAGACAGTGCAAAGGGATTTCAATTCACAAAACCATCAACGGCCCACTCAATTTACATGACAGATGGCCAGCTGGGAGAGGGAAAACCAACAAAGACACAAAGCAGTTCAGGGCTAACTCATTTCCAGCTTGTCAAAGGCTCATCAGTGACTGCCCCGTGCAATGGACTGCAGTCATCCTGTAACTACATTTGACTACCTGCTTGCCGGGAGCAAACACAAAACCCCACTGCATCCAGAAAGTCACTGACTATACAAAGCATTCCTCTTCAGAAGAGGGAGCTTGGCCTCTACACCCAAACTAAGGAGGGCTTTTTCTAGGATAAAAGAAGGGACAGAGCCAGATGTTTTCACATTCCTTCCAGGCACTTGCAATTGCCAAAGTATTTTTCACACACAGTGCTTAAATGTTTCACTGGTCACTGTGGTGGTTCTGTCCCAACCAGTGGCTGAGCACCACACACTGCTCCCTCACTCCCAGAGGAGAAACAGGCAGAGCCTCCATGGGTTGGGATAAGGATAGGTTACTGACCTGCCTGATACAAGGATGGATAGACCGACTGACCCAATGCCCTGACCACACTCAGACTGTCCTAGAGGCACCAAGCCTGTACCCCTCCCCAGGCAGCTGCTTGGAAGTGATGTCATGTTGCATGGAAACAGCCCAGGCTAACTCAGCTCACCTGGGCTGGCTGCCTGAGGAGGTTGACTCTGGCCTGGCCAGAACCAGAACAGTCACTAGTGATCCAAAATTCACATACAGCTTAAAACTTCACTTTGGTTTCTGAGCTTAAAGAAATCAGGGTCTCAACTCTCAGTTGGGTCCCACTCTCAGAACAAAACACATTCACACTAATACACCACTAAAGGGACCCAAACTGTTAAGGATAAATGTTATTCAGAGATCAGTATGCAAAAGTGGGCACTAAAACATAATAGGTGAAATATCAGCTCCAAAAGCAATGAAAAACTCACAGCATGGTTCTGAGAAGAACGTAGCAGCACACCCTCAACAGACTGGTTTTGAAGATGGGAAGTTCTCAGGAAGGGAGGACAAAGCTTATTTTTCAGTGCTAGGCACAAAACTTGACAAAGGGATCTTTTAAAAGCTATGTGGCCCACTGATTACTGGACTGGAGAGCATAACTACGTGAATAAGAGATCTTTGTGCAAGCCCACTCTGTACAAGAGGTACGTAGCGCATGATTAGGAGACTCAGAACTCCCTGGCTTCAGGGTCTTAGCATCTACACAGCTCTATGCTGAAGAAAGAGATGCTTCTCAAACAGAAACAGCCCATGCCAAGTTTATACAACAAGGAACTCCAATCAAGGACCCAAATCCCAGAATTCAGCTCCTCTTTGCTCCTTGAGCAACAAAGCAGCAGGCATAACACCATATACAAAGAAATCTTTGCAACCCAAACAATGAAACTTTATATTGGGAATTAAATTTGAGAAAAGTTAGTAAAACTTTTCAGCTGGTGGTGGAAAAAGCAGTAAGAGCCAATGGGGCAAATTTTTTGAGACCTTTCCTTACAAAGCATATCTTAAACTTTCAAGTTAGGTTCAAATAGCCAACTGGACTTAAATCCAGGTGTGTCTCTTCTCAAACATAAACAGAGCAAATCAAAAGAATATAAAATACAAGACTGAAATAAAGAGAAGGAGGGAGGGAGGGAGGGAGGGAGGGAGGGAAGGAGGGAGGGAAGGAGGGAAGGAAAATACCCAAGTAAGAAGGAAACAGAGAACAAAAGGAAGACACAAATGGACAAAGGACATACAGCAGAATGTACATGCCTGTTCCAGAGGAAGAAAAAAAGACCTGACCAGGAGATTATCTTTTTGATCTGTGTTTATCAGTAAAGCACCAAGAATTTCCAATCATGAGCCTGAGTTCTCATTGCACTGGATGAAGTAAACAAAATCACTTAAAGCACAGGACATGGATGTGAGAATTGCAGTGCCAGCTGCAATGCTGTGGACCAGTTGGAAGTAAATCAGTGCAAATGAAGGATGCTATAAAATCAGTGAACCAGGAAAACTCAGCCTCCATCTCTCTTTTAGACTCTTAAGGATGCAAGAGGGATGACATCTAATTCAGCACCAAAAAGAAAACCAGTAAAACTATTTCCATTTGTACACACAAATGACGCCTCCTCTCCCAGTCAGAATGAAGCCTCAAATCCAGCAAGAAGGGGGTATACTACTTCACACCACAAGAAGCATGCAGATGGCACCCAGAAAAGAGAATACACTGGTTCCCCTGAAAGCATGCATGCCATCAAGGTCAAAGGAGGAAGGAATGTGGCATGAAAATGATCCTGGGCTGGCAGAGAGCAAGCCAGGGTACAGAGCTTTGGTACAAAGGCTTTTACACTCAGCAGACAGGAAAGTTGTTCAATTGTAAATTATTAAAAATTTATACATATTTCTGTGTTTGCAAGGGAGGAAAAGTTATGCACTCCTTTGAAACATCCTCAATGTCTTCTAATGCTCCAACCCTTCTAGGCAGAGGCACCACACTACCCCACCACCTACTACAGACAAGGTGTTGCTCTGCTCACAGTTAGCAGACACAGTGAAAAGTGAGGAGGGAAAGAGAACAGACAGACTGTAAGGCAGCAAACACCAAACCATTAAGGCTTCCATGTACATCAGTTCACACCTCAGAGTCAAGGACAGAGATGCTCAAGAGCACCTGCGCTACTCACAGACTGCTCTTCCAAGTGACTGGAAAAGGCTCCTTTCCTTTTCCTGCTTCAAGCCAACAAAATAAATGTTGTTCATAGCTAGAGCTTTGCCTACCCCACACAGCACAGTGCCAGATAGATACACCCAATGGAAGCAACGCTTAGATTTAAGCACATGCTTAACTCCTGGCTGGATCAGCACTTTCAACCACACATCCCTGTGGCCCAAGGATTTCTATATGAACTTCCCAGAACATGATCATTATGCTGCCTGTGATAAAGGATGGCAACACCCTGCTCATTTCCCTTGCTCTCAGTATGCTGCAGAAAACAAAACCAGAGATTTCTCAACAACAAGGTGGATGACACTGTTATCTCTGATAACTATAGTGTATTATTAACAGGCTGGTATCAGGAAAAGTGGGGAAATACTCAAAGGGAGAAGGAAAAGAAGTGGGGCAAAGGATACTGCAATAGAAACAATGAAATCCATCTGCAGATCACATACGGTAAGAACATCTATCTCAAATGTGATCTCAGAAGAACTGACTAGGATAATTCCTTGTGCATCTCCAGGTATTTCAGCCTAAATATGGAAAATACACATTACTCTGAGTTTCTGAAGGGCTTAGTTTTACCAGTACTATTTATACACACTTTCTTGGTTCATTTTAGGCACATCATTGATACTGTACACAGGCTATAAATACAAAATGCACAGCAGTGCATTTATGTGTCACAGAAACAAGGTTTTTAAACCAACAGACTCGAGCGCTCCCTGATTTTAAAAGGCCACAGCTCCCTACTTTTTAACGCGTTCCTAAATTATATATGGGCTGTGTATCCCTTCAGACAAATGAACACTGATAAATTACATTCTGTCTCTAGCCAGGCACTTCAAGTAATCTCCACCCTCCCACCTCCTCCTCACATGAAATAAAGATGAAGCACCGCACATCATCAGTCGCATCGCAGACCCGCTCGGAGGCGCCTCTACCTGAAATAACAGAATAGATGTGTCAAGATCTTTATCAGTCTCCACTATCAGAAGCTGAGATTTTTTGCTGCAATGGACTCTGGCAACCCTTGAGAGGGTGTTGGCTTGTACATGCCCTACGCAGCCAGCATTACGCCAGGCTGCATCCGGCCCCTCTCCCAAGCCTCTCCTGACAGGGTTGCTCTCGTTCCTAACCAACCGTATCTATTATGCCTGGACAAATGATTTCAGCTGCATCTGTGGGCTGAGATATGTTTAACGAACAGCATACTCCATGACCTGGCTGCTCCCCAGTCATGTGCCAACTGGAATGCTGCCTGAGGTATTAAGCCCACCTCTTATGCTTGAACACACGCACACACACACTGTTTTCAACCCACTTCACTAGCCTTTTCCCAGCAAGCTCGTTCTGAGTTAATTTAATGCACTTAAGGACTGAAGTCCAGCCTTACCTCCCTGCAGTGCTATCAAACAAGGTAGAGGCAGAGAGTTTGGCCATATTCCATCTATAGGGTTTTCTCCAAAGCCCACTTCTCTGGCTGTAGCTGAGCTGATGCCTGATCTGTAGGAGAACAGCACTCTATTCAAAAAAACCCACCATCACCATAGAGAGCTGCTATACCCTCAGACAGATCATTGCGAACCTCAGTCCTTCTCCTACAAGAGCACAGGAGCTGGATCACTTCCAGGTATTCTTATCTGAGACTCACAAACTACAGAATTGCAGAAGATCAGAGTAGGAAACAGTGGCTACTTCTTATATTCAGGCTCTACCAGCCTGCTTGGTTTAACACAACATCTCCACAGCTACAGAAGGGCACACGCACTCTCCAGGCCAGAAAGTAGCAAGCAAGAAAACAGGAATAACTAAAGGTAAGTAAATGCTTTTGAGCTTCTTCCTTAGGAAACTGCAACATGGGTTGTCTGAGCTTGGGGACTGCCATCTTCAGCTTCAAATCCTCATGGGAGAAAGTTTTTTCCTTTCCAAGGGTGACTTCCAACTTCTTCAAAATTTAGGCAGGATCTAATGAGCAGGAAGCCCTGTATAACAACCATGGCTTTGAGAGACACATGGCAGGGGGGGGAAAGAGTCTGCATTCAGAACCACACCTGGATGTGCCTTTGCTGTGCAATCCCATCTCTCTTTACAAACAAGCTTCTTTCCAACCTGCTCATAAGTACCTGTACTATTCTTCCTACCAGTACTATATAAACACCAAGAACTTCCAAAGTTCAAACACAAATCACTTCTTTACTGATCTGGCCAATTAGAAAATGAAGAATGATAGCAAGTTGTGAAATCTATCTTGTCACCAGCCTAATTGCTATTCTGAGCTTCAAATTATGGCAAGGAAAGGGGGAAAAAATAAATGAACAAAACTGAACTGTTTATAGCTTGTTTGGATTGTGGCTTACAAAGTACAGCATTATTTTTGTCAATGTGTGAGGAAATGCAATTGCACTGTGGACCTCTACATCAAAAAACACCCACTTTAATTAATTATTTGACTATTAAGCCAGGAAACAAAGAATTACAGTAGTTATTTCACAGTTGCTTATTGCTTTCATATATGTGCTCTGTCTGTAAAGGTTAGTACTAATTTGCCAAAGATCTTAGATCATTTTACTACATAATTATTAGCATATTAGGATTTAGGATACTGGGATACTACCATTGTTAGGACACCTGGTGATACCCTAATAAAACCAGAAGCATTTTGAGATCTCTTTCCTATGGAGGGACTGGGAAAGCATTGAAAAAAATGAAGGAGAAAGGAAAGGCTGTGATTTAAATAAGTGTGAGAGCATTTACAGATGGAGAGTTAAGGACAGAGAAAGTGAGAAGCCCAGTGTCAGAGAAAAAAATAGCAACAAAACAAGGAGCAAACTACAGACCTTCCAAGTTTAATTACAGTAGCTTAGGTGCACTTAGATGTACTTGATTTAAAGTTCATTCATTCACCTTTCTTCACTAAAAAAGGTCAACCATAGTACCAGAAGTGAAATCCACCAATCAAGAGCGATCAAGGTTACCATTTTTAAAACTAGTTCTGCCCCTGTCTTCTTTCCACAAGCTTCCAACTTCCCATCTCAGGGCTGTCAGTAGTTGTCAGCACATCGTATGAGAAACTCATCTGAACATACAATATAACTTGACAGGCAATACATCAGAAAACCTAGATGTGACAACAGCAAATTCCACCAGATGGTCCTGGATCATATCCATCCATTAAAAAAAAATTTAAAATTTGAAAGGAAAGAAACCATCCCCCCACCACCACAGAAAAAGAGAACTTTTGAAGAAAAAAAAAAATAAAATCTTGAGTATATGTGCTGATTCACCTTCTGTCCTATCCATGCTGGAAAAGGAGACACACAGTAGCTGCACCTCTTGTCCTCATCAGCTTGTCCTGTCCTTAGTAGCAATATGTGCATTTCATTCTCCTACCCCAAGAAAAGTCTCCTAAATAAAGACACCACTTCCATTCAAAGGCAGTATGTGCTAGTAATAATGGTTTCCAATTGAGAAAGCTTGCTCTCGGTGACTCTGGAGCTTGGTCCTGCTCTAACATCAACATGATCTCCAGGGATACCAAACCCAAGCCATTAACCCTGGGAGTAGCTGTGAACTTGGAGTAATTCCCAAACTCCTCATTTCCCACTCTTCCCAACTACCTGTTGCTCTTGCAGGCAGCACAGATTCTGCTTGGGTTCAAGCTGCCTACAAACCTCACTGGGCCTTTGTAATGGCCCTTTTGGGAGAGACCGCGAATGGCCTTGTCCACTGTCAGCCACACGACACTGGGAAGGGAGCCAAGACCCGCAGGTCAAACACTGACTGTCCAGGCCTAACCTCAGCGCGGGTGAAACTGCTCCTGATACACAGCAAAGCTCAAACCACCTTCCAGCAGGTAAAGAGGACAAACTGCTCCTGATTCCAGCCTCAATCCCACACAAAACAGTGAGGAGGCAGGCACAGGGTCAGGACTCTGTGCCACCCCCTGCGAGGTCAGCACAGTCCCACGACACATACCGGTAGGATCAGAGGCAGCTCTGGGATTAATTTGCTGCCAGGAAAACACTGAAGCTGTCACTGTGCTTCAGGTGAGCATCACCAGCCTGGTCACAGCAGCAGCTCAACTGGGACAAAAGCGACAGGCCTATGAAACATAAATCAAGCCTGCGCAGGCTGTCACTGCTCAAGCAAGACCTTCAGTGACACCATTCCTTGCTCCCATCCTGCTCCCGCCTTCAACAGCTGTGCACAGACGTACACTTCACTCAGAGAAAAGTACTTGTAACTGGAAAAAAATACCACATATCCTTGCTGTCCCAATTATACATGCTCCGAGTTAAAGGCATGTAGTCAAATACATGTTAAATCAGTAAAGCAAGGAGATAGGAATCTGGGGGCTGGACTAGATGATCTCCAGAGGTCCCTTCCAACCCCTAACCGTTTGGTGCTTCTGTGAACAGAAGGAAGACAGTGTCATTTTACCAAACATTTAGCCAAAGAGGATAACGCTTCAAAGTTCTTTGGAAATCTGAAAGCTTCTCTGAATATAAAGTTATGCCTCTAGTGGAAAGCACATCTACTCTCTGCCAGTGCACAAGCTGCACTCCATGGCTTAAGACTGAAGAAATCTCTCTTTGGGCCACAGCAGCAAAATGAGTTTCCACTAAGAAATTAGACTGAGCCTTCAACAAAGGAGTATTTCTGTATATTACAACTATTTTACTGTAACAGCTCCTTTGCTATTACACAAAGTGCACCCATTTCCTTAGTGAGAAACCCATCTGAGTAGGAATACTCCAGTGCACTGGTAGGGAACTAGGGTGTAGTTGTGCTCTGGGAACTGTGAGCAGACCAGGCTCCAGAGACTGCTAATGAAAAGGGCACTTTGGCAATGGCTGATGGCTACAAGGTGACTTCTGAAGGAGCAGTTTATTGTCTCCATCCAATCCATTTTACCATTATCACCTTTAGCATGGAAAGGAAGCAACATCATGAACCTGAGCACAAAAGGCTCACAAAAAAAGCCAATTCCCCCTCCTCCTCAAGCTTCAACAAGGAATATCCAATTTTTTACCCTTTGTCATTTTAACATAAAAGAAAGAGTCGATGGCATCTTCAAGTTTTGCTATTGCACACCAGTGGGGTTTTCAAATACTGCAGAGGAACTTAATTACATTCACAGAGACTTTTGACTGGAACTTAAATGTTGTGACAGCAAGTAATAGTCTCTTAGAGATAAGAAAAATAGGCATTTAGCTCAAAATGTTATGTTCTGATGTTATGTTCTGATTAAACATAAAACGGACATGAGCTTTTTAGAGGCGTGCCTTTTGTCACCCAGAACTCTTTCTATAAATACCAGACTAAGGTTTTTTTCAAAGCATCAACTTTTGATAGAGAGAAAAAACAAACAACGTACTATTTAATTGTTTTCAGCAGAAACACTGTTAAAACAGAGGGCGTAAGAATAATATGTATTTAATAAAACTGGCAAAATGTCACCTCCTCCCATTTTGATATTTAATTATATCTCATTAGGCAAGCAAAAATACTGCAAATCAAAGTCCAAGAATCAGCTGTTTATTTATTTATAGACATTTATATAGCACTGATCTCCATAGCAACCAGGAACCTTTTTTTCTTCTTGTTCAAAGGAAAAGTTGTAATTTTGAAATGCGATCCTTTGATGTTACAGTGCAAATAGCTACTTATGTCCTACGCTGCAAACACTTAGGCAGGCGCTTAAAGTACATGAATAGACCTAAGTCAAAGACCTGGTGAAAGACACAGAAACAGACACAAGGAAAAGGAAAGGAATAAAGAAGCAAATGAGAAAGAGGGGAAGAGTAAAGAGTCCATTGAGTCCTACAATAAGCCATGACCTCTCTGGTGCTTTTATCCTGTAATAGTATGTGCCTGGTTCATGGAGCGCAGTCCAATGAATTAAGAGTGATCAACAGGTTCCCAATTTATGCTGAGGACACAGGTGAATACTCTTGAGCAAGGATTTCGGAAAGGATAGTAGCTTACAAATGAGGCTGCAGAGGGCTGCCTCTTTTTTGAGAGGTCAGTGTCGCAGTCAAATAGTACAGCTCCTTTTCCCATTCCCCAGCAACCAGCCATTATCAAATTCCCACAGAATTACAGACCTTTTAAAAAAGCCATCTGCTCACAAAACATCAAAGAAACGATTAAATTAGAATACTGCTCCTGCATACACCGTTATGAATCACTAGGTATGTCATGCAACTGCAGTTTCCTTGTGATACACTCCTGATGTGCACAAGCATACAACAATTTTTCAGCCCCTCAATAACAGATGGAAATGGGTTTTACACAATACACCTGGTTGCTTCCCACCACCCCATGAATATATAGATTAGACACATACACGAAGTAGTAGTTCAGATCATTTTAAAAGCAAATGAACTTCTAACTGGTACTGAAAGAAGAAAGAAGTTATCTTTGGCCTGTTATAATTTTGTTATGTAAGACATCTTCTGACAGATTTCTTCTAGATACAGGAACATGAAATATTACCTTCAACCCTGCATTTAGTTTGATCCTATAATCTTGATAAACCAATACTGTTACTTAAATAAGGTTAAATAAGTTAAATAAGACACATTTAGTTGTTCCTAAACCAACATACAAGACTGGTGGTTACTTTGTAGTGTTTTTTTCAAGCTGTATTCTAAATAGGGCAGAAGCTGTATCTATGACAGAAGGAAAAGTGACAAGTTCCTTATCTGGAAAAGCACCAGCAGGCACTACTATCAGAGCAGACCAGCTCTTTTAAAGTGGACTGATGAAGCTATTTTTAAAAACACCTAATAACATCACAGAGGAGAATCTGATCTCTGCAAAGGTGAGCCGTGCAGCTCGATGCTCCTGGGAGGCAGCTAATGAAACTGAAACTTGACAGATACTGAGGGCGTCCAGTAATTGGCTTTGAAAACTCGCGGTTTAAATTCCACCACGCTGAGTTCAATGCCCCCCTCACAGCTTGCTTCAAGCGCAGGCAGAGACAAGGGCTGTCTAGCAAGACCAAATGCGAGTGGCCACCCTTCCGCCGCCTACCCCGTCAGGCACAGTTTGCATGCTTGGAGGGCAAAGAAAGAAATGTATGTTCTTCCAGGACCTCATACCTACCGTTTCACTGACGCAAAGAGTTGCAGGGTGAAGAAGGTAGAGAGATGTTGGAGCAGGCTGCGTGCTGATGGAGGAGGAAGGAACACGACCTACTGCAGAAGGTGAAGGAAAGGAGTGACGACCTAAAAGGAGAAGGAAGAGGGTCCCATGTCATGCCTCCATCCAGCACAGCAGAAATACCTACCAGCGTTAACCCTCAGTCAGAGTTCTGTGCCAACTGTGCAAAGTATCTTATGAACAGCCACTGGCTTCCCCAGGAAGGTGGCCAGCAAAACAGGGGAAGTGACACCAATTTCCCCTGAAACTCCACTTACCCTTCCTAGCCCACTCCCCAAGCTTTACAGACCCACAGAACCCACCCATTCTACCCTCGCTGCAAACCACAGAACTGAGCTCCAAAACCATCCTGGATAGCAACCAAAGAAGTTGTTCTGCAGTGTGAGATGGCAAAGTTTTGTCTGCACAGATGAGAACTTTTGACTGGTTCTAGCTTTATGGTTTAACGCTCTCCTTTGCGCCACCTTCTTTTTCGTGATTCTTCCTGCCTCCCACTACTTCCTAGAAAAATCTGCTCCTTCACAGCCTAGATACACTCTGGTTGGAAAAGCCATTTTAAATAGAAATCAGGTCTTCTGCCAAGGGAAGTCATCTATGGCTCTGTTATAATTTTAATAAAATGGTAGAGGCTTAAATACCTGACACTAGTAAAACTATGTTTAAAAACACCTCCTAAAGGCCTTGCTGTGTTAGACCACAGGCCAGATATAATTCCATTAGAAACTCTGTGGTATGGTAACTAAACGTGGGCTACTGTCATAGAGAACTGTTCAAACCAACAGCACTTACTGAAGACTTCAAAGCAATAATTTTTAGGCAAAGGTGGTGAGCGTAAGGGGAACGACGACTAAATCATCTGAAAATTGGGTATTAAGTTTCAGTGAGATGCAACTCAAGAGATCAGAAATTTAACTGGGAAAAGGTTTCCATATAGTCAATCCATTTTGAACACTGCTTAATAGAGAACAGTCTCTAGGTAATTAGTCCCAAAACATTAACCAGGTACCTAGAGTGCATGCTCATGGCACACTTCACAAGTGTTGGAAGCTGAACTCCAGCTCTGATGGCAGCTAATTAAAACTCCAAAGCGAGACTCCAAGTAAAATTACCACCTTGCAATCATAAACCATTCAAAATGCACTCCTGCAGAAAAGCAGGCTGCAAAGCAGCTTTCCTGTATCTAGTCCACGCATTTGGTCTCTATCACTTTTTTGAAAATGACACTGCAAAATAAACACCCTGGCATACATCGGATTTCTTGGAAGGAAAAGCTTGTCCCAGAGAATAGCTGAGACCCAGATGAGCAGCTAAGTCAAGGCTTCAGCTAACAAGCTGATCTATCAGTTCAAGTGTTTTGAGATCGCTAATAAATGAACGTCATTACTGTTTTATTACCAAAGCCAATAGATTCTCCTTAATCAGAGGTCACTATTGACAAGTCAGAATTTATCAACAGTTACACAGCTACAGTACAGGTGTAAAAACAGGGATGTGTTCCCTTGCCTTTAAGAGTTGTTCAGACACATCACTATCCTCCACACCAGAGGCAAGTGTGCCCCTTCACTTTTTCAAAGCAGCAGCCATTACCTGAATAACCCCACTTAAGCATTGGGTTGGGAGGGGCTGGAAGGAAGCAAGGGGGCACAAGCAGCCCAGCCGGCTTGACCTCAGAACATACCCTGAGCTGCCATACGCCTGAGAAACTTCCCCACCATGCTTAGTCAGCACACGGTAATTAAAAGGGGCAGGATGCGATCAAGCCACAGCGTCCGTATCCACCGGGGCCAGCCTCAGGAGGACTGCTAAGCTTCCAAAGCTGAAGACAGGTGTTTGGGGAGAATTCAGCCACCAAGGAAAACTGCCGGCAGAATGGAATCACATCCCTGCTCGCCCGGGCAGGCTTTAAACCCGCAGCGCCTTTGACCTCCGGGGAGGTTATTAGTTTTAATTGAACCGTGTTTCCGTGGTGCAGGCTGCTGCCTACCAGAGCTAGCCCTCACGGCGTCGTGCTGCCTACCAGACCTAACCCTCACGGCGTCGCTACCGGCCCGGACCGCTCTCCCTCCTCGCCGGCGGGGAAGAAAGGTCTCCCCGTCCCAGGCGTCAGCTCCGCGCCGTGCGATCCCGCGGCGGGGTCCGTGGGTTTATCGCCGGGTCCCCCAACCCCGCCCCACTGCGGGGTCGCCGCCGAGCACGAGAGACATCGCCCCGGTCCCGCCGCTGCCTCCTCTTCACCCACTTGTCCCTCAGAAAAGAGGCGGCAGCCGCCGGGCCCCACGAACCGCCACCCCCCTAAGGGCGCCCGGCCCGGGGTGTCCGGCCCTGGCCGCCCCCGCCCCGCCTCACCTGCCGCCCCGCAGGACCAACGGCAGCCACCGCCAGCTCGGCTTGACTCGGCCCCGCCGCCCCTATCGCCACCTCACGGCCTCCCCGCCCGCGGCGGGTGCTGTCCGCCGAGGGGCCGGGGCGGGGCGGCACCGCCTCCCCCACGCTCCCGGCGGCGGGTGGTGATGGGGAGGGGGCCGGGCGGGCAACCCTCGCCCGCCGTGCTGGGGAGCGCGGCGGGAGCTGCGCTTGCTCAGTGCCGGGCGCCGCGACAGGCATTCTGGGGGATGTAGTTTGCGGGGCCTGGGTACCGCGTCTCCCAGGGCGAGCTTCCTGCCGGGGTCTTTGCTGTGGCCCCGCTAGCCGGGCCCTGCCACACCAGTTCCCACCTCCGTCCAGTGGTTACCCCTCACAGCTTTCTCCCCAGGCGGCTCAGTCCCTGCCTACCCACCCAGTCAATTTCATTAACCACTCTGCTTCTCCCAGTCGTTCTCATCCATCACTCCCCACCTCATCTCTTCACCAGACCTCCTTCAACCTCCACTTGACCCTTCTACTGCCCTCCTGCTGCCTTCCCACACAGCCTGCCCCCGTTCCTCAGGGTCCCTCCCTGGCCCTCCACTTTCCTCTGCCCACCCAAGAGCCTCCTTAACTTGCTGCTCACACTCCCTGGCCTCTTTCACTCAGAATATATGTGCTAAAGTGGAAGGCAACCATCCTTATTATGAGTAATGGGTTCAAAGATATCAGAAAAACCTGACAGGAGGCACCTGCGTCTTCACTGGAGGAATCACAGAATCACAATGACAGAATCACGAGCTGGAAAAGTCCTTTAAGATCATTGAGTCCAACTGTTCCTGTCCTATGATAAACCATATCCCTAAGTACCCTATCTACTCGTCCTTTAAACATAGCCAGGGATGGTGACTCAACCACCTCCATGGGCAGCCTGTTCCACATCCCAACAACTCTTTTAGTGAAGAATTTTTTCCTAACATCTAATCTGAACCTGCCCTGGCACAGCTTAAAGGAAGGTTCCTTCCCATCAGGGAAAAGTGTGACAGCACCATCAGGTCACCTTCACACAGTGGGGTTTGATAAAGTCAGACCTCACTGGAGCAACCCCGAGATTATTATAGCTTGAATAAATCACCAAGAACATGCTGAGTCTGATACAAGAGGTTGAATTGACTGAGCAAACGGGCGTGTGACGTACAGCACCTCTGTTTAATCCAGCCTCTCCCAAAGTCAAGGGGCTTTTCTCATTCACTTCACTGAGGCTTTTGATTTCTCATGGGAGCTTTCCATTTCCACGCCCACACAGTGCTCTCAGTCAATGAGAAGGACAATTAATGGTTTGGTAGCGTCTTTCATGTTAGCTGGTGTTTGTATGCATAATTAAATGCTCCCAGAGTGACAAGATTGCTAAACATGCTTGCAGAAAATTAATGCAAAACTTTAACTGTTGAAATGTTTGCCCCCGAAAAGCTGATAGTCGTTTGGGGGAAATCAAATTTAATAGCTGAGTACTCCTTCCTCCAGCCTCTTTTTTCTGTCTTGCAGATTTGATAGCTAATGATCCAAAGAGCTAACTTGTGCTCTAAAAGATGCACACAAGAACTGAGCATTTTCAGAGATGCTCGTTACTATTCTAAACTTAATTTCATTACAGTCTCTAAGAATTTTAGTGCTGAGCTCCCATGGACTGATAAGGCAAAGGTCAAGCTTCTGAGATGTGTCCTCTGGAGTTTGTTCAAGAGCTATTACAGCAATGAAATCCATTGCAAGAGATCCCATCTATTCTGTTTCTCATTAGGTTTGTGAGTTATATTCCGGCATTAGGGAGACTTCAGAATGCTGGACCCACATCCTCATAGCTAGAGCAATGGTGAAAACAGCAATTTTCCCCATTTTCATTAACATTTATTGGAATAAAATGTCACAATTTATTTCAACAATGTTTAGAGATCTCTTGTTAATTTTCTCAAAGCTTTTCTGAGTAGAAATCTTGACTAAGGTTTCACGAACACCTGTTCGCTTACTCACATAAATGTCATCTGCAGTGCTATTTTTCCTCCTTGCTATGAAATATTTAATGAGCCAGTCAAAAAGCCAGACATTACAGTAATTTGAATTAAGTGGCCAGTCAGGTAGCACAGACGATGAATGGCCAAAGACACAGACATAATCGTTCAAGAAAAAAAAAGATCACCCATAAGCTGAAATGTGTTTCTATGAAATATTCATTGGATTGCAGTGATTTATTGTCATGTCTGCTTCAGAATAACCTGCAATGGGAAGAGAGCATAATCTGATCAACTTTTCATGCAAAATAGTTCATTTGTTATTCCTGGAGTAACGAGTTTGTAGACACACATCTGTTTAAGTCTCCCGCCTATAAGGGGTGGGGAAATGTTTTCCTTAAAACAAATCTTTCCTGGGGATATCTAGTGAAGGCAGTGTGAATATGCTAATGGTGAAAACAGTTACCTCAGGTTCCCAGATATAGGTGCCTAGTGCCATTTTAGACAGTTTAAATTGCCAAAAACCTCTGCAAAAGGCTGGTAGATTTGACATGGCATTTGACCCATAAGAGACTCTCAAAAGGCGTAATGGCATGAACTTGAGTTTCAACATGGTACCACACACCTGCATTGCCTGAATCATTTCCAACATGACTATTCAGGGAATAAATCAGCTTTTAGAGTCACAGGTAGAGGATGGGCTCACAATTAGGAGCTAGAACCACTGATCCACCTGTTATAGTCCAGTAAACAGAGCTGTATCTCCAACCTCAAGCAAGCATGGCAGTGTTTCCACCTCATACATCCTCACCTCCTGCACTCGGGTTATAGCTCACTTTGTATGGACAACCTTTTAGAAAATGAGAAAATATCAGAGAACTCAATCCTGGAAGTTGCCCCCATCCAGCAAAGCCACTGGTATCCCTGCTCATAGAATCATAGAATCATAGAATCATAGAATCATAGAATCATAGAATCATAGAATCATAGAATCATAGAATCATAGAATCATAGAATCATAGAATCATAGAATCATAGAATCATAGAATCATAGAATCATAGAATCATAGAATGGCATGGGTTGGAAGGGACCCCAAGGATCATAGAGCTCCAACCCCCCTGCCACAGGCTCATGAACATCAACACACTGGATTGCAGCACACCAAGCCTTGCTCAGCTTAAGTCAACTAGATCCACCAGCTTCCTTGTTGTGTGTTTCTGTGCGATGTTGCCTCAGCTCCTCTGCCTGTTTACTAACGCCTCTGGGTTCCCCCCTTTATCACTACATCTGTGTGCGCTGCACAAATGACATTTGGTGGGCACCAGTGCTGTTAACCTTTCTAGACTGAGACAGACAGAAGCATCTACATGAGGCAGGATCTTGCTGGGTTTGAACCACCTGGATTTTTTTAAATGCCAGCGTTGTCAAATTGATTAGATGGGGAGAGGGGGACACACGAGCCCAAGGGATGTGGCAGCCCGCCTGCGAGATAGTCACAATGCAGCAGAGCTGACCAGCCCAGTATGCAAAACTGAATGAGCACCAGTGATTCAAGTCTCGTAGAAGGTAATAAGTGGCATCCATGGAGCATGCTGCTGCCTGATTATTGTGACAAAGAGCACCCTTTCAGCCCAAAATGTCAGAGAGACCACTTGGGAATAAAGTCAGCATGCAACATTCTGTGCATCAGCTCTGCATATTCTAAATGTGGGCAGCAGAGCGAGCAGAACAAGGGCTTTTGAAAGTGTTACCTGCTTCAAATCTCTCTCACAGATTCATGTAATTCACTAAAGAAATGATAATATTTATATCGTTCTACCTGAGGTGTATGAGTTTGTTTGGAGGGGATAGACACATCGTTGCCTCCGATGAGCAAGATTTCATTAAACTGTCATTTGGAAAATGCATGCAGTGACCCCGCTCTCTGGAGTACCTGACAGCCAGTAATAGCTGTATCATCATCAGTACATACCCCCAGTATCAATTTTTCACATGCTGATGTTGAACACATGCAGGAGTAAAAAAATAAATAAAACAATCTGCTGCCGAGTAACACTGCCTCTGAAGTGGCTTGTCACTACGTACTGGTGAGGGCACTTGGTCTTCTGAAATCACAGCTCTGATCCCAGTGTTTCACTCCTTGAGCCCAAGGGCTGGGTAATTGCTGCTGTTGCCAAGGCAGGTAAAGGCTTTGTTTCTCCCCTGGAAGGTAAAATGAGGTGAAATGAGAAGGTGTGCTGTTAAACAGGTAAGGAAATGTGACTGTTCTATAGAAAGACACATTGAAAGAACTTTTAAGGATGTCAATTAAAGCTATCCAGTAGTTTCGTGGTGGTATTAAGAGAACAAAAAGAATGACAACTCCCATAACCAGGGCACCAGCCTCTGCTTTCTGCCATGGGCAACAGGATCCCACTGGTTGCAGAGATGAGCAGCACCGGGCAATCTGAGCTAACACAACATCAAAGTGACAGGGAGGGTAGCCCTTTTCCAGCTCCTTGCAGAGTGGTGACAACTTCTGCTTGGCTTTGGAGCAGTCTGCTTAGTTTGTAATGCGGGACAGTTAGATAAGTGAGCATCTTATTTAGCCATTCATTTGTTTAACAACATGGTACAGGCAAGCTATTGAGAGACTTGAGAAGCGAGGAATTTTACCCCCATAATAGGACTGAGTTTAACATATGGACTTTAAGTAGGTGTTCCTCTTAAATACAGAAAAATACCTGCTCTAATCTAATACCATGACTAAATACAAACCTTCACAATACATAGAAGGAATAGGTAGTTACTAGTGACAGTGAATAAAAAAGACATGAAAATGGAGAAATTCGGTGACAGTCGGCATCAATAGATGTGCCAAAAGCTCGTGAAAGCTCCCTTGTATGATGAAGTGACTGTCTCATGAAATATTAGCAACTATCCAGAATTGGGAAAGTGTGAAAATCGTGTTGCTGTATAAATTATATGAGACACTCCTGCCAATTATAGCCTTGCTGCGAGGAAGAGAGACATTGGTAATCATGACAGCGACTGTGTTCGAGTGTCATGTGAATATTCTCGGGCAATTATTCAAATCAATCATTTCTTGTCCAGATAGGAAAGATTCATCACTCTTAGTACCTCGTGTCATTCAGCGACTGAATTGATGATGCTCTGCTATTTCTGGTGTTCTGTAATCTGCCTGTTTAAGATGACAACGCGGTCACGCGTTTAACTGCTGAGGTGGAGAGCTGTCCAGCAGAAAACGGGAGGTGGGACTGGGTCCCATGAGAAGCATTACACAAGTCCTAGTCTCTTTTGCACTGAGCAACATCCAGCCCAGAGGTGATTTTGGAAGTGGTAGGAGCGATGTTGGCCATTGCCATTGGCAAGGTATGAGAGGGAGAACTGGTTGTACATAGGGGGAATGTGATGTATTTAATCACTCTTCTGTGCAGGATGGATATGAAACCGGCTAACCACATCTTGTCACCAGAAGCCCTCCAACTTCAGGGCCTCGTGTCCCTGTCATTGAGAATGACTTCCATATTTGATGACCTCCCTGCCTCTCGATTATATATATCTTGATATATATGTATCAAGAGGCATAATTTAACTTTTTAAAAAAATAATATGCCCTATCTATTACTTCTGCCTCTTCCTGTAACCCCTGCACGTGCAAAGGCTGATTCCAATCTGTAGCCCCAAGGCGATGGATTAAGGCTGCAGACCTGCTTTTGCCAAACCTTAAGCACCCGATTTTGCAAACTAAATAAAACGCCACTCACATGTTACTCCTAAAAGTGCCAGGGTGATGTATCAGCTGGGTTTCAGTACCACAGGGCTTCCTGCTACCGTTCAAGAAACAAAACTAGCATCAGCAAGCAGTAACTGGAAATGGCGTTTTTCTTTAGTAAAATAACAAAGCAAAGCTATTCTTCTCAGAGGAGTAGTTTCCTTTTTTTCTACATGTGACTGCAACAAAATAAAATAGTGGTTAACTCTTCAGGCTGTTGACAACAAAGAAAAACATGGTTCACCTCAGCTTTCACACGCTCCATCGCTCTTTAAAAAAGAACTTCGTCCCTTTATTCATGAGCTCTTTAGGGACAGGATTTTAAACTTGTAGTTAGCAGAATATTTGCTTTCCCTTTTTTTTTTTAGGCCTGTTTTGTGGCTCCCAAGTATACATACGTGCCTCTCAGGAAAACATCTGGTGTGGCTGGAATGTATTTTAGGATGCCTAATTTGAGCAGGTGACCATGTAACTGGTTATCTCAGATTCTGAAGTTTAACTTGCTGAGATCTGAAATTCACTGTGTTGAGCAATCCTTTGGAGAGCCTCTCTTCATCCGTCTCTTACGGGTCACCCATCTGAAATCCTGAGTGATTATTAACGCTGGTACTGAGCCATCACACAGGAGAGAATTTTGATTTTCCTTTTAAGAGCATTTATCCTGCAGATCACCCTCAAACCTTCTGCATCTCTAATGACTTGTGATACCCCTTCATTCACCTATGGTTTTGGGGGTGTATATCCTACTTTAAGGAATTCATATTAGAAGTAAGGGAAACTGTTTTATATCTTACACCTCCATAGCAAAGGTATGAGGTTCGGACATAGAAGATAACCGTTCCACGATGACTGAGCTGTGACAACAGTCCAGCCTGTTGCTCTTTGTACCTGTTTTTTGTGCTGTGTGAGCTACTTGATCCAGTGTAGCATAGCCTAACTTCTGTCACCTTCATTTAATGACATGTGGATATGAAAACAAGGAAGCGTTATAACCCCTTCCAAGACTGCAGCTCTCCACTGGCTGCAGTGAGACCTGTGACCATCCTGAAAAACATTGGCAAACATCAAACCCAATGCCAAGACATCCTTCCTTTTCACCCCAGTCTCCCTTCTGACAGATTACTTCCATTTTAATTTTCTGAAAGGGTTCAGATCTTTCTTCTCAAGTGTCCAAAGTGACCATGAAGCAAATATTCTCTTTATCTCTTCTTCTGAGGGTCAGACTGTGACTGAGAATGGAAACAGTCTGTCCTACTTTTCTAGGCAATCCTGATTCAGGCCAGCTGGAAGACAAACATGCCCACCACCAATCCTGTGTATTTGGTCCCTGTGAACCAGTACACAACCTATTATAACTGTGCCCTCCTTGGTAGCAGCCCTAGGTATGGCAGAAGTTGAAGAGAACAATGAATTGGGAGGGTTACGGCCAGCTATGGCCTGCTTTATAATTAAAGCTGACTCCCCTTGTTGGATTCTGCTTGCCCCAGGAAGTACAGTGCTAGGAGCTCAATTTTAAATTAACGCAGCAAAACAAGTGAAAGCAAGACAAAGAACAAGACTCCACTCTGCTGGGAACACTGGAGCGCAAGGTTGTAACGTGAATTCAGCACCTGTCTGTTTACCAGAGAATTTATGCAGAGGATGGATGGGGGGTCTCCAGGGCAACAGCAACCTGGGCACTCCTTTCTTCTATTCTTTCCTTCTTTTTTTTTTTTCCCTTTGATATTTTATTTTCTTGTAGACAAAAACATATAACATTTGTATGTGTGTTTTGGGCAGGGAATTTGGCTCCTTGCATTCACCTCGCAGAAAGGCAGAGAGTCTGAGACAGCATCATTTCTTTCCTCTCTCAAAGCATCGCTGCAAGCGTGCCCTGGCTCCCCCCTCCTGCGCTTTGTGCTGACAGGAAAATCATCTCTGGCTGAAGCCACTCTATCTCCCTGCAGCTACATCCCCCTGCGAACCGTGGCTGCCATCCCCCTGCTCCCTCACTTAGAGATGACACATCCCATCTCATTTATATTGTTACAATGATTTCTGTGGGGTCACCTTCTGCTTCACACCTGAAATGATATAGAAAATAAAGCCCTTTCCTTTGTGCCATTCGGATTTAAATTGTAGATTTGAAACCTGCCCTTTCTCCCCGAGCCTTTTATTTTCCAGAGCCAGCGCCGCTGCAGTGGCAGCTCCTAGTGACTGCATTAGAGATTCCAAAACAAAAAAGAGAAAAAAAGAAAAAAAAAGAAATCACAGGCACATCGACTCATATGATGATATGATGAGTGAGGTGGATAATAACAAACATGCAGTGCTTCAGTCACCCGCCGGGTCTCTTTCCATTTTCTTCACAGAAAAACTAAACAGCCCACTGTGTGGGCTTTGAAAAAGGTCATATCAAAAGAACATCTGCACATTAACGTAGCTATTAGCTTCTAGAGTAGCACCCAGTGGTGGGAGAGCTTTAATCTTCTTCTCCACGTGTGAAAGTGATGCGTCACGTGAAGGGATGGTAACGCTGAAGTCAGACCTGGCAGCCATCGTGACTTCTCAAGCACTTCATCAGAAGTAGCTCCTTGCAGGTGCGTTTGGCAACAGCCTTTCGAGCTGTTTAACATAAAGTGTTCGACTTCTTTAGGAAGTGTAATTGCAATTACTGTGCGTCACAGACAAGAACGCTGCCAGGAGTGAGTAATTCTTGGTACGGGGTCCATGTAATACAGGAAACATGCAAACCAATACTTTGGAAAACAGCTTCTTTCACTTGAACCTGACTGAAATGTGTGAATCATTTGCAGCTTTCTAGTATTCCCCAGCCTTTACCATTGGCTTGCTTTATTATTGGTCTAAAAGAAGCCACTACCATATGGAGAGCTGGAATATCCAGGAGCCATGGTCACCAGCAACGTACCATTCAAATGATTTAGAAGCTGGCAGCCTTCATGGTCACAGACCAAAGCTAACCTTTGTGGCAGCACGTGATGTTGGTCTCTCTCTTGGGAAGAGCACCAGTTGAGATGGCCTAAGGGCCTAATGGCGATTCTTGAGCTACCCTAGATGAGGCTGGCATCCCCAACTACTTTTCAGTTTAAAGGAAAGAATAAGCCTCTGCAAGATCCAATGGTGCAGGACCCATGGTGCAGATCCGATGTGTATCACCTGAGTACTGGAGCAGGAATGGAGGAAAAGAGTCTTTACTCCCTCTTGGAGCAAATAATTGAGTTATTCCATAGAGAAGGCTATGCAATAAAAATAAATCCAACTCACTCATAGTGGCTAAATGCACGGCTGTTTAAAGAAGCACCAGGTCACCTGTTCAGCCTTCCTTGCAGGATATACTTCTACACAGAGCAGACCCCAGAATATGGCTGGAGAGTGAGATGGGACTAGAGGAACTAGAAAGATGAAAGCTGTTGGATTAGCATTTTTGTCTTGGGGCTGTAATAGAAATCTTTAGTAAGTAAAAGTCAGGCATGAAAATCACATTGTAGCTTGAAGATTAAGTCCAATTTTTAGTTGAAATTCACCTCCCTTAGTGGTTTCGAGGCCAAAGTATGCAAAGAGACTTTGTAAGTCTATTTTCAGGGTGTTAGCAGCACATAGGTCCCTTTGCTAGTTCCTCTGTATGTGAATGAACTGAATCCAGAGCACAAGCACAAGCTCATGTCAGAGCACTGCTGTAGGTCATGCTTGAAGACGACTTTATTAGTTTCTAACTCATGATTAGTGAAAGAAAATCTGACCAGAGGAGTCAGAATGCTGGACACATTGTGAAAATTTGGAGGTGAATGAGATCTGGGCTCTTTTAAAAATTTTAGTGTTATAAAATTGCAAAATACCACTCTTTTACCTGAAAACTTCAAGACCTCTTCCCACCTTTGAATCTACCTCATAGTAGACTATATCCTTCTTCCTCTGTTCCTTCTTACAAGATGCAGTGATATTTAGCCTAGCAAAGAAGGCGCACACAAAACTCATCTGAGCTATAAACTTCTGATTCGGCTGATGAGAGTTTTATAGGAAAATTCATGCTACAGAGCGTTTCTTCAAATAGGTAATAGATTTAATGTGTGAGCATGATAGGTCCCAGCCTTTCAACTGTGGCTTTGGTACTGAGATCATTAACTCCTGATAGGATTACCCATCGAAGTGGACTCAGTTCTCAGTCCTCACAACCCCTTCATGGACACGGTCTTCATTAGAATGAAATAAAGAAATCACCGCCGGCACTCCCAGACTAGGCAGTCACAGACAATAATGCCCCCTACTGATGTTTGAACAATTCAAGGGGAAAGTGGTGTCTCATAGCTGGCAAAGGCAATGAAGCCTATAAAAGCAGCACAAACCTGTGTGAGGGGTGCAGACAGACAACTTGATGTTCTGTACAATTAAACAACTGGGTAGCACAGAGGAAAAAAAATGCTCACAAAAATATAAACTTTGAGAAAAGGCTTGTTCCAAGACCTTGGGTTGCAGGGTGATGGACCCCCAGTAGCTGAAAGTGAAACTAGTTGCTACCTGTTTCAGATGCCACGGAAGCCCATGGATTATCCCATCCAGGCCAAGGGAATTGCATGCTCGGGCTGTGTGGGACCTGCGGGGGCAGCGTGCAGCACAGCTCACACCAGAACGCTCACAGGCACACAGCACGGTAGGTATTACAGACCCTGGTCACCTTACCTCCAGGGGAATTGAGCTGAGAATGCAGTGCGACACAGCTAAGGTGTAATCATGTACAGGTAGGCAAATGACTCCCTTTCTAATTAGGGTTTACCTAATGCCTGAGTCCTATTATCAGCCCAGCAGTTATAATCCTTATACAGCCAGATGCTGGCAGTAATTCCATTGCCTACAGATCACTGCTTGTAGCAAATTTACTGAAATTCAGTATCTGAAATTCAGGCTGCTCTGTGTTACAATGCATTATTAGCTATGGAGCAGGTGTTTCCAGTGCTTCCAAGGAAAGCTGTTTTTTTATCCTGTGTGTCCTCATCTTAGGAATTACAAACCCATATATTGAAATTGAAAAGGAACTCAGTTCTTTGAGCAAAAAAGCTGCTGTTTAGTTTCTTCTTCTTCCCAGAAACAAGGCCAGCTGTGCTGTTGTACCTGCTGAGAGCCAGTCTCAACTCAGACAAGCACTCCTGTAAACCGCTCATGAGATGCAGTTGACTGTGGCTCAGTAGAAGATGCCATGCCTCCATCCATGCACCTTCAGCAAACCTTAAATCATAGCTAGGAGACACATCTGTGCAAAAAGGATGAATTTGTCATTTCCTTATCCCACTTTTATCTGTGCTCAAGAAGGGAGGAACAGCCTCCTCACTGCACAGAAAAGCTGCTTGGTCTTCAGCAGCTGGAGCAAGGATGGTGGGTTAATACAGTCCTGTAGACCAGGATCTTCATGACAACAGATAGCACTTGGCTCTGGTCCTATCCTTAGATGAGTTATTTCCTAGTGTTCACACAGCCTGTGTTTCCAGACAGCTTATTCCTGCCCATACACTTGCTTATAGAGTCAGGATACTGCCTGCAAAGATTGCTCTGGCAGCCCCTTCAGCATGAGTTGGAGGTAATGTAGGAAAAAATGGCAAGGCACCTTAAGAAATCTGAAAAAAAAAAAAAAAAGAGGATGGGCTTTACTATCACTACCCAAAAAACCCCATGTCTGTGTATCAGTGTGCTCTTGGGAACGCACTTAGGCAGAGAAATCCCGTTTCCTTATCACGTGCTATGAACACCCTGGTGTTTAAACCCTCGTCGCTTTCTTACGCTTTTATCACCAGGATTTATGTCAGGAAAACAGCATGGAAAGTGTATTCGAGTGGTTATTATGCACCCATCATTTCCACTCTGATCAGGTCACATGAGGTTGTATCTGCCACCTTGTATGCAAAGGAAATCTGCTTTTGATGGGAACGAACGCAAGGTTAATTTGCTACATCAGTGTGTGATAATTAGTACGTGGGGTACGCGATGAATTACAACTACGTCTTGGTATACACGCACACAGATACTCACAGAATACATCAGTATGTTAAACCCAGGCATCTCTAGGACAAAAGGTGATATAAACAAATCTATGCAGAAGTTCTGGATGGAGAATGAAGACTGCATAATGAATGCTTCCATTTACAGTCCAATAACATAATATCTATTCCTCCCCACACCCTGTACAGTGTGCATATATTAAAACCTCTACTCTTGTTTGTCTACCTTTATAGCCCTGAATCTATGAGGACCTTCTGGGGTTTTTTCTTTTTTTAAATTGCCTAATCCAGGGTCAATTAGATAGTTGTAGCTCAAAGAGTCACACTGCGGTCGTGGCAGAGCAGGACGTCTCATTGCTCTCAGTTTTGTGCATCTGTAACCATGGTGACTTTGTGGCTGCAGCTTTCCCCAGGCTTCGTGTAACCTGGGGTGGGTAAAGGCATGCTTCTCCATCTGGTGCAGATATCACGAACAGGATCTCTTAGGATACATTTTTAATTACTATGTTCTCTTAATTACTCCTTTTGATTTCCCTGGTGAATTGCCTTTCTCGAGTTGCAGTGACTCATTGTGAAGCCAAGTGATATCTGCGGCGTCTTCAGGAAAATTCATCCCAGACCTCTGCTCCTTCTCAAGGGCAACACCTGCCCGAAAAACAATGCATCCTGATGTTTTGTGCTTGTGGTTCCAGCCCAAACGTGGTGTTTTACAAGAGCAAATTTCCTTCCCTTGGCTGCTGGCCTTGCCAGACCATGTTGGAGAGTGTGGCCATGCTGTCTGAAGAGGCCTCCAAGGGCAGACCTGCTTTGGTTGCAGGTAGGTTGCCCACAAGGTGCACACACATCCCACTTGCTGGGATTTGCAGGCAGCAATCTGTAAATCAGCACCGAGAGGTGACTTAGCCAGGCAGCATCTCCTGTAACAGCACTCCTTTTTTGATTGCACAGTGAGCTGGGACCAAATGTCTCTGGGTTTAGCCATTTATTTGACACATAGGTTACTAAGAGCTATAATTCATCCCTCTAAAGGCAATCACTTCTCTGGTCTGTTAAGCCCACCCCTGGGCAGAGGTCCAGGCAGCATAAGCCCTGTGCCCTGGGCAGGAAGGACAGACACCACCACTACATGCGCATTTACAGCCACACTGAGTGAGACTAAGTTACTAAGCCAGACTCAGGGGGCTGGAGGGGTGTCTTTCTCCCTGTATACCTTGGGGGTGGGGGTACAGGGGTGGGGGCGGGTGCTTGCTCTCAACTTGATCTTCATGAAACGGGAAGTTTTCCTGCATCAGAAGTTAATCAGCATTTAACAGAGCGCCCACGTATTCTTCCACTTAAACCCCACTGAACATGAGCAGTAACAGCACTATTTTTTAATCTCTTTTTTTTTTTTTTACCTAGGTGTTAATATATCTTCTTTTCATTAAGTCATCCTTAAGTTAGGTGTCACCGTCAATAGCCGAGCAGTTGAGGTGCCTTATTAATCACCGTCAGATGTTCAGCACATGGAATAGTGCAGTCGGGTCGCCTCCTCGCCTTTCTGAGCGGGCTTGGATGTGATGAGGGGGATTTATGGTTAAAAGCTGTGCCACAGAAAGAACACGTAGTGCTTGGTTAATTAAGGACGAGCGATTTAAGGCCAGTATCGCTGCATTTCTGACAGAGGGCAGCATTGAGTTTTTTATCATACAAAAAAAAAAAGAGAGGCGAACAAAACCCACTTGGCTCTCTGAAGGTTGCGCAGCTCAGAAAGAAGATGAAGGGAAAATGGTTTTCGGTCATGACAGAAGCAACAATTGAATTGCTGTTTGCTACGAGCAATGCTCAAAGCGTGCGAGGTGTAGACAACCCTGAAGAAGGAGTGCCACCGTCATCAGAGAAAAGCAAGTGTTTACATACAAAACACAAGTCAACCAACATTGCTTAGTCGTGTTTTCTGCAGAAACTTGGCAACCTCTTGCTGTTCGACTTACCAACCTTGCAGGACTAATGTGAGGGCTGGTTTGAACACCTCCTGCCTGCCCTCCTATGCTCTTCCAGCCTGCTAACATGCTCCTGCAGTCTCCTCTGCCTCTGCTTGGAGCCACCAGAGTCAGCTGTGTAGGCGCTCGGGGCCAGCCTCATGCTTAGGGCAGACATGGCAGCAAGCATTTGGCTGAGGGAAGCGTCACAATCGGCTGGCAGGAGCGTCTGTGCCTGCTGCCACCCTGGCAGAGCCTCCACTGCCCTTCCCTTGGCTCCCTTGCTGGCTCTCCCTCCTCCAGAAGCTCTTCTATCCCTCTAATAACAGCATCATGGTCTCTTGCACCAGCCACTGTCAAGTTTTAGTGCTGTGCATCACAACTCCTAATATTTTTCCCCCTCCCAGCTGTCCATCCAGCTCCTGGCTGTCTGCTAACCAGCTTCTCCGAGTCACTGCCCAGCCCTCCCTTCCCATCGCATCCTCAAACACCACATACACAGGGTACCTGTGTCTCTGCCCATTGCCTACGTGGTGTCGCCAGACTGGGATGTGCAGTACCAGCACTTCTGTCCCACAGTGAGCGTCAGGAGATGGTTGTGCAGCACTGATGAGCTCTTGCAGATGGAGATACCCTGCTCTGATTCCTGACAAGGGGACAGCAGCTTGAGAAGAACCAAACAGAAGCCACTTCTGTTTATGCTTTCCCACCAGAAAGGCCTCAGCATCAGATATTTCCATGGGAAATTTGTTTTCCATTGCAGGAAATGCTTGCAATGCTCTCAAAATGTTTACTCCACTGTGAGCCATTTCTTTGCAGTGAAAAACCTAGCACTCACATTTTTCAAAACCTCTGTTGTCAACCAGCTTTCCCCTAAAATTTCTTTTCAAGCTGGCTATTTTTGGGGAATATTTCAGCAGGGGGAGGGCAGGGTTGAGTTTCCTTGCTCACAGCTTCATGGATAATCTGCTTTCTGGTTTGCCTTTTGCTGGGGCTGAGCTGCTCCTCCTTTACCAAGGCTGTGAGAAACTGGAGCTGGGTACAACCTGGGCAGCCTTGTAAGGGAAACACATCCTGTGACTCCCACCTGTTGTTCCCCTGTTTTGGAGACTACAGAAAGGATGGGCCTAGGGGTAGCAGAGAAAGTATTTGAGGAGCTACTGGTTCCTGCTGCAGATGCCAGTCTTGTGCCCCAGCTTTGGGCTTGAGTCCCCATCTCACTAAAAGACTTGGATTCCTCCTGGTTTTTAATAAAACTGGAGAGCTGTGAGGGCATCCCTGCTACTGGTGGCAGGAAGGGATGCTGCTGAAAGGCATCCTGGGAAGATGGCTGGGAGTGTAAGCAGGGAGTTGAGAAGAGGGGATTTAGCTGGTGCAGTGTTTACCATGGGATAGGCGCAGCCTCTCCCTCTCTGTCCGTCCTCTGCTAGAATCACATCTCTCTTTACCCAGCCAGCAAGGAATCGATTCCTTTAATACCCAAGTAATGCATTTTATAATTAGAAACAGTCTCTCATTTGACAGTTCATAGTGAAGCCCATGTCTGACTTTCCAGGGTTCTCAGCCTGGCGCATCCCTGGGCTCTGGCTGCACCTCCGTTTGTAACAGAAAGGAGGCAATCACTATAAGAAACACCTTAGGAGAGCATGTGCACCATGAGCTCGAACAGACATTTAGAAACTTGTGGACATTTAGAAACTTGCCCACATAGGAGGTAATTTTTCAGTAAATGTGGATGTTACCTAGAAATGTGGGGTGTGGGGTGGTGGTGGTGTATGTTACCTGCTGCAATGCCACCTCCTTGTAGGTATTTTCATTGTAACTTTGAGAAAGAACTACTGCATGTTCCATCTTCGCCCAGTCTCATTGATATTCATTTACTCTCTAGTGGGCTTAATGCTGCCGTCTGCACAGAGGAAAAAATTATAATAACAAGACAAGGAAATAGCAGAAGAAGGAGGTGATTCTTTTTAAACCTTTCTTGGGAGTGAAGACAAGGATTCATTTGTCCTGAGCCTTTGTTCAGGGAGCCCTCAGCACAGCAGCTGTCGGAGCAGGTAGCAGGGATGAGGTAGCTGGCTGGAAATATTCAAATACCTTGAAATACATCTATAAATCATGTCACTGCTTCTCTCTGCAGGGGCTGAATAGGAGGAGGAAAGAGGGATCAAAACACCGAATGGATCAAACAAGCAATCTTCAGAGGAGACATCAGCCCCACAGTGATCCTTGGCATGGTGCGAGCATCTTTGAGGTTCTCTGTAAGGTAGTTTTATTTGTCTAAAACAGGGCTGACTGTACACAAATATTTATGTGCCTCCTGAGTGGCTTTAAAAATATTTAAAGGCCTTTGCTTATGCGGACTGAAAGTTTTCAAAAGAGCACAAGGACTTGCAAGATGATACGAGCATCTATGTCACTCGCCTGCTTTTGGAAATACTCCCTGTGGCACAGCCAAAGCAGGCTGATAGATACTGTCCAGCTGTCCCAGCAGGCAGGTGTTGTGCAACCCCTCCAGAGCAAAGGACATTAGGACAATGAAAGAGAAATGAGGATATTGCTGCCTCACCCATTGCCTTAGGAAGGATCAGGCCAGGGTCTGTGGAGAGAAGTCCAGCTAAGCTGTCAGGTCTCATATGCTGAGGATGAGGGTCCTACCCACCGCTCCTCTGCCGTAGGCTGGGTCCAGGTAGCGATGTTGCTCCCCACCCCTAATACCTCTCATGTACGCAGCTGGATGGCCTGACATGGGCACTGACAACTCCCTGTGGTGCTGGTGGCTGGTTGCCATGTGGGGGGGAAGGTTGCCATGCCCCTTTTCTATCTTCTTGCACCCATCAATTTCCTTTCTGCCCCCCGCATATTGCCACCTACTGCCTTTCTGCTGTAATTTCTGCCAGACCCCACTCCATGGCTGGTCACCCCTCATGGCCCAAGGTGTGCCACTGGGTTGCCATTGCAGTCCCTTTGATCACTCCCCCCCCCCAGAAAGAGACCTTGAGCAATCGCGTGCTTAGAGGGATGTGACATTTGGGTTGTAGCTCCCTATAGTTTGCGTAGTTTGTCAGTGCTCTTTGGATGGGTGAAATCCTCACAGCTCCGCTGCTTTCACCTATGGACTGCAGCATCTGTGCAGAGATCTAGTTTTATGGACCTGGAGATGGGCTTTTAACTGCTATGCTTCTTCACCTGTGCCTTCACCTCCCCTGCCTGCCCCTATTTTATAAATGAATATATGGAGTCAAAGGCAGTAGTAAATATTGTTAACCTCACCATCTTCTTAAATGCCTTAACTACTCTAGCCAGCTAGGCTTTGACTTAGGACAGCTTAAATTTGAACCTGCTCACATTTGCCCCCCAGAAGGGGAGCAGATAGGTCACACATATCCTTTGGGCACCATGCAAGAATGGAGAGATTAGAATCATCAATAGCTCAGTCAAGTATAAGGCTATGTCAATGCACTACTGTAGCTGTGTCTATCACATTCACGGGGACTGAGCTTTCCTGAGACCAAACCCAGCAACTCTGTTTACCTTCTGTGCAAATCCATAATACAACATAAATTTTAAGCTTCAAATGGAAAAAAGTCCTTTTAAAGGTGACAAACGTTTGCAGTTTTGCTGCCAACATCTTTTAGTGACCTGTAGAAATTCCAGTCACCGTTATTTACTATGTCAAAGGCTAGCAAACAGCAATGGGTGTTCCATTTCACAGGGTAAACCACAAATTTTAAATGGCAGCAAACGTGTCGCCTTTTGAGATGTTGTGACAGATTAAGCAACTTGCAAGCCCCAAACCAAAAACAAACCAGCGATGCATTCATATTTCTTATCTTTTATCTCACCTTGAGATGGCTGAGACATTTATTGAGTGCTGATAACATACTGTGTGGTTGTAGTAGCAAGCAAAGCAAACCAGGCCACAGAAGAGCTAAAACAGTGCTGTCAAGCAGATGATTCCACACCTAGAAGAATGACCCTTGAAATTCACACTTAGAGGTCCCAGAGGCTGAGCACAGCGTCAGCGTTAAGGGTGATGTACAAACCTTTGGCAGACAACAAATCACAGCTCTGCCTATGAGTTACCTCCACGCAGAGGTGGGAAAAGCTTTGAACATTCCTTCCCTGGCCAGCCTGGGCACATGGCTATGTGTTTCATCCTGCCTGGCATTCCGGTGACTGGGCACCAATAGGAACATGGACAAGGGTACGAAGTTGACTTACTGAGCTGCCTCTTCACCCTCCAGCTACCGACAGTGAACATCTTCAGTACACCAAACCCAGCTTCATCTCTGGAGATACATCCCTCGTGCTCCAGGGTGTGGGACTACACCTGGCTTTGCCTCTGTGACCAGCTGGAACAGGCAGGCTGTAGTAACTGGGAGACGGTCAGGATGCAGTATGGCTTAAGGCAGTGAAAACGATGGGAAGGAAGAAGGGAAAAGCTTCCAAGGGGAAACATCTGTTCTCTCTGCCATTAGCTACAAGTGGTATCTTTTTAATTATTGAGATACTGAAGCTGGCAGAGGTTGCAGAGTGGATTGACTTGGTAATTATTTAGAAGAATCCCAATTGCTGGTGAGGATTCCCATGTACTCATTTTCTAACTGGATAGAGGGAGAAACAAACTCCTCATTTATTATTATTATGGCCTGCCAATTATGAAGATTTATCCATTCCTCCTGAGCTACCTCAAGACTCAGCTTTATCACTTCACTACTGCTGCCATGACACTATTATGTATGTGAGAACGTGAGGGCAAGGCATGCTTTTTGAAGCTATACACAATTCACCTTCCTGAGTTTTGACAGTTCCCCCCATATAGATAATACCATCTAACACATTGACCACAGTGTTACAAGGTGCTTTCCTTGGGTTTGATTCAGCCCAGCACCTTAGCACACACATCGCAACATCTGTAGGCAAGCTGAAAGCTCAAGGAGACCTAAGCCTTTCTGTTTTCCACAGCTTTACAGACCACTGCATATAACAGTCTGGTCCCTCAGGCTCACTTGCTGCTGGGCTCATGTTTAAACCCATTGAAACTGGGATTTCGGTGGGTGTAAATTCCCCGTTGTGCTGAGTCAGGCCCTGAATTTGAAGTTCACTGAGGTTGACCAAGATCTTTAGGAAATGTAGGGATGCTGGTGCCTTGCTGTTCAGTGTGGCTCATTTAAGCCTGTTCATGGATGCAATAGAGGCTTAGCACGCAGCTATTGTTTTCTGGGCCAAGAGGAAATGGCTTATGACACTGCTTTCCTCAGGATTTGTAGCTATTCCAGAGGGAGGCTCTGGCATCTGTTGCTGGCAGAAATGAAATTTTCTCCTCTTTCCTCTCCTGCCCTCTCCTCCCCTCTTCTTCCATGTCATTGTCAGTAAACCTCAACACCTTATATTTAATTTTTAGATTATTAAGACTCTTATTAAAAAGATCACAGTGTCACTCTACTGCCTCCTGGTGTGGTTGCACCCTTGGCAATGTCTGAGCACCTCACAAACACTGACGAGCAGGCCATCGCCATGCAAAGCACTGTCTCTGTTTTATACACAGGCTTCAAAAAAGGAAAGGAAATATTGTGATGTACTTCATATAAATGTATTAGTTACAGATAAATACATGAATAAGCTCTGTTTATGCATTACATTTCCATATGAACTTTTGCAATGCTCAGCAACTCACTGTCAGTGTGAGGGGCATGCATGCAGCTCAGACAGAGCCCAGGACCAGGCAGGGCCACTGCAGTAGCAGGGATGGAGGGATGCAGCCTGCTCCATGCACCATTCCCCCCACCTTGGCCATTGCTCCTGTACAGGCAACATCTGGGAAAGCAGGCCTTTCTGGCACAGCAAACTGCCTGGTTCTATATCCAGTGGCGTATCAAAGTCTTTTTGTGAGAGTCTTACTGATTCTTAAAAAAGAGCAGCAACCTCCTTTGAGTTTGATGAGTGAAGGCAGAGTTCAGGAGATAAGGGCATGGCAGTCCTCCCTATCCAAGTCCCAGTTGAGATGCTGGCCCTCAGGAACACTCCCCATCTCTTTTCCCCCACTGCCCGTACAGCTGCCCCCTGTGCCTGTTACTCCATTTGCTTTGCACCCAAGGGTGCGTGGTCTCTGCCTGGGGGGACTCCAAAATTTGCTGTCACATGCTTCATTTTGGGACCCATCTGAAGGATGGGGCACCTGGAGCCCCATTGCCTTGTGTGCTACAGCCAGGGTATAACCAGCGCCACCAGCGAACCCTGAATAACTGGGACCACCAATCCCCCAGGCTACTACAGCCCCCACCCCTTCCAATTCCTGGGCAGGTATGTCTCCATAAAAGTGCTCTTCACAGCCTCATCCTGAGCAACTGCAACAATCTGGGGCCATCTGCGGATTTGCCACCTCACTGCTCACCTCTTTTTCCAGATCATTAAGGCATGCATTGAACACCACCAGCCTTCTTCAGGAATTTGAGAATGACTCCTACAGCTATCCTCATGAAAACGATCCAGATCCTTCTTTTCTGCCTCTATCTCTGTTTCACCATGCCTTCCCTCATGCGACGGGGCGGTTTGCCAGTCATGATAATGCAAGGTCTGGTAGAAACTGGGATCCCTCATGTCCTTCACAGAGCTGGGGCTTGAATTTCTTCATGAGCCTTTGGGAAGGAGCGGATGCTGCTTCTGCACTTGCCAGCTTCCTAGCCATGCTGCAAGGATGCTCTCTTTGCTGGTCATGTCAAGGTTGTGCCAAGTAACTCTTCCAGAGGCGTGGGAAAGGCATCCAGGGAAGTGTTGTCATTGCTGCTGGTCTCCTTTGTGGCTTATTGCAGGAAACTGCTGCAATTGCAACTGGGATGGGCACAACCTGGAAAGAAAAGACATAAACAGCAAAACTAGAGCCACCATTGTACCAAGCAATTTGTTTTATTTATACAAATATCTCTCCTTCCCCCTCACCCCTAGTTTTTGTTTATTAATTTCTCTTCCTTTGCCCTTCTTCTCAGCACCTTATGTAGCCCTGAGCTTCATATCTGCTGCCTTTCGCTTTCGTTGGCCATCAGCCCTGCCGGGTTGTGGTGGTTTCACCCTGGCTGGAGGCCAGGTGGACATGAAAGTTGCTCTATCACTCCCCTTTTCATCTGGACAGGAGGGGAAATATATATTGAGAGGCTTAGGAGTTGAGATAAGGACAAGGAGAGATTATTCCACAGTTAGCATCATGGGAAAAACAGACTCAATATGGAATGAGTTGAATGAGTTGTTTTCCTTCTTGGGGGGGTGGGGGTGTGGCATTCCTCACGCCCTTCCCCTCCTGCACCATGGGGTCCCAAACACTGGAGACAGTCCTCCCCAAACTTCTCCAACATGAGTCCTTTCCCACAGGGCTTCAGCTCCTCACCAGCTGCCCCAGCATGGGTCACTGCTATGGGGTGCAGTCATAAATCATAGTCTCTCAGGCTCTCAGGCCCAGACTGCTCCAGCCTGGTCCTTCACAGAGTCACAAATACCCGCAGCAAACCTGCCCTGGCGTGGGCCCTTCTCTCCATGGGCTGCAGGTGGGATCTCTGCTCCCTGTCATCTTCCACGGGCTGCAGGGGGACAACCTGCTTCACCATGGTCTTCTCCATGGGCTGCAGAGAAATCTTTCTCTCTGGCACCTGGGGCGCCTCCTCCCCACCTCTTCACTGGCCTTGGTGTCTGCACAGTTTCTTACATTTTCTCACTCCCTTCTCTGGTGGCAAAAAGCAGCTGTTTGCAGGTTTTTTCCCCCTAAATGTGATTCCCATACACTCTGTGACCATCACTGATGAGCTCGGCCTTGTTCAGTGGTGGGTCTGGCCCTGAGCCATCCGGTGTGTACTCTGTCAGGCCTAGGGAAAGCTTCTAGCTGCTTCTTGCAGAAGCCACCCCTGCACCCCCCTTGCTTCACCAGAACCCCACCATGCAAAACCTCAACACGGATCAAATGCCTTTGTGCCAGGGAAAGCAGCTCATTGGGTCAGCACAAGTACAAAGCCCTCACACAGCAGCTGGGGGCTGCTGTGCCATAGCTGAGGAGGATGTGCAATGGCGGGTCTGCACGATGCACACTGGATCCATATTGTTGTCCCTCTGCCACTTTTGGGGGGGCCAGCCCATAGCTTGCTGTGAGAGATGCTCTGCAGCCGCACACCTACAGCCTTCCTGCTCCGTGAGGCCATCTCTGTCGTGCTGTCTGTGGCACCTCGAGCCATTCCTTATACCCCATGGTAGTGGTGGGAGAACCTCTCCTTGTGCAAACCCACACTTCCCAAAAATGCACTATGGGATACACTCCTGAGGAGGCAGAAGAGCCCAAAGCCAGCCTCAGATTACAGCTTTCCTTTCCACCTGCCATTTTAAAAGAGAGGCATGCAGCCCCAGTCAGACAGTTTGTACTTCAACACACAGGACGGATGGTGCCTGCATTCTCCACCACCTTCCCTGGTTGCTGGCACAGAGACCTGACAGCTCCAGGGTCGTCTGGGGCATCACTTTGCCCCAGCTCTCAGCCATCTACCCGGAGATGGGAAGAGTGCATTCCCTCCTCCTAGCACCCAACCACCCTGAAGAGCCAGCATTAACGGGATCAGGAGGCACAAAAGGCATCACTGGCCATGCAAGCTGTTTTCTGGTGCGCTGGGGAGCATTGCAGAGCTCTAGCTGGAAAACTTTGCTGGAGTGGGGGGTATTTGCAGCCCTGGGGCGTCAGGGTGCAGAGGACTCTCCAGCCCAGCTGGGCTGTATTTCTTTTGGATGCACCGAATGGAAAATATTATCGCATAGCCGAAACAGATGCTGTGAGGAGGGAACACGGGGCGGCATGCCCTCTGCAGGAGCCGGGGCTGGAGCAGCATGCTCCCTGCGGGGCTGAGCTATGCCAGCTATGGGCTGCCGGGGAGTCATGCCGGCACCATCCTCATCCAACGCTGGGAATAGCTTTTACTGCTGTGAGTCACCTGGGCAGGCTTCGTGGAAAAGTTTAAAGGTGAAAAGTCCCCTTCCCCTTCCCACTGCCTGCTCTGGGTGTCAGGAAGGGTTTGGTGTGTGGCCACTTGTCTCTCCAGAGATAGCTGGGAGGTGGCCGGCAATCAGCCTCCTGCTCTAAAAACAGCTCTCCTTTATAACAAACATCCCGCTTGCCATTGGCAGGTAGTACCTGCAAAGCAGGAGGTGTAACTCCTGAGCAGCACGGGGCTTACCTCCCCATGTGATAAATACAGAGCTGGGACCAGCACCGTACCTGAGGAGACAACCTAGTGCAGCTCTGCACAAACACCCGGGGAAAAATCACAGCTACAGGCTGTGCATCTTGAGTCAATTTTCTACTGAGCTTTTTGTCCCACACTTAAAATAAAGCCAAAGCTCACTAATTCAGAGCCTCCACTTCTCCGTGCCATCTGCTTGCGGGCCAGCATAGCTGACAGTACCCGGAGTCAGCGCTCCTGCCACCTGCTCCCGCTGGGTTTTCCTCCTCTGGCAGTGCTATAACCTTCAGTTTGCAGCCTGCTCAAATGTGATTCATTTTTAATTGGCTGTAAAAGCAGGGCCACCGCAATGGGCGTTCAGAGTTCCTGCCTCCCACCCATCTCCCCACTCACTCTGGGTCAGCTGAGCAGGACGGGCAAATTGTGGTCCGAGCTCAGCCAAGGAGGAGTGCAAAGGAGGGTCACGCTGCACGGCATCACACAGCTCCTGTCTCTGATGTCCTCTGTGTACACCCCATCTGGATGCCCAAACCTGTTGGGAGGTACGGCTGTAGGGAGAGCCTTGATTCCACCTTGCAGGGCAGCAGAGCCCCTCCCTAAGCCCTGGTTTTACCAAGCCAGGCTCCATCCTGCTCCCCGCAGAGCCTGGTGCTCTGCCACTGGCTGGCCCATCCCTAGTCAGGCCAGAGGAGACCATTACCATGACCTGGATTTATCTCCTCACAGCTCAGCCATGAAGCTTTGCCCGGTGATTCCTGTGCTGAGTTCATGAGCCCTGCCAGAGGCAGCACCTGGATTTTCAGAGGTCCGGCCGCAATTCACAGACTTTGAACATTTTTTGACAAAATAATCTTTGGAATCTCTTCTAAAGGCCATAAACAGCCACTGAGAGACACACAGATGGGAAACCGCTTTCTGTCATCCTGCCCTCACATGAGGCACAGCCATGGCACTGCAGCCATCATTCTGCACACAGGCTGCACGCATGGCCCCAGTGGATACCCGCCAGCCCCGTGATGGACACTGTGCCTTCCAGCACAGCGGAAAGAAAACAAATCAGCACAAAGTCTCACAAGTTCAGATCAGGACATTTCTTTGTCCCTTCAGGGAGGGGGGAAGGCAGCAGCTCAACCTCCCAAAGCACAACCCAGCTGGTGGGGCTGCCATTCTGGTACCTGCTCACAAGCATCATCCCTGCTGCCCCACGAAGCCCTGGGGCCAGCAGCAGGCCTATGCCCTGTCCCTGTGATGTGGGGTGGCTGCATGGCCAGCACCCCTGCTGCTGGTGTCACCATCTCCCTGGGGAGACCAGGGGCTGGGGCAAACCCTCCTGAGCTCTCTGGGAAGTGCTGGCTGTCCAAAGCAAACCTAAAACCTCAGCTTTCCAGCTGGCCATCTGTTTGTAGTCCTGGAAGGAGCTTTGGGTACAAAAAACAATCCCCAAAGCCTAAAAATATCCCTGAACTTCTTCAGTGAAGCAGTTACATTTTGAGATATGCAGAATATTATCAAATACAGAGGCCCCCTGCTAAAGCTGGGGTGGGGATGAAAGCCCCCAACTGTTTTCTCTGTTCTCATCTGAGCTGCCCTTTGGACTGTTTTTATCTGAGCATGATGCAGGATGCAATCTTTTTTCCAGGACTGAGGTGGTGGGCTCATGCTTCGTGCCCTGCTTGTCCAGGACAAGGGAGCACAGCTGCCATTGATGCTTTCTGATCCTCCTACGTCAGACAGCCCTGCTTTGTTTCTTTTCCCAAGACCAGTCAGGGAGGGTTAAACTAAGCAACAGATGTGTTGTTTTATCGAAATAACAGGGGAAAAAATAAATTAAAAAGACCTTTTTTATTTTATAAACCTGAAGTTTTTGGCTTCAGCTCTCTGACTGTCCCTGCAGCACAAAGCAAACCTAGAAGAAACATGACAATGAGATATATTAGCAGCTCGAATGCTCTGCTCAGTTTAATGCTATGTGTTATTACAGGTCTGAAATGTTATTTCTGCTGGATATACAAAACCTTGCTGTTTTAACAGATTCATTCCTTCCCCCATCTCGTGCTTTTCTCCAACAGCAGGTCTTTGTGCTTCATGTCTGGAGTCTGGGGCTTGCTCATCTCACCAGGGCCGATGTTGCCCAGCTCCACTTGCGATGCTCTGAGTCCTCAGTGTTTCTGCCAGTCGCCCACTGCTGCTCCAGCCCCAGTGCAAACACTGGTTTCAGGAACAGAAACCTGCTTGCCTGGGACAGAGCAAGGTTTTTTCTGAAGCCCTAACCTGGGGGAAAGAATACCCGTCCCTTCTCTTGTACTAATAATTTTTAAAAAGCATTAAACTAGAAAACTTCTGGGGGGGGGGGGGGGGGAAACTTCCCAGCATCAGGCTACTAGTGCCGTGGGAGGTGGTTTCATTCTGAGTAAGGGGTGTCAGGAAACGTTCTCCTTTTAATTAATGCTCCAGTCGCTGTCCTGAAACAATTCAGGTTCCTCACCCGTTCCATGCGTGGAGGTGCTCTGCCTTTGGAGGAGTTACAGCCTCCTGGGGGGGGTCTCTGCCTGCAGAGAGCAGAGGCTACCTGGCCTGTACACCCTGAGTGCATGTGCACGTGCATGCTCGTGGCTGCAACTATCTTCACAGCCACAAAGTGCCATGAAAGCAGATGGTGCCATAGTAAAACTATGATCATCAGAGTGATTTATATACACAGGCAACTCCAGCTCTCATTAAGAATGAACGAAGTAAGGAGACTCGAGATGCAAGCAGCTCTACAGCTCTGGCTCCTGGCATTCCCGGCATCATTGATGCCTGCACACAGGGTGCAGCCCTGGGTAATGATCAAGCCTGAGAGCCCCAGATTTGCATCTATATATCAAGTTTGAGCCAGGGTGCCTAGGGTTTCAGTCTGAGACCACCTTCAACAGAAACCAAAGGAAAAAATGCTTTTCTTAGGTTTTAAGATTTTAAAGTTGAAGCTGAGGCCCAGTGTACAGCGATGCAGATGATCTTCCCTTGAAAGCTAGAGCCCAGCAGCTCCCAGCATGCCCCAAGCATGGCTGCCTTGCCAGCAGCTCCCCAAGACTCCTGGGTGCTCAATGAAGTTGTTAAGAACAAGTCTGGCCTTGGCCACGGCCTCTGGGCAGGACAATGGTCCAATTACCCAGCCTAGGCAGACCAGCAATGTGTCCAGCTTCCCCAGCCCCCTCCCACAGGAGGTCCTGAGGGGTCCGAGCCAAGGACACGTGTGACAGCAGGAATGGTGCGACTGCATGTGGGTACCACCCCATCCCACCTTCCCTGCCACTCCTTGCATGGGTTGCCTTGGCAAGGCTGCCCAGGCTTTCTGCCCACAGCCTCTTCTTCCTCTCCCGCTGAAAGCAAGCAGCACTCTGTTGGGTCTCCTCTGCTTGCTGGGGTTGTGCACAAGCCCCTCCAACAGCTTTTGCTGCCCCCCATCCTGCCAGCCGGGACACAAAGCCAACAGCCAGAGGAGAGAGCTGAGCCCTGGGCAAGGGCTATGCCATGCAGCACCCTTTACCTTTCTGGCATGACTTCTAACTGATGCTCGTAGCCAGCCCTCAGCTAGACATGGCTGCTCTGCTTGGAAAGATAAAGTTCAGAGAAACACTTGTCCCCCTCTGCTCCTCTGGGTTCTGCAAAGGCTTACCAAGGCAGCAGTCTCTCCTTCTGACCCCAGATGTGTCCGGAGGGACTCTGTGAGAAAGAGGGGGAGGAAGGAGGAAAATCCAAGGCACGGCACAATTAAAGCCACAGGGAACCCGATGAGCCAGCCAGCTCCTGGCTGGCCTGCAAGCATCCTTGGGGACCTCCCTGGGGGCAGCTCAGGGGTCTCCTGCAGCAAAAGCTTCAGGGACCCTATTCCCAGACAGCACAGCCTGCCTTCCCTTCCCTTTCCAGCTCTTGTTTTTCCGAGTTTTGCTTGTGTGGTTTAGTTTTTGTTCCAAATTTGTGGCCGTATGGTTTAATTTGCACCTCTCAAATTAAAGCCAGCCTCCTTGCTGTTAGTGGGCAGCAGGTCTGAGCACCAGGCTCTGAAGTTTTCTGGTTGTCTGCTCCTGAGAGCTCAGGGTTCTTTGTATCTTGGTGTATCTCAGCCCAAAGCTACAGGAATGGGGGACCTGCAGCAATGCCAGAAAGTTTCTAAATCCTTTTTGAAGTGTCATCGAGCTGTGCCATGAAATGGCATCGAAAGACACCAGCTGAGAAACGCTGAAATTCGTATTCACATTGCCTTTCTCAAATTCTGCCACTGATCATCACTGCTCATGACATTCACAAGGAGCAAAATACCCCCTTGCAAAGCCAAGGCCACCTTTTCCCCAAAGTGGGAACAAGAAAAGGGCCAGAGTGAGCTGGGACCCTTGTGACAAATGTGTGCAATGTACTCCAGAGTATCCTGCAACCCACAGAGCAGCCTGCTCTTAGCATGCCGTTACTCGTCACATACTTCGTGTATGGTGAGGATGTAGATACAGTCAGGTCTCCCCGAGGCAGCCAGCCCCCCTCAGCCCCAACCCAGCCACCTGAGCAGATATAGGGAGGGCAAAAGGAAAGTGGAGGCATGCAACAAGTCCGTTCAGGGCAATTGCAGCCGGTGGACTGGGGACCTCACCAGCTTGAGGTGACATCAATGTGTTTAGCAGCCCTTAAAGGATTTTGCTTTCTTAACGTTGTCTAGCTGCTTTGTGACCCCTTACAAAGCTCCCGGCACTCACACCATCCTGTGCCAACAATCTCAAAGGACAACTAAGTGCTCCAATTCCCCTCTTTAGCCCTGCTTCTTTTAAACCCACTGCCTAATAAATTCACATTATGGCTTTAAGTCTGGTGAGAAGAAATTAAAGTTCCTTCCTGTTTCCCTTTCTCTCACAGACCTCTCACATACTCACCCTTGCCCAGCAGCCCTCTCTTCCAGGCTGATCCATCCCAGCCTATCCAGCCCATCCTCCTGCAGAAGCTGTTCCCTACCTTTGCCTGCTTTTATTTTTGCACAGCACTAACTTTGTTGGTCTATCTGAGGCACCTCACCACAGAGATACAGCAAGAGCCACATCAGTGTGACGCTCAGTCTAAGGTGATGCCCTGTACACAGAAAACCTCAATGTTTTCCTTCTGATGGATGCACAGCCATAGGCATGATGCTGCTGGACACGCCTGTGAGTACATTGGCAGCTTCAGGCTGCCCAGGGCCAGGTTCTGGCATGACTGAATGACTGCAGCACAGGTGCAGCAGAGATACAGTTCAGTATCACTCAGCCCACTTTGGAATGGTGAAGAAGGACCAACATGACTGCTTCAATTCCTCAGCCCAAGAGCACCCAGGAGGCAAACACGGAGCTCACATATGAGGAAAGCTCAGGAGCAACCATAGAGGAAACCTCTTATTTCATACCCTGGGCAAGGGATGCTTCTGCCAGGGAGATAACGCAGGTTGGAGGGGGTTGGGGGCATAGCTCTCCCGTCTCATGAGGGAAGAAGAGGGAAGCACTTCCCTACTGGGCACACACCTTCCCTCCCATCCTGCTGTTACTGAGCTCATCAACATATTTCAATTTACTTTAATTACTGCCTTTACCTCCTGCCTTTGAGAAGCTGCCCACCACCCACTGCTCGAGTGAGGAATGATATTTTACCATCATTAAACCAGGCAGGTCAACAATATCCCATATGTTTTCATATCTGCCTGGCTTTAAATGGGTACCAGCTGAGGAGTGTGCTGAGGACCAAACCTATATGCAATCTATCCCATACTCCCCTGTGCTTGCCAATGTTGGGCACCAAACTTGATCAATCTTGTCTGCTGCAGGTTGTGTCCCAGTGCCTCCTGTGATTTCATGCCCTTGCCTCTTGTGATTTCGTGCCTTTTATGGCTGTTCACTTGATGGGGAGTGGAACAAAACCAGTACAAAAGGAGGCTATGGCAAAATCTGTGCTGACATATGCTGGCATTGTCCTTATTTTACGGTATCTCAAAACTGGAATGTGTCTGATATTTATCAAATAAAAAATGTCACCTCCTACCCCTTCATCATGGTACATATATTAAAAAAAAAAAATAAGGCAAAGCAGTCTGGAGGCTTTCAATGCCCTGGATTCTTCCACAAAAGATACTCGCAGCCACCTAAATGCTTCAGCACAGATGCCCAGCGTGCAGCCCAAGGAGGACATTACAGTAACTTCAGGAGCTCCTTCCTCCCTCTGGACTACTTTTAAAGCACACGATGTGCTTCTCATCTTTGCAGCTTCACACCTAATGTTCTGGGAATTGCCTGGCTGTGACATTTGTAGGGCCATGGACCTTTTACATCCCCACAGCCCCTCCACGTGAAGGCAATAAGAGTGAAGGGCTATGAGTTCCTGACGAGGGTGGTCAATCCTACGTGTTGCTTCCCTCCCTTAATGAAAAAATACCTCATCAGCAGCTTCTCAGGTGGAAAAATCCTACCTGAACACTTCCATCTTTCTCTTGTATGTGTTTTCTCCCCCTTCCATGCCAATTTGTGTCCCACTGGAGAATACTTTGGGGAAAAGCTTATCAATATGAGAAGTGTGAACCATAGCCATGGTTCCTGTGGTTGCAGATGGCTGGATGCAAGGGTGTATTTTGTGTGTGCGAGTGTACTTTTGCACGCAGGTATGCTGGTATGCAAACATGCAAGCTGATCAAAGTATTACACCTGGATATTTATCACTTGTTTTAATGCATGGCATTTTAAAAGATAGCATGGTAGGTGTAATATGTAATGCAAATGCCATATGCAAATAGTTTATTTAGCAAGAGTCACAGCAAGATTAATGGAAGACAAGGAATCCGACTCAGTGGATCTGGTGGGTTTACATTTTACATTATGTACTCACTCCATTTGCTGGGGATGGCACAAGGAAAATAGCTGTCAGTAATACTTTGTGTGGAAGCAGATGCGACGTGCAGAACCGCGAGCAGGCTGATGCAGTACCTTTTATTACCCAGATTAAGGATGGCAGGCAATTTATTTGCTAAAGGCCAACAGCAAATAATCTTTTCCCTGTGAAATGAATTTAGGCAGCTTGAGGTGGAGCCAGAAAGCAATTAAGTATATTATTAAAGCAGGGCAGGAGATTGTAATCGTACATATGTATATTATGTACATACATATATACATAGAAAGGCAAATAAGTCTGCAGCCACCTTTGGAACCAATATTCAAGTCTGAAATGCAATAAGGCTGAAAATTAAATGCTTATCTTCCTTTGTTAATGTGCAGTCTTTGCCTTTAATCAGCTGCATTAATTATTCCATTGCACCGAGTTTTTACATTTCTAAAAAGAAAAGTTAATTTTGTTGTGGTTCACGGCTTTTCAGACTTACCTGGGGCTGAGCACGGCAGGGATGAAGGCAGGCTGGCTGTGGTCTGCCTCCCTCCCCTTGCAGGCACCTTACTAACAGGCTCCTTGCCTCCTGCTCGGGGCTAAGCCCTGCTGCCCGATGGGGTGGTGAGATTCCCTCAGCATCCAGCCACAGTGGGATACTCCACACTGGATGTTGTCTGTTGTCAAGGAGACAAAGTATCTAGACTATCAGGCCAAATGATAATATGATAGACATTCGATGAAATACACACAGCTTCTAAGAAAAAATAATCAGAAATCTTCCAGAGGACACAGAGGGGTTCCAGCCTCCCTTACCTAAGGGTCGGGTTTTTACAGGGAGAACAGAAAGGAGGAGGTTTCCCATTTGGCTGTAACAGAGATGGAGGCTGAGACGTGCTCCCTTCATATAAAATGTTAGTAAATACATTAATATTTTCCTTTATCTGTAAAAAAATGTACAAAAAAAAAAGTACTCTCCACTCATGACACCTGATTACAAAAGGAAACCCCTGCTCATGCTGAGGATGTGGCAGTTGTGGGCACAAGCCACCAGCTGAGCAAAAGGTCATCAGGACTTGGAGATGGTACCTACATCTGTTTCCAGGGCTGCTCTGCAAAAGCCTCCCCGCTCCCCACCCCACCAGTCCCCCTGGGTAACCTCCCCACTTCCATGCGGTCCGCATAAGCTATGGCAACAGAAGTTGTTGCCCTTTGGTTAAGGAAGGTAAGACAGGGATTCCCAAGACCTTTTATTTTTCCCCCTTGCGCTCTAGCTGATATCTGAACACAGACATCACTCTACTGAGATCTCTTCACCTCTCCGAGACATCGGCCCCTCTGCTGAGCCCTTATCACTGCTGCCATCGCAGGCAATGTGGGGGAGCTGAGCCCTGACTGCCAGACTTAAATACATACACTACTACAGCTTGAGTTAAAAAAATAGTTGGGTTTTTTTTTTTTTCCCCCTGGGCTGTAAAAAACTGGTGTAAACTGAAGTCAACTCAAGAAAACCAAGTCCTCCTCCTTCCCCACTTCCCCTTTGGACAGAGAGCCTGACATTCCCCCCGTTGTTATGAACACCAGGCATGCAGGCTCATCTCCTTTCCTACTTACCATTAATCCCCCCAAACAGAGCCCTCTCTTTCCTCTGAGTACCAGGTAGGTGGGCAGACCTGGCATGGGATGCCAGAGTGGCACAGCTCTGTCGGCAGGCACGGCAGCTCCCTCTTGTCCTCTGTTTTGGTAGGGTTTTGGCAGGTCTGTCTTCTTTGCTGGTGAGGCTTCCTGCAATGAAACGAGGAAAGGAGCTGGCGGGCACCACACAGGGTTCGCGCAGCGTCAAACTTGGGCAGGCGATAATTTGGGAAAGCATTGCTGTGTATCTTCTCCTCACTTATCCCACGCATAGCTGATCAAAAATATACTGACCAAACCTTTTTTTATTTGCTTAGAGATTGCCTCTTTACACAAACTAAACCACCCTGTGTACTGATTTTGATAGAATTACACTCTTCTTTGCTTAAGCCAAGCGTTGCGACCTTATTAAAACATCACATCCAATGCTTTATTGAAAACCTTTCAATTCAACTGAAATGCACTTGTAAAGTGAATTTTAATTCCAGGGGGCATTTGAAAATTTGTCATTTTCTTTTGGATTAGAAGTGGAATAAACTGAGGAAACCGCAAGGACAGACATTACCCAAGTAATTTCTGTGTAAGCTGACACAACTCTCGCATGAACTGCTTCAGGGCTCTATTGCAGGACAGGGTCAAGATTCATACCAATAAAGTGGCACAGTGCTCTAAGAACTAAAGGAGGCCACTAAAAATGATGCCAGTCCACTCTGGTTTATATAAAATGTACTTTCTCAAACTAACAGGGCACCTTTGGTGAGATGATAAATTCTGCTGCAAGAGACAAAAAGCCTTGGACTTGGTACTGTTTGACATTGGCTTAGAAATTAGAACGGCATGAAATCAATGTGTCAATATTAAATTAAATTAAGCAACTACAAACTGCTTAATGCCTACATCTTAAAATAAAATTGTGACTAGGAATCATCTTCTCTTGTGTTCATTGCATGTTGACTGCTCTGGGGATTAATTTCTTTTGTCTCTGTTACAGCTAATATTGTTAGAAGAAAACCTAGTGTCACCCTGATAATGGCTGTGGGAGGACACAGGCACTGGGGGATACACCAGTAGCAAAGAAAGGATATCACAGATCAGCCAGCATCACCCAGTGACGAGCACCTGAGCAAAAAATACTCAGTTTAGTAGAGCCAAGCACAAGCCCGTACATCCAAGGACCAGAAAGTGTTGACAAGGCAGGCAACCCATGCCTGCACCCAGCCTATGAGGTTAACTAGTCCAGTAAGAGCATTACTTGGAATTTAATACCCTAGAAGATCCTGGCAGAGCCCCACAGGCATTTGTACCAGCCAACTTGGGCCTGCTTGACACTCGAATGCCTCCCAGTTCCTTCCTCCTCCTGTTTGCTGACCTGCCTGTTGAGCTATTAAAGGCCCCTTGTACCTGCAGAGCCCTCTTTAATCCCGGTTTCGAGGCACTGCACACCCTATGGAGGCAGGACTGCAGTTTTCTTCCACCTTGACATGTGGCCTCCCCATCAGGCTTCTGGCACTCAGACTGCCTCGCAGGGACAAGGGACATCAGCGCTCACCTGGCTTGTCCCTGCTGCCTGTTTGGGATCTCTAGGAGACTTTTTTTCAGGCACAAAACATCGTGTCTTCAAACGTTACAAATAAATCTTTGGCTAAATAGCCTCATATTTGCATGCCATCTTTTATGTCCTCTCAGGATGTTACATGCCACATAAAATGCAAGAGGTTATTAAAGTTAAAGTGAGAAAGTAATTAGCTCATATTTACACTGAGGGATGCAAATAAATTATATTACTCAAATATCAGGCATCCCTTTCTAAATATTGGCTAATATTGTATCCAAATCCTCAGGTTCTAGGGATCACAAAAGATGTTTCAGTTAACACAAGCTCACCCAAATCTTTGACCACACCCAGAGAACACCATCACCAGGAGAGGACATTACCCTAATGCCGTCTGCAAAGCCACACTGAGGGCATCGCTACAGTGACTCTTCTGGCTGCTACATGTCATGAGGGGAAGAAAGAGCCAATGGACCCTTTCCCATGAGCTCATCAGCTCTGGATGACATGTTAGAGCACGTGAGGGATGAGCGTGTGATCTGGTACAGCCAGCACGGCTTCACCAAGGGAAGGTCATGCCTCACCAATCTGGTGACCTTCTGTGATGGAGTGACAGCATCGGTAGATGAAGGGAAGGCAACTGGTGTCATCTACCTGGACTTGTGCAAGGCCTTTGACATGGTCTCCCACCACATCCTTATCTCTAAATTGGAGAGATTTGATGGGTGTACCATCCAGTGGATAAGAAACTGGTTGACAGACTGTAACCAAAGGGTGGTGGTCAGCTCTATGTCCAGGTGGAGGCCAGTGACAAGTGGTGTCCCCCAGGGGTCTGTCTTGGGACCAGTTCTCTTTAACATCTTTATCAATGACATTGATGATGGAATTGAGTGCACCCTCAGCAAGTTTGCAGATGACACCAAGCTGAGTGGTGTGGTTGACACAACAGAAGGCAAGGAAGCCATCCAGATGGATCTTGACAGGCTGGAAAGGTGGTCCTGGGAGAACCTAATGGGGTTCAACACTGCAATGTGTAAGGTCTTGCACCTGGGCTGGAAGAATCCCAGAAATATATACAGACTGCGATAACAGCTCCATGAGCGTAGCCCTGCTGAGAAAGACCTGGGTGTCATGGTGGATGAGAAACTTAACCTGAGCCAGCAGTGTGCTCTTGCAGTTCGTCAGGCCAATGGGATTCTGGGCTCCATCAGAAGAGGGGTGGCCAGCAGGGACAGGGAGGGGATTGTCCCTCTCTACTCTGCCCTCGTGAGGCCCCATCTGGAGTCCTGTGTCCAGATCTGGGGCCCCCAATACAAGAAAGATGTAGAACTGTTGGAGAGGGTCCAGAGGAGGGCCACAAAGATGATTAGAGGGCTGGAGCACCTCCCCTACAAAGAGAGGCTGGGGGAGCTGGGCTTGTTCAGCCTAGAGAAGATAAAGCTGTGAGGGGACCACAGCAGCCTTCCAGCACCTGAAGGGAGCTTATAAACAGGAGGGGAATCAACTTTTTAAAAGGGTAGACAATGGCAGGACAAGGTGGAATGGATTAAAGCTAAATGAAGGAAGGTTTAAATTAGGTATTAGGGGGAGGTTTTTTACAGACAGAGTGGTGAGGGGCTGGAACAGGCTGCCCAGAGAGGTGGTGGATGCCCTGTCCCTGGAGGTATTCAAGGCCAGGTTGGATGGGGCCCTGGGCAACCTTGTGTAGATCCCGGCCTGGAGGTTGGTGGCCCTGCCTGTGGCAGGGGTGTTGGAACTCTGTGTTCCTTGGGATCCCTTCCAACCCAGACCATTCGAAGATTCTATGATTCTACAAGGTGCTTACATATGAAGCAACCAAAATATATCCCTCGGGCATCTAGGAAACTCACTGCCAAAGCAGAAGAATAATATTTAATCTGTTGTCCAGTAAAGCCTAATCGCTTGCAGCTTCCCTCTCATTGCTGGTGTTACTTGGATCTCTGCTTCACCCAGTTCCTATTTTCACAAAGCTCCTAGGAACTTAATATCTTTGTGCCTTCCATTCCTCAGTCAGATTTGGCCCAGGCCAGCCAACAATTCCAACGTAATAGCAGGGAATGCAAAGGGAACGAGCAGCAGTGTGATTGCATAGCTGTATTTCCTTACGAAGGAAGGCTAAATATATCAGTGACCTTTCCGAGCTCTATTTTTCCATGGTTTGGAGCAGAGTTGTGAAATTTGGCAGGTGCAAGAGGCCTTTGGGGCGTGCCTTCTGCTGTTCCTGTGAAAATCTTCCCAAATTTGGGCTAGGTATAAGCCTTTGGAAAACGAGACCATATGTTAAGATATATGTAAGAACTTCAGTAATTCGGTGGAATTCCCCGATAACTTTGTCCTCCTGGAATCTTACACTAGTTTCCCACTCTGGTCTCCATCCAGACATCCCCAAGTCCCAGGATATACTGGGACTGAAAACAGGGGCACAGTTTCTTCAGAGCTCCCCGTTCTCACTCTGCTAACCACAGAGCAAGAAGATTCTCAGAGTGACTGTGTGAAGGGATGAGGACATGGAGCAGATGGTGGACCAAGGTGGCCCTGATCCACCACATCCTGCAAAAGGCAACGCCAGTGAACAGTCCTTCAAACCCAAAAAGCTGTGTATGAGCTGCATGCATTAACCATTGGCATGCATGTATGTGAGCAAAATAACCCCAGTTACGTGGTTTTGTCACGCGCACAGTCATGGGGAGGGAAGGTCTGGGTCTGAGATCTGTCTGTGTGGCCACGATGAGGAAGAGAATGTTTTGCCTCACAATAGATTTAGTCACTTTGCTTATAGCTTAATTAAGCCTCCGAGAAATTGTTTGCTGATACTGTTTTCCGGCTGCACAGGTAAGGGTGGCTTTGAGCTGTGCCCATGGGGTATCTGCCTCACTGAACCAGAGGGGTGAGCAATGGTGGAAGGTGGTGCGATGACTCCTGCCTGAGCAAAGGACGCTTCTGCAGACAGCAAACAAGTGCTTTTCATTTTGCTCCTAATTTATGGGTGCTTGGCTTAAGGGTGGACGATTTTGAGGCAGAGGATGAGCTTTGAGGTCCTCCATCCCTCCAGGCTCCAACCTGCTTCGCCCCCGGCACTGCACGTCCATTGACCTGCCTGGGCCACCCTGGGAGCAGATGATGCAGACCAGTGGGTGGAAGAAGAGACACCCTGTGACGGGGTTTAGCCAGGAGGATTATCCAGCCTGGAGCAGATTAACGTCGGCACATCTGATCCCCAAGGGACCCAAGAAAGCTTGTCACAGGCACAAATGCTGGGAATGACTGGGAAGGGTTTAAGTGGCAGGCAGGCAGTGAGGTGAGGAAGCTGATGAGGAATTGAATGAGAATTGCTTGGGCAGGAAAGAATGGAATTGGACAGAAAGGTAAGGAAAGGACAAGAGGAGTAAATGGGAAAATACTATATTCAGTTGTGGCTATCAAATGGGATCTCTGTCCTATGTGTTGATGATGGCAAGAGGCCCATAGAAAAATTTGATTTGGATTAATGTGCATTCAATTACAGTAGTAATTAAAGTCTGTGTATTGAAGGGGTTGTTCAATTAAAGTTGCACAACCCATGTCCTTTTTAACAGACCTTCACTTCCAAGGGGTTGACTTTGCAATGATGCTCTGCCAACATCGTTTTCTGGACTGAACTGTAATCCTCCAAGAGAAGTTAAGAGCCAGGCTTCATGTCAAAGAACTTCTCATGCAAGCCAGCATAGAAATCTCAAATGCTGGAGCAGGTAATAGAGGAGTTAATAGCAAAGGGGTGGCCATCCTCATGCAATGCCTTCACCTCGTTCTCCGGATCCCCTCCCTGAAGATGTCTACTCAGGGGCAAAATGCCGCTTGAGCCTGGACTGACTCCAGCAAGGGGTGGCATGCTCTGCTAGCCTTGCTGACAGTGCACCAAGACACTGCCCTTGCACATCACCCAGCATAGCTGCCACAGCAGCCTGAGCACGCCCTGGCATGGGGAAATAAGGAGGGGGGTCACAATGTCCTGAGCCTCACAGCTAAGGTTGCTAGAACCCATCTGTCAGAGCCCTGGGCGTTAGCAGGATCTAGGACTATCCTTAGTAAGCAGGGGAAGACTTTACTTTTGGGATTAAGGTTGGTCTCGCAGTGCAGGCAGGTGTCTGCAGTTGGGTGTTTAAACCCTTAGTGTAATGCAGACATGGAGCAAGCCTTGCACATCTCATGCAGGGGCCATTCCCATCAAATAGTGTGTCCTGGGTCCATGGTCCTGCTGAGCCTCTGGCTCGGGATGAGGACCCCAGGCAGAGCCTTGTGGGGACAACCCATCGATTCCTGGATACAGTGCAGATGTCCCCATGGCCCGCTGTTTCAGGCTATGACGCTGGCACGCATCCACCACCCATCTCTCTGTGCCCAACTTCAGATTTGCATATAGCATCCTAATAAAAAGGCTGTTTCATTAAAGGGCTCTCCATCCTGTTTGTGATAACGCAGAGCCCTTCTCCTCCTGTTCACAACTGTGCTAACAGCCCTGGCGGCAAATGCATCAGCTGCTTGTGAAGGAGAGAAATCCTGGCAAGGCTGAATGCAAATTTAGCTAAGCCACATGGCGTACGAGTTTTCCAGGGACCACTGGCAGAGCCCCACTGATTTTCAGAAATATCTATTCTTTTAATAGCTGACGGACATGTTCATTGGATACCTATTTTCAAAGAGGTGAAACAGGCTCTGAATAACTCAAATGACTGATGTGTCAATCCTTAGCAGATGAAACTTGGAGGCGGTCGCTGGGAAATTTCCCAAGCCAGAGTGAGAAGACTGCACCATTTGATGACTCTGATGCTGAGGACCCCTGGTTAGTGTTGCAGAAATGACCTAGTTCAAAGCATGGCACGGTGGCCAACCCCAGGCCGCTCGGGCCATCTGACTACTTGACATCAACATGATGGATAGCAAATGGCGTTTATCGCGCAGCTCAGTAGCGTTTTATAGCTTTGGGTTACAACGTAACATCCGTCTGCTAGATTCGTCACCTCCGTCTGCTTGCAACACAGGCTAAATGCTATTGGCTTTTGGTTATCAGTAGAAAGATAGAGAGGTAGAGGGAGAGAGAGAGGGGAGTCCTGCATTCTTCAAATTTTCTGTACAGCACGGTATCTTCCGACCGCCAGACCCTAGCTACTAGCTACCAACAGGTTAGACACCTGATGAGCAAGGAAACACCCACAGATCACAAAAAATACCAAGTAATCACATTTTCCCCAGGTCTTTCTTAGCTAAACTGCCTTATTACCTACCCTGTTTCATTTGAAAAGACATAAAACTGGGGAGTGGCTCTGAGGAAAGTCTTGCTGCCACCTTGCCACTCACGGCACAGTCCAAGTCTCCTTCTTGGAGGCAATTCTGTGAAGATCTCATGGCTGATTGTCAGCAAAATTTACCTGGTTTGGTGCTAACACCGAGGCCAATCTATTATATGTATGTGTATTATTGGATTTAGTTAAGAGTCTAAACTAATTTTTAAGCAGATGGCAAACTGGGCACTATGACAGGAGGGGAAACGAGGCGGATACAACTCTAATCCTGTTATATGTAGGTTATACTTACCGGGGACTGCCTGTTTCTCTAGGTCTGCGATGACCCCTTGGGTTCAGGGTTGTAAGGGCAGCATCACCAGAATCTGATGCTCCTCAGCCAGGGACTGGTAGTCTCAGGGCAGAGGCAGCTCTAGCTGCTTTCCACACCACTGCCTGGGTGAGCTGGGCCAAAAGGACCTGGGGAGATGCTATATCAGTTTTGCTGGGGTCTTCAATGAGAACAGGGTTGGGTCATCACCCACCATCCCCTCTGACCATGTCAAGTCTTTTTCTGCTGTCTAACACTTTGCAACCCAAAGAGCAGGCTAATATTTTAACAGATGCCTCCTTCCCCGATCCCCTTATAGGAAGAGTTCATTGGAAGGTTAATAGGATGCTGAGAAGAGAGACTGATTAAAATTAAATTAATCCAAATTAAATTAGGGGAAAGTCAAGTAACCCAGTCAGTTCATAAGAATTTATATCAAAAGCATTAAAAGTGAGCTGTTCAGACTGCAAGGAAAAGGATCCAGCCCTGGGAGTGCTCTTGCTCAGGCATCACCCAGCTCATTTCAGCTGTGGAGTTTGCATGGCTTGAAAGACCTGTCTTGGAAGCAGCTAGAAACACACTGTGCTCACTTATCAGCCCTTCTATAGGCCAGGCTGACTCTGGGACAGCCTGCGGACTCCCTGGGGAACAGTGTGGCTGGGAGTGCTTGGCGGTAGGACCTGTCACACAGCCATGCAGGTGGCCACAGGCTGTGTCCCGCAGCATCCCAGGCAGGCTGAGACCACAGCGTGCGGGAGGTGGCATATGTTAGGAAGCAGGGCAACACGGAGCCAGCGGGTCTTTCTGTACTCCTTGCCTTCAGCCGCACTGCCCCACCAGTGAGACTGCTTCCATGTGTAGCATCCATCACGGGGGGGGGGTAGTTTGCAAGATTTGGGTCACAGCCCACAAGGTCTTCAAAGCATCCCAAGCACCTTTCAGAAAGCACTTAGCACAAGTAAGGGTGTTTTAAAGTAATAATAATAACAATCATGAGAGCTATATTTGCCTCTAATGCTATTAAAGCTATTTCATAAAACAACAAAGCTCTCTGCAGTATGTCTAAGTTATCCACTCCCCCAACGCAGGGATTCAGGCGCTCATCGGCTTTCACGTGAGGCCAGGCAAGGCTTTTTTCTCAGTGTGTGAAGGAAGGAGAAGAATCACTTCAGAAACAGGGGCTCACAAAAATATTCGCTATCCTAAAGAGCACAGGCTCACAGGTCCTGTCGTTTGATATGTAACACCCTTAATATGCATGTGCCAAATTTCCCTGTCATTCCAAGGTATTTGCATTTGTCTCTGGATTGTTGCTTTTTTTGTTTTCACTCTGCAAACTAAGAGAGGCTCTTTAAACTCCACAGTGTGCAATAGCTCCTTCTAAGGAGGCATTCATCTCATCACAAGATGAAACAATATGTATGTAAATGCACATTGATACATAAAAACTGAAAGAAGACATTAACATTCTACATTTTGATGCACTAATTTGGGCCTAGTTATGTTGACACAGATGGAGTGAATTATTGGAGGAGAAAAAGCACATCTGTTAAATGTTATTGTTTAATTAAGCCATTAGCTACTGAAAGACAAGAGCCTTTAAATTATAGCATTTATATTTATGTCAGCCCCTGGTACTTGTATGGCTCCCCTAGCGCTTGGAGTGCATTGCAATCTTTAATGCAATCAGCGTAACGACCCCCCTGTGAAGGAGAACAAAAAGGGTCCCTCTGCCTGCCTTGCAGATGGGGAGGAGAGCTCTTTGGCCACCAGCCTTCAAGGAAATTTGGGGAGCACTGCAGTGATCTGAGGTTAACGTTGTACCGCCGACTTGCTTCCCCAGTTGGCGTGGCAAAGCCCCACCAAACCTATGAGGAGATATCTTTATCTGGAGACAAGCCTCTCTGAAACTGCTTTGAAACCACCAGCCAATGCTCAGTGGGGGCTTTGCACCCTGACATTTGTGTAACCCCAGTCACAGAGTTTTGGATGTACAAAATTTGGTGCCTGAGTGCCAAGGTCTGTGCACGCAGCCTAAAGAAATTGGCAATATCCTTTATTACGGCTGCAGGGTCTCTCTGGAAATCTTATTCTCCTGCTCAATTTTACAGGGAATAAATTTCCTTGCTGGAGGGAAATTTCTTCCTGCAAGAGGGGAAAAAAATGCCTCTGTGAGACACCTCACCAATGACTTTACTACAACACAGAGGGGAAGAAGTATAATCTTGTATTCCAATAACCCTGCAAATTGACCAGGGAAGAGTCCACTGTCACCCCTGCGGACAGAGGGTCAGCCACAAGCCTGTTGCGCGTGGTTTACCTCCCACCACCCCAGCACTCTACTCGCTTTTTACAAAAGGGATGCTTGCATCAGCAGCCCTCACTCCTAGCCTCAATCCTGCCTTCTTGTGTCACAAGCAAAGACTTTGGAAAAGTGAATGAAGACAAAATAAAGGAAGCCCTTTGTCCTGCACTGGCATGGTGGGATGCGTGTGTTTTTCAAGGAGAGCAACCTGGGCCTCGGAGGCGTTGCAAGAAGCTGCTGTCAGCTGCTCTGTTCTTCCCCTGCTTAGTCAGGTGACTCTCTGCCAGCCTGGGTGATGTCTCTGCAGGTTTCTACACATGGGGAGGTGTTTGATGGAGCCAGGACTTTCCCTGCAGACTGTCCCACCTAACACCTGCCTCTGGGGAAGTAGAGATTTGGGCAGCCTCTCCATTCCTCCTCCCTATTCTTCCCCTCTTTCTCCTGTAACAGCTTTTGAATCCTTTACCCAGTTTTAGCCACATTTTGCAGAGGTCTAGAGAGCTTAGAGAAATTAAGCATCCAGAAGAAGTGCAAACCCAGCCATCCATGAAGAAGAAAGAGACCCTTTTAGTGGCTTTAGGGCGGAAGAGGAGAACACCATCAGCATTATCTCTGCCCAGGAACCCAGGCTTCCTTGGTCCTGCTGCCCAGGCGGTGCCTGGTTAGCATTGTAAGGGCAAGCATTAGGGTCATAAGCAGTGCCATAAATAGCTCATTTAACTTTTATGTGCTACTTACACCATCTCTGCCAACAAAGTGACACATGATAAATAAAAGTAAGAAATGCTTTCAGCTTTAAAAATAGAAATGTTTTTCACTTTAGCTGCTGCAGGAGGAAGGCCTGACTCTGCTTTCACTTAGGCTGGCATAAAACAAAATTAGCTACACAGAAGTGAATGGAGTTACATCTATCAGAATCTGCACAAGTGACAGCAGAACTGGCCCTTTTTCTTTTAAACTTCTTCCCGCTCAGTGCTGTACGAATGCCATTCTTGTTTGATGCAGTAATCTTTTAGGGCTGATCCCTGCCTCTCAAATCAGAGCCGTGCCAGTCAGAACACAACACAGACACAGCTCAGACTGGAAAAGCAAGTCTTGACAAGGACCCCCAGCCACACAAAAAGTTATCCTCATGCCAGCCCAAGGGCACTGTGCAGGGACACGTGAAGTGCCTCCACGGAGGGACAACATTTGCTTTTCCTGAGCTAGAAAATGTTAAAGCACAGGGCAGGTGCTGGCAGCAGGAGGGTGCTCATGGGGCTCTCCAAAGAGCCTCTTCACTGGCAAGACGAGAAGCACTGACAGACTCCTGACAGTGCCCCATTCAGCTGCCCTCATCCAGAGCCATTGAGCTCAGCCAGGCAGGATCAAGCCTCCGTGGGACCTAAGCAGGTTGGCAGAACACACGGAAACTTCCCGAGGGATGTGCCAGAGAAAGGAGGCAGCATATCCCTCCTAATGAAAGCAGAGGCTCAAAGACCACAAATCCCTTCTCCCAGGGAGCTGGATCCCAGTGCTCTGCTGTCTGGGGTGGCAGCAATTTGAAAACTAACCAAAAGCCTTGCTGCTATCCCGGAGTACTGCATTAAATAATTGGAAAATGAATAATTAAATTAAAAGAGGATTATTTCCCACAGGCAAGCAGAAAATTGCTGCCTGCAGGACAGAGGATGATGGCAACGCTTTGCTTTCTGCAACCCTCAGCAGTCAGCAGCGAGGTGATGTGAATAACATCCACGGTGGGCAGGAAGAGCCCCCCTGAATCACGTTGGGGTTTTGGCTTCCACTTTATTCCTAAGTTGTCTACTGCCAAGTTCAAGAACAGTGACTTCTGAAGAACACGGAAGCCAATCAGGAACTACAAGACATTCCCTTTTTCATGAATGTCACCCTTGGGGTGTGGGGGTATCTATTTACGTGCAGATACCTGAGGGATTTGCACAGATCAGCCCCGTTGACTCACGGTTAGCTGCTATGCATATTTGTAAGATACATTTCTATGTTTAGTCCCCTACATTTGTTTCATTGCTGGGTACGAGGAGCACATGCACGTGTGCTTTGTTCTAAGACTTTATAAGAACAGTATCTAATGGCACTATTATATTTTCCCCCTAAGATGTATATATCTGTTTGAACAAGATGACGCGTTGTAAGAGTCTGTATTTCTCATGAGCTATAATTAAAAAGGAACAACTCTCCGTATAGGGTAACGATACCATAATATACTTGCTCTCCTCATAGAAATTTAAACAAGTTGACATGCTGAGTGAATAATGATCCTACATTTATGCAGCACTTATTTTCCCTGAGTAGCTGTAAGCCCTTGGTGCAGTGATACCCAGACGGCATGAGGCACTACAATGGGGTTTGAAAACATCCAGTGGGAAATAAATTTTATTCTTCAACCCTTCCACCTTTCCAGGGCATCAAGCTCTCCTTGCAAAACTTCTTACTCAGCCATCGCTTCCCTTTGTTATCCCACACTCTTCTTTGTGCTTTGGATCTAGAAGCCCTGTTTTCCCTTCTTTGCGTAAGGCTGCTTCTGACATCCCTCCTAAACCCCTCCCTGAAACTCATATTTCTCCAGTGAAGCAATTTCTTCACTCACCACAACAGCGTTGGCTATAAAAGGTCAGGGTGTTTTGCCAAGAACTGTGACATTTTCCTTAAGCCCATCTTCTCTCTCTCTGTCCAGAAACATAACAGTCCCCGACACCATGGTCATAGTTGTGACTGAGCTGTCACAAAAGAGGTGGCCATGGTGGTGTCACGGGATTCGAAAACATGCAGAGCACTGGGAGGGGTAAGGCTTCAACCCTGTTGGTCCCCCTTCCTCCCCCCGCTAGCAGGTCCATACTCATCATCACATCACATCAGACTACATATATCTGAAAATGGTGACCCTGAGCAGGAGCCTAGAGTTTTAACAGCAGATTTCTCATTCTCCACCCCCTGTGCCAAAGCAGATGGGCAGAGGAAGCTCAGTGAGTAAACAGCGTGCTTGACACTATGGAGCAAGGCTGCAGCGGAACAATTTCTGGATGCCAACCCAGGGCGCCGTCCCAAAACCAGCCCTTTCCTTCTGGCCACCCGTCACATAGGGATGTGTCTAAAATGTTTCGCTCACCTATTTAGGTTGTAGCTGCTTGTGAGACAGACCCTTGTACCAGGCTGAGCACTGAGCTCCACCACAGTAACTGGGGAGCTGCCTTCACCTCTAACAAGATAACAAGAGCATGTCTGCAGGCTGTACCATGAGAGGGGACATCTTTTGTGGGACATGGCTTTTGAATATGGGAGCAATGAACCAACTCTGGAGCCCAGAGTCAGTAGGACCAGGGTAGGGGAGAGGTGGGGATGAAGCCCTGGCAGATCCATCCCCTCCTCATACAGAGGTCCAGTAAAACCAAGGAAAACTCTGAGCAAAGAAGGAGCAGAGAGTAGCACAGCAACTTCTGCCTCCATGCAAAACCATGAATAGCAGCACAGTGGAGGCTAGTGGGAGAGATATTTCAGCATGTACCTTTTCATCAGGCCACCCTTATGTTTGCTAAAAGAATCTCCACTAGTTTTAAAGATGGCTTTTCTGTGGTGCTTTCCAGGGCCAGCTATCACTGACCCAAGAACAACATCTGCACACACAGTATTTCAAACTCAGTATTCACACAGTATCTGACACCAATGGTCCTCTCTCTGCCTAAGCAGCTATTCCCTTATCTCAGCCTATCTAACAGCCTCAGGAATGCAGTGAGTGACATTCCCTTCTGTCCTGAAGCCCTCCCAGCTAAACCAGTGCAAAGCATCTTTGTCCTGCCCAGCTCCAGCCCCAGCTTCCTCCACCACTCTGGCAGGGGATAAAACCACCCAAGGGATACTCTAATTCCAGCCATCTGGAAGTGGTCCCCAGGGGACAGTCCTCCAGCTCTGAACTGTCAGTGTGCCGCCAGACGAGTGCTCCCCGCTGCTGGAACAGCTCTCGGCTGGCCTGCCGCCGCCAGCCTCCAGCCTTTTCCCCCCTACCAGCGCAAAAGAAAAGAGCTGGTTCAGGTATGGGGGGAAGGGAATTGAGCTTGGACCCTCCAGAGAGGCATTAGTTTTCCCTCGCTTGTCAGGAAGCACCAAAGTACAGGTTTTGCAAAGGTGTGTCAACCCCTGTCATTTAGCGTTAGCGCTGGCCCTTTTCATCTTCAAAGCTCATTACTGTCGGCTGGCCAAGGCCTCCTCTCAGTAACCACCAGGCACCTGTACTGGAGTCAGTGTCAGTGAGCAGAGCCTGTCCCCTCCAGAGCATGGGTCCCTTGCAAGGCAGGCAGGGTCAGTGCCACTATCCCTTCTGACAGATGGGAAGACTGAGAGCAGGCGCAGTGGCGAGATTTGCCCCGGGGCCTTCCAGCTAACCTGTGCTGCGAAGACATGATTCACTCAGCCCCACGCTCCAGCCAGTCAGCTTGAACTGCCTCCAGTGCTGATCGCTACAAAGCACTGACAAAAGCATAAGTGCATCAGTATCAGGTCAAGCCAAGGTCCCATCTCCCCCTATATCCTACCTCTGGTGTAGGATGTGGATGGGTGCTTGGCAGAAAGACGATGTCAACAAGGCTGGTACGGAGCATCCCCCTCCCAGTATGCCTTGGAAAACAAGTGATTCCTTTCTGTCCCCATCACCTCTCCTAATGGTTAATGCATTGAATCATGCTTTTTGGCTTGCAGCACTTGCATTGTGTGGGTCTGTTTGAGTTGAAGAAAGGAAACGCTTTGATGATCCTAATCAGAACTTCCCTCTAAACACACGTTTCCGTCCCCACCGCAGCAGGAGCCAACACAGCACTCTGCTACCCGAGAGCTCGTGTCCAAAACACACTTCCAGCTCCAAAGGTCACCAGAAATGGAGGAAAAGTGCTTCTCTCAAACTGTTAGCCAGAATGAACAAAGAATTCCTCGCCAGTCCCAACAGAAAGGAGGTCTCTGGTAGGCAGTGGGGCATCAGTGGGGGATCGAGGCATCTCAGCCTGATTCTAAAGCCCCTGAGGTCAAGAGGAGCTTTTCAGTAGGCTCCAGATGAGGTTCTCGAGGAGTGCGTATCATCGACAGCAAGACCGGCCATATGGATCTGAGATCCAAACTGTGTCATAAGAGCATATGGCAATGCTTCGAGCAGGCACTGAAGAGAGAGTTATCCACCATATGGTATTGATCCTCCCTTCCACCTTGTGAAGATGTTTTATATACTCTGCATCAGAGGTAAAATTTACCCAAGGAATGTAATAAACAGCATCGCCGCAAAGACAGCACACAAACTTTACACTACTGGCCGATTAAAAAGTCATCCTCTCCCTAGCGATTTCCTCCTGCACGTACCAAAGAAGTCCAAGAGTGGATAAATTTAACACAGATGATTCTCTTTATTTTTTTTGCTTCTGGAAAATGTTGCCCTGGCAGATCTCAGAGTCAAGCTATACATCTGTCACTCCCTCCAGTCAAGTCCTTGGGAATCTATATTTATAGTCCTAGGCTTTGTACAGTTAGAGCCTGCGCCAAAGCCTGCTGCAGTCAATGGAAATCTTGGAAAAAAGCCTCAGAAACGTTTTACAAAAGCACAGTTTTGACTAGAATATGTTCAAATGTTAGAATATGTTAAAAAAATTTTAAAAAATTAAAAAACATTTTTTAAACACTTCAGAGAAAAACCTACCCAGCCATACATTTTTACACAGTAGATTCTGAAGTCAAGTGTGGATGTGTGCTCCTGAAAATGCTCGGGGCAGGGAGATTACCTGAGCAAAACACACTACCTGCCATGCACAGCACCCTGCGCTCCTCTGGCACTTCAGCCTCCAAGCTGGGTCAGAGGGAGCCTTGCAGAGCTGATTCAGGTGAACTCTCATTCCACCTTAGCCCATCTTTCTGTTAAACAGGCGTCAATCTGGAAACTCATTATCTGCTGTTACTAATCACCGGGGAACCAGGGAGTGCGTGCATTAATAAAAGCAGGGGGTTTTTCCTTCCTTTTTAAGTTTGTGGCATTTCCTGCAAGAATTTTTGGATGAGCACAGTCTTCCTCTGGGACTCCACTGCAAAGCACCAGCTTTTTTTTTTTTTTTTGAGTGACTGCAAAAACATCAATGTATCTTTTGTCCTGGATTCCTTCAGATTTTGCCAGCTTTTGCAAGAGCCCAGAATGTTTGATCCATAGGGTCAGAGATGCAGGTACCACGAAGGGAAGGCAAAACTAAACAACCCCCCAAAACTTCAGGGCAATAAATAGATGAGGGGAAAAGTACACATCAAAACTTTAAAATCATGGAGCAATGGAAGTTATAAGAAGTTCTATAGGCAACTTTAAAACTCCAACATTTTCAGCTGAGCTAACCAAGAGAGAAAAAAAAGCAATTAAAACGCTGACCAGGAGCATTTGCAGGCCATACAGATTCCACAAGACTTCTCCAGTGAACTTGACTTCTCAAGGTTGAAGAAGGTCTAAAACAACCTCACTGGACCTTGCACAGCTGGTGTGGGCCTCTCAACTAACAGGACCTGGCAAGCCTGGAGCCAGCTTTAGCATCACTGAGGAACAGAGCATGATGAAGCCATATGTCTTCCAGCGTCCCATATCCATGTGTATTTCAGTGTCATCTGCAGCGAACCCATGGCTGAGGCTATATAAGAGACTGATACACTGGCCCATGGGTACCCATGCAGCATTTGTACCATCAAATTTCCTATGCAGATGTCCCAGTTTCAGTATTTAGGCACTTCTGTGTGGAAAGAGCAAGGTCAGAGGTGACCCGGGGCCCATCTCCTGCCTTCATGCTGCCCGTGTTGTTGGATGCAGCGTGCCTACTGCCAGAGCATAGATTGGATGTGAAGAACCATAGGAAAGCATCCTTAGGGAAGACTGAGCTCAGCTGCAAAAAACCACTTATGGCACAGCATGTCCTTATGTCCTTTGCTTCTGTTCATATTTTAGCACAGGCCTCTGTGCCACCAGTTTGGGTAACTGGTGAAACAGGCCCCATAACAAACCTTACCTGGGGAGATACCACATGCAGAAGACAGCAAGAGGTCACGAGCCCCTGAGCACTTCCCATCCATCTCTGACTGAAACCCAGGCAGTGCTGCATAGCTAGGGACGGAAGGGCTCATAAGGTCCAAAATTAGGGGCTCCTCTGCCTAGATCATCTGTTGAATCTCACCTAGGAAGTGTTCTCACCACACATGTAGCCAATTAATTCCCCCCCACCCCACCAAATGTTAAATAAGTAAAACAACTTACTCCCACACTGCTCATCCACCCCTTTTACAGAAAGAAGCTTCATCCATCATGTGGGAATCCCAAGCATATTTCCCTCTTGTAACAGAGTAGGAATATATATATCCTAGCATCCTGGTTCTAGCCAGGCCAGAGTCAACCTCCCCAAGCAGCCAGCACAGGTGAGTTGAGTTAGCTTGGGCTGTTTCCACACCACCTGACATCACTGCCCCATAAAAGGGGGCTGGTTGGGGAGGGGCAGGGGCTTGGTGCCTCTGGGACAGTCTGAGTGTGGCTGGGGTGTTGGTCTTTGCATCATTGGGCAGCTCTCTAATCTAAGGTACTCTGTGTTATCACCAGGTGTGAGTGTAATTGGCTGTTGCTGTTCTACATTCATGGTGATTTTGTCATCAATCTGTCCTCATCCAAACCCATGGAAGCTCTGTCTCTTTCTCCTCCTGGGAGTGAGTGAGGGGTATGTGGTGCTCAGCCACTGTTTGGGGTTGAACCACCACACCTAGATCCGCACAGTAACTACCAGACAACAGGCTCTATCCTGGGGAGGTGCTTCAGGCCTGAAAGAAAACAGGAGTGCTTGGCAAGAGGTAAGAAGATTTGGTGGGGTTCCAGAAGCTGTTGAGGAAAGTTCTGCTGCTCCAACAGCTGTGAAGAGGAAGAGGCTGTAAGATGACAGGGGCCAGAGAGCAAGATGACCGCTGTCTTTGGCGCTCTGGGCCAGGGTTCAAATTTTCAGCTCCCCGTCTCACTTGAATGAAATTTCCCCATAAACTTTCTGTAACTTCCCATCACAAGGCTGCTGCTGTGTGCCTGCTCCTTTTACGTGCTGTGATACAGCTGTTTAATGTATTTCATGGAGTCTGATGCCAGTAAATGGCTTTTAGATGCCCTATGCAGCTGGCTTGCCACACACCTGGGCAGATGCATGCCCTAGGACACCAGGAATGTCTCTGTGTTCCAGGACATGCCTGTTGGTTTTACAATGTGCAAATATTTGTTCACTGTTTTGGTAGCTTAATAAAGCTATGACCCAGTGAAACTGCAAGTGGATGGCTTCATACTGCACAATTCCAAAGCACACCTCTGGCACGTGTAAATCAGCCTGGCTCCGCTGACTCTGATGGAGCTGGGTCGATTCGTGTTGGGTGAGGAGCTCATGTGACTACAAACGTAAGCCCAAAAGTGGGCTGTAATAAGAGAGCATCCTGCTTTTTCTCTCTGCAAGTGCCCTAGCACTGTGTCTTTGCAGATGATTGCACGCCACGTGCCCACCCTTCACGCACAGCAAACGGCACTGATGTTTACCCAAAGCATTGTGTGAGGTCAAAGGGAGGGAACCACAGCAATGTTAACAGGATCTTGGCACCGCTTTAGTCCCGTCTAAGCCCTGTTTTGGTACTGGGGTTACTCCTGAAGCGCTGCCTGCCCGCTCTCTGCAGGCACAAATGGCAGCCTTTGATTCCTGGGTGGCACCAGCTCCTGCCCTTTGCTGTGGCTTTAAGACACAAGTGCCTTGTAAGTGCCTGGCCGCAGTTCTTAAGAATACCGTCACTCTGGGCTCCTGGAGCAGCTGCATCCTTATCCCCTTGCATCTGAAAACCACTTGTGTTATTAAAGTGGCAGATTTCAGAACTGGCATTTCCCCATAACCACAGGTATTTTAAATATTTAACAAAATAAGATGGCATGCTGGAATGGTTCTTATGAGTCCCGTGTAGCACTTCAGCAGGAGACAAAAACATACCAGCTGGCTCTGTGTGGTGAGATGAGTGCTGGACATGGTTCCTCCCCTCTTTCAGGCAGGATGCAGCCACTACACTCAGAAAACCACAAAGATTCTTCCATTGGCATTGTTCTTCTCGAAACTTTTCATGTCCTTGTAAGCAAAATGCTGCAGGACTCATAGTCTACCTGAGGCTGGTAATGCAAAGTGGGGAATAATTGTTCCCAGGAAGCAGCTGGCTGATGAAAGTTCCACTAGTGTGAATAACCAGCCCAATTACAGGGAAAGACAGCCATCTTCAACAAACTGGTAATGGGACACAGAGCCTTCAGCTGTTAGATCAAAGGGCGAGTGTGTCCCAGAGCAGTACTGACTCACATTATTTGATGTCCTATGGGAAACGTGCTAGCAAGGCTCATTCCAGCTCCCTAACTCATCAGGACCATCGATACTGAAAGAGCTGGAGCCACCAACAAACTCAGATTGTCCTGTTGGTCCTACCAGAGTCAATCTACACCTCTGAAAACCTGACCTTACTTGTCTCCACCACAAGGGCCATCACTGCCACTCACGCAGACTGTCTCAATTTTTGGCCAAGGACAGAAACAGCATGAAAACGAGAATCCCATTTTAGCACTCATGTCAATTATTTATTCATGAATGCTGATTTATTCATCAAGATGTCTGCCTTCAGCTGTGATTTAACAGCTTTGCTAAACATGGGTTTCATTTAAGTAACAAGGAACTTCATTCTGGTCCTTCATCCATCTAATAAGGACCAGCAGGGGTCCTTATTTAATAAAGACTTCAAATGGACCGATATGAATTTTGCCTTTAATAGACAACATTAATAGCAAAGATTAATTTCCTCCACTGTGGGATGAGCATTAGGATGAGTGTTATGAGGAAGTCAGGCTAAAAGATTGTTATCTCTAGGCCTTAATATCTATTTAGGTAGCATTTTTACAGTAACAAACAAGGTAATCTATTCGAAAGGCAGGTAACTCATAGGAAAATCGAATGCTCTATGGACCTTGCTGGACCATAAATGCCTGTCACACGGTTGCCCAAGACTGCGTGGAATCAGATTCAAAGAGCCCAAGCGGCCCTCCCAGTTCTACTTCTGTACTGAACAGAAAGCGATTCATTTATCTGTCAGAGAAGATATATTACAGGTATCTCTAATTTAGATTAAAAAATATATATAAATAAGCCTCTCTACAGCCACCCCAGCATGAGTCACCAGGACTTTACACGGGGTGACAGCCACGTGCTGCTGGAAAGACTGGCTGTTGGATGTGGTTCAGCAAGTCTGAATTGGGGTATGAATTGTTAGCCTAAGCAAATCCACCCTGTAAAATGAAAAGTTCCTGTACGATGCCGCTCTTGCACATCTGAATGGGTAACACTGGGTTCCTAGCAGCTTAGTAAGGCTATTTAATACAAACAGAGTAGGCAGAGGGCAATGTACTTAGAAAGCAGCCCAAGACCTGATAGAAAATGAAAACCAGTAAGACTGATCATCACCAATTCACCACAAACCAGCCTGAGCTGTGGTAAATGGGTATGGATACAGTTTATTTACCTGTAGCAATTAACACGTGGTAATGTTCTGCTTCTCAATTGCAATGGTCTAGGAGCTGAGCGTGGCTCAGCTCTGAAGCCACATTTTACTACCACAGTTGATCTGAAGGGAAAAATGGCCAACCCCAGCTCCACCTCCCCGCCAGCATCCCTTGTCCCCTCACACCACCAGCAAACAGTTGCTAAGCTCTCCCACCAAAGGGACTGGCCTGGTCACTTTAAGAGGACCCAAAGAGGTTATGAAATGCTCAGGCAACCAACTCAGCAAGCAGACCAGGCTGACTAGAAGACATGTGGGGAGCAACACTGAGCTACAGGCAGTGGTGACCTCTTGAGCCAACCAAAAGAAGACACGCGCCCACAGCCTAGCTTGTCAACAAGGAATAATAGCTCAGTTGCATAGAAGTATGTGAAAATACCCAACGCCACATACAGCTCTACTTTCTCCCCTTCGGATGTTGTTTATTAAGGGATCCTTCTACAAGTCTGGGGGAATGGCACTGGGATGAAACAAAGAATGTCTTGGCAGTGAGTATACACCAGGGTTTGCTATATGCATTGCATGCCTCTTTAAGTGCCAATGTTTTCCTTTTTCTTTTTTTTTTTTTCCCTTCCCCAAAGCTTGGCATATTACCATGACAACTTTTCAGTGAGACACCAGTCCAAGATGCTGACATCAACTAAAAAGGCATAGCAACAACCCAGCCCTTTCACATACTTTACGAGTACAATGTGTTAGTGTTAAGCAATATTTGAAGAAATACTAGGCAAAATAGTTCCCAGGAAGACCTGGTTTCTGTCTTTATGCAGGCAAAGAAATATATGACAGGAAAGATAAATCCTAATGACGTTGCTGATGGCCCACCTAGTCAGGGAGCAGTTGTGAGACACAAGTGTAAGAAATGAGCCATGAAAGACTGTCCTCTTTGTTCTTTTCAGTTCATTTGCTCGACTTTTGTGCTGGCAAGAGTTGTTTGGTAACACTAAGTAGCATAATAGGGTAAGAGGTTTGCTTATTTGGCATCTAGTGAAGACAGAGAGGTAAGAAAAAGCCATGGCAGTAATGACTTGTATTAAAAAGAGTCGAGGTGGACTGTGTACCCTGCTGGAACCACGCTAGAGCCCCAAAACAGTGGCAGGTTTGCACTATCAAAGGTCTGCAAGTTTCACAAAAAAACCCCCAGCACTTAATCTCTGGAAAGGGACAGATAATGGGTTCGGCTCAATCTCTGCTGACACGCAGTCCTTCAATGCCACTTCACAACATTCACATCTTATGCAAGTCACCCAGCTCCCCTCCCTTTTGCCTTGTTCAGAGATAGAAATATTCTGCCGGCTTGTGTGCTGCAGCAGCTGCTCCTCTTGACATTTCTGCTGCAGGCTGGGATACAGACCCTGAGAGTTAGTTCTAATGAAATAGCTAATATAACCCTTCCTCTCCTTTCCCAATATTTCATGTGAAATAGATATTCTAATTTAGGCAATCGTTCCTCTGAGAAGTCTTCCAAGGTTAGTGGAGACTCAAAAATAGTTCGAAACAGCAACAACCAAACCGAGAGTGCTTCAGGCTTTAATTTCCTTCCAACAATTTTTTTTTTTTTGCTGCTGCTTATTAGAAGGTGGTAAATGGTTTTTTCTACCAGGTATCCTGTGAGGAACTTCATTCTATTAGTTATTTGCTCCCACTATTTAGATGGGTGCTCAGGCAAATAGAAAATTAAATTCTGGTGCTGTGAGCAGGGCTGTGAATCTATAGGGCATAGCACAATAAGACAGTGTGATTTTGGCTCGTTGAGTGCACTCGTGGCTCAAAAAGTTCCAGGGAGAAATTGTCTGTATAGAAATTAATAATGTTGCATTTACATGATAGACTATCCAAGCTGAGGTTTCACCTGTTGAAGGGAGAAATAAAGCGCCGGTCCCTGGATAGGGAAATGAATACCGTGATTGCAACATGAAAAAAAAATAAGGGGCTTACTCTTGGCAGGCCATTTCTCTAATGGCCCTGCAAGAGCTGCTCATTAGGAGTGTTATAATCACAACTGGTGACCACTGAAGTCTCCGTAAAGACAGCCTCCATTAGTTCCGATCACACGGCAAACACAGGGCCCATGCAAACATGCAGGATTTTTCCAGCTCTGCTGAAAGCACTGGCTAACAAACCTGTCAGCACCATGCTGAGTGAATTTGACAAAACAAGAAGAAAGCTGAGTGTCAGTCACTGAGAACGGAGATCTCTCTGGGAACAGAGATGTCTACCTCAGATTGCCCTTTTTGTGCCCCTGTCCATTACCTGAAGAGATGTGGGGCATCTGGGAAGCAGGCATTGCAAATGCAGGCAGCTACCTTCTCAGCTGTGACAGCGCCAGTTGGAGTTCTGGTTGCATCGCTCAATAATTTCTTTAGGGAAAGGTATGTCACAGTAACAATTAATTGGAAAATAGTAATTAACTGCCATATACACTCCATCTCAGCAATGAGAAAATGTTCCTTCCTGGCACTGGAAAGAGGTAACACTCTCCTTGTCCCAGGTCATTTTACAGCTCTATTAATCACCTGCATTTGCTCCAATGGAGAACATGCTTACTGTGACTGCTTTGCCTGGTGCCTGCATCCATTTCCATACCCCGATTCCAGCATAGCCTCCAGGAAACTCCAGCGCTGGCAAGTTACATCATGCCATTCGCGGAGGAGCACAACACCACTGCTTGGCCAGCTCGATTAGTATCACCACACAGCATAAAGTGCTGGGGATTTACACATGTATGGTGTTTTTTAGATTCCAGAAACACCTTTGCCATCATTAACTAACTGAACAGAATATTGATGAGATGCAAGATTTAACCCATGGGGAATACTTCTCAGCAAACCCTGGTGGAGGCTTCCTGCTAGATTGCCATGGGCCTGTTTCCAAGGTTACATTTCCACTGGCCTCTTTCTGTATGCTGGTATCTTCTACCTGTGTGTTACAACAATGGCCAGAAACATACCTGCCTTGGACTCGGGAGTCCTAGCAGTGACTTTCCAGGTGTTACAAGCCCCTGAATAGAAGTGAGGTACAGCCTGTTATCATACAGCTTCCACCCAAACCCCCTGTCAGCTCTACTGCTCTGCTCAAAGAGGAAGAGGGAGAAAGAACCAGAGGACTCCTCAAATCTGCAGAACCAGCTCCATGGCTTTGTTAGCAAGAGAAAAGCTCACCAAAAGGACATGTAATGAAGAGGAGCAAGTGAAGTAAACGTAAAGTTTATGAAGTAAATGTCTTTGAAGCCCACCAAGAAATTATCAGGGTGGAGTAGGTGGGTGGGTGATAATGAGCTCTCATAATGGAAAAATTAACCATTCCTTGGAACCCCTATGAATATACATGTATCTTGTATAAAAGCTGAGTGACTGACCCTTTAAGGTGCACACATTTGGAACAGTGATCCCCTGTGTTAGCCAGTGCTGCAATAAAGAATACCTGCTTAACAGTCACCAAAGCTATTGAGTTTTGGTTTCAGCTTTTCATGGCATCATCAGCCCAGAGATTCTAAATATCCCCTACCTCCTGTGTTCCAGTTACACTGCGTTGTGAGAAAAACTGAGGAAATACAGCGACACAGCTCAATTCTGCATGGCATCCAAAACCAGCTCAGTAAAAGCAAATAAACAAGAGAGGTCCCCAAACTCCCAAACCCTTTTGGAAATGCAGCTTGCCTCTGTCGCACTCCGTCCTGCTTCACAAGTCCCTGGGCATCCACCTGTGGCAAGGAAGGCCAGTTCGAGGGGTGCCTGGTGTGAGATCTGCATCCCTCTGTCTAGAGTTCAGCCCCTTCCCCTCAGGCTCTAGCTTTCTTGAGCATCTCCTTCGGGCCTCACCCAGGAGACCTTTTAAACCCTCTTTTATCACCTCTTTAGCTCTGCCAGGGTGCTGGCGAGCTTCCAGTGCTCCTGGAAAAAAAGAAAAGGGGTACTAGTTTGTGTTAGGAGACCACACAGTCAATGGAACAAAATGTCTTATGCCGTCCAGCAGCAGCAACCCAGAAAGCCTTTACACTTCGAACATCAGGAGACACTGCAGCTGTAAACCTCTGCCAAGTGTGTGTGTGTGTTTGTGTTTGTGTGGCTTGCCTGTCATGTTGGATTTTAGGGACCAGCCTCCAAGCAGAGCCGCAACAATTTCCTGTCCCTATTCCTGATAAGCAGCCTCTAATTAAACCTTTTCTTTTTTTTTCTTTTTTTTTTTTTTGGATTTTTGCCAAGGAGAAAACAATAGCCTGCTGGAGCACTTCAGCTTGAATGGGTGCAAGCTATTGTGCATCATCTGCCTTGCCAAATCCTGTGAGAGGGCTGGGCTGGGGGAGTATGATCAGAATTCAGAGGACGTGGCGACAAGGGAGATGCCTATCTGCTTTTTCCTTAATACCAATGTACTCTGATGTCCCACTGGGGAGGATGGTGCTATGGAGATATCCTCGCCAACTATCAGCTGAAGTTGAGAGATCAATTCTGACAGCGGCAAAGAGTGAGCAGGAACATACCAATGCATTGACCATGAAGTCACTAACCCACCTGACCAATTTTGTTGTCCTCTTTAAATGCCAGGTTTTACTCTGTTGTACACTAACTGTTGTATGATTACAACAAAAATTAGTTGGAGCTCGGGCTAGGAAACATTTGGGATGAAGCTGCATCAGGAGAGCTACAGATTGGATGTTAGGCAAAGGTTCTTCACTGAAAGGGTGGTCAGTCACTGAACAGGCTCCCTGGGAAAGTGGTCACAGCACCAAGGCTGTCAGAATTATCAATGGTTATAAATATCTCAAGTGTGGGACACAGGGAAATGGTCACCCTCTTTTCAATGGTTTGTGGAGACAGGACAAGGGGCAATGGCTGCAAGTTGGAGCACAGGAAGTTCTGCACCAACATGCGGAAAAGCTTTTTCCCAGTGAGGGTGCCAGAGCCCTGGGACAGGCTGCACAGGAGGGTTGCGGAGTCTCCTTCTCTGAAGATATTCAAGACCCATCTGGAAGCCTACCTGTGCGAGCTGTCCTAGAGAACCTGCTTTGGCAGGGGGGTTGGACCTGATGATCTCTCGAGGTCTCTTCCAACCACTACAATTCTGTGATTCTGTGAATTCAAGGAGCATCTGGACGATGCTCTTAGTCATATGGTTTAGTTATAGGCAGTCCTACAAGGAGCAGGGATTCGGACTCGATAATCCTTGTGGATTCCTTCCAACTTGAGCTATTCTATGATTTTGTACCAGGCAGAGGTGGAAGAAACCTCAAAAATGGAAAAGGTAAGTGAAGTCACGACACATAACATCCATTTCTGTATTATCAGGTTCAGTGTTGGTGAGACTTTCCACGAAAGCAAAGACTTGAAGAAAGAAAAGGAAGGTTACAAATTAGTAGAATCTTCTAAATTGAGAAAGCTGGGGTTCTTCTTTCTAAATGAAAAATGAAGATGTTCTGTGCTTTGAGAATTCTGAAAGAAGATGCTATTACACAAGCCAACTGCAGACTACAAACATAATTTATCGTACTGTTTCAGTAAATTTCTTTGACCGTCTCCTTTCAGCTCCAGCTGTCAAGGAATAGTTTTTTTTTTACACCAACTGTGATCAAAACATGTTCCGTTGTGATTACATGCTAGCAGAACGCCTCTCAATTTTATAATGGATTTTCAATAGTTTGAACAAAAGTCCAGATTTGGAGGCACTGGAAGCACTCGTAGCGAGTGCCTGTTTCTGACACATACCTCTTTCTTAGTCAAATCAGCCAGTGAGAAATGGGAAATTCAATGCAGAACGGGGTATTGTACACGGCGGGAAATGTGCCGTGACTAACAAAGGATAATTTGTTTAATCTGATTTTGTTTTCTAAGTTAAGTGGCTTTTCATTTCTTCTTTTAGATTCAGGAATGAGCATTGTATCTGAGTGCGTCTCTCCTATGTGTCCTGGCTTGAAACTGTACAGATGCAACAGCTTCTCTGTGGAGACCCAAACCAAAGGTCGGTTTGCCTAACGTTGGGCTGTGGGCCAGGTCTTGTCTATGTTTTTCTCTCTCTCCCGATATCACTCTTGTACTGGTGCCAGAAATTAGGATATTCATCTTCTCTAGGTAAACATCAGTTTATAAAAGGGGAATATAATTGCACAGAAGAAGCTATGATATGCCTTGGGATTAGTGAATGCCTCCTAATTGAGCTTTAGTGAAAGCGGCAGTTCTGGCATTATTTTTATTCACCTTGTGGAAAATTATTGGAGCATATTTCATATAATTAGGCTCAAGAATGAATTTGGCATCACTTCCAGCAAATGCCCCTGAACACTAATCTGGTTTATTTGGCACCACTGCTGAAGCTTTTCTTGTGGGGAATACAATGACAACAATTAACCTGGCAATACAGAACAGAAATGGGAAGTGGGAAATTGTCTTGTCTTTTATCCACATACAGCATGAAATGTGACCTCATTCAGCAACAGAGCAGCAGTGTCTTGAATTTATTTATTTATTTGTTTTCTTTCCCAATCTTGAGATGCCCTGAGGAACCTTCTCATTTTTTCCCCATTTAGCTCTAAAATCCACATTTTTCCTGCTGTCCAAGAGGGCACAAGCAAACCAATGCATTGACCCTATTAAAAGTGTTTGTAGCTCAATGCATTTGATTTAACTGGGTGTTGCTGAATGACCAAAAACTTCCTTCCCTTTCTAGAACCAGATCAGTATTGACTTTCAACAACTGCCAGCTCAGAGTGTGACACCAATGGCAAGTTTTGGGCAAGGCCTTAGGGTTACTGCACCAGGAGGTGCGTTTCTTTTTATTTAAATAATTGCCTGTGATCCATACAAACTCCAGTCTCTAGTGGGTTCTGTCTGTTACTTTTTATTGCAATGTTCTGGACAACTCATCAAAATCCTTTCCCCCCTCCTACCCTCTTTATCCACTCATTAGAAATACAGCACTGGCAATAGGTTTTAAGAGCTCTAGGTCAGGTGCAGTGACAATTCATCCACCTGTAGATTTTTTTTATTTCCCCTTTGATATAGACATGAAGCTAGACATGGTACAGTGAGGCTTGGGAAAACTAGCTTGTTTGCATGAAGGATGTTTGGAAGAGGAGACTTCCACTAGAAGCAGGACAAAGAGATTAGGTATTAACCTGAGATCTTAAATACTGCAAAGCTTGAGAGTCTTACAGAGATTTACAGAGATGCAGGGGGAACTTGACAGGAAAGAAGAAGAGCAGAGAGATTGGGCTGAACTGCTGAACCAGCTGAGAGAGGGATGCAGAAAAAACTCTTGGAGAGGAGTGAGAGACAAGGATCCCGTGTGCTCAGGAAACCTTAGACTTAAAGCCAAACAACACAATCAAGTGGTGAGGAAATTTAAGCAGAGAAATAGAGCTGTTTATTGGTGTTGCGTGGACTTGTTTGTTGGGGTTTTTTTCCCCCTAAAGCAATATGTTTCTTTTTGCTAGATGTAGGACCTAAGAATGCAAGAAATACCTTGCCCAGGCTTACATTCTGTCTCTCACCGCAGCAGGAGGAAATACCATCCAGGCAGAGGCAAGCGTGCCAGTTTAATTTAGAAATAGTCACAAAATCTGCCTCTGTTTCTGACATCCCAGGTGGTCGGAGAGGTGAGCCTGGAAGCCCAGAGCGCTCACAGCGCTGGACCTCATGGAAGGAACAAGCTTAGGCGGCTGAGCAGCCCGCGGAGGGCAGCTGTGGGCCTGGGATATACGATTTCTACACAAAGCCTCATTTCTTCTAGGGCAAAGACAGAGAGAGCCTGTGGCTGAGGAGCACTGGAGCAGCTGATAAAAAGGCAAGCACTGTGGTGTGCTCAGATCCATGGCACCTGAAGAGCCTCCTGTAGACTCGACATAGCGGGGACCAGGATTAAACCCCCAGTGAGAGCTCTGCTAGCGTGTGTGATGAGTGGCCAGAGACAGCAGGGTTGTATTTCACTCACATTATTAAAAATCTTTCCAGACACAACAGATTTGGGGAATGCTGTCAGGTCTAGCCCCATCCCTTCTGAAACGCTGGGAAAACAGAAGAGACTCACAGCCTGTCCTGATCATTAACACCCCCCTCCCTGTAGCCCCCAAACAGCCTCGAGCAAGTGCTGAAGCTGAGAGCTCCTCGAAGAAAGTGTCCTCCCATTATCTTGAGCTCCAATCTGTGCTCTATCCTTTTCTTCCACAGCAGAAAAGGGATGCAGCAAGTAAATCCCCTGCAAGCTGTTCACATTGCAACCAACAGCTGATCTTGTAAGACTGCTGCCTATGGTAAAATACCTTGTTCTGTAAGAGAGTAGGTGCCTACAGCTCCTGGATTGGCTGTAAGATGAAGCCCAAAGACGAGCATGTTGCAGCAGTTTAGTTATGAAGCAACACATAACCGACTTTGCAATAGCAGTCCCTGCCATGGGGAAAGTAATGCGCTGTCACAACTTCCTGGTCAGATAAAAGACCAGAAACTTCCTAGAAATCGCTGATTTGTGGTTGTGCAACAGGAGCCCACCTCGAGCCTCCATGTGACAAAACAACAAATGACAAGCACACGTCTCCCACGAGGAAGGGAAAGGACAATTTTTCCAAAGCAAACAAGCTGCTTTTGCCAGGTGTAATTTCTGCCAAGCCGTTTCATCACGGCCTTGGTCCCCCACTTCAACCTCTGAGCTTTTCAACGGTACCAGCCTCGTCAGGTGAGACAGGGTAAAGGGAATGGTTACTGTCAACACAGCTGCAGTACCACAGCCTATTTTTTCCTATTCTGTCCCCCAAAATACCTCCTTTACAAAGCAGAGAGGAATGAAGGGCAGGACAAATGACCCTACACCCAGGAGGATCTGACCCGTGCTCTGGAAATGCCTGGTGTGGAAGAGTGGCGAACCTCTGATATCAGACCTCCTTGCTTCTGACACCAGCAGGGATCTGAGCAGAGTCCTGCAGCTGGTCCCTGTCCCGTGTCATGCTGTCCACCCCTCCTCAAATATGTTCATGCTGCTGCTGCCCATCACCCGTCCCTCCATAGCAGCTGCACATGGAAAGTGATAGAAGCCACAGTGCTGCTCCAGACCCCAACCCATGCAGGAGATACTCTGGCTCATTTTTTCAGTGGTTTTTGTTAAATGAAACATTTTTTTTTTATGCACACATGCTGTTGTACCCTATTTTTAAACTCAGAGGTTCTGGAGATCATCCTTGGCTCAAAAATCTTGGATGCTCACCTTCTGGCACTTAAGTTTAAAAAAATCTGGCCTGAATCCTTCATGTCCTCTCCTGAGTCAGACGTTGCACAGCCCTCCAAACACTAACAGTTAATACGCTGCATATGCTACAATACTGAGCTTTGTGAGCAGAACGTTCAGCATCACCCTTAACCATTAATATCCTTCTCTCTTTTTCTAAAAAAATCTGTGTGATAACAATTAGAACAGCTTAAATTCGGACCTTTCATTGGTTTCAGTCACAAATATTTTCATCTCTCACTACATTTGAAGTAGAAAGCCAGCAATGTTCCCTGTCAGCACTAAACGAAGTGAAAGATAATAAATCACTGACTTGTAAACTGCACCAAAGAATCAATAAAATGTAAATGGCTACAAAATAGAAGGTAGAAATACATTAAATATGAATGATAAGAAAGAGGAATAAGACTGGAAAATGATAAGGCTGTGTATTTCATTACAAGAGACAGAGGTGATGGAGAACGGGTCTGGGTTGGTAAAGGGAGAGAAGGTCTTCACAAACAAAATGGTATCTGACCGTTGATCCCTGTCCTCTCTGATGAAGATAGAATATACCATATGAGTGTCAACAACTTTTAGAAACTTTACACATCGCTGATTACAAATGAAAATGTAATGCAGTCTACACGTGTTCTGGCTCTTATCTCTCCTCCAGGGAGAAGCATTAAAGCCTCAGTCTGCCATGGAAAATGTAGTATTCAGACATCTGTGACCAGTATGTGTAGAGAAGAGAAGATAAGGTGCATATCAAGCCTACATCTGTGACAGGGGTCTCAGTGTCTCTAGAGACAGATGAATGAACGCATTTTCTAATTGAACCTTTGCTTTCCCTACAACTCTTTGCTCTCTACAGAATATTTTCTGGTTTGAAGAAAAGGCTTGCCAAAACAGTTTTAGCCAATATCCCCATCATGCAATGCTGTCTTCAACCTTTCTTTTCAAGAAACAAATAGCCTATTCTTGAGCAAAGAAACTGTGGATACATTAAAGACTCCCTGGAGAAAGTTCAGCCTGCTGGCCTACCGCAGAAGGTAAGAGGCAAGCTCTTCATGGTTGCAGAATGATGTTAGAAATACAGGCCTTGAGACAGATTTGGATCTTTGAAGAATAACTAGTCCTGAGCAACAGCAGATAAATAAATCAGAGCAGAGCCACAGGTAGCTGCTCAGATGGACAGTGGCCCGGCGGTCAACATAATGAGAGGGCAAATCACAGTACTGGTCAGTGGCCTGTACTGGAAGCGTAGGTGAGATGAATAAAGTAGAGTTTCAACTTCAAACTTCCAAGCAAGGCTCTTGAGTTTCATAGCTAGAAGTACAATCAGCCTTGTATGGTCAGCAATTCATTTTACTGCTTTAGAAACTTAAGAATAAAAAATGCAAATGCACTTTTGATGTGTTGATTACTTAGGGATGTACAAAACCATGAACAGTGGCAGTAATGAAATGTCTCCAGGGTGCCTTGGAACATCACAGGAGAACCCAGGCAAGGTTCCCTAGGAAACCAGAGATGCGCTCCAAAGCATGTGTGAGCTTGGCCTGCTGACAGCCATTCAGTTGTGCTCCGAACATCGCTGCTAGAAGGTATGCAATTCAACTCCAGAATATAGTTGGTTGGACTAATTGTGGAAAGCTTAAAGAAGGTTGGGATAGATTTGTTCCTGGTTGCATAAATGTTCAGACCTCTAAAAGAAAGAAAAGACTGATTGCTAGTTATCCAAAGCAAGGGGGAGAGAGGGGTGAATAACACCTTCAATTAATCTAAATATTGATCGTAGTCCCAGATTCTCCTGGCCTAAATTCTTGTGCCTACTGTTTTCCATTGGCTGGCACCCCAAAGACTTTTGAGTCATTATTCCAGAGATGTGAGCACGGGCTTGAGCACAGAGCCACTTGTGTCCACTGGTGGTCAACACTAAGCGGGCAGATTTAGGTGGAATTTAGTCCTGACAAAACTGGGCCTTAGGACTAGACTGTACCTCCAAGGTGTTTCCAAAGGAAGATGCCTACAGACTCAATGCTTGTCCTCACCTCCTCTGACTTTTAGGCAAGAAAACCGATTTAGTGTCTCTTGGGAAATAAAATATACCACCTCTCCTGAAACATGCTATTTTTTCTGTATCCCAGCACCTCCAACCCTGTCCTCATTGGGTTTGCCCAGGAGAGTGCTAAGACTTATGTGTGACCCACAAAGGGAATGTGAAGAGAAGAAAACAATTACTTTCGTCCTCCTTGGCAGCATGATTCCTAACCCTTTTCAGATCCTTTGTCTCCTACCACAAGAGCTGAAGACCCTTTGAGGTAGGGCAGAACAGTGGAATTTTCCACGCAGTTAAGGGAGACAGAACACAATCAAACTTCTTTCCAGTTGCATTTCTCCAGCTCCTTTAGCATAAGCCCCTAGATCCACCAAAGACTGAAAAGCATTAATAGAGATTTCAAAACGCAACCTATGACTCTGCAGTGAGTCCTTCCCAATGATCTGTGGATCAAATGTCCTCCAGATTAAATATTTGAGTATTGGGATGTCTGGAGTGAAAAGGCTCTGCTACATAGGAACTTTCTTACATGGATTGGAAGAAGTACTGCTGTTCCTGAACTCCCATGCCTCGGTATGAGATAAGACAAGACAGGTGTGGCTGTAACTCCAGCTCAAGTAATAAATACATTTAGCAGTTGGATTAGCATAATTGCTTGCCTAGTCAGCTAGCATGCAAAGTGCACAAACAAGTACCATAACAGTTTTATTACATGTACATGCTTGTGTTTCCTTGAGACGTGATAAAACAAACAGATCAGTAAGTTTAAAACAGGCAATAAAAAGAAAAAACCCTAAAAAAATGCAATGAGTAAATTAAAACAAACATTAAGAACATTGTGTCTTCAAGAAATCTTCTCCAAGCTGTGCCCCAGTTATGTTTTATTGAAAGAAAAGATACTGTGACCGATGTATTACCCGCCACAAAGGCTTACATTTGGGTAGCTTTTGTTTCACTCCATTATGAAATATACTTCACTATGGTAATTTATACTCCTCTGTGTAAAACCATCAGGTGTGATTCCATCTGGGAACATTTAAAATGGGTGATTGGTTGGGAAACGTCTCCACCCCTTCTTTCTTCAAACAACAGATAAGGAATGTGCCTTTTATTTCTCAAGTAGAGTATTTATTCGTGCTGATAGGATCGCCTGGTGCCTTTTGAAGAGCTGGAATATTAGTGAATTGTAACTGTTTTATATACATCTCTAACACCCCGCTCTAATTTCAGAAGTATTCCATGAGCTAGCTAGCAAGTCTGTTAGTCGAAACAAACACGGTAGAACATCTCTGATGTTGTACTGAGATGCGCTCAGCTGTTCAATGAAGTAAAATCATCTGCTGGGGTTCGTTCATTCTACGAGTGGCTCGTTGTGTATGTTACGGTGAGCAGCGGCGGCAGTTGAGCGAGATGTGACTGAAGCAGTCTGTCAAACCCTCCATTTGATTTATAATAATGGGGTTGCATTGACATGAGAGAAAAATACAGCAAAGCATATGTTCGCCGTGAGTAATATAGGCTCATTTATACATTATAGGAGTATTAAATAAACAGTCTCAATCACTTTCTAAAATAGTCCTACAGTGAATGTGGTTACAGTGCCATGGGACAAATACTGCTTTGCAGGCAGAGATGAAACAGAGAGAAAAAAACTCAATCAACTCTTTTGGCTGGGTTTTTTCTTCCTTTGATTTTCCAGTCCTCATGCTGGTGTAGTGAGAGGAATTGAACTAGCATCCATACATTTTCCTGTTGTCGGTCTAAAGAAAGACTAATCCTGGATTTTCTCTGGAACGAAGAACAAACACAACAGTGGCTTCATGACACAACTTGCTCAGTTTCAGTCCTGAAAGAACTGGTCCCTTTGATTCTCATCCAGGCTGTTTGCAGGAATGGGCTCGGTGGGACTTCAAGAAAACGTCGACATAGTTTCAGAGATGTCAGTGACAAATGCATCCCAGCTCTAAAATAGGTGCCGCAGGAACACAGAGAAATCAGTGCATTTATCTCGAATACTGGCAACCCTTCTGCAGCAATGTTCTAATTAGGAGCCACAACATCCTATTTCTTTTTTTTAATATCTTAGTTATAAATAGACAACAAATGTTATTTACCAGCGGGTAAAGCAAGAGAATGTCATTGTTTAAACATGGAAATGGAATTTAAAGTTCTGCATTCAATTATGTTTGGGGTTGCTTTTCATTTGGAGTTAAACCTGGAGATTTAAAAAAAAAAACAAACCAAAAAAACCAAAAAAAGGTGGCTGGAATATCATTTCTCTTCATGAAGTGGGAAGAACGTTAGAGGACATAACCAAGCTGCCTCTAACAGCATGCAGATTGTCTGAAATGCAGTAAACCTCTTAGTTGTTCAAAAAAGCGTGCAATGTGTGAGCACTGTTATTTGCCTTGAGTTTCCAACATTATGTGACAGGCCTTATGAACCAGAAGTTTCTGGAGTTTCATTTCCATTTCTTCTCTTTCCTTTTTCTAGGGTATGTTTTCTGTGAAAATGGTTCTTTCCTTTCTTTATCTCTCCCAGAGACCTCAATTCCTGGCGCACCTACTTGGTGTCAGAAGCAAAGTCACTGGAAGAAAAACACATTTGGGTTTTTTTTTCTTTACAGTCCAAATGGAGAAATTCTCTACATCCACTGGTAACCTTGTAAATCAGAAATCTGATAAATTAAACACACAGCATTCTTCTCAGGCCACCTAAAGAAAAGGAAGACTGAGTGAAAGGAAAAAAAAACCCCAACCTAACAACCCAGCAAAATAGAAGGACGGTCTCCTGGGCTTTAAGGCACAGGCCAGATTGACAATGAGATGTAGGTGGGTCCCGTTTCCGCAGGGAAACATGGGCCAGGGCTGGAGCTGTGAATTCTTGGGAATGTGCAGCTTAAAATCTGCTAACCTTGGAAAGCTGCTCTGCCCTTCGCTCTTCATTCCTGGGGGTGAATTTAACTATGCAGCTTTAACTACTGGCTTTTACTGCGCTGGCAGAGGTCATTCTTCCTGCCTTTGGTGCAGTGCTACAAGCAGATGTGTAGGTATTTAGTACAGCATTCATCAGGATACCAAAAAAACCCACTCCAGAAATAAAAAAAAGAAAACCAAAACCGACCCCCCCACCACTCCCCCCGCCCCAAATCCTTTGCTGACATGAATTTTTGAAATGTTCCATTTCAAAACTAAAATGTTGCACTTGTAAAAATGGAAACACTGTCCTTTAAGGTGAACATCAGTTATCCCGGGGAAACACATTTTGCTGGGTAAAACATGATTACTGCTGTTCCATGATTACAATTGCCCTCAGAGGTGTAATTCTCAAGCTTTCCTTCCAAGAAGTTGCTTATTTTTAAATCTGTGGCGTTACATCGTAGTAGAGACACAGTTTCACAGGTCTTCAGCTGCAGGTCCCCACGTTGCATATTGGCATTTTCTACAGTGCGCGGGATGCAATCAACTTTTCCTGTAAGTGCATGGAAGGAACTCTTGCTGTTAAACCAGGGATATGTATCCCTAAGGATCCTTCATTAGGTAACATATGTCTGAACACGCCTAAAAAAAAAAAGTAACAACAATAATACCATAAAAAGCTTTTATACTCTTGCTTTTTAGGGCACGATGGTCTTATTTCCTCCATTAAAGTGCCACGGTGGAATATAGGTCATATCCTAGCCATTAGCACTTACGCTTCAGTAACAAACATCAGGGGTTGAGTAACTTGTCACATGACCAGAATTGTAATTTTCATTTTAACACAAATTAATTGTGCACTTTTTTCCTGGAGCAGCAAACACATGGCTGATTTTCTACGCTTCCTGCCACCTAGTGTATTCAAACCCCACATTTCACGGAGAAATTGGAAGAATCCTTTCTGTCATTTATTTTCTCACATGGTCTCTCACCATGGATTTGTTCTTCAGGATGATTTTTTTTGGTAAATTCTACTTTTCCATTTTCCTCTCAGGTCAGTGCTGCATCCTTTATTTTTCTGGCAAGGTTGACGGAGGATTTTGAGAATCTGGTTCATACAAACTCTTCCCCAGCTGGCGTGACACCTGCATGAGGAAACCTGGCACTCTGTCCCACACAAAAGCCTCCCAACCTTTCCCAGAACAGAGGAAGACAGAGAGTACTTCTGGGTTGAACTCATTACTACTATAAAGTAACATGTTAGCACCAAGAAAATTGTTTTTTTCTGGGACTGACTCACTTTTTCCTACCCCAGGTCTACTAGAAGAGTTACTGGGAATCCTTAAATAACTTGGGCCAAGCCCAAAACCATAAGTGAAAAGGAATGCAAATCACCAGCCTTAGAACCACTCCTAACTTTACTATGTTTAATCAGTTATCACCTCAAACACTGATGGCATGTCCACAAACCTTGTGCCTCTACCTTCCCCTCCAGATTCAGATATTTTTATCCTTTTGAACTGAGGCATTAGGAGGCCACATCATACCCGACTTCATTCATCATTTCAATGTCTGATTATCTTTTAATGTCCTGTTCTTTTCCAAGTGAAGTGGGATGTAGGACAAAGGCATCACAGGAAAGGTGAAGTTTCTGCACTGCTTTTATGCTAAGCAGGACTCAGAGGGACTGTCTGATGGGTTCAGTGCGGTATTTTTGTCCCCCTTGCCTGGGGTGAGCCAGGTAGTGCCACATCCTGGGTTTCCTGTCAGTACAAGGGTCCCCTGTCCCCTGCATTGCTGCCTCTGCTATTTATGTCACCAGCTGGATTGGTTGCTTCCACTAAACAGCAAGTGAGGAGTTTGGGGACGTGATACTTGCTTCCTTCGCAGTGGGCAAACTATCTGTCCTTAGCACCCCCGGGAACGTTGCTCTCCACCCATAGCAGGAAGCACACACCTTCTTCCTCCACAGCACCAAAACTCCCTTTGTGTCTCTCCTCCCCTGGTAAAGGCTGTGGGTGGGTGTTTGTGCCCCCCTTCCTTCCTGGAGGGAGGAGATACCCTCTGGAAAGACCTGCAGCATGGTGGTGCAATGATGCTGTGGTGGAAAAGCATAGTATTCCAGATGTGGTCTGAGTGCTGAGTAGTAATTTCTCCTCCTGACACAGCCCAGGGTACTGTTTAACCTTCATGGCACTGGCTCACTCAGCTGTCCCCCAGAACTTCAAGCCCTTCTCTGCAGAGCTGCTCCTCACCCCAAGTGCACTGCAGGGTGTTAGTCTGTCCCAGATATGATTTGTCCTGATTGAATTTCATGAGCTTCTTGTCATCCCATTCCTCCAGCCTGAGTTCCTCTGAATGGCAGATCAACCCTTGTCATCTGCAAATTTGAAAAGAGGGCACTCTGTCCTCTCCTCTAGGCAGTGATAAAGATGTTAAACAGGCCAGGTTCCAGGATAGATCCCTACAGTACTCCACTTCTTACTGGCCTCCAGATAGAGCACAGCCCATTAACCATTGTCCTCTGAGCTCTATCATCCAAATAGTGGTTGTCCATCCATTCAGACCTTAAGGTCCTGACTTCAAAACAGAATTGTGGTAGATGGTTTCAAAAGCCTTGCAAAAGTCGAGGTAAGTGATTTCTACTGCTCTTCCTTCATCTATAAAACCAGTTTTTTTTAATTACAGAAGGCAATCAGGTTGTTGAGAAAAGATTCATGCAGGGTAAATGCATGCTGGTTCTTCTTGATCACCTTCTCCTTCCTGTGCCCAGAAATGTGTTCCAAGAGGGCACAGATTCCCACACGGACTGCAGGGAGGCTGGTCAGCTGAGAGTTTCCCTTTGGGCTTTTTTTTTGTTTGTTTTTTTCCCCCCTAAGACAGGCACAGCATTTGCCTGTCTCCAGCCATTGGGGACCGCTCTCAGCCTCCGTGACCTTTTAAAGATAAAAGTGTGTCCTTGCAGTGACAGCAGCCAGCTCCCTCAGCACTTTGAGTGCAGCTCAGTTGATCTCATGCATATTTATGGTTTGAGTTCTCCCATGTAATCCCTGACTTGATCCTCAACCCTTGGTGGTAGTTCTCCTCCTTGAATCTTATGCACAGAGAGCTGGGAGACCCTGATGGTAGGTCTGAGGCAAAGATGGGTCTGGGTACCGCGGTCTTATCTGTTCCTGTTGTTATTAGATCATTTGCCCCTTTTGGGATTTCTGGATTTTCTTGCGTGGACCTTGCCCCCACTGGGATCTCTTTCCTTTTGCCTTCTTCTGGCTGTGCATGTGCAGCATGGCATTAAGAGAAGAGATCTTTTCAGATAGAAAGGGGTTTCTGGATTTCTTGGGCATCATTTAGGGAGGCTTGCTCAACACCTCTTCCCCTTTTTCTTCTGATCCATCACTTTTTCCCATGGGGGTGGTCAGTCCACATTTCCCTTTCTCAGTCTTTTACTCTTGGATTTGTGGCAGAAGGTCTTCTCGTTACCCTTGAGATCCCTTGCAAATCTTAACTCTAGTTGAGGTTTGACCTCAGAAGAGAGACCATATGTGACGCAGTTTCTGCATCAGCCCAGAAACCTGAGTTAGCTATTCTGGTGGTGGAAACGTACTGAACGTTCAAATGCAAGCACTGAGACTACTGAGAAATGTAACAGCTGAATGTTCAGCGCAAGCTTCAGCATAAATTGTACTCTTCTATATCTGTCCAAAGGCAGCTGCTTTGCTCTGCTTTGTCGGGGAAACTGTTAATAATTTAATAATGAAAGGGACCTAATGAGGCCTATGGATTTGAGCCTCATGCTCAGATTATCCAGTGTCTAATGAAGTGTGAATTTTGACTGAAGCTTTTTCCACCCTGAGGGGAAAAAGCCACTCTCATCCATGTGGTTTCTCCTGTGACTAATAAAGGGTGAGCTCACACTGCAGCTTTTGCTGTACAGGGAGTACAGGTAAGGTTACTCTCCAGTACCTAGCCCTAGTTTCATGACACTTAGGGAAACGTGTAATTCTGGAGATATCTACCCCTTTAATTCAGATTTGACCAGTGGGTTTGGGAGTTACTAGGGAGAACGGCAGGCTGACAAAGGCTGGTCCAAAGTCATTTATTTAAGCCTCATGCACTTGGAACCATCTCAATGTTTTTACTACTTTGCACTTCAAACACAAATCACTGGAAAGGTGCAAAATAATTTACATTAAGTATTAGCCTAATTTTTGAAAACAGGTGAACCATAATGACTCATCTTTTGAAAAACATATTCCTTCACAAATACTGTAGCCTAGCATTCAATGTGTTTATATACACCACTCTTTTCACAGATGGCCTACACGTTTACGATATTATATAAAATTAAGGTTGTTTTTAATGTAAACCAGCAAGGCTTCTGTAAAAACAAATACAAGCTACCATTTTCCTTCTGTAGTAGACCGAGCTTGGATTTAGCAAAGAGGAATGTCGTCCGGTCTGATTTGGATTTGGATGCATATATGCCATGAGCAACTTCTCAAATTGGGATGCACGAGGGCTGTTGTTGTCACCTTTCCTCAACAAAAACATTCAGGCCAATGACTGACAGATGAGGTGTGTTTTGCTGTGGCATAGCTCATGTGTATTAACTATCTTGTTTGAAAACTGATGTGGAGACAAGGCACACTTGTATTGCGAGGTAAACCAGGTGAGGCCAACCAAAAGCAGCAGCAGGGTAGTGCTGACCTCCCCATGCAACCCAGCAGCAGCTCGTCTGATTTTACTGGCGTGTAGCTACCACGTTAATTAAATTTTCACTGCAAAAAACCTCACAAAACCAAAACAAGGGCCTGTGCCAATGAAGACAAAGCCCAGTGTGAGTGACTGTATGTATGGCAAGAGATTTACGTAAGCCTGTTGGGGGAATGATATCGATCTCACCCCAGCAGCATGCGATGTGGTGTAAGCAGTAACAAGACTGCCTGTAAAAAGGCCAACCAGCCTATACTGAGTTCCAGCCCAGTGTGACTGGCAGACTTCTCCCAGTCCTTGTTGTCTCCCCTCAAGTGCTGCACATATCCTTGACCCCCTTCTTTTTAGTCTCACACATACTCATCTACAAAGCTTCACCGCACTGAGTAAAAGAAACACTGTATTACAAAAGCGACCTGACGTATAGTATCTCACAACAGCGACACTGCAGGTAGGAATATTGTTATTTTCTTACTCCACACACACCCCCAAATATATCCTTTTCCACTCACTTGTTCTCCTGCATAAGCAAACACACAGGCAAACAGGCTGAATGGCTGAGTGCATCTGAGAGCAATGCCCAGCGTGGCGGTGCAGCAGATAGCGTGAGATCGAGCAAGTATTAAAAAGCTCCTTCAGGCCAAAATATTTTGCAAAGGGAGACTTGGTAACACTGAGATGAAGCACCGTTAACGCCTTGACGTATGTATATAGTCTTTGTAAGGATGCACCTTCTCCTACAGGGAAAAGGAAATTGAAAAAGGGAAAAACCAAGTGGAAATCGTAGCTATTATTAATTAATAAGTGAGAGGTGAGATCTAGGCTTGAGTTGTACAGAACCACAAACGTTAGGTGCCACCTGACCGTGGTGGGCTCAGAAATCCACGTGGTGCACACTGCACACCGGTGCAAACTCGGACTTGAGAAACCAGTGATGAGCAGGCAGCCAGGGATGATGGGCTGGTTATTGCAATCTCTTCCATCAGATCCATCTGGTGAGTTCAGCAATCAGTTGTGTGTTCCTTGGTGTCAAATTGGTATGAAAAGTGGAGAATTGGGCCTTCTGGGTGGTCTAAATGATGACAACGTGAACAAATTCTCATTCTTATTAGGAAGCAGTGATCAGAACCAACATATCCTGAAATCCTGATGTGTTTTTTTTCTGTTTCTCTTTTGAAACCTTAAAGTATGACATAATGAGGTCCTTTTTATCACATATGATCACACAATTTCAGTTTAGTAATCACCTGAATGGTATTTTCTAGTTGAGTTTATTCACAAATCATTGTTTTCAACCTAAGAAGTTCCATGTTAATTCAATAGCTCCTGCTGTACAGTGTAATATAGGCTATTAATGAATGATTGGCATCTAAATTTTGTCAAAGCCTGGGAAAAAACAAAAACCATATACAAAACATTTTCTTAAAAATGGGCTTCAGTACACTGAGCTTTTGTATTTTCTTTCCATACATCTTGATTGGCCATTTCTATTTGGAAAAAGGGACATTTTGTAAAGTGCCACTTTTAAGTCATTTCTTTCAAAGATTTTCTTTCCTTAGTCTTCGGAGCAAAGCCTTGCATTACTTCTGATGCTCTAAAGAACCGCTTTGCACACACCCCTTAGTACATAGGAGACCAAATGCTTCTGCAGCAAGGTTTTTTATGGTTTTTTTTTTACTCCCCTTCCTTTCATGCAAAGCCATTTCTCTCCAAAACACCTGCCTGGCTCATTCCCTGGCCTATTTTTTCCTACTAGTCTCAATGACATCCTTTCCTTACACTGCCGCTACTCACACCTGACTTCCACTACCCATCTTTATCCTCTCCATCCTTCCCACCACAGGGGAACCTTGCACATGCACCATCGCTACCTAGGTGAGCTGCCTGGGACTCAAGGGCCACCACCATCTCTATACTCTCTTTAACGCACTATTATCCAGCCCCGTCTGGACGCCGACCTGTGCAGTATGAGCTGGGGAGCTGCTTTGGCAGGGGGGTTGGACCCTTTGATCTCTCGAGGTCCCTTCCAACCCCTACAACTCTGTGATTCTGTGATTATTTCTACACCTTTCACTTGCAATTGGATCAGCCAGGAAACTCAGGTATGAGCACTTCACCACGTCCAGCACCCCCTCCCAAGGGAGAGGGGCATTGAACGGGTGCCAGAGCAGCCACCAGCCCAGGCGGTGGGCCTGCGGGCTTCACCTTCTCCTCAGGACTTCAACGGTTCGCCCTCCCCTCTTATTTTTGCCATGTCCAAGGCGAACTTCTGAGGATCTTCACCAAGCCGGCGCCCGGAGCGAGCGGGAACGGGAGCAAGCCCTTCCCCCCAGTGCCGCCGACCGACCCACCCGTCCCCTGGGGTGCCCTCTCCTGCCCTCCCCTCGGGCGGCCTCTCCCCTCCCCTCCCCTCCCCTCCCCTCCCGTCCCCTCCCCACCCGCTGCCCCGCCCCTCTGCCGTCGAACGCGCCCTCCGTCCCTCATTGGCCGGCCGTGACGGCAATCGCGCGGCCTCCCCGTCGCGCAGGCGCAGTGGCTCCCGACTCGCGGGCTCGCACGGGTGCCCGTTGCTCCGCCTCGTACCCGCCCCTCTCCCCCCTTTCCCCCCCCCCCTCTCCCCAACGGCTTTCCGTGAGCCGCCGCGGCCGTTGTTGTCAGTTGCGTCTTGGAGTCGCCGCAGCGGCAGGGCCCGGTGGTGCGCCAGGCAGCCAGCCGGTCGCGGGGCAGGAGTCACCGCAGCCGCCGCCCCTCCTGAGCCACTCAGGGCCCAGCCGAGGTTCCCCGCTGCGGTTCTCGACCCTTTGGCTCCGTTCGCGCCGCGCCCCCCCCCCGTCCCCGCTGCCGCTCCCGAGGGCAGGCGCGGCGGGTGCTGCCCATGCAGGGGCGGCGCGGGGTGCGGCGGCCCGAGGAGACGCCGCTGCTGCAGGCAGTAAGTTGCCGGCAGGGTTGGGTCGGGTTCGGCTTGGGCTGGGCCGGTGAGGACGGGGCCGGCCCGGTGGGGTGTGGTGGGTTCTCGTCCTCCCCTCCCTTTGCCTTTCCGTTTCTCCCGGACCCGGCCTCGCCCGCCGCGCTCCTCCCGGCCGGCCCAATGGCGGCCTCGGCCCAGGAGGAGGAGATGAGGGGGGAACGCTTCCCGGCCGCCGAAGGTCGGTGTGTCGGTGCCGCCCGGGGCTTGAGGAGAGGGGTTTGGGGGAGGGGAGAAACGGGTGTTAACTGCGGGGACGGCGGGCTGCCGGCGAGAGCCTCCCCCGGCGTGCCCCCAGCGCCAGCCCTCTCCCCCCCTCGGAGGCGGTGTCCGTGCGACGCGCCCCCGCGGCAGCAGCGCGTGTGCCCGGCTCCCCGCCGCGCCGCTGCCATCTGACCCCGCGCGTGTCTGTCCCCGCGCCCGCCCGCCCCGGGGCAGCGCGCGCGCACCGCCGGGGCACCGCGGGAGAAGTGGCGGGGACTTTGTTGCCTCTCCCGACACCCCGCTGCCCTCGCCACCTCCGTCGCCTATTTTCTGTCGCCCGGGAAAAAAAGATAACGCGAGCGAGGCGAAAACCCTCCGGTTAGAGAGTCGGTCCGGTCACGGGTGCGCTTGGTGCGGGGGGGGGGGGGGGGGGGATGACGGTGCATCTTACCCCTCGGAACCAGGTGCACAGCCAACAGGTTTGCTGAGGACGCGAGCTGGCGTCCTTTCTGCTTCGCAAAGCCCCTGACAGAGGCTGAAAGCAGGAGTATCCCTCGTTCTCTGTGGATATGTGTGTTGCTTCTGTCCGTGCACTTCTTGCCTTGAATCTGCTGCCTTCAGACCACTCTAGAAATCGGTCGGTTAAGTAGGTGAGCCCTGGAGAGGGATCTCTGCTCTTTGCTGGGTGGGTTTCGGCACCCAGGTGGTACTCCACTAGTAAAATCTATAGAAGGTTACTTTTAGAGATGTTTGTGGCTGAGGTACAGCCTTGGTAATAGCTGAAGGACAGGCGTGTGGTCGGTTTCGGTGTGGTTTTGGGGGAGTTTTTTTGGTAGGTAGACTGTTGGAGAGCATCCACTAGGGAAAAAGCCTATGTTGGTCAGGGGACGGTTGGTGACAAATGTGACCTATTTTCAGATTGGGTATTTTTGTTGGTAAGGGATACTAGAACACCTGTGAAGGAGAAAGCTGTGCATGTGATACGGGCATATAACAAGCTTTGGGGTTTTGCTTATGTATAGGTAGCTTCTTACTGATCACCTTGCTTTCAAGATCTTGTTAAGAGTAGGTATGTAACGAGGTGGTTTCTTCAGTAGTACCATTGCAGTTCCTGGAGCAGCTGAAGCGTACTGTATGATTTACAGCCATCTAGCATGAATGAATTGCAAGCAAATCTGCTTACGCCTGCCCTCTGTAGTGCAGTCACTACTTAGTCATATAGGCTGCTTTTTGGAGTTGTTTATTAAGGATATATTTAGATCTTCAGGCACTGGGGAAGGACCGGTTTAATGAATCTCAGCAAAATGAAATCTATATAGAAGTGTTTGCAAGGAAATGTTTATTATATTAAAGGAAGTGGTTCTTGCAAGGTATGCACTGTGAACTGGGGCAGTGGATGGTGGGGTGGTGTTTTTTTTGATAGCTGTATCACAGAAAGTGGGAATTTGGCTGCTGGTTGTTTTTGTGCTATTACCAATTCCTAGAAAGAAGGAAACTGAAGCAAACTTATGAAAGCTAACAGTCATTGCTACATAGGGCAGTCAAGTTTTACCTTGTGGAACTTGCTGAAAGGTTACCTTAAATAGACTAGTATCTTCCCCTTCTGGTACGTGAAAGCATTCAGATTTGGTGACTTAAAACGCTAAGGAGGAGAAAGTCCTGTCTTGTCTCTTATTTTTCCTGAATATTCTAAATGACCAGAAAAGTGATAGAATGATGGATTTTTTAAAATTTTTTTTTTCAAGTGGTTGGGAAAAGAAGCTAACCTGAATTCTGGAGTAGTGCCTTGTAGGCAAGTTATCATCTAAGACAGCACGTTCATCTGGCTGTTAAGAGAATCTCAAGATTCACACCTAAGGCTTTCAACAAAAACAGGGAAAAGGGAGGATGGTATGGTATCTTAAGTGGGCTTGGTGAAAAACTGTCTGTTTTGGGGGTTTTGTTTGTTTTCCTTTTTACACATTTGAGAAGCAAGAAAGTGCAGATTGAGCTCTGATTACTGAAATTTCTGTACAGGTTACTGCTGCTCCTTGAATCATCTTGCTATGAGAATTGATAGCATGTGGTGTGGGTGGTTACACTTTAGATAGTCTACTTTCTGATTATTTTGAACAAATAGCATGTTAAGAGTATGCATGTTAATATGCTACTGCAGATACTCTTTTCCTTGCAGTAGCATCGTCTTCCTTGTACACTGTTCCAACCAACCTGATCTCTTTTAAGTCTCTAGCTCTGCTTTTGAGATCCTAATTGAATAATTCTTTTGGAGTCTACACCTTCAGTGTATCATTGTCCTTTTTATCCCACTAGCAACTGTAATATCAAACTAGTGCCTTTGTCTTGCTTTGTTGCCTGCCTTGCTTTCAAGGACACGCTATCCTGGTGCAGCTAGCCTTTTTCCTCAGGCTCTGTGTGTCTTGTGAAATAATGCACTACTCTTGGATTTTGTCTGCTTTCAAAATTCTGCTGAAATGCTGTAGAAGTTCTTGATGAACTTCTATGTGTTCCTACTTAACAGTGTTTTCTAATTATGTCTTGAAATAAGAAACCGATGAAACATGGCTGAGATCAGGGTCACTGCCTCTTGTACATCGGGCTGAACTGCAGTTCATGATGAATGTGGTAATATTGTATAAGCTCTAAACTTTAACGTATAAGGTTCTGTGCATTTTCCTTGTCACGCTACTTTCAAGCACTTAACAGGAATGCTACAGCTCTTGTAATAATGTAGAGTAGCTGTTGTTTTAATACACATAACAGTATTATGTAAGAGCTTAAGAGGATTTGAAAAAAACTATATTCACTTACAATTCTAGGATAACTTACCCTAGCAGAGTTCTAGTACACATAAGTTGATTAGGTCACCAATGTTAAGGACTTAATGAGGAAAAAGTGCTGCATAGCTTTTATGTTTGTGAAATACAGGGCTGAGCATGTTTGCTTGCTGAAAAGCTGAATCTCTGCATTGTACAGTGATTTGCTACGACAGTGTTGGGACATGAATATTGCACTGAATCTGACAGACTGTTTTTGCTCTTTGTATATATCATTCTGTTTTCTGCAGCAGTTGCCTATCTAGTTACTGACTAGACTTAAACCAATTTTACTTGTGAGATGATAGCCTAGACTTACATAATTTTAGTTCATATTCAAGCATGGTGAATTTTAGGTGTCTGCCAGTTCCTAACTAATTTAGGATGCTATAAGGAAAGGTGAAGAATTGAAAATAAATACTGTAGGTTGGGGTAGATCAGACAATTTGCTAAATAAATAGATTGATTGGAAACTTGGGCTCCGAGATCATTCTTAAGAAATTTCATAGAAATTATTACTGCTTGTAGTAGGTGCTAAAAATACATGCACATATTTGCATCTGGAGATTCATACTGGAGCTATTGTTTGATGCTTTCCCTTCATATGGATTAAAACTAATGTTTGTGATTCTGAATTTTACATCAGTGGTAATTTACTAAAAGGTTAAGTCATACTGAAGTGTTTATTGATTAATGGTGCAATGTTTAGAGCTTCTGTCCAGTGGTGTTTGCTGCACTGGCACAAGAAAGTGACATTGTAATGTTATTAAATAGACATTGGAAAGAGGTGAAACAATTTTGAGAATTCATGCCCATGGAGTAGTTGAGGGGATTCCTCTGGAAGAGGCCAGATTGGTGGAACAGAGATCTGACTTGTTTGTTTTCTGCAAGGTTTCTGCACTGGGTTTCCTGGAGCTAAAGATGTTGCCTCCTGTCTAGAAGATAGCGATAACATCATGAATCATAATAATATGACTTCTGTCTGATACGCAAGATATTTCTTCATCAGTTTCATGTTCCTAGTTTGCTGAGGGGAGGTGGGGGTGGAAATGTGAAGAGATTTAGAATATTTAAGCCCTTGAGAAACTATTTGGATACTGCTTAAAAGGTTAGAAAAGTATAATTTTGGGCTAGGAGGCCAACTACCATGAGTTCTCTCTGTTACTTATGAAGAGGTTGATTGAAAAGCTTATTGGCTTCTGTGATCTTCACACTTCTTTGGTACCAGATCTTGATTGGTTATGTTTATGAATATCTGTAGCTAAGATACCATGTTAGTTTCCTGTAGCTAAGGAGAATTTTTTATTTTGGTGGGAACTGAAAAACATGATTGTTTCAACTGAGACCTTTTAAATATATGTTTCATGACATCACAGGATTTGAGCAGAGTTTTAGAACTGATTTACAGATACAAAAGGAAAGTACTAGCAAATATAATAAAATTTGGAGCAGGCCCTCTCTAAAAGATGCTATTGCATACTACTTTGCAGAAGATAATTTGGAGGACATGGCCATTTGGGGAGGTCTGGTACTCTTTTCTTCCTCTGCAGTAATACTTCAAGAGCAGCTTTAGATCTAAAGTAGTGTGTTGCTGAAGCATCTCATATGTGAAATGGGTGGTACTGTCTGCATACTGGATTTGAAGAGTAAGTACAAAAGGAAAGCAGAGAGAGCATAAAATTAAATGAGTTTGGAGCTGTGGCTGGTGTGAGGACTTTAAATGGTGTAAAGCTATTGGTGAATTCTTAAGTCCATAGGGCAGATCAGGTAGGAATGGAAAGTGCCTTGTGAATTACAGTGTGGTTATGAAAATATCCTGGGCTTTTAACACATTTCACAACTAGAGGCCACTACTAATGATGGGTTTGTCAATGGATTATAGTCTGATCACTTAGCACTCATTTCCTCTTAATAGTTTTGTTGTCTAGTCTGTAATCATAATTTTGGTGTTACTACTACTATCTTGCTATTGCTTTGCAGTACCTACCTCAGTGTTGTCTGTATCTTTTTTCTTTCACCTATGTTTTGTGAAAGGAAATACACCTTCTTGGCTTTTAAAGTGGGGAGTCTCAAAGGACCTATTTAGATCCAGTGGTGTTTTTCCCTCGTCCATGTTGAAGATGATTCTCACAAAGACATCTACTGTCTAGTGGGGTTTCTTCAACACAGTTCTCAACTTTATTTTGCTATTTACTTGTGTTCTGCAAACCACTCACTGCAGCTTTGTAAACCTGTGTGAAAGAAGGGAGCTTAAACTTTCCATGCTTGATGTAACTCTGCTGTGTCATCCTATTTTCTTGAAGTCAGACAGCATTCTGTAAGTCTTAAACTTTGGGAATTTATTGTCAAAGAGTGAGATGTATTATTTAATTGATGATATCTTGAGTCGTGCATCTTATTTAAGCTTTATTTTTCACATACATGGGAGCTGCCTCAAAGTGTAGCTGTTAGATCTCAGGTCATGCAGGCTCTCATAATTTTCTATTACAAAATGATTTTATTTCTTCTTGAATCCATAATGCTATTCCCTCCCTCCCCCAAGCTTTTGTTTATAGGTCCAGGAGCAATGTTTTAAGTTTATTGGCTTGCCAAATACTTCTGTTGCTGGCTGTTCACTGAATAATGGACCTTAAAGTTGAAACATTCTTCTTAGCATTTGTTTTAATTTCTGGATTCTAAGAGGAGTTAAGGCTAGGCATCAGTAGCTCTGATGCCTGCAATGCATTCTAAAATAATGAAACATACTTCCCAAATGTTTAATGGTAAAACTTCAGCAATTGTTAGCGCTCGTATCTTTTCAGACCAAGTTCTGGAAACTATTTAAAACTAGGAAGTAACATTAAATTGTGCAGACTAATTCTTTTTTCTATGTTTGGAACATAGGACTACTTGATAACTCTTATCTTCATCATGTTAGGTGTAGCCTTGCTGAAGGGTACAGAGATTGGCTGATGCATCTTGACGTTTTAGTAATGCACTGTGAGGTGGATGCCGATACTGTGGAAGATGATAATGGCCTAATGTGGAAATAAAAGTGCATATACACCACAAAACTTACTGTAATGTTTTATTGTTGAATTTGTCAGGAGCAGGAGGGTTCATGGGGTTTCTCATCAGTGAAGGGGTAGCAATGCATGTATACTGTAGTGAGGTCACGCAGTGTTAGATAACGTTGTGTATATAAAGGCTGAGTTGTAATGCTGCTGCCTCCACCCCCTGAGAGTGCTGCATCTGCAAAGTGTTTGGCTATAGGGCAGGTATAGATTGCCATCATTTCTTTGAGTACCTCTGAATGGTAGTTATGAAGGCTTAGGTCACAGGAAGATGTAGGAGGAAGGACTTGGCTGGACTGTGACGCCTGTTTGTGGAAACAAAAGGAGAATACCGGTTCTCCAGATTCCAGGTCCCATATTGTGTCTTGAATATTGGGCAGTATGAGGCTTAATGTTTCAAATACTCTGGAGGAATTATTGAGTCATGACTAGTTTTCAGAGCAGGTGGTATGCATTAAGCGTGTATGCTCTTCACACCACTCTTGGAACACTTTGTGCCTGTTTCTGGCATGTTGGCTTTCCCTTGTATAAAGGGAAAGGTGATTGGAAGCCCTCTGGGGGAAAGTAGATTGACATGCTGGTGAAGGTGTAATATCGTATATAAGTCATGTCTTATACACTTACAGAGAGAGACTGTTTTTAAAGGCTCACAGATTAGGCTGTGAAGGTATCTTCTAGTAGGGTAGCAGATAAAAATTGATAGGAAACATTGGAAAAAAGTGAAAAATTATACTTACACTGTTTATATATGGAGTTGCTATTTCCTTTGGTTTGCTCTCAAATTCTAATGAGTTGTACAAATTGCTTTCAGAGTAAAAAAATTGCTTCTGGATCTCTGAGATCAATTCATGTCACTTTTGTTTACTGTTTCTAGAAAGAATAGCCACATGCCTCTTAATCTCAACATATAATTATGTAGTAAATAAATAATTGGTATAGGTACTGTTACTCATCTGAGACAGGAGAGCAAAAAGAGAAACAGGGGGAAACTTCCTTAATCTATCATGTGGATGTATATGATATGTATATTCAGTGAGCTAGTCATCCAGCCCTGTTACAGAAAATGAAAATGTGTGCTTTAAAGAAGTGATTCATTTGATCTATTTAGCTATCTGCTCTAGGGTGCAATTTGTTTTATCATAGACTCTTATCTGTGTTGACTGAATCTCCATTTATTGTGAAGAGAGACGGGAATGGTTAGCTGTCTCTGGATGGAAGAGTCCCAGTGAAGATTACTTCAGCTTTTATGTCTGTTAGCCTGATAATGCAGGGAAGTTTTTGCATTGATAGTATTACAATGCTTTGTTGAAATGGGACCTTGAATCTTCTTTTTTTTTTCCTAAAGTAAGTAGCTAATGCACACATTAAGATGAAATAGGCTTGTCTTGCTTGTAATGTATAATATAATGAAACTTTTTGGGCAGGATGAATTGCTTAAAGAAAAAGTAGTATCTCTGATACGTGCTGCTTTTCTGAACAGATCTATTTGAGATCTATTCATCCACCTTTGAGAGGGTTGAATCACAGTACTGTTAAGCCTCTTAATAGGATGCATGTGATATTACAAAATGACTTCTGCAGATCTCCAGTACCGAGGGTGTTTGCAGTGTTTTGTGGGATATGATAAGCTTCTATTGAAGGATCTGTTCTGAATCTATTTACTGATAAATGTCTACATTGCCTAAAATGAATATCAGCGTTGTAGCTGAATTCTGGTAGAGTTAGGGAAAACTGCACTCTTTTTTTGTTTAAACCATAACTTGTCACATGGATTAGATGCTGCTAATGGCTAGTAAACACACCAGCTAGAAAATCCAAACTCTCTAATGCTGAAAAATGAATTTATAAAGGACTTGAAATAATGTCAGTTCCAAAGGTAAATATTTTCTGTGATATAATTTCCTCTGAAATGTTTTTCCTCAGGCTGTAGTTTGGCCTGCTGGCAAAGTATGGCTGGCTGAAATATTGATTGTCAAGGAGGTCACGTTGTAAACTGGATTACTGAAATGATCTGTTTTGGGGTGCAATGGTAGTTGATGTGTTAAATCTGGAAGTTTTGGGTGATTCTGTTTATACTTAGACCTGAAAGTTTTACTGATGTAACTGGAGAGAGATGCAAAAAAAGGGTCACAAAGGTGCTTCAGCTGGAAGGCTGGTACCTTGTGAAACAAGGTTCTTCAGGATGAACTAAATGCTTTAAAAATTTTGCTGTCTTAATTCTAGAGAGAAACTGAGAAAAAGAAGCTACTTTGAAAAGTATTGGTATAGCTATCCATTAAGTAGCCTATTTAAACTTTAGGGTTAGTGTCTATGTGCATTATGACAGTTCAGTATCCGTGTCCTCCTACTGAACAATTCTCAATTTTGATCTGTTCACTTCCAACCGTGTGTGCAGCTGAGATCCTTGCTGCTGAGGCAGCCTCATCTCTGAAAACTTATTTTAAAACCTCAGAATTAAAACTTAGCTGGTCTGTTATTGTGGAGACTTTGAACTGTTAATGAATCTGCATTAATTTTATTTTAGCTAATGGGGCTTCAACATTGGTAAGCATAGTTTATCTTCCACTTCTGTAAGCTTTTATCCTATTGATTACTGTCAGATATTTCTCCATGGCTAAAACATAACTGATTTTTGCTGGAATTTTGTTGACATGTTGATGTTTGTGTTATCTGTCACTTAGAGATTAAACACTTGAATTTTTACAAAGATGGTTGGAAAATGTGCCAAGTGAACAACATACTTAGTATAAATCTTTCCTTACTGCTGAGTGCTGTAGTTAATTAAAATCAGAAAAATTACATTCTGTTACAACTAGCTGGGTTTGCTTTCTGCCTATTGCTTTGCCAGGAACGAAACCTTCTTGAATTTAAGAAAAGCAAGGTCAAAACTGACTGAGGCATGTTTACTTCCATTTTCCTTACCTCTTCCAGTAACAAAACCTTGTTTTATCCATGCACTAAGAAAGCTCTGTCTCGTCTGCAGGTGTTGTTCTTGACTCCCAAGTCATAAAATCTATCTTAAAGCCACCTCTCCTCCTCAGACTAAAGGTGTTTCATGATCTGGGCCAGATTCGTAGGATGTGATGAATCCATGTGAATAGAGATGTAAATCTTGAGGTTTGACTTAACATTCAGGGCTGTAACAGCTTGAGTACTGGAGTTTGCGTTGTTGGTAACTGCAGTTGCATAGGGAGTACCTGGTTGGCTTTGACATGACTTTCATGTGTGGGTTGTTTTTTTTTTCAATTTATAATTAAGGGTTCTAAAACTGTTAAGTAGTTTAGTACAAGGTATTGACTATGGGATGTATTATAGATGAAACGGATCTGTAGGCAGAGGTGATGTCCTAGTGGCAGTAAAAATAAGAGTTGGCTTTAAGTTTGTCATCTTTTTAATTTTATTTCTTTAATCTAAAAGCAGTAAAGTGTTTGATTAGGGTGCTGTGGAGACAGGAGCTCATAAAGTGTATTTGATTGTGTGGGGTGTTTTTTGTTTTTAAGTGCTTGCAATCCTTTAAGCACTGAGACTTAACCCCCACAGCCGTATGGGGCTCAGCTGATTAGTATCTCCCCTGTTGCTTCATGCAGGTTAAGGTTAGGTGGCTTATGTGTGTAAATGGACTATTTTTCATCAGCCTGTGTTTTGGGGTTTAGATAATAAAACACTGTGTGAAAGCATTATGTCAGTACTTGTAGTAAAAAGGAAACAAACCCAAATTGGGCTAAAAGTAGGGTAGAACAAACCAGAAAATGTATAGAGAAAAGTAAGAATGCTGAAGCCTGTGGAATAACATCTGTAAAAGGAGTGACAGACTAGGGCTTGAATAAGATTGAACTGAAGCTAGGAAGGGAGGAAGCTAAAACTGCAAGGTGCTTGAGGCAAGGTAAATAGAGTATGATTGTTCTTGTTTTGGAACAGATGGTGAATGAGAAGATGCACAAATTATCAGGTGATTAAAAACAAACAAGAGGAAGTAGTTCTATAGCACAGAGACAAGCTATTAAACTCCTTGTCTCAGGGTGTTCTTGATACTAAAAATTCACATGCTTTAATAACGCACCTGCCCAGTTTCACAAGGAGGGGTGGGGTGGAATCCATCAAGCATTATTAAATGTAAAGCCACTGCCCTCTGATGTAAAGAAGCTTTTGAATCTCTTAAAGATAAGGATAGTTTCATTCTCTGTTATGCTTGCCGTTGTGCCGTGTTGTTCTCTGTGCATCCTTTCATGGTTATTTACCAGGTGGGAGGGTGGCATGGACATTTGGCTTAATGTAGCATGCTTTAATCTAGTTTTGTACTTTCTGGATTAAGGATGGGGTGGTATTACATGGTTAATTGGGAGTGGCAGGGGAAGCTTTCGAAGATGAGCAGTAGGGATGTGTTGGGAAGCAGATAGGCCAACCCCAGTTTTGGTCCTATGGCATCCTCTAGTGAAGTGGAGAGGGTTTTGGAAGAACATCTGAAGCATAGTGCTTAACAGAATGAAAAGGGTACAGTAACACACAACCCAGTGAAGGTTTCTAAAGCTTGATTATTATCTTTAAAGACAAGTACTCAAACCCCAGTGTTTATATGATTGCTATACTTACCCCATTCCTTGTCTAAGTATATGAGGTTTCAGAAGTTGATTTCATTCAAATTTTACAGGGGTGGAGGTCTCGAGCTGAATTCCCACGGACTTTGTGGAAGTAGACAGCTGGATAGAGAAGAGGTATATACCATGGCTCCAGCTGAGAGAAGCAGTAAGGTGAGCTCGTTAAACATCAGAGACTTCTTGTAGGACCCCCAACCTTGTAATTGAATCCATATGAAACCGGGTTCATTAGTTTCATTGCCTGTGAAATAACTTGTTTAGCAGGGAGTGTTTTTAATCTAATGCTTACATTTTGACTTCAGAATAACTAATGTAAGGGACTGTTTGTTTGCCAGGTTCCTTTTCAAAGATTTTCTTTTTGAAGTTCAGTTTTGAAACGGTGAAAATGTATTCTAAAGAGCTATGTTTTCTGTATTTTATTGAGTTGGCAATAAGCCATCTAATTTTCATATTTCTAGCTACTTGGCACTCAGTGAGAGAAATGGTTAGCCTTTTGATAGCTAGGGATTTTTATTTGAACCTCAATCTATGTTAAAGATGCAGCTTTGTTTTTGGGAGGCTTTGTATGTGGAAAAGCCTGGAAATGAGGACATAAGATTTTTCAAACCCAGGTTTAACTATGAACGTTTTATAAGTTGGATCTTGTTTGCTCAAGTGCCAGATTAACTGGTAAGCAGAAGTTCAGCACAAATAAACTGAACTCTTTGAGCTATCTCCCCTTCCTTCCCACTCTTCCTCCTCTCCTGACTCATTCCCAGGACTACTGAACATATGCAGCCTACATGCTAACTTTTTACCACCAGTTTTTGTAACTCCAGTCAAAATATTTAACAAGACATTTTTATTTAGCAGTAAGAGTACATCCAACCCAAATGTTTCATTTCAGCCTGTAAAGCTTTGTTCATTTGTTTTAACTACAGTATTGATTGATAATGCTTAAACTAATTAGAGTAACAAAATTAAGTCTTGTTATGTCAGCCTGAGCTTTGCTAAACAGGAAGTCGTTAAAGAGAGAAGGTAAAAGCCCAAAGTCATGCTGCCAGAACTTTGTATTAGAGATGTTTCATGCTGCAACATGAAGGAATATGCCAAAACAGTAAGGTAAATCAAGCATGTTCCTTGTGTCCAAATGCTGTGCAGCCCTGCTCATTTCTAATGTAGGCAGGAAAGTTAAAGGTTTCAGGTTTGCCAATTTTAGCAGTCCTTATAATGCTGATTTCCAAGTGTTGCTTGCAAGGTTTCTAACTTGGGAATCTGACAGCCAGGGAGTTTCAGAGAAATTGTCATCATTGCATCCTTGAAATTCACTTTCTTCAAGCACTCTGATAATGTGACTTCAGAAGTTGGTTAGTGCAGCATGGCTTATCAAACCCTTTGTTGAAACCCCCCAGAGAGTTTCAGAAGTAACCTGTAGCAATGTGCCAGTGTAATTTCAGGGGAATGACAAATAATAATTTTGCTGATTTTTATACAACTGTATAATCTTGTCCCTTTATTTTTAGGTATGCTTGGCAGTGACAATGGACTATTTATTTGCATCAGACACTCTTATATGAAAAGAGCAAGTTTCCAAAGAGCTTGAATATTTCATCTTGTGACACAGAATGGCAGGCTTCAAACGAGGATATGATGGAAAAATTGCAGGATTGTATGACTTGGATAAAACTTTGGGCAGAGGCCATTTTGCTGTGGTCAAACTTGCTCGGCATGTCTTTACAGGGGAAAAAGTAGCAGTGAAAGTGATCGACAAGACCAAACTGGACACTCTAGCCACTGGACATCTTTTTCAAGAAGTCAGATGCATGAAACTTGTACAGCATCCTAATATAGTACGACTGTATGAAGTGATTGACACCCAGACTAAGCTTTATCTTATCTTGGAGCTAGGTGATGGAGGAGATATGTTTGATTACATCATGAAACACGAAGAAGGTCTGAATGAGGATCTGGCAAAAAAATATTTTGCTCAAATAGTTCATGCTATATCCTACTGTCATAAACTGCACGTAGTTCATAGAGACTTGAAACCAGAGAACGTGGTCTTCTTTGAAAAACAAGGACTTGTGAAATTGACTGATTTTGGCTTCAGCAACAAATTTCAGCCTGGAAAGAAGCTCACCACAAGCTGTGGATCTCTTGCATATTCTGCTCCTGAAATTTTACTTGGGGATGAATATGATGCACCAGCAGTGGGTATGTCCTCTTTGAATTCAACCAGTAATCTAAACCTAGGTACTGTGATGTTGTAGCGCTCTGTTTTCTGTTTCAAGATAATGCATTATGTGGAAGCCAGCTAATTGGCAAGAAGTGGTATTATAACCTGTATGAATTATGGATGAGTTAATGCTGGAGCAGCTCTGTTTGAAGGAGATATTTGAGCATTCTCAAAAATGCTTCAAAGTTCTTTTTGTATGAGTGATGCAATTGTATACATCGTAATTAACCTTTCTATTAATAACAATGTCAATGTGTGTATTTCTTCTTGCTTTGTTTGAGGACCTATCTCCTTTTCTGAGAAGTGCCTGGGTTTAATTTCTTTTTGATATCACACTCCCTACCTGAAAAAAACCGAAACCCCGCCTACCCCACCCCATTCTCCCCCCTCCTCCCCCCCAGGCCACACAGTAATTTTCTTTGCTCAGTTTACCCATGTAAGAATGACACTGTGAGCTCAGAATACTTTGGAAGGTGGTTGGAATCCATTTTTAATAAATACTAACTTGGCTAGTGAAGGAGACAGGGAATTAAGGAAGGTTATAGCTCCTTTTTCCCTTCTGAAAGTATGGGGTGAGTTCCCAGTTGCTCCCAGTTCTTTAAAAGGTAAGAGAAATACTGAGGTGTAAATTAGTCTTTGTGTTTCTAGCTGGGAAGTGGAGTGTGTTATACAGGCTACTACAGATATTCTCTTACTGTTACTTCTAATAGCATATGTAGTAGACCTAACTTAATAGTTCTTCAATAGCTGTAAACACTGATAGTCACCAAATAATGTCCTGTAGACATGTAGATTGCTTGTATCTGGTGGTTGAGGTAAAACTCAGGGCTCCAACAAATTTAGGTATGTGTACTTCCAAATGATGCTTCAAAAATAGGTTATTGTGGCCAGGGTGCCTCTTGTCCTTCTGTGCCCAGTATCTGATACTGTAACTGTCTTAACACAGCTCCTGACTCTGTGTGTTTTGCTGTGGTTACAGTAGAGATGATTCAAATTGACTCATTTGTTTACCTGGTAAATTAGCAAAAAAATTGCACAATCAGCTAATTTTGTTGGTTGGCAAGGAATTCCTGCACACTGCTGAACTCAACAAATCTTGTTATTCTTGTTATTTTTAGCTAGTAGATCTTATGGTCTTTGCTTAAGCATTCGAATGTCACTTCATGACTTCTAACTTTGAGTAGGTATTTTAGTGTGGGGGTTTTTTGACTTGAAAGCACTTTCTCAAGTGTGCTATAATTAGGAGTTTTAGATGTCTGTGCTATTTGTGGTTTTGCAAATCCATGTTGATGCTACAGTGATGCTTGACAAAATGATTTCTAGAGACAAATGTTTTAGATGAGCTGGTTCTGTTTTTAATGGTGGCAAACTAGAGAGCCTCAATGTTCACTTTTGTTCTTCTGTGCCTCTTTATTTTGAGAATATCCTTGAGAATAAGTGTAACTGATTGCATTGGCCTCTGAAATTAGATAGGAAAGTGCATTGGCTTAAATACTGTCTACAGTGCGTTGTGAAGTGTTTATTGAAAAATGGAGTAACAGTCAAATTTTGGAGGTCGAGCAAAAAAAATGAAGTTGTGAGATTGCTGCCCAGCTGCAGATGCTTGGAAGGAAGGTGTGTGAAAGGAAGGTGTGTGGGGATTAATGGGTGGAAGAGGGAACATTAGGAGCATTGTGACCAGGTGGTCCAATTTGAATTATATAGTTAGCAAAGCACACTTTGGACCTCCTAATGATAAATGTATGAATGGTAGCAATGAGGTTGATAAACTTCTGAATAGTTCTAGAAGAAAATGGTTGAATGGATTTGCAGAGGAGGTGGTCTGGCTAACAGAGTGGATTGATACTGATTCAGTGATTTATTTTTTTTTGGGGGGGGCTTCAGTATGAACAGTAGAAAAACTAGAAAAAAAAGATTTCTTCCAGATGATGTTTAAGGGTGCTAGTAAAGTTCTATTTCTGATAATAATTATACACATATCAGTGGCTGCTTTTTGCTTACTTATCCCTAACATCTTCTATCCTAGTTGACAGATTGCTTGTATTCTAACTCTTAGTGGCACAGTTTTCATCACTTTGTAACGCACTGCAAAAATCTCTGAAGTACTGTCAGTACAGTAGGCACAGAATAAAAATACCAGTGTACTAGGAGTTGACAATAAGATAATAACCTTGAAGAGTCTGTAGTTTTGGTTTTTGAGGATAAAAAGGTAATATGTACTATGTAGGGCGTATAAATATGACTTGTGTATTTTTAAATGCAAAAATTATGTGTGGAGAGAAATTTAGGACTTTAAAGAAGCCCTCTGTCCCCCAAATGGAGTCTTAAATGCAGAATCTTAGAAGAATATATGTTTAGGAAAGTTATCACTAACCAAGTAATTATGCAGCTGAGAAATCAGCTTGTGTAAACCTTTCTTAACCTTTAAAGATAAACTTTCATGGTAAGATGAGGTCATACTTGCAGACTGGAAGTATGTATAAATTCAGAAGTAGACACTTTCAAAAGAGAGATTACATCAGTTGCTTTTTGATGCTACTAAAGTGTGAGGTGTATATATAGCCTGAAATAGTGAAGTGCTGTGAACTTATTCAGCTATTGGGTGAATAGGGCTATTAATATTGCAATAATAATGGCTGACAATGTCAAAGATATTTTGCCAGAGTAGGATGAAATTCCATTGTAGCTGAGCCAATCTAAAAGGTAGTTCCTTATGAGAAAGGAGGTCATGCTTTCTCCACTGCAGCTACCTGGCCCTCTGTGAGCATCTGACCACTTGAAAGCCAACTCAATTCACTAAAATGCCAATTTGAAAAGGTTTGCCCTGTGTATGCTAAAGTGCATCTGTATGCATTACTGTATTTTAAAACCACACACATGTTTTGATTTATCCAAAATTAAGATTTGCAAAAAATATTGCAAGAAAAATTGATATGATGGGTTTTTTTTGCCAAAGACCTTTGCCACGAGCTTCTGATGTCTTATGAACAATATCAGAATGAGCATATAAAGGAAAAGCCTTCACATTTTCTTGCTACAAAGAGCTGAAATATTCAGGGCAAGTCTTTTATTATGTGCTTAATAAATATAATGGAAAAGCTTGCTTTATGAAAAGGTAACTGTTTCAGCTAGTTTAGGGATTAATCTCCCCTTTGTGATGCTACTTAAAAGTTTTCACACTTGAAAAGAGACTAGTTAATTTGGGTCTCTTATTTCCTTTTGTTTGAAGGGCTGTAGTTAAAATGATGCAAGAGGAATATTAGGCAATGATCGTGTGTTCCCAGGGCTTTTCAAAAAGCTGAGTGAGTTAGATAATGAGAAGTTCTCTTGCTTGTAGTTTCCCGTGTTTTTTTCACACTTAATTAAAACTTGCTCTAGTCAGAGGAAAGTGAGAGGACTATTGTTGCATGTAGAGTTCATTTCATAAATCAAATGGACATATTTTAGATCAGACAGTTTGCCTGGAGTGGTGGTGTAATCCAGTTAACTCCAGCAGTATTAAAAAGGGGTAAATGGGTAACTACAGATGAGAGAGAATAAAGTATGCTTCTGGTAATACTTTTCCTTTGTTACTATACAAAAATCAACAGAGATTGGATCATTAAATAGGAAAGAGGTGATTTCTAGGTGTTGAAGTTTAATTTCAGTTTTTCAGCTTATCCTTTCAGAGGAGAGCAAGTTCTGTTGAAACGCTTGACGTCTCTACAAACTATCAAGTGCTGTGTAGGCTACAGTTATTCTGGAAGACATGGACACCTCTGATAGCTAGTTGTAGTTCTTTACATAATTTTGTAGATGGATGGAAACATTTACAGAGTAAATTCATCCCTCTGGGGATGAGAAATGGGCAAATTCAGGCTGTAGGATTTGGATTGTATTTTTAGCACAGCCGAGCGCAGGCCTCTAGAATGATACTGTAATGCTGTAGGTATCACAATGATTTAGCATTGCAGGCTGTTGTCACAGAAACACCTAGAGAGAATGGGGGCCAGGAGGCTCATAAAACGTGACTAACAAGAACACTGCAGTTACTCTAGATCAGTGCTATTCAGTGAGCAGTTTGTAGACCAAATCCAGCTTGCTGCTGCCTTCAAGGTTGGAGGGACCAGCCACTTTGATAGCATTCATTGCTTTGCTGGTTTTCTTGTACAAATCAGACCTAAATATCGTCTAACAATATGGTAAGAGAATAATGCACAGATGCATTCGTTATCTAGCTGTACATTTTTGATTACTAAAGGAAACAGATGATTTGTCATACATACCTTTCCCTCTTAAGAGATGATGATACTTTTTTTAGCCCCAGTATGTCTCTGTTGGAACGCTCCCAGAATCTTTTGTTTTCTTCTTGCATGGAGCGTTTGCAAGGTCTTATCTGCATACAGCATTGCTGAAGTGTTTGGTGTTCCAGAGCTTCAGCCATGTGTACTGGGTGTTTGAGGATAGCTGAGTAGCCCCAATGACCTCATCTGACCTGTGTGGAGCTAGTTTGAGTGTTTCTGCAGGAGTATAGCACTTTATTCACAAACTGAGTGACTAATGTAAGCATGATGGCCAGTGGGTATGTACAGTAACCTTTTACACTATAAAAAAATGCTGAATATAAGATTTGACAGGCTTGAGCTTAAAAAAAGTGGTAAGATACTTGCAAACCATATATGGTACTGAATCATTTAGAATACTTGACAGCAGTTTGGAGTTTCAGTATGCTCAAAATCTGATTACAGCCAAACTTGTCAGAAAGGAAAATCAAAAGTTCCTACAAAAGCTTTTCACCGATGTTTTTGTTTTTAAAATCTCCCTTTTTAATGTTGTGTTGCAGCTTCAGAAGATTTGTGGTTAGATATGTAACAGAATAAGCTTGAAGATATAAGGATGCAGAAGGCTAAAAGTGTAATACTCAGCTGCTTCCAGTGTAAGAGTTCTTGTTGATAAAGTAATTGACTCGGTGCAGTTACCACTTCTTGTGTGTCCTGCACACTGCATGGGTGACCATCTAATACTTTTTATTAGCTAATTTTACAAAAAGCTGCTAACTCATCTGCAGGCTTAACTTCTGCCTGGTTAGCAGAGCTGTTGGTTCCCTTAGCCCTGAGTGGAAGAGCTAGTGCAAAGGAAGTGAGGGGAGAGCATGCAGCTTGGATTAAAGGAACTCAGGTTCTGGGGGTGAGGAGGTGATAGGACTTGCCCCTCTCTTACCTTCGCAAGTTTAGGTTAGATCGACCCAGCCCAGCTCACTTTGTATTTCATGTAAGAGAAACTCATTTGACTGAAATTCATCTCACTTGAATTAAAGCATAACAGTCACATTGGTGAAAATGCAGAGTAAAACTTGAAAAAATGATCAGAAATGAGCTTTTTATTTTTAGAAGGGGCCAATGTAAAGAATTGCTTGTAGAATACTCTTGGAATCGGATATCGGTGTCATGTAAAAGAATATATCTAAGTTCTGTGGCCATTTATATGCAGGAGGTCAAGTGTGTTTTTACTGGGAGTCCAGTTCTTATGTAGTGACTGTCCTTTGATTCTGCTTTCCCCCCTCCTCAATCTAATTACTTTATCAACAAGAAAATACTTTGAGTGCCTCCAGTTGAGGGTGTTATGTTGCAGGCACTGGCGTGCTGTACTGGGAAAGGAAGTTATGATGTGACTGGGCTGTAAGAAAGGGTAGGATGGCTACTCAGTAAATCTGTGCTGGCTGATATTTATGAAGTATAATTCATCTTCCATTCTGGATTGATTTATACACAAGTTTTAATGCATCTACCAATAAGCACTGCTGGGTGAAGCAAAGAATAATTTATCTAAGTGAAACTACAGAGGAGAAGCTGTCAAGATAGTCTTCAGTTGCTACCATATCAGCTAAATTTTAACTTAAGTGTAGGGATGTTTCTTAGTCATCTTGCTGTGTTTGTGGGAAAACCATTTTCATAATATTTCAAGCTGCTGTTATGGAGAAAGATTTCATTATGATAAATATATCTCCACAGCCAGGAAGCTTCATTTTATGTATCTTGCAAGCAAATATCCAGATTACTTACGTTCAACCCATGGCTGACTAATTTGGCAGCAGGGATCTAGTGGGACCTAATAATGGTGTGCTACGTAGTTATAAACCAGATGGCCAAGTTCTGCATTCATGTGTAAAGCTGTACTAAGGTGTTAATTTGTACTTTAGGTAAAAACATTATGCATTTTACAGCTAAAAACTTTAGGAAAAGATCAATCAGAAAAGATGAAGGATTTCTTAGATACTAGGAGCAAGTTGGTTTACTTGTATATGAAACAAAAAAGGCCAGAAACATTGCAGTGAAATGTGCATGTGCTGTATAGACCTTGACATGTCCAATGAGTTTGAGAACATGTTTTATACAGAGAAAAACTTTCTTCTATGTTTAACAAATGAATTCTGTCTCTTATCCTGGCTAATTATTTTTCTGGAGCAGTGGTATTAGAAAGCTAGTTCTTACAGAAGATGTTTGGTTTGTTGGTATTTTTAATGTTGATTCAGTAACTTCTGAAATGTGACGAAGCCACAGAAACCAAAGGATAAAGAGTGCATTTCTAAATGGAGAATTGATGAATCAGTATAAGGAATTTGGAATAAGGGCAGTGGCATGAGTTCAGTAAGACCTTTCAGTGGTGGGTTGTTTTGTTTAAAACATCCTTACTGAAATTAGGGATGCAGCAGCCTGTATTTTAATAGTTTTATGCAACCAGCAAAACCCCTTGCTGTTGCCTTCAGGAAAAAATAAGTAGCAGTTGTCAGATTGAATGCAAATGAGAGCCACTTCCAAAGATAAGACTAGTTACTGATGATCATGTCTTAGTCAAATAATATGTATAGAGCAGACTGTTTCATCAGACAGATAAGCTAATTATGAAAATAATTTGCAAAATGCCATTTGCTATTTATGCTCTTTTTTGGAGGGGTAGGGGAAGGAAAAGATATCTCCTAATTCTTTTGTCTGTGTGCTCTAATAGTAACTTTAATTGGATTTGTAGTGCTTTAAAACAAGGAGAAAGCCCAGTTCTGCCTCTTAATGTTGCAAATGTTAGCATCGATTGCAGATGAGCTCTACCTCAGCCTTCTGCAAGGGAAAAATAAATCCCATTTTACAAAGACAAAAACAAAGCTGAATTAACTAACGGTGACATCTCTGAAAACTAGAGGTCAGTACACAATGTGTCCAAAGACTTTTCCATTAAAGAGTTTAGGGAATGGAAAAATAGTTCAATTGGCTAAAAATCTAGTAGCTACAAAAAAGTAATTGTTCTTTACCTATACTCTTTATACTTTACAACTGGTCCAGTTTGAGCATCTTCCAAATTTGCCAGCAGGCTGTGTGAGTGGTGGTATAAAAACACTTACTATGCATGGAAATGCTGACATGGCAAAGATAAAATTATCCTATACTATCTTCCTACTGGCTTTTTATACAAGGGGTACAACTTTCAAAATCTTTTTAGCTTATACAGGGGTGGAAATACTTTTCTTATTCTCCTTTTGAAGGACAAGTATATCAACAATATAATAGGCACCATTCAAACAATTCAGTAGTATGATACCAGCTTTTATCCTTTTATACTGCAGTATGTAATTTTTCATTACTGTTTTTAATAGAACTCTCCTTTTCTGCAGTGTTTGACTTAAGAATTTTTACTCTTAAACTGTGTTTTGGTTCTTCAGACAACTCTGAAGTGATGCTATAAATTTGAGCGTTCATTCTTTCTTCCATAGCCTATATTGTGAATGGGATCTTCAACTTGCAACAGGCATGGTTACTGTGGTTATCTTCATCTGTTACCATCTACTCCTGAGCTCAGTGAGGGTTCCACCCCTGAATTCTAACCCAGGTTCATGATGGGGTCTGGGTTCCAAGTTCAAAATGGCAGTCTTCAGATATCACCCAGTTGTTGCCCATCCCTGATCATGCCCACAGCGCAGAGGTGCTGGTGATCCTTACCATTAGATTTTCATATTTAGCTCTGCATAGAACAAATTGATGTTGAAGTTGAGACTCTGTCAGTGCTGGTCTTCAACAGCTTTCTATGGATTGGGCTTTCTACCACAAATCTGCTCCAAAGATCTTGTAGCAGCAGTGGTGAGGACATTCTCTTTAATGCCTTAAGGCAGTGGTTTGAGCAACTGCCCATGTGATTCTGGAAATCAAGGCCCAGCCTTTCACTTAGCAACAGTCTGTTGATACCTCTGCAGTGGTAAAAGAAACACAGAAACATTTCTGCTATCTCTGTAAGAGTTGATTTGTTTCCTTTTTTTCTTACTGAGTAGCTTCTAGGGGAAGATAGCTATTGTGTTCAGTGGTTACACATTTCTCATTGCAAATGTCTAACCTTACTTGGTATTACAAACCACTTCTGAAGAAGCAGACTTTCTGTAGAAAGATCAGTCTCATGAACTGAGCAATACACACTGTGTACACTGTTAAGCAGTTCTACATTTAAGTTTGGGAAATAGATATTTTTTTTCTTCTTAAAAGGTCTGAAATAAACAACTTTAATAAATGGACTCAATTTACTTCATGTTATTAAATGCAAATGTGTCTATTCCAGCTATTTAGCTGCTTAAAATCAAGTTCACATAGTGTATATAAAGTGTGACAAGTGTCTGACTTTGAGGAATTGTGGAGCTTGGAGCAAATCTTATTCTGTAAGGTTCCCCTATGTCACATAAAATGTAACTTTCTAAAATTTGTAGTGCTTGTTTTAGGAGTAAATCTGGAAATTTAGAAAGCAGTCAGTGGCTGACAGTGAAGCCCAGCTCAGTTGTTAAGCAGCTGAATATGGACATGATTTGTGCAGTGTACAAACTGGAACACAGCAGATGTTTGACTGCCCTGTGTTTAAGACAGGCAGAGCGAACACAGCCAGTGACGTAGTTTGGTTTCTATGGCAGTGACTTCATGTTATGTAAGGAAGTTGCGTATACACAGCCCTGGTTGTCATGGTTCTAGGAATCCTGCTTGAACAGCCCTTTCCTGATCAACGTTATTTAATGGCTTTAAAAACAATAAAATATCCTCTACTGCAGCTAGTTAGTGCTTTTAAAAGTCCTAATAATCTCTTATTTTATTCTTATTATAACAATGGCAGCTTGAAATCACCAGAACCCAATTTAAAGGCTAAATTGCACCTTGAGATCTTCACTGTGCTTTTGAAGGACCTTGATTTCAGGCACTGCAGTGTACAAGTATGCCTTCTTTGAATATACTCATTTGAGTTGAAGTTTTACAGGCTGTAGGTATGCTAAATGCATGCAGCCTGTCAGGCCTAAATTCTATTTTTGCATCAGTTTTCTGCAGAGGGCAAATTAGATGCCCCTTGGTGGGGAGGAGAGAGGTAAGCAGTTTGTATAAAGCCTTCAACTGCTAACTACTAAGAGTAGCTTAAAAAAATTGAAATTGTGGGGAAAAAATATTCTTGTTTAAATCTGCTCTTCTAAAAATACCTCTTTAACCCTTCTCTTACCTGTGTTCCTTCAGTTAGGAGTCCTGAACGTAGAATTGGCACTGGCACTTGAGTTCAGGGCTGTGATAAGGGAGTATAGCTGCAAATGTATGTAGGCTCATTTGCCCTGGACAAGAAGTTTTGATTACAAAAATCCATTCCTTGATCTGGTTAAACTATCCAGTTGTAAATTTACTACATCCAAAGCTTTTGTCTAAAACCTGATTTTTAAAAAAGCATTTACACAGCACTGTATTTAATACATTATCTTAAAATGGTATGCCAAGGGTGTGAAGGTGGAGAGGCAGATCTCTGCACAGTTCTTTGCTGTGTATACTCTATGTGAAACCGTATTTGCATTAAACTGAAGGTGAGGTTTTTTATTAATGGTGCAGCCCATTCAACGAGTCTCAAAAAAGCAGTCTTGCTTTGCATTCAGATCCTGCCATGTAGTTCTACGCTCTTTTTAGGGCTTAAAATGGAAATAGAGGTTGTTGGTTTTCCTTTTAGAAGCTGTAGCTACACATTTAATAATGTGTCAGAGAATAAACTGCCCCCTGACCTGACATATGGGATATAAAATTTAGGAACATACTATAAGGACTGTGGACTGTCTTGATAAAAAAAAGGTATCTTCACAAGTGTGTGGAGATCTAAAGAAAACCTCCTGTTCCTTTAAACTTCTGAGTTCTTTTTTTCCTCCCTTTCCCCAGCTATTAGTTGGTCTAATAAGAGATGCTGCTTCGTTCTAGGAGCCTTGCTTTGATGAGATGTCAGGCGCCTATTTCACTGCTGCTCCAACATCTTTCTAATCAGCTCACGTAACTGTCTTGTCAAAGTTGATGCTTTTAACCAAATCAGGTCATCTTGACTGAGGCTTTCACTCAGTTTGAGTGAAACTTGCTTTTACAATAGAGAATGCTCCTTGGGCTTTAGGAATGAAAGATGGAGTTGCCATTGTCTGCAGGTAGAAGTGGTGTCCCCAGCAGGAGTTCTTCCCCTTTTGCCACACCTTGTGTATGAGCAGAAATTGCCAGTAGCAGTGTACAGCACAAGTGGGCAGCGTGGGCACCCACCGAGTGTTGATCCAAAGCACCTGAACAGTTGTGTGCAAGCCATTTCCATGTTTCTGAGGTTCCTTGGGATCCAGAGACCAGATGAGATCTCAATAATAATAGGAAAGAGTAACAAAGCAGTGCTGATAATGGCAACACAAAACACTATGGTAAGGCCATTTCTGTGTTTAGCTTTGTGTATCATTTGGGGAAAGATTAACATTTGGTAACTAAGCACTATAATAAAAGAACCTCTGATTCCCATTTACTAATTTCTCAAATGACAGCTGTGCTTAAAGGTCTAGAGTTTTGCACACCTCAGACAGGTGGCACTATTCTGGAAACCAGGAATTTTCCAAAGTGTACTGTGGGTATTTTATTAAATAGGAGAATGAAAATTGTAATCCTTAAAGAAGGCATTTTCATTTTTTCAATCTTTTTTTTTTCCAGTGTATTTTCTGAATCTGAAAAATATGCAGCTATGCATCTCAGAACAGAGTGGAAAGCACACTGATTTTTAAAAAAAAATCATAGAATGGCTTAAAACTAGTAAATTGGGTACAAATGTTAGCACATATGTATAAACACCATGTAGTTGTAGAACTGATTTTGAGTTACACTGAAGGCTAGCAAACCAATGTGTTTAAACCTACTTACATGTTGGGACTCTTGGAGCACCCATTTAAATTTAGAAGAGATACTTACAAATAAGTAAGACTCTTAACCCTGAAGTTTCTGGAACCTTTGTACAAAAAGGAGATGATTTCCCCTTTTTGGTAGTATACCTATGTCAAGCTCTAAGTGTCCTCAAAACATGCAAAATAAAAACTTAATAATGCAAAACCTGCAGGGGTTTCTGTTGTCCTGGAAACTTAATTGCAGAGATCTGCCAGTGAAAACCTCCTGGTTTTTATTTATTTACTTCATCCAACATGTTGTGTGTGTTAGAAAAAAAAGCCACTGTAAAATTTGGTGGTAGATTGAGGAGGACAAGACTGTTGTTACTGTTGCTGTTTTGTTTAGGATTGCATGCAGCTGTTGTCTGTGTAACTGTGGAAGTTTGAAATACCAGGGAATAATCCACTACTTATATACCAGTTCAGTTTTTCCATTGTTCTTCCAGGGCTTGTGTATTTCAAATTAGGTTACTTTGAAAATCAAGGTTATGTTTTCCAGTTGTTTTCAGCTTTAATTCTTTCACTCTTGCTGTCCTTCACACTGTTTGGTGTGAGGAGTGAAAAGATAACTGTCTTACAGCTGAGACAAGCCTTCCCTGGTTTAAATGAAACATTCAAGTTCTGTGTGTTCACATTATCAACGTTACTTTAGTTCTTACTGTGCTGACTGGCAAAAGGAAGTACAGATTTCCTGTTGTGCTGCATGCTCCAATGAGGTACCTTTGAAGGCCATCTGGTGTAATCCCCCTGGTCAGGCAGGAACACCTACAGTTAGTTGCCCAGGACTGTGTGCAGATGGCTTTTGAGTACGTCCCAGACTGGAGAGACTGTAGTCTCTTCAAGCAACCTGTGCCAGTGCTTGGTCACCCTCACAGTATGGGGGGGTGGGTGGGGGAGGGAAGTGTTTTTTGATGTTCAGGAGGAACCTCCTGTTGCTTCAGTTTGTGCCCATCATCTCTGGTCCTGTTGCTGGGTACCAGTGGAAAGAGCCTGGCTCTGTTGTCTTTACCTTTCAGGTATTTATATGCATTGATAAATTGGGAGGGGGATGGGGTGGGGGGGGTGCATGTCTGACCCAACCTTCCCTTTAGGCTGGACAGTCCCAGCTCTGACAGCCTTTCATCATAATAGAAATGCTCCAGTCTTTTCATCATCTTCATGGCCCTTCATCATGCCCATATCTCTCTTGTACTGGGGAGCCCGGAACTGGATGCAGCACTCTAGGTGTGGGCTCAGCAGTGCTGAGAAGTGAAGAGTCACCTCTTTGGACCTGCTAGCAGCACCCCTCCCAATTACTGTTATTCATTATGGTGATTCATTATGTGTTCTTTTTTCTAAATGTAAACACCTATAGATTATTACCTGAAGTGCTGGATGGCAGAGCATAGGAGTGAGCTTGGCCATCACACTACTTCTCCAGTAAAAAAAAAAGAGGCTTCAAAAAATTCTGCAAAACTATGGGACCAATATCTGTAGATTGATCTCTGGTTGCTTGTATGCAGGACAGCAGCTTACTGAATCTTTCAGCAGCTCTATCGCATGGGGGGGGGGAAGAGGGGTGTGTGTGGAATAGGTGGGGATGACACAAAACCCACGAGTGTCTTTTCTTAGCTGTGGCTGTAACATTGTGTAACTTTTCCATTGTGCTATTAGCTTTAATAGGCCAGAAAGAGCCTTTTTAAAGATTCCAGAATCATAGAATACCCTGAGTTGGAAGGGACCCATAATAAGGATCATCAAGTCCAACTCCTGGCTCCACATAGGGCCAGCCAGGTCAGAGCATGGGGCTGAGCGCATCATCCAAATGCTTCTTGAACTCAGTCAAGCTCAGTGCTGTGACCCCTTCCCTGGGGAGCCTGTTCCAGTGCCTGAACACCCTCTCAGTAAAGAACCTCTTCCTAACATCCAACCTAACCCCCCTGTCACAGCTTCCTACCATTCCCTCAGGTTCTATCACTGGTCACCAAAGAGAGAGATGGGCACCTGCCCCTTCGTGCTCCCCTTGTAAGATGTTGCATCGTCGATCAGGTTGGTTGGTTTTAGCTGTATGTAGAGTTGCAAACACGTGATTCATGTCTAGTTAAACTGTGGCACAGAGAATAGACTAGGGAGCACCCCCTCTATTTGTGAGTCTGCATATGAAGGAGCAAGAAAATGCCCTCTTAAGAAACCTACAGCCATCCAGACACAACTCTGCCTCAATAAATGGGGTACTCATTGTAACATACTGGAAGGCTTGTGAAGATGATCCCAAGATGACATCTGTCATGTGACAAGATCTGCACTAAGTCTTACAATGATTTGTTTGTTTGTTTTCAGGCTTTACATGTAGATTAGACTGACTTAGGCACACTATTTTCTTGCTTCCTAGCCATTGGCATACTTTTTTTAGTTCTAAGGCTGCTCAGCAGTGTCCTTGATGCTCTGAGCTGGGTCATTTTAGTAGCCATGACTGCAGATGCAATGCAGTTGTTCAGCCACAACTATAAAAATGCAGTGAGAATAAAAGCTGGGTAATTGTTTGTCCACTGTTATTTCTTGGCTGCTTCAGAGTATGGGCCTGTTATGCTGTCAGGCTAACAAACCACATGTTTGTCAGAGAAGTGGTATAGTAAGCTTTACCATTTGTATGTAAGAATGAGACAAGTTGTGGTTGTTGATACCCTAGTGTTCTTCACTGAGTGTTCCTAAGTCTTGAGCACCATTTTACTCTCCAACAAATTTTTCTGCCTACACACACTACCTTTCTAATAACACAAATGCCCAAGATGATGAAATACAGTAGCAGTTCAGTGCACAATCAATATTTCACTATTAACAAGAGTTTGAAATCTCTTTTTCATACAGTTGTGTTTAAAAAAAAATTGTTTCATTATTTGCAGCTGCTCTTATCTGGAAAGACCCGTGCATAGGGAGTGCAAGAGGCAGTAACTAGTAAAACATATAGGCTGGTATCTAGTTGGACATTGTGTTACAGCAAACAATGCATTTAGAGGATCTCTTGGATTCTGCTTCTGAAAAGTTTTTTTTTTTTTATATTCTTTTTATAAAGTAAATGTATTGTTGCTGTTTAAGCTGGCAGGCAGCTAAAACAACCCTACAGCTGTTCTCTTGCTTCATCCCCACCAGTGGGATGGAGGAAGAATCAAAAAGCTGATGCTCAGCTAGCTTATGAGCCAAGCTGCTTCCTGGCCAACCCTGTGTTTATATGGAGCATGATGTCATATGGTATGGAATAGCCCCTTTGACCACCTGTGTCCCCTCCCAGCTTCTTGGGTGCCCCCATCTTCTCATTAGCAGGGCAGCATGAGGAGCTGAAAAGTCCTTGTCTGCTTGGCAACAGCTAAACCATCGGTGTGTTACCAACATTGTTCTCATCCTAAATCCCAAACACAGCACTGTACCAGCTGCTGGGAAGAAAATTAACACTATCCCTGCTGAAACCAGGATGTGTACATCCAGATTTATCTCAGTAACGTTTGGAAAACTAAACCAGTATCTGTCACCACAGATTCTTTGAAAGTGAAATACAGAAAAGCGCATCCCAGAAAAAAGAGCCATGAGTGTAAAATAGGAAACTGATTAGGAGACTTCCCTCTAAAAGAAAATACTTAAAGATATTCAGCATTTACTTGAGTTGAAACTTCAAGGTCTGACAGACCTTGTCCTCCTTGGGACAGGAGTTTCCTGTATATGGTTGTGGCGGTTCAGCCCTACCCAGTGGCTGAGCACCACATGCCACTTGCTGACTCCCAGAGGAGAAACAGACAGAGAGGTTTGGATAAGGACTGTTTGCTGACAATATCACCCTGAAAGTAGAACAATAACAGCCAATTACACTCACACCCGGTGATAACACAGAGTACCTTACCTCCCAGTGATTAGAGTGCTGCAGGACAGGAGGCCTGACCCAATGCCCCAGCTGTGTTCAAGCTGCCCTAGAGGCACCCTAGAGTGCCCTTCCTCAACCAACCAACACCTTTTATGGGGAAGTGATGTCAGGTGGTGTGGAAAACAGCCTGGGCTGACTCAGATCGCCTGTGCTGGCTGCTTGGGGAGGTCAGCTCTGGCCTGGCCAGAACCAGGACAATGGTGACTTCAAGGGGATTTTTAATTGTTGTCTTATTGTGATCGCTATCCTTCTCTCAGACTGTGTTACTGCTTTACACTTGACTTCTAATACTGTGTTTTTTATTCTGCTTAAGCTTTGTCTAAGCTTGTTTTAACTTACGGTTTAGTTATATTGCTCCCTTCCCCGGTACTTTTCTTTTGGCTTAAATTCAGCCAAAGTATATTGCTTTATGATAACTGTAATTTATCTGTAATTTTGAATCCTGTATGGAGTCTTCTAAGATACTTCATGATGGAAAACATGAATCATTCTAGTCTGTTGTGGGGGGGGGGAGAGTATCAGAACACTAGGATAGATTGTATCAACAAATAGGTCTCAGTTAAAAATCTAGGAGAGAAAATGTTCCCCAAAAGATGACTGTTTGTAGGAATGTGTAAATTCACATTTTTTTAATGTGCTTGCCAAAAACAAGGTCTTGTAGTCTGTTGGGCGGTGGGAAGATGGCACCAAAACTTCTTGGGTGCTTTCAAACTAAACAGTAGGAGAAAGATACTTGCAGCCTTCCAGTACCTGAAGGGAGCATACAAACAGGAGGGGAATCAACTTTTTAAAAGGGCAGATAATGGCAGGACAAGGGGGAATGGATTAAAGCTGAAGGGGGGAAGGGTTAGATTAGATATTAGGGGGAAGTTCTTTACAGAGTGGTGAGATGCTGGAACAGGCTGCCCAGAGAGGTGGTGGATGCCCCATCCCTGGAGGTGTTCAAGGCCAGGTTGGATGGGGCCCTGGGCAACCTTGTGTAGATCCAGGCCTGGAGGTTGGTGCCCCTGCCTGTGGCAGGGGCTTGGAACCCTGTGATCCTTGGGGTCCCTTCCAACCCAGACCATTCGATGATTGTATGACATAAGTAGCTTTACAAATTAAAGGTGCAGCTCTTAGGTAAAGCTACTTCTGTCTTTATTTCAGAACATTCAGCTGTCTGCCACCAGGCTGTGAAAGTATTAACGAGCTTATTGAATCTTAAGCATGCTAATAGTCAACGTTGAATTTGTGGGTACATGTGATATGGTGTACTGGCCTCAGAATGCTCAGTACCTATAGGAGTGAGGCCCCAGTATGCGTAACAGAATTCAAATAATTGTTGGAGTTAATAGCATACACTTAGCACAAATTAGAGCTCTAAAGAAAATTACCATGTAGTGTTTCTCTTCCTCTGTCGGCTAAACCATATGAAGAATGGGTTGTAACTAGGAAAATGAGTAATTGTTCTAGGGATGAATGTGCGTGATTTTACAGTATTAAATCAGACTGTAGCTATCCCTCAGCACTAAAGGCCTGTCAAGTGTTCTGAGTAGGCCACAGAAAGCATGATGCAGCCGGGTAGGTAACTTAGCGTGGTTCCCTCTCGCAAGGCCTTGCGGGGCAGAGCTGGTGCAGCTCCAGCTGCTCTCCCCTCTTCTCTCTGGGGCTTCTGCCCGTTCCTTTCTCTCACTTCAGCTGGTTGGTTTCACTGGGTACGGTCTGTGAAATGCCAGGCTGTAAGGCCCAATGTTGCCATTGCAATTTCCAGAGCATGGAGTTGTAGCTGAAGCTTAAAAGCATGGCCTTTTCTGTAAGCATGTGCTGGAGTGATTTTTATGCATTGTGGTGTATTTTTCAATGTTTAAGCTTCCTGTATTGAATGACACAGGTAAATGAAGTGCTTAGGGATATGGTTTAGTAGAGGACAGGTATGGTTGGACTTAATGATCTTAAAGGTCTTCTCCAGCCTAGTCATTTCTGTGTGAATGCAGTAAAACTTGTGAAATACTTTCTTCTAGGCTAACTCTTAATAAGGATTAGAATTAAATACTGGCTTTTGCACTGAGTAGAAACCAACTAAAGGGCTCCATGCCCAGCAGCACTTCTTTTTCATTGTTTGGCATGTCACTTCTTCATTGAGGAACAAGAGGATTGTTAAATGGGTTATTTTATTTTTATTATTTTACACAAGCAAGAATTAGAAGGAAACAAGAAGACTCCCAGAGTGTAGTAGAGATTGCTGTTAGCTCTGCTATGCTTGATGGGTGTATTAGAGAAACAAACGACCACAGGCTTTGTAATATGATTGGTGGGAAAAGGCAGTTTTACCTGAATATTTATTATTTACCATGTGTTCAAGGCCAGGTTGGATGGGAGGACCCTGGGCAACCTTGTGTAGATCCAGGCCTAAAGGTTGGTGGCCCTGCCTGTGGCAGGGGGTTGGAACATTATGATCCGTGGGGTCCCTTCCAACCCAGACTATCCTATGTTTCTATGATTAGAAGTAGCAAAGGATTTTTTACTGAATGGAAAGCATCTAGCTTGGTCTCACTGAAATAAGTGACTTTGTAATTTCTTTCTTCATAGAGTAACAGGGACGCTGAGAATGGTTTATGCTAGTCCTTCAAAGAGAAATGTGCTTCTTGAATACAAATCTCTTAAATAATCTGGGCCTACCTGTGAAGAAAAGGGTAATGAATTCTTGTCTTCTGAGCAACCAGATTATCTTCAGCTTTATCTAACAGTTTGAGGTACAGAACAGCTTTGACAGCAAACCGTAATGCATCCTTCAAGTCACGGAATCTACTTTCTTCCTGTAAAACTGTAGAGGCTTTCAAACAATGGCACTACTGTATCTTGTAGTTTAGTGGAATTGCAGATTCCATAACTCTGTATGCATCTCAAAAATACTGCAGTTTTGATTGTAATTGTCTGCTTCCTCAGAGTGATGTAAAAATATGTACTATATATTTACAGATATTTGGAGTTTGGGGGTCATCCTCTTCATGTTGGTTTGTGGACAGCCACCGTTCCAAGAAGCAAATGACAGTGAAACTCTGACTATGATAATGGACTGCAAATACACAGTGCCACCTCATGTGTCCAAAGAATGTAAAGAGTAAGTAGACTACTAAAGAATTTGGAAGCTTTCACAGAAGTGGGCTCTCGTTACCTTCAGGAAGTTCCTGTACCATGTTATCAGCATGTGGAATATTCCTCACCTCTTAATAAGATATAATGCCTACTGCCTTTGCTTAATAGTACTCGTTCACATTGATGGAGTAGTTTCTTTGGCACCAGTATTGCTTATCTTTTTTAATTCTGTGCCTCTTCTTACTAAAGGTTAATCCCATGATATTTTTTGCCAATAGGCTTTTCCCACACTTGTGTGAAACAACTTGGTTTTACACAATATATTTTTCTTTTATTTGTCTCAGTTGTCATGCCTTTTATAAATGATTGAAGAAGCTGCTCACCGCTGACTGGCTTTGGCCACCACTCTTGCTGGATAAATTACAAGGTGTCGCTGAGACTATTTTGTGGCAGGGGTTAAAAAAAGGTAATGATTCCTACAGATTTCTGTGCAAAGTACAAATTGTCAAAACCCAAGGATATCACAGCAAGTTTTGCTCGTCTCCTACTGAAATCACAACTCCAAATCAACATTCTAGGCAATCAAGGGAGAAAAATATTCTGTCTGCAAATACCATATGCCACTTGGGAATCGTGACTCATTTTGATGTGTTGTTTTTCTGCAGCGTTCACTGCAGCTTCTTAATATATTTTTTTCCTGTGTTGCCCAGATTTCCCCACTGGCTAATGGCCTCTTCAGCCCTTTTAGTACATATCCCAGTGGTGTTGCTTAGACTATTTTACAGTGTTGGTCTGCGTTCTTGACTCTGCAAGAGAGTAGCTTTTTGTTTCCAAGATGAAAACCCAGATGCCTTTAGAAATGCTTGAAAAATAGATTTGGCCCAGTCAAAAAAACCCCTAGAGCAGCCTCTAGGATTCTTTTATTTGACACAGAAGGAAAATAGTTACAGCTGTGGCCGTAATGACCATTCCTCTCATCACCTGGCATCTGTGTGGTGCAGGAACCTAATGCCTAACATGATGCCATAGCTTGTTTATGTCTTGTTATCAGTGTCTAGCATTTTCACTAACCCAGAAACAGTGCTCTTGACAGCTTGAGGAGTTCTATGTACAGGAAGAGGTTTAAAATACAGTACAGGAAGAGGTTTAAAAGACAGCCCTTATCAGTGGATTCTATCAAATAAATTTCTTGAGATGTTCCATGTTGTACTGAGGCCAAGAAACTTATTTCTGCAGCCTTTTGCTTCACATACTGCTGAATGCTCATTTATTTAAACACCCAAGTAGATCTGCTTTCTCTACTTGATGCATTGACAATGTATGATCCCATTATCAAAATCCTCTGCAGGGTAAAGTCTCTGGGAATGTTTAAACTTCTTGCTCGGAGTTAAAGCGTTCTTGGTGGTTTGGGAAGTGTAAGCAAGCTTAAAGCAGGAGGCAGATGTTGTACGTTTGTGTAGTTTTACCACAGGTGTAGTTTAAAAAAAGTCAAATGAAGTACATAGTTTGCTCCCTTCCTGTCATGATATTAACAAAAGCAAAGAAAATCAGAGCTCTCATGTCTCACCCCGCCTTTCCTTTCAGTCAGGACAGAGACCACAGGTTCTGAGTATAAACACAACATCCAGTTTTTACAGTAGAGCTTTGAGAAGACAGAGTTAGCCTCCACTTTTATTTCTGTACAACATCTCACACAAACCCCCCCCCCCCCAAATTACGATTCCCTTTGTGATGTGTGTGCCCTTTCAGTTTGAAGTCGGGTGGTGTAGTATAGTTAGAGCAATAGGAAACATTACACAAGAACTGCAGAACTTTGATTCCATGTATTGGAACAACAAAATTTCATTGAAACCTTGGCACCAAAACTATGTATCCATGTTCTGTTTGTTGTGCAAAGCCAAAAATACCTGCTCCAAGAATTTTTCATGTATGGTAAGCTAACAGAGATGTGCTTTGCTAATCAAGTCTTCTTTCTCTGCCTGGGGAATTTATGCACTTCCTTTATAGCCCGTGTAAACACTCAGTATCAACCCATTTAGTAGGTTTGTCACTTCATCATTCATGATTTTACTTGTGTTTTGTCAGAGATGCTGAAGAATCAAATGTCTTATAGCTATTTCAGAAGAAAATATTTCTACTTCTCTTGCCATCCCATATTCTCATTGACAGCAGCAATGATAGGAAACTGTTTACTTTACAGACCAGCCTGTAGGCCATCTATGACAGTTGCCCTACAGGACCTGTTAAAAACAAACCAACCAGAAAAATCAGGTTAAGAATCTAAGCATAGTAAGTGAAAACTGCAGCGTTTGATGTTTATAGTTTTTTAATGAGTAAATTGCTTGTTTCAGTTCAGCAATATTTGGAGTGTCTTTGAGAATAAATCATTTCCCATCACCTTCTTTTTCTGTAGAGACTTCTGAAGGTCTGTGGGGGCCAACAGCAGAACATTTCTTCCTAATGTTGCTGTTAGAGTGGCTGCTTTACAAACACCTGAGTGCATTTTGTTTCGATGTATTTTTCATTCACAGTCTAATCACACGGATGTTGCAGAGAGACCCGAAGCGAAGGGCGTCTTTGGAAGAGATAGAGAACCACGCGTGGCTCCAAGGAGTCGACCCATCTCCTGCCACCAAGTACAACATTCCTCTGGTGTCATACAAAAACCTGTCCGAGGAGGAACACAACAGCATCATACAGCGCATGGTTCTGGGTGATATTGCAGATCGCGATACGATAGTGGAGTAAGTTGGCCGTTTTCTATACACAGTTTGCTTTGTGCATCTGTCCTTTTGGGTTAAGAATGTCATGAGAGCCTGGGTACTTCAGTGTTTAATTAGCAAGCCATTCAGTTGAACAAAATATAGTTCAGTAGCCACAGCCTTAGGAAAAGCTTCAAGGAAACGTGTTGGAACGGTGTTTGATCCTTGTGTCACTTTGCCTTCACAAGTGAACTGTGAGATCCGTTGAAATTCATGGTTTTACTTGTGCTTCAACTCTGAGGCATGTTTGAGGGTGATAAAATACCACCCTTTTTCTTGTAGTGTGTTTCTATTCTACCTGAGTCTTCATTAATTTGAAATAATATTGCTTTTATCTATATACATATATAGATTGCCATTGTCACCGGCAAGCTTGCTAGAAAGCTGTATGTTTTTTCTAAACAGATTAAAGCTCCCAAATTTCCAAAAATGAAAGAGGACTTGTCATTGGTTTTATTTTTGTTTGTTTAAGCTGGAAAAACTGTTACTATCTTACCATTTGGGTGGCAGGGCTGTGTGGGGAGAAGGAGCAGTCTTCCTCCTCAAGCTTTTAGCTGCATAACAGTGCCATCCTTTCTGTCAGACTGTCTGAATTCTGCTTGCTGGCTTATGAACTTAATTTTGCTGTAAACTTAATGTGATGGCCCTAAAATAATGAAGGTGGGTTTTGCTCTGGTTGTTGCATAGTATTAGGACTTTGTGTTTGCCAGTGGGAAATCCCACCATTGGTGCATGACGTTAAGGAAGTACAATTTATCATTTGAAAAAAGTTCAGTAAAGGAAGAATGACCTAATTTTTTTGGGATGATCATCTAAAGATACCCTTATTCAACTATTGTTTTGAAATTACTGGACTCCCTGGCTCTTTAGTTTTCCTGAAACCAAGACATGCTTGTCAAAACATCGGGGACAGACAGGTTTGTTTTCAGCTCTTCCTGCTGCAAGGAGGACAGCAAGGTGTGAGATTCACGTCTGCTTTTCTAGAAGCCACTGACGTATGGTTTGTTTCATGTTTTGTATTATCCTTAGGGCACTGGAAACTAACAAATACAATCACATCACCGCCACTTACTTCTTACTCGCTGAAAGGATTCTCAGAGAAAAACAAGAGAAAGAAATTCAGACCAGATCTGCAAGCCCTAGCAACATCAAAGCTCAGTTCAGGTGAGAATTTAGGAATCTAAATGACTGTTGGTTGGTTGGTTGGTTGGTTGGTTGGTTGGTTGTTTTGAAGCTGGCTTAATGAGTATATTATTGAATTGCTCAAGTACTACTTCCTTGAAGTAAAATTCTTACTGCAAATTTTAAATGTCTTTAAAGTGCTCTGGACACTTCAGAAGCTGTTCAGAAATGGGTTACCAATAATATTTTCAGGAATGCCTAATCAATAGGAAGCCCGTATCTGCAGTAGGACATTCTCACACCTGCTAGGAAAGGGCACGTTTGTTTGACCTTCAGCTCTCATGCAAATTGTGTGTATCACATCCCTGGAAGAAATGTAGTTGCATGATCCATACAGGTGTTGATGGGGAATTAGTTATAAATGAGAAGTCACTTTGAATTTGGTGTCAATGTAGCTGTTAGCATGGATTTTCAAGGGGCTAAATCAAGCTTAGAGCAAATGTTTGTAGGTTTTGTTCTTTTAATATCAGTTGATATGCCCATTTAAGGAGAAGAAAGTAATTATTTTAATCATTCATTTAAAGACACTGCAATAAATTTAAGATTTTATTTTTTTTTTTACAAAAACATGATTAAATAAAACCTTATAGTAAGTTTCCCTGAGATTTTCAATGCTTCAGCCTGTGCCACGGTAACACTAAAGTGGGGGAAGTGGACTTCTGGCATCTAGTTGGTATTGGTATGTTCAACCAGTCCATTTGCTCTTGCAGCCAATTATCAAAGCACCCCATCTTTTCAGTTAGAGTGGCATAATGCTTTAAAAACAAACACACACAAGACAAATAGTATCGTTTCTACCTCTGGATCCATACTGGAGGACATATTTTTTGAACAGTTATTTTTCTTAAACATTTTGGTTTTGATTTACTGAGTTGTGTTTTAGACTGTGACTAGAGATCTGCTGGTATTGGGGAAAAAAACCCTTTATTGACCTATCTTGACAATCTGTCCAGTAGAGATGGAGGATGTGCTGAGGGATTTCCATTAATTTTTGTTCTCTAATCATCAGTCTCTTCAGAAGGTGCCTTTTACATTTTGTTAAAATAATATAGGTCTAACTGTTACTGGCACTATCAGCAATTGTTAGTAGGTAAGCACTTGATGTCTAGAGTAGCTGCCTACATTCAGTGTTAATTTATTGGTAGGGTTTAGAGAAAAACAAAAAATAGCTTGTTCCTTCCAAAGGTTCCTTTGTGCAGCTTTCATGCATTTAACAGGAATGGTAATAGGGACATAAATGCTCCAGTGTCTTCCTGCTGCATGTCCAGATTTCCTTGGCCTAACTGATACAAATAACATAGCACCACCTCAACATCAATCTCAGGAAAAAACTCCACTGGTTATAAATCTAAGGCACGTGCTTTGGAGAACAGGTTAATGTGCATCATCTCCACTGATTGTTACCTTGGATTTAGGCTGAGGTTTTGGAGGCTTTTACAGGAGCTTCATCTGAATACCCTTCCATCTGCTGGGATAATGGGTTGCTTCTCTCTAAACCTTACAGTGGTTCTCAACATATTTGTCATCTCCAGATGAGATTACACCCAGTCTTGTGTACAGGAGTAGACTGAGAAGTTGTTGCTGCACTGAAAAGCTTATTCATTCCATGATCACTGACCAGTACCTTAGGAGAGTTACTGTTGTAGGCAACCTGCAGTTGAACCTAAATAATCTGGAGCTTGGTGTTACAGAGCTTATCTCTCTCCAGGGGTTATACTGTAACTTTCACTCCAGGGTTCTGAACACCTTCACTGAATCTGTGTTTTGATCTGAATTTGTCAAGTTGAAAGGAGTAGCTGAAGCCTGCCTTTATGAGTATGAACTCTCTTTCCAGGACAAGGACATGTGCATTAACTCAGGAACTCATGCCCTTAATGGTCCCAGGTTCCTGTTCGCTGTCTTCACGATTTTTTTAAAAGGAGTTTCACTTACTTTCTGCCTGGAGCTGTCCCACTCTCCCCTTGGGTTTGCTGGGAATAGGGGGGGGTGTGGGGAGAGGAAGGAAAGAGGCAAACATGGGCTGCTCTGAAAGATAAACATACTGTGCTGAGGAGGTTTATTGCCTGGATACTACAGCACTGTTGGATACTATATTTACCCTTTATTGTGACAGCCACAGAGCTTGCTTCCTTTTTTCGCTGACAAACCAGCCTGTTCTTCAAGCACAGTAAATTCTTGAACATTTAGATCTTCATTTTCTGACACTTCTGTAGTTATGTTTCTCGTTTATTTAAGCCCTGTTTGTTAATCACTGACAGTTGTTTGTGTTTAAAATACCCAGCGTAGCAGAAGTCATCAGAAAAGTAGGTCGGTGGTTCCCAGCCTTTCTGGAGGTCGCGGGGGCCTAAGGGGAGATGCCAGTATCAAACCCAGGGGCATCACACCCCAGGCATTACTTGTGACTGGGCAGCTTGGGTCGGAGCTGCCGGCCGGGTGGCCTCCCTTCTGGCAGAGCTGCTCGCCGCGGCGAAGCCGGTAGGGGCGCACCAACAGCTCCCAGTGCCGAAAGAGATGGGAGAGGGCCTGTGTGGCTTCTCCCAGGGTATGAGCTGCAGGGGCTCGTGTGGGTGTGTTGGCAGCCAGGTCCTGCTGTGAGAGGTGAATCTTTGTATCGCTGGTTTGCTAAGCAGAACTGAAGCTAAGCACTTCCAAACAAAGCCCCCGCTTAGGCTTGGGGAGTTGTGTGTTTGCGTTCATAAAGTATGCAAAGTTCCTGCAGCTGGAGTTGTTGATTGTTACCCATGCGGGCAGGCATCTTCAGGACCCTTTTCTAGCCTTCCATTAGAGGGGGAGCCTTGAGCAAATGCTGTCCTACTGCAGGTCCTCCATTAACTTTAAAGACTTGGCAAGAACATGTTCAGAATACCAGAGGTGTCTGAACTTTCCTTGTTTCTTCAGCTTGACCTCTTAACCCAGCACAGATCAGGAAGCTGGTATGATCCATTGTATGGGGCTGTCCAAGCAGCTATCTGGGGTCACACTTGGTGTGAAAAATTCTCTGCTTCCTCTCTTGCTTTCCTCCTACACCTGGGCTACAATGTCCAGCAGTACTTTCTTTCGTCAGACCCAAAATACGATGTGGAGTGCCTTGTAATATGCTATCCATATTTGGACAGAGGTAACTACTACAGCCTTTCACGGGGTGTGCTGGAGTATTTTAGTTACCTAAAGTTAAGTGGTTGGCAGACTTTTTTAACTTGAAGATAACTTAAGTTGGAGAGGTTCAAAACCATGTCTTGGTCTGCACAAGAAATGTGGGGCTTAAGCTGAGTGACGGAATTGAAGAATTATTCAGCATTTAAGTGTTGGTTGTTTGGATTAGGCTTTCAAAATAGAGGAAGGACTGACAGTCTTTGTTCTTAATTTATTCTGTGGGCATTATGGGAAAATGGCTATTTCGGGCTTTAAAGGAAAACACAAATCATTAGATACCAGCTTAGATACGGGGAGAAGGCATCAGCTGCCAGCTGTAAAGCTGATTTACGCTCCAGTGTTACTTTCATTTTTATTTGAGCTAATGCTAGTACACAGTCATACATTTTGAACTTTGAGCTACAGTTTATTCAAGTGTCATATCCATAAGCAGCTTGAGTCCTGAATTCACGCAGCTGTATTATTCCAGTTGCTCAGCTAAGGTCAAATAAATGTATGATCTCAACTCACGTGTGTTTAAAGAGGATTTTGTAGAATAGAGCTTGGGCTGAATGAGACTTACTGAAAATGGGTGGATGTTTCTTCGGACTCAGCTCTTCAGCCTCACTCTTGTTAATTCCAATGTAATTTTAATATTAGGAATATTGGAGGGGGATAACAGAAGCTTCAGAGTATAAGTAGTTTGCAGTACTGTTGTATTGAAGTTGTGCTTGAATCAGCCACTGTCAAGAGTTCCTTTAGGTACTGCTGGTTCTATACCTACTTCAGATTATTTCTTTTGAGACATAGTCATTTGAAGTTTTTTTATTGCTTCATTTATTTTGAGTGCAGCGAAACCTGAAGATTTCATTTGTCAGAAACCAAGAGAGTCTCTAACTGACACGTTGTACACATGCTGTTCCTTCCAAGGAACCCCACGTCCTCCCAAAGTGTTTCCGTTCTCTCAGTCAGTCCGTGCAGTTGTCACAGGCATGCCACTCAGCAGGCCGCTTCGTGGGGCAGCACTCGTGCTCCTCTTGTGCAGACCTCGCGTTGCCTTGTGCGTGTGAGAACACTCGCCATGGTGTAACTTCTCTGTTGTCCCTTATCGTTGTTTACATAGGCAATCGTGGCCAACGAAGATCGACGTGCCCCAAGACCTGGAGGATGACCTTACAGCCACTCCTCTCTCCCATGCCACTGTTCCTCAGTCACCGGCTCGCACGGCTGAGAATGTCCTCAACGGCCACCGGAGCAAGGCCCTGGGTGATGCAGCGAAGAAAGAGGAGATCCCAGAACTGGCTGGACCAGCGCTTTCAGCGGTCCCATCGGTGAGCTTAAAACCCACCACGAGTGGCCGGAAGTGCTTGTTCAGAGTGGAAGAAGATGAGGAGGAGGATGAAGAAGATAAGAAACCTATTTCCCTTTCTACTCAAGTGGTTCTGCGCCGTAAGCCTTCGGTTACAAATCGTCTCACCTCAAGAAAGAGTGCACCGGTCCTCAACCAGATCTTTGAGGAGGGTGAGTCGGACGACGAGTTTGACATGGATGAGAACTTGCCCCCAAAGCTCAGCAGGTTAAAGATGAACATTGCTTCGCCTAGCACAGTGCACAAACGCTATCACAGGAGGAAAAGCCAGGGGAGGGGCTCCAGCTGCAGTAGCTCAGAAACAAGCGACGATGACTCGGAGAGCAGGAGGCGCCTGGACAAAGACAGTGGCTTCACTTACTCCTGGCATCGGCGGGACAGCAGCGAAGGGCCGCCCGGCAGCCAGGGGGACGGCGGTGGACAAAGCAAACCCAGTAATGGAAACGGAGGGGTAGACAAAACCAGCCCGAGTGACAACAGCAAAGGTGGGGGGAGTCCCTCTGGGGGCTCTGGTGGCAGCACCAACACCACTTCGGGTTCCACTCGGAGGTGCGCTGGATCCGGAAACTCGATGCAGTTATCGTCTCGCAGTGCAGGGGAACTGGTCGAAAGCCTGAAGCTAATGAGCCTTTGCCTAGGTTCACAGATTCACGGCAGCACTAAGTACATTATCGATCCTCAAAACAATCTGTCCTTTTCCAGTGTGAAAGTACAGGAGAAATCGACGTGGAAAATGTGTATCAGTTCCAGCGGCAGCGCAAACCCGGCTGCGTCGCTGGGCAGCCTAAAGTTTTTTTCTGACCAAATGTCAGACACAGCAAACGAATTGGAACGGATAAAGAACAGGAACTTGAAAAACAATGTGCTACAACTACCTCTCTGTGAAAAGACAATTTCTGTGAACATTCAGCGGAACCCAAAGGAGGGGCTGCTCTGTACCTCCAGTCAAACCAGCTGTTGTCATGTCATTTGACAACAGCCTGACTTCACTAGCTCGATCTAATCTACTTGACAACATCATTCTTCCTGTTCAGAGCTGTGAACACCTTGTCACCGGACCCCCCCTTTTGTTGTCTTAAGGTTTTTAAGTGGGCTTTGAGCAGTTATTTATTACATTTTAATTTTGTGTTTGCTTGCTGGTATGACAATGCATGGTCTTTGCATGCTGCTAGCTGATGCGTTTTTCTTTTTCAACAAAATGGGATATTTTATTGTGTAATTTTTACATTTTTAATTTTACGATGGAAGATCCGGATTAAATTAAAATAAGCATCTGGATCCTAATGTAAATGAAGCACTTACTTACTTAAAAGTTTCATGTTCTGCACTTAAACTAGAGAGAGAGGCTTTTGTTTGCTTGTGAAATGTTAATTCTTGTTCTGACCTTCTGTGATATCTAAACTCTGTGATGCGTGGCATACTTCTATGTGTCTGAAACAGAACCAAAGCAATAATGTTTTGATGCTGAAAACTCTTCCGGGAGCTTTCAGATGTTCCAAGGCTTGTACAAAGCAAAGATGCACTGAAAATTAGTGATCTTGAAAATATGATTTTAAACCCACACCTATTTGTCTTAAGCTATGATAAGGATAAAGTTGTGGCTCAAAAATCAAACTGAAGAGATCTTGGGTTTGTTAGAGGCGTTTTTCTTTTCTTTGTTTTGTTTTTTAAATAATAAGGCAAGTAGCTTTGTAAGGCAGCTTTCTCCCATAGAAATATGTTAATATTACAAGCAGACAATCTTTTTTAATATAAGAAAGGTAAATTATTAAGTCTACTTCTGAGTTTTTACATGCTAACTGAAAATAAAGTCTTTGTATGTATTCCTTTTGTTAGTAGTATATCATGACACATAGTACTTTAGGGTTTTACCTTCTGAACCTTCTCCCCTGTCCTCTCCTCCCCTTCACAAGGCAATAAGGGATGGAAAACCTTTAGGTAATTGGATTCAAATTGAAATTCTTCCTGTCATCTTACACTTTTTTGTTCTTTTTTCTCCTCATCACTCTTTGTGAGACTCAGAGTACTGCTGTTCCCCCACACTCACCCTGCTTATTTTCCCCTCAGCAATCACCCTTCAGCATGAAGTCAATTTAAAATAGCACATAGGAAAGCATTTATGTTACAGCTCTTAGCCTGTCTGTCGGGTTTCCCATCGCCATGGCAAGGTCTTGATTCAGAGTATTTCTGTACAAAAAGGATACTTTTGACCAGATGAATTAACTTTGTGGAGTTTTATTACCTAGAATAAAATATATTGCAGATTCCTAGTTTTGGGAAGGGCAAGAATGTTTTATTTTTTCATGCTGTGCACTGGGTCTTCTAAGCAATGCTGGTGAAACTGGTGGTGGGGTGTAGCAGCACACTGCTGAGCATCCTGTAACGCTCGTGGAATGGGCAAATGCAACGCGTTTCACGCCTGCTGCAGAGCGAGTAGTGCACCAAAGAACGAACGGAACAGCTCCTGAGGGCTCCTCTCGGTTAGTAAAAGCCTTTACTAAGAGCCTGGATTGCATGGGGATGCTTACTGCCTAGCCGAGCCAGGGGTTTCACGCTCTGCAAGGCAAAGCACTACCGTTGTGCTGCTTTAGCTTTGAAACTCTAGTTGCAGTTCGGTCGGTGTGATGTTCCTAAATCAAAAGCTACAAGCGTAGATGTGTGGGTGAAGCCATAGAACATATTTGCTTGAACATTTTGAGCAGGGATCTTACCAAGGGCCAGAAACGAGATGTGTGGTTCACAGCCAGTGAGCGTAACATCCGCGTAGGAGACAAGTTGATAAAGGGCATTGGCAATAAACTTATTTGTTGCAGTTTGGTTGGGGTTTTTTGGGATTTTTTTTTTCCATGTTATTGTAAATACTCTTTCCTGATATCATGTACAGCCTTGGAATGGCACCTTTTAACTAACCCCAGGTGTATTTTGTTTCCACTGTTTTTATATACGATGTATATATGGTGCTCACTTTAGAACAGCAGTGTTGACCATTTATGCTGCATAGTTGTATTATAGCCTTAGAGTTGTGTGTGGTTGGTTGAACCTTTGGGCGTACAGATGTTAGTCTGAGTGGTGTCCTCTATCCAGTTGTTGACAGGTGAATGATTGTGCATGTGGTGTATGTTGTTGTTATGTCGTCACATAAAAGGAAGGGCGAGAATAACCACTACATTAAGATACTATCGGACCAAACTATTTAGAGCAAGTAAACAGTTTCTTGTACCCCTTAACGTGTCTTTAAAAGTTGCATATAGTTACAGTAGTGTATAAATTAAATATTGTGGACAATTAGTCTTGTATTTTTCTGTATGTGTGTATATAAATATATATATACAAAAATAATGTACCTCTAGCAACTTAATCTGTATTTAAGATGTGACAATCTTGACACAGAATTTTAAGAGTAGCAGTATAAATAAGCAGAATTAACGAACAGAAATATAAAAATTTCTCACCAAGACGGAGTCCATGTGTGTGTGTTAAGAGGGTACAGAAATATCAGCTGATCTTATTGCTTCCAGCAATGTTTGGCTTTCTCACTGTATAAACAATTCATGGTGTGCGACAGAAATGGAAATTCCAGTTAATAAAAGTGATACCTTGATTGATGCCTAACCCATGACTTGCACGTCGATGCAGTTTGTTACTCCTGGTGGTGGTCACTGTGTCAGGGTGGCAGGAGCTTAGGTCAGACCTGCCAGAGCCAGCCCTGCTGAGAGCCACTGCATAGCCTGTCCACCCCGCATTGAAGGTGGCGGCACTGGGAACGTAAGCTCGGCTGCCTTGGAGAGCTGCAGCTCTGCGTGGGGATGTTTGTTGCCTTGTGCTTACCTTGGGCTTAGAAGTTGTCGCGGTTGGTATCTACTGCAGTGGGGTTTTGTCGGGAGGCTGTGGGAGCTGCTCCTTAGGCAGAACTGCGGAATGATTTATATAAACTGTGCCGGCCGCCACTCCACCAGAGAAGGTTGGTGAGAAGCTTGTTCATCTTCCCATCTTGGGGAGCCTGGTGATGTCATGGCAGCCCGTGCCTGGCTGTGCTGCAGTACAGAATACAACAGGCTCGGAGTCCCTGTTCAGGTGCCCAAGTCTGGTACAGTCATGGGAGGGACGCCTCAGTCCCAGGGGAAAGGGAGGTTCTACACCAGCTTGCCAGATCGAAAAACAATGTGGGCATCAGCCCTGATGCAGATCGGGGGGAGCAGGGAGGGAGGGGGGCGTGCTGACTGTGTGCAGAATGATGGGAGCCTGAAGGCAAAGCTACCGCTGCCCAACCCGCTCTGAAGGCGCAGCGTAAGGCGCAGCTGTCGTCCTGTGTAACAGGATCCCAGGAGTTAATTCCACCGATGTACTGCAACTGCCTCAGCAGCTCGGCCCCCCCTGTGCAGGGAAACAGCTGCTCTGGCTCACTTCGACTGGAATTAAGTATGGCAGCACAGAACTGAAGGAACAATGGAACACGCCAGGCACGTGCACTTGCTCAACACGTCTGCTGATGTGTTGTTCCAGGTACAGGCAGCACAGGTTGGGGGGGGCAGCAGTCCTATCCAGTGCTTCTGGCTCTGCTTCGGACAGCCTGAGCAGGGGCAATTTCCAGTATTGGCCCAGTTGACCCAGGGAGATGTCTGTGGTGCAGGCGGGAGGCTGGAGTGCCCAATGTACTGGGCGGCACTTGGGAAGGGGCTCCCCGCTCCCTGAACTCAAGACTCTTGCGCAGTGCTGCAGCAGGGTAAGTGCCAATTTGCAGGCCAAGCCAAGCAAGGGGTGGGAGGTTGGAGCAGCTCCTGAGACACGAACTGGAACCGGACAGAGAAGGAACAGAGGGAGAAGGCTTGGCAGCAGTGCTCACAGTGCAGGTAGCTATCTGGGTTTAATGTCCAACAGCTCTGGGACAGGCTGGCTTTGCGAAGCTGGGCCCATGGGACCCTGTCCTTGGTGAGCTCCCCAACTCAGGTTAATGCAAGATGGGGTGGAGGCAGCAGCAGGCACAGAGCAGCAGAGGAGCCTGAGGGCTGTAGCCATGCCCAGAGTGAGGAAAGGCGGCACAAATCCTGTACTACTGCCCTTCCTTTAAACAAGGCCAAGCAGTGACCTCCCAGGCGTTGGTACACACAGATTGGATCTTTTTAACGGATCTCTCATCAGCAAACAGAGATGTGTGCGAGCCGGGCGCGACAGCTGGCAATTAACCGGGGATGAGCAAACGGGAATGTCCCAAACATCAGCGCCAGCCAGGCACCCTGACCGCCTTTCCCATGGTTGAGTTCACGTATCTTAATCAGAACTGAGCCTCCTGTTGCTAAGCCCAGAGTAGGGCTCAATTCCATGAAAGGTGTTTGAGCAAGAACGCCTCCAGGTCACTCTGCTTAGGAAAGTGTAGCTGTGACTCACCTGCTGCCACCTGGGCTCCGTGGCAGAGCAATGGTGCTGTAGCTGCTGGGTCTGCTCCCTTCTTGAAGCCAAGGCTGTAGCTAAGCTTTTTTCTTTTGAGCTTAAAGTCGTAATTACTTGTAATAAGTTGACTCAGTTCAGCCTCTCTGTGTGTATTACAAATGACATCGATCAAGAACTCTGAATTAGTGACAAAGTCTAGTGTATTGGAGGGCAATAAATATCTATTCACTTTCCCAAGTGGTAGAAGAATTATGTCATATGAAAGATGCAAGGACACTTGATACTAGAGAAGACTTGAAAAGCACGGGGGGTTTGTATGGCTTCACCAGCCTCTCAGAGGTGTCACATCAAATCTCCTTAGCAGTTGATTTCAGCAGACCCTTGTGTAGCATCTTTCTATTTCTTCCACTTGTGCTCCTCTCTTGAACAGGGCTGACGAGGCAGGAGGGAAGGGACTGTCTTCCTCTGGGCTGTGTATGCTCAGCCTGAGTGCCCAGGGCCTGGGAGAGGCCCTGTGCTGCAGCCCTGGGAGCTGGCAGGAAGGGCTGATGAGCTCTCTTATGCCATGCCTAGCATTGCCCTCATCACGCCAGTGATGACAGATGCCGTCACCGCTGTGTTTTATATCAAGTGGTGAGGTGCAGAGAGATCCTTCCTCTCTTCAGGGCTGACAGGCGAGGCACAGGGCTGTGCTGTCAGCTCCAGCCTGATGCTGGCACTCACCCCTCCAGCTCAGGGATGAGGCAGGGCAGAGCTGGCCTGAAAAGCCCGTGGTGGCAGCCATCTAAGTGAACTCTCCAGCCGAGCAAGTCTTCCTCAGTGAGACTGGAGTTTGATTCTGGGCTAAACGGCCCAGTGTGCTGGGCCTGCATACAGAGGAACCTTTCCTCATATGAAGATTCTAGCGTTTTCCTCTTCTATTGTCCTGAAGTCCACGGGAGGTGCTGCAGGTGGGCAAGTACAGTAGAGATCTTGAGTCAGCAGATCCCTCTGGGCCACACCATTAGACCTGTGGCTCAGGGCATACCTGATGAGAGAACTCCTCTATCACCAGTCAATTATTTACGACTGCCCTTTTCCTTAAAACCAGCTTCCTTGATTCTTACTGCTGCTGCTAAGGAGACACATAAAATTCAATACAGGCTACTCCCACACAGTTATCTTCCCAAGCTTGACGCCTCCAGCCTCACCCTCAGTTTCTCCTTAAAGCTTGAGACCAGAGATGAACTTACTTTATTTCTTAGACGCGGGCATCAGAACAGCCACAGCCCCACGTCTGCCCGCCTGCACTCCTGAAGGGTCCCGAGCAGAAACGAGCTCTGCAGGGTAAGGGTGGCTCTAGCTGGGCAAGGGAGCGTGCCATGAGTCTCCAGTGATGGACTGGCTGCCTGTATCAGGGGCACAAGCCCACTCCCCCCTTCTGCACTCCCTGCACCAGCCCATCACTATCTGCCCGAAGGGCCAGAGCTGCTACTGCTGGAAGGAGGAAGACAGACACTGCTTACCAGGAAACAGACGCCTCTGATGGAGGTGGCTTTGCTTCCCTGTGCCTCCTGCCTAGCCCACTGTGTCCTTCCCACAGTGAGAAACCAGCACCATGGCCTCATACATCAGCCCCGTACCGAGGGAGGGCCTGAGCACTACGGGAAAACAAAGTCTCCACTCCCGTGTGCTTCAGGGGCAGTCACCCAGGCTAAGGACAGACATATAGATCACACAGCTTGTGAGTGGCAGTTAATGGTAAATATCTTACTATTCTTCCTAATACTTTCATCTGACAACAGGTTTTTGACAAGTTCTCCCTAACATCCCACAGGTGTTACAGACGTACCTACAGTGGAAAGAAAACAAAGACATTCAGAAACAGAGACTTTTTTGTTCCCAAATGAGAAATGAAGGAGAATGACATGATGAACGTGGAACACAAAACCACACTTTCGATATCAAACAGTGTGAAACACAGCAACTCCCCCAGCACGAGGACAAAGAGCAGCATACAGAGGAACAGGAGCTACACGTCAGTTCCGTGAGAAAACACGATCTGGCAACACACAGGTATCGTATCTCAGTGTGCACTCTCTGGGACAGCAACACTGTCATGATAGTTTAGCCTCCTTCTGTGATGCTCAAACAAGAGTTTTACCAGTATCCAGAACAAACCCTAATCCCTATAAAAACAAACTTCTCTCTCTTGAGCAACAGAAGGTTGTAATTTCTCCACACTTTTTAGCTTTAGCTGGGTTCTCCACTTAGAGAGCAGCATGATCCCCATCTATAGATAAGGAAATTGAACGGAAGTGAAGGACTCTGCCCCAAGGCAAGGGCAACAGCCAACCTTACTTACGTCACCAGGCACTTAAACCTTTACCAGAGATTTTCCTGTTACTCTGCAGTGAGCAGGAAAAGGAAAGGACCACAAGGACAACCACAAAGGCAGTTCTGCAGCAGCCTACTTATTTTTGTTTTCCACATGATCACAGTTGAGACACGACTCGATTCCTTTTCCAACCCATCTTAGGAAATTATTCCAGACACCCGCTACAGCTGCCACCAGCTAAACACGCCAACTTTACGCTCGCAAACCCGCACAGACGAGCAGACCAGTGGAATCCCTTCAAACCGGCTGTGACAAGCTCCCAAGAAGATACTCCACCAGGAACCCATCCCACAGAGTTTTCTTCTCTGGAACTGCTCACTCAAAACCACTGGCAATAGGCATTTGAAAAACCGTGAGCTTCCTCAGCTCAAAGCAGGCAAGAAACTGCAAAGCTGGAGAGCTGGAGAACACACCGATCCCCTCCTCAATAAAGCTTCAGTTTTGGGATCCCTCCGGCGCTTGCTGTGGGAAGGGGGACGTGCTCCCCTCAGAGATCAGTGCTGGCTGCTCAGGGCTGAGCTTGTGCAGCCACAATCCTGCTGCCGCAGGAACAGGCTGCAAACCAGTAGCAGCATAAGGGACACAAGAACGGAGACTGCAGCTGTGGCACAGCTTTGCTCCTCTTCCCAAGGGAAGAGAGATGTTCCTTACTGGGTCACACCTGCAGAGTTTCAGAAACGCCAATTTTAAATTCCAGACAGAATACACAATTTTGGGTTTGTTGTATTCCTCTGCTGGGGGGAGCTGGGCAGGGGACAGGACTGTGGCAGAAACATACAATGTGGGAAGCAGGCAATTACCTTAATTACTGGACCAGCAGATTTTTTCAAACACCATTCCAGTGGGTATCGCAAAAAAGTAAGTTACAGCTACCAAAGATGAAGGTTGGAGCAGGAGAAAAGAAGGTAACAGAAGCAAATACTGTCAATTTTGGGCCTATTCCTGTTAGAAAACCATGAAACATCAGCAAAAATACCTTTCTGGGGAATGCAAGGTAAAAAACAGTCAGAGATTCACTCCATACCCAAGGACTGGTATACCAAGTATCAAGTTTAATTAATCTGTTTCTGTCAGCTCATTTAACCAGAAGATCCATTCATACAACGCCGAAATGTTAAGACCCAGGGAAGTGATACCAAAATCTAATGTAAATTAAGCAATAAATACTCTTCATAAATTACTGATCTGCAATCCGTTTCCTACTGGGTGCTTTTGCACCCAGCTTTTGAAGACGTTTTAGCTGAGGCTTGTCTGGATAACTAGCACAGAGGAGTATATAAGCATACTGGGTAATATTTATGCTCAAATCTTGCTCAGATCATACAGGGAACAATCACGTGTTTCATTAAGCAGCGTATAAAAGTCGTGTTTTATTTCGCCATGTGCGAGCAGCCGCTAATAAGCGCTCTTCGAAACAACTCGGTTCTGATTAGCTACTGTAATAAAGGGACAGAAGTGGCAAGAACCCCGAAGGGACAGCGCACTGTGGAGTCAAACCAGAGTATCTTCTTTTGGAAAGCCAGAGCTGAGAGTTAGTCTGGTTAGCTCTGGTGGCTTACTCACGGAGCCCGTTTTCAAAGAGGTGAAGCACTGGGGAGTCTGGCGGGTTTCCATCAGACCTGGCGCAGGCCGGAGCGCTTTCATTTGGCGTTAAACTTCACCAAGTGCGTGTAAGGAACAGAGAGAGGGGGAGGAAATACCTTTCTTGCAGTGGCAGGCAGAGGGTATCGGACCAAGTATCACATAAGCAGGTGCCACCTACTGAAGAGACGGTGGAGTGCACGCTTGGAGAGCTGCGCATCAGCAGGAACAGATGCTCAGCAAGCGCCCGCGTCCGCGCGTGACCGCTTTAGTCATCCTCATCCCGTCGCCTTTACTCCTTCAGGGACTCCGCCGCCAGCTTCATTTGCTGGAAGAGAGAAGAAGAAGAGGTGTGCTAAGCGCAGTCAGTAGCACAAGGAGGTACACACGCCAGTGTAAGCCGAAAGCGGGGACACTTCTGAACCCAACTGAATAATAAAGCTACACAAAAAGATATATATATATATATATATAAATTAACCAGGGCTTCGGTGGTTAAAACCCAAACCACAAGGCTGCTACGCCTGCCTTCTGCACACAACACAGTTTTAACAGATGTATCGCTTTTCCCACCAAAAGAGACTCCGGGAAATACAGTGATGCAATTTGTATATTAATTATTTTCATGATGAATGAATTATGTCTTATGCAGAGATTACTGGGCCCAACAGGTACAGGAAAAACATCTCCCTCCTGCTCACGGATGCAGGAATTGCTGTAAGAAGGGCAGAATGACTTGTGTGTTGCACTGAACTCTCCTCTGCCACTCCTGGGCAATAACACGCTCCTGACAGAGAGCTGTTTAAGCTGGGCATGGCCACTGCTGCCACGGGCCCTGGAAATCCCCGACACCTATCTCTGGTCGGGCCTTTTTTTTGCTGCCAAATTGAACAAAAACATCCTGTGATAGAAGAAGGAGGTCACAGACTGCTATAGGGACACGAGCTATTTCCAGCCCTGCTGTTAGGTGCTTTTGTTTTCGTTATCTTGCAGGATGTCACCAAAGAGATCTCAATGTGAAAGCAGAATAACAATTCCAGGCGTCCACTATATCTGCTGAGCAGGAGAAACCAGAGCTGCTCTTTGCAGCTTCTTGTCAGATGGGATGTTTCATAATACAGAATTTACAGGGGCAATGGGAGCCGAATTCAAATTGCACCAAAGGCGCCTCTCACACATCTCCAGAGGTTATCAGCTCTGGGTCTTTCAACATCTGGAAGGTTCGAAACCACCCTGATATACTATGAAATAATTACACAGATTTCAGTCCCACCCCCAAAAAAAGACCAAGAGACAACAAAGGATAGAGACCAGATGGAGACCACCCAAAGGACAAGATGAGGCACAAAGGCCAGGAGATGCACAGCACTATTGGAGTTCGGGAGGCTGGTGCCCAGCATGACTGCCACCTTTGAGGCAATTCGGCACGCGAGGAGCGAAGGGAGATGAGCGTGAACACTGCCCATGATGAGATAAAGTAGTAATTTTGTGCAGCTTCCAACTCCTAAGCAGCCGTGTAGTTTCCGTATCATCAACCCAGCGGGTGCTACAGATGCAAGGTTATGTTCCTTAAATTTCATGTTCTTTCTTTCATGCTTCTGTTTGATCTTACACAAAGAGCCTGATACTATATATGGGCCAGCAGAAAGACAAATACCTGATAATGGTATAAAAAACCCTACCCCATCCTGGGAAAGGGGAAACTGCAAATACAATGGACATTGTCATCTAACTTCTCTTTCGGAACATAACGATGTCGAGATCACTTTAACACAGCACCTTCTGACTTCCCTTGGCTGCTCCTCTGTGCCTGAACCCATTCCAAAACATCACCCTGCAGGATAAAACCCACCTACAATAACTCTTCGCTATCAAGTTTTATCTGTATTTCCGTGCCATCTACAAGGGAAGTAAAATTAGTTTGGGATACAAATATTTATATGTTTCTCCATAGCAACAGTAAAGGGAGGGGGAAAAAAGCTAAATGCTGGAATACAGATTCCTCTTCTGCATCCTGATTCACTTATTTAAATAAATGCCTGTATAAAGCTACAGCATCTTAATTAAAGTGACTTCTACCCCTATTAGAAAAACATTTAAAAGATACAGAAGACAGCAACTTAATTCAGTCCACGATTCATCAAATTCAACCCTAATTCTCTTATTTTAGAATGATTTTAATAAATTCTGAGTGTTCTTGTAATTACACAGGGATTGATGGGGACCATGGCGAACTGGAAAAGTATTTTTATTCTCTGATTTCTGCAGGGCTCACCAAAGCCTGGAAAAAACCCAAGCACATGATTATTCATGATGACTAGCAGGTAATCTGTCCAAAAATTCTGTACAAGCGGGACTACTGTCGATTATTTTTGAAGGCCTTCCTAACTTTAATTGAGCTAATCTTGTGACAGCATTCTCTTATGCTGGCACTCTTAGGAGAGTCTATTTAAAATAACAAAAAAAAAGGTATGATAAACAAACAAATCTCCCAGTTTCTCCAGTGAACAGAAAAACCTCTTAAAATAGCTTCACACGCTGCCACAGCACACCCAGTCCAGACACACGTATTTCAGGCGATGAATCGTAAGCAATGGGAGAGTCCCAAAGAGCTGCAAATTTCATTTCTTCTTTATAATTTCTAATGCCAAAACATTATTTGCAGCACCCTGGCAACACCAGGCTCCCCTAAGAGCTATCGCTTCGGCACACCATGTGCGGTGGCTCTGTTAAGTCATCCTTTGTGGGTCTTAAGTAGCATTTTTTAAATATAGACAGAGGTACTAAAAGCTTCCCAGTCTACTTTTCAAACCTGCTAAATACATAATGACAAAGAGAGGGGTATTAAAAGCCTCCGAAAACTAACCAGAGGTGTAGCTCAGCAACCCAGTCTACATTTATTATCAGCTGAGATGTACTTGCCAAACCTTCATGCTTCCCTTCCCCGCGAGAACCGCCCGCAGAGTCCTGCTCCCCAGCTGGCTCGGCTCCGCGCAGCACACGGGACCGCATCTGTACTAACACGTCGGCAGCACGCTGCACAGTGGATGCAATGCACACTAACTGAAGCACACGTTTAAAGTAAGATGTGTTTGTTGTAGTGGGGCATAAGTGTAGCGTGTTCAAAATCCTACCGTTCGGAACTGCGCTATGTATTTATCAGCTGTCATTTAACAGATTGGCTATTTCCATTTTATTAAATTTAAATTTCTTTGTAAAGCACACATAATATAATTAGACAGCACTTTCAAATAGAAATAGCAAAACCTCCTCAAAGCAGTTTACAAACAGGCTTTACCAATTAATTAGATTTCACTACATTTCAGCATCAAATTTTCTGAAAGCCCTCTAATAAAACATAACAGATAATCCAGGGCGCAGACGCAGTTGCACATGGAGCCCGGAAATCAGGCTACTCCCTTGATGCATTCACAACCAGATACACCAATTTTAGTCCACGGGGTACTGGCTGTAGTTATCAATGACCATAACTCTGCCCTTAGAGGGTCTGTGGTGGAAGTCTGATCTCTTGACTTAGCGCTGAGAATAACCACAGAATCACAGAATGTTAGGGTATGGAAGGGATCTTGAAAGATCATCTAGTCCAGCTCCCCCTGTCAGAGCAGGATCACCAGACTAAATCACACAGGAATGCATCCAGGTGGGTTTTGAATGTCTCCAGAGAAGGAGACCCCACAACCTCTCTGGGCAGCCTGTTTCAGTGCTCAGGCACCCTCACAGTGAAACAGTTTTTCCTTATGTTCACATGGAATTTCCCATGCTCCAGCTTGCACTCGCTGCCCCTTGTCCTATCGTTGGCCGTCACTGAGAAGAGCCTGGCCCCGTCCTCCTGACTCTCACCCTTTACATATTTACAGACATTGATGAGATCACCCCTCACTCTCCTCTAGGCTAAAGAGGCTCAGCTCCCTCAGCCTGCCCTCATAAGGAAGATGTTCCACTCCCTTTATCATCTTTGTGGCCCTGCACTGGACTCTTTCAAGTAGTTCCCTATCCTTCTTGAACTGAGCGGCCCAGAACAATACCAATTAACACATGCAAATCAAAGAAACAAACACACACTAACAGAAATACACCATAACACCACAGATCTCAACTTAGCATGAAACTGGCTTAGTTATCAAGGGTTTTACCACTAGCAGTGCCAGGGCTTTGTTCAAGCCACAGCCTCACTGGAAATCCAAGTCGCTCCTGTGTAGCATGAGGAGAATTGTGGCCTACCTTCATTTTCAACCCCTGCACATGGACCATGAGATGCTTTGCACCTCACTGCGCCTGTGGCAGAGCAGCGCGTGCTGCCCATCACAAGCCCTATCTGACAAATCCACCTGTGACCTTCTTTCTGCACAGAGGATGAAAGAGAGAACCCCAGCACTGCTGCTGCTGCTCCCAGTGCTCGTTTCACACACACTCCTAATCTCATCGCTCTGGACTTTCCTGTAGGTTCTATGGGACAGCCAGCACTGTATCAGGCAGCTACAGTCTCTGCATTCCTCACCCCTGCTGGGGTGTCCAATGTTCCTTTCTCGCGCTCGTTGAGCTCACAACACTGTTTATAACACTATTATTTTCCAGTTATGCTGGGTCCTGGTAAGCTAACCTCTAACCACTTTTAATTTTACCACTGTGAGTGTTAACGCCAGCTAACAATTCAACCACAACCTGAGGAAAACAATTACAGACATTAAAAGCATTCAGAAGTGGAAAAAGCACCATTTAAAGGTTTGGTGCTCTTTCATATGCGTGCTCAATGTACACCTATGTTCTTATAAATGCAGAACAGACACGTAAATAGCCATACAGTTAAATATAAGAAGACTTGAAGGCAGAAGTTTCTCATCAGCAACTGTATCTTCTGCGTTTCCTGTATCCTCCATGAAGAACAGCTCATGAGCAGTCTTCTGCTTACAGAAAGCGTGGGGTTACACAGTACCTTTCTCACTTTCTCAAATTGATTATAATATGAAAACAAGAAAGGTATACACTGAAATTAATCCTTCCTACTGGTGTTCAGCCACAACACAGACAGTTTTTCTTGGGCCTTGAGCTGTTTGCTGACAACTGCAAGAACTCTATCAGCTTAATCTGCAAGTACCAGCCAGTTACAGAAGAGGCAAATCAACACCCACTTAAAACAGAGTAAGCCTCTTCCACATCTAGGCCTTTATTCTGTGCAAAGTGTAAAAACTTATTTAGTGGAACTTTGTTTTTACTGATTACCACAGTGGAAAGTTGTGGTAACTCTGCATGTAGAACCACAACCGTCCCCTCAAGGTTTTCGTGCTTGGCATTAAACATGCTCTAGGGAACAGAGGTTATAGACTTCAGGTTTGGGGTAACTTTTAAGCCTCATTTCTGACACTGGCCAGTTTTGCAGCAACCTCTTAGTTGCCACAGCAGAAGATGAGAGCTGATGCTTGTTTACAGTAGCAATAAACACCTTCTACGCTAATCTACTCCTATTTATAAATCCCAGGACTTCTGTGTTACACCACACAGCCACAATATAACGCTGAGCGCTTATTTTCAGTATCTCACCCTTAAGTCTTCTTGAAAGCTTTTGATTTCAAGAACATGGTTTCCCCCCCCAGTCAAATAATATGGTAAGAGTGAGGAAAGGCACTGGCACAGGTTGCCCAGAGAGGCTGTGAAGCCCCATCCCTGGAATGGTTGGATGGGGCTTTGGGCAACCTGGTCTAGTGAAGAGTGTCTCTGCCCATGGCAGTGAAAAGGGGTAGTACTAGATGATCTTTGAGGTCCCTTCCAACCCAAAGAATTCTATGATTCTATAAAACTTGTAGGAACAACTTCACAACTTCCTGATTTATCAGAGCCAAAACCAGTGGCCCTGTGATCCTGCAAACCAGTGAAACACCTCATGCTGTACATGAGCATTGAACAGCCAAAAAGCAGGTTTTTGATGAGGAGGTAAGAATAATTTTAAACCGAAGATAAAGGAACAAATGCTGAACTGTGTAGTTCTCATGAGAAGGACTCTGTAAGCAATTAAAAAAACTTGAGGACTGAAGAGTTACCAAGTGCTACAACTATTATTCTCCTAATCTCTAGGCCTTATCTTGTCTTATTTTGGGGCCTCCAGTATAAGAAAGATACTGATCACCTTGACCAAATTTAGCTATGGGACACAAGGTGGGCAGGGATTTCATGCACAGACCCTTGGGGAAACAGCTGAGACACTTGCCAGTATCTACAAGGAGGTTACGAACAAGATGAAGCCAGTCTCTGGTGAGAACAAGAAATAGAGTCATAAGGACTCTAAATAAGGAAAAAAAAAACCCACTAGAATGATAACTAAGCATCGCAGCAGGGGCCCAAGGAGATTTTTGCAGTCTCTATCCGTGGAAGCTTTCAAGACCCAACAGGAAAAACTCCCAAGCAACCTGGTCTGAATTCAGTGTTGGCTCTGCTTTGAGCAGGAGGTTGGCCTAGGGACCTTCTGAGGTACCTTCCAGGCTGAGAGAGTTTTCCTGTTGTTCCTACAGGAATTGTGGCAGAGAGGTTTGCCTGGACTCTACCAATCTAGAGCACGAATATGCTGCAACAAACACCAGGCAACAGCAAAGATTAAAAAAAAAAAATCCCTCTCCTTTTTTGTAAGCCTAATTCATGACAGAATACCAAGTACCAAAAGCTAGTGTTAATGAAACAGTAAGTCTGCAAAATTAGTAAGTGCAAAGTCAGGACAATTTGCAGAATCACGTAATACTTGCCTTGAAGTACTGTGCCTGATTAATTGCTCTGTGAGCCACAGCAGACAAAGCAACCCCATTTGTAGTAGATTTTTTTCCCCAGAATTTTTTTTTTACTGATCTACTTCACATTGTCTCAGATTTAAATTGCAAAGTGTTAATTAATACTGATTACAATATTCTTACAGTATTAGTCACCCTTTGCTGAACCTTATTTTAGTTCAGTAGATAGTACAAAAATGTAGAAATAACAGTAGAAGCCACGTTAGATGGAATCATAGTATTTTCTTCAGAAGTATATAGCTTAGGGATTCCAACCCTCATGGCATTTGAATTATTTTTATCTTGCTTCAGTCTGTACTTTCTACAATGCACTTCTTTCACTGTATCTGGAAGGTAAATACCCAATGCTAAACAGCATGTCTGAATGCCCAACGAAGAGCGTGTGCTCCAACCGCGCTTGCAGGACAACAGCCCAACGCAGCAAACATTCTCATCTCCAGCATATGCAATTATCTCCTGTCCAATAAGCAGCTAGTCAATAGATTTTGGAGTCAGAAACTATTGATTAGCTATGAAAGCAACGATGCAAAAATACCCAATGTGACATGACCTTGATCATGTCTCCGAGCAGAGGGGCATAGTCCTTCCAAATCTGCCCCTGTCAGTCCTATATTCCTTTAATTCTGTGACCTGAGTCAGGGAGACCTCACCACAGTTTCAGGGTGCAGTCTGTCCCTGGGTTAAGAGCACATTAACAACTTTTTAACGGTTTCTGAGGAAGCTACGACAAAATTTATTTTCCCAGGAGTTTGCAGTGACTAGTTGCAACCAAGAGAAAATGTGTAACATGAATCACTCCTCCTCTCCAAAGTGTAACAAGCTCATACCCTAAGCAGGATGCCCCTGAGCACAGACTTACCCCTTGGAAGTGCAGTACCCAGCACTGTCAGAGTTTATTTAACCAGGCCTCTGGATGCAAACCCCTAATGTGTGGGTACGGATGTGCCTGACACTGAAGCTTAACAGCAGCTGCGTTAGCCTTACACCAGCTCTAACAGCACTAGCAGCCTGGCCAAGTACAGGGTTGTTCAGTGTACGATCACTTGCTCCCAAAGCTCATATGGTTTGCACTCACCCTGCCTCGTGATTCAGGGGGCACAGCAGAGAAACAGCAGCACCAGGGTCTGAAAAAAACCCCACCAGCAGCAGTGGCGAAGGGCTCGAAGGTGGTGGTGGTGGGTGGTGCTGTGGTGAGATAGGCGAGGTTGCTTCCTCCTCACACTTCTGCTTGAATGATTAAGTGCCCGGGTGATGTCAGAAATACACAGCTGGCTGCAGGTTCTAAGAGAAGATCTGTTTCTGTCTAACGTTTTCAAGACAAGCAAAGCTGTGTGAGCTCTCTGCTTCCATTTTTTCCAACTTAAGACTGGAAGGTACCCGCCGGGTTATAGACACAAGCCTCCCTCCCTTGAGACCGTAAACCCACGCAGTAGTAGCGGTTTAGCCCCGAGGAGACCACACAACATCTATTCCACTATTACACACACCAAAACCCACAGAGTTTTTGGCAACATCCTTTAACAAACGACTAGTTTAAACTATTTAATGCCACAGAAAGAACAGAGGAAGCATCAAGCGCATGAACGCGTCTCCCCGTAATCCGTGCAGCAGCAGGGAATAGACCATGTGAAAAGCTAAGATGGTCTCTCAAAAAGAGTTATGCCCAACCTTCAGAAGATGACAAAAAATTACCCCATAAGGCCATTACTTTTTGGCCAAAGGTACGTCCGTCACTGGAAGGCAGGCCCACCTAGCCCAGCACCTAAGCACCCTGTTCCCCCCATCCTCTGCCAGCAGACACAGAGGTGTGCCTAGTCCTAGCCCAGCCTCCCTGAAAAATAACCCATCCCTTGTCAAAGTTATTCATTTGTGGATCTGTACAGAGCCCTGCTCAGCTTCCAAAAATCAGTGACAACAACAAAAAAGGCTACTCTATACAGGAAATTAAGCAATCTAGATTGGAGTCCAGATAATAAACAAACAACCCGACTTCAGGGACTATTTTTGGGAATTTCTGTTTGTGCTATAAATCTGGTATAAAAAAAAGAGATAAACAGGGGTAGTGCATGGCAGTGCTCTGTCCTGCTGCCACACACCAGCCAAAACGGCCCAAGATATCTCCATCTGTCTTGTAGCAGGAAAGAAATTTCAGCTGAACAAATACACCAGATGACACCAGAGAAATCAAAACCACCAAAGAGTATAAATAGGAAATACTAAAATATACTGGGGTATGAACCACATATTTAGAAATAAGACTTCCACGCTAAGTGCTGGGCGGACACATAGCTAAAGCTAAAGCAACAACTCTTTTTAAGGAGTTGGGGTTTTTTTAAGAAGGAATTTGTCTCTCAATTCTACCCAAAAGTTTAATAGACAAGGAATCTGGGACCAGAAACAGAAGGGACTTGCCACATCACCCTACTTTGTCTCCTCCCCAACAGAGGATCTCCTGCCCCAAGTACCTGCTCTTACAGTATCATCTGCAGTAACATTTGCATTCTTCTATTTCTTTTGGGAAAAAAAAAAATTAAAAATCCTTTCTTCTACTTCTTGTGGAGGCTCTGAAATTACCTGCTGCTATTATCTGCTATTGCCTATTCACAGCCCAGTGAAAATGAACACAGAGCTGGGAACCCATGGCTAATTGCAGTTGTTTTTTGTAAATATTCTGAAGAAATCAGCTCTACCAATTTTGAAGTGTATCACAGAATCCCAGAATGTTAGGGTATGGAAGGGATCTTGAAAGATCATCTAGTCTAACCCCCCTGCCAGAGCAGGATCACTAGACTAAATCAAACAGGAATGCACCCAGGTGGGTTTTGAATGTCTCCAGAGAAGGAAACTCCACAACCTCTCTGGGCAGCCTGTTCCAGTGCTCAGACACCCTCACAGTGAAACAGTTTTTCCTTACGTTCACATGGAACTTCATATGCTCCTGCTTGTATCCATGGCCCCTTGTGCTGGTCATCACTGAAAAGAGCCTGGTTCCATCCTCCTGACTCACTCTTTACATGTTTATAAACATTAATGAGGTCACCCCTCAGTCTCCTCCAAGCTAAAGAGGCCCAGCTCCCTCAGCCTTTCCTCATAAGGAAGGTTTATCAAAGGTCCCTTTGCAGACACTTTCTGCATGGCAATGGCACACCTGACAGAATTCCTTCCTGTACCAGAGATCCCATGACAAGGCAAATCCCCGTTCTACCAAGCACCCTGCTTCTTGGGAAGACTAGGCACACGTGGAAAAAGAGGACTGTTTTCCCTTAAACACTGGGCTAAGCATAAGCATTGATCGGTTACAGGTAAGGATTTACTTTAAAAATATATTTAAGTTTATAGCTCTCTGACCAGATAAAGTCCTACACCTCTCAGATAAAGTTGACTACTCAGATTAGTTATGGTGGATTTATGGTTTGATCTGGCTCAGGAAGTTTTTGAGCTGAGTGCTGGCACAGGATGGGAACATATTATGGGGCCATGTATGTTAGCCGTGCTCTGCACTCTATCCTGTGCATCTGCTTCTTGCCTCTTTCGGGCCTGGGCAAAAGACACCCTGGATCTCACAACCCTTCCAGATAAACACACAGGGCACACTGAGCTTATTAAACTTGCCATTTCCATTTAAGACGCACAACTGAATACAAAGAACTACAAAAGATTGCCTAATAAGCACGTAGGAGAGTCAGAATAAACTTTGAGTTAGTGTGCAGAGATATTTTGAAAATGAGTAAAAGGTTGGCTTGGCAGTTTATAACTTTGCATTTCTTCAAAATGAGTAGTTACAACAGCTGTCATAGTCCTAAATAACAGGTATAACAATATTTATAAATTACTCTGCTATGCCCATAGTAATTTTAAACAACCCAGTCAAGGGTAAAGGTCTGGTTTACTTGAAGGCAATGGCCAAGTGCTCGTTTACTTCAGTGAAGCCAGACTTTCCCTTTACACTCTTCCTAGCTTACAAGCAAACAAACCACTTTTCCTTTTTTCCAACAAATTAGCAAGGAAAAACTCCCTCTTTGCTACAGGTTCTTTACCTCATTTGTTCAGAAGTGCTGTAGAGCTCAGTTGGGACAGCTCCTGTCCGCTCTTTCACTAGAAAAACAAAGTACCTCTCCAAGTTCCATCCATGAGGTGCCATACCTACCAGCACTGCCACCCTCTAGCAGCTCTTCCTCCGCAGCCCCCTTTCCAGAGCTACACGTACTGCCATGGGAGACCTAAGAGAACCTGGGCTTCTGCCTCTAATACAGAAGCACAAGATTGGAAAAGATCTTTAAGATCATCGAGTCCAACCGTTCCCATCCTATGCTGAACCATATCCCTAAGTACCTCATCTACCCTTTTTTAAACAGCCACCTCCCTGGGCAGCCTGTTCCAGGTCCTAACAGCTCGATCACCCGTTTCTTTGCAAAGCTTTATGAAATTATTTTCCAATAAAGAGCAAGCTACAGGAAATTAGAACTATGTAATAGCTGCTACTTTGCAGGCTGGAGAGACCCGAATTTTTAAGCCGTGTTGTAACACAAAGACAAACAACAATCTACAGGCATGCTGGATGTTGGTGTGCACTCTGTGCCTTGCTGCCTTGGAGCACCCTATGTTACATAACTGAGCAGCTACAGAAGAAAATTTTAGGATGAGATTTAGACTGGAAAAATGTAAGAATGGTTTCTGATTTTTTTTTTTCTTTTCAAGCCTTGCCACCCTATAATCCCAGTTTCTCTCTGTTAGAAGTGAATTGTTGAGCAAAACAATACATTAAAAGGCACAGGCAGATTACTTATTTTATATAAAAACATATAAAAGTGTAAGAATTTAACAACACTGTAATTTTTAAAGTTCGTATTAACACTGTTACCTTCTAACCAAAACTTCAAGAATTGCAAAAAAGGGTAAGCACACTGAAATTATTCTTTTACTTTTTCAACATGAACCTTGTGTCTATGTGGCCTTTCCATGGCCAAAATAAGCCAAGTTTTCACACACTTTAGCAACTCTCCTTTTTTTTTCCCATTTTCATTTCTGTCAAGTATTTTTGCTTCCTTTATAAAAGCATCTTACTCCCTTTCCTTATTTATCCCTTGTTTATTGTCTGTCCTGTGTTCTGTTGTCCTACGTGGATCCTCTTCCCTCAAGAGTCTTTTAGCTTCCAGTTTCTTCTACCTGAGCAATGGCTCCCTCTCAGTATCTAAATTCACTGGCTGTCAAGGGTCAAGAAAACCAGAGAACTGCCATGAGGACTGGCCCTGGCAGCTCTGCTGTGGGAAGAGAGCCACACTCCTCCATCCTCCCGCTCCTCTCCTCAGCCGCAGTGGGAAGGGAAGAGAAGGGAAGTTTGCTAGCACAGCCCCACTTTGCCGCTCTGCTCTGGGGGGCTGAATAAAGCCTGGAAATAAACTGAAGCCCAGAAATAAACGTGCTGCTTTGGTCTGGCCTCTGTTCTAGACTGACCTCCTTCTTTTGCTTCAATGGAAATTAGAGCTAATGGTGCCAGCTTCTGCATGCACTGAGGGATTAACTATTGTGATTCATGTTAAATTGCCACTCTAATTTATTTCTATCAGACCTCAAGGCTTTGCTTTGAAATGTTTCTTACACGTTATAAAGTGCTTTTACTGGATACCCTGGGTTACTAGTACCATCACATTCCTATTTCTCAATTTTTAGTCTACCACAACAATAAATACATTATCTAGCATGCAACCAGAAATACCTAAAATAATTTCTCTTCAACACGTTAGATGTAGCACATTAAAACCCTGTCCTATTGCTATAGAAACACTGTGCAACATTACCGTTTATCAGAAAACAAACACCGTCTCATAAACTGTATAGTAAGACCTTTATAAAATAGGTTGATACATCTGTCAAACAATCCAGATTTTAAAAAATATGCCAGCAAGTGCTGTCAAAGTACTCTAAATAAATGTTTAAGACATCATATGATTCTGCATCAGTAAAGTGAGTTAATATTATCCAGTGAGTCACCTAGTTAATTCACTGCAAATTTATGTGATGGTAGAAGATGGAAGGTGAACACACATTTCCACAGATCCTTCAGGGCAAATCAAATACACAAGCTGAGACACGACAAATAATTACAAAATATGAACAAGCCGAAGGAATCCATTTTCTGCACTTTGAGCTTGATAATATGTCAGTGCTTCCATGCTCATGTTGCCTTCTTGGCACTGGGAATGATCAGAAAGCAAAGGGTGAAAATTCTATATACCAACACAGGACCCACAGAACTGCAAAGCCGGTTGCATCCTTTCATAAAGATAATTCATGAGTGCAGTGAGAGATTCCTTCGATAGTTTAAGGCAAATACCTCTCACATACTAAAAAGAGAGGAAATCATGGCAATTACTGGTGGTGTAAGGAAATAGATCAAAGGAAGAGAGCATGCTCATTAATGAGAAATGGAATTGTAGGCTGTGGTTTGCGATACGCTGGTGTGAGGCTGCATCAATAAAAGGAACTCAGTAGCATGCACGGATTCTCACTCTCTCTCTGTACCTCTGCACTTCATCTATACATATATAAAAACTATATAGAAAATGAATATACACAGAAGAACAACTAAAGAAGACATGAACACAGCTGGTTTCGTGAGAAGGAACCGTGTTGGTGTAACACTTGTACATAAAGGGGCACTACCAACTGTATCAATGGGAGGCTGCTAGGTTTGGGTTTCCATGTGCTGTTTGTTTGGGGTTTGTTACCTTAAGAAATCTCCTCCTGATGCCCTCCTCATTTGTAACCTATGAAATCTGGAAATTGGCCAATACTGCTACCCTAACACAATGGGGAATTCACCCTTCAGATCAGCAAAGGAGCTCTGCAGTATGCCCTAAAGACTAATTAACATTAAATATTAATTTAAAATATATACTATACTACTAACTAGCAATCTCATATATAAATAACCTTTAAAAATTTATTATTTTAAAGTTTACAATCTTACTCACTTTCGATCAAAGAAATGTATTTGCTAAATTGCATCTTGACTTTGATCTTTCTGTGACAGGGGAATAATCACAGATAATATTGGGAAAAATAAATGAATAATGCCTTAACAAAATTTTCTTATGGAATCCTCAGGGGTTTGACTAAAAAGAAGAAAATAAACCTTTGTCCTGTGTTAGCAAATCTTTTTCTTGATTTATGCTGAGCAGTGCAAAAACAGAAAAGAAAATACGACTTGGAATTACTAAGATCCAAAGAAATGCTCTTGTATTAGACCAGAACTTCCACGGTGGCATTAAAAATGATCTTGTTTTTAAGCAGATAGGAAAATCCTTCAGATCCATGAGATAAGCTTAATACTAAGTGATACAGAAAGTAAGCAACTGCTCCCATTAACAGTTATTCCAAATTTTTAGCTGTGTGTACTACACTTTCATGCATTTCTTATGGAAGCAATGGGGCTGATGACTCCCAGAGAAGTAACTGGATGAATAAATTAATGGTTTGGTCTGATAATTTCAACATCACCAAGTTAAAAACAAGTAAGGGAAACTCTGGGTGTGTCCCACCTGCAGAAGAAAGGTGCCTTCTCACCACACCTGTGCCTAACTCAAGTCACCTAGTTTCTCAACTTGGCAGACGAGCTAAATACTAGGTTTGCTCAACAGCCCTTCCATCAACTCAAACCCATCTGTCTTTCGTTAAGATTTTACCTCACCACTAGTTACCAAATGTTAGCTAAAATGTGGCAAGAACAGACCTTGACATCTCCCCAAAGATGACCGAGCCTTTTTCAAGAGACAGACTGATTAGTTTGATAGTGTCTCAAGTCAGAAACAAGAAGGATTGAGAGTCACAAGAAACCCATCTATTTAACAAATTCACAACTTTTCAAAATGTATATAAATATATGTATGAGTAGTCTTACCATGAGAAAAAAAAAATCCATCAATTTAAGGAAATGCTGATAGAAAATCTCACCCTTACAGTGAAATAGACTTCCTTAGTTTTGCAATTTCAAACTATTAAAGCGAAGAGGGCACCAACACAGAGCTTTTCTTCCACAAATATCCTGCAATCCTTCTTTTGCTTCAGGCAGCGTTGCACTTCCAACAGGAGGTAAATGTGTCCTTAAACATCCAAGGCTGTGTTGCTGCCCAAGCTTTTTCGACTCTTTTTTTTCTTCCTAGGTAGCCAAAAGCAGTTCCCAGGCAGAAAGGTACAAAGCCTTTGGAACCTGCATGGCCAAGCAGACGGTGACCTGTGTATGTAGTACAGACGTCGAAGACCTCTGGGGCAGGAACTTAACACTTGTGCATTTTTATAGAGAGCTAAGGCAACACAAATCCTCATGTGCCTAAGTCCTCTAAGTGCTACAACTATATAAGCACTGGATATATAGTCACCTACCATACACAGTTCTTTTCTCTCAGTGTCTGACCTGAAACTTAAAAAACCTGGGTTTGGGGAACCTTTCTGGCAGACCACCCTACATGTGAATTACCAAAATAGTTACAAAGAGTCTTAAAATCCTGCAACTTTCTCCCCTTTGCTTCCTATCAAAAGCCATGGAGTGAGCATGCATGCACACTGCTAAACCTTTACAATATTTTCTTTGCATTGAAATATAAACTGCACCTAAGACACCTTTGAAGGAAACTACAATTGGTCATATCCCTTTAAGTTTGATCAACCAATCTGGACATCGTTAGAGCAAGATCATTCAAAGTACCACCCCATGTTTTAGCCAACCTTTTTCAGAAATGGATTTGTCACTATCTCCATTTACTTGGGATTCAAATGTAATCACTTCTGTCCTTAGGAAAAATCTCTAAAGAAAGCACTTGGTCTAGCATCAAGAACTGTTTTTCAACTCTAAAAGGAAAAATCTTTGCTTTGTGATCTGAATGAATGTCTTGTTGCATTTCCCTAAAGGTTTTGGGGTTTGTTACTTTTTGCTTCTTTCTTCCTCCTCCCCCCACAAATGGAGACAATTATTCTCTGCACCCCTCCACCCTTTTTTCTCAACTGCTCAAATGATTCATTCCAGAATTTTATCTGGGAAATATTCCTTTCCTTCTTGTCCTCTTCCTCCAGAATAAGCCGATACTCTACCAAACTGTCAATGTCTGATGAGGTAAGAACTTCTGCCCAAACAGGATGTGTTTTCAGTGTTTCCTCCTCTGCTCTGAGGGACCAAGGAGAGGACACAGAACTGGAGCAGCCTCTTCAATTGAGATATGCAGCACTGCCGTATATATTGCTCTGGACATCACCACTGCAGGAATGACCTACCATGTACTGCTTATTCCTCCTCACATATTCCAACCAGATCTTCCAGGTAAAACAAAAATCGAGGCAGTAGAAAAAAAAAGAACACACTGGAATATGAATGATGTGATATTATCATCATCTGAGGAAGCAGATAATATGAAAAAGGATTTTCCTAAGAATGGAATCAGGGAAAAAAATAAAAATAAAAATCACAGATTGGCCATGCAGTTTTACCAAAGACTCAAGAACTAAGGCAAGCAAACACACATACAAAAAAACCCAGCCAAGCCTATAAATGAGATTTAAAAAACAAACAAGGCAACTAAGCTTTAGATTCTCCAAATGCTTCTTAGGAAAGCAGGTATGTCCTTTTTCAATCCACTTTGCAGGATAAGTAGCCATAAGCAATGCACATTACACCTATTGCTGGGTGAACAGCCTAGCAAACTGCAGAGGAGCACAATGCTCTGAAATTTTTTCTGAAGTTTTGCTTGCTGCCAACAGAAGAGATTAAAAATAAAGAGAGTATTCTAGTACCTTAACTTACAAAATATTCTATTTGTTTCCAGTCCTGATTTTCCATCCGATTTTCATTTTACTAAAGCTTTAAAATGCAACAAAGCTTTATAAAGTATCTGTCTGAATTTAGTTCTTTTTCCCAGGTATTTTCCTCCTGCCTTCTCTATCTGTTTTATATGAGCTGGCATCTTAAAGAAAGCACCCTTTGGTCCACAGAGCCTAACAGTACCACTGAAACCTCCTGACAGCCTGCTTCTCAGAAGGAAAAAGACATTATCTCACCAACAGACCTGCTTGAGACAGCGTTCTCTTTTGCATGAGAGCTCCCTATCACCACGTGCCACGGTACTTGCAATTCATGTAACTGCACAGCAGAGAAAACCAATGCTGGGAGCACATACAGCAAAGCTTACTCTCTTGTTTAAGCATACAGCTATTTATATAGCGGCATGATGCTTTCTATGTACATAGCTTGTTTTTTATGCAAATTCCTTCTGAATACCAAAGATTTCAGTTGCTTATTAAACACAGAGCAGCACATCCCATTGCTGCTGTAACACAGCAATAACAAGTCTGATACATATGCAATGACGTAGATACGCCTGTGTATAGAAAGATACAGTATGCCTCATGATTTCAAAAAGTTCCTAGCAAAATACTATAGGGAGTTGACAAAAATATATCAGACGTTCCAGCTTAACATTGATTTTGGGAAGAGAAGGTTAACAGAACTCCACTGATGTCTACTTTCTAAATTAACTCGAAACACATTTTTGTACTTTATAATCTGTTGATCATCCAACCACGTGAAGTGAAAAGGATGCTGCATGCTAATTCAAGCCTGACGTGCTCTTTGACCCTAACCACCTTTCTTGGAACACAAAACCTCTTGCATTTCCCAAACGTCAAGTCTTGCTGCTTTTCCACAGAAGAATATGAGACTTCAAATGCAGCAGAAATGCCGCACCTGTGATGGGTCACTGGAGAGAGAACAGGAAATGCTCACATGTCAACTCCTGCAGACATCCAGGTTAAAAAGAACATCCTTCATGAATGCATCAAGCCTTGTTTTCTCCACTTAATGTGCTCCCTATTTTTCTGACATATTGGAAAACCCCTCATACTAGTGTGAGTAACCTTCTCTTATTCATTTTTTCTTTGTTTAACCACTTCACAATTCAATCATTTCACAGTTCAGCTGTTGTTTCCGGAACAGTGCTGCTGTCCCTCTGAACTACACATAGGTTCTGTCCAGAACGGTATTTTCCCTACTCTTGCACTAGAAACAAATCTGATTTAAAGAGGAAATGTAATGGCAATGTATGTATTTTATACATACATTTCAAGGGCTTTATGATATATCATCCTACTCTTGAGTTTCGCTGTTCTCTAAATATCTGCCTTCCCCTCAGTTTTGCTCTTAATACTGTCACATTTTGCACACACCCCAAACGTCACCTTCCAGGAAGACCAACTCATGCTATCCTTACACAGTTTCATGCTCTGGATGCATATTCATTACAAAATAGGGCACGAATAATTTCTTTTTTTTTTTGTTTATCCAGTACCCAAAGAGTTTACGTATGCCCTGTCCCCTCACTAAAAAGAACCTGGAAGTAGGTAAATGGTAAATTTGCATATCAACAAAACACTTCTGACAACTCTAATTATTAATGGGTAGCTTCCTTTTTTCCCTTCAATGCCTGTCCATATGATCATTCATGTTGTCGTTGATTCACAGCATTATCCTCCCACTTATTCACAGTTGATTAGGAGTTAGATTTGAGAGTCTCTCAGCTGCACAGCAATATGCAGGACCGCCAAGAACAGCTTTGCTTCTGGATGTCTCAAAGGAAAGAGTTTGGTAATACAGCAGCAAACAAAGGGGTTACTCTTCAGATGTCAGGACCACAGAATTTCCTGAGGTCATCTCTGCAATTTGAACACTGCTGCGTGTACCTGGGTAACTAACTGCAGCAAGCATCTTACTGCAAACTCCTAATACAGTTGCCCTAGAGATAGGCTTATATTGAGTGTAATTACCTTCCATTACAATATCCAGATGGATTTACCTCTGTGCTGCCCCACTGGGGCAAAATATTGCTGCCTGGCTAGAGAAGCTGGTTGTAAATGTCACATAGATGCCCATAAACCAAGAGCTGGGCTGATGAAGAACAGTGGTGGCCAACAGCTGTTTCCTAAAATCTGCAACTTGCACGGTGACACTGTGTCTCTTCAAAATCACCTGAATTGGATGTCCCAAAGGCAGGGGCCATGGAGGAAGGGGCCACCAACCGACCTTCCAGCTACCAGCCAATTTCAACAGAAGTTATCAATCTGCAGAGGTCTCAAGGATACTATGTGCATCTTTATTTTATGAAAATTTAGCAGCTTGCTAGGAAGGGAAATCTAAGCCAATACTTCATCACCAAAAACACAACGTTGTACAACTTAACTCTTTCTCCCATCCAGCAAGTGGCTGCTGGGTGTTTCATTAGTACCTACTACAGCTGTACATAGGTTCAGGAAAGACAGAACAGAAATCCTGAGGAAATCGGGCTGCATTAGTTCTGCTACTACTTACAAGCAGATTGTATGCTACGTGAGGACATGCAAATGGAAAAGTTGATGGTATAAAAAAACCCAGTACAATCTCCTTCACGGTATCTGCCCCCATACAGACCCGAGAAAAGCATTTTCATTCCCTTTCCCACTTACAGCCTGCATCTGTCGGAGAGTTCTGCCATTTCCACTAGCCTCTCAGCATAGAGCTACTGAATATTCTGATTTCTTTCTATTATCTAAAAAACATACTGTAAGACCACATGCAAAATATTTTTTCACCTCTTTTTTTGGTCTCTAAATGACAGTTATTGTTCTACTTGAGAGAGCAAGCAGGTAAAGACATTTTTAAATAAAGAAATTAAAATTAATGCTAGCGTATGAGAGAAGGAAACTGTCAACAACAAATATCAGAGTAACTACAGCTTACTGCTTTGATAAACTTGAAAACACTCACAGTTTATAGAAATTTAGCTCTCCAAGGAGCCAGGAGAATAATATCTGCCATGGCAACCAAACAGAGCAGTCTTCTGGCACTTTCTGAATGAGCATTTAGGAGGAGATTAATTCAATACTCCGAATGATGAAAGGGCTCTTGAGATCCATAACTGTCTCCCACAAATTACCCTCATTGTACAACTGGATGTTTAGAACAGATTGCACATTATCTATATTGAAGTAGAGCTTTCACAGCAAATTTATACGAAACAGATTAAGCCCACATGATGTGTCACACTATTTTCACCCACTCCTTTCAGGGCGTTTACAAAAAGGGGTACTTTATTAAATGGATCATTGCAGTTTTGCAGGATTTATTTTTAAGTTTATTTATATTTAGAAGCTACTGTAAGTTTTTTTTTTTTACTCTACAACTTCGAAATTTCTGAAACACGGAAAAGTATAAAAGACTACCAAAAATATTAGAACAGAGTTCATAAGGAGCAGCAAGACTGTCAAGTAAGTGAGCATGATAGACCTTCACAGATTTCATCCTCTTCTGAATTTATGTTAAACTCAAGTGATGGACATACCTCAGTAGATAATTATGTATTTTCTTGTTTAGAAGTATCAAACCACTTTTTTCATCAAATGCAGCGTATCTGATTGAGCCCCAGGCAACTGTCTTTGAGAAAATATTTTAGAAGGCTCTATTTAACATCTAGCTGTTAAATATAAGAACATACTTAACATGAGGATCTAAATTACTATGGAACCCCACCTCATAGGATAAAAGTAATTTAGTATTTACTGATTTCCTTGCATTGCAAATAATCCTACTGCACTGCAAACAGAAGCGGCTTGTAATACAAATGATTACAGCATGAGAGAGACAGTTCAGTGAGTTTTAGGAGAGCAGAAACACGCTGACTCTTCTGAGACCACTGTAAGTTCTAGCAACGTTCAAGAGACAGTACTTGCTGTATTAAGTAAATAGCCTTTACAGTTGTGTGCAGTTGTGAGCCACACCTGGACTGCACAGGTTGTTATGGAGTATGTACACCTGAAAATTAGGCTGAGCCAGCATGGCAAAATTTACTTGAGGTTAAAGATTACAAACAGCATCGATTCCGGTTTGTATTTGGCAATTGAAAGGAACAAAAGGTGAACTTTTCAAAAATTTCCAAAGGCCACACATCATCTGTAGTGACAAACAATGGAAATTACACCCTTAATCCAGCACCGCTGCTGAAAATCCCACTTCTGGCTTCTGATTGCCTAATCAAACATTATTTCTGCAAAATCCCTACCTTCTTCAGAGCTCCGAATACATTAAGCTGGCAACAGAGAAACAAAAGGTAGTTGAGTGTAATTACAATTGTGAAGGCCCAACACTATATGTAAAACTACTATTTAATTGCAAATGAGACATTTCTGAGTTTACACTGCATATGTATAGATTGTGCTCTATGCCATGTATCCTGAATAATGAACACCACATAAACAAAGGAACAGCCATTAGGTTTTAAGCAGAGAAGGAAGTATTTACCTTGGGACTAAACAGCGGAAAAATAAACATTTAGTAAAGCAACCTCACTCACTGAACTAACTCATCACAGACCTAGGTAGAAATACTGGGGGTAATAAAAACTGCAGTGTAGCCTTGAGTAATGATCCAGAGCACAAGGAGCAAACCTGAGGTCTGGCAAGTTTCCTTCAATTTACTATTTCTCACTTTAGTCCCATCTTACAATCATGGTATCATTAACCAACCTTCAATACCCATTTTGGTATCAATAACTAATGCTGGTTCATGTTTTAGAAGGTCTTTCAAAACATTAGGCATTTTAAGCATCAAACATCAGCAAAAAAACCCCAACCTCTGGGCTAGATCCTTTGCAAGTGGGAGGCTCTTGAATCTACTGGAGCTGAGTTGATTATTCCAGCTGAAGACTTTTGTGCTCCTTGACTCTTGCAAAAAGTAATGAAGTGAAACAGAATTGTACACTTCACCATTTAGACTCAACAGGAAAGCTACACAGGTTTTAAAACCTATATTTTAGAAAACAATTGAGGCTTTCAAAACCATTATAATGATAGCTCTCAGAGAAGTATATCTGCTGATTAATAAACCTCCATAAGAAAGCAATCTTTTCCATATAAAGAGAATTAAATAGGTTACAATTTCAAGTTAATATATTTCCATGGAATTAGAAACTGTAATTTGAGAATTCTGTCTCCAAGGATTTGCAGTACTTACAATATTCAGTAAATTGCTTCTCCCCAACAGTAGTACTGCCTCAAATCATTATTTTCCAAATCTGTTCTTCACAAACATGCTAGACAAATCTCCAAAATGTGTTAAGAACTTTAATCTGCACATTCATGAAATAAAACACGTAACTAGAGAGCAAAGAATCACTTGCAAATGTGAAATCTGTCCCAACCCCAAATGCCTCTGTCTCCAAGTTAGTTGAATCTGAGTTTCTATGTTCTTCTCTTCCATTCAAAAAAACAACCACCATTCACTGTTAAAGTCATCTTTCTAATTTGTCTCTCTGACTTTATCATCATTCTCTTAAGCTTATTGTTGCTTTGCATGAATCTAATTTCTTCAGACTTTCAGAAGTTTTATGACCCACTCCTCAGCCATTTGCTCCACTCTGACACGGAGAGCTAACTCTTCTCACTGCTTTGCCAAAGAAATGCACTCATTGTTTCCTTGCTAGCACGATTCTCCCTCAAAAATCATTATTTGTTCTTTCCTGTTGCCATACAGGTATGGAAAAGCTCTGCATGAGCATCTGTAAAAAGATATCCTGAAAAAAACCCACTTTTGACGTATGAAGAACACTTATAAAACAGGCATTAATAAGTCACCATGATCATGTCTTCCTGGTTGGCTAAGAGCTCTTCATTAGATCCAACAGTGATTAGATCTGCCAGAATATCTCATTTAAATTTTTTTACTGCATCCTCCAGAGCCTAATTTTTGCCATAATTCTAATATCATAGTTTAACGTAACAGAAAGGATTAGATAATCTTAGCTATAGATATCACTACTTGTCTCTTAGAATAGTCACAGTGAGAAAGTGGAAATGCAGCATGAAGAGTAACATATTTAGAATACTCTGTTGAGAAAGGAAGGTATCTTGTGGGAGTCAGTTCTTCTTGCAACAGAGTAAAGATGTATTGAAAGTTGAACTCCACATTATCAAAGTTTCGTAGTTCCAGATATTCTGAATGAATGTAAATTTTAAATTTAGTAAGATGTTCTCTGAAGCCAACCTTGTCATTTAAGCACCTTTCGTGTCCTAAGAAACACTGCCGGTTGTTGCCTTGGAAACAAAGATGGCTCTCTAGTGTCTTCATTTCAAGGGATTCAAGTCAATTTGAAATCAAATTTCCAATTGCTAATTTTATACCTGGCTCAGGTGCAGAAGTTCTTAAGATCATAGCAGAAACAGTTTATTTGCAATGCTGTCCTCTCACAACAGTGTATTTATTTTCCAATTTTTTCTTTTTGTGCTACCCTTGGTGAACTGCATCATTCTCCTGTAAAACTCTGCAAGAACTCAATTGTATACTTTCCCTCTGCCTAAGAGGTGATTATGATAATGGAAGGAACAAACTTAAAAATGAAAATGGAAAGACCTTTGGGCATAACAAACAAGTAGATACAAATGACTTTGGTCCTAGTGTTCTTTAAACTCAATTAAGGTGTGTATAAAAGAATAAACAGGATAACAAGCAGAACCATCCCACGCTCTATTTTCATGTACAGATTTTTTTGTCTATGTTTAGACAAAGTATTTGTAAAAATCAGGGCTACCATTTTAAAAGACATTCTGTTCACCCATTTCAGTCAAGCCACAGTGTTCAAACAAAGCTTAATAAAGACATTAATAGACACTATCAAGCAGGATCTTCGATAGTCCTGACAGTCACATTTTCTGAAGCTCAAATTCAGCCTGGTGTTAATGGGCCCCATTACTCACCCTCAAGTCAATTATGAGACATCTAATTTTGTCTCTTACTGGGTCAAAATATAAATGCTTTCACCTTCAAGTGGGATTTATATTACAGACCAAGTTCTTAGTTGGTGTCTATCCATGAAGTTTTTCACGCTTTACCACAAGGGACAGAGATGCTCCACGTACATTTAACAGAGAGGGGTAGAGGTGTAGGTTCCTTCACAGACTGCTCGAAAGTCAAAGTTAGGTTCCTGGTCTGAATTACCTTCCAGAGGAACCTCTTTTTCTGCTCTTTTTAAGGACCAGGGGAGACTGGTATATCTAAAGCAAATTCTATATACGTATGCCTATAGAATATTCTGTACAGATACTCTACTTTTAATTCTATTAGCTATGATAGCAAAATGCTAGCACTATACAAATACTTCCAATTAGTTATAGGAATTATATACTCTTAAAATATTTTTCTTCCCCACACGTACAGGGCTCCTTAACTTCTCTACCTAGCCACTGTTTTCAGTCGTTTAAAGTGTATGGCAAGTCTCCATGTATGTTGATATAAAACAGGCATAAGGACTGTCCTTAGACAGTACAAAAATGTTTTCCTTTGTCCAACAGCCAAAGTAGCTAATATCTTGAGTGTATGAATGTGCACAAAGTTTATCCAGCAGTGCATCTGCACAAAGCAAAGTAAATGTCAAGCTCGCTGCATTTGTTCAACAATACTTTTTGTATTTTAATTGAGCCATGTTTGGAAAACAACATAGTATTATTCCACACTGCTTATGGTTTCACAGCGTTACGGTAATCTTTTTTAGTTGAGCAGTTGCAAAGCACAACCACAGAGCAGTCATTCATCAATCCAGCCTTTAGAAACTGTGGTTTCTACTCAGCTGTAAAAGAATCACCTTCTTCAATCTGCACTCTTTATTCCCAGGCAGTGAAATTAAACCAGACTCTACTCAAATATTCCAGGGCTTAGTATATCTAAAAATATCTCAGGACCAGCCTAGCCGTTCTAATCAAACTGCAGAATTTCTATCAAATAGAAATATGAAAGTGAAAGTGATTTTACAAGAGGTGAAACGGCTCATATGGCTAAAATTATCTTTCCCCATAAACATATGCAATACTATGGCCATAAGCTGTGTATATACCCCAAGGGGAAAAATAATACTTTAAAAACCCACCACCTTGAAATAATAAATAAAAGTTAAAGGAAGCAGCTACAGAATGAACCAGTATCACAATTATTATCAAAATTGTCCCTCCAAGCTGATTCAGTTATAAAGGACATCTGGTTATGTACAGACTCATATGCAGATACAGGAGTATAAGAATGTGCATATATGCACCGGAGTTAATGTAACAGGAAAATAAGATTGTATTTCAAATAGAAACAAAAGAATTCACAGTTAACATACATTTCAACTTGATGATGAAGGCAGGAATTGCCCGTTATTTTTCTTACCATGAAGACAAAGAAATTGCTCAATTTTGGTATCAATTCAAAATTTAAAATCAAAGGATGGAATGTCTTATGAGCGTGCCATGTGCAACTCCCTTTCCTGTCACTCCTCCACCTCCCTCAACTTTCAATTTCAGGTTTCAGTACTCAGTTTTCTTTGCACCAGCCTTTCTTTCCAAACCAGCACATTTTGTTCTCATTGAAATGAAGGCCTTCGAGAAGTATTTTGAGTGCTATAACCAAAATGTGCATATAATGAGAGTAAATTAAATGCAATTTAATCTAGTTGAGAACCTGGGAGATTTTGTTCAAATACTGAATATTGTGATGAGTGAACAACACGATTCCAAACAGATTCTTTTCTTTCTTAGTTCTTTGTGCTCTAATCAAATCAGTGTAAACAAACTGCCTAGTGGAGCAAGGCTGGCATGGGTACTTAAATGACTTTTTTCAGCTCGTTTCTTTGCCTGGATTAATTCCATTGTCCCTGTGTGTAGAGCTGTGGAACACTCATAGTGGCAAATAAATGGATGTTTTCAAAATACTCACCGTACAGGGACTTTAAAATGCCTAACGACTGATTAGAGTTCAGGGTGAAACGCACCAAGGCAAAGAGTACATTTATTAAATCAGGTTCATGAAACCCACTGTGCTACAGCCTAACAGCATCTCTCCCATGGAGGCTATAAACATTAAGATAAGTAAAACAAAGAAATGCAAAACTGAAAAGATTAGAAGAGTCTACACACCAACATGAATACAGACAAAAGCCCTTTCAGAACAAAGCACCACAGACGGGTAAGAAGAAAAATGGGTACAAAAATAGAGAGAATAGGACAGGAAGGGGAGGACACCATTTGTATAACCAGTCCCCACAAGTCATGTCTATTTCAGTCAGGGACTCTTTTCGTCAGATAAAGTTAACTGTCAGCCTGCAGACTGATGTACAGAACTAGAACACTGAGCTAATTTGTTTGCCCCTTGTTTACCTATGAACTAAATGCTGAAGACACAGTATTTTACCTTAACTGCTTCTTTAAGTTATACTGTCGTATGGATTTTGATGGTGATACACTTGACACCCATGAGTTGATGTGGCCTGACTGTCCCAAAGCCTCAACTGGAGGAGAAACAACCAGCTCCCTGTATCTTTATCGATACAGAATCAGGAAGATCAAAAACCCTGCTGATGTAAAGCATTAAGAGTGCTGCTTGATGAGCATAGGCTACAGATCCCAAAGAACAACCTATTACTTATTATACCATGCAAACAATGCAATGTGCAAGTGCCTTTTGAAACCTGTTGGCAGAGATCTCATTCCCAATGACGTGTCACCCTGTAGACAGGACGTGTGTGTGAAGTGTTGCACTGAAACAGAACAGGCACTGCCGGATGGCTCCATGGGGCAACCTCCCTACACCAAGGAAATCAGAACAGAGGTTTTCCTTAGGGAAAACCACAAAACCCAGTTTGCACCGTCAAAGCAACGGGCGGTTGCTCACAAACCAGACAATGAGATCCCAGCAACTGCGAGGTGACAAAACATGTTTTATGGCACCCAAGTAGGAAAACAGGCAGCAGCAGCTTCTGCCAAGTGCTTCTTCGCAGAGTTAGCGGAAAGCTGCGATTACCAGCCAGCAGACAGAAATAGCAGAAAGCTTTTCACAGGAGGTTAGTGATTAACATTAGACAGCCAGCAGAAAGAATTTCCTTCCTTTTAGTGTGCAAGTCAGTTGACACAAAATGTTGTTCTTTGTTTCATGGAGAAGAAATTTCTGACCGATGGCTGAACTGCCCCTCGCTCTGGCAATGATCCGTATTAACCCTACTGTAACAGGCCAGGTGCAGCGATGCTGGGTTTGAACGCAGATCCCAACTGCAGTTCTGTGAAGGGCTATCAGGCAGAAGAGGTAACTGGGCTATAGGCTGGAGTTAGATATTAGCAGAGGATTAGCATAATCTGCATTGTGGTAATGGAGCCTCAGGCATACCCTTTTTTCTTGGGATTTTTAAGGCCACTGTGATTACAGGATGCAACATCCAAGAGATGTCTCTAATCCAAAAAATATGTTCAGTTTCGTTAGATGTTTGACAGGTACAGAGGTTGCAGCCTAATGGTCAATGTTCCAAATCCAAGGCAAAATGTTTCTGAACAGAGGGGAACTGGTAGGGCTCCTGCTTTGCCTGGACAGTGACCATCATAATACTCTGTCAACATTTGGCCCCTGGAACCCATGGAGAGGACACGTCACCTGTGTACTAGAACAAATAAACTCAAGTTCCTTGCAAAGGCACCATGACATATGTATGACAGTATTCTGCCAGCTCCCCCACCTTTGAGTGAGTTTGTGAGAGAAGGCTGAGGGATGAAAGAAGGTACTCCATTGCAAAGTTCAATTCAATCTTTCCAATAACTTAAGGAGAAGAGAACATCTTGTAGAGGTCTTGTCTGTTATCTGTTCCAGCTACTAAATACAGTGATTTCAACCATTTAACCTGTAATACAAATTAAACTTGGCAGACTGTCAAGAAGGTGCTGCAGCTATCTGACCGAAGCATGAAGAGTCAAGCTCTTATTGCTGCCATTAAAATGTGCTTCAGAGGGTGGAAGAAGTTCATCATCAACCAACTTTAGGTCTTGATGTTAAATTATGATGGATTAGAGAGGCATCAGCAGACTTTCCCCTCACCTTCCCTCCCCCATGAATATCCACGTGTCTATGTGCAGGAGAGCTGCAGTTCTACAAACCTACAGATGATTTTTACTAGCAATATCACAAAAGCTAGCAAAAAAACTGAGCTGCAATTCTCCTTTCCAAATGCAAAGAAATGATTATTTGGACTATATATAAACAGCAGGTCCTCCCTGCTGGGCCCCAAAACTCCCCACCATTTCACAGTATTGAAACATATTCCACTGCAATACATGTTTTTCTATGTGATCTGCTCTTTTAAACTGATACTCAGTCAAAAGAAAATTTGATTTATTTCGTAGACATCTGATTTTGTTCTTCTTACAAATCATTACATTACTTCTGAATATACTTGTAGACGTATCTCATGCAAACATGCTGCCCACTGCTGTAGGAGTAAGGCAAGATGTCCATTTTCTAAGCAGGCTGCTTGTGTTACTGGGCTGGTTTCAGGCAGGCAGCGGTTAGTTTTAGAAGAGCAGCATGTGACCTGGAGCACCGGGGAGCGCTTATGTAAAGTGCTTATACACCTTATGTAACTTCCATATACTGTGACAGCCAAACCATCTCCCAGATCTTCGAATATCCGACAGCTCTTGCTCTCTAACTCTCTCACTATCCAGCTTTTAAGGAGATATTAAAAAAAAACCCTACTGACAATCCTCCCTCATCCCCTCCCTCCCTCAGATTACAGACCCTAACGGCATCACACAAGCTACCAGAGGAAACAAATGAGGTTTCTGGTTTTCAGACATTTTCACACATATCCCTCCAGTAAACCTAACTTTAGAAAAACCACGTTGTGCACACACTGCAGCCACTGTTTCACAGCAGGAGAAACCCATGTTTTAACAAACATTTCTCCTCAACAGTCCAGTCTTTAGCTGAAATACTAGCTGAGGGCACTTGCTGAGGAGGAAGGGAAACTGGTTGTGTCGTCCTCATCTGTTAAAGCTAAACCTTTTGAAAATACCTTGTGAAAAAAACAATTCTTATCAATTGTGTTTCTTTCATATCAATGCAAAAAGCAAGGCTTTTTGCTCTTAAGAAAAACAGTTCAATTTGTCTTTCCTAGGATAGCTACACAGTAAATAATGCTTTTAAAAAATTAAGATTTCTTATAATTATTTATAGCTTCTAGAAAACTGTATTTGTAAAATAAAAATCTTTCAGAAAACTAAAAGTGTAGATGACTCGAACCTACACACCCTGGTCAACAAATATTTTAGCTCCTAGCACACTGTTGTAATGGAGCATCCTCATTTTATACCAGTGTGATTACACTGACACTGGCAGAATACAAAAAGAAAGTATAGTTAAATATTAGTATAATACAATGAGCATTCTTCTTAAGTATCAGCTGTAAGAAAGTAGAACCACTATCTTGATTCTTGCCACTGAAGTCAGGACCTTAATTGTGAGATATCTTCTTTAACCTTGCCAACAGAAATACAACACAAAATTTGAATTAAAAGAAGTAGCACTTAGCAGTAGCACTCCCAGAAACATAGTCAGAGGATGCAAGACAATTTGACCTAAAAAAGCTAAGAGGCTTTGCGCATTACAACAGACTCAAATGTTTATCTTAGTGCAACAGTTTTGCCCTCAAAGTTACCCAGTATGATCAACGTTTGCTGGAAAACATTATGCACACAAAACATGAGTAGAAAGGCAGGAACTTTTAAATGCATCTACTTCAGGCAAAACTGCTGCCTATATTCTTAAAAATCAACCTCTTGTGAGCATAAAGATGCCTTTAAGAAAATAAAGGTATGCAGTAGTAAGAAAGATGTGCAGAAAGCACAGGTTGCAGAAATTTGACTACTCATTTTGGAGGTGCTGGACAGGAGTCCCAAAGCAAAGTGGTCCCCTTGAAACACAGGAGATCCCAAACAGGTGAAAGACTCAACCTCAGTATTTCTGAGAGCTCCTGTCTTGAAACAAGTGTTTGACCATTAAATTACATTTTCAGATGCACAGTACAATTTTCTGTAAGAGTGACACATGAAAATGACTAAATACATTAACTGATATAAACCTCTTCTCCATTAATGCAGTATTTTCTTCTTCTACAAAGTAACAGAGTTTGGAAGATGGATTTTTAAGCTTCCCAGTCCCAAGTTTTAGAAATGACCTTAGCTATTTTAAGAAACAAAACAATGTCACTTGCTGTGTTGCCATCTTAACTGCTCAGCATACTTCAAAGATACAACAGGTCATGAGATCAATCACCACCAACTCCTGCACATCTCATCTACTGACAACTACCGAACTGACAGTTGTCTGACTTTGCAGTTTTTGGCAGATTAAACAACTTTCCATGAGAAAAGGACAGGAAAGTACACTCAGCATTTAATATTTCCCTGTAGTGGAAAGGAAGGAACAGATTAGGTAAGTTGAGTCATGTACCATGCAGTGGAAGACCAGAAACTACAAGAACCTCTCCAACTTGAATTTTCCCAAATTTAGCAATCAGTTTGATTTCACTGTGTTAGCAAAATGCTAACCTGGCCTCCAAGAAAGAGGACTCTGCACCAATTCACATTATTTGGCCATCTGTACATAAATAGAGGAAGAACAGAGTTAGCTAAAGCTCCGAACCACATGATTTGATTAGACTAATTGTCTTAAAGCAAATTTGCAAACATCATTAGCACGCTAAAAGCAAATCAAGCCATCGTGTTTTTCACAAAACCTGTAAAATAAAATGACAGAAACTCAAACTCCCATATTAGAGAAGCCAAAAGGACCTCCACCATAATTCCAATACCTCCTCTCATACATATAAGCTAAATCATTTTTCCACCAAACCTCGTTAGACTATATTAAGACATCTGGAAATACTCAACTCATGTCCTTAGCACCAAGTATAATGAGTTGCAGTATTCTTTTTCTTGCTGAAGGACACTGTAGACCTTAAAATTGTGCCTCCTTTATGTAACATCTAATTTCAGCCAGTGGGCCACATTACATTTTTATCAGAAGGTTAAAAGTTCTCCTACTAACCTTCCATGCACTAGTAAATACATACATACATAATAAAGCATCCCTTAACTATTTCTTGCCATGCTAAATAGAGTCTTGTAAGACTCAATATCAGTAAATAATCTCCCCTACATTATGGCAGCAAAAGTTACAAACTGTTGGTTCCGACTGTTGCAGAATTCCAGAGAATCATTTGTACATGTATTAAAAAGAACTGCTGGTACTGGAGTAACATGCTTATGAATGTACCTATGGTAGGCACAGACTTCTTCCCACACAAATGTGTGTTTGCCAGGAAGCTGACCAGAGCTTAATCTCTGCAGGCTTCCCCATTTTTGTCTCCTGCATTCAGGGCATGGAATTGCAGCTCCTTTCTGACTTCCTGATCTTATAGACCAGATTAAGAGAGGATAAACCCAAGTTCCTTTGGAAATACAAGTGCTACCAGAGGCAGAGGTGGGGCTTTTGGTTTTACATACGCATGGCCTGCTTTCACAGAGAAAAGTCTCACAGTTCAATGTGCCCCAGAAAACAAACAATGGATTTTATTTCTTTTAATCTTCCAAAGCAAGAAAGGAGAAAACCCCCAAAACCTCTCTGACAAAGCATTACTCTGGAGGAAATGCTTATATTAAAAATAGTTCACAAGGAGCCCCAGATATACCAACTAGCACAAGATGGGGAAACTGGGCTGGAGGACCGATAGCTGCCCCTTTGCAACCTGTGTCAGTCTACGATTCTGTGAAATCACAGACTCCAAAGGTCATGTTTAAATGTAGCCTAGGTATCAGTTGAGATGGCGGTAATGGGGAAAATTTAAGATATCATAGCAAAGTTCCTTATATTATGGATACAGCAAGCCTTAGAAAAATGGGTGTTGACACAAAACATGTATTTTCTAATTCTCTATGAACAAGTGGGCAGTGTCTATTTTGATAAAGATACCCATGTCAGACATAATTACTTTTCAGCTAACACAGATGAACATAAGTAGTGTTTGCAGAAGCATCTAATGCACTGGAGTTAAATAAAACCACCTTTGTTGGACCAAGCTGCTTCATACCCGTCTGTTCGCTTGGAAGGTTTTCCACAGCACAAATTTTGCTACATTGTGAATTATCACAAATTTTGAGAAGCAGCAAAAGAGAGCAAGTGGACAAAACTGAGCTGCCAGATAGCATGCATAAATTACAATAATGTGAATGAAATATTAATTGATAATTTGTTCTAGAAAACTATGAGCGGCACAAAAACCCCAAGCCAAAACCCAAACACTGCCATATGTTGTCCAGCTTGTGGGACCTCAGTGGCTCCTAGGGGACAATAACATGACAAAGAGTCAATCTCTCACCCCGCCTGCCAGGCAGGTGTCCCCAGTAAGACACTTCAGGAGCCAGAGGCTTTCAGAGGCATTCACAGCCTGAAGCCTCCTGCAATGCAGTCTTCCTGTCTAGCTTTGGAGAAGAGAGCTCAACAATTCCACCCACTCTCAACTGCAACTAGATGAGAGGATGATGGAAAGGAAAGTTAATGCTGTAAGATAATTCAATGCCAACACAGAAAGGATTCACAGAAAAGAAAAAACCAAGCTATTTTAATGGACAATACGAGTGCAGAGCAGTGGTTGGTGAGCTGACTGCACGCACTGTCACTGCTTGTGTGACAGGGACCCAAGGCATGCAGGATAGGTCCAAGTCTGTGATGGTCAAGGGATTGCTCTCTGCAATAAAAGACCCCTTAGCAGAAGGTCACGGTCACAGCAGAAAGCATCAGCAAAGACTGTGCTGGGAGCGAATTCAGTAGGGGACAGATAAAAGGTCTCTAGAGCATGTCTCCTCTCTTGCTCTGCAACACAGTCCTTGACTGTAGTGAGGGGTTTTGCTGTCTCTTGCAAACTAAGTGAAAATGTTCTGTATCTACATTATACACCGGTGACGCTCTTCATGCCTGGTTTATTTGTACATATTTGTGATTACAAAAGAAGCCATGGCATACCCATTAAAATACTGCACCTCTCACTTAAATGTCCCAGTCAACAATGCAGACTGCAAAATAAGGAAACTAATACAGAAGGAACAGAAGTGCTCATTTTTATCTTGCCTTTCGAAAATCATCCCTCTCAACACATTTTCAACTGTATCAATTCTTTAGAGGCTGAGGGAAGGTACAGCATTAGATACCTGAAAGTGCAAGAAGCAATGGCCTGTGAAACCACCTTTACAAAATACTCCGCGATTTAAAGTCTGAAAAATATTTGCATAAGGACTACTCTCTAACACAGTAAAAGCATATGCTACTTAAGTCACATATATAACATATTAAGGTATTCACAGACACTGTGGAATTTAAACAAAATGTACACATAATAAAACACTCATTAATCTTTCTCTATTATTCAGACAATCCATTATTAATCCATCTATTGGGGTCATTTTGGGTTTTTTTAGGAATTTTAGAGACAAGAGATTTAATTTTTTTCCTCTCACTCTAACCCTTTACCTTCCCAGTAACAGATACAACCATTATTTAGAAGTCTGTAACTACAGACACATGAACGTCCTGTTGAAAGCTGGTTACCAGAACTCTTGAAATCAAATCTCACTGTGCACTTTACTCTCAGTTGTATGGGAAATGGAAGAGCCTCTTTCCTTGTATTCAAACCAGTTCACACATAATTCATATCCCCTCTAGTTTCTGAAGCTATGAAAAAGCCTGATGTAGCTGCAGTATTCTTACAGTAGGAACAATGTTAACCTAGTTTTTATCCCATCCCCTTACTCCAGGGTTCCTTGTTGAGATCGTATCTTGACAATGATCTGGCATGTCAGGCAGAGAGAGGACTGAACTGATTGATGTTCATTCCACCACCAGGCTCTCTAGGTCAGGATTTGAGAAAGGTAGATGAGGTTATCTTTCCAGAGAGGCTCAGCTGTTACAGAAACAAAACTTGATGGACAATTTTACCCCTGGTATTAGTCACAGAGAACAAATGGATTGCTGGAAAAGAAAATTACACCTGCTGAGAAGTTGGTGCATTGTCTGTTTTTGTTCTCATTAAGAGCACGCAAAAGTATTGTCTACCATCACGTTACACTCGTATCTATTTAAAAGTTTATAGTTATATTGTTAGCTTTCAAGGGTTCCATATTTAAAAGTTTAACTAATCTGCAAGCCAGGCAGGCTTGGTGTTATCTCACCTTCGGCAGAAAATGGGGACACCTTCCTCCCATAGTAATAGTCTTTTGATTATTATTTTTCTTTCTTAAAGGATCATTATTTATTTTGGTTTTGTTAATGCTTTTATATTGAAAGCAATTTTCAGAAATATAATCTCAAGAGAGGTCCAGCATTAAAGGAATTCATGTATAAAATACACTGGCAAAACTGTGTTTGAACACAATCTGTTCTCCTGTGACTGGGTCGAAGTCTTTCTATGCTTAAAAACCTGCTATGGAAATACAATAAATCTTACTTGCATTCCATCCCCTGCTACCAAACACATGCAAATGTTCTATTGACACATCTGAAAGCATTCTGCTGATTAACTAAGGAAAAACTACATTTGCAAAAGTTGAATTAACGGGTTTGGACTCTTTGAAAGAGCCTACAGCAATCAATGATTAGGATTGGTTCTATTTTAACATCACCTGTGAGTTAAGTCTGATTACATAAGCCACTGGAGCCTATCAAAAAAGGGCAGCCACATATTTTTGCTGGGAAAAAAAGAAAAAGTTCTTGCTATAAACATTTTTTCTTTAGATACAGTAATATTTTTAAGGATTTGTTTGTTTATCAGAACCAAGTATTTTATCTCATTCTCTTTTAACTTAAATTCAATGTCTGAGCTCAAGACTCACCAGTCTTTCCTACAGGTTGTTTAGCAAGTCTTTGATTATTTGAATGCAATCTTTTTGTTTCATCTACCTGCCTTTCCTGCTGTCTGACTGCAGCTTTGTGTTCGCTCGGCACTGCCAGTGCGCACAGAACAAGCTTCTGCTTTTATTATCAGCAGTGTTTTGATGGTAGTTCTAAAGCCACAGGTAGCCGTTTTCTGAGCCCTCTAATTCTGGCAATTATAGCACTGAACGCGGCAGAAATCCACTGAGTTTGTTTCAGTCTCTCCCAAGACCTGACTTCAGTTCCTATTTCACAACATAAATAGGGAGGATGTTAAGAACTAATGACTCATGCTCTCCCAACGGTTAAAAACTGAGAGAAAGATCTCATTCTTTTCCTTCCCCTACCAAAAAGGAAAGTCCATTTCTGAGGCTCACTGGCAGCTCAAGCAGCGATGTTGGGCCATCACACTCACGGTCATACTCTGAGACACATGACATGTTAGCAAATGGAAAATCTCTCCAAGAACAAGAGTCTGTAGAGGTGCAAGGTACAAGCATGTGTGTTGCCCGGTGCCCAAGACCACTAAGGCAGCAGTATCTCTTTGCTTTGCTCTGAGCTACAGAAAGCTGTTCTCAGAGCAGCTGAGCGCTCTAGGGCAGGACAGGGGTCAGACAGGCCAGCACACTCAAACTCAGTGTGTTCCTTCTGGAAAGGACATGATCAGTGCCAGTGGTACTATTGCAAGGGGAAACGGCAAGGTCCAGCCACCACAGGCAGAAAACAGAAAGCTTTGCAGTTATTAGTGCTGCTGCAGGGCAGTGAATTGCAGTGTTAAAGCACTGAAATTATTTGAAACAGGTGGCTTTTACTGAAGAGAATGGTAACTGTTACTGGTCAGAATACCTGTAGAAGGAGGAAGGAAGAGTTTAAACTGTTTAAACTGTCCATATGACTGCACCTAGGCAAACAGACACCTGCTTCCTTCTGCCCTTTCTCACCCTCCCTTTCACAACAAAGCTAATTAACGCACTACCATCCTTTGAAGAAGCTTTTGGTCAATGAAGATGATGCAGAGATCAGTCACAGTGTTCTTCATTTCTTGCATCATTTCCTGGGCCTGGAACTAGGACCTGTTACAGGAAATGGATGACATCACTGAAGAAATCCTAGTGAATGCCACATCTTCTGTTGCTTTGGAACACACGTTATTCTGCTGGAAATCATTAAGAAGGAGCACTGCTGATTTACAAACACCTAGATCCCACTTTAAAACAACCGAAGCAATTCTTTATGGATATTCAGGCTATAGGATTGCCACTGAGGAATTGTGTGTAATGGTACAACCGCTTCAGGAGGGACTGTACTAAAGAGCAAAAGACCTTTCCCTGTGTGGTCCGGGCTGCACAACTACACTGCTTTATCTCACTCTGAAAATAATACACCTCAGAGGATAAAGGAGGCATATGTGCATGGCTGGTGTTCAATAAGCTTGACCCTTTTCATTATCGGTGGTTGAGGAAGCATGACAAATGTGAATCAGGTGCCTGGGCCCTTTGCTCACGAACATACTATCTATCTGGGGTCTCTTTCTGGTGGAACACTTACAGGCAGACATCAGATATCCAAGAGATAGACATGCTTCTTCAGAGGAAGCCATCAAAGGCTTCACTTGTCAAAAGGAAAAGGCATTCCTGTTAAAAGACATCAGCCACCCATGGCTACAACACTAAGAATGGAAGCTTGAGCACAGGGGTGTTTATAGATTAGATCCCCATGGAGGTAAGGGGTGGTGAGGGAACTGGGAAAGGCTGCACAGAAGAAAACCCCCTCCACACCTGCATTTCTGCTCCAGCTCAAGGACAGGGTTTTTTTTCCCCCTGTTGTTCCTCTGAAAAAGCAAACTCTTGCTCTAAAATTTATTTCTCTATTGTTTTGCTCTCAGTGCTATGTTTTTTCTGCTGAGATAGCAAAGGAGATACTATAAGGAAAAACATATTTATCCAATTTATACAATCCACATTTTTAAAATGAAAAAATACCATAAAATCCACAAGCATTTTTACATCAATAAGCTTTTGTTTTCAAAGCCAGTACTGATGCTAAGTAGTTGCACTTCGTGATAAGAAGCACCATTCCCCACCCTTTAAAATTTTATTTTTCCTTGAAAAATTGTTATTAGGTCTACACTATGTTGGAGTTGCTACTCTCTGTATTTCATGCTCAAAAAATAATTGCATGAATAATTAACTTCTCCTGACGTCTTTGCTTTGCTTGGCTCTAGTTTCAGTGCAGAAAGAAGGTATTAATTTGACGTTTGCCTCAATTGGAAGAACGCAATACTGGGAAGATCTCATTAATACCTGAAAACACGTTGCAGTCTAGCACACAAAATGCATGTTATGCTTTTTAAGTCTGTGGTTGCCTTGTGTTTCCAGAAATCAGACCTTTTATGAGAACAGACTGGTGACCCATCTCCAACCACGAGGGCCTTCTGTCTATTCATTAGAACTTTGATTTGCACAGAAGTGAATATGCTTTTAGCAGTGTAGCTTTCATTGTCACTGCCCCAAAAATGCATGTTAGTGTCCTCACACTGTTTTTAAACCATGGTACAACCTACACCTATGGTAATTCCTGAACCACTATAGAATTAACTCACTTGTTCCCTTGCACCTAGGAGACACACCTGGTCTCCCTTCATTAAAATGGGAACTAGAGAAAAGAGCATGGCATGGTTCTGTGCTTGCAAGAAGCAGATACAGCAGAGTACTGTAAAGCAGCAAGGGGAGTCTTGGGGACCTCACCCCACTTTACTAGCTAGCTGCTTCCCTAGAAGCACATCATGTGATGATGATCACCAGAAAAAGGTCCACCACACCAACAGCAGGCAGTACTCACTTCTAGTTACCCAGCACCCAGGATTCCTGTCAGGTGACAAAAACTGACAGCATTTCAGAGAGCATAAACAGAATTACTCCTCCTCCTCCAGAAATCTTGAGCTGTATTCTCATTAGTCCTCTATTAAGAGCTCACATTAATTTATTCGGTCCCTCCAAAAACAGAATCTTAACCAGCCTTCTCTACCATTCTTAACCCTGAAGGACATGAGGGCAATTTGAAGCAAAGCCTATGGATGTAGCACATTCCCCAATTTGAATTCAGAAAGGTTAAAGTATTTTGTCTCAAGTTATGTCAACAAACTTTGTTATGGTACTTTGTGTGTAACACAGTATTTTCAAAATAGATCAAATTATTACAACCAGACTTAACACAAACCACGTAAAGAAACATTTCAAAGAAACATTTCAGAACTTCATGAAAACTTTTCTTAAAGTTTGAGAACTTCAAACCAAGACTGCCATTCCAATATAAAATCATTTTTCAAATTATGGCATTTTTCACCATCTAGGAGGTTTTAACAAGCTCTAATGATGATCATTCATCTCTATCTGGGAGATGAGACACTGTATTCCCTAAAATCCCTTTCAAATAGACACTAATTCAGTCTTCAAATGGATTTGAACACAGAATAGTTACAGTCCCACCGTACCAGGTTAAAAGGCAATCAAGATTAGCATTAATGAAAATGTAAAGGTGCTCACACTATCTAAAGTTCAGGATTCCAAGCACAATCGAAACAACTCTTCAGCTGTATTAGGAGACATTCTCTCCATGCATTACATACAGAGCCCTATAATCTATTTCAGCATCTTACAGGTTTACAGCTGGATAATGTTATAACTTTTTAACAGCTACATCCAAGACAGCAGTATTCTAAAAGCTCATAGGATAAAACACAATGGTATGCATGTCTGGATGGCATCAGGAGAGGAACATGATGCATACTTGCACAAAAGTATTTAAACCAGTTTCTTTGTTAACATGTGGTATCCCAGACTTTTATGTTTGGGCTGTTGGGTTTTTTTGATGGTTGTTTGGGGGATTTTGTTGCTGGTTTTTGCCTGAAAGTAATAAATACAGAGTATATGACCATGATGAATCTCAGTAACAGAAGGAAGAGCTGGAAAATGTGCTTCCTAAAATAAATTCTCCAGTACCTTTTTGTACTGCCAACACGTTATTTTTAAATGCAGACATTATTTTACTCAAAAATATAAGACACCAGAAAAAAATGCCCAAATTTGTACATGTCTATGGGATACATAGCACAGTATCAATCAGAGGAAATCTAAAAAAAGGGATGGTGGAAACATGGATTTAAAGTACCTACCCAAGGCACCTGAAAATGAGCCAATATTCTTCCTGTAGGATGCCTAAGAGTATTAGGTGAGAACTGCCAGGCTTCTGGTTCTTACTCAAACTGAGACTCACTTTTCACCACTGAATTAATGAAACAGCCCTGAAGAACTGGAAAACCGGTAAATATTACTGTAGGGAATGCACAGATGCAAGGATAGGAAATTAAGTCCTATCTGCTGACATGCATGCTTGTATTGAAAGAGAATCTGTACATATTCCAGTTGGCACATTATAACCAAAGGTGACTATATTCACTTGAGCTTGAGGTTCCAGTGGGTGACCTAGTTTTGCCTGTCTACAAAATGAAAACAGAGAACAAACAACTAAAATAGAAATGTAGTCCTGTTCCTTTTAATATTATCTAAAAAGTACATGAGATCCATGACCAGCTCCTACTAACTTCACATAGAGAAAGGCAAAGCAAAACTATCAGGCACTAGATTCAGTTGCAATTTGGGTTTTGTTTGTTATGGCTGATAGCAGAAGACAGGGCTGACCTCAATACTGATATTCTAGTTTCACATGAAAATGAGATTTTAACTGGAAAAGGCAGTGTGTTGTTTGACAGGCTCAGTTTGTCCAGAATTAGGAGATCATTTAAAAAGTAACTTCCTATTCTACACACAAAACCCAACACAGGATAGTGGAGGCTTCACATCTGCATGTGGAGCGCACAAAGAACATGTTCACGTGCAACCACGCGCTGCAGTGTAACAATACCTGAGCTCAGAATAAATAGGTGTACCAGTCTCTGCAGCTCTATGGAGGTTTTGTTTTGGGGTTTTTTTACTGATATGCAAGCTAGCTGAGAAATCCTATCTAGCAGGGTACAGTCAGAAACTCCTGAAGGACATTGCCATTGCAAAACCAGCTCTCTAGAACGTGTATCCTACTGAACTAATCCCATACAATTCTTCACTTCTTGTTATCCCCACCACTCTCTCTCTATAATCACTTGTTAAAACAGAAATTTGAAGGAGAAAAATCGAGTTTCTTATTTTCCTAAATTGCTTTGGAATGCTTGTTAACTATGTTGTAAAATGCACCTTGTTTATGCAATAGAATGAGAATACTGTATGGAAAGTAAAACTAAGGCAGCATTACCATTCCCTCATATACATACATAGTTCTTAGCACAATTACTTCAAACATGTTCAGCCTGTTCACAATTTCTGTTCATATTAGAGCCAGGTTAAGTGTTTATTTGTGATGGTATTTCAGCAAGCTAAGAAATTCTAGTGCTGCAACCACAAACACCTCCAGGGGATGGAAGCAAGGTCTCATGGAGCCTAATGTCCTTTTAAAAGTAACAATATAAACAAAGTATGTTTGCAAACACAGGGACAACAGACATTACAAGTTCCTACATTCCTAGTCCTACCAAGGACCTCAAGGTGCCTGAAAAGAAAACCATTTGCCTGGAGTTGATGCACACAAGTGTGGTGGATTGAAAGGATGGATGAATCTATCCAGGGCTCTCTGCCATTTCCTAAGCAGTGATGGGTTACAGAATCACAGAGTTGCAAGGGTTGGAAGGGACCTCGAGAGATCATTGGGTCCAACCCCCCTGCCAAAGCAGCTCCCTAGCTCATACTGCACAGATAGGCGTCCAGATGGGTCTTGAATATCTCCAGGGAAGGAGACTCCACCACCTCCCTGGGCAGCCTGTCCCAGGGCTCTGGCACCCTCACTGGGAAAAAGTTCCTCCGCATGTTGGTGCGGAACTTCCTGTGCTCCAACTTGCAGCCATTGCCCCTTGTCCTGTCTCCACAGACCACTGAAAAGGGGTTGGCTAATTCCCCCTGCACCCCAAACTTAAGATATTTATAAACATTGATTAGGTCCCCCCTCAGTATTCTTTTCTCCAGGCTGAACAGCCCCGACTTACTCAGCCTTTCCTCATAGGGGAGATGCTCCAGGCCCTTCATCATCTTCGTAGCCCTTCTCTGGACTCTCTCCAGGAGATCCCTGTCCTTTTTATACCAGGGAGCCCAGAACTGGACACAGTATTCCAGGTGGGGCCTGACCAGGGCAGAGTAGAGGGGGAGGATCACCTCCTTAGACCTGCTGGCCACACTCCTCCTGATGCACCCCAGGATCCCATTGGCTCTCTCAGCCACCAGGGCACACTGCTGGCTCATGGCCAACCTATCGTCAACCAGGACCCCCAGGTCCTTCTCCACAGAGCTCTTCTCCAGCAGGTCATCCCCCAGCCTGTACTGATACATGCGGTTGTTCCTCCCCAGGTGCAAGACTCTACACTTGCTTTTGTTGAACTTCATTAGGTTTCTCCCTGCCCAGCTCTCCAGCCTGTCCAGGTCTCGCTGGATGGCAGAGCAGTGTTCCTGTGTGTCAGCCACTCCTCCCAGCTTTGTATCATCAGCATACTTGCTGAGGGTGGATGCTATTCCCTCATCAAGGTCATCAATGAAGATATTGAACAGGACTGGACCCAACACCGAGCCCTGGGGAACACCGCTAGTCACAGGCCTCCAGTCAGATTCTGATCCACCAATCACCACCCTCTGACAGCCAATTCTCAACCCACCTCACTGTCCACTCATCTATCCCATGCTCTCTCAGCTTTGCTATCAGGGTGTTATGGGAGACAGTATCGAAACGGAAAACTAAGCGGTACCAGAAATCCTTCAGTTCCCAACCCAACCTGTAGAATTAAACCAGGGCTGTTCTCCACTCTGTGCTGCATGCTATACTGCCAGCAACTGCTTCACACCCCACGCAGCCACCCCAGTCTTTTCAGGCCACCAACGCTTTTCCCTGTCGTACGTGCCCACTGCTCTTACCTGTTGTTTGAGAGCCTCTAGGGATTCAAACTCCAATTTGGCTAGTTTTATCTGGATGTCTCTGGGCTTATCCGGAATTACAAACGCCATGATAAACTTTATTGCCAGTAGCAAGTGCTGGGGAAAAAAGAGTAAAAAAGAAAAATATTGCTTGATAAAGTTTGAAGCATAGAGAGAACAGAATAATACTATTTCCAAATTTTAGTAATAGAGTTATAAACCATTATTTCTTGAACACGTACAACAGCATACTAGAACAACACTGAGCCTCAGCTACTCCACATTTTTTCTATTTACAGTTATTTATAATTTGAATATAAACACAGAGTTTGGCTTATTTTAATATTAACCCTGTTTTCACTATGTACCATAAATTTCTAACTCAATTTGGCATTTGTGATTCCAGGTAAAAATAATAGTTTAGAAAACATATTATTGGTGCATAAAAGTAAAATTATGGCACCTAGTCTCAGTGAATTTTTTTCATATATACACACACATAATTACATACAGTTATGTGTAGTTATAACATACATACACACACATTATGTCATGATACAACTGAAACAAGCACAGTATAAAAAATAATACAAACACAGACTTTCTGCATTCCTTAAAACCCCTGCCTTAAAGAAGTTACTGAAATCCAAAAGCACTGCTGAGAAAACACAGAAGAGAACAAACCAAAATAAAAGATGACCTTTAAAGCGGCGGCCCACTCAAGAACAGAAACTATCCAGGAAATGAAGAAACATTCCACATGTAATTTGGCATCTTACTCACAATTTATCACAAAAGATTATACTCTTATTTAAGAGAAAACAAGCAGAAAGTTCTGTCAAACCTAGTCATTGGCTGGTCTTTACATTTCACTTAAAGATGCACCATTCCTCTCATCTCCCAAAAACAAGTGCCAAGCTGTCAAGTCAGTGTTTTGCTTTTTCCTCATAATCTAAGGAAGAACCATTAAATCTTATTTTATCAAGGGCTGAGCCAACCTCATGCTGCATGTTTGCCAGCAGGACTTTGGTCCTAGCTGAGAAAACCCTGACCAATACAATAAGTATTATATAAACAAGTAAACACATGTGTTTAACGTGAAGCATGCGCTTAAGTTCCACTGACAATGATACTCAGACAGGCTTAATTTTAAACTGCATGTCCAAGCACCTTACACCAAATTTCCCTGAAATTTTTATAAAACAGAAGAGATCATTGCTCCTTTCTGAAATACTTTCTCCTGAACTGTATGGTCTTGGTGCACTTCAGCATATGAGTAACAACAGACCAAAAACCCCTGAGATTCTGGCATTATGTGAGCTAGAAACAACACTACAGACTTCACAGGAGCGATAGTGAACCTCTAAATAAGCTAATTCCAATAAACAGAAGGAAGAGATCAGTAACAGGTCAGAGAACAAAAATAGTAACAGGTCAGAGAACAAAAACAAAGAGCCATATATGAAATTACTTTCAAAAATTAATTGCAAAAAAAAAAAATTAGTAGTTCTAAGAAACAAAATGTTAATGCAAAGAATAATACTTCAAAGAGATGAAAGGAAGGCTGAAAATTAATGCAATGCCAATACATCCTCAATGAAAACCTGGGCACAGATGAAGTGGTTAATGAAGCAATTAGCATGTCCACTGCATAACAAAATGGCAATACCACATTATTAAAAAAACCCTTATGTCAACAGTAAAACATTCTCCCACTCAATAGTGTCTGCTACTAAGGAACTTTTCTGGCAGAAGAAAACGATAGGAATACATAACAATAAAACATGTCTTTGAAAAAGTGCTGGAGGAATCCCTTAAATGTAAAAAGGTACCATGTTGAAGGCAATAACAGAAACTAAGACAGACAAATATTGCTGTGCAGAACAGAGTCTTGGGGAATCACTGGTTAAAGGGGAGTAACTGAGCTGCAGATAAAATTTTCCTGTTTGCAAAGCAAAATAAGGAGACCAAATTCAGAGTAACTCCAAACTAGGTAACAGGGTTAGGGTCAAACCTTGCACTTAGGGCAAATGACTGACAGAACGAGTTGCAATGGCCATTTCAGTTTGGAAAAGAAAAAGACTCAGCATCACACAATGTAGTTTCAAGCTGCCCAAAGTCCTTTAGACAGGGGCTCACCTCACTTTACTAAACAGAAGTGGGAAAAAAAAAAATCATATTTTATAAATCATGTTAGAGAGCAAGAATTGAATTTTGGAATGGCAATTGTTCAGCTACTGCTTCTTGAAGAGTCTTAAAAACATAAACCAAACTACTAACTTTCTGCATAGAGAGACCTTAAAGTAACTCCAAATAAAAACAATTTTAAAGAAAATAAATAGAAATATTTTCAGGGTAATGTAAGTCATATTTTGGAGGACAGAGACTAAGTTTTTCCATTTTTGACAGGGGTGAGTAAGAAATAGAAGAGATACCTAGGGAAATCAGAAATAGAACCAACAAAAATGCTGCAGTTAATCCCAGAAAAAAACCTGTGTTTTCTAGAAATAGATTTAGAAGGGCAACATGCTTTAACTACTTCACCACGTGAAGAACTTCATTTTGATATGAAGGAATCAGAGCCCAGCAGGTCAGTAGTATTCCAGAGATGGGTTTTGTGGCAATAGACTACCTCTTTACCCACATGTATTGAAAAATACCTTTGACACAAACTACCTGTTTGTCAGAAAAGCTGCTTGTCAGTTTTCATGCTAGCACAATTCATAGCATGTAAACCCAAGGATGTAGCCTTAAACATGAAGGTAGAACTTGTAATTCAGAAGGTATTCAAGCCAGGGAGGGCTCTAAAGTTAGAGTACAGATGGGGAAGTTACTACTTTATTTGCCCTACTCTCCTCCTCTTTTCTGGCATCCATTCTCAGTCACTAAGAAAAGATGACTGGGTTAGACAGACCTTTAGTTTACCACTCAGAATAGCTTTTTTTCCCCCTCTCCCATCAAAACAAAGCTTTAGCAATCATAAAGTGCTCAGAACTGTGTGGGATGATCCCACATGCAAGACTGTGACCTCAGAAAACAGACGGGACTTACACAACTGCAAATTCAGTTCAATTCCAACTCTCAGTGAATGTGAAAAAAGACATCAGAGCAACAGCCTCCCCTGAATAACTTCTCCAGCTCTTCCTGTTTGCAAATCAGGACCAGTATCAACAAAACCAGGAAGGTCATTAGCAGAAAATAATGAATTGGGGTCTTACGATCCATGAAACCTCTTTAGAAGAAAATGTATCTAATTTTATTAACAATTTATATTGCATTTTAGAATTGCCATTTGACTAAGGAAATAAAACTAGCTATTCAAGACAAATTGAAGGAAAACTAGGGAGATCAGCAGTTGTGTTCATTATGTAATTCAGATTTTGTGCTGATTTCTTAATCTGGTTTTAGTATAATACCCACAGGTCAGATCCACAAAAAGGAGACATCTGCTTTCAAAGGAGTTTTAAGAGTATAGTACAAATGACCAAACTAGACATCAAAACTCTCTTTCGTAGTACAATGTTACATTAATACTAGTATGAACATATTAGAAATAGAAAAAAAGGAAGTTGATCCAAATTCACTACACAACTAGTGCAATAGCATTCATCCAATACTAATTAAAAAATTTTTTTTGTTATGTTTTGGCAAGTTTTTTTGTTAAATCAGGTTACTGCAACCCTTGAAAAGCAGTGCTGTTTCCATGAACATGCCCTTCATGGTTAAAAGAGGGCTATTCCATGGTGAGCAAAGCGCAGGATAACATTCACACAAGCTGTAGGCTCTCAGATGCCAACAGCAAAGTCCCCTTTTATTTTGCTATCTGCCAAGCTGGCACAGAGAGAAACAGCAATGAGTGTCTCCCCCCTGATAAATGCAGTGCCATCAGCCTCTCTGTAGTCTTGGGCCAGGTGCTTAGAGAGCCAGAACAACTCTTCTGTTCTGCAAAGCCACCGACAAGAGTAGAAACAGCAGCTGTGTTGCGAGGCAGTGGGTCCCCAACCACGTCTCTTCTACAACATAAAATGCAAATTCAGGTTGAATTCCTGGAATTTTGAACAGCTAATTTGATTTCTATAGTGGTCTTACTGCAGCAATTCCTGTCAAAATCTACTCAACTGAATAATAAAAAAAGGGAAACAAAAAAAGAACATGAGCTGTAGCTCTGTGGCTGGTTCGCTGGCAAAGAGCTTGCCTAGCGTCAGCTTGGCCAGACTTCAATAACATTTTCTATCAAAAAGCCTGGTTTAAAATCTACTATTTATAAAAACTTCAATTAAAAGCAGAAATCTGGACCTAGACCAGTCTAGAAGCAGGTAGAAACTGTGAACCAAGATGATCACTGGTAACTAATTCTGCATAGGTCATGAAGCCTACCCCAAAGCCAACACCTGAGAATGGCACAATGGCTTTGAACCTTTGTCCTCTACCAGCACTCACCAAATGCCTCTACAAATGGAAAGTATCACTGCAAGATCGTGCTGCTGTCAGAAGAGAAGGCAGGGAGATCATCAGGTTCTTTGCTAGGACTCTGGATCACAGTATTCTGGCATATAACTAAGCTAAAAACAGACACACAAAAAATAAATAATAAAAAAATAATGCTGACTTTCTGAGGCAACAGCTCTTAGCTTTGAGGGGCCTGCATCTTTCCAAGAGTAGAAAAAAGATGGGAAGAAAGTGAAAAATAATTCTGTCAAGGGAGCAATACAAGCAAAGAAAAATTTCCATAAAGCTCAGGAAGTTCAATTAAATAAAATTGTCTATTAAAGACATCAATAAAAAGAATTTATGAGCAAATATTTCTGCAATATACATAAAAAGAAAGCACAACTAAACTTTCCTTCCCACTTTTAGACTGAACTGGCTTCATTACAGAGTCTGGGTAATGGAGCAGAATCATCAAGGCTGAGGGACTTAAAGTTCATTCTTCTAAAACCTCTCATCCCATGTATTATTATGGAATTGTTGTAAAATAGGAGTGGAATATGCCTTAGTAATAACCTCTAAAAGTCCCTTCAAAATTTCATTTTATCCACAGACATGTCCAAAATGGAGGTGGTGATGGTGGGGAATGATAAAAAAGGTTTTATTTCATGTTGGTCCTGTTACAGTCCAGATGCCTCCCACAATCTGCACGTTCCATCTACTCCCTTTTCCCTCAAAGCTGCATAACCCACCACTCCCTAATTTCAGCCCAAAGAAGCTTTCCCCTTCTCCCCACCAAAACTCCAGGGAAGCACTAGGGCCGGGGTGCAGTCTCCCTGCCTCAGATTGAATGGTGCTTGCCATCCCATCCCAGCAAAGCCTGCTTCTGCTCTCAGCTGGAATATGCTCAGTAGCAGTGAAACCTTGGTGCGCTTGTACCTGCTGCACTCCTTTAAGTCTGTACAAAGCACAGAAACCAAAGACGGCTCAGAAGCGCCTTTCTTTGCCAAGCTCAGGCAGTCTTCTCCTTGGAGCATCACAAAGAACGCTCTTCAGATCAGAGGAAGCCTTCTGTCATCCTTTGGGCTGCTACTTCTGAGCACAGATACAACGTATCTTCTCGACACAACAGGAATCTTGGTTTCATATCTCTATAAATATCCTGGGTTTATATTATTTTTATACTTCTATATTTTCTCCTTCCTTCAAAGGAGGAAGGCATTTATGTAAATACATGACCCCCAAACTCAACACCCCCCATCCAACAGGGAGAGTTTCAGCCTGCCCCACTAAAACACGGCTGAGAACACGGCACCTGAACAGAAGCTTATTACAAAGTATGTCACAACGTGTCAGCAGAGGTGGCATTAACTGGTCCATTAAAAATCTGTAACAGAAAGTCCATTTCTCCATCTTAGGTGCTGACAAAATACAGGCAGAGAGACCTGCGAAGGCTGCCCAAGGAGATCTGGTAGCTATGCTACTGACAGGGCACCACACAGACCAGCAGATGGGTAAGAGCAGATCCATAACCTTTTACTGACTGTACCAGCACATCGGTGAAACCCGGCCCTGCCCAATGGTGTGTTTAAGCTTAGGCTTAGATTTAAGCATATCTATAAATATGTTTTTGCAAAAGCATTTAAGCCTGGCCTTAAAAGCAGATTAAAAAGATAACACCCAGGTAATTTGGGGAATCTGGGTATTAAAATTCACTGCCTGAATCCCAGTACACATTTTCCTTCTCCTGGGGGTGGTAGGATGTGACAGGTACTAAATTCACCTGTCTGAAGAGATGAATGCCATCTTGCACACAGAGTCCTCTTACATTTACACTTCCAAAATGGTTTTAATTAGTGCAGAAATCCTGGCCTGTATTTTTGTTCCAAAACCTCACAAGTAGAAATCCACGCTGAAAAAGATACCAGGCTTAACATGCAGTTTGGAGGCATATTTCAATTGTGGAAAGAAGGATTAAGCTACAGCATGAAAACTGGCATTTGTTGTTACAGTTACACATCTGTTGGCAGCACAGGCCTCTAGTAGCACCAATACACCCAGCTTTCCAGTTACATCTTGGCGTTACACCTCAAGTTACTGAACTGGGTTCTTTCAGAAGTACATTTATTCTAAATATCACAATTGCTTCATGTAACTGTCACTATTAAAAAAAAAAGTCCAATTCCAGACCAGCGCTGTTGAGCAAGAGATTAACATGTAAAACAACAAGAAAACTTTTAAAAAAAGATAAAAATAAAAAAGAAGGAAGATAATCTCTAAAGAAACAGATCCTCTGCTCATGCTTCCAGGAAGTAAGTGCAAAAGCAATGGGTTAAGCAAAGCAGAAAATAAAGTAAAATATTGCAAGCATCATCTCCTAGGAGGGAGCTGAGCTGGTCTCTTCTGCCCTTACAGACTTCAGTACTCTCTTTGTGTTTTCAAAAAAGCTCTGCAAGACCAGTTGGAAAGCAACGGAAACCAGTACTACTTCTGAAACTTGATCCAGCTTCTGGGAAGCCTTAGGAAGTATTTAAACTAGACACAACTTTAAACAAAAGTCACCTGTTAAATCTGCAGTCTTTTAAATAACTAAACATTCTACCAATGCACATGCTAATAAAACTGAAAGCCCAAGTAATTTGATCAATCTTATTGTTGTGACAATTTTTTCATCTTACAGCCCCATTATACTTATTAGTAATTCAGTATTTTTTAAAAAATCCTAACTATTTATAGATTATTTCTTATTAATGTTTAAACTACAGCTGTTATATATCATACGCTGTCATTAACGAACTCAAGCAGCATCTGGTTTTATTTGACTTTTCAAAAATATTTAGATGCCCAACTGTCCCCAATAATTGTCTCCAACAACAGCCATTAAGATGTGAGGCAGCATGGAAATCTACAGAAATTTTGTCACTGACTGACTTGATGTTGTAAAAAGAGCCACTAGCTCTTTATTCCTCAGAATTTACATAACTGTTCAAGCTGATTTACAGATCAGATCTCTTAGGCCAGTATTTTTAAGCCTACTTTCTGATTAGTTTCTCAGGACTTTGAATTGTTTCAGTACTTTTTGAAATGTTGAAGCATGAAAAAGAGGGGCAAGGGTTGGAAAGGTGGAGTGTTTTATCTGCATACTCAAGCAACATTCTCCCCTCTCCCCAGGCAAATTGCCATTCTCAGGCCTGTCACATGAAATTAAACATTCATCAGGTTCTAGAAACACCTGCTGAAAACAAATCAAAACAAAAAATCTAAATAAAAGAACTTCTGATACCAATCTTGTCCACAGAGCTCTGACTGACTGCAGCCTGGGAGAAACCAGTTACCATAAAAATCCTGTTTTATAAACACAGCATATTCCATGACCCAAAATATTTTATGATACTGCACTCTTGCAAAACTGCCTCTACAAAAGTCTCTACAAAAGCTCAACATACACCAAGGGGCCTTTCAGAAACATTCCAAGACATCTTTTTTCTCACAGTAGCTTTATCCTGCAGTCAATTCAAAAGACATGAAAAGCAGCACTGTGGGTGTTAAATTTGTCTTGGAGCTTCTAAGTATTTGCTAATGGTTAATTTTGCAGTAACCCAACAGTCTTGAAAGCAGCATGATAATGCACCCCATCTCTATGTTACCATTTGATAATCCTGAAATATTTTGGCACAACCCTTATCTCAATTTATGGCTAGTGTTTAATAGGAACTGGGATAAGAGTTGCCAAAAGCCAAATTAGCTAATGCTGAATGTAATGAACAGCAGAGCTTTGATCGTGCTTTGAAATAAATTGTAAGTGAAAAGTGGAAAGAAGGATGCCCATGGAATTAAAATTGACAGCATGATTAATACCAAGCCATATGAAGTGCCTCTTAGCTGATTGCTAACATTACGTATTGGCTCCCGTTCTGACAGGTATAGTTTATTGTCAGAATGCCCTAACGTTCCACGTCAAGAAAGGGGAAAAAAACAAAGAAGTTTGCTATTTTCTATTAATCTACAAAGCTTGTGCTTCTTTCCACCTTTAAGCCATACACATTTCCCAGAAAGAAAAAAGATGCAACTAAATTACAGGGCGTTATTGTAATTATTCATTGTAAGGAACTGTTGGTCAGGACTCGGAGATTCCTCCTTGGTTACATGGCTGGATGACCCGGGATCAGTAAGGAGATAGGAAGCATTGTTTCTGCCAGGGGTTTGAAACTGCTCTAAATCAGTTCAGTGCTAAAACACAAATTATCACGTACTGCAGTCAGCACATGTTTTTGAGAAGCCTCTGGTCCTGCCTCAACCAAACCTCATTTGTGCAAGCTGAAGTGGACAGGTATAAAACTGAGCTTTGGACAGCCTCAGCAAAGATAGAAAATACACACCTATCAACATAAACCCACACAAACCCACTTTGATATGCCTTACAGATGGTTTTCCCAAAATTGTCTGTTATTTCTGCAGATTGTGAGACAAATAGACTAGTCAATCTGACATTTTTCTTCAGTTTATGCTAGGAAAAGGTGATGTTGAATCTACATTACAATTTAAACTATTTTAAACACTGAGTTTGATGATTTTGTCTGTTGCCTTGACAGCAAGTAAGACAAAAAGTAATGGGTTTAGTTTTTAAAGAGTGAAGTTACAGCCAGTTACAGCCAGTTATTCTTCACAGATGACACACAGCTCAGGTATTTACCTTTAACTGTGAATAACAAGTTACCCAAGTAGAAGTACTGCGTTGTATTAACAGATAGTTACTTGTTTCTCCTGCACCTACCTGGCTTTACACACAACTGTCTCAGGAGCTTTCAGAGTCGGTTTACAAGAACATTACTCCTACTGAAAAAGAAAAAATCTGCTCACCTCAACACCACTAAAAGAACTGTATCCCAATAAATGTATTTAAAACAGAGTATTTCACCACACTGCAAACACGTCCTCATTGAATGATTCAGAACTTCAGTGTAGCTCACAGCTTGCTCCTGTGTGTTCATCCTACTGTAAGCAGCATGCTTTACTCCTGTTTGAAGCGCCACATTTTTTCATCTGGACCAGAAGGTGAATCATGAGATGTTAAATAATGAGCAAAATGTCAGAGCCATGAATGACTCAGAGCTAAACAGCAGCATTGTGATATATCACAAAGCAACCTGCAGATTAATTGTTGTCTCCATTCCCGTGCAACTTTAATCAAAACAAATTAATTGAAATGGGTATAATAAAACTAGCTAATCTGAAACAATTCTGTAGGGAAAAGTTAAATTAACAATTTTCATACTTGGAAATTCATCACCTGCACTTTTCCTGTAAAAACTAAGGGTGTGGGGTTTTTTTTATCAGAACAATGCAAAGTCAAATAATCCCTTGCTTTTCAATAAAGGTCAGAAGAAAAGCTTTCCATTCAGCTGGAGTATTTTAATTAAACATTGCAGCAGGTGTTCAATTACGCTGCCAACTCCTGAAAAGCTTGCATAAAAACTGTATCTTTGGGGGGGGGAAAAATGGACAAAAGACCTCAAACCCTCTTTATCTGTATTTTCTGGGGCTGGGTATTCACTAAATTACATATCATCTTCTCTGTTTTGGAACACCAGTACCTGCCCTTGCTATAAAAGAGCTCTTCATCAAAGCTCTTGGAAGCTAGCCATGCAGTTCTCACGTCAACTTTTATGGCCACGGCAGATCTGTGCAACAGAGCACAGCCCAGGTTTTAGCCTTAGATGCTGACTTGCTTCAACTTGCTGGGAACATAACTGGTCTGTTCAAGCTGAAAAAAGGAGAATCTTTCACCATGAGCCAAATTAACTTCTGAGACAAACGAATGCAGTTGATGCAGATGCCTTATGCATGCAGCTGAGTTTTTCAGCAGTCAAGTAACTCTCAGCTTTAGCTCTCTATGCACTCACATAAAAGCAGGCTATGAAACACTTCCAGAATTGCTCAAGTTCTTAAGTCCATCTTTGGCGCAGACTCCAGAGGAGAAGTGGGAACAGAGTAGAAGAGATGTAGAACAAGCAGAGTTCTCCACACAGGCAACAAGTGAGAAGTACCAAATTCATCAGCTGAGAATGTGAGTCAGAATGTGAATCCTAACATAAAGGCTAGAAACCAGTGTGTCCTATACACTGGGACACACACAGCTACATCAGCACAGCACTATTATTCAAAACTCGGCTTCTATCAGCATAATCCAGTGCTTAATGTGTGACAAATTCAGTGGGCATCTGGGACATCTCAAAAACCATCCCATGCCTGAATCAGGAACAGGTTCTCAATTGAATTCTGATATTCAAGAAGAAAGGGCTACCCACAAAAAATACAACAGAGCAACAGAGACTGTTACTCACTTAAGGGGTTTTCTTTTCTGATACTTGATTGTTTGGCCTTTGGAACTACAGACAGAACAGAAAACCAGCAGTTTAATTTCAGTGGCATAACAGCTTTGGCAACACAGTGAGCATAACTTAGCTCCCTACAAATAGCAAGGCTGAAAATAAAAACAAAACCCACTACTTACAGATTCAATTAGAATTTTAAGACCATTTGGGAGACAACTTGCAGCAAGGGCTCAGCATCACTCTGTTGCTATGAAACATTATCACAAAGGAGTAATCAGCCATAAAAACCTGCAGCTGACTCATTCTCTGGCTAAACTGATCTCAGCTGAGAAGGCCACTTTCAATTTTAAATGAATTAAGTAGCAATTCTGAACATGACTCTGAAAGATGCCTCAAGCATCTCAAGTGGGTAATGCTGAGATGCCAGGCGAGATCTTAGACCAGTGGTTAAATATGAACAGGTCCTTGAGTGACTATAATACAACATGCAAGCAGAGACAGCTGGGAAGCTGAGACTTTTCACACATGAATGTCACCAGAGCTGGCAACTGGAAAAGTCCAGGGACTGATGGAGGAAATCATCTGTACCTGTGACCAGTCACCTACTCGAAATTAAAAGGGGCAACATGCTACCAAACGTAACTGTCTCAGCTTCAAAAGAGAAACCTGTAAAGAGGCATCACCTCACTAGTGGCATAACTAACATCTCCCAGTAGCTATTTGGCCCTACTGTGAAGCTTTAAGGAACTATGTATCCCACAGACCTCCAGTCTTTAATCCATCCTGGGTCTGTATAGATGGCTAATGAAAAGCAAGTATGTATTTCCTGAATCTGGGGACTATTTGTATTTATTCCTTCTCCTTATGACCAGACTGAAAAGAGATTCTCCTTCTTCAACTAAAGGAAACGCTGGAAATGAAAGTATTCTTTCCTTCAGCTTCTAGATGAAACCAAAAAATGCCACTCCTTGTTGTGCTAAACATGGGTAAAGGAGATTTCTTCAGGAAAAATGACAGAAGCACACGGAGAGAGACGAAAGGATGCAAACACACAGGACTGAGCAAACCAGGCACACGAGGGCAAGGCTGCTACTGCAGACAGAGTGTGCCCTGGAATCGGCTGCAACACACCATCACTCTGCCCCTGAACAGCAGCACCAGCCAGCTTGGCATCCCCAAGACTCGCTGTCTCCAACAGCAGCAAGGTGGCTCCTGGGATGCAGAGGCAGGTGACTGCAGTCCTGATAAACTAATGCAATTTCTGCCTTAAAAAGACACACTTTTCTTAAGGGAGATTAGTGAAGATGACAGCCTTTCAAATCTTTTATCCAAACACAGTCTCCTCCAACAATCATGTGAATCTTAAGTAGAAACAAAGAGCAGAGTAAACAGGCAAAACATGAACAACATTTTCAGGGTTCAGGGTGTTACTGTGACCTTGCCTTTTTACTTCAGAAGTTCTTGAAGAACTGTTACTTGAGAGGAGAAACCCCTGAAACTTCTTGGGCTAAATGTTACCATTTTTTGGTCTTTTTCATATCTCCTTGACCAAGGGTTCTTTGATAATGAAAATACACATCCTTTAGTATGAAAGAAATATTCTCCATATACTCAAAAAAGGTTAATGAAATCCAACAGGAGAACTTCTCCTGCAACATTTGATGGATCTGGCAGTATTTGAAGATGTGCAGGGTTTTGTGACGTAACAATTAAAGGATTATCTTCTAACATAGTAAATTGTCCCACAAAAATCCTGAAAGGTTAAAGTCACGTCAGATAACAGAGTCATAAATCAGCTTTGCTTCATCACACTTTCCCTAACAGCTCATCTAACATTTTTACTGTGAGAAATATCAGTATGTCTCAAGCAGAGGGAAAAAAAAAAATTCTCAGTCAAACTATTCAGAAGTAAGACCTTCCAGCATGACATAAAAGTAATGTGAAAAAAAATTGAGTTTATTTTTCTTTTAACCCAGAAGAACATTACCTTTCTTTGATAGTACTGAACGGTTCTGAGTTACACAGCATGACTTTGCAATATAGCAATTTAAAATCCATTTCTATGATGAATCATTTTGGCATCACAGACACCTAGTGCTTTCAAGCCACAAAATGATGTTTTTACTAGTCAGCAGACATATATGGTGAAATGATATTGTTTTGCTCACTTCCAATGGGAACTAGCACATTACCCTATCACCCCAAACCTGAAAAGCATCTGGATCCTTTTCAGAATTTGCAGGGATGACAAATGTAAACTAAAGTACCACCAAAACCTGTACTGCTTCTGGTTTTGTTTTACACTGTTCAGTCAGGCAATGATTTATTTCTTTTATTTTCTACCTGGATCTTTTAAAATCAGTTCTCGTGTTTCAAGCACTGTATTGTTAAACACATTACACATGTGTATCTCCATATTTTACCCTGGCTCAGGTTTTTAGAAATTTGGAGGTTTTCCATTGCTTTTTGGTGGGGAAGGACTTTTTTTTTTTTTTTAAAGTAACTTTGTGACTTTCAACAATGCATTTACTTATTTTTGCCTAACTTCTATCACAGATAAAGTGTTAAGTTCAAAGCAAATCCATTTGGGGACCACTGACACTCAAGATTCTTCTGAAGATGTGAGCCAGATTTTTAGCAACATTATTCTTCTAAGATGAACACAGATTTTCAAATCAGGTAAACTGGAGAGTTTCTTTGTCAACTTGGGTCACCAAAAGCAAATACAAAGCATGCTTTAGAATTCTAAAGGAAAGAATGTCATTATAGAAAGGTTTACTTAATTTTATTGCTGTTAACACCACAGCAAGTACAACAGGGGTTAGTTTTACAAGACAAAAAAAGACCCAGTTGCCTTGATCAGAGAGGTGCTTTGTTACCCTGGTCTGTCAGAGGTTTGATTCCTTGATCTCACTAGGGACATGCATCCTTGTTAGGAGTAATCTTTCTGACAGGGCTTTGCTTTTGAGGGACACAAATTTTATTTATTACAGTTGGGTTTAAAGTTCACCTCTCTCTTCCCCTTCTTTTTATTCTCCATCATGCCAGCAATCTTATCTTCATATGGCCTATTCTATTTTCTGTCCTTTGATTATTTTTTCAAGCTTAAATATATGCAGCTGACCTTTATTTTAATTTAAATTCTCCTTTATACTTTTAGAATATTGTCAAACTTATCTCCAGGTGAACTTCTTGCTGCACAGTAAAACTAGTTTTGTGTGCACTGTCAGCAAGAGGATATGTTAATAGGACAAATTACTGGGATTCTCTGATGAATCTGTAACTTGCACAGCTGATTTTCAGCATACTGCCTTTAAAAATTCACTCTAATGACTTCTGCTGTGGACCAAAGCTCCTAAGGTGCTATACCTCCGGAGCCCAGCGCTGAACTCAACTCATTAAGAGCTCAACTCTTACTCTCTGTACCCAGAGTCACAGTGAGAATACAGCCATTCACGTAGTCACCATGCCCCTCTTGTGTATTTCAAAGGACTGATGCACAAGAGCACTCATTTGCATCCAACACAGCAATCCTGGCCCCTTCCAAATAGGACATACCAAGAGCTGAGCACTCAGGATTATTATAAGAATTATAAAGTTTCAACCATTAAGGAATTTCTATAAATATGACAACTATGGGGATGGCTCACATTTTTATTTCAACTGTGGGTGTGCCTTCTCTTTCTAGATACTTGCACAACAAAGGCAGTTTTAAAAGGTTGCTTTAAAACCATACAATTTGCTGAACATACAATGTTTGTAACACTGCACATGGATCTGTTTTTCAGAACACATACTTGTCTCAAACGATGAGAAGTAATACAAGGCAGACAACCATTATTTCCTTTATGCACATTTATAAAATGCCTTCCAAAACTAAGTCTGGTTAGACTGCGTCACTGAGAGAAACCTGGTTTTTAAGATCAAGGATCACTTGCTTGCTTTCCCATGAGGGGGTAAGGAGGTGCCAAATCTGATTTTGCAATAAAAACTTCTGACCAATCATGGAATGATTTAAAAATCATGGTGCTGATCAAGGCTTTGGCTTGTTTTAATGCCATAGGAGACTATGTTCAATAACTTCATAACAGGTTAGAAATGCCAACCAGGTCTGCTATCTGAAATTGGCAGGTTCTTACCCTCAGTCAGTAACAGGTCTGGAGAGACAACTCCACAAACTGCAGTATCTCTATAGTGCATGATACTCCTCCCTTTTATGCAATTTAGATGCTTCCCAGTGGACAACCTATTCCCCAATGCCCTATGTTAACTTTTCTTACCATTTTCTAAATAAGAGATCTTTACACAAAGTAAAAGTTACTTTATGAATTGTTCTTTTAACAATTCCCCTGCAAAAAGTAACCTCTTGCACATCCCAAAAGTGCTTACAGGTGAGCAATACTGCATGATAGAAGCAAGGTTTTATTAAAACAGACTAAAAGCATTTTCAGGAATACTAGCTTTGGGGTTTTTTTTTATCCTGAATGATTACCTGCACTGTTTCTAATCACAATTTGTATTCCCTCGCTGGCTAACTCTACTTGAGCTTAAACAGTGCAAATAGCCTTTGCTGCTGCCAGTGGGTCAGCAGAGCCCTCCCGCTGTGCAGAAGGAAGCCAGCGGAGAGCAGCAGACTCCCCATGAAGCAGATGAAAGTGCACAGGGGTGGGTGTGGAGCCATACGAAGATGGGTAGAAGGAGGATAAAGCAGCACAACTGATAGAGAATTCCTAATCCAGTTCTGGCCAAGGCCATTTGAAATCTGTCCAGCTCGATACCTGTGCGTTCCTCAGTTCCACATACAGCGATGACTCAAGACCATGAGCTGGTGCTACAACCAACACAGTTTTGATCAATCAGAAAGCCACTGACTGCCAACTCCAAGCAAGCAGGAAGGCACAGATTTACCATTAGAAAAAAAAAAAAAGATTAGTGCTGAATGGTTAAACACAAGTTCATCTTGATAGCTCCTTTTTAAAACTTTAACCCTAATAGCAATCTTTTTTCCCCACAAAACTCATTTAACTATGAGGTTCACAAGACAAAAAGAAATCCCTGTGTGCCACCTCTTTATTCTTGCTCTCAGCATATAGGTAGAACAAGACTAAAAGTGGAATATGTCTTCCAAATATTATCAAGTTGGGACAATAATTAAATAGGAAAGGCCATTCCCTATCACCACATACCTCAGCACATAAGTTCAGAGATAATATGCTGAAAACCAGTTTCTGAGACAGTGTCAGCATGCTGTATCTTTGTTGGCATAACCAGCAGTGCTCTAGTTCTGAAAATCAGGTCAATGCTACTTTCATACCTACGTGCAGATGCTTGAAATAAGATAACCTGGATTTTATTCTGTCTTACTATACAATATTTACAGTTTGCCCAAGTATTTGGGTCACTGAAACTGCTAAGCACTGTAAATACTTGCCCTGAAATTAAAAGCTACAAATGCAATACTGGATCAATCCTTTTTTTCTTTTTTGAGCAACCATAAATAAAAATAATGTATGGGATTTTCTTTTATTTAACTTTCTTTATCTAAGAAATTGAGCATAGCCAAAGCTAGCAGATGACACATCCCCAGATAGCAAATCTTTCCATTCCAAATGAAGGCAGGAATGACTCTCTGCAGGAGCCTATACATCCCTCTTGCCTATACAGTAGCTTAGTTTCAGACAGGTATTAGAGCTTTCACGTAGGTTAAGGGACACATATTTTCTGATTTATGGAATTGAAGAGTCAATGCCATAAAAATCTAACCAGTTGAAGCCAGCAGGAAATAAGCACAACAGTGCTTTGGTAGAAGAAATATTGCAAATCCATTTTATGATACTATGTTTCTGCAAAACAGACACTTTAAAACATCAAAAAATGCCTAAGTAACTTATGAAATAAGAGATACAGCTTCTAGTTTGCTGTCATTACTGAAGCTTGCTACTAAATAGATTCTTTAGGCTGAGAACTGTAATACTTAATAGGTTTATTCGTGTGCAATGGGGGTAGACAGAGGTCTCACCTTTTATAGCTTAGATCTGAGACTTCCATATAGCATTAATAATAATGCATTCAGTATTTTAACATGTAAGACTTCAGAAAACCTTTAATATGTGTATATGGAGAATACTAGAGAAAATGTTGTGAACTATTTTTGTTTAGATAAAGAGTGTTGAGACTACTATCCTGGACAATATTTTAGGAAAGGTCTGTTTTGATGGTTCTGGTCTCCATCATTTTAAAATTACTGTATTCTGACTAAAGATCACTGAATTATCATTGGATTGATTAACCTTTTCCTTAAAGTCTGACTTCTGCTGGGAAACAAATCACAAAAACTGGATCTTCACTAACTCAGACACCGTTCTCAATAATATTAAACATGCAGAGAAAAAAATTAAAGACACAAATGCCTTTTTTTGTTGGCATTTATTTTTGCAGAAAATGCTAATTCCAACCTTTACACACTTGATTAGTTTCCAGATGAGTCAGGAAAAGCATTGTACGCCAGTCACTGAATAGAGACAGTCCAGCAGAATCCACTGAAAATTCCAGCAAAGAGTTACTTCCACCTGTACAAAGGACCAGGTCATAAGATCTAGGACGCTATTCCATAGCAGGTAGATGGAGAAGTCTAGCAAACCAGCCCCTTTCAGGAATGAAAACAGTTAACAGCAACAGAAGGTCATATAGACTAATTGGAAACACTGTAACCCCAGTTATGGCTCCATTTGGCTAAACACAGTAAAATTCAGCCTTTCTGCTCCTGCCACTATCACACTGATGTCACCTGGACACCAGGGGTTACCTGTGAAGTCTTTCTATGAATTCCTATGTTATTTTGACAATTTCAGTCACGGGTGTGTAAGCAAAGATCCTAGCTCACCAGCTGGTACACATCCCAAGAACATCAGGCAGGCTGCATGGTTTTCAAGCGTCTGGGGTGAAATTAGGGGACACTACTTCATGCGCAGTAAGATTACCGCCTTCATTCACCTTCCCCAAATATAAAGACCACTCAGCTTGATAGATACCCCTTGTCATCACCCACCTGCACTGAGGAAATAACTGTCTTCTCTTGCTGAAAAGCGAACTTTAATCACACTAGAGTCTTCCATCAGCAAACACTTCATCTTGGGTTTACTCATTCAGCAGCCCCTCATTTACACGGCTAAAGAAAACTCACTCAGCTTACAGAAAAGCTAACACAGGAAGGTCCACCTTCGCAGGGCAAGGCCCAGATAACAAGAAATTCACCCTTGTTAAAAACAATGAAGAGACAAAGGAATTTTGGGTAAAAGCAGTATTCCAAAATTTCTCAGTATGTGTTCAGAGATTACTTCTTTTCAGATAAGGTCCAGGAATTCCAGATCAAAACAGGTAACTTGCAGTATCCTCACACACTGCCCTCCCCTTTAGTCCACCTAGTGCAGACTAGTGCAGTCAGATGTAGTTTTAAGTGACACATTAAATTAGGAGTCTCATACCTTTCCAGAAAATGTAGGTCAATTTACTGCTAAGCCCCCTGGCCATTAGTATTCCCATTTTAGTACTTCCCATCAACAAGTCAAATGCAAACGTTTTAAGCTTCATTAGCTTTCAGCAATCCCAAATGCCAGTTTCTTGATTACCTGCTACACTGTTGTATATTACTCCATCTCCTAAGCTGGAAGAGGGATTAGAGTACTACAAAATCACTTAGAACTTGCACCATAAAATAAACTATTCATACCATCTGTTATAAAAGAGCAAAATTGTTCTCCCTGCTCTACTGCTGAAAAAAAGATTGAGGTTAATCCACTTCCCCGGTGCTGTGTAGCGAATGGGAAGAGCAGGTTACATGAAAATTCAAAATCAAAGGTTCCCCATATCTTTAACAACTCTCTATTATCTTTTCAAGACCTCAGATACACAACCACCCCAGGACATCAGCCTTATGTCCTCAGAATTCTGCCACTATTCTACTCCTTCAGACTGCAAATCACTTAAAAGCAAAACCCCCCAAAAACAAACGAACAAACAACCCACAATGCATTTGTATATTATTAGCTGTAACATTATTACTTCAGGGCCCAGGTTGTTCAGCTGGAGAATCCAGCTGCTGCAAGAGATGCTTAAGATAGTTATTCCAAGTGCTTTAGGTCAGTATGCCAACACTACTGCACTCTTGGAAATGAGGCCAGGAGCTCTCATGAGGTTTTACCAGTAACTTCAGAAATATTAAATTATTCCTTTCATGCTCTTTGTCTTACATGACACCACAGATCCCACTGAATAGAAATAATTCATTGTGTTCTAGGAGGATCTACGCAAATAAAAGCTCTGAACACACATCCAGTTGGAAAATTAAATTCCCTCTACATTGATGTCATATTTATTGTTTGCAGAACACAATTCCAATTTAGAAATAAATTAATTTTCATATAAATATGTAAACCAGCAAGCTCACTACACAAATAATAGTTTTCAATGAGTATCTTAGTTTGTTTCATTATTTTTTTATGCAAATACTTTGACAGTGTGCTTAGGCCAAATTTTCTACCCCTCCCATCACACCTGCATTTCTGATAATAAGCACTGAGACCATGAACTCTGGATTAGAAATCAACAGTAGGACCTTTCTTACCAGAATGAGTTGTACTTGAGCTCAAACAAAAATAACTAAGAATTTGAAAAGAAGATGAAGGTAACAGGTAAAAATGTTGCCTACGTTCAATTTCAAGACAGAATAGAAAACCCTTCTTGAGTAGCCCCAGTCAGGTGCTCAGGTGGACAGATACTGTGATGAAGGAGGAAAAGAAGGATCTTAAAGGCAAAGTGAAAACTAATTCTGGGCTCAGGCCTGCCCATCCATTTCCACCAAATTTGGAAATACTACACATACTTCACTGCTGTAAATGGAGCTATTAGCTAGTTTGTATGAGAGTGCAAAGTTACTTATTATTTACAATGTAAGATTTGTGGATGAAGAAAGTCTGTAAGTAAAAGGAAAAAACTGAAAGATTTCATGGGCCAGAAAGGTTCTAACGGAAAAAAGAAATTATAAATCTGCATTAAATTATCAGAGGGAAAAAAATCATTACTGCTTTTCTTTTAACAAATGATTGAGGAATTAAATTCTAGTTAAGTTACTTTAAGACTTCAGTATGCATTTTTCAGTATGATGAAAACCAGTAAGAGCTAAATTTTCAGTAAGAGCATAAAAATACAACATAAAGCTTAGAGGTGTAAACATCTTTTTAACACCAATGCACTGTCCCCAATAGATTCTTTTTTTTTTTTTTTTAAGATTTACTTATCCTACTCTAAGAAAAGCAAATGCAATCACAACCTTGTCCGTATCACAGATATGTACAACTGTCACAGACATATACAAGCAAATCTATGCAACTTCAGTGCAAGCTTCAAGGACGTAATATACAGAAGGCATCTCCCCTTAAAAAGTACAAAAACACTTTAAAATCTTGCTCTGTACTATGGCTGCATATTCATTTTGGCTACACCCAGGTAGCTCTCAGAGGAGTATGAGTGCGCCATCAAGTGATGATAAAATCCAGAATTATAATGCTGTTTATGGTGACTACACGTGAATCAAACCACGGCTTTATCCAAGTGTGACAGAATTCCTGTGAGATAGAAGGAGCTCAGTGAACCAGCACACTGTTCTAATGAGTAAACACCTTTCTGTCTGTCCTAATCTCTACAATAAACACCAGCCAATAATTCTAGGCTCTGCTCATCACAGAGTATGACGCACAATTCTGAAAAGATAACCGCTTCTTTTGACAGAAAGAGAGATGATGAAAAACAAACAGCTAAAATCAGCCTTCCTGTAACATCAAGCCACAATGATCCATTCTGTAAACAAAAGATTTTTTTTTCCACTCTAAACTCACAACTGGTTACATACCAAGCTTCTAACATTTAAACTCTATCTTGAAAAATATCTTTCTTTTTATCCACCACACTTACCTAGCATTGAGCAGCCACCGCTCCAGGCTAAAAAAGTAAATAAATTATCCAGCTATATACAAATACAGATTGAAACTATGCAGATCTAACACGTGGGGACCTTCTGGTTTATCAGAACTCTCACAATGTGCAGCATTCTGTCTTATTCACTGTGCTGCTTCTGAAGTGTTTTAATAAGGGGGTTTCGTGAAATCAAACACACACACCCCCCAAAAAAAACCAACCCCAAACAAAAAAACCCCAAACAGAATATTTTTAAGTTAAAACTTAATGATGCTCCTGAGATTTCAGCACTGTACTGTTTGCTTTAATATCTTCTAGAGGTCCCTTACTTGTTAAACTTCTAAGACAATGTCGATAAGGGTATGGAGTACATGTCTGTAATGAAATTTATCAGCTATCAATAACAATGCATCAATCACAGTATCACCGTTAACAAGAAAAACTCAATGACAGTCAGCTTTTCCAGATTACAGTTACTGTAGAAATCAACTCTCCCCAACGGCAGCAGTCTAGTAAGAGCTTTCCAAAACAATCACAGGCACAGTACACAGAAGTATGCTGCTCTGGCCTTTTACTTCTTTGATAAACATAATTTAAGCTCTCTCAAAATTTTTGAAGCATCAGCCTGTAATTTGAATACAGCTGTAAGACTTCGTTATTTCCAAGCTGTTCAGATTTAGTCAGTGATAATGGTAAACAAGCAACACAAAGGTTTTGTGACGTGGTACATCCCCTTTAATGAATAAGCTAAACATGCTCCCTCAGTAGTGACAAATCCTAACAAAATAAACCATCTTTGGACAGCAATGCAACTTGTGAATCTGGCTATAAGTTAAGTTGCTGTAACCTGGATACCACAGCATTAACGGATTTACAGTCTAAACCTTTTTTACTTCCTTCAAAAAAACCCCAACAAAACAACAGGGGGGAAGTGAAGAGAATATGTTGCTCAGGTTATCTGACCATCTATTACAGAATGAATTATTTTGCCTATTGCTTATTTGAAGGTTGAGTTACTCCTCCAGACGATAAAACGTCTGCTTTTTTGTTAAAGGACTTTTCCTTTCTATTTAAATCCTGCCAATCTGTGAAGTATTCAGAAAAGTTTTTTCATCCTCTTCCAGAGGACCTGAGAATAGAAGAAGTTTTTCCTCCTTATTTAAACAACTTCAGATACTTACAATCTATAAAACCCTGCCACAAACCAAAAGCAAACACCTTAAAAGAATATGGCACCAGTCAGAGCTACTTACCACAGCTAAAAGCTACTTCAATCCCTTTGGCCATGTCTTCACTCAAAGAAAAAAAAAAATAAAATCCCTTTGTACTCAAGCAAATCAAACTAAGGTAGGTAACATCCTACTGCAAACAAATTTGCTTTTGGGCATTTAGAATAAAATGAATGAGTACATCTGAATTAAACGAAGACCAGACCTTCATCTTCAGACCTTCTCAGAAGGCTGTCCTTATAAGCTTACAATGTAACAGTATGGTACATCTCATCCACATGGCCATACTGCAAATTCAGAGGTTTCACCAACTTTATCTGTGCCTTTCAGATCAACAAGCCGGAGCAGGAAGCCAGTTCTTATGACTGACACTTTCTGAGAACAGGGTAACCAACAAGAAAGATGGGTGTCCTGGACTCCTGAGGTTGCCTAGTATTGCAAATCAACATTGATGGGTGTGAAGACCAAGAACCTAATTATTTTGTGCACTACTTTTTGTAATTCACTGTCTCATTGCATATGCTTCTGCAACAGGATTAATTAAGCCCAGGTGCCACCACCTAGGACACTGCCTCTCCTGAAGCAGTATCACTTTTTCCTTGTGTTAAATATGCTTTACCAATGCTTCCTACTCTTCTCTCATGAAATCACTGCCTTCCCCTGCCTGGAAGCACACAATTAAATCACAGTTCCTCTCAGACAAGTTAAACTGTCAATATGCCACTTCAGCAGAAACTGCAAGATTAACCTCTACTAGATGTGATATTATCACCATTTATTAGGTCTATTTTACAAAATTACAGGCTAGCAAAGGTTACCTGATCCTTGGAATTAGTAATATCTGCAAGGTATGCAGTAGTCCACTGATATTTTTGCTGAATCAAAACCTTTACTTTTGATGAAATCAAGCTAGAATTCATAGATTTTAATGAAAGTGAAACCATACAAAATAATTGAGCCATAGAAGTTTAGTTCTCTCTTCAGAAAAGAGTTGTCTTTTTTTTTAAACCAGATCAAAAACTAACAAGACAATTTCCTGGAATAGTCTTGATTGAAAAGAGGGGCTGAACTTCAAGGAAGATACAGGGAAAAGAGCTTTTATTCCAGTGGAGAACTGCATTATGATCATTGTCACGTGTTTACCAGCAAACTAAAATAATCCTCATAAGAATTAGCATCTACCACCTCCTTTTAATTCATTCTTTTATAATTGAGACATAAATATACATACTATGGCTTTTCTGGAAATAATTCCCTGACATGCTATTAACAGAGAATAGTCTTTATAAATTCTTATATAAAGCATTATATATTATTAAGTGTTCCACAGGCTTCATGACACAGGTCTTATAACATCGAAGGGGGGAACAGCCAACTACAGAAATGCCTATGTGGGATGTAATCTACTGAATTCTTTTGGAATTTATTGGTGGAGAGAAGTGTCAGTCACCTGAAACTACTTGTAGCAGTTCACATTTCCAAATACTGTTTCAGTTTTACTTCCCCTCACTAGGAATGGTATTAATGCTCTTGGGACATTCTTCTTTTCGTAAAGCGTTTCAGGTTGGCATCAGAAGGTACTTTAAATTTATAAGAACACCTCCTGTGCATCCACATTTAGCATGTCTAAGAGGAAACACTGTCAATCAAGTCCGACTAGCAGCCATAGAGGTCATGAAAGGAGTTGCATAACCAGACAGTGTGGACAGAGTTATTGTATAATACAGCGCAGAGGGTTTTAAAACAGCAAAGCAAGTGTGCTGTGTGTAAAATCTTACATGAAAACATAGCAGATTGTAGGAGAGCAGAAATATCTACATACTTTAATCCTGGAAAAATATTTAAGAAGCTGAAGATCCCTTTCCTCCTCCATAAAAACAAAAGAAACCCAGTACAATAGGGAATGACTGCTTGTTTTGTTTTGCTGCTCCTGTAGTTATAAATGCCATGTCTAAGGCACTGCTGCTGCCGCTTTGTTGCCATGAAGTGACAGCTGAGAAAAATGATGATGCTAGAGATGTGTTATGAATATACAAATAGGTGAGAGCCAATTGATTTCTGCAGGCAAGAGTCTAGACATTTCATTTAACAAGTGCTTTTCCCCCCTCTCCTTAAATTCAGCAGCCCACCAAACGTGTAAAGGCTTACCAAATATTACCTCATACAATGCACTTCTGGAATTCTTTTGGTAAATAATGGTGCAGACATTATTACAGCCTAAACACACTCAGCAGCTTTAACAGCAGCATTGATCTCACTGTCATAAAAGGACTAGACCAAGGTTTCTGAGCCTACAGGGACACTGAATAGTCACCTCCAGACAGTCCTGCTTTCTGTGCACAGAATAAACTGAACTATTGACAATGTCATACTTGTTATCTTTCTAACAAGAAATTGTAGCGAAGAAACTTAGTGAAAGAAAGCAATAGCAAACTTACATACCATACAATATATATTGAGTAACTTTCTTGAGAAGCTGCCCATCAAAGTGGTTGTAAAATACCATGTAAGAGCTTCTGAACAACGCTGAAATGCCTGTTACATTTCTAGGAATGTGGTTGTGTTGGCATATATACCTGCTATTGCAAAAAGCCCATCACGGAATACAGGAGAAGGGTTTACACTATTTCTTTTAAGAGATATTGGGGGGGAGGGGCGGGAAGGAGGGGGAAATTCCTTCTCCTAAATGCGAGTTTACACTATTTCGTTTCAGAGATATTGGGGGGAGTGGCGTGGGGAGGAGGGGGAAATTCCTTCTCCTAAACGCGAGTCAAAAAGCCAATCTACAATTTACCTGTGTATTACACAGTCACTGGCAGTGGACAGTGATATGGTTTTGTGCTTGCTTTCTGTGGCTTTGGGGCAAGCTTTCCCTGCCCCACAACCCAGTATAGCGGTTTCTATTGCTCCTGAAAAAGCAAGAGGATCTCAACGATGGCTAAATTTATGCTGACGATTTCCATCCATTTCAGTTTTTGTTGTTTTTCCCTACTGAATTTCTAATAATCCACTTCAATACATACGCAGTCTTGTTTACAGCACCTTTCCAAGTTAATATAAAGTAGAAAATCACAAAAGAAAAACACCACAGATTATACAATGACATATTAAAAAGAGGATGAACTATTTGAACGAAAATCAAGAATTATTGGTCAACTTCTAGGAATCCTACAGTCACTGGACAGCAAAGTTCTATTATAAAGATGAACTTGGCATGACCATCACAATACTAAGTACCTACAGATACTGAAGAATCCTGCTTTACAATCTCAGAGCCTCCTTGTAAGCAAATTCATGAATCCTGAAAGGAAGGAGATGACATGGTGGTCTCTATTACTAGGTCACCTCTAGTTTTTTCAACAGAGCTATTCTGGTTTTCACACACTTACAATCACAAGTAAGTTCCAGAGTAACACGTTGGGTTTTATGACACATCTTGCTAACTAGAAAAGATGAGAAAGAATGACTATGCAAATAAAACTACACCAAGGAGGATCTGATAAGCAGACACAGAGAATGACTCAGGTGGTTTACATCATCATCACCTGTTTTATGCCTGAGTCTTAAGTTCTTATCACAGCTAACAATTAGTGCCAATCACTTTGCGCTGGTATACGGATGTATCAGATTGAGTGGATATTGGTTCTTCAGGTTTTTATAAAACAATTTTGATGTTGTATACGTCCAGCTTCTGAAAAAAATCTGACCTGGTCTTACACATTTTTATTAAATAAATAGGTTAGCATGATATAAAATAAAGAGCCTTAAAAATGAGGCAGAGCTCAAGGATACCATCCTAGTACGGTTGTATCTCTTCTGCAGCAGGACATGAACCATCTCATAACAACAGTACTGAGCAGAATATCCAAATATTCAGATATCACTCATTTGGAATAAAAGTTAAATCATTTCTGGAAAACTCTGTGGTGCCTAAGCAGCGATGAATTTTGAAGAACCCAAAGATGATGGAGAGGAACTACATCTCTCCACTGACTGCATATAGCCAACAAATTCCTCAGAGCAACCTTAATGAAATGCTGTATCTGTAAATGGTCAGAAAGATCAAGTACAGAATGGGGGATTGCTGTCCTCAGAAGCATTAACTCTAAAAAACCCCAAACATTTGGGTACTGATTAATCATCATTTGAGTATTATTCCTTAAAGAGCAAGGCAATGTTGTAACTGACCTGGTAAACTGGAGAAGTAATCAAAATTACTTTGCCTCTGGTACAGTAAGACTTATACTGGAAAAGCACAGGAAGTCTACTGTTCCTCACTTAAAGAACAATGCTGAAAACATGGGAAGAGCTCACAGGGAAAAACAGAAGGATTATGAATTATTAAAGAATCACAGTTACAGAGTAAAGAAGAAAATTAAAGGGTCATTTGATTACACTATGCAAATGAGGCTTCAAAGGAAACAGAAGGGTCCTAAAGCAAAGGAGGCAAAAACCAAAATATACTACAAGCACAATTTTTTAAAAGGCAAGAACCGAAAACATATGATGGAAGTCATGCCAGGGGTTGGAGAACCTGAGTGTTTTTCTGGCTTTAAAACCTGGCATCTTTAGAAACACTCAATACAAATAAACTACAGCTCCCTGAACAGTAATTTCTCATGTGCCTAAAGCATCCTATGCAAAACACCCATTTTCAAGGTACACCTATATCCTCATGCGTAGTACTTTCACAAGTGCTAACACCACTTGGCGATCTTACACCTTATGAAGGAAGCCTGATACCATGTAAGATGTTCTCCTTATCATTAGTCTTACAGTCTAGCCTATTTATAATGTGATAAACAGTTCAAACCATTGAAGTCACAAACAAGACTTGTAAAAAATGTTCTACAGAAGCTGGGCAACATAAGGCAAAGAACTTATTTTAAATCAACAAGAGTAACTCAAAATGTAACATCTTCTTTAGAACTTGGTCCAACATTTTGAAAAATATCCAGTGACGTGTCCGTTCATGTATCACACACTCACTGAATTTCTATGTAGCTCAAAGTCTGATTTCAGACATTGTGTTACACATGAAATTGAGTCCCAAAGGACTAAACCAAGAAAACCACTGATTATTCAATTTCCTTTCCAGTAATCTCATTTTACTTCTAACTTACTTGAAATCTACTGTAACTCCATTATGTTAACATACCAAATGCAGCACACTCAATCACTACATACACTCTACAAACAGCAGCAGCAGCAAATTAAAACTATTATGCTCCATAAATCGCTTTTTCAGGCAAGTTTGGGGTTTTTTCTTTTCCATAATAGTAAAAAAAAAATTAATTTTACTGTAGTAGCAAAGGAACTTCCCTTCATTTTATGAGCTTAAAGTGTCTCAACAGATCACCATGTTAGCCAAGGATTAGCCAAATGGGTAAAGCCTATGGATTTTTTACTCCAAAGTGAAGAATTAAAAAACTCCCACCAGGTAATAATAACCCCTTAGTAACCAGACTGCTTGCATTTCAAAAGACACACAGATCATCTAATTACCACTGAAATAAACTGCCTTTTCCCTGACATGGGAAACAGTGAGAAGAGACTGAAAATTATGGCAGCAGAAAGGAACCACTGGTATAGTAGCAGAAGGAACAAAAAGACTATGAATTCAGAGCTCTCCTAGTAAATATTTCTCCTAGTTTAGTATTTCACTTAGTGTTTCATAATCCATTTATCAATAAGATATAGGACCTAGCAATTCTGTTATCACAAAGTCTGATGATGCAGAATTTTGTTTGCTGTTTAGTGAAGAAAACCATCTGACTGTGCTGCATCAATTTGGGAAAAGCCAGTTCTTCAGATGAAGTATACTTTCAGTTAAATCTCAAGAATGTTGGGGCACCCAACAGCAGCATTTCAGAGATTTATTTTGAAATAGGCATCTGTTGAGTAATGGAAGTGGTGGGATTACATTATTGTCCAGTTTTGTTTCTGCTTATCACCCCCTGAAAGGAAGCAAGTTTCTCAATGCATTTGAGAAGAACTTCAAAGAAATGACAGTGAATCTGCAGAAAGCACTCATACAGAAGATAAAACACTTCATATGATGAACTGTGAACTTGAGCCACCTTTTACTGAGAGGCTGAATACAAATAAAAATAAAGTAAGACAAATTTGTCAAACTCTTCAAGAAGATGTCAGTCTCCAAAATGCCATCTAGCTCTTGTAAAATGAAATTACCTTGGAGTTGGCTTAGAAAATGGTCTAAACTCAAGTTCCACCAGTTCATATACCATTAACATACAACAAAAAATACATAAATCGAGTATTGCTTGTGTAGGGTCTAAGGGGGCTAACACCAGAACACAATGTATCATGTAGCTTAATGCAGTTAATATGCTGTGTAGTGTTTAGGTGTACCCTAAGTCTTTTTAGCAAGCAAAGGGATCTGACATTTCCCAATCTTCTTCTGGACTTGTTTCTGTAATACGCAGTAAAGGATGCTTTCAAGGAGGAGGAAAATGTGAGTGGATAAGCACCTAGAATGCTTTAGAAGCCATGAGATTAACAAGATACCTGTCTTTTGCCAGTTCCCAAATTAAGGAAGCGATATACACCCATTCTAGGATTAACTGGCAAACTGGTCAATCTAGCTGCCTAAGAGACCTGAGAACCAAAATAATGCCTAAGTAACCAGTCAGAAGAAAAGCATGCTAACCTCTCCCTGCTTTGGAATGAAACCAGCTCTTGTGTTTAGGTACTGAAAGGCTAGAAGCTTCTTATGAAAGACAGAACTTGCAGAAAGCGACCAAGGGGCCTCCTTCAAATGCCTATCAAAAACTGAGCTACCATTTCCTTTCAGAAGGGGGTGATAAATTTGGGTCATCATTTTGTTTTATATTAAAAGTAGCATTATACATCTATAAAAGCCCACTATGTTTACTTTGAGAACAGGAAAGTAACTAGTAGCAACCTTCATGGGAGTAAATAATTAACACCAGAACAGCTTTAGCCTTTCTTCTATTCTTCTTGGGTTAATGGAAAGAGGATCTTTCAAACATCTTAAAAGTATTTGATATATGTAGTGTCACAGAATCCCTATGAGGTAAGTAAAAACTATAGCCCAGTAAGAAAATTAAACCACAGGGTTAAGTCTCTCTCCCAGGGCACTCTGGGCTCCACTTTCAGGTTCGTGCTGCTCCTCATCTATACCTCCCTCAGGACTCAGAGCAGTTTTATGGAATAAATCAGCCATAGATTGTAAAAAGAGTGTAAAGAGAGACATGCACAAAATGATTTAACATCTGGAACTGTTCAATCCTTTGGAGATACTTTCAGTGCAAATTTCCAGAGGTTTGCCCATGTCATCATTATGCACTATTTAAACAGACTAGTGTTACTGCTTTTCCATCCGGATTAGAACCCAGCCTCCTTTTCTTATGCAAGTATAGAAATGGCAAAACAGCTGTTCATTTTTTTTCCTTGCAAGTATTTTCTGCATGTTCATTAATTTTTTTGTTTTATTACCATTTCATAAAATGTAACTTCTTGCAATGCAGGGAATCAAGCTAAAACCTGCATAAATTACTTGTCACACAGCCCCAACAGTTTACAAGGGAGATTGCAAAGAGGCACTGCAGTCACAGAACATATAAATCACTGGTATTTTCTGTACCATTTCCTTCCAAGAAATCACCAACCTGCAGATCTGTACATGGACTTCAACCTATCTTGATAAACAAGGTATTTTTATTAATTGCTTTTTCTTAACCAATTGAACTGTTGTCTATTCTCTAGCATGTCTTTTGTTTCTGTAGGCAGTGTAAAGGCTTTAATCTAGATCTTCCAGTAACCATTTAATCTCTCTAAGCCATGAATTTATGTATGGGGGTCCTAAAACCTGGCATAAGCATTGCCAGTATTACAAAAATAAGCAGTTTAACAGTCAGACCCAAAACAGGGACTTGCTACCTCTAGCAACGTTGAATTTCAAATAAAATTTGGGATCTCCTGCAGCAGCACCTTTTTTTAGACATCCCCTACCAACAACATCCTCTAGAACATTTCAATTAACTAGTTAGGCTAATTATTAAGTCTAGGAAAATAAAAGCAAGGACCTTTAATTTAGTGTCTTAACTATACTTTAAACTGGCAGAGTTATGCATAGTAAAAATGCATGTTTTAAATTGATTAAAACTAGGACCCTATTTTCATATAGGGCAAGCTATAACATTTGTCCACACTCCCCATTCCCTCTTTAGAACTTACCACAAAACCTTAGTGTTAGTTAACTTAGTTATCCTTAATTTCCTATGGATAATTTCCTTGAATTCATCAGTAATAGCAACAAAAATGGATGCATGATAGATTATTACAGTAAATTCATAAGTTTCGTTTACATATTTTAATTTTTCAAACTTCTCGCCTATTACCTCTCTTTAAACAGCCTGTTTAACTAAAGTGCAAAGTTTTTTGAGATAGAAATATGTATGAACTCACTGAAGGCAGCACTGTGAAGAAATGCTGAGTATGGGCAATTCTTACTGCCTTGCTGGGTGATACAGCAATTCCCACCTCTCAGGCATAAGCCACAGGCAGAGCCTCCCAACCCTACACCTTAATGAGGCTACCCACACAGGTTTGCTCAGAGTATTTATTTTAACCCCACACATGTGACAAATTCAGCATGGGAAAAAGCATTTTAAAGTTTTTTTTATCAATTGTTAAGGGTAAGCAGTTTTTAAATGAAGGGTAACTGCATTTGTATGTGTGCACGTGACAGATGCTGGGATCTTTACAAAGACTGACAGGTTCAATGCCGGTCTGTTTTCAAAAGCAGAGCACAATCCATTAAAAAAAAGAAATCCATGAAGTTCTTGTCACCTCCATTAGTCACTTTTTCCTACTGAAATAAGATCCATTTGTAAATTATCAGTATGGTAAAGGAGTAACATTAGAGAGGGTAAATAGACTTGATTATATTGACTTTTAATTAAAATCAACTAAATTTCTATTAAGCTCCCAAACAGCCCTGGCACTATCTCATCAGGAGTTTAAATTGTCCTCCTTCTATCTTTAGCCAGGAGAGATGATACAGTTTTAAAAACAGAGGGAAGATAATCTTCTTAAGCAGGACAAAGCAATCATACTTAGCCGTAAAATAACCATGCAGCTCTTAAGAAGGCATAAGTTACTTTGTATTTTAATAAGCACTGCAGCATATTTAGATGAGAATGTTAAATCAATTGACCTCATGCTAAAGATACACATCTCAATAAATTCTCAATAAATCTTAATTTTTCTTGAATTAATGCATAGAGAGTTAAAGCAAAAAATAAGTCATCTGCAAAGACAAAACTGATGTGAAGTCAAACAAAGCATCATTCCAACATGCAGAATTAAGTTTAAAATGCATTTGTAATTATTAAGTATTATTGTTGTTTTGGTAAAATAAGCTAAAAAAAATCCACATCTGCCAATTCAGCAGTTTCACAGCAGTTGCAGTGGTCTAAATACATCTTAATGGTAGGAAAGTTCCAGGCTAACAGTGCAGGCTGCATCACGTAAGAAGCATATAAACACTTCCACAAATTAAAATAATCGACTGCCTTTAATTTCATTTAACTTTCTGCCCAGTTAGCCCATGCTAGGACACAGAACACCAAGTAGACAAGGAAATTAAAATGGTATTTTTCTATTTTTAAAAAAAAGGAAACCATGAAAAAACAAATTTGCAATTTCTCATTTCTGAAAACCACTTATTAACTATTTCACTGGTAACTTGGAGAGTGAGCCACTTCTAGAGAGTGTCCCCTGTACTGTTAACAAAACAGAGACACCAAACAATTTGTTTTGTTCTCTGTACCTCCAAGTATCACACAAGAGTCTCCACCTGATATCCTGAGCCTGTTTACTTCAGCAACTTGCCATAAATACATCGCTCTGATCTTAATTTTTAGCTTCCAAAGAAAAATGCAAGAGTTCTGAAGCAAAAATTACCCACTGGAAAGTCACACACATACAAGGAAGAGCTTTTGGGAATTAAGAGTACTCTGAGTTATGTCATACTTGCAAATATGTAATGTGGAAATCCTGTAAAACAGTAGTATATATGCCCCCCAAAAGCAATTAATGCACTCCACAGCAGCCAGTGATGCCGCTCTATAAGGCCTTGTGCCTTTGTGCTGTTCATGATGGACAGCACAAGCTACCACTCCAAACAACTCACTCTCCATCATTTTTCACCACACACTGAGCCAGCCCTGTGGCAATACTGCAGGAATTTTAGGCCAGGTATGGCGACAGCCAGCACGGCTGTTGCAGAGCCCTCATAACTATCAGGCCCCTTGTTGTAGCACTCGATATGTAGCTCAAGTGTTAACCAGAATACTCTTAACGCTGAGAAAACAGTATATAAAATTACTCTCTATGGATGTAAGGAAGGCAAGCTTGTGTGTCAGATAAGATAAGGTATGGAGGCTCAGATATGTGAGCACTGCATACAGAAATAGCCACAAAAACAAAGGCAGACGTCACTTGGGGAACAGAGGGAGGAAGGAAAAGAGAGGGGTTTGAAGTCCAACTCTATCACGAAGGAAGAAGAGAACACAGAAGTTCAGTAAAGACCATGAAGCAAAATTAGAGTGAGTTATTACTGTAAACAGAGTTTTGATAAGGACAGACAAGCATGAAATTAATTTTAGGGCTGTCCTCACATAAGGCAGCAACTCTAAAGTTAGTAGTTTTCAGTTTATATGTGAAAACACCACAAATTCCTATTTAACTTCTGTACCTATCCTAAAAGAAAACATAATTTATGTAGCTGAATAAGAGGTTAAAGGTTTTGTTTTGGAATTAATTTCAATGTATTTATCTGAGTATCCAGTCCTCTCTCTTCACTGCATTCCCAAGGAAGCTATGTTTCACTATGTTTCTAGATTTCACTCCATGCTGCAGAGACTACAGGAGCAGCTACAAGAGGAATGACCAAACATTCTAAAAGGCACTTTATTGTTTCTAAAATTATTACATGTGGATTTTTTCATTCAGAACCAAACCAAGATTGCCAATACAGATAACAACCCCTCATTAACTGATGTTTATGTTGTTATTAGCAACAAGAGAAAAAACACAGGAACATCATTTATTAGAGCAATAGCTGAAGAGGAATAACTCCCCTGCAATTATTTATCATCTCCTTTCATGTCCTTTCAAGCACATGCCATCAAACAGGGTCACAGTAGAGATTTGCCCATGCTGTTTAAGGCAAGTTTTCTTAGCTACATAGCAGAGTTTCTGAAAACTTCTTCTAAGATCATTGTCAAACTACAGAGGAAAAAACAACCCCCCAAACCATCCCACTAAGGTAAACATCTGACAGCATCTAGCATAATTTAATGCTTCAAAATATTTACACAAAGCAGGTTGGTTGTTTTTAACTTTGAGATGTGTGAGAGAATTTTATAACTCATAACCACAATAGATTTTTCTATTATTGAATATTCCTGTAGACAGACAAGTGGGAAAGATCACCAGAGGTCTTCCACACAATCATTTCTAACTGTTCAATTCACTATTAGCATGTTCTTATTAATTTTTTAGCATCCATACCCAAAGAAGCAGTCAATGCATACTCCAGATCACATACTGATAAAACAAATTAATACTCTTTTGGAGCCATTCCTCTAAGCACTTTGTGTAGCTTTTATTACAAGCTATTCTTGAGATGCTCCCTTATGGACAGGGTGGACAGACATCAACAGTTTGTCGCTCTCTGACCAGAAACAGCAGCACAGCCATTCCAACAAAGTTTGAAAATGAAGATGATATCAGAAACCAAGAAAATGGCTTGAAATCCTGTTTTCTGAGATCTCAGAAAAAACCTCATGCATTTTGAGGAATTCAACAATAAATATGCACCACCACAAACAAACTCCACACCTTTTCATAAAGGACTCCTACCCAACACTCCTGTATGCCATCCTACTCAGATCCTAAAATCTCCAAGCACTTGCAGCCTTTCTCCAAACAGCCCAAATTCTCTGTTGCCCTCAGATGCACCTCACTGTGTACAATACCCTTGTCCACTTGCCATCACACACTCTGCACAGGTGCCTAAGCTCTCTCAATGACATGCTCAGTCTCTCTTCAACCGCACTGCACGAAGAAAAGCAGTCACTGCTGCAGAACCATGGCAGCCACCCCCCTGGCTTCTGGTCCTTCACAAAGTTTGCTCTTCCTTTGTCTCTGTTTATGCTCACTGAAACAGGTGTAGCTTCTCAGTTCTGCCTGCACAGCTCTCCATGAAAAAACCCACCAGCCCTATCTAAAACAATACACCAAATGTCAGACCTCAGATTACCCAGAAAGCACATGAGGGAGAAGCTGTTATCTTTGCCCTCACCTTCCAAGTCTCCTCAAACACGCACTTCTTCCTTTGCCCTACCCATCTCACAGCTGTGTTGAAGAATGTGGAAGCTGCTTTTAGAAGGTTAGGAAAATAAATGCTATTGTTTTACTTGAGAACAGAACATGCAAACATCCAACATCCTGTGCCTGGAAGAAAGTGCAGAAGGAAGGATGAGTGGATAATGGCACCTTCCCCTCTCAGCAAACCACTGCTTCGGGACTCCTCACGCCCCTGGAAGTTCTATCTGTATCTTTGCATTCATCTTATCGTTCATAAAACATTTTGAAACCTGTAACTGAGAAATGATCAATTATTCCTTGTTGCCTGGTCACTGTACAGGCTACTAGAAGGAAACAGACCACACAAGCCATTTTCATCAAAAGGCTTTTTTTTAAACCCTAAAGTTTACTCTATACATGAAGTACAGCCCCGACAGTGGGATCCATCCTAACAGGATCTTAAAAAAGTACTACCTTTAAGCAAGTAGTGCAAAACAACTCTGACAGCCCTGATCAAAGCCAGCATTTGTTTCATCATCAGCTTCCTTTAAAAAGTGATGGACTTGCACAACAATGATTTTGTTCTCAAAGTATCTCCTCGATGTCAAGATAAGACAACCAATCTCTGCTTTAGTAAATAAATACATTAGGTCTGAACTGCAGAGGAAGAGAGCAGCTAAATTAACCCCACTGGGGTTCCTGGCTCTGTTGTTTTGCCCGCTTTGTTTGTTTTTGTTTGCTTCTGTGTGATATAAATATTGAAACATTTGGCTCAAAATACTCCTAAGTATACACAGGAGACTTGCAGAGCCAGTTCAGTGTCAAGCAGAGGAAAAGGAGAGCAAATGACATCCCGTCTGCGTATGTAGTATTTCTTCCAAAGTTTGCTTCCCACAGTGAGGATTTGAAATAGCAACTTAGCTGCCTTAGAAAAGCAGAGCTGTAAGTTCACAAGAACCTTATCATTTACCACAAAATGAGTATCAGATAATAAGGAGGAATAAATTAATTGCCCTGTACTAAATTCTAAACCCATCATTACACATTTTTCCATGTACTTTTAATCAACAGGAGAAACATATGCCTGCAATTGGAAAAAGAAACAGAGCACTGGGCTTCATCAGAGCATTTATTTGTGCTTAGGCAATTTCCCCAACTGCTGAGATAATATGGCATTGTTTGCAGCCTCACTACCTACTCTGACACAGGATTAAAACATTTTTCTTCACTTAAAATGTGTGATCAATTGAAAAATGTGCCTATATAACAATTAGACAGGTCTTGTTCTGTGTGCACTATTCAAAAAGCTTGCATTGTGAAGTGAAAAACTGTTAAATGATCAGATTAGTCTCCTTTCAAGCCACTGCAGACTCTCTCCTCTCCATGAAACAAACAAGCAAAAAGATTTAAAGATCATTATTTCACTTATCCTGGCATCACACCTATGTGATTGCTGATCATAAACAGATACCTATTACAGCTATTTTAAGTCAACTTTCATTGAGCTTATTTTCTGCAGCCCAAACATCCTGTCACTAGGGAAACATCTGGAGGTAGGAATGCAAATTATCAATTGTGGCTGAGAAGGCACAAAATTAAAAAAGCTTAAGAATTTGCCTTTGTTTTTCAATCAAGAAGTGATACTAATACATTCATACACCTAGGGTTATTTCAGTATGGTTCCATGTAGATATTTTTATACTAGTACAAGAGCACATTATGTCATGTTGGAGGCCTGTTCATGCAGTATACTGGCATAATTAATGCACCAAATAACTACACTGGTACTGTTTTAACTTCCTCTGGCTAAAACTCGAGGGGAAAAAAAAACCCCAGATATCAAAAAGAAAACTCAAAGGTAACCAGTATCTGTCCACTTAAACTTCATCTGCCTCAAGACACAAGATAGAACTACAGATATGTGTAACATTTGGTTTGTTTCAGTATTAGAGGCTATTTAAAAAGAAACATTGTATCAAGCTTAATCCTACAAGTTCCTTTCACTTAACTATATTTTTGTAAACATCCTGCATTCCGAAGTTATTCTGATGTCAGAGCTAGGTGGTACCTCCAGCTCAGTGAAGAAATCATCCTCTACTGAGCAAGATGATGATGAACAATCCTCTGCAGTGTAACATGGCAAATGAAGATACTGACACCATAATCCTGGATGTGTGCCAAGCAAACCCTGTGACATAAACCACACCAGTAACTTCTTGGTAAATATTCTAGCCATCTAATGGGGATCAGAGTTGTACACTTATATGGTACTCAGAAAAAAAACAAGTATTTCAGGCAGAAGAGTTCCTTATATAATGGAAACAGAACAACTGCTACAACAAAACCATGTATATGAAAATACATTTAATAAAATATGCAAAGAGCCCCATTCAAACAAAACCTGACTCATTTTTTTTACACGTGGTGATATGTTAGAGGTTATCAATGCGAAATGACAGACAAAATTACATCAAAAACTTGTTAAAAAAACATCTTGTCAAGTACCCCTCCCTAGCATCCCCTGAAAGAACATGCTACTTTGAATGCATAAACTAAACTAAACTTTCCTATAACCCTATTGCTGAGATCTCCTGTGTTTGTGCTGGTAGCCACCACTCAGCCCAATAGTGCTAAATGCAGGAATGGGTGCATTTACTCAGAAAAATTTAAGTATCAAAAAAAAAAAAAAAAATCTACTGACTCAACACATTTGGAAAATAAGAGAGAAAAGATACAGTTTAAAATACTGGTAATTTATGTTTTAGGGAGATAACTCACGTATGGACTATAAAATTATCTTTTCATTATAAATTCAATTTTCATAATTAGCTCCGTCCCATAAAGTGGCTCTTCCATCCCACTTGCTATATTTTCATTTTGCTAACAGGCTGTAAACATACTCTCTCTCCTTTTTATTAACCATCTAAGCTAATTAACCATCAGCTTGAAAATATATACATCTGTCTTACAGACTGATTTATTTACTTACTTACAGTTTAAACCAACAAACATTAGTACTCCGCTTCGGAATAATGCCATTGTTACGCCAGAGTTTTAACACAATGCTCACACTTCTAAATGGGAAATAAAAACTTAGCAGTTATGGAAAGATAGCTTGAAAAGCCATTAATACACAGCACCATATGAACTTCTCTTTCTATTTCGATCACCACAATTATGATCCTGTTCTATCTGAGTATAACTTTTCACTAACAGATTTTTATCAACGTCAGTATCGCCACAATACTGAAAGTGGAACCCCAGAATGCTTTAGTGACTATTAATTTGGCACAATATTGAAAATAACTAATTTTGTGGTGAATGTATGGAGGCTTCAATTTTACATTTGACAATAACTGTACATTTTCCATGTATTTCACCGTTCTAGCTTTCTCCAACTTCCTCTTACAGTAATTTCTTAAGAGTATTGGGATATTTTTAATCTAGTTATTCCAGGATGACCTTTACAGAATTTGAAGGTCATGGACCCCTGATCCATTTCAAGTTAGATAGGCAAATACGCATCACTTACAATAACTTCTTTTGACTGATACTGATGCAGGAGTACTTTGTGGCTTAAGCCATTGTGAGAGGAGTGGAAAACATGCAGCTAGATCCAGGAAAAGAAATCTGCCTACAGACTAACTGCCAAGGGAAGTGAGCTACACATCAATAATGTCTACCACCTTGGGCAGGGGTTCTGTTCTATGGGAAGAAGATATCATTAACTGCAGTAAACTGATGAAATCACAAGAAAGATATATATACTCATTCCACTAAGTTAGACAAACGAGGAATTTCAAAGCCTCAGTTTCCTTCCACCAATACATGGACTGATGCTTAGATCTAGTTAAAACAACCCCATCCCTCAAATCCAGTTTCCTAACTCACAAATACTGAAATTTAATTTTAGTTTAAATCAACTTAAAGAATACATATATCAATTGACTATTTTTAAATAGAAAATAGAGATGTTCTTATATTGAACATTCTCTTCTGTATGCACACAAGAGAGCATATTGAAATTAATTATCAAACTTTGCGATTATCAGATTCTTTTTTTTTCTTTCAGTTACACTTTAGTTGATTCAAGGTATCTGCAAGCTAATAGTCTAAAATGAAGCAGCTTTACCAAGCAACATGGCAATTCACCAGGAAACAAAAGCATCATTCACAGACAAGGCAAATTAGTACTTTCATTTACAATGTGTGAATCCCTCAAGCAGGAAAAACAATTATCAGATAAAGATAGATCCGCACACAGACAGGATGGCTTCAAGCTCACAGAGCACTGGTTGAGCACTGACAAAAAAACCCTCCAAAACAGACATATAAACGGCAGAAAGTTATAGAGAAGTTCAGAAAGCAGACATTTGGAAGTCGTCGCCAATGCTCTCTAGGAGGCAGGAGGCAGCAATAACACTGGGATTAAAAAAACCCCACAACTATAAGAAACCCTTTAAGCAAAGCAACATTCTCCTCATATCTCAGATACAAGGGAAGCCTTCAAAGAATGCCCAGCATTCAGGGTATCCAGCACTAAAACGGCCTCTCCTGTGCAAAAAGAGCAGCAGTGTTCTGTTACGTGTCTCCACAGACAGAGCTGAAACCTGGATTCAAATATGCACCAACACAGAGATTCAAAACCTGAAACCACAGTAAAAAGTTTCCACAAGTCAGAGGATGAAGGTTTAGGCTACTAAATTAATGTCTGGAACTTTGGATCTGGAGGTGGGTTGGGACAGAATTACTAGGGAACATACATTTACAGTGGCTAATAAAACCAAAACCATCAATGCTTTAGAAAAGAACACTCAAGGTCTTGCAAAGCTATATATTCATTAAGAGACAAATCTAACATTAAATCAGTTCAGGATTTATTCTGCACTTAAGAATAAAATCTTGGCATTAACACGTACGATATTAAATTTATTCTTATTTTGGTTACTGATGTTCAAACTGTAAACGGTAAAAATTAAAAATGGCTACAGCAAGGAATTCATTTACTAGCATAAATTACAGTGCCTATTTCTGGAAAGATTTAGAAAGTTAATATAGGCCTTCAAAATTATTGCAAATTATTAACTGAGATGCAAATATGTTGTAGTAATTCCAACCAGAAGGGCTTTGATCTAGTCCTTCCTTTCTCCTGCCCTGTGTGCAGTTATGGACCTGATGTTCCCTATCTACATAAAGCTCCCAAGTATTGAAATGACTCATACACACATTTCATTTTCATTCTCTCTTTCTCTCTGAACAGCTGAGGCTGAGAGCCTGAGCAGCTCTGTCTCCCTCCAGTTCACAGAAGCAAGGAGCATTAACTCAGTCTACAGTAGTGTCAGAAACTGTTAAGAGAATGAAAACCCCAACGAACTAAACAGATTCTGATTCTTCCCAAGCTGGCATCTCTGCAGTCTGGAGCTGGTTTGGATTCTTATCCATTCCTACAGCTCTGCATTTTCTCCTGCAAGCCACTACAGCACTGTTCCGCTACTTCTGGATAAACAGATAAGCTTTCAGATGGGGCAATTCTTCTCAGGACCTGGTTTGTAAACAGTGACCAAAACCAGGGGGATGTAAGGCACCAACAAGGCAGAAGGATTTGGCGTTTTACACGTTTTGATGAATGCAATCAATCCCTCACTATCTCAAAATGCTGAGCATCCCTAAAATACACAACCATAGGGAATTAACCCAATTCCAGCTGGTAATCAGTACCTAAACTGCCCTATATATGGATGATCCTTGATATAAGGAATACATGGTCTTTCCCTTTCCTCCAGTAATATGGGATATTGGCCATTCTGAATCGCTGTTTATTTTACAGCTATTTCAGAGTGGTTTGAGGAAGAATGTTTATGTTATATACTGTGAGTAGATAGGGTCAAATCTGTTTTCCCCCCCCATCATCTTTTTTATTGAAACATTCAGAAACAGTTTACATTCCTCTACTTGGTATTTATAACTGTCTCTTCTGCCCTGAAATACAGCCACAGGCATTGCGATAAACATACCGAGAGGTTATCTAGTTACAGCAGCTTTTCTTAAAGCCCTGAACATCCTCTGCAACCATGTAATCCTCATCAAAGGGCTGGTTTTGTAGTTTTGCTAAAGACAGGGATAGTGCTTCAGCTCTAACATCATTAGACTTTTATTTGTTCTTTCACTGCAAGTCTGACTTTAATGATACTGCATTTCAATGGTTGTGTTAGGCATTAAAATTCCACCTTTTGCCAAGATAAAACAAAGAGCATATTGAAATTCTTGTTTCCTTTTCATAAATTCCAGTTGTCCAAAACAAGGTTTAGACACGTGCCCTGCACCCTATATTCACGTGTTTGCTTGTCTCCCTTCCCTCTGATAAATCTACTGAGCCTCCTTCAAACCAGTTTAGGTTCTCTTTACACATAGCTGCTGATACAAGATATAACACACATGCCTTACATGCCGGTCTTCAAATTATAAGCACATCCCTCTTAAGCATTTTTAACCACATCCCAGACATGCTTGCTTTTTACAAAGTTACTGAAATACTTCATACAATGAAAGTACTGTCATTCTTTTTATCCAGGAAGCAGTGCCAAACAAAAACGTCAGGGATGGAGAATTGCTGTTCTTTGTGCCATGTATTGATATTCAGATTGGTTTTGCTTCCAAGCAAAGTAGAACCAAACACTTTCTATTTACAGTATGAAAATTAAAAACAAGTATTTGTATCACAGCAATAGGTGAATTTAAAATATTACCTCTCTTAGGATATATTAAAAACATATGGGTAATTCTCACTGAGCTAAGTCTAAGAGAAGTGGCATCACCAACAATAAAGCAGAATCCAAATGAGCTAGCTTTGCGTCAATCAGCTCCAGAGACGATTCTGCAGCTGCCAGAGCAACGAGCAGAGGAGCCAGCCAAGAACCAGAAAAGGAGCCAAAGAAGAGGTCAAGGCTTGGGAGCCAGGACTTGGCATCTGGGTCTTACAGCTGTCAGGGACACTCATGAGAGAAGTCACTGTTGTCTACAGCTTTGGGAAATGGTTGGGAAACAGGAAGAGGGGAAAAAAATTTTCTTAAAAAATAAATCTTTATCTACAACTATTAAAAGGCAAGTCAATGCTGAGAGGCAATACATGCTGCTCATTTGTTTCATCACAGCACTGTGATACCAAGCCACGACATCAAGTGATGAGAGCCTTACCTGCACAGAAATACATTTTTTAGTGGTGTGAAATGTTAAGACTTCAAACAAGACATTTCTTTTGGGAAAGCAGTACCAGTGAACAAGACAGAAATCAAAACCTAGAGAAACACTTTTTTTTTTTTTTTGGTCTTTCACAATACAAAATTTTGCCTTGAAAAATATTTTGGGGGTGTGTGAGGGGATATTCTGTCAAAATTTCCTTTAAACTTCCCAATGTGTAACTGCTACCAGCAACAGGAAGAACCCTGGAAGCAACAGTTCTGTTGCCACATTAAGTACTTTTAATTTAAAAAACCCAACAAAGTAAACTAAGCAAGGTATTTAAATGTTACTGAGAAAACATGAAGCTACACCCCTGTCTGCATTCAGGACTCAATACTTGCTAATGACAGACAAAACTCAGAATTCAACTGCACATTTTAAGACTCATTAAATAGAATTTGCAAGATCTCTAAACAAAGAACAGAATCAGATCAACAACTCCACTTTGCAAAAATCAGTTTTAAGCATGTACACATGCAAAAACCCAAAGCTAGTAGGTGTTTTCAGGAAAGCTGTCTCCACAGATTCTGTGCTGACAAGCCAAGCAACTGCCAAACAATGTTTAAAAACAAAGGAGAGGCTCTTGCAAAGTGCCAAAAGAGATGCTATATTCTGCCATTACAGCTCTGGCTTTATGAACAGGAAAGTGGATGCTCACTGGCGCTGTGAGTGAGGCACATCCTGTACTAAGCAGAGTCCCAAAGAAACACCTTGTGTGTTAGTGTGGACTGCAAAAATGAGGAAGCATTCAGAGCTGTGATGAAAAGCAATAGAGAAGTAAAAACCAAGATAATGCTGCTGTCAAAAAAAGGTGCTTTAAGAATAGCTCAAATAAGCAGCAAAACTCCTTTGAAACATGATTTGATGAGATACTTTAATTTCAATTTCTTTTCTCCAATATTTTCTTACTCCTAATCAGCCTCTCTGCCTAGTTACAGAGTGAAACACACTCTCATTTCACTGAGTTTAGAAGAACTAGGTATATCGAGCTGCCAGTTCGCTATATTCTTAACGCTGCAGTCGGATTTCCATCCTTCTAACGTCACACTTCTACAGGCGGTGCTCTTTCCCTTTTCCTCGGACCTTGAGCAGCACCAGAAGGCTGTCTCATGGCAGCCTTCTCATGCACCCTCTCCAGGTTAGACAAACCAGCCCTCTGGTGGTAAGGACACCGTGAGGCCTTCTGCGGCGTTCAGAGCTCCTGCACACCCCCTCACCGGGATAAGTCTCTTACGGTAACTCCTAACTAAAATTCAGTCACTGATGGCCTGCCTGCAACCTGTTTTGAAAGCTCCTCATTGAAGATTAGGAGCTTAATTTATTTTAAGTGCAAGCATGTGGTTTTGGTTATTAAATACAAGGATAAAAACGTAACAACCAACAAAGGATAGAGGTATTAACAAAAGTACAAGACTAATGTCATGATGTCAATGTATTCTCCCAATTTCATAAAGGTTTTTAAAAAAATACTAGTAACATAGGTAAGAAATTCCACCATGCACTAGTACTTAGTCAAACCCTTTGATTACCAGAATTCACATGAATGGTTGTGTTCACTTTAAGCCACTGCATCCTCTCCCTTCCTCAAGCAACTTTATTCTCTACTATTACACAGTAGTCAGTGAACTGAAAACAGAATCACCAACAACTCTTGACCCATGTTTGTGGCTGGGATGTGTGTTACGATCCTCAAAATGTTACCAATGTATCAGGTATTTTCTCTCAAGCAGGAACTCAGCTTCAAACACTGCCAGATTTAACACTGTCAAATACTCCTAAATATTACGTTACCAATTCTTCACAGAAGGCTAGCACACTATCTAGTTTAAAAATAGCTGTCTCTTCGATTAGCAAGTATGGGCATCCACATGTCATTCTTAATGCAGCAACCCAGCAAATTGTTTCAGCATCAACAGTGGCCCAGCAGAACTGAGCACAGAAACAGATGCGTTTCGTAGCTTAGTCACTGCGAGTTGGGACATATTCCCACATACTCAGCAGTTCTAATGAAACACAATTACCTGGTCCTTGGCCAGGTGAGAGCTTTCATGGTATTTTTAGTGGCTCAATAGCTCACGATGGTACCTCAGTGTACACCCTGCTTTGGCAGGGGGGTTGGACCCAATGATCTCTTGAGGTCCCTTCCAACCCCTACGATGCTGTGATTGTGTATCTGCAATGTCAGGTACTGTTACAATGAAGGAGACTGTGCTGGGAGAGGTCACTAATCACCTTTCACAAAACAATGCTGACCTAAGAGCACCTCAGGCTTTCCCTGCTATGAGGAGAAGGATATATAGGAAACCATGGCACACCATCAGCTCACAGAACAGACCCCGATCTATTATGACCAGCTGAAACCCACACCCTACCAGCTAGAATTTAAAATGAAGGCTTCTTTGAAAATGACAAAACTCTATCACCACAAAAAACAATTAACTCTTTGGTCTATGTAAACCTTTTTTGTGAGATTTTTGCCTATCTTGCCCATGTTTTAACAGACATGCCCGTGCCTTGATGTGACACTGGAATTCAGAGAGCAGTGGCAGAGGATCAATAACACATTCTGCTACAGTTTGACAGCTTGAAACCAACTTCTAAAGACCAATGCATATTTATGAAATTCCTTGCAAAACCATTTGCAAATGAAACCATAGTGCATAAATGCATATAACCTCAAACACAGGTTCAGAAACAACAATACAAGTAAATGTAACTACTCCAACAAGACTAGTAGCAGCTGTGTCACCCTCACTAAAGACCAAATCAAATTACTGAATGGGGAAGCACACAAATGACTGGGAAAGAAAATCCCTCCAAGGGGAATCATTAACAACTGGCAAACTGGAAGGGCAACCCCATGGAGGACTACAAATATCTGTGCTGGATCAGACCCCAGTTCAATACTTTAATTAACAATTTTGTGATTGAATAGGAAACTCTGCTTAGAGCTGCACATGCAGTATCAAAGGAGGAGAAATCCAAATGCTCTGAAGAGCAGGAATAGAGCTCCATGGACCTGAAAAACTGAAGAAATGGCAGTTTTCACTCAGATCTTAAAAGTAATTTTACAGCCTCCTGTAATGCAAGGAGTGAAACAAACCAGAGCACTTACAGAAATGCTCCAGGTTGAGGAGTCCTTATTCACATGTAAGGAGTTAACCCTCAAATTGTCCCTATGTACATGTCCCATGATTCTTAAAAAAAAATAAAATAAAGCAATACACTTTTCCCAGAATTATGTTAAACTGGCATGAAATCCACTGAAAAGCTATCACTCTAATACTCATTGCATTTCTCCTGCAGTTCCTGTAACTACACAGGAAATAAAGCAGAACTACCAAATGTAGCCAAATAAACTAATACCTCAATTTTTTCCAACGTATTATTCTTCAAGATGCATTAATAATTCCTCTGTTACAAACTATTCCTGGTATAGCCATCTGTTTTTACAATGAAGCCTTTTAGAAGCTAGAACAACAAGAAAGTACTTGAATTCAGTAACTTTATTTGCTAAGCTCTAACAGTAAACATGTAGATGTTTCCTTTAATAAACTATTCCCATTTCACTGTATTTTATAACCAGCTTCACTGAGAATTGTAATAGTTATGAACTACTTAAAAAATACACTGAGATGCAGATAAACTCAAGTATTGCAAACTCTGTATTTGAAGTTTAATAAAAGCCACCTTGTATTTGACACTGTTTTATCTGTAATCCCTACACCACGCACACACACACATATACACACACTTACTTTTATCTTACAACAAATCCTCTGCCTAAACCTAACCTTGATCAAACTTACTATGGCTTATGAATTCTCTGCAGCTTCTAACTGTATTTCCTTTGTATTATTCATTGTAAAGATTGAGCTGATTATAGGCATGCATTAGAAATCTCCCATGACTTCAAAAGACCGTGCAGGGTATTAGGCCAGAAAGCAGCAGCACACCAGGCAGCTTGCCCACTGCCACAGTTAATGAAAAAACCCTATGAAAATTACACAGCGCTCCACTAATTTCTTCTGATCAGAAAAGTGAAAGTCTGGATTGACACCTCCTTCCAGTGTAAGATAAAAATTCAGTGCAAAAATGAAGTAATTAAGCCTCCCTTTTCTTTTTTGACATTTACTTTATAGCATGACTCATGGCCATCTTCAGCCTGCGTTCGATAAAACATTTTCAGAGACTATTGAAAAAGTTCACTCTACACTACAGCCTTTCAGTCCAGTATTGCATTTCTTGCACAATCTAAGATCCCAAAAAATCAGTTTTCCATTAAACATGCCAGGTAGTTCTCAGCACTTGAAAAACAAAGCCAAGCAAACAAAAAAAAAAAAAAAAGAGGGGTTTAATTTGTTGGGGTTTTTTTTAATATAAACTCAGATTTTAAAAAGCAAATGACACTTTGGAACTCTTTCTAAAGAGGCTTAGGAGGAAGAAATACTATAGCAACAAATCTAGCTCATTTTTAAGTAAGAGACTGTAGAACCCATGCTGCAAGTTTCCAATAAACAACTACTAATTACATTTACAATACTGAACAGGGGTGTAACAAAGTCAACAACATGAACAGGGAAGTCAATCCAGAAGGCTTAACACTCCAAACTAGCGTGTTCAATGTTACAGCACAGAAAGTTTGATATGAGAAAAGCAAATTATTCTGCAATTTTGTAACAGAAAGCTTGCAAGCAACAATACTACATCATTGAGATTCTCAAGAGCAGTGTTTAATTGACAAGACAGAGGCCCGAACACTGGTATGACTGGCTTTTTCCTGCTATTTGGAAACAGTTTTACTGATCTCCTGTTCTCCATCTCTTCTCCAACTGCAAATCCTGGGTTTTTTTTCTACCTTTGGATTCTCTTACCTGCTCAGAGACACTAATTTTCACTCTCAGTCATCTGAGGATAGAAATGATGAATTGGATTTATCCTCCAATGCTACCAACACACAGTGGGGCGGGGGGGGGGGGGGGGGGGGGAATGAAAAAATCAGCCAACCAAAACATACCACCCTAGACAAAGAAGTTTTATATAACTCTGGAGACAGCAAGGCCACCACAACCCCTGCAGAGGGAGGCTTCTTGTAAGAAAGATACAAAGAAACACTACTGCAACCTACATCACAGATGTATGGAAATACGGCATCTGAATCTTATGGTTCTACCTGTTCTCTAGAAGTGCCAACAGCCAGGATAGTGCTGGCAGCTATGGATATCACAACTGCAGAAAAATATTTAAATCATTTCACTGAATAAAGTAATATGCTATTTACAAAACAAAACCAATTCAGTTCCATGAAATGCTAAGCCAACCTCAGAATGGTTGTGAACCCAGGAGGCTTTGAATGTTCATAATCAACCTTCTCATTCAACAATTACTAATCTTAATCAAGTGGAATGTAAACAATGAATATTAATAGGTATTAACTTGCCTTTTCTCTGGCAGTTCAACTTCCAACTGCCAGCAAGGAAGATGTATGTCCTGATCAAGCTTGAGCTGGAAATCCGTATTTATACATTAAAAGAAACTTTTTTGTGGGAAATATTAAGCTGAGGGGGCTTTAAAGAGAGCTGAAAAGTCTGATTATTATAAAGTTCTTTAAAATGTCTTGTAATTGTCTCCAAGGCTCTGTTCTCTACTCATCTTCCCTTTTGAAGTTTTGTCATTTTGGCAGCCTTGCACAGTCCCAGAAGGAACAGAAAAAAATACTCCTGCTCAGGCTTCTCTTGGTGTTTTTCCAGGTCAACATTCCTGAAGCACTTAATAGCATAGGTAAGGAATATGCTCTCTTCCAGGAAGAATTCCTAAGGTAACTCCCCCAGCCAACCTTCTAGTGTATGCATGGTTTAAAAATACAGTAGCATCTACCAGATAATATTAAATTCATGGGGAATTGCAGAATCATAGAATTGTCTCAGAAGAGACCTCTCAGACCATCAAAAGCCCTTCTTACTGAAGGGACCCCAATGTGAGGTAAAGCATGGATGTGATCCTGCTTGAAAGTGCAAGTCTTTCAGCTGACCAGCACCTGGTACAACTTTGCTCCCTGTTCCTACCACCAGACAGCAATAGGAGAGTATTCCTGGTACTTCAGTAAGCCACCTTCCAGGTTTTCTTTCCTGGTGAGAAGTCTTCCTGTGCTGCTGATTTCACACCCATACTGGCAGTATGCAATTCGGATGGGATCAATGAAAAATCCTCCTCACAGAGAACACACAACTGAATAAAGAGCAGGGGAAAGGTGGAAAAACTGAGGGTAGTACAAACACATGATTACTTACTAAGCTGAGAGTATATTAAAGTTTTTGCTTAGTTAACTTTTTCCTATAAAATAACCCAATGTCTTCTGAAAAAGTGGATATGCCACTGTAGAGAAAGACTGCATGCTTTCATGAGCAGCTCTGGCCAACTCATTGTCAGTAATGAGACACATCCTTAAGAAGGTTTGCACTGCAAATCACCGGATCCTGGGAATGAGTTCTGAGGAAGCACAACTACCCAGCTGGCTGTACTAACACACTCTCCCCTTGGCCTCTGCTGCATTTGAAAGGATTTTAGCCTTGACAGACCCACTACCTGACCTAGCTCAGCCCCTCCTTTGTACATGGCAAGTTCAATTTGATCAAGAAAATCTGCTTAAGGAAAAAAAAAATAAATTAAACATTGAACCTGCATTTCATACACCCATCTTTTCAACCAAGATGCATTCATTTAAATATAAAAATCACATTCTGAATTGTGTCACCCTAAACCAAGGAATGAAAATTACTGTCAAAATACAATGTCACAGTTGTACTGCATGGCCATAAAACAGATCAACACATCTCCCTTATCAGGGTGGAAAAACCCTGACACAACACAGTGGTTTCTTGGTCTCCTACACACTGCTACACATACTCAAATATTTAAAACATTTCAGTGCTTTTACATGGTTTGAAGAGCACAATTTATTAACCTGCCATTAGTTTTCTGTTCCCCACATAGCAAATTGAGAATCTGAAAAAGTGTTTGAGAGAACAGAGTATTAGGAGGAACAAATAAAATTACTAACAGTCGGGAAAATGCACAAATACCATTTTAAATTCCAAGACCTTCAAAAATCCATTGGACTGTGAGGTAGATGTTAACAAGCACTTGCATTTCTATAATAGCAGAAGGCTACAGAATACAACCAGCAACCACAAACTTACTTAGATCTTTGAATTTTTTAACGCTTGTTTTCTCTGACAAGTTCTTACCATTAATCATTACTAGTCAAAGTGACCAAAAAATCTACACTAAAGTCAGAATTAGTATTTCCAAAGAACCAGTAAATAGCAGTATGATGATCTGTGATAAATCTTGATTCTGGAAATAACCACAGCCTATACTAATGTACAACTAGCAAAACTGTAATTTTTTAAATTTCATTACCTTGGTCCCAGGAGTCTGGTTCAGCAGCAAGTATTTTATAACATTTTAGATGGACAAATCCATAAATTCTCCTCCCATCTGAGTGGTTAAAACGCTCACTGAGGTGAGGAAATAACCCCATCCCTAAGAACAACCTGTTCCCCAGGTACTCAGAAGTATTTCATAACTTTACATTCAAACTAAACCTACAGTTTCAAGCATCTTTTGCAAAGTGGTGTGTATAAAATGCATGGAATTTAGTTCATTTTTATTTGTAAAATGTTGTCAAACTGTGAACTAAAGAATCAATAAACCCTGTTAAGTCTTTATACTACAGTAACCTTTAGAAACTTCTATTAAGTGTTATGCCAACACTGTTCAGCATCTTCTGGTAATTTTTTCCATGGTTTCAGCTTGGAAGTAAAATATCAAACTTTTTATGGCTCACAATTGCAAATCTAGGAATAAACTGAATTACAGGGGTTTACCTGTCTAGCACAGAAGATAAAAATCAAATTAATATTTTATACAATATTAAAATTAAAACATAGATGAAAGATTTTTAGAGGAGGATTTCTAGATGCAACTTTTTTTTTTAATATATGTAGGTATATACATCTTATGTATATGTTTGCAGCTGAGGTATTCCTGAACAGAAACAATATTGATTGAAATCACCAACAGCTTGGATTAAACCTTTTTAAACATTCAGAATTAGTAATCCTGCAGAATTATGTATCTATGAACCAAATAATGGCACAATTTGCAAAAAGCAAAATTTCCCATTTCTCTTTCTGTATTTTCTTGTTTTCATCACAGGTGCAAAGTACAGATGGGTCTTGGCTAAGTTATGTTTTACTAAAATAAGATACCTGATGAGTAAGCTTGCTAACTATTTCCTCAAAAAAGAATTGTAAAGCTGTCAGTAAGGTTTGTAACTTCCCATGAAACATTTCAGAAAAAGGGTCTTATGTATAGATTTCCATTTAATATTTACTCATTATAGCTAAATAATTGAGTTTTTTTCTTATACATTTAACTTAAGTCAAATCAAACTATTACACAGAAATTTAAACCGCACGTTAAATTTCAGCAGTAAATCACAATTATTTTCTCTAATTAAAGCACAAATAAATTTGAGGACAAAAAAAAAATGCACACTGCAACTGGCAGAAAGACCTAAGGAGACAACCCCACATGAAAAGCCCTCCTTGTGTAAAAATGGCACTGGCAACTTGAAAAACACAGACGCTGAAAACCTGGAGGGGGCCCATTTAAGGGCCACCAAGATTACAAGGTTGAAGAACCTGACAGATGAAGAAAGGTTAAAAGAACTGGGTTTTCTCCACCCAAAAAAGAGAGGGCTCAGGAGGGTGGGGAGGATCTAATCATGGTCATCCAATGCCTAATGGGCAGTTTTAGAGATGACTAAGTTGCCCTCTTCCCAAGGATGCACAAGGAAAAGAGAAGCAGCGACGGGCCACAAGTTACTTTAGGGAAATTTTGTCTTCCCATAAGAAAAAATCCCCAAACAATCCTTTGCCACAAGAACAACTAACAATGGAAAAGGTTTCCCAGAGAAGTGGTGGACTTCCCCTGACTGGAATTATTTAAGCCTTATCTTAAACTTAACAAGGCCCTGGATAAACTAATCTAGGGTCCTTCTTTCAGCAGAAGGTTGGACGAAATAACCTCCAGAGTCCTTTCCAACTGAAACTATTAATGATGCAGCATGTGAAACTCTGCAGCTACTGTATTTTAAAGTAGTACCTGTCATAACCACAGAAATAATTCAACAAAATATTGCTTTATGCTCAGCTGTTTTGCTTGAACTTTGCACTGTTATAACACAGTTAGTGTCAATGGATTTTTATACATGAGTAGAAGCTGATGCAGCCCATTTTTCTCCTTAGGGCTACCTCTGTACTGTGTGAAGTTGGTCAGAACATTAAGTGTATTTTGCATATTTGCTGTATCTCTAATGTCTCATGAATTCCATACAAATCAAGCTGTTTGCTCCACACAAGAAGAGTGTACCATGCAGAACCAGGCTTCAGCTCCACCCTGACAATTCTAGTCATGTACATCCCTGCTAAGAAATATACCAAGGAATACTGTTTCTTTATAAGTAAATATACCACACACTCCCAAGCTTTATCAGGACAAAAACCCAGATAGCACCAAATTCCAATGAAAACATTTAAGGATTTTTTTTTAATGAAATTAAGGGGAAATACTTCTGATTTCAATGTAACAAGCCACCTAAAATTACTTTTGCTCAGGAACTGGATTAAAAAGATCTTCAATGCAATATTTAATAATTTCCAATAATGATCCCTAGATAATTATTCCCACTGTCTTCAGCACGTTATTTCAGAAACAACTGTCAATTTTACTGCTAAGCTGAGAGTCAGGGCCATTATATGAAGAGCGCTCAGAAGCAGCTCATAGAACTCCTACTGTACATCAGGCAGCCTTTGATGAAGAAATACACTTAAAAACTGAACACTAGAGAAAAGCACATCTACCAGGCAACTCTCAATCTCTCTGATTTTGTATCAGCTATTGCTTTGTCAACATAACACCACTAACTTCTCAGCCTTATTAACAAGCTATGATTTCTGCTTTCCAGCCTCCAATAAATGCACTGTCAGGTCCTCCTCACCCCTAAAAACCAAAGCTTAAGAAAAGGTTACTTCTGTTATTTCAATCCATACCTCTTACAGAAGGCTTTTTTTTTTGTTTCTATGAATATATATGTATGAAGCTCATGAAGATCTATTTTAAATGCCAAGGAAGACTCAAATCCACACTGTCCAATTGTTTATTAAACCATGTTTACTGAAAATATGCTAGTTCTGTCCTTACTTTAAGTCCCTCATTTTCATCTATACCAGAGCTGATTATATTCTTCCCAACGTAGATTGTAAGGTCAGATTTTATGCTACAGCTATCAAGAGAGCCCTTCATTATTACTTAGTGTTTCAAAGCTAATCCCCAAATGCTTCTGTGTGACGTAAAACACCCAGGATAAGTGCATCTCTGCATAAAAGCTTCCCATTAGTTCACTACATCCGAGGGGTGGATAGACAATAAGTTACTTTTGGAGATGAGGATTCATTCATGTTAAGCTGTACTTTACAGCTACTGCTTCAGAACTATGCATGTCCTGCTTATAAAAAAGAATAAAAATCACTTCTAAAACTTGTACATAACTGATTTCTTGGACTCAGCTTTCAGAGCAGTCCTGAAACTCATTTAACTACCATTCTTCAAATTAATGAGAGTCTAAATTAAAAAGAAATGGTCACCAGGAACAAAACTCTTTAATTTTTCTTTCAGAATTGCTGACAAAAAGCACTACAGAATTAAGATTACACCTTGTTTTAACCAACTTCCCCAACTAGTCAGAGTCATTGCTCATTTTGTTCCAATCAGTGTAAGAGGTCAGAGGTGATGAGGAACAGTTTCACACAAGCACAGACACTTGCTTGGAATGTCCTGCTTTGCACCTGTATCTTATACCAGAAGTTGTGTCTATGGCAGAGCCTCAAGAACTAAACACAGTATGGCTGTAACTATTTTAAAAGTATGCTAAAAAAGGCTTCCTGCTTTAAGGACATTAGCCTACTTTGTCTGAAAACTGTTCTTGCTGCACTCAGGTAGCATCCACCCATAAGTAAAAAAACAGGAGCTTCATGATTCTGCTCCTGGTTCAAATCATGTTGCCATGGAAGCAGATGTTGGATTGATGCAAATAGGTCAACTGCTCAAAAAACCAAACCCACTAGTTTTAATACTTTAAAATTATTATTAAATGTTATTAATTTAATGCTTACCATTATTATTATTTTATTTTATTAAATTAGCAATTACTTTGTGACATAATAGGTATTCCTGACAAAAGCGTAGACAGCAGTAGAGTTAGTGTTGTTAATGAAAATAAAAAGTTATTTTGCATAAATCTGTAAGGGCTAGGTACAGAAATCTGGCAGGAATATCACACACAGTTCCTCATTATGCCTGTATGGAGTGACACCAAATGTGCCCACATAAACATATTTCTGTTTGAAGAGGTTTCATATTACTTTTATAAAACACTCGCATTTTTGGAGGAAAAAGAATAAAAATCAGGATATTGCTAATGCCTGTGCTTGGCATTGGTAAGAACAGTGCTTTTCCCATTTACATGAGATATATATTCAACTAGAGTCTCAATTACTTAAGCCTGATAAAAATATTTAAGGACAGCTATGATTCAAGTAGGTTACACCATCAACTGAACACACGAAAGCATACGCAGCCTACTAAAAGGAATCTCTTGTGTTGCCTAGCATTTTCACACCACCTGATGTTAGCAACATTGCATAAACACACCATAAGATTCTCATCTGCATATTAATAAATACAGTAAAGGTGCTTAGGAATTCTGCCAACACAGGAGTTCTGTGCTCCTCTTCCAGTTTAGGGATCTTCCTGTAAATGAAGCTGTACTAGCAGGAGAAGGACTTGGTGCTCTAGAAATCTCTCAAATTTAATCCAACACAAACCTAAAGCACTGCTGCATGTCTTCCACATACAGTTCCATCTGCCCCTCTTCCTTTCACCTGTGCAATGGGTCAGACAGCTTCTTCCAGATCAATTCCCTAATCTGATTCACCATGCACAAGAAAAAAAAAAAGAACGTGCTGGTGTAACAGATAGAATGGGAATAAATACTCATACAGCAAAGGCAAAAAGAGCCCCATCTCTTTAAACTGACATAAATCCATACCACCGCTGCTCTCAGCCCCATGGACTCTGGTAATCCACCCTCCCTTCTTTCTACCTTTTGTAGCCAGTGTTTTAACCTGAAATACGTACAACTTAGCTACTAATTAAAACAACCTCATTTCTGTAACTGAGAATGTGTCAGCACAATGGAAACTGTCTTCAACAACAGTGAAAAATGTCTGCTGTGCTCCTTTTCTTATAGTTTTTGAAATAAAATTTACATATAAAATGTGTTTCACTTCGGAGAACTCTTGAACTACGGAAACTTCATAACTTCTGTTAAAAACTTCTTGTAAGATCACACAACCTGAGCTATTCTCTAAGAAAAATAGCCAAAAAAACCAAGCCTGCACCCATTAAATTGTTAGTATCATTTAAAAATGTACAGAAAGACTGTTCCTCAGGAGACTGCAAAAGTTTTACACTTCACATTGCTTACAGATAACAACATTCCAAAAATCCCATGGCTTGCTACGCTGCAGGAAAGTACTGTAAGACTTGTATGTTGGCTTTGTGTCTTTGCCTTTCCTCAGACAACAGACTGTTTGTAACATAAAAACAGCGCCGCCTCTCCCCTGCTTCCCCCTCCAAAAAAAAAAAGGTCAAAGCAGTATACTTAAAACTATCAAGCATACTGGATGCTTGTGATTAAAACTATTTTTTAAATATACCTTTTCTGACAAGTACATTATGGGTCATTTGGGGTTTTTTAAACTAAGAAGGGCAAGAGAAAACCTGACTGTTCTCTAACCAAATGGGTGCCTTCCCTCGGGCTCATCCAGCATTAGACTCCATCAGTCCCTTCATATGACGTAGTCAATGATAGATGGGCAGACTTTGTCAAAGTTGCTTCTTGGTATAAGACAAGATTTTTGCCCTTCCTTCCCTCATTACTAATTTACCTTTTCTCTTCATACTTCCTTCCCTGTACTTTCTTTATTTACCTTTCTCTAAGAACCTGAGACACACAGTTAAAAAGGAATTTCAAGAGCTACCCAACTACCATGCCGTAATTCCTGTCACTTAAAGGATTGCATATAGGCAGAATTTAGATTTAGAAAGAAAAATATGAGTATTCTCCCATGGCTAAACAAGAAACAGAGGCCTGTCTATACATCTCACAGCCAGCTTCACATTAAAACAGAAAAGATGGGAATACCCAGGAAGCAAAGGCAAAACCAACCCCCTATGTTTCATCTGCCATAAATCCATATTGCTTACATTTAGCTACACAGTTTCCATCATATGGTATCTCTGAATACATTGTCTAGTAATGAACTATAGCATTACACTGAAATTGCCAAATTAGTTTTATACTAAAATACCTCGCTGGAGTTAACTCAAATGTTCACACATGCATAATAGAAGAAGAATACCTTGGGCTGTCTGTAAACTCAAACTTCAGCAAACCAGCTGACACTCTGCAAACCTTGAGGCTTGGAAAATAAAACTTAAAGCAAGATCATAATTCACTGCATAACCCGTTACACATGTAAAAACAACCAAGTATGTGCTCCTGCTGCACCTCCTTAAGGTAATGCAATTTAACAACCATGCACAGACAACCCAGTCTTTTTGCCACATGAAAAGTAATCCAATTCCTAGAAGCCAAAATAGCATAATGTTGAAAGACAAAGCAATGCAATACAAGAAAGCTGGAAGAGACAGAGATGTCAGGGCACAGTCCTCAGCTATTAATCCTTCAATTCCTGAAAAGGAGTGACACTCGAGTGTTTACTACATAGAATTAGGAAAAGATGAAACACAGAATAGGCGTTACAATCACTAGTATTTTTAGTCTTCAGACATACTTGTTTCAGTTAAGGTTTAGAGGAAATATCCATAGACATTATGTAGGAGGTCTACCTAAAACATGCTGGGGTCACAAACCAAGTACAGAAACATCCCCTTCATTAAAAAAAACAAAACAAAACAAACCCCAAACACACAAACATACACAGTAATTTTGCTTCTTGAAACAGTACTATTACATTCTTGAACTACAAGAAGCAATAAATACACAGTGTCTTGCAAATGTATGGAAAAAGTATTGCAACAACATTCACAGTATATGAATACACAGAGGAAAAAAAAAAAAAAAGATTTTAAAGCATTTCTTCAGTAGGGAAATCCTCATTTCCTTTTAATATGCAGAGGGGGAAAAAATATCTGCTTCCTGGTATTATTTCCACTATCATTCATATTATTTGCTACACAAACACACACGCTGCTTGAAGGCAAACTTACCTCTACCAGTGCCACAGTCAGAACAAGGTCCATTTTTGAGTCTGGAAAAAGGGCATTCACTTGCGGAGACATTCCGATCAGCATACAGTTAGTGACTACTGATATTACACTCATAGTTTCAAAAGCCAACTGAAAACAAAACACAAGTAATACTTACAGTTAACACAAGTAATATTTGTAGTTATGACTGTTATTTCTAATTTATCAGTCCCCAAATTGCTCTGGGCAATACATCTCTCCATTAAATCTTCAGAAGACCCATTATTTTCACTTTTTATTTTCCTTCATCTTTTGGAGGACTTGTTTGGCAAGCAGTCCAGACTTGATCAGCTTTAAGAACAGGCAAACACAGGACCACAGGAAGATCTGCAATACCACAATGACCATCTGACAGCCCTGAATTTTTTCTCTCATTTGATTTCCCTATTTGTGTTTCCCTGTGCAAAAAGTTAAACAGTATTCTTCCATAATTCTATAGTGCTGTAAAGACCTTAAGAAGTTATTTTCAGATCACTAGCATCCTAGATGCAGGTAATGTCAGATTACCTCCTGAAGAATTTGGAAGAATCCTGAAGGAAAAAAGTGGACAGGAAAGCAGCCTTATCCCTGGTATCTTGATGACTCATAATGTGAACACGTAAAAGATTATGCTCTTACCTTCAATTGTACTCCTACATGTAAATTTCTTTAAGGATAAAGGAAAAAATGCAAAACTCTTAAGAGTAGCTAACAGTCCCAACACTCTGGGTTTGGAGGCTTTGTCCATATGTTAAGCAATAAAAAAATGTAAGGATGGTTCAGAATGCCTTTCTTAAATCACACCCAGTTATGAGAGCTGAAATTTGTGAAAGAATTTAAACGTACTTAAACACATGCAACTGCACAAGTCTAAGAGGCTGCTGCCTGCAGAGCTCCCACAAAATGCCTGGAAATTTTACTACAGCATTACAATTACTTTTGCAACATAATGTTACTTATTCCAAGGTTCTCTCTGGAATGAGAAGGACTGACATTGAAAAGTTGCAACTGTCACAATGAATTAGTAGAAGCAACTTTCTTGACAAGTTGGTGACTCAGCTCACCTGATAAAATAGTTCCTTCCAGTACTCAGCCAATGCTAACTTCCCACGTGAAACAACTAGATTTTAAGTCATCATTTTTAATTCACAAAGCAAATGTATTTCTACTATTAGTTAAAAACCTACACTACTATAAAAACCCCAACATGACTGTACCACTGGTGTTATGGGTTTTCAGCCTGCTTCCTAGATTGAAACAAACTATTCTAGCAGAACCAAATGCTATTCATAAACCTGCAGCTACACTTGGGACTTAGGACCACAGGCTGATGGTCACACTGCAGGTCAATGCAGCTATGTAAGCATAGGTCTGGACTGAGAAAATGCATCAAATGTTAAAATGTAATCAGATTATAGCTTACACATTTTAATGACTTGTTAAAAGACCTCTCTTGTAAATCCACTTCATTAGTACCTACATACGTGCCTAATGAGCATTGCTCAGAATACTTAGTTTGCATGTTTTTACAGTATGCTTCACTTGAGGTTTCCCAATTTCATCCCCCACCTCCCACTCACTTCAATTGGTACCAACATTTACAACACCTACAAATTAAATAATCCACTAGCTTTTTGTGCCCTTTGTCTCCACTATGGATCATTAGAAAAGATGCTAAATAAAACTCGAATATGGATCAGCCCCTGGAAATTTCCTCCAACCTACTTCACACTCCTTATCAGGCCACAGCTATTACAGAATACTACAGTCTCTGGAGATGCGACTTCACAGTTATCTTTTCAGAGAAACCTCTGGTTTTGGAGGAGCTTTACCAGGCTATTTTCAGTCAGAATCAGTTCGTTGATTCCGCATACTCAGCAGGGTCCAAACTAGGCTGGTGCAAGCATGATCACATAGGTGAACAAGTGAGCACAGAAAATCCTTACCCCAGTACTACTAACCATAGCATTGTTTAGATAGTCTACAATGTTCAGGCTATGCAGAAAGGTCTGGCTTCTGCTCACAGATTTCGGGTTATTTTTAAATTAGTCTGCTTGAGTACCAGAAATCACAAGGCCACACAGCCAAGCATGGCTGAAGAATCCAAGTATTTATCTAGAATTCCTCAATTTTTTTGTGGAAACCCTTGCTGAGGTCCACACTTCTGCAATTACAGCCCACACATTTCAGAAATGGTAACATCTGATATAAAGAGTACTGAGCAGTATCTGGTAGCTTTGCTTTGTAGCAGTTCCAAAAGGAGTACAATACATACACATACAAGGACTAAAGGAAGGATCTGGTTTTGTTTCAAACACAGCTGAAAGACACGTGGTTAAAAACCCTACCCAAAAAAATCACTTGGATATACAGATGGATGGATACTCTCCTAAGGCACTGAACAGCACAACACACCTATGAAACTTCAAAGCAGCTCCTGGGTCAAACATATAGCTTAAATAGATTTGTTGAAACCTCTTTCAAAACAAACAAACAGAAAGACACAAAAATTACCTGCCAAACACCGATATTTGCTGTGGGTTCTGCAAACGGACGCTTGTAAACCCTACACATCTTTAAGGCATCAGAATATATCTCTGTGATGTTGTTTAATACTGCAAAGACAGCTGCCAGTGGGTAAACACATGAGAAGAGACTCACATAGCCAAACTGTAAGAACAACTCCAGGTAATCATCAAAAGTACCCTGAAAGAGAGAGCAAAAATAAGAATGAAATTTACACCCACAAAAAGAAACACAGAATTAATAATACACTTGTAAACACACTTTCTCATCCCAACACACCCGTTTGGGATTAACAGATAATAGAAGACAACAGCCACCACCCATCTAGTCAAATTTGGAATGATTCAATTACTGAAAACGTCTTACTAAGAGGCAGCCAAGGGTTTTCCCTTTGCCTGATGCATTTTCTGCAACAGACACACTTCTTATCCTTACTGCATGAAGTATTTGTACAAACATCTTCATTCCATTCAAGTTCCTGAGTATCCCCAATGAAACAGTTACAGAAGGAACAAGGGGACAGGAAAATAGCACATTTAAACCGGCAGAACATTCTGCTCAGAGCAATGTGACAAGGAAAGTCCTAGTGTTTCAGACTGTCCATGAAAGACCTAACCAGAAAGGTAGGTTGGCAGATAGGCAACTCTTTTCTGGTATTTCTGCTTGTTTATTTCAAAACAGACAAGTCAAAACTAGCAGCCCACTCGAAGGCTGAAATGACACAATGCAGCACTGACATCTGAGAGGAAAAAATGGTGAAATAAAAATTGCTATTTTGGCAAATCCAAACACACCTATCACCTGATATTTAAACCAAGAACAGGAGTACTTATATGTCCTTTAAGTACTCACAGGTAGGTTATGAAATATTTGCATTTTAGCTTTCCATAGTAGTTTTTTATGACAGCAGCAATTAATGCAAGTGAAGAACTAACCCAACCATTTTTGAAGTGTTCACTGAACAAAGGATGGTGAGATACCATGAACAAGTTAAAACTGTAATCTAGTCATCCTGTATTCACTCAGACCCACATATTGTCCTCTCTCCCACAGATAAAATAATAAAGATCTGACAGTAACTGAGATTATTACAGAAACCACATAAAATTGGTTTTATCTCCATGCAACAGACACATGGTTCTCCAATTTTTTTTGCTGATTACAGCTGTTAAGCCAAGTGCTCTCTCGAGCTTGGGTTTTTTCTTCTAGTAGAGAGGGGTAGTAAAATCCTGCAAGCTCAAAAATCAACATCAGGTGCTTTAGCTGCATTCTTCACCTGAGCTGAGTATTGTGTAGTAGAGCTGAGTCTATCTAATCTGCAGGCCAGACCATGATGAGCTACCTAACTTTTAAAAACATTGAGAATTTTCCAAAGAAATGTTTTGTATGAGCTCTGAATTTTAGTAAGGTCTTCCTTATGGAAGTTTATGCAGGATCACACACTGGAGTGACAGTCCTGTATTTGTCCCTGCTGTCACTTTCTCAGAAAAGTGTAGCAGGCAGGGAGTGATGCTTCCCCTTGTGCTCCTCCTTCTGGTAACTGCACAGTATTCCCACTGCTTCTTCACTTCCTTACCCAGCACCTACTGACTTTAGAACAGCAGAGCATTAAAAAAAAAAAGAAAGAGTGTTTATTTTTCTCCTGATCAATTTATGACACTTTGTGCAGGAAAACAAGAGTCTGATACGATGTCAAATTCTAAAGTGAGCCATTGCCAACCACAATAGCAGCACATGAACTAGGACAGAAGGAAATGGAATCAACATAGGATTCATGGAGAAAATGAACTAGAGGAGAGAAGCAGAAAATTAAAAAAAAAATAAAATTGCAAAATGTTTTTACATCTTAAAATAGGTTAATGGCTTGAGATTTGAAAAGTGAAAGGACAAACAAACAAACAAAAAGAATTAAATCTTGAAAAGTGACAAAAGGCAAACAAAAGAGCCTAAACCTCAGAGTCGTCAAGATGCCTGCTAACCTCAGTTACTAAACATAGTCAAATGCTTCCCCCTTGTGACAGATCCAGTTTTAGAAATACTCCTGCCTGACAGCTCACCACTTGCAAACAAATCAGTGGTCTAATATAACTTATTCACAAGCACAGCACAATGAAAATCTTCAGAATGAAAATAAAATTAAGTCCTTGAATACGCAGCACCTTGAACTGAAACTAAGGCTAGAAGTGAACTTCACTTCTACAACTGACCTCTTGGTTCCCCATGAAAAATGATTGAGGGCAGAAGGGTACAACAGGTGCAGATACATTTGATCCAGCTGGGCACAAGAAGCACTGAGCAGTATGATTTAAAGACACCACACTGCCTTTGTACATGCCAGGAGAAGTCAGAACTCAGCTCAGGTCTAATAGGTAGTGCTTCTTTGGTAGGGCACACTAACACCTGATGGCCATACACAGCTTCTGGATCTGTGCTGTTCTATTTGCAGGCAGAGTGCTTGGACTGTGCTGGTTTACCAGTTCGTAGGGACACTGACTTGATGATTTCTGCTGTGTTCTCTATTGTAAGACAGCAATGTTTCCTAAATCTATCTCTCCTCATATAAAATGCGGGAAATACCAACCTTCCCAGATGAATGCAAGTATTAATGTTTGTACAGGATTTTCAATTGCAAATGTAGCACTTCTTTTTCCTCTTCCCATTTCATGACACTATGTGTGAGAAGAGAGGAATCTGACACACTACTGATACCCAATTTCAAAGTGCTATTCTCTACCTTCTCCATAATAGGCACATTATCTACATATAATTCTTGCTCTGTTGAAGCATTAATGATGCAGCATTAAGCCTCTCGTGACTCTGCTTGCAGCACCTGCTGAAGTAAGTTGTCAGCCAGTCTGTAAGGCTTTAACATACACTCTAATATCTACTTTGTCAATTCCTGTAGAACTGCAAGTAACAAACTGCATGAAGTACAATTAAAAATTGTACTGGGTAGGAGGCAGACAGGAATGCAACTAGGAAGACAGTGAATGCCAAAGCTGTAGTTTCAGAAAGCAAAAGATTCCAGCAGTAGCACTGCTTTGAAGAGTTGGTCTCTTCTGTCTCAACATTTCTGACCCCACTCAGACTCACTCTCTCAGGCTATAGTTTAGTTCACAGTTTAAACTAGTACCACTACAAAACCAAGCTAAAACAGAAACAGCCTCGCCCTTCCCTATAGGGAGGGTACCCATCATTCTGGCAGCCCTCATACCACTGTTGGAGTTTAAGGGCATATTACACATAGTTTCTCCCAGTGATGTGAGGCTAGGTAGCTCCAGATTCAGCTGACCATTCCTACCCCTTCGTGTTGGTGTAACTGGCCTCCCACACTGCATCAGTTCCAGGGCACCACATAGCTCTGTAAGCAACACCATCAGCAAAGTTATGAAGCTGGAAATAAGGTGCTAAGCAAGACAACCAGGAATATTTTAGGTTGTACCGACCGATGTCTGTGTCAACTACTGCCCAGAAAACCTTTAACTCTTTTACAGTAGTAAAACATACAGAATAGGTGCCCATTTCTCTCTCCAAGTCGACTTGTTCAACTAAAGACAGGTCTGAATCTGTTTTTGGAGAACACATGCGTTTCTTCATCCTCCTCTTCTGCCTCTTCTGGAGCCAGTAAGGAAGCAAGGATTCTGCAAACTGATTAAGGATCTGCGAAGTTATCAGCAAAGTGGCCAAACTCTACAATTAAAACCAAATAAATTAGTAAACCTGTGATAAACCTACAATAATTTCTCCTTCCTTTTTACCATAAAGTATAGGAAATGCCATGGATGTCATGTATATGTATCATACAGATACACCAAGTATTTTGCTAGAGATCTCTCTAGAGAAACAAAGTTCTTAAGATTAAATTCTTGTTCTTTTGCTTGTTATATTTAGAGTAAGAATACTTTTCTTATACCTGATTCGCATGCATTTGAGTTCAAAAGACGTTAACAGCAGAGAGGTGATTTCAAATACCAACTACAAATTATTTTTGCTTTTATTTATTCTCAGATCCACACTGTGGTCGTAAACTTAACCATGTTCCCTATCCTCAGGAGTCTCTCATTAAGAAGACTACAGAGAAAACAATTTTCTAATATAAAGGGAAAGAAGTAGGAAATGAAAATTTTCCAACCTCATCTGTATGGGGGGATAATCAATTTATTTGAAAACAGTTCCTCATTTATAGGGAGGGGAAAATTGCTTTAACATTAGTCTGCTATAATTCAGCAACTGTGCTAGAGGAACTGAAATATGGAAGTTGGGTTTGTAAGAAAATATTAACTTGACAATTAATATCTTTCATATGTGTTTTCAAAAAAAAGACCAAAAATCAAGCTAAATCAAACTTTTCCCAGATTCATCAACATTCTTAAGATGTTCCTGGAACTCACCTGCCTCAAAAGCTTCATATCAAACAGCACAAAGGCAATGTAGAAGAGAGATGCAAAACAATTTAAGAAGTTGAACTGCAATGAAAAACACTTGTTATTAGTACTCAAGTAAAAGTTCAAATGCAGAACATTATCTAACTCAACAGTTACCTTGACTAAATAGCTTCCTTGCAGATGTAAACTGCCCATTAAAAGTGTCTTCATAATTTTTAAAACTTAGGTCAGAAAACCTCATTTTCAATATTGGCCCTACTTAAATTTTCATTTGACAAGCTTAACACTTTCCTAAAGCATGGTATACAAAGAATGTGGTCATTAAAAACACATCACATTCTACTTAACTTTAATCTTTTGGCAGTTTCCTCACAGGTAATGCAATAAAAGGGATGAACTCAATTTAGGATAATTACTTCTTTTTTTTTTTTTGCAAAGAAATACTTTATCAAAAGTATTTACTGTGTCCAGTTCCGAACTCCTCACCATAGGAAGAACATTGAGATCCTCGAGCAAGCCCAGAGAAGGGCAACCAGGCTGGGGAGTGGGCTGGAGGGAAAATCGTATGAGGAACGGCTGAGGGAGCTGGAGATGTTTAGCCTGGAGAAGAGGAGGCTGAGGGGAGACCTTATCACCACCTACAACTACCTGAAGGGAGGTTGTAGAGAGGTGGGTGATGGTCTCTTCAGCCAGGTGACAGGAGATAGGACAAGGGGAAATGGCACAAAGCTGTGCCAGGGAAGGGTCAGATTAGATCTTAGGAAAAAATTCTTCACTGAAAGAGTTGTCAGGGCCTGGAACAGGCTGCCCAGGGAGGGGGTTGAGTCACCATCCCTGGATGTGTTTAAAAAAAGTGTAGATGAGGTACTTAGGGATATAGTTTAGCACAGGACAGGAATGGCTGGACTAAAGTCTTAAAGGTCTTTTCCAACCTTGTGATTCTGTGAAATATATGCAGTGGATGACCTATCTCTCAATATGTACAACTGTTCCTCAATACGTGTTAGTTGAGCTTTATGCTGAATCACTTCAAGAGGTTTTACAACCAAGAGAAATATTCCCTACCTCTAAAATGAAACAATCACAGTATTGTACCTGAAAAATCATAATCAAGCTCTGAAGAGAGATATCTTTTTTTCCTACTTGCTATTAGTGCAAAAAGCCACTCAGAGGTAGTGAACATTGGGAGGGTGGGGGGAGAGTGGAAACATATGTGTGTGTTATATTTGACTTTTTATTATTATTTTATATAAATTCCCTATTGGGAAAAAGAGAGGGTGCTCTTTTTTTTTTTTTTTCAAAAAAGGCAGAGACAAGTCTGCAATGGTATGTGCAAAAATTTTAGCTCTACTGTTTACCAGTAACAGAAGGATTAACAAGCAGACTAAATGAAAGAATTTGAAAGTATGATGACTTGAGGGCAGGAAGGAAAAGAACTCTAGAAAATAAATGAATGATCTTCTCAAACAGGAAACAAGTAAGGCAGTCTCTACAACTGCTTTTACTAAAGATCTTGTATTGGAATTCAAGATTTACAGTACACTTCCTTAAAATCAGTATGGTGTCGGGATACACACCTAAGAGCAACATACATACATAACACACAAAAGCTACTTGTTCAGAGACAAAAAGGTAAGTAGATCAGTATATACTATAAACTGCATAGGAGCAGACTGATGGCCATGCATCTTCAGCCTCCTCTGGCTGGCTGAATGTTAGTACAGGTGGAAGTTACTACATGAACTTCATTAAAAGACATGTTTACCGTAAAATCTTGCAAAAAGCAAAAGAAAGTTCCCAGCTGAAGTTGGTGCCACAACAATTAACAGAAAAACTTACCTATAGATAATGCTAAAGAAAGAACAAATCAATACAAATAAAAAAAACAACTCTCCACTATAAGAAGAGGCATCCAAAACAGTCTAGCAGTTACCACAGCCACAACAGAAATCCTGTTTAATCTGGTATTTGTGTTAGTCTTTGGCCTTGAACAAAAGTGTAGGTCAGTGAGACAATGCTAGCCAAGTACAAATAAAACACATGACAAATTCTCTTTTTAAATCATCTTCAAAGCTGCTTATACAACATACTTACCACCAAAACCTTCAGAACTAGATGATTCTGGTACGAAGATTCCAGCCTGTGATTTTCTGAAATAATAAAATTATTAATCAGTACACAGCAGAAGCACTTACAGTAAACTAGACACTGCTATACAAAGTGTAAATAGACATTTTTTCCTCCACCTAAAAGTTACTTAACTAATAATTTATGGGGAATATTTCTTTTAACACATTATGGCAAAAATTATGTATACCGTACAAGTACCTCAACCCATAAAGCTAATCTCATGCACAATACTGATGTATATATTTTCATAGCACTTAATAAAACGTATGTAGTTAGGGACTAGCATGAGCTGTGTCCACAATGCTGAAAGGAGACTGGACCTTGCTAAGGACAAAAGAACAGAATTCTACTCTGACAGAGTGTGACGTCAGCCCCGACACCTGGAAGATGGACTCAGGGGACTGAATGCAGTTTTTGTGTTTAACATTCACTGAGCGAGCAGTTCTCATGATAAATGGTTGAAAGAGATGTGCTTAAAAATGCCCCAATTGTTTCCTATATCTTGACAGTTAAGTCAAATCAGCTGCAAACATGACAGGTGGTGGGAGGGGAGCTAGGTCAGTGAGATGAGCTCTTCATCCTATTCACAGCATGCCAGCATAAGCATGTTGGATACTGTGGAAAAGACAGAAGCTTTCAGTGTAGTGCATTACCTAAGTACTGCTGCTGCTCAATAAGAAACATCAGCTTAAAATAAACAATAAAAACCAACCCTGAATTAAAAAAATCTTGGGTTACCTGCTCAAGGTATTTTAGTCTACCTGATCAACACAACTTGGCATCTTGCATAAAGGCTTTTTCTTCCAGTACAGTTTAAAAAACAAAAATAACTGAAACTTAGATATGAATTTAAAGACATTATTTAAATAAAACCCTTGAACAGTCATAAACAAATCAAGAAATTGCTTCCTCTTACTATTACTGCTGTCAAGCTAATTTGCTCAGCAAGTCATTTTGACATGCACAGCCAGTTCCCTCTTCAACACCTCTTTTTATTCTGTTTTCTGCATCAATCACCCTCTTGCTTAATCTTTCTTAGGTTAATTTTCTGGGTTTATAGCTTTAGTAACCTGGATTCTGTCCTGTAAATGTATGCCATCCTGAGCTACACAAACCACTTAACCTTTCCATTGCTTCATTTATTAATGTTGTCTGAAATTGACTGCACGTGTCTGTAGAAGTGCTAAAACTCATAATTAAACTAACATTTCACTTTTCTTATATGGCCTATCTGTTAAATAAGTCAGACACATGCAGGGAAAACAAGACAATCTAACATTCCTCCTTTTCTGCCCAGAGGAAAATATTTTCTCTTTGTTAGCTATGCAGCATACACAAACTCTCTCATATGGTATTTAGTTGATGTTTTTAGATCTTCTATTATCTCACTGCCTCTGTCCTCTGCACAGATAGATCAGCAGACCAAGAAGCATTCAGCAAATTCAGGCTGTGGATGCAAGCTGCCAGGACAGTCCTTCCTGCCATCCACTGCAGAGCTCCCATCCTCATGCTCTCACCTCACCACTTTTGACAGCAGGATGTCTGATATAGCCAAAGAGCTCAATCAGGGAAGGGGACTTCTGCACCAAAGGCAGAGGGAGGCTGAAGAGGAAGGCAGGATCGGCCCTTCTGATGGCAGATCAAATTACACCAAACCAACACGAAACTGAACACTCAAATATAAGTCATCAAAACGGCCATCTCTTTTACCCCCCAATAAAAATTTACTTCGGGAAATTTCTTTAGCATTCCATTGAACAGGAACTCACAGTAACATATTCTACAAACAAATCCTAAACATCTGGGATTGTAACTTTAAGGGAGAAGGATAAACGACTTTCTTACCCCATGATGTTAAGAATTCAGCGGCGTAGCGATAGATACGGTTCATGATTTCAATCACGACAGCATATATGATACTGGGCACAAACAGCATCAAGCTGCTGAAGTTCGACTGATTCTCTTCATGATAATCCAGAGCCCACTGTTCCAAGTCGAAGTAAATCATCATCACGTACAGTGAAAAGTAGAGGCAAAGGCACACAAATGGTAAGGACACCAGATAAATCCGTATCTGTCTCTTAATACTTGAGTACACTGGTTCCTCCCTCCCAGTGACGGGGTTGATACCCAGGACACCATGGAAGCCCGGTCTTGGTTCTTCAAACTGTCGTTTCATCAACAGCGTCCCCCAGCGGTATGTCATGACAGCACAAATCCGCTTCCAAACTTCCAGGATCACGGTGGACCAGAGCAGATTGAACGTAGCAAACATCACATACTTGTCATAGTCTTCCCATGCAAACACGTAATACGGAATCCCAATGACAGCCATGGGAATCAAAGCGAAGGTGAAGTACTCTAAGAAGCCAAAGTAGAGAACGATAGTTTCGCCGAAGTAGCAGCGTATCTCATCTGCAGAGAAAAATGAGCCATTTAAGTACACTTGAACTAGATGTCAGAGTAACATCAAACATGGCTTTACGTGAAGCCTTTGACACAATATTTTTCTAAATAATAAAATGCATATTATTGCCTTGGTTGTTCCACCTTCTCCCACATTCCAAAACCTCAGTTACCTTATACACACACACACACACACATATATATATTCAGATGGTAGGGAATTCAAATATCTCAATACTTACCAAATCAGTATCAGATATCCAGAGGGGAAATAAAATAATAACAACAAAACCAAGAGAAACAAACTAACCAAAAGCACTAGCATTCTTGAAAACAACTTATTAGTGCATGATTATGATGTCATAGAAGATATTTGGTATAATAAAAGCCAAATTTTAACAGCTAGTGACACCTAACTTCTGAAACTTCTAACTGGTATACGTACACCTGACTAGTTGTGCTCTGCCAGCCCTAAAGGACTAGATGGAAAGGTATACTTGAAATCCTAAATCTTAAGCATGTCAGATGGGATATCCAGACTGAGACATTCCCTTCAGCAGACAACTGACAGATGAAATGCATGCTTGCTGTACTGAGATTGTCTGCTCAGGTGTTACAAAGACTTGAGAAGTACACTACTAATGGATATTTGTCATGACAGACGTTTTACCTCCAAGGAAGACAAGATCTCACTTATCTTGCTACTAACAAAAAAAATGCAGGAGTATTACCCATCATCTTCTAGAAATGGCACCACAAAGTAAGATACAGAAATGCCTAGCAAACTGAGTTTAGAATGCTGCAGTCTGTTTGTTTTATCTTTGCCTCCTTAGAAGACCACATTGCTTATATGGCACTGCTACATATTCATCAGCTTAACAGAGCAGCCATGACATCGTGACCTCTGAAGTGACAGCATAAATGTACCCTCCATAGAAACCTAGCACATCAAACACTCCTGTGCAATACCAGAATATTCTTGTGGTTTATAGTTCACAAAACACTACAGCAGAAGGTCCCAATTGCCAATCAGGTAAGTCTCTGAAAGCAAGGAGGAAAGGCAAACAGACAGGAATCAGCACTCCAACATCCCTCTCAAAAACTAACACCTAATTTCAAGTGTGGGCCATTAGCATCATTTCACACTCTAAACACAAAAAAAAGTGAGAGACAACCCTAAATTAGTACATACATAACAGTGCTCCCAGGATTTACTTTCAAATTTTGCATGTATTCAATGTGAGTTAAAAATGCAAACCCTCCTGAATAAACAAATGATAAGCACACAGTAAGACCCCTAACACAATACTCTGGAAGCAGGCATTATCAAGCCAGATCTTTGGCTTCCTGGAGATCAGGAAAGACTCTCAAGCAACTGCAGGACCAAGAGATTAATAATCAGGCAAACTCCCAAATGTTTATTCTCTTATTTTTAAGTAAAGTTCACACGGGTTTAGAATCCAGAACTTAACTTTCCACACCCCTAGACTAAAAACTACTTTCATTTTAGGCTTATTCAGTGTGTAAAATACACTCAAGTGACGGTGGCATGCAACAACATACAGAAAATTAATTTAAAACAAACAGTTGTAAAGAATTCAAAATAGCTTTGGGAGTTCCAGAAATTGAGGAGCTTTCCTGTCAAGAGTCAGTTTGAGAAAACAGAATTGGCTTGGTGCATTACTGCTTTACTGATGCGTAGGGAGAATTTGTGACACAGAGAGTGTTGTTACATGAAAGCTTACAGACACTGAATCTGTAGGCTCTGAGCCACCAATTTCACAAGTCAAACCATTTCAGGAGGTTATGCAGGACATGCTGAAAAATGAAAAGCTTTCCCAACTGGAAAAAAGCAATCATCTAATTTCAAGACTCTGTGCTAGATGATCACAATTCAAATGCTGAGCCTTTCAACTGCACCCTAGCTCCAACTTGGAAACTATGATGAAAGGCCAATATACAGAACTGCAGCCAAGAGAGAGAAAAATCCAGAGACAGCAGCCTGCACATCCAAACTAACCGTACTGTGAGTCATTATAGCAAAAGATTATCCCACAGCCATTTTAGGATTTAAAAGAATTCAACAAAGAGAGCTCAACTGCACATGTCACCAAGTCTGAAAACGTGGATGCTTCTATAGCCAGAGCATAAGCCACTCTGTTGATTCCAAGACCACTAAGAGCAAGGCTGGGTAAAACAGGAACTTTGGTTCACAACCACCAAAGCAGCAAGGTAACATTAGAGGAGGTGAACTACACTGGGTAGCTTGAGATGTGAGAAGGTAAACTTGGAGTGAAACAACAGACTTTTTGGTATAATACTTACCTTTCACACAGGAGTTTCACTTTTACAAAGGCTAAATGCTGGAGTAGAAGTTAGAAAGGACCCTTGGTCTTCTCACACAAACTGAAGAGAAAACATCACTGGAAGAAACCCTGTACTTCATTTGAAATAGAGTTAAGTGTTCACATACCTAAAGGTTGGTAGCCAATTTTCACTCGACCATACCAGCTGTGACGGAGCTTTTTCAACGCTTCTCTATCATGTAGTGGGAAAATCTGAACTAGTATACCACTGGTCAACAATCTTCTCACTAGAAGGAAAAAAAATTTTTAAAGGTACCTAGTACTGCTTCAAAGGACTGTGAAGTTGATGTATGCAAACTTAGCAAGCTTAAAGTTTCATTGAAATAAGTCTAGCATTTAAATCCTAAAGGCTTTTGTTAGTTAAAAGTTAAAGTCATTATAGAGAGCAGTTCTACCCATTCCTACAAACCCTGTGCCATCCACACGAAGAGTAAGATAAACCTTCTTACATTTATTAACTACACAATAGATTTGTAGTGCAATAGTCACAGCCTGAGAAACAGAAAGTGCTCCAGGTAAGAATGGAAATACCACATGTAGCCTTGTAGGAAAAAGTCTGAATCTAGGATTTGAGCAGAGGTAGGCATAACAAATCAAACTGACATAGCAAACCAAAACAAAACCCTGAAGAACCACTGTTATATTAATTATGGTAAAGATACTAAAAACATTTCTGAATTATCCATTTCCACTAATTCCTAAATCACAACACATTTTCATGGCAGATAAACCTAATGTTCCACAAATTTTATTTATCTTTGTTGTAGAAAGCAAAACTGTGTGGATAAGCAATTAATAAATTTCTCTGGAAGTTACAACCTTAGAAATATTAAAAGAGAAATTAAATTCAAAAACCAGAGAGGGGAAGCACTGAAGTAATGCTATTTCCCATCAGTGCCTACTTGGCATAACTAGAAAAATACATTAGTTAGATAAAAAATTATCAGTGTAAACTCATCTGACAACTACATTTATTTGTATTTCTTGAACCACTGCTATGCACAGATCTCCTCCTCTGATGGCCAACACTAATGAATAAAGACACTGTTATTAAAATGACATACAAATATTAAGATAAATTCTCCTAAGAAATTTTAGCATATCTGCCAATGCACTAGCTCCAGCAACCATAAAAATAACATTAGCTCTCATTGCTTCTTTCTCCCGTGAAAAGGAAAAGCTTTTGAAGCAAAGAGGAAACCAAATGAATGAAATAAAACTTACTCCTTCACACTGTAAAACATATAGTTCTGGAACACTGTTACTCATTCCAGTATTTTTATATAGCAATATACTTGGATTGTCTCTGTGTAATTTTTTAAACACAGCTATTTTTGTACAAGTTACAAAACCAATGGATGACATCAACACACATGAAAATTATCAAGCTGAAAAGAGCATAAGGCCAGAACCTCAGCCTTGCAGAAAGACTCAGGATGGAAGGCCCCCCAGAAGTCATCAGGTCCAACTTCCTGCTCACAGTAGGTTCTGCTTAAATCAGGCTGCTCAGGACTTGTCCAGTCAAGATCTAAAAGTCTCCCAGGTCAGAGTTACCACAATCTCTCTACAGCTCTGTTCCAATGCTTGATTACCCTCACTGTGAAAAGCCTTTTCTCAGTATCTATCGAGCACACCTCTTGCCGCGCTGTGCACCCCTTGCCTCTTGTCCTACCACTATGGAGCAGTGAGACAGTAAAGTTGATTAAAAGTAGCGGGACTTTTAACGCCTGAAGGATTTAATCTTCACTGCAGGAAAATGAATGTTTTCATTTTCACCATGAACACTATCCTACATCAACACAGTGAGTTACAGGCAACAAATTGCATTGCTTACCAATAGATTTTCCTGGATACAGTTTTGCCTGAGGATATCCAGGGATGATTTTTTCATCTTTAGCTCTCAAATTTTCAAGTTCGTGTTTGATGATATACTGACATTCTGCCATTGTAAGGAAATTGTGATTGTCATCTAAATTAAAAAGAAGGCAATATGAAATTGTGCAGCATAGAAATACAACCCTGGAAGCAAGTAACTATCAAAAATGATCCAAATTAGAAAAAAAAAATAAATCTTTTACAATTACTGCCAACCAACATTCATTAGCAAAACCTCCACTTTTAAACACAAACATCTTGGGAAGAAGTTTTCTCTAACTGGCCTGTGTTGGCCATGGCACTTAGGTGAACCAAAAGAACAAATCATTCAAGAGACAAAGACACCTGAGAAGTACTAATTCCTGTAGGCTGAGGTAGTATAGCAGTAGAACTACATACTCCTGCCCTGCTGACAGACACTTGAGCATCCAGTCTGCAATTCTCCATACCCCTTTCTGCCATAGAGTTCCTGAAGTATTTTTTAAGAAAAAAGCAGTAAGAAAAGGCAGTATCTCCTTTCCAGTATGCATTTCACAGCAAGTATCACAGTATCTTGCTTTTTATTGTCCACACCACATAATAAGGCATTTGAGACAATTAGTTCTGATTAAAAAAAAGACAGAAATCATGTGAAACAGTAAGAAACCTTTCCAAAGGTTTTTAAAAGCTTCAGCAACAAACCTGTTGTCAACCCCATCAATTTATCAGCAAGGAAATAAAGTCCGATTTCCTTGAGATAATGACTTTGTTTTCTTCCCATTAAGAATAAGAAACTATAGGTATGGCCCTAAATACACAAGAAACCACCAACAAGTCTCTAATACAAATAAGAATATAGTATGAGTTAAAATGGGGAACTAGAAATACTAGAAAGACAAAACAGCCTTCAGGGTTTCTTTTGTAGATGACTTTTTCACCTCACCTAGGCCTGATCAACTATTTTATCCTCTGATCAGATCTGAACAAAACTAAAACTATATTAATGTTTTTTTAAAAACCAACCAAAAACCCCCAAGAAATACAGCAAAAATTATCTTTTAGATTTACTGTAGTTGGAGTTCCATCTGCTACTAGAGGGTATGTTATCAGTGACAGATTAGCATTAAGAATGTAAACACATGAAATGAACAGAAACGGCATGTTTGCAGCTGGCAATTCTTCTCAAGGCTTCCTAATTACAGGAAACAAAAGTCACAAAAGAAAAGACACTGACCTAGTTAATGCACACAGCAGCAGCATTGAATGAACCAGCATCAAACAAAACAAAACTCAACTTTATTACTGTTTCAGACAGACATGAGAATCTTGGTACTGAAAATTTGGTGAAAGGCATCACTGAAAGAGGCATGCAAAAGTTTTAGCAAGACTAAACTCGAACTCCTATAGTTACCTGGAGAACAAAGTCAGAGCTGCCACTGTAGGGGGGTTAAGTATCTTACAGGTAGTACATTTAAAAGAAAATATTACTGTGTTTATGCCTCCTCAAAATAAAAGTGAAAAAGGAGAGAGTTGGTTCATCATGCCCAAATTCCACCGAATAGCTCCGTAGTGTTATTTATTTATTTCTGCTAGATGTGTAAATATAATAGAGCAAAATGTTTCTGTGTTCTCCAGATAATTGTAATAAACCTCAAAACAAGCTCAGAGAAAGTAAATGGCTATGTTAATGCATAACATTGATCATTAATCAAACACTCCTGTTTATCAAGTATTTTTTCTTGTCGTTTTTCAACACAGTCTTTCACACAACTAAGAGACTATCTGGAGTGTACAAAAGCAGAAAGTCAAACAAGCAAAAATTAAAGCCATATGAAAGAAAAAAAAAAAAGCTTTCATTATGTAATCTGAGTTTCCATAGGTAAAAATGAGTATTTTTTTCATGGCTTGTTCTTTCTGTTTCTGTTGTCACCATTTGAAGGACCAAAATGACTGATAAACATTTAGCAGTGTAACTACTTACACTCTTTAGCCACTGCTCTGCATTGACAAGGACCCCTAAAACTGCTTACCTGCAAAATCTTTGAAAGTTTTTCTACTGCTGTACGTAAAGGTTCTCATTGAGTTATCGTTACATTCTTTCACCAAACCCACAGTTTCAGCTCCCAGCAACAGCCTAAAGTGGGAAGCTCCAACTAGATAAATATTTTCATCTCCATTTTCCAATGGTTTAACCAGCAGTTGTGCACCTTTAGAGTAAATAAAAGCAAAATAAGGAATACATTAAAATTCCATCTTGAAAACCTAATATTTTAGCATGCATCATATTTTACCAAGTTAATGATAACTACTGAAGCTGCATCTTTTCAAGAGCACAAAGAACGAAGTCTTCAATGGCACCTGACATGTGGTGTTCAGAATCTTACAGGGTCAGCCTCTGCTTTAGCCCTGTTTCACAGACAGTGAACCAGAACAAAAGGAACAGTTTGGATCTACTCCTCTCACACTGACATCACATAAGACTTCTGAAATAAAAACATCCCTGAAAAAGCCTGAAAGCTAGCCTTAGTCACAAACCCAACAGCCACAAAAATATTACTGACCATAAGATATAAGCTACAACAGCAATAAATAATGCCTTTCTAAAAAATATTTTTTTTAAAAGGCTTAATTACAAATTATTCAGCTTAACTTCGTTTCCTGGAAGTATATTTCAAGTATACAAGTAATGAAAGACTCTCTTTACAACAGCCCACAAGCGAACAAAAAGATAATGAAAATTCAACATGAATTCATCAAGATTAAATTTCTTCCTTCTAAGTTAATTTTGTTCTACAACATAAGACTAACTCTTATGGACAGGACAGTAGGTGTAGCAAGCCTTCATTCCAGCACGGCTTACAACATTCTCAGAAACAAGAGAAACAAACTGTAAACAAGTAATATTAAAAGTTATGTCAATACCAATGTTGAAGGAGAAATTATCAGGGTTTCACTACAAACATGGAAGGACTCTGGAGTTCAACAGGTATGTGACTGAAAGCCAATATTTTCATTAGCAAATGGCTTAACAGGGGTTCAGTTACTACACTTACAGGACACCAGCATGAAGCTCTACTTTTGCACAGCATAAGGTGACATCAGAAAAGTGAAATGGGATGGGACTGGGTAAAGAATAATTAAACTACAGATAAGCTGCAAACTAATTTTATCTATGTCTTCATATTATGATGACAGGCAATGTGAGTTCAGTGTTACAAAAGGTCATGCTGTACTCACCTCCGTTTACCTTTCTGTCCACAATTCGTTTAGTGAACCATTTAATGGTTTCCTCTTTGGTGCCTTTTGCCAGCTCAATTACTACCAGAGGCCTGAAGTTCGGCTCAAAAGTATCCAAGGAAGACCAGCTTTCTGCCATCTTCTGAGAGCTTGATAAGCACAAAAACAACACAAAAATGTTACTGTTAACAAAAATATTCACTATTAATCTTAAAAGAAACCCCCCACAAACCATTACTATCATGAGCTACTTATGTCTGCACTCAGCAAAGCAGCAGGTGCCCATTTCCACGGGCCTACTGAAAGGGCAGGTGGAGTAACCTCTCCAACCGCCACCTGCCAAGATGCTCCCCATCTCTGGTGGCATTTATGCCCTGCTAAGTAGGAAAACTGTTGCTCCTATGGATAGCAAAGGAATAGTGAAGAGCAAGAAAAGAAATACATAAAACTGAAGTAAGAAAGAGAAAGTATCATCAAAAGCAGCAGGCTGCAACTTCCTACCATGTGTTGGTCAGCAAATGAAGATTCACAGGAGAGAACATCAAACATATCTAAACCCAGGAAGTTTCTCCTGGTAAGAGTGTGCAAACACACTATACTTTTATGGAGGAACCTTCTCAGTGAAGTTCTCACTCTACCGAGCAGATTTCTATCATGTTGGGTAGGTGAGCAGGACCCCCAGCATACAGATAGGCAAATTATCTACAAAGCAGTTAAAATGACTTGTTGGATGATAGAAACCAAGTGCTCTGTGACAAAGTCCAGCAGCAAAGCACTCAGCATTAGTGTAGCTTTGTACAGAAATAACCCAAATGAATTAAGTGAAACTTTCTCAAATCATAGAATAATTTGGGTGAGAAAAGACCCTTAAGATCATCAGGTTCAACCACTCAACTAACACCAGTAAGTCCACCATTAAACCATGTCCTGAAGCATCACATCTACAGGTCTCTTCAATACCTCCAGGGATGACAACACAACTGCTGCCCTGGGTAACCTGTTCCAATGATTTACAAACCTTTTGCTGGAGAACTTTTTCCTAACATCCAATCTAAACCTCCCTTGGCATAACTGGAGGCCATTTCCTCTAGTCCGATTGCTTGTTGGGAGAGGAGACTGACCCTGGCTTGGCTACAACTTCCTTTCAGATAGTTGTGGAGAGTGAGGTCTCTCTTCAGTCTCCTTTTCCCCAGGCTGAACAATCCCAGTTCCATCAGCCACTTCTCCTAAGTTTTGTTAACACTGTGCCTTCAACTTTTATGTAAATGATTCTACAGAGATTATTATATCAGCTTCATAAAACAGTCTAAGGGTGTTGATATAAAACATGTGGTAATAAAAAAAAAAAAATCAAAAAAACACACCAACAAAAAAACCCCAAACCCTATCATAGTTGCAATGTCCTGATTCTGGCCACGCCAGTTAACCTCCCCAAGCAGCGAGCCCAGGTTAGCTGAGTTAGCCTGGGCTGTTTCCACACCCCCTGACATCACTCCCCCATAAAAAGAGAGAGCCCTGCCCACAGTGCATATGGAACACCTGTTGGGGAAGACAGTCTGGGTTATTCCTGCTTCAGGCAAAAGCAAACCCATTCATGGGATTGCTTTTGCTCATGGACCCAGCTGCACTTAGTAGGTGAGGTGAAAGGATGTGGAAGTCCAGTGTCTACCTCAAATAGATTTAATTCTAGGTGAGGACAGCCACTAAATTGTTGGTGTATAACAGAATCAGTCCACAGCAAATGGTATAAATGATATTGGACTCTTAATGCTATGGTCATGAGTTTGAGCCCCAAATTGGGCACTGAAAAGGGGGCTGTTGTTGTTCCAGAGCTGTGCTGAATTGCCTCTCTCCAACAAGCCCCTTTCATGGGGGAGTGATGTCAGGTGGTGTGGGAAACAGCCTGGGCTATCGTAGCTCACATGTGCTGTCTGCTTGCAGAGGTCAGCTCTGCCCTGGCCAGAACCAGTACATGTTTTTAAACTCATGTGGAAGGTTTGGGTTTGGTTGGTTTGTCTTTTGTGTTTGGCTTTTTCTTTTTTTTTTTTTTTTTTTTTTGGGGGGGGGGGGGGGGGCAGGGGCTGGGGGGTGTTTGCTATTAACTTCACTGAAGAAAGCATATTAGCCACTATAGACACAGCATTCTCACTCCTGTACAAAGACTGAAATGACTTAACTTCTAAGTTGTTCTCAGGATGCATTTCAACACCTATGTGCGATTCACTGAGAAATCACAACTTCCCAGTGTTTCATATAAAGTATCCTACCATTCTATTAATTGTTGACCAGCAAAAAAAACCCCAGCTTTCAAACCAAGTTCCAGGGGGATTTTCCGTTAGCTTCACTTGTCAGTTCACACACACACACAATTCTGCAGCAGTCAGATTTACACCTCTGAGCCCAAGTATGCACGTCTTTAAAAGTATTTAAAAGCCTTTTAGATGCAAATCTGTGCAAGCAGAATGAATCAAAAGGAAAACACAATCAGCAATTAGGCACTGTAACTGTGATTGTCAATGATTGACTAGTCACTCCACCTTATTGCATCACTTTTCATAATCAGTTATATTATTTTAATAAGACAATGTCCACCACATCATGCATACTGCAACTTCTATGGATCTTAACCAATTAAAAGTACTAGTTAATAATTATTGCTAGCTGTTTGCTAAAGTGATAGTTACCTGAGAACAGCCACTGTATGAATAGCATGCTACTCAGTAAGCTTTGCTCCTACAATGTATCTATCGTGTTTAGCACAGTTACCAATTAAGACTTGTTACCTACAAACTACACCTGAGAACGGGACCCGGGCTGAAGCAACTCTCCAACCTGCTTTTGTAATTCCCTGTACCACAGAGTAGCTACTCCAACGCCTAGCACAGACCCAAGGGAGTCGAAGTTTATACTTTAACCTCTTCTTTCACACCTACGCTCAGCCTAACTTACACCTACACGCAGCCTAACCTATGAATGGCCCAGCAGAGCAGGGAAGGGAGACGAAAGGACTTGTAACCCACACAGGTCGCCTCCCAGACACGAAACCCCTGGGTGGCCATCCCGGGCGGCCCCCCGGCCGGCGCACCCCTCAGGGGGAGGGAGCTGCAGCCCCCCGCCCCAGCAGCTCTCGCTGGGAGGCCGGGCAGCCCAAAGCGGCAGCACCCCTCAGACCCTGCCCAGCCGCCCCCGCTGGCAGCCCGCGTCTCGCTCTCCTTTTACAGGAGCGAGACGGCCGGGGCGGAGAGCGGCTCAGCTGCCCGCCCCCCGCCTGGCCGGTGACTCACTCCCCCAGGCCAGGCCGCGCTCCGCCGGCGGGCGCTGCCTCGAGCCCGGCTCGAGCCCACCACGGGCGCACGAGACGAGCCCGCTAGCCCGAGCGCCGCCCGCTCCGGCGGGAGAAAGGGGCGCTCGCAGCCGCGGCGGGCACCGCGCCAGGAACGGGCCCAGCTCCCGCAGCTGAGCCGGTTCTAGGCCCAGCGCCGAACCTCCCAGGCCCGGTATTCTCTCCAACTCCGCCAACACTGCACGGCGAACGCACCCGAGCGGTAAAGGGCAGCTCGGCGCCGGCCCCGCACCACAGTTCGGGGTGGGCGGGCAAGGGGGCAGGCTCCTCCCCTCACGACGGCGGCGCAAGCAGCAAAAGTCCCTACCCGCCGAGTACCACCGCCCACTCCCCACTCACCACCGGATGCCGGCTCCACATCCGCAGGGAGGGGCGGTGGGGCGACCCAGCACGCCACCGACTGCCTCTGACCGCACCCCTCCGTGCCGTAACCCCACCCACAGCGACGGGCTCTCCTCCTCCTATTGGCTGGAGGCGGAGCCGCCCCGCCCCGTTCGCGTGCCCACGGAGCAAGCGCGGGACGGCTGAGGCGAGGCTTCGACTGTTGGCCTGGGCTGGGTGTCCCGGTGGTGTGCCTGCCCGCCCGCCAGCTTGCCCTTCGTGCCGTAACGCTTTCAGAATACTTCTGTTACAGAGCTTTATCAGCCCTTGTACGAGCAGTGAGCTTTCACTTCATCCTCTGGGGTTTTCTGTTCCTCTCCCTTGCAGTGCTGCCTCCTATCAGGCTACATCCCCTTCTGGAGCTCAAGCTGAAACCCCTGTGCTTCAACTGGCATTGGTTGATGTCTAAATATCACTTTCCTCAGGCAAAAAAAAGGTGGTTTGTTTTTTTTTGCTCTCTGATACCAAGATGTTTGAGGATAGTGTAGTTTCACACCTGTGTTCATATGTTCATAGCTGTGAGAAGAGCATCTTGTGGCTGTGGTACATAATGGCAGGTGAAGAGGCTGCCTGGCAAAGCATGCTCCCCTGCTGCACTTGTGGAAGTTCCTTCTAAAGCAGGTTCTCCACTTTATTTTTCAATTTTTTTATATTTTTTTTTTTGCTTGGACAATATTAAGACCTTCAATATTTCTTACCAATCAGGGCAACCTACAAATATGAACAGTACATACAGATCTAGGAGAATTACAGGAACCATCCCTCACAGTTTGAAAGGCACCAGCTGTGAGTCGCACAGTGTTTCTCTGTGTGGTTTATGCCAAGTAAGTTTGATGCCCGTTACCTAACAGCAAATTGCTCTGAGTTACCAAGAGTGGATTCATAGCAGCTTACCAGCTGAGACTGGTGCAAACCAGTTGGTTCACGAGGCAATTTCATTTTGAGTTATCCACAGGAATTTGGGACTGACCATGGGAAAAAGCTCCCAGTCTTAAGAGGGATTTTAGAGCCAATGTGTAGACCCAATGCAGAACACAACTGCCAGACAGTAAGCTTTACCCTTCCTCTAGTATCTAGCTATTATTCAACTTGCACTTTTCAGCATATCTGGAAATACAGATGTAAAATTTGTAAATTTGGCAGTGAAACATTTGGTTTGTGGTCTGTGGCCAGTATGAAAAAACAGTTTCTGGTGATTAAGGTTATGTTTTTTATAGAAAATGAAGCAGTGAGGGACTAGGACACCCTGGAAAATGGAGATGTGTGAATACTTGAACTGAGGTACTACAGACTACAGTGGGGAGTAGCAGACAGACAGTCTGTACCAGCTAGTTCGGGAAGAATATACTTGTCAGACTTCTTAAACTGCATCTCAGTCTTGTCCACCTCCTAGTGGCCTAACCATGTAGTTATTCACCACTATCTCTGACTATGGAAACTCTTACTTCCTGAATGAGACACAGGTTTAGCAAAAGTGTTTTTTTAGACACACTATTTTTGTGGTTTGCATGCTGGAAGTTTCCAGTTCAAATGTATCTCATGAGTATCCGCAATATCTTCATGGGCTTCTCTGTATTTTAGGAGCCCTATGGTCTTCTTGGCCTGACATCTTCATTCTGCCAGTGGTACAACAACAACAAAAAAAAAGCCTTTAAAATCAATCTCTGACACCTCCTTAATTTCTAAGCTTTCACTGGGGACTTGCCATTATCCAATTACTTTGGCCTGTGCATAAAGTCATTTAAGATCAATTATCTTTTCTAGTATCGAATTCATTGTTCTACTGGACAGGGTCATTTAATGTCAATATTCGTTGGTGGGACCATCACGTTTCCTCAATGTTGTCTATCCACTAGGTGTCACATTCTTGCTATGCAATGAATTCTTAACTGCTACACTCATTTTAAAAGGTTTGCAATTTGCTAACCATGTGCATAAAGGTTAGCCCATAATCCCATGTTCACAAAAGGAAAACAGGATTCCTAAGTAGATGGCGGATGTGTCTACCAAGTAACCTGCATACAGATATACTTGATGGTTAAGTGGAAACGGTCTAACCATGATTATCAAATTACTTTGTTCCAAGCACGGTGTTGTAATGACAAGACCTTTTCATTAGGATTAGCTGATTTAAATATGGATCAGGTATGCCCACCCTAAATTGCAAACTACACCATCACTATAGCTAATTGTCAAGCTTGTATCCATTTGTGACTGTAGTCCCATCTTGTGATTCTGTTAATTATAGGGTTTTCACGGGCTGTCTCTGTCAGTCACAATGCAGGCTGTACCTGGAATGTAATGGATAAGCAGTTGTAATGCAGGAAATAAAAAGAAGACAAAAAATACTCCATCAAAACATCAAGAGCAGAGGATTATTTTTATTTTTTCAGTGGTTAACTCTCGTCTCTGTGGACTATTAATTACAACAGTACTTAGCAACAAGCCATTAACCTACTGTGAAGTGAAATTCTCTTTTATATCTGGTTGAAATTTGGGGTATAGTTCAATGGCTAGATCAGCCCATCCAGCATCTCACTGCAACAAAAAGGGTGAGATCTCACTCCTGCTCCAACATCACTGTTTCCTTCTCCCTCTGCCCTCATTGCCAGTTCTGGGATTCTGCCCCATACTTGCACCAACTCTGGCACTCACCAGATCCTTCTCTGATCCCATTCAAATCACCAGCTCCACAGAAAACTACCCCTTTGGGGCTGGTTTTGCTTTGTTCTATTGTAGTGATTTGAATAAACTCTGAGAAAGGCTATTGTACAAATAGAATTTGTACAAAGGAACTGTAGTTCCACACAGCAAACAGTATTAATTCAAAAGCACATCGACATATGTATGGTATGACAACCATACTTTATATAGTCACATAAATGAGATTAATATTGGCTCCTACCTGAAGTCACATATAATAGATATCATTCTCTTAAGATTTACCTTTACCTAGCTTTTGAGGCATACTAGAACATTGTGTTATCGTAAAAGTAAGGAGCAATTAACAGTAAAATATGCTTTTAATTCACATACTGACATACTGGATTGAGTGTAAAATGAATGACAGGTCACATGAGTTTAAGGCTAACATGGTATTTCCATTAAAATTTTTTGTAATTAAATTTAAATTTATATATTTGAGTAAGACATTATGACATTTTAGCAATCTTCAGTGGTGGTTTTGACCAGGTTATACATGGTAAGACAGGATCTTTCCAACAGTGTAATAAACCGTGCTAAAATGTTTTTACCTTCCTGCAAATGGAGGGGACATAATTTTTTGAGTCACATCTGGCACAATTTTTACATCCTGCCAGGAATTTTCACATAAATGTGTTCAGGCAGTCCAGGCATTGTTAGGTCAAAGTGTGGAAGCTTTGATTCATAAACACTGAGCAATGAAGCTGATCGGTTTTAATCTATAAGGTACAAGGAAGCCACATCTCTTCCATTCTACACTGTGCCTTGCTGATTAGAAACATCTAGTTTTATCTCAGGTGTCTGTTTCCAAGTTAGGTCATTAAAAAGCAGAAGACCCTGCCCTGTCAAACAAAATGGGAACAGCATAAAAAGAGGATGATCAGCCTGCCTTAAGCCTGGAAGAGGTGAGAGAAGCCACTCTCAAATTATTGCCCAAAAGGATCCAAAATGTAAGACATCTGCCTAAGATGTTAATCATCATTTATACATGAAAAGAAGTGAATTAAAAGTCATCAAGACCAACAAGCATGTATCCAAAATGGTGTGGCCAGGACTAGGGAAGTGATTGTTCCCTTGGAACTTGGCAGTGGTAAGGCCGCAACTTAAGCACTGTGTTCCATTATGAGACCCTCACTCCAAGAAAGCCACTGAGGTGCTGGAGTGTATCCAAAAGCAATAAAGCTAGTGAAGGGTCAATGGCACAAGTCTCACAAGGAATGCCTGAGGGAACTGGGATTGTTCAGCCTGGGGAAAAGGAGACTGAAGAGAGACCTCACTCTCCACAACTATCTGAAAGGAGGTTGTAGCCAAGTCAAGGGTTGGTCTCCTCCCCCAAGTAACAAGCAATCGGACTAGAGGAAATGGCCTCCAGTTATGCCAAGGGAGGTTTAGATTGGATGTTAGGAAAAAGTTCTCCAGCAAAAGATTTGTAAATCATTGGAACAGGTTACCCAGGGCAGCAGTTGTGTTGTCATCCCTGGAGGTATTGAAGAGACCTGTAGATGTGATGCTTCAGGACATGGTTTAATGGTGGACTTACTGGTGTTAGTTGAGTGGTTGAACCTGATGATCTTAAGGGTCTTTTCTCACCCAAATTATTCTATGATTTGAGAAAGTTTCACTTAGTTCATTTGGGTTATTTCTGTATACAGCTACACTGATGCTGAGTGCTTTGCTGCTGGACTTTGTCACAGAGCACTTGGTTTCTATCATCCAACAAGTCATTTTAACTGCTTTGTAGATAATTTGCCTATCTGTATGCTGGGGGTCCTGCTCACCTACCCAACATGATAGAAATCTGCTCGGTAGAGTGAGAACTTCACTGAGAAGGTTCCTCCATAAAAGTATAGTGTGTTTGCACACTCTTACCAGGAGAAACTTCCTGGGTTTAGATATGTTTGATGTTCTCTCCTGTGAATCTTCATTTGCTGACCAACACATGGTAGGAAGTTGCAGCCTGCTGCTTTTGATGATACTTTCTCTTTCTTACTTCGGTTTTATGTATTTCTTTTCTTGCTCTTCACTATTCCTTTGCTATCCATAGGAGCAACAGTTTTCCTACTTAGCAGGGCATAAATGCCACCAGAGATGGGGAGCATCTTGGCAGGTGGCGGTTGGAGAGGTTACTCCACCTGCCCTTTCAGTAGGCCCGTGGAAATGGGCACCTGCTGCTTTGCTGAGTGCAGACATAAGTAGCTCATGATAGTAATGGTTTGTGGGGGGTTTCTTTTAAGATTAATAGTGAATATTTTTGTTAACAGTAACATTTTTGTGTTGTTTTTGTGCTTAGCAAGCTCTCAGAAGATGGCGGAAAGCTGGTCTTCCTTGGATACTTCTGAGCCGAACTTCAGGCCTCTGGTAGTAATTGAGCTGGCAAAAGGCACCAAAGAGGAAACCATTAAATGGTTCACTAAACGAATCGTGGACAGAAAGGTAAACGGAGGTGAGTACAGCATGACCTTTTGTAACACTCCGAACTCACATTGCCTGTCATCATAATATGAAGACATAGATAAAATTAGTTTGCAGCTTATCTGTAGTTTAATTATTCTTTACCCAATCCCATCCCATTTCACTTTTCTGATGTCACTATACCTGTTGATGTATTGCTTCAGGACATGGTTTAGTGAGACTTGGCAGCGTGAGGTTTCTGGTAGGACTGCATGATCTTAAGGGTCTTTTCCATCTAAATTATTCTATGATTCTAAGACTCAAAGTCCATTCCATGTGTGCAGAATGCACAGACTAACATCTTTGTTTGTCCATGGCTAGAATCTGTACTGCTCAGTCAGCTGGTTAATTGCTATGAGTTATTAGATGGCAGAATATAACATGTTCTAACAAAGTGTGCAGAAACTGGATTCATCAATAGCCATGACTGGGGCTGTGCCTTCCTGAGTCCCTGACTGCACCATCTTATGCAACCTTCTAGTAGATTTTGTTTTCAAAGAGCTGTTTTAATAATACCTCTGCTCATATTCAGGAACTGAAGGAAAATTATTCTCTTAGCTAGGCCGATAAATTATGATCACAGCAGAAAAGAGCTTAAGCAAGGTTTGGGAGAGGCAAGTTCAGGAATTTAGAATTCAGTAAAAGTCCTTAAAGCCACTACCTTCAAAGTAACTCTCACTGAAGATAACTATGTGATAAATCCCCTTACAGTCCTATTCTGAGTGCTCTGAATTATTGAATGGGAATGGCTGTAGGAGGGTAAAAGAATTTGATGATTCCAGCTCTCTTTCACTCCTTGTGCCTGAATTCAGCTGCTGTTCAGCTGCTGGACAACCGCAGTATGAGGCTTTAAGGGAAAGAAAAATCAGAGAGCAGGAATATATCAGCCATTTCAAACTACACCAGATGTGCATATGGTGTTTGTTATTGTGCTTCATAAAATATTTCATGTGTTCTTACAACTTCATTAAAGTACTGATATAAAACACAGGTATATCTTTACTATACAGTCCATTTTACTCTAACTTTTAAGTAACTTGAATCACAGAATTGTAACTTGGGAACTGGTCCTTTTAGAGCTCTTATTTATGAAAAGATGAGTTGTGTAAGTTTTTCTAGCTGATTCTTCAAACTGTCATAGTTCAGTTTCTCTAGGGAAATGCAGTTCAGCGAGGGCTGTGGCACTGGCATACTCCTGACAAAACAATCATAGATTTGACAGCTGTCCAACAGTTTTAAATCTGAAGGTTCTGAGATCTTTCATTCATACGGTATACACTGTTGTGCCATATGATGCATTTGCAAGTCTGTATATAAGTTCTTTGCTTACTTACTATCTCCTAGTATGAATTGTGCATCTGTTCATTTGACTGTTCTCACCATAGCTTGGAAAATGAAAAAAACTAGTTACTTCCAGTAAACTACAGCTATTTCTGTTAATTAGTATTTCTAAAGGCTCCATCTTGTCATTACTAATAATATCAGTCTAGTTTACATACTACATCTATGTGCTCAGAAACATAGCTTCCCCTTAATTTTCAAATGATCCATGACTGATGCATACAGGTATCTATTCATCTAAGACTCCAAAACTGAAATAAAAATTGCAAACTTTGAATAAATGACACTGTTTTTGAGCACGTGGGATAAATGTGATCACTGGACTTTGCAAAATTATGGAATTTAGAAACCAACACCACCAACTACATTTTGAAAATCATTAAAATAGTACCATTTGAAATAATCAGTGAAACACTGCAAAGAAGTCACTAAAGTAATACTAGCTATTAAAGGGAAATGGGATGAGTCAGAAGAAAAAGTCTTCAGCTTGCAATCACTTCTACAGGGCTGGCAAGCAAAGTACTATCAGAACAAGGAGGTGTGCATATGCCATTGTTAAAAGGCTGCATGTGCTGATCTAGTTCAACATGTACTTTTGGTATCTGTTTAGTTCCTTCTTGAATGCAAAGTCTGCAACAGTTTTTCATCATCTGAGTCCACATGGGTTACAGTGCTGTCACCAAATGTTCAGAGCATGGAGTAATACAGATATATGGCATATTCTGTCAGTTCAGGGCAACATGAGGCACTCTCAGTGAATCTGCAGAAACGTCTAACCTGACCGGTCATACATTCAGAAATACCAGAGGTGTAATGCTGACAAATTTAAATACATTTTTATTTAAATTCTAACTTCTTAGAGACTAGTATTTTATCTTGACTAGTATCAAGTGATCCACTTAAATTTTAGAACTGTAAGTCTGCAAAGAAAAACCTTGATTTTATCAAGGTCATTGAATTTGTCTTTCATTTCTGTAGTGTATAATTCTCTAATCCTATTTGAAGCATGCTCAGATGTATCAGACCTAATTTTAAAGAGTCTTTATTTTAGTGAAAATCATCACAAATCGGCAATTAGAAATGCAGTGTGGTAGAAAACAAGAATCCTATTTCTGTTCTCATTTAGTTCTTTGTGAAGCAGATGTCTAGTGTTTGTCAAGATAAAATGGCAGAAAGTATAGTATTTGCCCCATTTTCAGCCACAGAAGGGACCCCCTCCTTCCTGCTAGTACTACGGTGAATAAGCTAAGCAAAACATTAAATTAAAAAAGGATTCTCCATTCTTAATATCAAATGTCAAGTCAAGTGAAAGTCAAGGAAAGATTAACAATTAATATTGCCCTTAAAATTCTTTTTCCTGAGGGATCTGAAGACACGTACTGAAACAGAGCACAGAACACAAGTTCTGTTCAGGGATTCTTTCTTTTTCAGGAAAACTAAAATTATATTTTGATATTATGTTATATAACCAAGAGTCTGCATTCACTTCAGGTTTAATGAGAATGCCAGGTGTCTGGGTACAGACAATCTCAGTTAGTCCAGGCTCTGTGTGAGTGGGTGTGTTTAAAGCTGTATGAGTCACCCAAATCCCACCAGTATTGCATGAAAGGCCCTAGAACTCACGGGAACATAGTGCCTTGTATGTTACTGCAGTGTTGGAGTGGATGGAGGCTCTATATGAAGACAACAGATAAAGGCTTCTCTCTTCTGTGTAGGGTGCTTTGGAGGTGCACACGCTGGCTGTATTGGGCTATGTGGCAAGAACACACTCCCCCAGAGGTCACATAAGGTAGGCAGGCCCTGGGCCGGGACATACAGCAGCATGGACCAGCAGTGTGGGCAGACAGATGTTAGAGACAGCCACAGCTTCTTGCCAAGCACATGGGACTGAAGACCCAGTGCTATACTAATAGCACCAGTTCCCTCTACTACTGCAGGGAAGTAGGTGGTGAGGGCTGATGTTGAGGTGTGGGAGGATTAAATCCTCTCTTGCTTTATTAAATCCACACCTGCAACAGTATCTATGATTCTTTCTCACTTAACTGTGAGAGAACTTCTCTGCTCTTCTGGACACTGGAAATGCTGGGACAAACTGGGTGACTGTCAGCACTCCTTATGTTGTCACTCTGAAGCTGGCAGCTTACCAACATAACTCAAGAGTAAGAAGCAGGGCTGGTCCTGTGTCCCAGCTGAGACAGCTCACCTGAACTGAAATCCCACCTCCAGACTGAGATGGTTGCAGGTGTCCACAAGTACTTGCCACAATGGTGTAAACACACGAGTAACACACACAGTCAAGCCCCTCCCTCTGGCACTTACAAATAGCTGGGCTTAAGGACTGAGAGGCTGCACTTAGTGGTATATGAAAACTGCATTTAGAGAGATGGCTCTCCACATGCCAGGTAGGCCTGCTGGAAACAAGGACTTTTGTGTGTCTGGAAAAATAGATTCGTGCAACAACTGGTAGAACAGGCTATTCTGGGCCTGTTCCTGCTTAATATGGTTGTGTAGTCTGGAACTACTGAGAATGTATGCAGCAGCAGCAGAGCTTTATCAATTCAGAGAAGTTTGAAACTCACACTGACCTAGGTTTAAAACACTCCAACCTAAAACATTCTGGACATTTAACATTCTTAAAAGCAGGGAGATTAATAAATGGCAGAATTAAGATAAGCACTGACAGTAATAGATGATGTAATTACAGTACCTCACACTGAAGGTAACGATCTGCTTGGCAACACTGACATAGTATGCTGTAAGACTACAGATATCAGCATCATCTAGCTAGAAGAAAGACATGTTGTGAATATACTTAGGTTTTCTGTGTCCCTGGCTTAGACAACTCTTAATAGGAAGCAATACTGAGTTATCAGAGACATTGGATTTTTTCCTTAAAGTAATCAAACACACATCCTTTTCTGACCATTTTTTAAAAAAAGACTATCAAATTCAGTGGTGAAAGGCATTTTGCCTTCAACAGACAACATGTGTGCCTCATTTAGCTAAATGTTCTTTCAGGAGGTCTCAAGTTACTCCTGGGATTTTGTTGTGTGATCAAAGTGATGTGAAATATCAAGAAATAGAACATGATAAGTTTGCTGAAATTTTTAGCATAAATTTAAAACAAAAAAGTAGATCTCTTATGGTAAGATACATTATTTCCATAATATTGTTTGAATTATTTCTTGATAGATGGAGATTTCTGCATACTATTCCACATATTAATTTCTTCTCGGGTTTTGTTATCAAGAGCTGTAATGGTTGGGTTGGGGTTTTTTTTTGTTTGCCATGGGGTAGTTAGATTAAATTGTTGATATATTAACTGTCATTATTCAACTGTTTGAGAGATGCAGTGTCTAATAAAGCTAGTTCACCAATTTGTTGGTTTTTTAGATTCTAAACATCATATACTTTTATTTGCTATTTTAAATGTACGTGTTTGGTACAGGACAATTTCAACAGCATCTGAACATATGTGAATAAGGAGGGAAATTGTAAAGTAATTGTAGTTCCTTACAAGGAAAAAAATACATTAGCATTTAACTGACCTTTATTAAAGTTTCTTCCATGCTAGATACCAAAATCAAGTAAAACTCAATGTACCCAGTACTGTGCTCTATACAGTGTGGAAGCTGCTCTTGCATAGCTCACACATACATGAATTTTTAATGTGATTTATTTGTTCAGCCCATGTAACTCAGTAATACACTTTTCTATTTTGGGGGCTGTACATCAGTACTCTGACACATTTAGGTGAGGAACTGGTTCCCCAGATAGGTTCCCGCACTTCTGTTACCTGAAGGAGAGTCAGCGAGAGCCCCCCAGATGACCTTTCAGCTGCCACTCACAGAGATCATCTGCATCATCTAGTGCCACTTGACACACCCTTGGGTATCGAAGACATCTGCAGAGGGCTGGCAGATACACCACAAGCCTGATGATAGATCTGCAGCTTTCTGAAGCGACAGCTGGAGGACAGGAGAGATATGCCACATAGCAGCTAAAATGGTACCACTTCAACAGCTATGTTTAAGCAGCTTATTGAGCTTTTTGCTTCTCTAGTTAGGTGGGCACTTCATTCTTTTCCTTGAGAGAACACTGTTCTGCATCACTCTCAAAAGCCAACAGTTCTTTACACTTGAAAATACCCATCAAGAACATCCTGTTAGCCGAGTTACAGTAGCAGCGGAGATGCAGCAGCACAGGCCAGAAGGCACGTTACAGAAATCAGAATACAACCTATAAAAAAAAATCTAGCAACATGCTATGAACCTTCCCTTTCTGTGTTTTCTCAGCTTCCAGCAACCAGTGACAGAGGGACTGAGACAGGGTTTGCACCTGGCCACCACCTTCAATGGCAATGAACAGACACCTTCCATTACCCTACCCACTGCCTCTTCTATAGTACTGGCTCCTCAGTCTCCAACAGCACAACATTCCACTATTTCTGTCGTATGAAAAAGTACTTTCTTCTGATTTATTTTTTTCCATCCATTACATGATTCACAGGATGCTCCGAATTCATGTATGGTGAGATTATGTGAATGCTTGCTTCATGTTTACCTTTCCATACTATACATTGCTGTAAAGATTTTTCTTTTCCTTATTTCCATCATCACTCTTCTAGGCCAAGAATTCTGACTTATTTATCTTCTCTGCACGTGGTAGCTATTCTCTACCTCTGAAAGTCTTTGCTACACTTCAACCTTTTCTTGTTCTAGTCTACTATAGCTTTTTCAAAATTGTATACGAAAAACTCCATACAGGAGTAAAAATACTTCAGCACAAATTGAAGTCCTTTGGTTTATTCCTGTGGTATACTTTTACTAGTCTGGGATTAAAACAAAAAGATTATGTCATCTAAGGTGCTCCAGGAATTAACTTGTAGCTACAGTACACATACAAAAAGGAAATTAGTTATCTCCCTGCTTATCTATAAATACTAGTATTCCTGTAAGCTATGTAGTGATTGGCCTTTACTCAGCATAATGGTATCATTTTTGTAACTGATGGTAAAGAAAAGCAAGAACAGCAAGCTATTCAGTTTTACACAGGTTATGCTACACATAAAACCACAGATCTGAACGCGAAGACAAAAGCTCTGCAGAAACCAAGGTACCAGACAAACCAAATGCATTTACAAACATGAAAAAATATTCAATAACAATCCATTCGTATCGCCCAAAGCACAGAAAAAGGCAAGATGAAACCAAGTGCCTCACTTAGAAGAGAGAAGCGTATCCAAGCAACAGCATTAAGTCTCAAAAGAAATAGGTCATGTGAAGAGAAGCACTAAATTTAGTAATCAAATGTATATTCAGAAGCAAAGATAAAGAAGGGCTAGTGAAATAAGTTCGACATCAAGAAAAAAGAAAGAAACTAAAAGATTCCTGATAGAACGTTTTCTGAAGCTGGGGAACGTTTGAGGCAAAAACTCTGCCCTTGGTTGCAACAGTATAACTGAAAAGAAATTCCATGGCAATTAATGGACTTATATTTGTAGGAAACATAAAATAACTCAAAGTAGATTTTGGTCCAGTGTTTTCATTTTTATCAGCTTTACCCCAGAAGTGTGATAAGAGTCGATTTGGTCTCTGTGCACATGCGGATGGAAGTCAGGATGTGTTAAGAAGTTGGTACAAAAAGTACAATGGCAAAACTTTTACTGACATCACAAGGTCTTGCAGGCAGCCATTAGAATTTGCTTTTGATCCTAATTAGGTCAATGACAAAACTCCCCAACATCACACAGAATCATATGCTTGATTTAATGAAAAGGTGTGACCACAGCTGCTGTTGGCATCCCACATGAATCTAGTCAGTTCAGCTGAAGAACTTGTTCACCAAGGGGCTGACCTGGAGGTGTGAGTGACAGCTAGCTGTCTTGAGGCACAGATGTGGTAATGCTGAAAGAATAACCCAGTTCCACAACCAGTTAGGAAAAAAAAAGCAATCTTTTCCTCCCCAAAAGACTTTTACTCCATTTCCGAGACTGCCCTGTTAAATCCTTGAATGCTCATAAGTGGCATTTGGTGTAACGTGGAGGTTCTGTCACTTCAGATGCACTTTGGACAAGGTCTGAACCCCATGAGTGCTCCCTGCCCAACACTGAGGCAGATCACGCAGCCATGACCGATAGTAGCTGTGGGACAGCTGAATTAGGACCTCAGCTAAAACTAAGAGACTCACAGCATCCGTGAAAGGAAAGGGCTGCCCCTGTGAGCAGCAGGGTCCCTTGTCCTTTCCTCCTACTTAGCTCAAGACTCAGCAGCAGCTGTGCGCCAGGGGGTCCCTGCCTCTCACAGCAACAACTAAGCACCATTCTGATGCTGCAGGAAGCAGTTCCAATGCCAGCCTGAATTCCAGTGGGAAACACCAGTGGGAGATAGAGCCCTTTTCCTTCAGAAGTGACAGTGTATTGTCATCCTGAAGGTGAAAACACACAAATGAAGCAAACATGCTGCCATATACCATAGCACTAAGATTACAAATACATAATTTTTAATATAAATTCACCTGCTAGATTTGCTATCTCTGGAACTAGCCACTGAGTTTCCTCTGCAGGCACTGCTGAAGACAGTGGGAAGAGCAGAATTACCCAACCATGCTAAATTTGCCTTTATTTATCAATAACTGACACAGTAAAAACTACTGACACAAATCTGGAGAAGCATGACAAGGCTGGGGAAGGAACTAAGATATGTGGCATAAAGGGTAGCACTGTGGTGTGAATGCAAATGCAAAGGTTGAGTATAGTTAGGAAGGACAGCGTGTACCTGTATTTCATCAGCATCCAGCAAGCAACAGCTGTATGTCACTAAGACAAAGTCAAAAGAACAAACTGAAAGCAGACAACCTGCCTCCTGTTGTTTGACTCTTCCCTTTTGCAGGTGAATAAGACCTTGTGTCCATTTCTTGTAAATGAAAACAGTGTACCCCAGACGTAACTGGGCTCTGTCTCTCTGTCACTGTGTTCCCTAATTTAAAAATAAAAAAGTTTGCAAGGCTGAATCTGACCAGCCACAGAGGCTATAAAGTAAAAATTAAAAAAAAATAATAAAAAAAGAAGTACTTTTAAACTTGAGTTTAAGCAGTTACTCACTTTTGCCTTACAAAAGTGATCTTTATGTTAAAAAGGCCAAACTCCAGGAAAAATCTTCCACTCTATTACTACTACTCTTTTCTACCAGCTGGGATCAGGACAAATAACAAATATTTATTTTTGCCTGGGTCCTAATGATTTATTAAAAGAACAATTTCTCTCAAAAGAAGAAACAATTACAAAATTGTAACCAAAAAATGTTTACTGCCTTAAACTATTGCTTTCGATATTCTCTTCATACACACAAACAAAAGATTTTACTAGTAAAGGTAATTAATTATTCTTTACTCATGTTGTATATATAAATAACTGGGACTCAACAGGGCTGGAAAACTATCAGTTATTTTTATGAATCTGGTTGAAAACATTAATTATTTTTTATTTCAATTATAGAAAAAAACATTTAAAATCATATTTTTAACAACAATAACAAAAAAAAGCCTGCAGTAGGAAATTATTTCTCAAGAGTAATGGCTGGAAATTCTCTAGTTCAGAGCTCAGCAGATACCAAGTACAATACCCACAAGGCACTTCCTCTATAACCCAGGGCACATGTTTGGAGATTGTTGACCAGTGTTGTATTACAACATAAGTTTTAAGGTTAAAAAAAGAGATGTAGTTTTATGTAAAAACTCCAAAACATTGCACAAGTTTTTATTTACAACCAGCAGGGTTAGGATGAGATCAAGATTACACCAGAGATGTTGCACCTATGTGTTTCGTAGGTAAATTAAGTAGGAGCAAGATTATGAGGAGGATTTTTGGGGTTTGAAACCTTCAACTAGTATCGAGTGGAGTGGCATGGACTCTAGGACATGAGGTGGGACAATGGATGTATTGGTGGACTGGATCCACTTTTTACCATATCCTATAGTGACAAGACAAGGGGCAATGGTTTTAAACTGAAAAAGGATAGATTTAGGTTTGATATAATGGAGTTTTTACAATGATGATGGTGAGACACTGGAACAGGTTGCCCAGAGCAGCAATGCCCAATCATTGGAAGTGCTCAAGGACAGGTAGGATGGGACTTTGAGCTATGTGATCTAGTTAAGATGTTCCTGCTCATTGCAGTGGGGGGTGGAACTAGATGACCTTACAGGTGGAACTAGATGACCTTACAGGTGCCTTCCAACCCAAACCATTCTCTGATTTTATAACATTAGCAAAATAGAAATATGTTCAGCTGAAGGGATCTCAGAATGTTAAACTGACAGCCTCCCTGCCTCCAGGCAGCACCACTACACCTACAGAATTTCTATTTATGGAGTATATGTACCTAGCCTGTTCTTAAAGACCCCAGTGACAGACCCTGCCTATACCACTGGCAATCTTTTTTGCAGTACCTCCACCCTTGAAAAATGTTTCTCCCAATGTTTAACCTAAAAAAACCTTGCAATTTCTGCCCCTGCTGGACATAGAAACTGGGTTATTCCCATCTCATTAGTAACTTCTCACATATTTGTGGGCTGTTGTCATTCTACTACTCATCTTATTCTTCCCTTATTAACCAATCTGAAATAATTCACTATTTCCTCTAGGCTCCTTGACATTCTGGTTGCTCCCCAGGTGGTCCACATCCTTCTTCACATGCAACATCCAGAACTAGCTTTACAACTGCTAAGCAAAGCAAAATTCCTTGCCAAGTCTTGCAAACTCTAATCCTCATAGTACATTCCAGTAGGACACTTACCCTTTTTTTGCAACAAGCAGCCATGGTTGACACACACCCAGTCTCTGACCACTCAAAGCCTGAGTAACTGCTGTACAGAACTGCTACCTAACCAGTTTTCCTACTAGTTGATTATTCCTGTCTATGTCTGCAGCTGTTTTGGTTGATTAGCTTCCCACATTTTTGTATTTCTAACTGAAGATAAAAGTATTATTCTGCCCCTGTCCTCCAGCATACTTACTCCTTCCCAGCCTGACACTATGTGAATTCCTTTTTAATAAGCCTTTGTCCAGGTCTACAGATTCTGTATCTGCACAATCCAACTTGATAGGCACTTCCATTTTGATACAGAGCCACCCTGCTCCACTGGTTTTCCAACAAGCTTTGCACACATGCAGCTGCAAATCAAGGTAGATCTCACATTATTAATTTGCTTATGGGAATCACATAAAAAGTTACCTGAAAATCAAGACATATTGCTTCTGTAGCTCTTCTCTATCTGTAAGATATGTTAGGCTGTCATAAAGGCAATCAGATTTTTGAGACATGATTTCTTCTGGATAGTTACTTGTTCCTATGTTATTTTTCAGGGATGTACAAATATACTTTCCACTATTTTTTAGGAATTGAAGTTAATTTGCTTAATCAATAACTTCATGCCTTCTTTTTCCTCCCTCTCCTCCATCATGCTTGTCACTTTACAGCCTTCCTGTATCCTACATAACATCCGTAACTTCTCAAAGACATTGATTATTGACACTGAGATTCTGCTAGCAAGATCTTTAAATACACTAGGATGAAGTTAGAGAGAGACCTGAGGTCAATTTGAAAATACCTGACAAATATTCTACCTTTTCTTAACTGAGGCTAATGCATTAGTTTCCTTATTTTACTGATCTTTCGTAGTGAAGTCTTGAAGGCACTGCCCTCCTCATGCCTTTCAGTTTTCTGGCCTTACATTTGGAGAACTCTTTCTACCTCACACAACTAGTGGGCTTCTAGAGTGATGTAGGGGTTTTTATTTTGCCTGCTGGTTGCATTTCCTTTCATGTTTGTGGCTTTCAGATTTTGTTCACAGAATCACAGAATTGTAAGGGTTGGAAGGGACCTCAAGAGATCATCGGGTCCAACCCCCCTGCCAAAGCAGCTCCCTAGCTCATACTGCACAGATAGGCGTCCAGATGGGTCTTGAATATCTCCAGGGAAGGAGACTCCACCACCTCCCTGGGCAGCCTGTCCCAGGGCTCTGGCACCCTCACTGGGAAAAAGCTTTTCCGCATGTTGGTGCGGAACTTCCTGTGTTCTAACTTGCAGCCATTGCCCCTTGTCCTGTCTCCATAAACCACTGAAAAGGGGCTGGCTAATTCCCCTGCATCCCATGCTTAAGATAATTATAAACACCAATTAGGTCTCCCCTTAGTCTTCTTCTCTAGACTGAACAGTCCCAGCTTATTCAGCCTCTCCTCATAGGGGAGATGCTCCAGGCCCCTAATCATCTTCGTAGCCCTTCTTTGGACTCTCTCTAGGAGATCCCTGTCCTTTTTACACCAGGGAGCCCAGAACTGGACACAATACTCCAGGTGGGGCCTGACCAGGGCAGAGTAGAGGGGGAGGATCACCTCCTTAGACCTGCTGGCCATACTCCTCCTGATGCACCCCAGGACCCCATTGGCTCTCTTAGCCACCAGGGCACACTGCTGGCTCATGGCCAACCTGTCATCAACCGGGACCCCCAGGTCCTTCTCCATAGAGCTCTTCTCCAGCAGGTCATCCCTCAGCCTGTACTGATACAGTCGGTTGTTCCTCCCCAGGTGCAAGACTCTACACTTGCTTTTGTTGAACTTCATTAGGTTTCTCCCTGCCCAGCTCTCCAGCCTGTCCAGGTCTCGCTGGACGGCAGCGCAGCGTTCCTGCGTGTCAGCCACTCCTCCCAGCTTTGTATCATCGGCACTTGCCGAGGGTGGGTGCTATTCCCTCATCAAGGTCGTCAATTAAGGTATTAAACAGGACTCGACCCAACACCGAGCCCTGGAGAACACTGCTAGTCACAGGCCTCCAGTCAGACTCTACCGATCACAACCCTCTGGGCTCAGCCTGACAGCCAATTCTCAACCCACCTCACTGTCCACTCATCTATCCCATGCTCTCTCAGCTTTGCTATCAGGATGTTATGGGAGACAGTATCGAAAGCCTTGCTGAAGTCAAGGTAGATGACATCCACTGCTCTCCCTCCATCTACCCAGCCAGTGATGACATCATAGGAGGCTATGAGATTGGTTGAGCATGATCTCCCCTTGGTGAATCCATGCTGACTACTCCTCATGACCTTCTTCTCTTCCAGTTGCTTGGAGATGGCATCCAGAACAAGCTGTTCCATCACCTTTCCAGGGACAGAAGTGAGGCTGACTGGCCTATAGTTGCTGGGATCCTCCTTCTTGCCCTTTTTAAAGACTGGAGTGACATTGGCTATCCTCCAGTCCTCGGGCACTTCTCCTGTTCGCCAAGACCTGTCGAAGATGATAGAGAGAGGCTCAGCAATCACTTCCGCCAGCTCCCTCAACACACATGGGTGCATCCCATCCGGGCCCATGGCTTTGTGTACATTAATCCCTTTGAGATGCTCCTGGACCACCCCCACCTCAACCAGAGGGAAGCTCTTAATTTCCCAGACATTACTACTTTCATCCAGTGTCTGTGGGTCCCAGGGGGGTCTTTGAAGTGAAGACCGAAGTGAAGAAGGCATTCAGTGTCTCCACCTTCTTATCATCCCCCATTACCAGGACACCCGCCTCGTTCAGCAAGGGGCCTACATTATCCCTGGTCATCCTCTTACTATTCACATATCTAAAAAAACCCTTTTTATTATTCTTTATGTCCCTTGCCAACTTCACTTCCAAGTGGGCTTTAGCCTTCCTAGTTGCGTCCCTACAGGCCCTGACAGCTTTCCTGTATTCTTCCCAGGTGCTCAGACCCTTTTTCCACAATTCATAGACATTCTGCTTCCCTTTGAGTTTATTCATTAGCTCCTTGCTTATCCATGCAGGTCTTTTACCTCTCTTTCCCAATTTCTTACTCAAAGGGATGCATTGTTCCTGTGCTTGGAAGAAGCACTGTTTGAATGCTAGCCAGCTCTCACAGGCTCCCATTCCTTCAAATAGTGTAGCCCACGGGATAGCCCCTGTTAGATTTTGGAGGAGATCAAAGTTAGCTCTTCCAAAATTCAGGGTAGCTATCTTACTTTTTGGCTTGCTTCTTTCACTCAGGATCTCGAACTCGACCATTTCATGGTTGCTTTATCCTAAGCTGCCCCTGACCTTCACTTCCCTGACAAGCCCATCCTTGTTAGTCAAAACAAGGTCCAGCACCTGCTCTCCCCTTGTAGGTTCCTGCACTATCTGTAGCAGGAAACTTTCTTCAATATACTGCAGAAATTGTCTGGACTGCATACAACTGGCCGTATTGCTTGCCCAGCAAATATCTGGGTAATTGAAGTCCCCCATAAGGACCAGCACCTTGGATCTCAAGGCTACTTCCAATTGCTTATAGAAAGCACTATCAACTCGCTCCTCTTGATCAGGGGGCCTATAGTACACACCCATGACAATGTCACACATACTAGCCTGCCCCTTAATTCTTACCCACAAGCACTCAACAGAGGGTTCATCCTTCCCCAGGTGGAGGTCAATATATTCTAGGTGCTCTCTAACATAAAGAGCAACTCCTCCACCTCGCCTCCCTAGCCTATCTTTCCTAAAAAGCACGTAGCCATCCATGGTAGCGTGCCAGTCGTCCAGGCTGTCCCACCACGTTTCTACGTGCTTTGATTATACTTTTATTCTCAGCCCTCACAGCCTAACCTGCTTTCTCCTTCTGTATGGGTTTCTTCTTCAGTTTGAGTGATTTAGCCAAGCTGGTTTCCTAACTAAAATGCTGACTTTGCTTCACAATGAAAAACCTGTTTATGAGCTCTTACTATTAGCAACTCCTGCAAATTCACTTTTCCTTTTCCATGTACAAGTTTACAAGCTTCCCAGGGACCCCCTGCCTTCCTGTTCTCCAAGTTCCTGACTTTTATTCATAATGAACTTACTCCTTGTTCTGGTCCTGCAGATTACTCTGTTCTTTCATGGGATGGTCTAATCTAATATTTATCCTGACCTTTTCAGCTAGTTGCTTCTTATTGGTTGTAATCAAAACTCAAATAGCCTCATGTGTCTCCAGCCTGTGTGTTCACGTAGGTGTTCACACTCAGAGCTGAGGAAAACAGAAGGCTGTGGCACATGGCCACTGCTTAGATTACACCCCCCGATGCATTGGGACGGGTTCTCACAGCTAGCATGTGTAACCCAGGCAGACATAGTCACAGTACCCTGGCTGGAGCAGCCTTTCACCCACCTGAAAACCATGAGACCTTGCCTCTCTCCAGCCACCCCTGAATCCTGGAGGGAATTTCAGGTTAATCACACGAGTCATGTGGTCTGGGATAGCCCAGCATGACAAGATGGAAGTTCTGGCTAGCAACACAGCCTGTCACGGCCTCGACTGTTGCTGATACTGATATATTAATAAAGATGTATCTAGGCACCCTTCATCACAGTTCACTCACTTAAACGTCTCTTGGCCTCCCTGTAGCTGACTCTTGCACAGAGTTACTCAACTCGGTACCGCAACTGCTGTGGGTGCGGTTTCAAAACGGTGCTATAGGGGCTCTGAATGCAAACCCATTCCAAGATGTTGTAAACAGCAACTCAGTCAGGGCTGCTATTTACTTTGCTTACATGACATGACCCTGGTGAAGTAACCAGCAAAGCTCTTCTTACAACTCTCCTCAAATGCACCTCTTTTGCCCAAGTGCCAGGCTCATGGAGACTCACGTCTACCCCAGACATTCACTCCAAGACTGTGCCCTCACAGTCATGGCCACAATGTCATAGGTTTCCCAGCCCACAGACAACCTGGTGCCAGAGCAGGATCAGACATGAATCTTGGAAAGGGCACAAGAAAGCTTGCTTCCTGCACAGCAAAAGCATGAAAGGACAAGAGGCTGAGGCAGTTTCCCTATGCAGGGCAGGCCTCAGGCACAAGGACCACAGCAAAATGCCAGCCTTGCTTCAAAGAAAGTCTCCCATGTCACTAACATCCCTTACAGCTTCCAGGACTTGGGGTATCTGTAGAAATAGCCTCCTTATGCTCACCAGAGGCAGAGACATGTTGGTTGGAAGATGCTGGCAAAACTAATGTGAAAGAGGACCTCCAAGTAGTTGACCCTTTCCTGGTCAACCTATACTGATTGTCAGTTTGTTTCCCACACTCAGATATGTCTACAAAAGAGGATAACATGGGGCAGTCACACCAGCAACACAAGCATGCTGCTATTGGTCCCAAACTGCCACTCCGGTTTGCAGGGGAGCACTGTGAGAAAGTCTACAATGCAGGTACATAGTAAGTTGAACAAGTGCCTGGGGGCTGCAGGGCCTCTGTAGACAAATGGTGTCTAAGAGTACCCAGTAACAGGAATCTCCAGACTCTGACAAAGACTGACATGATTATGACTTTTCCTTTCTTCACTGCCTTACCCAAGGCTGGAACATCCAGCTGCCAGACTGCCATCACACTGCAGTCCAGAACCAGGCAAGCTCAGCTGATGTCAGAATTCCTACCCCACCTCAGCAACACCAAGAGTCCTTCCCAGGGAAACAGAGACAAAAGGACTCAGGGCAGACTTCCTCATTTACATGTCTGGAGAGCTGTGTAAATCTTCAGTCCTCCATCCCTGTCTGGGCTTCCGCTCAGGCTTAGTCACAGGTAGCTTTAACACCTGCAGCTCCATTCCCTGAGGCAATTGATTGAAGCATGCACAGCAGATAAGCTAAGTTCTCCAGGGACAGAAAGACATGGATAGGAGCTCCCAGGGACATCCTATGAATGCTTCAAGGTCCTATTGCCATCATGAACAGAAATCAATCAGTTTTATTCTGCTTTTTTCCTTGTTATCCTAAGTCCCTACAAGACGTCAAAATAACGTGGTTCTCCTTTTAAGCCTGGGCCACCTGGGATGCCAGGCTCAAATTTTCAGCTGGAAATTAGGCCTGAAGTCAAAGATGGAGAAGACATGGAATAGACACTTGGAGGACCCGCAGGAGCAAGAAACAAAGGGCCTACAGAGGCTCTGTGGTAGTCAACCACATGCTGGCTGAAGCACAGCAAGGATGCAACTCATGTGAGCCCCTCTGCTCGTGAGCTGAGGTGCTTAGTTGTTGCTCTCGAATCAAAATAGGCATATTATACGATGTTAATTTCATCACGCTGCCGCTTCTATCACCGTCATATAAATAACAAGCAGAGACAACCTTTCCCCCTCAGTCTGTACCCGGTCAAGCGTCTCTATGTATTTTGCTCAGGGATAATTTTGGCAAGCTATTTGTGATGTTGTTTGGAAAAGTAGCTTACTAAGTAAGTGGGTTGTTAGAAAAAAAACTGGGTGATAAACACTATCGCTCTCTTTCCATATATTAAGAATCATAAGCTCTAGGTGACAAGTAACTGCTTCTGTTGGATAGAAATCAGGATCATAAGCATAGCACATGCATTTAGAAATTTTGTGTATTTGAAGAATATTGACATAGACAATAGTACAATCCCAAATGTCAAGCAGCTAAGAACAATGATAGCTACTGTGAATTGGCCTCTAACATCGATGGTCTCAAAGTTACTATGTGAAATCCAGAGTAAGCAAGATGGCTTTGACACCTCAACTTCTGTAATGTCATCTGGAGTCTTTCTCTAACACAGAGATTGATTTTTTTTAAATCTCACCCAGGACAAGGGGGATTTGTGAGGTCAGCTGGACTGTGTTTCTGCTCCCAGCAAAGGGAACTTGCTTTTTCTTCTGATGTTATCAGGAAAAGACGTTTGGACTTTTATAGAAGTATAACAAAGGAAGGTATAAGGATAACAACAAAGCGAGCAGTTACCTGTTTTTTGGTTGTTTTTTTTTTATTTTATGACTGTGAGAGAGTAAAGTCTTTCTATTTTAATCTTATCTGTATTAGATGATGGGAACTGAAAATACAAGTCCCACTAAAATTCAACATAGGAGCATGTGTGGGCCGTTCCCTTTGAGTCAGAGACATTTTCAGTGTCTGGAAGTTTCTTTGAAAATAGAGAACTGGAAAAACTCATCTGAACTATTTGATTTTCATTATGATACATGTCTTTTATTCCTTTACACTGCAACATCAGCCAACTGATGCATGACCCTCTTTCTTCTGTCAGCATTATCGCAGTCATTTTTTCATGCACAGAAGTACAGATGATTTAGCCACATAATCAGATCAGCTCTCAAGAAACCGAGTCCTTTCCCAGTAAGAGAAAAAAGGGCTGCTAAGTGGGAGTGGGCTACTTGTACATCTACATTCTTGAACAAGCGTAACCAATTAGTGCCTGTGTGAGCATGACTGAATTAAAATCACAGAGATAATTGTATCTGAACACTTGCATATTCCGTGAGTGGGGCGTAAATCTTGCTTGTGGGTTTTAAACTTGCTATTTAACTGAAATTAAGAAAACAAAATCATAGCATTCAGAGACATCGTTTCAGGCTCTCTGCAAATTCTAGACAGCATCATTGCAAAAGTTTGCCAGTTACCATGTATTTCTGCACTCATCCATATTCACATTTTTGGTAAATAAAATCTTTCAGAGCAATAGCAAAAAATAAATACACTCTCCAGAGAAAAATGTCAGATTGCCAAACCATTGTGACACAGCCCAACAAACTTTAGCTGAGATTGCGTAATCTCAACCATCACCGATGTTATAATTGCAGAATGGCTTTAGCTGAGAATAATTTCAGCTATTACCAAATTGACCTTATGCCTTTTATCAAAGGATTTCAGAAACCAAAAGAAGCAGTAATCCATCTTCCATCTGGTTTGCTGAAGTACTTCAGCTCAGTGGCAACACTCAGAAGAAACGCAAGGCGTAATAACAACTCGCCGCTCCTTCCACTCACTGCGCCTGGCTGTTTCACTGCAGTTTCACGTTTGTGGATTGTTCAATACCAGCACGATTCTTACACAGCTGAATAATAACGCAACCTCTGTCGCGAGCCTCAGTGCTAAAACGAGCACACCCCTCTCCCCCAGCATTCTCCTCCCCATAAGCATGGCTACTCCTAAGTCTTTCCAAACGTTTGAAAACAAAAATTGCAATAGGTGGTTCTACTCGTCATAGACGAGTAATTTAAGTTACATCCAGAGCTCCTCATTTGCTTCTTACATGTAAAAACAAACACCAAGCTACCTGCCTGAACACCTAGCGCTGGCAACCGCTGCTGCCGCCCCTGCAGGCCCGGCCAAGCCAGCTGGAGAGCGAGCTCTGCTCGTGGAGGGGCCGAGGCGTTGGGTTCCTCTACCTCCCCTGCTTCGCTCGTCAGGCGTGTGGCAGCACGGAGGCCTCGCGTCCCCTGCCGTGTAATGCCGGTCGCCCGGCTGTTACACCGAGTGACATACAGCGGGGCGGCGGCGGGGAATAGCGGTCCCTCAGTAGATAGGGACACGAGCTGTGTGCCCCGGGCGCAAGGTTCACGGGGCAGAGCCGCTCCTGACCACGACGGAGCGCTAACTCCCACAAGGCTTGCGCTCTGCTCTCCTTCACGGGCGGTTGCTACCGCAGCATCGGGCCGGGGGAGAACAGGACGCCGGCAGCCTCGCACCAGCAAGGCCGCGCCGGCCGGGGAGCGCCCGGGACCCCTTCCCCTCTCAGGACGACCCCGACCCGTGCCCGCAGGACGCCACGACAGGCGGCGATAGGCGATAACGGCCCGGTCCCTCATGGCTCAAGGGCCCTGTCCGGCGCGGGCACCAACGGCCGCTCGGGGGCGCGCGGGCACGCCCCTCCCCCGCCCGGCGGTTGGCAGCGGGGCCCTCCCCGGCCGCGGGCGGCGGCGCTCTGGTCGCTGGTGACCGCCCCGCTCTATGGTGTGGGTGGCCGCGGCGGGGATGACGCAGGCGGCGGGCGGGCAGGCGGGAGGGAGGAGCCCGTGATGGCCGGTGCCGCCGCCGTCGCTCTGTCCCTCGCTGCGCTGCCGGCCGCTGCCGCCGCCGCTCCTCCGCTGCCAACTCCCGGTCGCCGCGCCGCCGCCATGGCCGAGGAGACCTCCAGCGAAGGGTGAGTGGAACGGGCCCGGGGTGACCCACGCCACCCCCACTCCCTGTAGGTGACCTCGGCGGCAGGAGAAAGCCCACAGGGGCAGCCCGGCCGTGCCCTGGCGCGACAGGCTTTGCCTGCACACCTTCTCCCGCCCTGGCGGGCCTCCCCGCAGCCCATACAAGCAGCTGTGCTGCCGGCCGGCCGGCGGTAGCCGGTGCCGCGCCGGGCGGGCTTCCGCCTGCCCGAGCGGCCCAGCCGGGGTCCTCCCCGCCGCACCACCTCCGGTACGGCCGCCCTGCCTGCCCCTGTGCGCTCCTGCGCCGCCTCGTTGTGCTCCCAGCGTGCGGGCGCTCTGTCTGCCATCTTCTCTGCCGTGGGTCCCGCCGCGGACGGGCTCACGGGAGGAGCCGCTGACGGGGCCGTGCGAGCGCCGTGCCCCCGCCGCTTCCCCCAGCGCGTCGTCCCAGGCCCGGCTGTTGTAACCGCACACCTGCCTACGCGTATTCGCACGCGTTTTGCCGGCTTCTTTGCGTTACCGCGCGGATGCAGCCGCCTGCCCTGCCGCTGCAGCCCGCCCGCCGGTGTGTATTGCTGCCACATGCTTCTGCGTGCGCTTTTCCAGCTCTGCCTGCGCATACAAACGTCCCACCTTCTCACCCCAGCTGTTCGGTGTGTGCACTTAGATGTAGAGCAGACAGCCAGGCTCGTCAGCCTCTCTGCCACTGCGTTGTCACTCTTCGGGGTAAGCTGTGATACAAGCAGGAGATGAGAGCGTCTCTTCAAATCACAAACCTATATGCTGTTGCTCTAACTTTTCCCTTTCCTGCTCCTGTATGCCTGCCTCATCTCCAGCTATTTCTTCTTCCTTTCACGGTGCCAAGGCATTCCCATCTACCAAAATAGCTCCTCTGGCATGAATTATCCTGCCCCTGTTCTTAACATACATCTTTCATACTTCTTTGTAACTACTTACTCACGCCCTCAGTATATGACTTCATTAGAGCTGTTAATCACTCTTCTGTCTGAAGTTATGTAGTTCTGCACTCTATCCTGTGTACATTCATGTGATTCCATAATAATCACCTTACTAATTGGTGGTCTGCTCTTCTTTAATTCATACAGTCTTTTCTGTGTGTGCTTTCTCATACCTTGTCTTTCCCTGTATATTTCTCATCATGTACTCCAGCTTCCTGTACAGATCTGCTCTTACACCCTTCCATTGCCCCCAGATAAATTGTCTGCTCTCCTTATCCCCCTGTAGAATAATACAGTATCCTACCTCTGAGTCTGTTCACGAAACATAGATAATATGTCCACTGGTCACTTACCTCCCAGTTTGTTCCATCATATTTATGTTTCTAGTCCAAAAAAATACTCTTATCACAAAATATCTAGCTGTGCTCTAGTCATAACTGTGCTTTATCCCCTCTTACACATGTGTGTGTGTGCTTTCTATGCATTGTTTATATTAACTTTTCTTTATTTCTCTGTCCTTTAAGTATCAGGTGATGTATCTCATTGCTGATTGCCTGGCCCTCAACAACTCACTGCCCTTTCTTTGCCATCTCCTTTCTCTCCTAGGAATTCCACTTAAATTTCTTTAGCTACTTGGATGAAAATCATGCTGTGCATTCATGACTTTATATCAGGGATGTTGCTATTTGCATGTTGTCATGTTATGTGTCTGCTGTGTTATCTTTCAAAACTAGCATTCTCAGCATTATTCTTTTCTTAGTCCTTTTTCCAACATCTGGCTTTGGTATTTAATCTTAAACATTTTGCTGCTCTGCCAGCTCAATCTGACCAGAACTGGACCATTCATCTTTTCCAAACTCCCTGTTATGCCTTTATCACCATATATACAAAGCATTCTCTTTTCAGGTATGAACTTCAGTGGCTTCCCTTTCAAAGCGCTGTGCAGTTTTGTCCACTCAGTAACTCTGTGCTTTCCTCCCTTCCTCAAACTTAAGATAGCTTTTTTTAAATGATCTTCCTGCCACCTCCCACCTTCTGCAACATTACTGCTTTGAAACTGCAGTCCCCTTCTTAGTTCTGTGCCCTGACCTGTTCGCATTCATAAAATCTGTGTCATTTGTAAAGCCTCTTGTTGATGGTTTATGGGGTTTCTAAGTAGGATTCTTAAAATAGCTGTGCCTCAGCCTGTTTTGTTTGTATGTTCACTCAGAGCATTAGCCTGAACTGTATTAGCTGTCTGGTTTGATCACACGGAGTGCTGAGTGCTGCTGAGACGGTGCCAAGCGCCCTCCGCTTCAGCGGCCTGTGGGGAGCGCAGGGTTGTAACGCTAGATGATCTGGACATGTGGTTAGGATTCGCAGGCTACATTTTCAAAAGGGTTATCACAAGTTCCTCATCCTGGTTTACTCAGCTGGATAGCTTTTAAAGGGGGGTTGATTTTCAGGATGTTGTCAGTGTCGTGTGTGTCCCCCCCCCTCCCTTCTGAACAATCAGGCTGTGAAATCTTTCAGAATAAGCCCCCCCCAATTTACTAAAGATGTATAAGAGCAAAATCTCATCCTTCTTTTCCATGAATTCAGAAAGTGCATTAGCTTTGATGAAACATTAAGTGGGCCAAGTTGCTAGTGCTTTTATTGCTTCTATTGGTCTGTTCCTAACCGTAGTCAAAATTAGCATCTCTTCCTTCTTTATCAAGTTGAGCAAATCCCAGTAGCCAAAGGAAATTTATAAGCAAGTTAAATATGTTAAATATTTTTGGATTCAAAGTCCCACAGCAGTGAGAGGAAGAGTTAACAAAATACCATCAAAACCGCAGATGAAGTTGTTAGTGACAAGTATATGAACAATAAATATGAAGTTTGCTTTACTGCTTTTAAAAAAAACCAGTGTGACTCAACTTGTTATGCAACACGCTCAGTTTGTTGAAATCTGGTAACTGTGTAAGCGTGGGGAGAGCACAATACTAACAGCTGAGTTACTTTCTAGAAGATCGCAGTTGGAAGATACTCATGACATTGTCCTAACTTTGAATGAGAAGATTTGACTAAACAAATGGTTTGGTCTTCTTTATGGAAGGGATTGCTTGGTTAACACGTCACCTGCTGATGATTTCCAAACCTCTTCACAGCCTTGGTCCTTCTCTGCATACGTTTTAGATGACACCTTCTGCCCGTGAGGCAAACAGCCTAGCATAAGCCTCTTGCCAGTGTTGAATTCTCTTATACTCTGGATTCAGCAGCACTGCTTGTGGCTTGTAATATAACTGGTAATAGCAGCTACTAAATGCATGTGTGACTTTGTGTGTGTTCTAGCGTTTCTAGAGCCTGCTTGGGCGGCTGTCAGGTCCAGTTAGAGACTGGACCTCTCCTAAAGGGACAGTGTCTGTGCCAGGAGGATCTCTGACTTTTCTGAACTTTTATGGGAGAATCTGATCAAATTTTCCAACTGATAAATTATTAAAGCATCTTTTCAGTCTTATGTAGTGGTTTATCAAGATTGCTTGTTGAGGAAATTTTTATCCCTGTGTTTCATAACTTGCAACTCTGACATTGTTTCAGGATAGGGTTTTGTGCATGATTTGCATTTAGAGCTGGAGAGAAGAGGGTATGGGAGGAAAGGTGAGCGTCTGCATTTGCATTGGCTCTGAAAGATCCAGCCAAGAAGCTGAACAGCGGGAGAGAGGTCAGTGGAGAAGAGAGATTTGCGAGTCAGTGAAGCTGGGTAAGGGAATGAGGTCAGTCTGGAATAAGGTTAAGAGGGTAAAAGAGGATGATTTTAAGTGACACCAAGAAAACATGGTGAGGAATGGCAGAGGAAAGTGTTCTGAATGAGTCGTAATAGAAAACTCAGGATCGTAGGAAACTGCAGAGAGGAGGGGAAGATAGAGGTGTAAAAGTGTATTCTGTACCAAAAGGTGTAAGAGTGCCTATTGCCATTCAGAATGTCCACTCATATCTTGAAGTGAGGTAAAGGAGGCTCTTGCAATGAGGAAAACAAAGCAGCAGGGTGAGTCGGTGCTAGCAGACTATCGTAGAAATATTTTTCTTGATTAAATTTATTAAGCATCATACAGGCACTAAAGGCTTATTAGTTATATCATACTTTTCCATCAGGGGACATTTGATGCAATGGGTTTTTAGACCCATTTAACCTCTTACTTAATTTTAAGACTACTTGCACTTCCTTGATATCCAAAGCATTTGCAGTGTAGGCATGCACGTAAAATAGTCAGTTATGAAAAGGGCTGTGCACTTGTTAGGTTTTCCAAGAAGAGGAAATAAAGTTAGATAGCCCAAAATGTTGAATACCAGTTCTTGAAGTTTGACAGAGGTAACTGTTAGTCACTGTAGGTCACTGTGTTAAGCTGTTCTAAGTGATTTGCAGTGAAACAACCCATCTTCAGTGTGTATTCACACTCGAGTACGAGTGGGGTTCATGTATAGCGTGTTTGGAGTGTATAAGGGAAATAGTCTTGTGCAATTGATAGTCTTTCATCTGTGTTCTTGTATGGCTCCTTGTGGAGAAGTTAAAACATCCATTTCCTATTTAAGTTGTGACCCAAACTCTGCACTGCAGAGTACAAACAAAAGATAAGCAGGATAGAGTGTGGGTGAGCGATGGTGCAGATTTAGGAGAGGTACCCATTAGGTGTGTGTTTTGTTCTGGTCTTGTTTGATAGAACTTGTGGTCAGTCTGCAGATGTGGGCCTCTGTCTAGGTAGGTATGAGAAGGCTGACAAATACAGTGGAAGAAAGGTTGTGGTTATGCAGTATCTGAAAGGCAGCAGGAATACATCAGCAGGTGGATGAGTAAAATGCTGGGAGAAAGGTACGTACTATCTGAAGGGCACCAAGAGGAAATTTTAATGTACTTTAATTATGTTTTTCATCACAAGTTCTTAATGAAATGTGCTTTAAGAAACCACTTAACAGCTGTGGTAATGCTGAGTTCTATCAGACATGAATTTACTGTGGAAGAGGCAGAGGGAGGCAGTTGGGTCCTCAGTGGTACCCAACCTGTGTGTTACACAAGTGGGACTGTGCAGCTCCCTCCTTTTTTTCTCCTCTGCATTTTTATCTCTGTATTGTCTTCCATACCTGATCCAGAGTTGATAATATGATTTTCTCTCAGCTGTGTTTAATTTTACCTTTGAAATAAAAATATAAAATAAGGGGTCCTTAGAAGAGATGAAAAAAAATAACCTTTCCTGACTTTTTTGTGTCCTGACATTAACCTGGTTGTGGAGAAGATTTTGTGACATTTTGAAGGGTAATGTATGTAGATTTGCAACCTGTGTAGCAGTGAACAGTAATAGGGATAAGTAATAGCTGTATGACCACACGTGTGGTTTCTTCTTTATTACACACATGCTTCATGGTTTCTTGTATTGGATGCTAACACAGGTACTTTGTGAGCAGTATGAGTGTCCCAGGTTGCAGCCTTGGACAGCAATCCACAGATAAACTTCATTCTTGTGGTACATAGTGAAAAAGCACCTGCCCTGGAATGGACATCAATGGGTGTAGCTAGAAAGGGCATCGAAGAAATGACAAAAACATATTAAAAAAAGGTATACAGCAAGGTGTACCTGTGGCTGAGAAGGGAGCAAAATTGTCAGTCCACTCTGCTGCATGGATGCTCAGGTTGCTCAAATGAGTTTCAGTAAAACAGTAAACTTCAATAGCACTAAAATAGCCGGAAAATCCTTATGGGTTATGGATTCACATTCATTATTTACATTCTCAGGGTAATTTTGGTAAGTGATAGTCCTGTGTAGCACTGTTTAGAAACAGCAATAAAATTTGCTTCTGAATTTTTTCATTAATTCTGATGTTGACTGTTCTGAACTTAGAGTTCAAGATGCAGTAAACACATGAGGAATGCATTGTTTTTGCCTCTGACCTAGTGTGGCAATATTCTGCAATAACCTATCATGGGCTTTTTGTTGGAATGGGGCTGATGTACATTACACTTCCTAGAAATAATGTGAGTTCTTCAAAACATTCTATTTTAATGTTACTGAAGCATCCAAGAGTTTCACAACTTCTAATTGCATGGAACATCTTGGCTTGAAACTCATCTAAACAGAACTGTATGGGCAGGGTTATAATGTTATCTGGGGGAAAAAATTGGTTTCCTTTTTAACCCATTCACAGCAATTGCATATGTATTTTTTGTCACCACATGGCAATGTTAAACAGACATTTGTTCAAGGCTTCAGTTTTTTTGATTCCATTCCTAACTCTTGCTTCTGGTTCTTGCCTATGCTCCTCAAGGTCTTTCCCTGAGGATTACAATGTTTTTGGTCTTTCCATGCAACGATTATGAAGTCAAACATGGAATATTTTTCTTCTCTTGTTATTTGTTTGCAACTGCCAGAGCCTAATCTTTGCTCTAGGAACAGCTCATTGACTGTGACTTTTACTTCCACTGTCACTGACTTCTAGTGTAGATGCAGCAGCTCTGCTCCTGGATATACAGCCTTTGCAATAACATAGTTTGTTTATGCTTGAATGATTCTGACTGTATTCATTATTCTCAGAAAACTGAAGCACTAAAGAACATGCTGCACTTTGGAGACAGGCATGAAGGCCTACGAGGACTCCTAAAACTGGTTATGCTCTTAAAAGTGCTCATGAAACAGTGTTCAAGCCTTGTTCCTGAGACATCCCTGCCCAGTAAAACCCAGAGTGGCTGAGGTCATGATGATTGATATGTTACTGTCTGTCGGCGACAGCTCTGACTTAAAAGGTTGCTGACTTCCACCTTCCTGCAGTAGTCTTTTTTTTTTTCCTTTTTTTTCCTACCTTGTTGGCCCATAGTTGAACTGGCAAATGAAGGGATAGTAAGCTTTTAGATCTGAGCTGATCTGATCTGCTGAGAGTGAGGATGGCCTGAGATGCAGGCATTACATCACCCAGATCACGACATACTGACACCAGAAGGAATAAAACCACAGAAGTAAGGAGAGTGCTTCTTGGAGTTGGACTAACTCACAGGCTTCTGTGTGTTTTATCTTTCCTGTTTCAAAAATTGGCTTTCCTTGACTTAACACTGAATATTAACTCCAGTCAACTGCTTCTGTCAGAGGTTTAAGTCTAATATTTAAGTCTAATTACTTGCTGCATCTTGTTTCCAGTTTCATGCAGAGTGTGTTGCTTTCACATGATAAACATGTTTTTCTAATTTCTTAAAGTTTCCAAATTTAATTAGGAAAATTGAGTTCCTCTTTCATGCTAATCAGTAATGCATTCTGTCATTTTCAATTAAATGTGCTTCGCTTTATAGTTCTTACTTCATTTGATAGTGAATAAAATCTCACTGTTTTATTCTATCATATTATTTGAATAGAAGGAACATGAATTTTGTTCTTTATGAATATACTTTATTCTCCACATTAAAACTTTCTCCACCCCAACTTTCCCTCTCAGCAAGATTTCTGCTTTAAACTAGTAGCAAGCTTGAATGTGTAATTTTCTTGTATTTTAAGTGATTACAGTTGTCGAAATGCTAAAGAGACTGCTGGCTTGTCTGAAACCATATAGGAGAACTTGAACCTGTTCATAAAACTAAAACCACAATGATTAAGTGACATAACAATTTTACCAGTACTACCTTAAGCATTTTAAAATTCTTACTTCTATTAGTCATGTAATACTGTGTTACCAAACAGAATAAATGTTACCAAATCTGATTCAGGCATACACAGTTCCAATATATAACCATTTTAAAACTGTCATGAGTTGAAGGCAGTTGCTGGTCCTGTATCTCTTCAAGTTTACTTTCCAATTCACTGGAGTTTTAGAAACATGTTTTCTTGTTCTTTCACACACTAGTTTGAAATAGGATTATTGCATTTTTCTCCAAAGTCTTTGTTTGGGGTTTTTTTCCCCACAGTGATTTGTTAAACAACCTGCATTCAAGAGAAATTCTCCTGGGAGTAAATAGAAAATAAGATGGAATTTGGATATAGTGAATGCTGGGAAGAAAAATATTTTTCTACACTTAAATAGTAAGGTTTTTGTAATGGCAGTGTTTGCTGGTAAATGTTAATAAAGAAGCACTAATACCTCTTATAATTAATCATGTAAACGGTGCCCTTTATTCTGGTGTTGCAGGCCATTAATGAAATGGGGAAAGGGAAGTTTATTATAACTTAACTCTATCTTGGACAGAAATTAGCCAGACATAAGCCTGCTGCGTGCCTCTGACATTTTAACACACAAATTGCTATTTCATTGTGTCACCCTTGACTGTTAGTTTTGCTTTGTATTTCAGGTTATTACCTGTGAACTTGAAATTTAGTAACCAAAAATGAATGTGCTGTGAAAACTTGGTAGTATTGACCATGGGAGAAACTATATCCTACCTCTTAGCTTTTGTGTAAGCTATTGCTGATGCTGAGGAATATGCAGAAAACATTGAATAATTCCTTTACTTATTGACCTCTTTTGAGTGTTGCTTACAGGTTAATGATAATATTTACCTATTTGGGGGTTGTTTTGGTAAAGCACTGAGTGCTATAACCACAGTTTAGCAAAACACTTAAGTAAATGACTGGTTTCATTGAAGTACAGTGTTTAAGTGTTTTTATGTGATGGGGTTATGTGAGACATTGGAAGAGTAAGCCTTACTTATGCTTATCAGATTTCAACACACTGGCAGTTCTGAATTCCTTTGCTAGCACAGTACTTCAGAAATACTTTATGCAGAAACGAGATGGGAGAGTCTGAGCTGTCTTTCCATTAGCTTCCCCTTGTTTTTCTGTTACAGTGCAAGATTCTCATAACTTGGGGCTAGCTTGAATTGATGGGTGTTCATTACTGCTGTGCCAGCTGGATGGCCCTGAAAAATCACCATGCCATTCCTCTTGGTGCTGTACAGAAGCCATACGACGAGTTCTCTGCATTAATGGGATTTTGTTTCCTTCCTTAAAAGTAGCTGGAATGAATTTTGAGAGGAGAGGGAAGGGTTAAGGCGTTTGAAAGATCAGCTTGATTCTAATAAGATTGAAGGGTAAAGCTTGAAATGGTTTACCATTGAGTTCCCTCAGTGTTTCAGCTTTTTAAGTTTTTGAGCTTGTTCCCGAGCTAAAACCTTGGCAATCTGTCACATTGTCTTCACAAATTCAGCTGGAAATATTAAATATGTTCATTTGCTGAGAGCAAGACAGAATCAGATATGCAGCTTTGTTGCTTGTGCATTCAGTTGCATTCCTGTTAATCCTTTGCATGTGAGTTATTGTGTAATTGTTGTATACCCTGAGCTCTAGCTTCCCTGCTGATGTCATTTTTAAGTCCAAATAATCTTCATGGCAAGAAAGTGTACTCTGCACACTTCTGTCACTGATGTATGTTTCAGCACCTGTTTCTTGCTCTATATTGGGGGCTTTGGTTACCTTACTAACTTCACAATTCTTAGTGAAAAGCCATTTTTTATATCCAGTATTGTAGAAAGATCCCTGTATAGACTGTCTCAGTGAGTCAGACCCACTGAGACAAACCATCATGTAGCAAATGGTGTTGCTTTCGTTTACTCTGATTTAGTGGAGGTGCTTACAGGGTTTTTTAATTCTGCTTAATTCTCCACATGTGCTTTGCATTGATTATCACAGAGAACTCGACAGTGGTGGTGTACATGAGCAAAATAACCTCAGGCAGTGTTCAAGGCCAGGTTGGATGAGGCTTTGGGCAACCAGCACTAGTGAAGGGGAGTTGGAGCTAGGTGATCTTTAAGGCCCCTTCCAAGCCAAATCAGTCTGTGATTCTGTGATTTTAAACTTAATACATCTTATAAGCCATGAATTCATATATAACGGTAATGTAAGTAAGTTGGAAGCTTGAAGAGTGAGAGAATGAGCTCTGTGTATGTATATTTATATCTCCTAGATAGAGTTATAGGCAACTTCTGCTGAGCATTCATTGAATGTCTTTATATAGTAGAGCTTAATTTTCAAAATCCACATTATAAGCCAGAAATCAAATAGACTATTCAGCTGTTTGAGTGCATACCTCAGTGTTACAATAGGTGTTTTCAGTTCTTCTGTATTATCTAAGCTTTCATGAGCTTTTTGTGGAGTACATCAGATTGTTAGCTGGCTGCAGAACCATCTGGTGCCTTCCATGTAATCAATTCTCACCAAGCTAAACAGGATTAATCTAGCTGTCAGAATGCTAGAATCTGAGTTAGCTGTTTGCCATGTTCTTTGTCCAATCTGACCTAATTAGTGGAGGTGGATGGGTGGGTCTGGTTTGCTCTGCCTTTGCCTCTGCTTGATTCCCTGTTCTTCTGAAAGTTTCCCTTGGGCAATGTGAGCTGTGCTGTGACAGCAAGATCTTGATTCAAATTAACATTCAAGTAACTAAGGAAAAACAGTATTATCCTTAGTTACAGGTTACACAACCTTCAATTACTCAATTACTCTTGACTCCTTACGTGTCTGTAACGATAGTAATCATTATTTTTGTATAGTTACTGTATTTATTGGTTTTATCCTTTCTTATGCTTAGATCCAGGGGAACAGGACACATGTGCCTATCAAGTTAGGTCCTGCTGATTATTGCTTAGTTTAGCATGGATGTGTGCACTGGTTTACTGCGTGGCCACAACCAAATATACAGATTAAATTCCATGAGTTCTGTGCCTTGCTAATATGCTGTCTACTTGCCAGATTTACTTCACACTTTTTGATATAGCAAGCTGCTAAGCCCAGTAGATTTCTTAACTTCTCAAAATAAAAGATTCCACTGTTGAGTTTTCGTTTGGTTTTTTTTTTTAAAGAAGGAAAGATGGAAACAGAGTGCCTGGGAAGCAGTGGGTGATGATGAGAGCAGGGTGAGGCCAGCTCACAATGTAAAACTACTGCAGATGTGAAATCTAGTTTTCTTTCATGTCTTCTCTCCATTACCAGTGAGTACGCTGTCTTGAAAGGTCCATCACTTCTTGTTTGACATTAAATACCTCTTTTAACTCGCAGAAATAAAAATGGTAAGTCATGTAAGCAATTGACATTCTTGTGTGCATTTAGCACAGATACACAAAACAAATGATGCAGCCATACTGGAGCCTTCCAAAGCTATCAGAGAAATGATTCAAACAGATGAAATAGATGGCTGTTCTCCACATGAGGAAAACATCTAGCAATGTGGTAAATAATTTTTGGAAGTGACAGGGACGACACACACCAAAGGACTTAAGTTTTGAATATAGGGAACTAAATATTTTCTTTCTAAAATAACTTTTGAGAAAGTGATCTTTTTTGACAGAAAGCCTCTTCACTTGCTCTTCTAGTTCAGCAAGGACAGAATTACTGAATTGCAAACATAATTTTTAAGCATTTCAGCTTGCTGACTGTGTTTGTCAAGCTGTGTGTATGTGATACCTCTTCTGAATGGAAATCTCATTGTTTATAAACAGTACTGATACCCACTCTTTCTTTTGTGAGTTATCTCTGTTAGGCCTTTCCCATTCTGATACAATTTCCTAAATACTTTTCCTGAGCACCCAAGTATCTCTCTAAACCTGGAGAAAAATATCTGGGATTGTGAACTGTATTATTTCATTTTGGTCCTATCTCTGCACTGTATTGATGTTGACATGTTGCACCTGTACGTTTCTGTAAAAATAATTATAGACAAATCCTTAAAGAAGTTTCTTTGCTAAATCACCAGTTTTCCCAAGAAATGTTTCATACAGTTTTGGCTTGGGGGAAATAATGACCTGGTTTTGTGCTTCTAACTTGAGTTATGCTCAACTAGGCATTTTCACTCATACAAATGCAGAAAGTTTGGCTCAGGATGTTGGTTACATAGCTATTGTTTAATAATTTACCAGAGTAATTCATAAAACTGGACACAATTAATGATATTGTTAATCTCAGATTTCACAGTTATTTGCTGGTGAAATTGGTTTTGACTGGTGCCAGCTTTAACCTCTTAAAAACCTTAGATTTGGATCAATGCGTGGCAGCAGCACACTTGGATGTCCATTCCTGGAAGATGCCAAGTTATTTAATTTCTTAGATTGCATGAGGACATGGTATGGAAGGACATAAAGGCATCCCTTTCCAGTCCCTCAGTATGCCATTGTAACGGTTCCTACAGTCTGGTGGTGTCAGAAGATTGTTTACAGAACAGCCAAATGCTGGGATGTTTCTCAGAGGAGTAAATAATACTGAATAGCAGTGGGCAGGGGTGATTGGATCATTGATTCTTTTTGAGCAGGTATGGTTTGGGGTTCTTTTTCTTAATATCCCCTAATAGTTTCTGTGAATCCAAATGGTGCAGCTTGCAATTGCATCGTGCATCCACAGAAAACCTTCTGTGTTGTATCATAAACTTAAGTAGCTATGCAATTGGAGTGGCTCAGGCCCTTTAAAAGGTGGGGAGAAGGTCCTTTGGATGAAGAACTTGGGGGCCAAGATCCGATTACTTATGTGTTGTGTACACTGAAAAATTACTAACATTACAGTCTTCTAACGTTAATTGTTGTATGACTAATACTCACACTGGTCAGACCTGAAAATACTGTAACAAAGTGGGAAGCAGTTCAGTGTAAGGAAAAAAGTGCTGAAGAAAAGTAAATTGGTTTTGAATTTGGTGATGGTATCCTCTTCCCTATGAGGAATGGTCTGGGGTCCTACAGTAGCAGCCTGGTACTGACAGTGTGAGCCACTTTGAAAACAGGTGAGAGAGGGAAACAGAAGATTCTGTCTTGAAAACAAGAGAGAAGTGAGCACCCAGGAAGAGCTGCACCCAACTGCTGTGTCCTTTGAAGCACAGTGGGTGAGGCAGTGCTGCTAGCTGAGTCATTCTCTCTGCTGTCCTGGTCAAGCTGCTGCCACCAAGATAGTAACCGACAGCTGGAAAAGCAGCTTCTGTTGGAGCAATTGAAATTGCTGTTTTGTTTTCCTCTGGGACTGAGTTGGTAATGAAGGCCCTGGTTCTTTGCTTTGCTAGAATAAATGTTTATTTGTCACTTTTTAAATTTGCCTAGTGTATGAATCAGTTCAAGATAGGCTGGCGAGCGCACGGTTTATTGCTATTTTGGAAATCATAGGTTCATGCAGGGTAATGTGTGTGCAGGCAGACTTCCAAAAGGGAACTTGAGAGGAGGCTGGAAACCCCAATTATTGTGTTAAATATCCTGCCAGGCTTGTTTGGTTGGCGTGAGAGCTGTTGTCTCCGGGTTCGCAGAAGAACCCTGCTCTGACGGAGATAGCTCAGTGTGCTCTGATAAGAAGCACACAGTGCAGAAACATGGCCTGTTTGAAGAATGCCCTTGGTCACGACACCACTTGATAAAAGTCAGGAGCAAGTGAATTCCCCTCTCACTGCACACTCCTGTCCTGCACGGCATGTAATATGCATGAGGTCTTACAGGAAGAGCAGCAAAACAAATGTCTTCAAAGCATCAAATGGCGTAAAAATTACCATCTTGCTCAAGAAATTTTTATTCTGTGTTGCAGGCTAGGATGGTTATTCAGCTGGCTTCCTGCCTGGTGTCCCACATCACTGCTGCACCTTAAAGAAGCTGAGGACAAAATGCTAAAATGTACGTCTTTGGTTTTTCATAACATTTATAGATATAACTAGATTTGCTGTAAATTTACATTCAGTAAACATGAGATGAAATAAGCAGGTTTTAGAATTAAATTTTCATTGTTCCCTAGTATAGATATTTGATTGTAGCCTCTGTCCTTTGAAAGGGAGCTACTATTTAAAACAGTAATTTCCACATAATGTAATTCATATATTATCAGGCATGCCTAGCAACATCATTTTTCCCTTCTCTTTCTTCAGGTATTGCAACCACATACAATAAGCGATATGTGTATATATCTAAAGGAAATAAAATATGGACAGTGACATTCTCTCCAGACCTCTCACATAAAACTCCACTTGTTCTCCTGCATGGCTTTGGAGGAGGTGTTGGACTGTGGGCTCTCAATTTTGAAGATCTGTGTGAGAACAGGACCGTTCACGCTTTCGACCTCTTGGGATTTGGCCGTAGCAGTAGACCACACTTTGACACCGATGCTCGGGAGGCAGAAAATCAATTTGTGGAATCCATAGAAGAATGGAGGAAGGAGGTGGGGTTAGAACAAATGATTTTGCTTGGACACAACCTTGGTGGATTCCTGGCTGCTGCTTACTCGTTAAAATACCCATCAAGGTATGTGAAAGCAAAGGAATTCCTTTTCTGTATTTGACTAGTGATTTTAACAGAGGTTTTATCTCATCAGGCTCTGTATAGAGTAAATAAATGACTCTGCTGATTTAGAGAAACTTGATGCTGAATTTTAAGCCGAAAGTATTGATCGTATGGTTTCTTTCCAGGTGAATAGGAAAAAGCTGATAAGGTAAACATGCTTTTCTGTGTATTTCACTGTACCTCTAGTTTCGTTCAGTGCCACCTTGCCATTGTTATAAAGTGAAATAGAAAGACCATACTTAGGGCTGAATGTTTTGTGACCTCATGATCAAACATAGGTTTCTGAGGGGAAAATAGGCCTGTTTCTGCCAAACTTCCCATTATTACAGATAACACTGAAACTTCTGAACATGCTTCCCCTAGGTAATTTCTACCTGTATGTTGGCAGTCAACCTGGTGCCAGTGTGATGATGCAAAAATTTAGTGGCTGTTTGATTTAAATTGCCTGTATGCCACTACATATTTCTTCTTTACAAAACCATCCAGCTGCAGCAGTTCAGTAACTGTATTTCATCAGCAGTTTCTGCACCGGTTTGTGGCCAACAGCTAATCATTTTTTTTCCTTTAAATTAATAATTTGTCTTTTTTTTTTTTTTTTTTTTAAATAAAGTCTGAGCCCCTGTTGAGCTAGGGTCCCACCCCCTGAGGTCATTCTGCGTCAGAAAAGGACATTGCATTTGTTTAGGTACAAATAGTGGCCTCTGTCAAAAACTGTGAATATTAAGTTTAGCTTTCCACATGGTATGGCAGATTCTATATTATGCAAAACATATCTTACTCTTTTTCTATTCACATCGATTTATACCATGTACATTTCTTTATCTCTCACTTGGAGATTTTAAAATAAATTTATACTTTTTTTTTTTTCCTAAAGCACTTTGCCTCTTTCTTTCCAAGTGGATGACAGCTGGCACGTGTGGCTGGAAGTGATGTGTGAAAGTAGGCATGTGGCTAAATCCAGAGTTGCAATGAAAAAATGTAATCCTCTGCTCTAGGGATGTAAACCTATTGCCCTTTGGGGCATAAATTAACTCTTAGCTATATGCAGTTAGTTTCTTGTAGGGATCACTTAGAAGTTTCTTACCCCTTCTTCTGAAGCACCTATAAATGGCACTACCCCATCCTTGTGGGATGAGATATTGTTTCTGCCCCCTGCTGAGTTACATCAAAAATGATACTTTATGTTTACATCCTACACTGTGCTTATGTGGGGGTTAATTAATTTGTGGGTGTTTTAGTTTCTGCTCTCACATTACAAATGTTGCCCTGAAATTAACATGATCAAAATAGCAAATTGACTAGTAGGATCTTAAGACAGCATTGAATCAAGTGATAAATATAGCACAGCTTTCAGCCAGATTATCTAACAATGCTTTAGAGGCTTAAGGGATTCTGGATACATATTGTTAGGAAAGCAGATCTGTTTCTCCAAGCTTAGGTGATCCATTAATTTACTACGTTGTACCAAAGTTGTTCACGGGACAACTGAGGTTACTAATCCAAAAAGATTCCCATTTAGACTATTCCCAGGAGGTGGTGGGTTGTGATTTTCAAATACTGCAACTTGTAGACTTCTAATTTTGAAATGATTCTCATGGTCAACTTCTCGTTATCCCGAGTAACATTGATTACCAAGAGGAGAAACACCAAATAAGGAGGAAAGTATTAAAAAATGAAACATGCAAAAAAACCTTATTCTGTGTTTCTTCATGTGTTTGCTACGTTAAGTTTAAAGCCAGAGTTTGTGCACAGAACTGGTGGCTGTCCTGGAGAGCTCCTCATTGCTTGCACTTCTGAGCCTCTAATCTCTCCTGCTTGGTTTGTGTAGTTAAATTCTACCCAGTCTGCGCTTACAGTTGGCGTTTGCTGCGCTGTGCAAATGCGCTCACGGCTGAGCTGACAGCCAAAAAACATATTTGTGAGCTTAATCCTTTCCAACCCCTTATTTCCAGCACAGATTTTTTGGTTCCCCAAGTGATTATAGTCCAGAAATAGCCTTCGGAATCACTTCTGACACCGTTTTAAGCACTAAGAACTCTGCTGTATTAAATATCTCATGGCTTTGAAAGAGAAGAAAGTCAGGAAGAAAGTAAAGATGATGAAGCTTGCATGGAAAATCACCTTAAATATGCAAAACTAAAGTCAAGAGTCACTTTTTTAGAAATGGGCAATATCTTGGACAGTTAGAGTAGGTGTTGTTATGGGATTAAACAGAAATGGACAATTCCAGTCTAGCAAGATGAAATAAATTTTTTACTCAAGGGGGATTTGCAGCCTGAAGTGATTGATACTTGTATGTACTGGGGACTCCTGCTATGCCCTATATACTGAGGTTCCTTTGGCTTGCAATTTTATGAATTGTCTCTGTCGGTTTCTTTCATGATCTAAAATCAATAAATGTAGAAAACATCTGTGTATTTTGCCTCGCTCAGTTCAGATTTTACTTTGATGAGTTTTCAGATAAATTGTATCTCTTTCTTACAGCAGACATCTTAGGTGGCTTGGAAAAGAAAGACTTTCAGCAAGTTTACTTACATGAGAGAGATGCATTTATCTTCTTTTTTTTTTTCCTCCTCAAATTGAACTGTTCCTGCAAATAATATTGATTGAGCATATAGATTAGGCTATTTTTAAAAACAGAAGCACAACTGGCCTTTTTTTTCTTCACGTGGGTATGACAGCGGGTGTCTATTGAATACTGAGGTTCTCTATGTGACATGAGCTTCCAAGTTGCTGGTCTTCAGCCATATGATTGGTTGCAATTCAATCTCTCTCTAATTAGCAATCGAAAGCAAAACTATTGATGACTCAGCAACTAGGTAATAAGCCTTTATGGTGGAAGTGACTAAACCAGGTTTCATAGTCCACAGATAGCACGTTTCCGTTGCACACGGTCAAAGAAAAACTAATGTACTCTAAACCTCTGAACCTTTTTTGCCAACAGGGTCAAACACCTTATCTTAGTGGAGCCATGGGGTTTTCCAGAGAGGCCTGACAATGCTGAACATGAAAGACCAATTCCCATCTGGATCAAAGCACTAGGAGCTATATTGAGTCCATTTAATCCATTAGCTGGGCTGAGGATAGCAGGACCCTTTGGTGAGTTTTAGCTATTCTTAAATACCATTTCTGGTTTTGTTAAATACAGCCACGATGCAGATACCCCATTAACATAAGCTTTGTTTCAAGCCCATGTGACCCACAGAGAAAAGAGTTTGAGGAGGAAGTGAACAGAGTGAGGAAAGATGAAATCTTTAGGATAGGAGGGCTACTTCATATTATTCTAGGCTAGTGTTAGAGCGAGTCAGATGATGTGGACGTCTGTTGGGAAAGCCTGACAAAGGCATGAATGTGAAAAGGGTTTTTTTCCTCATTGCCTCTGGTCACACTCCATTTAGTTTCTCTTCCATCTGCAGTTTGATGGACAAACAGGATTTCCAAATTTGATTAACAGAAGGCAGTCTCTCATAAACTCATTTGTCTTTGGCCTGGGTTTCAAGAAGTTAGATAGAAACCAGGTTCTTTCCAGTAGACATTTTCTTACTGCTCTAGCAAATTTTGTGAGTTTCCTGGGTGTCCTGCACTACAGTGGCAGCCTGTCCTTTATATTCCTATGTTTCTTCAACAATACTGATGAGCCACTAGATAAACTCTGTATACCCTAATGCTGGGACTAGGTAGGGATGACCAAAGATTCTAATTGGTTTTAGTTTACTTGGAGAGAAGGGTGTGATCAAATCTTAAATTCATCATATGTATTCCTTCTGGAGGGGAAAGAGGTTGTTTGTCTGTTACTGCCTGTACTACAAGAGTATCTGCTGGAGAGGTTGGAAGGAGATACCCTTCAGGCCCCTCACAAGTTACAGTTAACTCACCTCTTCATCATTTTTAGTATTCAGTGAAGATAAACTAGTGACACCTATAGGCTTTGTTTATATTTAAACCACATCTCTTTCCTTAGCTCTTTCCATAGAGTATATGCTTTAATATGCAGACCCATTTGTTTTCAGGAGAGTGACAAAATTAGCTTTTCAGACAAACAACATTTTGTACAAACAGGATTCTTTTTTAAAAGTAAAATGTTAACAAAACCACCTGAAGCATATTGAGTGCTAAGCACTGATTTAATGCCTTTTATCCAATGACAGATGCATGCATAAATCAATCCATGTGGAAGAGTTCAAAGTTGTCTCCTTTAGCAAGTATGTTCAGTCAGATCCATGCTGCAGAACCAGACCCTGTCTTGGCAAGGTATCCCCAATCTAGCTTTGCCTGTAACTTGCTGAGGAGGGCAGTGCTTTTCAAAATTTTTCACCCATTTCTCACTCCATGTGTTAAAGAAGTTTTCCATCATCAAGTTAACGTGCAGTTCTTGACAGGTGAAGTGGTTCTTAGGGAACAGTAAGTTTAAACATTGTGCTGCAAGGTAGGCATCAAACCCCACCTGGTGAAGGCACTGAGCCAAACCCAGGTTTCCATCAATATGTGCATGTGCTCAAGCTGCTGGGCAGGCATGGCTGTCTGAACAAGAGCAATTGGCTTTATTGTGAGAATCAAAGGTATGACTTTGGAGTTTAAATATGAACCAGGGTCTTTGTGGTAGCACAGTGGTTTCACATGGATATTTAATCAGACATGCAGGCAGATACTTAAACCTGGGAGGGATATGAGAGATCTTTTTCATTGACTGGTTTCCAGTTAGTTGGTTTGCATGATTTCCTGCACTTAGCTGGATCAGTCACTCAGAAGGCTCATGGGATGAGGTGTCGCTGCTTAGATTGGATTTGTGAATTCCATTCCTAGAGCTGAATGCCTAAAAATTCCTCCTGACAGCAGCCCTATCAGTGTGACCACACCCTTCTTGTGGAACTCAATCTTCCATATTGCTATTTCTTTGAGCCAGACAATTGAGGGAATCTTCAGTAAACATTACAAGAACGAACCAATGTGATTTCATTCCAGAATTTGTTCCATGGTGCCTTGACCCCTTGTTTCATTCTCCCATTTAAATTCCTTTGGAAGGAGAATGGTTTTGTGCTTGGACCCACAGACAGAACACTTTTTATCAAAACGGAAAGTGAATTCTAAAATTCTCCAGCTTTCTTGTCCCCTGGCTACTGGAAATGGGGATGCTGTGGCCTGTATGCTGATGGCAGTGGAAGGCACAGAATTAGTCTCTTTCTTCCAGCTTCTCTTGTTCCGAGCCAACTGTATCGTTTGTGTTCAAAAAAAAGCCCAGACAGACAAATGCAGAAGTCCAGCAATCAAACTCTCTGTAGAGAAAGTACAAGCATCAGAGCAAATTTCAGATTTTTTTTCAAAATCTTCATTGCTTCAGGACATAAATTGCTGTTTCATAAGGGAATTCTATTCATAGAGTCATGGAATCATAGAGTGGCATGGGTTGGAAGGGACCCCAAGGATCATAGAGTTCCAACCCCCCTGCCACAGGCAGGGCCACCAGCCTCCAGGCCTGGATCTACACAGGGTTGCCCAGGGCCCCATCCAACCTGCCCCTGAACACCTCTAGGGACGGGGTATCCACTACTTCTCTGGGCAGCCTGTTCCAGCACCTCACCACTCTCTCTGCACTATATTAGTTTTCTAAATTGATTTAAAGAATACATAAGGGAGTGTTGCAATAATCTCATCTCAAGGTTACAAAAGCGTAGATCACTGTGACATAAATAGTGCCAGGCCTTTGGCCAGGGACAGGTGGGAAGAAGTGACGTCATCATAATAGCACAGATTACCAGCAGTGTTTTCAGTTGATAAACCCAAGCAGTAAACTGTGAGCCTGTCTCTTTAGGGATAAGTAATATTCTTAGACTAAAATTAGCCTTTGGTGAGGTTCTTATCCCAAAGATCCATCTGTTCAACTAAGAGGGTTCTTCCTTAAAAACGTGGTTCAGGATAGGAGCTTAACTTTAGAAAGCCTGAACTGGCCCCTGAAAGGACCCACTTCTCTACTTCAGCTGTTAAGAGAGCGAGGAGACAAGAGATTTCCTAGGTTCAATCACTTTGTTTATACAACTTCTACATCTTACACCCATGTCAAGATTTCTACGTGTGTTTTTTCAGCATAGACTCCTGTTCTTTCAACTAAACATTAGCTAGATGAACTAGCTTCAGAAGAAGACTTCTGTAAAAGGAGATACACAGGCTTGTATGTGAGGAAGAAAAACAGCCCAGCTTTTTCAACAGTGTCTTCTGATTCAGAAGGTGCTGTCAAAGCAAGGAGAAAGATGGTGCTGTATCATGTAAGGCTAAGCACACAGCTCAGAGATGTTCTGCTTAGAGTCCGTATTGGCCCCCTTTGCTTGTTTCTTCTGTTGCTGTGGTGGCCCTTCTCAAACATTCACTGTATGTATTCAGTGGGGATTGAATTTACCCCTCTTCTGGTGCAGCATGAAATCCTTTAGAATGTTTATGTTTCATTCTGTTTGGTGTAATGCCATCTTGTTGTCCGAAGAAATCCAGGTGATGAAGCAAAACATTGGTTTAGAAGTCATCAAACTAAGCAGCAAGTATCAGAGGAACTTATTTGGAGGGTCATAAAAAAGCAATTGGGCAATGTGATAAAGTTGTCCATGCTAATTCCTAATAGTGTTTTATTTTTTTAACAGGATTAAGCCTTGTTCAGCGTTTAAGACCAGATTTCAAGCGCAAATACTCATCGATGTTTGATGATAACACCGTGGCTGAATATATCTATCACTGCAACGTGCAGTCACCCAGGTGAGTATGAGTTTCCCAGTGTACGTTTTGAAACAATAATCATTTGCTGAGTGCCTGCTACTCCCTCCAATGGCCATGGAAAGACTGCACATCTTCTTTCTTTTTAAAATTGTCACATTAATTGTATTCAATTAAAGAAAAAAATAGCATTGCATTTCTTCTGAATTCCAGAAACTGAGAAGTGTAAAAGCTATCCTAATTCTGTATTTCCCTTAAAATACCCGTGAGTTAATTCTGAGAGAGTTTAGGCACTATTTTTTAAATAAAATAATGATTACAGTGGTTTAATTTGTAAATAATTTCTTTTAAATACCCTTTAAAAATAAGACATTTCATTATTTTAGGTGTTATCATTAGTTACTGTAAAAGCATAGCTCCTTCTGTTGAAAGTCATATGCAAACCATGAAAACCTTTTCTCAGTAGTCTTTCTCAATAGTAAAAAAAGCCAGCCTGGTGCATAGCCAAAAGGCACAGACACTCCAATTTAGGGAGAAGGCAGCTCCAATGGAAATGTAATTCTTTTTACCCTTTTGAATGACTTGAAGCGGTGAAACAGCTTTCAAGAACATGACTATTCCCTACGGATGGGCGAAAAGGCCGATGCTGCAGCGGATTCCGCTAATGGATCAAGACATTCCTATCACTGTGGTCTACGGAGCACGTTCATGTATAGATGGCAATTCTGGCAGCACTATCCAGTCTCTGAGACCAAATTCGTACGTGAAAACAATAGTAAGTTGACTTTTAATGCAGTTGTTTTATTGTATGGATTTGTTTCATTGTAACCATGCTTTTTATACCAGTGAAAATGATGGCCCTTTGGTTTAAAGCCTGGGCTAATAACTTCTGATTTCTGTAACAGAAAAAGAAATATTAGATCAGAGAAAACCTAGACAAGAAAGTACTGAGTTCCCAGAGTAGGAAGGAAACTTACTGTACCACTAGAAGCTGAATTAGGTCTTTGAGCAAGGTCGTTCTTCTGCTTTACAGAGTATTTTACTCTACAGTGCGCTAATAGAAGTAGGTTTTGTGGCCACTAGGAAGTATCCAGGCTTTTGTCCATGTTTGAAATCCCAGCAGTCCTGGGATGTGCATGTGTGTATGATGCAGTGAGGAGGCTCCTGGAAACTCTTGTAATCTGTCCATATAATGCTTTTGTTTCTTTGATAAGAGAGTGCTTTGTACCTGGTGCTTAGGTACTTGTAAATAGCTTTCTTGAAGTCATTAAAGAAATACTTAGTATTGTCTTCCTAGTTAATTTGTTCCTGTTCAGCTGTATGGCATGATCATTTAAAACGTGTGTACTTGATAAGAATGCTCGCACTGCATTTTTTTGTTGATTTCTATAAAAAAACAAACGAATTTAAAAGTATTCTTCACACATTGTCACATCAGTCAGCCGTGATAATTGAATATGCATATATGTTACAATGCCATGAGGTGATAAAACATTTGAATACACCAGCTGTCTCCTTACTGGTGTCTAGATCTATCTGGGCAGAAGTGTATAATACGTGATGTGGATAGTATACTATGACAAGCCATTCAAATAAAATTTTATAAGCTTGATAGAGCTGACATCAGAGCTGGAACTCAGAGAAAACACATCATTATTGAACTGTTTATATGTGTTAAAGAGTATAAATATGCTTCATGAACATTGACATCGAGGCTGAAAGTGTCACATAACTGCTTAACCAGAGAGAAAGTTGTAACAAAAAGTCACTGTTAGAAGCACATAGTAGATTGCTAGGATAAGCATGTACCGTCCCAGCAGATTTTTCCAGCTTTGTCAATGGCAGTAGAAGCTTTATTGCATTCCAGGTTAAAGTTTTGTCAAGCCAGATACACGTTCTAAATGCCAAACTGGAGAGGTAGAAATTGTGGGGACCTTGAAAAAACCATAGGAGGGAAAGAGTTTTCATGAGGCTGAGACTTGGCAAAATGCACAGGGGTCTGGGGTTTTATGATGTGTGCTTATTTCTAATTAATTTTTACTTTGAGGTGGGGGGTTAATAACACAGCTGTACTTTTCTGGGGTTTAATTAGAGATTTAAGAGGGAGTGTTGTAATAGAGGGAGGGGAAAATGGATTTAAATACAAATTAATCTTGGACTGATTATAAAACGGAAAGAAAATAGGTTAAGTACTTTCAGTGTGCACTGTGTTGATGGCTTGCTTTGTTCTGGTTTTGGCAGAGAATGATACATTGTAGAAATAGGGTGAGCACTGTGTGTGGGTATGTAAGCCCATCATTTTGTTCCATAGTTGCTGTGAAACAGCCTGGGTCACAGAAGTGGGGTTTTTTCCCCCATGTATTGCACCATTTGGACTTGACTTGTCCCCACTTAACATAGCATCCATTAATTGAGAGGGTTGAAATCTGCTTGCACAAGTCTAGAAAATCCTCAGCAATTTAAACTTCCGAGTTCTTAATCATTTGTCCTAGTGCCCTCTTTAGTCTCTTGCACATCATTTTTATAATAAAAGAATGGAAATTATTTGATGCTGTCTCCGATGCAAGCACTCACAGAGCTAAAGAGCAACCTAGCAGAACTATTTGAGTGGCAAATGAAGAGGATGAAGACGATCCAGAAGTTTGATGTGTAAAGCACGTTCTCCTGAGCTTGCTTTGCAGTGGCTTCTGTCCATGTCAATAGTGGGTTTTTTCCAGGAAGGTGTGCAGTTGAATGAGCAGTAATTACACCCCCTTTTCCCATGTAGCAAAAGCTCCTTCATCAGGTGAAAGAAGCTTTTGTTTTTCATTGTGTTTACAGCCCTCTCTAGGCTGTAGGATACCACCTCCTGGCAGCAGCCGTGGTGATTCCATTAACAGGGGCTGGGCAGAGAGAGATCAGGTCCCCTTTTGAAATTTCTCTTTCCAAGTAATGAAGTATCAAGTAGGTAGTCTGTCCAAGTCAGGTTCTTCACACATCCCAGTGTTTGTTTATTTGCTGCTTACATTCTTGTGGGTTTTAACGTGTTCCTTCACCTTTATCCCCTAGGCTATCCTTGGTGCAGGTCATTACGTGTACGCTGATCAACCCGAAGACTTCAATCAGAAAGTGAAAGATATCTGTGATTCTGTGGACTGACGGTCTCCTGCTCTGTACAAAGTCACATTTAACAGCAGCACTCTCTAGGAAATCACTAAAGGCCGCAGAGCTAATGGGACAGGCTCTGTTTGCACACTTATTTCTTCTAAGAAGCCATTCGCACACTTTAACCACTGAGTGCCTTTTTGGGCAGTGGGGGGGAATAGGGAGATTTGAAGCAAACTTTGTACAGCTTTGTTTGAGATTTGTCTTTTGACTATTGGCCTGTCGTGTATGAAATTAATGTAACATTTTAAACTGGCATTTTCTTCAAAATTTAATTGAATTTTGCACATGTGGAACTCTCTAAATTCTCCAATAGCACAGAGACCTGTATCGATACAGGTACAATGTATAAAATGCAAATTGGTTTCTTTATAAGCATTTGTATTTTTTAGTTGGTGTTACATAGCAAGAATATGGAATTACTTATATATATTAGTTTTGGAATCCAGAACTCCATATAAAATATTCTAAGAGGGTGTATTTTTTTTTAATTACTATTATTGGAGTGATAACAGCTTATGAAGCTGATTTTGGGAGAGGGACAGGGCCAAAATATTGAGCAGTGTCTGTCACTGAAACGTGTTAGTTTGTCAGGAACTGGAGCTCAATATTAGGAAATCTTTCTTCTGTTGGATTCTATTTCCATTTATCTCAAAGCATCTTTTTCCATCTGTGCAGCTTTTACGGAAGGCTCGATTTGTGAGAGTCAATGATGTCACCAGCACTCATGCTTCCCATAAATATTTTGGTATGTAGATTTCAATGATTTAAAATACAGAAGAGGGCTTGTTAGTTACTCCATCTATTTTTAACACTTTGCTGAGAGGTTTGTTACTAGCCTAAACCTAACAACTGTCGTGAGCATAATTCCCTTTTTCTTTAGGTGGGAAACTTAATAAATTTAATAAATTCAGTGTGGAAGAGAGACAGAGGGAGGATGTCGATGTTCTCTGATTGGGAACTGCAAGAAGTTAGTGTGTGTTAGTTAACATGCAGCCTCCTTATAGGAAGGATTATTACTGAAATGAACAATACCACTGTAATAAATTATATGTTTTGGAGATTCTTTATATAACTACCTATTTAATCCGGAGTTTCAGTATCAGAGATAATTGGGTCTCTGCACCTTTTTGAAATCCTAGGTTGACGTTAGTTTTTCACATGCCTAGTAAATTATATTAAGCAAAATACTTTGTCACTTTAAAGCCAAATTATATGGTGGTTTGTTTTTTAAAAAGTTTACATAAAACTCTTGATCTAGTTTTTGAATATTGAATTGACTACTGAAGAGTTCTTGATACTTTTATACATAGAGAATTTGAATTAATGATTTCACCATCTTAAATCTTGAATGGAATTATGTGCAATCTTTTTTTTTTTTTCCTCAAATTAAGGAACTGTTGCACATATTTTAAGATGTGGAAGGCAATACCTGCTGCAATATTCAGGAAATACTATTAATGTGTTCCCAGCCAAACGTAATATCTCTCTTTCTGAAGGAGATATTTATCTATGTGGTGCTATATAAACATCAGTCTTTGTGACTGCCTTGACTGGTAGCACTTAATATCTAACAAGATGAAGATTTTAATTTAAATTAACTATTGAATTAACTTAATTTTTCAATAGGAGATGCCAGAATTTTTGAACAAAATGTTGGGTTATTTGCTAAAACCTCAAGTTCAAAATGGAAAATCAGAATATAAGCTACAAATTGTCAGTCATGTCTACCATTTAGGTGGATATCTTCCATATGTATTTTTTCACCATCTAATTTGTATTTATCAACTTAAAAGAGTGTTTTAATTATGTGTAAAAACCTAATGCAAAAATATACTTTGAGTCTCCTCCACATGAAAAAAGGTGAAATCAACGTTTGGTATTTTCAGATAGCACTTACTGATGGGAATGCTGGATTCCCCATCAGAAGATGGAAGTAGGGGTAAAAATTGCACACCAAATGTGAATATTGTTTTAAATATCTCTTGCTTTTTCAGCTTACTGTACTAATGAGACTTATTGCTTAAGTTTTGCACAATTAAAAAAATAAATCTTAAATGTTACATTTGATTAATGTTAAGACATGACGTTGCGTTTGTAAAAACTGTGTGTAATTAAGTCCTGGGAATCAAGAGTAAGTGAGAAGTTGAGTTAAACCATCCCAAATACATGAAAAACATGGTAATGGTTATTTTCAGTTGTCTCGGTGTTCTTAGGTTTTTCTGTATTTAACTGGAACTGGTACGTGTTTGTCAACAAGTAGCTGCAAGCACAGAAGGCTGGTTGTGTATATATAAAGCAAGTGTTTGTTGGTTATCTTCTGGGCAGTATTAAATACTGCTGTGAAGGTCAAGATGGAATTCTGAATGTCCTATTGTGTGCAACATAACCTAATAAAGTTACTTTAATAAACATCACAGGAGGTGCTGAACGGGAAATGTGTGGCACATGCTGAAAAGATTTGGCAGTCAGGCCTTTCACGAACAATCACTGCCTGGGAGTGAGCTCGGATTCTCCACGAGTTCTGTTTCGGTGCGATGACCAGTTGCTTAAATGTGTTGCCGTGAGCACTGGACACTGTGATGGTGCTATTCTTATTGCAGCGCTACAAAATAAGACCAGAATCACAGGCATAAAGGCACCCAAAGATCTATCCCTGTTCTAGCATCAAAATGAAGGCAGCTTGTGTCCCAGAGGCTAGGGCATAAAAAAAAAAGAAAAAATATAAAAAGTATTAATAAAAAGCCAAGATTAACTGTCTAAGTCTCCAGGACACGCTCTTCTTCCTGAGGTTGTGGTGATAAAATTTTATTAAAGTAACTTAGTAATATTTTGTTTGCATGGCTGAGTTCATCTTGTTACTTATTGAACCCTGCCAGATTAGATTTTAGTTCTGAAAAACTGATTTTTTCAGAGAAGTAATTTATTGATAAGACTCTATAATAAAACATTCACAACCCTCACAAGAAAGTCCCTGTTTGTATCTGATTGTGAAATGCAAACGGAGAATGTGGATGCGTCGGTGTCGAGCTTGGGAAAACGGGTCCAAACAAGGCAAATGCCGTCATCTGCTTTCACTGGGATTAAACCAGTGCTGGCATTTCTTTTTCAAACCTTATCTTTTTAAGGTTGCCACAACTGTTCATGCTGAACTGATGCGACAGCCTCTCTCTGAAACTCTCTGGTCTGTTGTGGTTCCTCAAATTTCCAGCCATTCCAGGAGACAGTTAGCTTTTTGACTGGGAGTAAAACAAGGCTGAACACAATAAAACCACCTGGAATTGATGTATGGGCAGACATATTTAGGAATGCCTGTTTTGCTAGCATTCCTTAAAATACGAGTCTCTAGAAGCTTAAGGCTAATAGTTGACTCCTGTTTAAGTGGGTAATTTTTGGAGGGGCTCCTCCGTGTATCCATCATTTTGTTGGGTTCTTCTCCTTAGGTTGTCAACCCATCCAGCAATATTTAAGCATGACGGTGCACCCAAGTTGTCAGAAAGCCTCACCAGGAAGCTTATTTAGTAGGAAGCACAAGTGAAACTTGTCAAAGGGTGGGTGACAAATGGTAACTGGAGAGAGTCATGTTTTAGTGGGACTGGTAAGATCAGAACAGGACACAGGTGTGTGCAGTGGCTGCCTTCTGGTATCAGTGGCAGGAGATGAAAATGGATTGAGGCCTCAGGTTTTCAGGCAGGTGATGAACAGACCAGCACATGGGGCAGAGGACAGCTACCCCGTAGGTACCATTAAGAGTTAGAAAGGAATGAGGCAGCTGGAAACAGCAGAATTCAGTAGAATGGGCGTGGGGGAGGACGTGTGAACCTTTACCTCGAGCCCCAGTTCAGCTCTGGGTGAGGAGAAAAGTGAGGGAAAGGTGCCTAGCGCTGGGTGAGAGCAGGGGCTGGTGCACAAGGAGGGAGAAGAACCTGGCTGATAGGCCTGGGGTAGGTGTGAAGTTCTGGGTGATGCAGCCCCAGGTGGCCAGCATCTGTAATCCAGTAAAGTGCTAACCTGAAGTATCTCCTTGTATAATTAATTCCTCATTGCTTCCCTAAAACACTGAATCTTTAACGGCTGCTTTCCCTCTGGAACTAGACAGCAAGCTAGCGTTTCCATCTCTGAGCTCCCTGTCTTAGTTTGATGTGGGCCAGCTAAGGCTGCCATACAGTAGTGTGGTTTAAGAGGTGAGGAGGGTGCCTGCTGCACCCACTGGAGGAAAGTCTGGCTGGAGAGCTTGGATCTGTGCTAGGTGGGGCATGGTAAAGTTTTGGTATCAATACTTCTACTAAAGCTTGTCCTCTGAATGCTGTTTGGCAAGCTGGACACTGTTGCCTCAGACTGGTATTTGGATGGGAAATAGTTGAAGAATGGCTGTTGCCTCCAGCGCTCAGGAAATCATGAGAAATGGGATTCCCATGAGTCAAAAATGCGATGGCAAAACATGAGGTAGGGAGGAAAACGGACTGCCTGAGGTAAGATGACAAATGAAGGTGTACAACAAGACTTGTCACTAAAGGTCATTACATCTTTACAGGAGGAATGGAGGGCCTTGGCTCTGTTCCAGCTTGCCTCATCGCGTTTTGCTCACAGGAATCACCTACCTTAAGATTTGGACCTGGTCAATGGAACGTAGAAATATAAAATACAGAAGTACTTGTCATGTCTGTTTTAAAAATAAGAAACACAAGTAGCAAGAATGTGCTGCACTCGAATTTAGACTTTTTTGGGTATATGCATAATTTGCAATCGTAATTAGCAGCAAGATGAAAGTGGTGACAACACTGAAAGTTAGGTGTTTGCTTGTATTTTACGCTTCGCTTGTAGAGAAAAGCTAGCAAGCTGAAACAGCCGTTTTGGAAAGCGGGGTGAGGGCTGTGAGGTGGAGTGTGACCCCAAACGTACGCTAAGAAGTAGATGTGCTTTGAAAATGAACTGCTGCAGAGACAGGATCTCCATATATTTACAGGTCTATTTCCGCATTCTTGAATTCACCTACTTGATGTGTAAATGACTGGAGCTGTGTGTGGAGCAAGGTGAAGCTATCACTTCTTTTGCAGCTTCGTGATATTTAAATGCTTGCCTGATACCCAGCAGCCTTTCTGCTTTGACTTTATTTAAAGACATTTGCATTCACTCGGAGCTCAAGTCTAAACCAGGGGCTAAGCAGCTCAGTGGATGCAAATCCCCCAGCTAGAAGGCCCCTCTGTAAAGGGGATTATTGCTCACGTTTACTCCAGGTTTGTGTTCTTGGTGCCTGCCAGGAGTGAGATTGATCTCTCTTGGCTCGTCCTGCTCGATGCTGAGTCTCTGTTGGCCCCACGTCGGTGGCCAGTTTTGTCTCCTGATTGGCACCAGTAGCCACTCTGATAATTACAGGGTTAAAGAAAACAACCGTTCTGCTTAGAAACTAACTCTTAACACTCCGACTGGCAAGGGTGTGCAGGCAGTGGGCCACGGGGAGAAGGACCAGCACATGACACCTCCTGAGAGCAACGGGCTGGTGAGCCCCATCCAGCTCTGGCCTGTTTCCAGGCCTGCAGGCCCCAGGCCCCGCGCCACACTCATCCCAACTTGCTGCAACCCCCAGCTCACAATTTCATTCCCTGCATCCAGCTGCCCTGAGCTGCGGGATGAAATCCTTGAGCCTCCTGGACATCTTAAATGCCTCTGTCCCAGTGATCCACCAGCAGCTAACCCACTCGCAGCTGAAGCCTTCAAGAACAGAAGAAAACTTTCTGTCAAGAAACTTTACAGGGTAACAATGGGTGCTGGTAAGGCACGCCCACGGACTGACTCCTACCCAGCTTTCAGCCTCTCAAACACGCCTGGCATGGGGCAGGTGCCCCGTTCGGGCAGCAGCTCTCCATGGCCACAAATCCTCCCGCTTTCCCTTCTGGAGACCTCCCGTGCTTCAGCCCCCTGCTCCCATGGGGATCCCTCTGTTCTGACAGGCAGGATGAGGCCGTGCTGGGACTCTGCATCAGCCTGTGGCAGCTTCCAGGCTGCGTGGCACCTGCCATGGTTCCTGCCAGCAAATGGCCAAGTCAGTACCTACAATGAGTTCAGGTCAGGCCTTCCTCATAGAAAACAAGAATTCAGAGGCACTTGTCACCAAAATGTTACATAAACTTTTTTTTTCCTTAAATACTGGCAGATTTCAGTCGGTTTTTGGGGGACAACAACTGTTACCATGTCTATTGGCTATGGATTTGATTTCAAAAGGCATCTAAAAGAGTTTTGAGTTCAGTGCTAAAGGGTTAGTGAGAAGTTGTGGTTATTTTTCTCCCAGCTAATATCTGGAAACAGATGAAAATCCAGCCAGGTGAATGAATCCAAATTCTCATTGAGTCACATCTTTAATTAATAGACAGATGATGATAAAAGCATTTCCCCTGGTTCCTTCAACACAAGCCAGCTCCCAGCTGGGGCTCTGTGTCCCCACCACCCCGATATCTCCATGACTGCAGGGAGCTGGTAGGAGAAGGGAGGGAAGTTTCTCACCTCCTTTCTTCCATCAAATCCCACTAGAGGGGAAACTGCACTCCCAAACTGCCCCAGCACCTCCTCTGGGCTCCTACTTCTGCAGGGTGCCGCTGCCTTGAAGGAAAGAGCTGCACTGCAATTTCTTCTGCACCTGATGGATTGATGCTTACAGGTGAAACAAGAATTTCATCTGTTTGATTCACCTCTTTCACACAGGAAAGGGAAGGTCACAGAAAGGGTGACTGTGGTGTGGTCCCATTTGTGCAGACCTCTGAAGTCCTGCACCATTTTATTTACGCTGATGTTGCTTCACAAGGCAGAAACGAAACCCATGCAGAAAGACTAGACACTGGAAAGAGGAGGGGGAGCACAAATGAGCCTCCTCTGTTATTACAGAGCGGCCCCAGAATGAGAATAAATGGTGATAAGAGAAAAAATAACTGCGGCGGAATTATTAAATAAGGGGCAACTTCTAAAGTGGCTCCAGTCTGGCTTCTAATTTTGTTCCTGTAATTTGATTGTGGGTTTAAATGGGACTGCTCAGACATTAGCTACTTGATGTGCAGGCAGCAGCAGGTACACACTGCAGAAGCGAGTGCTGGGGCACGGCCACGGGCACGCTCTGCCAGGGCTGAACGGGCGCTGCGCCCTGCCAGCCTGCGAGAGCTGAGGCTGTCACTGCCCTTGGCTGCAGAGCGACATAGCTCCCTTCGTTTCAGTCAATCTGTCACGGAGAAGGTGTTGAGACAACCACCCCCACTTCCCCAGCCAAGACATGGGGATGTGATGGGGATGGTTTGGGGTGAGGGGTATTGGGATCAGCAGCTGGGACCCCCCCAGCCTGGTCTCTCGGTGCATGCTGCTCGCTCCAGGAGATGCAGCAGCCCATGGCTGGCTGCAGAAAAAGGCTGGTACAAGCGGGAGCAGATTTACTGCTGCCGAGCTGGGCGTCGGCAGGAGATCTTGCCCGAGGTTTCCATGCGCGTGGGTGTGACAGAGAGGAGCTGGGGGGAAACAATGCCGCGCAAAACCAGAGCAGGGCCCGTTCCGGGGGCAGGGTCGGCCTCCTCGTGAAAATAAAGAATGAAGAGGTGGCCACAGAAATCGGTTCAGGGCTGTAGCTTGCAGCTCCAGCCTCCCTTGCAGCGTGCCGCCACTGCATGTCACTGTTAGGACAGAGCGATGCGGGAAGGACGGGCTGAGGTCTGTGCAGCTCTGGTAGGGACAGACGGGACCCCCTGTACCCCAGGTAGGGCCAACCCTGTGGAGACAGGCCGTGGAAACCCAGCACCTGAGGCCTGTCACCCTACAGGGGCAAAGCAGCTGGAAGGCTTAGTGTGTCCTGCAAACACAGGTCGTCCCCAGAGTGATGGGAATGAGCAGGCTGAGCTACATGTTTAATTAAAAGGGTGGGTATTTTCCTGAGACGCACCAAAGCAGCACCTGATGTTGGCAAATGGGGACATGGAAGAAGGATGCACTCCCCTGGCTCTTCCCAGTCAGCCCAGTCCCTCACTGGGGCAACCAGGGCTGCACCAGCTTCTGCAGAGGGGAAGGGACAGTTCACCAGACCTTACTGGTGGGTCTGGTGATGGTGGGAGCTGGGGCAAGGTGAGGCTGCTTCCCTCACTTCAGCTCCTCTGCCCAGGACAGTGACCAGCCCATGGTGGGGACCAGAATCTCTCCCCATAGCAAATGGAGCGTGGGGCTGGCCAGGATACTGAAGGGTGCTGGGAGGAGCCTGTGAGGCTGGCAGCTCACATCACAGTCCAGGGAATTATTGCCAAGGCCAAGCCCATGTGGGCGTTGTGCTGCTGGACATGGCTGCTGGGACCCGCCTTCTCAGTCTGGGTGCTGGTGGTGCCAGAAGAGGTGACACCCCAGCCCACGCCTGTCACCCTCCCTTGCGCCTCTCCTTCCAATTAAAGGTGGGAGCATGGTGATGGATTGCACAGAGATGATGTGTCCACCCCAAAAGCACCTGTTATGGAAACAAGGTGGTTCAAGAAGGAAATTTGAAACGTCACAGTGTGCCAAGCATCAGTCATCAGGGGACACAAGTATACGCAGAGGCTCTTGCTCTCTCCCTCCTTGCTCCCATGTGCATCTAATTACACCTTCCAGAAACTGGGATTTGTGCCAAAGGTGGGGGGATGAGGGGAGGAGAAATATCTCAGGCTACAGCAACATCACCTCTGCTTTGTTTGGGAGACAGAGAAGGAGAGTCAGAAGCATTTTTAGGACACAGACTCATGGTGGTCAGTGGTGTCATCACACATGAAGCTACATTTTGCCTACCTAATGCCTGTATTCATGCAAAAGCACTATAGTGCCCAGATAGTATTCAGAAAGATCATACAAGAGATGCCTGTGGCATCCTATCAGTCCTCAGACTGACCATTTCAGCACCTGTAACATCATCTCCCTGTCCTGCTGCAATCCCTGTCCTCTGTGGTCTGTCACCACAAAACCAAGGTGCCTGTGACCATGTCATGTTTCTCCATGGGAGCCAAGATCAAGATGGGAGCAATCTGGCAGCCCAGCACTTCCTGCCATACAGACTTTCTCAGAGCATCTCAGCCCGAAAGGTGCTCAGATGTCCCCCTCTCTGGGGACGTTTATCCTTTTGGAAATGTATGAGCACCTTTCGGGCTGAGGTGCTCTGACAAATTCTGGTACATTTGAAGCCCTTTCAGGCTGAGATGCTCTGAGCTGCTCAGCTGCTCGGCAGGTTCCCCACGCACACGTGTACAGCCTGTTTGTCTCAACAGGATATTAAAAAGAAGAGGTTATAAAGCAAGGCGCGATACGAGGCAAGGCAAGCGAGGCTCACAGCATCAACATTTATCTCCTCTCTGCAGCTCATGTTCAGCCTGCAAGAAACATCTGCAGCATCAAGCCCCTGTGGGGCTGCTGTGCTTCATGCAGGGGGTCTGGTGCTGCAATGGGGGTTGAGTATCTCGGTCCCCTGGGTTGTTTTCTCACATCAGGAGACCTGTTTAAGCTCTGGCTGGGGCAACCGGTCTTGCCTGCAGTACACTGCAGGTCTGCCTGCCTCTTGCTGTGGGTGACTTCTCCCCAGTATGGACACCTTGTTCCTACGATGCTGCTATCTCCATGCCTGTCTCCTTTTGCTCCTGTATGATTTCCTGGTGGCATCTCAGAGCTGGCTCACCACACCAGGGGCTCTGTGCTTTTCTGAGTCCAACCCTGCTGTGCCAAGTCCCCGTCACTGCACGAGTTGTGTTTACTCAGTTTCCCAAAACTGGAAAAAATCCTTCCCCTGCCAGCTCTATATCTGGTTTATCACCCAGGGCAAAGGGCTTTTCCCATGATTGTTATCAGCAAAGCAAGGAAAGAAGATGAGGGACCATGTCCTTTTGGGCTACAGACACCAGCAATGGCCCCTGCTAGGGTAGGGTGCGGAGGGCGAAGCTGCTGGCAGTTGTGCAGAGTTACCTACCATGACATGAAATAGCATCTCTCCATTTTAGTATCATGGCTGAATTTTCTCAGTGTGTGTGGGGACAAGCTGAAATAGTTTGCTGTCTGGCTCCTGACCCTTATGATTTCTCTCTGAGGTGGCTGCCCCCCTCTAATAATTGTTTATTCCCATTTCCCCCAACCCTCCAGTCGTTTTTTCTCTTTTCTCCTCCCTTCTGGTTTTACAGTCTCTGGAGAGACATGCTCACTGAGAGCTATTTTTAGGTCTCTAAATTACTTTTCAGATCCATTCTAAATTTATCTCCCAATAATCTGAAGTCTTGACATTGCAGGAGTGGGAATCGTATCTGCAAAAGAAGAAGGAAAAAGTTTAAAGCCCAGCTTATCAGGCTGGACCACTTCACTGTGGGGGTCAGCCTCTTAGCCATCATCATCTTCATCTCTCACCTCTCCCACTACATGTCCCCTGTCTGCCCCCATCAGCCTCTACCAGGGGGAGGACGGTGGTTATTCTCCCCCCCGGGCAATGGCAGGGGTCCAGGGGTTCCCCAGGGAGGGTGGATGGGGGTGCACAGAGGAGCCCAGGGTGGGAGGAGATGGAGGCAGTACCCCAGATTCCTGTGTTAACCGGATGAAAACTGGGTGGATAGCTAGGTTTGCAGCTGCAGTGTATTGAACCCTGGTGGGTTTTGTACCTGCAAAGCTTCCTGGGGGGCAAGGGGGAGGAAAAAAGATTTTAAAAGGGAAGAAAAAAAAAAAAAAAAAGGAAAAATAAAGAGAAAAGAAAGGTAGTGTTTCTGGAAATTAACCAAGAAATCCAGTGCTCTTGAAGAAGACACTCTGCAAGCCCAAGGGAAAGCTAGGAGGTGAAGGTGGGAGTCCTGGATCCCAGCTGCGTGATTCCTGCCGTCACTCTTACGCTGAGCTAGAAAATAGGAGAACTTTCAAATGTTCCCTCGGGACTGGGAGCCCTTTGAGCTGCTGCCAGCTCCTCCCTGCAGCACCTGAAGGATAAACCTTTTCTTCCCACTTCTCAATGTGTCGCATCCTGCTCAACCAACCGACCGACTGACCAACCCCCCCAAATCCTCAATAACTGCCCCTTGGAAAAAATCCCGTGCTGATGATTTTATCCCGTGGGCTCAGAGGGATAAAACCTCAGGCTGTCTGTCCAAGGCTGCGTTCCTGCCACCCTGAGCCACAGAGCTGCAAGGGCTACATAAATGCTCTTAAATTAGAATACTTCCTCCTTTGTCCTTCCTCCCAGCCATTTCCCAGTCAAACGGGCAGGATGAGGGACTGGGGAAGTGGAGAGAAGGAGGAAAGGAGGGAAGGGGTTAACCCTCCTCCCATGGCAAAGCGCTGAGGCTGCCTGCCAGTTTTCGGAAAAGCTGCAAGTCATTCTGCCAGGAGGAGGAGGAGGAGGTTTTGAAGTCTCCAGGATGCTCTCAAGAAAGTGCCGCAGTACAACCCTGGCTGAGCTGGCAGGGGAGGCAGCAGCAAGGGGACCTACCCAAGTTGGGGTGGGGGAAAACAACCCCCAAGCAGGAATATCCTGGCAGGTCAGCTGAAACACTGTTGTCTTCAGCTTTCCTTCCTCTCTTTTCCCTCATCCTTCACATGTCCCAGTCCCAGCATCCTGGGCGTTGCCCACTCAGCCAAGAAATTTGGGGAGTGGGATGATGCTGGAGCTCAAGGTGGGAGCAGGAGAAGCCGCTGCAGCCTCAGCTCCATGATTCAGGGTTACTGTGGAGAGCACTGGAAAATATTTTGGATTTTGGATACCCTCTGATGGGAGGAGAGATCTGCCAGGAGTACACCAAGCACTGCCTGCCCATCCTGAGACAAAAAGAAAAACAGGGACCATGCGTCTCCTTCCCCCAAATCCCATAGAGCGCTCAGGCAGCCAGAAAGAAATGTGCTGGAGTTGACAGGGCGTAAGGGGACATTTTGCTATCAACACCTGTTTCCCGAGAGGAAAAAAGATTTTCTAAGGTCAGTAACAATCCGTTGTGCATTAAAGGTGGGGGGGAAACAAGTAATCCACCAAGGGAAAACAGCGGGTGTCAGATGCCCAGAAGGATGAGGTTAGATTAGGCAAGTGGTTAGATTGCCAAGTGGTGCTGCTTTGGAGCCCAGATTTGCAGGTTTGGGAAGTGGAAGCGACAGGGCTGGGGAGCAAAGTGAGGCCAATGAACCTCGGAGTTCCCATTTTGTGGGGGGAAAAAGGATCCCCCTTGCAACTGGATCCCACCTCGATTGTGCTGCCTGGCAGCATCAAGCCCACCCGATTAAAGGCACATGAAACCGCCGGTGTAATTTCCTGGCTTATATTTTTACATTTAGAGCATATTAGATTCAGCAAGACCCAGGCATTTGAGGGAAGCTTTGGTCAATTAAGATTAGCTGTCATTTTGCATTTATTACTGTCATTTATGAATTCTCCTCATTGCCAACAGGCAGAAAGAGAAGATGGTGCATGGAATAAATAGATAATTGACGGAGAAGCTCATCAGGGTCCTGATTTCTATCCCCCTGTCATCTCTGTTGCAGCTCTGTCCTCTGAGTCAGCTCTGGAGGTCTCCGGAAAACCACTGCCACCTCAGCACCGCTATTAACCTGTGCACTTATTATTGCTCTGCCCACAGTTGGGGTGAGTCAGGGGAGCAAGAGCGAGCACTGTCTGCCAGGCAGGGTGCCACTGCCTGTAGCCCACACTGGTCCCAGTAGTATCAAGCCTCTGTCGTACTGGGTGATGCTGGAGAAAGGTGAACGTGGCTGGAGAGACTGTCAGGCTGTCCTGGCATGGGGGGTTCTGGTTATGACTGCTCAGGATGAGAGCAACATGGCTATCCCTGTGCTACAGGTGGGTGGGCAGGAGAGAAGCTGGATATTTATGCAACACCCTCCCTGCACAGCTCCAGCCTGGCAGAGAGGGAGCAGTACCCCAAAACACCCAGCACACAGGGCTGGGGAGCATGTCTGCACCCCAGACTGCATATGGGGCAGCACAAGAGGAAATGCAGGGAGCATTTCAAGCATCTGTATTTAAATGGGCGTTCCTAAAGGCCCTGTGCTCCTGGAAGCGCATCAAAACCTTCTTTGTCTTTTTACCCCTTGCTTGTGCAATTGCATAATAACGAGATGACCTTGAGAAAGAAAAATGAGCTACTCGGGCATGCTGGTTCAAATGCTGAGAGCTTGTGTAACGCTGGCTTCCTGGCAGGCCATCATGCCAAAAAGGCATGTCCCTAATCAAAGGTAGGTTTAAAAAAATGATTTCTCCCCTCGGCTACCACAGCTCTGCTTCTAAGGCACATGTCCTGAGGGGCGTGTTCTTGAGGAAAGGGATGAAATCGCCACGTCTGTTTTGCCGTGCGTGATGTGTACCTCCCATTTGTGCATAGATCCGGAGCGGAGATGAAACAGCTTTGTTATTCATCAGTGGCAAACAAAAAGTACCATGAATCAAATCAGTGGTCAAGGGGGGAAAGAGGAAGATTATTGGGTTCTCATTGTTCAATAGCTGTCTTATCTCACAGGAAGGCCAAGGAGCAAACAAACCCCGGCCCTGAGCAGAGCACCTTCCCCAGGCAAGGTGCTCTGCAGCAGGCCACGCAGTAGGCCCTAAGCCCTTCTGCATGGTTAATAATTACAGAAGCTGCTGAAAACAAAAGAAAACAGATGTCTGATTTGGTGCCTTTGGTGAAGGTTGGGGATGCTCTTTCTGTTCCTAGACAATGGGTCTCGCAAAGCTCACAGAGGTGATGCCGGTCAGGGTTAAGATGCAAAAAGCCACTATCAGCCCACCTTATCTGGTAACCCACTGCAGGAGCTGGGCAGGGCTTCTCACCTCCTGTTTTCCAAGGGCTGCCACAGTCTGACAGAGTGCAGCCTTGTCAATGAACAACTAACAAAGGGGCAAGAGGCAAACAGGGGCCATCCGGGAGGCCAGAGGACAAAGATCACTTGGTACCAGCCCTGTGCATCCTTTTGCCTTGGGAGGGAGAACACTGGGCATCTCATCCGAAGAGGTTTGAGAGCAGTGGGATAACTCCCCTGAAGTCCCATTCTTCCCCTGTATCTGTTTGTGAATGTGGATCATAGCTTTATCAGACCATCTTCAAATGTTCGTGTGGTCACCACCTTGTTTCTCACTTCTCTTAACTGCGAGGCATACTTCTCACAAGGGCAGCCACAACCTCCTGCAGCGACAAATATTCATTCCATAGGACTTCATTTCTTGCCCGTGCCCTTCACTTCAGACAGTGGTCCAGCACTGAAGCCTTTCAAGCAGCTGATGACAGGACAAACTACACTTGGAATTACACCGATTCTTCTTCAGGGTCACAAGAGACCTGCAGTCATGCAGGGGGCAACTCCTGCCTTTGCTTTGAGTTGCTGTAATTGCTGATGAGAAGCTCCCACACCCTTTCATTGGTAAAAGAGCTCCCATCATGGTACGTGGCCTGTGGGTGAATGTATGCATTATTTTCAGGGCAAACTCCCTTCTGCCACTTTTCCTTCCCAGAAACACCTCCTGTTTATTGCTATTACCCTCCCAGGAGGCCCTCAACCATACTGGGAAGATCCATCGGCAGCAGCTTCCCTGTCCTCGGAGCTGACCTACCCCTCAGTTTCCCCCAAAGCTCCTCAGCTTTAGATGACTCAAGAAAACCTTTTGCTCATGGTGCTGGGAAAATTCAACCCAAACTGGTTTGTTTTGCATGACAGTGATGCTGCTGGGAATTATGACATTTCTTTGCGCTTGGAGAAGGCGGTGAGTGACTGGTGCAGATGCAGTGGGTCTCTGGCAGAATTACAGCACTTACACATTTGAGTAGAGGATGGATTTTCAAATAATTTGCAAATAAATTGGATAATTTCCCTGAGTTAGAAGTACTTTGGAAAATACATCCTTTGACAAATTTAGCAGCAGTCTTCAGACTTCTGCCTTCTCGTGAGCATGCCAGAGGAAGTGTGTAGATGTTTCTCCAGCTTTCCCTTAGGGGCAGAGTGTTTCACACAGGCTTCATTCACGGGCTCTCAAAGGATGGTGGGTGAGTCCCTCTCCTGCCACTGAGAACTGAAGCTTTGTCAGCCTTCAGGAAAGGAAAAGGCAGTAACATCTGTCCTGGAGATCATCGGATGGATGCTGGGAGAACATGGGTTATGAGCTGGCACAATTCATCCACCCCTTAGAGAAGAGGGAGGTGGAAGCACGTGTCTGCTCTGAAACAGGGATATTGGACTGGGTGCAACTGAAAACATTGGGAGCCAATGTGTTCTTTGGAAAAGCTCAAGGGCTGCAAAAGGAGCAGAAGGATGGGGGGGCATGGGGGCACACACATGCCTGCATGTTGCTTGTGTGCACAAGATGTGTGAAGAGAGGATGTGAGCGGGAGGATGGGGTAGGAGGCAGAGGCAGCAGCAGAGGGGAGGGTGGATGCAATGTACACTGAGTTACCTGCTTCAGGAGCTCTGCTTTATGAAACCAGCTCAGCTTCTCTGCATCCCTCCAAGAAAGCCAGAGCTTAGAAATGAGCATGCTCACAAAAGGCCAGAAATGTAAATGCAACTGGTATTCTCCAGATTTAAGCTGTCCTATTTCCTGCACGTAATACTGTTCCTTCTGCATCTCACAGGGGGTGTAAAAATCTGGCATATTCAACCTGGGCAAAAGAGGAAACTCCTCAAACTGATGTGCACGTGCTAATGCTGAAGGCATCCACGGATGCACTGCTGAAAAAAAAATACCCAAATTGCACGTGCTGCCATCCTCCGCTCCTCAGCCCCTGCTACTGTAACCTGAAGAAGTGCTAAGATGGAACAAGCATTTACAAATTTGGAAAGTCACAGTTCAGGCATCCCCCAGATCCCCTACTCTGCCCAGAAATAATAATTTTTTTAAAAAAGGCTTAACTAAACTGTGTTTTGGAAATCAGGCTCATTGAGCACAGGACTGAAAACTCTTGAATGTCCCAGTTACATGATTACTTCACAGTGTCACTAAGGGGCAGCTGAGGCTTGTCTACCTAACACACAATGCTTTACTCTGAGTAAGTTTGTTTGTTGGGGGGAGGGTTAAGATTCAACAATTATTTGTATTTTCAGGATTTGCAACATTTTGTTTTGGCAGAATAAAACCATGCCAGTGATGCACTTTTCCATAAATAGGGGTGCTCTACATTACCCTCCCTCCCCCCCCCCCCCGCCCTGCAAATCTTATTGGATTGTTAATTAAGATTATATAGAGTGTCTTCACAACTTTAGGGTTTTTCTAGTGCCAATCCCCCCCAGGCAGTGGCAGTGGCAGACTGTGAAGCAGCCCCAAAGTTCTTGCATTTCTTGCCCTCAGTCGTGGTTCTCCACTTCCCAGGGAGCTGGGGAATGGGCAGATGGACCAGAGAGGTGCTGTCAGGCAGAGTTACGTCCTTCTACCTCTCATTAAAGAATGTATGTGCAAATGCAGAGGCATTTACCTGTGTGACAGTGTAGATGACATAGCCTGGTTCCCCTGTCCTCCTCCTAGGGACTGCTGCTGACGTGTGAGCACACGTAATCCACCACATGGGAGGAAAATGGGACGAAGGACCTGAAGGCTGTCTGGATTTAAGAGGGAACACTATATGGAGAACTCAACCCTTCGGGCTTTTGTAGCCCTTGGTGTGAAACAGTGGTTTCAACCCAGTGAGACCCTGCTGCCCTGACACATGTGGTCTCTGCCTCGGCCTGCAAGTGATGAACATGACCCCTGTGCTGTGCTTGCTGGGGTACACCAGCCCAACAGGGGTAGGGCATCATGGGAAGCCAGATGCAGCCCCATGGCTGGCCCTGCTGCTCAGTGCTGCTCTCCCTGCAGACTACAACACACCCCACTGCACCATCCCACCTCATGTCCTTTAAGGTAAGAAGTCACCTACCTTCTTTTTGGTTGTTTGTCCCCTCAGGGCTCAGGGTAGCAGGTCTTGAGGCTGCACCCAGGCAGGGAGGTGAGTGGCATGGGACTGGGCCAAGGAAAAAGGACCCCAACATCCCTGCTCTTTGCGTATTGGAGCTGACCTCCCAAGAAGGCAAAGTGCTGACCACGGATCTTCTCTTCCTCCTCCTCCTCCTCCGCTTGCTCTCCAGCAGTAATGCACATGTGCTTTGTCCATAAATATATTATTTTGTGTTCCTGCCAGCCCAGACTAATAGGGCTAATGTTTCCTGAGGAGCAGCCCAAAGCTACATTAGCCGCAGATGTTTGATTGATTTAAAACAAAGAGCCCGACCGCCAAACTGCTCCATATGGTTTCTCTTCCTGTCACTTTGCCTGCAGGGTTATCTCTGAAATGCAATTAAGGTGCTTAAAAGTACATTTTCAGGAAGATGCAGAATTGATGAGGGTGGGTTTGCCGATGGGTGTCTCCAAATTGTTCAAGCAAGAGCAAGGAAAGTCATGCCCTACCCTTAGCAGCTGCCCGCATGGTTTTTCCACTTACAGGAGGATCTTAAATAGGAGGGCAGGCCAAAAAAATGACCCCATTGTAAAGACTTTGCCATGGATATGCTTTGCCAGTACTCATGTCTCCTGATATTCTGCTCATTTATTATTGAAGTCAAACATTTCTCTAATTAGATATTTACTTGGGAACTTAAGTGCTGCAGAGATTTCATTCAGCCCCACCTCTCCCCTGCTCCCACTCCCTGGGCACTGGGGGACGAAACCCATCTCTTGTGCAACTCTGTGGAAGATGTGGTGATGCTGCTGAAGGTGAGCTGGGCTCTGCCTGTCATTTGCCATGAGGGTGGTGCTGGACTTGCTTGAGCACCAGGAGACTGACGCCGTGCCTGGGGATGCTCATGCAGCCACTGCAGACCCAGTGTGCCAAGCCTGACCACTGAAACCGTCCCCTAGACACCCGTAGGGTTGAGGTTCCGGCTCCATCCAACTCCCAAGGCTGCGGCCTCCTACATCTTGGGTGAGGTTGAAGCCAGCAAGGGAAAAGTACGGCCTCTCTGGTTTTAATGAACAGTGTAGATGTCTGTAGATTTAAAAAATGTGCTTCTGTGCGCCAGCCCTCCATCTTCTACTCAGTTCAGCTGACACAGGCAAGTCAGCGGCCCCTTACACCACATTTTCTTCCATGAAAATTCCCAAAATAGGTGCCCAACAATTGGCATCTTATTCTACATCTTGGTGTGTAGGGAAAGGAGAAGGGGATGAGGCACCTGTGGTGACCTGAGGGCCTGCCAGGTCCCCTCTCTGGACCACCAACAAAAAAGTATCCACCTATTTGAGGAGGGAATCCCAAGCCACAGTGCAGGATTCATTTCATAGTACGGAAAACAGAAATAATTACCTTGCAACAGGTCTGAAGATTCACTGCAGCAGTGCATGCTGTTAATATACAGCAGCACAGGATAATTATCTGGTGCTCAACTGTCTTCAAACTAGACCTCCGTTAACCTTGTCCTTACCTCTTTCAGAATTAAAATCCTAAGGTAATTCATCATAGAAATTCTTGGTAACTTCAAGTATAATTGCTAAGTAATTTTCAAGCACGTGTAATTACTATGCCAGATTAATCTCATCATGAGTCTTAAAGCCAGGTTTGTTTAATGGGCCTTAGATCTAAATAAACTCTAGGAGATATATATGTGTCTGTGTGTGTGTATATATGCATGTGTGTAAGCCTGTTTGTACATCACGTGTGATGAGCATTATCCAGATCTCTGTAACCATTTAAAGTGTGTTTTTTTGCAGAAAACTGATTACACAAACAACACCATATTCCTCCACATTTTATTTTCTTTCAAGAGCTTCCAGAGCAAAAGGCCTTCAGGTCCCAGCAAGAGGAGAAGCTGGCTTTCCCCCTCCCACCCCCCTCCATTCCCATGTTGCAAAATCAACCTGAGATCTGAAACCTCAGCTATTTTCTCCTCCTGGCTTTCATATCCCCTCAGGGAAGGGAAACACAGATTAGAAGAGCCTACCCAGTCTTTGCTACCCTGAAAGATATAGCAAATGAACTTAGCCACTTTCTGATTCATCCCTACACCACTGATCATCAGTAATAAAACAGCAGAGGCTCAGCCCTAACTGGGTTAATGGTTAAAGGAGTCGTGCTGGCTCCTGGTGAGTGCAGAAGCACTGGTCCCTGCACTTTTGTGGTGAGGACAACTTCGTGTGAAACTGCCTGCAGTGCCCACAGCTTCGTGCTCCAGCATGAAGCTCCTGTTTCAGCTCATGACCACAGGATCCATGCTGGGAGGTGGGTGAGGGGACCTTACCTCCATGTGTGCTCATGGGAGACAGAGAGAGCCCCATGGAAGGTTGGGTCTCTTTGAAAGTGGATGCAAAGCATATTGCTGGGGTGAAGGACCTTCCCAGTGCTCTCAGCAGTTCTGGGTGGGAGCTTTGTCAGTGGGACACTCCATCCCTTCTGTGGACACAGACCCATGCCCCACACAGCTGGGCTGGCCATGGTGGCAAACTGAACACATGGGAGGGCTCCCAAGCAGCAGCATCTGCCTGCATCCACTTTTCCCCGTGGGGCAAGGCCACTTCAGGACCAGCCTCTTTGGGCTAATGACAACCCAGACATCATAGACCGCTTGAGGATAACATTCAACATGCAATTCATAAGCTGAGAAAGTTCTGCCTGAAAAGGTCACAGCTACGTTAAGAGGTTAAGCACCGAAGGCCTCTGGTGCTTGCGGAAGGTGTTAGAATGACATGATGGGTAGCTGGGGCCATCCAACATGACACAAACTTCCCCTCCCCCCAAACAATTTGCCACAGCCACACTCTGAACACATTTCCCCTGAACTGAAGACACCCACAGGGACCCAAACACGCGACTCGGAAACCTCAAAGCAGGAGACACGTTATTAGCCTGTGGTCGTCAGAACTGAGCAAGGCCTTCAAGCTTTGAATGCACTTTATAGAAATCTTGTCTAACCCAACTTGCTAAAATGGCTGGGGAGCAAGATTCCCTGCATGAAATTTGAGGAAAATGTCTGAAGACTTCTAGAAGGAGAGAGATAGTATTTTTATTTTTTTCCCCTGCGTTCTGTGGCTTCACATTTCCATACAAGGCTGAATCTGCAATTTCCTGCTGTTTCTCCTTTCTTCTGAAAAATATTCTTTAAAGAGAAGTGCCAGGAACATTGCCAGCCAGGCAGACGTAGCACAAGGCGTTACTTGCAATGCACCACCCCAACCCCTGCAGACAGCTTGCCTTCTCGCCCTTGCAGATGTTGAGACCAGGCCTTGAATTCTCCTCTGCACCTGCTGTGCCTCACACTGGCACCCCTGGCCTCTAGGACATCCCCCTTGCCTGCTCTGCACAGGGATAAAGCCTGACCCTCCCCTGCACCTGTATCTTTGGGAAAGCGCTGCAGAAGACTCTGCAAGCACCTCCTTCCCAATCTGGAGGACTGGATGCGGCCCTGGGACCAGACTGCTGCGAGCAGCAGGAAGTGTGGACATGGCGGGAGGCTTGTTAACAGGAAATAGCCGTGGCACGGCGCCATCGCCCACTTTGGACCCTTCTCTGATTCCTCTCTAAGCTACGGCGAATTCAGCTGGTTCTCAGAGCTGCGCTTTATCTCCCCTCTGGGAGGTTTCTGGGTCAGCTGTATTAAAATGCATTTATTCTTAAGGGGGTCAGTATTCTGACACAACAGTGATGTACGAGTGAATGGGGAGAATACATAAATTTCTAACAACGCGGGGAGAAGAATCCCAGAGTTTTGCTATCTGTAAAAACGGGAGCATGGGATCTGTCACTTCATGTCACGACAGCCAAATTAAACAAATGCAAGCTGACAGGAGGAAAAGAAACAAAGGACTTCTATCCAATTACTTCCAGAGGAATATTAAATTATGGGCGCGCTTGCTTTTGTGTTAGCAAATAAGTATTTAAATGGCCCTAAAGTCCTTCATATTCAGAAAGTTGGGCTTATCTGCACTGGGGAAATGGATGCTGTGGGCACTCACTCCTGAAAGGGAAACGGAGGACAGACAGAGCCTTCACCAGAGGCTGTGGGCTGACATGTGCAGATTGCATGGCCAGGAACGGTGTTTCTATGGCTGTTGATAGGAGGGAGGGAATGGTGAGAACGTCTGGGCATTGTGTTTTGGAGGCCTCCACCACTGCTGCTGAAGCAACAACTTGAGGATATCTCGAAAGCCCTTGAGATGGAGATGCTTTTGGAAGCAGTAGCTCAACCTCTCTTTTTTGCAGCACACAGGTGGTTGCTTTTAGTGACCACAAAGAAAAGCAGCCCACCTTCTGCACTTGGAAGACTCAAGAAGATGATAAGTATGGCTACACTCTGACACACTGAGGGCAGGGGGAGCTGCTAGCGCTGCCATGCCCTGCCGTGAAGGAAGAGGCACTCTGAGTATCACCGGTACAAAGGCGATGCCCCAGGGCTTCCGGCAGCAGAGCCCTGAGAGGTGCAGGGAGGAGACAGCTGGTTACCGTGGAGCATCACTGGATGCCAGCGGGATGCACGGCCTGACCACCAGCCAGGGGGAAGCACCAGCAAGGACGCACAGCTGACTGCACCACTGCTCTGCAAAACACAGTAACAGCAGCTCCACGGGTACTTGGAGCAGGAGGTGTCTCCCACTCAAGCGGGATACACAAGGTACAACCCAGATAGTTCAACAGAAGGAAAGGGTGACCCTATAACCATTGCTGTGTGCTTGACCTCTCTGGCAGGAAGCTCTGGGCAGTCCTGCCAAGCAGTGAGCAGAGTTGGGTGTGGCGTGGGTTGGAGGTAGCAAATTGTTGATGGCCAGACTGCAAGGACCAAGTGTCCTGTGCTGCCTCCAGCATCAGAAAATGAGAAGCAGTGTACAGAGGTGGGGACTTTGTTGGAAGCAGGCTGCTCAGGGATGCAAGTGAACGTAGTGCTGGCAGCATGAAACAGATAAACATTTCACTCCGGGAGACAGATGAGCCACAGAGAATATTTCCTGCTGAAACAAACAAGGGTGTGAGATGTTTGCAAAGAGCACAGCAAGGGACAGAAGAAAGCGAAATTTAAGCTGTGTGAAAGTCCAACCTGACCTTAATAAAAGGTAACTGTGGACCTGAAACTTCTTGATGGTTGCAAGATCAAAGTGGCCTGCTTGACCCAGTCTGCCAGACGTAGACTGTGCAACAGCTCCTCTCATAAGAAGCATGGTTAGGAAAGACAAATCCTGGCAATCTCTGGTGTGCCTGACACACTGCGTTCAGGCAAGTGGTCAGAGCAGGCTGCAGCAAGACTGAAATGCGTCACGGGGAAACAGGAATGTGAGTCAAAGACATTTTCCCCTGGGTACACACAAGGAAGAGGAAGGTGAAAGTGTCAGGAAACATCAAGAACCTCACAAGGGAGAGAAAACAGATACTGAAAGACAGCTGTGAGCAGTGACGGATGATGACGATGCGCTTTGCCAAGGTGCAGGTAGTTGCCCGCTGACACAGCCTGGGGACCTGCCTGCATCACCCATGAACACCTATGGCAGGAGATAGCCCCAGCCCTGCTTGCACAGACAAGTCTTGGGAACCACAGAGTGAAGGTCTGTACCCAGGATCCACAGGGTCCCTGCCAGGACAGGGATACAACCCCAGTTGATAGAGAAGTGTGTGCCCAGGGGAGCAGGACAGCATTGCCACAGCTTTTTAGCCACCTCCATCTCCCCTGGCAGTAAGCAAGATAAGACAAACCTGGAGCTGGTGGGGGGAGGAGTGGGTGGATCAAAGCCCCTGTATTCCACCCTCCTCTGAGACATCCTGGCAAACGCTCCCCCCAGCTATCTCTTTTGCTGATGGTGCAGGTGTGGTGATGGGTCCCAGGCAAAAGGAACATTTGCTGGTCTCTGTGGCCATGCCAGTAGCAGGGGTACTTGCTGGGTGGGGGATGCCAGGGCAGGTGCTGCTTGTGTCACACATCTGCACAGCAGTAGCTTTAGCCAAATTTTAGGCTGATTTCTAATTTTTTTCTGCCATGTTAACCCTGCCTGTGCAAGTCCAGGAGTGTCTCTGTTTAAGGAGAAGCTGCAGAGAGACACTTTGGATCATGGGCTGGTATGACCAGACCCTTAGATCTTTGAAGATTAAGGCAAGGAGGAGGGAAGAAGAGAGAAGGCCAAATTCCTTTGTCGCATATGCTGCTGTAAGTCCAGAGTAATTACATTAAATGTAATGAGCCTCCACAATTCCTTCCCTGCTCCCACTTGGGAGCAGTCATTTGCTGCTGGCCAATTCCTGCAGCAAACAATGCTCCTACCTACCAAGTTGGAAAAAGTCTCCTGGCCAGAGGACTGCAGAGAGGAGCAAAAGCTGCTGCCATGGCCTCTCCTCCTCCTCTTCTTCCTCATCCAGAGAGAGAAGCAACACTGCCCCTCTACTAAGGCATTTATCAAGCCAACCTCAATTTTAAGTACACCCAGGCTTCACATGCCTCTCAACAGTGCTGTCAGTCCCAGCTCCCACCCTGATATGCTCTGCACTGTTTTCCTCTCCACCTACCTGAATGAGGTCCTTTCCTGAAGGAACAGCTCAGCAGAGGCTTCAGCAGAGCCAGCAGCTCTCCTGCAGGCTGGTGGTGGCCAGCACTCAGCTCTCCCATGAAATGAGCCAGGGAACTGGGAAAACTGGGTAAGGGATGCTCTGGTTCAGCTGAGAGGATGTGGTGAAATGAAGAGGTGTGAGAGCCGAGAGCAGAGCAGATTGACCTCCCCGAGGCCAGGCGTAAACGGGCAGTGCTTCAGGCAAACCTTACCTTTCTAGACCATGAGCAAAGGGTCTTCTGCCAGTCACAGCCCACAGCCCAGAGCAGCCCAAAGTGGTGAGGCGCTGGGCACCACAAAAGCATCCTGCCAGTCCAGCAAGGTGTGCTCCAGGTGAAGGCAAAGAAGTTCATGAGCAGCAGATAAAAGTGTTTAACCCTCCTGCCTTGTACCCTGGAGGTATGATCCCTGCAAAATCAGTCACCCCCATCCCCTCATTGCCCCAGGACACGTGGAGCTATGCCCACTAATAACCACATAGTAATTTGGTGACCTGGAGGAGACAACAGCAAGGACCCTATGAAGGTGATGGGTAGCTGTGTTCAAGCCCACTGGTATCACCAGAGGAAGCTGTGTGTAAGACCAAAGCTGCCTTCATCACTTGGGCCTTCTCTCCGCTTTCCATCCCTGTGCAAAGCAATATTTTCACATACATACATCAAGTCTTTTGTGCTCAGTCCCACTGTGCATTTAAAGCTTCAGGGCTGGGATACATCCACACTCAGCACAAAGCAGAGGTGGGGGTAGATGTGATTTTCCCCCCTGGGAGCAGTGCTTTGGGAAGAAAATCCTCCGGAAAAAACCAGCCCGCGCTCTGCTTTCTTCTGATGGTGCGGGCTGATTCGTGCTGTCTGTAATTGTAATCAAAGTTAATTTAATCCTGGTATGGAGGTTGCTGAGCAACTGAAGACATTCATCGAGAGGGACTGTAATCACATCACCTCGGGTAAAGTTGGGAGGGCGGCCACGTAACCCTGGCGATGCCCCTGGGCGGAGGGCTGCGGGTCATGGGAAGGCACCAGTATTTGTGGGGTACACCAGCCATGGGGAGAGCACTAGGACTGAGCTGAGCTGTGCTTTCTACTGCCATGCATAACGAGGGGCTAAGATTGGGAACAGGGCCCCTTGTGAGCATCGTATGTAGAAGCACAACTTCCCAGAGGATGGAGGGTGCGTGCCTGCCCAGCCACATTGCTGTAAGCAAAAAGAAGGTGCAACACCAAGAAAAGGGTCAGTCATGCCAGTTTACGTCACAAATCCCCCCTTGATGCCTCCTTCCCTTCGAAATCCTGGTGTTTGCACGCCATCCGAGGAGCTTCTCAAAACTGGAGAGCGCTGGGCTGTACTGTCACCATCCCTGCCAGTGCCAGGGCGTGGAGATGAACATCCTCAGCAGCAGCAACCAGTGGCCAGAGCCCGAGGAAGCTGCCTGGAGCAGCAGCCGAGCAGCCTCCCTCCTGCCAGAGCCGGTGAGAGATGCTCCAGCACTGCTGGTGAAGCTCCTCCGTGCTCGCTAAGAGCCGACCTCGCTCGTCGCCTGCTGTGCCTTCATCAGGGCCATTTGCTGGTGATGAGGAGATTTCAGGAGGTGGCCTCGGCGGGCACCCGCTGCTGCGGGAGGGGGGTGGCAGCCGGAGATGGCGGGGCTGGCCTGATTAAGTGCTTCGGCGGAGAAAGAAACCCGCCGGGAAGGAGGGGTTCTGCCATCAGCGCCTCAGCAATCAAGGAGGAATTTTCCTCCGCATTTTCTTTTATTTTTTTCCAAACTAATTATTGTTTTCTCCTAAAACAAAGCACTTTTGGGGAATTTTAAAGGCCTGTGCGTGCACCAAGGGCAGGAGGGGAGCAGCAGCCTGCCAGGGAAAGGAACCAAAGCGTGGTGGCATCCCAAGTGTGCTGAGTGCCTCCTCACCCCAGCTGCTTCCTCCTGCCAGACCCCCTCCTCTTTGTTTTTGGAGGAGTCAATACTGCAGGGCATTGCTCCCTGATTAGGTTTGAAAACCTCACTCTTCGGAGGATGGTCCTTGCTAGACTCCATCCCAAAAGTTCAGCAGTGTTTGTGTGACGGCTTTGCCCTCCTTGCCTGTGCAGAGGGTCCATGAAGGGGGCGAGGGCACGTGTGTTGCAGGCCAGAGTCCAGCTCCTGCTGAGCCAGATGAGTTGGCTCTGACACAGCAGCTGCAGGATTTTTCTCTGCCTTTTTCAATGGGCACGTTGGGTTCCTCACAGAGAGAAAGAAGGAGCCGCTTGTTGACTTGTTCAGAACAGAGCTGTGCTTTGGTGTGCCTGAGTGACCAAAAAGTTGGATGGTTGGCCAGAAAAAAAGCCCCCAGCAGTGAACTGAGGCGCAGCATCACTGCATGTCAGACCTTGTGAACCAGCAACAGCCCAGCCCAGCAGGCATAGAACAGAGACAGGTGAAGTGTAGCTCCAAGCGGATCTCCCAAACACCACCTTTCAAACACCAAAATGCCCATAGGGTTTTATTTAGCTTTTTTTTCTTGTGCTGAAAAGTTTGCTACTTTTCCCATCATTTTACTTTTCTTATCTGGCATGTTGTGCCTAAATGTGGCCAAAGCTGGGTCAGTTGTTCCCATCACAGAGTAGCTGTCTCTGCCTCCTTCCTCCCACATCATTCAGGAGGGTAAAGGCAGTAAGTGCGCAACACGTTGGGTATTTCCCTGCCCACACCAGCACCCTCCAAAACTTGCCCATCCTGAGTGGATGTAGTTCTTTGTTTCTCATTGTCACCCAGGGTGTTGGCCAGTCCCTGCAGCTCACTTGCTCTGATTCACCTACTCTGTGGTGATGGCAAAATTAAGAGCTGGCCTCCCCTAGGAAGCAGCAGTGATAGTGCAGGACACAGCTCCTGCACTAAACTGGCCAAGAGAACCACACCAGCTGTGCAGTGCTGGGCTCACAGTGCAGAACTCCTCCCCAGGAAAATACAGAAGGAAACATGTCATTTTTCATCAAGATTGAAGTGGATCTTCATTGATTGGATCTTCTTCCTCATAGATTGGATCTCCTACCTCTTGGGTTGCCTGAGCTTTACATTCACACCCTGGTTTTGGTCACACCCAGTGCTGATGTTGGTTCCATGCTGACACTTTGGAGCGGTTCCTTGAAGGAAACAGAGGGATGAAGAAATGCACATGACCTCATGAAACCCAACTGTCAAAGTAAAAATACCAGCTGATGCACAGCCTGCACACCACTGCTGCCCTTTGGTCCACAGGGAAGTCCCACCAGCTCCCGTCAGTCTTTTCTCCACCTGGCTGCCTGGCAAGTGGTGCTGAGAGCTCAGGGAGGAAGGAGATGATCCATTCCTGGGGGTCTGAAGGCTACCACGGGTCCTACCTATACCTTATGGGGAGATTTTCCCAAGGGGGCTGAGAATACAAGAGCTAGAGGAATTTCACCCAAGGGGCAAGTTGGGTGTCAGGATCTACCAGTATAGCTCATCCTACACCTCTTTGGCACCATATGGGGGTTTGACCCTGGCTGGAGGCCAGACGCCCACCAAAGACGCTCTATCACTCCCCTTTTTAGCTGGACAGGGGAGAAAATATATACTGAGAGGCTCAGGAGTCAAGGTAAGGACAGGCAGAGATCATTCTGCAATCAGCGTCACGGGCAAAACAGACTCACTCAACACAGAATAAAGGACAGAAAACTCTAATTTATGACATTGCACGGCACAGTCAGTGACACCAGAGTCAGGTAATGAGAAGTGGGACTGGCTTTTAAAGCACCTCCCCCCACCCCCCCCTTCTTAGCACACTTCATGTTAGCCATGATTTCTCTCCCTTCTTCCCCTCTATTGTGGCACAGGGAGGGGCACAGACTGGGGAATGGGGGGTTGAGTCAGTTCCTTATGAGTTGTTTTCTTTCTTGGCTGGGAAGGGCATCCATTTCACACACACCCTGCTGCACTGTGGGGTCCTACCAACGGGACACAGTCCTTCAGGAACTTCTCCAACATGAGTCCTTTCCCACAGGGCTTCAGCTCTTCACCAACAGTCTCTCTCTCCACAGGCTGCAGGTCCAGTCAGCAGCTTGCTCCTATGTGGGTCACAGCATCTTCCATATGTCACCACTGCTATGACCATCGCTGACGGGCTCGGCCTTGGTCAGTGGCAGGTCCGGCTTTGAGCCAGCTGGTGTGTACTCTCTCAGGCCTATGGAAAGCGTCTAGCTGCTTCTTGCAGAAGCCACCCCTACACCCCTCCTCTTCCAGCAGAACCCTGCCATGCAGAACCACAACACACCACACTGCTTGACATGGAAAGATGTCAACCAGTTAAAGCATTCCCCACCTTGCAAGGAGATCCAAAGCCTGTTCCCACCTCAAGTTTACCTTTTTTCCCATGTTACAGGCTTTTTTTTTTTTTACTGTATAGGAAATATTAATTTCATGCTTGGCTTAGTTCTCTAGCAGAAGCCTTCTCCTTCCCGCATCACGACATGCGTATTTTTCTATGTTGGGAGCTGCTGACTGATTATCTGCCTTTCCTTCTGCCTGGGGCTGAGGGGATGGGCTGCAGGCCGTGGGCTTTCATGGCCTCAGCTGAGCTATTTAGCACCAGCATGGAGGCAGTGACCCATCTTCACACCTGATCATGCGTACTGACCAGTGACATTCCCGAGCTGGAGCCCCTCTGCCACACATCACGTTTAGGAGAAACGCAGCATGTCTCAGCTTTGCTTTAAACCCTGTTTCCTACAGTAGAGCCCAAACTACTATTGAGTCATGTTAAAAGCCCTTTGCATTATTTGCCTTTTTTTTTTTCCCCTGAATGCCTGCCTCAAAATCTTCAGGCGTCTAATGTGCTTCCAGAGCTTCGAACAGTCCGCTTGCAAAAATAAATCTCTGTTGTATGTATGCCCAGAAAAATATCATATTTAGCTTTTTTCTAATTTTTTTCTTTTTCCTGAGTGGCATTTGTTCCTAACACATTTATAGCCCTCTGGTTTTCTGAAATGTCTTTCTTTAAGTCAGCACAGAGAAAGCAAATGCAGGAGCAGCAGATTCAGTAGGTGGCTAGGCTACAGAGCATCTCTGCTGGCACACTTGCTGCGCCTGTGGCTGAATTAACAGTGCCACTGCAGCACCTGTATTTTCTGCCTTGTTTTGCTCTGACTTTCAAATTGGAAACCTGCACATGGGGAGTGTGGATGGGATGCGTTCGGAATTAATCTTCAGTTATTATTTGTGCTCTAAAATAGGACATTGTTGAGGTTACCGGTACAGAAAGGTCATGAAACTCTCTGGTGTTTCTCTCCTACGTAAGTAAGGATTTGTCTGTTCTTGGAACCAGTCTTCCGACCAGTTTTATATCAGGACATCTTCATTATCCTCAGGAATGTTTCTTTTCATATCAACATAACTGAGAGAGGAATCTAGCCCAGAATAAGGAACTTACTAGTTCTTCTAAGCAAATATTTTTGCTCATTTGTTATCCTAAGAAAAGCTAAACCAGATTTTTTTTTACCCTTAAAATAAATAAATCATCCTTCACCTCCATAATTTGGTATCTTTCAGAGACAGAATTCAGCTTCCTGCACAGCACCATGAACCACTCAGAGATGTCAGGCAGCCTACTAATTGTTAGGATTGTATTTTGATGCTGTTCACAGTTCCCAGGTAAGGAAGTATGCTCCATCATTTACAGCTGTGAACCACAGCAAAAGACCAATGCCCGAAAGGGAAAAGAAGGAAGGAAAGAAGAGATGTAGGTTGTTAAGTGAAGGTGGGGAGCAAAACAGATGAAATTGATAAAGTGGAAAGCTATATTATTCACTCCAAGGCTCCATTTAGTCCCTCTGCCCTGGTAGTTTCAGTAAAGTGAAACTCTTGCTGGAATCAATACTGCTATCATTTCACAAAATTACAGTGGTTTGAACAGAAAACTAGTCATAAATCAACTTCATGCATGGACAGCTGAAGGAAATATTTCTTGCTTCAAAGGCTTGGGTCCTTCAGACCCAGTAAAGAGGAATTTGGGTGTCCAAGAAAACACATGGTGCTGGTTTTGGCTGGGATTGAGTTAATTTTCTTTAGAGTAGCTGGTATGGGTCAGTGGTTTGGCTTTGTGCTGGAAGCAGTGCTGATAACACAGGGGTGTTTTTGCTGTTGCTGGGTGGTGCTCACACAGAGCCAAGGCCTTTTTAGCTCTTCACACCACCCCGCCAGCATGTAGGCTGGGGGTGCACAAGGGGTTGGGAGGGGAAACAGCCAGGACAGCTGACCCAAGCTGACTAAAGGGATATTCCATACCATGTGATGTCACGCTCAGTACATAAACCTGGGGAAAGAAGAAGGAAGGGAGGGATGTTCAGAGTGATGGCATTCGTCTTCCCAAGTCACCCTGAGGCACGACAAATTCCCACTTTCCTGGGAATGGCTGAATCCCTGCCTGCCCATGGGAAGTGGGGAATTAATTCATTGGTTTGCTTTTGGCTTTTGCTTCATCTATTGAACTGTCTTTATTTCAACCCATGGGTTTTCTCACTTTTACTCCTCTGATTCTCTGCTCCATCCCACTCAGGGGGAGCGAGCAAGTGACTGTGCAGGATTTGGTTGCCTCCTGGGGTTAAGCCATGGCACACATTTGCTGCATTACCTGGAAACAGAGACTGGTGTTGTATACTCAGACAAGGGATGCATCAAAGTAGCAATGTGGGAAAAGGTAGAGCCTCCATTTTAATCAAATGAGGAAAGAGTGGGTTTGATTTCAGTGAAACTTGGGTGCTTCAGAGATGGTCCTGTTCTCTGCGGCTCGCTAGACATCCCCTCCGACTAGGCTAAGAATGTGTCCTCGTTGCTACTTTTTCATAGACCTGGACTTGATCCTGTAGATTTTGGGGGACTTTTGCAACCTATCACTTTCAGCTTAGTGGCGTAAAGGAGGGAGCCTTTCAAGTCATGGCCTCTGGAAGATGTCTAGCCCTCAGCTTCGAGGGAAATGGACTGGACTTGGAGACTGACCTCATCTTCAGTATTTTGGGAGCAGATCCTTGAAGATTCTTCAAAGAAAAGCATGAAAAGCACAGACTGCAGAAGGTCTCAATACGCTTGTCTGTGTTTTCTTGAATACCTCTTGTAGTTCTTGCTTTCCAACAAAGATGTATCGGGTACCAAGAAGTTACCCCTGCAGATGCTGGAAGTTTCACAGGTATAATGCACAGCAGGAAAGCACTAGGGAGGGAAAGTGTCTCCACATCCACTTCTTTCTCCTTGACAGAATAAACACCAGCTGCAGCTCCATGGCCAGAATTGATGGGCTGATGCATTAAATCTGAGGGACTCTTAGATGTCCCTGTGGCTGCTAGGTTCCGTGTCCTCTTTCCCTGAGAGGCAGTGGCACCAGAGCCAGGGCTGCATGGCACAGCTGGGAAGGCTGGGGGGTGAGGCAGCCTTGCTTGTGAGACCATCCCCAAACCTTGAGAACTTCTCAGGTGTCTAAAATACAGTTGGCATCACCGTTCTGTCTCAAAGCAACCGACCTTGGGGTGCATTCGTCTTTGCTCTGCTGTGCTTGCAGTGGAAAGGCAGGTTCACTGTCCTAACTGGGTGCTGCCAAATTAAGGAAATGGAGATTCACTGTTTGCTAATTTGTTATTGTGTCTTGGGTGGTTCTCTACTTGTTTTCCCTCCTGCAAGGCACTTGTGAAACACACATTTATGCAATACCTAAGCTCTGTATAGCTATAATTACTTATAATGGTTTCCCGTATCCCGTGCATTTAGTGCACTGGAATTTTCTTTTAAATTTTGACAGATATTTCTGGAAATTACTTAGTTAAATTAGAATTCATTAAAGAGAACAATCATAATTATTTGATAAATAGTGTCATTAAATCCATTATACAATAAAATATTGCAAATAGGAGCACAAGTAAATATTTGCAAGAGTATTCACATTGGATTTCCTCTCTTGGCATTTTGAAAAGCTCTTTTATTGTCTCACAACAGAATTGCCAAGTAGCTACAAATGTTCATGCATCATCTGCAAACGAGAGAAAGAAGACTGCTGTTTAATGAAATTTAATGTATCCAATCAGGGAAGGGAGGGAATGACAGATGATGTAAAAGGCCAATTAGATGGCATGTGCTCTGACGACTAACACCAGCCAATTCGCTAACAAGACACAAATAATAATCTGTAATAAAAAATAATTCAAGTGACTGAGGCTAATAGGCATATTTACCCAAACTGTGACCTCTTCCTTATGGGAACTGAGGGTGTTGGGTGAATTCCTCGTTGTGAGAGACTCAGTCGGCTCTGTTCCCAGATGTTTAGAAATTCAGAGAGCAGCAGAGCAGGGTGGGAAGTGACCCAGGAGAGTTAGTGTGGTTCCGGGCAAAGACAGGAAGGACCCCTGCCCAAGATGTGTGGGTTCATATGGAGAGAACCTCATGGGACCACCACTGGGGCTGGTCCTCATCTCGAGTACTCTTCTACCACCAGCTCCCTGTTGTCCCCACTGAAAGGGAGGCAGAGGAGAAATGACCACACCTCTCAAAAGGGTCCAAAGGCAGCAGTGGCCCTGAAGCAGCAGGAGAAGCATCTGGCCCCACATTCTACTGCCCACGTGTGATACTCCTTGACTCAGGGTATGTTGCTGCTGTCACCAGTGCAGGCACCCATCAGGAGAGATGCCTAGTTGCCTCACAAAGGTGGGTGGGAAAGCAACAGCCAGTTTTTACAGCTTATTTCAGCCAGTCACATTTCGGGGCTGAGGCATTAGTAACAGTGAGTGGCCAGGATGCTTCCCTAATGCTTAACAAGTCAAGCTCCACTGCACTGGAACTGAGTCAAGGAGGCAGGAGCCATTTAATTAGACCAAAGCAACTGACAGCCACTCTGCCGTAAATCTTCCCTTGCTGCCTTTGAGGCCTCTGGTCCTCTGCGTCTTAATTTTAAATGATATCTCAATGAGGGGAGAGCAGGGAACAAACAGGCCTCTGCATTTTGCTCCTACGGACCAGGACAGCAGGGCTGGTAAGGGGTCAGCTCACCATGAAGGGGCTCCTTTCCTCCTGATAGTCAGGTTTTCTGGGGAGCTGCAAGATGATGCTTTAACCAAAAAGAGTCAGTTCCAGCTCCAGCTGTCGTTTTGTGAATGAGGAGGAGGGAAAACACCACTGGGCAGCATGTCTGTGAAACCTCTCTGCTGACCTGAACCAGTCCTTTTTCTGTTGGTGCTCTATCGACACTGCTGCTGGCACAAGCATGGGAGGAGAAAAATATTTGGATAATAATAATAATAAGTCTGGGACAGCATCAGTGTCCTGCCTGATGGTAATGTGGGATTTCTTTTCTAAACTGAGGCAAATCCGGTGATTCCTCCGCATTTGCCAAAGAAATGAGGATAGGAGTGTAAGTAATCTGATTAAATTTGGCACACGCTGATGTAGGAGGGACTATCCTGCCCTACCATACTTCATCCGAGATATGTTAAAACAAATGTCTGTGCGTTCTTGCGTAAAACAGCAAGCAATGGGTGTTAATTACTCACCAATTACAATAAAATTGCATCTACTCCACATCAGGAGTGGATCACAGCTAATAACATCACAGGAGACAGAAAGGACTGACTCCTTCAAGTAAACGGATCCCTGACTTGTCTTACCTTCAGCAGAGAACCAGCACTCAGTCCTTCAGATCCCATGTCCTGTCTTGCCAAGAGGCAGAATGATTGTTAAATATTTTTATTTAACCAATTCACATTACACACTGAAGCATCACCACAGAAAGTGGCCTCATGGCTCTCTCCTTGCCGCTGCTGAGGGGCCTGGGCTCTGGGCTCTCCCACCACTCAGGTGAGCTGTTTTTCCCCATGCCGCTGGCAGCAGCAGGCTCTCCCTTGACAGCATTTCCACCAGCATGATCCTTTATGTGCCATAGAAGGACCAAGCCACTAGAGGGATGGGTGCCCAGATCCCTTTTCTTCCATAACCTTCATCGTCAGTCTGCCTGGGTCCATCTCTCCCTATGACTGACACCACTATAAATATTCCATGGGGCTGGATGGTGAGCAGGCCACCTCCCAGCTGCTTCCTAGGGAAGCTGTCAACAGCTGAGCTGGGTAGGGCATCACCTTTAGCAGTATTTTGGACCACAGGCTTCATATTTCCTTGTCTCTTTTTAGATACCATCCTCTTACTTCTGGCCTGCTGACAGACTTCCAACTCTTGGTTGGCTTTTCTGGAATTCTTTGCCTGAAAACCACAGGCAAGGTGGTGAGTGACAGCAATGCCATCCCGCTGCTTGAGGGATGCCACACTATGAGGCTGCAGGGATAGCATGGCTCTGGTGCCCTTGCCCCTGCCCTCAGCTCCTTCCCACAGTGTCCTTCCAGCCCACAGAGCTTTCTGAGGGCTTGCTCCACCCACACTTGAAACTCAAAGCCACCTTCTCCCAGCCTTGGCCCCTTACCTATCCCTTCGCCGCCTTTCCCCATGCCTCTGAGTCACTCTTGCTCCCTCTCTGGCGCTGACCCATCCAGTGTATCGGGAATTATCTCTGCAAGTCACTGAGTCACTGTTTAAATGTGATATTAAATTTTCCTTTCAACCTTTAGCCTGTGCATTCCTCATGCCATAAACCATTTGGTAGACACAATGCATTCAGGCTGATATATATATATATATGTGTATGAAAGAGGTATATGATGTTGAAATGCATAAACCATCACTCCTTGCCATCTTTCGCAGCATTTTTTTCCTGCTTATTCACCGTTGGTCTCCTATAAAATGATTTACAATCAGCCTGTGGATTAAATGATAACCTTTCTATGGCAACCTTGCTTAGGCAGACGCAGAAGGACTAAGCCCTCTGCCTTGGCATGGTCCCTCCTTGAATTCCTTATGCCTAATGCCAGTGTGACCAGGCAGCAGGGAATATCGCCCTAGGACCTGCTGGAGGCATGTGGGGAATTGGGATAACCAGACTTGGCCACCGCCAGGAAACACATCCTGAGGATGCCTGAGACTCTGGCCAACCATGCCTGTGTGGGTGAATGCAATCCCCAAGCTGCAGTATCATGAAAAGAGCAATTTATTGCATGGAGACAGGGAGGAGCAGCGAGGGGAGGGGCTGCTGCCATCTGGCTCAACATGCAGAGTCCCCCAACCAGGGAGTGCCATGGGAGGTTCCAAAGGGTAAAGCACGGGGAATTAGGGGCTCATACTGTGATACCTGCTGCTTCCTCTGGATTTTACAGCATTTCCCTGCCACAAAATGTGGCAGAGCCTTTAAGGCACCTGGACAGCCCAGGACTGAAGCCCTCTGTGAGGTGCAAACAGACTTTTTTGGACAGACAACCATTCGGTCCAGCCCTACATTAAAATATCTTATGTAAAGAGGCGGTAAAAATCTCCACTGGAAACACTGCATTCAAACCTTCAAGGAGATATTTTCCAACCATTTCCATTGGCTCACCCTGCATAGGCATCATTGCAGCAACGAACTGTTCTCTCTGCATGCGTCAGTACATAGCCAGGCTTTTGAGTTCAGGTAGACAGCTTGCCTGTCTGTTTATCTGGAGACAGAGGCAGGGCTCTGCTAGCTCTGACCCAGCACAGTGCTGCCAGGAGACCACGCTGCAGCATTTCAGATGGCTTTAACCCTCTTGCAATATCAAAATTTAATAGGTCAGTAATCATGGGGGTGCTGGCCCGACCACAGCTCTTGTGAGTGGTTTCCGCATTTCCTAGAGGTTTCGCAGGTCTGAGGAATTTCCCAAGTGACAAGCCATTTTGAGAGGAATTTGGGATGCCACGGCTGTGGTTTCCAGATCTGTTTTCCTGCAGGGACAAGGGCATCATCCAGATTTCCTCCTGGCTCACCCCGTCCCAGTTATCCCTACGAAGGAATGACCCAAGCAGCTGGAATGACTAATTTTTCCCTGTGTTAGGGCGTGAGGCATCCACCCTCTGCCACAAAGTACCGCACAGTCAAAGCACAGCTCCAGCAGGCACGGAGCTTTATTTTCGGTGGCGGCTCTCCCTTGGGGGGACCTGCAAGCCTCCCTTGCCGTGGTACAGGAGGAGGTAAATAAGCAGGGAAAGCCTAAGCAAGCAGGTGCTCTTCTCTCATCTGATGATTTGGAATAGCATAGGCAGCGCTGGCACATATCCGACGCGCATTCATTTTATTTCCATAACTTTATCTCACAGAGGACATGGGGCCTACAATGTAATCAGCGCTATACAGTTTAAAGTGTGGCTGGGATGCATTATAGAGTCAGCTGCGGCGCAGAACATATGGTACAGCTTGCCACCCTGCTATAGTATTTCTTCAAAAGACATTTCTCTCACAGAAACGAAGACATTATCAGTCAAATTGTAAGTAACCCATTTCCATTTATAGCGCACGGCCTCCCCTCTGAGTCACACACACGCGGCCGGCGATGGCAGCTGTGAGACTTCTAAAAAGTTTGGGTGGTTTGGCTGGGTTGGTTTTTTTTTTCCTTTCTTTCTTTTCTCTTTTCTTTTTATATTCTTGATGCTGAAAATGTTTCTGCTTGAGTGGCGAGTCTTCCCTCCTCTCCACTGCGAAAGCTCAGCATCGCCCTGGCTGCGCCATGCTGTGCCTTGCCCAGATGCAGCCTGGCTGCTGGCGATGCTGCCAGACACAGTCCTGCCTGGAAGGGCCTAAATAGAGGTGCATAATGGACACCCCACTACCTAGTGCAACTTAGGAAACATTTCTGCGGTGGCTGGGTTGATTTAGCGCATAAAGCCCCTCAGAGATTTGGGGGGAAATCGCCTGAAGCTGGGAGCCATTTCTATTTACACCCGTTACTGAATCCTTCCTCCCACTGCCTGCATTGCCTGGGAGAACCAAGTCTCCCTGTCCTCACGGGAGCAGAAGTGCTCTTTGCAATGCTTAGCAAGACTTTGGTGCCTCTTGACATGGAATTGCTTTCGTTTATAGCATGCCTGGCGTTTGCTCTTATTCCATTGTGTTTCCATTCAGGAGCCACTCTTAAGGATTTCTCTGCAAAGAAAAAAGGTGGAGGTTATTTCCTCGGGGACGGAGGGCAAGAGGAAGGTCAGAAAATGATTTAACCAAATAAATAATGCACTGAATTGTCAGAAAAGTATTGAAGCAGAGCAGACGGGCCATGTTTGCAAGCTCATTTGCATCACAAAGACTTTGGCATCGCCCAGATTTTACATAAGCCTTCTCCTTAATATTTTGTTACTTTACAAGTGTTGCTGTGCTCCCTTATACACACACGCGCACACACACACACACACACACACACACACACACAGACCCTCTTTTCAAGGAGATCCATTTCAGAGTTAGTGAAAGATGATTCTACAGTAAGGAAGGATTGTGCGTTTAAGAGGTTTGACCATCACCTAAAACTGCAGAGCAATATCCCATAGGGTGTATTTGAGAAAGGGAATTTTTAACAGGAGCTTGTTTATATCTTGAGCAAAACCGAGGCATGAAGTTTTGGTCCTACCTCATTTAAATGGGATGTCCATTGTTTCCACTGGGGGAAAAAATAAGAAAAAAAGAAAAAAGTATTATATTCTGTTTAAGATATTGAAAGGAGATTTGGCATAAGGAAAAGTGTGACAGAGTCCATGATATTTCATTGTGGGGACAAAAAACATGAAGCAGCAGTTGAAAGAAGATCTCAAATCCACACTAACATTTTGCTGACTTTATCCTTAACCTCTTTGCAGGTTGAGTCAGCAGAATGAGGTTCCTGAATAACAATGCAGTGGCCAAGGAGGGATGTCCAACACTCGAAAGTGAGAGATGCCCTTTGATCTCACCAAAGACCTCTGTGCTGCAAACACTGCCCTTGTAAGTGTTGTCTTCTTGCACGATGGATAAATTGATAAGTACACAGGGGTCAGATTGTGGAGGACGGGTTTCAGGAGAGAAGAGCCTTTGAGTACAGCACAGCAGCTCAGATTACAAGTATCCAGGGACAGAAATATGCAACAAGGAATGTGAGTGATGGCAAAAACGCTTTTTGTGGTAAGAAGGACAAATGTTCTTTCAGTGTTTGAAACTGAAGCAGACGTGAGAGTCCTGGGTCATCTGAAAACTGGGTTTATTGCAAGTGGACACTGCAACTTTGGACTTCAAACCTCTCCTTCTGTTATGGCTTCTTAGATCCCACTTGACAGCATCAGAGAGATGAGCACTACCAGCAGCTGCACACATTTACTAGCTTCTCCATCACCTTCTTAAAAAAAAACCTGCTTAAAACTGTCTGGGAAGAGATGGCAAATTGAGGCACAGCCTTTCCAGGTGTTTGTGATGCCATACAGCCTCTGGATAAAGGAGAGCAGAGAAAGAAAATCCCAGGGCTGCAAGTCACATGCTGTGCCTGTGTCCACGCTTGGCACTCCTGCAAGGCACCCGAGTAGAGATCTGTGCTGCTGTCTCTACATAAGAATAATGATTGCAACACACCTCACTGCAGCCATTCGTTTCGTCTTTGTTAGGAAAATACTCGATGGCAAACTTGGCTGCCTTTCAGTACAAAAGATTTCGATGTATAATTCACTGATTCAGTAGGCTCCCAAATAAGATGAATCTTTCTTCACTGGGGAGGCAGGTGCCCAGGCTTTGTCTTGGCAGGCTTTTAACTTCTCTAGAGGTAGCTGTAAATGAAGCTGGGAAATCAGTTTTGCACTTTGCTTGTGAGAACTGTGCGGAGTCCAGGGTAATCTCACGTGCGCTACTTGTCCCAGGAAAAAAACATAATGCCTGGATACAAAGCCCTGTGTCCTCAGGTGAAGACCTCTGGTCTCAAATGAGATCATATTGGTATTGTACAAATGAACCAGCACCCAAATTTGACTTGAAGGGAGGAAGCAAATTGCAGAAGGAAGCAAACTGAGAGAAAGTGGAGCTTAAACCAAAGCTTTCCCCCCTGCCCCTCTTTGTAGGAACCTCCAGCAGCAGTTGCTGATGGGCAGCACCCTGAGGTTTCAGTGCCAAAGCAAGGACCAGAGCTCGTCTGTAAAGACCCACTTCTCCATGATGGCTTTGTAGCAAACCGGTGAATCAGCTCCTCCAAAGCCTCAGCACTGAAACCTGTTAAAAGGGTGGAGGATTTCTCTGGAAGGGTAGCCAGAGCATTTCTGTTTACAGACTTCTGGATGCAAGTCCTTCCCATGGCTGTTCTCAATTAGTTCTTCCCCTGCAAAGGAAGCAAGATGATATAATGAATAAAGCTATTCTGTGGAATGCAGTTTTAATTGAAATATTTGCTGCTGTTGTCACCATTGGATTAAGACAGCAGACCTTCGTTAGCTTGATTAGATTAAGTTTGTTTGCATCTGCAGAATGGGGGTGAGAGGAGTAATAGGAAACTATAAAGACAGAAAAAAGGTATCTCAACTCCAGCATCATGAACGGGAAGCAAGTTTTGCACTGCTGCTGGCACATTTAATTAGGTGCATGAAATGAAAGCAGCCCTCACTGCAAATGCTCCTGTCCTCCACTAAGGCTTGGGCCTGCATCCTCCTCTGCTCTGGAAGCAAACAAAAAAGCCACACTGGCAAAAATTTGCTCTTCATGTTGGAGGAAAAAAAAAAAATTGTGCTAAGGCTTTCCAACCCTACAGACACAAAACTAAAACCATCTTTTTTAAAAAAAAAGGCTTTTAACACCTCCTCACAAAGTGAAATCTCCACCCTATCTTGTGCAGCCTGCGAGCTTGCGACTAGTTCTGTCTTAGCTGTGGCTACCTTCTTTCAGCCAAATAGACTCTGAGGGATCTGCACCACACAAGAACCTGAACCTGCAACTCCCACTTGGTTGCAGCAGTCACTACAGAGAAGTGGGGTTTGTTCTGCTTTGCAGAGATTTTTTGTAACTTGGTATGGTGCAGTCATGCAAAGGCTCCGCACAGTACTGGGCAGCAGTCATACCGAGCCAGGCTGAGCTGCCATTGCCGAGCTGCCTCCGGAGCTCAGATAGCTCTGCCTCTCTCATGCAGGAGATGTCTTTCCTTCTCTTTGTCTTCGGTCTTTTTTTTCCCCCTTCCGTTTAGCAGACAGAAGATTTGTTCATTTCCCATTCCTGCCTACTGAATTATTAATCCAAAATGCTCCACTGGTATCTTCTCGTCTGCCAGGGAGCTCATCATCCAACAATTCCTCTTCGGTCTTGACCGGTAATCGGAGCAATTAGCAACCCATTAAAGGTCTCAGTATGCCCATGGCTGTGGGGAGTATGGAGTGCAAATCAGGAGCGGGCCCACTCCAACCCGGGCAGAAGACCCATTGGCTACAATCTGTTGTGAAGGACAACAAGCCTACGGCGAGAGAGGAAGGGTCAGGTTCTCACAATAGGAGTTTTCAGTCAGTAGAGCAAAATCACAGAAATCAGTGTGTCAGTTTGGACCCATATCACAGTGGCAAGAGGACGAGGTCACAGGCACTGCCATGGTCTGGCTGGAAGGTGTGATAAATTTCTCCCGTGGGCACTCAGCCTGCTCCAAACAAGGCTGCTTAGCACCCAGATGTATGGGGCTTCCTCCCTGCAGAGTAACAAACTCTTTTTCTGCTGGAGGGAAACCAAAGGGAACATGAAGAGCTGCCACTGATTCCCTCTGATGCTCTGAAAAGGATAAAAAGTGGTAACTAGATAAAAAGTCGAAAGCAGGGTAAGCAGGGCAGGACTGTTCCTCCCTTCAGTGAGCTGGGTGAGTTTGGGGAGGCCATCTGATAGTTGCTGCCACTCAGGACCAATGCACTTTGGGGATGCAATCCCACTCTTCTGCCCCCAGAAGAGCACTCTACCCTGATTTAGGGAAAGGTGTATGATTCCTCCCATCCATGAGCTCGCCAGCTCCCACAGGAAGAAGGTGCTGAGCCATGCACGATCTCTCCCTGCCTGCTCTCTGCGCCAGTGATTGACTAACCAATATGTAATACGAAGTGGTGCATGACCTCAGTGTGAAAGGTCAACGTAAACAGCATCCTTATAAACGTTCCCTACAGAAAATAGGTACATGGATTTCCTAGTCTATCTTCCAATCTGTGCTGGGGGTTTAATAGGTCAGGACCAGAGCAATTCATCACCTTTGCGCCCTGTCCTTTGCCTTCGTAACGTATCAGAGATGCTCTCCTGTGCTTTCTGGGCTCTGCCGCTGCTAATGTCTCTGGAAAGATAATCTGTCGAGAAAGAATGTGAGAATTATTAAATCAATAAACACTGCTAACCTTTCAACTGTGTCCATCCAAGATTGTCTCACTGCTGCAGCAATCGCTTGCTTTCACAGATTGAAGGCAGAGTGTCCTTATCACATGCATCAAATGAGACAGGAAAAAACATGCTCTTTCTCTGTCAGGAGAGCGGAGGTGTCCATGGGGGCTCGCAGCCCCCCAAGTCTGAAAAGTTTTGCAGAGCTACAGGGAAACACAAGTCCTATACCCTGTATGAAATTCTCCCTTGCATACCCAGCTGTTGCTGCTGGGGGAAAAGCAAAGACATTCTCATAGAGCCAGGCCAAAATACACAAATAATTCCAGAAATTGTTTTAATGGCTTTTGGTAGATTTAGTGGAGGTTTCTTTAGTGGGAAACTTCTAAATTTGTTTTCCCAAATTGTCTTCTGGAAGCCAAATGCAGAACTGTGACACGTGCTTGAGCCCAAGCCTGCCAGGAGATGCAGGGAGCTGCTGGAGCATCTTCCAGCTGCTTAACAGTGAGGGAATGACTAAACATTTTGCTGTTCTCACAGAGGCCAAGGTCTCTGATAAACATACCGTGCCACAGCTTGTTGTGAATATCAGCAGAAACTGCATGTGCTTATCTCTCAATCCAGTTTTAGTGAGTTTGTTTCTTTGGTCTGCACAAGAGGTATCTGTTCCCAAAGTCACATCCACAACCTGGCTCTGCTCTAACAGCTGGAGACAAGGATATTGTTCATTCAGGCATTTACTCCCTCCTCCAAATACCAACAGGATTCTTCAGCTTCCTGGAAAACACATGAACAAACTGTTAATAGGTCTTGTCTATTCTATTAAGAAAAACCAGTATAGAATTAGTATTTGAGGATCATCCCTGTTTATATGCCTGTAGGAATCAACACAGCTTTCCAGAGGCCATTTCCAGATAACACCAGCGTACATTCTGCTGACTTAAAAATAGTAAATTCACTGTTTAAGCGCAGAGTGAAAATCTTCCTTTAAAAGAGATTCCCAGGGACATTTATTTTAAGCTGTTGCCAGATCCTCCTAAAGCCTGTCGTATTTACGGCTTTTATAGGAGAAGTGTGACTCTGAACCACCTTTATCTCGCAGGATGAATGGGCCAGGCTCCCGTGTTTTGTGTACGCGCTCCTGCTGTGCCGGCGAGCTTCCCAGAGACCGCAGAAAGGGATTTTCAGGAACAGTATTATCAAAGTTAATCCTTTTGGGGGGAAACTACACTGAAATCCACTGCAGCTCTAAATGGCATAACTTGCAGCAAGAAGCGTTGGGGTTTTTTTGCCCCCTCGTGCATTCTGAAGAGCAAGTGGGAAAAAAATAATTCCTCTGGGTGTTTTGGGGGATTTTTTGGAGGTACCACGAGGGTAATGTGCCCAGTGAACAGGGCAACACGCGACATCATTTCCATGTCCCAGCACCTGTGGGTACCCGCTGCAATGCACTGCACTGACTCACTTTCCCTGGCTCAGCCTGGCTGTGGAAACGCATTGATGTAGCTTAGCACTGTAACGCCTTGAGACATCTTAATATCCAGAAGACGTAGCAAGCCCTTAGTCATACCCTGCACACAGCACAGCGTTTGAGTTCCACAGGCCAGGCCAAAGAAACAGTAATTTATTAAATTGGTGAAACATCCAACAAAACGGATTAGCAGTCCAGCAGTAATGTAAGCGTGCCAGATGCCTCTCAGGCTCACTGGGGACAAATCGATGAAGAAAGCTACGTCGAGCCTTGGTGGGACTTGCCCAAGCCCCCATGACAGCTGCACAAAGTGCCTTCCCCTTTGTACAATGCAAGCACATGTAATGATTGCACAGCCCCAGTGCTGCCATGCACTTGAGCCTCGATGGCAGTGTGCCTCCTCCTTCCTCCCCACATCACCTAGAGGAGACACCACCCGAGCTGATGCCCACCACCAGAGCCAGCAGGCTCAGTCCCTGGGACTGGAGGCAGAGATGGTGGGACCCAGGAAAGCATCCTTTGCCACTGCTTCTCTCCCTGCTGGGGTGCTGCCAGAGGACACAGACAGTTTGGGAATGATGGACATTGCTGTTGCAGCAGTGTCTGTCACAGACATGTAGGGGTGGGCTTCTCTGATGAACCAGGCACCCTGGTTGCCGACAGAATCATTGGTCAGTCAGCCTGGCAGTGCATCGCCGGGGCGGGGGGGGGGGGCAATGGGGAGGCGTGGGCTGGCACAGCTCATGCTGAAACCTTTCCAAACCCGCTGCCGAGCAGTAGCACCTCCAGAGACTCCCCTTCAAACAGGAGATCCACAAGAGCTACGTGCCAAGCTGCAATAAGAAGCGGAGGCTGCGAGATGTATAATATTTACATTTAATACAATCCGCTGACATCTGACATTTTTCTGGTAAATTTTACGTGGGCCATAAACACTTCTGGAGCACTGGGTAAATTTTAACTCCTCCGAAGGTCTTTTGTGCTGGTGGTATCTGCAATGAAAAATTTAGACACCTTCCCTCCCAAAACCTCGTCCATCTGCATCTATCCCAGCACCGGGATCTGTCACGAGACTCCTTATGGTTCCTTGCTACACCGACGCTGCAGAAGTATGTGTGCATCCCCCCCACCCCCCTCGGCTTTTGGTGGTTTTGGTGTGATATTCCCCACACAAACAGGACGTGCACGCAGCAAACCCAGCTTTCCTGCACCCCAACCCTTGGGACAAGCAGCATCATCCCTCAGAGGGCTTACTTAGGACAAGCTGTCCCCTTGGTTCCAGCAGCACTATGCTTTCTCTTGGAGATTTGTACACAGCTGCCCCATCTATGTAATGTGTCACAAGGAGGCACCTTTTGAAAAGTAATAAAAATTTAAAAAATAAAAAAAGGAAAGAAAATTAATAGCTGAGCACCCAGTCCACCTCTGGTAATGAAACAGAAAGTGGACAGACAAAGGAGAACCTGAGTCAAATGCAATGGCTCCAGGCTCCGTCTCCAATCGCTTCCATTCAGATCTTGGAAGGAGGCCAGCCGAGCATCCCGGTATCTGAAACAGTATCCGACCCTGAAGTTCGGATCAATTTGCCCTCTGCAGCCTATTAACTTTTTGTTAATCCTCCCCACATTGTTTTACATCTTGCCTTCCATCACAGAGAAGGAGGGGTTTGTGGCAGTGCCTGGGGTGACTAATGGCGAGTCCCCCCTCGAAACTGGGGGGATGTTCAAGTTGCAGCCAGGTGCGGGGTTTAATGGGCTTTGGCGATGCTGCCAAGACGTAATTGCTGTAAATCAGTCTGAGCCCGATGGAGACGGTTCCCTGTGTTTTGAAGTCCATTTGCCCTTATTGCTTGTTCAGCTCCTTAATGCATTAATGATAAGATAGCATGGGGAATATGCCGTACAACCACCCCCGCACACCACACACCCCTCCCCAACCCAAATCCTGAAGTCATGAATCAATACTGCGCCGATCTGGTCTGGCTGTGGAGGAGAGGAATGTAGACAGTGCTGGAGGCAGGGGAGATCTCTTTTTTCCAAAGGTTTCTTGGCCAGTCCTGGGGGAAGTCGGTGAGCATCTTTAAGGACAGTGGTGGCTGGTTTGCAGAAGTATTCCCCAACTTTGCACATGACTGCAGTATTCCTTCCCTTGCTGCCTGACCATGAGTGTATTTTTATTTGTGCCTACCAATGCTTTTCAAGTGCCTTTCTCAACTGAAATGTGCTGCATTAACAAAAAAAACCCCAAAACAAAACAACAAACCAGGGAGAGTACCACAGAAGGACTGGGATGCTTTTTCTTAAGCCAGGTAAGCTCTGGAAATCAGGTGCTGAGCACTAGATAGTGGCAAATAACCCAGTTCCAAATGGGCCCAACTCTTTTGACCTTCTAGATGACAAGTTTGTTGACTCTCTGAAATGACCCCAGACAGGTGGAGGACAAATGCAGGCAGTGTCCCTGTGGGCGGCTCAGAGGGCTGTCTTGATGCTCACTAGCACCGTCCCCTGCTGCTGTGGGGCACCCAGGAGCCACAGCATCCCTCGACAGCACACAGTGGCTGTGTTGAGGCCGGGACGGGAGGGTCTGAGCCAGCAAGCAAAGCCAGGGGAGCTGGTGCTGAGCAACCCCCAGGAAGTTACTGGGCTTGCCCACAGATGGAAAAGCCCCAGCATTATGCACTAGCAGCGGCTCCCTTTGAGCTGGCTGAGACTTGGCAGGGTTTTCTCCCCTCCACCCCCATGATTAGTGCATTATAACTGCTTGACAAATTGCTGGTGCCCTATTGACATGTTTATGCTGCCGCTTTCTTCTCAGCCAGTCAAGAGGATCCTGGCTGCTGGTAACGGGCGCTCTTGGGCATCGCACATGCCAGACTGATGCAAGTGTCGCCCTTTAAGAGTGGAAAAAGTACACATCCACCCAAAGACTATCATCCTTTTGATGCTGACATCCCTTTTGCATGTAAAAAATTGAGAGGCAGGAAAACCCAGACAGACAGGGCAAAGGGGTAAAAATCACTGCCTGGCTGTACTTGGTCACCCAGCACAGATTAAGGCAATGAACAACTTCTACCCACCTCCCAATTGGAGCAGTGAACAGTCTCTGCCTGCCTCAGTCTCATGGCACGTCTCATTCCTGTCCTTGTCACCAGCACAAGGTGAGGGCCAGCCTGACCTGTGCCAGATGGCACAGTTCCAGCGGGAGAGCTGGGATGGATCTCAGCACGGGCACAGTCTGGCTCAAGCCTCCCCACCCCAGCCCCTTCCTCAGCATCCACTCCTGGCTGTCAGGATGGGTGGCGGGCTTGGGAACTAGCTGTCCTCAGATAAGTGATGAAACTGTCTCTCTGGGGTTCCTTAGCTTGATGACTGGTCCCATTCTGCTTGGGCAAAAAGCAGATGAATACCACAACAGAGTCTAGACCCCCATATTTTTCTCTGGCACAAAAGGCCATCCCAACAGTCTGCTCTGTTTTGGTTTTAAAAGGTTTTAAACCAGTGCCTCTTGAGAAACTTCACGCTCCTGATCACCGTGCATTCTGTGTATTATGGTGCACCTACAATGGCTCTGCAACCTGATGTCCCTGGGAATAAAACTTATTTACCTTGCTATCCTTAACTAAATGTCCATGTGCTTGGAAGTCAAGGTCAAGCGTTTCGCTCCTGTTGCTGGATGCATGCAACTGGCTGTCCCCCAGTGCTGGCTCCACCAGCGTGTTGACAAAAAAAGGGGCTACATCTGCTGCTGCTGCCAGCAGAACTACGTGGAAGGCCAGGGATGCTATACAATTAGCAAGTGACGCTTCTTCTTTGCAGGGTACAAAGCAGAGGAGTCGTCTGGTCGCGGTGTGGCATCGGCTCCCTTTGAGGCGTGACTCAGCTCTGAGAATCTGCTGTGTCAGAGCACAGGGCTTGACAGGGCCGGCGCCGTGAAGGATGCTGAATGCAGAGGGCCGAAGGGCTGCAGGCAGGCGCTGTAGAAAAGGGACAGACAGCCCAGCTTTGGCAAAAACAAACAAACGAACGGAAAAGGCACGGCATTTACACATGGAAAAGGGTTATAAGGTACGTGGTGCACCCACCATGGATGCAGATCTGTGCCAGTTAGTGTATATTACAAGTGCTTTTCTGGTCTAGTGCTAAATAATCCAAGATTTCACCGGTCCCCTCAGGAAAGGATTTCACAGTTCAAGAAATGTCTCCACAAGGAGCAATCTCTCATGCCCCCACCTGCATTCTCACTTGTCTGGTTTTACCCATTTCTCCCTTTTACACAGCTCCCAGCCTCGCATGGCCCTGGGGATTCTGCTCGGTCCTTGGTGCCCAAGCCTTCAAGTCCTTGGAGTCAACAATTACGTTCCCCTGAGATGTCATTTAGCTGAGTGATGTGTGTTTAGTTACTTTAATCTTTCCCCATAAATCAGCTTGTTCAACCTTCTCTCTGTTTCTCATATATGAGTTTTTCCCTCTCTGCCACCTTTCTGGTATTACTGAGGCATCTATAAGTGAATTTAGCATCGTATTTTCAGCCTTGTGGGGGAGGACCATCATTTTCTTGAACAATGAGATGACATTTACTATGTGATAGGTATTTTCTGAGCTACACAACACTCCTTTTTTTTTTTTTTAATATGTTCATTAACACAGCTGGGTTTCTCTCTGTGGTGCACATTTCCTTTTAATTACCACCCCCCAAGCATTGACTTTGCTCCTTAAATTGGACAACAGGGTCTGGTATAGGTACTAAACTGGTTATTTGTGTCCTACATCAGCCTGAGTATGAGAGAACTGCGTGAGCAGCAGGAGATTTCTTGTCATCTGCCTGTCTTGGTTTTCTTGTGCCTCTCTCTGAGGCATCCAACGCCAGGCTTGCCCAGTATCCCATCTCCAAGGCGGCTGAAAAATCTGTCAGTTCCTGTGATCTTAACTGAGATGATTCCTTTCACAGATAAATCCACACTTGCATTATATATATATATATTATTTTCTTTTCCAAGTGCAGAACTGAGACTGCAAAAAGGTCCACAGGTCACTGTTCCCCTCAGTTACAGGCAGCTACTTGAAATAGATGCTTTGTCTGGAAGAGTCCAGCGAGCTTCTAATATATATTCACGCAGGACAATGCTCGCTCCATCACTGTTGCAAGCACAAGACTTGTAGTACAAAAGACCAAAAGCTACACAAATAGCAACACGCTTCAAGAAGAGAGCAAGGAAGGACACTACTCATGTCCTAAATCCCCACACCAGCAAGAAATTTGTTAGCTGATAATGTCCGAATGAAAGATGGATCTCCATCCTCACAGTATTTCTAACTGTTCTTCGTTGTCTTTTGCCCAGATGACTTCAGTTATTTCATAAATCACTGCAGCTCCACTGAAGACAAGCAAAGCACCAAGACATGCCCTTGTTCCGAGATGAGCGATACGGAGTTGTCACCATCAGCTCAGAGAAAGAGCAAGAGATTTTTTCGACTCCCTGTTCAAGATGGGAAGTCTACACCCATGTACTCAAACCTCTGCAAAGGCATCAGAATGAGTGACCTGTTCTCAACCTGGGGCATTGTAATCCTGCTTTTTAATGCCCTTATCTAGTGAAGTACATAAACACCCTACACATAAGCAAAGGGAAACATAAACAGGTTCATAAACATCGAAAGATCAGGGTCTACCTGTCAAAATGTGGTTGTAAATTTGTTCCTTTGCTTGCTACACTGCAATGGACTTCACATCCCTGCACTTATTTCTTCTGTTCTGGAACTCTGTACAAAGCACCACCACTCATACAGCAACAAAACCAGTGTTGAAGCAAAGCGCTTTGCATTGTACGTGGTGGTTTTCACCACCAAATAATCACAGAACCCCAGAATTGTAGAGGTTGGAAGGGACCTCAAGAGAACATCGAGTTCAACCCCTAATAGTTACAAACAAGCGTGATGGAAAACCTACCCAGCTTGTGAAATTAAACCCTTGGTGCACCATCCAAAAATAAAAAGCAGCCCTTCCTGCTGAAATGTGGAATCATGGTCCGTCTACACGTCGCACCATAGTTTGAGGTGCTGGTAAGCCCGAAGGACGTGGAATCGCAGCCTGTGCCCCTGCTGCAGAAAGGACCGATTTCTTTCCACAGGAATGCAATCAGGAGAACAATGAAAATAATTCATCAGATTAAAGTACAAATAAATCCTGTCCTGGCAATTGGATGTTATCGTGTTCAATTTCAACTTAATTATTTTTGTATTTAATTACAAAACAGTTAATTGCTTCATTTTAATTATGTATCTCTTTTAATTAGATTGAGGCTAAAAAAACCCGATAAGGCTGCTGCTACCCCACAGCCCTTCCATTCTTCATTTTACCTCACACCATACCAGTTGCTTTGCTGCTAGCTTCCTGCACCAGGTCTCTCCCAGATCCCCCTATTTCATGTTTACCTTCACTTCGACAAAACCCTGGCAAGCCCAGGAACCCACCTGCTAGCCAGACCCAGCTAGCCCATGTGCCCATGCTTGAACAGGGTAATTGCCTCTGTTTCCCTCCCACGCTGTAGGGCCAGGTGCATTTTCCATCAGTTCACATGGCTGGGGGTGAAGCAGCCCGATTTATTCACCCTTCCACCAGAAGGGAGGAGCACATCAGAAATTCCCTGGGGCATGTCAGGGAGCAGCAATTTTGTCTCTGCTCAAGCCAGTTTCAAGCCCTCCCCTGTCCACCTTTCCACCGCTTGCCACCTTGGGTGCAAGCAGTGCCCAAGGGGGGTGGACAGTGACCCCTCACACCCTCAGCACAGCGACAACTGGTGCATTGCAATCCAGCCAGCTTGTCCTGGCTTTTACAGTAACTTCTACATCAGCAGTGACTTGAATTTTTGCATCAGCATGGCTGTAAGTGTTGACTTTTCGGTGTAGGCAGCAAACACTGAACCCCAGCAGGAATGCCAAAGGGGAGTGCTAGAAAGGAAAGTTCCTTTTTAACACCCATTTCAACAGTGCTGCTTCTCTGCTTGTCAACATTAAAAAGCATTCCTGAACTTCTCCCACAACAAAAGGAAATCATAAAAGCTTACGAAGACTCCCTTGGACTGAAACACAGCAGGAGGATGCTCAGCTGCCTCCTCAAAATTTGCTGCATGAACTCTAGCAATTCATGTTACCCCTACAAATTTAACACTAAAAATAAATCAAAAGACCCATGAAAATATTGGACAAGGTTATCAAGACTCCAGTGTGCTAGGATATACAGTCTCAGGTCATTGATAGCTTTCCAAAATTAGTGTCTAGACTCCCAGATCCAGGCAAAAACCTGCCAATTAGCAATACTACTAAACCAGTTAACACTTTGGTCTGTGTAATTCATTAAATCTGAATACTAAGGGTAAAAATAATGTAGGAAATTTACATAAAACCGGTATCAACAAAAACTAAATTATTAAAACTGGTGAAGTATTCAGAAAGCTTTTACTTTAGGATTAATCCCACTGTCTTGAGCTACAAGCCCTTTATAAGATCATGCATGCATGTCCTCCGCTGGTTTTTCTGGCTATTAGCTACAGTATGAACAGCTCTTGTAGGGAGACCGAAACCTGCCTGACTTGGGACGGAGTAGCCAGGACAGTAGGTGCAGCCCCCCATCATGTGCCTTCCAGGGGCTGCTCCTCCTACCAGGAGCTCTGAGACCCAGCTGGGTCTTTTAGAAGTCATGTCAGCTGGGACTTTTAGAAAACATGGCTTTTAGGGGCTTGTTTTGGTGGCAGGGTCAGAGAAGGTTGTCCCCCTTTCCCTGATACCCCTACCAGATATGTCCCAGACTGCGCATCCAATGAGGCTGAAGACCAGTTACCCACCACCCCCAAGGGAAGCACGAGCCTGACCCCCACTTCTCACCCCGACTGGTGCTGTCTCTGCCTTCCCCACTCCCAGTTTAGCCCTTGCATTCCCCACACTTGTCAAAATTAAGTCAACAGGCCACTCTGCATCACTGAAAACGGTCAAAGGAATGGAAATGTTTAATATAACAGAAAACATAATGTTTACTCTGCTAAGGGATCCCCATCCCAACATCCTGCTTCCAATAGCAAGCCAGAGGCATGTATATTTGTTTAAACATGTTTTTTAATCCACTTGTGGTGTTGGGGTCCTCACCTTACACTAGAAAATTCTTTAAATTCATAGAGCACTTAGCTACAAAAGGTGGGTTGCTTGGGATTTTTTGGGGAGGGGGAAGATTTAATTTTAATTAATCTAATCTCTAAATCTTTAATTCTCTTTTCGGATCGGTGAGTCCACAGGTTTCTTACAGAAGAGCTGCAAAGGTGAGTAATAGCCCTCCACACACCCTTTCTCCACTCCTTCTGTGTCCCTTACTGGGTGCAGAGTCCTGCTCTGTTGTGCCTCTGCATTGCATTAGCCTCCCCTGAAGCTCTCTGAGCCCTGCTGTGCTCTTGTTGAGCTCGGGAGATGCTGCTCCTGCAGTTCCACCTGATCTTCAGGCAGTTCTGGTGGGCACCCAGTGAGCCTGGGGGGGGGTGTGTGTGTGATTTGATGCAATGCAATCAGATGCATTGTGTGGTTTTGGTATGGTTTTTAAGTCTTGGCCCCTGTGGGTAACTTTAATGCCAGAGGAATCACTGAAATATTTACACTACTCTTTTGAAGAAATGCACCTTCCATTTAAGAATGGGTCTGGCTGAGGTTTATTCTGACTGTTTAAAGTCCTGGCCCTCCCTCGGGTTCCCGCTGCGAGAAGGGATGAGTTTCAGAGGTTTTGCAATCTCCCTGGAAATCTCTGATGGTGAAGTGCTGGACACGGGTTCATGGACGTGGGGGAGCACCAGCAGCACTCAAACCACTCCCACCTCTTCCCCACGGCATCTCCTCTCCTCTGCTCTGAGACTGAGGTAAACAGAGCGTGGCTCAGGCTGGTGTCCCTGCTCTCACGGCTTTCAGGCTCAGCAACTAAAACACCAGTTGTGCTGGAGTACTGCTCTGCCTCTTGTCAGTAGTGCCACACAAGCTGTGCCCAGCAGCGGTACCCAAGCAGCAGCCTGATGGATTGGAAGGAAATATGTATGTATATACTTACATACATCTATGTAAATACAGCATCACTGTCTTCATCAAAGGGTAGCAGAGGATTATAAAAGTATTCATGGTGTAGAGAGAGACCACCTTAACTCACAGGACATCCCCCCCTTTCCTCTGAAGCTAAGTAATAAAATACAGTTTAGGTTTCAAATTGAAACCCCAAAGTACCCGAGGTGCCACCAGTTAAAGCTTCCAGGCAGGACCCTGAGCTGGGAAAGAGAAGGCGGCTGCTGGTGTCACACCGAGAGACAGATATTTTTGTGCAGACCTGCAAGGTTCTGGGTTTTCTCTCCTCCTCTCAGAGGGGTTTGTTCCCGACCTGGGGGCAATTTACAGCCAAGCTGAGCTGGAACTTCTTGTCTCCAAAGACATGGTTAAGCCTTTTGTGAATAAACCTGGCGTTTAAAAATAAAAGCTACCTGCCTTTGTCCTCCCAGCAAAGCCCATAGGAATGTGAAACAGCCAACTGTGCTGGTGGCTCCCCTGAGGTGCCTGCTGCAGTGAGGAAATTGGGGCGGTGGGGGGGGCAGCTCCGCTCCCGGGCTCTGTCAGAGGCTCCCCAAGCTCCCTCCAACCTCAGGTGAAAAAACAATGAACACAAAAAACTGGTTTGAATTGGAAAATCAAAGTTTTGATTTTCTCTGCCAGCTGCCCACCTCCATGCTGGACTAAGCAGAGGGTCTGACTGTCCCCAGCCCATCTCCACTGTTTTGGGTCGGGCCAGCTTGGAAGGAAGGAGGCAAAGTTCTGTCAACAGATTGATGCCATAGCCTTCAATATTCAAGGGGCCTTCCCTGGTGACTTGACCTTCCTCACTCCAGGCAAACCTTACAGCGACAGGTGGTTCAGCACAGCCTCAGGGACCAATGGGCTGGTTTTGGGGATCAGAAGTGAGAACAACCCTGCATGTCTCCTTCCCCACGGCCTGAAACCCCCTGTGCTTGGCAGCACCATGGCTGCAGCCGCAATGGCATGTTGCAAACAGCTGTAATCTAATTAATTGATGTGACATGGGCTGGGGGGAGGAATGGGAGGGAGGGGTGAATGTGGGGGTGTCAGGAGGGAGTTTGAGTGAAACACTTTTTAGCCACCCTTCCAAAGAGCTCCTATCAAGTGCTTTATTTTTAATGCTTCAATTTGCTTTCCTCTTCTTGATTGTAATACCCTTCTTGAACTTTGCAAATAAAATGTGCTTTCCCTTTTGATTTTTGTCATCATCTCCCTGGCAAGCTATCAGACTTTTAATTCCAAGCCTACTCACCCCCCCCAGACTGCCAGCAGGGTGAGAAGTTAATAAAGTATTTCTCCTGGATTCCCTGCTCTCCTGTGAATCAGTGCTGTGCTCACAGTCCTGGGCAAGGTATGCTAGATGATTTGTAATGCCTCTTCTCTCCAGAAGAAGAGGAATGAGATGTTAATCAAGGTCCAGGACTGGATAAGTCTATTACGACATGGATTATACTAACCTCTCCTCTGTCAAGTCTTCTTCAGCTGAAGCAAGGTCATAACTTGGTGTTTGCAAAGGCAAAATGCTCCTTCTTGCCAGGTGTCTTGAATGATTGGGAGGAGAAGAAGGTGCCTTTGGGAGAAAATAGGCAGTGCTGGAGAAAAATACACAGCCCTTAATGACAACCTACACGGAAGTCGTATGTGCTGAGATGCTATCTATATAGAAACCACAATCTAAATCAAAACCAAGGATGCTAAAGTTTGGTCACTAAAGAGAACTGCAATAAACAAGATGTTCTGGAATAAGACTGGCCAGCAGAGAAACAGAGACAAACTGGGCAGCTCTTCTCCAGCTCATGGTACCAAGAGGAGGATGGTTCTTCCTTGGCCTTGGCCACCATGCCTGCCCTGCCTCTCCACCAGCAGCTCTGGGCAGACCCACCCATCAGCAAGGGTCCCTGCCCAGGCAGTACTATCAAAGACACTTCTCAGAACAAGGCTATCACAACTGCTTGCAAAAAAGAAAACAGTTACAGGGTATTGGACACTAGGAAGACTAGACCAGAGGTTTAATTTACTGGGTGGTGGTGAAACTCAAGATGTGGTGCTGGGGGTGGTACAGACACCTGGTACCAGCTTCTTTAGGGGTCAGTGAAAAATAGGAAATAATGGGACATCAGAGGCAGCAAAGCTGATCCTGTCCCCACAGATAGCTTCTCTAGGGTCAGAGAAATTAAATTTTGTTCTTGGGAGCAGAGAGACATCTGTGAGGGCAGTTAATTGAACCGATGTCACTGAAAATGATGTGGGTAATGACAGATAGTGTCAGCTCACGCTGCTGTTTCAGTTACTGAAACAAATGGGAGGAGAAGAGGGCAGAAATAGAAACAAATGGAAGAGAAATTTCTACCAGATGTCAGGGAGACATTTTTATTTTTATCAGAGAATAAGCAGCCCTTGCTACCAGAAGGGCACTGACTAGGTGACACACGGCATCAGCACTAGGGATACGCTGAGGTCCTTGAGGTCTTGACATGGTGTGACAAACACTTGCCATTGCTTCCCCAAAGCTCTCCTCTTCATCCTCTTCCTAACTGGGGAGCAAGCAGATACCATGCAGGAGCTGCCTCAGCACAGAGACAACACGGAGGCTTCCCTTGGAGAAGCAGGACCAAGCACATAACCTTGGTATGTCTGCACAAGGCTCAAATCGGGTGAGGAAGAGGAGGTGAAATGTCATCTTTGTTGCAACCACTAGCTAAACTTCCCCTGATTCCTGAAGGATTAGGGTTTCACTCCATGGATGCTGCATTTCCTTGGATTATACTCCTTCCAGAGGGAGTGTGCTTTTATTTGCAGCAGCCATCCCCACTAATCGGGAAGGGGTGCTGACTGCTGCAGCCCAGGTGTTACTTTCTTGTACCTCCACATGAAATACTAAAATCTGACCTGGTGAAAGATATCACAGAAGTACAAACCACCAAGGACTCCGACCGTCTCGCTCTCACTCTCTGGCTCTGTTTTTCCTGGCAGCCAAGTCGAAGGAGACACAGCCTTCGTAGGAGCAGGATGCTCTCAGCATGTTTCTGAGCCACCTGAGACCAGAAACGGGGACATGTATGGGGACAAGGGAAAAGCTGGCTCTTCCCTGGGGTGGCTTTGCTCTGCACAGCAGAGGACAAGCCAGACATCTGCAATTGAGACTGGGCCACAGCACAGTTAGACCATGGGACCCTGCCCATCAGCTGCCACTGAGACAAAAGGAGAGCATCGAGAGCATCTGAGTGAAGAACCTCCATGCTCTTGGTGGCACCAAGGGTTAGCCTATTTCTGTCTCGTTCTGTGATAATGTAGCTTGTGTTTTGGATGCTTGCTTGCACTTAAGCTTTTTAATCACTTGTTCATTAAGAAAAGGTTTTCAGGACACCTTGCTGAGAGGCAGCATCTCTCATACCTCTGAGGAGAAAAAACAGCCACTTAGTCAAACACTCAAACCACTCAGATCCTAATGATAGAATAGTAATGAGGGTGAAGTGTATTATCAACTTAATGATAAACTAAGAGCTTTGGCACCCGTAACATGGCTTCACTCTTTAAGTCCCATAGCTGGTTCCTGAAGGATAAGTGAGATGCAATTGGTAGAAGATGGAAATTGTTTTTCTTCTGTTGGGAACTGGACCAACTTAAATTGCATTTTAAAAATGGCTTGATATACATTGGAGGAGTGGTGAAAGGTGGTGAAAAATAATCCTAGACCTTCCTTCTGGTGAGTCATGACATAACAGTATCAGAAATCAAATTTACAGTGGCAAAAAGCCTTTTGAGATGCATATTACTTCTTGTTTTCCTCTGTCCATATCCATCTTGGTGAGTAAATTATTATTTCCTAACTCATGTGCTGGAAGAACTAATACTTTCAGGTCGAAATAGAGGTAAAGGCATTGACCAACCCCACCTTGTCGCTGAATATTCAGGACTAAGGGCTAAACCCTTCCCCATGAAGTCTCTTCTTGCCACTGCTAAGTGCCACCACTGGTGGCAAAGCCGGTGAAAAGCTCTTATACAAGAGTCAGTCCATGGCTTGAATTGGAATAGAAACCAAAATTTATATTTATTTTTTTTTTTGCCAAACTGTTAGATGTTGAATTTATCGGTCTTTTCCTATTCTGTTCCTGGATCCTCACTGCTGGGTGGTCAAGGTGCAAGGTATGAGATTGCCCTGCATTTACTGCAGACATTGCTCTGGCTGTGGGGAGACAGAGAGAGATGCCCACGACACCACATCTCTATGAATACTGCATTTTCTAAGAACTGATGTGGTTTTACGTACTTGTATACACAAAGATATCGATCGGTCACGCATAAAGCACCACCTAATGCAGTGCCATGACAAGCATTGCCCACTGAAGCGACTTGAGATTGCTTTAAAGGATTCCTTTCCTGAGTGAGTGGAAAATTTCTAATCCACATTAGAATGGCATGGGCCATTTAGCGTGGTTTACCTTGAAGAGTGCTCCTCAGTTTGGCCAAAAATGCAAACCAGCTCTGTGGGAGGCCCAGGGTGCCCAGGGATGGTTAGCAGTAAAGTTGGGGCTTTAAAATCTCTGTCTCCTTAAATAAGGTGCTATTTTTGAGGTGGGCTCATCTCGGGTACCTGGAAGTCTGGCACAGCCATTTCTGCACCATCCAGGCAGGATAACATGCTTTGGAAACAAACCAAGCATGTGTTGCACCTCCTTGGGCACAGCTGCATGAGATCAAGGGTGGCTGTTGACAACCAAGAGGAATAGTTAGGAGGGTGTGGACTCAACCAAAATGCTTCTTACAAATACATGTGAATTTGAAACAGACTCCCGGCACACGTCTACAGTTCTTAGCATAACTCTAAAATGCTCACATAACTCTGTTTTTTCTAGAGAGAGTGTTTCAATCTTGCTTGGACTGCGGGGTTTTGGAACCAAAACAGACCTCAAGAAACTTCCCTGATTAAGGGGTAAAAAACCCCACATTTCAGTGAAACCCAGCCTGCTGCACCTACAGACATGGGGGGCTTTGGAGGAGCTGGTTTAAAGATGAGGCTTTGACTAAGGACCCCTGATTTTCAGTCCCAAAGGAGCAGACATGTTGGCTTGCACAACTCATCAAGGAGCATCAACAGCAGCAGCTCTCAGCAGCCAGGGATGGATCTGATCACATGGAGAAATGCTGCTGCCAAAGCTGCTGAGGAGACACAGGAGGTCTGAGGAGCCAGGGGCATGGCCAGCATCCTCCCCAGGAGATGCGCTGTGTGGTACCCATGCGACTGGGGCATGGCTGGCAGCAGGGGCTGAGCACATCGCTAGCTGTCACACTAATACTTGTCTCCTGAGAGATCTTCCCAGAAACATCCCCGATGCCTCTCAGCACCCTGTCATCTCTTGTCTCTGTGATCTACGTCTTGCAAAACTCTATCCGGTAGCGTAGGGATGATGTGTGTGCAGCCACCATGGAGTATTGCGGGGGGCTTTTCTCTGGGCGGTGGGCTTCCTTCCTGCGCTGTTCCCCACCAGCTCCCAGCACTACTACCTTTCCTTCTCCAAGCTCAGGCAGATGCAGTGCTACCACAGCATGGCTCTGGGGCACCTCATCACTTGTTTTGAAGATATGGAACAGAATTTGTCAGATAAACACAACATTACTGTCATTAGTAATAAATACAACAGTCAATAATTTCATTCGTTGAACATAAAAAGGGATCAGCTTCTGCTAAGGCTTATTTTTCACCCTTTCACTCTTGCATGCCAAAATCCAGACTTCTCAAAATCAGCTCTACTATGTAAATCCCTTTAATAGAAGGGTTAAAAATGCTTCCTACTATAATGAACTATGGGTTGGAGGTGTGTTTATCTCCTGCATCAATGTTTGCCTTCTGCATACAGTAGGAGGGTGGTACTGGGGTTCAGAGGTTGGTAGCAGACATATTTTAAATTTTAAAAAATATCTCAAAGAAAATGAGGGTTTCCTTCAGTTTCTTTTCTATTTGCCTTACTGTAATTGCCATTATTAATTTACTTTTTTTTAAACTGTATGTCACAGGACTCTTCTTTTGTTTCTACTGCAGATCTCGCACCCTAAAGGAGCATCAGCCACTCAAGGCAGCTCCTCTTGTGGTGCTGGGATTATTCCCCGCGGTGCATCTGAATCAGCTGCCTGACCTAACACTGTGCTGTCCACAGTGTTTTTAAACTGGAAAGCGTACTTTCCAGTTTAAAAATTAGGATTAAAAATATTGGATGTTAATATCCAGCCCCTTCGATGTCAGCAGGGGGTGTGCAGGGGGAGGAGAGGGGACAGGAAGGACAGGATGCACTGCAGATGCTCAAGGAGCTTCTCAGACCTCCTGCAAAAGCAGCCTCCACATCCCCTTTGTCTGAGACCTCCTTCCAAAATCACGAGACATGGAAAAGCCACTGTTCAGGTCTGCTTGATGACAGATGTGTTGCTGCTCCTCATTTTTACAGATAAAGCAGTGGGGCAATGATCAGTGAGAAAACATGAGGATGATGCAGTTCAGAGTGAAATCCCAGTTTAATCGAAGCTGGTGGGGTTTTTGCTGCCTGCATAGTGCAAGTTTACGTGCTAGAAGGGAAATGAGACAGAGGATGAGGCAGCAGTTGATTATCTCTGGTGTTTTTCACTGTGATCAGCAGGCCATAGACTGCTCCTCCAACTTACTCTTTGCACCAACCTTCTTCCCTTGCTGTTAGAGGCACATGGTGCTTACAGGCACCCGGGCAGACCCCAAAAGACAGGAAGCAGCAGCCCAGTGAGGAATTTGTTTACCAAGCAGACTGCAACACAAAGTATAGCTCAAACACCAGAGGGTTTTTACTTTCAGAGGATAGCTTTCCATTTCTGGTCACCAGACATAAGATAACGAGAGAAGAAGGGGAGGATGGACTGCAAGGTAGATATCTAGCACCTGGCACTAGGCATCGTTGTGTGCTCTGAGCGTTGGTGCGCTGGGAGATACCCACAGAGAATTCATTTCCCCATCTGTTTCTCTGTAGATCGCTTTAAAAATTAACTTTCTCTAATAAAAAGAAAATGTGATTATTACAGCTAAGAGGCTGCAGTGCTAGAGATAGTTTGTCCTCCTCCCCTCTCAAATTATATCCAAAAATGCACAATTAATAACACATTAACTTACCCAGGAACGAGTGAGTATAAGTTAAGGTTTATTATAAATACATTTTATTTTCTGTAATAAACAGATTATTTTTTTTCCCTGGCTGGTAATATTGCAGAAGAGATAATTCCTCCCTATAGCACATTTCACACTTTCCTAGTTTCAGGCAGATTAGCACAAATGACATTTCGTACTCAACTCACCTGATTTTAGAAAGCACTCGCTCCTCCATCAAGTTATGCTACATTCAGATAATTATTCTATAAAAATATTCTTAAACTAATTGTATGAATGGAGCAAAAATACTATCATATCAGCTAGAAACTCTCTCTGTGTCCAGCAGAACACGGGGAGCTGCCAGGGTCCTTCCTGCGAGCGGATATGTGAAAAGGTCAATATTTATGTACAGTCCATATGTAAGAGTGTAATCGTTAAAATCAAGATAATACAAATAAAAATATGTATTAATGTTTCAAAAAGCTCAAAGGAGGCTTATAAATCCATTGATTTTTCAGCAAGACTAAATCCATCGAAGTCCAGATCCTTCTTTCTAATAAATTCAGTTGTCAGACTCTGAGTCATTTCCCGTGGATGCTGACAGTGCTCTATCAGTACCCAGGTTAGGCTCTGCTTCGCTAGGGTATTCTTTCTTTGTCTTTACATTGATCACAGGATGCAGCCCACTGCTTGAGCAATGGGTCTTCCACCAATTAAACCACTTAGTTTATCAAATCTTTTTCCCATGGCTAAAAATAATAAATGTCTATGGGTAGCACTTTACTGTCTTTCAGCTCTGTGATGAGTGAAACGCTGCCTGAAATGAGATGGGAGCTCTGCCTCGTTACGCTCCACAGCAGAGCTGTAGTGCTCCAGAGAGCCATTTCCCAAAACAGTTTCCTCAAAGGAATTCCACCGGTACCTCAGGCAAAGAGAAAGGTAGCAATGCCTTTGTTAAGTTATCAGTAAATCTGACCTCTGAAAGCTTCATTTCTGTCCCTACTTCACAGGGTGTTTTCCCCACCTTTGGGTGAGTCCTACACAAAGGTCCTCAGCAGTGCTTGTCCTGGCTGATGTTGTGTTGAATCCTTCTCTAAAAGCTGCTTTTCAAGATGCCCCTGAAGCTCTGAGTTCCTTTCTTTTCTGATTATCAGTCAGGATGGTATCACTCAGAAGTTGGTGGAAAAAATCAGAAAGACACTAGGCCTGTTGGGTTTGGGACCTAAGGGGCAGAGTTAAAGAGATCATCAGCAACCACCAGCAGTCAGAACAGCTTTTTGTTCTCCAGGCTGTAACCAGCCAGGATGTTATAACCATTTCCCCTCTGGCTTATGATTGTACCTTTGTGCTGGTGCATGGGCCACTAAGCTTCATGTGATGGTTTGTCTTAATCCCATCAGCTGGTTAAAGCTGGTGCAGCACTGGGTGGTAAGTATCCTTTGCTGTGAGCAATGTCTGTAGTGGGGAAAGCTGTGCTGGCTTCCACTTGGCTTCTGGGGGGCTTCTACAGTGAGAAATGCACTCGGCACTGACTCAGCTTGGAGAATGTCTGAAAGTTCAGCCAGGGAAGATATTTGCTGTTAAGTCTTCAACTCACACAATGCAAAAGCAAAGCTGGGGCACAGAGGAGATCTGTGGTGGGACAGGCACCGGATAACCCTTTCTTAAATCTAAAAAAATGCATCTCCTATTAGCCTTCATTGGACTGCTTGTGGTGTCCTTCTGCAAAGCACAGCAGAGGTGGCTTTGCAGATCCACATTCCTCAAACTGGCAGCTCGGAGCATCCCCAGACTCAGGTGACCTGAGTGGACAGACAGCCCTGCCCCATCTATTCTCACCTGCAGGCAACCTGCAGCATTTCCCTACATTGTCTGATGGGTCCAGAGGTCCCCAGCTTCCCACAGCCACTGCCGGTGGACCGTGGACCACCTCCTCCTAGGCCATGCGGGGACTGAGCTTGCTGGCCTCTTCGCCAGATGTTCAACCTTTTTGTAAGGGAGCCCACATTTTCTCCAGAGGAAAGTGTAAGTAGTGATAAAAGCTCCCCCAAAGGAAAAGGGGAAGGAGAAGGGAAAAGAGACTTGATGGAAGTATTTTCAGCAGATCCCAGTGGATTGCAGGCAAATAATTTGTGGGGCTCCATGCAGAGGCCAATGTCAAGTGTCCGCGAGTTTCATACAAGTCCAGAAAAGGTTAGATCTGCATGTTAAATGATGGGAATATTCACCAAACTGGCGCAGTTTTTCTTTAATCACCAACCAGCCTGCTCTGGGAAGGTAAATACTTGTGCTTTGGGACCTCCCTCTCACCAGCCAGAGGTTGGTCTACAAAGAAACACCTTAGGTGGGAGGGAGGGAAAGTCCTTTTCCGTATTGCCTGGATGAAGCACTACTTAATTTAATCTCAGAACCTGGGCTCTGGTGCTGGCAAGCATTGGGAGGCAATGCAATGGACAGAGCCAGTGTCTTCCAGCCTTGCAGCCACCACCGCTCCTCACCTGCCAGCCTTTTCCCACTTCTCCTCCTCTCTCGAGGCCAGCCATTTTCAGCACCTGTACACATAAGTAGCAGCCAGTTGACGTGCTATGTTTCCAGTTACACAGTCATAGACTGTGAAAAATAGCTGGGCAATAAATACCAAGACGTTATGTATATGTACACAATAAATTTGAAGCACAAACAACACGTGGTCTTAAATGCACACCTGAATAGCTGGCATTCTCCAGCTGTTTCTGAAAATGTGTAGAGAGTAACTCCATTGAAAGTGGTGTCAAATAAAGATGGGAGGGATAAAAATCCCAGTGAATTTTTAATCTGAGAGATAAAGAACATACTGTTAATACAGCATAATTGCCTCATTAAATATTTAAAATATACCTTCCATACTAAATTTGTATTTTAACAAATATCTGTGTTTCTGTTTATAAACTCATAGCACATTTTATGAATATTGCACACAGCCAGGAGAAACTTCTTCAATAAAAAGGAACTTAATCCTTACATATTCAGCCTCTTGATCAAACATTACCATTCAATATCAGGATACATTTGTATTATTCATTGTAATTTATAAATTTTCTACGTGGAGATAATGCAATTACAAATGTTTCTTGCAAATCTTTCTCACTCCCCTTACATACCATTTCATTTAAATATCATTCTGTTATTTACAATTGCTTCATTTTAATAAGAAAAGATGCTCACAACCAATTATTTAATTGAATGGCGCTTCTCAACACACTATTCATCTCTTTCAAAATAATTTGCATTTTGTGTATTTGGAGCAGATATTGGAAAATATTATTGTCATTTTGTCAAATAACATTTCTGCACTGTGCCACTATTTGGGGCAAGAGCCAGTGCAAGAATGGAAATCAGCAGCCTCATCAGCCCTTCTAGTTATCCTCCTTTCCTAGGTGGAATAAATATCTTATGGAGACAGACAGACCTTCAGACAGCAATTATGCCTCTGAAAACTGAGCTGTAATTACGTTTATTTGGTAGGGGAATTTACATGCACCTCATTTTCTCATGTTCCCAAAACAGTGGGCAAATCCACCAGAAACTCACTCTGGGATGGCATGCTTCTCAGTCTCTACAGTATCTAAATAAAAGCATCCGTATGGTGCTACTTTTCATTCTTTTCCTCTTCATTTATTTTAATCTTTAACTTTTCTTTTTTTTCCTCGTTTGCATTTAGTGAAAGCCCAGGTTGTATGAGGAGAACAAAAGGAGCCAAATAATGAGGTAAAATTGTCTGTAGGCAGATAGCATCTCTGTAGGACAGCAACACCATTCCATAGAGTTTTGGCAGGGGGTTTTTTACAGTGGGTTTTAGGGTTTTCCCCATTTCCACGTCATTAATTGACGTGTGAAATAGCAGTTGCAGGAGGCTACCGAGTGTTGGCTGGCAGAGGCAGTGTTTGTGCCTTTATCTTCAAAATGCAGACGTCATATTTTCATCAGATATAAAACACTGATGCTGATGCAATCATATTATCTTAGAGAAGGTGATCTGTTCGGACCTTAATTCTGCAAATACAAAAACACTTGGTTGAAGTGCCTTACGTAAGCTCCCCTAAATGAGCCTTATTTTTGCATGGTTGTCTGAACAATTGTTACCAGTTCCTATGGGCATGTGGATTACGAAACATCTTTAATTATCTCACTACACTACAGTGTTGGTTTGGGTTTTTTTTTTCCCCTACTTGACCCCTCCCTCATTAATTGCTCCTCAAAATCCTGCTCCTCCTCATCAGCAATGCATGACTGTCTCATTTACTGCACACTGTTCACACCCTGCTCTGAAAGCAGAATTATTCATGCCTTCCTGGGCTTCGCTGCAGCGCACAGTATCAGTGTTTCACAAACATTTAACTTACTCCCACGGTGCTTCTGCTGGGATGAATTATCAGCAGTGATGGTTACGCACAGACAACTGAGGCACGTGGGGTGTATGGTCCACACTACCCACTAATTCAGGGTGGGAGGTTTCAAATATCTAAGGCTTAACATTTCATAGTACATCATATTTTCTGCAGCACTCCATACACTCAGAAAATAGCTTCTATTGATTTTGGCTGCAAATGGGCTCGCCAACTACTCCTGCAAGCCCAATCCTGAGATTTCAAGCTGGGTATCGCAACACGCAAATTGTTTTCTGAAAAGCCCTGATGGCTTTCCACTATCACAAAGGGATTTTGTCACAGAATAAAGGCTGGGGTGAGATGCCAGGTGGGGATTCGCCTGAACCATAGAAGAGGCCTTTCACTGCCCATAGCACCATGACCATGCCCCGCGTGCTACCCATGCTCCAGCAGATGTAAGAAATGAGATGCAGAGAAGAGAGCAGCTCAACTTGCTCCACAGCCCTGAATCAGCCCAGAAGAAAACCCAGGCTGCACTCAGTGCCAGCTCATTACCTTTAACAGCTCTGCTGTCCTTTAGAGAAAGCGGTTTGGCCACAAGATGCTGTAGATGCACAATAGAGTCAAAGGAGGATTGTCCAGGCTTCCTTTGTCCTGGCAGATCTCAACATTTGAGGCATTTACTTTATCAACCTTGAGACAGTGGCTTTTTTTCATGTAGTCTTCTGCGCTCTTTTCCTAAGAAAGATGATTAAAAAATCAATCTCAGCAATTAGCATCACATAACATCTGCGGGGTTCATTTTGGGTTGGCGGGAACTTCTATGTCCACAGCATAAGCCTGTGACACTGCAGCCAGCCAAGCAGCTGAGGACAGAGGCAAAATTTCATTGACCAGAAGCAAAAGAGGTTAAGACAGGTGAGGTGCATGGGTGATGCACATAGCTGGAGAACAGCAGAAGACATGCATTTGGGAGTCCACTGACACCTTTGGATGCCCATCCCTCTCCCTTGGGAGCAAAGAGAAATGCTGCTCCATTCCTTATCCCATTTATGCAGGCCCTGTAGGTAAGTGTTGGGTGAAGTTTGTTACCACTGGGCTTGGGCATGCTCAGGTGCTCTGTGCATGTGCACTGCAGTCACTGAGGTCCTGGAGACAGGAGGTGGTGGCACCGCAGCACATTGTATGAGGTTGGTCCCCATTTTTATCTACTCGGTAGAACAAGTAGTTAGTAAATAGTAGTTAGTAGTTAGCTGGGGATAGTAAAAGGCATGTTCTTGACACACAGTCTTGGCTGCAGAAGAATTGCTGGTCCCTCCCTTGACACTTTCAAATTTCAGCTGAGAGATATGTTTATCCCCAGCTTCATTCTGAGAAACAAATCAGGGAGCAGTAGGCTCCCAGCATAGAAAACTTGAATGCAAATGTATAATGCTCTCCTATGCTCAGAAAGGAATGTTTTATCCCAGAAAATGCCAGCTCTTTTCAGTAAAAGATAACGAGCCCAACACCTTCTGTAATTAGAGTCACTTCTACAGTCCCAAATAGTCATTTTCAATAATAATATTTTCCAAGTAATTTTGATTGATTAAATAATGAGCCACATGCAGGAAAGCAGAAAGATCAATGAAATACTTGTTAATGATTTGATATGGGATCCTGAGCCTGTGAGAAGGCGAGTGTGCCCTGCTTTGAGGTGGGAGGCCAACGTCTTCCAGGAGCATCACCTCAAAGCAATCACTGAAGCCCCTTCAATCGACCATTTCATCCCGTACCTTTATTTTTACAAGTGGCTCTCTGACCGACAGCATCTAGTTGGATTTTTGACACTATAGACATCATAAACACAAGTCACAGACAGACGCTGGCTTCATTGGCAAGATCCCTCTTCCCTTCCTAGACCCCTATTTTCATGCAGGATCATAGAACCTACCTGCAAGACTTCTGGCAGATTTTGCTGGTCAAGGTTCAAAAGTGAGCAGAGAGGGAAAACTGACAAGATAGCACTTGTATTAAGTAGATGGAGGTACAAAGGTGTGTGCAGATATGGCTGTCGTATACAGGAGGGTGCCATACACAGGGCAGAGCCAAAACAGCTGGAGCCATGCCAGTTAACGTGAGCTGGAGAGTTTGCAGGTATTGTACATTCCAGCTGTGCATTTACATGGCACACAGCATCTGAATGCCTTGCTGTGCTTAGCACAGCAAACTGCTTGAAGTGGATTTCCAAGGCATAATTTGATGTAGCGGCTCCATGTATTTATTGTCTTCACACAATAACTGACTCCAAAGCTTAATAGACTGGGATATCATTTCTTGCACAATAGTGATGTCTTGTTAAATTATTCACATTATTTATTTGACAGATACTAATAACTGTTATTTGGTATTCAAGGGAGAGACAAAAATTACTATTTGTTACATTCCTCCATTATCTAATATTCATAAAACGTATGTGATGTGAAATGTCTTTCTGATGGATGGCCATCTAGGATGTGTTTACATGTTTTGCTTTATTAACAGAGAAAACAGCTACTGAAACTTATTTACAACTGTCCCCTGGTGCCCAGGCCAGCAAACTTAATTTCTAATCATTGAACCTTCCTCTCCCACGCTCAGAAAATGTCCTGATTTGGACTATGTCCCACTCCCTCACTCCTTGGCTTTCCCCCTGTGTGCCTGCCAGCCAGTCTGCTAAAATGTGGGCAATGGATTCGTGCTGTGACCCCTCCGCACAGGACTGAGATCCCTCAGGAGGTCTCACTTATCCCGGAGGTAAATTGATGTTGACATTTGCCTTCAGAGATGAAAACCTATTGTAAGAGTGTTGGCTGTGTTTCCCACCCCAGCCGATACCCCACCACAAACCCATACCATTCATGGGCTCAATTCATATGACAGGACGGGCTGCAGGCAGGATTAATTTTCCCATTGTTGGTTCCCATTGAGGCAAGGGGTATTTACATGTGTTAATAGACATTAGTCATGTAAATCCCCAGTTCGGCAATGGGAGAGACTCTGAAATTTGTTAAATCTGATTTTCCAGAAGATTAGAAACAAACCACACTTAATCGTATGCTGCTATCACTACTCCTTTTTTGTTTTTAAGGATGCTATTCTGATTATTCAGATATAATGACCCAAATATATTCAGTTATGCACAACAATGAAGGGAAATCAAGTGTCCTTGATTCCCTGACATGCTCCTATGGAAATAACTGATTAAGTCTTTCAAAGCAATGTATTTCCTCATCTTCCATTTTAATCACCGCATTATACACCACTACTGTGCAAATACAAACCCAGAAGTTTAGTTTTAAGTGCACACCCAACAGCTTCCTTGTTTGATTTAATCTTTTTAAACCCCACAAATGAGTTATCAGCTGATCCTTGAACCTCGGCTTTCACTCTAATTAGCAAACAGGAGCAAACAAATCCCCCCTCCTCAAAAAAAAGAGCCATTCCAAGTTTCCTTGCCAATACAGCTCATTCAGGGCACAGCAGCCAGGCTGTCAGCTCAAAAAATGGGAATTCCACATATTCTCATGCAGAACTTGACATTAATTTTACATGGAGATAAGCCCAAACTAAATGGGTTTACAAGCAGGCCACAGGTTGAGATTAAGAGTTGAAAACTGTCTCAGTAAACCTGGGATCCATCCTCCATCAAGACACGCCATCCAATAAATATGAGAACAAAGTGGGAACAACCCACTGCACAAGCAAAAGGGCGGTCAGGTGGTCAGGTGCTGCATAGAAAGATGTGGGTTTGAAGGAGCTTTCAACCCAAACGTTGGTCCTAGTGGTGTGCTCTGGAACAGCCAAGATATGAAACCACTCCTCACAGAAGAACCAAATCCAGCCTTGGATACTGTTTATACACCTCTACTGTGTGTTGTCTTAGATTGCAAAATCTGGGGGCAAGAACATGGTTTATTCTTCATTATTGTCTCTGTACATCACATAGCCCTGTGGGGTCGGTGGTAAAGCCACGGCACTCCGTCAGCACCAAAGGTGATGATTGTACTTACTGACTCCACAGCCCCAGTAGGAGACCCAAGACATGGTGAGGTTTGACCTACAAATGGGAGCCTTGACTGGGGCATGTGGGAGCCACAGGGCAGGTGGTTCTCCTCTCCCCCAGCCCTTTCAGAGCCTGGTCCAGCTCACACATGAGAATAAAACTCAGCGCATGTTGTTCAAGACTCTGTAGAGCCACATCTGTGTGCTTTCCTAAACACTAAGCAGACAGTTTGGTAAAAGACCTGTCATCAGCTTTTGGGGAAGTCAGATACTCTGTGTCCAGAGGGTCATCCTCGTCCACAGACATACCAGCTCTTCTGAAGGACTCTGACAGACCTGCAATGCAGCACATCCCTCTGCTATCAATCCAACCAATCTGTCCGGTCTTTTTTTCATCACTTCGCCTGACGATTTGTTTGGTGTGGAAGGCAGACAGACAAGACTCTGGTTTCCCAGAAGGCTGTTTTATTAAAAAAAGAGTATCCTATTTACCACCTCCATTTCCCAGCATGTGAGGGACAGATGGCAGGCGTTACACATTGCAGTTAGTAGTTCATCAGTTTTGTACCTGAGCCTCCTCAGGAGCCCCAGCTGAACCCTGACTGGACCCAGTTCAAACCGAGGCGGTTTCTTGCTTATCCCCAGTAAGAAAATGCTGTGGTGTGGGAGGCTTCCTAAAGCTCCCCTCCAGCAAACACCAGCACAGAGGGCACCTCTGCCTCCATTCTTATGGTCCTGTCATCACAAAGTGCTCCCATTACCCTGTGTTGGCCCTATGTGGTGTATTTGAAAAACATTTTAATATTAGGCCTTTTTGTAAATTATTCCACAAAATCCATTTTGGCTTCTTTGACATCTGATTGCAGAGCTTGTGCTCTTCTGCTTTCCCTGGTGTGGACACAACCTACACTTCTTAAGGCAGTCTTCAATAGCCTTCTTTATCCAGCTGCTTACCTGTTTTACTTTCTTTCCAAAATATTTTCTGATAACTGGAAATGCCTTTACTATGGCCTGGTAGCAAGGCAGCTTTTGAGACAACCTCCTCACCACCTGCAAGCACTTTACCTTCTTGTTTGTTGCTTTTAATCCCCTTCTAATAAGATGCACACCTATGTGTCACTGGTCCCTGTGTGAACTGTGGGCACCAGTTTCTCCTGAGCCTCCAGATGCTCTACAGTATTTCTGCATCTGGTGGACACCTCCACTGGGTGTGATAACCCGCCTATCTCCTAAACAGGCCAAGGACAGGCACCACCACCTTCCCGCTGGCCTCCTTCCTTTGGTCTGCTGTTCCTATAGTCCTCAGGGGAGGATTTGGGGAAGAAGGGAGGAGACTGTTTCTTGCTTACTTCCCCCATTTCAGTCCATTTGGTATGGATTCTGGAGAATGAGTGCCTCTCCTTTTCTGGAGTTGGGGACTAAGACTCCTCTCACCCCCTTCTTCTCCATCACCTTGTCTCACTCAGTGGGAACAAGCCAGGCAGCCAAGGCTGCCCTGCAGCACTGTCCTGCTGCTCCATGGCTCCATGTCACCAAAACCCAACACGAGTGAGCCAATGGCACCACGTATGGAAACCAGTCTGCTCCCCTGTGAAGTCTGTGGGCATAGTGAGTAATTCCCTCTTCACAGCCTTCAGTTTTGACTCCTGTAAATCACTCTTTTTTTTCAATGCCCACTCACCAAATATTAATCTCCAAAACACAATGGCTCATCTCTTAATATGCACATGACTGGACTCACCCCTGTCTGCCTGAGTGTTCAGTGGCTTCCTGTGCATCTCACAATGCAATAAAAAATCTTCTCTCTGCTCTTAATGACTGTGATTTATCGACTTGCCCATCTTTCCTCCCTTCAGCTCACTGAGCTTTATTCATTTTTTTACACCATTTTGAGAAAATAAACAGCACATGCATCTCCTCTGCAACCAAACAAATGCACAATGGTGATACAATAACAAACTTGTCATTAAGAAAAGCCCTTCCTTCCAGGTACTGACATTCACTACTTCAGCAGCTTGCAGGCCTACTAAACACTGAGTAATTAGCCCTGCTCGGGATTTCTCCCTAATGTCATTATCCCTAATGGCACTGGCAAAGAATTTGCTTCACGTGCCGCCTACATTGATTGTGTAATCACCAACATGTTACACAAATCATCTCCTGGATAATGGAAGAGAAGTCTTGGTGCAAATTAATGGAATTTGAAAACCTTTCAGCACAGTTTCTTGAATCCCATTCCTTTATCATCTCTTATGGCTATCCACAAAGCAAACCACTCCTTGTTTCCTGAAAAGAAATGCCCTCTCCAGCTGTGATCCCAAACCATGCTCCCAACTATGTCCCTGAGACCAAACTATTTCCCTGAGACAGGTCTGCAGCCTAAAATGGGTCCCTCACAGAAATCCAGGGACCACAATGGCTAAGGAAGAAAGGGTATTTTGTGTAAAAAAAAAGGGAAAAAAGTAACTAAACACATCTGTATGCAGCACTGGTGAGACCAAACTAAGAATGGTGAGTGTACTTCTGACATCTGTGTTACCAGAAGTATCTGGAAAAAGTGAGCAAGGGACAAGAGAGCTATTCCCTGATGAAAGAATGGGAGATCAGTCTGTTTAGCTCATCAGAAGGACCACCAAGGAAAGACCTGATAGGCAGCAGATAAGCACTCTAAGGAAGGAAAAATGTTGGGTATTAAGAAGCTCTTTAAACCTCTCAGAGGGACAGCAAGTATTGCAGGAGGCTGGATGGTGAGCTCAGACCCATACAAACCGGAAACGTGGCACACATTTTTAATAGAAGGGTTGATGGGCACTGGGAGAAAAATGCTACAGAAAGTTATGGATTTCCTCAACCTTAATTATTTCAATGAATTATTAAAGTGTTTCCGAAAGATACACTTCAGGCAAACACGAACATCCTGTGCTTCATACAGAGATAAGTGTGTTACACAGAGGTGCAGAGGCAGCAAGAAGAAATGAAGAAGTAGCTTTCTAGTCCTGGACACAACAACCAAGACTAACCTCCTTTGTGCTCTTAGGAGCCCTGGTTTCCTCCCTCAGAGGAAGAAGGCAAATTTTTCTGGACAGCAAGTAGAGTCATCAGGATCCCCATGTATAGGACAGAACCAGGCTCCAGACCTGGGAGCCTGGTTCTGTCCTATACATGGGGATCCTGATGACTCTGCTCCCGGACTTATTTCAGTGCTTGAAGACCTTTGACAGGAATGCAGAAGACAGGAGACTCTTCTTTCTGTTTGCATTTTGGGTATTTGCAAAAATGTCTCTTCTATTATGACCACGAAGATGATCAGAGGTCTGGAGCACCTCCCCTATGAAAAGAGGCTGAGGGAGCTGGGCTTGTTCAGCCTGGAGAAGGCTGAGGAGGGACCTCATTGCAGCCTTCCAGTACCTGAAGGGAGCATATAAACAGGAGGGGAATCAACTTTTTAAAGGGGTAGATAATGTCAGGACAAGGGGGAATGGACTAAAGCTAAAGGAGGGAAGGTTTAGATTGGATATTAGGGGGAAGTTTTTTACAGAAAGAGTGGTGAGGTCCTGGAACAGGCTGCCCAGAGAGGTGGTGGATGCCCCGTCCCTGGAGGTGTTCAAGGCCAGGTTGGATGGGGCCCTGGGCAACCTTGTGTAGATCCAAGCCTGGAGGTTGATGGCTCTGCCTGCAGCAGGGGGGTTGGAGCTCTATGATCCTTGGGGTCCCTTCCAACCCAGACCATTATATGATTCTATGATTAGCCTCCCCTTCTAGCACACATCTAGTCAGCTGCAAATGTCTGAATTATTGCTTCATGGGGTTTATTTCCCTGTTTTCTATTAGATAATTCACCTTGTACCTCTGGCTCACTAGTCCTAGCCTTATTTTGTAGGACTTTTGCTGGTCTTTACTGGGTTATCCTTTAAAACTCCACTAACCACCAACACATGTCAAAAACTGGCATCCACACACTGCTTGCCGCTGTTGGATGCACTCGACAAACACTAGCTGGCAGCATCATGTTTGCTGCATGCGTTAGACTATTAGGCTATAAAGATATTCATACCAAAGTGCATTTCTGCTGTTCAGCTGGAATCCTATCATCTTTACCCTTGCAAGGCTTTTCTTGGCTGAAGATCCAGTTGTTTTTGTCACTCCCTTGCCAGGTGCAATGCAATGGCTTTATTGACCAATCTGGCTTTAGTGAAGGAAGATACCAAGACGATTATTCCTTACCTTCTAGGCTCTGGTACATGAAAGATACTGGTACCATTTTTAGCATGGTGGAAGCCAGAGCTGCTGAGAGCCTGGGCTAGTCATATTATCTTTTAATTCTTTATTATTGCACTTAATACACTTTAGCTGTTGACAGAAATAGCTCTTTGTCCACATATTTTCCATCCTTTTATAGCCAACTTTGAGCAGTCAGTGTCCACAATGCTGAGAGTTGGGAAATGCCTCCAGTAACACAACTTTTCCCTTTTGAAAGGCTGAGAAAAGTGAAGCCATTCATCACTTGTACTGAAGAACCTAGCAAAAGGCGTGCCAGAGCTTGGGGGCAAGGCAGCAGACATCCCATGGATGATCTCTGGGCTGAAACCCTGGAGAAGGCACTTTTCCTGCATGGGAAGGATCATCTGCAGTTCCTGTAAACCCACCTGAAGACCTTCTGCACTGCCTTGGCAGTGTTTGCTGGGGACAACCCCCAGCTGCAGATCTCTGATGCCTCTCAGATGTTGTAAGATGTAAATAGATAAAGTTCCCTGGATGAAGCTGGGTGGCATTTCTAAGGCAGGCTGGTTCATCTGGCCAGGACATCTGCTTCCAGCTGAGCTGGTGAAGATGAAGGTCATAAGTATCTGTGTTGTGCTAGTGCCTCCAAACATGCACAAGGGTGGACACAACTCTCCCCCAGTGAAGGCGGTAGGGAAGAGAGAAGCCTAGCATATGGCAGCCTACCAATATGGGCTGTGCCCTGGCTATTTCTTGTCATCTGCTTACTGGGATGCAGCCAAGTGAAAATACTGTAACTTGAAGTTGGAAACTGTTGGTGTTAGCTCTGAACATGAGAACAGACACAACAGGTCAGAGGAAGCTGCACGTGGTTAAGGGCAAAGGAGCAATGCAGGGCAGTGCTTCTCTGCCAGGTACACTCAGCCTCCAGATACCGACAGCTTGGAGGGTACTTGAGGTTGAGGTGCTGCCTTCATATTTAACGTACTTTTGTTGGGACTTCTCTCCATTAACCTACTAAGCAATCCATGTAATTTCAGAGGCACCATGTTCTGTGGTAACAGGTTCCTCTGTGCACCAGTGGGCTGCATGAGGAGCATCTCCCCATCTTTGCGTCGAATCTCCACCTCAGGATTTCAGTCAGCACTCCCCTAATTCTTCTGCTGGAAATGCTGCCACAGATGTAATTCTTGGTTTGGAGGCAAACCATACCACCAAGACCTTAAGTTGAGGTATAAATTACAGTGACCTTTGGCCCCTCCAACAAACGCTAGTGCCAGATGGCAGAGGGAAAGGAAATTGAGACTGGTCTCTGACACCCACCTTTATTCCCTTTGCTGAACTGCCTCCAGCTTTGGCTGACAGTCAAGTCCTGCAGCACAGAAATCCTGAGACCTTGTACATGTAGCTCATGTGAGCAGCTCTTCCTACAGAAAAAGCTCCTTACAAGCCAGGGAGCGGGCTCAGGAATAGGTTTTCCTTTCACACAAAAAGGTTGTAGGTTCAGGCTCTAATTTGTTTGAAAATTTTTTTTTTATTGTGCTGGCCAACATGCTAAAAAGAGATTTATTCATGAAAAGGACAACATCAGCATCTATTCCCTGTGCAAACAGATGAGGAAAAAAAAGTATCTGTAAACAGCAGAAGTAAGAGAGAAAGCATGAAGAGCCGCATACTAAATTATCCTTGCCACGTGGGTCACTTTGGAGCACATTTTGATTTTATTTATTAAACAGCTTCTGCACAAAGTGTGTTTTGCTCAACTAAGGCATCCTGCAGTGAATACTAAGATGATGCTGGAGCTGAAGCACTGGGGGCAAGGGAAGGGCGGAAATGCCCCTTTTATTCCTGGAGTTATTGTTTTATAAATAAAAGGTGCTGATGACACAGTGTGTACAACACAGATAGGGTGTAAAGAATTGCTGCAGTGGCTTGATAGGGATGATATGTAGCTGAAAACCCATTAACACAGACGGTAGGTGAGGCAAATGTGCTGAAATGTCAGGATGTGGAATGCCAGGAGAACAACCCTTAAAATAGTTCCACCAAAAATAGCCTCTGTGGACAATAGGATGAGGGTTTGCCTTCATTTATTTCTATTACCAGCTCCTTGACACACCATCCCTCGAGCGCTCCTGGTCGCTGAACGAGCAGGAGGCCAGGAAGAGGGCATGCTTTCATCCCACGCATATGCACCACTGCTGCAGTCCACATAGGGATGGGACCACCACCCAAAAAGCAAAGCCCACCACCCCCAGCATGTTGGGGATGCCACAGCCAGGGGAGAGCTGGCAAATACACCAGGTAAAACTACTACTCCTCAAATGCTTCAGAGCTTCTCTCTGCAAAACAGCAGCAAATCCTCTGATGGAGCCTGGAGGAGAAAATTGAATGGTGCTTGCGAGCTGACGGGGTCTGCGCGAGAGGAGGGGACAAGCATCAGTGGAGTGGCTCCAATGGAGAAGTGGACTCCTATGCTCTATCATGCTTAGCACACCCGTATTCCAGAACCTGGAAAAAAAAACCCCAAACAATCCACTTCTTCCCAGCATAGATGTTACCTGTAAAGCTGGACCAGCCCTTGGGGGCTGCAGGTTGTGCCCATGCAGTCTTAATTTCTCTGGGCAAGCACCACTTCAGAGGGTCTGGGAGGAAAAGCCATAGCTCAGGGTTAAAATAGCACAAAGCTTAAGGGTAACTCCAGAGATGCTGAGTGGTACCAGTGTGACCTTGACAAGGGTTAAATGGAAGGACTGAGAGATGCTTTTGCACTGCCAAGTCCATGCCCCAGCCAACATCTGTAACAAAAGGATGAGACCTAGAGGTCAACTACATTACCTCCGACCCTGCTTTGGTTTCTGCAGGGAAAAACATCCAAAAACCAGGGGTGTAGGCAAGAACCAGGTCACCATTATGTCCCTGAGCATGGTGGCCAGAGGACTAGATATGCCAGACTTAGCTCTTGGTGCACACTATAGGCATGACCCAGGTCAGGGAGGGGAAGCCTCTGAGGACAATAAAATCATAAGGAGAAACTCACATTTTGGCACGTGATGAAAAACAGCCACGTCAGCAAAGTTTCATTTGCAATATGTGCAGTGAACATCAGTGGGAATTCAGAGCCTGGATTTGCAGCCGGCAGCTCCCGATTCAGCGTGATGACTCAGGGCTTTTGGTTTCTCTGCAGGCAAACGTTGCTCAGACCTCGTTCAGGAAGAATTTCCATTTTTTGTGACAAAAGACCACATCTTGCTCTCCCAGCTCTTGTCTTGATAAAGCTAATGTTGCTAAATCGCAGCATTTCAGAAGTTTTGTACACAACCGTCACCCTGAAAAGAGTTGCAACCCTCATTTGTCGACTTTATAACCAGTTTGCTGTGCTTAAAACAATGTTTCCACGCTCTTTTTGAAACCTGCTGATACCTGCCAGATTCCCTGGGATTAGGGGGTGAAGCAGTTGTTACTGTACCACTCTCTCTCAGGTGCAGGTGTTGAAGGCAACTCTCAGTCCTGATGTCGATTTTACAATGTGCCCACAGTGCATTTCCTGTGCAGCATCACCCTGTCCAAAGAGTCCAACCTCTCCTTGAAGCAAAGGACATCCAATGTGTCCAACACCTCCAGGGCTTTGCCTACCTCTGTGACAGCAGAAGATGAGGGCAAGATTTGTACCTAGGTCAGGCATAATTAAATAACATGGGATTTGGAACAAATGAAGTAGAAACAGTTTGCTTCATGCGTTGGAAAGGATGAGGTGGGAGTAAATCTGAGTGAAGCTCTGACTTTAGAAAAACTTGAGGGAACACAGACATCACAGCGCTTGGGAAGGTATAGGAAGGGGGCAGATTGTAGCTTTCAGAAGCATAAATCATAGACCACATCTATCTTTTCCAGCCATTAGGAAAAAAGAATGAACAACAGAAAAAAAGAGAGAGTGGGTCAACAGAGAAGGGTTAAGGGTTAATTTCCTGATGGCCAGGATATGAAAGGTAATGGCCCCAGATGCCTGTGAATTTCCTTTCAAAAAGAGGCATCATCATTTAATGCACTCTTTTATTATCACTCCTGTGTCAGCATCCTCATGTTCCAAAATGGTCTTTTCTTCTGTGATTAATATGACAATTCACAAACCACAGTCTTCTGATGGACCTCGACATTTTTGACATGTTAGGTAGGGGCAGTAAATCTGTGAGAAATATAACCTGCTCCTGCTGAAGTCAACGGGGACTTTGCCACGAATGTCTACGGCGATGCGGAAGGTCCGATTCTGATGACTAATGGCATTAGTCACATCTTTACTGGAACCTGTTGTTTATGAACAATTCCAAAATATTTGTTCAGAGAGCTTGGTTTAGATGCAAACACTGCCAGCTTCTATTCTGCTCTATGGTATCAGGAGCTCTCAAACACTGGCGTGTGTCACCTGCAGTCTGCAGGCTGCCCACTGCTCTCATTTTAAGTGAGGGATTTGCATTTTGGAGGGCAGGTAGTGTAGAAGGGGATCTTTCTTCCCACAGGCATCGTACAACATGGGAAAGCCAGAGAAGCAGTCTATGTCTTAGACCAAAGGTCATGAGGATGATCAGAGGGCTGGAGCATCTCTCCTGTGAGGAAAGACTGTGGGAGTTGGGGTTGTTCAGCCTGGAGAAGAGAAGGCTCTGGGAAAATCTTATAGCAGCCTTCGGGTGCCTGAAGGACCTACAGGAAAGCTGGAGAGGGACTTTTTATCAGCAATTGTAATGATTGGATACGGGGTAATTGGTTGAAACTGAAGGAGGGTAGATTTAGATCATACATTAGGAAAAAATTCTCAGCAAGGGTGGTGAGGCCCTGCACAGGCTGCCCAGAGAAGCTGTGGCTGCCCCCTCCCTGGCAGTGTTCAAGGTCAGGATGGATGGGGCTTTGGGCAACCTGGCCCAGTGAAGGGTGTCCCTGCCCCTGGCAGGGGGTTGGAACTATATGGGCTTCCAACTCAAACCAGTCTGTAATTCTGGATGATTCCAGGTTGAAAGGATATAAGCAGATGGTGGGAGTCATGATCCCTCTCTGTTCCTTTTCCATTGTTAATGAATGTCCATTGTAAAGGCTGAGTATCAACATCTTAGACTCGGCCATTTCACCTCAGCCATACCATAGAAATAACTAATTTTTTGTAGACCCTTTGGTATGGGAAATGGTCCAAGTTCCATCATCCTTGGCCCTTGGGTCACCCTGCATCTATGCAGTCACACATGGATTGGTACCTCTCCGCACCTTCCCCAGGTCCTGCCTCATGGAGGGTCGTTGGCACCACACCCACAACAACAGAGTCCAGAAAAGGTCCTCTCTGGGGCTGTGGGAGGGAAGCAGAGGGCCATCTCCTTCCCAGGGTCTCTGAGCAGAGGGGCAGTAGCAACTATCAATCCTCTGAAGGTGGGAGCTGCTGTGTGCTGCTTTTAGCCCTGCTTTCACTCCAAGCACACGTCACCACGTGGGTACTAGATGGGGAAATAGTTTTGTGTTATGCCTTAACCTCTCAGCTAAGCTCAGGGCCCCATTTTAAATTAGTTTGTGGTCAGAGTGTTAAATAGAAGTGGCAGAGGAAGGCAATATTATCTGTTTGCTTACTGGCAGGACAGCAAGGCAATGGCACTCACAGATGCAGATAGGAACTAAAACTGAATTTGCACAGTCTTGAGCGCAACACAACCACAAGCTCAACCTTCCTCTTTGCTCAGAGGTGAGAGGAAGAATCCGCAGTACTTACTATATTGGGTAAATAGGGTTTACCTGCTTCTAACTGGGGTAATGTGGCACTTACCCTCTTCTCACGTACAGTGAATAAATCAGAGTTCACCCGCTGTTTCTTGGAGAGGGGCTTGAAGTGCCTGGGTAATCAGAAGGCGGCTCTGAACATGTCCTGAGGGTTGCCTGATGGCTGAACTACCGTGCCTGCCTGCCCTCAAAGGACATCAAAAACTGATGTACAGATGCAGTGCAGGCAACTTATTTTTGTATCCTCCATGTCAAAACAGTACTTCCCCCTTCAGCAGAGAGCTGCCTAAATGGGCCACCAAACAGAGCTACACCAGATCGGTGCTTTTCAGAACACCAGACACCGATATTGGCTATGTTATGTTATGTTATGTTATGTTATGTTATGTTATGTTATGTTATGTTATGTTATGTTATATGTTATGTTATATGTGGGATGTAAGACAGAAAGACTTCATACCGTGATTTCCAAACCTCCATAACTGGGCTTCTGACCAACTGCCCTATCCACAGAATTGTAGGGGTTGGAAGGGACCTCAAGAGGTTGTCGAGTCCAACCCCCCAAAATTCACCCCAATTATGGCAGTTACTTGGATTTTCTCCGAGTGATGTGTTGTTTCAGCTTCTTTTACATTAAAATCTCTTTGCGTTAGTGAAGAAATACCATGCTTGCCTTCCCCTGGGGTAGAAATTTGCTTGTGAACTCAAGTTTATCTATGTCTTGTTAGAGTAGAAATGTCTTCTGGTGAGGGGCCAATCATGAAGGACAAGGGGGAATGGATTAAAACTGAAGGAGGGAAGGTTTAGATTAGATATTGGGAGAAGTTTTTTACAGAGAGAACATTAAGGTGCTGGAACGGGCTGCCCAGGGAGGTGGTGGACGCCCCATCCCCGGAGGTGTTCAAGGCCAGGTTGGATGGGGCCCTGGGCAACCTTGTGTAGATCCAGGCCTGAGGTTGGCAGCCCTGCCTGTGGCAGGGGGCTGGAACTCTATGATCCTTGGGGTCCCTTCCAATCCAGACCATTCTATGATTCTATGCTGTTTCCTTGTGACCATTACTTATTAAAAAACTTCATTCTTTACATGTCTTGCAAGGAGACCTCTACAGCAGAAGCAGTGGGGAAGATTGTCATCTCCAAAAAAAAGAATTCTGACATATTTTTGGCCTGGCCATTTCCCCACTGAAGTCACCAATCTATTTCCTAGAAACGCACCTCATCAGGCTGCTAGTACTTCTTTACGTACAAACCAGCCACAAGACTCAACAGCAATCAACTCCCGTTATTCACAGCTTTGCTATTTATTGGGATTAGAGTCAGACTCTTTGGAAACACTTTCTAATGCTGTTTAAGGACTTTCAATTTTCTGTTTTATGTAATGTAACCACTTGGAAGCTTTTGTTCAAAAATAACTCCACAAGTATTCTTCTACCGTTAAGTATAATGGGATGATTACATTACTAAAAGAAATTCTGGAAATTTATACAAATATGATGACAAATCTTCCTCTGTTTGATTCACGCTGCTTGCGCATGCTTTCTCTCTCCCTCCTCCGTGTCGATCTGCGCTGCGGATGGATTGGTCCTTACCCTGGTACAGGTACCAAAACTTCCATTGTCCCTCTTCTCAGAACCCCTTAGGTAAGGAGGGAGAAGCTCCAGTGGTACCATACTACCATGCGGCCCTTGTTCTCCAATGTCTTTGTGCTGCTATGAAGCCCCATGTCCCCACCGAGGGCAGATGTTTTCTCCTGCCAGCCCTGCAACCTGACTGGCAACATCTGGCCAAGGGATGGGGAGAAGAGCTGGCAAAGGGCTGTTTCAGGCAAAGGCAAGCCAGAGGCTTTACCAACAGGAGCAAAAGAGAGCAGAGGTTTTGCATTGCACTTCTTTTGTGACCTGCTCCTCCCGAGCTTTGCTGCTGTTTAGTAGCACTACGGGTTTAGAGCATCCATGCACCAGAAAGCTTTCCTAAATCAATAGTCTCCTGTTGCTACATAAATACCTAACTGGAGCAAAGATGTTTATTTTCAAAGTGGGAGATGTTGCTCCTGTGACAATGTTTTATTATGATGATTTTGATCCAGAACCTGCAATCTTTACACTGAGACAAGACTCCCCTTGATTTCAGCGCAGGCTTTGTCTGACTAAGGATTTCGGAATTAGCTCCTTGCTTTTATTTTTATTGAAAAACAAGCCTGCGCTTGACAAGGGGAAAACATTAAGTGGATCATGTCAGGGAGACAGGTTCCTGTGAGAAATTTCTAGCAGGAAAAAAAACAACACAGCTACGTGATTACACGGCGAGAAGTTACAAGGTGAAAGCTTTAAGAGTTTTCCAGGAGAAACAAACAAACCAAAAAAATGCTAGCAGATTAACGAGGAGGGAACCTATGTCATCGGGGGAAAGGCCCAACCCAGCACATGTTTTTCTTCATTGGAGGCTACACCAACGAGCAGAAGTTGAGTGAGAAAACATTTCCATGAAAACCTGAAAAATCCATGGAATTAAGCGCATATTGACCTGAGGGTTTTCCAGGGAAGATACGACATCACTCTGGCCGTACTTAATGCCACCAAAGGGGCCCCAATCCCAAGGGAGCTATAAGCCTACCCCAGCAGTAGCAGCAGCCCTGAGCCAGCGTGATGCCCTCCCTGAGAACTACCAAAAGATGCGCCAAATGCGGAGGGGAGCAACACAGCACCCAAACCCAGCAAGGGTGGGGAGCACATAAAGTCTTGCAGGTAATAGTAATTGTGGAGGCTCGGAAAGGACAGCAGAGGGGCTGGGTTGGGCCTGCCTGGGGCAGGGGGCTGCCCACAAGCCCTGCTGCCCACAAGTCCTGATGTGCCATGCAGGCAGGCAAGAAATCCCAGGGGAACTCGGTGTGGGACAGGTAAATGCAGAGTCCGGGCTTCACTTGGTGCCTGTCTCCTGCCCCCCAGCATCAGCAGACCCTAAAAAGGTCTGGGACAAAATGACAGTGGGCAGGGGCATCACTTGGCTGGTCTGGCAAACAGCAGCAATTGGGGTGTTTAGGTGGGTTTGTTTTAAACCAAAAATTCCAGATGGGAGTGGAGGGATGTGAGCGCACTGCTCAGCCTGCAGCCGCCTGCCAAGCCCTGGTGCGTGTTTTGGTGCCTTGCTGAAGCCGGGGGTGTCCCTGATAGTTCAACCCAGCCCTGGTTTCGCCAAAACCGGGGGATCTGCAGCGCTGCAGACACGGACACGGAAGGGAGGACGTGGGGATGTGTTCTCGGGAGGTGCATTGCTACAGCAAAGAGCAGCAACCCCGGTGCCCAGACAGGGGGTTAGGAGAGCCTGAATTCGGTAACCTGGCGATCTCAAGAACACATTTCAAAGGTGGGGAGCAGTGGGGGCCACATCACAGCCAACCCCGCAGCCCCTTCAGTGCCTGGCACAGGCAGCCGGCAGGGCCCAGGGCAGGATCCCACCCCCCCCCGACAGCGTGGGTCCCCCCCTCCGTTAGGATGCTGCACCAAAGCCTGATCTTCAGAAGCGGAGGCGCGTCCGGCTCGTCCTTACGGCAGGCTGCCAACCCGAGCTGAGAGGGGTTTCAAGAAGAGCTAACCCCGGGGGCAGGACGTGTAATCAAACTCGTTCCTTCACGGCCGTGAGCTGCGGGTACCTTCCCCTCGTCGCCGCGGGCGAACCGGGCGGGGGCGGGTGCAGCGGCGGCTTCCCCCGGCGTACCACCCCCCCCCCATCGCTCCCCGCCGCGCCGCCCGTCGGCCGCAGACCCGCGGGACCCACCTGCCCACCTCAAAACGGCCTTGTCACACCATTTTTTTATTCCCCCAGCCCGCCGCACGCCCGAGCCGCGGGCGCCTCCGGTCACCGAGGAACTCACTGCGGCGCTATTAAACGATCGGTACCGAGCCCTGGGAGGAGGCAGGGCAGGGTAGGGTGTTCCCCCGCCCCGGGGAGGGGTACCCGGGAAGGTGCGGGCCGGCACGGCTGGCGGCTGCTGCGCGGGGTTCCCCCGCGGGCGGGTGGTCCTCTGCCTGCCTGGGGGCGGCGGCGGCGGCGCCGGGCGCGCCTGGAGGGGGAGGGCGCGGTGGAAGCGGGGTGCTCACAGACCCGTCGTTCTAGAGCGGAGCCGTTCCCGGCCCCCCCATCCCCGGTTCCCTTCCCCTTCCTCCTCCTCCTCCCTCCTCCTCCCGCGCGGCGTCCTAGAACCCCGCCCGTCCAGCGCTAGGCGCGGCGCTCCCCCCCGCCCCCCGCGGCCGCCGCCCGGCTCCGCAGTGTAGGGGGCTGCCCCGTCACCTGATCGCCGCGCGCGCGCGCGCGCGTGCACGCACCGCCCCCCCCCCCCCCCCTCCCCGTTCTTCCCCCCCCCCTCAGCGAGCGCGCGCGGGGGCGGGGGTGCCCGGTATATACGGCCCCGCCGCCCCCGCCCCTGCCTGCCTCCTGCAGCAGGGGAGGCTGCGAGGCGCCGCCGCTGCGCCGGGCCCCGGCAGGTGGGCGAGCTGTGCCGTGCCGGGGCTGCCATGGGGTGAGTGAGCCGGCGGCGGGCGGGGGGCTCCGGCCCCCACCCACCCCTCCTCCCGCTGGGGGCGGGGGAGCGGCGCCACCGCCCTAAGAAGGTGCTGGGGGGCGGCGGCGGCCGCGGGGGGCTCGTCCGGGCGGTACCTGTTGCGGGGCTCGGGGGGCTGGGGGCGGGGGCGCGGAGTTCGGGGTGGCGGTGGTGGCCGGTGGCTGCTCGCGTCTTCGGGGCGGGGGCGCCCGCGCCCGCCGGTCGAGCCCCGCGGACCCCCGGAGGTCCGCCCGGCAGCTCGGCCCCGCCGCAAGGGAGCGGGGCGATTTCGCGTTGCTCGCCCGGGGGTCGCGGCGAAGCGGGGGCAAGGGGGCCAGCCCGCGCCCGGCGGCACCTGCACTACGGCATCCCGCGGGCGCAGCCCCAGCCTCGGGCTCTTCCCGGAAAGTTTCATAGAACTCCTTTAAAAACGGGAAAAGGCATTTAAAGAGCCGAGCTTCCCAGAGACCGGGTTCCCGTACCGCCACGGCCCGGGTAAGGATGCTTGTGTAGGGGCCTCTCCTTGGCGACCTGCCCTTCCCGCACCGCTGCGCGCAGAGCACACGCGTGGCGTGCGCCCGCCGCCCCAGGGAGCGCGCCTGGCCCTGCCCCAGCCTGCCGGCAGCTGAGCGCTTGGGGGCTGCGGGCACCCAGCGAGCTCCCCGCGCCGGGGGCTGAGAGGCTCGCACCCCTACCCAGAGCCGCGGGGAAATGGGGTTGCGATACCTGGGGTGTTGGGGTGGGTGGGTGTGGGTGGGTTGGCTTTTTTCAGTTGAAAGCCGAACTTTAGCGAGCAGTGCGTTGCAGCCACCGCTCACCCTGTGAGGGCCGAGCAAAAGTATGATTAATGTCTTTAGACATTTTTTTGGGCAATCCAATGTATGGGGGGGGGAAAAAACCCCCACCAAACCCTGTTCCAGTTGTTGGTGCATTGGGAAGAGCAGCCGCTCTCCAGGCATGCGCCTTTGCCAGGTGCTTTTTGGGATGCAGGTGCTGTGCGCTATGCTGGCGTGCGCTGGAAGATTCCAGAAGGGTGCTGCCGCCCATTCCCACAGCAGGGTGGGCGCTGCCCGCTCTCTGCAGGAGTGTGCCGGAGCACCCACCTCACAGGGGACTGCGCAAGGGGAACGGGGCGCTTGGGCTTCTGCACCAGTATGGCACATCTGGCTATAACCTGGGGAGGGGAGTGGGTGGGAAACGTGACAGTGTAAAGCTGTGCTGGGCATATGCGGTGAGGAGGAGAGCTCTGCTTCCCTCGTGCAGTCGTGGTTTGGTGATCAAGCTGTAGTTGTCAGTAACAGGGAGCCACCAGAAAAAAAGCTTCTGCTGTGCTGCTTCTGGTTTTGAGAAACCCAGGTTGCTACAGCCCGAGTGAAGCTTAAATTGGTGATAGCCGATGATGCTCATTTTAACAAGCCCTCTCCTGCAGCAGAGCACCAGCTGTAGCACCGGTGTTAACATGCTTTGTGCAGCAGGATGGGTTCTCCTCTCTTCCTGACAAACTAGACCAATTATACAAAATCAGCTGAAGCGGGCGACCTACTTGGAGGGAGCCAAGGAAGAAGACAGTTTGAGGAGACCTTGATTTCAAACATCACCTTGCGGTGTCCTACCGCTTGTCCTAACCAAGCGGGGTTCCTGAAGGTGTGAAAGGCATGGTGCAAAGGCTTTGGCATCTTTTTTTTTTCCCTTGTTTTACTTTCCCCCCTTCCAGGAAGGAAATAGTTATTCATGAACATGCCTTTGAGATGTTTCTTAAACATTCTAGCGTTACAGTAAGAAGAGGTTAAAATACCTAGAACGTTTCTCGTCATCCTGTCTTTCAAACTGTGTATTTAAAATCAGAACATCATTAGCAAAACCGTAGGTGGGGGAGTGGGGAGTGTTTTATGGTTGAAAGTCATAAAGCTGACTTCTAACATCTTCATAAATACCTGGGTCTTGCAGGTCTTCAATGTTGGTTGGCATTGCCACAGCTACCTTCCTGCGAGCGGCTTGGTACAATGTGTAAGTACAAGAGGAGTTCCTGTGAATTTTTGGGTGTGTGGATTTTGATAGATTAATGGCTTCTTTCTTCCCCCCCCTCCCCCTCCCTTTAAATAGGTGGGTTGATTGCGACAAACGGGGAACATAGCATATTGCAGATGTTTTTGGTTGGGAGGCATCATGGGTAATATCTAAAAGGCTCTGCTTTTCATTTTAAAAAGAAAGCCACTAGGAAAGAATTTCCTTGTATTTCCACTTACTCCCTGTTGAAAGAATGGGATATATTTCAATTAATTTGTGGCAATCTTACGGCCTTTCTTGAGCCACTGAAATGTCGGAAGGTAGGTACCCCGAGGATTTCATTAATACCACTCAACAGTCAATGGATAGATGAAAGCCACAAAGCAAACCAAAGGTATGGTTACAAATGCAATATACTTCATCTGGAAATAGTGCTTTTAATCTAATAAGAATGTAAACCATCTTACCAGCATGAAACATCTACATATTAAATGCCTGTTCAGAAGGGAAGAGTTGGCTGCATTTCACCACAGGTTAAGTAATTGTGGGTTAATAGCATTCTGTCAAATACATGCTGGGAAATATTAATATGAGAAGTAATGATTCTTTTTAATTTGCCTGCTTTTTACCTTGAAAAGAAGTCACATCTCTGAAAACCTTGTAGTGCGCAGTTGTATGATGGCTGATGGAGATGGAAAATAGGTTTTAAAAAGATACTGTGGAGGGGAGAAATAATGGATGCTCTGAACACTGGTTTTGGAAACAGAAGGGAGGGGGGAATTGGGCCTTCCTGGGAGGCTGTGTCCCTACCTGGTTATTTTCCCTTTAATACATTAGGTTAAATGATGCTCCATTTTGACTTGTGTTAACATAATATTGTTGGCTACTCTTAGTCAGGCTTGTGTTTTAGAAGGTAGTTGAGGACTACAAGTTTCTCTTAAATTGAGCATACACAGTAAGAGTTCAGAGAACATAATACGTAAAATTATTCAGAAAACAGAAGGTATTTTCTGTCCTTCAGCAACGTCTTCAGTATTCTTCTCATAGTGTGTACCTGGTATTTCCTGTTGAGGGATGGCTGTCTCAAATTGGTCAAATAAACAGTGATTAAGTAAATGTGCCGCTTCCCTGAGAACTCTCTCATTTGGTATTCACGAATTAGTGCTTAAATCCATGTGTGTATTGAAAAATCTTGGATTACATAAATATGAAGTTTTTCGCGTTCTCTTCACATCGTTTGTTTGTGTAGTAGTGTCAATACATGTACAGAGAAAAGAAATAATATCTACTGCATCTTCTTTTAACAATTACTGTTAACATGGCTCAGAGATACAGTGTGGTTGATGTGGGGGAGCGTATAAAAAAAATGTAAATCTTGTTTTCCCAGTATTTTTAAGAAAAATAGTTAACAGATACAGGCTTGCCTGTGGTTTTGGGGAGAGTGGGTGCAGTGGAGAAGGGTTGCGGGTTTGTGGTTCTTGTGGGTTTTTTGTTCTTTTTCTTTTTTCCTGGTAATTCTTTAAAAATTAGGAATTGTATTCCTAGGTTAAGGAATGAGCAAGGTGTTATTGCACCGTGTGCTTCTTCATTGTTTGCATTTGTGGGCTTTCTCCTTGTGTCTGACCTGCCAAAAGATTATTTGGGAGTGGAGAGGAAGAGGAGAGTTGCAGGGGTTTTGTTGGTTTGGTTTATTATTGTGGGTTTTTTTTAAGACAGACACAGGTATGGGAGGGGATGCTTAATTAGAAAAATTGTAATACAGCCTAATGGAGTGGAGAAGATGACAGTCCTCAGCCAGCTGGGTGGGGCACGATGCAGTGCTAACTGTAAGCCTTTTGTCTAATAAAAATGTCTGAAACAAAGTGATTGTCTGGCAACCCAGATCCCTCTTGACCTTTCTTTTTTCTTTCTTTCTCTTCTTTCCAAGGCAGCAAAACAAAGTTAACGAACGTATCTTTCAGCCCTCAGCTGGTGTGTCGGGATTTTTGTGCGTTACTAGAGAGTCACGACTCTTGCCGCTTTGGTCACTGTCGCGGCACGGCCACGCGGAGTTTGAAAGGTTGTTTGTGATATAGTGTGCCTGTTGCAATTATTAAAGCCTCCAGTGAAAGAAAAGCCCCATATACAGCTGCTAAACCACTTCTTTGCCTGACTGGTTGGTTTTGGGGGTTTTGTGGGGTTGGTTTGGGTTTTTTTAAGGCTTCGTTTCTTGCCAGTGCAGTGAATTAACTTCACTGCAGTTCCACAGGGTTGCTGGAACATACAAATCTTGCTGGTCCTAAGCTTTAAGTCTCTGTATTACTGAATAGTTGGAATTGCTAGATAATTACAGAAAGCCTAGTGCATTGTGTAAGTTAAATGTAGGCATTGTTTAAAAAACCTTCCTTTAATGAGATAAGGCGTTCTTAAATGTTCCTGCAAGAAAAATGTATTTGAGCTTTAATAATCATGCAGTATTTTCAGCATTTAAAAAAGAGCCTGTAGCATTTGGTAAGTGGGATACTTACAAGGTGGTGTTTGTTTGGTTGTGGTTTTTCTTTTAAAGCTCTAGAATGTAAAATCAAGTCTTAACAATCCCAGCTATGAGTAAGCAGCTACGTATGCTTTGCTAAATTTGAAATGGTATAAAATGCATAGCTTGTGCAGGACTTCAGAATGCCTGGGTCTGTTGAAAGCTGTGTTGTACGAGAGTCTGATTGTTCTGCTGCAGATCATCAGCGCGAGGGGGCTTTTATCTGGTGGTGAGGTACCTTGGAAATAATAAAACTAATATTTGCGCCGGTTTGTTAGTCCATTAAATGCGCAGCTCCTGCCTTTGAGCACAATGGAGGAGGTTCACTTAGAAATTAATACTTGTTATTGATGGTAGGTGACAGTATCGCCACTGAAATGCGGAATTCTCTCTGGTTTACGCTTTTCTGTGGAGACAAACAATTTAATTTGCATGTATCGAAAAGAAAATGGTGGCTTCTCTCCTCTCGTGAAGACTGAATGGGAAACTGATGCGGTGATGTCTTAATGCCGGGGCGCTGCTTTGCGAAGGGTGATGTGCATGCTGAAATATCCTCATAAAACCAGACAAACTTTTAAATGAGCAGTGAACGTTTTGAGATGCGGCTCCATTTATTTATTTTTTTTTTTGCTGCACTTAACGTCTGAATGTTACAATGGGTGCTGGTATTAATAGTACACACTCAGGCTTATTTATTGTGTTATAGAGAAAATAGGGAATAGGCTAAAGAGGATGAAACAAGTGCTATCCAGGAACTGATTTTTCTCTTAAGCTTACTCTAGGATATTCAGGGCTAAGATGAAAAAGTATAAACGGTAAATGGTACATATTTATCATCTGTGCAGTATTGATCTAGATGAAAAGGAAACAAGTAAAAATCAGCATTTTAAATAGAACTTAAAAATGAATCTCCAAGACTTTGAAACCTGTAATCAGCGTAAATTGGAGGGGAGGGGAAGACAGGGATTGGGGGAACTGTTGCGGGAGTAGAGCACATGCTCTCCTTCCCCATACAGAGCAGAAGTAGTAGGTACAGCAATGGAGAACGTAAAGCGGCCGCCTAAATCTACTGGGTTTCAAATCAACTAGGAGCACTGCTGAATTATACGGGGTATTTCCGCAAATCAATGCGTTGCGTCTGTGCTTTGTTGGAGCAGCAGACCTATTTGCAAAGCTGTTTGTCACACTGTCGTTTTTATTATAATAGGGCTTATATGGAAATATTCCTGCAATGCTTCTATAGAAAAGACAAATGGCAGCGTTTATAGAAGGTGGCAGATTATACTGCAATGTGTGTGTAAAGAGGAGAGGGGGTTGGTGGTGTGGTGTGTATTCCTCCCCTCCGCCCCAGCTTTCTTACTAAAGAGGGATCAACATTATTTTATTTAAATATGGTGCATGTTATATGGGACACTGTGAAGATTAGCACAACAGGGCCCTTAACCTGGTTAAGGACTCCAGGTCCTGCCCCAAAGTGAATAATGAATACGGCTTTGTTTGCCCAGCGGGTCTTACTGTGGGGGAAAATAGCTGGGAGTCTTTTTTATTTTTTTCTTTTTTTACTGCTTGTCTAGCATATAAATCAATTAAAAATAGGGGTGTTTTGGAAGAAGTTTGGCCTTTCTAACAAGCCAAGAGACTTGGATTTAGTTGGTTTATTTCAGTTGAAGGGCTTGATCTCATTTTAAGTGGTTTTCTAAACTTAAAGAGCAAAACTATCAATTTCAAGTTATAGAAGAAATGTTGATCTCTTTAGCTGGTGTAAAGCAGCATTTGCTCTTGTGGACTTGTGTTCATCCTCTGTAGTGATATGGTCCTTCATATTCATCAGTATGCTGGTAATTTTTGTCTAAACTTGGATTTTAATTTTCTTAATGTTGGAAAAGCATGAACAAGGAAGGCAGAGATGAGGGGAAAATTAGTCGGGCTTTTTTTCCTCATTGGGAAAGCCTGCTTTCCTTGCCGAATAAATTCCCAATCTTGCCCACTCAAGTGTAGCATATGAAGGAATGTAAGTCTTAAAGGACAATGCAGGCTTTATATACAGGAAGGTGTAAAGCTGGACCTAAGTTCCTTGGTGTCCTGATGGGCTGTACCTTGCCCCTGTGGACCCCCCGGTGATGGATGGCTCTGGCAGAGTTTTTGACTGCTTTCTATTCTGCAGCAAACCTCTTGGAAGCTGACAAATAAGAAATAGATTATTTTAAGGATTTAGTGAAGCACATGTTTAAATTTGAATGCTTCTGAAGAGGGATCTAATCTAGATTGACTGTGTCTGAAAAAAACCAGTAAATTATTACTTTGGTTAATAATCAAGACAGTGACAATGTGGGCAACTTCAGGTCTTATTGCCAGAAAACTACCGCCTCTAGTTGTCTCTGGTGTGCTTACAGCAGCAAAAGCTCTGCCCCAAACCCTTCTTCGGTGTTGTTAGCTGGGCTGAAAGCCCTTTGCTCTGAGGCGCACCTTGAGCATTTTCCACCCTTGAACAGCTCTGTTAGCACAAGCTCTGTGTTTTCACTTGGCTTGCTGGTGTGCTACATGCTCTCATCCTGAGCTGCTTGACTCATTGTGACCTCTTAAAACAAATGTTCTCAAGGTCGAGACAAAAAGTGCTGGCATCACTGCAGCCCGGGGAGTGGTGCTCTCTGCTGCAGTTGAGTGAGGTGTCACTTAGCGGCTGTGTGTCTCCTTCCCCTTGCCTGGTGTCTTCCCAGAAACCAGCAGCAGGAATGAGGGTCAGGAACAAGATGAGAGACTCTTACCATTCAATTCAGAGTTAGATAACTTAGCAGGACAGGAGTACTCTAGCCTAAAGAAAGAAAAGCCTGGCTAGCGGTTAGTGACTCCTGTCATGCAGCTGCTTGGAGGCAATTGGCAGCCTCACGGAGCCAGAGCAGGTACTAGACCTTAGGAACAGAGGGGAGATGTGAGTCACCCTTGAGGACTTGTGGCTTTACTGGAAGCTAGCAGAAGCATTCTTGGCATGCTGCAACGGTAGGTGTTGTATTGGTGAAGGTGCTGGTGGCTGCATCTTAAATCTCTGCTGCTGACTGATTACCAGGGCTAAGCAAGCAGGGAAAGGACCAGGTAGAAAGCCTGGACGAAACCCATGCACTTAGTTGTGCCCTGCTCTCCCTTCCATCCCAGTACCTGGTCAGCCCTAAGCGCCATTGAGACACAGCCTTGGAGAGCTTGGAGCTGGCACTTGCTGGTTCCACAATTACAACTTCATCACATCTCCCAGCAGTTCTCTAGGCTGTTAAAAAAAACAACCAACAAAAGAAAAAAACAACCAACCCTAAACCACTCATATTTTCCCTCAAAGCTTCCTCTTTAAAAGTTCCAGGCGCTGTCTGGTGAATAACTCTGGGAGCGAAGACTGGATGTACAGGCACTTAAGACAGCTCAATCTGTCACAGATGCCAAGCCTGACCTTGGATACATAGATAAGCTTCCCTTCAGCATTGCTTTTCTGGCAAGAATTGGGTGTGGTGGTAGAAATGGCATTTATCAACTTCTTGCGAGTGTGCTGTGAGGTGTAATGTTTGTAAAGAGGTTTGTGATCCTTTGGGAAGATGTGCAGTGTGCTCCTGGCTGGTGATCCTGCTTTGTAACTCACTTCGTAGGGGCAAGGTGGGAAACATGGTTGGAATCTCATCTGAACCTGTTCACTATGGGCCTCCTTCAGAAGCTAGGGACAACCTTTGAAGATAAAGAGCTTGATCCTTTAAATGGATTATCCAGCTGGCTGGCAGTATTGGAATGTGTGGGGCTGTATGCAGCCTCCCTTTTGGGGAAGGAAGGGGTCTTTTTACCCCCCTTGTTTTATGTTGTAAGTGAAGGTGATGTCTGCTGGCCAGAGGAGTGACTGGAAAGAGCTGTGTGCTCTGTAGCCTGCAAAGGGGCCTTTGACGCTGCTTGGAGCCGAGCAGCCGGAGTGTGGATGGGATTTACTGCTGTGAGTGATGTGCCCTTGTCCCTCTGTGGTGCACGCAGCAGGGAGGCTCCACATCTGCCTGCGGCTCTCGCCCCTGGACAGCATCACTTGCTGGATTATGGAGGCTGTCATTTATCATCACTGTCTCTGACTGTAAAAGACAGTCCAGTGCTCCTGACAAAGCAACGGGAGGATTGGCTGTGGTCGAGAAACAGCTTGCAGGGTTGGCACGCTTTTTGTAAGTAGGAAAGTGACTTCAAAGGAAGGAAAGGAGATTGAGAGGGAGGGAACATTTCCCCCCCCACCCCCCTGGGACTTACAGCAACAACTTTGCACTTGCATAGTGAGTTAAAATTTGCAAGAAGAATGAGAAGTGGTGCAAATGAATGTGCTTGAGCACAATCAGAGAGAGGGATTTTTAAAATTGGAAAAAGAAAAAAGCAGGAGGGTGTCTATGCAGGAAGGTCAGTGGAGTTAAGATTCCTGCCAGGGGAAGGAAGTGGGAAGCAAGTAGCATTCTCTGTAAGGGAAGATGCAGCATATATTGGAAAAGGGAATGGGTGGCTTACCTGGATGCTGCAGGGGGCTTGCTGGGGCTTGGGAACCCACCAGATGTGGGAGACCCAGGAGGATGATCATCACCATCAGTGTGCCAAGAGGCTGACTTCCAGCTGGACAACCACCAGCCTATTTGAGGGAGCAGAGGCTGAATGGTAGTGGGATTAACAGCACATTTGCAGCCTAAAAAAATTAAAAAGTCTTGGTACTTGCTAGCTCAGTTGTGTTCCTCTTAAAATCTGCTGGATTTCTACTTTTGGTTTCAGCAGGTACAATTACTACACTGAAAGAATCACAGAATACGCTAAATTAGAAGGGATCCATAAGGAGTCCAAGCCCTAGATCCACACAGGGCCGGCCAAGTCAGAGCATGGGACTGAGTGCATCATCCAGATGCTTCTTGAATTTAGTCAAGCTTGGGGCTGTGACCCCTTCTCTGGGGACCCTGTTCCAGTGCCCCAGCACCCTCTCAGTAAAGAACCTCTTCCTAATAGCCAGTCTAACCCTCCCCTGTCGCAGCTTCATACCGTTCCCTTGGGTTCTATCACTGGTCACCAGAGAAAGGAATTCAGCACCTGCCCCTTCACTCCTCCTCTTAAGGAAGCCATAAGAAGTCACCTTACAGTGGAGAAATTGTACAGGCTCACAATTAGCCTTTCTTAAGGAAAGTGTTGAGCACTTGTGTACCTACTTACATTGAGAGTTGTGGTGCCCTGCACTGCTGCTTTTTCTTTTTTCTTTTTTTTGTGGCTTGTCTAATCATGTGATGTAAGTGCTCCAGAGATCACCTAGCTTGCTTTTGGGTATGCTTTCAGCAACATTGAAGTGACTGTATAAAGCCCATCTGCCTAAACCTTGAGGGTTGATTAGCTTAAAATGTCATCCAACAATGTCAGGAAAATGTTTTGGAGACTACGAGGAAATTTGGCAAACCCTTCCCTTGGAAACCAGAGTGCAACGTGTGCAGCGTGTTACATAGGCCAGTGCATTGGGGAAATTCCTGCTGCAATTTGGTACCTGCACTGCCCCAGTGGTACATGCAGGGTGTCCAGTCACTACTAGTAGTTGTAGGAGAGGAGCTGACTTTGTGCCTCAGGTGTCCATCATGGTTTAAATCATTGCAAGGCTTGGGTGAAACGTGTGATGGCTCACAGCGGAACAAGCCTGTGGGGCTGGGGTGTGAGTCCCTGCTCCATACAGCGCTGCTCTTGCCAACAAGGTGCCTTAAAAACCACTAAGCTGCTGTCTCGTGGAAAGTGTTTGGGGTTTTTCCTGTTGGCTGTCAGCTCCTGCCTAGTCACATCAGTGTCGCATAATGTGCTGCCTGCGTGTTTCTTGGTTGCCATCTCTGTCTTGATGACTTCCCCTCACAGCTCACCTTGTTCTTTCCTGGCTGCTGCTGCGCCTGCAGCAGATCTGGGTGCTGTCATGGGCTGGCATCCTCATGCAGCGGTGCTGCGAATAGCAGATGGTGCAAGAGCTCATGTCTTCCGTGTGTCCCAGAAGAGGCACAGATGCAAGTTCAGGCTCCTTAGAGCAGGGATTTTTGAACACACGTATCTGATGGGTAGATAGATCAGCAGCAGTAGAAAGCTTCAGTAGGTATCTCCACCCACACCCCATTTCAAAATAGTAACAAGAACATTCAGCAGTCGGTAGTCTGATGTGTCCTGGGATATACAGATATTTTTTTTTTTAAAGCTGGCTTTGCTGGTTATTCAAGAATCACATGATCAAAAACTAAAAGGATTTTATTTTTCTCATTGCAGAGGTTAAACTGGCAACAGTTTCTTTGTGCTGTTTGATGCAGAACCTAGCCCTAGATTGCTGCAGCTTCCCTTCCGTGGTGTGGGGCTGGTGGATGATAACATATCAAATACCAAGGAACAGCTGAACAAAAGCTCTTTTTAAAACAAAGCGGGGGGGGTGGGGGGGAAGCCCTATGCCAAACCTCAGGGGCCATAGCCCTGCTGGTTCTTAAACTAGAACCAGAATGGACAGAGTAAACCCACTGCTGGCAAAAACAATGCAGGCTAAGTTAAGCCATGCCTCAACTCCACTTGTCCTGAAGCCTGGGGAAAATCCCCGTTCCTGCTACTTTCATTAGGGCAAAAGGTGTAACTTTGCTTTGGGAAAGGACTGCCTTGATGGCTTACCTGCTATTGCTGAGCTCCCAAAAATGCAGCTGAGTTGTTGCTACAACCTCATGAAAAAGTTGGTGAGGGCAGTGTGAGAAGTGGTGATGTTTGGTTGCCTCCAGACTTTTGGGAATACAAAGTTGAGGTAATGCAGGTGATGCCTGACAGGCAGAAAAAGGGATATGGGTTGCTTTGCAGGTACCACCTCTTGTATTGTCTCCATCTCTTTACGTTGCTGGCTTATGTTATAAATAGATCGAGTTAGAAATATGCCTCGAATTATGCAAATCTTAAAAACCCCCACAGTGTGCTTCTGGGTGTTGTGTGCTGAACCTATGAGGGGTTTTGTTCTCAGATCTGTTTCTGGAGGGGCTGGGCACTGTGTGTGAGCGGCTGCACTACTGGGAGTGTGGGTGGGAAACAAAAGGCAGGAGGGCCTTCACGCAGGGCAGTGGGGAACAACGACCTCTTCATGGCTTTCACCCAGACTGAGAGGAGTTTAACCTTGCAAACTCTGAGCTGCCAGAGGATTTGTGTGGGTGAGATGGGGAGTGTGTCGTTTGACAAATCTGCATTAAGGGTTAATGCTGCCTGGAGTGTTTTGACCCTACAAGCGGGTGCGTGGTGGGAAGATGAGCCCAACGCTGGGCTTCCCCTCTTGCTTTTGTTTAATTTTATTTTTTTCCTTGTCTGCCCTTGCATCCTAAGTTTGACCAGTCTGGTCTAAAACCATGCTCGGGCATCTATGCCATCTCCCATGGGCCAAGCAGGGTGAGGCTCCTCATCTGCTGGCCGCATCCAGAGGCGGGGAAAAGGGGAGTTGGGCTGCAGGGTGCTGAGACATCCAGGCTTGGGGACTCCCCACGCTGCCAGAAACATAGCTGTGCCTACAACCCTTCTCCCTCCTGTAAAAATAAATCCACGGAGGGATTCAATGAAAGGTGAAACCCGACGTAGCAATCATAGAGAATGGCTGCTGTTTTATTATCAGGGAGAAACCCTCCCTGTGCGTGAGTAGGAAGAAGGAAGATGCGAGAGCGAGCTTGTTCGGTAAGGACAGCAGGGTGTGGCTCAAGCATCAGTAACAAATGCTGGAAGAGGAAAAAAATGCTCTTTGTTCTGCAGTCAGGTGGGTTGACAACTATTCTCACCCATCCCTGGCACGTGTAACGCCCAGCACAATTAAAAGATCTGGGAAGGCTTGACATGCTGAAACTGCTGCAAACGCACCGAGTGAGGAGATTCAGCCTGGAGTCTGCTGATTAGTTGTTATTGTTCTTTTTAAATAATTACGTTCTGAAGTTGGTTGGTACCAAATTTGGTGTATGTGTATTTCATACACGTGTACACAATTTGTTGTATATGTGTTCATACACATTTGGTGTATATGTGTTGTTTTAGTATCAGTGTTTTGTATGCTTGATGTTTCAAATGGTGAGTTAAAGCTCTCTAGCACTAAAATTCATACAGGCCTACATGAGACTAAAATTGGACCAAAGCGTGCATTAAAGTGCATTAAAAATGTGTGCATCCCTATATGCATGCAGTAATCAAAAATCTACTTGTAATGGTGGTCTCGTTAATCAGAAGATAATTACAAAGCTATTTTTTTTAACCTAGCCTTGTTTGTCTGGCAAGTTTAAGAATTTTTTTTTTAATTAAAAATGTAATACATAAAAAACAAAAATACATTCACAGTTACATTTAAGTTTGCCATAGGCTAAAGCAGTGTCTTGAGCTTAAAAACTGTTATCCTCTGTCTTGTCTTATGCTTTGTTTGCTCTGCTGCAGGTTGGTGTGATTAAGTGACTAAAGTGTTGGTGCCTTCCCTCCACACACACCCCCTCCCTGAGAACTAAAACTTGGTCTCTGCAGTTGCTGGCAAGAAGTGAAATACTTGCGTAAGTGGAACACTGTGAACTGGCTTGTAGAAAAGCTAGTGGCAACAAATGTATAGGGCAACAAAAAGGGCTTGTGACCAGTATACATCTCCCCTCTTCCCGCCTTAAGTCAATTCTTTTAGGTTCAGGGCCAGGAATTTGGACGGTGACTTACTTTACATGCCTGCATAAATACATGTATATTTTCATATCTTCTAAAAATGTCTTATTTCTTTTTCTGGGAGGAAGAGGAATCTACTTGCAAATTTACATCTTGTGACATTTCCTTACAACTGCACGCTGGCGTATGCACTGCTAGAGGCCAGCCCATCATTTCTTGGTAAAAAGAACCTTTCAGCTCGGTTACCTCCTGTAGAGAGCTAATTTTCCAGCAGTCAGGCTTGATCTGGATAAATAATTAGAGAGCGCGAGAGAGAGATGAAGATGATCACATCAGCGCTGTCTGTAATTCAGTTAATACAGCCAGACCCTGTGATTTCGCGTCTGTAGCGTACTTGCGTGGTCTCAAAAGCCGCAGAGGCAAGCAAGCAACAAAGCCAATCGGTTACATTTGTCTTGGAAGAATTAGCGGCACTTTTCATTCATTTGTGGGAAGCCAGCAAACAGCTGCAGCATGCATCTGCAACACGAGAAGGTGATTCTTGACACGTTCGCTCTCCCCGCCCTTCCCCCCCCCCCCCCGCCACATACATACCCCATATGCAAAAATTTCATCATGCAATTAATGCTGGGGTGTTGCCATCCTTAAGGATAGATGATATTTTTTTTTCTTGGCGGGTTTAAGACCTTGCAGTGTTTTTCTATTTGACTTAAAATAGTGTCTTGTATAGTGGAGTCAGAGCTGGCTAGGTGAAGCCTTACTGTTTTTGGTATTTCCTGATTTGTTTTAATTTTCTTCTTTAAATTTATTTCTTCTAAAAAGCTATTCATCTGACAGGAATACCAAACTGCAGAGAAGATGCGCCTGGTTCTTTGAGTAAGCGGTAGCGTTTCGCATGACTCTCAACATCGCTGGAAGAGATCCAGTTAAAGCAAACCACATTCTCATACAGTCTTTTCAGGGTGCATTTGTCATCGGTGAGAATTTGTTCCTCCTGTGTACGGTGCCATAAAGGGGTTAAAAATACATCTTTGGTTCACTTTATTCCCAGTGGTAGGCTCCATTGCGTTTATACATGGATCAGATTAAAATAGGTCAATATCTTTTGTGGAAGGTCTTTTGACACTTTGCTGCATGACTGCAGTACACCTACCTTGAGGATGAATGGACCCGGAGGAAATCCATGCATTAACAAAAACACAGCCTAGGGATACTTTAGGATCACATTCCTTTATTCATCAACTAAATCAAAGGCTTGACAGAGGATACTTTGTCATCGAGTCAGTCTGAATAATACTTTTTGAGGTGACAGATGACTTCTGCTGCAGACATAAACCTATGTATTTAGATAGGCAAGAAACAACTGAACTGCCTGGGTTTATTCTGTTCTTTACTCTGCATCATTTGCATTAAAACATACATTATATGCTCCAGCCCATTTCTTTTTCTTTTTGCAAACCTTATTAAAAAGAAAACTGTGTATTAAGGAATCGCGTTATGGCAGGAAGTCTTTGTCTGCCCGTTTGCTTTATTGCAGTTGTTTACCGCCTTGAATTGATTTTGTCTACCAGATCAGTATATTGAGGGGCTGGGGAAGGCGGGCAGGGTGGAGGGGAGGTGCAGTTCTGCAGTTAGCAGGACCAAGAAGCTGTTTGCTTCCTCACTGTGTGTAGGGGTTTTTTGCCTTTTTTTCCTTAAAAAAAAAAAAGAAAACCCACCTTGGAATTTCCATATTATAAAGAGGAAGCGGCTTCTTTCCGATATAATGGCGCCATTAACATCTATTAATAATGCAGACAGGGTAAGTAGCTGGAGTTGGAGCTCCCTGGGGGCCTCGTAAAACAGATGTGCACTATATCTTCCCGGATTTGATAGCTGCTGGGGTCGAGGGGGTCGCTGTGGTTCCCGTTTATTTCCTCTGGCAGCGGTTTTCTAATTTAAGCACCTCTGTCTCCTGGCTACAGTTGCCTGCTGCGATGCGGAGGGGGTGTTCGCGCATTGTCATGCCTGCTGCTGGGGAAAAAAAGGGGCGCGAGCAGTGTCGCCCCTGCCTCCGCGCTGCCTGCCGGCTCGCAGCGATGTCTTCTCAGGCGCGCTTTCTGCTCGAGGTGGTAGAGCTGGGGCTCTTTTATTGAAATACAATTTCTTCAGCGAAAGAAATGACAAGGTAAGCGTTTCCTCCTCCTCCTCGCAGCCGCAGATACTTATCTTTCTCTTTTGCATGGGAAGGAAGAAATATTTCCACTGGCAGGGAGTGTGCAGCGTATGGCTTGAGGTGAGCTCTGGCCGCTGGTGGGAAGTGTAGTTGCTGTATCCCCTTTTCTTTTTTTCCCAAGATTGCACTTCTCATTTTTAATTGAATATGTTCACGGCGCTGCCTCTGAATAGACAGTGCTGCGTGTTCTTTCTATAGCTGTCGGCATTTAACTTGGAGAGGGTGGGGTATACAGAAAGGACATTTCCTTTTTTTAATGCTGTTTCTTTAATTGGAGACTACCCTGCAGAAGTAGTGATAAAATACTGGTGGGCATACGGTGTGGGGGGAGAAAAAAGTCTTTATGATAAGTATTGTATCGGATGTGTCTGCATCACGCAGCTCTAGGCTTGCCTTCACGTGTGGGCTGTGAACGTCTGTCCTTGTGTGCACTTCTGTCGCAACCGAGTCGCGCTGTACGCGTTTAAACATAGAGGTATGCACTTCTGCTAGCCTGTCACACATGTAGGGGGTGGGAAATCCTGGTATCAGGTCCAGATCATTTTCAGCTGCTTTCCCTGGCTGCGTGTTACAGTTAAAAGTTGAGAAACGTGCCGAAAGGTGATGTAAATCCTCGGGAAGGCACAGACGAAGCAGTTATTTCTCCATGTCTTTTATTCTTCCATTACTGTGTATGCAAATGACCATTAGTCTCTCACTGAGAGGAATACCGTATGATGCAGGGAAGCATATTCTCTGCTGTATTTCCTACAGTAATACCCTCAGCTGAGGATCAGGTCGCATCTGTTTCTGTGGAAAGAGAAAGATATATCAGGTATAAGGAAACAAGAGGCGTGAACAGGGTTGTTGGGGAGGGGGGGTGTTCCAGAAGTGCTGCATAAGCGGGTTTGTGGGGTCTCAGCAAGCAGCCTGTGAAATAGGGAGGATGGGTGGACCTTACTCTCCCCGTAAATTCACTGAAAACTTAAAATAAAATCTCTCTGGCTTACTGTGCACTTAAGACCCCTTTGCTGTACTGCTTTCTTCTTCCTGTATGCTGAGATGCTGTGCATTGCTTGCCTGTCCTTGGGAACACACACTGACATTCACGTAAAATGGTACTGGGGGGTTGCTACTGGGGTGTGAATGGATGTGTTAATAACTCAAGAACCTGGCATATTTTAAAAGCATAAATATTTATAACATTTATTCTTCAAATGTTTTTTTCTGGGGTTTTTTTCCTCTAATAGTGTCCAAATCTAAAAGGCAGAAATGGAACAATTAAAGAATTGGATGTAAAACTTGGAATTAAAAAACCCCCAACAAACTTAAAAGCAAACCCACACCTTTATATAAAGCTTCAATTTTCTCTTTTATTAGATGTACTACTATATTTGCAGATAATTATCTTTAATAGATTAAAACAAAATGTTCCATCCTCTTGTCTTCCTGTCGAATTGCTTTATAATGCTAATATCTGCTAGGCTTCAAACATAAATGTGCAGATTTTACAAAGCATCTAAACCAAGTAATTAAATGTGTGTAACTTCTAAAAAAAACAAGACAAAACAGCCATTTTTTTCAGGAAAAACTTGCTGTCTATTACTTCTGGTAATTTTGTTTGCTGAATAACACAGAACATTTGCCCCCTCATTACAGAAAAGGTCAATAAGGTTCTTAACTGACAGGTTCGAAAGAACAATAAAATACTGTGTGTTTTTAATCAGATGCTTGAGTCGATGTTTCTATTGATATTTTGCTAACTCAGTCTTGTTTGGTAAATTCTGTGATGTAGTTATACAATATTTGTATTATTCAACCCTTTTTTTTCATTAAATCAGTGTGTAAAGCTGCGACTGCTGTTAGTGAGCGCTTCATGATTTTTTTCTTCTGGCTCTGTAAAAGAAACCCTTCGGAATTAATTGAAGACTTAAATGTTAATTAGCATAAGGAGAGATTGTAGGACAGAGCTGCATGTTTTGTAGTTTACCTATTGTATGCTGGTTTTGTTTTGGCAAACAATGAAACCATTTTTTTTTGTTTGTAGCATCGGTTGCTTATTTGGGCCCCTTTTGGATTATCAGTGGCAAATTCTACATCCACAGACAGTTTCAGCGCATTATATTTGGTGGTTTCAAATGTAATGAATGATTATGTTTGAGATTTTACATAGGTGGATATATAAATATGTTCTTTGCCCTGGTAAGAGTTCCTCTGTGGATTGAAGACAGACTGTGGATTTTGTGGTGTCGGTGTATATTTTAGTGAATATTTTACCCTTATTTTCTGGGAAAATAACACACACAGGTAAAATCAGTAACAGGAAACAGTAATTTTAATGACTCTTTATACAACAGTTTTCCTCTGGATGATCAAACCCTTTTTAAAGTTAGAACAACAAACAATGCCAGAAGCAAAACTGTCCACTTAGGGAACTTTGCTCAATATAAAAATACATTGCTAGAAGTCAGGCTTCCGCATTCTTTGGGAAACAAAGGAAAGATCCTCTTTCCTTTGTTAATGGTATTTATCATCTTTAACTCATTAGCTGCTGAAAGCCGCAATGAAATGTTGGATGGATTAGAGATGATCTCGTGATAAAATTCACATAGGCTCTCTGAGGAATGCCTATGTGCTGGTATTTTGCAGATATAATACATGCAGAAATACATGAACCACAGGCATTGTTCCTCCTTAATGCTCTTTAAAGAACAGCAAGTTTTTATCCTGTGTTGATGAGTGTGTTTAATGCCTTCTGAATAAATAACAACAATTCTGTGATTCCTTTTTATCCGAACTTTGGATGTGCCCTTAGGTAAAACGGAAATGCTTTGTGAGGCATCCCTGAGAAGGGAACAAAGTAGAAGGGCTGCTCTATATGACAAGCTGTGATTTGGCCTCTTCTGAAAATACATCACTGTAATACTGTCTGAGCAGTCTTAATTTTTTTTGAAAAGTTAACCTTTTTTAAGTGATTCTCAGCAAAGCAGGATCAATTATGAGTTGACAAAGAGCAGTATACAAAACAAATACATGGATCTTTTTCCCTTTTAAGTTTTCTCTGTTCTTGTTTCTATTTACATGTTGAGGAAAAGGATATGGCCAAAATGTGACAAATATTTTTTTCCCTTTTCTTTAGGTTGCTGTAGCACTGTTGCCTGACACACATTCTTTGCTTTTTTTCCACTCCAATGAGTTACCCTCTAATTGAATTTTAAAGAATATTGTTTCAGTGGATGCTTCACTTCATTGTGTCGTGCTTACATAGGGCTTACAAACCCAGAAAAAAAAAATGCACGATTTAAAGAAAATTATTCCCATTAAATTGTATTGTACATGTTCCTTGAAGTTTCTGTTCAGTGAGGGGGCTGGAAGTCTTCCTTCTACGGACTCTGTTTTTGTGGGAGATGTTGCAAACCTCTAACCAGGATCCTTACCGTATCTGCTTATAACCTCCAGCATGTTGATGTGAGGGGAGGAGCAGGAATCTAACAGCTCACACTCCAGACACCCACGCTGATTGCAGTAGAGGAAACTCTGCACAGCAGCAAAACAGAATAGTAAATACAGAGTAAGAAATCGTGAAAGTGTGGCAAGTTGTAATTACAAAGAGAGGACCTGCATCGAACTGAATACTTTCTCCTGTATGCGACACAAGTGAGATTATTTGCAGGGGGAAAAACCGTCAAATCTAAGTAATGTATTTACTCATTATAAATAACATTTCTGTGTCTCCTGATTTCTGATTGACTGACCCTAAAAGGAGAGCTTGTTCTTCCCTGGGTTCTGACTCTGGCTTCGTACTGTTAAAGAGTGAGGACTGGGTACAAAATGATCCAGCACTGGTGGTGAGAGCTGAAGAGCAGCGGCGATTCTCTGAGGGTATGATTTTCCCCATCTTTCTCTTTTGTTTGAGTCAAATGTACACGATCCTACGTGTATTTCTGCGTGGCTTTGTGTGTGTGGCGGGGAATGCTGCAGGGATTCAACATGCAGCTACCAAGGATGCTCAGGGACAGCCCTTTGGTGCCCTTCCTGAGTTTTCCCGTGCAGGCATTTGAATTACTTCTCCCAGAATATTCCATCAGGGAGAAGATGATTTGGATAGCAGAAGGGTATAAATTAGTTATTTATCGAATGTGCCTGGAAAGACAGGAGGCTGCATTTGTGTACGGAATAGGAGACAACAACTGATTAATTATGCTATAAACCACACATGGCTTATAAATGTGCGCATGATAAATGTCTGTATCATACACCGTTTTCCACTTTATCCACGGACAACCCATTCATTCATCTCCCTGAGGACTGCTGCAAATATTGCAGGCACCCATCCCTTTTAATATAAAATAAAACCTGCCAACATAGTGGGGTTTTTTCTTCCTACTTGCTGAAATGGTGAATTTCTCCCTCCATGCATGATGCCTGTTTGTTGCTCAATAGGGTTTGAAAGTGATGGGCGTGTGTAAGTGGCCTGACCTGAAAGAACTGGGGAGTGAGGACCCCACCCTGGCCATGGCACTCAGCCTTTGCTGCAGAGATGAGGGCTGCGGATAGTGCTTTGGGTAGAGCCCCTTGTCTCTGTCCCTTTCAAGGCCTCTGCTCTTGGCACTCTAATGGGACAGGGTTGAAGTTCTGGAAACGTAACTTTGTACAGACTTGCCTGGCATGTCTATATTTACTAGATGTGTTTTATTAAAAAGCAAAGTTGCTTTCCTGACACCTTTCTTTGACCTTCCCTCAAGGACACCTGTTATCCCAAAGGCATGATTTTCTTCCTTTATGAAATAACATGGCTGCCTCTCCTTTCTGCTTGTTTTTTGCCCCAGTGCTTAATACCTGTGATACTCGATGTATCTTCACTATGTGTTTAGACCATGAATGCTGCATAGGGAGATTAAACCGCAATGCATGACAATTATGTGTATGTGAAACTCTTCATTAGCCTCTGTATTAAAAGAAAGGAGAAAATAGATGTCACTGAAACAAATTTCTGCCCAGTTTTGCCTCTGCAGCAGATGAGTGGGAGTGTTGAAGTACCTCTGACTCTGTCTGGAGTGGCAGCGTGCAGGTTTTCAGGCAAACCTCATCCCCAGCTCAGGATGAAGAGGGGGACCACGGCATGCCACCAACCTGGTTGTGTGGCTAAACCAGGAGCTGGATTACCTCTCAAGTGACGGAGGTGTCTGCAGACCCAAGACCTCCATGCATCTGCATTGCTTCATCTATGACCCTGGGTTACCTACAGAACAAAGCGGTAGAGCCTGATCCTTTAAGACTGAAAGTGCCCAGCGCTTGGTGAGAGGGGATTCAGATCTTGTATTCATGTTGATTGCCTGCCCAAAGCTGTGCCAGAAGCCCATTGCAGCTGAGAGGGCAACGCATCCCTTTCTGCTTGAACAGCAGAAGGGTTTTTCCTCAGCGTCTTGCAGACTTTTTGTTCTGTTGGAATTGAACTTTGAACCATTTTAAATTCATAAAACATCTAGGAATATGCAGTTTTTCATATAAAAAGTCAAATCCAAGACCCTATTACATACTATGCGTACTTTATAATTGGCTTGATTAGGCTCATATAAACGCCAAGTGACACTTCAGTGACATCAACTGTGACAAGGGAAGTGACATTTCTGAATTGCCGTGTTTGTAGGGAGAACATTGATCATGGCTTCTTCAATTGTTGCTGTGGCATAATGCATATAGACCAACATATTTGTGGCAAGCGTGACGTGTCCCTTCTCTCTGGTTGCAGGCGTGTGGATGATCAGACTTGTTGCTCAGTAGGGTTCCTGTGTTGACAAAATGCAGTGATGGCATTTCTGTCAACAGAAGGCCATGGATTTTTGTTCAACCTGCTCAGAATTAAAATATCTTGAGGAGCAGTTTGTGATTAGGTATTAGTAATGTTTACCGAGACAAAGAAAGGAAGATTTAAGAAAGGCTGCCAATGTTTCTGGTAATGTCTGTGAAGCAATGGCTCTAGTGCTTCAAGCATATGATGAAGAGCATCAAGAGTGCTGCATCCTTTCTTTTTTTTCTCCTCAGTGATGGACTACATGTTTGATTCTGGTGTAGTTTTCAAACGGTAAGAGTTCAAAGTACTTGGCGTCTAGGGAGGGGCAGTTCTTGCCACTGTCTATATCCTTTGTTCTATGTATCGTGCTGCTAGTAGATGTAGATAGCCATCTTCCCTGCCAAGTGCTAGGCAAGCTTTTCCTGAGCCTTCCTTTAGAACCCAAAGGTTGTGTTAGCCTCACTAGCACTGGGCCTTAGTGTTCTTTGAGCTGATGTCCTGGCAGGCTTCATTCCCAACAGTCCATGAAGGCAATCTCTGAAAGTGTCTCCTAATGAAGAGCTGATGGCTGTAGGTGACCTTTTTATTGAGGGGAAATAACACAGTTTTTGTGAAACTTGTTTTCTTTTAATGATTGTTTCACCTACATTTTAAATCATGCAGAAAGCAGATGCAGAAAAATTCTAATAATGAAAGGGAGTTATCCCCATGATAGGGATACCATTCCCTGTAAGACTCAGCATAAGACTTTTGGCTTGTCATAGGAAATGCAACACGGATTGTAGCTAAGCAGATGGAGTGCTGTCATTGTCTCTTTCAATTGACTAGAAATGACATATCTGCTGTCTTATTATTCTGTTGTCTTCACCTGTTAAAGCTTAACTTTAAAGGCCCTTGAGAAACATGTTTGTACTTTATTAGTCGGTCTGACCGACAATGGGCCCTTTGTTAGTTTGGCCAATAAATTCCACTGTAATATACATCCTAAATTGGAGAGACCTTGGCCTGGGTAGGAACTTGATTCAATTGGCCCGTGCTTCTCTTTTGCTTCCTGCCTTTCAAACATTGGTTGACAGGTTTGAAAACAGACTTGAGAGAGTTTGGGTTGTTCAGCCTGGAGAAGAGAAGGCTCCAGGGAGATCTTATAGTGGCCTTCGTGTACTTGAAGGGAGCCTACAAGAAAGCTGCGGAGGGACTTTTTAGAAGGGCACGTAGTGATAGGATGAGGGGCAAAGGTTTTAAATTGGAAGGGGGTAGATTTAGATCAGATATTAGGAAAAAATTCTACAAGGCTAGTGAGTCACTAGAACAGGTTGCCCAGGGAAGTGGTGGATGTGGCCTTGTGCAGCCTGGTCTAGTGAGAGGCTTCCATGCCCATGGCAGGGGGGTTGGAACTTGATGGTCTCTAAAATCCCTTCCAAACCTAACCATTCTATGATTTTTATCCTGTAAATAACTTGAAGGGATGCAGGTGTCTGTACAGAACCTGTACTGCAATACAGTTCACATCCAGCTTGTTCTGGTGTACCAAACCATGTGTGGAATAACTTATCCTCATATCCAGATTGTAAATATGTTTCACAGAATTGCAGAATGTTAGGAGTTGGAAGGGATCTCAAAAGATCATCTAGTCCAGTCCCCCTACCAGAGCAGGATCTCCTGGACTAAATCACACAGGAACATGTCCAGGCAGGTTTTGAATGTCTCCAGAGAAAGAGACTCCATAACCTCTCTGGGCAGCCTCTTCCAATGCTCAGGCACTCTCACAGTGAAGAAGTTTCTCCTTACACTCACATGGAACTTCCCATGCTCCTGCGTGGATCTACTGCCCCTTGTCCTATCTCTGGCCATCACAGAGAAGACCCTGGCTCCATCTTCCTGACTCTTGCTCTTTACATGTTTATAAACATTAATAAGGTCACTCCTCGGTCTCCTCCAAACTAAAAAGACCCAGCTCCCTCAAGTTCCTTGCTTGCTTGACAGATTTTATATAAAAAGAAATGTTGATTATTTTCCCTATATATTTTTGCTGTGCTTCTTTCCAATAGGTTTCTTGAAATTAAGCCCATGGTAAGTCTGTCACTCCTAAAAATCAGATTCATGTCTGTCATTCTCATAATTGAGACAAAATCTATAAAAGAGATACTACATACTTTGTCTCTTCCAATTGCTTTGAAAATGGGATGCTTTTTTTTGGTGGTGGTTTTGAATTCTGACGTCGAAGATTGCCATCAGCAAGGATGATGAGGCAGGCAGAGGGAAAATGGTTCATTCCTAATTTAATATTTCTGCGTATACATTCCAAAGCCTTCCTATCTTTAATGCTTTGGGCATGACAGGATGAAATTGCTTGTGAGTAACCAGGGCAGTATGTCTTGTTGCTCGCGTGTGATGATAGTACCTGTGTTTGTCTAATGTGTTGTGGCTCTCAGGCTAATTATCTAAGAGTAGTAGTCACCTTTAGTCTATTCGTATGTGATGCAGAGACTATTCATTGTTGTTGCATCATCTTCCATAAGACCATTTATCATGATAACTTTGGAATTTAAAAGTTGCTTAATGGTTATGTGCAGGTGAAAAAGAGCGAATAACCTATTCTGTGTGTCCTACTTTATCTGAAATGTTTTCCTTGCCTAATCAGTGAATTTATTTCATGTTCTAGTGTAAGGCTTTTCTCCCCAATTTCCACCACAAAATTGTGAGGCCACGTTGCACATGTTTACAGCAGCCTGGATTACCTGTGTTTTGGTGAGTCCAGCTTTGCTTTCAGCTTGGATGAAAGCTGACTGCTGTAAAGCTTTGGAACATTATTACAGCTGGAAGGATTGTTTTCTGCTAATGCCTGGAAATTTGTTTGCTACCCTGAAGTCAAGGGAATGTAGTTCAAGGCAAGAACCACCCAAAATACGAAGTTTTTAGTGTGATGTAACACTCTAGTGAGTTGGTGTTAGGCAGATATGGTACGTTCATCACTTGAGCTTAAATCTTAAAGGATTTTGTGTGCAGCTTTGTTTCTGTGCGTTCCTAGCAAAGACCATTTGATAACAGCAAAGTTCATGTGTGGGGTTGTCAGAGAAGAGCACCTAGAGGTGGCCACCAAAACAGAAGGCTCTTGTGAATTTTTAAGTTTTTCTGAGTTCTTATTTTCAGGTCTGACCTGTGTTTGGGCAATCAAAGGCTGCCTTTGGCTGGGTGACTGACCCTGTATTTGTATGTCAATTTACAAACGTGTTTTAAGCGGTGCCACCAAAGATCCTGCTTAACTGTTTGTTTTTAAATAGCTGTAGAAACAAGATAGATAGGTCTGTCTATCTTTAAAATGACACAAAGAAATTTGTGGACTGGAACATCTGCTGGGTGATGAACTGAAGTGCTTTTCTGCTTACTTCCATTGATAGAGGTTCACAACAGGCTTTCTGTTCCAGCTGTAGGACTGCAAAGCATCTGACTCTGCAGATCATACCCTTAACGTATCTGGTCAGTTGTCCTGGCTTTGCTTCTATCCAAGGAAATCCTGTAGGAAGTAGCAGTACAGCCAGGCCCTGTGGTCATGCCCTAATACTTCACTTGCTGAATAATGCAAACCCTTAATTACAAACTCAGCAGCATTAAAAAATAAATAAATAAATGTTGAGGGCTGACATTTGCGCATGAATTAAGCGTGCGATGCGTTTGTTGTGGAGGCATGAGGTTGTAATTAAGGTTTTATATGATATTGTAAAAGGAGATTAATGTGTGGTGTGTTTCCTTATCAGCAGGAACCAGTTCCCTGTGACAGCGTGGAGCTGGTCCCTGTCCCTAGGCGCGTGCCGTGCAGGCACTCGCACGGGCTTGAGGAACCCATCTAAAGGGTTTCCATTAAATAAGAGTTTTTAAATGCCAGAGAGGCAGAGGTTGGTAACATAAGAACCAGGAGTTCTATTTGGACTTAATCACAGGATTTCCTAATTTGCTGAAGTGGCAAAGTGCTCCCTGTCTGACCATGACACAGTGCCTGGGTACTTCAGCTTGGACGTCCGGGGGTATCTGGCACCCCTTTGGAGAGAACCCCAGGGCTGCTGTCAGTAGTCCTGTTCTTCAGGCTGTGAGTCAGTGATGAGGGGTGACCTCCTTGGTGGCAGGGTGGTCCAGCTGGCTTTTGGGCCAGTTGTGTGGTAAGCAGGGGCGCGCTGCACTGCTTATGTTAAACATCAGGGAGCTGCACAGGAGTGTGACTGGGTGACTTCTGGGAACGCCTGTCTACCTCTTCTTTTTGGGGATCTGCTGCAGAAATTCCTGTTCCAACCCCAACCCATCAGCAGCTAATTTTTCAAAGCAATTTGCTTGTGCATTCGTCTCTCCCTTCCCACGCCTATGCAAGAGTCCTTTATTGTTTTCTTCTTGCTGCCTTCTCCCAGCTTCTCCCTATACGACCTGAGCTGCACAGTGAAGGTGGTTATGAAATCACTCACGCACGGGCAGGGTTGATGTTTTCCACGTCTGTCCTTTATCGAGTCAAAGTGGTATTTTTAACTTCATCTGCAAGTCTTGCTTCTTATGCCCAGCACAATGGATGGGCCGGGCCTAGCCCTCTTTACGCACCCTCCGTTACACACCCTCTGTTATTCTTTCTCTCCCTAGGCGGGAAGCCCCCATTTCCCCACCTTGTTGACATAATTTCGGTATTCTTTAAAGCCAGCCACATGGGTACGTAAGTGGTTCGCTGAGCCGTGCATAATGTGGTCACTTGAATGCTTCTGCAATGCATAGGTATCATGTGAAGATAATGATCCATATAAATGCATTTCCTAGAGAGAGACTCATCTATAGATGTTGTGTGTGTAGGTTGCCTTAAGCGTTGGAGCTGCTTTTGCATTTTGTTCCTCTCTCTGCTTGCTCAGCTTTAGATCCCCCCTCTTTTTTTCCCCCCCCCCCGGCTTCAAATGTTTAAAAAGGCTTTCTTTTGTTAGCTGCTTTACAGATACTAATTGTGCTGGTGGAAGGCCACAGTTAGGTGCGTATGTACCGAAACCCGCCACGCTTTTCATCTAAAGGAAAATTCCAGATTGTTTTCTGTAGCGATTTGAGTGGTTGGTTGCTGCTCAGAGGGAAAAGAAAGTAGAACTGTTTTTCGTGCAGTTTCTGCGGTCCTTTATTTTAGTTTGAGGAAGGTCATCAGGTTTTTCACACATGGTTCATTCTGGGCCTGCAGCCTGCAGTAAAGTTGTTTTGTTCTTAAGGGCTATAGAAAGAAAGGAAAAAAAAAACCCAAGTTTGCAAAACTATTAATTGAAATCAGGTCCAAAATACATTTTTCTTTCTTTCTCAGTGAGACAACTGAGATAATTAACAATTTTAGGTGTTGGCTGGTGAGGGGTGGAACTTCCTTTTCCTGTCCGTATGTACAAAAGTATGGTTTGGCTTTGATGTGCCAGAACCTCACTGTCAAGTCATCCCAATGGCCCTCAGTCCTCTTACTCCTGCCGTGCAGCCCCATCATTTCCTGCTGACGCTGTGAATCATGCCCTTCAGATGCCTGAAGCTGGAGAGCAATTTCTGCAATTGCCCTCGCCGCAGACACACAAAGACTGCAGTCTGGTGTGAGTCAGGTCTTGGCTTGGAAAGGAATCAGGCTTCTGCGTAGTATGGAGCATAAATACCACCAGCGTGGTCTTTTTAGGGCCGCCTAGGCTGACCTCGCATCAACTGTCAATGTCAAACACGTTTATAGTGTTTTCCGTGTTCATCTCCACATCGAACTTGTGGGAAGCCTGTCTTGACTTGTGCCTATTTATTCACTAGGGCTGCAAGTTGCTGCTACATCTCTCTGCAAAGCCCACATTTTGGGTAGTGAGTGAAAATTCACTGGTCAAAAGGCATGCTGCTTGTTTGTTAAATGTCGTTAGTCTGGAAGTGCTTCATTTGTAGCACATTGCAAAAATTCCCCAAAATTTAAGCCAGTTCTTGGTCAGGAAATCTATACCTTCTCTGACCTCATGGCAACAAGAGACCTTAGGACTTCCTGTTTATATTTTCTAAGAAAAATCTCACTACAGGCATGCGAACAGGAGAATAATTAAGATTTTAAATAATTGCCAGAAGATACTTTCTCAGTTAAAACCAAAAGAAAGCAAGTTGTCATTTTTGATCCCAGACCCTTGCCTTCATTTTGGGCCAACATAACCTATAAAACTAAGCCTGTTTGTCACAAACAAATGCTTTCATCGGTCTTAAATTTAAAAAAAAAAAAAACACCAAAAAACCCTATTAGCATAAATACACTCAGAAATATGAACAATAACTCAATTTAGAGAACCACATTTACATTATTAATCAAAATACTGAAGACAGACTGCTGGCAACACTGATCCGTGTGCAGCATATTAGTGAAACAAGGAATAAGGCTTGTACTCTGAGATCATCTTTATACTGCAAAGCCAGGATGTATCCATCATGTCACTAAATGTCATTTATAATCCATTGCAGAATAAACTCCTGAGTTCACATTTTAGTGCTGGAGACTGCCTGAAAAAAGCAGTCAAGCTTTGTAACACCGTTCATGATTGGAAAACATTAATAATTCTGGACCAACATAAAAATACTGATAGAGCAGATTACTGGGTTTTCAGGAGTGTAAATGGATAAGCTTTTTGCATAGCCAGATAGCCACAACGGCTTTTTTTTTTCTTTCCTCTGGGGCTGAAGCAGCACTGGCATGAAGTCAGTTGGTAAATCACATTGTGCATCACAACGCTACCTCTAATTATTGTATGTATTCTAACTTCCGAATAATCTCTTTTCCAGAGCCTGCAAATGCTGCCTTACCTAGTCAAGCAAAACCTTTTTTTATGTGATTCAGCACTTCTGTGTGTGTAAAAGGGAAGCTGTGACAGGGTTTTGCGGCTCCTGAGCACGCAGTTTTAGTTCTCCTGGTTGACCCAGGAACATGGAGATGGTAAAATCCTTAGACTTTCCTGCCTAGCAGACCTTGGCCGTGCCTGGTCAGGTGCTGCAGCATCAAACTTCTAGCTTTCGTCCTGGAAATAAATGTAGCATTGGGAAAAGGTGCCTGACAAGGAACAGTGTCAGGATTTAGTATCTTTCTCTGCCAAGGGGACAGGGAAGTCATGCCAGCTTCTTCTAGTCTGTCACACTGAAGAGACTGAAGGGACAAGGATTTCATCTTGAAACAAGCAGCCTTTGGCTTGTTTGCCAAGATTGCCAGTAGTTTTAGGGGCAGGGGCACCCATCCTCTGCAAGAGCAGTGATCATCCTGCTGCGTACTGTGATCCACCAAGCACATGCCGTGCACTGGTGACTTCTGGTTTCAAGCAAAGGGTGGGTAACAATTGTGCCCTGCTAGGTCAAAGATGCTAAGTTGACATCACTCTTTACCAGTTCTTTGGGACTTTTTCTTCATGCATTCTGCGTGAAAAGTGACAGCTATTTGTCTTTTGTCTTGTCCAGGTATATTTATTATATAATATCTCATCATCCTACTTTATGTCCTCACTCATGCTCCTCATTTTCATTTTGGTCTGTGGATTCAGAGGAGAATTCTGTCCAATACCTTTAGTGAGCAAGTAAGACAACAAAATTCATGGTAGGTGATGTTATCAATGAATATTTGAATAAAAACTCAAAATACTCAGAACACTTTTGAGGCCCCAGTAAGAGACACAGTAATTTGTTCTGATGTGCAGAAATACTGCTCAGATTACTGATGTATGATAGTGTACACCAGTGAAGGATCCCTACCTGATTTTCATCACATCCACAGCAGTTTCCTTGCAAAGGGACAAGCCCTGAAGTTAAGCAGAGTGTATACAGAGGTGTGTTTGCAAATTGTGATACTGGTATAGATGCTGGTGCTTGAGACCTGTGTTTGACTGTATTGTTGAGCCCTTGCAGTGGACTTCCACAAAGGAGAAAGGATCTCACCCGAACAGAGACACGCCTGTGTGAAAAGCTATGTGCAGTGTGGGCAGTGTTTGCATTACAGCCAGAATATCTCCATAGGTTCTGTCTTTGCATGCTTGTTAAAGAAACAGATCTTTCTTGTGGACCAGAGTTGGAAGCTCCTGTTGAAGTCGAGGGGGATTTTTTTAGTTGACCTTGGGGCTGTGTCAGAGGAGGTGAATGTGAGGCAAAAGAGAATGCTTGGATTTACAGGGGAAAAACACAGAAAATATCATTACCCCTTTTTTTGTGTATTGTTAAACCACAAGCAGTAACATCGGCGTTTTTATCACGGTTGAAGAAATGCACAATGATGTGAAGGTTAGCTAAAGATACACTCCCTTGCCATTTTTTTAATGTGTTTAAGGTCCTAACTTCTTTTAAAAGGTATTAAATTTGTATTGAAATACTACTTTGCAATTTGACAGATCTTTGAAAATATGTTTTCACTTTACTTACATGTCAGTGAGCTAGGATTCAGTGTCCCCTTTTACAGCTGGCTTCATCAGTGTTGCTTAGGTCGGAACCCAGGCGTGTAGCCCCTGTGTTATCTAGCTGTGACATCATTTTCAGTTGCGAAAGGCGATCAGAATATGAAATGTGGGAGGAGGTGGAAGAGACTGCAGCCTCTGGTCTATAATTGGGAATCTTTACTTGTATTTTTAAATGTCTTTGCAGAAGCTTTGTTGTTCATTTTTCTGTATAAGTGGCTCTATTCTCATTGTCTGTTCTTAAGAAGAATATTTTTAACAGCTATGGAAAGGTCCTTGGGGTCCATGTGTGTAATAATAATTTTTTACTCTTAAAGGAAATCATCTGTAAATCCCATTAGTTATCATTTTTCAATTTTCATCTTTCTAAGCATGATTTAACTTCAAGTGTTGCAGTTCTTAAATCTAATTAAGGAATCGCCTTTAGTTCCCATCAGAAAGTCGACCTACTGTAGATGGTTTGATTGAACACCGGAGATGAACAAATTAAAGCCCGTACCTGTTCTGGTATGAAAGAGCTCTGGGGATGTTCCTTGGGCGCAGAGTGGAGCTGAACGCAGCTGTCCCACATCCCACAGCAGGTGCAGACCTTATCTCATGCCAGCAGGGCTATAGCAGGAGACCCAGTGGGACTGGAAGCGGGTGGATGGAGGAGGCACCTTTCCATCCAGCACCACCCCCTTGATGCCTTCCTGCGAGGTGATCTTTACCAAGGAGAGAGAGCTGTGAAAGCAGCTTGAGCTCTGCCCCTTCGGCCAGCGTCCCAGTGGTGGTCCCTCAGCCCATTGGCACGGTGTGTGGCCCCCCCGCTCCTTCTGCTGCTGCAGCCCTGCTTTGTGCGCTGCAATATCCAGTAGCAGCATCCATGGAAACCGCCGCTGATGGTGGCTTGCAGAAAAATTTGTTAATTAAAAGATGTTTAAAATTATAATAAAGTCGCTATCTTAAATCCAGCGGGGATATTGCAAATGGTATCCCGCTCTGCCATTGCTCTCCAAAACGGAAATGCAGCTGGAGATGAAGTGCCCCTTCATTCCCAGTGCTCTGCTTCTGTTATCTTAGTACCCAGTCTGAAGCCATATATATATGTGTGTGTGTGTGTATATATATGTATTAAAATTTCTACAGCTGCAGAGGTGAAGGCTTAACCCAGCCCTGTGATGACCCATAAACTCTGTCATCTGTCCTTCATTTTAGCACGGGGTGGGGGGGGAGGATGCCATGCGGGGCAGAGGAGCCTCTGCTATGGAACCAGTCCCAAGAGCAAAGAGGCGATAAAAGAGGGCAGGCGAGAAGGGAAGGAAACTTGATAGCCTGGAAAACTGCAGAATTGCTGTAAAATTGACATGGGAGTGAATATCAGGCTAGCTTCTCATAGACTGGAGAGAAATAAAAAGCTAAAATCTCATTAGAAACTTGTGGGTGATTGAGCCGAGGAAACACTATTTGTGCTGAGTATGGGAGTGTCTCGCGGGGAAAGAACCGAAACTGTCTTTGTGTTCCAGGGCTGGGTCTGTGCTATGTGTGAAACCCAGCATCATTTTCTGCCTTTGCGTGTAGTGCGGGAGGGCTGTGAACCTGAGAAGTTAGCAGTCTTTGGTAAGAACAGCTCCAGGTGTCACTTAACAAGCACCTAGGTGGTGTTTGTGCAGCAACAGCGATGCTCTCTCTGCATGGAACAAAAGCAGGGAAACGTGGAAGCCGGTAAGGGATGATCTTTGGAGTGGAAGAGTTGATGCTGTTTTAACATCAGCTGATGGCTGACCTAGAGTAATTAACCACAGCAGCCCTAAGGTGACTGCAGAGGCTGGGAGTAGATGGGCAGAAGTACCATCAAGGCAGCGCTTCCCCAGGAGCCTTGCTCTTCCGGTGGGCGCCATGAGATGCGGGACTCCACGTAAGCTCAGAAGAAAGGATGTTCAGTGTTCTTATGGGCACATGGGCAGAGGATTTCAACCCCTGATGTCTCAAGACTGCTTTGCCAACAGTTTTTGGCAGTTTTCCCTTTGGTCAGTGAATAGGCTGGGCGTAGCTCTTGCTAGCATGAGGTAGCTCTGGTACTCGGATTTGAAAGATCAATTGCGTGGCATGCAGAAAAAAAAGATAATTAACTGGTTGGTGGTTTCTGTTCAGCAGGAAAGGGTGGACACCCTGGTCATTGAAAATGGCCTTTTTCCTCTTACACTCTCTCATATGGGAAACTGATGTAAAATAAAGTCTGTATCTACATTTTTTCCAAGGAAGATGTTAACTTATACCATGAGGTCAAAGCTTCACAAATACTTATCCTGTTAATTTCATTCTAATTCTTATCACAAATTGATCTTTTCTCCCAACAGGAATGATTGGTTCCAGCCAATAACAAGTCCTCATCTTGATTTCGTTGGCTTGTGTCTTGGGCAGTGCAAGAGTCATTTCATAGCAACTTAAAATATTCCTACTGGATAATGTAAGTAGACCACTAAATTAATCCAATTAAACTTTTCAACCTCTCAAAGTTAAAACCCAAGGATTTGGACACAAACAGAACTGAACATGCTCGAATCTTTTTAATTTTCGCACATTAGCATAACGCTTAAATGAAAAGGCAGTTATTGCTATTGGCTATTTCTGTTTACTACCATCACCAAGTAATTAATTTTGTGGTTAGAGTGAATGTATTGAAAGAGAAGAGAACCACATCCTGGCAACATACCTGCAGTTAAGCAATATTACTCCTCTGTGTGCTGGGGGTTTAAACCAGTCAATTTGTAATTTGTTTCCTAACCTCCAGGAGGAGCAAAAATGAGCTGTACAGAGAAATAAAAAAAAAATAAATAAGAGCATCAATTGTACTGCCTGTCTGGCTGAATGAAGTGATGGATAAATAGCAATTCCCTGCAAAAAGAGCAAGTTATTGTGGAATGAAGTGATACACTCAGAAAATGGTTGCTTACTCTCTGTGTCTCTGGCGTGTTTGCACATCAAACGCGTCCCAGTGCCACTCACAAAGGTGCTGGTGGCAGTTGAAAGTTGCATTAAGAGGGAGAAGAGGGTTTCAATAAGGGAACAAAATCCCTGGATACCCTGACACCAGCACGTAAAAGGCACATGTTTGTGTTTCTCTTGCTGGCGACATGAAGTAGGAGCACGAGGATTTTTTCATGCCTTTCCCTCCCTCTTTGACATGATCCGCCTCATTCAGACCACTGCCTACTGCAGGTCTTGTCTTCATCCCTGTGAAAAAAGGCTTCTCAGAAACAAATCATTCTCCAAAAGTGTAAAAAACCGATACCTTTGAATTAAGTACAAGTGTATGTTGAATTGACTCGTTCTTATTAAACTAAATAGGCTTTGATTCCTTTTTCTAATCTCATGTTACTATTCAGTAGCCATGCTTCAGGTACAAGATGCAGCAGAGAGCTATTTTGCTACAGGCCCAGACTGGAGGCACTCTTAGTGCTGTGGCCTGAAGAGGGGTTTGCTTTCCAAATTCACTCTGAAAGTCAGATGTGAGTCAGAAGGGGGGGGGGGGAATCTTTTTTTTTACACCAAGGTTGTGTTTTGGGAAAACCCACCCCTTGGGAAGACTCACCCCTGACCACTCTGCAGAACTTCCACCTCAAGGTGGAATCACATAGGTCTGCTGTTGCCTGCTGCACAGGGAGATGCTGAGCTGCTTGGTGAGGAGTGGTCGCTTGTAGTGAATGTTTTCTGCTTCATGTCAGGTCTTGGGACTGGGCTGCTCGTTTGTCTCCCAGCTCTGCACGTGGTGGCTCTTGAGGATGGAGCCAGAAGCCGATGGTGTCAGGTGGAGTTAAGCATTCCTTTGGGGCAGTCACTACAGACAAGGTGGCCCTACTTGTGGTCTTCCAGCAACCAGCACTACTTGGCTTTCACTGCAGACAGTGCTCTCGTGCAGGGTGCCGTTCACGGGAGAAGGGAAGAGGGTGATATTTTGGTAGGGACCATTCACTGCCCAAGCAGGGGACAACCCCTCAAGGGTGCCTCTTCTGTAGCCTGAAAGTTGGAGAGTGTCACAGGCAAAATGCACATCGACAGTTACATGCTGTTGGAAGAAAATGGTTTACTGCATGTGAACGGTGTTGCACATACGATGCCTTAATTCTTCTGAGGTAGTTGGTACCACTGAGGACTCAGCTGGAGTATTTGTGTGTCTGCTTTGGGGCACAGGACTTCAAGGAAGATGTAAGAGAGGGCAAAGGTTAACAACAGGAGCAACAGGGAATTTAGAAAATAGGATGCAGGACAGCAAGTTGCAATAATGCAAGCTGTCACCGGGTCTCTGGGCTAGGCTGTGGGACCCCGGTAGGTGTAAAAGCCTGTGGCAGAGAGAGGAGTAGCCTGTCATCTGTCTGCAGTAAGTTGGATACAGGAGGAGTAAGTTGGAGCGAGGAAAATGTAGGTATGATTTTTAAGGAAAGAAGACATCGCAAGAGAGGAGAGAGAAGCACCAGGTAGTCTGCTCATGGTGGCACTGGAGTTTCCCGCACTGGGGTGGAGGAGCAGTTCAAAAGAGAGCAGGACAAATGATGGTCAGGAGGGGTCTAGGTCACCGGTACTGTCAACAGGAGATGGGGATGGGGGGGCTCCCACGTTCTCTTGGAGCTGTGTGGTTCTCTTCTCCTTGATTTTCGTCCTAGTTAATCTTGGAAAATTATCACTGTGGATGTGGAAAGTGTGAACAAACCTATGTCTGGCAACTGATCCGCACTGTGAGTGCGCGCAGACGGAGGGGGGCGGTTTGGGAAGGTAGCTCTCCTAAGCCTCTCACTCCATCCTAGCAACTGCGAGTGGCTGCATTAGTGGGGAGGGAGCTCTGCTTCTCTTGAAGACATCCCTCCTTTATGTGTTAGGAATTTCTTAAATTTTTCCAACACTTTTGATTATGGGATTTATACTGATGGCTGAGGAGCATGTTTGTATCTGATGTGCGCTGCATGGAAATAATACCAGCGCATGTTCCAGTGCTGCATTGCCTTGTTGGGGTTTTTTTGTCATGTGTCAGGTCACTAACATCACTTCAGTAGGGTTTTATAATTGCATTTAATATGTCACTTACTATGCACGCCTCATCTGATTTCTATGGGAATAATGAGATAATTTATCTTTGCTGGGTTGCACAGTCAGTTGTGTGTTGATAACGCATTTAATTTTACCAAGTTACAGAATTTTAGAGGAGGGTCAGAGCTGAGATAATTCTGTATTTTAAAATACTTACCGACTCCAAGCCCTTAACGGTAGCTTTCTCATTTGTCTTTTCAGCTAGGGCAACTCCATCCTAAATTTTATTCAGAGAATTCATAAAACTACTGTCATTTAACTGATGAAAACAATGAAAAATTCTGGGCTAATGTTTATTAGCTATTATGGGCTCATTTGGGGGAGGGGGAAGATGAGGGGAAGCAGAGCCAGCTTTCCAATATCGAGATGCTATCAAAAGAGCAAGCCTTCCTACCTCGCAGCAATAAAAGCACAGTGACCAAATTAGTGGGTGAGGGAAACATCCTTCATTACTTTTTTTTTTTTTTTTTTTTTTTTACAAGAATCTCTGGACCTGTGTCCTGTCAATTTTAGCCTGACCAAGGGATGTCACTTGTAGGAACAGTTTTAGCTTTTACCCACTCTTTTGAGTACTTTATTTCACTCCCATATAACACTTTGCTTGTGAAGTTAATTGCTCTTTTATTTTACAGTGACCTTGACTGTGTTTCATATCTGAAGAAAAACGACATTTGGGGTTTCTAATTTAGAAGCACAAAAGAGGCTGAAAGAGACAGCATTAGTACCTGATTCGCATGCCGAAAAAAGATGCTTGTGTTAAATTATAGGCTGCTGAAGCTGGGACTAGAGATAACATTATTAGACTTTTGCAATAAATATGATTAATGGCACAACAGGGCTATCATTTGGGCCACCTCTTGTGCATATACTTTATTTATTTCCATGAGTAGGATTTCATCATTTAAATCAAACACGTGCATGCATGTATTTTTTAATTTATTTTTTTTTAATCTCTCCTTCTCCCCCTATTCAGAGGTTTAAAATATTCCCTGCCTAAAAATGTTCATGTTTTATGAAGTCCACCCTGGCAGGATTTTTAGAAAAGGAGGAACCTCCCCTGTTACATCCTTTCTTGCCTCTGGTTAAGATCCATGAGGGTTAGAAGAACACAGGTTATTCTTCATCATGGAAAAAGTCTCGCCTGAGATGTGAAAAGAGTAGTCAATTAGACAGCATTGCCTTTTTTATTTTTCCTCCTTTAAGGCTATGAAAAGGTAGGATAAAAATGAGCACTCTGGCTCTTACTGAACTTGCTGGGAACAGCTGCCATGCAGGATTCCCCCTGAAAACCTTGTCCAAACAAATCATCATTTAAATACAGAATTGTTGCTATACCAAAGCCTCAGTCTTGCAAGATCGTTCACGTCCGCGCTTGAGATGGATGCATCACAGCGCGGAAGCCGACAATACATCCTTCAGTAGTCTTTTAACTGCTGTTCGGTATGGGGCGGGCGGAGGGGGGGGAGGAATCAGAGGGCAACAGGCAGCTCCTGCTTGCTCACATTTTGCAGTGGCTTGGCTTTTGTCAAGCCTGTGAAGAAGTCTGGAGTCCAGCAATGATGCTTCCCCCTGCATAGATGCAGATTGTATAAATTTCCAACTACTTTTAAGACTGAGATAAAAGACCCTTTCACAAAATGAAGAGAATTTTTATATATATTCTTTTAACCTTTCAGAAGCACAGACATGGTAGATACCGGGTGGACAGTGGCCTCAGCATGATGGATTGGCATGATTCCCCTGCCTCCCATGGGTCAGCAGAAGCATGCGTTATCCTGACACGCTGTTTTTTGGGGGAGAGAAGATCTTTCAAAGCCTTTAAATTATCTTTTGCAAGCAAAGATCAGAAAACATTACTCCAGCAGCTGAGCTAGACCTGTCAGCTTTCTCCCCCCCCAACCTTGAAACACTGCAGTGTGCTTAGTTCCCCGCTACCTGGCCATGACTTCGGCATGCAGGACAGAGCGCTGTGGCTCTGTTGGGTATGTCTGGTTTTACACCAGCTTCCATCATACCTGAGTTTTGAAAGTCGGCCTGTCCGTCAGCTCTCCTCTCAGAAACAGCTAATTTCTTTGGGTTTGGGCAAACCAAAATAAATGCTGAAAACAGAACAGGGACATTTTATGAATACTGGTATGGCCTGGTAATCACAGAATCACAGAATTGTAGGGGTTGGAAGGGACCTCAGGAGATCATTGGGTCCAACTCCCCTGCCAAAGCAGGTTCCCTAGGACATGATAAAGAGTTTTTCTTTATGCTTACGTCTCTGACCAAGATGTTAACTGCTTTCTCAGAAGCTGAACAGCAATTAAAATGGCAAGAAAAAAGAGAGAGATCTGGCCTATCTGAAAGATGAACTGTTAACATTTTGTTTTCTCTACGGGCTTGGAAAACCCTTAACTGCCAGCAAGGTAAAATACTCTGAAACACATACTGATATTTAACAAATGATCACAGGCACTTCGGGCACTTTTCCTGTTGGTGAAAACCCCACCTTTTAAGCCTGTGGATCTGAAATATTTTCTGCCTGTATTCCTACCTGAAGGTGGTAACTGAGTGCAGCCTGAGTTCCAGTGACGCTATGAGGTGAAGGAAGGTGAAGCATCCCTCCTGCTTGCAGTCCCTCCCCCAGCACCCACGTTTGGGGTCAGGGTTTCATGGGGAGCAGGTGCAAAGGCTGTTGCTTTCTCAGATAATACGTGAAGCATTCTTTGTGTTTGCAAAACTCATTGAGGTTTCACTAAAACCGCTTTACCCCAGGTGCCCGGTGCCAACCAGTCGGAAAAGCTGTGTTAGCTCACCAAACAGGTTTCTCCTGAGGTGGTGCATCACCTCTGAACCCCTAAATGTCAGTCTCTTTTCCAGCCATTCTTCTGCAGAGAGTAAAATAGGAAGCGCAGCTTCCCCAGTGCGTTGTCTTAACGCTGTCATTCAAGGATGGACAAAATATGTTTTGAAGGCATGGGCTCTCTCCTAGTAGGCGCGTTTGAAGTTGGTTTCCCTGCTGCAAAGCTGGCTGCCTTCCCCTTGGCTGAAATCCGCTGCCTGTTCAGGAATTCTGTTTGTAAAACCAGTTTTAATCTCCACACGGTGTGTTAAACTGATGTCAATCTGGCAAAGGCTCTGTCTCAAGAAGCGCAGCGGATTGCAATCCTTTCTGTAGCGAATCCTGCCTTGCAGACTCTTGCTTTTAAAGGGAACGATGCTGAATTTAAACAAGAAGCAGGAACAGCTCGGCTTTTTGATCCCAATGCTGAAATACATCCTCAGTTGCGGATCAAGGCAACTCTGGAAATTCCTGCATCTTGAGCAGTTAAATGATGTAAAAACCACCCAGATGAATATACATACAGTGCAGAGGTGTTAGCTAAGTGCTGAAGGCAGCATTACTCCATCAGGCCTTTCCAGGGCCCAAATGCATAAATCCAGCCCCAGGATTTCCCTGGTGGGTCTGAGCTGGCTGGCAGGCGGAGCTGACGTGAATGTCCTGCTTACCCTCCTGGGTCCAGCGGAGCTTGTGCTTGGGTGTTTGCAACACGGGCTTGGGTGTTTGCAACACGGGCCCTTTCTTTGTTGAGATGGGTGCTCTGACTTAGGTCTGATATTTGATGGAACTGTCTGTGGGGAAGCCCTTCAGAGAAACAGCAGGGTTGGGTCTCATCTACTTCTGCTCTCTGCTATCTCGGCTAAAGCAGCTGGTGGCTGACAGATGTGATGCTTGATGGCAGTGGTGAATGCCTACGTGTGTTCCCAGGATGTCACTGGGGGCAGAAGCCAAAATGTAGTACGATGATTCAAAAGAACGTGGCCCCCATGCTTGTTACTGTCACAAATGTGCACTTGAAAGGGAAACCTGCCAGGTATTTCTCATTCCAGATACTAATGTAGTCCAGTACCAGTACCGCAGAAAAAGGCTCGGATAACTTTCCATAGGTAACATCTATGTATGTGGGATTAGCCTTTCAAGTGAAATATTTTTATTAAATATCTTTGTATTTCCTCATATTAACTGAGTGAGTAGGTATTTGCGTCTGGCTGGTCTGTGGCTAGTTTAAGAAGTGTCATCACATAAAGAATTTATCTGGGAACCATATTTAGCTCTTGAGCATATAAATATAAAAGAATGTTGTAATTTCCTGAAAACTGGTGCATGATAAAATTAAGGAAGAACAGGATGAAGTTAAATCTAATTTCTGGCAGGTCAAGGTCTAGAAATACTTGCCTGTATGTGTCTTGCTTTATAGCATTGAAGGCATGCAAATATTTTTCCTTATCTGGGATCCCTGTCAAATTATCAGCTTGGGAATTGAGATGTGCATCGAATTTTGACACCAGTGACAGCCCAAGGAAGGGATCAGTCGGGTTTTGGTACCAGGTGACACGGCTGTACTGTAGTTTAGCAGCTGGCTTAGTGATCTCCAGGGTAAGAATTTCTTCCACTTCATTGCCGTCATCCTCTTCCGAGGAAATCAGTGTGGACTTTTGCAAATAGCTTTGTCCTTTCTCCAATAGACTGTGCTCTTAATAATCAAAACGAGTTGCAGGCATTCCATTAATTGTCCAGATAATTAGCTTTAGGCAATCTGGCATTTCATCTTTGTCTCTGACTTAATCTCAGCTAGTTTTTGTTCTGTTGCCGGCATGTGTAATTCCTCATCTATTTTGACATTTCTCTGTCGCATTAGCATTTGTCATATTTCAATTCCTCTGGACTCGAACAAGCTTTAATCAGTCGTACCGGTTTGCAACTTACTTATGCTACATAAAACGCACAGAGCTGTAAATTTTTCACCCACCAATTTGATAAACGTGCGTTTTCCATTCCCAGCACTCACCGCTGTAGCTGGCTTGCTATGTGTTGGGTTTTTTTCATAGCATTTCCATGTACGTTGTCAAAATGTTCTGTGCGAATTCTCCTTCCCTGGGCACGTACGTGATATTTTAAACCCAACTTCGTTTTTATTAATCCCTAGAACGATGCCAGATGGTGAAGCGCAAGGATCTGCAATGGGGACGCGTTTTGTCTCTGGGCGCGTGATGGCGAAGGGCGGTTCAGCACGATGGAAGGTTTTATTAGATGATAAAGCTGCGTTTCAAGTTATGCAGGTCACCTCACATGAGGAGCGGGGGAAAAAAGGGTTTTGTTTAGCTCTGTGCTGTATGTGGCTTTATGGAAAAGCTGTTTAGAAAGCTCTGCTGTTACTGATTGTGAGCGCTTACATTACCTTTCCCCAGAAGTTGGATGCCTTCTGCTGCTGGAGCCGGATGGAAAAAAAAAAAGAGAAGCTGTTATTCTGTGTTCATTTGGAAAACTCTGAACCTCCTAGTTAGTTTTATTGGTCCCAGAGTGCTAGTCTGAAACGCTGTATGGGCATCAGGGGCTAGCCCTTAAATCTGTCACTGGTTCCCTGGGTGCTGCACACTTTGCATCTGAAAGTAGTAACGAAGTGGAAAGATTTGGCAATAAAGAAAGAAGGAAGCATCTCTCTGCTAAGTAGATTATTCTTTTTTATTAGGCTTGAAACTGCTGAGAAATTCAGAATATTAGATCTGGTAGAGAGGCGTCATTGCATGTGCAAACAAGCACATTCCTTATTTGAAGGTCGGGGAGAAGATGTATATATAATGATTATATGTTTGTATCTCTGCTGTATAGCAGACAGAAAAAATGTTCTTAAAATAGTTCACTCAGTTGTTCTGAGCCTTATTGAATTTCCACTCCTCGGTTTGCTTTTAAAGGGGAAGAACTGTGGCTTCTTGCCCTGAGGCCAGAAGAAGTTTCTCCTGTTGGTTGGTGGTTGGAGGTTTTTTTCTTGAAGGACAGGAGCAGTCAAGCAGTGATTACTGTTGACATACTAGTGTTTTGAAGAGCTGTGTACCCTTGTGCAGCAATGTAGCGGTGCAGCAGTCCCCTCCTTTGGGCAGGGGACTCTTCTCACCAAGATCCATCTATTAAGGTGGAAGTGCCAGCAGTGCTGGGTCTGGCATCTTGCAGCTGCAGAGTCCCCATGCAATCAATGATACCTCCTCTGATTTCACAGATTAATTGATAAATGAAATAATTGTGAATATTGGGGTTGCTGCCTAACTCTCCAGAAAACCATGTTTATGCCTTTTTAACAAGCCCTGAGGATGACTGCCAGGTACACTGTTGGCAGTGCTATACTTGGGACTGAACCAGGACCAAGTGCTGGGCATCCCACCGTCGCACAGGTCCTTCAAGATCATGAGCTGTTTATCTCAGTGATAACTCTTGAGTCTTTCTATTCATTTCTGTGGTGGAAGCCTGCCTTGTACTGCTTTCAGAGGGAAAAGTCCACGGGGCTTCAGGGCCGTTACCTGCTTCAGCTGTGAAATGCGAGGTTGTGGCTCTGCAGTGAGGGGTTCAACTTCAAAGCCATCTGTATCTCAGGAGGGGTGTCGCAGGCAAATGCTCATTCAGGGGAGAATAATGTATCAGACACTGAGTTTGCATGTAAAACACAGACTGATAAATTCCTAACTTTGTGCACAGAAGTAATCCTGCTGAGGTATGATGTGAAGTCGGAATTCCTAAAATCTGTGATTTCATTGATACCTGATTGCCATATTTGCCCCCTGAGCAGAGTGTAAGTGCAGTTATGCTTTTTTAAAGACCCTAGTCCCCTTTGGGTTGAGAGGAACAGACCACCGATTTCCCCCCCTTTCCCCCCCCCTTTCCCCCCCCCTTTCCCCCCCCCTTTCCCCCCCCCTTTCCCCCCCCCTTTCCCCCCCCCTCTCCCCCCCCCTCTCCCCCCCCCTCTCCCCCCCCCTCTCCCCCCCCCTCTCCCCCCCCCTCTCCCCCCCCCTTTCCCCCCCCTTTCCCCCCCCTTTCCCCCCCCCTTTCCCCCCCCTTTTCCCCCCCCCTTTCCCCCCCCTTCCTCATCTCGATATGGTCTATAGTCCAAGGCAATGCATGATGGCTGGATTTTTCATGTTTGGGGTTTGTTTTTTGGAACACTGTGGTAGATTACACACCTGTAGCCTTTAGAAGACTTAAATTGGTTCATATTATAATCTGTTCCTCTTCACATATGATTTCCTCTTCAAATACACTAGTGTTTCATGGCAAGAGGTGGCACGGTATTTTAGGGATTAGTACAAACTGAGCAAAAGTTCCAGACTCAAAGATTTTACCATAATTCATTTGCTCTCTTCCACAGTGACTTAAATCTCCTACCCACTGCCTTACATGGTGCTTTGGTTAATTTTTATTTTTTAAAAAAAAAAAAAAACAAAAAAACCCTGTTCTTCAAGGCGGAGTTTACTCTTTTGGTAGAGGGATTTACTGCCTGTGGTGCAATAGATACGCTTCCCTAACTAAGAGATCTTAAAGCCAGAGGGACTATTAAATTATTTAGTTGGCATGACACAGGCTATAAAATGTGATTTAAAGTAGGTATTTTCTGCAGGGAATCCCCCAGGTGGAAGCGGAAGATGTTTCAGCCCCCTTGGCTGAAAAAGTGTGTCCTCCTTGGTCTGTTCCAGAGCATCTCAGTCTCTCCTTTATTGACTGAAGGAAGGGAGATGGCCGATGTTGTTCCTGTACTCCTTTGGTAAATCCGTGGTTTGTTTTTAATCAGGATGACTTTTACATCGTGTTGAGTCCTTGTACTCGTGGGTGACTCTTTCTCAGCCTCCTCACACATTTTGCAGCCGTGGGAAGAGGTATTTGAACACAAACATGATTTGGGATTTGTGGAGACTGCTCGTGTGAGCAGAGTTACCCATTTGCATTACTGCTCGCTGGTGTAAGCTCACGCGTTGCGCTTCGCCTTTTATTTCACCTCTATGGATCCACTACCACCCTTCACTGCCGTGAACTTGGAGGGAGGAGTACGGGCACGTGGTGGGATTGGAGTTGGAGCTCCAGCTTCAGCCAAGCTCTCACACCCCAGCTTTTCAATATCTGGGCTCAGAGCTTTTGGCAGATTTATTGCAGGTGTTCCTGGAGTAAGAGGTGAGCTGCTGCATCTCCACCGCAGGTGCTGGCTGTAGATAGGCACTGGCACAAGATTACCTGAGAAATGGGTTAGGGAAAACTTTAAAGCTGACGATGCTAATCAGCATCTTGCATTCCCGGTCTGTCAGGCACATCAGATTCATGGGAAGGACACAATACCGCATGCAGGAGGTACCACACGTGGGAAATAAGGGTCAGCAGTGACAGGCGGGGAGGTTGGAAGAGAGAGATACATTCAAGAACTATCCAGCAAGAAAATGGAGAGTCAGAAATGCATTTGCTCTTGCTGCCTGTCAGAAATCAGAAGCTGATGCGTCCTTAAAACAGGAGCCTTTTTTTTTCTTCTCTTTGCTTTAATACCTCAAATTGTAGATTGTTGTGTGGTCAACTGTGGCTCGGCAGAACATAGGCTGGTGAGGTCCTGGGCTGTGAGTCGTTGGTTACTGTCTTTGCGGTACTCTCTTAAATTATAGTAATGAATATAATATATTAGAGTAATAAGATGTATGACTACATTTTTTTCTGGGTGTGACAACAACAATTTGCCTTTAATCAAGAAGTTATATCCTCCTGAAATTACATTTATAGACTGTTTTCTAAAATTAGGAGCATAGACTATTTCCTGTCAGTCTTAGTCTGCACTATTTCTCCTAAATTATTTAAAGGTATTAAAAATACATAGCACATACACTGTATCAAGTTTAATGAAAGAAGAGATTGGCCCTGACTTCACGTGGAATTACACATTAGCCATTATTTATTGTTCCACTTTATTTCATTTGGGAAACAGGATTAGCTCAGATGAATACTTTCTGATGGACATTACTCTCAGTAATGCCCCCTACACTATTTAACATATTTTGTAGATCTATGCATTATGCTTCCAAAGCTCATTTATCATTCAAATTGAAATGAGCAAAGTCACCTCTTTAAATTACAAGAATTTACCATGATAAAATCATAGAATCGTAGAATACACTGAGTTGGGACCCATAAGGATCATCAAGTACAAATGTTTCCGATCATTATTTTTAAGCAAACGGAAATAAGAAACACTATTGGGTAAAAGAGGGACAGCAAAATTAGGTGGAAGATTAATCCATTCTACTGGGTTGTGGTGGGGTTTTTTTACTGATCTATTTCTGTCTCCAGTCAGCTTGTAGGGAGTCAAATAAAAATTTAAGACAAATCCCTTCTTCCTTCTCCCCTTCTCTCTCTGCCAGTCTCCTCTGCAGTATATTTATGCTTTAAGGATCTGGGATTTTGCCTTGAAACTGTAGAAGAATGTCAGGAAGATGGGACCTTGTTAAAATACTATGAAGTTAAATGAGTCTCACAGAAATGGTTGGCTGTTGTAATAGATTTCTTTGATACTTGGTACCTTCCTTTGACTAGGGAGTCTCACAGGTTGACAAATAGTAAAGCAGTTCCACTGGCAACTGGAGATGTAATAGACTGGCTCAATACCGGCATACATTCTTGGAAGAGTGCATATCTCAGTTACAGAACGATGTAATACTTCTCTCCTGATGTTATCCATACAGATAGAGGCAAAGGCTGGCAATGCTGTGGACTGTGGCTGAAGACTCTGGAGTCAGGTTTGAGCTCTGGTGCCGTGCACCATGGTTTTAGAAGGAATATTTACATGGGCAGATGAACGCCATTTGGTAGCACTTTGTGTTTCCTCTCTTGTGTATCAGCTAGGGTCACGGGCTGGTTGCAGTCTTCTAAATCCAGCACTACTTCAAGAAAAAAATAAGTCATTTAAACAACTATTCAGCACAGGGCTGCAGTTTGTTGCTTAGGAGAAGGGTTGAAGTTTGTTTAGTTTGAGGTGGTAATTGTCCGGGTCTCTCTTTTGGGCTTGCATGATGTGTGCTTGTCAAGAGCTGTCTTATGTGAAGTTTTTCTTAAAACCCATGGCCAGGAGCAGTGACAGCCCCTTTCCCAGCCCAGGCAGTCCCCACATCTCTCATTCAGCGTCTTCTGGTGGTCACTTGACTTAAAGGCTGATCTCACCATTTGCTGGGGGGATATGTTTCATGCCTCCCTCCTGCAGCATCGCCCTCATGTACAGCTGAAGCCCTGGCATTAGAAGTTGTCTGTCTGGGGGCAAGACATCCCCAGCCAATGTTCCCAGCCTCCCCTGAGAAAACCTCGACCAAAACAAGGGAGTGACCTTGTCATCTATGCCGGGTGCGGTAATTACGCCTGTTTGCATAGATGTCGCTGACATGTGCTGTTGCTTCTGGATGAGCTGGGCCTCACTTAGCAGTGACGCAGTACTAAGCCATTAATTATCGGAGTCAGAGGAGAGGTACAGCTGCAGATGTGCGCTGTCAGGATTTATCAGGCTCCATTTTGTAATCAATGGTTTATTTATTAAACCATCACAAATCGTGCATGCGCCCTAGCCGTGGCCAGCCGCTGCTCTGCTCGGATATTTCATCTGAATCAATGGAAGCAATCATCTGCTTTACATCAGGTATTGAACCTGTGCAGGTCCTCAAGTGATAAATGACTTTATTGTCTGGGTGGATTTGACTGGAGCTGATGTCTGGAGCTGGGGGTTGGCAGTGAAAATGCTGAATTCCTCTGTAACCAGTGCTTTTGTGCCTTTACGTTGCTCTGGCTTCTGCAGAGCAATTCAGAGTCTTCATTTCTTTGTGGCTAAATCTGATGCAATGAGGGGAAAGGCTCATGAGCCAAGGTCAGAGGGACCATGCTGGAAAGCAAAAGTGTAGGGGGTTAGTCACACCTCGGATGAGTTAGAAGTTAAGGGGATGACCAGAAGCAGTGGCTGCTGCTCTGGTCTCTGCTTCAGCCTGTCCAGAGTGCAGATGGGCCCAGTGGGCTTTGGGGATCCCGTGGGGTCCTTTGGCTTTTAGGTGCTGCTGCCAAAAAAAGCACTGTGAATGAAAATGGCATCCCTAAAGCCCAGAAAATACCTCCTCAGCCCCTTCTTGCTAACGTTGACAAAGCTGGGAAGTTCATGCTAAGGCCAACAGTTAATAAACTTTCAAAGTGCAGTAGCACTTTTTATTTTTAATGTGAAACAAAAATCTGCATAGTGTTTCTTTGCATGTTTGTGCTGTTTGATTTATTTTTTTGAGGGGGGAGATGATAGGGCATTTGTAGGCTTAGGTTCACTTCTGAGCACTGGGCGCTGTTTTTAACAGGGACAACATGTTCCCTTATATCCTCTGAAACGTTGGGCTTTGAACCTCACAAGTTCTGTGTTCTTGTAGCCTTCATTTTTCTCTTACCTCTGGCCAGAGGTTTGATGAGGAAGCCAGAGTTGCTCAAGTCTCATCAATCACTGGTTTATAGTCCTTTTAACATAGAAATAGACTACTTACCTAAGGGTGTTTTGGCTGAGAACTCACTCAGAGCTCATCATTTTTGCACCATGTAATCTTTCAGTTATTGCAACAGCAGAGACCATTAGTAGGACACGGTGAATAACTTCGTGTGGGTGTCTCAAGCCTATAAAGAAGCCCCATTTGAGGTGCTCTTCATGTTGCCTGTTGAAGTCCGTAGAGGGTGTCCTGTTCTCTGCAGGTAGCTCCAAGCCTGTGGATATTTTCATAGACAAACCTGACTTGGTGCGAATCCCTTGCCTTTGTGCTGGGGCTAACTTCACCCCAGACCTGTGCTATTGACGGCTAATTCACCCTCATGCGGGCTGCTTTTCGGGAGCTGTATGGTTTGCATGTCGTGTGGGGTCTGTTACTGACATAATGAGGCTTTATTGGATTAAAGGGCTTGCTGCCAGAACTAATTGTTCAAAAGAATATACAGGGGTTTATAAGCCTCCGAAACTAGCCTTTCAAACCTGTGTGTTAATGTATTTCACGCCCGTGCTAGCAGTAATTTAGGCACACTGTTCTTCCCCTATGACCAGTATGTTCAGGAAGGTAGAGGATTGCCAGGGAGAGCCACCCCCGTCTCTTAAGACCTTTGTAACCCACAGTGTTACACAAAGGAGAGGCTTGGGCACGTGTATTGGTAAAAAGGCTGCATTAAGTATTTACAGCCTGTATTTGTAAAATTATATCCGTGACACTTGGCACTCAGTCCGCTGTCCTCAATGTAGGAAGAGGCGGGGAAGGTAATTTCTTTTGGGAAAAATGTGATCTTTTGTCTTTTCCAAGTAGTTAATTCCAAGTAGGCTTCTGTATGGGCTGCTGTTTCATGGTGGCAGCAAAATCCCAAGGCACTGACTACTCAAGTGGTTCCTCACCGTGCACTCGCTTTTTGAAGCACATGCAGAATTTTATAGCAGCAAATACAGCTGCAGAAGAGCAAATCTGATGCATCTCCACCCCTGCCAGGAATGCTGTGTGTTATGTGGCGTTACTGACCCATGGCATGGGCTGTGCAAACCTGCTCCCCGACTTCCAGTGCGTGCTGCTGCTTCTCGCAGCCTGCGCCGTGTGCGACCAGAGGTCAGCTTTGCTAACTGGCTGCCATTCGATGCTGAGCAAGTCACTTAACATCAGCATGCCTGTCTTCCCTCCCTTCTTGGGCCTTATTTAGCGATGCATGCTGTAAACTTACAATGTGGAGTGGAAACTTTGAGTAGAAACAAGGGAGAGAATTAATTTCCCACTGGAGCTCGCAGTTGATGCTGCATGATGAGGTAGCACCAGGGAGTGGGAGATGGGTACACAGCCATCTGGCAGCCACAGCCCGCTCCCTTCGTTTCTCTCACAGCCTCTTCCTGGGAAGCACTGCCTGGACCATAGGAATTCAACTTGCAGGGTGGGAGAGGAGGGCAGTTAACACCCTAACCACACAGAGAGACAATACTCACCTGTCCCTTTGGGCAGATGTTACAAAGACCCACTCCCGACGGGCAGTTCTGAGTGGGTGCAAAGCAGCATTTTCAAGGATTTGCACAAATAGAGAAAAGCAAAACCTGAGTGTTGAAGGCAGGACATGCAAGCAATGTCAGCATGGAGACAGAAAAACACAAATATGCCTGGTCATAAACACCCATTCCTGCCTCTTTAGCGGGTGGTCTGTTCAGGAGGGAGGGACGTACAGGACACGGCACCAGTGCAATGTGTGGATGCAGGGTTTGGTTCCTGATGGTTGCTGGGCTTTTGGGGTGTATCCATGAGAAGCACACATTTGTTTCTGCCTGATCCGTGCCCTGGGAGTGGGTAAGGACCATGTCAGCAGCCCGATTGTTACCAGAGCCAGTTGGTGTCCAAGGAAGCTTTTCTGCAGCAGCCTCTGTCATCACGATGCTCAATGTCATTATACTTTTAAAAATATACATAGCTGAAATTTATCTTGGAATAAGTGAAGCTATTTCATTTACAAAAGGGAGAGCTGCTTGGGTTTTTTTTTCTGCTCTAAACATACACTCTACTAATTTTTAGTGCTGTATTATAGTGAGGATTTGTGTACAAGACTGAATTCAAACTGGTGATCAGCGCAGTGATACACATCACCTGGGTGTTTGCTCTTCATGGTTTCCTCTCCAGTACTGCTTGTAACAAAACCTTAGCGAATACAAGAAATGTGTAAAGCTGCAGATGTTACATCTTCTTTCCATCAACCCATTTTTCTGTATAAAAGAGGTCAGATCACATTAGGTTTTTACTATTGTGATCCCATGGCTTCAGAGCCACATGAATCTGTTCAATGGGAAATTAAACTAATGTGTGCTTATATTAATGCACTGAAACCAGCACTGACTTTTTTTCCTTTTTTTTTTCCTTTTTTTTCCTTTTTTTCTTTTTTCTTTTTTCCCTTTTATCTTTTTTTTCCTTTTTTCTTATTTTGTTTTTTTTGTTGGGTTTTTTTTTGCATTAGAGAATTTAATTATCTGACCATAGAAGCATAGGGTAAAAGACCATGAATGGAAATGATTACTGTCTTGAACATTTTGTTGGACAGTGTGTTACACAAAAAAAACCCCCAGAGATGGTTGCTTCAAAGTTAGGTGTCTTCCTCTTCACTCGGGTATTAAATGCATTCAAATTTATACCAGCCGGTTCTTCGGTGTGCAATTTGTGAACGTGTTGATAGGGTTTCACAAAGTGTTGGATTGGGGGGGGTGGGTTTAACCCTCTAGGGATGTTTTTATGTGCAAGCCAAGTGCTCCTGCATGCATGATAGAGCAATTTCTTTGCTCTGGAAAGTGCTGCTAGATGGAAATACAATAGCAGAACAAACATTGACTTCCTCAGAATTGTTACTTGTTCAAATAAGGATAACATAACAAAATCTTACACGTGGTCAAAAGTGCTCTCCTCTGTACTCATGTGAGAGATCTCTCTCAATTTTTGGTAGGTTTCCAAACAGAGGGCATAGTTAATTGAAAGTTGGTGCACGATATAAAGAATGTGATTATATACGCTCCCGATCCGGAAAAAAATCTCTTAGTTTAAACCTTAAATCTTTTACTAAGTATTTTTCTAATTATTATAGACTAGTACCCTAATTGGAATAGATTGGCAGGGCTTTATTTTGGCCAAAAGACTCATACTGATTTACCCTCTTGCAAAATCTGAAGCTTGATGGAGATGTTTTGTGTTGCAGTGGGTTTGCTGTTTGTTTTAATTTCAGCGCTACATCTCACTGGAATTGTTGTGTGCAGCACCAGTGGAGCCTAGAGTATAAATGCACATACTTTCTTTCTTTTTTTAAATTATTACTTTATGTTATTAATTCTCTTATAAGAGGGAAAGCAAACTACTCAGTCTGTATACTAAAATCGATCACAAAAGCCCGAACTCACGCTGTGCACGTGCACAAAATGAGCAGAGCCCATTTCAAGAGCAGATTTCCAGCATACACCGATTTTAAGGGGATTAATAATCTATGAATAATACATAGTCATGGTATGCAGCAGCAGTGCGGGTTTGGGAATGGAGGGAACTTAAGTGAAAGGTGGATTCCATGTCCACACCAAAAATGGAACTCATTGGGACACATCTGGTGATGCGAACCAGCACAAGGTCTTTTCCCTTTAGAAAAGGGAAACTGATATAAAACAATGGAGCATCTAGTTCAATCTGTATAGCTTACAGATCCATTACCATTGCATATAAGTAACAATTCCATACTTGCATTTTAAACCCTTACTCCCATCTTAAACCATATGCTAATTTTCTTAAAGAGAAGTCTAATTGCTCTCTTTATATGCAGCTCCAAGTCAAAAGCTTAATTTATCCCTCCAGTTGGATAATTAAATCATACAACGTTCATCTCTTGTGACTCTTCCTGTCCCAGAAATCTTAAATTCTTCTTCTCTAGCTGTCTTCTGCAGAGCGCTGGTCCTGACAAAGCCTTCACCTTTAATTTACTTGTGCTGGTAAGACGGCAGTTTGTCTCCGTTCAGAAGTAAGGCTTCATTTTCCTTTCCTTGAGTTTCACTGGGTTGTGGGTTGTTTTTTTCCTAGAAAAGAAACCCCATCACTCCCACACATACCTTCTTCAGGTGTTACGAAATGGGGGGTTATGCTTTTTTTTTTTTCCCTTTTTTTTTGTTTTGACCTGGTTTTGCAAACCTGCCAGTGCTCCCCTTTAAATCAGCAGCCCGGCTTGCATGGATATGGTTTTGGGAATGGGTTAGCTTGAAAATCTCAAAACTGCTACTTGAGTTCCTGTGTGATGCTGTGTGAGTGTTGCGGTTCTGGGGCAGTCAGAGCTGGAGCCACGAGAGTGAAGCTGCTGCACAGAACCAGATGATGATACGCTGCTGCGGGGAAGTCCTGGGAGTCACTGATGCATAGCACCCCGCAGCAGCAGGCTGCAGGAGCAGGCTTGTGTTAGAAAATAAATTGAAGGTCTAGAAGACTTCACGGTTGGTGAGGCATTTCTATTAGAATTCTTTCCTTTGTTAGGTTCGGCCTCCTTGCTTCACTTCTTTTCTTCAAAATGTGAAGTTCTTAGAAGCTTAGCTGTGGGTCAGGTAGAGCTGGGTGTGCGAGCAGCCCTGCTAAAGTCAGGAGGACCGTGAACATGCCAAAAACAAAGACCTGCTAGTCAGCCTCACTCAGAGATGTTGCAGGATTGCACCCAACAAGAAGGGTCTCTGCAGGGCCTTCCTGAGCTGTGCCCATGGACTTGTAAGAGGCAGTGCGACAGTTACTTTGCCAAGTGGCAAATCTGCTGTTGAAATGTTGGTTCTGATATTATTTCATGGGTCTAATACTTCCTATAGCCACAATGACCTTTGCTTTGGCCTCTACTGGTGGAACTGCTATGTTGGGGCACGGCAAGGCAAGGGTTTGGTGAGGTGAGAGAAGCTGTCCTGAAAAGCGCCAGCTAAGGACTGGCTTTGTGCTTTGTGTTGTACTGCGTTGTTTCTGGGGTCTCACAGTGTAGCACACACACTAGCAGTGTTCCATTACTGGAACCGCAGATCAGCATCTTACGCTCTCCCATTGATTTTTAAAGGCTTTGTGTTTTCAAGTACACTTCATTCATGTTGCTTCATGTATTTCAACTGTTTAAAATGGCACCACTGGTTTAGCAGGTGCTGAGACGCTGCTCACCCTCCTTCCTCATCTTTCCCAGCATCAGCCATGTAGGATCTTCTGACTCTTCTGTCCCCCTCCCAGCTGACTCCGGGGTTCCTGTTGGAAAAGCCAAGAGGTGATTTAAATAAAATGTGCATTTACTTGCCACGTGCCTGGTTTGGGCTGTGCATCTTGTGGTGCAGTACTTGTTGAAAAAGAGACATCAGTGCTTTTGATGGCATCTGCAGGGTTGACTTACACCGTAAAGCCGCGACTGCTTTGGGCTTAAATGGGACCGCAGAAGTGATCGAAATGTCACTGTCCCTGTGGCTGGCTGGAGTGCAGAGGTGGGAGGCATCACAGCTGCAGATCTTCGCCCTTCCCTTTGATTCCAGAATGGCTCATTTATCAGATTCCAGGTGTAACCTTTTGCAGAGGTTGTGATACTTAAGTGAGCAGCTTCAGTGCAAACGTGCTGCCGCTTTGGTGGCAGGAAGGTAGACTCTTCCAGTGTGCAGAAGGGTGGCCTGGTACCCCCATAGGCATTCTTGAAGCATCACTAATGGTTCTGTAAGTGTTTTATTTAAAACTTGTAGAAGACTGATGCTTAAGGAATAGACTGTGCTTGAACTAATTTCCAGAATAGTGCGCTACACGCTGGGGGTCAACTTCAGCATCTACAAGTAAATTTTTCTCTTTCTTTTTTTTGGTGTTTATCCATGTTAGTCTTGAGACAGCAAGGAGCCACGCAGGGGGGAAGCACTGTGGTATCAGGGCAGTGATTTTGTCAGAGGTCTTGTGTGTATCTTGAAAGCTCTGCTCCTGAGCTTACCCAGACTGCTGAAGCTGCAGAGAGTTGTGGACAAGGAATCCCTTTGAACACCGACCTTTCGCTTTTCCCTTTTTAGTGATAAAATATTCAAGGGAGCCAAAAGTGACCCATTTTGTGCGCTGCCTATCAAAGCGAGCAGGGGAAGGAGAGTACAGCAAGGGCCCAGGTGGAACCCAGTGAATGCAAATGATTTATGGAGTAGCCACTCTAAGCTTTTCCAACTCCTTCTATCATCACCCGGTAGCATCTATTTATGGGTATGAGCTTAAACACATTGCCTAGAAGAAACGGATGGCACAGGCAGCTGCAAAGCTGATGCACGTTCCAGCATCTCTGTCCCTCTGCTAACAGGGTATTTCCTAGAGGCTTTCATGGGGAAGAGAAGCCCTGCCAGGCAACCCCTTCACTTCAGCTTGGTTCTCCCTTGCTGCATTGTGGCTAAGCAAGTAAAGTTGGTGCATCTTGACCTCAGAAATACCTTGTCAGCCTTAATGGGGTTGTTTCTTTCCTTATAGGCTGGAAAGGAAGAGAGTTTGCTGCACATGAGCTGCACCTGAGCAGGGCAGATGCTTGATGTGGCAGCTGGTTGCACACATGCTTGCTCTTCCCATCCAGCCCAGAAGCATCCCTGGGTGGCGGAGTGTCTTTGTGAACCGCAGCCATGCCACCCCATCGTTGTGGAAAATCAGCTGGCTCAGAGAGAGAGAGAGAGAGAGAGAGAAGGATAACTTATCTAGGCACAACCTTTTGTTTCAGGAAAGGTGCTGGCGTATGTCTGGTGGTACACATTCTCACAGGGACTGTTTCAGAGGAACCTCGTGTAAAAAATGAGTATTTCATTAATCAACAACAACAAAACCCCCAGAAAACAAACAGAAAGGGGAGTGTTGGAACTAACATCACCTTTAAACAGGTGCAAGTTTGCAAAAGGAGGAGGTTGGGTTGAGCTGACAGAATCTGAAGTTACGGAAAAATACCTGAGCCAAAGGAATCGGCCATCAAACCACCCATCAGCTCCACCTTTTACCCAATTTAAGGAGGGCTTGGCAGCAGATAGTTCATGATGTTGAATGGCTTGGGGCACTGTAGAGCTTTTATAGGGCTTCAGCATCAGTAAACAGTACACTTCACAGTCCAGAGAGGCTTGAAATATGGGATTTTTCCTTCTGCAGTAACAAAAGCATGGCCATACGAAGAACATTTTTGATTACAAGTGATAGCAATAGATCAGCTGAAGATAGGACTTTTGGATGCGACTTAAAGGATGTTACAGGTATTCTGCCATTATGCCAGAATTCTTGTTCATTTTCAGGAGTGAGAGCTATTTCAGGGCATCTTCTTTATCTTCCCCACTGCTTTTTACCTTTTTTTTTATTTATCGTTATTATTAAACTGTGTCCTATTTCTTTCTAAAGCACCGAAGAGTGAGAATTACACTGATGACCTAGCTCCGATTCATTAGCGGCATCTTTAGGAAATTAAAAGTGATCAAATTCCCTCGTCAAGGAGGATGCCAATTTAGAAATCCCTCTTTTCTTAAAAATATAAAACCTAAAGAGAAAAGTTAAAAAAAAACAAACCAAAACCCACTTGCAACAGAGGTAGTAATTATGTATGTTTAAAATGTAAGCCAGGACAGTTGGCTGTACAAAACCATTTGCAAGCAAATAGTCTCCAAAAGAACCGCTGGACTATCTTTTCTTTGCAGGCACTTAGGTCCTATCTAGTAACCGATTTTATGAAATACAGTATGCCTGTTAACCAACAGAACTGAACTCTTCAGTTGCTTAGTAACTAATCCAATCCAAGGAGGAAATAAAAATAGCATACATAATTTTAGAACCTTTAGGACCTTTGCCAAGCAAAATATTCTCACTAGCAGCAGTCAGGTTTTGTGATTTGAATGGGTTAGCTTAATAGAATAGACTCTATTTGTTTTATGTAGATAAATGGTAACTTGCTTTTCAAATCTGATTAATTACGCATCCGGGCCATTAGGTCTTGTAGCTTCTGTACTATCCCACAAGTTTATTTAACTAAAAATATAACGTAACTGAATATAATATAAATAAAAATGGAAAAATGTTTTAGTCGTCGGCTTCTTTTCAGCCTTAATCTGGTTAAAAAGCTGAAGACTGCAGTATAACTCAATAAATCACATTATATTGCCAGGAGGAAAGTCATAAGCATCTGCTTAATTCAAGTGTGGTTTTTTTCTATACTCATCTGTAAAGCTTGTTGAGAGGAAAAAGGATATTATTTTTAAAAAAAGATATTATTGCCACCATTGGTGGAAAATGCCATATGGTACTGTAGCACCGCTTACTCTAGCAAGGTAGGAACCCAATACATTAAGTTTCTCTAAAAATAGTTATTTAACTGACAAAATACACCTCTTGTTTTAAAACACCTCTCCAAAAATTCAGCATTTGTCTGCATTTTTTAAAGGTTTGCTCTACTTTACACACGTTGCCCATGCCTTTGATAAGTTTCACGTGCAAGACTTTGCCAGAACACGTATTTTATTATTTTACTTCCCCACACACACAATTTTATCACCATCACCATGGGATCAAGGATTTGCAGGACTAAATCCTCACATGTGTGTGGGTAGCGTTGCTGAAGACAGCTCCCTTGCCCTTATTCCTGAATAGGGTAGGTGGTGTGGGATCCGATATTCACGTGATGCGTGTGTTCTGAAGCAGTCACGGTGCGCTGGGTTATCAGAACAGATAGAGCGATCCTTCCACAAAACAATGGGAATACCAGCTTCCTTAATTCCACGCTCCTCTGAACCACGTGTTCGGGAAGGTCTCGGGTATTCCTTCATCTCTTTCAGCTCAGTACACGGTTTGATGTAGGGTGAAAAAGGGCTCGGGTTCAGTTTTGTGTGGCTGGCACATTCTGCTTGAAGAGGAGCCTATTATTTTAGATGTGGTGATTCAGCAAGTTTTTCGTTCCGCTTTCAGGTCATCATCCTGTGGGGTAAAAAGCTAAATATAGCCAGCACACGCCTTGCATGGGAGCTTTAATGCTTCTTGCTTAACGCATTTTCTGCCGGTGGAGTTTCAGGCCCCTCTTATTTTCAGTGTTTTAATTTATGAAGGCAGCAAACAGGCTCATCTGAAGCACATCAAGATTTTTCATCATCCTGTGCCGAAAGAATAGCATGCCAAATCTAAGAGGAAGTTTTCCACTGGAACATCATTGTGATTAGATTACATGCTTGAAACAAGGAGAAATGTAGTAGGTACATCATGGATGTACTACCTTTAGGGAGGTGGTTGAGTCACCTTCCTTGGATGTGTTTAAAAAAAGGGCAGATCAGGTACTTAGGGGTATGGTTTAGCATAGGACGGAAATGGTTTGACTTGATGATCTTAAAGGTCTTTTCCAACCTTGTGATTCTGTGACTGAGAAATAAAGCCACAGGAGTTACCTTGCAACCCCATTGCAAGGTCCACGGAGATGCCCAGGGTGAAATTTCTGGGCACAGCAGCAGGAGTCATGGCACGGTAGCTCCACATTGGCGTTTGGGGCGATACCAGTGGGAAGGGAACGCTTGCATGGAGCCAGTGCTCATTTTCTGCCTGGAGCCCCTGGTCCTTGCCGCCCTGGCAGCTTGCCTGACCTCAGAGGTCTGCCTAAACATTTGTATTTTATTGAGGATAAAAGCAAGTGCTGTGGTAAAATGTAACTTGATACGCTACTAATTTTTTTTTTCCCCAAAAAAGAAGTTCAGAAAACATTGCATTAATACAAGGATTTGTGGCCAAAATGTATTATGCAGTTAATTCAAGTAAATTGCAGTTACTCTGTAGCAAATAATTACCACCTGTTTCGCATCTGCCTCAAATCCACTCAAAATACAGCAATCTAGTCATCATTCTTGTATTATTTATGTAGTTTTATTATTTGTGGTTAGACTTCTATTTACTTACCCGATTCCCAATTTTTTTCATGCCTTCTGTACACACAGAATGGTGAATTTAATAACCTCCTTTGGATTTGTTTATAAAACCTTTCAAAATATGTTTGCAGTGCATGACAGGGCTCCTGAAGCGCCGCAGACATGCAGCGGCCCTTTCCGTCGTGTGCTGCTGTGGCTGGGGAGAGTGCTGCTTGCTGCCCTTCAGATCTCTGCGCGTCCCTCTTACCTTCCAAGAGGAGCCCACCTTAACACGTCACGTGTGGCCCCCTGAGGTTTACTGCGTGGTTCGGGTGCTTTTTTTGAACTGTTAAAGGTGGGAGCCCTTCTTCCGGGTTGCTTCTTCAGAGCGTTGAGATGCTTGCATGTGAGGATGGAGGGTGAGGTGAACAAGGGGTTTTAGTGAGAACAATCACTTCCTGCAAAGGGTGACTGGGTATGGTGGAAATGCAAAGGAAAGACAGGGGAAAAAAAAGCCAAATGTAGGCTGCTTCGAAGTACTCAGGTTTTGGACTTCTTGTGCTTTGTGCTGATTATTCTGGTTTGCAGCAAGATGTGCTATTGCGGTTTCTTTCGGTATTACGCTTCATGACAAAAGAGGGAATGTGGGAAGGAGTGTGAGGGGTTAATTCCTTGCAGCACATCTAGGGCATCCCCTGAAATCACAGGAGCAAAACCAGCTGATCGGTGAATCAGGCCACCCTTCCTCTCCAGGACAGGAATAGCAAGAATGAGAAGCCTTGCCCTCAGCTGTGCTGGTGTGCAGGGATGCAGAGGAGAGGCACAGGAAAGGGTCCCTGAGTTTCAGGTCTCTTCCATTGCACCCAACTGGTATGTAGGGTTTTGCAGCTCTGGCATTGAGAGCAAAACATGGTCCCCCCATACTTTCATTCCGAGTTAGGGTGATCCGCTTCCCAAGATGTATCTCTGTGGCAACACCCCATCTCGCCTTTGATATTCCACCTTAGGTAGGAATCAGCTTTCCATATGGGTAACTGGGTTCCATTTCACTAGTGCCCTCTTTACGTTAACCTCTCTCAGAGCAGGAATGGCATTCTGCTCCACTGTGATGCAGGGAAATCTGGATGCATGTTTCTGTTCAGACACACTTCCTCGGGGAGGCGGGGAGGAACAGCGATGGGCTGAGATCTCCAAATATTTGTTTGAGGTAGCAGGGGGAAAAAAATTAAAATTATAGCTAATAAAAGTTCAGCTTGGAGGATTCCAGGGGAGTGAGTCGCAAACTCAGCAGCACTATTGCATGTCTTTGTGATACCTCTCAAAACTGCCTGTCAAAATCTCCCATTAAGAAGAATCGCAGATTAGTAATTATGCGCATCTATTAGCTAAGCATCCGCTCTTCCTCTCCAATGCTTTGTGGCAATATCTCTCCAAAGAAGCACATATCTCATCTAGGTGTCTGCTAGATGGCCGTGACACGTCCCCAGGGGAGATGCCTCTGATAACACTATATTAAAGACAGGGCTTGGTTTTGTCTCTTAAACCGCTATCACACAAGCCAGTGCACAAGGAAAGACACCTATTATAATTTTGTAGACAAACGCTAACAAAAGCTGCCTGGACACGTGCACACACACAGAGAAAAACGCAGTGTTCACATTGCAGGAGGCTCTGATGATGACAGGAGTACTTTTATTGGCAGCTCTGCTGGGAAAGAGAATTAAAAAAAACCACCTCCAAACCTTATTTGTGCAAGTAACCCAACCTCAGCTTCGTTCCCAAGCATCCTTTTTACTTTGCTCATGTGAGTGTGTTTTGTCAGCTCTGTCTTCATGTACACATTCTCACCTTCAGGTACTGGTGCGTGTTTGTGTTAAACAGATTAGTGCCATAATAACATGCACCCCCATGGAGACAAGAATATTGGATAGTGAGAATCCCAAACGCGTGGCGGTCTCGGGTTTTTGTGGTGGGCCTGTTGTGGTGTTGTTTTGTGTACTTTTATTTTTCCTCCATTAAATGCTTAATTAAACTTTCTTGTATGTAGTTTTTCTCATTATATTCCATTCATTAATGAAGAGCGAGTCTGAAAAAGAACTGAGAACAAAACTGGAGGCAAAAGATAATAAAATCCATTGCTATTAATTAAGCTGAAATTCTCAAACATGCCTCTTTCCAAATTCTTATCTTCCAGATCCTAGATTACTTCATTCTTTCAGTGACTACTGCTAGACAGACGCATCCTGTTGTGATAAAGGAGACCAGCTGGATTTAGGACTGTGGATTCGCATTTATGGTACGACTGACCATATGTGATTCTCTATCAAGTTTGCAGCATTAATGGGAAATCTCTGAAGTATTTGCACTTTGATTCATGGGTTTGTTTGGGTTTTTTCCCACTGGTTTGGTAACAAAAGAGGGGATGGCTTTGTGCAGCTGCCTTGTGCTAACGTAAGGTTGCACCGCGGCCTCTGCAAAGGAAAGGGAAGGTCTTGCATACTTATCCTTAAGCCTTGCTTTCGGCTGGTGGGGTTGGTTTTGTTTCATTTGTTTGGGGATGTTTGGGTTTCAGTTGGTTGGGTGGGTTGGGGTTTTTTTTGGGGGGGAAAGGTTAGAAAAAAATATCTGGGACCAGAAACTACATTTCATTAGGGATATAATTTTGAGTTCTTAGGCTGATGGTGGTTTTTATCTGGCTTCAACGGAACTGAATAATTCTGTTATTGCCTTCCTGCCTGCTTTGAGAAATGTCTCCAGCCTCTGCAGGTCTATGAACAGAATGGTAGCCAGTTGTGAAAGAAGCGTAGCAAACAGCAGATAGAATTTGGAGGAGGTCAGGAACAGCAGATAGAATTTGGAGGAGGTCAGGGTCTTTTTTCCTGAGAAGGAGCACTATCAGACCCCTGATCAACTTTTCTGATGCTTCTGTTCTCAGCGTAATTTATTTGCAAATGTGTAGAGGAAGTGCTTTCCATCCTTTTACCCACGGAAGGCTCAACCCCCTTTGCTAGAAAGACTATATTTGTGTAAGTTTGCAGACCTGAATTTCTCATTGACGTCTTTTGATGCATATATGTTGTTTTCTTGCTCATATGGTAATGGACAGCTGGTATCTCTGGCTGGAGGGAGAAATGGTACATTGTGCAAACCTTGCCCACTAAACTCTGCTGATACATCTCCATCCTGACCTACCAGCATCCTTGCTGATCTGGTCCTGGATGCTGAATATCCTTCCCATCCACCGAAGACTGCAGCAGTGTTCCCTGAGTCGAGGCACCATGCCACAACACTGACAGAAATCTGAAACTGCTACAAGCTTTATTAGACTTTGTGTTAACCTGGCCATCACATTACGTTAGCTCTCCCTATGCCCAGACTTGGCCAATAAAGATGTGGCAGACAAGAGCTGAAGGTACCTGTGGTATTGGGCTGAGGGCGGGAGGGAGGAATTAGCATTAATATTATCTTTAATTTTGTAAAGAAGAGAGATGAGGAGAAGGACCCTATCTGCAGTCATCAAGATTGAAAGCGTAGTTGCAGCCTGAAGAGTGGTGTGCATTTACTGGCCCTCCAGATTTGAGAGCCATACACGTAGGAGCAAAGGACAGCGATGATCACGTGGAAACAGGAGTAGGAAAATTCCCTTCCTTTTGCACACTATGCAAGTTTTACTCGGAACGTGCAGTGAGTGTATTATCATTTTTAATGGGTTACTTTCATCTCCGTTCTGTCTGCTCCTCTGAGCTCTCTGGGTTTCAGCCAGAAGAGTCAAGTGCCACAGGAAAATCTCATCTCCTAAGATTTGCAGCCTGAAGGCAATTGGCGAGGCATCAAAACTTCCAAGTCAGCCAAGTGTCTGAAGTCCCCGGTTAAACAGGCACCAAGAGAATGTGTCAGCTAATACTCACTGCCCAGCCCTGGGCTTACATTTGTCCTTCAGTCGAATGCTTGCCACGTTTGATTTTTATATTGCTGGTGACTTGTGGCCAGAGTGTATCTTCCCTGCACCTTACCAAGCACTGAGTGCCTTAATTTTAGCAATCAGTGCTTGTAAACAACATCTTTTTGAGAGGGGGACTTTTTTTTTTTTCCACATGGGACTGTCAAAATCCAGGGACTGAGCAAAGTAAAAAAACCAGAGAACCTCCCTCCTCCATCAGTGAGGATGATGCTCAGTACCGCTGGCATACAGAAGATGGAGGAGGTGGGATGCATGTTACTGAATTCCTGCACCTTTATGCTTTTCATCCAGGGTTTTCATTACGAAGGAGGGGCAGGGAGGAGGCATCCAAAAAGCAACACAGGCCTCTGAGCCTCTGGCAGCCTCATAGCTATGGAAATCTCCTAGTTGGTGGTGAGGGAGAATGCCCTTCCCTGCAGCCAGGAGGGAGGAGGAGGCAAGGGGTCGGGTGCCTGAATGCTCTTCCTAAAATGTCCAGCATTTTGGGTTAGGTGCCAGCACCATCAGCCCAGTGGCTTTGCCTCTGTTGTCCAGCGAATGGGTCACTAGAGGCAAAAAGTTTCAAAATGGTGATTTGTCACTTGGTTTTGCTGGTAATTCCTCTGAACAATGAATCTGGTATAGACTTCCCAAATGAGAGAGCCAGCTCGTTATCACATAGATATATTTTCCAGTAGCGGGTTTCTAAAATGGAGGCATTGGCACCCAATTCTTTATGAAAATCATATATATATATATATATCTAAGTGAAGGCTGCATCATTTAAGTATGCTGAAAGAAAATGGTATGCTTAAGTATTTTGTGTGTGTTTGAGATCCTAATTCCTTTGAGACAAAACTGATTTTTCTTGAGCTAAAAGATGTTTAAATTAAAAAGGAGCAGTACAAAATGAAACTGATCAGACTCCGTCCCCAGAGGCCATACTGCAGCAGAGCATCTACCGAGGACCATGTTGTTACCTGCTCCAGCAGTGGATGCTGGTGGGCTTAAAGTGATATTTACTTGTGCTGCTCTCTGTTGTAAATAAGTTTCCTAAAATGGGGTGGGGTGTTTTTTTCCCCTCCTCTCAGACATGTAAAGTTCAATACTTCTGAATATTTGATCATGTAAGTGCTAGTCCCTAATCTCCACGCCTGTAAAGCAGGTCGTGTGAAGTACTACAGTGTGAGCTCTGTCATGAATGGCAGCAGCCCTGTCCTGCTGCTAGTCAGGTAACGGGAGAAAAGCTCTGACTTGACTCAGTATTGCATTCAGCAAGCAAATCTTCATATTATTCCTTTAAATCAAAATGGGCAGTGACACCCTAGACTAGCACGGCGCCTATGAAAAGTGTACTTTTCATCTGAACACGTCTCAGACACTATTTATTACAAAGAACAAGCTGGCCTGATGCAAATGTCAGTGAGCTCAGTGCCTTGCATGCAATGGAATGGACAGATCAAAAGTGGTAGTGAGAGTCAGGCCTGGGTCCTAGGAACTGCTGAAGAGGGCTTGCTTACCCTTTGAATTTAAGCCACTCTACCCATGCATTTGAGCCTTGGTCGGCCTCAGAAGGACAGTGTACTTTGCACATAGAACCATAGAATGGTCTGGGTATGAAGGGACCCCAAGGATCATAGAGTTCCAACCCCCCTGCCACAGGCAGGGACACCACCCTCCAGGCCTGGATATAGACAAGGTTGCCCAGGGCCCCATCCAACCTGGCCTTGAACACCTCCAGGGATACCCTCATTCCCTGAGAGGGCAAGAAACTGTTCTTCATAAAATAGATGATGTAGCAGGTTGCAGTGTGGGAGGGGAGGTTGGTTTGGTTTTTTACAAATATTTCCTTAGTCTGAATTTTAAACATTCCCATGCACAGTTAGGAAAATGTGAGCAAGACCCCCTTTGTGAACACGTGTTGGTGGGAAGGAGTCTCCTATGCACAAACAGGGCAGGGTACAAAACGGTTTTGTTGTCTGCAGTTGGTAACACTTAGCAAGAGACAGCGGGCACCTGGAAGAGTATTTTGAATACGTGTGTAAATACATATATATTGTTTTGATGAAAACAGCAGGAAAAAAAGAAGGGAAAAAAGAAAATCCTTTTGAATTTCTCCCTGATGAAACAAAGTCCCTCTATTGAGACATCTAAAGTAATCCTGAAGTCCTCATGTTAATCATCAGCATTGATTACAAGGTGACTTTTCCAACAGAGAATCAGCATCTGGAAGAGTATTTTGAATATTCTCCCTAAAAAAAGCATCTTGCCGTGCAGTTATAGCACGTACCAGCCTTTATTAAGGGATCGTCTGATTATTATTCTGCTAGGGGTTTTTATTTTCTTCTTCCACTCCGTCTCTTGCAGGAAGGCTGCATACAAATAGAGCAATCGATTGAGAGGAGATGTTCTTCCTTTAGGAGATTAATTACAAACATAGGGATGCTGTGTCTAGCCCGTGTGTATGATTGATCTTGTAGGAGGAAATGCAATAGGAAACTAATGCTTCCTTTTATCCAGTAAGCAAAGTTCAGAGATGTTTACATTCTGCTAGGTAAGCACAGCTGCCTAAAGACGTGAAGACGGATGGACTGTCCTGTCAGCACAAATTCATGCCGAGGTAACAGGCTACACGGTCTCTGTGGACCTCTCTCCGGCCAGGAGGCTGTAGGTCCAGAATCGCTAGTTTAGCAAACAGCTTAATTGTTTCACATTTTAATTAGCGGGGAGATGAAAGCGGAGTCGATGTGCTGCCAGGGTCAGCAAGGGGAAGGTGTTGGTGGACCTCACCGGTGGGGCTGTGGGGTGAGGAGGAAGATTCCTGGTGATGCGGAGCATGGGGCAGATGCTGCAGGGCAGCTCTTCAGATATTGCAAGGGTTAGGTTTGTGGGGCTTTTTTAAAAAACCTTGGCTGGCGTAAGGACCAAGCTGTGTATTCTGTCTCAGCAGCTCACAGTGCATAGCTGTGGAAGCATCTGCAAAACGTGCGGCGCTTAGCTGCCCTTCTTTCTACTTGTATATAAATACAAACTTACAGTCCCTGGATTGGGCTTGGGATCCTTCTGCAAAGGCTCACTGAGTTCTCAGGCGCAGGCAGACGCTTGTATTTTAGGCTGAGAAGCAGTGTCAGAGGTGACCGGTCCAGCTTAGTGGCTCAACCCTCTTCCTCGCAGTGTTTTAAATAACATGTGCGCTACTGCTGATACCTTGCTCCTGCCAGAGCTGCTGAAATACACACCATGTTTAAAATACTGACACAACACTGAATCTCCACTCAGGCAGAGGAAGAGATCTCCACCTGGGATTGGTTTTCTCAAAAGGAAAAAGAAATCGGAGGGTGTAGGAGAAGGAGAGGAACCCAAGCCATAATATCTTGTAGCAGGGCAAAAATGCCCTTCACCTGAGGCATCAAAGCAGTCAGCTCTAGCTGTGCAAGGACAGAGAACCCTGAAATCGATGCTGCAGTCCGTGTTATATCTATATGAGCATATGCACTGCACTGATGACGGGGGAGAGAAAGGGCTGTTCCCTTGCGTTAAAATAATTAGTGTAATAAATACAGCCTGGCGAGCGCCAGAGGAAGTAGGGATCCCTTTGTTCACATCTCGCCGCTTTAGAGCTGCGTAAGCAAGTCCCGTGGAGTTAAGCTCAGAATTTTATTTACCCTTTTATCTTCCGTCTAGAGGGTCTTGAGTAGGATGCTGTGCTGAGGCCAGAATTCACAAGTGATTCCGTTAGGGAAGTGTCTCTGCTGCCTTACAGCCACATCGAAGATTTTGGGAGGGGGGCATCTTGTCCTTTTCTTCTTTCTGTCCGTGCAAATCCTGCCTGAATGAACATGGATCCCTTTGCTGTTTAGCAGTCAGTCTGCTAGGCTTGACAAAGGTTATTGCAATAATTGATGTTCCTCTTCTAATAATTAATGTTAATGAGTCCACTAAACAGTAAACAAGACAACAAAGAACTGTTAATGAGACAGTCTTTACTCGTTTGTTTAATCTTTTAGTAAGATAATGGGCGATAAATGTATCGCTATTCAGCCATCTTCAAGCCCTTAATGCGTGGAGAGTGTTTTAAAGAGAGATTTGAGCTGATTTTTTAATTATTTTTTTTACACTTGCATTTGCTAAATTCAGCTGACTGGGTAGGTGGGGCAGCGGAAAGAATTGGGAGACCTATATAATTAAGTGCCTTGACATTCTGCTTCTGAAGGACATTGGCGGATATCCAAATGCTATGTTCTGCTCTCAAACCATTTAATTGAAACCATACAAGGGGGGGGGGGGTGGGAAGGGGGAGCAGCAAAAGAGAAGGGAGATCTTGGCAAAAAACCTTATGTGCAGTTTTTCGCTATTGGATTGACCAGACAGGGCAACAAAGCTGATAAAACAGGATTAGCAAAATTGCATTGTTGGATATTATATGCTGTGTGACATGTACTACAGCAAAGGAATTTGGCAGGATTAACCTGCAGAGGATAAAGATGTACCAGACAAGAGGGCTGAATTAATAGACTGCTGTGACCAAAGCAAGGAAATCTATTTGCATGGGATATTAAAGGCGGTAATAACCTTTGTGGGATGGGGTTGCAGCTGATGTCCCAAGTCCTGCGCTGACCCCGGGCCCAAGTCCCTGCTCACCACCTGGGAACTCAGTGTGCAAAAAGCAGCTCAACAGCCCAGTTTCTCATGACACGTTGCTGTTTCTAAATATCTATTTTTAAATGCTAATTCCTAGGCAGGATTATCTGTGTTACTGTTGGGGGGGGGGAATGTTGGGTGAGTTTATTTTCATATTGTAGGTGAGATTCTCCTACTGCAGTAGTGTCATCCTAAAGTAAATATTTGATCTAGGCCTAGGCAGTTTTCCTCCAGGCTTCCAGGCCCAGTCAACCAGGCGGTGTGGGAAATGCAGTTCCCTAGCTGCTGGTTACTCTGCTGTTCAGATGGTTGTACGCTCACATAGGCGTAACTTAGCTGGAATTGTAAGAAAGCCTTCAGACTGCTTAGTGTTAGAGAACATGGAAGCTATTGCCAGTAGATGAGGGAATAAAATCATGCTAAGTGAAAATGGGAGAACATTAAAATTTCAGCTAAGACTACATTGGACTATTTGACCAAGGGGGTAAAGAATCAGAAAACCAACTTCCATCTCTGATACATTAATGGGAAAGAAAGTAGATTAAGTGTTCATTTCTCAGTTGTACAACATAAAATACTGGGGTTTTTTTACTCGAAAAGGGCTTTAAAATAGGCTTCTTCCAGGGAGCAAGCAATGAATACATGGTATCCCACTTTTTCTGTTGAAACACTTCAGCACAGATTGCACTAAAGGTTTCAGAAGGATTTAAACGACCTTGGGAGAAAAAAAAAAAGCTCAATCGTTTGGTTTTTCCTTTTCCCCACCCGCAGTACCAGCAGCAGACTTCAGCGTTCCCAGGGAACGCACAAGAAGTATTTAGCGCTGCTCCACGCATGACACAGCGCGCTTTGTCAGGTGTCCTCGGTGCCACCGCACACGGTGAAAGATCTGCTCGGGGGAGACGATTCACCTTCACCCGGCATTATCCTGTCAGCATTGATCAGCACCAGCCACAACACGAGTTCAGCTTTCAGGCTCTTCCTTTCAGGGTTGAAGGCTGAATAATAGATAACGCATAAAATATAAATGCATTAGGTTTTTTCCATCGTGTTAAAATCCCAGGAACTGCTCTTTAAATAAAAGCTCTGTTAGTACAACATGACTGAGACTTTACAAGTGTGCGCACATGGACGGGTGTCAAGAAATTTAGCTCTGTTTCCTACAGCAACCAGATTGCATAACCTGCCTCTCTGGGACGTTGTCTTCTGTTGGCGCGTATGTTAATCGCTCTCCTGCCCAGGGACAAAACATGACTACGCGTCCCTTCTCTGCAGGGCAAAGACAATGCATGAGGTTTCATTTGGATTAAATTGGGGTGGTGGGCATGGATGGAGGGGACACTTCCTTCGTCAGCAAGGTCAGGAGTTTTGCCTCTGGTTTTGTTAGACCCGTGTCAGGAGAGCTATTAAAACCCAGCAGTTCCTCCCTGGAGGTCTGCGAGGTCTCATGTCACTTTCTTTTTGTCTGCTTTGCTTAAGGACTCCTCTGCCCAGGGACAGTCCCTAGATGATTCACGAAAACTCAGCTTTCTTTTGGGCTTTGGTCTGGGTTTTATTTGCTATAACACAGAGGAGTAAGTTTATTATTTGCTTGTTTTCACACGTGCCTAGATGAATTAGCCCAGTAAGGAGTGGTTGATAGCCCCCTCAGAATGACCTATTTCAGGCAAGTCATTTTACCATCCGTGTAGCATTTTGAGGGGAATCAGGGAGAAGCCTGTGTTTGTTTCCACGTTTTTTTGTCTGCCTGAAAAGCTGCAGGATGAGAGACAGCAGACCTGAGAGACGCTGCGGGCAGACTATGATGGCCAGCGTGCTCACTGGCGTCAGCCCTGCACAGGCAAGGGAGATTTCTTTTTCCCTTGAGCAATAGGAAAGTGCCAGAATCTGTAACTCCCTGTGGGGTTTCAAAAGAAGATCGGCTTTCTTGGTTGGCAGAGGGTTGTGTCCCTCAGCTCCTGCGAGCCCCTGAGGGGTGGACGGCTTGCAGGGGAGTAAAGGGCTGCAGACCAGGATATTCACAATTCCCAGCAGGACTTCTGTGGGGTGGGAGCCCCTTCCTGAATGCCAGTGCACTGGGCAGATTCTGGGGAGGGACCCTGCATGCGCTGGTGTCTCGCCCACCACAGAGGAGCAGACAAGGGTGCAGGTGTGAAGGTTAATGGTGGCACCACGGTCAGGAAGCCACATGGTCCCCTGGGCACCCCTCCTTCTGGCAACATTCTGGGATTCCTGAAAGAGCAGCCTGTTTCTCCCGTGGCTCTGAGGGCTTGGTGGAGTTTCTAAGTTGCTTCCCCCACCTGTAAGCCTCCATTACTCCCAAGATTATCCCAGTGATGCTGTTCATTTCACAGGAAGTGAGTAGCAGGAACATAGTTCTACACATCACCACTGCAGTGCCTGCATCTACGAAGCAGTAGATCTTGAGTGCAGAGCCAGTTTGCCACTTCTATTTCTTTTATGTTGTTTCGGGTTCTTTTTCCCCCTTGAAGACATACACCCTTCATACTTTCATACTTTTAAGCAGGCAGGAGTATATAACCCATGGGACCAATGAACTTAACCCTGCTCGTTTGTTTTCCAGCGCATGGAGGAGTGGAAGATGGACTCTGGAGGAGGACAGACCATGGGGGACCCCAGCAGCGGCGGAGACTGGCTGGGACCCCCCCACCTCAGGTGCTGTGCAGCAGCTGGTGTTGTGAATCAGGCCGTCACCAGTCGGAGAACGGCTACTTCACAACACCAGGGTCGCACCGCACCACGGTTCGGCTGCTGCTCAAAGACGAGCGGAGCTCCCCGCGGGCAGGCGGGGGACGCGGAGCAGGTCCTGGCTGCCTCCACCCGAGCCCAGACCTGCAAAGGTAATCAGGTGCTCAACTCCTATTTAGGTACCGGCCTCCCACTGAAGTCTGAAATAGAAGTTAGGCCCCTAAATATCTCTGTGGGTCTGGCCCTGAGACCCTGCCTTGCTGCAGGGCAGAGCAGTGCTCCTGGAGGCGCGGGGCAGTGCTGTCAGCTGCCCCAACTATGATGGTTTGCATGCTGTGTGAATGTTAAGGAGTTGTTAACTTTTATTAAGTCATAAAAAATAGAGGAAGGGGGGGAAGCCTCTGCATGCTCCATATACAGTTTTCCCTAACTTGTGCCTGTGGTCCTTGCTTATGACTAGTTGTGGTCCTTTCCCTATCTAGACACATAGACGTGTTATCTGTGAATGATGCTGTATGTACTAGGAAAGGAGTCTGACTCCTTGGAAATGACACGAAAACAGCCCTAGGTATGTTGTAATGAATGAAAAAGTATCTTAAATACACAGCGGGAGTTATCCAGAAGTGGTACCAGCAGCTGCTGTCCTTAAATTAGAGGAGATGTTTGATTTCACATTTCTTAAGCAACTCCTTAAAAATTAGTAGGTGTGGAGGGGACAGCAAAGCACACTCAAACCCACCCTGCACAGAGCAGCCCTGGGACATGTGCTGTGTGTTTCAGGTCTGAAATACAAGCTCTTCCCTGCCTCGTCCCTCATACTGTAATGCCAGCGTGATGTTAGTTTGTGGGGAGCGGCTTACAGCAGAGTGCTTTCCACCCAAAACCAGGTCATGTTCATGGAGGTCAGCACAAAGCTGATGGCTACGTGCAATCCCATAAGTGAGACTGAAATGCCATTCAGTTTTGATCTCTGAAAGCAGCCATCTGCTCTTAGATGTTGTTTTCTTTGGTCGGTTTCCCCTAGCTCTGGTGGGTTTTCCCTTCCTCCCACTCCCACCCCACAAGATAGACTGGCTGCATGCTTTTGGGTGTTGACTGGCTGGTCTCTTATATGGCATAAACCACTGGATATGTCTACAGTAAAGAGTGGAGAAATGCAGAGAGCAAAAAAACCAAGGTAACACAGAACCAGTGGGGGATTTTTTTGGGAAGTTTTCTTTGCTGTCCTGACTCATCTGATTGAAGCCAGCAGTAAAAACTACTTGATCGCCATCCTGGATGTATGATTACTGGTGGGGAGATAGCTGTAGGGAAGAATCAGGATATATGCAAGATCAGAAATAGCGTGGGAAAGCTGGAATTGCATGTGAAGAGAGACAAAGGCCATTACATTAGACCCATCCTGATCTTTCTTTTCAGGTGGGCTTCCTACAGAAGTAACCTTGAATTCCTTTCAGAGAAAAAAAGTCCCCAGCAAACACCATGAACAATGTAAGGGAGGTATGAGAGCCTCACTCATACGTTAGGAGAGGGCAAGCCTGTTGATGCTGGATAGCATTACATTGGCTTTTATTTTCCATTGAGCAGAGGAAAAGCAAGACCATGGCTCAGGTTCAGGCACTGCATTAAGGAGGAGCATGCACTTGTCAACCCAGCACGCAAGAAGTCAGTTGTATTAAACTTGCTCTCTGCTGGCACAAACTGTGTGCTCTCTGTGGCAGTCTCACTGTTCACCACAAACTCGTGTTAAAGCTCAACACCTTTTATGCTGGGGTTTGTTTCATGAGGTGCAACACAGTTCTTCAGAAACAGGAGGCAGCGATGACATAGGCCCAGTAACACTTGCTCACATGCGCTGATTTGCATGAGCAGCTATTCATATAGAGCTAAACACCATTTCATCATCTAGTGTGAACCAGAAACCCATCTGACCTATTCAGCTTCTGTCAGTAAACACAAGTAACATTTGAAGTAGGTTAATGCTTAATACGTGCTGGTGGGTGACCTGATAGACTATCTCCATACTTCTCTGAGCCTGCTGTGTGGAGACAGGTTGCTTTCAGTTCTCTTTGTTAAAGAATTTCTCAGGAACATCACATTCCAGAGGTGCCTTTGGGGCATTTATCATACTCCCTGTTTCAAACTGGAATCTATCACACTTTATGCTCCTCTAAAGTGATTTCCTAGCAACTTAATGCATGCCATAACGTAGTGCTGCTGCTGAAAACCAAGCACTCCTGCTTGTCGTTACGCAGCCTGATTGTGTCAGCTTGTGGGGTGGATTGCAGGCTGAATAGCTGACCGTCAGCCTCAGGTGACAGAAGACAATTTCTGTCTGCTCCCTTCAGTGGTTAGAAGTACTTGATGTTAGCATTCCGCCGCAGTGAAAGGTAAACGCACAAAATAAATAGTTTAATACGGGTTTTAAATGTGTCTGAGTGTTATTCTTAAATAAGCGTCTCCAGTTTGTGTGCATGTCAACCCCAGTTCTGGCTGCTGAGCTGGAAAACATGGGCTTGCCGGGTTTTGGGGAGAGGGGAAGGTGGCCCCCTCAACACAGAAGACTCTCTGAGTATACTCAGGAAGCTTTCTGGTGCTTTCCAGATCCTTCCTCCTACTTGAGGACTATTATCAAAAACGGTAGTTTACCCCCCAAAATACCCCGTTCGAACTGTTCAAAGGCCTTGTTTTATCATCTTAATAAAACACTGTGCTTGGAAAACAAAAGGAGCGAAGTTCTTGAAAGCTGAAATTCTGGGCTATAATCTCTTGTGAGACTGTATTTTTTCATTCCAAAAGTGCTTTTTGTATTTAAGCAACTAGCATTTTGCTTTGCCTTTGAACCCTTTAAAAATCCAAACGTGATGGGTTTATTTTCTTCAGCGCATCCACTTAGCATTACGGCTGCTCTTCAGTTATTTCGACTGGTCGTCTTTGTTTCCTTCCTGGGCTCACCAGCAGAGCACACAGCACTTCAGAGAGTAGCATCCTTGTAAATTTTGTTCTCTTTCCCCTGCAAAAAGCCAAGCCGACAGGCACAGTAGGCTCAGCGTCTCTCACTTTCCTTGTTCACGCACACGCTGCTTTGTTATCAGGGCGGAGGGAGGAGAGGGAAGGTTTGCTCGTGAAAAGTGCCATTAACGGATTTCCTTTCCATCTCTTTAATTGGCAAGCAACTAATACGAAATTAAAATGATATTTCAGGCAGCGTTGCAAAGCAAACAGTAGGTGGGACTGAATTTTGGTACCCGCAAACCTGAGTCAGGTTTTATTTTGGTGCTATAACAGCATCTCAGTAGGAGGGAGGAAATACGGAATCAGTCTTTAGGCATCTTAACACAGCGAGCAAGGGGCGATGCTGAGGAGGAAGAAAACGGGGCTTGCCCACAGCTACTGTTTTAAAAACCAAAGGAGGATTTCAATAGGAAGGCTGGTGGGATTAAATAACCTGTGAAACTCCCATCAGTTTATTCTGAGCTTGGTACTTTGAAATAATTTCCGTGGGACTTGTGCTTTTATCCAGCACGCAGCAAAAAGATGGCTGGTGGCAAAGCAAGCAGGAAATCAGTGGGGGGGGAAAAAGGCAAAAATGAACAAACAAGAAGGAACTGGGAAGGAAGGGGATGTCTGTCTCCCTACAGCCACCCACCCCAGCAGCAGCAGCAAGGACAGCAATGCCAAAACCACGAGCTGGAGAGCTGACGGCACCGAGTGGGTGATGAGCTCCCTGTGGTCAAGGCAGGTGTGAAATGCAGGTATTGAGGCAGCAGAGACATCTTGCTACTTCAGCGCTTTATTTTCACAGCCCTGCATGCGTCTCTTTAAGGTGACCGCTCTGCCACGCAGCATGCCTGCTGATGCCCAGCTTTGTCACCCTCCTGTGAACGACTGACTGGTTTTTACAGTTCACAAAAGCAAGTATATATATTAGATGAGTATTTAAAATAAATAAATAAATGGGAGTCTTCCCAGTCTATAGTCAGGCCTCGAGCATGCACATAAAAGGGGCCAAACCATTCCCATTGTGCGACGGAGCAGCGCCACAAAGAGCATAAGAATCATGAGGTAAGAACCATTTCACTCAAAGGCTGATGTAAGCAATGGAGGAGAGTAAGCTGCTTCTGAAGATCGCAATAAACTACTCAGAGGCATTTTATAACCCATCTTCTAAGGAGATTCTCCATGCTTAAAAGCCAAAGCAACAAAGACTCTGCTGTGTCATACTCCTTGTCTTCATGTATACGAGAAACTGTAAAAATCTTTACACTGCTTCAACAAATAGTTGCCTCTGTTCTTTAGCAAGACTAACTACGTGTGCCTCAATAAATGAGCTTTTACGTTGCATTTGATTAGACCTAGGTGATCAACCATCCATTAGCAGGAAGGAGACCTGCCTGCATGTGCAAGCTCACTGCCCACAGCTCTCGCCACCAGAGACCATTTTGAAAAAGATGTGCAAACCAGCCCAGTCAGCCACTCTCCAGTGCCCAGTTCACATCAGGAAACCTCCTGTGCTCTCGGGGGCATGGAAGTACTGTGCCAGGAGGGATGCTGGGACCAGGCGCCCACCCCACAGCTTTGTCCCCCACTGCTCCATCTGCAGAGCTTGGGGTGGGGGGACCAGCTAAGAATGAGGTTCGTTTCTGGGCTAAGACAGGCTGAAAAAGCAGAACTGGGATGAGACCTGAGGTTTCTATTAGTATTTTTAGTATCTTGCTGATTCAGCTAAAAAATGTGGGTTAGGAGCCTGATTCTGGAAGAAAGCTCTTGTATGTCAAAAACACAGTACTTGAATACATTGTCCCCTGTATGGTTTTAGTAGAGTGCTTCTTAACAGGATTAAACCTGTGTTTTAATGCTTTCCTTCATAGAGGGGTCTCATGCCCTGAACTCTTTCCAAACCAGTCTCCTTGCCTCCTTGCCACTCAGGATGTGCAACTGCAGTCACACACTGTGTTCCTGAGCTCTCCGAAAGAGCTGTCAGCTCCTCCATGTGACCAGCAGTTGCAGGCTGAAGCACTTGATAGCATTGCAAATTATATTTCATTTCCAAAGCTCCGTCTGAATTTCGTAACTGTGGAGATGCCATCAGTGGCGGATGTCTGTGCTGGTTTTACTGGGTACCTACCCAGTTACTCCCTTAACCAAAGCCTTCCCTGATGGCTGAAACAGGAGTAGGCCCATCACTGTCAACTGATAAAGGGCAGGATAGTCTTCTGGAAGAGGCACTGCTCTCCCTGTATGCCCGGCAGCCCTACTCCTTGCTGACTGGCAAAAGGCCTCAGTGCTGACAGCCTACAGAGGTATTTTTCCATGAGTAATTTTCCTGATTTAAAAATACTGGTTTCCATAGCCACATGGGCTGGCACTTACCCCATCGCCGGAGATACGCTACAGAAGACTCTTGGAGAGTAAGAATCCCTGTGTGTCCCAGGAAGTGTTGCACATCAGCAGGGTGTTTCCAGGGAAAGCACTCCTCCATAACCCAGATTTCAATATATCCAGTTGGTTCTTTTCTGTTGTTCCAAATAAAATCTTCTTGTTACTCTACCTTAGGGGCCTCCAGAGAGACCCTTAACACAATGGCAGCATCTCCCATGTCAGCTGCACCGTGTGAGATCTCCCTGGTGAGAAGCAGCAGCTCTTTTCCTCCAGGAACAGGTTTTTGATCTCTTGCCACTTTCACCTAGTTAAAACCCAAAAGTATCGAGTCGCTCTCTGGCAGCCACATTGCCGAAAAAGCCCTGCCAGCTTTATTAACGTGAATTAAAAGCATACTGTCTTCAAGCCTTGAATTCAAAACAGCAGTGTCTCTGCTGCTTAATGACAAGGTAAGGCAAGCGGAGCCAGTGACTGTGCCCAACAGCACATGCCGAGGGAACAGCATCACTCATCCTGTCATGAGAGAGAAGCATTTGCTCTCAGGGAAAAGCAACCTCGAAGTCCCCGCGCCCTGACAATGCTGCTATGAGGTGGTGTGTACCAGGCAAGAATAACCCCAGGGCTGAGCTGTCCCACACTCTGCAACAGGCAGCTTGGTCCTGGGCACCTGTGGATGGAGTTGGCCCCTTTCAAATGCATCTAAAAGAATGCCCACCTAGTTGGGGGATGTGGGGTTTGCCTTTGTAAACAAAGTGGTTCAGTTCATGGTGAGGAAAAGGGAGGTAGATGTTCACCTAGGAGCCTCCATCCTTGCCACAATGAGCAAGCAGCTTTTCAACCATTAAGGGAGATGCCTTCGGCATGGCACAGCTGAGCTCCCTGCTCAGCCCCTGCCTTTGGCTGCCCATGTCCCAGGCATGTCACAAATTCAGGCACCGTCACTGGGGCTGCGGCTTCGTTTGCAGCAGCTGGAAACTTATTCCCTCAAAGCCAAGATCCAGGAAAACAGCAGATAGTGAAATACAGATGTTTCATAGAGTAAAACACTCAGCGACCAAGAAAACCCCCACATGAGCTTTCTTTTTTTTTTAATAAAGCAAACTGCAGTGCCTTGTCATGTGAATTAATATCCCCGCAGTATGGCTTTGTGTATTTATTCCTTGCTGATGTTGCTTTTGATCACTACTAGATGAAATGAAATCTCGGATGCTTCAGGGCTGCTGTTAGGACAGATTCAATGAGATGAAAACGCATTTCAGGAAATACCACTGAAGCCAGTTTTTGTTTTAATTTCCAGGGACACGCAGGGCTCCGATTCCCTGGGGACAGGAGGAACTGCAGTCGAAGAAAGGCACACTGAAAACACACATCAGAAGTCAGTCCTTCCAACCACAGAAGCAAATGCCATTCAGAGGCTTTGCTGCTATCCCCTGCAGGGACAAGACTCTTCCTTTTGCGGGCAATATTTGGGGAAATCCAGGTCCCTTTCTTCACAGGCTCTTTGAAGATGACATGATCCCTGAGCACAGACCACAGCCAGGGCTGTAGTACTCCAGCACATTCTCTACATGCTGGTCTCACAGCCTCTGTCATTCCCTCAGTCTGCCCCATCAGTCCTGTCTCCAAGTTTCTCAAAACCCCAGTTTGGTGACTTTCTGCCTGGCTCATGGCCTCTCAGGCAGGTCCCCAGCTGAAGGCGTCCCCCCTTGCTTGAGGGGCACGAGGAGCCCTCCCTCCCCTGCTAAGGTCCTCTTGTCATTCGAACAGGGGATAACCTCCTTCTTCTTTAGTATATACCCCCATGTCTCTGCCTGGGAGGTGTACCTCGTTTGGGAGGTGGTGAGAACATCAGATAACATCCCCTTACTCAACACATGTAACTTCACAACTGGCTTAAGGCAAATAGTGCCAGAGCAGATGACTTATGCTGTGTAAATCACTGTTTTTCACCACCTGGTTGTGAACACACAAATCAGTTTAACCTACATCTTAAGAATGAGGTCTCTTCTAATTTAAGCACACGACTGGAGTCCACTGAGTTTCACACTTAGATCTGGTCAAGAAAAAAAAAAAAACAACTTTTGCTTTTCCCCATATGTTCATAGAAGGAAAAAAATCTGTATCTGGAAACAGTTAAATTGAAAAAGTCACACACTCAGCTATTGAACATAACCCAGATTAACAGTGACAAACACTAGGATTTTCTCAGAGAGGGAAAAAAAATCCAAACTATATGAAAATTAAATTTTTCCTATAAAAATTAGCATTAATTGGGAGAGAACAAAAACATGCCCACCCAGGCCTCTCCCCACAGGTGCCCCAAGACGTAGGGTGGGCAGGCACAGCTCTCCTCCTGACACTCCTGCTGGGACAAGGGGGCTTAAAAGGCCAGGAAACTCAAGCCCTTTCCAGATTCTCTCCCAGCTTTCCCCAGCTTTGTCTGTATACAGATTGCACATCAGGCATTGGGGTTGTGACACACAGCAGGGTTTTCTAAACTCACACAAGTAATAATAAAGAGCCCCAGCCATCCCCATCTGGGTGTCTTTCAGAAGCAGATTTTAAAAGCCTGCACTCTACAGACAGGGACCAAGCCCACAAAAAAGATGACAAAAAACCTCACTGCCCCATTGCAAGGCAGGGAGAAGATCTCTGCAGCTCTGCAGGGCCATGTTTCTATGCAGAGACCAACATCAGTCAGCTGCAGTAAGGATATAGTAATACAAATATATTGGTGAAGTGACTGAGGAATTAAGGACCAGAAAAAAAAATCTTGAACCTTCCTCCCATCCAAAACTGGAGGTTGGGAGGACACAAGGTAACTGAAAAGAGTCCAAATGCCTTTGGGAAGAAAAAAACAAGTTATATCCTATTCATTTTGATTACCCTGTGAGGGAACACAGCAGCTTGGTGAGTCTCTTGCTATCCCGTGGCAGAATGTTGCTTCAGCATAGAAAAATGCAGCAGACAAATCCTAACCCAGGTCAGAGCTTCTGAAGCTCTTCATCAAGTCTTCCCTCTTCCCCCAGATAACCCGAGCTCTCCTATACAGCCACGACACAATCATTTCACCTTCATTTAGAGCAGAAGATACTGAAATGGAAACTCGGGGAGGGGGAGGGGGGAAAAACCCTTCCAGATTGAAATCAAAACAAATCACCTTTTTGCATATTAATAAGGCTCCTGATTGAAAGTGTTCTAGCTGTTCACAGAGGAATATCAACAGTACATGCTGCTAATTTAAGCCTGGCTAATTAAAAGCAAAAAAAAAAAACCCCACTCCTGCTCCCTTAGAAACAGTGGCATGAAGACACGCTCACCCGGCACATTCCATCAAGCTCTGCTTAGTACATCTGGGTTTAGGGAAACAATCCCAAATCTTTCATTTTTTTTCCTCCTCTCTTCCTGGGTGGGGTTTTCCCACTGCCTGTGTCCTCCAGCACCCTGCTCCTCTGCAGAGCCAGCTGGCAGCAGTGACAGGTAGGATCCACGGGGATCTCTGGGGCTGCAAATGCTTTGGGACTTCCACATGGCATCACCAACAGTGCGGGATGTTGGGGATAGCTGAGCTGGGGCTGTTCCCACAGCAGAGACTGTTAAGATTGACAACTGTCAGAGCAGCATCAGGAACTTGTCACTGGCCTGCGCTGACCCTTGCACCGCTCACTGGTAAAAATACTGAGCTGGGTGTGGTGGTTCAGCCCCAAACAGTGGCTGAGCACCACACACCACTCCATCACTCCCAGAGGAGAAAGAGACAGAGCCCCCACGGGTTGGGAGGACAGACTACTGACAAAAGCATCACGAAAAGAGCCCAATAATGGCAAATTACACAGAGTACCTTACTGACCGTAGGATTACAGAGTGCTGCACAATGCAGCAGTGCAATGACCAGATACCCTGGCCACATTCAGACTGCCCTAGGGGCACCTGGGAATGCCCCAACCCCAATGAGCCCCTGTTATGGGGAAGTGGTGTCAGGTGGTGTGGAAACAGCTCAGGCTAACTCAGCTCACCTGTGCTGACTGAGCTCACTTGTGCTGAGCTCACTTGTGCTGGCTGCTTGGGGAGGTTGACTCTGGCCTGACCAAAACCAGGACACTGGGCCAACCCCAGAACTGACCCACTCACAAGCATACCACATCTCACCAATTTGGCTACAAGGATACTATGGAATATCGTGGAGAGAAAAATTGCTAAAGCAGGGACCAATAGCATCCACCCCCCTGGCCACCACGGACATTGTCTCACCACAGCAAGATCCTGCTTCCTCCCCTCCTTGCTGCTTGCAGCACAACAGTTTCATTTGGAAACAGCACGCACACAAATACTGCAAAAACTCAGGGAAAAGAAAAATTAATGCAGGCAAAGCGTAGGAGGAAGGAGGGCCGGATCCCTGCCTGCAGAGCTGCTCTGCAAAGCAACAGCCAGCCAGCCCCACGTGCTCACTACCCCTTCAGCAAGCATCCCTCTCCTCCCTGTGCAGGGTCTGGGCTCTACAGCCCAAGCAGGGAGAGGAGGTATCTCCACAGGTCTGCTGTCAAGCAGCACACTTGCACTGAAATGGGAAGAGGGGGTTTGTTCTCTCTTCTTTTTTTTTTTTTTTTAATGTTATGGTTATTTATCGTGCCTCTTTGTGTTTGCATCCCAAGGGCTTCTGCATGACAGAATGTAATAGCATTAGTCACCATTTTACATATTAGGGAACATAATATTTAGCACTCATAACAATTTCTAGCTTCAAAGTGCCACACAAACATTAAAAATATACTGTATTTTCCTCTGGGGTTTTTTTCGGGGTAGCTTGTTCTTGCCTGAAGCTGGACAACTTCTCTTTATGTTACTCCCCATGAGAAATGGGCCTTTTCTGTCACCACCTCTGTCATGCCAGAGGATGACAGATGACAGTTTTCTGGTCTCTTGCTCAGAACAGCTCTAACAAAAGGGACCGACATCCCCAGCTCTTCCATCCAGCTGCAGCTCTGCTGCACCCACCACACTCCCAGGACACCACCTCACTGAGTCGTGACGATGACCCAAGCAACATGCAATGGGCACATCTGAACAGTGAAGGTCTGCAGAGCTCACAGAGGTAATGGTGAGGCTGCTCCACACCATCCTGGGGATCGGAAGGGCCTTGTCTAGTAAATCTGAACCCTGGGAGGAATGCTGAATGCGTCTAATGGAGAAGTAATACCTGTCATGTGTATGTGGGAATATCAACTTGCGATGCACTCTTGTAACTTGTGTATTTGTTAGACCAGAAAAAATGCAATTTATATTATTGGTGACGTGACATTTTACATGCTGTGACATATTATGACTTCTTGGTCGCCATACAGCAGCGTATGAAAAGTGGTGTCCTGAGTTTGGCTAGAGTTAATAAAGTTAAGGCTTTGAAATCTGTTAAGATTTGAAAATCTGTTAAGACTTCAAAACCTGTGTCTGAAGCTTTTGCAGGTCCTATGAAGTTCCTCCATGAGTCCCTCAAGACCTTGTCTCTTATTCAGTCCATGTCTGTGTATGCTACATTTCCAAACAGCTCTGCACTTCTGCTGGAAAACATTTGGGATCAACACATCAAAAAACACCCTTTAATGTTATGTTTCAGGAAACATTTTTTTTTAATCCTTTGCGTAACAGGTCTTAATCTTGCCTTCAGTTTTACTGCGTTTAGACAACTGAGAAAGGAGGATTAAAAATACTGTCTCAGTTGGAGACATCACACAGGATTTGTATTCATTCCCCAACTGTGATTTGTAGCATGATCAATCCTCAAGAAATATCTTATCTTGGCAAGTGTATTCCTGGAAGGGAATGATACAGGCTGCATGGGATGTCTCTTGGGTCATCGCCCAGTAGTCATGGCTATGCTATGACATTGGTTGCTTTTAAAGGTCTTCAGGGAAAGAAAAATGAAGAAAAAGCAGTCACGGTATGTATGTCACACGCTAGATTTGACAAACAGAAAATCCCAATTCTGAGAACAACGAAGCATATAAATATGCCAATTCAGGAGTCATAACAATCCACAGTTTCCACAAATTGCACACATTTTTCTTCCACCAGCCCCAGCCTTACATGCCTCGTGCATGTTAATGCACACTTGCAATGCAAATGAGTTTCAAACAACTCCTGTTTCTCAACTGAACAAAGCCCAAAAGTCACAATCGCAAAAAGTTTCTCTGGATGCAACAGATGATCATCTGCACTTCCAGCCCCAGCCTCTACAGACAAGTTGATACCTGAGCTCTGGAGACGAGAGGGCTGGGACACTGGTCCTCAAGCATGATGCTTTGGGAGGGAGGGAAAAACTCACGACCAGGAGTTTGTTCTCTCAAATTAAATCTTCTGCCTTTGAGCAATGGCAGGTAAAATTTAATTCTAGCCCACTTCCAGAGAGGAATAAAACATGCCACCTGCCAAACCACCACAGAAGCGCAGGTCGTTTCTACAGTGCCAACTACAGGCCTGCAGACTGTGCAGGAACCAGCCCAGGCTCCAGCCCTCGCCCTGCGGCCCTAGGCCCTTGTCTTGCTCCTTAGTGCAGGCAGCCAGTAGCCAGTCTTCTCACAGTATTTCAGCTGGTGTCTTCTGCCACTCCTTATTCCATGATTGGCAGCAGGGGAAAAGTCAGGGCTTGTACTTCATGGAGTGCTTTGTACAATCGGTCACGTGCAGTAGATGCCAGCGCGAGAGGGTTCTGTGCAACTTCTCAGCCACACATGAAAAACTCCAGCCTGATCATAGAAGCACCAAGTTTTACACGTCCATGTGCACACCCTTCCTTCTTTTCCTGGCTCTCTGCAGGGACAGAGCCCTACAGGGAGGTCTTTGTCCCTACAGGACTCAGCCGCCAACCAGAAGCTGCCTGTAACTTGCCCCAATAAGGCTGGTACCCACTCTCAAACTCTCTTTTTCTCCTGTCAGGTTTAAGCAGTGTCTTGTCAAATGAATGCATGTATTTAATCACCTGCAAGGGGAGAATAATGGTATGTAGGAAGGAAAAGAGACCTCTAGGTTAGTTTTCATAGACTAGCATGAAGCATGTGTTAGTGCGTACTGATGTGACGCACAGCGGGACCAGCCCAGGGTGCAAACCAGCTGTATTCTGGGTCTCCATGGGGCTGTGCTTCTGAGCCTGCAAAGCTGGAAGCTCTGTTCCACAAGACGGTTGTGCTTACCATCATAGGAAATAAAAATGTTCCGGTGCAAATTACACCCTGCATTCTCCCTGTTCAAGCTGCGATTTAGTGTAACTCCTGTTACAGAGCTGCCTCCAGCCAGTGGTCTTTGTTTCCAGGCTGGAGGAGATGTGGTGAAGTCAAGACTTCAGACCAGGAACCAAAGGCCCCATTGCAAGGTCACAGTTTTGGACAATCTCACTTACTGGGCTTGCACAGTCCTCTCCCAAAGCAGTCATGGAGTCCTTAAGGTTAGGTCCGTAAGGGCTAGCCATAACTCGCTGGTGTTTAGCTGGAAACCTTTTGCATATGTATACATTTGCAACAGGTCAGAAGTGAAATAAGTAAGTACTAAAACACAAATATGAGACTTCTAAGTTTTTGGGACGGACTTTTCTGAAGACTTACGTGGATGCCTGCACCCACTTGGTACCAAGCCTTCTCCATATTAACATCTGTAAATGATGTTTTGAGGCATTCCAGTTCTCTTAGGGTAGAGAGGTTTCTCTGAAAGGAAGACCAAATTAGCTCTGATACACTCCTCTTCCACAGAATTGGGATGTAACACTGACTGGCAGCTGGTGAACTGCAGGCAGAATTAAAAGGTTTAAGTAGCTTAGGATGCTGATTCTGGTATGCAAAAAGTGGGGGCATGGAGGCACCTAGGATCTAATCTGAGGTTAAATTGGGGTCCTAACCTTGCCCAGGCTCAGAGCAGGAGCAGGTAACTCACCAGTTATCATCAATTTATCCCCCCTTTGGTGGGGGGGTTGGGCTCGATGATCCTGGAGGTCCCTTCCAACCCCTATAATTCTGTGAATCTGAGAATTCGTGGGTAATTGCTCCACACACACACTGACAGGGCAGCTGGGATGGGGCAAATCTTCACGGGTGCCAGCTCCTCTGCCTAGCACAGCATCAGGGATGTCCAGATTTACACTGCACCTCTTAAATTTCTCTTTCTCCGCCCAACCCACAAACCTAAAATAGTCTCTGGATAAAGTCATGGCCTCGTGAGCCCCCTCTAGTGCAGACTGAATTAAAGCTATTGCAGAAGGTACCCCACTGGCAAAGCTGAATGGCTATACATACTGCGCTTGGACAATGCAAAGAACTGATAAAAGGCACCGAATAGCTTTAGAACTATTAGAGGATGTCATCTTCTCCACCTGAAGAAGGAGGCATTCAACCAGAGCCCCTTCATTCACTGCAACCCAAAAACCAGGTGCAGGGCTGCTAACTGAGCAAACTGTGCAGGAAAAGTAGGGAGCACAGAGAATTTTGAGTGACTGAAGATCAGAACGGGTAGAGAGGTCATCAAATAAATAACGAGATAAGGAACCAGATGTGAGGCAGAGACATCACGCAGAGCATCAAAATGAGCAACTGCCAGTGGGCAGCACATCCATCATAAAGACACAGTACGTCCAAGGAATCTCACAGGTGACAAGGAAGAAGCAGAAAAAAGCCCTGTGCTGCTACAGGACCCGCTCCAGGCAGGGCACCATCACCCCTCCAGCAGAAGATAGGACAGTAGGTGAGCACGAGCCGTCTCAGCCTTTCTCTGGGAGTCAGTTAATTTAATGCCACTCACAGCATATCTGCAGCAAGAATGCAGAATTTCCAGTGTCAAGTAAGTAAATCTGTATTAAAGTAACTGCAATTATACACAGCCTGCACTCACTCCCACGGGAGGCTGGGGCAGGTTTGTGATGGACTTCACTGGAAGCAGAATTAGGATGATAATCGATACAAGCACAGCCATCGTTTTGCATTTTCTTGTAGCTGCCAAAGCCTAGGATAGTAAAAGGCAAAGGGCTTTTTAGATTACAGAGCAAAGGCCTGCAGAGATTTCAGCTACTCTCCAAATAATGGCGTGTGATCAAGTCCTTTTGTGAACAAAAAAAAGAAGAGAGAGAGAGAGAATTTCCCGCTACGTGCGCGTCATTCCAATGCCACGATAAGTTATTTGTTTCACTGCTAGTTAGATTGCTGCAGAGTGTTCAGTGGCACAGAAGCTTTTGGTCAATCAATGCATTTTTCATCTTTCATATAACTACAGGTTTGTGCCTTAACTGTGTTAGCAGCAAATGGATCTCTGGCCTAACAAAAGCAACGCTCATTTTAGCGCTGCGAATAACCCACCGCGCTCAAAAAATTAACCACTTCCTTCAATTACGCACACAGGCAGGTAGCTGAAAAAGTCGCTCAATGTATTAGCAGGTTGATGGCTTCCTTTTTTCCCCTCTTTTTTTTTTTTAAAGTAACAGAAAGAACAGCAGTTTGCCCATCAAATGGCAGGGAGGGGGCACAAGGGATTAACAGGAGGCGGGTATCAAAGGATGCTCCCTCAGAGCATGTGAAGCTGCTTGTGAAGAGAAGAGCTTGCCAAGCACCACTACCTCAGAAACGCTCGGGCCTGCAAGACTGATGGTGTGATTACACCGATGAGTGGCTAGTGCAAACTATGGCCAGCCCTGCCCAAATAACTGCGGCTTGTTCCACACTTCTGCTCTGAAGATTATGGCAGGAAAATCCTCATTTGGCTGCCATGCCTGGCTGACCTAAAGAAACAGCAATTTCTCTAAACAGAATTTTTCAAGCAAGTAACTCTACCAGCTTCAAGGTAAGCATGGACAGTTCCTATGGAAGGCACTCATGGTGGATCCAGCCTCTCCTTCAAGAGCCCGCCTGCCTCAGAGCAACCTGACAGCACCAGAAGAAACAGATGTGAGAAAGGGAAGTGCAAAGTCCCTGCAGTTCTTCCTGGGAAACTAACCTATTGATGAGACCTCTAGATTTCAGAGGGTACCTAATGAACCAAAGTAAGCATGACCTGCAAGGAGCCAGAAGTTCCCTTCTGCATCCCAAGGCAGTGTCCTGGTACTGACCAGGCCAGGGTCAACCTCCCCAAGCAGCCAGCACAGGTGAGCTGAGTCAGCCCAGGCTGTTTCCACACCACCTAACATCACTGCCCCATAAAAGGAGCTGGTTGGGGAAGGGCAGGGGCTTGCTGCTTCTAGGACAGTCTGAGTGTGGCTGGGATTTCAGGTCAGTGGGTATGTTTGTTTATTTGTCTGTCCATTCCTGTGTTGTGTGGTGCTCTGTAATTGTTGGGCTGGTAATGTATAATGTTATCACCAGGTGTGAGTGTAATTGGCTGATATTGTTCTACTTTCATGGTGCTTTTGTCAGTAAGCTGCCCTTATCCCAACCCATAGAGGCTCTGTATCTTTCCCCTCTGGGAGCAAGCAAGTGGTGTGTGTTGCTCAGCTGCCATTTGTAGTGAAACCACCACAGACAGCAATTCACAGGTTGCTTTGTTCTTGTTTGGGGCCACCCAGTGATGTGGCTTGCCAGAAAACTTCAGTGGTTATGACAGAAACATCAGACAAAAGAGAGACAAGAAAAAGAGGCAGTGCTTCCACAGAGCAGCCAGGCCAAAATAATGCAACCTTTGCATGAGTCACTGCTCTGGGAGCTGGGATGAGGCTGCCCTATGCTGGCTGTTGGAGTGGGCACTGCCAGCCCCTCACTACCTCCTTGTATTACCTTCACAGCAGGCTCAAATAGTGTGAGTAGGGTTTTTTTGTGGGGGAGCAATACACAGAGCACACTTGAGCTTTCATCTGCTCTGAGAGGAGTTCAAAGATTGGAAGGAGCTTGGAATGGAGAAGAATCTCTATCCATGAGCAGGCTATGCAGACAGCCAACCTCAGGCAGGGCTAAAATCCATTTTGTACAGTGCTGGTATTAGAAAAGTACATGTGCAAAGCATCTCTTGAAGAGTTTGGTCAAGAGCAGGTAGAGACAGGGAGAGGGAAAGATGGTTGGCTGTGGCAGAGAAAGTCCTCTCCTTAAGCTGCAATTCAGAAACTCTTCAAAAAGAAAAGGAAGGTAATGATGATGACTTGAGGCCTTAAACTGGGGAATTACTAGGGTTTTTTACTTCTGTTATGTGTTGGAGCTCATGGGAGCTGCCATCCTGCTCCCTGTTGCCCCCTGGGCTTATGGGCGCACACAAGTGAGGAGTCATGGTGGCGGTTCATGATGATATGGAGTGGAAGACAGAAGTGGGATCCAGCTCCCTGGTTTCTTCCTGGTGCCAAGACAACAACCCTGCCAATGAGCAAAAGGCTGACAGGATTTCTGTGGGTTTTACAACCTCTGGATTCCCTATATAGTCTTGGAGAGAATGTGTCCTCATCCTAAACTGACCTCCTCTCTGCAAAGTCTCCTTCTCCACTGGCTGTAGAGACAACCATGCATCTTGGTCCTGTGGCCTCTGTTAGAGGGGGTCACTGCCCCCACTGTGGCAGGAGGGTAGAATGGGACACATCTTCCCTTGCTCCTGGCACCTTCTTGAACTTCTGGGAAGATGGAGATAAGCAGCAGGGTGGCTTGAGCTCGCTTTTTCTCTGGCCCTGTGAGGGTGCAAGACTGGGATGCAGGGCTGAGACACCTGTGACTTGTCCTGAACTTTGCTCAAGAAAAAGCCAGAGCTTCTGCCAGAAAGTGCATTTTCTCCCTCCTTGTCTGCTTTCACCTGCATGCAGTCAGGAGAAAGGGTGTTTCAGAGGAATGGTTGTATGGTTCTCCTAGCAGCAAGTCCTGCTGCTGTTCAGCATGATGGCTGGGATGAAAAGGGTTTTCATTTTCAGTGCTTTCTGCTGTGTGTACTCTCTTTTGACAAGGCAATGTCCTACTGCAGCTATTTTGCAAACCCCTTTGCTATCTTGGAGAGAAGTTAGAATTGGCTATTGACTTGTGCCCTTAGACAGGGCAGAAGGATAAGGGGATTCATAGCCGATCTCTGCCTTCCCCCAGCTATGCTGGGGTCAGCCAGATTTAAATGCTTGTGGCTTGTTTGATTCATTCACTATGCTATCAGCGTCACCCAAGACAACATGGGTGACATTTGTTGTGAGCTGGCCCCTTTTTCATTAAGAATTGGCCTAAATCCACACACATTTAATGGTAATTGCTAGGCAGGCAGCACAGAGCAAATACCTTTTATTTCAAATCCAAGACAAGTCAGTGCTGGCTGATAGTTTGTTGGCGCTTTCCTACATTAATTAAGTACCTCTCATCTAATATTGCACGCAGTCTTTCTGAAAACCTCTAGTGAAAAGTCTATTTGTTAAAAGTGCCAGTTGAAGTCAAAACAACGTCCAATATTGCAAATTAGGATTCCAGATTCCAGGATGAGATCTATTAGTCTTTCCCTGTTTAACTAATTAAAACCACGGAGGGACAGAATTTGTTTTGTCATTCTTCTGTCCGTAGGACTCCTTACAGTAGCTAAGAAAAGAAAACAAAATTCCCTTCATTTATCTTAAGATATCAGCTGGCTTACCCATCTGTGAGCAAAGAATGTTTTTGCTTAGCTTACTTAACTAAATGAATCGTGGTTCACTTGCTTGCAGCTGAAGACAAATTAGGCTGATTATATACAAAAGGGCATACAGTACATCTAGGAATTAAACTGTGACTGGGTATTTGGAATGAATGGAATGAATAGGCAGGAACAGCTTTGCGTTGCTCTGAACAATCAGCAGTCCCCTTCTCTTGCAGTCTTTTTAAAGCACTTTCAAAATAATCCTGGGTGTTATTCTTGTGTGTAAGTTGCTGGTTTGCAACTATGAGGTTTTTAAAGAAGGGTAAAAGTAAAAAAAAAATCCCCCTGTGAAACTTTTTTCCTCCTTTGGTTCAGGAAGTGTTGCTGAGCTCAGCAGCTCTCTGCGATGCCGTCTTTCATACCCTGGCTGAGGAATTCCCACCACGCTGCACTGCTGGGCTGCTCCATGTACAATCATAGAATCATAGAATGGCATGGGTTGGAAGGGACCCCAAGGATCATAGAGCTCCAAGCCCCCTGCCACAGGCAGGGACACCAACCTCAGGCCTGGATCTACACAAGGCTGCCCAGGGCCCCATCCAACCTGGCCTTGAACATCTCCAGGGATGGTTCATCCATCACCTCTCTGTGCAGCCTGTTCCAGCACCTCAGCACTCTCTCTGTAAAGAACTTCCCTCTAATATCTAATGTAAACATTCCTTCCTTTAGCTTCAGTCCATTCCCCCTTGTCCTGCCATTGTCTACCCTTTTAAAAAGTTGATTCCCCTCCTGTTTGTATGCTCCCTTCAGGTACTGGAAGGCTGAAGTCCCCCTGAGGGATCTGCAGAGGCCAGTGATAGCATAGAGTCCTCCAGCACTTTTATTTTCCACATCTCTCTTACTCTGTGGGATGCTGCAGAATGTATACCATATCCCCTGCAAGTGCTTGACAGGTGGTATTTCACATTCACTGCTCTTGGTGGTGTGGGGGGAGTAGGCTGAAATACTGAGTTCTTCACGTGTCGATGGTTTTCTGTAATTAGCATATTTCAGCCCAAATCGCAAACATCCTCCCTTGAAAAGAATGATAATTGGTGACAAAATCCATGGCACACAGTTTCATCAAATGCAAATTTGGGCTAATAAGACAGACACTAGGCTGCACTAGGAGAATAAAATCCACCATAATTTTGGTTTAAAAGTAGGTTTTGCTAGCGTTTTGGGCATAATGCTTTTTGAAAGTGTTTCTGTGATAAGTGGTGATTTGAAACACACAGACAAAAAAAAAATCTTAAAGGGCTCTTGTAGCACATGATAGACCTGAGCCCATCCCCTGTACAACCGCTTCTCAGTATGACCATGAAAGATCCATTCACCTCCAAAAAACACGTTTCTGGGTGCCCTCTGAAATGCACATCCTTGATTGTGTTTTTCTGGCTGCTTGCTGAGATGCAGTAATTCCATTTTTGTGCTCTCTCCCCTCAGTGTGGATTCACAACTGAGGCAAAAGACCAGAGAGGTTGGTTGAGGCAACTAGGCTTCAGATGGTCCTCACTCCTTTGTGGTGCTGGTTTTGCAGCTTCACAACCCAAGCATGGGGTCAGGAAAATGTTTGCTCCTGTGATTGATGTCAAGAGGGGAAAGAAGAGCAATTCCTTTAGCAACAACAAACATGCACTTCTTGAATAGCGAGTGTTGTCCATATTCTGAAATCAGATGAAAACTGCAAGGCAAATATTTGTGCCAGAGCAGGACATACCCCTCTTTTGAAAGCAACAGACAGCTGCTGGCCTGTTCTGGCCTGAACTGGCTAGAATTCTGCCAGGGGAACTCCCAGGGAAGTATCTCTAAAGAAAGAAGGACATGTAGGTCTTTGGAATGTGCAAACTGAAAGCCTTTCTATATTATGAGCACCTTAAGGAGAGATATTACCAAGGGGCACCTCAATTGTATTTGGAACTACATCTAACTCCTCATCCTCTTGGTACTATGTGCAGGTACAGTACTACCTCTCGTGTCCATGGACAATTGCAGGAAATATTCAAGTTGTTTGACCCTCAATAACAGAGGGGACCCAAACCAAAGCAAATATGGAGCCCGCATCCTTGGGATGTCTGCTCACTACTTCAGCTAAAGCCATCTTTTCTTCTCATCACTTGTTTCCAAAATCTGATTGTTTTTTCCATCTGCACCTGCTTTGCTGGAGTGTGGTCATCCTCTCTCTCTGCTGACACCTGCCTGTACTCCCATGACCACCCTCATCCTCCTGGGAGAGCAGTGACTCAATTGCCATGGGTGCAATACCCAGTGCCTCCAACCCCAGGTGTGTTTGCTGCATGCTGTCTTAGCAGCATGGATAGTCATGGTAGACTGACTCTTCTGCCTTCTCATTTCAGCTGCTCCAACAAACACTAAGGCTATGGAGAAGCAACAGGGCACTTTCTAGACCTCAGGCATAAGCTTTCTTCTCTAATTAAAATTACCCAAACTACTGCAGCAAATACAGAGCCAGCCACTCTCTGACTGAAATGCGAGTCTCCTCTAGGTAAGAAACCAGAACACAAGTTCTCTTTCAAAGATTTTTGACTACTGAAGCACAGGAGGCAAATAAAACAAGTCAAATCTCCAGCCTGAGATAAGATAGTTGATGCAAGGCAGGATATGGCTTTTGGTTTGAATTGGATGCTGTCTTATTAAATTCTGGTAGGTGTTCATGAACACAAGTTAGCAGTTTCCTTTTATGTTTTTGTTTTCTGTCTGATAGGGCAGGCTTCTGTTTTACTGTATAAAGTTGTTTGGGATGTATTGGTGCTCCAAGAATTTATCAATCATGGGGGAAAACAAGACAAATAATCACAATATTGGTTTGGGGTTTTTTTTGTAACACGGTTGTTGAGCTTTCATGATACAAGCATCACAGTAAAATGATTAACTACACACAGGAGCATGCATTCAGCTTGCTTTTGAGAAATCACATCCCAAACACACACACATACATTTCTAAAACAGCCATATAAAAAGATATTCAGTCATATCCTAACTTATAAAATGTACACTGCTGGCAATCAGAGAGATAAACCCTTGCCTAACACTGGACAGCTTTGTCTCTTCCCTTACTGCAATCCTCTACCATACTGAAAATGATTTTGCATCTACTCCTGAATCTGGGTGCTGAAATCTTATGACCATTGTATCACCATGCTATACGATCACTGAATGTCAGGTTAAAACATACACAGGCACAATATTATTCCATTATCAGGAGAGCACAAATACATCTCCTTTGAGTTATTTGTGTGGTTTTAAGCAGCTGCTTTCTTTTGAGAAAAGACTGAGAGTTTCCATCTTTACAATATAGCAATGTTACAGGTCTCTAAAGGAAAAACTCAAATGCAGTGACTCTTTTTATACAGATTTTGTATAGAGTCATTAGCTGCTTAAAAATATGGACAAAGTTACACCCGTCAGATGTGAACACTTTGTACAATAACAGTGCTTTTTTTGGTGCCAGGAAGGATGAAATTTAATTAAAATTTTACATTACTGCTGAAATACATTTAATGTAACCCCCCAAAAATAAATAATAGCCTTAGTAACGTTAATAGCTAGCTAGCTTTAGCAGCCATCACTAACTGGTCTTCACAATGACTTCATGGGGCACAGAAAGCTGCAGTATCCCCAGAAGTCTACAGGCAGAGAAATTTTAAAAAGCAGTTGCACAGTGAGAGATAAACCGGGATCAGAACAAAAGTAACCCCAGAAGCTCTGGGGTTTTTTTTTAATTTTATTTTAGCAGTAGAGGCGTGCCAGTCCTTCTCTCACTCACAGCATCAATGTTTCCTTGTAGAGCCACGTCAGCAAGCGCTCGGCATCTGGGGGAAACAGACACCCCTGGGGGCTTGGAGCATGTCAGGAAATTCCTCCTCTTTTCTTCGAGCTGGGATGCAGTGACTGAGCTGACAGCACAGTTCGGGGAGCAGAGGAGGGAGATGTGCTGTGGGAGGCCCGGAGGGGTTGGGGAGCACCTGGGAATAAGCTAAGCCACACTGGCCTTCTGCCTCACAGGCATCTGCAGGAGTTTCTGCAGGGAAAATCCGATTTACAGACAAGCCAGAGAGCATCCATTCTCTGTAACGTGCAAAACCAGGCTACGTGGCGTACATGTGAAATTAAACCTGCCTACGCGCGATGGAACTGCAGCCTCAATTCAGCTGCATCTCTGCTGTAGAAAGAACAGCACTTAGACCCTGCCACCAGTCCTTGCAAGCAGGTAGGGCTTCCCCAGACAGATGATGAAACAAATGCTCAGGTAAGAGGCAAAAGGAGGATTTTTCAAGACTATTTTTGTCTAAAAAGAGACCCTGTGCACAGATATGAGCCATGGCTGGAATTTTTCAGCAATTCAAAGAAGGCTAGTTGTAATAGTCTGAGACTTCTCATATGGGATCATCTTCTCTGCTGGGGAAAAAAAAAAGGGAGTGATTTATAAATTAATTTTTTTAAAATAAAAGGTTGAGAACTGTGAAATTAGTGCTACTGAGATGTGGAAACAGCAGGGAAGGACAGTGTCAATAACTAGAAAGGCTGGCTGCATCAGCTGATTTCACCATCCTGACCAGTGTGTAACTGTGAGGCTCCCCTGGGGAACTAGCTCACGGCAAACACCACATTCCTTGTGCAATGCAGAATTTGGGCTTATTTGGACTAAAATTTACCTACATGATGTGCATGCAGATATCAGGAGACACCAAACCTCTCCCGATCCCAGCATCTCTGTCTCCAACGCCAACCAGACACAATACTGATGTGTGAGCCATCCTGGAATGGGTCAGTACAAAACTTTCCACAGGATAAAACTAGTTTGGTTCCATTTTGGTTTCCCAATTTTCCTTGGGACTTTTTGGGTTTATGTGCAGTGACCCTTCACAGTCCTGAGTGAAACTGGGTGTAAATGCCAGCTCTCTTCCACAGAAGCCGGAAAGCCCAGATCACTTTCAATGCTCCTCACCAAATCTGCAGGCTCTCTCCTTTCCCTAAGTACCCCAAAAACAGTTGTTTGCTAATTCCAGTCTACCCAGCAGAGCCTCCATCCAGGATTTCCTGGAAATGGCCACGCTGTTTAGGCTACCCAGTAACCCTCTTTTCTGGGAGGTCCAAAAGCTAGGAAAATAAATGTGTCAGGTGAGAATATTAGAGGAATAATGAAGGTAGTGAGAAACACGAGCCAAAAATGGAGCCTGTTCTTACTATCCTCTAACATTTCCCCTTTCATATTATCAAAAGATCAAGTTCTTAAGCCCGCTGAACTCCAATGGCTATGAAAACCTGAGCCACTAATGAGAGGCATTTCCTAAAGCTGCTTTAGCAGGTGTTTCCTGCTGAAACTGGGAGGGCTGCGAATGTAAATCTCATTTGCAAAGTTTCTAACCCCGGGGATAATATTCAGTGGTGCTGCCACTCTCAGTGCCATCTGCACTAGAAAGTGGTAGGCACTGAACTAGATAGCACTTGATCCCACTGAGTGAGTCCAATTGTTTGCATTCTTGCACAAATGTGTGAATGGCAGCCTTCCGGCGAAGCAAATGCTGGGTCTGCTCCCTTCAAAGGCTTTGCCAGTGATCCTTGCCCTGCTGGCTTCATCCTTAATTGGCCTACACGGTGGGGAGCAATTAAAAATAAATGGTGGCTTGCTGGGTTGCTGTAAGGGGAAGTTTTGCGACTCCAGGCATGAGCGAGGCTACCTTAGTCCTCTGCGTATGCCACGGCGTGTGGGGAACGGAGAGATGGAAAGGGGAAAGATCTGGCTATTCTGAGTAAGCACCAAGGGGAAAAAAATAATAATCACATTGTAGGCTGCAATAAATCATCGTTAGCCTTACGTTTAAAGGTTTGATGGTCTGGAGCAGGAGCATGCTTTCCTTGGTGTTTCTGCTGAGTGTGGGAATGGCATTTCCCATTACACCTGCAGTCCAGAAAGGGGATTTTTTTTTTTTCATAGCATCTTCACAAGATGGTACATCCCCCCCCCTCCTGTACAGTCTCAGTGGAGAGCACAGAATGGCCTTTATCCACGTGGAAAAATTAGGACTTTTTTTTTGCAAATGAAACATCCTGTATCAGAAGTTGTAAAACTCGTGTTTCATGGACTTCAAAGAAAAGCAGTGTCCTCTCACACCTGTGTCATCAGGCTCTCTGAAACTTTAATCGTACAGGGAGAAATTTGACTTGCCTTAATCATCCCTATCAAGCAATGGAGTGTCTTAGATAATTTCCTGCTACTTATTAAGGGAAGTCCACTATAAGGATGAACCAAATATCTCAATCAGTTATGGAATTAAAACCTGAATTAAAAATACTGACTTCCACTATTACACCACAACCTCATTTTCCCAGGACATTCAGAAGTAGATTAAAGCAGTAAAAAGGGGGAGCTGACAGGCACTTGATTTTCCTTTGTTCCCTGAAGACATTTGACACAGAAGGTGGTCAGCTTCAGCCAGGAACTAAGCAGGTAACTGACACCAGCAACAGCCATTGTATAAACACTGCGCGTACATCGTTCAGAAATGGCAGGGTTGCCCATCTCCCCTGCATCTTGCTGCTTTACTATAAAGCATCCCAGTGCCTCCCATATCAGAAATGTGTGGTGCCTTCAGGGGTGTCTCTTCATTTCATGGTGGAATAAAAAGGCACAAAGTCTGCACTGGAAAATTTCCCAGGCATCCCTTTCTCTTGTCTGTCTTTGTTGACACTAAATTGAGGCTAACAAAAGCCTTTACATAGATGATATCCCAAACAATATGTGATGCAGTTTTTAAGAGCTTAACATCCCTGGAGAAAGCCACCACCTTTTTTAAGCAGATTCAGTGAGCAGGGGATAGAGGTAGTATACAGGCACACATTTGTTGTTGCACTCACGTTTGAGCTTGGTGTTTAGAATGAAAATCTAGAAGATCCTCTAAAAAAATTTCTCCTGTAGTTAACAAGGGATGCTCCAGTGTCAGCCACACATGTTGGGAGTGGGCCAGAAAAGGAGATTTCAACCAGTTCAACCTCTGTGATTATAGAGAGCTCCTCTCCCCGAGAAAATGACCTACAAGAGGTAGTAGAGAGAGACTTTTTGTTCAGTAGATTTTGTCTTCAGAGTGGAAGCAGGTTATATAAACCAGGCCTCTGCATAGAAATACCTCGTGTCTTGTGCCTCAGTGTAGCAAACTATCTGAACTGCATCAACAGCGTATGACTTACTCAACTCCTGAACTAGGACACTGATGTGCCAGCACATACATTTGGTATGTTGTTTGCAGGCACTTCCAAAATTCACCTTCTCCAAACCCACAAGATTTCAATGGCAGTAGGATGCCGTGGGTGCTACAGAGATGCCTTTCGTGTTCTTTCTATAGGGGGCCAGAGAAGATAATGTAATCCATAATTCTTCAACAAAGAAATGTCACTCATCTAAGGCACTTTCCCTTTAGTCCATTAATTTGTGATACAGTTTCTAAAAAAAGAAAAAGTTCGAAATGATGCAAATCTCTCTAAACCAGTTCTGAGCAGAGAAACAGTGAGGGGCCAGTTGCTTAGTGATAATCACAAAGGCAGGGAAGAAAATACTGCAAGCCCTGCTATATCTGCGCAGCCAACATGATGAAAAGGCCATGGCCTCGCAAGGGAAACAACAGTGAGCCGCTTTGTTGTGTTGCTTGTGAAGATTTCTTATATGCTCATTCTACTTGATTACACTCAGCACTGATAATCAGGTCTTTTGACTTCGGGGTTAAAAATTTCCTACTAAATAATCTTAAAGGTTCTAATGTGTCATTGCTGTGACCTCTGTAATAAGGTCTTTAAAAATCAAATGGTATTTCAAAGCACGGGGGTAATCCACAGCATTTTGCATGCACTCTGCGTCCCTCCCGCATACCTAAAACACAGCGTTTGAGCGCTGGGAGATGTGTTTAGATGAGGCACAACACGTGCCGTGAGGTCAGTTTAGGGGTTCCCTTCTCCACTTCCCAGGGACCTTGATCCCTTGTTAGTCACTCCATGGGCCACAGGCAACTGATTCCTCCACAAGGCAAGGCGTCAGCAAAATCGTTTCTGAGTGCTGCCCGTGTCCTCCTGTTTGAGAAATGCAACCCAGAGCTTAGTGAACTCCCCTATTTTTCAGTGTCAACTCTGAAGTCAGTGCTTGCAGCTACGGTAGCAAAACTGTAAGCAGGTAAAAGTGGCAGTTTTGCTTACCTAACAACACCTAAGTGCTTTTTTACATTTGCAAGTCACTCCAAAATAGAGTATGAAGTGATACAAAGATTTATTTTTTCCTTTTTTTTTAATCAAAAAAAAAAAGCTCAGTCATTCTTTAAGAATGGAAGGGGAACACTGTGCTTGTCCATCTAAAAGGACTAACATTTCTAGCCCCAGGAGTAGGCTGTGCGTTCACACAGGTTATGCAAACCTCGAGGCAACACAGTACAAAGCAAATTAATTGAAGATTAACAGAAACATAACAGAACACCGCAAGGGGAAATTCGGATTACGCAGCACCTATGCGCACGTGTAAACAGGTTGCTTCCACGTTGCAGGTGGACAGCAAAAACCGCCGGCAATTTCCAGTGCCTGGAATCCCTTTTTCCTCAACAAACATGTTGTCTCAAGTCGTGTGCCACAAAGCGCCGGACAAGAGCTGGTACGGGACGAGGAGCAAGTTGTAGGCTCTTCCCTTGCTCATGGCCACCAGCGCAGCACCATCTGCTGGGAACAGACATGCTTTGGACAAATCTTTCCAGCCCCAGTGGTTGTCACCACCCTAAAGTTTCCACCTCTCCGGTTTCCTCACCCTTCTTTTTTTTTCAGCAAAAGTGAAGGGATTAATCACGGTGAGCTGATCATATCGTTACTTCAGTAATTGGCAGCTCGGAGGACTTGGCGAAAAGCACAGTACAGCCCTGCAGAAAGTTTTGCATTTTAAGGTCCGATCCAAGAAGTCATTTCACTACAGCCACCTCTAATCTCTGCAGGCTAACTTCACGGACTGACATTCTTGGGACACTGGTACAGGCTAGTGATGCCAAAATGAAGCCAGGGACCCGAGGCAGGGCCCTTCGGGCTGATGGGTTTGGGTGTTTCACCCTTCAGAGGAGGCTGGTTTCAGCCATTCACCAGTGAGGCAGGAAAGGCGAGGTGGTGCCAGGTGAGAGATCGAGCCGACTGAGCACAGCCCCGACTGCAGTTACCTTGCCAGTGTTAAACCTGGGGAAGAATCAGTCACATTTCCACAGTCAAAACTAAGCTTCCTTATAAAGTAGGACATCAACATCTTTATTAGCTGTGAAAAAACACTATGCATCCTCCCCACATTAACAGCAAGGGCCAGCTGGAAAATTTTGGCAGGTTTGGGGTTTTTTTTTCCCCCTTCTCAGCATTTTTTTTTTTTTCCTGCTCAGAAAAACATCCATTGAAGGAGTCTGAACCTTTGATGGAAATCAGAAAGCTTTCTCCCCAAAAGGGTACTCCAGGACAGAATTTCTGCACCCTCAGAAGGGCTGGTGAGGTGTATAGGCAACACACTGAGACAACCATACTGCTGCAAGAAGGATCTCTCTCCTTCCTCAGGAATATCCTCACCCCACTCAATTGTGGGGCACCAGCACAGTGAGAAAGACATTACTGAAACATGTCCAAACCTTTTGCTTGGAGAAGGAAACACCCTATCTGGTGATACTCATGAGGGTTTTGTGGTTTTAGGGTGGGGCGCTTTTTTGGCAAAAATCTTAATGCTTGGATCTCCTTTAAAAGCAAATCAAAACCTCCAAGAGCTAAGGACCCCTTAGTATAATGTAGGTAAGAGCGAGTTAACTAAATGATATTATCTTAGGGTATAAGCTTTACACTGAGTAAAAGATACTCTAGGAAGAACGCCCAGGAACCCCCTGACAGAGTTGTAGGCATTTTTCAGTATCAGCTAACCAGTCATGCATGCTGTAAAGTGGTTCAAGATGACAAAATATATCCAAGATTTAGAGACCAGATGCACTCAGGAGAGCCAATTCATCCAGTTTGTTAAAGAAACTCTTTTCCACTCTTTCTTTTCCACTCTCACTGGTAACCCCCGTGGACGGAGTGGACACAGGCAGAACTCCTTGTGTGTTCAGACCATCAGTGAGAACCAACTTTTGACTCACTGAGAATATCACTGTAGATTAACAGTCAAGAAAGGGCCATCCACTGTGCTTTCCAAATAAATGCTTCCTGTTTACAGTTATTAACATATCAAAATATCCCTAGGTTTTCATCACTGTTTGTCTACAGCTTTGCAAATTCAATCCACCACTGTGTCATTTGCCCCCCCCCCCCCCCCCCCCCCCCGATGGTATTTGCAAGCAGAGCAGACATTCACTTCTGGAAAATCCAATCTACTACCCACAACCTGTATTTCTCCTAAACCACTTTATGATTCTGGAAAACAATTTATATGACAAGAATTTCATAAAATAGCAGGGAAAACTGAGGATATAAATCTGTATAAATGCCTAACTGTAACAAGCTCTGGCACTTTAGTTCAACATAGTTTAGCTTCCTCCTCATAAAAATGGTTTCATTTCACAAAAGGTACATTTTAACAGAAAGATTACTGTGCTTTGAATAACCTGTCTTCCCCAACACTGAATGACAATCCTGATTAATTCTTTCCAACTACTATTAGTAACAAAAAATGAACAGGAGGGAAGGTCACTGTGACACCAACAGTGTTCTCCAAATCCAGCTGGAGACTGCTAGCAGTAGCTATTTACAGTTTTAGTAGACAAATCCACAAGCCCCAAATATTTTTCCAGTGCTAAATCAATTAGTCAATATTTAAAGGCCATATATGTTAAATTTTTTTGTTACATTGCCCCTGCAAACATTGCTGCTGTTATCCCACGTGTACAGGGCACAGCAGCAACTTGCAGGCTCCACCAGCTGGTGCCTTGATCTGCGAGTCAGAGGCACCCAGAATGATGGTCCCTGACCCAGAAGTCCACAATTTCAAAGGCAAGTTTCCCCAAGAGGGTGACATAAATGAGAGGTTATATCAGAGGGGATAATATATAAAGGTATAGGTTGTGCACTCCAGCGAATGCTACTGCCCTGCATGGAACTCCTCCTCCTCAGAACAGTATCTCTGAATCTCCACCTGACTAAGGAGGCATGCTGGTTTAAGTTTGGTTTTATTTCACATAGGCTATGTACTAATCCATATTATATAGCCTTCATGCATGGTGGAGCACAGAGCAGAGGGAGGAAAATAAATGGCACGCCCTTACAGAGGACACCAGTATTTGGCTCTCCAAAGTCCCCTGCTTCTCCTTTCTCTTCTTCTCCCAAAACATTTGTAGGGGTGTGAAGTCCAGAGGTGGTGGCAAAGGACAAACTCTAGCTCACAGGGCCAGTGTGTGCTGGTCTAGGAGGTTAGCTGTCAGTCTGAAAGAGAACAAAATAGATAGAAAACTCAAGGTGAGGGTTCCAGCATGCCAGTGTTGCCACGGAGGGATATGTTGTAAAAACACCAGTTTTCTTTCACACTGCAGGATGCCCTTACCTCCTCCTCATGCATAAAAGACATGGGTGCCAGGGAAATTGTTAGCTGGACACTGGTTTCAAACAGCTCCCAGGCCATCTTTTGATCCTTGCATCACTTTAGTGAGAGAAAAGTGTGGTCAAATGCCAGGAACGTAGGCAGTCATTAAAAATAAAGGGTCAGCTAAAACATTGGCTGAGGCTTCAAGCCCAATGCCAGGGCTCGCCAGAAGCAAGAGCAGAGCTTCCTAGCAGGCTCCCACGAGAGGGCTGCACCTGCCAGAAACAGGAGCCTGAGGGTCCTGCTTCCTTTTTCGCATTTTAGCAACACTCTGGTTGTTTTTTTGTCCTGCTAATAACATCCAGCTATTATATCTGCCTGGTCCCACTGCTCAGGACTGCTGGGGACAAAAGGGCATACCCGCGTGCAAGGCTGATTTACAAAGAGATTGGGCTGCGACTTGCAGAGGGACCATTCCCTGGTTATTCCTCTGGAGTTCCTCAACAGCAAAAAAAATCCCCATCACAGAGCTCTCCACGAGCCCACACACAGCCTGTCGGCAGCACAGCACATCCAGCAGCACCAACAAACTCCAAGGCAAACATAAGGACTCGTCGCAGCCCGTGAAGTGTTTACAGTAACCTCCTTCCCACCTCACTCCATGGAAAAACGTTTAGGCAAAGGAAAGAGGAAGAAGAGGGTGTTGGAAAACAGGTCTCTGAAGAAGCAGCCTCAAAGATAAATGCGGCACCTAGTGCTTGACTTTTTTAAGGAGGCAGCGATTCGTTAGCTCATCTCTCTGTTTTAATAAATACTGCCTGTAAAGTAAGGGAACATATTGTATTCACCTAAGTCTGTAACTACACCCAAGTAAAGATGCTAGTTATAAATACTCAGATTCCTGATTAGGATTATTTGTCTTTAGTTACATCTATTAATTCCCTCAATGGCTAGGAACAACAGATAGTGCCCACCAGGAAGACCACAGTGTAGATTTATGTAACAAACCTCTACCTGAAATGTAAATGTTATGGGACGCTGGGGAAAAGACAAGGTACCAACCCTCTGTCCTGCCCCACAGGTGGGTTTCAGTACAGCATTTGCCTAGCCCTGATCCCCTGAGTCCTGTACAGCATCATTCTAAGCTCACATACGGCAACTGACTGATTTCACTTGTCTCTTTTCAGACTGCTGAGAACGCAAAATGAATACAAATCATTACTCGGCTCTTTTCAAGGTGCAAAACAAAACAGGATGCTGAAACATACAATGCAAACATAAATGGCTACTCACATAAATACAAGAGCAACTTAGACACTTTCATGTAAACAGAAGATATAATTTATTTACATTTATTTTTAGCTTTATTCCGCAATATAAACTAGATCCAAAAATGATTTTTCTGTAAATTCACGTGGACGAAGCCTCACGTGAACAGTCGTAAAAAATTAGTCTGATGCATCATGTATGGAAACATATTAATCCACGTATGGATTATAACTGCTTTGCAGCTTCTCCCTTCTGTGCCCCATCTTTATGAAACCCTCAAGAACAATACTTGGGGCCTTGCAGTCATGAAGCCCTGCTAGCAAGTGTAATTCCCAAGGAAGCTGCCCCTCCCACAGCAGGTCTTCTCATAAGCAAGATGTCCCCTGGCAGCAAGTCCTGCCTGAAACCCTGTCCAAGAGCTTATAAACAGTAGCTCTGTAAGCAGTAGGGTTACAAGACCTGACATCTGAAACCTCTCTTTTCTGAGGATTCTCTGATGCTTAATAAAGGGTGAGTCTTTCCACAGACAGTTTCTCATCTCTGTGTGTCCATCTTCATGAAATATGCAGGAAGTTAATAGCTCTGTTGTCTCTGTCCCATCACAGGCAAACTTTGATGTAACTGCCTGATGTTTGATACTGACTCAGAGGCATGGAAGGACGTAAGCAGGCACACAGTGAGTGCAGCACCACCATTACAGCCAAGAAGGAAACAGACTGCCTTGGTCTCCTGACTTGTCTGTTCAGTGGTGACAACAACATTGCTATTAGCCAAGTATTATCTCTTACTGCCAGCCTTACTACAGGTGAGTAAGCTTCTGAAAGAGAAACTCCTGACACACTGGAAAGGCACTTCCACATAGAAAGTGGCAAGGCTGAAGGGCAGTCCAGCAAATAACTCCTTCTTTAACTGAAACATCCTATTTCTTCAGTAATTACATATTTCTCTACACCTGACAAGTGCAGAGACATTCCGATCAGCTCTCTGCAGCCACAGAGTTGCTGTTTGTGGGACACTGACTAGAGAAACAATGCTTCCCATAATTACTTACATGCTCAGTCCGACTCACCAGATCACAGCCAAGCAGAACGGTGGTCTCTCCTGCATTTAACACAGTATGGAATCTGGGCAATCACAACAATCTCACAAACACCTCAACAATCCTTTTGCTGATTAGAAAAAAAATTATCTAGGTGAAGAGATGAAAATTATCTAAGCATACAGAGTATACAGGCACGAAGTATACAGATTTTAAATTAACCTGTCTTCTCATACACAAATACAAAATAACTGAGGTTCCACTTAGAGATTAAGACCCAGCCACTCAGCTCATCACAGTATGGAGCTGTGCAAGCGATGTCAGTATTAACTGAAGAATTTATGCTGGATACAACTCCCTGCTGAATGGGTGCCTGCCTTTGAATTTTACCTCAAACCCCTGCTACAGCACTGAGCATGTGCCTGGTTTATCTGAGTATAATCTTCTGTTTTCAAACAGCATCGTTAATTACACATGAGTACATAAGCAGAGAAATGCAAAAATAGGTAAATCTCTGGTCTCCTCTCCTCTTCCCTACACTGCGATTTGTGCACACTTGAACCAAGAATATCAACTTGCATGCAACTCTTCCCATAGATTACCCTGTATATGCCAGAGGGAAAATGTTCAGTGGTAAAGTCAGCACATGTTTTAAAATGGTTGTATGCTGCTTTGGTTATAGGAAGCTTTATAGTCAGTCCATTGCTCAATATGGTCAGGATGGCTGACACAGTTATGTTTCATCAGCTGTAAAAGGTTTTTTCATTGCTAGAGAGTAATAACTGACTGGGGGGAGGGGGGGGGCGGGGGATGGAGGGCAGGGGGGAAGATAAGGAGCAACAATTTCCTACATCTGCAGCTCTAAAAACCTCACATTAGAGTTCTGAAAATACACAGTTACTGCAAATACATCCACCGGGTTCAAAACTACATGGACAACCTACATAATGTACTGGGGGATGTGGAGTGAGCTGATGCTTATAGTTGAATCACCCGAGGAAGAAAAGACACAGCAAGTTATTCTGAGGCTCCACACTTCATACGTCAGCCACCCTGACACTGTTAAGTAGGCAGACAGATGCAAGGCTTGAATGGATGACCACAGCATGAGAAATTGAACCCAGGAGCCAACCACTGTTCAATGCCCAACAGCAAGATTAATTAGGATTCAGGTCTGGATTCTGATCAGTTGCGATTGATCGCTGTCACTGTTCAGAGATCCAGGCTGTCTTTACTTTTCCTAGGTGTACCACTGAAGAGGATCCTCCGGTGTTTCTTCTATCAGTCTGAACCACAGAGAAGTTTCCCATTGCCATGTTTTGTCTTCATCTCTCCATTCCTTTTTCTAAGGGTGTTTTTCTGAAGCAATTTGACATTTTTTCTGTCTGGTTTCTGTCTAGCACTGTTTTCCCTGTTTATTGACTGTTCTTTCACATTCTGTCTGTATCTTACCCACCTCAACCGTTTCTAATTCTATGCCTTTTCTAGCTCTGATTTCCTCAACTTCCATTTCCTCTTTTCCTTTCTTTTGTAATTTTCTCATTTAGAAATCACATTTCATAATCCTTTCTGGCAGCAAGATGTAGGTGTACTTGCTGGTGTATAAATGCTTTCTTCATAAGTCCAGCATCTTTTTCATTCAGCCACTAAAAGAATTTGATTCTAAAAACAGATTTAGTGGTAGGTAGATACATGGTTATGTACAATCTAGTTAAAGCAAATACATGCTTTATTTAGAGAACTCTAAAATAAATTGAGACTGAATGTGTGGTCTTCTATTTGATTAGTTAATCCTCTACTGCACATGTATTTTTTTAACCTCAAATTCCAGCTAGCTAGTTATTTTATTTCTTAAAGTCTTAGCAGTGGAAGTTTCAAAAAAAAAGAGCCATAAATGAAAGGGAATAAAGCAGAATATGAACCTAACACAGGAGTTCCCTCATGGAACCTTAAAACTGATTAGTGCCACTTTCTGTAAGGTTCAGATCAGATGTGATCATCTGGAAAGTCGGTCTTCCAGAATAAATGGCAAGCAGCACGATTACCAGACAAAAAAGACACATGGTATAGATGACTTCCAAGCCTTGCAAAGCTCCATCTGAGTGGTTCTTATCCCTCCTATGACTGTCCTCTGACAGAAACTGAAGGAGCACAAAATGTGCCAGAGGGAGACACTGATTTCACGCAATCAATAATTTTGATTTTCATGCTGTCACAATTCAGTAGTAAATTAGGAATCAGAGATCTACCAAGAAATGCCAGATGGTCCATTATGAAATACACCAGCTGTCCCATTTCCTCCAACGTCTCATTTCAAACTGGTGGAAAATGAAGTTACTTTAATCTACCCTGTACAGCTCTGTAATAAAAACAGACACCAGCTACTCCCTGGATTCACCTAATCTACCGTTATGATGCCATGTAGTGTCATCACTCAGCTTCTTACAAAACACATCACATACTTCCACTGAGGTACCTCTGCTCTCAGCACCATAGTGGCTCTTGTCTAATAGAGTTCATAGTGTCAAGTTAGGCAAGCAGGCAAACAGCAATCTGGATCAACACCTACACACTTGAGCGACCAAGGACATGAGTTGAATGCGTACATTGTACCTCAGGCCTAACAAGGGCAGTTAGCACGCTTCTCATTAGGTGTCATGTCAGAAGTGACTCCTGCATTAACTGCCTGGGAATGGAAAGCAAAGGCGGTTTTAAAGGGATGTGCATGGATGGCTTGAGACAAAACTCCTTGGTTCAACAGATTAGCAATACACACATTTCCAAAACATCCCTGCATTTGAACAGAAGGCAGGGGTTAAATAAGTTACTTAAAAATCATACCAATTTTTACTAGCTTTGAGTGCTACCTTTGCAAAACCAATAGCTTGGAACCATTAATAAATAAATCCTCAGGGTTATAGAAGGATAGTTTCTTAGACATCCTGGACTAAAACTCCTCGCTGCTTCCCTTTAGTTGTACTACTTGAGGGATTAATTTGGCTCATTCTAAGAATGTAACAGACTACGCGTATTCTTCAGAGTTCAGTCTTAGTTATTACAGCCCAACCAACAAGCTCTTTCCACTCTGGTTTGCTAGAGATAACAAATCTCTCCCTCAGCCAAGCATGAAGATGTAAGTAGCGCAAAAAAGAAGCAATCTAGGGGAATATTTTTCACATTGCCTCACAAAAAAACCCAATTCATTTTCAAGTTCTTTTCAGTTCCTCAGCTAAAAAAGAAAACTTAATTCCTGTTGCTAGGTGAGTGTATTAGCAAAGTCTAAAATACAGCCCCATAAAAAAAATGCATGTGATTTGCTCACCTCTGTAGCTGGTTTATGTGTTTATAAATTTCAAATCTTCAAAACTCTTGAAAGGTTCCTTAAATGTATCATTGTTAGATCTGCAGCCACAATTTCTCCACACTGGTAATATGAACTCCATTAGTCGGGTGGCTAAGTGCACACACTTCTTTTCTTAGAAGAAAGAAATAATAATTTAAAGGACATGATTTCCTTCTTGGAAATTGCCAAGTATCTCTGAATGTACTGATTGTTCTGGGGGAAAAAATTGTTTCAGGCACTGGGATTCCCTTTTTACTTTCAGACACTCAGTACCTCATATTTTTATTATTGTCTTCAGGTATCTAGAAACAAGTGAAATAAAGCAACAGATCAGCAAAAGTTGAATTCATTCTATGTTTTAGATATGGCATTCAGAAATAGGACTTACAAAACTCAAGAGAACACAATTTTAAAATAAACTTTAACATTTCCTTGTAGTGTTACAAATTTGAAGGTAGTTTGAATATGAAAATAGCTCATTTTCCTCCCTTAAGCTGTTCGTATTATTTTTTTTAAGTTATTTCCACTTTAATAACCCACAGTTTAAATACACACTTGACCACCATGGCAGAATTGAGACTTGACAGAATTTCTTGAAATAAAATGTCTATGTATTAAGTCTCTCTTCTTTCAAGCATTTTTTTAAAATGGTTAAATTAATCCACTTTGCAAGACAATGTTTATGTTACCTCTTTTTAGCAGTATTGTATACTGAATGCGATCTGGTCTTTAACATAATCCACAGCTGCTTCAAAATATCCTTTCTGAGGCTGTAGCCCTTCTTTTCAAAGGACTTTCATGAAGAATGTCTTTAATTAGCATTCACTTCAATTACATTTTTTATTCATTTCATAAAAATCTGGTCTGGGTAGAGTTCTTGTCATTGTAAATAACTGACTAAATACTCAAATCTTAAAAATCATACTGGAGAGAGGTAAGACAATTCATACACCAGTCTTACAACTTTACTGCTGCTTTTCTGCCTATCTTTTAATTTCTTGTCTTGCTATCAAACTTTAAAAATATGTTACACACGAGAGAAGGTTATATTTGAACTGGAGAAGGTTAAATTTTGCCAGAGCTGAATGTTTTATGTAAAACTAGCTTTGCAGAGAACACTGAGAATGATAAATGCTGTGTAGCTAACTTCTTTTTATTGGGTTTCTTCTGTCCCAAGGACCTGAAGCACAATACTGAGCTGAGGGAGAAACTGCCCAAGACATCTGTAGGGGTATTTTGGACTATGTTTAGTTAGCCATTCACTGCCTTTTTTATTGTACTTACGCACATACACGCAACCTAAGAAGCTGACAAGTAAAAGTAAGTGAATGGCTTCCCAGCCTGCCTGTTCTTTACTTATCTATGGAGAACTTTCACCAAAAACCCAGTGTTCTCTGTCTTTGTTTGGATAACATATTATCTTTACTATAGATGGAGAAACAGAGATAAAATTAGTAACATGTGCTGAAGTCACATAGTAAGCCAACATTAGTTGGTAAAATACACGTTGACCCTTCAGCTACTGCCTTACACACACAGTACCGCATGTCTACAAAGTCATGACACGAAAAGCTTTATTTCTGTGCACAGGTATCAAACTAGGATGCATGAAATGTGAAGGCAGCCAAGTACTAAGTCAAGGTGCAATGAATAAGGCACAGCATCTCTGAGAGACCACCTGCAAGCAGAAAGGGACTGTTTGTAGGTCACAATCATTCATTGACCATGCGCAATTTAGCCGACTGTATTCTTGGCATTAAAGTATCACCTTATTACATTTAATCACTTATGATTTTCATAGCATTCACTATTCAGATTCAATCTTTGTACAACATTGTTTCTGTAAGAAAACTTCTAGGTGTTCAGGTTAACGTGCTGTGAACAGTCATGAAGCTTTGGTGTCTCCCATTTGTGTTGAAACTACCTCCGTATCTGAAGCCCTAACACCACCTTTTGCTGTTTTCTGACTATATGGACTCCCTGAGCTTTTTTTTTTTTTTTTCTTCTAACTCTAGTCCTGAGAAACTGCTATTTGAAAGACAAAGTTTACGTAAGCTGTGGTTATGGAAACAAGCGTATCACCCCTCAGGTTTTAGGAGTCTCTTTAAGGAGTGCTGTGGACAAAGGATGCAATGGCTGCTTCACTGAGGTGGGTGGAATGCCTGCAGGAACTCTGGAGCTGGGAACTCTCTGGGGTTTTTTTTTGCCAGACTCCCAGCTCTGGGTGAGATGAATTTTTGCCGGCAGTTTGGAGGGTTCGGCTAGCCCACACAGGACCTTGGGACCTCTGGCCACCGCTGAGGCCGCAGCTACAGCTCACCCCACAGCCACTGCAGCACGGGGCTTCGGCCTCGACACCTCCCCAGACAAAACCAAGACACAGCCACCCAGCCATGCCCTGCCGCCCACGGGAGCAGCGATTGGACCTGCACTCAGCCCCAATTCAGGAGAGGGTTTTCCACCATGAAGGCAGCGCCCTTGCCCCGACAAGAGGATGAGCACCGCAAGGCGCCGGCCTCTCGCTCCCGCAGGTGCCGGCGCGCCAGGCCACGCACGCGTCCGCCACGGAACGTCCGCCACGGATCCTCCCTCACGCCACCGTCCTCACGCCCTGCGCCTGCGCCGATCGCGCCGCCATTACTGCCGGCGGCGGGCTGCTGCCTCTCTTTGCGGGCGGCGTATTGCGGGCAGGTGGCGCTGGCGGGGTTTCGCCGGAGCGTCGAGGAACGGATCGGTGAACGATAGACGGGGCGAGGGGAGAGGGTGGGTGGTGCGGATTGTGTAGCTGCTGTGGTCGGTGTAGCTGCTGTGGTCGCGACAGCGCGGCGGGAAGCGGTGGGCTGCGTAGCTGGGGCGGCCGAGGTGCCGTCCGGTAGGCGGGGAGGCGCGGTGCGAGGCTGCTTCTTCTTCCTCCGCGGTGAGGAGCTGCTCCGGGCTGCAGGGTGGGGGTGGCTCGCTGGTGGCCGTGGCCTTTCCCTAGGTGGCCTGGGCTTTCTGTCAGGCTGTACTCCTGAGGCGGTGGCCTTATGGAGGTTGTGCTCCGCCGCCTGCTCGGGCCTGTGCCCTCCTTGGGCGCTGGGCGGCGGGAGTGCTGCTGAAGGTGCAACGCTGAGAGGATCTGGGGGGTTTTGTCACTGTCTCTAGGCTCCTGTGATGCAAAGGTGAATTCCTGTGGTAAGGTCAAGCAAAGCGGTGAATTCCGCTAGTGGGATGGTCACCAGCCCATGCTGTCCGGGTGTGGGGGTAGGATGTGAGCTGGGGAAGAAATCGGTAGGCAAGTAGAGTCCTCACCTGGCACCACAGGGGAAACCTGAGCAGCTCTTAACTTCCCTGTCTGCAACCTGCTGTGCTCTCCAGCATTTCATCTGAGCAAGTTGCTTCTCATGTGCCCATGCAGAAGGACCAAAGTGAGGGTAGCCAGACACTCCCAGGTAAAAAAGCTAAGAGGGTACGGTGCAGGAGGGCTGTCAGAGGGAAAAAGGGTGTAGCTCTGCCAATTTCAGATACAGCAGTATGTGAAGATTGGCAAGCAGCAATCTCAGCTGCAGCAGTGTGCTCGAAAGAGACTGCAATGAGAGGGACAGGATAAGGTCAACATCTATTTTTCCCTGGAACTACTTTGCAAAATAAATTATCAGCAGGGATTGAAAGGAAAGGACACAGCTTGGAAGGACTGAACCTCTCAGGTTTCCAGGATAATTAGGGAACTCCTTTATGGAAATAAAATTACAAATTCCATCCTCAGAAGAGGAAATTGAGAGCATAGAGAGACACGGCTTTTCGTGTTTGTCAGAACCAGAGGTGCTGCAACCCAGAAAGGGCACATGTATTTCTGAAATGGAAAGCACTGACTCCGTTATGGTAATGAAGATGCAAATCCCAGATCTTCAGGAGTATGTGGGGAATCAGGAATCCTTATCAGAACCAAAACCTCAGGAAGAGGTAGATAAACCAGAGAAGTTTGATAAGTGTTCTTTAACGAGGTCAAGAAAGCCAAGGACAGAGAAGAAAGGAAGGAGATGCAGGAACAATAAAGGCAGGACGTCTTCATTGAAGCGAAAACTACAAGGACCTGAAGAGAGGGATAGATCTGCCTTGCTAGAGCTGCATGCACAGTGTCCAGAGCCCAATAAAGGAGCTGTGAGTCTGAGGAAGAGGGCCAGAAATGCACTGGTGTCACAGTCACTGCAGGATCTGAATAGCCAAGAACAGACAACAACCAGAGGAAAGGTGCAGAAGTGTTGCATGAAAGAAGATCAGCAGAGCTCAAACCCTCAGAAAGGACCGGATAGTTTGGAGGGAAGTGGTAAGCACTTCTGCCCCATTGTAGAAGTACAGGTGTAGAATCTGAGCCCCAGGGACAAGGGACTGGTAAGACCTCACTAGAAGGTGAAAAAAACAGGAGATAAGTTTTCTTTTGCAGATGTGTCTGTCTGACAAGGTCATGAGGGCAAGAAAGAGTGGCATATACCCTATCTCAAAGTGGGTGCCTGCTAACGTAGCTCAAGAAGTGTAGAAATAAGGGTTAGGGTCTGCTTACAGTACTGTGAAACCAATCTTGGAAGAAAACGGGTTTTTAGTAAAAGGAAAACTTTTCTTGAATGAAAAAAGCAGTTCTTTTGCACAGAGGGGAGCAGACACCCTTGTGGGGGTGGAGGAGTATCAGCAGTGCAGGCCCCAAGTAAAAAAAAAATGCCCCTCAAAACCATCTGTTCATTTATGTGAAGATCAGGCTCAAGCAGGAAAGGAACCAATAGTTTCAGCAAAGCAAAAAGAAAAGATAGTAAATTCTTCATTCATTTGTATATTATTTGATTTTATTTTTTAATTATGTATCATGCTGTCTTGTTTTAAATGCTTGCCTTTATAGGATGCTGGGTTTTGTTTTCAGAACTTACTGCTTTTTAGTTGTTATTCTCCAGAAAAACTTAGAGGATGGTAACAAAGATTGCATTTCAAAATGGAACATTTTCTTTTCAGCAAAACTGCCTAAAAGATGTTCTTTTTACTTTCAGAGTGGGTACATTCAAATATTTGCTGTATATGATTACTGATAAATATTTTATCTAGAAACCATATTCTGAAAAACTGCAGTATTAAAATTGTATCTTTCATACTTTGAAAATTAAGATCTAAAACTAACAACATCCTGCTAGTACATTCTTGTTTCCATTCTCCAGGTGTCATTTTCAGATGTACAGTTTTTTACATCATCAGTGTTTGCTTTTAAATAAAAAGTAATATTTTATAAAAATGCAAGTCCTGCAGTTTTCAAGGATCTTCTTAGTCTGACACATTTGATTGGAATGTATATCTGAAATAAATCACTGTATTCTTGTAAACAAGCTTTCCTATTGCAGAGAAACAAAAGATTTTAAGACTGAATGTGGAAAGAACATCTGCTTTTTTTTGCCAGACTTTCTCTAATTTGTTTTCCACCTGTGTTTCAAATGCACAATTTTTGATGTCCTTTTGACACCTTAAGGTTCTGTTCATCTTCATCTTTTCTGAAGACAAAACACTTGTTACTGTAAGTCTGCTAAGAGTCTTCATTTTAAAAAAATGATAAAACTTTGCAGAAATATTTTAGTCTTACACAGGGTCATGTTCTTCAGTGGCCTTGAATGGGTTTTGTTCTCTTTATAAAAGACTGCAGTAGGGTAGATACTAATTTTTTCCCTTTGTGTATTCTTTATGGTGCTTGTTTGTTTTTAATCAGCAGAGGAAACATGGAAAGCAACTGAGCAAGTCTCCAGTACACAGGCAGTGAAGAGACTTAAGACAAATCGAAAGAGATCAGAAAATGGCAAGGGAAAGGAACCTCACTATTCGACATCTCCTATGGTTGCTACATTAGGTGGGACTCAAAGCAAGAGCCTTCTGTGCTGTCCTGTAACAAAAAAGTCTGGTGTGCAGTGTAAAACAAGGAAACGCAGAACTGGTCAAATTAAGTGCTTGCAGAGTCCTAGTGTAACAATGGCTGAAGAAATGAGAAATGTATCTGCAAAAGCTGATGCTGAATGTTGCAGAAATGCCCTAAGCCATAGTAACGTCCTCCTCTGTGCGACAGAAAAGAATCCATTTGTGAGATTAGAGGCCTGTAGTTACATCCAGATGTTTGTGAAGTCTTCAACTAGTGGAACTTTGGGCAGTTATGAACTAAGTGAGTTCCTCCTTGCAGCCCAGGATAAAAGAAAGAGTGTTTTCCCTGATGGTACTGTAGAACAGAGTGACATGAATTGCAGCACTAGTAGAATGCAGAATGAGAGCTCACCCATTGAAGGTGGTTTATTTAATAAAAAAGCAGCAGCTCACAACAGAAATGGGTGGGTTTTATGCTCTCAGAGTCAAAACAGTAAGTGTTTGAGGGGGAAAAAGTGGCATATTGGTAGAAAGCCTAGAAAAAGAATGAAAATCACTAATACATCAGCAGCACAGAATATTTTTGCAGACATGGCTAATGAATGCGGTGAGCGCGAGGTACAAACAGAAGCAGCAGTTGCCATGTCAAGCCCCTTTGCAGGCTTAGAACTAAATCATAAAGAAATATCTCTACCAGCTTCATGTGACCATACGTCAAATCTTTGTACAGGAAAAAACCCTCATGAAGCAGAAAATGTATCTGTCTGTAGAAAGAATAGTACCAAATTGGTTGCGTTTGAAGATGGCTTTAAGAAGGCACCTGAGCTCTCAGTAATAGCAAAAGGAGAAAGTTCAGACATTGTGGCATGTCATTCTGCTGCCTCAGGTAGTCCAAGCGTGCTAGCTCAGGATGTTTCCAGTTGTCAAAAAAGCAAGACAGATGGAAAATTGAATAAAGTTAGTAAGAAATTGCAGCAGTTTACCTGTCAAAGAACAGTACCTATGACTGGTAAAAATGTTTGGCCTATTGAATCTTGTGCCAGGTGTTCTGAATGGGTTGATAAAAACCGTAGGTCCATCTTGGAAGGAAAAAGACGTCTGGGGGCTGCGTTTGAAGAACCCTCTGGTAAAAGCAGTGTTCAAGGTGTAGGAAACTGTGCCATGACAGAGAATTTGAAAGAGCTGGATTTGCATGCGTCATTGGCAGAAATTAACAGAGAATCTACACATAAAACAATGGATCCACAGACTAAATGGTTTACTTCATGTGAAACACCAGGGCCCTCTTCTGTGGGTGTTTATGAGGCTCTGAGAACAAGCAATGAAAACATGAAATCACCGGTTAACACGGATCAAACTGATGGGGCTTTCAGCCATGATGATGTCCAAGAAGTTACAGCAACTTTAAATTTTACAACAAAAGAAAAAGTTAAAAATAAAGGAGCTGCAATGAAAAGGAAACAGTCTGGGACAGTCCAGAATGGTACATCTACCAGTAAAAAAAAGAGAGCAAACTTCAGCTGCAAAGCATCAGTAGTGAACCAGACCTGTTCTGATTTAAAGCCAACAAAAGTGCTTAGTACTGGAAACCCAACAAAATTAAAAATTTCTTTATGCAGAAAAAAAGCTAAATCCAGAAAACTGGAATCTGGCTATTCATTTGAAAGAAAAAACTGTAGTCCACTAGAGTTTCTTGACAGCACTAGTGTTTCAAAAAGACAGGAAACAGGTGAAGAGACTTCTTTGGTAAATTCTAAGCAGCAGCCTCTTCCTGTCACAAGTGATGCTACTACACCTGCAGTTTCCATGAAGAAAAATGGAGTTGAGATCAACAATAAGGACTTTATGCATAATAGCCCTGAAAACGTTGCAAATGACATACCTGTGCTCCCTGAACATCTTTCTTTATATCCACATCCTTTTCTTGATGGACAAGTAGAGTCATCTGTGCCAGATTTCTGTGGTACTGATTTTCCTGATCATTCTTGCAATGATGGCAGCATAAATGATGATAGCAAATCAAAAGGGAATCTTTCCCAACACAAAAGGCACAACCTTCCAGATATTCTTGAAGCTTACAAAGAAGATGTTCTTCTTATTGATGTGATTCAGGATGACCCGGACCTTTTTGAAACCAGTAATGAAGAGGAGCTTGCACTTGCAGACTGTGAAAGTTGCCCTGTAGAGGCATCCTTTGCTGGCATCTGCACTAATGACAAAAAGCAGGACATAACGACTGAACATCCTGTTACCCCTGAAAACGGAGATTCAGTAGATGATAATTTTAGGTATGCATATAATTTATTTTATTACAATAATCCTGTGTCCTTTGTTCTCATATCAGCATGTGTTGGCAGTAGTGGTCCTTACAGGCTTACTTACAGAATTTCATTAATTTCTGGGTTGATTTTAAGTGTCTAAATTTGAGGTATGACAGTATTCTGAATGCAAATAAATTAATTTGTTCTTTACAAGAACTAGGATAAACTCTGAATCAAAGGAAAGTATAGTCCTAAAGAAGGGGTTTAGAACCAGTGAGGTGAAATACGGAAGTATAAACAAAACTAATCCCTGAGACTAATATTCTTAGAAAATTACTTGGTATGTTTAAAGATCTGACTTGATTTGATACAGCAGATGTCCTTTTGAGGGTAGTTTTTTAAATTGTAAAGTGGTGTAATACTTACACTTAGAAAGTAAAAAATATTTCTATCTCATGCTTTTGCTGGATCTGTATGAGTAAATGGTTGCTGTTACAGTAGTACTCAATTCAGCCATTCTGTCCACAGACTTGTGAGTAGTTTCCAAATCTGCAGTTTGGGTAGCATGTTATAGATGTTTATGGTCCTGCATCTTCATTCAGAAAGTTCCTGGTGTGAATTATTAGTCAATAATGTTTCCTATTATAATTTTATTATAATAAAAGCCACTGAAAGGGGAAGAGAAGTTTGAAGTGGAAACGAACTTTTGTAAAAGAGGCGGTAGACCTTTGTGGGATAGATGAACTCCTCAACTGTCTGGTTTGTTTTCTCTCTAAGCTTTGATACTTCTGTTTGATATATGGGTTTTATCAGGTAGCTCATGATATCATTACATTAATATTAAGAATGGCTCGTTCATATTGTTGGATTTTTATTAGTATTTACCAGATACAGCTGGGACTCCACCTTTGGCTAAGCAAAAAAAGTGATTAGGCTGGTAGAGTTACATTCAAATCATACTATATGTTGTAAAATAAACCACTGCTTGTTAGTGCCCTTTTTTTTTATTTAGAGATACTGTAGAATTTTGTGTAAGTTTTCTTGTTTGGCTTCTTCCCTTATGCATACTCAGTTTTGTTCTGTTGCAGTATTAGTTTGTAATGCCACTTTGGTCTGTCAGTGTAGAACAGTGAGTCAGAACTGCACTATTGTAAACGATCTCTGACTTGTATTAATACTAGTTTACATGCATGTTTTCTTTAACATTTGATTAATGTTGGCCATTATGCTCTAGGTGAATTGTCATTTAGGTGTTTTTAAGTGGAAGAGCAGTGCAGGTACTTAATGGCTGCACATGGTGGTGGCTGCTGAATGCTTCCTTTAGCTGTATCAATACACAGCTTTTGTTATGATTCCCCTACAGAGCAGTAAGAGCTGGCAGATGATGAGAGAAAGAACCTGGGTCTTTGCTGACACTGTTTCAGTGTGTGTATGCACAGGGATGGACTTCGGTACCTTACCTCTTGCATACTGGTGGTTTAGGCTGGCATTGGTACATTGCAGTAAGAATTCTTGTTCTACTTGAAGCAAGTTGTTTTGAAAGTATAGGTGGATTGTTGAAAAGCTGTTTTAAAATGTGCTGAGTGTTACTTAAGAGTTTAATAGTATTTAAATTGTAAAGAAAACAATTGTTGCCTTAATTTGTAATGATCTTCCAACCACAAAAGTCTGGGATTGAGCAGCTTGTCAAAATGACAGTTGCAGTAATGCAGTAATGAAGTAAAACTTTTTATTCAAGTTTCATTGTGAAACCAAAGCACTGAAACTGTGAAGGATGTACCTGGTTGATTCAGTAACTGAGATGTGTTCGGTGACAACTAATAGCTGCTGTGGATATGTGACACCGAGGCGTGTTTAGTCAGTGACACTTTCCATCTTTGACTGTTGTGACTCTTAAAAGCAGGAGGGTTTTTCCCTAGTTCCAAAAATTCAAGGATAATAATTTTTGGTTTCCAGACTCCAGATAATGAAAGCACATGTCCTTCAAAAGTAGAACATACTGAGCACAACAGAGATTGACACCCCAAATTCAAATAAGGCTTGTTTCTTTTATTCTTTTTTTTTAAGTGAATTAACAAAGCACCCAACAACCAAAGAGGCACCTAACATTTCCCTGCTACTGTAATTGTGCTTGTGCATGTGCCCAGAACTGATGTCTTTAAACAAGTAGGTTTAAGTAGTAGGACAAGAAGGTCTCTTTTAATCCAGTAAGATTCAAAAAAGGCCCTGTGTATGTATATGTCCTGAATGGTTTGATTCAGCTAGCGTGCTCTGACCTTTAGGATAAGTAGGACTGGTTATTTCTCTGGTGGTTGCATTGTAAGAAGAAGAGAGTGAGTGCTGGTCACTTCTGGGCATCGGTTGTCAGTCATCAGGAAAGGGTTTTGGGCCTGCAGACTGAATGGGGCAGCGAGACTCAGTTTTTACATATGCTTCTGTGTGCTGTTTTATGTCACCTACCAAGCACGACTCCCAGTATTACAGGTTTTTGAATCAATCACCTAATGTATTTCTTTACTCTCATGTAGGAAATCTAGACACTTAAATCTAAATGGCATCTGGTATGTCTTTTAATCCCATCAGAAGGTTGGTAGTAAGTTCAGTGGATGCTTTTGAAAGCACATCAACAGCTATTGTTGCTTTTAGGAGACTTTTGCATTTTACTGTTTTCCTTTTTAACTAAAAAGCCTAAACTTGAATGTATTTTTTGTATGCAAAATAGCAAACTGAACGCTGTGGTTTGTGTAACTTGTGCTGTAAAGAGAGGTTTGTTTAAACTTAATCAGCAGCAGCATGCAAGAGCATCCCACATTTTGACACTGTCTGGTCTGTCTCCATTTCTGGATCTCTAAAATGTGTTGATTTCTGGTTCTGTCAGTGCTCCTGGATTTGTCAGGCTGGTGAGCAAATGCCAAGGACTGTAAAAAATGTTGTTTACTATTTGTGTTTTAGGCACCTTCTTCACAAGAACTTACAAAGTGCTGCTGTAACTATTTTACACTACACAATTAGTAGAACCTAGTAAAGATTTGGAAGTGGCTTTTGCCCTTAACATTAACATTTCAGTCTCTTGATGCTGTTAAGTGTTTTCAGTTTTAAGCAATGTTTATGAAGATGACAGCTTTCTGGAAGCCTGCACTGCAGTTTTACAAAAACAAAAGTTAATAGTTGTAGGACAAATCACTCAAACTTTGCATTTCACATAAAAAATACAGGAGAGCAATGAAATAAGCCTACAGAGACCCTGCCTCTGAGAATAATAATTTTTAAAAATCCCTCTTGTCTTTGCAGATTTTCTGCAACTTACTAAATTCTGCTTCTTCATGTATCTTGTATATACATAGATACCTGTGCCTGAATGTTTGTATAGTTCCAAGTTGGGCATACAGGGGAACTTCATTTTTGCTAGGTTGTTGCAAATTTCCACTGTTCAGTTTTACTAGGCAGTTTTACTAGGCTTGCTGTTATTTAACTTGGTGTCATTCAGCTTCCAAAACCTGTGATTATCACGTTGGTTTATAGATTCTACATATACTATTTTAATATGTATTTTTACCTTCTGAGCTTTTCTAAGGAGAAATACTTACTTTTTCCCAACTTATCTTTAAAATGGGTGAGGTAAATTTCTATGAAAAATGTTTTATTCTCTTTGAGACTCATTTTAATGCAAATTGTCTTGAATATAAAATTACAATAAATCACATTTTTTAGAAACTGATGAATTGGCTCATTAGCACAGTATTTCCATAATTTGCTGTATGAAGATTTCCCTTCACAGTATTTTAGGAAAAGGTGAAACAATATAATGAGCTTTTACTGGGATTTGAAATGTCTTGGGTTTATTTAACATATCTAGGTGTGTATCTATAAGGATAGACATAAGAAAGCCAGAAGAGAGAGTTAATAGCAGTCTTAAAGGGGGATGTTGTAAGGAGGGATTCTGTTCATCGCTAAAAGTATTACTGAGAACTTTAATTTTATATAACTGCCTAGATTAATTCTGATTTTGTGCAAGATGGAAATCTTAAATATGCTTTTTGTTCAAAACAGGCACTTTGCTCTACAAGACTCTGGAATGTCCAATGATACTGAAAATTCCTGTGGTAGGGTGCTAAAAGGTAAGGTCTTTGGAGATTTTGGAATGTAATCAAGAGGAGTAGCCACAAAGGTGCTTGGTGACAAAACTGAGGATTTCTACTGCCTGCTTAAAATGAGAGCTTGTCAGTTCAGTAACATCTTACATTGTAACAGTGATTGGCTTCCAAATACATATGAAAAGGCTGTATTTTGAAATGGTACAAAGCTGAACCTTAGAGGGAACATCTAGTTTTCTGTGGTACTTGTCTGTTGGTAGTGGGGTGGGTGTTGTGGTGGTTGGATTTTTTTTTTTGGTTGTGGATTTTTTGACATCTCTGATACTTTAAGCAAAGAATTATGTTAGTTGATGAAAGTAAGACACTTAGTACTGTGATACAGCTTTGGAGTCTGACTCATAATCTTACTTGATTGTTCTCTTGTGTTCATCTGCAGACAGTATTTTATAATAGGGCTTTTTTCAGGTTGTACTTTTGGGTTTTTGCAGATGCTATGCCCGTTCCTCTGACAAGCTGTTTTGGTTTTGAAGGAATTTTTTTTTTTTAAGAGGATAATTCTGACTTAATATTTTGTTCTTCCCATTTTAAGCATAACAGTCCAACTAAGCAGCATCTGGATGTCATTTGTTTTGTTTCCTACAGCTTGCATAGAGACATACTATACAAGGTATTCCTGATGTGGAAGTTTCTCTTAGATAGGTTGGAGGAACAGGACTTTGAGCAGACATGCTGACACACTGGAGAAGGCACAGAGTGCTGAGCCTGGTTTTCAAGGTTCTCAGTGTTTCCACTGTCAGTTTGCTATTAATCTGGCTCTCTGCCATTATGTATTGATTTTGCTGTAGGCTTGAGAAATGGCTGTGACTTGTTATATTCATGTAGGAGTGAGTGGTTTGGGCAGATGTAGCCTCCTGGAGAAAAAGGAGTGAATAGTGACCCTCCAGGGGAGAGAAGGTTTCAGGTTTCAGTGATTAGAACACAAAATAAAAGGTAATGAGGGTTTAAGAGCTCAGACACCAAGGAATAGTCGCAAGTTCCCTGAGGAGCAGCAGGGAGAAGTACATAGTTAGGCCTCTGGAGATACAAAGAGACAGAGGAGCCTATGCATGGTATCTGCTGTACCATGCTGATTGAAACCAAACTTGGAAGTAAGTCTTGTACTGCTTAGTATCTTTTACGTTTTCTTGGACTGTTGGTTGTTCTGCCCCATGTTCTAATGATTTTTGAGAGTAAAAGTCTTTGGGTCTTTTTGTGGTGCTTAAAGTAAAAAGGTTGAAATAGGTCCTTCTTTCCAGACCTGAGAAATTTAGGATCATACTGCACTCTCAGATTAATGTGCACATGCTAATTTATGTTTAATGTATAACTTCGTAAAAAGACCTGCACAGACAGAAAGGAAAGGTGTCTGATTTTGGTAATTACTGAGATAATTATGTATTTATTTAGAAATATGTACTACTGCTTTGGTGTCTTGTGTTAAGTAGTGAGGTCATGCCTTCTTGTCTCAGTGGCTTCACAGTCAACAAATACACTGCAGTTAAGGTATTCCAGATGACATCAATCCTCTTCATCTTTCAAGGGAAAATCGTAACATACATTGTCTTCACACAGATATGTCTTGTATTGATGATCATATAGAGACCAGTGACTGTAAGATAAAAGCCTTTCCTGTAATTGATTCTTTCTTCCTGTATCCTGACAACACAGCACCTGAAATTCATTCATGTGATGCAATGAAACAGTGAATTTCTTTTCTATGCAGAGCTCTTCTAGTGTACATAAACAGCTGCTTCAGAATGCTGCAGTCCTTTCCTGTGGCATCTGCAAAAGGTGCTGAACTTTCCTGGTGCTGAATTTTGAGTTTACTGTATCACAGGAATTCAGAGTTTCTCAGAGCTACCTATATTTAGTCCAGGGTTACATCATGGCATTATGATTAGCTTATCCCCTTTTTCAGCAAAGACTAAGTCTTTATTTGCTTAGCGAATTACCATAAATATCTTTGGCTGTGTTTTAATATCAAAGCCTAACTGAATTTATTTCTAAAATATTGAGTTAAATATTATATAAATAAACCTGTTGTACTGTTCTGCAGGGACTATTACAGAACATACAGCTTGGATAAAATTTTAATTGCAGATTCAGTTTAATACCCATTTGAAATGGGTTGTGCTTTAAAGGTGAAATAATTTTACATATAAATTTCCCATTTAGGAAGTCCTAGGAGTTGTTAAATGTCATTAGTATTAAGGCTTTGTAATATTTAGGAAATACAAGCTTTGTTGTCTTGTGGTATAGGAAACATAAACTAACGTGTTTATACATTTTCAGCTAAAGATATTAAAACCTACAACTCCTCCAGAGAAAGCAGTCCTCTGGGAGGTGTTAATAAGGACTGTCTTGAAGTTGGGCAACTGACAGAACTACATGAATTTCTAAGGAGTTTTGACATGGATAAAAAGGTACTGAGAAATCCCGTTTCCTATCACTAAATAGTTTAAGAGATGACAGTTCATGTAATTGGATCATTTTAATTACTAATGCTGTTTTATTGAGGAAAATTTTTAGTTTCCTGTAATAAAAGAATATTAGCATTTCACAGATTACTGTGCTATTGACAAGATAAGTTTTACTTGACAGAACTTGGGTTTTTTACTTTGTCACTATTAGTTCATCTTCAAATTTGAAACGAAGCAAGATGCTCTGACATACAACATCAGTTGTTCCAGTAATTCTGTATTACCAACCATATGAAAGCTAGTGTTCCAGTGAATACCTAAGAGGATGTGACATTTTTACAGAACATACCTAGTTTTAAAAGTTGCTGTTAAATGTTCCTCACCTCACAGACTTGGAAGGATGGGGTAGGGGGGGGAAAGCTGGGGAGCTGTGCAGCCATCATGCATCTGAGGAAGATTCTGTGGCTCCTTACTTGGACAGAAGGGCCATTACATTAACATACTGACCTCCTGGCAGTTTCAGAAGGAACATTAAGCCATTTTCACGCTCACTGACTTTATCTGACCATTCTGCTCTGTGTCCTCCTTCCTCTAGAAAATAAATCTAGGTATTTTAAGACTTGCTGAAGTTTTATACTATTTACTTCTTTGATAATGGATTGGAATGTACAAATCTCTGCCTCTCAGACATAGCTGCTGATAGCATTTACTGTTTTCCACTGCTGTAAGAGTGGATAATGGTTTTAACTGGATAAGTTAAAGTGTAAAATTCACATGGCTAAAAACTGGTAAGTAATTGGTAAGGTAATAAACAGTAGAGATTCTGTTTCCCTGGCAAAATCATTACTTAAAAGCAGAATAGAAACATTACCTTCAGCAAATGGTACTGGGGCTGCTAACATCTGATTCACAAAGTGAAAAGCACTGCCTTGTTCCTTGAGCTCTTGGAGATGTTAAAAGGGTCTGTTATATAGTATAGGTTACTGGAGGTGTAGTACTTGTTGCAGTATTGCCAGGATGGGCCCACTTGGGCTGCTTCGTAATGTTGTGGCTTTATAAAATTAGTGTCCTAATATTTGAGTTTCTGTGCTGAGTTGCACAACAATAAATCCGTACAACTAGTCTCCTTCAAACTTCAGACTTAGCCAGACTTAAGACACAAAATGCATTCTACAGCCCTGAGCCTATTCTTGTATGTGAATGGAAAACTAGCTGTGCAGTGTCCTGGGGAGGGAGTGGAATGGCAGAATGTTTGATGCAAGTGTTCTACCATGTGGGGTGATTCTGGGGGGTTGTTCTGTTGATGGCTTTACCCACTAATAATGTTGTAAGAAATACAAAAGCTAACTGTGGAGAAAATCCTAAACATTTTTGGAAAACTGGTAAAACAAAGTTTGAAAAACCAGTGAATGTGTATCTCCATCTCGTTCTTTTGCTGTCGTAAATTTGTAATATAATGTGAAGTTCAAGTTACTTCATGAAAAATGGACAAAGCAAAGCTGGGATTCCATGACTGTTCTGTATCAGTCCTTTCAGATTCTCACTCCTAAATATGTTAGGGGTCTTTTTTCTCCTTGTCTTTGGGGATATTTTATCCTATACACCATGGTGCACAGTTTAAATTTTTCATTAAACTTGAAGGAATGCCTGTTGTGGGTTTCTACACATCTCTCAGATGCAGTTAAAATTGGGCAGTGGGCCTCAAAATTGCTGGGATTATCAGTGGGAGCAAAGAGAAGCGAGAACAATCATTTCACCTTTTTTTCCAATTAAAGAAACCATTATTCCATAGATTGCCGAGTACAACGGCAGTGTGTCCATTTAAAAATGTGATGTAAGAGTAACCTTAGAGTCCAAATGACATTTTTTACAGTCAAGACTACATTATCACACCTTTCAATGATTGCTGACAGTTTTAAGCATGTCATGTAAAGGGTAACGGACTTAGTAGTGCTTTGCTGTATCTGAAAGTGCACTTTAAATATCTTCACAGATCAGTTTTGCAGATAGAGTGTCCAAGAGTGAAGCTGAAAAAAGGTCTGTATATGTATATTTGTGTAACCTGTGATGTTCTCCAGTTACTGTACAAATGAAATATGCTGGTTTTACCAAAATAGTATGTGAAATAATACAATGTCACTGTGCAAAGTTCAAGGCAAGTATACTCATAGCCTAACAGGACAATAGAGGTTATTTTGTCCTCTGAATGGTGACAGAATATATCCACTTCAGGCCAGTGTCTCACCTTGGCATCTGAATGGGACTGTAGCATAAAGGCACATTTCCAGACACAATAGCACTTACCAGAACTTTTTAGGGGGGAAAAAAAAATCGGTGAAACTTTCAGCTTTCTTTTCCGCCTCTTGGGACTTTCTAAACTGATGAAAGAATTGAAAGATCTCATTCAAATTCAGGCTGACAAATATTTGAACAGCAGTAGAAAAAGGCACTTAAAAACTTGGCATGTGGAGTTAAGCATGTGCTTTCCTGTTCTGCTAGCTTCAAGCTGTGCTTACAGTGTTTATTGTGCATACAACTTAAAGTGTCAGACTAAGAAAGTTCCATTCAACATCAGCCCTAAAGTGAAGCAGAAGAGGACTATGTAGAAAAACTGTGCTTAACTAATGGAATACTTGGGTAATTAGAAGAGAAATAACAGATATTTCAGAGTAACATTCACAATACCAAAGAAGTCTTGGCTGTCACAGAAGAGGATATTGCTTTTTTCTAGCACCAGTCATGTTCTGTGACAGACTTGAAGTGTACCAGAAGTCTCTTAAATGGAAAGTATTGCATCTTTCCATTAATCCACTAGAGAGCTCCAAGCTCTTCCTCCTGGTTAAAATTTACCTTAGTAGCATCAATAGTTCCTTATGCTATAGAATGAATAGATTATGCCAGATAAAATACATTTGTGCAAGTGATGCTGCATTACTTCACTTCCTTAGCTGAATCACAGCACACTCTGTGGTTACAGAAAAGGCATTTATTCCTTCATTTGGAATCAAACTGTTTTCTCCACTTTTACTCAAAAATGTTATCACTGCAAAGTTTCATCTAGAAGAAAACATAGTAACTGTCTCACACAGCAAGCTCAGCTTCTAGCTATGCTGTTACTTAAAAAAAAGAAATTGATTGTAGAGCTATACAGTTTACAGTTCCTGCTAAAATGGTGTGCAGTTTCATGTCTAGGTTAAAAAGAAAGATGATGTTATTATCCTGAAGGTAAACTGCTACAGAAATCTCGTTGTGTCAGACCTGAGGCTGGCATCACAAGGAAGCAGAAGAAAAATTTTACATGGTAACTTGGAAATTCTGAGCAACTAGATCTGCAGATTCTTTTTCATCTGGAGACCAATATAATACATTGACTAGAATAAAAATAAAGATTGATATTGGAGAATTTGGGTATATTACATAGATTTTTTTCCTTCTCTGATGTAGCATTTTTATTTCAAACTGTATTAAACCCAGTCTGTAATATAGGAAAGATTTTTATTATCCTGGGTTTGAGACGTATTAAATAACTAGAAAGTGACCTTCATAAGGGATAGCAAGTCTGTTTCTGTCTCCAGACAGCCAGTGGGCTGAACTCCTTTGTGCTGAACTTAGATTCTTGATTGATGGGGACAGGAAGATCTCATGAAAGGGAATTTTTTTTTTCCTGTGGCTTTATTTACAAATAAGAGAGAATTCACTGTGTATCTTAGTGATAGTTACTAACAGTAGCTTATTTTAGAAAACATCACATTTTAGTAGTTTGTTTATCTGGAATGGACATTTTTGGGGATAGTTAAAAGCAGAACAGTCTTTAATTGGAGTTCCTTTTGAAATTACCTAAATGATCTGCCAAGTAGTGTCAGTTATTAGGAAAGAAAACAGTTGTCTCTTCAAAAGTAATTTCAAAAGCTTTGTGGATTACTTCTTTGGTGAATATTACTTCACAAACTACTGTAAAGTAGATGCTTCTTCAGAGGTGACAGAAATCATCTCAGTCTTCCTGTTAGCATAATGAAAAAAACCCCAGAAGTGGTTCATAGGTGCCTTTTCTATTTATTGAATTTCGTATAGTTACACTTTAGGGCAGAATAATCTCAGCTAAGATCATAATCAGATTGGACCAGGAAATGAGAGTAATGAAAGTAAAGGTTTTGGGGCTTCGAGCAAGCTTTTAAGTGTTGTATAAATTGTTGATGAAATTCTCATCTTTTACACACTTAATCCCCCTTTTTAGGCATTTAGTATATGGGAGAAACACTTTTTTAAGTGACTGTTGTGATTAAACAGATTTCTGTATTTTAATACTCAACAGTGACTGTAAATACAATGATCTTGTGAACTGTGAGTTGCTGTCAGAATTGCATGCCCCAAAAGTCAACGTCCTCAGTGAAGCTACAGTGAGGACACCGCGAACAACTGGTATCGTATGCTACATTGGTGAACCCTCCAGAATTTATTTTTACAGGCATTGACTGGAATTTGATTTAGTTTTCAGACACAGAAGCAAAAATGCAAGCTCTAATATGATAGGTTCGTGGGGGGTTTCTAATTGGATTGGGGTTTTAGCAGAATCCTGTTTGGTAGGGTCAAGTAGCAATCGTTCTCTCTCAGTATCTCTGAATGTTGACACATGGTCTTTGAGCCACGTTTTTGGCAGGTTACTTGGTTTTCTTTATTTGCGGTCAGAGAAGGTGATTGCAGGCTTTCTTGGTTGTTCATTATCTGTTGGCAAAACTTGGCTGAGGGATTTGCCCACCTTGCCAAAGGTGAGAACCCTCTTGTTTGTGCCAGTTCATATGTTCATGAGGCAGTCGCTAAACTAGAAGAAGGAAATTACCTAGCACTTAAAATAAGCAGCACTTGATTTTGGTCTGGTATGTTTCAGAACTGGGACAAGTACCTCCTAAACGTTTCTGCCACCAGAGAAATCCTAATGTAATGGAAATGTAGTCAGAGTTACCTTCTCCTCTTCTCTGCACATGACAACTCTGACATTTAACCTTAAGTGAATTCAGGTTTTATTTGGCATACAGCAGGAATTGGTTATTTATGGATAGATACTGCATCTTGTTTCTTTGCCACAGCTGTTTTGGAAATTAATGTTTTTAGAATTAGTGGTTAATATGGATGTTTATAAACATGGATTTCTTGAATTGAGATCAGTGGTAGAGGTTCTTGCTTAGTTTCAAATTATACTGCCAGTCTGAGTTTGTAGAATGATTTTATCATCATGTCATTTAACAGCGTTTTCAGGAAGTACAAGAAACACAGATGCTGTAAAAAGCAACTGTGAAATACATCTCTAGACTACAGTACTTTGAAAATGTTCCTGTCTTTGGCCTAAAGTGTGTACACCTTCTGAAGAGTTCTTCTAAATCCACCTTCTTAAAATCATTTGAAAATGTTACTAAAGTAAGAGTTTCTGTGCTAGGAGAGGACAAAACACCTTTCCTCCCGTCCCAGAACTGTGCAAGCAGAATCTGCTATTTCACTTTAGTGCTTGCTCCCCTATAAATCTGACATACAGTCGGCAGGGAGAATACACACTGTTGAAAGGACCTGGTCAGAAACTCCATGCTGTGGGGACAGCAAGAATCTAGGGGGAAAAATGTCTGAGCTCAAGTTCCTAGAGACTTGTTTCTGCAGCTAGTGGCTGACAGTTTTCTCAGCCTTCTACTAAAATTACCTAATCCTGAATTTACCAAATTGACCTCCAACGCTGCACCAAATGATGCAGCTGTGACAGTACATAATATATAGGTATTTATCATTACATACATCATTACTGCATGCTCTTTAGGAACTATACTTTATCAGAAAGGGCTAACCACCCTGCCTTTTGAATACCCACTGTTTTCAGGGCACCACATAGGAACCCTAGAAAGCAAGGCATTCAAAAGCTCTTATTTCTCTTTAGATGTAGAGTTGAAAATTTGAACTTTTTTTTTCTTTCCATTAATATTATTTTCAGAGGAAGAAATCTGTTATCAATAATAATTAGTTTTAAAACCAAGTTTCATTGTTCAGCTCAATATTAAGTTACTGGTTTCTTATCTTGCCTGTTTAAAACGTAGGGTATTAAAGTGTTTATTTCAGTTTTGGAAAAACAGTTTCAATTTATGGCTAATGATATGGGAATGCAAGGATTACTGATAACATGTAGCATGGTGGAGATTTTCCTTTTGAAATTAAAACTTCTGAATATTTTTATTCCATTTTTTTTCTTAACTCCTTAAGTTAGATTGGAAACCTTGGATACAGTAGTGAAGTTCTTAATTTCAGTGTGTTTATTCTTGGACATTTGTATAAAGTCTCAGTTTTATGATTGTTAAGAAAACTGTAACTTAGTTTACTGGCATTAGATTGTATTAATCAAATTTTTATTAATCATTGCTGTGACTAAAGGAAAACAAATGAGACTGGTTTCGGTATCATTGATTTTATTATATGATCCATTTATTGCCCTCATCCTAATTTTTAGATTACAGATTTTCAGGAAAAAGTCCTTTACAGCCATTGCAAAATTACAGAGATTCTGAGCCATGGAACGTGGAAAAAACTGCAACTGTGAGTTATTAAACCCTTAATGATTTCTGATTCTTCCACACTAATTTAGTTACAGATAATTCAGACAGGTCTCCAAATATCTAGTCAGAAATTACAAATCTATGTGTGCTTATGTTTCTACTCTTCTAATGATGCTACTGCTGAGTAAATATAATTTCTGAGAACAAAATCAGTTATGAGGGGAGAGCTTTTCACAGTGGAGCTTTGTTGATTTCTGCTTTCAGCTTAAGCAAAATGGAATAAATTGTTTTTGTTTGTTGAGTTTTTAGAACTGCAGACAAGGTTTCACACATTTAAGACAGACCGCGTTACCCATCATGCTGGGGACTGAAAAAGGGTAAAGGAAATTCATGTCCCAGAATTCTCAGATTGTTATCCAGAGGAGTTTGTTACCTTCTTCTTCCTCTCTTTGTCTGTCTCATTCAGCAGTTCTTCATGTATTTCAGTCTGTCTCTGGCCTAGGAGACACACTGTTGTTGTGCTGGACACTCACAAGACATGTGACAAGGGATTAATCTTCATTTGCTCTGAAACGCTGCAGTTACAGTATAGAAATCAGGGTCGTTTCAGAACTTTACTTGTAGATCACATTTTTTTCCTTTTGATTAGAATTCACAGGTATTTTGAAATTCTCCCCCCCAAAAAAAGAGCATGTTTGCTTTCAAAAAATATGATCTGCTTTTTTTTTTTTCCTGCTTATTTTCTTTTAGGCTTCTCATTCAGTACAGCAGATCCTTGAGATGATTGAATTGCCTCGTAAATATTGCAGATTTTATTTCATGACTTTGCGTGGGTGTAAAAAAGCAAATTGCTGGTTTTGGCATGTTCCTGAACAAGGGCATGAAAAGGTAAAGAGATTTATTGAAGAAAGGAACAGATTATTAAGTGTGAACACTTTTTAAATGCAAAATGACATTTTCTTTGTTCATTTATACTTGGAAAGGGAGTAAATTTCAAAGATTAATGGATCCAAAAAAAAGCTCTCAAGATCTTTTAAAGTTCTTATAAAATTAATAGAATTTTGAACTCTCAGACTTTTTAAGAGAACAGACATCGTCAAAAGAGCAAGAATCAGGTTGCACAAATAATAGAATGTATTAATTTCATAGTTTATAGTGTTTAGCTGTTTACAGTCACATTTAAAAAGTAAATTATTTGCCTAAAACTATTTAAAATACATTCAATTTGGTTTTACTTGCAGTGCAGCACTCCAGTGCACTTAACTGTTCTGCCTACCAAGACCTAGTCTAACTTTCTTGGTAGTCTGGAAGTGTAGTTTGGGATTGGTTTGTTTGTTTGTTTGGGTATTTACTTCTCTCTTTAGAACTGCCCATCTAAAACAATAGTGGGCCAAGCACCTCATGGTGGCACCAAAGTACATAAATGGAAGACAGGTAAAGCAGCAACACAGTCAACTAGTCAAATACAGGGGAAAGAAATCTCTAGGAACTGTTACACAGACTGGTAATCGACTTCCTTAGTATCATGTTTTCAGTGATGACTGTTAGGAGAATTTCTGAAGGGAAGTAGCTTTCTCCTTAATGGAAATTCCATCTTTTTATTAAGTAACTGTTTGAAGCTTTATGGCATAACCTGCCAGGATTTAGTACCTTTTGCAGTTGTTAATCACATGACACAGCAGTGATTTGATTTGGATGTTTTGAAAATTGGCATACTCTGCAAGCTGCCAAATGTTTGGGGGTTGTTTTTTTTAAGTTGCCTTTGATTTCACATAATGAAATCTCTTCTGTATTAGGCAAACTACATACAACTATTAAGACTGTTTTAAATGTTATGCAAAGTATTTAAAAAGTGTGTCATAACAATGTGTGTAAGATCTGATGGTGGGTTAAAGAAGATGGATCCAGGCTCTTCACAGTGGTGCCCAGTGAAAGGGCAGGAGACAGCGGGCATAAATTGAAATTACAGGAAATTCAGTTTACGTGGAAGAAGAAACATTTTTTACTGGGAAGGTGGTCAGACACTAGGACAGGTTGGTCAGAAGGGTTGTGGAATCTCCATCCTTGAAGACACAAAGAGGCTGACTAGGCATGGTCCTGAGCAACCTAGACTATTTGACATGGCTTTTAGTAGAAGGTTGGACTGGATTGATTATAGAGACGCCTTCCAACCTCAGCTATTCTGTGATTCTGCTTGTGGTTTTTACCAAAATATTTGTACTATGTAGTACTGGCTCAAATGACACAGCTGAAGGATAGATGATAATTGCACAGTCACAACAAAGAAGTGGTTTGAAAACATTCTGTGCAAACTGTGTTTATTTGTCTGATTTTATCTTTTTTAAAACTTTTTTGGACTCATGTTGTATCCACTAAAGAAAAGTTTACTTTTTGTGACTTCTTACTGTCTTTTTCCTCTATCCCATGAATCTCTTAACTGGAAACAAACAGGATATGAAATGGGAAGGTATTTTTCTTCATTAATGTTGTCCTGCTATTTCAGGGCCTTGGGCATATGCTTCTGCTGTGGGTTGTTTCTTTTAAATTGGACTTTCTAAGGAAATGAGACTTGGACCAGTTAGAGCTCCAGAGGCAATCTTGGCTTTTTGGGGGAAGCCAGTCCAAAGGAGGAGGACAACAAATACCAAAAGAAAGCAAGCTAATTTGCATACTATAGGCATGTGCTAAAGTTTGGTTTGGAAATGTCCTGATATAAAACAATAAATACACAATTCTTGTGGTGTTTGACCGGGTGATCTGAACAGGTTAACAGTTGTAAGGAAAGAAGGATGTCTTGGCTACAAGTTAGTATCTTCTGCTTTAATAGTATTTCATTTGCTGTGCAGAAAATTCCATAAGTGGATCCTACGTAATTTTGAAGTTGCAGGTAAAAAGAAACCCAACTCAATTCTCTAATAATCTCACTATTAATTTAGAGGGGGTTGTGCCCCTTGATTTTTATTTTTTTTATTCCATGATATAGTATGAAATACGACCCATTTATATTGTTGGGCAGAGAGACTGTAAGGGTTCCAGAATGACAAAGAATATCTGAAAGAATAGTTGCTTTTTTCCTAACTTGGAATTCTAAGATTTAATCTCAGTAGTCTTTATTTCTTCATCTGCAGAGATGGAGTAAATGTGTATCACAAAGCTGACAGCTTAAGATGTTAAGACAATGTTCCAGTACCAAATAACATACTAAAATACCCAGATGTGAATTTTTAATTTTTTTTAATAGAGTGGGTCTGAGGTGAAACAGTTCACTAAACAGAGTTAGTTATAAGATTTTCTTCTATGTCTTTGAGTGATTCTATGTGATGGTCAGTGTTACTGACTTCATTTCAAGATTATTTTCAGTGTACTAGTTGGCACATTGGTGTAATTTTTGTTTATTGTGTTTTCAGGTTCACCTTTTTGCTTCCCTTTTCTCTGTCTGTTTACAGTCTGCCACATCTATACTAATTCCAGTACTTGTGTATTTGTTTGCTATGAGTATATGTGCACACACACACATGCAGCTCCTTTCCCAAACATTTCATCTACATTACTGTTCTGTTTGATTTGCTCTCCATCTGATGGTGCCTTTGACTACAGGCACAATTACCTTCTTGAATGATTTGTCAGTATGTGTGGGTTAAAAGAAGTAATGTAAAGCTTGTTTCCTTACAGAGCTTGTGGGTACTTTTGTTTGGCATAAGCTAAGGTAAAATTTTACTATAGATTTCTTTTTCCTCTCTCTCTCTAGGTTTGCATGGCAATACTGAGGACATACATTAGTATCAAAGAATCAGGCCTTCTAAAACGTGCAGGTATGATATGTTAATAGCTTTTGATGTAACTTTGAAGCTCAGCTTATTTAAAGGAAATTAAATGGGCTGTCAGGAAGAAATGGGTGCCACTTCAACTGTGAATAAGAAGTTCTGATTTCAAAGGAATATCAACCAATCCATGTGTGTTCATGTTCCAGTTTCTCACTGGGACTGGGTATTTAGATAGGCAGTGATCTCATGAGGTTGTCCAAACCTTACTTCCACAGACAATTAACTTAGCCTGAATGGAAGTAGACTTTGAGAATAGACATTGCGAACTGGGACAGGAGGCAAATTTCACAGAACCAAAATTTTGTTAAGGCACTTTTGAACACCTGACCAAACAAATCCAAAATCTTCAGAATTAAACTCTTAGAATAAAGTGCTGTTACAGCACCCAAACAGCTTTAGTTCAGTCCTTTGACAGTACCATATACGCAAACAATTGTGATTAACACATTTTAGGGACTGTAGATGCAGATCCATCTGAGCTTTTCAGTTCAATCAGAAGAGGCTACATTTTACTCTGGACAGTCATTCCTTTTGTACCTGTCCTAAGTAGTCTTAATTAAGTTTTTGAAAGTTTATTAGAGTGCAGCGCAAGATCCAGTTGCACCCTGTGCAGCAATGTTCCTGTGCTGAATAACTGAGCATTGTAACGCAGGTAACACTGGGTACCAGCAGGCTGTAGTACCTAGCTATCAAGGCTAGCACTGAACAGCTAGTGAGAACATCCTCCATGATATCACTGCGTTTCACATCCTGGAGGTTAATCTGATACAGTTTTGTGCGTTCTTCCTGTGCTGCACCAAATCAGCTAAGCTTTCCTGAAATCCACAAAGCTTATGGTGTTCAGTGCAGTGACGTGAGATATTCCAGAATAGTCAGTCTGGGTCTAGTAAGGTAAGCACTGTTACTCACCTATTTTTCTTCATATTCCTGTCCCATACTGAATAATTAAGTTTTATTACACTGCATTTAAAATTTAAGGTCATAACTTGTTTAAATGGCATCAGCCCAAAGTCAAATTATTTTCATTGTTTTTTTCAGTCAAAATATTTGTGAAATATTACACAGAAGTTACTCCTGGTATGGAATTTGATTCTCAAGTGCTGAATGATCTTCTTATTTGTTTGCTCAAGAACTGTTTGTTGCAGGAAGTATTTCAGATATTGCATGTGTCTGTACAAATCAATATGCTGGTAGGTAACCTTGTAGTATTTTTAAATCTTCAGTTTCTTAGTTTTTTTATTACTATATCATTTGTAGTAATAAACTGAGATTTTTTTTAACTCAAATCTTGGGGGGAGGGGGAAATAAACTGATTGTGCTTTTTTTGTCTGTGTTAGCCACCTGCAGATGTTCTTCTGAAAGTCTTTGAGCATGTGGCTTCTTTGGATATAAGAGACGCTGTGCCTGCATTAATTGGTATCTTTCATAAGGTATGAGTTTGATTGTACTACTTGCTGGAATTTCTGCAATACCTTGCCTCTTTTAAAAATCAAACATACCAATTTTAATATTATTTCAACAGAATTTTTATAAAACTATGTTGTGACTATCCAAATTTGTGGTGGGGTTTTCCATTTATCCCTTTTTCCCTCATGGTTGTTTGCCACTTGGTTCTGGAGATACATAAGTGATCACAGTTTTTCATACACTTACTTTTCTTCCTCCTGTTTAATATTACAGCTCACTGATGCTGGTCTGTTCCTTGAGATTGAACATTTTGACCATATTATTAAGTTCCTTCACCAACTGCAAGTTTCCAGTCAGGAATTAAATACTGTTTTGAACATAAAATCCAGGTATGTTTTTAAGGAGCTATTTTATATCTGTCTAGTTCCTTTTTCCCCTTCTGTTTTATACATTTATGTAAAATCTTTTTAAAGCAATTAGAAAATGCAAATGTAGTGTTCTGGATGAAAATGCTATCATATCATGCCTAATTGTATTTTAAAGTGCTGTTACTTTAATGTGCTTCAAAGATCAAGGATTATTAAGTCAAAACTTAGATTGTGGCTACAGTTATGATTAGTTTTTTCCATTTTGATCATCACTGTACAATCTGTTACCAGCTGTGCTGATTTTATATAACTCTAGTCAAATTAGAAATACCGTGTTTCAATATATCATTTAGGCCTGCATAAGCAAATGGTATTTCTGCCATAAACAACCCTTCTAGGCAATAAGAGGACTAGTTATAATCTGAAGTAGTTTCCTAGTTTCATTTACAGTGCGACCACATAAGTACTTGTGACAACACAACTAGGAAGGAGAGTCATTTTTTTAAGTACTGCTGGATTATGCTGGGCAAAATGTGAAAACACAGCCCAAATCTGTTCCAAAATTGTTGACATCTCCCCATCATTTGCATAGATTGTGATTTTTAAAATATCATCTGCATCATACATGCACACACAAATTGAGAAACTAAATTTGTGATTCATAAAGTAACCTTTGATTCTCAGAGGAAACCAGATATGCAGCATCTACAGTGGTATGACAAGCCAGCATTGTTTCAACTGAAAGCACTGTAGAAATTATTTGCTGCTTTTCATACTTTTCTTATATATATACATATATATATATATATATATAGTTCCTTTCAGCCACAGATCTCGGTGTTTTAGCAGTACAACTTGCCATGCATGTTGGGGATAATTATTACCATTGTTTCAGTCAGTGACAGCATCAAAATAAAGCATTATGCCTCTAGCTATTTGAAGCCAAGTAGTACTTTCTTTCATGTAATTAACTTTTTTTTCCTTTAACCTTTATGCCAGAAACACATACAACACAGTTCTGCATTTGCTTAATGGATTGTGAGTCTTACTCAAACCTTTTCCATTAGATTTCTACTGAGACAAGGGGATGTTTTCTGTGAAAACAGCTCTGCTCAGTTGTTTGCTTAACACATGTACTGACTTCATTTGGCATGATTGTAAATGTCTGTTTTCAATGTCTAGTTTGCATACTGTCTAGTAGATAGGATCAGAAATCATTAGGTTTTAGTTCATTTCTGATAAGTCATTTATCACCTTCTGTTAGTGCATAGTTTAGTTCCATAGGATGTGTTAAAATTAAGTTGTGGGCTTATTTTTTTTACAGGATATTTCAGGAAAGACATTTTGAAAAGGACTGGGTTTTTGACTTCAGCTTGGCAGTAGCTGAAATTCAGGTACAGTATGTGCATTCTTTGAGCCTGTTGCAATACTTGAACCTACAATAAATAGGAATTTCTACATGATTTATAGATGATAAAGTATATTTTGCCACGTTTGGGAAAGGTTATCATGCAGGGGAAAACTGTCTTTGGCTTTTCTGTGATGTCAGTATTTTAATTTAGATACTTGTAGTCTTTATCTTGGCTTTGCATCTAATTAAAAGATTTGATAATTTTAAGTAATTCTTTACCATGCTTTATATTTGTCGTGCTTGTAATTGCTAGTGCTACATCATTCTTCAACAAATTATTTAATATGTTATTTAGCCAATAGAATTCATATCTAGTATAAAAAGGCACAGTTGTAAGAGGCAGTAGTTGCCAAAACTAAGCATGTATTTTAAAGAATAAGAAAATATTGTAAAAATACTTCAATTGGACACTTGCATCTTTCATATTCAAGGGCAGATTGCTTATTATACGTGATTAAAATATATTATCACACTTACTGCACAGATTCTGAGACCAAAATTTAAGAAGGAAAGAACCAGGGCTGGTTTTTTTTGCTTATCTGACACCAAAGTCATCAGAAGATCTGGCAAGCAAAAGACTTAATTAATACAGAAAATAACCATGAATTTGGCATGCCTCATGAAAAAAAAAAAGGCAGTAAAATACTGGATGAACGCCAGTTCTTAAATAGGATGAGTAAGTTATGGAAAATGGATTTTCATTTATTGAGGGACAAAGGTGATCAGCAATCCCTGCATGTTAGGCAACATGTAACTATGCCATATTGAACATGGAGCTTCTTAGCAGTGGCGTTTCACCTACATCTTTTTTGTGCTTTAAGTCAACCCCAGGTTGACAGCCCCAGGTGTATCTCCTGGATTTCAGTATATTTTCTGTCTGGTGTTCTCGAAGCGAGTTCCCTTCCGCTTACCCCTTGCTGCCTTCACAGCACTGCAAAGAGAAAGGCGACTGGACCAAGCTGGGAGCTCTGTATGTTAGTGCAAGAACTGGATGCGAGCATTCCGATGATCTTCAGAAACTGTCCTTTTGTATTGCAAAAATACTAACCAGAGATTCTGAGACAGACAGACCAGGAGTTCCCTTCTGTGATTTTGCTGATGCAGGTAAAATTCAGATGCAAGAAATGCTTTTTGCTCACCCGTATTCTTCTTAGAGTTTTTAAAACACATTTGCATACCGTTTTCCAAATATTAGTTAATTGTATGTGACAGTATTCAGAATTTCTTGAGATGCAAATGCAGTCAGCTAAAATGCTCAATAGAAAACGTTTTCTAGTGGAATTAAAATCCACAGTGTTTGCAGTAAAAATTCTGGAAGAACATTGGAGCTTTGTGAAATCAAGAAGGGAAAGCAAAATTGGTGGTCTTTTAATAAGAATTTCCTATTCTCAGGACAAGAGCAAACATATTTAAGTGCTGTCATGAGAAGTGTAACACTCTTACAGACATAAACTGTAGAGTTGTAAATGCAGCTCTATATATTTGTATATTTCAAAACACATTGCATCATGTATATAATTTGTACTACTTTTTTTTTTTTTAAAGTAATTTGGATTTTCAGAATTATTTTCTTTAAAAAGAAGAACTTCTGCAAGGGCTGTGTCCAGAAACACCTTCTGGCTTTTTAGTACTTCTTCCAGGTTTTCTTACCCCTTTCTTCTCTATGCCCCTTCATTTACATGCCTGATCATTCTTCCTGAGTTTGCAGAAAACTGATGCTCAGTGAAGTGTCAGTGGGATACTAAAGCAGTTTATAATGAATGACTCGGATCATTTTCAACCTATATAAACTACTAAAACATGATGAATACTTACTCTTTTCTGACCACAGGCTTCCACATTGTAAAACAGCTATCACAGCTTCCAGTTGTGACACAGACAGAAGATTTTGGTGGGGCCTGGAACTTAGTCTGTCTTCCCTAGAGCACTGGTCTCTGATAAGTACTGATAGGTACCTCTATCAGGAAAAATAAATTTGAATGCTCACCCCTGGTTTATTCATTTCTTTAGTTATAAATTATATACATGTACTACAAGACTAATATGTGAAGTACATTATAAAAAACTAGAAATTGAAAATATGAGGTAAAGTTGAAACAAATATTTTAAATTATTTATTTTTAATTTTGATGGTACAAAAATTTATTTTCTTCCCACACCCAAATGGATTGTTGTTCTCACACCCCAGTTTGGAGACAACTGCTGTAGAATACCAACAGTGCTTCCAAAGTTGTATAATATGGTTGGAAAAACTTGTAATTACTCAGTTATGTACTTGCCAGTATTTCTTCACAGTGCCAGTAAATGCAAAGCTTACTTTACAAATAATGATGTTACTAAATTGTACCATTTCATGTCCAAGTATCTTATGGATAGATTTAGACACTACTATGAAGTAGTGTCTGAATAAAGTATAGTTACTTACCCTAGTTCTGGTGTTAAGACTTAGGAAGTTACTACTTTTAATGCCATATATTTTAGAAGTGTATTTAATTTCACAACAAATGTGTTTTGAAGGGTGTAATTTCCCTTTAAGCTTCATGTACATGTAAATTTTTTTTTTAATTTTTTTTTTCTTTCCAGTAATAAAAGCATCACAACATAATGAAGCAGACAGAATAGTTCTTGGGAGGATTGGGATAAACGTAATGTATTCTTATCACAAAGTACAGCAGTGGACAAAGGTATACTGGACTATATAGATACCTGACTGAAAGGAAAAGAATGAGTCGTTTATTTTCTAGATGTTAAACTGTGTTTCTTTAGTTGGATGGGTCGGTGTGCCACCTGCCCCCCCACCATTTTACTACTTCTTAATTGCTCAACTGGATCTAACCATTTAATTGTGTGTTCCTGAGCAGTAGCCTTCTGTGGAGCCCCTCTTAACTTTGTCTTGCAACATAAAAACTTGCTAGTTCAGATTCAGCTTTTGACTTCTCTCAGCTAAGGATGAATCCGGATTAAGAGACAGGTCTTGAGATTCCGGGGTGAGGTGCTGATGGGATTGTTTCCCAGATACATCACTTTCTTCCATCTGGCAATATTGTTGTGTTCTGTATTCAAGTAATATTTGCAGAAGTTTGAGCAGACCCATTCCTGCGCTGATGCTTCTGAACCTGACCTCCAGTGGAATGGGTAAGGCCAGGAAGACAGAAGAGCATAGCAAGGCTGCTGCTGCACTTGGTGAACTGCTTAGTCCCCTGAATGTCACTAGAAGTGCTTTTCTTCCATTGAATCCAGGGTTCCAAGTTCTGTGAGTCTTGCAGAGTCAGACCTCACAAAGAAATACCCTTTACAACCCTTTCTTTCCTCTCAGGTATTACAAAGGGCCCGGGTTAAGACACTAGATCTTTCGCTGGATGTCTTACGCTCTTTAGGCCTCATACAGTGTTGATCACAGTCCACAGCAGCAAGCGTTTTCTTCCTGGAAGGAAGTGGTGTACACTTAGCTAGATCTCCTGTACAGTACATGACCTGAAACAACATAAGAAAGAATATAAACCACCAGTGATTTGGGAGTGTATTTTTGTCAGTGATCACATTCTGAACGTCCCTTTGTGTCAGCGGGCCTGATTCTTACAACTATGCTCTATCGTGCTCTATTCCTCATCCCATACAAGATGATTTCCAGCTTGTGTATTTATGATAAAAGCATATACTCTCCTTGTTCCTTTTGTCTCAGGTTTGGGGTTTTTTTTGGTGAATTATCGAGGAACCCTTTCTAGTTTGCATCAAAGGATTAAAATGCCTTTTGTACTATTGTACCTAGCAGATAACCTTCAGGAATTCTGTTGCACAAAAGTGGTGCACTGCTCAGTCTGTTTTCAGGGTCAGCTCACATCCCAGGAGACATTTGATAGAGGTGCTTAGTCTAGAGGCAATACACCCACCTTGATGATTCACTAATTTTGCAGCATCAGCTTGTTTAATTGAATGGTATCAGGTCCCTGTCAAGCTGCAGCAGAGAGTTCTACTGTTGAGGAGCAAAGGGAAGGAGAGAGGATCTTTGCATTAGTACTTTCACAATAGTGCACTAGAACTTTTTTAAGGATTTTTGTTCTGCAGAATTCCGAGAGTTTAGCCCAGCTTGGGTTTTCCTTGTCATCTTCAGCAGAGACAGCATACATATTCATTGCTTGTAGGGAAATGCTTTTATCCATTTTATATGTTTTCCAGATCAGTCTTGAAGGAGATCCTGATAACTGGATTGCAGGAACTCTGATACTCCAAGGAGATTTTTCTTCATTTCCTAATTTCAGAGGTGCAAGGTGTCAAAAGCATCTGTAGTGTTTCTCTTGTATAACAAGAGTTAATAAAAGTACAGCTCCTACAGATACTACAGGGGTTTTTTCATGTTTAGACCAAAAGGTCATTGTTGCTTTGAGAATGTTGCATTAGGTATCAAACCCACCTCTTAAGAGACTGTTCAGCAAGATGCCTTGTAGACAGCCTGGGTTGACCGTAGAGGAGTGTGAATGAGTTTTTATCAGAACTGGTAGATCCCAGATTGATCAGGGATGAATTAGAACTGTCATTCCTGCCTCTCTCCTACCAGTTTCATTCCACTTTGTGTCAGATCTGAGTCCCTAATCCTGTGTTAATGGCTAGTATCTGCTTGATCCCATGTCTTGTTTCTTCCAAAGTGGTCCAGAAAGTAAGATAGTGGTGGATTTGTTCTTCTTGTTGTGCCAAACTAATTTGGCCTTAAGACATGCCCTGTGCCATTTTATGAATATGTTGGGACTGCCTAAAGCTCTACATAGGCTTTTCAGATCTCTTTTTCCTTCATGAACTTCAGACCTTTTTATTACATAGCTTCGATGGTTGGTGGCTTTGTGGGGTAAAATATGTGTGCTCCTTCATCCTCAAGAGAATATTCTTTGGAAGAGCTGAGGAAAGTTCATAAAAACAGACATACTGTGAAAAAAATATGCAGATTTGAAACATGTGAATAGGTCTTTCTTCCATGGAGACAGCACCTCAAGCAACACTAGGCTACATTTCGGGTGTTTACTTGTAGAGAATCCTGCAACATTAGTGTTCCTTTGGCAACTATTTCATCCACTTCCTATTTCAACCATCTTGAAGGACTTTGCTGTGGTTTCTTTTTGCCCAGCTTTTTATTACTCCAGAGGATTGGTCAGAGGTTCTTGTCTAATTAAGGATATCATTCCACAGCAGTGGTTTATTTGGGTGCCTGCCCTTTATAGATCATTTGTGCTTATAGCTGCACGCTTCCCATCTTTATAGAAAGACCCTTGTTAGTGGCCTCCACTTCTGCTAGAAGGAGGGAATAGATGCAGATCCTCCTTCATTTTGTATTTTGTTTCTGGATTTCAAGTTTCTATTTTGCTATCAAAAGTTTCATCTGAATCTTTCTGGTACACCTTTTTTCCCTTCAAACACATAATCTACAGTTCTTTAATCCTTAAATGTTAACTGCAATGATGTAATTAGTATTCTGTTATCTCTACTGAGATAAACCATTGCAGATGCCCGAGGCCTTCAAAAGTCTCCAGTTTTGAGCATATGCCAGTCCACAGGATGTATGTATATATTCCTAAGACATTTTCAACAAATGAGCTTCTTAATATGAAGGTTTCCATTTCTGTCTTTTCCTAAACCTCCTTGTCCTTCCACAGCTGTTGTTCTGCCACCACAGTGCATGCACACTCATGGCCACGATTTTTAACAAGCCACCTCCTCATCGATGCACCCACTAGGCAAGAGCTGAAAATTGTCTTCTGTTCATGTTGCTTGACCAAGAAGGAGCAACCATACTACAGGACATGTTGAATCCTTCCTGTCGTTGCCTTTCTGTGGATCTTAAGTTCATATCCCACCTTGACTCAATCATCATCTCTTTTTAGACTAGTTAGATCTTAATTATCTTTGAGACTGCTATCTTTCCTCCATCTTTAACTGAAAAGGCCAAAAAACATTGCTAAACGGAAGCTTCTGTAGCTTCCTAAATACTAACCTGAAATACAATGATAAAGGTGTTGGTGGTTATACTGTTGATGAGAGAGAACCAACTTTTTCTAGCTAATGGCCCTGCTGGGTACAACTTATCAGTGTTTTCTATACCTTGTGCTGGAATAATTACTTCAGTTTAACAATTCTGCCTCTGCTGCGAAAGGAAAACTCTCTGTGTGATCTTTTTGGAATTGCTTAGGTTGAGTTAGAGCCCAATGAAATCAAAAGAGTAAAAATAAGAGTAAGCATATACACATTCCTTACGAAGTATATTAAAAATACTCTATATGAACGTTATATGGTAGAAATAATGCTATGGGGGATAGTGCACTGGGAACTGTTTAGCAATAGGTTGAGGGCGAGTTTTACCTACACAATCAAAAAACTCTACTATTCATTAGAAATTTTAACTGTGGGGTTTTTTTTTACCCCTGACTCATTTTGGATAACTAAACTGATGCCTATAGATCAATATAATTGGATTAAATCTGCTGTGAATATACTCTGTGTTCACTGACATCACTGCTTTCTCTGACCTTCTCACTCTTACACTAGGGGAGGAAGGCTTTGGATAAATTACGTGAGCTACAGATAGATTTTACAGTCTTGAAAGGACTTATAGGTGCAGAGAGGTTAGCATCAAGATGCCAAATTGTTAATAAAGCTGCAGAAATTTTTATTAAAACTACAAGTTTGGATGGAGCAACGTGGGTATTGAAAGGTAAGCCGGTCTTATAAAAAACCTGAGCTCTGACTTTGAACAGTCCCCTTCTATGACAGATTTCAGATCAAACAAGCTTGTCTGTATTATTAAATAAAGTTAATACTGGGACAACAAAACCAAAATGTGATCCACCTTACTGGATATGTATAAGAAATACTAGGACTGGTACCAGTTTTTTTCAGAAAAGTTTTCATAGTAGTCTGACATCAACACCATTATACTTAAAAGTTCCTGTAAGGGAGAGGTGCAACTTGGAAAGTGACCCTGCCTCATGTAGATTTTCTTTGAGCCAGCTGACACTCAGTGTCAAAAAATTTTCAGGCTTGGTTCAATTCAGTGTTTTGCCCTCCCAGTAAAAGTAAAATAGGTTTAGAATAGTACCATATTTCTGCCATTAAAGAGCACATAATGACTGGCTTTTTGCAATTCTGCTGAAAAGAGAAGAAATGTAGAACTATGAACAAGAATAGATGGTCTATAAAGTAATACAGAGCATCTAAAATCTGCTATTCAATTTTATGTATGTACATAGAAACATACATATATGTATACACACACATATATGCCACTGACAGTCCACTTTACTGCCATGATTTTTAGTGAAAGGGGTTATTTACGATATAAAGATTCTGAGAATCCATTTGAGTAGTATTGGTGATAAGGAATTAATTACTAAGGGAATACACTGAGCAGTTGGAGTGTGTCCAGAGGAGGGCCACAGACATGGTCCAGAGAAGCTCAGAGAGGGCCGGAGCACCTGTCCTATGACGACAGGCTTAGAGAGTTGAGGTTGTTCAGCCTGGAGAAGAGAAGGCTCTTGGGAGACCTTACAGCAGCCTTCCAGTAGCTAAAGGAGAGGGACATTTTACCAGGGAGAGTAGTAATAGGACAAGGAGCAGTAGGTCTAAACTGAAAGAGGGTACATTTAGATTAGATACTAGGAAAAAATTCTTCACTCTGAGAGTGGTGACACCCTGGCACAGGCTGCCCAGTGAACGTGACGCTGTCCCATTCCTGGCAGTGTTCAAGGCCAGGCTGGATGGGGCTTTGGGCAACCTGCTATAGTAGAGGGTGTTCTGCCCATGGCAGAGGGTTGGAACTAGATGGGCTTTATGGTCCCTTCCTACCCAAACAGGTCTGTGATTCTGCTAATAACTAGAACTGCATTTTCTGTGAAATTCTGAAATTTGCTTTCTGCTACAGTGAGTATGTTCTTAATGGCCAGAAGTCTCAGTGTCCAGCAGTTTCAGTGCATAGAAGTAACTCTGCGCTGTTGTTTGCCACAGAGTCAAAGTGGACCACAAATGCACCACAGTGGCCCTGCGATAAAATGGACATCCTCAATCGACATAATCTGCTATGTACACTAGTGCACAAATACTTGAGGAGGAGTTTATACAGGCAGGCATTTGAAGTTCTGCAGAACTTACCAGGTTTGCAAAATGATTCTGGTAAGTAAAGAAAACTAAAAATGTAACAGATGATTCTGTACTGTTCTAGTTTGTGGGAGTTTTTGTTTGTTTGTGTAGTGTCAATTAAAATACGTACTGTGCCCTGCAGCTCTTGACACACACGCACACAGTTTATATCCTTGTCCTCTCTTTCCAGGTGGCTCAGTTACACAGGAATGATTCTATTGTTTCTGGCTGCAAATTATTACTGGACCTTAACACAGATTTCTCCTACAAAATGTGAATGATCCATATGAAAATATTTTGATGAATAAAGCGTTATCTTAAGTTATCTCATCCTTGTTCCATTTTGCTGATGGAAACATGAGTCCTGATTTAGCTACTGATCAAGAAGCAATTCTTCAGTTAGATTTGCATTTGACTTAATTCAGTCATTAATATTCTTAATTTCATTTCAGGTACTATAGATGTTTCTCAGTACAGCTGCCTTTTTAACAAGCTGATAAATGCCTGTTTTGAGAGCAAGAACCTTGGGACCTCATCTGCTGCAGTAGACTTCATGCTTTCAAAAAACATAGCTATTGATTTTTTTTTACTTAGAGGATTAATCACAGCTTTGGGAAGAAATTCTTTGTGGTCTAAAGCTAGGACCTATTACAAAAGTAAGTTCCTTCCTAAGTAATATCCTTCCATTCTTTGGGTAACATGCTCCTAACAGCTCAGCATGTTGGGGAGAAATGAGTAAGAAATGGGTACTTTTTTTGAAGAGAACAGTACTTTCTGTGTCACTATCAGGAAATCTTCTGTAACCAAAATGTTTATTAAGAAATAGTGACAGCTCAAAATATCAATCAGTGCATACTAGCTGGCATGAAATAAATGTAACTCTGATAAAATGAAATATTTACATACAATATTAGAATTCCAGAGATGTGAACCCTGCAATTCTTAAAAAGTGAATCATTTTCATTTTTTCATCTAGGCAAGTTAGATTTCTCTAGACTTCTGTTTAGAGCTGTGGTGATAAAATTTTAGATTGGAAAGGCCTGGCTAAGTTTATCTTAATTAAAATTCTTTTCAACTAAAAGCTAACAGTCTGTGATTGCTTTCAACTCCCCACTTCTGAGCTAAGACAGTAGTGGGTGTGCCACTCCCATAGGGCCCACCAAGAGCAGGGTCTCTATATTGTCACATTATTTATGGTTTGATTCTGTCTTAGAGTAGCAGCAAGCTGCTCAAGGAGCCTGTTTTCAGTTCCCTGATTCAGTTTCCTCTGCTTTTTGGAGGGGCTTATTGGGGCGGCTTCTGAAATGCTGTATAGGTTGGATCTGTGGGATCATTTGGCAGAAGGCAGGGGAGCAAAGGAGAACTTTCTGTTCAGATACCCTCTCACTGTGAACACAGTTAATAAAGCTGCTTTCAGTCCTGTCCGAAATTGTACTTGGGTTATTACACACTTGGAGTCCCTGTGTTTCTGACAAGACCTTTTTAATCATCACCAATAATACACATTGATAAAAATAACAGTGAACATGATGTGTAAATATTTTTTGCTGTGTTCTCAAATCAGGTCTTTTCACAGGTGAAATAGTAAAATCCAGTTCTACGTTCAGTACTGGTAATCCTAATTCCTTCTATTTCTGCATTTACTCTTAGGTGCTTTATCATTGGGGTGCTACCCTCCCCTGCAGGGAAATTTGTATCACAAACTTCTGACGATTCCATCTTACCTGTCTGAGGTTGAGATGCTGTTGGCCATTGAAATATTTCTTGTTTCAAATGCCAGCAATATTCAAAGTCCAGTGGCTAGTAGTCAGACTCTTCAGATAATACTGAAAAGGTTTGTTGTCATACATGTACCATTCTAATTGTACTTAATCTATGTAATTAACAGGAAATCTTATTTTCCATTGGCTGGGAAAGGAAATGCTTGTTTTAAAACATAGTTTTAATCTTTCCTTCTAAACAGGTTATAGAGCAGTAAATGTTTGTGGCTTTTTTATTGTCGTTATCATTTTTATGTATGTGTAGCAGAAGAGTAATTGTTCCAGACTGATACTGGACTGCGTTCCCTAACTGAATGTGTCTACCGCACCAAGAGTGGGCTGTGTTTTCAAAGGATGATAGTTTGATGTCTTGGTGCATAGATTCTTGTGTTGTGGTTAAGCAGTGGAGTAGAAGGGCACAGTCAAAATGTTACTCTTTTCAAAAAGCAATTCCAACATTTCTTGGCTGTTTTCTGGAAAACATATGAAACTGTTTTACTTGATTCTCTTTTTTAGGGGATATCTCAGTATTAAATTTGTGAGATTCCCCCCCCCCCCCCCTTTCTGTGAGACTTCATACCCCCAGATAAAAATGTCTTTTGTGCTTTTCCCCTTTTGTTAGTAAACCATCAACCACAGTCACTAGATTATAATCAAGACCCCATTTTCTCTGAGATTGGCTCAGGGTCAAAATAAGAAACTGCATAGAAAAGCTCCATTTGCTAAGAGTGATGAACAGGGGCATCTCAAACCTGAGTACTCGTATATTACTTCCCCGCTACTCTTCCCAATTAATACATCTCTTAATTTTGTTTGTTTGATAAATTAGAAGGTTTTCCTCTCTTTGTTTTCCTGTGTGTGCTTTGTACATCTGCTTGTTTGCTTAAAGAGTAAGTTCTGCTTTTGCAAAAACAAAAGAGATGACATGCCAAAAATGAGTAATCCTTTTAGATTCGAGCATGTACATGAATTCTTCCTGTATCCAGTTAATAAAATGGTTTGCATTCCTTTACTGAATTTCCCAGCCCAGAGTAGAATATTTCTTCATGAAATGTGCTGTGAATATTGCAGACCTACTTTGCACTGATAGGAAATACTATTACTTTTTATTAGTGTAAAATATGTTTAAAATACACTTTTTCTCATTTTTTTCATTCTTCAGATTAATCAGATAAAATTTGTCTAGAAATTAGCATGATCTGCTACGGGTTTGTAATCTTGTTGCCAGTATAAATCATCACACAGAGGACCTGTATGACACATAATTTTGTATTTGTTAAAAATCACTTTACAGATGTGAAGATCAGACAGGTCAGAATAACAGTGACTATCAAGCGGCGGTGAAGAGACTGATCCTGGCTGCTCGTTTATCAGATCCAAAGCTTTTTCTCAAGTATATGACAATGAATGTTAATATGGAAGAAGTTTATAGCTTGGAGCTTACATCTGCTGTAAAATGGCTTAAGGAGAATATGAAATGGGCTGGGAAGGTCTGGCTGTTTCAATAGTCATTAAATAGTAAAGACTTTCGGTTTTTTAATGGTTAAAACAATCATTGTTGAAAATAATACAAATGAATAAAGGCAGTTCCCACTGTGTTTGGACTGTGCCTTACTGATTCACAGCAAGGCTTCAAACTCAAGCTTCAGTTCTTTTCCCTAACGATAGGGGTTGTCACGCTGACTTGCATAGATGTTTTGTAATGGCACCATTAGATAATGAGGAAGTTGCAGTCTCAGAACTTATATTCTCCTTTTTTACAATCCAGTCCTAGACTCTTCTCCTGACAGGTGACTGTATGTAAGTGCATTGATGGAGTGTATCTGCTGCTCTTGAGTGAGATGTCTTCCACATTGCTTCACGCACTGTTTACTTCTGTCTTCCTCATCATATCTTGTAAGGGTATTGTCCCATCTGTGTTTCCCTTAGAGATCTTCATTTCCTTACTCCAAAAACCCAGTAAAAAGTACTGAGAATAAAATAATTTCAAAGTCATTTGAGACATGCCTGACTTAGGATACCATCCTTCACAGAACTGAGCAAGTCTGCACAAGTTGCTCACAGCAGAAGGTTCAGTCGTATCTTGGTAGTAACTTGTTTATGACTTCATATTTGTATACATGCATGCTTCCACTTAAAAGGAAAACTTGCTTTCTTCTTTCACAGTCCTCTTGGAGGGAAGTGATTTTGCCCTTTCTTTTTTGCTTGTTTTTAGTTTCTGCCAACTGCATGATGAGATGGAGGTTCTACCAGACTGGTTGTAGCGTTCATGGTTCTTCAGGAATTCTTTTCTTCCACTTGGAAATCCTGAGTCAGATTTGGAGCGTGAATTACTGAAGTCACACTTCACATACTGATCAGCAGCCTGAGTGAGAACCACATTACATATCAGAAAGCACTCGTGGCAATGTGGGACCTCTGTCAAAGTTGATGCTTGCACTTGCCTGAGCTACCCACTTCTGTAGTCTTGTTAGTTTAGTTAGCTCTCCACCTTCACAAACATGCAAATAATACAACTCTTTTGGTTCCACTCTCCATGCCCTTCAGTGCTTTTTGTGCTGGAAATTTCTGCTCTCCTAGGTGTAGAAGTTCATGAGGCATTTAAGGCTTTTCCCTTCTAAGTAAGATTAATATGCCCTCCTTTGGGGCAGTATGAGTCTCTGTCTTCCCAGTTCCAGCAGCATTACTGCAGGTGTCCTTTGCACCTCTGAATCAGGAAAGCCATCGTGATCTTAGTGCTGGACAGTTGTGGAATATTTTAGAGGGTTGCAGTGTTGGGTTTTTTTCCCATCTGATGGACAGTTCTTAAGATTCTTCACTCTCTTCAGCTTGTTGATACCACTGCTCATCCAGTCTGGGAGTTGCTACTGCAAGAGAGAGAGGATTGAACCTGATGACCACCAGGATGACTGCCTTCCTTCTGTGCCACCTATACAGAAAATGCAAGGATAAGAGGCTCTTGTGTTTTCACAGGGTTATCGTTCTTCTGTAGGGATCTTATCTGCTTTCCTGCTAATAAGTCAAAGATTTAGTACCATCAGTCAGATGGCATTTCTTTAGATGCCCCTTACCTCAAAATTTCTCATACAGAACAGTTCGCACTAGTTCAAACAGGCTTTGGGTTTCACTGCTTGGTATCCCCCCAAGATGGCTCTGCCATTTCTAAGACTATCCACCTCATCAAACCCAGTAGCATTCTGCTGCTTTTGTTTCCCAGTAGCTGGAAGACTGGGTAAGAAGGGATCACGTTTCAGATGAGGGATCGAAACTGATGTTCTTCCAGCTGCTCCCGCATTAGTGGCAAGAGCAATTTTGGAAGGTTTCAACAAACTAGGACTGGCAGTGAGAAGCTAAATCATTTTTGCTAATTACTCTGTGTAAGATCCTTTGTAGTTTAATCTCCCTTGGAATTAGACAGAGGCTATCTGAACGTCAGCTAAATCCCACGTTTCTGTAAGCAGTACCAGATGTGACTAATACTGTGTTTGAGAGACAAAATTCTCTTAGTAATCTGTGTGGCTTCAAAGCTCAGGACATTCTAAAGACAGCATTATTTTTTCTGCAGTAAGCATCCTTGAATTCTCACTTCGATCATCCCCAGAAAAAAATTCCAAATGCTGCTTTATTTCCCCAGCAGAGGTAAATCATTGACCTTCTGGCTTAACTTGGAACAGCGTACAATTTGTGCAATGTTTTGGCTCCATCTCCTGAGTATCATCTTCAGCTGATAGGATGCAATCTCGGTCATGTTTGATATTAACAAGCAAAGCAAGCTCCCCACGGAAGTTTTGCTACAACTGGTGCATCAGGTGTTCCTGCCAATACAGTATCTCTCCCTATCGCCGTGATAAGACAGTAGGCAGTTAAAAGAACTTTACTGTTCCTGCCTTTCACATATTTGTGTTGTCTGGGTCCACGTGTATCCAAAACCAGAAAGGTTTCTTGAGCAACATTCTCAGTACGATTTTGTTGACAGAAATTCCATGTGCTAAACAGGACGAAACTCCAATGTGGAATGGAAACAAGGCTGGAAGCATGAAAAAATGTTCCAAAGAAGACAGCAGAGACAATGTGGCTTTGCAGACCCAGCCACTCAGTAGACTGTACCCTATTTTTGCTTTTTTCCCCAAGTATACGTTACTGTTTCTCAGTAGCTGAAAGAACTTCTGTGTTTGAAATTACTAACTCACTTGATATATATTTTAATTTTTCAGATAGGAAATAAAATACATGTTTACCTGTTTGCAAAGAATGTGCAAAAAACACCCCTTTCCTGTGCTGCGCTCAGTAGGTCTGGACAGCCGCTGTGCTCCCTCGGCATGTCATTAGAGGCATGAGAAATGAAAAGCTTTCCTCGGTTTTCCCTGGTGACAAGGTACGCTCTTGGAAAGATTACACTTGTTAGGCATGGAGGGTTTCTTGTAACTAAGCCAGAATGATGTTGTTTGGAAGACAGCACAGTTTCATTTCAAAGCATTGATAGTTTTGATAGTTTCTTAACCCGCGTTGGGGGCGGAGGTGAAAAGCTGGAAGGAGAAGCTTGAAAGTTTTACAGTGTTTTGTAAAGAGCTGATTGGGATTGCTTTGGAGGAGTTGTTAAGATGTTTAATAAACATTTTTACTCTTTATAAGAAGTATCCAAAATACCTGTGAGTCAGTGTTGTCATTTAATACCTTTCAGATGCTTGCTTTTCTTGGGTACGCAGGAGGGTGGGCAAGTGGCAAAGTAGAAGTGGAGAGTTTTAGTATCTCTTAACTGCTGCAAGAATCTGGAGTATGATATGCTGCGGGAGGAGGTTAAGAATGTGTGAAATCAGTCAGACTACGCAGTTTTTCACCACGCTGTGGCACATCATGTAGCAAAGGCTCATGAATAGCCAGCTGTGGGCATGGCCAGATTCCAACAGACACGAGCAGAGGCTACAGCGAGGCCTAGGGGCCGTGCTCAGTCCGCTGAAGAATTCTAATGCATGTTACTGAGAGTTTCACATGGGGAGACATAGCAAAATTAAATGTCCCTCGTGTAGTAATCAAACCTGTTCAGTACCAAAATCTAAATGCCATACTTGGCAGCTTTGTAAAATACAGCCATGGTAAGAGCAATCATCAGTTTGCATTTGTGTCCTGTCGCATTCTCCAGGTGCATTCTGCATCTTTGCATTGGGTACTGGGGTTTCTTGTTTGTTTGGGTGGGTTTTTTTTTTCAAATCCTGCATCTGTGTTTTCCAGCCTTAACCCCTTCTGCCTCTTTTTTAAAAATAACTCCTGAGTAGCTTCAAAAACTACTGCTGACATTATTGGCCTCAGAGCTTTGGGGCTGTTTGTGAAGGGACTAGAGAAACTGATGCCACTTTCTGACCACCTGCAGACCTGGGACCAGACAGAGAACAAAGAAGAAAATGGTTCACTTGCTGCTTGTAACAACTTTGTTGTGATGGTTAAAGTTTTCTTTCCTGTTTAGGGACAAGTAGTCAAAACAAGCTTTTCAGATGTTCATTTTATCTGGTATAAAACAAGATTTCCATTTGGAAACTTCTGTGCTGCTCTTGCTGAGCCAGGAGCGGGGGGAATGTACCCTGGGAGCTGATAGGAAATAACAAAACCAGACTGAAGCCTCAGTACTGCTCCCGTGGAATACTGTGGTGATGCTGATAAGCAGTAAGCGTTGAGACCTTTAGTTACAAAGTAGGAGGAATTCATTCCTGCGCTCAGGGGAGCGGGTTGCGCTGGCTCTGTTTGCGAACAGGTACCCTAGAAACACTCGAGCCGGTGTCTGGCAGTGTCACCTGCTGATTACCTCTCCCAATTTCTTTTATCCCTCAGTGAGTTAGCAGAAATCCCGAGTGGAATGAGCAGCAGGCTCTTCTGCTGCAGCAATTAAATTTATTTTCCCATCTGCATAATTATGCAACCAATTTGCTTACATAACTGATGGCTCCTATCAGGAGGCAAAAAGCAGGCCGCAGAGGATGGATATTATGCAAATCCCCCAAGGGCTGTGAGAGTGTTAACGTGATTTAAAGCTTCACTGAGCTACAGAGAGCTGCCGAACCTCGCCAGCCCTCTTTGTAACCTCCTCTGCCTGGAAGCCCAATAGCCTCCGAGCAAAGCGCTCCAATCCCCGACGGTTAATCTCTCTTTGTTCCGAGGCCTTCGCTCAGAGGTGGCCTGTCCTTCCCTGCACAGGCCGCTTCCTGACCGCAGCCCCCTTGGCACGGCAGCAAACGGGCAGCACCGGCAAACTGGTTTCCCTTCCCCGCGGGGCCGGTGCCCGGCCCGCTCGGCCTTCCCGCGGAACAGCGGCAGCGCGGCAGCCCCTCCGCTCCTCCCCGCGAACAGCAGCTACTTCTTGCGTCGGGGATTTCCTATCTCCGTCCTCGGGCGTGTCGCGGCACCGCCAGCAGCGGTCACCGAGCCGGGCCGGGCCCGTGACAGCGGCCGCACCGCCGCTCGGGTTCACGCAACGGGGTGTGGCTCGCAGCCACACTGACACCAGCTCGCCCGCTGGGCACGGCCGCGGGCCGCCACCGCCCCCAGGCACCGCTGCCGACCCCGAGCGACCCGGGGAGGGAGCCCTGAGGCTCAGCGCCTGCGCTGCGGCCGCCCCGCGGCCGCCACGTGACACCGGAGGCGGAGCCACCGCTCGCGCAGGACCCGTCAGGGCCGGGAGCGCAGGCGCGCGCCGCCCCTCCCCCCGCCCCCGGCTCCGCCCCCCGGCGGGAATTCCCTCGCCCGTCGCGGCGCCGCCACGCCCCTTCTCGCCGCCTCCGGGGCCGTCGGCGGCGGTGTCAGGCGATGGGGGGTCGAGTCCCGGCGGGCGCTGTCTGGACGCGGCGGTAAGGGAGCGCCGGACCGGGGGTCTCGGGCGCCTCCGCGGCGGGAGACGCCGGCTCGAGGGAAAAGGGAGGGGGGGGAGAGAGGAGGGGGCGGGGGCAGCGAGACCCCGCGGGGGCCCGGCTCGGTCGTCGCGAAGCCGAGTCCGGGGTGGGAGGGGGTTGGCCGGGCTCTCGCTGCCCCCCGGCGGCGGGGCGGGCGCCGGGAGAGGGGGAGCTCCCCGCCTCCGCGCTCGTAGCGGTACGTGCGCGCGGGCACGCGCGGGGTGGCCGCCGGCTGCAGCGCGGGCCCGGCAGGTGGGTGGCGGGGGGCAGGCGGCGGGGCCGCGGCGCTCGGCTCCTCCGGCGGCGGGATCTCCTTGGGCTCCCTCGGGAAAGCGGCACGGCAGGCGCCAGTCCCCGCGGCAGCTGAGCCCCGGGGCGGCTGCCTGGGTGCGCGGCGTACGGCCCGGGGTGGTCAGCAGCGGGGAGGGGAGGGGAGGGGAGGGCCCGCGGCGCCCGTCGGCGGCGGTTGCGCCGCGCCGTAGCTGTGAGGAGGGCCCGCGCCCTGCCTTAGCGAGTTGTAGCCTGCGGTCCGGCCAGGGCTCTGCCTGCCATCGCTGAGGCGGTTAGCGGTTGCATCACCGGACCTTGCCGCCCTTCAGTGTGTCAGTCAGTGTCGCCAGGGCTTGTTCTCTGTGCGCTTCGTGCTGCCTCCGGGGTCAGCGCAGGTAAGCCTCTGGCACAGGTGACCTGGGGCTTGGGCGGTGAGGCGCCTGCAGCGGCGGGTGTCCAAAGGACTCGTCAAAACTACATCAGGGGCGTCGTCAAGTTCTTGCTCTGTGCCGGCAAGTGTAGTTCGGGGGGGGGGGGGGTGGGTGAAGCTCACTCAAACCCAGGAGTTTTGCCTGGGGTTTTTTTTGACCAAGCGCCGTAACAATGTCTGAGCGGTGACCAGAGCATTCGAAACAAGGAACAAGGGTGCTTTTGTGCGGTTATGTAAAGCGTCACCGCAGATTAGCGAGGCTCTTGGAGTTCTTCCCATCCTCTGTCCAAATCCCCAAAGCTAAAAGTGCGGAGAGAGGGGGAACTGCCCTCCTACCAGAGAGCCGCGTAGGTATCTAAGCCCACAAACAGGACTGTCGTGAGGGACGCTGAAAACGAAGTTGTCGCTGCCTTGCCTGCCTTGCTGAAGATCAGAAAACAAAAATTACCAAGTGTTTTGGGGACCTTGTAGCTCAGAACGTGGGTTTTTTTCTCCCCCCTGCCCCTGTTTCCTTCCAGTAAGATATTGGGTAAATAGTTTATGTTCTTAGCTAAGTATATTTGCATTGGTAAGATGCACTGCTAAAGCATCTACAAGTGTTTTGCAAACAAGTCATGGAAGGTATCCTGTTTCCTTGGAACAGGGGTGGTATTTCTCTCCAAAACTGCTCATCCCAAGTGATGTAAAATTACATACTTGGAGAAACACCTTATTTTGAAAAATGAGGGGGGAAAAGGTACATTAAAAAGTGCAAGAAAACATTGCCAGTTCCCTCATAATCCCCAATAATTGGGTATGTGTTTGGGCTGCCACACTAAGCTGTTTATCTCCCGTTGGAAAGCTCTTGATTGCAGTTGCCTAGCGCAGAAGTTATTGGCACAGATTGCTGATTAATTCTAATGAATGCCAGCAAACTTTTGATAAAGATTTCCAGACAATGTCATACGACAGTGTCTTTTTTCCCCTTTAGTTTTATATTGTGCCCCCATAAAATACCTGGCATAAAAATTTTAAAGTGTTGTAATTTGTTGGAAAGTTTTGGACTAAACCACTTGAAAACTTATGTGGAATTCCACAAGCTAGTATGTGGCAGTGCTTAAAGAAAGCTCCATTTCTGATTCCATATTTAAGACAAAAACTGAACATCAGGAAGAGTGAAAAACATGTTCAGTAATTTCTTAGGCTTTTTACTAACTGGATCATCTTTAAGTATTCACCTTAAAACCAAAGGATGGTAACAATTCTTAATATTTGTAAGAGATGCTGTTAGCAGAGGAAACTGAAAACAGTCTTATGCAAAACTTTAGTTTTTAAGTGTGATTTCTCAGTTCTGTATTGTGTCTTTAAAAGTTGTCACTTTTAAAGTCGTCAGTGACGACTTTAAAAGCTATTTAGAGGATGTGCTGATAACTAGCAGGGGAAAGTACTCATGCCCATTACTAAACGGGAATTTTCTTTCTTTTAAGTGAGTTAATGGATGGCTGACAGTTGCCTTGACCATTGAGTTGCTGAGATGTTCTGCTGCTTGAGAGCCGTGAGAAGGTATGGCATGTTGCTGTTGCCTTATTTACCTTCAACATATGTTTAAATGTTTGCTTAAGGCTTGCACGTATGTAAAATTGGTTTGGGATTTTTCTTTAATGCCTCTTTGGCTTTTACATCTTGAAGCTTTCAAGAGATCATCCACAGTTGAAAATCTCCAAAAGCCATATGCCTGTCCTCGAACAAGACACTAAAAAAGGCTCTAAACAAAACAAAGGCTTTAAAATAGCTTAATTATGAGAAAGTGGTAGTCTAAATCTGAATATAATATCCCACATACTACTGCATTATTGAGTTACTAAAGCTCAATGTTTGAAAATGAGTTACTATATCTGTAATAATGAGCTTAATTTAACAAAGCTTTTCAGTGCCAAAGCTATAAGGCAAAAAGTTAAACTTCAGAGAGATGTGAAGAAAAAAGACAGCTGAAGGGAATTACTTAATCAATACATTGAATCAGTCCTAGAGTATGATTGCATAGTGTGGTCTGCTGGGGATTGTGTTTCACATCTTTCTTGGAGATGGCTGTCCTCGAAGTAGCTGTGACCTTGATTTTAACACAAAGCCTTTTTTTGCTCCTCAGATCTGAACAAAGTTCACCAAACAAATCTGGCTCCTTGTGAGCAAAGCCATAAGCACCTTCCTTGCGTTTCCTCTGACTTAATTTTAATTTATTTACTTTATCACTTCACTTGAAGGATGCCTCAGAGTTCTGTCTTTCACCTTCAGTGAATGAATTCTTCCTTCTGCCGTGCAGATTAATTTTGGCCTTTGAGCGTTTCTCTTTTAAGCAAGATCAAAATAGATTTTTGGCTTGAATCCTGAGCCTTCCTGCTAAGATGGCAGTGTTGTTTAGATACAAAACAAGGGAACTGAAGTTAGCCATACTTGGCCGTTTTTCTGGTAGAATACCAGATGCAAGTTTATGATTAATAAACTTGGAATTGTGATTAATAGTTCCCAGGTATGTTGGAATGTTGAAAGATTTTTTTTTCCCTCACTACTGGAAATGACATGCAGCTTAGCTCGAGTGGATTTGGGCAGTGGTGTATGAACAAGGTGAAAAGAGAACTGCACTCCTTCCTCCTAGCAGCTGGGTCTAGGAGAATGTGGGTTTATTGCATGACAGTTAGGCAACACTGCCCACAGATAGGTAGCTGGTTAATTTACTTCACTCCTTATTGGAAAGGTGTTTTTTTTATCCTTTTTGTGGCCATTTTAAACAAACAAACAAAAAAAAGCAGCAGTATTTGCTAGTTTTTTCCCTCAGCAAGGCAATTATTTTGGTAATTCCAGATCCAAAATGGTAAAGCATGTGTCCAGGTGGTTTTCTGTGTAGTGTGCTTTGCTTCCTTTCTTGCCAAGTGAGGTAGAAGATTTTTTTTCCTTTGTCACTGAGCCTGCTCTTATGTACTCTCCACAAAGACAAGATATTGATGTGGTACTTCATCTTGGAGTAGGATCGTGGGCTCTAGTGATGACTACTCTTCAGAGTCTTTCTCAAGGAGGTAGAAGTGCTTGCTGGTAATGCGTTTTACCTTGTTGTGTAAACTTCCATTTGATCCACACCTGTGAAAACTGGTTTTAGTCACAACATTTTGAGATGTCATCATTGTACGTTCCAGGTTTTCCAGCCCTCTTTTCCATGAAAACTTCTGTTTCCAGCAAGCTGCCTTTTTAAGACCTACCAATTAAATATTTGCCCACCTCTTAGAAAACATTAGCTTTAACCGCTTGCACGTTTCCAATTGAAGAGCTGAAAAAGGTTGACAGGGAAAAGGTAAAGTAAGGGTCGTTGCATCTGCTTGACAGCTCAGCTGTTGTCATTTACCATTAGCCAAAATGAAAAATGCTGCTTGTTGTCTGAGCATAAACTTTGGGACTTGTTTGGGGTTTTTTTAACTATTTAAAGTGGTCAGGAAGTAGTCTCAGAAATTTCTCTGTCCAGTACGATTATGTGGTCTAGGATACTAAACAAATAGCTCTTTGTAAAGAAGTCTTGCTTACTGTTATTAATAAAGTTACAAGTTTTGTGTTAATGGGAAGCAGTTTTGCCTGTGGTCCACTTTGCAAACCCCAAACAGGAAAATATAGTTTGAATGGTACTGAGAGGAGGGGACCAGCACAGAACAGAGCGGCAAACTAAAAGGAACATTAACCACAGAGGAAATGGTTGACTCACTGAATTTGTTAGCCTATGAAAACAGCTGAAGGAAAAATCTGTTATTAAATCTTTTAACAATTCACCTTTTCTTGCTACTCTTATGTATGCTGTCTCTTGCTAATTACTTTGCTATCATGAATGTCAGCCTTGAGCTGTGGCAGGGAATTTTGGTGGTCCCTAACTCAGAATTTGTTTTTCCTTCAAGTTCAGGCTCCTGTTAGGCAAGCATGCTCTTTGCAGAACAATTATTTAATTTATGTATAATTGGAAGTATTCAATCTTTGGTACCTTCTGAACTTCCTAGAATTTCCTAAACTTTCCCTCCTGATCTTGTTTTCCTACCACTGAAATTTCCTTTTGTCCTTGTTTTCTTCTATTTCAGTGAAGATTAAAGGGTCAAACTGATGCCTTCTAAAAGACTTGATGTCTTTAAAAAAAGAGTGTGTCTGGGAAAGTAGGTATTTTATTTTTTAGATGGACACAGGTATGTAGATCTCAGAAATTAATGCAGAACTTCTTTTGACTGAATTGCAATTATTATTCCTGGTAAAATTTAATATTCTTTTGTCCCCACTTGAAAAAATAATTTGGTTTGACTTTTGACTTGGAGGTTCAACAGTATGTAAGGGTTGGCTTTTAAGAACAGCTTCAGCAATAGCTACAGAAAATACCACTAAAGTCAGTCTTTATCATTTGAACTACTTGACTAGGGAATTTTTGACCCTGTTTTGTGAAGGTAGAGGGAAAAGTGTTGTATTTATTTATTTGCCATCTCTCAAACGTGTTGGATTTGCTCTGTATAAATACAGCTTTGTGAGTTCCACGGGGAAAAATCCAGAACTCAGGCTTCCAATACCAGTTTTAAATGGTTATACTTGCAGCTGTGAATGTGTACTCCATTCTGTCACATTCTAGCATAAATTATATCAGTTTGCCACTTGATCAGTTGCATCATGCATAACATTTTATTACTTTATTAGGTTATGTCTGGAGAAGATACCGCTACAGTGCATTCTTCAGTCAAGAACTTTGTCAGGAGCTGATGCCATCAATGCTTTGAGACCTTTCTATTTTGCTGTGCATCCAGATTTCTTTGGCCAGCATCCTAAAGAGAGGGTAAAAAAAACCCAAAAAACTTTGTCTGCTTTCTTTGTAAATATGTCATATAACAAGGATGGAAATTTTCTGGTTTTTCTGCTGTCAGAGAAACAAAAGTAGTACTGGAATGGAATATGGTTGTCAGCAGAGAAGAAAAAGCTGCATTTTATGTTTAGCAAGGATAGATCCCTTAAATGCCCATTATTCGTTAGACATATTTTCTGTTTGTTATAAAGAAAATGCTGAGTCCTTCCAATCTAATTTATAATACATATTACTTGTTTTATCACTTTGAAATGCTGTGCATTTGGATCAATTGATTTCTTCGAAGCTTAAGAGCCTTAAAGGTGGTGGTTTGGAGTGTGCAAGTGTGTACATCATACAGTTTATTCATACAAGATAACTATGCATTCATGGTGACTATATGAACTGTATTACTACTTGGTAAGAGTTGGCAGTTTGTAAGATTAAAAAGTTTAGCTGGAAAGTGACCAAATCCAGAATCTGTAATGTTGTTGGGTTTTTTGTCTTTTTTTTTTAAACAGGAAGTAAATGAAAACTCTCTGAAGAGGTTAAATGGCTACTTGGAGAATCTACAGAAACCAGGATTTCGCTCCTTTAAGCCAACTCAGCTTACTTTTTATGTAAGAGAAAGAGAACCAAATTCTTCTAATGTTCAAGAATCCTTCAGTGCTTCAGGTGCTTTTATATCGTGCAGAATGTATCTACCTGTACTTAAATTCTTTCAGACCATTATTGAGTGTTGTGTAGTCACGATGACTTTTCAACTGAATAAGATCCTGTCAAACATGAAAATACGTATTAGATCTGACAGCAAGGATCATCCCAAGTAATTGAACATCTTAAGCTTTGAAAAGTATTGAAAGAATGAGAAACTATGAAGTTGAGGTCAGGTTACAGTATGAGGAAGATAAAAAGCATAGGTTGATGTTAATGATAATTTTTCTGCTTTTTAATCCCCGTTGTTGTATTTAACTGGAACAACAGTTGTGGATTCTTGTTTTCATTGCAGATAATGTGTAGTACCCACTGTCAGGCTGCTTGTAGGATCAGTAGGAAGTGATTGTATGAGCAAAAGTTGTGTAATATCTGAAGCTTCAGTGTACCACGTCATCTCTTAGCTTTGAGACTACAGCTTGGAATATCAATTTGATTAATTTTATTCTACATGCTTGTGTTTGTAGCAATGTGCCTTACCTGACAAATGAGTTTTGTGTTCTCCATCCTGCTAGTCAAAGCATTTGAACAAATTGTGAGGGGGCCCTAGTGCTAGAAAACAGAATCATACCATTTTTCAAGAAAGTGGTAGTGTTATGTCCTGTCCACTTAAATTAACACTTGCACTGGCAGCTGCAGTCTGCTTGTAAGTATAATACTAGCCTGCTTTATAATGGGGTAGTTAGGCCCAGTAACTAAGCACTGCAACTTAATTTTAGCCAGTGTGCAAATGTAACATTTTGTTCTGAAGCTTCTGTTTGTAGCCTGTGAAGAGCTGTTGTAGTTCTGCACTCCTATGGTAAACTATATCCAGAGTGTTGATCAGAAATCATGTGGATTGTGCAGAGTTGTTGGACAAAACTGCTGCTGCTAAAGTAAAACCATCAGGCTTTTTAAGTTATACTTCATCTGTAGCAATTTGTCCAATGGTTCAGGTAGCTGAAACAGCTCTATTTATATTTGTGGGCACACAACAATTTTAAAGGTTAAACTTTATGTGGATTTTGCAGTGAGTATTAAGGTAACGATACAGCATGTTCCAACTATGTACGCTTTGTTTGGGTTCTTGTAAGATGGGAGGAATATGAATGCACTGAAGATAATTCTAATTAAATAATACTGATTTTGTGGGACTTGTATTTTATAGGGTTTCGAGCAGTCAGTTTTACATTACACACTAGGGATCTCCTGAGCACAGTGCTAGATATTCTCAACTCCTGCAGTTTATCTACGGAGCATGTTCAGAGTTTGAGTGTGAACTCTCAGGCCCACAAGGAAGCAAAAAGCACACTGAACAGACCTATCAAATGGGATAAGACTTACTACTCGTTTACTGGATTCAGAGATCCTGAGGAGGAACTAGAACAAGCCCAGAGAGTGGAAACAACTTTAATGTATGTATAGCTTTTATTTAACTCATCTTTTGTAACCTAAATTGGTCTTTAATGCTGAGTTTTCTAAAAGCAGTCAGTGATCATCCTGAACAACGCAAAATGTTACTGTCCAATGTGTACTTGTCATGCTTTTTTATAATCCTAGTTCAAATCATAGCAGCCAAGTGGATGCATTCTTGTCTCTGCCCAGAATTCATCTTTGGCCAATCTGATTCTGGTTCATCTGGTTATTAATTTTTGTGGAATATTGTCGGTGGTACAAAAGAGGCAAAGATTCCACTTGCCCCAAATAGTTCTTTACAGGTGACAGGGCTTCTGTAACACAAAACTGTGAAGCTATTAACTTTATTGTTGGTATTTCATTGTCACATTTAGTCAAGGTTGGGGAGCAATAATAGGGTTAGAGTGTTTTAATTTGCCCCATATCTTAGTGATGTGCTTCTGATTTGTTGATCAGCATACCAACCTTAACAGTTAAATTGAGACTGTTACAGATACTGAACTTGCATTTAATGCAGCATGTTGTGCATTAGAAATAGGTTATTCGTAAGCCCTGTACGTGCTCATTCGGGGGAAGGGTGAAAAATGCTGACTTGAAAGAACCATTTTTTATGAACAGGACTTAGGTGCCATTTGGAATAAATGCAGAACAGTAGTAGTTAGTATCTTCAGAGCAAAGAGCACCCCTCGTCCTGCTTAACACCTTGTAAATAAAACTACTGTAATACTACTGTGAAAGACTTAACCGAAGTTTAATATAATAGGGAATATTTTCACTTATTTTTACACATTTACAAGAAATGCTGCAAACAGTTATATATTAACAGTCTCTAGTCATTGGGCATTGAGCCTCTCTCTTTGCTTCTGAGGCTGAATTATTTTTTGCTCAGAATACAGTATAGGAAGGGAAGTATTTGTAAAATGGAATATAAAAATGAATTTATGCTTTGAATGGAAACTAAAACATCTTAAAGTAGCTTTTTCCTAGAAATAAAATGATCCATTTATTGAAAATTTTAGGTGTGCTCCATAAGTCGTGTTTGCCTGGTGGTGATTATTGACAAAACTGTGAAACTTTGACCTGGCTTGCAGAACTGTGATGCACATAGATTACAGTTACCTAACTTGGCCCTTTAGTACCACCGCACTTAGTTGATAGTCTCTTACAGTCACTTTGGTTGTGGGGTGTTGTTTGGGGTTTTTTTGAAGGCATACAGGTAGGGGCTTCTTTAATTAGAGCACTAAATTCTGAAGCTGTACCCCTAAGTCTCATTAATCTGCTCCTCTATACTTCTCACACATTTTAATGGCTTGCAGATGTAACGTTGGCAGTGTCTTTTCAGTTTGATTCCCTCTTCCCCCCAAAAGACGTTAAGTGCCAGGTTTTCCTTTCTATATATCTTAAAGTGAAGCATTTAGCAAATTCAGTTCCTGTTCTCTAATTAAAAAATCCTTGTACCTGGTAACTTGAAATAAAACATTTCAATGTTAAAAGTAAGAATTCAGTTAGTTGTGCTGTTTGCATGAAATACAGTATGGCTCTACTGTTTTTCCCTCCTCTTTCAGATCCTGGCTAGATGATAATGAAGCAAGTGCAGTAAAAAAGCTGAAAAAGAGTCTGCCACTTAGAAAAGAACTTGAACGTTTAAAATTTGAACTCTGTCATCAACTCCAGCTCTCAGATATCAGGTAATAAATTTAGGTAACTGGACATGAATTAAGACAATCAATGCAAGGAGGTGTTATGCAATCCTGTGCTGTGAGGTTTAATGACTTATTCCAACAAAACAGCTCTATTTCCAATATGTAAAAATGTTATTGCACAGAATATATTTCCAGAAGTACTCTATTGGGACAAAAGTTCACTGTTAAAATCTGCTCAGAACGACCTCGTATTTGTAACTAATAACGCAGGCTCCAGTTGAAGTGAACACTTGGGCACTTGAAATAAAAGCTGAGTGTGTCTATTACTTCGGATATTTTGCTGGATAAAATTGCTCTTCCTGAATTCAAGTGACTATCTACAAAGGTAATTAGATTGGCAGTGAAATGCAGCTTTGCACGTGGTGCATATTGACATTCTGTGAAGGCTTCATGTTGTTCTTTCTAGTCTCTTGTTTCCCACATTCCAGTGAAGGAGATTTGGTTGCTTGAAAGGGCTGAGTACAGTTAGTAACTTTGATTCTTCACAAAACAATTTAGGATTCTTACTAAATTTTGTCCGTTCAAACAAGGATGTTCTGAAGTGAGATATGCAGGATGGGAAAACGGTTGTGAGGGTATTCAATAATGTTATTTCAGGGGGAGTTATTTCAAGGGCTATTCTGTTAATTCCTTTTAACAGGGAAAGAGAGCTTCTGAAATAATGTTTTTGTTCCTTTCACCCTGTGAAAGACCCTGGTTTCCTTTAAGCTGGAGCCAGTTTTTGTGAACACAATTTCTAATCCTCTGCAACTGTGCTGGGTTGGTTGGTTGTAGGGCTTTCTTTAGTTTCTGAAACAGTCTTCAGTATTAAATGCACGAGCTTGGTTTTATTCATGGCTTTAATTTTCTTATAGTTTGTGCTTTTAATATGCACCAAAACACCTTGTGTTCCATGAAAAGTTACTAGCCTTCCAAGAGTTGTGTTACTGTGATCCAGAAAATAGTGTATTAGGAATCTGACCAGCAAGTATCTTAATAGGAAAATACCACTTGTGATCCTGCAGCCTAATGCTAGTGTTGAGGTTTGCAAAATAATGAGGCCCATAGCTTTATTCCATGTACAGTCTCAGGACAACTGATGAGAACATCTCTAAGCCACCTTTTTACATTCCTGCCTGGTGCTGCTGAAAGGCAAAGCAGTTCTGCTAGGTAATAGTAAATAGTTGTAATAGATTGAATTGCCTTCTAAGTGCTGTGGCACGGTCCTGTTCTCTGCATCCTGAAGTGGATTTTTGCCTTTTAAATTTCCCTAACTGAGGTGATGTGGGTTGTCCCACAGCTGTTGGCTTGTACACCCCCAGCAGAATGGGAGAAAGAGAACTGCAAAAGCAAGGTAACTCATGGACCAGGGTAGAAGTTTAATAGGTGAGAAGCAAAGTTGTGCACTCAAGCAAAGCAAAATGAGGAATTTATTCACTGCTGCCTTTCAGCAGACAGTTGTTTAGCCACTTCTGGAAAGCAGGGCCTCAGCCTGTGTAATGGTCACTTGGGAAGACAAATGCCATAACCACAAAGGTCCCTCCTTCCTCATCTGTTCCCTGAACATTTATCACTGAGCATGATGTCATGGGAATAATCCCATTGGTCAGTCAGTCACCTGTCCTGGCTGAGTGCCTTCCCAGCTTCTTGCCCATCCCAGCCACCTCACTGATGGGGTGAGGGGGAAGACAAAACTTGGACACTGTGCCAGCACTGTACAATAGCCAAGAGCTGTCAATGCTATTTTACTAAAAACCCTGACAATGCTATGAAGAAAACTAATCCATCCCAGACAGACCAGTACAATAAGGGAATGGTAATATTCCCCATTATGAGACAATTCTGTATCAGCTAGAAGTCTGTATAATAATTTAATTTTTCAGTAGACTAGGACAAATTTGTAATTTAAATGCTTTTGAACTATAGTTAGTAGTTTGTCTGATCTGTCTGTGATGGAAGAGATGTCAAAACTATACAGTCACCAATGTAATACCTGGCTTCTGTATGGCTTAGTGTATATTAATATAGATACAAAAACTGCTCCAATGTAAAATATTGTTTTATAGAATATTTTATATAAAATATGACCTCAATATATCATGTTATAGGATATATTGTATCATAACCTATTGTATTATCAATATAATATATAATAAAATATTATATATCTGTATCAAGATAGGAAGCATAGCAGTAATGGTTTGGCTAAGAACTGAAAGGGGTGGAGGGGGGAGGGACTGACAATGTCCTTATGTACAGTATTTGCTCCTCTAGAGAAATATTACACAGTGTACAAACAGACACTACATACCATGTGACTGAATCAAATACTGGGTTGCCTGTTGCTATTTCCTTGCTAACCCCCTTCTTGGATAAATTTTCAGGTTCTGTCTACCAAATTTTGTATTTATTTTTCTGATATCTGGGTTTATTCCCTTTTTTTTTTTGCACTCACTTTCACAGAGATGGTAAAGTTCTATTTAAGCTTTTAGGTGTAAGATGGATAGCTTTTCAGTAGGCCTTCTCTCTTATTACTGCTGAAGAAGTCTTGCTTTAAGTCGGTTTTGTGTTTGTTTTTAATAATGCAGAGAATGAAGTGCTTTCAATTGTGTTTTTATGTAGGTGGCAGAGAAGCTGGGGTATTGCTCACCGCTGTAGCCAGCTACACAGTCTAGGTCGCTTAGTCCAACAGAGACCTGAAGTATTAAAGAATGTTAAAGGTATTTCTGTTGCTTGTTTCATGTATCCTAATACAGCATTGATTCAAAGATGAACATGAGTCTTCTATGACAAGAGAGCTGTAGTGTTCGTCATTAATGCTTTTGATAATTGCAAAAAAACCCAGCCAGACTTACTGAAAAGCTGGTGGGAACACACATTTTTAAGCTACTGGGTATTTTTTTAAAGTGACCTTCCCTTAACAGTGTATTCACCACACTTGGCTTCTATTTTACTTCTCAGTAAATGCAGGCTGAACGAGGTGAAGGCACTAGACTTAAGTATGAACATAAAAAATCCAGACTGCATCTCTCAAAGTCTGGAGGTAGTCATAAATTGTTACCCCTGGTAGATTCAAGACAAAAATATTAGTAACTCTCTTAAAGAGCCAATATAAGGAGAACTTGGTAGAATACCATTAAGATCATATTGGTGTGATTAAGATCATAAGGGGTGGCCTTATTAATGTTTATAAACATGTAAAGGGTGAGAGTCAGGAGGATGGAGCCAGGCTCTTCTCAGTGATGGCCAGTGACAGGACAAGGGGCAGTGGGTGCAAGCAGGAGCATGGGAAGTTCTATGTGAATATAAGGAGAAACTTCTTCACTGTGAGGGTAATAGAGCACTGGAACAGGCTGCCCAGAGAAGCTGTGGAGTCTCCTTCTCTGGAGATGTTCAGACCCCTCCTGGACGTGCTCCTGTGTGATTTAGTCTGGTGATCCTGCTCTGGCAGCAGGTTGGACTGGATGATCTTTTGAGGTCCCTTCCAACTCTTAACGTTGTGTGATTGTCTTCAGTTGCATGTTCCATAAAATATCTTCTCTGAAGACTGTACCTTCTCAGGAAAAACTAAAGTGTTCTGTAAACCTGACCTACCATTCTTCTCCTACAGCTGTCTAACTCATGGCAGTAGCTGTTAGCGGTAATTGTAACTGCATTTTATGCCTGTCTGCAGATACTCAGTTTTGAGTGGCTTTTATTTGAGGGTTCACCTAATCCTTTGTGAAAAGACAGAGTGGTAGGACAATAAGTATTAGTTTTAAATTGTATCAAGTTTCAAATTAGTTTCTTTACCTAAGCATGCTAAGGATTTAAAGTGCCAGAGAAGTCTGTCTTGTGAACCTGTTATGGTCCCCATCTTTGAAGATCTTTAATTATATACTGGACAAATACCTGTCAGTAATTATATAGGTACAATTGATCTTGCCTCAGGCTTCAAGGGTGGGCTAGATGCCTTAAAGTCAGTGTTGCTCTCTCTTAAGGATTTTGAAAAACTGATTTCTGAGAGCAGGACTTTCTATTAAGTCTTGTCTTGTAGATTAATACATACCACTGAAGACTTTTGTGGAAGCTTGTTTTGATAAATAATTGTCTGTGCTTTCACCCTAAAGAATCCTTGAGAGTCTTTGTACTTCACTGTCATAGTTTAACCTGGCTGGCAGCTAAAACAACCATGCAGCTGTGTGCTCACTTTCACCTGCCCACAGTGGGAAGGGGGAGAGAATTGAAGATGGGGGGGGGAAAAGTAAAGTTGAATTAAAGACAGTTTAATAAGGCAGAAAAGGAAGATAATGTTCAAAACAAGTGTTGAACAGCACAATTTCTTACCACCTGAAGTTGATGCTCAGCAGAGTTCTGAGCTCCCCGCCTCCTAGCCAACTCCCCAGTTATATACAGAACATGATGTCATATGGTATAGAATATCCTTTTGGCCAGTTTGAGTCAGCTGCCCTGGTTGTGTCCTCTCCCAGCTTCTTGGGTAACCTCTGTGTTCTTGCTAGTAGGGCAGTATGAGAAACTGCTTGGCAACAATTAAAATATTAGTGTGTTATCAAAATTATTCTCATCATAAATCCAAACCACAGCACTATACCAGCTGTTAGGAAGAAAAATAACACTACCCCTGACTAAACAAGGATATGCACTTTAAACATACACCACACCCCAAAAAGAAACCCAACAAAAACCTACTCAAAAAAACCCATCACTCCACAAACAGACTCAAAACTGGCTTGTCCTCCCAAAAAGCAAGCCTAGTATTACCCTTGTACATTGTGTCAGTTCTTTATTAAAAAACAAAACACCTAATGGGAAGGCTCTTCTTATGGCTTGCATATTGCAGAAAGTACTGTTGAATGGCTGTGCTAGTAGTTCTTTGACCAGCCCTGACCTTCCTCATACATACCTTGAGCATGTATTTCCTACTGTATGCATGATTTGTACAGATTCTTTGAAAATGCTTGTCTGCTGGGATTTTTCTTACTTTAGAAGTAATCTTAGTAAAAAAAACAGTCCAGTTAACTAAAAATCTTTCAAATCTAAACAGAAGGAAGGCAAATGCTAGGTAAGGTTTGTATTGAAAAATTCTTGAACTGGAGTTTTCAAGAAACATTCAGATGTTGAGAGTAACAAAAACAACTACTCATGTGTTTGTGCTGCTTGTGACATGTTAATAGCACGTTTAACTTTTAAACAACTATGGGAATAGCTGAAATAATCCAGATTAAAGAGCTTTGTTCTATGTTTTAGGACGCACGGTGGTATTTACAGACCGTTCAGGTATGAGTGCAGCAGGCCACATAATGCTGGGGACCATGGATGTTCACCATCACTGGACCAAAGTAAGAAGACTTCAAAGTAAATGATAATGCTTCTTGTTACTACATCCTTTTTTAAAACTATAACCAAAGTTTTAATTGGTGCAGGTAACTGATGAGTATTTTAAAGCAAATGGATAGCTACTGTGTTTAGCATATCCATATACATTGCATTTTGAATTTAACCCTGTGATATACTGTTGTTAACATCAATCTTTGTCAGAGCTTTACTGGTGCTTTCACTAACAAATCAGACCTACCCTTGATTAGACATAAAGAAAACTAATTCACTATGTAGTGTTCCAGTCCAGACAATGAGCACTGCCAGAGCATTTAATTATCCAGAAAGAGCTCATTCCCTTGAAGGATTTTGGAATTTTATTCAGATTTCTTCTAAAAATGGGACTTAAAGTAAGTTATGAAGTGGTCATTTCTTCTAACCAACCCAGTCACTCCGCTTTGTTCTTTTAGGCAGATAATGTGGACGTTGCAGGAGTTTATCTTCAGTGACTATACAAACTGATCTAGTTAAAGGTGTCCCTGCTTACTGCAGGGGCATTGGACTAGGTGACCTTTAAATTCTTTGATTCTATGAAATTGTGCAGCTGCTTGTGTAAAGTTTGGAGTTGACAAGCTTTCTGGTATCCTAAATGGCACAGAGCCATCCTAAATGCAAAGAGCCACAATATATGTAGCTGTATCAGCCTGTCACTTAAGGAAATCTTCTTGAATCTCTGTTGCTGAAATGTTACTGATACCTCTATCAAAAATAATTTACTTCTAAAGGGGATAATTGGTGGAATTTCATAGTTGGGAATTTCACCTAGATGGAATATTAGAATGTTGTATTTCTGTATTCCAATCAATTAATAATAAGAAAAGTTTTAGCTTTCTCTGGCAGTTGCTTGATTTTTTGCCTATATATTTCACTGAAGGAGAAAGCAAACAATGGTTTGTTAATGCAAATTATTCACAAAGAACTTTAAGCTGAGAAATTAGTATTTAATGCAAAACTTCTCTACTTAGAGGTTTGAGAGTGGTGATAGCCATTGGAATAAAAGTGGTGTTCTGATTAATTCTTAAAAAACCCACTCTTTGTTAGAGATAAAGGCTTCCCCTTTCTAACTTTTGCTGAGGGAGTTTCTAAAGAAGTCCCATGTCTGCACAAAGTATTGTACAGATGGGGCAGTGTGTAGAGTTGTTTGTGGTGATGGCGTTTGCTTTGGAAGTCAGAGGAGAGGTACGTATTTGAACCTGAAACCAAGGGCATTTTGCTTTCAAATGCACCGAAGATCATGTCTCCCAGGGCTCAGTCTTGGGGCCAGTCTTACTTAATATCTTTAGCAAGGACCTGGATGAGGGGATTGAGTGTGCCCTCAGTAAGTTTGCAGATGGCACCAAGTTGGGTGGGAGTGTCCTTCTGTTTGAGGGTAGGAGGGATCTGCAGAGGGATCTGGACTGGCTGAATTGATGGGCTGAGGCCAGTTCTATGAGGTTTAGCAAACCCAAGTGCCAGGTCATGCACTTTGATCACAATAACCCCTGGCAGCACTACAGGCTTGGGGAGGAGTGTCTGGAAAGCTGCCTGGCAGAAGAGGAAGGACCTGGGAGTGTTGGTTGACAGCTGACTGAATGTGAGCCAGCAGTGTGCCCAGGTGGCCAAAGAGGCCAACAGCATCCTGGCTTGTATCAGCAATAGGGTGGCCAGCAGTTCTAGGGAAGTGATTGTGCCCCTGTACTCAGCACTAGTGAGGCCCCACTTCAAGTACTGTGCCCCTCACTACAAGAAAGATGTTGAGGTGCTGCAGCATGTTCAGAGAAAGGCAACAAAGCTGATAAAGGGTTTGGAGCACAAACCTTATGAGGAGCAGCTGAAGGAACTGGAGTTGTTTAGCCTGGAGAAGAGGGTGAGGGGAGACCTTACTGCTCTCTACAGCTACCCGAACGAAGGTTGCAGCCTGGTGCGTGTCTCTCTTCATAAGTAACTAGCAATAGGACAAGAGGAGATGGCCTCAAGTTGCATCAGGGGAGGTTTAGATTGGTTATCAGGAAAAATTTCTTCGCTGAAAGATTGATCAGGCATTAGAACAGGAGGTGGTAGAGTCACCATCCCTTGAGGCATTCAAAAAATGTGTAGACATGGCACTTCAAGACATGATTTACTTGACATGACAGTATTGGACTGACAGTTTGACTTGATGATCTTGGAGGTATTTTCTCACCTCAAAGAATCTATGAGTCTGTGTTAACTGATACACAGGAAAAGTCAGTGAAAATCTTGGTGAGGTTGGTTAGCTGCTTGGTTCTTAGAGAGCAGGTATTTTTGTCCAGTTCTAACTCATTTTAGAAAGCAGGCCTAAGTGCTAGTACCTTTGCTACTAATTAGAAAAAGAAGCAATGTTAGAGTGTCCAAGTCAGTCTTTAAAATGCTGAACTAAGGTGCTAAAATCTGCTCTGATTCTGCTATTGCTTTGGATTTCTAAGAGAGAATTCTGAAATCACTTGACTTGCTCCAGCAGCAGTATTTTTTGTATGGAAAACTGTTTTAGTAGTAACTTGGTAGCTAGTAGTAGTGACTGTTACTACAGGCTTTTCCTATTTCACCTGTTGCCCTATTCCAGCCTTGCCCCTCTCGCACCATCTATGTCTTAACTTAGAGGTCTGGTCACTTCTTAACTTCTTCTGCCATAGATGTTGTCAATGAGAGGTCTGGTGCTGCCCTCCTTTTTCTCCTCTCCCTTCAGATGCTAGACGAGCTAGGTTATCACCCAAGCCCTTGGAAAGAAATTGTTCCAGCAACAGGGAATTAAAATGCCTTTGTATGTGGAATAGCTCTACTGCTGTAACTGTGGTGATAAATGTTTTATTTAGGTCTCAGATTTTTTTTTAATCTGGAACTATTAATTTCTGTATATAGAGAGATAAAGGACATCCAACAACCTTGTTATGACTCTCTTGTGCCTTTACTGAAAATACTTTTGATCTTACTCCATGATATCTTACCCTAAAAATAATGTATGTTTGATAGTTGTTCATTTTTCCCCACGTGTTCAAAGTTTGCATGAAGAGTCTCTCTTACAGTTTCTTGTTATTTTTTCCTTTCTTAAAATTAAGCTATATGCTTTCTAACATAGGAAATGTTTGTGTGTGTGTGTGTGCACAGATTTTTGAGAGACTGCCCAATTATTCCAAGCTCCAAAAGAGGCTGCTGTTCTTGGAAGATCGGATAAGCCAACTTCTGGGAGGCATACAAGTAATATATATCGAAGAGCTGCAACCCCTCCTGACTCTAGAGGAGTACTATGAGACTCTGGACTCTTTCTATAACAAGTTACGTGACAGTAGACTCCCTTTTCATCCCCGCAGCCTGCGAGGCCTGCAGATGATTCTGGAAAGGTAGGTATTGGCAGGAAAGGTTTCTGCCTTTTAGAGGCTTTGCTATAGCTTTTTTTTTTTCTGTTACTCTGATTATTGTTTTTACTAAGAAAAAAACCTAGCATAATCTCAAACCTCAATTATGTCAAAGTCTTTTTGTTTCTAAAGGTTTTAAGTGTCGTTTATGGGTTAAAAAGGAGTCAGATTGAAGAAAATCTGCCTATTCAAGTTACAATTAAAGTTCTGTCTTTATCATAGTGTTGTGCAGGGTTAAAGTACAGGTTCTATGCTGCAGGGTCTATGCTCAGATGTGTGTGATGGTGCTCCTGTTTATATTTTTTTTTAGAACTGTCAACAGAATGGCATTTGAAATGTAATTTTAAAAAAGCTTTATGTGAGAGCTCTGTATTCTTTTTACCAGTTGAACTTGATTCATTTTTGACCATTTATTCTGAGGTTTTATTTTATATTCCTTAATCTTAATTCTGAAAGTAATTTTGTAAATACTTTATTTTTAAACAAAATATATATACACCATGTTTTTCATTTCCATCATGATTCTCTAGCGACAGATACGCACCAAGTTTACATGAATTTGGACACTTTATGATCCCAACAGTTTGTGACCCAGCAACCCTTCAATGGTTTATTTTTGCCAAAGCACAGGAAGCAAGAGAGAATCTGAAGAGAAAGGAAGAGTAAGTGTTTATGTGACTTGAATGCACCTAGCTCATAAAAATCTTTGCATAATGTTTTATTTGGAGGAGGAGAACTTTGAAGAATTTATTCATGCTCTGGTGGTAGAAAAAAACTCCCTGTTTATAAACCAGAATTTATCAGCTTTAAGTTTAAAATTTCAGTGTTCAGTGAACAAAGCAGTTGTTAGGAAATACCATCCTTCACCTTGTAGAAACAGTTGGACTTGATTCAGAAATAAAAGATGCTTGCTTACAAGGCAAAATTATGCCATTTTTTTACAATTTCTCCCCAAAGGAGATGTGAGGGGTTGTTGGTTTTTTTTTTAAAGGAGCAGACCTTTTTATTGAATTAAGAAAAGCAACAGATCTATATTAATGTTACTAATGTTGTGACAAGAAAACAGTAAAACCTAAGCTAAAAATAACTGAGACCCACTATTATTTCTGCTTGTCTTCAGTTAGGAAAAGATAGGTTACCACCTAACAAAGGGAAGAACAAAAAAATGGAGTGGAATGCTGAGAGAAATACCTCCTTGGTGCTTTTGCACAGATGTGAGTGAGAGGAGAGAGAGGACAGTAATGAGTCACAGCACCATACTTAATGTCTGTGACTTGTAATATCCTTCAGAACTGCAGATGTTGTTCTTGACCTTGTGTTGTATGTGCCTTTGGTTAAGAGCATGACATAGAGCTACTGGCTTTATTTTGAATAAAATACTGTGGTAAGTAACTGGGTATTACTGTCCTTTTAGACACTGCTACTACAAGGTAGATTTTCTGCTTTGGAAAGCTGTCAGTGATTTGTTGCAATAACAGGGTGGCAGGAGTGTGGGCATTTTTCTGTGAAATTTATTTTAGTTGTGAATCTTCCTGAAGACTTTCTGGGTTTAGCTCTGTTAAGATCTGATTACTTGGGAGGATGTATTTTCAGTGTGGACTTTGGTAAAACATGGAGGTTGGTTGGAATTTTTGTATAAGCTTAGTCCAGCTTTTAGGTTGAGATATTTTTGCCATACAATAACTGCTGAATATCCCACTACATAGACACCCACATGTGATTGCTGAGAAAGTATTGTCTGTAGAGGTTGGGAGGGCTGGGTAACTCCCTCCCTAAAAACCCTCACACTACACCGTGTTACAAAGACTCTTAATTCAGGAAGCTTGTCATCTTTAGACTAGCAGTGAAAGAAATGTGGGGCTCCCCTCAGTAGGTATAAGCAGCTGTGTTGTCAGAGGTGTGGAGTCTCCTTCTCAGGAGATATTCAAGACCCATCTGGATGCCTATCTGTACGACCTGTCCTAGGGAACCTGCTTTGGCCCGGGGGTTGGACCCGGTGATCTCTGGAGGTCCCTTCCGACCCCTATGATTCTGTGATTCTGTGAATGTAAGAGCCAGGGTAAGTATCTTGGCTCTGCTATTGTGTGTTGGTTGATTTCTGGTTTGTATAAAATAGTAAAGAACTGCTATTGTGGGTCATAGTGAAGGTCTTACCCCATCATCCATTAGCTTACAGAAAGACTGAGTGAGGCAAAAAATACGGTGGGTTTTTATTCTGCCTCTTCCCTGTTTCTGATTGATTGCACTTGAGAAAATATTTGAAGCTGGAAACATCTCATCTTCAGGGTGTTCAGTAGATGTCCTTTTTCCCTCTTGTCTAATTTTGAGCCAGATTGCACCTTATGACTCTAAAACCTGTGGCAACATATTGCACAGCTGAATTACATATATGTGTAAATGAAGGATGGAAGAGGTTTTGTTGTATAGACTCACAGCCTGCTGATTTCATTTGGCATTGTCTTGTTCTTGTGCTGTTTGAAAAACAAAGTCATTCTCTATCACCTCTAAATGTTTTTGTGGATATGTTGTATTTCCCCTTAGTTGCCTTTTTATTGAAGCCGAAAATTCCTGTTCCACTTAACATGTCCTTGGACAGAGCCTGTTACGTGCTCGTGCTTTTCCTTAGCCTCCTGTGGTTGTTGCAGGAGCCCTGGGGTAAAGGAAAATATTTGGAGGTGTGCTGGATTTACCTCACACAGGCAGATGAGCATTTCACACCCTAAATCGCATAGTGCCGCTGGAATTCTGTATGATATGATGCACTGGAGAGCTCCAGTGCTGCTGCTGATCGTCTTACCTGTGTGGATGGGGATTTGGCAGGAATCTGATTTCCCCCCTACTCCCCCCCCGCCCCCCCCCCCGTAAAGCCCCGGGTTTGTATTGTGGTAGAGGTGCAGGCCTCCTTGTGGAAGGGACTAGAAATAAACCCGTGGTTCTCGCTATACGCAGCTTGCTTTCTATCCTTCTGGGGAGCCTGAGACGTCACAGAACGGGAGAGCCTGGTGCTCAGGCATTAGAGGTGATGTTCAGCAGGGTGGCGTGGTCAGTAGAGAGGGCAAGCTTGCTCCAGGGTAACTCACTGACTTGGTTCAGCCCTGACTGCCAGTGATCTGAGTGCTTCAGCAGTGTAGTACGTGGAGACCCCAAACAACTCTGGAGAAAGCAGTGCTGAGCTCCTTCATTAGAGATTTTATGTGAGTGAAATAGTATCAGTAGCTGTGCCTGTACTCTGCTTCGGCAGATTTGTGGCCCAGTGGCTCTGCAAACGTGCTGCTGCTTTCTAGGTCCTCTCACAAAGTCAGGTTGGAGTTGCAGAGCCCTGTTAGCTCAGGATCTGTGTTGTAGGGCAGCGATAGTGCTGTTCCTATAACCAGGCTGGATCTGGAAGAGGTATAGTTGTGATCATGTGGCAAGGTGCCTGAGTTAGCAAGTCTTGCTGAACCTGGGCTATGTCTGCATCAGATCATCTACAGTTCCAGTGACTCTTAATTCTGCCCTTTAAATTTATTTCTGAGTAGCCTGAGTTTGCCACATGGTGTCTTACCACTCCTTGTCTGGGGTGAATGGAAAAAATCATCCTAGTTATAAATTCAGTATACTATACACTTCCTGCAATTAGTAATTAACACATTTAATATGCATTAGGTGGCGGTAGCTGTCACCTGGTGCTTTTGATGGCATGCAGATTATGACTGTCAGGAAGACAGTAGTTAACAGTAAGTTGACTAACATGTTAGTAGCTAACATGATTTTATTCCTAAAGCTTGCACTTTCAGGGTTATTTAAGTACTGTATTTAAGATACATACCTGGCACGAAAAATAGAGCCCAGTAGGATTGTTATTTTGGGATTTTCCCCTATTATCTGATGGGCAAAAAATGTGATGCAGGCTTTCAGATGTGACTCATGCCCATGGTCACAGAAGCATGTCTCACCTCTGACGTGGACGTGAGTATCGACCTGCCCAAAAATCACAACTGTACTGTAGCTGTACATGAAGTGACACCTTTGTTAACATGCCTGTATCCTGCAGATGGGCTTGTTTCAAGGTGGGTTTTTTTAATTAGTTCTAATTTTGTCGTTGTGTGTTGTCTTCATTTGCTAGGATGATGATTACAGAAAAAGAGCTCATTGATACTTCCACTGAAAAACTGTCTCTGGATCGGCTGTACAAGGAGCCCAGTGTCTCCAGCGCACAGATGATCGACTGTTGTAAGCGACTGCTGGAAGAATCGCTGCCATACCTACAAGGCATGCACCTTTGTGTTTCCCACTTCTACTCTGTGCTGCAGGATGGAGACCTGTGTATACCTTGGAACTGGAAAAACTGAGGACATATCTGATAATCAGATGAATTGTTTATTTTCTGTAAGAGGCTATAAATATGAATGTTTTTAAGAGTAAATTATTTAAATCTGTATTTTGATATCAGTATTAAACCTGCAAATTTTCTTCTAACTGCTGCTCAGAAAGGATTGGAGTCTCCTGGACATTTTGCACAGTGCACAGTATTGCCAGTTCTGGGAGAGTCACCTGTACATCCTCTATGCTACTGTAGGAGTCCCAGTGTACAGTAGCAGTTGTGAAACCATGTTTTTGTAGTGAATTACAAGAGTATATTAAATTGCAAGTTGCAAAAATGTGTGTATTGGTTTTTTAATATACACAAATATTGCCAGGTCGATCTTAAGAGATCTGTTGAACGCAGAAGTTGAGTGTGTCAGGTATCTGCTGGCAATACTGAGATGTCATATAACTACCTGTTACTGACTTTAAAAATAAAGGGGGGGGGGGCGTGGAGAAAACATTGGGGTATTCCTACTTTGCAGAAGAAAGCAGTACAGTAACTCACATGGTCTGATATCGTTGCCTTAGAATTTCAAAATCTGCCAGTTGTACTGCCTGCAGTTACTTTAGAGGAGATGTCACTCTCTCCTTGTTTTTTGGCATTTGCTCCGTAAATACAGCCAATCCTCTTCACTTACACTACAGTGGGTTGCAAATCCCTTTCACACACTTAAAACCCAAGTAGTTTAATGTGACATCTAAGGAAGAGGGGCATTGATTTGTGTGGGGCTGTCTGCAAGAGGAAGTACTTCTCAAGTGAAAGCAAGGAGCTTGCAGTGCAGCAAACACATCGATCTTTGCTGGCTCTTTATTCCTTGAAAAATAACTAAATATAGTGTGAATGTATGTCAACTCTTTCTCATGGCAATATATGCCAAGATGCACCTTGTGTTTGGGTTACTACTCTGCAAAATATCCTTTGAGAAGCACCAAGTACTTTGTGTTTCTCAACACACCTTACAACCAGGAAAAACTAACTAACCAAACGCTTAGCTGCCTTGTATTTACATTTGTCTTGAGCAGGGAAATCGCTGTGGTTCTCCGTTTTCTCCTGATGAAAGGCTGGGTGTCAAGGTGTTTATTGTGTTGCCAAACTTAGAACAACCCCCCCTCGGTGTGATCTCAAACAAACCTGTTTTAAAACACGGAGACAGAAGCTGTGCCTTTCTCAGGCCTTTAATTCAGCCTACTTTCTAGCAATTCCCATGCAGCTTCTGAAGGTCAGTCTGTAGGCTTTTTTTCTAAGTAGTTAACTTCCATCACATGTGACCTCCCCCCGCTCCATCTAGCACTGTCCATCCCCAGTTGTGCTAAGTGAGCCTGTCGTGTCAGCTGGAGCCTGGCAATGTTCCCTGTATCAGCGCTCTGTAAGTACCATGGCTTCAGGTGAGTGGAGTCCTTTTCTTTTCTTGCCTGGCCTGAATAACCCCTCACAGCCCTTCAGGCAAGAAGCAGCTGTCTGGTTTGACGGTAGAGGGGAGAAAACATCTGAAGGTGAGTAGCCTTGGCTGATGTGATGGTGAGGACTGACACATCACAGAAAGCTACAGCTCGACCTAGGGACCTTACTCTTTGCAGTGCAGAGAAGACTGGAACTTGCTAAGGGAGATGTAAGCTGTAAGGAGCCTTTATGGAGGAGAGCATGGGGTGTTTCTGCAAGTAAAAGGGGGCAGCAGGGACCCCAGCACAGAATGGCAATAGGTGTAGGTAAGGGGGAACGCAAGTGAGGTTTAAGTGTGGGAGAGTGGAGTAAGTAGGTGTAAGACATGCCCAGTCTGGGATAGAGCTGAAGGGTCTCACCACACCTTCTAACAGGGAGGTAGCCAAAACCCTCTAACAAAACATGGCAGGGTGGTGTGGCAGCCTGCTCTTGTGGCAGGTGCTTTGAAGCTGGGAGTCTCAACCTGTACCATAAGCCAAAAACCCACCAGAAAGGTGGTCAGCTCAGGGGCTGGGGGGGGGGGATGTCTTTCCCTTTTCTGTGAGGTTTTGGGGTTTGTTTTCCCAAGTGCCAAAGGAGATGCATGTCAGAATCTCTAAAGCTGCTCAAAAATTGAGCAATACGAAAGTGCAGGCTGCATTATAGTTCAGTAATCCAGCATGGCTCATAGAGTCCTGTTGCTGTGTACTTTGTGTAAATCATTTTTACTGCAGAATGGTCAATGTGTGCAGTATAGATATTTACTTTGTCAATTTGTCTTGTTTTGGAACAGTCCTGAAAGTAACAGAATTGTCCATTTAGGTAGCCATAGATGGCTTAAATCTGTCAGAATTATTTTGCTTTCTGACGTTTTAATGAGCAGGGGAATAATAGAGCTCTGTGAAAGCCTTTTATCTCAATGCCAGGGGGAAAGCAGAGAAGAATTTTAAACTTTTGTCTGTTCTTAAACAAGGCAGAACACCCCCAATTCTATTTAACATACCCTATGCTGCCAGCATGCTGGGGAGATTGATTTAAATTAACACCTAGCACAGTTTCATTTAGTACAGAATTCCTGCTCGCTCCGTGGCCAGCAACCAGAACCGCGCTCGGTGCCAAGTTTCAAAAGCCCTTCTCTCTAAAAACAAATCCTAACGTTGGACTGGGTGGAGCTGATGTCTTACTGGTTTAATCGTTCTTGCTTGGCCTAGATTTGAGCTTAGCAATTTGCCACAGACATTTGAAAGGTAAGTCAGAATCTCTGCCAGCGATCAAAGGCTTGAAGCGTGTGCTGGTCATCCGTCATGAGTCAATAAACCGTGATGCCAAGATCGTGTCATTCAACCTCTCAGAATGGTTTAGTGCAGATGCCAGAAGGAAATTGAATGCTTGATTTGATGCTAGAAAGAAAGGGATGGGGACTTAACAACAGAATTTATCCCCTTAATGAGTTATTTCGATGCTGTTTAATACTGTGACCTTGAGCTGCATGCATTGGCAAACAGCAGCTTCCATTTTGCCCGGTGTCAGCAGAATGTTTTAAAGCATCAGCTCTATATGAATTCCAGTGCTGTGGGCTCCTGTCTGTGTTTTAATTGTCTGCTATGTGATTTTTTTTTCATAATTCTTAGAGCTGTGTATGAAATTTGTATGAATCTGTGTGAAATAATGCCCAGTTTGTCACTGTTCTTTTGGCCGCTAACTGCAGTGATATGGTCTCAGGAACTAATACCCTTGTGTTCATGTTTTGTAAGACACTCGAGCTGTTGATAACAAGTCTTGAGAAAGACTTAAAAAAGGGAGAATTTTCCAGAAGATTAGAGTTCACCTATCAAAACATATCTAAAATTCATGGGAAGCTTTCTGGGAGAACATCAATTCTGTGTTAGTTACACCTAAAAAAAACCACACCAAACCAACCCAGACACTTTTTGAGGAAACGATGACATTTTTTAAAAGGTCATTAATTTAAATTTGTTATTCTGAGCATGTGGTATTTGAGCATGGTTCTATCTGTGATTCCTCGGGCGTAGGTAGCTACTGTACGTGTGTAGTACATGTATTTCGAAGGTGAGACTTCCCTCGTGTTTCTTTATCAGCTTAACAAACACATGGATTTGTAACAGCAGAGCAGCCTTAAACAAACAAGTGAGCTAGCTGGGAAAGAGAAAACTGTAAACACAGGGAAAATGTTTAGGTTTTAACCTATGGGATTAAAAGTTGGGATCTCGATTCTGGGCATGGAGAAAAAAAAATACTAAGATATCTCTGTGGAAAGGCCTGTTAAAAGTACAGTATATACTGAAGTGACAGAAATATGGTTGTGTTTTGCAGTTTGTCCTTTGCAGCCACGTATTCCTTACACGACTGCTGAAATGCTGAATAATTTAGTATTTCATTTTTGCTAAATCCTCCGACGGGGCGCTGTATGTCTCAGTAGCCAGACTGATTGATTAGGATCTTGGTGATGTCTTTAAAACAAACCAACCAAACAAAAACAAAGTTTTGGTAGATATTTTATTTAGCAGAGCTGCAATTTTTTTCTTCCTCACTTTTACATTCTTTAAGTCTTCTATTTCCATAGCTTTTGGTGATCACATGACTCTATTTTAACAAGTTGAAGTATTTTTTGAAGCTTCTTGCTTCTCCAAACGCATAGACCAAAAGAGCAGAGGTTTAAATTAGCCCCATCTATGCTGAGGGCTGTGCCTAACTACAGACACACAGCCCAAACACGCCTCAAACTGAACTGCTAACCCGCTTGTAAAACTGCTCAAGGATTTGGGGAGAGTGGCCAAGGTTTGTGCCAAAGGTAACTGCTGCAATGACAACGTGAAATGGTGTTTAACACTGGGGTTAGATAAAAGGAGCAGGGTTACAGTTTTCTTCTTAAATGAGTCCCGACACCCCTACCTACCTGCTCAGGGGTACGAAAGGTGATTTGATGTAACATAAGAGAACAGCTTTAATTTCTTTTTTTATTATTATTTCTCCTTAATCATCTGCTTTGTTGTTTGGTTTTTATATGTTGCAGGGGCATAGTTGAGCAGTCAGCTAACGCCTGTGGTAGCTGCGTGCACCCTCTGCTGTAACAGGATATTCTGGGACCATTTCCTAACAGCGGCAATCGGATGAGAACCTCATGTCCTCCCTCAAGGCCACTCTGTGATCCGGCAGCCACAGTCCAAGATCAAGGCGTTTCCTTGGTACCGCTCTGTCCAGCCCACACGTTATTGTACCCCTCGGTCTGTCATGCTCCTGAGAATCTCTCCCCCTGGGTCGTTTGCTTTCTGTAACGGGATGCTTCAGGTTCATTAAGTCGGTAGGTTATTGCTGGAGAATGAGTTTTTGAATCCTGCTCGGGCTATAACCTGAGGGCACGGGCGGGTAACTCCTGCTCTCAGTTTGTGTGGGTTTCAGATGGTCCACCGAGCTGCAGCTGTAATTTCTACACAGTCACACAATGTTCAAAAACAAACAAACAATGTAAATACCTCGATTTCACACTTAATCACAACTGCTAGAAAGTACTTAGTGAGGAGCAGTAAAGCTAACCTCGATTTTCTCTCTTGCACTGTACAGAGTCTGTGTGATTTGGGGTTCACCCTGCCAGCGAGGGTCTGTGAAGGTGGTGATGGCTTGCAGAGGCACGACTACCAAGGCTGAGCTATTGCTGTCTTCATCAAAACTGCCTGGGTGGCCTCTCTGGTGGGGGCTGTCTGAGGAGCCCTACTTGTTTATAAAAACAAAAGAAACCCAAAAACCCCACAATCAAACAACAACAACAAAAAAAACCCCAACCCCTCCACAGAACCTGAAGGGAGCAATGGCCTTTCTGAAATTCTTACCTGGTTTTGTAGCAGTGTGGAGGGTGTAGCAAAAATTTGCCTTGCCATAAGCCAATTCTCTGGTCCAGTGTTGCACCTTTCAAGTAAGGGAAGTTTCCTGGAGAATGATGCTGCAGTCTTCAAAAGAGACAATTCCTCTAGCCAGGTGATATTTAAAGGTGGGGCCATTGGTGTATCGCATGATCAGATGCACATTCCTCTCTGTTTAATCTTTGATCTTGTGAGACCTTTCTCCAACGGTCACAAAGTATTAATTTAAATGTGACTAACCAATTCACAAAGGTTTTAGCAATAGGGAATCTTGTCTTGGTTGGTATTTGGATGATACCTGGAATTAGCTGGGTCTCTTGCACTCTGTATTACCACCAAAAAAAAAAAAAATCAAATTAATCAGAATTTAAAAGTCCATATAGTTGCAAATGTTTATTCACTGATCAGATCTTGGCTGTCCTGGTATGACATACCTTGGAGGAAAAACAATCTCTGCTGTAAATTGGGTGATGTACATGCATTCTGGTTTTAGCCAGAAATCAATGCTGAAACCTGAGATACCCCACCTCAACTTTGACATGGTGAAAAATCTGTGGGACAAAGGGTCTGAACCCCTCCTGGACAAGACTAGGACTTAAAAAAATTATTTTTATTTTCACTCATTCCATCTTCACTGGGTATGGAAACTGTAATTGGAAACTGTAATTGTAATCTGGCAAGAACCACATTTCATCTATAATCGAAATTCTAGTCTATAAATATGGGAAAGAAACAACAAAGTTCAGGATTGCTACAGGTTGGCACTTGCAGGTTTTGCCCACCTCCTTCCTAACACAGTTTGTGATGGCCAATACTGAATGGCCAATGATCTTAAGAGCAAGTTCCAGCTGAGATCTCTAGGCATAATCTGGTAGTATATCACTTCCTGGGTGGTAACCCTTCAAAAACCATGGAGACCTTCCTGCCCTTCAACAAGTCCTAACAGACTTTCTCATCTTGCAGGTCTCTCTTAGAAGCCTTGAAACTTAGATAAGTCTTCATTTCGGAAATCACTTGTGAAAAGACACTCTTACCCAAGTAAAACTCTGTAAGGCTGCATAGTGCACGTGGAGTGTGTGCGCAGCAACCTTCAGAGAAAAGGACTGCTGTTCTGGCTAGGTACCCGTGTCCTCAATTTCTCTTCCATCAGGTTATTCTTGGTAGGTACAAATGGTAGACTGGTTTGACTCTGTGTTCAAAAGTGGTGAAGAAGAGAGCATGAAGGGATCAAGGGTTGAGAACATCTCTGTCTTCCTCCTTCCTCTCCTCTCCATTTGTCGTCTCAATCAAGCACTAGTGGCATTGGACAAACCCTTCTTCATCTTGAGCAAGCATGGACCATTGGCTGCAATGGCGGCAGGAGGATTGGCAAGAAAGGTTTCCAAGACTGCTTTCTCCTCTTGATGAAATAAAAGCTTCGCTGGATACAAGCTGTCACTCTGTGTCCTAAACCCCTGTGCTCCATCACAGCATTACAAAATGTCCTCAGCTCAACCTGTGTTTAAGTCCGCACTAGCATGCTGCTCATTCTACAGAGACGCGGGGTTATTCGTGGCACAGGGCTGTTGGTAACTGCTCTGTTGTGGGTTGTTTTTTTTTTAAGGCTTGTGCTGTTTTGCCATTCTTCGTTGTTACCTTGGTGTTGGATGCTTGTTGATTCCAAAGATAAACCTGGCCTTCTTGGGGAGAGAGTTAATAGTAGGTGAGACGCTATTACGCAATGATTAACGGTCGCTTAGGTGCAGTTAGCAATTACTGGAAATGGGCTGGATTTCCTAATGATTACCCTGTGCAGATTTGTTTTGCAGACAACTTATTGTACCGAATTCTCCTCTGATAATGAGTTTGTGAAACGCACTCAGCATCGCCCTGAGGCAGCGGCAGAAATTGGCTCCTCACTGGCCACCTATGACAAATAATGAAAATTAGTAGGACGCTGCACGTAGCCTGCATGCTTCAGAGGGCTGCTCCTCCTCGCCTTTGGAGGAGAAAAGAAAGGAAAAGAAAAAAGAAAAGAAAAGGAAAAGAAAAAAGGAAAGGAAAAGGAAAAGAAAAAAGGAAAGGAAAAGGAAAAGAAAAAAGGAAAGGAAAAGGAAAAGAAAAAAGGAAAGGAAAAGGAAAAGAAAAAAGGAAAGGAAAAGGAAAAGAAAAAAGGAAAGGAAAAGGAAAAGAAAAAAGGAAAGGAAAAGGAAAAGAAAAAGGAAAGGAAAAGAAAAAAGGAAAGGAAAAGAAAAAAGGAAAGGAAAAGGAAAAGGAAAAAGGAAAGGAAAGGAAAAGAAAAAAGGGAAGGGAAGGGAAGGGAAGGGAAGGGAAGGGAAGGGAAGGGAAGGGAAGGGAACCCTGTAAGTGAGGAGAATTGTGCTGGAGAACTCCAGCCTTATAATTGCAGTGCACTATTGAAAGTTGTGGGAGATGTCTTTAGGTAAGAGGCATGAATGAGCATCATGTGAAAACCAAATTGGAGTTGCTGTAAGCTCTCCTAATGTTTCCCTCTCTGCTTTATTAGTTCATTGCAAACCTCCTGGTACACCCAGGTTGTAACCTTGGCATTATCCTTTATACAGTAAGAATAGAGCGAAAGTTTGTGTCCCATAACTTTAACTGAAGCATACCTTATTAAAAATTAATTTAATGGTCCTCTAGGATCCAACTCTGGAGGTAGCAAACAAGTGCCCCAGTTATATATCATCTTCAATTATTCATTAAGAACTACAGGGATTTTCTAGAACATCTCTCTGGCGAAGCTCAGAGCCGTTCTCCTGATGCCAGCAGCAAAGCTCTGCTCCTCCGTTTAACAGTAACGGCCGTGATTTCCCCGGTGGGTTCCTCTGTTTGAACTGTGTCATATTTTATAGCATTTAATAAAGTTTATTGCAAACATGAGTTGGTGTAAGGAAAATCCTCGTGGTGAGGCTAAAGCACCATTTAATTTTGGATGGACGTTTTGCCAATGAGAATTTTAATATATCACGGTGTGCCTGAGCATAATAAATAGTTTAACACAGAGATTGCGCAGCATCGTTATGGATAATTGTCTCGTATACCAGAGCCATTTACTCAGCTCTTTGCACTCCTGATTATGTTTCTTCTCTCTTCATAGAATGGTCTGGGTTGGAATGAACCCCAAGAATCATAGAGTTCCAACCCCCCTGCCACAGGCAGGGCCACCAACCTCAGGCCTGGATCTACGCAAGGTTGCCCAGGGCCCCATCCAACCTGGCCTTGAACACTTCCAGGGATGGGGCATCCACCACCTCTCTTCAATGTTATTCCGGTTTGAACTTTGCAATTCTTGATGGTTTGGGGTTTTCTTATCTGTGCTTTGTGGTGGGTTTTTTGAAGTGTTTTCCTCAAAGAAGCTGTTTAATTACAGAGCTGCCAATGCTAAGTCATCACTGCGGGAAAGGGTCTCGTTCCACCTGACACATCAGATGTGCAGATGGGTCTCTGGGAAAGGTCTGACTGGGAAAACATCACCAATTTGGGAGCTGGAGTTAAATTCAGGATGGTTAAAACACCATAGCTTCTTGTATGGATACTTGTTCAGTGTTTCCCTTTCTTTTTGATGGTTGTATTTCCTTAAACACATTTTCTGAAGTCTGTTTATGGCTAAGAGTTATGTTAATTGTTCCAGAAGTTAGTTCCCAGCAGAAAATTTCACCAGGGTCACCACAAGTTAAATATACACTTATAATAAGCTGCCCAGGGGGTGTGTGGAGTCTCCTCCTCAGGAGATATTCAAGACTTTGCCAGATGGCTATCTGTGCAGTATGAGCTAAGGAGCATGCTTTGGCAGGGGGGTTGGATCCGATGATCTCTTGAGGTCCCTTCCAACCCCTACAGTTCTGTGATTCTGTGATAATGCCATGGCTTCTGTGATGACAAGCTCTTGCATGGCTTCAGTGATTGCAAACAATGGGGCACCAAGTGTCCTGGATTTTTTATTCATTTTTAATTCCTGCTATGAACTGGTTAAATTCATAGTTTGCTAAAAAAAAAATGAAATAAAAACACAGAATTTTTTTCTTCTCCCCACCCCCACACCCCCCTGTTTTTCTGTTTTAATTTCTCATTTTGAAGAGTAGAGCCTCCTTTGTCCTGGGATTTTCCTGCCCTAACAGGAGGGCCAAGCTGTTGGGCACTGCTATTGGAAACCTCGGCAGTCACTCAGCTGTTCCTGTCATGTGGAGATGTAGCTTTCCTGCAGGATTTCTCCTGCAGAAAAGTCCTGGCTACTCACGTTCCCAGCGATGTGCCTCTCCCACAGCAGAGGAGCTCGCAATGGCCGAACGCCGAACCGAGCCCTTTCCCTACGCATCTGCGCTGGGTACTTACTCACTGATATCTCCAAAACCCATTTAGGCACAGCCCCGCTGATACGTGTGCCTGCACCCGTTCCCTTCCCCGTGATGTGGGCATGACCTGGAGGGTGAGCAGCTGGTGACATGGTACTGCAGGCCTGAGGGAAGCCGACCAACTGCTGTTGTCATGGATGCAAGGGCAGGAGGACTGGGTTGATGGCAGGGTGCAGCTTTCCCAGATGACTCGCTCAGGTGGATTTGCTGGGAGAAGCTCTGGATTTCTGGATCCGTATTTTCTTTGATAAGCCAGGCTCATATTTGATGGTGGTATGATGCAAGACAAGCCCCACCACCCACCTTCCATGTGCATCTTTTTAAATTGGGAAGTAGTTTTTAACCCTTGTGATCAGATTGTCCCTTTGGGTTTTAGAAATGCTCCTGCCCTTTGTATGGGGGGAATCACCACCTCTTGGAGGGTGTTGCGGGGGGGAGTGTCCTGCTCATGATAGTTTCTCAACTTGCTTTGCTTGTGATTAATTCATTAACCCATGCTGGGATAAAACCAGTCATTTTTAGACCAAGTGGAGCCCCCCAAGTACTGCTTTTACACACACACACATTTTCCAGGTGTGCCTTTACACTCTAGGCGTATGTGAACATGTGCGTGTTTATTTGCTAATCATACCTTACTAAGCCACACAAGTGGGGCAACCCATGAAGGCAGCACGCTCCTATCCCCCAAGGTGAAAGAGTCTCTGTGAGGGCAACAGGGCCCTCAGGTTAAGTGGACACCTAGGTCAGTCCCCATTATCTATGTTTCATTTCCAGACCTCCTGATTTTCAAATAGTTGGATCCTCTGCTAAATTTCCAGCAAGCAAATGATGAGTGATGGTATCTCAGAAGAGTTTAGCAGGCTCCATTCCAGAGCTGGAGGGAAGGGCTGTAAGCACATGGGCTGTGCTGGGACTGCATGGACCTGCCAGTCCTCCTTCCCTGTCACCACCTCCATGCTTGCAGTTTCTGACCAGTGTCTGGATCATGAGCTCTGGGGAGAAACAGTGCTTGGTACCCTGATGTACAGGCAGTGGAGACCAGGTAAGGATCAGAGTCTGTCTGCAGGACTTGTGGAGACCTCATTGAAGTGAGTGTTTTAGTCACCACTGCAGCAGTTTGTTTTCAGGTCCCCTTCAGACAGCCTGGTTGTGAGGGACAGTGCTGCTTGCTGGTCACAGTGGTCATCTGCAATTAGGATGCTACATCTGATGTTACATCTGCTGCTGCTGCTGAGGGTCATGGACTGGCAAAGCCTGGAGATCCTGGGGACCTACAGTGAGCAGGTATGTCCTGGTGGGGTGAGGGGCAGTGACAGTCAGCAAGCAGCATCCCTGAGGTGCAACCAGTGGAGGACAAAACAGTTTTCAGAGAAAGTGTGCTGTAGCAGCAAAGCTGGTTGTAGAAACCCTGTCATGCTTCTCCACTGCCCAGGCAGCTCTTGGGATGGGCTGAATACCCTGCATCTCCACCACTGCCATGTGCTGCCTGCCTCAAATGTGAAGCAGCAGCTCCCTGGCACTCGCCACAGACAGTATCAGGCTCCCAACACACTGCCACACCCACCCAGGAGCACAAATGGGCTCCTCAGCTCCAGCCCCCTGAATCACAGTGTCAGATGCACAATTTGGGGCTCCATTAGTGAGTAAAATGGATGATATTTAGTCTTTTTTTGTTTTTTAATAGCACATTGAAAGGCAGAAATCACCAGGTTATTTGTATGTCTTGAGGGTTGCACTCAAGTCTGTCCAGGCGAGCTCCCCCGGTCTTCTTTTTTAGTGCAAACTAGAATTTGCCTATTTTTAACTTCTCTATCTTAAAGATAACTCCACTGTGAGGTGTGGCCTAATGCAGAATGAATCTCTAAAATGTTTTAACAAAGGGGACAGGGTATGTGAGACCTGGAGCTCTGTCCTGCCAGAGGAGCAGCCCCGCGAGCGCGATGAAAGATATTCTGCCATGGGATTTCTGACACACGCTGCCCCTACGTTTCTGGTATTTATTATAGAGGGAAGGGAAGACAAAAGCTCAAGGGAAAACAAAAATCTAGGTCTGCCTCAGGTTATTATAAACTGAGAATTGATAGGCAGTCTCAATTGCCTGTTGCTAAGCAGCCAAGAGAATTGGTTGACCATACCCTGGGCCTTTTAAAAAAAGGAAAAAAACCCAAATGGGGAAAAAAAAACCCCAGAAGCAGAAAGCTCTGTGTGTGTTGAGGGTATGAAATACTGTGTAAATATCATATTAGCATGGAGACCATCACTATTGTTTTTTCCCCCTGTTGAATGTTTCTGTGAGGCAGTGCTGCATGGGTGGTGTGGAGCAAGGCAGGGCTGAGGTGAACAGGATAACGTTTGCTTTAAAATAAACAAAAAAAGGGAGAAAGAGAGTGATTCAGCCATACCAGCAAGGCCAAACAGTGCTTTCTTGGGTTTGGAAGGGTCTCTTTAGGCTGTGATCTTGCATCCCCTGAAAAAAATGCATGTTGATGGTCATGGAGGCTCGTTCCTGGGCATCCAAGTCCCTCCTCTCCCATCCAGTGGCCACCAAAGTGGCCTCCAGCTGGTTTTGGGGTTTTTTTTTCCAAAATGCTGATGTATAAAACTGCACAAAGCCATGGAGAAACCCCAAGCTTCATTCCCACCACCACTGGTCCCAGCTTGCTTTTGGCTGAAGCTGAGGGAAAAGCAGGGTACAAAACTCACTGGGGGAAGGAATGTGTGCCCAGGTCCTTTGTGGCCCCAAGAAGGGGAAGGAGAGCCCAGCCTCCCCTGGGGACACCTCCACACTAATAGGTCCTGCTCTGGCAGGCAGGTAGCTGGAGTAGGAGAAAACCAGTATCTGCCTGGAAAAATAGCCATCCAGGGAGTTATGAGGTTGAGGGTTTTTATATTCTGATGGCTCAGCTAAACAAAAATGGTATAATAGACGTTATGCTTAGTGAAGGGGTGTTCTCTTGGGAGCCAGCTTCACTATTATCACCTATGATCATTCAGCCCCTCCTGCCTGTTTCTGCAAGCATGGTTTTGCCCATCTTAAATTTTAAAAATAATTTTTAAAAAAGCCAAACCCAGAACCCAGAGCCTGTATTGGCTTGCAGCAATCAGTCTCTACACCACTGAGTTCTGTGTTCTGCCTCTGACATCACCAAGCCTCTCCTCCACTCCTCTCCAGTACCTGCTCACAGCCCCTTGCTGCCCAGCAGCACACACAGGGTTACAGACACCTGGCAGTGGCCGTGCTCCTTTCCACCAAACCTTGTCCTTCTTGCCAGCACCCTTAGAAGCCACCAGCACAACTGAGCGCCGCTCCTTGCCCAAAGCTGCTGTAGCATGTGCTCATCCCTCTCTCTACACACACCAAGTGGATGGGGCTGATGTCAGTCTACAAGGTATTTGGGGTGGTGAAAGCACCCCGGTATCGAAGCCGGTGTGCTGAGTGACTCAGGGTTTGCGTGAGCACACGGGGCCATTGTCGCGACATGCAACACGCGCAGGGGAGGGAAGGCAGTGGAGCTGTGCTATCGGGCAGGGCCAGGGCACCCCTGCTCCCCCCCTCCTTCCCCAAGCACGGGCCTAAAAATAGATGTAATCAGGTTTCAAAGAGGAAAAGAAATGAAAAGGTCGAGTGTCATGACCTTAGACATGCTCTGAGGCTGCTTTTCTCCCCACGTGGCTTGCCTTTGCTGGGCCTCCCGTCAGCGTTTCCGGACCAGAAGCAGCCAGGGCACACGCCCTGAGCATGGCCATCAGCTGTGGCCTCTGGTCAGGGGGTTCTTCCTTTTTGTCCCTCCCCATCCTCCTTACTATCGCCTGCAACCAGCTCCTTCCTCGACTGGGGAGAAGCACTGGTGGGTGCACAGGGCTCCACCCCTGCTTCTTGTTCCAATTGCCATGTGGGGCCAACCCACCCTACCAGGGCTCCTGCCAGAGCTGCATGGATTTTTGGGGTGTTTGAGCCCCTCTCCATGCCAGGTGGGCTCAGGGAAGCACCCAGCCTTTCCCCTTTCTGAGCCCACAAGCATTGAGTTTCCGTGGCTGGTCCATGTGGCCACACCAGTCCATCTGATTTTGTCCAAATCATGCTGTAATAAAGTGGTGTGTTTCATGCTGGGAACTCAAAACCCGTACTGGGCAGGGCAGAGGAGATGGTGTCTTTGCAAGAACAGTCTCATTTTTCCCAGCTGGTGAGGAATTCCTCTATCCTCCTTTGGTTTTCCGCTGCTCAAATAACTTCTGAAAACACTGGATAACTGTAATGCATATTTGCTCTGTGCCAGCATGAGTCGGGAGCTTTGCCTTGTCTCTCCTTCTGGTGCAGTGAGGAACACACAACCACCCTCTGGGTCCAACCAGAGCCACTTAGAGCATCCTCTGCCCCCAGCAAGTCTTCATTTATGAGGGCTGCAATAGAAGACACCATATTTCATTGTTTACCAGCATGTACTGAGCTGGCACAGTAAAAAAAAAAAGCCCACTCCATGCTCTCTATTTGCAGGTCTTCATGTTTCTTATCAGGAGCATTTTACTCAATGGTTTCATTTTCTTGCAGCAGCAGAACATAACAGTGCAGCAAACCCCATCCTTGGGTGCTTTCAGCTCAATGCATCCCAAAGGCAGACAAAATCCACACCATGTCCTGGCCAGTGCCTGTGGGTGCAGGAGCGGGTGAAGCATGATCTCTGCGGGCACAGCTCCAATAACACGTTTCTTCTGCAGAGGGGAAAGGTGGGATCTGGGTTTCTGGGGATGCTGTGCAGCCACTTGCGTGGCAAGAAAGTCCCTTGCTCTCCACTGTGCATGCAAAGTGCTGCTGCTCTGTCCTCTCCGGGGCTTGGGGGCAAAAGGGCCCCAAAAAATGGCTATTCTAACTGCTTGAAATATTCGGCACTGTGGCGTTGTGCCTTCAGCCTTGAGCACCACCTGCATTGGCACAGGGTGCCCTGGCACAGCAGCCCCACGCTGCTGGTGAGAAGGGAATGCTCTTTTGGGGATCAAAATCTTGTTCTTACTGAGCTGGGGGAGCTGTCATGGGCTCACTCTTCCCACTGGAGTTACGGGGGTTCATCCGTCGAACTGTGTCTTGTCAGCCACATCTGCCAAACGAAGTGCATGGGGCCACGTCGCCCCTGGAGCCACAGGATTACCTCATGACTGGTCCAAAAAAATCATGTAGGAATTTGTATGAGCGTAGATTACAACTTCTCCTGAAATTTAATGAGAGCTTTTCCTAAAAGCTGAATTGCTTGTGCAAGGAAAACTTGCTTCCACATCTGCCTTAGCTGAACTTAATGAACAGCTTGAGCAGGGGCAGCAAGCCTACCCGAGGAGGATGGACCCCCAAAACTTGTGATGTGCAGCATGACCTTTGCAGGCAGATGAGGAGCCACGCTGGCAAGCTGAGCTCCGGATGCTTTTCTTGAGATTTTTTAATTTTATTTATTTTATTTCTTCCACAGCATTGGCTGACCTTGGCCAGGCCCTCAGGTGTTTACCTACACACAACAGCAGCGTTACAGAGTATGTGGTGGGGGAACAAGAACGTGGAGCTGTGTGGTGCAGTGGGTTCTGGTGCATGAAGCATTACAGCAGGCACCAGTATGAAACCTGTGTCAGGGCATCCAAAACATTCAACAGGATCCCAGCATGCTTATACTCCATCTGCTTCAAATTTTTGCTCCAAGTTGGCACAGTTACACACAGGCAGGGTCTGTGGCCTGAGATAGGAATTGACACGGCGTACCCTGTAATTCAGCCCAGGGCTTGTACCATGAGATCGTCCCACCTCCTCTTACTCATCCTACAAAGAAGAATGTGTGCTGGAATAGAAACTTCCTGAGAGAAGCCTGGTTTAGACAAGACTGAAAATCACACTGCCTAAAGGAGAATCGGGCTTGCTTCAGAATATTTCTTGTGGAAAAACACTGATTCTTCATGGCATCTTGGCATGAACTCCTTAAGCTCCACCAGCTTCCCAGAGTATGAGTTTTGCACCAACTCTTCTTGAGAAATTTCACATCCCACCAGCTGAGTGGTGCTGCACAGACAGCTGTGGCTGCAGCAGATGGAGTTTGATTAGTTAATGTGTCGCAACCATGATTTTCAGGCTTCTGCTGCCTTGCACCTCAGGTAGGAAGAGGATCAGGAGCCATCATCTTGGTTGCAGTTTCCCTACTGAACTGTTTGCACCTGTGGAGCAGCAAATTAAAAGCAAATCTCTGGGGCTAGAGGTTTGTCTTCTGAGGTTGTGTCTACCTGAAGAGCAGTCACCAATCGAATTCCTCCTTGCTTGTCAGTCAGGCTGCTGAGCCCCCTACGTCTGGTTTTACCCATAGCAAATATAAAGTACCGTTCTTCTCACTCCCCACTACACTGGTTTTCTCCTTGGGGGGTGTATGAGACATGTCCATGGCCAGGTCTCAATTGGTGATAATTTGCACAGGTAGTTTGACTGTGTTTTCGTGCCCTTCTGAAGGTGATTTGGCTTTCTCAGGTACCTAGACCCTTCCTCAGCAAATTAAAACATGACTCAGTGGACTTAGTTCCTCGTGTTGGGCCACTGGCTGGAAAGGATCTGGTATTGAGCTGTTCTTAAGAGAGGACCCAGGGTCAAATATCTTTTTGCATGTATAACTCTTCCCAATGCTTGATGGGAAGAGTGTGATACCTCTGAAACATGGAGTTCAAGTTTCTTTCTGCTGCTTTGCCATTCAGCCTGGGCACAAGGGGATCTTCTCCCAGTCTGCACAAGTGGGGTTCTCTCCCCTAATGTCAGGCACCCAGAGGACAACACTGGTCACCTGAGACCACAAAAAAGTGGAGGAATCTGCTCTTTTGAGACACATTTCCTCAGGACTTGGCACCTTTGCTAAAACTGAGAGTCAAGCCCCTGTCATCATGCTCTGGCTATTTTGACACAGGTGCATTTGTAATCCATGATGCAGCAAACTAATGCCTCCAAGCTGCATCCAATCCAGTATGACAGACCTGACATAGTTTAACAAAAGCTTTGTAATTAGCCTTTGGGAAATGTTGATGAATTTTCAGGAAGAAAACTTCTCAGCTGGGCATTCTCAGAAGGTGCAGAGCCAGCTCCAAGGAGGGTGGTGGATGAGCCTTCAAAGTCAAACTGTTCAAGGATTAAAAAAAGATTTTTAAAAAAATCTCAATCCTTTGATTTTAAAAGTAAGTGTTGTTCAAAGTCAACTGGGGTTAAAAAATGAATGCTATGTAGCAGAAAGAAAAAGAATGTCGACAGTGGGTCAGATGTGGTGTGTCTCCCAAACCTCCCTCTAGCAACAAGAAGTAGCAGATGTCCAAAGAAGAAAGATGAGAAACAGGGTAAGTGCAAAGTGGTCTTCTCCATATACATCCTCGTGGCTTTCAGCACACAGCGGTTTTGACAAAGCTGTAAGGCCCATGGAAAAATCTTATCTGCAATCCTTTTTTAATACTTATTTCTGCAATGCATGACTGTGATTTTCATCCTAAATCCACATAAGCTCATTCAGCCACTGACCAGGCTTTTCAGAAAGGCAGCATTATTGTAATAGCCATATCTTCTCCGTGGCTCTCCACATGACTGCTGTAGAAGTGCAGCCTGCCAGGCCACCTAAATCCATCCAGGAAGCTTGCGAAATACCTCTCAACCAGTCACATCAGCTCCAGTTTCCTAGTGGTTACGTTGATGGTTGCAACTCTGACCACAGTGGGAATGGCGTGTAGTCCTCTGCGGAGCGAAAGCAAGGCCACAACTTTATGTTTCTTGGTCCTCTGGGCCTAAAGGGCCATTAGGGTCTCCCAGGAGGGAGAGGACATGGCCACACTGAGGGGCTGTCCCAGGCTGGAACCCACACTGGAGACCGCCTGCTTCCACAGGCTGAGCTGCTGGTAGGAGAAAAAAGGGAAGACTTGGGGCAGCCTAATCCAGGATTAAAGTCCTCGCTAATTCTCTCCTTCCTGAGGACACCTGACCCACTGGGCTGGCATGTGGGGGTCAGCGGCTGCTGTCCCAGCTGGCTGAAGCAGCTGCAGCCATCCGCAGCGCTTGATTCCACCAAGGTACAATTTCTGCAGGATGGACACCCCAGCATTGGATTTCTGCTCCTCGGGAGTTACCCCAGACCTGGGGAGAGAGAGATGCAGCTTTCTGGACAAAAGGAGAGGAGATATGTGGCATAACACCTCTATTGCCAGGTGGGAGATGCTCAACTTCTGTGCCCTCTCCTCCTTGGGAGGAGGGAGAGGTGGTTGCACCGAAAGCTCTCCCCTTACTCCAGCAGTCTGACCTGCTGGGAGCCAGGAGAAACACTGATAATGTGTTGAAAACTCTGTGAAGGTCAGGCAGAGAGAAGGCAGGGAAGTCCTATCCCATGGGGGGAATAGGGCAGGTCACGTTGGAAGCAACTCCTCTACAGATTTTATCCACAGTTGCTGCCAGTACCAAGGGAAACTGTTGAGCCTGTGAAAAGAATCAAAGTGGTTCTTACATGTAAGCTTACAAAGCAGCAGTGATGTGTGAACTGTGGCTTTTCCACTTTGGATCTTTATATTGTGGTGCTGTACATGCTCAGCTCCAAACTACTGCTCATGTAAATTCACCTGAAAGAAAGATCAGGTTAATGGGAAACATGGAAAGGAGAAAAGATGACAGAACAATGTGCTTCACATTTCCCTGCCCTCCTGGGCTGTTAGACCCATGGAGGCTGAAGCAGCTTTCAAAATGTGTAAACTAATCAAAGAACTAAAAATAACATCCATGATTGACTCATCCAGATGCAACACTTACTTTTAAAATTAAAGGATTGAGATTTTTTTTTAAATCTTTTTTTAATCCTTGCTATGTTATTTAAGTGCACCATAGGCTGTGGTGAGTAAAAATACCTTCATCCTTCATTGACTTTACTTTCTACCTTTCACACGGATTTCTTTCTTTTTTTCTTCATTATTTTTATTCTCTGCTGCTTGGAGAATGAAATCAGCCCAACCCAAGAAGCTTTCTGGTTCTTCTGCCCTCATAACAAAGAAGCTGAGCCAGTCTTCACCAGGACATGAACAGCTGTCTGAGGCCTCTCATCAGTCCAAGGAGTAGGGGGTGAGATCCAGCCTGGAGGATGCTTGCACAGGGCAAGGGAGGTGAGCAGGGTATGGGGCTGCCTCCCACAAGTTTAGGAATTGGCTTAACTGCAGGATCACTGAGTGCACTCCAGGAGGTCCTGGGGCAAGTCTTGGGCCACAGTCTCACATCTGCAAAATGGGGATAATGTTTTCAAAGCTTGCACAGCTTTTGGGACTATTAGTGGTCATGAGAAGCTCCTCCATGGCAGACATGTGGCCCTTATAAAGGCTGCTGTCTGTCTTGAGAGAAGAGACTTAATTAAAATCTGCTGTCTCCACTGATATTAAAATTTTTATCACTGTTGGTCTTTTTGTTGCCTTGGTGCAATCTTTCTCCTTTTTGAACTAAAACTGCATTTTAAAGCTTTAAACTGAAATTTGACCTCCACAGCTTGGCTAGATTCCTCGAAAATAGTGGTTGGAGCTTGCTTTTGATTTCCTTCTCACACTCCTGGCCATGAATGGGTTTGAAAACATAAATACCAGCTGCCAATTTTCAAATAAAATTTACTCTTTTCAAAGAAAAATGGTACTGTTATTTGGGAACCATGCTACAGACTGTGGCTTCTCTCTTTCATGAAAGGCAGGTCCTGCTTGACTAACCTGAACTCTTTCTATGACCCACTTAGTGGATGGGAGAAAGGCTGTGGATGTTGTCTACCTGGTCTTTAGTAAAGCCTGTGACACTGTTCCCCACAGCATCCTCCTGGAGAAAATATCTGCTCATGGCTTGGATGGGTGTATGCTCGTTGCTGGGTAAAAACCTGACAGGATGACTGAACCCAAAGAACTGTGCTGAATGGAGTTAAATCCATTTGGTGGCCAGCTACAGGTGGTGTTCCCCAGGGCTCGGTACTGGGGACAGTTATGTTTGATTTCCTCATCAATGATCTGGACCAGGGGATCGAGTGCACCCTCAGTCAATTTGTTGATAGCACCAAGTTGTGTGGGACTTGATCTGCCTGAGGGTAGGAAGGCTCTGCAGAAGGATCTACATATGAGCCATCAGTGTGCTCAGGTGGCCAAGGAGAATTAGGCAGTGGGGCCTGTGAGACTAGGGAAGTGATGACCCTGTACTAGGTACCGGTGAGACCACTCCTCAAATACTGCATTCAGTTTTGGGCTCCTCACTACAAGAAAGACACTGAGGTGTTGGAGCAGGTCCAAAAAAGCAATGAAGCTGGTGAAAGGTTTAAAGCACAAGTCTCGTGAGGAGGAGCTGAGGGAATGGAGGTTGTTTAGCTTGGAGAAGAGGAGGCTGAGATAAGATCTTCTCACTCTCTACAACTACCTGAAAGGAGGGTGGAATGATATGGGGGTTGATCTGTTCTCACAAGTAAGAAGTGACAGAACAGGAGGAATGGTCTCAAGTTGCACCAGAAGAGTTTTAGACTAGGAAAACTCTTAACCAAAAGGATTTGGAAGAGGCTGCCTAGGGGCATGGTTGGGTCATCATTGCTGAAGGTATTGAAAAGACTTGTAGATGTGGTGCTTCCAGGACATGGTTTAGTGATGGACTTACAGTGCTGAGTTAATGATTTGATGATCTTAAAGGTCTTTTTCAACCTAAACAATTGTATGATTCAGAGCAATAAAACACAGATAGTTTTCGTGAAGAAGTAAAATTAGTTCCTGAGTTTCTGGCACAAGTTTCATACCCCTGACTGCTATTCCAGACTGTTTATGTGGAGATGCCCTATTGGGATAAGGCAGTGAATCTAACCAATGTTGTGGAGATGAATGCCTTTATTCTTCTTGAAATAAAAATGGTGTCATGGGATCTTTCATGCCTCCCCACAGACAGAAGCTTGATTTAAAATGTCATCTGAGGCATCACATCACTAGAAGCACATATTACTTCCTAGCTTGGTGTTAGAGTGTTGACAGAAAGCAATAAAGGGTCCTCAGCCATGATGTGCAGTTAGACTTTGTACTATGCAGCTCAGCACCCAGGCACCTGCAACCACTGCAAGGGACAGCCAGGCTCTTTGGTCTCTGGACCATGATGGCAGGATCGCACTCCTCGTCTGGATTATATGTTTCTATCCCATTTGGTATAAGTATGGCTTTGGAAAGAGCTAATGAACTTGAAACATCCCCACTGCATCATTTACTCAGCTTCGGCTTTTGACAGTGTAATTTACTTTTCTCCATCCACACTGCTCTTTTCAGACATAGTTACTGCAGGAATTTCAAGTGCAAAGGTCCTTGCTAAGCAGAAAGTTACCTGTAATTTATCTATTATTTCAACCATTCCCTGAAATGTGTTTGCTTAACAGGGCCAGCAACTTCCAGCTGACATCACTGGACATCATGTATCCCCATCACAGCACTGAGGACGTCTGGAGCCTGGGCACTGGGAAGCAAAAGTAGCTGCTCCTGCCATCAACTGGGAAAGATGGAGCAGCAGGCACCACTACACCTTCATCCCCCCTGCTGCTGCAGGACCATCTCTCAATCCGAGCCTCCTGACCCAACCAAGAGCTACAAAATCTTGAGGTGTCATTTATTTTAGCCACTGCCCCCACAGAGTTTCTTCATGCGGGAAAGAAGGGAAGCATTTTGTGATTAAGAAGGTAAGAGGGGGAGCATGAGGAAGAGTGAGTTTTCCCTGGGTGACGTGGGATTGTCCTGAGAAAAGGAGGTCTGTGTTTGGCACCCAGACTGCCTGGAGATGGAGGGCAGCCCAGATGCCACTGACTTGGAGAAGCGCTTTGAGATCAAAAGTGCTGCTGTTAGCAGTTTGTGACTCCCTGGGTTTTAGAAAACAGCCAGCCTGGGGAGCAGAGTGCATTGCATGGCCAGGTATGTTTGCAGAGTGAAATGTTCACTGAAGTTCCGAAAGTGTTATTTTTGAGCCTGCTTTGGTGTCCTGCCCCTCCCGTTGCCGGATGTGTTTAGGAAAAGCATACAACAGGCAGTCAGGGCATTGCTTAACAAACACTTGGCCATGAGGAGAAAATTACTTCAGCTATGACACAGAAATCTCAATTGCATTCAGTTTACTACCAGGAGCAGAGCTGTCTCACCACCCTCACCATGCAGCACGCTTGGCTTTCTGCCCTGGGAGCCTGTGCCCTCCTTTCTCTGCTCCTGCATCCGTCCCCGATCTCTGTGGGAAATTGCTGTGTCGAACACCAGCTCAGGGTGACTTTTTTGGCACAGGGCCTCTGCTCTGTGATGGCTTCCTCTGGTGTCCTCCAGAGATGTTTTTCAGGACAGTAAGTGGTGGTCCCAGAAACAATCCTATGCAAAGCAGAGGCCAGGGCAGCAGGCTCCCCTCTTGCACTCCTACAACTGCTCCTACTGAAACACAACCCTCGTTTTAAATCAGCTGCAGTGAAACAGAAGGCTTTGAGAAAACAAACTCCCTCCAAACATATCCTTAACTTCATTTCCTCTGGTGGCCCTCCTTCTTTCTGGGCTAGGTTTCATGGGTCACTTTGCATTTTATTTTTTTTCTTCTTCTTCTAACTTTAATTCTTGTCCCACCAGGGGTTGTTCTTTCATAGGATCCCAGCCACAGATTCTCAGATGGCAATGCGAGCTGAGATGGGGACTAGCCTGTGTTGTTTCTGCTTTTTTCCTTCCTCTTTTTTCCTAGGTTTTAAGCTGAGCTCTAACATATCCCATATTTTATTCATTTAGGAGGATTCTTTTACACCACAAGAAAAGTAGATTGTCTGCCCAGACTGTAATCATGCTAAAAAGATTAAAACCAATAATAAATACAGGGGTTTTTTTTTCCTTAAAATATTTTTCCACTAAACTCCACTTCCATTGCAATGGAAGTGCAATTTGAGCACCACTTATTTATCACATTTCCAAAACCACAGTTGAATCGTCCTTATCAACAGTCTCTTCTTACAAAGACAGCAACGTTCAATGCCCTGAACAGGGGCAGGGTTAAGATTCGCTTGCCCTGTAAGTTGGCTGGAGTAAAACTGGCAGAGCCTGGCATGGTTTCTGTTGGAGCCATCTTCTGGATCAGGCCCAAAGGAAGAAGGTGAGTGATGGGCTGGTCCTGCTCTCCCGGCGGAGCTTGGTGGCCTGTGGGCTCCCAAGGCTGCACTGCAGTGGACAACACCCATGCTTCCTGAGGGCTTTGGGCATGTTTAATGCAGCCTTTGTTACTCTAAGGCACTGGGATAGATTATTTTTGAAAAGAAAATCAGTTCTGAAGGGCAGTATTCCCAACCCAGGTGCTCTGGTGGGCTCAACAGCTCCACCGAAACGCTGCTGACTGGCACTGGGGTTCAGTCTGACAGATTTTTGTCTTCTCTTCCCTTTCTCTTGTTGGCAGAGAAAGTTGAGGTTTACCTCACGCAAACCAGACCTGGAGCACCTTTGTCACCACCTCGGGAGGACTATCCCAGGACAGAACTGGCGGGTGGAGGAGCACTTCTCTCAGAGACTTGTAATATAGCAAGAGAAAAGTCCCAAAGTGTGTATCTTCTTGTCCACCTCCCCCCTGCCATCCCCCCTCCTGCCACCCCGGCCCGGCCCGTCAGCACAGCAGCAAGCTCAGTCCTTCCCTATGGCTTCCTCAGGCCTCTCCCACCCCTTAGTGTGTTTGTTTATTTATTTATTTAAAGCAAAAAGGCTGTGTACGAGTCGTTCCCGAGGTTGTGAGTCCTGGGCTGGAGACCCAGCTCCCGGGGAGCCAAGCCTGGGCAGCGCTGACCGTCTGGCCCCCTCTCCGCAACCCGGGGAGCAGGGCGAGGGGAGCGTCCCTGTGATGGAGTCACCAGCCACTGGGTGCCACTCTTGTCCTGCCAAACCTGCCGCCGAAACGGCCGCCGAGGAGGGAACCGCCAGCAGCCGCTGCCGGGGCCGCCCTGCCCGGGGGGCTGCGGCAGGCCGTCCCTACCGCCGGCTCCTCGCCCGCCTCAGCCCTCAGCAAGCAAACCTGCCGAATTGGGCGGCAAAACACCAGCCCTTTTTTCCAGGGAGGCGGTACGAGCAGGTATTCCTGCTCTCGACGCGGCGGGGACCGGCAACGCCTGAGAGCATCGCCCGGCTCACACCTCGGGCTTCCCGTGCGCGACGGCAGCAGTTCGTGCCCTGGCTTTCTGCCCCCTAAACAAGCCTGGGCGCTCGGCAGCCGCTGGCCCTCACCGCGGTGGGGGCCAGGACCTCCCAGCCCCACTGCCGGGGAAGGGTATGGGGCCTCTGCTCAAAGCCCTGCGGCAGCAGTCCCCATTTTCCCACCAAAAATGCAGGCTACAGCGCCAGGCAGCGATGTCCAGGCCTAGGAGTCAAACCATGTGCCAAAGCCCTGTCAGGATTAAGCTGGAGAACCTTAGACTGAGCTTTTGTAACAGCATTTGAGTACTTTGCTGGATTCAGCAAGAGGTCAACTGTCCCTGTGGATCCAAGTGGTTAGATTATGCTAAAAAGGGCAGAATCATAGAATGGTCTGGGTTGGAAGGGACCCCAAGGATCATAGAGTTCCAAACCCCTGCCACAGGCAGGACCACCAACCTCAGGCCTGGATCTACACAAGGTTGCTCAGGGCCCCATCCAACCTGGCCTTGAACACGACCATGGACGGGGCATCCACCACCTCTCTGGGGAGCCCATTCCAGCACCTTAAGCCTTCCAGCACCAGAAGGGAAATAGGGTAACAGAGGGGTGTGAAGCTTTTAATTTGGCAGCATAATTTTGCAGCATATTTTCATAAAGCAGGTTCATTTTGACCCTTTGGTAGCCCTAGCTACTGTAGTTTTTTCACGTTTTTTTCTTGAATGGCATGAATTTTTAGATGGAAAGCACTGGATTGTGTAGCTTCAGGATCATTCTCTCAATTATCATCTTTTTGTCTTACTTGGGGGTGTTTTCTCTTGGGCTGGCAAAGAGCAGATGGGCAAAAATCAACCAACACAGGATAGTGGCAAGAGCAGCTGGAAAATGCATTAGCTCATCTCTATTAAAAGTACATAATTGAGACATCGGCATCGGAATTCACCTTAAACACGGGAAGCAAGTTCTTACAGCAAACATCAAACAAGTGTTCCTGTGTTCGTCACTGGTGAAGATCAGCAGCCAGCTGTACTCGTGGGCATTTCAGTCTGTCTAGAATATTTACACTGACAGTCTCCAAAGAAAAGAAGAAACAGGACAAGGGAACAACTCAGTTAAGTACAGACTTCAGATGTAACAACTACCAAAAAATTAATCGAGCACCTACCTGTTTGACCTCAGGCCCATTAATCCCAGAATGAAAGCTCTGACAGCCACATCTTGGTGCAGGCTTTCATAAAAGGTCCTTCTGCTTGGTCCACATGGTCCCCCCACAAAAGAAGCCCCTGTCCCACATGTACACAGCAGTGTTGTCCCTGGGTGACTTTTATAGCCACCGGACATTGACAGACCTAGGTGTCTTCTGACTTCTGGCCATTAAGCTCTGAGATGTCTCTCTGCATGGTTGCCAATGCTCAGACAGAGAAATTCCTCCTGAAAATGCATGTATGGAAGAGATGTGGATGGTATGGAATTTTATACGCTGTAGGATTAACCTTTACTCAGCCTTTATTCAGGGGGAGGAGGATATAAGTGAAGATGCTAATCTCTCTCCCTTCTTTCTTATTTCTTTTTAGGTTTTCTTCAAGAAATTGTTTGTGGCTTGAGGCTGAGATCTCTGATTTAACAGTAAATACATTTCCCAGGGACCCAAATCTGCATTTCACACATAAAAACCATTTTGCCCAGCTCAGGTGTCTGTCAAACCACCAGCGTGTAAAAACAAAGTAAAGAAGAGATGTAGAGCACACAGAGACGTGCTCCTGGAGCTGTGGCAGAGGAAAGAGCAGATCTCTGGGATCCAGCAGGGAGCTCTGGAAACTGGGATATGGAGTTTGAAAGGCCAAAGAAGCAATGATTTACCGGAATGAAAACTTTTCAAGGTTAGATACACTTTTTCTTGAGCAAAGCTGTATGTTATTGTTCGGGTGGTTTAGATTTCTGAAGGTTGGGCTTCCCGTATAGCCCAAATACAGCCTGAATGGGAGTTTGGCCACTTATCATCCTGGGAATGTAAATCAGACCACCCCTAAACTGCTCGTTTTTGAAGGGTAATCACGAATGTGAGACAGGTTTCCATGTCTCAAAAGTGAAGCAGCCAGAACTTAGCATGGCAGGCCAAAGAGCATTTATTATCCTGAATCCTGCAATGATTTCTGTAAAGATTTCAGTTGTGTCCAAAACATATCATTAGTCCTTCTCTTGATTTTTTTCCTGGTAATCCGAATCTTCCCAAATATCTCTGAGCGTTTTCATTACTTTGTAAATTTTCCCCAAATAGTTTAGACAAATTATTTTCAGCAGATGGCTTGTTATGAATAGCTTGTGAATTTTTCACTTTGACATCTGTACTGTGTTTACTGGGTGGTTTAATCAGTTCCTGGGCTGACTGACTGAAATGTTTGCGAGGGAGAAAAAAAATGAACACAGGATACTAACTAAGAAACAGTGGGTTTCAAGGACAAACACATTCAGCTGACCAGATTCACAAACATTTCCAGCCATCGCCGACTACCTTGTGGATGCTGGATGCCACGGTGTACATGTGCCTGCAAATCGAACTCCTCTCACACAGCCAAAAAATTGTAATTGTGAATATTTTCCTTATTTATTTATTTATTCATTCATTCATTTATTAGCAGCCATGTCAAGTAGTCAGAACTCCTTGGTGAGAATTTGTGCTCCGTTGTGTGGTTATATTTTAACCACACACCCAATCCTGACTGTCTCGACACCTATGTTGAGGTATTGTTAGGCAGAGCTGCATGTCCAAACAGGCTACTTTTATCTCCTTGCTTTGTCTTTCTCAAAATAACATTGGAAGATAAGGTACACTCTTCCTTTGATCACAAATCTCCGACTCTTGAATGGTGACCACGAAGGATAAGTACGCATTGAACACAAGTCTTAATGATCAGCACATGATTACAGCTGCAAGGAAGTGGAACATTAAAACAGAAAGCAAAAACCCCAGACATGGAGGAGGCTGAAAAGGAGGGAGAAAGGGCTGGTGTTAAAAAAAAACAAACCCTTCAAATATCTCCAACAGAGCACAACCATCAAACATATGCATTTGCTGATGAGAATTAGATTATTTTTGTTTTCTAGTGTTTTGGGGGGGGAGGGGGGTGTTAGGGTTTTTTTCCTCCTACCTAAAGATAGTTCAGTTACAACAGAAGGGAGCAAACCACTGGGGCAAGGATTGTATGTTCATATGGTGCATGGCACAAAGGTGTCCCTAGCACTACCATCAAGCAAATATTAAATGAAAATAGCACTGGGAGGAGTGACAGGAGGTTGTGAGACTGCAGCACCGGTGGCAAAGCCATCTGCAGCAGCGCAGGCTGCAACATGCTCCAGGCTTCAGCCGTGCCTTTTCTCACGCCAGATGCTGCTGCGCCCACCACCTCGGCTCACCCCCGAGTCCCCGGCATGTCTGGCAAGCAACGGATGGCCTTGAGTTTCTTGAAAGGCTTGTGACTTTATGCACCGAGTTGCCATCCAAATGGTAAGTAATAAACATTTTAATAATTCATAACCAGTCGGTAGTATCTTAAATTATTTAGCAAACAATTTGTCATCTTTCCTTGTGGTAGAAGATGCTGGCTGAAGAGTGGCTGAGAAAGGTTTCGTGTCCACCTCATCCTTCCTCAGGAGCAGGCTTTGCCTCAACCTGAGCTCAGCCAGGTGGATGCAGCCTGCAGGGAGAAATGGGAGCCCATCCCGACTTTGGGGGTGTGAGCATATACCTGCCAGTCAGAGGAACAGGGGGAGCCCCACTCAGCAGTCTTCTCCTGTAATTGTTGGGTATACTCAGAGCCATGTTTCTGGAGCTGCCCTTAGTGACAGGACACTGAATTCCCACCTCTCTCATCCCTGCTTTCTTATGGTTAAGCATTCATCATCTCTGCAGAGCAGCACAGACCTTGGAAGCCATAGCTCCTTCTCTGTCACCCCAGCTGCTAAAGGATGGCAGCAGGCCTAAGGCAGGCTGGCGAGCCAAACGGTCTTTATTCCCTTGTGGTTTAAGCAGCAAGTCCCAACAAGATGGATGTTATCTACCAAAGGCATGGAGAAGACCTTGGAGCAATGCTTAGTTCAGAGAACCACCTCTGAAGACAAAAACCCAAGAGAAATAAGAGATCAAACATACTTGTGTGAAGAAAAAAGCAGTTTGACCTGGTTAGACCATAGCATTTACCTTCAGCATAACCCCAGCATCACATTAAACACAAACAGCACCCGGTGAAGTCAGCCAAGTTCTCTGGGTCTTCAAAAATCATACAAGTGCTTTAGATTGCAACTGAGCAAAGCATGTAAGGAACACGAGTGCTGACAGCTTAAGCACAAGGCATGTGCAGTGAGTCATAAAGGAGCACTCTTTTTTATTGCATTTTAAAAGAAGTCTGTGCTCTTACTTCCAAGTAGTTTGAGTCCTGCCGATGGATACGATCCCCTGCTTTTTTAGGAGCACATGTTGCACTGGCTTCAGTGATGTTATGCTGGCAGAAAACGTAGCTCCCAGCAACTTAGCTGTTCCCCAAAAGCCCTTTAGCTAAGGCATTTGCCATATCTAAATATTTAATTTAATTTAAGAGGTGTATTTTCATTTAATAGCAACCAGCCTGCTACTAACAGCGCTTAAGATGACCCCAGCCTTGCTGCGAGCACTGGGCTAGCGCAAATGGGCAGGTGGCCCACTGGAGCACTGGTGAACACAGAGGACGATGGAACGGGGAGCAGAACAGGGCATCAAAGACCTGTGCTGCCCAAAAACCGCACCAGAAGGAAGGGTGGCCTGTTCCTGCCACCATGACACCCACACTGTGCTATGAGAGTGACAGCTCAGGCGTTCTGCAGGGCTCCCTCACGGGAGAAGCTCTGGGGAAATTCAGGCAGTGTCCTTCTTACCCTGCAGACACATCTGTGGCTTATTGGCGTGGCACAGCAGGGCTTAGGAGCTTTATCCATCCCCAAACACGTGTAAACTTCTAAGCATTAAATCACTTTGAAAATTCCCTCTTAGGCTTAAAAGTCACTTTGATGACCAATGATAGGAAGGCTGCTGTTTCCAGAATTTTTTAATGGCAACCCTGGGAGAAGGGAGGGCAGAGGGAGACAAGCCTTTCCTTGTACAGGAGGGTGCTGGTCCACAACCTGCATTGAGTCCCCTCACACGGAGACATTTTCCTCAGACCCAACTGACCCTGGGGACCCCTGGACTCCTGGGGACAGCCTCAACCCAGCAGGAAATGGCTGGAGATAGCAGGCAGCTAGCTCCTGAAGTGCTCCGGGAGGTTTCTTTGCGAACTAAAGGACTTCAACTCCACCCTGTAATGCCTTTTCCATAACAAGTGACATCTAAATTATCTCTCATTTCAGCTAGTTTGTGTGTCAGTGCTGTCTCCGTGGTGCCGTTTGCCAACAAAGAGAGCTTCTTTGGGAGTTTCTAAATGATGTCATAAATGTATGCCCTTGCTCACAGGTCTGCTCACCCACAAACACCCATGTAACACTAATTAACTCCTTGGAAGTGCTCTTCAAGCCCTCAGTTCCTGTTGTCTCTCTCCAGCCCTGCTGCTCTTTCTTTGATAGATTTTATTGTGCTCAGGAGAATCCTCACATTGCAGGCACTGCTTGGTGGCAGAGCTGCCCCAAGGCTCGCTCCCATCTGATGGTTGCAATAGCTTCCTTACTTCCTTTTGAAACAGTCCTTGCCCTGTTTGGCAGGTTTTCCCCCTTGGTGACTCCCAAACCTTTTTAGAAAAGACACAGCCAGCACGGTTGATATCAGGAAAACTGTCGGTTACTGAATGGGCAGAAATCAGCCTTCTGGGAGATGTGATACATTATTCATCATCTTCCGAAGATCATCTAAAGGTCAGGCTATTTCAGCCTCAAGGTAGACAAGATATGGCATTCAGCCTTAGGGGCTGGCTACGGCTCCTGGACCTGGAAGCCTGAGGTATTACACAAGGCGCTTGCATCAGAAACCTGAAAAGCAGAGATGGCTTCATAGCTTTGCAGATCACTGTTGCTGGGATCAGATAGCTGTTTATGGGTTTTTGGAGACACCCTTGGTCTCTATCATGTCAGGAGAGAGTCACTGGCAGTGCTTTTCTGTTTTGCTGGTGAGGAGCTGCAGCTTTTTTACCAGGTTTCCTCCTCCTGAACTTTTGGATCTGCGCAGCATGAGAATAAAAGTCCAACAAAACTTCATCTTAAAAGACAAATATTCATCTTAAAAGACAATTCAGTTCAGAGCGGCTGCATGCCAGGGCCAACGTGGCGAGGAGCCCAAGGGCAGTCAGGGAAGGGCAGATATTGCCTCAACAATCAGCTCCTGGTGTTGAGGTTGGGTGTTTTGGTTTCCCCAAGATGCCCAGTTTCTCAGGGATGCTCAGAGCTCTGTGAGTTTTGTTTTGAAAGTGAAGTAATCAGTCGGCCATGCTTTTGGCCAATATTCAAAGTACCTCTGGAAGGTGCTTTTATGGGAAATTTAAAAAGCTTCCATCTTAAAACCAAAATATAGTTCCCCTGTTAGGAGGGAGCTTTCAGAGTGTGGCATCAAACAGTATCAAGATAAAACACAAAACCTGTTTAAAAAAAAACCCTAATTTTTCTATATCTGGGATTTAAAAAGACAACAATGGAAGAAAGAGTTGTGGTGTAACTGTTACCATGTAGAAATACTGTTTGCATCCAGGATCTGGTACCTTCAGTAATACTGCAGTATTCTCCTTCTGCTCTGATGCTGCTTGTGTTTTGAGTGGTGAAGACAGCCCCATCAGAAAGACTTAAACCGGATCAGATTCTCATATCCAAATTTGTGTCTTTCATCCACTCAGCAATATACTTGCAGTTAGAAGGACTGACAACTAGAAGCAGAAACAGAAACACACAAGCCTATTAACCATTATGATAGTGTGGGATACTGTCTCTTCTTCCACTTGAGGAGCATCTGTAAACCCAATGCGGTGATCATCTCAATTCTTTGAGAAATAGGCTGTACCACCATGGATTGATCACTGGTCAAACCACAAACATCCTGCAATTTTAACTGCAGTCATGTTGTCCCCCAGAAGCAGTACTTGGGACTTTGCTGTGCTGCTGTTTCACAGGCTGTGTGATGCTCACTGTGATGCTCTGAGCGATGGCTTCTGCAGTAGCAGCTGTCACACTGCACAGGGATCATAACCTGCTCCTTTTATCTTACTTGAAGGCTGCTTTGTACACCCATCAGCTTCAACCAAGCTCTGTGTTTGATCTGAGGATTGATGCCCTACTTGAGATCTGCTGTTTACATCAGCCCATGTCCCATCCTGTTTGGATTTGGTTGGTGAGACGTAAAACCTGATATTGTTTTGGCTCTCTGCTTGGATAAGTGCAGAGCACGCCTGGCCACAATGGAGCATGCAATACACATGCGCACACACCACTGCTGGTGAAGGGCATCAATCTGTCCCAAACCCAGATTTAGAAACATGCTGAATAGTTTGGAGTTATGTTGGGGACCACTCTGCCATGCCCTGTCATCAGGTCCACACAGTAAGATAGGGCTGAGTGGCAGGGGGACACCTAGTGCCATGCCCACTTGCAGTATGAGAATGCACATGGTCTATATAAACTGAGATGTTTTTACTTCTCAGCAGTAGCTTCAACTACCCAACCACCTCCTGAGAGAAAGGCAGAGTTCATTTGGCCAGGCAAGGACTGTAATGACCTGCTCTGTACTTACTTAAATGACATCTAGTTTCCTGACTTGCATATGAGGTGGGTGCCAACCCCACCAAGCTGTGATGTGCTCTGATGCATAGCTTCCTACCTAGCTGGCACTTGACAATGGACACATAAAAGCCTCATTCAGTGCCTTCTTTGCCTCACTTTTAGTAGCAAGGTTTCAGCCCAGTTCCACAGAGTGGGGCAGAAAGGCCATGCTACAGGAGTGTGAAGCTAGGGACCACGGAGATAAGCTGCATATGCACAAGTCTATGGGACCAGAAGGAATGCACCAAAAAGCTGAAAGGAGAATCTGGGGATGGATCAGCTGGTCTGACTCAACCCATTGCCTGGGAAAGTTATGAAGCAAGTCCTGAGGAATTGTGTGTCCGCATCATGAAGGACAGGAGGGTGACTGGGAATAGCCAGCAAGGGTTCTCCAAGGACAGAGTGTGCCTGACCCGCCTTCCTGCCCTTCTGATGAAGCAAGCAACCCACTCCACAGGGGCAATAAGGGCAGTGGATGTTGCTTTCCTTGGCTTTAGCAAGGCTTTCACCATGGTCTCCGGTAACATTTGTAGCCAGACTGTAGTGGTATGGGCTGCATGAATGGACAAGAAGGTGGGTGAAAAACTCTCTGGATGATTAGGCTCCAGAAGGAGTGGTCATGGATTCAGAGCCCATCAGGCAGCCAATTAAGATTCGTGAGTGTTGGGGTCAATACAGGGATAAGAACTGGTTTACACCCGTATCACCCATGACCTGCACAATAGGAGATAACACATCCTCATCAAGTTCACAGTGTCAGAGCAGGAGGAGGTTATTACCCTGGAAAGTAAGGGTGCTGTTCAGAGGGACTTGGACACAACAGAGAACCAACAGGCAACAGGGACCTCATGAAGTTCAACAAGGACAAATGCAAAGTCCTGCACTTCATCTGGAATAACTCCCTGAAACAGCAGGAACCTGGTACCCCAGCAGCAGCTCTGCAGGAAAGGATCTGGAGGTCCCAGTGAGCAACAAGTTGAACATGCACCAGCAGCATGGTCCCACAGGGATGAAGGCTAACTTCAGACTGGGTTGGACTGGCAAGTGCATAACCTGTAACTTAAAGGAGAAGGATTGGCAAGTGCATAACCAGTAGCTTAAAGAAGAAGTAACCAGTAACTGTGTGTGAAGGGAGCTGGCTTTATTTAGCCTGAGAAGACTGGAAGGATATGAGACAACAGCCATGAGTTGCAGGAAAGAAAGTCCTACCTGGATGTAGGGAAAAAGCTGCTTTGTTGTGAGAGGTAGGCCTGACATGGAACCAGGGACACAGAGGGACTGGGGAACCTCCATCCCTGAAGATTTTTAAAGCTTTCCTCGTAGTCTTTTCTCCACCTGATTCCAGTGTGACAGCCACTCTTCCAGGGACTACAGGAAATGAACATTTTAACTTGGTTTGTTCTTAAATGTCTAGCAGGAGCCAAAGCAAGAGAGTGAAGGTAAATGGCTACACTCTCTCAGGGACAGAGGCTGCTGCGACCGGCCCAAGGGCAGTGTAAGGGCAGGAAGGTGAGTGCCTGGGGCTGTGGCAACACTTGGTCTCATCACCTTGGTATGGGACTTCATTAAATGATTGAGAAAGCTGCTAGTGGCCACAGCTGAGTTGGAATTTGGCCTGGAGTGAAGTCAACAAGAAAGAAAAAAACCCCAAGCCTAACATCAAAGCTTTCCTTTCAGGGTCAATTTACACCCGCAAACGCTCTGTTGTTTGAGTCAAGCTAAGAGCTCCCTGCTGAACAGGGAGGATGTGCTTACCTCCAAGGACCCCAGCTCTCTTCTGCTTGTCCAATTCCCTGGTCCCACCACCTCCTCGGATCAAGCACTCATCAGCCCCTGCTGTCAGCTGCCCAGGGTGTCCAGAGACAAGCAGCAAAGAGCAGGAGCTAGAGGAAACGAGGATGACTTGCCCCTTTTTGAAGTGTTGAGCTGTCAGATTGGCTCAGCCACCTCCTGTCACCTCCTGCCAAAGGGCTGGGTGGGAGGAAGGGAGAATGGGCTAATGGAGCCCTCTCACTGCAAAAGAAAATCCCACTGTTAGAAATCCACAAGACTGAATCTCCCTAACCTAGTGCTGGCAACATCGCTGGAGCAGTCTCAGTGTGGAAGAGATTCCCTAGTAAGTGGTGGCTGCAGATGTAGCAGCAGACATCCCCAAATGTTCACCCTCAAATGCCATTGCCTGTGCCAAGACAGGCACTGTCTGCCCTGCTTGGTCTCTGCACAGCAGGCCATGGTGCGCATTTACCGGGGGTGCACCCAGCGGGGGTGTTGCCAGCTATCACTCAGCCATCCAGAAGGGTAAAACCACAATTCCCAGGTGGATGTTTTCCCCCCATCTACCTAAGGCCAAGGAAACAGGATCTGCAGGTATCTAATGTTGCCCAGCACAGAGAGAGGTGAGGGGAGATGACTGGCTAACCCTTTGTTTTTACATAAAAGAAGCTAGCGACATGCATGGGTCAAGGTGTCTTCCTGCTTCAGGCGTTGCAACCTAGAAGGCCGCCTTTCCTACCACTACTGCAAATCAATCCTTAAAAAGTTTCCTGGCTTGGTCTCCGAATCACTTGTCATCGATTATTTCTAGTTCCACTGTGTAGTCCATCGCGTCTCAAGGCCACGGGACAAAAGCCAGGAGTCCTGCAACTGCTCACTTAATTCCTTGGGTGTCTTCCCTGCTGATACATAGCAGAGATTGGCAACTAATCTATATATAGTACAGCACCGCAGCCGAGACACAATGGCTGCATTCAGCATGCATGCATGATGATGTCAGCAATGGCTGTTTAATTGCATCATGGGAAGTGAAGGGAGAAAAGAATTGGACGAAGAAAAAAAAGAAAAAAGAAAAAAAAAAAAGAAAGGGGGCCCCCCCGGCCCCTCCACTTTACATAATTTCCTTCACTGCCAGATGGAAACACATGGGAATGCTGGCCCCACATCTCGGGAGCTCCCTCCCCAAAGCCTGGCACAGCCACATCTGTTTCCCCGATTTCCTACGCTTCTGATCTTCTTCACCTGCCCTGCACCCCACCACCTTGGGCGAGCTTCCTGAGATGCCGCTACCGCCATTTGATTTGGCTTCCTGAGGCTCACTCCCGCCTTCCTTATTTTCACTTCTCTGGCTTGCAGTAGCATCCACAGGCCGGTAGCTGCGAAACACGGAGGAAGGGTAGGGTCTGCACTGCGGAGACCACACAAGCCCCTTGGCTGCTTTTCTTTAAACAAATGAGCATCTGTACTGCCAGGCAGTGGTTCACAAAAGGGGCTGTCAGGCTCGACGCAACGCCACTGCTCTGCAGCTAACAAACAGAAGATACACAAACTTCTCTTCCCGGCAGCCATCCGTCATTGTAAATGTACGTGGGTTTTATTTGAAAGGGGAGGCAGCACCCTGCTGTAGTGAAGCGAAAAGGGGAAAGGACCCTCAGAGTGATGGTGTTCCCCTCTCTGAGACCTACAGCATCAGCCAAATAAACAGTTTTAAAATTTCCCTAAACCCCTGCCTGCCCTTTAAAGTTCCCACTCCTGCAAACAGGGCCTGTGGCATCCTCCATTTTAAGAAAGCTTCCCTTTGTCTTATCCCCCAGCCTATTTATAGCTCCCATGGTGGAGGTATACTGGGAAGGACTTACACCAGCTGGCGCAGGGTTCTTCTACTCACAGAGAGAAGACACACAGCAAAGGGACATTTCATAGCCTCCAAGGCACATGCAGCCCCTCAGGGTGCATGTTCTGGGAGGAGGCTCTCACCCAAGGGGTTTCACCCACATGTTTTCCCCGTGACACATGAGAGGGACTCTGGGCTGTGATGTGAGTGACGGGCTGCTTTTCTAAGTCCCCTTTTAGGAAGGACTGCAGGGTTGCCATAAGGGTCCCATGTAGGAGAAGAGACAGTCGCCTGCTCCTGCTGCCAGGGAAAACTGTCCAAGCAAGGGCTTCTCCCTCCTTCATGGAGCAGTGAGGAGGGGAAAGGCCTCTACATGGGTCACTTCATGTTCCCAGGAACTTTGCAGGGAAGCCAGGATCTTAGACTCCAACCTTTTGCATGTTGTGCAAGCGCCCAACAGCCTTATCTTGTAACCTGAGTCTGGAGGAACTGCACAATGCAAGGTAGGAAAACTTCCTCTGAATCCATCTTACAGCTTTCCACACAGGAAATACCATTATAACCACAATAAATGCTCAAATGAACCAGAAACTTTGATTATCACCCTGCACGGCTGCTGGCTTGTTCATTCACTCTTGTAAAGGAGAGGACTCCCTTTGCACGTACCGTCCCTGACCAGTGTTGATTTCAACATACTTCATTTCAGGTCCAGCGTCATTCAAAGACTGTTTTCTGCTAAGGACCACGCAGAAACACCTCCACTGTTCTCTCTCAGCATTTAACATCTACCTCTGGAACCGACCTGCCTTGGTCAGAGCAGCTGCAGGAGACAGCAGCTCCTGAACGCACGTCCGGATTAATGCTGTACGTGACACAGAATCATCTGAGGCTGGGGTCATGGTTTGCCAGTGCTCATGGCCCTGAGGGAGGAGCGGTCTGCCCAGTTTCCCCAGAGAATGAGGAGGAGGCAGAAGGGGATGGGCAGTACTTGGGCGCAGATACCCTGAAGATGTAGACAATGTCTCTCTGTAAACAAGGAAAGCAATGGAAGACACCGGTGTCCCTCTGAGCAGGCTGCAGGAGCACCTCATCCTTCTCTGCACAAGGTCAGCCATTGCATGTGGGGTCACTTGCTTGTCCCTGCTCAGGGGCTGAACCAGGGACTGGGAATGGATAGCTGAGGGTGCCAGGCTTCCCAGGTCCCGCAGCCAGATATGGAGGGGAACAGCTGCCTGCGCCCAGAGTTTACACAGCTGTGTGGAAGTGTTAGCAGCTGACAAGCTGCTCTCCCTGAAGCGTCAGCATATACCACCTCTCCCAGTTAAAAGCACTCCCCTGGCTGAGGAAAAGGATCTTGAGGATGTGCATGAGAACGAAATTAGGGCAGACCTTTGAGTCCCAGCCAAGTTAACCATGCAGAGAGGATAAATGCGGCGTGAGGCATCGGAGCAGCAGCGGTGTCGGGAAACAGGAGGCTAACACCAAAGCCTTTGCAATTATTACCCCATATTGTTGGCACCTGCTTTCTACCTCCGGCTGCTCGGAGCTCGCGTTTCTTGACCTGCAGAGCTCGTTTACAAGGCATGGCTATTCTGCCAAGCCCTTCTGGAAGGGAAACGTGATCTGACGGGACATTTCATAGAAGGTGAGTTTGGGAGCCTTTAATACTGCTCCAGCATCAGCTCTGACATGTGTTTTATAAAGTACGATATCCAGTCTGTGAAGTCACTTCTTGTGGACCAAAGCCTGGATGTAGACCATTCTTAATGGTAGGCATCATGTTTGAAAGCTGTGACAGGGTTAGAGCAGAGTCAGGGTGAGAAGAAGAGACATTTGCATCTTCTGGCCTTGAGCCCATCCTGGAGGGCAATAGTCTCACTGTCACCATCAGAGATTAACACCAACACAGGTACTTAGTCTAACAAGAAATCTGATTGAACAGATGGTGAATAGAGAGAGATTTGAGATGTCTAGAAGAGCAAACTAGTCTCAGAGATGCAGTCATCGGGAGGCAAAGGTGCTAAAAGTCCTTGTGATGATAAATCCCACTGCATGCTAAGGAATGAACGGTTTTCAGACAGAATTTTTGAACAGAAGAAGGAATGAATCAGGATGCACAGAAAAAAAAAAGTCATTTAGTTTCCTCTCAGATGCATACCAAGCAGGAGAGTTACAGTAAGGCTTAACCAGAAAAAGTGCTCAGAGAGACTATCAATGTAAGTGAAAAAAAACCCCATCCCTTCTTTAAGACCCCCAAAACCGACACCTTTATATCAGTTGCCTGTAGATATCTGTGCTGTAAGGCAAGACAGTAGGTGTTTAATCCTCTCTGGGAGGGGAGAGTGGAGATCGATCCCTAAACCTGGTCCTGTCTCTGGGGTCAAAAGTAATCTCGGCTGTTTGAGTGCAAGATCCCTGCTTCCCAAAGTCAGCCCTTGAAGGGTGTAGAGATGCAAAGATGCACACCAACAAGAGCTATAGATATGACTTGCACATGTGTAGAGGGGAGGCTATCTCTGTTCCCCTCTGGATCCCATCATATCCTAACAAGCACATCTTTAAACTCAAGGTGACCCTGCTGTAGGGGAGATGAATGGGTGGAGGAGGGGGGTGTCAAGGGCTTGAATTAATATGCTGAGCAAGCCAATTCCCAATGATTTATGCTGTGGGGACAACACATAGTGCTTCTTTGCTCCCCAACCCTCCACCCTGCTCAAGACCCAGCATACCATACAGGAAGCTCAGCAACACATGCAGAAAGTTGAACTTACTACTGTACTTACTAATGGATCCAATGACAGATATACGGTTGAGCGAGAGTCAGTGTGCAAGAGCAGGCATGGCAAATTTGGAATCTGAGGCAAATTTAGAGGTTTGTGCTCACAAGAGGAAAAATGAGGAAAGGGAGGAAAAAAAAAGCACAAATCAGCGCTAAAGTGGCTGGACTTAAGTGGCACAGTTGTCCACGGAGTGCAGTTGTGGTGAAAGCAAATAAAAAAAAAAGGAATAAAAAAAATATTACTCTGAGTGTAATGAATAAATTGCTAACAGCAAACTAAAAAACTACAGCAAAACCTTCCACTTTTGGGGTGGTTTGACCCTGGTGGGCTATTTGACAAATGTAAAATCCCCCAAAACTATGTGAGCATCAAGGTCTCACTGAAGCTCTTCCCTCATGGATAGACCTGTTGGAAGTGCTCCCTTTGTACAGCAGTTTACCAGTTAAATTGCTGAGTGTGGGAGGCAAAGACCCAAGCAGGATGCAATGCTGTGTCTCTTGCCTCTGTTAACAAATAAAAGAAGGAAGGGGATCCTCAGGTGCACCAGGACAGAGAGAGCTTTAGGTCTTTATAATCCCTAGAAAATACTATGAAGGGATGCACCACTCCGTTGGCTTTTTGTGTCCATGGACCTCTTTGATATAGCAAGGCTGGAGATGGAAATGTTTACTGGATCTGTAGGTGCAAAGCAGCACCCGTGACCACAGAAGTTCAGTCATACACGTTTATTATTACCCACGCACTTTTGGGTCTTGCACCAGCTACTTCTGTTCACAAGCCTTGCTGAGCGTGGAGCTCGTGTGCTGCCTTAGCTTTCAGCCTAGCTGCTGCTGGACCATTTTACGCAGGTGGTATATGGGAGAGCTCCTTCTGTGAATGTTTGCCTCTAAAATTACAGTAAAATATCCCCAAACCCACAATTACTGTACCTGGTTCTATTTAACAAAGCTTTTAACCTCCAGACCCCTGGCTTTTCCAGCTGTATTGCTTTTGGCAGGAACACCGTTCTGTTTGTCCTATAGTGCTTCTGGTGGAAAGCAGATGCTTTCCTTCAAGCAAACAAAGCTTCCAAGTACAGACAGTGGAAAGCATATCCCGGCATTGGAAGCAGATGCCAGAGAACGACTCAGGTGCAATCTTCTGCCCCAATGTCCTATTTTCCACTGAAATGAAAGGGTAAAGAAAGAGAAAAAAATCCCACTATTTTTAATGCATAGTTTAGCTGCAGTGGCTGGTCAGTAGTCAAGGACAGACAAATGCTGTCAGGTATTTTCCAGCTGGGTGGAAGTTGGCTCGTATCTTCAGAGCTGTTTTGATGCTTGTTCGGTGTCTCTGAAGACCTGGCCAGTCGTGCCCAGATTTTAGCATTGTTAGAATGTTTTAATGGTTAATGTTTTAACACAGTTCTGATGTGATCTTGACACAGTTATGATTTCGACACAGCTTAAATGATGGGCTCGCCTGTAGTACAAACGGCACCGTTTCAAATTCAGACCAGCAACAGCGTATGAGTGGAGGACAAAAGAAAAGATGAGAGAAGCGTATGAAAAACGCCAGAGAGAAGGGAAGAAATGCGAGAAACCACAGCAGAGTGACACAAAGGAGAGTGGAGAGAATGCAGAGAAATGCCTCAGCCGCTCACGTAAGCGGTGAGATTTCATTTATTTGGCAGAGAGGGACAATAGCCCCGCTAACCAGGATAGCTATTGTTCTTTTGTTTTTAAGAAACAAAATGGGTAAATGTGAAGCACTAGCTTCCCAGGGAAAAATCATAAAAATAAGTTCTCATCCTGCTGTCTACTGAGGAACGAGAAACCTCTCGTACTTCACCTATAGCCCTGGTGCTGTTATTCACCCACGTGTTTGTCGGCTTAGAAAACAAATGAAATACATCGAGGCCTTGCTCTGCCTGAGGAGAGCTGAAGGGTTTGGGGTTTTTTAATAGTGGAACAAGTTAATTGGACAGAAAACCATCAAGCCAATGCTCTAAGCAGAAAAATGCAGGGTGCTGTCTGCTGTGTAGTTGAGGATGGAAGTGCTCCAGCAGCTAATGTTTCAGGGTGTAATAGTGGTGTATTCTCTTTAGCTCGATTCCAGCATTTTCCATAACGAAGATGGAAAGCCACCCGTAACGAAGCTGGAAAGCCACCCATAATGAAGAAGGAAAGCCACCCATAATCAGAGGAAGCCTCAAAATGTTGCATTCCTCCCGCGGTGGTGGAGGGAGAAGAAAAGGAAGACTTTGATTCGGAAAAACAGAGGTGCTCAAAGATATGAGGATGACAGCTGGGGAATAAGGACTCACTGTTCAGGGACAGTGAATTGCTTATAGGTTTTTACAAGCTCGGGGAGGGTGTAAGCTGTAAACGAGATTTGGGAGCTTTGGCAGAAATACAGTGGACCCTGTCAGCAAAAAGGACCTTCTGCAGCGTATAGGTAGCCCTGTGAACCTGTTAGAGCCATTTGAAGCGTGGATACACAGAATTCCCCTCTTCAGCCGGTTAGCTGGAAAGCAAGCAGCTGTCACTGAGGAAGGCAGGGGTGTCATATGCCTGGAGACATACATCTGGGAATTTCTGCCCAATTAAAGTATTTCTCAATGCAGAAGATGATGGTTTCTACAGAGGGAGTGAGTGGGAAGCGTTATCTGGGAAAACCAAACAGATCAACTGCACGTTCAGAAAGTTACCGTTCTTCACAACTAACTGGCTTAATCTGGAAAAGGACAAGCTCCACAGCATCATAACCCTCTGCAGCAACCATGGGACAAACAAACAGAGCTGAGGCAAGGCTCAACATTTTTTTTTTATTTAACCTCTGGTAGTCAAAGCTGCGGTGGGTTTCACCTGCATGCTCAAATGTGAACATATGGATATGTAATATAAAGAATACAGCCCCCCAGCCAAATCCTTTAGTGATACATAAGGCGAGTTCCCAGCTGAGTATACTACTGAGGGGCATAATAAATATTCATGGTTGTTTACAACTTAATGTTAGTTACCCCATGGACTTCATCAGTGATTCCCAATGTGTGGGCTCACGTAAGGACTATAGTGCTCCTGAATTTCTCAGTTCTCTGCGGGGCTTTTGGCAAGATATCCTCACAGGCATGCCTCCTCACTCTGTTTCGTCCCTGTCAGCAAGACAGTTTTCTTTTTAAGTAGACAATTTAAGTTACCGTTATTTGTGGCCCAAAAAAAAAGAAGGAACTTTACTCAATATATTTTAGTAGCCAGTGTTCTTTTAATGTATATGTTTTTTAAAAAAAATTATGATTACTTGACAGTAATTTTGAGTTTATTTTGCTTATTTACACGTGCTCTCATTCATAAATATGTTATATTTTCCTTTTATTTTTATTTTTCATTCACAAATATGTTCTCTTGCCTTTTCTTCCCCAGCCCCTTCGGCTTCCCAACCCCAGAGCGAATTTCTCGGTTTTAAAACTTTTCAGCATTTCCAGTCGCCTGGCTAAGGGTAAAAATACCATGTGTCCCTTCTTGTTAGTACAAGCCCCACTGAAACAAGAGGGTGGCCGCTCGGTCGTGCCGCGGCTAAAACTTTTCCTTCCAGCAGCCTGCTGGCCCCGAGGAGTTTCCATAAACCAAAGTAATTGTTGCCGTTTTATTTTAAGTTTGGCTTCGCGGCGCTGGAAACCGGCATCGCCGCCGATTTTTTGCTAACTTCATCGCATCAGTTTAAAGGAGAGGAAACGTCTGCCCCTGGCTAGCAGCAAAACACCCCGGGCTCGCCCTCCCCGGGGCACGGCAGACCCGGCAGCGACGGAGAAAGGAGCCGGAGCTCACCCCTAGACTGGGCGTAAGAAAACAATTAATCGAGCGACTTGATGTTTAATGCTGTACTAACGCCCCGATGCTGCTTTCAAAGCACGGCCCCGGAGCCCCGCTCGGATCTCAAACCTAAAAAGGGCGAGGGGGACTGGGGAGGGAATGGCGGGGGGTGTGGGGGAGGGAGGGACACGGGGAGGCTGCACCACCGCCGGAGCGCGTCAAACCAAAGGGCTTGGGGGGTGTCCCCGGTGCCGAAATGAGCGATATTAAAAATTCGCGGGTGGGGGTGGCGGTGGGGAGCGGCGGGGCTGGATGCGGGCGGATGGGGGCAGGTCGGGCAGGCGGAGGGCGAATGTTTCCTGCCCGCCGCCGCCGCCCCCCGGCCGCCCCCCGCAGCCGGGCGGAAGTCAGCCCGCGCCGTCGGAGCTTAAAAGGCTCCCGCACGCCGCGCCGCCCCAGTGCCGGCGGCCGCAGCGGGGCCGGAGCCAGCGCCGCCGCCAGCCCTGCGGGCCACGCCGAGGCGGGCCATGCGCTGCCCCGCGCCCTGATCGCTTCGCGCCCGCTCCGAGGGCCGGGCTCTCCCCGGCTCTGCCCCTCCGCACCCCTCCAGGCAGGGGGAAGGCGCCCGGCGCGATGGCTCTCCCCGGATCCCACGCCGCCCGGGACGGTGCTGCCGCATCAGTGAGTAATTCCTGCTAATTCACCCCCCGGGGCCGGTGGGCTCCGGCTCTACAGATCGCGGGGGAGGCGGGCGTTTTGTTTTTTGCCGGTTTTTCCCCCTCCTCCCTCCCGCTCTTCGGGTTTTATATTATTTTTGTTTTCTCAATAAAACAACACGCGAAGAGGCGAGATGACAAAGGAAATGTGATCCTAGGCGCTGCAGGGGCTCAGAGCGAGCGAGAACCGGAGAGGAGGAGGAGGAGGAGGGGGCGAGCGTACTGCTCTCGGATAGCATTGCACAGCGGCTCCAATTTGTGCGAGCGAATATAATACACCCCCCATGAATAATTCAGGGCGGCCGGCGGGGACCTGCCGCTGCTCCTCTGCCCGGCCGCCGCAGCGTGTGCGAGCCGCGCCGAGCCCGCGGCGCTAGCTAACCGGCCCGCCGCCGGCCGGGAGAGCCACCCGAGCCGCCGGGCACCGCGTGTGGCGGGGCCGCTGCGGGCTCGGTGCTGCCCGCCGCGGGGGAGCCCCGCTTAAAGGAAGGTGGCTGGCGAAAGCCGGGACGCTTGAAAAGAGACCGCTCTTCTGAGCCGTTCCCGGGGCCCTTTTTTTTCCCCCCTTTTGTTTCCCCCCCCTTGCCTCCCCATCTTCTCCTACTCCTCCTCTGCGTCCCGCCAGCGTGAGTTTCTGTCGGTGGGGTGGGCACCAACGCCGCCCTCCATCCCCACCCCCCAGTCATGCGGTGGTGGAGCAGGCGTCGGCGGGGGAGGACTGGAGCTGGAGAAGTCTTCCTGGCCACTGTGTTTCAGTGCCTCTCTCTCTCCTAGAGCTGCTCTGGATTGCAAAAGTGGAGGGGGGAACTGAAACGAAATTTCCCCTTCCCCCCCGACAAGCACAGGTTTAAAGGAAAAGAGGAAAAAACCCAACGCCCCAGGAAGAAAGAGCGAAACTTGAATTAAACCCCTGCTGCCCCCCCAACCCCTGCGTCCTCCCCGCCCGGCCAAGAGGGACTTGCACTGCCGCCCCGACCCCGTCCTGCGGCCGTGGGAACCGGAGCCGAGCCCCGGCGGACAGAGGTCCGGTCCCCGCTGGGTGCGGTGGGGATCGGGCGGTTGGCGCCCATGCACTTTCTGTTTAGGAAGAAGACAAGTACCCAAACCACGTTGTCAAACTGCTGACCCAAGGGGGAAATGAGAAGACTGTGTGAGGTATTGACCGGTCAGGGAATCGATACAATTTGTCTAATGCAACGGGGGATCGGGGGTTAAGTACATGTGAGGGAAGAGAGGATCCATTTGCTGAGAGAGAACGGGACAGCTACACCTTGATACCAAAAATACCCCTCCCACCCCTCCCGCAGCAAGCCCGGCAGTGAGTGAGGTACGAGGCGAGGATCCAGCTCCCTGCAGACTGCCGGATCGATGACACCGTATTTGCAAAACCGGCCAATCGATCCCACTTGGCAAAACGACTGATCGATGCCAGCTTGCTCGTAAGCCGCTTGCAGAGCTACCTTCCTTCTCCCCGCGCTGCTCCAGACGCCCCCTGCCTCCTCTGCTTCCCTCCGCGCACACTTTTTTTGGTGAGAGAGGGGAGATACACTTTTTTCCTTCACCCCTCGCTGGGGAGCCGGGCCCATCGCAAATGGCTTCGTTTCCCGAGTCCGACTTCCAGATCTGCCCGCTGTGCAAGGAGATGTGCGGCTCGCCGGCTCCCCTCTCCTCCAACTCCTCCACCTCCTCGTCCTCCTCGCAGACCTCCAGCTCCTCCGGGGGCGGCGGCGGCTCCTCCTGCGGGGGCCCGCCGCGGCGGCTCCACGTCCTGCCCTGCCTGCACGCCTTCTGCCGCCAGTGCCTGGAGGCGCAGCGGCACCCCGGCGCGGGGGACGCGCTCAAGCTGCGCTGCCCCATCTGCGACCAGAAGGTGGTGATCTCGGAGCCCTCGGGCATGGACGCGCTGCCCTCCTCCAACTTCCTCCTCAGCAACCTGCTGGACGTCGTCGTCGTGGCCGCCGCCGCCGACGAGCAGAAGAACGGCCGCGCCGCCGGGGCCGGCCCCGCCACGGGCTCCGGCGCGGGAGGGGGCGGCGGCAACAACCGCCACCACGGCCGCCCGCCGCCGTCGCACCGTACCGCCGGCTCCTCGCCTGCCGCCGCCGCCTCGGCTGCGCCCTCCTCGACGTCGTCCTCCTCGGGCGGCGGCGGCGGCTCGGCAGCGCTCCTGCTGCGGCGGCCCCATAGCCGGCAGGGCGAGCCCCGTTGCAGCTCCTGCGACGAGGGCAACGCGGCCAGCTCCCGCTGCCTCGACTGCCAGGAGCACCTGTGCGACAACTGCGTGCGGGCGCATCAGCGCGTCCGCCTCACCAAGGACCACTTCATCGAGCGATTCGCCGCCGCTCCCGGCCCCGCAGCCGCCGCTGGCCCCGCCGCTCCGCTCGCCCTCAGCCCGCCCTACCCCGCCTCGCCCTACAACATCCTCTCCGTCTTCCCCGACCGAGCCAGCTACTGCCAGCACCACGACGACGAGGTGAGCGAGTGCGCGGCGCTACGCGGGAGGGGGCTGCCCCGCTCCCGCCCCTCCCCGGCGCCAGAGGGCCCCCGCCCTCCTCGCACCCTCGCGGCGGGCGGGCCGGCCCTCGGGGGCGGGCGGCGGCGGGACCGGCCGCGGAGCTTCCTGCGCCCGCGGAGGCGCTCGGGTCTCGCCGCACCTCCGGGGGGGGGTGGGGGGTGTGTGGTGTCAGGGCCGCCTCTCCAACGGCGGGTGTTGGGGGGGGAGAGGGGGGGCGGGAGCCGCTTATGGGGCGGAGGGGGCGGGCGACGTCCCCGGGCGCCCCGCTCCCTCCGGGCGCCGCTCCGCCCTGCCGCCCGGGAGGAGGAGGTGAGCCAGGGCCCGCTGCGCCGTGCGGGAGGCGGTTGCCGGTTCCTTGGGGCTGCCCGTGCGCGGCGGGAAGCTGCTGGCGCGGCGCTGCCTTTCCAAAGGAACCTACCAGGCACGGACCGAGGGGTGGCGAGACCCCGGAGCGGGGGGAGAGGCTGCCATCCCCCGCGCCCCTCGTCCTTCTCACACGGAGTTAACCTGGCGGAGCCCGCTTCGTGCCGCGTTGGGGGCGCTGAGCCATCGGAGAAAGAGAAAACCAATAAGCGGGGAAGGAAGACAACCGCAACGAGAAAAAGGCGGTTTCTTGTTTGTCTCGGTTGAAGGTAGTCAGAAAGCTGGCGGAGATGCCCACCCTTGCCTCTGCCACCTTCGTCTCCCGGTCTGGGTTAACGCTTTAGCTGCCGTGTTCCAGGCGAGAGCTTTACGAGTTAGGAAGTGGGAACTGGCTCTTAACGTGGTCTGCAGTTAAAACGCCCTGCTCCCGAGTGCTGCTGCTGCTGACCCGCAGCTCTGAGGCAGGCCGCGGCCCCTTCAGAGTGGGCAAACTCTTAACGTGGGTGCAGTGTCGTGCTGTGATAGCTTAAAACTTTATATTCATCTGAAAATGGCCGTCTGCTGTGTCCTGTCCCGTCCCCGTGTTCCCCCCCACCCCCTTTCTTTCTGCTCTGGAAGCCAACGCAGGGATTTTGCTGGAATTTTCCAGCAATTTCGGTGTTGGAGGTAGTTTTTCCTCCCAGTATGAAATCGGGCGGCACAACAGAGTGCTGCGGGGGCCGAACCTGCCTCAGGACAGGGCACAGCAAAAGGCTTCTGTGGGATACCTGCTTAACCTGGTACACCAGGGCGTTTAACCTAGCAGAACCTGATGCCTTTTCCAGTTAGCAAGGATGCTTTTCTTATACCCCTCTTGCTGCTGTACCTCTGATTAGTTTTCTAGAAAGCTCTGGAAGACCTCTTCTTGCTCCTTAAAGTTGCTAGTGGCAGAGGACAAAGCGGGTTTTGAGGAAAAACACACCAACATGATAATTTGAAGGTGGAGGTGTGCTTGAGGGGCTAAAAAAGCCCCCAAACAACCCATCCCAACAAACTGCACTGGCAGCTGAGCTGCTGACAGAGTTTGTAGTATATTAAGTATCTAGTGAGCTTCCTGAAGAACATCCGTACTACTGAATGCTGGAATGAAATGAAGCACAGTGTTCTTCATGCACCAAAGCTCTATTTCTGCCTTCACTTTGGACTTGGGATATGGGCTAAAAAACCCCTCTTGTTCTGTTTTAAGCTTCTTATTGAAATGTGTAAAATGAGCCAACAGAGGGTTGGAGGGCTGGTTCTTGGCCGTAGCGTGGAGCTTCTAGCTTTTCCAAAGCAGATAGATCCTCTGCTACTTGGTGAAGAGTAGCTGGGACAGGAGCTCAAAGGTATTTAGCAGACATACATAAAAGCTTAAACTGTAAAGGGAAGAAATATATTCTAGCATTGGTGAAACTGTGCAGCTGTTTCAGAAATAACCTCTGAAAGAGCTTGCTAATTTACTTGCATGTAGAATGTTTTATTTTTGACAGGGTGCTTTTTGTAAAGAGTACATACCTCTTAGGGTTGGTTTTGGGTGTCCTTGTGTCCTGTAGACCTAGAAATTGGTTTAAAACAAGCAAGTGTTTTCAAGCTTTCAGCCCCTGTTGAGAAAGGCTTTTATTCTGCAAATTAATGATTTACTACTGCTCTTCATTAGTGAGTTTTGGTGGTTCCTTTATGTGGGTGTGCCTGATGAGTATTTGCAAGTATTTATTATGCACTCAAGGAGAGACTCCGTTCCAAACAGTCAATCCTGTAAATCTTTCCTCACTTCTGCTAAAAAAAAATAAAAATTGGGCAAGGTGTACTTTTTTTTTGAGAAAAGGTGGCTGCAAAACTCTGAGGGTTATTGCTTGTTTAATTCTAAGAATGCTATTTACAGCCTCATAAAACGAACAATAATAGAAAGGCAGCCTTCCAAGAGAGTACTTAAGGGATGCTCTAAGTACTGTGGCTGTCTAAAAGTGTAAAAACAAACCTAAAATGCAAGGCTGGAATGGTAGCTTGAAAGTTCAATAATAGTAGTAAGACTCTGAGCAGAATCAGAGTTTGTAAGCAGGAAAAGCTGGTGAGAGAGCAGGATGTTCCCTGAGACTAATGTCATGAAGGGAAGCTTGAGCACAGGCAGATCTGGTGTGAAGCTGCTAGAGTAGTTGTTCTCTCAGCTGCGGAGTTCTCCTTCCCTGAGATGTGTCCTCACCCTGTTTGAGGTCAGTTATAAGGAGTTTAACTGAGCCTGTTGATGAGGCTTTTCTGGGCCAAAGCAGCTGGGTCCCCTATTTTCCACTATCTCACTTAGGATGTGATACTCCTCCCCCTGTCCTTCCAACATTGTTACTTCGCTTTTTACCTTTGATTATGTTCCTCTCTGGTCTTTCTATCCCTTCCTCCATCCTTCTGGGAAGCACTGCCTGTTTTCTCTAGCTTTCCCTCCCCAACTCCATTTTGAGACCCCATCAAGTGATGGGGGAAGTAGCACTGTGCATGGCTACTCCCTGGGTATTCCAAGTCTCAAAGCAAGACTACAGATAGGCGTTTGCAAGGCAAGATCAACGTGCAGTTGCTCATCCTTTCAATGCAGAGAAACACAGATTTTTTTTTTTAGCTCTTTACCGGGATACCTGGTGTGGTCTCTTTTAGTTGAGCTGGTTGTGTTCTCCCTTAGGCTGTTGACTGTGTGAAACAGGAACCTGTTTAGTTAGATGCAAGTCACTGACAGTGGAGAATGCAGACCGCTACTGTAGCTGCAAACATAAAGCAACTGGAACTCTGGGGTACTGCTGTCCATGTGGCTAGTGCATGCAAATGCTACAGCGATGCATGAAAGGAAAGAAAATCGGCTGTTTCTGGAAAAAAAAAAAGAGGCAAAAGTCAATCTGTCTTTGTTGTAGAGCTGCTGTTGAAACCCAGCCTGGTTGCTTGCTACTTGGAACCTCGCTGTTTGAGGTAAAGCCGTGAGGGCAGTACGGGAAATGCTTAATCTCAGGCAGATGCTTCAAAGCATTCTACAAATGTTGCAATATTTGTGTTGCAAGCCTGAAAATAGTCTTTTGTTGTGACCTTGTTTGTGGCATGGATAGAATTATCAGTGTCACGGTAGGATCTCGATGCTATTGTCATAAAAGCCATTAGAGCAGGACTTTAAACTTGAGAGAGGTTTTGCCTTGGTCTTATCCGTAATTAAATCAAATATGCTAACTGATATGTCAGTGGGCTTGATTGTCTTATCTCACAGACTGAAAGAGCACCTCTTATTTTTCCTTTCCTCAATAGTGAGCTGCAAACCAAACCAGATGCTTAAAAAAATGTTGCAACAGCTGTAACATACTTGGCTGGTATAGATAAACTACTTGGATTTGAATTACTTTGCTCTTGTGGAAAGCGAAAAAGACCACAGATCTTATGTTAAATAACATTGGCATGAAGGTAACCCTGCTCTAAGCTGCTTTATGCCCTAGTACTGCTTGGTGATTCTAGTGGTGGATGGTCAAAACACTTCAATAGGAGACTTAAAACACTTTCCAAGGAAAGCGTGGAGTTGCCAAGTTCAATCAGCTCAATACTGTCACACCCCCGCCCCAGTTCTCATACAACTTTACAGATGCTGTTTTAGAAGTGGTGTATGGACTACAAGGCAAAAACCCTGTAGCACTACTGCTCTCCCCCACTGCAAGAAAGGATTTTAAAGTTCTTTCTCACCTTGTTCCTTCTGCTTATGTAACTTCTGGCTTTGGTAAAATTCTTCATTGATCAGATTAATTCAAAAGCTTCTTGCTCAGTTGGTGAGTTGCAGTGGCTTTTGAGGGTATCAGTGCCTGTGGACAAGAGTGACCAAAATTAGATTGCTGTATTGGATTCTAGACTTGGATCTATTCCTGGATTTATTGCCTCTTAGGCTATGAAAACTTACACTTGTTATGGTCTTGCAGAAGCTAGAAGATGCAAGTTTTGCAAGCTTGTATATGTATAGGGGAAGCCGTTCAAACACATAACTGTCAGCTGAACTGAAAAGCTACTTATCTGGTACCTTGGCCAAATTTGCTACTTGAATTTATACTTAAGCTGCTCGAATGTAGGGTAAAGCTCTAGTTTCACAATGGAGAGCAAACACTGTTAACATCTCATGGCTGCTCAAAGAAGGGGATCTCACTTTTTCCTCTGTTTTCACCAGGTTTCATTGTGTGCATGCAGAAGATGCTTCTGTGAGACAATTTAATCAATGTAGAAAACCTTTTACCCTACTTCTAGCAGGGGTATGAGTTATTTGAATTGCAGAGGAATCTAGCCAAACTGAATGGGTATAAGGGGCAAAAGAAGAGTACTGTGGTTAGGAAGGAAGGCTAGGTAAGGTATGGTCCCTTTTGTGTAATGGCTTGCCATCACTGCTAAATGCTGAGCTTTGCTCTGTGGTGCTCTTAATGCTGCCCACCCTCATGTCTCACCAAAACAGTTGGCTAACGCCCAGGGGAGTGTACCTGTGCCCCCACTTCTGTCTCTTGCTGGGTTTTAGTTATCTCTAATTTAGCACTTTTAAAGTTTACAAATAGTGTTCAGATCTTGTGCTAAACAGGTCACCTTTTCGATTACTCTGCATTATTTCTTTTCAGCTGCCCCTTCCCCAGCACACTTCTAACTCCTGGCTCTTCACTGTATGTAAGTGTTCTGTTCAGCTGTTTTTCTTACAAGAGAATGAAAACTGTGCTGGGCTTGAAACAGTTTTAATACAACACTGGACAGAATCAAAACTTCTCCCCTCCTTCCCCTGCTTTGCTTAGCATTTTAGGGTAAATATAGCAAATTTGGTGTTTTCCTGGTAAAAATCTGATACCATTGCACTACTGGCCTAATTAAATATGATTTCAGATAACTTCCAGTGACTAAAAATTAGAAGAAACATAAATGTCTTGTTCATGAACAGACTGTTCTTACTTCAAGAATGTTTTTGGAAAACTAACAGGATCAAGAGTAGAAACTTGCAGGCTGCAGTGTAGACCTCTGAGGCTGTAACAATGTGACCAGATAGGACTGGAAATGTGCATACAATAAATAGACACAAAACTAGTTTACTGTATACTTAAAACTTATTTTTCTTTAATTTCAGTTTTGCTAAAATCAGTGCCTTGAAGTGTACCTTATAACTTGAGGAGAGAGAGAGGGGGTTAGACTTTGGCTTTGATTTAGTGATGAAATCTTGCATCATGTATAGGAGTTTCTCCTTTTGGCTAAATATTCAGACCATATAAACATGCTTGCTAGACCGTGCTTCCTTAGAGGAAAACTACCTAGTTCCTCTGTTTTAAAGTTAAGAAGGTATCATTCCTCTTTCAATACTGTCTTGACCCTGTCTCTTCCTAGTTCTACTGCCATACTCCCTTCCTTCCTGCTAAGTCGTTTGTGTCTTTCCATCAGACAAAGAATCATGATGTGTTGAGAGCACAGATCTTAAGCTGTATGAACAATGCACCGAATGCAAGACTAATGTTACTACAGATAAGATTTCACAGAAGGGCTTTATTGTCTTTAGCTGTAATCTACTTTCAGTAAAGCAGTTACAAATATAATCTTGGATCATAATTATGTAGTACATATTTTTTAGTAATGACTTTATCCTATCATTGAATCTTAAAGTGTAGAAGTGCTGGATGGGAAAATGGGACTGCTGTTTTGCGATGCAAATATTGGTTAATGTAATAAATGGAATGCCCCTGATCCTAAAATATTAGGCACATGTCCTTGTTTTAGGAGTTTTCCTCACAGGGTCAGCTGCAGCTCCTTCCACAGGCTTTCTACTTCATCTGGCTGTGCTTTGTTGAAGGTCTCTGTGGGTAGAATGGGTTTGATCCTCTTCCCTAACAAATTGTGCTTGTGCATCCAAATGAATTTTGAGTTATGGGAATTGAGCAAAAACATGTTAAAAGAATCAGAGCTATCTGGTCACTGTTTTCTAACTCAAGTTCAAAAGCTTCTTTATGATGCAATACCACTTCAGATTATTTTTCTCTTCTCTTTCCCTCACATCTTAAAGAAGAAACGTTTGTGGCGAATACAGGAGTAGTACTTTCTGAAGCTCTTGACACTGAGCTTCTTTCTTCTTTACACACCTTAAACAGAAGAACAGAATTTTCACGGAGTCCATAGCTCTGAAACGAGAAGATTATTAGTTAAAAATGCTGGCCAGCTTTGAGAGCTCTTGCTGTTAGTATGAAAAGCCTTAAAACTCAGCACCTCCAGATGAGGCTCTCACTAGTGCATGTTCTGTGTTGTCCTACTGTGCTGCTTCTTGGATATGTGTGCAATACTGACACTTCCTTGCAAGAATTAATTCATAGTTACATGTTCAGCTGTAAGAAATAAGAGCTCAGTTCCTGTTATTTCACTTGAGTATAAAACATGAATTTCTAAAACCTCAGATGGTGAGCTTGTTGGATAGGATGATGTCTGGTCAGCAGTTTTCCTACATGTGTAGGTGAAATATTTTTGAAGTGACTTAAGACTTGAATTGGTAACTTCAGATGAGAAGCTTATTGTTTCATGATTGTGTGTACTTTGTGCTATGCCTCTGCACTACCGCTGACTTGGAGGAAATGGCTCCTTCCAGGGCTAGGTAGGCAACTTGAGGCAGTTTTTAAACTTGTCTCACTAGCAATGGGTGAAAGTTGCTTTTCAGAGTTGAATACTGTAAGTTTTGGGGATGGTGAGGTGTGTGTATTGTGGAAATGGCCTCTACTGAAGAAAGAAATTGGAAATACATTAAACTCATTTGAAATGAACAGATGAATCCAGTCAAAGGCTGCTCATTGTTCCTGTTGTTACCTCAGAAGTTATATCTTACTCCTGATAGTTACCAAGGTATGGTCTTCACTAAGATCACACAAGTAATCTCCAGGGCTGCGCTCAGTACTAGTACTTTCCAGAACTGTTGTGAAAGTGCCTGCAGCTTGCTCTCAGTGCTTTCTGGAGAGAAGGGTCCTTTAGTCACCTAAAGATAACAGCTAAAGTTGTAGTGCATCACTTTCCCTTTAATGCTTGTCTCCATGCATGACCAAAATATTTAAAGGCACTTTGTCAAGTTTGCTGATCCTTACCTTTTCTAGTTGTTTGCTTGTATTGCTTGCCCACCCCTTACATCTTGTGGATAGCTAATGCTATAAACTACCACCAACTGTAAGTATCTCCTTTACCCACTTAAGATACAGCATCTGGTAGTTCTGTACATTTATAGTACTTGCCTGGATTAAAAGGCTGTCAGGGACCTGCCATTCAGGCACTTCAGCAGGATTCTTGGATGGTAACGTTGGGCTTGTTGACTGTCCCGTCCCAATGTCCCCTGTCAGTTTGGGTTTTCCATGTTCTGTTTGCATATTCAGGCACTTGCTGTCCAGAGTGGCAGGCATATGCTAGAAGACTAATTTTATACAGCCTTTTGTTCAGCTGCTCTTGGTTAACAAAAGGCAAACTTATTTAGGGGAAAATGTCAGCTAGCAAACTTCAAATCCTCCCCTTCCCCTCCCCCTGCACTCCAGTAGTACTGACTACTTGTGCCATTCACACTGGACAGTTAGTGTACAATATAAAAATCCCTAGTCTTAAATCTTTGGAAGCAGAGCTTGAAAGCGGTCTGTGTTACGGATGCCTTTTAAGCTCTGTAATCCAACCTAGTGCTGTGCTGAGGGACTAGAGAATGCCGGTCCTCTTACGTGAGGGCTGATAGTGTGGTCTGGGAATTGCCAGTGAACTAGTTGATGCTGGTCCCCATCTCCTGACAAGGTTACTGTTCCTGATCTGTAACCACGAGTAATGCTGTGTCTCAGGTGGTTGAGGGTGTAAGAGGTAAAGATCAGGTGGCTTCTAGGGGCTTGTTAGTGCTCTGTGTCTTTCTGTTGTTAGCAAGTCAGCTGGATGGCTCTACATGTGCTTACTAAAACACTTTATATGCAAGGCAGAATGAGTCTGTTGATTGAGGAAAAACTCTGTTAGAGAATGAAAAGAATCGTCTGTGCCTCCAAGCTGCCTTTTTTCCTTTAAAAGCAATGCTGGCAAAGGGTTAAATTCCCCCCCCCTGCCCCTGCTGCTATATATGGTGTGCCCAAAGGCACTGGAGATTTAATACATTGAAGTTGGAGCGTGAAGGGGGTCTGCAGGCTGCTAGACAAAGTCACTCAAATTTCAAGAATACTTGATCCATACAAGGATGTTACTTGAGAAAGGCATGACTTCTCTGTAAGAAACTGGTTGCCAAATGAGCTGGCTGAGTGTGTCCTAAGCAGTTTTTGTGGCTAGATGAACAAATTGGAAACCATTGGATTTTCCTTAATTGATGACTGATAAGCAAGCTAGCCAAAGCTGTTTTAAGAACGATTTGCCTTCAGAGAACAATGTTTATTTGTAGGTGAAAATGCAAGGACTGCAGTGGAAGAATCACAGCTCTCAAGTTATAGAGTCTGTTTTACAGATAACTAAATTATCTACTAATTGACTCAACACTAGACTGACAAATGGCAATATAACTTCTTCCTCTCTAGCTAATGTTGAAGCAGCTGTAATGTTGCAGTGGTGTTCCAACACAATGCATGTAGTATCAACTTCTGTTAAATGCTTTTAAATGGATGGGTATTTGAAGAAAGGATGGATTATTTATTAAATAAAATAAATTCAGAATTGGAAATGTCAGGCAGGATCTGGAGTGGGTTTTACCTTGAAAGAAATAAGTAAACTACCAGTAACAAAACATTAGGGAATTGGAGAGGATGAAATTCAGATAACTGGAATACCAAGGCTCCAGTCTTTGTGGTCCTGCTATTGTACTTAATACAGTGGTAAGGGAGGCAAGATGTAATACTCTGCTTCTTCCCAATAATTCCTTCAATATCATGAAAGCGTTGATAAGATTAGAATTAGGAATTAAATTTGGGTTGTAAATGGTGGCTGTAGACAGTGTCACTGAAGGTAACAGCATGCCCTTCTTAGAGTGAAGCTGCCATCTGCTTTCTGTTCTAGATAGACAATGTGTATTTTGACAGTAGTGTTTCATAGTAGCTCTTCCTCTCTTCTAGCATTACTGTTTCAAGGACTCTGACCCTCTTACTATAGCAGAAATAACAAATGTATACTCCTTGAGCAGTCTCTTGCTGACACATGGCTCCCTTCCTTGAGTTAACATTGCATGGGCATTGAGGGATGGTTAGTATGGGGGTTAGTGGGTAGCCCAAGCAAGCTGGTGTGAGAGGAAGCAAGCCTGGGGAGGGTCTTGAGCAACTTCCTCTTCTGCATAGCTGGCATGCTGCTGGAGGGCTGTCTACTCCAAACCTCCAGCTACTCAAGAGATGCTCCTGCCAACTGCAGACTGTGTATAAGTAGTAGTACGTGCTTACTGACAGTATTTCCTAGTGTTCCTATCTTGGTCTCTTGGCAACAATGCCAAAAAACTTTCTGCATTGAAAGTATGAATGAGATCCTTAATTTTAAAGTGCAGTTTTAACATTAAGCTTAACGTTTACAAAGGGGAACAAAAAGAATTGCCTTGAACCATTCTTTCAGCCAGCGTTTTCATATCTCATTCCTTAGAATGCTACATGGTAATTAACTTGTATTTACCTACAGAAAGGACTGTAACTTTTATAGCTGTTCAAGTCGTTTAGGGTGCTAAACTACTCATTAGTTTTATATTCATTGGTTTCTGATTGGCTCATCTAGCTGCAAAAACTTTGTGTGGAGGACTTGCTCAGCTGGTTCTTGGCAAGCGGTTTCTTACAGGGAAATCACGCCTGTCTCCAGTAACATCCTTGTAAATACAATGCCAGGTTAGCATTTCCAGTCTGTATATGATGTCACTTCTGAAACCTATTCTTTAATGCCACTCAGCAAAGAGCAGGACTGTTAAAGAGCTCGAGCTAATGAAACCAATCAGTGGTGTGGGGTCCAAGCATGAAAAGCTGCATTCATTATGGGGGAGGGAAGTGATACAGCACTTAATATGCAGGCAAAACAAGGTGGCTTACACAAAACCCAGCCAGTTGCTTTGCCAGCCTTGGCACAGGTATTGTCAGTTGTATCTGCATTTTCTCTCTGCTTCTTCCTCCTTCAGGCACTCTTGTGTCTGCCCCCATAATAATTAGTAGCAGGGTAGCTGGCTCAAATCTAAGAGGAAAAAAGCCAATGGCAGGCCAGCTGAGATCATTGAACAACTGAGGTAGCAAAACCCTGCAGCTGATGATGCTGTAGGCAGGAAAGAAAGTACAGAAGTTTCCTTTCTGTTGCCCAAACCTGTTCATCTCTTCTTCCCCAACTCTGCCTGAGATCTAACAACCCAGACTTTGAAAGGGAATTAAATAGCTTTCATGCTTTGAATGGGTTTTTTTTGTTAAAGCCACAGTTCTGCTTTTCATTATAAAGCTTTCTTGTGACTAAACATCTCACTTTTAAGTCTTTTTGTGCAAGTCACTGTCTAAACATGGAGCATGTGTTCATTCCTCTCAGCTGTTAAGTAATATGCTTTTTCTGTTGCTATTCATTTGTCTTCATAACATGTTGTCAGTGTACCTATATAAACATCATTTTTTATATAGTATTTATGGGGTTTGGCTAGCATAGTAAGACTGACTTATTTTTCCTAAATGAAAGATAAATCTTGACATTTAATCAATCTAGGAATAATGTATTGAACCAGTATTCTGTCAGAACTGTTGTTTAGTCTTCACCAATGTTCAATACAGCTGTTCCAGGACAAAAATACAGAAAGCTGGATAGCATATAGTTCTACAGCAGTCCACAAGGTGTCCTTCCATTTTAATTTATATCTGAATTTATCATGGGGAAGCCTTGATGATGACCTGTCTTACACTCTTGAACATTAGTTTTCCTATTTGAGCAACAAAAAAGTCTCAAACCAAAATATGATATGCATGCAAGTTCTCCTGTAGCCAAGATGACAGTAAGAAAGTATTTTCATCAATGTATTTATTGTTTGAACTTAAAATTCATCTTAAGGCCATCCAGGGAGGAAATAAAGGAAATATTCTCATAAGCTAGGGATAGATTGGAAAGAGGAAACGTTGCATGTTAAAATAGCCACCAAAATTATGACAATAGTAATACTTCCCAGCTGAGATCACTATGTGCAGTCCAAATATGCTATCAGCAGGTGAGAGACTCACTGAAATAATGTCTTTGAGATCTTGTTTACTCTTCCAGGTTGAGCATGTGAGAGAACAATGTTACCTCCTTGCAGAATTCAACTACTTTTGTTATGTGGCTTATCTTGGGGTAGAAATGTGATTAACTACTTGTGATGAGTGCATTCTTATTCTGTCCTAGCTGTCCAGTTTTGGAACTGACAAAATTTGGTTTATTTATTGCTTTGAGAACAATTGTCCCATTCCATGTTGTAACTTAGGATCTTGATACAGAGCTTGCTGGTATGAATTTTCCTGAGGTGTGCGTAAAGAAATAGTTGCTGCCTGTATTTTAGCACATTCTCATTTTGGAAATAGATTGGCAATTTTCCATTTGGCTCCTGTGGCAGAGGTACTCTGACAGACAGTTATATAGTCCCTTGCCCTAAGGAGGGAAGTAGGGGGAAATAATCCAAGATGACTGCCACACTGTAAATCTAGTTTTGGTTGGCCATATTCTAATGAAGTAGGACATGGGGGTTTTGAGCAGTATGGTGTGAAAACATATATATGAAATACTAGTGATCTAAGAAGGGAAACTCCTCTTAGGAGACCCCTGTCTGACCCAGGCAAACCGCTGCCAGCAGTTCACTGGGAGCAAATGGCTGTTGTTGAAAGATACTCTCCTAAATCAGTGAGAGTCAGAATATCATGGTGTGTGGGTTGTTTTTCCCCATTTCATGTATGTTTTTCTCCAAGCAGGGGAGACATTCCTGCCAAATATGTATGCCACGGCGCTTTTTCCGCTGCATCTAGGTAGAAATGCTTTCAGAACGAAAGATCTTTATAAATCAAAGTTTAAACAAACAGAAAGAAGCAAAACTAGCCAAACAAATTCTCAAAGCACCCAGCTCTCATGTGGTCAAAGAAGCCACTTCTCGGAGTAAGCTGACTTGTTTTATGTTTGATCCCATATGGAGTTACAGAGGGAAACCATTCCTTGAGTGCTTTTGTTAAATAAAGCTGTTGCCATGAATTAAGCAACACTGCCCTGGAATGTTTCTGATCATGGTCTTGCAGAGCTTGTGACCTTTGCACTGAACATGTGAACTGAAACTTCATCTTCCAGTGTTCGATAACCATGTTAAAAATTCAGAGGTGAGGCAGTCTTGGGATTTCCTTAGGCTAGCTTAAATGCCAAGTGAAATTTAAGTACAGATTTATACAGTTACTCTTCCTCTTTTTAAAATCTAAGCCAAACTGAAAACTAAAACCTTAAGTATTCTAAAACAGATAATTTTTGTCAAGTTAGGAAACTGCATAGATGATCTTTTACAATGCTGTCACTTACTGGAGCCCTCTAAATTAAAGTATTGCTACCATCTTGTCTAGAAGCATCCAGATAGCATTAATCAATGTCTGTAGGTGTATACTGCAACTGCTTAACCAATAACTGGAAGTAGCACCTGAAGAGGCTATTTGGTTTAACAATGCTGCAGCTAAAAGTGGGAGAGGAGTAGTTTAAAATCTGCCCCTCTTGGAATAAATGTATTACTTATTGTCACTGGCTTTTCTACCCTACTAATGCTATAAACAATTAGTGTTTCTCGTTTACCAGATAGAAACACTGCCATCTCTTGGCTATTCATTGTTCTGACCTTTAAAAAAACCCCCACATTTTCTGGTTTCTTGTCATATTTTCTGATGCTGTTTCTGAATAATCAGGTGGCTGTGTGGTGATAGTAAAGTCTTAATATCGCATACTGTAGGCCTGAGATTTTGTATGGAAATCTGACTCATTGATTGATCCTACCCTAGAACAAAAGTGGAGGCTGCTACTTAGTTTTAGTCACTCTCAATTCTCTTTGATCTGCCTCTGTATACATGCTTTAAAAATGTAGTTGGTTAAGATGGGCTTGTGTCCTTCTTCGATTAGCTGACTGGACAATTTGGCATGTGTGGCACCTGAATTTAGCCTTTATACCCTTCCCATTGATACTAGTTTTGACTAAAATCAAATAAATTGTTGATCAGATCCTGAGTTCTGAATTTTGCAGAGCTGGGGAAAGAGGGCCGTGTTAGGTTCTGGCCATGTTTCTGATAACAGTTTTAGGGAAGACAGATTGAGGGATTAGTTCAAAATACTGCAGCTTCAGTACTGCTTCTACTGTGCGGGGGTTGTAATTTATGACATTATTAATTCGTTCCCAAGGACTTCCCAGTTGAGGGAGTTGTGCTTCTACCCAAATAAATGTCTTTTCTTGCTGCAAGCAGCCGTGGTGGTGTGCTTGCCAAGTATTTGCCTGGTTGTACAGTGACCCTTATTTCTGAGAGAAAATGGATAAAGCTGACTTCTGCCTCAGTCAACCTGCCACGTAGGAAACCAGCCTCGAGGAACATCCCTGATGCTGATTCTTACTCTTGAGAAGCCAGTCCAATGTGCTAGAGATTTCCTTTTGCCCAAGTGAGAGAAGCCTGACTTGGAAGGACTTTTTCCCATAGAACACCTGGTGCAAAGCATTAACACCCACATCCCAAAGGGCTGTGATGCCAGTTAGTGCAATCCCCGTCCTAAGCACCAAGTTTTAGTGGAATGCAGAAACTTGAGACAGGGGCAAGGTGCTTACAGAACATGAGAGGACTTCAGGGGTTGAGTGGGATTGTCAGGATGCTAACATCCTGACTTAGATATTGGCAAATGGAATTAATTTCTTGATATGTAACTTCATCTCTGCGATGGGGAGAGAGGATCTGGATTTGCAGCATCTGTTCATAAGTTGTAGCTCAAATCCCTTTCCCAAAAGTAGCCTCCTTTTTATACCCTGTACCCCAGCCCTTTCAAGCATGGGGTCATGGTGGTGAAGTAACTTTGCTCTGTGTTCATACTGCATGAACATCTTGGATGTGGCAGGTGTAAATCCAATTTCCTGTGAATTAAATTTTTTGAGCCTTAAGTTCTGGGTTGGTGGTTTGGAATCTCTTGTGGGAGCTGTTCAACTTTATAGAGCAGAACCTGAGTGACTGGCCCAAGAGAGTGGGAACGAGCCTGGCTTCCTCATCAGCAGGAGAGGAGTGGGGGGGGTCTGGGGTGGGCTTCCAGTCTGTGCTGTTGTGGCTCCTATTTCATATCCTGAATTAAAAAGAGTACTTGGACTCTACTACTGCAGTGCAAACTAGAAAATAAGCTGAAGTTGCTTTAAGATGTACTGTAGACATAGCAAATAAGGTTTTACTGTACAAGTTAGTGCTTCCTTTTTGGAGAATAAAAAAAGGATGAAAGATACTATAGGAGCATTACTAAGCCTTGTTTCACATCTTAACTTTGTGTAAGCACCATTATTTGTCTAGATTGATGAATCATAATGTTTAGAAGAACTCTGAAAATTCTTTTTTGGTTTTAAATAGCAAGCAATACGGCATTCCTAATGTGTTGTTGTTTAACAGCAAAAGAGCCTGTGTTTAGCTCTGACAGCTTACAGATTAAAGGTGTGCCAAGTGTGATGCTGTCGTTAAAACTATTTAGTATCTGTTTTCCAGCATCCTTATTGTAGTCATACTATATAAGCAGTAGTGACTGACTTTATTTTTTTTTTAAATGGAGGGGCTGAAGGGAGGAGGGATTTGCATAGGAGGTGTGTCCAAAAACTACTGGAAAAGTAATTTTCAGTAGTGTTTTGTAGAGGCAGATTCATTAGGATAAAACATTAACTGAATAGTTCTGCTTCACTTGTGATAAAAGTGAACGGATAATGGAAATTTCAGCATTGCTTGCAGCCATTATGGTGAAGTATTTTCTGAAAGGAAGAACAAAAATCTACCTTAGGATCTTTTCAGTCTTTTTTGACAAAGCTTAAGAGTTTTTAACATCTCAAAACACGTTTGACCTCCCCACCCTTAAGCCATTTTGACACTCTTTACCATTGCATTTCAACAGGAAAGAAAGATCCTTTTTATAGCCAAATGGCTTCCTCTTCTCCCTCTTTCCCTTCCATCCCCCACCTCAGAGTGCCTTTCTCTAGTGGTTGGGCTTCAGCTGCTGCCTGGATACTGGCTGCATCTGTCTTGTTTAGATGGTCCGAAGGAAAACCAGCACAGAATGTGACTGGAGGGCCAGCAACAAGGTATGTTTCTTTTCAAATTTGAAAAGAAGCCCTACACTTGCTTCTGCCTGTTTTGTCTAAACTGTTTTTAAATCAATCATGACTAGGACTGGTTAAATGCTGCCTTTTCCCTCCCTGAAATGGTCAAACTCCAAAGCATTTGAAAAGTCTAATGAGTTAAATATGGTGGTGTTCACAGGACTGTTTCCCCTTGCACAACTTCCAGTTTGATGAAATAAACTCTTTTTATGGGCTCTTGCTTTGAGACAGCCATTGGGGAAAGTTTCAAAGAGGATTGTGTTGCTCTGGGTGGAATTTGGAGGCCTGTGACTCCATAAAGTGCTTGCATTGACATCAGACTGGGCTTTTGTACTTGGTGTTAAAAGGGACAGCATTAAGAACTGATTTTGGATCTTGAGCAGTGTGTGATGTGTTGTGGGGGTTGTGGTGTGAAACATGGTGACTGTCCATGAAAAAGTAATTGTGGGGTGCATAGAGGACATTATAGTTCCTGTTTTGGGGGAATTTCATTTTAAGTGCAGATGAAGGCCAGTCAAGAATAGTGTTATTAAACCTGCAGGGTGGTGTTTCTGTTTTCTAAAGGTTAATCAATTTGGGAAAGGGAGGGAGAGGTGCAATTTGATCCTGTTCCTAAAATTCAGCTACACTTGAAGGGGATTTTGCCTTTGCTACAGTATCTTGTCACACAAAACTGCAGGAGACTGTCTTAAAACATTTTAAAACATCAGCGTGTTCTCATGCATTTACATCACAAGCTCTGTGTGTGTTTGGCTGTTCTGAGGTGCTAGCTTTTGGTTCGCAGTCCTTACCACCACCCCCAACCTGGGTAAATGTGTATTACAATGAACTGCTGGGAACGGAGAAGAAACAAATAGCAGCAGAAGAAACACCTCTTAAGTAGTTATAACCACTATTAAAACGAAGGGGCAACATGAGTTCTATCTGGTAAAGAACTTATTAGCCAGTTCATTTTTTAAAATAGGCTTATACTGCAGCGAATGGTTATTGATACATGAGCTGTATTTTGTTGTTCATTATGAAGCTTTAAAGAGTCATGGAATTAAGGACTTGTAAGGCTTAGGGAGATGCAGCCTAAGTAGCTTGCATGTTACTGGTGTCACAGACATGCCCAAGAACTTAGTCCTTTTAATTTTGTGGAAACACTGCTGGAGTGAGAATTCTGGGTTTCATTTTAGCACTTCCTCTGTAGTAACAGTGCTTGAACTTTGGAATCCACTTTCCCTGGCTTTTGTGTGGAGAGGCAGAGCAAAATGGATGTTTGCACTGAACTCAGCACGTGCACTGAGCTTCAGATAACAATTATTTGGGGTTTTAACATCCTTGTATTTGGCATGTTAAACCAGCTGCACTGGGTTGTCCAATGTATTAGTGCACAAGGGACAGAAAGTTACCTGCTCAGCTCGCAGGAGATTTAGCTTTATCCATGTTGCAGAAAATTGGCCGGTAATCCTGTGCAGAGATGCACAGCCTAACCTAGCTCTGAGGCTGCTCTGGCTTGTGTTAGGTGAACAAAGAGTCTGAAGCGTGTCCCTAGGAAGTGTGATAGGACAGGCTTTATCTCAAACCAGTATTTTTCTGTTCATGTCTTGTAGAACTTGCTATGGAATGGGTAGCTTAGGCCTAAAATTAAAGAAATGCTTTTAAAATCTGATTATCTATGAAAATGGTGACTAAATAGGGAAACAGATTTACAGAAAAGTTTAAAAAACCAAAAGAAACCCCAAACTCTGGCACAGACTTAAAGGGGTAAATCTCAGTTTCATTCACTGATGTAGTAAAAATTAGTGGCCTAACATCTGTTGATTCACAGCAGACCCGAAAGAGGTCACAAACTTGGAATACCCTGTGCCTGCTTAACTGCCTGTACTAGGGAGATGTAAGGTGCTGGTGTAAACGGACATGAATGATAGATGGATTTTGTCTTAAATCTGAACTGTGGAGCCCACTGAGTCCAAAGACACATGTAAATAAACTGTAGCTTTGTCTTCAGACTTGCCTGGAGATGTAGATTTCCCTTGCTGAAATGACCTGCTGATAGCGAAGACCTGGTTTTGAAAGCTGTGTACTGTTTTGCTCCCACCCCCAGGGGAGCGGAATGCAGATTAATAAATGAAAGTTAAATTACTATTCTTTCCTTTATGACTTAGTAGAAGTGGGGAGATGAGTTTGAGTCGCCAAAGTCATACCATGAGAACTGGTATTTGGCTCCAAAAACCCTGTGGTTGGCCCATAGCTCTATGTGCAGCCCTCTCTGTGGGGTGGGAGTGGGGCTCAGTGCCCAGCCTCCTGGGGAGGTGTAAATGCTCACTGTACCCTAGGAGAAGCACAGGGGTGTGGGGAATGCTGTGGACACTTAGCAGTACAAACCTGACCTTTTTTATTCTAGTCATCGAGAGCCTGCTCTGTTCGGCCTCTCCAGGCCGCCCTGAATGCCTCCAGCTCCTCAAAATGGAGGCTGTTTGCTGATACAAAGGCAATCAGCAGTGCTGCCGGAGGGCGTTCCCTCCCCACCACTTTGCTCCTTCAGGCCGTGGTTCTGCAGTGGCCCCGGCGAGCGAAGTGCATGCTGCTGCGGCGCGCACACTGCTGGGGGCAGGAGGCCCGCAGGCCCCTCTGACTCCTGTTTTTCCTTTGTTGTTGGTTTTCTCCTACCTTGGCACTGGCTTTTGCACCCATAGTAGTATTTCTGTTGCTCCCCTGACATTGGTACAACAAGCCGTGTTAAGGAACTGAGCTTGTGAACATGTGTATCCTGAACTTGCCCGTCACCAACAGAGAGTAGTCTTCAGACAAGTGAGTTCTCTGGCACTACAAGGTGCCAGCGGTTACATGAGGGAGTTGACGAAACTGGATGCTGATGGGAGTGAGTGGTGACTCTAAAGTAGGAGGGTTTGCTTGGGTCAGCCTTGAAGCAGTTGTGAAACCAACTTGTAAATATAAACCTGTGAGGTCTGCATCATGGAATAGATGAATGCTTTATGTAAGTCTGTAATCTCTTTGGAAGTAGAGCTGACTTCCCCTGGCTGCTTTTACAGTGCAGCCCTGGGGACCTATAATACTGACTAAACTAGAGGGGGAGAATTGGCATGGGGTTGGGATAACTACGTGAAGCAGTGAATCTTTTAGGATTGCATTGCTTCTGTTTAACACCATGAAACCACAGTACTAAACGGCTATCTCTTACCGTAAACCTTGAACCACATGCACCTTCAAGTCCAAAGTATTGCCTGCAAGTGAGTTTGCTTGCTCTCTTTTTTTACTGCTGCTAACAGAAGAGCAGACTATCGGGAAGGGACACTGCATGATATGAACACAAATGCCAGTGTTGCAACTTAAATCTGTAACGTTGGGATCTGCCCTCCTTCCTCAGTTTGCTGAAGCCTTCTGCAAATGCCATCTTAGAATGGACCTTTTACCACTTCCAGAGTTGTTCAATTGTAATCCTTTGTCTTTGGGATTTGCTGCTTGTTCTGGCACCACAACTTTTCACCTGTCTTCTAAATTCTACACTTGTTTTTTGAATCTGGCTTTAATGAACAAATGTAACTTCTGGTTAAGGGAAGAATATTAATGTACAGTGTAACTGGGGCTTCTGTTCACTGTAAGGGTCTTTTGACCTGCTTATTAGTGGGGGTATTGTTCTGGTAAGCCATTCCAGGACCCATCCTGCCAGTCTTCTGCACAGGATTAATCATTTCCTCTTGACCTCCTGCTCTCTTTTCCTAACATGTTGCATTGATCAGAATCCTTAACTCACAAGTTTGCTCCTGTTTTTTAAAAATGGGAGGAAAAGGGGAGGGGGGAAGAGGAATGCAAAGAAATTAGATATAATGTCTGCTGTTAACATTCTTCGTAAGCTTTTTTCCTTCTTGACTCCTCCCTTCTCCCAAGAAAAGAAATCCCTTCCTGGTATGTATTAGCTCCAGACCTAAGCATCTTGAGTGCCTCTGTTTCACTGGAATTACTCTTTTTTGAGCCATGCAACTTCCTGCAAGATCAGCTTTGCTTCTAAAGGTCACATTTAAAGCTTTACCTAGCTGAGGCTTTCAGCTACTGATCTACCAGATTAGAACACTGTATTAATCTTCATGATCTGTAGTATTTCCATCATAGGTGAGGCAGTATCAAGATACTACATATGACTCTTAAGTTGCCTTTTTTTATGCCAGCAGAAGAAGGTATTTATGAGATAATACAGGGTACCCCCTAATAGGGAAAACTCTGTGTTTGTCTTTGCTGACAACATCTTTGTTATGCCTTTAAGGGAGTTGTTGACTTTTAAGGTACAAGGGTCTGCTGCCAGCCAGTCCCAGATCGTATCGCTAGCAGAAAGGAATACTTGTTCTGTTCAAATCACCCACAGGTCCCTGTATTTCTGTACTGCCTGTGGCTGGTGGCTGAACCAAACTTCCCAAGACTCTAAACTTCTGCTTGAGCTAGTTGTTCTGACCCACTGTGTCCAAGCATGATCTCTTGAGAAGGCATGCTGTGGCTTGTGCTTCCTTTTCTAAGGTGATAATGGCAGCTCCAAGGGGGAGAGTTAGGCTTAAAGTCAGTGGTATGAAAACAAAAGGTTTGTTTCTTCTCAGAGGACCATTTTCAGGAGGCTGCATGTCAGAGGTGGTCTCCTATTCACAGCCCTTCTCTCTCTCCAATAATAAAGAAAGCAATGGTAGGACTAACCTCTCTTGGAAGTCATTTAATGTGCCTCCTATATATGAACGGAGTGATGCAGGCTGATGAGGTTCATGGCCTCACTCAGGGAAGTGAGAGATGTCAGTGCCTATTCGTGAGAGCAGTTTGTGCTGCTCTGGGCTGCCTGGGGATTCTGAGGCTCAGAATGGCTCCAGAGGGGACTGAGCCATGTGACTGACAAAGCACAGGCTTGAACACACATTTCTGAACGGCAGAAATGACAAAACTAGAAGTAGACCATGAGCTGTAAAAAAAAAAGTAAAACTGGATGTGGTTCTCCTACTGAAAGCAAACAGTGAAACTCAGTTCTGTTGAGTGACCAGGCTGTGACTAGAAAGCCCATCTGCTATGTCCATGGAGTCCTATATTGAGCCACAATAGCCCTTTGTCCTTGAAGCTGCAGGGGTTGTTAGCTACTTGTTTTGGAAGAATCTCTGAATTCCATTTTGCTTCCTGCCCTGAGGTAGGGCTATGAGATTGTCCTCTTAGTTAAGAAAACTACGATGTCTAGTGATGTCTTCGGACTTCAGAGAGCAGCAGGTTAGAATTAAGCAAAAAGACCACATCACAAAAACCACTTTTTGTGCATCACAAAGGGTTTGGAGGCAAGAGGGCCTTTCACAAGAGCACTTCTGTAACAGATAGAACTCAGGCCTGTTAACTTGCTTTGTAATAGACAAAGTAAACCAAACCACCTACACTGGAGGAGGGCTCAGGCTGGTAGTTCTGGCACTGTGCTTAAAAATGTGTGGCACTGTGCTTAAAAAGTGTGGGGCTCAGTGGGGGAGACCCATACATCTTTCTCTGCCTCTCGTGGAACTCACTGTGGAGTATGTGTAAGGTCTTGGGTGTGGCCCAAAGCACCCCCACTTTACATTAAGTAGTTGTTCTTAACTGCCGTCACGCACAAACATCCAGGCTATTGTCCCTGGTTTCTGCTGCTGGCTGTTGTGTGCTCCACTGGCCCACCTAGCATCTGGCTGTAGTGATAAGAGGCAGGGGAGCAAAGATGAGGAGGAACATGTAGCGACAGAGGAGGCCTTTTGGTCGCCCCTGGTCTAATGTCTTGCTTTCCCCCAGCCTTCAGTGTAGAGGACTATACGTTCCCTTGCTGTCATTAAGTGGTATCAAATGGGCCACTTACGTCAGGCTGGGGGGGATAGGCGTGTAACATTCTAGCCTTTTGTGTTACTGTGATGGACTGTATTGTTAGGTGTTATACAATTCAATCTGAAAAAATGTCCTACTGGCATATTTCTAAAACTAGAGTTGAGTGGGCATAGAATCATAGGGGTTGGAAGGGACCTCAAGATCATCAGGTGGATTGTCTTCATTAAGGCTGGATGCTTGTGAAAGCCATTACACTTGTGATTCTCTAGTTTATTTTTCTTCCCTTGTAAGCTTGTAATCCTAGCTGTTGTCTATTTAGAAATGAGAATGAGGATCTAATAGAAAACCATTTTTTCTAGGATAAGCAGAGAAAATATTTTTGTTTCACTTGGCAGCCACAACAAGGATGAAGTGAGATCTGGGCTGGCTGGTCACCTGGATGATTCCCATCTTGTTCCACTCTTATGTGATACTCTGGACCATAACCAGTAGCTCTTTAATAGAGCAAATCTGATACTGTAAAGAGCTCAAGCACAGAGTTTTGTCTTATTTCCAACTCAAGCAGTAAACAGAACTATCCAAGTAGCTGGACTTTTACGTTTTTGTGGCAGAAGCTGTGTCAGTGTAGTTCGTAGTTCCAGAGGTAGCCTCATCTGAAACCACCACCATTTGGTGACTGGCTTGTTTATCTGAAAACAGCTTCTTAAAGTAGAAGTGTGGGTAGCTATTTTTTAGCAAGACCTCTTTAGCTTTGCACATCTTATACACCTCACAGGGCCTTGGAAGGTAGTACAGCGACAACTGCAAGAGTTTGTTCAAGTTGTAGCTGTCAGACCTGGTACAAGCTGTGATCTTGCCTTTCTCAGAGGGAAACTTGCAGTGGTGGTTCCTATCCTCTAGCTAGGAAATAGTGGGCACAAGATGGCTGTTTGAAGTGAGGGTGATGCATCCATAGTGTCTCAATACTGGATTTTTAAGCTTGTGCTTGTCTTCTGAGCCTCTGTAAAAGAGGGCTTGTGCTGTCTCTTTTGGTCCTTAATGCTACCTGAATTGGTTGCCTGTGAAAAGAATTAAGATCAGCTTTCCATCTGTATCTCTTAATTTGTCAACAGGGTGAACTTTTGAAGTTGCTTCCTCTAAGAAATGACTACTGTGTTCTTTAAGTGTTCTGTTTTGGTAGTACTTGTTAAAGCAGACTTAAATATTCTTTCACTGGGCAGAGAAGTCTCGCTTCCTGTGGCTAGCTCTGTGACTTGTATGTAACAGTCTGTATGTTCAGAATGTTATGTTTATATTGTCTGTGTGATCTTGAACTTTTCCTAGAAAGAAAAGGGGGGGGCGAGGGGAAGTTGTTCTGCCCATCCTTATTCACTAAGGTGTTTAAGGGTGGGATGCTTTTTAATTTACTAGTGAAAATACTGATTGTACTTAGTAAAACCCCAGTACATCTGGGTGACTAGCAGTACAGGGATGTTTATTCCTCGAGTCATTAATGTATAATTGCAATGCTACTTCTCCCTGCCATTAGGAGTTGTGATATATAACTCAATCCATGCTTAAAGTCGATGCTGTGACTCTTGGTCTTAGTTTCTCATGTGAAGAACTGCTACTGATTAATAATGATTAGTGATGGGATCACACACCACTCTTTCTGTTCTGTTGGGACAACTTGCTGCTTACTAAAACTTGGAGCAGTAGCTCCCAGGTGGGTGGGCTGAGTGACCCTTTTAGACTAAGGAAGTTGCTTGAAATGGCTTTTAAAAATACCTGTAGAAACATCTTAAATACACATAGAATTCTCTTAAAAGCTGATTGCATGCAGACTGGTTTTGCATGTGTGTGCATGTTCTCAACTGCTAATGGAGGATCAAACATGCTCTTTAAACTGCCTTGGTTGCGGAAGCTCCTTTGATACCTGTGCTGCTCTTTGCCAAGCAGCAGTAAAACCAACCCCTTTCTAGGAACTTGGAAGCTGCCAGACCAGAACTTGGACAACACAGATACTCAGCCAGGCAGTTTATAAGGACTAGTTGGGAACTATTAACAGAGAGCAATAGCAGATGAAACTTAAGATCCCAGACAGATTTAAGAAACTGGCCTTTGCTTTGTCCCTGTGTACAAAAGTTATTAATGGGGATGCAGAGACACTAAATGCAGTGTTCTGGTCCTTCTCAGTGTGAAGAAGTGTTGATCTCTGTCAGATCTATTGTTTTATAAGTACACAGCAAAGTAAACTGCTTTCAACTAACTTCTGAAAATTTAAATCAATCAAAGGAAGAAATAAAACATATTAGTGTCTAGCTCTAAAATGCATTAATTGTATTCTTAAATTCTACTTGCTTTCCCTGCTAGATGAATAAAAGGCTACTTGAATGATTCAAATGTATGAGTGTCTTTGCTTTAAAGTTTGAGAATTTCATGTTCGTCATTTGCACTTTGTGGTGAAAATGTGTTCTGCAGAGATTAAAGAGTTTTAATCTTTGCCTCCAAACTCCTCCTTTCCTCTCACCCACCCCTTTCTAGGATAGTATTCCACTATGCCAGATTGCCCATATTGCCACCAGAAAATTGCTTGGACCACTTCTTACAAAATCAAAGGTCAACTCCATGCCTTGGTGGCAGCTGGGAAACTAATGATTTAATGCTGCTTTGACCTTTGGCTTCCTGGTCCGTTTGAGCCTGACCCAATGTTTTAATTTTCCGATACTGCTGGGCAGTTGGCTTTTGTCTGTTTCCAGATGTAACTTGCATATTGAGGCCTGTTACTGAAGTGAGAACAAAACAACAAAACATCTCAGCCTGCAAGGGAAAGAAAAAAAATAACAGCACCTAAGTTATCTTAAGCTACAAAATACAGCTGTCCAGTGAGCTAGCAAGGTCAGGTTTAGAATAACAAAATGTGAATATTTGTCCTGCACTTAAATCTAGGCTTAAAGCATTTTAACAGCAGTCTTGCTGAAATGCTGCCTTTTTTTTTTTACAGGTCTGTAAAAAGTAACAGAGTAAAAACAGTAGCTCTTTCCCCTTCTGCTTACAATCTCTCCAAATCAGTGTATTTTTTTTTTTATTGGAAGGAAAGTCAGGGTTTGTGATGCTGGGAAACATCAGGAAAATAACCAGTTGGCTCACACGGGTGCTTGCTGTTGAGGGGGGGTAGAACTGTGAAGTGAGATGCAAAGCGGTGGTGATTTACACATCTCCAGCGTGATTAGGAAGTTCCTTTTATTTGAGCACAGCAGCAGGAGTGCTTTGTGCATGTACAAGGTGAGCGGTGCTGTGGGTTTTCCCAATACCGGTGGTTTTGCAGCCATTGTCGGTACAGTTTGAATTTGCTGATAGTGGTGGGGGGGGGAAGCCTGCTGATTGTTTAGGAAGATTCCCTGTAAGTACTCATGCATATGGAAACTCCCCCCTAAGTACTCATGCATTTGGAAACACCTCTTTTGCCTGCAAGTGCAAATCTCGCGTTTAATCTGCTCCCTGTGCCCATCACAAGTACCAATCCGGCCCGATTCCTGCCTCAACTAGACTGCAGCCCTCAAAGGTCAGCTCATACCGGGGCTTGTGTGCAAGAGGTTAGTTTTGCAGAGCAGATGGGCTCCTAAAACTTTTATGGTCTCCAGTCAAATCACCTCAAGCTGTAATCTCATTAAATCTTAAGTGAATCAGTGGGTCTGGTTATTACTTGAAAGTAGAGTTACAGGAAGCGATGTTCCTGATGCAGTAGGTCTGTCTTGGTAGTAAGCTACCAGAACTGTTTGCCTGTGTGTGGCTTTTAAAGCTGCTCCCTTACTTTGATAGCAGGGGCGGTATGTGGGGTGCAGCAAGCTAACCTTTTGGTAGAGCACAAAGTAGGAGAGGCAGCTTGCCCAGATATTCTCATTATGTTAACTGGTTTTAATTCTCCCTAGTGCTCATAATCACACGTGCCCCATAGACAGTATGTGTCTTAAAATAAATTAATCTCAGCTTATTTAGGAAACCAGCAGTGTTTAGCACAGTGCCCACAGTTGCTGGAAAAACAACAGCAAGCCAACGCTGCCCTAAAGCCTGGCCTTCCTCTTGTTTTAAAACTCGGTGTATTGTTTGGGAGGGCTACAAAATGCTACGTGGAAGAATATCCTACTGGCAGGTAGCTTCCTTGAAAGTCTTTTGACTAAGCAGACTTGACTCAATAGATCCATTGTCTTGTGATTAAAAATGAAAAAGACTTTCTGCAGTCCAGGCAGAAGGACAAAACATGCTTAACCAGATTTCTGAAGAGGAGAAATCTAATCTGTGACCTCCTCAAGCTGTTGTCTTAGAAGTCAGGGGACATGTAGGACGAGTTTGGCAATACATTAAAAAAATTAGTAGTAATTGTGGTTTGCATGCAAGATCTGTGTGTACACAAGAGTGCTCATAAACTCCTGCTGCTTGTGCAGAGGTAGTATTTTTGTTTTGCCTACCCGCTTTCTCCTTGCGAGGGGCAGGACCCATTCTTTGAGTAAACCCAACCTTTTAGCGAATTGAATCGGTGTACCTACATTGCAGTCAAACTACTGACAGGGCTTGTCAGAAATAGCGTATTTCTGAGGTGGATTGTTTCATGGTCACTCACGGGCACTCACTGTAGCAACGGTCTCTTCCTTCAAAATGTATTATGTATGACAAGACAGGGTGGGTTTTATCTTAAAACAGCTTTTCTAGTAGTAAGACTGGTGTGTATTTTTCTCTTCAAGAATTGAACAAGGATTTGATCTTCTTAGCCATCCCTTCCTTTGGTAAAGTGAGTCTTTTGACTCTTCTCTCTCTAGTTCAGCCTGGATAGTTTTTCTTCTCTGACAGAACAAACCTTCTATATTTATATTTATCCTGATTTGAAACTCAAACAAGGGCACAGTTAAATTTTAGGGTAAGGCTAACTTGCCTGCACTATACAGAAGAGATCTGAAGCTAGTGTTATGTGGGATAAGTAAATGCTGCTACTAAAAAGGTGAATGCTTTCAGGCAAGGATTCAAAATATTTAAGGATTAAAAAAACAAATTCAAATTGCTTTCAAATTGAAGGTCCTTGAAATATATTGCTGGACCATGATAGGGTGGCTTAGAGCTGTTGTAGTTTGGTTAGACCAAAACCGTAATGTTCTACAACAGAATTTTTGTGGTATTTCAATATGTATACTATGTACTTGATTCATGGGGGCCCTGTGGAATGGGTTAAAAATAAAGTCTGTATATCAATCAACTTAAACCTTGAGTGGGGTGGAAGATTGTCCTCACTGTCCCAAAACTGAACCTATTACTCATATGGTGTCACAATGACAAAGTGCAGTTATTAGTGTTTCTTATTCCTATCTGTAAACACCTCAAATCTACACTGCAGTTCGAAGGAGCAGTAATCCTGTTCTCCTTTAGTTTTCATTTAACTGAATATTCATCCTGGAATGCTTAGCTCTTCCCATGTTTTCCAAATTCAAAAGGAAAGCAATTTAAAATCCTTTCCATGAGGAAAATAGCTATTATAGTGAGATATGCTGTGCAGCTCTTTAGGTTGAAGGGGGGTTGGGGATTTAAAAAAAAACAACACCACAAAACAGACCGTTTTGTCAAGTGGGTAAAAATAGGTTTTAAACTTGACTGTATTTCACCCATTTGGAAGTGAGGTGGGTAAGTGATTAGAGTTCTGAAACTTTGGAGATCTTGCTTCTGTTGTGTTTCTAGCAAGGCAAACAGCTGGAGATCTCTGAAGGCCTACTTAAATTGTCATCGGGCCTTGTCTTAAATTTTCAGGTAGGAATAAAAATGTCTCTTAATTTTGTTAATGGCTTGTAAGCAAAGGTTTATCTGTTGTTCTTACTGTTCTATTGTGATGGAGAAGACGACTCTCAGTAAACACTTCTGACTTCCCAGAATAGATCTCCTTGTGCTTAGATGTTTCTCTCTTATGATTTACAGTACTTCTTGGCAGTAACTGCAGAGCTGTGCCACTAATATGATAGATGGACAAGAATTTACTCATTCACTTGCAAGGGATTAAAGAGTAACCTGCAGTAATGTTTGTTATATGATCATTGAAATGCCCTATGGCTGTTAAGACAGCTAGGTCTTCCAAAACAAACATTAAATACTAGAGTTCAGTAGGAAGTAGTAGTGCACTAGTTTCCTCATGAAAGTCTTATCCTATGGGTATCTTTCATAAAATGTGACTGTATAATCCTCCTTAAAATTAGGAGGAATTGTCACAAGCATATTAATCTGAGAACCTGTCTGGTGTTCTACTGCAAATAGCAAAGCTTTGATTTGCAAGGACATCGTTGTTTCTCTGTGTAAAATACTTCTGTGTTATGAGCCAAGTCCTATGCTGGGAGCAGGTAGTGATTATTTTTGACATGGATTGTACAGTTTGGTGTTAGATGAGGAACACTGGTAGTGTGTGTATGTGTATATTGCATGTATTAAATATACTTTTTGAAGCTACTACCTGGGTCTAGAGCAAACCATTTCTTTTTCTTTCAATGCAATCCAAATTTGTTTTTGCTTAATTAAGGTTTCTCATTTATGAGGAATCCCAACTGAAACCTCAACGTGCTGTAATTTTTTTTGCTGCTCTGAAACATGTGTACTCAAGCTAGTAAAAATTTTACACTTGCATATTTTTAGTATGTGAGCATTTGAGAGGATGATGGTACAGAGGGGAGAGCTCAAACTCTTTTTGAAAATATATCATCCAAATGTTCCCATTAGCCATTTTCAGGCTTTCAACTAAGTTCTTTCAAAGGTTTTATCCTTTCAGGACTTGGTATGTGGATATAGAGTTCTTGTAGTAAAAGAAAGGTGTTTGGGACAGTGAGGCAAGAGGAGCAGGGAAGGCAAAGAGCAGAGTGGGCCAACTCAGTGCTGCCTTTGTGCTTTCCACAAAACCTGTTCCACATAAACAGTAACTAAAAACATTGCAGTATAAAACACTTGGAATGGGTTTATATGTCAGTTTTCCCAGACAACCGTCTTGCCTGTATTTCCTAATAAAAGGCTATAGTTGGTCATATTCACTTTGACCCGAGTTTGATGTGCATATGGCACTGGTGGTAACTAGACTTGTTTAATAGGCATGGATTGTTTCACAGTTAAAGGGAAAAAATTACCAGCTCCTGCTGTGGGGGGTTCAGTGCCATGTCTGTTCTTGTTACAGCTTTCCTCTGAACACAGGAGAGAGGTGCAAGGCAGAAGTGGGAGGAACAACAGAAATGCCCTCTTCTCACCAGGCTGCAGTAGTAGTAGCCAATGCCTAATGCTGGGGAGAGAAAGACAGTAGGAGGAGGATGTTTTCTTCCTCTTCCCTCATCAGCTTGGCTTGCTTGGCTGGCTGGGCAGTTTCCTGATGAGGAAATGCATGTGAAGAGGGAGAATTCCCTCCTGTACTATCTCAGGTGATCAGCTTACACCCTACTGCATACATTTCTGTTACTGTTCTCTGGGTTTACTCCACACAGTTTAAACTGCTGTAGGATCACTCATGGTTCTGTCGGTATATGTAAGAGTCCCAAGTCTTGGAACAAAGAGTCATCATCGCGAGCAGCCAAACTCATGTCAGCAGTTGATATCTCTTGCTTAATTACCGGGTCAGCCTCTGCTGAGGAGCCGATACTGGAAAAGGGAGAGGGACAGTGTCTTGTACAAGTACGTGGATTGATCTTGCCTACCAGGCTGTTACTTAGACAGGAATTAACAGAGTTTAGTAGTGACTTCGGCGGGTATCTGAATTGCTTTGTTTTGCTAAATACATGTTAACAGGTCTCTTTGTTAAAAAGGCCTTTGAGAGTTGTTAGCCTATCAGTTGATAGGGTGAAGGAAAAAACCTATCAGGAGTCCTCTTAAAAATAAGCATAAAGATGAGAGAGCATAGAGATAGCTTTAATAGAATGTAAAACGTATTATTGTAATTGGTATAGACAAACCTCCCCCCAAAAGATAGAATTTAGAGATGCTGAGCTGCCTCATACTTTTTATATTAATGGTACTCAAATAAAAAGGCTTTATCTGAAATGTATTATTTCTGAGTACTACTCTCTACTACTAGTTGTTTTGACTCTGGATTCTTGTTCCCTTCCCCAATTACTGGCAGTAAGGCCACCCAAGCAAGGGGAGCAACTAGACAATAAAGCTGCAAAGTGGACTCAGCGTTAATTGCTTAGTCCTCTACTTAGCTCTCTAGTATTCTCTAGCTGCAGCAGCTTGAATCGCAGGTGAAACTTGTTTGGTGGTTGAACTGGGAGTTCGGAGATGTGTACTTGCAATCTTTTTTCTTGTAACAGATGAGCACTAGATGATGTTGAAGCATTAGGCTGTGTGAAAGAAAAGGTGCAAACTCATGTTCTAAAGAATATTTTTATGAACTAAGATTTGTAGTGCTGCTTAAAGAAAAAACTCAACCCCAAAACTCTGCACTAAACAAAGAACCTATCACAGTCAAAAATAGGTAAAGACAGTTTCTTTGCCTAAGTGTTCTTTCTTATACTCTGTTTTCTCCTATGAATTTAAGATACCTGCTCTGATAGGCTTTCTGACCCTCTGGAGAAGCCCTTTAATATTAATGGAACTCTGCACCAAAGTAAACTTTCTTAGGTGGTGGTTTGTCTACAGACTAGGTCTAAGAAAACAAATCCTGCAAAAGACCTGTTTGTGCTGGGATCAGGAAACTGCTCTGGCAGATGCAGCCCCATCGGTTCAAGACACCTCACAATTTGCTTGTCTTCAGCATGAGGACTCTAGCTGGCCCTTGAATGAAACCCAGGAACTTTAGAGTTGCTTGTTTCTCTTTCTGCTCCCTTCCCTCTTCAAATCAAAAGCAGTAAGGTTTGCCGCCAGTATATTAAGAGACAAAAACATTTCCTGGCTATTTGTTTGCAGGGTATGTAATGGCATCCTTGCAGTCAGCTTTCTGTGTGAAGGTCAACAGTAGCCAAAGACTTGAATGGAGGTACTGTTCTCTGTGGTGGTTTATGAACAGCATGGAGTTAAGGAGTATAGATTTTGAGAGGTGAGGCCTATACTGATGTCGGTCTCAGCGCAGGATGTAAGAGCCTTGAGTACCCCAACTACTCTAACCCTTCCTGTGCATAGAAGGAAAAAGCTTTAATGCTGAGCTGTGCAGGAACAGGGAGAAGGTGTCTGCAGAAGTGTTGAGGTTTGGTTCTTGAGAAAACAAAATGCCATGTGCAATAGTAAAACAATTGTCAACCCATTATGATTTACGGTATTGCTGAATTCATGGCCAGGCTTTGGCTGACAACTGAGAGACACTGCTCTTCAGAGAGCTGAAGAGCTAGGGAGGATCAGTGAAGGATTTGCAGGGACTTGCTGCAGCGACTTGGACAGATGGACTTGAAAGCAGAACTGGGTCCTGACCCACTCTAATGTCTGCTTCCACAGCAGGCTATTAGCTTGCTTGCTTGAACTGTTGAATATTTAGATCCACCCACTGTCCCCTGTGCCAAGACCACCCTGCTGCTACTCATGTCATGTAGATTTGGCACAGAAGCTGCATTTAAACAGCTAATGAGTTGCATGTTGAAGCACAGGCTGGTCTATTGAAGCCTGTAAAAGAGCCGACTTATCACTGGCTGAGTAATCTACTAGCTGCTGATACTGTTGCTACTGTTGCTACTTTACCTGCTTTAGTGATGAAATAGATGTTGTGACTGAAAAAATATCTATTTCTTTTACAGAAAAGAAATTAAAAAATTTGCAGAATGTAGACTTATGGTTATGCAGTAATTAAATGGCAACTCACTGTGGGATAATTATACCTGTGCTACCTCTGTATAAACATTAGAAGAATATTATGCCTTGCCTTACCCCTATTTAGGAAGAATTAGAACGATGAGTAAAAGTGGATGTGAGATGTGCTTTCCAGTCCATCAATAACTAGAATCTTGGAGGTAGTGTATGAGATGAGATAGCCAAGTTACCCTCCACCCAATAGCTTTTTAGAGAGCTAGCTGATGAGATGTTAAATCTTCAAAGGCTGGAAGAGTGGTGTACTGCCCCTTCAGTGCCTAAAGTGTATGAATGGGGGGTACTGCAGCTGGCAAAGGTGCTGTGGAGGGAAATGCCTGGGATGCTGCAGTTTCAGGGCTGCTGATGGGTGGCTATAGCTAGAAGCTGCAGTTGTCATGTGAAGTTTTATCAATAAGATTTTAACTCAAAACACAGAGGATACAATTTTATAGTACATTGGAGCCAGCAGATCCTTAAACCAGCTTTGTCAAAGGTGTGACTTCCTGTCTCCTAGCTCCAGTTTGCAGCCTGTCGTCACACCATTACAGTGAATGATGTGGCCTTCAGTGTGAAGTGGATCTTGAATTGTCACATCTAACCCAAGCCCTTTTGAATTTTCAAAAGCTGTTTGCATTGGCAAAGGCAACTACAGTGGTCTGTGCTCCACTCCCATGTGACTGTTCATACCAACTGGGTTTTCTAAACTTGATTAATGGAACTGTGCGTTTTCCAGAGAAAACCCTTTGCTCTTAACCTAGGTGATTTGATTGACCCAATGCTGTCATGTCACTGCTCTAAAATACACAGCTGTTTTCACTGGCTTCATGACATCACAGCAGGATTGAAGGTAAACATAACGAATTTCAAGAGTATCCTAGTCTATTTGGTTTAACAGCCTGTTCAGCTTATCAGACTCAACTAAGTCAGGTCAGATGCTGTACTTCCAGTTAGAACTCGAGATGAATGCTATCATTGGGAAGATTTACGTTCACTTCCAGCTGCGAGGTTGACAAAGTACTGGAGCTGAACCATGTGGCTTAGCACTAGCTCAGCTGATACTTAATAGATAGTTGTCATCAGATGTTTCCGTGTCCTTAGCTGTGGGTTCTTCCTCCTCCCTTGTGCTGACTGTGCTGCTTTTCTTATTCCAGGGTCAGCTGATGGAATAAACCATCTTCTAAAATGAATTTTCTGCTGTTTTTAAAGATCCCCAAATTCCTTCACTGAGACTGGAGGAGTGGGGGTGGGGGGTGGGGTGGGTGGGTAGAAGGGGCAGGAAAGGAGGAAGGCAGAGAGGTATTAGGGCTTCCTTGCAGTGTGGCTGTCAGTTCTAACTACAGGGTGAAATGACAGCCTTGAGCTCTGTGTGGCTTCATGCTGGGAGCAGTGCTGGTTAGATTTAGGAGGTTTATAAGTGAGCTTCTTTCCCCTTCATGTGCTGGGCTGGGGAGGTACCTGTGTGGCTGAGAAACTGGAGCATCTGGGGAAGGAAGGATATTAACACTGCTGCTGGAAAAAATGCATGTGGAACTACAGCTTTATTTCCTACAGACTTCACGAGTCTTAAGTCATCTGTTACCCGAGCTTTTATTATTCCATGTGGAGTAAGGAAATCAAGCTGAACTGAACAGAGGGGTGGAATGATCCCCTTGCATTTGAACTTAGAAATGGACCCAAACGCATCTCTCTTCATCCAAATGGCAAAAGGAAGGTAATAAATAGCAAGCTAGTTACAATTTTCTGTGCATGCTACATGCACTATATAGTAGAGGGCTGTAATACTTTGAGATGCCATTGTTCTTGTAGAAATTCTACTTTTGACCTGAATTTGAGAATTAACTCTCTGCTGTGAAGACCTGGAGTTGGTGTACCACTTCCCATTACCACTGGATGCAGCGAGGAAAACTGGTGTTAAGCCAGTCTCTTCTGCACCAGAGCATTAAGACAAAGCACAGACCATTAAACCAGTAATTTGATCATTAACTGGTACAGAGAATCATGAGGTTTTTAAGTATCTCTGAAAGAAAAGTATTTCAGGCTTACTGGGAAATAGCCTGTAGTTCTGATGTGTATCACATGGATTGCTTATCTTCTGTCTTTAATATTTGCATTTCAGGAATTGTATCGGTGCAGAAGTTAAGGTTCTTGAAATGCTACTCTGATTGTGGTGTGAAGCAAGTAAATTGTAGTGAATTTCTATTAAAATGGAAACTAAGGATCAGCTTCTTACAGAGCAAAATATGAGCTCTAGTCATGTAAACTTGCAACAATTATCTGCACCAAAGTCTGAACCAGTCGTCCTGGATGGTGGATTTTGGGGCAGGGGAGAAAACAAAATGTACTGCTGAGGGAGGAAGACCAAAATTCAATGGTGAATAAGTTTATTCTAAATTCATTACTCTATACTGGATTCATAGTTGTCTAAGCCTTGCATGCTACCTAACAAAGCCACTGGTGTTTGAGTTATTGTCAAGGGAATTAGATAATAAAACACCTTTTAGCAATGGAAAACTTTAGTCTGACTATGGTAAGTATGATTTTTTTGAAGTCATAAACTCAAGCCAAGTTAATTTGCAAATGCTGTACTGAAACTCTTCCAAAAGCAGAAACCAAAGCTACTGCTTTTTCTGCTGATTTTTAAAAATTGTTGGTTTAAGATCACAGGGCAACTTCTAGAGAATCAGACATATTTTAAAATAAATTGACCTTACGTGTTGCTGTCTTGCACACGTTCTTCATGCTGTAGTCTTAAATACAATTGTTGTAAGACACTGAAATGTTGTGACTTCTAGAAAACAAATGCTTAAATGTGGCTACATTCCATGTGCTCTATTGATGACCACGTGCATATATGCTCTTAAATGTGCTCTGAAATGAGAGAAATCGAGTGTTGGCAAGCTTGGGGGCTGAGGGCAGTGAGTATTGTGGAAAGAACGCTTATTTAAATGCAAGTTAAGGATAAGGCTCCTGAAATGCTGTTTCTGCTGGTTTTCCTCTGTCATGGTGCCTACTACATTCCATTGCTTTTGTCTAGGCTTGGTATTTGGGAAATTTTGGTGAGGGCTGGAAAGTTGGGGGGGGTGGGGGGCGGGGTTGGTGCTGGAAGCTGGTCAGCAGTAAGGAGAGGAGGGCTGGTGTGGGAATTGTGGAGTGGGGTCAGGGTTTAACTTTAGTGGCCATTCATCAGATGATGATTGATTGCTGTGCAGTCCCAGGGGACGTTTAACAACATCTCCGCCCATCCCCCTGCCCTCTTTGAAAGCAGATGGACCAAAAAATGGGGAGAGCGACACCCAGGAATTCCTGCTGTTGTAAAATGTTTTTACGGTGCACTGTACAGCCTTTCCTGAAGCAATCACATTTATGGCCTTGCTGTTGTATTTCTTGGGCTGCTGTGGCTGTAAAAGATGAATAGCCCTGTAATATGGTTCACTGATTCTGTTTAAATTGAAGTAGGCTCCCTTTATTGTTTTGTGTCTAAAATTGTATGCCACCAATTCAGGAAATATTTCCTGTTTAGGAAATAATCAACCCGTAGCTGATTTATTTTAAAATAAATCACTTTTAACTATCTCTAAAACTATTCTCCTGCTGCTTTTGACTTTTCATTTAATTTTTTTGGTGGAAAATCTGAAGTGCTAATTAATGTAGTGAAGCAGTTTCTTTAAAAAAAAATAAATCTATTAAACTTGATTGTGAATCTTTTCTTACTTTACTAGGTAGTTACCAAAATGGGGGTTGAAGAGGCACCAGTGTTTATATTGAAAGATTATTAATTGCTTAATAATTACTTCCAAAACGAACCCAATTAATTAAATGCAATTTACACAATTCTGAATTGCTTTGAAAGGAGAAATCTCTCTGCTTTCTTCTCCTTTTCTCTTTCCTTGTCTATCAGAACATTTGTATAGTTTAGAAAAACCGCCGTGTTTGAAGGATTCTGCTTATAAAGCAGTGTTTTATATGTTTGGGAAAAGCAAAATTGATGGCACAGTAGTTAATTTATCTCTGCCTGTTCAGACAAGGTGTGTGGGGGGAGAGTTTTAGTACTTTGAAGTACTGGATTTTGTTAATTTCTTTTTAAAAATGAGTATCAAATTCGATCTGTTATGGAAGACGACAAACTATTCTCTTGCGCATTCACATTTCAAGACCAGTCTTGTTAGTTCTTGGACAGTGGGCACAGAAGAAGCAGTGTGTTATATTAACAGTGCAACTGAAATTTGGGGTGACCTTTTCACATTCCTGGGATTGGAAGAAGGGGAGGTTTTGCCAACCTTTTGGGTGTACAAGTGCATCAGATCTGGATTGAGAACATGTTTGTGTATTGTCAGGACAATATAGTGTTGGTATGATTTTTTTTTTTGTAGGAGATTGCTTGTTTTGTTGGGATTTTTCCATTTATTTAGAAGCAGGCAAAGAGCTTCTAATGATGTGTGTGAAACCTCTGTGACAGTGACCTAGGTATTGGGATGGAAGCAGGCTTAAGTGTAACAATAGCTCCAGGCTCCATGAGCCCAACTGGCGCATGGCCCTTGCTGTTGCACACTGCACAACTGGGTATTTTCCAGTTTAATTCTCTGGAGGGTGGTCCCACTGTTGGGTAGAACAGATTCTTGGGTGCTCCCAAAGAGGAGTGTGTGGTTGACCATGAAAGAATTGTCTTTCTTGTAACTCTACCAGGTTTGGGGGTTCTGTGGTAGTCATTATGTCCAGAAATGAGTTATGGGTGTGAAGTGGAGCATAGGGGGTTCCATGTGAACATAAGAACTTTTTCACTGTGAGGATGACAGCACTGGAACAGACTGCCCGGAGAGGTGGTGGAGTCATCTTCCCTTGTGTGACCTAATCTAGGTGATGCTGCTCTGATAGGGGGTTAGACTAGATTTCCAGAGGTCCTTTCCAACCCCTAACATTCTGTGAAAGGAGTTTCTAGGGGGTTCCTTGTTCAGCCAGCTTCAGGATGACTCTGCCAGTTCACTAGCTCCTCCCTTCCACACTGATGAAGCATTTGTGCTTTCTCATGTGAGTATTTAAAGCCACTGATTAAATACTAGTTAAGGATGGAGGCCAGTCCATCACTGTCCTGCTTCATCCCCTTCTCTTTGCCCAAGCCTGTTAACTCTTTTGCTGTCAGATTTTAAAAATTTATACCATTTTGCTTACTAAGAAGGAAACATGAGGCTGTATCAGTGGCTTTGTAGTGTTTACATAAAAAACTTTCCTCCTGCTGTGTTGGATGTATTCTGCATATTTCTGGAGTGAAATTAATGGCTCTTCTCTCTTCACTCTAAATTCTGGAGTGATGTTTTCCACCACATTTAGATGGTTGGCAAGAAGCAAGTGAACAGCGTTTTAAATTTAGTTTCTCTTTGGTTTGAATGGCTGGATGACTCTTTACCACCCGAGGCTGTTACCTTGCAGGAGTGCCTGAGTGACAGGACTGATCTGTGTGGTGCTTTACCAGGCTTGTTTCTGGTGTTGAGTATTTTTGGAGGCCTAGTAACAGATTTTACTTGCTTCTAGACTTCAGTTCATATGGTCGCCATTTTCCATTCAGCCACCCTGATTGAGGCCCTGAATCCCTGCTGTATGTTTTTAAAGTATATCGGATTCATATGACTTCATTTGATACCTTGCCTTGGTTTTCATTCTCTCTCAACTTCTCAGTTGTTTAAGTGGAGTCAGTCAGCAACATGTAATAAACATTCCCTGTAATTTCAACAGTGAAATTACAGAACTGCAGGAGCAAGTGAACACTGTGTACAGATTTAGACAACCACAGCGTAAAAACAAGGAGCCAACTAGTTGAGGAAGACGATGTATTTGAATAACACATTTCAGAGCCAAGACAGCTTTTCACTACTTTACAGAAGACCAAGGATCTGAGAACACTGCTTGAGGGTTTAGTGTTCAAACAGAAGCAACATGGGAGTCTGTTCCACTTTCCCTACGGCAGAACTGAACTCTGAGAAGAGAGTTTTGGTAAAATCTGACACGTGTGCACAAATGCACACATACCTCTTTGAGAAACTAATCCATATACCACTTCAGCTGTTGCATTTATAGGAGCTTAAAATGTCATTTCATGCAGCACAGGCAATCCGAGGGAATCACCTGTCCTGTTCTCCCCCTTCCTTTGGACAGAAAAGGAAAAGGGGGTGTTGTGCACCATGTCATGAGCTGTTAGTTGGAATTGTGAGTGGGTGGCAGCTGTGAGAAGACAGGTGTATCAAATAAGTCTCCAGTCTTTTTTTCTGATCTTGCTCCTTTCTTTCTGTGAGGTAGTTTTCCAGTAGCTAGTGATGGAGAAAAATGTTTGTTGTACAAAACCTTGTCTGCTGTTGTATGGTGAGGTTTTGGCTCTTCATAGTCAGCTAGTTTTTCTAACGCTACAGTCTCACAAAAAGTGTGCGTAGTTAAGAGCATGATTTGGACTACAGAACCTGTGTTGAAATGTTGAACTTCTTCCCGTGCATCTTTGAAAACAAGCCAGCTGATTTCTCTGCCTCTCGAGATCACATGCTTCCAGGAAGATGCTCTTTCTGTGTGCTGCTTCCCTCTGCTGGGTGGAATGGGAACAGTCCCTGCTGATGAATGACTCCAGCTTCCTTGGGTAACATCTTGTGTTAAGACTTCCATTGTGATTCGAATGTGGGGGGTTTAAGTGCTTTCTGAGTAGAATGGGGCTGTAGTGGTTACCCACAGACCATTGTAGCATTCATGCTGATGCTCAGTCTTGTTCTGCAGCTGATGCACCTCTGAATCTGGCTAGCACAGGAATACTATGTCCTAGCAAAGGTGTTTTGCTTTGCTGTTGGGAGCAGCAGAAGGGAGCCTTGCCTAATATTGTCACTACCCCGAACATAAGGGATTTACATAATTTGATAAAAACCGATGATGGATGTTCTTGGTGTGCATACTTTGTTTTCCCTTATGGGAGGTGGGTGTGTTGGTGCTGCAGTGATTACGAAATGACCTACTTAAGGGAATGTGGTGTTTGTGTATGCAGGAAAAGTCTTCACCTGGAACTTGCCATACATGACATGTCCAATCTGCAAGTGTTGGCAGATGGTTTCCGCTCTTAAGAGGAGCTGATGTGGCCACTCTTCCTAGTATTGTATTGCAAAGAAAACAACGACACTTCCAACTAACTGTAAGAGTATGATCTGGAGCTCTTCCTCTGTGGAGAAACTATTGTGAAGTCTTTGCCTATTGCTGCTGCCTCTAACCATCTTCCTGGCCCTATTTTGTTCTTCAATTCTTCATTATGTAGTGATACAGATCCTTTTTTCTCTTTTAGGTACTGCATTTCTACTGTGATACCTGTTCTGTCCCCATATGTCGGGAATGTACCATGGGCCGACATGTGGGTCACAGCTTTATCTACCTCCAAGATGCCCTTCAGGACTCCAGGACTCTCACCATTCAGCTCCTGGCAGATGCTCAGCAAGGACGACAGGCTATTCAAGTAAGATACTCCCAATTTAAGTACTTTATCCTCCCCCTCCTTCTTCCCCCTCAGCTTGTCTGTTACAGGGCAAGGTGTCAAGGCATAAAACTCTGCTTCTGCTGTCAGTCTTCTCACCCCTTCTGTTCTCTCAGATCTGACAGAAGTGGCTGTGGAGCTGAAAACAAAGTGCTGTTATATGAATTTTGCATTCTTGCAGCATAAGCTTGTCATGTAAATCACAATATATATGAATCTCTGTGCAAACATGCTCGAGCCTGAAGCATTTTGAAGAAAGTTCTGATCTTGTATAGCAGTGCCAAGCCTGGCTTTGTTTTTACAACTGAGACTGTCTTTCAGGCCTGTACAATATCTAGCACTGGAACTACCTAAGACTCTTGTCTTTAGTGTCACCACTGAATACTAATCAGCTGTTGGGTTAGTGCAAAACTCCTGACCTGCCTGTACAGAGGATGTGGAGCTATGTCCATGCAAGGATTGCTCTGCACACAACGGGATGCTAGAGCTGCCTACTACTGCATCCTACCTCCAGCTGCATTTTGCAATGCAAATAAAAATACCAGGCAAGGACTGGAAGGAAGGTAGTATGGTGCTTCCAACTACAGAAGTAATTTACACCAGGAATTAACTTGCAGGTTTAGGTCGCTAGTTACTTTTGCTAAATAATACTAAGTTGTAAGTATGATTTGATACTACTAGTAGTTTTGCCTGTATACAGAGACTTTGGTTTTTCTGATGATGCTTTCCCCCATCCAAACAAACCTGTTGTCCACTCATTGCTTGTTTCTAGTAGGTGAGGATTTGAGAGGTTCTCTTAAATTTTCATACTAAAATACTTTCTTTTGCTGTTGGCAGTGACTACTCCAGAATCGTCTCTCCTACCTCATGTTCCTGCAGCACTGCAGAATTCCTGTGTATTCTAGGCAGGTTACTAGATGTCAGGGGTTCTGTGTCTTGGGGACTGGCTGTTCTGCAGTTGGATCCCTTTGTGATATGACACTTTTTCTTGCTGGTTAGTGAGAATAAGCTATGACTTTTAGCCTGCCAGCTTGTTTAGTGGGACAGCAGCAGCAGACTTATCTCTCATTAAGTCTTTGTATTTGTGGAATAAAATAAGTATTCTGATGGTATAGATATTAAACAGTTGCTGATGTCTTCCTGTAGCTTGGGATGCTGTTACAGAACAGTAAACGCAAAGCTTTTTGGAGCTACATGGCAAATTTAAAGCTCCATCTTAAAGACTCCTGCAAACCCTAGCTTTTTCCAAGACTTGGTTCAAATTGGATCGTGAGACTCTTCAGCAATATTCATGCTGGAACATTTCCCATGTCCCCAAAATGAGCAAGAGGTGAAGGGCTTCTTCTGGATTCGAGAACCTCGCCGGTGCGGTGTTCTGAATTTCTCGAGGCTGTCCTAGACAAGGGCTTGTCTGCTAGTAATTAACTTACTGCTTTTGACCTCCAGGGTTCTTAATCTTCTAACTGGTGTGGATAAATCATCTAAGAAGGGACTGTCTCTTGGAGGAGAGACAAGCAGAATATTATTCAGTATCGCTCTACTGCTGTTGCATGCATGCTTTTGTGCCTGCTTGCTTCCTACTGAGGTTTTCTCATTTACTCCATTTTCTCCTGGCTTTTCTGTTGGAGGCTCCTGCCATTGTGGTGAGTGGAGTGGCTTATAATATCCCAGGTGAAGTGTGGGTGGTACTGGCTAGGTTCATGTAGCAAGCAGCTCAACTGAACTTAGCTTGTGCAGTTTTGCCCTGATGTAGCTACAGCCCCTTCAGTAAGAGGGGAAGGGTTAACTGGGAAGCTTGTGTAAAGATTCTTTAAAATGAACTGTGGTTTTTCAAGAGCTGGGTTGTTTTGTTAATTCAGTGGGCTTTTTAATCTGTGCTGCTGTACAGAAAAAGGGTAGCAAGCGAGCAGGTTGGTGATCAAGCCAAGGAGGTGGTAATCTCTGTCTATGCAGGAAGGACTGTACAACTAAAGACAACAGCTACGTAATCAATGTCAGCAGCAACTGCAAGAGCACCTCTGACTCCAAGGCTGACTCAGTGGGCCCGCTGCTTAGGAAAGCTTTCATGGAGCAGAGCCTTCCTAGTTCTTGGGGCTGTAGGGCTGTGAAGCTACATAAAGTTTGGAAATGGTCAACAGAGAATTAAAGGCCAGTACAAACTGCAATATGAACAACTTAAACCAGAGTTCTAAGTCTTGAAAAGTAATACAGTGTAGTAACAACATTTCTTAGCGGGACTGATTGATGCCGTTGTACTGGTGGCTCTTAATAGTGTTTGAAAGCGATAGCTCTCTGACATGAGATGTTGAGGATGGATGCGGACGGGTGCTTAAGAGTAAAGGGGAAAAGGTGGAATTTGAAGGGTGTTTCAGGAGAGGAAACCAGGCCATGAGTCAACTGGCTGGAGAGTATCTGGTTAACCAAAGTTGAAGGCTTTTAGGAAGAAATGTTTATTTAAACTCTTCCTGCAGCTTTGGAGGAAAGATTGTTTTTCAGACTTTTAAAAAAAATTGCTGTGAGTTGAGATACATTTCAGCCTCTTGATCCACTGAAGCTTGATCTAGTCTGTCACTCCTAAAAAGTCCAAACCTCACTTTTCAAAGGAGCTGAAGTCCTCTGTAAGAAATAATAAACCTGGCAGCAGGAGGCTTGCTTTTTTTTCCCCTCAGGGAGGTTCTGCAGCAATGGAACGCTGCTCCTGCTTCCTTGTGCTGCACTGGTCCTGGCCCAGATGATGTGTTTCTAGGCCTGTCCCTAGCACAAGAACTTGTGGTTTTGTGCCTGAGTGGTGAGCTGGTCCAGCTGGAAGTGTAAGCTCTCTGTAGGATTATTTTTTTGGCTGGCTCACTGCAGTGCTAGATGGTGCCAGGGAACGGAGTGGACCAGTGCTGTTGGCTTGTAGGACATCTTTCTTGTCTTGGTGGAAAGCTATCCTCCTTGCTGGGATACTTTCCTAGCCTCTTCAGGACGTGAGTTGCCTCACATGATGATCGGGTAGGGTGAAGCAGGCTGCCTACTGCCTTTCTATATGGGGGAACTTGTCCTACAGCCTCATTTTACCTCATGGACGTGCACACTTAGCTGTCTTCTTTCAGAACTTTTTCCGAGGACCAGGCCACAAACTGAACGTAAATCTGTTACGATGAAAGATAGATGGCTTCTTCAAATGTCATGTGCTTAAAATACATCTATACATGTGTAATTGTATATATGTATGTGTGTAATCTAATGCACTTGCGTAACAGTAAAGGCGTGAGTGCTTATTCCCATCAAGAATCAGTTTCCAGGTGAATGTGTTAAAATGCTATTTGATCTGTTTGTGTCAGTTCTTAAGTGGTTTTACTGGAAAATGAGTTCTTGGCTAGCTGAGCCTGTGACTGGTTTTACTGGGGATGTCTGACAGTGCAGGCTTCCACATGTAAATTTCTGGTGAGCCTGGTCATGCGCAGAACAGAAGGACCCACACTTTCACCTACCAGCAGGAAAGATTTAGGAGTTGGTGGTAAGGTGGGTCAGCCATTAAGGCAATGCCTCTTCCCTCCCAAACTGGAGGAGGTGATGTGAAGTAGATTAACAGTCTTATTCGAGGGAAAGGGAGGGGGAGGGAGGTACTGCAAGAGACTTGGCCAGACAGAAGAGGAAGCTGATCTGTTTGTTGCTCTGAGCCTCTGCCCTTCAGTGGAAGCTTCCCTGTGGGTTGCCATATGGATCTGTGCTGCCAGGAGGCTGATACCTGAGAAGGATGGCACCACTGTGCTGCAAGGGATCGTTCTGGGGCTGTCACAGCGAGTTAGCTCAGGCATCCTGTGTGTGGCTTTGAAGTCAGGCTTGCAGGTTTAAGAATCTGAAATGAAGCTTTGAAAACAACTGAGTTAGCTGTGCTTTTCTAAAGCTAAGGTATGTATCAGCAGAGGCCAAACGTCTTTGTACTTCCAGTTATTGTTTTGGTTTGTGTCTTAAGGAGTTCTTTAGTATAAGGTATGAGCAGATAGTTATTGGGGAAGATGAATTTGATGTGTCACTGTCCAAACTACTGTTCTGCCAGAACTTTTAGGCAGAAAGTCTGTTCCAGTACAAACCAAAGTTGGTTGTTTGGTTTCTGACACTAGTTAGCCTAGCCTCTAGCCCTCACTCCATCAAAGCCTCTCTTAAAATTCTTGTTATGTGAGAACTTTTCTTTAAAGTGAGAATTCTTTAGCATTTTGCCCTTCTTAGGCTGAAACCTTTAAACTGGTCCAACTACTGTGACTTGTGCTACAGCTGCACCAGTATCACTGCTGAATGTATTAATCCTAGTGTCCTTATTGCAACTATACATTGTATAGGATCTTCCAATTCTACCAGTATAAGAACATGAGGAAGTTTATATCCAGTTCTTGTTGCTGGAGAAAGCTGGCTGTTACACCCTGGTTTTTATCCTGCTCTGAAACAGTGGTAAGCAATTGGAAAAGTTCTTTGAAACAAGCCCTTTGTATCTTTTTGTTACCATAAGGAACTGAAAGCAAACTGTTTATGGATGAAACACCAGTAGTGCTTGGTGGAAGTGGGCTAATGAGATGGATGGAAAGATTTCTTTAGGCTTTTTATATTTAGTATGCTTTTAAAAGCTAGAGAGTGTTTGCCAGAGAAATATGTACCTCAAAGCTTTGTATTCCTTTAAGTAGGAAACTTCCTCTTAAATTCCTTAGTGTTTAAAGGGTAAATCTTCCACATTGAGGTAGGGAAGTGTCTAGTGGAGGTTCTTTAGCTGTTCCCTGTTGTCTGTTTACTGCTGAAATACTGAGGAAAACAAAACTTGATTTCAAGTTTGAATTTTCTCCCCAGAGGTTTGTACCTTCACTGGAAAACTTAGACTAGCAAACTTGAACACTGTAATTAATGTCTGAAAAATTATGTCTCCTTCCCATCCTTGGATGAATTGAATCAAATCCTCAGAGCCTTTAAAAAAATGCTTATGCAAACTAGTGCTGATAAATTGAAATAGTTCCCATAAGCATCCTCCACATACCTGTGGTGTTGCCATAGCAACATATGTTGTGCCACAAGTTGTTCCAATTTATAGTTTTCGAACTGAATTTATATAATCCAACATTATGGCTTAGCACCTGGATTAACAGGCTCTGCTGTTTGAGACCTAAGTTGGCCTCTTTAACTGCTGTGAGGACAGAGCTGTGGCCATGCTGATTTGATTTGGGTATGGGACTGCAGAAACCATGCGGTGAGGGCATCAGCACCTTTACAGCAGCCCAGCATTTCTTGTCTGTAGTCCCTCAGAAAACAAGTTTTTGTAACAGCTTTTCTTTCTCCTGGGATCCTCTATGCTTCTGGTCATAATTCTTCACTTGAAAGAAAACAGCAGTGAACAACTTGGAACAGTGATGTTTCTAGACTATTCCGTTTAAATATTGCATAGGAATATTTAAGTTCAGTGAAGATTAAGTTGCAGGAAGGTTTTAAGTTGAAAATACAGTTCCTGGTGTCTAATAGAAGACAGGAAATGTGGAAAATGCCTGAAAACTTCCATTCCACAGGATGGCAAATCCTGCTTGGAGGTTCTCTGTATCCTCAGATACCCAGAAGTACATCCAAGTTCTAGGATAGTGTTTTGTCTACTTCTGGCTCTTGCAGTAGGTTTCCTTGTAGCTGTTTGTAGGTCCACTTGCCATGCCAGAGCCACTGTAGCAAGGTCATTACTAGTCTTTTCCCCAGCTGGTCAAGTGTAGCTAAAGTGAAGCTCACAGAGGTGTCCAAAAGGACACCTGAGGTCCAGTATGACCTTGCTCTTCCCATATTACTGAGAATTGGCTGGAGTATATAGGGACTAGCTGGGCACATCTGGGTCTGCTGCTTTGCTCTGGAAGGCAGTGTTTGATTTTTGTGTGGTTGTGTATTGTAGGCACCTCTGCCCTGGCTGCCAGGGACACTTTTTACATGAGGATGTGTTTGTGCAGAGCCAGGTCTAACAAGACACAAAATGCTGTCTGAATTAATAGGAATAACTGTATTAGAGCTTCAAGAAAGCAGCCTTTTAACTTTTGTGCAGAGTGCCCAGAAAATAAAGTCAGTGCACACTTTATAATCCTTACTAAGTGCTGGGAAACCTGCAAGTGCAGGTTATAGGAAAGGATAATAGTGTGCTTTGCAAGTTGGTTGTTGCTGTTTGGGGGGTAGCTTTACAGAGAAGAGCAAGAAATCCTGAAACAGGCTGGTAGCAGTAGCTAGTGATAGATGTCTGCATTGCTTTCCTTCATGGAAACACGCTTGTGTGCTCCACTGGAAGCTTGATTTGCAAGGTTTCCTTTTGCTGCAGCCATCTGGAACACATCACCTGCACAAACACTGTCATTACTTAACTCTGGGAAATAGGAAGTTCCAGTTTCAACCCTCAAGTTTGCAAAAGATTCTCCCTCCTGCCCCAACAGAAAGCACTGGTGACATCAGTAACGGAATGGGAAGTGGCTTGGGCATCTTTGGGCCCTGGGAAGTCATCAGTGGATAGGTATGCTTACAAATAGGGGAGTGACTGCATCATCAGTAGCAGGAAACAAAATAGTTCTTATAGCAAGTTCAGTAGCTCAACCAGGTTCTCTACTAAACACAGGCCTTGTCTTCTGTGTCCCAGGCATTTGAACTCATTAAGCATCTCATAAGCACCGGCATAATTGTGACATGCCATGGGAAGAGTGCATCATAAGAGCCCCTTTTCTGTAAAAGTATTTGTTAAAAAGATTGTGTGGTGCCTGACAAGAACAAGAAATGCTGCTGCTTAACATGTTTCCTAAAAACCTGACCTCTCTGAGACAAGCTCTGCTCGGGAAATGCCCAGAGAACAGCAGGAGAGTTATCATGGCAGAGCTGCTATGGCTTACAGTAATCAAAGAGAACAAGGGATCTCCATGTAAAGAAGGCTCACAAGAGCTGTACTCAAAGCTCTTGGCTCTTGCTTCAGATGGTTAACTTGCCTGTTGCTGTTCCTCCCCACCGCGCTACTGCAACTGCCTGCTGCTGTGTCTGATGCTGGCTAGCCTCTCCCCTCCCTGGGCTGTTGCAGCCTGCCTTGGCAGAGTGTGGGGTCATGCAAATTTAACCAAACTTTGCCAATACTCTGGGCAGTGTTAAAACTTTGTGTTTTGGTGAGCCATCACCAAGACTTTCCTGCTTATGCAGATAGGATCTGCTAGAAGATGATAGAGGGATTGGGATATTAAGGCTGTCCATGAGTTTGAAGGCATTCCCTGTTACACGTTTACGCAAGGTGTGTGACCTGGGAGTTGCATGAAGGAGGAATGTAAAGTAAATGCTGTTGAACTCTCTGTATCAGAGTTTTGGAAATACTAATAACTAATTAAAAAAACAACCAAACCCAAAAAAGCACTGTCTGGCTCTCCTAGGCAAAGGTGGATCACATCTGGTAGTTCACAGGTCACAGTGGGTGGTTCTTAGATTGAAGCATTCTGATCTACAGAATTAAATTGAGGATATTTTCCTTTAAAGGTCCTGAATGTACAGTAAAGCCTTCAAAAAATATTTTTACCCACTTTATCAAGCCTCCATTTCTGAAGAGTAAAGATGTTTTCTGCCAGTGTTCCAAGACTGCCCAGTCTTAAAACAGCTCACAGGTTCTGAAATGAACTGGTTCCTCAGACTGGAGTGAGAGAAAGTAAAGTCTGTTTAAAATGTCGTATTTAAAACCAAATACCTGTGGCTATTACTATGCTTTTTGTGATGTAATGTGGAAAATTAAGGTGAGTTTAAAATTCTCAGCAGTCAAGCTGCAGCAGTCACTGTGTAGTGCGTTGGTAGAGATTTAGATGTCTTGTGTATGTTTAATATTAAAATTACAGAGAAAATAACAGTGTGCCAAGTTTACAAAGAGGAAGCAAATACTTGATTGGTACAGTTGCAGAATCACGGGATGGTTGAGGTTGGAAGGGTCCTCTGAAGGTCTTGTCCAATGCCCCTGTTCAAGCAAGGACACCTAGAGCCAGTTGCCCAGAATGCTGTCCAGATGGCTTTTTAGTATCTCCAAGGCTGGAGACTCCACAGCTTTCCTGGGCAACCTGTGCCAGTGCTCAGTCACCCTCACAGTAAGAAAAGCGTTTCCTGATGTTCTGATGGAACCGCCTGTAGGCTCTGGTCCTACCACTGGAAAGGCCCTGGCTCCATCCTCTTGGCATCCTCCCCCTCAGGTACTTGTGTAAAATCCACCCCCCCTTCCCACAAGCCTTCTTTTTAGGCTAAATATCTTCATGTAATGTTTGTAATTAAAGGATTTTTTTTTAACCCCACAGCCTCATCTGCACATAATGCTGGCTCACTGCATGTCAGTGGTGAAAAGATTCTGTTAACTGAGGCTGTTGAACCCTTTCCACTGTGTGATCCTTCAGATCTGCCTGTGTATTTGCAGAATGCTGCTACAGAATGTCTTTAAAGTGCTGGTGTTGTGAGGTTACATTGGATAAGAGTTTGGTCTATCCAAGGTGTGAATAACTATATGAATGCTTTTTAATGGTAGACATCTAATCTTTGGTTTTATTTTAAAATTGATTAGCTTCCCATTGTTAGGTATATTTCTGCAGCTCAGATGCTTAGGTAAATCAATCTGTTCCCTGCAGTGTAATAGCTTGCTAGAAGCAGAAGCATTGCATAACAACAATCTGAACTGTTTGGAGGGACAAGAGAAACTTTGGCTTCTCCAAGTCCAACATGACTATGAATTTCTGTGTGTGAATGTCTGTGTGAGTTTATGCTAGCTGCTTGCTTGTATCACACAGGGAATTTAGCCCCACGGTGTTGGTGCGTGGTACAATGAGGTATGAAATCCATATAATGTATCTTTAAAAATTGTCAGACTTCAGATTCTGATCTGTGAAGTGGATGAAGGCCTGGTTTAAAAAAAAAAAACCCAACAAAATAAACGACCAACTTTATGCCTTCACTGAGGCTGTGGTGAAATGTAAGCAGCAGTGCTTTGATGCATTTCTAACTAGTTTGGTTGGACCCTGCTTATGCTTATATTGTCTTTTTTCTTTTCTCTCCCCAGCTGAGTATTGAACAGGCCCAGGCTGTGGCAGAGCAGGTTGAGATGAAAGCAAAGGTGGTACAGTCTGAAGTCAAAGCAGTGACTACGAGACATAAGAAAGCCTTGGAAGAGCGGGAGTGTGAGCTGCTCTGGAAGGTATGGCCCTTAGATTGGTGGGTTGAGTTGCTGACAAGTGCCTCTTCAAACGAACCTCTGCTGTTTAATTAGGACATGGCCAGATTCTGATACCTCTCAAGGAGTGCTGAATTGAAACAGTGCAGTTCACTCTGAACTCATTTTTCTTATAGGTAGCAGGCTGCTGGCTTCTCACCCGTGTTGGTTTTGTGCTGAAGGTATCTCAAGCTGAAACCGGTGGGGTTTTTGTAGAGACTGCAGTATCCTCAGGAGCTCAGCCCCACGGGTGGGGTGGGCACTCCCCCTGCTGGCACAGCAGCTCTGCCTCCCACCTCACCTTTAAGTACTGCTTTTAAGGAATGGCTTCAAAACCTCTTTAATATGCTGCTGTAGAATCAGGTCTGTAGCATTTGGGCTTTATGTGCTCCCCTTCTCATAAACAAAGGAGAGGAGCAAAGCTGTGTATGCTGTGTCCTCTTTCAGGAAAGGCCAGTTGGAAATCCTGTGAGATGTAACTTTCATTGTTTCCACACCTAAAAATTTTACTCTGCCATGACTGTGTCCCCTCTGATTTTGTTTTTTATCACTAGTAGAAGAAAAGAGCACTCCTGAGTATCTGCACAATCCCAAACTCCTGCACTCACTTCAGCCATGATGCTTGTGTGGTATTTTGAGAGGAGGAAAGGAAGTAATAGCAAAACTTTTTTCTTACTCTGGAAAGATAACTTAGTGGTCATGGTTCTCCTCTGCTTGTTTAGCATGGGTTAGTTTGGATTGGCACTGTGGGCCCCACTTGTAGAATTGAACAGAAACCCCCACTCTACTGTTGGATTAGGTCTTTTAGATCAGGGAGTCAGACTTGACTTGTCCTACAACCACAAGTTTAGGAATAAATTGAGAATGCTCCTATAATAAACAGTTGCAACCAACAGTGTGGCAGAAAAGCAGGTGAGCAGAGCTAGGCAGGATAACACAAACAGGTGGTTGCTAAGGCAAATGCTGCCAAGAAGCAATCCCCATCCAACTTTTTCCGTGCCTTTTCTTTACCAACATTGATTAAAACAGTAATTTTCTGTTTTAATAGCTGTTGCCAGCAGAATGGCCACTCTGGTAAGTGTTCATTGTATGGAACTAGTCTAGTTACAGTGAGACCAGTCCTCTTAAGAGAAGTTTGGTTTTCTGTAGCTCTGAGAGTCAGTGGCAAGATTAAAAATGCACTTTATGAAGTCACTGTGCTTCTAATGCTGCTTTTTCTAGGGAGTGAGGGAGATGAGTTTGCTTTGCACTGTTAGCTTGGCAGCCTTCTCCTTTGAGGTATTCCTGGTACAGGAGAATTAAGAACAGCCCCTAAGCAATTTAGGTCCCAGGAGGCTGAATAAACTCACTTTATTGGAATGTCTGCACTGTGAGAGCAAGTTCTCTTCAGGTTATAAAGCATTATTTTAAGATGGAAATTTGATGGTGGTAAATAATTCTAGCAAAAAAAAAGCTGTGAGTGTATTAAGCCCTCATGTGAATTGTTAGTGAATAATTTTGGGTATTGGAGCTGAAACCTAAGATTAGTAATCTGTTTGAGAAGGTGTGTCTGACTTGAAGTTGGTAAAACCTGCATTCCTTAACTTTAAATGAAATAGCATGTTTGTACATCTGTTATCTAGTCAGCATGTAACCAAGGAGTCTTCAGACAGTAAGTTGCCCCTCATTAAAACACATTGCTGCTACTGTTCTTCAGCCAAGCAGGTATTCAGACATAAGGAAATGTATTTCTGCAACAATAAAGCAATTACATGTTTCATTAGTTTTACAAGGCAGGTGTCTTTGCCAGATGGTCAAAGTGATTTTTCACAAGTAAGGATAAGCACAGGCTTAGATAAAATAGTTACAAACAAACCATGTTTTGCTTGAGCTTCAGTCCTCCAAGCAGGGATTGGCAGTAACCTTCTGTGTCATTTGAAGTGACATTATAAAGCATCCTGATGTAAAGCACTAGCTGGGCATGACTACCAGTATCTGCAAGAAAATACTAAAATAATTGGACCCTAAAAATCCCTGGGGGATAGATGTCTGGCATTACCCAGTCACATCAACACAGTTCTGGCAGGCAGGGGAATGACAGGAGCTCACAAGCATTAGCTGATGCTGGCTCCTAGCCTCAGCCTTGTGCAATAACAGCTGACCTTCTGAAATTGGTCTAGATTCTGGTTAGAGAAGCTTCAGCCCCTGCTCTTGAGAGCCTACAGTGTAACCTCTGTACTCCCTGGAGTCTTCTAAATAAGACCTACCTTCCAGATGATCTGTCAAGTACCTTGCAACTAGAAAGCTGAATTGTGTTTGAGGAAGCAAGTCATTATTAGCACGCAAGTGACTGCCTTTCACATGACACTCTGATGCAGCAGATCTGCAGAGTAAGAAGGTACAAGTCTGCTGGAGGGTGGGAGAGAACAGTAACCCTGAATTTGGATAAGTACCACTCTTCCTCACTTCTGCTTCTCTCCATCACAGCTCTGAGGCTTGTTCAGCAGCTCTGTGTCAACGCACTGCAATGACTGCACAGCTGGTTTTCCTGTGGAATAGCAACATTAGAAATGTTTGTGTTACAGGCTGTCTTTCCTAATGTAAGTGTGTTTTTTCTCTTCTGTCCCCTGCCCCAAAAGGTGGAAAAGATTCGACAAGTCAAGGCTAAGTCACTCTACTTGCAAGTTGAGAAGTTGCGTCAGAACCTAAATAAGCTGGACAACACCATTAGTGCTGTTCAGCAGGTCCTGGAGGAGGGTCGCACCATGGATATTCTGTTGGCTCGGGACCGCATGCTGGCTCAGGTGCAGGAACTGAAGAATGTGAGAGGTCTTCTCCAGCCACAGGAAGATGACAGGATCATGTTCACCCCCCCTGACCAGGCATTGTATATGGCCATTAAATCAATGGGCTTCATCAGCAGTGGGGCGTTCGCTCCTCTGACCAAAGCCACTGGGGAAGGCCTCAAACGTGCTCTGCAGGGCAAAGTGGCTTCTTTCACAGTGATAGGCTATGACCATGATGGTGAGCCTCGCCTCTCAGGAGGTGACATGATATCTGCAGTGGTGATGGGCCCGGATGGAAACCTTTTTGGGGCAGATGTCAGTGATCAGCAGAACGGGACCTACCTGGTCAGCTATCGTCCACAGCTAGAGGGAGAGCACCTGGTATCCGTGATGATGTGCAACCAGCACATTGAGAACAGTCCCTTCAAGGTTGTGGTGAAATCTGGGCGCAGCTATATAGGCATCGGGCTGCCGGGGCTCTCCTTCGGCAGCGAGGGAGACAGCGATGGCAAACTCTGCCGCCCCTGGGGAGTGAGTGTAGACAAAGAAGGCTACATCATCGTTGCTGACCGCAGTAACAACCGAATCCAAGTGTTCAAACCCTGCGGGACTTTCCATCACAAGTTTGGCACGCTGGGCTCCCGGCCCGGCCAGTTCGATCGCCCTGCTGGGGTGGCCTGTGACATCTCGCGTAGGATCGTTGTGGCCGACAAGGACAATCATCGCATCCAGATTTTCACATTTGAGGGGCAGTTCATTCTGAAGTTTGGGGAGAAAGGAACAAAGAACGGGCAATTCAATTACCCATGGGATGTGGCCGTCAATGCAGAGGGCAAGATCCTGGTCTCTGACACAAGGAACCATCGCGTTCAGCTGTTCGGGCCCGACGGTGTGTTTCTCAACAAGTACGGCTTTGAAGGGGCGCTCTGGAAGCACTTTGATTCCCCCCGAGGTGTGACTTTCAATCAGGAGGGCCACTTGGTAGTGACAGACTTCAACAACCATCGCCTTCTGGTCATCCATCCAGATTGCCAGTCCGCACGCTTTCTGGGCTCGGAGGGCACCGGGAACGGCCAGTTCCTGCGCCCGCAGGGAGTGGCGGTGGATCAAGAGGGGCGCATCATCGTGGCCGATTCCAGAAACCACCGGGTGCAGATCTTTGAGTCAAATGGTAGCTTTTTATGCAAGTTTGGCACTCAGGGAAGCGGCTTTGGTCAGATGGACCGTCCTTCAGGTATAGCTGTCACCCCTGATGGCATGATTGTTGTGGTCGACTTTGGAAACAATCGAATTCTCGTCTTCTAATCTGTGTTTGAATTGGGAAGAAACTGTCTCAGGGAAATTCTTCTAAGAGAAAATGAAAAAAAAAATACAACGTTAATTCAAACCTACCTCATCTTTAATTTTTTTACAGATGAATGTACTTATCTTTTCTGCAGGGAGTGAGCCTGTAAAGTTAAATTCTATCTACCTCATCGTCCTCCCTTCCCTCCCCGGTTTCTCTCTCCCCTTCCCTGTCCCCACACACTCACAGTTCAGAACAATTTACCTCTTTTTTCCCCCCCAGCCTCCGTGGGGTTTCATGCACAAACAAGTGTTGCTGTGCACATTAGGTGGTTTGTGTGGTGAGTTCTGTAGAATTAAGCCAAAAAAAAAAACCCTCTTAACTTTTTTTTTTAATGGAGAAAATGGTAGTAAGTGTTTGTAGGGAACTTGTGTTCTTGACCAGACTGCAGTTGTGTGGGTGGGGACATGAGGGGGTAGCAGGGGGGGAGGGAAGGAGAAGGGGTTGGGGGGGGCTTTTGTTTTTTTGAATTGCTGCTGCAGCAGAGAACTTTTTCCTGTTCTCCTTTTATACCTCAGTGTGTTTGATTTACTGGCGAGCACGGTGCCTCGTTCCCAGGCGACTTTGAACGTTTTTGTGAGAGCGAGTGGGATTCACTCGCCAGAAAGAAGAACAAGTTTTGCATCTTTTTTTGGCATTTCTGTGTATTTTTTCCTGAAACACAGTAATCCAACAGCACAAAGTGAAGCTGATGAAAATGCACAAAGATTTCTTTAAGTTTAAACCAAATCGTTCATTTTTGTTTTTTAGTGGCTTAGTGCAGTTGTTGTAAAGTTTAGATGGAAAAGCAAGGCTTCCTTTAATGTATCCTGTCATTGAGTATTTCTTTTTACCTTTTCACCTGAAAGCTAAATTAGGTTTTAAAAGTTACTGTTTCTTTTTATCAGTGCACCTGATCTGGATAACAGAAGAGGTTACAAGGAGCATTGAAATGGGGGGAGAATCAAACCCTTTTACCTTTTTCTTGCCTTTCCCCATAGAGAGACTTCAAGGGAATAAACTTTGAATTTGTTAGAACAGAGAAGTGGTACCTTTTTCCAAAAGTAAGAAATTAAGCACAGCTTTGGAGATTCAGGGTGTGTTTTGGAGAAGTCAACGAGGTTTCTTTTTTTGTGTGTGTTAAGAGGATTGCAATAATTCTGTCAGTGACAAAAAATATTCATCTTCTGACTTCCCCAAAGAGCTGGACTGAAAAATTCAAGAAGACTTGCTATAGTTTTTTAGAGTGGTGTGAGCCTGTGGCTCCATGTATCTTCTGCTACGCATCCTAGTGAAAAATTGCCAGTACCAGCATGAAGCAAACTGCATCAAGATGAAAGTTTTGCTGCTTTCTTTACAGGGCAGAACCAAAGAATTCTGTGTGAAATAGGGGTATATGATCCTCAAAAGCTCAGAGGCAGGGGGACGTTACCCCTTTCAGGGAGATACGTGGAAAAAAAAAGCTTTTTCTGAGAAGTGGAAACTACTATTGGAAAATAGAGATCTCTAGCAAAATGTGACTTTGGGTCCCAGGGAGTATTCTGTTTTATTTTTCAGTTTCTTGCATTACAGTTTAGCTGTTGATGCAGATACGGTCTCTACAGAGAACTGTTCCTTCACTCTCTGCGTGAGGCCTTTGTTGGCAAACAAGGATGGTGGAAGTAGGGGACAGAACTTCTGTGGCGGAAAACTTACCAGAACCCTCAGGCCTGGAAATGCTGTGGGATTTACCTTACTGTTTGCAAGAGAAGATCTCTGAAATAGTTGTTAATCAAAGTCTAAAGAGCCTTAACTGTCCTTCAAGGAAGGGGTTCATCTCTCTTGCCTGCCACTGCACACAAAAGTTAGTCAAGATTGAAAGGCTCTTTACAAGTCTGTCAGGAATCACAAGGTGCACTTTCCTTCTTGCTGCTTTCCCCCCCTCTGAGGAGTGCTGACTTCCCAGGATTTGTGGAAATCCTGGTGTGTGCAGACAGATGGCTGCCACTAAGAGGAGGCTTAAACTAAAGGACCAGAAAGAGACAGGTTCATGAGATGGCAAAACCTCTTTTGAAAGAAGGGTGAGGAAAAACACCTAAATTAGATAAGATAAAATAACTATGCTGCCTTTCAGCCAAAGCCTCAAGGAAGCAAACTCTTCAAAGCAGTTTGTTTGGGGTGGGCTTAATCTTAGGACAGCGTGATTTAAAAATAGTCTTTAAAGGATAATCTTATATGGATGTTTGCCACTAAATTTCTGTGGCTGCTCAAGATACGGGGATGAGAGAAAGCTCAAAGAAAGACCTTCAAATTTTTCAAGTTCTCCTTGTGTACATGCCTCCCTTCTTCGGGCTGGCCTTACAGTTGTGGCAGGTGTCCATGTTTATTGTGTAGTATTTTCCGTCTGAGAACGATTTGCTACTTGGGCTGTGAAAACTGATAGCCTGCAAGATCTAGATACCAAAGAAAATTGTTTTGAGAAGCTTTAATGTTTAGTTTGCAGTGTCCTTGCATTTATCCTACCACTTCATAAAAAAAAAAACCAAACCCAAACAACCCAGAAGGCAATCACAGGTCTCTAAATACCTTGACTGGAGTGGCTGATAGCGTTGGGAGTATGCTATAAATGCTTTTGTGCTTTAATGCCTGGCAGGTTCCCCCCTTCCCTAGGACCAGGAGGGACTCATTTCCCAGGCATTAATAAAAGTGTGTGTTCAGGATTGTGTTGAGCTGTAGGAGTCTCTTTGCCCTTCCCTAGCCTGCACCACATAGGTGCCAGACACTGAAGTTGCTCTCTGCAATTTTTTTGTATGGAGCTATTGCATAACCCCTCTGGTCCAGCTCTGTCAAGAGGAGGGGCAACTTCAGCTTTCTAAGTTGATTCTGTAGGATTTGCCTCCACACCGAACCTCGAGTGTCTGACCTCACGTGTTGGGGAACTTTGTTTCGTTTTAAAAACACTGCTCTTTAGCTTTAGCTGCCCAAAATAGTTCCATACCTCTGTCATAGGGTGTGCTAAGCACGCTTGGTCTCACTGAGAAGTGGTAGTGTAACTTGTAAAACGGAGTGGTTTGTATGCAATGAGAATAAGTAGTGGTAACGTACAATGCCAACATCAGGTGCCCCAGAGGGGCTTTTCAAAAAGTAACACTTAAAATGAGATGTAGGCCTTGCTCTGTGTTCCCATGTGCGTTCTCAGGCTCTGTGTGCTCCCAGGGTAGTGCCCCAGCATCATAATGCACACGTGTGCGGGGAGAAAAAGTGAGGCAGGTGCTGGAGCTGGATTGCAAACTGAACAGGCACTCAGAGCTCCCTTCTCAGCTAGTGTCTGGGGACAGCAGGCATGGGTGACAGACCTGTCCACCAGAACTCCCAAGGGAATTCCATTTTGTTGGGCGGTTAAACCGGTGGCTCTTGGTAAGCTTTTTGCTTGATGAAATGTTGCCGGTGGCTGTTGTGGCTGTGTTGGGTTCGGCCCAAGAAGCCATCTTGTCCTTTCTCAGAACAATTTAAGCGGGAACTTCGGTAGCAAACTGCAGCAGACTCAGTACTTGATAGTGCAGGTCCTTCAGACACTTCTCTCCTTTGTACTTAGTAGCTTTTAAATACAACTTAGGGAAGCCCATGAACCTTGAACTTGTAGAGGAAGCAAGGGAAGGAGGACAGCACCCCAAAACTAGCACACATCTGGGCCAGACATCACCAAGCTGGGAGAAACAGCAAGGCGCTTGGGTATGGCGTTCCCTTGGAATTGCAGGAAAATGGGCCCCGGTCTGTTAGGTTGCAGTTAACCCAAAATTTAATTTCTGGAGAGAGCAGGTTTAAAACAGGCTATCTTGCCATAACATTGGTCACAAGATTTCTTGGTTCAGTTCTGGTTTAAAGGAGAGGAAGAAAAAAAAAATAATCTAATTGTGCCAAAGTGTTTTGTGTTGTTTTTTTGTTTCTTTATTTTTTAAAGGAGTGTAAGCCAAATGGTGCCAAAAGGTAATAGGGTATTTAAAGATAGAGATATTTAGACAAACAGTTTGGAGCTGTATAAAAAATGAACACTGGTACTTGCGTTAGACAAATATTGTTTGTACCTTTATTCTTTGAGTCCTTGGGAGGTTGAAACCCAGTTTGCTGTGGTACAAAAATGCACAACTAGAGATGCCACTATCTTCTTGAAGTTCTACCTCACTTTGCAGAAGTAAATCGTCTACCTCAATTTAGCATCAGACAGGTTTGAGAAGTAATTGAGAATCTGCCTGGGGGAAGGATTCGTCCTGCCTGTTGGACAAGCATTTTAACTGAAACGGAGATACTAAGTATGTACAACGTGGTGACTTCTTGCTTTTGTTTTGCTTTTGTTTTTTGTTGCCTGCCCATGGAAATACTAAGCTGCCCTTGCTAGAGAAGCTGTAAATAAAACCAAATGTTGGTATGTTCAGGCAAACTGGACTGAGATACCCGAACCACACTTGAGTTTGTTCTGTTTTCACTACGTATGGAGATGTAAACCCTTTTTTTTTTTCCCCCAGTATTATGACACTACTGGCTGACATGACATACTTCATGTTCATTTGCAGTGTTCTGATGTCCATAAGACCTTTAGGTCTTCTCTCTACAAGAGAACTTTTACCCATGCCCACGAGTATGTCCTGTTTGGAAAGACTTCATGTTACGATTGCCGTAAACACAATGCTATACCAAATGCTTGAAGGGAATAAGATCCTGTGTCTCTGTGTTTTGACTTTGGTGATTGTATTAGTAGCTTTCTCGACTCAATGGGATTTTTTCCACCATGACAAAACAACCAAGTTCCTATTCCTGGAGGGCAGTTCAGGTTTGAATGTTCTCAGGGGGAGGCAGTTTAAAACCAGTACGTCGGGGATTTTATGCAACTGTAGTAGTGACCTGCAGCCACACGCCTTGTTTTACCTGCGGAGGAGAGTTGCAGAAGCACATTTCCAGATTACTACATAGAAAAAGACAGACTTTTTCATTTTTTTTACCCCCCTCCTCTGCTCATATTGGGGAGGGGTGTGTGTGTGTGACAGAAGTGGGTACAGGTGACCCCTAGTAAAGATTGGCTGTGTTGGGTTTGGTAAATGTTATGGTGGAAAATGTACATTGATGTCTCTAAGTGATCTTACGGGTTAACGAGCCAGACTGGCATCTTTTTTCCATCATTGTTTAACCAATAATGGTTCTAAAAATGCTTTGTGTACCTGCATGGTCTTAGACCTTCTATTAATGATTGTATCAACTTACAAACTCAGGTAGATAATTTTTTAAGCTCTTTTCATAGAGCCTTACTGACTGAATGTTAAGTGTCTGTGTAGTGACGTAGTTAAGTAACTTCTTTTTGAACTACCAGACTAGTTTAAAAAAAAAAAAAAGTCCTTTTATAGGTTTGTAGAGTACTTTCCAGACAATGTAGTAGATTTTTCCTTCAGAGGGAGAGATGTCTGTTTCTGGGGTTTGTTTTTAGTTTCTTTCCTAAAATGACAAGAAGAAAAAAAGGTTTTTAACTAGTTGGTGAGGTGTGCTTAGTCACAGGAGTTGGTGGGGGTTTCTTACTGTACGTGACCCTTGTACTGTGCATTACCTGTCATGCGCTGCTTCACTCGTGCATGGCTCCTCGGGAGCAGCCAAGGTGTCAAACATGCACCTGCGGTTTAAGTCAAGTAGAAATTGGAAGCCTTGAACAAAGCAGAGGTCATCCCTGTGAAATCAGTGTCTCAAACGGGCATTTCCCTCCCCTCCTTGAACTATGACACTAGATGTACGGTCCCATCACCTAAAGCTTTGTTACTGCTGTGTAAGCAGCATTGCTGTGGTGCAGGTTTGCACTGGGGTCCAGAATGATTTTTGTCGGTCCTTGGATGGTGGGGCAGCTTGAGTTGATGGGCTCTGTGTTTCCCTCTCCTGTTGCAGTTGTTCCTTTTCTACTTCTAGTGCTGAATCCTGCTGCTCTCCCAATAGTAATAAAAATGCCTCAGCAGGACAGACACCGCTCTGCTCTTTAACAAGCTGCTTGGAGCTTTTATATCTCATTAGTAATGAAGCAGGCTGTGACAAGAAGTTCCATGCTCCAAAAAGGGCATCACACTTCTACTTGGACAAAAATGACATGTCTTAGATGTCAGATGTCAAGTACAATGGAGAAGGAAGCATGACAGGTTATGTGCAGACTTTTATGTAGAATAAGTGAGCAAAATGTTAGAACCCTTGTGTTAATGGAGGCTTCTGAATGTATCTTTGTGGTCCATAGGGAAGGCTGAAGGATGTAGCAAGGAGACGATGTATCAGCTACTGGCAGCCTTAAAACAAAGTCAGTGTCTCTCTGGACTTTAAAATGTTCCTATGCAGTTTATTTTATTTTTGTTTAATCAAATAAATGTGAGGATTTTTTTTCATGGCAAATCCTGTGTCTGTGTTTCTTTATCACCCAGCCAGAGCTGCCTCTTCTCTCAGGGGCCAAAAAAGAAAATGGCAGCTGCCTGAGTTTGAACCTGGCTGCCTCCAGGTTATGACTGCTGAAAACTTTACCCAGGCACCTGCTTTGTGAAGCAAGAGGAGAGATGTTGGGCTGCTGTGGAGTAAGGAGTGGGTCTTTTCAACGAAAACAAAGATCGTTTTGGTGAAGTGTCATGTCCTAGTGGTCACTGTGACTGGAGAAGGTGACACTAGTCCTGAACCTGCCAACTGTGCTCCATAACAGTTTTTTCCAGTGCTTTGCCAGAAAGTTCCTGGTTTAACTTCCTTGTTAGGTCTGGTTTGTTTCCATTTTGTGGCCTATTGAAAGGCACTGACTCTGAGCAAACTTTTATACCTTCTGGATGGCTGATGCAGCAGCCTCGAGTCAGGCTTCAGGACTTCTCATTAGTACAAGAACCACAACATTCCTATACAAAAGGTTGTCCCACCCTAGGGGCCTCCTGCTGTGCAGAGTCTTTCTGACTGCACCTTCCTTACCCTGGCAAAGCACACCGTGCCACCTCCCTGCTGAACGAGGCACAAATTTACATCTCTGCACAACCCTCTTTCCTGCTTTTTCTCTTGCTTTTGCATCTTCTCTCCAACAACCCTAACTCTCTCTTTTCCAGGGCTGCCCTCTATTTCCCACACCATTTCACCTTTGCAACTGCTTCCCTGTGTACAGGACAGCCCCCAGAACGTTTCATAGTGCATCTGGCATCTTGCAGGGCAGGCTGCCATAGTAAGTCAGCACCCATTTTCCTTCCTGTTTCAGAAAAGCTTTGAAACGAATTGGTGAGCAGGAGAAGATGCTCTTCAGCAAAGCCTCAGCCTGGGTAGCTGTGGAAGCGGCTCCCAGTCTCGGGCAGTGCTGTGACTGCACTAGTTCTTCAAACCTCGGGGTGCTGCATACAACCGTGGGACTGCAGCACCATCCTGTGCTTGAGCCATCACAGTCCTTAACCAGCCCATCTTTCTTCCTTCTGGTACAGCTGGCACGCTGTCAGCAGTACAGAGATCAGCTCAAGTTGAAAGGGGGGAAAGAAGACCCTGTGAAGGACTTGCCCCCTGCCCAGCTTTGGGTTGTGCTCTGTCCCTAATTCTTTGGCTTTCCCTGAAGAAAGCCAGATCTCACAAACTCCCTGGGCCCCGTGAGATGTCTCTCACCACTTCTGAGCAAGTGCTGGACAGGTTCTGCGCCATGGTCACTGGCATTTGGTTGCTGAAACCTGGGCAGCACGTGGGCAAAGAGGCTGAGAGAGGACGGGGTTGTGGGGCAGGAGCAGAAGAGGCAGTCTTTCCTTCAGGGCAGGCCCAAACAACGGTCCTACGCAGTCGTTAGCGCCTTTACTTGCACAGGGCCCGGCCTGTGCCGCTCCTGCGCTCGCATTAACTCCAGCCCATCTTGCGGTTTTACTCGATCATCACCCCTTCACACCTGCCTGCTCCTTACCTGGGTGCTTTTTGAGCCTGTTGTTGTCGCTCGCCAGCAGTCAAAGCCCAAAGGGCAGCAGCTGCAAGTCGCTGGCCCTCGGGGCTGCGCGCCCAGCACCGCTGCATGGGGGGAGGAGGGGGGTGGCTGGGCTGGTCTGGGCGGCGCGGAGCCGCGCTGGTCGGTGCAGCCGCCTTCGGGCAGAAGCGCCGTCATTGTTGGGGAAAGCCGGGCCTGAATGCTCCGCTCACATGCAAATACAGCTGCGATAAGCTGCGCGGTATCAGGGAACAGCAACCGCATCCTCCATCCCGCCCGGAGGGAGCGGGGTGCCGCCGGGGGGGCTGGGCGCTCCCCTGGGCAGCGCTCGCTTCTTTTGCATGTGAATGCCCCGCATTCCTGGGGGGGCGGTGACGGGCAGGGAGGAATCTTCTCTATTCAGGGCCCAGGACCACACAGGGAGCCATCCTGAACCTTTTTGTGTTCAATCAGTCAATCTACTGTGACTTGAGGGATCCTTCCTTCCCTGCGCGCAGAAATGCGGTCTCCCCGCGCTCTGTGCCCTATTTTTAGTGCATTCCTCGTAGTTCTCAACGGCTCGTGCCTGCCCGAGCACAGAGGGGGTGCCAGCTCCTCCACCCCCAGCTTTTGGGGCAGTCAGCTACTCGGGCCGAGCTGTGAACGCAGAGAAGGCGGTTACCTAACAGGAGAGGGAGTAGCAGGGCGCAAGGGTTGTGCTCTGCTGCTTCATGCTGGGCAGCTGCCTTCTGAGGGGGCCACACACCCCTCCCCAACGTGCACATTGATACATTTACTCTTTTTTTTTCCCCTACCGGTTGTGGCTTGTTTGTTGAAGAACTTGGGGTCAGGCACAGGACTGCCCCGCCCTGCCCCCTTCCTCCCCTCTGCAGGCCTGCACGGGGTAATGCTCAAGTTACTGAGCACAGACCCTGCAGCCAACTTGGGCCTGTGACCTTCCCGCTGGTGGCTGGAAGCAAAGTACAATGCCAGCAGCACGGAGATAGGGGGTCAGATCAGCGCTACCCTGGAGCTGATCTGGGCAAAAGTCTCAGAAGAGCTGAAAGGGTGCAAACCAGACAGGGAGGGGAAGCAAGGCACTCCGTGCTGGGTGCTGATTATCTCATGCCTGGATGAAGTCCAAAGACAGGCTGGCTCATCTCTCCTCCTGTGCTCACAGTAAGTAACCAGAGGGCTCTGGGGGGAGTAAAAGCCAAACTTTTTTTTTTTTTTTAAATGAGCAAGATCTTCTCCAAAGTAGAAACTGGATTTTTAAAATACTGATTATATATTTAAAAAAAAAAAAGCCCTTTTAAAAAAAAATTACAGCCAGCCCACTCCTGCCCTTACACTTTCCTTTAGAACAAAGGAAAACCAGGGACAATCCAAAAAAACCCCAGCCAACCGCCACCCCCTGCCCCAGTCCCGCTAATGCAAGCGCTCCCCAGCACTAGTCCCTACAGAGCACCCCTCACGTTACACAGACACACAGAAGACACAGAACCACCCTCCCCAGCACCCCAACCCCCTGCAAAGGTTTAGCAGTTGCTCTGGGTTTTGGCCCTGCTGACCAGTCAGCTCTTGCCCCCCTCATTGGGCCCATGTGGCCACAGAAGCAGGCAGAGGCCCCCCTGGTTTATGGTAGAGCACTTTTGCAACCTGGTGGCAGCAGCCAGGGGCCCATAGAACACACCCCACCTCACTCACACCCACCTATGCAACAGCCATCCCTTGCTCACTAGCCACAGCCCCAGCTCACTCAGACTCTGCCCTTCTGAGCACACAGTCTGGAAAGGGGCCCAGGCCACCTTTTTTAGCAGGTCTGGCTTGTACTCATGACATACAAATTCATGCCCATGACATCACTACTGCTTTGCCATGTACTGCAGTACAAGGTTGAGGGCTGTACCAACTGAGGCCATGTAGTTGTACCTGCCCCCATATCCACCTCCCACCCACACCCAGGGCAGGGCAGCTTCCCCCACAGAGCAAAGCTGCTCCAGGGGCCTAGACTGTAGCTACACCAGGAGAGCAAAGCTGGGCAAGAGCTGCTTTGAGGAATCCAAAGCTCCCCTGTGTTGATACATGGAGTCAACGCAACACTGCAACTGCTGTGTCAGCAGGATTGAATGTATGTGATAGTCCCCTTCCTGTCCCTTCTCTTCAAAATAAAAAAGCAGTGTTACTAAAATAAGTGGTTACCCAAGCCTGTAAATAAACTGTCACTCATATTCAAAACAGACAGCAACCTCTCTTCCTCTGTGAAATAACCTTTACAAACACCTCGATGCAAGGCTTCTTGTTTATGTCTTACTAAAAATTTACATAAATGAACACACTCCAGCCATTGGGGTATGCAGGTGCTAGGTTTAAAGAAAAAAATATACAAAAACCCATGCCCTCACAGGCAGGGCAGCAGCAGGTTGAAGCACGACCTCACTTCCTTTGAACAGTGGTGAAAGCCGGCATCTGAATGGGCTGGATCGAGTGGACTGGCTGAAAGACGGGCTTCTTCCGCATGTCAGAGAGTGTTTTCACAGAAGGGAGAAGCTGGTTTCTCTTGATGATCTGCAGAGCCAGCTGCGTGTTACCTACGAGACAATTGTACATTGCAGGAACCCAAGAAGAAGAAGTACCTTCATGTGACTCGCGGATCGGAAGAGCGCTAACAAGTCAGCCCTGGTAGAGCAGCACCCTTCCGATTCAGGGGAAAGCTGACCTGGATGCTGCAAGTGTCAGATGAAAGGAACCCTGAAACAGCATCTACCTAGTCTTAGCGGGAGACATTGAGCTTATCTCAGAGTTGGAAGACACCAGAGGCCCTTCTAAATTCCTGAAGGGAGTCTCGTCTCCCCCATCTGCGTAGTGAGACTCTGGATCCCACACAAAATGCCCTCACGCTGTGACGCTGCAGGCAGTAATACAAGTGGCAAGGAGGCAGGGGAAGCATCTTTTTCAAACTAGGTGTCTGATTTTCAGCTGAATCCATGGTCCATCAAATACATTCCAATATGAATGGAAAAAATTACTCTGTCTAAAAAGTTAGATCTATAAAATTGTAGGAGAAAACCCACTGAGTTCTGAAAAGAACATTTCTCCCTCTCATTAAATACTTTTCTTTCCCTCAACTTAGTTTCAGAAGAGCTGCACAGTTCTGTTGCCATTTATAGAACAAATGCCTTTAGCTCCTTTTGGTTATATACTGGGAAGGGGGTGGGAGATGCAAATCCCACTTTCTACTCTCCTCTGCCCTGTTCCCCTTTGTTACAGAAAGAAAGGTTTCCAAAACTGCAGCTTAGAAACATCTTCCCAAGAAAAGCTTCTAGGAGTCTCAGTTCTGAATACAAACCATGCAGTTCTTCCTCTGCCTGCAACGCTGGACAGCTGCAGGGGAACACATGCATGGAATGTTTCCCCACACTTGGAGATGAAGCCCCAAGGGGCGCAGGTCTCAACAGTGCAGCTGGACCAGTCTGCTCCTGTGGCAGAATTCAGGCACAATCTTTCCCCTTTCCCCATTCTGTAGAGGTTTGGGGTTCCACCCCCTATACCAACACTGCAAACTTCAAAAGGAAGGATTTTGGAAGGGTTCTCGATATGACAAGCTTTGCTACAGCACTTGGTACGCAGCCCTCGACACAGCTTCTTTGGGAAACTTGGATTGCAGTTGCCTCTTAATGAAAAGCCTTTCAAGCCCTCTTTATAGCATAAACCTCATCAAGAGTTTTACTGAGCCAACCTAAGACTGCTGATTTCTGCACAAAGCATGGAAAAAACCCTAAAGTGTCAAAAGTACCCAGTTGCAGTCAGCACTGCAGCTTAGATGTTAAATTAGTTTTCATGTTGGGGGGGAAAAAACCTAAGTCCTTACCATTCTGTAGTTCGAGGTACACAGCCAGCAGAATAGCCTCTGGAGGGATCTCTTTGGGGTGGATCAGTGAAGCAGCCTTATTGAAAAAGAAGAGGAGATTGGGGAGAAAAAGTGCTTAAGAGAAACATCCAGCTCAAAGAAAGCACCCCTCAATAAGGCTGCTACCGCCACCGCCTTCACTAACAAATATACCAAATATTAATTCATAACCCAAGATTTTTTTCCAAACTAATATGGTCCATCGGGTTTATTCACACAAGGAGAGACTGCAAGATTATCTGCACTGCAAGATTGCTTCACACTAATTAGCACCACCATCTGCTGTTCTGCTGTATGCTTATGTTAATTTGAATGTGTAATTCTTGGGCCAATCTACGGTGGCTTCCTGGTGAGATGACAGGTGACCTCCACTGCTCCAAAATTCAGAATACAAAGTTAACAAGGCTCCATCATTAACTTTCCATATCCCAATATTTTTCAGCTATGTAGTCAATTTATTGTAGATGGAGATAACTACTCCACATCCACAGATGGCTTTACATGTGCCACAGTGCCCAAGCACAGACACCGTCCCAATCTGGGAGGAAAAAGAGCATGACAACTGCCTTAAGCGGTGGAGATCCTCACAGATCTTGCAACCTGTTTGCCCACAGAACTGCTAGAGAGTAGTCTGGAAGACTGTTGTTTCAGTTTGCAGCTCAACAATGAATTTGAGTAGTCTTCCTGACAGACAGGAATGGCTGCACACAGAGACAAACCGCCACCAAGAGTGTCAGGTGCCAGCCGTAAGACCGACCAAGTGACGCAGGCCAAGCAGAGCCAGAGCAGCAAAAGCAGTACTTGGGAATTGTTGGGTGAGGAACATCCCTCCAGCAGAAGTGCAACTTGGTCTCTCAGCCCTGAAGTTAATAGCTTAGAAAGCAAGTTATTAACTGATGAGAGACAAGTCAACTCAAGGCCCTCAAGAATTTTCTCCTCTGCAATACAACCGTTACTACAGGACCATTAAAAAAAATCCCAAAATAGCAAAAAACCCCTCAAACACCCAAACAAGCTTAAAAAAAAAGGTGAAAAGACATCTGAGTCATATTCTACTGCTTTGATAGAATCTAGAGAAGAAAAAATAAACTGCTTCCTGACACAAGTAAGCAATTTGGAATCCTTCCTCTTAAGTTACTAACAGAGGTTGGTTCAGAGGCAGCTGACAGCCGTCATCTCCAGCAAGGCCTACAGCAAATAAACCCAGGCTGTGCGCTCACCAGGATTCGCTGTGACATAAGTGGCACTTTGAAGGAAGCACATTAGTCCCCAAAGCCATCCTGAGATTCCTCTTTCATACCTGATGAAGACACTTTCGAGCTTTGTCATACTCGCTCCTCAAACAGTAAGCACTTCCAAGGTTAAACAACATCATTGTTCGAGCAGATGTGACTGAGCTAGGGTAGCACTGGGGGGTCTGCTTGCCAGCTGCAATCAGAAAAACAAAACAAACCCTCTTTTTTTTCTTCTTCTTTTATTCCAAATTGGCCCAGCGAGTTCCTGCCCTCTGCTGAATGCAGTGGCTGATACTTACAAGACTCCATTGCCTCGTTCTCTCCTTTATCAGACCCTGCAAAGAAAAAAACCCACAGCACCCATCAGGATCAGTGAGCTTTTTGTAGCATTTTTCTAATAACCTTTAAAAGATAAAACTTTAGGTTCTCTCTCTGTGATCTAACATTAAAGAAGGAAAAACCTATCAGTTTGTCCAAGAGTTTACACCACTTAAGACTTTCTGCCTTCGGTATTTTCCTTTCAGATTTGCAAGAGGAGCACAATGAAGCTTAAGCTGCAGACATGTCCCTGAAATCAGAGCTGCTGAAGGTTTAACTATGCAGATGGGCTCTGAAGTATTTTTCTGTTACCGGGTATGCACTCCCAGCCAGGAGGAGTGCAAGAAGATTAAGACACAGATTAACTAAATTGTCCCCACTCCCCTCTCTCACTGAATGCAGTAAGTAGACTTCACTGGTACTCCAAAGCTGGTTTAGAGACTAAAAAGCTGGAAGAGAATTTACAGAGCCCACACTTAACCATAATTGCATATTTTAAAAAAAAGCAGCCTGCAAAAGTTACCTTCAAACAAGCCAGAACACTACAATATACAGAGTTCTAGTTATGGTACTGAATTAGCCACTTCAAAGGCATGACAAACATGCAACAGACAAACCAAACACAAAATAGGAACTAAAGCCAGGAAAACAAAACCACAACCTCCCCCTTCCCCCCAGCCAATCTACAGTCTTAGGATGAGATGTCTTAATCATCATTATATTTGTATATAGAAATTTACAGCAGGAAGGCAGCTGAAAACATAACCCGCTCTAATGAAGTGTGGATTCATTAACCTTGATCCTGCTCACTGGAAGAGATCCCGAGGGAAACATCAGTGACGTTCTCGGGGTTCAAGTGAGTGATGGCATCAGATATTCTGTCTAGAGAGATGAGAGCTTCTGCTGCATACAAATGCCCAAGAAACCTACAACAGCAAAGGGTCAGGTACAAATGTCAGCACAACTACCCCCTCAATTTGTTATGCAAGATACATGTAATATGTACAATGACTGAACGAGGTTTTGGATGCATGAAAACTGAAGCACTCACATGGAAGCTAGCTTGCTTATAAAGCATCTGTGTAATGCCAGTCTCTGCCACTTACTGCTTTTAGGCACTAATGCTGTGGAAACATCTGCACCTGAGTGACACCCATTCATTCACGCACAGGGATTGCTATTCCAGGAAGACTGTCCCTTGGTATGGCTTTCTCTCAGAGAATTCAAAAAGGAATCCTTACAAAAACACCCCAGGATACAAGCACATCTATAATTTGAGGTGTAAAGTGACTTCATGTTCACTAAAAATCAAGCTAATTCTGTAAGACAGCTGCATTTCTAAGGGCAGCAACTGTACAGGCCTGTCCATGGGGCACAAACACCTTTCCAACTGCTGGTTTTGCAAAAGAATTAAGCAAGCCTGATGTTTGACACTTAGAGGTCGGCTCAGCAGCTTTCCTTTTCAGCTTTGGAACAGAAGGAATCCCATGGATGGAGAGCACAGTTAGTCTGCAAATACTTAATCTGAAACAAAAGTTGGGCAGGAAAGTCCATGCTTGTTCAATGCAGCTGTCTATACAGTAGACTTCAAACTGATCACCTAGTTGGTTGTGACGAATTACAAAAGAGCAGATAAAATCTCGATCATCCAAAATAACTTCTGCAATTCAGATCTGATAGAGCAAATCTAACTTTCTAGATGCAGTTTATCTCACTTAAGAAAACAGGAGGGGTTCAGTGATCCCAATCTGCACAAAAACCTCGTTTCCCAGGACTGAGATACACGGTGCCTCTGCAAAGAGTTCATCTCCATTACGTCACAGTAACACCACCTCCACAAAATTATGTGTTGCCTTGCAAACTCCTCTAAAAAATATCTTACTTGTACAATGACCATGCAAAAAACACTGAGCTGCTGCAGTAGTGTGAAGCATGGGAGCCAAAGGATTTGGCACGGACCATTTAGAGTATGCTGCCAGCATATAAAATAAGCACAGGTGAGCTTGCTTTCTGTGTGTACATTACCAGTTTTGAAGACTATCATTGCTGCCATAAAAACCTGTGTTGTATTTCATCCTGCATGTGAGACAGGAATTCAATGCACAGACAAGGTCAGAAGGATGGGGCTAAAGCTGCCTTTCTTGAACTTACAGAGATGCATGAGAACTGTTTGGCAGGAACAGAACGAGCCTTGAACATCCTTCCAAAACACACCTTGCCAAATGAGAAGTGACAGAGAGAAACCGAACAATGGAAGCTATGTAGGCAACAGTAGCAGGTGAAGTGGTCTGGGACCCTGACCAAGCAAACCTTCCCCTCAGAAGCTGTCCTTTCAGCAGCGTGTGGGCTGCTGCTGTCCACCCTGAGCTGCTCACTCCTGCCCTGTGTGCTGTGCCAACAGGAGCATATGAACTGGGACAGAGACCTAACAGTCCCATCACTGCACAGGACCTGTAGCTAGAGATGAACAAATAGCAATAAAAGCAGTGACAGCTGGGAATGACACAGAATTCATACACAAGGAAGGGGACTCGCATTCCTGCATGGCAATGAACATTTTGCCAGGGCTTCAACAAGAACATGAGCAGGCCAAGCAATTCTTTGCATCACATACAGAATTGGCAAGCAGCTACAGACACTGGAAACTTCAGCTCAGAACTCTCCAGCAAAATGCAGGGCTAAGAAAGAAGACGTGACCACAACGCACTTACTTAAGAGAGCCTGACAGCTTTGGCTGCTGAAGAAGTTTATCTGCATGATTCAATGCCATCAGGTTATCGCCCAAAGCCAGAGCCACGTAAGCGCTACACGCGAGTATTGAGCACCTGGAGGGGAAAACAAACCAAAATTAAATAAACTAATACATTTCAATTAAAAAAGAGAGAGAGAGAAAAAAAGGGAGGGAAAAGGAGCCAGTATGTTAAAATGGAGAATTCTGTGATTCCAAAAGCAGCTGTTAAATTTCTTTCCCATTAAGTGTTGAAGAAATAAGTCACAAACTTTCCACAATGTCTTTGCACCAAACTGAAGTAAAGGAATTAGTGGTTTCTTACTTACGGCCTCAATCATATCCTCAGAATTAGGAGATCTATACATGGTGTTCTACCAGCATAAACCAAGGGCTACCTGGTGTGCTCAGTAAGATTTTGCAGTTTTGACCATAAATGCAGATTAAAGACAGACCTCACCACACGTGTCAGTTCTCTCATGAACAGTTTCCCTTTCTCACCCTCTCTTTATTTTTTTCTGCCTTGGACTCTGGTTTGTACTTCTCTGCCCTACCCTTCTGCTCCAGCAAGAGGTAATGGATTTGTGGATATCTGTAAGGTGCAATCTACAGACATATAGTAGCAATCAAGTAAGTTGTAGCACATTCCACATCTGTACTGTACAATGTTTGCACACAGGCAGACAATAAACTCTGGAGAGTTTGGCACTTCCAGTTTTGTGTTCAATTGAGCGCTGCAATCTGCTGCCAAGACTCTGATTTATCCCTGGCATTTTGTTGCTGTCACAGACTTCCTTATCTTTCCAAAACCACAAAATCTCTGACAGGTCCTGTAATGAAACCCAAACCACTCACACTTCACCATCTTCCACCAATAACCCCCACATCAGGATGTCATTGTTATGCCAAGCTTCACACTTTGTAACAACTCCCTTCCCTGCTCCCCAAACACAGACACACAGCCCTTTGGGGATATTTTCCACTTCGTAAGACACCATTCAGTGCAGGCTGCCCTGTCCCTTGGGCATAAGCCTCTGCCTGCAACACCTTGCTGTGTGAGCATGGGCTCTGTTCTTCTCCAGGGAGGAAGAGCAGATTCCCTTAGTTGGGTCCTATGTTGGGAGCGATGGGAGGAGAGCCTTCAACTCTCCGGTCGGTAGGTGGGCCATTATTACCGCACCAACCTTCTGGCAACTGTCAAGCCCACTTTTGGTCCAGCAGGAAGTCATATAATTCGTGGCAGGACCTGGGGTGCCTTTATCCCCCTTTCCCAGGAGGCATGCTCTTTAATTATGCACAAGCAGGATAAGAAACTTCTCCAGTGCTTCTCCCTACCCCCCACTTCCTCTCTGGTGTGCTCAGATGTCACATCAAATCTGAACACATACAAAAGCTTGAGAGAGGGAGAGGAAAGCTTCCCCAGCTCAAGACCCAAACCTAAAATATTTCTGAAAGGTTGTGACTGGGGAGGGGGAGGGAACAGAGAAGAAAGTCTCTGTAATAATAGCCATCTTTTGACCAGCCTCTCTTCACAGCTGCCTCACAGAAGCACAGCTTTTAAACCAGCAGAGATGCTAAGTGTTGCTACCTAAATACCCTTAGTCAAGGCCTGCAGAGTTGATTGCTACGGCCCCTTAACGTCAGTACGTCTCTTATTTCCCACAACTTTTTAAAGCCTACTTTTATTTCTGAAAGTATAAATTCAAACCCAAGATGCACTCCAAGCACGTGCTAACTGAAACCTACTCCTCTGCTCTAAGGACTGGGCACTGTTTAAGCCATGTAAGAGCCGGCAAGATTTGTCAGCAACAGCCATCTAAAGAGGAGGAGGAAAATCTTCAGGTTTCCTTCCCTGCAGTCCTGTTCTTGGGCACTCAGCTCCATTGTTGAGCTGGCTAAACCAAACACTCAGGAGAGCTGACAGCTAACCGGAGCAGAAGAATCGCACCACAAGGGAAAAGACAAACTAGTTTTTCACCCCGGTCAGGATTCTGACAAAACTCCACGGGTCGCCTTTGAGCAAGGCAGACTTCCAGCATCACTGAGCCTCCCCATGCCCTAAATAAAACTGCCTTTGCACTAGGAAAAAGGAAAATGTTTTTTTAAACCGCCAGATTATGTCAAACAGCCTCTTGTGTAGGTTTAGGCAACAAGATTTGTCAGCCCACACTGGAGTTTGGGTTCCGTAAACTCGCAGTCACATCTGACTCTGCTTATTTCCCAGGCAAACCGCGAGCCAGCGCAAACCTTGTTGTTCAAGGCTTACCATCAAGGCACCAAAACCAGCACTTCTAAGCCATTTGGAGAACATGATTGACCTGAAATAATTTGAAATAGCTAACTATGTGCAGTAGTTGATATAAGATATCTGCTTTTTCTGTTTCAACACAGACGAAGCAGTAGGAAACATTAAGAAATGCAAAACACAGGCTGTGCTGACTCAGTGGGGAGATTTGGCACCAGCAAAGGGGAGATGGGGGAGAACTGCACAGTGGCAGACAGTGAGGAAGAAGAGTGTGAAAGAATAATCATTATAGGCTTGCAGGATTGTCAGTGTCACGCTGCAATCATTAGGTGGATACATAAGGCAATACGAGGTAGGTGTGGAGAAGAGACAATATACACTGGTGAGCAATGGAGGTGTGGAGAAGAGGCAAAGCATGCTGGTGAGCAATGGTGGTGCTCACCAGTGTTATCTGTAAAGTAAGTGCCAGTGATGCTCCTGGAAATACTAGGAAAGGCACACTTCAAAAAATGCCTAAGTAAATAAATAAAGCATAGTGATGGACTGGAGAGGGGCCAATGGAAGAGTGAAAAGGAAGTAAGAATGGTAAGGCTGGATCACATGCCTTGTAGCCAGAGCCTGCAGTTCAAACCTGTTCAGGACAAAAGTGGCTGATCAAACTATTCATTTCTCTCTCGCTGCTTTGAAGGGGAAACCTCACTTTTCACACAGAGCTGCTCAATCTAGGAAAAAAAAAGGCTACAACAAGGTCTTGTGCTATCTGTCTTACTTTTACAATAAAATCCACGAAGTTTTCCAACTGTAGCACTGTGGTCTACCAGAACTCCTTTACTCTTGATGAACCCTATCAGTGTTCAGTTGTTCTGGCACTCCAAAACATACCACAGTCCGAGAGCAGAGCAGGGCAATTGGTCTCTTGGAGGATGAGAAGCAAGGAGCAGAACTGTTTGGAAGAAACTCAGAAGAAAAAGCTGGAGTTCCTACTTCTTATGCATAAATTCTTAGCAGTGTTTGGTGTCCTCAGACTTCTGCTTGTTGCTTTTAAAATCTTGCAATTGAATTACTGCTTGTTATGAGAGCAGCAAGTCATTTGAGCACAACTACAGGACAATACACATGATACATAAGCCCTTTTTAGATAGTATTTTCAATTTTCAAGAACTGTTTTGGGGCTAAGTTAGCCAATCACTTTAGATTCCTATTAGCATGTATGAAATCATGTCAAAAAAACCCCAAACAAGCAAGCATTTCAATTCCCCATTTCAATTCTGGAAGCAATAGAGGTTTTTCCAACCCAGTGACTTAACAGGGAAAAACTGAATTTAACAGGATATCCTCAGGATAATCCTTGCCATCATTCTTTCTTACTTTGTCTGACCTGGCAAGAATTTTGATTCTCTCACCTGGATCCTTAATGAGCAAAACTACAGGAATACACTAACATCTCAGTGTCATATATTTTGCTTATCACAGCTATCTGCAGAAACCTAGGGATACTTTTAGCAGAATCACTCTCTGGGGATGTCTAGTCCTCTGGATTTCAACATCAAAGTAAGTATTGCAGAAAAAAAAAAAGAAGAATCAATGCTTTTCCTTTCAATAGATGATGTTCTTTACCAGAAGCAGTGCAATTCTTGTACACTGGTAAGTTTACCCTGACATGTTGTCAGGTTTCATCAGTAGGTAACAGCTGATTATGAAAGAAAAGACTATCTTTTAAAAATAATAGTCAGAATGTGACACCATGTAATTTTGACATGTGGCAACCATATTTTCAACAGGCAGGAAGAAAAAAAAAACACCAAGACCAAGAAGCCACAAGCAACCCACAGCACTGTTTTTAATTCAGTGCTTTATATTTCAAGTAGCATATTCTTGTACCACTTCAACTTCAGAATAAATAATCAAGGTCTCAGTAACATCTCCTCACAGATTCCTGCTAAATTGCTTGTAAATGCATACAAGTAGATTTGCTACACACACTGGAGCAAAGTAAAGGTTAAGCTGGTCATTATAAAACACAGGTTACCTGGGGTTAGGCTGGAACAGAGTGTTTACCCAAGAGTTTAAGTGGGAAATTACTGTATGCTTTGTCCATCATGGAAACGTAAAACAGATTTTTTTTCTAAACAGGTGCAAGCTTTACAGTAAGAGATACTTTCAGCAAGCTGGCAGCCACCTGAAATAATTAACATTGCCAGCAAGTGAGAATCTTCTTGAGGAAAAGTAAAGCAAAGAGGTTCCAGATAACGTGATGCTTGTTTAGACCCATGGGAGTCGTTCTGTTTGGAGAGCACTCACACCACCGAACAAGTAGTTTAAGGGTCTCTGAGAACATGAGAAAGCCTACAGTCAAGTTTTACCTGTGTTCTTCCAGGGTGACAGCACTGGAATAGGCTGCCCAGGGAGGTGGTGGAGTCTCCTTCCCTGGAGATATTCAAGACCCATCTGGACACCTATCTGTGCAGTATGAGCTAGGGAGCTGCTTTGGCAGGGGGGTTGGACCCCATGATCTCTCGAGGTCCCTTCCAACCCCTACAACTCTGTGATGAAGTCAAATGTCTTGACAGAGGCAATTTTTCTTTGTATTGTACACAACTGTGGATTTAATCCTACTGAAAGGTGAATGACTCATCTCAAAGCAGCATAACTGCTTTCACCACTTCCCTTCCCCATCCAACAGGTATATAATATTGTGGAGACTGAATTCCAAATAAGCCTTATCAAGGCTTTAAAGGGAAAAGGCACCATACATCATTTCAACCCCTTCTACCAGTCACAATAGCGATTGTCAGGTATTTAGCTTTACTGTTTGTGGGACTGGATGGTTTTATTTTGCCCAACCAAACAGCCTGTAGCAGCAGGATGAAAGAGACTGATCTGCCTTCTGGGTTGAAATTCTGGATAGTTTCTATCTGTTCAGGCTCAAAGCCCAGAAGAAAGGAAGCACACACCTTTGAAAAAAGGCATCCTTAGATTAACAGTTACAATTCCATGCTGCAAGTGCCTGAAGAAGGAAACTGGCAATGACTCCAGAATCACAGCACAGTTTAAGAGGGGGCTCATTCAGTGGTAAATATTTGATGATTTACTTGCCTTAAATTTTCTAATTCCTGTTTCTTCAAAGGCGAAGAAGGTGGAGCTGCAGTGAATTTATCCCCTTCGTGACTTTTATTGCTAGAATAAAAAAAAGTATATTAACTATAGAGAATAGCTATAAATAATTAGGTTTTTTTCATTGTAATAAGCCCTGATATTTATTCACTCTATGTAAAAGGACAGCAAACATTCTGCAGCCTAAAAGGGAAAACCAAAGCTATGCAAAAGCTGAGGCACATGCTTTTACCCAAAGTGTGGTATTTGAGAAGGCAGAAGGGGGACATTTGCAGGGAAGTATTTGACTGGAAGACCAAACAACCCAGGCTATTCTCCACAGGCTCAAGCTATTTTTGAAGTTTGGTGCAGGACAAGAGCTTTAAAGTGGAGAAGTGCAGAACTTGCTACATTTGTAGCCTCTCTTCTTTTGGGTTGTAAGAGCAATAAGCAAGTTCTCTCCCTAGACATCTTAAGAACTAAAATATTTGAGAAAGAAAATCCACAAAGTGCTACTGCTTTCTTTAGACCTCTAGCTGCTTTTATTTTTATTTCACAATGCTTTGGATTTTTTTAAATAAAACTGCACTTTCTTAAAGTTACACTTTGCTTTTTTTAGAAAACAAGTATTTGCTCTATTTAAAAAGTCTGCAACTTTGCTCTCCAGTCAGTCAAAACCCCTCCTTTTGGAATAAGGACTGAAGAGGAGGTTAACAGCTACACCTTATCAGAGACAGACACTGAAGATTAGAAAAAAAACCTATTAAAAAATAAAAATGGAGTTGATACTGAGTCTGTCCACCTAAGAACTACTTTTTAATTTTTGTTAATTACAAACAGGTAAGATAACTCTTAGACCTTCAGAACAGATAGCAACAGACTCCATGGAAACCTGTACTCTACACTTCTGTAGTGTACATGCCCCATGCCTTAGCCAAAAATTAGATTAAAAAAATACCCTTAACCACTGAAAGTATTCACTGTTTTCTTGTGAATAACAGAAGAATCCATCTCAGTCAGCCCACTCAATTAGTGTGATTTGCTTCAAAACCATCCTGTTCAATTAGTGTGATTTGCTTCAAATGCCTTATATCCTTTACTATTCTCTTGCAGAGGGTGCAGTGTCAGAAGGAACAAATCCTTTCAGAACGTGACACACCAATTCAAGAACAGCCTGCTTTGTTGCTGGATAGTTTGAAATTGGCAATGACCAGGGAGATAGGAGGGCATCTTTCTAATTTTCTTTTAAATTTATTTTTAAGCTGAAGAGGCATCTGGTTTTGAAAGCAGAAGGTAATAAGGGATCTTCCCACACAAGGCCTGTTTCTTTTCCTCACTCCTAGAAAAAAAACCAAAACAACCCAACAACCCACACCACCAAACACAAACCAAAAAGGAGGTCTTGCCTGAGTAAGGGCTACCATTTTGTTTTCATCACTGCCCCTCAGTGGGCCCCATAAGCTTAAAATTAAAGTCTCATTTCAACTAGGGGAGCTCCACCTCAATGGGCTGTACACAGCTGGCATGGGGAAATTAGTTCCCAACCTCCAACCTCGTTAAGCAAAAAAGAAATCTTTCATTTGACAGGAAAGATTGTCATTGTGAAAAAAGGGCTACAGAGGGCAGCCTTCAAATATGGAAGCTGTAGCAGCCACAAATCCTAGCCTTAGACTGTCCCCAGCGACCTCGTTGCATCAGGGATGCACCTCATCCCTATGCAGTGCAGCATACATGCAGTAAATCCTGCCACGTGACAAATCTTAAAACTTATCTGCACTGGGGTCTGACAAAAACATTGTGCTGCTTCATTGCTCTCTGAGTAGTTCAAGTTCTAACACAGTCACTTTTTCTGGATGACACTGTAACTCTTCCCTCCTCAAAGTGCCATTAAAGAAAGCGCAGGCAGTAACCAAAGTTACTCCTCAAAAGGAAGTTTGGAAAACATTAAAATCAACAAAAACCAAACCAGAACAAAACCAAACCAAACACCCAAATCAAAACCCACGCTTTCCTGCTATTTAACATTTAACATATGTTATCTATGAGTTTTTCCTGAAGCTTTAAGGCAAAAAATTTTAAAAAGGAACATTTTCTTAAACTGTTTTTTGTAAAATACAATTTATTAAGCAAAAGCTCCATGCTGTTTTCCTACTTCTTCTAAAACTCATTTCCCATCTCTAGTGTAAAACAAACATGACAAAGCATGCTAGGGCTGATGAGTGTCAAAGCTGATCATGAGGAGATGTTTACAACTGAGTTGCTAGACATTTATATATTGAATCAAGTACAGGGCACACGTGCACACACACACAGATTCCCTGTAACATGTGAAACTTCACTTACAATTAGAGAAATGCTGATATGCACTGCAGGAGGGTGTGGGAAAACATAACATTTGCAGCACAGAAAGGAAGATGGCCAGTGGAAAAAAAAAAAACCAGAAGAATTTCACTGTCTAATTCCTTAAAGTTGTTAGGAATGCCAGGGATCAACTCAGTATTTTATTTTTAATTTAGCATGCCAGTAATCAAAATGAGCAGCTAAACAATTCACAACACTGCTAAGAGAATCTGCAAGTACATTAATTTTTCCTGCTGGCCAACAGGACAGGTAGCAGAGGCACTCTGGGAGCCCAGAGTTACTTTGGGCAAAAGGAAAGGTTTATAGGCAATGCTGTTTACCTGCATGCTTCGCTGCTTTCACTGTTCTCTGTATTCCCCCCCAGCTGATTACTAGTTTTAGATCCATTTTCCTGCTTTGGCTCCTGCTGGTCTTCTGGCAGTAGCAGCAAGGCGTTTCTTAGGCAAATCGCTGCAAACTCCATACTGGCTACAGGTATTGCTGAGGACTGCCCGTCACTTAAAGAGACACAGAAGTTAGCCAGTGAGTAGCAATCCTACTAAATAAAGAAAAAAGAATATAAAGAAGCAGAGCTCCAGAAAGATCTGAACACAGAGAGAAATTTACCCTAAAGAAGTTACACCATGTTCTAATATAACACATTATATTTCTGAAGATATATGTATCGTGTTACTCTTACATATGGGAAGTACTCCACCATGCTCAAATAGAGTGAGCAGATTCAACTACATAATTAGAAGAAGTTCTCTTGTTTTTTCTTGACTTCACTTCCTGAAGTTTTATGACAGATCAACTACATTTTCCAGTGCTTTTCTAGAGTGGATTACTGGAAACACGTATTTTCAAGTGAGAAAAAGAACAGATTTAGCTAACTGGAAAGAAAAATTTCAGATAAACCCATTGCCAGCTATAATGCCCTTCCTAGCTACAACAAATACACAGTTAAGCCCTCTGCTGGCCATCACAGATGGGGCATCCCAATGACACTTAAGTTGGACCCACCATTTTAGCATCCCTCTTCACTACACTAATAATTCCAAAATGAACAGTTATTCCATGACAGTTTTAAGAACTGCTGATAAACAGATATATATCCTTAACAAAAGCAATGGTAACAAAACAAAGAGCCCATGGAAAACACACTTACTTATAAACGACGTTCTGTATTGACTGGGATGCTAGGACTATCTTACGGTGGTAGCCTTGACCTACTATAGATTGTACAATTCCCTTTTTGCTGGGAAGACCTTTAGTCTCTTGTTCTGATGTCTAAAAGGAAAAAAAAACCAGAACAAAACAGAGGACTAAATATCAAGGCTGTTGAATGAGAGCTTGACAAAGTAAGTGAAAGCTGGAAGACTTTGAACCCTGCTAAAATGTAAGAATTATTAGCTTATAGGGGTATGATTTTAAATCAGGCACCTTCTATTGTCTTTGTGTTGCAGAGGGAATTTACTGCCACAGCGTAACCATGGATTAGTTCTGACAGCTTGTCTGATAGCCTACTGACCTAGTTTCTCTTCTGTTTTGAAAGCAAAAGAACAATGAAGCAAGTAGTGTTAAAAGCACTGCTAAGACGTCTAAAAAGAAATCATACAACCAGTCAAATACTATTCAGCATTGTCACTGTAACTCTTGCCACCTCTCCCTGCCTACGTAGCATTCAAAATGCTCTCTGAAAAGCTGCTCTCAAACTATTTCATGGGAAATATGAAGCTGAACTACAACATACACAAAGTTACATAAAATTAACTTGTTTAATGGATTTTTGAGGATGTGGACATTCTGGGGCTCAAAAAAACTCCAAGCACTCTCATTGACAGTCCCAAGAATTCTCTCTGCACCGTATTCAGTGGTGTTTGTTTGTTTGTTCGACTGTGAACCATCTTACCAACTTTGTTGGTAAGTAAAGTTAGTATGAAGAGTCATAGTTTTAAGGAAAAAAAGAGATACACTAATTTCTATTTTAAATAGCTATCACTTTTCAGAAAATTCATTAGAATCTACTGTGAAGAAGAATGCTGACAATTTACTGACACAAAAAATACACACAATGAATTTTCATGTGAAATGTGTTTTGGAAAGGTGCTAAGAACTGTGGAAAGAAAATAATCTTTCATACTTTATACTCTAAAATACTAAAGCAGATTAAAATTAGCTTCAATGAAATGAGTTTGCTGTATGGTGTTCAGAGCATAAATATGAATCCATACTTAGATATCGAGGAATATTATTGCAAATTGAGTTACAAGATCAAATGAAACACACTATTGATTTTAGTGCCTTGCTTGTCATGTCACAAATCTATCTTATAATTGAACGACACTTTCCCTTTGCCTTCAGTATTCATGGCACCCAAACTTGCTTTTGTTTCCTCATAACATTATAAATTTAACAAAGAGCAAGCTGGTTTTGTGACCCGAATTCAAGCTCCCTGATATATATGACACAACATCAGGAAGATGTTTTGGCTTCAGGAACCTGGCATAATCTGCTGCTTTGACTAGCCTGCAGCAAAAGCAGCAGTGGCCCATAAAAGGGTCTGTATTTCCCTTTTCCAGACTGCCAAACACTGTCCTTGTAAACAAAATCCTAGCTTTGGGTTTTTGCCACAAAACCTGCTATTATTCAGTCTCTCATACCAGCTTTCCACTGAAGATCATCTCATCTTTATCTACGTGTGACTTATAACCAGTAGGATAGACAGAGAATTAAAAAAATTACTATGAAAAAAGCTGTTCTTTCTGCTTTTGTTGTGCTTTATGAAAACTAAGTACTCAGAACTATCTGACACAGCAAGCACATGCACCATCAAAGTCACCCCAGTTTTGACCCAATGCTCTTAAACCAGTCGTCACTGGCAAGAGCTCTAGCCATACCAGGCAAGTCATGGAAGGCAAAGGCAGGGACTGGGAGTATGAGGAACTGCTCACGGTAGGAGATCAGGTTCAAGAACACCTAAGGAAATTGAAGGTGCACAGGTCCATGGGACCTGATGAGGTGCATCCATGTGTCCTGAAGGAACTAGCAGATGAAGTGGCCAAGCCACTCTCCATCATATTTGAGAGGTCCTTGCAGTCTGGCGAAGTCCCCACTGGCTAGAAAAGGGGAACCATAACCCCCATTTTTTTAAAAGGGGAAAAAGAAAGACTCAGAGAACTACAGGCTGGTCAGTCTCACCTCTGTGCCTGGCAAGATCATGGAGCAGATCCTCCTGAAGACTATGCCCAGGCACGTGGAGAATAAGAATGTGATTGAGGGTAGCCAACATGGCTTTGCTAAGGACAAGTCGTACCTGACAAATCTGGTGGCTTTCTATGATGGAGTAACAGAGATGGTGGACAAGGGAAGGATGACAGACATCATCTTCCTGGACTTGTGCAAGGCATTCAACACTGTCCAGCAGGACATCCTTGTCTCTAAATTGGAGAGACATGGATTCCACAGATGGACTACTCGATGGATAGGGAGCTGGCTGGACAGTTGCACTCAAAGACTTGTGGTCAATGGCTCCATGCCCACCTGGAGGTCTGTGACAAGTGGTGGTCCTCAGGTATCAGTACTGGGACCAGCACTGTTCAACATCTTTGTCAGTGACGTGGACAGTGGGATCGAGTGCACCCTCAGCAAGTTTGCCAATGACACCAAGCTGTGTGGTGAGGTCGACACGCTGGAGGGAAGGGATGCCATCCAGAGGGACCCTGACAGGCTGGAGAGATGGGCCCATGCAAACTGCATGAACTTCAACTAGACCAAGTGCAAGGTCCTGCACGGGGGTCAGCACAATCCCAAGCACAACCACAGGCTGGGCAGAGAATGGATTGAGAGCATCCCTGAGGAGGACTGGAAGTTGCTGATCAGTGACAAGCTCAACATGAGCTGACAGTGTGTGTTAGCAGCTCAGAAGGCCAACCATGTCCTGGGCTGCATCAAGAACAGTGTGGCAAGCAGGTTGATGGAGGTGATTCTACCCCTGCTGCTGAGAGACCCCACCTAGAATACTGTGTCCAGCTCTGGGATCCCCGGTACAGGAAAGACATGGAGCTATTGGAGTCAGTCCAGAGGAGGGCCAAGATGATGATCAGGGGGTGGGAGCACCTCTCCTGTGAAGACGGGCTGCGAGAGTTGGGCGTTTAGCTTGAAGAGGAGAAGGCTCCGGGGAGACCTAATTACTGCCTACAAATCCTTAGAGGGGTCCTGCAGGAAACTGGAAGAGGGACTGTTCACCAGGGAGTGCAGTGATAGGACAAGGGGCAATGGCTTCAAGCTGAAGGACAGGGTTCGTTTAGATTAGATGTTAGGAAGAAATTCTTTACTATGAGGGTGGTAGTGCGCTGGCAGAGGTCACCCAGAGAGGTTGTGGAAGCCCCCATCCCTGGCAGTGTTCAAGCCCAGGTTGGACGGGGCTTTGGGCAACCTAGTCTAGTGAGGGTGTCCTTGCCCATGGCAGGGGGTTGGAACTAGGTGACCTTTTAAGGTTCCTTGCAACCCAAATCATTCCATGATTCTACAAGCTTCAATGCTGTGCCTGTGCAATGAGAACTTAGTCAAAGCTCTCCTAGAAAGTTATAAATCTGTGGAAATATTTCTTAAATATTCTGAAGTAAAGATATCAAAATAATGAGCACCCTTGAAAGTGCCAAAGGAAAAGTTACAAATTTTGTATCTGGGAGGATTTGGATAGTGCCAAGTAAATAAAGTTTCCCAATTCACCCAGGACAGTATCTCCTAGTTTCAGAGACACACTATTTTGGTGCTGTTTTCTGTACTAAGAACGAACGAACCTGTCTCCCCTCTGAATTTTAACATAAACCTATCCTAAACAGACACAGATCAACAGGTTGAAACCCAGATGCCCAGAATAAGTACAATACATCTGCTGTCAGCAGGCTTCCACAAACTTCCATCAGAGAAATGTCAGATGGCAAAGTCTTGGCAGTTTGGGATTCAGTTGCCCAGCAGGTGAGATCACAGCAGTTTCAGGATGGAGAAGGCTGATCTCAGATTCTTCAGCCTATCCTGCGTTTAGGCTAGCCACACTGCAGTCTCACCCTTCTCAAACTCTGGGGGGAATTGAGTGAGGAAATAATGAAATTTGTGCAGCCAAATCTCATCTTAAAGAGAAGGAAGATCACATGGAAAGATTTCAGTGGAAATCAGAGCACATCTTGTTATCTCCATCCAGTTTAGTCCTATAAAATGAAGCCACATCTGATTTCGGACACTGGATTTACAGTAGACAGAATTTAAAAGAAAAATAATAAAAAAATAAGGCGTTTGTATCACTTGTACATCAAGAAAATGGCAAATAATGGAGAGCATTCCAGGAAGAAAGCTTCTCTTTAACCAGAAACTTCCAGTAATCCTCTACAAGCATCTCTACTTTGCTGTCTGCTAAAACAGTAGCAGCAAATTTTCAGTCATACCTTTTACACCACAGCACCTATCCTGAAAGCAGAGACAAGGATCTCTACTGGATGGATGTTTTCTCCTGCTACTCCAGTTAAACTCTAAGATAGAAACTCATTGTTTCAGCAGCAGTAATGCAATTTCTAGATCCTAAACATAAAAAGCCAAGATGTTTCACTCAAAAATTTTCAAAAAAAGAACAATCCTTCCACCTCAAAGTATCTGCAAAGTATCAGCAAAAGTTATCAGTTGTTTTTGTGCATCACAGAGAACATCAAAACTTGAAGAGCAGCCACAAAATTTTCCTTCCTCAGATACTAAAAATGGTCACTGACTCTACTCTCACCTTGTTATTTCTGCAGCCTAGAAACCAAAATCATTGGAAGTACAGAAGTTAGTACAGAAAAAAGATCTTGAGCAAATTTAATTCTTCCATTCAGGCACTCAAAGACAGAATTAACTTGTGGGACTTTTTTGTTGTTTATTTTCAATATATTCCATATATTATACGGGATTTATCTATATTTATATATACATTGACTTTGCAGCCAATATAAAATGAGTGTGGAAAGCCGAGGCATCATAAAATATCAATCAACAGCAAGTGAAACATTAATAAGTGAAACATTAATATCTACATTTTAAATAGAGAGCATTCACTATAAAAAGAACATCCTGTCTCCTGTTGTAAAGCGATACCTCATTAGAGAATTATGTCAGTTTCTTTCCAAGTATCTTTATGTTAATATCTGAAATTATTTCAAGACAAAGGCATTGGATGGCTTGGAGAAATCTAACATGCTTTAAACCAATTCAGATTATGAGTTTGAATGCCAAAGGGGTGTGATGGTAAATTGCCAAAACAGCATCACGCTTAAGAAGTGTCTCCAGCAAACCCCCCCTGTAACTTCAGAGAAGAGCAGCTCTAGCAGCCACTCACACTGATCTTTCAGCCAGCCTCCTCATATTCTTCTGATCTGGGAAAAGCCAGTTAAACACTAGGTCTCAAGACCCTTGTGCAGTGGTTTTCCTTCAGATTAAACACGCAAACACACGTATACACGAAAATAACTGATCTGGACCCACACAGAGGTGTTGCAACATTAGGCCCTTAAAATGCATAGTTCAGCTCAAAGTAGTACTCCTTCCTTTCTGCACTCATGTGGATTTCATACCTACAATCAAAAGAAGGGATTTGCTAATCTACTTACCCCTTTATTGGCAGCAATGCAGCATTCTGCTATTCGCAGCCAGAGGCGAGGGTTTGAATGATAAACCTGGACTGCCTCGATCAGGCACTCGAAGGCAGCTAAGGGCCTCCCAATATGCAAGAGCTGAATTCCACAGTTGTAGAGCAACTCATACCGTTTGTTCGTCAGTAGCGTACACATGGGCCTCCCTGAAAATTTTTTACCTGCAGAAAAGGATTACATTGTATTGGAGAGTGGAGAGCATAACTCTGGGAGGAGAAAGGAAACAACCAGAAAGTACCAAAGCCCCTTTCATTGCAGAAATTCGCTAGTCTCCCTCTATAAATAAATTCCTTCCACATCAAAGCTGATACCAAAGACAAATAAATTGTGTTCTTAGTAAAGGCTGATGTACATTAAATGCTAACCACTCAAGTTAAATGTCATATAGTAATAATGAATTCCAGATATTGAGAATACACATCTCTGTTACTCAAATTCCAGAAGGAAACCACTTTGCTGTTAACAACTGTTAAACATCTTCTGTCTTCACACTGGTACCTATGACTGCACTTAGGTACAGGGCCAGGAGAGGAACAGGAAAAACAATTCAACATGTTACAGTAAATAGATTTCAAACAGAAATGAGAAATTAAAAAAAAAACCTAACAACAACCTTCATCAGGAAATCATCTACTTGGAAGAAGAAAAAGCCTTAAGGATTATTAATCAAAGAAAATGTATTGTAATGCTTATTTTATTGTCTTTTGTATGCTTAAAACAAAAGTAGATAGTAAAACTGACAATAAAATTAAACAATAGATGAACATTGTTCCTACAAGTCTGGCAATCCTTCAGTAAGAAAAATTTCAGAAATTTTCCAAATGCAAATTCAACAGTATTACACTCCACACTTTCTACATCTTCCAGATAAAAAAAAAAAAACAAAAAAAACCCCACCACAACCAAAGGAAAACAAAAACAACAACAAAAACCCGCACCCACCCCCCACACACTTGAAGTCTGGATGATTCTACTTACTGTCAGCAGGACTATAAACAACATCTTTAATGATACATAATAGGTCCCAGACACTTTATTATGTCATATCTCCTCCCTAACTGATGGTCAAAGACTATAAATGCAAGAGAATTAACTGCCCCAGCCTCAGAAAACAGGAAGAAAAAAAACCAAACAACAAACCAGAACATATTTCATCATCATCTATTTCTGCCAATAGCAACACTACACTCTGAAATCAAGTTACAATCAAAATTCTCACCCTCTTTATCCCATCCTCTGCAAAGACACAGAACAGGATTTTTGCTGATAATTAATGAAAGCATCTATCCTCTACCTTCTTGATTTGCCCACTCCTCTTCTACCCATCATCTTATTTTCAACTCTTAAAAGTCTTACCTGGATCTGAGCTGCCCGTTCCCAGCTGTGCACATGCATTATCATTTTCTTGCAAGGCTTTTTTAAAGTAAAAAATTCCTAAATTGTGCTTTCCCATTGCAAAGTGGATACAGCCAAGATTGTTCCAGAACATACACCTTAGGCATTCACCTGAGAGAACAGCAAAAGACCATTTTTGTAAACCCAAATATGTCGCTGAGCCCATACCACGCTCCCACCACTTTCTCATGGGTCAGCATACTATGTAGTTTATTAAACATTCTTCACTAAGATGTTCATGGAATATGCAGTTACATCCCTGCCTTACAAGCATTTTAATTAACTACATTTCTGTATGTCATTCTAGTTGTCTTGGATTGTTGACCTGAAATGACCTACATATAATCAGCCACAGATTTTCATATCTCACGCACCATATTCTGGGAGAGCCAGATATAAAGCCAGTTTGATAGGCTCAAGTTGAAATAAGCTCACCTGGAGGTTTTCATAGCATCCAGCCTGCAAACACTTCAAGTTTTCTAACAGATAGCTCTTACAAAAAAGGAAATTCTCAAATTATGCAACCTGCCCGAGTTTTATAAAGTAAACAAACACATTGACCTTACCATACAAGCAGGAAATGCACTCTCCTTCCTAAATATATTGTATTCAGGTAACACTATCAGAAGCTCCTTCTGATACTTCAGAAACTTTGAATTTACCTGCTGGTAAAAAACCCACCCACCACTTTTACATCTAAACAAGTATACACATTTATGTGGTGCTCTATCTCTGTGCATGTGTGTGCACGTAGCCTTTCTAGATAGAAAAGTAACACAAAGTAGCATACATTAGAAGTCAAACAACACCTCATGAAACATTTGCATTTCCCCCAGAATAATCATTACGCCTCTCTCAGTACAACCTGACCTCTCATTTCTATACCTAGTACGTTATCTTTTGTTTTGTGCCTGGAATTAGAGAAATATCTATCTATCTATAGATCTGCCTTACAGATATTATATTTACACCTTCACAAATCCATTTTCTTAGACAACCACTACGTTGCTGAGAAGAATGTTCAATGAAAAAACACAACAGTGTTACATGAAGGAGCACAAGAAGAAAGATGAAAACATGTCCAGCATATAAATCTATGACATCCAGGGCCTACTCCCTTCAGTAATCATTAGTATGTTAAAAATTGGTATCAGAAAGTAGTCCTATTACACTACACATTCACATACTTGCAGGATGAAAGGTTTCTATTTTACCTGTTTTCATGAAGCCTGGATGCTCAGCAATATTTGCACTGTTTAGAAGTTTCACCGCTTTACGGTAATTGCCCCTCAAGTATTCAAAATTGCTTTTAAGAAAGAGAGAAGGTGCTGACTGTGAAGGAGAAAACAATAATTAATTACCTCTTGTTTTATGATTTCTACTGCTAATGTTAAATCACTCCACAAACAGCTTGTCCCTGCTGCCATTTTAAATGCACATTTTAGTAGGCCTTAATACTGCCATGAAGTAGCATTCCTTTGTTGAGCACATCATTAACACTCACCCCCTCTGAACCACAAAACTTTGTGTCCTCTTTGTTACTGCCCTAAACTCCAACGTTATTCTAGAGAACTCTGTCATGGCAATGGCTAAACGCAGAGCATTTCCTTTTTGTTTAAGAGGATCTCTCTCCTGACCCATCTTCTCACACTCCTCCCCAAGCTTCCCTCCCTGTGGAGTTCAACAACTTCCTCCTGTTTTGTGATCTTCCTGGTCTACCAACAGAGACCTTATGATCCAGAAGGATTTCTGTCAAACTAGCAGCTGTTGAGACTGGCAACAAAAGGAAAGTGCTCTCCTCCCACGCCCTGCTCCTCAGTTAACGTAGAATTTATCTGGGATGGCGGATGTAATTCTGAGTTGAGAACTCCTACATGAAGAAAAAGAAACTGCTTTCTAGCAAAAGGTAAACCTCCAAAAAGTTTCAGCAAAAAGGAAAACCCCCAAAACCTGCATAGCCCTGAATTAATCTTTATTAATTGGTTTAAGCCACCAATGGCATCAGTAGTTTGTAATAACCTATAATATCTATAGTAAGCTAAAACTTGGCATGCGCTGCTTAAATCATAAAGCAAACTGAACCCATCTATCAATGTTTTGCTGTTATTTTGGTATCATTAACAATTAAGTACATTTTCCTGAGGAACTGCAAACAGCACAAGAAAATTCTACAGGAATTACACCTGCAGAGAAGTGATTACAAACCCAACTAACTATACAAAGCATTACTTCAGACATCCATTCTCAGTAAGACCTTTCTTTCTAAAGAAAGTTAGTGGATTCATTTTTAAGATAGACAACAGCATTAAAAAAACCAACAGCATTAAGAACACTTACATTCCCAGCTGTATTCATAACAGACTTGATCTCCCTTTTGCATGCTTTTAGTGACTTCATCTGGATATAGGCTCGCACCTTATACTGTTCAAAAATAAAATATGTTAAATAAAACCCAATACCTTGCACACAGGCTTGTAAGATGATCTGTACCTACAGATTTATTACAGAATGTTTTATATCAACTTTTTAAAAATAGATAGGAAAAAGCCGGGCAAAAAGCCTTCCTAAAAGAAGAAATTCTATTCAGACTTTCAACAGCAAATTTATAGGCTTCATTGTTCATCAGTCAACAGCCAGTCCATATTCAAACACTTACTAGCACTTAAAGTGACAAACTAATTAAAATCATCTAACCTCTTAATCCCAGGCATTTACCTACTAAACTGAAAACACCAATCTGAATGCTGTCAGAGAAGCATTTTGCTGCTCCACATTTTTCCTCAGAACAGTACAGTGAAATAAAACCTCAGCTGACACAGCTGTTAAGATCTCCCAACAGCCTATAAGGCCAGTGCAGCTAACTGCAGTTTAAAAAAACCTAGGATAAACTTCAGGCATTGAACTTGGTGCATTTGTTGTGTTAGGCCAGTTGTTCCTGTACAAGGATCTCACAAAAAGGAAGAGTTAGATAAATTCATTATTTTGTTTTACAATAAATTGAAGGAGGGAGAAAGAGAGAGAAATCACAATTCATGTTGAATTAGTTTTGAAGCAGATGCCACTCAGTTTTAAGAAAAATGCAAACTGATGTTCCTGTATAAATAATATGCAGACACTTACCTGATGTATCTTAGATTTAGCAACTTCTATTAAAGCTCCACTTTCAGCTTTTTGATTTGAGGAATCTTTATTTGTATTATTACCTGACTGAGTGCCAAACAACAACAACAACAAAAAAGGAAGTGTTACTATTAGTTACCTTTTAAATTCAGTTTGCAAATTCTTTCATAAGCTATTTTTATCAATCTCACTAGAAGAAGAAAAGGTATTTAATAGTCCAAAAATACATATCCCACCAAATATTGTAACTTGAGCTTAACAATCAAAATCCAAAACCTCAGTGGCCTATGCCTCATACTTTTAGGTACCCTGCAAAAAAGATGCCTGAATTCTCATACTATGGTACATGACTGCAGTTTCTCACTGACACTGACTTCCCTTTTTAACTTAGGGTCTCATGTGAATCAGGTTTGAAGGGGCCTCAAAGACTCTCTGGTCCAATCTTTCCTGGCAAAAGATCCATCTAGACAAAAGCACTATCTAGATAATGTGGCCCAGCAACCTGTCAGCCAAATCCTAAAACCATGTCCAACGTTAATGGCCATAATCCAAGACAAACAAGGGAACTATGTATATTTGACCCTGAAGACAACTTCTGTCCAAAGCAAGTATCTGACTTAAAGGAAGGAGGAAAAGGGTGAAAGAAAGGGAATAAACAGCTGCTATATACAATTAACCCCATTACTCCTGTGTAAGTTGCTGTCTGAAGTCACAGGTGATCAAACATAATTTTATAATTCAAAAGTACTTTAAAAGAGCAATTTTGGGTTGAGTTAAAGCATACTTCTGGTAAAGACTTAGTTTAAAGCTTACCTCTTTTCCATTCTTGCTGTTATTGTTGCCCTGTAAAATCATTTTTTCCAGAACAGCAAGCAGATGCAAGGCTTTCTCAGCTTGGTAAGTTAGCAGGTATAAGTCTACAAGCAAGAAGCACACAGCCTGGGCAAACTTCTCTTCTGTATAAAAGCCAAGAAGTAAAAATTCTTTTATAGCTCTAATACCAATCCTTCCAAATGTAACTGAAGGGGGAAAAATTACTACAAAATGAATCTATGCAACACTATGAGAAAAATATATATTTTTTACATTTTAAAAAAAGTAGACCCCTACACAATGCAGTTAAGTATACATACTGAAAAAAGGGTAATTAGTCCAAACAGCATCAGCATAAAAGCACAGACTAAAGACACCTTAACAAGTGCACGTTCATAGATTTTTAAACTGGTCTAAACGTATCAGCACCAAAGGTCCAGCATCTCAAGAGACGTATGGAGCCATATGCATACACAGAATCCCACAGAACATGAAGAGATTCCACACAAACACATATCTTCTTGGCTGCCTTCACAGAGTTAGTCCCAAATAGACATACTGAAAACTGGGAGGCATTGAAGGAGAAAAATGTAGCATTTACTTAAATTTATTCACACACACACACTCTTCAGGTTTGTCACCTTCAAAATTCACAGAATCAGAGTTGTAGGGGTTGGAAGGGACCTCAAGAGATCATCAGGTCCACCCCCTCTGCCAAAGTAGACTCCCTAGCTCCTCAACAAGGATTATGAAGTTAATTCTACTACATCAAGTCCCACAAGCTCAAAAAAGCTGGGGATTTTATATTCAGATATGAGCATATAGAATTATGTATGACCTAACACAGATACTTAAAAATGTGAGTACCCCAACAAATACACCCATCCATTAAGTAAGTAAATTATCTTGTACATATTATTTACATAAATACCTTTTAAAGTCGTTAAAAAAACATCCATTCCAGTTTCATTATACTGGTCTGGTAAATGTTTTCTGAAGCACCATCCCTCCCAAATTCAACTGTTGCCCTTGATAGAAGTAAAACATGTTCTTCATTCCCAAGCTTACCTACTGTATTCGAACTGCATCAGGCAGTTTACACATCACTTGTGTGACAGTGAAAAAGCCTGAAGGATCTTTCAGTAGTTACTGCATGAACAAAAGGCTTCTCTCTGGCTACATACCAAAAGGCTCTATGAACTGGTACAGCTTCTCCCCAACGGATATAGCTTCAGTATACTGACGCAGATGATACAAGATAACAGCTTGATTGTAGTACAGCATACTATTTTCAACATCATCTAAACCATCCATTTCTTCAACTGCAGAGTGAACCTGAAAAAGCCCCCGCTCGTTTCATTAAACTTTCAATACCTGTGATTTTTAAAAGTGTCAAATATTTTTAAAAAAAATAATCCAAAGGTATTAATCTGTCTAAAGATAGGTCAGTAAAAGTTATAAGCTAGTAAACTGTACTGTTGTTCAGCATAAATTCAGAGAAAAAAATGACAATGAAATAGAAAGCCATGAACTGATCAGTTAAAGAATATTTTCACACTTTTATTATTTCACAAACTATTTCAGTTTAAGGAACTTCCTACTGAAAGAACATAGCAGGTCTTTCTATGGTTATTATCTCTGAAATGTTTCAGCTTCAAATCAATTTTAACAATAACTAAAAAAATAACTATAAAACCAGCATCCTACACAATTAAAACAGAGGCTTAAAAGTACTGTTACTTTCTCATTCCTTTACTAAATCTAGGGGGACAGAGGGCAGAAGGCTTATTCCCATTTCAATGGAAGAGCTCACTACTACTAACAGCACTCAAAATCAAGTACCATATGAATATGTTTTCATTACCTGGTTCTTCAGCTGGTTAAGGGTTTGTCTCAAATTGTCTGTTGTAGTCTGGTTACTTTTACAGAACTCTGCAACAGCAGTATTCAGAGTTATTTTGTAGTCATCTTTGTTTATGTCTTGAAGGGTACTTAGGTGTTGCAAACAAGCATCATAGTTTCCAGCCTGGAAATTGCACACAGACCAGAAACATGCATGAGAAGATACAAAGTTTAAACTATCAGGCAACTAAGTTTTAATGGAAGTATTTCTGTACCTTTAGAGAGCAAAGTAGTATTGCCTTTAACAACAGCAACTGAAGCCAACTAAACATCTACACACACAATTATTTACACAGATTAATATGTATGAGAAATAAGTCTAAAAGTAGAGGTAATATCCAAACTTCAAAACAGAACTTTGTGGAAGAAGAACAAATGGAGTAGTTGATTATAATAAGCTTCCATAAAAAGTGTTATTCTGATTTGTCTCCACTGTATTATTTTGAGTTTCCAGATTCTTTTTTCCCTCAGTTTTCATAATCTTTCCCCATCACATGCACATTGATCGGCTGCAGTTGCTCATGTAAGTCCCAACGCATCATTTTATGGAGAGACTGAGAGTTACAATTTAGCCTGTGGAATTCAGCTTCAGACAGGTTGGAAAAAGAGGGTGTCACTTTACCAGGACAAGTTTAAATAACATTTTTACAAGTTTTAGGCATTGAGTGAAGCATTCAATCATCCAGGCATGCCTACGACCCAAGCATGGCTCCTCTGAGGTGTGATTTAATCAACAAATCCCTTTCTTTGACCTCAAGACTAGGCAAGGACTTCAGAATGGCTCACCTCTTTCTGCTTTCAGTTTTAGGCTTTTCTGTGTTTGGAAGAAAGAATTTAGCAGCATCAAAAAACAAAAGAAGATTCCAAACTCAAATATGTTAAGCCTAAGTGATCCTTACTCCCTACTGTTCAATTCCTGTACAGGAACAATCACCTTCACCTCTTCTATATCAGGGTTACTTCCAGTCTGGTCAATCAGATACACGGGTTCATTCGTCAATGCTTCACAACCAAAGGCTATGCTCTGGAGTATCAAGACCACTCTCCACTCCCTCCTCTTTCTTTCAGTGCTGTTCCATGGAGCTTCTCCTGGACTCCTGCCTAACTCCCTCTATTTAGGGAAGAATTGCAACAAAGAAAGGCTCTGTGGTCCTTCTGCTCTTCTAAGAAAGCTGCTGTTCTGCAGCTATAGCCTCCATAGAGTCACCTCAGCCTCCTGTGAAAGCATGGTTACACAACATAGAGAGATATGTAGCAGGACACTGTCATGACATATTTCCACAGCTCTCGTATCAACAGCATGTTGGTCACATGCACAAACACAGGGACCTGCAACTCAACTACTGGCACGCACTCTAATTGTGACAGTTCACCTCCCAGTGATCCTCTGCATGTTCACACTCAGAGCTTCTCTTCAACAGGAGGAGCTTTCAGATCACAGCAACAAGGCTTCTAACTATGGTTGGACTAAACCCCTTGAACCATTAAATGCTCAGCTTATTTTGCGATGCTTTTCATTAGCCAACTGTCCTTTATTAGACAGGATCTAGAATATAATATACAGTTTTATAGTTAATTCTATTCCAGGCAGAACTTGGAAGAGCAGTATAATAAAGCAACACACAAGACAGTCCACAAAGCTATTTAAAGCAACTCAATAGCCAGCCAAATTGCCAAAGAAGGCACTGGATTAATTCTGCTGACATCTGTCGCCACCTCACAACATCACCGACTTAGGGAGTTCTTAAAGCAAGAGAAAGAGAAAAACAAGATACACTGTACCAGGAAAAAAACCCAAAGATGAAGTTGTTACCAGATCAAAAGTATCTTAAGTCCATAGATCTGTGGGCAAGATAGAAAACAGGTAAACCTTTCCTACACCTTCAGCTTGCAGGATCAAATGCCAATAAACAAAAAGTTAGTGAAGAACAACTGAGCTACAAGGCACATTGGAAGACATCAGCTGTTATCAGTTTAAGGGCAAACTAGACACATTTCATGCAGCAACATTCCACAAGAAATAGAAGTAATGAGTGAAACAAACAGGAATCTCAAAGGACAGCATTTAAATTCCTCCCACAATCTATTTAACACATCCAAAACTGAACTAGGCAAGGCATTGTGGAGATAGAGGTACAATAATTAAAAGGAAAAAGAATTATACTTCCTGTGATTCCCTACACTAAAGTTAGGGGACAATACAAAGAAAGAGGAAAAATTCAGTTACCAGATCTTTCCATCTAACACACACAAAAAAATCTCTCAAAAACCCACAAAATACATAGCTAGCATTGCCTGTAGGTATTATGTGTTGAAGAATGTGTTTTGATGCAAAGTGACAGAACAGTAGACGATGCTTTTTGTGAAAGAAAATAGTGAGATGCTGAAATGAAAAAGGTTTGGTTGCTGCTTTTTACTATACATGGCTCCTTTAAAGCCTTTGACACAAGATTTTTAGCTTGAAGTGATTAATTCTTCAGAGGAACCATACATTTCTAATGCTGACACCAACTAGCAACCTGCTTCTTCTAATTAACTCATTATACAGCTTTTAAGGCTACCAAGTTTGGAGAACCAAGATTAGACATGCTCTTGCAGATGTCTTTCAAATATCCCCTTTACTCTTCCCACATCATAGCAGTCAGAAGACACATGTGCCAGCTTTGTAACACAACTAGTGCTTTATATAATGTTCCTTTACTACCTTTGCAACTGTGCTATAAAAACAGAAAAAGTTATTACATAAGCCCATGTAGCAGTTATGTGGCAAATTAGAAGAATCATAGTTTGGCTTTGTCATACCACAAAAGCTTGTAACGCACTGCTCGACAGCTCCTTTTCCTGATCAGTAATCCCAGAAGTGCCTGCTCCTTCATGTTTCTCAGATCCTTGATCTGTAAACCAGATAAAAGATTACAAGAAAGTTTGCAAATGTGATGACAGCTATTTAGCTTTAAAGTTTTGTTTCTTCCCATTCTCAAGATCCTCTTGCCAGTACAAGTACCTTTCCAGACACCTGGAGCACTGTCTTCCTACTACGTTAAAATACCTTGTTAGCCTATATTCCTAGTGAATTCCTCTCCAGAAAATGCAAATGTAACAATCCTAGTTAAATGACTATACTCAATCAATAACCAAAGCCCTGTAAGTTAACTGACAACGTGGACATTTGAGATTTGTCATTAAAGCTGCAGCCATTCACTAGGATTGTCTTTATTTGCACAAAACCTAGGAATGAAGGCCACACATCATAAAACAAGTACCACAGTGGTCTAGATGAAAAACCCATGCACTCTGAGCACGGCTCCCTAAAGAGCAAGCAAAGGATGGTTTGGGGAACAACATAAAAACCATAGCAAACACTGGAACTTCCACCCAGCTCCCTGCTTTAGAAAAGTAACTCTTCCTAAATAAGAAGCTGCAATTGAAACATTGTTAGTAAACACTAACAGACCTGATACATCTTTTTAAACTCTTTATACATTTATACTCTTCAATGTAGTCCATCAATTGCTATCTACTAGTGATTACACTGCAAGACACAAGCAAATGTTGCCTATTCAGCCTCTCTCCAGATCTCTTGGATCTTTCTTGAGCAAGATAATTTCTTGAATTTCACAGTGGAAGCTTTGCTTTAACCTACACTTTGCTATCGCACTAGTCTAGGTTGGCTTTGTAACTTGAATGCTTCTTTCTCTTCCTAGAGCTCGAGGATGTAGTGCAAGCTCTGCTAATTTTGTTTTCACTTTCAACAATTAAAATAGTATATCAGTGAGCTTCTCTGCAAAATCCATTCCTATCGCCACGGCTGCCTCTGGATCATCTGCTACTGACTGACTGAAAATTTCCCAGTATAAGTTAAATCAACAGTCACAGGGTAATCAAACTTCAGAAGATTCATCAATCAACATCCACATATGGAACAAAGCAGATTTAGTAATCCATGGCCAATGGTATCCTGGGCTCCATCAGAAGAGGGGTGGTGAGCAGGGACAGGGAGGTGAATGTCCCTCTCTACTCTGCCCTTGTGAGGCCCCACCTGGAGTACTGTGTCCAGATCTGGGGCCCCCAATACAAGAAAGATGTGGAACTGTTGGAGAGGGTTCAGAGGAGGCCACAAGGATGATTATAGGGCTGGAGCACCTGCCCTACAAGGAGAGGCTGAGGGAGCTGGGCTTGTTCAGCCTGGAGAAGAGAAGGCTGCAGGGGGTCCTCATTGCAGCCTGCCAGCACCTGAAGGGAGCATACAAACAGGAGGGGAATCAACTTTTTAAAAGGGCAGATCATGGCAGGACAAGGGGGAATGGTTTAAAGCTAAAGGAGGGAAGGTTTAGATTGGATATTAGGAGGAAGTTTTTTACAGAAAGAGTGGTGAGGTGCTGGAACAGGCTGCCCAGAGAGGTGGTGGATGCCCCATCCCTGGAGGTGTTCAAGGCCAGGTTGGATGGGGCCCTGGGCAACCTTGTGTAGATCCAGGCCTGAGGTTGGTGTCCCTGCCTGTGGCAGGGGGGTTGGAGCTCTGTGATCCTTGGGGTCCCTTCCAACCCTTGCCATTCTATGATTCTATGATAGTTTGTGCTTGCTGCTGGGAAGACAGTGAGGCCCCCTCCATTGCTTGTATGTGGTATTTCTGAGCAAGAACTATAAATATTTGGTTGTGACTTTCATCCTGCATCAAGATGCCAACAAAGTTGAGATTTTAAAATCTCAGCAATCTTACACCCATAGGTTACCACGTAACCCTCTGCGATTCATACAAAACATCGGATTTGGCAGTTTCAGTACTGTGGAGGGAGAGATGGATCCTCAGGGGCTACAGAACCACCTGCAACTGCTATAAAATCTCTCCGTGCATAAAGCAGGTAGTACAACACCACCACTTGCACTGCCTTCTCCTTGAAAAGGAAAGGCAGGAGAAATTAAAACCCAAAAAAATCTCAGAAAAATTGTCGATGTGCCAATCTTTTCTGCAGCAAAAGAGGGAAGGAACAAGAAGCACGTCTCCTTCAAGCTAAATATAGAATAGATCTGATTCCTGCTCTGAATCTTATGGTTGTACAGCTGAACAGAAGTCCTTGGAGGGTGATAGCTAGCTTTGAAGAACAGCAGTGAATAAACAAACACATTTTCCCTCAAACTTCCATGCTAACAGTTATGGTACCTGTGTGCTTAGCACACCTTTCAGATTATGATAGTAAAAGTAACTGTAGCACAGACTTGAGACTATAGAACTTCTGAACTTGATAACACTCGGTCTGGTCAAGAGGTTCCTCACACACAACTTTACCTTGGAGAGTGCCATCAACTCCTGAGCGTGCTACTGATCATTGTCATTATAGGAAGTTTGTAAAGCAAGCATCCCAAATGAAGGCTTATGGAAGTCTGAATCCTGAAGCAAAATCTCTTCAGTTAAGTGAAGGATAGAGCTGTGTAATAAAAACACCACTCATATAGCTGTTTGATATATTTCCTAGGGAAAAATCAGGACAGATCTCCAGACTTCACCGTGTCTCCAAGTCTGCCAGTACATTAAAAAGCACAAAATGAAACTGAGGACTACTTTAAGCAAGAACAGAGCTGTCCATTCTCCTATAAAGTTAGATTTATGGCTGTAATACAACCAGTTGCGCCTACTATAACTCAGTAAACAAAGCAGGTTTGCAAAGCCTGAACTGGAAGCTTATCAAGAATTAATAAAACTTAAGTCCAGCTGCCACAGTTCACAGCATAGCTCCTTCCTTTGGAAAAACAAAACAACACTTTGGTTACTCTCTACCATTTTTGCCCAAACACATTCGAAACCTGTTAAAGATCTAAAGGTTCTTCTGGTCTACTGTGACCTGGCCACTCTTATTTAGACCAAGATCTACTGCTTCAGTTGACCTTTCTTATCAAGAGATCTCACAGACCAGAGTCACCTGAAAGCTGGCTGAAATATACTGAAAAGTCCCCTCTAATTCCACCTAAATTCAGGGTGGGGGGAAAAGTACTCTGGCTCTCTTGACTGCAAATGGCTATCAAGTGCTTGCTTCCATATTTCTTGAGGGATTTGAAAATGTAGAAGGCAGGTGCATTGTTCCCTGGCAAAACACAACAGCATGTTGCTGTCTCAGTCAGATCTAGTGATCTCTGGTGTTCTCGCAGAAGCATGTGGTGTGGGTAGCACATGGTCTACCAGTCACTACCAACATGCTATGGGTGATTTTATATCCATACTGTAGCTACAATTATCAGCTGAAACATCTCAAGCAGTGCAGATTCTCTGTTTTGTATGTGACAGGACTCAATCTACCTCTGTAAACTGTATTTTCATATGTACCTGCACGTTTATCTCCTTGTTCTGTCCAACCTTCACAAGTATGGAGCAACTCTAAACCTAACCCTTGTCAGGCCAGCCATGAGGGGGAAAAGGGGCAACCTGTAAAAATCAGCTGCTCAGGTGTTGATCTAGAAAAAGCTGCTGTGCTGAATTTGAAGATAAAGCAGCAAGTTGGGAAATTATCTTCCTAGTTAGCAATCCTGGAGCTGCACAGCAAAATAAAAACCAACCCTGTGTCACAGTGGCGTGTTTGCTTTGCAGAAGCAGGTAGTTACTCCTACAGGAAAAGTTACCTCATGGTGGACAGAGCTTTCAGAAAACTGGAGGAGAACAAGAAAAAGCATGAGACTGGCACCTGAAAAGGGAGATTGCTCTCCTCACCAGCTTGCTACATCATATAAGCAACATGCAGCCACATCTCCCAGATACATGGTACCTGAAGACACTTAGAGTGACTTCAATCATTATCCTTCTCATACCTGTTCTCCGTATCTCCAGCAACTGCTGCTCCTGAGCTCTCTTGCTCCTAGGCCCTGTGAATTACATCTTGAGTGAACTGTACAGTTGAATACCGGAGCATCTCTGGAATTATTTTGTATTTCCAAACCCTACAGGCAAGAGGATAATCTCTTCCTTGCAAGGGGAGGAATCCATCACATGACTCTTGCTCCAATAGCATTTTGAAGGGTATGAAAGGCCAGCCAGTGTTCAGCCTTTATAAGAAAATAGTGACACTTACAGCACAAAACTACATTTTTCTATGAAGCACTGTGCAACGAGTATAAACTTAATAGACTTCTACAATGCTGTACAATAAGCAGCATATGCTTTTCAGTGGAAAGCTACTTGTAACTCACTCCTGTGAACAAGTACAGTCTGTAGAATAAGCCTTTGATTAATTTGGGCATACACTTTTCCTTTTAAGCACAGGCAACCAAGAGTTCCTTCAACAGATCCAAGAAAAACACAAAACAAAACTTGAAGCCTTTTCTTTCCCCTCGCAGGTTAGGAGATGCTTACAGAGTTTGCAACCCCCCACGAGATAAGTGCAGTACACATTACTCCGTACAGTGCACTATTTTTTCCTGCAATCTTTTCCAGATACCCAGCAGTTTCATGTTTGCCATCCAGAGAAAAGATGCTTGAGGCTCTTTAAGGCTCCCACCACATAAAAGCAACTGAAATCCCAAAGGACACAAGTAGACCCCTTCGGCTTTCCCCCACATCGCCCTCTCCTCCGTGGCCGCTGAGCTGCCGCCTGAGGGCCGGACCTTCCCTGGGCTACGCTCAGGGGCGACGGACGTGACGCTAACGAGCCACACGGCAACTGTACATGAGCCTTACTGCGGGTGTTTACCAAAAGAGCTATTTTTCAGCCTCACTGGTTCCTCTCCACAGTGCCCTTTCCGGCCCGGGCTCAGGGAAGGCTCGCTCAGCTCCCTGACGATAAAGCGGCAGCCCAGAGGGAATCAGATCCAACTCCGGCGACGAAGCGGCAGCGCAGAGCGCGCAGCTCTCGCCAGCGCCTTCCCAACGCCCCGGTTTAACAAACCGGCCCAGAAGCCCAACTGCCCTACCGGCCGCTAAGCGCTGGGAGAGAGACACCCACCCCGCCCCATCGAGCCCTGCCAGGCCAGGAGGGGCTACAGCCCTGCCCCCCCGGCCGAGGGCACGTCAGGACACAGGCCCGCAATCAGCGAGCCCCGCCGACACCTCACACCGGCCAACCCCGGGCGCCAGGACCCGCAGCCCAGCTCTGCGGGGGCACTACTTCCTCGGCGGAAGGAAACAGCACAGAGTAAGCCAAGCAGTCGCTTTTCCTTCCGCCCGGAACGTACCGGCGCTCACCACCCCCGGCGCGGGAGCGTATCCCTCCGCACCAGGCGGCCCAGGCCCGAGGCGGGCACGGAGGGCCGCGAGGGCTGCCCCGGCACTCACCCGCAGCCTTGTCCGCCGCCATCTCCCCTGCCGCGCGGTGAAGCTACGCAATCCCAGTGCGCGGATAAGGCCGAGGATCTTCCCCTCGCTGCGCCGAGCGCTGACCGCAACACCGCCAAACGTCCGCTGTCCCTCGGGACTACTTTGCCGCCGCCGCCTCCCTCCGCGCACCCGAGCCCGCCCCGCCGACTGCGCCACTCGCTCCTATTCGCCCGCCGCTTCCGGGTTCCCGGGGGCCTCTCGACGTCCGGCCGTTGCCGGGGGACCGCGCATCTGGCGTCAGGACGCCGCGCACTGCTTTTCTTGGGGGGGAGTGGGAGTGTCGGATGGTGGCGAGGCAAGCGAGGCGCATGCGCGTCCCGTCCCGCCCCGCCGGCACGGGGTGCCATGTTGGCAGCTGTGGGCCGGCCGTGTGGGAGCGGGCTCGGGCTCGTTCTTCCGCCGTGCTGAATTGCCCGGCTGCCCGGAGCATATTTTGTCTTCCCTGCCCGGTTCAGGGACCCCTTCCGGAGCAGCCAGTGCCGTTCGCGGTGACCCGAGGGCTTCCTTCAGGTGTCACCAGCTGGTGACGAGGAAGCCTTCCGAGTTCCCGAGCTGGTGTGGGTTTGGGCGGGTTATCAGCCTGGCTGGCTGAAGCGGAGTTACGGTGCTCCTCACCAGGGCAATGGAGGCAGTCAAGGAGGCCTCCTGTCGGTGCCCTGCTTTCCCCCGTAAAGGGATGATTGTGCCCCAGTTCAATTCCCCCTCCCCCCCAGGGACTGGAAGCCCAGTTTCCCACAGCGAGTTTGAGGTGTCCTTGGGATCCAGTGAGCTAGGGGGGCAAGTAACCCTCATCAGACTGATGATCAGCATTTGTTTTTGTCATTACTGTTGTCATTAAAGTACCAGGCATAGGATAAACTGCAGTGGCAGCATCAGAAAGATTCTTAAACGTTTATAATGACTTGGATATAGTATATGTAGTATCTAAACACTCACCTTGGCTATGACATATTGTAGGCAGAGCAGCCATATATTGTTCTGACTTGAGCAGGGGATCTGAATGCGTTGAGAGAAGCCACCTTCTCTTTTGAGCCTGTTGTTCCATACTACAGGAGGTGGGATGAGGTTAGGGTAAACGGTCCCAGGGTGTCCAGTCTCAGGCACCAGAAGGCTGCCCGTGTCTCTCTGTGTCAAGCTCCTGAGACACAGGAACAGTTACCCTTAATTGCCATTCCATGAACGTGAGTTTTCATTATCATAGTCTGTGTGTGACTCCTCTGTGTCCCAGGGGGGTTCCTTTAAAACGCTGCTCTTGTAACATTGTCATCTGGTAACATGGGAACACTGTCTTGTATCATTTCTCCAGATACGGTTCTCAAAGACTTCCCCCTCTCCTCATTTATTCCTGCTCAGCTTGTTCCTCTACTTGTGACAGTGTTGATACACCCCATTCTGATTAACAGATTTGGGAATGAAATTTGGCCTTGGGGAAATGATGGAGAAGGAAATTTTGGCCAATGGCAGAAGTGATGGAGTGGAATTGGGATTTCTTCTTAGTAGTTGGTAGCCCTGTGGCTACAATGTTTCCCTAACTGGGAAAGTGCTTTATCCATCAGGTTATGACTTTACTGTAGGGCTTCTTTACCTGAGGGGAACCAACAGCAATCTTTGGTATATCTTCCAGCATAATTTGCTATGTTTGTGGCTTGTAGCCCCAAAACATTCTTTTTCTTTCATTTCTAAGGACAGATAAAGCAATTTTTGTCAGCTGGCCTGTTTGTCTTTTTTCAGTACAGATTTTAAAAAGGAACTTAATGCAAATAGTCAGGTCTTCTGCCCCCCTTCTTATTACTAATCAAACCTTAATTGCTTATGTGTGTGGATGCTACTGAAGGAAGGGAAGAGACACCTGACCTTTATTACAGTTCAAGCATTCAGTCATGCAATCAAAAATGTTGACATTTTTCTTTCATAGATACTGTGAGAGCATCACTACCTTCCTGTAAGGGCAGGGGAGAGAGTTTCTTGACTACATCTATGTATAATTTGCATTTTGCCTGAGGTACAGTAGATCTTGCCAAGTGAGCAGATCACTTTTAGGAAAGAGTCTCTGGTCTCAGTAAGGCAGGTACGCCATCTGCTGTGGAAGATACAGAATAAAATCGAATACCATTTGAGAGAATTAAAAAAAAAAAGTGTGTGAGAAAACCCACTTCTAGAATATTACCTCTCCTGGAGTTTTGTTTTTTTTCAGGAAAGAAATTACCACAATTCAAGACTTAAGCCCAAAACTCAGTTTGAAAAAACAGACATGGTACAGAGATGGGCAGATTTTTCTAGGTTTCTTTTGCCTGTTTCTAGGCTAAAAAAGCCAAAAGGAGCCTACTGTAATTTGTAATGCCCAAGTAGGGGAGGGGCAGGGGGGAAGTTTCAGGAGGAATAAAGCATATCTGCTCACAAGAGTAGTCCCAGCATTTCATTCCTCCCTTGTATTGTACCTTCCTTTAGTAGAGCAGATGAGGTAGAAGCAGGCCAGCATTTCCTCTCTGACTCTGGCCTCCTGATGCAAACTTTTCAAGGCTCTATTTTAAGTCCTTGCAGACTCAAAACCAGGAAGACAGCAATCTCCTACACGGCCTTGCAGCAGCAGATGAAGGTAACTTTCCTGATCTTACAAGCAAGACCTGGCTAGCAGAGGAGAAAATCAGGATTTGCAACCTCCCCAGTTGCTGCCAGACCATGGCAGAGAGAGGAGTATGGCCAGGTCCAAGGGGAACTGTGAAAGTTACAACTCGCTCGCCAAATACAAGAAGATGGCATTCTCGGCCACACTTTGTTTGCCTAGTGATGTCCAAATTGCAAATGATTTAAGGTAAGAAATACTTCGCTATTACTAGGACTTCCCATCCTTTGCCACTCTAAAAGCTTGTATCCCCTAGGTGGCACTATCTAATAAACTAAGGCGTGTTTAAGTACCGCTTCCTCCCTACAGGCGGAGTTCTTATTTAAAGTGTGAACTAGTGCAAATTTCAGTATGTCGAATGCAGCTATTAGCCTTCGCTTGGTAATCTTTTCCTGAATCTCTCTCTCGAAGTCAATAAAATATACTGTCATGAATATCATTTAAATATAGTACTTTTGCTTTCAGAGTGCTACAGAATATATTTTCCTGGAAAATTATGGTGCATCACAAAGGTTTTTCTTCTGTCTGTGAGCAGTGAATAAACCACCATAGGCTGTGTTTACTTTGCAATTCTATTGGAGTAGCAGGAGTAGGTTGACAGCTGTAAACAGCTGGTGCTGAGGCTCCTTGCCTCTCCAGTATATTGTCACACAGAGGATATTTTGCATCAGGGAACTGGCCTGGTACCTCACATCTCCATTTTGAAACTCCCTGAAGTAAAGCTGTCTCACAAAACCTCCTCAGCCACAGGACCCAGAGGCAACAGCAGGTTCCCCTTTCACCTGTCTCATGCAGATGTTTCAAACCAGCCTCCACTGGCTACATAAGAATTTCACAGGTAGAAGCAAGCCCTTTAATTTTTCTCACTCATGCAGTTTCTGAGTGACACGGGTTTACTTGTTTCTGATCCTGATGCTGGAACATCCGTTGTTTGGTGGTGTAGGGGAGGAACACTAGCCTTCAGCCTGCAGCCACAGTAGCAGTGCCAGGAAAATTCCTTGAATAAGCCCTCCTTACACCTTGCTTTCAGAGACAGGAAAAAGAGAGGTAGAGTATCTTTTCTGACAGTGCTTACCACTGTGACAGCTTTGCTCGCAGTCAAACAGAGATGCTGAGCCTGGGAGACAAGCTTGGGCAGACAGGACCTCATCACCCCCGGGATGCGGAAAGATGCAGGTACAAAACTACTGAATGCAGGGGGTACCGCTGAGAACCACAGAGAACAATGGAGCACCAGGGATTTAGAGGAATGATGCCACAATATCCTTGATAAATTTCTATGACTCCCTTTTGGAAAGAGGTGCTGATCTTTTCCTTGCATTATAGTAGCTGGTAAATAACTCCTTCATGGCATTGCTTCTCTCCCCTTTCCCTCATTCTAGATCCGCTCTGGTTTTGTTTTGTATGGTATTGTCATGTCTTTTCCCTCCGTTTGACTCATAATAGCACCATTATCTTTTTCTATTAGTGGGTTTAAGTCCAGGATCACTCAAACTGTGACATGTATGGCTTTCCTAGGATAAGAAACACAAAATCTTTGTCATTTTTCCTTTCTAGTGTCATGCAGAAGAAATTTGTGCACCCGATTACAATTAATCTGGAAATCAAGGTGGTTGTGAAAGGAAAACTCTACGTGTATCACTACACATTTTGAGGTGTTTAGTTTCCTGTAGAGAAGGCTGGCCTAAAGCTTAAGGATCTTTGGTTTCCACTTAAACACTCAAATTGACAAAAAAGGTCTTTATCGGGTCTCTAAACCACTTTGTGATTACACCAGTGTCTCTGAGCACAAGCAGGAACTGATTTATTCATAACAGTAGGATGTCGGCCTAACACACGTGTTTATCTGCAATGTGTCAAGCACTACTTTATGGCCTTCTACACTGCAGAGCCCTTTGACCCTTTCTCAGATGCAGAAATAGAAAGCCAATGTACCTGTGTGGAATCAGAGGTTTTGTGTTAACATGTTAACACTGGTTCTTGCAGCCCAGTCTTAATTCTCCCTATGCCAGCCTTTTGTAGGGAAGTCTAGTGCTCAATGTCCTTGCTATTGCAACAGTTTGGAAATGGGAAGTCGTTAAGAAATTAATGTCTCCAGGCAAGAATAATCTTTAAATTGGAAAAGAGAATTCCTATTAATTACTTGCTTATGATAATTATTATTCTCAGGACAAAAACTCCAATCCATACAATGTTTTATTTACTTTAAAAAATCAATGTAGAATTTATTTTGTTTCAATTTTTCACATTGGCTCTTTGAGTTCCAAATATATTTAACTGTAGTAGTAATCATAGAATGCTTTGCATTGGAAGGGACCTCAGAGATCATCTAGTTCCAACCCCCTGCCATGGGCAGGGATACCCTCCTAAACCAGGTTGCCCAAGGCCCCATCTAACCTGGCCTTAAATGCCTCCAGGGATGAAGCTTCCGCAACCTCTCTGGGTAACCTGTTCCAGTGCCTCACCACCCTCAGAGTAAAGAATTTCTTCCCAACATCTAACCTAAACCTACCCTCTTTCAGCTTGAAGCTGTTCTAGCTGCTTTCTATTGGTCCTTTCTGCCTAATCTAAATGAATTCTAAATGCATGTGACTTCAAAGGAAGATGGGAAAAAAAAGTAATGAAAATAGACACATGTTCAAATATGTTAAAAAGATGGAAAGCTATTTAAAACATGAAACATGTCTCAGGAGCTTAAGTATCACTCTGGATTCACATACGGTAATGGTACGTCAGCATATGTCTGTGCCACATCTAGAGCACAGCTCCATTTGCTAGAGTCTATTTGTGTCCAGAGTTGTAGCACGAAGATCAAGTTTCAATGCCACTAGAAAAAATATAAAAGCATGATGTTTCATTTTTAATTCTCTGCAAAAGCAATCTTGCACATTCTTTAGTCTTTCCTTGCTCCTTCCCCTGACCTCGGAGACCATCCTGACAGTTAAAATAAATCTACCCATCTCACCCCACGTTAAATTCTCTATGGGAAGAAAGATGGGACCAACACTAAGATTAACTACAAAACAGGCCCCATAGATGTTCTGAAGTTTGGAGGGATTTTTTCACCTCTATATGAGAACAAAACTCCAATGTCTTCAAGTTGCAGGGGTAAAAGATTCCCAAGATGCAGTGCACATAAACATGTGGAATTAGGAGAGGGGAAACAGTTTCACACCCTACTCCAAATCTAATAATTTAATAACCTAACCACTGAGTTATTGTATGTATCTGTTTCTGTCTTCTAGATCAGAAATCCCATTCTAAACCTGGAAAACATTGCTGAAGTTAATATAATTTTAGCTTAAATCAACTGGAAATGTCAGGAAAGCACCAGGAAATTTCCAGCGCTAATCAGATGCAAAGTAGCTGAGCTAACACCAGTTCTCCTATTTCCCAAAAGAAATGTTCCTTCCTCCATCCCAAAGTTGGGGATAGCTGTTTGTTCCAATTTTAGGGCCCATATTAGAGCTGATGTTTGTCTGAGTGTGTTTGACTACTTTGGAAACTAGAAAATTAGGTCATTATGATCAATAATTAACAGTAATAATAGCGAATGTTGCGTAATACTTTATGAGTCTAAAATACCTTCCATTACTCTAATGTAAATGGAAAGGGAGCATTTTACTTGAGGGTACTGCATGATTGTGAAATAGGTTTGAGTAAGAGGAGACGCAAAGCTGTAGAACTTCAAGTGCAATACAGCATTGTTCAAGTTACACAGATAAAGTAAATGGAGTATCTATTTCTGTGTGGAAACACGCAGCAAAGAATTTAGATTTCTAGCCAGAAGGTCATGGAATGCATTCTCCTATCAAGACAAATTCAAAATAACTTTGCCAAAGGTGTTTCACTAGATTGACATGTTATACTCAGGAGGAGAAATTCACGCACATTTTTGAGTGTCAAACATGAATGAATGCAGCAGAGCAGTGAAGTAGTCATTAGGTTTCACTAAAGGGAACACAGGATAACTACACATGTCAAGAGCTAGAAAAAGGAAAGCTATCTTCAACAGGTACAGGTTTTGGGATTAGACAATCACCAGAGTTAGGCATTGGAACAGGTCACGCAGGGAGGTGGAGTCACCGTCCCTTGGAGTGTTCAAGGGAAAAATTGGATGAGGTACTTAGGGACATGGTTTAGGTAGTAATATATGTAGTACAGGGACTGTTGGACTGCATGAAGTTTGAGGTCTTTTCCAGCCTTGATGATTCTGTGAATTTCTGCCTGAGGATTGTTGCACTGATACCTGCTGCAGGTTATTATCATAACCAAACAGGGTGGTGGTGGTTGAGGAGAGGCTGTACAATGTTAACTGTGGTTTCTGCTTCACCGCATTACCCTGTAATGACATTAGCACATATTTTACACTCTGTGAGGGGAATACTTCCCTCCTCCTCTCAACCACTTCGAAACAGTGAAGAGATGCAAACTGGCACTTGAAAATGCCACAGTGCTATGACCTCGTCAGGGTATAAGATGGTCTTAGTGGATGCACAAAATTCATCTGCCTGGAGTATTTTTGCTTTGCCCAGCTGGTGTCCTACCATCTCCAGTACAATCTAAAAGACAAAGCTGCTTCCAGACAGCATTGCTTTGTTATTCACTTGACTTTACTAGCCTTGTCAGAGTTAATTGGATTTGTGACATGGTCAGATGTTTATTTCCTGATGCTGTTGTCAACTGCCCTACAGGACACATATGCCAGGGGAAACTACAATACACCCCAAATACTAAAAATATGAAGAGATAAATAGGCATGCTGTCAACATTTTTAGGAACTAAAATTTAAGGAAATGTGTGTTTAAAAAATTTTTTAAATTCTAATCTATGCCACTATTGTCACTTAGCTCCTGATTTATCAAGATAATTAGAGCACTTACAAATCTCTTCATTTAAGTATACCCATAGCTCTGTAGACAGTCCAATATGACACTCAGTAGTTTGGACAGGTATAAATGCCCAACTAAATCTTATTGTAAATGAATGCTATTTTGGGGAAGAATGCACATAAGTCACAGAAATATAAGGTTACACTTCTGGTAAAATCTCATAGGCTATTACATGCTAGGAAACCCTATACTGTTTATTAAATCAACTGCATACAGCCATAAGTCTATTACACTTCACTTTGTATGATAACTTTTATGTTTTATATGTGAGATTTCAGCCCCAGGCTACAAAATCTATCCTGTATGATTCACTTTCTACATGTTTCCTACTATTACTAATGTAATATTTTGCTGCACATCTTTTTAAATACAGTGGAAACCAGGTTTCAGTAATTGTGATTTGAATCAAAAGCCACAAAAGAAGAGGACTTTACATCTACTGCAAAATGCATGACTTTGGGAGGAGATTCACTAGCAAGGATTTATTCTGAAATGTGGTCTACCTGTTTAAAGAAGTTTTGGTTAGACAAGAGCCCCATACATCACCTTTAGGAGAACAGATAAACACACACACATGCTCACACTCAGAGCATACCACTCGGGAAGTCACAGTGGATACAGGAAGTCATTACAGCACCCTTTGGAACAAGGGTAAACCAACCATGGTTTTGGGTGCAAAGAACATACAGATATAGCTGAGTATTAATTTGTATGTCAACATGAGTTAATTGCATTTTTTTATACAATATTACAAGCAATGAGAGAGAGAAATTGACAAAGCAGTTAAGCATGGGCTTAACTAAGTTTGTATCTAAATCCTAATGAAGTCAACGGCTAAGAAGTTGGAGCTATGCCAATACGTAGCTGAAGATATGACCATCATGGGCTATTTTATATAGGTATGTTGTTATTAAGTTTGTAAGCAGAATGGAACAAGGAAACTACTTTTAATGTGTAGATGCTGTGAGAAATATGTTAACAAAATGTTTATATTGACTGGTACAAAAGAACAATAAAATAAAAGAGAAACTACCTGTCATCCTTTCAGCAAGAAACAGCATGTGATTTATCTGTCTTTCTTTCTTTCTTATTACCCTCGCTGCAATGCTTTCAACACACAAAGAGCTGGAGTAGCAGAGGCAAATCAATTGAGTTTGGTTTCATTCTGGACAGCTCAGTGGAAGCATCTGATAAATATACAACTGTCGTCACCTCAGCTTATGGTATCAGTGGAGAAATTGTAGAGGGTTGGTTTGTTTTTTTTTAAATTATAGTGCTTCTTTCATAGGGATTTTGATGAGACACAACATTTGGTTCCTAAGTTCTTGCATTGCTACTTAACACTGTATAAGCAAAGAGATTATCTACCTGGATTCTGAAACCATTATTCTGCCCAACTAGGAACTTCAGTAACCAACTTCAGTGGAACAAGGTATGAGGTAAAGTCACAAAGTAAAGCTGCTGAAAGATTTTTATAGCATCATGGTTTCTATTTGACAAATTACCAACAAGAAGCATTATTTATACTATATTCTAGAGTGTTCTGTTAATGAAAAAGTCTTCATTAAATTTCCTTGAGGGTAATTATAAAAAAAGTGTCCTCTCCAGACAACAGTCTATAAAATATATGGTGTATCACAGTTGCTTCATTACATTAATGTGTCTCAATATTATTATTCAACTTCAGAAAAACAGAAACCAGAATTATTTAGCATCTATTTGCAACCTATTTGCCTACTATTGTAAAATTGATTTATTTTTTCTGTTAGGAAACAAAAGTTATCTAAAAAGCTATTTAAAATGCAGTGAACTATTAAAGAATAATCAGAAAAAGAAAGCAATATTGCTTTGTGTGATTTTATTTATTAACCTGTTTGAGTAATGGTTACCACTTTATTTTACACAAACATCAATAGTTACAATCCCCACAATTTCACTAGCATTGCTTTGTGATATTAAATTGTAATGTTCTTGGCACTAAAAACATAGGAGAAAAACCTGTTAAGGTCAACAACCATGTACATGTGAACATAAAGCATAGCAGCTTTTATTTCTTATTACAGTCTTTCCACAATACATTTTTAATACCAAGGGTGAATTAACTACCATCAATATCTGACTGATTAAAAATTTGCATGTTAGTCCAAAGGTATTGCTTAGGTCTGGTTGAATCTAAACCTGGGTATTTGTAGGAGAAACAAGAACATGTTAAGATAAAAAGAAACCGCAAAACTCCAACAAAACCTAATGCTCCATCAGAAGCAAAAATCACAATTTCCAGAGAGACATTCCTCCAGATGCTGTTGCATTCTGTGTCCTTTCTACATAAACCTTGGAAGTAGGACTGCTACCAAGTGACACACTAAATGCATTCAACCCTCTTGTCAGATACAAAGTCTTCCTTAGTGACAGAAATAGGATGTCTACTTATAAAATAATTTCTTAGAAAACTACTAAAAGCTGCCACAAGATAAAACATCCCCAGACCCTAAAGTTCCTTAACCTACCACCCTGCTGGGAGGCTGTCTGTACCGATGGTGATGGCCTTTGAGTGGTACCTGAGAGGAAGTCCATCTGCCCACACGCTCTGGAGCCTGCCACCTTGGAAGCACTGCCATTCCTCACGCAGAGGCAGTTGCAGCTTTTGGAAGGCTGGGCAACCTGCCAAGCGGATGGGTAGATGAGCTGGCCAGAAACCAGCAAATTTCTGGCAAAAGTCTGACAGGTTTGGGTTCCACAAGATTTCTTACTTAAAATGTAAGAATGCTGGATTCTATTCTTATGAAAGTACAAAATAATTTATACTAGGAAGTGTATTTTGTGAAAGTCCATTTTCTCCCTCCAAAACACATGCTAAGTAAAACTTAACCTGACAGTTTTCATGAAGTTCAGGTAACACCATACATTAAGCAATATATAGCTAATCAGAAAAACCAGCATTGAATTAAGTAGAAACACACAAGCAACCTGGTAAGTCCATGTCATCTATTGCCTGCATAGTTCAACCCAGTGCATTGTAGGAAATCCTGCTACAAGTTCTATGAGACACTGCTGAAGTATCACAAGCAATGTATGTGCTTAGCAGTGGCCCTTCCTCCAGTAGGCCAGGGCCACACATGGGCAGACATCGACTATATAAATGGTTTGAAGTATTATCGCGCTCTTAAGTTTTTGATGACTTCTCTTAGCTAAAGCTAGTAAAAAGGACAATGTGATCTCCCAATTTAGCTCAGTATGAAGGTATTTCAGCACAGACTTTAACCGGTCTCCAAGAATATTTTAGACATAAAGTAGCACATATTAATGTAGTTATATTCTTTATTATATTCGAGCTAGATCCTTCAGATTGGCTCATGCAGTTTGTTTACGTATTTAGAAGAGCAGGGAAACCTACAGCCCTTCCCTAATCAGACAGCATAATAATTAAGTAACTAAGTAACAATCACTTCAGTCTCTGAAAAAATTTAGCAATCTTTGTGTGTAAAACATTATTTTAGAACTGAAACATTATTTAGAATAATAGATGACCCCAATTTTCCTTCTGCACCTGTGTCAGTGCTTTATGCTCTGCCTGGCGAGTCATGACCAAGCCACGACTGTACTGCTTTACGGTCAGGAGTTCATTATAAGGGACTCCCAACAGAGTTGCCCTCTGTGAGTACCTATATCTCACTGCATTTGTTTTTCAATATTCCTCCATCATCACCTCAAAACAAATGCAGGACTCATGCATCCACCTAAGTACTATTTAGCCCGAGGCCTATCACTTGGAAGCAAAGTAGATTTATGCCACATGATGTTCCTTCAGCTCTTAAAAATGCTAGAACCAGTTTCAGCTGTTAAACACACTCCAGGTTTGGCTTTTTTGCCAGAACCTAAAGAATCTGTTAAGGAAGGTAGGAATCACTGTAGCAAAGAAGGTATTCTGTCTTTTTGCCAACAAGAAAATACCAGCATGTACAACATGCTTTTACGACCTGGAATTTCCATTATACCAGTACAAGACATTGGACAGAAAATAACTGGTAAAAGACAATAAAGAGTGAAAAAGCCTTTTATGAAAGTTTCCACAATTTAACAACTTTGACCAGGGAAGGTGGGGAAGGACAGCTCATCCTCCCTGAGAGCCGGCAGAAACAACAGAGTTCAGAGGTAGTCAGTACACGGTTTAACACGCTGCTGTTCCATGCGCTCTCTGGAGCGCCAAGCACATTCCTTGCAAGGATCCCACTACAGCAAATCTCATCTGTTTGGCTCCTTTTGTAATACTGTCTGGCAGCATCCAGCACTCAGGCTCCATTAGAATATAGCAATTCTGTAAATGTGGAAAAGACCCACATTTTATTGCCTGCTAGCAAAAGCCGTATCATGCATAAAGGACTGCACTGCAGGAACTGGTCAGACCACCTTATGGAAGTCACAGCCTTTTCTACAGAGAAGGATATCTTTATTTCATGCATAGGTATTATGCTGAATTTCTTTTCCCACCTTATATATCCCTTGGTCACTGGCATTATTTCATGCTGATTCTCTCTGTGGGCTGTAAGTAAAAAGAGCTGCTAGCTATTCACAGGAGTTTTGAGTCAACCTGGATCTTCATAGAAGGTTTAAGTACCTCTCAGCTGTGTTGTATCTGTCAAAGCAGCGGCAGATACAACTTAAAATGTAGAGTAGGTCCAATTTTTAGTGTGTCAGTAGAATCAGCCTGCAGTTATTTTTAACTGCCTCAGAAAGCTTAGCAGGCAGATACAGTTAATCCTTTAAAGGATTTGCAGGTATTCATAGCTTAATAAGTAAGCACAGTGGATTAAGCCAATAGAAGATTGTAGACAGTCAGAGACAATCTTTACATGCTAATACACAAAACCCAAAAAGAACAGTTTCTTTTATATACTCTTTATCTGACAATAACTCTAAATTTCCTTGTGTATCAGAATCACATAGTCTGATGAACTAAAGAATGTTAATTAGAGCCATTAAAACTTAAAATGTGTGATAATTAAATCAACAAATAGTGAATTTCTGTCACCTAGTTTTCCCATTATCCTACAAATCCTTTGAAAAGCAGAACTACATCGTGAAAATGAATTAAAAATGCATCTATTTATGCCATAAATAAACAATGAAACTGAAATGGCAACAATTTCTTTTAGGAAGAAGAAAAAAGTGATGAGTGATCTTTATAGGTCAATTTTACATTGCCTGTATTATATTCTTCATAAAGAAATACACGAAGAAAGTACCCGAGACTCACTGACAGGCTCAAATGAGAGATTTGGGCCCTTCAACGTGTTCACAAGTGATGTGGAAAAGTACACAGATAGTAAGACAAAGAACAAAAAAATCAGATGAAACAGAACTATTACACTGAGGAAATCTAAAGCTGGCTATGAAAAGCTTCAGATGATGGTTCAATACTGAACTGGTGATAAAATGCCAGAGGCTATTTGGTGTCAGTAAGCGTAATGCACATCAAGAGAAGAAGAGAAAACACATATATACATACACAAGGGGTGTTAATCAGTATCACCAGGAAAGAAACCTGAAAAGAATCTGGTGCTTAAAGAAACAAACAGCAATTTAGGAATTATTTTAAAATTAAAAGAGAAAAGTTTGAAAAGTCTGCCCAGTATGCATTCCACAGACACATTATGAATACTATATGCAGTTTTAGTCTTTCCATTATGGAAAAGCTTATGGTAGAATTAGAAAAGCATCTGAAGAAGGGTATGATAGAGAAGTATTAGATCACAAGCTTTATTTTATAAGTGATCCAGGAACATATTCACTAGCCTTTCATAATATAATTATTGGTAAGATGCTTTTTTAAAATTTAAATAATAAACTAAACTCATTTTCATTAGTTACTGTGAGATCCAAACTGTACATGGACCCAAAAAAAAAAATCATGATTTAAATAATTCATCAGTTCTATTCAGTAGATCAGCAGTAACTATTAAAAAGAAGCCTCCTAGCTGCTGAAGAGCATGATGGAAAAATCACTGTAAGCACAACTGCCTCCATACAGATTTTCTTTCAGTATATTTTTTGTCATATTTTTAAAAGAAATTTGACCAGAATCTTCCTGGTTCTACCACTGTTACTCAAAAAGAATCAAGATTAAACAAAATTGTCTCATTAGCTCTACAACTGAAGAAGCCTAATTTGCTACACATTTTTAAAGCTACTTACTCTGGCTCCCAGAGAAGCCACTCCTTCCACCCTAGATCTGTTAACTGAAATATATATATACACACCTAATAGTTGAAATACACATACAAAGATAAGAGCAGATTATTACTCCCCAACATTATAATGAGGACTGTGCTCTTCCCAGATTGTTCAATAGTGGAGTTTATTGTTCACTTCACCACTACAACAGAACTGTGAGACACAGGAACACAGGACTAGAAGGGAACTCCTGAATCACTGCAAATGATCCACTCTTACGCTCACAGTCATACCACTTAATCTCTTTCAGAAACTGACCAAATCCCCTTCTATAGCTTCTCAGTAAGATGGCAGTCTCCAAGCATCTCTGCCCTGGCAGAAAATCCTTTTTGGCTGAATGTATTCCTAGTAAATGACTTATGCTCCTCTACTAGACACCATCCCTTGGTTTAAAGGCAGCTTTACCTCTTGGGTGGTACATTCAGAGAAAAATCGTATCTTAGTTAATACTCATTCTGCCCAACTAATCAAATCAAGCTCTTTTACAGCACGCCCATAGCACAGTATGCAATGTGAAGAGGTTCAAGCTGATCAGGACACCGCACCAACCAGCACAGCACACAGTGGACACTCTATACCCACATGTCCATGCTTCTCAGAGCTGTATAGATATGTTAGCACATTCCTTTCAAACCCATGTGCCCTGTCACCACGGCAGTCAGTCTTTCTCAACATGCAGTCGATGCTAAACTGTTGTGGCTGTACTCACTTCTGGAAATAGTTTAGTGGTGGTTAGATGAATTATTTCTCCACCATACTTCACTATGTAGTTAGATTAGGCTCCTAATCTCACCCTGAACACTTCTAATCCCATGGATCACCATCCTCTTTCTCCTCAGTGACTCTGTACCGATTTGCCTTTCAGGAATGCAGAATTTCCATTGAACAGACTAATTTTTTCATACCTATCAAAGTCTATGATAATCTTTGACATGCTTTGACAGCTTTTCTGGAACACTTAGCCCTACAAGTCACCACCATGACTCTGAAGCTTAGTGACAACTCTATTATGAGAATGACATCACATCTTATCATTTTGGAAGAAACATCTCCCTAATTTAGTAGTTGTAGATGACTGGTATCATCGTCTCACAGTTCCTAACACATAACTGAGAAGGGAAGAAATGCAGTTAAACCAGCAGGAAAGGATTGATGGAACAGTTGACAATGGTTTTGCACTTCTTTTTTTTCCTTTTTAAGAACAGTCTATCTTGATTTCTTGCACATTCCAGTCTTTCCCCTGTATGATCCAATTTGCATAGCTAGCCTGGACATCTTTCGTTCCTCACAGTTTCTCTGGCTCTGCTCCACGCTGCAGATTTGTTACTGCAAGTCACTCTTACTAACAGACACCGCGCAGAGAACACTGCTTCAGGAAGTCTAACACGTATCTGGCCGCACGCTTCACCGTCAGGTTAAGTGAGCACCTCCTTTGAGTTGAGGAAGGACAGGGCTCTAAGGGTGGGAATGAGAGCATTTGCTTGGACAGTGGACTCTATCCTGATATCAGCGTGAAGGGAAGACCAGCACAAAGATCAACATAAATCTTTTAAAAAAGGATTTGAGGAGAGACTTTTTGACTAAGGAAGAGCTTTATCACAAAGCAGAGAAAACAAGAGAAGCTCCAGGACCCTAATGGCCTAGAGTGACTTGGTAGATGAGAGGCATTCATGTTTTATAGATTAATAAGTGTGAGAGAAAAAAAGGCTGGGAAAGACACTGTGGATTAAAAGAAAAAGCATACTAAAAATACTGAAAATGGAGAGTTTAAAAAAAATTAAAAGTGGGGCCTTCTGCATAGATCTTTGTTATTGAATATAGCCACATAACAGTAATAGCTGAATATGCATATTTCTTCTCATAAAGCAAGCAAAACATTGCTAAAGTCAAATTAGCAGACTCTATGTTTTTACTATAATTGGAAACCACAAAATGTAGGTTTTTTAAAGTTATAATGGTTACAACTTGAAGATTTTAACATATGTTTTGGGAATCTATAACATACCTGAAATCAGACTATGTAATTAGAGAGAGATCTGCCTTTGCTTAGCAGAAGAGGCAGGACAGTGGTACTTCCTCATTCCCTGTCTGCTGTCATGTGAATATTCTGTTGGCACCGTACCCAACTTCTGTGCTCCTCACATGCTGAGGCAATGAATAAGAGGAAAGACCCTGCAGAAAAATCTCTGTGCTTGACTACCGTTTCATGCTCGTTTTGCACTGCTGCAATACCCTGCCTTAAGAGAGGTTTCACTTGATTTAGCTGCAGTCAAGAGAAGAACCAGCCCCATGACATATCTCACCACCGCTGAATCCCCATAGCCACGCAACAAGCCTTTAACATTCCCAACCAACATTTTGAATGTCCAAGGCAAAATAAAGCAGAGATTTCAGATGCCATCTGAATGTAATGGGAGGTGAACCAGGCGAATTCTTTAACCAAAGCACCTCTGTTAATCTCTTTCCAAAACACAGAACATTGCATTAATAAACATCAATACTCATTCCAAAGCCATCAGGGTACCTAGCTAAACTACTTCTGCTGTATTCCTACAGTCTAGTGTGAGCAAGTTTTTACCATAAATCATCAACTTAAAGGGAGATGCTAAATTGACATTTTGCAAAGAATCTGGAGAAAAAAAAAAAAAAAAAAAGTCAACCAAAGCCAGCAACCCCCAATGAGAAACAGGCTGCTGAACAACTATCAATAAATACTTTTTTTGATAAAGAAATCTGAACTTCTTAGAAGATTTGCCATGTAGAATAAAACAAGAATCTGTATTTTCTTTGATATTTGTACTCACTTAGGTATTATTGCTGTGAATCAGTTTCATAACACGCGTCATATTTCCCTGAAGTAAGATTTGACCCTTTTTCTTCACACTGGCAAGATTCTTACCAAAGTGATGAGAAATTGTTTTCATTAGCCATGAGGTAGCAATGAGAAATTGTTTTCATTAACCATGAGGTACAAAATTTATTCTTTTATTTAGAGTAAATAAATCCATAAAATATTCTGGGCTTATTTATATTTTTTCCATATAAAACCCCGAATCACATACTTTTAAATGCAGGTAGAAATAAACTTTATTTCAAAAGACCTGTTTATCCTCAGCTACATTCATAGACCTGCTCCTCCCATCATACTAACTGAGAATTAAAAAGCCTTTCACTTGAGTGCATAGCTTCTTTGAGCCAAGGGCAGGAATAAGAACCTGGGAGGGTGCTGTGACAGGGACAAGAGCAGAGCATCTGTTCCTGTGTAGATTTTTCTGCCCTCCCACACGTTAAGGGGAGAGATGCATATGAAGCGTGTACAGTGTTTATTTTTAGCCACTTGGGCAAAGGACCATGACACAGCTACAAATACCTGGTGCTGAGATCTGATTTTCTTCACTCATGACTTGATTTCCACCCTTCACTTTTAAAACGTTGCATTATATGTTAAAATACGCCTGGACAATACACCTTCCAGGCACTTCGGGTGCAGTTCTGCTTATTGGTTTTGCACATAACATCTCTTAATAAAACATAAGGATAGATTTCTTCAAGAGCTGAATAAAAGCCAGGCCTCCTTCCACTCTAAAGAACCTCTATAATTCTGTTGACTAAATATATTATTTCTTTAAGATTTGCTTTCAAGTAAGAACTCTTACTGCCAGTATTTCCCCTCTCATCACTTTTTTTTTTTTTAAGCATCCTAAGACACTGTGTGTTTATTTTAAGGTAATTCTCCCAATTGCCAATTTTTGTCTATTGGGGCTGTATTTTTCTAGCAATTCAGAGAGAGCAGAGTAGAGGTTAATGTTACATTTATAACTTGATTATACTAACTGATGTAATCCGTTCAGCAGTTCTGAGAATGAGGGTGATTTTTAACAGGCAGTTTTACTGAAAAGGACAGCATCCTTACCAGAAATATTATTTACAATTCACAGAGAGAAAAACATGAAAAAGAATGTTCCTCCAACATATGAAAAATGCATTCCTCCAACATATGAAACAACATATCGCAACATGCAACGTATCATATCAGTTTCTAATCCTGTAATTTAAAGAAGTATATGTGTGTGCATACATATATTTCTGAAATTTGCAGATGTTCAATGACTAGACTTTTAAAGGGGGAAATGGAGACAATCACATCATTATGTGTAAACAAATAAAACCTGTTCCAAAGTTTTTGCTTTTTAATGAATAGCAAACTGAAGAGAGATGTTAACAAAACAAGCAATCTCTCTTACACAGAGGCAGGATAGAATGGGAGTCATTAAGCCACTGAGATGATGAAAGCCTAAACCAAATATCTTTAATACAATACTCACATAATTAGAATATTTCTTTCTGAGCTGAGCACTCTAGAATGCTTACTTAGATGGCAGCTAAAAAGTGTCGTCAAAGGAAGACTCCAAATTTCTAAATATAAGCCCCTTTAACAATTATTGTTAGTTGTTTTGCAAATACCACCCAAGGACTGGGCCAGAGAGAAGTGAATAATTAGAAACCCAGTCCTGTAAGTGATTCTCAGACCTCACAACAGGGCAGTTAGGTGACAATTTGGCAGCCCCTGTACATAAATTATTGCAAGGTAGCCTGAGTACAGGTTTACATTTTTTTTGTGCTACTCTGCAGTAAGTGACTCTATAAACACTCTTACAATAAATGGAAGATACCTCAGTCCTACTGAAGACAGAGAAAATACAAATTTGTTCACAGATACCTTGGGACAACATGCATGAAGTAGGTACCACATCACAAACATAAATCCTTCCTTGGTTTATGGCAACCTATCCAAGGAGCCATGCTACCTGACAACCAAAAAGCCAATGTAAAGCAAACCAGCTCTATGAGAAGCAGTCACTCAGCTCCCTAATACAAGGAACCGACTAAAGGAGCAGAACTGTAAAGAATGCACAAGGAAGTACCTGCTGCTGCCTGCCTCTAACATAACAAATACAAATAATTAATTTTTCTGATTTTCTGAATAAACAGAACTGCATTAAAAGAATAATCAAGACATTTCTCTCCGAAGAAATGATCCTGCTCAGACCAAGGGAACCATCATACTGTGTGGCCCTGAAAGAGCTCGATCTGACTTGAGGGGGAATATACCTGATTTCCCAATGAAAAATAAGGGCATGCAGCTCTTGGCTGATCAGATCCTGCAAAGTTATCTTCTATAAATGTATAGCAAGCACATATTTTTAATCATCAGGCAGGTGATAAATCCCATTGATGCCAAGCAAATTTAAGGGTGTATTTAAACATATGTTTAAGGTGCTCTGCTGCATCTGCTATAGAACAGTAACAAATTTAAAGAAATAAAATATTGTCTCTGGGAAATTAAACAATCTTTATCTCCTTTGCAACAGGCCATAATGCTCTGCTTCATAAAACTACTTAGCCCTGCACATTCTTAAAAATTTAGTGCTGTAGGTATAAAATAAATTTAGAAGTAAGTGGCGCATTGCTGCATGGTCTGCAGAGTTTATTTTACCAACCACCAAAGGACATTATTGGGTGCATAACAAGACTCAGACTTGGTCAAATGAAAAACAGAAATGGGATACACAAAGCTGGTTGCAGTCTAATATTCCTTATGAGGAATATTCCTTATTCCTAAATGTAATCCATACAGTTTATATTAACTTTCAGCATACAGATTGAAATATTCATTCTGTCAATGTTGTCCATTAGATGAACAGTTGACAGCACAAATTGCGAAGTCATACAATATTTTTTCCTTTCTTCACTGAATAACTTGAGCATTGCAAACAAGAAAATAATCAGTAATTCACTTTCAGATTGTTTCAGATGCATACTACAATGTTCGTACTACAAAAAGCACACTTTCAAAAATCACTGCCATCTTCACAAATGCTTTCTGAATATTAATTGCACACAAATTCAGATCAAAAAATAATGGCAAACCAGACCTGCCTTTCTCTTTAGAAGTTCAGTTTTGTGCTTTTTTTTTAATAAACTACAGGCAAAGACAAGAAAAAATCTTGTTGGAAATTCTAGGTCTTCTGCTTCTTCATTGCTGCCTTTTCAAAGAGATGCTTTCTGCACAGTGAATTACTAGTATGTATTGAGCACTGTGACCTTTACGATTTTGGTTTCAACAACAAGGTCAACATTGCTAAGAAGCCAGTTATGCCTTCGAGGCAAAATTTCTCTAGCAACCCAAAATGGATCTTTCAAATGTAATTGAACTATAACAATTCATTTCCATAGGCTTGTGGTAAAAAAAAGCCCTCTAAGTTTGCAGCCAATTTTATAGTATTTGGCCACTGACAATACATGCAGAGAGAGAAGCTGGCCATACATATGCTAGCATAACAGTGCTAACTCAAGACGAAAGTTGTACATGAAGACAGACAGCCAACAAGGAGCCCCACGTTAAGAACAAGCAGAGGGGTACAGAACAAAGCACAAAGCGAAAAGGCACAGAATGTGACAGAAGCCGAGATTCCACTCCTGCGATGCCTCACCAGCTGTCTTTCCCTGTTGGTCCCTCCTGGGGCAGCAGGGCATAGCCAGTTCGAAGCTACACAATGACTCCCTCTCAGGGTCTGCACTTTGGCATCACCCCAGGGCAGCTCACGGAGAGATGCAGATCATGCCTGTATTAGGAAATGACCTTATTTTGCTAAAGAGATGTCGTCATACTTTGTCCTTAGATACGCACATCGTTAAGCCACTGGCAATCTTTTTCCAAGTTAAAACTTTTGCTAAGAATCAACAGCTGAAACAATGTTATTTTTCACCAGAATCGATGGACTTGGTTCTTCATTATCTTCATTCTTCCTGTATAGTCACACCTACCTCTGCAAGCCTAACAGCGATTTGGATACTACCAAATCAGAATGCTAGTTATAAGGGAGAAAACACACTTTAAACTCATAACGTTAAAACTTACAATTTGGTAGTTGGGGAAGACTTTCTACTTAATGTGCCTGGATAAACAGCTACAGGTTAGGTGAGGTAGGAGAAAATGAGGTTTTAAGGTTTGCTGGGCAACATTAACATCAGCCCCTGTTCAACATTAACATCAGTTTCAGAAAAGGCTGCATGGGATAGTTGTTTCTGTATGTTCACGCAATCATTTTGCCAGACAGAAACTTATTTTACAGAGGAGTAAAGGAAATAATGTCTTATTGATTTCCCCCCCCCCTTTTCTATGGTTGCTTAATTTTCATTACAGGCCTTTTCTAAATCTCCTCTTCCTATCATGCTGCACAGCTAAGTCTCTGAATAATTTAATTGGGATACTGTATCAGCACATTGCACAGGTGATGAAGACTTGATTCTCAACAGTTTTGTTTCCCCGTTGATTTTTATTTTTAAACATAACCTGAGAGTATGATGACCAAGCATTTCCATTTTCACCCTGTCTTCTGCAGCTCCTGAGAGAGAAATAAAAGGAGGGGGAAGCAGAATAGGAAGGAAGGATTGCTTCTGGTAAAGGCAGCAAATCTACCACATAAACATCATCGCAACTGTCAGCTGTGACAATCTGGTAAGCAAACCTCAGAAATCTTGAAAATACACATCTCTCTCAAAGGCACACAGCAAAATCCTCCATTACAGAAGGATGAGACAGTGAAAGTCACTTAAAAAAGACTCCACCGTGAATGGATGTCAGGGGAATGAGGAGAGGAGAAAGAAAAAAAGATGGTCTCTCTTTCACTGTGAATAATCTCTGGGAGGTTTACAATCACAGGATACATTTATTTTTTTTTCCCAGACAAGAACTCTTTTTCCAGCCTCTGTAAAAGCAGAAGTGAAGGAAAATTGCACCATCTTTTCTCAACAGCAGTATGTTTCCTGCTCAGCAGAAAGCAATACGCTCTTATCATCATGCTTCCATGTAGCTTTTTGTTTTCTACTACTTTCACACACTCAAGTATTACTTGTTGTCATATACATTCTGATTTCTAAAAAAACCTAAGGAGAGTATCATTTACATTCCTCAATTTAATATAGTTGGCATGCAAATAATATTACATGGAACATCGTTTACAGCAATGAGCAACATGAAGTTCTTGAAACCTCTCATTATTTTCTGTGCCTTTGTGAGCAAGGTGTTAAAAGCAAGTTCATTGACTTTTAGTAAAGCTTCACAAAAATCTTAAGACCACACACCAGGACAAACAGCATCCTCTTTGTCAAATTGTTTTAAAACCAGTGTCATCCCCTTTGATTGAAAGAGGTAGCTGAAGTTTGGACTCTTGGAAGTTGCTTCAGTTAGGAAATGTGTTATAGAATCTGTTGGGTTTTTTTCCTGTTTATTTTCTTCCTTTCTCTTAGAGCTGCAAATTGCCCTGCAGCTGAGCAGACCTAACTGCTCACTATTGCTGAAAGGACATTCCCATTCCACTGCTTTCCAAATTCAAACTTGACCTTCCTTCTGCTCTTCCTTGTCTCCCTACTTCCTAAGTCAGTTCTGTTCCCTGCCCTTTGTTCTGGCTCTGCAACTCAACAAAACCTTTCCACCAGCTGATTCAGCTCAGCTCGCTAAATTGGCAGAGTTCTTCCACCATTCTAGAAATCAATTTTCTGCTATTTTAGTGATTTAAATCAGTTGATCCAACAGTGATATAAACCAGAGATAACAGAAGAAGGCCACACGGGGAGAGTAGAAAAGATGGGAGCAGAAACTCCCTCTTTCAACTGTGGAAAGTGAATTTGCTCTGCTGTCTTGGGAAAACTTAGGGTCATGAAGCAAGTGGTTTTTTTCTTGGTGGCTTTTTGACAGCATTTATGAATTTAGTGGTCACTGTTTACTGGATGACACATCTCCACCAAAACCTCCCCTCAGAGGAGGGCCACAAAGATGATTAGAGGGCTGGAGCACCTGCCCTACAAGGAGAGGCTGAGGGAGCTGGGCTTGTTCAGCCTGGAGAAGAGAAGGCTGCGGGGGGACCTCATTGCAGCCTGACAGTACCTGAAGGGAGCATACAAACAGGAGGGGAATCAACTTTTTAAAAGGGCAGATAATGGCAGGACAAGGGGGAATGGTTTAAAGCTGAAGGAGGGAAGGTTTAGATTGAATATTAGGGGGAAGTTTTTTACAGAAAGAGTGGTGAGGTCCTGGAACAGGCTGTCCAGAGAGGTGGTGGATGCCCCATCCCTGGAAGTGTTCAAGGCCAGGTTGGATGGGGCCCTGGGCAACCTTGTGTAGATCCAGGCCTGAGGTTGGCCTGTGGCAGAGGGGTTGGAGCTCTATGATCCTTGGGGTCCCTTCCAACCCTTGCCAATCTATGATTCTATGAACTTTCAGGTTTCTGCAACCATATTCTGTCAATAACAAAATACTTCAACCAGTAACTGTGCATCCATTACGACAAGTACCTATAATTCATTATATGAATAGCGTTTGTTTCATCTATTTTATAACTCAGGAACCTCACTGAAATTTACTTTCATGAATGGTGACCTACAAGTTCCAACACCTGATCTATACTAAAACACCGTATGCAAGCTATGTCCACAGTTTGGGTTGCAAAGCAACAGAAAGCCATGGAGAGAAACACATTTGGGAATTTTAAAATACCACTTCAAAAGCAATCTTTTCTGGGAAAAATTAAAATTAAACATAGCAGTGAGAAAAAAAAAACAACTTAAGTATGAACTGCTGGCACACTAAGTTGCTAATACTGCCAGTGCCTTTCAGTATATCCAGAGGCTCTGGGAACATGCATCCTTTGTTTGAAAGAGGCACACAAGGAAATATCCTGTGCTAAGGTATTTTTTTCCCAGGAATTTACTTGATGGATGTGTTTTGTCCAATTTTTACAGAATTTAAAGCTGTCCATGTGATGCCTTAGCAAACACGTCACCTCTGTTAACTGAAGAGCTAACATGCTTGCTTGCCTGTGTCTTCTGGGACTTCTGTCAAGAGATGGGTTGTAAAAATTATGTTGATTTGACCCATTTTTTTCAAACTCTAAAAAGATACTTAGAAGAGCAAGTAACGGGTAGGCCTCTAGGAGAGGACAAGACCACCAAGTCCTCCCCCAAAAGGCATCTCTCACCCCTAGCTGCACTTACTTTTCTTGGATGCAAGGTGCTTCCTTCAGGGCTGGGGCTGCCTAGGGAGCAGACAGCACTCGGCACACGGCGGCAGCAGCTCCCGGCCCCACAGCAGTAACCAGCACCGAGGCAGACGACGGCAGCTTTCACCTCACTGCACCAGGGCGGCTGGGACTGGCACTGGAAACGGTCCGAACGAAGGGCTCCCCCACTCCGCTCACGGCCTCCCTCTCCCCTCCCCGGGGCGGCTGGCGAAGACTCGAGCGAGGGACAGGCGCCTCGGTGCCCGCAGGCCATGGCCGTGGGGAGGCGGGCGCGACGCCCTCAGAAGAACCGGCTGAAGGGGAAACGCTCGCGCGCGGGACGCCGGCGCCTGCCTCCGCGCGCCCCCGGCTCGGGCCCCGCCCCCCGACCTCCCAACATCCGGGTTCCTGTCAGCCGCTGCGCCGCCGCCGCCCGCTCCGCGTCTCAGGGAGGCGGCGGGGCAGGGAGGAGGCAGTGAAGATGGCGGCGGCGGTAGGGAGAGCCGGTTCTTTCGGCTCCTCTTCGTCCGGGCTCGGTTCGGCTGCTGGTTTTTCTTCTTCGTCTGCGACCAACAACAACGCGGAGCTGCGGGCAGGCGGCGATGAGGACGATGGGCAGAACCTCTGGTAACCGCCCGCCCCGCCCCACGGCCGGGGACCGGGGCGCGTGCTGACCGTTACCGCCCTCGCAGCGGCTCCTTGCCCTGCGGGGGAGCCGGGGGGGTGGGTGGGGGTAGGGCTGGCTAATCCCCCTCCTGGCATTCGGTTCCTCTCGGTCAGTGAGCTAAGGGGCGGGGGAGGGGGCTCCTCCCCTTGGCGGTGGCAACTCCTGCCCTGCCCCCCCCCCCCATGCCTTCTCCCCCACCACCCCCCCGCGCCAGTGAGGTGATGAGGATGGGGGCCGGGAGGAAGCGGGTCGCCCCCTCCTAAGCGTTGTCGTCTCTCCGCGCTAGGTCCTGCATCCTCAGTGAGGTGTCGACGCGCTCCCGCTCTAAGCTACCGTCGGGGAAGAACGTCCTCCTGCTGGGTGAGAGAAGCATCCCGATCCCCTTCCCCTCCCTGCCGCACGCAGCCTTGCTCCTTGACCTCGGCTCGGGCGTCTGGAGATTCTCCTTTGGTGCCCAAAGGCGGGGGGGTGCGAGGGGCGTGTGTGATGGTGGCAAGATGCTGGCTTACTTGCTTAAGCCTCTCCCTTCCTTGCATGTTTTTGCTTCATTTTGGACAGCCAATATCCAGAGATGTTTTTGGTATGCTGGTCATCATAGGTAGCTCACCATAATATCCTTACTGTTCTTCCCCCACCCTAGTTCCTTACGCAGAGATGGCTTGGAAGGGTCATTTTTTTTGTCTTTCTGCCCCTGATGAATGTTGACTTCAGAGTGTGTGTGGCTCCTTCAACCTTCCCTGAAAACCTCCCTCGTTTGTGCAATCTGGGCTGCTTGCTAGTCCTTATGGCGTGTCTTACAAACACAAAAATTGCTTCCGTGGCCCGTACGGTATCAATGACGGCTGCTCCCTGTTGGCCAGAGGGCGGGGTAGGCTGCCTGGGCGTGTTGGTTGCGTCCTGCCCACATGCACCGAGCTTGTCAGCAGCAATATCATCAGCAAGTTATGCAGTAGCAGCAGCATCGTTTACGGCTGCTGGCTTTCACGGTGTTCTGTTATCTCCACCCAGTGCGTTAGTCCAACCTTGCACTTGGCAAGGATTAGGAGTTACAGAATGGTACTTTGATAGGGCAGTAGTGAGAGACCCAGCCATTATTCAGTGTTGAGGGAAAGAAGGAAAAATGGTATGTCCAACAAAATGTTAAAAACAGGGGGTGAGAAGAAAGGGGTGCACTTCAAGTATGTGTGTGTGTGTGTTATTGCTATTATTATTACTAGGCTTTTGGGGTTGGGTTTGTTTGGGTTGTGGGTTTTTTTAGCTGACAGGCTATTAAATGCTATTACCAGTAGACAATTTAATGTATCTGAGTGGATAGATTTGTTAACTAGCTGCTTCTTCCCTCCTTTGCCAACCTCCCTGCCACCAGAAAGAACTGTGTGTGTTAGTATTTGGAAACATGATTAAAACCCAGTAAATATTCATGTGGACTCTGTGTGTGGTATGATTCTGTGTAGTCTTGTTATTTGTGCTCTTTTGAGGTCTTTTAAGTTCGGGGTTTTCTCCTCCATAATCCTAAAGCAAAGTTGCATTGATATTAAAGAAAGGTTTCATAATGATTGGCAGCTTTTTATGCAATATTTTGAAACTGAATTGGATGATTGTCCTTGCCAAAGTTGGAAGATTCTTCATGCTGTTATCCTTGTCAAGAAGCTTACACTCTTATTTTTCCTTTCTCTTTGTGGTCAGGCAATCCATAACACTCTATATCTGAAGACTGTCTCCTTCAGAACTAGAGAGGGCACCACAGAATGTTTCCAAATGCTCTTTTAGTTTGTGACTTTTAATCTGTTGTATAGAAATTTTCTTTTTGCCAATTTATGTAGAACTTATCAAGTGACTTAATGTAGCCCCTTTTTTTTTTAAAAAAAAAGGTTCATTTTAAAAAATATATCCAGATTTGCAGAAGAAACTCTAGTTCCTTTGTGGGAACTGTGTTTTCTAGAAGGCCGTGGTCCAAGGGAAAAAATCTTGCCATATATTTAGGAAAAAGAACATCAGATCTTAGGACTAGTGAGCACAGTGGCTGTGTTCTTGTAAGAATACCTAATCCATGCATTATGCTTTGATGTTCACTTGCAAGTCATGATGCTGCTCCTGAATCACGCTGGCGTAGGAAAAGGAAAGCTCTTAGGTTTTATGTATTGGACAGATTTGGTATGTGAAGTTCTGTCTCTTCAGGTTCTTGAGCTGTGTGGTTGGAATTTCTCTGTTATCTCACACTTCCTCTATTTTTATGCTTTGTTTCCTTTAAATAGTTTTGTACTAGCTTGTGCTGTTAATACAGATCAGTTCTGTCATTCTTTGAATACTTTTAAGCAGGAGTTGTAAAGCTGACCGAGGTCTTGATGGTTTTCACTCATTTTGTGGCAGGCAAATATTTGCAGTGTAAACAACTACATCAGTGAAAACTTCTCAGCTGAAACATGATATATAGTGAAAAACCTTCCAATACAGAATACATTAAGAAAAAATAATTCCCTAAGCCCCCAACCCATCCCCCCTAAAAATCCCCATGTGAAAACTAGTCTACTTACCTAGCACTTCAGTGGTCTTTTGTCTGCTAGGACAGGTCTTCTAATTTGCCTACAGTATTTATATTTTTCAAATGCTGCATATATTTGTATGTCTAGTTGTTCTGGGAACCTGGTTATATCTGGCATGCTAATTCTGCTAGTTCAGTATTTATTTTTAGCGATGTTAACATCTCATTTTTAAGAACCTGGAAAGCAATTTAAGACATCACAGAAATAACTAAAGGAAACTTGAATGCCAAATGTTAATCTCTAGATGTGGCACATAGTTTTGTGAAGATTAGCATATAATGCTCTTAACTGTGCTCAAAATCAGCAATAAAAATTAATTCACTTAACAGTTTTGTGTCATTATTTTATTCACAGCATAGAAGCATTTTTCTGGTCTTGTATGAACAAAAAAAATACGACTTCCCTTTTCTATGCTACGTGCAGTGCCAATCAAAGTTTAAAGTCCTCATGGAAAAACAGTTATTGAAAAAATGGCTGTGAACGTAATAATGAAGTAAAGCTGTAACTGAACTAATTCCCTTGAGTGCGATGAGAAAACTTATGCTTATAACTGGGAGCTCTCTTAATTCCACTTTATGCTTTGGATATAATTATATCAATATAATATACCAATAAGAGAGCTCCAAGTTCAGCTAAGAAATCACCATTGCAGGTTATGGGTGGAATGCATAGCACTATAGAATGTGTTTGGAATCTTTGAGCTCTGCTCCTGTCCAATGGCTGTCAGGATGCTTGAGGAGAAGTTACCACAGTCTACAGCTGTGGAAACACTTTTCTGTGTGTTACAGCAAAATGTCATGAGAGTATATAAACTCAATATAAAATCTGCTTACTTAAATTTGTACTTAACACTACAGAAATTAATTTTCCACTTTATTTTTTCCTATTCAAGTAGCTGGAAGATTCTCTGATCATTTTGCCATTACAGTACATGAAATACTGCTCGTTGATACTGTCCGCATTGTTCAAGTATTTCTTAATTCTCTAGTACTGCAGAAGTTAAGGCAGATGGCTGCTTCTCCTCTTCTTACAACTTCTTCATCAGGAATTAAAGCCTTCCAAGCACAGCCAAGTTTTGTTTCCATCATCAGAGTTGTACTTCCAAAGTGTCAATTATTTTGATGTGGCATTGACCTAGATAAAATTCTAATTGCTTGGTTTGGGACTGTGTTTGTTTAGAACTATGTAGTACTTCTTTGTAGTGCTCTTCCCACTATAATACCATTCTGAAAAGTCAGAGTTAGGTAGATGCTGTGTAGTAAAACTTAGAACAGCACAGGAGGTCTGAAATGCTTGAATTGCATTTCTTTTCATTTGTCTCTGCTTTGTCAGAGCTGTGCTGTTGATGACTGGATCTATCTCTGAAGTAGTTCCAAAGGTGAGGAACGGTGAAAGGAATCGTGTTTGTGTTCTCCAGGCAGGTAGTGGTAGGAGTACTAATAAAGATGTCTCTTTGATAGTAACACTGGATTATTTGATTTTGGTGGTGAAACAGAGTAAAATACACTAGATGATTTAACTGCTGTGTTAAAAGGAGAAGGTTTGCACTAGAGATGCATGCTGTTCCCCTCCACTATGGAATCCTCTGACTGTGGGTTTCTCCAAGCATAAGTAACACCGTTACTGCTGTACCTGTGTCCACAGTCAGGCCATATGTCTTTGTGGTGCAGGACGTGACAACTGTTCCAGCACACCTTTTGTCTGTAGTCTGCTTCCTATCATGTTGTAATGCAGAAGCACAATTAAGGTGCTCCTCAGAAGAGTTAGGCAATTTTTCAGTGCCACAAAGATACCAAATGTGAGGGGAAAGACTTATCTGGTGGAGTAAAACAAACTTAGAGGAGGACAAGTTCAATGAGTAATTTAGAAATTAGTGACAAGTTATTTGAAGACTTGGTATGACCTACTTACTGTGAACTTCCATGCTGTTTTGAGGGATTCTGGAGAAGGATCTCATCAACATAATTAATTTCATTCTTCAGTTCTCTGAAAGCAAACTAAATTTGGTTTACTGATTATTTTGGTCTTGTTCTGCAAAAGATGTTCTTCAATTACTATACTATGTGTAAACAAGCCTCTTTCACTAATGTGTGGCTGTGGAAAAGGCAGTTATTAGCTTGAAAGGAGGGTTTTATCTTAAAAATAGCTATAGTACACGAATGCTTGGTTTTAATAGGAAGGCGACTGTTATGTCTTCGCTCTATCTCAGGATTCAGTCATTCCACAGTGTGTGGAATAGTCAGATCTCTGTCATTCTGGGAAAGCATCATTGCCCTGTTTGATCTCTTTGGCTTGGATTTGATTACTTTGTTTATCATATTTAAGTAAAGTGGGAGTTTTTTCTATTAATAAATATACTCAGTATTTAATATTAGAAATATTAGATGTTGTGAATTTTTCTATCCAGAAGCTGGTTTTGTTTTGTCAGAAGTATAAAGCTATTTCACAAAAATATGGGTGGGGTTTTTTTTGGGGGGGGGGTGGGCAGGAGTTAATTATCTCTAGTTTTACTTGGCCTTGCTTGAATCTGTTGGGGTTTTTTTTAGAGATGAGTTGTAGAATTCCCATATCAAGATGAATTTTAATTGATGATTTTAAAAAGCAAACAAAAAAGCTCCATCAAGGAACCGGTGGGATTATTGATTATACAGTTAAAGGCATCCAGGGCTTGTTGAAGAGCTAGTGGAAAAAAAAAAGAAGAGAGCCTGGGAGGGAAGGAGGGCAGAGCAACAGTACTGATGACACAAAAGCAACACTCACCTCTTTTAAATATGCAAAGCAAAGAAGAAACACAATATGACACTTTGCAATGTTGAAACTATTTAAATAAAAAAATCAAAACTCATAAGTGACTTGGAGATAACACACTGATTTCTGTTCCACTCACAGAATTCTGAGAGAAGGAAGCAATGTTTTACCTGAAAATCTACTTCTGTTTCCATTTTCTAACCTGAAAGAAATATGGAAATAGCATCAGTAGTAAATACTCTTCATTTTAAAATGTTTAATTCAAAATTTAGAGACGGTCTGCAATAGCCTAAGTTCTCTCTGCTGCGATAGCTTCTGGTTGAACAGTTTGAGTAGCAGTTCATCACTAAGTGCCTGCTTGCCTGCGTTCACAGAAGGCGATTCATTCACCTCATTGCCCACCCTTCCCATCTGTGGGTGACCATTCTGCTGAATTCTGTATCGTAGCAAAACATTTAGCAATACTCCCATTTTCTGCTCAGTAAACATACTTTTTGCCTGGAGTAGTAGGAAGGGAGGAGGCTGGGCAGGTTTTTGTATTACGGCTTCCTATATTGTTGAGAACAGGAACAAGAAAGACTGTCATTAAAGTCCTGTTTTGTAGCCAGAGTAGCACCTTGGACAGAGAAGCTTTGAGGATGACAACCCCAAACTTGAGCAGCTCATCAGAGGAGTTGAAATGTAGCTCTGTGTGGATAAAATGAAACTGCCTTTATTTAATTGATTATAAGACTTTCTGTTTTGTTAACAAGATGGTGAAATAGTGTATGTAAGCAGATTGGTTTGTTTCAGCTCCTTCCTAGCTTGACTTTTCTGCAAAATTGAATCTGTTGTCCCTCTTTTATTGTGTTTGGCTTTGGTGTATGGCACTGCTTGCTGGCAGCCTCATTTCTGTTTCATCACTGTGGTATCAATGTGGAGGTGCAGTTTGAGGCAATGGAGAATTTTAGTTCTTTAGGATTTACTCTGGAGAAGGAGGACCTTTTGTGTTACTTACAAGAGAGGGATGCAAAATCTTAAATTTGCAACAACCTATTTGATATAGATAGAATAAAAATCTATAATTGTGTCACAGAGGTTTTGCTCTGTGAGCTTACATACACAACTCAATTTGATTACCACACCATTACAAATAAAGAAGTAGCTGAAGTATTTTCCATCTCAACATTTTGGAAGGAAGAAGATGATGAGCATGACTCTTGGAAGGTGCAGGTGGCTCTGGGTTATATATTGCTTTGGTAGCACTTTAAAAAGATGCTTTGTGACATGAATATACAATGATGTTTAAGCCTGAGGAATATGACATTTCTGTTTTGTCTGAAACCAAGCAGCATTACTTTTTCATGTACTTTATAGATACCTAGAGACAACAAAAAGATAACCATGCTTAAATATCTTTGGGTTTGTAATTTTAAATACCATGTAGTGTGTGTATGTATATTTATTAAGGTTTGGGGGGTTTTGTTAAAGCACATATAGTTTTATATATGTTTCTGGTAGTATTTAGCACTCTTTGGACTACTATGCTGTAGATTATCCATCAAACCTAAAGTAACTAATAGACTTACATTTTCTTCACAAATATTCCCCCCTTCCTCAGATGGAGAGAATCTTCTATACGTACTAAATGCATTACAATGAAATGTGAGTTTCTTAAAAAGTAACATTGCATGCGCTTAGCATTAATTAGCTAATGAGGTTTTTAATAACAATTCAGGAGTTTTAGATAAGCACTGGTTTAAGATTTATTTGTATTTTGATAGTCTTCAACAACACTACTTGCTACAGCAAAATGTACAAAGCAAAATGATACTACTGCTTTTTCCCCGCTGTAACTGGATGTATTCAACATGTGTTGACTTTTCAGTTAGTTTATATTGAAGATTTTGCTTGGAAAAAATAGATAGAACCTCAAGTCTTAGCATGTTCCTTCCCTTGGCCAAGGGAATCATCTCTTCCTAACGTTTTATGATGAATTGTGTGGGTAAAAAGGACTGCCTTATGTCATATGTGATCGTTCTGGTTTTCTTTTCTGATAGCTTTTTCCATGATAATGACTCTAATTTAGCTTAAATCTGTTGAGAACTCTGGATCTCCTGTGGAATAGGTTGCATTCAGCTAGGCAGCTATCACTCAGCTTTGCCTGCATTCACAGAAGGCAATTCATTGTCCTACTTGTAGAGTGCTTCGTTTATGCATTGCTCATTTGTTTTGGATCACTTTTCAGTGTTACTGCTAACCCTTTTCTCCACACATTTTTTGGTTTCTCTTCTGTCATCTGCAAACTCTACTATTTTCTTCATTTGCCTGAGTAGTTAATGAAAGTAGTACCAAACCCTTCAAACTCCACTGATGCATCATTCTGGCTTTCTAGTGAATGGTGAGCACTGTTCTCTGCATGCAGTAACTTGTATGACACAGTTACATATGTTAGGGATCCACCTACCTGATCTTAGTGTTTTGAAATTTGCTAAGGAGAGGGTAGTAGAGAATCTTCTTCACAGAACAGATTAAAATGAACTAATTCTGTAATGGAAGCCTGAAATGACTAATATGCATCCATATATGTCCAAAGGTACTAATTTTACATCAACCTGTCTTATGCTGTACTGATAAAATTTCTTTCTGTGTAGGCTCTGAAGATAATTACTGGAAAACTTGAGGAAAGAAAACACAATTCTAGCTCTTTTGCTATAGCACATTACCTTAACAGTACTTCAGTCCAGAAGTACAGAACTTCAGCTTACTTCAAGCATTTGGAAATACAGAGTTCTGGAGGTCAGCTGTTCTGAATGTGCAACCACTCTGTAAAAGGGATACCAGGTCTTGCTTTGTCTTACCTTTTGAGCCTTCTGCTGGCACAAATTAATTGAATCTACCTATTCAAAAAGGGAAAATAACAGAATGAATCATACAGAAATTGTTGGCTAAAGTTAATAGAAACTACAGCAGCATAACATGTCAGTGCAGCATCTCTTAATACAATCTCCCCATGTATTTGTACATGACAAATTTAAGAAGATTGGAAGAAAAAACTTCTTCACTCCGAGGGTGACAGAACACTGGCACAGGCTGCCCAGGGAGGCTGTGGAGTCTCCTTCTCTGGAGATAATCAAAACCAACCTGGATGTGACCCTGTGCTACTTGCCGCAGGTGACCCTGCTTTACCGGGGGGCTTGAGCTACGTGATCTCCAGGGGTTCCTTCCAGTGCTTACTGTTTGGTGTGAGAAGTGCTTGCATGAGGGCAGAGAAGGAATTGTAATTCATCTCTGGAAAAGAAGCTTGAACTCTTCACTCTTTGGACATAAGTTTAATTTAATAGAATATCCTCACAAGATGAGGAAGAACTTTGTGTATCAATAGAGAATAGGTGTGCTTTCCAGTTTAATTTAATAGAATATCCTCACAAGATGAGGAAGAACTTTGTGTATCAATAGAGAATAGGTGTGCTTTCCAGTTTAATTTAATAGAATATCCTCACAAGATGAGGAAGAACTTTGTGTATCAATAGAGAATAGGTGTGCTTTCCAGTGTTTATTTAAAATTATCTATATATGTTTTCTTAGGTGCATCTTGATTTAATAAAGGGCCTAGCAAACAGACTCCAAATGTTGAAAGAGTAAAACTGATTGAACATAATTTTCCACTTAATTTTTCTATACTTTGCCACATCTTACATGTCAGTTCTGGTCCCTTTTTTCCTTTTCTTTTTTTTTTTTTCTTCTTTTCCCTTTTTTTGTTTGGTTGGTTGGGTTTTAGTTTTTGTTTGTGTTATTTTAAATGCCTTTTAATTGTGTGAATTCCCCTGGGCTACTTAGAAGTTACCAGAAAGCATAAGACTATTTATTCTAAACTAATAGTGAAATCTGAACTTAGAGCTGAACTCTAAATTGAACATTTCATGCAGTAATCTTGGGAAAGTTATGTTGAGCAAATTCAAAATCAGTTTATCAAAGTATGTTTTCTCTGCTCTTTTCTGTGGGTATATCTGTAAGTTATTTTAATGTAGCCTTGAAAGATCATGGTCAGTTCCCTTTAAAGGAAAAACTTCATCCTTGAATTTAGCAGTGAAAATTGCTGTCCTTGAACTCTTTAATATGTTATGTAGCTAAAAGCTGGTGTTTATACTCCTGTGCTACAGGAAGAGCCTTGGGGGGGGGGAAAAAAAGTTCTGTCTGGCATAAAACTGATAAGAAGGTACTTCTTAGGAACCTGAATCATATCTCTTATAGTTACATTCCTATTGTACTGCCAAATTAGAGTGGAAAAACCCTCCTTCGTGTCCAAATTCAGCTTGGTTACTCTTTCAAACTGGAAAAATTTTAAGGCTGCTTTAGACCTGTAACAGAAGATTCAAAGAAACAAGCTCATTAAAGCTAGGAAAGCTAAGATCTGCCTTACTGAGTGTGGTGGTATGTGCTTCTTGGTGCAGAGAGTTCTAAATCTTAGTCTTAGAAATAAAATCTGAAGCTCAGGCATGCACTTTGAACAGATGGATGAGTGGGGCAAAGCCCGCTATATGGCAAAACTTTAATGAGCTCGGTCACCCTCAGTATACGATATCTTTCTTGCCCTGGTGTGTGGGGGGTTAATATCTCACTGTGATTAAAGATTGAGTAGTATCTAAATTCTGTCTCTCCAGGTGAAGATGGAGCAGGTAAAACTAGCTTAATAGGAAAAATTCAAGGAATAGAGGAATACAAAAAAGGAAGAGGAATGGAGTATTTGTATTTAAATGTGCATGATGAAGATCGAGATGGTAAGTTTGTATTTCTAATAATACCTTAAATCTTATAGCAGTAGTGCTATATTTGGAAGGACAGTGGGATGTTTTCATTTCTTGATAAACTGCAGGAGTCCATCTTAGGCCATGAGTGATTTGCATCATGAGGAAGTTTCTCAGTGTAATTCCTTTAGTAGGTATCATGAATGACCACTTAAGTGGTAGGGGAGGAGAGGAACCAGTCAAAAGACCAGGGAAGCTGTCTTAGCGGCAACATTCTGAATGTATGGTAGGCAAAAAAGTGCATTCCTCAGGCCTAGGGGAAAGGTGTCCAGGGGTTTATCTTGCCTCTTAATTATTGTAGAAAGGATTTATCTTTTTGGACACACAGAGAAATCTTTGCCTTGGTGGTATCAGAATCTGCAAGACTACATACCGTGTACTGATGGGTAGGAGTAAGTGCACAATGCTACAGGATGCTTTTAAAACAAGCATAAATCAAAAAGCCAAACCACTAACCCAAAAATTTGGAGGAAGGGAAGTAAAGTAGATGCTGTATTTCAACTGGCTTGAGTTGGCTTATAGCTAGAAGGTATGGGAGGAACAAAGAAAGGAATATTAGCAGGCATTGCAAAGATGTGTTGAATTATCTAGCAGCATAGCTTGTAGAGTGGGTGTGAATAGGGATATACTGGGAGCTAGGCCATCAGGCCCAATCAGCATGTGTTTATGAAAGGCAGATGATGCTTGACCAACCTGATCTCCTTGTGACAAGGTGACCTGCTCTGTGGATGAGGGGAAGGCTGTAGATGTTGTCTACCTGGACTTCAGTAAAGCCTTCAACACTGTTCCACACAGCATCCTCCTGGAGAAACTAGCTGCTCATGGATTAGATGGGTATACTCTTCTCTGGGTTAAAAGCTGGCTGGACAGACAGGCCTAAAGAGTTGTGGTGAATGGAGTTAAATCCAGCTGGCAGCAGGTTGCAAGTGGTGTTCCCCAGGATTCAGTGCTGGAGCAGGTCCTCTTTAACATCTCTAGTAATGATCTGGACTGAGGAGCTTGAGTGCACCCTCAGTAAATTTGCAGACTACACCAAATTTTCTGGGAGTGTTGATTTGCTGGAAGGCAGGATGGCTCTGCAGAGGGCCCTGGACAGGCTGGATCGATGGGCAGAGGCCAACTGTATGGGGTTCAACAAGGCCAAGTGCCCAGTCCTGCACTTTGGTCACAATAACCCCAGGTAATGTTACAGGCTTGGGGCAGAGTGGCTGGAGAGCTCCCTGGAGGAGAAGGACCTGGGGGTGTTAGCGGACAGCTGGCTGAACATGAGCTGGCAGTGTGCCCAGGTGGCCAAGAAGGCCAATGGCATCCTGGCCTGTATCAGGAATAGTGTGACCAGCAGGAGTAGGGAAGTGGTTGTTCCATTGTACTCAGCTCTGGTGAAGCTGCACGTTGAATACTGTGTCCAGTTTTGGGCCCTTCACTACAAGAAGGATGCTGAGATGCTGGAGTGTGTCCAGAGAACGGCAACAAAGCTGGAAAGAGTTTGTAGCACAAGTCCTATGAGGAGCAGCTGAGGGAACTGGGGCTTTTTAGTCTTAAGAAAAGGAGGCTGAAGGGAGACCTTATGGCTCTCTACAGCTACCTGCAAGGAGGGTGTAGAGAGGTGGGGGTCTGTTTCTTTTCTTAGGTAACAAGCAACAGGATGAGAGGAAATGGTTTCAAATTGCACCAGGGGAGATTTAGGTTAGAATTTCCCTACTGAAAGGGTTGTCAAGTATTGGAACAGGATGCCAAGGGAAGTAGTGGAGTCACCATCCCTGGAGGTATTTAAAGGCATGTAGATGTTGTGCTTGAGGATGTGGTCTAGAGGTGGACTAGGCAAGATTAGGCTGTGATTGGACTTGGTGATCTTAAAGGTCTCTTCCAACCTAAGTGATTCTGTGTGGCAAAAACCAACAGGAACTCTTGTCCATTCTAGAAGAACAAATATATAGATGAAAAAAAACCCCAAGAAGCTGTCCCCCTGCCCCCCCACTCTCCCCATGCCCTTTCTGTCACTTTCTGAAATTACCTGCTTTTCTGACTTCCATGTCTGGCTATCAGTCTCAAATATAGCTTGACCAGAGTTAAGAGGATTGTAAGTTTGGTCTAAATATCTTCCTTGAAACTTCTGTAATGAGTAATGAAAAGATACCTGAAAGCAAAGCACAGGCTTAAATCACTAGCTCTTCATTGACTGCAGAAGTGCCTCTGAATATTGGAGTATGGCAGTTTTGAGGGGAGAAATAAGCAGTGGGATGGTTTATTTGTATGGTGATTGTCCTTTTGCAGGTCTGAAGAATAATTTTCTTGCCTGGTAACTCCATCTAAATCACTAAAAACTCACAGTTCTGCTCTTTTCTGAAGGGCCAAGGCCCATTCTGTTCATTAAGAGTTACAGAGGCACATGACATTTGAATTTTGAAAGGGAGGTGGCAGTTCTTGAGAAATGAGCAAGTCAAGGGCTAAGAAGGGATTGGTTGAATTTACCCTACTTTCCCCTTCTAAGTTGTAATTTGAAGAACACATGTTACCTGTCTGAAATGGTGAATGTTAATTTTGGAAATGCTGAGTGCTGTATTTGGATTATCACTTTGAGGTCATCTATTTAAGATCTCAGATATAGGCGATTAAGCATCAGGGTTTGGAAGAGGAGGGGGATCTCAACAAGCTGCAGTTTACTATGTTGTTATAGATGTTCAAGTGACTGATAAAACATGTAATCTGGTATTGTTCCTGGTATTTTACATGTCTAAAGATTGTTTAATAGCCAAGTAAGTCTCATAACATATTTTCCCTTTTTTTTGTAGACCAAACAAGATGTAATGTATGGATTTTGGATGGTGACCTGTACCACAAAGGGCTTCTTAAATTCGCAATGGAGGCCAGCTCTCTAAAGGACACTCTAATTATGTTGGTTGTAGACATGTCTAGGCCTTGGACTGCACTGGATTCTTTACAGAAGTGGGCAAGTGTTGTAAGAGAACATATTGACAAGTTAAAAATTCCTCCTGAAGAAATGAAAGAAATGGAACAAAAGTGTGAGTATTCTGCAGATATGTAGGAATCTATTTAAATCAAATACACTTAATGCTTTCTGCACCATTTAATCTCTCCATTGCAGTCTTTTTCATTAGTTGGAAATAGTACCTCAAGCTAAGAGTTACCAAGCATGTCAAGCAAGTCTCTAGTTAGCTATATGAACAATAGTAGTATTTCTTTCTAACAGAAGTACCTAACTGGGGGTTGGGGGGGGAGTTTACAGAATGAACGCGGCTGGGTTGAATTTCCAATCTTGTTTCTTACACATTTTTCTAGATAAGATTCTCCAAGTGAAAAACCATCATAGCTTTGAATTTCTTATTTATTTTAAAAGCAAGTCACTGCATCAGCTCCTTACCTGTTCTTGTCAGTCTAGAGAATTTGGGACATGTTCCCTGACTACCAAAAGTGTAAATGTTAAAAGGATTCATGGCAGCATGGTGATGTCTGGGCCCTTTCTACTTGAAGAGTTTTATCATAATTATTATTGACACTAATGCAGATATAAGTTTGTTTTGGCATGGATATGGTATAGCTCTGTCAGTGTCTTGTCTTTTTAGTTATAAACATGCAGAGCACAAAGATTTTGTAGGATTCCTTAAACTACCTGACTGAACTCACTAACATCATAGCTCCCTATTGCTTTGTGGTAGCCACTGTATTTCCCTTGGAGTACTAAAGCATGAGTCTTCCCTGTCATCTCTCAGCGAATTACTACAAGGAAGAGCAAACAGCATCATTCAATTTATAAATCTGCAGTTGCTTTCTGGAACTGAAATGTTCTTAAGCATCTGGCTGACAGATTGCTGAATAGCTCTTTCAGAAATGCAGATTGCAGCCATGCTGTGATAAAAGTAGCCCATAAGGTGACAGTTGTAGATACTCTGACATGGGGGGAGGGTGTCAGCTCTCTTGTTTATTCTTCTGAGAGAGTGATTCTTTTAAGGGAAGTATCGTCCTTGACAATCATATCTTCTGCAACAAGAACTTGTTTAGGAGGGAGGAGCTGAACTCTTTGGGTGTAGTGTTGGTTTGGTTTGGTTTACAGGGGGTGATGGTAGTGTGTGTGTATTAAACATCCCCCAAACAGTTTCAGGATAGGATTTTACTATATGAGAGTAGTAAAGACACAACATCTCTGTTATCAAAAATGCGTAGGCTGATAGTTTTGCTCTTTGCTGACTGAATAGAGCCATGAAACTGCAAAATCCAGAAAATTTAAGCGATGAAGTGACTCAAGAAAAGCAGCTACTCTTTAACAGCTTTGTTTGCTCTCTTATTCTTTTATCATCTGGTCTAATTCTTATGGATATTGATTGTCTGTGTGTTGGATATAACAGAAGCCCTGGACACAATCCAGATATGATTGGAAGCTGGTTTTGTTTTGAACCTCCTGTGATGTGGCTTCTCGCATTGCTAGGCGGGCAGCAGCTTGATGCTGCCAAAAGGAGGAGACAGGAATCTTGTTTGCCTGACTTCTGGCTACATGCTCCTGCTTCATTCTTGTGTGAGGCTCCTGCACGCTTGTTTGGCTTGCTAAGAGAATGAAAATCTATGGAGGATTTGTGTGTGTAGTTTTCTGGAGGTGTCATCAAGTTCTAGCAACTTCAGAGACGGGCCCTGCGAGAACTAAAACCGGTGTAAGGCATTAGGGAGTACATAGCAGCTGTGTGTGAAAGGCTGGAATGGCTCTTCCTGTTACTGGATTCAGCTGTGTCCAGTGAAGCCTTGTGGCCTGGTCATTGTCACTGCATCTCTAAGGAAAACCTGAGGCTGTATTCCACAGTCTTTGGTCAGTCCTCCTTCTTACTGATTTCTGTACCTGTATAAAGATTATATGCTATGATCATACAATGGGAATTTTAGGAATCCAGTGGAGGACTTATATGACTATAATGGTGTGACTTTTTTTATTTTAGCTTCAATTATCCCAGAACAGACAGGGTGCTCTATAGGAAAGATTCCCTCAAGTGGCTGGCATATCTTGGTGAGAACTCTTTATTTAAAACACAGTCAATTTGGGAGGCTCTCAAAAGCTCTAGGCCCAGACAGAAGTAGCAACATTTCCTGAAGAGCCTGAGGTAGCTGTTCAATTAGAAATTATAATCTATGCTTGTGCATTTTGTTACTGAGCCCTAAAATCTGCAGAAAAGTTGAATAATTTTGGCCTAATAAATCCTTTTCTCTAGGGTGTTAAACTAAAGTCTGTCTCTGTTAAGTAAACTGATGCTTTTCTAGATGTGAACATAGAAGGCTTCAATCAGTTTAGTGAAGGTAGGGGTGGATTAACATAAATCAGGACAAAACAGTGAGAATGTCTTTGAGTACTTAGCTTGCATCATTCAGATAAGTTGTCTTGCTGCCTGAGGGGTTTTTTTGATGAATCAGGACATGCTGCTTATGGGAAAAATAAATCACTGGTGCATTTTGGTAGAACCCCATTTCTGCTGTGTGAAATGGGATGTGTGATGTGAAAGGTTCTGATACTTGATGCCTAATACTGCATCCCCAAGTGTAGGAATAGGACGTGACCACAGATTGGGTGTATGTATTGGCTTATAACTTTATCTTTTTTTTTTCTAATTTTTGTTATATTCTGACTTGCCTCCTGCTAAACTTTGAAGTAGTATCTGATCTACTGTAAAAACATGCAAAATATTTCACATGCTATCCGATAATTATAAAGCTCATTAATCACTAATGTTTGTGTATTCTGTTCCTCTGGCTTGTGGCTACTGTAGATTCACTGTGCAGAGCGCGCTGCGGACAGAGGGGTTTTAGGTAAAACTTGGTGTACAGTAGCAGCTAAGCAGTATGTGTAAGACTTAATTCTGTTTGTTCTAGCAAACTGTTGCATTAATTTTGCCAAGTAAAATGCAAAGGAACGTATGTCCTTTAGGAAATGTATCAAGTAATAATAGTTAATACAACTGCCTAGTGGTTCCACAATGGTAAGATAAAAATGAGTTAATGCTGTCCCTATGGATGGTTTCATCTGATCGTGTTCTGGCTGCAGTTAAAGCAGATCTCAGACTTAGTAGTTTCCTTGCACTGCACAGAGCAAACAGTTAGCACTTGGTGCATGCTCAATTATTTCAACATAAACAGAAGTACTATTCAATTGACAGTGCTAGAGATTAATGGCAGTGGAAATCATTGTTGAAATAATAAAGTAGTTGATCTTAATATAACTTTTTTTACTTTCAGTGGTAAGAGACTTCCAGGAATATATAGAACCAGGCGAGGATTTTCCAGCTTCTCCACAGAGAAGAAATACTTCATTACAGGAAGACAAAGATGACAGTGTGATTTTACCCCTGGGTGCAGATACACTAACATGTAACTTAGGCATTCCAGTAGTAGTAGTTTGTACAAAGGTTTGTTTCATGTTTTAGGTTTTTTGCATATTTTATCTAAGATGCTGTCATTTATGGATTTGGGATGGGCAGGACATGGTTATTAATTCATTCTGAATACCTGTTGAAGGTTGGTTACCTTTTAGAAGCCCTTATTGCATGTTATTTTGGGATTAGCTTTTCCTTTAGTTCTACCCAGTTATCAAGATAGCAAGGAATACCTCAGACCGCATTTTGCTCACACATGTGAGCTAGTCAGTAAGCAAGTAGAATTCCTCTTGATCTCCACAGTCTTCCTTATTCTGCAAATAGCAATGTGGTAGGTTTTTCTAATATTTCTGATCTTTTCCTGAATGCTAATATATTTGAGGGTTGTAGTTAGCAAAGTCCTGCTCTGTGAACTTTCCTCGGTTCCTAGGGTGTTTCTGTAATCTGTTTTGGTTTCTGCTAGATATGTAACTGTATTCTAAGGAAAAAATGCCATGGTTTTCTTGTGACTAGTGGTTTTGGCTGTGGATTCCTCTCCCCCCAGCTCTTCAGTTCTTGCTGACATTAAGTATACTGCATCTGCAGCCTCTGCTGGCCCACAGTGAAAGAATAACCCTTTTGATGCATGTGCTGTTCCTTGACTAGAAGGCTAACCCTCTCATTTGAAAAGCACCTTTATTGTCACCTGCTAGCTCTCTGTTATTCTTCTCCTCCCACCCACCCCCCTTATTTATTTACTTATTTATTTTCTACTCTACATTTCTTGCTTTTGCCTCCCTTTGCAGAGGGCTAGTTAGTAACGGAATAAACACCACGACGTTTTATAATACCACAGTGTGTACAAAATACACTGGGCAGAAGAAGGTGGTGGTGTTGATCTGGGTCAGTCTTCAACAGATTTGAGTTACTGCATTGGAAGCAGGGAGGGGGATTGGGTGAAAAAATGACAATCACTTTAATTCCCAAGTTTAATGCTGACCACAGTACATGCATATCAAGCTATAATTTTTAAAAAATCAAAATCAATTATTCTCTAAACTACCTCAGCAGGTTTTTTGTTTCCTCTGTACCACCCACTCCACTCCATCCCCCTTGCTGAGTTGTGAACTGGATGTGCAGCAGCACTGCTATTTCAATAGACAGCTGGAAGTGGTATATTAATTTTGTGTTTATTTTGACAGTGTGATGCCATCAGTGTTCTGGAAAAAGAGCATGACTACAGAGATGAACACTTTGACTTCATTCAGTCACATATCAGACGGTTTTGCTTACAATGTATCCTTTAATGTGTCTTAAAGTTGATAATGACTCAAATCTCTGCATTAATTATGACTAGCTTAAAATATTTGTATCTGTACCAAGGCAGCATGCAACTCTTTACTGTAGCTGGCAGTGTGAATTGCTGTAGGCAATATTCACTGGCTTCTCTAGTGCTATATAGAGACTGTCACTGTGCTATTGCTATTTTTAAATTTTATATGCTGCTTTTAAATAAATAAAAGTACTGTTTGGTGGTGTTTAGTGAGGTGGACATGCTGAGATCCAGATTTTAGGTGCCAGTAATATGCCTACATTGTGTTATTGTTGTGCTGTAGTAAAGGGAAGTTTAAAAGCTGTTGGAGAGACAGCACCTAACAAATGGAAAAACTCATTCAAGAACCTGAGACTTCAGTTGAGTACCTAGATGGAACTGCCTTCGAAAGGCTTCAAATACTTAATTTTTGAGAATGGAATTATGGGTAATTGTAATGAGTCTTGTGGATGGAGGAAGACTACGAAAAATTAGTAGGAATTAATCTCTCTGATTTGTATTATACCATGTACAACTTGGGGTTCTATTCTGAACATCACTGAATGGTAATCAGATCCCACTGCATGGCTTTCTTCTAGCATTTTAATGGCATGCATGTGATTATAAATTAAGGGGTTTGGCATTTTCATAATCCCAAAGTTAAAAATTACACATAACTTCCCTGGCTGCTTTTATTATTCCAGTGCCTAAACTGTATTAATTTGGCTCTAAACCACACTGGAATACTAAGTGCTGTCTTGGTCTTTTCATGACTGGTATGCAGCACAACTCATTTGTTGTCATATCATTCAAAAGCAGATCACTCTATACAGTAAGAACTTACTCCCCTAATGTAAAAACCCACATGGGGAAGTGAAATATCTTTGGCATTTTTTAAGCTACCGGAGTTAATGCTGTAGTGTCTGTGTTGCAGGTTGGGATAACAGCAAGATACAAGGATATGGCATGAACATTTTCATTCCCTAAAAGCAGGAGAGAGTTTTGAAGGTATCGTAGTGAAACCATTGGTATCGCAGGCTTTCAAAGGCCTGTACCTTCACCCTAAAAGCAGTAGCTGAGTTGACCTGAAGTTTATGCAGATTGATATAAATTGCTACATGACTTATCTCAAAACATTTTGGAAGCTGTTTGATTTTTTGTGTTCACCCTCAATTCTACAAAGACTTTTAAACTAACAAAACCAAACCCCTTTAAGCTAACAAAAAAGGAATCACTTCAGTATCTCTTCCTAGCTAGTAAATGAGTTTTCTTTAACAAGTTTATTCAGATGGGGCAGCACTTATTTACACTTCAGTAAAGGAGAACAAAAACATTGATTTAGTGTATAAATATATAGTCCAGAAGTTGTATGGATTTCCTTTCAATGTTCCAGCTGTTGTTGTGGAAAAAGATGCCGTATTTATGTAAGTTATCTGCATTATTTTATGTATATGACTACATGATTTATTTGTGTAAAACTGTAAACAGCATTTAGAGCCTTTTTTTTACTGATGCTTTTTAAAGTTCCACTTAACATTCTTCTGAGTTAGAGTTTGAGGGCTAGTGGATTGGGGTTACAAACACTGGGTGCCCCAGAGAGAAAAGCTGAACTTGGGAGATGTTGCTGTTCTCTGTTATGGTGAACCCACATCTACCCAGTTGTACTAAGTCAGTAACTGGTTTGCACAGGAGAACGGGGCTATGGCTTTTGGTTCTGTGGAGCTCAGGAATGTATGTGAGACAGTCCTGAAGCAACAATAGAATTTAAAGCCAAAATAATCTTTTATCTAGTCCTGCAGGTTGGGATAATGACAAGAAGATAGGAATATTGCATGAGAACTTTCAGACACTAAAAGCAGAAGACAGTTTTGAAGATATCATAACAAAACCACCAGTCAGAAAGGTAATCTGAGATTATTTGGGGAAGGGTGTGGGGGTGGCAGGCACATTCAACTTCTTACCTGTTTATTTACCTGTCAGTTTTTTTGTTTGTTTTTCTTTCTTTGAAACTTTGCTTCCAGTTGATCAGAAGCGTATGATGAAATAAGAAAAAAAACCCACAGAGCTTGTCTTTTTATTTTGTTCTTCAAGTTTTTCTTTAGTTACCAAAACATCATTATGTATTTTTGTTCTGTATAGTTCTTCTCCAGCTTACGCTGGCTGCTTCTTTGGGGTTTGTTTTGCTGCTGTTATATTGTTCAAGATCACAAACATATTTGTTTTGCTTTTTATACATATTCAGTATTGAAAACTGTACTTGTCATTTAACTGTTGGTCAGGTTGAGTCAGTATGGATTTTTTAAGAACTCTCCATTTTGCTTCAAGCTGCTCACAATTCCATCATGCTTTCTGTTTCTATTGGAGTATTTAAAATAAGAGAGCTTGAGATGGTGTAAACTCAGAAACAAACAGTGAAAATGGGTTCTGCATATATTCAGTGTATTTTTTCTCTCAGACCATTTAACAAAAGGCTTTGACAGAGCTACCTGAAAATACCCATGGGACTGCTGAACAGAACGCCAGCAGGCCCCATACGTACAGAAGTCACTGAAGGCAAATATTTCTACAGAGTCTTCTAACAAAGTTGTTAAGGATTTGAGACTGCTTGAAAAACTACTCCAAGAAAACAATTTCTGCAATCTTCAGGGAAAAAAATCAAGGCATAATTTTAAATCAAAGTGTCCAAGGAAAAAAACCCTGACAATTTTTTTTTTTCTTTTTATATATAAAAACTTCAGGCCTGGATTATAAACTTTGATAGTGATATTTGCCATGCTCACTTCAGCAGAGTTTTTATGGTGATCTTCTTTGGAGGGAAGGTGCTTGCGATTTCACACGTAGATCTGGGATGAAAGACATCTTTCCAAATCCTACCCAAGTCTGATGCAATGCAAGTGCAGAGTTACTTTTGCCAGTTATCTACAAAATAATACCATGGCTGGGCCTTGATAAGTTTGTGGAGATGTGTGTGTGCAGCACATGTGTGAACATTTCTTACTGATCCTGAGGTCTATGTCACTTCTAATTAATTTTGCTGAAATGGAATCATGAGGTAGCTGTCTTCAATACAGACAAGTGGTCTGCAGTCACTGTAGTACTTTACATGTCTACCTCACTGTTGAATGCCTTCATCATATTCATGGGGAAGTATATAAGGAAATATGTTTCTTTCTTTTAGTCAAAATCTTGTTAATGCTTTTGTATTGCAGTTTGTTCATGAAAAAGAAATTGTGGCAGAAGATGACCAAGTATTTCTTATGAAGCAGCAGGTAACTTTCTGTCTATAAAAGAAGCATCCAGTCTTACGTTTAACACCGTTCTCGATACAAGTTTGGGTTTGTGTTCTTGGTTACTGTAGTATCTAACACTACCTGGGTTTGTTTGGTTTTTTGCAGTCACAGTTGGCGAAACAACCACCTACTGCTGCAGGAAGGCCAGTGGTTAGTAAAAATTTTAAATGTCATCACATGAAAATGGTTTGTGTATTTAGAGGGTTGATTGTTTTAATTGCACTATCAAATGCTCTTTGATCTGATTTATTTTAAACTACATAGTGCTTAAAGTCTACCTTGAATACTGCTCTAAAATTAGTATGCTTCTTCGTGGTAGTCATGACAACTTAGATTGACAGCCAGGGTTAAATGTCATAGCTTTACTATCCATATGTTAGAATACACCTAAGCAGTCAGTTGACTCCCCTTTCTGTCCCAAGAGTGTGTCAGGGCGCATACTATGTTGGCTGAATTGCCAAATATCAAAATCACCATCTTGCTCAGAATATTCAGACTCTGGCATCAAATTAAGGTCAAATGAAAACTATGGCATAATCTACATTTAACATACAAATAATATAACTAAAAGGTAACGCAAGTTTAATGGGGAGCATGTGATCTTGTAAAGCTAGTTTTACCTTTTTAGATGAACTGCAGTTTTGCAGACACATGACTTGTTATCCTTGAAGTAAATGAATAATCATTTTTCTCCTGGGCTGTATTTAGGCCTTTCCACAACACTGGTGTCTTTCCAAGAAATCTGGTGTAGTTCCTCTATGATCTAATCAGTGCAGTTTTCATTACAGTCAGAGGCACTCCTGACTAATAGATGGACTTCTCAAGTTTCTCCCTGTCATAAAAAGAGAAGCTACATTACTGCTTTAGTTGCACTAATGTTAATATTTGCAAGATTATGCAAGTGTTTTTTTAAAAACAAATGAATGACTTCTATACAATCATCAAAATCTAATCCTGTATCGTTTCAGTTGCATGAGATACTATGTTGTTTGTTTTTTTGTTTTGGGGTTGGGTTTTTTTCAAATAAAAACCACACTAGGAGCTGTGATAACAAAATGCTTCATTTCATGTACTCTTACACCGTAGGATTTAGTTCTGTAGAAGATTGACTAGTTCAGCTTTGGAAAGGTTTTCTTGTTTGTTTTGTTTTGCCATAGGATTCCTCTCCAAGAGTTCCTGGAGGATCTCCTAGGACACCAAATAGATCTGTTTCATCAAATGTTGCCAGCGTTACACCTATCCCTACTGGCTCCAAAAAAATTGATCCCAATATGAAAGGTACCTTTTCTTTTGAGGGCACAAATACAATTGGGGAAGTAAACCAGCTGCTTTGCCTGCTTTCTTTAATATGCTTGCCTGAATTGACTAACACACAAAATCAGTAGTTACTTTAAAAAAATCAGTCTGGTTTGGTTTTATGTTGTGTATTTTTCCCTCTGTCCCCTTGTAGCTGGAGCTACTAGTGAAGGAGTCCTGGCTAACTTCTTCAATAGCCTGCTGAGCAAGAAAACTGGTTCCCCGGGAGGCCCTGGTAGTGTTGGTGGCAGTCCAGGAGGAGGTGGCACTGGAGGTGCTGGCAGCAACTTACCACCATCAGCAAAAAAGTCAGGTATGATTAACAATAAAAGATCAGCTCAGTCTAAATTGAGTGGGGCATCGTTCCTAAAAATGCAGTCTATCAGAAGTATGAAAACTACTATATTTAACTGATTGTTTTAGTGAATATAGGGTTTGCTTTTGTTTTCACAGCAGTTTAGTATTACCTTTTTTATGGCTCTCAGAGGATGAAAACAAAACTTTTCATGAAGCTGTTTAAGCATGAATTGGGTCCCTATGACCTCCTTGTTCCTCCATTGTTCCCCACCATCCCAATAAATGCCTGATGCTCTAAGCCATTTTTCATATTATTCAGATATATGGAGGCTCAACTTCAAGGTTTTATGTAGCTTTTAACAATATGTCCAATGTTAAAGGAACTTTACTTTTTCTTTTGGTTGTGATCTAGCTCTCTGGTGTGAGGACAGTTTCAGTTGATATGTTTTGGTCATAGCCTGTATGTATTTTCTGTTGACAGCCTTTTATTATAGGATGTGACTTGGTATTAATCTAAAATTAACCAACAGCGACTGCTCTGATTCTAGACGCAGCGCTACTCTGGTGCTTCTTGCTGTATTCCAGAGCAAAATGTTGCTGAATTACGTAAGAACATGCCTATATAGGCATCTTCCCTTCCCCAGAGGTTAGCAATGCTGCACTTAGGTCAGAATGCTGGTGTTTCATTGGCACTTGACGTTAGTGTTTACTTGTATGCAGTAAGAGGAAAAAACACTTCCCTTCCCACTAACAGTTTGTGTAGACTGATGCCGTTTTGGGGTGGGTTTTTTTTAAACATTTTTAAACTTCCCTTTTTTAATTGCAAAGCTCAGTTGACTGAGCAAAGTTTACAAGTACTTCCTAATCTGGTGAAGACAGCAGTGCTAGTTTGAACAGCACATGGAAATTGTTAGAACAGATGCAGCTGATGCAAGATGAGATGCAGAGAGCACCCACTGAGCAATCCAGTGGGGAGTGGCCGACAGTGGGTTTGGATGATGCCAGGCAGGCGGAGGCAGCGCTCCAGAAAAGTGGTGTGTCTGAGGCCAGGGCAGAAACTTCAAGAACAGAATTAAACTACTAAGGGAAAAAAATGTTCTCAAAATTTTCCTACTGTGTGACAAATGCAGAGTTAGAGTGTAGGCAGTTCAACGTGGCAAAGGACTAAGTTTTCAAGGAATTACCATAAATGTGTGACTTAGATGTGGCCTCTTCACCTTCCTCAGTACTTCCTGCCTTGCGTTGGCGTTACCTATAAAACTCACTTTTCAAACCTAAAAAATGGCTGTTAAGGTAGTAGTTTGGCACTTGAGAATTGCTTTTTCCCTCAGCAGCTATGGGGAATTCCTGTGCTTATTACTTGCTGCTACGGCTCAGATACAGTAGTATCTTGTTTTGAATTTGAAGAGCAGCACAGTACATCTGGCAAAAATTAGCTTTGTGGATATTTCCTGATAATTTCTGCCTTCAGAAAGGATGCTGGGACACTGCTGAAACTGCACATGTGTCAGAGTTTTCCTTCACTGCCCAAGATACCATGCATGCTCGACATGGTCTTAAGACTGATGTTCTGCACTGCTTTTTCCTGTATCATCTCCTCCCTCCTTGTGATAGGACACAGGAGATAGAAATGTAGATGGAGGAATAAGAATTAAAACAGTGTGGGGGGAAATGGCGTGTCTTAAGCTTGCATCAGGCCTAAGTGTGCCTGCCTGCCTGAACACTTGTACCATTCCGAGTTTGGGAGGAGGTAAGCAGGTGAGGAGAGAAAGGGATTTGCCATCTGCAGGTCTATGCACGCCCACGAGCAGGTGAGGTTTATGCTGACCACATGTATAGAACTGACTTCACCGGTCTGTGGTGAAACCCCTCATTTACATTTAGATTTGCTTAAAACACAGATGCAGAAAATTGTGTGTAGAAACATTCATCAGTGCTAGGCTGAATAGACTTCTCTGTGTCTTTATGTTAACTCTTCGTGCACTGATGATCAATATGTAATTATGGAAGCTTCTTTGGGAAATACAGAGGGATGAGACTTTCTCTACTATTTCCTTTCTGTTTCTTTTGGGCTTTGGCCTTACACCTTTACAGCCAAAGTGTGCAGTAACAATCCTTCAGATTTGTTGGATGCAAAAAGATAATCTTTTTTTCCCTGGTTTGGTCACTTTCTTTTTTCCCTGCCAGTTTGACAGGTCCTTCTTGAGAGGTAAAGATACGGTAGGTTTTCCCAAATCTGTTCCATAAACCTGATGGATGTGTGTTTATTTTGTAGGTCAGAAGCCGGTTTTAACAGATGTTCAGGCAGAACTGGACAGAATTTCCCGAAAACCTGAAATGGTATCTCCTACATCTCCCACATCTCCCACAGAAGGTGAAGCATCTTGAAGACACCAAATAAAACCAATTGTTCAGTTTTCTGGGATAATTAAAACTTGCCTCTGCCTCTTCCTTCAGTGACTGGAACTAAAGAACTGAAATACCTTTCAGAACACGGTTGATGTCTGTCTTTCATATGTGTTGCCCAACTTTACAAAAGGGAGCTTACAGGTGGAAAATGGTTATCACATCGTGTAGGAGTACTGTTCACAGTGCAAGAATAGTAAATTAATTTGTTTTCTGGGTTTTGCTGAAAAGTCAGTATAATTCTGTAAAATTACAAGTGTGTCCACTTAAGTGATAGGGGTTGCTTAGAGCAGGAAAACTGAAACACACCACAGGCACTTAATTTATATTGATTTCCCAACCTGTTAGGCAAGTTTAATACCATCTTAAATTGATTAACCTCTACAGGACAGAAAAACTACTGGGGTTTGGAAGAGAAAATTAATTGCACAAAACTGTAACGACAACAAACTGATTACACTTGAATGCTTCATTTGGAGCATGATTTTAAAAAAAATAAATCTGTTTGATCTGAGACTTACACTGCATTCAAAAACCCACATGAAAATTTGTTCCAGATGTAAGGGTTGGGTTTTTTGTTTGTTTTCTCTTTGATTAATTTCAGACACTGAATAAAAGATGTATAAAGAAAAAGCAGAGGTTAAATGTACAGATTATCAGTATCTGGGTTTGTCTATATATATATGGCTCAGCCTTAATGTCCCCCACTGTTTCCCACATTAGTTACGGTTTAAAATTGGTCTTAAAAACTGTAATCAGTTAATAAAGTATTCTCTGCATTCAAATTTAAATAACTTTAATTGAAGCCATGGTGTTCTTGTTTGTTTACAGTTAAAGCTAAGGATGTGGTGTAAAACATCTTTAAAATGTGCTTTTGTATTTCACCTCTCAGCGAGTAACAGTGCTGGTAGGTAGTTAAAGTTCTGTAAAACATTGTTTCTGGAAGGAAGTGGATCAGGCAGCAGAGTTTGTTCCTAGGAGTAAGGCTTAGCAGAAACCACCCAAGTCTGATGTAATGTTTTAAAAGCACACTAGTTACACTAAGGGTCCCTGTTGCTGACTCCAGTCTATTGTCTAAGAAGGCCAGAACTTCACTTAAGTTTGCAGTATGCAAAGGTTAAGCATTTCTTTACACCAAACAGGAAAGTTTGTGATTGCTTTTACCAGATAGCCACAGAATAGGAAGTGTAAAAAGTACATCCTAATCAAATGATTGCTGAGAGAGTTCTTAAAGAAGTTCACACTTTCTAGTTTTTAAATCACCAAGTCTTACATTGCTTTGATTATTCAGAAAACTACTGAAGGTGAAGAGGGTAAGTTTTCTTTATGTTGAACAGGGGTGTACTATTCTCCCCCAATTCCCGCATTCCCTCCCTATTTAAAAAGACCTGAATTTACTTTTTACGTACGTTTTGTTGGGTGTTGAACTCCCTAAAGCTAAGCCCACTTGTTAAAATTGACTTGGACTATGGAATTGTGGGCTGACAAGTTTCACTGGAGCTTCTTAACTATAGATTGATTGTTCAAACTGGAGTTCTTACGATTTTGCAGGTGATGCAGTAAAGGTGGCACACAGGGAAATGCATAACCAAACAACTATATAAAAAGGAAAAAAAACTAAGCTTCCAACCCAGGGTGCGGGGCATGCATCAGGATCAGAACAGCTCTCTCTGTTCTGTATGTAAACTTCTTGAAACAGAATTTGCAATGTGCTTGAGAGAATGGGTCCTGCTCATATTGGCGCCAGTGCGTGTCCTCACACAGCTGTACTGCTGTGTCGTGGTAGAGTGAAACTCTGGATTTCAGACCAACTTCTTGAACTAGTTGATACTGTGGGTGATGAAAAATCAGTAATGAAAAACACAGAGCCCAGAGTTTTATTACGGAGCGCTTCTCCCTAGTTCCTTCTACCCTCTCTTGCGGTGCTCCTTTTATTCTCTCCTTTCACAGGAACAACCCTGATAGGTCAGTGACCAGGATTCATGGGATTCTTACCACTTTGCTGGTCTCACACGTTCTCTTGTGACTTTTCAGTCATGTCTCAAGTGCACACAGACAAGCAGTGTTCCACTGTAAATACACGTTCTTTGGAACATCATAAGGCATTATCTGCAGGTGTTAGAATGCTCCCTTTGAATCCTAATCAGCAGGACAACTGACTCCATTTGTTCCCACAAGTACTGCCCAGGTCTTTGAAAAAAAACTAGCTTCTGCAATCTTCTAATCCAGTTTGAGCACCTGCCAGAGCACACCAGCCTTGCTGAAGCTGGAAAATGAGATGTACTATATTAACTACTGCACTAGGTGCCCTTTTTTTGTGGAAGTTGGTACAGGGGAAAACCTTATTCATGACTCACTAGAATTTCACTTCTTAAAGTTGGCAAAATGTCACTTCTGCATACGTACAGCTGCAAAATGTACTTCTTCCTTAAGCCCTGATAGCTCTTTGGGTTTGGTTTTTTAATTATTATTTACAAATTAATATTTACAGAAAGGCTGTTTCCCTACTGTGCCTTCTCATTCTGTAAGGCTGAAGTAGCTTGCTTCCAGCCTTTAAAGTTTGAATTCTCTGTAACACTACTGTCACTACCTATTTACAGCCTGCTTATGCCATTGAGGAGGTGGTTGGAACAACAAAAGTTTAAGGTATCTGTAACACAGATAAACATCTACTATAGTGGTTGGACTTCATGACCTTAAAGGTCTTTTCCACCCTAAATGATTCCATGAGTTTCTGTGTAACTTGACGGATTTGGCTTCCCACTGGTGAGACCAAGGCTACGGGGCTGGTTTCTTCGGCAGGTGGAGTTGTAATTGGCCTGGCTACTGCTCTGACAGGAGCAGGCAGCCAAGGTGGATGCACCAGAACTACCATGCAACCTGAGTCTGTGACAGGAGACCCTTTTCACAGAATGTACTGCCAGTGAATCCCCTCCTTCCTGTGCCACCAAAACAATTAAGCTAATTTGGCAATGATATTTCTGCACAACCCCTTATTGCTTGTTCCCACCCTAAGCTGTAGATGGGCTAGGTTTGAAATCATCCCAACTTTAAAAACAATTAATAGCATGAGTAACTTAATTTTTTCTTCTAATGGCTCTTGTGTGGCTTTAATACTTTAGGTGTCACTTGTTACAAAGTTTCAGTCTAGCATCAGATGTAGAAAGCAAAGAGGTGATGTGAGAACTACAGGGCCTGAATTTATGAAGAACAATTCATACTTTTAAAATGCTTTGCAGTATGGATACTGCAAACCCACTACAAAACAAGTAAACCAAATAAATTCCTTTGGCCTTTCAGGGCTAGTTCTGTGAGGAGCTGATTAGCTTCAAACTAAACTGTTTAGGGGAAATTTTACAGATCTCTTCCTTCTTCTCTCTACCATGTTCCTGTGTCAGTTCTTTAAAATATGGCTTGTAATAAAGCTGTTCTGCAGTTTTTAAGCTTAAAAATTCTGAATAAATGGCCCTTTATTTCCAGACAGTTCCTATTATCAGCTGAAAGTTGCAGTCTCTGAAATACGTGTGATTTTTAGGTTACATAAAGTAGGTACCATACTACACTAACCTTAATTTCTAGCTATACATCTGAAATGGAAGTACCAGCCTGCTGGGCTGCAGCCTTTCCTTGGGGAGCAAACTTAATTTGCAGTAGGACATCTCCAGAACTCTTGCCCATCATATACCTCATGGCTTTATGCTTCTCTGTGCATTGCTGACGCATGCAGAAAACCACTGACAAGAGTTGGCCTAACCCAAATTTGGGAAATATCAAGAGTTGAAGGGGTTTTTTTTGTCTTGTGCCATAAGGGATACTCAGAAATAGCTGTGAAAAATTCCAATTCTTCATCTTCAGCTGTTTTAAAATCACACATTCTAGCACGTTAGTATGGTGACTGGGGGTTGTGAAGTTCGGTTGCAATACTGAACCCAAAAATAGTGCCTTGAGAGCTGGAGATGCAGCACACTGAAATCTTTTCTGAGCTCGTTACTGCAGTACTTGGTACATCCCATTTGCTTGCTAGTCATCCTGTATGAATTTCATTTAATACACAGGCCTAGGGGCATGAAGAAAACCTGTCAAGGGGCTCGCGTGGGAACACCAGAACCAAAAGCAGGGAAAGAGCCATGCCTCTCATGGGCTGACTTCAGTGGAGCTCCTCAAATTGCGCAGTAGCAATAAACCTCGCCGCCCTTCAAATGAAACCACGTCTGGCTCCTTCAGTGGTTTGAGCTTTTAAGTTGTTTTCCCATTCCTCTATTCCCTTCTCCCTCAGCCTCTGAGAAGAAAAAGCCCCACATCTGCATTTATGAACATGGGAAAAAGGACTTGTTCATTAAGAACAAGTCAGATCAGTGGAGCTCTGCTGCTAATTATGAGCATGAGGGAGTTAGGCCTTAGCGTCATGCTGTAATGCAGCACAAAGGTAGGGCCAAAGAGCCACCGGGCCTTTGCTATCTGAAAACAGTGGTGCAGCCCTGCCCTGTATCCCCTTTATTCCAGTGGCTGGCATTTACCCATCGGCTTCAAGGAGCTCTGGTGACACTTCTGTGTAAATTAACTCAACATCACTGCAAGGAGTGGTAACTGTGCCATGCAGCTACACCGCATACACTGTAATCTCCCCTAATGAGGTGGCTTTCTCAACTTAATTAGTATTGCTTTTTGGTCACTATGGTGGGTATCTTTGGAGAAGATGTAATGAGGGAGAAAAGTAGGTCACTCATCACTAATCTGCTTCCACCCATCTCCCACTCTCTGCCTGGCTGCCTGGAGATGTTATCATAAAGCAGCTTTTAACTCCAGGGGTGCTCTTCTACCACCACATCCTGCCTTTAGCTCTGGTTCTGCTATTCCAGCAGAGGCCATGAGGGGCAGGGGGCTAAAGAAAGTTACCTCTTTTTGGAAAACTCTGTAAGGTGTAGCAGATAAACAGAAGGAAATTATGAGATGTACATGTGGAATAGGATTTCTGTTGTATTACAGCCAGTTAATTTATTCGCATTAAACAGGCTTGTTATTTATTGTAACTGTTGTTTTGATTTACTCTTTAAAGATAGTGTACTTCACAGAATCACTAGGTTAGAAAAGACCTTTGAGATCGAGTCCAACTGTACCTGTCCTCTACTAAACTACATCCCTAAACACCTTGTCTACCCATCTTATAAATACATCCAGGGACAGTGACTCAACCGCCTCCCTGGGCAGCCCGCTCCAATGGATGATAACCCTTTCTGTGAAGAACTTTTTCCTAATGTCTAATCTGAACCTGGTGTAGCAGGAGGCTATTTCCACTCATCCTGTCACTTGGGCAAAGAGACCAAACCCCATCTCTCTACATCCTCCTTTCAGGTAGTTATAGGCAGTGATAATGCCTCCCCTCAGCCTTCTCTTCCCTAGGCTAATCAGCTCCTTCAGCTGCTCCTCATAAAGTCTGCTCTTTACTTGGAAGGCAGTTCTGATGAAAAGGGTAAAGTACACCTGCAGGTGGTATGGATAGCAGCATTTGTATGTTTTAATGTAGTGCTTGAAGTTACTTTTAAGCTATCAGGTCCTATGCTGTTGTCCAGATTTCATTCCTTCTCTGTCATATAACCTTTGCTGTCATTTTGCTTTTCATGCACCTCTTTACAAATAAATAAATAATGCTGCCTAAATAAGTTGGGCTCTAAAGAGCAAACTAGTCTTTATAATTGATGCATCATTGATACATATTTCCTGGAGAAGACCTGAACAGGAAAAACAACTCTTAAGGACTGCTGTAACTTAAAAAGGGTTGCCATATATTTATTTTCTCTTTTGTAGGCTTGTGTTGGCTGTGACTCCCTGAGAAGCAGTCTGTCCTCAAGACAGTTGTCTTCAATACTAACATCTGTGTTCATAAGCTAGCAGTGCTGCACTAAGACACTAGTAAAGATTCAAAACGGAACAACTATATATATATAATATATATAATATAATATAGATAATATAAATATAATATAGCCCTATATACTACTGAACACCTTAAAAGGAGAACTGACAATGGTTTCTATCTCCGTTAAGTCCTAGACGGAACTCAGAACAGAGTGCAGCCTAGTCACACACTTTGTGGCTTTGGAATTAGTTGTTCAGTTTTGAGATATTATCAAGGAAGAAACCAAAACAAAAAGGGAATTTCCTTCAGAAGAGAGATGTCAGATTCTGTAATCTCATTTATAATGCAGTAATGAAAAAAAAAACCCAACCCAAAATCCAACCAGTAATAAAGGCAGAAGGGCATGAGCGGTAACAGTAAATATTGACTAGAGCTACTTGTTCAGTCCTGCAGTCTGGGATGCTGCCAGCAGAGCTACATTAGACTCATCCCAACCCCAGGCAGGAGCTAGGACACACCCATGGCAATACCTTACTTATTTTAATGGGGACTCCCATGCTTTGGGAATTATGGGACTTGCCCTACTCATTAGCCTCTCAAGCTGATACCTGCAGCTGAAGGCTGTTTATGGCACAGCCAAGTCTGTGCCATCCTGTCTGGGGACCCTGCAGTGTTCCCCTAGCTTGTGTTGCCTTACTGGGAGAGGTCACACCTGTATCCAGCTGGCATGCATGCAGCACGGAGCACGACCCAACTCCTTTTATCCTGGCCATACCTCTTCACCCACCCAGCTAACAGCGGCTGTGTGTGGAGTTAAAGATGGCACCTACCTCGTGGGCTGCTGAGGCGCACAGCCTTTTGCTTCTCTGTGAGGCTCTGAAAGAGCAGCGGTGTCTGAACAAGCAGTCTGTTCCCTGAGCAGGTATAAGTCTTAAGGTTAAGAAAGGAAGTTGTCAGCTTTTCTGCCAGTAGATTCTATTTTGACTGAATGTACATAAATGAAGTATCTGTGGACTTGACTATGAAGGCCCACAATAGTCTGTGGGTAGTTAGTAGCAACGCGGGGATACTACCGTTTTCTCCCACTGATAACAGCGAATGTAAGCAATGACAATTTGGGCTTAAAAAATCCTTCTGATGTCATAATCCCGTGTGACGTGAGGAAAATAAGTGCGTCAACTTCTCCTCATAAGCAGCCCTCACAAGCCGGAGCACAGCCACGGGCCTGAGGCAGCCCCAGCCCGCCTTCCCACGCCGCTCTCGGGAGCCGCCCGCTCGCCCCAGGTGAGCGGGGCCTCTCGCTGCAGGAAGCGCTTTTGTCGGGGCAGGGCGGGCTGTGGCGGTCCCCTTCTCCGCCCTTTCAGCCTCCGCCCTTTTGCTTTCGCTTTCTTCTGGCAGGCGGCCGGTGGCGGGGCGGCTATGGAGAACGGTGCTGTCTACAACGAGACTACCGAGCCACAGGCTAAGCCGTCCCGCCGTCTCTTCTTCTGCACCGTGCAGCACCTGTGGGGATGGCGGCTGCCGGCCAAACTCCTCCAAGTGGTGAGTCCCTCACTCTCCTCAGCCCGGCGGCGCTGGGGCTGTCGCCGCCGCCCGCTGGCCGTCGGGCGCTGACCGACCACCAGCCCGCGCGGCGCCGGGGGCAGCGGCTGTGTCCTCCCCGCCCCCGCGGCCGGGCGCGGAGCGAGAAACCCCTGGTAGAATGGCTGCCTGGGGGGGAGCGGAGAGGCCGACGGTCTCGCCGGGACGGCCGCCCCGCGTGTGCGGGAGAGCGAGCGGGGGGGTAGGGGCGAGCAGCTGGTACCGCACCGGCGGCCGGGCCCGCTCCCGCCCTGTCACGGGCTGCCGCCCGCGCGCTTGGGAGCTGCCCCCGCTTGCCCCAGGTGTCACAATGACCTCTGGCTGTTGGGCAGGACGCCGCCCTTAAATATTGGGTACTTCAGGGGCAAAGTGCAGGTTCCGGACGAAGGCTGTACGCAGGCTTCCGGGGAGCTCCCTCGGTCCGCCAGAAGGAGGGCTGGCTCTCCACCAGGGGCCTCCTGCCTCGCAGAGGCAGATGCAGAGCCTGCCCCTGCACCTGGTCACTAAGGCCTCGCAGGCTCATAACTCGGTTGGAAGGCAGACGTGGTGTCTTCCAAGACTGTCATCTCTACAGGTTCAGAGTAACTTAGGGCGAGGAAGTAACAGGCTTGTTCCTTCTTGGCGTTCTAGCTACAGGAGCAGGCGACAACATCGGATAGTTGTCTGCATTGGGTAATTGAGCTTGCTTGGCGCTGCAGCAGGTGTGCTTCAGCTACGTGCTGCCGTTAACAGTTTAAAACCAAAGGGAAACTTCACAGGAAACAGTATTTTCTTCTGAGGTTTAAAACCAAAGGGAAACTTCACAGGAAACAGTATTTTCTTCTGAGGTTTAAAACCAAAGGGAAACTTCACAGGAAACAGTATTTTCTTCTGAGGGCTGCGCTGGATGAAAACACGAGGTAGAACCTCAGGGTAGTGCTTGATGGCTTTCCTCTCCTGCCATCCCTGCAGTCTGTTTCTGAGCTAACCATGCCGTGCTGCCTGTGCTAAAATTGGGGCACTCATTTCTCCCATGACTCATGGTAGAAAACTGCACCGGAAACATCGTGTTGATGGCGGCCTATTGCATGAGGCATCGCCGTGCATCGCTTCGTGCTGGGCAGTCCTGTGCCCACCAGGAAATATAAGTCTTATATTCTTACATGCATTTTTTGTTACATGTAAGGTTATTCCTGAATGCATTCAGGAGTTAGGCCCCTGGTTCAGGCTCTTGTTTGTCTTGCACTCAGCCAGGGGCTCTTCCGAAAGGTGCCAGAACTGATGTGCTATTAAGCGGAGCATGGTTCTTAAGCAGGGGGGTAGTGAAACCATCAGTGGGACAGGGCAGCTGACTGTAAATGTTTGTCACTTTCTGGCCAAGAAAGTGGCTTTTTAGTCAGATGTCTCATGCTCACAGGAATTGTAGGTGATTTCCAGCCCTTTCTGATTACTTCAGGTTTTTAAACTTTGTCTCGCACAGTCAAAAGAACTCCTTCAACCACAAACATAAGATTCTTGAATGCTGGTGAAGGTAATGGTAACGCTGCCAAGAATAGTCTTCTGAGCATGCTTAAAAAAAATTACACCTGTGAGACTTTAAAATAAATAAATAGGAGATAAATTTCTAGTTCATCTATTGGAGATTAAATAAAGATCTGCTGGCAATCAGATCGTTGCTATAATTAAGTTCACTGATTAAAACAAACTATTAGATAAGCAAGTTTACTGGTGACTTAAACTATTCACCTGAACAGATAGATTATTTAAAAAGCTTTCTAGGTAGGAAAGGGGAAAATGATGATTATTCTAAACAGGATAGCTAGTTGCTTGATGGGCTCCTGTTTATGTCCTGTACCTGTCATTCAACAAGATGAAAAATAAAATGCAATTATAATTGTTGACCTGCTTAATTTCCAACAGGTTTTTTTCACCCTGTTTATTTCCCTTTACCAAAATGCATGTATCTTCAAGTTCTTGGTCAAAACGCTTTTAAAAAGCCCCAGAAATTACTGAAGGAGGAAGCTTCAGGATCCCAGTAAGAGATATATCACTGTTTTGGCAAAGTGTTGACTTTTGAAAATGCCAGTGATGGCCACTAACATCTATTAGCCCTAGGTTACAAAAATAATTGTGAGTTATTTGGATTACCTGCTGATAACCACCTGCTTAGACTGCTAAACAGGGTATTGCATGCAGAAAACCAGCTGTCTTCATTATAGAAGCGATTGAATATTTTACAAACCACTGTGAAAACACCTGCAGAAAGCTGGTTTCTGGTCATTTGAAATGCTTTTCTTCTGATTAATAAGGCAGGCTAAGATTGCAATGTATGCCTTTATTAAAGCTTTTTGGGCAAATGAGGAAAGGAAAACAGTAACTGTCAAAAAGATGCTGGGAGGTATGCTTATTGAGGGGTTTTAGAGATTTTTTTTTTAATATTTCATTTAAGTGGGATGTTCTTGTTAGTCTGTGACTGGTTCAGATTCTGTGCAAAGGTAAATGGCAGAGCATATGCTCTGCTTAGGCTGAGGTAGAACCAAATTCTAAATATCTAAAGCAGGAATACTTGGCATGAACTATTGTTTAACAAAAAAGCCCTACCTGGAAAGGAAAATTATAATTCAGTCTTAAACATCTGCTCTTTTTCTGAGCTGTTCACTTCCTATAGCAGCCTGATTGTTGAGAATTAGTGTGTTCACCCTAATTCTGAACTAACAGAATTAGTGTGTCTACCCATCCAAAGATTTTGTGCTGGGTATACTGCTGCTGAGCTTTCTCACAGGCCTGTTGGACAGTTCATTTATCTGCTTTATTTTTGTAACATTCTTTTGTTTAGCTCTCAAGAAAATGAGGAATTACTGAGCTGCCCCTCTCCACTTGTTATTGCCAGCTCAGAGAAAAGCAGTAGGGATATTCTGGGCATCGGCTGCTAGGGATTCTCCAAGGGATCTTTGTGGGAGAGGCAGATAAAAAAACAAAGCAGAAGGAGCTTTGGCTGCTTCATGTAAGCCTGTAGAGCCTGCACTCATCCCAGGACTAAGCTGTCAGATGAAGGTGGATCTCCAGCAGAGCAGGTCTTGGGACAGTGACTGAACTGTGGAATCTCCTGGCTTGTTTAAAGTGTCTCGTGTATTTATACTGTATCTAATAATGGGATGTTACTAAAATTCAGATGAATAATAGAGATTATAATCTTCTGGCCACTAGAAAAAACTCCTTGCTGTGTTATATAGCTGTAAGTATGTAAACTGAAGCTAGGAGCCACTCTTAGTGGTATTTAAAACTATTCTTTTCTGTGTTAGGACACTGGAACAATCCCTTTTGTTTCTCATAGAGATAATCCAACAGGCAAGTTAAGAAACCCAACCAGCACTCTGGCAGTTTATATGTGTGCTGCTGATACACTACTTTGCTTAAAGTTCTTTAAGCCAAAGTTTTAAAGTTTACTTACTTTGTTTTTCATCTTTTTAATAAAAAATTGAATATTGACTTGGGCAAGTCCTACACAGGACTCCACTTGTTTAATGTGATTTGTTTGATACTGAATCCTTTATCGGTACTCTTTGAGTGGGCTTTTTTTCCCCCCCCCCTACTTGTTTCTACCCTCAGCTGAGAAGTTTTTTCCATTATTTAGATCGTATTATGGTTATTTGGGCTTATAAATTCTTTTAAGGGAAGTTTTATTTCCTTCCTGTTCTGTTTCATCACAGGTGAAAGTGATGGCATTTGGTTTTCAGTGCTGATAAGAACAGCTAGAACTAGGCATGAAAATGTACCTCCTCACGCTTGAGCTGAGCCTGTGGAAAATGTGAAATTGAAAGTCATTGGATGCAGCTGTAAACAAATCTTTTGATAAAGCAAAAAAGCTCCCAACACTTAAATATCAGAAATTCAGAGTTCAGAACACCCCTTGCGCAGCCATTGTGGCCACAGTTTTAGGTGTGAGGGTTGCTGAGAAGTTTGCTTGGCCAGTCGCTGCAGGAGGGAAGGGAAGTTATGTGGAGGCCTGATAGCAGTACTGCAGTTTCCCAGCTCAGGTTCTTTCCCTTTCCAAGATCCTGTTTACTTTACATGATTGCAGGATATTCAAGATATGATACTCTGAAGAGACCTTCTGAGCTCTGGTGTAGCAGGGGTGAACTTAAAGTTCCCACATGCTAAATTGCTGTTTCTTATTTTTGCTGTCAGAAAATTGAAACCAAAGGCTGGTGGTTGCTTTCCAAGAATAAGGTGCAGATGAAGAACCTCCAGTTGCGAATTACTGGGGGGGGGATAAATTCTGAATTTTAGAATTTGGGTTTTCAATTTTTTTTTTTAAAAGAAGAACTGTCAAACTCATTATTGCCCATATAGCCTTATTAAAAATAGGGTCGTGGTCCTTATTTGAGTCACAGTTTTGTGACCAAGTTGATTCCTCCTAATAGTTACGTTTTCTGTACGTTAACAATACTTACGTTATCTGTAATCTGGTGTCAACTGTCTTGGATGAAGGAAACCAGCAAGAAGTGGCAAAAAGGTGAGGACACTTAAATAAAGCAGTGTTCTTTCCTGTCCAATAAAACACTAGAAAATCCAGCAGCAGGTAAGATGGAGACTGCACAGGGGTTAACTCGCCTTCTTTCCTGAGAACATAGGGTGACAGGAAGATGAACAGATTCAACGCTGTCCAACGCACCGTAAACATACTTTAAAGTTTTGGTTCCTACAAGTAGAGCTGAGCTGCTGTGGCCATAAGCACCCCAGCTATTCGGTGCATGCACTTTCTCTGGAGTTTGTTGGGGGAGGTAGTATGAGCTGTGAGCTCTCAGGGAGGTAGCTGCCTGTGTCAGTGCCACCCCACTTCACCCTGAACCCAAATGCAGCTTAAGTTAAGCATGGCTTTAAGTAGTAAGCAATAGTGTTTGGGCTTGTTGCAAGCGGGATGCGTGCTTGTTACGCTGCCTGCCTCTGCCTGCTGCCAGCTGGCACTTCCACAAAACCACAGCTGGGGAATCCTGACTGGCTAATGGAGAAGCCTGTGTCTGGCGGTGTGTGCTCAGCTTACCTGAGCGCAGTTTAACTGGCTTTAAGGGCAAGTGTCAGCTGGGGTGCCATGTAGTTATTGCTGCCCGTAAGAAGACGGTGCAGAGTCTCACCGGCTTTGTTGTAGACGGAGGATTTTCCTTACAGCTGTCTTTTTTTCCAATTCCTATTGGAGACGTCTGTTCGCTGAAGACCTTAGACACTTGACCCAACTCAAGTATGTTACTTGTTTGCAGGTTCTCTCTTTTGTGGCTGTCATTTGTGAAGAAATTGTGGAGGACTGTATGAGGTGTAGCGGACTTTACTTCTTTGAATTCACATGCTGCAGTGCGGCTCTTTTGAGCACCCTGATCCTGTTGGTGTATTGCACTGGCTTATATGAACAGTTTGGGGAAGATAAAATACAGAGAGTGGTAAGGATTATTTATTTATTTTGCACACCGTTTCTTGTAAGTGCTTAAAGACTACTGTGGAGTAAAAAGGCTTCCTACTCTGCCCTGGTTCACTCTCTACTCTGCCCTCATGAGGCCCCATCTGGAGTACTCTGACCAGATGTGGGGCCCCCAGTACAAGAAAGATGTAGAACTGTTGGAGGGGGTTCAGAGGAGGGATACAAAGGTGATTAGAGGGCTGGAGCACCTACCCTACAAAGAGAGGCTGAAGGAGCTGGGCTTGTTCAGCCTAGAGAAGAGAAGGCTGTGGAGGTGACCTATTGCAGCCTGACAGTACCAGAAGGGAGCATATAAACAGGAGGGGAATCATCTTTTTGAAAGGGTAGATAATGGCAGGGCAAGAGGGAATGAACTAAAGCTAAAGGAGGGAAGGTTTAGATTAGATATTAGGGGGAAGCTCTTTACAGAGAGAGTGGTGAGGTGCTGGAACAGGCTGCCCAGAGAGGTAGTGGATACCCTGTCCCTGGAGGTGTTCAAGGTTGAACCTGGGCAACCTTGTCTAAATCATGCCTGGAGTTTGGTGGCCCTGCCTGTGATCCTTGGGGTCTCCTCTAACCCAAACCATTCTATGATTCTATGCAGAATGAATCTCCTGTTCTCTGTTTAAAGGGTCAAACTTACAGTTAAAAGTTATGAGTCAGCTTTGAGACTCCTTTTTATATTGACAACTTTTTCAAAATTGTCTCACTGGTTACCTGCAGAATTTTAGGACTTGTGTGACAAGTCCTGTCACATTGACGAATACCACTTGCATAGTCATCTCATACCTGTACAAAGATGGAACACAGTTTACTGTCAGCATGGTACTTGTAACTTGCCTGTTTACCCTGTCTCTTTTCCTGCTGTCTACTTCCTTTTAGTAATATAATCGATATCATACTAAAATTGTCAGTAGCAGTTGTTACAAGTAATACTTTTATATTTCAGAAGATCGAGCAGTGGCACAAATTTGCTCTATAAGTAAGAAAGAAGTGTCTTAGCAGCATCTCTTCCTGTTTGTCTCCAGAGTAAACAGTAGGTTTTTTTACATGAAGGTACATTGAGTGTAGTAAGAGATTTGAGTGAGCACATTTACTTACAGGTTTCTGGGTTCCTAGATGTTTTACATAGGTAATAATGCTGCCATGCTTGACCTGAGCCTGAATTTAATGTTCTTTTTATATTTGCAGAACTTTGTGGCCGTGACAGCCATAGGTGCCTTTTTTCTGTTAGCATCAATAGTGTTTGCTGCAACCAGCACTGGGACTGATGTTGAAAGAGCTGCATGTGTAAGTCTTAAAATGCCATCATTTACTATTTATCTCACATGTTAATTTATCTGTGCTCTAGACCTCACTCAACTTGAGGGAAGAAACTGGACAGGAAAGAGAACTGAGTGCACTGCGATGTTTTAGGAGGAATTAGCTGTTTCAGACCTTCCAGATACTTATGTAGGGAATCCAAACAGCAGGCGTTCCTTGGGGTTGCTGGAACTTGCAGCCCCCCTAGTGTTTGCGTGCACTTGCAGCTCCCCTGTGTTTGCAGCTTGCTCCTGGGTTCCTCAGGCTTTGTGGCCTTGGCTCTGTCTGATTCCTTGTCATTCGTCAGTTTTGACATTGCCATCTCTTGCTGCTTCCCCAATTCTCTGATACTCTCTCTCTGAAATGCCTTCTGCTTTCCTCACTTGTCCCTCTATAATTCCACCTCCTCCCAAAGTCAGCAAGGAACCCTGTCTCTTGCCAGGCGTTACAAAGCATATGTGCAGAATGCTGACATGCAAAGGCTGCAGGAAGAGCAGCAGATTCCTCAGTGACAGAAATAGAAGAGCAACAGGGCATGCGTCTCCCAGGAACAATGAAGAGGCTTTGGGATGCTGTGGATGTCATGATTCCTCACTCACTTGGCACATCTTCATTATAAACTTGGAGTTGTGACTATGTGAGGTTAAAAGCTGAAATTTTTATTTTGTTTTTGAGTGAGAAAAAAATAGTGTGAAAAGAATGCAAAACAATCCTGTTCCACAGGCAGCATGAGCTGGACTCTTCCCCCCCACCCCCACCCCCGCTGCTGGAAAAACAAAAATCTATTGTGATTTAAAACTCACTGATGTCAAATTGCTTTGGGGCAAACCAGTTGTGTGAAATTTAGGTAAAACTTAGAATAATGGATGTTTTTCCTTGTTTGAAAGAAGCTGCTGAAACCAACCTTCTCTTTATGACTATCTTGCCATGACTAATAATGAAATGTCTTTAACAGAATGTCATTTCTTTCCCCCTTGCTGACGCAGTAAGGACTTGCAGATCTTATCTCCTTTCACCCAAGAGAGATGTGTTACTCTCCTTCACTTGGTGCCTTTATCCAAGAGATGCCTGCAGATTAAATAAACTGCTGTACCACCAGTGCCATGCTTCTTGTCATAGCTAGTTTTTGCATCAAATGAATATGCTTTTACTATTAAGGGCTGTTTGGAACATGTATGGTTCAGGCTCAATTAACAGAATGAGAACTATAAAGCCTTCTGTGTTAAATGTGCTAGAATTATGATTCCTGATCTGTTTCTAATTTAAATGGAGCCACGAGTTTAAGGAGTACTGGAAAATTAAACCTTATGTAAACAGTCCATCAAATCTCTCCAAATGATGTTGGGATATTAATATCTGTACTTTTAAAAATCATATATTCCTTTTGCTTTTACAGGCATTTGGGTTTCTTGCAAGCATTGTGTTTTTAGCTGAAGCTGCTGTAGAAGGTTTTCACTTTTGGAAAGAAAGAAACAAAAGAAGCCCTGAAAACCCTGGCAACACTCCGTGCGTCGCAGAAGGTCAGCCACTGAACAAGCACAGCTAACTTGCTGGAATCTTTTCTTCAGTGGAGCAAAATAAAAAAATGAACTTTCAGTGCACTGTAGGTAACAACTTCTATCTCTTCCTTCCAAATCAATTTTCTACGTACTGCTCATCACAAATTTTTATAGATCCTCAGGGCCAATAATGACATCTTGAGCATCGTGTTCTAAGGTCCCACCACCTGTCCACAGGTGTGTGTCCCACACAGACACACACACACACAAAATGTGTCTAAGAACAACAGTGTGTCGATTGGGTTTTGACACAGATGACTAATAAAGGTTAATGTGTGGTGCATAAACTCTGAGCTACAGCCTAAATGTATTTTCTCTATAAAGGGACCAGGTACTTCTGTTATGAGTTATAAAGTAGTACAGCAGAGTTCATTTCTGTACTCACTGGTCAAACTGAATGTAAAAGGGATACCTAATTGGAGCCTTACACAAGTGCTTGTTGTTACATAAGATATTTTGTTTTGGTTTTGTTATTAATACCTCTCTTCTCTCTATGAAGATCAGTTTAGTTGAATAGTGAGCGTAGGGGTTTTATGGGGAAGGTAATGGTAAATTAAAGAGGCAGTTTTGCACCCCGTGACTGTCATGATTTGGACTTTGATGCCAGAATCTTCTTTCACATTATGTTGGTAACTATAAAGGCTGTAGGAGAAAGTCAGGTTCAAGAACACCTAAAGAACCTGAAGGTGCACAAGTCCATGGGACCTGCTGAGGTGCATCTATGTGTCCTGAAGGAACTATCAGATGAAGTGGCCAAGCCACTCTCCATCATATTTGAAAGGACCTCATAGTCTGGTGAAGTCCCCCCTGACTGGAAAAGGGGAACCATGACCCCCATTTTTAAAAAAGGGGAAAAAGAAAGACTCGGGGAACTACAAGCTGGTGAATCTCATCTGTGTGCCTGGTAAGATCATGGAGCACGTCCTCCTGAAGACTATGCCCAGGCATGTGGAGAATGAGGATGTGATTAAGGACAGCCAACATGGCTTCACTAAGGGCAAGTCGTGCCTGACAAATCTGGTGGCCTTCTATGATGGAGTAACAGACTTGTGCAAGGCATTCAACAATGTCCAGCAGGACATCCTTGTCTCTAAATTGGAGAGACATAGATTCCACAGATGGACCACTCAGTGGATAAGGAGCTGGCTGGACAGTTGCATTCAAAGACTTGTGGTCAATGGCTCCATGCCCACGTGGAGGTCTGTGACAAGTGGTGGTCCTCAGGTATCAGTACTGGGACTGTTCAACATCTTTGTTGGTGATGTGGACAGTGGGATCAAGTGCACCCTCAGCAAGTTTGCCAATGACACCAAGCTGTGTGGTGAGGTCGACACGCTGGAGGGAAGGGATGCCATCCAGAGGGACCCTGACAGGCTGGAGAGATGGGCCCACGCAAACTGCATGAACTTCAACTAGACCCAGTGCAAGGTCCTGCATGGGGGTCAGCACAATCCCAAGCACAACCACAGGCTGGGCAGAGAATGGATTGAGAGCATCCCTGAGGAGGAGGACTGATCAATGACAAACTCAGCATGAGCTGACTGTGTGTTAGCAGCTCAGAAGGCAAACCATGTCCTGGAGAAGAGAAGGCTCTGGGGAGATCGAATTACTGCCTACAAATACTTAAAGGGGCCCTACAGGAAACTGGGAGAGGGACTTTATACCGGGCGTGTAGTGATAGGACAAGGGGCAATGGCTTCAAGCTGAAAGAGGGTAGGTTTAGGTTAGATGTTAGGAAAAAATTCATGTCAAGGGTGGTGAGGTGCTGGCACAGGTTGCCAAGAGCAGCTGTGGTTGCCCCCTTCCTGGTAGCATTCAAAGCCAGGTTGGATGGGGCTTTGGCTAACCTGGGCTAGTGGAAAGTGTCCCTGCCCATGGCAGGGGGCTGGAACTAGATGATTTTTGAGGTCCCTTCCAACCCAAACCAGTCTGTGATTCTGTGAAGAAACTTGAAAAGCCAGCCATGAGAGGGAGAAGATGGATGATAAATATTTTCACAAAGTAACCCAAAAAGCAGTTCTGGGGTCAGCAGTGGGAAAAACATGGCAGCACGTGGGTGCTACCCTGGGCAACACTGCTCGTGAGGTTAATAGCAAATGCAGCTTGTTTATGTGTAGCTCAAGGTAAGCTTGGCCAGAATGGTTAGCTGTTCTCTCTCTTGCCAGCCACTTCTTGCTACTGACCAGGTCAGTTGGTAAACAGGTAAATAAGCACTTGTACCCTGCATTTGTCTTAAAAGCAACAGGCTGCAGGACTGCGGGAAACACTACTGGTGCAACACATAGCAACGAGTGATGGGCAGCACATTAGAACAGATGTTGATGGCTGTAAATGGCTGAAGTGGTGAAAAGGCATGTTTAAGATGTCAGGGGTAGGAGCAAGACTGCTAGGCATCACCTAAAAAGTAGGACAAATTGCTGTAAGCCAGGAGAAGTTCCAGAACACCAAAGCAAATTCCCCCCAAAAAATATGATTATGCAAAACCAATTCTTGCTTAAGTGCTCGTGACATTTGCTGTGTCTTCCAGGTGTTTAACTCCATTTCATCAAAAACCTAGCCTGACAGACATATAGACCTGTAACCTGCTGTAGCAGCATTGAGACTAAGCCCTCCAGAAGTCAGCTGAGCAAGCTGTGTTTTGTAAAGGAGGAGGAAGCTGTTGTAAGACTGAGCACTGTAGAAGGTTGAAGGCTTTTTGTTTTTTCAGTGCTTCCACTTTCTAATGAATACGAGTTTGTGGTGGTCTCTCTCCAAGCTCCAAGGCTTAAGCCTGACACTACACTTTGCTTGGATGATGTGAAATTTTGATGGGTTGTGTTGAAGCATCAAGTTTAAGCTGTAGCTTGCTTTCAGAGCCATGCATAGGAGACATACTTTTTTTCATAGAATTTCCTGCTTTGTGAAGAAGTCCTCTTAGACTTTTTTTGGCTTATTTTTGTTTCTTCTTTGTATTTATTAGTGTCCATTTGCACTAAAACTTGATCTCATTCTAGGTGTGCAGAGCTTGCTGTAGCTCTCTCTGAAAACTGGGTAATTAGAGATGTTTTGTTTACAAGCAGTGTTACTGGTGATATGAAACTTGCCTTAATGAGAAGTATCTCTGCTATATGATTTGTAATGTCTTACTTTGGGGACTGTGTCCCTGTCTATGATTAACAGTCAAAGGGAGTTTGGGTTGTTTTTTTGGTTTGGTTTTTTACTGCCAGGATTCTACTGACTTTGTTTTCACATCAAAATGTCGTATTCTCTAAATCTAAATCTGAATTAAAAGCTGTAAATATAGTGTAAGAAAACACTGTGCTGCTGGTATTTATTAGGCAGTGCAGCACCACAATGGGACTTTGTACCTTGAGGTAATTTTTCTCAGCTTTAAAAATACATGAAGAGTTCTGGGTTTTGGTTGCTGTCTCTACAGACTTTTCCCCACCTAAGTGCTTTGTTACTGCTGTTCATTTCTGAACTGGGGGTACTGGTACTGGGAAGGCCCTCTGAAGTCACCTCTCAGCTGTGGCCTCCCTGTCTATGATTGCCTACTGCTGATACTTTGTGAAGAAACTGAAGTAGAGAGCAAGTTACTCTTACAGAAAGGTGCCACAAGGAGCTGGTGTCAGAGGAAGAAGTGACTCTGACAGAGATCTCCAGCCTCCCTTGATCTGACCATGAGGCCTCTTGAAACAAATACTGCCAAGCTTTGCAGTGGTTTGGTGGGTTCTCCTACTACGCACGCGCTGGCGCAATGGGGGTGCTTAGGATGAGGGGGGTTGGCACAGGGTTTGTTTGTGTTTGCACTGTTCTGAGCAGCTCCCTTAAACCCATTTTCTTCCCAGCTGACTGACCGGCGTGTAGATGTGCTGATCAGATTCCATCTCTGACCTTAGAGAGACACAGGTGTTGCCAACACCTAATGAAAACAACCAATGGTATTCTTTGGGAAACTGGTTGGTTGTTTTCCCAGTGTCACAGTAGTTTACTAATGGGAAGAGCCCTGCTGTTCTTTACAACAATACATACTGCTCCCTTCCAGATACCATTTAGCTGGCATTAATCTGTCACATAGTAGTTGAATACTACAAGCAAGTCCCATATAGGTTCTAAGTTTAAGGCAATTGCTAAACAGTTCTTTCCAAACCAGTTGCTGGCTAGCAGAGCAGTTTCTGCATGGTGGTACTATTAATCCTAGGCTTGTAAGCATGAGGGGTTCTTTCTGTTCTGTTTTAAAGTAGTTGAGGAGCAGGTTTGGTCATGTGTACGCAGCACTTCTGCGAGGTCATTTCCTTAACTGCTTTATCAGCTTCCTCAGATAAAGGGGCAAGGGTGTGTCCCTCCTAGCTCCTCTGCCTCCCAAAGCTAGGTGGGAGAGAGACTCCTTTGTTGTCCTGGCCTAGCAGACTGGTCTCCTGCAGTGTTGACATGCCTCCTTTGATGCTTCTGGCGACAGACCCAGGCTTTGTCTGTCCATCTTTGAATTAGACCGATCCCAGAGAATGGTGTTGGAGCTGGATTAAGCACCTGGTTTGCAGGAGCTCTGCGTGTGGCTGGATGTCTCTCTGCCCTCCCGTGCTCCGTCAGCAAAGTGCTGTGCTTGTTTCCCAGCCTGCTTTGGTTAAATGGGCAGTGCAAGTTGCTTATGTTAAGGGGGCTGACTGACTGAAGCAGCTTAGGGTTTGCTCAGGGGAGAGGTAGGAGCACTGGCAATCACTAAATGGTAGCAGAACCTGTGGAGAGAAGCAACTGGCCCACTATGTCTGTCTGGGGGTTGTCTTCTCCCTTCTTCACCACAGTGCTTGGCAGTGGGGTTGCGGCCGTCTCAGACACATTAAAAGCTTTCATCTTTTCCAGCTGAGCCCATCCAAAATATTTCTGGGCTCTGCACCCACTTCCAAGCTTTGCTCCCAGTGCCTTGAGAATCAGCAGAGAGGATTCTTCAGGATGCGTGAGGACTTGTTGTTGAGTGGCTGGACTGGGAGTTTCCGCTCCAAAAACCTGAGTGGGCATTGTGTGGATTGTGAATGTTAATTGTTGTGTTTGGCATTTTGCCCACATGGAAATCACAACGCTACACCACTTTGTGTAGCCCTTTGTGTTCCAAGTGTGTGAAGGAATTCTGCCTTGCTGCTTGCGCCCGGTGCTTAAAAATAGCAGGGAAGGGCTGTGGTCTGTTAGAGTTAAGTTTTACCTTTGCACTCTCCGACTTGGAGAGCTGTCTCACAAGCTTGTGAGCTGTCTCACAAGGTTCTCAGAGCTCAGCACAAGATGGTTTTGCATAATGGCCACCACGGTGATGTGTGCAATAAAAACAACAAGCTTTCTAAGCTGAAGGGAAATGCTTTGTGAAATTTTGGAAAGGTTATATAAAATTGTAATGAATCAAGATGTTGGTACTGCCTTTAAGATGGAAATTAATCTTCGTTTTAGCCTATTGCTGTAAGCATAAGCAGTTCTCTTGATATTAAATTTTATGCTGTTCTGAATGATCTATCATTTTTAACACCCTTGAGAATTTAAGTGACTCTTAATGGTTATTAAGTCAGTATGATAATACAGTAGTTCCATATGTGTAAAATAAAAAAATGTATGCAGTTTCACTGCCAGTGTTGCCTTGAGTTTCCACTTTAGTCTTGAAAAGCTTAAAATATTGTTTCCATCCTCAACCTGTGGTCTTTTTCTAATGTATTATTCTTTTTTTTTGTCTTGAAGAACTTTCTAAAATATTTTGTAATCATTTTAAAAATAAAAAAAAAATATTAGTGAATAACTTGGATGTTTCTAGTTCCTGCTGCTGTGATTTGGTGTTGCTGTGTAGTTCTTCCATAGGAAATAACATCAGGCTTTGTTCCTGGTTTGGAGGAAAAAGCTCTCGTTGCACTTGGCTCGTACTGGGGAAGAGGCCTCAGCTGGCAAAGCTGGATACTCTCACTGCAGGTTTCCAGGAGGAAAGGCCCTGTAAGGTCAGTACTGCCTCTTGCCACAGGTGGTCTATAGGTTGCTGTGACCAGCGTAGTTCAAGTGCCACTTCCCTATTGTCTGGATTTCCTATTCCCAGTCCTATTTCCAGTTGGGACTGGGGGAGAGAAAAAAAATCCCAAGTGGCAGATTTCCTAAAGGAAGGAGATGCAAACCAGAAAAAGGTCTTAAGAGCATGTTATGTCTTCTTTTATAGAAAAATCAGAGTATCCCGAGTTGGAAGGGACCCATAGGGATCATCAAGTGCAGCTCCCTGCAGGTGACCAAAGGGCAGCCACTGGATCCATCAAAAATACCCAGTTGTCTGTGGTAGGGGGCAGGGGAAAGAAACCTGTGTGCTTTTGGGCAGGGTGGATTTTTTTGGTTCATAGCCCTACAGATTTGTTTGTTACCTCATGGTGATCTCGTAAAGAGGAGAACAGCACCTTCTTCATCATCAGTGCTGCAGCTGGAATGCCACAGTAGGATTTGCTTTGTATCGCAACATGAGCGGGGAAATGGAGTTGCTTTGATGGAGTTGCCAGAGATGAGAGTAACTGTGAGGGAAAAAGGCCTCTGATGCTTTTAATGAGATGGGAAAACTGGATGCAAGAAAACAACTCAGGCAAAATGTTACATTGAAAGTGTAGGTCGGTGGTGGATTTACATAGTGTGAGACAGGAACTCAGAAGTTCTAAGATTAATAAAGATTTAATAATTTGGAGCATGACCTGCTCACAGTTTTAAGTCCAGTTATTGCTGGAATTGTGACAACTCCTTTCCTGGCAGCGTAACCCAAGTTACTTTACCATGCATTGCCAGAGTAGCAGAGCAGCACACAGGCTGGTAGCCTGTGGCTCTCCTTTCTGGGGGTGCAGGTACCACCTAGTAGCTGCTGTCTGCCCATAGATGTTTAAGGCACGTCTGTGTTTCCACACTCCCAGGTGGGCTTTCTCCTTCCAGTGAGGATCACAAGCAGCCACCTGCTTTATCAGGCAGCTGCCGTCGTGCAGGAACCAAGCAAGGTGAGCAGCCTGGCTGGGTTCGGGGTTTGGTTTGACCTCTCTCTGGTTTCAGAACAGCCATTCTTTGCCGGCTGAAGCAAGCGCAAGGCAGGTCGGCGATGCTTTTCCCCTTGTTCGGGCTGTCCGCACGGTGCGGCTGTCTGCGCAGGCATCAGCAGGAGAGAGGTTTGCCCACGAGAGGGCACTATCGCTCCTGTGACTGAAATTAAACCGCCTTTGAGGACTTCCCCTCTGCCCACCTCTATTTTCACCGAAGCCGAGACCCCCTTGCCCTCTCCTTGTGGCAGCGTGGCTACAAATGGGACTCTGCATTTCAGTGATACTGCTTCGGATACCTTGCTTCTTTCTCAAAATGTAGCCTGAAGGGTTTATAATAATGAGGTCAATGTTGTTTCAAGGAGGTCCTGTGAGCACTTTGAAAGGGGTTTGCTTATTTTCCCCTTTTGATTTTGTAACCTGGCAAGAGTTGTTTTTACCAGTTCCCTTGTATTACAACGTGAAGCTTCAGCTGCGTGACCACACGGCCCCTGTAACAGCGTGCTGCAGCTTGGAAGATTTCTATGGTCAGTACAGGGTTGTGGCTTTCCATTAAAGGTCTGTGGATTGTGGGTGGGAGGAGAAAGGAATGGGGAGTACCTCAGCATTCCCTGGATTCTCAGGAAGTTAAATGAGAGAAGCTTATTATTAAAAAAAAAAAAAGAGAGACAAATTATGCATGCTGGAAAAATGTCAGGGTCCACAAAGAGAAGTGCTGGCAAACACAGCTGCAAAGCGTGCCAGACAGGGCTTCTTGCAATTCTGGTCCTCCCTGGGCCCCCCGGTGAAACCTGCTTGGACCAGCCCACGTGTCCTGATCACTTATTCAGGTGGTTTCTTATGACCTATTATCTCTAGGCTGAGTATTAGAACAGGACTGGGAAAATAAAACAGATGTGGCTGGTTTGAAGTTGGCAAGTCCCGAGGTGAGAGTCGGGACTTCACAAGGAGCTGACAACATAAGCACGTTCTTCTGTAGCATGACTCATCTGCGGCCAGATGAGGACAGCAAATAGCCAGTCAGGTATCACAGAATGATAGAATGGTTTGGGTTGGAAGGAACCTTAAAGATCATTGAATTCCAACCCCCCTGCCATGGGCAGGGACACCTCTCACTAGACCAGGCTGCTCAAGGTCCCATCCAACCTGGTCTTGAACCCCTTCAGGGAAGGGGCATCCACCACCTCCCTGGGCAGCCTGTTCCAGTGCCTCACCACCCTTGCAGTGAAGAATTTTTTTCCTAATATCCAATGTAAATGTACTCTCTTCTAATTTAAAACCTTTGCCCCTCGTCCTATCACTACACACCCTTATACAGAGTCCCTCTCCAGCTTTCCTGTAGGTCCCCCTCAGGTACTGGTTGCTGTTTAGATCTCCCCAGAGCCTTCTCTTCTGAACAACCCAAACTCCCTCAGCCTGGCACTAGGTGTGCTGTGTGACAGAATGCAGTATTCTGCCCCATTGTGTGTGGGGTGTGCTTCAGAACTCTCTTTATAGTCCTTGCTTGGACTCCTTGCAGGAAGCACAGTACTGCAAGACAACAGCACAAGGAGTATGTATTTATTACTGTGTCCTACCTTGCTTAGGGAAGGGTGAGATGTTGCTCAGAATAACACAAGCCTGTCTGTACTACAGCTCTCCTTTTAGCTGCTTCCTTTACACCAGCTGTCCCTCTTCCAAAAATGTCAGTGCCAACATGATCCTGACGTCCCTGTTCACACTGAGCTGTAAGGTAAGGAAGGAACAGTTACTTAATTGTTCTGCAGTCTCTGCACACCGCTAGCCAAAAGATGTGGATCTGCTAACAAGCAGGAGCAACAAGGTGTCCTCAGGAAGGAGGGCAGCCTCTCACCGCTTCTATTTTTGTTACCACAACACCCGTTTTCACTCTCCTTTGCCTGCCTGCTCTGTTTCAAAGGCTGCAGATCACTGGTTATTGATACTCATGTTTAAAGCTCCACTTCCTATTCCTGCCCCTCAAATCTAAGTTAAACCTCCGTATCGGTGCGCTTCGTGGTGACAAGAGCTTCAGCTGAAGCTCTGCCTGCTGCTTTCTCAAAACAGCTGGGGTAAGATGGCTGTGGAGGTCCATCTGAGGAGCTACAATACAGCTCTCAGAAACAACTGTCTTGTTAATGTAGGTCTGTTTTCTGCCTCCTCGTCCTCTTGCTCGGAGAGGCTTGTTTTGTGAATGAACAAATGTTGTCCTTGACTCGATACAGTTTTTTAATTGTAAATGCTTGTTTCTGGCAATTGTTTCTCTCATTTGAGGGTAACAAGGACATAATTATTCAGCTCTCATGCATCACAAACTGCTGAGCATGAGGTATTAAAGGAGTGCTTTGCTGCCACCGTAGCTTGATCGCTACAGCTGCAGCATTGTGCTCTCGTTTGGCTGGGGTTCATGGAGAAGGGGGATGCAGACCATTAAGTTCTACGTTAAGAGTGATTTACAAATGTAGAAATAACAAAAGACTCTGCTAGATGGACAAAGCACTTCTGATCTTAAAGCAGCCACTGTACCAGCAGAGCTGTGATTTGTACTTGTAGTGGTAGGAAGCCACCACCACCAGTCCAACTTGTACAACCCCCACTGATCTCAACAGAAGCAAAGTTGTGCTGGTGTAATAATTTATGTGCTGGCAGAGCTGTACCGAGGCGGGGGGAACCGCGTCCTACCACTGCAGCTGGCTAGCAGATGTAGGACAAGGAAGCTGCAAATGGATGCTTTTGGCTAGCCACAGGCTTTGAGGCGATACACAGCTCCTAGCCTGGTGTCTTCCCATCTACCTGGCTACCACAGTAGCTCTGTGAAGCACCGGGGTGCAAGCGCTGGAGTTAGGAGGTGGGTGATGCCCCTGCTGCATGTGGCACAGTAGAAGGGGTATCTCCTCAGCCCCACTCTGAGATGTTCCAGCTGGGAGGCCAAGCTCCCCTGGTAGCCGATGGAGGTGCATCTAGAGGGTGAATCAGGGGAAGGGTAACTCCTGCACTCTGAGTCACTGCTGCTGTGATTCACTCTTACCCTTCTCTTTCTGCAGGGAGAATGGCCGGTTGTCATTAAGACTAGTCCCATGCAAATAGCCTCCAAGCGACACTCTGCTTCATGCTGGGAGGGTGGCATTTACTCTCTTTGGGGTGTAAAAATAGGTGTAGGATGACTGCTGCCTCTAATTTCCTAGTGTGTCCTTGTATGCCTAAGTGTTGGGTGCCTCAAGTCTAAACCTGTGGGGTTGTTTTTCTCCCCAAGGTTTCTAGAGCCTCGCTGCAATTCCTCCTATGCCAAGGAGGCTGCTTGTCTGCTGATGCTCGTTCTGCACAAGTGCAAACATGTAAGAAAAGAACAAGTGGGTCAGACATAACTTAATTTAGCTATGACACGATGTTAGTGGCTTGGGCATATTCACTCCAGCAGGGAAAAATGCCCCCTGCCCCTGCTTGGCCTAGCACACCAGCCCACATGCACCCCAGCTCCACCTCAAAACCCGCTGTGTTCTGGTCTTTCTGGCAGCCCCTTCATCAGGCACAGAAACCTGCAGGTGTTTCCTTCACCACCACCCATCACTCTTTTTCTACATGCACCCACACATGCAAAGCACAGAGCGCTCGCTCTGTTCTTCTGTGCTGTGCCCCCCTTTCCCCAGGTGCTCGGTTTGCCATGCAGCTGCCTGCCCCCCTTTGCCAGGGTCCCGAGCCTGTGGGCACACAGGGGAGAGGGGTTTTGAAGGTGATGTATGTGACAGTGCCTCAGCATGGGGCTGAAATAATTTTCAGGCCAGAGTAACCTGGGGGCTTTGTAGCATCAAATGTTGGCAGCGGTGTCCCAGTGCCTTTCTGTTACTTCCCACTGCTGGCTGGATTTCCCATCACGGTGAGGAGGGCAGGACCGCTGCTCTTTTGCTAATGCTTCAGAGGTGGTAGCTTATTCCTTTCAAATGACTGCTCTGTGCATTGCTGCTGTTCTGGGTCTGTAAGCATCTGAAGAGCAGCACATGAAACCTGTGCCACCTTGGGCCTCTTGAATTTAACTTGGTTCAGGGCAGGATCCACAGAAATGTTATTGAAGGCATTTCACCTATGCCCTAATCCTTCCTTCTGCTTCAAACCCGTTGGCCTTCATGGCTGGCTAGTGCGCTGAAGGACACCCTCTGCTCAAACACAAGTCTTGCCTGAGAGCTGGTTAGCACTTGCCTGGTGCCAAAACTGCTTTTGAAAATATTTATCTTATGTGCTTTTCTGTAAGGCTGTAGTTCAGTGATATGCACAAAGCAGGTGACGTGACCTGCTGGAGGTCACATCATGTTCAGGAAGTGGTATGAGAACTGTGAAGCTGTTCTGAGCTGCTCGCTCAGGGAAATGCTGGGTGGTGCTGCTACTCTGCAGTGGCTCCTTGATTTTAGCTTCAGCTGCAATGTCTTTTCTAGTTCTGCTCTCCTTGTTCCCTATCACCGCCTCCCAAAAAGGCAAGGTCCCTGTCAGCCTTCTTGCTGTGAACCCTCCTTGTGGCACTACTGTCCCCTCCCAGCACCGAACAACCAGCCACATCATCACACCCTGGGCTGCTGGGCACTGGCTCCTTAGAGACAAGCTTTCGCAGAACTAAGCCAGAACAATACCAAAGAGTTTGGAATCTGAAGTCTGCCTCCCCGTGAGACTGAAAGCTTGTCTTGGCAGCCACCTCACCCTTGAGGCAGGAAGCTCCTGGGGTGCTGCAGCTCCTTCTTCTTTCTCTTCTTTTTTTCACTTTCAAGCCTCCTGCTTGCGTGCGGTGCCGCTCCTGGGCACGGCCAGACAGCTTCGATCTCACTCTCAGAGCAGCTCAGACACAACTTTAGCAGCCAGCAAAAAGCAGACATTTACTTTTCTTCCTGCCAACTGCCCCAAGGCAGAGGGGCTGGTACAGGCAAGTGATGAGAGCTTGTCTGATATTTCATACACTGGCAAGTCATTAACCCAGAGCAGACACGAGATAACAAGAGGATAAAGCTACTTCATCGGTTGTTGGTTCTGTTTTGGGGGTTTTCTTAATGCAAGCTCCTGGATGGCTGGAACCTGCTGTGTACTGGTCAGTCTCTAGTAATAAACAACAGTGCAGCCAAGGCTGATGGACTTCAGGCTCAGGGATGGGCAGAGCAGAAACAACTGGAGTAGCACCTGTGAGTAATCGGTGACCTCTAGAAGGGCCAGGCAGAGGAAGGAACAGCCAACAGCACTTACCGCTTTTCCTGTTTCCCAGCTGCTGTTATGCTGGAAAAAAGGAATCATCCTTCTCCAGGAGAGGAAGGTGACCAGCACCAGTGCAACTTTCCAACCTGCTTCCAAGTAAGCAGGGTTAAACAAGCCCTGGGACCAGGGAACCGAAACCAAGAGCTGCCTGTTCCCAACGGGGTGGCCTCACAAGCATCCGCAGAGGAGGGAAAGGTAAGCCAAGGGCATGGTGCCTGTGCTCCAGTCTGAAAACTGAACTGCCTAAACAGGAGTGGTCCTTAAGAATACCCCAGAACTTTGTGGTGAAGGCTCTCTCTGCTTGCAGAGATTCAGGCCCAGGTGGCAGGAAAGAACAAGATATAACAAGATACAGGCCTCCCTTTCTCTGGTACCCACTTCTCCCCATCTTACACAACCAGTAGCACCTCCTGGATGCCAGCCCTGCATCAAGCTCATCGGTAGGGCCCAGTGATACCTAATGCCAGCCTTCCCTGGCTTTCAGGTGATGGTCAGAAAGCAGGTCTGCATTTCTGCCCTAGCCAGAGGGATGGTGAGGCTGCTGGCCAGCACCCAGCCCCTCACGCTCAGCAGCAGCGCGTTGCTCCATGCTGCCTCTAAGAACGGTGGAGCCCTGAGCAATCTGAAGTTAAACAGGGGAGAACATGTGGCAACTTGATGCCATATTTTGCAGGCTCCGGGTCAGGTTTAGTGCACCCCACTGCACCTTTAGCAGAACACAGAATCCCAGGCATGGGGTAGGAAGCAAACATAGCAGACAAGCAGAAAAGAGGCCTTGCTGTCACTCCAGGTATGTCCACCCTTTAAGCCAGAAACAGTTGGTGTCTGCCAGCATTTCTATTAGAGCAGAATGTATCAGTGCCTCCCCTCATGAGCTTTCTGCTAATGTTGGCACCTGCTCTTCATTGTGTCCTATTCCTTTTTGTCCTAATCAGCTCCACACTCAACACCCCCTCTGTCCCCTCCATCATTAAAACCATAAAACTAAGTTAGCATTATCCTACTGTCCCGCCATCCCCGCCATACTCCACATAGTGATTTGTTCCCAAAGCCTTTTAGGAGCAAAGAACCCATTTTTTTCATAGTTCACACAATTCCCAGTGCAACCATTTCAGAACAACAGAGAAAGTGCACAAGCTGTGACATACCCTCCAGTGTTTCCATCCCGCGCTGTGATCCTCCAGCTTTTGAAAGCCATCCTTCCTCTTTCTTTAGAAGTTTCATTTCCCTTTCTCATCTTGCCTGTTTCTACCCTACAAGAGCACTATTCACTCTCTAACTTAGGTCAAGGCCCCGAGCTCAAACATCAGGTTTTTGGTTTTGGTGTTTTTCCAGTATGAAATAGTTTGTCCTTACCTATTTTCTCCTCTCACATTTATATTTTGATTTTCTGTAAAACTGAACCTCAAACCCTACTTGTGTTGGCTCAAAGGACACACTATGCTCATCTTGGAGCTGAAGAGGATGGACAAGTTTTGGGTGGGATAGTGAGAGACCAGTACAGTCTACTCAAGGGCAAAGAATCAGTATTTTCTGTGGCTCCTGCCTCTTTTCCTCCAGGTACAAGATGTATTCTGACACTCCCTAGGGAGAAAGGCACTGCTGTAGCAGAGGAAGGAAAAAAAAATGAGCAAGACAACAATCTGATTCTCCAGGCTGTTACATCATCCAAATAGTGAATATAGTTTATTTTTAAAACAGCTGGAATCCCATATTTGGCAAAGTTGCAGACAGATGGAGCTTTCAGAACCAGACTGACACTGAAGGAAAGTTAAAACACTTTTGCTGGCAGCGCTACAGCAGTGAGGTGCCAAAGTCCCTGCCAGACAGAGCCATCATTCAAAGACTGCCGGTAGAGCTGGTGATACCAGCAAAACCTGTGCTTTCCTGGGTACACAGGTTTCACAGGGAGGATTTGGGGGGGAGTGAGGAACCTTTGGCAGCAGAAACGTCAGTTTTCCAGCTTGAAAGCATCCTGTGTTAAGAGCATATGGTGGGCCTGTGGACCCATCACTGTCATAACAGCAAAAGCTGCAGGCATATTTTAGACCTGTCGATAGTCACAAAAACCAAAAGGGAACTTGCAATTTGCTTCTTCTCATCCAGTACAAACAACTGTTCTTGCAGCAAAAGAGATTCTTTGGATGATCACAGAGAACAGGTCAGAAAGTCTTTGGTTGTCAGACTGCATGAAAATTCCCCATTTCTTGTGGGGTTTTTTTTTCCCACCCACATGGTGACAAGTGACAGAGTGATGTGGGAGGCTGAAAAAAAGATGTTAGTGCAGTGCCAGAAGAGAGGGCACAATTCCAGCAGAGGGTGGGAACAGCCTTTTCTTCAGAGCAAGCTCAGGCTCCAGCCCCAGTTCTTAGCAGGTGCTTCTCCCCACTGCCACTGCAGTGCTGAGGTCTCAGCTGTATTCATGCTGTGTACAGCTAAATGTTGGTTTCCCACAGGACTAGAGCTTGTAGGAAGATGCCTACTGTCGATCTGAAGTGATAGTTTGGAAGGTGAAGGAGACACCAACAAAAATAGAGCACTTTTCTTTCCTCTGGGGGAACAGAAGAGGTTATTATCCTTAACTATTTACCATGTCAGTCCAAATTAAAGTCAGGGTGATAGTTTCAAAAAACTGTGGTTAAGTCAGTTTTGGCTGGAGGATTGATCATAGAATCACAGAATGGTTTGTGTTGCAAGGAACCTCGAAGCCCATCTAGTTCCAACCCCCTGCCATGGGCAGGGACACCCTCCACTAGACCAGGCTGCCCAAAGCCCCATCCAACCTGGCCTTGAATACTGCCAGGGAAGGGGCAGCCACAGCTTCTCTGGGCAGCCTGTGACAGGGCCTCACCAGCCTCACAAGGAAGGATCTGATGATCAAGCTCCCTTGTTACAATAAGATACATATACACAGGTGTATGTGTGTACCACGTCCTGCAGGTATCTTCACTCAAGGTGCCCAGAATGAAGTCTCTTGTGGTGTATGTCCTTTGAACCAGTCCTGTGCTGGCAGGGCATGGAAGCCTGAACCATTACTGAGCTCAGCTGACAGAGAAGGATATCTGTTCTCTTAAGCCAAAGAGCTTCTGAGGCATGCTCAGGTCAGGTTGTTAAAAGGAAAAAAATGACCCACTTCCCATCAAACACATAGTATGTCATCTGAGGGTATGGGGCAGAAAAGCAGGCCAAAGGTAAGGCATTGTAAGAAATAAAAAATAGTAAATATTAAATTAGTAACATTATAACTGTCTGTTGCACAGTTTTATTTGACTAATCCTCTATATTAATGTGAATATATGTAGGTTCATCTGCAAACAGCAGGCTTTTGTGCTTTCAAGTTGTTTCCTGCTCTGGGCTGCTGTAAATAGGGCCCTCATGAAAAGGAACAGCAAGTAGAATCACAGGAACTGTGCACCATGAGGAGGGGGATTCCTACCTTTCTGGGTTATCTGCTCAGTTATTTTAATTTACTTCAAACTTTTTACACTTTTGCAGTTAGCCAATTTCTCTTGTGAAGGAGCTTAAAAAAAACCCCAAACCAACCCAACCAAATGAAAGACACATATATTAGGACAAGAGAAAAAAAAATAAAGCATTGATAAATGGCAATGTAAGATGATGGTGCTCTCAGAATATTCAGAGGGGACCATCCGGTTCCTTAGCATAACTGCTGCAGAATGTCAGACTAACAGGAAGAATGCATAGCAAGCCAGGAAAAATGTTTTCTTTTTCCTCCAGATCAGACCTGGTAAAACTGTATGAACTCCACTTTTTGCAGAAACCTGCTGCACCCCCACAAAGCCACCTGACAGAAAAGACCAACTTCTAAGTCCTACTTCACAGTGAAACAGGAAAGGGGACAGCACCGAGGATGAGGGGGCCTGTGCTTCCCTTTCTGCCCGCAAACATGCCAGCTCACCAGAAGGGGACCACAGAAGGACAGAAGGAGGAGCCAAGAAGGCATTTTCTCATCCTTGAAGCTACGTGGAACTTCATGATAATACCAAGTTGGACAAGAGGGAACTGTTCTGCCTGTCCAGGCTCTGGGCAGAGTCCTCAAAAGCACAGATCCCAATGAAGGCAGAGGAAGGGACAAAACCACACCTGAGAGAGAACCACGTTGCTCTACTCACAATGGGCTTTCCATAACCCCCCCAGACTCCAAAGAGAATAATTTATAGGAAATGCACAGAAATTTTCTACTCAGCAGGTCTTACAAACACCCATTTTACCAATGAGTATTGGTGAAAGGGGAAAAAAAAAAAGATCCCACAAACCATTAAACATATATTCATATTCTTGGGTACATATTTTCCTGTATTGGGCAGAGGGAAGTTTTAAAGGATAATCTTTGTTAATAGCCTGTAAAACTCAATGGAGAAAAACTCGATTTCCTGATGTGCTGTTTGGGCTAGAAGGGGGCGTTTGCAGTGATGTGTTTGAGTTGCAGTTCATCATTTTTGATGCTGGCTGAGCTGATGTTAGGAAAAGTCCATTGTTCTGATAAAAAGAGGTAACAAAGGTGGGTCAGCTTATCCAGGCACAAATCAATTTGGAGCAGGTCCTTTGTTAAACGAATCACCCTTGGAAGTTAAGAGTCAGGTAGGAATTTGCAGGATTTCCCTTCTGTAAGCAGATGGAAGAAATCAGGAGCAATTTTTCCATCCCTCTGAAAGGGGAACCAAATGACTCTCCAAATGAGTTTAAAAGCACTTGTTTCAAATAGCTGGAAATGACCACAGCCCAGCTTGTGTGCCAGAAATTGTCTTTCTCTGTAAAGCTCATAAAAAGCAGATTCTTCATTATAAACTTCTTGAAAGGGGGGAGAGCAAAAAAACCTTTGGTTCAGAGCATTGTTTTGCATAGACATTCAAGTAGATCTTCCACAGCTACAGTCTGTCCAGGCTAGTAACAAAATATCCATGTTCTCTTCTCAGTAGTGAAGGCTCATCTTTGGTATCCTATTTTGTAAGGCAGACGTCTGGTGGAGGTGAAGGAGTCATACAGATGCATCTTTGAAAAGGAAGACAGCGTCACTTGCATTGCAACAAATAAATTCATCTGCATGATTAAGGAACACACAGGAAGCTTCTTTTGCCAGGGGGTAGGGGAGGGAGAAGGGAAAGCACCCACATGGGCACTACTCCCTGGAAAGGAGTTGTTTTGCTCTTGTAGTTAGCTGACAGCTGTCAGTAGCTGCGATAGGTCTGTATCGACAGAAAGCATGGAACTATTGCTTTGTGAGTAATCCTGAGGTTAATAAACCTCCCAGGTAGTCACTGCCCTGTGGCAGAAAATACAAACACCCCTTTTGGAAAGCATTCTGGCAGTTACTAAGCGTGACACTTACTTGTTGACTGCGTGATGCACGAAACCTTGTAGGATGACCAAATGCTTAAAACACAAAGGATGGTAGCTAGGAACCCGAAAGTCTGGGTGAGAAAACAAACAAACCACAAATACTTAGAGAACATTAGATGACACATATTCCATGAATGTATGGACGCTCTTATATATCCAGCTACATATTTTACCAAATCAACAGACCTAAACCAGTGATTTTTTGTTATTCCATTCTGCCAATATACTGAAAAAAATAAAAAAGGTTACTGTAGTATAATGGCAGCTTCTGCCTTGTCAGAACAATGACTGAAAGGCAGATTGAGTCTCATATGCAAGAAGGGAGAAAAAGCAGCACAATCTCACCTTCTAGACTTCTCACTAGAACTCTGCAACAAAGGAAAGACTTTTTAACACCTCTGATTACTGCTCATTTACTACAAGTCTTTCCCTGCCTAGGGGTTGGGTAAGTCTTCCATTCGGTTTGCATCATCAGGACTAAGTTTCTGAGGGCCACTCTTCATTCTGGAGGAGTTGTGTTTCAGGTCCTGCTGCTGTGAAAACACTGTTGCACACACTCAGAAGTCACGTGTTTCTCTATAAAGCCCTCCAAACGAGGCAGAGAATATCACCCAGTAAGTCAGCCCAGGACCCCAGGGGGTTTTAGCACAGGAGAAACTGTCTTGAACAGGGCTCTGTTCAGAAGCAGGAGGCAACAAAAGCCAAAAACTGGGCTAAAAAGTTGTAGGTCAAACTTCTTGTAGTCAAAACTTCTAGCTGCTACAACAGCCGTTTGTCAAAACGGAATCGTCTTAATTCTTCTCTTAAACACATCAGATCCTAAGAGTTATAGCAGAAGCCTTTGCATGCAAGTCTCTAACAGGACAAATACCCACTGTAGTGGTGGGCCTGGACTCTCACAACCACCTTTTTGTTGTGACTGTGTTATAGAACAGTCACTGACATGAGCTGGGAGGTAGTTCACCCAACCAGGAAACAAGCAAGGCAAGTCTGTAAGAAAATAAAATCCCAAGTAATAGATGCCCGATGTCCTACTTAATATATATTGCAATTAAACAAGTGTCAAGACTAACAAGCACAGTCTTACCGCCCCGGCCACAAGTCCACTCAGATTGTAACTCCTGGACGCTGCTACAATCGACGCGATGAGGAGCAGAATTGTACCGATTAAGTAATGAAGAAACTCCTGTAAAGACAAGCACAGCCTGCATCAGAAGGGAACTTGTCAAGAAAGCATTTCACTATGCCACAGAATGAAAACAGGTTGGCAGAGGTGGGTCAAACCCAGAAGATAAAACACCAGTGAAAGAAAAGAAAAAAAAAAAAAGCCAGCCAAAAATAAAAAGACAAACACACCTCTTGAGTGGGTTTGGTACCACCATGCCTGACTTTCTGTTTGAAAAGGGAGAGAGGGCCATTCTGCAGCTCCACCAGTGTCACTGGAGTAAGATCTACTTTACTGGGCACAGCTGCAATCGTTCAGTTCAAGATGGTACATTACTGTGGGTGAAGCATGCACCTTTACTGCTTCAAGTCCGTAGCTTGCTTAAGAGACAGTTCTGGAGGAAGGAAGCATGCTTCTCTAGTCCATGTGAAACAGCAATAAAAGACAGCAAAGGGTGTAAGTGGAAAACCAAATGCTCCTACTTCTGACAGTCTTAGATACTAAGCTGGGTTTACTAACAACTTACATCAACCAGGACCTGAAAAGGGAAGGAACCCAGGAAAAGCACAGCCCTGCTGACACTCGGAACCAACACCCTGGCTCAGAAGCCTGTATGGGCAGCTGCAGGTGTCCTGCAGCAAAACGTGGTGCCACAGGTTCTGTGGGAGCACTGAGGTACCACCTCTAAGTTCTCCTCTAGTGTGATCAATCCAGAAGTCAATTTTACCTTGTTACAAGCTGGGGTTGTCTGTGTATTTATGTTTTGCATCCTCCCAAAGGTCATGGCAACCAATATGTGTGTTTGCAAACTGAACATGGGTTGTTTCTTCTGCATGGTGGGGTGGGCAAGAGGGTATCTGCTTAACCTTTTCTCCACTGCACTGCCAGCATGCGCCAAACAAATGCCATATATGAGGGGGAGGAGAGACTCCTTCTCTAACCAAATGAGAGTATAGTCCCAAAAGGAAGTCCCAAAAGAGAAATAGCTTATCAGACCATACCAGTTTCCCTCTACTCAGGTGTTTACAAACAGATGAGGGGGACCTCCACCATAACATAGGCTCTCAAACTGTAACTTACTTTTTCAGTTTCTCTGCAGAAGGGCACTTCTAGTGTCTTCGTTTTGCTACATCAGTGCTGAACCACTGCAACTTTGCTGGCTGCAAATCACACATCCCTGATTGCAATATAGAGATCCTGCCAGGAAACTGCCAAGCACTAGCTGTAGTTTCCCCAGGTCTCTTACAAGTCTCCCTATCCTGTGCTAAGGATACTTAAATATGTGAAACTGAAGCTGAGCAGCCACAAACTACGGTGCCTTAAACTCAGCAGTGACTCTGGAATGCTTAGGAAAGATAACACACCCAACAAAAACCAAAGGCAGCCTATGCAGAGGTCAAACTGGCACAGTCCTGTCACAGCAGTGCACGGGCTAAATGCTGCTCTGCAAAGCTGTCAGCGATTACCTCATGTCCATCCCTGCATCTGTGTTACCTCTAGACAAAGAAGCTCTTTCTAGAGACAGACAGCAGTGGTACACATTTAAAAAAATAAACTGGGGCACAAGTTTAACTGTATTCTTCAGCTAAAAAGACAAAGAAAATTAATTGTTTCACTTTAGTGAGAAGGATGGATTGACAAACCATTACCTTAGACCTGCCAACTGCTTACATGGCTTCCACTAAACCCCAACCAACCACCTCTTGGATTTCAAAAACCCTCTGTATCTCTCCAGTTGCATTTCCCCACCCCTTCAGTCCTTCCTCTGTGGAACTAACATGCCACTATGCACAGGGAACACGTGTTCTAAGCAGTTAATAGAATCTGCCATCCCACACTAGGACGCAGGACACTTCTGTTAACCAAAATCTGACCCAAAGCTACTGAGAAAGTTCAAGTCACACATTTTCTGTGCTGCTTGTTAGTCCTCTGAGATAGGGAAAATACAGGAATGAGGCAGGACCATCCTGTAGGATACCCCAGGAACGACCAGGCTGTGGCAATCAGGCTGAGGCTTGTTTTTCTTGCTATTGTTTGTTACCCAAAACCATACCAAAAAGAGACACATTTGACTTCAATAGCACCCAGAGACATTATTTTGGGTCAGGATGTAGTACATGAATTACAGTGCTATGACTTGGTACTTCAGCAGTCCCTTAGCTGCTATAAATGACTTCAGCTAGGACCTGTTGTCTGAAGGCATGATAATCAGTAGCTTCTTTTCAATTGTCTCTCTGTTGCCTTCCTTGAAGCAAATGTGGATTCATATCTGTGTGAAGGAGGGCAGGATTAGATCCAAATCAGGTAAAAAAACCTTACAATTACAGCACCAGCGCTGAATACTTGTAACAAAAGCAACAAAAGGCTTTGTAAACAAGGCAAAGAAAGCATTATGTGAAAGACAGCCTCTCACTGCATGATGGCACAAGAAAATGGACCAAGTAATTGAGACATCAACCCACAAGAGAGGCCAGGGACTGAGACCATCTGCCAGGCTTACCGCAAGTGGCCAGCTAACACAAGTGAGCTTCCTGTAGATTCTGAAAATGTGGATAATGTAGAAGAACAGGATCATAACCAAGTCGCACATGGTGACAATCTGAAAGTAGCTGAATGCACTGTAATCCACCCATGGAGAACTATTTACACTGATGAATCCGATCAGCAGCGAGATCTGAAAGACAAAAGGCACGTCCAAGATTTTTAGTGGTGCTGAGAGAGCAGTGGAGATGGGTTTAAAACACAACCAAATGGCACTTAGAAAGAGAAGACAAATGTTTAATACAAATTAGATGGTCCCAACAACATGGAGGACACTGTAATGTATTAATGCTTTAAAAACTGCTGTTAAAGGAGCTAAAATGACCGTGATGAGTGAGGAGAGAGATGACTGCTAGAAAGAAAGCAGCAGTTTCAGCCTGAAGAAGTCTCTGTGTACAGCAGAAGATACCTCCAATAGAGAAGAGGCACCGAGTGCCTGGAGCTGCACCTGTGACTGAAGTGGATAAACACCGCAGACTTTGAGAAGAGAATCACTGAAAGCTCTAAACCCAAAGGTGGCCATGAGCACGCACTCCTTCCATTTGGTGAGGTTTCTCACATGCAAAATCAGAGGACCTGAGCACAACTGAGCTAACAGTTTTACCCTTCCTTCTCTACCACCTACAGAGCCCGAGTATCAGCAGTCTGTAAGGCAGTATCATGGCAAACAATAGAAACATTTGGCACAACTGAGGAATCCACCTCACCCCAAACACAGTACTTACAGAGCTTTAATACTTTAACGTTGTCACACATTATAGAGCATTATTGCACAGCTTCCCTCAGCTGCAGGCTTGCAAAGTACAAAAGCTATTTTATTTTTTTAAATCTAAAGCTACTTGTTTATCTTCCTAATCTTGCTGCTTCTACCAGCTCAGGTGATACATCTACCAAGGATATATCCCAATATTTTCTTCCTACCGCCTTTGTCAGGACGTGCTTCCAGTCACTGTAATTTTTAGTTCATCCAAAGGCAGCCAGAAGAAGTGATGATTCACATGTTAATTGTGAAGACATTAAAAAACTATCTGAGAAAGCCAGCACTTCAAGACCAGACCATCCTTTCCTGCACACTCATGCTCCAAACTCCAAACCAACCGCATCCATTAGCAGAATAATTCCCTTATGATTATAAGGGGAAAAAAAACACTCCACAAACAAAACCCAACACCCAAAGAACACAGTTCAGATTCTTCCTGCTGTAGTTTCGAGTTTCAGCTGCTAAGTGGACAGGCTGAACAGACACATCCTCAAATGCAACCAAAAGCTCTATGCACACCTAAGAACTTCACAAGAAGTTCACAAGAACTTGCACCTGGACCAAATTCCATCCAAACAGCAACATCAAAGTCATGACAGTGAACCACCTCAAAAAGGTGGCTCCAAAGAGTAAAGCCAGTGCTCCGGGATCCTTTCCCACACCAGTAGCTAAGCATATACTGTTAGATCTCATCTGGCTCGATTATTTTTGCTGTGATAATCCAAGTAGTTGGTATTAGCATTGCAAGTGATGTTCAATCCACGCCAGTGACAGGCTTCTGCACTAGACTAAGCCTACATCTCCTCCCACTTTTTAAACAAAAGGAAGACAGGACTGTGAGGCACAGGGCTAGCTTACACTCAAGGCTCCTCAGCAACAGACTTCACATGTGCCTTTGGAAATGCATGGTATTTCTCAGCCCCTGTCTCCTCAGATATGTTCCTGCCCTCTGCTTTGGGAGAGTAACACCATAGCAGCATCCTGCATGTTTGATGCTTCTGTGGGTACCCTGCCTGTTCCCTGGGTCTCACAGCCCAGTCACTGGGGGACACCTAAGCACACAAAGTCTTGCATCTTGCACATGGCAGAGCTTTCTGACATGCCACATTTCTTAGAAGACAGCAAAGCAATACACTCCACAATTCAGCCTTTAAAGACCTCTGGCCCAGTTTTTCAATTCTGAGATAATTTTAATGAAGTTCTGTCCAATTTAGGTCTACATTAAGCTGTGGTTTCATGAGGGGCCATGGCCTTGGTTGTCCTTTCCTTCCCACTCTGAATTGACTTTGTCAAGCACTGACTTCAGGGTTCATCTGAGCTACCTCAGTGCACGAAGCCAGCAGAGAAATGAGCTACTTTCCAAAGCTTTATTCTTACTCTGCCACCACACAAGGCAGGGTCAGGTGAGCAAGGGAGTGTGAGGGAAAAGCTACGACTAGGAGAGAAAGGAAAGGAGGGACTGAACAGGCAGGACTGGCAGCAGCCTATTGCTGTGCTGGCTCAGGCTGCCACAGACCCTCCACCTCGGTTCTCTGAATCCTCATGTCATTTAAGCACAGAGTCATCTGACTTAGCTGTTGAGTAATTTGAACAATCAGGAGGAGATCAATGGGTCATTTACCCTATAATCTAGAAGAACCCTTGAAGTGATGCGAGAGACAGAGCTATTATTTTAATAAGAAAATTAAAATGAAATTTAATGAAAATTCAATTCTTTAGGAAGACTCAGCAAGAAGTCACAGCAAGCACTGAATCCTGCTCTTGGATAAAAATGGGATGAGGCCAACACTTCTCTAACCATCAAAGGCTAGACAGGGTCTCCCTTACTCAGATGCCTTCACCATCATCAGTTCTCCATTTCAATTACACTACACAAATCAGGAAGGAAGCACTAATTCACAGAAATATTAAATCTGCCTACTGGCTCATTCAGCACTTGAACCATTATCAACTTCTGTACGGTGTAGAAAGGCTGAGAAGGGCTGGATCCTTGAAGTATGACCACCATTCAAATAATAAGAAGCACTATTAAAAAAAATCCCTTAGTTTAAACTAGACACAGTTCTTTTAACTTCAGAGAAGAGTAGAAGTTTTGAGGGTTTTTTTCAGGTAAAAGGTATAAAAAATTGAGAAGAAACATAAAGAAGAACATGAGCCACCCAAGGACAAAAAAACTCAGCTGAGGTGTTATTTTCCTTCAAAAATTGGAAAATAGAGCCAGTGAAGAATCTGCTCAGCTCCTACCAACAGGGTAGAAACGTGGATGTGAACAAACACGTTTTCCATTTCAAGTATATTTCACAATTAGCACAATTCCAAACCAAACCAGTAATGATTCTCCCTCTTTGGTTTCAGATGTGTCTCGGTACACAGGCAGACAGAAGTCACTGCATGGCAAGAGGCATTGCTTCCAAAGATGTCCTTCACAGTATGAGATTTACCTGCAATTTCTAAAGAGGGTTCTCTGGTTGGAGGCACATGATGCTATTTCACAGGACAGGTGCAAAGGGGACCATATAAACAACCATAAAGCTATGCCATGTTTGCCACACTATATTGCCTGCATGGCTGGTAGGTACAGTCAGCATTTGAAATCCACCTGTTAAAAGGGAATGCTAAAAATGTAGGAAATAAAGATACATAATATTATTTGTCTTTTAAAAGTGACAAAAATGGAAGTTCCTTCACTGGGTACCGGTTTATCATGATGTACTGGGTGATGACCATATTTTTTTCCCCCCTTGGAAATCCTGTTCCCAGAGAACCTGAACAATAAAATGATTGATATGTAACTTTCTGGGATGCAGTTCATCTTAGAAGTCAATTTGTGGCACAGAGAGAGCAAGAAAGAGAAATGACAAAGCAATAAAATGATCAAATATTATGACCATTCTTTATGCACCTGTGGGCAGGAGAGCAAGTTAATACATCTTAAAAATAAAAACCAGAGGCAGCAAAGTGTTTGGGCACTGCCATTTCCCTTTCAGTGTAGAATTTCACAGACTGTGAGAGCAGCAGACATGTAACCCACATCCAGCAAGCCAGCTTGAGCAGAAGGACAGGGCAAATGATGGTCGCTCTCATTAGAAGATTTCAATGTGCTCCATAAAATATACCCAGGCTTCAGAACTGCATTACAAATGGGGTGGGGGTCACATCACAGGGCGCTGCTATTTAAGTGCTTTATAGTTTCTGAAACACAAAAGAAGGAACAAACACATCAGTCAACCCAAGGAGGGATTTGGGGATTCACTCAGTTTCCCAAAAGCAGATCAACTTACAGTAACACCCTTCTTGGCTGTCCATTGGACCAGATACTTGAAGTGAGACATGAAGCATGTTTAGAAACACTGGTACGTATCAGCGACTACTTCACAGTGAAGCCAAGGAAAGCTAAACACAGTCAGCAATTGCCAGGAAGCACTCAACATCTTACCAGACAGAACAGACATCATAAAAGAAAGATGGCAAGAGTCTGCATTCTCTTCTCTATTTTGAGCTGGAGACAAGGCAACGTGTCTGTGGAAATGTGGTCTCTTGAATAGCACTGACATAAGCTTCCATGCCTGAACCCCATTCTGATTTGAAGTGACCACAGCTCTACTAAAAATGAAACACAATTTCAGCATGCCTGATGTGTGCAGCAGTATGATGTGGGTCCCAGCCACGCAGGAAATGTAAGGCGTGATGTTGCATGTCTTGTGCTCACTGCAAGGGTCACCAAATCAGGGAATGGTTGAGGTTGGAAGAGCCTTAGGAGGTCCCATGCTCAAGCAGGGATACAGAGCCAGCTGCTGAGGTGTCCAGCTAGGTGTTGACTATCTCCAAGGATCACAGAATCACAGAGTTGTAGCGGTTGGGAGGGAGACTCCACAACCTCTCTGGGCAACCTGTGCCAGTGTTTGACTATCCTTGTCTTTTCTCATGTTCAGAACGACTTTCATGTGCCTGCTGCCTCTTGTCCTGTCACTGGGCACTACTGAGAAGACTCCAGATCCCTGTTGTTCACTCCCTCCCATCAGGTATTTATACACATTGTTGGGCTTTCCTGAACCTGCTCTTCTCCCAGCTCTCTCAGCCTCTCCTCCAGAAACTTCACCACCTTTGTGGACCTGTGCTGGACTCACTCCATTAAGTCCATGACTCTCTCACACCAGGGAGCCCAGAACTGCACACAGCACCACCTCTGCCAACAAGAAGGGAAAGATCACCTCCCTCCACCTGCTGCCAACACTTCCTAAAGCAGGAAAAAGCTATAAAAAGCTACTTGAATTGTTCCAGGAAAATTCTGTTTCTTTTTAGAAATCAGCTGTTTTCCTTCCTGTTTCTTCTTGTGCCTATCAATAAGCATCTAAAGTCCATTGGTCATTGACTACACTCAGTAAAAACCAAGGAAAACATGTATCAAGCCCTCAATGAACTCAATCCTCCACTGCACAAAAATGCAATACCTTCCCAAGGAAAGGAGAGGAATCACACGTCTCTCTTCTGAAGAGATTATATACAGGAGGAAGATCCAACTTCCAAATACTTCTAAGGCAAACACACCAGAGAAAAGGCCTGAGTCATCAGGCTCTGATGCCGTTGTACTCCTGATTTCAGATGGTTTGAATTCCACCCAACAACCTGAACTGGCTGTAGTACTGCAAATGAAATGAGTTTACAGAGAAAATTTGGCTCCAAACATCCTAGTTTCACAGGAGTAGATCAAGCATGATGCTGGGACCAAACCCAAGCCAGCAACACAATCCTCAGTCTCTCTGGTGGCCAGATTCTCCTGAAGCTTCCAGTCCTGTCACCGGTCACATGGGCCACCACAAAACTGCCCTAGACCTGCCTGCATCTCAGGACTAATAGGCTGGGCTCCACTAACACAACCATGCTGGACTGTGCCAGCAAAGACAGAATAACCTGGATCAAGCTGGCAAGTTCAAAGCAGCTTACTGGAGAATCATCTGCTCCAAGGAAAGGGCAGGCAGAAGAGATTAAAGATACAATTTTCCTGAGGGTAATGAAGGAACCCTAACAAAAGAAAGGACTTCTTTTGCCCTCCATGTACCCAAAGGTCTGCTGGCACCAGTGAGCATTTTCTGATCATGTGGTAGAAGACTGTAGTTTGTCTGACCACAAAACAGTTTTATAACCCAAGAATCAATCTCTGCAAGTGCTTTGTATGATCTTTTTCTCCTGTCTTGATTTAATGGATGTAATAAATAAAGCTCTACCTTTATTACCAATATTTAATTCTCTCACAGCATTTGGAGAGAACTAAATTTCTTCTGACACAGCTACCTACAGAAACGTAAATCCACCATCTCCTACACTGACAACAGCCTACTCTAAAGGAAAGCCTAATGTTCTGAGCACTGGGGATACATTTCCACAGACAGACACTGACACAACAAAGGACGAATTGAATGTCTCTAGGTCTTGACTTTTGACCCCAGTTTTGTAACCCTCTCACTGTTTGAACTTCAAAAAAAATCATGTATTGTGATGCTTCAGCAGCTTTTGCTTTACTTCTGAAACTGTCATTATCTCAATCCATGGGTCTTTTTGCCTTCCTTCTATTTTCCTTCCATCCTGCAGAAGAGGGGAGCGAGAAGCTGGGAGGCAGGTGGGTGTTTGGCTGTAGCTGGGGGTAACCCTCTACAGGTGCCCTAGCTCTTGCCTGGGACTTCTCACTGCTGCAGCAGTACAAAGAACAGCATTAGAAGTCTTTATTGCAGAAAGAAACTGAACAGCTTTGGCAAATCCCAAGATTTTATCCTGAACTGACAGACTGAAGCTACTATCTTCTTGTGTAACTTCTAACTATGGATAATAATTCACTTTTTCTATATAGAAATGAGATGTGAAACACCAGCTAAACTGCAAGGAGAAGAGATAATGCTGATAAGAAGCAAAACTGCCCCGAGGTGCCTAGTTTAGAGGAACATTATAACTCTTATCTCAAAGATTTACTGTAATACCATGACACACACATTGTCACGTATAATCCACCCAGCACCGCGTTCTTTCCACTGAACTGTTTTGCCATGAAACATGCAACCACGTTCCTCCCTTCCTCAGAGTATTTTCTTGTCTTTCTTGACTGTGCTCCCCTCTGCTACGCTCTCCCATAAGTTTTACTATGACTTTTTGCCTCCAGTGTTTCCCTTTTTTCTGCTCTTTATTCCTCTTTCCCCCTCTTTCTCTATGTTACACTCTGAATTTCTTCTCCTTTCCCTCTCTCATTCTCTCTCATCCACATTTGTCTCCACATATGTGATCGCACCATCCTACCTATCTTCACCCCTCCCTTGCATCAGGACAGGTATTGCAATTAGCTAACTGAAAATTAGCACCATTTAGGGAAGAAAGGTCAGGGAACAGGATTCAGCTTGGTACTACTACACCTGCACAAAGACTGTGGGCAGCAGCTCAGGTCTACCAGTCTCCTTCTCTGACAATTTAACCCTCTGAAGACAGAAACAGCTTCTTCTCTCCCACCCCACCCCCTTCTCTTTTTTTGATCCCTTGATACTGCAAACCAGCACTGAGATGAGATTCTCCACTGCACTTGCTGGAGCACTGATGAATCTTTGTACTGCTGTAACATCTCTCCTCCTGAATCTGAACAGAACCCTGAGAACTATCCATGAAAATGATAAAAACTGGTTGATTTCCACTTTCTTCAAATTGACCCACTTTCTAGTGCAAGCAATAATACAGAAACTCTGTCTGCATATTTGGAGCAAAGGACAGTACTGACTCATATCCAGTTGTAGCAGAGCATTTTAAAAAAAAAAAACCCAAACCAACAAAAAACCTTCAACAATATAATAAGAGCTAAATGCTTTTTGTATTTGAAGAAGAAAAAAAAAGTCAAAGTTTCCAGCTTGTGACACCAGCCAAGATACCAAGCAAGATTTTCCATCCTGAAGCAGGCCAATCAGGATAGCCATATGCCCTGGAGAAATGTCACCAACTGCAGCTACAGATTTCTGAATGTTAGCAGAGCAACACCTGTATATTATTAAGTACCTATTTCGGAACAGAATAAACCAGTATTTTGAACAGATTCCCAAAACAGAAAGGTGAGTGGGGCGCACGCCAAGGTTGCAACTACAGTAAGTTCATGCAAGACTGGTTCAGCTAATTTAAGTAACAAAGTTTTCTGCTGCTGTAATAGAGCTTTTCTCCTTCCAGGGCGGTGTTGGCAATGCGAGCTGACAGCCAAACCCCCACTAGGAAAAGCAAAACAAAGATTAAAACCCCAGTCCATTTAAAACTTCACTAATGACAGATTACATCAGCTGCCTTCAAGTGCAGGATTCTGTGAAGCAGTCAGTCTTTGGTTGCACAATCATCTCTCAGCCCCTGCGTCTGGACAGATTTCCTTCTTGTCTGGCTGCTTTGCTAAAATAAGGAGGCTGCCTGGCCTCTGATAAGTGACTTTTCCAATGCACCCCCATCCACAGGCTATTTATTGAAGATAAAAACGGTGGGAGGGTGAGAAAAGGCAAAATAATCTTACTCAGACCCCCTACAACCCAGATAAGAGAACAATCCTAATACAAGCAAGCCTTACTCTTTACCTATTAGTAAGAAGTTAGCTATCTGTTTGGGCACCATAGGGCTCAGTGGTAGGAAAGGCTGCGGAGTAATCACAGAGCCACCACACGAATGATGTTATTAAAGAGCCCTTGCCAGAGGATGCTACCTGTGATCATTAAAAAGGCAATTCTTTGTAATGACTAGCTACTACTCCAGCCTGCCTACCGCCAGTCAATGCCACAATCTCACCACAGCCAGTTTAACTAGCTCCCTGCCTCAATACCCACGGCCACCTGCCCCACACCACCAAAGCATCACACCAAGAGGCACCATACAATCCTGCACGTTTACTAGCTGAAAGCTGAGGAGTTCATGGTTACGTGCCAAAGAATGTGTTACATTTTCATTGGGCAGTGAATTAATTTAAAAAAAACCCCAAAACCCCAAACCACCACAATACAAATTTGTTACCCATTAATTTTCTTTTCTCCCTGATTCAATATTAACAGTTTTGTTTTATAAATCAACTTAAATTCACGACACTTGAGCTGTAAAAGCATTATCAGCCAGGCTTTCCCATCTATGTAAAAGATGCACACGCAATACGCAGCTGCAATCGAAGTGATAACGCAGTAACACTGCACAAGGGCCGTACCCAAAGTCACAGACAACTCCCAAAAACCTCACTGTGAAACAGTATTGGTGGCACAGGTAACTTTTGGCAGGTCTGCAAAGGATAGGAACAGCATTTTGAATACAGCAAACTCCCTAGGAGGGCTTTACCTCTGGGAGACACAGCTGCTTTCCCTCTCACATTCAAAGAGGTGCCTAGGTCATTGAATACAGCAAACTCCCTAGGAGGGCTTTAACTCTGGGAGACACAGCTGCTTTCCCTCTCACATTCAAAGAGGTGCCTAGGTCATTGAATACAGCAAACTCCCTAGGAGGGCTTTAACTCTGGGAGACACAGCTGCTTTCCCTCTCACATTCAAAGAGGTGCCTAGGTCATTCTAGACACCTGCGATGACTGAAAGTAGTACTCCTGAAAAGCCAAGCACACAGCTTACCCATCTATTAATAAGAAGTTACTTCTCTACGCAGGGAACGGCCCCCATGTAACCTGCCACCCACTCCTGTGGTCTCTCCAGTCCCAATCAAGTCATGATCCCCAAATCAGACATGAACCTGCTGTTCCGAGCAAGAACAGGGACACATCCCCTGTTACTGATTTACTCTGCACATGCACAGATACGATGCTGGCTCACCCTGGGCTCTCTGCCCTCCTCCCAGGAAAGGTATTGGTTGCTTACTGGAAACTTGTGTCCCACACCACCAAGCCAACTCCCCATTTAGAAAAATTCTACCTGATTGCTGCAAAAACCATGCATGCATGTGGCTCCTGCTGTAATTCACTCCACTGTAGAAGATCCTCTATCTTGCATGGCAAGGATGAATCCCTGTATCACAATTCAAAAGACAGTAAGAAGTAAAACCTGTTGTAAGAACCCTGAATGTCTGCAGTTCTCTAGTAAAAAATGGAGGATCTGGTGATAGGAACAAAAAATGTAGGGATTAATACAACCAGATCTCTGCAGATTCAGAAATTCCACAGAAAGCTATGATTCTTAGTTCTCTCCTCTTCAAGGCAAGCACTTGCAGTATCTAGATCCTTTTGGAGGCAAGAAAATGAAAAGGACCAGGAGAAGAAAACTCCAGGCCAACGAAAATGGGTTTGGTAGAATCTGAAAATTAAGAGGAATGAGCTGTCTTAAGGAATGGTAGAAAAGTGGCACTTGATGACAGAAAGGAACCCAACAATGATGTACAGAAATATACGTGCTCATGGAGGTACCAAGACACCTAAGGTATGTAAACATTGCAGAATCCTTTGAATTCTCCAATGCTGTGTCTGGAGAGGGAGCCTTTGGGGGGTGGCAGAAGACTGCTCATCTCATCTGCCATAGCTCTATCTGGGAAGGAGAGCTTCTTGCAGGAGCAAGACCCTCTGAAACCACTGCTCTGAACCAAGCTCAGATTGACCATTCAGGTTGTTTGCATTGTTTGCTCTTTAAATAGTCAATACAGTCCGACATCAGCAGCAATATACAATAAAGAAAAAGCTCAAGCCTTACATGTAAACTACAGAGCTCTTGTAGATAAAACTTCGTGGCTGTCTAAAAATGGATTTATTTACCAACCATGCATGGCAATACCACCTACAGAGAAGGAGCCCACACAGGCTGACCAGCCAAGCCTGGCTCAGGCTGGCTGGCTGCTTGAGGCGCAGGGTACGCAGCATTTATTATTAACAAACACCCACCAACTCTCCACAGAAAGCTGCCAAGCTTCCCCCTTGACCTGGATATCCAGTACATCCCTAACAGCATGCAGCTACTCAAATGGAAACAGAATACACAAAACCAGTGCCTCACAGCAACGATCCTTCTAGGAGCCTATCAAACTTGATGGACAAAAAGGAACAGCATATGCACTCTCATCTTGCTGAACGTTATGACTGAGATCAGAAACACCTCGCGAAGCGCTCAGTGAGGTCTCAATGCCTGTGCATGCTAACCCTCAGCACGCAGTCTGTTCACCGCTCACCCTTACAGATGCTGCTCACAGCACAACACTGTCTGAGGCATTTATTGCTTGACTGACTCAAATCTTCAGTTAACACCTGCCGTAGCTCCCTGCCTGCCCCAGAGAACACCACGCTGACACCTGGCAGTCTCGCAGACAGCAGTGAAAAGAAGTTCATACCTGTGATCGCCAGTGAAGGCTTTGTTAGCCATGGCAACGGAGCCTTCAGCAAGGTCTCCTCGAGTAAGAGGAGGCCTTGTTTATACCACTAAAGCCCATGGTGTTAGCTGTGCTGGCACATCTTAATTTCCATCAGGAAAAAAAACAGGTTAGAGTTCCTGAAAATGCTAACATCATGACAACTTCCAGACCAACTCGCATCGTCCCAATGCGGCTGCTGGGTCAGACTGGGCCCTAGCCCACAAAAGAGTGACCTTTTTTAAGTGCAAACTCTTGATGCTTGGCAAGGTGTCAAAGTGAAGGGTGATGAATGAGGGGAGAAAAGTGAGAGGAGATGAGATTCCCCAGTGCCACTGTGGCAGCTGACAGGAGACAGGACAAGGGGAAATAGCACAAAGCTGTGCCAGGGCAGGTTCAGATCAGATGTTAGGGAAGAAAACCTTCACTGAAAGAGTTGTTGGGATGTGGAACAGGCTGCCCAAGGAGGTGAGTTGAGTCACTATCCCTGGATGTGTTTAAAAGACAGGTAGATGAGGTACTCATATATATATTTTAGTAGAGGACAGGCACAGTTGGATTTGATAATCTTAAAGGTCTTTTACAACCTAGTGATTCTGTGATTCTGCGACAGCTTTCAGTGACCACCTGGAGACTGGCACATCCCTCAAACACCCTGGGACAACACTCCCATGTCTACTAGGAAGCTTCACTCAAGCAATCTACAAAAAGCTCGATTAGGCAGCAGGTGACAAGCAGCAACTGGGGATTGTGTTTTTCCTCAACAAATGAAAACTCTTGAAAGTGGCCTCCTCAGAGCGCGATTAAAGGCCAGCAGGAAAGTATGCTAAATCCTTCTGCAGCTGCTGCAGGTCATCTTGAATTAACAGCATACTTCTTTAACACAGTGGCATTAAAAAACAAACCACAAAAACCCCCTCCAATAACTACCCACCAAAAATATTGTGAGAAAATTCCCCCTTGAAGCAGCTTCCCAGTCTTGTAATCAGGTTGCATCTTCCTTAAGGGAAGGAAGCAGTGAGTAGGACAGGAAGCAGTATGCTGCAGCTGCTGCAAGAACAGCAGCCACATTTCCTTTGGCTTTGAAAGCTGCAGTCACCTAGCTCTGACCAGTCACAACATACCTGTACTCACCACTACTTCATCAAATTACCTGCATCACAGCACAAGGAGTTGTTTCAGCCATGATGATCCCTTAAGAATCTGAGTTATGCCAATAAGAGGAAGCTCACAGGTGGGTGAGAGGAAATCATGGCAATTTTAGAGTTTGATCTCTGTGTATGGCCAGCAGCAGTTTCTGGCTACTGTATACTTTACATTTCACCACAAAATAGGAGGACAAGCCCACAGCTCCCATGATGTGACAATAGCGTGAAGGAGACAAGTCAGCCGCAGTACTGAGAGAATACCTCACCATTGAGAGAACACCCCACAAGGTCTCCCCAGGGAGGGGAGTGGAGGAAACACTTACTCATAGCAAGCAAACACTGTCTGGCTTTTGGGGACAATACTCCATTACCCCAGTAACGCAAAGCAGGTACCTAACAGTACCCCACTGGGGTATGGCCATGGCTTTACTGGATCACGATAAGACACAACAAATTGTTCCAGCATCTGCAGCCCTAGAACCTGGTGAAGGATGCTTGGCAAGATGCTCTTTATCACTGACAGGCTCTGAGCAGATGGAGACCCCACTTGGAAAGAACTGAACCCTTGGTTTCTGCTTCTCTGTGGTAGGAGAGGAGGATTTTCAAAGGAACATCATCTCCAAAGACAGCGAAGTCAGGGAATACACCACACTCACACATCTTATAGGAAAGTCCCAGAGTAGTAATAATCCATGCTTTTCACAGAATCACAAGGTTGGAAAAGACCTTTGAAGATCATCACCATCCTAAGCTAAACCATATCCCTAAGTACCTGATCTACCCTTTTTTTAAACACATCCAGGGAAGGTGACTCAACCACATCCCTGGGCAGCCTGTTCCAGGCCCTGACAACTCTTTCAGTGAAGAATTTTTTTTCTAATGTCTAATCTAAACCTTCCCTTTTCTCCACATCCTATCATCCACAGGCACCACGTACAACTGATTAAGGTTTTAAAATGGCATTTGCAAATCTAATTTCCTGTGAAACAAATCTGCCAGGAAACCACTGCCCAATATTTCACTCTGCTTTCTCAGGCATACTAAGTATGTCTCAGGTGATGTGGTAAATTTCTAGGCTTCAGTTCCTTTTTCTCTCTTCTTCAGAAAATGTATTTCCTAACCCTTGTTCAATCACCTGTATACACAGTGCACTACATGCAACAAATAGTGTATATTATAAATAAACCTTATAAATATGTAAGTATTATATATATATGTATTGCAATTAATCTAAGCAGATGGGTCAAATCTGGGCTCCTCACTGTAAGAAGGACATTTTGGTCCTCAAGCAAGCCCAGAGAAGGGCAACCAGGCTGGGGAAGGGACTGGAGAGAAAATTGTATGAGGAACAGGGAGCTGGGGATGTTTGGCCCGGAGAAGAGAAGGCTGAGGGGAGACCTTATCACCACCTACAACGACCTGAAGGGAGGTTGTGGAGAGGTGGGTGGTGGTCTCTTCAGCCAGGTGACAGGAGACAGGACAACGGGAAATGGCACAAAGCTGTGCCAGGGCAGGGTCAGATTAGATGTTAGGAAAAAATTCTTCACTGAAAGAGTTGTCAGGGCCTGGAACAGGCTGCCCAGGGAGGGGGCTGAGTCACTGACCCTGGATGTGTTTAAAAAAAGGCTAGATGAGGTAGTTAGGGATATGGTTTAGCATAGGATGGGTATGGTTGGACTTGATCATCTTAAAGGTTTTTTCCAACCTTGTGATTCTGTACAATGAACAATGAAAGGCACCTCCAACTCTGTGCTTTTAGGAAGCCTCTTCTGGGACACAAGTAAAACATTCACTGACACACTCGGAGCGGAGATCCCCTAGCGTTGAACAGTGACTGCAATTGCCATTTTACAAAATGAAGTTGACATTTTAGCCTTCTAGAGCATCAACATCTCAACATCAGAAAAAGTACCCTTTTTCTGGCTGAAAGAGAGAAATGAATACAGGTGGTACAAAACCTTCCCGGGCCCAAGAGGAAAACAAAAAGGACTAACTTCTCAGCATGTGGCTTGAAGCACGTGGAACCACTTCAGGCTTACCTAGTTCCTGCCTGTGTACCCCAGGCACTGGCTCCTGCTGACAGCAGTCTCTAGGGCTGCAATGCTCTCTAAAAATTTGTACAGAAAAAAAAAGAAAGCTGAAGGAGACTTGCAATAAAGCTACATCAGCTCCCTGGCTTCGTTTACTGCACAGCCCTGTGAACGGCTGCATCCCTGCAGAGAACGGCTGTGGGGAGGCGAGTTGCAAAGGGAAAATTCCTTAAGCTGGTGCTGCCTGGGGAGTTTTGTGTCATCAAACAAAACTCGTGTCAGCCTACCAGCAAACACTCCTTGGCTAACACACAGGGAACGAGCTGCTGGCTCCCAGCTCTTACACAAATACCTGGGAGGAAACCATGAAGTGGCCACCCTGAGCAGAGCCATGGATAAAAAACACAACTGGCCAAGCCAGCCTCTTTCAGTGATCTCAGAATGGAAATAACAACACTACCCAGACCCATTGGTTTTAATTACTAGGCTTGGACATTCCTCACTGAACTGCTCCTGCTTACTTTGGGGACACCCTAAGACTTAGATAATTTTCTTCTCTCTTTACTCAGCGTGCCAAGCAAGGTCCTTTTACTGCAGCTTCTGGAAGGGTATAACAAGCAGCTACAACACATGGCTGTGATCCTGGTCTGAAAAGAAAAACTTTGCTGCTAAAACCCATGTCCCATTCTGTACTGCTTAGCTAGTAGCTCATCAAATAGCTGCAGACTGAGGACACCTGCACATTCATAGAATCACAGAATCATAGAATGGTCTGGGTTGGAAGGGACCCCAAGGATCACCGAGTTCCAAACCCCTGCCACAGGCAGGGCCACCAACCTCAGGCCTGGATCTACACAAGGTTGCCCAGGGCCCCATCCAACCTGGCCTTGAACACTTCCAAGGAAGGGGCATCCACCACCTCTCTGGGCAGCCTGTTCCAGCACCTTATCACTCTCTCTGTAAAGAGCTTCCTCCCAATATCCAATCCAAACCTTCCCTCCTTTAAGCTTTAGTCCATTCCCACTTGTCCTGCCATTATCTACCCTTTTTAGGTGAAACCCCTCCATTCCTGGGGTGGTTTTCTTTGCAAACATAAAATGCCTCACACACACATTAAAATCAGACTTTTTGTATGATATGACATCACTGATATCTATTACAGCATTATTTTTCATGTTTTCTGTTATCAGCCAGATAAAAAGTCAAGCAGAACCTAGAACTGTTTGAATTTCAGCTTTGTAGGCTGGCATCTGGCAACTCTGACCAAGCCTGTTATTCCTGGCCATTACTTTACTTTGGAAGAACTATAGAAAAGAGTGATGGTAAGGGATAGTTCAGAGTGCAGCCTACACATGACCCAGAGACAGGCTTAAAATTTCAGCATCTGTGCACATCACCAGAGTCCCCTTCTTCTGACTGAGTGACATCAGCATACAGGCAAAATCATACACCACTGACAAGCTGCTCCAAAGAATCTGATGGTTCATTTCAATCACCTCCAAGGACAGAAAGAAAGATGTTTCAGACTGAAGACCATGTCAGCAGATTGAGTAGCTCTCAAATCAGTCCAAGCATCATTTGCTTTTGTGAATTTCCTTTCCTTGTATCAATGCTTTTGATTAGGAATTGTTTTCTTCCACTACACAGATTGTGCTTTCTTTCCATATTTAAACTTCTTCTGAATTTAACTACCCAGCAGATTTGACTGGTATCACCCAACACATTCATAAATTGATACTGGCTCCAGCAACCTACCTACCTACCTAGCATCTTCTAGCTTTCAGTGTTAGACATAACCAACGTTCTTTTGAATACTACTATTCAACTGTATGTTAGCATAGAAATAACCCAGAGAGGTTCAGAACACTTCAAAGTTACCCAGAATTCCAGACTTTTTGGCCATTCACATACTGAGGACATAATTGTTCTTGTCAAGGCACAGTCTGGAAATTAAATAGATACTCAGCAGAAAAGTTTTAACTGTTGCCTTGGCATTTTTAACAAGCAAAAATTATGTTAAGTCAAGCTTTATTGAGTGTATCCTTTTCTACCTTGCAAGTGTTTGCAAATTTTTTTCCTCAGCCTTGAGAAGATAATTTTCACTTTCCTATTTTCTATCCAATGAAACTGCTTTTTCCTGGTTCAGGCTGCACTGAAACAATCAGCACTGGTTTTAGCTTAAAACACCCTTTATATGGAGGCTGTGCTTACCACACCAGAACTACTGTCCACTCAGTAACGACAGCGTTACTGTGGGAACAATCACCATCGGTCTGAGCTGTGGTCAAAGTTAGCTTGGTCCAACCTGAAGGAGGGGAAAGAGAAGCACGAAAGGCCACGGGTGACCTCTGCACCTCTCAGAGTCCAGAAGAAAGAAACAGCCCAAGAACAATTTGAGAAGCCTGAGGGACCTCTGTGCAGTGATGGCTCTCCTACACATGAGCTCTCAGCGCTTCTTTTTCTCCCTTCACTCTGTATTGGTCACACTCTTGCAAATCTCTGCATCAGACACTTTGGAAAGGTGACAGAATCACAGCCATTCCTACCAGCCAACTGCCTCGGACAGTGTGATACCTATACAGGCTACACTGCAAACAAGGGCTGTGCTGAAAGCAGGACTGAGTCCAATACAGCATCTGTGGCATCCCCCTGACTTCAGGTGTAAAAAGGCACGTAAGGGCTCCACAAGGAATTAAGATGAATCAGACTGGTTTTGACCTACAAACACCATCACTTGAGCCACATTGGCAACAACATGGATTTAAATTCAAGCTGCTGCCTCTAATGGCACAGGATGCCTCAAAAGGCTTCCAAGAATCCACCTACTTTGAACTTGCCAAACTCAGTTAACAAGATTCTAGAAAATATTACAAGAAAACAACCCAGCAGTAGCATGGACAGAGAGCAAACATGCTTCAAACAACTCAGCACGATTCCAGTGGCACACTGAAAACTGCCACAGGTGTTGGTTTTGCCAAGCTGGCTAAAATTCAAGTTGCTGAGCTTCTCTGGTACAAGCGTATCATGCACACCCACCCACACACTAACTCATTACACTGCTGCTACAGAGTCAAAGTGCCCACAATGTGATCCTACCTGCATACCTCTGAACATAAAAAAAGTCCTGGCAAAACTAGAAATACAAAATAAGGGGGAATAAATAGCTCTATTAATCACCAACAAGTCAAACCAGTTGAAGTCAATTAAACAGTGAAGATACTTCATAAATTCCTGTTAAAAACAGAGTGTCAATTCAGACTGGATTTTGAAGCCCTACTAACATTAGTAATACTCATGCATGGAAAACAGCTTTCAAACTGTCTTACTGCCATACAAAACAAGCAAGTCAAAGAACTACGTTTTCTCCTCCATTTTATTTTCAAAACATTTACAGATCATTCCCTAAGCATCAGAAAGTCAGGAACTCAGTTAGTAAGATGCATTACCTTTTTGAAGCTACAATCATTGTGCAAGGTTAAAGAAATCCTCTAGCAAAAAAAAAAGCAAAGGAATTTGTGTAGGCTTACAGGCAAGAAACAGGTTTTTTACTTCCTAATCTCATTCTATACTACACACATACTACACACCACAGCACTCAGAATTTGAAGAGAAAGCACTGGTTAACATGCAGACAGTAGCAACGATTCAGTCATCAGCAGATTGCTGCACAACCTCTTCACCTTGTCCAAGGTTTAGCCCTTCTATTACAACCTTTCTTACAGAAGAACTGTAATGTTATCTTCCATTTCCTCTGTATCATTGCCACAGCTTATAGATGTAACCTATCAGAATTATTTCATGCACATATACATACTATCTTTTATGTTTTTTTAGCTTGCAAGCACTGAAAACAGTGCAAAAGCCCCTAAGGTTACAGTAAACAATGAAATGGACCTTTCTTCTCTTCTCTCTATCATTTACTTCTTGGTAAAAGGGATTGAGGAAGAAAAAGAAAAACACAAATAGTAAGGTTCCTCCTTCATAACTGTTGTGGTTTCGCGCGGCAAAGCTCTGGTGGAGGAAGAGGCGGCTGCAGGGGTGGCTCCTGCCCGAAGCAGCTAGAGGCTGTCTGCAGGCCCCAGAGAGTAAATGTCATCTGATTCAAAGCTGGAGTCGTTGCTGACCAAGGCCAAGCTCATCAGCGACAGTCACAGTGCCTCTGGGGATCACATTTAGGAGGAAAAACCCCCACAAGCTGCTGCTTTTTGCCACCATCAAAAGGAGTGAGACGATGTAAGGAGCTGTGCCGGCACCAAGGCCAGTGAAGAAGAGGAGGGGAGGAGGCGCCCCAGGTGCCAGAGGGAAAGATGCCCCTGCAGCCCGTAGAGAAACCCATGGTGGAGCAGGTGTCCCCCTGCAGCCTGACAGGCAGCAGAGATCCCACCTGCACCCCATGGAGAAACCCACACTGGAGCAGGTGGAGACATATGGAAGATGCTGTGACCTGCATTGGAGCAAGCTCTTGGCAGGACCTGCAGCCTGTGGAGAGAAGGGCCCATTCCAAAGCATGTTGCTGGGGGCAGTTGTGACCCATGGAGGACCAGGCTGGAGCAGTCTCACAGACTGAGAGACATTCTGTGATTTGTGACTGCACCCCATAGCAGTGACCCAGGCTGGGGCAGCTGGTGAAGAGCTGAAGCCCCATGGGAAAGGACACATGCTGGAGATGTTCGTGGGACCCCACACTGGAGCTGGGGAAGGGTGTGAAGGATGCCCCTTGCCCCTGGCTAAGAAGGAAAACAACTCTTGAGGAACTGACCAAAACCCCCATCCCCATCTCCCCCTGTGACACCGGGCAGGGAAGAAGGGAGAGAAATCATGAATAAAGTTAAGTCTGCAAAGAAGAGAGGGGGTGGGAGGAGGTGTTTTAAGATTTGGTTTTACTTCTCATTATCCTTCTTTGGAGGGGAGTGGGGGGGAGGGGAGGTGAGAGCCCCCATGGGCCCAAGCTCCTCAATATATATTTTTCTCCCCTGTCCAGCTGAAAAGGGGAGTCACAGAGTGACTTTGATGGGCATCTGGCCTCCAGCCAGGGTCAAGCCACTACAGTATCCACAACCATTCAGAGGCCCAGGATGCAATTAAGTGTGATATATCTCTAACCCAAAAGACCGTACCTTTGTCCTCTGCCAGCACAATGGTTCTCCCCAGTAAGGCTGCAGTCCCACAAAGCACATTAACACTAGTGCAGGAATGCTTATAGACTTAGAATAAATAATTATTTTCAAATAAAGATTCTGCAAACACTTGCTTTTTACTAGAAGAACTAAATGCTATTACAAATGGATCCATGGATATGGATCTCCTAAAGGAAATTGGCAAAAATATTTAGCTCACTGTATTTTACTGGGTGTGGGAGTTAATCTAGAACTTACCTGTCCTGATTATTGCTACACACTGCAGCACAAACATTCCGTTTCCTTAAGGAATCATTCGAGAAGACGACACCATGGTGACACCATATTAAAGTAAGTTAATTTGACCTAAGTTCCTTGGATACCTGAAGTAACTCTTACTGATGTTACTCACAGGCTAGTTGGAGAGCAAAAAAATATAAGAAAGTGAAGCTGAGCAAGCTTTGGTCACAGCAGAAAACCATGACCTTAAATTGCAATGAACTCAATATTGAACAGCATTGATAAAACACTACTTTCTGTAAAGTATGTGAAATATTATATAAAATTACATAGGTTGACACACATTACACATAAAGCATGCAAAGTATACACACAGACATGTGTAAATTCCAGCACAAATAAGTGTGTCTGTGCTAGTTGCACATCACAGCTGCTGTGACACCACAGCAGGATGGAGAGCAGAGATAAGTAGGTATTTCTAGTCAATAAAAGGAACTGCTCTTGCCACAGTGGTGAAACCAGAAGGCTAAATAGACTTTTAGGTAACTGGCAAACCGCTCGTCTCCTGTTTTAGGACTACAGGTTCATCTGTGGTGTAAGACACATGCTCAAAAGAACGTCGTCTGTCTCCTGGAAAGATACCCTAGATCCAGGCGATGGCTTGGGAAGAACTCAAGCCAAGAGAAAGCAGCAGACAGAGGTTTTGTATTCCTACTCAACCAGACTCATAGTGAGGGACAACTCTGAGGTCTCACGAGCACAGTACAAACTAACAGGGAGAAGAGAAAGGCATTGGGGGTTATCAAAAGCAATACAACTCCACCAGAAAATGTTGTCAAGGTACAAGTTCCTGCAGGATGAGCCTGTATGTGAGGAGGTATCGTGATATGCAGTCTTCCATGCCCCCTCCTAGCCACCCAGCATTATTCAGGCAAATCACTCCATGGACAATTACGTGCCACAGAAATGAGAGATCCTGTCCATCTGTTAATCCTCTCTGTATCTGGGGAGGGCAAAACCTCCTGCACTAAGTCCAGTAAAGGCATCAGGTCAAATCTGGGTAGTGCTCTGTTATGGATTTCTTTTGAACTTCTGTTTTCCAGCCACACACCTCTGAGATCCCCCCCCCACCCAGGGTCACTGGGGCACTGCCTGGTCTCCAACAGAGAGGGCGCGGAACCAGCTGGGCCAGCGGGCTCAGCCGTGGTGCCCACCCTTACCAGCCCCACTGCCCACGCTGGCACCGCTTTCCTCCCCCAAAAATCCTTACCCATGCTAAAGAACGGGGGCCTAAGGAGCATCGGGGGCCTAAGGAGCATCGGGGGCCTCCGCATCACGGTATCACCATCATTATGCACTGTAAAAAGTTGCCGAGACCTGAAGTAGCGGCTGGACACCGCTGTTTAATAACACCCCGCAGTACCTGGAGCAAGTGGCGTTACTCCGGGCTGATACGGCTCCGCCGGACGGGAGCCGCGCACTGCGGCTGCCTCAGGGAGCGGCAGCGGCGGCTCCTGACAGACCCCGCGGAACGGGGGCTCCCCTCACCCCCGCGAGCAGCGAGAGCCGGGCGCTAAACCCGCCGCGCCGAACCAGCAGCGAGCCACGACCCCAGCGCCCCCCGACAGCACCCTCCAGACTCGGCGTCACAAGAAGCAGCCGGCAAGGCGCGACTGCGGCGCCCGCCCGGTACGAGGGTCCCAGCGGCCACCCCCGCCCCGCCAGCCCCTTACCATCTGGGCCACCTTCAGCATGCCGGCGCAGGAGCGGAAATAGGCGCCGTCCATGAGCTCCCCGTCCGAGCCTGCTGTGGAGGAGGCGGTGGTAGCGGACGGTGGGGCCGCGGGCCCCCCGCTGCTCACCCCGGTGCGGATCACTCGCGCTCCGTGAGACATGGCTCCTTCCCGCGCTCCCCTCGCCGCCGTCCGGCCCGGGACAGGGGGACGGCACGGCACGGCACGGCACGGCGAGGGGCGGGCGGGGGCGCCCCGGGGCTGCCAGAGGCCGGGTGGAGCGCGGCGCCTCCCCACCCGCCCTCACTCCCCAGCTGGCGCGTCCGCGGGGCGGAGGCCGCTGAGGGGGCGGGAGGGGCGAAGCCGCGGGGCTTCCCCGCGGGGAAGGCGGCGTCGCACCCGCGCGGGGGAAGCGCTGTCCGGGGCGAAGCGCGGCAGCCGGGCGCAGGAGACCGACTCGGGCGGGCGAAGAGTGGCCGTCCCGCGGCTCCGCTCCGAGCCGGCCGCCCCGCAGCACCTTTCCGGAGCGGCAGCCGCAGCTGGCTTCTAGGAAAGGTGCGGCCGACGCGGACGTTTCCAAGGAGAAGGGAGAGGGATGCCTCACTGTAGGTTGGGGGGTCCCGGAGGGGAGCTCTGCACTACAGCAGTTACAGCTTGGCACGAACAACACAAACCCCTTCAGCACATCCAAGTTCACCAGCGATGTTCTTGGAGATCACAGAAGGGCCTGGGTTGGAAGGGACCCCAAGGCTCACAGAGTTCTAACCCCCCCTGCCACAGGCAGGGCCACCAACCTCCAGGCCTGGATATCAACCTCCAGTGATGCTCTGGTGCTTTGCAGGGAAGGTAAAGCTGTGAACAGCTTCCTTCCACGTAGCATTTATTCCCACAAATCTCAAAAAATATAAAACATTTCTTCATTACAAAGTGCAATGACTGCCTGAACTTCTCAGCACCGTCGTTTGAATTGAACCAGGCTGAGGCACGAGCAAAAATCTGCAAAGGAAGCTATACATTTCCTCAAGTTTAAAAATAACTTGTTTGGCTTTCTGACAAATGAGGTAATAGGTTAGTAGTTGAACTGGGCTGATGCTGCTGTTATTAGAGTACCTGTTTTGTAGCTAGGGTGCACATTCTGTTCATACTTAGTATATGATAGCTCTTTCAGTAACAGACAGGTAGGTTCAGATGATCTCCAGCACGAATATGGGCCTACTGCAAGGAATTCCTGCTGTGGGTTTGCTAGTGTAGGCAGTGGCCTCTATTAGACTAAGCAGTACGTAGTTTTGGACTTCTGTTATTACCTAGCTGGTGTAGCTCTTACATAAAAGCTGGTGAGATGATAGTTGCAGTATAAGCAACAAGCCTGTTAATCTACAGAAGGGTCGCAGAGTACAGCAGTACAGCTTCCCTTCTCTCCTTACAATTCAAGTTCAGTAGGTGCAGAGGTAGAGGGTTCCTACAAGCCCCATGGAAGAAGGTTCCAGCAACATTTGTACTTCCTATGAAGAAATACATGGCTCTTACCCACTGATTCAGCTTCTTTTAGTTCTTAACTTCTTTCAAAAGCATGCAAGTGACTTAGCCCTGCTGATCTGAGTTCAGCCCAGTAAAGAGAAATACATTAATTCAAAGGTAAGTCATAATTTCCATTCAAACACAGGCGCCTTCTGTAAACCACTGGCACAAAGTCCATCAGCACTGCTGAATGTGAAGCTTTTATTACAGTTCCAATGCTGTTTACTTCATCTTGTTAAGTACACCATGGATGATGATGAAGAGGTACTGAGAAATCCTTAATAAATCAAATTTGATGGCCAGAAGTTGACATGAAGTATCCTTATGTACGTAACTTGGATTTTTCAGAGACACCATTTGTGTGAAACAAGTTGTTTGATGCCAAATACCTTCATTTTGCAAGTTGTGTTGTTTATTGTTCTAAATATCTGTTTTAATAATTTCACTAATCATTTCATCACTTACCAGTTGTTCTTTTAAATAAGGTTTCTTTCAATCCTAAGCAATGCCTGCTGCCACAAATCTTGCTTTAATTGCTTTCTGATAAAGAAGCTAGCTGTAGCTTATCAATATTACACTATATGAAGGTGTAAGTCATAGTTTGCAAATTGGTATTTAAGAGTGATAGACCAGAAGAAACAGATAACCTTTTGGGTGCTTATGCCTTTTCTTCAGGCCTGAAATAGGGCATGCAAGCTTCAGAAGTAATTCTCAGCTTGTACAGATTCCTCCAATTTTAACTAGGTACTTGAAAAACAGACACTTGGTACCTGGGGAACAGCTGAGAAATTAGACACATGAGAAAGGTAATTATCCTATTTCCTGTGTTCTTTCTAAAAGGAAAGAGCAAAGCAGACAAGTGATGGTATGTAAAAAAAAAAGGGGGGGGGGACTGGGGAAAGTAAGGCCCAGCATAAAGGAAATTTCTGCCTAGTATTTATCTTTTAATATTCAGAATTAAAGATTCAACTCACAGATTTGCCTGTGGAAGACATTCCACACAACTTCTCTTGAGAATCAGTGTTGAAAATCCAGAGAGATGGTAGGTATTTTGCCAGAGTAGTAGTGTGGTTTTGTCCTTCATTAATGAGTTTATTCTGATGTGTAACCCACAGTTTCCAATACAGTATTCAGTGAAGAGGATGAAATCTGTCACTCTCAGCTCTACTCCTTCTTGCTACCTCTGTCCACAAATATTGTCTGGGTTATGACTTTACACCACAAAAGTCATAAATCATTTGTGCAAACACTCACATTTTTGTCCTTAAGATAGGTAGAGCAAATATCATCCCAGAATTTCTGTTACTACAAAAGCATTTTTACTGATGAGCAATCACTGACGAGGTTGTAATTCTGGCTGTTATTTCCAGTCACATTTTGTCAGTTGACATTTGGATCATTTTTATGCCTTTGATTTTTTTCCCCAGCAATGGAAAAAAGAGCATGCAGGATTCTAATGACACATTTTATCTGTGTAGATAAAAAGGCATAGTTGGTAGCCCTTCTTCCTTCTCACAACTGGATAATTTTAGCAAGCAGCAGACAGCCTGACCTTTCTTGTACAGGCCAGATGCAATCTGCAGACGAATACAGGTTTTAAAATAAATATCTTGGCTTCCCTTGCACTGAAATCCTGTGACTCCAATAGATAATCAAGAACAAAAAAACGTGATCTAAAACAGAATTAGCCAGCTGCTGATAAATCTTTGCTGCAGGGCATGTGCATAAGTAAACACACGCCACTTGGTTACAGGGAGAAATGAGGAAGTCTTTTTAAGCAGTAAGATTTCTCTACCACCATAAATAATTGTCCAACTCAATTTTTGAAGACTGGAAGAGAGTCCAAATCTTCCTTTATTCCAGGAATAAAATATTTATGAGTAGTTTTAAATGAGGACAACTTCAAGTAATATCACAAAATAACTCATGACCTTACACTCACCACACAATTCCTGGAAAAAATTCCTTAGGTAATTTGTATTTCAAAGTCATTTTCAAAAGGTATCTGTTTTGAAAGTCATAATCTACTGTCATACCTCTGCTTGACTCATTCAGGTATTTAAATATGAGCATCAAATGAAAAACTTTGTGTGTTAGACTACCAACTCACAGATGATGTCAGCAGCCAGGAAAGGAGGGAGGAAATTCTTTGTTTCTAGCTCCGATGTCTTGACAGTTCTTCTATGGATTTAATCTTTGTATCATTTAATAGGATTTAGGAGCCTAGATTTTAATTAGGACAGATTAATGGCCTAATAGAAGGAGGAAAAACAGAGTCCCCTAAGAAACAAAAAGTAATACCTTTAATAGGTGTTTTGTGATGTTCTCAGTAGGTTAAACACTGAGCACTAAGGGACTGTTGTCTAGACTTATGCCTTGGAGCCTGCTGGATTTGAGAAGCCTGTTAAGATAACGTGTTTCATGCACAGCATTCCTTCAGCAAGTTTCAGACTTACAGTAACAGGTTCCAAAAGCAAATCTCACGATTGTGAGAAGCTGTTAGAATATGCAAACTGACAGGATCATCAGAATTCTTAGCAGTAGAAGTTTTACTCTGAAAAAGAAATTTAAAAAGCAACCTTCTACTCCCAAGTTTACAAAACATGCACAGTTGGGTCTTTATTTCTTTATTTTGAAAGTTTGGGGGTTGTGGGGGTTTTTTTCTGCACATCATTTTTTATACATTATAATGACAGCACATCAATCTTACTTTTGATTTGTGACACTGAGTATCAAAAGTGTACCTGTAACATTTAGAGTTACATTTACAAAACTGGCACATCGTCTGAGTAAGATTTATTAAAGCTTTAGTAATAACATCTATGCAACATCTAGAAAAATACCATGTTAATTTTAAAAGCAGTATGAAATTTTATTATATAGTACAAAGTCTGTTAGATGTCTCTAAAGATATTATAAATAACAACTTTAATCTCAAAATATATCAATTCTAACTGAAATGTTGAAAAATACCTCCTCATCCTTCTTCCAATTTTTTGTCAGAAGAGCATAATCCTCAAGATGCTACAGAATTTAAGAAGATATTTACTGCAAAGTTCGTGATCTCCAGGACACAAAGCTAAAATACGTATTTCCAGCATAGCAGGAGGTAACCACGAAGGCAAAGAACTGTAGAGAGAGGGGGAAAAAAAATACATTAGGAGAACAATATATTTGAAGCACTGTCATTTCTATGAAAAGAGAAATCTATGGGATTTGGAAAAAACAGAAATAGGCAGCTGACTAAATGACACTTTGACCTCCTTGTACTTGAGTGGCCGTCACAGTCATCACCACGTAAGCAAGCTTATATTATGCACAGAAATATGAGCCTAGAAGCAGACAAAACATGATGTATTTTGATTCATATATTCACATTATACCACCTCAGTATGATTATTACATTCTGGACCCCCACCATTGATATACTTGCTGCTTTTAACATTAATTTCTAGTAAAGACTGAGGAATAGTCCATGGGGCAGTGTGAGCTCAAGCTACTGCTCCCACACGCTGCTGCCACCATCCAGGAATTGCCTACAGCCCATCCCCACCTCACTGTGGCACACTGCATCAAAGTAAATTCGTCTATAGGAAAAACTTGGGATTCAAATGCAGGCCCAAACACAGAATCACAGAATTGTAGGGGTTGGAAGGGACCTCAAGAGATCATTGGGTCCAACCCCCCTGCCAAAGCAGCTCCCTAGCTCATACTGCACAGGTAAGTGTCCAGATGGGTCTTGAATATCTCCAGAGAAGGAGACTCCACCACCTCCCTGGGCAGCCTGTCCCAGGGCTCTGGCACCCTCACTGGGAAAAAGTTCCTCCGCATGTTGGTGCGGAACTTCCTGTGCTCCAACTTGCAGCCATTGCCCCTTGTCCTGTCACCACTGACCGAAAAGGGGCTGGCTGATTCCCCCTGCACCCCACACTTAAGATAATTGTAAACACCAATTAGGTCTCCCCTTAGTCTTCTTTTCTCCAGGCTGAACAGTCCCAGCTTATTCAGCCTCTCCTCATAGGGGAGATGCTCCAGGTCCTTAATCATCTTCGTAGCCCTTCTCTGGACTCTCTCCAGGAGATCCCTGTTTTTTTTACACCAGGGAGCCCAGAACTGGACACAATACTCCAGGTGGGGCCTGACCAGGGCAGAGTAGAGGGGGAGGATCACCTCCTTAGACCTGCTGGCCACATTCCTCCTGATGCACCCCAGGATTCCACTGGCTCTCTTAGCCACCAGGGCACACTGCTGGCTCATAGATAACCTGTCATCCACCAGGACCCCCAGGTCCTTCTCTATAGAGCTCTTCTCCAGCAGGTCAAGCCCCAGCCTGTACTGAAATGAACCATTGTTCCTCCCCAGGTGCAAGACTTTACACTTGCTTTTGTTGAACTTCATCTGGATTCTCCCTGCCCGGCTTTCCAGCCTGTCCAGGTCTCGCTGGATGACATGTTCTCAAACAGAAGAACTGATGAGATTACCAATTCCAGAGATCCTCTCTCTACTAATGAATAAAGGTGCTCCTCAGTGCAAACAACAGTGACAGCAACCACACCAAGATACCACTCTGTCAGAAACTGATACAGGGTAAGTCTTCTGTAGCAGGCCAGATTTATTTTATGTTTGAAGATTAAGAACTACACAGTACCAGTGGTGTTGCTTCTGCAGTCCTTGCAGCACAGGCACAGAGAAAGCAAACAACAGCTGTGAACTATTTCAGTTGTACTGATAAAGGCCAATTCAGTGCCAGTGGTTAAGTTCCAGTTAATCAGTGCATGCTGTTCAAAATAGACCATGTTCAAAATGGTCCTGTCATAAGACCAGAATGTTTTGTGCTGGTAACAGAACCAAATAAAGCTGACAGTGCAAATTGGATTAATGCTGCTTTTCTTGGAGATGAGTGGTGATAGGACAAGAGGGAACAAAAGCAAGTTACAAGGAGGGAAATTCCAATTACATCTTTGGGCCGGGGTTGAGGGAAGTCACAGTGAGAGTAATCAAACACAGCAACAGAGGCCCAGAGGCACTGTGCAACAGCATCCTCGGAAATACTCAAAACTCAAGTGGACAAGGCCCTGGTAGTCTGGTAAGAGTTAGCCCTGCTTTAAGGGGGCAGAGAGTTGGACCAGATGACCTCCAGAGATCCCTCCCAGCCTAAAAATATTTTGTGATCCTACCAACATTCCTTAATTATATACTATCATTGGCCTGGGTAGGCCAATCAGCTCTGAGAGGAGGGGACAGGCTGTAAATCTAAACCCTCCAACCTGTGGCACCAAAAACTGATGATTTAAAATAACATTGCAACAGAAAATTTTAACATTCTACTTTTCCAATAGTTTTGTTTCTTGTGAAACAAGAACTCCACCTAAAACCTTTCTAAAAGTGAATGACTGCTGGGGATGGAGGATTTGCTAAATTCCCACAAACATCCATCCCTGAAACCCTCAATGGGCTCAGAAAGCAAAAATCTCCATTTAATAGTTTATTTAGACAGTGCATTAGAAAAACACTATTAGGAGGTATTAGAAGAGATTCCAAACATCCCATGAGACACTGAGCCTTCATGCATTTTGCATAAAACCTGAGTCAGTGTGGAGGCTTGTATAGCAGCAAGCAAGCTTCTGTCAACAGCAGTGGCTGAGTAACAAATCGATAGTTAGGAGCTGCCAAGGGGAGATGATCCTGAACACCACTGAAGTGACAGGGACGTAGTTATGCAATTCCCAAGACAAAACCAGAGCAGGTATTCAAGTCCCTGTGTTCATGTCTCATACAATAAGCTTCACAAAGGAGGCAGGATTTGTCAATCGTCCTGAGAGGACAACTGCTGGAGCACAGATAGTCAGAAAAGTAGCTGTAATTTGGAATTACTCTGTACAACTGAATTTGCCACAAAATGCAAAAAGTTCTTTTACAACTCCCTTAACTTCACTAGAGAATGCAGCCACCTACTCAAAGTGACAAGGCACTTAAAAAAAACCCAACAAACCACCCAGCTGTTTTTCACCCACATTGCCTGAGTCCTTTGGCTTTCCAAACCTAAATAGTGAGACAGCGATGTCAGGCTAATTAATGATTCACATCCACTTTAAGCCTCTGGAAGGTTACATGATTTTCAGGCATTGCCCACCTAACTCAGAAGAAAGACTGAGGCTGTAACAGGAATATCACTGTAGGTCCAGAAATACTTCAGACCTTCCCAGAGGTGCTGTATAGATGGCTCAGCCCACAGAAAGCTGAATGCACTCAAGCCACACACATACAAATTCAGCTGGGTTGGACAACTTCAAAAGCAGCTTGAACTAAGTGCACTGAGGTGACTTGGTGCTCACCCAGGCTGTTTTGCCTACTCTGATCCACAGGCTGTAACCTCTGCAGAGCGCTACAAACAAATAGGGGCAGAGGAGGGGAAAAGCAGTATGATCCTAAAAACGTTATGGCCCTTTCTGATATGACTGTCATCTCCTGATGGAATTCCTAGTCACCTCCAAAAACTATGAGCTGAATGACAGTTACCTATAGGTAACTTCTATATCAGTCAGCAGCTTTTTTCAGAATCCAGAACACAGGTGTTTCAACCTGCAAGCCTCCTTTTGCTCTAATTTCATTGGACATAGAACTGATTTAAATAAAAATTAACTCACTGAAGAAGCTGCCCAGCTGTTGTAGTTGTGACTGTCCAGTTCTTTAGTAACTGAAGATGCATCTACAATGGCAGCAATGAGGTACAAAATGAAGGCACTTCCATTGAAACACAGACCCTGTTGAAAAACCAAACATAAGTAGTGGGTATGTACATGCATTTGTTACCATTTTCTAGTCCAGCATTACAAAGCTCTCATCTGAAATGTAACATACACAAGCAAATGCAACTCAACTGTTTTTACCTTCTTCCAAGTTTCCACCTGTAAGATTAAAATGTAACCCCTCATCTTGAACGTTTGTAAACATTAAAGCACATTTTAGACAAACTGTTCTCTCCATCATACTAAAACTAAAAGAGTCTCAAAGCTGGTGTGCTGTGGTTTTCCAGAAGTGGCCATAAGGACACCGTTAGGCTATCACAACCCAAGTGTCAGGCAGTGAGAATATGACACTACATGGAAAAAAAAAAAAGGAAACAAAACTGCAATGTGATTACATTTCTAATCTACACCAAGATACACTGTAGGAATGAATGACTTATGGATGTATGAAAAATGCTTCTAAAGAGTCAAAAATTTTGGTTTTCTCCATTTTTGAAGGGGACTGAGTATATATTTTTTATAGCCATTCTTCAATCTTTCAGTATCTCTCCCTTCTGCCTTGAGGAGAAAGCAACGGGTAAAACCAAGGAGGAGAACACTCTAGAAGGACTACATGGGTCATCAAGACACATCCATAGCAGATGCTGCATTTTCTTTTCCAAGGAGCAGAGTTTGTGTCTCAGTGTACCTACATACGTTACTAAGAAAGAAGCAAAGCAGAAAACCAATCTCACATGCCACTACAGAGAACAAAAAACCTCCAAACCAGTCAGGGTTTTGCATGTGAGAGAACAGGAAAGGAAGGAAGGACAGAAGTCCGAGAAGCTAAAAGATACATCAAAAGGTATGAGGGTTTGGGTTTTTTTTTTAAAATGAATTTTAATACTTTGTCCTTACTCACTAATTGGTCATTACTATGAGAAGTTAATTCTTATTTTGTAAAACACCCCTCCAAAACTCTACCCTGCTACTTGTCTAAGGCATTTGAATTTGACCATGAAATATACTTTTAGTTTACTGGTGCCATGTTTAAATGGAATACCCATGACATGCTTTGCACCTAGCTACAGCTGTAGGATTTAAGTAACTCAGTTTAGACCAGATCCTAATCTGGTGCATCTGTTCCCTTCACCTTCTGGCCCCACGCTCGCATTCCAGAGCATTACACAAGTATCACTACCCTTACTCTCTTGCCCCAGTTGTCTCTAAATGTTGCTATACCAGTGCAACTCCAACTTAACTGATTTCCATGGTGTGACCTGCCAATTGTTGGCACCTTATCATAAAATTGGCAGTTTAATATTTATTACTGTGATGCCCAGATAAAACAAGAGAGATGGGACCTAGGAATATACGCCAATTTTTCACTACTGAATTCACTAGTCACTGACTCTGGCAGAATCTAAGAAGAGAATTACAGCCTAACAAAAGAAGCTCAGAAGGCAGAGATGGCAGTTGTTCCCTCAATGCACCTAAGTGTGTATCAACAATTTGCAACAGTTGGTATAGGAGTTCCTTGCATCGGGCTCCAGGACATTTGATTCTGGCAGAGTTTACTTCAGACTGGGTGGAGTCTGGCCCACTGCCACACATTCCTGTGACACACAGGGCCCAACACTTTCAGAAAGGAAGCCATTCCCCAAACATGAGCTCTCTCAACTGCAGGTGCCTCTGGACAGCCACATGCTGTGCTGTCACCTGTTTACATTTAAATCTTCAAGTTGCCAGGGCCTGTATGAGGCCTCCCACGCAAAAAGCCTTTCTGCAGTTTTCAGAGCAGGCTGAAACCACGTCCTCTTTGTGGTTCCTAAGACCTTGTGTCCTGGTTCTGGCCAGGCCAGAGTTAATGTCCCCAATCAGCCAACACAGGTGAGATGAGTTAGCTCAGGTGAGCTGAGTTATCCTGGGCTGTTTCCACACCACCTGGCACCACTTCCCCATAAAAGCAGCTAGTTGGGGGAAGGGTAGGAGCTTGTTGGACAGAGTTGATTTGGCACTGCTCTGGGTCAACAATCCTCTTTGTGCCCAACTTGGGGCTCAAACTTATGACCCTTGGATTATCAGTTCCATGCTCTACCACTGCCCCAGCCCTACAAGCCCCTACCCTTCCCCAACCAGCTGCTTTTATGGGGAAGTGGTGTCAGGTGGTGTGCCACTTTGGGTCATTTGGAAAAGAGCCACTTGCCCATCTTTCAGCAGGGAACCACCTCCGCACTCCAATGGAATCCAAGGCTTGCCACTTGAGGTTTGATTCATATACTTATAACTGAGTGGGGTTTCACTCACCTGTATCTGTTGATCTAGTAAAAACTATTATCTCTATCCACACATCTCACCTCTCGTTTTATCTGGGCAATAAAATATTAAACTGCCAATTTTAGGATAAGATGCCAACAATTGGCAGGTTCAGCTGAACTTCTTCAAAGCACTGCTTTTCCAACTCCACATTTGATGGCCAGAATATCTGTTGTTGTTATTTTTAGATCTCCCATTCCAAAAGAGACTCAATTACCCTGGAAAGCTACAAATCCCTGCAATATCTTGTCATGTAGACAAGAAAAAAGCACGTAATTTTTGAGAAGTGCTGCTCTGGGAAATAATGCTGTTGGGGAAGATGGAATGCAACGCAAGCCGATTGGGCCTTTACTGCCAATATATTACTCAGACCACATGGTCCATGCTAAATTACCATCTGTTTCTTAAATTCAGATTTGCCAGATTTTAAAAGCTTCCATTGATTGTTTTAGTAAAGAGCTTGGACTATTAAGGAGAGCTGGTTTTGATGCATGTCCTTCGGGTTAATTTGCAGTAAAAGTAACTGCAATTTAAGCAATTTAGTAACGTGCTTAACCTGCAAAAAGTGAATTTATGACAGAAGTCCAGATGTAATTTAGGATACTGCATACAATAGGCACAGTTTGAGCTAACTGTTGCCTAAGGAGGCAGAGCAATAACTAGCAAAAACTAAAATTCAGGATACTTCACATAGTAGGGGGAAGGTGGGTGTAAACTCACTCAAAAAGGAAAGTGTCAAGCTCTCTTGAATGAAGACATAAACAACATCTTTCTGAAAAGAGACCAAACATTTCTCTTGTCAAGCCAGAAGTGGGAGGTCTGATTCAAAGGCTGCTCCCAAAGCTCTTTTAATACCTTAAGGCAAGACAAGCTGCAACACAAGCATATTTTCTTTATTTTGAATTTTTTTTTCCCTCTTCATATCACCTTTACTATAAAAGGAGACTACCTTTTGGACCTACATTTATATGTGATCTTATCTGTAATATGTTTGAAACTCACAAGCAAGAAATACACTCAATATGAAGTAGAAATGAATCAAATACTCCAGCTTGTCTACCACACAGAGCAGGGGCAACTCATTTATGTGCAGCTGTTGCCTGATAATAGTGTTAAATACATGAAAGAGGGGTAATGACTAAAGCTGTATTCAAAAGGATACAAAGATGCTTTCCCTTTGAATGTACTTTACTTACATCTAATGAAATGAGGAGGAAAAAAAACCAACCCTCCACACCTTTAAATGTACCCAGACACATTACTGCTGTAATTGAAATAATCCAACATTTCTATAGCGGTGTTACAGCCTTAATGGTAATTGCTGGTCATGAAACTTGAAAACAGAGCAGCTATCTGAACATAATCCTGGTTGTTCTTATTAGCAATTGCCATAGCTGGCTATTTATTACAGCAGCAAATGGGAAGAGGGAAAGTTTTTGATTTTAGTCACGTACACAGTATAGCTGATGACCTGTTCGTAACACAGAAGTCAAATATTTTATCATAACAGAATTCTAGTCAAGCTTTAGCTATTAGAAAAAACTTAACAACAAAATCTCACTGTCTCAGACAAATGCAAAGTTAAAATTTATAACAGCTCCTGAATAGGTCACAAATTGCCAGTTGGCTGAGATGACAATGACTTTTAGGATCTATTACCCTGAACGCCAGCCTGTTATGAAAATCATGTAAAAATATACGGTTGAGAGGTAGAGCTAGACAGGTTTGTTCAAACCACAAAAACTGGATCTGAATTTCAAGTGCCTGTGAGATGCTTCTGTAATTACATTAGCCGTTTATCTGATTTGCATTAAGGCTTAAGCTAAAAGCAAAGGATTACATGGCACGTATTTTACATACAAGTAACACTAATTTTCAGCACTGTCCTGGTTTCAGCAGGGATAGAGTTAATTTTCTTCCCAGCAGCTGGTGTAGTGCTGTGGTTTGGATTTAGGATGAGAATAATGTCACTAACAAGCTCATGCTGTTTAGTTGTTGCCAAAGAGTCAATGGCTCTTTAGCTTCTCACACTGGCCTCCTAATGTGAAGGTGGGGAGCACCCAAGAAGTTCTAAGGGTACAGTCAGGACAGCTGACCCAGTCTGGCCAAAGTGATATTCCATACCATATGATGTCATGCTCTATATATAACTGTGGAGGGGGAAAGAGGAAAGAGGAAGAAGACGCAGGAAGCAGGGCAGCTTGGGATCTTGCTGAATGAACATCAAGTGATGGGCAATTGCGCTGTTCGTAACTTGTTTTATATATTTTTTACTATCATAATTTTTGTCCTCTTAAACTGTTTTTATCTCAGCCTAGGAGTTTTGTTTGGTTTTTTCCCTCCAATTTTATATTTTCAATACTCTCTTACATCATGGAGGTGGTGGTGGGGGACGAGGGGAAGGAGAAGGGATTTACAGGCAGGCACAGTGTGAATGAACACCTATGCAGCAGTTTTAGCTGTTCACCAAGCTAAACCACAACAAACACTAATTTTCACACTTCCCATGAGTGGTGTTGATTCAGGTAGGTATTTCTGCTATTTAAGCCTTATGGCCAGGTGTGTTGGAGGCAGCAGCAGGGAAGTAATCTCTACAGGGAGAAAGAGAGGCCACTGTGCATAAGTATCAGTCACACACATGTTATTAAAAATCAAGTCACTACATCAACCGCTGAACAAAACGGTGAAACATCATAGGAAAAGTGTTTTAAAAGTGTCTGGGTAGCACAAAGGTTAAACACTGCAGGTATGCAGACACACACTAATTAGGGAAAAATCTGCAAAAAGCACAAGTACAGTTGGTTAACTACATCCATAAAATGCATCAATATTTATTAGCTTCATAATTCAGCAAATCTGAAACAACAAAGAATAAGTGTATTTACCACCGTGGTCCATGGCACCTGGGGGATCCTGGTGTAGGTCATTGTCATGTAGATGATCAGAAAGAAGACTGTGAGAACCCAGTAAAACACAGCTACAAACATCACCCAGCCAAAGGCTGGATATAGGAAGTATTCTGTTCCAGCGATCAGGGTCCACACCAGCAGCCCCAATACCTGCAAAAGTTAAGAAAAAGGATGAAAAAACTGTTACAGAGTCTTAGACCTCATACATTTGTTGTAGGTCAAGGAATGACACCTATGCCATTCACAGAAGTATTTGATGAGCCAAGTTGGGGTGCTACACTAACAGAATACTCATCTAACAAAAAAGAATGTGCAAAACTAGGGAAAAAAACAAATGGAAAGGCAGAACAAAGCATCTTGGCATTGATTTAGCTTACCTTTAGCTATTATGGAGCCATACTACTGGTGGGTTTACAGCTAGCTCAAAAGGATTGCTTGTTATTACAAGCTCTGAGCTTACATGCATGAAGGTAAATGCTATGCTATTTTGCAGTCAGCAAAGACAGTCTAGAAGTCCACAAAGGACCACTGGGATCTCAGGCCCTATCTGCCTCAATCACAAGTAATGGAGTAGTTGGATCTAGTTCAAAGTGGTCCACAAAACACCTGCTCTGTGGACTGGCAGGCACCATAGACACGAAACTCCTCCTAGGACCTCATTATAAAAGGCAGTAAAATAGCAACAGCCACCACCACTGTAGCATGCTGCAGGACCAGAGCAGGTCAGGTTGGGCATGTCATTGTATTCCACAGTTCTTAAAACATCTCTCAAGTGACCTGACCCTAAGTAGTAGGCAAGGACTCACGCTCGAGCAAATTCCTCAAGCTAACTAGTATAGGGAAAAAGCCCCTCCCTCCTGATCCTGAATCTGGCAATCTGCTCACATGTAAGACATGAAGAGATGTTTTCTCTAGTGTTAGGTAATCTCCAATGCATTAAGGGAGATGAGGAACAAACAAAACAAGCCAAGTCACATGCCAAAGGAAGAAGAGTTGTGCGTTTTGCAAGTTGTCCAGCAATTAGAAAAACATTGCTTACAAAGAGAAAGGAATATTTTATACCTTAAAAACAAAACACACCCCTCCCCTCCAACACTTTACTAGAGTCAGATTTGGGAACTAAAATTCTTATCTTTGAAATAAGGCTCATCTCTTTCTGCTGCCCAGACTATGGTGAAACTGCCTAGCAATGAGGAATGAAGACAAAATTAAAGCAAGTAGCAAAACATTTATTTAACAGACAACAGACATAGCAGGACAGACTACTGAACCTTCTACCCTACTGTTTTGTTTCCAGCAGTGGTTAATAACAGAAGTCCAAAGAAACATATTAAGAATAGACCAACAATGCAATAGTAACATTTTCTTGGACAGTCTTCCTCAGCTGTCAGGAAGGTGCAGTTGATGGACTTCCTGAGACTATGGTGGTATCATTGTAATCAATAGCCCTTGACAGAAGATGACAGTTTTGCTATAGCTTCATTTGGACAAAAGCTAATCCCACTCCCATGCAAAATGTTAGTCATGGTCCTATTTACTTTCCTATTGCAACACTGATCATTTAATCATTACTGATAAATCTCTAAACATTATATACAAAACTATACTGTTAAACAAAAGTTTCTTGTAGTTGGTCCTGCTAACTTTCAGAAGTTACATGGTACTCTTTTGTCTTCAATTCATCCTCCAAATTGCCACCCAAACTTAATTCAGCCCTCAATTTGTTGTCTTGCATGTTCACAGTATATTCCAGTATATTATTTGTACATTCACCCACATCTACACAACACATACATAAAAGCACGCACAAATGTCTGTTCCACCTTCCCCCCACCCCCACATAATAGAGAAGGGACATAATGGTCTTTAAGAGCATGTTTTCCCCAGTGTTTTCAGCAACTCAGCAGTACTCTTTTTATAGGAAGAGCTTGCTTGGACTGGGAGAAAAATTCCTGCTTTCCGCAGCATACCAGGGGAGGGCAGCATTGCCTCATAAGAGCAGGTCAAACAACATTAACTGGGTAGTTTAAAATACACCCTCTGTTAATGCAAAGCTATCAGCTCACCAATGCTCCCCATCGTTCATTTCAATTCTAGTTTCAACAACAGTTTACTAATAGTAGCAATTCAGTTAATAATGCTTCAAATCGCATGAGCTACCCATGATTAGATTAAAAACTAACTAAATTTTAGGGTAAATACTGCTTTAAGATTAAACAATATTGACAGAGGGTTAGGTAACAAAATACCCTTTTCTTAGGACAGAGTTGCTTTTCATTGTGCCCACACACTTTAATCCACATTTAAATTCAGTATCCAGACATTATACCAATGAACAATCGGTTTCATGCTTGATAAATAATTACTAAAGATAGATTTATCTAGTAAAATACCAAGAACAGAAACTTGGAAGAGGAGACAAAGAAAACAAAGAAATGAAATATCATTAAACATTATAACCTACTGACAACAGTGCTGGTTTTCAGAAAGCTTTTAAAAATAGAAGCAGACTTTTTCAATAAAAAGCACAAGAGCATGAACAATACTTCATACTAAATTCAACACAAATTAGATTGGTAAGGACACTTCAGCTTATATAATGGATTATTTCCAGAAAGAGCAAAAACTTCTCAAGGAGCAAACTTTAAGGTTACCTGAAACCACTAATCTCACACTACACAGCAAAACCAGCAAGTCATTAACTAGAGCCCTGGTATTCTCACCAGTCACTGTTCTTATCCAGTAGCATTCTAAACTGGTGTTACCACTCTTATTTCAAGATCATTTTAATATTAAGGGGCTGCATTCCAAAGAATTGCTTTTGATGCATGTTTTTAGCTAGCCTGCATGGATGGCAGAACAATTTATCTAAGCAATTGAGATGCACCATGGTTGTTAGAGATTTATATTCTTAAGCAGTTCTTGGTTCATATGCATCGTAACTTTGATGGGTTGCATATTAGAGCGTGCCTGACATTTTCAGTTGGATCCAGATACTCTTACTGCATATTACTGGAGCTGACAGGCTGAAATAATATTTCAGATTTCTTGATTAGACTTGAAAAGGTCAGATCAGCTCATGGTCAACAATTCACTCTGTGTGTAGTTAAATGATACGGCAAATGGTTTTATTGCATATGTAAACATATGCAATAAATTGATTTAAAGTTCACACTGGCCGTCAGCATCTACAAAATACCTAAGGAGTCAAAGAAACAGACACATCTAGACAAGTCTTTCATGATTAGCTTGTCTTCTCAGCATGTTAAATACCAAAATAGCTTCTGTGGTGTTCAAAAGCCTGTCTTGTAATATTCTTATTGTCCCTTACATTACACGTTTGCTGTTCAACAGATCAGTGCAAACTGGATGACACTTGTGCAGCAGCTGGAGCCCAGACTGCCTCTTTTCCTGCTGATTCGATAACAAACCTCCCCACTGGGAATAGCTGGACTATATTCATATGCCATCTCAAAGAGCATCTAGTGCACAGAATTTGGGAGGTGAGAGGTATGTGATCCCTTAAAGCAAAGGCCAGAAGCTGCAAAAGAAGCACTCACCATAATTCAGCGTGCACAGATAGCACACAGCAACCTTCACTGCTTCAGGTCAGCTGAAAGTCCAAGGAGAAGGCTCCACTCAAACTACAAAAGGCCTGTATCTCATTATTACCAGGTAGCTATTACTAACATACTCTAGCATAAGTACTTGATTTTAATTTACAAGCAAATCAGAATATGCTCATTTAGAATTACAGGAACATACTACAGTCCTCTGAGAAAGGGAGGGAAAAGCATCAAGGCGTCTGAAGAAAATGATGCACGTGGTAGTTGATGAAAGGGGGTGCTGGGTCAGAAGACAGCAAGGGCTTCACCAGCTGGTCCAGTTTTTCAAGTCAGAGCAGAGATAGGGATTTCACCTGCCAGTAAGTGACAACAGGCAAGCAGTCTTTCCTTGTTTACTGCAGTCTGATTTTACCTCAGACATCTATTTTGTGGTCATTTCGATGCTGTTTGACCAGGTACCTCCATTATTGGAACACATTAATATGTTAAATGTACTAATGCATACTTCAGCAGCTGGCAGATACCATAAAAAAGAAATAACTTTGCAGCAAAGTCCAATTGAGTGTGGAGGTTTAAAATTAGGTGCTTAACCACATATTCAAACCCTTAAGTGCCATAATTTTTCTGCAAGTGCTGAGAATTTCAGAAGGATCAGACTATCTAGTCACTCAAAAAGAAGTTTTTGTCGCCAAGCAGATGAGACATCTTGTCTCACATTGCTGGTACAAGTCAGCAGGTACAAAAGCAGGTGCAAACTTGAATCTGTGTACCCAGCTTTGCTTTTTGAAGCAGCTCAAAAGCTGCAGAACTCAATTCATACTTGCAAACTATATTTAAAAAGCCTATCATGTCGTGACTCCTCTCCAGTGACACTAGCATTACAAATTCTGCAGCACTCATCTTGACGAGTTAACTCGGCAACAGACTTAAAAATGTTTATGCATCTCTTTCAAAGGAAGAGGAAATCTCACTGGGGCAGAACTGACAGGGAGTCTAGTTTCATTAAATTAAAATATTTTTTAAAAATTAAGAGAGAAAGCAAATAAAGTATTTGGCTTGTTTGCCTGAAGCTTTTCCTATTCTTTATCCTAAAGATGCTTCTAGACCATTCAGCTCTCTGTCTGCATAAGTATTTTATTTATTCAGAGTTGCTACTGGCACAGATGGAAGTGATGGTAGTAGATTAAGAGTTGTGCATTTGCAGCAACAGTTGTCTCCTGTATTCAAGCCACCCAAACAGGGACAGAATCCAGCAAGTAGAAAGCAAGAGATATTTCCCCTCCTTCCCAAGAAAGGAGATTAATGACAAGAAAGAGAGACCATTCTCAATTATTACACATCATTATTTCACTACTAAATTACCAGTTAGGAGCTACCTCAGCAGCGGAACAAGCTGCCTATGAATGTCTCAACCTTCATCCTTTTCTTCACTTGGCTACTCTCTGCATGTAAAAAACCAAAACAACCCACCCAAAAACATAACCAACCCAGGGAGTCTCCTGTGGGCACAGAGAGCATGAATATTTCTTATGCCTGCTTCCTAGTTTCTTACCCCACTTTTCACGTCCCTTAGGAAGGCAAGGTTGTGGAGATGCCTTTCATCAGGCACTATGACGCTGAGCAGGGACCCCTGAGGGCAGCCAGACCAGCAGTTCAGCACTATAGGGGCTCCCCTTATTGGATGTTGATTAGGCAACCATCCCTCGGGTGTTTGTAAGCATCTGGTAAGATTAACAGTCTTCCAAACTTGTCATGTCACGGATCACAGACCAAAACACCGGACCTTTCACTGTGAATCAATATGGGAGAAGGGGGAAGGGGGGAGGATATTTAAAGAGGAAAAAAAAAAGGGAGAGGGCGGGGGGAGAGAAGGGCATTCCTTCTCTATTGTTCCTGTAAGTCATGCTCAGCCAGTACGTCGTAAGAACACGCAGATTTAATTGCCTTATATTTGGCAGGTACAGAATGATTTTTCTTTCTTTCTTTCTTTCTTCCACCTAAGGCTAAATGGAGCGTCTGCACTGCATTTAAACAGTCTGCTTAAACTGGAGGTTCTGTGCTCACAGACGACACATCCATACAACAATTCCGCCTGTTGCCAGTAGAGAGCGCGCAGCCATTGCTTTCCTTTGGAACAAGCCTTTGGGACTGGGCACTTGGCACAGGCCTCAGCCGCACGGCAGAAATACCCTGGGGCAATTCTCATACAGTGCCAAGCCCCTGCAGATGGAACGGGATGGCTCAAAAATAAGTGCGATCTATCTATCTATCTAACTATATCTACAGAAATCCCTCACAAGGGTTATCCGAAGTTAAAATGCCTCCACAAAGCAACTTCAATAGGTTCATTTCATTTGCCCTACAAGGAGAGGCTGAGGGAGCTGGGCTTGTTCAGCCTGGAGAAGAGAAGGCTGCGGGGGGACCTCATTGCAGCCTTCCAGCACCTGAAGGGAGCATACAAACAGGAGGGGAATCAGCTTGTTCAAGGGCAGAGACTGGCAGGACAAGGGGGAATGGATTAAAGCTGAAGGAGGGAAGGTTTAAATTGGATATTAGGGGGAAGTTTTTTACAGAAAGAGTGGTGAGGTCCTGGAACAGGCTGCCCAGAGAGGTGGTGGATGCCCCATCCCTGGAAGTGTTCAAGGCCAGGTTGGATGGGGCCCTGGGCAACCTTGTGTAGATCCAGGCCTGAGGTTGGTGGCCCTGCCTGTGGCAGGGGAGTTGGAGCTCTATGATCCTCGGGGTCCCTTCCAACCCAGACCATTCTATGATTCTATGATTTCCATACTGGGTACCAAACCAACATCAAGCACAGGTTTATCCACAAACTACTCCAAAGGGGGATTTATTTTTTAATTAAAACAAGTAACAACAAACCACACACAAAACCAAAACAAATTCCACTGAAGCCAAAACCAAAATAAAAACCCCAGACCCACAAAAATATTCCCCATCATTTATAGAAATGTATTTTAATGACCATGAAAGAAAAAGGCCTAAGAAAGAAAAACATGGCAAGAGCCTACAGGTGCTGGATAAGTCAGTGGAATATCAGTCCAGAATAAAATTTCAAAAATATAAAAATCTTGTTCGTGCTGCAATCAGAGAAGGTGACAAGCACGTTTTAAAACTTAGCTTTTAAAACTGGAAGGCTTCAAACTTAAATAAGATTTCTATTAATCCTGAGTAAAGATGCAAAGACAAGCAAATTCAAAACCATCTTCCAGCTGCATTCTTTAGAGAGATAAGATCCTGGCTTAAGTGTCTTTGACACTTCAAGAACCATGTTAATGTAGCCTGTAATAATCTAATCAATAGATAGCCATAGCCTACTGCTTAACTTTCCCAGCTGTATTTTCTTAACACTCATTGCGATGAACTGACAACAGTTCAGCCACTACTGTTCCCCCCCCTTATTACTGACAACACTGCACACATTCAGGGTCATCTGCAGGTGGGAGCATTTATTTTGCTAAGAGCTCCTTAATAGAGGAAAACTTGTTACTCACCCAGGCTGCCTTCTGGTGGGACGGTCCGGTGGGAGAGAGCTTGGGCACATACACAGGGGAAAAAAAACTCCTTTGCATTCCAGATGTCTTTGTGGGTTGCACACCACATAAATAATAAAAACAAAAGGCTAAAACTTTCTGGGGCTTTGCCAGCCTAACAAAATTTAAAAATCCACAGTGCTGGCATGCCAGTGGTCATAAGGGACATACCAATGAAGTAATTTTGTCATTTGTACAGTACAAGTCCATGTTAAACTGAGCAGTGGCCACAGAACTCAAGTCTCTCCTACCTTTGAAAACATTTGTAATAGAACTGTGCAAAATTCAATCTCTTCTACTTCCAGAGATTCCTAAAAATTGTCTGTATACCTTTTATTTTCACACATGCAATTTCAGTGGTTAAACTTCCTATAAGCTTTCAAACTTTCTTTTTACTCTCCTGGCACCCCTCCTAACAGATGCAACACGAGTTGACATTGCAAAATAATGTCAATGCAAACTATCATTTGAGAGAAACTCCTCTCCACACCTGCTTCTAAAGGGTAGCTTTCAGAAGAAACAACAAAAAAACCCAATTACTACTGGAAGCAGCAAGAGCCAAAACATACTCTGGAAGTATGGCTTCACTAAAAATTGGACTCTTACTCATGAATTCAGTCTAAATCTTACTACAAGCCCATGATCCAGGCTTGAAACGCGTCAGGGCTCGCTGGTGGAGATTTCATTCAACAGGGAGCAGGCCTGTTCCAGAGCAAGCACTCAGACCAAGCCCTTCACCAGCTGATGGGCCTCCAGAGCCTTTCCCACAGAGCAGGGAAGTCCTCCCACACCTACCCCAGTTCCCCAGGAAAGAGTCCAAGAGTGCCTTCACCTAAAGAATCATGGAATCACTAGGTTGGAAAAGACCTTTAAGATCATAGAGTCCGACCCTACCCGTTCTCTATTAATACCCTAAGGGCCTCATCTACATATCTTTCAAATACATCCAGGGATGGTGACTCAACTGCTTCCTTGGGCAGCCTGTTCCAATGCCAAATAATCCTTTGTGTGAAGAACTTTTTCCTAACATCTAACCTGAACCTGCCCTGGAGAAGCTTTGTGTCCATTTCCCCTTGTCCTATTTCCTGTTGCTGGGCAAAGAGACCCAACACCCACCTCTCTACAACCTCCTTTCAGGTAGCTGTTGGCAGAGATAAGGTCTCTCCTCAGCCCCCTCTTCCCCAGGCTAATCAACCCCAGTGCCCTCAGCCACTCCTCATAAGATTTGTGCTCCAGTTCCTTCATCAGCCTGGTTGCCCTTCTCTGGACACACTCTAGCACCTCAATATCTTTCTTGTAGCGAGGGACACAAAACTCAACACAGTATTTGAGGTGCAGCTTCACCAATGCTGAGTACCTGGGCACAATCAATTCCCTGGCCCAGGTGCCAGACTTCTCCACACCCAAACCAGTAAAGAAGGGTTAGTCCTTGTGCTCAGACCATGGCACTCATTATCCAGATCAGCCATGCAGTGAGGGTGTACTGAACTGGCCACAGCACACGTAAATAAGGGTATCAGCTTGTGATTACCAAAGGATTCACACCAAGAGGCAAAGCTAGCTTGCAAGAGCATCCAAGAAACTATAAAAACTCACTGGGAAGAGCAGAGAGAGGGACACAGTTGCACTGGCATCTGACACCCCCGCGCTGCTCTGCAGCGCAGCTGGAAAAGTCGGTGCAAACTGTTGCCATTCACAATAGGTGTCCCTCCAACCCTGATGGAGCAGCAGTATTAAACACCAGCTGAGCAACCTGGCAGCAGTGTCTTGTGGATTTTTCTTGCTTTGTTTTTAAATAAGTTGGAAGCAGCAGTGCTGAGGTACCGACAGGCTGACTCCTGTTCTTACCTCTGCTGTCAGAGTGCTTCCAAAGAATGTTCATCAATGCAGTGATAGGCAATTTCTATATATAAATATAAATATATATATTGCAGTTGCACTGGCACCCAAGTGGGAAACTGATGATCGGAATACTGCAGTGCTGCTGCCTAGGTGTAAAGAAAATAGAACCTGAGCAAAATGCAAGTACTACTCCCCAGTGTCACATTACCTTAATGAGTAGCTACTAAAATGAATCATTTTACTGCCTACTAAAATGAATAAATCGAAAGGCACTCCTTTCCCTAGCCTCCAACTGTTGTCTCCACTGATCACGCTGCAACTCATGTGTGAGGAGTCTTGTGTTGTGCGACACTCCAGCTCACTGCAACTAACAGCTGAGAAAAATAACTCAAGGGTAAGTGTAAAGAGCAAAGAAACCACACTGTCCACCCCAGGAGTGTATTACAGTGCTCCAACACACCTTCACCTGACAAACATGCATGGAACGTGTGAGACGAGCTGAGCTAACACCAGTAACAGACCAAATGGAGGTGGCTTACACTAAAAAAAACCAAGAGTTTTGGTTTTGGGGGTTTTTTTTCTCCTTTCCTGGAAAACAGACAGTCCCATCTCCCACCAAAACTGTGAAATCACTACAAAAGAGTGTGTTTCTTACAGTTTCTTGGGAAGTTTTATCTGAAAAAAGTAACTAAAGGCAGGGCAGCAGATATTCAGAGGATAAAGAAGAAATAAGACTGTGCTTGGGTTGTAAGTTTTGTTCCATGTGATCAAAAACATCACAACAGAAGATTAGAAACTGTTAGGAAAAGAATTAAATAATTAAAGACTCCACCAAACAGAACATATCACAGTGCTTTATAAATCAATGGCATACCCACACATTATGTTCTGTTCATTCCTCTCTCCTGTTTCTAAAATGATTCAGTTGGATTATACAAGGCACCTACAGTTCCTGCAAGAGACTAAAGTTAGAAAAAAAGACAAGTGCAATTATTTTCTGTTGAAGACTGAAGGAAGACATGACAGAAGTCTGCAGAATAGAGGGTGGTACAAAGAAGGGAACAAGGATGGGATTAGGACTTGCAATACAAGAAGCACCCATCTAAATTATCAAGGAAGTTGAAAAACAAACAGAAAGAAGAATGTAAAAATCAAGAAGAAGAATTAAAAACAAAGCACAGAATTCATTGCCACAGGAAACAATATACGTTCCTGGAAGACAGGTCAGCTCCGTGTACATATTACCTATATATATGATAGTAAAGCTACAACCTTCAGCTCTGGGAACTCCTAAATATGCAGTTTGCCAGGAGCTAGAAAACTATAGCAGAGAAGGACCTTGCCACATGTGCTGCTACTTAAACTCCTCCCTAGGTTTCCAATATTGGTCGTTACCAGAGACTGAATGCTTGATTAAACAGGCCACTGGCCAGATCCATTACAATCACCATTACTAACTTCTGGTTTTAATTTGCCTTACTTCTCTGCAGGAGACCCTGGCAACCAAGTATTGGAAGGTGCAAAAGTGTTAATAGAGGATGGGATGACTACTCACCACATCAACATACTATTTGTTTCTAAATTAGAATTGCAAGGAAGAGTCTCAAGCAATGGTGAATAAACTGACTTGAGTTCTATCATCATAAAATCCATCTTCTCAGCAGAGAAGTGGTTGATCATTAACAGGTCATTAAAACATGTACAAAGCATAAAGATTGGTCCTTGTCCCAGGGCAATTTCCACATTAAGTGTTTAATGTTTTTGAGGGCTACATTTGACTGTTTACTGATGCCTCTAAATTTGAATTTAACAGCTGTAGATCTGCACAGAGACATTTATATAGGTTACTGTGCACTCGGCATATATTAACTTCTGCACCTTTGGTAACACAGTGCTAGACATCATTTTACCTACATGGTAACACAGTGCTAGACATCATTTTACCTACATGGTAACACAGTGCTAGACATTTTACCTACATGGCCATAGCAGAAGACACCACCTCATCTTTGCCCACAGTGTTCTGCTACCTGATTCAAGTACATTTACACAGAATACAGCACGATGGGCCTGCCCTGGGTCAGTCAGGAGAAAGGCCTGCAAGCCAGCCTCGGAGCTGCTGCAGCTGACTGGGAACACACCAGTTACCACTATCAGCAGCTCCATCAGACTCATGGTTTAATGTAAAAATAAAGAGGGGTGGTACAAAACGCCACTGAAGACAGATTGTCCTGAAATGCACTTAACTCACCTCTCCAGAAGGGCACTTAGTGAAACAGTTGGAAGGCAACGACCTCCACAGTGCTTAATCTCTAAACGTGACCTCAACACAAGGAGGCCACGGGGCCTCTTGCCTAGCAAACAATCATGAAGGATGCGACTGAAAGGAACGCCACTGCTTCCTTTTCCTTCCTCTTCAGTAAGGCCTGGCTGTGGCTGGGATTACTCCCACCACCTACCGTTTCCCAAGAAGAAACACCTTGCTATTGTTCGGCAACGCTGTTGATTTCAAACTTGACATCTCCAGCTTCCTGAAGAGTTGGGAGAAGTGGTACTGCTATGGCAATCAACATAGAATCCTGGAGCTGGGAATTATTCACTACAATTCCTGCTATGCTTTGCTCTTCCAACAGTGAGGAAAGAAAACTGGAAAGTAATAGTATATTAAATCCAAACACCTGGCTCCACCTACCTGAAAAGCCAGGTTCAATTACTTCCTAAGGAAATTTTCACTTAATGCTCATTTTGGGTATGAATTTTAAAGCAGACAATTACACAGCAGAACAGTCACAAGACATACACACACTGTACAGGATACATATTGTTTTTGTTCCCAGGTGGTTGCTTCTGTGTTTCTTTCTTAGGAAAAACCTGAAGATTTGGAACAAAGACCTTCAGTTCTAAAAATAGCCAATAAGTTCCACACCCCGTATTTTTCTTTTTAAAATCCTGCTTATAAGTCATCAAGATAGACAAAGCTACAAGGTTAAATGTTTTTGCATTTAATGGTCAAATAGTAAAGCATTCTGGACTTCTGAGTAGATGTTGTAACTGATTTCTTTGAGCAATAACGCTCACAAGTTAGTCCTTTATACAATCCAGCCCCTGTACAGGCAGTACAGAACCAAAACCAGAACCTGTATGACCCACATGAGATGCAGTGGTAATTCACTGAGTTGATTTCTAATAAGTCCTATTATCAAAGTCATCCTATGTCATATGTTTTAATAGATTTCAATTTTAAAATATGTTTAAAGTTACCTGCAGATTGAAAGCTCATATTAATAGGGGGAAAACTACTTGGGAAAGGGCTTAAAAGGCCTTGCAGTGCTTCTTTGCTGTAATTTAAAATAAAGTAAGAAAATGAAAGAAAAGGAATAACCATACTAGCAGGCTTTTTGAATACTTATTTTGAGATCTGAAGCCAAGATTTGCATAAAGGAGGAAACTTTCCTCCCATTTAACAAGAATTTCTACAGAATATGAATTACAGATCTCTTCCAGATTTTCAAAAGGGTTTCAGGAGCACAGCTGCAGTTTAACTGTGGGGCAAGGTCTGCACCTTCCCAGTTTTTGGTTTAAGTGGGACATTTTCTGGGCAAGGGAGGTGACAAGCTTAAAACATGCTACCTTTTGTTTGTGCGAACATAGCGACTGGGTCACAAATACCTGGGCATTTCTTTGGAAGGCTCACAGGCTTTCAAGCCAAGCAGCAGACACATATTTCTGGAGGTAACAACTATGGTGTAGCCCTTGTGTTCTGAATATAATTTCTCCATTGTAAAGCACACATATAAACCGAGTGCACACATTTAACCTGCTGCCTATGTTGAATACATTGTTGTCTAATACTTTTGGAAGTGCATAATAAATCCCCTTGCATAGAAAAATTACTAAAAAGCAGCCCTATTAGCTTCAGTAATTTTTTCCCCTTTTATTATTTAAAGTGGAGAAGTTTAGAAGTGGATTCTGAGCTCAGAAGATACAGGGCCATATGTGTCTGGCTGAATGTGTCTTCCCCAAGATGGCTATTTGTTATTATTCTTATTACTGCAACTACCATTGTTTCTTAATGGAATATGAGAGGAATACTTTGCTCTTTAGTTCTAATAAATGAATATAAGTGAAAAGAGGTTTGAGTTGCCTATGTTTTGTGCCTTGCTCTTGCCTCATCCATCTGCATAGAAACTTTTCCTTTGGAAAAAGCTTTATAGCACCCTATCTTCCTTTTCCCTCACTTTCCCTGAAGAGATACAGTTGCTGAGGGCAGAAAACCATCAGCTTCTCAATAAACAGCAATGATTTGTGCAAGTTACTTTACACATTTGGTGCATCTGTACATGGAAGATACACCCATGAAGAAAGTCATTCTGCCATCATTTGTACATTAATGAGGTGAGCTATTTTTAAGAGAATTCCTAACAATGGTTACTTGTGAATTATGACTGATTATTTATGTAGTTCACTTTGTTTAAATTATGTCTACATTCTTCAAGAGAACAATGCTGTATACAGCTGCTTTATTAATAATGTCACTGGCCCTTTGTTGTTATTTTTACATCTCCATCTTCCTGTTAGGCCATGTAACTAGAGATGCCTATAATTAGCAGACACACAGCATTGTTTCACAAATCTTAGCTGTTACATTAAAATAGAAAGCTGCTTATTTCTTTGGAAATAACTTTTATTTTGCCCTATAGTTAGGATACAGTCATAAAGCCAGAAGTCATGCAATGGGAAAAATAAGACAGTTGCTGCTAATAAAGGCTATTGTGGCATTCTACATCTTTTTTAAACATGAGGAAAAAAATTAACTGCTCATTCAAAAATTTCCTCCTTTTAATTTGTAGGATTTTCATTTTCATTTCCAACTGAACACTAGAGAAATTGCTATTGCACAAGAGAATTTTTGCCCACTGAGACAAAATCCTCTAGTCATCAAAAGTTGCAAGTCCCCCTTGCCTGACAAGTTAAAGACATAGAAAAATAAGTCTACATCCAGATCTGTTGGTGTCTGCCTATTTAGAAACTTGTTGTACCTCTCAATTATTTATATACTGAGTCCTAAATATAAAGGTCCAACCCCAGGAACCATTATCTGTGTTGTTAGGCAAACATTAAGGATTTTACAAGGACTGATCCACTTGTTGTGGAAGTACCTCATTGAAAAATGTTTTCTTCTCTGGCAAATCTGTTTGATTTCCTGAATACATTTTGCATTAATGACACAGAACAGCATGCCAATGCATTTTTAATATTTGCTTGTGCTTTTCTGGAGACATTTGTGTTCACAGACTGCACAGTCAGAAAGGACTGTGCTGATGGTGTGTGCAATGGTGTAAAGATTTCCAACCTACAACATGCTTTTTGGAGAGATGACATCTTGGCACAGGCATCGCTATAAGGAAGATTTATCTTGCCTCTAAATAAGCTGCTATAATGCCCATTACTCTCATCATCAAAAAAACCCTCATCTGCATTTGTCTGAAGCCATTTTCCAGGCATGCCCATTTCTGAAGTCTCCATCTGTCACCCGTGTTATCAAAGACAACTTCGTACTAACAGCTGTATTTAAAACTGTTGACTGGACACAACTGGACAAGAGAAAACCACAAACACTAACACTGCTTCAGACAAACTATGCTTTCCCCTTCCCCCCCCTTTTTCTGTTTTCATTGTCTTTTCACAGTAGTAGGAGAAAAACGTTACTTTGAAGGAATCAGGAGCCAGGCTCAGCCTGTATAAAGTTTTCAATGGAGACCTATTTAATTGTTTGCAGGGAAGTTTAGAGTATAAAAAGCAACTTTAAGATGAATTATATGCCAGTGAAAATATTAATGCCAAAGGAAGAAAATTAATTTGACAGACAAAAAAACCACTGCAGATCAGTCATGATTTTAGAGAAGTCCTTGCCACTGTGCTCCATAACTTTAAGGTTCTGAAGGCAAGAAAGAAGTCCACAAGCCTGAAGGACTTCCCACAGCCTGTCTGCTCTCCATAATAATTACCCAGGTGGTGCTTGCAACATAAAAGAACAAAAGTAAAAAGCTCGGTGGGATACCTGATACTTGAAATTCTAACTACCCAAGTCATAAATTAATTATATATGCTGTGTGTGAGGCAGAGTATAATGTTCTCCAACCGCTTCAATGGGCCTTGTGTAAACAAAGAACAGAACAACAGGCTACAACTGTTAGCTTTCTAGTGCAAGGAAAGGAAAAAAGTCTCTAATCAAGAAAAAAACCCCACAAACCCCACATTTCAGGGCCTGAAGACATTGGCTTACTCAGATTTATATAAGTGAGCAGAAATGATTTCATGAACCTCAGGTGTCTGCTCTGCTTTTCTGCCAGAAGTTGCTGCCCTGCAAGGGTGACTGCATACAAAGCTACTCTTGAATTACCACACTCCACTGCCCAGTGCACCCGAGGTAAACAAATCACTGGTTTGTGTTATCACCATTTGCTGAGCTGTGAACTGCAGCCAACACCAAGGCATGGAGACCTTTGCAGCTGTCTGCATTTAAGAGCTACCAGCCTGAAATCAGAATTTCTGTACTTGCTTCTTGTAATAAATCAACATAGAAGAGTCAAGAAAGAGGAGTATGTCCTGCTCTCACTCGATGCCTTTATGCTTCATTGTCCCCACAGTACAACTAACAGATTTTGGGTTTGCAAGCATAAGTTCCATATCTCTCTCTAAATCTGATTGTCCAATATATATAGTTCACAGATGTCAGAATTGTTGCTACTGTAGTTACTATAGATATGTAGTTAGCATGGATCAGCAGATCTCCCATACCTGAAAGAGAAGCATTTAGAGCAAGTATAGCTCACTGAGGAAAGGTACTGCCCATATATTCTCCTTCTAGCTCATCTGCAGGAATCCCACTTTCCTCTGGGAAGTGAGCGTGTTGCTAGCCTGAAAACTGGTACAACCTCCAAATAGATCATAGAACACTTTGGGTTGAAGGGACCTTTTTAAAGGTCACATAGTTCAATCCCCTGCAACGAGCATGGGTATCTTGAACTACATAAGGTTGCCCAAAGCTCCATGCAACCAGACCTTGAAAGTTTCTGGAGATGGGGCATCTACAACCTCTCTGGGCAACCTGATCCACTGTTTCACCACCCTTGTAAAAAATGTCTTCCTTACATCCAATCTATATCTACCCTCTTTTACTTTAAAGCCATTACCCCTTGTCATACCACAGCAGGCCCCTTTATCTAGCAAAGTATGCCCTGTACATAGGCTAGAGTTCTGTCCTAAAATTCAGGCAAATTTTAGCATGAGATCAAAATACTGGTCTAAAATACAAGCAGTGCTTGCTTTCCACCCCATCCAACCGCCCTCCATGCCCACATTAGAGTCAGCAGGTCAGTCAGGGTCTCACATGGTAGGCATAGGCTAAGTTGTGAGAATGCAAGGCTACTATGCCATGAACAGCTGGCAGATGAGTAAAGCCGGTAACTAGAGGGCAATCACCTTGTCAGCCTTCAGCACCAAATTTGCAACTGCTTGCAGAGACAACCACCTCTGTAGCACTCAGGTCACAGCTCATCATGGTCTAAGGCAGTGGGAACTGCGACTGAGTCAGCTGCTGGCTCAGTGGAGGTGGCCCTGACCTGACCTGACCTGACAGGCAGCGGGCAGTACCAATATCCGAAAACGCAGCAGTCGAAGGCTATCTGCATCTGACCAGCAATCCATTAGCAGCAAGTGGTGCAGCACACATACCAAAGTTGAAGATGAAGAGCTCCAGGTAACGTAGCAAAAGCCAAGGAGCTGCAGGGTGACAGGCTAAGGGTGCGTCCTGTGCTTGCAGCAGATTCCCTTCCCACCCAAGTGGTTCTTCTGAAAAACCCAAGTCTTTTCCTGTAGTTCTGTTTATATTACACAATCCCCAATATATACAACCAACTAAATTATATTTACTTAGCTAACTTCCACACCTTTTCCCCTTTCTCTTTCCTCAGATTTGGATCACAGCTTTCTTCTGCCCAGTATTTTCTTTCCCAGAATGACAATAGTGTGCATACAATGAAGAGGTGTTACCAGACTTTGTTCAAATACTCTTTGTTGAGTATTTCAGCTATTTACCTCCCACTCAGAAGTTCCTGTTTTCCCACTGTGGGGGGAAGGGAAAGCCATAAGCCTGTTTAGTGATATGGTGGCTTTTGTTTAAAAAGTCTGTGTGCAGAGCTATTTAGTATGTTCCCCCCCTTGAAGCACGATACTACTGATTTCAAATTAAAGAGGAAAACTCTTCAAAGAGCTAAAAAAAATTAATCTGACTACGAAAGTGGTATTTTTAAGGTATCCCTTTCTTCAAGCTACCAACTTAGTCCTGTGTCAAAATGCTCAAATCTACACTCATTGGAAACCCTGACCACTGGTTTGAACTTTGCACAAACACGAGGGGATGTAATAGAACTTCCTACTGCCAACAATATTACAAGTCTTAGAGAATAAAACCAAGAAAGCAAAAGGAACTAGGGCACTGAAAGACACTGCTAACTGGGACAGGGAACACAGTGACTGCTTTTGATACGGGAGAAGGCATATGTTTGATAATCCATTGCTAAGGCAGGAAAGCCATGGGACAGGCTCATTTGTTGGACTGAAGAAACATGCTTAGTTTGACATTTGTGATGCTGAGCTGTTTTGACACCTAGGATGTAATAGTATCAGGAAGCTACAGAGATGTAGGTGTATACAAAATGACTAACGCTTAATCACAACATAAGGTACCTACTTGTACTGTGGGATCCATGCCTACAGGGAGCTTTAAAGAAACACGTAAATCAGACATTTGGGCTATAAAAGGACATGTCTGAGGAATGGATCTGCACAGCTTTCCCCTTTTATCATCCATCAGCTACTCTGGTCAAGCCAGAGGTACTGCACATACAAAACAGATAAACAAACTGGTGGCATGCTGGGGGGAATCTTAGTAAGAAGAAAGTTAAGTGTGCCTTTAATTTTCCAGACATTAGTTTTAGCACAGCAGGCAAACACACACACAAAAAAAAAAGTTAGAAGTGTTAATTACGCTCTTCCTAATCTCAGTCTAATTTGACAACAAGTACTCCACACAGGGGTATCGGAAATGAAAGGTCTTAAAGGAGGTGATCTCTGATTAGACTCATCCTTAGAGCTGGCAAATTAAATACATGGGGAAAGCTTCTAGGCGTACACTCCTCTTCAGGGCTGTATGGAAGGAACAACAGAGCTGCTGCCCCTTTCCCAAATGCTAACAAGTGGATAGGAAATGACAGCCGGAAGGGAGCTGCTGATCCTTAATAGCCCAACAAACAATACGGGCACTGATTAGCATGTACAGCCTTCACTGTAGGTAGGCTTTCATGTTTTGTGGTTGGTTTATTCGCCCCCTCCCCCCCATCTGCGGATATATCAGGGTGACCAAATTCAATGGGAAATATGCAACAGGTTTTAATAGCATCAAAAACTAATTCATAACAACCTTCTCTTCATAACAATACCGTTTGTGTACGTTAGATCTCAGTCTGATTTCATTCCCATCAACTCATCCAGATGCTATTTACACCTCTTCTCAAGGTCATCTTCTTGTTTGCATACATTCCACAAGTCAAGATTATGTGTTCTTTAAAAAAAGTGCATTTTAAACTGAGACCTAAATTTAAGAGATCTTTTGAAATAAAGCTCAGTTGTAAAAGTGTAAGTTACTGCAGACATGTGTTGCTTGGCTTTTTGGGGTGGTTTTTGTTTGGTTGTTTGTTTTGGGTTTGGTTTTGGTTTTTTTGTTTTTGTTTTTTTTTGAGGCTAGCATTCCACTGTTCAGCTTAATAAGAAAGTGAGAATTAGATGTAGCCAAGCTTAGAGAATTCCATTTCATTTATTGCTGCATACTCTGTTTAATTTTAACTTGGCTTTGTGAAACACTATCCAAGAGGCCCCATCTCACCTTTAACACATTATCTTGACTTGCTTACTTCAGGCAAACATTTCCTAGATAGTCCTCTGTCACTGCATAAAGAGAATGTCAAGTTCTTTGTACAAGTGTCTGGTCACGTTTCGTAATTGCCAAGTCTAGAAAAGAAATTCCAAGCTTGAACAAAATGTTTGGAAGCCTTAATCTCTGGCTAAGATTCCTATCCTTTTTGGGAAGAAGATAAACAGGGAAGACTCTAACAGTAATTTAAAGAGTTGTTTATTCCACTCTTAGTGTCATCATTCGATTATAATTCTATATGCCTGTGTAAAGCCAGTTTTGCACATCTTCAGATGAAGGTCATAATTGAAACAGAATACACACCACAAGAAAGCCCATCTCCAAGTAGGTCATTACTTTCTTCTTGCACATCACCTTTTAAAGTCAAGTCTCATTAATTCAAGAATCTACTAAAAAAAGTAAAATATGAATTTTGGTTTTCTAAAACTAAATATATAGTTTCACAATGACAACTATCTTCCTGACCAGTAGAAATTTTATATGATATCCAGACCTTGATATTAGCCAAACTCCTGTGCATTTGGTGAAGAAAAAAGAAAGAACACCAATACTGTATTCATTTGTACTGTGCTATAGTTTAGTAAGACCACAGAGAAGGAGAAATATTTTCATGTCAGAAGTCAACCTGCAATCCATAACACTAAATCACTGTTGTAACTATATTGCACAGTCCAATGAACATGACTTTGAAATATAAATAAGAAGCCTCAGAGATACTTCTTTTCCATATATTCTGAATTTCTCACATGGAAGAAGTTTTCAGCCTTATCCCGAAGTCTTTCACTGAGGTCATCACAAAATAGTGGTAGGTTGGACAAAGAAGCAGTCCATCCAACCTGCTCCTGCATACAAATAACCCAAAAGCATTTGTTTATTTAAAAGAAAGCACCTGATGCAATACAGGACTGAAACGCCACAGTATTCACCAATAACCTCCTAAATCACTGTATTGCTGTATTTCTACAGCATTTTTCACTGTTTTGTCCACCTACAGCTTTATGAAGCCATTAAAGATGGGTATCTCAGTCTGAGCAGAGTCTGTGCTTTTAGTTGCCTCACACCTCCTCCTCATAAGGCCCCATTTTGCCAAATTCTTATTCTTCTGTGTTGACTATCTGCGTTGAGCCTGAAGAATAGCAGTCTGGATGAGGACCATGCAAAACAGGCCTTCAGCAAGATGCCCTGAGCAGCTGGGCAAGGAAGACTTTAAGGAACAAAGGGACAAAACCAAAACCACAACAAAAGGAAAAAAAGCAAAACCAAACCCCTGCAATTAAAGGAGTTGGAAAGATAGGACTTGCAACAGAGAGACAGAAGAGCACACAAGAGACAGGCACAAACATTTCTTGAAATACTTTCTGTTAACTATATAATGCTACTGGAAACAAAATTCTTCACACATCTTAATTCTATTAATAAAGCATACATCATGGTATGACCACATACATTCCCCTGCTCCTCAACACCACCTGTGGGAAGGAACAGAAAGGAGAGCCTCCTGCAGCACTAGTGCCTTCCACTGTTTGGCTTGCTCTCCTCCTTTACTTGCCTGGCCTGCGGATTTGTTCCCAGGGTGCAGCTCAGGGGTTTGTCTGCACGTGGGCTCTTTAAAAGTACTTTGTTAAGCAAATTATCTCACAGATCATCAGTAAACTATTAAACACACCTCTGTGATAAAGAGGTACGGCCTCCCAATTTTACAAACGTGCACTACAGTCAAGGCAAAAATTAGTTCCTGCCAAATTTCCCTGGAAAACCTTTTCCCCACAGCACTTGGCATGGCACCACATTCTGCCTCTGCAGAACATAGCTCCTGCTGCCTTCACCTACAACTCCAGGTAAGCATTTCTTTTGCATTTCAGACCCAAAGTTGGGGATCCAGTAAAGAGCACACTGAAATGCCAGTCTTACTTGCCTTATCTAGCATCCCATAGGAATAACTGAAGTGCAAGCAGAACATAGAAATCAGATTTTCCAAGAAAGCACTTAGCCAGGAGACCATTCTCTCCCTCCCTGAATAATCCCTTTCCTTAATTATAACATACCTTCCTCCAATGCCCTATGCACAATATCCCAGTATCTCCCAGAAAAACTTTGGTGCCATGACAGTGACAGAATCAGATTGTTGTTTAAAGTTCTGTTTCCTTTAAGGTCTTTGGTTTCCTGGACAAAATCAGGGTGTATTCTTGGAAAGACATAGCTATTTGGGGGACACAAGAAAACAGAGCTTTGGTTTACAAAGAGGAGTCTGGAATGTGCTCCAGGTGCAGTATTAGGGCTGACACAGAAAGAGGGTGAATATGCCTCTCAATCTGAATGTGGTTTTTTTGCATTTTTAACCTTTTGTAAAAGCATTCTCATTACCTCAAGGTGGAGTATGTATGAAATGTCATTATCCCTTCACAAAAAAAAATGCTTTAAAGACATACTTAAACATCAGCTTTGTTCTTGGGTGGATAGTGAATGTAACAGGATTTCTTCTTCCTCTTGTTTCCCAAACTCTAGGAAACCATTTCTTTCTTTTGTGCCTACAAAACTTATCATGGAACCCAAAGCTAATTTTAAATATTTTTTTTGGCCTTCTGTAGCATGTGTCTGTATGTTTGTGAAATGTGTAGTCCTCTCCTTATTCCTAATGGAATAGGACTGGCTTCCTAGGAGCTTGGCTTTAGCATGATGCTGTGGCTGGGTGTGTGGACAGTGACAGAATCTTGATTAAAATGTCATCATCATGATGCAAGTTTTGACAGGATTCCAGTGTCTGCACACAATCTAATGCCAAACCAACACCACCAGGGGGACCATCAATTCTGATGCTTAATTTCCAAGGCCTTCAGTTCTAAGAATACTTTAAATAGTTTGTCTGTGCCTATACACACACAAGTTATTTGAAACAGCACACGGCGATAGCAAGGTACATCATGGCTTAGAAATTAAACTAAAACCAAATCAATGCCCTGCTGCAATTTTGGGGGGGGAGGTTCTCCAATCTAAGGGCTAAATAAAAGCACCACCCTCCCCAGCACGTACCACAGATGAGATCTGAGCCTGTAGAGGACAACCGTGCCTTTGTTTATGCTTTACAATCCACATTCAACCATATGATTGACCCTCGCCTCACCTGAGGCTTCTCAGTCTTCCCTACAGCTGCTGTCTCCAGCTGGAGACAACCAAGGCTGATTTTATCAGTTGAAGTGTCATTTCCATGATCCATTACAGAAGTCTTCCTCTTGTTGGAGGCTTCTTTGCCTGTTCCCCTGCCCCCCAGTGCTTGATTCCTGCCTGGGACACTGTGTCTCCATTTTTAAATTTCTCTAGAGTTCTTCATGCTGCTCTCACAACTGCACTGCCATGTTCAGCTATAACCTGCTGCAGGAGCTGCAGCCTTAGGAATAGCAAGCAGATGGTAAAATAAATATTATCAAGACTCTTTCATGTAATCACTATGTACAAAGAAAAAAGGAAAAGTGGGGGGGAGGTGGGGGGAAGGCAAACCTTGTTAGTGTCTGTACAGCTTCTGGGCTAAATAAATGGAGTCTGTGCAAAACAGTGTCATCTTTAACGGACATAATCACATTTAAAGCTGATGGTAAAGACCACTCTTGTTTCCAGTCATGAAGCAGAGCTTCTTGAACAAGTTTCCTGTCAAGTTGTACACGTCAGGCCATCACTAAACACAAGCAGAAATTACAGAGAAGCTGCTTTCCACACTTTTTCCCAGTCCTACCTAGCATTTTTCAATGTATTTATTCTATGTAACTAGGTGATGATATATCCGTCTTCCTGATTATTGCCACACTTACTTAGTTCACCTCAGTTCCACAAAACCTGATTTTGGTGCAGCTGATATTGGACCAGAAACATTGTAGCTGCCCAGAACAAACTGCTGGGACAGCATCCCTCTAATGATGCCAGTTTGTTGAAATTGTTTTTGTTCTGCTTTGAAGACTGTCCTCTCAGCAGGCTTATGACTGCATCTGCATACCCACACCTTGCAAAAGCAAACAGTGTAAACACTCAATATTGTGCTCTAATTTGGCAAAAAAAGCTGTCACTCCCAGGACTTGGTCCAAGTCCCTGTAGTGAAGTGATCTGGCAAAGCCTGGATCCAGTATTAATGAATGTGGAACCAAGACCTCAGCCTCTTTCAGTTCACTAACAAAAACCTTAACAACAAGCCTTCCTCGGACCAAACCCACCTCCCACTGAAAGCAGGGACTGGATTCTTTCCATACTTGGTTCCTCCTTTGCTGGTTACTTAGACCTGTGCTGCTCCTTTTAGAGGCAGGTGAATCAGTGCCAGCAGCTTGCAGGGGAACTGGCTCAGGCTGTGTAAGCAGAACTACCTTGCCAAAGGTCTGATGGATGCTAAATTCTATTTACTGTTTGACCCTAGCAAAGAGGGCTTGGTCCTCCCTGCAAGGACACACTTTCTACTGCTTTTCTGGAATTGAAACCCGGAACCAGTGCAGAAATATCACACTGTTACAACAGGCACTGTACCCAAAAGAAAAATGAAGCTAAAAACCCACATATGTATATATAGAAGCAGGGCCATTAGAAACTGACTATATGGCACTATTATTCCCACAGGAGAAAGGAAAGCTCAACAGATCAAATGAGAAGGCACTCAGATAGGGGCAGCACATCATAATTCCTACTATGCTTCCCATTCAGAAGGGTTCAGAGTCCCTAAGAAATTTTTCTGTGGTTTTAAGAATTCCATTTTTAAGAAGAATCCCTGAGCCACCTCTGCTCTAACCCTGCCTTTTATGGCTATGCAGGACATCGGGCAGAGCAGACACATCTGCAGGCTCCCCAGGTAAGCAGCAGAGCTCCCAGCATCCTAGGGCAGGGAGTGAAAGGCATCTGCTCTTGATGTAGAAGCAGCACTCTGTTAACAGTCAAGACTAGGAGTCAGAGGCCTGGGGGGCATTTATGATTTTGCAAGAGTCCTGTGTGACTCACAGTCAATTAACCTTTTTGCCTTCGTCCTTTCCCTGTTCACATTCTTACTATGCTGCCAGCAAATATACCTCTTCATCATACAGGACATGGAAAACATTTTTTTAGATAGGTATGTACTACTTTAAGATCCTCCAATTTGAGGTCGTAACAGTGTGCAATAAATCATTCTGAGGGAGAGGCAGGAATCCCAGTGCAGGCAGAGGAAAAAAGAATATAACACAAGGGGATGGAAAAAACCAAACCAAACCCACCAAAAAAACCCCCAAGCAAACCACTAATCACAGATAAAAGGGACACAGAGTCCAGGAGTTGTATCCATTTTAGGACAAAAGGCAGCATCAGGTATCCACATCATCTGCTTTATCTGACAACATCATTGTCTTCAGGAGCAGCTCAGTAAGTACAATTACCCAGGGGTGGTTTTACCTTCAGTACTCATCCTCAGGAGTCACACACCCAGCCACAGCATCACGCTAAAGCCAAGCTCCTAGGAAGCCAGTCCTATTCCATTAGGAATAAGGAGAGGAGTACACATTTCACAAACATACAGACACATGCTACAGAAGGCCAAAAAAAAATTATTTAAAATTAGCTTTGGGTTCCATGATAAGTTTTGTAGGCACAAAAGAAAGAAATGGTTTCCTAGAGTGTGGGAAACATGAGGAAGAAGAAATCCTGTTACATTCACTATCCACCCAAGAACAAAGCTGATGTTTAAGTATGTCTTTAAAGCACTTTTTTTGTGAAGGGATAATGACATTTCATACATACTCCCCCTTGAGGTAATGAGAATGCTTTTACAAAAGGTTAAAAATGCAAAAAAACCACATTCAGATTGAGAGGCATATTCACCCTCTTTCTGTGTCAGCCCTAATACTGCACCTGGAGCACATTCCAGACTCCTCTTTGTAAACCAAAGCTCTGTTTTCTTGTGTCCCCCAAATAGCTATGTCTTTCCAAGAATACACCCTGATTTTGTCCAGGAAACCAAAGACCTTAAAGGAAACAGAACTTTAAACAACAATCTGATTGTAGAGGAAGATAGAAATCATACAGATAGATGCGGGTATCCACTACACTGAGGACAGTTACACTAAGGGTTAGTAGTGGAACAACAGCACTAAAGAAGGGAGACCTGAACCTTACTTCAGCAATAGTTTTGTCTGATCAAGAGCAAAGAGAGTTTAGACTTTATATTTTGTATTTTCTTAGTTATGCAAAGGAAGAAGCTACTGGATGAAGTGACTGATTAGCACAGGTTAAATTTTTCACCCAGGATTAAAAAGTGAATCATTTTAAGACCATGCTTACATGTCTTGTCTAGGCAAAGCACTTGTTCAACACAGCAGAAGGTGCCTCAGTGTTGACAACTACATGCAAACAGACACACTGTGACTGGAGTAAAAGCTGCACTGTAAGAAGTGGCTTCTATTTCAACTACATATCTTATTCTGGATGTTTCACTCAAAGAATAATCCATGTAGAATAGCATGAAGTGGTGCAACTGTAATGACAACTTACTAAAATTGACACCATCACAACATCTCTCAACAGCAGTGTAACAACCTTCCAAACTCTACCAATTTATGGAGTACTTGTTTTTGTTCAGGACAAATAACCATCACAAGCCTTAAAATCAGTAGAGCCAGTTTTATGAGAGACTGTATCTAGCAACACACTGGTATGAAGCAACAACCTGAAGGAATCAATGTCATTCTGCTACAAAGCAAATATTTTTATAACTACATCCATAGCAACCACAAAACTCTCCACTTGTGCAAAGTGATCCATAATGCCTGTCTTGAGAAGCTGATTTAGAGCTCTGAGGAGGTATCACTATCCATCATTTATCTTGGTCATAGAATTCCAAGGAAGACAACTATCTAGTCTTTCTTGGCCATCACTGAACAGAAAAAGGTAAAAAAAACCCCCAACCAACAAAAAAAACATCAAGAGACATCTCTGGTCATCACTATATTTGCTTCTTTTGAAGATATAAATCCTTGGGGGGCTGTGGGATATTACACTATAGGAATAAGTATCAATTATCTTCTATAGAATGTACTTTTACTGCAGTGTCAAGCCAGGTGATAGACATCTAAATTAAAGGCTTTTTGTAACACTCCTTACATCTTATATACTACTTTTTACCAACAGATCTCAGTGTGCCATACAAAGATTTGTATCTATATCCCTGGAACAGACAAGTCATTCAGAGAAGTTAAGAGACACACAGATATATTCAGTAGTCACGTATTCACTAAAGCCTGTGAATCCACATCTCCCAATTCAGAAGGCCCTGCCCTGTTCAACAAGCATCATTACTTCTGTGTGTAAGTGTTTTGGATAAGCTTCCACACACCCAAGCTGCACACTTCATGCCAATTCCCAAAGGGAACTCTCTGGGAAATCCAGTGGCATTTTCTGTTTTGCTCTTTGCACTGCAGTAAACTGACACCAGTTCTTTCGGGAGCAAACCTTGCACACCCTCCGGTCACGCGTAGAAGGCAATGGAAATCTGTCAGCACCAGGTAATTTAGCCTGTGCTTCAGGCTGCACTCCCGTGTTCATTCATCCTAGATGGGTGCAATGCTACACCAAACAGCATTAAGTTAAATTAAGTTGAACCAGGTTTGGGTACATGACTCAATTACTGCTGAATACGCACAGTCAACCTCATCCCAGATTTATGCTGGCTTTAAATGAGCTGCATAAAGAACAGATAATACCTGATCCATCATAAAACCCATCTTTATAAAGCCAACTTCCTTTTGAGCAAATCTGGAATGGTAGACTGAGTTAATAGCAGACCAGTGTTTTGCAGCATTGCAAAGAACCTGTTAGTAATAGCCATTAAGCTGAATTTACTGTGCCATTAAACCACAGCCTGGGTGCAGAAGCAGGCTGGTCACCAGCACGTGTGGAAATCCATGTAGCAGTGAATGCATCAACCCAATCAAGATCCTTCATTTAAGGGACTGGAAGATTTAATTTATGTGGTTGCTTTGTGCTTTTCCATTCTCTTTGGTTGAAAAGTAACACAGATGTGCCCTTTGCCTCTACAGAGGAGAGCTCCAGTTTCAGAGCCAGAAGGTACAGAACTTGGTGCATGCACATCGCTGACTGACAGTGGCAATAATCAAATATTTATGTAGCCCCACAGTGCAAACTCTCAGAACATTTAGCACTGTTGTTAAACACCCCCAGCTTCGCTGTAACATGGTATCCTGATGAAATGGGGTCTCCCAGATGAATAGCTGAAGCGGTAACAGATCTTACTAGAAACTCCTTTTCCCCCATCTGTCTCTCAGGTGTCTCCAGAGCAGGGGCAGCAGAAGCAAAGGTATGCACTTACCACAACTGCTGCACTTCAGAGCTCAGTGCTTAGACTTAAAGTGATGTATCTGGCTGCAAACTCCTGAAATTGAAATACATACACACATACACATTTGTCCCGTTTATAGGTCTGCACATTCTTAGCAGAAGAATCAGTCTGCCTGCTGGGAGATCCATACTGAGAGTCACATCCTGAAAAACCACTCCATGCAGGCAAGCCACAACTTCTAGATATACAGCATGATCAGAAGAGGCAGAAACTGACTGATATGGGCTACACAACTACATTACTGCTGAATGCATGCAGCAAATCTTGAAATTAGAGATCGTATATAAAGGTAGCCATGCTCTTAAAGACCATCTCCTCTTATATAAAAAAAGAACTGGTGGAAGAGTGTTTACCAAAACCCAGAGCCAAATATTATATACAGATATATACACATATACACACACATACACTCATTTTAATAACTGGCATTATGCCTATATAGAGGCATTCACTAATATGTTTTTAAGAACCAGAAGTATTTCCTCAAAGGCAGTATCTAGCAATACTCTGTATTACCTGCTTTATTGCTTTTAACTTTGTATTAAAAGCATCCTCTTTGCTCTTAAATACATCATCACAAACCAGTATAAGTTCATCTACATTACAGACTTCCATTGGCTCCCTTGAGTTGGCCAAGAACTGCACACGGTCACACTGTTGAACAATAAAAATACGTATGTGGAAGCCCATAGTGCAGACACAACTCTACACTAGTCTACAAATTCAGATTGCATTGAGATTCCTTCTGAAGTTGGTAAACGCGTTCTCACCTAAGTATTTATGAAGCTTAAAGCAAAGCTGGCTCTAAAATGTCAGTATCAATGGACTCAAGTATCTCCAAATAGCGGCTGAAGAATCATAATTATTCGAGGAGTCAGGAATGACTGAGAGCAAATGAATTCCACCTAACCCCCACCATCACTCTGTTTAGAAATGAAAACTACACAGGTGTTACCACTGGTTAACACAAACTAGAAAGCACACTTCCAACAAAGAGTAAGTAAGAGCCTGCCCATGCCCTGTCACCATGTAGCTCAATGTAAGCGAAGCTGATGCCGTGTTCGCAGCCAGGCTGAAGACATTCCAGCAGGGGTTTTGAAAAGCCTTGAGCATCTCTCCATCTGAAGAACGATCCCGCTATAGCTTAAGTACAAGAAAGTTTGTAGCTCTGTTGTAATTAGCAATTGAAAATAATAGAAAAGAAAGCAGCTTTTCTTTCAAAAAACTAAGACTACTTGATGAGTAAATCTACCATAACCCTGTCAGTGAAGCATCCCTATACTTAACAACTTGAAACAAGCTTGCAACCACCTGAAGACTGTCAGAATTCCTAACCAAGCCTGTATACAAGGTACCAGCTGATACCAGGCTCTGGCTTCATGCTCTCAGCACAATTCACCCACGCAGCGGCCACCTCTCCCATGGCACTGTTCCTGCCAGAGGTCCTACTCCATATGTCTGCCCGAAGCTTTGTTTGGTAATTTTAACTCTGAGGTCAGCAAAACCAACAAGTCATTCCACTGCTCTGATGAAGCACAATGTTTTCAAGCCTTGAAAACGAATCTGGTCAGATAAGTTAATCCTCCCAGCATCATCAGAGCAAAACACATCACAGAGGAAACAGGCACAAAAAAATTAGTTGGAGCAATTAGCTCTTTAAATTCCTGAACTACTAGCGAGGATGAATAGACTTAAAAGAAATACATTGTTTTTTAGCAGAGATGCTGCACATCTGTTCCTTAACACACAGAGCAGGCAGTCCTGCAGAGGGGTCCCTGCGCTGTGGTGTTCACTGTCCCCCACCACCACCAAGACAAGCAACTAAACGCAGTGCTGCCTGGCCATACACACTTTTGTTTGCATCTTATAAAGTATCCCTCCCCCTCCCCCCAAATGAAATCACTCCCACACCTAAAAAGGTGTCAGTTCACAGTCTGCCCTGCCGCCAAGGGCACACGGAAATTCTTCTATTGACCTCCAAAATTAAGATAAGCTGCCTAGTTAACTTTCACGCCGTGCTTACCGGTGCGCTAGGAAGCGCATACAAACAAGGTAGTGACGAAGAGCCTCCAAGAAAATCAGTTCCCGGCCGGCCAAACTTAGTTTGGCCACTATGTGAGGCGGCGATACCACAAACGCTGCGAGGGTCTACAAGGACTGCATGTGCCCTGTCTTAATTCTGCATTTTTCGTTAGTTTCCCTTGGGGCGGGAGCGCTGTGGGTGCCCTCCCCGCCCCAAGGGAAACTATCCCACTCCCCTCCCCGCACACCCGTCCTTGTCTCCACGCCGACCCTTCCCTCCGCTTCGCCTGAGCCGCATGAGGTGATGAGCCGGGGGGGAGACAGCGGTAACTCTTCACAGCGGTGACCCGAAAACCTGCCGAGCGCCCCGTGCCGGGCCAACGCTCCCCCACCCCTCCGCAGAGCCCCTTTGCGCACACCCCCAGCCCGGGTCCTCCATGGCCGCCGCCTGCCCGGGGTCACTCACAATCTCAGTCACCATGAGGAGCCCGGGCAGGGTCCGCAGAAACTCCTTGTCGTAGGCGAGGGTACTGGAGCTGGCCGACAGGTTGGCGGTGAAGGAGCTGCTGGTCGTGGTGACCGTGTGAGAGCGAGGGCGCGGCGGCTGCTCCTGAGGTGGTGGCACCGGCGGCTCCATCGTCGGCGCCGTGGGGCTGCCCCACGCCTCCCGGCCAGCCCAGAACCCAGCGGCGGGGCGGAGGCAAGGGCAGCTGCCGCCTCACGGGCGGCGGGAAAGGCGCCACCGCCCGCCGCTTTGTGTGGCCGCGGGCGGACAGACCCTCGCCTCAGAGCGGGGGGAGGGTGCTCCGCGCCCAGCCCCAGGCGGAGAGGCGGGTCCCGTAGGGTGCCGCCCGCCCAGGAGGCCGCCCAGCCCTCCCGCAGCTGCCCCTGGGTCGGGAACGGGGCTGCTGCCTGACAGAGGGCGGCAGCCGGCTGAGGGAGGGTCTGGGGGGCAGCCGCCAGGGCCTGTGTGGGGGACCCCGGCCCGGGGTTGGAGGTGCTGTGAAAGCATTTCTGAGGGGACAACGTGGGACCGCTCTAAAACAGTCTCCTGGCCTCCCAGCCTTCCATCCATGCAGAGGCCGTGGGACCATGCTGAGCCAGCTGTTCCCTGGGAAAACATCCCCAGAGAAACCATGCTATAGCCTCATGGATGAGTACGGTTTAGGGGCTCCAGCCCCCCCATCTGCTATCAGCGTCTATCTGGACTGTCTCCCCTGGCAGTGAACGTTGGCAGGCGACATGCTGGTGCTGCAGGTTGCCATTGCTCATAGGGGGCCCGCTGCTAGGAGGGAAACTACTGGGAAGTGCCACAGTCAGGGAGTTACCACAGTCCTCTAAGAGCTGGAAATGAGGATTTAGGTGGGATCTGCCAAATGAGCTAGGGTTGCCATGAAGCAAAAGACTTCTTGAAAGCCATGAAAGTCACTGGAAATGGAAAGTATGAGTATGGCCTACTACCTGCTGGTGCCAAGCTGTTCCCTAACCTATATTTTTTCAGTACTTTTCCAGTCTGAAGTGTCGCCTTTCATAAACTGTCATTTCTGGGTCATTTAAGAGCTTCTAAAGTGATCTTCCATTCCACAAAATGTATCGTGTTTCAGCAACAAGCAAGCAGGGTATAGTTTGGTTTTTTCCAATGTGCAGGAATTCTCATTAGCAAACCATTTGCATGTGGCCATTCAGTGAAAGTGAAGTGTTTTCCATATGTCTGGTGACTATTGTCCTCAAAGTGTTTACTGCTGCCGTCCTACTGGCTAACAAAGGATGGACTTCCCTATACTACCTTTCAGCATCCAAACAGCTGGAGAGGTAGCAGGATGGCAGAGTTTATCCCAGAAATGCAGGAAATGTGGCTTCTTAGAATAAGTTTCTTGACTCAACTTCGGTGTAGCCGCCATGTAATTATAGAGATTGGTGACTTTTATATTTAAGATGGAGGAGTTTTGTGCTGGAGGTTATCCGAATGAGATGCCAGCTATTCAGCATGATATGATGTGATATACAGATCATAGAATTTCTTTGTGAGGAAAGAAAAAAAGACCATTAGCGAACCACACATTCAGTTTCTCAATCATGGATGAGGAATTTTGCACTTCTGGGCAAAGCCATCATTTTTGGGGGGGGTAACCAATATTTCTTTATTGGTTGCATTCATATTTTATCCCTTTCTCTTAAATAAGAGCTGAGGTTTTAAAGAAACAGAACACATCGGTGCACTGCTCTGCTTAGACACCTGCTTCAACTGGATAGCAAATAAAAAGTGCTTTATCTAATGATTCAGCCAAGCTTCCTTCCAATGCCAGAGCTGCTTTGAGGTATCCCTGTTGCTGCTCGTCAGGATCCATTGTAACAGCATTGATTTTCTTCAAAGAAGAAAATTATATTTATTATTTATTATGATAAGACTATTAATTGAAAGTGAGTAAATGTGGGGTTAAAATTCATGCCGATAGCAAAATTAGCACAAATTTCAAAATGGTTTGAGTGCTTCACATCACTTTCCCCTTTGAGAGCTGATCTGGACGTACGTTCTCATCACGTCTCCAGCACATGATTCAGTGATCTTCAGATTTGATGCATAATGCTAAAACGATATTTATTTTGCTCCTTAAACTTCTGGACATCAGTGCTGTTTCTCTTTCAACCATCACAATTGGAGCAATAAATGCCATCGCTTTTTGATCTGCACATCTATCATTTGAGCATCCAGTCATTTTTCCCATGAGAAAAAAAAAAGAATAAAATAAAAACAAGGATAGAGAAACATTTGTTTTCTGTTTCAACTATATTAAATCTATTAATATAGCATAAATCTCTATATTAAATCTATTAATATAGCATAAGTTTTCAATGCCTGTTGTAGAGGTCTCATATCATGACTAGTTCAACAAGAACTGGATGGCTACATTCCTGGGCAACGTCTCTGAGCACTGGCTGCCACGTTGACTTCCTTAGCACATTGTTCTCTGGCAAACTTGTGTGAAGAGTGAGTTGCACTAAAAATTAAGGGCGATCACTCCAGAAGCTTTTGTGTATCACCAATATTCCTGGAAACAAATTTCATTCTTTAACTTGACAGCATAATACTTTACCTTTAGAATGTTAACTGTGAGGCTCTCATTTTTTCTTTTGTATCCTTGCACTGAAGGCTAGAACTGGAAAGCCTGCAGGGACCATCTGAGCTTAGCTAGATTTTTTTTACACCTAGATAGCATCAGAAGCAAAATAATTGAATGCCGCTGCTTGAACAATCAACCTTTTATTACGGAACTGCCAAGAGAGAAGAAGGCAGCCCATTTTCTGTATTTTAAATTAACCTTTTGGGGGAAGGATTGGTGAGGATTTTAAACACCAGTCAAAATTGTAACCTCTATTTGTCAATAACTTTAATGAAGTAAACTGCGATTAGAAAAAAAATCAGGCAATTTGGTGAAGCCTTTCAATGTAAGTGTTTTAGTAAAAGCAAAATAGCTGATACAAGTCTTATCAGGTTTTTAAGTAAAAGGCATATTCCTGAACCTCTTGATATCTAGTTACAGATTCTTCCATTTAAGCTGGTTTGATTCTCAGATCCTGAGATATCGACATTTTTGAGGTTACTGATTGAGCTCGCTATAACTACCTTCTTAGCAACAATCTGGCCAACTGGAAGTGCTAATTAAAATAGACTCACAGGCCAAAGAAGCAGAGCTGACTGGAATTTCCTGAACTGTTTTTCTGGTTTTGAAATACAGCTTCCCTTCCCCTGTCCCAAATCCTAGAATTTTCAAATGGTAAAGTTATTCTGATTTTTTTTCCCCCTTTCTTCTTTTTTTTTTTAAAGTAAAACAAGCAAATCTATTAAAGGAAAGGACATTGAGATTTTTCACTGGTCATTAGCAGATTTCAGTCAACAGCAAACACTTTTAAACCAGCTAGGAGTGATCTAAGAAAGCTAAGGGGATTGATTCTGAAGACGGCAAAAAAGGAATTGTACTTTCTGTGGAACCCAGGTCATACACAGGGAACATGGATTCCTGTCGGATGTCCAGGAGAAATATTCTCACCTTTGACATCCCACTGTGCTAATCTGAGGATGAGATATTTTTAGCATTAAATCAAGAAATGTTTGGAATATTTCCTAATAGCTTGTGGGAATGAGCAAAGTGTAGTCTTTGAGCTACAAACATATTTAAGTAAATAATTAATGGCATATATTCCTCTTTGTACGGCTTGCAACTGTAGGGGAAAGCTGATTTATACCAACCCAAACCAGAAATACTTGATCTGTACTTTGGTAGTGACACGTGCTGTAGGCAGGGGCCTAATGATCATTCGAGGTAAATGGCTCTGTGTGGCGTCCAGCAGGGAGCAACACGCAATTCAATATGTGAATTTTAGGTGAAGCCAGGAAGCCAGCCAGCCAGCCAGCCATTTTATGAGGTGAAATCACACAGATTATATATCTTTCTTACTGCAAACGTGGCAAGCTAAAAAACTGCTAATTGGTTACACACACTGTTCACACTGTATTGATTGGTTAGTGACTGTAACGAGTTCTGATAAACCTATCTTATAGCTAAATAGTCTTAGTTTACCTTTAATACCTAAAAGCATCTGCACAACTGCTGGTTTCACCATCTTGTTATGGTTGGTTCCTAACATGTTCCGTTACTCCCAAATACCTTCCCATAACTGCTTCTTGGTTTAGGGCAGCCTGTACCCCTATCAGCAAGGCCGCTGTGTTTTGAGAATGTGATTATTAGGATCCTCTCAGCATGAGGAACTTTTCCTTTCTCATGGGAACAGAAGAATATTGTCAGGGCCTATGTCTTGGGAGAAGAGAGCTAGGCCGCCGGCAGGCCTGCTGTCTTCCCCGGCAGCTCTGGGTATGAACTGGCATTTTGCAAAATAAGGATGGTTTTCATGATCAAGATCCTTGGATCTTCTAACGTCGGTCATCAACAGAGAGAGAAAATAGATGAGATGCCCGTATTTTCAAAATGGCTGTTACTCTGCAAATCCATAGAGGATCTGTGTTTGTACACAGGGTTACTGAGCATGAGGCTTGTTTGGGTTTGGCAGCTTGGGCACCCCAAAATTAACTAACATAAAGTCAATACCAATGGAAACTACAGTCTGAATAATGACAGTGCACAGGATTTGATCATCACATATATAAGTTACGACCCTAATGCTGCGAAATGCAAAATTTAGCTGTTTATGGACTGTATTCTTTTTCTCACAAATATTTATTTCTTTGCATGAAGTTTACATTAATTATATGGGCAAAGGGCAAGCTCTACACTCAGAGACATTCTGCCTGCCAAAAAGCTGTCTTAGGAGATATGCACTGCCATACAGAGAATTAACTCTGTGCTGTGAAGAGTAACATTCTGACTTTAAGAACTTTATTTTTCCACTTTTTAAACCCATTTTTTCTGACAAACTCCTTAGTGACAGAGACTGTGCTAAGAAAGGCAATCGCACAGTACATAAGCCATGTATTTTCTGTGCATTAGCCTTTCACCAGCTGTTTTATCAGCTCTGACAGTGTAAAAACCCCTTCCAGCCCTGAAACACAACCATGTCTCAGATACTGTGCAGAGGAGAAGTTGCATTCTTCTTCTAGAGCTGATTTGTACTGAGAACGCCGTCCCTGCACACTGTACACATACACCTGACTGCAGGGCAGAGAGCACAGCTACTCGCAGGCAAGAGCCTGTAGTGAGAAGTGCAAAGTCTGTGTACAAATCTCAGAGCAGGAGTTGTGGAGTTTGTGTTTTCACACAGAATCACAGAATCGTAGGGGTTGGAAGGGATCTCCAGAGATCATCGGGTCCATCCCCGCTGCCAAAGCAGGTTCCCTAGGACAGGTCACACAGATAGGCATCCAGATGGGTCTTGAATATCTCCAGAGGAGACTCCACACCTCCCTGGGCAGCCTGTTCCAGTGCTCTGTCATCCTCACCGGGAAAAAGTTCTTCCTCAGGTTGGTGAGGAACTTCCTGTGCTCCAGCTTGAGGCCATTGCCCCTTGTCCTGTCTCCACAGACCACTGAAAAGGGGCTGGCCATTTCCCCCTGTGTCCCACACTTGAGATAATTATAAACATTAACAAGATCCCCTCTTAACCTTCTTTTCTCAAGGCTGAACAGCCCCAGTTCTTTCAGCTTATCCTCTTAGGGGAGATGCTCCAGTCAGGGACCCCAAAACCTGTGATGCACATGCAAGAGTATGGCCATATTGTATTTCACAAGCTGCTCCTCAGCTCCCGCCTCTGCAGTGAGCCTGCAAGCACAGCTCCAAGCGCAGCTGGCGGCCAGGCCTTCTCACACCTGCGAACCACCAGTCACCTGAACACTCAAGTGTCCTGTGTCATGTCACGTGAGGAGGGAGCATTGTTTTGCCCCGGAGCATGTCCTGCCCAGATAGGCCGTGCCTTCAGCACACTCATAAATACTTTAATTGGGGTCCCCAGCCCTCTACAGACCTTCAGATATCACTGTGGGACAAATACACACCAGTGATGATGGGACTTGAGAATATAAATGCTTCCAGGGAAGACATGTATGTTTTCTACTTGTGTAGGACAGTGCTTGCCTAAGTGTTGATGTCAAGCACAGCAGGTAGTGTTTACACAGCACCTAAGCCCAGTGCTAAACAGACAGAGTCAAAAATCACCTTCAACAGTTGTCAGTGTCATATTTGAGTTTAGATAACCAAACGAAGACCCAACAGCTCCGCCACGGCTTCATCACAGCGTCATCCATGTTCGAGGAGTCAGTTCACAGCCACCTCCTAACTTCTAGCATCAGCTTGCTCCCAGCTTATCCCTGAAACAACACAAAAGCAAAGGCAAGTAAATCCCCCTGGCACAAACCACAGGCAGGTTCAGCTCAAAGCAAGGCGCTGAGGAGTGGGCACCCATCCTTTAGAAAATACTCAGCACCGCTCGTGACTATAAATAATTACTGGGTAACGTAGCATTAGCGTTATGGAGCCACACAAAACCAGCTGGTATCAGCAAAGCTGCTGATACCTGGTGGGTCTTGTGTCTGCATGAAACAAAAAAAGCTGTAGTGATGCATGCTTCATTCCTGCTTCCTGAATACAGCTGTTGCAAGAGAAGTAGGAGCCAGGAGAGACAGGGGGTAGATGGAAGAGAAAATGGTTTTCTAGTGTGGCTGCATATGTTTATGGGGAACAGAGTGTGTTGTCTGCTGCTGGTCTAGCAAAACTTGCAGGGATTTTTAAATGAATCAGCCAAATTTTGTTACATTTCTAGCATTCTGCTTTGAAAGCTGCAGGCTTCGGTCTGTGTGAGAACGGTGCAGTCAGAGGATGGTTGATGGGCTGAATTTTGGAGGGACTTGGATTTCCGCAGAACAAAGGCTTATGCCAATTATGACATGCCTTGAGAAAGCTTATCCTGTCAAGTCATTTATCACTCTACTAACTAGCTACTGAGCATGTATAATGCTTCTTTTCTAGATCAGTGAGGGAAAAGAGAATTTCAGAAGAAAGGAAGGGTTTTATTTGGGGATTTTAAGAGATTGGGAGAAGAGCTGATAGGAGTTAGGCTATCTAAGCTCTCAACCATGAGAAAAACATACCAAGAAGGATTTTACTAAATGCTTGCAGAGCAGCTAAAATGCAGCCTTTCTACTGAGGGCAGCCTCATTACCTAGGTATTTAAATTATGCGAATTGGCACAGCCCAGTGGTTTGTAGTATAAGATTGGGAGTAAGTAGAGGCTGCTTGGAGATGGATGTGGCTCTAATTACTAATATTGAGGTGAATTAAGTCCATCCTGTACTTGTGAATGCCTGGCTTAATGCTAACGGTGCAACAATTCTGACATGAGATTCACACAGCTGTTCCTATAATCCCCACAATTTAAGAGCTTTGTTTCCTGTGGAAGTGGAGGTTGGCTCACTTTAGTGTTCAAGATAATTCAGAGTCCATTGGAAGTGCTCACTGCTGTGGGGGTATTTCTAAGGTTAATCTGGTCCATGTACCTTTTTCTACCAAGAGGCTACCTTCAGCACATTTTCTTGGCATTTACAAGAATTTGATGTCTTTTGGTACTCTTACACTTTGTGTCATGTTCAGCTGGAATTTACCAATAGGTTAAAAGACTGTGAAGGAAGATGAGGACAGATGGTATGACATCTTAAATGTCATCTCCTCAGCACATCAGAAAACTAGCTTTATATATATGAACATACATATATGCACACAGACATATCTATATAATTAGTGTATCCTAGATCAAGAAAATAACTATTTAAAAAGAAAAAGTCACTAAATATATCAAATATAGTATCTTCCAAAAGCAGTGTGGTTCTCTGAATATGCCAATCAAATAACTTCTTGCTTACCTTCCTCACAAAGATTCAGTCAGAGGTATCAGTGTGTGCAAACAAAGGTCATGCATCAGACTGATGTGCTTTCTTTTAAAGTGATGTTACAATGACTATTTCAATGCAGTACTAACCAGAGAGGTAATATTTTCATGATTCATTGTTCAAGCAGGCAGTACAAGGAAAACCATCAAAGTTAGGAAGGATATATTCAAACCTGGTATTACTTTGATGAAATCTGAGACAATCTCTTGCATACAAGCATCCCTCATGCCAGAATGTTAGTTTTCTGAGCTGTCTGAACTCACTAGTGAAGGATTTATTGATGTAATTCACAAGTAAAAGATTCACAAGTAAAAGATTCACAAGTGAAAGATTCACAAGTAAGGGGATTACTTAAATTAATCTGTGCTAGAATGCAGCATTTAAAAGGATATCCTCATAAATAGCAATGAACAACACTGAACTATTCTAAGGGGTATTTCAAGGTATCTATTTAATTGGAAAATGAATTATAGGTGACATTCTCCAGCCTGCAAAAGTACTCCCACCTGTAAAGCAACTGCATGCAAGGCTCCCAGCAGGAAGCAAAAAGCACAGATAGAAAGGGGGGAAAGGGAGGAAGAATGATGATGGTGCAGTCATGTCAACTATGAGAAGTATTCAATGGTGTTTTCTTGTAGAAGAATAGAGCAGGAGCTGTGAGGACACATGACAACTGCCTCTCTAGGAGAGGGGAAGAGAGGGGTAAGCAGGCCCACAGTCTCCCTCATCTGAGTGTGAGTGATACAGTTCAAACTCACCTCCAGATTTGGGGAAGTGAAGAAGCAGCAGGACTCAAAGGACTGCATCCCCCCACATCCTTGCTCTGCATGTATCCTTGCCTTGAAAAGGAAACTGTTATTTCACAGTGTTTCATTAATATGATTGAAAATGGCTTTTAGCAAGCATGAGCCATAAGGTAAGTGACAGAGGTGTAGTGTCTCCATTAGTACTACACAGAGAAGCAGCCCTTATCCTCTGCGTGTGGTAGTAAGTCCTCTGACAGAAGTTCTGCTAAAACAAAACCATCATCACATTATAATCAGTCAAAAAGACCAGACTAAAGCAGATGCACTAGGCTGCTTTTGCTCAAAGAAAATAAAAAATTTGCCAACCCAAACCACCACCAACCCCAAACACTCCAAATCCTTATTAAAATGGACAATTTCTTGAGATCTGCCTATTGGGATTTCAATGTATTTCTCTAATCATCTCCATCAATAAACCATGTTGCCATTTTTAGAGCTGCAGACAAGAGGGACTCGATGAAGCCCTGACTGCCTGGTGCAGAGCACCCAGGCATTATAACCTAACAACTTTTAAATTAGTCTAGTCCAACTCAGTAAATAAAACAAGGTACCTGGAGCTGTGCTTCTCAATTTTTCCCATATTGAGACTTCCCACTCTGTTTCCTCAAAGGCATCTGTCCACCCAGTCAAGACCTAATTACTGTTCCAGCATTGGAAGGGTAGAGATGTTTAAACCTCCCAGAATTTACCGCTCTTCGGATGCTCACCTGACTTGGCCCACGCACTGACGTGATGGGTTCTGTCTAAAAGCAATCATTCCCAGAATGATCACAACACTTGATAATTCACAAATCACATAACCAAGTCCCTTCACTTTAGGGCTGATTACAGTAGCAGTGACAAACCCAGTGTTGCTGGTTTTGTGCTAGTGGTGAGCTTGTACACAGCACCCAAGTTCCCAGATGGAAGGAACCAACAAGATTTTCAGCCCATTTGGGGCTCAGGACCCATTTTAGATGGATTAAAAACTGCATCAGGAGCGAGGAGTGTTCCTGGAGTGTTCTTGCTCAAATTCTATCATTCAACCTCAACCTCTGGTAACACCAGGTTACAGTTGCTAAAAGCGTTAAAATTAGTGGGTTAAGATCACATGAAAACCCCTTAGTAGCCAGGGTTATGGATACCTTGCTATTACTGGGGCTCCCACTTCTAGCTCTGAACCTGCAATTGCAAGAGAGAAGGAAGAAAATTCCCTCAGAATTTCAGGAAAAACACTTTAAGGAGCTTTGCTTTGAAGGCCTCTCTTGTCACTACTTAGTAAGACCTCATCCTGCTTAGTCTAGCTCCAAGAAAAATCACAAACCAAAGAGACAGACAACCCTTCTGATTAGTTCTCATTTCTTAAACACAGCAAGAAAGTATGGGGGCTTCACCCCAAGGAGGCTGCAATTATTTCTCTGATGACGTCTTGCAAGCTTTCTCCTGGCTATGTCTCTGCATTTTTCTGAACTCTCATGATCCCACTGCAAAGTGAGTAGACTCTGTATTTCCTCTGTATAACCTGTCTAGAGTGCATGAACAGCATATTTTTCTCATCTCAAGAGTTTCCCCCTATCTTTCTTGAAGAGCAATACATGGAAGGGAGCAGGAACGTCAACAGCAGTTGCTACACCTCAGTGCATTTTGCTAATACCAAGTGTGCTTGTGAAATCGCTCTTGCACTTGAGCAACTGCTAAGTCCTCCGAGGACACATTTCCCAGGTTTGAGTTTTGAAGAGAACATCACTACACCCAGCTGTTACCATCAAGCCCTGCCTGGTACTCAATGACAGGGCAGAAGGAGCTCAAATCAACTCTGAACAGCTTCACCTTCACTCCTCCTGTATTTTAGTCCATGTTCTTGCTCTACCAGCTCTTGCATTGGTTAGAACTGACTTTTTCTCACTCCCTAATCTCCAACAGGTCACTATTCTGAATTCTACTCCATCTCTCCTCCACACATAACATATATGAGTTAATGCTTAAAACAACTTACCTTTGGGGTAGGCAGTCCAACCTTGTTCCCCGCTCTTCCCTCATTTCTAATCTTGATTGCTTTCTGAGAGCTAATTGTGCCTGCCAGGAAGCACCTCTGCTGCCCAGTGGTGCCCAGCTCTCTCAAGCTGTATTTCAGAAGAAAAACCACACCTGGAAATTGTCATAACTGCTCATTCCTCTGCCAAATGGATGTAAGCAGCCGAATGGCAAGTTTTAGAACGTATTTGTGAATAATGTGTAGTCATACATTAAGTTGGAGACAACATTTCTGAGGGGAAAAAAAGTATATATATTTGAATGAGTATGGTAATGAAGTACAGTACACATAAGTGTGGGATACTGTGGCTCTACAGTAGGAATACACTGGAGTCAAATTAAGCAGCTTTTGCTGCAAAGTTGAAGTACTCTGCCTAGGCGACGATCATTCGTAGCTACTGAGATTTTGGTGTGATCACATATCCTAGAGACTTAAAGCTGTCTCAGCAACTGCACCAGGGAGCACCACTAAGGAAAACTTGAGGTTCTGCTGTTTGAAAACAGTGAATATCTAAAGATACGAGTGGCAGAAGGATTAAACCCAGCAGTACGAAAGTTAGGAATAACTTCCTGCACGCTTAACCTCTCGACTGGGCAGCAAGCATAAGGCAAGGCTAAATGGAGACTGCAGGATGCTGATCTTCTGTGGCCATGCTGGCAGAAGCTCTGGGACTATCAGAAGGTTTTCCTTCTCTATAGTAACCTACAGCTTGAAAAAAAAGAAGCAGATGAAGGAAACTGGAGGATAAGACTAAACACAGACAAGTGAAGTCTGGCATGACTAAATGCTACTGAATTTACCACCTAACTTCAAGCTTGGAGAAAATTATGCTGGTGAAGTCTATATTCAAAACTAAACACCTCCCCACCACCACCACATCACTCCAACCCACAAAACCAGAAATTAAGCACATCTGTCACATTCAAATGCAACTCTACACGGCAAGTGGAAATTAGAAAATTCCCTAAACTGGCTTTAAATACACCTCTAAACCCACTTGTACAAAAACTGGGCTTTAATCCAAAGCACAGGCACAGCCAAGGCTGTCTCTGCTCAGCTGTCACAATACAGAGCAGTTGCTTTGAGCTCACTGTGCTAAAATGCTTTCAAGTGAGCACTTAGAGCCTTCAAACTCATGCATCACAATACACCTTAGTTTATCCTCGATGCAAAAACATAGGGAGTGGGTACCACAAAAAAAGAATAGCATGTTAAAAAAAATGCCTTACAGTTACTGAAAGGTGGTGATGAGAGTATTTCGTGTTTGAAGTTTGCATTTTAAATACTAGCTAATGCTTCATAAACGTCCTGATACTGCTATTTATGTGGATCAGGAACCCAGCCAGTAGTTGCTAACAGATTTGGCTTGCTTTCCAGTTCTCTCCAGCCTTCAAAAAGCAAAAGAAAAAAACCCAAACCAAAAATCCCCAAGGCTTGTACTTTCTGAGCCCACCACATGCCTGTGCTCAGTAATCATCGAACTGAAAGATATTCACTGTCTTCAAAACAAACTATTCAGAAAGAATCTATCACACTGAGAGCTGAAGTACGTTTCTTGACAAGAATGCCATGTGGTAGTTTGCAGTTTTTACAATGGGGTTTACAAGGAATATGGATTTGGAGAAAGAAAGGACAAACTAGTTCAATTAATGTCATTATTTTCACCTAAACATGGAATATACACCATGTTTTACAAATGAGGTGTTGCAGAACTTCAGTGACTGGTAGCATAGATGTGACAGTCATCCCCAAAACAGTATCAGTGTTTTCAGTTAACCTAAGCTGACCTACTGCCACCCCAGAGACCTTAAGGTGGTCTGGAAGACATCTGGGCACTACCTTCCCAGCCTAGCAGCTTTAAATGAATGGCAGACAGAGCCAGGGCAAAGGCAGCTGCACATTGTGGGAGGGGGTGTGTGTGGGTGTGTGTCCTCACCTCCCAGGCCTTGCTAAAAACCTGTGCAAAATCTGTGCCCCCTTACAAGGCTTTCCTACAAACGCTCAATAAAAGGTAGGTAGGGCTGCACCTGTATCGATGAGCATGTGTCTGTGCACACACGCCCCCTCCCCCCCCCTTCTGATAGGAGGAACCCTTCTTTGGGCTCACTGCAATAACACTAATGCTGCTGAGAGCCCTCACAGGTTACGCTGAACAGACTGGGCAGCCACCTCCTGTCCCCCCTCAACAATCAAGACTGCTCTCAGGTCAGAGCTGTGCTTTATTATCCACTAATCCCTTCAGCACATGTCACAAGAAGGACACACGCTGAAAGCAGCAATTCATGCTGTTTCTAGCAATATACTCAAAGAATCAAGACATGGCTCCCAGTGGTCCCTACAGCTGCCCTTCACATCTCTCCAACAGAAACTGCAGGCAGTGGGTAAATACAACAAGCAGGTAAATATAATTTAGACTTGGGGAACTCCATCAGATTCCATTCTGTGGGGCGTCACTCTACTGTTCTCTTAAAATCCATTTCAGAGGTTGCTTTCAGTAAGAGCAGCACTAGACTGATAGGCTGAGAGCATCTGAAAGCCCCTCCCCAAGGCATATTGGCAGGAACCTGAAATGAAGTTAGAACAGCCTGATAGGAGAACTAGGTTTCATTTAATCTGAATGCCAAACACCTTCCCTTTGCATGTGCTGGGATTGAAGGCAGATACTTTTCTCATCCATTATTCAAAATCAAAGTGTTACCTTTTAGTGCTCAGATTGCTATCAGCTTGTGGCAGATCCCAGGGGGAAACTGCATCTGGCCAGGAGACAAGCAGAAGAGAAATAGTTTTACACTTCCTAATAATATACAGCACTACATGTTCTGGGACATTTTATTTCCATGTGAACCAGCCCCGTGTCATCCACATGCTTCATTCTTACACCTCCTGCCTTAGAATGACATCCAGGGTGGGAGTGTTATGAGGAAGCATCAGACCAGGTCATTAGATGCTGACTTCTTCTCTGCCAGGTTTCCTGTGTCGCTGAGCCTGCCAGGGTGTCCCATTGCAGTCAGACAACTGAAGACACCCAGCCTGTAAGCACTGATTCACTGAGAACAGGCTACCCCTTCGGAAGGTAATGCTCATATGAAACAAACATATCCATCCTCATTCTCTTGTGATGGTTTTTACTTTCTGTTGACTCAGACTTGTTAAAGGCCCTGGAGACACCTACGCATTTATTCTACTAGCAGATTTCATGGACCCTTAAATATAATTTTGAACTTAAAGTACAATGAGAAATTAACCAAGGGCTGAAACTCTAGCTTAAATCTAGGAATAAAATGCACCCAGTCACAGGTTTGCTGGGCAACCACCTTCACCTGTTTCAGGATCCTCATCTGTAAATGAAGAATTGGGACATCTCACTCTGACTAAACGTTTCGAGGCTGCCAGGTAAACAGCACGGTATTCTGTTCGCCAAGACAGAAAAACCCAACCCAACCCATACTTCTTTTACAGGATGGTGCCACGCCATGAAGCTGGTAGCCTTCCTTTCCCTACACTCATGATGCCTCCCACCCTCTTAGCTGATGAAAACACCTGACTAAACACAAAACGCTGTCGTCATTTCCCAGGCTCTAGCAACCTGAAGACGGGACAGAAAGAAGCATCGCTGGATCCACGTTGCAGGGTGGGTGAAAGATCTCAGGCACCACGCTGTCCCAGAGCTGAGGTGGGGGCTGCTGCCCTGTACTGGAAGGGTGTCAGACAAGAGGTAAGACAGGGCCTTGGGTAATCGGGAGTTGGATGTTTTAAAGCAAGCTCATCCTCTCACTTCCAGTGGACCTACAACACGGGTATCTGAGCTACAACCACCTCCACACACAAGGGACCGATTCAAGCACGCGTGGGAAGTGACGGCGGAGCCGGTCGCTAGCCCGCCAGTGCCCTCCGGTGGCTCACACCGCAACTCCCGGCACGGGAGGCAAGGACCCGTTTCGGAGGGCAGGGACACCGCAACAGAAAGGACAGAGCTGACATCGGGATTCACAGAATTGTAGGGGTTGGAAGGGACCTCAAGAGATCATCGGGTCCAACCCCCCTGCCAAAGCAGCCCCCTAGCTCATACTGCACAGATAAGCATCCAGATGGGTCTTCAGTATCTCCAGGGAAGGAGACTCCACCCCCTCCCTGGGCAGCCTGTCCCACATCCGGACAACTCTTTCAGTGAAGAATTTTTTTCTGACATCTAATCTGACCCTGCCCTGGCACAACTTTGTGCCATTAAAGTCAATCAACATGGAAAAGTTTCAAGGGTGTTTCTGCCCAGTTCAGACCACTGAAAAGAGGCTGTTGGTGTCAGACAGCTCTTTCAAAAAGTTCCTGCATGGCCACCTCATACCTGCCATCAGTATGTACCACATCCATAAAAAACTACGTTCCATCAAGGGAATAAAAAAACCCCATGAATGGTGCGTGGTGTAAAATGAGACAAGAGAGGCTGAAGTGACTCCCAAGGTGACAATCTTTATTTGTACCAGCTCCTCAAACAGGTCTCCATCCACAACCTTTAAACAAAAAGTATCAGCACACGTCTCGGGCAAGTTGAGTACGTTTCATTAGAAGAAAATGCTTTCCTTAGTAATTAACATCTATAAATCAAGAATTAGTTAGGAATTTATGACCCTATACATACGAGCCTTACCCAGGGGCTACTGTTTTCAGTCAGACTATCCCAGTACTAGGGAAGATAAAGTGTTTGCAGAAGAGCACTCTAACCATTCTGTTCTAGCATCACATCACAGTCTTTTAATGAGCAGTAAATACTAGTGGGGGGAAAATATCTAGTGTCAAGCTGAATGTTCTTAAGCACTGAAAAGCAAATACAAGTAGTATCGATAGATATTTAAATAAATTATTTTAGTTACTGAAGCCTCACTTCTTGTCTGAAAAGAACAAGAATATCATTACAGACTGGAGAAAAGAATTCCATAAAAAGACTTTTCTCTTGGTTTGCCTTAGAATAGGCTTCCGTACAAAACATGAGCAATTAAGATTTTGGGCTTACACTGGCAGATGTAGTATTGGAATAATAAAGAAACAATCTTCAAATATATATTAATTTATCACATTTAGCTCATATAGCCCTTTGTGTATCTTACAAAATGCTACTGTTCTACATACTGCACGTTGAAGAAACAAAGTTTCTCTATATAATGTATATACATGGGTATAAAGGCAGAGCCAGTCAGCTTGGTGTTGAAAAAAAGCAGAGGACAGAGCATAAGCTGACACACTGAAAGTTACGCAGTAGAGAGGAGCGTGTGCTCCGTGTGTGCGTTACTGTAACAGCGCTTCCAGTCTTAATGAGTCCTTTTAATGGCCCAAGAGGAGTGCTTACCCCAAGAGGAGTGCTTACCCCAAGAGGAGTGCTTACCCCAAGTCAGACGCTCTACCAGTGGTTTCCTCAGTTGCCACAAACACCTGATGTTACTTAGCGTCTGGCCACCTGTTATATTCAGCGCTAAGTCAGAGATAAGGCAAATAACTCTTCTCATCGATAACTATCCGATGACATTCACGAGAGCTCCCACAAATTAATGCAAAACATGAGCAAAAGAAAAGGTACCCCTGAGCTCAAGCATCTTCCTGCCTATACAGAGCTGCCCCAGTGCTCGCCTATTTCAGAGTAAGCCAGGCTGCTTAAGCATAATTGTTCCCAGGCATCCCCTTTGTTTTGGTAAGCTCTGAATGACCACCTAAAGCATCAATTTCTGGTCTAAAACTATCACTGAGAACGGTGAACAACAGTTCTGATGCTGCTCAGAGGTTTGGAGTGGATATTCAGAGTGGATGGGCATTCATGTTGAGCTCTGAAAAATCTTGGTGCTGACCCCTGTTTCCCAGCTGCAAGAACGAGTCTGCTCTTTACATGCCTAGCAGATATGTTACCAAAAAACCTGCAGTTTCATAAGCAAGACAGATTTATCCATCTTCTCCTTCATCACCCTTCTTAAAAAAAACAAACCAAAAAACAGCCAAAACCACAAAGCAACAAACGCAACCAAGTCAACCTCACCCCCAAATTCCCTAAAGTCACATATTATCCAATAATAAACAAAGTTAGCCTCCTTCATAAAGCAAGAGTGCCTCATTGAGATACCTGGGGAACAAGAGACACATGTCTCTGAGCAGCTTTCTGGGAGATTGGTCACAAAGGACATGATGCAGCACCCATTAAAGTTTTGTCCAATGAAAGAAGCTTCAGAATTCATTGTGTCTCTGGGGAGGCTGGTTCAGGACTACAGTCAGTTGAGATGTCAGTCACTGGCAGGCACTGAAATGAATGCAGTCAGCATGCTGGCACATAACCCTTTAGACAATGAAAGCACGATCTGCCAGGGAATTCCCCAAACATTCCTTGGAGTGTTGTGTGGAATGCCACGCTTTGTAGCTGATCATTAAGCTAGAAACACAATTTTGAGCAGTGGCTACCCAAGAGTATCCTTCCCCACACACCAAACAATACCAGTGAAGAGCGACAACCGTCTCCCTGAACACTAGGCTCCAGGGTTCAGAATCCCCAGGTCAACATTTCCCACTTGTTTTGGGGAATGGGATTCTAAAAGAGCCTGACACCTGGCAACGGCAAGGGAGAAATGGAAAGATACAAAAATGCAAGGATTAAAAAACAGAAGGGGAGGTAATGATCCTCCTCTAGTGTATTCCCTTTAAAACAGTGTAATTAAAAACTTTAAATTCACTTAGAAATTGGTTTCAAAACAGTTGGACAGTTTCACAGACTTTCAAAAATCAAAATATTCTTCACCAGAGTTCATTAAAATATTCTTGTAGACTCCTAAGTAACTGCTACCTCTTGTTTTGCATTAATATTGCTTAAATTAATAAACATAGAAAACATTAAAATTTCCACGTGGATGCAGAGCAAAACCAAGTTCTAATAGAAAGACTCCTACAACTTCAAGGTTACAGGCTTGATTCAGTCTCCATCAAAACCAGTGGGATTCTCCCCAGTGTCCAGTGGGTTTTGGAGCAGGCCTTTGTAAGAAACAACAAAAACATTGTGGCTTATGTTGTAGGAACACACACAAAGTACACTTGTGTATACACACTAGATATGCAGCACAACTTTTGCATGGAGTGTTTTAAGACGGTTGTATTTTAGCCAGTAGAACGACAGCCCCCAAGCCAACGCCGCGTGCTACGTCAAACTAGGCTGTGTAACCCAAAAAACCCAATACCCATTCCAAGACATTCACATCGCTGCTGTTGCCTAGTGAGCAGCTTTGAACACAGCTTAATGATACATCCACTTTGAACCCAGACACGAACTGGAAAGGCAGAAAGCTGCATTATTAGTTATGTTATATGTGCTCTGGGTGACTCTGGAGGCAGGAGATCATCTCTCTGACAGGCTTCCCTTCGTAGCAGATTTGATACACAGCAGTGAAGAGCGGGAACCTGAGGAAACAGGGTGGGGAAAGCAAACACAGCGTAAGTTTATTCTGTAACATTTTCTTAAGTGAAAGAAATAAAACAGGGTGAGGAGAGAGACTGAAAAATGGGGTTCTTTTTCTCTCTGTCAGGTGCTAATGCCAGGCTGAAAAGTCCTGGATAAATACAGCACCTACGTGCATCACTCAAGTAAGTCACTCCTGGAAGCCGAGCTAGCTAAAAATCCAGCCTGCAGCAGTCATTATGTATGGCACAACCATCTTTCCTTTCCACACATCTTTCCTTAACATTTTTACAGCAGTACCCCCCTCTAATTAAAAAGGGTGACTCGCACATCAGTTATGCATTATCTCTGAGCACTAATTTGATAACACTTTGGCAGACTAGGACACAAAGAGACCCAAGAAGAAACTCAAGGTCAAGTTTTTATTAAGAGCCTAACATTAAACGTGGGTTTTGAAACACTATATTCTACCTCTTCTTTTTTAAATCGGCCACATTTCCAGCAACCTTCAAATTATTCAGGCTCCTCTGATAACCTGAAGGCTTGTTACAGCCAAGATGCTTTACAGAAATTTAAATTTGCTTTCTGTCCATCCTGGACAGTGACAGCCAGACTAGTCCCATTTTCATACAGAGCCTGGTGAATTTTGGGGACTAATTACCTGTTGACTGGAATAAATATGTCTTTTCCGTGTGGCCTTTTATACTGACAAATTTTCATGAAACAAGAAAATAAGGAGCATTGGAGATGGTGAAACAGTTAGTTTCTGAGTGATTCAGAATATATCTGGGCTAGGCAGGAAAGCTGTCCCATCAGTAGGTCTAAAGTTTTGTCTGTAATACACAACTGTGGCACTGAGCTGAACCAGAACCGCGCACCCTCTAGGCGTGCCCATACACTCTGCTGGCACATGTTAAGCTGAGGTAACTCAGGTGTGACCCCACAGCTCTGAACTAAACCCCTCACAGTGAAGCACAGGTCACAGGAGAAGCCAGGAGCCAATGCAGGAACAGACGTACTCATGAATTCAGCCCGTTGTTTTTATGGCTTTTATTACAAGTGCTCAAAAATTAAATGCTGCATTCTCAATTATCTGGAACTTATTTGTGTCCTGCTATGGATGCATGTCCATTTCTTTTTTGTTTATTTCAGTGGAGAGCAAGACAAAAATAGCAGCAATAGCAAGAACTATTTCAGCTGACTTGATTTTTATTTCAGTAGTGCAACCAAAATTAGCATGTAGCACATGGCCACTCTTTCAAATCCAGTGCTACACTCTTCAGGTTACAAACCCCTTACTTAAAAATATGTGGAAAAAATAATAAATGCAAGTGTGTAACATGCCTCACTTATCACTCATTCTGTGTAATATATTGGGCTGGGAGGGTGTGTGTGGTGTGAGTGGCATGGCTGAATTTGCTTTTGCCATTAAAAAAACCCTGAAATGCAGGGATGAAAAGAGGATTTGTTATGCCCCTGTGAGATACGACTAGAGGCAGCTACAAAACAGGTGAATCTTCTGAAGCAAAAGCAAGCTTCATGCAGTAACTTCTCACTGACAAAGTACCACTACTCCAAACCATGTCTTGATACATAAGTCTTGCTGTTTATCACAGAGAACTTTACTCTGCTGTGCCCAGGTCTGCCACACCTCAGGTGGGGAAAGCAGAACTAAGGTTGACTGCAGGCTCAGGGCCAGCAAACTCCAAATGCCTCTTTATGTCTGAGCACGTTAAGACGGCTACTTCTACCACTGCTGAAATGACAGAGCAGATTGCACTGCAAAGATCAATAGGGATCAACCCTGCCACCATGCCTCTGCTACTCAACTTAGACTTTTGTGTGTTTCTGTGTAGCCTTGTGACTCTTTTTCAAGGATGAGAGTATGAAATTTTACCCTTGGGAGACACTCACCTCTTCACTTTGATACCATGGCTGTTTTACTGTGTTTTAACCTAGTATCAAAAGAGTTTTTGAAAAAATCCACTTTGAAAGTTGCTTTCAAAACTCTTTTTTGAATGCAATCTTTCCTGAAGAACTGAGTGTTGGTACACCAAACAGGAATTAGCAGCTCTCCATTTTCATATTTTGGATTAAAAACACAACCCAAAGTCTTCTATAACGCTCTCTATTTGTTGTGAGATAGAACAGGGGGAAAAATAACCAATAAACAAAAAGAAAAATCCCAAACACAGCATCCTGTCTCACTTAGGGAACCATAAACAAGAACTGAAGCCAACATTTTAATTAGATTTTTTTCCCTGCAGTTAGCTTAATTACTGTACACTGCAGAGACAGACTGAGGTGCCTTACTCCCAAAGATAATGTTAAAAAATAAGTAATTTAATGCAGCTGATCCATTAAAACTAGACTTCAAAAACTACTTGGGAGACAAAAAAACCCAACCTAACAAGGCTTGGTCTTCTGACTGGCAGTCATTTATTTTGCCTCATCTACAAACAGGAATAGATATAGATAACACATCCCTTAATCTCATAAGGAGACAACTGTGCGCGCTGCTTTAGAAATAATCACCTATGTTCTGACTTGAATACAAATTAAAAAGCCAGGACAACCTGCTTAATTTCAAGCCACAAAAACCTGACCCACACAAGCAGGTGGCAGGTTTTATCGTAAACCAAACTGGAAGTCCCATTAGGAAAGAGAACTGCAGTCTCTAAGCTAGAATACATGTGGACAGAAGCAGCCACTTTATTCAGCTGATCAGCTGTAAAGATCCTTAACAACAAAGACCCACTCCTTGAAGACAAGCGATGAACCATGCAATACGCTGTTAGAGCCTCTTCAGAAGTCGCTTCAGGAAGCTCAGCTTCTATTATCATGTATTTTATTCTTTTCACATGTTAAAACATACTCTGTTATGCTTTTCTATGACAGCAGGAGGCAATAATACATTCTGTACACAGAAGGGCATTCACAAATTTAATGTTACACTATTAGCTCTAGCTGCAGTAATGCTATTTCAAGGTTTTATTCACTTCTCTCTGATTTTAACTGGGGATGAAGCAACTCTTATTACAGTGACTTTCTTTTTGGCTATTACTTTCATTAAGAAATCATAAATAAAAATGCAAAAGAGTTATGGAAATAAAAAACAGGGTATGTGGAACTTGCTTTATCTGTTCTTACTTACTTCTCCAGCATCCCTTTCTGCTTGAGGATGCGATACACTTCTGCAGACGTCTGTGGTCCTTGCAGTTTCTGACCATTCAACATTTCTTGCTCCAATTCTTCGATAGACTGAACAACAGGGTGGGGAGGGAGAGAAGACCTATGATAAATCTGTACAAGCCTCACATGGATTTATGCAAAACTGGGGTTTTTTTCCTTTCTCAAAAGTGTACTTGAGTAAGAATATGTAATATCCTCCTGCAATTCTGTCTGTAAATATTCTCCTCCTTAAGTCTGTATCTCCCAGTATCTTTGTCCCTCTAGCTTTTATTTATTTATTCACCCATCCTTTTTAATACCTTCACACTCATGCTAGCCTTGTGAGGCACTAAAAAAAATGAGGGGAAGAGAAGGATACTCACTCAGGCCAGCTAGCACATCTCAGATAACTGTACTGTTACCCCAGCAAGCAAGGAGTGCTTGTACTCACAACAATGGATTTCACCCAGTGAATAAGGTACCTTTCCAGTTTTAACAAACGCTTCAGCTACGCGTCGATTCCGGCCACCGTAACACGTTGTGATGAGATCAGCAACTCCACAGCTCTCCAGGAAAGTGGCTGTAGACACCTGCCCTTTGCAAAAAATTCGGGCAAAGGCTATCATCTCCATTAGGCCAAGGCGAATAACAGCAGCTTTGGTGTTGTCACCACAGCAGAGGCCATCACAGAACCCAGCTCCAACTGCTACTATATTCTAATGGGAAAAAACAAATGGGAAACGAGTTAATTATTGCTCATACAATCCTATAACACACCAAAAGACAGAATGCAGATATCCTTTAAGAACTGCAATCCCTTTACTAGTGTAAGACTAGGTGGTTGGTTTGGTTTCTTTTGGATTTTTGAAGACTACTGGATAATCTTTAAGAAAATAAAAGAAGATAAACTGAGATTACAAGTCTTACATTACTAAGTGTTTCCAATGATAAAACAATTACAGTGTTTCCAAGGATAAAACAATTGAAGTCTTACATTTCTAAGTGTTTCCAAATATAGTTTAAAGCTCTGGAACAAGTTCCCCCACAGGCTGTGGAGCTATTGACTGTCTTTAAGAACAAGCAGGTTACACTGCACCCAAACAAGGTTCTATCTGGATTGAGCTGTTCCTGCCCTGAGGTAACATTAGATTGACAGTCCACAGACCTTTTATTTGTATTTTCTTTATGATTAAATTAACAAAATCTACCAGCATTTTTCACGCTGATATGCTAACGGATCAAATTCAGCCAAGGTAATAGTATTCAGCCGTTTTTAAGCATGCAGAGTTCCTGGAAGAGTAACAGTTAATCAAGAATTCCCAGAAAGTTCATGACACAGGAAGACTTTTCCTAATTAAAAAAAAGTTGGGGTTTCCCCCCCCCCCCTTAGTCCTGGTGACAACTTTCTACAAAGAACGTGCTGTTTCTTCAGCTATACAGTCCCTTCTTTATCAACACACAGAATAGTTGAGAGGTGTTTGAGTGAAGTGACTAAAAAAAGCGATTTTCTGGTCTGTGAGTCAGAGACTAGCCATGGTTAGTTTGCCTCTACCAAAACAAACCAACCCACCCCAACCCACCCCCCCAATCCCAACCCTACCAAAACTCAAAACACTCCAAAAAAGATGGCACTCTGCCATACTGATAAATACAGACAGGAAGCGAGAGACACAAGAACACCTTGCTCTGTGCCACAGCAAGAGGCCTCAACAGAAATCACAGGAGAACCAACATTATGGCATAGAATCACAGAATCACAGAGTTGTAGGGGTTGGAAGGGACCTCGAGAGATCATCGGGTCCAACCCCCCTGCCAAAGCAGCTCCCTAGGACATATCACTCAGACAGGTGTCCAGACAGGTCTTAAATATGTCCAGAGAAGGAGACTCTACCACCTCCCTGGGCAGCCTGTCCCAGGGCTCTGGCACCCTCACTGGGAAAAAGTTCCTCTGCATGTTGGTGCGGAACTTCCTGTGCTCCAATTTGCAGCCATTGCCCCTTGTCCTGTCCCCACAAACCACTGAAAAGGGGCTGGCTGATTCCCCCTGCATCCCCTGTTTCAGATAATTATAGACTTTAATTAGGTTCCCCCTTAGTCTTCTCTTCTCAAGGCTGAAGAGTCCCAACTTACTCAGCCTATCCTCATAGGGAAGATGCTCCAGGCCTCTAATCATCTTTGTAGCCCTAAATCATCTTTGTAGCCCTAATGGAGCACCCAACGCTCATCTAATGGAGCACCCAATGCTCAGGAAAATATGCCAACCAACCAGACCAACTTTAACTGTTACTAAAGAAACAGCAATAGTCAGAACTTGCTAATAAAAGCAACAAGCGGGTTAACAGCGGGTTTTGGTTTGGTTTCTTGGACTGTGAGAGCAAAAAACTGCAGGCAGCTGCAGTGCTGTGTGGCCAGTCATGGCCAGGTGACTCTGAATCAAATGAGGTCAGAGGATGAGTCATTGCTTTTTGAGCAGTTAGCTGAGATCTAATAGTGACCTTAAAAATTGCAGGAAGGTATCTCAACATCATACCTGAAGCAGCAAAGAGTGATCAGACTTTTAAGCTCGTATTTTAGATCATCTTGGCTTAAAATCTTGGCTGTAGTGATTCAGTCAGGAAATGTTTTCACCAGATGCCTCTCCCAAAGCAACCTCCAACATTTGCTCATTTGGTGGCAAAGCAAGGGGAAGTCAAACAGGTATTTAAAAAGTTTTCAGATGGGACAACCCATTAAATGGAATTTACACATGTGAAATCTGTGAGTGATCAGCACTCAGCTAAAAATAAAACCATTTCTGAACAACCCCTGGGCTTTTTCCATGTACATCTTTAACACTCCAGTACTAAAGCTGCCCCTTCTCTCTAACTTTGCCTGCTTTGACTTTCCACTTGGAAGTGAATTGTAATTTACAGTATGATTTGGCCTATGGTATTTTGTTTACTTCTGCTGTTTGCTATGTTTGCCTTTGGAGAAACAGAAATACTGTTTTAAGCAAGCCATACCAAGACTAGTTACTTCTGGGGAAACAAAGGGTAGGGAAGAAGAGAAATTGTGAGTCTGACTCTGAAAATTGTTTTTATAGTGTTTTATAATGTCCCCATTGTATGTTCTTACATAGTTTGTAAATAATGAGGAAACAAGACAATTGATTATGCTCTAGAACACACACCCAGGGTAGGAGACTGGTCTACATAACCCTCAGGCCACAACTGTGAATTTAAACCATCTGGTTTCATTTGAATCCTTGAAGGAGCTCCAAGAACTCTCTTGCATCTAATATACTGTAGGGAGCTAAGTAATAGCACATTGAAAGGTACATCTTACTGAAAGACAAGCCACTCCTTTTAAAAACAAAACAACAAAAAAATCTCACAAAACTTGTGACTGAGACCCTTTTCAGTCTAAAACCAGACCAAAACAGGCAGCTCAGTATTTGGAATCTCTGGGTGTAGGCACTAAGCTGTGTTTGTTTCAGGAAGATGCATAAGCAAAACTCAAGTTAACACACAAGATCCTAACAGCACTACCACTTACAGCCACCTGAGAAGCAGACTGTGGGGGGTAAAAATCCTGTATTTATCTAGAAAAACCATCTTTCTGTATCTGATATAGTTGACCCAGAACACTACCACTGCCAAAGCCAGCACCCGAAGTAACCAGAGCTCCCACCAATGCAATGGGTATATGTTTATGCAAAAGCAGAGCGCCTGTGTTTCAGTGAACTCAAAGACTGTGTGTGCTTACACAACGTGGGCATCCGAGACCAAAAAGCAGGGATGACTTTAGCCTACAGACAAACCTGCTGTTCCAAAGGTTCAAAAACACTGTCACAACCACCCCAAAAATGACTGCAACACAGCGCTCCTCTTGGCCTGAGGGATTCAGAGCTCTCAAAAATACTTCATGCTTGAGCAAACACATTTCCCCCTATCTCTGCATTAACAGCTCTTCACATTAAAGCCTGCATCTGGTAAGCAAGATGCAGAGGGTGATCTTACATTACATACGGTTTTAAGCTATTAAAATACACTGCACTGACAGGCAAGTCTTCAGCTGGTCTGGTATCCAGAAGCTGGCACTAGTCCTAGTTATTCAAAGATATCAGCAAGGACTGGATTCCATATTTTTTATCACTGGGATAGAGAAGGTATGCCCCAGAATAAAAATGTTGATGCCAGACAGTGTTCACAGTATGTGTCAAAACAGGTGAGAAAAAGTGTCTTTTGCGTGCACATGACCTGTTGCAAACATGCCAGAGGTCACAAGTGCAAGGTCAACAAATGACCAAAAATCCAAGACTAACAAGTCTGCAGACTTTACTAACAGATTGTTCTTACAGTCAGTGCTCAGAAATACCCAGTTTACAGTAAGTTTGTGGAGTAGTCACGAAGACAGCTTCAGAGACCATTTCTGAGGTAACCATTACCTCTCCATAATTAAATGGATCATTATAGAGAACTAAGTAGACATGTTAATTCACCTGGGATAACCAGCTTTCCTCCAGGCAGTGCCACAGCTCAAGCACAGCCTGCTTTCCTTCCTTACTTACACATGAACTTGGAGAAGCTCCCTGCTTCACATCATTGCTGAGGGACGTCAAACGAAGACAAGTCAACAAATCAAAGACAGTATCAGCAGAACTGTCAGAGAGGTTAAACATAAACTGCTTGCTTGCTCCTGGCAAACCTGACTGTAAATAATGGCTTTCTTTTCCACCCAATCTCAGGAAAGAGTAATTACCATAATCAACTCCTATAGTACCTAGGCTGACTATCCAAGTAACTACCATGAACACTCTTTGCAGGACCAGCTTTGTAAGTAATGATGCCTGGATACATAACCTGCTAAACAGTAAGTCACCATTCTTACCTCTTTGCTTAAGGCTAAGGGTAGCATTTAGAGATGCGCCTGAAGCAGCCCAAAAGGCAACCACAGCTGCTGCTGCCCTTTCTCCTTCCTATAGTAACTGTCACCTGTCTTGGTCTCTGACTTCTGAGCGAGTTTAACTCTCCAGATCCCTAAAGAAATACATTGGGCAGCTGGAGCATGGCCATTGTGCCAGATCCAGAGATCAGATTCTCACTTCTCCCTTCCTCACACTCATCCCTGTCACTGCTACATTGGAGATGCTGCACCCAAGAATGCAGGTAGCAGTGTTTACACTGCCTCTCTAACATGCTGTTAGGTTTATACACCAGCTCAGTCTTGCCTCATGCCTATGCTGTTTGACTGTAAGGTCACACATTGGCATAGAAACCAAGGGCCCTAAGGACATCTCAGTGGTGACAACCTTGAGTCTGTGCTACTCTGCAGTAACACATCCATCAGCTTCCAGGAGTGCATCCATATGTATGCACAGCTGCACATACTCTTCTGACAGCAGTGTTGTAACCTTAAAGCACTTCCTGGGAAGGCCCCCTCAACATCTGGCAAGCAGCAGCTGGAAACTGTAGGTGGCCTTGGCTCAGGCTGCCTGTAAACCCAACTGGACACCTTGAAACTGAAATATCTAATTTTGAAGTTTATTCATTTCTGACCTCAACCCCTAAGAAGGCCAACAAATAAATACAAAATGTGCTTCAGTTTTCTAAAGAAAAAAAAACAAACCACACCAAAACACTGGAGAAAACACCAAGCCCTTTTTGTTCCTCAAGCAAACAAGTTACTGTAGATGGCTGTTCCTCCTCAGTATCGTCAGATTTTGTAAAATGACTGTCATTGCTTATTTGGCCAGTCTCTGAGCTGACACAAGACTGCTGTTTCACTGCACTGACTTCTATACTACAGTACATCTCCATGAGACCACTGTCACAAAATAAATACACTAAGTGAAGTGGATATTCAGTCTATATATATATATATATATATGCATACATATATAAAAATAGCACATGTTCTTTCACAGTCACCCAGCTGTGATACCTATATTACCATAATTACAGTCTGAATTCAAATATGCTTCAAAGAACCAATTTTCAAACCTAAAATTATCATTATTGTTAGGGAAAGCTATGCTCAAAGCACATTCTGTTACCATCCTGTATTTCTTCCCAACCTTTAGGCAACCATCCACACTGAAAAAAATCTTGCTTAGAAAGGCTTGCAGAAGTAAAGAGCAAGGTAAGTACAGACTTAAAAAAAGATCTAGTTTTTTATGCCAGAAATACCAGAAAAATCTCATTTTCCCAAGCTGGTATTTACAGAAAAGTGCAGAAGCCAGAAGAACATACTATTTTTCATCCTTTGAATACCAATACTGGGGGTGCTTTCCAAATTCAAAAAGACAGTGTGGACTGGCATGCATACCTGTTTACTTCTGCCCTCTAAGCTGCAGTTTGCAGTGACACCACTGACATTTTGAACTGACAGTGCTACAGAGAGTAGAACAACTCTTTTTGTACCCATCCCTTCACAGAACACAACACATCTTCTGAAATAGGAGTTTCCTCCTTGCAGCACGTGAAACATGCTAATTTCTACTATTTTTTCCATGAAGTAACTTCCCAAGTTGAACAAAGTAACTGTCAGCTGACAACATCTAAACTTTAGAATTTTCCACAATCACAGGAAAATATGCTTATTTTTCACATTTTTATTACAGACCATCAGATGACTCATAAAAAGCAATTGCTTGTTGTTACCCATACCAAGCAGTTCTCCTAGTAAGAATGTACAACTTCTAAAAAGCTCATTTACATTTCACTATTCACATCTGAGCTTTGCATTTTGCTTTACACAAGGAATAAAACCATAGCCATCTATTTAATTTTAGCTGCTTAATTTTCTTTCAGAAGCATACTTGTACCAAATAGGTTAATGAAATTTTGCAATATCTGAGTTAAGAGCTCAGGAAATTATTTATATGCTATCAGCACAAGATTTAGGATTAAACTAGAATGGGTTTAAAATGGAAAAATTACTTTTAAAATATGATTTAAATGAATTTTTCTTTGAGATGAAGGAAGAGTTGTAGGTTTCAAACAAATTACCTATACTAGCATGACTGATCCATGTTACTTCATACTAGTTTATGCCTTTTAATCAGGCAAGGAATTCATAGTCTTTTTAAACAAGTTCATCTACCCTTAAGCTGCTATTTGTTGAGAGCTCATACCATGTGTTTCTTTGGAAGTTTCAACTCAGTTAACAAAATATACTGCATTCAAAACCAGAGGACACAGAACATACACAGCTTTTAAAAAATGCAACTAGAGAGTTCAGTCTGCAGGATGCATGATGAGTAACAAATCAGGAGGGAGGAACAAAACAGGGCTACAAAGAAAATACCAAGTTCCACCTCAGTACCTTCCTAGGCCAAGAGTAATTTATTTAAATTGTTCTGCACTTTCAAAGAGATAGTGGTATTTTGCCTGACTTGGATCTTTACAGTAGATTGAGCATATGCTGACTAGCTGCTCAGTTTGATGGGCATGGTCATCCCTAGTGCCCTTTCATGAGATTTGTTTGGAATAAAAATTCCCTGGGACAGAACCCCTCTATTAAGCAAGAATTTGAGTTAGTTGGGAAACATCAGGCTGAGCATATTTCAAAGAAAAATAAATCTATAAAACTACTTGACTAATTCCAGGGACTTCTTTTAATAGCAATGGCTGTGGAACCAAATTACAAGTTCCACAATCCTGACAAACTTATAAATAGAGTAACTCCAAAGCATGCTACACCAAAGTGCATCCCATTAGCCCAGCACACAGACCCATGACCTCCCCCTTCTCAGGACTTACAGCACAACAGCTTTCAAAATAAAATAATCAAGAAAACCAGTATGCCAAAAAGTATGTTGTTGTTATAGCTATTGATCTCCTTTCCACTGAGCAGGAATCAGAACTCCAGACATCAGTCATTGGTGTTGTAGCTTTGCAAGAGAATGGTGCAGCTTACAGATAAGTTCAACAGAGAAAACAGCAATACAAAATAATTATCCAAAAAATAAACCAACCTCAAAAGTAAGACACATTATCTACTAAACCACTACACCCAACAGAAATGCTTCCATGATAGATATCAGACAATGTAAACTACAATAATATTGGCCCAGGTGCCAATGCATCTAAAGCCTTCCTTTCACAAATGGATTCTAAACTAACCTGAAAATAACAACAGTAAGAGTATGTTGAAACCAGCCTTTGCTTCCTGTCAGTATCAATTTTCTAACCAAAGGACTTCCAGACGAGTAACTATCCAAAATAACTTTTCTCCTATTCTGGTCATTTCTGTATGTGGTTATCACCATTAAGTTTATGCAGTCCATATCCATAAAATATAACAAATATAAAAATATAAAGAGTGCTCACACAGTCTAAATCTATGACAGGAAGACAGACAGTTTTGTCAACACATGCAATGGATTAGTGCCAACTTCTTTCTCCCTTTTTGTGAGCACACTGTTGCAAAAAAGGAACTAAAATGGATTTAGAAATATTGGCCAGTTAGAGTAAACCAACAATTGTTTCATGACTCTGTGTAAGCTAAGTGTTGCAGTTTTGCATGGCTGGGTTCTGGTGGAGGAGGGCCAGCTGCAGAGGTGGCTTCTGCAAGAAGCAGCTAGAATCACACAGAATCACTAGGTTGAAAAAGACCTTTAAGATCAAGTCCAACTGTTCCTGTCCTCTACTAAATCACATCTCTAAATACCTAATAGACGCTTTCTTGCAGACCTGACAGAGTACAGACCAGCTGACTCAAGGCCAGATTCAGTTTTGACCAAGGCCGAGCCCATCAACAATGGTCACAGCGCCTCTGGGAATCACATTTAAGAGGAAAAAAAAACCTGCAAGCAACTGTGTTTTGCCACCAGAGAAGGGAGTGACAAGATGTAAGGAGCTGTGCCAGTGAAGAAAGGGAGAGAGGAGATGCCCCAGGCAACATAGAGAAAGATTCTCCGGTGGGCCATGGAGAGGACCATGGTGGAAAGGGTGCATCCCCCCACAACCCATGGAAGATGAAAGAGAGCAGAGATCCCACCTGCAGCCCATGGAGAGGCCCCATGCTGAAGCAGGTTGAGACATATGGAAGATGCTGTGACCTGTGTTGGAGCAAGCCTCTGCCAGCACTTTCAGCCCATGGAGAGAGATAAAGACACAGAGATGAGAGAGACACCCCTACACCGGAGCAGGTATGTTGTGATTTTATGACGGCACCCCATAGAAGTGACCCATGTCAGGGCAGCTGGTGAAGAGCTGAAGCCCCATGAGAAAGGACTCATGATGGAGAAGTTCATGGAAGACTGTCTCCTGTGGGTGGGACCCCAAGGTGAAGCAAGGGAAGAGTGTGGAGTGCCACCCCCAGCTAAGGAGGAGAACATCTTGTGAGGAACTGACCAAAACTCCCATTCCCCCATTCTTTGCACCTCCCCATGCCACAATCTGGAGGTAAGAAGGGAGTGAAATCATGAAAGTCTGATAAGAAGGAAGGGGTGGGGGGAGGTGCTTTAAGACCTGGCCACACTTCTCATTACCCGACTCTGGTATCACTGGGTGTGCAGTGCAGTATCATCAATTAGAGAGTTTCTTTCCTTCACTCTGTGCTGAGTCCATTTTGCCCATGACACTGATTGCAGAATGATCTCCGCCTGTCCTTATCTTGACAACTAAGCCTCTCAATATATATTTTCTCCCCTGTCCAGCTGAAAAGAGGAGTCATACAGCGACTTTGGTGGGCATCTGGCCTCCAGCCAGGGTCAAACCACCACACTAAGTAAAAAGTCTATCTAGAAAGAGAACTTGGGAGATAGTCAGACACAGGTCTACATGACAATTATCAGAGTATGCCCTTTCTTAATTTCCCATGTGATTCTTCCAGAAATGTTGCACTGTATATATTACATAAAGCAAAATAAACATAATTCTTTAAATGAAAATACCTTCTTTTTTCTACAAGGATCACCATTCCATTTGTGTAGCAGCTGTAGCCTGTTAATCTTACCTTCAGAGCACCACAAAGTTCGACAGTATCTGCATCATCTACTACAGTTATTCGGAAGTTCGGAGTCTGCAGGAGTTCTTTGAAGAGCAGGCCATTTTCCAAGATTTTGCTGCCTGTTGAGATAGAGGAAGAAAGACTAAAAGAGGAATAATTTATTTGGGTATTATTTAGCATTTTCTGTGCAAGCCAAAATACTCAAAAGCAAAGACAAGGTTATTCTATCATAATCTAAAACAGAGTCATGTTTTAAGTGACTAAGGGCATGTCTACATCACAATTTAGAAGCCCTGAACTGAGTTACTCTGGACTTCTTCATAATTCAATGTTTGCTCAGCAGCAAGATTCTAAATAACAATTCTGTTAATTCTATACACTCTCTTTTTTTTTTTAATAATTCTCTTCAAAATGAACACTTAATAAGCCAAAGATGAAAGAAAAATATAGCAGGTGCAATTATAGCAATTATGAAGGCCTGCATTAAAAAAAAAAATTGATGAAGGCACATCAAGCATGTTTTAAGCATGTTGCCACTGACAAATGTTTCTAGGCACCAAAAATATTCAAAAACAAGTTCAATGCAAAAGCTGTTAGAGAGGTTACAAAGCTAAAAATGCATAAAACTGTACAAATTGACACTGAAAAAGTAGCATGAACTCTGTGCTATTATGAATGACTACCTGTATGCATACACGCACATGCATATGCCCGTCTAGACACTGATAAATCTAAGACTAGGCACATCTTGGTGCTGCAAAGGTGTGCAGGCACCAACACAGAACTAAAACCGTGTCTAGGTCCTGGGGGAACTAATTATTTTGAGAAATTAAAATAAGGTATTGATACCTTAAAAAAACCCAACCCAAACATGCATAAAGGTACCATCTGTGACCATAATACTTGAACTGGACTACAGAGCATCTAGTTGTTTATCGATATAAAGCCATGCAGACCCAAGAAAACTCTTAAGGATGGTAATAAAATAAGCAGTTTGTTATGTGGAAGATGATAAAAAAAAAAGCATGCTTATTATTTCACCTACTAAGACCACAACCCAAGTGAGACTAGGTAAAATTACACTCTCCCCCTACCTCTCTTTCCCCATACTGTCCTAGTACTTTTCTAAGTGTAAACATTCTAGGAAATTCAACACTGAAATAAAAAGAACCCAACAGTTTCTGGTAACAACCACCTAATGGTCAAAACAATAAAATTTGAGTTCTTTGACAGGCAACTGTGAGGACACAAGCATGTTTTAAACATTCTACCAGGAACAGTACCTATTGTGGTTTCACAGAATTTCTCTGCTGCCACCTCATTGGCAATGTTAGCTCCCATCAGCACACTGATGTCTATTCCCATCTTCTCTCGAATAATGTCAGAGATCAGTTTGAGTCCCTCCGGGCCTTCATCTATTCCCTGCAGCCAACATTAAATGGAATTACCAAAAAGCTATTCATTAGACACAGCAGAGAAGAAAGCACATCATAATTAGTCTTGTCCAGAGGTGGGAACTGCAACAAGGCCTATTTGGATAGAGAGCACAGATGACAGGCTTGCTACCCATGAAACTTCTGTTACTGGTGTGACCTCCAAGCTCCTTTCATAGGAGGTAGTGCCTTAAGAATGAGCTCTAAACTCTAGATGATCGTAACAGTTTTTATTTCATGCTCAAATTCCTGATTCTAAGAAGTGCTGAATATTCAGTTTTGTTAGCTCAGAATCTCAGCTGCTTACTGTCAGTGTGTACTTACTAAAAGTAGTGAAGCATCTCTATCCATTGGTTGTGAATCAGGCTTGCTCTTAGATTTGAAAGTGCACTGAAACTCAACACAACGGCATCCAATAACTTGTACAAAACAACAGGTATCTGAACTATCAGATTCCCTTGTGTCTAACACCAACAGTTTACTAGTTGAAACCCAGTTTAATAATTTTGAATGCTACTACAAATAGAACAGCTGTTCAGAGGTACGTAGAAAGCTGACCAAATGAGAGTAATTTAACTTCTAAGGATATTTTTTCATCCGTACTTGTAACACATTCTTTACAAAGCATGAAAGTAGGTGCAGAAGTAGGACCTCAGAAAAGATCATCCCATAGATTAATGGAGACGAGAGCCCAGTAACCTGAATTGCCTGAACCCAGAATTCGAAGTGAGACGAATCTCTTCTCACAAAACCATTTTCTTCCAGCCTGCTAAATGCAGACACCTTTGGAGTCTTTAGAACAGAGGCATGGCAGACAAGCAGCTTTCTTTCCCACAGTATACCACCTTTTATGCCATACTATTTTTAATACTGGGGATTTCATACTTCTGGAGATTGGTAATCTTGAGTTATGACTTAAAAACAAAAAGGCAGTCATTCCCTACTACTTCCAGATATACATCTACACACACACTTCTATGTTGCCGGTAATGACATCTCAGGCAGGCGGTAATTTGCATTTCCACTGATCAGAGGCGCTATTTCTTAAATAACATGGTGCTACCATGAAATGCCTGTATAAACCCAGCCACTATAGCCAATGGTGCATGCATATCTGTGTTATTTTTCAATCTGCATCCCTTAACGCATAGCGCTCTCTCTCATCTTTAATGAGTCATACAGAAAGAATCTGAAAGCAAGCACACAGAGACATGCTGGATTTTTCCCCCTCACGGTGTCAAAAATCTCCCCACAAAATAACTGTAAGGCCCCTCTTGTTACATAGGCAATTAATAAACGGAAAAGCATGCACACATTGCTGAGTGTGCATATGACGGTGAATATGTACACAACAATTATTCATCCAAGTCAAAGGAGATCAGTGTGGCTTAGGTGCCCAGTTCTGCCCTGCTATGAAACAGACACGTCTTCTGACAAAGTCAAGGAGAGCCACACCTGTTTCTTGCAGTTAAATCCAATACTGAATGACAAGCTGACAGGAGAAAAAACAAACACCTCTCCTTCCCCCCAACATCAAGGCTCCAACATGGGAGTTTCCACTGCGCAGCAAAGATCCCCCATCTGCGCCAGTCCAATTCTGAAGTCCTATTGCTTGCATCCTCACATGCCTGCCACAGCAATCCCTAGGGCCCAAATTACAGGTAGATGAAAAAAAGACTGATGTGAATGCTGCCTGAAGAGTATACTGAGTGACCTCCACCTATCCTGCTTCCCGTGCTCTCTGCTGTCACGCATCAAAGCTCCCCTCCCACCGCCACAATTTGTTAGGTTTTCATAGACACCAGAGATCAGAATTTATGCAAACACAGCTGCAAATGTTTCAGTGGGAATGCAGATTAGCCAGCAGACAAATGTCTTTTCCTTTTCCCCACTCAGGTTTATTATCAGACCTTAGGCTCTGCTTGAAGATTGGACTGTCAAAAAAAAAAAAAAAAAAAGAACAGAAAAACAAAAAAAACCTAAACAAATGACATGCTGCTAACTTGCCAAACAATTGAGAAAGCATAGAAACAAGACATCCCACTAATGGTATTTTTCAGAGCAAAATTGCACTTTAACTGCCCAAAGTTAACACAAGCCACTTTAGTAGCATTAGTGTTGAGCATAATGAGACCACGAAAAACATGACTGATAAAAACAGCATACATAAAGCTGCAAAAGGAAAGAATGCATTCCTGCCTCTACTACTTAGTGTTGTTGTGTTGAATCTCTACCCTTTCTTCTTAAATTATACTTTTAATTATGTACATTTATGCCTTGTCATAAAATCTTTGCATTCTCAGAAAAAAAATAATAAAGGGGCCTCACATAATTTCTTTTGAGAGACTGCCTCCTGATGCAGTGTTCCAACCTGACAGTGGGAAGCTGCCTAGGAATCAACAGCATGGCAAATCTCACTGTTCTACTTACACTACACTAAGCACTGCCTTTTCGTTTAGTTGGGTTTGTTTGTGGCTTGCATAAAGTTTTTATTAAGTACCCTTCCCCCCAACCTTTTTTTTTTTTCTTAAATATAGCTATTAATCAACACTCCATTAAAGCACTGGTAATTAATCAATATCCCAAACAGTAATCCCAAGGAAATACAGGCCCAAACTCTGACTTCAGACACGCCAACACAAATCCTCACTTACTCCACCAATTTCATTAGAGTCACGCCTCTCACTGAGGACATGAGAACCTAAATCACATTTAGCAATTTATAGGAAGATCAAGTTTAACTGGAGTTTACAGAAGACAGAAGCTTAGACAGACAACCTCAAGGCAATAAACTTAAGGGTATCTAGGACAGTTGTGTAGTTTTTATGCTATGCACTCAGCACTTAACACTGCCTTATTTCATCCTTCTACAATATTTTTTTTTTTCTATTTCAGAAGCACTTTTTTCCATGTATCTCAACAACGTATCAGGTCAGTACTGATAAAACAATAAAGATCTGATGGGCTTATTTAGCCAAACTAAAGAGTCGAGGTTGCAGTAAGTAGTGACAGGGGTGGGGGGGGTTCTTTTTTAAGCACAGATCCGTGTGTGGATCATTTGTGGTAAAAAAGGGAATGTATGTGGAGAAAATGGCCTACTCTCAACTAAATAAAAAGCAACAACAAATCAGGGGGGGTCAGGAAGGGCAACCCCATTTAAAAATTATCCTGGCACCAAAACGACAAATGCTCCAGTGAAACACTTCCTGCACCTCTGCCCTCTCCTATTTCCTATGCTCAAACTGTCTTTTTGGGCCATGAACAGACTTTCCTGTTGCAACATAATATCTGACACGAACAAGAGCACTATCCTCTCAGTCACATGAAATTCTCTCAGCAGTTCTTAAAATGATTAACTCAGCGTGTGGGATGTGCCTTAACAATCGAGGCATTGTGCTCGTGCTCTGTTCTGCACCTAGCGATGCGTTTGGAAACAACGAATGAAAGAGTGGAAAGCTTGGTGGTACAAAACACATTCACTCCCTCTTTCTCTTTAAAAGTCTGACTGAGAGCATTTCCAGTCTTACATCAAGGAAGGTTTAATGGAGCTACTAAGCAAATAATACAAGTTCTCAGTTATTAATGCATGGATTTATTGTACCTTTATGAGAGTTATACCGAGCGCTTTCTTGGGTACTCGTCCTGTGATTTCATCGCAGACTCTGTGAATGAACTGATGAGGAATGACAAACACCAGCAAGTCTGCATCCTGTACAGCTTCATTAAGGTTTGGGACAGCAACCTGTGTAGTTAGGGAGAGAAAAGCCACATAACACGCTGCATAGAAGTATTATTTGGTAAGTAAAAGCACATTTTAGTCTTATACTGAATGTTACAAACTACCACTCTTCATCACTGAAAGTAAGCAGTGAAAATGTCCCCCAAAAAGCAGAAGAACTTAAGCTTTCAAAAGCTATTTTAAATATTGACAGGGCCATCTTCACAACCACCAGCATGGTTAATGCAACAAAAATTTAGTGTTCTGTAACATTCAAACAAGTACTTTGAGAAAGAAAATGTAAACTAAGAAGTTGCCTTATTTTTAACAAAATACTTCCAATATGGGGGAAATTATTGCATGCAAAAAGCCAGTTTCTTCACTTAGTTCCTTATACACTTAAATTTCTTCTCCAGGTCTCTTACACCTATTTATATGCTCTTTCTCTGTACTCATAGAATTTGTTTACCCTTTAAGGTGACCTACACAGAAGTCACTTGCTTGACTCCACTTTTCCTAACACTTGATGACCGTCTTAAAATAACACTCAGGTTTACAATGTACCAATAAGCTTGACCTACTGACTGAAAGAACAAACTCAAACAAGGAAGCAGTGGACAGCAGAAACACCACACTTGCTGAAGGCCAGGGAAATGGGATTTCAGCATTATTGTTAAAGAGGAAACCACAATGCATGGAAGTTCATGCTTTTCCTGCACAAAATTCCTGCTGAATTGTCAGCTGCTATAGTCTGTTCCCAGAATGTTTTTGATGCAAGAGTCCACCTGCCCACCCACCATCATATTACACAAACACAAAACAGATGTGGAGTCCCATTGTTCTGCCCTGGCAGTGCTGTATCTCACATGCTGACTGTATATAGTTAAAATGTAACTGAGAACAAAATAAACTGCAACCAGCTTGTATTTTGCTTGAGAAATACTCTAATTCTCATCCTTTAAGACTTTCTAAGACTTTGAGAGTACCTGAAATAATTTCAATTCTCACCGACCACCTAGCTCCCTTCCAACGTTGAGGCCTAATTTATTTTTTAATGGCTATGGTCATTAAAATAATCTTACCCTCGTTTTCACATTTGCTTCCCTATACAGAAGCTGAAGTAACATAAAGTTAATTGGGGAGGAAGAGAGTATGTACATTGAATTTACCTACCTGCATAACCTTACTTGTTCAAATCTTTGATCTCATCAGTAAAATAGCAAACAGTCCAAAATATTATACACCCTACAGCTGTTAACAAATGAATTTCTACCTCCACTGACAGCATGAACAATATTCCCTCTGCTCTGTAACTAAAATTTAGCTCTGGAGTCTTACCACATTATCTGGCAGCTTGTATCCAGGGAGGTATTTCACATTTTCATGTTCTTTATTTATGATATCTGTCAGTTTTCTCCCATTGATATTCTCCTCAAAGACCCACATCTTCACTGTGGAAGCAAACTTTTGCAATTTTTTTACATTATTGCCTATTATTTTGGCAACAGCAGAACCCCTGCAGGAAAGAAAATAAAAATATTCTTTAAAAAAAAGTTTTTGCTCTAGATGAAATAGATTGTCCTTAAAAGAAATTCACCCATTATTGGACCAGTTGCTATGTAGCATTTTGATCTAGTAAAACAAGTGGAAAAATACACCAGTCAGTCACACCTGCTACATTCTCACAAATGCAGCTAGACTAGGTTGGACTGAAGCATTTACTGAAAAGTCTTTACTTATTTTGTCAGCTATCCAGTGAGCATTTCAGTTGCTGTATCTGTACAAATCAAATTAATTACACCTTCAAAGCAGTGGTAAAATTAATTCCTTAATTTATAAAATGAGTATTTTTCACCTTCAAGAAACAGGAAGCATTCTTTGCAAAAATGACTGACCCATCAAGTGTCACACAATACTGAGATGCATTTAAAGCCAAGAAGCATTTACATCTAGTGTAAGTTGTAAACTTTAAGGTTATACTGCCAAGCTCACAGAATTTAACTGTTGGAACAGCACCCTCTGAATTTGCAGGCAGGCAATTCCATCCACGAGCCTCATTTCCCCCTCATTTTCTCCCCAAGAACAGCACACAGTGAAACTTGCAGGACCTTGGTCAATTTTTACTATTCAAATCTCTAAGCAACAATGAAATGAATCAGAATTACTAAGGCTACATACTAGAAGAGGAACAAACACAACTTTCTCTTCCATTCCTAACCTGAATGCTACACATGGGGGAAAAAAAAAAAAACAACCAAGAAAAAAGGATGCAATTCCATAGAGCCTGTAAACCAGATTTCCTTTCCTGAGGCAAGGCAGCAGGTTCATAATTACTCAATCTACTAAGCAGACAAAAAAAAAAGCAAGAGAAATACACAGAGCCACTGATCTGATGTTTACCTCTGTGCGTGTGTAAACTGCATTTTTTATTAGGAGATACAAACACTTCTCAAACCTAATTATACTCACACACTCTCTTAAATTTATTATGGACATTGCTTGTAACAGATCCATAGCTGGCAACGAAACCAAACAGATTCTTTCTGCTCCAATAGCTTTTAGTATGGCACAAGTCGTGCTGTACTAAAGGTGTGTGTTATCCACAGGCCTAAGTCACTTGCTAAGTGGTGACAGAAGAAAGAATACTAACTTAGGTAGACCTTCTCCAGTTAAACCACGAAACTGTGTATCTTAAAAGACTAGAATTTATTTCTCTGATAGCACTTTACACACAACAAATTCCCCCCAGGTTCAGGAGGTGATACAGAAGCCACGATTGACAGACACCTCTTCCCAAGCTCATGTTTTAGATCTGCATGGATGAGGTGGTTTCTGCTTCAGTGGCCAACAACTCAGCAGCTCAACCCCTGGATTTCAGATCCACACAAACAGGATGAGTCATATTTGACATGACACAGGTATGTGTGTTCCTCAAAAAGTGCTTTGGAGTTTCTCCTGTAGATTTACATATGAAGTCTGGATCCTGGCAAATCACTCTTCAGTTCTGAACTTCACTACACATTCTGTGTGCTTAGTATTTATAGAGAAATATAGAAATGACTGATTCAGCAATTGTACAACTGGGATTTTCAAGCAGTTTGCTGGCGTAAAGTTTGGCAGAGTGTACTGCTTGATTAAGACATTAATTCCATTTCTATTTAACAATTAAATGCCTTAGCCATATTTTTTTTTCAGTCTTTGCATGTAATCTTAAAAAAATTGTCTCATCATAGTTCCTGGATTCAAGAACATTGTCCTGATCAGCTTCTGTAGTTCCTCATTAACTGTTATGTTGCAGCAACTGTTGTCGGACCCAATTAAGCAAGGTCAAACAACTGACACCAAGTCTAAGATTGCTCTATGCAAGGTGAAATACCAGCTCCTCACACCTGTTAAACCAACAAGCAAGGCTACATTCTCTTCTGTGTCCTAATACTCCTCAGTATGTACTCTGAAATAGTTTACTGGGGTGTCTGGCTCATCTTGTATACTCCGGACACACTGCAAAGCAAAGGAATGGGAATTCTTGCCAATTTATTCTTAGCAATAACAGTTGTAGCATGAGCCAGATTATAAGACTTGGTGCCTGCAGCAGCTCTGTTACACAAGAAAAAAAACAGTGAAAGATTTCCTCATAAACCTTAACCCTGACATGCTCTGAGGGATGGTTAATGATATTCTGCTAATATGACAGGGTAGTTGTGTGCCAAACTGCAGTTCTCTTCCTTGCAATGAGTACCACAAGTAACACTCAAATACAACCACATGCATTTCTTATTTAACACTTCTGAAGAACTCTATTTGATCTCACTAAGGAAGACCATGGACTTTGTCTCCTGACTTTCACTGTTACAGCATATGGTCTGCCTTCCTCTTATCACTTTATAGGTACAAAACCCAGAAACTCCTAAACTTGCCCTGATACTGGCACTAGTGGAGATAACAATGTGAAAGGGTAAATAACATGATTTAGTCTAATTCTACCAATTGTCCCTAGAGTCACTTCAGTGAGGCCACACGTCTTACCTCCCATTTCTCCACTGCAAGTTCATCTGTCCCAGTAGCTTCCCCTCTTCTCCCTAACTCTGCAGTTTCTGTTCAAGTTGGGCGATCAGATTAAGGACGGGTTCTAGCAAAACAGGGATAAATTCTGTCTATGCACACCTGGTTAACCTGCCCTGGAAGTGTTCTCAGAAAAGCAGACTCTAGTATGAGTCTGAGGCAGCATCTACAGCGTTTTGACTAAATCCGGGCACTACCCTTGAATCCTGTGGCTCCAAGGCATATTCCAGTGGAGCACACTCTTCACATTCAAGAAAACTTACTTCATCCCCCATCTTACAAGCAATCACTTATCCCCAAGCTGACCAACCCTAAGTTGGCAAGGACAGCAACAATCACAGCTCCTGCTTTTCTATGCCCTGTGAGCCATCTCTATGGTCCCATGATCTTCATCAAGTGCTGAGGGACCCCTGCCAAGTCAACTTCATTGTTAAGGTGACCTTCCCTCTAGCAAACAGACCAAACAAGTCTGACTGGAAGAACATCTAAGGTGATTGGCTCAACCCTTCTAAATTGTCCTGCCAAGCTCCTTCAGTGTCTTTGTTTTCTTTCATCCCGGATACAGGTTGAGGGGCTGTGAGAAGGCAAAGACATCTGTACAGTTACTGCCACTTGTGAGGCAGAGTGATCTCACATGGAACCTCAAAACCCCACAGTCTCTGAACTGCTACAGATGTCAAACCCCACACTGTTCAACTGTCAACAAATTTACAATTTAGGTACCAACAGTTGCACACTCCTGAAATATCAGCAATAAGATGGCTAAGTGCTTCAATTTATTTCAGTTTACTTGCTTTTGAGCATTAAATGCTTCCACTTGAAGACCACAGGCCCCGGTTCAAAAAGGCATTTTTATGGATTAAATACACCTGTGTGCATGTAAGTAAACAATATGTTATTAAATCATAGTGGCCTTTGCAGTCAGGGTTTGCTGTCTGTCATCTCATGGACTTTGGGGAACAAATCACCAATCACCTACCTCTCCAATAATTATTGTTTTCCGAAACATTGGCAGGGGAGGAATAGGAAAGCTCTTCAACACCAAAACATTTGCAATTTAACACTTTTTACCACTTTGGTTTCTGCTTTCCTGCCACACTGCTATAATATGTGAAATAAACTATCAGTTATTTGAATACATTTTTCCCCAAAAGAAAGCAAAACACTGATGCCCAGAAACAGCATTTTCTCTTTCTCTGAGCATCACAGATAGGAGCATTTTGCCACCCAAATATCCATCCCTCTAAGGCAGGAGCTTTTCTTGTTATTAAACTGATCCAATGAGGTGACAACAAAATACATGTGTGTGGTTACAGGTAGTAGGTAATATCTACAAATCCTTTTGCTTCAGCAAATGTGTTTAACAGTGAAGAAAATACAAATGCTATTAAACTAGCTGTAAAACTCTTTTGCTACATTTCAAGTACGGAAGAGCAGCAACAATACTCTTAGAAAGATAGGTAGTTTCTTCTGACACGTATTGCAGTGCCCTACTCACCCTACAAGCTAGTGCAAACGAAGCAAGAAATGCTGCACTGAAATGTCAGCCATTCCCTCAACCACTCCATCACGAAAGAAAACACAACTTGGCAGTAGCTGATATTTTTAACTATGCAAAACAGCACCAAGAGCCGACTGCACAGAGGGGGCAGGGGGGCGAGCAACGAGTCTTAAGCTCACTTTGACAAAAGACAGAGAAGTTTTGTTTAATAAAATGCAGTCCCTTGATCTACGCCAAACTCCCATGAGGATGGATTTAGTGTCTTAAAAAAAAACAGTGTCATCAAAACAGTTTACGCTTAGCATTAGTAACTGGAGTGACCGAGTGTGAAGATACGTTTAAATAATACACTGTAGTTTATTCATTGTAAATACGGATCCAGAGTAAAAATAGTGATCAGGAATGGTATAGAAATGGGAGACAGACAAAAGATTGCTATAATATGATACTCCTCTTGAAGAAACAATTACAAATCTATCACTTTTAGTGGACACAACAGTAAGCTTATTTAAGTCTCGTCATAAACCAGCGATAGACCCAGCAATAAAACCTTGCCTCAAGCCTTCAGTGTGCCTCTGTGTAATCGATTCGAAAACGTATTTCAATAAACCTAGCGTCTCGCAACTCTTCTCTGAGCTACTTTAGCGAACAGCTAAGATAGGGAACCCCGAACAACACTTCTGAAGGGCAGGCTTGCTACAGAAGCCCTACAGGCAGCGCCCAATTAGCAATGACCTGCTAAAAACAAAAGCACATTATCTTTCCCGTCTACCTCACCTGACACTGGACAAACCACACAACAAATACCAGGCTAAAAACATCCTAAAGTAACTTCTTCACGGAACAGGCGAGCGTCTGCGAGCACGCCACAACAGGGTGCTCGATTCTGCCGCTTCTCCACCCGCTTACATCAGGGAAATGCCTCTGAGGGAGACCGAGGGCTGGTGGAGCCCACCCGTACGGCACAAGCGCGCCCGAAAGCCCGTCACACACCCAGCCCTGCTGGAAGCCGCCGGCTGTTTCTCCACCAGCACGGGGGCCGCCGTCTGCGGGGCGCGGCTGCCCTCAGCCCTGAGGGGAGCGCGGCTACGGCGCGAAACCGCCTGGTCGCGGGCCGGGAGAAGGAAGGCGCTGCGCGGGAAGCGACAGCAAGGCCCGAGCGAGCACCGTCACAGGGAAAGTCGGGCCGGGGCCATCACTGAGGCATCGGCCCTCTCAGGGGCTGCCGCTGCCCCACTCACCAGTTCCCCGAGCCTACGATGCAGACCTTGAGGGGCGCCCCGGAGAGCGCCATGACAGCGCCACCCGCGCCCCGCCAATGGCCCCGGCGAAGGGCTCCGTGAGGCAACTGCCTCACGCTCCCCCCGCCTCTACCGTCAAAGACTCGCCCTCGCCTCCCTCCGCCCCCGCGGCTTGCCGGGAAGTGTAGTTCCACACCGCGTCGCTCCTTCTCTCACCCTTGCTGGCTCTGGGCTGGGGTCCGAGGGCGGCCATGGCGGGGTCCCTCGGCTGACACTGGCAGAGCCAAAGGCATTGTTCAGTATGTTTATTGTCACCGTTTTCTGCTCTACTTATACCATACATTTCAGTCATATACGTCTCAACAAAACTCTTTTGCTCTCTCCTAGTGTTGGGGGAGCACTGAATAGATTCACCGTGGGTCTGTGAAGTGACCAGACGTGGAGGAATCAAGGTATCAAATAATAAAGCAGGTCTGGCCGGGGCCGAGGGTATGTGTGTGATATTAATGAGAGAAATTATAATATGTATATAATATACATATATTATATATATATTTATATATATAAAGCGCCTATCACCGTATTGATAAACATTCTTTGGAACCACTCTAACGGCAGAGGTAAGGACAGGAGTCAGCCTGTCAGTACCTCAGCACTGCTGCTTCCAACTGATTTAAAACCAACAAAAAACCCCCCCAAAAACAACAAAAAAAAAGCCACAAGACTTTGCTGCCAGCTTGCTGGGCTGGTGTTTAATACTGCTACTCCGTCAGGGTTGGAGGGAGACCTATTGTGAGTGGCAACAGTTTGCACTGGCTTCTCCAGCTGCGCTGCAGAGCAGCGCGGGTGTCTCAGTAGGGCAGTGGGATGCGAAGGCTCAGACCTGTTACCAGCTGAAAACACAAGTAGTGTTTTCAAATACTACTTTCTCCTCTGCCTAAAGTCAAAATCATGTTCTCCCTCCCCCATGCTTCTCCAGTGGAAAAAAATGTTGACGAGCTGTTGGTTTTCTAAGATGGTTTTGAGTCAACTGCGATAAACTTTTTCATCAAATCTGTATTTCTACTGACACCTTTAGCCATATTTAAATAACCTGAAAGCATTCAAATGCAATGTTCTTGTCTCTGTACAAAGACTGTGCCCTTCTTTCCTGATTAGAATAAATACTGCATCAAGATAATACCCTTTTAAGCTTTTCATTAGAGGGAGCAGTGGCAAACTACTTTTCTTGTACCTTTTCTAAGTGGTTTGTGTGGGGCCTGATGGTGCTAGCTGTTCTGAAATGCTCCTTCATTTAGAGGCTACACGAGAGACAAAGTTGTGCCAGCTCGGGTTGCCTTTTGGGTCATTGTAACTGAAACAGTGTGAACTACTGCTTGGTGTTCTCCTTTCTTTTTAAAAGTGAGGATTTCATTTACCCCACTGCCAGTTTGCTATCAGATTAAACCAAATCAGAAGGGTGAAAAAAAACCAAACCAACCCATGCATAAATTTAATCAGCTTGTACTAGCATCTCCATTTCCACTGGCAGCATTTCTTAATGTGGAAAAACCCCTCCTCTCAATATTGTCTGAGTCCTGAGACCATGTGTTCTGCTTATGCTTTCCTTAAGCATCTGGAGACACAAGTTGCAAATATCCAGTGTAGGTTTTTTTGGGATTGGGGAAGAGGTAGTGATATAAAATTGAATAAGGACACAAGTGACTGTAGTCTAAGTATTTAATGAACTAGGGGAATGTAAAAAGCCCATACTTAATGTAAGCATGCCAGGATAATTTTGACAACGTGGACAGAAAAGATAAAAGTCTACATATAAGCTAAATGGGAAATACAAAAAAATACAGAGAATTGATAATTTCTACAGATTTTTCTTATAAAGCTGACAGTTCTTCAGCAGTCTAGAAGACTATAGTCTCTCAGCCTGCAGCATTTTATAAGGTTGTGTGGGTGCTTCTGTGTTTTACACGGGATTGTCATTGTCTTACTGGCAGCTTGCAACGTGAACTTTAGCATACATCTTCACCATGAACTGAACTGCAGTCTAGTTAAACAGTTCAAGTTTATACACATGTTAACAACCAAAATGTAATGTAAACACATATTAATCTTGAAGAATCCTCAGATGCATTGCAGAAGTGCATTGCAGAGGCCTACCAACACCATTCCGCATAGAAACTTTAATCTACGGATACGGTATTGATTAAGCTGCCTCTGAAGTGGTCAATCCTTAAAATAAAATCATTGCAGAATGTTTTGGAGAAGAAAGAACATTTTTACTGGGAATCTGAAAGTAATCTCAGAGAAATCAGAATAGTAATCTCTCTTGTAAAACAGTTACACCCTCACAGTGTCACCATGACAGTCCATGTGCAATCAATGAACTGAACTCACAGATAGATGCATATTCCATTCCTCTGAACCTTGTACAACAACCAGCTAAAGGAAAGCGACAGACAGCTATGAGTTCTAATAGATCAAGCCAAACAGCTGTTATTTGAATTATAGGTGTTAAGACCCTCAGATTCTGGGGGCTTTGGATGGAAGTGTCTGAGGCAGGAGCATGTGTTCCCTTGTGCCAGCTTTGCTGTGGCAGTAGTATGAACTCCTCTGACAGGTGAAGCAAGTATCTGGGTTTATTAGACCACCACTAATTTGACAGATTTGATCTGCCAACACCCCAGAAGACTAAATCAGTATCAACTTTATCTGATGCATGGCAGGAAGCAGATGGTTTGGTACCTATAATTCCACTACAGAGAAAAAAGAGGAAGGTTGATAAAAAAAAAATTTTGGATGGGGGAGGAAAGTAATACATGGGGAGATCACTGTTGTTGTTTCCCAGTTTTCCCCTGTATTTAAGTGGTTTGTTGGTTCAGTGCCAACTGTTAGATGCATTTTTTTCTTCAGCACTTGATTGTCTTTACACATGCTGATGAAAAGAGAGCATGGATTAAGCATCCATTAAGGAGAAGAAAAACAACACATAAGGGCAGTATAAAGCTCTGAGATTCTCTAGTTGCATGTTCTAAACTACTTATATGCAGAGTCACTGCACTTATATCTTAATCTATTAATCTATTTTAACTATTCTAGATATTGCTAGAATATTGCCTATTCCTCTTTTTCTAGGAAGTTCTCTATTTGATGTCTAAGCAGTTATCAAAACCTGACAAGCTCCTTTCAAAACTCAGTACACAGAGATAATAAGATATGTTAAGTGCTAATATACAACTTCAGAGAGTCTTGTACAAAGCAGAAACAACTGGCAACTAGAAAATACAGGAGAGCTACAATAGTTTAAAATATTTAGCTTTAATAGCAAATTGCTGAAAATAATCCTGATTACATAATTGGAAAAATTCCATTGAACAGATTATTATAAACCCCATGTATTTTAGGATACATGTAAAAGCATTAAATAACAGTTTCCTTAGCCACCTTTGTAGCATTCTGCATAAAAGACAGGAATCTGATTTTTATACAAATTAGGTAATTATTGAGCTGGAACATGTTAAGGTCCTGAAACAGATCTTGAGTGATTCTAAGTTGTGCTGATTTTGCAGGAATTTCTTTCACATACATACTATCCTGTGAGCACAGGACTGACAAAACTGTGTGGTTTCTTCAGTAGTATAAACTCTTCAGCGTAACTATGGTTATGGATTAGATAGCTCAGCTCAGCTGGGGCACAGCTCAGTCTCTCTGAGTGGATAACTTCAAAGGGAAGAAGACTGAGATATAATAATATTTTCATAAGACACCTCAGTTTCTAAAGCATCCTAAAGACAAGCATGAGGATTAGGTTCTGCCTAAATTAAACAAACGAGGTGTAACTGAATAATAGAATTAAGTGCTCTTCATGTCCCATAGTCTTTGACTTTTTAAAGTGTATACAGAATAGGAAAAAATTAGATTTGGCTATTAGTTGTTTAGGGGTTTTTATTCCTAATAACTGCTGGGCAGCTTTAAAGTCCCCCAAAAAGCAACACACATTAATGTCAAGAAACATTTTACCTTCTCTCCCCTCCCACTCAGACTTCTTGCTTTTCAACTCCACTTCCTATTCCTCCTCATCCTTTCTTCACACAACCTGTTTTCCCACCTCTTTATCTGTGCTTATTTTGTCAGCTCTCCACTCCTTTATTCAATCGTTTTATCATTTATGCCCATTCTCACCTCAGACTTTCCAGTCCTGCTCTACTTTGCCTGACTATTCTGCACTTTAGAGAATAAAAAGTTAATGAGGAGAGGAAGGTGTTTTGAGGATTAAAAGCCATTTTACTTTTCCTTGCATTGAAGCAAGCATACTCAGTTTATTTTTAGAGAACTACCCCCCTCAGGCAAGGTTGACAGCATCTTCAAGATAAGTCAGTCTTCCAAATATATCACCTCTATTCTCAAAGAAGAAAGAAGGTTTGCAGCTTTGCTTGGAGATCATGTTGCATTTTGACAGACCTTACAAGATAAATATAATTTTAATCTAGCTGGGACATCCTAGGTCAAGCAACAATTTTATAAAGCTTATTAGATAAGGAGAAATCTAGAAATGTCTTGCTTTAGCTTCATAAAGACTTCTTTTCTGTGTCTTACAGATTCTTCTTGGTCTGCCCAACATGGTCTATTTCTTTCCGGTAAGCTTTTACTGATGGTAATTTGTAACTAATTATTCCATTAAACTTTTGCATTACATCATTATTAAGGTCATAGTACAATAAACCTTTAGGGTTGGTAAAAAGGCCACTCTCCCCCAGCTGCTCATTCCCCTTTCTGCACTCTCTTTCCCCACCTCATGTTGAACTCATGTGCAGTTGTCCAGAAAAGCAGATAGGAGAATTACCAGTGTTTATTTGCTTTTCTTAGCTTAACGTGTTTGTTGAACAGCTGGCTCAGCCTGTAGTGTGAGACATCAAATTGTTGCCCCAAATCTCAGAGCAATATATGCACAAAGCAGAGGTATTTTACTACATATCTGTGCAGATAGGGGTGCCTGTCCCACTGAAGCTCCAAGCCAGTGGTTATTTGCACACTTAATATTAACATATTCATGCTTTGACTACATATATATTATCTATCATTATAAGACTGGTTAATAAGACTACTCCTCCTATGTAAATTAGTGTGCATGCCTAATTGTTCTTGAGTCGGTGGTGTAAATAGGGTGGGTGGTCCATGAGTCAGTGGTCATGGTCTACCCCATCTGGAATTGCCTTTCCCCTAATTTCCTTTTCTTTGGCAATCTTCATCAATCCTTGAAGGTTTGTCAGTCAGACTAACAATGCACCAGTTACACTTCTATTTTTTGACAATCACATCTTAATTAGTACATTGTTTGGGTAAACATTAACTATCACAGGGGTAGGGCTATACAATGGGTGTCTTCAGCAGCGATAGCCTAGGTTTAAATTACATGCTGCATTTGACTGTGCTGTAACAAAATGTCTGACTAAGCAATTCACTATTAGAATTGTATTTAGTCTAAACATAAACCAGAGAACTATGTGGGCTGGGGGCAGCACACAAAACTGATTTGGGGAAACATTGTTTGCCTATAATCCTTAGGCAGTAGAGAACTATTTTTAACAGAATTGCTTGTCATTTCTCTGTCCCACAAAGAAATAGCATTTAAAGACATTAATTACAAAAGAAAAAAACAAAAGAAAAAAATAAAGGCAAGCTTTGTTCTATATACATGGATTTTTAATGCTTTTTTAAAGTGCAGATGGCCTCAAATCTTCCCCTACTGAACCATTCTGTCCATGCATGCAGGGAATGCTTTCTTTCTAACTTTTCCTCCACAAAGCAAACAATAACAATGACCTTTGTCTTTGGAAGCTAGGAGAATTGTGCTGATGTAAGATGATGTAAGATGATGTTTAACAGTTTTGATAAAGCATTCAATTTGCAAAGCCTAAATCAGTATCTCTGATTGACCCTTAATGTTGCTAGAGACTAATTAGTGCCTCCACTCTGGTGCTTACTGCAGCTACGTCCCACTCTCATCACTGAGTTCTGCTTTACAAATAAGTCTTGCTTGCATAGTTGCTCTGTCTTCCAGGCAGTGCAGTGACCCGTCTCTTGCAAAACTCTCAAATGAGCTTCCCACTCCTGTGCAGTCTGAATCTGCAGAACTGTGCTCCTGTAGCTGCACAGGCTTCTTATCAAGCACATGTGAAGTACGATTGGAAATTAGGAGGAACAAATGGGGTTTTTTTACTGTTTATTTCCATGGAGTTCTACTTTTTTTTTGGTCAATGTTATTAGTCCAAAGAGGGTTGGATCACAGCTCAATTTTTTCCTGAAGTCTCTTGACTGCAAGGGGAAATTTTTTTGTTTTAAAAAAGAATCTTTAGATAAACTGTCCTGGCTAGTGTCCTCGTGATGTAACCGTATGTCAGCTATGAACAGAATGAATACCAGGTCTCTCTGCATGTACCATGAGCCCATGGAATACTGCAATTGGGAAAACTCTGCTTCAACTTGAATGGAGTGGTTTGAGCCTCTTTGTTTATGAGTGTGATGCCACAGATAACTGCAGTTCTGCTGCTCATTCATTAGCATCATTGCCTTCACATTGTAATGTAAGAGAGTTCTGAGTGGACTTGAAAGCTCTAAAGAAGCAATAGTCAGTATTTTCTTAGCATTGCTGTTTACTACAGCTGGTGTCTTGGATTGTTAGGTACAGGGCTGTGTGTTAGCATCATGCTGACACTGGGCAACTGGTGAGGGGCACTTGACCCCAACACATTATTGTAGTGAAAGATCTGATAGTAAAGAAGTATCTGAACTTGAAGTAAAGATTATTTCTCCCTGGTCAAGACGTAAAATGACTGTCTGGTGAGCTGAATTATGGACTCAGAAGTTCATGGTTGTAACTGACATTCACATAATGGGAAGCACAGCTAAATAATGCCACAGTTCTCTATTCACAATGGATGCTGATACTCTACCTGATGATCTGCAATCAGGACAGTTCCCTCATAGTGCCTCTCTGCTGTGTTCCAATGACTTTTACTACACCTAGAATGAATTTCAACCTGCAGACAGCTACACTGCCATGTTGAAAAGGTTCTGGAAAAATTTCCCAGTTTTTAGTAAAACAAGTTGAGAAGTTTAGGATTTCAGAAATGAGGATTGATGCGGTAAAGGCAGTTCCATCAACATAATTATGTTGACCTAGATATATATGTCTTTGTTTCTCTCCATATATCAGATACTCAGTCTTATGCAGTCTGAAGAAAACACTCAAAGTTATTGTAGAAAGATGTATTGAGTTTTAGAAATAATTATGCCCAGCAATTTCTGCTAGATCAATGATATATTTAACTGATGCTCTCTCTGAAAGTGAGTTTGCTGCTGTTCAATACCTTTTATTGACATAAACAATGTGAAATTGTATGCAATTCCATAATTGATTTTTTATGTTGCATTCAAATTTGTTTATATGTCATTGTCATTTTTTGGAACAAATTAGTGAACAGTCTTGTCTATCAAGAGAAACAGAACTGAGAACCACGGAACAGGTTTTTCATAATGTAAATATTTTGAAACAATAAACAATATGAATTCCCTGTGAAACAGTCAATGTAAAGTACTGAAATCAGAAAGTAGCTGTGAGTTCATTTTGAGTGACAGGAGAGCCTGGGTTTGTATGGGTGCATGAACATTCCACGTAGCAAGGAGATTAAGATTAACTTTAGCACTGCAAAGGCATAACTGTTTTCTTAGTTATGTGGATGCACCTGCACTGATCCTGCATTGCTGAGAACAGAAGTCAGACTAGCAAAAGGACAGTGCACAGAAAGGCAATTTGTGTTTGTCTGACTTCACTCATTTGAGCAGCTGCAGAGCCAGTTTATTTGAGTAAAGTTATGGAGGATTAAGGACTAGGGCCACAAGAAGTAACAATTAATAGGGAAGCTATGTACAAAGGGCAGGTTATTCCAGATTACAAAACTATTTAAGAGTAGAAGTGAAAATGTGTTCTTATTCCCTTGTTGTAGAATTGGACCAAATCACTCTATTATTATGTGAGATCATATTTAATATAAATCAATCTCTATAACATGTTAAATATTGAAATACACCCTACGTGCCAAGCAAAACTAATATGGTATTTAGTAAAAAGCAGCTTATTAACTTTTCATGGAAAATGTAATGCATATAGCAACTATGCCAGCCAATGTTTCATTAGCCACAAAATACATAATAGACATGGAAACCCTGCCTTAAGAAATTCTTGGCAGACTTAAGAGAATCACCTTATCCCACAACTCCCTCTGAGCAGTCAGGCTGGTTACTTAGTTAAATCTCAGGTGACAGTCTCAAAATGGGCCATTCTTCATAGCAGGAATTTTGGGAGCCTTTGAGCTCAGTAGCAAGCCAAACTGTCTCTTGCTGCGGACCAGATTGTGAGGGTAGCAGTTGTGTAAAGCCATATAATCTACAGGAGTTCTACTATGTGGGACTCACAAGGTGCCAGTGACTTAAGAAAAAGAAGTATGAGCTACAAGAGCAAGAAGGCCAAATTGTACTTGCAAGTTACGCTGGGACAGACGTGTAATCTCTTGGCCCCACTGTCTTCACCCCTTCTATCTGCACTTTGGGTCTGCCTGGGGCATGTAAACTGTAAGTGGCCACCACGTGCACTACAAGAGGGATAGCTTGTATCTCAGCATCTGACTGCACAGCATCTGATGGTTTCCTAAGTTCATCTTTTTCCAGATAGTAGGTCATAATGAGTGATCCTGTAATGGTTTTTAAATACTTATTCTTAGATATCAGATTATCATCTAAGTTTTAGAGCATTGCAACAGGAGGCTGTAGTGAGATCTTTTCAATAAACTCCACTTCCTATGATTCTCTTCCATTCACAGTGCTTAGTGTATCTTCAGGATGGAGGGCAAGTCCAGCACTGCAGCCTAATCACCTCTCTGTGATGGACGTAGGGCAGCTTTGCTACTGCTTCTGATTGCCTTTAATGATATGCAATCTTACTTCTCACCAGCAGTGAGCTGGGTTTGGGGTTTTTTTTTCCTTTACCACTTGCATTTGTGCTGTTCCATTGCTGTGCATCAGAAAACAATGGAAGACGTGCGGTCCTAATGTGTGCAAAGCCTCTCTGCATCGAGTGTGACAATCTCAGTAACCTTCCTGTACAGTATGTGCAGTCTAATGGTACCAGCAGCATCCAAACACTGCTAGCAGCATACCAAGCTGGCATGGAATATCCCTGATGGAAGTGATCTGCTGCAGTTAGTTTGTTACTCAAGGGCGTAGAGCTTTATTTATCTTATCTGCAGAGGATAAGAACTCCCATGAGGGTGTTCCAGCTTTGTTTTGTTATTTTGTGGTAGAGTCTATGCATATTAAAATCCCAAGTATCAACATCTACAACAAATTTAGCATCCAGAGTAACTGTGACTGATTTCAATGTGTTTTTTCAGTTGGAAATCATACACTTGCCATAAATTGTGAAAGGCCAGGGGCTTCTGAATCAGCTTTCAAAGGTGGCAGCTTTAGTGCCAATCTGATAGGGTCTGAGTATATAACCCAAAGCCTTTCAGTGTGTTTAGCATCATTTGATTAAAAGAAAAAAACAATGCCCAAAAGTGTGTCCTGATTTGCAAATACAATTTTTTTTTTTAAATTTTAGTGCCTGTTATCACTTGTGTTAGCAGATGCAACAAAGCCCTGTGTTAGAAGAAAAGACTCTGGAATGCAACTTTGTAACAAGAACACATCATTAATCAGCAGAGAATGGTTTTCACTGGAGATTAATTTAGTGTACTGCGAAGGAGGAAGCTCCTTTGGCACTAGAGGGAGTTGCTGTTTCTTGACAATAAATCCTATCCCATGCAGCTGAAGTTCAAACATATGGGGACTTTATAGAGTTTGTATGTAAACTGACTGAGCAAAAGACCAAGATGTAGACAAGGGAGGCACTAGACTGAACGTTTCTGAACAAGATGTGGCACAAAATTAAGCTTACAGACAGTTAACATGTCAGATTTTTTTTTGCAATTCTTTAAATTATTAAAGTATTTTAATTAAACTCCCACTTTGAACCTAACTGGAGTCTCTACCCTTGGTTTTTTAGAAAGACTGGGATGGTCTTCATAAAAAACCCTAAAAATCTGTAGTTGATGTGTTTTAGCAGCTGGCTTAGGTCCCCACTCAACAAGGGTGTCTCCAAAAGAGCTCTTGATTTCTAAATTCCTGAGTGATGCCTCAGTTGGTTATTGGGTGTGGAGAAGCAACAGGAGAAAAAAACCCCTGCAAGTTTTTAGAAAAATAATGACAGACTATGGTGATGTTATCAGTTTTCTTTAGTTTTGGATAGAAAAGCTTCACTGTTTGTAATGTGTATTAATGTGGTATTCAGACCCAAAATACCGTTCTGGAGCCTGAAGGATTCATCCCCAAAGCTCATGCAACTTGGGAGCTGTGGATAGGGTTGTGCAGGCATAAATGGTGGGACTGTAAGATGTAATCATTTTTCTGAAGAAACAGGGTGAAGAAGAGTTAAGTTTTGGTCACCACTGATAGGAATAAAACCCAGTGAATATCAGGAGATCCACATCAGTAGCTATCTCTAGATACCAGTAAATATTAGCAGATATCTCTCAGCAGAAGAGTTTTAATTTTGAATATGTGCAAGGGATAAATCAATTTTTGTGTGTCAACACATACCACAAACTACTGTCTCAAAAAAAACAGAGCTGTCTTTTTGTATAGAGGAGAGGCTCTAGCACTGTTTGATAGTCTAACTGGTATTTGTTTGGTTAAAAAGGAATTCTTTACAGCTATCCTTCCTATAGTTAGTGACTATCCTTCCTCTAGTAATCCCCATCTCTGCAAACTTGTCTCCTCTGCTCAGATATTCTAGTTTATATTTAATATGTAAGAATGGATACCAGGAAGGTGTAAAAACATTTGGATTGAAGAATAAATTAATACAGTAGATAATGAAGCTTCTTCTCGTTTGTATTTATGTTCTCAACTGCTATAAAACGTGCTGAATCTTTTAGAAGAAATATTATCAGTTCTTGTGGAGATTCAGATCTTCGAATTTCCTGCTAGTAGAGTTGATGCATTGTCTTTCTTTGTGCACCCATACACTCTATTGCACAAGTAATTAATCTGCTGTAATAACAGTGAACTTAGTGATGTAGTTTATGGCTTAGCTTTCAAGTTTGGAAGAGCATTTATTGGAAAGATTTTAATTGTTTAGTGTGTTAGCCTTGGAGGCACTAAAATGTGCATAACGCATGCATGCTTTCACCATGCAAAATTCATCATCAGTAATGCAATCAGAAGTCTTCTGAAGTGTGTGAGTTGTCCAAATTACACAGAGATGGAAAATTGACTTTGTAGTCATTAATTACGACATTAACTGGACACTTTCTTGCACCTTTAAACCTTGGAGATTTTATTAGAATATTAGATTATATAAAAATATGATTTAGCTTTCTCTCAAAGGGAAAAGTGAAATACATAAGCTTTTCAGGATAGGCTATTGCAGCTGTACCTGGTAGCCTTTGAGAATGCATTTAGAGAAGAAAAATCCTTGGCATCACCATGTTCCCTGAGTGTCTGTTCCCTTCAAGGAAATGGAACATGTTCCCTTTTAAAGTATTTTCTAATTTCTTTGGGATCCATGCCTAAGTGGAATCTTTTTTCTATGACCTTTAAATGCATTTGCTCTTTTGGATCTTCTGTTTCCTCTGTGATTCCCAAAATAACACCTCAGGTGCTCTTCTCATGCTATGTTAGGCCAAGGGGAAATTTCCTGCTTTCCTGGAGGAATGGAATGTGAAGTGTTTGAACTTCTCCAGCTCTTCTCTGTACTCTGTGGGGACTTCTATAGTCTCTAGGAAGATATCATCATAATAACCTGAATTATTTGGCTTTCCCTTTGGCTTTGACTGTGGGCTTCTTCTGTGAGACCAAGGACATTAGTTGCTTTTAAGCAAAACTTGGGGCTTTTTTTCCCTTTGACACTGTTATAATTTATAGAACTATAGCCTAATTAATATATTATGTCTGTGAGAAAACTAACCTCTCTGAGATCTGCATCCATATCTATTGCTTATCTTCTAAGTGTCATTTTATTAGAAACTCTGAAGTTCTGGCAATACATTAGTTTTAAGCTGGACATTGGTGCACAAAGCAATACATTCCCAATTTGCTTTCTAGCTGACAGTCCATTCATCTCCTTATATGACTCCTGTGAGGAATTACTCAGACTTAATGAGGCCCTCATCATCTTTTTGATGTTGTGCACTCTGTTGATGCACTCTTGCAAAATGACATAATGTATTAGATTTTTTCCTTCTCTTTCTATATATGCTTCGTGCCATGTTTTCCTAGATTGTGCTGGCTATCACAGATTGTATGGTTTCTCATGTAATTTTGTTTGACTTTGATTTTGAGCTTTGTATGCATATTCCTTATTTCCTTGTGGATGTGAGATTCATACCTTTTCAGTGGCATTTTGAATATTCAGTCATGTCTGCTGAATTAGACTGCCATCCATCTGCTAGGAGCCTTGTTCAGGATTGAGTAGATTGTGAGCTAACTCTAAATACTGTGCCCAGATTTCTTTCTAAATCTGCCAGTCTTTTAGTGCTTTCTGAAGCTTTTTAGTTGTTTCTTAGTTTCGAATATTCTTTTCCTTCATGAGAAAACAAATTTGATTCTTCACTTTTCATTCAGCCACAGATACTTCTAATGCAAGCTTGTACCCTAGATGAAAAAACCCATGGTTTTGTGTTTCATTTTATAGCTCAGCTATTGCATCTCTTAAACTTCTATGCTACAGTTTCTTTGCATCCTTTGACCTATATTAACAGGGCATAAACATATCTGACGTTTCAGCATCAGCCACCATAAAAAGGTGATTTTCTCAACATAATTTTTTCTTTTAGTGATAACATATTGCTTTTATATCCATAGTATAGCAGTGTCTGAACTTCCTTCCATTGTATTTCTAGAGAGTTAGAGCTGGGATCAAGCCTTTAGGATACGCATTTTAATTTTATTTCTGCGTTGGTCAGGCCCCACCTGGAATACTGTGTCCAGTTCTGGGCTCCCTGGTATAGAAAAGACAGGGACCTTCTGGAGAGAGTCCAGAGAAGGGCGACAAAGATGATTAGGGGTCTGGAACATCTTCCCTATGAGGAAAGGTTGAGTGAGCTGGGTCTGTTCAGCCTGGAGAAAAGAAGACTTAGGGGGGACCTAATTAGTGTTTACAAGTATCTTAGACATGGGTGGCAGGGGGAATTGGCCAGCCCCTTTTCAGTGGTCTGTGGGGACAGGACAAGGGGCAATGGCTGTAAGCTGGAGCACAGGAAGTTCCGCACCAACATGCGGAAGAACTTTTTCACAGTGAGGGTGACGGAGCAGTGGAATAGGCTGCCCAGGGAGGTGGTGGAGTCTCCTTCTCTGGAGATATTCAAGTCTCGTCTGGACGCCTATCTATGTAATATGAGATAGGGAGCCTGCTTTGGCAGGGGGGTTGGACCCGAAGATCTCTTGAGGTCCCTTCCAACCCCTAAGATTCTGTGATTCTGTGATTCTGTGATTCTGTTATGTGACATTAAGTAGACTCTGGGACACAGGATGAGTAACAGAGCTCAACTGCATTAAGTGCTTCGATTCCTGTTGGGCTTGAATTTCTTGATCTTTTCTATTCTATACCATAAATTTCTCAGAGGTGCAGCTCTTCACAAAGGGTGCCACTAACAGTACAGAGAATATAGGGGAAGTTCAGAAGCCAGTGAAACAGGAAGGTACATGTTTCCTGGTCAGTGCTTCCACGTGTGCATTCCTGGGTAGCTAAGAGGACTGCTAGTGAGAAGAAAATAACTTTCTTCTCCAAGGAGGAAACACCAATTGCATTGTGCTACAGACTGTAAATGAAACATGTACTACCTTGGTTCTATGTTACAAATGAATATTCATCCTTTTTTCTGCAAACTGATACTATATAGCGCTTGCTGTGTATTTCCACCTCCTTAGTCCAGGTTGAAACAAACTGCTTTTGGCCAAAGAAAAAGAAGTTGGTAACTTTAGCTCTCTTTACTGGAACTAAAATGGAGAATTTTTCTGACAAAGAGGATGATGCAAGAGTATTTTTCTACCATTTCCTCACTTCTATTTTTTTCTTTTAGCAAAACTCAAGACTGAGGATTTATATTTAAACAACCTCGTAGAATTTCCACTTTTGAGAACTGTGCTAATTTTACACTAGGGAAATGTTAGGAAAAAATGAAGTGGAAAAAAAAAATCGCTTTGTGTATTTCTTCCCATATTTATTAATTAATAAGGCCATTAGTACCTTTGAATACATAAAGACAGTTCCTATCCTCTGTCAAGAAAACTGCTTGAGTGCAAGGAATGTGTCAGAAGTGTTATGTGTAAACTTTCTGTAGATAGCTGTAGTATGTTCCCCCAAAACTACTAAACCAAAGTAATCTTAAAACCTGGGACACTGGTTTACTTTCAGGCAGAAGAGAGAGCTTGCTTTTTTTTGCCTTTAAACCTTTCTTTTCTTGTGCAGTGGCTTAGGTTGGCTTGCTTAGATATGTTTCCCTTTACAGTATTTCCCTAAGATTCAAATTACGCTGAAGCATTTGGTTATCTCCGTGGTTAATGACCTCTGACTTACTTCTGGTGCACTGCATCATCAAACATCAGTTTTCCTTCTAAAGCTCTAAGAGAGTGAGAAAATCCTGTGGTTATGTCAAGAGACTTGTCTTTTATTTCTCCCTGTGCTATAAACTTCCCGGCAGTTAACTGCCAGGGTTTTGACACGTGCGGTTTATGTGCAGCCTCTGAAGGGAGCATCTAACCTAGCCTTTTTTGGCAAACTCCCCATTACTCTCTCAGGCTGACACTGGAGCAGCTCCACCTCCACTGGGAATTCTAAAGTAGACCCGTGGCTTGTGTTGCTATCAAAGTGTTGTCTAAACTTGGTTAGAACAGATCCCGCTGGCAAAATAAGGCGCTAGCAACTGCCAAAGACCTTGCTGGTCCTCTGAATGTGGTGTGACAAGTCCTCGTTCCTTTTAGCAAAGACAAATCTCTTTCAAACTGACTGATACTTGTCTTTGTGTCTGCCTGTAAGCGCCATTTTCCTGTGTCAGCAATGAAATTCTATGCCCTTCTCTACTAAAAGCTATATGAATTTGATTGCAGTATGAGCTAGGGAGCTGCTTTGGCAGGGGGGTTGGACCCCATGATCTCTTGAGGTCCCTTCCAACCCCTACAATTCTGTGATTCTGTGATTTCTGAAATGAAGGAACCCGGGATCAGATTATAGTAGTATATGGGCTGTGTTTTTCCATAGTAAGACCCCATTCCAGTTTATGAAACACATGCTGTGTATGAGTTTATTTATATCTTTTAGATGATGAATCTGTCCAAGCAGATTTTTAAAAAAAGAAGAAGAAAAAAGGGAGGTGCATGATATTTTTAAGACCTTTTCAGTTTCATACTATATTTATACTAAAATGTCAGATCCTTTCTATTTGTTTTTCATTAAGTATTTTGGAAATTATGTGGAGAATTTATAGAATATTTAAATCTGGCATCGGATTAAGTGCAGCCTACTTTGTTTGTTTTCTTATTGAGACCTTTCAAAGCTTTCTTACATTGTTTATTTAATTTCTGAGGTCAGTTTCAAGTATTTGCAAGAAGGCTTTGTTTAGAGATCATACTCCTGTCTTGTCAGTTAGGGGTTGACTTCTCCTGATCAGGATTTCAAGGTCCCCCAAAACTGGTCCCTATTTTTCCCCAAGAGGATAGTATGATTAGACATCCCTTCCTCATCTCACACAAATAGGATGTCAGAAAAATTAAAGCAAATTTCTCCAGTCTCCTCTGTGTCTTACAAAGAAGGAAGAAAATTACTTTTGTGTGCAAACCCCTGGATTCTTGCTTTTATTGTCATTTCAGGTTGTTACTGTCTGGAATCTGTTTTATAAACTTCCATAACTTTAAGCTATCTCATATTCTGAAAGCAGAGCCCGCTTTTTAGGCTGTAACACAGAGTATCACCATAGTAGGGGGTAGGTTATGATTGATTGAAGCTGGCAGAGCTCAGAGTTCAGAATGTCTGGATTTGTGAAACTGCAGCTAAGGAATGCCTGTTCCAGGCATCCTCTATGGAAAAGACCAAGGTCAGGAAAAGTTAAACTGGAAACCTGAACTTGTAGTTTGCTTATTCTAAAAAATTAGCGTTTGTTTCTGCCCTTGAAATCACAGCAAATACCCTCCTATCAAGCCATGTATGAATGCACATTCAGTTGTGCAGAATAGTCTCTCAGAAGTCAAAGAACAAAGCTGACAAAGCTGAGTTTTAGAAACCAGACAGAATCATCATTCAGCTCGTTACATATTTGAGGTTATCTCCACTGGTCGTTCCTGTCAAGGCCGAGTGTGATGTGAGAGAGCAAGCGTTACAAGCAAATTCACTGGAGAAGAGGGAGGAAAAAAATAGGGCTGTCTTTAGAAAAGCAACCAGAAGAGGATTAGATAAATGACCTTGTCAGGCCTTTGGAAACCTCAGTTTCTATTGTTCTTCAGAATCAGTGAAGATAACAATCAATTCTGTGCTGTGGGGTCCCACTGAACATAATGTTGCCTTATCTGTTATATCAGCATTAAACCTGCAGACCACAAAAGAATTAGTCCAGCATTTGCATGAGTTAAGCAATAAGGTTGCTTTTTTTTTTTTCTTTTAAGTAATCTTGTTTATTAGAATATGTAAGCAATTTTTGTTTCATGTATTTTTCAGAAGCTATCATAATTTGGCTGATAACAGACTTAGTGAAACAAAATGCCATCCCTAGTTTGGATTAATTGCACATATCACACATTCTAGAGTTGAAGTATTGCCCCCAAGCCTGTAAACTCCCAAACTGTAAAAAGCACCAAGTTTTACTGCCTTTTAAATACTTATTGACTGGTTTTATTGGTGAGAGTTAGAATTTAGAACTGAATGGCAAAATGTATTTCATGTTTATTGAATTTACAAGAGATTAATTTTGAGAGTAAAAGCCAGTTAAAATATAGGTATTGTGATTTGCTCTAAGATTCTTGCATTTGGTGGTAACATTGCTCATAAAATCTAGGGAATCTCTATAACCCAGCTTCTAAAACATTGTCATGAAAAACTGAGTGAATTGTTTCAATATGAGGTTCTGCAATTTCAGAAAGTGTTCCAAACATACTCTGGCTTTTGTCATGTCTGTATGTTTCAGTCACACATACTGAAATGCCTTCCAGTATATTTTTTATGCAGATTTGTAGGTAAAAAAGGAGTCAGTCATGTTGGACTAGACACTTCTGTTTGTTTCAGTTAGGTTTCTGTAGATGAAAACACTTGCAGAATGGAGTTTGAAATTGGTGAACTAAAGTACTTCCTGCATAAGTAGTTGTTAGAAAGTTTTAGTAACTAAAGTTTTGTCCCTTTCTCAGTGCCAAAAAATGGTAAATGTTTGTTGTTTTGGTTTTGATTTCTGGCATGTAGCTCTTTTAGGGTTTTGATTTTTTTTTTTTTTAAACTGTCATCCCATTGTGTGGTGGATTCCAACACGACCTGAATAGTGTTTTTAAAGATGATGTGAGAAAAATACAGCACTGCTGTGGATGAATGAGGGGATTAGAGACTGGTCCGATTTGAATGAGACTGGTTCTTAAGCTATAAAATACTGACTGCATGCTATTATCAAACAACTATACAAACTGCTGTTGGTGGAGTATGAGATCAGAGCCCAAGTGGCTTAAGACAGCATTATATTATCAATAAATGTCCACTCTGCAGGGTAAGTGCTCTACAGCGATACGGAGCAATGTACGGATGTAAATACGGGTTTGCAAATTAGGCATAAGATTACAAGTACAAAGATGTTTCATTTAGAAAGTGGATGGACACTAAGCTGTGCGTTTTTACAGTGATACACAGCCTCATCCCTTATAAATAATAAATGTTAACATCTGACAGATTCCACTGGAACCATTCAGCTCTCCGAAAAAGGGGGAGTAAAAGACATTTTGAGCACTGGTGTGAGATATGATAGAAGAAAGCAGCACTGCGTAAACTCAGCCTGGTCTTGAATCTAAATTGACCCTTAGAGGACTAGTGTGCTTTAAAAATCTCTAAATGTTCAACTATAGAGCTAAAAAAAACCCCCAGTGAGTAAAAATACTTGCATGCTGTTAAGATTCAGTATATTGACATTCTTCTGTAATTCCACATCAAGCCAAAAGGGTTTCCATTTTTTGGAATGTTATGCTAAATTATCTCAGTGTTTTCTTCTGGCCTCAGTGTATGAATTGGTCTATTTCAAAGAGCTCTATTTGTGACTACCTGTAACAACAGTTCAAACATCAGCTGGCACAGAATAAGGCTGTTCCCCCTAGCTAAAATACAGAATATATAGTGTCAGTGATATGTATACTTACTTAGTCTCTTACGCTCTGTTTCTTTATGCACTGGCTTCCTGTTTGTTTCCAGTTGCAGTTCAAAGGGTTGATTCTAGCTGTACAGAAAATACCTTTTGTTATGGTTGTCATACACATCACTTCCTCATGTACATTTAATGACATCCAATGCAGATATATATATAATATCCATAACATAAACAAGTATTTCTCTCCAGCTAACCATTCCAGACTTTGTATTCTAGAGACTTCGACACTTTCATCAAGTTTTGTTTCATCTGCTCTGACCTGCAAATCACAGAGCAGCCCGTTGTGGCTGAGTAAACAAGCTATGAGAGTCTAGCTCTGGTAGCACAAACCTCAGTCCAGATGAATTTGCAGTGGCTCATGGTAGAATAAATTACCCTGCATGCAAGTGTCTGTTTCTTGGGCTTGATTGTTTCTGGCAGTAAAGGTAGCTTGGGTACTTCTGCCGTATGCCATGCCTCTCCTGAATGTTTTCCCTGTCACCAGGGAAGTGAGGTTTAGGAGGATGGTTGTGCTGGTGGATGAGAAACCTGGACGAGACGCTGCTGCGAACAGGATGAAGTATGGCAAAGAGGCATGATTAGCATACGTTGCAGGCTTACAGGCACCAGGGCGGCAGGATAAGATGCATACTGATTCAGCAAAGCTGATGCTAAAGTTGGCAGACTGCAAAGTTAATGGTGGCTTCTCCATGTTCTTGAAATCCTCAGAAGTGTTTTGCTCATGGATGACATGCTCGTTAAACCTAAGTGAGACCATTGTATGAGGTAGAACACAATGTGGCAATTCTTGTACTGTGTTATGAAAAACTCCAGATAAGAGTGGTCACAGTTTCTTTTAGACCTTCAAGTCCAGGAATCTATGGAAATGGATCTGAGGAATGACCAGGGGATATGCTGTTGCTGTGTGCTGTTCCACCTGCTGCATTTACTCCCCGGCAGTTGCTGTAGACACTTGGGGAAGCATTCCTGAGAGCAGGCTTGGTACTGGTGTGACTCTGACATGAACAGCTTTAGGGATTGTGTCTGAGTCATTCCATCTCTGCCCTCTACAGACAGTGCTGATAGAGGTGCACAGTGATACGGTTTTGCACTGAGTATTGCCTGCAGTTTAGCGACAGATGGCTTTAGTCCCAAAGCTCATGTGAAATGAAGTAGTGTCTCAAGAGGACTCTGCAGAGCAAGAAGGATGAGATGGTAAAACTGAGCAAGCCTTGGAGCATTTCCATGGTATAGGTTCAATGCTTGAATGTGGACTGGGCAGAAATAGTTACTGTAGACCATATAGTTAAATTCCTCTGTAGGATTACAATGCTAAGGAGTTCTGTGGAAGTCTGGCGGGGGGGGAGGAGGTGGAAAAAAAATACTGCAAAGTAATTCTAGAAAACTGTTTGCTAAGGGAGCATTAAAAAGGTACAGAAACCTAAACCAAGATGACCAGGAAACAGAAATTGGCAAATAGATTATGAGCTGACCTTGTTCTGGAAGCTAAAACTGTAGCTTAGCAAAGGATGGAGAATTGGCTCTGTTTCTTGATAAGGGCAAACTTTACTGAATTTGTTTAAATACCCAAATCTTTTGCTTTCTAAAGGTGGGATAAATAATTAGTTATTTTGATTCTTTTGGGTACTTAATGAAAGAGGCAAAATTTTGGTTTGGTCAGAGAGTGAATGTAACATTCTAAAGGAGGACTGTAACATAGCAGCTGTGTTACCTTGGAAACAGTGAGAACCTTCATTAGGCAGGTTGCTGTTAATAAATAGCTAATTAAGAATACTTGTAACAAAGCATACATCTCACAGTATTGCATCAGACTAAGTCAGGATGTACTACCCTGAAGTCTAGCTCTACTGGGACAGACCATTAGCTAGTTAAAAAAAAAAACCCAAACCAACAGGTTCAGTCATTTTGAAGAACATTAAAAACTTAAAATAAATGAAGTTAGGGGCTCAGTGATATCAAGATTGCCATGAAAGATTGTCCAGCTCTCTTAGATCACAACAGTACGTACATACTGGGAAAGGAAAAGGGATGAGAAGAATTACATATTCTTTTGCTTAAATACAATCCAAAAGCTGTGAAGAGTGCCAGTGTTTACTCAGAAGAACCTTGGTTAACCAAGGGGAAGGAATCTTTAGTATATTAAAAGCTGCACTATAGGTTATATCAGAGGTCTGTCTAGCCCAGTAAATTATTCCTTCCACTGGTAGGTGCTTAGAGAAAGACTCAAGAACAGGGCAGAGATTATTTCATCAACAAAATAAACAGTCTTGAGGCAGTTTGATGTTTAGGGCCTTCCTGAATTTCAAATATGTTGAAAGCACTGGTCAACCTTCTTTAAAGGTTCTTCAAAAACAAATAGCTTTTTAAATCTTTCTTGATTTGCATCCAAAACCATCTTGTAACAATGAGTTTTACAAGTAAAAAACATGTGAAAGAATACTTTCTTGTGCTTGTTTTAAACCAGCTGCCCCATGGTTCTTGTTTCATAGGAAACAGTGAAGAATCGTTCCTATTAACCTAAATACTGTTTTGTACACTTGTCTCTTTTCTACCTGAAAAACCTTATTCAGTTAGTGCTCTCCTGATTAAAAAAAATGGGCTTTTTTCTTGTGCTTTATGAAGGAATATTATAAATGCAGAGTATACAGACACTGGCTGTACTATAGATTTATATAGCAGCCTGCTGTTATTTGTGTTTTCCTAATGAGCTCATCACAGCTGTTCGCTTGATTACCCTTGAACACCGAGATGGGTTTTTTCAGAGGACTATTTAAAATGACTCAAAGATCTCTTTCCTGAGAGGCTATAGCAAATTTATAGATCATTATGCATGCATAGTAAAAGCTATTTTCTCCCCACGTGCTTTATTTTGGGGTTTTTTTTAGCATAATTTTGGTTGCCATTTTATTAGTGATTTAGTCACTACTGTGAGATCCTTCTGCTATTTTTGCACTTGATGCTAGTGAATGAAGGGAACGAAGGGATTCTGGTATAAGAAGATACAGAGACATAGATGCCAAATCAGAGTAGTGGTTTCCCTTTATTTGAAATGTAGCCGTTTGTTCCTGTGTTTTGTTAACTAGTTTATGATCTGGTAAGAGGGCTTTCTATGCTGTCACATCACAGTAATGCTTCTAGCAACAATGAAGAAATGTTCTGGGATTTTGTGAAATTCTCCAGGGAAAATAATAATATACTTACAGCCTGTTGTCCCTTCCGTTTCAAAAACTCCCCAATGAGCATAGCACTGTCACTTGAGTTTTATTGTACAGAAAAATATGGAGAGGCTTCTCTATACCTGTATAAGAAGGTTTCTTTCCTGAGACATTTCTAATAAATTCTGTGGAAGGCATAAAAAAATATATTAATTCTTTATAATGTAGAACATATGTAGGTAATTTGTTGCAGTGGCTGATGAGATGACACTTCATTAAAGCATTTTATTCCACTGTTCTGGGCTGTTGTACTAAATGATTATGAGGAGAAATGCAGAGGTTTCACGCTCACCTCCAGCAGGCAGGGTCTGAGTTTTCTGAAGGAGCATGCCCTGTTCATGTCAACGTCTTCCAAAAACTGTGGTCATCAGAAGTAGTGGAGTGGAACTTAAGACTGAGGATTTTCAGATTGAGGTAATGAAGTTTCTTTCCATGGTAAACAACGATTGAGGAATTGTACATGAACATCTGAAGTCGTAGCTCTGCATTGAAAAATTACTTACTCTAAAATATTTTGTTTCAAAAAATAGCTAAGTTCACAGTCTTATCTGTACTGCAAGAGATGTACATTCCATGTTCCGTCAATGAAATACTAAATTACAATTCAAGCTTCCAGACTGTAGTGCCTTGGTATTTAGCTACAACATGAGAAGTTTAACTGCCCAAAATTTAGCATAAGGTTGTCCAACATTTCTGCTACCCAACCACAACACATATGGTACGATTTTCCAGAGAGAAAACTGGGAAAATCTAAGTTAGGAGCCCTCCTCTCTATGCTAATTTATAGGGGGAATGAAGGCCTCTAGCTGTCTGTGGATTTGGAAAGTCTGAGTATCTACTAAGGTGCACAACGTGGAAGGCACATGGTATTTGGTACAGTCCAAAAATATCTGGTACGCAGGAGTGCAAAACTTTCCACAGGGTCAAAGCACAGGAGCTAGGCTCAGTTTTGTCATGGTCCGTCTGAGCTCCTCTCTATTTCAGGTCCCTGGTTATAAAGTGGTAAGAGTAACGATCTCTTTGGTATGCTGCAGATACATACTGCAGGAGAAGCAAGGCACTTGGCTAAGGCAGCAAGGCTGGCCATGGAGTTGCTTTGAGGACATATCACCACATAGCTTTGTACCAAAGTGACTGTACAAGGACCTGCTTAGCTTTTCACAGCGACTTTGAGGTTACATCCTCTGTTTTGAGGAGGTGTGTCTTAACCCGCGGTGGCATTTTTTGCAAAGCCTGGATCAATGATATGACTGATGTGGTATGTTGGCTCTCAGTATGTGTTGTGTGTTGGGCACGCCTGTTGTGTTCCTGACAGCTGGGCACATCACCTGTGTCTTGGTTTCTTGCTGTGTGTGGGCACTGCTCTGTGCTGCTGGTGTTACTATACCACGGCCAGTTGTCTCCTTGGTGTCACGCTGGGTGGCAAGGAGCAGTGATGTGCATCAGCCTGTACCAAGGAATCCCCGCTCCTGTTCTCCGCTTCGTGCTCTGCTGGGCGCAGCTTTCCCGAGCCTCACTCACACGCTTCGTGGCCTGGGCATCCCCCACGCTGGTGGCGTTTCTGTGCGCGCACCCAGCACAGAGCCACTGCTTTCCTCGCTCCTCGCATCCATGGTGTGCTGTGAGGCCTGCCACGGGTGCAGGCGGTGTTCGCCTGGTGCGGCGCGGTGGGGCCTCCACTCTGCCTGCCACACGCGCAAGGGCCTCGCAACGCGTACGCGGGGCCGCTCCCAGTGTCGCCAGCCCGTGTGCGCACGGGCCCGCACGTCCGCCCCGCGCCCAGTGCGCCGGGCACTCTTTCTTGTAGGGTCCCCTCTCCGTGTCACATGGCGTACCGGTGCGTGTCACTGCTCGGGGCGCATGGGCACTCCCGCGTGTCACCGCAGCACCATGCAGTCTGTGTGTATGTCATGCCTTTCCCCCTTCGCTCTGTGTCTCCGTGTCCATGGCCGTGGCACCCGCCCGCGAGAAGGGGCCTGCGCCCCTCCCGCGGCCCGCGGCGGCTGGACGACTCCCGCGGCCGGAGAAGCTCCCCGCCGCCGGCTCGGGCAGGCGGGGCGGCCGGCTCCCGCGGGGCAGGAACCGCCGCCCAACTCCCCTCAGCAACTCGCGAGGAGGCGGCGCGGCGGTTCCCTCGCCCGGCGCGGCCCGGCCCCTTCTCCCTCGGGCGCCGCCCCTCTCCGCGCCGCCTGTGAGTCAGGGCTTTGCCGGGCACGGGCGGCAGCCACGGCCGGAGTGGGCTCGCAGCCTCCGCCGCCGGGCTCCATGGAGAAGGCGGCAGCGGCGAGCGAGGGCGGCGGCAGCAACAGCAGCAGCCGCAGCAGCAGTCGCCCCACGTCGGCGGGCTCGTCTCCCTCGTCTTCCTCCGCCAGCCGCGGGCTGCCGGGCCGGGCGGCTGCCGCGGGGAGGCTGGATGGAGGCGGAGGGGCCGGCGGTGGCAGCAGCAGCCCCGGCTCGGCGGCGGCCAGCCCGGGGGGCGCGCAGGCGCCCGGTGGCGGCGGCAGGCGGCGGGAGCCGGTGCTGGAAGGGACGCTCAGCAAATACACCAACCTCCTGCAGGGCTGGCAGAGCAGGTAAACCGCCCTCGGCGGGCGCGCTTCTCACGCCCAGCCGCCCCCAAGATGGTGTCCGGGCAGCTGGCGCCACCGCCCCGACCCGACCCCTCCCCGGCCGCCGCGGGCAGGTAGGCCGGGCTGTGCCGCCAGCCCTGCCCGAGCCCAGGCTCCCTGTCCCTCCGTGCCCCTTTTCCTCATTTTGTTCTACTTGTTTTCCTAACCGAAGGACTAGTTGGGCATGAAGACGGAGGGGGTGGGGGCGGACCGCTGTTGGGGCGACGGGCGCAGGGCAAGGCGGTGGGAGCGGTGGCCCCAGCGCTGCCCCCCGCAAGTGCCGGCGGGGGCAGGGGAGGAGTAACGCCACACATGCCGGTCTCCCGGCAGCGTTCCGTTTTTAAGCTCCTTTTCTACCTCGTTAGCTTCTTCCTTCCGTGAAGTTATCTTGGATAACTAAAGAATGGAAAACTGGCTGAGAGCCTCCCAGAATAAACAGGAGAAATGCCATGCTTGTGATTGTTGCTGTTAATGTTTTGCTCCGGGGTGGGACAGCGGAAACAGTTACCTGTGTGTTTAATAAGATCCCTTCTTGTTGCTATGTTCGTCCTGTCTGACAAGTCTTAATTCACGTTGATACAGTGACAGGCCCTGGTCCTGCAATTTGGTGGGTGCGGACGGGCTGATGTGCATCTCTGGAAGTCCCAGGGAAGGTGTGGTTTTGAATCTAATGTCTCAGTGCAGATTTGTTTAGAGTTGAAGCCAAATTGTGGGGTTAATAATGCTGTATTGGGGTCTGTTGAAATCAAGAGAGGACACTTATTCGCGCTTTACTTCTTATCGAACTCTTTCCTCTTAGTGGGTGGATGAGAATGAGTTTCTAAACCTTGAATTCTAAGGCATCACAGTGAAGGTTTTGAAGAGAGGCAGATGCTATAGGCTGAACAATTACAGGGCGAGTTACAAACCTTTAAAAAAAACCCCAAAACCTACCAAAACCTGCTGTTGTTTACATTAAATGATCTCAAGTGGTAATGACATGGGGAATGGCTGGGACCTTGATATACTGACGGTAATTTCAATGCATTTATAAGTAACAGTGTTAAATTGCACAAATTCCAGCAATGATGCTGACTTGTGTGGGACTTAATCAGTGATACAAGTACTGAAAAGTTTCAGGAGCTGGTCTAATTCCATTCACTGGAGGGGATGCATAGGTGCTGAGTGATAGTAAGTATGCCTGGTACGATTTGGATAGACACTCATCTCCATAAAACTGCTTCTGTGTAGTTGTAGAGAAGGCCCTTGACTGGCATTTGGCTACAGCAGTTCTGTGCTAGATTCACCCTAGACTTGTGTCTGTAGATTTGTGCAGTCCTCCTGTAGTTTTGCTTTAAAATGCGTTTATTTGGTGTTTATACATAAACGTAGGACTAGAATGCATGAGCAAAAATTAAAAGCCCATCTTCCTCTTATTTTTTCACTGACACCTCCAACTCTTTTTGAAGAAGTGGTAACCTGCTAATCATGTGAGTGATTTTAAGGGTCACTTTCATGCAATCTGATGAAATTAAGAAGTAGAGGTCTTTGGGTATAGAACTACCTGCCTGTTCTATCTGGGCACAGATTAAGTCTCTGATAAGGCTGACAGCTTGAAATAGTATGTATAATCTGTGTATGTCCAAGAGACTTTTCATCTGAAAACGTAATGTAAAAAAGAGAAATGTTACTTAGTTCTACCATAGCACTTGGAACTTAATGTCTGTTTATTTTTAGCAGTCTTTTTTAATGCTGCTTTATTATGCTTTGTCCATTGCCAGTTTTATTTTCAGGCTGTTTGAGCAAGTGGTTTATGATGACACAGAGCTTTTAGGCTACGTAACTTTTGTACTTTGCACACTTACTCTGTTCTGTTGATGTCCTTATCTGTTGTTTGGGATAGGGAGTCTCATAGAAGCTCTAAACAGAACAGTTGAAACTTGAAGCCTAAAAAAGCTGGTCTTATTACATAATATCCATTATATGAATAGTGATCCATGGGTTAAAGCATGATTGTCTGTTTGGCCTTCTGAGTATTTGTTAGGGAGGGTGTCTTCTGTGAATTGGAACTCAGTCTGTAAGACGTGCTGAGTGACTTTGTAGCTGGCACCTGCAAGTCAATCAAGAGTGTATGTGTTACTGAATGATCACAGAAATTAGTTTTGAATTTACTTCATCTGAAAAAACACAAGATTGTTTAACTGCATGATCAATACAGCCAGATGGCATGAATATAAATACAATGGGATAATAAAGCAAAAAACTGACAAGAGTTCAGTGATCATGGATTTGAAATGCTTTTCTTTAAAGCTCCTTACCCATTAGCCTAAATAATTTAAATGTATTTAATGTTAGCTTATGCTGCGTGGTACTGAAGTTGAAAGGCTTTCTTAGGTTACCCGACACTTACTGTGCAGAGTAGCCTCTGCAAGTCTAAAGAAATTACTGTCATTTGAATTACAATAAATTATAATAATCACTTTTTTATCAGTGGTCTTTTAATAGGTGTATGCAAGATAGTCTTGTCTTGGATGAGGCAACTGACTATGAATACTGAAGCATAACACTGAATTTATTAGCATTAACTGAAGTAATCAAAGGCCTCAAAGTCAATCAATCTGGATAGCTATATTACTTCTTATTTCAAGAATTTTTAGATTTCATAATGAAATGTATTTGTTCTGCTCTAGCAGGTCAGGAACAACCTGATCTGGAAATAAATGAGGTTCTTCACCTTTATAACAAGCAGAATGAAATGCTGGTTTTGTGTTTTTGTAGGGTTTGGTTTGGGTTTGGTTTGGGTTTGGTTTTTGGGGGGTGGCTTTTTTTTTTGTTTGCTGTTTAGAAGCAGTTTGTTACGCAATAAATGTGTTAAGGGGGCTGGGCATCTAGAGTATCTCCACTAAAATCTGTAACTTTTTTTGTGGGTTTACACAGGTGTGAATGCAGAGAGTGGAACTTCATCTAAAAACACAGGTGCTTTGACATAAGAACACTTGTGTCTAGTCTGAGACAGTGGGGCATCTGACTGTCACTTGCCTAGAACAGTGTGGGCTTCATCAGTGGTCTGCCTCCCCACTTTTTCCTTTAAAATGTTTGTAGTGCTGGTAAGTGAGGTGTCCTGCAAGCATTTATAGGCCCCCCTGGATCATCTGCATTTGGGCTGGGGCTTAAATTTGGATTTGTAAGAACAACAAATGGAGCACCAGCTGATGGGTGTTGCGGCTGCTTTTCTGACCTGAACTGCTCTGCGTATGAATTGCTCTGTAGCCCAGGTGTATTATTCTAAAGCATTACTTTGGCCTCTTCCTGTTTCCTCTCTCCTCTGAGAAACAGATTGTGATACCAGTCTGCATGAATTGTGCCTCATCTAGTACTTGTGCTTGGGCACCACCAGACCTTCTTTTGGGGATTCCCTGAGTTCCTTATATGCCCATAAAAAGTGTATTTCTGGCCAATTGGGGGATTTTAATTTTTTTTTTCCCCCACTGAGGCTATTCACTGTCTCCTTCCTTGTGTAGTTCCAGGGAACAGTTGCAATCTGACTGCTGCCACCGCAGGCAGACCCTCCCTTACTTCCAGTATCCCTAACAGCATCTGGGATACTGCCAGAAGAGCCAGCAGACTTTAGTGCCAGTTTAAGGGCTCACCTTTTCGGCTCTCAGAGGTTATGCTGCTCTGACTGTAGCTTTGAGATAGTTAATACCCCTAGTGCTGATAGTTGTTGCTAGTTCTTCTATGATACTACTTAAAAAACGAGTAGATGGTTACTGAACAAACTATATGACTGTAGTTGTATATGTATACCACCAATACAAACTAGAAAAAGAATCTGGTGGGGTTTTTTTCTATTTGTTGGGTTTTTTTAATAAAACATACTGTCAAGATTCTAACTGTAGACAATATCTGAGAAGGAGAAAATAATCACCTCCTTATTTAGTGCTTGTGAGCTTGCTGAAATGGGATTTTTTTTTTTGTGTTCTTATTAGAATCAGATTAATACCAACCCCTCCACAGTGTATCTTTTAGCCTTAGTGTGTTTCTGGTATATTTTTATGGGGCATTGTGTACTGTTGTAATACCTTCCAGGATTTATTTGCAGAGTTTGGGACAGAGGAGACTATTTTAAAGAGCTGGAGATGCAACTTTCTCTTTCTTCTATCATTAGATATACCATTCTTTATATTTTGGAACCTTGATTATAATTTGTTAGGAATTGTAGAAACACTTTAAACTTTCAAGACATTTTGATAATACTGGGCAGACAGCTGATTAAAAAGATTCTACTTGCAAAATAGATTTTTACTAGAAACTGTGTTGTCCCTTCACATTTAGATTCTATTTGTAGTAGGAAGCAATATGGAAAGGAAGAAAACTTAGAAGCAATGCGGTTTAGTTTTGTGGAACAAATGAAGGTAGTATTTTCTGTGTTGAACACTCAGGAGTCACATATCTTAAGTTTTTGAAATTAAGATGTGTGTCATTAGTTTCAAATAAACTTGGAATTTAAAATGTCAAAAAATCAGGCATTAGTAAATTCTGTTTTGGAGGGAGAGCAGTGGATGTCATCTGCCTTGACTTCAGCAAGGCTTTCGATACTGTCTCCCATAACATCCTGATAGCAAAGCTGAGAGAGCATGGGATAGATGAGTGGACAGTGAGGTGGGTTGAGAACTGGCTGTCAGATGGTGGTGATCAGTGGAGCAGAGTCTGACTGGAGGCCTGTGACTAGCGGTGTTCCCCAGGGCTCGGTGTTGGGTCCAGTCCTGTTTAATATCTTCATTGACGACCTTGATGAGGGAATAGCATCCACCCTCAGCAAGTGCCGATGATACAAAGCTGGGAGGGGTGGCTGACACGCAGGAACACTGCGCTGCCATCCAGCGAGACCTGGACAGGCTGGAGAGCTGGGCAGGGAGAAACCAGATGAAATTCAACAAAAGCAAGTGTAAAGTCTTGCACCTGGGGAGGAACAACTGCATGTATCAGTACAGGCTGGGGGATGACCTGCTGGAAAGGAGCTCTATGGAGAAGGACCTGGGGGTCCTGGTTGATGACAGGTTGGCTATGAGTCTACAGTGTGCACTGGTAGCTAAGAGGGCCAATGGGCTCCTGGGATGCATCAGGAAGAGTGTGGCCAGTAGTAGGTCCAAGGAGGTGATCGTCCACCTCAGGTCAGGCCCCACCTGTGTCAAGTTCTGGGCTCCCTGGTATAAAAAAGACAGGGATCTCCTGGAGAGAGTCCAGAGAAGGGCTACGAAGATGATTAAGGGCCTGGAACATCTACCCTACAAGGAAAGGCTGAGAGAGCTGGGACTGTTCAGTCTGGAGAAAAGAAGACTGAGGGTGGACCTAATCAATGCTTATAAATATCTTAAGTATGGGATGCAGGGGGAATTGGCCAGCCCCTTTTCAGTGGTCTGTGGAGACAGGACAAGGGGCAATGGCTGCAAGCTGGAGCACAGGAAGTTCCACACCAACATGCGGAGGAACTTTTTCCCAGTGAGGGTGCCAGAGCCCTGGGACAGGCTGCCCAGGGAGGTGGTGGAGTCTCCTTCTCTGGAGATATTCAAGACCCGTCTGGACGCCTGTCTGTGTAGTATGAGCTAGGGAGCTGCTTTGGCAGGGGGGTTGGACCCGATGATCTCTTGAGGTCCCTTCCAACCCCTACAATTCTGTGATTCTGTGATTAAGACACTCATCACTTTCTCTTAATCCTGAAGCCTATGTAGCAAAAATAATCACATTAAAATGAAGCGTTCTTTTTTTAAAAATCTCCTTCCTTCAGGTTCTGCTATTGGAATTTTTTTTTTTCCTTTGAAGTACTTTTCTTCTTTTTTTTTAAGTAAGCATTAATGATAAATAATCTTTTTCATTGTATATCCCTAATTTCTTTGTAAGAAAATTAGCACTTTCAGTTAAGATGTACTTTGTTTAGTTAGCAGCTGATTAAACCAAACTGGTTTAATCATGAGCAGGTTGGTTTTTGCTGTTGCCTCTAAGCTGGCTCAGTTCGGGGAATGAAGGCTGTTTAAGTGGTGGTCAGAGAAGGAATTTCAACAAGCTAAGAGAGAGGCTGAAGCATCCATCATTCTCTGCCCTTCATTGATGCTTATGAGAGACATTTGGGAGAGGTCAACTTTGAACCTCAGGCCAAAATTGAAAAGGGTGATCTTGTAGTTAAGGAATTGGTTTGTGCTTTGAAGATGTAGCTTCTGGTTGTAGATCAGCCATGGACATTTCTGTTGTCCCCAGGCAGAGAACCCAAGGTCTTTGTTTCTCAGCTTCTTGTGGCACGAGGTGTCAGGGTGGCTTATGCCTACAGAGAGGGTGAGTTCATATAATATTTAATAATCTAATGCATAAGATGCTTGGTGATAATGTAGGAAAAATCTGTTTAAAACAAATGAGACTAGGGCATTTTCACTCTGACAAGATATCTGGGATTTGAAAGTGTGCTTCAGAGCTGAGCAGCAGTCGTGTACCAGAGGGAATGAAGTGACAGGCAAAACAGAGTGTGGTCTTCCTTCCACCCAGATGTCACACTTAGCTTTCAGACAGTGAAAAGAAGTGATGGTTGGCACTAGCACTGAAGCACTTACCCTTATCTGGGTTTTGTTATTACTAGCTCATCTCACTGATAGCTTTTTTGAATGGTGATTTCTCTGCTTACCAGTGGTAAATGTGGTTAGAGGGAGCACACATGTACTTGCTGGATAATTTTAAAAAAACCCAACCAACTACCAGTTTATGAATTTGGAGTTTGTTCATGTAGGGTAAGTGACAGTAAGTTGTTAAACAAGGTAATGTGCCTGTAGTCTTTTTGTGAGCATGTAAGAAAAGCATTGGAAAGATTTTCCCCAGTTTTATATTTAAAAGCATTTGTTCAGCAATAAGAATTTATTTGGGCTTTAGCTCCTCCTTGGCAAAGTAGACCTAAAATTCTTACTCGGTCCTTTATGATGTATTTAAAAGTGTTTTAAGTGAAAAGGATGCAAAAAATTGCCTATAACTCTTGTTTTTAATATAAAATTATATTTATTAAAATTGTTTTATAATGAATGATGAAACAAAAAGTACTGAATTTGGTTCAACTAAAAATGATGAGTCAGTTTTTTGATCTTAATCCACTTCCACAACTTTATATTCATTTATATTTGTATTATGTTTTAGATCTTGCAGCCTTTTATAGATATCTTATTGAGTTGTTTGATTACTTTTTGGAACCTAATCCAGGGAGGCAAAGTTTGCTTAGTATTTAACAGCTACATATAAAAATGTTTCAATAGATGCTAAGTGCTACTGTACTTCTTTCCAAGGTGGCATTTAATTAGTAGGTAGCTTAACATTGAAGAATGTAGTTCCTTAACTACCCACTTCTGTAGTAGGAGCTGTAGTAGTGTGGTTTCTGTTCCACCTAGGCTTGTGTTTCTCTTTGGCTGTCCATCAGAGAGTTTTTCTTCCAGTGACAGGTGATTGTTCACCATAGCTCTGGGAACAATTTGCCCAGCTTTAATCGCTACTTAACAAATTGCCTGTTGTTCTTAAGACATGTCAACCTTTGACTTTTCACTGAATCTCAATACGCTGGTTGTGTATGAGACTGAAGATATGTCTTGCCAGATTTAATTGCTGTGTGCAGCCTCTTTGGGCAGGCTAGGGTTATCTTCTGTTTGTATTTGGAGTATCTAGGCCAATGGAGTTTTATTGCTGCAAGTCAGATCTCCCAGTAATTTTAATAATTTATGATAATTTGCATTATTCTTTGGTATTTCATCGTTTTTCTTCGTGTCTGGTGACTAGAACTGTGTTCAGTTTGAGTTGCTGTGGGGGTCAAGTACAGGGGCATTTCCTCCAACTCAACATTCCTGGCTTAAAAGTTCAAAGACCATTAGTGTTTTAGGTCTCCACCATTATTTTTTTAAAACCAGGTTGTTAATTTCGGCTTGTAAGTGTAATTGATAGTTTAATTACACACAACACTGAGACCTCACGTTCCCTGGTTCTGCAGGCAGTTACCTTCATACACACATTCTTGTTTTTTTACTTGCTTTGCTTCAGCTGTCAGTGGTGCAACACCCTGGTGCTTGTTATGCTGTTTTCTCCTGGTATCTGGTATACTTCTTGATCCAGTAACATATGGCATAGTACTACCCAAATAAGTGCCAGAAGTGTCAAAATGAAGAGTAGCACTTAACCATCCTTTTTTTGGATGAGAAGGTGATGAAAAGGAGTGCTGTGGGAGCTGTCTCCTTGCAGTATGCTCTCTCCACGTTTAGTCTGTTTTTGCTAAACCCATTTTTTTGCGTATTGCAGGTGGTACTACTTGGGCTTTCTCATGGTGTGTGTTTGCCTTGTTTTTTGAGGGGGTAAAATAGCAGTTAATTATTTGTTTACAGAAGACAATTTTAACATATAGTTGAAGAAACTGATGACTAGTTGGAAGAATCATTTGGACAAAACAGTCGGTAGATTTTCCTTATCCTGAATTTTTATGAGTCAGTGCTTTTCCAGGTAAATCCTGTATCTTGTAATTAAGACTTTTGTCATTAGATTTATGATATTGTTTTGGCAGTATTGGAATGCATGTTGTTTTCATGTCATCATGATAGCTTGTTTTCATGTCATCAGCAGCGATCTTTATTGAATTTTTTTTTTTTCCTGTCAGGGTCATTCCTAAACTCTTCAAAGCCAACAGCTGATTGCCAAGGAACCCTATTAGAGACACATTCACTCAGATATTCTCATTTAGTTATATTTTGAGGCTGGCTCCATCTTTATCTGTTTTTCAATGCTATTATTGTCTTGTTCATTTTTTTAATTGCACTTAAAACTCAGCGCTGCCTGCATTAGAACATTGCTTCAGTGCTGTTAATACTATGAACCAAACGTAGGGTAACAGAAACCTAACAGGTTTTCTGGAAGAAGTATGTTTTTAGTAAATGCATACTGATTGGTGTTAATTATCTTGCTTTAAATATCCTTTGTTTGTTTAAAAGTATACTGTATCAGCTGTTGCGTTACTTTATTGAGTGTTGGATAGGCTGAGGCCTGTGCAGTTAACTCGCTGTTGGATTTATCCTTCTTAAACTGTTTGCAGAGTGTAGTTTCCTTCAGTTTGGGAACTTTCTCATTGGAACTGGATGCACCACGTACTGATGAACCCTACTGTTTTGAGTCATCTAACAATGCTGGGTGGAACCTGACGATTTTCTTGGTAACATCTTTCTGAGAAAAGTCCAGTCTTTTATTTTAAACTGCACTACACTTACAGGTAGTATTAATTCCTGTTTGCTTAGGGCTTGTTTCAGCACCCTTCCACAGGCTGAATGGGGTTGCTATTACGTATCTCCTAGTCCAGTGCACCCACTTGAGTGCTATACAGCATTTGCAGGTGCCTTAACCTGAGGTCTTTTCAGCCAAATATCAGTTGGATGGTTATAAGCTGAAGGCCCTGAATTAGGATTTGTCTGTGGTTTTTAGTAAGTTAGTACTTCAAGGTCCTATATTAAGTACATGTTTCTCAGTAACTTGGAAAATGGCTTTGCTTCCACTGTACAGCCTTTTAGAGATTGCCTGCTGCAGAATTAAGAGCTGCACCTTAAGTAGTGTGCCTTTCGTCAGTTCTGGAGATTTCTTATAAGTCAATAATGAATCTTTGGTTTGCTTGGGAATGGACTTGGAGCACAGTTAGGAATTGTGATGGGACAGCTTGGGTAGGTCATTCATCAGTCTGTTTGAAGTTGGAGGAAGTGCATAAATACAAGTTGCGGCTGCGCGTCAGTAAGGTTGCGTTTACCTTGGGTGCAGCATGGTGAACCCCACCGCCACGTGCAGCTGCATTGCTTTATGTAAGGGGCATAGACACTGTGGGAAAATCTATGTGCTGGAGTCAGTTGGAGTAGTATGTTTAACATTACTATTGTGTTTTCTTAGATTTGGAATATGGAGAATCCCTCCCTAGTAAAAGGAGAATAGTTTAATGCAAGCAAGACCAAGCACTCTGTTGTTACTCTCTTCATAAAATAAAAAATGGCCAATTTCTTGTCTCTTGCTGTTGTTTGGAGCTGGCTGGGAACTGGAGTTATATCAGGTTTCTCCAAACTGCTTCTATCATGGTGATGGTAGGAAGAAAATTAACTTGATTATGAAACTGATACGAAAGTGTGGGCAAGATGCAAGCAGAAAATGTGTTATTCATTGCTATAAGCATTTGGACATTTTGCACTGGCACAAAAACACCTCATGAAGGTGAGGGGTGTTTAGTTTCTGTGCTGTTGGCTGACTTTTTTGTGGTCTGGTTTGTTTTTTTTTTGGTGCCTTATTGCAGTAAGCTTGTTATAGAATTCATTTGAAAACAAGAACAAAGAGACCTTTTTTCCTTCTCTTTTTTTTCTCCTTTGTCTGTTGCCTGTGTTTTATCCTACGTGGTTGCTAGGCTTTGATTTTGTCACTGCTGGGTTCATGTGTCAAACTTGATCTTATTTTTATTATGCAAGTGCAAGGAAAGGGTGGTTTGGCAGTGGAACATGGGAGGAAAGAAGAGTTGTGGAATGGTGGGAGAGGTTTAGAAAAGGAGCCTCTGGAGGATGACTCTTGCAAGGAAAGGAAGCTATGGAAAGGGAAGAAACAGGAGAAAGGAGTAGGTACTGAAGACAGCACAAGGATAGACCTTTACCACTTAAAAATAAATAAAAAAGGAAGTTTTGAACTCATGTGATGTGAATTTATAATGAAGTCTTGGAAACCCAAGTGAGATAATTTTCTCTTATTCATTTTAATACTGATATTAAGAATGGTACACAAGAAGTAGAGAGTAAATCTATTATAATCTAAACTGCAGAACTTGCAGTGAGGATTTTTCTGGTTTTGCTCTCTTTCATCCACCACCTTCTGTAGCAGAGCTCATTTCACATCAGTCATTTCAGTAGCTCATTTCACTAGCCTGAATAGCAGCCAGAGGAAGCTACTGACAGTGTCCACCTGGATATATATTAACGTGCCAGACTTACCTTTGCCCTTTTAAACACAGTATTGTTTATGTGGGAATTCAAGCATATGTGGTGATGAAATGCTTTTCCTGTTAAAGGTTATAGGTATTGTTTCTTCTTTTTTTTTATTTTTTAATTACAACAATGAGGATCTGGATTTTGGTAGTCTTCTCAGAAATATATGTAAAGCAGTAACTTAATGCATAAACTTCTTTGGGAGTAATTGTTGTTTACAAATCTAAATATGCTTTCTTCAGAAGGTTCATGGCTAATATACTGCATATCTCACAACATATTGATGAAACCACCCTCTCATGGACTCTGTGGACTTTATACATATGTTTCTAAGAAACAGTGTTGACAAGATACTCTGTTGTGAAGATAGCTGCATATCAACTGTCAGGATAAAGACCAAACATAGACACTCAAACTTCGCATTTCAGTCAATGAATTGATACTCCCAAGAGTAAAGGCAAGGCAGACTCTATTGGACTGCAAAGTATTGGCACAGAAAGCTGAGAAGTTCCAACGATCCTAAGATGATGCAGCTTGTAAGAAAGGTCTGGTTTCTCCAAAGCTTTGTTTGAACTAGCTGGGGTGGAGGAGAAATGAAAACGAGCCAGCATGCTGATCTTGCTTGCAAGATCCTTACTTAATATATTGTAGTTTCTTCCATATGATGTATAAAGAAAATACTGCATGGCCTTGGATACGTTCATTCTTTCCAACCAGGGACTTTAAGACTATGGATTTAAAGAAACTTGGAACAACCCAAACCAAAGAAACTCAAAAACCAGCAGAAAGGAAGACATAAAATTGAGAACTTCAAAAATGACCAATGCAAGACCTTACATTGCCTTTTGCTTTTTTTTTACTTCTATGTAAATCTACATTTAGAATACATGCTGCTCACAGAAAAGTGGCAGTAGTATAACATAGCTGAGTTCTCAGCCCCTTGTATATGAGAGTGGAATGAATATTACTGGTTGGACAGGTTCTGTCAGTGAAATAATATTTTAAATGAAGCTCACAGTTGGGAGAAATGCCAGCATTCATGTGGTTCAACTTTGAGAATGTAGGTGATAAATTACCTGCAGCTTGAAAGTGAAAGATAACAACTACTATAAACACTACAGAGAACAAATTTTCAAACAGATGTTTTACTCCATCAACTTGCACAAAAATTACTGTCCAAACAGACCTATTCAGATAGTACTTGTCTGCCTGAAAGTATCTGATAGTCCATATATTCACTTAGAATATATCATCATAATATGTGCCTGGAACAGCTATAGAGAATACACCCTCAGTGAATTATATAAGTAGTACAGTGTGGAAAGCAGGAGGAATGTAGAATTGATTTGAGGGCTGCTGTTTCCTGGCATCATCATCTTTACCTTTAAAATGTTTGTGTTGCTTTCACAGGTGGTCATCAGCTTTTGCTATATATTTCTTCCACGTAAATTGAGTGATGTACATATGTCCACAAGTCAAAAACAACTCTTGAGTTCACCTAGCTATCAGAAAAAAAATCAGGAAGCCAGATTCTTGGATGCAGAAGCTTTATATTTGCATTATAACTGATGGCCTAGATTGATGGAGACAAGCACACTTCAGATGAAAAGGTGTTTTACTTGTCTGTTTTGTTAGAAGTGTTACTTAAAGCACACCGTGATATATTACAAGCCATCAGTGAGCTTGCGTCCTTGTCACTATTGCGATACGTGTCTCAGTAAAACTAAATACTACAATGAAGTTGCAGCACGACTGTTCTCTTTCTTTAAAGTTTTACCACCATATTTTATGGTGATACTGGGTTGGTTTAGTTAAAAATGAGAACGCCATAGGTACTTTACAAAACTTCAGCAAGCATCAGATGTGCTGTTTACACTGCTGGGGGTTAGAGGAAGTGGTGTGGTGCTTGATCTCTAACTAAGCACATCTTTCCTGATTAAATCACTAGTAGGTATAATATATATGTTTTAGTTCTGTTGGTGTAAAACTGAGATCTGCAAGTGGCTTTCACTGACAAGGTGTTTTTCAAATCTAAGCTTTAATCTTGAAGTTTACAGGATGATTATTGCATCTTGAGGTCTCATATTCCTTGACATTTTTAGCTGTGGACTAGAAAACAACACTGGAGAGTTGTTGGCTCCTGGCAATGATCTTGCTGAGGGCAGGGCATTTGCAGAACAAGGATATGAGCTATGAAGGTCTGGCAGAGAAGCAAGTGAACTGTGATATGACCTCTATAAAACTCTGCTGACTCAAGGCAGCTAATTGAAAATTTATGCTGTAATATCCATCGATGGGATGTGGTTATGCTTTGAACCTCATTGCATTGCATTAATGTAATGCAGTACAGCCAGTATCTTTCTTTTGATATGTTCTTGTTCTTAAAAAGTTGGCTTCAACAAAATAGATTCTGAATATTGAAAAAAAAGAGTCAATTTGAAATTCAGCTGATCTAAAAATAAGCTACTAGTAGTTTTGGATATATATGAAACTTTTTCTGCCATTTTTTAAACATTTAATGATAATATGAACTGCTTGTACTTGCCAGTCCTTAACATAATGTGTACTGAGAAAAAAAAAATCTTACATAGTCAGTTAATGATTACTAATGCAATTCCTGTTGTAGAAGATCTCTTTGTAAAAATTCTGTGTATTTTTTAAAAAATTGACTGTGCAGTCACGCTGTACTTCCCTTCAATTCCCACCCCTCTCTTGCCACTGTCTCCAGTCTCTTCAGCTTGTTCAAGCCTTTGTGGACTTCCTAAGGCCTTTCTTTAGGGCGACAAAGTTGATTAGGGGTCTGGAACATCTCCCCTATGAGGAAAGGCTGAGTGAGCTGGGTCTGTTCAGCCTGGAAAAAAGAAGACTGAGGGGGGACCTAATTAGTGTTTATAAATATCTTAGGCATGGGTGGCAGGGGGAATTGGCCAGCCCCTTTTCAGTGGTCTGTGGGGACAGGACTAGGGGCAATGGCTGTAAGCTGGAGCACAGGAAGTTCCGCACCAACATGCGGAAGAACTTTTTCCCAGTGAGGGTGCCAGAGCCCTGGGACAGGCTGCCCAGGGAGGTGGTGGAGTCTCCTTCCCTGGAGATATTCAAGACCCGTCTGGACGCCTATCTATGTAATATGAGATAGGGAACCTGCTTTGGCAGGGGGGTTGGACCCGATGATCTCTCGAGGTCCCTTCCAACCCCTAAGATTCTGTGATTCTGTAATTCTGTATTCTGTTTGTAAGAAGTACAGCTATTAATTGATGCAAGTCCTGTCCACTTAAGTCTCTGTATGCACTTCACATGTTTGCAATTCCACACCCAGTAAGGAATGCAGTTTAGTGTGCCAAGTAAATTCATCATCACCGAGATAGTGAAATGCAAGGGATCCATCCAGAGGTCACTGATAAAATGTGTAGCTCATATTTTAATTCTTTTACCTCCTTTTCTGGGAGGGCACTTTATTCTAGACATGCTCCTGAGGCTTTGTTCTGAGTAACCTTTCTCCTCCCAAATCACACTGGTTTAGGGGAAGGTTGGGAGTTTTTCTCAGAAGTGAAAGCTGGGGGCACCTGACCTGGGAGTGGCTCTGCCCAGCTGGGTTGTTTCACTCCTGGATGAGAGTAATAAAACCTGACTGGAATGCCAAAACTTCTAATTGCTCAGTTTTCTTCTGTCATTAAATAACTTGCTAACAGACTGATGATTTTCCCACCATTTGCTATATTTTGATAGTAGAAACCTTAGTGAAAACAATTATGCTGGGAAAATGATGACTTCACTGGTACTCTTACCTTTCTTTTTTAATTAAGAGACTAATTTATACTTGATAGTCATAAAGAGCTCTGAGAACACCCAGTATCTTGAAGCAGAGCTCTCAGATGTGAGTGCAAACATGAGAATCAGTTGCAAACTGTAAACAACTGATAACTTGTCAGTTATGACAGCATTGTTCTCTGTCCTTCCCAGGGGCTCTGAGGTTCAAACTGCAAGTTTCATTCTGTAGCTTTCCAGTAATCCAGTGCTTTCCCAGCCTTTATGTCCTCACATGCCCTGTGCTGCTTACAGGGCATAGGTGGGTGCTATCTGCATTTTGGGGTGTTCTGGAGTGCCTTGTGGCGGTGGTTTCCGATGGCTGGCATTGGTGGCTGCCCACAGCCCAGCAGTGTGTGGCATGGAGCTTATCTGTTCCTGTGAGCTCAGACTGCTGCTAGTTGTTCTGTTATACTGAATTAATTTATAGCCCCTGGGCCCAATGGCAAGAGATAGGTTGCAGGTATGGCCTAGCTTCCTTCAGTGTGGTGATTTAAATGTTGTTGGACAAAAGAAATCCTGTAACATATACTGGACTTTCGCGATGCTGGGACTGAAGGATAGCCAAGACAATGCTCAGGGCTTGCTGTAGCACTCACTGTGCCCTAGTCAGTCTGGGGAAAATACTGGAAGTGTCTCCTTGCACACAACCTTTTGTAAAGGCTGTGAAAGCTGCTAGGAAGCTTAGGTGCATGTTCCTTGGACATAGAGGTTCTGGTGGGATCTGCTGTGTCCTCAGGCTCCAGCAAAGAGGCTAATGATATAAGGCAGACCTTTTTGGATTTTAGTCCCCTTGAGCTTAAAAATTGATGTTCCAGAAGTGACGTTTGAACGGATGGAACACAAGGGTGTGGAATAGGTGTCTCAACCAAGGGAGCTGGAAACTTTAATGGAGCTGTCGGCAGTAATAGAGAAGGCAGCTCGTGTAGGAAAATAGAGTGCAGTTTCTCAGAGATTTCTTATTTGAGATGATGTCAGGACATCAGGAGCAGATGTCTGAGAGACTGAAAATGCCTGCTCTACTGATGTTCAGTTTTAACTTTCATTAAATAATTCCCCTAACTGGATGAATAATTGGAATGCTGAAATGCATGCTTTTTGAAAGAAAAATATCAGAATTATGAAACTGCAACTTAGTTCTGGAAATGTGAACTCTACTTTATCTCTGCTCTGGCAGTATATTTATATATTATCTCCTCTTGTTCTGTGCTTGCTTTTTTTTTCCTTTTTCTTTCTCCCCCTCCCTTTTTTCCCCCTTTGTGGTGTGTTTTTTTGGGGATTTTTTTCCCTTCTTTTGCTCCTCCCCAATAGCATTTTCATTTGTTAGGTGCTTGGTCTGATTGTGATGGGTCTCTTCTGTTTTAAAGATGATTTCACACTTGTGATGTGGTTTATTCCTTGCTGCCTTTCTGTATGCATTTTCCAACACTGGATTCAGAGGTTCAGTTGAGTTGTGGCACGTTTATACTGCTTCAGGAAAAAAATGCCTTCAGGTGAAGTAGTGCTGTTTCTTGAAACCTTTTGCTATTGAATTTCTTCCTGGAATACTTTTTCTGCATCATGTCCTGCTCTGTCGTTGTTTTAGGGACTGGGTAGTAGGCAAGCTGGCTGTTGCAGTTTTAACAGCAAGCGTGGAGTTAACTAGAGGAGTCTAAAGGCAGGCTTAAAATTATTGCTCATATTTTAGTCTGCTATTAAGGACTTTTTCCTCCAAGTATATTTAGGTTGTGGGCTTTAGGTTCTGGGTGGTTTTTTTTTTTTATGGTCCTTTGTCATACTGTCTGCTTGCTACTGCTCAGAATAAAGTGAAAAGCTGAGAGGGTGCCTTGTCAAATACTGCAGTGCAGGACCAGTGTGAGTACTGAGGAGTGTGGTGAAGGCAGGTAATAGGGTACCAGAGAGCACTGCAGAGTAGGTGTGACCTTCAAATGTCAAATCCCTGTTAGAAAACAGGACTCCTGTTTTGTGCTCCCTAAAGTGAAGGATTAATGCTTATTTACATGGGTTTATTTTGAGAAATAATAAGTTTTTAGAAATGGCTGATAAAAAACCCAAATCTCTCTGTAGTTACAGTTTTCAGTTGGGACTAACATGTATTTTGGGATTTCTTTTCCCATGTTCTTAAGCATTTCTGATTAAAGTTTGAGTATCTCAGATGCAATGAGTGAGAGGAATTATTTTCTTGGGGAAGGAGAGGGATAATGTTACATGTTCTGGAGCTCTCAAGTCCTAACTTGTCTGTTTGAGGTGCCAGATAAGATAAACTATATTAAGACTGTTTGCAAACAGAAACGTTTGGGAATAAACTAAAGGAAAACTACAAAAAGTGGTTAAATATAGAAGTACCTAACACAGCATTGAGTTTTATCATAATTAGGGACAAGGAAAAAAGCTAGAAAGAAGACTATTTTGAACTGTACTTGAAAAATAAAATAAATTCTGTGTCATTACTGAAGAGGAGTTAGTGCAGTAGATTAATTTTGCTTGCTTTGATTTTTAAAGCTGAATACTTCTGGTAGGAAAAGGCATTGTTTAAAACTGCTAGTTGAGGATATGGTTACACTGTAACAACTTAATCTTTCCTCCTTGGAATTGCCCTGTAGCATTTCATTATTGTAAGTATGGAGGTTCAGGAGGATTTTTGCAATATAGCCTAAATGTTCAGGCACTTAAAAATAAGATCTGAGTTTCTAGCTGATGCTGGAACCGTTAAACTTCACATTTAATAGAAACCTCAGAACTTGGTATTACTGAAATGAGGAGAGCACAAGCCTGACTGGGGAGAGTTTATAAAAACCTGATGTTGAACTAGAGGCAGACTCTAAAGGATGCCTTATTTTTCTCATTAAGTTAATTCATTGTTCCATGGTTTGATCTTCCACAGGCAGGTGAATCTGTTTTATTCCTTTGATGAGCAGTGACACTGTCAGCATGTTTAAAATAAATTGGCTTTGCTATTGTGTTTTTATTATTAGCATTATTTCTTAAATAGCCATGTACTGGTTTATTGCAAAAGTGAAGAATTTAAACTTCTTTTTTGAAGATGTTGGTTTGTACTTCATAGCTCAGAAGTTTGTATTGTCAGTGATGGCAAAGGAACTCTTTTATAATTATGTGGGAGGTTGGATTAGATCAGCAATTTCTGAATTGCTTTTATAAATGGAGTGATTGTAACTATAGGAATGGCAACAGAAAATTTCTTGAGTTCTTAAGTTACTAATGCCTGCCTGACTGTAGAGCAAACTGATTGCTTTTGTGTTGAGTGATGTAATTTTTGTATTTAAAAATGCCTACTTGTCAGCTGACCAGCCAAATACGACTCTTCTCAGTAATTCAGTAAGGTGTAACAAGGAATTTGATGGAAATATATGTTATGCAATGTAGGAGGTCCTGAAAAATACAATTTTTTCATAGTTTTAAAATAGAAATTGATGTAGTATGGAGTACAGTGGAAACTAATTTGGCAGAACTGATAGTACTGAGTAGTGTGAAGTGTTCTTACTCTCTTTTCTTTGACTGTCAACTAAGATTCATATGAGTAAAGTAGGTGGTGTGAGAGAGACTGTATTTTCAGCCTGTGAGAAAGTTGTGTGTAATTGCATAAAAGCTTACTTTCTGGGAGTTCAGAGTAGTTGAAAGTCGATGATGTGGCAGCAAGTGAGCTTCTTTGTATGTTGGACAAGCTGTCAAGGCAGGACTGCTGTGTATGATCCCTTTGACCTTATTTTGGATGAGTGGAATGCACCTCACTCACTAGAGAAGCAGCAACATGTTTTATTGATGTGAAGTCTTAGTTTGGCAGAACTCAATAACTTCCATGGAATTTAAGAGTTTAACAGTGGTTTGACAAGGCTCTTATTGAGCCTTAATAAGCCATGGCAGGGTTCACCTTGTTAATTACTTCTCTCGAGAAATATATAAGTGAAAATTGAGTCAGAATCAAGGTAGAGTGATTCACATAGGCTGGAGAGGCAAAGGGCTGAGTCGTGAGGTTGGGTGGACCCCCTTGCTTTCACAGAATCATAGAACGTTAGGGGTTGGAAGGGGCCTTGAAAGATCACCTAGTCCAACCCCTCTGCCAGAGCAGGATCACCAGACTAAATCACACAGGAACACATCCAGGCGGGTTTTGAATGTCTCCAGAGAAGGAGACTCCACAGCCTCTCTGGGCAGCCTGTCCCAGTGCTCAGGCACCCTCACAGTGAAAGTTTCTCCTTTCTGAAGAAGCTTTTTAAACTCCTTATGGAGCCTACGTGTGGGTAGGTCCAATCTTGGTCTCAGACTTGGACAACAGTTTATGTCTAATGGAATTATCTATACAATGTTCATAATAGTATTGTGTAGATATATGGATTGTAATCCGTAATGTTTCAGTAGTGCTCAGCATACTGTCAGTCATGGAGGGTTTGTTGTGGGTAAAGGATATCTCTACCTTGGATAAAGAAGGATCTTTTAGTCTCAGGTGAGATACCCCACTCAAAGGGAGAGTCACCCGGTGTGCAGTCCAGCTGCAATTCAGGGAGAACTCAAATTGAGCCTATCCTGATGGTAGTATTTGCAGAGTGAAGGAGCTGTCTGCTAGTCAGTAATATAGACAAGATAGATGTCTTATTTTCAGGTCTGTGTTCTTGTCTTGTACTTTGGCTATCTTGCATTTTTGGGTTTCGAAACCACCTTTTGACATATTTTTCTGAGGCATCTTCACTACCTTGTACGTGAGTCATGAGCTTTCCAGCTTGCAGGTTCATCCCAGGGCATGAATCCTGTTGCTCCTTCATCAGCCCAGGCCAAAATACAGCTAAGTGTATCCATCACAGACCTACAGCTAAAAACAGTGGCCATATAATAATCATAGCTGTAGAGGAAGTGGCTCTCTTTCCTGCTGGATGGATGACTCTGCAACATTCCTCATCTACTCAAAGATTGACCTGGCTGCATTATTCTTTAGCTAACTTCAGCTCATTATATTATTATTATACAGGCTTTACTGTATAAATGAATAATAACTCCATGCTGAGTACTGCTACTGGCTAGTGATGGGAACAAAAAAATGAAGGTGACAGAGCAGTCGTTCTGCTGTGGTACCAAACTGGAGAAGGCAAATTCAGCTGAACTAGGCTTTTAAAGTAAAAATCAGCAATTCTTCTGTGAGGAGGGGTGAAAAATTACAACTGATTTTCACTTGTTCTTTCCAAGGGCAGCTGTTTTCACTTTGCCCAGTTACGTTGATGGAAGAATTTACTGAGATTTTGAGGGAACAGTTGCTGTTTATTTTGCACCATTGCTGTGTTGTGTAAACAGGAAAGACATTGTATTTCTATCTAAAAGTGATTTAGACATGGAAGGACTCACACCACCCCCCACTTTACTGATCATAAAGGAATTGTATGTATTGAGAAATAACAGAGCTACTATATATATTTTCTTCAGTTCTGGAATTGCCTTGTTCAGTAGAATGCAAAGAATGATGAGAGGATGTCTGTGCTGATTTTGAAAGATGGAAATGCATCAAATGTAAATCAGGTTAAATATAATTCTTGAAGGGTTTTGGCTTCCAGAGGAATGTCATGTTCTTTAGAATCTCCTATCAGTAACTTGCACAGAATTAAATATCTTTGACTTTCCTCCAAGTAACGATGTTGGAAAAGCAGATTAGGAGAAGAAAATGTAAAAGTTATTGCATAGTTAAGAGAGAAAAATGAACATGGCTTATCTTTGTAGACTTATTATAATGATTTGGTAGTTACAAATTATTTTGCATATTCCTGTTGTCTGCTTTCATAAGCATGAATGTATTTTGTGGTTGGCTGATAGATGGTGACTGAAATGACCTGTTTGCTTTTGTGGTAGCTTGTACCAACTGCTTTCATAAGACCATAAGATGAGAAACTTTTTTGTCTTTCCACTGCTGAATGAGGGAGACCCTCTCTCAACTGTCCCTTCTACATTTTTTTTTTCCCTCTGGTTTAGCAAATTGAGTTAGTTCCCATTCAGTTTGAGAGCACTGGAGAGGACCCAAGGGATGGGTTGTAGCCATCTAGCAGGGAAGAGAGGAGGGAAGAGGAGCTGTACCGAACTGTAAGTTTGGATGAGGCTTTTAAACCAGCTGAACTGTATGAGGTGAGGTTAACTGTGCTGTGAAGAAAATCTAAGATATGTAAATTTAACCCACAGTTGGGAATAAGCTTTGCACACCAGTTTCTGAGGGAGAGGGAAGTGATCATTTGTTTCAACTGAGGCCTGTTTCTGATCACTCATTTAGCACTCGTGTTGCTTCTTCACTTCTTTAACCATTGTAATAGAGGTGGTGAGTCCATGCCATCAGCTGCCATTGTGCAAAATGTGGCAGGGTGATACACTATCATCTGCAGTGGGTCTGTCAGTTTTAGTTCCTCTGAGCACAGGACTCCGGTAGGGTTGGTTAGCTGCTGCTCTGCAGGGGTGGTGGTGGCTGGTGATGAAGTGGTGGGGAGCAGACAGTGGGAAGACCTAACAGCTTCTGCTGTCACAGCGTGCATTAGGTGCACTTGTGATTTGGAGCCTGCAGGTATTCAGCAATAAATGTGACTTAATATTTTAAAATGATACCTATTGGAAGTTTTCAAGATTTGGGATGTGAAAATATGTTATGAGAAAGGACACAAGATGGAGTGAATGGCATGGAATGAAATGGGAAGAGGGAATGCCTTTGCGGACTCATTTAGATTGCTGTATACATTTGAATATTTCCCTGTTTGCTCTACAACAATGGCTTTATTTTTATTTGTTACCTAGTGGAGCCATTTCTGGCACATTACTTTCAGGGAGACTAGGGAAAGCTGGAAGTAATATCTTGAGTCTGACACAGCTGGAGGAGAGCGTCTTAGATGTCTCTTATACATCACAATGGAACTAAGAGGGTGCTTTTTCTGCTTGCTGATCACCTTTAATCACAGCAGGAGTGATATGCCTTGTTTTGTACACAGCATGCCTAAGAATGTGGACTGTACAGAATATATTAGATTTGCATTTTCACTTGTAGGCTTTTTTACATACATGTAAGCTTTTATATTAGCAGGGGTTAAGACAGCAGGCAAGAACATGAAGAATCCAGAGTGAAATGAATGAGAAAAAATACTGTTACGGTTATTTCTCTATGATTGAAAAATAAAACTCCAAACCCCAGACCATGCACCATCACTTAGTGGTCTTGGAGATAGAAAAGACCAAATGAGAGTAACAGAAGCATCAGAATTAGTCTCTACAGGTTTATTCCTTCTGATAAATACAATAAAGCACTATATTATTAAAATTGCCCTCAGAAGGTATGGTTGCATAAGCTGAATTCAGAGCATGTCAACAAAAGGGGGGCAACCTCCTTTTATGCTCCTCGCTGCTCTTCACTCCCTCTTTGCCATGACTCTGATGTCCTGCTGATCATACAGTAATGGAGTTCAGCTCACTAAAATGGCAGAAAATTGACCTGGCCAACAATGATGAAAGAATATTTTCTTTCTTCTTGAGTATTCCAGCTTCAAAGTACCCCAGTTGCATCTTTGCTGCTTCCAGTATGTGCTTGCTTAGTCTATTGAAACTATACAGCTATCAGGAGAAAGTGTAATGCCATATGTACCTTAAGAGAACCATACAAATGTATTGTTAATGTGTGCTCTGATGTTGGCCTTTCTGTCAATTGCCTAATAAGCCTTGGAACAAATAACCAACTAATTCTTTTCCTTAAGGATATATTCAACTTGGAGAGAAATAGGAACCTAATCTGCACTAACCTAATTATTAGCCTGGTGTAGGAGAATGTTTGCTCTGGATGGTGCTTGGAAGTCTAGCTAGTTGAGTGCTTTATTCTTGACTGTAGTGTCAAATGATTCTTCAGATTTCTGTTTATTTAGTTTTAGGTAAATGTACTGAAAACCTTTTGGCATGTCCTGTTGCCAAACTTCAGCTTTTGTACTCCTTTGTCCTTCCACTTCATTTCCTCTGTGAATTGTCTGTCCCTTGTTTGTTGGCAGCAGGTAGGTTGTAATAAAGCTGATGTTCTGCCTCCATAAACTGTGACATGTGTGACTGCTCTAATTAATTTTCAGCAAGATCTTTCTATTGAAAACTTTTGGGTTGGTGACATCTTTTTATTAAGAGGATTTATGAATCCTATCTAGCCTTTTATATTTTGTGATTAATGATTACAATTGAGGGAAGAGCTAAGTAATTTTGAAAACAGTTCAGTGATTTAGCTATTTTGTTCATTAATATATACAAAATAGAGCAGATTTTATAGCATAGAGTTTAGTTAAGATACCTTTCCTGTGACTTTGGGGTTTTTACAGTCTCTCTTAAAGTGACCTTGCTTTCCAGTAAGCAGTAAAAATGAATTGGAAAGAACTCCAGTGGTCAATCTGCTTGTATTGATATTTGCTTCTTATTTATATACTGGTCAACCCTCTGAAGTTCCCCAGTTTAGCACTACAGGCTGTAACTGTTGTGCTTGGGACTGTATTCACCTATGAGAAACAGACTCATTAGGGTTCACCTATACAGATAATTTCCCTGGCTTTTAACTTGAAGACATGCAGCCAGATTACTTTGGACTGAGATAACAGACTGTCTTGTAACTGACTCAAGATATTACTTGAATGATAGTCCCAATTTTGGTTCTGTCATTCTTAAACTGAGCAAAAAGCAGTGCTTAAAAGTAGCTGAACTACCACTCTACAGCTACTCTAATTGAAGCTGGAGCAGTCTTGTAATCAGAACCAAGTCTATTTGCAGTCTCTTGTCTGTTTACCTGAACAGTTTGCCTGATGTTCCCACCTGGAAGTGCTGGGCTGTCCCTTCCTTGGTTTGTCATCCAGCAATTGTTTCTTCATCAGCTTCATTGTTCATGTTGTTGTTCAGGGTCGTTCTCTGTGCCTGTTTTGTTTTGTTAATATTTCAGCCCCTGAAAGTATGATTTTTCTAAAGGTGAAATCTTGACTAACATAAGGTCTGGCATAAAACCACAGGGTCATGTATTGGTTTTCTCTTAGCTGAATGTTTTTCTATATACAGCCTGTCATTCTTGGCAGCAAGAGAGGGCTCTCAAAATACAAAGACGTTTGATGTATGGAGGTGCCTCCCCTAGATGGGACATAATACCCAATAACAGTATTCCTGGGTTGAGTTAGGGTTAATTCTTGCCAGTGAGGAATACAGTTTGTTGGAGGAGAGGAAGAGTTGGGAGGCAGAAGTCAGAGAAACATAAACCAACTTAACCTCTGCAAATTGGGGTTTGATTCATCATTGGAATAATGTAAGAGGGAAGTGACACAAAATTTTAGAGTGGGGCCATTGGAAGATACTGTGTAATAGCCACATGTGTGTTTACTGCTTCAGTCCAACACTTTCTGTCCTTCCAGTAATATCCATTTCTTTCAATGTAATGCAGAGGGCAGACTCTAGTTGCCAAAGGTGAATTTCAATTGGATTTTTGTTCAGCAGCCCCTTTTGGGGTATGTTTGGGATTACCAAAATTTATTAGCTGTAAATTGCAGAGATTTTTGATTGTAGATGATAGTGCTTTGAGAGAAAATGTTGATTTTTACCTGGCTGACTTGCATAAATTCAGTGGGGTGTGGTTTTCTTTAAACTCAGGTGTGTGGCAGTGCTGGGGCAAACACAGCAATTCTGGGCTCCCTGTGAGTGTGTGTTGTGGGGGCATTGCACGAGGTGGCTGAATTTACCAGGCTGGCAAATGGATATATTTGATTAATTTATGAATGTTCTGATAGCAAATACCAGAAAGACCAAACTAGGGTCACATCTCCCTTCAGTCTGTGAAGTCTCCTGTGGAATATGGCAAGTAGCAGACAGAAATCTCTGCAAAATGCTGCCCCTGGTAAAATCTCACTTTATTATTCATCTGTCTTCATATATGACCTTCCTGGAAATGTGTTTTGGGTGTGCATGTCCTTACTTAAAGGAGCAGCTGTTGGAACAATAACACATAACAGCATCAGTCGTTGGACTCAGTGCTCTGAGGAGCTGCATTCAGCACTGTGTTCTTTTTGACTACTTTTCTTCAAATAGGTCTTTGGGATGCTTCCATTTTAAGAAAGCAGGTCTTAGTGGATTTAATGTATGTGGTAGAGCGTTTGACTCAACATTTCAGGCTTTCTGAATTTGTTGTTTGATGTATCATAGAATCACTGACTGGTTTGGGTTGAAAGGGATCTTAAAAATCATCTAGTTCCAACCCCCTGCTATGGGCAGGGGCACCCTCTGCTAGCCCAGGTTGCCCAAAGCCCCATCCAACCTGGCCTTGAACACTGCCAGGGATGCTCTGGGCAACCTGTGCCAGGGCCTCACCACCCTTGACAAGAAGAATTTCTTCCTAGTAACTAATTTAAATCTAACCTCTTTTATTTTAAACTCATGACTCCTTGTCCTATCACTGTGCTCCCTGATAAAGTCTTTCTCCAGCTTTCCTGTAGTCCCCCTTTAGGCACTGAAGGCCTGCTGTAAGAACTCCCTGGAGCCTTCTCTTCTCCAGTTAAACAACCCCGACTCTCACAGCCTGTCTTCATAGGAGAGGTGCTCCAGCCCTCTGACAGTCTTTGTGGCCCTCCTCTGGACTCGCTCCAACAGCTCAGTATTTTTCTTGTACGAGGGCCCCAGAGCTGGGTGCAAGTACTGCAGATGGGGTCAGGAGAGCAGAGCAGAGGAGGAGAATCACCTCCCTTGGTCTGCTGGTTACTCTGGTTTTGATGCAGCACAGGCTTGTTGGAGGGTTGTGTCCAGATCTGGGGCCCCCAATACAAGAAGGATGTAGAACTGTTGGAGAGGGTTCAGAGGAGGGCCACAAGGATGATTAGAGGGCTGGAGCACCTGCCCTACAAGGAGAGGCTGAGGGAGCTGGGCTGGGTCAGCCTGGAGAAGAGAAGGCTGTGGGGGGACCTCATTGCAGCCTGCCAGTACCTGAAGGGAGCATACAAACAGGAGGGGAATCTACTTTTTAAAAGGGCAGATAATGGCAGGACAAGGAGGAATGGTTTAAAGCTGAAGGAGGGAAGGTTTAGATTGGATATTAGGAGGAAGTTTTTTACAGAAAGAGTGGTGAGGTCCTGGAACAGGCTGTCCAGAGAGGTGGTGGATGCCCCATCCCTGGAAATGTTCAAGGCCAGGTTGGCTGGGGCCCTGGGCAACCTTGTGTAGCTCCAGGCCTGAGGTTGGTGGCCCTGCCTGTGGCAGGGGTGTTGGAGCTTTATGATCCTTGGGGTCCCTTCCAACCCTTGCCATTCTATGATTCTATGGTTCTGTGATTCACTGAGGGTTGTATTTTGGGCCATCCTCTGAACGGTTCAATTTATACTTCGTTTTGTAAGTACTTTGTGGATGATGAGCTTATGCTAGGCACTAGGCAATTTTTGTTGTGAAGTGTGCTTGCCAAATGTGTCAAATCTCACTGAAGCTGTTGCAGAAAGTGTCAAGCTAAAAACTGACATTTTTTTCTTTAGTGGAAGGTCAAATATTTCTGAGTTGCTGAGAATTTTAGTGTCTTTTTTTGTTAGAGGAAAGAATAGGCAGGAAGATTCCTGGCATGGCTGTCATTGTTTTGGGAGACATTTAAAACTTTGTGGTGATGCAGCTGTTTGCTCAATAGCAGCTTTGACACCTCCTAATGTGAGCAGAGAGAATTACAAATATTAATATGGAAAAGCTGCTTTCACAAGCTAGACAGAATTGAATGTCTTATTCTGTATATCTATTTTCTTTATTTTGGAGAAGAAAGTCACCCCTGTTCTCCCTCCCTCCCCCTCCCCCCAGTTATTTCTCAGTAGGTTATTTATGGTAATGAAAACATTGTCAGTTTTTCTCATTTCCTTACTACTTCCCACCTTGTTAGCTTATAGGTCCTCTTAACAGTTGTTTCTCTGGATAGACTTAAGATGCTTTCTAACTAGAATACATGCCTTCCACTGCTTTGCATCTTCTTGGGATGGCTAGGTGAAATCTGACCTACTTAATGTTAAACTCATTTTAGCTAGAAAACAGAAAACCAAGGGCTTAATTTCTGAATAGCTGCCTTGTGTTTACTGGTTGGTGGGTGGTTTGGAGGTTTTGGTTGGGTTTTTTTTGCTAGTTGGGGCAGACAGACACTGTGTAAAGACTTGGAGCAGAGGAGCAGTTGTCTGTACAGGCTGCGAATTAGGTCTCAGTAGTGGTACTTTCTCAAAGGAGCAAAGTCTTGCCCTTGGATAAGATGGAAAGGTGGGCTGGAGAGAGAATAAACCAAACAGCTTCCTTAATTTTGGTGTCCAGATGACTGCAGTTGACTATCTGGTGCACCTGTCTTCAGTGAGAACTAGTTTAGCAGCAGTGTTGTGTCGTAGAGAGCCCTGCCTTCCCCTCAGATGTGGAATGCAGATGGTGCATGTAACTGGTTGTCACTTGTTTCCTGTATCTTACTTTAGAATCTCATAGAAACATGTCTTTCTAAAGTTCATGTTTTCACTACATGACATGCAAGTTATTAGAAGTGGAGGTACTCTCTTGTTTTAGATCTTGGTTATTTTTCTTAGAAAAGAAAATGTATTTTCCTATCTGGAAGCTCTGTTTTTAATCTGTGAACTGAATCAGGCTGAGTAATAACATTGCCAGATTGCACCAGCCCATTTATTCCCCACATTATGCCACTGCTAACATGCTCTCTCTCAGCAGTACAAAACTGGAGTCTGTTTAATTATTAAGTAGTAGTGGATTTAGAACAAATATAAGGGAAGGTGGCAAGGACTACTAAATGACAAAGCATCTATCCAGCTGGGTGGGCATGGAGCAGTAAGTGCTGTTTTGGTATCAGCTGCACCTTTTGTTTATGAGTTTGCCCTTACGTTGCAGTTGTTACCCCTCAATGTGCCATGTTTTGCTATACCATAGCTTATGATGGTGAACGTACTTTTCCACAAATCTGTGGAAATGCCTGATGGGGAAAACAAATCTATGCCTTTTAAAACCTGTTTTTCCTCCCTTGGTCATAAAAAGCAACCCATGCTTACATTTAAATTAGAAAAACTGATATAGATATGCTTACTGTAGTCTCTTTTTCCTTAAATAAAATTTGGTCAGCATGTTTATTGCTGATGGTATAGAATTCTGGCCAATGAAGTTGTCAGTGTCCTCTCTCTGGAAGTACTCAAGGCCAGGCTGGATGGAGCTTTGAGCAATGTGTTGTAGTTGCAGGTTCTGTGCAGCAGTATAGGCTTGGGGAGACTGGCTGGAGAGCTGTCAGGCAGAGAAGGACCTTGGGGTGCTGGTTGACTGCAGGCTGAATATGAGTCAGCAGTGTGGCCAGAAAAGCCAGTGGCATCCTGGCTTGTATCAAAAATAGTGTGGCCAGTAGGTCTAGGGAAGTGATTGTGCCCCTGTACTTGGCATTGGTGAGGCTGCACCCTGAGTACTGTGTCCAGTTCTGGGCTCCTCACCATAAGAAGGATATTGAGATCCTTGAGCAAGTCCAGAGAAGGGCAACCAGGCTGGGGAAGGGGCTGGAAGGCAAATCCTATGAGGAACAGCTGAGGGAGCTGGGGATGTTCAGCTTGGAGAAGAGGAGGCTGAGGGGGGAGACCTTATCACCACCTACACCTACTTGAAGGGAGGTTGTGGAGAGGTGGGTGATGGTCTGTTCAGCCAGGTGACAGGAGATAGGACAAGGGGGAATGGCACAAAGCTGTGCCAGGGAAGGGTCAGATTAGATGTTAGAAAAAATTTTTTTACTGAAAGAGTTTTTGGGACCTGAACAGGCTGCCCAGGGAGGGGGCTGAGTCACCATCCCTGGACGTGTTTAAAGGACAGGTCGATCAGGTACTTCGGGATATGGTTTAACATAGGACAGGAACAGTTGGACTCTATGATCTTAAAGGACTTTTGCAAACTTGTGATTCTGTGTCTCTGCCTAGGGCAGGGAACTTGGAATTAGATGGGCTTTGAGGTCCCTTCCAATTTAAACCATCCTACAATTCTGATTTCAGTCTGTTGAAAGTTGGTTGGTATGGCAAGCAGAAGTTGATGAACTTACCAGTAACAAACGTAGCTTCTTCCGATGCTGTGAGAAGTGACATGTTGGTTCATGAAGTGTGCTTGCTTGTAAACTTAAAAGTTTGACTGGGACTTAACAGGAAAGGAGATTTCTCTGAAGGTATTACTTGTGTGAGAGTTCTGTGGATGTTAAAATGATGATCAAAAACTAAGCAGTCCATGTATTAGCTGTGGATAATAATGGAGCATTTCTAAAAGTATCCAGCAAATTGTAGTTCAGCTGGACAAATATGCAGTTACAACAATGCAGAGAAATTACTGTTTTAAAAATCCAATTTTCATTCAGAGATGCTCAAAATTGGTGAAAATTTTAGTGGGAATACTGTGGGTTTTACGTTCTCTTATGCTAGAAGATGATAAACGGAGGAACCTCAATGAATAAAGGATGTTAAACAGTTACTGAAATGTAAGCATTTTCTCCCAGGTACCTGTCTTCAAGTGACAACTTTAGAGATGATTTTTAATAATGAAGTCCTTGACTGTCAAATGTGTAAGCCTTGCTTTATCTTTATTGGCATGAATAATTGCATTAATCTTATGGCTTAAGGTAAAAGGAGAAAAAAAAAGAATTAAGCAGGTGCATAAATGTCATCTCCAAGATGGCCTAATAAGATGCAGTTTCCTAAGAATGAAATATTTCTATGTGACATCTCATTTAGTTCCTAGAACCATAAACTTTGCTTTTCTTTGACACAACCATTTACTTTCTGTCCTATGATTCTTACCTATTTTAACAACATTAAAAAAAAAAAAAAAGGAAAATCACAGAATAGTCTGATTCATTGTTTGTGAAAATGTTCTCTTTTTGAGGATAATGGACTCACTGAAGAACACACCCTGGGGCAGTGACTGGAGGAAAATTGGAATGAGTGAAAGGAATATGTGTTTGGAAGCTCAGAAATGCTGGGAACAAAGTGGTAGAAGGAGAAGGTAGTGAAGTTGTCTTGGCAAGCTGCTTCCGTTCTTGGCTAATTTGATGCTGAAGTGATAGTGGAGTGTCATGGTTTCACCTGAGAGTTAATTTTTTTTCTAGCAGCTGGGATGGTGCTGTGTTTTTGATTTAGGGTGACAATAATGTTGATAACACCCTGATGTTTTTAGTTGTTGCTAGGTATTTGTAGTGTCTACTAAGTCAAGGACTTTTTGCTTCCCACAGCTTGCCAGGTGCACAGGAAGCTAGGAGAGCACAGGAGCCAGGACAGCTGACCCAGTCTGGGTTATTCCATACCACGTACCATCATGCTGTTATGTATAGAACTGGGAAAGACAGCTGGGAGGGAGATGGGATTGCTGCCTGGAAATGAATTCGGCTTTGGGTTGTGTTTTGTTTCCTTCTGCATGTGGTGAGCCATTGTGTTTAGGCATTGCTTGGTTTTTTTACTATATTAAAAAGAAATATAACTAATAATAATAACAATTACTATTATTACTAATTTATTATTCTCTTCCTTTGTTCTATTAAACTGTCTTTATCTCAGTCCAGAAGGTTTTTTCTTCCATTCTCCCCATCCCCTTGCGGGGAGGAGGAAAGCAAGTGGTTGTGTGCTGCTTGGGTACTGGCTGGGGTTAAAGCAGAACATGGAGCATAGTGTTTGTCACATTGTCTGGAGTAATAAATTCAGCAGCCTGAGAAGGAGAATTGCATGAATTGTTGCTTTTCTCATGTGATAGGGAAGGTGATTTTGCCTGTTGAGGTTTTAAATGGGGATGAACACTTTGTGCTGTTTCAAATCAGTGCATTTTATCTGAACAATTCACATTTTTATGGTTAAAGCAAATAAAAAACAGGTTAAAAAGTACCTATTGAGAGACTGGTTTAGAAGAAAAGGTGCCTATTAGAGAGAAAATCTGTCCATCAGTGAGAAATTAACTGTGAAGAAAATCTCCAAAAAGCTGAAACCAAGGCTAGCCTGCTGGAGAAACCCAGCATATACCCATCCAGAAGTAGCTGCTGTGTTTGGTCATCATATAAGGAAACCCATTTCATTGTTTGGAGATTAGGGAAGATTTTGTCTTTAGTCCAATGATTTGTCTGTGCTGCTGTGCAGTGCTGAGGCATCTGTACCAATTTGAAACAGATGAGCTCTTTGATCAGACACAGTCCAACTGTGAAGCATGGATTCCCATGTAGGCTAGCTCATGAATCCAAGGAAGCAAGCAATACAATTCTGTTTGCCAAAGGAGGGAAGTGCTTTATTAGATTAAGTCCATAGTTGAAGATTTGACTGGGATTGCAGTTGTCCAGTTGCAAAAGTCTGTATATAAAAAAACCTCTCTATTGTATTAGGAATTTAAAAGTGGAAGCTGTATGAAACCTGGTTGAGAAGACTGACCTGACAGGACAAAGGGTGCTGAGAGATTTCAAGTCATTGGGAATACATTACACAATGGAAAGATTTAGTAGTTCTATCTGAAAACTCCTTGGGGTTGCAGAGTAGTGAACATTTATTTTCAGGTAGTTGGTTTCTGAGATGTGTTCAGCACAGAAAGTGAGGCATCCCTTGGCCAAGGCTTTGCTTTTGTGAAATGGTCTGCTTTCTCTTGCCTGTAATTTTACTTGGCTACTTTGAGCAGTGCTTAAACAGTTAAAACTGCTTGAAATGTGTTTAAGTGGTAATTTTCTATCTTACCATTAGATGGATTCTTTTAATTAATATTAACTTAACCCCAAACCAACCTTAAAATTATGGTTTTGTCCAAATCTGGAATAACAGAAAATTTATCTCTATTTTAGAAGTGTCTGTCAGTAACTGTGATTTCATCATTTCTGTTTAGCCCTGTTTGTATCCAATACAGTATAACTTCACTACCTGACTGATCTCTAAGTATGTTAGTTTTAATCAGTGTTAATCTGTAAATTAATTGCAGAAAAGACGACATGATGGGTAAATGTTGCAGTGTGAGCAAGGCCAGTAGAGAAATACAGGATAAAGTGTCAGGATTGATGAGCTTGGGAGAGGTTAGTGTGGTTATTTCCTTAGTGCACCCAACAAATGACTTCTGGAACTCAAAATATATCCCTGTCCTTTTTGATACAGTTACATGTGGCTTCTAAAATGGAACATGTGCCATTCTCTTACTTCCATTCTGATATAGATATATAGAGATGGATATTTTTACGTATAAATAAAATGCTTTTCCATCTTCAGTTAACAAAAGAATCTTGTCTCCATTTCTTCTGTGTTTTTGTGATGGCCTGAACTGGCTCATCACTTGGTCTGTGATGCCAAGGAAATGTATTTTGAAAGCTGCTCCTCTTCCTTCTCTTTCTGTCCCCCTCTCCCCTTGTATAAAGTCTTCTGCTGCTTGATTTGATGTTTATTCCTTATTCAGTTTCCTGGCTTTCCCCATCCTTTTAGCAGTTTTCAAAGTACATTATCCCCTCTGCTTCTCTCTTGAGAAACTACAGTTGACTCTGCAGTTTACTCCTGTCTGTCTATTTCTGTGATACCAATGTGTGAGGTGTGAAGAGGGAAGTTGTGCATCAAACCATAACTCTTGAAAAGCAAATACTTGGTTCTGTGTGATTGGAACAGTGTTATAGTCAGGATGCCTGTGAAGAGTTCCTGAGCTCTCCAGAGTCACAGGAGAGCTGTTTTGTTGACAAGAGGTTTTTTGGGGCAGTTGGGACTTAGATTTCTGTAGGTAATTCTTCTCTTCTGACATCCAGAGTTGGGAGACGCAGAAACTGGTTAATCTGTGACAAGAAAGAAGACAATACTTGAAGAGGGTGGCATGAAGGCTTGCCAAAATGAGTTACTTTTTCCTTTCTTAAGATTAGTGCTTGGGTTGTACTGGAAATATATTTGCAGGCCTCTAAGACACCACAAATACTGAAAATTGAAGGTACAAGGCCAATGATAATGTTCTGTTTCCCTGATACTGTATGTAAAGTAGGTTATGGTTGGCTGAAGGTCAAATTAATGCTACTGCTGTGGCTGTGATAAGGATGTGGAAGGGTGCTGTGTCTGCACATCTGGATTTGCAGAAGTCGCTGCTCTCAGATGTCATTTGCAGGCTAAAGCTGTGTTCTGTACTTGAGTGGCTGGGGTTGCTTCATGGTGATGCAAAGCCCATGGTCATGGAGCTTACTGTTATCCTGGGAGTGTTTTGCTTCTCTAGCAGGCAAAGGTTTCTGGGTTGAAGTTTTGATGTAACTTGATTCTCTTCTAATAGACTCAGAGAACTTTTTTTTCCCAACTTTAGTCTTGCTAGGAGAAAGAATTTTTTATTTGCCTCTTTTTTGTTTTGTTTTTTTAAATTGTTGTTCCTCCTTTTGTTAATTGCAGAGCTGTACTGCAGTAACCACAATGATGTTTTCCAAGGTAGTGATCTATAAAAGATGTCCTAATAACAATGGTTGAAATAAATAATTTGTACCTGAACAATAAAGGACAATTAAATTATAATGAGGTTGGCACAGGCTCAGAATGGACATTGCTGCATATGAAGCTTTGACTTGTTTGCTTAAACCCAAAGACGTTACTGAAAACTTGGATGGACAGAAGCACGAGCCCTGGGTTTAAGCAACTCTATCATTTTCTCAGCTCTCCTGAATGTATAACAGATATTCCTAATATGGTTAAGGACAATGGAGACTGAGGAGTGAAATTAAAATTTACTATGAAATGTGCAAATCTGTTATATATATATATATATATATATATATGTATATGTGTATATATATATATATATTATTTTTTTAAATTTTATGGTATGTTTACCAATTTTGCTGTTGTCACCTGCGGTTGAGTGTGTCATCTTTCCCTGCAAAGCAACCTGAAGGGAAAAAAATGCTTTGTAAGTGGGTGAGCAGTATTGTAAAATCATTTAAAAGACAAAAAGAACAAAACAGTTGTGGACTGGTGTAATACAGGTCAGTAAGCTAATCTGAACTTGTGACAGTTTCCATTTAGGGCCTCATGAAAATGCTGTAGTGGTGGCATTCAGCTTGCCATTTGTCTAGCCCCCCCTTTTTTGTGTGTGTGTGGTGAAGATGAACTGTAGAGAGAAGGCAAAGAGACGGGGAAGTGATGATGCTCATAAAAGGAAGTCTTTCCACTTGTTAGGGAAAGGATGCGGAGGAACTTGAGACATGTGGAAGATGGAGTCAGTGCAGAAGTGAGGGGTCTAGTGATGCAGTTACCTTAATGTTATTTGGAACAGGGACTGTTAGTCTGAAATAATTTAAAGAGAATTTGCTCTTTGTTTTGGTGTGAAGGCGATGGTAGAGAGCTGTACAAAAGTGGGGCAAAGGGAAGTTGCCCAAGCAAGATGTCTGAAGCTCTGTAAATCTTAGGCAGTGATTCCTCCCATCGTGTCCAGGCTTATTTGGCTTGAATAAAGAGATGAGCACAAGAACACCTGTAACTTCAACAGGCTGTGAAGACAATCCTGGAAATACTTTGTGATGGGAAAGGCTAGGTGTTCTGTATATGGGGCTACTGGAAGAGGGTTAAGACAAAATACTACTTTCAAAACGAGGTAGTGACTTGAGCAAATTTGGGGTATACAAAGCTATAGAAGCCCAAAAAAATCACAGTTTCTGAAATACTGTCTATAAATTCATGTGGCCTGTGCTAATCCTACCTAGAGGAACAGTAGCAAAGAGTATGCATTCCAAATGCCTGTGTTGGTGGTATTAGCCAAACTGTCAAGGCTGGCTTTTTAGTCGAAGCTAAGAGAGTAACCTGCATTTTTGTGATCTTCAGTCTTGGGTGTCATGGCAAACTGTCCTTTGTGTGAGCTGGGGGGTTGCTGTCTGTCCCCTCTTAGCAAAGAGTTAAAATGTTAAATAATTGCCCATCGTCATACCATGGTTCATTGGATTGAACCAGGGAAATTGAACTTAAGATCTGTGCTGCTGTAAAATACAAGTTTATTTTTGAGGGAAAAAACCCCCAAACAGCCCCAATTTTTTAATTTCCAGTTCTGGAGACTGACAGTCCAAAACATCTTCCCTTTCATTTAGTGAGCTTGGACAATGCAATTAGTTTGGTTTTGTTTGTTTGATCTTCCAGTCCTAGCAGTTGGGATGTTGTGCAATAGCTTGTTAGTCGAAACCTTTTTTTAAAACACACCCCCTCCTTGTGGTTACTGGGTTTTCACTGTTTCCTGATCCTAAATATATGATCAGCAGTAAAAAATGGTTTTTTCCTTGTTAGATTTTGTTAGCAGAATGAGCAAAGAGAATGTAGAATTTACTTCTCTGGCCACTTAATTGTTTTTGTATGCATTGGTTTCCATACTTCCTACCTATTGGGAACTGAATGTTCAATTCCCTTGGCCAGGTTTAAAAATCACACTCAACATCTCTATGTGAAGTATCAACACAAAGGTGACAAATACCATGGTATCTGTAATTGTGCTTATCCCTCTGTAAAGGCAATGTCACCTTTTCAAAAGATTAGTTGTGGGGAATTAGCATGTCTTTCAAGGTTATAGTTGGAACAAAGTGTGTGTGGGAGAGGCCAACATCCCCCATACCCCCCTAGAAGCAGCAGTCTCAAGTATCTTCAGTGGAACCTCTTCAGTTAAAAACTGCTTCCCTTGCTTTTATGTCTTGTATATGAATCTCACCATTGATCTGAAAGAAATGTGAGTTACAGAGCAGCTCACTCCTGCCCTTAAAGCATAACGATCAAAATAACAGTACCAGGTAGAATTGAGTTGTTTAAAAAAGTTACTTTACCTTGATTTAAGATCAACCTTGTGATCTTCTTTAAGTAAATGTGGAAAAACCTTGCAACAAAAATACTATGGTGTTGCAACTTCTTTCAACAGGTACTTTGTGCTGGACTTTGAGACGGGGATTCTGCAGTATTTCGTCAATGAACAAAGTAAAAACCAGAAGCCTCGAGGAACCTTGTCTTTAGCTGGAGCTATAATATCGCCCAGTGATGAAGTGCCACACATGTTGGTGGTCTACTCTGCTAATGGAGAGATGTACAAGTTAAGAGGTATGTTGCTGCTTAAAGTGCCAGCTGAGTTATCTCCCATTCCTGCTCTTCTCTCATGTCTCATTTCTCTTTTTACTTCCCTACGCTGTCAGAAAATAGTGGTTATACAGCTATATTGTTACATGCTATATTACAAAATGCAGTGCAGCAGCAATCTGGAGTTAAAATATATGTGAATTTACAATATATAGACTTTTGGGGCTAGAAGATACCTCAGAATGCCTTCTATAAGTTGTTATTGTGGCGTTTTGATTGTACAGTGTATCTTACCTGCTTATGAAGGAAGAAAAAGCTGTTTTCATTGCTGTCCACAGCATAGCCTTTTGTTTCTAATACTGTTCTCCCACCATCCTACAGATAATGTGCAGTTATAAATCTGCTGATGGGTCAGAGAAAAGAAAAATGCCAGTGGAAGGCAGTTAAAGATACTCTGTGCTTGTCAGTCTTGGAATAAATGAATGCACCTTTAACATAAAATTTTACCTTCCCTTGCTCCCAGATGTAAGACAGACAGTATAGGGCATGTGAGGGTTACTTTGCAATATTTATGGGGTTTGGTTTTGTTTTTTTAAAAAGGCAGTATTTTGATTCCAAGGTATTTTCAGCATGGATGGTTGATCTGGATAGTTTAATATCAAACTAGTTTACAAAAAAACCAATAAATTAACCCCCCCCCGGGCATGTAATGGAGTGTTACAGAAATTTAAAGTTCTGTTAGTTTTATTCTGACCACAGTTTTTCAGTTGACAAGCAGGACTGAGTATGCAGGACTCCCCTGTGGTCCAGTGCATTGTTGAACTATGTGTAGAGCTGAAACACAAGAGCAAACAGGGAGAGCTTCTGTTAAAATGTTTTGGGATTTGCACAACTAAAACTCTTGTGATTTCATTATGATGCTTTCCAATCACTTGAGGTTATAAAATACTTATAATATGTTGCTTTTAATGAGTTTTGTGAGTTTAATTCAAATCAGTAAAGAAGTTTTACTCTGAGTCAACAAACATGGAGATGCTTAATAGTAGAGGAAGTAAGAAAATATTTGCTGAAATTATCCACTCTGTGTTGGTATTCTTCATTATTCTTAAGTACTGTAATAGTGTGTTATTTAAAGAAAGAAAACCAACTAAACCTCTCTCCTATAATATACTTTATTAATACTACACAGGACTCACCAGATACAGTCTTTTCAATAATTTTAAAGCTGTTTTTTAGAGATGTATGAGAGGAAATTGTGTTTTTCATTCTTGTGTCTTTAAGTTGCATATGAATGGCAAGTAGGTTTAAGGAGACATTTTGTTGATCTACATTAAAACAGAAGTACTAAAGTATCAGGGAAACTGGTAAGTTTTCTGGTAGCTGATTTCCAGTCTGAGTGTAGAGGTTTCATTGATTTAAATGCTGTGGTGTGGCCCTTGGCATTCAGAGAGAGGTGAGAGTAAAGTGAAAGTGGATTAAAAATCAAATAGTAATAAAAAAACATCTTGAGGCAATTCTGATTTTGATAATGGAGGTGATAAGATTATGAGTCTTAACTGTTAAGACTATACATATATCTCTACTAACTAGGCACGCTATCTGAAGTTTAATTTTAGATGTGTTGTACTTAAACAGTGTAAATTAGAATTTATAGTGCATCCTAACCAATAAAGATTCCCTCCCTGTTCCCACCACATTTTCATATGCAAAAAGAGTATCGGTTTCTTTATGATTCCCTGCATTTTCTTGTTTCTATTCCAGCTGCTGATGCAAAGGAGAAACAATACTGGATAACTCAGCTTCGATCCTGTGCCAAACACCACAAGGAAGGTAATTCTAAGGTAAATAATTAAGAGAGAGAAGTAACTGTTATGTTTTAGGTGGTGTAGGTGAAGAGCATTGTGATCTGGATAATTGACTGGCTGCTGTAGTTAGTGGCTTGATGTGTAGAGGTTTGTGAATAAAAGGGGTAAGTGTCACATGCCACTAACTTGGGCAATCTTAATAAATCACAGAATCACAGAATCATAGAATTGTAGGGGTTGGAAGGGACCTCAAGAGATCATCGGGTCCAACCCCCCTGCCAAAGCAGCTCCCCAGCTCACACTGCACAGATAGGCGTCCAGATGGGTCTTGAATATCTCCAGAATATTGTCCTATTTATCTCCAGAATATTGTCCAATTAAATTTATTTTCCTATTTATGAGAAATTAATGAAGTGCAGTTCAGATGCTGTCATTACATGGTTAATTGAGTGGTTGGGTCAAAGGTTTATTAATAAATTCCATTGTGATGTCCTAATTAGTACTTTAAAATGTTAACTTACTAGTTTTCTTTAATGTTATAAGATGTAATGTCTCTTCTTCTAGAAGCTCACATAGGTGTTAGCGGTGGTCAGCCTTCAACTTCTTTAGCAAATCTGAGAGGTTATCATATGAATGTAAATATTCATCTTGGGAAGTGAAGTAAAAATCTCTGTCCTCAAACAGATAAATATTTTGGACAGGTAAAAAAAAGGTTTGCACTTGAAAAAGAGTAGAAGTATGGGTTCAGGATGTCCTCTACCTCTAAGTATAAATTACATAAATCTGTTTAAATTAGAATGCACTTTGGAAATCGATGTAATAAAACCAAACAAAAACCCCTATGAGAAATAAATGAATTTTTTTTATTTATTTTGTGTATGCTTTTAGTGTTAATCCTAAAACACTAACAAAAAAAATAATTCCTGCTTCTATTGGTATTTTCACAAGAATGAAGAATATTTTTTCCTCACAACTAATTTTTTTTTGCTATACTAAAAACAACCCCCCCACACAAGCAGAAAGGATTCCTCTTCCCCCTAAGAGCTTGAGAGTATCATTCTGATAACTGTGGTCAGAGTCATCCTGAGTATCTTTGAAAGGTGGCCTTTGAAAAGGTGGGTGGTATTTTGAGGAGACTGGCAATCATTGAAGTGGGTGAAGTAAAATAATACCAGCCTTTTTTTTCTTCTTTGTGAGTGATGTGCACTTGTTGGGAAACAATGATGGTATAATTAAAATCCCTTTTTGAAGGAGAGTAAGTAACTTCAGTGTTTTAGTAGTCTTTCAGTTCTCATGCATCATACTAAATATGATATTTTAATGTAGCTGTGGCCTAGTGCTACTCATAGAATCACAGAATAGTTTGGACTGGAAGTTACCTTAAAGATCACCTAGTTCTGACCTCTCTGCCACAGGCAGGGACACCTTCCACTAGACCAGATTGCCCAAAGCCCCATCCAACCTGGTCTTGAACACTGCCAGGGTGGGGCCAGCCACAGCTTCTCTGGGCAGCCTGTGCCAGCGCCTCAGCACACTCAGAGGGAAGAATTTCTTCCTTATATCTAATCTAAATCTATCTTCTTTCAGCTTAAGGCCATTTATCCATGTCCTGTCTCTCCATGCCCATGTAAATGCTTCCTCTCCAACTTTTTTGTAAGGCTCTTTATGTACTATGAGGGTGCAATGTCTCTCTGGAGCCTTCTGTTCTCCAGCCCTGCTATCTCAGCCTGTGTTCACAGGAGAGGTGCTCCAGCCCTCTGATCACCTTTGTGTTCCTCTTCTGGGACTAGCTCCAGCAGGTCCCTGTCTGTCTTATGTTAGAGGCCCCAGAGCTGGATGCAGTACTGTAGGTGGGGTCTCATGAGAGCAGAGTAGAGGAGGTGAATCACCTCTGGCCTGCTGGTGACGCTTCTTTTGATGCTGGCCAGCCTACCATTGGCTTTTTGGCCTGCAAGTGCACATTGCCTGGTCATGTTGAGCTTCTTGCCTGACAGCCTCAGGCCCTCCTCAGGGAGAACCCATTTTCTATCCAGCCTGTATTTGTGCTTGGCATTGCCTTGACCATGTACTTGGCCCTGTTGAGCTTCATGCAATTCACATGGACCCACCTCTCCAGCCTGTCAGGGTCCCTCTGGCTGGGATCCCTTCCACCCAGCATGTTGGCCTCACCACACGGCTTGGTGTGGTCGGCAAACCTGCTGAGGTGCACGCAGTTCACTAAGGTGCAACTCTGCTCAGTCAGAATACTCCTACAGTTGCTATTGCTGTGCAGCTCAGGGGCTTCTGGTGGTAGAGATGGTAACTTTTTATACTCTCACTTGGCATTGGTGAATTATTTATTCCTCAGTAAATTTTCTGGTCACTTCTTGGACCTTCTTAAACATTTAGGATTGGCAGTATGTTGTGATGAGGTAGTAGAACTGTTCAGTATATCTGATGTCAGAGACTTGTGCAGTGGCACACTGATACTTCTACTCTCTATTTGGTTGCTGTTACTTCTTAATACTGGATTTGTACTTCTCCTTTTGCCAGGAGCTCAACAGGGAGAGGTGGTATGAAAAGCTATAAACGTTGCACAGAAGCCAGCAAAAGGAGCACAGTGTCATGCCTGCCTGTCTCTAGGAACAATTCTTTTGACAAGATTTTTCTAATGTTTTCCAATATAATTTTTTTCCTTTTTCCCTCCTGTCAGGGTTAGAGTATTATCAGAGAGGTAGATTTTTCCCTGGCTTTAAAATTGCATATAGTGCTAACTTGGATTTAACCTACAACTAAGTTTTAAAGCTTTCTACTTTCCTCTATAAAAGCAAGTGATCAAAAGCTTTAGCACTGCAATGATTAGACTTTGGAGATCACAGATTGGTTAGAAGGGAGTGGTGCTTCATGGAGATTCCAGAAACTAGAAAAAATTGCCTTTCTATAACTTCTTTTTATTTTCCTCAAAGTTTTGTACTTAAAAACACTGCCTGGTAGGAGGTAAGGAAAGCAAGAACCTCTGCATTTCTTTGTGATTTTTTTTCTTTTTCTTTCTCCTGTAGGTGAAGGTTCTTTAATAATTATTAGCATGGGAGTGGAAACATACTGTTTAAAATATTTTAAATTTACATAAAGTAGCGCTGCTATTTTAGCCCAGTTACTTTCTTTTGTGTTGGGATTAGGGACTGGAATGACTTAGGAAGGTCTGTAATGACACAGAGAGGGTGCATGTTTGACTACCTTTTGCATAATAGAGGACTCCACAAAAATACGTGGGTTTGGATTTTGTTAAAATAGCCCTACCCCACTGACAGGACTGTCATGATGTGATTTGTTATTCTACCAGCAGCAGGGCTGGATCTCTCTTCCCTCCCTCTCCCTGTACTTTGAGGGCTGTAGTAAGTGATAACTGCAAATTGTCTGTCTCTCATCATGCTGTCATGAACAGGCAGATAGATACTCTGTTTTAAGCTTCTGGAGTTTGAACAGAATCCAAGCTCTGTCTCTGCTGGGAACAGGCACCTGGAATGTTGGAGCCTGAGTGTTTGCTCCTAGCTTCTTCTAGAGCTCAAACTTGCCTTTTTCACAGAAAGAATGAGAGGCAGAAATTTCTAGGTTGGTTTTTTTTTTCTTTTTTTTTTTTTAGCAGTTGTACACTTGAGAAGGAGCTGGAATGAAAAGTGTAAATTATGCAGTGAGGGGTATGTTTTATCTTATGCAAGTGGGATATAGGTTAACTGGGATAACCAGCCAAGAGTCGAAAGGTTCCCAAGGATGCCAGGGAAACAACTCTTAGCTACAGGTCTTTCATAGTGGAGAGAGGGCATGGTTTTGAAATTGTGAATAATATTATTGCAAAGAAATTTTTAAGAAAATGTATGAATTTGGAGAATGTTTTTCACAGCTGAAGCTGTGGCACTGTTCCTGTGAAATATTCATAGATCATTCCACCTTCCTGCACTGGATCCAGATGAGCACAGATTTCCTTTCTTTTTCAGAGCTACTGCTTGCTTTTTGTCTACAGTAGCATGGTATGACTTTCTGTCCTTCCTGTCTTTAAAGCTTCATTTGGGGGCTAGGGTGTTGGTGGAATGAAGCAGAACAGTGATTTTAAACAAACAAACAAAATTTATATTCTAATGACTGTAACTAGTTGCATCCTAAGGAATGGTCCAAAGGTGAGCTATACAGCTAACAAGTTAATGTAAGATGAGCTAAGTCTGTAATTTTCTTTTAATTAAATTTTACATTTTAATGATAAAAAAAGCAGTAAAAGGATAATGTGCTCTGGCAAGTAATTCCCATGCTGTAAGATAGTCTTAATGTTCTTGGTATTCCCATACAGGTCTCATTTTGCTTAATTACAGATTGCTCAACCTCCAGAGTGCTAAATCACACTGTATTGGAAGAAGTCTTCTATGTCTGGATAGGATTGCTGGTTTTTTTAGAGTATGCTAAGTGAATATTATTGTAAGGGTTTTAATTAAAGCATTAGTCAAATTGGAAGTCAGTGATAGAAAGTGCTTCCAAGAAGGAGTAGGCTTATGCATAATTTTTGTGGTAAATCCACAAATTGTCACAAGCTTGTTAATTCTTTTAAAAACAAACACATGGGTTTTTATACCAGTTCTCAATTCCAACATATGGATCAGTTTTGCTGGATTGGCATATAACCCTGGTATTTCTCAGTGTGTATCAGGAACGTGGTGGGGACCAGGACCCTTGTATCTTGTGAAATAACTTCTGGTTTAAATTGTGCTCAGATAGTAACTTTCAGCTTAGAATCCTGTGCTAGAATTAGAAGGTAGACTCCCCCTTTGTTCTAGCTTTTTACACAAATGAGCTACTAAAAATTGGAAAGTGTGGTTTCATCTTTCAGCTGAACTCATCTGCTGTTTCCCTGCAGCTTTAAATGGCAGTCCAGTTTTCTTCCTCCTGCTGCCACCCTTTATTTGGGCTTGGTTGTGTTTCTGGTCCTGTGGTAGCTTGGGCATCAGAAACACAATAAACAGCATCCTACTGGAAAGGACTTGTTTATCTCTCCAGCTCTTTGAGGAGTGGAATGAACACTGTTGTAAGGGGAGCTGCTCTCTGCTTCCAGCAGCCCCAGGTGGTAAAGCCTTGCTGAACCATAGAATACCTTGAGTTGGAAGGGACCTGTAAGGATCATCAAATCTAACCTGGGGCCAGCCAAGTCAGAACACGGGACTGAGCACATTGTCCAGATGCTTCTTGAACTCAGTCAAGCTCAGTGCTGTGACCCCTTCCCTGGGGAGCCTGTTCCAGTGCCTGACCACCCTCTCAGTAAAGAACCTCTTCCTAACAGCCAACCTAAAACACCCCTGTTGCAGCTTCATGCTGTTGCCTTGGGTTCTATCACTGGTCACCAAAGAGGAGATCGGCACCTGCCCCTTCACTCCCCCTTGTCAGGAAGCCATAGACCACGATGAGGTCTCCCCGCAGTCTCCTCCAGGCTGAACAAACCAAGGGACTTCAGCCTCTCCTTGTAAGGTTTCCCCTCCAGACCCTTCACCATCCTTGTTGCCCTCCTCTGGATACTCTCCAGTATTTTTGTGTCCCTCTTGTACTGTGACACCCAAAACTGCACACAGAGCTTGAGGTGAGGCCGCACTAGCACAGTGCTCTCTTCTTTCTCCTACGTGGAAGGGGCTGAAATGGATCTGGCTAAAATCTAACCTTTTCTAGTTGGAGCTTTGTGTTTAAAACTGAGCTAACCTGATGACTGCATGTCTCTGTGAGGGGCTGTCCTGCTCTCTTTCTCCTCAAGCAGTTCTCCTGGTGCCTGTTGTAACCATCAACCAGCCCTTCAGAAGGGCAGTTTGGCGAGCTAAGTCAGCAGAAAATTCTATATGTGTGTGTGTGTGTGTGTTTGTGTGTGTCTACATTTATTTCCATTTCTCTTCTAGTTTAGCTGCCTGGAGTGACTCTCCATGAGCTCAGAGTCAGCATGGAGAGATGGTGGAGAAAAAAGTCCAAACCTGCCCCTCTCTGTGACTAAACTACAGAAGTGGTTTAGCTGTAATGTGAAACAGCATGTGTAGTAATGCCTGAAAGTTTGAGGTCATCACTTTTATCAAAACATTGAGGCAGAGGTGTAATTTTTCCCCCAGATCTTTGGTGGCTTTTCTTCAGTTTTAGCAGGTTTCTTCTTGCCTTTAATAATGAATGGGCACAGAGATACCTTTACATTTCTAAATGGCTCTTTCCCTGGTTATTTTTAACATCTGTATGATAAGTGATTCCATAAAGCCAGATTAGTGAAAGTTTCAAGTCATTGTGAGTGTTATTTTGGTGGTTATATGCACATCAGACCTGCTGTGCTCGTCTGCTTCCTCCTCTTGTCCCTGACCTATAGAAGTCAACTAAAGATTTGTGCTTCTATTTAAAACATTCTTTGGAAGTCCTTGCAGTGGTGAGGGTGAGGAGGAAGCAGTGTTTGGCTGTAGATGCGTATGTGTTTGACACCTTTTTTCCTCCCTTTGGAAGCTGCATGAAGATAAATGTCGCTCACAGCTCTCTGCTTTCAAAATCCTTCTACAGAAGTGGTAAAAAAACCCCCCATTTAGGATTGAACATGAGCTTGCTCAGATGATTTTTGACAAAGAAAAGATTTTATGATGGGATGATTATCATAGCCTCTTGCTTAAGGCAATGCATGTTTGCTTTTACTGAAGATGATGAAGCACTATAATATTCTGTCAGAAAAGTTAGTACCATAGATGGTGCTTTACACAGATGTGCAAAGCATATCGTAAACTGATCGCTTTGCACTGCTGAAGTTTGGGTGTTATGTAGGTTCAGTCATTACATTTGAATATTTTTGAATTACTGTCATGTAAATTAAACAGATCTCTGTCCATATTTTTCTTTTATCAGTGTTTGTTTACTTAGGATGCATGGGAAAAGAAGTAGATGGGAGTTAAAATATGAATGGTGGTGTCTTAATCGTAATTACTTTCTGATAGTGTGTGACTGCATTGCTCTAAGGCTGCATGCAGGGAATTGGTTCTGTGCTCTATATATATATGTGCAGAGAAGTAAAGGCATGTCATTTCACTATTTATTATTCTGCAGAAAAACATCTGTGGCACAGAGCCTGTGAAAATGATGATTATCAGCCATAAACAGATCTGACAATTCACTTCAAAAATTAGTTTATTGATCTCTAGAACGCTGCATTTACTTCCAAAATAAACAAACCTGTTTGCTTCTGGTAAATGGTGAAAAGCACTTCAGCTTCTTTGTGAGCAGGAAGGGCAATCTCCAGGGAGAATGAGTCATGAAAACATTAGTATAGTTGGAACTTACTGTTCTACAATTACATTATTTTAATTGTTAGACTTTTTGATCTCCAAATGGAAGCATTCATTATACTACTTTTTTATCTTGGAGATGGACTGTCTACTGGAATAAAAAAATCTTAACCCAAATCTGTGTTAGCTAAGCATACATTTAGCTAGCTTGAGGTCATAAAACCAAGATGAGTGCAAGTTACAAATTAATCTTTTATTAGCTTTTTAATTATTCTTTTATTAGTTTCATTTTATTAGCAGGAAAACTGTCGGAGCTGTGTAGCCTCAGGAAAGAATATTTGTAATCCTTTTGGGATGCTTCAGCCTGTGGATTTCTTGACTCACTATTGGCATCATGCATTACTAATTGTTGAAGAACTTGTGTCTTCCTTTCATCAGACTTTTGGCTAGCTTTTTATTTATTTATTTGCAAAGCAGAAAACATTAGGACCAAAGAAAGTGAGATATGCTAGTGGTTAGAGGGGCAGATCAGTCATACCAGCAGCACTACGGGGAGGAGCAGGGAATTAGGTATGAAGTTATTGTCATTGCTTTGATTTCCTGGAAGAGTGACTTTAATGACTGCTGTAGTTTGATGTCTAATTAGTGTTTTTAGCTGTGTAAAACATCACATGGGTTTTAACACAAATGCCAAATGTTGATTGCTGCACAGCTGTGTATCAATGCAAAAGAGATTCATTGCATTGCTGCTCCCAGTGCTTAATCTATAGAAGTTGTGCAAAAGAGGAGTCAGGTATTTGGCTGGGATATAGGTGTTGACAATGCTTTATAATAAATTCAATTGTGCCTAAAAAACCAAATGGGTAGTTACTGGGGAGGCCTCTTCTGGTAGTGGCCGGAAGAAGCTGTCTGAAGGAATTAGCTGCCACCCCTGTCTCCTTGGATGGAGCAGGCACAGTGCTCTGCTGCTGTTCTCTGTGGCATTGATGAGTGGAGCTTCACTTCAGAAGGTTTGGAGTGGGTGTAAAAACTGCCTCCTGCAGACACTTACTTGTGCTTAGTGTGTGACTGCTTTTGCAAGTTGTAAATTGCTTTTTTTTTTTTTACATTTACTGTGGGACCTTGCTTAGGGGTTAGCTAGAGGTCTTGATGCTGAGCTCATTTAGCATTTATATGCTACAGACATCCACTAAAGAATAATCCCAAATCATTTGCAAGAGGATTTGTGTCATGGGCTGGCAGGGGTTTATGGTACATTGGTTGGAAGCATTAGGTCACAACATGGATGAAGGATATAAAGGGACAGAAAACAAAGAATCTGCTTATAGACCTGTAGAGCCATTCAAATCAATGTATTTGATTCTGATATTTGGCACATTTGAGTGTGGCTGTGTGTACTAATTCAAGCTGGCCAGTCTTCCTGTCTCCGTTAGCTGCAAGGGACTGGTAATTCTCTTGTGCTGAGTGGGGAAGGAGAGGCTCACCGGCAGAGGTGGTATCTCCCTAGATATGGTGTAGCACTACTGTAGAGACAGGTATGCAGCTGAGTGGCAGGCACACCAGGAAGTGTGATATGGTCAGCCCTTGCCAGGCTGTGAACTTGTGTTTGTAGAGATTTGGGCTTACTTGGTGTCCCTTGAGCAGGACAGTCCTTCTGAGCATCACCTGCTACTGAAGCTGTAGGTGGGCTGTTCTGCCTGGTATTTCTCTACTGCTCCATGGATTCCCAAACTCCATGCCCTAAGTGACTGTATACCAGCATTTGCTGTGAGCTGCCACATTCCTTTGCAAACCTAATGAAATGCACTGTGATCCCACAGACCATTTATTCTGCCTCAAGTCACAGTTCAGGAGTGTAATTGATGTAGCCCAGTGAGTTGTGGTATGAACCAGAGCAAATCTTTCTGGGGAAGAAAAATACCTAATCTGGATTAAGAGACTTCTAGAGTGATGGGTTTACCTGTTTGTTGGAAATGGGTTCATTACTAATTTATGATACAAAGCCAGTAAAAAAAAATAATCACAGGTAGCCAGCAGCTGTTGTACTAGTAGTTCACTATGGAATTTATGACTCCCAAGCATAAGTGGAGTTTGGTGAGAGGCATATTGTGTTGGGTGACATGATGAGAGAAAATGTGAGGTGGGAGTTCAGTCAGGGGGTCTGTTCTGGTCCATGGGTCAGCTGCAGATAGTTCACTGCAGTTTGAAGCACTGTGTTGAGGAAAAATAGTGTGTAATTGCCAAATGGTATCAGTGATTTAGAAACTGATTTAGAATATGTGTGAATTTCAATTTATGAACATATCTCTCAAAGTTTATGGTTTTAAATGAGATTATTTTGGCAACAGCTTTTTTCTGAAAGCTCCCTCTCTCCTAGAATTCATTCCTGATTCTGCATTTAAACAGAAAGAGTGCATAGATTTTTCCATATTTGTTTTGTTACTTTTGGTATTTGCAGGTCTATAACTTCCCCCCTGTCCCCAAAGAAAATCAAAACATAATAAAACTTCACTTCTCACAGAACAATTTCTCTCAAGCAAAACTAATGGCTAAATTTACTGTTTTACATTGCTGCTGGGTTTTTTGAGTCTTAGGATCCATTTAGCTATATGAAGGCAGTCATTTATTTTTAGTATCATGATTACGTGATACTAGAATGTCAGTGATTCTCAGGTTATTTCATTTTAAAAAGAAAATAAAATTCATTAAGCTGGAAGATAAGTTGATTTTATGCTGAAAAGAAATGAAATTACCTTGTTCTTACTCTGCACCATAAATTTAGAAGTATTCTGGTGCTAGTGAGTTTTAAAAAGAGACATCAGTAAGTATATTCTGCTGCTGTATATACACAGATAGGATTTTCCCATGAAACTTCTATTTAAAAAAGGAAATTCAGTTGCACCCAGATTCCCTCATCCCCTTCCTTCTCCCAAATACCTTTTCTTCTGGCTCTCATTTTAACCACAGTTATATCTAAGTAATGCTTTTTCAAATGGAAGATGAATTAAAAGCCTGGCAACCTGTGCCCTTCTGACAAATTCCACCGTGGGTGTTTATTATGCCTTGGAGTCAAATTCAGTTTTAATGCAATTGTGAATTACCAGCCAGGATGGATAGGTTTTGAGTGTCTGATTCTCCAGAGGGCTACTATTGCACTTCTCTTAGTCATGGTAGACAGAAGGCATTCATTGCAAAAGCACTCTCAGACCCTTATTCTTGGAAGTGTTGGTAAATACAAGTGCAGATCACCTGAATAATGCTTAGTTCTATAATAGCTGGTTTGCATGCTGGGGATGTGAGAGCCCATTTTTAAAACCTTCAAATGCCTCCAAAAATCCAAAGTCTGGTTTTTCCTGGGGATGGCAGAGGGATGCTGCAGTTTATTTCACTCTTCCTTGTTGGCAGCACCAGATAATCTGCCTTGGCTTTTACAGCCCAAGGAGTTGGTTACGTGATGCCTGCTTTGAATTCCAGCACTAGCTGGGACCTGTACACCTTGCATTAAGGGTGTCTTAATAAAAATACCACAGAATTACAAAGTTCAGCTTGTGGAGGGGGGTGATAAGAGAGATTGTACCCAAGTAATATTTTTGTGTGCCTGCCAGCAGACTCAGAAGTTCTGCCTCACAGTGATGGCAACTGCCATCATTACTTGTGAGGGGTTTGTAGGAGCGGTGAAATGGTATTTCACCCATCTGGCTGTGTATTTTACCTCACTTTGAGAGCTGTACTAAACAGCACTCTCTGAAGTGGTTTGTGTTTCATGAAGTAAGAGTTATTCTGTTTCAGTTTTAACCTTACAGGTGAAATCAACAGATCAAATAGAAGGGAGAAGCTCTTTTATATTGTTCTTTTATAGATGATGTCCAATGGTGCTCTTTGCACATCTGGGCCTGACTGAGAATTGCAGTTCTAAAGACCTTCAGGAAAACATGGGTTTGAGGGCTGCAGAAAACAAATCAAGAGGGCAACGCTGACAAATGGTTTAGATAAGATCAGAGAAAGTTCTTGAATGTTCAGACTGATTTCACAGGTTATACATTAAGAATATTTATGCTGCAAATACTGTTGATTTTTTTATTTATAAAAAAAGTTTGTGTTGGCATTGTCATTTCTCTGTGTGCAAAATCTTTCCTAAAAAGCATGGTTGTAAGACCTTTGCAGGATGTTAATATGTATGAGCTTGCAGAGGTCAGTTTCAGACAATCCAAGGAACAAAGGTGATTGCCACAGTGTTTCTAAGAAGATTCCTACTGAGCAGTGCAGATGGTTCTGAAGGAATAAATCAGTCCTGGGCACAGTTACACCTTGAGATGTAGATTTGTGAGGAAAGTAGAATGGCACAGATCTGTACCCTGAATTGTAAATGATTTACTTGTGTAAAGGTTGCTAATATCAACTTCCCATTGCTTGTTCTAGACCATTTCATCCTCGAGAAGTAGAAGCTCATCCCTGCTGCCACCTGGGACAGTTAATTCTGCATCTCCTAGTGGCCAGAAACATATGAATCAAAGTGGCCCGACAGTTGTAACCATCACACATCACAAATCACCTGCAGCTGCTCGAAGAGCAAAGAGCCAGCGTTCTGGTCAACTCCATGAAGTCAGAGAGGTAAGAGAGAAAAAATGCTGATTTACTGGAACTTCTAAATAGTTACTTTGGTATAGAATAAGCAATCAAGTCTGACAAGTTAACAGTTCTTTTTGTTTCCTGCTTTGCTTTGTTTCAATCCTCTTGCTGAGCCAAAGGCTGTCTGTAGCTCTAGTTCACCAGCTCAGAGGCTGGTGTATACAGGCTTTTTTATACCAGTGTTAAAATTAGGGTGTGTACATGCTTAAAGAGGAAGTAGGTTGGTCACAGCTCCCAGACTTTGCAGTGGTGCTGCAGTGCTGGAAGAACATCTCTCTTCAGCTGCATGCTGCAAAACCTTTCAGACTGGAAAGAGGGGCCTGGCACATTTAAATAGAACTAGAAAAAGCCCAAGCTGAGTAAGTCAGGTGAATGGACATGAAAGAAGGCACAGCTCCCACACTCAGCACTTTGTATCTATATGGAGATAATCTTCACTCTCTTGTCAGGTTCCTGTTGCTGGCTTGGTGATGAATGCTTTGTCCATACTAAACACATGAAAAGCAAACAAGAAAATATGTTTTGTTCAAAGTGTATCTACCAGGGTTTAAGAAGTATATAACTCATACACTGATTTAAGTCTGTCTTCCAGACAATAAAAATAGTACAGTTTTAAGCTTAAATAGTATGGCAGACTTTCACTGGGTTTTCTTTCACCTTTCTTTCACCCCTTGTTATTTTTTTTTGGTCTAAATTTCTTGTTATTCTCTAAAAGTGCCTTTGTAGGTTCCCCCTTCCACCCTTTCTACCAAAGAAACTGTTGGCAGCATAGCTGCTTTAAAGCATTCTTTTGTTACAGGGCTTTAAAATATGTACCCTAGTCCTTCAAATTGCAGTCTCAGGAGTCTGCTTTTAAGTTTAAGCTCTCTAAATGTTTTATAACTGGAGACCTCTCATATTAAGAATTTGAATAAATTCCTAGTTTGTGCTCCTAATGAAGACTCAAATGACACATCCTCATGAAGAATGCTTGTTTTTATTCTAGTAACATTCAAAGTCAAAGTGTCCCTTGTATCCTGTATTTGTATTAACAATAGTCATTCCTTGCTCTGAAGAGCACTGTCTGATTGTCATTAGTGTTTTCTTTACATTATAGAAAACACACATCTATTTGTTTTTCATGAGAGTATCTTATCTTTCCTTACCAATCTCCCCCAAATTGTCTCTACCTTACTAAATGTATTTGCTCTTATAGGTTTAATTCAGAGTGCACCTGAAACCTATTAATAAAATAAACAGTGGGAGCTGTTGCAGCTTTGTCAAATGAAGCTGAGTAGGACTGAAAGGAATTTAAAAGAGAGAATTAGTTTATGTGCTGATCATAATAAGTTGGGAAGGGGAAAAGTCAACAGATCCAAAGAACCACACATGGGAATGAAGACATAAATACTGGCCTCTAGTAAACCAGAAAATAAGTGGCTGGGTATAATCCCAATAGAAAAGGCCTGGGGACTGCAGACTGATCTGTTTGCAGTATATTGCAATGTGATGTCATACCAAAAAGGTAAATATTGCAAGGCTTTAATCTGTAATCATGGAAGATAATTATTTTGCTGTGTTTGAAGTGATTGATACCTCAGATGCAGTGCCAAATCCTGTGAGAACAACTTAGAGGGTTGCAATAAAAAAAAATAAAAATCTTAGTCATTGAATGTATGATAATGACTGAAGGTTAAAAGAAGCAAGTGTTTTTCAGGGAAGGAAAATAGTACAAAGATAAACAGTAGCTAAGAAAATTTTATCAGGAGGAGTGTGAACTTCACCTTCTTGTGTATTGGATTTTTGTTGTGGGCTGCTGCTTAAAAAAGAGCATCATCAGTGGGAAAGTCAGGCCTTCTGCCTTCTTTCCCAGTCTCATGTAAAAAGTGGCTGCTTGACTGATCTTGTTTCCAGCTTGTGAAAGGATAAGTCTGTGTTGCCAGATGAAGAAAGCAGGCAGATTGCAGTTCAGCGCACATTTCCTTCTCCCCCCCACCTCCTTTTCCAGAGTGAATGCAGTAGATGGGTATATGCTGCCTGTCTGAGAACTTTCAGGGAATATTCCTGTTCACTATACAAGTCGATGGTGACTGATAGATCTACTACCCCTCCCTTGCTAAATTTATTTGTAAGGGATGGGTCCAGAGACCTTACCAAAAAGTGCATGTCAGTCTCCTGCCTTTTATTTAATCTGAAGCAAGGAGGAATAGGAACTAAAAGTACCCTAAGAGGAGAGTTAATCCCCCGCCACCTCAACACCCAGATCTTTGCTTTTAACTTGGAGGTTGTTCAGTATGATTTGGATGAAGGGGAGAGGCTGCAGGAGGTTTATAGATTTGTGTTAGCATTGCCATTATAGAATGAAGTCACTGAACCTTTGACATGCAAATAAGCCTTTTTTTCTTGTACTATAAATAGGGCTACATTAATTTTACATCCTTTAGAATACAGTACTTAAATCAATGCAAAGAATTGATGTACCTCTGGAAAACCAGAAGTCTGTACTTTTAAAATTTGAAAACAGGGTTACAGTAACACTACAATGTTGTATATGAGGTCTGTAAAAAAACTAGGAATAATGCCAAAAGGGCATCCTTAACTTGGGACATCTGGACTCTGCTAGCATGGACAATATCCCTGGGAAATGCTGAACTTGAAATTTCTACTCAGTTGGGGACCATTTTCCCTTGATTTGGCCCCATTATTTGCAAATGGCAAAGTATCTCTCCTTGTTGCCAAGTAGGACAAAATGGGACTGTTATATTTGACATAACACAATGATATTTTGTAATACTTGGTTGTTCTTTTTCCCCTTTTTTCCTTTCACAGTAAGAATAAACTGGTGGTGTTTGTTCTGCTTGATTTAATTATCTATTTAAAAAAAAGAGATTTTTCATGCAAAATAAATGATAAATAAATGATAAATGATAGCAAAGAGGTTTACGTAGAACCAAACTGATGTGCAAAATTCTGTGAAGGTAGTAAAAGCAACTGTTCAGGTCCTGAAAATGATGTGTGCAGTAAGTTTCTGTTGTAAAATTAGAACTTTACCTTTTCCCAAGAGTCTGGTAAGATAAAATTGAACGTGAATGGGGAGCTTTTGACTGCCATCACTTTACTTTTCCTTGAATGTATATAGCCTTGAATTGAAAAGATGCTCAGGAGTATGACTTCTAATCATAATGGATATATATTTTTTTAATTTAAAATAATATTGTTCTCTTAAATCAGATTTTTGCCTATATTAACTTGATGTTAATAGTCCAGTCTATGTTGATTTATGGAACATTCTATCAAAACTATAATTCACCATACATTACTTTGAGAGAGCTGATGCACTGTGTGTTGCGTTTTATACCAAATTATTTGAGATCCTGCCTCTTTATTCGGGCCATAATTTATCCTCACAGGGATGCTATCAACTGGGTTCTCAGTAAATGATTTTATGGTCACCTAAGTGTGCTTGGTCCTGAAATTGAATGATGTCTTTTTAAACGATGTGTATTATTATCCTCTTAGCAATCTGTGGGAAGAGTTATACTGGCGGAGTTCTTTACCGCGGGCGGTTAAAATTAGCTGGAACGTAAAGTGAGTGGCCAGATCACACTTCATACTGAATTTTTGCTGCCACTGAGCTAAGTAATAGCAGTGCACTGCATCTTGGAATGCTGTTCATTTTGGCTGAGGGTGACTGTTGTACAACCTCTACTGATGTTACCATTGTTTAGAAGAATGTTACCGTTGTTACTGAGAATTGCAGCGTGAATACTTTGTAGTAACTTATTTACTGAAGAGGTGTGTAGAGAAATTAAATGGAGCTACCAAAAAGGAGTCTAGAGAAGTAATTTTTTTTTCTATAACTTTAAAAAGTCCACATAGGAATTTCTTATGTCTTTGAAATGTGATGTTTGTTACAATTTATGATACTCCGTGGACTAGTCATCAGCATGTGTTTCCGAACAGCTGGTACAGTGAGATCCAGATTTCTTGTGGCTTTCACCAGTGTGACATCTATTTTATGTGCCAGTAAGTAGCTCCAGAATTTGGAAAGGACTGCTTTTTGGTAAGATGACAGTCCTTCTGCTTCTTGTATGTTCTTTGCCATATATAAATGTGGTTATTATTTGATTCCTGCTGGAATGACGCAACTCTCTGGTGATTCTTTGCTTCCTCCTTTGGAATGTAGGGAAATCTAGGACTAAAACCTTGGGCTTTGTGGGTTGAGGTTGTAGCTGCAATTCTGTGGGGCCACAGTTTTATGTGGGTGTAAGGAGAAAGAGGTACTTCTAGAATACTTTGGGAATTTTCAAGCCAGAAGTGAACATCTTCATGTCACTGTAACATTTGGAGATCAAAACTAGGAGCTGTGACTAGTTATTGACAGAGGAAAAGGAGGCTGCTGCCTGTGGGGAACTGTTTGTTCTGTTAACAGAATTACAGCACTGCACAGGCAACCTTACTGGTGAGCATAGCAGATGCAGTATTTAAACCATTCAGGGACACATTCAGACTTGCAGGGCCTTCATGTATTTGAACACAGGAAGACATAAACTAAGCTGTATGTTGATGTTAAAACTTGATAATCAGCATTTAAACTGGTAGAGGGAAAAACTGATGATTTGTTTCATGCCAAATTTTACTCTTTGACTTTTTCAAAGTAAGGTTTTGCTTTTTATTTAAATTTTTTGTACCTGCCTTTGTTATCTCTGGAAATATGCACATATAAAGGGCAACTAATAAGAGGAGAAGCAACCTAATGCCAGTTTTAGCAAAAAGCATGCTGTAGCTCTTGATGTTTGTGAGGTTATGTGGTAAGTAAAGTTGCATGCAAAAGAACTGCTGGTTTGGATCTTTGAACAGGACGTTGAGCATAAACAGTGGGAAGTATGCACAAGGAACATTTTTTAAAAACCCTGCTAATAATTCAAGTGGTTTTGAAAGTAGATGTATAACTTTGATTAATTTGATAAACTTCTGTGTAAATAGGGAGGAGTGCTATGTATAGACCTGTTGCTTTCACTGACAGTTCTCATCTTGATTTTAGAGTGTGGGAAGATGAGAGCTAGCTTTGTGACAAAGATGCCATCAGGATTGCAGGGCTAATAAATCACATACTTGCTTTTAGAAGGTGAAAATGCAGTCACTGTGCTCACTGAACTAAAAAGTGTGGATGTAAGAGAGTGCTAGACAATGCTAATGTCTCTTTCTGGCTTGTCAGAGAGAGACCTGTTAACCATGGACTGTGGTTGCTGTAGCACCACAGATACCACAGAATCATGGAATGCTTTGGGTTGGTAGGAACCTTAAAGATCATCAAGTTCCAACCCCCCTGCCATGGGCAGAGACATGTCTGTACTGCAGTGCTTTTGCTAGGCAGCTTTAAAGCTAATGAGGTAAAAGCATATCTGTGTTTCCTTCTAGACGTGTTCTAGTAGAAAAAGTAGCTTTGTGATGCTTTCTTTGTGGGAGTTTGTGGTTGACTCTCTCAACTAGATTCTTCCTGCACTTCAAAACTAGTAATACTGTCTAGAGATCCCTCAGTTAGACTTATCACAGTAGCTTCATCTTCGTAGTTAATATTACAGAAAGTGTTGATAGCATTTCACATCTGAAATCTGAACTTCTGTCCAGTTCATCAAATAATGTGGTGGTCCAGTGAGTGGTAATTTTGGAAAGAGAAGCAAAAGAATACAGAGGAGGAAACTTTGATAGGTACATCCTGGGCTTGTACAGTATCTTTAATAAATGAAAAGTACAGGCTCATCCTTTTGATCCTCTTCTATCAAGTGCATCAAATGATATACAAAATAGTCTGTAGCTATAGATGGATGCTGGTCAGAAAATAAGCTACCTAATCGGTTACTTCTTAATACCACTGCATTTATACATGCAACGTGTGTATTATACTTCCATATGTCTGCAAACTTCCTGTCACAATTTGTCATTTTAATTAGCGGGGTGTGGAGAAACAGGGACTAATGGCTCCACTCTTAATGCAGATAATGAAAAAGTGCTTGCAGAGAACCTAAAGCAAAACCATAGCTGTTTCTCAGAAAGCAATGATTTCTTCTTGGCTACTGGTAGTGAAGAAAAGATAGCAGAAAAGCTTTTAGTCACTTCTGAGTCTACAGAAGTAAAAAGTGCATGAGGCCTAATTCAGCTGTTGATACTTATTTAGCATAGAATATGCTCATGTAAGTTAAACTACAGCTATTTAGCTGTGGTTAGAAGGACTTTTTGAACTGACAAATATTGCAATACAGATTTGTTACAGGCACCTTTACCAACTGAACTGTTCCTGAAGGAGCTGCTCCCAGCTGTGTTTTAACAGGAGCCATTATAATTCGTTTAGGGGCATTAAGCCTGCAACAGTATAAACCAGTTTCAAAACCTAACACCAGATCTAAAAGGGGCAGTGGCAGATGTTATCATTGCACTTTCTTCTGAATTTATATTGGCCCCAGTTCTTGAAATGTGTGTTCCTTGTTCAGTGTGAAAGTACCAGTGCAAGCATGCAAAAATCTTCTGGCTGTTCAACAACGTTAACGTGGTGGGTTGCTATCTGTGTCCTTACAGGAGAGAAAGCAAATTTGGAGCATATAGGTACAGATGAAATGACTTGGTGTTTTCTGGGCCATTCTCTTTGGCAGCTATTTGATTGGTCTGTAGAAGTCTTCTCTCCTACAGCTGTTTATTCTACCTTAAGGTAATACTGCAAAGATCAGTAAAAACATATCTCCTCAGGGGATAAATGGGATGTTTAAATCTCTGGGAATGTCAGTCTTGTACCTTCCTATGCAGTAAATGTGCATGTGCTCATAAAAATTACTCAGTAAGTAGCATTAACTATCTCACTTTGGGGATGAGGAAATGTAAATTGTTCTAATACTATAAACTAGTATTATTAAATCACATAAACATGAACTGAACATCACAGAATGTTAGGGGTTGGGAGGGAACCTTGAAAGATCATCTAGTCCAACCCCCCTGCCTAGATTAGGTGTCCTGGTTCTGGCCAGGCCAGGGTTAACCTCCCCAAGCAGCCAGCACAGGTGAGCTGAGTCAGACTGGGCTGTTTCCACACCACCTGACATCACTGCCCCATAAAAGGGGCTAGTTGGGGAGGGGCAGGGGCTTGGTGCCTCTAGGACGGTCTGAGTGTGACTGGGGTATCGGGTTGGTTGGTCCTTGCGTTGGGCAGTGCTATATAAGGTCAGTAAGGTACTCTGTGTTACCACCAGGTGTGAGTGTAATTGGCTGTTACTGTTCTGTGTTCACGGTGGGTTTTGAATGTCTACTGAGGAGACTCCACAACCTCTCTGGGCAGCCTGTCCCAGTGCTTTGTCACCCTCACAGTGAAAAAGTCTTTCCTTCTGTTCAGAGGGAGCAACCTCCTATGCTCCAGTTTGCACCTGCTGCCCCTTGTCCTATCGCTGGCCATCACTGAGAAGAGCCTGGCTCCGTCCTCCTGACTCTCACCCTTTACGTATTTACAGACATTGATGAGGTCACCCCTCAGTCTCCTCCAGGCTAAGGAGACCCAGCTCCCTCAGCCTGTCCTTGTAAGGAAGATGTTCCACTCCCTTTATCATCTTGGTGGCCCTAATACTCGAGTCTTTACCTTTCCTTTGCAATATCTTTGAGGTTGCTAAGAGTTGCATATAAGTTACACCTTCCTAAACTACACCTTGTTCTGTGCATTTGATTTTTGTATTCATGCAAAGGTTGAGTCATCCTGGAATCCAGACACCCAGGCAAGGAGAATTAAGGTTGCTATGGGAATCATAGAGCAAATGTTCTACTAAAATTGCACCATTTGTCCATGCAGGTTATGTCAAGAGTGAGCCTGCTTCATTATTTCTGCTTTTTTTTTTTCCCCTCTCCAAATCTGAAAAATATAAATGATGCAAATGCTACTTCTTTTCATTAAGTTTTTTCAGCCTATAGTTTAGCAGTAATCAGGCATGTACAAATATGATAATTTTCAATTTTTTAATAAATGGTGATATATATAAATCAGGGATAATACAGTGTGTACTGTGCTACTTTCAGACACTGCTGCAGCATTCATTTTCTTAAGCAATTGCAGAAAAGCTAAGATTACTCTTCACAGTTATTAAAATATTTCATTAAATTTTAAATAAATGGTAGGTTCCCAAAGGAACTTGAGAGAAATCGGTCTCCAGCTTTTGTATGCCTTCAAAACTGTCACTTAATTCTGTGTGTGAAACAGAATTCAGCTGTTCTATAATATGCAGTTTTATAGATGTATATACACTTCCCTAGATTTTTGGAAAGCAACAAAGCTGTGTTCTTTCAAAATTAAAGCACAAATCACAGAATCACAGAGTTGTAGGGGTTGGAAGGGACCTCAAGAGATCATCGGGTCCAACCCCCCTGCCAAAGCAGCTCCCTAGGACATATCACTCAGATAGGCGTCCAGATGGGTCTTGAATATCTCCAGAGAAGGAGACTCCACCACCTCCCTGGGCAGCCTGTCCCAGGGCTCTGGCACCCTCACTGGGAAAAAGTTCCTCCGCATGTTGGTGCGGAACTCCCTGTGCTCCAACTTGCAGCCATTGCCCCTTGTCCTGTCTCCACTGACCACTGAAAAGGGGCTGGCTGATTCCCCCTGCATCCCCTGTTTCAGATAATTATAGACTTTAATTAGGTCTGTGGTTGTTTCAGTTTAGAGTTGAAAAATGAAGCTTTAAGGAAAACATAGTTCAGTAAATATTTTCTCAGATTAGGGTGTCACATCTCATGGCTGCTTGTTTAGTGGCCTTGCTGTCAGTGCTGGTTTCTGGGTGGCTGGCTGGTGCAGCAGTGATCTGATCCTCCTAGTGAACTCTGAACACCACAAGGTGCACTTACCTTCTGCAACTCTGTTTATAATGTAAATTGCTGCTTCCAAGATACACACTTTCATGCTATTTTTTTAAAATAGAAGATATTTTGGAATGTTCTCAGTGGCAGTAGATGACAATGTAATGTTAGGTGGCTAGCCAAGTTTCAGGTATAATGTACAGAAAGTACTTACACAAATGCCCACCAGGAGAAAGTAACCATAGAAATGGCTCATATATTTTAAGTGTACCATTCCGTTTTCATTAGTACGCATGTTTATTGAGGGACTGGCTACAATCTTCAACTCCTTTTGTAACACTCCAAGTGCTTCATGCTGCGCTAAGAAATACCGGAAACGTTTTGATTTTGTAACAAATGGGAATAGGAAATACTGTAGCTGTCATCTGTTACTTCACAAAGACCTGACCTCTAGCAGCTTTTGCTCTGTGTTGTTATTGTATCTCCATCTCTAATGCTTGGCCTGCAGGTTTTGAATGCCTGTGAAACTTCCTGTGTGTTACACAGATGCTTTTAAGCAGCTGCTTACCCATGTTTGGTTGTAATTCTGATTCCTGACAATATGTATTTAAAATATGGTAATAACATGAGAGCCAGTGGCGTTTCATCCTACACTCCAAACTGAACTGTATCTGCCTGAGATTGATGTATACTTTTAAGTAACTTTGTATTCTAGATGGTAGATGTATACTTGTAATTAATTATTTTAAAATGTTATTATGGTTCATACATTTGGCTCAGGAAACATGGTGTTACATTCTTGCACATACTTCTTAGCATGTTCTTAGGGTAATGTTCTGTGTGCCTGCAGCTTTCCTCACAGAGATCCTCAGTTATCCAATTGCAGTTTTATTGGTAGGTCGAGGCTGGCAGACACAAAACACATGAATTTGTGGAGAAGATGCTGTATAAATGCAAATCAGCCATGTAACACTATGCAATAAATTGGCTATTCAAAGTCGTGGTAGTGTATGCTGAATCACTTCAGTGCTGTGAAGTTGTTGATGTCAACTTGACAGTCAGTTTTGGGCTATGGGGAGAAGTCAAAGGGGTGGATTTGGAATGCTTTGTCATGAGTCAGAGGGATGCCTTATTCAGGGCTCAGGAGTGGTATAATTAGATATTCTTGATTATCTTGCTTTTTGCAAAATGTGAGGTGAAGTGACTGTAAGATGGGGAAGTAATACCTCCTTTGATTAGAATGGAAGATCATTCCAGTGTATACTGCACACTTGAGACTTGTTCAAATGACAGAAATAAAATTTCATTTTATGCTTGGACACTATAATTTAGGTGCCCAACAGGGAGAGGGGGGTGAGAGGTAGTACAGGTATTGCTGGGAAAGGGAAGAAGCGCTGGAAGTGTCTATCAAAAATTTTATTAAGGGCTTTGGGGAAAACTGGATTGCTCTGGCTGTATGTGTTTATGTATTCCCAGGTGGAATGGAGTAATAACAATAATTGTTAAAAAAGTTACATTTTCTAGCAACATGTTTTCTAAGAGAAAAAAACCTCCTCCTCTTTGAAGCTGCACATGTTGAAATGTGCATTTTATGTTCCAGTGAGACGTGGCCTTTTCTCTTAAGAAGACTGATGTCACTCAGAGTACAAAACCCAGGCTTTATCAATAGCATGTTATGTTGCAGTAAGCTAATAGAATTTCCCTGGGATTGCTGATGTTGACTTAATGACTGTCAGAAACCTTTTAAGGTGGACTTCTAAGTGCTTAAAATTCAGACATGTTCCATAATTGCTGATAATCAAAATAGGCTTTCCAGCTCTGTGCTGTAGCAATTAACTTCACCAAAGTGATCCTTCTGAAACCTGTCAGAGAAACTGCTGCTCAGAGGAACCCTAGAGTAACACCCGCTTGTAAGGAGCATTTAATCACTAAACCAAATGATTTTTCCTTGCAGAATTTGAGGTGATTTTTTATAGTAATATTGTGTAAGAATAATTCCCCACCCTGTTTGTGTTTTTTTTTTTTTTTTAAAATAAGCTTTGTTCTCAGTGCTGCATTCTGTGTTTCAAACAAGCACGTGCTTCCTGCTTGGCTGGATGAAAGCCAGATGCTGTCCAAGAATTCCTTGAACTTTCAAGCCCTTTCCTTTTTGTTTCTCTGATTTTTTTCATTCTGGATCACTGGAAGCAACTTGAGGTGGGAGAAACAACCTTGGCAGCCACTGTCTGCTTTTCCTCTTCCTTGTGGCTTTACCTCAAGATCCCAACACCCTACTTCCCTAGAGTCATTTTTGATAATTAATTAAAGTCTCAGTAGGTGAGTATTAGTAGGATATGGTTAATATAGCAGATTAGATTAGCAAATGCTCAAGGAAAGAGCTCTCAGTGGGGGAACCTGGCACTTACCAGTTGTGTTTTGGTACAAATCTTACACTGGTAGCAAATGTCATGCATTACCCACACGTGTGGAGTATCCACTGGGAGCTCTAACGCAACAGGCAAAGAAGGAAATCTGTCATGTCTCCTGCAGTAGACCCTGATCCCTGGACATCTCCCTCCAGTAGCAAAATGACCAGTGCTAGATTGATACTGATCAATTTGTAGAAAACATACAGCCCACTCACACTGATTTGTGGGGAAGAGTAGAGCACCTTCATAGAGTTTGTGTGAATCATGCTCTTTCATGTGAGTATTTATTATGGCAGCCAGCTCTTACTAAGCTTTAACTTCTCACCTAAAGATTTGTGGAGCAGCTCCATGAAAAACTCTTCAGACAGCTGACACTATCAGAAAAAAGAAGCTGAAGTTTATGTTGGATTGGGAGAAGCATTCTCATCTTTAGATCTTAAGCAGCAAGAATGTATTTTCAGAATAACTAGCAAATTTTTGGAGGATGACAGGAAAAGTGTGACTTTTTTTTTTTTAACAGCCATAAAATATGAAGCTGTTCAAGGGAAGCTGAATATCTCAGGGTATTGATTTAAGATTAAAAGCTTTTTCTGCTTTAGAAAACCCAAGATTGTCTGTCTGCTAAAACATTCTCTGGCAATATTTGAACTTTTTGTCCTAGTCTGTCTCCGTGGTCACAAGGTCTTTTCTGGAATTCTCTACCCCCATTTCCTCTGTTTCCTTCCTGTCATTCACTTGCTCATTTCAGATGAGGAGAAGGACAGATTGAGTACAGAGAACACGCATTTAACCTTAAGTCTGGAATCACACTCATACAGAAGTGTGGTGAGGAGTCTATCTGAGGTAGCAAAGGAAAGCATATGATTTATTTTGGCCTGAAGCAGGTGAGCTGTTTTGCTGAGATTTCTGGAGGCATTCTCAGGGATTGTGCCAGAACTGTTAGATCCTCTCTACTAAGTAGCATATGTGTTGTAAGGGCTCTGACCTACCCTTGAGGTCTTTCTCTTTGCCTGATGTAAGAAGCAGCAGTCTGTCAACTCAAAGTGGCCAGTCAGGTTGTTCTTGAGAGTGTTTTTGTTTCTAGATAAAGTGCTTGCATAAAGTCCTGGAGAACACTGTCAATTACAGATGTCAGCTTTCTCCAGTATTTGAAGATGTATCTGTTAAGCATATCCTGTCTTTTGTTCTGAACAGAGAGATATCTTTGTGAAATGGGTAGGTCAGCTCCTTTTCTTGCTGAGCTTCTGCCCTTTTTAAAGCATTGAAGGAAAGGAGGAGCTTCCTCCTGTACTGGAGTTGCAACAGACAGAATTTCTTGGGAATGTAGATTACTTTCATCCTCTGGTACTGGAAGGAATGTTTAAGGTTTCCAGACCAATCAACAAAAAGGACCCTTCTCCCCTTTTTTGTCTCTTCCCTGGTCTTACGACTTTATGAGCTAATGCAGACCTACAAAATATAAAGTCTCATTATTGTAGTAGTGCAACTAACAGCAAGGGTGCTTGAAGGTGTGACTAATAAGCTACTGGTTAGTAGGCCACTGTTGTCTTCACAAAACAGAAGGATACAAGGATAATCAGCAAGCACCCAAGTTACAGAATTTAAATAGGAATTGAATGTGTAAAGAATGGAGCACAGGATTATGTCTAGTATATGAATAAATTAACTAACGGATTTAAAAAGCACACAACAGGAGTTGGTAAGTCACAGCTGCTCCATGAAGTGTAAATCCTGTGCTGAGGTCCCTGGAGAGCACACAGCTCCTGGAAGTGCTGATGGTGAGCAGTGAAACCACAGAGGAGTCAATGGAGGCAGCGGATTGGAAAGAGTAGCTAAGAATGGGAAGCAGTTGAGGCAGACTGCCTCCTCCACACCTTTTTTTCTCCTGGTTGCCTTAGACTGGGCTTTTAGAATCAGTCCTAATGACATCTGCTCTCTGCTCTCTGTTCTGTAAGGTTTTCTTCACCAGGAATCACACTGCTGAGCACACAATGAGAAGGCTGAGCAAATAAAGCAAATAAACCAAGCCCCCAAATGTTTTGTTAGCTGAGACAATGAGGATACATAGCATCTGGCTTTTCCATTTTTCCCTTAGCAGAGAGTATATGGACACTGGTGAGGGAAAAGAGAACAAAACCGTGGTTGGAGGTAGGGGGAGCTTGTTTTCATTCTCCTCTGAGGGAAGAGATAGAATTGTGAAGGCAGAGGCAAGGACTGAAAAGAAAAAGAAAGGTGCCCTGGTGACTAGCTGCCATTCTGATTCAGAGCTGTAGTTCTGTTTGTTCTGTCACTTTCTGTGTCTCTGCCTGCAAATTACGTGCCAAGTGAAAATTAACTTGCTCCTTTGAAGCTTCATTGATAGGATGTATGTGTCTAAGCCTTAATAACTATTATGTAACAAGTCATTCCAATTTTACTCTTCATTGTTTGCTTCTTTAAAATAATTGAGGTCAAGCCAGCTGCTACCCTGAGGTGACAATAATGGAGAATTACGTGCTTATTTCTGTAATGGGAAGGAAACAGTAATCAAGAAAAGACAATTAATATTCATGTCATTACTTAGTTCAGTCTTTCCAAGATGCTTTCAGAATATCTTTCCTGGTGAGACTCTAGGATCCTTTCTTTAAAATATATATTTTTTTCCTCATTAGTGTAGTAATGTTCACAGAGGCTACTGTGGGTCTTCAGACTGCAGCTTTGTGGATAGAATTCCCATCTGTTCGCAGTTCAAGGAGGTTCTTTTCGACCAAAAAGCTCAGGTTTTGTGGTAAACAAAGTGTGCTGTAACGTTACTGGTGGACCTTAACCATGTTTGTGGTCATCTGGACTCGCACTTGTTTCTACACTAGATACTTTTAAAGCTGAAGTGCAGAATTCTCTATATAAGCGATCTGTGTTCTCTATTGCACTGCTGGTAGCAGTAACCTCTGTATGTAGTGCTTTTGCTTAAGCTGTAGTTTTGCCTCCCTAGCCTGCGTGCTGTCGATGGAATCCCATTAACAGATCTATGGCTGGGGCTTGCTGGAAGAAGAGAGAGAAGTCTATAAATCCTCATCAGAAAATGGCTTTTGTCAAGTATTATGATGCATATAGAAAACCACCTTGAGTAGCTTGAGAAAGCTTTTCAGAAGCTAAGCCAGGACAAAATTTCTCTGGCTCTACAGTGATTAGGAGCAGGGGAAGAGTGTGAGGAGACCTCTCCTTGAGGAAGAAGGAGTGACAGACAATGTGTGGTAAACTGACCACAATCTCCATTCCTTGTCCCTTGCATTGCTTGGCAGGGAGGAGGGAGAGATACCATGAATAAAGTTGAGCCTGGGAAGAGGGGAGCGGTGGGGGGAAGTGTTTTAAGATTTGGTTGTATTTTTCATTATCCTACTTGGTTTCAATTAGGTAATAAATCAGGTGCATTTTATTCCATGTTAAGTCTGTTTTGCCCGTGACACTAATTGCAGAATGATCCCTCCCTGTCCTTAACTTAACCCATAAGCCTCTCATATGTTTTCTCCCCTGTCCAGCTGAGGATGAGAGTGGTAGGGCAAGTTTGGTGGGCCTCTGGCCTCCAGCCAGGGTCAACCCACCACAGGTATAAATGCTTAACTCAAAACAAAAATGCATTAAATTGGAAGAAACCCACATCTATTGCTGTTGTAGAAGTTAGCTTAATTTGTCAGACTTCTCACTTGAAGAGGTATACCTTTTGAGCTGGTGATTAACAGTATTTACAATAGTCTTTTTGCATGTGTGTTTATGCTGTTTCCTTTTTCAGAATAAATACTTGAAAGTGGGAATGTTTCATGGAAATACTGAGTGGGAATTGGGAATGAGTCAAATTGGTAGCTAGTGTGTCAAATGAATGACTGACGTGTTTGCTTTAGTGGCATTGTATTTCCACCCATCAATGCCTTACATTTTAATATTTACTTGGGGGAGTGTCTGTGTATACTTTTACATATATTGGTTATCTGGTTTAACTTTTAATTTTTAGAATATGACAGTTTGTGATGGTGTTGATAAAATACAGGTCAAGATTGCAAGAGGAGTCCTTGCTCAAGGTCAGGATTGATGACCCTATTAGGTTTACATGGCAACCCAATGCCTTGGGTTTACAGTGACTTAGAAGTTTGTAATTTTTTTGTGTGTGGACTTTCTTCTGTTACTCATCTACTTTGGCATTTAAGAAAAGCAGTGTTTTATATTGCAGGACCCCTCCCCCCATGGTATACACTTGTTTAATGAGAACCAAGGTCCTGCCTCATACCACTTCTGCCTTATTTATTCTAGGGTGGTTTGAAAACCATATGACTCACTCTAGGGTGGTGTCTCCTCGTGTCCTTTCCAAATGCCTTCTGAAATGTTTTTCTTTTGGTACTGTTGTCTGAAAGCAAGAAACTAATATTTCCAGAAAGTGTGTGTGTGATAAATATATCTTGTTTTCATATAACATTTATTAAAAAAACCACCCAAACCAACCCCACAAAAAACCTGAAGAAATAAGCTGGCTATTTTCCAGCCTTTGAAGGCAGTGAAATTCTCACAAGGGCAGCTTAAATTTCTGTACTACTTAAATGTCTAAAGCTTTTCCCACACAACTGTTTATTTTTACAGATGCTCTGTTTTTCATATGAGCACTGTGTTGTTTATTTTCCCATATTTTTAATAATTGTTTTCAACTTGCATGCAGTCAGTGATGGAAAGGATTTTAAAATAAAAATCACTACTTTAGGCAGTTCCTCTGAAAAATTTAGGCATGCTGCTTCTGTGAAGAGAACACTACAGTAGAGAAAAAGAGTTACTAACTGATTGAGCCAAATTTCTAGCACATTGCAGAGGAGCTTGTTAATACAGAATTTCTGTGAGTTCACAGTGGTAAAAGAATATTTTCCTTTATCTTTGGAGCATTTTGGTTTTTTCATACACATGGATAGGCATATCTTAATACCTACTATAAAAGGGTTCAATATGTGTGAAGATTAATACCAAAAAAGGAAAATGCCATATGTTAAATTTTAAATTGCTTGTGTATATTGGGTTGTGTCTGAGGAGGTTTGAAGAAACTCCCCCGGGTTTTATATTCCAAAAGAAGGAAGATCTGAAGTATTTAAATCATTATATGGAAAGACTGGGTTGGTGGCACTACTTACTTTCTGTCAGCATCACATGGCCTGTATCACAAAGGGTGAGTATCTGGTTGCCCTTTGAGGTCATACTGCTGATTCCATTCTTCCTTTGCTTCAGGGAGCTTGAAATCACTGTGTCTTGGGAGATGCCTCTGAGACAGCTGTGGGTCAGGTTGTTTTGTAGATGACTTAAAGCTGGTGTTTGCATTAGGTTGTTGTGATGTGTTCTGTTAGTTAGGTGAAATCTTTTCGGATTGGTAACTCAGGCAAGAAAGGTGTTCTGATTATCCCAATACCCATCTGGGCTGGACAAACAGACCTAGGCCTGTTAGTCTGAGAGTCTGGATAACAAGCATTTCCACTGTATATAAAATCACGTCAAAAGCAGTCATATGCTCTTCCATTTACATGTGGCTACTGAGTTTTCTCTCTTTGACATTTCTATTTATCTTTGGTTGAGGATGGGAGGAAAAATCTTTAACAGAGAGTTTATTATTATACTTAATAATTGGGAAAATCTCCCTCTGTAGTTTCAGAAACAAATTGAAGCCTTAAATAAAAAATGACATTCAGGTTATGCAAGACTATTTCTCTGTGTGGGAAAGATTAATATATCATATTGTATTTTAATGAAATATTGAATTACTGTATTTTTTTAGCATGGAAAATAGCACCTCAATTTTTCATGATTGTTTCTTAAATTAATTTTTAGCAGCTGATTTTATCTTACTTACTGCATGGGAGAATGTTCATTCTTCTTGTGTCTGAAATACCCTGAGATTGCAAAGAAATGCATCTCCTAGTTTTTTCTGCCCATCTTGCACATGCTGTGGAGGTGACCCCAAGAAGAGAGTAACTTCCACTCATCCACTTGCTTGTGGTCTTGTTGTGTAACTGTTTGGTCCCGCGCGTCAGGGTTGGCAGTGCGCTCACACCAGGAGGATGCAGCAGGGTGCAGCTCCAGCTGCTGAGGAGTAGTTAGCAAGTGGCTGGGGTGAGTAGGGAAAGCAGTGATGCAGGGAGAGGAGGAAGCAGGCAGCAACAGAAGCTGTAAATTGGCTGGTTTGGAGCAAGAGGTAGAGCATGGATGGGCTACTGAGGCAAACGACAGAGATGATTACTGTTCCATTTGGTCTTCTGTGAGGGTGTCATTGGGTGGCAGGTTACTTGAGGGTAGTGGTGGTATTCAGAAGAATATAGACAATTTCTGGTGGACAAAAAGGCTTGAATCTCCTTCAAGCTTCAGAAGGGGTTGTTAGTGGGGAACACATAATGTGATTTGCTTATTCTGCTGCAGGTTGAAGACAGAGAAAGGAGCAAGCTATGCTTATGAGCTGGTCTCTCTTTAGCCCCAGGTTTCCTCTTACTGAATAGTTAACTAAATGTGGGACTACTAACCACAGATATATGAACACACATGATTTCTTTTAATACATGTAGTCCTGATTGTTCTTCCATTTATTCTTTTTTATCTAGCATAGAGTTATATTGCTGAAGTTTGAGTGAATTTCTTGGGATATGAGCTTGCTTTTCCATATAATGAGAAGCTATTTATAGATGAAGAGGGGGTGCCAAAGCCAAAACAGGAATAGAAAGAGAAGAGGGTTGAAACTTTGTAAGGAGACAGGGGCAAATAGTTTTTATTATCATCAGAAGTAGAGAATTGCTACTCTGAGCTTGCCTGTATTTGCGAATAGGGAGGATGATGAGCTGTGAGGCGCTAAAATAACCCTGTGTAAAAGCAAAATCATTCAAAATTAAACAAGTTATTTCACTTTGGGAAGCTACAATTTGACTTTCCCAAAATGAAAGCTTTTCATTCTGATTTTGAAGCCAGTTTAGAGGGCTGATAAATCACATACTCTGCCACTCTTCTCCCTGAGACATCAAAAAGCAGACCCACAGGTAAGATAGAGGACAATGCGATAGCTGCACGGCCTGGTGTCTGTCCTCTTGAGCCTTAATGTGTTTCACGAGTTTCATGTAGAATGGCTTGGTGTTCTTCTATCTGCTCCTTTTTGGTTTACTCTTTTTTAGAACCACCACACTTCACCTCCTTTAAAATCTTTTGTTCTTCCTCCTTGCTCTGTCCAGTCAGTGCCTTTAAACAGAGTGGTTTTGGTTAGTGCTTGAGCAGTTCGTGTTCCACATGTTCCAATACTTTGAATCCTGCAGAGACGTTGCTGTTCTTGGTGTCTTCTGCGGCATCAGGTCTGTGGAGCAGCTGCTGGTGTCACAAACATAACGTGAAGCTAGGTAGCACAGGAAGGATGAATCAAAAAGGCTTCTTTAAAATATCTTAGGTCAGCTAAAGAATTGTAAGATTCAGAGAGCAATACCTCATTTTGGATAAAGAGAGAAAATATAATTTATTTTATTTAATTTTTCCTAATCTAGGAGCAATATAGTTGATAAAAGCCTGCAAAGCTTTGGACTAGGCAATAACTGCAAACATTCAGTTACTATTCCAAATATTTCCCAAGCTCTTTGGTCTGTTTCTCTTATGCTCTTGTTTTAACTGTAGAAGTATATAGTTGTTACTTATTAATGAGGAGGGGAAAATGGAAATGCTTGAAGTTTTCAGGTTGGGTTTTTTATTTCCTATGGAAGCATGTCTTTGGAAATGTAAGATGTTTCTAACCAAAAAAAAATTAAAAAAAAAGAAGATAGGATAACTGATCACTTAGAAATGAAAATAGAACATTTCTGTTGCTGTGAAGCATGACAATGTCAGGTTTTCAACTTCACAGTCTTATTCAGGATGTGAAAAGATGGGAATCAGTTTTTTATACCGTTACATTGTGTAATCTTCCAAGAAGATTGTATTTTTTTTTTCCTAGTAGTTACTTCAGTTTGTCTCCCTGAGGGAGGACGATTTCATCACAGAATCATTTGGGTTGTAAGGGACCTTTAAAGGTCATCTAGTCCAACTCCCCCTGCAGTGACATCTTCAGCTAGACCAGGTTGCTCAAAGCCCTATCTACCCTAACCTTGGAAATGTCTGGGGATGGGGCATCTGCCACCTCTCTGAGCAACCTGTTTCAGTAGTTTATCACCATCATCATAAAGTTCTTCCTTATACCTGTCTGAATTTACCCTGAATCTGCTCTCTTTTAGTTTAAAACCATTAGCCCATGTCCTCTTGCAACAGGCAATAGGACTAAATAGGACTAAAAGTATTTGCATGAGTGTGTCTTGTGGTGCTTTTGGTTTTGTTTCAGCTTCGAAGCAACCCTTTGCCTGTGCTGTGGAGCTCAGTTATACTGTGTGCCCTCTCAGAGCAGAGCACTGTGGGTCTAGTGATTCCTTAAAGCTGCGTATCGTGGGGGTCTGCGTTACCTTCTGCCTGAGTTTGCTGTCTGTCAAAGGGAATGAAAATTGACTGTGGTTTCTACTGAAGCTTTGGCCTCTCTTTTAAATGTTGACTGTTGACATTAAAGTGTTGCTATTGTAACCTTCAGCAAGGTTTTTAGCTAATTTTCTTTACAAACCTCACAACAACAGCTTTTCACTTAATTCTACTCTGCCTTGTTTGTAAGGATGATTATTTGCACCTCAGAGTTCAGTTCCCTCTCTTGCTTCTCAGCCTGTTCAATGTGTACGTTTAAAATCACTGTTTACCACCGTGTAGCGAGGCTACAGGACACACACACTGTACTTTGGCAATACAATAATGATAATGAAAAATGCATCAAGTTCATAATAATAAGCTTTTATACTATAGTAGCTTGGACAAATGGAGCTTGAATCTTCCCTTACAAAGTCTTCAGCTGTTATTTTCCTAAAGCTTTGGATGCCTCACGTAGCAGCCTATTAGTTTTTGCAATAAGCTTTTTTGCAAGGTAAGTGTCAGAAAAGAGGCTTGTCGTGTGCATGTATAATTTCCTACAGGCTGTAAAAATGGAGAGAAGTTTTAAACATGTCATTTTTCTTCTGGCTTCTAGGAAAGATTTTGGAAGCTTTCCAACTTGTTTAAAAACCAGCCTGCTCAAATACTGTTGTTTTTATCTGCTATACGAGCGTGTATTTCATCTTCATCTGGATGGTCCAAATCTAGAAAGAGATTAACTTTCTCCCTGACAGCTGGTATACATATCTGATAATAAATAAGTACCATTGCATCCTATGGTAATGTCTGTAAACTGGAAAGTGACCTTATTTTGTAAAACTAATGCCTTATTGATGCTTGAGAAATGAAAATTGTTCATTCTTTGACTATGATTAGATATTGTATGTAAGAGAGGAGGAGGAGGGACAGTGTAAATGCCTTGGGTGTTTCAGTTCACACACAAAGGAAAAAAAATCTAAGCCTAAATTAATAATGGAGAAAGAAGTGGAATGTTCATACTTTTCTTTGTGAAGGCTTTCAGAAAGTATGACTCTCACTATTAAACCTACTGTGAACCTACTCTTTTGAGAGACTATTTTCTCTAACTTAGTCTTGACATTTTTACAGGCCTTTGGTAGTCTCAAGCCCTTCGTTTTTGTAGGTAAGTATGTGGAATGTTTGGATCAGAACATTAACATCCATTTGTGATAGTTCTTCACATTTAGTCACTATATCAACCCATAAAAAATTAACAGCTATCTAGTGGTATTTCCTATGACAGCAGATGTTTTTGGACCCTTACAGATCATGAGCCAAGTTGAGGGACAACAGAAGAATCTTGTACAAGCCATTGAAGCTCTCCCAAGTTCTGGGCCCCTTTCTGCCTTGGATCAGGACTTGCTGCTTTTAAAAGCTACCTCTGCTGCCACCCTGAGCTGCCTTGGAGAATGCCTGACTTTACTACAGCAAAGCATGCACCAAGTGGGTCAGCATCATAACAGGACACTGTCATCAGGTAAACACAAGCTCTCTTGGTTATTTTATGTGCCTTTATTTGGTTTTGGTTCTTTTATTTTACTGGGTTTTATTTACGATACTGGAGTAGGCAAAATTAACCATTCCTCAGAGAGGCAGGTCGGGGCAAGCAGCTTTGTAAGGTTCTGTTCTCCAGCCTCAAGTGTCATCACTTTTTCTTTGCCTAAAAAAAGATGCAAAATCTGTTGAAGTCAGGAAAAAGATTGTCCAAGGTCTACTCTGGGAAATCAGGTTCTGAAGATAGCAAAGGAAAAAAAAAAGAGGGGAAGGGGTGTTATGGAGTAGTTAAGCCTGTATTCTTAAAGACAGTGCAGAATCCTGTTCATTTGTTTTGGGGTTTTGCTTTTTTTTTTCATCTTGAAATCACAATACAGATTTGTTTTATAAAAATGCATGAAATGTTGTGTAATGCTATGATGGAAATCCTATTTCTTGCTTCCTACATTGAAGGATGCTGCTGAGACAGTTTTACTCTAGTCTGTGGGTTTCTTCAAATCTGAAAAGAGCTCCCCATGTTGCTATTTCAGAAACAAACTGGGGAACTTTTATAAGTGTAAAATGTCTAAAGGTATGATTCTGCATTGAGCTCTGCAGACATGAACCTCTCAGTCCCCCTGTTTTTCAGTTCACCCAGTTCTATGTCTCTGTCCATAATGTTGGAAGTTGGACCTTTAACTTTCTGAAAAGGTGGTCAGCATTTTTCCATACGCAAACTGCACTGCCTATTGTAAGTGCAGGAGTAGCACTTGATACAGAAGGAGCAGCAGCAGATCTCCCTATCTTAAGTAGGTAGCCCCCCTGAAGGCTTCAGTTGTGGGGAGAATGTAGATGTAAAAAGGTCAGCTGAGAAGTAGGCAAACGATGGAAAAAGGGTGCTGGATAAAAACTTTTGACACCTACGCTGTGGTATATCATGACTCCCCTGCATCAGGATTCTGACACATTTCCTAAAGGAACATAAATGAACAAAATTTTTTTCTTATCTTCTGTATTGTGGTTTTCTTGTAGAACCTACAAACAAACCCCCTTGCACCTATTGAAACAGTAATGATAAAGTACATTTAGTTGAATTCTTTGATATAATTTCATTTCAGAAGAGAATAGTTTGGAACAAAGATGAAAAGCATCTTTTAAAGGAAAGTTTCTTTCTAGTTTCAAAGTCCCTGAAGGTTCTTTCTCATGTGTGCTTGATCTAAGTGAACTGTCAGAGTTAGGTGACTTGAATTGTACATGTCCCCGAATCTGTGTCCAAATAACCTTCAGTTAAATCAATGTCAGAATTTTAACTTAAAAATTATTTTTAAGGATCTGTGCACAAGAACAGAGAAAAGCAAGCATAACATCAGTAATTGCTAAAAGGGCATCCCATGGTTTAAAAAAAAAAAAAAAGTTGAAAGCACTTTCTGATGTAAAGTACTTAGAATATTTAATAGATTTCATTTGCTTTTTCCTCCTGAGACTTTAACCTTGTACAAGAATCCTTTCAGGAATCAAAATTCTGTAGGGCTAGTTCATACCAGCATCTTTGGTGTAACTGTGAGAACCTGCATTCAGTGCAAACAGTTAATTCTTCAGTGTGTATGTGTTGTCATTCTTTGGTATGTAATTGAAAAAGAAAAAAAAAAAAAGAGAACTAAAAGCTGCTGAAATATTTAGGCTCTTCTCCCCGACTGAAAGTCTGTGAAACGATTCCCCCCCCTTTGCTTTTCCCCAGGCTTTGTTATGCAACACAGTTGCCTGAAAGAACCTGGCCTAAAAGTCTTGATGACTGATTTTCCTGTGCACTTAATTTTCTCCAAGCCTGCTTTGATAGACTTAATGTTTCTGCTGACTTGGTAGAGTTTCAGAGTCAAGCTGCATCAACTCATACCTAATCAGACTAATGCCTTTAAGTAATCCTCTAGCAAATTCCAGTTCTGAGAGAAGATACATCTCCATTCTGTGGCCTCCGGGCCAATTTTTTAATTTCATACCCAGAAGGGGCAACCAAAAGATGACCTTTACTGTCAACTCTTGGTACTGTCAGGTGAAAAGGACTCATGTTAGTTTAAAAACTGTATGTTCCTCTGGTGGGAAGTCTCAGACACCCAACCCATGACAGGTAACGGCCTGTGCAGTTTCTTGCCAAATGTTTCCATCCTGGTGCTGTCTCATTACGTGCTGCATAGGGTGCAAGGAGCTAGTGAGTATTGTGGGGCAGGATCCCCAGAATTCTGTACAGAGAGACAAGATAGGAGTTTGATAACTCGCTTCTAGCCTACAGATCATGAAAGCATTCCAGTAAAGCAGCAGAGTGCTCCTCATGTGGAGGGAGTGTGAGAAACAATCAATGGCTTAGCTTTGGCGGTTTGAATTTACTCTTGAGTTTACTTTCCTTTCAGAATCAGAAGCTCTCACTACTATGCCGTGGAGAACTGCCTGGAAAGTAGATGTGTATCTACTTTCTCTGAACCTTTGCTCTGCTTTTGTCCTTGAGGCCTTTATGGCCGATTACACAAGGATTACTGGCTTCTCTCTGTGCCGTAGGCCTTGCAGCCTTCCTGCTTCTGAAACAAGGAATTAAAGTAGCTGAGAGTTTCTAACTTAGCACTTATGGAATGTACTCCTGAAGATTATAATTTAATAGCAGCTATTTTAAACTGATTTACAGACCCCTATTTTTTTAAACAGAAGAAGATGTCTCCTTTCTTTTGATGTAAATATTTACACTGCTTTCTTTTCCAGTAATGTGAGTAGAAAGAAGGCAGCTTGGCATTTGGTTTAGTGGAATCTTATCCAGAAACTGGGATAATGGATGTCTTACCATTAAATATTTTATAGCATCCATTGTCATGAAATATTTTAAAGATGACATGATTTTTCTTCATAATTTTCATGTTTCTCACAAGTCGTCTGTCTTAGACCTCAAGCTTACAAGCAAACCTGAAGATGAAACTCAAGTTTTCAGTCTTGTCTTGAAGGATAGTCAATACATGTTTTATTCCTACTGTAAAGCTTTGAGGAAGGGGTTTTGTGACTGTCTTTTTTTATTAGTACTTTATTTTGGATGTGCATCAACAAGAGCAGTCAGTGAAGCAAAATCCTGTCAGTGTTTTTACTCTTGAGTCAAAATAATGTCAAATAATGTCAAATTCATTTCTAGCTGTTGTTACTAAAGGTATGTGTATTGATCACTGGCTAAATTTCTTGACTTCTTTTTTTTCCTTTCATTGAAAAATATGCTGGAGAAGGATATTTTTAGCTGAAAGTGTTGGTTACATACAGTGTGAGTTGAGGATGAGGGATTGTACCTATACAAACTACTTCAGGAATTTTGTTCTTTTGTCTTTGCTTAAAAATTTAAAACTTTTAGTGCTGACTTTTCTGCCTGTGTAACCTTTGGCAGAAGGATATATCTAGAGCCTATTAACTGCTATGCTCAACATCCTTCCCTCCCAAACTGAGAACAGAGAAATTTGAATGTTTGTTTCAAAACAGCTTTACCAGCTTATGTTGTGTTTTAAGTCTGTGGTTTTTTTGTTTGTTGAGTTGGTTTGGGGTATTTTAATATTACTGTTTTGGCAGACAGAATCCTGACTTGTAGTAGCAGCCTTCCCAGGTAAATACATTCTTTTAGTCTTCATTTCAAAGTAGCTATTAATTCTGTATTCTTCCATTTCTCACTTGCCCACTTTTCCAAAGTATAAAGTGGAATGTTTGGTTTTTTCTGAGGATATTTAAAAACCAAAACCTGATATGAAGTTAGTTTGAATGTGCCAGTGCCACTTACTTTTTCCATGGCAGTGAGTGGACTGAAGATGATTTTGGAGCTGGGGATGAGAGGGACTTGAAATTTTTTTTTTAGCTGATTCTCTTGCCTCCTTTTTGGAGAAAATAAATGAACAGGAAAGACAAAATCAAGATGCTTTCAATTTGGTGACAAATGGCATCTAGGAATTCTCCTGCAGCTGAGTTGGCAGGAGAGAAAAATGAGCAGAGCAGATTTTCTTGCTTAAACTATCCCCCCAAATGCTTGTGGGGAGAGAAGGGTGAGAAGTCAGAGGAGAACATATTCTTTGCTGCTGGTGCAATTTACTGCGTGGTCAGTCAGGTCTCCCTTAAATGCATCATGGCTAGACCTGCTTCTGTTGAGCCACAACCAAAACAACTTGATACTCTATCTTAAATGCTACTACATTATTCCTTATATGTTGTTCTTTCTTTGGAAGATAACATTTTCTATTTACAGCAAATACAATGTTGTCTTTCTAAACTGAAAAGCATCAGCCAGTTGCTGGTGCTGGTTCAGCCCGTTGTAGGATTAAGCAGAGACAAAACTGTCCCATCCATCCCTGGCTGGATGAAGGAATCCAGATCTAATCTGGGTCTTTGCTGCTGTTGCATTGTTAAAGGGATGTTTGTTGAAATACAGTTCCAGTATGTTGTAAGAGTTTTACTGATAGGTGGTAGTTTACAGTTGCACCAGGAGAAAGCGGAGGTGTGTGTTTTAGTCAATAAACAAAGACCACAGGACTTCAGCGTAGCAAGATTTTTGTTGCAGAACTGAGGTAGGAGTTCAGCATATTTCATGCACCAGTGATCATACAAAAACAGAGTTTGAAGGTGTGACAGGGACTTAGAAAATTACAGCCAACAAAAGAAAATTATCAACATCACTTAACTGAAGAAGCTACTGTAAACCTCCTTTTTGGGGAGTGTTTCCCTCCCTCCTGCTGTGTGCACCTGTGAAAGAGAAACACATTTCTCCTGAGGGCAGCTGTGGGGAAACATGGCCTGTTGTGCCCTCTGAAGCAGATGGGGTTTTGTGAGCTGTAGCATTGCTGTGGGGAAGGAGAGTAGGTTCTGTCTGGATGCTGTACTTCTCTTACCTAGAAATGTTCTTCTGTGCCTTGGTGGATTTGTCTGCTGGTGTTCATCACAGTGGAAATTAGTACTGAGTGGATGCAGGAAAGAAACTAATTTTGGGGTGTTTTCTATAAGAACTCTCATTTTGTGTACATGTATGCACTGGATTGCCAGAGGAATCAAGTTTGGGTTTTTCCCCAGCCTGGAATCACAGAACCAACACTGTAACTGAAATGAAGGTTGAAGAGATGTGGCTGATTTTACTAGTGGTGTATTTGGGATCTCCTTTCTAATTTTTGTGTATTTACTACAGAAACAGATGTTTAGTTTTAATTAATGTAGTACTTTGCAGAGTCTTAAAGAAAACAGTAAAGAGGCTGTGAATGCTTTTATATAATTGATGATTGCCTTTCTGGAGAATGTCTTTAGAATTATGAAATGTATCAACATAAGAACTGAATTTACCTTTCAGATGTATTTGGCTGTAACTGAGAACAGAGCAAAAATCTAGCTTAAAAACAAAGCAGTGACAGCAGTGTCTTTTTATTCTTACCCAACTCTGAAGATAAACTTCCTTTTTCATAATCTGAAAAGTTTTTATATTTTTTTTCTTCTTGAAGTCTTCAGAAGAACAGGAATTGATTCAGTGATGGAAAATTTTGAGTGCCATAAAGTGACAAAGATGGCAACTCCATTGGAGTTATTTACAGATGGGAGCTTAGTGCAAGAAGAGTAAATGCCAGTAAAATGATTTAATATGGGACAGAGAACAACCACCTGCACTGTTCTGTGGTGAGAGTAATTTCTAACAGTGCAGATGAGAATGTTTTGCATGTACAGCTGATAATGTGAGGGAAGTAGGAGCCATGTTGCTGTGTCCTGTCACTTTCTATATAGAGAGAGTTTATTCTGTTGTTAGTTGGTCTTAAGATTACTTCTGATGAGTTGTCTCTCCATACCTTGCTGTTGCCTAAAAAGCAGGCTGCTGTGTTCAGTATATGGCAGCTCCCTTGGGATGATGCATGACTGCTGACATCTCAGAGTAAGATTTGTAGATTAAAGATCATCCAAGGTTCCCTGATGGCACTTTGAAACTAGTCATGGCATTTTTTCAACTTGTTCAGAGAGCTGAATTCTTATTTATTTAGGGGTTTGTGGAATATGACTAATCTCTTTTGCTGCATATGTCTCTTCTGCAAAACAGTCTGGTTCCAGACAGCCAGAATTTAACAAAACACTTTCTCTCCTATGCAGAGGTGTTGAGGAAACACACGTACTTTATCCTTTGGACCTTGACTCCTCACTTCCTATTGGTGTTGGCTACATCATAATGTGTTGTTAAGATCTGTTTAAAAATTGACTAAGCTGACAAGATTTGTTGCTTTGTGAGAGCAGCATTGCCCTTGGGACAGGTGGAAAAACAGGCTGGTGTAGTTCAAACAGTTTCTATTTCTGAAAGGGAGTTTTAAATGTGTGGAGAAAGCTGAAGTAATTAGTCTTTTTTACGATGTGTTTGTGCTCAAGAGGAAAACTAGCAGAGTGTTTTTAAAAATATGTAAGTGATGGTGAAGTAAATGTTCATCCTTAAAAATTTCCCCTGAAGTGAGGCATTTATTCCAATGTGAGTTTTTTCTTGTGCTTATTTACCAAAAATAGATTTTTTAAAAAAAAAGACATTGTTTTACAGTGAAGGCCAAATCGATTGTGTATGCTGAAAGAAAATGGATAGCCCAAGGAAATGACTGGATGATTTATTTTCAAAGATTGGCATAAAGAGAAGTCAGATCAATTTATTTTTTAAAAAATCTCTCTGTAATAGGAAAATAGCAGCAGTAATCCAATATTGAGCTGTTTGAGAGGGAAGAGCCGAGGTTGAGATTTGTTACTGCAGAGTAACAAAGAGCAACAAGCGTAGGCATGCTCCATAAAGCTCTTTGTGCCTATTCAAAAGTGAAATAGGTTTATGTTAACTTCTTGCCTTCCCCTCCATCCCACTCCCATTTGAAATCTGTACTAATTACACCATTTAAAAAAATGGTTTGCAGACATGGGAATTCTCTCCAAAGAACCAACATGCTGTTCCCTTATCCACCAGTGCCATAACCCCAGCAGAGAAGGCCACTGAATTTGTCAGGCACAGTTTGCCCTTAGTAAAGCCACGTTGGCTGTCACCAATCTCCTCCTTAATTTGTCACTGACATCAGGAGGAGATCCTTCCTGTGGCACTAACTGGCTTTTCATATACAAATTATGTTAATGAGTGAAGAACGACGATTTTCTTATCCATCTCTGCATTTTAAAGCAGCATGTAATTAATAGCTGAAATTTAAACCCTGTGCTGAGGGCTACTGATTTGAATGGTGATACTAAGCTTTAGAGCAGCAGGGGAAGAATAACTCTGAAGTTGCCTTAGCTGATTGTTCTTTCCATCTTGGCATCCTTGAATCCCAGCCCATCCTGGAAATGAGGGGTTCCCAGAAATAAGGGTTTTTCTGATGTTTAGTTCTATTTGATTCATATTTAATGTGCATCTTTTTAATGAGACCTCTTCTAAACTGTGATCTTGGGACCGCTAAAGCATTTTAGCACTTAATCTAGAAAGAGGTTTTAATAGTACAGAGAGAAATAAAAAATAGCTGCTGAGCTTAAAATTGTGATTTCAGGCAGAAAGGTTGAAAGGGGGGATGGGGAGCATATTACCTGAACTAGTTTTTTGGATTGGGACCTGATGGAAAAGCTACATAACTAGTCACTGTCCTGTTACTGAACCATATTTATAAGGTGTGGCAAACACCTGCACTGTACCAAGAGCATAACTATTAAAAAGCTGGGTAGAGAATGCTTGCTTTCTTACCAAGATGTACCAGATTGTAAAATCCTTATGTACAGTCCTGTCTGGTGGTAGGAATAACATTTTAAAATCATCCTTTGTTGACTTTTAAAAAATAATATTTGCCACAGATGAATTGGCATAGAACGTGCTAGAGTATTTTTGTTACTCAAGTCAAACTCTGTGTGGAAGCAGAGAAGAGAGAGCCTTCATTTTTATTAGTAGATTGATGAGATAAATGGAAGAAAATCTGTAATCTGTCTCTTGTAAATTGACACCCATTTTCTGCTTCAGAAGGTATCCTGGGATGGCCTGGGCCCAAGTCACACTCAACGGAGCAACTGAAAAATGGTGCCCTCAGCTCCTTATCATCTGCTAGTGCCAACATTACATGGGCAATAGTACCATCTGCAGCCCAGGATGGACAGGCACTACAGCCAAGTACAGAGGTAAGCATGCTAGTCTCTGTAGTCTGTCTCTCCTGTATCTGAGACTTCCCATTGGCTAGGTCCAAACCAGGTATGATGGTGGATGCTTTTTTTAATTACTTCTTTAGGCTGCACTGTTTGTTGGGAGTTAGTTTTGAAAATGCTAAGTTAAATGCAGAAGTGCACTCTAAAAACTAGAAAAAATGCCTTGACAGGTAATACTGTGTGCTTTTGCATCTCTGAGGTACTCTGAACAGAGACAGCAGGCTACAGCAAGCATAGTCTCTTTTCTATCTGTAAAAGCATTTAACAGGCCATCAGTATGTATTCCTCTCTTCCAATGAAAGAAAAAGTGGTTTGGTTTTCACACTGTTTTGAGATAGATAAGGAGGCACTTAGGACCACAAGATTCTTCAGTGTTGCTGTTTTCTCTTGGCTGTCTCTTGAGTATAGCTGACTATTCCTTGAGTTGAAAAACCATACTGTTTCCTGACCCCTTTTCCTGTTAAGTGCTTATGGGCAGAACTTGTCCACACCATCCTGCACCAGCCTGTTGATTTGTGCTTTTGTGGCATTTACTTGGTAAAGGGCAGTTCTGAAGCATCGACTCTTTGAAGAGGCTCGCAGCTGCGTATCAGGCATCTCATGCACTGAAAGTCTCTCACCATGCCAAACTTCTCCAGCTTCTACTGTCAGCCTCGATTACCAGTGCTGCCCACCAAGAAAACACTTCACTCTGAGACCCCACAGATTATAGAGGCACCTGGAACATGCAAGAGCTGGAGAACTGGGAAGAAAATTTTCAGAGAGCTGAAGAAATCCTTTTCTACCAGTGAATGCTCTTTGGCAATTGGAATGGCTTAAATTAAATTATATTGCCTTTAACAAAATATGTAATGGCTGGGGACATCAATAAAGCTGTTTGCTTTTCCAGTTCTTTTGTAGTATCTTGAATTGAATAGAGCTGAAAAAAATCCAACTTTAAACCAGATCTTTTATTTTTTTAAAGTGACGTGTTACTTTTGTCTTTGTCCAGATCTGTCCTTAGGTGGTGATTTCAAATTCCTTTACTGCTAGTGTCCATTAATCACAATGCTTAATTTACCTGTAATTGCTTTTGATTAGGAAGCTGTGCAATTTCTTTTCCAGATAAGCCAACTGCAGTTCTTTATAGTATGTTTTTAAAACGAAGCTATTTAAGAATATTGTTTTGGGAGTTACTGCTTTACTCATGGACACACTGTGATTCGTTTCCTTGGGGTTTTTTAAATGTTTTTGGAAGCCTGAGCTTTGCAACAAGAACATGAAGAGCAGCTGCTGATTTAACTCATTGCAAGTTATCATTCTGCAGATGAGTTTAGCCATTTATGATTTGTTTTAAATGACATTTAAGTCCAGACACCTCCCCTTTACTTGCTGATGAGAGACACTGAGTCGTGTGAGTGGCTTGAGGTACTGCTTTGCTTATGGCACTCATCATTTATTAAGGGAGTACCCTTGAAGAGGCTGCTGTAAACAAGGGAGCGTAGCACTGTTTGTAATACAGAATCCTCAGTGCTCTGAGCCCAGTCTTCAGGAAATCAGCAGCTTGTATTTGGAGGCCCTGGGGCACTGGCCCTTGAAGAAGAAAAAAAAGGGGAGGGGGAAGGAATAAATATGATTTATGAGTTATAAAAAGCTCAGCTGAGGATGGTGTTTTTTAGCAAATGCAGTAAGTGGATGTTTATGGGCTGGTGGAGAAACAAGAAGTGGCTGGACCCATGCATGTAATTTTTGTTGTGGTACTACACTTAATGAAGCAGAAATTTGGCTTTGGCCCAAGAAAGTGGCCTGAATGTGCCTGCATTCCTGGAAGCTCTTTCCAAACCTGTGTCTTGCCTTCCAATGAATCCTTGTGTGCTTCACATTGTCTGACACTCTTGGCCCACGGTTTGAAGTGCTACTTAAATATAGCTGATACTTCCCCCCCCTCACCTCCCCCAGTTCTGTTTATTTTGATGAAATACCAGTGTCCAGTTGGAAGGCTGAAGCACAAAACCTCAGTTGTAGAAGAAGTTGAATGGGTTACATCTAACATGTTAGAGCTTTTGCCATTTCATCATCAGATGGAGCAAATCGTCGTGCCCTGTTACAGAGGCTACACCTCTTGGCTGCTGTGGTCACATCCTTTTCTGGGAGAGGAGGTGAAGTTTTCCTCAAGTGCTGCAGGTTCTGCCCATCTGTCCAAGCTGAGCAAAGTATTGAATGGGGAGTTGGAGCTGCTTCTTAACTGTGGCTAGCGAAAGCAGGGTGGGAGAACAGGCTTTGAATAAGAGAAAACTCTGTCAAGCAACATAACTGTACCCTGGTAAGGATGCTATCTGAGCCAGATAGTCAACCAGGAGTTGGTGTCAAACACCCCCTAAAGTTATTCAAAGGTGTTTGGTTTATCACTCTAACAATTCTGTGTGCAGGATCTCAGCATATTTTAAAAATACATTCTGGCCTGCTGTGTGTCCCAGGCAGAAGCCTGGGCTTGGCACTGAGTAGCCAGTTTATTTTCAAAGGTAGGAAAGCACTGGCTCTGTTAATTAATCAGTATGTGTAATATGTAAAAGTAACTGTGTATCACCAACCATCCACTTGTTTCTACGATTTTAGGGCTACGAAGATGATTAGGGGCCTGGAGCATCTCCCCTATGAGGAAAGGCTGAGTAAGTTGGGACTCTTCACCCTTGAGAAGAGAAGACTAAGGGGGGATCTAATTAAAGTCTATAATTATCTGAAGCAGGGGATGTAGGGGGAATCAGCCAGCCCCTTTTCAGTGGTCTGTGGAGACAGGACAAGGGGCAATGGCTGCAAGTTGGAGCACAGGAAGTTCCGCACCAACATGGGGAGGAACTTTTTCCCAGTGAGGGTGCCAGAGCCCTGGGACAGGCTGCCCAGGGAGGTGGTGGAGTCTCCTTCTCTGGAGATATTCAAGACCCATCTGGACACCTATCTGTGCAGTATGAGCTAGGGAGCTGCTTTGGCAGGGGGGTTGGACCCGATGATCTCTCGAGGTCCCTTCCAACCCCTACAATTCTGTGATTCTATGATTCTCAGTCCATGCAGATTGTTGTTATTACCTGTGGTGGCATCAGCAGAGAATGAGGAAATACATCTAGATGTCATTGTGTGACATCAATGGCTCCTTTTTTTTAATTTATCTGGTACCTTCTTTTAGATGTGGAAGAAAAGAGGATTCTTCAGGTGTCATTCAGTTGAATCATAGAATCACTGAACGTTATAGACACTGGATGATTATAATTTCTGAAGAAGTTGGTAGTGTGTTAATGGGATTCAGCTTTCAAAATATACTTGCCAAAAGAAGGAAGCCTTGCTTTTATAGAAGTCACAAGAAGATAGTGCTATCAGAATGAATTCAACTTTCTTCTTTGACTGGGCCTAGTTTTTTATTTAAAAAAAAAAAAAAAAGTGTCCTATTGATGATATAACCTCTGTCTGTTAGTCAGAAGCTGTACCCCAGAGGAATGGGAGAGAGCTTCTTGGCTAACGCTCCATCTAACAGTGGATGTACCGACCAAACAAATTGTGAATTGACCTGTAGTCTGAAAGAGAAAAAGCCATTAAATTACTACCCTTGAGGAACAACCAACTCAGCTGCTCGTATTATAAGGAAAATACAGTTTTAGGTACGTGGATCAGCAGTGATTTTAAAGCGAAAACAGAGATGTTTGTTACGGTGGGGGTGTGTGTGGGGGGTTGTGTGTGTGTGTGTGACTGCTGAGGAACCGTTCCCATACAGCCGGCTGCCCCGGGCAGCAGCTTCCTGGCAGCATGACCAAGTGGCTGAATGTGCTCTGTGACAGCTGTGTTAATTCTCAGCACAGCTTGTTGTCACTTTGCAGCAGTGCATCAAGCAACGTCATTAACGAACCAACGGCTTGTTCTCTGCTGTGGTTTTTCTGTGTTTATCAAGAAGTGTGGATCTCTTCTAATTCTCCTCTGGAATAACAAGGCTCATCTGATGCGATTTCCTGTGAATACTTAAGCATTCTTTAGGGGTATAGCAGGTTCTGAAGCTGAGTTTTGATGCTGTAGATAACTAAAAACCCTTCTTTTTTTGATCTGTCAAGCTGTCAGGATTTCAGGAATGCAGCTAAAGATTCCTTTCCATAGATAATGTGTTGGTGTTGAGTTAGTTTTGTTGTTCAGGGTATTTCTTGTTTCTGAACACAGGGGTATCATTTGAGATATTTCTTCAACTAGTTCAGAAAATAAATAATTTGTGGCAGAGGTTATATCCTTGACCATTTTAGCATGTCCTCTCTTGATGCTGCTGTTTTGTCTTGCTGTATGAGCTTTCTTTAGGGTTGTAATGAAGGACAACACCACATTTAAAGCTTCTTACCTTCACTCTAACTCCTGACACTGTAATGCTGGATCAAGCACCTTTACTTTTACTTTCCTAATTTTTATATTTTTTCCTATTTGGATTTTTTGGTCTGTCCTCCTGAAACATCAGATGGAAGCAGGGATAAGGGCCCAGCTGAACAGAACTTTTTTGTGTCTGGTGTGAGTTCATGTAAAATACTTTCGTGCATCCCTTAGTGAACGACTTTGGACATTTTTTGTGTAAGCCTTGTTATAATCTCAAGGTATTATTTACCTCTTAAAGCAGAACAGGATGAATCTGTTGTGGGTTATGCCAGAGTATACTCTTCAGAGCTGTGATGTGGCCTTGGTCTGTGTCCAGTCTGTAATAAGCAGGACCCTGCTTCCTTCATTTAAGGGTTTATAATTTTGATACTCCTTTCAATAAATGCTGAATTTGAGTAAAATACTGAGTCTCATAGTAAATTCAGTTGTAATAAACACAGTGCCTTAGTAGAGTAAAGGTGTGAATCGCTTCATGTGTGAACTGCTGTTCTATTTCAACTAGTTGTCATTTTGGGTGTCAGAATTCCTGACAGAATGTAACCACAGGCCAGATCCTTGCCCTGGCAGCCAAATACAAATGGGAAGCAGACTCTTTGTGGGGGACCTGAAAGGGAAGGAATAATTTTCTTTTGATCTAATAGTTTAGTCAAGAGTTATTACAAAAGTCATGGTGTATCTATATCTGCAACTTAGCTCTCTTCCTGTGATTCTTTTATGCCTTAAAATACCATGCCAGTTCATTCCACCCATCCCCTGGATCTGGTATCTCTGCAGTCTGTCTGCTTTCCTGTCCCCGACTTTCCCTTGCTTATGTGCATGGGGAGCTGTACACATGCTCTATATTGAAGTGTCTCTTTAATAGGATTGAAGTTTTAGCTCTGTAGGATTGAGGCTTTAGCTCTGATTATCTAACTGCTAAACCAGGTTTTAATTGTGATAGTGATTGCAAGGGCAGTCAAGTCCAGGTCATTAAAGATATTGCTGCCCCCTTAAATGGTCTGCACCTTGGTGTTTTCAACTCAAAGAAGGAACTCTGCTGCTTGCAGGACATACTGTATTGTGGAATTTTTAATTTTAAAAGAGGATGTGTTTTTGTCTAATCTCATCAGGCAATAGTTGCTTTCAAGCTGAAGTTGTTTCCTATATGTAGGTTAATATACTTCCTCATGTTGTTATACTTTTTTCAGATGATGCATTTACAGCTGTTAAAGATACTAAGAAATATTTTTAAAATGTTCCTGCAATTTTAGAAACTAAGCTAGATATAAGAAATGATTTCTAATTCAGTATTACCTTTTCTTTGTATGTCTGTGTCTCAGCAGACTTGCCCAGGACTCTGAATTGTTGCCTAGTGTAAATTTTTCCTGGTGTTTCCTGCACCTTTTGTCCTTGCCATAAATCTCTGTAATTAATGATGGGAGATCAGTGTAGCCATGAGCCAGTGGTAGCCACGAGCCAGTGGTAGCCACAGGTGTGGTAATGGAAAGGGACCAAACGGATCAGGGTGGGAAAGTAACGTTTGCAGTATTTGACCTGGACAGGCTGGAAAGTTGGGCAGGGAGAAACCAGATGAAATTCAGCAAGAGCAAGTGTAAAGACTTGCACCTGGGAAGGAACAACTGCATGTATCAGTACAGGCTGGGGGATGACCTGCTGGAGAAGAGCTCAGTGGAGCTCAGTGGGGGTCCTGGTTGATGACAGGTTGGCCATGAGCCAGCAGTGTGCCCTGGTGGCTAAGAGAGCCAATGGGATCCTGGGGTGCATCAGGAGTGTGGCCAGCAGGTCTAAGGAGGTGATCCTCCCCCTCTACTCTGCCCTGGTCAGGCCCCACCTGGAGTATTGTGTCCAGTTCTGGGCTCCCTGGTGTAAAAAGGACAGGGATCTCCTGGAGAGAGTCCAGAGAAGGGCTACGAAGATGATTAGGGGCCTGGAGCATCTCCCCTATGAGGAAAGGCTGAGTAAGTTGGGACTCTTCAGCCTTGAGAAGAGGAGACTAAGGGGGGACCTAATTAATGTCTATAATTATCTGAAACAGGGGATGCAGGGGGAGACAGCCAGCCCCTTTTCAGTGGTCTGTGGGGACAGGACAAGGGGCAATGGCTGCAAGTTGGAGCACAGGGAGTTCCGCACCAACATGCGGAGGAACTTTTTCCCAGTGAGGGTGCCAGAGCCCTGGGACAGGCTGCCCAGGGAGGTGGTGGAGTCTCCTTCTCTGGAGATATTCAAGACCCATCTGGAGGCCTATCTGTGCAGTATGAGCTAGGGAGCTGCTTTGGCAGGGGGGTTGGACCTGATGATCTCTTGAGGTCCCTTCCAACCCCTACAACTCTGTGATTCTGTGATTACCGGGAGCCCCTCTTCCCTGTTCAGTCCAGACACTGCAGGCTTTCTGGCAGTGCTCTGCTTTCTGCCTTCAGCACGATTAAGTACTTTTTGTGGCACAGAGTGCAGTAAATGGCCCATAATGACTCAGATAGAGAAATTAATGGCTGGGCAAAGAGGATACCAGTTAATCCATTCACTAGCAGCCCATCAAAAAAATGAAACCTGAGATAATCAATTGAAGGTATATTTAAGGATAATCAAGGGAAGGTGTATTTAAGGATTGAATGTACAATTACACTGAAAGTAGAATTAAATGACCTAAAGCCTGCTACAGCAGCGCTGCCAGTGACTAAAATAATATAACTGACTCTGATTTTATCTTTTTGTTAGCTTTCTGGAATAATTATTGTGTCAGCAAACAATCCCCAGTAAAACTATTTATGCAAACAAAGAATAAAAATTTAGCTCCAGATAAAGCCATTGCATTTTGTTGAGTCACTCCCACCCCCAAAATGCATGGGTTCCAGTTGCTATCTATTTAGTATGTTTGAGAATAATATTGTACTTAAAATAAAAAGATGAAGCTTCAATGCAAAGTTTACATCTAATTTGAACAAACAAGAGGCTATGAGCCAGCAGTGTGCCCTGGTGACTAAGAGAGCCAATGGGATCCTGGGGTGCATCAGGAGTGTGGCCAGCAGGTCTAAGGAGGTGATCCTCCCCCTCTACTCTGCCCTGGTCAGGCCCCACCTGGAGTATTGTGTCCAGTTCTGGGCTCCCTGGTGTAAAAAGGACAGGGATCTCCTGGAGAGAGTCCAGAGAAGGGCTACGAAGATGATTAAGGGCCTGGAGCATCTCCCCTATGAGGAAAGGCTGAGAGAGCTGGGGCTGTTCAGCCTGGTGAAATGAAGACTGAGGGGGGACCTAATCAATGTTTATAAATACCTTAAGTATGGGGTGCAGGGGGAATCAGCCAGCCCCTTTTCAGTGGTCTGTGGAGACAGGACAAGGGGCAATGGCTGCAAGTTGGAGCACAGGAAGTTCCGCACCAACATGCGGAGGAACTTTTTCCCAGTGAGGGTGCCAGAGCCCTGGGACAGGCTGCCCAGGGAGGTGGTGGAGGCTGCTTCTCTGGAGATATTCAAGACCCATCTGGACACCTATCTGTGCAGTATGAGCTAGGGAGCTGCTTTGGCAGGGGGGTTGGACCCCATGATCTCTCGAGGTCCCTTCCAACCCCTACAACTCTGTGATTCTGTGATTCAAGCAGCTTTCTATACTTACTGGTGAAACTCAGTGAAAACTAACCATTGGAATATTAAGACCTCAGGTTCCCTTGCAGAAAGGCTTAAAAATTGAGATAAAACGGATCGATCCCCTGCTCTGTTTGTTATAAAACCTTTGCCCTCTGCAGAACGAACTCTGAAGCCAGTGTTAATTTTAAGTCAGGATTGTGTGCTAATTGATTTGATGTGCACCAATTGATTTGTTTTGTGTTGCCAGTTTTACTTCTTAGTACGTTAACTCTATCTGGGTTGGGCAATGCTGCCCATTAATTAGTAAGCTTGCTCATGTCATTAAGACTGTCAATAACTGAGCTAGACTTTAGTAAGTTGGACTGAACTCTCCTACAGTGAGCATTTGTGTCAGGTTGGAATTGCTCTGTTTTGCTTAGTGAAGTAGCATCACAACTGGCTTCAGCTGTTTTATCTGGTCTTGTTAGAAACAAATCAGATTTTCTGCTTTCTGGTGGTGAATCCCAGTGATTCTTTATTTGAAAAGCCCAGAATGTAGAAGCAGCTGGGGTGGAATTATTTAATTATAAAACTTTGTCTCAGAGGAGGAGTTGGAATGAGAAGATGAAAGAGGCAGGACTCTTCTACATTATAGTGTATTGAGACCAGAGAGTCATCTTCAGAGTCTGAGAACCAAGCTGTTCAAGAGGCTGAGAACAGGAGTTTTTCAAGAAGGGTTCCACTGGCCTCAAGAAGTTAGCTGTATGGAAGACAGCTGTATCTTTTAGGTCTTTTAGGAAGATCTTTTAAGATTTTTTTTTTTAGTTGTATGGAGATCTTTTAGGCTCAATGTGTTTCACACATACATTGAGTGTTCTCCTGGTATGTTTTATAATGTTATGTTGTAATTCTGAAAGGCTTGAGCCTGTCCTCTTGTGTGTGTGTGTGTTAGCCATGAGAATATGTATAGTGGATGGGACAAAAAATTGCAGGAAGAGTCTGGATGGTTTAATAAGAGTTTTACCTGGAGGGAAGATTCTTACTACTGCTTGTATTAATGTGTCTTTACCATTTCTCTCCTCTTAGAAATAACTGGCATGTGATACTGCATACAAGAAGTAGCCCTGTGAAAACTGGATTTTACATAGATTTGTATTGCAAGTCCAGGTGATAGCAAAGGTTAAATTTGTAGTTGTCCAACTTTTTGTGCCACCTTTGAGTATCTGAATGGTGTGTTATTGACAGATGTGATAGAATTTTCTGCTGTAAATTTGCTTAGCTAGCATAAAAAGTGACACAGACAAGAAGTTCAGCTGGCTGAATGACTTCAGTTCTGTTTCTTCCCAACTTTTCAGTCACTGGGCTTTGCCAGCAGAGTAGTTACAGAATCACAGAGTTCTCCAGGTTGGAAGGGACCTGCAGAAGAACTGCAGCTCAACACTCTGCTCAAGGCAGAGCTAATCAGGTCAGGGTCATGTTCAGGTCTTGAACACCTCCAGCAGTGGGGCCCCACAACCTCTCTGCACAAACTGTTGCAGTTTCTCCAGGGATTTTATGAATGGGAGCAAAGCTTGGGAAGTGTGCTCATTGGCTGGTGGGCAACTAACACTGTCTGCTGGATCCCTGACCAAAAGATGTTTGTCTTGGAGGCAAGTTGCTCCTAGTTCTTCAGGATCTCATTCTAGGGAGGATAACTTTTAACACATGGGGATGTCTATAGTATAGTCTCCTACTGTATTTTCCTCCATGTTGGTCTTCCTCACCAGTCTGCAGCTCAGTGCAGTCTTTTGTCTTCTGCTCTCCAAAAGTTGTAAGCATAGAACTTCAGACCCCTCATGTGCTCTGAAGTCCTGTCTGGCCAGGGATGGGAATCTGTCCTGCTGCACTGTATGGTTTGTAAGCTTGTAAATTCTCAGTGACTTATTTTGGGTAGTGTCAGGTGCTGTATTTACAGCCACCCTGCTTCCATAAAAATTTATTCTCAAAACTGAATATCTTTCAGGAAATTGTTCTGCACTGGTATCTGTCCTGCATGAGGAGCAGGTTTTGTTAAAACAGCTTATGATGTGATACTGTGTTTCTTGTGGGTTTAGGTTAGTATAAAATTTACTATTGTGATTTATGCTAGCCTTCAGGGGTTTTTTGCTTCAATTTAGGGCAAGTCCATGGGGCTTTTCTCTGTGTGTTTTAGTAGTCTTATGTTGCTGTTCCTTTCTGATGGTAACAGTGATGAAAACTGTTTATTCCCAGTTGTTACTGAATTTATGCAATACCACAAAGTCCTCTTGTGTTTTAGTATTCAGATTAAGCAGTGCTGTACTTCAGTAGCCCTCATTTCATGAAAGAGGCTCATAAGAAGCCTGAACTGGTGCTGATAATTAATCTTTTCCTGTGGAGTCTGAGCTTGGGATTGACTATCTTAACCTTAAGAAAATCAGAATTTGCCAGAGGAATTCTCTTATGAAGAAGATGGGAATGTGGGAGGGAAGAAGTTGTCCAACCAACGTTATTCAGTGCATAATAGGATTACAGTGCTGTAGGTAGCCCAAATGAGGATCTCTGTTTAAAAGGATGTTAAGTCAGTGATTGATTCTTTATTCTTAAATGTAATCACCTTCATAGTTAGTTCCTAATATTTTTTCTGAAGGCTTACACAGGCTATACTGCAACATAAATGCTTTTTGGTTTATGTTACATGCTTTCCCCCCCCCCCCCCATTTAAAGAACAAGCCTTTTCTAAAAATCTCTTGTATTATCTGGTCCTTATTGCTGCTCAGTTACATTTACCCCTAAGTATGGTCACGGGTTGGAGTTAAACATACCTGCAGTGTAGGAAAAGGAAGCCTTCCAAGCTTGTTCTTTAAGGATGAAAAGCAACTCCATTCCCAGACCTACTGCTGCAAAACATTAACAACAAAACATTAGTAAATCTCTTGCAATAGTAAATATCCCACAGTAGTAAATACCTGGATAAGGTGGCTGCCTCCAGATGCCTAGCAGATTGGTTTTGTTGGGAAGGAAAAAGATTGCAGACCTATTTATCACCTGAGAACCAGGTTTGTGATTATTTTCCTTGCTTGCATCATCTGTGTGTCAGCTTGTCTGTATTTATGAAGTATGAAGATGTGTTTGTGCATTGCTTGCTTGCTTCACAGGGAAGGTTGGATCTCCTAAAGAGAGCTAGGTGTTACCTGGTTCAGCAGGTGACTCTGCTGTGAAGTGTTAGGGCTATGAAGATGATTAAGGGCCTGGAACATCTCCCCTACGAGGAAAGGCTGACAGAGCTGGGGCTGTTCAGCCTGGAGAAAAGAAGACTGAGGGGGGATCTAATCAATGTTTATAAATATCTTAAGTATGGGGTGCAGGGGGAATTGACCAGCCCCTTTTCAGTGGTCTGTGGAGACAGGACAAGGGGCAATGGCTGCAAATTGGAGCACAGGAAGTTCCACACCAACATGGGGAGGAACTTTTTCCCAGTGAGGGTGCCAGAGCCCTGGGACAGGCTGCCCAGGGAGGTGGTGGAGTCTCCTTCTCTGGAGATATTCAAGACCCATCTGGAGGCCTATCTGTGCAGTATGAGCTAGGGAGCTGCTATGGCAGGGGGATTGGACCCAATGATCTCTCGAGGTCCCTTCCAACCCCTACAACTCTGTGATTCTGTGTTGTGTCCAGTTAATCTTGTGTGATAGAGACTGCTCATGTTGCCACTCTTTCATCCTTGCACTTACCCAGCAGGAGAGATTTTCTGAGCATCCAGCGTGTTTAGCATATTCAATTTAAAAGCCAAACAAACCACTATATATATAATAATATATGTAATTATTTTATTGATGCACAAACTCCCAAGAAGTTTCAACTGTTGACAGTCCCAGTTTTTAGAATTTTATTCTCTCTGGAGACCTGAATGGCCAGACACAAATAGCAGATTTGCAAAGAAACGAGTTTCTTGGCACTTTATAGACATTCTTTCCTGATGCAAGTTTTTCCCTAACCTGTGAGTCATGAACCATACATCCAGGATTGCATAAAAGCTTTGACCCCACTTTCTTGCACCCCAAACTTACATGCAGCAGATACTTACCTAGCCAAGTAGATATCCCTGAGGTTTTTCTTCTTGGTAGGTGTAATTTAAGGTAAGTAGAAAATTGCTTATGAGGCCATTTTTCTTTCATCCCAGTTGGATGAAGGAGAAACTGTGTTGCTGTTTGGATCTGTATGTAGATGACAGTAGCAAAACAAATAAAAATGCCTTTTTTTTCCTTGCCATATTCTTGTGTGGTAGTGACAGTGTGCTCACTTGGTAATGGTAAAATCCTTGTCTGTTGTCATGCTCTGTTACTTGCTTTGATATTTTAAAAGTTAACTTTTAATTTTTGGTTCAGCATTGTTACATCCAAGCTGTAATGATTAACAGCTTGGAAAAGTGTGCCTGTGGGTGTTTTGGGGTTGTTGTGGGGGTGGGTTTCCCCTTGAGGTGGCAGACTTTTTGCATATTAATATTATGGCAAAATTTTCCCCAGCTGTTAAAGCAGAAGGTACTGACAAAGGCAGTTCCTTGCTATGGAATACTCAGAGCAAATGAGAAAAAAATCATCAGCTGAGCTGAGGCACCTGTTTTGCTATCTTCAAGAGACCTTTTCAGGGTGAAATTGAGATGCATGGGCTGTAATGAGGTTTTGCTTTCTAAATTCTCCATTTAAGCTCTCCTTGGCTTCTGACCTTGTTAAGTCTCTTCTAAAAAAAACCAAAACCTTGAACTCTGGGGAGCCTTGAGTCTTTGACAGTGACTGGAACTTTGGTAGCCAGGTGCCAGCATTAAGTTGGGTGTAAGGGATGTTGGTGTGTTTGAGGTTTTATCTTTGATTTTGCTTTCTTTGAGCTGATCAGTCACAGGGCTACCAAGGGCAAAGCATAAATAAGACTTTGCAGTAAGATGGAGGCCAGGGCTCAAACATGACCCGAATTCACTCTACTGTTGCTTTTCCAACCCCTTTTTTCCTTTCCTCTGCTTAGATTGTGTAGTGGTGTGGTGGTAAACATTGAGAAGAGTATTTCATATTTTATTTTAACTGGTCTTCAAGAGTAGAAAAGCTTATATAAAGAGATACAGGAACTTGTTGGATATATGAAAAAATTGTTGCTATAGTATAGTTAAGCTTGAGGTTGCTAATCTGTAAATGGCAATGCATTTGGAAGTTAGAGAACTGCATGGTTGGTGATGATGATTTTGGTCTTTACAGTGGATCCAAAGTAAACATGTTTGAGTTTTTGTTTTGTTTCAAGATTTGGTTGAAGTAAATGAAATTTTCTATTTAATTTCTGTTATATTAATTTACACTTTCTATACAGAGATTACTCTAATAATGCTAGTCTGTAAAAAATAGTTTAATAAGTACAACTGACTGGATAAGCTAAATTTGAGATTTAAATCACTGCTAATGAGTGATGGGTGCAGTAAGCTTGCTTGTGTTTTTATCAGGTGTGTGCCTCAGCTGGCAGAATGCAATAAATGCAGTGAAATATTCTGAAGGTATACGTGCTGGGAGAAGGCAAGGGATGTATGCAAGTTAGTGCAGTTTTGTAAATGCTGCTACAGTGACAAGCCCTGTCAGAAGCAAACAGTTCATTATATAGTACTACTTTTGGGGTATTGTTACTGTATCTGCTTTACAAAGAGAATTCTAATTTTGATACTGAGACTGGTGAAAATCTTAGGGGGCCAATTTGTCAGATTAGTGCAAATGTGCTAAAGCTCTCTGACCTCACAGTTATATTTAATCCTACACCCACAGAAAACCTGTTTGCAATCTCTCCGGTTACACAAGTGCAAGTGTAAATGATGCTTGCAAATGTGTGTCCTTAATGTGGGGAATCTGAATATCAAAATGAAGCCTTTGACTTTTATGTGCAGTAGTAGAACTATGTGTAATTAGCTGACTACAGAAAATGCAGCAGTCCTTGCCTGGTCTGAAAATGCTAATTCTGTTTAATGTTACTTCTGAACAAGCCCTGCAAGTCATTTACTCCATCTTTTCCCTCAGTGCAGAAACCCTTCATACAGTGTTAGTTTTTCCTAGTATCTTTTGCAAACTTTTTGGAATGTAGAAATTTTTTGATGTAATTCTATGAAGAGTTGCCTTATGAGCCCTGCAGAAGTCCTCAGGGTGTCCCTGTCACAATACACATGGTCTCTGCTTATTGCTGTGATGGAGAATAGGCTGAGTTATGCAGTGCCTTCTTTGCCTGTGTCTTCACTGGTGACATCAGCCTTCAGGAATCCCAGGTCTCTGAGATCAGAGGGAAGGGCTAGAGGAGGACTTAACCTTGGTGGAGGAGGACCAGGTTAGGCAGCACTTCAGCTGTACACCTATTACTACGTGGGGCCTGATGGATGCATCTGTGAGCACGGAGGGAGTTGGCTGATGTCACTGCAAGGCCACCACCTATTTAGCTCTAAAGGGTCATGGTGTTTGGGGGACGTTCATGAAGACTGGAAGAAAGCAAATGTCACTCCTATCTTCAAGAAGGGCAAGAAGGAACATCTGGGGAACTGCAGATTGGTCAGTCTCAATCCCTGGGAAGCTGGTGGAGTAAACACATGAAGGACAAGAGGTGATTAGGAGTAGTCAGCATGAATTTACAAAGGGGAAATTGTGCTTAACCAACAAGATAGCCCTCTACAATGAAATGACTGGCTTTGTACATGTGAAGAGAGCAGTGGATGTTGTTTTGTTTGACCTTGGTATGGTTTTTGACCCTGTTTCCCATAACATCCTCATAGACATGCTGACAGGGTATGAATTTTGTAAATGGGCAGTGAGGTGGATCTAAAGTGGCCAGGCCCAAAGAGTTGTGATGGACATCTTCATTAATGACCTGGACAGTGGGGCAGAGTGTGCCTTCAGCAGGTTTGCACATGATTAAAAAAAAACAAACCTGGGAGGAGTGACTGATGAGCCAGAGTGTTGTCCTGCCTTTGAGAGGGACCTTGACAGGCTGGCTGAGAGGAATCTCACCAAGTTCAGCACAGGGAAGGTGAAGCCACATCTGTGATGCTGTGTGCAGTTCTGGGCTCCCTGGTGTGAGAGACAGAGGGACTTAGTGGAGTGAGTCCAGCACAGGTCCACAAAGGTGGTGAAGGTTCTGGAGCAGCCTTTGACACAAGGAGAGGCTGAGAGCTGGGACTGTTCAGCTGGGAGAAGAGCAGGTTCAGGAGAGCCCAACCATGTGAGCCATTCCCCTCATGGGAGGGAGTGAACAATAGGGATCTGGAGTCTTCTCAGTAGTGCCCAGTGACAGGACAAGAGGCAGCAGGCACATGAAAGTCGTTCTGAACATGAGAAAAGACTTTTTCACCATGAGGATGGTCAAACACTGTCACAGGTTCCCCAGAGAGGTTGTGGAAATATTCAGCACCTAGCTGGACATGGTCCTCAGCAACTGGCCCTCTATGTGTCCCTGCTTCAGCTGGACAAGAGGTCTGTTCCGACCTAAAAGATACTGTGATTCTGTATATTCCTTTCTCTCCCCCACAACAAATAACCGAGATCCACGTTGGGCTTGGCTGTGCTGTTGCACAACATGATTTATGAAGTAAGTTGTTAAACCAAGTTCTGAGCCTTACAGCTGAACTAATTATTTAAAAATTAATTTGCAGCACAGCAGTTAATTTGAAAAATTAACTTGTGGAAGAGTCTTTGGAAGAACAGAGGCAGATTTGCCCTTTGACAGGAACACAGCTTTTAAATCTGTGGTGCTGTCCCAGGCTTGTGGCAGTGTCCTTTATGCAAAGAGGTGTTTTTGAAATGCTGAATGTTTCCTTTAGAAACAATTCTTCTCTTGCACATTTCCTCTCTTAAAAGGGAACTGGTATGTTTTCTGATGAGTGCTGACTTGAACATCCATTATGTATCCCAGCAGATGACCTCTCAAAACTAATCGATGCCAGTTCTGATGAGTGACCTGTTTAAAACAGATCTCTGCCAGCGTGTGTTTTCATGGCTTCAGCCTTTGAACTTTGAAGTGAATCCCTTCATATGATTTCTAGAAATGATCTGGTTTTTTTCCATTCAGATTCCTCTGAAAAATCCTGGTGCTTGACCCCAGTGTTGGAAACTCATTTTGGTTAGAAGAATTTGAAATGCAAGCACCTTTTAGGTGCTTGTTTGTAACTGTTTCAGATTCTGAGGGGTAGCACCCGAGCCTCGCCGTGCTCTTTGTTCCCAGGCTGAGCTGCTCACAGCTCAATAGCTTTTCCATTATGGCCTGACCACGCAGGACTGGAGCAAGTAACAGCTTCCCTAGCTCAGCCTTGCAATTATATTTTAGGGGGGGGGGAGGAGGGGGTAATGACGACAACCGGACAGTTGGGACACATGGTCTGTGTCTGGTAATTCAGAAAAGCTGCCATTAAAGGATAATCACTCAAGGTAATCTTTTGCATGCTGGTGCGTGCTTACACGTGGGTTACTACTGAACTGCATGCTATTTCTGTGGAATGAAAAGGAAGGAAAAGCCTGATCCAACTATTACAACCCTTTAAAGCTACAGTAGCTTTGTATTTTGTGTCGCTGTGTCCACGCACCTGATGTTGTGTTTACATGGGTGGGGTTTTTTATAGAAAATATACATTACTTAAAAAGGAAACGTCTGTTTGCTGTGTTCTTAAAAAGTAATTCAGTAATTATCTAGAACAGCTAATGAGAGGAAGATCCAGACAGGATATTGCTGACTGAAGATGAATGCTGCTCAGTCCCTGTGCCATCATAGAATCATAGAATCATAGAATGGCATGGGTTGGAAGGGACCCCGAGGATCATAGAACTCCAACCCCCTGCCACAGGCAGGGCCATCAACCTCAGGCCTGGATCTACACAAGGTTGCCCAGGGCCCCATCCAACCTGGCCTTGAACACTTCCAGGGATGGGGCATCCACCACCTCTCTGGGCAGCCTGTTCCAGCACCTCACCACTCTTTCCGTAAAAAACTTCCTCCTAATATCCAATTTAAACCTTCCCTCCTTCAGCTTTAAACCATTCCCCCTTGTCCTGCCATTATCTACCCTTTTAAAAAGCTGATTCCCCTCCTGTTTGTATCAATTGCATGCTGTTCCCTAAGTTCTTGTTTTGTTGGAAAGTGAGAAAAGGTGCAGACATCTGACCTCATTCTGCGTGCACTGAAGGTCACTAGAATGTTGGTAACTCCAGTGGTAGTCGTGGAATTTTTGCTGCCCTCTCACATGTTCTTAAAATTAGGGGATAGTTAAGGTAATTGAAGTTACAGTCCTTATGGCAGAACTGTTGTTAAACATGCTCGATCCTAATGTTACACTGTACTTTGATTTAACTCACCACAAACCCTACTTTCCTGAGCACCTAAACTGGTGAGAGGGTTGCTTGCCCTCACCACGAAAGCTGCTGTACAGCAGCAAGGAGAGGTAGTCGCTGTTTTGGTTGGGACGCTTTGAAAGGCATGGAAGACCTCTGATCTGTTGTGGCTGGAAAGAGAAGGATTGCTGTCCCTGCCTGACAGTGCAGCCGTCAGGAGGAGATTCCTAACACACGCTGTAAGCTGCGAACCTGCCCGTGTGTTTATCTTCTGCTGCCGTGAGCAACTGGAGGCTGCACAGCTGTTAGGTGTTCACTTGGCAGCTTGTCACCCGCTCGCGGGTTCTCTCAGTCCTGCACCCCTCCTGGAGGACAGCCCCCCAGGCTCCCGTTCCGGGAGCTGCGTGCAGTGAAGCTCCCTGATCTCGGTGCCATGTGACAGCAAGGAGCCGGCTGGCATCCCGCGCACACTCTCCCTCTGGTCGGAGAGCCACGGAAAAGAGGAGGAGGGGAAAAAAAAAAGAGAGAAAAAAAACCCCAGAGGGGGTGGGAGTGAGGAGGGGAGGTTCCCTTGCTTTTTTTTTTTCCTAGCGCTGTTAATTCCTGCTGGAGCTTGTTTGCTGCGGGCTCGGTTCATGGCAGTGAGAGCGGCGGCAGCGCTCACTCGGTAGCTCTCAATGAGGTCAAGCTGGATCAAAGGGAAACCTCCTGTGGAAGCGTCTCCTGTAAGTTCTGGTACTGCTTTTTCCACGCTCCCTCCGCACGAACCGCACGCAGCCGAGCCAGGCTTCGGTGCTGTACGGCTCCCCCCCCCCATAATTTTGGGTGAGGCTGTCAGGTTTTATGTTAATTGAACTTGTCAGTTGGATAAATAATGCCGTGTGCGTTTTGGGACAAAAGGGCTTTGCTGGTTTATCCTTTTCTTTTCTGAGGGAGTGGGAAGAAGAAAGTGTGGGGTTTGTCTTTTTCTTTCTGAAAAGCTCCAAGCTGCTGAGGTTACAGCTCCCCAGATTCTGGTTTATGTAATCTGCACGTTCTGCTTGCTAAATAAAGTCATTGCAAAGTGTCTTTCAGATGGCCTTGTGCTTCACCAAATAGCTATTCTTTGGGGAATAGCTACCTAAACATTTATCTAATTTCAAACAATGGAAATTAATTTCATTCATGGGAACATTTGTAGTAACTACATTTCAGAGAGACTCTCCTTACACAAGCTGCTGGTTCACCTGAGGGGTCTCTAACGTGCAATTATTTCTTTGAAACTTAATTTTGAATACCAGCTGGTTTTAATGAAACTTTTCTGATGCAAAAGCTTCCACTGTGAGATGAAAAATGTCTCATTTTATGTAACAAACTGGGTGTTTCTGCAAAAATGCTGTTTAGTGTGGAGGAATGCGAAGTTTTGCAGGTCGTGTTGTCTCACAGCATGGGAACCTTGGGGAATAATGAAGGGCTGGGCAGTAAATTTTTCAGCTCTATAATCTGACTTTATTAAAAAAAAAATCATTAAAAAATTGAAACACTTACCTGAATATATCTCTGGAAGGCTTGTGGAATGGTTTCAATAGCCTGAACAAAATAACTACCACCTGTTTGGATTATAGTGAGTGATACAGTGTAAACCCTGAGGGGAGAATAAGTCTCACAAATCACTTATCCCTGTGAAGTTCCTCTTGAAAGGAGATAGCATGATGTCTCTATCTTGATCTTCAGCTAATATGTCTGGAAGCCAGGCAGTACTGGTACTGCTGTGTTGTGAAGCAGCATCATGTTGCCAGTGTGTATTTTCTGCCCTCCCCAAAGGTGTGTGCTTTAATGACAGTTTTCTGTTGGTCTCCTTCAGTTAATAGTTTTGACTTTCATAGATACATTAAGTTGGATAGAGGAAAGGAGAAAAATAGTGTGTAAGCAGGTCATGCAATATCTAGATTTGAAGTATGAATTTTTGCTGGAGAGATTTATGAAACAGATTCTTGAAGACACATTTTCAACTGTGTACTTCTCTTTAAAAAATAGAAGACCTGTTAATTTAATATGGTATAATTTCTGTCTAGCATCACCACTGTGCAAATATGAGAAAATAATGTGTAGAGTAGCACCTGATACTTCTCACTCTTGTCCTGAGGATAGGATCAAAATGCTATATGAAGCCATCAGGGGTTTTTTTGTTCAATTTTAAATTTGTTTTTTTTCTTGGCTCTAACAGAGGCTGTCTTTGGTTCCATTGAGACAGCTCCATTCCTGAACTTACATCATGGAAGAAACCATGCTTTATCTTTTTGTCCAGATGGTGATGCTTCTTTTCATTTCAGCATTCAGCTTCTGAGTTGATCCTAGTTGAAGATGAAATGACAGATACTGAAGATAATGAAGAGGAGGATTTAGGAGTCATGGATGATCAACGTAGTGTAATTCTCCATCTCATCTCTCAACTCAAACTTGGCATGGACCTTACCAGGGTATGGATACAGTATCTCTTATAACTGTTGGTTCTTTTTTCTTCCCATCTTTCTGTGTGTATGTGTGTGTGCACATGTGATTCCTGTGAGTGTTCTTTGCTCCTGTGGATGAAGAAGTTGGCCTCTTTATAGAAGTGTGGTTCCAGAGCTCTGTGAAGTACTGTGTTTCCTGCTAGGCAGACTTTCACATGAAGTGACCACATCACATATTTTAGGGATGGAGGGAAGGAAAGGGAAAAAATCCAAATCCAAGAACTTTCCCCTTCCCCCAAGCCTTCCTTTTTTTTTTTTTTTCTGTAAGTCTTTCAAAGCAACTGTATGTATCCAGCCTGTTATGCCAGGGTACACTGAGTGCTTGAGGAGCCACACAGTCTGTCTTATAGATGAAAGAAATACGTGCTCAGGCTACTGCTCTGTGGATTGCATTCCATTTAATTAGTTGGCAGCTTCAAAAAAATAAATAGCCATGATGGTAAAGAAATTAGCCTTCAATGTATCACTGTTCTTGTCTGGGCAAAGCAGCTCACCAGTTTAACCTGTGCTCCCTTCTGGTCCTGGAATCAGTATTGTTTGGAGCTTATCCGTACTGATATGAACAGAAAAGTTATGGTGTCCTAGAAATTTCCTGTAAGTCCTTAGAAATGAGGTAGATGTTCTGGAAGCAGGGGATGCCTCTCTGAATAGTCCTGCATTCCAGGGACTTAATAATCTTCTCATAGGACTTTATTAATAATCAAATGGATTTTTGTAAAAGATACAGAATACCTTTTCTTTCCACAAAGATTTTCTACTTTAAAAAAGAAAAAAAAAAGGGCAAATAAAACCTCTATAACCTACTTCCCACAAATAAGAAGAGCTTATTCTGACTTAACTCCCTCCATAAATAAAAAAAATTTGGAATGCCCAGCGAATGACGTTTGTGCACGAAGTAGCTACGTAGGGGATTTTTCTCATGGGCATTTTGATGTTCTGAAGAGTTTATCAGCTTTCCTTTTGATCTCACATACTAATCAAACTCTATTTTTACTATCACTTTCTTACCAAATAAGACTTTCCCAATAAAGTCTTTTTCTGCTTCCTCTGGAACAAGTGATAGTATTTAAAAATACTTACATTTCTAAGATGGAGCAATCCTCTCATCTCTTGCTAAGTATAGCCATCGAATAGCTGCACGGAAACGGATGTTTTGTTCTAAGTAGAACAAAAGTTTCATCATTCTGTGAATAATTTATGCCTGTCACTTCTGTAGTATGTCTGGGGTTATGTGCAGTTCATTTTTGGTTTGGTTTTTACATTCCTCAATTTTTCATAGCTTTCCCTCTTCTCTGTGTTGGTTTTCTAAAGCTGTCATAATGTTTAAACTAGACTTAGATTCCTTATCTGTGGTGGTTCTGTCCTCAAAACATTTTGTCTTTGGTAATGAACAAGATTTTTCTTCCCTGTTTTCCAGCATCATCTTTTTGTTAACAGGCAAAAAACCCCCAGAGAGACAGAGTTAATGGAAATAGGAGAAATTCCTGTAAATAGGAGTGTAGGTACTTAGAAGAAAAGTAGGAAGGTAAATATATATGATAAACTATTTCTTACATAGTGTCCTTAGAGCATGTTTTATTGAGGAGAGTGATGAATATTACCAGATCTATAGTGTGGCAGTGTGTTAGCACACGTGAATGTGTGTGTTTAATACCCATGGTTTGGAAAGAGGAAGAGGCATATGGCAGAGTTAGATGTCTCTCTAGTCTGTGTGATGCACGAATACACATATGACGAGTATTAATGAGACGTGCCACATGTGCACATCACTTTTCTGGCCATTTTGAGGATTAAAAAAAAAAAAAATTAAAAAAATTACAAGACAGCTGTCAGCCTTTTTATTAACTTTGCTTCCTGATGTGAGACTCTTAGGGCTGCCGACGCATGATGATACAGCTTGGTTTGTTGGCTGCACCTCTTCATTGTTCCTCTGGAAGTCAGCTGGTAGGCTTGATGTTACTCAGCTTCTGCTGGAAGTGGTCGTGGCACAGTAGTTGCTAATCTCCAAGGGTGTTTTATGTTCCCATTTTCCTCTGCCACCTTCCCTTGTGTTGTTTCTTTGGCTCCTTTGGTGAGCTGTGGCTTGTAACATCACACACACATGAACAAACGGTTCTTTTGAGCCTTTGGTGGCTTTTGCTTCTTGGTGCTTAATCGTTACCCTCATGGACTGTAGCAGAGGAAACAGCATCTTTTCCTTCTTTCCCTGTGGGGTGTTTGCTTCTGTCACCATTGGCTTTGCCTGCACTGACGGGTACTTCCCACGGCGGTGACAGCCACGCTGATGTTGCAGAGGTGCATCACTTCAGACACATGTCGTGCTGGCATACCCTTTAACAAGGAGTTAAACAGCAAAATCTGCTGTGAGGGAAAACAGTGAGAATGAAGTGTTAAATCTGCATGGGGGTTTCTTAGAACAGGACCAGCGTAGCAGAGAACAGATGCCTCGGGCTGGGCCAGGACTCATTTAAACCTCATTTAAAATTGGAATCGCTGGAAAAAAAAGTTCTTGAGTTGTTTGTTCTTTGGACTTTTTAAAAAATGAAAAATAGCGCCCAAAATCCCTGACAGCCTGATAAATGTGTTGGCAAATGGTGTCTAATGGATCGAAACTAAGGCAAACAGTTTGTACAGATGGGTGATCGCTCCCCCGCGTTCCCTCACCTTCCCTGTGCAGTCAGTGTGTGCTAAAAATAAAGGGCTGCCATTCTCTGGAAAAGGGCTGCCAATAATTGTGCAGATATCAACCCGCTGCAAATGAACATTCTGGGATGTTTGTGGTGTCACAAGGGGGTTTTATTCAATGTACTTCACCTCGTATTTTTAAAATACCAGTGGGATGAAAATAGCCTGGTTTATTCCTGCAACAACACAGGTGACAGTGGGAAGCTTTTGTACCTCTAAGAGAAAGACAGCTCAGCTTGGGGTACCCTGGTCAGATTTCCGCTGAGGGATAAACCACAACACAGGGAAAAAAGAAAAACAACAAAAAAAGGCAGGGAATGGTGCAGACACCCATGTCTTGCCTCACAGTAAATGGTATCAGGGATAAACTTCTCTCTTCTTAAGAAGTGATGCTCTTCCTTTTCTTGCTTGCATTCACATCTGGTTAAGCATATGTGAATTCAAACCTAGGAGGTGATGATCGAGTTTTGATCCAGTATCCTCTTAACCTCAGTGAAAATGGAAGAATGCCTCTTACAGTGCTTCCTTTTTCACATGAAGCCTGATTAACAATAACAACAGAGATTATTCTAGCATTTAAAAATGCAGTCAGCAGATTCTTTTGCTGCAGACGTCACCACCTTGATATTTATTTACTGTAGAGAGATTCTTGTGTCCATTTGATTGTCATGCCAGCTTTTTCTCAGAGGAAAAAAATTAGGCAGTTTGGATATTTTTTTTTAATGCAGTTACCTAAAAAACAAGTTTTTGTCTAAACCCATATATAAAGAATGTAAGTACTAAGTGTGTTTTTCTGGAAAGCATGTTCTGTTTGGAATGAGGTGAAAACCTCATTGCTTTGGAAGCTGCAGTGAGAGCACAAGTGCACAACAGTCCAGCGCTGGCAAGAAGGCATCTGTACACTTTCAAATTGGTTTATTTCAGAAATCAAGATAGGAACATTTAAAAAAAAAAGAATCGATTGGTGTGATTGTTATTTTTTATGGTTTTGGACTGTGTTGCTCCAACACCAGCATGTGGTGTTGTTGCACATTGGAACTTTAAGGCTTAAGAGGTTATTTAGTGAAAGTTCTTTCTAGGCATGTCTTGTAATACTGGAGTTGTACAAGCTTTGACATTCAGATGTTTTTCATACCTAGTTCTGCCTCCTTTTGGAGAAACAATTCAACTATTCACTGCATTTTGTGGTGGTTCCTTTCCTGCTGCAGTTAAGGAGGTAGCATCCATTTTAGTTGGGCTTTTAAAGCAAGATCATTTGAGCTGGACTTCAAACTATTCAGATTCTTAATTAGCTCTTGAAACTGAATAGTGAGAGGCCAGTGATTCGTAACATCTCATTTAGTGGCTGTGTTATTGTAGCTGTATCAAATATGTAGCTGCAAAGTGCAGCTAGTACGTGGGAGAATGGCTAGCAGGACTATGCCATCAAGTCAACAGGATGAGAGCACAGCAGTCCTACTGTTGTGCCATAAAGCTGGCATCATCTTTAAGTACGGCCTGTAGTTTTCTCCTCCTCCATTTGTGCTAATGACGGTCGCTCTTTTTGGAGAGATGCTTGGACATAATGAGATGCAGAGTGCAGTTTATTCAAATGAGTTTCCCTGCCCTTTCAAGTCTGTGCAGTGAACTCCTGATAGTCAAGTCTGTGCAGTGAACTCCTCATAGTCACTTTCAGTCTTTCTAGACACCAGTGATGCTTTTTTTTTTTTCTCCTGTTTCCCTGTCGGTTTTCCCACTGATAACCTGGGAGTGTACAATATATATTAAAATGAAATCCTGGGTTGAGGTCCACTAATGCTGAATTGCATTTTTTAAAAGATTGTATCAGCTAATGAATATTTAGTCAGAATGAGAGGAAGTACGACAGAGCTGTTTGAAGAGCTAAAAAGGCTGTAAGAAAATCTATGGTCTTTCCATTTTGTCTTCCTGAGTTTGATTTAATTTTTAAAACCCAATCCCCTCAGCCCCTCACTGTCCCACCCCCACAGTGTCTTGTTTTTAGCACTTCATAGCTTGCCACACATAGTGTATAAAGACCTGCACTTTTTGGGGCCTTGTTAGCTCGGTAACATGTCAAGTCCTCAAGGCCTACAGAGTAGATTGAGAGACATATTACAGGATGAACTTTGCTAGACTAATACCTAAACTTGTAAAAATTATTAGCCTATAAAATACTGCATGTGTGTAAATACCATACAGAAGGGGGGAGAGAATGAGTGTGTGTTACCAAATAGAGTGGTGATGTAGGGTTTTTTTTTCAGTCCTGGTGTATTGACTTGCTGTGTAGCTGTTACGACTGTGTTTGAGCTGTTCTGACTGGAATTTAATTTTTTTTCATGTTTACAAATTTTCTTTGAAAAGAACTAAACAATGAATAAAAGTTTGACAGCTTCTAATTCATTATCCATGAGATCTGAAAGGACTGAAATGTGCTTTGGTCCCACTTAGAATAGCAGAGGTGAAAGCAAATGAGTTTATGTCTGAAGGATGGCTCCCTGCCCACAATAAACCCTTGGTTTTGGGAAAGGGAAAAAGTAAATGTAATGAAGAATTAAAGAGGAGAGCAGAAAAATTGGTTTTATAGAGGACATCTGTTGGTCTGCATCTGGCATCATTGAACCACTTTGATTCTAGACAAATTTGGTTTTGAGCCAGAAGTTCCTTGTTGGTCACAGAGAAGTGACCTCCAAGCTTCCCTAGGTGTTGGAGGGTGAGGAAGGATGAATGGAGAGAAATAAATTATTGTAGGTCCCACAGCTCTTGTCTGTCTTGCAGTGCACTCCAGGATGTTTTACTGAAAACTTCTAACAAAGTGTTATTCCTAAGAGGCTGGCTTTGGCAACATCTGTGTTGTTAGATGAGACCCATGAGACTGCACCCGGATCACTTGGGGCTGACTCCCTCCAGAGGAGGCTGCCTAGTGCCCTGTCCCAGATTTTTTTTCTAGCCCCCAGAGCCTCTCTAGTCCCAGGACATTAATGTAACAGTTTGTGCAGTTTTTGATTGTTCCAGCTTGTCTGAAATAAAGTGAAGGCATACAGGGGCCCACCACGGTGGTATGGTACAGTCTGAAACTGAGGGGATGTGTCATGTGCCTGGGGATGACAGAAGAGCACAGGGGCACTGAGGCATTTGACTTGGGACATGGGAGAGGGGACGTGACACATATGGTAACAGTGTAGGACAATGGGAGTCACACCTAGAGTTGTTCCTGCCTCTTGGGAGGAGCTCTTGGTGTGGTTTTATCCTTGGAGATTTTGGTTTTGGTTAGATCTAGTTGCTTTGGTTTGTTAGAGGCTGGAGGGAACCTCCAGCAGGTGGTCAAGGGCCCAGGAGTGACATTGGGAGCCCAGCTGTTTGACAGAATGAGTAGATGTACCCCTTACATCCTCCACTGCTTACAGGTTGTTGATGTGTATGTTTATGTAATACTCATCTTCTAGTGGTTTGGGAGGGAGTGCCCTGCCTTTTTTGGAGGGTTATGATCAGTTGGGTTTGTTGATGTTTGATGTAAATTAAATTAAATGACATCCAAGTGCATTTTTATGTCCTGTAAACCAGGAGAACGGTCGGTTTGTTAACCCAGAGGAGAGGAAAAGGCAGATTTCTCTAGAGCAGAACAGCCCATCCCTGTTGCTGCTGAGAATGAAGTGGGAAGCAGCCTGCACCAAGGCTGCTGCTTTTCCCTTTGCTCATTCTTTACACCACAAAGAAAATGAAATTGCTGTGGTGCAGGGGAGGAAAATACCCTGTCCCAAAACTTGCAGGGCCAGAATTGCAGCTGTCTTAACTGTTCTTCCCCCCTTTGCCCCGCGCTAGTATGATCATGGGGAAATCATATCTGCCTTTGTCTGCTTTGCATACAGGTAGTGCTTCCAACATTTATTTTGGAGAAAAGATCCCTGCTGGAGATGTATGCAAATTTCATGGCCCATCCAGACCTGTTTTTGTCAATTGCAGCTGGAGCCACTCCTGAGGAAAGAATTATCTGCTTTGTGGAGTATTATCTAACAGCTTTTCACGAAGGCCGAAAGGGAGCGGTTGCCAAGAAGCCCTATAACCCTATAATTGGTGAAACCTTTCATTGCTCCTGGGATGTGCCTAAGGATAAAGTGAAGGCGTTCAGAACTAACGGTGCCTCCACGGTTTCTAAGGACCCAGCCAAGGAGTTTGGCCAGGACCAGCCCTCGTGCTACAAGCTGAGGTTTGTAGCTGAGCAAGTATCTCACCATCCACCGGTATCCTGCTTTTACTGTGAGTGCAAGGAGAAGAAAATGTGTGTCAACGCTCACGTATGGACCAAGAGCAAGTTCATGGGCATGTCGATAGGCGTTTCTATGGTAGGTGAAGGTAAGAAATGTGCTGCTTTTATCTTCTTCTTGGGGTTGTTTTTTGAGCTAACGTGGGTGTTAACAAATCCAGAGGTTTTCCTGCTTGCTCTTCCTCGCGGCTGTTTGCTTGTGTGAAGTTTGGAATTCCAGCTGTAGGGTTTGCAGAACTTTCTTCTGTCCTCACAGAAAGTGAGGTACATGTTATGTATATAAACACCTGCTTATATTTACATGAGACTTTTAATTGTATCTGAGTACAGTCATAAATTAAATAGTAGTAGCGAGCAGCTACTGGTAGTATATTCTGTAAGAACATTTTTATTTGTCTTGCTGAGTTTTACAGTAATAGGTGATTTGCTGTGGGACAGTTTCAAAGCTGGAGCCAAGGGAACAGGAAAAAAAACAGGGGCAGGGGAACATCTCCCCATCCCTGGAGGTGTTCCCCCATCCCTCGGGTGTGTTCAAGGCCAGGTTGGATGGGGCCTTGGGTAATCTTATGTAGATCCAGGCCTGAAGGTTGGTGGCCCTGCCTGTAGCAGAGGGGTTGGAACTCTCTGATCCTTGGGGTCTCTTCCAACCCAGACCATTCTGTGATTCTATGAAAAACCCAAAGTGATTTTTACATAAGCCCATAGTTTCTGCTAAGAATCTGTGGTTTCTGTAGCACTTACAAAGTTAGTGTACCATCTCAAGCTTTACAGCAAGTCATAGAGTGTAAATAGTGGTTTGCTCTGTCATACATTTGCTTTGTGTGCCTGCTTTGTCCAAGCTGCTGCTGAGCCTAAATCCAGAAGGACAGGGAATCGTAACAAATTCCTAATGGATGATCTGAGCCAATAAACACGCCTGTGCCAGTGTTGTTAGGGGCTGCTGGTGTATTGATTTTATGTTTCGAAGCAACTTAGTCCCTTCTGACATTTGAGAGTAATTTCTTGTATGAGGTTTTTAGTGCTTTCTCTTAACTGGATTTTAGACCATGGTCTCAGAAGCACTGGGACAATGTACAGTAAATGCTGCTTTTTGTCATTGTTATGTTAAAAGCTCTGATACTAAAGGTGGTAAAAAAAGGTAGAGTGGGTAATGTAGTGATTTGGTTTGGCTTAGCAATAACAACAAACCAATTCTGGTGAAAACATACAGGTGTGATCTGTTTCTACAAGCTGGAGCTCGAGGAGGAACTCAAACAGTGGAAATGGGGGGCTACAGCAGCTTCCTTCTGAGGGCAATCTACCCCCTTTTTAGTAGAAGAGCAGTGAGACTTCCTTCCTGCTGGATTTAATATCGCTGGGATAGTTCAGTCTGTAACAGTGTGGTGTTAGCAGTATTTTGCTTTTAATACAGAGTTAAGGAAGTTAGGAAGGGGGAGTGTCAGAAGGGGATGGGGTCCTTCCGTCCTGTCTGTGCCACCACCAGCACCAGCCTGAGCCACGGGCTTCAGTTGCTGCGTTCCTCTGGTGCGTGCTTGTTTCTAGTGCTGTGTCTCCTGGTGAAGGGAGCTATTTAACAGAAATAAAGTTAAATGCAAAGTCACTTGTGATTATGTAGGAGTAGGGAAATGCCTTTTTTCTTGCTGCTAGCGCACACAGTTCCCTGGGATTGGGGATGTCTAGTGTGGGGATTATTTAAGACTTCAAAGTCCTGATGTGTCCCAGTTTTGAGATAGAAAGGGTCTAGGAAGTAACCACTTCCTTCCTCTAAGGGGATTGTTTAATGTGTGCTTGTGAGAATAAGGTCTTCCCTACTCCCTCTTTTGGGTTTGGTTTGTTTTGTCAGGGTTTTTTTTTCATGATCCTCAAGATATCCCAGGAGCGGAGGCAGGCTTTGGGGAACATCTGCAGTGGTGCACCCTTTTGCTGCAAGGTTTGTTGCTGTCTTCAGGCATTTTGGGAGGAAGCTTGGCTTTGCTGGTTTATAGTTATCACTCACCTCTCTTTGTTCATGTGAGTGGTGCAGAGCAACGTAGCTTCATGGTGAAATGGCGTCTGGGAAGTAATGGAGAAACTCCACTGCAGGCCAGGCAGTTCTGTTGTGTATTGAGGACTGGTGAGGTCAGCGGGAGTGCTGGGGAATAGGCTACTGAACCAAGAAGAAATAGGCACTGGATTTACAGGGTGGAAAAACTATGTCTGTATTTACATGTCTGGTAATGCAGACCCTAATTATTTTTTAATGTGAAATATATAATTTGGAGATTATATGTGTTTCCCAGGAAAGATCCAAGTATGACTGATCACAAATTTTGATAAGAGACAAAATGATACCTCATGAATCATAGGAATACCTGGGGTTTTTTTGTTTCTTTTTTTCTTACTGTTAATTAGATGACCAAACTAATCATATGTTGATTTTTTTTTTTTGGTCTTTTTCCTCCTTCTTCTCCCCCTCCTGTCCCCACCCCCATCATGGCTGGAGCACCTGCCCTACAAGGAGAGGCTGAGGGAGCTGGGCTTGTTCAGCCTGGAGAAGAGAAGGCTGTGGGGGGACCTCATTGCAGCCTGCCAGTACCTGAAGGGAGCATACAAACAGGAGGGGATTCAACTTTTTAAAAGGGCAGATAATGGCAGGACAAGGGGGAATGGTTTAAAGCTGAAGGACGGAAGGTTTAGATTGGATATTAGGATGAAGTTTTTTACAGAAAGAGTGGTGAGGTGCTGGAACAGGCTGCCCAGAGAGGTGGTGGATGCCCCATCCCTGGAAGTGTTCAAGGCCAGGTTGGATGGGGCCCTGGGCAACCTTGTGTAGCTCCAGGCCTGAGCTTGGTGGCCCTGCCTGTGGCAGGGGGGTTGGAGCTTTATGATCCTTGGGGTCCCTTCCAACCCATGCCATTCTATGATTCTATGATTCATTCAGCCCTTTTGTTTGGCACTTGCTGGTGTTTCCATAGGTACAATGTGGGTGCCTTTAAATTTTTATTACAGCAGAAAGGATTTTAGATTCTTCATAATGCTACTGGAAAGGGAGCTGCCTTGGTATCTCCAACATAGTTGTGTCCATTCTGAGACTTCATTTCAGTCGCCCTGGTGTTGGTATCGAAGTTCCGTTACACTGTGTGTTCGTTCACTGAGTTCTGATCGATATATGGGGGGAAGGAAAATAATCCTTCCCAACAAAGAATTAATTACAGAGAGCTGTAGTTAATGGTTTTGGGTAATTCAGTGGTTTTGGAGTGACCATCTGGTTCTAGTTCAGATCCTTATGAGAACAGTTTTGTTTGATGTGTAACTTAGTTGTGACCTTAGTGTTGAATACAAGCTGTTGTGGTGTTGAAACTGCTCTCTACTGAGTAGAGTGTGTGGCTTTCAAGCAATTCATTAAAGCATTTCTTTTATTACAGTTGGATATTTACAGAAATAAAGTAGTACTGAATTTTTGGACTGTCACAGTTTTGTGTGTTGGGGTTCTGGTGGAGGAGGGGGGTGCTGCAGGGGTGGTTTCTGCAAGAAGCAGCCAGAAGCGCTCTGCAGGCCTGAGAGCAAACACCAGCCAGCTCAAGGCCAGAGTCATTGGCCAAGGCCGTGCCTATCAGCAATGGTCACAGCACCTCTGGGAATCACATTTAGGAGAAAAAAAACCCCTCAAACAGCCACTTTCTGCCACCAGAGAAGAGAGTGAAAAGATGTAAAGAGCTATGCAGGCACCAAGGCTAGTGAAGAAAGGTGCCCCTGCAGCTGGAGCAGGGGAAAGGTGTGAGGAATGCTCGCCCACCCACCCCCACTAAGAAGAAAAACAACTCATGAGGAACTGACTGAAACCCCCATTCCCCCAGTCCCTGCCCCGTGCCACAATGGGGGATAAGAAGGGAGTGAAATAATGACTAAAGTGAAGCCTGCTGAGGAGGGAGGGGTGGGAGGAGGTGCTTTAAGATCTGGTCGCACTTCTCATTACCCAACTCTGGTGTCACTGGCTGTGCAGGGCAGTGTCATCAATTAAGAGAGTTTCTTTCCTTCACTCTGTGTTGAGTCTGTGTTGCCCGTGATGCTGATTGCGGAGTGATCTCTCCCTGTCCTTATCTTGACTCCTGAGCCTCTCAATATATATTTTCTTCCCTGTCCAGCTGAAAAGGGGAGTCATAGAGCGACTTTGGTGGGCATCTGGCCTCCAGCCAGTGTCAAACCACCACATGGACACATGTTGTATAAGGAATATGCTAGTAATATTTCTGTGGTGCTTTTGAAGATTTAACATGTCACAATGTTCTTAACTGTATAAAGCATATTGCTGCTTACTCTTCCTTGTTAGAAGCAGCAGTGGAAGTGCTGAAAAAGGATGCCATGGGAATACAAAGGCTTCCAGAAGAATTTGAAGAATTAGGGGATTTGGGGACTGTACAGTCCTGTTGTACAAAGGGTACAGCTCACACTAATAATGTACAGTTAAGATGATATGTTCTACCTTGGAATTGCTAAGGGTTTTTTTTTCTCTCTCTGTGCTTTTTGTTGATTCAAAGTTAAGTATCAGTTGCAGGGATGCAGAAGGAGTAGGAAGGCACTGCTGGAGATCTAGAGATCCATGTGAGAAGCTACTTTATATGCTACCCCTTCATCTGTGGTTATGAGAGGTCTAAATCTGGCTTCCTAATGAAATGTCTCAACTTTCTCTTTGCTATATAACAAAACCCCATTCTTCAGCATAGTTAGCATTGGGTTCCCTCATGAGAAAGCTTCCCTGAAGAGAAGGAGGGTATTTTGCATAAAAGAATTCATCTTGGTGTGCAGTCCCTGGTTCCAGTTAATGTTAATTACGTACTAATGAGCGAGGTGAGGGAGGAGGAGAGGCTGTAATGAATGGGGTCACATTAAGATTTACATTAGCAAGGAACGGGAGAGTCAATGTAAATATTTAATGCTTTTTACGTGGTCCAAAGAGTCTTCAAACAGATGCAGGCTGTAAGATAAGGATGTTTCAGTGGAATTGGCTGTGGTGAGCGTGCTTTAGCGTGGGCAGTGTGTGTTTTTTTTTCCTGCTCTTGGGTATTGTTCCCAGGCAGCAAAATCCAACAAGAAGTGTCACCTTTGATTCATGGGTTAATTTTGTGGAGGGCATAAAGTAGGTGTAAGTGGTTTGTGCTGTATTACCAAGTGACTAGTTACGTCTTGTGTTCTCACCCCTCCTGCTTTAAATGGTTTAAAAGCTGGTGAGCTCTGGGCTTCTGAAAACGATTTTTTACCTTGAAATGGACCTTGAAAAGATTTGATGAGAAGGAAAGGGGGTTCAATGCTCTTCCTAATGTAAATCTCAATGAAAGCAATGAATATTTTTTTCTCTTTTTTCCCTTCTTTTTCTGTTCAACTATATGCATGTGTATGTGCTTAGAGAGGTACAGGTCTGTCATTTCTCTTCCTGAGACATTAGTGACTCTTTAATTTACCAGTCCCACAGATACACTGCTCCATGCAACTGGAACTACCTAAACATTTCTCTAGTACTAATCTTTACATTAACAATGTTTAGCCCAGTGGTTTCAGGACAGTTTCCATATGGCACAGCACCGCACTCTTAATTTAGCAAATGGCTCCAGTCTTTGGAAAATAAGTGGCAGAGCTCCCTGGGGTGTTTGAGATGGTAAGAGATGGGTTCTCCTGGCATCTTGTGTTTTCCTGTGTGAATCTGGGTGGCTCATGATGCACTTACCCCCATGCGGGGTTCATCCCATACATACCTGACTCCTGTTTGTGGCACATAATGAATGGCAGACAGTGTGAAGAGCCCGTTAAATTAGGAAAGCGCCCCAGGCACTTTGTGTCCCATGTACCATTTGTTGTTCAGATTGATCTCCATACAGTTGGTGGGAAGCATTAAATTTCACATGCCTCTTCTGCACCTTATTGATCCAGAGCCTCCTCTGGGTGTTCATCAATGTGTGTTACCGGAAAATCAATTCACAAAGCTGCAGCGTCGTGGGGGGGGCGGGATGGGACGTGTCATAGTCCAACAGGGAGAATGATACGCCATGAGCTGCGCTCCCTTTAGTGCAGGCTGAGGAGATGGGGAAAGGAGTGTGACTCTGAATGCCTTGGTTTGGTCAGGAGCCTGGAGTCAATCATGTTTCAAGGGGGAATTTCAAAATTCTGCACTTGCTTATTCAAAAAATCCCCCTCCTCTAAGGGATTATTTTTGAAGATTGTTAAATCCACCATTCTCCCTGGAGTACCTACCTGGCACATTCTTCCATGTGTAATGGCTGCCTAGAAATACCTGAGGGTTGGGTTGTTTTTTTTTAAAGGAATATGCAGTTTCTGGAAGAATTCTTTGATATGAGAGGAGGAATCGACTTTTTAAAAGGGTAGATAATGGCAGGACAAGGGGGAATGGGTTAAAGCTAAAGGAGAGAAGGCTTAGATTAGATATTAGGGGGAAGTGTTTAACAGAGAGAGGTGCTGGAACAGGCTGCCCAGAGAAGTAGTGGATACCCCGTCCCTGGAGGTGTTCAAGGCCAGGTTGGATGGGGCCCTGGGCAACCTTGTGTAGATCCAGGCCTGAGGTTGGTGGCCCTGCCTGTGGCAGGGGGGTTGGAGCTCTATGATCCTTGGGGTCCCTTCCAACCCAGACCATTCTATGATTCTATGAAACGGTACTGAAAATGGGAGAATCCTCTGCAGTTTGTCATATGTATTTACTTACAGCTGTTTTAAAACTAGAAAGGAGTAATCCCTTACTATTGGGGAGCAAGGGAAGAAAAAGAGCCCCTGTTATTTTCCAGCAGGTAGATCTAAAGATCGGTCACGATGTAATGAGACTTGTAAGTGGATGGGAAGAGTATGCAATGCTTTTAAAAATCACTGTTAGGTTTTAGTTTTTCTGCCTTTAATTTGTTGAGATTTAAACCAGGCAGGGTTAGTAGGCTGTGACTGCAGATTGTGGTAGCAGTTACCCCTGTTGACTCTTGGTGTTGTTTTGGTTTCCCTTTCCCAATTGAGCACGGGTCTCCATTCCGACATGGTGGTGCTGGTGCAGACTTCATGGTGCTTCACTCAGATGAGGTTTTGCTTGTGGGCTCTGCAGATGACAGAATCCAAGCCTAACGCTCACATTAATGCTAAAAGTAGTATCAAGTTGTGGACATTTTAAATCTTCCCCTTTATTCCTTTTTACATTGTAATTATTGAGCTGGAGTCACATTTCAAGTGAAGCAGCGCTTCATTGAACATGTATTTAGTCAGGTGCTAAAGGAATTTAAAGAATGCTCTGCTGAGTGCTAAAAATACTGCTGAGGGGGCTGGGTCCTGTTTTTGGTGTCTAACCTGCTGTCATGGTTAAATATTTACATGGAAGGTCACTGCTGTTACTTGCTGTTGACTTTCCAGAGTGCTTGGCAGTGCCCGGTAGAGCTCTGCGTCCTTCCTGCTTGAGTATGGAGGAACAAAGCCCCCAACCCCGCCAGAGGGACAAAGGCAGACCCACAATAACTCAGAGTGCAGTTGTGTTCGTCACGGCAGCTTCCTCTCATGCAGGGACATGAGGTGATGGAGGAGGATGGCTGGGCCTGGGAAAGTGTGGTGGCCCTGGAGAAGCTCACGTGATTGTGTGGTGAATAGTGAGGTTCTCCCTCAGGAGGGAGCACCACACCTGCACACTGTACTGGAAACAGAACTTTTGTCTTAAAACAAAAAAAAAAGATGAACTCCAAAACCAAATGCAAGAAACCCCAACACCAAAACCCCCAGTGCTGTTGGAAACTGATGCGTCTTGGTGTGTGAGGGTCATATCTGTGCTTAGACCATTAAGACTGGAGAACTGGGACCCCATGGGTAGTACCACAGGACATTCCCGCAGCTGGTTGCCTGTGACTGTGATGAAGAAGGTGGAAAATAAGTGGGAAGAGGAAGAGAAAAGAAAGCTGACAGACTTGGGGCTACAACCTGCTGTAGCTATCTGTGCAGAAGATGCCCAACTGCAGAGTGGCTGGTTTCCTCCCTGCGTCTGATGAGTAGCTGTTAGCTTTCTTTGATCCTTTTTGAATATCACCATCTAATTAAAAGGCTTCTGGATTGTTCTTTATTAATTTAATGCTGTTATAGCATCCATTTAATTATTTTGATAAGCAGAGGTGTCTTCTTGAGTAGAAGTTCTTCTGGTTGTGTGTCCTGGGTGAGATGGGTAGGTGATCCTTCCTGCGGTATTTTCATCCTGGATTTACCTACAGGCACAGAGCTGAGGAACCCTGGGGCAAAAATGTGTGTGTTCCAGCTGTGTCCTTGCTGGGGAGGGTTCTGGACATGGCAGGAGGGACTTAGGACTTGCAGAGGCAGGGTGGATCAAGGTCCTTTTAATATGCTGCTTTTCCATGGCTGTGCTTTTGGACTCTCTGGCTCGTTTGTGTCACCCTGGCCAGGAGAGCGGTGCTGGCTGTGTCGCTGCTGGCAGGTGGAGGTTGCAAAAGTCCTGGGAACAGCTGCAGAGAGCCAGGCCAGTTTGCAAGAGATGTCTTCTCGTGGCACAGGCAGCAATGGCAAGTTGCAGAGCTTCCTGTGCCTGTCAGTCGGCACCAACCTTTAAGATGATTATTCTTAGAGCTCTGTGCTTTTAACTTCTGAATGTTACTTTAGGCTTACGCTTTCATAGGGCGCTAAGGGCATGTGTTTGTGTTGGCAGGAGCAGCGCCCCGTTCCCATTCAGTGTTACTTCATCGTTACGTGTCAGATCAGGTAGCAAAATCAGCGCTGCTGTTCTCTTAACCAGACTGATCAGTGCCACTACCAACTGCCTGCCACAGGGCAAAGGCAGATTGGCTCAAGATCACCCTGTTTCTAAACAGGTACCATTACTGTGTCCAGATAATTTTCCTGATTTATCTTTTTCCCCCAAACATTTCTGGGTTCCAGGTGCTTCCGGTGATGGGTTACGCTCAGTCCCCGTTGTGAAAAAATTTCAAAGCTGTAAGTTTTGCCTTTAAGCAGCTGTTAAATGGGACACCAGACAGTGTAAAACTCTAATGAAACAGAGATATTCGGTGGGATGTAATTCTGTGTGCGAGGTTTAAGGTGCTCTTGCCCTGGTCATTGCTATCCTGAAGACTGAGCTACAGCTGTGGTGAGGACAGAGCCGCGTCCGTAACTCCAGGGGAAGCCAAGATCTGATCAGACCTGCAAATTTCTTTGCAGTTCCAAATAATCTTGACAAATTGCTGCTGCTGCATGTAGTTGGTTGTGATTACGACCCCATCATGCTGGAGGTGGAGGAGCCTTTTCAGAATGAAATAGAATGGCCAGTGATTTTTTTTCTGCACAGTAGAGACATTGGTGTCTGTGGTGATAGAGCAGCAGCCGTGGAGGCCTCTTGTTGATGATGTGAGACTTGCAAAGGCTGTGTGGGATACCAGGGGTTTGGAATCGAAGGAGCAAACTGCTAGGAAAATTTTAGCTTCCTTCACATTTCTTCATTGCACCCAGACCTAAGGAGACCCTTTTGTTCCCATCAACAAATGCATCAGTAAGAAGTTGGTGGGGAAGTCCTGGTTGTGTCTGAATGGACAACAGAAGCGTCCTTAGGCCATGCCCATGTGTGTTTTCTGGGGAAAGGCTATGGTATGACACAGTGAGGATCTGAATAGTCAGTGTGGCTTTTTGCAAGCAAATGTTGGATATGCTTTAACAGTTTATTGTTTGTCAGTAACATGAAATAAGTAATCCAGTCAGAGTTTTTGATAAGCTGTTTGGCACCATGAAGGACCCCAGGGCAGACATTCAAATTGTGTGCTTTTGAAAGTGTTGGCTTGAAGAAATTTCTTCCTGAAGGTAGTCTTTTTTCCTTCTCAGACAAGGAAACAGTAATTGTCAGTGACTGTCAGGTCTTATCAGTGAACTTTTTATCATTTCACTTTCAACCTTCTCCCTGCATAGGTGTTCTTTACTTGATGGAACATGAAGAGGAGTATGTTTTCACCCTGCCTAGTGCCTATGCTCGCTCGATACTCACCATCCCATGGGTGGAGCTTGGAGGGAAGGTCAACATCAATTGTGCCAAGACGGGCTATTCTGCTACAGTCACATTCCACACCAAGCCTTTCTATGGAGGGAAGGTCCACAGGTACAGGAATTTCCCTCTTACTCTTGTTTACCTGCTGCAGGATTTCAGTAGTAAGATTTGTTGTCATCTGGTCAGTTCATCTGTTGGGAGTATTTCATAAAGAGATATCTGAGTTTCTTTTCCTGTTGGTGCCTGAGACGAGGTACAGCTTCAGAGCACAGTTTATTGCAGTTAATTTGTTGGGTTTTTTTTTTTTAATCTTGTTTAACTGAATTGGCCACATCTCTCTCATTAAACTCAAGCAAGTGTATTTTTCCAGGCTCTGTTGCTTGTAAAAATGGCAATAAATGCAGAATTGGAAAAATGTACGTAGAAAAGGCAGAATTTCTGCTACTCCAGCTGCTGCTGCTCTGTGAGTCTTGCACATGAGCTGGCATTCCGGGTGGAGCTCCTGTAAGGAGGAGAGAAGCTGCTGCCCAAAGCAGTAGCCCCCTACTGGGGCCTTCTGTTTCTGCACTGAAGTTCCAGATGATGAAAATATTATCTACGTGTCTTTGGTTCCCCTTGTATTAAAGGTGTGAAGAGTCGCTGTGCAAGAGAGATTCCTGCCTTACTTCCATGCTCAAGTTGATGTCTGAGTGGTTTCCATACTTAGACCCTTCTCTTGTCCTGTAGCAGTGCCCAGGACAGGGCTGTGTTGCCAGTTGGGGTGGTGTCCTTCTGCATAGTTACCTCTCTTTTGGTTTAGTTGGTCCAGTTGTTCTCCCATAGGTGAGCCAACCGTTTCAGTATTGCCTTCAGGCAAACACCAACATGGGCTGTTTTGACAGGGGGTTCTAAAAGGCGCAGATGAGTAATTGGTGCCACCAGGGTGAGTGAAAATTGGGGCACATTGTGCTGTGTCAAGTAAAATAATTTAAACCCTTGAGCTTAGGGGTTACTTGGCATGGCTTGCTAAAGCACATGTGTGCACGCTCACAGACACACACAAAACTTCTCCCTGTGTTTTGTTTTTGCAGTCCGACCTATTTTACTTGCTCTCAGACCAGTTCTTGGGCTGCTGAGGTAGCTTTAACCATTGCCTCTCAGCAGCAGAGGAGTGAACTTGTAGAGAGCTGAAGAAGAAAAGAAAGGTACCTTGAGTCTCTGACACAGGTTGTGTGTTCAGGTGTGCAATATAACATGGCCCGTGGATGTCAGGGGCTGTTTCTCAGGCTGATGAGGTAAACGGTTCTGGGATAGAACTATCTGAGCTTTAAACTGGGCTATGGCTGTGCTACAGAGGAATGTCATCTAAAAGCTGTTGCTGTGTTAGCTGAGCTTGCTTGTGTTGAGTCTTTCTGGAGACAAGGTTGCTACTTTGAGAAATTACTTTGTGGGTGCAGAGAGCTGCTTGCAGCCCTTTCCTTGTGCCAGTAACAAACGGTACCCTTATTGCTGTGGTCTGTTTCTTTCTTCTGCTCGAATTAGAGTTACAGCGGAAGTGAAGCACAATCCCACCAACACCATCGTGTGCAAGGCGCAGGGAGAGTGGAATGGTACCCTGGAATTCACTTACAGCAACGGAGAAACCAAAGTGATTGACACTAACAAGCTGCCTGTCATCAGGAAGAAGATCAGGCCAATAGCAAAGCAAGGCCCGCTGGAATCCAGGTAAGGCCAGAGGCTGCAGGCTTCTCCTGCTGAGCCTTGGGGGGGATGGGACAGCGTGGGGAAGCAAGCTGCGGCTGTGAGAGGGGTGGGTCAGAAAAACCCTGCTGCCTGCTGCATGTTAAGCTAGGCACAGATAGCAGAAGCTGTGTATTGGTTCCTTGGTGCATACATTGCATTATAGTGACGCGGATGTTAGTTCTGTGAAGGGAGAAGATGCCTGTGTGCCTTTAAGGAGGATTTGGAACATGGCAGTGGTGCCTTCACCTGCTTTTTTGAGTGGTTGTAGCATGGCAGTCAAATCACTTCGTCACAAGCAGTGCTGCAGCTTACAGTTGCAGTAGAATTCTGTGGGTTTGTTTTTTGTTTATAGATGGAGTTACATGTTTTATATATTTTTGGTTTTTGTTTAGAAATACGTGAAATGCGAGTTACAAATACACACAGGCAGGGTTTTAAGGCTCTCAGCACCTGCATCATGTGCCTAACTCTCACCAGGTGCATTAGGGAAAACTCGTGCTGGTATTTACTGTCAATAACCCTTGACACTTCAGGAAAAAAAATTCAGTGTTTTTATTGAATTTAGGCACATTCTGTTGGAGGATTTAAAAGCAGGAGTTAAGCTTCATTTTATTATCTGTAAACACGTTTTCTTTATGGTACAAAGGTGTGTCTAGGGCCATTGTGTTGTGTTAGATGTCATCTTCTTACTTTCTGGACATGCTCACAAACTCAGGTTGCCTGTAGTTTAAGTACAGAAAGGTTGGGGTAAGGAACCCAGTGGCTCTGCAGTGTATCTGCTGTGTATTTTTTGGATACTAGTAAGCAAATGATGAGTCTCCAGTGTTTCTGTGGTGGGACACAGTGTTTTTCAGGTTGTAAACAGAACATCACCCAAACCTCCCCAGAAATACGTTAAAGTTGCAGTCAGTTCCTTCTCAGTATCATCCCAGGCAGGGTTTCTGTTAGGCCACTCTAGTGTGAGAAGGTGTTGTGTCTGAATGCCATCAGACACATGAAAACCAAATTTGTGTGTGTGCTGGTAGGTGCTGCTAACTGGGAACATAGGAGGGCTCCCTAGAAGCAGTGCTTCACCTCCGCTGTCAGTAGCCTGGGGGGAGCAGTCAGTGTCCAGGTGTAATGAACTCTTTGCTTCTGCCTAACGTTCCCCTGTAATTCAAACACCTGACTGTGAGTAAAGCCCACCTCACACCCGATGGGTCGCAAGCTGTGCCACTTGCAGAAGCAGCCTGGGGAACACGTTCTCACCATACCGCTGCCCGGCCGCGCGCTCGGGCACGTTCTCACCCCCTCGCTTGTGCTCCTTCTCCATCGCCAGGCACCTGTGGCAGCATGTCACCAATTCTCTGAAAGAAGGGAATATTGACGCGGCCACGGAACACAAGCACCGCCTTGAGGAGAGGCAGCGGGCGGAGGAGAGGCAGCGGGTGGCTCTCACAACGCCGTGGAAACCAAAATACTTTGCCAAAGAGGTACGTTCATTCGAGACCCAATCACATCTTCCTGCACATGAGGCTGGTCTGTGGTTTCACTGTGGCTAGTGGTGGTAGATAACAGTGCTATTTTTGGTTTTAAATTTTACTTTTGCCAGAGGTCAGCTCTTCAAGAGCAGCAGCCATTTGTACCATGTCCTTACTGGAAGCTTTGCTCCCTTCAGTTAGATTAATTTTAACTGAATTTTGGGCACCTTTTAAATCCACACCTTAATTTGCAACTGCTGCGTACTCACATCCTCTGCTGGTGTGGCTCTCTGAAGGGAAGCATCATCTGGGGATGCTTGTCAAAGTAAGTAAGCGTGGATATCTCAACTGCAGTCCTGGGTTTCATCTGCTTGAAATGAAGGAGATTTTATGGAGTTTGTGCCCTTTTTTAGAGGAAAGGGGGAAGGGAAATAAGGCCGACTGATGGAACTGTTAGGTGACCATATTGCCAAGTCAGCCATAACTTGCAGCCATTTAAATGGGCAGCTCATCTGTTTGTCTTCCCGCTGCTTCTCTTCCCCCTTGTAATTCTTTCCCAGATTTACCCTTAAATTCATGAAGCGCAGAACTGCCAGGTGACTGAGAGAGGTTGTAGTGCCAACTGCTGTTATTGGAGCTTTTGTGTGGGCATACAGGTGCTAAATCTCTCCCTAATTACCTTGCAGGGCGACGGCTGGCTATACTTGAATCCTCTCTGGAAGACCCATTGATGGGATAGAGCAGTTGCCTCCCAACTTTACCCTAAAGGCATTAAAACGATACAGTCTGTAACCTGGAGATGTCATTGAGTAGGCCCTGTTACCAGAAGGATGAACGAGAAGCTCTGTGCTGCGAGCGCCGCATCTCAAAACAACCACAAGCTCAACTTGATTCTGGAGCCGTTTTGTGTGAATGGAGACACCAACGCGCACGCACGTGGCCATGTATGCACACCTATCTACACGCAGCACGTATGTGTCTCTGTGTGTGTGTATGCCTGTGGTATCTACACTACATGTAAACAAGTACCGACACTAGCAGTGATTTAAAGACCTTTTCCTCTTAAGCGTGAGGGCGCAGACCTCCGGCTGGACTTGGCGGGGGTTCCCCGAGTCGTGCGCTCGCAGGGTCAGGCCCTGTGCTAGTATTTGAGAAAATACTTTTTTATTAGTACTGGTTAAGGGTTTTCTATTTTTCACTTTTGCCAAAAATGTTTTGCACTTAAAACATGACATGTCACTTCATGGCAATTGTTCTGTCTAAATGGTCATTGAGCAAACTCACCTTGACGTACGAATGACATGCTGACAGCACGCTCACTCACTGGGACGCTGGTTTAAGAGCACGTTTCCTGTCACAAGTGTGAATTTTCTGCCACCTTTGAAGAAGCAGCAATGCTTTCTCCTGAGCGCTGTTCCCACTAACCCACCGTGTCCTCGCTTCTCTGTCCGTGCTGCCGGCTGTTTCCTATGTTTGCGGCCACCAGGGAGCCACTGGCCCTGGTGATTTGGCTCTTGCTGTGTAGTGTCCTCTGCCAGTGGTTTTGGGTTGCACCCTCCCAGCAGCTGTAGCTGTGGTGTTGTGACTCACTCTTGCCTCAGCTTCCCACCTCTTTGTCAGCGAGGCGTAGTGCGCTCTTGGGCTGTGCCGAGCCCTCCTCCCCCCCGCAGCAGCTTTGCCCTCTCACTTAAACCACTGCTGATGTGTTCAGCCTAAAATGCCATGCTGCTGCAGCTGGGTAGGGGTCCTGTCCTGCTGCGCCGGGCCTGAGGCCTCCCCTCCAGCCAAGCAGTGGCTTCTGGACGTGGTTCTGGGAAGTCAGACTGCTGAGCTTGTCTGGTCGGAGGCTGTAGCTCAGTCTGAGGGCTCCCAGCGGGCCTGTACTTCCTTTTCTTTTGCTTTTGACCCAATCGATCCCTTCTGGATGAGATGTTTGGATGAGCAGAGATGACAGGATGACTAGCTTTCGCACATGAATGATTTTCCAGGGTAACACTTTAGTAACTCCATTATTGAAACAAGTGAAATGGAATGTAATTTAGCTTTTTTTAAAAAAAAAGAAAGAGTAAGTGACCAATCCCGTAGCTTGATCTTGCTTTGTGAGGTAACCGCCGGGACACCGAGACAGTGGACTCAGAAGGTGTGCTCGGGCTTTGTTGCTTTTCAGTTCCCTTCGCTGAAAGTGAAGATGGTTTTGAGACAAGTGGCAGCAAAGGGCAAACGCAAAAGGCGCTGACTTCTGCTCTGCTCCGCTGCTTGCTGCCGCACCCTGTAAGGAAACCGCTCAGTCTCTGGCATTGGTAGCATGGCTGCCTGCCCTCCTGTAGCACCGCCTCATCTCGTGCCTTTGTTTGGTCTGCTTTCTCCATAGGGTAATTAGCTTTCTAGGTATTACACACGCGTATTTAGGTCGAAGCGCTGCTCCTCTCTGTTCTTGTGCGCCCTGCGTTTTACTTGTTACTTTTTTGGTAGGTGTAACGTCTGTTGAGCAGCTCAGAAGGCTGAACGGAGGCGTGTGCGCAAGGAAACGTGCCAGTAGTTGTCCAGTGGGACACAGCATTTTATCCATCCTTCCATTCGCGCTTCGGATCCCTGTTCCCTGACAGTGTGGCCCCCTTTCCCTATCATGTTCTACCTTGTCTGCTTGTAAGTCCCTTTTTTTTGCACGTTAGAAAGATCTGCATTATGAATGATTTGAATCCTATTTTTAAAAGAAACCCACCAAAACCATGGACTGTATGAGCTTGGGTTTGTAACTGACACTTTTTTTTAAAAGAAAAAAAATTATTTTTAGGGATAGTTCCTGTTTTTCTGTATCAAAACCAAAACAATGTTGTCATAGTAACTGCTGAATTACTACCATCAGGAGAACTGTGTACTTTGTCACCTGCAAGAATTACCTGTGCACCGGCTCCACTCTTGTTCTAGAGGTCAGGCTGATAAGGAACTAGGAGCGTTCACACAACGAACAATGGAAAAGGTGGAATTAAACATGTGGAACACCCTTCCAGAGCTCTGACTTTCACACACCAAAGAACAAGCCACATACTCACTGCAAAGAGCCATTGCAAAACTCTCTGTCAGGCCTGCGCTCCCAAAAGAGTAGACCTCTTTTAGCCTGGATGGTTTGACTGGTGAGGCTACGAAGATGCTGTAGCCATTCTTTTAAGGAGAAATTTAGGTAATTTTATGCTTGTAAGTTATTGAAGATTTTTTCTGTCTGCATGGTTGGCTGTTTCTGCATGCTGAGAACATTCCACTTGTGCTCTGCTGTACGTTTTGTTTTGTTTTGTTCTGATGCTGTGAAGAATCCCCTGCTGCCATTCCAAAGTAACTTGGGAGAGGAACCATAAAACCAGTCCCTTCTGAAAAGAGCCCATCAGTGAGATTCCAGAACGAGATTCACAAGTGTCATTTTACTTTTCTGCTAGTTACCACGCTCAGTATATTTCACAGGACTGAGAAGTAAATATTCATAAGCCTTACTCACTAGGTCGTTCCAGTAGCTGTCTTGGACTTGCAAGTAAATATTTTCCTTTTCAAGTAGCCAATGTACACTCTGCATTGTAATGTAAAAACCTCCATGTACTTCTGTTCCTTTTGTGCACACCTGTAGAAAGCCTATGCAACCTCTTTCTTTTCTTAAATTAGAGATGTTCAAAAAGACATTTATACCTTTCTCATTGAAAAGATGCTCTGGCAGTCTCTTCTGATTTGCCTTCCTTTCATAATTCGTGAATTGGAAATGACAATGCTCATGAATAAAAGATTTGTTTCATTTAGTAGTGGGATGCCCTTTCTCTTTCTGTTGGAGCCCGAGTTGACTGGTACCGGTTTCTCAGGTGTGCAACGCTTGGGGACCTCCCCAGAGTGGGCTGTTTGCCTGGTCCTGACAGAAGTGGCTCGTCAGCCCAATCTGGGTTTGTTGCGGGGTTTTTCTGTCCCCTTAGTGCTGCCGGATGCCGTGTAGGTAAGTGTGTGTTGACATCAGACAAGGGGCAAAGCAGGGCTGCGCAGCAGCTGCTCTGGGAACAAACACAGGCCTTGTGTTGACAGCCAGAAAGGAAATGGGTCCAGGTGTTTCCCAAAAATCCTATTCTGTTAAACCTTTGTCATTAGCAGAGATTCTTGGTTCAGTACTACTTGGATACTACTTAGCTCTGAATTACTACAGCATCGGACACTTCCATGGGCAGGCAAACTCCTGGTCCAAGTTTTTCAAGCATTAGATAAGGCAGTTCTGGTTTATTTTAAAGGTTCAGCCAGAGCGTTGGAAACCATCGTGCCAGAACTGGCCTTACGCAAACCAGACCTCACAACTGGCTGTAAACAGGCCAGGGAACACCACCCAGTTGTGGTCCTTGCATGCTGCTGTGTCACGTCACAGCTGTGTCTTGGAGCAGTCTGTATGTTTGGTTTAAAGGCATCCCAGACAGACTGAGTCACTGCTGAGCACCATTCATTTTCAGCATTTACTTGTACTGGGGGTTGGTAGGTACAGAGTGAATGTGCTGAACTGTTCATTCAAGAACAAATCAATCAAGATCTTTAACTACTAACTTTTCTCCCCCCATTAGGGAATTACTTCTGCAAGTCACAATGTGTCTTCTGGGATTACCTGTAGCACTGCCTGCCCTCACTGCTTTCACCAGCAGCGATTAAGCGACAGAGCTGAAGCAGGGCTGGCTTACAGCCACTTGCTGGTTTAGTTCCTTAGCAACTGAAGGCTAGAGCTTGGCTTAAAACACTTCTCTTTTCCTTTTGGGTTTTACTGGTTTGTGATAGTTTACACTTCAAAAATCTTCAGACCTTCTGGTAGAACAGTGAAAGGACAGCTGTAGCGAAGGAAATCAGCTGGTCTGGAAGGTGGGTTTGATACGTGTGGAAGATGCCAGTGTTCTTTGGTGGTGCAGTTCTCAGAGGGATAGAAGTCAGTTGGGCTGCATAACTTGAGGCTGCAGGTGCAGAAGCAGGTAGCCTGGTGGTGTGCAGGATCCTTTGAAACCAAGGCACGAGTGCTGCTGTGCCTGCTTGTTTGAAGCTGTTTTGTTCTAAGCAGCTGCCTTAATAACTCTGAAATTAATTTCATTTAAATGCAGCATGTTGGCAGAAGCCTTGACTTCAGGTGAGGTTCATTAGGTACAAGGTAAGCTACTTTAGGCCCAGGCTGGCTCAGATTCCTGGAGCTAGCTTATTTTTCTTCTATGTGGCTTCAAAAGCGCTGCAAACACGGACATGCTCTTTACTGCCCTGTCACAGCTTTTTCATGGGAGGGCAACCTTGTACTTCCCTTTTAGCAAGGCTGTGTTACTGGGGGCTGACCCGCAGCATCTGCTTTGCTGCCTTTCAGATGCTCTTCCAGCTGTTGGCTTCCTGGCTTCTTACACAGGGGGAGGGGGCAGGATGCCGATGCGCTTGGAAAACGCAAGATCTCACAACTTGTGCATCACGTCATCATCCCTTCTGCTCGTGGGTAAGCAACTGGTAACAGCTGGAGCTGCTCCAGCAGCCAGAAGGATTCACTGCAAGGTGTGTGTGCTGGGAAAGGTGGCTGCTGAACGTGTTGCACCACAGCAGAGAAGAGACCCGGCCTTTGGCTTTGCAAATTGAAGCTGGAGGGATGGTGGGAAGCTGCTGTGGCTTCATTACAGCAACTTCATGAGGCCAGCAGGTTTGCATTGCGGAGTGTGGCGGACTGAATTTATCGCTGGGGAGTGTAAGCAACATATTACCAAGTTAATAGCAACAAAACTGACACAACACCCTTAACACAAAACTTGAATTAACTTTATTTTCCCCTACAGTCAACAACTGGTCTGCGTTGAGCTTTAAAGCAACAAAATAAAATGAAATCTCCAAACGACAGGGGCCAGGAATCCAGATTTAATTACCTTGGTGAAAATGTTGCAGCTGTAGTATTGGTCTGTATAAACCATCCGAGTCAAAAATGAGTTCGTAAATCAAAAAAATATTCTACACCTTGGGAAAGAAGTCAGCAGTAACATTCTCACAGAACACTGTAAATTTACATTTTCTTCATGAAAGGTACATACTATTCTGCATTTTACATCAAATTACTGATGCAAGTTTTGTTTCTATAAAAAGTTACAACCTGTGGCAGGAAAACAAACTGCAAAACCTTTTTGTTTTAATTAAAGAAAAACTTCAAGTCTGTATAAAGTTTTCCTATAGCTGGAAAGTGAACGTGTTCAGTCTCCACTGATATCTTAGTGCATTTAATCTGACAGTTTTCACCACTTTTTTTTTTTTTCCTAAAAAAAAAAAAGTATAAAAGACAGACAAAGCAAAGAGCACTAGAGCAGGAATTTCTTCGATTGATTTAAGCACTCTAAATAAAAATGCAGAGAAACAGATTTCCAGAAAAAACTTTTACCCTCAGAAGAGAAGGCAGCGAGGGGAGGAAGAGGCTTTGCAAGTCCTCTACCTCCGACAGCCACAGAAAAGGGGTTCTGTATACCTGTCAACCTTTTTTTTTTCCTATTAAACAGGTGATACTCGTGTTACCAATGTAAACATTTACCTAGAATAGTTCAATTTCTGTTCTGAAGCACCAGCTGCTACGCTGATGCTCAGCTGTAGGTTACTATAGCATTCATTACTGTCGTTTCAGATTTTTCAGGATACAAATTTAGCCCTTGTATCTACAGTGTGCAGGATGTGCCTCGTCTCCCTTACGAACGGATGGTGCACTGCCATCCCACGTTAACCAACAGTAGCTTGTCCCATCTAAACAAGCATCCAATTAATCTGGCTTGTCACCTCTTGTGAGCATGGCAGCTTTGCTTCTTAACGCTCCTGACCAAAACCAGCCTGCAGCCGGAGTAAAAGGACATGGAAAGAAACCACTGGAAACGAATCACGGGAGTAAGGTATTTTGAAGGTTTAAGTTTCCAAGAGGAGCTCTGCTTCCTCCTAATTGTCAAAACCAAATCGCTTCTCTATTTCACCATTTCAGCTGGGCAGTGTGTTCCAAAAAAGATTGACAAGTATGCATGTGCCAAGGACCAAATTACAGGGTTCTTTGGTGCAGTCAGTCCAAATTCTCAACAGATTGAAGGATAATATGTACCAATAAAAACAAAAATGCTGCTCGACTTGGATATAGCAGCTCTGTCTTGCTTCACATTACAAATCTAAAACAGCTGTTCTCAATAAGCCAATATTTTTAATCAGACATTGCCTGAAAATTTTGTACAATAATCTGGACCAATGATGGTTCTGTACCCTCATGTTGCTGTGAAACATGACTCGAGCTAAAGGCAAAGACTGGTTATCTCAAGGACAACTGCTTCGTATTAGCAATCGGAACAGTGTATTTAAACTGTCTTCCTGTTGGGTCTCTTGCCTTTCTTTAAAATTAGTTTATTCTTAATGTAGCCACGCTTCCTTTTGGAGGTCTAAAAAGAAAAACAGAATAAAACGTATTAGTTAATGGTTTAGGCTTGACCGCGGTTTAATGCTGTGCATTTCAATGCCTGATACTTAGATGACTGATTTTTGAGAGCTGAAATAATAAACCCTCCACTAGGCATTATCTGGTTAGTGGTTTTGAAGCTGGGGTGGTTAATTCATGCCTGACACTTGCTTTTGCACAGGCTGTTCTTTCATGAGCCCCAGCTCCAGAACTGTGCTGAGGCAGAGGTTGGCATTAACCAACACGACACGATTCTAACATGCCTGAAGAGCAGAAGTGGCACAAGAGCATGAGTTCTGCTTGGAAATACTTTCTTACATCTTTCACACTTGATTCCCTTCGAAGTCAGCAAGAGAGAGAGAAACACATGCTCAAAGCAGCATTTTTTCTCTACAGTAAGAGTAGAAATGTAGAGTCGTGTTTTAGTCTTTAGTCCCCTGCTGTTGTCGGGGCTGGGGAGCGTTCACCTGTCTTTATCAGCATATTTTAGATGGGGTTTTTTTAAGGTAGCAGTGTTAGGGAAGCATTACTGTTAGTCTTAAGTAATATTATCAGCATTTTTTTTATCAGGTTTTTTTTTTTAAGGCGGTAATGCAGGGGGGAAGCATTAATGTTAGTCTTGCTTAATAGTCACTTCAAAGTTGTATAAATACAGCTGTAATGTTCCTGGCAGGTAGCTTGTACATTCAACATGCCTGCCACAACAAATTAGACACACTTGCTGCGCTTTGCTTACCCATTATGCCAATTAAATACAACTTTTATCTTATTAATATCACAACAAAATACTATTATTACAAAGTGAGACAGACACAAACTAATACATAATACTCAGGCACGCTATCTCTCTGAGCTTGAGCAGTGTCATTCCCAACATGGAAGAGTGATAAGAGATGGACTGAATTTCCCATAAGGAAGCAACGGCTGAAAACCTGCGGCAACCAAGGAACCCTCAGAATGTGTTTAAGGAATCCCAGTTTACATGTTCGCTCTTTGCTCGTTCTCTGATTTCTTAATGGGGAGTAGAGTGTGTTTGTACTGCAGGAGTTGGTGGTGGATCAGAAGCTACATCAAGTTTTATCCTGTCTTAGGCAGAGAACTGACATGGCCACAGCTTAAGTGGGGTCAGTGCCTCTGTTGTTAATAGGTACAGCCCTGCTCGTCACTCAGGCCCAGAAGTTACCCTGTAAGCATATGATGCACACAGGAAAGCGGGTAGTTTCCTTTCAAGAGAAGTCTTGCTTCAGCCACAACTCCCCAGTACCTTATCTTATAAACATCCATCTACTCACAAAAATGGGCACCTTTACCCTCTAACTTTGTTTCCTTGTATTGCCACGGCGCAGCATACATTTACTGCCTGTACCGTAAGGCTGTCACACGCTTGTTTCTGACAGCATTCTGGAATTCCTTTTGCAACATCTATCTGACTCTAGCAAAGAGGTGCTGCGAAGGAGAGGGCTGCTGGGGGTCTCCCCAACTCCCCTGGTACCGCACCTTCCTTGGTAGGCTGAAGTAGCGCACCACAGCTCATGTTTTTAAAACCATGAAGATGACTTCAAGACTTCAAACAGTAAGCAGCCAGACACTAAAGTTCCGTCAACAAAAGTTTCATATTTAATTTATTTCATACAAAATCGCCAGTTTTAAACTTCTAGGCATCACTACTTTCAAACAAAGTCAGAAAGCAACTTCCACATTATTTACTTAGTGAGCCATAGTTACTGAAACATGAATTGATGATGTACTTTAGAGATTATACTTCCAGTTACATGAAGACTTAAGATTGTAACAGCCAGTGACACACTCTATTTCCAGTTAGCATTCTGCCTAAAAAAAATCTAGCCTTGTGTCTTCACATGCTTTTAAGTTAAGCAGACAGTAAATTAACAATTATTACCAGCAGGCAGGTCTGATATTGGACACTGACATGAAGAGTATCCATAACATTCTGGCTAGTGGAAATACATAATTCACCAGCTACGTGATTCACCGTTAAAAACAAACCGCCATCTCCTGACCCCCTTTGGATACTTCACTGGGAACCCACCTTCTTTGACAAATACTTCTGTTTCGGTACAATGTTGGTTACTCTAGGTTTATGATCCAACGTCTCTCTGTTGTCTAGTTGTTTGACCTTGTATATTCTAACAAGCCAGTGCTCTGAGGTAAAGGCCTCCTCCAGGTGTTTAAATTTAATGTCTTTGTTGCCTATCTCGGCATTGCGCGTGCGATCGAACCCCGGGGGTGTCCGGAAATCCAGCTACAAAAATTAAAGTTGCATATTAGTTTGAGACAAAAAGCCAAAACACCCATCGCTGCAGACTCTGGTTCTTCCCACCACAAGGCAAGGCTTTCAACTGGTCTAGTCAGAGGAGGACACTGCTGCTCTTGCACTGGTTGTTACCACACAGAGAAGAAATGCTCTTGGTTCGCTTTTACAATGGAGAAAGGGACAAATTCATCCCTGCTCCTACAGATGTTGCAGGAGACAGCACTGCATGTCTCAGCGGAAACAGCATGTCTGCATTCATGGATGAAAACACCCAAGTGAAAGGCAGAGGTGCAGCAGCCTGCGGTGGCTTTTCGGTGTAGCTGCTGCCTCGCACTCGCTTCTGAAGTGCAGGAACCTGCACTCCCCTGTTTTCCCACACAAGTCTGAAATGGTTCACATTTGTCAGTTGAGTTTGAGCACCGCCCCATGTTACAAATGCAATCCACTGACACCAATTTTAGCTGAATAAAGGATTCTTGCACTAACACAGCCAAATGAAGGGTGTTTGGCTAGGGGAGAACAGGAGATTAAAGAGCAGACAAGGCAGATAGCTACATCCATACGCCTGACCATCCTGATGAGGAGAGAGAACTCTGTGAGAATTATGCCCTCATTACATAAGTGTGTTATTGTTTAATAGGCTGATGTGGCCCAGATAGAAACAGAGTAGTCCCTAACAGATATTAAACAGTCAATTAAGAGTTCCGCTGCTGTACTGCAACTGCAAAACACAAATCTAGAGCTCTCCACAATTCAACTGTTAACGCTTCAGCAAGCACACTGCATCGTGGAAATAAGATGCTCATCTGAGGCAATGTGAAGGCCAGCTGAAAGCCAAGTACAAGTGTAGGTTAGCAGCAGAAAGGCTTTTTTCTAAAGGTTATATACAATAGACCATGCCTAGATGTGTTTTAATTTCTAAAGCTGACACCTACCTCCAATTCAGCTACTAGAAGCAATGCTTGAGCCAAAAGATGAAGAATACATCAAAATAATACTTGTTTTGTCACATTTCAATTAAGATTCAGTAGAAGTTGTAGCACTAACCTGCATCTCTCCGAATCTGTAATAGGACATTTTATACATGAGGCAGTTCAGCAAAGTTGGAGAACCTGCCTTGTCTACCCGGAATTCTCCCTGAGGGGTGAAGTAATCACTTTCCTTTAAAAAGAAAAGATACAGAGAGTCAGGATAAACGAAACCCCTGGATAAGGTCAATTCTCATTCTATTCTCCACAAAAAAAACCTCGATAAAGAATCTTAACTGACTTTTACAGTTAAAAAGCTGATTTTAGTTTGTCTTAAACCAGAAAAGGATGATGCTCATGAAAGGCTAACCAGTTACAAACTACCTGCTTGTAACCCAGACCCCAGTAGACCAATCTTCCTACATCCCTATTGGTTGGTACAGGTTGTGTCACTGCACAGTAGGCAGTTACTGCAGAATTCATCTCAAAGTGTAAAAGTTAGCTGGGCATCTAGCAAAATTATTCTTCAGAAAGGTAGAAGGTACCGTGTTGTTAATGTAAGAGTCTGCAGCGTTACCATAAACTATAAAGGCTCTCAATGTTTAAACAATCTCTGCCATTTTCATCTCCAGCACAAGATGAAACTATGTGCCCAGGGTACTCCCTTAAGGCTGTGCTCAACATCTAGAAGGGTGTTTTAGGCTTAAGAAAATATTACCACACACTTCTGCAATCTCCGAGATGTTTGAATAACGCAAAACTCTGTGTAAGTCAATATTAACACTTTGTCTCCTACTATTACAGACTTTGAAGAAATTTGTAATGCTGACCAGTTAAACAGTCTGAGCACCCCCTTTTAAAACTGTGATGGTGCATAGTGACACACACATGAATTACAAAAGATACCCTACACTTTTAGTATCATGTGGAAAAACTTGAAAAGCTTTTGAGGTTACAGACCTTTCAAAAACCATAGGTATTGGAAGAAACTGGGCTACAGGGATAGGTCTTGGCTACAGTTCTAGAACAACCCATAACACATCTTTTCCAACATAACTGCAATTAAGCAGTAGAGCTTTCCCTCCAGTGTAATGAGGGCTACCAGAAAAGAAGGCAATAAATAGAAAGTCAAAAAACCAGTAGAGATGCACAGGCAGAAATACACTGTTTAGCCAAGAACGCCTGTGTCCAGCTTCCACTTACCCGAATATCTTTGGGATGTTCCCCCTCTGCTATTCTCACCATCCACAAGAATTTGTTAATATCATCACCAGAGTAGCCAATCACTCCACCAAAAATAATCAAAACATAATCCACATCCAGGCTTCTCATGATCTCATATGCTGCCGACTCGTTTGATGACATCGCCTTTCCCACCTGTATCACAGCAAAAATACCTTAAACATCTGCGTAGCTGCCTATCGAACAATAACCTGCCAGAACAAAGCTTGCCAATCAAAGCCCACATTTCATTCTACATAAAGAAAACTCATTGTGTCTACTTGGGTTGGACTTTTGCTTTTCTAATTTGAAATGTTTCCTCCCCTGCAAGAGGAGTGCTGCCTGTTGAAATGAGTGATTTGAGCATAACACAGGAGTAAGTGTTTTCCTTTCATGGCAACTGCATTTTTCAAGGCACGGCTGTATTGCTAAAAACTTAAGTGCTGCAGAAAACACCTAATTACAAATTAAATTCAAAGTTGTGGACACAGCCCAAAGTTGAATAAATTGTTTGAAGTCTTACTAATCTTGGATTTTACTTTTCTTGAGCTCTGTCCCTCACTAATAGAGCAGCCGTGCTGCATTGTACTCTGTAGCATACAGGCAGCCCCCACGCTCAAGTCCAAGTAAGTTTATGCAGAGAAAAGGCCAGAGTAGAGACATCCACATAACATAGCTTAGGCCTTTTCAAAGCTGTATCCAGAACCTCTTCCCACACTTAAAAGAATTGTCCCCGTTTCAGCTGAGATAATTTTCTTCCCAGCAGCTGGTAGAGTGCTGTGGCTTGGGTTTAGGATGAGAACAATGTTGATAACACACCAATGGTTTAGTTGTTGCCAAGAAGTCAAGGCCTTTTCAGCTTCTCATACTGGGCTGCCAATGAGAAGATGGGGGCCAGCAAAGAAGTTGTGAGGGTATAGGATCAGGACAGCTGACAGACTGGTCAAAGGGATATCCCATACCATATGACATCATGCTCTGTATATAACAGGGAGGGGGGCTGGGAGGCAGCATAGCTTGGGAGCTAAATATCAGCTTAGGATGGTGAGCAGTTATGCTGTGCATCACTTGCTTTGTATATTCTTTTATCATTAATATGCTTTTAATTTTCTGTCCTATTAAGCTTTATCTCAACTCTTTTTATAATTTTTTTGTGTTTCTTTTATATTCTCTCCCCATCCCAGTGCAGGGTGTGGGGGTGAGCGAACAGCCGTGTGGTTGTTTTAGCTGCCTGTTGGGTTAAACCATGACAAGAATTCACTTAGGTCAGTAACTGGCCCTCAGTTCAGTAGTTCTGTTTACTACTGAAGCTCTTGCACTTAAGGCATAATAACATATGACTGTAGTAAAAGGGAGTAACTACAATATAAATAACACTGCACCCAAATTGGTAACGTTCAGTTAAGACTGTAATTAGAAAACGCTAAGCTTAGGCTAGAACCTGTCACAAAGACTGAAAACCTCAGCTTCTTGGCCATTATCCCTGTCAACATGAAGCTATCTGGCAACTTTTCATCTCTGTGCAGGAGGAAGTCATCTGCACATGTCTCTGGGGCATGCCTCACTTACAGCACAAGTTCAGGTATTCCCCACAATACACACTCAGTGCTTGGCTCCCCCTTTATGAAGTATTCATTCCAGAATGGAACCTGACAGTGCCAGCAGCCATACTGGAGAGAATTCGTCATTAAAAGCCATCATTGCTAGTTGTTGTAACGTGCACGGTGACTGTGCTTACACAACACAAATGCCTTCCACAGTCTCTCTATTCACATGAAGCACCTTGTCCCGCAGGGATCTGCTGGGTTTAGATACAGTATCTGCACCTCTACTTCTTGTAGGAACTATCAGAATTGAATGTCCATTGAACACGCGAACGCTGTCAGGTCAACAACCACACTACGTGCCTCGAGCACACGGGAGGGCTTCCTGGCTCATACTGGCACCGACAGTGCAATCACCCAAGCTTGCTTTTGGCTGACACGGCTTCCCTGGTCAAAAGCATGCACACATGAGCCTTCATTTCTCAATATGTGTTTTTTCAGGACTTTTTATGCTCAAAGTACAGCCTAATTCGTTGGATTCTGAACGCTGCTTCTCTGCAGATCTGGCCCAACCGCAGGGCTAGCTACTGACACAAGTTAACAAGCTATCCCAATACAATCCTCAGGCCTTTCCCCCATTCTGCCCGTGCAGCATGACAGAAGACATTTGGAAAGAACCAGCCACTGAGTGATGAAGAGTCATTACACAGCACCTAGTCAGTACGCAGACCAACCACAATACAGAGCATTCTTTTGTTTCTAGGAAAAGTTTAAGTTGCCCAAGGTGGTGCACCTGTAACCACAAGCAGTGCTTACATCCTGCTTTTAAGCACATGCACAAAGCTTAAGCTTACTTTTCAGAAACAGAAGAAATGAAATGTACAGATGTTTTGTCTAACTGCCAATTTGAGGAGACAGAATTGCGTCAAGGCTGCATCACCTCCACTGCTATTCATAAACAATCTTTAATTTTGAAAATGCCTGAAAGTTTGCTGTTTCATGTTGGCATTTCTCACAGCACCATTCAAAATCCAGTCAGCAAAGACAGTGCTGAATTGAAACGATCCCTACTTGCACAGTTATGTTTTGTCTACCCTCCCACAAAGGGTAGACAAACTGAAGTAGAGATGAAGTTTGGGAAACTCCAAATAAACAAAACAAACTCCACAAGCAAACCCATCCCCAAATCTCTTTATACTTGAGTTCTAATAAAGGCAAAAAATGTGTTCCTTCCACCTCTGTGCTTCCCACTCTAGGGAATTTCTCCTTACCATCATACTATCCATCAGCAGACATTTACAATTCCATACTTGACTGCACTGTAAACATTTTGTGGTGTTTTTACTCCACAGAAAATCACCACCCTTACCAGGGCTATGTGGCTGTTGTTCCAAGTGTTGTTATCAACCAAGGTGGTCCTGTTCGCCATCCCTGCTATCTGATAACCGTAATCCCACCATGACATCACTCTGGCATGCTCATCTGTGTTTTGTCTCAGCCAGTAGTAGGCTTCTCTGAAGTCATCTAGGATATTGCGAGTGCTGGCAAACAGAGTTCACGTTACTCACATCAGTACAAATACTAGCAATACATTAACTGCATCATGATAAACCTGGGCTCACAAATAAGGGTTTTCTGATGTGTTCAGCTACCTACTCAGTTACCAGCAGTCATAACTTTGAACCCACTGCCAGCTGAACTGCCAGAAGCTGGACTGATTTTGAAGAACTGACTAAAATTATATACCGAGTAGTACATACAAGTTTTCAACAAAATTTTCTTTTTAAAAAAATAATTGTCTTTATGGACTTTGAATTATTGGATTATTCAAATGTATTTACATTAAATAGTTCAGAAAACACTACATCTTTTTGAAAATCACAATATTAATTTTTTTTTCTATTTTAGCGACAGTTCTGCCTTAACATAATAAGAGATTACAAGAAGATAAAGCAAACTGCTAACACAAAGGAAGCAGAAGGGCTTTTTGCCCCTTAATTAGTTTCAGACCTGTAGCCCTCACTTACCCATCATGGTTATAGGAAGCAAGAACAACGCTGGGGCTGGAGTATGCGTTGCTAGTTACCCAGGTACAATGAACAGTAAACATCATCAACAACATCAGCATCAACATAGTAACAATGTTTTTGATATTGGGACCCAGTCCTTCTTCTGTTTTTTCCTGTTCAGATACGTGTTTTCTCACTTTGCCTGCCTAAACAAACACAAAGAGGTCTGTTACAGCAACTTTTACTGCCCTTGACAATGGAAGCCATGCCTTTTTCTTTACATGAACCGTGTATAAATGCCAGGGGATACTATAAAGCTAGATTCAGTTGTAGCATAAATTAACTACACACAAAAATAATTTGACAATCCAGCAACTTGTAAAAAACGATGATTCCACAAAAGCCTCTTTCAGAAGCAAAAATCCCCAAACCAACCCACAACTATTACGTGAGGGTCAATGTGTGACTTCCTTAGTTTGGTTCAGTATGATGATGCCCTTTTATAAGGCAGGGTGGAAGAGAGAGGCACAGATATTTACTGTGGGCAAAAGGGCTCATGCATTGTCAGGGGCAGTATAACAACACCAAGAGATAAAAAAAATTAGTGCCCAACAGCACTTTCTTCATGATGAAGAGAGTGTGCAAGTTTATGAACTGAAATAATTTTCCATAAAATACATTATTCTTTAATTTCACCATGTCTTAGAGGAAATACAGGAGGGAAACATTCAGTGACATAGAACTGCTACAACTGGTCAAAGAGAGAGTGCACCTGTCTGCCATTGCTTATACAGAAAGCTGGGTCAACACTGCACACTTCCTTTAGGCTAAAGGATTGTCACTGATCAAGCTAGAAGAAAACACTTCTACTGACTTTTTCCCCCAGAACATCAGTTAACATCTTACTGGAAAACATCAATATTTATTCTAAATTTAAACACCAGTTATTCAGACCTCTAGTGGTATTTACAATATTCTGACCAAAAGAAAAAAAAATTAAAAATAAACTGTTTCCTGACTTACAACTTTTGCTCCCTCACCTTATCATACAAGTTGCCGGGGTTCCTTTTGTCATCCTCATCACTGCTGTCCTCTATTGGTGGATTTTCCCTCTTCATATCATCACCCAAATAACGCTCAAAGACATTGGAGAAAGCAATTGCAGACAGCATGCAGACCACTGGAGTCAAAGTGAGCATCAGCCGAACCATCACACCAGCAAAGTAGACAGCGCTGATTGCATACAGAGCAACTGCAAAGAAACACATCTGCTGATGACATTTAGGAAATAACACTCACTCCAACTGCACATGTACATGCTCTCCATGAAACTACTTCTGGAAGTGGGTTGAGCATCTGTGTTCATAAAGATCTGAGTATGCATCTTGCGTTTCATTGCTTTTTAATTTAGAGAAATACAGTTCAAGTAACATCTACCCCTCTTCAGCCCCCAACCCTTCCTGAAGTTCATCTTGACAACTGTTAACATTAACACAACCTTGTTTTCATATTCGTTAATAATGTGTCAGAAGAAACATTATTAGCGAAATGTAGCATCACACATCAAAACCAGTACTGGAATAATAGGCAGCTTTATTTGATATTAAAAGAGGTCAGACAGCCCTAGACCAAACAAGTATTGAAACTGAAAAAACAAACCAAAGCATTAGAAATTCATGTAAATATAAAATTTAAGTTAGAGATATCTGGGAACATATTGGGGGCTTGTCTACATTATAATTCCATACAGACAAATAATACGATACTGAGACCTATTCTGAAGCAAGTTTTCCTGAACAGTATTATCTCTACTCCCTGGCCCCCTCCCCAAAAAACCAAAACCCAGCCCAAACCAAGATTTTCAGAATAGTAAGGAATATTCAGACCACTTTTCTTGAAAGAAAACAAATCCCAACCTGTATAAACTGGTTAGGAACATCTACTGTGCAAAGTAAGAGTGGTCATTCCTTGTCTGCTACAGTTTAACAATACCCTTCTGTGAAACATTTGCCAGGGACATCAAGGGACAGACATTTATCAGATTACATTGCATAAATATTTTCTGCTTAGTAGCAGAGTAGTATGGCTCTCCATTTTCACTCATCTGTGTCTCTCTGCTGACTTAAATAGATGATGCAGCACTAGGGGGCTGAAAGGGAGTTGCTCATCACTGGTCCTGACAAAGAGTTTGCAAGCCACAGAGCACAGAAAAACCCTGTGTCACTGAGTTTCACACAGGAAGCCTTCCTGCTGCCCACATACCTCTTAGATAATATGAAGATGCAGCTGTATTGGTCAGGAGCCTCCTACCCCTGTAAAGCCGAAGACCTGAGTCTCCTCTGTATGGGCTACAACTCCAAATCTCATCCTTACAAGCTTCCTCCATAACCTTACGAGTCTGCTTTCACAGTATAGATTTGTACAAATAATTTGTTGTTGCTGACACAGGCAGACCCCACACTGCCACTGAGGCTTGTTCCTTATCTAGCACTTGTTCCACAGCAAGTGATTCAGTTCACTAAAGCAGCAGAAAAATTCTGGAAAGAAAAGGCATTTTGTGCCATCACCTGTGCCAGACACCTAAGGAAGGGTCAGTTACCTTGCAGCCTGTGTAGGGTAGGGACCTTCCTTTGCACTGAACTGTTCATTTGGCTGAACTAGACTGTGGAACTGCACCCCAAGGCACGGTGTGCAAGATCAGCCTGTGGAAGGGCAGGCACCTCCAGCCACAGAACAGAACCGTACCGGCAAACATTCCATCCCACCTGTTGGGATAACGCTCCATTGCTGTTGTCATTTCATCAATCTCTGCATTTTTAGAAATGATTGGAAATACTACCAGGTGCTGATATTTCATAATCATCTCTAAACACCTTACTCAAATTTCTTTTTAGAAAAACCCATATACCAGCTTTGAGCAAACAAAACCAAAACAGAATCAAGTTGAAGGCAACATTTTTCAAAACAATTAAAAGTATTTTCTCTTACCAAAGACTCTTTCATCATTGATGTTTTTGATACAGAACCACAGCCCTGCTGGGAAAGTACACACGAGAATATGCAGATCAAAAAAGAAGGAAACCCATGTTGTAGGCTGATGCTCAGACACAGAGGCAATGATCGGGATGTGAATTTTCGCATACCTTTTTTAAAAAAAATTCAGTTCAAATTATTGTGAAAAGATAAAGTTATTCAAACTTGTAAACATTAGGAATTCTGAAATTCATTTCAAATGAAGCATTTCAATTTAAAATGGCAAGTGCTCTATACTGCAAAAAACTGATGAACTCTTTTTTGGTATAAAAAGTCCCCAGGTCTTACTGTATTTAGGATGTATTTGGCACATGGAGTTATTTCAAACACCAATATAAAGGATTATTTCCATACTAATTAAAAGAATGAAAATAATGGATGTTTTATTACAGCTAAATATGAAACCAAACTCACTAAAATGAAAACACGCAGCCCCATCACTACATTTTGATAAATCACCTGTATCAGAAAGTATCCTAGATTTTCAAAATTGTATTTACAAAAACTCTCTTCTATAGAGATTACCTTAATTTTCTTAGTACAGAAAGTTATAGTATTAAATACCAGACTAGTGACTGATGCCCCGACATCCATTTAGATGATGAACCCCCCCAACCCAGGCCTTGTCTACACTTGGAAATACACATTAACTAAACAACATGTCAAACACTCAGTGCAGACAAGGACAAAACTGTGTTCTATATTAAAGACAGCTATACATATGGACCTAATGTGTTGCATGACTGAATGGTGAGGTATCAAATATTATGTCCTTTTCTTCACCGAGATATATTTCTCATTCAACATTGCATCGTGTTTTACCACATTATGATTTTCTAATGTAGACAAGCCCTCAAAAGTTTAATGCTTTATGTATATATAGAGACAGTTTTACGGTAAAGAAGAAGATCTATCTATATGTTCCTCAAAGAAATCTGAGGCTTCTTTACTGATACCTGTTCTACTACATTTATTAGAGTTGGTACATAATCCTGTATGAGCTGGACTTTGGAGCCCAACAAGAAATGAACTGCAAAAGTTTTAAGTCCTCCTATCACTGCTTTTAAACAAAAATTAAATAATCTACTGCTTGGATTTCACCTTAAATATATCTATCTGAGAAAAATACCCTCACCATTATTCCTCTTCTCCTGGCTGGCTAAAGAATCCACCACTGGATTTTTAAAGGTTAACTAAATGAAAAGATGAACTAACATGGCTTTTTCTAACTATCACCCATGTTTTCACACACATGAATAAACCAGAATTGTTCAGAGTAGACATCTGTATATACAAAACAGATGTACAAACATAATACACAAGCAACATGCAAGATCATATGTGCAACATCTTTGTGATTTCGTGCAATGTTATGCAATGAAAAGAGTCTAAGTTTAAGGCTCTCAATAATTTTTAAATGTGTCCTAGCTTTTGGTTATTTTATGCTGAGAAGCAAGACAATTTCATACAGAAAAGCATACCAATACATAATCAAAGACTTCCAAAGCAGCAAAAAGTTGAACAGACAACTTAGTGAAATGGTTGCAAAGATCATGAAATGGTTACTATAAATGGTCTCTTTAGGTAACTAGTTAAAGCCCACTATGGTCTCCCTGCATTGAAATACTAAATGGGCTTGAGGATGAGGAGAAGATTTATTAGTTTTCAGCAGAAAGCTATTGATATCTAAATCCTTATATCCTTTATCATTACTTACCCAGTGTCCCATAAGGAATAAAATCTGCCACTCCAAGGTGCAATATAACCTGAAAAAGAGAAGGGGAAATACAAATCACCTTTTGCTTCCTAGGTATTTAAATGCAACAGTTTTTCTACCCCCTCAAGTTATAGCACAAACCCAAAGAAATTTCTTTGAACTTCTAATACACGCAAACCAGACCTACTCCATTAAGCAGGCTGTAAAGTCTACCAACCATGAAGCTGATTGTAGAAGAACACACTCTTACAGGGCCACACTGTGCTCATTTTTGCATGGATAACATGTATTTAGCCAGGAAAGTTAGGTTGCCTTTTTTTAATCAGGGGAAGGAAGCATGGTATTAGACCACCAAGGAAGCATGTCATGAAATCAGGAGACAGCAGTGAGGCGTTTGTGGATGGCAACCAAATACATTCAAGCTTGTTCTTGTGAGATTGAGTAGAACTGCCTGGAAGACTACTTCTGTGGTTCAGCCTCCAAAGCAGAACTTAGAGATTGAGTCATATAGAACTCACATCCAAGTATTTCAGAAATTAAGCAATCTGACCTTGACTATTCTGCTACTCAGAATAGATTAGCTATATGTATCTTCATAATACACTTTGGCTGTAGTTATGTCCCTCATCGAGTCTGACTGCTTACATCATTACATGGATTGTGGATAAACCTGAATTACCAGAACGTTGCCACAAACTCTTTTTCCTGCAACTTGGAAAGCCCAGCAAATTCCAACCCAAATACAGATTAACATCAGCACTGGTTTCCTGTGGCATTGCCAACAACTACTTAAATCTAAACCATCATCTGGTTTGCCTGCTCCAAAGGTAAGCTAGTTTCGTTTATTTACCTGTGTAAGTCAAATAGATGACACTCAGGAATACAATACCAGCAGCTAGTGAGACACCCAAGAAGAACAATGTCTGGAATTCTTGCTTTGTTAATCTGTCTCTCAAATACTGCAGAAATGCATATGCCTGCAGCAGTGCAAAAACACCTAAAGAAAGAAGAAAGTTTTTGGTTTATGTTCAAAAGCTCAAAGACTTGTGAAAGCAACTGGTGCAATTCGACTATATTTGAATTAGGAAAATAAATGTAAGGTACACCCTCACATCTGAAAACCAGTATAGTATCACTTTCTGGCAAACAGCCTCTAATACTAACAGGGATGATACTTTCTTGCAAAGAAAAACTTGCAGTAATAGGTAACTGCACATGGGACATAACCCCATGCAGCGCTACAGGCTTGGGGGAGACTGGCTGGAGTGGTGTCAGGCAGAGAAGAACCTGGGGGTGTTGGTTGACTGCAACGAGTCAGCAGTGTGGCCAGGTGGCCAGAAAAGCCAGTGGCATCCCGGCTTGTATCAAAAACAGTGTGGCCAGTAGGTCTAGGGAGGTGATTGTGCCCCTGTACTCAGCATTGGTGAGGCCACACCTCAAGTGCTGTGTCCAGTTCTGGGCTCCTCACCATAAGAAGGACATTGAGATCCTTGAGCAAGAGAAGGGCAACCAGGCTGGGGAAGGGGCTGGAGGGCAAATCCTATGAGGAACAGCTGAGGGAGCTGAGGATGTTTAGCCTGGAGAAGGCTGAGGGGGGAGACCTTATCATCACCTACAACTACCTGAAGGGAGGTTGTGGAGAGGTGGGTGATGGTCTCTTCAGCCAGGTGACAGGAGATAGGACAAGGGGAAATGGCACAAAGCTGTGCCAGGGCAGGGTCAGATTAGATGTCATGAAAAAATTCTTCACTGAAAGAGTTGTCAGGGCCTGGAACAGGCTGCCCAGGGAGGGGGTTGAGTCACCATCCCTGGATGTGTTTAAAAAAAGGGTAGATGAGGTACTTAAGGATATGGTTTAGCATAGGACAGGAACAGTTGGACTTGATCTTAAATGTCTTTTCCAACCTTGTGATTCTGACTCTGTAATGCTCTACAAAACAGAATGCTTATTGTATCAAAAGCTCCAATAACCACAGCCTCTTTGCTCCCAAATTAAATTGGGGAAAGGGAGAGAATCACATTAAAACTAGATTACATAATTATGACAAGAACACAGGTTAACATACCTAGACCTGGTAAAAAATTAAGGCACAGACACCAGGGAACACAGATCAAGGCTAATATAGTAATAGGAAATTAAGCTACCAAACAAAGCAGGAGGAATGAAAGAAAGAAACCAGCAAGCATTAAGTGATAGAGACAACTGAATTATATACAAAGCTAGTGTTGAAAAACAGAATCCACTGGGTAAACACCCCACACTCTTAAAAAGCCTGCTCAAAGTTTAACATGAAACCAGAATCTGGACACGATTATCTGTTGTTAGTCACTTCAGTGTATATAATCAGATAATTCCAATGATTAGGCCATTCAAAAGTGAAAATTCACTAGCAGCTGACAGAAGAAGAAAATATAACTTAAGTGCATCATCTGTCTTCAATTTAACAATAAATTTGAGGTGCAGTGTTGAAATTTACTAGTTCTGATCTCCTATAGAAAGACAAACTCTAGGCATTAAATAAATGTAATATTTCTTCAGATGCAAAATGTGGTTTGATAATCTTTGCTCTTTCCATTATATTCAGACTATTGGAGAAAAATCTCAACTTTTAAAGTATTTTTCTGGTAAATTTGAATGATACTCCACTTGCTGTCCCAAATACATTTTGGTAAGTGACTACATGTAATAAAATAACCTGAGAAATCTAACAAACTAAACTACATCACACAGTGCACGCAGCTAAACATAAACCTATCAGTCTAAGTTATTGCTGTCAAGACGTCTGAGTGTTAACGACTGAAAAAAAAAAAAAAAAATCAACATAAGGAAATAAAAAGAATCAAACAGGATTGAAACCAGTTATGTAAAAGTCAGCCTCTTGATTAGTAATTTCAGTCATTTGTATTTAAGACACTTTGAAAAATTAATTTCGACTATGAACTGTAAACCCAAATTGCTCAGTAAAAACTGTTTACCAACAAGGAATGTTTCAATCGTTGCCTTCAAGCATTGTACATTATATTGCAAAACAGTAGAAATCATCAATGTGTAAAATAAGTGCCTGTCAGAATGCATAACTGATCCACTTATGGAGGCATTTTACCTCCATCAGCTCACACAAAGAAGGATAATGTGTCAATTGGAAAGAAAACTTCCCTCCAGACACTAAATTGTACCTCTTTTTCTTTACCAGTTTGGTTTGTTAGTAGGTGTTCTTTCTGACACAATGAAATAAAGCTGCAAGGGCTAGAGGTTTTCTTTTGCTAAGCAGGCTGTTTGGAAGCAGACATTTAATTTCCTTACCTGCAGCTGCCATGTGTTCGCTTGTCCTAATTGGCTGAAATCCCACAAAAGGTATCTGCATCGATAATATTAACCCCACAATGTAGAAAGTGCTATATGCTAGGGAAAACAAGGGGAAAAAAGAAAAAAAAAAAAAAAAAAAAGAGGACAGGGGAGGAAGAGAAAGGTGGGAAGAAAATGAATACACACATTTCAAAAAGCATTGGTTCCACAGTACAGTCCATCCTCCCCCTGATTTCAGTGACACGGTACGAGAACCGTATCAGTTCAAGTATTTCAGCCACCCAAATGGCTTTCTCCTCCTTTGACTAGGATAAACCTGCCTATTACATTCCATTTCAGAGGAAGTAGCACAAAGTATTGTTGTTCCTAATTGCACCAGTTTTTCTCCTCCCAGGGAAATAAACCGTAAGATGTTCTAGCTTGGAAATAGTTCTCTATTCCCATCTTGGTTTTTGCAGCTCATGGGGGAATTGCTCTTTGATAACAGGTGACAAAAGGTTTCTGGATGAGGACAAATTGAAGGGACCAGACCTCAAAGAAGCAAAACATTTAAGAGTCCACTGCCTATTTAGAAATTGCAGACATGCAGTTTGCTTTTTTTTTAAAAAACACAAGAGCAGAGGCATGCCAAGAAACAGAAGCAATAGAATTAAAAATTAATATTAAGCATATGTATTAATGGATCTATATCAACCATGGGGACTCATAATCCCCAAGAAAGTAGAGGCCAAGAACATCATTAATATTAATGCTAACAACATGAATGATTATTATGTATGCACTAAAATTCATGCACTTTATTTTGACAGGGATTTGGTCTGCAGCATTCCAGGGTGAAGAAGAATGGGGAGGGAAGAGAGAAATACCAACTCTAAACAGCTACAAGGCTGATTATGTTTGAAGTAACCAGCTTCAACCAGTGAAATCCAAATGAAGTTTTGTTCCTTCACTGGCAAACAGCAATAATCCACCTCTCCCAGATTTTTAAACACTCCTACAAATCAAAACCCACTGTCTTTGTTACAGCCTCAATCTTATGAGGAAATCCCTGTTCTTATACAATCCTTTGCAAACCTCTATGAGAACAGGTTTGGGGATGCCATCCTTTGCCAGTGGTATAGCTTCCAGAGCAGGAGGATTATACCCCCAGGGTACTGTATGCTTTCCAAAAGTTACAGAAGTGACTGCAATGACACTTCCAACCACTTGCTGTCTTCTCCTGTGTATTCCCTCAAGAATCTATATTGCACCACTTAGCCTTGCTACTGATCTATGCCCTCTTAGTCACTGAAATACCTATTTGCTGTAGGAAGCTCGATTTTTGAAGTATTCACTACATCATCAATAATTTACTGTACCATGATAGTGTTGCAACACTGCCATCCTGTGGAAGTTCAATGGCTGGCATAAATCACTACATTTCACATTTGTTAACCATTGGAAATCATTGGTTTTAAGCCTAGTCCTACAATCGTTGCACTATCTATACCCATTTTCCCCTCTGCCACCCCCCACCCCCCACCCTTCCTCCCAATTCTTTCCAAGAGCTATCACACGTTTCTGCCTGTTATTCAAAAAAATCCTGGCAATTTACGCAGCAACACAATTTTTCTAGGAACTTAGATGCATCAAGGTGATACATCTCACCAACTTTCCATGTTCCTGTACGTTCTGCTGCTTGCACAGTCTTTGCATACACAAGAAGTTAATCTCTGCTCCTTCAAGCTATTCTCATGGTTACAGCCATGACTCGGTCAGAACAAAAATACACCCACCTGCTGTGGGTAAACTCATTTTACAAACAATTGTAGCTGCTGTGTACTGTACAAACACAGGAAGAACCTGCTGAAAAGTATTTCCAGAGAGTACAATCAAATACCTGACCACATACTTTCAAATAATGGATTATAATCACCAAAAATAAACTCACAACCTGAAGTTTTAGAATACTTAAGCAGCTGATATAAAAATATGCCTGCTTACTATTTAAATAAAATCCAAGACACAGAACCTACTGCAGAGGGGTTGGACTATATGACCTTTAAAGGTCCCTTCCAACCCAACACATTCTATGAATTATTGAAATTAAGTTTTAAATTCTGGAAGGTCCTTTCGTGTTTTGTTAGTAAATATGCTGGAAAGTATACAGAACATTAAAAAATAGTACTGATAAAAAAATCAAATTGAAGTGAAAATTGCCAAGTCTATTAAATGTGCAAGCATGCCTTAAATCTATATTCATACCCTTCCAAATGTAAACATATTTATTTTTTAAACATATGATAAACTTAAGAGTACAGTAATAGAAAATAACATCAATGGCCCCGTATCTGAATAAAGACATTATTTACCTATAGAAGGGTTGATAATACATTGGAATTGTAAGCACCTGCTCTGAATTATTAAGCTAGTGAGATCTGAATGAAAGATACTGGTCAAGAGAAACAAAAAAATCCCACAGCTTAAGCTTTCAAATGTAGGTAGCATGACCACCATCGATGCCAAGTGGGTCAGAAGTTATCTGGCTGGTAAAATATTTTATGACTTGCAGGCAGATGAATTTAAGATTGGCAAAAAGTTCACGTTGTGGGAATTTTTTACCGTTAAATGATTCTGCATCACACTGCCAGGCATATCAGATCACATCCCATTAGCCTTTTCTTTGGTGTAGGAACATCCATATCAAAACTGTATACCAGGAAGCCATCACTATTTAAAAATGTGGTGCTACCAAATCGTGTTCTCCACAGTTACGCTATTATGTATTAAACATCAGTTAGAAACTTTAGGCTCATGCTTGTTTAAAAATATGAAGCAATGGATGTAGAGATTAAAACCTCCAAACGTCATGGTAGTAGCAAAATGGATGTGTGTTTTACTGGTTACTGTCAGCTACACTGGTAGTTTTTTTGAGAATTAGGAGACTGCTGCAGGCACACTAACAACTGCATATCACAGACACTCCCAAAGTATATTTATTCTCCCTACTTCAATGAGCTTTTGTAAACTCTTCTCCCTATCTGAATAGTTTGGAAGTGAAGCACACTAATTTCCTTCTAGAAGAGCTTGAACATTCTTACCTGTTCTACAAAAACATCCCGTTAAACAAACCTAGAAATCACATACTAATGCGAGATATACAGGCATCTGTGCGTAAGGCTTCCCATGGAAGCTTAAATTAAGCCAGCAGTTGCAATGAAACAGCAGAGCAGCAATCACATTTTCATTCTGACATCCCTGCTGAAGTACATCTCCCTCACAGCTGAAGGGCAATAATATCTCAAAACACGGTAGCTATTTGCAAAACAAACACCTGCCAAAACCTTTAATTCATATGAACCTGCAGTACTATTTTCCCCAGATGAGTTCAAAGACTAGTTCTCTGAAAGCTGAAAAGCAAGAGTACTTATTCTTTATTGTTTCTAGTTACCACATTGCTTCAGGATTTTATAATTAGTGGATTTAATTTTCTCTTGCCTAAGTCATAGAAATTGGAAAATGAAAATATTCAGTAAAACAATTTTAAAAGCAAAACAAGATAAATTACTTCCCCCTTAAGTTATGAAGAAGCAGTTAATGAAGATAAGTAATTACAAGTGGGTTAGAGCTTCCCCCCATTAAAATAAATAAATAATTTAAATTTCTGCATTATGCAACTAGATTAACAAGAAGCATGAAGCTAGTATTTATAGTTTAGATAACAGAAATTAAAACCTGAACTTGAATAAATTAAGTAAATATCATTGTATATAATGATCCACATATACACGTAAATATAGTAATTTCTTTAGCAGATGCTAAAAAAAATGTATTAAAATAACTGAAAATACAAAGATAAATTGTGTTATTATCCTTAAAGTCATATTGCATTCTCAAACTATCTATTGTAAAGATTTCACATTACGGAGTCAAAAAACGTTTTAGCTAACTTATAAAGCTTTGAATACACAAATTGCTTATTTTTCCATTCACACACCTACACTACAGCCAACTGATTTAACTGGTAAAGTCTCTGTAAAAACAGTTTACAGAGTATTTAAATGTCAGGCAAATAAATTAAAAAGTTGGTCTCCTACAATTACTGTACAGACACACTCCTGAAACTGGAAGACTGATCCATTAACCCAGTAAAATCTCAAGGATTCATGTGGAGCAGACAGACTCTCACATAACTTTTCAGTCTAGCTTACATAAAACATATACAGCTGCTTAAAAATTCCCTAGGTCTTTCCTCCTATGTCACAGTAATTCACATAATTTCTGCTGCACAACTCTAAAAATGGCAATTGTTTAACATACTAGGAAAAGAAAAAATAAGAAACATTATTACAGGCATACATAATATATATTAAAAGGATTCTACAAATAACAAGCCATCCAAATTTTTTTTTCAGTGTGCTAGAAAGGACAAAATTAATTAGCAGCTACATAAATGCAATTTTGGAAGCGGATGTTTTAACTTCTTATTTCCATGTTGTATAGAATAACTGACTATAATCACTATCAAGTTAACAAAATGCAACCTGATATGCAATTACTTAACTCCCACTTGATACAAAACACATCAGTATAATTAATTTCACATCTCGTGATTCAACATTTGAGAATTCGACTGTTCAATGAACAAAACTTACCAATGTAGACCCTCCTGCTGTATCTCTGCATCAGCAGCAAAACAAACACATGCAGTGGAATAAGGTTGATGATGAAAACATAACCACCCCATGCAGAGACCTATGAGAAATGAGATAGGACATTAAACCTGAAAATATCTGCAAATTCTTAGGAGATCCAATGCTGGATTTATACATCCTGATGGTCTAACAAGAAAACCCAAACCACATCTAGGCAAGTAGTCAGAACTACTAGTAACACCACTAGTAACACCACTGAGAAACTTTCTTAATGTTTATTATAAAAAAACTCATCCCAACCCCCAAAAAGCCCCAACAAATCAAACCACAAGAACAAAACAGAAAAACAACCCCCCAAATCTCAAAATATTTTTAAATGGCCTGGTAGATATTCAAAGCTATCCTTGTATTTCCTCTTCCTCCCAAGCTAATCTGGTCATGCTGGCAAACAAGAACGTGACCCTGGAGGCTTTCCCTTGTGGTGAAAGCTACAGCACAAGGCAACAGCAGGACTCCCATGTAGGATCCAAAACTTTCCTTTTGACATACAAACATAGCACTATGCTCTTCCCTGTCCCCACCAAAAAGTGCACAGTATCTCAAGCCAGAGAGGGGAAAGGGAGCAAGGTACACCTCCAGGAGCAGAACTCCTGGAGCAGAGTAGCCAATGCAGATTGCAGCGTAAGGAAAGAAACAAGAGGGGTGGATGCACAAGGAACCAGGGATGAGCCCTGTGGAACGGCGCACAACAATGTCATGGATTTTGCAAACCTGGAGTAACAGCAGCACTTGAGAATCACTGGTATGATGTACTTAAAAATACTACAATGTGATCATACATCACTGATTGCTGGTTTAGACAAAGATTAAATAAGCTATCATTACAATGCGTTATCTGTATTTCTAACATATTTAGAAGGGCTAATGTTGACTAGACAACCTGTATTCTAAAACACGTCCTCTTGTCAAATTACAGTCTAGACTTCTCCCATATGTACCATGCCTACCCTGGATCTTCATTTTTAGAACAGTAGCTAATGTGGTTTTCACTTTAATTGTGCTTTAGGGCTTAGATTCATGTAGATATTTTTAAAGCCCTAGAATCCAAAAAGAAACCCAAATGACTATGTTCTGTAGAACAGATTCTAAAATAAGGATGAGGCCAAGTACTGTCTTTTCATACTAATACTATACCAAACAGCGTTTCAAAATTTGGGGTAACTAATTCAGACAATGTGAAACAACTTCCAAATTTTCCAGAAACTTATTTCAGATTGTTGTATTACTAGCACGAAGTATCATGGTTCACATAAGCAAGTTTATTTATTAAGAGAAGCTATTACATGAAGACAGCTAAGACAACAGAATGAGAACAAACACACCATCAGGACACTGTCATATTTAGGGAAAGGTTTGAATGATGCAGGTAGCACATGGTCTGTATGGACCACAGACCTACATCTTTAATTATCAAAATATTAAACCACATCTGAGCATTGAAGATCTTTCTCAACTGAGGGCGCACCTTGGAATTTTTCAAACAAAACTGAGGCATCCTCATAGACTGGCAAAAAGAGTGGAAACATGCTATTGTTCTATATATAAAGATTGTTTCAGTGTAAAGCTTTGTTTTATTTTATCTCCTTGTCATAAAAAGCTATCCAAAGCAGAAGTTGCTGAAGTCAAAGAAATGCTAAAAATACAAATGCAAGGAAAAAACCCTTCTCCTTATGCAACACAATGCTATGAGTCAAATCACCACAGTGAGTTAGGTATGTATTTTAAGCAGATTCAGTTATCAAAAACGCTTTCTGTCAGTCCATGCAATATCTATTCCTCTTTCAAGGAGCTGTTCCCCAAACTCCCCATGCAAGGAGGGAAGTGTTCTTACTGCCTCAAAATTGAGATTTAATTTTCAGCTTATACAAAAAACATGACCAATTTAATCACAGAAATACAAATTAATACTATATATAACTAATACCTAATGCCTTTTCCTAAGAATTTACATAGGCAAAATGTCTAGAAGGGCATCTTACCAAAACTTCTTTCCCAAAGGAAATAAAGCATATGGAAAGCCACCAACAGGGATGAAGTAGGTACACTCTGTAAGCAGTAAAATTCTATCATCTAATGACTGAGGCTAAGCTATTGATAAATCTTAACCTTTCACTAGCTGACAGCACTCAAAAGGAAAATAAAACACATTCATTTACATTCAAGAATTGAATGTCATGATTATGACATTGATTACGCCCTGTAGATCACACCCCTTCCTCCTCATACAGTCCCACAGATCAAGACAATAGTCACACTAAGATGCAAAGAACTTGTTATGGTGTGACTTTTCATCAGTAAAGTAGTAAAAGTATCATATTTGTTAACTGTGGTTTTATGAACAGCACTTTCAGAAGCTCCTGCCAATAAACTGGAACAATATAAAAAAAATACTGTATTATATAAATACAGCAATTCAAAACTCACTTGCCTGATTTTGTGCTGGATTTAAGTCTGTACGAAACCTACAGGGTCTCTTCAATGTAATGCTATATACACAGCAATGCTATGTATAAGAGAGTAGCTTGTTTATTTAATGACTTGGCAAAAAGGATGAGAAATGGGGGAGGAAATGAATGTACCAGGAGATAGCTATCCTCTTTGACAATGCAATCTGGAGTACTGCATTTAGTTTTGGGCCCCTCACTACAGAAGAGACATTGTGGTGCTGGAGCATGTCCAGAGAAGGGTGGTGAGGCTGTTGAGGGGACTGCAGAATACACGTTAGGAGGAGCAGCTGAGGGAACTGAGGTTGTCTAGTCTGAAGAAGAGGAGGTTGAGGGGAGATTTGATTGCTCGCTACAGCTACCTGAAAGGAGGCTGTGGAGGCTGACCTCTTCTCCCTAGTGACAAATGATAGGACAAGAGGAAATACTGTCAAGTTATGCCAGGGGAGGTTTACATTGGATATTAGGAAAGACTTCTCCACAGAGAGGGTGGTTAGGCATTGGAACGGGCTGCCCAGGGAAGTGGTGGAGTCTCCCTCCCTGAAGGCATTTAAAAGACAGTTAGATGTGGTGCTGAGGGACACGGTTTAGTAGTTGATGGCAGGTTAGGTTGATACTTGGACTTGATGATCTAAAGGGTCTCTTCCAACCAAGACAATTCTGTGATTCTATCATTATTTGCTGTTTCAGCAGCAAAAGTCTCCCAGAAAACCCAATGAACATTAAAGCTAGAAGAAACCTCAGCAGCATCCAGATTACCTCTGAATTAACCTTGTAGTTTAAAATAAGGCATGCAAAACAATTCTTGAATTCCTTTTTCCTTGCAAGCCTAGTTACCTGACTGCAAAAAACCTGCATGTGAGACCTCAATCTTAACTGACACCAAGCAATTAGAGCCTGACTGTCTCACCACTGGCTATTTTGAAGGTCATTTATTTTTCATATAGCAAAAAAAAAAAAAGTTTATTAGTTACAGGGAAAAAAGGGCTTTTGACTGATTCATACAGGAAAATATTTCAAGTCTAAGGCTTCAGAAGATAAAGGAGGGTGAAAACCAATTCCCACCATTTTGCTATTAATTTTATCTCCGCAGTTTTACTACATTTTTTCCACTCTGTCAGCCCTTAGGAACATCTCTGCAATAGCCTCCATCTTCATAGTTCAAGAATGAAAAAAGGCCTTCATGATTGTTTAATCTGACATCAAATTCCATCAGCAGGTCTGGTAGTAAGATTTACTTTATGGCATAATTACACCCAAAGGAATAGCTTTCAGTTATATAAATATAACTTTGTCCATAATTTTTTAAAATTATTATTGCAATTTAGTAACAATGACAAACAGGTACATGAATATCAAAATTCCGCTTTAATTCACCTGTAACACAACAACCCCCCCACTGAATCAGAGTACCTATTCATAGCGTAGGATAAGCTTGCAAGTAAAGTTATTATACTTCAGGAGCTTTTAAAAAATAGGGTTATTTTTTAAATTTAAATACTTCATATTTCAAAACTCTTATTATGCTTTTTACTCATGAGTTTAAGGTTTAACAATAATGTGAAGTAACAATTTTATATTATGGTTTCAACAAAGACTAAAGTCATCTTCTGTTCTTCATCAGCATATGTATCATGTAAGCCCTACTCAAATGATCCAGCTATTACATATAATAAAGGGCTTACCATATAAAAGTAGGATAGACAGCAGCAGATTGTCCAAAAGACTGAGCCAGTTTTCACAGACTTCACCTTTAAAAATAACAAAGTATTTATGAATTGAATGACAAACAAATACTGGACAATAATAGCAAAATTCATTCCAAAACAACTGCAAAGAGAAGATTTTAGCACATAATGAGTTATATTTGTATGCTTCCAAACTGATGTCTGTAAATCCAAACCACAAGACAAGCTTATACCTTTCTCTCCAGTTAAAGCAGAGGCAGAATGCAGCTCTCTGCTTCATGGCCTGAGGTATAAAAGTAGTTGCAATGACTCTGTGCTGCTTTCTCTGAGACATTACACCAGTCCATAATTCTAAGCTTAGGCTATCCATGGCTTACTTTGGCTGGCATCAGTCCCAACTCTGCAATTATAGATAAAGGAGCTAATCTTTAATTTTGAAAAACTCACTTAAGGTTAATGAGAGCATCCAGATACTACTAAAGGTTTAGTAGGATCCATAAACTGGCCCAGAAGTATGATTTTTGTCCAAAACTGATGGTGGTGATTGTGGAATGAAAAAATGGGAATGAGAAGCCAACATTATAGAAAGCTAGAAAGTTATCTATAAAATATATTTGAGTCATATATAATTCGACAAGAGTTCATGCAAACATTATTACACTATGCAGTTTAGTTAAATATGAGTTCCATAAGAACAGATAACTGCTATCATGTCTCAAGTTATTATAGAATGACAACGTAGGTTGATTCTATTATTGTTATCAAACAGAGTATACCTTTACAGCTGCAGTTTATTCTAAGACCACATTTTTAAAAAACTGCATTTAAGTAACACCAGTTACTCAGCCATGAAAAACTTTATTCCCTTCCATTATGCTCCTATCAACAAAATACAAATATTCTAAAGCTAAAAAACTTTTGAGCATGCATCTGCTTATGAAAAGTAGAACTCTTGACAATACCATGGGAAAAGCTGCAATGATTGTATACACACTGTCCATGGAGACACTCAAAATGAAAAGTACACACATTCAAGAAATGCACAAGGGACAGAAGCATACAGCTGAATTAACAATATAGTTATGCTATTTGTTTCCAAAATAGATGCAATCGTCTAGAAAAATTCCAGCTTGCTCAAACTCCTTCCTACAAAACTGCATTACAGAAGCAATTCTACAGACAGATTAAGGAGTGAGAGGCTAACTGCACTTGCAAGTAGACTAACTGAAAGGCACCAGACTTTTTTTTTTTTAAGCATGCAAGCAATATTAATATCTTCTCCTGGACAGCTCTGGGTATTTGGATACTTAAGTCAAAGGCTAGAGCCTCCATACAGTTCACACTTTTCCAAAAGACAATTCAAAGTACTTTTATTCTGAGTCTACTGCTTTTCACCAGCTAAATACAAAGGCAAAGGTTTGATGCTCAAGTAACACCAATACCTCCAAACTGGAAAACAGAAGCAGCCCTCCTGCTCATTTTACATTTATAGACTCATCAGAATTAGTATTATTACAACTACTACTACTATGGGGGGGACATACTGAATTGAAGAGCATGATTGTAGAACAGTTCAGATCAGGTGACTTCTCAGTACTGGTCTGATCAAGAGCCAAGGGGAAGAGGGATGAGAGAAAGGAAAATAAGCATTCAATGGATTCTAAGAAAAATCAGTCATTTCGTTGGAGGAGGAACCAAAAAACCTTCCCAAAGCAAAAGAATCAGCAATTACTTACCCATAAATAGTATGTGAACTGCAGTGCAAAAATAGCTATGCCTTCATTGTCAAATGATCCTGCTACTGATCGGGATATGTAACCTGGAACTATGGCAATAAAACAGGCAGCTAAAAGCCCTGCTCCCTGGTTCCACAGTTCTCTGGTGAGCAGGAAAGTAGAAATAGCTGTAAGGCCGCTAAAAACTGGTGCTAGGAACACACATACATCCCTTATATGGACTGTCACATTAAGCATATTTAAAATCCAATGTATAAGGCCTGCTGTCACCATCAGTCCTGGGTATACCTAAAAGGAGGGGAAAAAAAGAAGACATCAGATTATCGCAGAAAATGAACACGGTAAGGTTATTTGCATATGATTTGCAATGAAACAGGCATTTCTTAAACTGAAATATGCAATCAGCAGGTAAGGTTAATGGAATTACTTTAATACTACTTTAATCATGTTTTGACAACATCACTGAATACCAAAGATTCTTTAAATTTTATCCAATGCTAACAACTGCATATAATCCATTTTGTGAGTAAGCAGCATACAGATAATATCCTGTCTTGCCTGACGTTTATCATATAATGACAAGAATTTATTATTAAGGTATGGAAACAGAAGCTAAAGTTTGCAAGAGAATTTCAAGCCAGCTAATAGCTTTAAAAAAAAACCCCAAAATCCCACCCAAACCTCAAACCTCTAAGACAAGAAGAAACCCAGTAATGTTTCCAAGCCCTATCCATTTTCCTCCAAAATACATGCTACCACTCTTTCACTTCTTGTTACCCATGGAGAAAGGAAATGCGCATCAACAAGACTTTTATTTTTGTTTTAAAGCTGAAAAGCTGACAGTCAGTTGGGTATTATGTATTTCCAAGCCATCTGTAGACATCTTTGGTTATGAAGGATTAAAATAAAGTCCTATAAAATTGAATTAATATGTCCTCCAGGAAAGGTAGCATAGACTTACATAAATCTATTGAACTCATCATAGAATATTGGAGAACATTAAAATATTCTTAATTGGAATTTTTCCCTCCTACATTTATCAACATTAGAGAAATCAATATGAACTAGAAAAGTTAATAGGGATTTGAGCTGCCTTAGTTTCTTTCAGAAGCTTAGAAGGGTGATGTACTAACTTAACAGACAACAGAATGCTCCCCTGCATATATCCCTGAAAGCTGTTTTTTAGGATAAACTATTACAACATAATATACCGGGTGATCTGCAAAGTAATGTATGACATCAACATTTCAATTGTATTTCATTGAGTTTTTACTTCATACAAGACAGGTATGAAAAAACATGTATATATTACATAGAAAGAGCCTCAAATACCTCTAAGACACTAAACCAAACAGTGATCTAATCCTTATAATAAAACTTAAACATAGTGCATTTAAATGCATTTATAAACAGTTTACATAAAACAATACAGTTTTAACGCACTTTCACACATTAAGTAACACATGACTGCTTCTGAGTGTTACTAAAGGTATTCCACTAATGAATAGTATTTCTAGTGACTTAGTAACACTGTTTCATACACCTTCCTTGTCTTGTAACTTGAATTGGCACCAATCTTACCTAATCTTGATGCTTCTTGGGCTGGACTCGATCTCTTGAGGTCCCTTCTAACCCCTACAACACTGTGATTCATACAAGTGTCCTGTTGACTTAATTTTAAAAGTTCTTTTCCCTGTGATATCCTAACATTTTCCATACACACATGGAATTCCCTCAAAATATACCACTGAATTAAAACGTGTGCCTTAAGAGATTTAGTTAACTCTTTTTTTTAAAAAAATAAATATATTTCTTCATTCCATGTACCAGAATTACAGAAGCCATGACACCCTTACTTGTAACTATTACAAGTGCCTAAGGAAGGAAGCAAAACCCTGTTTCTTGTTCACAGCATGCTGTTGGATAAAAACTAGAGGATGTTGACTTACTGTCTTAGTACCCACAGCTAAAAATTAAAATCATCTTGCTAGTCCCTCTGCAGCAATTTGACAATTAAAAGCATATTTTATTGATTCTCCATTTATCAATGTCAAATTTGTACTGACAGTCCAAAAAACTTACTGCAAAGTCACCTTCAAGTTATTATTACAATACTTACAGTTCCACCTACTATTCTTCCCAGTGGATACCATGCTCTTTCATCAAACCAATTTAAAAATTCATAAAACCCATGGGATGCAAGATGATGTGTTGATCTATAGTTAAACCTAGAAAGAAACAGAGGAAAGTAAAGGGATGATGAGGAGGTAAGAATCAAGAACCTAAGTTTTAGACTTATCTTAAGTCATCTGTTTTCTAAGACCTAGAAAGTAATTAAACTTTATCATCTCATTTACTATACAGGTACAATGGTCCTCTCTAAACCTGAAGAGTTTTAAAGTGAATTACTAAGCTCTCAGTTTCTAGCAGGTGCATATATACAATTGAAACATTACAGCTGGGGGAGGGTGGGGATGGGGGGAGGGGTTTGTTTGTTCTGTAAAAAAAATTTTCTATCACTCTAACAATCACTCCTTGTCATTTTCTGCATTCCTTTTAAAAGCTAGTTTTCAAGTATCAACCAGTTATTTACCACATCCAGAATACTACTTAAGCAGAATTAAGATCATGGAAGAATCAATGTAAGACTCCCATTCTGAGACAGGATAGTTACCCAATACATCTTCTGCTGCTCTCTCTCACGTAACATTGAGAACTGACATAACGCAATAATATACAGCAAAGGGAACTAGGCTATTTTTTTATACTATCAATCTAACAGTCTTGACATATTCCCTTCTTCCAATCAATAAGAATCTACACAACATAGAATCTGTGTAAATGAAGTTCCATCTTCAAAATCTGTCTGTGCTACAGTTTCTTGTAGAACAAAAGTCACCCATGCATATGTTTAGTTCAGTCTTCCACATTGCTCACACACCAGTAAAAAGCATCAATGGGTTGCCATCAAGGCATTAATCTTCTACTTCTCTGGCACAAAGTTCTTCCAAATTCTCAAACTTTTTAACTATTAACAAAGTCCATTAAGCCTTCAACTTGGGTACCAGACTGCTGTGAGAACAACCATAGGGCATGCTATTCCAAACTGCAACTCTTTTGTGATCACTCAAAACTCAAACAAACAAGGCTACAGGCATAGGCACTCTAAAGCTTTGTAAAAAAAGTTGAGGCTTAGAAAAGCCTTGGTTGAACAGTATTTCTAAAACATGTAACATCCATAAACCCAACCCTAATGGGATTCTAGATACCAATGTGAAATTCATTAGCTAAATATGTATAAAGATTGTATTCATTGTTAAGTTATAAGTTCAGATGACTAAATGGAATACTGACACACAACACCTAGATGAACAAACCAAAATGAAAACCTTCCAAAGACAATATTCAAGACTAAAAAAAGCTCACATGTATTTTTCATTTTGTCTATTTTATGAAAGGATCCACTTGTATAAATTACACACATTACTTCTAGCACTAATTTTAAAACTACATCAAATTCTTTCTTAATCTATGATTCCCCAAATATCACAGGTTTACTTTGAACTAATTAATTTCAACAGAATAAAGCTAATGTCATTCAAGTCTGCATGACCCATCAAGTTCCCAATTGTTTAATCAGTGCAAGTCTAATATCTGAAGTACAACCACATGGAGGTCATGAGCAGATTTCTCAATTTACACAGCAAAAAAAAAAAAAAAGAATTGAAATTCAAGTCCAGATGTCAGCAAACTTGCATGTTTCCACTCAGTGAACTATCACAGCATCAGCCAAGTGACATTAAAAGGAAGTAAATAAAAAAATATAAGTGCAATACTTACAGGAACACTCTCTTCCATGATAAACAAGCTGTTACATAGGATACATTAACTTATAAAATGGTGGACTTCCAAAAGTAATTACTCATGTTTATATAAGAAAACTCACACAAACATGACTCTGACCTAGAAATCTTAGTATCAAACATCAATGTGACATTTGTTTCCAATAAGCCTGCAATTATTCCCATTTGACTAGATTTCTAAATATTAATTAATTTTCCAGTTCTGAACTGTCAGCTGTAACATGATTTATGAAATGCTGCATCTGTAAAATCAGCCTCTTATCTTAGTATAGCAAGGTCTATTGTTAATTTTCTCAGTGCCAAGTGCCTGCAGTATGGTACCAGACAAAAGCATGAGTTCCATGTTCGACAGGATGCGTGAAATCCAGCCAGCTACAGACCAGATTCAAAACACACAGAAAGCACAGTTTTAATTGTTATCCTATAACTTTAAAAAGGAAACAAGAAAGATATTGACTAATAAAGATTACTTACAAATTTTGAAATCATTCCTCAAACTCACAGAGGCTAAAAAAGTATAACAAATGTTTACCTTTAGAGCATTAAAAGATTTGTTAAAGAAATTCAATAGGCAAGAATAACACATATTGACATTCTTCTTGTGTTTTAAACCAGTAAAGCTTCAAAACTGACTTCAGAAGGATACAAACAACTGTCTCGTGCTTTGGTAGCATCCCATTAAGTCTTTAATAAGAATGAATTACCACCCAAAATTGAAACGCAATATAACAGCGTTCTACTTTTACCACTTAAGAGGTAAGAATTTAATCCTCTCTCCTAATATACTTCTGGAGAGATATAAATCTATTAACTCCTCCTTTCAAAAAGCAATTGATTCTTTTCCCACAAACAAAAATCATGCAGGGATAGATGGACATGCCTTTACATAAGAAGTTGTTAGCAATACTATACGTACATTAACTTTTCACTGTGAGAAGACCTATAGGTAAGAACAAGAAATGACCACAGAAACCTAAAAAACTATTTAGAACCATAACTGCAGTACCTCACTTTGACTTTAAAAATCCAGCTCGCTCACTCCCCCCAGGTAACCTCCAAACAAAAGTTAAAATGCATACACAAGGAGAAGCTTGATGAGTGATGCTGCAGATTAGGGCCAGCTTCAGACATTGACAAAGCTGCAGCAACAGGTAGCACACCACACAGCAGTAAGGTCCAGCAGGCATGATGCCAGCAGTATGCTCTGATACCACTTAACCACTTCATAGCACCCTACTCCTTTAGGAACAAGCCTTGAACCTTGCAAACCTGTTCCCCTTTTGGCCAGAACACACCAACAGTAAGCACTGCAAACCATGGGCACACAACCTTCTTAGTACCCTTGTAATTTTCAAGCTGTGTTCAAATGGCAGCACAGTGGTATTGTATTTCTACAGCTGTGCTGTTACAGTATCTGCAACTACCTATAGGTTTCATAAGGGTGTAAAACAGCCCTGGGAAATATCAGAAGTAGTGCCACCTTTGCTTACGCCCACATCCTAGAGATTTACAGGCTGAAAATGGCAGGGGAATCAGAATGGAGGAAAGAAAAGACAGTGTTGGGTAAGGGCTGCATTTCAAGCTTGGGTGTCACTGTCTTCCATCCAGCAAGTATAGATAATATTTAGGGGTTTTATGCAACACTTTCTGACTGGCTAGACATTAGCCAAGGAGACACAGGAACTGCAGTACGCTGCTGGTTACAGTGGCTAAACAGGATGCAGTGCTATGTAACAGGACCAGCCTGAGAGAAAATGATCTCTCTGCCACTCTCAACCCTCACACTGATCTGATCTTGAGGTATGGGAACTGTTCACCCATCTCCCAAGATTCCCTCTCACCTTCCCTTATCCCTCTGATGCGAGTCAATTTGAGACAGACCTGAAAAGAATGAAGAACAAAAATTACATTAAGCACTTGCCTAATTAAGAACTTAGCTTGAAAGACCAAGATGAATATTCAAGTTCTCAGTCGATGTTGTGAAGATACACACTTGCTAACATTCAGCAGAGAACAGCTCTTAAGGACCTGACTAACACCAGTAAGCGTTGACTTTTCTTATTTTAGCTGATGTTCTAGGAGGAAAAGTGTTGCTCTGCTGTTCTCCTTGCCTCTTTCTGTCAAGTCTGTAGTTTGAACTGTCTCCTCCTCGAGCTAAGCTTTAAAGGAATCATCAGACAATCCTAAGTCTTTGTACATTTTGTAATTCAAAGTCCCAACAACCACATTAGCCTGGTATTGTAGTTCAATCCTTTTGGGGGATACTCTAATGATCACAAGTGCTCTATGCATGGTGCCATTAATTTTGTGGCACTATTTGATATACCTGTATTACAGTCAGTTCAGGAGACAACTGAAGATGAGTTAATAGAGATATAGTTCTCATTTTCAAAGCGTATTTCAATTTCAGCACAGAACAGAGCACAAGCAGCAAAAGCAAAGTAACCAGGCAGAGGCAACATTAATTTGGAAAACTTAACTAGGCAACTTGCAAAATCAAGTCTGTAGTTTTCAGTTATGTTATGTACTGTTAATACATAATCTTAACTATGTGTTCATGCTTGGGTTTGATTTTTAGGCCACCATGAACTGCTTTTTTGGTGACACAAGGTAATGCTGTAATATGATTAGTTAATACTATTCACAGCCATCACTTGCTTCTATCCAGGAGCTATAGAATTCTCCAGCATTTCCCAGCAACAATCACCACTGTATTTATAAGGAGACATCTTTGACATTCTTAAGTTTAGTATTTCCTTGACAAAAGTACTATTTAAGATGTACATTCAAATAAAACTCGGCCTACTGAGAAAGTAACAACACATACAAAAAGAGCACACCTACAGCAGTGCAGTTTCTTCCTCCAGACCTTAACAACATTTGAGGCAAATTACACTGGTGGCAATGGAATTCAGCTGACCCTCCCATTACAGAGCACAAAATCAGTGTTGCTTCTTGTCAGAATGTTGTTGACTGTCTAAAACCCTATCAATATCACACTATTATTGCCCCATCATCTAGACTTTTTATCTGGCATTTTATAGCCATCTGAGAATATGTAATCTCCTTACCAGCAGAATCTGTTGAAAACTTTCTAAGCCTACAATTACAAAGGCTTCTTGTGCTCTAAAAATCTTCAGCTGCAGATGCATAAAATTTTCACATCTGCAAACTTGGGAAAATGACATGATACAAGCTAGCTGTGAACATTACAAGCTATCTGAGCAATTCTAAGAGTCAGTTTTTAATGCAAATGTAGATTACAGAATCAATTCAGCCATACAGCATCTAATTAGAGATTAGATGTCTATGTTCTTGAAAAAGATAGCTGCAGATTGACTCCATATCCGACATATTCTTTGCATCCAAAGGCAGAATTTATTCAGTGTGGTGTTTCTATGGAAAAATCTAATGAGAAAGTTCAGTAACTTTCATCGAAACAAAGAAACACTTATACAGAATTCCATATTAAATTTGAAACACCTGCTTGCCTACGTATTAGACTACAAGCAAAGCATCCTGAAAGTCTTATTCTGAAGTTTGTACCTATGAGTAAGCAATTACCACAACGAGTTGTGCATATGGCTTTTAAAATGGAAGCACAGTAACCCATCAATCACACAACAAATTCATTATACTGTGGCAGTGTTTCTTATCACGAAAGTGCTTACATATGTTGAGTTGATAACCCTGCAAAGTACTCATGGACAGTTTCAACTAATCAAGCTCAGAATTTTGCACCAGTAATACCTTTACCTGTCATAAGTACTGTTGCTTAAAGAGCCTTTCCTACCACCCACAACCCAAAACTGAGATGTCACGGATCTCCTAGCAAGAACAGAGAAAACTTACACTGAAGTCTACATGTATAACTGACAAGTCTCCAAAATGGAAAAGCAACCAGGCAATTTAATTTCAGAAAAAGTCTCATGTTCCTTTCTTTTTTACTTAAACTGATGTCAGCATGGTAGTTTTACTAGGTCTTACATCTATTACAAACGTAAAGATAACATTGCATGAATTAGAACATTTACATATAATCAAGCACCTACATGTCTACGAATCTTTCTCCTGGAATTTCTCTAGATGCATACCTACCAGTTTTTTATGTGGATAACATTACCAGTTTGCACACACAACTGAGCTTCTGCACCTCACTGAAAAAGAAACACTCAGGAGTCATGAACACATCAACCCTATCCAGTCTTTCACAAGAGACATGGTTTGTTACAAAAGTTGTTTCAAAAGTTGATTGAAAAGAGGACTATTAAGTCTACCAGGAAGAAAAAAAGTTATAGCTGATGTAGAGTTCGACCTTGCCCAAATCCTGTCCTTTTTAGGGGGCTAAATATGGAAATTTTGATAGCTTAGCCTGTATGATTTTATCTCAAAATTATGGATACGCAGTTACGCTTTGTATTCTGAGATAAGCCTCAATTAATATCAAGTATTTGTTGAAAGCTCCCAAGAGCGCCCACATTTAGAGAAGCCCACCTAATCTTTAGGATGTTTGTTGCAAGCAAGGCCACTTGAAAAGAGATATATACACATCCTACAAGTTGACTGTCACCAAGAGAATTGGCAGCAGTACTATCATTCTGAGTTTCCTCAGGTTAAAAACTGCTCAGGATCCTGCTTTGAATTTTAGATTTCCTAATTCTGAGCAAACACACTCAGAAAAATGTGGTGGAGTTGTTATATGAAGGATAGTTAGTATTCTGAAGTAATAACATGGCAGGAGTTCTGCAGTGATATGTCCACCTAACCTCAGAAAAGATGGAAATTCTGAGTCAAAAGAGGAAGAAGTTCCTGTCCCTGGAATCCAGTCAAGTAACTAAAGTCTTCCTGTCTGTAATACCATTAGAATAATCCCTGATGGGAAAGAACAGTAGAAAGCCCAGGCAGGAAAAAAAGGCTGGATGGCACAAGCACAAGTGCAGCAATTTTTTCAGGTCCATTCAAACATGCTCAGTGGAAATCTGTAAGAACACCAGAATGGTTATTGAATAACCCTTGAGAGTATCAGAATGTCCCCAATGTGTTCAAGACGGATTACAGCATTCCGACTTCCACTACTTGGCATGGTATTTTCACTGTCTGCAATAAGATGTCACGCTTTGCGAGTGCTAAAATCAGGACCTGCCTGCTGCCAGTAGCTTAATGACACGACATTCTACAGGGAGCACACAGTCACTCTAACTTCTTCAGACAGCCCAGGGCATCTCCAACATTTCTGCTAAAGAGCTGCAAGCTTTTTACAGCATTGCATGACCGCAGCTTATACTTTTCACACAATATACCACCTCTGAAGCCACAATATGCTTCCCATCATCACTGCAGTGGGCGTTTAATCTGCCTGCAGTTTCAGACACTTCCTCTGATGCCTATTAGGCTTTTTCAGGACTCTTTTTCTGTCTTGCTTTTGAACTATTCCATGTCTCACGGCAAATTATTAGGAAGGGGGTTAGTTTTATCGATATTAAAATACATACTTTGCTAGTGATATCTCCCATTCATAATTCACATTTTAGACCTGAGAAGAAAGCAACAATGCCATTTTTATCTTGGGACAATCAAAATTGCCAGGAGATTACAGTGGTAACACACAAACAGAAATTAAAAGTTCCTGCATGGGAACACTGAATGCACATTTTCTTCTTTACTGGATGTACACTTTACTGCAGATACTACACTATAACTGGCATCCATACTATTGGCAATAGTGTTTCTGTACCTTTTGATAGCATCACCTTGTTGAGAGGAATCACTTTTCTCAATATAATACTAACTCCCACAAACTCAAAAAGCCCTACAGTGTTATGCCTGGGGTTTTGGGGTTGTTTGTTTTTTTTGTTGTTGTTTGTGGGTTTTTCTTCCTGAGTGCTATTAAGCTACTCTATGGCACATTAACCTTGTGTCTTGCAACCCCAAAGGATTCGCACTGAATTCAAGAGTATGTTCAAGAAGGATGTGTCTTATGGAGAAGAGAGATTCATGCTGTCCCTTTTTAACATGATGGAGGCAGCTGAACTTCAGGACCTTATAAGTTCAAGTCTGGGACATGAGAATCTGGTTAGCAGAAAGGCATTAAAAAAGCAATTAGCTGAATAATCTATTTTAAGAAGCAGAATATTCTTTCTGTGAGAAGTGTGATACTAGGCTGAACACGACTGCTTCAAAAGAAGTGAATGGGAAGAGAGGATAGCTAGCTCCCAAGTCACTTCTTTCATGTTCTTCCAGTACAGAACAAAGGAGCCTATAACACCTAAACAGCTGTAGTGGACTCTTATTAAACTGATCTCAAATACACTACCTGCTATCCTGTAGCAAGATCTAATATGTACCAAGGAATAGATGCTAATATTTTTATTACTCTAAAATACAGAATAAAATAATGTTTCTTATTCATTGTGGATACTTAAATTATATTTTTAATTATTTGGGAGAATGTGGCACAATCATATCTATTACCTAATAAATTCTTCTGTATGCTACGATGCAGTGGCAAATATGGAAGTACCACCTACACCAAAATGCAGCAGAACCAATTTCACAATTACTTCTCATTAAGTGAAATTTAAGGGATCAGTCTGTAAGCAAGGTAGCCTGGCAGACCATTTCTACCCTTTAAAATACAGGACATGGCAAAAAGTAAACAGGACCCTTAAGAAAAGCTCATCTCATGCAATCACTTAAGTAGTTCTGGCAGAACATTTAAACAGTAAGAGCTTTAGCAGAAACTATTGTTCACCTCCCAGAAACCAACAGCTTGCTGCTTGAACTTCCAGGTGACATCAGAAAAGATCCAGCCAGAATCAGGCATGAGATATCAATCTACTCTGTACGCACTAGTTCAACAGAGTTTGTTAGCTCATGGAAATTAAAAAATAAATTAAAAAAATCTACAGTGTTGTGGTTGCACGTCAGTAGTCTAAGACAGTTTAGCAAGTTAAAATATCGTAGCATTTCACCTAATATTCCTTAAGTATTTGCTTTTTAATACATCTCAATGTACCTGCTATTCTTCCTCCTACAACTAGCTCTCAGTTACTTGTATTCTCTGACTATGCTTCCATTCAATTGTCTTTTCTGTATGTAGATTACATTTAGTCCAAGAAGCCAGAGGTCTGAGAGTACACCTGTTCAGCTCCATCTGTTACAATATTGACTTACTGACATTTTACTACAATGAATACTGAAAAAATAAAAAAGTAATGTTTCAGAGTGGATAATACAAAGTATCATCAGAGCAGAACCAGACAGTTTATCTAACTTGAGCAATTTCTGTCCAGCGATTGAGGCCAGGTTAAAGACCTAATTTTATCCAACTTAAGTATGCCTGCTCAAATTCTGCTTAATCCTTCAGCAACCTGACAGAAATAGACATAAATATTGCATTCATCAGGCACACTGCAGGGATCAGGCGATTTTCCACTGGGGGTATGTACATATATAGGTAAACATATATAGCTATCTGCGGACCAAACCAAACAATATGCCCAGAGTTTGCAGAAAGCTAGAGATAGATTTAATTATGCCTTAATCAAATAAAGCTTAAAAGAAAAAGGCATGAATATACCCCAAAGTGCAAAAGAGAATGGAGAGGGGGAAGAAAAAAATAAAATTCAGGATGCCTTGCACTGAATTACACACCTGAATTTAACTGTAGCAGTTAAATCCTTCTACTGAGCTTTGCTAGTTAAAAGGAGTGCAGAAACACTCCTAATCTGCTTCTGTGACCAAATCAGACAAATTAGCTCAAATCACAGCTGAAATGCAAACCAGTCCAAAGATGATTTAAACTATTTCACCTGATTTTTCTCTGAAGCAGATTAAGAGTATTCACATGAGCTATTAATACAGTCCAACAGAAGGGATGGTGGCCTCCAACTGAGGGTAGAAAGACTTCCAGCTGTTTCCAAAGTGACTGCATATTCTCACACTGGGGGAAATTGATGTGGTGTCCCCAATAAAATAAACAAAGGCCAGAAAACTGGATGACAACAGAAAGGTCTTCATCCTTCCTTACAAGACTCAGACCGGAGTTTATCTTTCTAACTACATTTTGCATTCTTGATCCACTTTCAATGTCTGATTTATTCTGAGATGACAGGTGTAATTTAAAATCAGTTATCCACTACATTTACTTTAAATCTTTCACACTGTTTCAAATGAATCTAAAAAAGGCAAGTTTTCACTTTCACTATTTAATTCAACCTGTTGGGAATTGTACTTAATTGTTACCAAGGTTTCTTTAAAGACTATAAACAAGAAACACAAAAATGTAATAACAAAATGTTATTTGCTTTTTATTATATATCCTCATAGAAACACTACAGATTAATATTATAATTATTGTGCTAAATGCTGAGCACTGTCACCACAGCAGTACACCTTAATTTCATGTTGTACATGGTAGGAATTTAAGTTACATGTTTGGCTTTTATTATGTGATGTAATTTCTAGTACTGCTTAGTCTCACTATACTGTAGCTATCAAACTATTTCATTGTGCTCTTCTGTCACTTTAGTAAAATGCAATTCATGTTTAGAAGTGACCTTAAAGGAGCTTGAAAAAAGAAAATGCAATAAAAATGTGGAGGTGGGGGAACACTTAAGATGAGCTGGGCTTAGTATTTATTACATAAGCCTGCTTTGAGGCTGTGATGCCTTTCCACTGCAACTGCTCTTATGGAAATCTTCATAGTCAACACCCATCATTTCCTCATCTATCTTATATCCAGGAACATGTTTGTTCCAAAACACACCACCTCCCTGACCAGCTCACTACACTAAGCTACCAAACTGTATACATCAGACCTTCTGACTTCCATTAATCATAGAATGGCAAGGGTTGGAAGGGACCCCAAGGATCATAGAGCTCCAACCGCCCTGCCACAGACAGGGCCACCAACCTCAGGCCTGGATCTACACAAGGTTGCCCAGGGCCCCATCCTACCTGGCCTTGAACACTTCCAGGGATGGGGCATCCACCACCTCTCTGGGCAGCCTGTTCCAGCCCCTCACCACTCTTTCTGTAAAAAACTTCCCCCTAATATCCAATCTAAACCTTCCCTCCTTCAGCTTTAACCCATTCCCCCTTGTCCTGCCATTATCTGCCCTTTTAAAAAGCTGATTCCCCATAAAAAGGGTAAGTTTAATTTCTAACGCCATTTTATCTAATGCCAAGTACTGACTTGAGGTATCATGCCTTCCCCTTCTCCCACCGCCACACGAAACAGGGGAAGGTAAAATGAATGTCTCACTGCCCATGAAAAGGAACAGGGAAACAATACTAAAGCAAGAGGATGGGTAGAAGAGGGGTGCATTGCAGGTGATACATGAGAGTTGTTGGGAAGGACTAAGCAAAAGTTCTGAAGGCTCTTTGGTGACAGAATCTTAAATCTTCCTTCCTTACTCTCCAGACATGAATTGGCCTGTTTCAGAACCTTTCATGCTTCAATCCCTATTGGGCTACAGACCTTCTCAACTTTCTCTCCACAAACGTGCATTTTAATGAGAAAACTACAGTTAGCCTTCCTGATTCAAAAAAGGGATGTGGGTCTACATCCACAACATCCCATAGAACCATAAGTAATGACAATCTTTTTTTTTCCTGGCATAACTTCTGAACAGTTACAGCACAGTGGAAGAACTTCAGCAGAAACTGTTATGTTCACCTCTCGATAACCGATGACTTGTGTTGGCCAGAGAACTCATGGATACTTGAGATCAGATCAGGGTACAGGATGTGCCTATACAATAGCTCACTGCCACTGGAAAGGGGGAATTTCCCTCTCCCTGCATCCAACTGCAGAGGCAGACACCTACACTTAACACACTTCTGTGAGTTGCCTTAACTTGTTAACACAACAGAAAACTATCCCAGGAAATGTCCAACAAATGACAGGAAATTCAGAACTGTCCCACTTGATTAGATGCATATAAGACCAGTTAATTCTGGTGAAGACAAGCTTAGCAGCACCTTGTCATATTCAGACAGATATTCAGAATCAGGTTTTACTCAGAACACCCTGATCCACCATCTTATCAGCCACTGTAGCTTCCTGGAGGTTCTCAAAGGAACCTGTGGAATAATCTTCCATGTGTTTTCTAACATGTAAATGATATTCATGAGTGCTCCAGCACAGCGTATTAGATGCTATGATAGAAGACAACCCTGCTTAACTTCCCAGGTAAAAGTACCATTACATTAACATTTAAAGCTGTTCCATGGATTTTTATTCTTGAAGACAGCCCTGAAGGAGACAACTGTAGATGGAACATACTACCACAGAATCACAGAATGTTAGGACCTGAAAGGGACCTCGAAAGATCATCTAGTCCAACCCCCCTGCCGGAGCAGGATCACCAGACTACATCACACAGGAACGCATCCAGGTGGGTTCTGACTGTCTCCAGAGAAGGAGACTCCACAGCCTCTCTGGGCAGCCTGTTCCAGTGCTCAGGAATCCTCACAGTGAAAACGTTTCTCCTTATATTCACAGGGAGCTTCCTATGCTCCACTTGTGCCCGCTGCCCATCACCCTGTCACTGGCCATCACTGAGATGAGCCTGGCTCTGTCCTGATTCTCGCCCTTTACATGTTTATAAACACCAATGAGGTCACCCCTCAGTCTCTTCTCCTCCAAGCTAAAGAGGCCCACAAAGCAAACCCATGACTGCATAGGTAAGAATGTTGTGTTGAAGCTAGAGAATGATGTAAGCATAAAGAAAAAGGAACCCTGAAGTTGACTTACTAAAGCAAAAGCTAGAAAATAAAATTCAGTGATTAAACAATTACAAGTGTGACACAAAACATATCAGCCAGTTTTCTTCCTAACAAAATAATCAGGCTTTACTATGGGAGGGTGGGGGGTGCATTGGTGAAGTACCAGTGAATTACAAAGTTAGAGCACTAAAAATTCCTTGGCTCCTGAACATGGTTAGCCAGAGCAGAAAAATTACATTTGTCATCACTAGCTGACCTGAGACATCACAAATTAAGATACTGTTGCAAATGTTTAAGGTAGTCTCTCTGGTGTCAAAATCCATTTTCTATTTGGCAAATGAAAGATTAAAACTGTTACAGAGTAGAATTAATTGTGTGTCACATGCAACAGTTTTTCAAATATTACTTGAGACATCTGACATTAAATCAATCATTCCAGTCACCTGTATAAGATAAAATAGTGAAAACACAGTAGCACTATACAACTCCTTGGAAAACTCAAACACTGCATCTGACTTCATTACTCATGTTCAACAGTAAATAGAGCCAGAGATGCTCGTTTAGTTCTGTTGTTAACATCAATATTACAATGCCAAAGCTCTGATTTTGTTTCACTGACTTTGTAAATTAGAAGAACTGCAACTTTAAGGCATTTTATCTACTGCCAAAGAAGTAATCAAAGGCATTTTAAAGGCCTTTAATACCCAAATGATAAACTTTCAATATTTCAACCATGAAGATGAAACTGCCTTTTTCAAGGTATATACTCCAAACAATATTTACGAAATTCCGAGTTATTCAGCTGAAATTCCAAATGCTGCTTGGGATAAGTTTAGTACAAGAAGGAAGTACTTTCAACATATGCAACAGACTACAGGGAAAAGAAAAAGAAAGCTGGATGAACATAAAGAAAATATTTAGGACAAGTAGACTTGTTTAGCTATGTTTTGCTTTTGTATCAAGAAAATGCATTCCTGTATTTTCAAATCCTCCAGCTATAGCACACAAGTATTCAGTTCATCATGTGGTCTTCCGAGTCAGCTGGATCCTTAAACCAGTGCTTTCCATACCTAGATTTCCCTGATATATCCATCTATGAGGAAGATAGGAATAAGAAAAATAGAAATCACACTCCTTGGAGATCAGGAAGTTGACTACCATTTACAGTATAATAATAGTAAAAAATGAATGCTGAGATTGAAAAAATAAAGCAAAGAACTCACAGAATGTAGGCTGCCCAGCCACATTTGCTAAGTCAGTTTAAAGTTACATAATTACATGCTATTTTCCCTTCTGGAAAATCCATTTACCATTCAAACAAGATAGGTGATGCCCATGCATAGTGACCCACTCTTTTAAAATAAATGTAAATAATACTGTGTAAAATAGTCTAGAAGATAACAGGAATCCCATTATGAACACCACCCAAAAACCCCCCACCAAAACCCCAATAATCAAACTTGCATCCTGAGTTGCAGTGTAGTTTCCCAGAGTTTTTGTGTGTGTTTGTTTCAAGTGAGAAAAGTTTTGAAAAGGTTTTTTGCAATTCTATCTTAATAGATCATCAGGTAAACAGAACTCCAACACAACTCTCAAACTAACATAACACATGTAAATCAACTGCAACAGAAAATTATATGATAAGCATTGTAACACCCAGATGTAATTATCATTACAGTCCACATACCTCAGTCATTCAATAATAATTGGTGGGCTCTTTAAAAAGTAGTGCATCTTACTGAACTTGGGTCTCCCACAGCAGACAGATATCTTAAATACTATTTCCTGGTCTTATAAGCACTCATATACAAACACTCAGTTATTCCTTGTTTAAAATAGACCATTTCTCTTTCTAAAACATAGGAGTATTGCCTCCCTCACTTAACAGCAAGGACTTTTGAAGTATAGGAAGAATTTAATTCTTCACATGCCAAAGGAGCTTTTACCTTTGGAAAGCAGCTGTAAGTCAAGAAATACCAAAGCTGATCTATTTTGTTTGAATCTATACCCTTAAATTCATTCCTCAGGCTGCTTCCACTTATGTAAGGTGTGGTGCAGAATTATGGTCAATTTCATGGTACCTCTCAAGCTCAGACCTTCCAGCTACCCACATTAAAAATACCTCAGCTTGATTTCCAGCAACAGCTAGGATAAAGATCACAAGCCTGCTCAGCTAACCAGGCTGGAAATAAAGTCTATCCATTGGACCTACTATAAAACTTAATGCAGATGTAAAGCACAGAAAGACTATAGCAGTACTTGTCCTGATACTTTTCTTAAAGTTCACTTTGTTTTCCAAGCAAGTGGTAAAACTGATAGATAGAAGAAATTTTGCTAAAAGAGTTAACGATAATAAAAACATCTGCACGTGCCCTGCTACAGGGTACAGGCTCCACAGGCTCTGAAAGCAGATGCAGCTATAACGGCTCGGCTAAGTAGAAAGAAGCCCTCCGGATTAGCCCTAAACGTCAGTACCAATGTACCTCAAAGGGCTTCCCAAAAGCAAAATTTTCAAAAACTAAGGAGGAAACTCTGCAGCACGTGCACAGCCAGGCATTAAACTGAAAACAACCTGACTGAATCAGAAGACGTCCTTGTGGAACAGTGAAGGCACCTCCCTAAACCCACCCTGCCACCAATCCATTCAAAAACTATTTGCACCTACAGGATTTCAAATTTTCCTGCTATCTTTACTGTCAAAAATTTTTATTCTCTCCTTCCCCCACCAGTTTAACATGAGAGAGATTTAGAAACATGAGAGAGATTTAGAAACATGATTACAGGCTGCCAAAACCAAAGATTATTAGAGAGAACTATGATAGGAAGCAAAAGGTAACCTTTATAAGCCACCCTAACCCTATGTAATCAAATCAAACCTCTGTTTAAAAACCAGAACATATTATGCTGCTCAAATAATAGGATATCTGCCAAGAAAAGTCCATTCAAGGATATTCATCCCAGCATTTGCTCTAGCTAGTCAAGTGTTTGCAAGTATTTGCTGAAGACTATTAAAAAAAATAACCATGGCATTAAAAGCTAAACTTGCCACTTTGGTTTTACTCTGCCTACATAAAACATTCCAACACGTTTTCTTTTTCAAGTTTCATTCTACTACCCATGAATCAATATAAGGGTCAACACTTAGCAAGCATTGTCTCACTTCCTATGTTTTCCAAAAGATGACTGTAGGGACAGTCTCTGTACTCAACCATACCCTGCATGTGTTTTACGAATGCTGCCCCCTCCTACCTCCTCATGCATAACCCTATTACTGCACTCACATGAAAACTGATGAGGTTTTCACCCCAATCAGGAGTTGTGTGAGTGAGGAAAGAAACACTACCTGCTAAGTAAAAAAGTAGAAAACAAGAGTAGAGATGGAGCAAAGGTTTGATTCTTTCACGAACATTACTTTATGAGGCCATCTGGTGAACCACTTTTCAGCTCCATCAGTCTAACTGATCAAATTGAGCCTGAGGTCTTCTTCTTTTGAACACAGTCTCTGCCATGCCTTCAACTCTGTCCAATGTTCTTTTTCCAGATTGTCTTCCATTAATTTTCTAATAATCACCTATTTCTGCAATTTCTTAAGCAATAGCAAAGTTCAATAGTCAACTGTACATTTTCTTGACTGTTAATGCTGTATAAATGTTCTAGAAATGTTTACTTAGCTTAAAAACAGTACCCTGTGAGTACCTAAACAAGGAAAGGTATTCAGGTCTCCACACATACAGAGTTTAGTATTTTATAATCTAGAAAGCCCCCATAACCAGAGACCAAGAGAGTTTTTCAACCCATGTCATACTGCAATAGAAGTGACTAAAGATGTCTGATCTGGATCTTCCTTATTAAAAAGGAGGGAAGTGGAAGATATCTGGTGGTTTATTCTCCAAGAACATAAAAATCCCTAATTGTTTTTCATGAATGCACAGGCCCCACAAAATCACATCTGGAAACTATGCTAGCATATTTTTCCTACTACAATAAAATGGCAGAAAGGAGTTTGGGCTACCTAGCTATCTGAAATTCTGCCAAAAACATTAGTGTTACTAGAGTACAAACAACTTTCATGATGCAAATGTAATACATCTGTATCTTATGTTTAGGGGAAAAAAAAAAAATCACCAAATATTTAATCCATCTGTTTATTAGCAGTAAGCACACAAACTTTTAAAATACAATTCTATGAAACAGAAATAAAAAGAACACTTCTCATTCCATATAATCAAAAAGCTTGTGAAAGAAGATACTGCACTAAGTTTTTAATATGAATCTCATGGTGTTTGCAACATCTCAAAACTGGTCCAGTGCAATTATATTCAAACTGGACTGGAATCAAATGCTTTCCCAAGGCCTGGAGATTTTCAAAGATTATAAACAAAAGGAAGTGTTTGGGAAAAGAATCATGAAGTGGGTGGGAAAAGTTTCCTCAACAGATCCACATTCACGTACTCACCTTGAACAGGATTATGTGATAGGTTGAAAGCCTCCAAGAAGATAGCAGTTTGAAGATGACAGTGGCTGCCACCCCTCAAGAACACATTTACTATGTAATCTACTGCCTGTTTGCCCAGCAAAACTGTCACTGGCAGGTAAAATAATGGCTGGATGAATTATATGAGTAGGCCACATCCACCCATAGCCTACAAATTGAACACTGTTAATTGGTATCATCAACATTATCATCCTCTTCACATGTATTTTTTTCCTTTTGTGAACATTAGCCTAAGGTAGTCTCATTTACTGATACATATGCCCTCTTTCATCACTCCTGTTGGTCCAGTGTCTTAACATGACGTTTTCCTATGCCTCCACTCTATCACTCAGTCCCAGTTTACCCTCTAAAATCAGTTGCTATTTACATTCCCTCCCAAAATTCATGTTCTTCCTCAAAAATAAGAGACTAAACTGCAATATGAAAACTGATGGTGGGCAGGCTCAGGGAACTAGAAAGTTACAGTATTTGGACAATTTATTTCATTGTATCAGCTCACCATGACTGCTTTAGAGCAAGTACAAAGAAAAAAGCAGGACTACACAGTGGGTGACAAAAGCCTCTACTCCAAAAGGCAACCATCAGACCAGCTAACTGCAATACAAACCCACAACCTTACTATCTCCCCCCCCAAAATCAATACATTTACACAATCTCCAGTATTGGATCAGTTCTCTGCACCACTTCTAATGTTTGAGTCACACTTCATATTTCAGTGAAGCTTTTGTGTTGTAGTCATAGGTGTTAAGTTTTCACTATTGAAAAAAGTTTTTCTAATAGCTCAATAATCCATTTAGTAAACGTGATTTGAACCTAGCAAAACATCTTTTCAGTTATGCCCAAGATGAAATCCTAGCTTCTTTTAACATGGTTGCCTCTGAAATGCAAGTGACACCACCAACCTTGTTTATTTTGACCAGTTCATCCCCATTCGCCGAAGTCCACTAATAGGAGATGATGTTATCAGTGACATGAAAGAGGATTGCTATCATATTGTCCTGGTTTCGGCTAGGACAGAGTTAATTTTCCCACAAAGCCAACACAGGTGAGCTGAGCTGGCCAAGAGTGTTTTCCATATCACACTACCCATATAAGGGGGCTGATTGGGGATGGGTGGCTCTGGGAAGGTCCGAGCATCTGATCATAAAGTGCTTTGTATTTTTACCGATTGCATATTTTATCACAAGTCCTGTTGTTTCCCCCTCTCTGTGCTGTGCAAGTTACCTGTCCTTATTCTTACCTCACCCTGTCTGCCCGTTTTCTACTCCTCACCAGGAGCAGGGTGAGCAAGCTGCCAGCTGGGGATAAACCATGATGTGCATGTACAGCATACTTCCCCTTCACACAATTACATTACCTCAGAGAGGTATGATAACAACAGTCACCCCGATGACAGTTAAAAAGCTGGTGGTTTCAGCAATCAGTGATGCTGATTTGGAAGAGACAAAGGTGTCCATGAGATTGTGGTAGTACGCTTCAGTATCAGGAACTGGCAGGACAGTAGGAGACAATATTCCTGGCAGTAGTAGCTAGGCAGGCAAGTGTAGCTGACAATGATTGTATGGGTGCTCCATAGCGCGCATGCCAACTGATACAGAGAGGGTCCCATACTCAGACACACAGAATCAGCTGGATGCAGTCCAGTCTAAAACAGCTCTTCCACTCCTAAGGAAACGGGTGTTAACCTGGGGTTTAGCAAGCTGTTAGAATTCTCAGGGAAAGACAGAAGTTTGATCTAATATCACAAGGTGTATGATTAATGATTCAGATACACTTCTCACACGTGTGACTTAATGGTAAGAACTGTGCAAACAGAATGAATGTTACTATACTGACAGCACTCCCTGAAGACTACTGATGTACCAAAGGTTGTTACCCTTCCAGTCAGTAGCAGTATTAGGCTGCCACCGTCTTGCTAGGTATAGCTACCTTGTACAAATATGTATACATATAGATTGATTGGTATATAAATGATGCAAGCAGACAAATGACATAGTATATGGGCATTCTGGAGTTGTACTTTAGACAAACTAGTACATAGAAAGTAATCCCTGTTCAAGTACTCCAGAATTTTGGTTGCCTTGGTTCAGCAGCCACACTGGCATTTCTGCTGACAGAAAGGAAGACCTTGCTTGACAGGTTACATACACTGTTGTACTTTCATGAAAAACTTTCACTGTACAGTCATAGGTACACAGAACAGAAATTATGCTCTTGGTCTACCCAGCTGCCAAGCCAGCCAACAGATGAACCAGATTTCAGACATGAAACCCGGCCATCCCGATGTCCCATCATTGTCCATGTTCCAAGCTCCTGGCCTGATAATGAAAGCCTGAAGTTAAAAGCTGGAGGCCTGTGAGCAGCACAGTTTAAAGTCAATACTGATCGACATCAGCTCACCTGAACTAGAAGCTGACAAAAATTACACACATTTTTCAAAGTCTCTGGACCAGCTCAAGTATGGAAGTAAACAAGACATGAGAAATAAATCAAAAATAAAGTGGCAACACTATACAGAAGAGCTATATTCAGTGTGGAAAAAAACAGTAATCCTAGTAACATCAAACAGGTTACAAGTTTAAGTGACAATATGGTGACCTCAAAATACAAGTTTGTTCTTTCCTCACACAGGTATTGTATTATAATAGAGATGAAAAGCTGTCCTCTCTCCTGCCTTGGCCTACTGTACTACATTTGGATAATTTCTGGAAGAAATGCCAACTAAAGTCTCAGAGGCTAATTTTATAAAACAAGCAAACCTCCTGCCCTGAAATCAAAACCTAACTTTACTGTCAGAAATGCAGCTTGAAAGGGATGATAAAAAAAAAGCAGTATTTCATTCAATTAATAAGCAGAAAACCCAAGGCAAATCTCCCTTTCTTCTTACCCAAAATCTCCTATGTTTCTGATGTCCATACCAGAAAATTGGATTCCTAAGTAAATAAGGAACCTTTTTACACCTTAGAGGCAACAGTAATAGATTTGCCTAACGCTCCTCATTTTATCAAACATACCTCAGCTTCCTCTCTTGATCACAAAATGAATACCAGAGAATAGATGACATATCACAACACTGCAAGATAAACCTATGCCAGCTTGATAGAAAAAGCCAAAGGAATGGAGAAACCTACAGAACTGTTTCACAAATAAAAGACTATGGGCATTATCCTGAAAGGAGAAAAAAAAGATTTAAAAAAACCCCAGTTTACCTGGGCAAGCTGCTAAAGAAGTGTTTAAAAAAAATAAAAATAGAGCACTGCTTCTAATCTCTTTTCATAAGCTCCTTTCCCACTTTAGATTCAGACTTGTAAGACCCTTACAACTGTGAAAAACTATTCCTACCTAGTTACTCAACAATATTTAAGAGCAACACCATTTTTCATTTCACCAATATCGCTGCTACAATAGAGAAAGCCCTTTGTTTTCCTCTTAGTTTCTATAATTTTAGGTTCTCTTCCCTATTAATTAACTTAAGTGCATTTGCCTCTACCACTTCTGGCATGCAGCAACATGACACTGGCATGATTCTTGACATTGAGTGCTTCTCAGACTTGCATTAAAATGAGCGAGTTTTGTCAACTTCATCTATTCTCCAACTATCAGAGAGGTACATACAGCAGCACAGGCAGCAATGCCTTCTGCTTGTATACTCAGGAAGATGACTTTGCATCAACTTACACACTGAAGTTTATCTTTACAACCATACCATGGTTATGAACTTAAACCCCAGAGGACATTTTTTAACGTCCTTCAAGGCTCAGTAACAGAAGTTACGCAACTCAATGCCTAATATTTTAATTTATCCAATGAGGATGAGCCTTGATTGTAAAAATGAGATAAAGTTGTGAAAAAATATAGGTTGCAAGCTTAACAGAAGTTTCTTCCATGATGGAAAGGGCAATCTTTTTGTTTAAATTTACACATGAAGAACCTGAGAACTGTTCCATAGGATACAATCCTGGGTTTAGAGTCTCATTGCAGATGCGTTTAACTATGCTCCCCCTGTTGTTAACTTTATTAATTGAAAGTTTGCATTCCTTCCATTCATTTGTGTTTGCAGAGAAACACTTGAATTATGGGCAATTACTTGACTTTTTCAAGATCTTTTGAGATATCTGGCTTTCACATCACAAAGTGCGTATTACTTCAGACAGTGTTTAAAAACAAAGCAATTCCTTGTTCTCTATGGACTATTCTGAGCCATGATTTGTGAATGGGTTACACTGGGGGGAGGGGGGGGGGAGGGCAAGGGGGGGAAACCAAGCAGAAAAGAGGAAGTTATGCTTTTGAAACTATCTGAGTGCACGCTTTGAAGATAGGTACAATTTCAGTAACGTTTTCAGATTAAGTTTAACACAGTATCTACCGTGCATTTCAAAGGAAGCATCTCCTTCCTTCAAGCTATCCACAGCAAGACCCGAGACATAAAATTTTAAATTAAAAACAGAGAAATCGTTATTCTAAAGCCATCTGCTGCTCACCCTACTTAAAGTTCTAAAAAAAAAACAAACCAAAAAACCACCCCAAAACCCCACGGATCCCTAGGATGAAGTAGCCGCTAGTATAAAAATTCATTGTCACGTTTTGGCGTTAAAACCAATGTGCCCCTCACGTCCTGTCATCTTTCACTTCGCCTGGCTGCAAGGAATGAGCGCAGCATTTCTTCATCTCACACATAAAATGGTTTCGGTCCCTTCCAAGCGGGAAAAGAACAGGCAGCTTCCAGGGGAGGGGAAGCAAGCTTTGGGAAAATCAAGATGCGTGGGGAAACGGCAGAAGTCCTTGGGCTCCGAAACGCGGCTCTGGAGCACCTGGCAGTAAATCAATGTCACCCGTTTCGCTGTAATCCCCTCAAGTCACTTTTATGAAGATTACTTCCTGCAGCGCATTCCTCGCCCTCCTCCCTCCCCGGCCGACGAGGGCTCGAGGAAAAGCCCGCACCCGAGAAGCCGCACCGCACATCTGGGGACCGGCGCCTCGACTCAAGGTCCCGGACCCGGGCGTCGCTCACGTTTGGGACAGCTCATTTCCTTACGGCGGCGGTGGCCGGAGCCCACGATTCCCGCCCGGCACCCCGCCTCCCCGCAACTTTCCCCGTGGCCCCTGGCAGCGCGGCGCAGAGTCCTGCCGCCACTCCGCCGGATCCGGCGGCGGAGCCGCCTCCCCGCCGCCAGCGCGCTGCCTCTCGCCCCGCAGGGGCACCCAGGTGCCCGGCACCGCCGCTGGCTCCCGGCGCTTCCCTTGCCCCGCGGCCACCCCTGTCGCCGCGCACCGCGACCCCGCGGGCTCCCTGCGACCTGCCACAGCGCGTCCCGTCCGCACCGCCTCCCTCCCTTCCCTCCTCCCGGGGCGGTCGCGGCTTTCGGCTCCCTCTGCCCGGCCGCCGGGGGAACAGGCAGGGGAGCGAGTTGGCGAAGTGCTGGTGCGGAGGACAGGAGACGGGGCCCTCCCGCCGGGTCCCCAAGGCGGGGGAAGCCTGCGGGGCGCCTCCCCCCCACCACCTCCCGGTCGCGGCGCGGCGCCCGCCTGAGGCGCGCCCTGTGAGGGGGCGGCTTTCCCGCCTCCCCGTCCCGTCCCGTGCGGCGGCGGGGACTGACCAGGGGTCGAACTCGTGGATGATGCTCTCGAAGCGGATGACGGCGAAGAGCCGGGAGCTGAAGCCGGCCAGCCAGGCCAGGAAGAGGATGGTGAAGGAGAGGAGCGACTGCCAGCCCGCCGGCTGCGACAGGCCCCCCGACAGGCCGCCTCCGCCCGCCGGGGGGCCGCCGGCAGCCGCCGCCGCCGAGCCGCCGCCGCCCGCCCCGGCGCGGCTGTTGAGCAGCGCCACGGAGTTGGCGGCGGGTTTGTGCTTGTTGTCGGGGGCCGAGTGCTCCGCCATGTTGTACCCGGGGCTCCCTCGCAGCCTCTCCGCCTGGCGCGTGCGGGGAGGAGGCGGAGGAGGGGTGGGGGAGGGAGCGGGAGGAAGGGCAGGGGGAGGGAGGCTCGGCAGGGGAGGGGCGGAGCCCGCCCGCTCCCTCCGTGGTCCTCACTGACTCCCCGCCGCCGCCGCCTCCTCGCTCAGTCGAGCTCTGCCTCCCGCCGCCGCCGTCACCATCCCAGTGCGGCGCGGGGCGGAGGAGGGGGGGGGGGGCGCCTGTGCGGCGCGCGAGCCCGGGGGCGGGGCCAGTGACGGAGCGGAGCCGAGAAGCCGGGGGCCGGGCTCGAGGCGGGGGGAGGGGCCGACGGGCGCGCGCGCGCAGGCTGGGGGCACAGCGGGCGCGCGGCCGGCGCCAGGGGGCGGCGGTCGTCCCGCGCTTGGGCACACGGAGACCCAGGCGGGAGGCGGGAGCGCGCGGGCGAGCGCGAGGTCTCGTGAAAGTGGTGCGAGCGAGCGAGCGGTTTGACATTGCCGCCCTCCAGCGCGGGAGGAGCTACGGGGAGAGGGGCGGGACTCCGGAGAGATGGCGAGGGGGAGGGACCAATCGCCGCCGTGGCCCTTCTAACAGGAACTCCGTGACGGCCTGTCACAGAGCGACAGGTATTTAAAAGAGGCGGGGCGAGCGCAGCCAGCCAATCGGAGCGGCGGAGGTGGAGGCGTGGTAGTGTACGTACGGGAGGTTACGCTCACTGCCAGCCATTGGAGGGGAAGGGACAAAAAAAAGGGGCAGCGATGACTGGCGGCGCCTTGCTCCAATCGGAGCGAGTGTGCGAGTCACGTGGGCACCCTCAGGCGCGCCTATCGCCTCTGGCGGCCTCCGGCGCCGGGCCAGGGCTCTGCAGTGCGTGCATGCTGGCGGGGCGGTACCATTCCCGGCGTGCTCTGCGCGGGGGCGCCCGAGCCGCGCGGCGCCTGCCGGGAGTCGTAGTCTGGGCTGGGGGCGTGTCCCAGTCTCGGAGCGCGCGAGGAGCTGCGCGAGCGGCTGCAGACGCCCGTAACGTCCCTCTCCCCGCGGGGAGTTCGGTGGCGCCCCGCGCGGCGCCGTGAGGCGGCAGCGGCGTGCCAGCCTGCCCCGGGGGTCACTGCCCTTCCCTGAGGGGGCCGCGGGCTGGCGGTGAGCGCTGCTCACCCTCCAGCAGCCCTGCAGCCCGCCTTTGTCATTGCTGGCACCCGCGCGCTGTCTGGTGCTCACGTACCATTAATCCCCGTGTTACCTGGGTGGAACTTGCCTAGCCTGCAGCAAGCGTTGTGCTAGAGCTTGACCCACAGGCAGCTAGGGGGAGTAACCAGAGGTCAGGCCTGTCCGAGGCCTGGGAGACCGTGCTGCCCTTGCCCACTGCATCTACCTGCGTGGCACCTGGGCACACCTGCCTCTGCTTGGGAGCGCTTACAGACCGCTGCAGAGACCAGCACATGGAAGCCTCTCGGCTGCTTTTGTTCTGGTTTTGTTTTTTCAAAGCTACTGTTGGGGGAGCTTTTTGTAATGAAGGAGTCAAAAAACTTACTCAAATGGTTTGTGAAACCTGCAGTTATAAGGAGAACGTGAGGAAAACGGAAAGCCAGCGAAGTGTTGCAGTCAGGCTTTTTGAATAGTCCTGCTGACCGTTGTTCTACTCTGAGATGGCAGGAGGCTGCCTGATTTTAGAAGTAGCATGATACTAAGCACCAGCAAAATAAAATTTATGGTTGGTTGTGCTGTTTACACCAACAGCTCACTTTGTGACTTTTATGTAGGGCTGTATTTTTGGAATTGGATCGCTTGGGGTTTTTGTTGCCTGAGCTCCGGGCATTCCCTTTGATACACAAACATGGCTCTTCGGAGGTCCTGAAGATTTGCAGTTCAATTTCACTAATATCGATGGGGACCATGCTGGGCCTTAGTTGACTAATATCGTTCTAATTGGTCCTCGCTATTGTCTCTGTTTTTATTTTACTTGCCAGAGGAAGAAAACAGTATGTTTCATTGTAAGCCAAGTGGAAGCCTTTCTATTATTAAAAGCGTTCTAGTGAAAAGCTGTTTAACAATTTGCAGAGAATGTAACGATTTTTCCTCAATGCTTGCATTAGTCAACAGCAGTGACTTGGTCACTGGATTTAAAAGCAAGTGTTAGTGCATTAATCAGGTGTGTGCATGCTTCAAGATAAGCACTTTGATAGACCGTGGCTCCTAAAAGACTCCATTTTATGTTCACTTTTAGAAAAAGATTTAGCAAGACTTCCACAAGATTTTGTTGTTCAGTTTTGTTGAATCTGGCTTTTAGAAGGCTACAGTTTTTTGTTTGGCTGGGGGTTTTGTTTGTTTGCTTGCTTTTTAACGCACTGTTCCTTCTTGTTAAAATAAGCCAATAATATGTTCAAGATAAACTAAGTTAGACATGTGCCTCCCTTTTATAGTGTTTTCAGTGAGGCTTTTTTAATGAGCTGACCAACTGGCGTTTCAAATAAGGATTTTTTTTTTTTTTTTTTTAATTTTATTGGCTCATGAACAACGAGCAAGTGAGACGTGCAACTATCAAGTGTTTTCAAAAAAAATGCACTGACTGGTTATACAGCAGGCTCAGTCCTGGTCTACTTGTGTGAAATGACAGTGTGGCATTTCCATTCTCACAGCTGCGATCCTGTTTTTCGGTAACGTTAGTTCAAACGTAACGATGCTGCTTTAAGTGGTAGTGCTGTACATAGAATACTGGTGCCTTTTCTTCCCTCCTCCCCAACCATTTTTCTAGATGATAAGGAGCCAAGAACTGATGATGCATATCAGCTGGGAGGAAAAAAAACCCCCCATATATCACGTTTTCCTTTTTATGTAAATTTTAGTATCTATGTTAACTTTCCTTGATTGGGAATCTGGTTTCTTTAAAAATTATTGCAGATCATGGTGTGGATAAGGTTATATGGTGTTTACTCTGAATTTCAGTGCCATAACTTTTGCATCCAACAGGGTGATTATATCATTCTGACAGAGGTAAATCAGAAATTTTTTTGAGCCTAGACAAGCCCAGACAGAATGTGACTTATTTGAATGCTGACTAATGGTAAAGTGTTTTTTTTGTCATTGGTAACAAATTATATTGTTCCCTGTTCAGTTTCAAATGGTTCAGAAGTCTGTAGTGTTGAATATCTCAGAGTTGAGGCAGTGAAATTTAGTAGCAGCAAAAGCACACTTCCAGTAAAAGCTTTTGTTAATGCTTCTGTAAATATATTGTTTGAATTTCTGTATGAAATAAGGTTGAATATTCTTACAATGAAATTAATCAGACAGATGCACGCAGATGGAAATTCATAGTCTCCTACAGTTAGATGGAAGGATTCCGTGATTTTTGACACTGTACTGCCATGACTGCCAATGCGTGTAGAGGAGATACAAAACATGTCCACTGAAGACTGCATTCAACCTATAAAAACAACTTGAGTAAGATTTTTGGGTTTTTTCTTTGTTTGCTTTGTGTGGTTGGTTTTTTCCCTCCCTCCTCCCCTTTATACTCCCTCTTGTATTTTTTCCATTTGTTTTAAGGTAATTTAGTTTGATTTGTTCCACTGTGTGTGGTGATGCTTTCTTGAGTATAAAAACCCCCTACAAAAATGTCCACATTAGTGACTGAGAAGTTGATTTTGCCTAGTGATTATGAACCGTTTTGCTTACAGAAAACCAGTTTCTTACTCTGAGCATACAAAATAATAGCCAGGTGCCTTAAGGGAAAAAAAAAAAACCTTATTTCATTTTTGAGCTCCTTTAATAATGGAATTAGTCAGTGGGAACAATTCATGCTTTTCACCAGGCTTTAGTGGTAACAATTCAGTGGTGTTTATCAGCAGGAGTAGGTACCTTCCTTTAGAAAGCCATTTGAAAAGCTGATTAGGTATTGATAATTATACTCAATACTTACAAGGTGATTAAACAGGTCTCTTAAACAGCCCTTCCAACTTTGTGGTCTTGCAGGTGAACAAGCTATATAAGTTTGGTGTGAAGTTTTTGGGGGTTTTTTGATGACTTTAGGAATGAATGATACATTACTTCTTGAACTGAACGATGTTACAATACACATAGCACGGTTCAGCGTAACTTGATGTGCTGGAGGATGTGTCATTTCAGCTGTGTGTTCAGATGATCATTGTTAAATATGACAGTGTTTAAATGAAAGGAAATACTATTGCCCATAATTATCCTTAAGAATCTGAGGGTTAAAAATATCTATTAGTTTCCATGTAGAGAAAAATGGCCTGACTTAACAATAATTTAAAAATCTGTTAAATTAAGCAGGTGTAACCCTTTGTGGATATGTGTGAAGCCATTTGTAAACTGATGCAAGATTGTCTGCAAAGAGCTTTGCACCTGTGTAACTATAATGAGGTTTTTAATTGATTTGAATTAAAATGGCACAAATGTGTTTAGACAAGGCCGTCATCTAGCATTTCATTCAGTAACAGTAGCAGCTTTACTTACTCCTGACAGTGTTCTACTGATGATTTTTCCTTTCCAAGAATTTAAACACATGTTTAAAAAGGTGTTCTGCTGCTGGTTATCCTGTTTTAATTATCCTTAATTTCCCTTTCCTGTGACCTGTACAATGGTAAAAATCATTCTGGTTTGCATGCACAGTCCTGCCAGGAGTCACAATGCTTAACCAACTCCTGGCATATTATTCTGCCACCAGCGCCTTTTGTATCAACCTTGTCTTCATTGTGAAGAAACAGAGCTCTTCCCTCTGTTCAGCTGGTACCAGCACTGCAAAGTCCTCATATGTTTATGTTCCTACTCATGTGCATAAGTGCTGTGTAACATTTAAACCCCGTGGACCTCTGAAATACCTTTCTTCAAGTGATGTGTTTGTTCACCTCTAGTGTTTGCAAGCATCTTAACCAGAACTTTGTTGGTTTTGGCAAGGGCTGCAGCCAAGTGTTGTTACAAAACTTTCATTTTATTCCTTCTGGTAGGAAGGAATGTGCTGCCTCGGGGATGATCAGAAAAAAAAAGAAGGCCATTATATTTAGGGACATCACTAAATGGCCCATCAAATAGCTGAAGAGTGATGCTTAGACTGTAAATGCTAAGTCCCCAGAAGTTGTGGATACTGGGTCTTACTAAAATATGTTGGAACAGCAAAGCTGCTAAAAGAACCAGCTGGATGATAAAGTTAATATCTGGAGAATGAAGTGAGAGAGATATATCCATTTAAAATATATGGGATCTCTTACTGCTTAGTTACAATTAAGGTGAATTTTGTCACTAGATGGAAGTGAGAAGGGAGAGCAGAATATGGGAAAGAGGCATTCTGATGTCAGCTGTAACACCAGCTGCAGGTTACAGCATCAGTGCAAGATGTGGAAGCAGCGCACAAGAGAGGGACAGAAAGAAAATGATTTTTATGTTGATGTTTAAAGCCTGATGAAATTAGTGAGAGTTTTTTGTTGGTGAGATTTTGATCACACTTCAATTGCTCTTAGTCTTATTATTGCTTCCCTCACCAGAACATTCCATGCAGTTCCTAGTAGCAGTTGAATATTGGGGAAGAGGATATTGTTTGCATATTGTCTGTAAACTATTACCATAGTTCTTCAAAGCTTAACTCCTCTGATTTTAGTTTGGCTGATAAATCTGAGCAAGTGTTTTAAGTTGGAAAGTTGTTCTACAATATCTAATATGCTTCAGTGCATTAACTCATTCTGTAGGAAAAAAATGTGAAGATCATATAGTGTAATATCAGCAAAGAATTCCCTATGCCTGAAAATTTCTCCATAAGTATTGTGCAGTATTTTTCTGTAATTGGGTTTGTAGTCTAAATGTGTGTAGCCTTGAGGTAAGAGAAGTTATTTTACAAAGGATTGTTTCTAGCGTTTTCTGTTGCTTGCAATTCAGACAAATTATTGTCTCCTTGCTGTTTTCTAGACTACTTGTAGTTATTCTTCTAGTCAACTGCTGCATTAATAACTGCATCAGATTGGCAGAAGAATTCAAGTCATTTTTTGTGGGATGAAATGTGCCAAAATGCACATTGGAATACAAAGCAGGAACTTATGAGTGTTTTGGGATAGTATAATTCAACCCATCCTCACATACAGATCAGACACGAGGACTCCATCATTGTCGAGAAGAGAATTCAGCAACGACTGCTCTGACTTTCTATGACTCAGATGTTTTTGGCTGCTGCAGTGGCATCAAATGATCAGAAGATGCAAAAATGGAAAAAACAGCTGTATTGCAGAAAAGTTACTAAGAAGCTTTTAATGACTCTGTCTGTATGTGAACTGAGACACTGTTCTCTGATATCTAACCTGTAGGTCTTTGGTTGTTATCACAGGAATCTCTTTTTGTAAGTGACTAGCGCTTGGATCCCAGATTTATTGTTACACAGTTGAATTTCTGGTATGGTGGTGGGGTTTTGTTGTTTGCTTTAAGTGTAGATATATCTGGAAAAATGAATTTTAATGTTTAAAATCCTGTCCTGAGGAAACTGAACCCACAATAATTAATCCTTACCGCTACACTCTTTTTATGTATCCCTTCTTTAAATATTCATTCCACTTTTATAGGTCTTAGGACACTGTAATCCCTATTGATACTTTATGCCAGTTAACAATATATGTTCCCATGTGTAAAAACCCAGTTAGTATTTCAAAATAATTTCCTAGAAGATAATTCCCAATTACTAAAGGGAAGAAGTCACAGAAATCTGAGGCAAAAACAAATAAATCTGCTGCAAAAACAGGACCAGAGGGTAAACTGTCCTGCCAAAGCACCTGAGCCACTGTTGAAGGCAGACACTTGCAGGACATATTGGGCAAGTTGTGTGACTGTTAGGTGCTTGTTTTCCTTCCCTGATGTGGCAATCGGCCAGAGCAATATACTATCGCGTAACAAGCCGTTTCATAACTTTTAAAAGCCTCTGTTGTTTTCTGGTGCAAATTCTGTCCTCTAGAAGTTATTCTTGTTTTATCCTCTTATGCTCCCTGTACTTCGCATTTAGAAACACTTCTGGGGGCTACATGAAATTGTCTTTAATATGATGATACAAAAGTGCCTTACAAATACTGATTTATAACTCTACTCCCTTGGCACATGCATACAGCCTGCCTGCCACTTCCCTTCCTCTGCCTTGTTGATTTGGTGCCTCACTTTTGCATGGAGCCAGTGCTGCTTGAGACTAAAGTTACTGAGATCTGTGTGATACCTGTAATCTCAGTATTGCTCTTTTCTGAGCTAGAACAGGTGAGTGCATGTTGGTTTTGCACAGGGGACTATGTTCAGTCTTGCGTTAGTTTCTTTGTGCCATGGAGATCACATGGTAGGAACAGCCAAACTGTTGACCTTCAAAGTTGTATGGATGAGAGATGGACAAATCCTCCAACTGTTCCCTGTGCTGATGCCTAAAGTATGGATCATTATGTACTATATTCAAGATTAATCCCAAGAGCCTTTTCAGTCCTGTAACCTACAGACGGGCGTTGTTAATGGGGCAGGGGTGAAAGGGGCAGGATAGCACCAGCATCCAAATTGCTGCTTTCATGTCTGCTCTTGTCCTCTGTCATCTAACAGACACACAATGTCATAAAGAGCTTATCAACATTAATTTGAGAGATGCAGTCTTTCAAGTGCATCGTGTAAAGTTAGTGTCTCATGCGCTGCAGGGAGTATCTGTCATGGAGCACATCCTCCCCTTTCTCCTCCTCCTCTGACCTTGGTGTTCCCTCTGTTGTTTCTAACACTTCTTGTCGTGTCCCGGTCCCCTCCCCCTGCCTCTCTCTAGCTGGTGTTTTCTTCTCTCTTAGGTTTATTTTCATAAAAGGGCCACTAACTTGTCTGACGAGTTCAGCTTTGACCTGCAGTGAGTCCATTGTCTGGAACCATTTGTGTCCAGGACAGGGCAGCCCCTGACTTTTTTCCACAGAAGCTGCCCCTGCACAGGCAGGCTGGATGGGGAACGTGAACAAACTGGGTAGTGTAATAATTGTAGAGAATTTCTGTTGGGATGGAGATTTTAAGCTGGTTTTTCTGGTTACCAGTATTTTTTTTTACTTTACTCTTTTTTTAATTACATACCATTCTTGTTTATACAACATCACCCATTTAGTGTTTTGCTTGGAGGCTCTATGTTTTATGGAGTCACACAACTTTTGAGAGGATCTTATTTATTAATACCAGAATAAATTCAAGAATTTCTAAGATAATGGGCCTCATTATTAAGAGAAAATACCCCCGTTATCTTGATGTATAAGGATCTTTAATTTGCTGAATCGGTTGTACTTCCATCTCCTTCATGTGACTTCCACTTGAAGCAGAGATACACTTCATGGTTTTTATTGCAGGCAGATGGTAAGATTTGTGTGGAAATCCTAGGCGTTTTTTATTGGGCTGTTAATTACTGGTATTTGAATTATTAGGCATGCTAATCTTATTTCTGCAACAATTATCCTTCTGGAGAGAAAAGTGACATGTATTAGTATATGACATTCTTGTTTTCTTCATTAACTTGTTGTGTTAGGTGACAATGAGGAGAAGACAATGTTCTAATGCGCTTTTGACACAGTTAGGGTAGTTTTGTCAGGCTTAGGAAAATGTAGTGTGATTTCATTGTAGTCTCTTTTCCCTACTGTGGCCTGTAGCTTAGCGTGCACTGTCCTAACCTGAACTATCTAGTAATTTGTGTTATTAATACAGTCTCCACTGATTCTCATGGCTAGAAACTAGGAAAGCTGTGAACGTTAAGTACAATGACTGACCATCTTTTATTTTAGTTGAGATAGAGATATCCTGAAGATCAGCCAGATCCTCCAGAGTATTATAAGCACTGTGTGTTGGCATAATACAATTATATTTTGGAGTACTGGGGGGAGTCCTAAAAATTTGGAAACACAAGGTCAAACCCTGAGTGCCTTTAGGTGTGCAATCCTGAATCAGATTAATTTATGATGGCAAAGAGTTTTCTCTGGCAGTCACATATTAGAACAATCTGAAGAGCCACATGTCCCTAGTAGGATTAAAAAAATGAAACATAAATATTTTGGTTCCTCTGTCTCCGTATGGTATCATTAGCCTTTTATGCACAGAGCCAACATCGTGTCACCTAATTTCTTGATAAGGAAGTAAAAGCAGTCAGCTTCCTAAGCACTAGTGTGAGGTAAATCTGTAAGAACTGTGTATGGTAAGCTTTCCTTTCCTCCAAGATGAGAGATGTAATCATAACTTGTTCCCCCATCCTTGCTTCAGAAATTAATACCTCTCAATGCAGGTTTTTAATTTGGTAATTAGACATTCTTGTGCATTATCTTAAGTTCATTTTGGAAGCAGTACTCACATCATTCCTAACCATCGCTTTTTATGAACTGTTGAGAAGACACCTGTTGTGGTTTAACCTCAGCGGAAAGCTGAGGCCACAAAGGTCAGACCAAAAAGCCCCCTTACCTCTTTAAGAGGTGGAGGATGGGCGAACGAAGGAGCTGCAGAGCCAGAGGAAAAAAAAAACCAAGGCCTGCAAGGTTAGGATAAGGATAGTTTACTAAACAACAGGGAAAAGTATGAAAACAACTAACTACAGTGCTATTATTATACAGTGCAAACCTCTCCCCACACTATGTCATTTGAACCGTACCCGAACCGATTCAGATTCCCAAACGCAGCACTCCCCGAGCCCAGCACCCCCGAGCACCCCCCTCACCACCTCCTGCCACGCCGATCCCGAAAGAGAGAGAGAGAGAACCCGGAACTCCCACACGCCTGCTCAGACCAGCACTTCCCGTGCCCGGAGCAGGTAGTGATAGGTCCGGAGTCTCCCCCGGAACTGGCACTGCGGCTGCCCAGACCGGGACTTCCCGTGCCTGGGTCCGAAGTCGCCCCTGCAAAAGGGGGGGGGCAGCCTGTCGGATCATGATGCAATTGGTATGGAATACTCTCAGGGCTAACACAGCCTGCTGCTGGGCTGAACCCAGGACATTATCCACCCCTTATTCCATACCATTTACATCATGAGCAGGACTAGCAACCTTCTTTGGGTCCAGGGAGTCTCTCGCATCCATACACATGCATGTACACATGCACACACATGTATGTGCGTATAGATTCAGTCTGTGGACGTTTCCTCCGAGTCCGTCGGTTTAATTCAGTCCACGACTCTCAGGCTCACTGGTCCCTCTGTCACAACAGTCTCTCAGGGTATGAAGAGTCGTACGTGCCACTGGATCGTTGAATGCTGTATCTCGGGCTCTCGAACACTGCACCTGGCATGATCCATGCTCATAGTCCGTGGGTCAGAGGTGTTTATTACACAAGAGAAAAGAAAGAGTTCTTGGGAGGCTGGTCTTCGCTCCATCATCACGGCACCGATGACCCTAGCTGTAATGTCATCAATATACTGCAAGTGCTCTGGGGCTCCACCCTTTTCCAATGTACTCTGGATTAGTCCATGACAGATGGTGGGACTGTGTTTCCACCCCTGGGGCAGACGATTCCATGTGTATTGGACACCTCTCCAAGTGAAAGCAAACTGTGGCCTGCACTCTGGTGCCAGTGGGATTGAGAAGAAAGCATTTGCAATGTCAATTGTGGCATACCACCTGGCTGCCTTTGATTCCAGTTCATACTGGAGCTCTAGCATATCCGGCACAGCAGCACTCATATTTGGAGTGACTTCATTTAGGCCACGATAATCTACTGTCAGCCTCCACTCTCCGTCGGACTTCCGCACTGGCCATATGGGACTGTTAAATGGTGAGTGGGTTCGGCTGATCACTCCCTGACTCTCCAGTTGACGAATCAGTTTATGGATGGGGATCAAAGAATCCCGGTTTGTACGATATTGCCGCCTGTGCACTGTCGTCGTAGCGATTGGCACTCGCTGTTCTTCGACCTTCAACAACCCCACAACAGCTGGATCTTCCGAAAGTCCAGGCAAGGCACACAATTGTTCAGTTTCTTCAGTCTCTACAGCAGCTATTCCAAAAGCCCACCGGTATCCTTTAGGGTCTTTAAAATACCCTCTACGGAGATAGTCCATACCTAAAATGCACGGAGCTTCTGGGCCAGTCACAATGGGGTGTTTCTCCCAGTCCTTTCCAGTTAGGCTCACCTCAGCCTCTAGCACAGTCAACTGTTGGGAGCCCCCTGTGACTCCAGAAATGTAAACAGATTCTGTCCCTTCATAATTTGATGGCATTAGCGTACACTGGGCACCGGTATCCACTAGAGCCTCATACTCTTGTGGGTCTGATGTACCAGGCCATCGGATCCACACAGTCCAATAAGTCCGATTATCCCTCTCCTCCACCTGGCTGGAGGCAGGGCACCTCTATTGCTCCTGGATAGAAACTGGTGCAACATTCCTCTTGGCAGAACCTCGTGCACTTGCTCTACCTTGCAACTCCTTTACTCGTGCTTGAAGGGCTGAAGTGGGCTTCTTATCCCACTTTCTCATGTCCTCTCCATGGTCACGCAGGTAAAACCACAATTTGGCTCGGGGTGTGGCTCGCCGCGTGGCTCGTGGTGTGGCTCGTGGTGTGGCTCGTGGTGTGGCTCGTGGTGTGGCTCTGCCGTTTTCTCTCTCTTGGGACGGTGGATGACTTTTCCGGATAGCTGCAACATCGCTCTGTACAGGTTGGGAGTCGGCCATGTGTTCGTCAAGTTTAAGTTTAACCAGTTGCTCTACTGCTGCAATGACAGAGCGTGCAACGTTGTCTTGATAAGTCCGGAGTCGGCGGGTCACTTCATATACGGTTGGTGGAAACATCTCCTCGTATTCCATCACTGCCAGTGAATTTGTGTGCCCTGGTGGTGCACTTCGTATCACCTTACGCCACATGTCCGGGGTGCATCGGACATCATCAGGATCATCAGGGAGCCTTCTGTTGTCCGACTCACAATAAATCAACTCTCGTACAGCTAATTCTCTCAGGTACTGGATAACTGTCTCTATGCTGTCGCTCTTGGGTTTCAGACAGGTAATATATTCTTTCATGGGGTATCTTTCCCGCACACTTGACAGCAATCGCCTCCAAAGGCTGAGGATTTGTGACCCCTCCCCAAGTGCCTTGTCAATACCTCCTTCTCTAGCCAGAGATCCCAACTGCCTGGCCTCCCTGCCGTCTAATTCCAGACTATTGGCTCCGCTATCCCAGCATCTGAGCAACCAAGTGATAATGTGCTCACCTGGGCGGCGGCCAAAATCTTTTCGCACCTCACGCAGTTCACTCAGGGTCAGGGATCGGGTAACAATCTCTGGTTCTCTTACATCCTGACCTGCTCGAGATGGCTTTGCCCCATTCTTACTTTTCTGAGATGGCCCTGCTCCATTCTGACTTTTCCATGATGGCTCTGACTTTTCATCCTCATCCTCATCCGGCCATACTTGAGATAATGGTTTTTCACCATCATCCTCCCCCTGACATTCTTGCGATGGCCCTGGTTGTTCACCATCATCATCTGGCACTGCGCGAGCTAACTTCCTGGTGTGTTTTCTCTTTTGAATGGGAGCCACAGACTTTGGTGTGGGTTGGCCAAGGTCTATTGTAGAGGTTGCAGTATCTACAATATGTACTAGTCTATTTCCTTTTCCTCCCTGACAGTGCCAACAGCACTGACAGTGCTGACATCTCTCTTGAATGGAAGCAACCGACTTTGGTGTGGGTTGGTTCTCTGAATTATGGGCAAGGTCTATTGTAGACGTTGCAGCATCTGCAGTATGTACTAGTCTTTTTCCCCTTTCTCCCTGACAGCACTGACACCCTTTTTGAAGGGGAGCAACAGACATTGGTGTGGGTTGACCAAGGTCTATTGTGGAGGTTGCAATATCTGCAGTATGTACTAGTCTACTCCCTTGTCCTCCCTGACAGTGCTGACACCTCTCTTGAATGGAAGCAACAGACATTGGTGTGGGTTGACCAAGGTCTATTGTAGAGGTCGCAGCATCTGCCGTATTCACCAATCCATTTCCTCTTTCCCCCTGACAGTACTGACGCTCTGAATTAGGGGCAAGGTCTATTGTAGAGGTCACAGCATCTACAGTATTCGCCAACCCATTTCCTCTTTCCCCCTGACAGTACTGACGGTCTGGATTAGGGGCAAGGTCTACTGTAGAGGTCGCAGCATCTACAGTATTCACTAATCCATTTCCTCTTTCCCCCTGCCAGTACTGACAGTCTGGATTAGGGGCAAGGTCTACTGTAGGGGTTGCAGTAGCTGCAGCAATTGCCAATCCATTTCCTTGTTCCCCCTGACAGTGCTGGCAGTACTGACAGTGCTGCTTGCTATCAAGCAGTGTTTGGTAGATGGTAGCCAAGCCCCAGCACAGTGCAGTAGGGCGTATTTCTCTGGGGAGCCCACTGCAGTTCTTTTTCAAATATGCAGTCACCTTATTAGGATCCTGTAGCTGTTCAGGAGTAAAGTTCCAAACCACTGGGGGTAAGAAAGTGCCTAGGTACCTGCTCATATTTCGCCATTTGCCCTGCCACTCAAGCTTATCCAGCCTCAGGGAAAACTCTTCGGTGGTATTCATAAACCTGTGCCTAATATATATACCTATATATATCGAAAGCAGAACCATTTGCACCAAAACCAGCAGTAGGAAAATGCTAGTTAGAATTTCCCAGGGGTATTGGAAATTGTTAAACACTCTTACAAGGCCTGTTTTATCCCTCCATGTACCGAACAGCAAAAGCTGATACAAGTACTCTTTTAAGTTCATGAACTTCAACGTTATCCAATCATAGACTGTTATCACAACATACACTAAACACACGTACGGGATGGCAACGAATCCTGGCAGGATTAAATGCAGCATGCCACGAGTTGGCAACCATGGCAGCATCCTTAAGAGTAAATGCCACAACACTGTACATAGAAATTACTTAAATAACCGTACCTATCACAACTCTAACTTAACTGCAATTGAGTTAAGGTCAAATCTATCGTTACCCCAACCTTTTTGCCCCCCTTGGGGGTCCCCCTTCGCGCCCCACGTTGGGCGCCAAAAGTTGTTGTGGTTTAACCTCAGCGGAAAGCTGAGGCCACAAAGGTCAGACCAAAAAGCCCCCTTACCTCTTTAAGAGGTGGAGGATGGGCGAACGAAGGAGCTGCAGAGCCAGAGGAAAAAAAAAACCAAGGCCTGCAAGGTTAGGATAAGGATAGTTTACTAAACAACAGGGAAAAGTATGAAAACAACTAACTACAGTGCTATTATTATACAGTGCAAACCTCTCCCCACACTATGTCATTTGAACCGTACCCGAACCGATTCAGATTCCCAAACGCAGCACTCCCCGAGCCCAGCACCCCCGAGCACCCCCCTCACCACCTCCTGCCACGCCGATCCCGAAAGAGAGAGAGAGAGAACCCGGAACTCCCACACGCCTGCTCAGACCAGCACTTCCCGTGCCCGGAGCAGGTAGTGATAGGTCCGGAGTCTCCCCCGGAACTGGCACTGCGGCTGCCCAGACCGGGACTTCCCGTGCCTGGGTCCGAAGTCGCCCCTGCAAAAGGGGGGGGGCAGCCTGTCGGATCATGATGCAATTGGTATGGAATACTCTCAGGGCTAACACAGCCTGCTGCTGGGCTGAACCCAGGACAACACCCTTTTTGTATATTGGGAGATTAACTGTAATTAGATTCCATCTCACTAAAGCACTGCTATGTAAACCACTTCACCTCTTGTTTAATTGGGAAACTGAACGTGAAGAGGCTTTATGTTAACAAGGAAAGAATGAATATTTAAATTGGCCAGAACAGTATTATGGCTCTTCTGAGCCTTTTAGTACATGGTTATTGGCATTGCCTCCTTGCCTGTGCTTATGTAGTCCTTATTTTCAGGCATCTGCAAGGCTTGAGAAGTGCTCTGGAGTTATAAATAATACACTGGTAGCAGAGTTGAGATGTTAAGTGTTCAAAACAAGATCATCAGTATATGTATGTCATGAGCAAGCAAACACTGTGTGTTCCTACTCATGTAGTCAGCTCTCAATTTCTGGAAAACTGTTTCTGAGGCCCAACTTACCTGTGACAGAGCTTTTTCCCACAGGAGGAATAGAGTCACAGGGGCCAGTTCCTTTGGTAACAACACTGCTTACAGTAGATTTCAGAGTGTGGTCAGTGGATCCCCATCATGGTTACCTATAAAGAGTTTGCAAAAGTAGTCCCAATACCAGTGACCTTAGGTTTACTGTGGAGAAATGCATCTTTATTGGAAAACCTCTTTGGAGTATAAAAGTTGAAAAGGACTGCAAACAGCTATTCTGTTGCAATGTTTACTTTCTTGGTCTAGTCCTGGTATCCTATTGTGAGCAAAGAGTTTTCACAGTCCTGTCTGCTGATGAATAACAGAGTTTACATGTGGACTAAAACCACTGTAAGGATATGTTAATAATGTATTTTACTTCTTAGACCGTTTTCAATGTCTGCCTGAAAACTACTAAAACCTAGGTTTTGTAGGGTTCTGAAGAAGAGTACTGCAGGTTGACAGATATTTTGGTTTGATGGGAGATGAACTTCTATCCTTAAGCCATTAAAACTAAATAGTCCTAAATTTCCTACACTTCAGCTGTGTTGCAAGGGTACTGGCTGTGATACCTGAAGCAGAAAGGAAGCAAGCTATGAAAGTTGTGGAAGCCTTGACTTCAGTTGTAAAGAAATGTATTTTAAATCCTAAACTTCAATCCTGTGATTGTGATGGAGGGAAAAGAAAAAATGCCCATGATTTAAGAAGCATGTATGAAATCCTGATCAGCAGGAGCATTCTTGGTGCTGGTTAATCTAAGCAACTTCCTTAGAGTAATAGAGTTAAGCACTTCTTGCTGTGAGCTTTCTAATTCGTTTGAAGATAAAGTTGCTTGGGTTTTGACTGGGCTGGATCCATGACAGAAGATCAGGGACTATAAAACCAGAAAAATCTGTAGATTTTCCTATGAAGGTTTCCATCTAGGTGGGGTGAAGTACTGCTGGAGCACGTTCATGGTGGATGTATGTGTTAGACTTGTGTCTTTTATGTGATATCCTTTTAGAAGCCAGAAAGATACTGCTACTGACTATTAGTCAGGATCATACTGATAACTTCTTGCAGATGCACTTTGGTTTAGGTATTGGATCAAGAAAGCAACTTTCTTGATAGTTTTCTAGGTATATTGTTTCAAATATATATTTTTTTTCCTAGGAAAATTAACAAGAGAGTTGTGATTTTTAAAAAAATAATGAAAAAAATTGTTGTGCTCCCTGTAGAGACCAGGTTGACTTGGCCATTTGTAGTTTGGTTTTATGTCTGGTTATATCAAAAGAGGCAGATTTGAGGATTCTCTCTAGCAGTGGATGAGGTGAGGACATCCCAACAGATTCTGGATGATGGGAGAAAAGTTGCTTGCAAGTTGGGAATGTGGGTTTTTTTCTATAAGGCTGTGGTGGTTTGGCCCGGGCTGGAGGCCAAATGCCCACCAAGCTGCTCACTCACTCCCAGAGGAGAAACAGGCAGAGCCACCGTGGGTTGGGATAAGGACAGTTTACTGCCAAATATCAAAGTGAATACAGAACAATAATGGCTTGTTACATGAACACCCAGTGCTAACACAAAGTACCTTATTGAACAGATGCTTACAGAGGGCTGCCCAAAAGCAAGAACCGACCAACCCAACGGCAAATGCCAACTGACCCAACATCCCAGCCACACTCCAACTGTCCGAGAGGCAAAACCCCAGCCCTCACCCTTCCTCAACCAGCTGCTTTTGTAGGCAAGTGGTGTCAGGTGGTGTGGAAAACAGCTCTGGCTAACTCAGCTCACCTGGGCTGACTCAGCTCACCTGTGTTGGCTGATTGGGGAGGTCAACCCTGGCTTGGCCAGAACCAGGACAAAGGCCTACTTTTATAAAAATCTATTTTGGCATGTTTTATTTGAAGACTGTAATTTTAAAATTACTGAAATTTGTAAGCCTTATGTTGAACACTTAAGCTAGTATTTCTCTGCAAGCACGTGAATAGCCCCATTAAAGTGCACGGAGCTAATCTGATGTTGAAGTGTTTTGCTGAACCGAGTCCCTAGAGAATTTAATGTGCACAAAGAAAAATACATCTAAATATATGAGCATTGTTCCTAGGGTTGGTGGAAATATTTTTGCTCTCTATATGTACTACTTAGTATATGTTTCCCTTGAATGCAGTTTTAATAGAATTCTGCTGTTCAGCAACCCAGATGCAAGAAGCATGCCATAAATATCCTGCTCTTCCCTTCTCCCTCCCTCCCTCCCCCAAAGTTGCATTTGGTGACTGTATCAAGATATATATATATATATATATTGATGTTACTATTTTATTAAGAATTTATAAAATGCTGGACAGTAATAAGATACTTTCCTTTTCAACAGCCTAAGGGCTGGATTTGTGCACTCTTCCATACTGTTACATAAGCTCAGAGAAAGTGAAAGGCATTACCTGCCCTCCTCCTCCAATCCAGAATAATACTAGTCTTTGTGCTCAAGAAACTCTATTGTCACTCTGCAAACAGGATTAAGCCACTGTTGTCAGTAAGAATTATTCGTAATTTGTTTTGGAAGAATCAGCCCACAGAAGTGGCTTTCAGATTTTTATTTTTGGTGATGGGGGTGTATGTGCTCTCAAGAATGTGCATGGGTTGTACCTGAGGGATGTGAGGAACCCGAAGTTACTCAAGGCTCACCAACTGTAATATAAAGAATAGCTGATAGGCATAGCCAGTGCGCAATCCAGTTACTACTCTTTCTGTCCTATAGGAAACTCTGTATAGTTCCAGAATATGAAACTTCTGTTCCCTGTGGATAGGAGAAAGCAATAGTTGGGACTGCATATCACAATGGGGTCAGCCACATCTTTCTGTTGTAATAAATGAGTAGCTGGGGTCATGCAGACCATTATCTGCTAATGTTTCCAAGGAAGGATTTGCAATTGGGCTCCTAGGAGTGTCTCAGAAGGCACTTTCCACTGGGACAGAGATCAATAACTGAGGCTCCCTCTTTGGTCTCTCTTTTGGGTTGTATGGCAGAGCAGCTTTCTCCTAAATGGCTGTAGGTGGCTCTCAAGATGACAGTGTTAATTTTAGGCATTTTGGTAAATATCCCCAGCGAGGCTGGGAAGAGTCCAAGGCCACTATGTCATTTCATGAGTAGTCACTGATGTGATAAATCATTTATTGCACTAACTGGACTAGTAGATTTGCAGCACAACCTGGGCTTAAATAGAAGTTCTGTAGCATTTGTTTACCTGTATGGCTTTGCTACTTCTCTTTGCTCTGAGCATACAGCAAGTTGTGTTGTACTGTGACTGAATGTAAACTTGTTAGAGAGTGTAATATTTTAGAAGTGTGAGTATGATACAGTACTTGTGAAATAGTACTTAAAAAACCCAAATTATTTAGATTTTGCTCCAATTTTTAAACCACTAGTGGACTTGTCAGACTTCTCAACCTCATTATCTGCCAGAATAATGAAGGACAGCATTTTCATGAGATGTGGTTGTCAAGAAATTTCTGGTTTATTGCTTAAAAAAAAGTAATTGGTCATCTTCATGTATTATATGAATAGTGGAATCTAGATAGGAAAGACTTATGAGGTTATGCAGTCCATCACCTTGTGGCTGCAAAATGGTTCTCTGCTATTTGCTTTTCCAGTGCTTTTTGCAATTTAGTTTTAAATATCTCTGCAAATAAAAGATTTTGACTGCTTCCCTAGGGAAGTTAGTGAACAACTTACTCAAAACTATTTCATTATATTTTACTTTTTGTTTAGCATACATATATATACACACGTAAATGGATATAGATGTATTTTAAAGGACAGCAATTTATTATCTGATATTTTCTAAGCTAGGTAGAGAGAGAAAAATTATTTTCCAGTCCAATGCTATAAATACCCAAGTGCCTTAGCAAATGTTGAGGTTTTGCAATTACATTTTCATATATATTTTGTTGCAGTAAGGGCCCCCCTGAAGAGTGAGAGATGATATACTAGTGAAATTAATTCTTTCAAATACATCCTGACTAAAAAAAACACAGAACCCATAATAAAATCCTCTCCAATTACTATGGCTTCTTATCACAGTTATTTAATGTACTGCTAATTGCAATGACAGGTAAACAAAAGAGTAAGCAAAATAAGATTTGTAAATTATATGCTCTTTATTTTAAATTCACATCTACATGTCTTTGCTACTGTCCTTAATAATTCTTGCTGCCAAGCACTGTGGGTCTTTATAGGCATTCCTTCTGAAATAACAGTATTATTGTTGAAACAAATTGCACAGATCTTGTTCTTTTAATCTTGCTAAAAGATTAAAGATCAAGTAAAAACCAACATTATAAAGGCACAAAAAGCTAACATTCGCTTTCATTTTGTTTCACTCTTTAATTAAACTGTTACGCTTCCCTTTATTAGATGCAATATAAGTATTTTAAAACATCATAGCATCTATCTGTCCATAAATACAGTGATTCGTCACCTCTTTGGGTCAACTTATCTGACAACGACTTGCTGTGTAAGAGTGCACGGTAAGAGGATGATTAATGGGTATCTCAGAACAAAAACCAGGTCAGTTTAAGTAAATAAGCCTAAAAATACAGCTTGCTAAAGCAGTGCATATCACACCAAATATAGTATTCTCTCCAATTTAAAAATTGTATATATTTAAATATTAAAGTTTGTAAATAAAACTTTTATTCATTTTTTTGAATAGCTAGAATCCCATAGATAAAGACCATCCAATATTTCTAGACTTGGTAATAGAATTATGGATACAATTATGGTTACAATTTGGCAGGCTTGAGTTTTATAATGAATTGTATGTTAATGAAATAACATGATTACCTATGTACTTGTAGATAAGGTCATGACCAAAAAGGGGATTTGAAACTTCTGTGTCCCTCATTCCCTAATTACACAGAGCAAGTTCCTATTGTTTTCCCTCTATAATGATAAAGGCTTTAAGAAACAGACTTGCTCCCCAGTCTTGCTAAAAATATTGATGTAGCTTATGGCCATGCTAAAATATTTTAAGTACTTAATAACTTCTAAAATAAGTTGGATTGGGTATTTGTCTGCATTCTTTGCTGAGGACTTTAGTTTTATACCTAGGATGCCTGTGGGGGTATCTTACTTAAAGAAATTAAAGTTATGAAGCGAAGTAAAAATGAATCCATAAGAAAGCAGTGTGTGGCGTCCAGCAGGGAGCAACACGCAATTCAATATGTGAATTTTAGGTGAAGCCAGGAAACCAGGAAGCCAGCCAGCCAGCCATTTTATGAGGTGAAATCACACAGATTATATACCTTTCTTACTGCAAACGTGGCAAGCTAAAAAACTGCTAATTGGTTACACACACTGTTCACACCATATTGATTGGTTAGTAACTATAACAAGTTCTGATAAACCTATCTTATAGCTAAATATTCTTAGTTTACCTTTAATACCTAAAAGTATCCGCACACCTGCTGTTTTGACCATCTTGTTATGGTTGGTTCCTAACATGTTCTGTTACTCCCAAATACCTTCCCATAACTGCTTCTTGGTTTAGGGCAGCCTGTACCCCTATCAGCAAGGCCGCTGTGTTTTGAGAATGTGATTATTAGGATCCTCTCAGCATGAGGAACTTTTCCTGTCTCATGGGAACAGAAGAATATTGTCAGGGCCTATGTCTTGGGTGAAGAGAGCTAGGCCGCCGGCAGGCCTGCTGTATTCCCTGACAGCAGAGCTCCCATCTGAGGAGGCTTTTACTACTTTTGCTTGTTGAAGTTGCTGAGAAAAATAAACAAATGAGCAAACTTGTTGCCCAAGAAGCTAAAAACAGAAATCTTCAAAATTTGTGTGGCATTCCTGAGAAGAAACTCTTGGATTGGAATGAGTTTCTTTTGAGAAATCTTCCCTCCAAAGCTTTAGATAACTGAGGAAATGTCATGTATTTTGCTAGTTAGGAATTTACTGGATAACCAGCACTGGTAGGAGCCGAAATCACCCTGAGCAAATGTGATTAGATGCGATGATCCTTATGGGTCCCTTCCAACTTAGGATATTATACGATTAATCAGACTTCACGTCCAAATGGCAATTTCCAGAAGGTAAAATCTTATTTCCTTTAAAAATTTGTCCTTGTCTCTTTCCTGCTCTCATCCTGAGCAATTTTTAATTTTTAAAGCTGATAAATATCTGTGGTCATTTCTCAAATAGTACGTCTACACTGCAATCTAGCAATGCAGGTATAGCTCCTCATTATATTCCTGAGCTGGCTGTAAAACAGCTAGCATGGGTACCAAGCATAGTGTAGCCAGACACAGGCCTGGAGCTCCATTTAGGCTGCTGATGTATTTGGGCTTTAACAATCTTTGCTGAGACACATGGTGCTTTGTGATGTACTTTTGTCAGTCTCCAAACAGGTTAGCTAAGTCAGTTTAGAATCATAGAGTGATTTTGGTTGGAAAATACCTTAAAGATTGAGTCCAACCATCTATCCAGACCTACCCTAGACCATGACACCATGTACAACATCTACTCTTCTTTTAAACACCTCCAAGGATGGTGACTGAACCACCTCCCTGGGCAGCCTGTTCCATACAGGATACATACACACACATTATGCTGCCTAGTAGCAAACCAGCCTATTCTTTATTCCACTCACAGTTGCATAGGGTAAAGAAAGGCATGTCCAGACTCCTGTGGACAGAATAAAGAGACTTGTAGCATCAAACTGGTCTGTGGTGGCTTCAAGCTCAAAAATTACAAGAAAAAAAAAATTACAAGATGTTTAAATGACCAAATTCTGACAGAGCAATGGATTTAGACAAATTGACTTTAAAAGAGAATCTTATGACAGTCTAGACTGTTAAGCCCAATCCCCAAGTCATTTAGTATAAAAGTAATCAAGCAAACCAATGCAAATTTTGTATATCACTCACCCTCTTTAGATTACTGATATGAAATTTAGTTTCATAATTTTTCATTTTTATAGTATATTTGTATTACCACTGGCAGAAAAAGATTTTTTTCAAGCAGCATGTAGCAATATTACAGGGTTCTGCCCTTTGCTCAGTACTGTATTTTATTGTTTTATTAGTTGTAACAATAATATTTAACACTTTTATATTACCCTGTGTATTGAAAAGAGCTTTGATGCCAGCAACTCAATATCTTTTCTAGGCCAGCTAGATATTGTATCTCCATTTCAGAGATAAGCTGAGGCAGAAGATCTTTAATGGCTACCCTTTGGAACTTATCTATAACTGTTGGTCTTTGAATTCTTTGTTGTCCAGCTCTTAATTTCCAAAGGTTCCTGGCACATCTGCCTCTTCTGTTACCTTCAACAAGGGAATTGGGTATTACTCTGAAAACAGGAACTGGGGAGGATAATTGATAGGGTGTCTGTGGTTGAGTAAGTTGGCATTTCCTCACAGGTGCATTCAGCTGTTTCATATCATGCCCAGTATTTGTTTCCCACATCTTGCAGCCACAGTCCTGTTGCTGGACAGCTCAGCAGGCCAACCTCAGTCTTCAGAGACTCTAAGGAATTTCTAACCACTCTGCTTTGCCTTGCTCCCTTCCTCCCAAATGTTAAGAGCAGTGTTCAAACATGTGTTACAGCCTCTACTTGCTACCACTGTCTTTGGTATGTGGGAGTTCACTTTTGGTTCCTCTTTCCTTCCCCCCTGCACTTACATTTCCTACACACACACACACACACGCTTGAGTTTTCCTTTCTCCAATCAATGGTAAGCTATATCAAATGGGTATATGTTATTTAAATAAAACCACAGTAAAAATCCTCTGGTGTATTTGTGGGGGTGTAGATGTAACATTCAGAATGAAAATGCCATTCATTTTATCCATTTATGATGAATTTGGTAAAAGAGTCTGTCATGAGAGTATTTCTAATGCAGGAAAAGAAGGCAGCATGAAAGACTGTCGTGTGGGGCCTTGTGGTACCTGTACTTATCAGCATGAGTTTGGCATGTGATATTTAATATGCATTGAAAGATGCTTGTATTTTTAGGATTTCTGCAGATGCTGCTTATATATCAGTTTATTACATGGGATAGCATATGAGGGGTTTTATCACTGAGTTTTAATCAAAACTGGGTAGAAAATACAATTGGATAATCTTTTTCATTTGGGGGGATTTTTTTTTTTTTAATAGCTCATCTCTTCCAATGTTGGTTTAAGCAAAAAAATTTCTGATATGAAATGGGCTTTTGTACAAAGGTCTAATTTAAATATAGATAGAAAAGGGCAACCTTTTTCCTTTGCTGCATTTAGTGCATTCCAGCAAAGTCTGTCAATGCGTGTTGATAATTTACAGAAAAAATCCAGACAAATTTCTATACTTCTCCCCCAAATATTTTGCAGTACATCTTGAGAATATATTCTTCCAACAGGAGGTTCACAGTTAAAGTTGTAAACCATTTTTGATTAAAAGCCTTTCATGTTGACTTTTGTGGAGGATAATTTTTAAATTTTGGAGTGTGATGTGTAGTCAGAAGGTACTTGGGAAGGACTCAAGTTCAGCTCCATGGGCTGCTTTTTGAGAGGTTGAAAACTAAAAATAAATTGTTTTCATTTATACAGCAAAAGACTTTGCTTTTTGAAAAACCTTATAAAATCTCTTGTCTGGAAACTTAAGACTCTTGTCTAGTGTAAGAAAGCATCAGAGTTATTATTAAGGAGGTAGGATTTTATAAGACTCTGTTCAAGGCACTAGAGCTACTACAAATGACAGTAATCAGGTTTTTAAAAAAAAGAATTTTCTAAAACTTGCAAGATTTAACAGGTCTTCCAACACATTTAGCAGAACTGTGCCCCTGGGAAACAAGGGAAGAGGAAAAGGCAGAGGCACTTACCTATTTTCAGACATCATACTTGGATCTGTATACTTGCAAAGCAATGAGACCTCTGAGCCCATTTAACAGCTTGCTGCTACTGGAATGAGGATTCCAGGTTCTGTTCTCCCCTGCTTCCTCTTCTGCCCTCCCTTAGTTCTGCCCCATGGTCCAACCTCTTTTTTTACAGGCACTGCTACTTGTTCAACCACTCATGAGCTGATTCAGCTCATTAAGTCAGCAGAAAGCATCATGGATTGTTGTGGTTTTGGTGGTGGGGTGATTTTTGTGTGTGTGTATTTTTGTTTTCTGAACCAGGCAGGCTTTTGCACTTTTATTTGTTGTATTTGTCATGGAAGAGTCTGCACAAACATGTAGCAAAAAGACAAACACAGTCCTGGAAAACATACAGTATCTTAGGAATTAGAAGGATTTAGACATGTACTTAGGCCATTACTAGTCCATGGCCCCCAAAATAAATACTTTTATCTTTCTCAGTTGAAAATAAAATCAGGATATTCTGATGGGCAGCTGCGTACCAGAAACACAGAACCACACTCTCTGAAGTTTTGCAGCTCTTGTCACCCTATCATAATTGAGCAGCAGGGTTGTTATTTTCATTTAAATGTCTGCTTGGATGTTAGCATTTCACAAACGCTGAGGATGTCCATATTAAATTGGATTCCTCCTCAGTTTTAAATCTGGCATGTTTTTCTCCTTTTAACCTCTCTGGTTTTAGCTCTTTGTATTTTCCAGAAAGTTCAGAGGCATACTGCATTCTCTACTTTGTTCACAAATGCAACCACTCCCCCCTGCCCCTGTACTTTGGTTTGTTGGTTCAGTGCCCCAGAATAGGCAAGTGGTGTTCCCTTTCTATTGAACATCAAAACATCAGGCATTATTAATCAAAATGCTGAAGTCTTAATTCCATAATGGAAAAAGGCAAAGGTGCTAAGCTAAGCTTTACTACAGTCCATTACAGCTTTTTAGTTTTTCTGCATCTTTAACAGCTCTGGTAGCATGAATGTTGTTTTAGACCATAATGAATGACAATAATGAAATGGCTTTGGTTTTTGGTACAAAGTAGCTTTTTCTTTTAGTCTTTCAAGTGAGGAGAAAACACTGTATCAGTTTTGATTTTTTTGAAAATGTGGTTGCTGCTGAATCAACATGCTGTACTTTATTTCTGCAACTCTACTAGGACATCAGTGAAATATGATCTGAAAAGACCAAGCTTCTTCCCAGAAGAACTAAATGAGACATAACATCCTTGTAGGTGTATATATTCAGAAGTGGGATGTTTTAATACCTGTATTTTAATCTGGTTTAGTTTGTTTGCTATTAACAGTGGAGGTCAGGCATTCACAGATTATCCTGTGCACAGGAAAACCTTTGAGTTTGTCTCTTTTGAGGCATAATAATTTGGATGCATTTACCTGTAGCTACTGACAGTGCTGAGGGAAAAAGGGTTTGAACCAATGGTACATCATCTTTTAGTCTTGTTGCAGCCTTTTTTTCCCTTGAAGCATAGATACTCTGAACAGGAGCAACTACAGCTACAGTGATAGGATGCTCATTGCTGCACGTGTCATGAGAGGGACTCAAGGAATTATATCTTTGTAAGGCAAACCTATTTATAATGCTTGTTATTACAATTTAAATGCATATTCTTACATTGAAACTCTTAAAGGAAATCTTGTATGAGGGAATGAAGTCTTCTGCACGCCCCAAATATGAGTATGTATAGTAGTGTTTGTTTTATAGACAGTAAAAGCACAGAAGGAACTCTAGATGTACAGCAGAAGGATGACAATGGTAAATTAGCTGAATTTACAACAAACTAACGGGTGCATAATATATCAGTAAGTTACAGAGCCATGTAGTTCCTTCCCCCTCTGGAAACAGGATCTTGAACATCCATAAAGGAAAAAGGTCTGCAGTGCTGTTTGTCCCGTTGGCTTTCTAATGCCATCCAAGAAATAGATTGGGTAGAAGATGTCAACAATGGATTGCAGGGAGGGGGGAGGAAAAAACCAAAGTTTTGTTCTTTTTGCCTTTAGCAGTTGAACTTGGAGTGGAAAAAAAGATAAAGGAAAGCTGCTTTCTTGACATGTTAATAGTTTACAACCCTTGAATTATAAATCTTAACCTTGGCCTAAATGCTTCCCAAAATGGTTAGAGCTTCCTAAAAATCTAAATTTTTTTACATAAGATTAGCCAAAGAGCAATTACAGAGAGGACAGTTTTCAATTTGAGAAATATAGAAGGAGCCTCACTTGGGCATTGTCACAAGGAGACTTATTTGAGAGCCGGTTACCAAATCTTGTCCTTCAGTACACAGATTCAGTTTTCTGATTGCTTACTGTTGCTTTTGCAGATGAACAAGCTGTGTTGCAGCTGTTTTCAGAAACGTTTTCTTGCAATTAATTTAGCAGTCACTTTTCTTTTTGTGGGATTTCCTCATTTCAGAACTTGAGACTTATCTACATGGGGCAATTCATGAAAATTAATGCGAGTCAGCTAAAGATGTGACTTAGAAATAGATCAGTTAAACGTCATTAAAACCCCCAAGGACCTTCTTATCCAGAATTCAAGTGGTTCTAATTTAATTTAATTTACTTCTACAGTGAAGTTAGATCATTCAAATGTAATTCTAAAGGAGAACATACACATTAGGGTTTAATGCAGTTTTACAGCTTCTCTTTAAAGTAACATTTTTAGTTAATTCACTTTCTTGATTGTCCCCATATAAATAAATCCCTAATCCCACAAGTGTTTTTAGTTCTGGCTAATCCTTGACACTTCTTAATAAGGGACTGCATAATCCAGATAGTGTCTATACCAATTGCTGAGCTGGAAAACATCCAATTTCCAGTCTCTGCTGCATCTGGTAAGACTTGGTCTCTGACTATTCAGCTTTACCAGAAAGCTATAGGGCAGTTGTAAGACAGGCTAAACCCAAGGCAATAGGTTTTTGTTCCCCAGATCAATTAGCTGATGCCAATACAATCAGATTCTCATTTTACAACCAAGCTACAAAGCTTTTAAGCTGATCTGCAGGGGATATCTTTAGCATCTTCATCCAAACTTTCCCTGAGGGGTGAACCATTTTCAGTTAAATGTCATGCATGAGAGGATGCTTGAACCTTGCTGTAATGCCAAGGTGTAATTATTGGACAGAGAGCTTCAGAAGTCTGTGTAGGGGGAGATTTAAATTCCATACTGGATTTCTTAGGTGTCAGTCAGCAAAAGCTGCCTAGAGGATGTATAGGATCAGTATATGTTTCAGCAGGCAGATCAGTACCTCAGGCACTTAGGTAATTTTAGGTGCTTTGCGTAGATTATGCCATTATATATTTCTCCAAGAGGACTTAATGCTGATAGGAAATTATACCATTTGAGCTGTGATGTTAAACCAAATCCTAACTGTTATGATTCTGGCTTATTTGCTTTCAAGTAGAGCTTTGAAGTGAAGACACAAGGATGAAGTACACATCTAGTGATGACATTGTGGAAGTAGAGTGTCCTTTATGGCATGTAGATATGTGAATTTCAGCCTTGTGACAGAACTGTATGTTTGATCCTGATATGTGTGGGTCCTTGGTCATTTGAGTTCAGGAGTTGAAAGTAATGGAGGGGGTTGACAGGTGCATTGTTCATTTGTATAAAACCAGACACAGAAACAGTGCTCTTAACGAAGCTGGCCTTATCAGCTGCCAAATTCAGAATGGACTTCTGAGCTGACTTGTTTTTTTAGTCAATTAACTATATTGATCAAATCTCTGCTAACTACAGTGTGAATGAGGACATCTAGCTCACATGGAGAACCCTGTGTTTAGATGTCTTAATCTAGAGGTAAGTCACATCCTCATAACTTTTTACTGAACATCAAACACAGAGGCTTTTTGTCTTTTCATCTATGTACACACTATAACATGATGATACAGTAAATCCTACATTAGACCTCTTAGTCTGGTGTGGGAACTACCCTGGCCACAGGACTAAACAGCCCCACTCACATGGCTGGGTTAGACTTCTCTGAAAACTTTGGCGGATTAGCCTTGCTCCTGCTAACTCCATGCCGGTTGGGTATGGATGATCTGTATCACCCAGTTTTAGGGGAGGCACCTATTTCTCTAGTGGCATACAGTTACCAAAAAATCATGAAGCCAGTGTAAGCTCCACGTTGTGTCATCCAGCAAATTCAGTGGAGCTATGAGGCCAGGAGAAAGGTTTACTGCTGTGTGGCCTGGCAATATGCAGAACTACAGCCTCATATCCCACAGAAATTTGACTATAGGCATTTCCTCATGTGGGAGTTTATTAGTATTTTTTAATTAATCTTTTGAGAAACTTCTAAAATAGCATTGTAATTAGCAGGTCTCAGTCAAAAGAAGGCAGTTTCAGTGGCTAGGTACCTACTACACTTGTTCTGGGGTTATAGTAGTGCAGTAGTATCATTATCACTTTTTCCTTCAACACCAAATTTTCCAAAAAGGTTTCCCATACATGTATTAAAAAAGGCCCTCAAACCTTAGCTTCTGAGCTCTGATAAATCGTAGCCTGAGGTGGTCTGGTTGGAAAATGAGAAGCCACTGAATAAAGAAGATGCTGAAATTTCACTCTCCATAGGGATTACCAGTTTCATTAGCCTCAGTGAAAACCACATTTCACTAAATTTAGAGCTGCAGCAGAGCTCAATACAGATAATGCATTTAATGTATGCTCTGGGCAGTGAAGTTGAAACTATTTTCAAGTAATTTTCTTCAGTGTTGGATGCAGCCATCCTGTAAGTTTCCTGATAACTTCGAATTCCTCTTTCTCAGAACAGCAAGTGATACTCTTTCAAAGCTGCCAAAATTCTCCATGACAAAGGTGTATTGTCATTTTGCATAGTGCCATGTTTTATCACCACCTGATAATATAATGTCACAGTATGATACCACATCCACTTCAAAGAAATGTTTTTTCCCCAGTTCTGTACTCATGTCAAACACTGTTAAATAATGTAGAAGTCTCTTTTTTCTCTCTTTTTTCTTTCCCCTCCACATGCATTTTAACTCGATCAAACTAAAGACAGTTCAAACTGGATGGGAAGGCAAAAAGCCCCAGGTGAATTCTCCTATGAAAAATGAAGGCATAGTTACTGTGTATTTATATAAGGCAACAGAAGCATGCAAACAAGACAGGAAGTGAGGATATGGGATACAGAGCAAAATTCTCTTGCAAATATGGTTTGTTTTCTTCATGGTATCATTAACTGCATAAGTCTGGCACCAAGTTGCACGCTATTATGGGCAGACACCAGACATTTGTCTCACATTTGATGACATCAAATGTTCAGTTTTCTACCCTGAAACTTTTGACAATAATGTTTGACAGTGTGCAACATCAATTACATAGTGATACTAGTTTTTCAATACTTAAGGTGATATGACTTCATTGTCCATGACTCTTTATGACAACAGTGATCAAAAAATAGTCAAAGTAAACTTCTTTTACTTGAGGTTTATGTCTGCTCTGTAAAGATTATCTTTAGCTATGTGTTTTAGACTTCTTTTGGATTAAATCTGCAGTTTACTAGGACAAAAATATTTGTCTCTAAGAAGGTTATTTGCTATACATTGTAATCAGTTTTTCTATGTGGTAGTATACCAGTGTTGAAGAATTTGGATATGTAAAAAAATTCTTTATTGTAGAACATTTTGGGCTATTACAAAATAGATGCTTTCTGTCCCAACAGTACTGGATGGCCACGTTACCTGCTCTTTATTTTAAATTAGGAAAGTGTAAATGATTACACAGGGATAAGGGGAGTTCAGCCAGATAGTGTCAAATATCCATTGGTATAATTAGTATGTTCCAATCAGCCTGCTTATCTTTACCCCTTCCCACCATAACTCCAGGTGTGAACTTGCAAGGATGATGACACAAGATGAATGTTCTTGCTAGCAGCAGAAGTGGTTTGTGTATGTGTTTTCCTCCTTTGGTGTTTTCTCCGAGGCAACCCCACTTTGATAATGTTTTGGTTTTAAATTCCCTGTCTGAAAGGAACTTCACAATAGAACTTTCACAAAGTGCTGAGAGATGTAGGTGAGTTGGAAATCTTTATATGAAGAGGCAAGAGTTATTAGTATCTGTAGATATAGTTAACTTCCCTTTTTCAAAAATAGCACTCATCACTCTCTGTGTAATGCACTTGGTTGTGTCTCTCAGAAAAGAGGGGCAGTAAGCTAATATCCTACCATCTTTCTTAGAAAGCCAGATTAAGGAGCTGTTTTCAGTATCTCTTTGCTGCATGGAGTTGGCTAAAAATTAGTACATTTTCTCCCTGAAATACAACTGTTTTCTATTATTATTCTGTCACATCAGAGCCTGTCTATTACTTGCTGTGATACTGCTAATATTGTGGCACCTTCATTCTACTGCTCTCTGGAAGCAGATACTTCTTGCTTACAGTGTAAAGATTAATGTAGGAGAAGCCTGTGCTTAATATAGTGTCTTAGGATAATGGTGACCAGAAGAATTTTGCCTCAAAGGCTTTTTATTTTCTAGCTTTGCCAGCATTCTTTATTCAATCCCACTTTTATTTATGAATAAAAACCATTAGTGTACAAAAATAAAGATATCTGAAGATGATAACTGTTGCAAGGGTATAGTGGCAATATAAAAGTCTTGTTTCCAGAATGCAGACAAGGATTGGAAATGAGATTGATGAGGGTTTGCAAGTAAGACTACTTTCTCTTGAAATGTTATATTCTTTTCTTTGCCAATAGTGCTGACTTTGTTGATTCTGAAGCGAAGATGTGATTAAAGTGGGCAAGCGCCCATTTCCAGCTGCCTTCCCAGTTCCAAAGAAGAGAACAGAAAAAAAAGGAATGGGAATCAGAGGAACACTTCTAATTCCAAATAATCTCACTAAATTAATGTATGAAAGAAATTTTTTGGAGAGAATGTAACCTTCTACTGGTTTTGTGTTGCTTTTGATTTAAATTTTTTTCCCCTGTTTTAATTACAGCAAACTCAAATGCCCTGAAACCTTGGGCATTAAACAGACATATCACAAGACAGTCTCTGTTAATAACCTCTGGCTGTACTTGCACATTGTATGTGAGCTGGGTGGCCCCAAAATGCTTAGAAGCCTTGAAATTTTATTTCTCTGTTACAAACAGGTTTCACTGAGCTGGAGTTTACACATCCTATTTGGCTTTGCAGTAGGACTCAGTGGGGCCTTCCTGGGAGAAACTTCAGGCATCTTGGTTTGTGAACCTCCATGATATGGCAACATCCTGAGGGCAAGTATCCTGCAGTGCATCTGCATAGAAAGCAAGCATAACCTTATGTGCTTTCAAGAGTACATGCTGTTTCTTTACTAGGTGCATTAGTTGGGTTGCTGTAGACCTGGCCCTTTAATCGGCTTTGGCAGGAGAATACTATGGAGAAGTGAGAGATTCAGTTTGAGCCTGGGCTTTAGGCTATTTCCTCACAGTGGCCTGTATACAGTTAGTAAACACAGCTAGCCTTTTGTATAGATGATACAAGTTAGTTGACAGCTTACTATTGGCACCAAGCTATAAGTGAAACAATAATTTTAAAGTTAATAATTTCTTAAACCTGACTGGTCACACCATTTATTTTTGGCATCCCATTTTATCTGTTCTATTTGATAATATATTCTATAATATTATTTTTCTGTACTTTTTTGTCTTGTTTGCTGTAGCTGTCCTCAACAACCCCCTTGCAATGACAGTTCATACTAATGTTAGAAACTGACTTCCAAAACATCTGATCTTTTAAAAAAAATTCGTTTATTATAAATGACCCTGCCTTATTTATAAATTAGAAATCAATTTCCCAATAGTGTTATGAACATTCCAGAAGATGAAAAGAAGATCTGTCCATAGAGCTGATGGAAGCCAATAACATTGAGGGAAAAAAAAAATTACCACTCCAATTGAATATATATGGATGTTGTTGATAATTAGATTATATGGCTTCTTAAAACTAATCATACTTCATCACTCTTATGATAAAAGAAAGCCACTATGATCGGCATCAGAGATGATGGAGTTCTATTGCATTCTATTTATTTTTTGAAGAACAAGTATTCATTTTTCATATAAATTTGTGTGAACAGCACACATTTTAGGATTATGCTAACCAAACAACCCGAAGTTCTCCATGAATTTTAATTTTTTCTTCATTTATTCACAGATTGAATGTTTGTTCATTCACCCAGACTGGGTGACTAGGAAGGTGTTCTTGTCTTCAGTTCATTGCCCAGTGCAGGACTAAATGTAGTCAGAGCCTGACATGTCTATTCAGTGTACAACATCCCGTCATGTAATGTCCCTATGAAAAGCATGTACGTTCTGTACAGGGCTGTACACAGCTCAGATGAGGTGTACTGCAAGTTGTGGAGCTGCTGAATATGATGCACTGTAGATCATTCTTTAAGGAGATACAATTTGAACTATGTTGCAAAGCTTTATGCTTTTTATTATGTTTCTAATTGGCTCTTGCTATCTCAAAACTTAAATCTCTTAAATTTCCCTTTTACTGTGTAGACAATTTGGCTGCCTGCTATTAGATGTCTATAATTGAAAGAGTTGACATTTATATGCTTACTAGGGATGCACAAGTTAAAGGAATCCAACATTTTAAAACCATTCAGCAGTGATAAAATCAGATAGATCCACAATAACTTACAATGTGTATAGATTTCACGTTCCAGACTTCATGCTGATGTTCTCTTATTGTTAAGTTATTTGTACCTATATTGCTGTCATTTTGGTGAACACCTCTTCAATTATATAAGCTATTGGGCAGGAAACCTAATCTGGCAGAAAACATGGAAGCATTTGCATCAATAGCCAACTTTATAAAAATGTTTATCACTAACCTAAGCAGCTTCCCCATTTTTCTACAGTTGAGAGTTCTAAAAAAGTTTCTCTCTCCTGAGAGAGGGAAGTGGCAGCAGGTCGTTACTGCTTTTCACAAAAATGCTGTGGGGAAATACTTGGTCTTAATATTTCTTGACTCAAGTTCTAAAAGCAGTTTTACAGAAGCAGGTATTCTGGTCATGTATCTCCAGTAAATTAAAATCCCAGAAAAATGCTAAAAAATAGAAACTGCAAGTGAGCAGTGTGCAGTGCACACTTCAGTGTGTCCTTAGTTATCATTTTTTATGACCTGAGGTAATCTGAGTGAATTTCAGATCAGAGTATATGAAATGAGATGAATAAAGGTCTGTTCTTGGAAGCTGTTATTCATCAATCAATTAAGTCAGGAAATTTTTAAAAATTCTAATCTTCCTGCTTCAGCTATATTGAATTAAACTGTGACACCCAGGCAGTTAAATTTTCTCCTTGAAATATATACTTTGATACAGTATTTGAACATCCATCTGCTTTCTGCGGTGAGCAGATGTGGCCACTTGTACTGCAGTATGAAGTAAGAAAACATACTATGTCTCTCTTCCTGGAAAAATGCAGTATGCCTCTACGTATATACATATATATATTAATTTTTACACAAGACTGAACATACTTGGATGAATGAAAATTAGCTGGGTTTTCTGAAAGGCAGTATAATCTTCATTTTGTAATTGATGCCATAGCTTGTATTTATAGCTGTTTAATTTTAAAATGTGAAATTAATCTTTCCTTGCTGGTTTGCACTAAAGAGCACAGTGCTTTAAGTGCAACATCTGAACCGCCTTCTTTTTTTTTATTACAGGATGTTCAGGAGTTATTGACTAAAGAGTCCTCCACTGGAGATACAAGACATTAAAACACAACCATTAAAATGGGGTGTGTGATATATTTTACCATGTTTATCTGCTTGAGTCAAAAACTATAGGAAGAGCTTAGAGTTTCTTTTTAGTAGCTCATATATATTAGAACACCTCTCTATATATTTGAATTTAGAAATAGTAGTGTTTAAATATTTAAGCTAATATAATTTTAAATGTGCTTTTTATCCTTATCTTGGCAATACCATCACAGTGTATAATCAAAGAGTAAATTTGAGTATGTTCAAGTTTTTTCTATCAGTGTAATACAGTCCTTTATTTAAACACAGACTTTTTGGACATCCTATATATGTGACACTGAGATAAGGTGTGCAAGACCACTGATGGATTGAAGAAAAGCTCATCAATACTTAAAATTGGTAATTTTATCTGCACATGCCTGTATTATATGCACAATGGGAGTGAAAGGTTTGAAAACTTGCTTTCCTAGTAAATACATAAAGTTTCTAGTTCCAATATTTAAAATTCCCTTTTTTGTGAGGAATTCAGTTTAACATAGATTGAGTCTTACTTAAGTGAGTACCTAAATATAGATCCAAGCTGGAAAAGAGAGATTTATTGGAATAACAGCTGCCACTGATAAGTGCTTAGCATCTGACTTCTCTAGCTGCTGTTAAATCACATACGATTCCTTAGGCTGGGAAAGTGAATGAAGATAACTGAGTACAGCAGTCTGGGTGAAACCAGGGAGAGGAAGAAAAGACCATAGGTTGCAGGGAGATCTGAAAGACCATGCATAAACTAATCTGCCTGGACATCACTTTGGTGTTAATTGCAGTCTCGGCATCTGCATAAATAGTTTGCTTATTAAAGAGCCAGGTTAGTGTTATAAACATGGAGTCTTGTATTATTGTCCAGTATGTGATGCAGAAACACGTCAGCAGCAGTCATTCCAGAGACACACACCTCCCCCTTCAAATACGATTAACTAGAAAATAAAGCTTAGGAGTAAAGCAAACAGATGGCCTGGAGGGACTTTTAAACATGTGATGGTGGATTTCCAGACAAAATAACCTACACAAACAAGGAGGTGGGTGAAAAAAGTAATTGAGTATCTGCCCAAAGGAATAAAAGTGAGAAAATGAGAGCAAAAGTTTTTTTACTATACTTTTGGGGAAAAAATGTGAGAGAAGTGAATAAGATGCTGTTGTGCTTGAAACACTGGGAAGACTGATAAAAGTACTTAATGAGTAATGTGACCCCAGTGAAGATGATCACGGACAAGGGGCTGTTGTGCTGGTTTTGCTATTTTCTACTTAAAACCAAGCAGAAGAGGAAATAATTATACCAAGAGCTGAGAACTCTTGTAGCGCTGTGAAACTTTGGAAACCTTAAAGATTCCATCTTAATGACAGATGTATATGTGGTGGACAAGTTTCTCACGGGAAAGACTGTGAAGAGACATAGATCCAGTGCAACAGCATAGCTTCCAGTAACAAAGACTCTTGCACTATCCAGGGAAGCTATTAGAGCAGTAGTGAAAATAGGGGAAAAACCTTCAGTCTACTGGCTCAAATTAAACAAAAACAGGAAGTAAGAGACATCGAGGCTGATACTGTGATCTAGGGCAGATATCAAAAAGCAATATGAAAAGTGTGTGTGGGGAAAAACCCAGTGTGTGCACAGGGTTGAGAACTAGAAATACCCCCAAACTGAAAACTATTGTAGGAGCAGTAAGCAGCAGTGTGGGTAAGGAAAGAAGCCTATAGAAGTCTGCCACATGGAAGCAATCCCAAAACTAGTGTGTTTGTGTATATATATATATATATATAAAAAAGCATACATATATATGTTAATGTCAAATAATATCTGAGACTATGTTATTAGACTGTTTGAATTATAATACCATCTGATAAATGAAATGGGTGATTAGACTTAAGAAGGTTGTCTATAAGTGGTGAAAGACAGTAAAAATGTTCTGAAGTCAGTGTGCTGAATGCATACAGTCTATAAGAACCCCTCCTCCCTAAATTATGTTATTTGTTAGAATTCCCAGTAGTCCAAATGCAGGTGTACCTCCCACTGTTGAACAGAAAAGATGTCTTTGATTAGAAAAAAGAATTGAAAACTGCCAGGCAGGTAAGAGATTAATAAATTTCAAGGAAAAGGATATCTACAGTGCAGGACTATTTTAGAGTTATGTTGCAACATTTACTATGTAATACAATGAAATGTTTTAAAAATCCCTATAGAAAGGAACTGGCAAACATACCTATGAACTACCATACTGTGTACAGTGTTTACTTACAGTTGGCTACAATGGTAATCTAGCTCCACAAGAAATGAGGGACTCATCAGGTAATATCAGAACCTATACTGATGTCACAGCAAAAATACATCATCAGCCTTATCCAGAGACTGAGGATGTAAGATCTGCTTTTGGATAAAAAAATACCATTTTAGGTGAAGTCAAGTGTAAGTTTTGGCATAATAAGGCAGTGTGACTTACCTTTATTGATATAACTGGGCTAGCACTGCTGGCTATAAGTAGTATTAAGTATCTGTCCATAGACTCATAGAATGTTTTGGATTGGAAAGGGACTTCAAAGATCATCTAGTTCCAACCCCCTGCCACGAGCAGGGACACCAGGTTGCCCAAAGCCCCATCCAACCTGGCCTTAAACGCCTCCAGGGATGGGGCTTCAACCACTTCCCTGGGCGACCTGTGCCAGGGCCTCACCACCCTCAGAGTAAAGAATTTCTTCCTAACATCTAATCTAAAACTACCCTTTTTCAGCTTGAATCCATTGCCCCTTGCCCTATTGCTACCCTCCCTGGTGAACAGTCCCTCTCCCAGTTTCCTGTAAGACCTCTTTAAGTACTGGTTCACCCCAGAACCTTCTCTTCTCTGACTGAACATAATATGAAGGTGCAACAGTTTATAAGCTAGTGCTGGCAAAAGTATATTAGCAAAAACATGGGCAACATGAAGGAGAGAGGAACTGACCTCTGCTGGTTTCTAGGAAATAATGGTCAGGCCTTGAGACACTATTAAGTATATGTAAGATGTGTATGAGGGGAGCCAATGATCTATAAGGATGAATAGCTGTCTAGATACTGCATACTCTTACAAACAGCCTTTGGGAGAGGTTTTAGCACATAGGCATACAGCATAAGAAGAGTCACAACTCCAAGAACAGCCATTTGAAGAATAAAAATATCATAGCTGAAGTATTTGCCTAAAGTATTTGTTCCAGTGGAAACCAAGAATGCTCTATCTGTGAAGGCAGGAGCTTGTAGAAGTTGTTAGAAAGCATCAAGAGACACAAATAAATGGCTAACAGAAGAAGAGCAACAAACTGAGCTTTTCACAAATAAACATTTTCCCCAGATCACCTCTAGGTACCAACAATATGAGCAAACTCATCAGAAAAGCTACATTCTGAGTAGACTCAGGTGACTGTTGTGAAGACTCCAGAACTACAGCATGGAGGAAGAGTCACTACCAGTAGCAGATACTGAACTGGTTTTCCTGAACATAATGCCCACATCTCTCTGAGATGGATTCCATCAATGCACTATGCTGTTATATTTGCTTCTTTTTTAGAGATGCTTATGTGCTTTCTTGCATAACACAACACTCTACTGAAAACTGGGATTAATGAGAGGAAAAAAGTTTATACTTTGGCATTGACCAGATTGTGAGGAGCAAGTTCTACACAAAGCTATCTCTTACATAAGATGATGGATGAGTTGTGTAGTTGAGACATTTTATTTATCAAGAATTGAGTCATAGGAGTTGATATGAAATAGACAACATCTCGTATATGAAATTACAGACATCGCTATGACCGGTTTGGCAGACATAAATATCTGATGGAGGAGATGCATTTAACAGGATGATGAATTAAACAGCAGCATGCAACAACACACCTCGGTTCTGGCAGAAGATGAGAATAGACTTTACTTCTGGTAAGTCACCTGTAAGACGCTATACGTGTTTGTGGGAAGTGCTTGTGTGAAGGATACGCAGACAAGCTCTGACTAGGGAGCAGCAGGTGTGTTTTGAAAAGTATGTGTTTGGCCTGAGGTTACTGTAATCAGACAATGGTCCATGCCACACTGTAGCTGAATTTAACCAAGTCAGCATCAACAGGACTTTGAGGACAAAGGCACCTTCCGTGGGTAACACAAAAGGATGGGATGGCACAGCTGGCAGTCGAGATGTTCAGGAGACTGTTGATTTATAGCAAAACAGAAAGGACAGCAAACAGGCAGGAAAGGCTCCTGACAGATAAGCAAGAGAGTTCGTGGGAGCAGGTAAGCAAATGCCAAGCTAAACAGAACAGTGCAGTAGATGAGTGAAGTCATTGTACTCAAACAATCAGGTTTGGATTCATGCAAAACAATGGCATAAGGCAGCAGTGCAAGATATGGTGGGATACTCATTATTTGAGTAACAGAAATAAAATTGAAGAAAAAACAGGGGTTTTGAGCAAAGCTCAAGAAACAGCTATGCTGACACAGGAGAGACAGAAGAAATTAAGAGCACAACAGAGGGAATACCAAGGTGTAGAATGCAGGGAGCTACAGTTTGGAAGTCTGTACTCTAACAGCAGCTGATAAAGTAGAAAACATTAATGGACATTGGAAAAAAAAATAGAACTGCTTGCACCCTTAAGGAGTTCTAAATGAAAGCAGCTATATTCTGAGGAAAGACTACGCTGTTACTGTGGACTTCCAATTGAAAACATCTACACACACAAGGCACAAAAAAAAGGAGAGGATCCTGAAATTTATAAATTAATTTAATGTATTGTAAACATCTTACATAAAGCAATAGTAACTTCCCATTTTTAATATGCATTCAATTTGATCCCTTTATTTCACTTTGGCTGTACGTGAAATAGGAAATAGGGAATATTAATGAGAATGGTTAGAGGCATGGAAGGAGTTCCATGCATGCAGAGATTTAAACGCTTAGGATATTTACGTAAGAGCAGAGATGAGTAAGAGGTGAAATGAAAGAGGTGTATTAATTATTAATGATTTAGAGAAGGTCAAGAAGGTGCACTGATTTAACTGTCTCAACACAAGAAAAAAGGATTTGCAATGAAATCTTAGTGTTTCAGTTTAAAACTGATAGCAGAAAATCCTTTTTACGTAAATGTGACCTTGCTGCCTCAAGATTTGAGGCAATGAACTTCATGGGATTAATAAAAGGGTCTGACATTTCTTGCTACCTTGGGTAATCATCCAACAACATATGATCTGAATGTTTAAGAATCTTTAATGTATTGATCTTACAACAGGCTTCTAAGGCAGGAAAGTATCTTCATGCCCCTAGTCTAGTGAACAGAATCAACACTGAGAGAACACTAGATGATTTGTCCTGGGCCACAGACAGAATATCCTGTAGAGCAAAACTGGTTTTTAGTGACCCGATTGCTAGGTTGGTACCTGGATATGTGAGCACTCTTTTTGCCATTATTTATTTATGTTGGTGATGCCCAGTCTTTCTGATACAACTGGCCACAGAGTTTCTTGTAAAAGCACTTGAGCCATGTGCTGTGGTTCTTCCAGCACATAATGGACTGTCCAGAAGACTTGCATTTGAACAGTAGACCACATTAATCTTTGTGGCGCTGGATTTACTGAACATGCCCAAATCAATGAGATTGAGTATGCTTGCTAGATCTGATGCTTCCCTGAAGCAATGGAAATATTACTGATGCATGATGCAGCATATGCCTGTCTGTATCTATGAAGGGAAGCTTTGGCTGTTCTTCACGGCCACCTCCAGAGTCACTGCTGCATCCAGTCCCTGCTACTTCCTTTCACAAGAGCCCTTCACTGCCATTTTCCCATTTTTCTGTGACTGCTGCATGCTGGGCTGCTCATAAAGGAGACTGGACATAGACGTACTGAGGTGGCTGACAGCTCCCTCCTCAGTTGTGCCTCAGGAATAGTAGGAGAAAGGAGCAGCCAGGTTTGATCAATTATTTTGTCAAGTAATTTGTAGCCCGAGTTTCTAGATGTGCCTTTCCACTTTACAGGGACATTTAGTAAATGAACAATATGATGGTTGTATTAGAAATATTCACAGGAATGGCTATTGTCCAGGACATAAGTTTTCAGGGTGTAAGCTAGCTGTTACCTGCCAGAGGTGAGGAAGAGTTCCTTATCAAGGCATAAAGTTTAATCTGTTGCATAAATTATCTGCCTATGGCTACTGTGGAAAAGAGGATAACAGATTGAAAAGACTATTACTTTGATTTAATGCAAAACTTCTTAAGTAAGATAAAAGCCTGTAGAAATGCAACAGTGAACTATTTGGAGGAGGGAGGGAAACCTCAGGCTTTACTGTTTGGTCCTTCTGCTTGCTAATCCTGCTTACAAAAGGATATTACACAAATGCACATTTTTTTGCCTTAATGGTCAGAATACTTTATTAATTAAAAATTTATTTTATTTAACCCTGAAAATTCTAGAATAGGGTGAATAAGCAATCTCTGAAGGCATTAAGTTTCTGTGTGTTAGTGGTTTCTGTGGGTTAGTGAATCTTTATGGGACTGCATTATAACGTGGTGATAACTGCACTTCTTGCAGAACACAGTAAATATATCACTCTATGGTTGAGTCACTGATTCTTTCTTTGAGTGTGCAGTGGTACAAAGAACTCTTCTACAATGGCATGAAAGATAAAACATGCAGAGTTGTTAGGGTTTTAATATCTCTTCTGCCTCTGTAATTTTGGATCTGCATAAAGTTGTAAGTACAAATCTAAAGCTTTTCCAAAAATGCCTGTTAGGATACTTGTCCTCTTGTGAGACTTATTTAAATAATAAAAAAACTCAAACCATGCACCTCTGCTCCTAATTCAGGACTGACACCTTACTTAAAATAGAGACAGGCTAACAAAGACTTCTGATTTCATCCCAAGAAAAAAGATTTGCTCAAAACTTTCTGCAGCTTCAGCGCTCTGCTATGACATCAACCATAACTCTAGTGCTTTTCCTAGTAACCTCTCTCCACCTATTGTTGTTTGTGCCTTCCTTTAATTTTAATGGGTGCCTGGAATTGTCACTGGTTACCAGTGCCTTCTATAATGCCATGTGTGTTTCTCTGTGTCCGCGGAAGATATTTCAAATAAGACATCCAGATTTTGTCTTCACTCTCATCACAGCTATGTTGTTCATAGTTGTTCTGTGATCAGCCCTTAAGGATACTGTCATCTGACTGGGTGTCTAGGCAGCTGAACAACTGCCATTGTGTCACATGGAGTGGGAGTGTGTGTGTTCTACTTGCTTTCAGATAAATGCTGGCGCAAGAGAGGAAGGACATTCTAGTTTCTTGGTAAATGTCTTGTAGCCAAGATAGGTCCTTTCCTTCAGTCATTTTCTGCTAGTGATTTCCTCTGTTTACAGCAGAAAGATTGGCAATTAGGTCCTAGAGTAAATGCTGTTGCAGTCCACACTATTTTTCCATTACTCCTGACCTCAGATCATTCCAATTTTTCTTTGCAGTGGCTTGATTTTGTTTTGTATTGACAAGGCTTCTTTGCTTCATGTCATCATATCACTTATTTTTATGCCATGATCCTGAAAGAAAATTTAGAAAGAACTGGCCCCAGAACTGATCCTTGAGTAACTACCATTAAGCTCCCTTTGGTGTCAAATTGCCCCTTTCGACGCTGTGAACTATCCAACCCTCTATTTCCATTTTTCCTTTTGCAATACCCATCTAGCAGTTCCTCTTTTACCTCTTTCTTCTCTAGCATTATTTATTAATTTCCCACATAGCCCTGTATCAGCTATTTTACTGAAGTCCAAACAGAGGACACCTAAGGATTTTCTTTTAAAGCCAGCTCTCTTTAAAAAAGAATGCTGTCAAGTTTAGTCTGGACTTACCTGCCTTTGAATATGTTTTGCATTTATTTCTGTCTACCAGTGTCATCTGCTTGAAAGCATCATGTTCCACTGAGGTCCAAACAGAGCAGTAACTGGATCACTTTTTCTCTTCCCACTGCTTCATAAGCACATCTCAATAATTGCTGCTACCTGTTCATATGACAAGTTAAGACATTTATTAAGAGTATTTTCATGTGAATGCATGTGCTAAGTCTTTCCGAATACCAGCTTGGAAATTGGCAGATACCCTGTAGTTCATGAAGTCCACTGATTTGTATTTCTGCCTCCTCTGTGGTCATTATGACTTCAGACTTGTATTCCCAGTATCCAGGGGTTGTTATTTTGCCCCCAGGTCAAAATCATTGCCCTTTCTGTAGCCAGAAGAAGTATTAATTTACTATCAGATCTGTTTGTCTTGGTTTTCATGCTGACTTCACACGAATCAGGGAAACTGCTAACCTTTGAGACTTTCAAGGCCGTACCAAAGGATCCACCTCACTGAGCGTTCTCTCATAATCTGGTAGCTCTGAGAGCATTTCAGTCAATTCCTTTGCAACTAAAAACCCCAGAAGAAAATCCTTGCCCCAAGGATAATTTCCAATTATTCTAGTCAACACAACTCCAGGTTTTTGTCAAAGCCTCTTAGGTGCTCAGTGCATATATATGTATACACATATATAAATAAAATGAATTCCTTGATTTCTGTAAGTCTCAGCCTGAGGCCTCCTGTTCTTTTTTTAATCACTTGTTATCACTGGAATTTAAAAGGTAGGTAAGCTTTTCAAAGACATGTCAAACCTAGCAGCAGTAGCTGCTGTCTTGAGCTATACATTTTTACTATTAGCACATCTAAGCACTTTTGTTCACCCTGCTCTTGGCCCCTTCCTCTGACCTCTGAGTCAAGTTTTCTTCCATGTTGTTTTCTGCCCTAGTCTAATGGTGATGTGTTATCTGTGGTTTAAATGTTTAATTTTTGTCTTGAAAGTTCTCTGTGGTCTGAAATGGATGTGTTAAGAGCAGCTACCTGCATTGCTAAAAGGAGCAAGTTGGGTCAGTGGCTTATTACAGCAGGGTTTTAGCTCATAAGGATCAAACTTTGCCTTTACAAACCCTGATGTAGTCTTATGAGTCCAATACCTCCACTAAAATAAGCAATTCAAAGTAAAGGTAAATCACCAGAGTCATCACTGGTTTGGCCTCCTTTGCACTAGCTCTCCAGAACTGTTAGTACCTTCAGTGTTGCACTTTTCTATCACCAGTTTTAATGCACAACTTCTTCCTAGTTTCTGTGACATACAATCACTTCCCTTGTTTGGCTTAGCAGAAGAACCTATTGTTTCTTTCGCCTTGGTAGCCTACAGTTCCTGTCCCTCAAAGAAACCTCATTCTTCACTGGAATTTTGCACTTCTATGAAGAAGTGCTAAGTGATACAAGACCTCTCTTGATGCACTGGCACATCATGTGATGGAGTGTCTAAAATAATGGCGTTGCAAGAGAAAGTACAATGCTGCAAAGTGTGAAGTGTGAAGTACAAGGGGTACCTTGTGGATCTAGAAAATCCCGTGGTAGAAACGCTGCATGAAAATGCAGATGAGATCTCTACCAAAATGACTTTCTTCTGCACCGTGCTGAAATGATTGTTGTGAAAAAGGCCAAATAGACATTCATAACGTGAAAATTCTCATACCTGCCAGCTAAAAATCATTATATGTAGGCATTATCCAGAAACAAATATGTCTTTTGGATGTGACCAATGACTACTGGATTTGAAATGAGTTTGAGGTTGTAGTGTGAAGTGAGTATAAACTACCTGAGGTTGTAGTGTGAAGTGAGTATAAACTCATGTAAGATTTGCAGTAGGTTCCTTTAGATTTTGCTTTCGAAAAACACTGACCAAGGATCATGAACTACCTGAACTATATTTCAAAGATTATTAAAAAAAAAAATATCATAACCCTGTAATGACTGCTCACTTGATAAATTTCCGGTGTCATTCTGAAAGCAAATCTGGTGTTGACAGAGAGCATCATTTTGGTTCAGATGAAGCTGTTCTTCTTCATTTACAGGTAGAGGGGGGAGGAAAGAAATGGGGCTTTCAGCAAAAGTTTATACTGTAAATGTTATTTTCATTTGGGACCAATTCTGCGTCTTTATTGATGTGACTCATTACAGGACTCCTTTCACAAGTCAGGATTACTCACTCAAGTAAATGAAGTAAAACGAAACCATTATCTTTTAAGGCTAAATGATAAAACCTGTGAATTAGACACTTATAATAGAACCATTAACAATTTTTAATTACAGTACGGTTACCAGCCACAGCAGTAGTATATGGTAATACATACTCATTCTTTTTGCCTGCTGTTTCAGTGTGACATATCATTATGGAAGGAATATTTTAGTCCTATTTTTAGATTTAAATTTTTGCAGACAGAGAACAACCAAAGCTGGAAGAGCTGTATGAACAGCTCTCTTGTTATTTCAGGCAGTTTGAACTGAAAGGAAAACACAGTAAAAAATAACGATGTCTTGTGGTCAGAGGGGCAATTCATGGGGCCTGGAGGGAGTAAGGGTCAAATGCTATATGGTGTGCATCTGCCACATGGCCTTAGTGCCAGAGAACAGTCTGGCTCAACTCTTTTATTGGCATATAGCCATTGTGATTAGGTGCCAAAAAAAAATAATTTGGAGGCGTAGTGTGGACCTCTAAGAACGAGAAAATTATGACAAATTCAGTGTGTGCCACTAGACATGTTTCTCTATGCAGCCTACTCAGAAAACTAGGTTGGGACTGCAGATGACCAAATTAAATACTGGTCCTAACTCTCCATTTACATCCAAGTCTCACAGACTGTCATTAATACATACTGTGAATATCTGATTGCTCCTGAATATCGATTCCTTACTAGGCTCCTAAATCCTCTTTGTGCACTGTGATGGGCAGTTTTAATATTACTTAGTGTCTATCTTTCTGTCTCAAGTTACTATTTTATTAAAAAAATTAAAATCTGTTTGGAAATAAACTGATGAAAAATGGGATCAGAAAAATATATTCATTGCCATGAGTGTGCTCAAGAATTCAGATCATGAGTTTTCTGATAAAACAGTCACTTAGTAGAGCTAAAACTTTCTGCAGAAATATACTCAATTTCATGAAATGTCTTCTGGGTGAAAGCTTACCAAGTGCAGACATAGAAAGACTCAGCCCTTCTATTGTGATGCAGTTGATAGCTCTTCTCTGAGATATGAAAGACTGACAGATCAGGGGCATAAGTTGGTTTAGTTAACAGCTGTATAGAGTTGTAAGCTATAGTGAAAGGTCTGTGGTCTCCTTTGGCAGGATGTTAACTGGGAGGTGCTTGCTCTTACATGCTTCTCTTTCAGAGAAGTGTGCTTTTGAAGGTTGTTTCAATTAATGATATTATTATTTGCTCAGAAAATACATCTTAGTAAAGAGAAGTTCTTAAGTAAAACACCCTTTTCCTGTTTCTAAAGATTACCTACTTTAGCTCCTTGTTTGAGGAGTTGCTTCCTATTTTCCATTTGTTCATAAAATTTTTCTCTGGTAGATTGTGTGGCTTTGAGTCCCAGATGATGCAAATTATTTTGCATTTGTAATGAAATGAGAATATTCTTGCTTTAGCATTGTGGACTGCTAATAGAAAAGAATATAGTAACACAGCTTTTTAAGATTTTACTGTCACAAGATGGAAAACTGATGGGTTTTTTTTAAAATAAATTGCAATTCTGTATGCAAAAAGTGAAAAGAATCTACTGCTGTCTTGTATAAATCAAGATTATAAAATGTATTAATATCTCTGAATAAACATAGTCATTTTTTCTGAGCAGGTGCCTCGATATGATTTGCCTTGACAGTGTTCTGCTGAGGAAGAAAGAAGAGAACTGAGAAAAATAACTAAGAATCTGTACAGCATTTAGAACACTCTAAGGAAAATACCTAATGTATTGGACATTTAAAAATGCATCTTGAACTGGTATTAATTTTTTTAAAGATAAAAATCTACCTCTTTAAAAGAGAAATAATTAAAACCCACATAGTTCCAGGTAAAGCCTTAACGAAACCTCTCCACTTGCAAATTTCTACACCAATAGCCTTTATAGCTCACTTTCCTAATTCCTTATTACCTGACCATCAAAATGTGCTTCTGGATCTCTTAAGATCCCTACAATTCCAAACTGCAGCACACTTTGGAATCTGTCTTTTTGGTTAGATAAATGGCAAAAATTATAGCAAAGGAATATATGTGGGTGTGTTAATCTTCTACATGTGTTGCTTAAATGAAGAATTGATATAAAGATTAACAGACTGACACTAGTGCAAATGAAAATTTGATATATGTTTTAAAAATACAGAGCCTCTTTGCTTTGGTGTATGAATTCTGTCAAAACTTTACATTACTATTAAATCAAATTAAAACATTTTTTATTGAGTCATTCTGATATTATCTAGCCCTATTGAAATACAAAACAACAAGCAGGATGCTTGAATAGTGTGTTCATTTCTGATGGTAGGTAAAATGCATTCATGCTACAGGATTTGAAATGTCCTGGGATATTAAAAGTTCAGATTGTTTTATCTTCCCCACTGTGTTTTGGTCTTGTAATTGGGGAAGTTTGTACAGTCATGTGGAGCTGCTATTCTTACTGTTGCCTAGAAATACGTGACATTTTGGAAATAACAAAATTGTAAATTTAAAGCTTCTTCCACACAAATGTTACCTGAACAAGCAGTGCATCTTCAGCAACAGATTGGACTCATGCAAGGTTTTGAGTGACATTCACATGAGATTAAAATTCTCTGATTGATAAATTGACAGCTACATTCAGTATAATGGTTACTAACAGGATATTAACCAACACTAGGTATGCGTCATCCCTTACCACCCATTTTAAAGATAAAGACAATGACTAATACCATATCAAGGAAGTTTCACCTTTCATTTTTATTTGATTTCTCTTGTGTCTCTATTGAAGCATCTCACTATAATGCCAGTTAATTACATTCTTTATACTTCCCCTTTAGAAAAGCCAGTTTAGGATATTGCTGATCGTCTTGCAGTATTGCCCTGTGTCTGCATTAACACATTTTTAGAGGAAATAGATGTGGGATAGAATCTGATTATTCCTCAGCTTGGCATGTAAAGCTGTAGAATAGATTCAGTCCTGTGCTGACAAAAAATGAGTGCATGTAAGCATGCACTTTCTTCCTTTCATTTCATTACCAGTCACATTTTTATACTAGAATTTCATTTTTTCGAGGTGGCTCTGTTTTGCATTTCTTCTAATCATTTAGTCTTTCCACACAACCTTGTTCTCATTTGTCTGCAGTAATAAAAGCAGGTAAGGAAACAAGAAAACATCTACAGAACTTTGCTTTTTCATTTCTTCTGTACTGTATGTTAGATGTGTTTCTTTACTGAGGTATTGCACTGGAAGATTTGTAACTTCTTTTGTTTGCCAATATAAAGCACAAGGTGATCTGTTTTCTGGATAGATGGTACTCCAGAATGGAATGCAATCTAGGAAGTAGCCATGTGACTTTGGAGCAGTCTTCAGTTACATTTTTAAAACAGTGGCCAAGCACAGAGGTTCTGCATCCCTCTTTTTGATTCCATGATACACTTGAGTGACTCTGAGCTAATTAGTTAACCTTTGTGTGCCTTTTTTCATGTCTGAAATGAAACTCTTTCCTAATTTCCAGATAAATTATGCTCACATCTACATCAATGTTTGTACAGCTTTCCAAGATCTTTAGAAAGAAGTTGCCAGTGTTATTACTATTTTATTACTGTACCTTTTAAATTATGTAACTGTACTACATTTTGCCCTTTGAAAGATGAATTTTACTTTGAGATTTCATAATTGTCTCCTATGACACCTCTGCTCTGAGAATTAACATCTTAAAAAGAGAAGGAATTTTACTCTTATTTTTGAGGAAGATTATTTAAACGATTTTGGATGTTGCATGTAAAAAGGTGTATCATTTGGAAACAGATCTAAATTTGAGTATGATGTTTGTCTGAAAGGAAGTACACTGGGGTAAAATGTGTAAGGAATCTATGATTTTAAGTTGTTCTTGATGACTTCTCATTGGGTATATGATTTCCATTAGTTTTTAATTAGTTCTGTGCCACCAAGGCTTTTCCATTTTTTTTCCAAAGGACCCCTTGGTTCATTCAGTACACAAGATAAGCCTGCTCTGGGGTTTAATCAAAACTGAGGAGCAACGGAGGCTGCTGTCTCTGAATAGTCTTTTATTGTGACACCACTCCTTCTTTTGTTCTGTTAGTGATTCTGGCTTTTTATGTTTCTTTTTTTAAATACTGCTGGGTATAGGACATTCTTCCATCCCAATTACCAGTCTGTCAGTCTCTGTTCTTTCAAATTTCTCACAGAGACATCCTCAAGGATGCCCCAAAGAACTGAATTTATAAAGTAAAAAGGATTTTAAAAAAAAAAAAAAGGAAAATGTGAACTTGTTTGCTCCTCTCTTTTTCTTACTTTCTCTTCCCAGTATTAGAGGCTGATTCCTGGTCTAGTGGGGAAGCAGCAGTGTATCACTGATTTCAGGGGCAATGAGCCAATTGATAAATGCTGAATGTCTGACCTTCTTTCTTTTAGAAATGTTAACTGCAGCACATCAGGAATATTGATGTATTAATGAACAGTAAAAGAATATGCAACAAAATGTTGGTTCTGGTAAACTTAAGAGTAGTGGATATTGTATACCTTGACTTCACTGAGGCATTCAACGCTGCCTCCCAAAAAAATGCTCACAGAGAAGCTGGAGTATGAGCTAGCTGAACAGGTAGTGAGGGGGGCTGAAAACTGAGTGAACAGCTGAGCCCAGAGGGCTGTGATCAGTGGCACAAAGTCTAGTTGGAAGCCAGTAACAAGTGATGCACCCCAGATGTCAATACTGCCTCCAGTACTCTCCCTTCAGGTGTTTATATACATCCCTTGAATTGTTGACAACACTCTTCCTAATTCAGCCGAAAATACTGTTGGCCTTTTTGGGCAGGGACACGTGGCCAGCTCATACTGAACCTGTGGAGGAGCAACACCCTAGACGAATAAATGCTGAAGGTCTCCCAGCTGCAAAGCAGTTGGGCAGAAAAAGACCTGGGGGTCCTGGTGGACATCACATTGATCATGAGCCAGCAATGCGTCCTTGCAGGAAAAGGCTGGTGTATTGTTGAGCTGCATTAGGCAAAGCACCACAGGAAGGTCAAGAGAGGTAATTCTCCCCCTCAGCACTGGTGAGGTCACACATTGAGTACTGAGGCCAGTTCTGGGATCCCCAGCACAAGAGAGATGTGGACATACTGGATGAAGTCTAATGAAGGGCCATGAGAACTGTTAAGGTATTGGAGCATCTCTTCTATGAGGAGAGGCTGAGAGAGCCTGGAGAAGAAGAAGCTTGGAGGGGGATCTTACCAATATGTATAAATATCTGGAGAGAGGGTGCAAAGAGGATGGAACCAGCAGTACCCAGTGAAGGAACCAGCAACAGAACCAGGGCTAGTGGGCACAAACTGAAACACAGGAGGCTCCCTCTGAGCTTCAGGAAACACTTTTTCACTGTGAAGGTCGCTGAGCACTGGCACAAGTTGCCCAGGAAGGTTGTGGAATCTCCCATCTTGAAGATACTTAAAAACTGTCGGGACATAGTTCTGGGCAACTGATTCTAGGTACCTCTGCTTGATCAAAGGGTTTGGACAAGATGATCTCCAGAGGTCCCTTCCTACCTCAACTCTGATCAACCTTGATTGTTTTAGATGCTAAATAGCATGCAGATTCAAAGTACCTTGAAAAAAAATTACATCTTTGATTTAGGGCAAATTTTCAACTTGGTCTAGGAGATTTTTAGGATTTTTGTTAGTGAGAAGATGCTGTTATATTTTGAAATGTCACAGAGTAAGTTTACCTCTAAATATGCTGTGACAAATATAATAAAAAAGATTTCCAGACAGCATACCAGATGGATGTCAGAATTAGATGTATTCTTGTGTGTAAGATGAGACTGCCCCCATATAAACAGTTTTGCCGAGCAAGTGATAATAGAAACGTGAGAATAATTGAAAACTGAAATACAAATGCAATATACATTACTTGTATTATTGGAACTTCATGCCCTTTAACTCAAAAAGAAGCTTTATAAAATATTATGCTGAACTGTGACAAGACTGAAGTTATTAAAAAGGGCCATGGTGGAAGTATTTCTGCATTAAGAATTGAATATTTTGGTAGGAAATATGGAGTGAGAATCTCTAATGATAACAATAGAGTGGACGTTTAAAAGGACATTTGGACACTTTAATATCTGAGCACAGCTATGCAGAAATCAGTGGTTAATTCTAGCAGCACTGTTCTTATATTATTACTAAAGTAGAGCACTAAAAAAATTCTAACATTGCAGATAACAGAATTTATTCCTAAAGTACTCTTTGATGTATAATTAGGTAGATACCGTTATATTTTTTTCTTTGAAGGTTCTTAAGATATGTTATCTTGCACTTCAGCTGACTTTGTAATGATTCGTTGTAGCAAATGAAATTATATAGTGGAGAAAAATTTTTACTGTGCTAAAAAGGTGGACTAAAACCAGTCTCCCATGCTACCCAAAATTTTCAGTGGAATCCTTCCTACTAAAAAGAAGTGAGAAATATAGGAATATGTTGTTAACATACTCAGTAGAAGTCAAGTGAACAGGCTGGGAAAAAGCCTTGCATCTGTTTTCAAGAGGAACAGTAGAAGCACAATTTTCCTCCATAAAGGATATCCACAGTCACTTGGAACTTCCAGAGAATTCTTTCTGTTCTTGTTGGCTTTGTTTTTCTGAGCCTCCCTGTGGCACAGTGGTTTGTCTGCTAGCGAAATATATTCAGTAAACCAGCTTGTTTCCCACAAGTTACATGCACATCAGTGCATCATAATAGTCTAGACCTGGTTTGATGAGGTATTGGAATTTAGAAATGAAAATCTGATCCAGTCTCCTCTCTTTATGATTTCACAGTACGATTGAGTGATCCTTGTAATGAATGCATTTCTGTGCACCTCCTAGCAATTTTGCTTACCTGTACTGAGTTTATTCACTGGATGAGGATGTGCTAAGCAATCCATTAGTCCTTTCCCACCCTTGTTATCACTTGATATGGCCTTCATATTCCTGGTCACATGACAGGGTACTGGCTGCCTAACAGTGCTACCCACTCCACAGTTTCTTAAAAAGGAAGAGACAATGAAATTGAAGGTTAAAATACATACTATTCCAACTGTTGCATGTTAACAGTAGAAGAAAAGAAGGTGAGAAAAAGTCAACCTGTACTTGTGAGGTGAGGTTTGGACTCCTCCCATAGTTCAGGCTTGGGCCGTGGCATTATGTTGATCCTAATGTTAATTTTGGAGACTTTCTTGATCCCTTAGATACCTTGCCATCTGGTAGAACTAGAACTTCATTTGTTGCCTGTTGAGAAGCCACTTTCAAGTGAGGAGAATAGATTTGATGTGCTCACAGCAGCATGTGTTTCTGAGGGCACATGTTGCTCTGCTGTGTGCCAGCTGGAATTTCCAGAGTGTTAGAGGTTTTGTGTTCAAGTACATGGCAATTGTACACAAGACAAGAAAGGGCAAGGACAGAAATAAATGTGGCCGAGGCTGTCTTTTGCCAGAACAGGCTGGCATTCCTTAGCCAAGCAGATATAGGAAAAATGATTACTCACTCGTCTGCCCTAAAACTGGGGAGAGATCCAGGGAGCAGTTCCAGTTTTAAATAAGCAGTTCTGCCTGTACATCTTTGACAAAAAGAGGCTGTACTCTGATTTCAGACTCTTCAAAGCATTTCCCTATGCCTACCAGCACTGTTTCCTTCTTCAAATAGCACTACTTTATCACACTCAAGGCTGGATCGTCCTCTCAGTAGTGGTAAGGTCATGTGGCAAGAGATAGATGGTGTTACTGATTTTAGCAGAAGGTGCCAGGCTTTAGGTGTTTTAAAAATCAAATAACTATGTCTATTTAGATATATTAACATAGGCTGAGGAAAGTAACATTATGGGCCAATGTTAAAAGAAAGTATTTGGTCCTTTTTTTGGTCCTAATACTGTTACTTTTGAAGAAATTACTTCAAAATAATTCCTTGAGAAATCAAGTGAAGATATCAAAAAAAGAGACATAACCAACCTAGCTTTGGTTTGCTCTTTTATACAGATTGTTCATTTTGATTGTATCTTGGTATAATTCCTCATCATTAAGTGCTCATGTACCTTACAGACAGCATTTGATGTTTTCTTCTGAATGGATTGGATCAGTTCCAGTAGCAGATCCTGTAATATTTATAATTGACTTTGACAGTGGATTATGTGGAACTGAATGTCCTCAGGCATGAAAGTAAATCACATAAGCCTCAGGTTCTCAGCCTTTGTGGCTTTTGCTGCTCTGATGTTGGTGCTATGGATACCTTCGCTTGTTTGGTTTGACATTTACCTGCTTGTTTGCCTTCTCTTCCCCCTTCTATCCTTCCCACTCCTCCCCACTTGCTGGCTAAATTCTTCCTTGAGTTTTAGAATGCAGTGGCACTTCAGGGAAAGGCAGAAATGACTGACTGCAGGGGAAAAATAAGAGGAAGAGAGGTACCCTTGTGCTTGATGGTAGTGCAGTTGCAGTGTTGCAGATGAGAACCAGAAAGTGAAACTGTAAGGAAACAGGTGGTTCTTTTTATTGGGTTTTTTTCTGTCTCACTACTGAAAGGCGTAATAGCAGTGCTCCTTTTCCTATGTGAAATAGCACAACTCGAATGCACTTGGTTGAAGGAATCATGTGGGACTCTTTATCCAGACATCTGTGCTTTTTCCTCTCTTTTTAATTCAGCATCAGGGCTTCTCCATTCCTTGGGCCCTGTGGGAGATTCACTTCTACACTTGCCAAGTATGCTCCTGCTGTGTCTCCTCATGTTCTCATTCCAGAATATAAAGATGGAGTGGCTATGTCCCTTCATTAAATTTCTTCCACCTTCTTCAGAAATCCCTTGGATGACTTTGGTTTTGACAGCTGTGATCGTATTGATGCATTTTCACCTACTGTTGGTGAACATACTCCTCTGCATGAGTCTAACCTGCACTGTCATGCTGGTCGTGGTTACATCAGTTGGTAAACAAGTTGAGAAAGGGTAATAGCTGTCTTCAAAAGCCTTCAAGTATGTTGATATACACCCTACCCTAGGTTGCAGTTGTGTCAGTGATGCAGGAAAGTTCAAACTGAACAAGTGCACTATCAAAGTTAAGGGGCAAATGACAAAGGAAGACGAGACAGTGAAATATTGCCTACATTTACCCGAAGCCAGCTGCTAGTCTTGGTTGGGCTGGAGCTACACAGTGCAGATAAATGTCTTCACGAGTGTCCTAGTTTCAAAGATCTGAATAGGTGTGAAGTGAAGGAATCCTCTGATTTCTGGACAAATCCCTCTTCTGTAGTTATTTCTACCCAATCAGATGCTAAGGTTGTATCAGTCGTTTTTGGACTGATAGTCTTGCAACACCTCTCAGGAATGAGTCTGATGGCCAGACACTCAGAACAGCATCTGCACAAGCACATCCTGGAGGGACGTCTTTTCCGATTTTGTCACTACACCATGACATACCTGCCACTCCTGCTGTCTGAGTCCTCAAGTGTCATGAACTATGGAGGACATGAGCGTCCTCACATCAGCCTTGTCTTTACATGTAAACACGAGGAGTTGTGATCTGTGTGAAGTGCCCTGGCAGAGAGCGCCACACAAAACTGTGCCCTTTTTTTTTTTGCCCAGGGTTCATTTGCAGCTGCAGCAGGGGCCACAGAGACAGTTTAACTGGTAATGACTGAAGCAAAACCCCCAGGTGTCCACCTGGGTAAACAGGCATTCAACAAACACAAGCTAGAGAAGGCTCAGAGCAGTGGTGACTAGCTGAGACATAACGGATTATGATGTACCTGAAGCAGATGGGATGATCTGATGGTCTCCTTTGATTTAAAACTTTACAAAGTGGTGAAATATCACAGTGCTGTTCCCTGCTGGGATAAGTGTCTGCCTCTTGCGTTTCACTTAATGCAGTGAAAATAGGAAGAGCATATGATCTCCATGGTGAATCAGATTTTTTTTTAAATAAATTCAGTTTTATTAAGCTAATGGATTGAATCTGTAGATATCCTGTGCATATTTAAGTAGAAAGGGACACTTCTCAATTTTCTCTGCAAATTTTCCAAGGTTAGTATGTATTGCTGAGAATCACTAACACTATACATCAGCAGTAGTTTCCACAGCAAAGCCAGGAATGTTGGAGGATCAGCCTTTATCACAGCACTGAGAATGTTGCTTTATTTTAGAACCTGTGCCAGCACTTGAGTCATAACAGCTCAGAATGACCTTTCTCCATAACTACCAGTTTAGACTACCTATAGCCACAAGGACAAGCTGAGAAACTTTATAATGAAAATAAGAACTATCCTAATGTTTGCCTCTGGGAGAGAAGAGGAATTTATGAGCTGACTTCTGTGGAACACCTGCCCCTGAAGAGTCTTAGCCCTTTAGAAACATTTTGGCCACCTATGAAGTCATTAACGTGTATTAGTCATACATCTGAAATGATTTAGTTAAATGTTTGGGGTTTTTTATATATATATAGTTAATATCCCCTTAATATCCCCTTTTACTAATGAAAAATGTTAAGAATAAAATAAACCTTGCCTTTCCCCATAACTTACATTGAGATATAACATTAAAGTTTAATAGAAGGAATAACAAAATGTGGGAAAATGAAAAAATGCAGAAGGGGCTTTTGTTGCAGTGAGAATTTCTCCTAAAAGTTTTCGATTTTTGGCCTCAGTCTTGCAAACTGCTTGCCCCATGTCAATCCTGAGTCTAATTGATCTCAAGTAGTATCAGCAGGGAGCAGTTTCCTGGATCAAGGCCTTGTTTATTCCTGTGTGTGCTGAAATGTTTTGCTCTGTCGTTTTAGTGTGAGTGATTCCCAAACCATTGGTATTCCTGTAATGGATGAAACTCAGGCTATTACTTCTTTTATTTAGAAATGAGATTGGACATCTTGGATGGTAATATATTTTTCTGTATATTTTGGCACTTCCAACCAAAGCAATATACCCAGTAAATCTCTTTTGAAATGTTCCTGCTTCAAAACAAGTAGAGAAATTCTCTTTTATACAGTTTGACGTTAAAAGATGATGACAGTAAATCCTTTGATACTGATTTGCAGAATCATGAAGAATTTACTAATTAAGTTACTTTTTTCTTTATGTTGTTTTTTTCTAGTCTTTTAAATACACTTCTTTTAATATGTATTGGTTTTAAGGGAGCATTATGATTCAGTCTAATTAGCTGTAGTCCTTGAGTCTGAGGAGCAAAAGGTTTTACATTTTTAATTTAGATTGCTAAAGCTGTAGAAATATTCCATTTCTTCCAAGCAAAATTAACTCTTTCTGGGTTACCTGACAGCATTTCCTCAGGTAGGATTACATTTGAACCAGGAATAAATCAGATATTTATCATAAATCAGATATTTATAACAATAGCAAAAGACTATCACAATTGAGAGCTACTTGGCAACAAATGGAGGTCTTAATTGGACCTTTTACTACTTTTACCAGTGTTAATTTTGGCCAGCCTGATGGTGTTTAAGCAACTTTATATCTGAAAAAACTGCATAGTCATGGTATTCTGATACAGCAGCCTGATTTAAGACTATATTAGTTTAATTTAAGTCCATTCTTAATCATCTTAAAGCAAATTAAAATAAAACTACTTTAAATATAATGGTTTGAACTGAGTTACATTTAGTCATTTTAAATGCGCACTTAGTTAAACCAGTACTACATTTTATTGACAGCTCTGTATGTTTCCATCTAGATAAAGAAAATTAGCACCAGTACCAATTAGTTTAGGCTGACATAGACCCCTGAAAAATGCAGCAACTGGAACAAAATGCAGTTTATCCCATTTTAGTTTGGTCATTTAGTTATTTTTCTTGTGCAGAAATCAGATCAATTTTATTCTGTTCTAATGTTCTTCATTTCAATGCAATGCCTTGAGAATATACCACATATCAGCTCATCAGCACTGACTCTGCATCTGTCCAAGACACATGAGGTATTATTTTAATGGGTGTAGGTTTCATGGGAAGATGGCTAAGCTAGCTTTGGTTACCTCACTCCTTGTTGCAGGCTAAGAAAACTAACATGGACCGTGGCCATGGAATGGCTGATACACAGTAGCCTGTTCCCTTATTGTAATTTATGAGGTAATTTCTGGGTTTCCAGGAAGCTTCTATTCTGTACCACAGTGAATCCCTTTCAAATGTTAGCCTAAATTAGATAGAAGCTGTTTCCTTCTGTTGACATGCATGTACCCAAGTCGAGCTACAGTCTTCTAAACATTCTATCAGCCTACTTTATATCTAAATACACACCCTGCTTTACACCACAGCAATCTGTTTTTGTGCACATACCTTGGGGAGTTTGCACTGGTGTAACTAATTCGGTAGATGCCATTAAACGTATGTTTTGCCATTTTTTTATATTTAGATGAGCAAATAAGTAATTTGATCCTGATATTTTCATAGCAGTAATACTTGTGTCACCGTTGTGTAAAACCCTGCAGTACACAGAATTAGAACCTGTAAATGTAAAGAATGAGGAAATGAAGTCTTCTGTTTCATGTTTGTGCTGTAAACCCTGCATGCAAGGTGACTACTAATAATTAAATCAAGTAAGTAAGTAATAACTGTTTATTGTTAAAACCAAGTTTGCCACTAAACTGCATAGCTTACATGGACTGCTTGCCTGCTTTTTCACACAACCAACATTAATAACTAATCCTATTGCTAAAAGTTAATCTCTACACACATCCTTTTCTATAAAATGTTGTGGTTTTGCACAGCAAAGTTCTGTTGGAGGATAAGGAGGCTGCAGGGGTGACTTATGCAAGAAGCAGCTAGAAGCTTTCTGCAGGCCCGAGAGAGTACACACCAGCTGGTTCAGAGCCTGACCCACCGCTGACCATGTTTGAGCCAATCAGCAATGGTCATAACACCTCTGGGAATCACATTTAGGTAAAAAACAGTGCTAGCAGCTGCTTTTTTCCATCAGAGAAGGGAGTGAGAAGATGTAAGAACCTGTAGACACCAAGGTCAGTGAAGAAGGGGAGGGAAGAGGTTCTCCAGGTGCCAGAGGGAAAGATGCCCCTTCAGCCTGTAGAGAAGACCATGATGGAGCAGGTTGTCCTCCTGCAGCCCATGGAAGAGGATGGGGAGCAGAGATCCCATGTGCAGCCCATGGAGAGTCCCCACACTTGAACAGGGGGAGACGTATGGAAGAAGCTGTGACCCATGTTAGAGCAAGCTCCTGGCAAAACCTACAGCCTGTGGAGAGATGGAGAGAGACAGATAGAGGCCCATGCTGGAGCAGGTTTGCTGAAGGGATTTGTGACTCCATGGGGGACGAGGCTGGAGCAGTCTAGACCTGAGAGACTGAGAGACATTCTGTGATTTTATGATTGCACCCCATGGGAGTGGTGAAGAGCTGAAGGTCCATGGGAAAGGGCTCATGTTGGAGAAGTTAATAGAGGACTGTCTCCCAAGGGTGGGACCCCAGGCTGGAGCAGGGGAAAGGTGTGAGGAATGTCTTTGTAGTACCCCCTCCAGCTAACATGAGGAACTGACTGAAATGCGGGTTACCAGTCCCTCACCCTGCGACACTTTTGTGGGGAGGAAGGGAGCAAAATCATGACTAAAGTGAAGTTTGAGAAAAGGGAGGGGTCAAGGGAGGTGTTTTAACATCTGGTCGCACTTTTCATTACCTGACTCTGGTGTCCCCGTGTGTGCAATGCAGTGCCATAAATTAGAGAGTTTTCTGTCCTTTATTCTGTGTTGAGACTGTTTTGCCTGTGATGCTGATTGCAGAATGATATCTCTCTGTCCTTATCTTGTCTCCTAAGCCTCTCAATATGTATTTTCTTCCCTGTCCAGATGAAAAGGGGAGTGACAGAGTGGCTTTGGTGGGCATCTGGCCTCCAGCCAGGGACAAACCACCACACCTAAGTAAATAGTTTGATTCTCATCTTGAGTTCTTTCCCTTAGTATATCCAAATACGCAATTTATGTAAACCCTTTTTTTTTGATCTGCTGTTATTTTCAGCTTGAATACTGCAAATGTGCAGACATCATGTAGCTTCCTTAGCAAGGGGCTATGATGAGCTTGGAACTCTGTGAATAGCAGTGATAAACAGTTGTTGACTTTGGTTTATTTTGTGTCAGGATTGAGATATACCCTATAGTAAGGCTCCAAGGTTTTGTTGCAAAGAAAAAAAAAGCTAAGAGATTGCTGTGTTTTTAATGGCTGAGTCACCTACCTCTGTCCCAGTACCAGAATCTCATTGTAGGAGTCCTCTGCAATTGAAGTTTGTTTGCATTGATAGGACTACACTCTGTGTTAATGTAATTTATATTATTACAGTAGCCGATAACAGTGATTTTGGATGTAATAGTATTTGAAATTGCATGGTGCCTTTGATTGTAGGATTTCAAAGTGCCTTTAGAGCAAAATATTTAATTAACTGTTACCTCAGCATTAGCAGCAGCTTTGCTGAGAATAGATTATGATGTGTACACCTAGAAAGGGATTAGACAGTAGGTCATGAGAAGGGACCTTCTGAAAACATTGCTTAGTTACAGTTCTCTTCAGCCCAAATATTTACATTTATAATGAGGGGAGTGGTACAATACTTTTAACTTAGGAGAAAAAATAGCTCATGTTTGTCATTGTTTTGGCACGCAAGGGAATGATTGCTCCTCATGTATCAAAAAAGCCGAATCTGAAGAGGCTTTCTTGTATCCCCATGAAGGACAATCATACAATTAACATTTGAAATTTATAGAATGACAAATTTTGGTGGAAAAGAAGTAGACCAATTACGTAAGATATTTTCAAGTGTATTTCAATGCCAAGAAGGAGATGTCAATGCATAGTAAAAAATTTTCTCTGTACTCCTAAGTTGCAAAACACTGTTACTTATCCCAAGGTATATAAATGTGATTCATTTTTAAGATTCTGTTTATTACAGAACCATCTATTAGCATTTAATGAGACTACTGTCAAGACTATGTAGGAAATAGCTTATATTTAAAGGGTTGTTGCAATTTTTACCATTTTAAAATTAATAATTCATCATGCTATTATATCTTGACCCTAAAACTTGTCCTGTGCATGTGACTATTCTGCCCAAAGGGAATCCCACTCAGTTCAGAGCAACTCTTTGAGGGCTTTTGGATTTGTTTGTCTGGAATGCCATCTGACACCAGGCCAAGAAATGTGGTCTTAGCACTCAAGGCTGCTTATTGATCTGGTGATTGTGTTTGTTATAAAAAGGGAAAAATATATGCTTTTTAAAATTTTTTTTCCCTGTAGGCTTCAAGTGTTTGTCTTGTTCCCTGCACCTCTGAAAAGTCATTTCTTTATCATTGTCCAAGAATATCTGTCTCCTTTTTCTCCTGGGAAGCTTGTGACTAGACTAGGTGGGTATTTAAGAGAACTGGATTCTTTTTTTAGGCCTAGTGGTAGCTTATCAAGTCTTGATGAAGGTACTTCACAGGTTTTGGCCTCAGTTTTCTTTATCTGTAAAATGAGCATAATGATACCAGCCTCTTTCCTGTGCTGCTTTGAGATCTACTGGTGAAAAATGTTGCTGTGACCTTATCTGTAGCTACTGCCTCCTTGTAAAAGGCCTGATTCTGTTAGATACCACCTGAATGGTAGTGGGACCTCTTAATGCCCACTAACGCTTAATGTTCAGCATGTGCTGAGTACTGTGCAGAAGTAGGTTCAAATAATGACACATTTTTCTTCACCTCAGGTTTGTTTTGGTTTTGGGGATTTTTTTTGTTTGTTTTGTTTTTTTTAATTTTGTCCCATGACAAGACTGTCTTGTATTTTCTATTTAACATTCTGGAAGTCTTCACCTAGACTAAGAGGCCAGCATTCTGCATGGGGTTAAATTTGCATTCGATTCAAAAGAATTAAGTGTGTAGCCGAGCTGATGCCACCATTACTTCTAATGTTAAAATGCATATGCTTTTTCATTGTTTGAGGCTAAATTATCCTTGAGTCCTGTGCATAATAGTTAATTCTGACTGCAGCAATGCTCACTAATACTAATGAGTATGGGTCTGATGCATGACAGGATGCCTTTCTGCCAAAAAGCCACTCATACCTCCTGCAGCTGCTGTTTTTGCTGTTTTTGCTGTTCAGTCTGGAAGGAATTTTATAGGCCTGTTCTTCCCATTCCCCAGAAACAACCCAGTGCTTCAGGATGAAGCAGTGATCAGCCTAAAATTTATTCCAAGTCAAAATGTTGACATATTAACAGGATCCTATCAACAGCTTCTCGAGATGAAAATATATTAATGCATAAATATATGTAATTTCTCTCTCTCTGACACCTCCTATACCCCATCCCCCAGGTTGACATACTTGACATATTAGTGCACTTAGTTGGTAGCCTGTTAACATTACAGATAATATAAGTAATCTGTTTAATAAGTTTGTACTCCATTTAAGCGAAATGCAAACTGCCCTTTAGCAGCCAGCTAACAAAGCTTCCCAGATAGCTGAAGTAAATTACTCATTCTAGTATGGAGAGGGCAGCATGAGATTTCTCCTGTCCTAAGGTGATGAATGGTTATTCCCAGATAATATTGCTTTGTAGATTGCATATGAAAATAGTACTGCCTTATTCTTTCTCAAGGTGTGGGATAAGGTGACCGTAGTAAGGAATCCAGTATTCTGTCAACTCCTTATACCTGCACAGATAAACAAAGAGTAAGAGTGAAAAAGGCAGCCATCTGATTAGTTAGAAGTGGTTATAATTGGTTTTGCTGCAGGACAACAGTTGTCTCGAGGATAACATCAAAACCCTGTTCTCCTTTGCCTTCTTTAGTTTTGTGCTGAAATAGATTATTTTGCTACTTGGCCCTTTTCCCAGGGATTCTTGGGAATTCAGCTCAAATGATTTGGTATGCTTTTTTTTCCCAGCTGAAGAGTGAATTGTTCTAGGTGTACAAATTATACTTGCTTTATTAATGATTGCTTTACATGACAGCCTAGTGCCCAAAGGCATCAAATCTGTTTAGAATTTGGCTGTTTGATGAAGCTGCATCCTTTATTGTAGAAGTGCCTAATTTTATGCACTGAGAAAGTGAGTTATTTCAGAAGGTTTCCAGACTGATTTCTTTAGGCAGCAAATTAATGACAAGTGTCATGAGAGTCAGCAGCAAGGAATGGAGGCAATCGGTGCAAATATTGAGCAATCTGAAAGAAGTTAACGACAAGGTATGGCTCAGAAGATAATACATGGAGGGTGCAAAAATTTTCTATCTAACTCATAAAGAAAGATACAGTTCTTAGTCTTAAGAAACAGATTTGAGGGAAAAGAAATGATGATGTTAAGATTACAAGTTTTCCAAGTCGTGGTGTAATCTATTAGGTGGTAACAGATCGGAAGATGAAGAAAGGGGTGTTTTTATTTATATGGTTCTCTTTGTGTCACCAGGGTTTGGCTGAGTAGATCTATTTATTATTAGGACCAACAGGTCAGGTGGCTAAGAGAATTTCAGTGTTGTTTTATTTAAAATATGCTTTAAAATACACACAGCCTAAAATCCCAACTTCATGATTGATTGTATAGCTGGGGGCTTGCATGTTCGGTGAGCTGACCTCACTACCTGATTTAGAGAGCTCAGCTTGAGACAAGGTTCAGTTTACAAGATGTTTCAAAATTAGACTGGACCCACGTTATAGCTACACAGGGGTTTGTGAAGGAAATTGACAAATGAAGAGCCTAGGGATAAGTATTGAATTCTTGTTTTAAGAAGGAGTATCTGTGTTCTCTAGCCTGAAAACCCATAACAATATCTTGTGAACTTATCTGTTTCATGGACCATTACATGAGGGGCTCCTTATGCTCTAATTTCACGTTTATATTTTTGTACTGATGAATTATTATATGCAATAATGCCCTTCGTAAGAAAACGTTAGCACAGAATAATTGTTTTCAATTGCAAGCCCATAGGTAGAGATACTTCTTTAATTGCATCCAAAGCACATTCTGCTCTCATAAATTCTGATTAGCAAAAGCAAAGAGGAACAGTAGTTTAGTGGTCAGAAGGCACCAGGGCAGCACCACGCAGGTAGCTATGATGGGGGTATTGAAACCATTCTAGCCATGTTAATATAATACATGGGCTGGGTGTTGCCAAGGGAAGCTATTTATACCCTGCTATAGTAGCTCTCCTTCAAAAGAGTCTGTTGCTTCTCTGATACATAAAGATAGGAGCAATACTGTGACAGTGTGGGCAATATTCCCCTGTCAGGACAAGAATTCTTCTTTGTTTTATGAGCATCATTTATGATTGTAACCTCCAATGTAAAGAAGAATATCCATTTTATAGCAGTGCTGAATGCATCTGGGAAGCAGAAAGAGGCCAATCAAGGTCTCAGCAAACGTTTCCACTGTGGTAGAATAAAAGAGTTTCAACTAACATAATCACTGATTTTCATGTCTTCCCTGCTTAGCTGCCAATAAAGAAGAGGAGGTAGGGGGCAGAGATGGGAAAATTTGAAGTAGAGGTAGAAGAAATAGTGTTCTGATACCATAAAGGAGACATACCCATAAAAGAAAAGGAGGTATGTCCAACCTACTTCTGGAAATAGAAGACACCTGAGTGAGCTGGGGGGCAAGTGGAGTGTTGTCATTCCTTAAGGACACAGATCAAACCCAAATGCTCCGAAGCGAGACATTTCTCAAGTATTTGTGTTTTGTGGGGTTTGTTGTGTTGTTATTTGGGGTTTTTTACAAGCATTGTAAAGTTCTAGTACTAGTTAAAATAAAAGTATATTTGTAGGAAATTCCTTTGAATGTCTTTTTAAAACAAGAACCAGAAGCAGCTAGGTGTAATTCTAGGAGAATGTGCCTGACAGCAGAGTTGAGTTGGGTTTTACCCCTGGTCCCAGGTGCTGGGTAGTTAGATTAAAGGACTCCTTGCAGAAGGCTTCAGACAGAATTTGTGTATCCAGAAATTTGCTGGTGAGACCCAGACTAAAAGCAGTATTTGGAATCCTGCCAGATTCATCTGGCTTGGAAACGTGTGGGATGCAACTGTTGGGTCCAATTACGGCAGATTGATGATTGTCTATGAAAGGGACTCAGCCAGAACTATGACAAATTGGAATTTGACTTTCCCTTACATTTTTCCAAAATCTTTAACAGGAAAAAAAAAAATAAAATCTAAATATACAAATATTTGCTGTCTCAGTAAAGAGCTGAGGCCATAAATAAAGAAGATAGTATGTTTGTGCTTTTTTTTTTTTTTTTCTTCACTGGGAAAAGAGATGTTTCTCTTCCTCTGATATTTTCCCCCATTTTTCAGCTTTTAACCATTTCAGAATGGACAGAGAAGGGAATTCTAAAGTGAAATTAGAGATGATCAGCTCAGACTTCTGTTTGCCTCTCATATATCTGTCCTGGTGCCCAGAGCATGCTCTCTTGTTATTGATGGAAATGGGTATGTGTCCTGTAAGCAGTTCTATTAAGATGGCATGTTTTGGTTTTATTTGTATCTTTATCTCTGAGAAGTCAGCACTGTAAAGCAATCTTTAACATATATTAGCCTTTAAGGAGGATTCATTTAGTTGATATGTTTGTGAAGCATATTTTTAAAGAGGAAGTATCCTTAATTTTTTTTTTTTTTACTAGCATTTCCTAAAGGGTTTTTCTTATTTTCCTTATTCCCTGGTGTATTTGAAATAATGTGGCCTGTTGCTCCTTCAGGGATCTATATTTAAGGACTTTGAGTCCTAAAAGAGAACTGTGGAGTTTGCATTCATTTATTTAGAAAACTCAGAGATTTCTACCTGCAAGAAAGGCAAATTTATTCTAAAATCTGGCACCAGGCTTCTCCTAGAGAGCTGAAAATCTCTGCTCAACTCCATCTTCTTTTGAAAGGCGTGAAGTCCTGACATTGGTGTCTCTGTTCACCATAACAATACCTCTGCCCTTTCTACGCTCCTTTATTGACTGTACTACATTATACCATCTAGTAAGTTCTCTCTGATAAATACGGTCATAAGTACTAATATTATGAATAAGAATTATCAATACAGTTAATAGTAATTATTATAATTATATTAACATTACTAATTAAAATCGTAATAATTGAAATTATTATTATTAATAATAATAATTGCTGAGAGGCTGAGGGAGCTGGGCTTGTTCAGCCTGGTAGTAGAGAAGGCTGCAGAGGGACCTCATTGCAGCCTTCCAGTACCTGAAGGGAGCATACAAACAGGAGGGGAATCAACTTTTTGAAAGGGTAGATACTGGCAGGACAAGGGGGAATGGATTAAAGCTAAAGAAGGGAAGGTTTAGATTGGATATTAGGGGGAAGTTTTTTACAGAAAGAGTGGTGAGGTGCTGGAACAGGCTGCCCAGAGAGGGGGTGGATGCCCCATCCCTGGAAGTGTTCAAGGCCAGGTTGGCTGGGGCCCTGGGCAACCTTGTGTAGATCCAGACCTGAGGTTGGTGGCCCTGCCTGTGGCAGGGGGGTTGGAGGTCTATGATCCTTGGGCTCCCTTCCAACCCATGCCATTCTATGATTCTATGAATATTTTGTATTTTTGATTGGTGGCTGTTGGCAAGCAGATTCCATTATGTGTTTTTAGCTTTTTGGGTATTGTCAAGCTAGCTTGGATTCTGATGATTTACTAGTTTGCAGGTTCTATCACTTGCTTTTATAAGCCTTGTAGAGAAAAAAAGGATATACTATAAAATCTATGCTGAATTAGCAGTTGGAAGGAAAAAAAAGAACACATTCAATTTTCTAAATAAGTGTATGTCTTGGTTTTCTCAGTGTGCAATTCTGTCAACTTTCTTGAGGCAGGAGACCTTTAAGTGTGTTTTGTACAGCTCCACACACATCACTTAGGCAGGCAACGTATAGCTTCTTATTCACACCTGAAGAGTAATGCCTGCCATTAGACACTCATCTGTATTTTAATGGCCCTAGTAGATCAAATTGGCTCCTGAGCTCCTATTGTATTTTCAAGGTTTGTTTCTGTCTTTGTTTTTGTGTAATACTGATGGCACGTCCCTTAAGGATTAAGGTATTTTAATAAAACTCTTTTAGCAGGAAGGAATTTTGGCACCTGCATCAGTGCTGATAGCAGAGAGCATCTGCACTGTTTGCTGTGATCATGCAGGGAAAGAGTTGACTTCATTTCTACAGCAGTTATGACTATAATTTCCCTCGATTGCAGTCTACTTTCATTTAATTTGTGCTCAAGGTCCCTTCTCATAGAATGATTTCTGCTGGGTGAAAGATCTTGCTACAGCTGAGAGGTCACAATATAATACACTCTATTGATTGTAATGAATACTTGGTGTTTGCTGCATTCAGGATGCATGAAGGAATCCATTTTAAGTCCTGAAATAAAAGTATAATGTAGGTTGATTGTATCTGCAGATTGCAATTTTATTCATGGAGGTTTACTATCAGGTATGAGAGGTCTATCACCAGCTTGACTTTGCAAACTCATCGTTTTTTAAGTTTACCTTTGTACATCAGCCTTGCCTTTTTGTGGTGTTACCATTGCCTGATGTAAATATAATCAAAGCTCTGCAGAGAGAATGGCTGTGTGACCATTAGTGCTTTGTTAAATTCTGGGGAAAAAAAAGATTATTTGTTGCAGTGTGAGAAACAGGATTGTAGTTCCCATGGAGGAAAAAAGTATTTCCTAATTCTAATATGAACACAACGTATTCTAGTGGGCAATGAGTAAAAATAAATCACTTCTCAGTGGGAAAGAAATCAAATAGTTTACAGGTGTCTTCCCAAAAGACAGAGAACAGGAGGATGAGGACAAGGCTATTCATTCCTCTCATTGCTCCCTTTGTTCCCAGGACCTTTTGGACCATCTGTGGGTTCCCTGTGTGTGTGCAGGTGACAAGCTCTCAAATCATTTCCAGGTAAAAATCACTGCTTTGGATTTAAATTCAATTCTGTATGCATTTATGAAGAACTGACTGTCAGGGCAGGCTGCAGGTGGTCAAAAGCATTCTTATTGATGAAGTGTTTCTTATGTTGAGTAACACAGCTGGAGTCAGCCTGATCAGTTTTGTTTGTAGGACCTGTCTGTACTTGGTGAAGAGGCAACAACTGTGCTATTAAATCTGGAGAATAAGAACTTGTGTATATAAGATTACAACCCACCATACTGCATTGTAATCTTGACATAACTAATGTGACCATCTCATGAAACAGGATTTTTTTTTCCTTCTTTGAATTCAGCAGCCTTATAGAAAACCCATCACTATATCCAGGAGTTACTATGCTAAAGACACAATTTTGTGTATATTTATTTTTTAAAATCCGAATTGTTAAAGTCCTACTTAAAAAGGGAAAAAACAACAGCAGCAAAACCTCAAAACCCACTTCCAAGCAACCTGGGAAGATCTATAATGATATAAATTATGCAACATTGTTGACTTCAGAGTCACAGTACATCTGCACACTATGGTGGAATTTGTCCCAGAGGATTTGCCATCCCGAATTAGACTTCATATCAATCTACTCTACAAACTTGTCTGTGACTGTAGCCAGCACCAGATGTTTCAGAGGGAAGGTGGAAAAAAACGCACCTGCTTCCTAGAGAAATGAGGCTAATGTGTTGTTTATGAGACGTGCCCTCCTGAGCAGTGGTTAAATATAGGCTTAAGTCTGAAAGCATACAATGTATTATTATTTCAGGAAATTCATGGCAACTAGGTGTTTCTGCTGCTTTTACAAATATAAGTTTGTGTGTAGCTTTTTGAGCAAAATTATTTTTTAAAGCTGTTGCACTTGTTTCAGTATCAATAAGTGTTTCTTCTCTGGTAAGAACATAAACCTGTATATCCAGAGAAACCAAATTTGTGAGACTAGCCCCATGACAATACTAGAAGAGGAAGTGATGACTTTTGGAGCTCTTTTTAATTTAATCTCATATGTATGAAGAATGTTTGCATTTATTTATTTAATGTTTTACAATAGCTGTAATAGATAATGAAACCCTTTGTAGACTTTCTGAACCTTCTGTCAGTAATCCTGCTTATTTCCATGCTCGTCAGAATTAATAAAAATTCAGCAAGACTATTAAGTTTCAAAATGCATTTCCTGTGGTTGTGGTTTAGGTCAGGACAGACTGAACTTGCTCATCAAGTACTATGTGATAATTGGATCTGTGTAAAGAAGTTTAGATATTTATTGTCTTTGAAAGAGTGGTTATTAATGCATAGAAAACTACAAAGTTGCAGAAGTGGGATTGTCTCTACTTCTACTACTTTAGCTGCTCACCTGAGCAGCAGTTGTCAGTAGTTTAGAGGAGTAGCGTGTTAAATCTGATGGCTTGGGATCCATGAATCTTGGTCCCAGACATCCTTGGAGATCCTTCAGGGTTAGGTATCCCCAGAGGAAGAGCTGTGATGCTCCTTCTTTGGGCTGCGGTGAATAAGTTTTATGAGGTGGAGAGCATCTTCCAGATTGTTTGAACTTTACTGGCTAGAGGACCATTGTGAGCTTTTGCTCTTTGAATGTTTTAACGAGTCGCTGTGTAAATACTCTTGTGTAAGTTAGTTCTGCTATTTCTGTCAGTTATAATTTGTTTTATCATACAATGCGTTAGGTTGGAAAGGACCTTTAAAGGTCACCAATCCAACCCCCTTGCAGTAAGCAGGGACACCTTTAACTGGATCAGATTGCTCAAAGCTTCATCAGGCCTGACCTTGAATGTCACCAGGGATGGGGCCTCCACCACCTCTCTGGGAAACCCGTTCCGGTGTCTCACCACCCTCATAGTGAAGAACTTCTTCCAAACACTGGGGAAAACAAAGAGAAAAAAAGTGTCACATAATTTGAGTAATCAAAAATAACTGCTGTATAAGGTGTAGGGGATTTAAATTGGGGAAAATAAAGGCAGCCAGAGATTATCAGGCAGAGTGGCAGAGCTCTGAGATTCATTCTTTTCACCCTCTTTTTGCGTGTATTAAAGTGCAAACTGATAGCTGCAAAACCCACATAGCCCACTGGATTTTCTCTTATGTCACCAAAGGCAGGCTGGCTGCTGCCACTGGCTGGATTTCATGGTTGATGTGACCTTGTCAGTGACATTGTGCGCTGCTAGTGCTGAGGAATCATAGTTCATGAAATTCAAGAGGTGGTACTATCTCAAGACTGATCTGAAACTCCTGGAGAGACTTGTACTGGTTTTGATGGCTTTAGACCAAGTCCTAACAACATGAGAAGTTTTCTTATCTTGTTTCTTAATGAATCTCTAAGGGACAATTAATAGTATTAACTAGGGAGGTCCAGAGGGGGGTTCTTGTCAGTGAGGTGATTTGCACATTGCAGCTCTGACTTCAAAAATTGGTATGTATGCCAGTCTTCACAGATTAAAGAGAAAATGCCTTACTAGTACCTAGTTTTAACTTTGTTTTGGCTCTTAATGATTTTCAAGGTGGTTTGTCACATATAAATATCTGCATTGTGATATTCCTCTGTAAGTAGAGGAAGTTGAACTGTTATGTGTTGGGGAAGATCGAGTTGTTTTTCTTTTGAATTCATATTATAGTTTGCATAATGCAGTCAAGATGCTATAGGCTTGAGTCACTCCCTCTGAAATCATAACCTTCAGGACAGAACAGAATAATCTTAATCATATTCTTTTAGAACAAAAAAAAAAAATTGGTCTTTTGTACATGCTGAAAGCCTATTCTACCAGTCTGTGAAGGAAGAAACCTCCAACTCACAACTAGTGAAAAGAGAGTTAAGCTCTACTCATGGGCTAGCTGATTGGAGGCTTGATCTTCCATTTAGTGTGACCTGTGACCCAAGATGTTCCCACAAACACCAATGGAGACTTGCCAGGCAGCTGGTTCCCTGGTGGGAACAGATTGATTCACAAAAAAAAGCCAAAGCTTTTCAGACCTGCAATATCTGATGCATTAGCCTAAGCTTAAAAGAGAGAGATCTTTCTTATCTTACACCATGGAGCTGAAATTCAGACCATAAACACAGCTTCAAACCTCCCTGCCCCCCTTCTACAAAGGAAGTTTCATTTTTGCACCGAGATGAGGGAAGTCATTTACTGCTGGCTTGGGTACAGCGCTCTCGTTATCAGACTCGAGTCGTAGCTGCTGTGGCAGCATGTAGCAGAAATGCATGGAAATATTATTAAGTTCCAAATTAAGCACAGTATTTGTAAGTTGCAATTGGGAGTAGAGGATTTTTAATTAGGAATCTTGACAGGGCTTAAATGAATTGTTTTTGTCCCCGCAAAAACTGTGGCCTTGATAAATTTCTGTTACTGAAAGGCAAGTTAATTTCCCCTGTTCAATTCTTCTTTCAGTGGCTGTTATACATCATAGAAACTAATTTATGGGGGGAAGCACTGAGCGGGAATTGATGATTATTTTAAGAATAGCTCAGCACAAAAACGCTCACATGAGTAAAAGAGTCTGGGATTTGGTTCCCCATTCGGACTCCACAAATGCTATTATCAGATGCTTCAGAAGCTGGAATCACTTTTCCCCCATCTTTATGGCATACAAGAATGGAACGTAACCTGAGGGTTTGCGCTTCATTCTAATACCACTGGCTCACAGGAGCACCAGCATCGGTTTTATGCTCTGACATTTCATATTAAAAAAGAAAAAAAAAATCTTTACTACTGTTTTTCCAGTTTTAAACAGGTTAAAGCCTATAGAGGGATGCTGTGTTCTGCTTGCAGTAGGAAGTGGATGCCACGAGTAGCTTATACCACAACTTCTTATCATCACCCTTAGCGGTATGAGAAGCTATTAGTCATTCAGGGCTGCCAGCAATGCCTAACCCTCTTCTACCAAAATGAATCCAGTCAATCTACATTTACAACATAAACTGTTTATGTTTGGGTGGTTACTGTGGCTAAAGCAGGTTAGGGTGTGCATAAACAAACATGTCACCCTGCACAGACAAGCCGCAATCTGCTGGTTTCTTTCCTTCTATCAGATTCTGTTACCTTAACCCTATAAATATTCTTTCCTAATGAAGGCTGATTGTTTCCCACCCAGTTTTCTCACCTCAGTAAAGCAACTCTAGGAAAAGTTAATCCAAGTGGAACTACTGCAAAGTATTCACCATTTTCTGCATGGAAGTTTTCCAGACTGATACCTGTTAAAAGTACCTGGCTGGATGTCAGAAGGAGATTTTCAGTGGTCTTTGTTTGAACTATCAATGTTCCATTGAAAACTAAAATAATTCATGGCACTCACTCCTACACACAATTCCCAGAGAAGTCAATGATTTCAAGGGCAACATTTGTCCTCACGCTATCATCTTCAGTAATTATGGAATTCAATTAAATTAAATTGGGAAAGTCACTTAGGCAATTTTGAAAAATAACACCTTAAATGAGAAAATGGAGAAAACCACATAAATATGTATATATATATATATATTTATATAAAATAGTATACATACCCATAGTATATGCAGAATATAGCATTTGCAGTTATGCTACTAAGGATAATTCCGTTTTCCCTGGACCATTAGGCTACATTAATTCCTGTGGCATCCTAGAGCCTTCCATTAGTGCACTAAGCCATATATCTTACACATCTGTTATATGCTTATTCTTAGATTCTCCTAGTGAGGAAAAGTTGTCCAGTTAGGTCTCTTATTTTGGTGGACCTGAGGGATTTTATTTATTTGTTTGCTCTTTCAGTCTACAAGCTTCTACAAAAATATGGTAGATAAGGAAAGATCAAAGGACTTTGCCTTTCACTTGAAAAAGAAGGTACAAGGGTTTGACAAAGGCTCATTAATCCATCACTGATGCTGAAGTTTCCAACTTACCCTCTGTAGCTTTGTCATATGAAGCCTTACACAGGGCACTTGGAGTGCAGAAAGAGTATGCCCTGAATGCCAGCCAAATGAAAGGGGACAGCTGAGGGGTAAGTGCTAATGTGGCTGAGGTCTGTGGGATCTGAAAATAGAAGGAAAATAATTGCTGCTGATGTGAATTTCCCAGCATACATGCGAGAATATGGGTATAGAGCCAAATAGGTTCAGAAAGGGTCTTCGCTAACACCTGCCTAAAATGCAGCCTCTGTCAGGCACAGAGGATCTTTCTTTGTTTAGATCATCTATTCACGTACTTTAATGTAGCATGCCCTGCCAGGTCCCCTGCATAACCCTGTTCAGCTTGGGATTCATTCTCACACACAGACTCACAGAATGTTAGGGGTTGAAAGGGACCTCGAAAGATCATCTAATCCAAGCCCCCTGCCAGAGCAGGATCACCTACAGTAGGTCACATAGGAATGTGTCCAGGCGTGTTTTGAATGTCTCCAGAGAGAACAGTTTGATTTGATCTGCCCTGTTCTGTACAGTGTCAGCCTCCTTACCCTGTTTCAGCATTAAAGTGACAACACACTGATTTGGGGGAACCAACACTGCGGTTTTCACCAACATTTAAATTGAACTTCTCTCTATATATGTATTTCTTTGTTTTGTGCTCTGGCTCCTTCATAGCAAAATCATTCTGATGTTCATCTCTAAACCATCAGAGTTATGATTCTGGTCTCTTCAATGTCTCAGTGTTTTCCATGGGGACTTGCACAGTTAACAGAAGCCCTCTTTCTGTCTTGTGCTGTTTATAAAGTTGCACCTCTTTTTGACATTACCTCAGATGTGTCCTAGGCAACTGCCCTGTCCTACCTTTATTTACGCACAGTTCATAGCTCTTTGTGCCACAGTGACACAAAGTAGAATAATGTCTTCTATTGAGTGTCAGAGAAATCTGGGATCTCTGCTTACTGCTAGCCACTTACACAATGCATGATTGCGGTGATGCCGAGTGGGATAACTGGCTTTTAGGAGTGTGTGACCACCAGTGGAATGCACTGAGTTGCATGCCAGCTTTTAAAACCAGTGAGTTAGCAGCTGGGCAGCTTGACTCTGGCACACTACAGGGCAGCTAGGTAATCTGACAGACTTGTCATGGTGTGAGAAAACAAAGCGTAGGACAGCAGTGGGAAGATTGCCAAAGTTTAAAAACAGGCATCTGACATACAGGTGCAAGTGTAGGAACTTTTCCTTTCCTCTCTTTAACTCCTCATTAAATTAATGTAATTTCCTTTTTGAAGAGTTTCTTCTGTTCACAAATGCTTGCTAGTTTGCTTGGGAGAACTCTATCATGAGGCTACAGGGACTTCAAACTGAAGACATAATACCAGAACATGCCACATATTTGCTCTTTCCCTTGTGATCTGATGTCGACTAGCCTTTAGCCACACCAAAATGTGCTACACAGAATGACAGAGCGAACAACTAAGTTGTGCTGATTTGGTCTAGTTCCCTCATATTGCAAGCCAACTAGCTTGGAAGCCTTTGTCGTTTATATGGTAAGAGGCAGGTTTCATTTGTATAGAGGAAAGGAGGGTTTTGTAGCCACAACTTGATTTAATTATGGTACAAAGACAAATCCTTTCTTGCCCTGTATGCAATCTGGAAGACACTTACACAGAAGTCTGTCTCTTACCACTATTATCACTAGCGTGAAAGAGGGAACTTTGGGCGGCAGGGAGTGAGGACCCCTGGACACCTTCCATTACACATGCTCTGGAGCAGGTGTCTAAAAAGAACAGAAGTTCAAGGTTTCATCAGAAACAGTTTTCCTGGCATGTTTTGTCAACTATGAGTTATTTCTATTGCTACCTTGAGCTGGTGGGAACTGATCTATGAAAGAAGCATAGCGACATTTTAGTCGGACTAGACTCAAACAAGTATACACTGACTTTCATAACGTCTATGAGATTAGTTTTGTGCTGCAGTAACTTGGTAAATGCATATTTAGTTCTCATCAAATTCACATTTTCCTGGGACCTCACTCTCATTCCTGTCTGTCCTTAGTAAATCAGTATCTTGTGTGTACACATATAACAGGTAAATGCTATCTGTCTTTTAGATATGAGATGCTTATCTCCCCCCAAAATAGTTGGAATGAGATATATGTGCCCTCAATGTAATATTTTATAATCTGAAAGGCCAGCAAATTATACCACAGGCACTATAAAATATCCTAACCATGTAATTTCATGTTATTAATCAACATCACATAGTTTTTTGAATATAATCATTTATTTTCAGCAGTAAATAATTAAAATCTATTAGAGAACACATTTAGATTTGTTTTAGTACTCATTTCACTTCCATACCCCACAAAAGATTTAAAAGACTCAAGTATCTCATTTCAACTCCATTATACTTGTGGTGTTTGTTCGACAGAAAATGTGCTTTTCCTAAACACATTTTTCTTTTATCGACACTTCTGATTGACTGAGAATCAACAGAACAGAAGCGGCTGCCAAAGCCTTGCGTCCTGTTGTGAGCCACAACTCTTGACAGTTTGTGCTTTGAAAATGTATCAGCCCTCCTTCAGAATCAGCAGTAAGTCTCACTAAAATCCTCAGCATAGTAACACCAGGGCCACATTCTTTCTTTTACCTCTTCTTAATGGGTTAGGATGCAAATCAAATTATACCTCTTTAGGGGTGTAGCGGTCAGAGGATACATACCCAAATAGGTTCCCAGGTTGTCAACAGCCACAGCTGGTACTGCAGCCTTTTCCTTGATATGAGGCAGAGGAAACATTGTCTGCTGGAACCAGCAGCTTAAAGGGTGTTCTTGGGATATCCCCCAAAATGTGTTCCTTATTACAAACTTGGTTGCTACCTGCATAAAGTCACGTTGGTGTCTGGGATGGGAACCTTCCTTCTAATTGGCTGGGATGGGCTCTTTGTGTGCTTCTGGAAGTACAGGTGGTCTACAAAAATACTGGATCTGAACACTTAACAGGAGAGCTCAAAAGAAAGATTGTTTGGCTTCTTTTTTTTTTCTTTTTTTCTTGAACCCTGAATAGATGGGGGGGGGGAAAGGAAAAGGAAAAAGGTGTGTTAATCTACTGACTTGAAACATATATGGCCATGAATTCATGAGCTTACTAATGTGACTGTCGTGTCTCTTACACAAAAATCATCATTTGCATTTTCCATTTAAGAACTTGATATTCTTTATAAACTTACTTGAATCCTGCAAAGAGAGCTGACAGTTCCTAAAGAGAAAAAGAGTCATGCTATTATTATGTCACTTCTAGAAATGCTAATGGCAGGATATGAAGGACAGTGTAATTACAGTGTTGCTCTAGTGATTCTTCGGTTAAGGTTTTCTCAGTACTTTAATTATAAACTACTTATTTCAGCAGTTTAACTGTCTAAATTCTCAGTCAAACACCCCCTGGGTTTGATTCGCACTTGGCGGTGCTTGGTGTAAAAAGAGCCTCCCCTAGCCAACATCAAACTCCTATATAACCAGGAGCACCCACCCTGTGGAGGACAGCTGGATTGAGGAGAAGGACCAAGGGAAGAACTGACTTTTTCTGTGTAAGAACCAAGCTGTTGTTGAGAATTAGGCATGCTGAAGTAAACAGGAGTGATAAAGCCCTTGGAAGAGAAGGCAGAGTGTTAGGCATATATCAACCAAATTTGACAGGCCGAGCTGAAAAGCTACAAAATATGTAAATTAAATCAGATGAGGTCAAAGCACAGCAAGAAAAAGAGAATTCTGCAACTCTCTAGGCAGCATCTTCGAGACCTGCTACCTCAGCACATCTGAACTCAGGGAAGGAAACTTAACACAAAGAAAGAATAAAATCTTAGAGAGAGCCTCTTCTTAGATGCATGTCCAGCAGGCACAGTTCTACATATTCTGCAAAATGGTTTTTTCAGTCACTGAACCCATTGTCAAAGCTTTGGTCAGGGAAATTTACTTTTCAGGTAATGTATACTTAAACACAAACCCCGCTGGGATTTATGCGCAGCGCTTTTAAACTCATGCCTGGGTGAATTTATGAATAAGAGCTGACTAACTATGTGACCAAATAGTTTCCTGAAGCTGGGCCAAGAGAAGGGACAGATAGTCCTGTTAAGCTCCTTAAGAGAGAAATCTAAAAGCAGATCACATCGTTTGAACAGCACTGCAAACTTCTCCGAATTGTAAAGCACAAATCCAACGATTAGCAAGCCTCCTTTGTTCAGGGAACCGCAATTTGAGAAGCCTGATCTGTAAAGCCTCAAAGACCTCATTAGGAGCTTGTAATCCTTAGTTTGTTTATTTACTATTATAAGTGTACACTGACAGTTTTGCCTTGGAAGCTGTTGCTGCTTGTCCTTGGTAGGGAAGAACATGAAGGATGGAGTTTTGACTTTTTTGATAGGACAGAGTGTTGTGATTCCTTTCAGAAGTGATGTCATGAAAGCTGGGGAGCAGGATTGAGGGAAGGGATAAAATACATGTGGTTCTGTGGTTCACAGTAGTTTGTGAGTGAGAGTGGGTATTGCCTTGATTTCTTCTTGTTACTGTCTGTTGACAAGTCCTTCCCTCCTCCCTCGCTCACCCAATATTTCTACCTCAAGCTAAGGCTTTTGGAAAGTGGAAGCTTTCTAAATAATTCCAAATGCTTCTTTTCCCCAAAAAAAGCCCATTTTCCTTGCTTGCTGACAAGGGTGGTAAAGCTGTGTTCATTCTGCAAATTCAAGGGAAGGTTGAATCTGTATCAGCTTTCATTTTCACAGGACTGTGCTACAGCTGGTTTTTGTGTTGCTGCGTATTTTTCCCCTTCATTCTCCTGCTGTGAGATGTGGTGCTCTGCTGTGGAAATGGGAGAGCATTTCTGTGCCTGTGTGTGGGGAAAGTAGCCAGCATTCAAAAAAATCTTAACAAAGATTTATGAGGCAAATTATGTTGTTTGTTAAATACCCAGATGGAAAATCAGAAACTCTAGACATGGTGAGTAGTGAGGGTATCAGCAAAAAGCTATGATTCAGACAAATAGAAAGACTCGTGATTTAATTTAAAATTAAATAGTATTCCCTTTCATGAATAACAAAAGGGTATTTTGTGTTGTGTGTGTGTTCCTCCCCCCCCCCGCTGACACCCTTTCTTCCTGAGCCTGAGTCCTGCATTCGCCATTTTTGTTCCTTTGCTGCTGGTGTAGGAGGTAAACAGGTGGCGTAGGCAGGGGCGATACCTAGTGACTGCACAATAATACTGATAATAGAAACAATATTCTGCCAGAAATCATTGCAATGCAGTTGATTTCAGACTGGGAATTGGTTGCCCTGGGAGCTGGGACTTAATGGAGAGTGTCAGACCCTAGTAAGAGCTCACAGCACAGGGTGCAAATGTGAAAGATCCCTTCCTCCCTCCTCTCCTTTCTTCCCCATACCTTTATTTCCCCACAGGCTCACAAGAGTGGCATTCGTCATGGACAGAGGCAGGAGAGCTGATAACTAACAGGGGGATGGAGCCATCCCGGTTTCTCCAGCTGCCACCTGCTGGGGCAAGGGAGCTGCTCTGCCAGTGCTGCCCCAGGCTCATATGGGCAGAGACACAGGTGGCGCCGAGTACAGTCACCATGATAGTACCAGCACCTCTTAATTTCCTAATTTTGCGATCCTATGCATTTTTTGAATCCTGATACCGCTGTGTCAGCAGTGTTGCCTATCACTAAGGTTGTTTTGCTGTGACTCACTGTTGTCTCATAAAGCACAGGGGAGCTGAAAGGCAGCCTTATCTGAAAATGTTTCATTTCCAACGTTTCATTTTCAGCAACATTGTCAGTGTTTCTGAAAATGATGTTATCCTTCAGTTCAAAGGTTTCCCTTTTAAATACTGCTTGTTGCATTTCAAATAAAAATAACACTCTCCAGCATGCAGGCCATTAACCAACTGAGATGCTTCTGGAAGTGCTGACGTCCCACTTTTGTGTGCTGATAGGAATGTTGTTGCCTTTGCCTGGTTTCCAGCTGTTTCGGGGAATCGTGCTGCAGAACTGTTCAGAGCATTTCTATTCCAGTGGTGCAATGGCAAGTAAAACAGCAGGTAAACGTCCACATTTGGCAGTCTAGACCAGCAGTGAAAGGTGGGTAAACTGCATTTGTCATTGACCTGTCTGCCCGGGCTCTGCTCCTTGCTGTGGACAATGATGTTAGGATTGGGTGTACTACACCTCAAGTAAACAGAAAAGAAAAAAAATAGTAAAAAGCAAACAAGTATGTGCAATTGCAGGTGGGAGGTGTTACTGGTCCAGACAGCTAAAGCTGGTGGCTTTCTTTTGGCTCTGTTTTTCTGTGAATTGAATGCAGGGTGCTGAAGACATATGGAGTTACCCACAAGTTTACAGTATGTGGGCAGCAAATGAGAGCCTACTGCTGTAGTTTATTACTGCTGTGTGCTCTGTGTTTTCTCCATGGTATCTACTTTTACCTAATCTTAGCTATTAAATCACACTACCATCAGTTAACAAGACCCTTTTAGAAGGCAGAATGGAATAGCAAATTGGTATAATGCAGATGACTTTTCTAAAGTTGTTTTCATTTTCTCTTTTTATTCCTCTGGGAAATGTCCAGCATGAGTAGAAAAATTCAAAGCGCTTCTCATTTGATGAATCCATGCTTATTGCCCAGTTGTTTCACTCTGCTGTACTTCAAAGTGAGAGATCTGAAATTCTTTAAAAAAATAGTATAATTAGAATTGTAAAGAAAAAAAAATGTGATTCTTTAAAAGCTTGTGTATACAGCATTACATACCCAAATCTTCCTTTATACACTCTGATAAAGTTTCTTAATCTTCAGAGCTACAGTGGTACGAGGACACTAATGGAGCAGATTGTTACTAAAAGAGGCCGAGAATTTTTTTCCTTGTGTGATGCAGGTGAAAGTGTTACAATACAAGCTGCAGTAAAGGACAAGAGTAGAGATAAATGCAGTATTTGAGAGAGAAGGAAAGGCATTATAAAAAAGATCTCAACCACCTAGTGATGTGTTTGTTCAGCGGAGCTTTTAAAAAGTGCACTAATGGCCCATTTTATCTATCACCCCAAGTCAATGAAAAACGCCCATTGACTTAAATAGACATTGGATCAAGTGCTGAGCTTTTAGGAATAATTATACTCAGTATGCTGAAGTTCCTGGTATTTCTCTTCAGGCTGAATGCGGCTCCCTCCATTCTGTGCCCTGACTTCAAACAAATAAACAAGCTATCCCTTTTTCCTGCCTACACAAACTCCAGCTACTGCTTCCTCCATTCAACTTGCAGATGTTGAAGAAGCTTTTTTAGATCAAAGCTATAGCGTAGACCCAGCAAACACTGCTGGATGGGAAAACCACATCTAAAATGTGTCTTTGTTGCATGTAACCTTTGCCAGATGGCTGGGCCACAGCTGGAAGGTTCAGAAACTTTTTGACTTCTCTGAAGGTGTGTTTTCACTTCTTGCCCTCAGGCCATCATGCAGTTTGGCCTAAGAAATGCCACAATCCATGATTTCTAAGGAATCTCTTTTAAGTACATTGACAAAAAGGGTGACTAGTCCAGTGCCCTACACCCTCAAATAGTTTTTTATTAAACTGTTTGAGCCACTACTTGATTTTGTCCCTTTGTGGTAGGGCTAGTTTTCTTTGCTGCTATTGCCCAGTTTTCTCTGTAGAAAACTTCATAGTATTGAAATCTTCAGGAACATGTTTTATCATCAGAAACTGATTAAAAAAAAATCTGTAAAAGCCAATGAAGAATAAATAAGATGGTGACTGGGAACATAACTGGATTCCAAACATCTTGCTTTGATAATAATAATAATAGTGATAGCAATAATTGTAATAATAATTTTAAAAATCCTACTGCAGATTATTTCCATCCTCTTGTCTCAGCTAAATGCATGGATGAAATGAAAAGCATAAACTGGTTCTGGATGGTGTGAATTAAGGCATAGAACACAACCCACAGTTTAGTATCTGCTCTGTAAGTTAGCAAAGATACCACCTCACTTCATGCAGACAATGAAAAACTCACACTGAACAGTATGTGACTCAGTAAGACAGGGATACTTTACTGAGGTTAAAAAAGGACCTGTCCAGACTTCGAGTATTAGGAGGTTTGTGCATTGTGCATGATAATCTCTTAGCAAAGTATTAGTACCCACACTATACTGCCTTTTGGGAACCTGAGTGTTTTATCAGTTTTTATATTTATATCAGCTCAGGACTGGGTAAGAAGAGAATCTGAACTCCTTATCCATCTTCTCTGTTTTGAGCTTATCTCTTCCTTAGAAGCACAACCCTTGTATCATAAATAACCCAGAGAAGCAAGCTAATGGGTGAATGAATGATAGAATCATAGATTCATAGAATAATTTAGGTTGTAAGTGATCTCTGGAGCTCACCTGGTCTAACACCACAGATATCTAGTTCAGAGCAGCTTTTTCTAACTCTTGGCAGGAAATTGAGTCCCATGGATCACCAGAAATGTCTTTTTGGACTCTCCACACACCTATATTTCAAATCCAGAAGGAAAAATACGGTTTATGACATAGAAAAATTAGTTTAGATCCCTCCTATTAAAATATAATAGATTATCCTCCGTGCAAAACAGTGGGGGAATTTTTCCTTATGCTTGCTAGGGAAAAAAACAAACAACTGAGAATATCTTTTGTGTTCTTATTTTGAAGATGGAAAGCTTGAAGCACAATGGGTTATTTATACTGACAGATTGGTACTTAGACAAATAAGCTGACCATAGATACCTGGCTTGGAGATGAGTTATTGCAAATAAGCAAAGAACTAAAAAGCCTATAAATGAAATACCTAACTACAGAAAATCCTTGTGTAGTGCTCTACAAAGGTATGTGGTAAAAGAAACTAGCATAGCTGTGTTCAGAGGTGGACCTGATAGCAAAGAGATTTAAATAGCCTTTTTTAACCAATTTGAACCTGAGGACTTCAAAGTTCTTTGCTTTCAAATAAAAGTGCAATAAAGCTTGGCCAGCTCTCAAAAGCTGTTGTGGAATAGGACAGTCAGTCATTTGCTGGCAACATTACACAGGATCATGAAGTGAGGTGGTAAACATCATCATGAACTGAAAACTATGTCATATTAAGACAGGCAGGATATTATTATGTGCTATGTAATTTGGCCAGCATGTCTGGTTTACTTCCACCAGTATTGTGATGGGTTCTTAGTGTATATTCAGGGGTCCTGTTTTATGGATTGCCTAAGCTAGTGACTTTCCAGCCACCCTTAGTGTCCTACCTATAACTGCTCTCTTCTCTCTTCCTCAGTCAGGCCGAAGTAGGTTTCTTGCACAGCTTCCTGAAGCACAAAGTGACACTCACAAAGCCTTTGGATCAAACCAATTTTTTCTGATTTTACCACCAAATATTACAGAAAAAGGCTCTGATACTTGGCTCCCTTCAGCCAACAAAACTCTGTTGAGCCTGACACAGGTGGCCAAGAGAAGCACACGACTATGTGGTGTCTCTTGGCATGTCATGAAGTTGCCCCAACTGCTGGCAGTTCAGAACAGAACAGCCTTCTCTTCAAAATACTCTAACAAGAGTTTGAATTCACTTTCTGGGAGTCTTTCTTCTCTTTCTTCTCCCTTTAGGCAGTGATGTGCCAAATTCTTAGGAACAAGTATAATTTCTTAACCTATTTTGGAAGAGCTTGCTTTGATCTTCCCCTTTATGCCCTGTCACATGAAATTCAAGAGAAACATTACTGCTTCTTTACAAAAGAAGAAACAAATACATTTGTATCTGAAGATAAAGAAAGGTAGCATTAACAGAATAATTATATACAGGTATGTTAGAAACAAAAAACGATTCACAGCATTTATAGGTGGCTGTTGCAAAGGGGACACCTGCATCTGCTTTCCCCATTTTATATGTTATTAGAGGGATTTAAAAACTGTTAACAGTGCGAGTCCAGTGGCAGCTCCGGAGGGGGTCTTTGCCACCATCTATTGGTGAACTAAGGGAAAAGGCAGCAGGAGCTGACCTTGCTAACGCTCCTTAGTGTGCCAAGTGCAAGCTTTTGCTCCACTTTGAGGTTTTGGGGTAACAAATAGTTTGGTTTTTGGGTTTTGAGGTTTTTTTCCATCCTGCTCTTGGAAAAAAAGCAATAGAACTGTAGTTGTGTCCTGTGAGTGAAGAGGTGTCGTAACCAAACCTTATCAGCAGGTTTGTGATCCCACATACCTCTCAATGGAGAAAAAGGTAGCTCTGATGTCCTGGAGAAGAGGGTAGCTCTAATGTCCTGGAGAAGAATGTCTATCTTATGCCAAGTCGTTTGTTAGTTAATGTCTTCCTGGTTTCTGGCAATGGAATTGAGTCTGTTTTCTTTGCTGGTCTCAAGAAGCAGCACACTGATACTTGAATAAAGCCCTGTTGCTGCTAACAAAACTTGGATGAGTGCTGTAATTGCTAGCAATTCTGCACAGGACAGTGAGAGGGGCATCTGTGAAAGAACATCCCTTACAAATGAAATGTTTGCAGAATCAACCTCTGCCCCTAAAAAGACAGGCAAGAAGACAAGTGAGGGGAGCCAATGCCAGCAACTGAGCCAAAAAACTAAATCTTTAGAGATGTCACTAGATATGAAATGAGTCTATTTTACTGGATTCATCAACTCTGCTTGCATATGCAAATTCCTTAAGAATAAAGCTTTTGTAGTGCAGGCTCCAAAATGAATTCAGGTAGAGTCAATGACAGCAGTGAATGAGCACATAGACAGTTTAAAGAGATTGCTTAGTTTCCAAATCAACAAATTGCTGTGGTTCTACTTAATCCATCAAAAAAGGAAAAGAGAACAATCTGGCAGTCAGACGGGAAGATATAATGGTAAAGGACATAATGTTCCAGCTATTTTAGGACCCATTTACACTATGAAACTAGTGGCATTAGCTAACAGTTGTTGAACACATTTGGGGAACAGCTGTGTTATTGCTAAAGCGTAAAGACTAAAGTATGTACAGACCTGTAGGGGTGCTCAGGAAGAATGGGGTATTTTTTTGGAAAGGGAGGTGGGTGGGGGGGTGGGGTGGGTGGCTTCTGTTCATCTTAAAACCATTTTCTTACTCAGTTTCATTATGAATGAAGAAGGACTAGCAGAGTCAAGTGACTTTATGAACACTATTTCCATGAAAATGCAACAATTATATATTATAACTTTGCTGTATGATGATCAGTGGGCTGGAGCACCTCTCCTACGAAGACAGGCTGAGAGAGTTGGGCTTGTTCAGCCTGGAGAAGAGAAAGCTCCAGGGAGACCTTATAGCAGCCTTCCAGTACCTGAAGGGACCTACAGGAAAGCTGGAGAGGGGCTGTTTATCAAGGAGTGTGGTGGTAGGACAAGGGGTAATGGATTTAAACTGAAGGAAGGTATGTTGAGATTAGGTATTCATAAGAAATTCTTCACTGAGTGTGCTGAAGCCCTGGCACAGGCTGCCCAGAGCAGCTGTGGCTGCCCCATCCCTGGCAGTGTTGAAGGCCAGGTTGGCTGGGGCTTTGGGCAATCTGGTCTAGTGGAGGGTGTCCCTGCCCATGGCAACAGGGTTGGAACTAGGTGATCTTTGAGGTCCCTTCCTACCCAAACCAGTCTGTGATTCTATGATATTATAGCCCTATGATACTATGATAAATCTGTCTTAAATAAAAGTAACATGGAAAAAAAATGTACCTTCAGTGTTCATTCACAGATATTCTAGTCATTGTTTAAGTATCTCTGTTCCCTGAATAAGACACTTACTTCCCCTCCCTATTTACCTTTCTCTCAGCATGACTGCCATTTTGCTTATGCTTCAGACTGGACCTCCCACAGAGAAATAAATTGAGAATAAAGAAATGCATCTCATCACAAGATGGTATAAGAAAGACTCAAAGTCACCGTGAGGTAACTTTTATTCTCCTAGAAAAGATTTTGTTGATAGTTTCACTCACTTATCAAAGCCTCCCTGCTAAACCTGACCTGCTTGATGTATTCAAAGTCTGCATGTATTAATTTTTTCCCAATGAATAACTGAAGCAGAAGGATGAATTAATTTGTGGCAATTTTTGTCTGTGTCTCATTGGTGTATCTATCTGTTTCCAGCCTCATACACGTGCAGATGTTGAAGAAGTACTTGCTGTAGCCAGAGAGCAGTGAGTGGTCTGTGATGGTGAAATGATGGCAACTAAGGTCTACTGGAGTACAAGTGCTCTCAGAACTATTTTTGGGAATACTGAGTTAAACAATCACTGCTTTTCCTCCTGTCTCAATAAGAGGTATATGACTGCCATCTCTCTATTGTTATTACATCTGAAAATTAATTTCTTTCCCTTATTGGATTATTGGCAATTTCTGAAAAGAACTGTTAAAGTAATGTCATTGGCTGCATGCTGCTGAAGCATGGAAAATGTAGCATTGACCTAGAAGTTACTTGGTAGCTGCTTCTTGTAATTAGGGCTTCTTTTGTGTATGTGGATAGCACAGTTGCTTGCACTAATTGTGCGTTGGCATATCGCACATTTTCCACTCTGCTATGTGAATAAATGCCCAATCTACATAACAATGGTGTTATTTGCATATGCAAATGAGGGTTCAAAATCTACACAGGAGCTGATCTTCAATTTCTGAAGATCAGAGCAGGCATTCCATCTCTGTTTAGTCTATATTGAGACAGGCAAAAACGCCACTACAACTTAATCTTCAATCATATTTCTTGCATTTAGAACTATGCAGTCTAGGACAATTGTCTTTACATTAGATGATGACTTTAAATTCAGTATGTTCTTACTGTTCTATAAATTCAACACACACATACACACAATTCTTGTTCCTGAAAACCAGCAGATGAAAGAGAAACAAAACAAGAGAAAGAAACTACCTGTCAATGTGTGTGGGAAGAGAGAAACAAGCAGCTTATATGTTAAGAAACACAACCTATTAAAAATACATCTTTTTAAGAACGTGTGTGTTTGCAGAACTAACATAGACAATGAATCTTGGTAGGGGTATTATGACATTATTCCTTCAAATTTACCATTCTTCCTCCTCTTTGCCGTATCATGCACATGTAGGACAGACTAGGAGGGCATGCTTGCTTTTATACTGGAAAATCATAGGCATTCATTTTCTCTTTCTCAGAGATCCTGTTTGCTCTCCTTCTGGGGAGGGCAATGAGTTTTGCATTCCCTGGCTGCAATGGCCCTCTGGATTTACTATGCTGAAAATTACCTAGTTTAGGTAAATATATTTGGTTTAGTAAAAGAAGATCAGAATAAAGCATGGGATACTTGTCTCTTTTTTCCAACAGCTCCTTTCATAGATTTTCCTATGGGAAGAAAAAGCTCTGTCTGAATAAATTAAAATTGACCTACTATGAATTAAATTATAATAGTAATAATTGCAGCAATATTACATCATTGCAGAAGCTACTTGGGTTTATTGTGCCTAAATTTGGGGAATTCTAGCTTTCCTACACTTAGATAGATTACTGTTATGGACAAATGCTGTGATGCCTGAGGGTTTCCCTTTGTTGACAAACCTTTGAAACAAAGCTGTATGTTGACTATAGTTTGGGTTTGTTGTCTTGGAAAAAAAAGTTTTTTGGCAAAACACTTGAAAATGGAATATTTAATTCAAATTAGTTATAGTTTGAATTCAAAAATATTTCCCTGTTGGCTCAAGATTTCCTTTTTTCCTAATGGGACTATGACAGCCTCATCCCACATGAGACAAGGTCTTTAATGATTGAAGAGAAAATCCAGCTAGGGAGCACAATGTGCAGAGAAGGATATTCAGCAACCAATGTATGACTTCCATGAGATATTGTAATAAAACATCCAAATAAAATAGTTAGGTTTTCATAGATAAACAAAAAAAAAAGAACTTTCCAGATTTATGGTTTTATTTTTTGCACATGAAGTAAGTATTTTCTAAGACAGAAAGTATTTTCTAAAAATGCTCTCTAGCTGCTAAAAAATAGATTGGCATCACAAAAACTACATCTAGGAACTGGAAGAGATTTGGAATAAAAATTGAGAAAATGTCATCAAAACTTTATTTCTAATTTTGCTCACTTTGGTTTGGGTCTTTTAGTAGCAACAACATGTAAAACTCCTTTTCCTTGAGTCCCCAAAGTCTAATGACTTTTCCTGGTGTTTCTACAGTCATCACAGGTTTGGTAGGACCTTCAAAACAGCATTGTTCATTCTTCATTCTGTGGGATGTCCACTTATCATCCACAGCTCTTCTAAGTACTTCAGCTCAATCTGGTTCTTAGTCTGATATCACCTCTTTGAAGAATTATGTTTATTTCCAGATATAGGAGGGATATCTAATTATTGGGGCAATATTTAAACTATAGGAAGCTTAAAACGTACTAGCAGTCCAGTCATTCAGAAAAATTCACCTGACCTGAGATATCCAATTGGCAAAGGAGCTTGAGGAAATCATAGCAGGAAACTAAATCAAAATAATGTTCTAAAGTGGAAATGTTTTTCTGACCAGTGAGAGATGGATTAGAAAACAAACTGGGTTTTGATTTCATATAAGAAAGTTAAATTAATCAAACATTTTTAATTTAGAGGGTTTTCTTCTTGTTATGTGCTGCCTTGTTCAATTGAAGCTTCCCCACACTGTAGCTCCTGACAGTCTAGCCTTGACATTTCTAATAATGCTTTCAGTGCCTCCTGAAAATTCCTGTAAGAGAGGATTTATGTGATGAGTTAATCAAAGCAGACTATACAGCAGTGTGTTTTCATCCCAGATAAATATCCATGTACCATTACCGAAGTTGATAAAATATTTGATGGACAGCAGTGACCTGCTGTCTACTGTTCCTCTGCTACTGGATATTTATTTTTTAAATTCAGAGATGTATGAGCAGGTTATATATTCGGATTTCTTTCTAATCTTGCAGCTGATTGCCTAAAACCTCCCATCTGTGGCTTACACTGGTTGAGCGTGGAAGCACTTGCTTTGATAAAATAGATACTGCAGTGATTCAATGTAAATGAATTTTTCATGCAGACTGTTTCTGTGGAGCTGCTAGCACTAAGTTCCCATGAAAAGCACATGCTTGGCAGAACTGTCATAACCCAAAGAAACCAAGACTCTAGCTGATGAGGAACGACATACAATGAATAACAAAAGCTCATTTGAAGGGAGGAATCACTTGGAGAATGGTGGCTCTCTATCCAAGCCAGGCAGCTGCAGGATGGGAGATGCAAACCCAAATTACTTTCACAACCAGCTGGTCCAGGGTGTCTCCCACATGTTGCAACATTACATGATGTAAATCAGGAAAGATCCACTGGCCCCTAAAATAGCAGCTGTTGCCCCTCTTCTCGCTACCCCACCTGATCTATCTGCAGTACTCTTAAGCGTTCACTATGAATCGGGTTGCTGAGAACCAAAGGCATTTATCACCACTGAAATGGAACAAGATTTCAGCAGTTGCCTCAATTAACAAAAATGGACTGTTTAATAGTGTAACCAGTAAAATAATGTAACCCTATACCTTTCAGATGTGTTACTCAGGTCATGGCAGTTTTTGCCTGGCTCCTTCTATAACCTCTCCTGAAATTTTGGAATCAGGGTAAAGAAAGATAACTGAAAATTTCCCAAGTGTGATGCCTCAGGCTTTGCCTAGAGTCCCAGAGTACTGCTCATCCATCTGCTCTTTGCAAGAGAACTGCTGATTTGTGTTTGCCCCAGGGAACTATTTTCCAAGGCTTGGCACCAGTGATACCAACTGCAAATAAGGGTCGTTAGCAGTGTAGCAAGAAGTACCCTACAGCACTGGGTTTCCTAAAAATGCCTGCAGGTCTGCAAAGGTCATTTTCATACTGAAATTTTTACTGTCTGCTTAGTTCAGTGTTTTTTCCCCAAGCCACCTTATAGCCAACTTCAGACAAACTTAACTGGCCAAACAAGGTCAAGAAGAAAATATTACAAACACAAAAATCCAGCTAGTCTTAATAGGTAGCCATACTTACACTTTCAACTGGGGCCTAAATATATCTGTGTTCTGGGCAGCCTCCCTCCAAAGTAATTTCCCACTTACTTTCACTGCTTCAGCTTCAAAGTCTGCACTGAGTAGCCAGTAAGACCCTCCCTCTTCTCTGTAGGAACTCAATCTCCCTCTCTTTTGGAGAAGCTTTACTGTCTTCAATCACCCATGGTCTGTGTCTTTGAGAACTGAGGTTTGGAATGAAAATGTGAGGGCTTGATGACATTTTCCTGGGGGCAGGCATTGAGGGCTAGCCTGGTGGGTAACTACTCTTGTCTATGGTGGGCTGAGGAATTTGTACTTTAATATCCTGCTGGAGCTATTAATGTCATATCCCTAATGTTATGGAAGAGATGAATTACGCATTCTGTAAGTTCACGGTCTTTAGTATATTACCAGCTTTCAAAGGAGATTGCACATGTCACATCAATGATGCCAGTTAGTGTAGAAACATAACTAGTCCAATATGCACTGCCCACATTTGTCATTAGTGTTTGTGCCTTCAGTGTTGCACACTCCATCTTCCACTCATTAGTTAGAGCTTCTCATTACATTTCCTCAGGGCTGCCTTCAGCTTCAGCTTCATCTAGCCAGGACCTTTTGCAGAGACCTATCAGTAGAGATGCTCAATGGAATTAGGACCTTGCTTTTGACCTCAGTGGGGTTATTCCCTTCTGCAGAGAGCGTAGCCCACTTGTGAGACCCAGTGGGTTACTGTTTTCTACCCTGTACTGAATGGGGTTAGAATGACTTTTCACTAACATTAATATTTATTTAATTAATCTCTGAAATGATTTGGACTACTATCACTGTTCACCTGGACTTCTATATATATGCTTATATATATTTATTTTTCTGGTTTGTAGGGACTTTCCCTGTGCTACACAAATTACAAAACCTTTTATCAGTACTATTAGTTACAACCTTCCTTTATCCTTCTGTTTCTGTTCACTCTTTGCACTACCTTTTTAAGAGTGAAATTAATCAGGGAATTAATTTTGTGCCAATTTTGTATAGAAAGCCCTCAGTAATGACTAACCAAATAATTAAACTGTTAACATGTATCTTTACAGTATTAAATCTAACAAAACATTTGAACTGTGGGAAGTATAAGTGATTTTAGCCTCCTGAGAAGTGCAGTATTCACTCAAGTATCTGCTGATTTTAGAGTCTTCTCTTATGAACTGGAAATTCAAATACTGCTTGAAAAGACCTCCCACTGAATTTATCGACCTGTTTTTAGGAGTTTGACATGAGAGAGATCACCACCAATTAACTCAGGAATTAAAAGCTATTCCTAAAATTTTAGATCACGAGACTTTATGCAACCTTCCTAAAGCACACTAGAAGGGTTTAATTGGGTACCACAAGCTGACAAGAATGTGAATATAAAGCACGCCAGCTATGTTCACACACATGCTTCATGTGGCCACTCTTAATTCTAAACAGAGGATCTCTCTGAAATTGCCTCAACTAGTTTGGAAGTGGATTAGTATTAAGGCAGCCTTCGTGGGGAAGTAGAGTATAGAAGGGGAGGAGACCATGGAGTTACTTTTGTGGAGAAACTCTAACCAGGCTGTTTTCCCACATCGGTGCTGCTCATCATAGCGGGGTCCTGATATTGACTGGAGCTTTTCTCTGCTCCTGCACCACATAAGCATTTATGACTGACAGCACTATAGTCTATTGAGCTGTTTGAACTGTTTATAGCTACAGTCCTTTTCTCAAATCTAACCGATACAACTTTTGGGTAGATTTCCTCCTGGTAGCAAGCTGTCACTTGCTAGGTTTTGTGCTGTGGTGAGATGAATGCTAAGAAAGCAGGATATGTTTGATTTTATTCATAAAGCATTGCACATGTGATAGAACATCCCAGCTCCATCTAATTAAGCAACAATTCACCATGGGCAGCCTTGTCTTTCAGAGTGGCTATTGACTACCTCAGCTGTATTGCTGAAAGGCATAAGGCTGCAGGCCACACAACTGGAAAAACAGTAGTCCTCTGGGAATTTATTTTCCAGAATTCTTTACTAATATGAAACAAGTAATTGTGTCCTGTGTTAAGTTTTGCTTGCATACGTGGTGTTTATATTATACACTGAGAGTAACACCTGGCTTCATGGAGCACAGCAATATCTCTGTGCTAATGGTCTCAGATAGAGCCAAGACAGCTGAGCACAGTCATTTACTGCTCCAGGTGTGTTACCTGAACAAGATCTATTGGCTCTCCTTAAACTGTTAGCAAGGCTACTAGAGCTAAACTTTGCTGGAGGATGTATTGAGCTATGATCAGGGCTTTACTAGTGCTTTCTCTTTTTCCTGCTTTTTGTTTAGATTTTGTTGAATGTAACTTCAAAATCAAGTGTAAGAATGAAAGAGAAGAGGGTAGGCTGGGTAGAGAACAGAAGTCTGTGCAGCCTGTGGAAGAGGTGAAGAAAGGGCATATTGAACCATTTGGGACAAGAAAGAAATTGTAAGAACTAAAAAGAGTAGAGGAAGAAAAGGGAGAGGGGCACAAAGTAGGTAGCATCAGTGAAGAACCATGGAAAAGCTGAAGGTAAAAGAAATATTGTCATAAAGAGATGCTGAAAAAAGGTTGCTGGTAAGAAAAACAGGCCATGAGAAGGTCTACAAGAAGTATGACTTGTGATGGGAGGGAGGGAGCCTGGAAAAGATCTGGTCAGAAGCAGTGTTGATAACTTTTCAAATTTGAAGACTTTTCAAAAGTAAAGGAAGAAATGGCTCAGAGGCTCCAGTGAATTATCTACAGAAGCAGGAAGGAAGTGGGCTAGTGGCTGTGGGGATTAGGTACTTCAGGGAGCTGTTCTGCAATCCTTAGTTTACAGGAAAGGGTGATAGGGCTGATTAAGGGAGGAAGAGAAAAGCTGCTGTCAAGAAGGAAGGTGGCTAGGAAAGACCTTCACATAACGTAGCTTCTATTTCATCCAGGACTTGAATTGAGATTTGATTCTTGTTCATAGTGTTATGGGTTCACAGCTATGCCAGTGTAGATTTTGGGGCAGTAGTGTGTCTGCCCTTCCACTGAAAACAGCGCGATAACAATTGGAGTGAAGTCCTTTCTTTGCATTGCTAAGCCTGGTGCCTCCACAGCCCCAGGCTCTGAGGTCTTTCAGACCTGGCACAGAGTGAAGCAACAAACAGATCATCTTCTCTTTGCGTCTTGAGTCAAGCTTCTCTTAAAATCTGTGGAAAGTCGTATCATCTGTATTGCTTAACATAGCAATTTAGTATATCTTTCTCCTTCTTGCTTAACATGGTCTTATAAAACTTTGTGTGAAATCCTGTGTTACATTATGTTGTCTGGAAATATCTTTTATATATATATATAAAAGTTTTGAAGGCATATAGAAATAACCATTGTGGGGGAGAAGGTGCATTGTGAATTATTGATGTGTAGCAACACTTCTGAGAGGTTCTCCCCTCACCCTTAGTCTTTCTTCCTCTTGTGGAGAAGTTAAATACATGTAAAACACAATACTTAGAAAATGCCATTAATAATGGATTCCTTCTCCTTTATCTTCCATTCAAGAATCGAAGTAGATGAGCTGGAGAGTGGCAAGGCACAAGATAGTGATGGAGATATTTCAATTTTTATCACCTGCATTTAAATACAGCTATATATTGCTATAGTCCTCTGTACACTGTGAGTATTCTTTTGTTGTTGTCTGCTGTATCTGACAGTCTGGTAATATTATGATTAAGACATAAGATTTTATTTCTGTATTCATCATGGAGCTTGGCTTTTAGGGTCAATATATTTTGTTTACAGGGTGTGTGAGGTTTTGGTTTTTTGCTTTAATGTCTGGCTAGTGGAAAACGTGCCAGTTTCTAAATCAATAACAACTCCTCTCTCCCCCAACAGTAACACTTGTGTGTCTGTGTAAGGTAGCCTTTTTTGTTGTCAAAAATATGGCTTAAAATAGAAAGTGCTATTCAGTGCTAAATATAAGTTTTTACCTCTTGTTGGAGAAGTTTAACAGTCTTGGAGAAGGTTAACCACACAAAGCAATTGCTTTTTCAGGCTTGTTACAATCTATGAGTGTTAACTGCCTAGATGAATCTATTTGAACTGAAAATGAGGTTACTCTCATTAGCTGGGACTAGGTCATTGTTGCTTTATTACTGTGGCAACTGGATTTAGTCAAAAGGGGTAGGTGAGAGTGTGGATTAATTAAATCAGTTCTGTTCTTTTAGAGAGGGCCTAGGTAGAGGGTAATGTGAAAGTGCTGTGTGGGTTCAGCTAACCAGTGATGAGGCACACCCCAGGCCTCATGGTCATGTAGGACCTGATGATAGGATTAGAGGCTTTCTCCCCTTCTGCCTGCCATAGCCAGTGGCTGGTGATGTTTTTAACTGGCAAGAGAGTATGTGGTAACGTTCAGGTAGGATGGCTCACTCTGAGCTGTGAAATGCATTGTTATTTGTGCTTTGGGCATCAAGTCATTGGCTTCATGACATGATAAGCAGAGGAAGGGTGGGACTAGCATACTATGAGTGGGTTTGACATAGTTTTTCTGCCAAGAGTAAGTCTAGTTTGGTGAAGGCAGAGTACAAATGTGTGCTGGTGCTGTGTAGCAGAGTATGAGCTGGGGTCATACACTGCTGACACTACCTGAAACCTGGCAATTCCTGGTGTCAATTTTCTATGTACTTGGATGAGATGGCAATTATAAGCAGAGCCACACTGAGATATTTCTGCTCCTAGGGAAAAATTGCATTTGTATGAAATACTTGTGTTTTTCTGAGTTTTGCTTTAGAGTCTGTACCTCCCAGTCCCTCTTCCTGGCGACCAGAAAGATCCTTAGCAAAGAATCTGTACACTGCCCAAAGCTGCTGTTCTCTACCAAGGCTAAAGAGTTGCTCTGGAAAGTAGCTGCACCCAGTTGCACTCCATGGTGTCTGCTGGGGTCAATGGAGATGGAAGGCAGGGAAAGTAGCAGCCCTTCTCTGAGAGAGCTGGAGCAGTGAGAAGTGTGGAGGCATGAATTTTCCCTGAAGCACAAGTAGTTAGTTTTCCAAAACCACATTTGCAGGTGAGAATCACAGGTAATATTTAGTCTGGGTTGGTAGCAGTGGAACTGTTTTCTACTTGTTCCCTGAAGCAAGGTTCTGATACGTACTTGACAAGTGTCACAAAACCCAAACGAGTAACTGCAGCAGGCTTGACTTGAGCCTCTCTTTCCTTGAGTGAATTGCCACTTGCATTTGTGTTGCTTTTTCAAATTTCGCCTAATCTAATGGTAATTTCCATCCTGAGAAGCCCTGTAAAATAATCAATATATTTGACCTCCCTTTAGGTGATAGATGGAAAATCTTTGAAAATATTGGGCAAGGCTCATACCAGTGTCATCTCCAAGTGATTGATTAGTGCCCCAGGGCCACCTGAAAGTTTCTACTTCAGAGTATCTACCCTGTTTGCATATCAACTGCTCTAGAAAGAACTCTTAAAAACCTGGGTGGGATACCAGTGCTAATGAAAGGTCAGAGAGAAAACTTCTGTATTTTCTTCATTTTAAGATCCATTTTCAGTATTCTCAATATACCAATTCATCTGGTAAAACAAACTGACCCATAAAACCTCCAACCTTCATCAGCTAAAAGCCTCTCGAGCTCCAGAGTGTCTGGTGAGCCTGCCTTAAATTAGTCTAATTACAGTCAGTGATCTACAGAGTAGGCCGTGTGTGTACTAAATACAATAATCTCTTTTGTCTCACAATGGAACCATGTTAGGTAAGGCTACAACATTTTTAATGAGGTCTAACCATAAAGATGCTAACTTGTATCTGGAAAGTGCACCTTAAACTGGTACATCTAGAACTGCATGTTTAGACTCTGACAATTAAGGTGAAAGCAGGTTTGTCTGCACTGGAAAACTCAAGAATGCAAAGGAATTAATGGACTTAAAGTGGATTAGTTAAATCAGATTAATTCCTGATCTTCTTCCAAAGCAAATTAAACTAAACCAAGTTAAGGCACTTTCTTTCTGAGTAAAAGCATCCACTTGCCAGCTTAATGCAGTTTAACTAATCTTCTTAAAAAGTGAATTTGGATTACTTTTTCTGAATATTCTCCTACACTTAGTTCCTTTGTATTAAACCAGAAATGGCTTCAGCTGTGTTTTCTTCAGGGCTGTAGGGCATGGTTGAACCTAGCACTCAAGATTAGATCCTATGATTAATACTCAGGAGAGTGTCTGCATGACTGCTAGGAATAAAGTGAATGGATCCTTATGCAGCTTGTGTTTATGTGCTAAATTAAAGCAGCTCAGGCTATGCATTTCCATATTGTCAATGTTTATACTGCAGATGCCTATAAACAGGGTGACAGCAGCACTTGATTTTAGCAGTAAACTGGATGGAAGAGCAGCATAAGGGCAGGCAGGTGGAATCAGCTGAATTCTTATTGTAGTAGGATCAGAGTACTCTAAAGTTGTTATCTTCCTCATGTAATATGATTTTCTTCTATTTAAGGTTAGCAGGTGAGTTGTATCTTAAACCCTGCTGAGTGCTGAATGACTGGGAAAGTTTTGAAGCTCCCCTCTGTTGTGAATGCAGACTTTGAGCTGGTGGCTGCCCAGGTGGAGAGATCACTCTGTGTACCCAGCTCCATGGTTTATTTGTGAGAGTGGCAGAACTTTTGTCTCCTGCGGTTTCGCTCTAAGGAGTGTGGCTTTTTCACTTTGTTGGTCTGATCCTGATGGAGACAAAGTACAAGGAACTTCTGCTTTTGATGCAGCCAACCTGTGGCAAATCTTACTTACTGTGACTTTGACTAGTTATGTTGTGGTTTAAAAAAAACCTGGCAACCTGTGCTGTTTCCATTGCAGTTGGTTTTGTATTTGAGAATATGAGCAGATGAGTTGCTTTCTTTCTCTGTGTATTTGCCTCTATTTGAATGTCCTACTACAAGACTGGAAAATGTAGCTCAAATTCTGCAATATACTAGGATAGAAAGAATGATCTTAATGTATCTCTATTGATTTTTAGTGGGGCAATATGTAGTTTCAGCAGTTTGTCTGTGGGCTGTTGTTTGCAGGATCAGCACTTGAAGTCCTTGTGTGCTTTCTGATTTTGATGGGACTTGTCATGTGAAGAAGTCATGAACCCTGTCAGCTGAATTATAATGCACAATTATGCTGCTGCTTTGTTGGATCTGCTAAGCTGTGATTACACAAACATCCTAAATCTTTATTGACTTACATCTCTCTTGCTGGAAACAGATTATTTTTGATTGTAAGAGGGTTTGAAAGAATAAGAAAGATGCTTGCCTTGTGAAAATTTTTGAGAGAACAGGTGATGTCAGGGGTATTTGGACAAGTCAGGCTCTGATGCAGGATGGCACATTGTTCCAGTGTGGTGCTTGAGCTCATGAAATACAGTTTCTTGATCTCATCTAGTCATTGCACGCAGTTCTGTGTTGTGTCATTTAGATTTACTGCCTAGAGACTCTTGTGTGTTACTTCATTGCATGGTGTAGATAGGCCTGAAGGAGATACCTGGGCTACTAGATGTCTAGAAAATGTTTGGGTGAGGGTGTTTGAAGGTGAAAAATGGCCTTATCTTCAGTGACACCATGACCTCTTTACATGTCTCAGGTAATGTAAAATGAACTTAGATTGCAGGTAAGCATAGCTCATACTCTTGTAAATTATTTTCTGTATTACTGGTGGTACAGAAGGGCTTTGGTGTAGAATCATTTTTGCTTCATTAGCAATAAGATACAGTGCATGTTAAATAAGAAATTGTAGTAATTCCTAGTTAGTTCATTGCTTGGATTGTCTGTGATTTTCTCATCTTTGTTTTTACTTTTTTAAATGTGACTTTATTTGAAAGGACAAAGTGAGTATCAAAATGTGAAAAGTTTTCTTCTGTGACAACAGGCCAGGTTATACTCAAGAAAAAAGGCAATGGACTTTAAATGTTGATCCGTGGTAGTTTCCCCTAGCTGATTTGATCTGATCTGCCACTAAATCCCAACACTTTGTAATGTAATAAACTCCCAGTCTTTGATTGTATCTGACACCAACAGAGGAGCACTGATCAGAAAAATCTTCCTTTGATTTCTCTGGGTAGCAGATCAGATGCAGCAGTGAAGAGGAAGGAGCTGAAGAACAAATGAACAACATAAAAAAAGTGAACTTTTTATCTCTGTCCACAAAGATGTTCTTTAGAACTACAGACAACACAGTCCTTTTTTATTGGTGCAGTGAGGAAAAACCTTTCTAAATACAGTACCTGTAAATCACAGAATAATATAAAATATCTTTTTTTTTAAAAATTAATCCCTTCATATGTGGTGATGTGGGATTTCCAGTGGGTCCTTTGGGTATATAATTCTCCACAACCATGCATCTGCAGTATCCTTGCCCTTTTTAAGTTTAAAAAAAAAAAAAAAAGGAAAAGAAAAAAAGGAAAAGAAAAAAGCAAGTTTCAGATCTTTTCAAATGCAAACACAGTATTTATCAGCCTTCTGTGTTTAAATCCTATTAGAGCTAGTTGAACTGTACCAAACCTTCAGACTCCTCTTGAATCAAAGAGTCCAGGCAATACTCATATCCATAAGTCTGAAGGCATACTCTTGGGATGCAGATACCGTATTCCTTCTGGTATCTCTGTTCTGAGAACAGTGGTTTGCACAACATAAAAGCTCTCTATCTCAGGTTATTGCTGTTCCTTCATGCTACTGTTGTAATATGGGCAAACTCCAGACTCTTCGCTTGTCTTCAGTGGTGTTGGGGCTCTAGCTATGGTATAGGCTTCTCAAGCATTCAGAATATTCTGTTTGTCCAGGATCCCACCTCTTCCAAAGCTGATGTTGCCTGTGTGTGTCCCCTACTCACAGCATACTCCTGTCACTACACATGTAACGGGTTTTAGGTGTGTCAACCATTTGTCAACCTGAACAGGATTTGTAGACTCTTAGTCAATGGATGTAAGTGTCTCTTCTTCTTAGCTGTGTTTTTAAATAGGAAGAGTTCCTTCAGTTATAGATTTGAGCTGTAATTTTTCATGTTGTCCTCCATATTCACCCTGTTCCTCTGACTAGGATAAGTGATGATTAGAGGTTTTCTGAAGTTACTGTTTTCCTATTGGTAGCAAGGCTGAGGTGGGGAAGGACAGGCACATCAATTATACAGCACAGTTTATTTCCAATGCCAGCTCCTGTTAGGGCAGGACATTTTTCTGGTTACTCCAGAGCCTTGGTTTTGGCATATAAACCTTTGGAAGTGGAAGCCAAGGTATTTTAGGAAGTTTCTTGTTCATTTAAAATAAAATGTACAGTAATTAGACAAAGGAGCCAGTGCCAAATGCAATATACCGCATATGAAATACTTAATTACAGAGGAAATTTATGTGTTCCAATTGACAGGGTAATCTGTACTCTAATTTACTTGTCTTACAAGTCATTACATCTGAGAGATCGATTTTCCCGTAGATGGCTTTAGTGGATAAATAAGTTCATTTTATCTCAGGGACCTTGGTTTGAGTCTGATCTGTGAATTTCTGTCAAATGAGCTTGGAAAGCTCAAACCTCTCTATTAGGTGATATCTGTGGAATAATCAAAGCAGACATACTTCAACAGTGCTAGTAATTTGTAAATAAAGGGCAGACGGATATGAGTCACTTAAAATGGTGTTGTTTTTGAGACTTAAAAGATGATGTCCTAGCAGGTAGCTGAAGTGAACAGTGATTAGATTTTAATTATATGTAACTTGACTTTTAAGGTTTAAGATCTCATTTATTTCAATTAAACTGTGTGAAACTTTGTACCATGAGCCAAAAGAGGCGGGGGGGGAACCTGGAGTCATTAAACCATGTCCTGATCTTTCATAAAAAGTTGAGTACCTTCGGAGTGTACTTCGCCTCCTGAAGTAGGAGCTCAATTATGGGTGAGATCAACTGCTAACCTTGGCTGGGGAAGCATGAGAAATGATTAGCCTCTGTAACATTAGCTAAAGCACTGTAGTTGCAGAAGTTATTATAAATCATATTTTTCAGAAGTGTGCAGTGTTTGCAGCTCTTGGCAAAAGATATTTGTGCTAAGCAATTCAAAGCAACCAGACCTTCATTGATATGTACCATACTCCTGGTACTTTGGGTTTGGTTTGGTTTTGTCGTTGTTTTCTCTCTCTTACAAATAACTCCCTGGGATGTTATAATTTGCATTTAACTTTTACTTTTTTCCTTTTATTTTCCTCTTTTTTTTTTTTCCCTGAAGTGATTGGGCAGTTTGTTAGGTATTTATTTGCTAACTTATTAGTAGAAACATACTATTCAGTTTCAAAAGTAACACAAGCATTGCTGTACTGGATCAGGCTAAAGATCCATCTAGAGCTGCATTTTCAGAGACCATCAGTAGCCAGTACCACATGTTTTAGGGAAAGATAAAAATCTAATCTTTCATAGACAATTTGCAGTATTACACAATAATATCTGACAGCAAGCAGGCACTGGTGTTGCTAGAATGTATTTATTTTAGGTATAGTCAGAGAGAGACTTTCTTGTGCCTGTAGCAATATCTCCCCTTTTTAATGCAACTGAACTCTTTCTTCCTATAGTATCTCATGGAACTGAGTTTCATATGCCTTATTGGTTTTAGAAATCTGTTCTAGTGTGTTTCATTATTAGCTAGGATCCCACTGTTGCATTTTTCTATGTTATTTATTTTATAGATCTGTTTTATTTCCAGGTTTTTGGTTGATGTTGGTTTGTTGGGTTTTTTCTTTCCAAACAAGAATTACAACATTTCTTTTTCTTTGTTTTTAATTTGTTCCAGTTTGGAAATATTTCTGTGTCTCCAATTGGTTTTATTGCCCTTACCTACTATTTCTGCTTAGTAGTTTTGTTTGGATTTTTTTGTTTTTTTTCTAGTGAAATTGGATGACCAGAACTGAATGTGATTCTACAATTTATTTTAATGGTACTTGGCTATTTTTCAGAGAGCTGTTATCTGTTCCCTAATGAAGGCTAAAAAGTTATTTGGTGTTTTTATACTGCCACTGGACATTGTGCTTTTCAGAAAAATGTATAATTCTTTTTCTAAATGGCTATGGGTACAAGCCATCAGACCATGCAAGGAGTTCATCTCGTTCCTTCCATTATTCTGCATTCAACTCCACTTAAAATGCATTTGCTATTAGGCTATTCAGTTTCCTAATTACATTAGGTTCCTTAGTCACTGATTATTCTTTAAACCATTTGAGTTGGTAAGCAAACAAACAGGTCCTCTCTCCCCTCAAGAAGAGGTAGCTTGCTTTCACTATAGCATAAATTTTGGATCATGTGTGTTTTAGGCTATTTGTTTTTAATCTTAAAGTTACATGGGAAGATACCCACCTTTGTGGAGTGCCATTTCTTTTCTATGGATGTCCTTGCTTCAAGGCTTGACTGCAGGCTCAGAGCCCAGATGCTTCCAGCCCTATTGATTCTCCCTAGAGCATTTACAACTTCTTTCCTCCACTTGTTTTTTTTGTGGCAGATTAGAACTGGTTGTCTCTTCAACATTTTCTTTCTAGGAGGTCTTTTCTGAGTATGTTGCCTTGAGGCGAAGTGGCATCTGGATTTTATCTGATGGTTGCCTCTCTGCCTGTATCAATTGAAACATTTTTCAGTCCAGTGGCTGATAATCTTTTTGGATGACTGCTGTGTCCTGCCTGAGTGCTGGATTCTCCTCACCAATATCTAGATGTTTCTCCTGTTTTGTGGTGATGTGAACCATTTGGCATTGGAACTAGCTAATTCTAGAAGAAGAAAAAGTTTTCCTTCAGCAAAGGAAACCTTGGCCATTTGAATCGCAAGATACAATAAGAGGGCTACTGTATGCTTTCTGCTTGTGATTTCCAGAACAACCCAAGTAGTGTAGAGCAACCCTGAGGCAGATATGCCCAAATGTTTAACTAATAGAATGGGCTAATACCTTAATGACATTACTCAGGATAGCACTCAAGATGTGTCAACAGGATCCACAGGTTACTAGGGCTACTGGAAGCATATAGTCACCTCAGGGTATAACCTTGCCAGAGCTGCTTAGGGTTGCTGATGTATCTAAAAAATAAATAACTTGAGTATCCCTGCACAGCCTTGCTTTGGGCTTCATGTGGACATCTGCATAAACTGCAGCAAACCTCTGGATGGCCCCTGAAGTCAGGAGCTGTTTTTCCTTACTTGATTTTTTTTCTCCCCCTCCCCCCCCATGGATACATGTTTCCTCCTAGAGTATAGATTTAATAAAACTAAGAACTAGGAGCAGAGGAGTTTTTAATTAAAGTATAGAAAAATCTGGAGCTTATTTAAGTGGTCTTGATCAGAAAAAGAAAAGCATGACTGCCTTTCAGCCGAACACTTGTAAATTATTACAGTTTTGACGTATAACTATTCTTTTTCATTTTACACATGATCATGTAAAACTGACCTGTATGCCTAGGTGCATTGGACCAGAAATACTAACTGGAATATTAATGAGAATAACACTACTCTGAAGCCTGTCCTGTTGATATTTGTGTTCTCAGTGTCAACGCTACTTGGCATCGTGATGATTCCATTTTTGTCAGTTCTTTTCTTAAATTGCCTAATTGTTAGGTTTCAGCAGTATACAGAGATTTAATGCATCATTAAAAGATCACTTAAGAAAGATTTTTTTCTTAAAGACATTCTTTTTCCCCCCTGTCTTATGCTTCTAAGTCTTTTAGGATCTTAAACTTGTATCTACAACAATCAACTGGATTTGTGTGTTGACAGCAAAAGGCCACTAATTAAAAACAAAACCAGAATAACAGAAAAAAGATATTTGCTGCTATGTCTTCACACCCTGCCCAGTATGCTGGAATGCTTGAGCACTTCTTGGTTTTGTCACATTCATGACCTCAGTTCTTGATTAGCTTGAACTTCCTTTTATGCAGTGTAGAATAGTTAATGATCTTATTTGCACATCCCCAGATTTTGGCACTTCATAAAGTTTTTACTTTCTCTCTAGTCTTTACTCCATCCCTTTCCCTCCAATCAATTTAATTATATGAGCTACATCTCAATCATCCATATCAGTGGCAAAAGAAATGCTATTGATTTCTGTGTGCAGTCATTTCAGTAGTTTCTTTATGAAGCATTGCGCTATCAGAAGCCGTGGTAATAGGGATCTTGCAATGAGAGAGTAAAATCTCAACAAGACACAAGTTCTGACCTTGTGTGCTGTTTCCTTAACAACTAGATGGAGCATGATGTTGACCTTGTCTCAGAAGTGCTATTTTTGATCTTAGATTCAAACAGTGAAGCTAATAAGAAAGTAAATAACATTCATCTTGTATTGAAGCCAAAGGAAGACATGCTGCTCTTTTTTTGTCATGTTCATCAAATCTATAGATTTATTTAAATTTTTTTTAGATTATGTACATAGCAAGAGCCTAACCTGCATTTTTTGGAAATATTTTTTGTCAAGTTTTGGCTAGAGATTTGCTAATAGCTATCTAAAGTGGCACAAGTAGATTAGTGGGAGTTGTACAAGATGGTAGATCTCTCACTGTACTCTGTGGATGTCTCTTATTTTTTGTCTAGGTTGTGAATAATCTGTTCTCATGTTAGTTCTCTTATTTCTAGTCCATACCTGATGTCTCTCAGAGCTTGTCTGTATGAGCAGTTAGTGTGAAGGCTGTGGGTATGAAGTGCACTAGCCATGCCATGCTCTCTGGGAGACTGTTCAAGTATGAACTAACAGCACACCTAATATGCATCAGCTTCTGAGAGCTGGAGAAGGCTACCTCCTGTTTTGTGCAGAGTGTCTCCAAAGGAAATTAAAATTAAGTGGCTTCTGTGCTGACAGTTTGTACCCCTTGTACTACATACAGAGAGAAAAGCCTCACTTTTATGGGCAAACATTTTATTTGATGTGAACTCAGTCAGAAACTAAGGTGTCACTTGCATCAGGCCAAAACTAAACACCCACGGAAATTGAGCTGAGTACATCTGTATTGCCTGCTGCATTGATGTGTAAAAATCAGAGTGGCTGGAGTGCAAGCTTACCATGGGCTGCTTTGGTGCCTTAGCTTTTTAAAATGCAGTTTCATAAAGGGCAATGCAGATAATTTGTTCAACAGCGAAATGACTTGAAGCGAGCAGGGACAGTAATACTTACCCCCCAAAAAAATGGAACTATAGACTAGGTATGTGGTGGAAATAAATAGCACAGATACCTGACAAAGGAACAAAGAGATATATTTGCATAATTTGATTGTGACTTGATCTGATCAAGCCTTTGCAGTACTGACACTCAGCAGACTGCTGTGTTGGGCTGTATTCTATTGAGCTCATGCACCCAAAATTCCTGTGCATGCTGATGGACTGTAGTGCTGTTTCTTCCCTTATGCCTCTGATGCCTTGCTAGCTGAAATCTACAGCTGGCCCTGACATCTCTGAACTTCTGTGTGCCTTTAGCAGCTCTTCTCACAATTTCAGCTACAAGTGTACCTTGGGCTGCACTATAGCTCTTCAGGGAAGCTGGTGCACACGCTGTGTGTGTGCCTTTCAGAAGTGCCAGTACTCAGTTGTGTAGGAAAAAAACAGAGCTAGCAAAACAAGAAATCCAGGATATGTTTCTATGCCTCACTTTTCTCCCTGCTCTGAAACATCCTTTAGGCTCTTGAATCAGTCCCTCTTGGATGGTCCAAAATTGCTTTCTTGCAGCTCATGACTGGTCCTCTGAGCTGCTCAATCTTTCCAGCTTAGCTCTTTAACCCTGGTTGTAACTGCAGCTACACCAGCATCCCTGCCATGAAAAGGTGTTCCTCTCTTATGTCCTTCCCAAAGCTTCCTCTTCATCTCCTTGTGACTTCCTACATTACAAACCTCCTTTTTAACATTAGGTTTCTCTGGTAACTTTCCACAGCACAGAATTCCCATCTTACAGGCGGGTAAGTACAGCATCTCTGTCAGTTTTCTCAGTGGAGAGATACTCAAAGACACAGAGGCCTTTCACTAGGCAGCGATTGTTCTTTGCATTCAGTTCAAAACACTGCACAGACTGTTCCTCTTGGATTCCTCAGATCTTCAGTTTTTTGCTGTGCAATCTTTCCTAGGTGTTTCTATACATAGGATTACTTGTAGTCTTACCAGGTGTAGTGGTGAAAGCAGGAATTCATACTACTAGTATGGACAATCTGAAGTCCTGTGCTGCCCTCCTCTCCCCTCCATGTCTCATTTCCTTTACCTAGAGCATGCCTGTATATGCACTTCCTGGGGGCACTTAGTGGTTTCATGTATTTACACACCCCTGCCAATTTTGACCACTCTGTGCATGCAGGGAGAAAAGAGGGAGAGTCAGATCACCTAAAACACAAGAAGTTTTAGTCTTTACCATGATTTTCTCAGGAAGATCTCTGGGGTGGGGTGTGTATCACGCATCATGCTCTATTGCATTATTCCTACCAAGCCCAAGAATGAGATATGACCTGTCAATGAAGTGTCTGGTTATCAGGAAATGCACATTCTCCTGTCTTCTGAATGCTGATGTTCATCAATCCACAGATTTAGTAATCTTGAGGTCCTGCCACATAGTTCATTTCACGCACCGCTTTACAGCGACGTTTTCAAGGCTGACATCTCCCATCTCTACACTTAAAGCTCCTGTTGATGATTTTATATAGAAAAAACCCAACCCTGAACAAAAAGCAAATTTTGACTCCATAGCTCCTAGAAAAAAGGAAATGAGCTGTATATACAAATGAAACCAGGTTGCAACGCTGGTAAAAATTTGGCTTCTCAGACAGGCAACTCACCATCACCACCACCACCACACACACACACACACACACACACTACTGATTTCCTCAGTGATCTTTTGCTTTCCACAGCTTTGTCTCCTTGTGTTTCACGAGGGTCCTGAAACTACTTTCAAAGGCATTAAATATGTAAGGACACTGCTCACTGCTGTACTTGTTTGTGACTTCAGTCTTCCTTGCCACCACAGAGCAAAGTGAAACAGAGGGGCAGTGTGGTGTTCAATCTTACTTCCCCATATCCATATGCAGCTGGACGATCTAATTTTAGGCCTGACAGCTTTTGCAGTGATAAGTTAACAATATAAATCACATATAAGCTGCATCACAATGATTTTTAAATGAGATTTATTCATTTAAAGTGGATGATAAATGGTTCTCTTTTATCAGGCTCTTGCAAATAAGATTAAAGAAAGATTATTTTCCTGGAATAAGAGAACAGCTGGCATGAAGTTAATGTCTCTAGGTCGTACTGTGTTTGCCTGACCTTGTGGAGATGTGCAATGAAAATGGGGATTATCCAGGTAGTCTTTTTGCTTTCTAAATCCTGTTTGTGTATTATAACCAGATGCTACCTGGAGTACTGATATGTTATGAGTTATATGACTACTGTGAGAAGGTTTGGCAGGAACAGGCAGCAGCTTAAGACAGCACGGTCTTCCCTGGCCTTTCAGGGAGTCTGCATACATGCTGAGCCTTCTCCAAACATGTGGCAAGCACTGCTCTGTGTTCCTTCAGCATTTTATAATGCCTACCATATTGTACAGAGTACGTTGAGTGTGTTCTCATCCTGCTGGATATGTGGCCTTGGTCTCTTCTGGATTCCAGGAGATACCCTTATTTTTTATCCCCAGTTCATATCCCACGAAATAGCTTAAGGGCTGTGTTACAGTTCTCAAACTATAACATGGCACAAAGAATTTATGTTGTGTGTCCTTAGTATGATGTGAGAAGATGGAGAAATCCAAATCTGTGTGGACTTGTCAGTATTACATACAAAGTATCTCCTGAAGTGAACTAGTCTCAGAATTTGTTTCAGAGGAAACAAGTTATTTGAGTTTGAGGGACGTGGAGAGAACGAACTCCTGGTTATCGGTGAGAACAATGGACCTTGCCCTGCATGAAACACCTACGGACTATTGTCCTGTTGTTCTTTATTGAATCCAGGAGGTCCTGGCCTTATCCCCAGGGCTCTTTTGGCAGCAAGTTGGCCATATTGACAAAGGTAACAGAATTACAAAGGGTTGCCCTCATGATAGAGAGGACAACTGGAGAGTTGGCTGTGATGCTAGAATTTTTCTGTTTCACTGACTTCCACAAATTCCTGCCTGTCCTTGTGTTGTGGTTCCGCCGGAGCCGGGGACCACGCGTTCAGATATCCCCCGGAGCGGGGGGGGGGGAGAAAACCAAAACAGCCCGCAGGTTGGGATAAGGGTATTTTTACTGGAAATAACAGGGGAAGAACAGATAACAATGAACAATACAACCTTTTGCTGAGATGAGCAGTTCAGATCGCGCACTCCCCGTAACGGACACCGCGCCGCAGCCCGCGCAAACCCCAGCCGCAACACAAAGGACCCGAGCTCGCGCCGCCAGTAAAACAAAGCCCGGAGCCGAGAGCACACTGCCGCCCGGTCCCTGCTGTTCGCGCCGCAACACTGCAACACCCCCTGCTTCTTATACTCGGCATGATGTAACTGGCATGGAATGATCCTATTGGTCAATTTGAGTTACTTGTCCCGAGCCCAGCAGGTTAGCCCCTTCCTGGCTGAAGCCCCTGGCTGAAACCAGGACATCATCCACCCCTCATTCCATGCCATTTACGTCATAACCAAAACCAACAAAATCTTTTATACAACATATAACAATTATAATTATGGCAGTAATGAATATACAACAACAAGTTATTTTACAGTCATTATACTACAATTTCTACTTAGTAATTATATTGGTTATTCTCCCCCAAAATCAAATCCCGTTGAGGTACACATCGCACTTCTCCATCTCTCTGCACTACCCACCAGGTACAACCAGGTCCTTGTGCAAAAACAACTCCAGATATGGGCTTGCTTTTGCCCGAAGCAGGGATGACCCAAACTGTCTTTCCCAGTATGCTCTTCAGATGCACTACTGGGACTCTATTTCCTTCTACAGTATGTGGAAACTTTGTTTGGACAGGGCCATCCCGATTGGTAGATCCTCTGGAGTTGACTAACCAGGTGGCTTCGGCTAGGTGTGTGTCCCAATGCTTGAATGTTCCACCCCCCATTGCTTTCAATGTAGCTTTTAAAAGTCCATTATATCGCTCAATTTTCCCAGAAGCTGGTGCATGGTACGGAATATGGTACACCCACTCAATGCCATGCTCTTTGGCCCAGGTGTCTATTAGGGTGTTCCGGAAGTGAGTCCCGTTGTCAGATTCAATTCTTTCAGGGGTACCATGTCGCCACAGGATTTGCCTTTCAAGGCCCAGGATTGTATTCCGGGCAGTAGCATGGGGCACAGGGTATGTCTCTAGCCAGCCAGTTGTTGCCTCCACCATTGTAAGTACATAATGCTTTCCCTGGCGGGTTTGTGGGAGAGTGATGTAATCAATCTGCCAGGCCTCCCCATATTTATATTTCATCCACCGCCCTCCATACCAAAGGGGCTTTAACCGCTTGGCTTGTTTAATTACAGCACATGTCTCACATTCATGGATGACTTGTGCAATAGCATCCATGGTCAAATCCACCCCTCGATCGCGTGCCCATCTATATGTCGCATCTCTCCCCTGATGACCTGAAGTATCATGAGCCCATCGAGCTATGAATAGCTCACCCTTACGTTGCCAGTCTAGATCTACCTGAGCTGCTCCAATCCTAGCAGCCTTATCCACCTGATGGTTGTTTTGATGTTCTTCCGTGGCCCGACTCTTAGGTACATGGGCATCAACATGACGTACCTTTACGACAAGCTTCTCTACCCGAGCAGCAATGTCTTGCCATAGATCAGCAGCCCATATGGGTTTGCCTCTCCGCTGCCAGTTGTTCTTCTTCCATTGCTGCAGCCACCCCCACAGGGCATTGGCCACCATCCATGAATCAGTGTAGAGATAGAGCATTGGCCACTTCTCTCTTTCAGCAATGTCCAGGGCTAACTGAATAGCCTTAACCTCAGCGAACTGGCTTGATTCACCTTTTCCTTCAGTAGCTTCTGCTACTCGTCTTGTTGGACTCCATACAGCAGCTTTCCACATGCGATTCTTTCCCACAAGGCGACAGGAACCATCGGTGAAGAGAGCATATTGCTTCTCATTTTCTGGCAGTGTGTTGTAAGGTGGGGCTTCTTCAGCACGTGTTACCTCCTCATCCTCTGGTGACATTCCAAAATCCTTGCCTTCTGGCCAGTCTGTGATTACTTCCACAATTCCGGGGCGATTGGGATTTCCTATTCGAGCTCGCTGTGTAATTAATGCAACCCACTTGCTCCATGTAGCATCAGTGGCATGATGCGTAGAAGGGACCTTCCCTTTGAACATCCAGCCCAGCACTGGCAGTCGGGGTGCCAGGAGGAGCTGGGCTTCAGTTCCAATCACCTCTGAAGCAGCTCGAACTCCTTCATAGGCGGCCAATATTTCTTTTTCTGTTGGAGTGTAATTGGCCTCTGATCCTTTGTAGCCCCGACTCCAAAAACCCAGCGGTCGACCCCGAGTCTCCCCTTGTGCTTTCTGCCAGAGACTCCAAGTAGGGCCATTCTCCCCCGCTGCAGTGTAGAGCACGTTTTTAATATCTGTCCCTGTCCGGACAGGTCCAAGGGCTACTGCGTGGACTATCTCACGTTTAATCTGCTCAAAGGCTTGCTGCTGCTCAGGGCCCCATTGGAAGTCATTCTTCTTTCGAGTCACATGGTAGAGTGGGCTCACAATAAAACTGTAGTTTGGCACATGCATTCGCCAAAAACCTATAACGCCCAAGAAAGCCTGTGTTTCCTTTTTATTGTTTGGTGGAGACATGGCTGCTATTTTATTGATAATGTCCATGGGGATCTGACGACGTCCATCCTGCCATTTTATTCCTAAAAACTGGATCTCTTGTGCAGGACCCTTGACTTTACTTTGTTTTATGGCAAGGCCAGCCTTTAAGAGGATTTGAATTATCTTTTCTCCTTTCTTAAACACTTCTTCTGCTGTGTCGCCCCATACAATGATGTCGTCAATGTACTGTAAATGCTCTGGTGCTTCACCCTTTTCCAAAGTGGTCTGGACTAGTCCATGGCAGATGGTGGGACTGTGTTTCCACCCCTGGGGCAGACGATTCCACGTATATTGTGTACCTCTCCAGGTGAAAGCGAATTGTGGCCTGCACTCTGGCGCCAGTGGGATTGAGAAGAAGGCATTGGCAATGTCAATGGTGGCATACCACTTAGCTGCTTTTGATTCCAATTCATATTGGAGTTCCAGCATGTCCGGCACAGCAGCACTCATACCTGGAGTGACTTCATTTAGGCCACGATAATCTACTGTCAGCCTCCACTCTCCATTGGACTTCCGCACTGGCCATATGGGACTATTAAAGGGTGAGCGAGTCCGGCTTATCACTCCTTGACTCTCCAGTTGACGAATCAGGTTGTGGATGGGGATCAGAGAATCTCGGTTGGTTCGGTACTGTCGTCTGTGTACTGTTGTTGTAGCAATTGGCACTTGCTGTTCTTCAACTTTCAACAACCCCACAACAGAAGGATCCTCTGAGAGTCCAGGCAAGTTACACAACTGTTCAATTTCGTCTGTCTCCACAGCAGCTATTCCAAAAGCCCACCGGTACCCTTTTGGGTCTTTGAAATACCCTCTACGGAGATAGTCTATACCTAGAATGCATGGAGCTTCTGGGCCAGTCACAATGGGGTGTCTCTCCCAGTCCTTTCCAGTCAGGCTTACCTCAGCCTCTAGTACAGTCAATTGTTGGGACCCCCCTGTGACTCCAGAAATGCAAACAGGTTCTGTGCCTTTATAATTTGACGGCATTAAAGTACACTGGGCACCAGTATCCACTAGAGCCTTGTACTCTTGTGGGTCTGACGTGCCAGGCCATCGAATCCACACCGTCCAGTAAACTCTGTTATCCCTCTCCTCCACCTGGCTGGAGGCAGGGCCCCTCTATTGCTGCAGATCATACTTGCCGTTCATTGAGTGCATGAAGGACTTGGAGGTTCCCTCAAGAGGATCAGACATATCAGGAGTGTAGATAGGCCTTCTGCTTGGTCGAGGGTTCTGTTCGGTGGTAACTGGTGCAGCGTTCCTCCTGGTGAAATCTCGACGTGCGATTGTTTTACCTTGCAGCTCGTTCACTCGTGCTCGAAGGGCTGAAGTGGGCTGCATATCCCACTTCCTCATGTCCTCCCCTTGGTCAACCAGGTAAAACCACAGTTTACCTCGTGGTGAGTACCCTCGGTTTTCTCCCACTCGGGATGATGGACGCCTTCTTCCAAAAGCTGCCACACTGCTCTGCAAGGGTCGGGAGCTGTACACATTGTTGTCAAGGCGCTGGACCAGTTTCTCTACCGCTGCGATGACAGAGAGGGAAATATTGTCTTGGTATTTGCGGAGCCTATAAGACACATTGGCTACAGTTGGTAGATCAGTATCACTCCAGTCTATTGCTGCCAGTGAATTGACGTGCCCTGATGGTACACTTTGTACAACCTTTCGCCACATGCCTGGGGTGCACGGGACTTCATCAGGATCGGCAGGGAGTTGTGAATTGTTCAAGTCATAACTAATTATCTCCCGTACAGCTAATTCTCTAAGGTACTGGACAACTCTTTCCATATTGTCGCACTTGGGCATACGGCATGTAATGTATTCTTTTATGGGGTACCTTTCCTTCACACTTAACAATAACCGTTTCCAGAGGCTGAGGATTCCTGACCTTTTTCCAATGGCTTTATCAATGCCTCCTTCTCTGGCAAGGGATCCCAACTGCTTGGCCTCCCTGCCATCTAACTCCAAGCTATTAGCCCCATGATCCCAGCACCGAAGCAACCAGGTGACAATGGGCTCACTAGGTTGGCGGCTAAAATCCTTTCTAACCTCACGAAGCTCACTCAGGGACAGGGATCGGGTGACAACCTCTGGTTCTGCCTCATCTTGATATCCCCCTGATGAGCCCGGTTGATCATCATCATCAGCTGTTGTACGAACTGATTTTTTTGTGTATTTTCTCTTTTGAACCGGGGCGACAGACACTGGTGGGGATTGTTTCTTTTGATCATCAGTGGTGTCTGCTGTGGGGATTGCAGTAACTGCAGTGCCAGTTACAGGGGTTGCAGTAGCTGCAGTGCCAATTACGGGGGTTGCAGTAGCTGCAGTGCCAATTACGGGGGTTGCCGCAGCTGCAGTGCCAATTACGGGGGTTGCCGCAGCTGCAGTACCAATTACGGGGGTTGCCGCAGCTGCAGTGCCAATTACGGGGGTTGCCGCAGCTGCAGTGCCAATTACAGGGGTTGCTGCAGTACCTGACAATCTGTTTTCTTCCCCTCCCCCCTGACAGTACGGACAATGCAGACAGCGCTGTCTGATATCAAGCAGTGTTTGAGCCGTACTTAGGTAATGGCCTATGTTCTGCCCCTCGTGGTTGTCCTGCCCCTCGTGGTTATCCTGCCTTTGGGAAACCTCTTGAGCAGTATTCATAAACCTGCTCTTAATATATGATGAAAGCAGGATCAAGTGCAGAAGAACTTCTAGCACTGTGGCCATAGTTTCCATGTCAAGGTGATGGTGAAAGTTTTCAAAAACTCTCATAAGAGCTGTTATGTTTAGCCCAGAAAGGAAAAAACCAGTGTAGTTCTCTCCCTCTGTGCTCTCACCAAAATGGCCACCACCACCAGCCCCTCTCAGCCCAGGGACTAGACAGGACCGCAAAACCTCATACACTTTCCAGATTAAACTCATAGTCACTAATATAACTGCATCATAAAACATTGTCATAAAGCACACTAGAGCAAAGTATGGGAACAAGCAGGGAAGCTGCAGCCCCGAGATGATACAACATCCTGCCAGGACTGCAAACAGCCTGCTGAGGTTTTTTTTCCACAGCCAGGACCACACCTTTGTAAATAATACCCACAGCATCTTAAACAGCATCCTTACAACTTTTACCGTAATTGCAACCGGGTCAGAGTCAGATCTACCGTTATCCCAACCTTTATTGCCCCACGTTCAGGCGCCAAAATATGTTGTGGTTCCGCCGGAGCCGGGGACCACGCGTTCAGATATCCCCCGGAGCGGGGGGGGGGGAGAAAACCAAAACAGCCCGCAGGTTGGGATAAGGGTATTTTTACTGGAAATAACAGGGGAAGAACAGATAACAATGAACAATACAACCTTTTGCTGAGATGAGCAGTTCAGATCGCGCACTCCCCGTAACGGACACCGCGCCGCAGCCCGCGCAAACCCCAGCCGCAACACAAAGGACCCGAGCTCGCGCCGCCAGTAAAACAAAGCCCGGAGCGGAGAGCACACTGCCGCCCGGTCCCTGCTGTTCGCGCCGCAACACTGCAACACCCCCTGCTTCTTATACTCGGCATGATGTAACTGGCATGGAATGATCCTATTGGTCAATTTGAGTTACTTGTCCCGAGCCCAGCAGGTTAGCCCCTTCCTGGCTGAAGCCCCTGGCTGAAACCAGGACACCTTGATACTTGCAGGCATGGGAAGTGGAAGGGAGGTTTTACGGGCTGATAGTGATTCCTCTCATGTCTTATTTTGCTAATCTCCGTTTACCTCTGGTGATTTTAATCAGAGGAGATATCCTGTGGTGTATGTATCTGTAACTCTCTGTTTCTTGCCTATATTACCTGTATTTACATAGGAAATAAAGTCACACTGTTGATTTACCGTGCGTCATTGGTGAATGTGCTTTGACTAGCATCCTTACTCTAGGGAAAGAATGGGACTTTGTTATGCAAAATACATGGTTTGTAATTTCATGTTTCTCCTGTGCTGCTTTTTCTCAGCATCTCTCCTGAGACAGAAAAATACAAACCCTATTGCTTAATTTTTCTGCTGCTTCTCAGACATCGTTTTTCTAAGAATTCCTAGCTGTGACCCTGTCTACAGACTCTAGAGTTGATGGCATTTTGCCTTATCTGTCACAACCCTGTGTATTCTGATAAACTAACTGTATTGGGCTGCAGATTTAAGTTGAAAATTAGTACAGAGTAGTAAGTTATTTTATTGGTTTCTTCCTTATGACCTCTGATTGCTAGTGTATAATCTGCTCTGAACCTAGTGATATGAGCATTCTTTCTTGCTAGAAGAAGTGGCCTGTTTTGAAGTTTTGGGTCATGTCCAATGTTGAGTGTCAGGCCAAATAGTGGACAGAAGAGGAAAAAAAATAAATTCCCTGCTTTAGTTTGAAGTTCTACTCTGTGGATCTTCTCAATGTGAAGTCACTCCTGCACCCTCTACAAGGAGAACAGAATATGTGCATTGCCAGATTCTTGAGGTCAAGTGATGGTTCATCAGTTGTCCCGTAGCATCCCTTTGTGCAGTCGTTCATGGCACACAGGAAAATTAAAGAGCTGGGATATCAGAGGGAAGATGAACTTAAAATTCTCATGCAAGACCCTGCTTTCCTCTTGCAGTAAATGCTTGCACATATATATTATATATATACACGTATATATTGGGGCTTTTTACATTGTGGTGAAAAAGGAAAAAGATAGTTCCCCCATGAAACTTGGGTTTAGTAAAACACTGAAAGCATTAGATATTTTGAAAGACATATATAGACATATGTCTATAAACAGGCTCTGAAAACTGTTGAGAACAAAACATCCTGCTGTGCTTCTGTGCCTGGTGCTTACAGAAAGTGTTCAATAGAAATTGTCTGTGTTAATCTTCTGTGCTTGGACTCTGAACTCTGATGTTCCACTCAAAACATACGTGAAACAAGGCATATCAGTGATTCTACTGAGGAGGCAAAAATCAAAGCCTGAACAACAGAGGAAAACTTTCTCCCTTTTAAACCACTCTTCAGCTTTTCTGGAGAACATCACTACAGGACTGCCCTAGAAAGAATAAAGCAATTGGGGATTTCAGAGTGCTCAATGTCCTTGCAGTGCATATGAACGCTGCCAATAAAGGCATTCTGAAAATAAACTCCTTTTAAAAAAGAAAAAAAGCCATTGTTAACAATCAATAAGGATTCATGAAGATGATGACAGTATTTTATAGATCAGAAACTGAGATTAGAACAAGTAAAAGTTATAGATCTCATATGATTATCAAGCTTGATAGGGCCCAATTGACTTACAGTTTGAATAAGTTTATTAGTACTGTTTCTTAAGACATTGTGGGCTAATCTGAAGGAAAAGTAGTATGGTTTAATTTACGCTCCAAAATAATTTCTAAAATTGCTTCAAACATGGAAGAACTGGTTCTCACTCCATTAATGAGATAAAAGAATAAAAGAATGCTCTGGTAGGTATTGTAAGATGTCAGACTTAAAAGTATAACTCAAAAATTGAGTGTAGTACGTTATCTGCCTATTGTGTTCTATTTTTTTCCTTTGTATGTTTTTACCAGTGTATCTATAGCTGTTATTTTGTGAAATGTTACCTGTGAAAATGGGAAAGGAAAGCATGAGAATGAGGAAACATCATTCAGTGCAAGATGATTTTTAATCTATTTCACATCATCTCATTGTTCATTAGCCATGGAATTGAACACAGCCTCCAACTCTGACAATTTTGCCTATTTGCATTGTCCAGAATTCCATCAAAACCAGCCTTGAATTATATAACTGATTCCAGTGGACCATTCTAACCTCACAGCTTTGACCAGCATTGGGCAAGGGGGTGTGTGTGACCATGTGTTATTTTTGAATCTTTGTGTCAAAAATGTCTTTGTGGTGCATGATTATGATTTGCTTTATATAATTCAAATAGTGCAGATGGTTTATGTTGCAATGTTCGGCCTCCGTCACCTTGTGTGGATAACACCAATAAGCAAGGCCTTTTGACTTCTTCCATTTCTTCCCCAGCTCTTTAGGTCCCTGTCTCTATTGGGGCATAGCAATTAATTAAAAACTCCTATAAGTTTTTTTAACTGAGGCCTACAATCTTTTGAAAAGTGTCCTTAATTTCACATGAAATGCCAACCCCTTCCTTTTGGTCTTCTAATTTTGAACTCTTTTCTCCTGACCCTAATTCTAGCTATCCTCTTTCAACTTTTACTTACAGACCAAGGAAACATGATGTTTTCAGTGCTTCTGAAAAGGAGGAGGAAGATGGTGATAGAAACTGAGAACTGTGGCATTTTGCAGGTGAAAGAGAAGGGCTGGGAGATGTTAGAGAGTCAGGGCATGGGAGAGATGAAGTGAGCACAAAAGGCCTTTAAAGGATATTTAAAAACACAATCCTTGCTTCAATGATTTTGTAGTCTAACAATGGAAATTAGTATGTGAAATGTGAGCTGCCAGCGGTGAGAGAGGAGTTCTCATTGATCTTTGTGTAGCAGAACAGGAAGAGGTGTTAACCAACTTAGGGGTCTGGGACAACCAAAGGGATGGAATATAAACAGAATAAATGGTGTGGGTCAGTGAACACACCCTGTTAATTTCAAGGTATTATATCAGTTTTCTTGTCTTCTATATGGGAGTGCTTTTGTAAGTAGTGAAGAGAGACAAAGGCAGATTAGATGGGTAGATGATAACAGTATATTATATATATAAAAATGTATAAAAATATATGTATAAATGTATAAAACCCAGTATGCTATATATATATAAAAATGTATATTTGCAATGGGATTAGGAAGAACAAAAGTGTAGTAGGGTTTGGCATGGTGGAAGAGACATAACAATCTAGGCATGGGGAAGAGTATGGAGAACCATTACCATAAAGCCCAGGGATTGCGGATTCACAGAGAATGAGAATAGTGAAAAGAATCCTGAGGCTACACAAGTGCATTACATGGAAAGAAATTTTAAAATGTAGTGTAGTGAGCACCATGATAAAGGCAGGCAAAGCAACCTAAACTAGCCTGAAAGTGAATCCAAAGCACAGCGCTGTACCAGCGACTAGAAAGAAAATTATCTCAATCTTATCTGAAACAGGGACAGTAGGAAATGTAATTATGTGGGAGATGTGTCATAACCTATGTTTGCAATGATCAATGAACCCCAGTTCATTTCTCATATCAAGCATGTAACATTCTGTCTTCTGTTTTAAACCTCATTCTGTTTGTATATAGCTATGGCCTATCTTTGGGAAAGTGTAAAAATTGGTATCTTTTAGGGTTAATATTGTAAATCCTTTAGGGTCAGGCAATTATTTTGTTCTGTTGACTATCAGGTCACCATCTGTAGTGGCACCTTGTTTGCCCAGAGAGTATTGCACTACTTCCTTATAGCAGTATATAAAATACCACAGAACTATGCTTTCCCCCTCCCCAACCCCCCAAAAAAAAATCTGTGATCAGCTGGATAAGTAACAGCTGAAACAACTTTTCTGATGGCAAGTTTTGATTGTGTATGCCAGCTATTTCCAGTGAGAGGCCCATTCAGATGAAACAAACAGCTTTAGTTTACACCAAGTTACACATTTCCATAATGGATGCTTTCATTTCTAGGCTTGCTTGGTGCATCATCTACTATTGAAGTAATTAACAAAGTATCTTGGCACTTTAATGTCTCTCAAATCTCATTTCATGGCACAACTAATTTGACAGCTGTCTGAATTACAACAATGTGTGTTAATATTATGTTTTCTTAATACCAGAATTAAAGTTTGTCTTCCAGACCAAAATTACTGTCTCAATCTGTACTTCACACAGCTAACTTTGGCATCAGTAGACTGATAAATGGCTCAAAACAATTTTCAACCAGTCAGGGCTGATATGATTTTCTTCACTTTGGATGAATATCAAAAGTATTTAGATCCCTGTCCAACTGCTTCATCTTGCCAGGTATTACTTGATAACAGAATGTCATTTTGTAGTGACAGACCATAATTTTGTTCGTATTCCAAACATTGCCCTTTATAGGATAGAGAAGCAGCGCTTGAATGCTAAAGTTCACTTCACAACTTACCATCTAAAATAGTATCATAAACTCCCATCACATAGAACATCCTAGTGAAGGGTTATTTAAGGAACAGTTTCAGAAAATATGGTGTGATCTTACACTTTTTAGATCCCATTTGTAGCTTACAGTCTGATGAAAGAATCAATCACAGGCAGAAGTTGAAAAACAGCTGAAGCAATGGGACAAAACTCTCAGGATCCAGATTTTGGTATCAAGCAATGATAACTCACAAGGCAAAGATTTTCTGCAAGTATGCTTTATACTAGATCTCTGAAACAAACCAGCAGAACTAAAGATCATTAAATATATAAATAGAAATGTCAGTTGTCAATAATATCTTGCATACTTTAGAAACATGAATTCTCTGATATCCTATCAGGTGCATTTTAATTTCAGTCTTCTGTTTTAGCCAAAATACTGTGACTCTTCTGTAGGAGTAAAAGTACAAGTGCCCCTGAAACTCTTCCAAGCCATTGACATTATTAAATCATGCAATATTGCATACAGCTTTAAAAATATTTTCCCATCTTTTATTTATCTTCTTACTTCACTTTTCTGTTTTCTCTTTTAGTTTTGACTGATGTTGCAGACACGTTCCAGAGTCCTGCATGTTTGTGCTGATGACAAGAGAATGTCTACACAGGCAATTTTCTAAGCACTCTAAATATAGATGACAGGATCTTATACTACTTGACCATCTGACTTATCAGAGATTTGAAAGGGATTTGCCTTTCACAGAATGAGAGGGAGAGAGAAAGGGGGGGAAAAAAAAAGTAAAGGCAGCTGAGTCATACTTAAAATCATGCTGATATATTTTAAGAATACATTTTTCCTTTTTTTTTTCCCCCTCCAGTCTTTTATCTAAGATACTTTATCTCATCTATTTCATTTTCTACATAGAGGAGACAGTGATAGGTCAGTCTCTTGAATACTTTTTACTGTGCTGTTGTGTTGATTGACAAGAGCTTGTTTTTAATAGTTACCATTCAGAACATTTCCTTACATGTTGGAAAAGGCCAAATACTATAGGGCAAGGACTATACTTCAACCAGAGGATAAATTTTAGGACTTGCTCTCTGTTTTTAATGCATAGCAGTTATATAAGAAAGAGGGGAGAAGTCCTGTGTAGCATTGTATGTCATGCCTTCATATAATAATCATCATCATTCTAAGAAAGTTTTTCTCTGCTGTTGCTACATCTTGTCGTGTTAGCTACAACAGTTCTTCCTACAGGTAATTTACAGAATGAATAAATTAATTAAATAGGTGTATTTGTTAACACAAATATACACAAAAACGCTGACTGTTAATCAGAGTTAATTCTGTGCTTAGAAGAACTGGAATGTCTTTCCAAGACCTGTTCCAGTTGTATATGACATGACATATATATATCTTCATAATCCTACTACCTCAGGGCATCTTTTTTTGTATATGGTTTTACCCTACCTCTAATGGTGGCTACATAGGTGACCTGTAGATCCAGTTTACTTTCAAAGAGCCAGGAGAATACCTGGAGGAAAAAATGCATCCAGCTGCTCGTACTACAGCAGCACAGATGACCAGACTTCTTTTGCAATAGGTGCTTTATATACCTGTGGTAGAAAGTCTCTGCCTCAAATGGCTTCCTGTCTAAATAAGCACAAGCAGAAAAAATTAACCACTACTGTTTTCACAGACAAATACTGAACAAAAGAGCAATTTACTGACTAGCCTTAGGTTATGCAGGAAGCTGATGGCAGTGCTGCCTATGAACGTAGGTATCCTCAGTTCCAGTGCAGCACTTTATCCAAAAATAAGTCCTTATTTGTTAGACATCCAAGTAAGAACATCCTGCAATATATCCTGACATTCCTTTCTCTAGAAAACATTCTCCTAGTGCTAATCTTAACTTTTTTTTTTTTAATACCCATAAAGCTTTGAACTTATATTAGATTCTTGGAAGGAAGACTGAGAAGTGTTTAAAGGTGGTATATACAATAACTAAAATACTCTTGGGAGTCAGTTCAGTTTTATTGCATTTAGTCTGCTCAGCCAAGTAATATATATCTAGTTCCAGGTACTTGCTTCTTGTCTCAGTTTGTATAGTGTTGGTAGGAAATTGGCACCATAGATATTCTTTACAAGAAGTAATGATGTACGTCCCTACATAAAACAATTTTGAACAGCTCGCAGGAGCTGAAAAATGCTAGTTAATTTTCTCTTTGATTTTCTGCAGTCTTGAGGAGTAGTTCCCAGGATATTTGTTGGCTGACCTTCCAACCTGAAATATCATGATCTGGTGTTATTTCTTGCAGACCAGTTGACAGCTTAAGTTTGGATGTGTTACAGATGTGTGAACACAATCACTGTGTGTATGTTAGTGCAAATCTCTAGTCTTTTCCCTCCAGCATAAAGCTTTAAGTCCCTTGGTTATTCCTGCTGTGATTTGCCAAGGGCTTGTTAACTAAAGGAAGATGTTAAAGACAAGGGAACAACTTAGCCTTGTCCCCATTTTGGTCTGAAGAGACCTGCCAACAGGCAGGCACTTTGCTGTGTGGAAGGGATCCATGGAAGGGAAGCTGCCCTCTGCCCCCGTGTGTCACCTCACACATCTTTTGCTTATGAAATGGAATATCCCATTCAACCTGATAACACTTTTACAACATTCAAAGAGAAAGATGTAGTTTTCTGCCACCAGACTTGATAGTGGAGATATAGCAACTTTCATCAGGTTGTCATGGGGAATTTCACAGCCCAACTGCCTCAGCATGGAGCATGAGCTGCTCTGCTGTTATCCAGGAGCTACTGCAGAGCACAGGCTAGCAGAGTCGCAGACGTTTGTTTTCATTATGCAAATACCTGAAAGAACCAAATACAGAACGTAATTATTGCCACCTGTCTGATGCAGGGCTTCAGTGCAAAGGAAATTTATGGGTGAACCTTGTAAACTTGGATCAACCTGATTAACTCTGTTTCCTCAAAAGGACCAGCAGTTGTTCATGCCTGTCCCATGTTTGACCTCAGCATTGGGCAGGTAGAGAGTGAGTTGAGTTATTGCAGTATTCTGCCTGCTTTTATCTGGGCTGTTCTAATGTTCTGATCATTGTGTTATGTCACCACTTAATAATTTGGCAGAATTAGTAGCAACTGCCATATGGGTCTTAGCTGCAGGACTGTGATATTCTGCCTTATGAATAAAACAGGAAGTAATGCAGGTCAGTCTCTGTTAGTTATTGGATTGTAGTGATTTGTAGGGTCTCTTGGATATATATGAAAATAAGATTGCCCTTAGGACAGTGAAGGATATTTTAAAATATTGTCTAAATCCACTTACAGATACTGAATTCTAAGTCCTGATGCTTTATCTCTATATTTTTATACTATGAAAGCAAGCTGTCTTAACAATTTTGAGGAAACATTATTATACAGCTGTATAAATCCACATTAGGCTTGGATCTTAAATGCCTTAAACAGTTCTGATTCCTCTGTCTCAAATAAAATGCAATATAACTTAAAAATTTGAAAGATGAATAACAAAGATAATCACTGGTATTGAAAAATTTCCATAATATGAAGAAGTTAAGTATGCTAACACTGTTTAGCCTGGAGAGAAGTTGACTAAGGGACAACATGTTAGAAGTCCACAGAGCCTGACATAAAGAAGGTGAGCAGAGAAACTGTTCATTATTTTTTCCAGTGTAAAACATAGGAGACCTCAAATGAAATTAGGTGTTCGTTTCACAGCAAAAAGAGATGCTTCTGTCTGTAATGTGTAGTTCAGTCAAGAAACATATCACCAAAAGGTGCTGAAATTTTTATGGTTTCATGGAACAGTTGGCAGATTCATGAAGAAAATCTAAGGAAGGCTGCAAACCAGAAATCTCCTACCTCTGGCTCAATAAACTGTAGGAAGTTGGGGCAGTCTTGTGGATAAATGTATTTTTTTCTTCTGCTCTTCTGTAGGCAGATTAGTACCAGCCAGTGGCAGAATTCATGATGTGGCAAAGATTCAGCATGGTACAGCTAGCTCTTCTTTCCATTCTTGTATCCCTCAATCAATATCACTGCTATGACTATGAAATTTACTATGGTTTTGAGGTGAAAAGTTCTATCTAGATATAAATTTCACTTTCTAAAGAAAGCACCCTCGTGAAGACTGAAGCAGGGTTTTTTAATAGCTAATTAGAATATAGATAGCCCTTTTATGACTGTAGAAGAAATGGCAAAAATCTGAAAGCCTGAACTGTACAGGCACCTTTTCAAACATATCCTTTCAAATGTTTTGTTGTCACATACAGCTGAAATATCAGCATTCAGGGTTGTGTGTGTCCCCAGACTGGATCTGCCAAGGCACCTAGGATGAGTTAGGCATCCACTTCTTGCTGAGGTTCAGCACAAGTTGACATCTTCTTTATTTGACCTTCTGGAAATCCTTGCCTGAATGCCTGTGTACGGTGCTGTGTCTGCAAATTAGAATTGTATTATTTGGGGCACCTGTAAGAAAACTTGGCCAGATATCTTAACAAGGCAAAGATTAACATTCATCTGGCGCACACATCCTGGAATAATGAGTGTCTCTTCCTCACAGAGATACAGATCTGAATAGCAAACGCTTTCTCCTTTTGTTTGGATTTGCTATTCACCTCTGCTTTGATTTTATGTTCTGTAAAGATATTCCAGAAACATTTTTCTCTCTAATGACTAGCTAAATATAAAGGAAAGACTTAATCTTAAATCATTCCTCCAAAACCTGAGCTATCTCTCTGAATATGTTTCTGGATTAAATAGCTTTTTTCCCTTACAATTCATTTTTTTCCCCAGTCCTGCTAAGTCTTTTGTAGTAATTCTGGAGGTACAGCAGTATGATATGCCTACCTGTCACTAATTTTCTACATGGCCAAGAAATGTCAGGGATTTAATGCTGGTAAATATCTTTGGAGACCAATTCAGATACAAAATAAAAAGAATCCTGTTTTACAATTGATTTTACTGAAGTAACTATTTCCTAGGCATCATTATTGTATACAGTAGGAAATAGGTACAGCTATTTCTTTAGAATAAAACAATTTGTGAGGCTTGTCATAAAAGGCTAAGAGAATACCTTCTTTGCTTCACATCCTTTTTAACTGCCTCCATAAAATTTAAGGAATTGCAATAAAACTTGGGAAGGTGCTTTCACTGGTGAGCTCTATTTGACAGTATTTAGGAGGTTATCTGCTTATCTTCTGCTCAAGATCACTTGGAATGTTTGCTCATAAGAAATTAATTAAAATTATAGTTCTTTTCTGCCCCCCTCCCTCCCTTTTTTTTTAGGTTAAAAGAACTCTCTCAATCTGTCTGTCTAGTGCACACACTTGCTCTCTCTCTTTTTATTTTTTTTTTAACAGAAAGATTTTTAAACAGTTCGCTGCCTCCTTGGCATTTCTTCATTCCGCTTTTCATTTCATGTGAAGTCTCCTGGGCTCTGACCAGTTCAAAAAGCAACTTTGTAGTTTTCTACGGTAAATGACTGACAGTATTGGAAACTATGCTCTTTGTCTGACAGACAACTGCATTCACATTGCTAAGCATTTGGACTGAACTTTTAATTTAACCCAACTGACTTCTTTTTTCCCTTCTCTCAGCATTGCCTGTATTGTATTTCCTACTGTGGCAATGTATCTTCTGTTTCTGAAGCGGCTGCAGGTTTTTCCTGTGATCCTAAATGCAGCTTTGGTACATGTTTTGGGATGAGATGAAGATGTGCTTTGTGTGTGGGCTGTTGCATGTGATAACCTGAGGCATTCATACCAAAGCCAGTTAAAAGGTGGCCGATGCCAGTAGAAATGGAGCTTACTACTCCATAGCTGGTAGGTGACTGACAGAGTGTCAATGTATGTGCCAATGAAAAAATGCATGCTAGTAAGACCATCGGTTTTGCAGAAATTGTGAACAAAACAGCTAAAGAATGAATACAGAATCACAGAGTTGTAGGGGTTGGAAGGGACCTCGAGAGATCATCGGGTCCAACCCCCTTGCCAAAGCAGCTCCCTAGCTCATACTGCACAGATAGACGTCCAGATGGGTCTTGAGTATCTCCAGAGAAGGAGACTCCACCACCTCCCTGGGCAGCCTGTCCCAGGGCTCTGGCACCCTCACTGGGAAAAAGTTCCTCCGCATGTTGGTGCGGAACTTCCTGTGCTCCAATTTGCAGCCATTGCCCCTTGTCCTATCCCCACAGACCACAGAAAAGGGGCAGGCCAATTCCCCCTGCACCACATACTTAAGATATTTATAAACACTGATTAGGTCCCCCCTCAGTCTTCTTTTCTCCAGGCTGAACAGCCCCAGCTCTCTCAGCCTTTCCTCATAGGATAGATGCTCCAGGCCCTTAATCATCTTTGTAGCCCTTCTCTGGACTCTCTCCAGGAGATCCCTGTCCTTTTTATACCAGGGAGCCCAGAACTGGACACAATACTCCAGGTGGGGCCTGACCAGGGCAGAGGAGAGGGTGAAGATCACCTCCTTAGACCTGCTGGCCACACTCCTCCTGATGCACCCCAGGATCCCATTGGCTCTCTTAGCCACCAGGGCACACTGCTGACTCATAGCCAACCTGTTGTCAACCAGGACCCCCAGGTCCTTCTCCACAGAGCTCAGCTGGAGCTTGAAAACCTCTCTTAAGGTAATGTCTCTGTGCTGAAGTTGTGGCATGTTGATGAGATGGGTTGGGGAGTTTTTGATACGCTCTAAATACCGTTGTAGTGTCTCACTTAGCAAAGTACTGTGAATGGTTCTCATTAGTTCACGTGCTTAAACTTGCATGTGTACTTCAGTGCTGCCAGATTGGTGGCTGCCATTTTTGGGCCACCCAGATCCAAATAAATAATGCTGGTGCTTAACAAACTAAAGGAGGCAGTCCCATGTCCCATGTGGAAAGCACTGTGAACATGTAACCTTTCATAAGTAATTGATTCACTTTAATGATTGGGAAATGTGATGAGGTAGAAATCTTCTAAATTATCCAAGCTATGAAATATTTGTGTATATGTAAAGTAATATGAATTTAGTATCTTGTACAGACAGGATGCAATATTTTCATTCCAATATAAGAATTTGACATTTGAAAGAAATTATTCTCTTACCCATATGTCTCTTTTCTACAGCACTCAATTTTGAAATATGTATGCATTAGAATCTTAAACACAGCATTATATTTGTATAAGTTTTATCTGTGCATGTTGCAAGTGGGTGTATAAATATCTCCTGAATGTTATCAGTTACAGGTCATATCTTGCTTTAAAACAAGAAGTACACTAATGCTATATTAGACGTTTCAAGTTCAAATACATAGTTAGCAGAATATGATTCCAAGATGCCACAAACCCCATTAAATCCCCAGCTTTACTTTGCTTCTATTTCTGCTCGCCTGAGTGCAATCTGTAGACCACAAATCTCACATCTACTTGTGTTGTATCAGATACGTTGCTAGTGTGGGCTGTAGAACACCTGCATGGCATCATGCAGAATGCCTGTCAAAAGGTGCCATATTTTGTTTCTGCTCACCTAACAATGAACTAGAGGTTGGACCGTCCTCCATCATGCTGTTGTTTTATAGTCAAAGGATGACAACATATTCCACTATTCTTGCACTTGTCTGTGCTTGCATGGCATACAGAATGACTTCATAGCGTGCTTTAATGAAGCAGAGAGCCCAATTTATTTTGAGATGCCTTTTAACTACAAGTGATAACTCATGTTATCGTTTAGTGTGGAATCCTGTGGTACACTTGACATGCAAAGGGGTGTGGGGAGCCAAGATGCACGAGGTGAAAGCCGGAGGCTGGAGGGAAGCCTCAGGAACACCCTTTACAAGCAAACATGAGCAGCTCAAAGGAAATGCTGATGTCTGGAACCAGCTGATTGTGTATTTAGTTGCACACTTACAATGTAATAAGTATAATATAATTATATAAACTACATTTTCCATATATTAAAAATCATATTAGTTCTATTCTCTTATAATGGTATGATATAGCTATCTATACATAACCCTGATAAGGACTTGCACAAACAGAACAGGTTTTTTTGCTATATGCATGTTTATAGTAAGACATTTTAAACCAGATAACCAATAAATGCATTTATTAATCCTACAGAGCAGGTGAAGGATAGTTCCTTTTGCATGAAGCTGCTCTCGTGAACCTTCTGGACACAGACTAGGAACATTATCCTGTTTCTGTACACTGCCTGCTGCAGAGCTCACGCACTGCAGAATTACTAAATTACTTGTTGATTCTGAATAAGGCATGGCCGTGCATCTGTGAGTGATTTTATTTATTGGGGTAGTTTTGAAAGCACAGTGCGATTTATGCATCTATCTGTTTGGGTCAGTGAAGAAAATTTATAATTCCATATTTCCTTCTCTAATGGTTTAAAATTCACAAATCAGTGTTTCAAAACTATTTTTGCATTTCTGTGTGTACTGTGTTTTAGCTCCATCTGACCAAGTATTAATGCGAAGAATGTCCCTATTCACCCTATCTTTCTGATCTCCCAGGTAACATGATGTAGTACATTGGTTTTCTAAGCAGTAGACTACAAAGGCCTCAGAAGCTACTGTAGATTTGAGAAAGTTCATGGGAGTGATGATAACATTTTCTAGAGCAAGCCTATAATTTATTCGCTGGAAAGAGCAAACACGAGACAGTCTGCAATGAAGAGGATGCTGGGAAATGCATGGAATTTTAGGAGAGGCATATGCTCATCCATTTTCCAATTCCATGTCCAGCATTTTTCCCATTATTTAGATGGTTCCCTGTCTCTGACTTCCCACTTGTCCTTTCTTCTCCAAGGTGCTCATGTTTAATTTCTTAGCTCAGGTGGGGTTCTGTGGACTTCAAAAGACTGAAAGGTTTGTTAGGAGAATGTGAAGGGCAAAGACTAAAAGGAGAGGGTATTTGAAATAGACAAAATTGCCTGGGAAGTAGGGATGATGAGGTGATAAGGAAATTAAGAGAAGTTTTATAGAATTTCTTCTTTCCTTGCTGCCGATGCTTATAGCTTTACATTATGAAATCTTTTCATTCCCTTCCAGCTTAGTCTTCCTGAGATGGAATCTAACTTTTCTGGTTGATGTTCAGTTCTGTTCCTTCAGTCCTCTTCAATAGTGACAATGTCATTGACCTTTATCCAATAGCAGAAATGTCCCATGCCTCTTCAGTTCTCCCCATTCAGCATGTGGCTGCATTGAGCTTCATAAGGCTGTGAATCTATAGCTTGTCTGGCTGTTATGATAATTGCACAGACACTTTCTTTGAATTTCCTATTAAACCAGCTTATACAGCCTCTCTGTTTTCCCCAAATCCCATAGTTGTCTGCAGTTCCAAGGCATTGTTTTCACTGGCAGGTTGAATGCCTAGGATGAAGCTTTTGCTATGTTGTAACAGGTAGGTACGTCCCTGTACAAATAGTATGATCGTTTTTGAGCCACATGCAGCTTGCTCTTTGCTGTATTTGTGGGAGACTTTGTAAGTGGAAATGGAATCTACAGCCACATTTATTTCTCTCAATTGGCTTCAGCAGTTGTCGATGGCCATTTCTTATTTTTTGTTGTAAAATTAGATGCTTTTGATGGGCATTATTACCAGGAAGGCTAAAAATTACATTTACAGTGAATAAGCAGAGCTATAGACAAAACATAGATAATTTTGACTATGTTTCATTATCGTCATATTCTTCCATCCTTGAAGAGAAGTAATTGAAAAGGCAGTGAACTTCCTTTGGAAGCTGTAAGGTGATTAGGACTTAGAAATACCATGATAACTTAAAAATACATACCTACAAACATTTCAAAAATGTTTTCTAAAGTATTATTAATGTCACTTTTTAAAATATTAACGAACTTCTGAAGATAATTTTTGTCATATCGACTTATATATTGCTACCATTATGCTGTTCTTAATTGATTCACTTTTAAGAATTACAGTTGCTAATTCTGTATTCATAGTATGTGAATTTCTTCATTAGCGATTATTTTATGGCTCATTTTAACAGTGAAGGGATAGTTTCACTGCATTTTCTTTTCCTTTCTGTTTCTATATATTTTTTTTCAATAACACTAATATGGATATTCATCATGTCAAGCTTCTGGAGAGCTCTGATTCTTGTCTCACTCTTAGCACTCAGCCTGTTAGCTCGGCAATGTGAATCAGAGGTCATATTGTTAATCCTCTGTTGTAAAGCTAGTCTGCATGGTGCTGGTAAACTACAGATGAAGGTCTTGCATGCACTGAAATCTTGTTGTCAGAATTGTCACTAGCACGGATTTCTGCTTTTTTTGCAGGTGAAGTGAGTGACAGAAGGACCAACTGACAGGCAGCCCGTGAAAATGTGCATCATAGAATAACCAAGTGTCTCTTATGGTAGAAATTGGGTTCTTGCCCCAAGTAGACAGGGAGATACACAGCAGCAGAAGCACCTAAAATCAAGCACTGTATGCGTGGGAGGGCGTCTGCTGCTTCCCTCCATTGTGGGTTCTTTTTTTTTGGTGGTGGTGGTAGAACTCTCACTTTTTGCAGCTTATGTAAACAAGTTTCTGGTAAGGAGATGATATCTGCTGGACATAACACTGAGGGCCACCAATCACCCTTTTTCCAGGTTGGTAGGTGGAAGCACACTTTCCCTGCTTTCCCTTGCTTGTGTGGACTTGCTGCCCTTGCCGTGTGTGCAGCACTCGGTGGAAAGAGTGTTCACTGATGAACAATGGTATTTTATGCTGGTAAATTTGACCCTCTTCTTTTTTTTTTTTTTATGCCTATCCCTTTCTTTTCATCTAGCTTTCCTTAAAGTGAGAACAAAAATCTGAAACAGTCGTCTGATCATGATGGGGTTTTTTTTTTAATGCTATTTAGAAAATAGTTCCACTGACACATATGTGCGGTATATACCCCTGGCAAACAGAAATGCATCATCCACATTTCAGCTCATCTTTCCCAGCAGGGAGATTTTTTGAGACTTAAAGAGTTGAAAAGAGCAGAGCAGGCAAAGCAAGGGATTGTTTTATCAATCCCTTTCACACTAAGCACATGACGTTTTCCTGAGCAGTGAGAAATTTGTTTTCAAAAGATGTTGTCGAGTTCACCAAGATTCGGTGACTCCTGGTGGCAACGTAAGCTTGAGACAGTAGTGACAGGCTTTCTTCCAGGACACTGTGTATCATACAAAATAATCTTCCTTCAACTGGAATGATGTTTGAGTTACAGGAGCACCATAAAAATCAGCGGCCATTTAGATCAGCCAAGCAAGAAGCGTGCAGGATTTCTGATCAGTCACATACAGCTCCTTTCAACTTTGCTGGTGATACTTTGAATGAGCAGCGTCTGCAGGGAGAATCCTGCAGCTGAGCATCCCTGGTTCCCTCCCCAACCTGTCCTTCCAGGAATTGCAGAGAGAGCAGAATGCTGCAGCAATATTTGGGCACTAATTATTTTTTCCAGAAGGATTCATTTGGCCTTTGATTTTGAATTAACAGTTAATAGATGGGGCAGTTTTGGCACAGGGTGTGTTTTACAGCACTTGGCAAATGACTGCCTGACTCACAGGTACGCTTTGCAATTGCAGTGATATGAAATGTCTCTCTGTTTACTCTCTTTATTCAGGATATATATTCACACACAAAAAACCCAAGAGAGATATTTTTTCAGTGAGTGGTGTATTGGCATTGATAAGGTGAACTTTACAGAAAGTAATCGGCCAAATGTTATTATCACCAAGGTACAGGCAGGAATTGAGTTTACGTTCAGCTACCTAACAGGTATGTCTATAGGGAGGAGCAGCCTGAGGCAGCCCTGTACAGTCTGTAGGGACAGAAAGCCTACAGTATGGACCAGGATAGCTGGAGCATGTAGGGTTCCATGGGGCTGCGATTATGCCATGGAAGAAACTAGAGCCAGGGAATGGATTCCTGGGGCTCTGACTGTCCCTCCTGCTTAATACTTGTTTTGCAGCCTGGCACCGTTTTGTGTTGTCAGAACGAGGTTGTGTTCCCCACCCTCAAGCAATATCCTGAGATGTTTGCACCTTCAAGATTTCTGCTACACCACAGAGTGTGCAACCTGTAGCCGCAATTTCGTGCTGATAAAATGTTATTTTGATGAGTTGTGACACAGGCATCACATTATTCAAAATGCTCTGAACTGAGAATAATATGTGATGAAATTGCATTTATGCAGTCAGGCTATGGGGCAACTGTAGGGGACCAAATGGAAACCCTGGGCCAAACACTGTAGAGTGGCCAGGCAGTGCAACACAGGACCTTGAGCTTCATTTAACAATATGGATAAAGTTCGAATCCTCAATTTAGAATAGCTGAGCTGGTGTAAGATGTTATTTGGTCTGAAGTGTGTTATCTGTGGTTATTTTCTAGCAGTCAAACAAAGGTGGTTAGGTGAGCAAGTCAAGGCACTGCTGCTTCTGAAAATACTGAGTTAAACTGGAATCTCATGAACTGGTGTGGGACCAAGAACCAAAATGTAGAACCTCCAGACTCTCAGTCCTTGTGCTCCTTATCACCAGAAAATGCTACACTGAAATACAGTAAAAGAGGAAGAAAAGCATCCAAAGAAGGTAAAATTATGTTTCCTGATGACATACTGTTTCTATTGTCTCATCAGTTCAATGGAGAATTGCAGTAGAGTAGGACTAGTTCTAATCCCTGGAGCCTCCGGGAGCTCTGACTTTATTTGCAGTAGAAGTTGGTCCGAATTCTGAATTAATAAGAATTTTAAGTCAAATGCATTACTGAAATTATGTGTTATGGATGCAAGAGGGATTAAAGAGTTCAAAAATAATGATTTACTCAAGTCAGCCTTGAGGATCAAAGCTTTGGCTTCACTGCTGTCTCAAGGTGGACTTAGTACCTCATGGGATAGTTTCATGGCTCAGTGCAACACGGATAATTTGGCATTCAAAGCTGTCAACAGCGTGGATTAATAAAGCCTTTACAGTATCTTTAAAGTTATTATTATTAGCCAACTCTCATACCATTCCTGAATGCAGCTGTAACTGTTTCTCAATGCAGAGTTTCTGCCTTTTTTCTTTTTTTTTTTTTTTCTTTAGGGAAAATATCTTGAAAAGATGGGGATAGGCGATTAAAACCAGCAGGAAATGTATAAGGGAATTGTTGGTGGTCTAATCAGGGATTTAGAGACTCCAGCAGGGAAGAAGTGTTTTATAAATTTAATACGAGGGTAAATAGCATTATCATCATTCTGCAAATCCAAGAACTTACTCAAGATCATTATTCATAGCCCGAGAGTTTCTGCTTTGCTTTTCTTAGCTAACTGCATCATACCCCTGTCTCCAGCAGAAGGGCAGGAAGATGCATATAAACTGAACTTCTTAGCTGGGATTATCTCATAAGGCAACCTTAAATTTTGGCAGCGAGTCAAAGGTTTACAGCACGTCAGCAAATGAAACACGAGGACAGTTCATGGTACTGCTATCAACCCTCTCCCTCTCAACTCCCACAAGCAGAGGTCAGAGTAATTATCTCCTTGTCACTTTTGGGGTCTTACTTTGCAGCAAATGAGGCGATGTAACTGTGCTATGGAAAAGCATTATAACTCTTGGGTAGTTCCAGCACAATGCAGTTCCCTTTTCAAGGCTCTACGGCCCTTGCACAGCAAGCTCCTGGCCTGCTCTCAGCTTGCAAAGAAAGGATCTGATGGTCAGTGTGCCTGCTTCCTCTCACGGAGCTTTTTCCAAAGTGGGAAATACCTTTCATGCTTCTTTGCCATTCACTTGCTGGGGCAGAGCTCCCATCCTTTCAAACGTGTCCCTGAAGAAATGAATGCACTGCTTATTGCAAAGCTGTACTTTGCACAGCTTTGGTGCCTTCAGCAGATGATGCTATAGGCAGACCAGTGGAGTAATGGAGCGGTGTTGTAGGGATAACATTTAACTGCTACCTTCTAATGTACATATGAACGGTTAGACAATTTGAGAGAAAAAGCAATGTGACTGCCTAATTACTATGAAAGATGATATTCATGTTTTGTACAATTATGACTATATTAAGCCTATTTCGAGCAACTAATATGCAGATCTGATTCAGGAGAGATTAATTGGTAGTATGAACACTTAAGCTATATAATTTACTCTGATTGAAGAGGCAATACTAAAATGTGACATTAGCAGATGTTGGATGTAGTTTTGCTTTGAATCCATTCACTGAATACGCTAGGTAAAGCTCCCCTTATTCTAAAGGAATAAGTACTCTAATCCTCTGGATTTGACTTGTATCTGTGTTTTGTTTCTTTGAATTATTCTCCTAGTGCTGTTGCTGTAGCGATAGCCTGTTCTGTGATGAAAAGAAGCACATTCCAGATTCAGCCGTTAAGGTCTGTGTGGGGGCCCTCTGGCAGGATCAGGCAGGGTGCTTATTAAAAACCACCTGATCCTATCTGTTTAATATTCAACACCATATTTTCTTTCTCCACAAACTCACTGGTCATCACAGGGCATGTCTCTGGGCACTGGACTAGGTGCTGTGAATTATTCACTGCCACTCTTCTTGCCCCAGAACAGAGAAAATGTACTTTGTGCATCGTGCTGGTCGCAGCAATCCCCATAATCCGTATTTTCTGAGATTGAAGGGAAGCTGCAAGCAGTCTCCTTAATTCCATTGACAACGAACTAGTTAAATTCATTCATGCAAGCTCATAGATCCAGATCCAGAATTTCATCTGCAATGTGGATGCCCATGAAAACTGAAGTAAGGGAAGAGAGAGGCAAATTATTAAACTGCAGCATCTCAAATGCACATAATATAAACTGACCGTGATCAGGGTTCAGTTTGGGGGCAACTTTTTCTGTGTGGTATAGTTCTGTTTCATTTGCTCTAAGCACAGACATTGCACCTGGATGCCAGCATACACGCTATGCAAATTTCCCTCAATACTATCAAATCCTGAAGTGTTAGCAGAGCAGGATCCTATAAAAGCTGTGTCCAAAATGCCTAACTATGTGCAGTTAACACAGATATTAAATTGAATGTTCCTCTTACTATTATAAATGACTGCTTTGCTGTCTTTGTCAGCAGAGTTGTGGCATTCATCCTGTCACTAAGAATAAGAATAAGATGACCATCTGCATTTCTGCAGAGTGATGGCTACCCAGAGTGAGTTCAATAAAAGAAAATTATGGCTTTACGCTTTGCTACAGCCAATAAATCATGAGCATATCTTGCACTGAGGCCAAAAAAAAAAAAGAAAAATAACATTTTGTGGAAAGACTCTTTACAGGGTACCAGCTGAACAGCCACTTGAATTGTAATACCCCCAAAATGAACATCATGCAAAGGTGACAAGTAATGACTTGTTCGTGAGGAATCGAGCACAGAGTGTTTTTAGGGACACTGGTGGATGCATGTCATGGGAACACTGAAGGTACAGTGGTGATCATTGTGTGGAACAGTGACAGCACACGGACACAAGCTACCAGGCCACTTTCTCTTCAGCTCCCATTTTCTTCGTTCAAAATAAATCTCTTCAGTGCTAGTTCAACGTATCATTCCTGTCCCTTCTCTCTGGCCTGGGGTCTTCTGCAGCAGCCTGAAAGACTATTTAACCCAAAAAGACTCTATCTCCTGGATATCAAAGCAAGTTAAAAGATAGCCTCAGGGACTCCTTGGAGGTGGTGTAGGCCTTCTTTTTGTGCCATATTGGTGACTGGGGTTCTCTGACCAGACATATCACTGTAAAACTTCCTGTTACCTAATTTGTCAAGTAATAAGAGCCTTTCTCAGTGGTAGGGGTTCTAAAAAATCAACTGAAAGCTAACCAGGGGGGTTTTTTTGTCTCCTGAATCAGTTCTCAAAGAGAAATGATTTTCTGGTTCTGTTTCCTCTTTCAGTCTACTTTGAGTAAGCGACTAAAGCCCTAAAGCTTTCTTGCCAGTGTAGTCATCCTGAGTGCATAACTCATTACATGCATGGCTTATCAAATGAACAGAAATACCTGCTAAATGAAGATGCAATAAATGCTGTGGTAAGAGGGTTTCTAAGTAGAGTTTTGGCTGTCATCTCATAAATATTCATTGGAGTTTATAGTACAGTCAGATATTTTCAGTAAAGTAGTAAACTAAATTATCATTTAAAGTCTATTTGTAGCCATTTTCTCACATTAATAGGTAAATAACAGATTAAGGGAGAATTTTGATCTGAATTTAGTAGTAATAGCCTAAGGGGTCTCTGATGAAATCAGGTGTAATACAGATCATGCTGTGGCTCCAGACACTCAGAACTACACTTTATCTATTTCTTTTTCAATTTTACAGTTTCTGCTTAAATACCGTGGTGATTATCAGCCAAGTTATGCCTCCAAGTGGATTTTCCCAAAGGTCTCAGCATGATGTCAATGGGAACAGTGCTTTAGAAAACCTCAGCTTGAACAAATACTGAAAAGGACGATAATCACTAGAATTCAGTTATCTATAAACACTATTAAATGCAGTGTGGGAAAAAGGGAGAGAAGAGCGCAAGCACGTTCTTTGACTCTGAGGTTGTTATTTTTTATTGCTAATTAATAAATGTTTGGCGTGTATTTATTCTCTAAAGGACCACTAGATGTCAGCACATAGCTAGGCTAGCACAGCTGGAGCAACAACCATCTGGTAGTTAAAAAAACCCTCTTCCCTGCAATGATGTAGTGTAGAAAGCACAGAGTCACCGGCTAAAGTTATTAAGGTTGACTTTGTAAAGAGTTCAGGTACCTAAACTGTGGCAGTGGCTGTTTTGGCCATCAAAAGAAGGAGACTTTTATGGAAGCTGCTTCTTGCACTTGTTTTGTGTGCTACATTTATTGTCATCTGTTCATTGTCTTTCAGGAAGCGCTTCTCATATGAAAGTCGACCAGGTGCAGCTTTCTGGTGAGGATGGCTATTGTTTTTTTTAATCTAAAGATTTCATGGCCAAGCTTATTTTAAGCATGATTCAGTTGAAAGTAGGGATAATCAGAAATCTGAATAAAGCTAAAAATAATACTAATAGCATAATATACAACTGTTCTGTAACATCAAGGGGAAAACAAAGGTATTTTGAATGTGCTCAACACTCAACTCACCTGTATTGTGTATAAGAAATACTGAAAAATATTATGTTATTATGCATTCAGACTATTTAAAATGCATAGACACAATTCACTGCTTGCATTATTTTTAAGTTAGATCAAAAGCCTTCCTGATCAATTTTGCCACACTGTATTCATTGCCACACAGGACTAGGATTCAGCTGTATGTATGTTCATATGCATGTGTATTCATTTCTTAATATATATCTAGGTCCAGTGACAAACCAAAGAAGAGTTTGGCCAGTTTTGACAGGTAATCCATTTTTCCTAACCATCCATATCTTCAGGACAATTGTCCTGTTTTGCAAAATTAGACTTATAAGCTGGAAACTGTTATTTAAACAGGGTTTTTTTTTCCTAATACAGTAGAATGCAAACAGACACTACTATATCTGCTGCTAACAGGAGTTAGGGGACATCATATCCCCAGTGACTCAGGCTGCAGCAACCCATAGTGCAACCCCCATAGTGCTATCAGTCGATTAGTTATCAGGACAGAGCTCCATGCTCCTTATTCACCCTGTTTCATCAGAGACACTTAGTTGAAGCATGTGGGCTAGTGGCAAAACAACTTCCCTCAAAAGACTATCTGAACTGCTGCCTGAAGGGCAGGAACAGAGTGATTAGATGCCTCAGTGGAGGACCTGAAGTCAGCTGGAGTGAATCTGAGCCCATAATATGAAGTTACTATGAGATGACTTATCCCTTGGCCTACAGGGTCATAGCTGTAAAGCCCCAGTTTCTTTGCTTCCACCACATTTCTGCTTTGCCAGTAGCACCATGCAAACTCCTTGCACTGAGTTACAGATTCCTGCCGGTATCTGAGGTCTGGGGCACTAGATACAGGGAGCTGGAGAAAAAGCAGAGTGGCTTTTCAGTGGCTCTAGGTGGCTTTCTTCAGCCTGCCCTTGGATATGACCTGTTGTGAAGGAGGTGATTTTGTGACAGTCTCAGCCATCCTATTTGCCCTTGGCATATTTTGCCTGCCCCATCCCAGCACCTGCCAAGGCTTTTCACCGTGTTTTTAAAGTGTGCTGATGGTCAGGGGCAGAACATTTAGCCAGGCTAAATGCACTGTAATGATCAGCCTCTCCCATGATGGCTGTATTGGTCAGAGCATCAGCCTGTGTAAGGAGGTGCTTCACCTGTACAGTATTTCAAAGCTGATGAACAGCTGACCAAGTACAGAAGGGGACAGATGCAGAGTGAGGGTAAACTTGGAATCAAGAGTGAGATCAAGTTTGCTACCAAATTTTGCTCACAGAAAATATATCTCATTGTACTACAAACTTGTCTAACCTTATTCACACTGTGCTTAAGGCAGGTTGCCTAGCAGCAGAGATCTTAGCAGGATTTAGCCACAAACAATTTCTTGCTGTCCATGTCTCTCATTTGTTAGTAAAATTTAGGATTTATAGGAATTTCTATGCCAAAGGTGGAAGAAAGCAAGGCACAGCCCCTCTGGACCTCAGACAAGCAAATCCATGCAAACCTTTACTGTTCCTGGAAAATGAAGACTATTTGGATTGCACCACCTCATCTTTTTCTAATATGAAATAAAGGAATTGATCTGTTTCTTGGAACAGATTGCTATAAATTCTGCATATTTGAGAAGGATGAATAATGGTGAAAGGTGGTAAGGAGCTGAGGGGGAGTAACACTTGGTTTAAATTTCATTGTGACTACTTGCTGTCCTCCTATCACATGTGCACTCGAGAAATCTGTGAGGAAACTGGCTGAATAAATGTGAATGTTGCAATCTGTTGGGAATACTTTGGCCACCTGAGATAAAAATCAATGATTTGTATCATTATCCTGGCTTGGTACCCTGAGCCAAATGGCTCTTGTTCCTTAGCACAATCCTGTCTGCTGGCCCAAAGCAGAGGGTGATTGTCAGCAGTGCTAATGAAGAAATGACAGCATCCTTTTAGCTGGCCATTGAGTTAAATGACGTTCAGCGACGAGGAAGTGAGCCTGGCAATTTTCCAATACATCCAATGTTCCCTGCCACAACAGCATCAGCCCAGGATGAACAGGCAAGTTTTTGGCTCACCATTGATCATTCTCTTTCTCAGACTTAATTTTTCCTCCATTGACTTCCTTTATTTCTAAGGAAAGTCTCTGGTGTCTTGGAGTTTAAATCCAGACAGACCAATAATGCTAATGAATTTTAAGACTGCTAAAAGGTAGGATGATTGTTTTCAGTGTTGATGTGGTACCTGGAGGTATTTTAATATCTGTTTGGTTCTAGAAGATGGGCTATGGTATTTGCTGATAGAAGCTCACATACCTCCACAGCACTCTATGCTGTGAATTAAAATTGGCAGGTAACTTGGCTGAATAGCTTGTAAACTATAGTGGTGTGATATAAGCTACGTATGTGCATTATTTCTTAGTGTTGTGGTTTATCTCATAAGACAGTAGCATCCTCCAAATCCATTCAAATCTGCCACTATTGCTGAATCAGGCCTTTTTCTTGTTGAAGATTTGTGAATTTTTACTTGGTAGCACTTCCTTGGTACTCAAGTGCTGTGTTCAGCTTTGTTCCATTTTAGTGAATAATTGTTGGTTAAAAATAAAACTAAAAGTGAGTTTTTTTCAGTCATTCTTTTTTGCTGCTTTGGGCAGAAAAATATCTTCCTTCCTTCCTCAATGAAAAAGATTATAGCAACTGATTTTACATTCACATCCCTAATGAAATAAAAACTTTTAGTCTTCAGTTCAGCCATTGGGTATAAAGAAAAAGTATAAGCTGTGTGATTATCTGTTTTGTCCAGTTGTTGACATCAGTTGCTTTTCCTACTCTGTGTTTACACCTGGATGGATCAAAACCTGTTAATTTTGTAGCCATTATCCATGATGGTTTACACTGTGATTTGGACAAATGACACAAGATAATTCTAACAAAGATGATAATTAATCATTGGAAACCATTTATGTAGAATAGTGGTGGATTCTTGACAACTGCTAATTTTTAGAATGAGGATTCAATGTTTTCTTTTGAAAGATTTGTTCTAGTTCAGTTCCACACAATCATTGGACATGATGCAGGAATTAATAAAGTGAAATCTTTTTGTTTTTAAAATTTCAAAGTTCATTAGGCAATACTCCAAAACATCAGTTCATTGCTAAGAGGAAATAGTCTAATAACAGTGTCAAGGTACAGCCCTTGCCTCTCCATGCCATAACCTTACTAAAAGGGAATTATAGAGTCAGAGATGTATCGATTAATTATATATTATTTTTCTTGAAATGAAAACTTTTTTCCATGTAGATCATATTGTCTTTCTATTTTTGGCATTTAATTGTTCTATGCATCTTCAATGAGGCTTATTTTCTCAAAGTAAGGCTAGTTTTGTCAAATACCTGCCATGGCCATATCTTTTTGGACAGGTCTGTTTGGAGGTGCATTGGGCTGCCCTTTGTATCAAACCCTGAATCACTGAAAATTTGTTAGGCACTGGAATGGGCTGCCCAGGGAAGTGGTGGAGTGTCCATCCCTTGAGGTAAAGACAGTTAGATGTGGTACTTAGGCAAATGGCTTAGTGGTGGTTGGCAGGTTAGAGTGGTGGTTGGACTTTATGATCTAAAGGGTCCCTTCCAAACAAGATAATTCTATGATTCTACGATTGTGTGTCATGACAGATATAGGCTTAGAGTTCTTTCCTGTCCTAAACCAGCATAGGAACTCTGCAGTTTGAATCTCTGCACTAATATATGCCTAGTTATTAATTCTGGAGTAGTACATGTAGCTTTAAATGATGAATCAGACAGAATGAAGCTGGCCATTAGAGTGCACTCGATGTTAATTGAAGCCGTGACTCATTCATTTGCATTTTCCTTTCCCACAAAGGATGTTTAAGTAAGAACCTCTGCTGCTTTTAAGATCTTGAAATATATCAGAGAAGCTACTGATCACAATGGTTGATCAGAAGGTTCTTTAATCTGATATCATGAGCGTGTATTGCAATTTGAACTCCTTCAACTTGAAAACTGACCAGAATTTCTGGGGACTCTGCTTTTCTGTGGCACAGTTGTGGGATACTGAGGCCAAGGGTGGGGATGCTGAGATTGTTCTGGGTGTCTGGTTATGCTTCGTGGGAACAGTGCCTCCTTGCCCAAGGGCTGCTCATGAGTCTACTCACTTATACACACACATTGCTGAAGTAAAAGGGAACCAAAGTAAATTTTACACATTACCCCTGTTTTTCATGCTGAAGATCAAGTAAAGATCAAGTTGCAATGAGCACACCAGAAGACTGGTTACTACATATACATCCATTCAATGACAGTCCTGGGCTCAGGAAATTTTCAATTTAAATTGACCAGGGATCTGAAGTGCAGGAAGGGAAAACATTGCAGAACAGTGACAGAATTAGCTGTTTGTTACCCAGCAGTCAGGGGCCAAATAGAGGCCCTATCTCCACCAGGCAGGGATGGATTGGCTACAGTTCCCCAAGTGTGACAGACTTGCAACTACAAAATGTCTTTATAAAATGTAACTTTCTTTTTTTAATACTCTAGAAAAAAAAATCCTGTAGTATTCTGTAGTAAGGATATAATTTTGAAGCCAGTTTTGCAGCTTGCTTAAATGGTCTTCACAAGATTTTTTCCCTTTTCTGTTAGATGCTAGCCAACTGTATAAACCAGGGATTAATTTGGCCCATTAAATATTAAAAGATTAACACATTTCTCATTTTTCTCACTATTTAGAAGTGAATTACATAGTCACATTACTTAATCATTCCACTTAATTTTTCCTTTCATGTCATTTTTCTCCCAGCGTTAATTTTGTCCGTGTCGCGGCATTCGGCTCGGGATGGATCTCGTTGCAGTCCATTCTCTGACCAGCAGAGCCTGCAGCAACAGGGAATCTTACTTAATTGGAAAGATGCACTGATGCAGAAAAGGTACATGTACCTACTTGCACCAGCTCTACCTTTTAAGAGCGCATCATTACAAAGATGACAAACTGTCGCCTATTCTTTGATCTGAAAGATTTTCAGAAGCTGCCAGCATCAGAAAGTAGAAGGGCTGAAGCCTAAAATTCCTTCTATGTCGTGTTATGGATCAGATGTGTAAAGTATGAGTGTATGGCAAGCATCAGGTGAGAATTTTTAGAAGCTTTTCAAAGCAATCAGTGAAAACTGATTTAAGAGTACACTTCATTTTGCACTTAATAGTGTTCTCCAGATAAACTGTATTCTAATATGCTTCACAAAGATAAATAATACAGCTACTGAGATAAATAACACCAGAAGGAGACACTCACAGCAAGTTATAGGCTTGGGGAACAGCTGTTTTCAGCTGAGGTTTAAAATGAAGTAGCAAATTTACAGTGCATTATTCTATACCACAGTGGCCAGAGGTTTTCAGCAAACTCCACTGTACCTGAAAGCTGTCCAATTATAAGCAAAATTAATCAGACAAGAAGGGTGGTTGGAAGAGTTCAGTGACCTGAGCCCCACTGACACAGCTTCATTTGACACTGAACCTGACTGACACTGAGCTGTGCTTAGCAGAGGAGACCGAGGGTAACATGACATTAATTTTTCTCTTTCTGACCTTGCTTGACTGAATGCACTGGAGCACTTAATTCTTTATGCTCACGTCAGAAGGATCTACTGTGAGAATCCAGGGGTAGCCAGTCCCTTTTGTGGCCTATCTGGTAACACAGAGTGAGCTCAGGCAGTTCATTCCCGGAGTATGGTCTAAAATTTGACTGTCCTTGGCAGCTGGCAACTGTGAACTGTGCCTAGTATTATTTTCCTAAATCCTGCTACTAGAGTGGGTTTCCTAGCCATCAACTGCAAGAGCAGCATTCTTCTGGAGATGGAAAGGAAACCTACAAAATACAATAGAATTACCTCAATTTTCACCTGCTGAGAAGCGTGCTAGAGCAGCTGCAGCTGATCAGCCTCTATATTCTTAGCTCAGATTCAAATCACAATCAGAGACAGTTTTAAAATTGTGAATAGTACAGGGAGAAAAAGACAGGGATGTGTGCCATAATATTTCATCTGAAAAGGTCTTGTAGGGTATAGTCATCAACCATTTAAAGCTTTCACCATTCACAGATCTGTTTTAACAGGCAGTTTCTTTCAGAACCTATACACTTTAGATTTGACACACTTCAGGCAGAGAGGTGATATTGCTACAATGCCATAACCCAAGCCTGAAGAAACACAAATAATGCAATAGAAGTTGCACACATTTTACCACCATCTCCTTTTTTTTTTTACTTTTTTTACTGCAGAAATGTTGATTTAGGGAGATCTGTGACTGCCTGGTCCCTGTAGTACTCTAACCATCCCAGTAACAAAGAGCCAGCTGCTTTTCTCAGCCTCCATTTAACACTTGAACAGGAGGCGTCATGCCGTGCCCAGTGTTACTGGGGCTCATGATGAAGAAATGGGAATATGTTCAGCCCACTTTTTAGGGTTCACAAAGAAGCTTTGTGTATTAGTGGCAAGATTCTCCCTGGTGATAGGAGCTTGTACATCTAGGCATTGCTCATCTAAAAGGCAATTTTTAAGGTGTTCTCCATAACTTTCTTCATTTACCCCAGGAAAACCCAGAGAAATTGCACTCCACAGAAAATTCAGGGGAGCAAGTCCAGTTTTTCTGTGGAAACAATCTCTGCTCATTTCAGAGCCTGTTACAGGCTGAACCAGGCAAACTAACCTGCAGTCATTCTGTGGGACTGTGGTATTATTAACACTAATGACTCAGATGGGTGAAGGATATAAACGTTACATTTGATGACAAGGGGACAAGAACACGTATCTTTTTTAACCTTGGGGAGCTGGTGTAGTTAATGGGATTCTGAGAACAGGGATTTGTGAAGAGGAAAATGATTCTCCATATTTGTTGATCTTTTCTAAATTCACTCCTAGGCAACACACTCAATATTCAAGATGCTCAGCTTTGTCATTCCCACAGCAGAGCCTTGCTTAAGCTTAATTCATTTTTGGTTTAATCTCCCTGTAGTTGAAAAAGATGTATGGACTGAATTTGGCTTGTCATCCCTCCCACTTATGCCACTTATGTCAGGTCTGAATATGAACAAGAAATCAGTGCTGTATAGAAGGGATACAGTGTAATGACAGAAATTACTGTGTAGCAGAGGACTTTTTTTTTTTTAAATTAGGGCTTAAAGGACAACTGTTTTCTAGCAACTTATTTTAAATTATTATAAAAGAAATGCTCTACTCTGGAAAATGATAGAATGCAATTGGAATCAAAAGGATGATTTCAGGGGGATAAAAATCCTTGCAGTGCCAAATGGAAATGTCTAATGTACTTACAAGGAAAGGCAGTAGTAGTATGCTGTCTGACATTGCTACTCATTGCCCAATACCTCAAAGTTTAACTTAGGAAAGGCATAAAGAAATGGAAGATTTGTAACCCATAAATTGTGAGGATCAAGTGGTTTTATCAGAGGAGAGAGAAAAATCTGATGCATTGTAAGTGTTCTACAGAGCTGGTAGGTGAAAATAAGCTTTTAATAAACATCTGCCAGCAAGCACAATGTTGAAATACACGTGGTGATAAACATTTTGGAATCCATAAGACATTCTGGGCTGCATTCCTATAAACTAATGAAAACAATTTTGATGTACGTTTGGCTGGTGAGCATTTGGCCACCCACAAAGTCATCTGCTTGAAAGCATTGTCTTTGGCATTGCAAAGTGCCTATATCTCTAAACAAGCACTTATTAGGACTGAATTCAGCGTGGCAGTATGTTGGGGAAGAGAGGTAAAGGATTATGGTAAAACTTAACATTTTAAAGCAAGACAAGTATAAAACCTACAGACTATCTGACATTCCCACTAACTGGCAAATTCTTGGAGGTGAGTAATGAAATGTAGGTGAGATTGGCTTTTTCAAACCACGAAGCTTGCAGGAGAGTGACTGTGAGGAGAATAAGACCCTTTTTTGTGTCTATGTTGGTGGCAACAGTGGGAGGATATATCTTCAGAGAGCTGTGATGCTGTAGGTAATGGAGCTGAACACAGTGCTCATTGAAGCTGAGCCAAAAGCACTGTTTGTCAAAGATATCCTGTTTGCAAATATTAAATGGGTATTGAAAGCATGGTCGTGAACAATTTGTATTTTTAGCAACAGGAAAGCAGGATAGAAAGCTGTGTTGCCAAGACATAATGTATGTAATACACACTTCTTCTGGAACTAATTACTATTTTCTGAAACTACTGCAGAGTTGTGTGCTACTGTGATTGAAAGGAGAGTGCTTTGTATAATGTTAACATAACATCAGGAGATGCAGGTTCTAGTCCTAGCTTTTGGAAGAAATGAAAATAATTTTTAATTCCAGTAGTGCTGAGCCTCCCCAGCAACACTGGCTTGGCTTGGAGACTGCTTTGCCCTCTTTTAAAATTGCTAGCCTAAAAAGATCAAAGTGCTTTGGAGGATTTCAGGAAGTAGACACCTACGTGTACTTTTACTACTGTGGAAACTGAAGGAGATGAGTATGGCAGTCTGATTTTCTAAGAACTTGACTCACTTTAATGTGTCTAATGTAGCTGTCAACATATGGAGGAAACAAGAAGCAAAAGTCTTCTATGACACCAATGGGCTACATTTCTTGATTCATGACAGTATATCAAAGCTGGCTTTCACGGAGTATTTTATTCTCCTCTCTATATTTTCTTTAGCAAGAAGATTGCACCCCTGTGGTACATCCATAAACAACTAAAAGATTACGGGTGGATAAAAAGTGCTCAGACCTGCTTTCAGAGTTCCAAGGTATGGATGATTTTGTGGCCTGTTGAAGAATATAGAAAGTGCAAAGTGGAAAAATGGGTGCTGAGGTTAACACAAACATTAATGGGTGAACATGTCGAACCAAGCTTCAGCCGTCATGATATTGCTAAAAAAACGGGCTTGGGGAGGGGAAGCACTGGAGAAATCAAAAACTGAGTGTGGGAGAAATCCTCTGTCATCAAGCAAAGCTGCTGAAGTAAAGAGAGCGGGCCGATACGATTCCAGCTCCTGGTGCTGTTTGCCAGTGTCTGCTGGAATGTGTCAGACAACTGAATATGAATAGGCTCCAGTGGGAGGGATGGCCTTTTCCTTGCAAATATTTCTTCAGCTCTTCTGTTGCCCCTCAGCAATGATGGTTGGCTTTTTATAGAACACTGTCTCATTCGTCGGAAACCTTTAGGTATTTTATTGATTTAACATTTCTTCAGAGACACAGTGAAATATATGACCCATGGACAATGTGATTTTTCTGAAAACCGATGCTGATGTCAGGGGGTATGTTGCCTGGTTCAAGCTCTTTTGTCTCCGGAGTTCATTAGAAGTTGTTTTAAATATGCTTTCTACTCTGTTTCTGAACCACGTTTCTCTTGCCACACTTGGTAAGGGGCTGTTTTACACTGCCTTCAGTGTATATTTCAAACCAACTTGCTGAATTGAGTCATTTCACGGTGAAGTAAGCTGAATGTAAGAGAAATATGCTTTGGTTGGGACACTGTGGCTTAGTATATCAAAGCAATAAAGAGTGAGGAACAGTTTGGGAGAACTTGCAGAATCCATTTTATTTATTACTTAAAAGTAATGAAGCAAAATGTGGTTGTTTGTGCCCTCTGAATGTTAATCTGCCCAGCTGCTGAAATCACAGTGAAAGGTGATAGCAGGCTCTGAAAGAACTGTGTGTAGCTCATCTGAATATAAGGCTCGTTGGCAGGATACGGAATCAGAAGCTAATGAGCAGGCAGGGCTGGGATTTGGCTTGTGATGGAAGGGGGTTCACCACAGAAGGTTAGAAGCTCAGACATGAGCAGCCAAGTTTGGGTTGAGACATTGGCAGGCTGACTCTGAAAGCTTTGGAGCATGCAGCAGCTACTACTGACCACATGATACTGGTGTCTAAATGTAGCTCTAACTTTAGTTTTCTATTTCTGAAAACTCTGGCCCAAGTCTTCAGAGGTTGTTTGTTTTTTTTTTTAAATTGTGCTGCATAGGACAAAACATGTAGCAGAATAGAGGAAATGGTATTCAGATTCTTTGTAATACCAACATGTCACCCTGAGAGCCCTTCAGCTCATGTTCCTGTACTTGTGTGTGTATAGAAAGATGTGATTGAAGGAGGTCCTACTTACTCCCTCATCTTCCTCACACTTGCTTTATCTTTCCAGGCAACCCCACAGGTATTAGCATTGCAGCTGCTGCTATTTAGCCAGTATCACTGCACAGTCCCCATTCTTCTTTTCGATTGTAGAGATGGAACAAGAAGATATTTGCTAAGCTTAAAGTTGCTCCTGGTCCATCAAAAGCTTGAGCCAAGAAGCTAGAAGACTGTGTAATATGGCAGCACCCTTCCACACCATGCAAGGGATGGTTCAGTAGTGGCACCAAATAAGCAGTCCAGAAGACTGTTGTCAGTACTTGCTGGACTTGGAGGCAGAGACAGTAGCTGGTTGTTGCTAGAGATGTGTAGTAGCAAGGTGTAGAAATAGACACTGGTAGAAACAGAGGGATTTCTAAGACTGATGGGGCAGTTTCACGTTAGAGCCAGCAGTACTGTAATACAGACTGAAATCAGCTGGCCAGCTGGCCTTTCCAAATTCTGTCACGAGCTGTAAATCACAAGGTCCCCTTCTTACATAAGCAGACCTACTGTAACACACACGGCTCGTCTCTGAGGAGCTCTAAATAGCCAGGTCTGGAACAGCTCCTGTGTCATTCCAGGTTTCTGCTGATGCATGATAAAGTTACACTGAGATAGAAATGCCATGGTGAATCAGACTGGACCACAAATGGTAATGACTTGTGTGTTTGCTTAAAGTCAGGTGATAGCTGGTTCTACAGAAAAGCCGTGTGTTGGTGAAGTCTTCTTTATCCCACTCTCTGAAGTGGCCAACTTAACTCAGCTGGTGGTGGAGGGAGGACTAGATTTTCCCAAAAGAAAATCTCATGAAAACAGAAAGGTGGTCTCCATCCATCCCTCCAGCACAGGCAGCAAAGCCAAGGTGTGTGAAAGGCAGGCCCTCTAAAGGCTCAGAATTTGTGTGAGAACTTCTGATGCCACAGGCACCCTCCCCCACTTTTCTCACGAACCTGGTGTCTCAGAATTGATTCTGATGTTTTAATCTTTAAAGCAGGAAGCGGTATGAGCAATAAAATTTAATCAGCAGAGTACTTGTTTTATCAAGTAAATGGATAATTGTGACATTTGACATTCTTATGAGACTATTTCGTGAACATTTGCCTAATTATCTCCCCCCTTTAAAAATTCCGTTCAGATTCTAGTTTAGCAGTTCACTGCATAATCAGATTCAGCTTTTCTGAAACATTTTATTACTATTATAGTTGTTGTTATTGTTAGATAGTGCATTCTCTTGGAAATGTCAAGTATGTTGTCAAATATTGTAGTAATTTCAGTTGCCTTTGTCACAGCCTTAGACTTTATAAAGAAACTATGTACTGTGAATAGGTCATTCCAGTAACCAGCTCCATCCTAAAAGGGCAATGGGATCACTTGGATCAGAGGCCAGGGAATCTCTGTATAGTCAAAGGGACTCTCTTAGGTCCCTTTTAACTGTATTTTCTGGGTTTTTTTATCAGTCATTTATGGCAAAGTTATCAGCATTCCAGAGGCATGGAGGCATGCTTTTGGCAATGAAACTGTGTCACCTACCAATAGTTGTCAAAAAGTAGGCATTCATCAGGCTCTGCCTTAAGTTAACGGAAGAAGAAGCACCATCTCCAGGAGGCAACTTATCCCCCATGTCTGAAATATTTTATCTTAGGATGAGTGTAAATTCCCTCTGAAAAGCCAGCTTCTCCCAGCTGATAGGTGAAACACAGAATCACAGAATTACAGAGTCGTAGGGGTTGGAAGGGATCTCGAGAGATCATGGGGTCCAACTCCCCTGCCAAAGCAGTCTCCCTAGCTCATACTGCACAGATAGGCATCCAGACGGGTCTTGAATATCTCCAGGGAAGGAGACTCCACCACCTCCCTGGGCAGCCTGTCCCAGGGCTCTGGCACCCTCACTGGGAAAAAGTTCCTCCCCATGTTGGTGCAGAACTTCCTGTGCTCCAACTTGCAGCCATTGCCCCTTGTCCTACCCCCACAGACTGAAGAAAAGGGGCAGGCCAATTCCCCTTGCACCCCATACTTAAGATATTTATAAACATTGATTAGGTCCCCCCTCAGTTTTCTTTTCTCCAGGCTGAACAGCCCCAGCTCTCTCAGCCTTTCCTCATAGGATAGATGTTCCAGGCCCTTAATCATCTTCGTAGCCCTTCTTTGGACTCTCTCCAGGAGATCCCTGTCCTTTTTATACCAGGGAGCCCAGAACTGGACACAATACTCCAGGTGGGGCCTGACCAGGGCAGAGTAGAGAGGGAAAATGTCTTAGACTAGACATCCAAGATCTAGATAGCAGAAGTTAAGTAAACCCAGGCCTGGCTGAGGGAAGTGTCATTCTGAACCTGACCAGTTTGTGCAGGTTCCAAAGGTGACAGAACAAATGCATGGATTAGGAAATAATGATACATCATTAGTGGTCCGGGAAGTTGATGACTGGTATGGTACTTTGGGACACCAGTGCTACATGTTAACTCTTTTCTTGTCCTCTTTCCTAAGGATTGTATCCTGGCCCCATCAGAGAGACATTTCTGGTAGGAAAGACATCTGATCACACCTGCTGTGACTGCTACTACCCTCCTGAAATCCACTTACGTGGAGTATTTCTTAGTACTCCTTCGGGTGTTAGTCACAAAGGATAGATGTGTTTAGAGGATTAGTATGAGGACTGTGTATCACCCTAGTTTCCTTTCTGTCTTAAATAGTCCATAGACCACATGCCAGCCCTCTCGGTGATGTTGGCACTGAGTCCACAGCGTGTGAGCGGGTTTCCTGAATGGATGAGAAGGCAGGTGGCGAGCCAAAACAAGATAGTTTTCAAAGCCTGTGACTGGAGAATGAAAGACACAGATGTGTAAAGAAATACCTGTATTATAGATCTAGACAGACATTAATGAATGTGTGTCCTAACCATCATACCAAGGTTACAAGCCCCTGCTTAAGCACGAGACAAATCTAGTTTGTCTAGCTCAAACACTGGCAGTTCAAACTCCCTCCTAATTGCAAGATTTATGCCTTTGCCTTTATCCAAAGGGCTGATCTAAAGGAATGAAAGAGTAGTGCAGCCTCTTAAGTCCCCTTGCTTCTTGTTCTCATTATCATAAAGGTAAAGGTGCCAGTTAGAGTTGGTCAGAAATTTTTATAATTAAAGCTTTAAAATTTAACAGGGAGGCACGTCTTACACTTTGGCACCTTCGCTTGCTCCATCAAATGTTGTTTGTGATCTTCAGAATGAAGTGAATGTGGTGGGGTGCTGAAATACTTCAAATAATTTTTCCTCAGGGTTTCTTTCTCTTGATCTCCATTTTTGTTTTAAAAAATTGCTTTCCCATAGTGCAATGTTTTGTGAAGTTCTGGTGGTGTCAGCCAGTAGTTCAGAGATTAGTCCCAAGTTATTCACAGGGTAAGGAGTCATAGGTGTATATCATGCATGGCTGGAATTCCTCTGAATCCACCAGCATCTCTGCCACTTGTCCCAGAGCCAATGGTGAGTAAGGATGGCTCATTTAGTGTATTGATGGCGGGTCACCTTGAGCTTTCTATTTACTCAGAAACCTGATTTTCCTCCTTTCAGAGTTTCCTAGTCTATCAGAGTGATTTCACGTCAAGGCATGTCTCACAGCTTCCAATTTATTCCAATTTATCTTTAAAAAGGCCAGGAAACATTTTGGTCCCACTGAATTGGGTAGGAAGAATCTCAAAGGTACTCCAGTTGGAGCTACGAACATCTCTTCTCTGGCACCTCTGACCTCGCAGATGATCTTGTCGTTTCCCCTCTTCCTCCTCCTGTCTCCTTTTCAAATACACTTGCATTTTCTGGCAGGCATTTTGTCCCCTCAGCAGTCCCACAAGCGCTTTATGTGCTCTGCACTCCATTGGTAAGTGCCCACTCGGTGGTGGTTTGTGCTGGAGTAGTTTGCTCACTACCTGGTGTGTCCTGGCAGGTGGGGTGTCCTTCTTCAGAGAGAGGTGAAGAAGCACTGCTGTCGTTGCACACAGAGATCAGTAATTTCCTTACCAGTGGAGCAGCGGCTTTAGTGCTCCTTCATTGCCTGCCTACTGAGACTGACAGTTCGGATTATTGTGTATGTGCAGGGAGATCGAGGAGGAACATAACAAGTTCCCTGTGCCTCGGAAGTTACTCCTTTTACAGCACTGACTCTGTGAGATAGGCACATACCGCTTATATGAAGACAATAAATCAGTATGTGCTTGTTTTGAGAATACAACATCGTACAACAGCTTTAATTTCATTGCAATGCTATCAACGTTGATAGCAAATATCTTTAGGGCAGAAGAGATGGGTAATGTATTTCTTCTTCTTTTCCTCTTATCATCTTCGTATTGTTTTCCTTTCTATTTGATCCTGCTGCTGTAGACTGGGAACCTTTGTGCAAAGCACAAAGACAACTTCAGCTCTCATCAGATTACTTGGCACCCAGCAAACTGGATTTTAATGGGCGCTTGATGTCATGTTGGAAAAAACACTATTTTGTGCTGCTCCATGGCAACATTATTTTCATATTCTAATCCTTGAAAAAAACCCAGTGCTTTCATGCTGATTGGATCAAAAACTGGATTTCACTCTTAGAGTATCTATCAATCTTTTAATAATGCCCTACTGAAAGCACTGATTATGGTTATACATCCAGCAAAGTTAGCTGAATTAATAAGACCCAAATTAATCATTGTGGGACCAGACTTGTTTGAAGTAGCACAGGTAACCCTCCTTCAGGTGCACGTGATCCTTTTTTTGGATACTGTGTCTCTGCTCTGTCGCCCCTGAGCATTCAAATGGGATTCAAAAGGAAAATCCTCCAGAGTAAACACAAAAACCCCAAACCTGCACAGCTTTTATGGCTGTCCCTACCAAGCGGCGTGGAGACGCAGCACGAACACACTTACGGTACACTAAGGGCACTTCTGCAAATGGGCAGGCTTCAGAGGAATTCACAGCACCCCTCTGTTTCAAAGTCTTCGTTAAAACAAATATTTTTCTACTTACCTGTGGCATTTCTGCAGTTTTTCAGAAGGGTATTCATATCTATCCTAACCTCCTGGGAGGAAATTCAGCTCCATTCAAAAGCCAGGAAAAGGTATAGACAACCTTTTATGTCTCACTTAAAGCCTTGTTTTGAAGGTTTAAGTGCAATTTTCTGTATGGAGATGAATTTTATTCTCCAGTAGTTCTAAGTATGCTGTTAAAACTGGCTATATGTCACACTGAAGTGACAGCTTATGTCATGGTCCCTGTGATGTTCCTCAGCCTTTTTATACATACGCTACCTTTAAAATGCCTTTGCCAGAGCAGAACTGCATCTTGCTTGTTTCCTTCTCTCAATAATGAATAAGCCATATTTAGTTGGTCAGAACAAGTCTTGATTTGAAGATTAATTCAGCAAATTATGTTGGCTGAAACAAACCAGCAAACTAAAAAGAAGAGACAGAAATGTTGACAGGGATAGTTCTGATATTTTCCAAACACAAGAATTTCGGCAACAAGGATTTCATTCAGAAAGGCACTTAGATAGCAATTGCAACAACAAAGAAGCGTGTGATTCGTTAATAGCCCACATTCCAGTGCTTCTTGCTTGAGATTTAGTTGAGGAAGGTCTAAATCTAAGCTGAACCTAAATCATGGCAGCAATTCTAACATCTTGGAACAGCCCTTGTTGCTCATCTCTAGGACATTGTGTGCTGACTCCGCCTGATACAACATTTTTACAGCACAGCAATACAGAAGCATTTATTGCAGCAGATGAGAGAGACCAGATAGTTTCCTTTACAAGTAAGGCCTGAAACCAAACACAGTGATTCTCACTGTTCCTCTCTTCTCACACAAATATCTAAGTACGCTCTATATTAAAGGTAATTTTCTAATTGAAAACAAATAATTTGATGTTGAGTAAAAAATATTGGTTTTCCCATTTCTTGCTTTGGTGTCTGAACCAGAAAAAAAAAATGGTTTTTTTTTCCTTTTATTCAGGACTGAGAAGAGCTTCAGAAAAATCCGCTTTTAGCAATGTACATATTAATTAAGATGTGCTCTATTAGATGCCAGAGCAAAAGCTTTAAGCAGGTTAAACAGTAGTTTAAATTGAGTATATTATGCAGACATAGCTATTTCAGCTGCAAACTCCCACCAAATGTAAAACTGATGTAAAATCTTATAGACTGTTAATTAACAAGATATAGCTGAATCACCTTACTAGATTGCGAGGGTAAGAGACCCAGCCCGTAAAAATCTTCTGTGAATAATTTTCCAGTTTCTTGGTAGTAAAACAAACTGAGAAGTGGGGCCATTAAAATAATTAATATAAACCAAGTACTGAATAGCCCTCAGCTCCAGGTTGAGTAAAAATTCTGTCGTTAAAAATCACAGGCTGGAGGGACAGCTATTAATATGCAAATGGATGGTCATCCTCTGCTGCAGCTGTAGCCCCTTTGCTGGCTATGGCGAGAAGAAGAGAGAATGCAGTGCCTGCAAAATGGATCTGGTGATGATAATTATTGAAAATGAGCTGTGCTCTTTCCTTTGTTAAAATCCTGCTACGTGGTAAGTCTTCCTAGGTTCCCAACAAGTAGTACAGAACTTTGTCTTTGGTGCAGAATCAATACTTTTCATCTTGTGGCTATAAAGGTTTGCTGAAGTAGGAAAAATTGCACAGATTTTGCATTTTTGAGGGTTTGTTTGTTTGTTTGTGTTTGTTGGGGAATGTCTCCTGGAAGATCCCCAAAAGCTTGTTCCTTAATATAGGCTCATTTTCCTCTTACCCAGCATCTAGCCCCAGCATTTACAGCTCTCCTCTGTCCAGAAAGTCCATTATGTTTAAAATTAAACTTCTGCTAGCATTCTGGGTAGCATGTCCCAGTTGTCTTGTAAGACTCTCCTATATCCTCTTTTCAACAGTTGTATCAGCTGTCTTAGATGAAGATTACTATATACCAGCTTCTTCTTCCCTGTCTGTCACCCTCAGGAAACAACATTAAAGGCTTCTACTTGAATTGCAACCATTTCCGTTGGGTTGCTAAGCACATTTCAAATGTAGGCTGTCATTTCTTTCTCCACTTCTTTCTCCCTCCTCTCTCTTCCTCCCCTCGGCTCCAAGTCCATTTGTGATATGTTTGTGGAGTTGTTCTTCAGCTTCATTAAAGCATTGATTTTTTTTGGTTAATTTATCTAATTCCCAGTCAAATGAGGACATGGTACTTGTAAATCATTTAGTTTCTCATTAATCTCTTCCAGTGCTGGCTCTATTTTTCAGCTGTCTTCCTATTTACTATCTCTAGCGAAAAATATCCAGTGTTCCCATCACTTGTCACAAGTAATGTCACGGTTGCTGTGGATCCATTGGCCTGAATAATCAACACGATTTTTTTTATTAGAAATCAAAATATTTGCAGCTGCTGTAGAAAGCCACATCTTAAATCCCATGCAAGGAGGTTCACTAAATGAAATGCAATAAACAGAAGATCTAAAGCCTGAGCTGTTACTTTGTGCCAAATGTTACTCATTAGTTTTTCTTTAACAATAGCTGTAGAATTTTAAGATGCTGTTTAGCAGAGCAGAAATCCTGAGAGCTGCATCCTTATGCCTTGATACCTCACTGGCAGAGATCCCACTGAGACGAGAGGAATAAGGGCTTCAGCATTCACTTGAGAGATGCAAAGTATCAGCTTAGACAAACCCACAGATAAAGAGTTCTCTGCTGCTGTCCTCGACTGTAAAACACTGGTATCCCATCTGACTTACAGGCTGCTTACAGGTAGAATGGCAGGCCAAGCAGGGTGCCTGCTCATACAGCAAACTAGCAAGAAAATAATTTTCTCCTGAAATGAAGAAGTGCTTTTCAGGGCAAGAGGTGGTGCTCCCCCATCCAGGTCAGCACCAAACAATGCCCTAGCAGGGTAAGAAAGAGAATTAGGCTAAATTCCCTACTGAAAGGAAAGATTGTCATTGCCCATAGCTGTTAGATTAGTTTTATTGTTGAGGTAGAACAGGCCTCACCTTTAATGTTCCCTGACCAAATCTCTCCTTCAGTTGCATGAGAAGAGCAGACTCTTGTATCCCCCAATATTGCTCTGCACTATGACAGCTTTTTCAAAGTGATTTTTGTTGCATCTCAGAGATGTTTGCAGCTTATTTCTGTAAAGCATATATATGCTTTGTGATCTTTGGATCATTAGTCTCAGCCACTGTTATTATCTTATTTTGAGAAGAGACAGATTTTTCCAATAGACTCTCTTGGTGTCACTCAAGCTGGCTTTTCCTGTAGACTTTGTGCAATAGGCACTGAAAACAACTTCAATGCCATGGTTATTTTAGTTGCTACTCAGTGACTCATCTGCCTCTGACTGTAATGGGATTTAAGGAGCATTTAATGCTCTCTGCCATGTAAGGGGCAGTTTCTTAGCCAAGTGAATGATAAGCATCTTAGACTTACTATAGATAGACGTTGGGCTGATGGGAAGGATTAAACCATGTACACATTTTATATATGAGACAGCAAAGAATAAATATTTCCTCTCCAAGAGTCGGAGTCCTACATAGAAAAGATCAGGCCACCTTGTTTTTTCACATGGAAAAATTATCAGAGGAGATGGAAGAATCTGGTGAGGCTTTGTTTGTGAAGTACGCACTGGCTAAATTGCTCCCCCTTGCTGATCAGTGTAATCCTTTTAATGAGGCTAGGTAAGCAAAAAGGAGGCAGTAATGATGCTGATGACTCATAGATTTCTCTCTGTGAAAGAAAACAAGCAGAAGATGGTTGTCTAAACAGTACAGCGACTCTCCAGGTGTCCTTTTCACCTGCGAAATGGGTGCCAGATAGCAAGCTGGCCACACTCAGGGGTTCCCAGTGTCCCTGGGTACAAGTGCTAGAATACAAATCAGTATATTATAAGAGTGTTAGATATTTTTTGTCCACCCCTCTGGCTTGCAGTATGCATTTTTCTTAAGCCTAGATTTATGTTGGTCCTTTTTTTTTTTCCCTAAAGAATGATGCAGCAGCACAGCAGCTCAGAGGCTAGGGCCAGCATGCAGACACACAAGGGAACCCTGTTCTGCTCTGCTGTATGGGATTTAACCCACCTTTCTTGATGAAACTACCCTGATCTGAGGGTAAGGGATTATACTTCTTTTACCCCCCCCCCCCCCTCCATTCTTTTTTTTGTGAAATAATTAAAACTTGGGGGGTATGCTTTGTATTCAGTGATTCCTCCATGGAGAGACCCGGGAGACCATTCCTTCAGCAGTGTTGCCTTCACTGCAAAATTTGTAGGCACTTCTATAAACCTAGGAATGAGAAGTCCTCAGGGAGAAACTTGAGCCCTAGGTGACAGAGTCAGGTTACTTATTTTCACCCAAGGAGCTTTTAATTTTTTATGTAAAGTGAAGACAGGCCAGCCAGAGAGATGGGAAGGACTCCTGCCCCATAAAATAGCCAGACACTTGTGGTAAGAACAGTATTCTGGAGAGACCAGTTTGAATCCCATCAGGCAGAAGATGGCTTTGAATTTGCATTTGCTGCTGCTGCATTTGCTGAATTTACCTCTACATTGTGGAACAAAATGGGTAGGGGTAGTTCATCTGTTAGCTCTGCTTCAAAAGACAGGAGTAACACTCTTCCATTAGACACGCTGACAGACCACCGCCTGGATCACCCTGTCAACTGGACCATCAACTGGTGGGACTCAGCTGGGCATGGCACTCAATTGCCAAGTGATTCTCAACTGCTTTTGATACCTGGAGAACGCTCAGGCTTACACTTGAGTCCCTTGAGGGACCTGAGGGAATTTTACATGCCAGCAGTTTTGTGTGCCTCGGCTTCAGGGCTGGGAGGTAAATACAGAGACAGATAAAATGTAGATGCCCTAGCCTTTTTGTGCATCTGGTACTTAGTAGCTTTATCACTTGAACAACATGGCCTTCTGCCACTGCAACCTCATGCCAAGGAAATCACAGTAAATGTATGTTTGGTGCCAGCTGTAGAAGTTATACAAAGAAAACTAGTTAGAGGAAAGTTTAGAAAATCAGAATGATTTCTGCAGGGGATGTTGTTTGCTTTTTTTTTTCACCTGCAAGGCTTAATTAGTAGGACTCCAGATTGTAATGATGCAGTGTTTGAGAACGTGTTGGACTGCATTGAGACACGGGGTTTTCTATGGAATGCTTTCATATGCAAGTTTTGGTGATATAACAGAGCTGTTGAAAAAACCAGCAGCATTCCCTCAGACAGCTCCAGCTCCTGCACACCACTTTGAAGAACAGAACCCATTTTGTTGCAGGCCAGAAAGTTCCATGTTTGACTTTTTTGTCCTCACACACAGTTCTTACAACAGTTTTTGGGTTTGTTTTTTTTTTTTTGTTGTTGTTGTTGTTATTTGTCACTACAGAAATCTACATGACCTCTGCTCTAAACTTGGATGGTTGTAGCAGGCTCAGTACAATGTATGTTCAAATGTACACGGTAGGTGAGAACGTCCTACGCAGGACAGAACATCTCTCTGCTTTGCCTGGGGAGCTGTTAGCCTACTCTGCACAAGACAGCAGCACACAGTGCAGGGTGTACCATAGTGCATGAGCCTAGCTAGGCACTTGGTCATATTCTTCACTCTCTATCAATCCCCTATAAAGCAAAAATGTTAGTGGACACGTAGTTCAAGGCAGCAGTGCATTTTTGCATGTTGGGAAATGCCATAATTTTCTTCTGTTTGTCAAGATGTGCTACTTAAAAATGTGGGGCTTCAAAGGAGGACATTTGAAAACATAATCTTCCAATCTGGACTGGCACTTACATCCCCCCACAAAGCAGGTCATTGAGACTGCATTTTTGCAACCCTGCTAAAAAAAGCAGTATCTCTCTCCTGACGTGTCTGTGTGCTTACTACTGGAAACCAGTTAAACCAAGGGAATATTTATAGCACCAGTGAGAGAATAAAGTTGGTCTCTTAACTGTGACAGAGCCCATTTCAGTCCTGTCAGCTGCCTCCTTTCTTAGTTGAACATCAGAAAGCAAGTTCCATTCAATGGTGGCTTCATGCTGCTCTCTGCTGCCAGCTGAAACTTCAGTCAATGTCAGTGTGAGTCGGTTATTAGATCTTTCTGTCTGTACTGGCTGCAGCTCCTGCTCTTGATCCCTGGTCTCTTGCATCTAACATCCACTTGCCCTCTTGATTGTGTAATGCTTCATGGAAGTTTTCTAGTCCATCTGTGCGTAGGAGATTTTAAGTATATGCTAATTACACTGTAAATTATTGAAAAGATGACTACGGAAAGATCTGTTTGGATCTGCTTTTGATACTGGAGAAATCTGATCAGATGTTTTCCATCAAGGAAGCTTCTTGTCCTGTTTTCCCCTCTTTGTATGCTTTGTTGAGAATGTCTCCTGCTTGGCAAGTGGTCTGAGAAACTGAGAAGTACCCCCCACAGTGTTTGTAGCTGCAAATACATGAGGGGTATAATCAAGTTTAGGCAGCTCAGGCTGACTCATTACGTTGCTGTCTACACTTTTGTCTCTGTGGTCACCATCACCAATTACTTCCCTGCAGTTTAGGATGAGGAGCGCCCATGAATGCCTTCTGAGACATGCTCGAGGGAGCCCAAAGAATAATGTTTAAGGTGGTTGGATATCATTAATTAAACCTGTAAGTGAATTTCCTTAGCTAAACCTAGTAGCAATCCTTTGACCTTTCAGTTATTGTGGGTTGTTATTAGGCTTAATTTTAGGATGTTATTAGGATGACTGTCATTAGGATTAAGGGCCCCAAGCTCTTTTCCTCCTAAAAAGATAACATGTTCTTTTTGTTTTAAATTAAGCTGACCTGTGAAATCTCATGATGGTTCACAAGATTCCTGAGATGGTTTTCCTCACCTATGTCTTAGCAGTGCTCCATGTGAAACTCTACCCCTTCTTCTTTGTAGAGCCTGATGATGGAGGATGTGCATGACTAATGTGACCTGTAATCTGCCTGTAGTGGCACCTAGTGCATGGGCTGGTGGAGGGACAAGAGCATGGTGCTACCATGAAGCAAAGATATGCCCTCCTGTGAGAGCCAGTATTTGAAGAGACTTTACCAAGATCCTGTCACAGGTTTACCAAATACAGTCCACTATCATACTCTGAGGGCACTGGGACCTGAATGGTGGGAAAGAAGCAGCTTGAGAAGACAACAACAACAAAAAAAACCCACACCCAAAGCAAAATAAACCTTCAGTGAAAACTGTGTGAGGACTTTCCTTAGAAGCCAGAAGTGACTTTGATACAAATTGGTTGCTATGCTAAGGATTCTGAAGGTTCAATTTGTAGAAAACATGTACTTTGGTTGCATAAATCACAGAATCTGAGCATACTACCAGTGTCCCCTGTGCAGGTCCCTGTTGATTATCTGTGCTGTAGAGAATATAGTTTTTATTTCCCTCCTGCAAACTGATCTTGTATGCACTTGTTTGACATATGAACTTTCAAAATTTGATTTATTTTTTCTCTCTCCAGAGCTGACACCCTGAGTTTCTCCAGTTAGCTGCCAGAAATTAAAGTCAGGTTCTTTGATTCATGACTATGTCTCTTTTCCATCATGCCCAGCCACTGACATGACACTGAATTCTGGGAATGTGATTCTGAGCTTCAAGGGCTTGGTCCCTCCATCTGTGTACACATACCCAATGTGTACCATCTCCTTATATGCTCAGAATTGGTATCTCTGCTTAGGGATTCTTGTCTGATATTTCTGGGACTTGGAATTTGCTCTTTTAGATTCTCTTGGCAGAGAGACCTGAATTTGGCCCTCTGCCTGCTTCCTTTGGCCTTTAGCCTTTGCAGTGGCATGTTCTTCTTTCCTGAGACCTGTCTTCACCTCAGCTGCCTGGAAGAACTCTGTGACTTTTCCCATCATTTTCCCACTGATTTTACAGGGATTCTGACCTGATTGTGATCTGCACAGGTCACCGAATTCGCAGGGAATTGGGTTTCTGAGAAACCTTGCTCTCAGTGTTGGGTTTTATTTTTTTCTATTTCCTTTTCCAAGTATCCATCTAGCACCTTTGCTTTTCACTTGACCTCAATTCAATATCTCATGCAACTTCACACTTTGCCTACTTCATAGCATTTCATCTACGTACTGATGTTAAACCAATTCAGAATGTCTTGCAGAGCCCTGGTTCTTGTAACATTATGAAAATATCAGTAGGGAGAACATTTCCTGAAAAGGGATCAAAACAAAAGAGTTAGATACTGTCTTATTATTGTTTGAAAAAAACCCAAATATTCACATCCATTGAACTTGAGCATAGATTGCTGGAGCTGAAATTGTCTTTGTTACAGTTCACATGAGATCATTAATGAATTCAAAATACAGCATTTTTCAGTTCACTTCCTCTTGGAAAAAAAAATCTAATCTGGGGATCTAAACTGTGAGGATCTGAACTCCTTCAGTAAAAGTTTTCCTGAGCAGTGTCAGATGACTTTCATTGTTGGAAAAAGTTCTAGTTCTATCACACCTAAATATATACCTATTCTGTTTCAGATAACTTTTTAAAAATAAGTCTTCTTGACCAAAGTTCAGTTATTAAAATCACTTCAGTCTCTGTGAGGAGACTCATGGGGCTCAGAGCAAGATCAGAGCCCTTCATCTACTAGATAAGTATACCAGTAAGTGTACTGTGAAGCCTAAGATGCATCCAAGGTTGGTTTCCCTCTCTGACTACCAATGGATTCAACACAAAGCCATCTTGAGTGCCTTCCTGGTGGCAATTAGTGTGGCAGTTTGGCTTTAAGACGAACTTCTGCTGCACAGTACTGTAAAGACTGTAGAGGCAGTGCCTCTAATGGTAGAGAAAACAGGCCAGGGAGCATTCTCTGCCCTTAGGCCAGGTAGCATAGCCTAACTCATGATGGCACTGCTAAATTCTCCTTCCCTCTTGAAATCAAGGCCAAATGGCTTAATAAGGTCATGCCAGTACTGTTCCACTCCAAAACTGATGCCACATATGATGTGGGAGGGTAGGAGTTAGGATGAGTGAGAACTGGGTTGGGAGCATCCTATTACTTAAATGGTATCAATGTTCATGATCCAGAACTCAGGTCACTATCCAGCACTGCCTAGTTTGCAGTATATAGTTATTAAGATGGAACATTTGGAGTATTTCAAGTTCCTCTGGAACACCCTGTAATGATGAACACTGTGATGGCAGGGTCATAATGAAGACAATTAGCAGCAAGTCTGACCAGCAAAGAAATGGACCTTTGCCATTAATGGCTAACAGTTTCCAGCAATAGTGAAGAAACTTTGTGACAAAAAGGTGTGGATGCTTACTCTGCTTACTCCATTGGCTTTGAATTGGTTTCATATTCTGTGACTATGAATGTGTAAGTGGGATAAGATTGGAAAACCTTTTCTCCCTCAAATAAAAATAAAAATGACCACATGGTGCTTTTGCCTTAGAAGTGTTGCCCCAGTTTTAATCCCAAGTGGCTTCTTTTTGGACCAAAATAGTTTATTCCCATAGAAACTCTGCATTTGCATGTTGCTGCTCTGAGTCGAGTCGTTTCAGGCTTTTGCCTTGGGGTACTCTGTCCTGTACAATTTTGATCACGTAGCCATAATCCTGTGCTTCAGCACAAGCCTTCCTTTTCATTCCTAAAAATGTGTGTTTTCCAGCTCAGTTATAAGATGACCTAACAAATATATCTCCTGTAACCTTATCTATTTGTTTAATGGCCAGTGCAGACCAGCAACAACTGTCAGAAATTTCACTCTTTCGGTTGCAGAGGAAAGAAGCAGAAGTTCAACACGTGGCCTGTCAGGGGTGGATAGAGAAGCACAGGACTAATTAGCATTCCCTAGGTGATTTTCATCCAGTTCATTTTTTCGTATCTTGACAGGACAGCACTGTTTTCACAGGTCTCTGATCTGAAAGTCAAGGGTGTCAAACTGGATCAGTGTTCTCTTCCTCTGTGTCGTGACTGTTATCTTAATTTATTTTTCTGCTTTTAGAAGAATAATGATTGTCCACTCACTTGGGTTAAAAAGTACAGGCATCTGGGAATTCCAGGTCATCATATTTTTTCTGGAAACCTCTAGTTAAAATATTTTCTGCTAAACAATGAATGAGGTTGATAATGTCTTTGAATTATGTATGTGAGGGGGTGGGGTGGGGTGGTGGTGGGTGAGATATACTATTTGACCATTTGGAGGTAAGTTTTATTTATCCAGGAAGAAGTATGAGGAAAGAGCTTATTATGGCACAGATTTGTGTGTGATTGTCTTTGGCTCCAGTCCTACAACTTGATCTTTGCAGACTGACTTCTCTGAATGCTGCATGGAGGCTCTTGAGGTCATGGACGATGTTTCTGTATTACGTAATGAAATTCAACACATGGACCTCTGGGGAACAGCCAGCCTGCACTCGCACATGCAGATGGTGCAGAGATGCTAGGCCAGTCCTCTGCAGAGCCCTCAATTGAGCAATACTGCCACAGAGTCACTGGTTATGGTCAGCTGCAAAACAGTTCACTGTAGGGAAGGCTCGAGTAAGAGGTTTCAGGGTCAGTGGTCTGCAAGACAGGTCTGAAGACTTTTGTAACATTTTTATTGCCCAGTTGAATTGCTTGTAGGTATGGCCAGAGTGTTGTCAGGTGCATGGGGGTAGTCCTGCATCCTGTTTTGGGGTTTAGCTTTGACCCCAACCTCCTCAGCCAATAAACAAAAGCCCCTCCTCTACTCCTCATCCATACGCAGAGCCTGTACAGTTTAGTAGGAAGGAACAAGTAGCAATAGGTAGTAAGTAGCAAGTAGTATTTCCTTCTGACAAAGGGGAGACTCCTGACAGGCTGTTCAGAGATTGAAGAAATACTCCCGAAGAGAGGACAGGAGGCTGCCCCACTGGGAAGGTGCAGAGCACAGTCCTGGTGATGAACCTGAGCTGGATGCGGTAAGCAGTACAGCTGGAGGGGCAGTGAGGGGCAACCTCGCCCACAGTCCTTCTTCATCTGGAGCAAGACGGCTGATTTCCTTTCATCACAGACAGCTCTGCTCAGATTGCGGCTGAGGAAAGGAATGCGACAAGTGATAACAATTTGTCACCCATTTGGTGAAGCTGCTAGAACTGTGTGTTTGCAGTTAAGGCTAATCAGTTGCTAAGAAAACAACTGCACTGGTTTAAGCTCTTACAGCCTCTTTGCTGCTTGCTGCCTTCTGTCAGCAGTTACTATTCCTGCAGGAGACCTGGAAGAAAGAAATGTGTACCCAGACCTGTTCTGTCTGACATCTTAGTGGAAACCCTTGTTCTTTGGTATTGCAAGGTATCAGGTGCATTGGGAGATAAAGCTGTTTTGGTTTAAACTTGGTGAGCAGAGTTTAAACTAGCACTCTTCATAGATTAATTAACTCAAATATTAAATAAATGAAAATCATGCTTTTGGTTAAACTGATGTTACTTCATTGTAAAGTTAAATCTTCAGATTTGTATTGGAATAATCAGACATGTGAGCTGTTGGGGAGATTTTTTTTTTTCCTTTATCATGGAATGATACATTTGTTGCAGAGAGGAGTAACAAGTTTTGGTACTGCGCCATCATAAATGTACGTTACTTGAATCTTTATTGCACCAGATCTAATGCTTCTATGAAAACTGTGAAAATGAAATCCATGAAAATTGACTTCATTAAGGTATAAATGAAACCATTTGCTGTACTTACAAAGACATTCCCAACCTGCTTTTGGCATAAAGTGTGTCTTTTACAGCATATCTTGGCACACACTTCTCCTGACTCCCAATTATGAATGCCTTGGGGTGACCGAGTAAGCAATAATTCCAGCTGCTCCTGACAGAAGACAACACTGCCGTGCTGCATTGTTTTTCTGATGAATGTATCTTCTCAATAAGCTGGAACAGGCTTTGCATCAGCAACATCTGCAACAACAGGGATTTAGAAATTGGGTCAGGTATGTTGATGGATTGGAGAAGGAGAATGGATGAAGGAGGGTATGTGTGAGCACGTGTTTAAATGTGGATCTACTCTTGCCTTCATATTTTCCTCCAAATACCTCACTAATTGATCCAGGTCCTCTGGCGGTAGTCACAGAGGGAGCTTTCAGTATCAAATACCTGACTTGCAGCTTTAGTCACCAAGGCTGATAAATCTGACTCTGTTATTATAGTTAACAGTAATTTATTTTCTTGACTGGTATGGGGACAGCATTTCTCCTTGTAATTCCTAAACTAGTTCAGGGCAGGATCTAGGTAACACATTGATTATGCTATTTGTCCGCAGTGCTGTTCTTTACTATTGGCTCTGGAATTGTGTGTGTGGCAATGACAGTACGTTGCTTGAGGTTAAAAAATGTCTAAAACAAGATGACAGATTTCAGGAGGGAAAGGACTAAAATCTGCAGACCAGGGATTACAATCAGCTAAAGAAAGAGATAAATGGAAAACCTGTGTTGTTGTGAGTCTGCTGTTAATATATCAGGCAACTGGGCAGGAGGATGTATTGTGAAAACATCTGCAGTGTGAAGTTGGATTCCCTGGGGTGAGAAAGGCAATGGGGGAAGCAGCCGTAGCTGCAGTCTGACTGAGAAGTCTCTGCTTTTTGCTTTTTCTTTTTTTAAAATTTTATTTTAACAGCAATATTGAGCTTATGTTGTGTTGGTGGCTCTGGAGACTGGTTTTCTTCTTGCTGCCTGGGTTGGGCAGACTTGGAGCACGCTTCCCGGTACCTACCTGTTAAATTGGTTAGTGCATAAAATGGAAGTGCCACCTAAAGAGAACAGAAATCTTGAAGGAAGCACCTCAGCCACTGAAGGTATTCCTTTGAAGTAGCTGCCTACCCTATAATAAATAGTTATTACAGATGAGTTAGCAGATATGTGACTCTGTGTGTATTCTAGGCACCACAGAACGCTTTCCCCAAACTTGTAATAATGTAGTAGTCCATAACACAAAAGGCAGGACCACAAAAGTGCACCACACCACAGGAAAGACAGAGACCAAAGCCTTCCAAGCCTTCCCTCCCAATCTGCTCTAGAAGAATTTTTTCGCTGCAAATCTGGCAACCTGCTTAACCCTTGATGCTTGAACAAGATCCCTCATGATTTGGACAGCTGTTAATCCTCCATGTAAAGTTTTCTCACTGGTCTCTATCTTCAGGGGCAGCTGATGAGGTTCTCTGTACGGATATTGTGATAGTGAGATACATTAGAAACTGTCTTGGCACAGACTTTCTGATCCATCTTATGTTGACTATTCACTCACCACTTCAGAGATCATGTAGAATCTCATAGAAAAAAACCCCCAAACCACCCTGAAAATAAGCTTAATTTTAAAAAAATTCTTGTTTTCATGTTAGACCTTTCTGTGGGGTGAAGAAGGGGCTTATTAGAAACTAGCAGCGGAGTCTTAGTTTGCTTTCCTATGTTGCCACCATACGTGTCTGTCTATCTTCTTTCTCACTGTCCCTGCCTACAGTAGAAAGGATCAGATATAAAATCTGGCCTCTCCTACGTACTTTTTTTTAAATTAAAGCTCTCCAGGTGAGACTGCTGTCAAACTAGGTTAACTTTTAGACTGTCATAGATGATGTGTCCTAAAACTACCCTCTGGTACTTCAAGGACACTGAGGGCCATATGCTCCTAGCCTTTAAACACAGCAGAAGAATGCAGGTATGTAGACACTGTAAAGAGAAATCAAGTGAAAGCATCATCCTGTTCTTTACACCAAGCGGTGGCACATAACATTCTGGAGCAGGCCACAGCAAAGATGGGACTGTGAAAGCGTCCGTTAACAGTTATGGTGACCTGGGGCAGAAACTGGAATTTCAGCACACAAATCATCCAGTATTTTCTAAACAGATGAACTGAACTTGGAGTTGCAAACCTTTGAAATTCCTGTGCAGAGTCCCAGTAAGTGGGAAAGACTGGGTTTAAAATGCCTTCATATACCAAAAGTTCTATATTCTTTTTAGTGCTCAGTAGATTCTGGAAAACTCCTGAATGCAGTCCTGTTATTCACCATTTTGCTGTAACCTTTCTACTGAATTGATTTTTTTTTGACTGCTAAAAGAGAAATACTAATTAACTCTCTCCATTTTTTGATAGCTTGCCTTATTATAAAACTAATTAGTGTCTGACTTTTATTGTTCTGAGAATTAGAATACTGAAAAAAGTCTCAGAGTAACAAAATTAAAACTCAGATTTTTCTAACGATTCTGCGCTGGGTCAGACACTTAGGTATTTCTTCCAACAAACTTTCATTTTCTTTGGAAAGGAAAAAGAAAGGAGAGCACTCTTTGGGATACCTGAAGTTCCATTACTGTACTAGTTCTGAAAACGAGCCTCTGAAAAAAAGGGGGCAGTAAAGTGTAAAAGATACTCAGGGCTAGAATTGTTAAGCAAAAAAATCCAATTTGCTATCAGTAGAGGTTTCTGCTTGAAAACTAACTGCACAATTATTATCTTCATTCTAGTACTGAGAGTACTCTGGAATTTGTTTGACATCTGAAGAGAAACTAAACCATCCAGAATGGATCCATAGCCCTTATTGCCACTCCTCCACTGTAAATGAACTGAGTAACAAAGGACTAGGATTAAAGGATGTATTGGTGGATTTACAGAGGACTGTCAAAAATAGTTGCAGTGTTGTCTTTTGATGGCCCAACACTGTAATAAAAAGCAACTGGCCGTAAAGGGTCCTCTTGAAAAACTGGAAGTAATCTGAGATACCTAATTGTGCTACAGCAGCTCAGTTTCTGTTAGGGGACTACGTTAATGACATTTCATTGAAAAGTTTGAAACTGTTGCGATTGACTTTTGAAGAAGAATCAAACAGTTACGTGATTAAGACGACCTGTATCAATATCAGTAGCCCTATTTTAAAAGGTGATTTGCTGATTTGAGCTCCTGATTTAGCACTTCTAAATACCAGCGGTAAGAGAATGTGTTTCAGTGACACTGTTAGTTTTTCTGTGTCTGAACTGCTACAGTCACTAAAACTGTGTCTAAATGAACCTTTATGGGCTGCTTATGCACAGGATGCAACACAGATGATGTAAAATTACATATTTCGGGTTTATGTTGCTGTCAACATTAAATGTTTGAAGATGGCTATGATTCAGGAGGGAATGTAACTGGTTTTAATGGACCACAGTTGGTTGAGAAGTATATAATTTAATGGCATCTTTATCCCTAAAAGTGTTCTATACCACTCTGTATTGCTTTATGTAAATAGGCACTAAAATAATATGTTAAAATTATGCATTTTAAGTTCATTTTTAACAGTATGTATATTTATACATTTTAGGTTTATGTACTAGTCAGCTATTTCTGATAGTTCAGTTTACTTGTAAACTGGTACTGGCATCTTTTCTGAAACAAGGTGGAAGTTCATTTGGATTTCTTTCCACTGCACTGCTGGCAGGCCTTGTATTCTGTGACTGATTCGATTCCGTTCATTCTGATATGCCTGTAGAGTAAGTCTTTGTATTCTTCTATGCTGTTGTGTACAGGATCTATGCAGTGTTGTCATCTCTACTGTTTTGAATACAACTGGTTGAGCGAGCAATCAGAGGCTGCATTTTTTTACCTGTGAAATCCAAAGAGACCCCAAGAGAAAAGATGTCTTGGCACAGAATGCCTTGAAAGTTTCAATGGAGGGTGTCTCAGGAGAAAACCAGTCCTGAATGATTAAATTAAAAAAAAATATTCTTGGAAATAATGAAACCTTCTTCCTACCTGAAGAGCACACTTCACTAAAGGGACTACATAACTGGAAGCTGGTTTGCAGCTGAATAAGTTTTCATTTTCTTTCTTTAAAAAAACCCCAAATCTCAAAAATACTATGTGAATTGCTCTTTTCAAGAGACCAGTTCACGTAATCCTAATATCTAATTGTGCTCCCAGAGTGTTTGATGGCAAAAGAAATAGCAATGCACAGGCTCCAGTTTAGCTATTCAGATGTGAATGCCTTTGCCAAAGGGAAGATGTGGCCAGAAATGATCAAAAAAAGTCCTCCTGTTCAAAGTTCTACTATTCTTTCATTTGTTTACACACTGACATTTCTACACTGGAAATTCTTCTTTATTAATATGCTGATCCTACTGTAACAGGTCTAGACATATCCACATCAAAACTCTACTGCAGAATAAGGGTGTGATATACTCCTTAAGTATTGTATCTTGTATTACATCAGTGCCTTTCTCAGTTAGGCCTGTCCTAGCTTTGCCTCAGCTCTATCAGCAGAAACAGCTGGTGCTTTTGATGGGTGCTATCTTTGGAGGAAGTGGACTACCTGGTCCTTAAGAAGCAAAAATAGGGATTACGGTGTTTCAGCATCAAGGATAGGTTTTTCTCCTGGTTAGAGGCTGGGACTTCTCTTCGTTCTGCTGTGTAACAATTTTGGATCACTGGTTCATTCTCAGTCTCAACATAGGAAATGTATGCCATGTGCAGGGCGCTACGCTGGATGCGGGAGATGGGAGTTCAGATCCTTTCTCTCTTGGGAGTGCAGTAGGTAACTTTCAGCAAGACACTGGCATTGCCATGACCTTTCTGTGCACTAGATTGTCTTTATGCAAGTTGTTTTCTTCAATCTAACAACAGGGACTTTTCAAAAGTTATGTAAGGGTTGAAGATGCTAAGAGGAGTGAGCTCTTTGGTATAATTCTTGTCCTGAGAGATGCTTAAATTTCTTATCTCCTTTGATGTCAGAAAAAATGCTGTCACAAACTAACCTTTTTTTCTCACTATAAAGAGTTGCTGGAGAAATAACTGTCAAAAAAAACCAAAATGAAAAGTTGTGGTCATTACATCACATACTATATTGTGCCCAACTCCCAGTCATGTTTGTTTTTTACTCTTGAGTTCAAATTTGTGAGGCTAGCTTGACCTATTCATTGCCTGTTTGTAAGTGATGATGTAGTTCAGTACTGTGAAAGCTGTACGATAACCAGATACATCAGGAGAGCCTTGAATTGCAGTTGAATGTGTGCCCACAGAAAGTAATTAGTCATTTTACTTTCTGCAGGGGAATGGAGCTAGTTACTAAACCCATTTCCAGTTATCACAATAACAAGGTTTGGCATAGCTGTGCTTTTTACCCAACAGTGTACAGACAGACAAAAGGGGCACTGAACTACTTAATTTTTGCCTCTGCTATCATGAGAGAGCTGATGCAGGCCAGAAGTGCCTTCCAGTTTCATACAGCTAATACTGTCCCGAAGACGTCAGTCCTCTCTCTATTGCTGCTTCACTTCTCCTGAAAGATGGAGTAGTAAGCCACCTGACTGACACTGGCTCTCTTATCTACATGTAGCATTTGCATTATTTATGACATGTTTACCACTAAAAAAATACTTTGTTCTGGGTGTGGGCTGGTGGCATCTGCTTCTTGCCTGTCTTGTCTCTGTATTCCAGCCTTGACATCAACTATTACAGTCCCTGCATACAACAGATTTCATTTTACCTCAGGCCTTCTTTAGGCATAACAGGTCTTTGCACAAATGCAAGAAATAGTGCTCACTGCAGTGAGGTCAAACATCAAATATGAAGATGGTTCAAAGAAGCTTTTTTGTCCACAGATGCAGTTTCATGACACTCAATGTACATTATTTGTGCACAGAATTTTACAACTGCCATGCAAGTCGGTGTTGGAGTAATTTCATTTGCAGAACCCACAGGGTCTTTTTTTTTCTTTCCTAAATAACACTGTTCAGTATGGTTCTGAAATTGCCTACTGCTTTGCAGCCTTCTGCATGTTAGGTGGTCCGTGACCATGCAAGAAGAAAGAATGAATATAAAATCTGTCTTGAAACAATATAAACTTCATTCTTTTCCTGAAGTTCACAGAGACAGGAAGTTCATGCATTAGCTCTTCTTACTTAATGTGGTCACATGCTCTAGAAGACAAAGTAGGTGCGTTCCACTTACACTCTGTGGTGTCTGTATCTGCCTCCAAATGGTACCACATGATGCCCTGTGCTGGATGAAGAACAGACCTGTATGAGAGCATTTCTTGGGGTTGTGTTCCCTTCTGGTGGCTGCATGTTACAAAGAACATAAATCCTGATTCTAGAAACAATATTCATGCCTCTTATGCCTTGCTAACACGACAGTTACAGCTTTTCCCACAAAGGTATTTCAGGGTGGCATATGATTAGCCAGCTCAAAATTTCCCAGTTATTATTTTTTTGAAAAATCACAAGATAAGTAACTATTTGGAGGGGTTAGGATAACAAATGTGCAAGCTACTTTATGTGGAAAACCAGGCATACAGGGTTTTCTTAAGATTCCTGACATTACAAGATGTAAAAGTGATGAGTTTGCCCCTTTCCTGCTTTGCAACCTCTATTGTTGTGCTCTTCAGGGTTTATTGTCTCAAGAATATCTAGTGAAGCCTGATTGAAAAGTACCTATAAAAGATTTTGGAAAAGAGCCATTGTGGGAGAGTCTAAGTGGTGCAGCTGACTGATGAGTGATACCCTGTCTTTTTACTAATTGCATCTTCAATTCTGTAATCTTCATACATGGATTTTATCTCCTAACTTCCAAGATAAACTAAGGCCTGATCTTCCCTCTGTTCTGCCAGCATGTATGATGATCTGTTACAGCTCCGTGCATGACAGCGTGCTGGATGAGGCAGTGTGCAGCTGATGGGCCACGTGCCAAACATCCAGCCTTGAGGAAGAGTCTGCAGCTTGCCTTGAGCGTTCTGTTACTTTTGCTACTTCTTCAGCAGTATCCAAGCCTGCTAGTTTAAAGACAGCTCATATATGCTCACATTAGCTGCAGTGACCACGGCAGTCTCTGGCATTTCTTTAGATTTTCTCTATCCCTCCTCTGTGTTCCCTTTTCTCTTTGTAGACTTAAAACATTGCATTTAAAAAAAAAGAAAAAGAAATAAAAAAGAAAAAAAGAGAAAAAAGAAGAAAAAAAGGAAAAAAAAGGAAAAAATAGGAAAAAAAGAAAAAAAAGATAAAAGAAAAAAAGAAAAAAGAAAAAAAGAAAAAAAAGAAAAAAAAGGCTATGTGCACTTTTAGTATCTCTTTGTTTATTAAAAAACATCAAGTACAGACACATAATACCACCTTGCTTTTATTGGCCATTTTTGGCTAGGCTTCTCTATTACACAAAGAAACAGGAAAATGTGAATTATATGGCTATCAAAGGATTTTGGTTATGTTATAAACCGTAAGACTGGAGCTTGTATAGTCTTTTTAAAAGTTTGCAATCAATGAGATCTTGAGATAGAGTCTGAGATTTAAAATATCCTAATTTGTTACAATTCCTGAACACAATTTCCTTATTGTTTCTGGTCCCCCTTTTGTCTGCCTGAATTGATAGGAAACAGAAGCCCTGCTATAATCAGTTGATCATCCTATTTTTAATTTGCAGGAGTGATTTAATCCCTCTGAATTACAGAAGGGAGGAGTGACTTCATAAACCTGAGTAATGAGATTTGTTAAGCATTATTTTATCATGAGGACCTTTCCTAGAGCACATGTCTACTGCAGGAAAATATTTGATTAAAATATACTGGGTGAAACAGTATGCTGTCCTACATACCGCAAGGTTCTTCCTCCTATGAGGTTTTAAATTCCTTCACCTCCCACCAAAATCAGCATTAGAGAAGGGATATGACATGACCTCATTTGCCAACCCTGATTAAAGGAGAATGCAGAAAATGTATCAGTTATGAAAAAACCCGTGTAACAGTTTTGAGATCAGGCACCTCAGGTAGTCTACCCTTGAATAAAGTAGGTTGCAAGGCTTATTTTATTAAACATGGGAATGATAACAGATCTGTAATTATCATTATTGACTTAAATTAACAAAAGTCAGTCTTGAAAGGGTGCACGTTCAGCGGTTATAAATCACCCTATCTGGATTTTCCCTTCACTTTTCCCCAAGAAAATACAACTGTGATTTAATAGATTTAAATATGTGACATGGGTATCTAAACTGGGTCTATGAAACCGTGAAGGACTTTCCAGCAATTTGAGTGGACTTGCCAGCAGTTTGAGTGGCAACTGGGCACGGAGCTAGTAATGTGAGGCTGCCACATCCAGCCCAGGCCTGCAGTGGAGTGGTGGGATGTCTTTTCAGTGCCCCTGGCGCTTTTAGGCTGTTGCTGTTGTCCCCTGCTCATCCTGCCCATCACTACCAGAAAGGACAGCAGTGGGTTCTGCTATTTCACAGCTCCTTACCCTGCCTCCTAAGGATGCAGAGGCTTTTGCTGCTGGTGAACTGTGCTCCCTCTGCTTTCCTCCACCTACATTCTTCATAGCATGTGTGACATGCTTCGGACATCTGAATATGCAATCTCCAAAAGAAGACACGGTCTATGGGTGTCTCAAGGGAATGACATCAGATCACCTCTGACATGCAAAATATCTCCAGAAAGTGTCCTGAAGCCATATTTTGATGCTTAAATTCACTATTCCTTCTGCTGGCTTTGTTGTATTTGCTGATGCCTTTAGGGTCTGAGCCTTACCTACTGATGTTTTGTTGTTTTGAGGCTTGATGCTCTGAGAAATGTGTTTTGCCAGCTGGCTAATGTAATATTGTTCCTTTGAAGGCATCAGATGCTGCAACTTGAGAGCCTAAGTACTTCTTCCCTTTACTGTATAGAATGATCAGTCTTCACCTTTGGTTGGCCTCCAGCAGCACAGCAACATTATTCCTCTGGGCATCAAAAAGATAATGAATGCCCTTCAACCTCTTAATGCTTTCTCTTCCTTGTCTCAGTTACCAGACTACTAACGTTTGAGTTCCATAGGTGGTGCTGATACCAATGGAGGTAACCATGACACTTCAATTATTAATGCCCTGGGATCTGATTTGCACAAGCACAGCGATCCTGCAGCTTTTGTTTACTCCATTTGGAATTGGGAATTCTTTGTAATTCTAAAAAGGGAACCTAAAGCTTCTCCTGGGAAAAAGACAGAAAAGGAGCAAAGACCTTTCTTTATGTACCTTCCAGGTAAGATTTGCAATAGTATCTGGTGATGTTGAAAGCTTCCATCTTTAAGACCATTATTTTTCTAAATAATTTCTATACATTAGAACCATTCACAGCTTCTTAAGGTTTGCACAGCAAAATTATGCATTTAAAAATCTTTGAGTCTCTTTTGGATAAAATTGTTTTCTTATTTGGAAAACACCCTTGTTTTGAATTTTGTGGTAGCGGAACTGAAAAAAAATGTTTACATGCTGACTCCAAAAGGAACTCTCCCTCTCACACTTTGTTCTTTCTTCCTTAAGTTAAGGAAAGTGTCATTATTCTACCATTCTATTTTCTTACAGCCATTGGCTTTCTGCATAGTTTAGAGGACGCTCCTTACTTGATGAAGAGGTTGTGTCTTTATATAATAAACTTCAGGGAGAGGGACAAGTGATGACAACAGAAGGGGCACCGAGGTGAACCCTCCCATATCAGCTTTGTGAGCAGAAGAGAGAAGATGCATGTTCACATCCTGGCAAATACAACAATTTAAGCAGAATGTTAGTTCGTTAATGTTTAAACGTAGTTCTCAATAGTTTATGTGCAACACAGTTGAGTTGTGTTGTCCTGGCTACTTTCAGAGAGGTAGGTATTACTTGTCAGTGTCAAACCTTTTAGTCTTCACTGCATACCACTGCTCATTATGGGGGATCATAGCTCCAGGTGAGGTAACCTGATTCATTTATGCACAAGCTGGGCAAGAAACCCATACATATTTAAAACTGATGTATATTTACTAGTGTAATATCGCATAGAGAATTGGTTGTCCGGATTGTCTGCCAGCCTTTCAAAGCTCGCAGTTTACTTATCATGTTACCCAAGGCTGATGGCCAGTGTTTTTAAGGGATTCATGCTTCTGCCCTTTCCTTCAGCATCTCCTTAAGCTCTTCCAAGCTCCTTTGCGACCCAGATGAATTGAAATCTTGTCTGCTTAGTGCACTGACAAATGAAAATAGGTGACTAATCTCGATTGTCTTTTGATATGTCGCACTCTGCTTGCCAAGAATGTCTCATGTACTCTGATCGTTTAAAAACCTACACCTTCAGGGTAGTCATGTTCTTCATAGAGACTCATTGCAGTCAGTTGACAAAGAATATTATCTTGAGCAGATGCTCACCAGTAGCCACCCCTTCTTATATTTACTTAGTATAACAAGAAATCATGAAGGAGGACCACAAAGGACAATTTAGTCATATGGTCAGATCTCTGTATGAATGTAAAAACACTGAGGGAAGTAACTTGCATTTGACTAAAACCTGTCTTCCAGAAAGACATCTTGTCCTGGTTGGGGGACCTAAAACCATGAAGCATTTCTTGGTGCCCTTGTTAGCATGTTCCACTGATATACTGCACCTTAAGAAGAAAAATTTTGTGTTTCATTTTAATTTCTCTGACTTCAGTTTCCACCACAGCTTCTTGTTATGCCATTCTCTGCTAGGTTAAAGAGTCCTTTAGAATTCAGTATTTTTCTTCTCCATAGAAGTACTTATATGCTGTAATCAAGTCAATCTTTTTGATAAAACAAACAGATTGAGCTCTTAAATCTCATTTAGCAGTATTTTTCTTCAATTCTCAAATCACATTTTCAGCTCTTAATCTGCCCCCTCTCCACTTTTTCAATATTTTTTTTCAAATCATGGGTAGGAACACAGTATACAAGATTGGTCTCATCAGTGATGTTTATGATGGGTTGGCAAACTACAACCCTGAAATCTTTTTCAGCAAGTGCCATCTCCCTCTCAGTGCACAGCACCTACAATCCTTCATGCTTGTTACAGGATTTTAGTTACAGTACCTGCATTTTGTCTGACAAGGCCCAGTTTGCCACTCAGTTCAGACGATATCCTGTGGTTGGTTTGGCCCTCGTTACCTTCACCATTTCTCACCTCTTCGTGTCATTTTCACATGTGACCCCCTTTTCACAGAAACATACCCATCCCGTGAAGGTTCCTTACTGTCAGCTACTTTTTGTCATCAGTCATTTAGGCAAGTCTTAGTCAATTTAACATGTGCTCCAATGATATCATGGGTACTACGTTTTCTTTCAGACTGTCTTAAAGGCTTAAATAATCAATATGCAGTTAACCAAATGAGCAATCTCATCAAAGAATTAAGAGAAGTTGGATTAGACATGGTCTTCATAAAAAGATTTGAATTATTTCAATTCCTTTGAAATCGTTAACAATTAAATCTGTTATTGCCATTATTCTTTGGGGTTCTGATGTTGGCCCGTATTTTCTTGTCATTGCAATTGCCCTTTTCTGACTACTGATATAATATTAGGACCCCTTTGGAATTTCACAAGTATTCCAAAATTTGCTAAAACAGGTGAAAACCCCCAAGTGTCTATTCTGGAACCGGGAGTAAAAGTTATCAAACTTTGCTTATAGGAGAATGGTCATGATTTCTATCTCTCTTAATGACTTGCAGGCTGGAGCAGTTCTTCACAGGCCCCTGGAAGTCTTGCAACCACAGATTTTTTTTTTCCTTCCCCTATCAATTTTTGATATCGCAACTGGTAATTTATGGCAACTGTAATTTATATAATTTCTCTTTGTTTTCAATTATATTTCTAACCGACACCTTTGAGCTTTTAAGGGAAAGTTACTGCCTTCTGTGACGGCCAAATCATAGTCTTTTGCCCATTTAATAGAGTATTTAAGACAGCTACTCTCTCGGTGTTCTCACGAAATGATTTTTGCCTTGTGAGTTCCCCTTAGTGTTTTTCTCAGTTTGTGGAAATTAGCTCTTTTGAAGCAGCAGAAATAGGTGGTTTTGATTGGAGCTGTCCCTCATTTACCCACGATGAATGCAATCAGGCCACGATTGCTTGTTCCCAGGCAACTATGAACTTTTAATTTAGCGGTATCTACCATTTTTATCTATCCCAATGAGGTTCAAATACTTATCTCATGCAATGTACGGTATCTATTGGACTACAAAATTACCTTCTGCAAGTTGGGGAAGTTATTAATGACTTAAGAGACGCTGCAGTGGAAGCTAGAAAAGGGCTACCTTTGTTTCCTGGCAAACAAGGAAAATTAGGAAGGTGCATGTGAATAAACCTTTAATTCACGCCTGAATGTTTCACCAGCTTCCAAATATCTTTGCCAAACTTTAATTGGGTCTGAATTTTAATGGGGAACATGCGCTTTTGGGGGCTTTGGTAGTGAGTTTTTGGACGCTTTCCGGCTGTCCTGTGATAATGCCGCTAATGCCTGTGGTAAAAAAGAAACCTTGTTTGCCTTAAAAAAAAAAATAAAAAGAAAGAAAGAAAGGTAGCAATTGTTAGGAAATAAAGGGCTAAGAATTAAGAAGGGTTGTGCTGTGTTGAATGCAGCTGGTGTCCTGGGATAAACTGGAAGAAGGAGGTCAGTCACAACTCACTCGCAGGCCTTACTATAGCCCTTGGCAGCCTGCGGTGCCAGGCCGGGCTTCGGTGGGCAGCGGGGCTGTGCGGGCCTGGCTTGCTGCCCCGGGGAGGCTTCTGAGGCACCGAAACAAACCCAGTCACAAGCTGCGATAGCAACGAAGCCCCGGCTTCGGGAATAAGGGCAGCTCCCGGGTATTAAACGCTCCCTCTGTATTTACCGCAGCTCCTCAGCAGCTGGTACCCACCCTCGCACAGCGGGGTAGGGAAACGCTGAGGGCGGCTGCCCAGCTTCGGAGCGCCGGACCGTGGTGCCCCAGCACCCAGCCCCCCCGCGTCGCCGGAGGAGGTGGCTGGCAGCGGGCCAGCGGCGCCGAGGGTATTAATAGGCGGCCCTGAGGCAGGCGTCGGGCGGCTGCGGGTGCGTGGGGTGGAAGCTGTGGGGTTCGGCCCTGGTGCGGCACAGGACGGTTCGGCGCGGGAGCAACCTCCCCTCCGGTCCGCACCCGGCTCCCAACGCAAAGGCGAGATGGAGGGTAAACGCTGCCGGGGCTAAAGCCGCCTTCTTCCTCTCTCTCTATCTCCCCTCGCTTCAGCCGGGCTACGGCTCCCGCCCGCCGCTCCTCAGGCTGCGGCCGCCGGGGCGGCGCCCTCTCGGCCGGGCGAAGGGGTCGGGGCAGGCAGGGAGGGGGCAAGCGCCTCGCTTTCTGCCCCGCTCGGGCTTGTTAACCCCTTCCCCAGCCGGCCACTGGCTTGCGCTGGCACCCGGAGCCACCCCTCGCTGGCTCCCACCGGGCGCGGGAGGAGAGGGACCCCTTGGGGCTGAAGAGGGAGGCAGGGACTCTGGGGAGGGCTAGAGCTGCCTTCGTGGGGGGCTCCCGCCGGTTCGGAACCGTCCCCGGTATGGTGTGGAGATGAGCAGAAGCGCTGCCTGTTGAACACCGGTCTGTCGCCTCCTTTGGTTGAAGTGCGGCAGTAACATAGCCAGGGCGGTTTTGCGAGGTACGGTCGCTCTAAAGGCATTGCAGCGCGCTGTTTTTGTTGAAATAAACGATCTTTAAAGAGCGGTGCCTTTTATTTATTTCATTTCCTTTCAGGCACCAAGCTAAAGCGAGCAGGGCAACGCATTGATTTGCTTTGGAGCAAAAAAGGGCTCAGGAAAGGTGGAGTTAATCCTGTTTGGTAAACGTATTGTGAAGTTAACTTGTTTACCTGCATCAGCAGGAAGGCCTTGCCTCACTCTGTACTGAAACATCCAAGTTGGCTGTATGCTTATGGCGGTTGGGAACAGGGGTGACCTATAGGTAATACAATAGGGAGGCTCACGTAGAAGCTTGGGAAATGGGTACAGACAGAGTTGTGGCACGCTTACGCTTTAGGGATGCCATTATTTTCAAGGTTAAGAAATGAGGGGTTCCTTGATCTTGTGGGTGGAAGCTGATTGCGAAGTCAGACGATAGTAAAAGTGTTTGCAGATGGCAGTCCCCTCTGCCACAAGATCGGTGCTCTTGGTAAGAGTTGCTCCACTTACCCTAAATTGTGAATCTCTTATGGAAGCAGAAAAGCGTGGGATCTAGTAGGCTTATTTTAGTTTTACCCTAAGCATAGGTGAGAACGCCTTTAAAAAAGTTCTTATCTCCAGGTTGAGGAAGTGTCCTAGCTTGTGTGCAAAACCTCTGTTTCTTACATTGGTCATTAGCACTCTATTGGTGGAAAATCTCCAAACAATAACTTATGTCAAATTTAGAGAAAATAAGAACTCCTGAAACTTAAGATTTAAGGACATAATTCCCCCCCCCCTTTTTTTTTTTTAAATTTGCTGTAAATTGAATGAACTTTGTAAAGATACAGGACAGCTCTAGTATGAAGTAGATGTACTGTGGTGGCTTAAGGCTGTACCATACAAGCAGCACTGCATGAATGGTGGTAGCAGCTCCAAACGGGATTGCCTTCACATGTAGCTTATCTTAATGTCCTCTGCCAAGACACCAAGCTTCTAGCTGTTACTAACAGAGATCCCAGTGTTCCCTTCAACTGAGTAATACTTTTCTTGTTGAAATATTGCCCAAACTATGCTGACAAAAGTTTAATTTTGTTCCAAATCTCTTTGCTTGTTCTGGTGAGCCAGAATGAGTCTAGTGATATGATCCCCACACTTGTTGCTGCAGGTTTTTCTGTCCCTCTACTTTCCTTGTGAGTATCATCTATAACTTATGCCTACTTTCCTCTTATCAGAAATTCCTTGGTCTCCCTGTCCCCTCTTCTTCCCTTTATCTTCAGTGATTTGCTGCGGTGATTGAACTTCACGTCAGTGGGGTGGTGAAGGAAGTTGGGCTGCACTGTAGCCTTTCCTGGGGGTATTGACAGTAGCCTGGTTATTTGTGGATTTAGGTGATTTGGGACCTGGAGAAAGATTTTGCTCATTATGCAGAGCTATTAAAGAAATGAGGCTCAAGTTCTTGAGGTGGTAAAGGTCTCCTGAAAGCTTTTTACCTAGCAAGTGTGCGTCCACATGTAAACCCAGATCTTTCCATGCTGGTATGTGCAGACTTTCTGATTTTTTCTGTTTTTTTAGGTGGATCTTGTTAGGGTTACATGGGAAGCTGTCTGGGAGGCAAAGACTGAAGGGCACTTGCCTGTTGCAGAGTAGCATTGTGTTTGCTTCTTACATCTGGAGCAGCTGGTAAAGTAGATGTAGTGACAGTGAAGACTTGGTCAGGTTTCCCAGTGCATAGAGTTACCCTTGCTGTGGCATTATCTCTCATAATGCATCTGAAAGCCAGTGCTCATGAGGTTCATCTTGCTGCTTACTAATTGAGCCTAATTTCTCTCAGACTTTATCACTGCTCCACAAGGGCAGCCTTTATAACTGTGCAGGGATGGGTAAGAGGATTCTTTAGGCTACATCTCCACTCACGCAAAAGACAACAAAATCTCCTGTGAGTGGGGGGGTCCAACTTGTAGATTACTAGTCCTAGCTGCAGAAACAGATCTTGACTGCATATATCCTTCAGTCATTTGGCAACAGGGTAGCTTTCCAGTGTTCTTTTGGCAGGGAGAAAGCCTGGAGAGTTTTGCATTTGGAGAAAAAAATAGGTGAGATGTTCCCTTGTGGGGTATAAAGCTTGAGTCTATTAAACAAGTTGTTGCTAGCTCATCAAGTGCAACAAATAGAGTCAGAGTGGGAAACCACAAGAGGAAGGGAGCAACCAGCATCTGTGAGATATGCTGCTTTTTAATTTCCGAATTGCTGGCTGCTCAGTGGGTTATATGTTAAGTTTGGGGTGTTAAGGTGGTTTGCATCTGACAGCAGACTGGACAGCTGGGTCAGTCAAATGTTTATTTTGCTGTAAGTTGTTGCTGTGTTACCATCTCAAACAGGTGTAATGTGAAGTGTGGTAAAACATACTGGGAGTTAGGGTGATGTTAAGGCTCTGGTAATGTGACACTCGGGTTAGTATTTTGGTCAGAGTGAAGGGATAGGATCTCTCCTGTGTCTGAAAACTCTGATCTGACATAAAGATGCTATGTCACTTCACCAGAGGAAGGGAAACACAGGTTCACCAGAAATGGAGTTGCATCAAATAAAGCCATTCTCTGTGTGTGCATTCATTGTGCTTTAAAATTAATAAGAATTTTCTTGGCAGTTAATGAACATTTAGTGAAGAAGCTTAATTTGACATTTGAGAAGTTCAGTAAATAATATTTCCTTCTTGATTAAGCCATCTTTTAAGCTGTCACACAACCAAGAATTGTTGCTTTTTAATGCATTGGGAGATCTTGTTGCGTACTGATTCAGCTGTTATTACCTATTAAACAGTTTAGATTTCACATGCCTTAATTTCCCTGCCCTTGATTATTTTAAGTAGCCTGCTTCTCTAAAGACCATTTGTATTTCCATAAGCATTTATTGCATGTTCAAGACAAAGAATGGACACACTGAAATACATGTTGTATTTCTCTGACATGGTCAGATTTGGGATAGTCAGTCCTAATACTCATCCCAGATGTTTACAGAAACTAAATCTTCAGGCTTTGCAAAAACCAGAAGTTAAATTTCTTATGGCCTTTTTTTGCTTTGCGTCATGTCACAGGCTGTAGAGGTTCTTGGGGGTAGTTGTTTGTAAATGCGTTGATAGCTGAAGGATGCTCGGCAGGACGTGGCTAAATTGGGGCCAGTGCACCCCATTTTTAGTCTTCCATCTAGGCACACAAGTTATCTTACTTTGACATTAATAGGGTTTATGTATGTGCAATGAGGGATTAATAAATTTAAAAGGGAAATGGTTGTTGCTTTGTGGTATGTCAGTGGAGGTGGTTTCAGTAATTATCAGGGCAGGTCTGAGGGCAATAAAAAGGTGACTTTGACCTGGTTCAAATGTATGTATGTCCATCTCTCTTACTGTTTCTTGAGTATATGTGGCCTTGATTTTTTAAATTTTATTTTTCTTTCTTTTTTATTGAAAACCTTGTTAAGTGTCAGCAAATAGAGGTGTCTTTAAAGAAAAAGTCACTGGACCAGAGGTTTTTCAGCCCCATAAATTTGGTGAGGAAAGTGATTCTTAGTGACCAAGGTCTTTTGTCAGTGAAGTAGCAATAACTCTACAAATCAGGTGGTTAAATCTAGATAATTTGGAAGATCTTTTCGATCTAAAACATGGATGTCCCTGCCCTCTATCACATCTCACCTTATGTAAGCAGAAAAAGCAGCATAAATATGATCTTATCCACTGGCAAATATCAGGGTTTCAACAGGAAAGGTTGTCTGAGAAGCAACTTGGTGTCCCTCTGCTCGTTACACTGAAAGACAGCTTGTATCTCATTGAGTTTCTGTAGCTCCATTTTCTCAAGCAGACCTACTCCATTGTTAAGGGATTATTGAACCCCCTTTGGGGCCAATATGTCATGTTCAAAAGCTGTTACACCTGCCTGAAGGGGAAAGAGCAAACAACAAATGCTGTGTGTGTACCTGGGACTCAGTTGCAGTGCTGATGCTTATCTCAAATGTCTGATTAAAGTTTTCACGTGGTAAAAAAAAAAACAACCCAAAAAACCAAACCCAAAAAACATTACAGGAGAAATGGAAGACTGGGATCACAAGTGCAGTCAGACAGCAGGTGGTGTGGGGACTCTGGGCTTCTTTAAGCTGTGGCAGGGATTAACAGTCTCGATGGTGAGCTTTAGCATGCATAGCATGGTCAGATCTGTGCTTCTGCCAGGCATCATCCCGGCTGCTACCCTGGAAAAGGCCTGACAGTGTCTTCTGCTGACACTTGCCACTTTGTGTTGTCATCCAGCAGCTCGGCCTCTTGCAGCTCAAGGAGCAGCTTCACATGGGAAAAACAAGGCAGATGTGATTTTTCTCTCCCTCTCTGTGATATGTGTGTGACTGGTTTCTGCTGATCTGACCAGCAACATATTATAATGACCTGTGCAAGTGGATTAACTACTTTGCTGTACATAATATGCTAATAAATTAGTGAAAGTCTACATAGGAACTAGTTTGGAAAACTTAGTGGGCTGTAAAGTTCCATCCTGATTTACTATGCACCAGCTTCCCTGTGTTAGTAACCAAGGAGATATCTCAGAGCAATGTTGTAGATGTGAATTAGTGAGCAGTAATTGGAAGCCCTCTGTAGGAAACAGAAAATAGGGAAGTGTTTATGATGTCAAGAGAATGTGAGAAAAGTTGGCTTGACTGTAACTTGAATGTAGAGGTAAAACTTCCTAAAATGAAATTTATACTTCAACTATTTTTACGTTTTAACTTGCACCGAATTCCAGAAAACTCAGGTTTAGTAAATTACAGCTTTCTTAGTTGACTTTTGAAAGACTGGAGTGAAAAATTGTTTTTATGTTATGACTAAAAATACAGTTCTTGCATGAAATTACAGGCTGTCATGGACTCTTTTATATCAAGTTGCAGGACTCCATTTGGGAAAAAAAAAATGGTATTTGCACTTCAGTTTCTTCCGGTGGGAAGCAGGGAAATCTCAGGGATTCTTTATATTCTATGTGGGTTGTACATGTATTTGTCACTTCTGTCTGAACTCAGCCTCCTGAAGTTGTTAACTTTGCTCCCCCCCCTGCACGGTGATTGACTTGGATGTTGCAAACCCGTTCTCTTTCCCCCAGAAAAAAAAGAATGTTCATTAAATGTTCATTATCAATGTGCAACTTCTAATTAAAATAAAAGCCATTTTGTTTCTCAGATGGTCCCTGCCCTGTTGGCAGATGTTAAAAATTAGAACATGCGAGCTGAGAGAATCTCATTGGGGTCAGGGAGTTGGGATTTCCATTTCATAGTTGGCATCTGCCGTTTCTCAGTTTCCCATCAAGGAGAATTCCAATTCTCCACAGCCTTTCTTCCTAATTGGAAATGTTACAGCATGAATCATTCCTGCAGTTACTTGGTTTGGGCACTGAGAAGCCATTATTAAGTATTAACGTGAATTCCTGGGTTTTGGCTACATTAAAAATTTCCTGATTCTTGTTTCTTAACTTCTGTCTGCTTCTTTTGTTACTTTTTAAATTTATTTAAAGCATATCCTGCCTAGTACAGTTGTGTATAGTAAGCACATGGAATGCAGTCAATGAGCACGATGTGTCATGAGCATTCAAGTAAAAAGAGGGCCTCCTCAGGACTCTGGAAAGACCCCCAAAAGCAGAACCTCTGTCCTAATGTGGACTTTGCATTCCCTGTCAGATAGTCATTGCTGGGGCTGCTTTCCAGGTTCCTCTCTCTCTCCCAACCTTTCCTTTCAGGATGGGACATGGATGTGTGGGATGGAGAACAGGACTTGTTTGTAGTGCTGTTGCCGTTCTAGCAGTGTGCTCGGAGTCTATTGAGGGGCCCCTGAGCCTGGACACAAACACTTCTGTTTTCCTCTGGTGCTTCTCTATAAAGGTCACTTTTGCATTTTCACAGAGTGTTCCTGTGAGCGGGAAGCTGTTACAGACCCTCTGAAGGGAACCTCTGAGCTGATTCCCTTTCCACAGGCCTTGTCCATAAACCTGAAAAAGTGGGACACATAATGCAAGGGCAATTGCATGAGCCCTACCTTGCCTGTACCTACTTTTTTGATTTGCATGGCTTTTGCAGGATGCTAAATCAACTCCTAGACTGGATTCTCTGAAAACTATGTCACTCTTGTGTGGCAACAGGCCCGGGAAATCAATTTACTAAGAAGTGGTGTATCTTGCCTTAGAAGTGGAGTGGCTTCACTTGAGTCATACACATACAGGTAGAAGAAACAAAAGTGTCTTTAAAGATGATGTGTGCCATGGGACGGTGCTGGTCTGGGCCCTCATAGCTTTGTGCTGTGCTGTGCATTGGTAGCCAGTGAGGTGCTGGTATCACAGCAGGGTTTTGGCTCCTGTTGAACAGCGCTGGCACAGCATCAGGGACATCTCTTGCCAATGTTGCTCCCTCGCAACTAGGCTGGAGGTGGGCGAGGTCTTGGGAGGGGATACAACCAGCACCACTGACTCGAACTGGCCAAAGGGATGTTCCATACCATATGGTGTCTGCTCAGCAATAACAACTGAGAGAAAGGAGGGGCAAGTGGGCATTTGTTATGACACTTGTCTTCTGGAGCAACCACTATGTGTATGCAGCCCTGCTTCCCAGGAAGTGGTCAGAAAATGCTGGCTGTTGGGAAATAGAGACTGAATTCTTTGGTTTTTCCCATTGCTTCCATGCTTGGCCTTTTACTTTATTGAACTGCCTTTATCTTGACCCATGAGGGTTTTTTCCATTTTATTCCCTGTTCCATCATGCCAATGAGGGGAGTGATAGAGCAGCTTGGTGAGCCCCTGGCATGCAGCCAAGGTCAGCCCACCACAAGGACTCAAGTAGTGGCACAGGTTTGGGTGTTCATACTTTAATAGATGATATGGCACCATAGTAATCCATTAAACATGGTGGTGGGGAGTCTTGACAGTGACATTCACTTGATTTCTTTTGCTAGTCACAGTGAGAGAAAATACCACGGTCATCTGAAATGAGAACAGTGACTGGATCAGAGAGGATGAGAAATATAAAATTTGTTTCTGATTAATTCTGGCAATTATTACTGCATTTGTTACAAAGCACAAATCTTCCTTTGGTCAAAGCCAGCCTTTTGCATTCACTTAAATAGTAAGCGGCGTTAGCGCAGTGTAAACTGAACAGGATTTGGCTCTGGCATTCAAGCACAAGCTACTCTTTCACAACCACCCCCTTCTGTTTCTGTCTTTTCCTTGTGAGCAGAAAATCTTTCTGGGCATTTTATTCTACTCTCCCAAATGTTTTCAGAGCGTGCCAAGTACATGGCTCCAGTTTCTTTTTGTAGAGCAAGAATTTAGCAGTGAAAATTTCTATATGTTTATGGAAACACAGATGCTGATTTTAAAATACTTCGTGGTTCTTACATAAAGATATAGAAACATCTGAAAAATGTTTATTTTTCTGTACATTATTTCAGCTCCAATAAATTTACATTTCCTGCTGGGAAAATAATATCTATCATAAAAATGAAACATAAAAAACCTTAGGCTTCTGTAATAGAATATTTAATTCAGGATGAAATATGGGAACTGTGGGCTTGAGTCAGCTGCTGCTGAAGCCAGTGGCTAAATGCCCAGTTACCTTCAATTGGAGCAGGATGGAGTCATCTCTTTTGCAGAAGTGTATCTTGAACAGTCAATAATCCTTAATCTCTCATTTAAAGCACTTCCATGTGGTAAAGTTTTAGTACTGTTTCAAGCCTGAAGCCATTTGGCTGAGATTGTTTGATACACTTTCTGGTAGTCTGTTTTGTAAGTCTGCTTAGGAATCTGTTTCTGTATTCTTAAATAGGAAAAAAAGATAATTATTGCAGCTACCTCTCTAGGTTGCTTGCTTATCATGTTTGAAAACAATAAAGGTATATGTGACAAGATGCTGTTTCTACAAAGTGGGCTTTATGTGGAACGTGGTGCCTTAGTGCAATTAGTTGTGTTTGAGACATATATAAAAGGCTCAAAATTCCTGGAAAATAATGTTTTGACCATTTGAGGTATGATTTATTTATTTACTTAAAGAGATAACATGAATCACCAGCTCAAAAAGATAGTGTGTGTTTCTTAGCTTAGATGCTGAGCTCTGAGAAGGTGCTGAAAGCATGCTGCTTAACTTGGGTAATGTGACAACAACTGTGAAACTGGAATCTTTCTGGAGGTTCACCCATCTGAAACAAAATTAATTGGTCATAAGATGGTTTAAAAATGTGATAGAGAATAATGATGTTATGAAAATTCAGGCTTTTATAATCTGCTTAGCAGTTTTCCTCTTCCAGGTTTTTGCTGTAACCGAGAGGAAACATTTATTTTTCAGTAAAGAAGAGCTTGGGATTCTCATAAGAACTCCCAAAGTCAGACAGTTGTAAGTGTAAGATTAAGTATCACAGGGTTTAGAGTAAAATCATGAGGGATGGGACTAGTGTATATATGTAGCAGGGGCTTGCTAAACCTGATGACATTTACCTCAGAAAATGTGTATGTGTTGGGCTTGATTTAGCTGATTGTGAAATAGTTGTTCATATTAATATCCAGTAACAGTCTTAGGGTACATCCCAGAGCAGTATTTAGCTCAACAAGTTCCAATTGAAATGGTGATAACAAAAAAAATTGTTGAGAAATTGGTAAGTACTGACAAGGTGAGTTATTTCATGAAGTATAATGTGGGCTCAGCCCTGAACTCTGCTGGAGCCTTACACAGGTACAGAATCACAAGGTTGGAAAAGAACTTTGAAGATCATCAAGTCCAACCAATCCCATACTAAGCTAAACCATATCCCTAAGTACCTCATCTACCCTTTTTAAAACACATCCAGGGAAGGTGACTCAACCCCCTCCCTGGGCAGCCTGTTCCAGGCCCTGACTACTCTTTCAGTAAAAATTTTTTTTCTAATGTCTAATCTAAACCTGCCCTGGTGCCGCTTCTGGCCATTTCCCCTTGTCCTATCTCCACCTCTCCGCAACCTCCCTTCAGGTCGTTGTAGATGATGATAAGGTCTCCCCTCAGCCTCCTCTTCTCCAGGCTAAACATCCCCAGCTCCCTCAGCTGCTCCTCATAGGATTTGCCCTCCAGCCCCTTCCCCAGCCTGGTTGCCCTTCTCTGGGTTCGCTCAAGGATCTCAATGTCTTCCTTATGGTGAGGAGCCCAGAACTGGACACAGCACTCAAGGTGTGGCCTCACCCATGCTGAGTACAGGGGCACAATTACTTCCCTAGACCTACTAGCCACACTGTTTTTGATACAAGCCAGGATGCCATTGGCCTTCTTGGCTGCCTGGGCACACTGCTGGCTCATATTCAGCCTGCAGTCAACCAACACCCCCAGGTCCTTCTTTTCCTGACATCTCTCCAGCCAGTCTCCCCCAAGCCTGTAGCGCTGCATGGGGTTATGTCTCATGTGCAGCACTCTACACTTGGTCTTGTTAAACCTCATCCCATTGGTCTCAGCCCATCAGTCCAGTCTATTCAGATCCCTCTGAAGAGCCTCGCTACCCTCAGACAGATCAACACCGCTGTTAAGTGAAGGCTTTTTTCCTTCTTTTCCCTCTGACCTCTCTGCGTTGCCTTTCCTTTCACACGTCCTGCCTGAGGCCCAACACAGATCTCTTGGGACTGGAGGTAGGCTGTTGTCCATTTCCCAGAGGATGTCTTCCACCTCCAGCTCCACAGAGTGTCCTGTGGAGATTGTAAAACTGTGTATAAAGGAGAACAGACCTGTGTCAAATGGGGAATAGTTGTTAGATTGGTCACCCAGTCCCCTAAAGACCTGTAGAAAACATAGTTCTGAGTTTGCTTTTCTCAGAATCCTTGGAAGAGATCTTTGTTAAATCATGGAAGGATTATTACTGCATCTCTGTACAAAATTATCAGAAATAGGGCTGATGGAGTTTCCAACAGAAGGCTTTTGCACAGCTCTGGTTCTAGCAGGGACCCTGGGGTGGAGCAGAGCAAAAGAGAAGTTAATGAGTTCTCTTGCTCTGTAACAGAAGGAAGCATCAACATCTATGTTGTGTGATAGATATTAATCTTATGTAAGTTTTTTTTCAGATTCTGTTCTCTTTTCTATGGAAACAAACCACCTTTGACATATGTGGAGATAGTAACATCTTCAGGAAGTGTCAAGTCTGAGATTTTATTTTCTTTTTTTATTAAGGCAACTATTTATGCATCAGCTAACAAACTCTTAATCAAAAAATATTCCCTTCTCTGTCTGCCCAAAGACCTGGTGCTTTCCAATTCTTTGTTAATACCTGGTATTTTAAGGCTTTTAAAGTTGACCTACAGCTTATTTTCAGAGAGAAGCCTCTAAGACTTTTTCAAAGCTGCAATTTCTGTACAGTGCCTCTGCTGTGGCGTGCTGGGAAGCATGATTAGACCTGACATTTCTGGTGCCTGGGATTTTCCCTCTTTGCCTGTTGAAGATAGAATATTGTTTACCTGGTAGTTCTGTATCTGTCCCACAAGAACATTTATGCCTCTTCTGTATCAGTGTGCTGATGGCTACTCTGTATAGTGAGTTTTAGTATATTGCCCCTTTGGATTAAAAAATAGAAGTAAGTTCAGAAATGCAGAGGGGAATGGGGTCTCATTTTTATTACCAGCACTATGGGAAGGCTGTAGTTCCATCTCATGTTAGAATTTGATCTTCTTTGTCGTATCTCTCCTGACAAGCAAAAGTAAACTGAATAGCTACTCTGAGTCATTTGTAAATAAAAGCTTATGAGATTGACAGGGTTTCTTTCAATCGGTGGACCTCAAAGTCACCTTTCTAGGCAGCGTTGTTGTTCTATAGTCTCCTGTGCATGAAGAACCATAATTATGATAAGTATGATGAATGTGTCAGACTGCACACATTCACTTGCTTGTTTAGAGCTGTGAAAAAGGTTCCTTTCCTCTGTACTTTATAACTGAAGCAAAAAGTAAGTAGAAGATAAAGTTGTTTTGAGCATAGGATTTTCTCCTTGTATGTCTTACCCTTCCACCATCCTCACGGTAGCACTGGCTGAAGAAGACCCTCCAGGGCAAAGCTGCCTGGATTCATACATCTTAGCTATTCTAGGGTGAGATCAGCAGACAGGCACCACCTGTAACCCAGATAATTTGGATACGGTAGTTACCGCTTCTCCTTTCAGCCCTCTGCAGTTTCAAATGTCTGTTCCCTTGATATCTCCAAATGTCTCAGTTTCACCTTTATCCTCAACGTTGATTAAAACCAGAGTCCCGATCTTGCTGTATGAAATCAATACATGAAATAGATACGTGATTGCCACTGTTGGCCAGTGTTTTATAAGCGTCTTAGAGGTGCCTGCAGAAGTAATGTAAAGAAGGCAGTAGCGATGTGTTTATGGAACATGCCAGGAGAGTGCATCTTGTGGATAGGTGAAGGAGAAGAAAGCGATCATCACTGAAGTGAATAAACTAGGTATCTGCACAGCAAATTGCTGTAATTAGGGACTGAGAACACTTAATAATATAAGGCCAGAAAGGAGAGAGGCACAGGTATGTGATATTGACAGCCATCTCAAAAGGTTTTCTCCTCCTGGAGTGTGGGTCATTAAAAGACTTTGAAAAGGACACAGAAGATTCGGAGCAATAGGACTGGCTGGTGGGAAGGAGCGGCATGGAGGTGCGTGACGTGAAGCTGGAAGAAGGACAGCAGGAGGGATGATGATGAGGGAAACACTTTTGGCTAGGAAAAATGCCGGTTGTTTTGTGGTTTATTTCTGTTTATCCAGCTGAATCATGTTCCTGGCCAGAACAGTATTTTCTTCTGTGTTTGGAAGGTGCCTTGCATGCTTGTGTATGCTACAGAAAGCAGTGGATACCTTACAGTAGGCTATGATTATATACATAATAACAACATAGATTTGAAGGAACACATTGGGGTTTTTTGTCTGTAAAGGTTCTTTCACCAAAATCTGGGATTTTTGTACATATGAAAAGTCCATGTAAATTGTTGACTAAATTTTTGGTAATAAATGAGTGGTTTTTTAGTTAATGATTTAGTTGTCCAAGCCTTGCTCTAATGGTAAGTTATTTATCTTACAGTTGGCATTTGCAAGCAGGAGATGCTCCCGAAGAAGAAGAATGCTGTTTTGGTGGATGGGGTCATCCTAAATGGTCCGATAATGGACTCAAAAGCAGGAGAGAAGTTTGTGGAAGAGGCCTGTAAGATTATAATGGAAGAAGTCATTCAGAAAGCTGATGATGTAACAGAAAAGGTAAAGTCATTGGGTGTTGTTGAGAATTTGTAACAGAGATAAACGGTGAGTTGATTTTTTTTTCCCCATAGCTGTGTTTTATTGCACTTTAAGTAGCCTCAAAATTGCTTCTAGTCTGTGCCAGGCTCTAAAATAAAAGACAGCTCTCCAAATTAAGAGAGATCGTATTATAAAACCTTTCAATAACATAATTAACATGCATGTTTGCCAGAATATAATGATTTTTTTAATCTTGGAAAGCAATGATCACTTTCTTTGAGATGACAGATGGGTGCAGTGTTTTTCCTGTTTGGGGTAGGGAGACTTATTTGTTTGCTCCTCCAGAGCACTGCTTATCAGAGAAGGAGGAACAGTGGATGTGGTAGCATTGTGGGGGAGCAACGTTATGATATTGCTCTAGCCCCTGTTAAAAGGGTGTATAGGAAGAGGAGCTGAAAATAAAGCATGTTTACTTTTGATCATGCCCTGATTGCTCCCACACATTGGCAGAACAGCATCTGAAAATGCTGTGATTGCAAATCCTTAGTGAAGGATGAATTTTACCTGCAGGCCTTGTGCTCCTAGCTAGGACATGCCAGCCATGAGCTGGGCAGCTTGGTTTTCAGACTTGAGGCTGGCTTTTTACACCCCTGCATTCCAACAGGCACACCTTATCCTCCTCCAAATCTCCTCCTCCTCCCTGTTTTTCCCACTCTAGTTTTTATGGTCCAGGAATAGCTGGGACACAATAAAACCAGGATCTCATGAGACTGGTTTACCAGAGATAATTTCTGGCGGTGTGCTGCACTTCAGCGGGCAGATTCCTGGAACCATTGCTGAATGTGGTGCTTACCTAGTGCCTTTATAACCTGTTCATTGCTTGTGCCTCCCTCTTCCCCATCATTAGGTTTGTGAATGGCGAGCCCCTGAAGCACTGAAGCAGATTCTTGATCTGGAAATGAGGGACACTGGAGAATCTCATCAGAAACTGTTGCAGCTCTGCCGGGATGTTATACAGTACAGCGTCAAAACCAGTAGGAAGTTATTTTGTATGCTAACCTAGGAAGAAGGGATAATGTTTACAGAGTTCTGTCACCTTTCAGGGAACTGGGAGCATGAATGTTTGTTTTCTGCCTGCCTATACAAGTGTGCAAACATTGGGCCCTGTTGGATTGTTTGAATGAACGTTGGTCACTGTTGGTCTGACTAAAATGTGTAATCGTGGCAAACTAAATGAAAACTAATTCCTGTAACACCACTGATGTTAGCAGTAGATTCTGTCATTTTGAAGTCTTGTGAAAGTCACCCAGGTGGGTATAACAGTCTAGCAAAACAGGCAGGAGAAAGACCTCTGTGTGTGATTTCCTGCTGTCTGAGTGATGAGGAGTGGAGTCGCCATCATTGCCCTCATACCTTCCTAGTGATGATTTCCCTACGTTTACTATTGCTGTCTTTGAGCAGTAGTCTTACAGGGTGTTAATTTGCTGATAGGCTGCAATTCCTGTTCCAGACACGGTGAGAAAAGAGCCTGCAGTGTTTCAGAGACACTACACCGCATCTCTGCAGGATTAGCTCTGTACAGCTCACCTTTCTGCAGCATGTGTAGTACAATTCAATCTGAGCGAAAAGGCATGAATAACATCTGTTCAGGAAACCGCGCTGCGGATCAGTGGCTCGGGGTTTCAGATGTGGTACAGCTTAGGCTGTGTTTTGAAAAGGGAGAGGGATGTTTGATGGAGTTAGTTATGCATTTCCAGGGCATGTTCCCTGCTACAGTTGCTATTGCTACAAAGTAAAAGCTGTAAAATAATTTTGAGTGTGAATGCATGCCTCTGAAAGCCATAGAAAAACAACAATGCTGATCTAGAGGGGAAGTGCACTAATAGTATGCTGATATAATTACTGAGTTACTGGAAGGTGTTTTGTTTATCTTACTTCTGCAAATTGCCTTTAGATTTTCATTTGTTACACTATGCCCCCTTAGAAAGGGTATAGTATATAAAAAAATGTGCTGTGCAAATAGTCTTTAAGTATAAGCATTTTTAAGCCTCAGATATAGTATAAATGGAGCCATATGGTTTACCTGAGTTTGCATGTCAAATAATTATGTTGTGGATTAAAATTTAGGTGGCGATCCCACTGCTGAACTGAGTTGTTTTTATAGTCAGCAATAGTATATCATTTTCTCCTAATTAGTCATACCTCAGTGTTTCAAAGGAGGTAAACAAATGTTTTTTATTTGTAACTTTAAGTCTGTAGCAAGTTTTTCCAAGCTATTCTGTTGCTTCTCTCTCACTGAGAGTTTGGTGGGAGCATGAACACAATTGCTTGAGATCAGAAGGTATTCTACTGCTTAGCAACATTTGGCTGAGCGTTCATGGTGGCCTCTCAAGACCACAGTTAAAAGCTGCGATGTGTACTCAACTGTCAATCCCTTCTTATGATTTGTAAAACTTGTGAACAACTCACATTGATTCTGTGCACTACTTAGATCTCTCAAACCTTGTTTTGGGACCTGAAAGTGCTTATTAAATTTCCTTTCAAAGGATTGTCTATCCTAAGAAAGAACAGAAAATACTGAGAAAATAATGGCGTGAATTTTGGTTTGCAATCATCAGCATGCAACTGAGAGGGCCTGTGATATACTCTCTTTTCATGTATAACCTGTCACTGCTTTTCATCTGTATTTTCAGGTCATCCAAGATTTTTCAATCAGCTGTATGCTGGGATAGATTATTACTCGTTAGTGGCTCGTTTCATTACAGAAGCACTGAACCCAAGTGTGTAAGTCTAGTTCTTCATCCTCTTGATGAAATTGGCATGGTTTTGGCAACACCAGTCATCCCCTCCCCCCCTTTCTGATTTCTGTTTTCAGTGTTACAGAGGTAGGAATCATGCAGGAATTTGGGAGAGGTTGACTGTATAGCTCACCAGAAGGTTGTCTAATCTGATGAGGCCATTTTTTTCTAGTTTGCAGTGGGGCTCACCTCAGTGCTTTAAACCTAGACTTTTATCTTTCTTATTGCATAAAAGTGAATTAATCAGACTGAGTTTTCTTTTCCTTTGAAGCGTTCTGCACATAGTTGAATGCAAATGATTACCTGTCTACTGCTTGCTTGCAAATTGTGGTGGGTTGGTGCTGGCTGGAGGCCAGATGCCCACCAAAGTTGCTCTGTCACTCCCATCCTCAGCTGAACAGGGGAGGAAAATATATGACGAACAGCTCATGGGTCAAGATAAGGACAGGGAGAGATGATTCAGCAATGACTGCTATGGGCAAAACAGACTCAAATGGGGAAAAAAATTGATCTAATTTATTACCCAATTAAAACAGAGTAGGATAATGAGAAATAAACCCAAATTTTAAAACACCTCCCACCACTACTCCTCCCTTCTTCCTGGGCTCAACTTTGTTCTCAATTTCTCTACCTCCTCCTCCTCCTGAGCGGCACAGGAAGGGATGGGGTATGGGGGTTTGGGCAAGTTTATCATGAATTGTCTCTGCTGCTCCTTCCTCAGAGAAACATCTCATTCACTCTTTTCCCATGCTTTATAATGGGGCCCCTCTTGTGGGAGACAGTACTCCATGAATTTCTCCAATGTGAGTCCTCCCATGGACTTCAGTTCTTCTTGAATTGCCCCAGTGTGGCTTCTATGGGGTGCAGACCTTCAGGAACAGACTGCTCCAGCACAGTCCCCCATGGGGTCACAAGTTCCCCCAGCAAACCTGCTCTACCATGGGCTCCTTTCTTCACAGGCTGCAGGTTCTTCATGAGCTTGCTCCAGTGTGGGCTTCCCATCAAGTCAGAGCCTCCCTTAGGTGTGTCTGCCTGCTCCAGTGTGGGGTCTCTCCACAGGCTGCAGGTGGGATCTCTGCTCCCCATCATCTTCCATGGGCTGTAAGGGGACAAGCTGCTTCACCATGGTCTTTTCTGGCACCTGAGGCGCCTCTTCCCCCTCATTCTTCACTGACCTTGGTGTCTGCAAAGGTTTTTACATCATCTCACTCCTTTGTCTGGTGGCAAAAAGCTGCTGCTTGCCTTTGGGCTTTTTTCTTCTTAAATATGTTACCACAGGGGTGCTGCCACTGTCGCTGATTGGCTCGGCCTTGGTCAGCAGCAGGTCTGTCCTTGAGCTGGCTGGTATTGGCTTTGTTGAGCCTAGAGGAAGCTTCTAGTGCCTCTCACAGCAGCCACCCCTGCCCTCCTCCTCCCCACTATGAAAACTTTTCCAGAGAAACCCAAAACACATGTGGAGCCCAAAGAAAAAACAATTTTTGCTTGCAGTAGGTTATAGCTGAAATTCAATCATGTGACCTACATTAAAAGGAAACTGGAAATACCAGTGTGATGCTGTCAGGAACTAAATTGTTGTACTGGGTCAGATCCATAGTGGTTTTAGTTTAGAGATCTACTGCTGCTGGTGGTGAGCTTCTGATAGAATAGAGGAAGCTGCAAGAATCCTTTATCTAGTTTTAGCAGTATTCTGTGCCATGAGTTCTGTAGTCTTCATACCAATCATGGTGCTTCTGTTTTTGTTCAGATATACATATGAAGTATCCCCTGTGTTCCTGTTGGTGGAAGAAGCAGTCATCAAGAAAATGATTGAGTTCATAGGCTGGGAAGAAGGTGATGGTATATTTAATCCAGGTAGGAATAGTTCAGATTTCAAGATGAGTCATTATAAACCAACTAACACCAGTGTGAACATTGGATTCTTGTAGAATATTTTAAAATCCAGTGATTTGCACACAGCTGTTTTGTCCAGGCTTGTCTTATGTGTTTCTAGTGATAACTCTGGAAATCTGATCAGCAAATGAATGTAAAGATTTCTGTGTTAATTATGTGGAAATTAATTGTTTCTAAATGATACCCTTCCTGACCTTATTAACAACAATACCAACAGCCTCATTGGACTGGATCAAATTGGCTGACAGACAGGGAGCTGATTTATGTGCTAAACACAAAGCAGTAGTGCCCATGGCCACTGATCTGGGTATCCTGCCTATCAGCTGTGAGAGCCAGATTTTGTCTTAGTGGGAATGTCATGAGCTTAACAGCTTCCAGTTTTGATAGTTTTTTTTAAAATGTTTTAAATGTTATGATAAGGCCAACCAAACAAATATCTCTTAAGCTTCTTTAGAATCTACAGTTTTCAAATGTTCTGTAAAGCAGCTTTCTACCCCACTGTATTGCAATAATTTCATACCAGATTTGATGTGTATTTTCAGTAGAATCTGTGCATTTACAGCAGAATTGCTTTATTAAAACTTGCTGAGATACTGTCAAAAGATGAATGAATTGTACTTTTTTTGTGCTAGTTTTGTGTGAGGGTTTTTCTTATTATTCTGGTTTTGTTCTTTTAAGTGAATAACACTCAACCTGGTCTTACCTTGCAGATCTTCTAGTTCCAACTCAGTCTGGGGGTTTTTGGGTAGGTTTTTTTTCAGTGGCTTTTGTCTCTGAGGCCTGGTTGCCTGAGAGGTCTCCTAGGGGCCTGGAGCATCTCCCCTAAGAGGATAGGCTGAGTAAGTTGGGACTTTTCAGCACCGAGAAGAGAAGACTAAGGGGGGACCTAATTAATGTCTATAATTATCTGAAGCAGGGGATGCAGGGGGAATCAGCCAGCCCCTTTTCAGTGGTCTGTGGGGACAGGACAAGGGGCAATGGCTGCAAGTTGGAGCACAGGAAGTTCCGCACCAACATGCGGAAGAACCTTTTCCCAGTGAGGGTGCCAGAGCCCTGGGACAGGCTGCCCAGGGAGGTGGTGGAGTCTCCTTCTCTGGAGATATTCAAGACCTATCTGGATGCCTGTCTGTGCAGTATGAGCTAGGGAGCTGCTTTGGCAGGGGGGTTGGACCCGATGATCTCTCGAGGTCCCTTCCAACCCCTACAATTCTATGATTCTAGGCTCTGTGCAGTGCAACCACAGCTGACTTCAGTGTGGGCAGCTGAACTGGCACTACTTTATATGTGAATAGGACGGAGCTGTTGTAGGATGTCCTCTCTCAGGGAGGATTGGTTGGTCACAGTTCTTCCCCGTCAAGAAATACAGAATCTCAGACTGGTTGGAGTTGGAAAGGATTTTAAAGGTCATCTAATTCCAATCCCCTACCATGGGCAGGGGCACCCTCCACTAGACCAGTTTACCCAAAATCCCATCCAATCCCTGAACACTGCCAGGGAGGGGGCAGCCATAGCTTCTCTGGGCAGCCTGTGCCAGTGCCTCACCACCCTCACAGGGAAGAATTTCTTCCTCAAAGAGTATTCAAACGCACTATTTCTATACATGCTGCAGATCCCAAAGTTTATTTTATATCTGTAGGGTTTTGGGGAGAAAATAAGCATGGATGCATCTGTAGGCTAACTGTATGTTTTGGGTCTTTTTTTTCCTTAATAGATGAAGCATTCAGACACAGGACAGGTACTAGGACTGATGCTTAACTGATATCTGTATTCTTCTTCTACAGGTGGATCTGTTTCTAATATGTATGCTATGAACTTAGCAAGGTACAAGTTTTGTCCTGAGATTAAGGAAAAAGGCCTTTCGGGTTTGCCAAGACTAGTCCTGTTCACTTCAGAAGAGGTAAACCCAAGCTTTTGTTTTGATTATAGAACATCTGAAAATGAACTTTATTTTTCAGTGGCTGCAAAATTTTATCACTTGGGTATCTGATGGGCCACTGGTGCAATAAATATGTCATCGATGTATGATGTGAAATTCTGGGGCTAATTGGAGAAGTCTGATGGTAAATGTATCTGCAGAAGCTTCCTTCCCTTCAGAACACAGACATAGATGTTCCTGCTCTTGGAAATTGCTGATATAAGAATAGGCTGTATGTGGGGAAAAAATGAAGCAGAAGAGTGTGGGATCTTGGGGAGGTCTGTAGCATTTGATTTCCCACAGCATAAAGTCTAGCAGGAACCACAGGTAGGTTTTGGATGTCCAAGTTTTGGGGTTTTTTCCTTGCAGGTTTAACTTGTGCTAAACTGAGCCCTTGTACCTGTGAGTTGTCTCTCTGCAGCTCCCACCCCACCCTGTATCTGAATGCATACTGGCTGTGGTACAGAGCAAAAAACCACTGTCCAACATTTTGGAAAAACCTGATGGATCTTTAGACAGTTCTTCTTTAAATAATTGAAAATAGCTAGGGTTAAAATTTTTCAATAACACCTGTCCAAACTGCCTGTGGGAAATTGAGCTATATTTATACATTTATTCTGAATTGCTTTTTTTTCCTCACCTATTCCTCCAATTTTAAGAGTTTCTAATTTCATTAGTACAGAGCTGTTATTAATTCTGACTCCACTGTATAAAGGCCCCAGTGGAAGAATCTGAATGTACTTGGGAATATATAGTTACTAGAATAATATTAGTTCTTAAGTTTATGCCCAAACAGTTTGCAGTGTAAATAGACAAGAGGCTTATTTTGAAGAGGCCTGAGGGATGAAGGCATTGCATAAGTTGTCCAAGACAGCACGTATATTTTGGAACTGGATCCAAATGTCCTAAATAAAGTGTTTTGGTTGGGCTTTTTTTCCCAGGCAAAATATGTTTGGGTTTTTTCTTTCTGAAAAGTGTCTATGTGAAATGACATGCCAGCTCATACTTAATCCATCATGTTGCATCTTAAAAATAGCTAAGGAGGAAAAAAATTAGGTTGAAACATGTCCCATTAATGCTTTTAAATTGAAGCACGTAGAATTTTTATCATGAAGTCATGTTTTATTTCATTGCAAGATTTAACTAAAATATATGCTCTCATACTCTACAACAAAGAAGCATTTAATTTCATGACAAAATAGCTTTTATTTGATGCCCAGAGTAAACTTATATTGATGTCTTTGCTTCACCAGAAAGACTAAAACCATAAAACATAGAACTGAACAGGAAAAATAGGTTGGCAAACTATTTGCAAGGCAATGGTCTTGATCTCCAGTGCTCTGCTTGATTCACAAAACCACATTGTTTTTAGTGCTGCTGCTCAACAATCATTTACTGCAGAACTGCCACTTTCAGTAGTTGGATATTTTGGCTATTGTGTAAGATCTCTTGTGTTTTTTCATGGTTATGAACAAGAAGATGTGGATATTTATATATGATTATTTTAGATCCACCTGTTCTGAGTCCAAGCTACATTACCTTTTAAAATTCTATTTAGTTCAGATATGTCATATTGAGAATATAATTAATACATGGCCCACACTGAAGATAAGTACATAAGTGCTTGTGTCACACACTCTTAATTTTTTATTTGTTTTTATTTTGAGCATTCTTTTTTTTTTTTCAAATGAGGTAAGTGGAGAAGCAAATGATTAAAAAAAACGGAGGAGTTAACAGCCTGTGTTTATCTTCAACGTGAATCAGGCAAACTGTGTTGGCATGGAGAAGCCATGAGGCTGTAATGAACTGAGAGTATTGATAAGGAGTCAAAACACATGGCTGCTGAAGGCACTTGTGTCGTTTTAGGGCTTGGCTTCAGTGTGTTCAGATGAAATTGTTTTTGCCTTGTGTTGCCAAGTTTCAGTCTGGCACTTGGCAGACTGGAAGAGTTGCCTTGCTGTAGAGCAGAGGAACGCACAGGCTTGTCAGTGACTTCATTTTCTGTATGCTGGTGCTATGTATTTTGTATATGTTCTTAGATAACATGGAGATGTTATGTTCAGTGCTTGGCCTGCTTGAAGTCCTCACATACTCTGGCCTCAAGGAACAAAAAGCCTCCTTGTTCCTCCAAGTGAAATGCTTAGCTGCTTCAAATCGTGGTGCTACACAATGCACACTGTTTGACCTACTACTCCATAGTTCTCTTGCTGGACCCTTGCAGAGCAATTCCTTTGGAGACAGTAGCTGGTGTAGAGAAAATGTTATATCCCGCTTTCTTGAAGCATGATTTGTGGCTCTGTAGGAGTGGAATGCAATTATAGTTACAGATGTCAGCCCACCTTTTCATCACTTTTTGCTATTCAGGTCCCATCTGAACTTTATTCTGACCCCAGAATGCATTGCATTGATCTGGAAGATAGAAATCTGCTAGATTTGAGGTAACTGAGAGTAGAAGGGAATGCATAAACAGTTGAAATGTGCATGCTGATATGAGCAGTTTTTTAGATGCAATGAAACTAAATTCCTCCCCAGTGCAACTTGATCATGAAAGTAATAAAGTGAGAGAACACAACATTAACTCACCATGTTGTCCCCTGTTGAAATTACCACAGACAAAAATGAGTAATAAAACAATCTCATAATAATGTAATTGCTTTATGCAATCATGTTTCTAGGAAACTTTTCAAAATCAAGAAAATACAAATTTATCTTCTGTTTTAATGAGCACAGGGGAAAAGTACCTTGTCTTATCAAATGTTATTAGGCAACAAAAACTGTGTCTAGCTATAGTTGAAATAGTATAGCAGCACATCTTAAATGCACTGTTCCAATTTGATCTTGTGCACAAAGGCATTAATTTCTCACTACAAATAACTACAGTTTTAATAATGTGTCCAAACAAACAAAACTGCAAAAGACATGGCAAGACTAATCTGAATTCACAGTATTTAAAATGATTATTTAAAATTATGTCTATAACCTAGATACAAATAATACTTTTTACATGGATATTTCTTTCCCTTTTTTAGATAGGGGACTATGAACAACTGAATTAGTTGACACTGTTGTGACTGGAGCTGCTAAATGTTTCTTTGGTATATTTTTTCTCAATATGATGCAGTCTAATTTAGCATAATGGCTTCTGGTAATGATACTGAGGGAATAAATTCTGGTATGTGTTCAATCAATGTAACTGAAAAGATTACTTTTTTTCATCAAAGAAAGCATATTCCAAGTCTATGTAGCTGAGTAAACCTTTTCTGTCATACTGAAGACCTGACAAAATTTTCCAAGAGGGGCATGAGTGTTTGTGGAGGTGAGAAATAATGTGTCTTGCAGCCTGTTTTGTTTTGGTATTCCCTTTGTTCTTCTCTTTCCCTCTGTGCTTGAGTATAATCTCTCAGATGGCCAAGCCTCTTTTATCTTTCTCCTAAAATCCCATCACATCTTTTATAGTAAAACACAGGTTTTTTTAGTGATTGCCTGTTTGCTGGTATGCTGAATTTGCAGGTCTACTTCCTTCTCTGGTTGGAGCAATCTGATTGCTCTTGGTGAATCATACCTTTTACTTGAACCTAATGGATAGAAATCAGTGGTGGAGGCAACTTGTTCTTTAAGAGATTTACTAATCAGTTGAAAACATCTCAAAACTTCTACTGAACAACATACAGCCACTCTACAGTCATTATTACCATTATTCATGTAATTTGATGTAATGTAAGACTAATTACCCACCTATGTATGTTATTATTTTTCTAACAGTCTAAATGAATGAGCCCTAAAGGCTTTGTAGATGTGTCATGTTACAAAATTAAGCTTTCTTAAAACTACCTGATACTATCAAGTAGTGTCTTTGTATGCCTTGATTTAAAAAGTGGGTGATTGTGGGGGAAACCTTTTTGTCAAAAAGAAAGAGAGCTCTTTGAGATGATCCATCTCATCAAAATAAGCGTGACAGGCTTTAATACCCTTAATGTATTCATACCCACACATTAAAATGTTGTACATTTTTCATAATTATGTTCAGCAGTAACTGCATTTGTGTGAACTCTCTGGAAGAAAATGGAATTAATTAACCACCTGGCTTCACCTCCTGTATGAAAAGTAACAATTGCAGACATCTTCACGGTTGCTGGAGTATGTGTTATTTTAACTCTTCTGGAATAATGTGAAAAAGAGCTGATTTTATTTTTATGAGAAGAGCAGTGATAATCTAAGGCTTTGGATGGTCTTGATTCTGAGAACAACCGTGTTGTCCTATGAGATGCTGCACACTCTCAAAACTGACTCCATTGCTATGAGTGGGTAGGCATTTGGCATGCTGCACTCTCTTCAGAATGGTTTTGACATCTAAAAAATGTCTTCAGATCAAGAAGGTTACTGTAGCTTTAATTCCCAGACTAATCTTGAAGATGAATTAAAACCAGATCAGCATACTCTTATTCTGAAATAAACCAAAATGTTGTGGTGGCCAGCAGGGACAGGGAGGTGATTGTCCCTCTCTACTCTGCCCTCGTGAGGCCCCACCTGGAGTACTGTGTCCAGATCTGGGGCCCCCAATACAAGAAAGATGTGGAACTGTTGGAGAGAGTTCAGAGGAGGGCCACAAAGATGATTAGAGGGCTGGAGCACCTGCCCTACAAGGAGAGGCTGAGGGAGCTGGGCTTGTTCAGCCTGGAGAAGAGAAGGCTGCGGGGGGACCTCATTGCAGCCTTCCAGTACCTGAAGGGATCATACAAACAGGAGGGGAATCAACTTTTTAAAAGGGCAGATAATGGCAGGACAAGGGGGAATGGATTAAAGCTAAAGGAGGGAAGGTTTAAATTGGATATTAGGGGGAAGTTTTTTACAGAAAGAGTGGTGAGGTCCTGGAACAGGCTGCCCAGAGAGGTGGTGGATGCCCCATCCCTGGAGGTGTTCAAGGCCAGGTTGGATGGGGCCCTGGGCAACCTTGTGTAGATCCAGGCCTGAGGTTGGTGGCCCTGCCTGTGGCAGGGTGGTTGGAGCTCTATGATCCTTGGGGTCCCTTCCAACCCATGCCATTCTATGATTCTATGATTTATGCTGGTATAACATTATCCACAGTAGAGCAGGTCCTTATAGAGGTAAATGTTAGAAATATGGTAAGATGTACCTCAAGTATTTTTTTAACAGAAGAAAAGCTTGTATAAAGTACAAGACTGTAGGCTTGAGTATCCTTCTCACCAGAGCCATTTTACCACTTTCTGATTGAATAAATACCCATTTCTAATGTCCTTTGAGCAGGTGAAGAGGCCTCTGCTTTTACAGTTGCCTCTCAGGTTTCATACACCAATGCCCCTAATCCAGTGTGAAGTGAGAAGTGGGCTGTGTGTATCTTCAGTTGCTCAAAGATGACTCTCTGATGCTGCCTAGATGAAATTCCTTGCTGAAATAGCAACATTTTTATTTTTTTTTTAATTCAGACTGGTCCAAACTGGAACCTTTTGTAAAATTCATGTTACCTCTTGAAGATGTGTTGAGTCCTGCCTAAAGTCTGCTTGCTTTCATAAGGGCTTCTAAGAGCCGCATTCATGTGAACAACCCTGGTACCTAAATACCAAAATTTTCAGGTCCTTTTGCAGAGGTGGGGTTTTGAAGGTCTTGGAAGTCCCAACTGTAAGGCATCTAAAGGCCTTGGTAGGTCTTGGGACTTGTGCTTTTTGATACTATCAGCAGAATTGCTGGATCAGGCCAAGGATCAGTTTGATTTAGCATCCTGTCTGTGGAGTGGACAACAGTGGATGTTTAGAGAAAGCATATAGAAAAATCACAGGGATGAAGTGGTAGATGTATCACAAGACACATCCTAACTACGAGTCCAGTTTCCAAGGAGCGGTGCTTTTGGACTTTCAGACCTATAGATTGCTTCTAGGCTGTTGTGTTCAGGAGCCTTTGGATCCTTCTCACGTGTTTTCTAACTTCTGCACTCATCAATACTTCTGACTCAGTTCTATTTTGAAACAATAACTCTTCTCTTGATGACACTTCAAAATTTGTTTTTCATTCTGATGCAGAACCAGCTTAAAAATATATATATATATATATATATGGAATAGAGCTTTTTATTTTTTCAGTCCACATAGTACACATGATGATCATCTTTTTTGGTCTTATTTTCCCCAGTCTTCAGTGTGTATCATTAATTGTCAAATACAGGATGGTTTTGGTGCTGTGTAGCTTTGTCAGCTTGCTTTTTGTGTTAAGATGTATTGTTGTCATGACTGTTAGTTGCTATTAAATTAATATCAATGTCACTCTTCCCTATTTTCAGGAATTTATTTCTTCCTTTATAATCACATACTTACGTTTTTCATGCCTCTTTCATTTACAGTGTCATTACTCCATGAAGAAGGCAGCCTCCTTCCTGGGAATTGGTACAGAGAATGTTTGCTTCATCAAAACAGATGAAAGGTAAGCAAGCAAAGCTGTGGCTGTTGTTTCTGAGCCTTTTTAAAATGCAGTAGTGCTGTACATAACCAACCTATTTGAATGTAACTGAAAAAGTTTTAAATCTGTGTCCCTTAGAGGTAAGATGATACCTGAGGAACTGGAGAAACAAGTCCAACGGGCCAGGAAAGAGGTGAGAGGGAGAAAGAGAGAGCATGAAGGAGAGAGGAAGAGTGTATGCAGACTGTGTGCTTGTGCCTGAGTGAAAGGAAGGAAAACGAAGAGTGAGTGAAGTCTTAAAAATAGGGCAGTTAATGTACCAGTTTCTTTCTAACAGGTGCAATCTGTTTGCAACAAACTTGTGTAACAAGCCAAGACTTCTAAGTACCCTTAGGAGGGAGAAAAATTCCGCAGGGTGTTTACTAGTAATGAAAGTCCTAAGAACAGTCCCGCTCTGAAGTACTTAGCACATTCCTTCTAGGATTTCTTTTTGCCCTTGATCCTTTTCTTCTAAATAGAGGCAGTATTTGTTTTCCTTAAATGGTAAATGAAATCTAGGTTTTTCAGTTAATTGCATCCGCTATTGCTCTGTCCTCAGCAGTGAGCAAGAACTAGAACACAGCTTAGGCTTTAAAACTGTCATACAAGCTACAAATGCTTAATTTGTGTTGTAGCAAGAGTGCAGAGATTCTGTCCTGTGCCTGTTTTTCCCTGAGGACTTTGCCAAGAAGAAAGTCAAAGGCCAGGGTTTGAAAATGTACTGATGCGTTAACGTGGATTCCCACAATCTGTAAGACAGCGCTTACTGTAGTCAACATAATTTATCTTAGAGAGCTTGAAGGGCTGCATGTGAATTCTAAGGTATGGAGCATCTTCTTTTGGCTTGGTTAGCTCACCTTGTCTCTTGCTTCCAGTTTGTGTATGAGAGTAGTAGGATTCAGAGCTTGGTCCTTAGTCCAAGATCTGTGAATACCAAGCAACTAGTGAGATGTGTACCATGGAATCCTACCTTGAGAAACCTACTTTTGTAGCTGATAGAAAAGCCATGGCAATACTGTCTTGTCATACCCTTGCTTTCACTAAGATCCGAGTTAGATACATCTGCAAAACAGCCATCTCTCTTTGTATCATGCCAGATAGAATAACTACTGATACATGGTGGCCCTGAGGACCTAGCAAACTCACTTGCTTGCCTTTTTTTGTACTTCATGTTATCTGTGAAAGGCAACTTGTACTTTAGTCATTTGAGCAAGCAGGTAGGTGGGGGGAAGGCTGAAATTAAATGGAGCAAGAGAAAGCAGGCTGACAGGAGAATGAGCTCTTTGCTCTTGCTAAAACAGAGCTCTTGTTTGTTGATGTAATAATAAACTTAATGGTTATTTGAAAGAAGTCCTCTGGCATTTATGATTTTAAATAAAAGGTCAATCTCAGTATGGTGCTCTGCAATTTAAAAACAAATGTTCTATATTTAAGTGCTCTGCTTACAGGAGAGCACTATTTTTCTCGCATTTTAATGGAAGTTACCTGGTATGTTGGAAGGTTTTCATTTCATCAGAGCTTCAGTAAGTGTGTCTGTCCTTGATAAAGTGCTACTTCACAACTTTTACAGGGGGACACTTCAGTGAATTACTGTAAATATTCTAATGAGTCTAGACAACAGAGGATATATTTGCTAGCAGTAGGAGCGCAAAATGATCACTGACTGAATGGCAAGAGTGTTAGCCTCTTTTGGGACTTTAGTCAGGAAGATTTATTTAACAATATTGTCAAGAATAATAACAATTTAATGTCCTTCTTTATGGGCAAAATATAATGCTAACAATGTTTGGAATTTGTAGAGGTCCTAGACTTGTACCCATATTCATGGGGGGCCTACTGGCTGCTGGGAGACCTTTGATTTTGATGTAGCTTTGGGAGAAAATTGGTGAGAACACAAACAGGAACCAGGTGTGGCAGATACATCTTTGCCTCACTTGCAAGCGTTTTGTATGTGAGCTGCAGGCTCCTGTAAGTTTGTAAGTTTGATTGACTTTTGTGGAAAATTGTACTAGGAATGAATGACCAAGAAGTGAATTATAGGGTGGTAATTCTTTGTGAATGCATGGGATTAATTTAAATTTATTCCAAGGTTGCTTTTCACTGCTTTAGGAGTTTGTGAAGAGATTTAAAATACAAATAAATCATAATTATGTACCATTCTAACGGTCCTCTACGCTGTTCAAGTAGTGTATAACTGTCAGAGTGTAAATGTGAATCAAGCCTGTCTGCCTCTGTAGCAGATGTTTAAAGGAGGCAACAATTTTTTTTTTAAAGAGAGATTATAAGATTTCAGCTGAAGACACAAATAAGATTTGGATGTAGAGTTTGATTACTTTTTTTTTCAGCTGATGTCTGATTTCATATAAGCTGCACTGAGTTACATCAGCAGAGACTTACATCATCTAAGAGATGTAATTCACGACAAATGAACTCCAGGGATTTCAGATTATACAAATTCAGTAACAACTTTAGTCCCTCCTCAGTAACAGTGTTCCCAACTGTGGGGCCAGATGCTGAAAGGTGCAGAGGAGTTCCTTCAGTGTATATTTACCAGTGAGACAGCGTAGTCATTGCTAGAGCTGGTACCCTCAAATTCATGAGTTTCAATTTTATAGCTGTTTCAAAGTCCACCAATTCTTTTCATTGTTTCATTTTCTATTCCTGAGTAGGCACAGGCATGTTACACTGTGCAAGGGTAGGTGCCAGCTGGTATACATGGCCTAGTCTGCTATTTTAATTGCACCCCTGATATTAGTTGAATGGGAAAACAATAGGCAAAGACACTGAAACCACAATAGATGGATTGTGACGGTTGCCTGAGACTGCAGCCTGACAATAGTTTTCCTTATCCCTCCTGTCTAACTGTAAAACTGTCTTGAGATTTTCAGAGGTCTCTCTCCTGATGTTCAGTGACCATATACAGCCTTTCCTGCTTTAAAGACAGGAGTAGGAGCAAGTGAATAGCACTTTGTGGTAGATCACATAGGCATGGAGGTCAGGCAGCGATGGCTGTCCCAGTTGCGGTATGTGCCAGCGCTGCCAAAGGCAAATAGTGTTCCAGAGCAAGATTCTTCTTCACCAGGCAGAGAATGGGGACACTGGAGAGACAATGCAGGTGGAACCCCTGAAGGGATGAGACCTTTCCTTGTATGGGTGGCCTGCTGGCTGAGCTAGTAGCTTTATTTTATTTGGCAGAATAGCAGCAAATATGGTAGTAAAATGTGGAAGACTGAGAAGTGAAAATCAGTGTATAGAGAGAGACGTCAAATATCTGGTATGTTTTGATCATGATAAAACAAGCATCTGTCAAAACAGTCTGAAGCTGGTGAAATCTGCCCTGGGATGATGTTAACTGGAAATGGAAAATGCTTCTTTTTTTTTTTTTTTTTCTTTTTTAATAGTCAGCACTTTTAAATGCAGCACCTTCTGCTAGGAAACTAAAATGTAGACTGTTGCATCTTTGTCCTGTATTCCTAGATCTTTTTATACTTTAGTTCTGCAGATATACTGGAGGAAATCGGTGGTTCAAATGACAGTTTTCTTGTTTTGAATCCTATTGCAGGGGTCAGCACCATTTCTTGTCTGTGCTACAGCAGGCACAACAGTGCTGGGAGCATTTGATCCTCTGGATAAAATTGCTGATATCTGTGAAAAGTATGGCCTCTGGCTTCACGTTGACGTGAGTTTGTGTACCACATAGTTGTATTTAGCATTGCTTTTTTTATAACTGCTATTTTTTCTTTACTGTTGATGATTCTTTGTAGAAGTAAGTTGGGCTCTAATAACTTCTATTATTATTTTTTTGCATAGAGAACAGAAAAACATTCTGATTTATTTGTGTCTGTTACGTGCGCTGAAAAACAGCAAATAATTTGGTTGTGACAAGCAGTCAAAGCTATTTTGTCATTGTCAGGTTATATTTCAAAATTACTTTAAAATCAATTTCTTCTTGCTACCTGCTAAAAATGCTTCAAGGATGATTATATACAAATTTAACTTCGGATTCTTTCCACGTTCTATTGAAGAATGGGCATATTAGAATTGTGGTGTGTGGTTCATACAGGTTAAAATAAAAATATATTTCTGACTCAACCAGGCATAAATTATTCTGTTTCATATTTACAGGTTTAAGTTTCCTGTAGATCTCCTTACATTTTCCTAAGTTGTCTAGAAATTTTTCTTTTCTCATGTCTTTATAATTTTAGGTTTGGATATGAAAATCCATTCATGAACCTTTTTGAATTAAAATTGAGCCTTTTTATTGCCTAAAAGAATTAGCTTTAAACATATTTTTCTAAAACCAGGTCTCTTCATACTTTCTAAAATTATGTTATCTTTATAATGGCAATGCCACAAATCCAGAATGGCTAAATTAAAACCCATGGAGCAATGTGAGAATCTGGAGCAATATTAATGGAGATCTTTAGATCTGCTTTAAATATTTGAAGTGTTTGTTTAATGTTGACTATTTAAAGAAAAATCACTTAGGCAGCAATGTGTGTTTCAAATAAATGTCTCTCAGACATTAATAAATAAAGTCACCGTGAGTCACAAGAGTTTTCTTATTGACTTGGAGGCAAAGATGCAGAATTTAGCCTTAGTATTTAAAGTGTCTGGAAAGCCTCCTCATGGCTGCATACTGGTGGGAACAGGCCAGCAGATTTTCAGCACACTCACAAAATTCATGGTAGGTGCTAGTCTCTCCTGTGTCTGTGTATAGTCAGTGGAAAGAGGGGTGTATCCCGAATCTGGGTTGGATCTTAGGTGAGTTCAATAGACGTGGCTGGAGCCATCTCCAGTGGCTGTAGGAGAAGAATGAGTTGTCTCCTAACATACTGCCTCTAGCTGAATGACTAATATTACATAGGATGGGTCTGGGCCATATTGTGAGCTATATATTTTATAACACAGTTGATAGTGCTTTATAAAGAATTAACTTTCTTTTTCCAATTTTGCCTCATGTTAAATTAAGGCAAAAATGTGAGTGAAGATCTTCGAACAGGACAGTAGCTATGAGATGTTAATTGATTCCCAGTAGAAGGACAAATATCCAGTAAAAAACTGGGCTCATGGTCCAAATGACCAACTGTTCTGTTAAGATGTGATTCATGTTATGAACTTCTCAATGGTTCTCAGGAGTTCTGTCAGCTTTTTTTCCCATCTTTCCTTTCACACTCTCTGCAGAGTTGAGTAGATGACTTTATTTTTTGTTTAAAGTTTCTAGCTGTATTTATATGAGAACAGGGCATCAGGAAAAGACTGAAAGCTTTCCATCAGGCAGACATTTATATACAAATGTAAATTGAGCAGACTCTAACTCATAATGGGGCCTTTTTTCACTCACAACACCATTGGAAATAGGTTTACTATAAAAATACATGAAAAGGTATGGTGAGACCAGGCATCTGCCATTCAGAGTGTACAAGCAACACAGGGAATAGTTGGATTTTTTTTCTTTATTTTTAAGCAAGCCTACCTCCTTCTAGCCTCATAGGCAAGAATGTAATATTTTTGAAAGCTTTTGAGGATCTACATTCCTCTGAAAGTCTTGGCTTCTTGTTGAATCATCTACACATTATGCGGTCTGAGTTACAGCAGGTGAATCCTGCTGTTTGGGCCTGCTGTAACTGTAGAGGGGAAAAAAATAAAAGACAGTACAATTAAAAGAGTGAAAACCAGGGAAAGTTCTATGTAATTTAGGACTTTTCCTGTACTATTGATGGAAGTCAGGATTATCTACTACAAAGGGTTTTAAGAGCTTTTTACAAGAATGTCTCCTATGAATGGTGGTCAGTGGAGACAGGACAAGGGGCAATGGCCTCAAGTTAGAGCACAGGAAGTTCCGCACAAATATACAGAAGAACTTCTTCACAGTGAGGGTGACAGAGCCCTGGAACAGGCTGCCCGGGGGGGTGGTGGAGTCTCCTTCCCTGGAGATATTCAAGACCCATCTGGACACCTATCTGTGCAGTATGGGCTAGGGAGCTGCTTTGGCAGGGGGGTTGGACCCGATGATCTCTTGAGGTCCCTTCCAACCCCTACAGTTCTGTGATTCTGTTATTTCCAGATTTGCCAGTACTGTTATTTCCAGATTTACATTGATGTACCTCATTTCAGAATATTTTCTGATCCCCAAAATTGGTATGTTTGCCTTAGGGAGACACTTTTCATGAAATATGAAATGATAAAGCTCATAATTCTTACGAGGGCAAAAGGGAGAATGTCAACTTAAAATCAGTGGGCTTCAGGAAGATAAATTTCAATAAAGTCAGAAATAGTGCATAAGATCTCACATGGAGACAAACCTGAAGAGGAAAAGGGAGTTAAGGGAAAAGTTGTTTTAAGAAGATAATACCACCAAACCCAAACTTTCTCAGCAGTCAAGCCATTCAACAGCCTAAGAGCAAAGAGTATAACCATGTTTACAGTATTCATATGTGCATCCCAGTTGCTTTTTGCATTCTGTCATACACCTGTGATGTCTTAATGACTTTTTTTGCATCATCAATATATACTCAAGCTCCAGCACTTAAGTATGTCATGTGTTGAGTTGTGTTCATGCAGCTTTAAATACTATGTGTCAGTATCTCTTCCCTGCTGGTCTGTCCTTTGACTTTTTTTTTTTTTTCCCTATGGCTAGGCTATGGAAAATCAAGTTTGACCTATCAGCCTGTGCTTAGGTAGTTAGTTTAATCACACTGTGAACACAGAGATTCCTGTTGTTCAGCTGTTAGCAGTTTGTTGCATATGAAACACTGTAATTTTCTCATCCCTAGTTACCAATTACATTGCATGGGACACAGATGATAATCTTTGTGTTTTGAGGTACCCTTCATTGCTGGATCAGCTGGATTTGTTGTGAACAAAATGTGTCAATCTGGTTTGATCCATTTACCTTCCTTCTGTAGCTTCATGGATGGAGGAGAAGCAGTTAACTTTATTGTGTCTTTGCAACATCTCATCAGAAAGCCAGAGAAACATGCCAAGGTGCAGCTGTGGTAGTGAATGAAATCCTGGCTAGAAAATCACAGAATCACAGAATTGTAGGGGTTGGAAAAAATCATACCCAGAGAGCAGTCACCAGTGGTTCAGTGCTGAAAAAGAAGGAAAATTTTGAGGAGGATTCCACAAACGTCCATCCTAACTTAGCTGTTAGTTGGTATTTTCATGAATAGCTTGGATGAAAAAGAATATGCTGATAAAATTGCAAGTGACATAAAACTGCTGCAAGAGGCAGTGGGAGGACAGGATTAGAAATCAAAAAGATCTTGACAGTGTGGAGGAAAAAATGGAAAAACTAGGCTGCAGTTCAATAAAGATAGAGTTCTAAGTTTAAGCTGTAATAATCCACTGCTCAAACAGGCTGGGGATTGTTGGCTAGACATCAGGTCTTCAGAATAAGATCTGGTATGTGAAGGATATCACAAATCAGTGATAGTAGGCATTTTCAGATAGGGTTAAGCGTCTTTCAGAGTTGAATAAAGAAGATACATAAAATATTCTCTTGGTGCTCCATCTGCATTATCTAGATTATGTCCAAATAAAAAGCTGTGTTTCAAGAAGGAAATGCAGGAGATCTATAGGAGAAAGATTAGAGGATAGTGAAGCAGTGAGGATAAACAGATCTGTATCGGGAAATCATGACCAGTGAGGAACGACTGAAAGCATTGATCTTACTTAAAATAGGGAAAAAATTAAGACAATAGGTAACAGCCTACAGATGCTTTAAAAGCTGCTGCAAATAGAAAAGGAATAATCTGTTCTCTTGATCACTGCAGGTATGACAAGAGGTAATGCTGTTTAGGACTGATGTTGTATATCTATAGGGTTGTTACTGTTAAACACAAATTAAGCGGTTAAATCATGCAGCTTCCATCATAAGAGGCCTTTAAAACCAGACAATGCCAGTGATTTTCAATCATCTTTGGTGCCTTCTCAGGCCTTTTCTGTTATTTTGCCAGCCCTGGATCCCTAAACAATTGGTCTTTGAGCTGGGGAAAAGAATCACGGAGCACAAGCTCATTTGTAGTACTAAGAGATAGCTCAAGGAGCTATTTAAACTTGAAGTGTGGACCTCCAGTGCTATCATCCCTCTCTTCCAGATCTCCAGCAGTAATTTTTAAAAAAAAAAAGGCAGAAAGTTGTGCCACTAGTGCTGTGGAGGCAGCTGAGTCTCTCTGCACCTTACTTTTCACCTTGATACTTATCACAAACTGTGTGTGTTCATTGATTACTAGCCTCTAGATATAAGACAAGTGCTTGACAGGTGTGAGATGAGTCTGGCTGGTGCTGCCTTTGGGGGTGGCACACTGTTGAGATGACCTCTTCAGGGCCTTTCTAGGCCTGTTTTTCACAAACTGTGAAAATGTCAACTTTTTCAAATACAGCCAGCTTTGGATGCAAATTTTGTAAAAATGTACTGTATTTCAGTGGGTTGCTTATGAATTATGAAAATCAGGGAATTAACTTAGTGACTGTTTTGACTCTATGGAGTTAAAGAATGAGGAGAGTAAAATTTGTCTGAATAGGTAGTCCAGTTTGTCTTCTGATAATACAGCCAATTTGTGCTAGCTGGAGAAACCCAGTATCATGTCATGGATTTGTCACAGGATTGCTGTGAAGTGTGAGGCAAATGATTTCCCACCTTAGGTCCCTCAGTTACCTTAGATTGAGCAGCAGCATTTTCCTCAGCAAGGATGGGAGCATGGCAACATAAAATATGATGTGGTACATTAATGTACTGCGTTAATGAGAATGACATGTGTTCAGGCAAGTTATTAACCTTTCATTTCCCTTGTGAGCCTTCACCATTCCTGTCTCCCAGAGATAGCAGGTCTTATTCCTAATGTATGGCAAGTAAAGCAAACGCTGATGCTCAACTCATAGATCAGCTGTTGCATCTGTTTTTTTCAAGGAAAAAAAAGAACAAAACCCAAGCAAGCATGTGTTCTCCATGCTTGGGTCAGGAATCTTCACATCAGTGAATTATTTATTTTTCTTTCTTCATTAGCTGAAAATGTGTGAGTTGGTTTTTTTTAAAATATGCTGAGTCCAGTTGTTCTGTGGACTTAGCCTCCTGTGACTCTGAGGAGCCTTGCTTACTTCACAAGGAATGTGCTTAAGTGGATTCTGTCTGCAGAAACATTGAAAATCTTTTTGTTGCTATTTAATAATAGCTTATTAAATGCATTGTATGACATGCCTAGTGAGTGCTGTGTCTTGGCCCCACCCCTTCCCTGTGGACAAATACTGTTCTTTGACAAAGGAAAATTCATAGCACTGGGTGGGAGAAATCTAATCCTTGCCAAATTTATGGACCCAGTTGCCAGAAATTAAACTAATATAATAATAGCTTGTTATCTGGGTTCGGTCTATAGCCCTTGGAGAGAGACATCTGCAGGAGATGTCACCCACACAGAGGCAACTCATAGATCAGCTGTTGCATCTGTTTTTTTCAAGGAAAAAGTATCTAGAAGAGATAAGGAGTTTTGGTGGAGAGCCCCCTCATTACAGAGAAGTAAATGCCTCTTAGATAACACGTTTAGTTCTTAGATGGCCTGAGGGAGATGTGTGAGGCTTACTACATTTTAACATCAGTTGGATTGCTGGTAACAGAAATGCTGCTATTGCCTTCTCGCTGGCTTTGCTTTACATGTCCAAACTCTATTGAAAATCTGAGCCTGGACTTTGCAATTGGCAGAGATTGTAATTCTCTACTGTTTCCCTTGTGAATGTCTCAGAAAGGGAACAGCTAGCAGGAGGAAGATGTGCAAAATGGGGCTTTCTGCTTTCACTTCCTAGGTTCAGTCTGGGGGAAAGGAGCAGCTCTAAATTGGTATCAGGAATGGGTCTGGTTATGCAAGGATGCTTCAGTTCACATCTTTGCTTACACAGAAGGGACGGTGTAGTTTGTGGCTCACAGAGTGGTAAAGACCACCACCTCCTTTATTTTAGGTACAGCCACAGGCTGCTGTCTTTATTTCAGTAGGTGATACTAAAGGCAAAATTTAGCTCACTTACCATGTGGTAAACTAAGTTTTAAACAAGATAAAACATCTTCAGAAATTATTAGTTGAAGCATTATCAAAAGACCTTTATACAAATAAAATTGTCTTGGCTCTATGAATGTTCCAACAGGCTTCTTGGGGTGGCTCAGCTTTGATATCAAGGAAGCATTGCAGACTTCTTCATGGCATCCACAGGTAAGTCAGTTGAGTTCATGTACATACTTACCAGGGACTAAGGTGGAAATTGTGTGGCCTGTTTGCCTCCATGGGAGCTGCATTTTCCAAAATACAAATTGCTGTTAATTAGAGATGCTTCTGAACCTGTGGGAGGAAAAGATGTGAATCCTCATTTCTCTGCTTGGATTGTGTGCGCTCATTTTTGATTCTCTAATACCCATGATTATAGGTGCAATTTCCATCTCTCTTTCTGTTTATAAATTTCTCAGGGCTGATTCTGTTGCCTGGAATCCCCATAAAATGCTGTTGGCAGGAATTCAGTGCTGTGCTCTTCTGGTGAAAGACAACTCTGTAAGTCCCTTTTTTTTTTTTTCCCCCTCTTTTTTTTTTGTTTAATTTTTTAATGTGATAGGCTGTCATGGCTGTAATATGGAAGTGGAAATAATTAGAAAACAACTGCAAGTCAGTTTTACTACACTGCAGTGCAAAGGCTGGATGATATTATTTTGAATTTCACCACAAAATTAACAAAGGGTGAATAAGAGAGCAGGGTCAAACTGATCCAAGTCGCTGTACTTACTAGTGGTCAAATTTTGCAGCTGGTGCCCTTGCTAGTTAACTTCTGTACATGATTTGCATTCAGAATTGAGTATTTTATCACCTGGGTCTGCAGCACTTAAACACCGAGCTCATCAAAGTCCTCAGAATAGCTGTCATCCATTGGGACTGCAGCAGTACTGCCTCTCTGTTTAAAGTAGTCAGAGCTCCCATTCACATCCACTTACACGGGTGCACCAGGGTGGGGAAGGAGAGGGATAGGAGTTGGAGCACATGCAGGTAAAGGTACTGAGTCTTCTTTCCTTACTCATCTAGTTCTTCCTCATCACCAGGGTGCTTTAGGCTTTCTAAGAGCCATGACTAATTGAAAGGTCTAGAAAGCACTGGAATAGGCTGCCCAGGGAGGTGGTGGAGTCTCCTTTTCTGGAGATACTCAAGACCCGTCTGGACGCCTATCAGAGTGATATGTCCTAGGGAGCTGCTTTGGCAGGGAGGTTGGACCCGATGATCTCTCGAGGTCCCTTCCAACCCCTACAACTCTGATTCTGTGAAAGCAAACAATAGACCTCTGATCTCAAGTGATACAAAAGTGAGATGAATCTGCAATGTGGTAAAAGTTTCCTACTTATGTCTTTATTGATTCCTTCTATCTTTACAAAGAAACAGTAAGAGGTCAATTATTTCAAGCCCCATTTCAATTTCAGCCCTGCTAAAACTCATGTCCATTGTCTACCATCAAGGGTGAATTTTAGCTTCTACTTCATAGGTTACGATTGACTGAACATCATGAAGCTATGGAGCCTCTGAGGTTTGTGCCACTATTTTGTGGCCATGGTTTGTAGAACATTTTATAAGTCTGTCAAAATGTGTGAGAGTTTCTATTCAGCTGCTAGTGGTTTAGCTGTCCATGTAATTGGTTACTAACTTCTGGTCGTAAGAGCTGATGAGGACTGAAGACCATAGATGCTAATTGGTGTTCTCTTGGAGCTGATTGCTCCAAGTCAGGGGTGAGACACATGGCAGGACAGCAAGGACTAGGGTGCCTCCTCATTTCCTTAGACTAGAGTCTGCAGGGTTAAAAAGGATTAGACTCCAGGACTACCTGTCCATCACTATCTTTATTCCAGGATGACAAACAAGCAGAATGAAGTTATTGACTAAGATTAATGTGGTGTCTTAATTGAGGGTTTGGGAAGGACTCGGTGCTACATTTTTAACTAATTAGGCCCAGCACATAGATATAGCCCCAGGTAATGATTAGTCTACTTGGGCAGCATAGTGGAAATTTCTCAGGAAGAAAGAGGAAAGAAATGGAAAGGAATGAAATATTCTAGCTGTCATGGCATTTAGAGTCCCTTTACAAACAGCGTTCCAACTTCAGGGCTCTGGCAACCTTTCTGTATTCTCTGCAGTGCAATGTCTGGTAGAGCAGTGCTATTCAATTTCTAAATCACAGCTAGGCACTTCTGTGCTGAAAGTAGTTGTAGGGTTGAATCCTGGACTGCTGAGGGGTGAAAACTCAAGCATTACTGATCATACAATCAGATCCTGTTGTACAGTGAGACATGTTCTGGAAAATAGAATATTTCTGTGCTTGGGGGCAAGAGGGTGTTTTGCTCTGTGTTTTTAATTCCTGGAAAATTGGCACTTACATGTTCTGTGTATGTGCCAGTGCAGTCTTTATGTGCATACAGATGCATGTACAAACCTGAGTACTTTCTTACCAGCTTTTTGAAAGTGTTGGAATATAAATCCTTAAGGGGAAAAAATGAAATGCATATTTGAGAAACTTTGTCAGAAAGACCTTGCTTCCCTTTTATCCTCTCTGTACCAGAACAGGCAGTTGAATCTAGTTTCCCATTAAAAATGCTATTTTCATACCTGTAAGGGAAGGGAAGAGTTTGTGTATCCGTTTCTCATTTTGGAGCTTATTCCATTGCTCCCAAATTAAATAAATACCTATGGCTGCACATGAAGCACAGAGCTATATGTGAGTGTCATTCCTTCATACTGTAGTTGGTAGGAGCTGGAAGAGTTTGGCACATACTGCTTTGCAAGTAGATGTTCAAGGAGCTTCAGGTCATTTCTGAAGTGATGCATTCTGCAAGGAATCAGAGTGCAGTGGAATGTTAAATGTAGATCTTAAGTCCCATTTATGAATCAAGCCCTAGCTCCCTTTGAAGGTCTGGCTAAGGAGGCTTTGTAAGCCTGTCTTCCCTCTTGCTTTGAGGTCCATTTGGAAACTGGACTACCTCAGGATTATGGTTAGGTGCTTATTGGTGGATACCCAGTTTTTATACTGCTCGCTTTTCCTTTTTTTAATAGATTAACAAACCCAAAGTTTGTATTTTACTTAATGCATGAAAAGATACTCTTTAGATGGACTCATCACCTTTCTGCTGTAGCAGCAACGCCCTAATTTGCCATTATCAAAAGTAATACTGACTCTTTGTTTTTGATTTGAGCTTTTTTTGCCACATAGTATCGATAAAGCTCTGTGCTTTTGCAATGTTAATCAGCTTAAAACATTGTGGTTAGATTATCAGAATGAAACATTGTATTTAAATCTTTTCCTATTCAGATTAAAGAAATAAAAATAAACTGCAGTGAAATGCCGATAAGAGAGAATCTTCCAGCCTTTCTGAAACCAAAATGGAATGACTTCCAGAGGAGGTAGACACAGAAAAGAGAGATTTGTGATTGACTGGATTTGAAGGGAGAAACGTTTTCACTAAAGGGAAAGGGATTGGTTAATCCTCTGTAAAAGCTCAGATCAATGTGAGTCGTTCTTCAGTACTTAAAGCACTCAAGAAATGCACAGCTATCCCTCTGTCATGGTTTAACCAGGCGACGGACAGCTAAAGCAACCCCACAGCCCTCACTCACTTTCCCCCCACCCAGAGGGGATGGGGGAGAGAATTGAAGTAGAAAAAACAGTAAAACTCATGGGTTGAGATTAGACAGTTTAATAGGACAAAAAAGGAAGAGAATAATAATTGTAATAATATACACACACACTCTGCAAGTGATGGCACAGCACAATTGCTCACCACTCAGAGTTCAGGTAGTTCCTAAGCTTGCACACCTTGTGGCCAGCTCCCCTAGTTATACACTAAGCATGGCACCATATGACAGGGAATATCCCTTTGACCAGTCTGGGTCAGCTGTCCTGACTGTGTTCTCCCAGCTTCTTAGGCACCTCCCTGGCTTCTCGTTGGCAGGCCTGTATGAGAAGCTGAAAAGTCCTTGACTGCTTGGTAACAACTAAAATATTACTGTGTTATCAACATTGTTCTCATCCTAAATCCAAACCACGGCACCTTACCAGCTGCTGGGAAGAAAATTATCCCAGCTGAAACCAGGACACCCATTTTCACTGTCATACCCTGAGTAACTTTCACTACTTCTGTAGTAAAATAGACTTACTCAGAAAACACTTGTATTGCTGCAGTGTGAACTGCAGGGACTGTTGCAACACATAGCTAGATGAACCAATATTCTGAAATCATTAGTGAGTCAACTTTGTTCTTCTATGTTCTTAAAATGCTATCAATCAGTCTTGTGTTGTACCTACTCCCTTAAGACCACAGAACCACTCTTATTTGTCCTTGCTATAATCTTCTCTAAGCTGAATATTATCACTATGTAGAGATTTAATGTTTATCACCAATGCCAAAGTTCTGTGACTTGTTAGAGTGTAGCACTGGCATAGGTAATTAGCAATCAATTCTAGCTAATGAGCAGGATTTCCACTTATTAGTTAAAATAAACTCTCAAAAAATGTAGGTATGGAAATCCTAGTTTAACACAGAATATAATTGATTGAGGTCATGATGGCAGCCATCTACAGCGTGATCTCTTTCTCTTTCATTATCAGTATTGCAGAGATACCTGCTTCCCTGATTCCTTTCCAGGGCAGCTGTAGGGAATATTCTATTCCCGTTGCTTTCTACTTGGGGGAAGTGTAACTGAGAGCTCCTTCTCACCTCTTGAAGTGAATTACAGGGGTGGCCTTTTGCACTGCACTGCTTTTGAGAATTTTCAAGTATGCCATTCAAAAGATTGTCCTTGTTGCTTCAGATAAGGCAAATCAGGAAGACATTTGTATTGGGGGAGAAAGATGTTTTGTTAGTGAAATTGAATTTTCCTTTTAACTAGCCATGGAAATGAGGTCAGAAGGCTTGCTCTAGGTAAGTGTGCTCAATGAGGAAGTCATGTTGAGTTATGACACTGGAGTTCTTACGTATCGATTTCAGTATGAATAATTAGTATTTATTTGCCATTGATTAGAACACACAACTATCCATAGGCTTCATTAAAACCAAAGGCTATTTCAAACTTCACAGTGGATTGTAGCCTCCATGCAAATGGTATTTCCATTGTCTAAACAGCCCCAGGGTAAGGCAGAGCACTACCATTGGTCTGTGTACAAAGGGTAGAAGGATAAAAGATAACGAAGAATGAAAGTCAGAAATGTCAAATAGGGGAGGTGTAGTGAAATTTTAGCAGTTCTTCCTAACAGATGGGGCAGCTCAGTCACTGTGTGGAAAACTGTTGGAATCTTCTTGAGACTGAGAATCTTGAATTAGAAAGCATATTTTGAAACTTCTTTTTTTTTCTTTTTTCAACTTTTCCATAATTTTACTAGGAAAGCTGACATGTCTCTTCTATGTCTTCAGCATGTTTGAGTCATACTTTTGAGACAGCAGTGATCAAGGAGTAATATAATATAAGATGTATCTTGGATTTTTTTTCCTCTTCTGTTTTTTTCCCCACCCAAACTGTTCAACAGCCTCTTTCTCTTCCCTTCTCTTTCCCCTGTACCTTACTTCTTGCATTGGGCTGGCATACTTGTTTCTTTCTCACAAAGCATGATTTTTGTTTATTCTCCTGTCTGATTTACTGATGTTCTGGAGGATGTCACTGTACTTGCCTCTGGAGATTGACAGTACGCAGTCTCTACAGCAGAATTTAAGTGTGCTGCATAATTAGTAAGATAAGTAGAACAAAAAGGATCATCAAGCCAGCACATCTTGTCAGCTTCAGGTGCACAAGAAGAGTAGGGCAGTAGCCATTTCTTTTTAAAAACTTGTTTTAAAAGCATGTTCTCAGGACTCTTGAGTTCACTCAGAGATACTGAACTATTTGTTTTTGTTGTGTTTTTACTCCAGTTTCAACTATGAAACTCTGCAGCTGTACAGTGATCTTAAGTGCACTTTTCAGTCTTTTTGTAATATTTCTGAGCTTAGTTTTCTTGTGGCAAAAAATTGTTATTATTTCTCAGACAACAGGCATGATGGGAACTAATATCCAGTAATGTCCTCTATTGTGCAGCTGTGTTACATTCTGATAAGGCAGAAGATAGTCCCACATTGATCAGCCCTGCTATATACTTACTGCAGAAACACTGCAACATTTTCAAATCAGTAAGAAACAAAGTAATTAACTTAAATGTTGCTTCCTTTTTTTTTTTTTAATACCATATCTACTAAACTTGTATTTTCCCTGAAAAATCAAGGTATAGAATTCAAAATGAATAAGGCACAGTGGCTTGACACATTCCTATTCTTGTTGTGTAGCTGCTAGTTACACAAGAACACAAAGCTACAGAAAACCCATGAAGGATGGATGCTTAAGTGCTTGACTTCTCCTTGGTTTCTAATGCCATCTTCTTGCCTTTCCGTTTTTTGCAGGAGTTGGAAAGTAGGTGTGAGAATTTTATATACTGCAAAAAACCTGCTGCCAGCATTGGCTTTCCAGTTATGGCTGTGTGTGCTGCTGCAGCAGCACATTATCACTCTGATGACTGCAGAGGGAGAGCAGCTGCTGCCCCTTTTTTCCCCAAGCTGTCACATAAACTGTCTCTTCCCACGGCTGAACGCACTGGTCCTGTGGCTAAAGAGTTCAGGCTGAATTTGCTGGCCTTTTTGCAAACCAGTGATGTTACTGTGGGACTGTCAAACCCCTACAGAAGCTGTGGAGGATCCTTTGGTGTTATTCTACTTTTGTGCTCTACAAATAGGTTGGGGTTTTTTGTTTGTTTTGGTTTTAGTATCGATAGAGGGAACTGAAAAGGCTGGGAGAGAGGGAGACATTCTGTGTATGCCACTGGATTACTTCTCCTTTGGATTTTTTTTTTTGTCTTGACCCTTTTTCTCAATTTTAGTGCCAGTTCCATAGTTAGTAGCAGTCTATTGTCACATTACCTTTGTTATGGGAATGTGACACTTTAAGAGTGATGTCAGACACTGTCACTTTAAAATCAGACTTGCAGGAGACGAAGAGCAAAGCACAAAATGCTTTTCCAGTTGGTTCAAATTAAAGAGTGATGTAGAATTGGAAAATGAATGGTGCTCTTTGAGATACTTTCAAGAAACTTTTGTCACGCTGCTGTCCCCTTCTGTTCCTTGATCTGTTCTGGGCTGGTTTGACTGTCACTTAAATACATGTTTGCAGATCTCAACTGGATGCCACAGTAACTTTTTTTTTTAATCTTATGTAAATTTTTATTCTAGTATTTTATAGATTGTGGTTTAATTTTCTTACTCACTTTTAATATCACCAGCTAATCTACAACCTTTTCTGTCTCCTGGGGTCTCTGTAGGACCAACTTCATCTCTGCCCTTGTAACCTGCTTTTTGCCAGCCCTTCTCTTTACTTCATAGTGTTACAGAGTATACTTCACTGTTTCATTCTTCAGCCAATGGCTGGTCCTATGACTCTTCTCTTCCCCTGCTGCTTTAAACCTCTAACGGCCTCTGTGCTTTCTGTTTCACAAGCTGGAACTCACCATGTTACTCATTTATCTTTGTCTGGTTTTGGCTGCTCATCTTTGGCCAGGCAGCCTCTCAGAATCTGGAAGGTGAAAATTGCAGAATAAAAATAATTTCATTAACAAACTGTAATTAGGGTATGTTATTCTGAGGTTATTTTCAAATGTTAAAGTTGTCTGCACTGTGAAGAAACAAAAATTGGGGTTGTACTAATCTCTTCATAGTGTTTCAGTCTATACTGAATCCCCAGTCTCTTTATTTTCTGATAAGGGCTAACCATTTATTTCTTGGAGCTAAAATCTTCCCTACCTACAACTAGTTGTGCTGTGTATAAATGAAGTTCTTTGACAAAGAAGGAATAGATTCAGCCATTTGTTAACATGTAGGAAGCTCCTCAGGACCTGTTCTTCCAATCTGTAGACTGGAGCAGTGGACACAGGCTTCTCCTTCCTCTTTCCTACCTACGTATGTCTTTGGGCAACTGTTTCTCTGGTACACACTCTCATGGTTTCTTGAGATCTGAGTCAGAATGTCTTTTCAACCTGCAAGTCTTCAGTGATGTTATAAAGAGAATAAGCTCTTCTTAAATAAAGGCTTCCTTGTTGTCAGTGCCAACTTCACTGGGTTCAGGTTCATCCAGGGTTCTTAAACCACAGCATAAGCTTTGAATAGTTTCCTGCACATCCAGTTCTGTTTTACTAAGCAGGTGGTACAGACAGGAAAAAAAGGTTTTGACTTGTGAAGGTAAAAAGGTGTGAAAATGCTTATCAGCAATTTGTCTGTTGTGTTTCTAATAGGGTCTCCTGAAGAAGTGTTACTCTGCCAAGGCTGCATACCTGTTCCAGCAGGACAAGTTCTACGACGTCAGCTATGACACTGGTGATAAGTCCATTCAGTGCAGCAGGCGTCCAGATGCCTTCAAATTCTGGCTGATGTGGAAAGCATTGGGAACCACGGGCCTCGAGGAGAGAGTAAACAGGGCACTGGCTCTGGCTAGGTACTGCCTCATTAATTGACTCAAATGTTGACACAGCTGATACTCTGAAATGGATCATGTTGTTACTTCCTCCCCCTCCTTTTGTTTGTGTATACTAGAATAATAGAATACCTTGAATTGGAAGTGGGACCTATAAGGATCAAGTCCAACTCCTGGCTCCACATGGGGCCGGCCAAGTCAGAGCATGTGGCTGAGCTTCTTGAACTCAGTCAAGCTTAGTGCTGTGACCCCTTCCCTGGGGAGCCTGTTCCAGTGCCTGACGATACTTTCAGTAAAGAACCTCTTCTAAGATCCAACCTAAACCTCCACTGTTGCAGCTTCATGCTGTTTCCTTGGATTCTATCACTGGTCACTTATGAGAGGAGATCAGCACCTGCCCCTTTTCTCCCCCTTGTCAGGAAGCCATAGTCTACAATGAGATCTCCCCTCAGTCTCCTTTTTTCCAGGCTGTACAAACCAAGGGACTTCAGCCTCTCCTTGTCAAACTTCCCCTCCAAACCCTTCACCATCCTCATTGCCCTCCTCTGGACACTCTCCTATATTTTTCTGCCTGTCTTGTATGTCCAAAACTGCACCCAGTACTCAACGTGAGGCTGCACCAGTGCAGAGTGGAGTGGGACAGTCACCTACCTGGACTGGCTGGCAGTGCCATGCTTGACGCACCCCAGGATATGGTTGGCACTCCTGGCTGCCTGGGCACACTGCTGACTCATGTTTAACTTGCTGTTGACCAAGACCCCCAAATCCCTGTCAACATGGCTGGCCTCCAGCGTCTGATCCCCCCAGTCTGTATGTGCAGCCAGGGTTGCCCCTTCCCAGGTGCAGAATCCAGCACTTGCCCCTGTTAAACTTCATGCTGTCAGTGACTGCCCAGCTCTTTAATCTGTCCAGACTTCTCTGTAGGGCTTCTCCACCCTCAGTGGAGTCAAAAGCTCCTCCCAATTTGGTGTCATCTGCAAATTTACCTAGCACACCCTCTAGTCCTGCACCCAGGTTGCTTATGAAAATGTTAAAAAGAGCTGGTCCTAAAATGGCACCCTGGGGAACCCCGCTAGTGACTGGCCACCCGTTTACTATCACACTCTGGGCCCAACCCGTCAGCCAATTGCCCACTCAACACATTATGGCTTAACCTAGTTGTATGCTGCACATTTTGTCCAGCGAGATACTGGGAAACACAGTATCAACCAGCTGGATGATCTTGTAAAAGGAAATCAGATTGGGTAGGCAGGACCACCTTCTTCTGAACATGTGTTGGCTGAGACCAATGACTGTTGTCCTTTAGGTGTTTTTCAGTAACTCCCACTTACTGGTGGAACTCACAGCAACGATATGAGTGTTATTACATTTACAACAATATTTAATAGTAATTATTACTTTTAGCAGTAAGCACATATGTTGGTAAACATAGAAGACCAAATTAGACTGTTCCTCTACATTATTTAACACTTGTTACCTGAATTGGGTGCAGGACAGGTTTCCTACCTGTGTGTTCTGGTGTTAGTCTAAAAGTAGCCCTGTATGCCAGGCTCTGAGCTGTGTCTAGCAAGAAGTGAATTGGCATGCTTCAGTTCACATCATTCTCCGTGACTGAAGAAATGCAGAAGGCTGGTGCTGTGGGGAACTTTGCATGAGGATGCTCTGCTCATGGTAGTAGAGGTATTTGAAGGCATATTGTTCTGAGATACTGTGCTTTTTTTTTTTTCCTCCACTAGTTTGCTGAAGTTCTTAATGTTTGCAGTATGTTCTGTTAGGGACTAGAGGATCTTTTTCTTGTGATCTTTCCCTTGCCTACCCTTCTCCGTTTTACTATGTTTTTGGTCTTGCAGAACTCCAGTGAGACCTAATTACTGCCTACCAATACTTAAATGGGTCCTACAGGAAAGGAAGAGAGGGTCTGTTCACCAGGGATGTAGCGATAGGACAAGGGGCAATGGCTTCAAGCTGAAAGAGAGGGTTGGTTTAGATTAGATGTTAGGAAGAAATTCTTTACTCTGAGGATGGTGAGGCCCTGGCACAGGTCGCCCAGAGAGGTTGTGGAAGCGCCATCCTTGGAAGTGTTTAAGGCCACGTTAGGTGGGGCTTTGGGCAGCCTGGCCTAGTGAAGGGTGCCCCTGCTCATGGCAGTGGGTTGGAACTAGATGGTTTTTGAGGTCACTTTTGAGTCCCAAAGCATTCTGTGATCGAGTGGTGGTTTCTGGGAAGAAGCTTCCATACTCAGGCTGTTTTGTCTTCCGGTAGAAGAAATAATACTGAAATGAGATAATGGTCCATTAAAAAGAGTTTGCTTTAAGTATCATATTTGTTTAGAATTTATACAAGATAAACCACAATGAAATCTTTACCAATTCCTGTCTTAGCTACACACTAACATAAGTCAAAGTGAATTGGAAAGGAATAAAAAAAAAGACTCAAAACCAGAAAAGCTGTGGCTTTTTTCTCTGTTTTATTTCTTCAGAGCCACTCATTGTTTGGCTAGTTAAGTGTTCTCTAATAACTTCTGGTTAAATTGCATCTTGGTTTTGTTCAGAAGCATTATACTGTTCTGTGTCTGTACAGGGTAAGTAATTCATTCTACTATCAGTGGGAGAATTCAACCTTATCAAGGTCACTGGCCAAGGTCGTTTGAGAGCGTAGTGATTAATGACCTTTCTGGGATCGATATTTTCTTTGAACATTAGGATTTAGCTGGTAGTGCTTCTAAGGGGTGACTGAGTTGTCTTTTTTTCTTTTTCCTTTAAGGAGAAATTTAATTCTTAGCCATTATCTGATGAAGTATATTCTTTATGGTAGCTGCCTTGCTAGCTTGAGTTTGCATGGACATGGGCGCGTTGCAGCTGAGACGTCAGGTTTGCCGGGCGCTATGCCAGGTTTCCTCACTGCTCAACAGCTGTGCAGCCTTCCTCCACTTTTGTCGCAGTAGGCTTTACTTTGATGTTGCAAAGATGGTATTTCAGGGTTCCTGAACATAAACCTGGATTAATTCTGGAACTAGTCCACTGACTGTAGAATTTAAGAGCAAGATTACAAGAAACCCCCACCCAAGCCAAGCAGACCTGCAAAGGGTCTAGGGTAATTGCAGGCATGTAATTCTGTTGCTTATTGGCTTATTGGCTATTCCATTAATTTCTTCTTGTTCTGGAGCGGAACCTATTTGGAAAGGCTTATTTTAAAAATACCTACAGTACAGCATCTTGATGATCACTTCAGAAATTTTTTTCCGGCAATTATTTTTGATGCAGATGTTATGAAGTACACTGAAGCAAACTGCTTTTAGAATACAACTATAACTACCTCTCCGTTTTTTGCTTCAGCATCTTTGCAGTTTTTCTGCCCAGTTCCTCTTCTGACACCCACTCTTAGCAGACTATGTCTACTTTCACTGCAGATCTCCACCCCTCATTTTTTGCAGGGCTTAATCATAGCAAATACCACTTCTCTGTGCATTCCAGTCCTCACTGAGACTCAGTGTCTACAGTTCTACAACCCTGACACGATAATAAAACTCCACTGTCAACTGTGGAAAGATGCACGGAGTAAATTGCTCCACTGCCATCAAATGGTCCTGGCGAGATAAATCATGGGTGATGGATTTTCTAATGGCTGCCTTCTTAGGCTATTGGCAATGTAGTTAAGAACATGATTAACAGTATTGTGAGCTTGACTGACATCAGATATCCTCGAGAAGATAGTGGTATAAAAAAAAGGCACTTGTTGTAAGAGGGAAGAGTATTAAATGTTGTAAAATAGCAACATTCCCCTAAAAAAAAATTAGGGCAAAAAAAAGTGTGCATGGGATCATCCATAGATTTCTTTTTCATGATTTAATATAAAATAAAACAAGGGGCACTCTCTCTTGTGAATAGCTTGCTGATTTTGCTGAATGTTGGTTTTACAGCACAGACAACTATCTTCTAATCAACAGGACAAAACTACTGAGCTTGCTCAGAAACAGGTTCCCCCCACCATGCTCCCATGATACCTAGCCTCCTACTTACCTTTCAGCATGGCTCTGTTTTGGTCTAAACAGTAGCGTGGGCAAATGCAGGGAACAAATGCACGGTTGGCTCTAAAGGGTCATTGCAGAAAAGACCCAGAACCTCGACTCATTCTAGTGAGAGGAAAGATCTCAGCAGTGCACAACGTGTCACAACTCCTGGAGCCGCGTGTCGTGGGAACTGGCGCTCCGCTGTTTTGCAGGGATGTGTGCAAAGAGGTAATGAGTCACACACGCACTCCTTGTTAATGATAAACAGCCTGACAACTCCCTCTGCTCTGTTCTGAAAAATGTATACCATCTAGGGTATTGTTTTCTGCCTCCCCAGCCAACCTGTTCCTGCAGCACATCTGCCGAATAGCAGGCATTGCAGATACAACTGTGCTAGAGGAGTCCCCGTGGGGGTAGGTTTCAGGCATGTGGATAGGGCCGAGGGGGGGTTATTTTGGCAATATTTTTCTTCCTCAAGTAAGGGATAAAAGAATTACTTGTGTGATGACCAGTAATGAAGCTGCAGGCAGAACACCAAATGAATGCAACAAAAGAACAGACTTAGTAGTTTGTCTTTTTTTTTTTTAATTACTGTTGAACACCATAATCTTTGTGTAGAAGACTAAAATTCTGTTGGAGCAGAAAAACTGTGAATGTGAGGTGATTTTCATTTTTTTCCTTTAGTTTTCCTTGGGAAAGCTTTAGGGAGGGAATAAAAAGAGCAGACCCAGCAGTGTCAAAGTGTTATCTTTGCTTCAGAATTTCTGTGTGGCGTGTGCTAGGGCAAAGTAGAGGTCATGTTAAAAAAAAAATAAAAATCCTATAAATTGAAGCTTTTTGGATCCAAAGTTTTAATTCAACCCCACTTTTGTATTATGTTTTTCATACTGACAGACAAAAGAGAAAAGTGGTAACTATTTCAGTGTGGTGTTAGTATAGGATGCTCGGGGATTACTGTGCATCAACGGTGGCTCACTAAATGGAAACAGGTAATGTGTACAGTGTGGAGCAAGGACAGCGCTAGGAAAATAGCTGAGCTTGAAGTATGTGGAAACTTCTATGTTCTGGGCTAAACTAAGAGGTCCTGGTGACAATAGTAGTGCAAGAGGTGTGAGGGTGACCATGAAATAACGTGGCAGCACAGCATCAGCACTTGAGAAAAAGAGGTGGAGGAATTAATTCGTAAAGAGCAGCGTCAATTGAAATTTGAGGGGAGAAAGTTCACAGCCGGATGCAAATAGGATCATTTCGTGCCGTGTGGGCCCACTGAAAATCTGTGCCTGAGGACAGAATTTGGCCTCTCCTCAGTGCTCCTTGGCTGGCTGTAGCCTTCATTTGTTTCTAGGAGCTGATAGCTACTCCATTTTCACAGCAGGGAGAAATGAGGTTTAACATAAATGAGGTGTCTTGCAGGGGGAGGGCGGGGAGGAGAAGAAATTGGGGGGGAAAAAAAAGAAAAAAGTGTATAAAAGTTCGAGACCGTTTTTGTTGTTTCCTGTATGTATTGATTTGTTCTATGCTTTAAAGCTCTGCATCTTTAATTACAGATACCTAGTGGATGAAATAAAGAAAAGAGAGGGATTCCAGCTTATTTTGGAGGTGAGTCAAAACAGAAGTGAACTGTTGTTCTTGTTAGGGGGTGTCTACTGTTTAATTTTGTTCTTTTAAGCTACTTGCCAGGTTGTATTGGTGTATATAATTTAATAAGCTTTATGTATCAGAGGTGGACAGCTATGGTTGAACATCTTACATGCTCTGTATTCTCTGCCATCACTCTACCTATTTTCCTAGCTTCTGGGCCTGTATTGCCTCAGGGGGTATAGATGGAGCACTTTCCGTGAGAATTAAGAGTCTTGCTTCCAGTTCTTGCCAGACTTATGGATAAGACTGTGTGCTGGATGGAAGAATATTTTGATCCTAAAAACGGACTTTTCATCAAAGTTTTTGATGAAAATTATTTTTTAAAATTATGAAAAAAAACATTTTCCCCTCAATTCTGTTTCTTCACTAAGTTTTCTAAAGAGCTTTGCAAATGTTATAGGTTTCACCTATCTTCAATAAACCTGTCAGCTTACTACCTCTTGGTGACCTTGCTTAGGGGAAAAGTGAGAAAAGGGGGGAGAGCTAAAGCACTCTTTTTCCACCCAGCTTTTTTGTTAATGTGGCTAATATCTGGGGACATTGAAAAACTTGTCATTTTGAGAAGAGTCTTCAGCCTTGTTGGAAGGGTCCATGTGTGAAAGCTGGATATGTAGTGTGGGGAAGGAAGAGAACACACAGAGGAGGAAGAGAAATTAAAATGAACTGACACAGGAAACTGACAAACAGTGCTGATTTGGTTTAAACTTGTTGATGCCATGAGCATTTTAGGTTAGGCTAGAAGAAATATGAAATATTAAAAAAAATTTTATACAATTGTATAAAATGTAAACTTTTAACTTTAACTTTGAAAACTGCTAGTTTGAAAATGCTTATTGGGAAACTTTACATAGAGTGAAACATTCTGGGCCAGCAGCACATGGTGGGCCAGCAGCACGCTCTCCATTCTCCATTATAATAGAGTTTAGCAGAAATCCCAGATCTGCTGTAGATGTGAAAGCTGTTGGGGAGAGCAGAGATTGTTGTTTAGGTCCTGCAGGAACAGGACAACTGTATTAAAAGTGGGGTTAGAAGGAGTCCTTATAGCATGGGCTATGAGAAGGAAGTTGGGCAAGGGTTAAGGAAAGATTTTCCAGAGTGCAGGAGGAGCAAGCAGTTTGAATTCAAAGAAAGGCTGCTGGGAGGCAGCTAGACTCAGCTATGTGAGCCCTTTCTGAAAGGAAGTCGAACCTTGGACAAGCAGCTCAGGAAGATGATCCTCTGATTCATGCAGTGAGGGAAGTCCTGTAGCGAGAACCACTCTGCGGCCTGGAAACGCTGCTCACGCTTGAGTCATCTTGAGCTCTTCTGTGGTATAATTGCTTACCTGCTTGGATAAGAGCTGGGACAAGACAACCAGAAATAGAGTGAAGTGTGGCTGGGAGTAGTTAAGTGTTTTTTTTTCTAGGATGAATGGTATTTTCAGAGGGGGGTGATGTATTTGATGTGTGAAAGGAAACTGAGATAATCAAGAAGGCAATATAGGCAATAGCAATATGGTAATACATGCCATCTGTCTACTGCCATCTGATTTTAAATAGTTTTAAAATAAACCCTTGAACAGCGAGCTAGAGCTTGCGCTCCTGAGGAAGCCACTGCCTTTTCAGGGTCTGTGTTTATGTGTGTACTCAATGCACGCTCTTTGGGGAAAGAAATGGGACTTTAAGAGCTAAGCTTTATTTCATTCAGTGGCAGCTGGTGGCAGGTTTGCAGCTCTGTTCCTGCTGACAATGATATTCTTCTTGATGATTAAATTGTATTTAATGCATTCTTTGAAGTGAGGCGGAAAATGATATGAGCAGTTCCCAGTGCCCTTTCATGAAAGAACATGTCTCAGCTGGTGGGCTCTCCTCGTTCAGGAGGCTGCCTGGGATTATAATAGCAGCTGCATTCACAGTGGGGCAAAGAGATGGTGTGACCCAGCTACCAAACTCCTTTTTTTTTCCTCTTCTTTTTTTCTTTTTCTTTCAATCAGTACTAATGAGAGTGGCGTGTGGGTGGGGAGAGGGGTGTGTGCATTTATCATCCATGTTATGATCTAGACCCCAGTTAAATACTGTGTTGCAAATAATGTAGGTCAAGACTGATTGAGTGGTTTTTATGGGTAGCATTGGATGGGGCTAGAAGGCACTCCTGCTCCTTGTGCTATTGCTAGCTGTACAGGTTAAAAAAAAAATAAAATTGTTTCAAAGCATGTTTCAAATTAGCAGGGAATGTAGAGAGACCCTGGGCTCATCTGCTGGGAACGTTTTCTCAATCTTATATGAAAGAGAAACCTCATAAGCACAAAACGCCTTACTCTATAATGCATGGTGAACAGCCATTCTTGTTGGGAGCCTTGTAGCTAACTCTGCTGAGTTTAAAGGCAAAATTCCTCTGGAGGGAAGCAGAGATGTGGAGTCTCAGTCTTTGCTCAAAAGGGCTGCTTAGATATTAGACAAGGTACATCCAGGATATGGCACATACCCTGCAAGGTGTCCAGAGATTCTTACAAAATGTGGAAACTGATAAAACCAGCATTAACTCCAGCACTGTGTAGTGTGCTGTGTGATATATGATATAAGAAGAGGCTGGCATTGTTCAGTAAAAAAAGGCTAGATATGCAAGTGTTAAATGGTAACAAAATATGAGTTTATATGTTACGTGTTAAATACATCATAGGAAATTTTAATTTTAAAAAAAATGCTAAAGAGAAAATGTATCATAAGGATGCTTCAATTTTGAAATCTGTAAGTTACCTCTATGGCTCTCGTGTTTTTCCTAATGAAAGATTTTAATGAGCAAAGCAGAATTAAATACATATATAGGAAGAATAAATGAGAGAAGTGAAAGATATGAAAACTACTTCTAGTTTCTGAAATGGGAAACAAAAGGTGAGCTGGAGAAGGATATTTTAATGAAAATGGTGTAAACCTATAGGCTTCTCCTGGCCAAAACCAATGAAATACTCCAGAACTTTTTGACAAGCTATAATATGTATTCCTGTCCCATTTGTTACCTCTCATAAGCAATCACTTTTTTCCTGTGTAGCCGGAGTATGCAAATGTTTGCTTTTGGTACATTCCACCAAGCTTAAGGAAGATGGAAGAGGGACCTGAATTTTGGCAGAAGCTGCACCAGGTGAGTGTCACATGAACAGTATTATCTGTAGCTTACTGATTTATCTGTGTGCCAGATAAGAATGTAAAGTAGCTTCTGACTTTGTCCACCGTTAACCTATGAGTAGAATGTGGATTTAATCCTTACGTAGATGGTAGGACTTGAGTTTGTTTTCTGTTTAGACAAGGTTAATTAATTTTTTTCTTAGTGTAAGAGATGCAGGCATTTACAAACATTCACTTTACAATCAAAGCTGTTAGCAGCTGGCAGAACTGAGAGAACAGCAATGTTGTCTGCATCTCTTGTCTGGTCAGTCTCTTCATTACCTGTTTCAGACACTTAACACTGTCCTTGGAACTTGTCTTGCATTATCTGTGATAGTCTATGATAACAGTAGTGAGGAAGTGCTTAAGAATGCATTTCTGATGTTAAACAATGCATAAATCAGAACAGGAATACAATGGAGAAAAACTTCATTGTTGAGTGTTTTGTCATCCTGGTAGAAAATCATGAATGGTCTTCAAAACTTAACTTCTGCTTTTTCTAAGTTATTAGTGGAAAACAGTAAAGACTTAATTAAGAAGCAAATAGACACCGTGCTATTATGTTCTACTTAATAAGCTATTCTGTGAGAAATTGAATGTAATTCATTGTTTGCTTCTCTCTGTAGTAGCATTGGTGGTCTGCATTTATTATTTCCTAGAATTTACTACTACAAACTTAAAAATTTAAACTAGAACATAGATGTATTCATACTACATCTACATGCATACTTGCTATGATGTCTGCTCTCCTTTCAGCAGCTTTCCTTTCACAGGAATTGCTTTCAGCTTACGCTGGATGCCGGTGTTTTTTTGGGGTGAGGTCTTCTTTAGCCCTGTCTGTGTTGTTTGGGGAAGTATATTTAACTTTTGCAGTACAAAGCCATGCATAGCCACAGTGTGGTTACAAGGAGTTTGCATTTGCCATGCTTTCACAAAACATCGATGGGTAAGGACCTTTGATATGGGGCTTCCCTTCTCATAAAGAGTAGAAGGCCTGTATGTGCACGCATGTACATACAGAGAGAGAGAGAGCTGTGTAACAATGCCTCTACCCATGGAGGAGTGAGGATTGGGAAAAGAGAAATGGGAAGGCATAGAAGAAATCGTGCTGCAACTGCCACCTTTTGGTTTATGTATGCTCTGGAAGGGGCTGAGGAGGGAAGGGATGAAGCACAACCAGTGGCTTTGAGTGTGTATATTGTGAGTGGCTTTTTGAGCGTAACTTACCGGTTCTTTGCTACCCTATGGTGCTTCCAGTCATGGTGGGAATAGATGCCTGGCTTTATTTTATATACTGATATAGACAGACTGATGCTGGAAATGCAGATTTATTAGCTAGTGATTTGTGGGAGAGAACTTGGAGGGAAAGGAACTTGTGTGCAGTTCCTCCGAAGAACTGAGCACCACTGCAAGGTCTCAACCACTCTTTTCAAGGTCAAAGTGACATTTTTATTACACACCCTCTGATGAAGCACCAAGCAAACCAAAATCCAAAAACATAACCTATTTTTCTCCTCCCCACATAAGCCTGAAAGAAAATCTACCACAAAACAGACCCCAACTCCCTAGCAAAGCAAGACACTGGATGCCACAAAGTTATTTCCTGGATGCTGGGGCAAGGAAACAAGAAGTAATGATTGTTATTTGTGTTGCTTGAAGAACTGCAGGGAATTTCTTTTGACATTATAGAAATGAGCTTGTTGCACTACTAAAAGATGGTGTTTCACCTCCCTGATTCTCTACAGGGATGGACAGATCTGGAGTTACTTTCCCTTTTGGATGCTGAGGGCCAGTTTGGGGCATAAAATGTAACTGTGAGCACGTTAAATGACAGCCATGAGTCACAAAAAATAAAGCTGACTTGACTTTTCTAGCTAATGTCAATTTGTTTTAGCATTGCTGATGCAAACAGCATAGTCATTAGATTAGTATTACATTAATCAGTACATATATATGGTTGGCCAAGAAGGAATACATCCTTATCACCAAGGTGTAAGTGATAAGATGGAGACTGAAGAGGTGGTTGCATTATGATATTGACAGGCAGATGGGGATGTGTAGTTTCTTGACTGCAAGTGCTTCTTGAATATTCCCATCATTTCACTAAAATGAGCATTAAAATGCTTTAATTCATAATTTGTCTTTCCACACAAGAATTTAACATCATAGTTATTCGGTTTATCCAGAAATCAATCTTCCTTTTTGTTGACCTGCATATCTGACAATAATTAAGGAAGTGTATGTCTTGAATATCCCTCGAGCAAGTAATTGATTTTATTCAGCTGCTTATTCAGCAATAGTGCTCAGAATAACGTGCTGTCTTCTAAGGTTAGTTATGTGAGTTTTAGTGCTGGTGAAAGTTGATAAGCAAATAGCTCTGATCTCAAGTCTTTCAGCTTTGTGAAGAATTTGCATAGTCCTATGCAAAATAACCCTGAAGGCTTTCTGCTGTGCTGGCTCTTCTCCAGCTTTCGTGGCCCACTTTGTGTGGAAATGTGTCAGGGCTGACTGGATCACAGTGTGATACCTGATTCTGATGTCAATCTTAGCCATCCTATATAAACTACATCTCTTGGCAGCTTGCTTTTTTTTTTGTATGCTGTTTTTTTGTTTCACCTTCCAGGGCCTTGGACTGTGGGTATAAAATTTGCCCTCCTCAGAGTTTCCAACGTGGAAACCAGAAAGGTGATAGGAAAGAATGGCCTGAGGGATTTGGATCAGCCACTAGCTGGTCATTTCAGGCATCACCTGAATGCTTTAGGGAATGAGAAACAATCTGGTGCTGAGAAAGTAAAGAACAGAATAAATGGTACATTACTCCATTACCCAGTGAAACTGGGAATTCTGTGCACATTCACAGTCTTACAACACTCTCATCTTTTGGGATTACAGCAGAAATGGACTATATAGTGAAACTAGCTCTGTAAAGAGTACAGAAGGGCTTTGGATGCAGTTGGGTGGCCCAAGACAGTCTGTGCCCTGAACATTTTGCAGTACTGAGTGAATAGCAGATGACCTAATCAGTAAAGGAACCTGTGATGTAAGGTGGTTTTCAGTTACATTCTTCACAAGGAGGTATAGAGGGATTTCTTCTCATAGAAACCATACAATTGGACACTGTGATAATTGGGGACCTACTGTTACATGCAACTAGAAATATTTTTAAGTGGTGTTATTTTGTCATTGCAAACTGGGGTTGGTTGTCTCTGACCTTGTACTGACATAATTGATGAGCTGAAAGAAGAGTCCCTTTGCTAGTACTGCATGTACTCCTTAGTGGTATTTTTGCTCCTCTTCCTCTTATGCCACACTGTAAGATTTACTTTTTTTACTGCTGTGGATGGTCAGAATATCACAGAGTCACAGTGACAAAAGTGTAGCTGGAAATTGCAAGCCAGAAATGGAAGTGAGGGAAGAAGTAAGCCCAGACCATACTAATACTCATATTTTTCCATATAGATATTTATTTATTTATTTTCTTGTTACATCTTTTCCAAAGAGAAGTCATCTGTCTCAGTTTATGCTGGAGTGTCTCCAGATGATGCAGAATTGGAGGATAGTTAGTAATACTGTCTCTGGAAAGCCTCCTGGCAGCACAAAGGGCACTAGGACACAAGGGATGGTCTGGAAGGATGTACCTGGAACTGATGCTACACTGTTGCTAACCCAGCCAGCCATGCTGGGTGCATTCTGGATCAGCTGGTAGTCAGTATGGTCTGGAAGGCTAAGGAGGAGACCCAGAAATAACCATCTTGAAAAGAGCCTTCCTCTTGTGGAAACCTAGCTTTGCTGAAGAACCCTGAGGCGCTACTGTAGGTAGTAGGTCACTGTGTATTGGATACTACTCAGTAAAGGAGGGTAGTGGTATATTGTGGAGTACCACTTTAGACCTCAAAGTTGGGGTTAAAAAAGGGTCAGCAGGTTCCTAGTAGGTCTTTTCATGCTTTACTAAAGTGCCTGAACTGTAGTTGTAAACAACATATGCCAGAGTATCTGATTTCCAATAGTTCAGTAAAACTTTTATATGCAGTTGTTAGTTGCACTTACTCAGAATTCTAACATCTCAGACTCTACGTGTGAGGTGTGTTTGGGGTTTTTTGTTTTGTTTGCTTCCTGCCCTCTTGTGGATTTTTGTCCAAAAATTACTAAATTTATTGGCTGTTTTAGAAGGCTCAGGTTACAGTTTCGTAATAAATGAAGCCTACAGAGCTTGGAATGTCCTTTTTGCCTCTACCCTCTTCCCCTTAGTAAAATGCAACCTTATTACTGCCTCCCCCCCACACTTAAGAGAAGAATATAGCTGTCTGCTATCTGAAGGCATATTTGTAAAATAGCCTGCCATGCTGACTGGTGTTGTGATACATTTATATAATGAGAGGTTTCATATCAAAGCAGAAATGTAAGGAGGTTGAAGTGGTGTTGCCTTGGCAACCTCTGAGTCTTGTGGTCTTTGTGGTATAAATCAAACACTAATCAAGGACCCAATTCAGTATTCTTTATGTATTCAAAATATCTATTGACTATGGTATGAAGTTTGAATGGGAAGGGAAAACAAAACCTCCAATTGGTTATATTAATAGTATTTGCTCTCTATATTTTGGAATAACAAGAGAGAAATGACATGGATTATAACCACAATATTCACTGCAGTGAGCCTGGGTTCATGCACAAGAAAGGTTCCCAACGTGTCACCACAAGTGTATTTCCACTCGAGATTTGTGTGCAAGATGCTGTTACTTGAATACCTGGCATCCTTGTGTACTTTGTTTTAATTTTTCTTATGCTTGAACAAGAAAACAATTAAACAATATTTTAACATGTGTGTTTGAAGAGTAGGGGTGGAGACCCAATTCTGGGCATCTTGATTGCACGAGTAGTTTTTATGGTAACAAGTAGCCTACCGACTCGAGTATCTAGCGATGTTTGTCATGAGTTTCTGTGGAGGGCCACAGCAAATGACAAGAAAATCAATGGTAAGATTTACACAGAAGTATATGTGAGTTAGATTGGCTAAATCATGGTAACTGACAGATCAGGAGCTGTTCGTCAGTCATTTGTGAATACTGTATGTATGTTGATGTAATTGTTTCTGATCCCAAGTGTTTTCTTGTTGCATTAAAGTAATGCAGTTGAGTAGAGACGTGTTTGGAAATGAACAGAAAGGAAAAGAGTGGGTCACATTCTGGGAGATTTTTTGCCAGTGTGTGAGGACTGTTAAGAGATGGTGCCATCCCTTAATCTTTTTGCCTTCTCTCAAAGCAACCTAGAAATCTGTTGTGGACTTCCAGAAACAAAAAGCTGTAAGTAGAAGGGATTCCACTGGCAGGTCTAAAAGAAAGACCTTCCATAGGGATGGATGGAATCATATGGGGACCTCCAGGGAGGTTGTCTGAGGAAATTTTGTCAGGGAATTCCTCAGGGTTGACAAAAGCTCCAGATTCATCCTGTGTTGCTAGAGGCACTTATCCAGGGGAGCTGCTTGAGGAGTTGGCATAGTTTCCTTCCATCTTTAACATAGAGAAGGGGAACTCCCAGATCATGACTTGGGCAACCTAGTGTCAGAACCACCTTTGGGAAAGACTTGTTTGACATCATCATTCAGGAGGGGAACCTGCCAGGATCCCAGCTCAGCTACCTTAGTGCATAAACATAAGTACAAAGGGCTCAACACTTAATTTTGAGCATGCTGTATGCTGGTTTCAACCTTTATTTTACAGCTGAATTTTCAGTATGGTGTTCAGAAGGGGCAGAAATGCAGCACTCTGGGAGAGGTGAGAGCTGGAAGCTCAATGGAGGCAGAGGTGCAGGCAAGGACCTTAAGGGAGAGGCACAAGAAGCCCTCAAACCACAAAATGAGTAATACAGGAATAACCAGGACTTATGTTGTAGTGTAACCATTCCTCAGCAGAGGGTGGTGCTCAGAAATTTAATAATACAATAAGCAGTCACTTGTTAAAGTAACGACATCTCTTATATTGCAACTAATAGTACATAATACACAGCAGCAAAAGAATAAAATCTTTGTAGTTTAGCTGCATGTAAATGACTGTTATTGTTAAGCAGAAAGATCTGAGCCCTGATAAATGAGAAGGAACAGTGCAGTGGAATATAATAACAGAGAAAAATTATAGCGGTGTTTCAGTACCTTGTTAATGAGGGATTTGCACACTTTGCCTTTTAACACAGTTTTTTCTGCAGTTTTATATAACTCATCAGTACAAAAGTGTCTGGAGCTGTTAATTAAAAAGGATATTTAGCATGACTTTGTTTTAAATGTCTCCTCTGTAGACTTGAGTTGTAAGAACACAAAAATAACATGCCTTTTAAAAAAAAGAAGTTCAAAATAGAGTAGTTTGGTTTCTATATCTGCAATTTATGTCTTTTTTCTCCATTATATTTATTCTTGCTTGAGTACTGAATTAGTAGTGCTAGACTAAGATGCCAAATTCATGGCTGTAGTTTCCATCAGGAGAAGCTGGGACCAACACATTTTACACTAATTGTGTCCATTTCACCTTGGCATTAGACCCAGGGGCTAGTGACACTTCAGTATATATTTTACACTGGCGGGGTTGTACACCTCCTTAACTTTCATCCACATACAATGGTTTGTGAGACTGACCTGGTTCCACACTTAGGCATATTGGACATGTATGGGAATAGAAAGGAGGTGTATTTGTATGACTGTATTGTAACCTACAGTAGATGAAGGCAAAGATGTGAACTCCTTCCAGCACATGTTTTCTTTTAATAGTCCTAAGTGAAATTTTAGTAATTTGTGATATGTCCATTGTAGAGATTTCTGTTCTAGCTCTCTGCTTGGCCTGTCTTCCAGACTTTCAGGACTGGGCAGTACCAGTCAAAAATAGTTCTGTTCCGGCAGAAATCTTTACTTTCTTAGGTCAGTGGTATCCTTTCTATTGAGGTAAATAGGCAAGAATCAACATTGCCTGTTTACATTGCCTACATTCCCTTCCACTTCATTTTAACCATCTAAGTTCTGTCCTTTGGATAGCTGACTATTTCTGTTTGTCTCCTCTACCCCTTCCCTGCCCTGCAATATTAGGTGATAGCTTGAACTGATGATATTTACATCCCATCCAACAACGCATCTGACAGCAAAACATCTCTTGTAAGAGCACTGATACACAGCTGCTAAAGCTACCCCTCAGTTCTTGAAACAAAGGCAAGAAACCCCAATGGCTTTGCTGCTATATGATTTACTAGATGAGAGTGCAGGGCAACTTTTGTCAGAGACTTAACATTGAGTGGTGCATATTCAAGGTTCCTTGGGGACTGAGGTCCATTGATCCCTAGACCTCAGCCTATAGAAACGATCGAAGCTGTGGGGAGGGAGTCTGCTGCAGCTCCATATGTTGCACTCAGCCTGAACAAGGGTTTCATCTTCCCTGTGCCACCTGCAGAGCAAGATTGCTCAGATCTCCAGAGGTGAAGTAGCTTTCACACTAGTTGTTTCTTGCTTGAAATCCTTTCAAGGATAATGGAGGGTCCAATCATTTCTCCATGTGGTAATACATATAATGGCATGAGATGAAGCTGTGGGCGATAGACAAAGTGGAGAAAAATATTGTGAGGAAATAAAATCATGAGAGACTGACAGATTCAAAGTAAAGGACCAAACCTTCCAGGGAGATCAAGGCAAGCTGTACTTTCATCACAGCGTGTAATGCTCTGTGAAGGTATCTCAGATACTAGGAGTGGGGTGGCCATATGTAAGTATGGTACTTAATTCAGTTTAAAATACCTCTCGCTAGGACTAGTTAGCTAACATGGTGATTCTTCCAGGGGCCCAAGCAAATCATAGTGAGGTATGTTGTGTGTAGATGTGCTCCCTTCTTACAGGAGAAGCATAGGTTCCACTTGGCCAATGTTCTAAAAATTTTGCCCGCTGTCTTGCTGAAACCTGAAGGTCATCCCAGCTTTCAGTTCTGATGCAGAAAACAAACAAGCCATTTCCAAATCTTTGTTAAACGCTTCACACATAATAAATCTTTCTGTTTATATGCAGGAAGCATCTAAAAAGCCTTTTAATCTAACTGAAAGATAGCAGAAACAAAGACGGTGGGGATTCGGTGGGACTGCATTCTCTGTTTCATTGCCACAGATTCAATTGACTGAAGGGTGCTTAAGCACTGCGTAAGTGCTTCTTGCTATTTCTGTGTGAACAGACAGTACTATTTACTTCGTACAGCATGTTACCCAGAGCAGTGGACGCTTTCATCCATTGTTATGAGCCTCACGGCTTGTAGAAGGACCAGGAAGGTAAAACTAAACCCCATTTCTTTTCCAGAAAAGCAAATTTTGTGGGGGATTAATCGGAAGTAGGCAGATGGTGACATACCTCCGAAAATTTTTCTCTCTGTGCTTGTGAAGAATTGGAAAAAATAAGATACTGAGTGCTCCAGATCTCGAGATAATGTTCATTAAAGCTTTACACTAAGGTGAACTGAAGCATTTACATAGTATATCCTGCTATGAATGACCAAGGTAGATAAGCACAATAATGCTCATTGCTGTGAAGACAGGAACAAAGAATTTAACATTTTTTGTTACTATTAGCCTGTCTTTATGTTAACAGGCAAACCCAGCTAATCTGAAAACTGAAGTCAACTCTGACATTTTTTCAAAGTGAGTCTTAAACTATTTTCAGGGTACAAGAAGCCAAAGGAATTTGGATTGGAACTGTCCTGCTAGTGAATTCTTATTACGTATTTAAGTAAATGAATGATTAATTGTCCATATTTTACAGATAAGAGAGAAAAAAATGTATGGATGTAAGAGTTTATCATCTCTTTTTTTGCATTAAGAGCTCTTTAACATGTCGTCTTGATTTATACCTCTTGTCATTTCCCAAGAGCATAATAAAAATAAACACTTCCTTCTTGGAGTTACGTTGCCACACAGAACAACATTGACTTCTTCTCATTGCTATAGAAGTGAAAAATGTAATTTTTTTTAATACAACACTGAGATATTTTTGAATTCATATATACTTTTTGAATGTAAATGTGTGTGCGCTCATGCATATGCATGTATATGATTAAGTAATTGCATAATGGGATCATGTAAAAAGAATATTATTCTTGAAAGGGGAGAGGATGGAGTAAGGCACAGTATTAGTGAAGTAACTAGATTCTAAGAAAAACTAGTTAACAGTATCACAGAATAGTTAAGGTTGGGAGTGCCCTATAGAGGTTATCTTGTCCAACCTTTCTGCACAAGCAGGGACACCTGAGAGTTGGTTGTCTAGGACCATGTCCAGGTGGCTTTTGAATATCTCCAAGGATGGAGACTCTACAACCTCCCTGGGCAACCAGGTGAAAAAAGTGAAAAACTATGAAAAAGTGTTTACTGATGTTCAGAGGGAGCCACCTGTGCTTCACGTGCTCACTGGCTCTGGTTCTGTCACTGGGCTCCACTGGAAAGAGCCTCTCCCTCCCTTCAGGTGTTTACATGCAGTGGTAAGATCTCCCCTGAGCCTTCTCGAGGCTGAACAGCTTTCTCTGCCTCTCCTCATAGAGGAGATGCTCCAGTCCCTTAATAGTTCTCACAACCCCTTTGTTGGACTCTGTCCAATATGTCCATGTCTCTCTTGTACAGAGGAGCCAGTGTGGCCTCACCAGTCCTGAGTGCAAAGGAAGGATCACCTTCCTCAACTTGTTGGCAGTGCTCTACCTAATGCAGCCCAGCCTACACTCACCTTTTTTGCTACAACTTGGCGTCCACCAGGTCCCCTACATCCTTTTCTGTCGAGCTGCTTTCCAGCTGGGTGACCCCCAGTGTTTACTGGTGCAGGGGGTTGATTCTCCATGGGGGCAGGATTTAGCATTTCTCTTTGAACTTCATAAGGTTCTTGTCAGCCCATTTCTCCAGCCCCTCTTGTCTGCATGTTCTAATTTCTCTTGAACATAGTCAATGTTTTGCTAACTTTAATAGTCTTTGGCTACTTTTAGGGAAAAAACCCAACCCAACCCACCACCCTACAAAAGCAAACCCAGTCTTACTCCTTGCAAATAGATACTTTCCAAGAAATGGGGACCTCTGAATCTATGGTTTATTCTTTGAGGCAAAAAAAAATTGAGTGTGCATTCTTAGCATATTTACAGTCAAATATTTCCCATTCTGAGCTATGAGAAATTGCTGTGTGCTTCATGTATCTTGTTGGTTTCAACTAGTACTACGTCCTCAAGGATCTGGATGCACTTGTTTGCACAAACAGCATGTATTTTCCATTGCTTAAATAGGACTAATTATTCTTCCTTTCCTTTGCTTCATTCTGTAGTTAGAACATATTGACCAATATTTTAAATGGCCTTTTGTGCCTGCCTGTGAAGAGAACCGCTTTTAATAAGAAAGCAGAGTTTGAAGACACTCAACACAATTAATTTAGTTCTAGTTGACCCTATTGACTATGTTCTTATAAAGCAGCACGGTGCTGCAGCATATCTGGGTACCTCTTCATTATGCTCTCTTGGTGCTATATGCACATTAATAACCAATGATAGAAGGAAAAAAAAGTTTGAGTTACAGGCTGAACTCCAAACTACAGCTTTTCTGAAAGTGTCATAGATCATGTTTAATAGCCTGTGGATCAAAATGAAACCCAATATACATCACAGGGGAACTCAATAATTGAAGCATCCCAGGAATGTCTAAGTACTGAGTCTTGAGGTCACTAGCAGCTTCATTCTGTGCTCGTTTTTTACCTGAATAAAAGCTGTCTCCTCCCCCCATCATCTTTTCTTTTTATAACAAACACTAATCATATTTTAATGTAGTGATTTAAATTATTTTATCTGGCATTTTGGGAATAATGAATTCCCTTTTCTTCCCCTTCCACCTCCTAATTTTCTGTGAAATGAGAAAACCAGTCATTCAGAGGTATTAGCATTTCAGAATGTCTCCAGTACACTCGACACACGGCTCCCTCCTCTCGGAGCTGGGTGGCTGCAGAATGGTCCCACAGGGGCGCTGAACATGTTCTCTGGGTCTGTGAAGCTGGTCTGCCCACCAGCTCTGAATTTACTCCTTTCATATGAGAAGTCCCTGGGGCTCTCTGAGGGATTGTAACTGGTCCCTGGGTGATGAAAATTCAATAATTTGCGACCCTGAGGCTGCACAGGTGGTATTGTGTGGGCATGGGGAGGATGTATAGTCTTGTCTCAGGAAAACAGCAGTCACAGAAGGGTTTCGTGGACTTGGTGCTCTGTGGTTTGCACAGAGGCTAAATTATATTCCTTTGTGAAGGTGGTGGAAGGAAGGAGGGAAGGAAGGAGGGAAGGAAGGAGGGAAGGAAGGAGGGAAGGAGGGAAGGAAGGAGGGAAGGAGGGAAGGAAGGAGGGAAGGAAGGAGGGAAGGAGGGAAGGAAGGAGGGAAGGAAGGAAGGAGGGAAGGAAGGAAGGAGGGAAGGAAGGAAGGAGGGAAGGAAGGAAGGAGGGAAGGAAGGAAGGAGGGAAGGAAGGAAGGAGGGAAGGAAGGAAGGAGGGAAGGAAGGAAGGAGGGAAGGAAGGAAGGAGGGAAGGAAGGAAGGAGGGAAGGAAGGAAGGAGGGAAGGAAGGAAGGAGGGAAGGAAGGAAGGAGGGAAGGAAGGAAGGAGGGAAGGAAGGAAGGATGACTGCTGCAGCATCTTACTGACAGAAAAAGACTTGGAATGAAACTGCAGAAAGCCTCGCCAAATTGAAATCCTTGGCCTTTCCTGAGTTGTGATCATGGGACTCCGTTTGCCAGGCCTGTGTTGTGTGATTGTAGAGGAACCGGCCTGGTGTGGGGCCTGCTGTCTGATCCGGAGCACTGGGGGCTCGAGGTAGTGAGGCAGCTGTGCAGCCCAGATCAGTCCCATCTCACGGTGGGCGATGGTGGTCCTGGAGGACCATCATTGTTTCACCTTGTGCTTGTAAGCTGTCCAAGCTGTGGCTCCCCATCCTTGTGATGGTTATGTATATTCCTTAACTTTTCTAATAACTGATATTTCAGTGCCGAAATGCGTGTGTAGGATAAAGGCAACATCTGCCCCTCCCATTGGTCCTTGGCATAAGATAAACCTCATTTGGAGTGAAAGCAAAGAACATGGCCAGGCAAAAATTATTTTTGGCAGTTGTTTAGTTGTTAGCATGTGGCTTTTCTTGCTTTGCACACAGCAAAATTTGCAGTGCAGAATGGAACCCACCACTTCTTGGCTGCTGCCTTGTGAAGTGCAGCCTCTCCTCCTGCAAGGGTGTGGTAGCAAGAGCTTCTCTTAATGCTCCAAATTTTAAAAGTACCTGAATATTAGAAACTGCAGGTGGGCTAAATGACAATCTCATGAATGAAGAATGAGTGCTAATGTCGTCTCTTGATAGTGGCTTTTTAAACGAACCCTTCCTATACAATACAGTAAAGTTTCCTCCAATTACGAAATCTTACTGGTGGCATCATGACCATTCCACCCTGCTAGCTGATACCTGCTGTGGTTTCTAAATGAACCAAGTGTTTTCTAGCATTCTGTTGGTGTTGGCATGTTTAATAAATAACAGCAGTGAATTGGCTGTAGTGCAATAATAGCGATTACAAGATAAATAGCATGGTGATTTTTTTGGGGTCATTTTATAGGGAATTGGGCAGAAGGAAAATAAAATCTTTTATGTTTCACCCTTAATTAATGGACCCCTGCAGCACAAGTTACTATGTATTTGATGGAAAACCAAGATAAGATATCTTTCTGCTTTATCACCCAGAAAACAGAAACTTCTTAACAGTAGAAGCCTTTATTTTACCTCCCAGGAAAGGTAAACTTCTGCTGTAGTCTGAAAACATGGGTGACAGTTTCAACATTAACCTATCTGGAATCATATTTGTTATATCAACTGTAAGTGGGGAACTCCTGTGTTGGGTGGAGTGGCAAAGGATGTGGGCAATTGGGCTTGTGCAGCATTTCTAGAAAAGAATGACAAACATACCTGGGCTACAAATACTTGATAAAATGATTTTTCAGTGCTTTGTTTTTAGGTTATGATTGAAACATTTATGGCTTTGCAGTTCTGCTGTACAGACCTCTGTACAGACAGCTGATGTAGATTTTGTGGAAGAGTGGTAGAGCATGGAATTGTCCTTTGTTCCTGATAGTTGAAAAGATTTTAAATTTATTTATATATTTAAAATTTCTGGCACCAGAACAGGAGTACAAATACCACAGAGGAAAGCGTGCTCTGCCAGAGAGGAGCAGTGAAGCTGTTGTACTTTCCCTGCCCGTTCCTGCAGCAGCAGCTCTTTACCAGTACAGTGTTTGTGCTCTTACTCCTTAAACTGACCATGATGGGAGAGACACATCTGGAGAGGGGATGCAGTTCCTCTCCCCTTTCCTTCTTTTGGGCAGACCAGATGAGACAGCAGCAGTCAGTCTTATTTGCAGGAAGCCATCAGCTGGCTTTATCAACCTGCCTTGAAAATGTGCTTAAACCGAATATATTCCTTAACCATTTTTTACAAGCTTCAGGTTGCTGCCCGTGACTTAAAAAAATATAAGCTAATTGAAATGTTTGCAGCTGATTTGCATCCTGCCATAAAACTGAAGCTTATGATCAAAAAGAACTTAAAGACAGAAGGAATTACCTAACTACCTCTGTATTTTGGGGACTTTTCTCTGGGTAGCCCAGTGACTTCTTTATAAGCACAGCAGGTAGACAGGCATCTATTCTTGACTGGAAAATATCAAGAATGGAAAAACTATCATTTTCCTTGGCATCTTCTTTCAATGGCTAATGAGCCTTCCTATATGAAAGGAGATTGATTGAGAAGGAAGGAAAAAAGCTGAAAAAACACCTTTCCACACTAAAATCGCTTTCTCTATTTTTCCCTTTTCACATGCTTATAAACTATCATCAAGCCACCTCTCATTCTTTTATTTATAAATTAAATAGATTCACAACTTTTAAGTCTTCATTAACCATTGAAACATTTCTGCAGCTGTCATTAGCATCCTTCCAGTTTTTCATTATTACTTCAGGGGAAAAAAACCAAACAACTAGCAAACAGTTGAACTATGTATTGTTTGCCAGCACCTGAGTTTCCAGTACTGCATGTGGAGATAAAATTGCCTCCTTAATGTGTGTGCACTTGTTTGTAAAATTGTGGATCATATTAACATTTTTTTCTTCTATTGTATTTCTCTGGTAGCTCAAGCTGATGAGGCTCTGTAAAATAGATATATTGTGATGATGAATGCTGAAATCAAAACTTTTCTTGTATGTATAAATTACTATTTCAAGAACAAAATAAATTCTCAAGACCTCTAGGTTTTTGGGGGTTTGGTTTTGGGTTTTTTTTGCCTCCATTGGCCCACCAAAACCAAATTGACATGACATTAACTAGTGGTCCTAGGATGTGGGGACATGTGTTAAAGAGCAGCCCTGACTGTTTTAAAGCATCCACAGAAATAACCTACTGCACACAACTTTGGGAGTCTGCCTCTACATGGAACTTTTTGAAACTGATTTTGGCTTTGATGTAGAGTGAAAACAATCACAGAGAAGCCAGTTTCTTGCCAGTCTGATATGTGACCTGGAAGCTCATATGAATTTTGCTTTAATGTTGACTGTTGCTGTCTTTTTGGAGTCATGCTTTATAGGATAGTCATCCTTTCTGAGCGCTCTGTGGGTTTGTGGGGTTTTTTCCCCTACATGGATAATTTACCATGTGTTAAAGCAGGTGCTACAGTGGGTTTAGGCACTCCAGGTCTGTGCCATGGCTTGTCTCCTTTGGTTTTCTCCCTTTGAGAGTCTCTCACTTGCAAATGGTATCAACTGTCGTTTATTGGCTTCCAGGAAATGAACAATGAGAATTAGCATCAGGGCTGATCTTGATCTCTGTGGAGCCTCACTAGCAGCAACATTTGATTGACACCCTGTTTACTACATGTGGAGATAGGCTAGTTAGTCAAATCTTGCTTAGTTTTACTGTATTGCTATTGTGTGGCTCTATTTTTTGTGTGTGTGCTGTTGCTGTGTGAATTGTTCCTACGATTTTTCATCTAAATGGCTTGTGTAAGGCTTTCTTATTAATGCTCTAAGAGCAAGTAAATCATCAAGAAAACTTGTATTATCAGCAAAGTAACGAAGGCAGGCAGACCCAAAAAAATGGTGCTTGGCAAAAACATCACCACAATTGAACACAAAAGACTAGATTTTGGATGTTTCTATACATTTTAAAATGACTGTACATTCTTACCCTTTAATTCATTATAAATTGAACCTGGTACAAGTGTTCTTTTTTTTTTTTAACCTTTGTGTTTATATTGGCTTGAGCGTCCTTGTTTTGCTAGGTCTGTCTGCTTGCCACTGTTACTTAGGTGCTTGTTGTCTGAATTTTCCATGGTACCTCAAAATTATGCAAAGATTCAATGAGCCTTTTTAATCTTGGATACAAGCTATACAGGGCTGTATTTTTAAAAATTTGCTCTCAGTAGACCTTTAACATCCCAGTAGGTGCTGATGGCTTGGAAAGTTCATCCTATTTCTCCCTGCAGATATTTAAAGCTTATTGAATGCTGCTGCCTTTTTAACAATTAACCATAGGTAGGGCTTCAGTCGTCCCTCATGTACATACTAAAGTGTTTTTTCTTTCCTCAGTCCTGTCAGTCAAGGATTTCTTTCCCTTCTGATAAATTTTCTCCATGTCACATTTGTATTGATTGCTATCTGATCCCCCTTCCCCCTTTCAACGTGTTAAATATTGCTTTGCTATCTTCACTTTGCCAATAAACCAGGATGGACTTTTAGATGAAGCTGTCTTCTTTCTTGATTGAAGGATTGCAGCTTTTGGCCATCTAATCTCTTCTTAAAGAGCTTTAAGATTTCATCTGTCTTTTCCACCTGAAGTTTTTTGGAAATTAAGTCTTTTGAAACACCCTTTGTGATTGGGATGATCTTTTTTCCTTTGGCTGTGGTGGGTGCAGTCAGGCTGTGATCAGTTCAGAGGGAAGCACTGATTTATAGACCAGTGATTAGTTTCTCTGTGCCACAATATGGTTGGAAATGAAGATGTATTGTATGGGGTGTGTGCTGCTCCTGCTGGTGAATGGAACGGGAAAACTGACTGTTGTGTGAGATGGGGACTGTCTGGGCATGCTTGGTCAGTGTGTGCCATAATGGGATGCAGTGACTGGGGATGGGAGGGAAGGCACAGCCAGTGCTGGGTATTGATGTGTCCCAGCTGCTTGAATGATGCCTCAGTTTAATTAATATAAAGCTATTTTCTACAGAGACGTCTGTGCTTGGGAATCAGGTTGATTTTTGCGATCAACAGTGGTTACTGAGGTAGCTGGTCTTGTGGCTCAAGCTGCCAAGGTGCCCTGCTGGAAGTGGTTAAGGATGCTGGTCAGTACCTGGCTCTAGGACCTGCCTTGCATGCCCAACTCTAGGTACAGCCTATGGGGAAGCTGCAGTGCTGGTAACCTGTGTCAGGGCTCAGAGCTCGGCGTCCAGACAGATGGAGAGCTACACACGTACGTGTACAACCGGACTTCGCCCGGGTTGTAGCTTTTCCGAGTGTATTGAAGCTGTAGCTAGTAGTAAAGGCAGGTGACCATTGGGGGGCACCAGAACAACAGTAATACGGTGGAACTGCTAATTAGTGCACATGCTGTTAATGGCTCTCTGGTGCTGTCAGGAAATTTCTTCTACTTCTTAAATCAACGTAATTTCCTCAGTAATACTGCCAGCTCTGTTGTGAAAGCATAAGCTGTTAAAGAATAAACTGTAGCAAGCATACTTTCCTGGCAGCACTGGCTTTGTCTTTATTTTTAATTCTTAATACTTTTAATAAAAATTATGTATCGCTTACAAGGTTTAGACTAGAAGGTTCTTTTGTATATGATATTTTGAATAATTATTACAGAGAGGTCAACATCTAATAAATGTGAAGCTGCTTGTAAAGATTTTACAGCTCTCTCCTTCCTAGGCATTTGAGTGTCCTATATAGGGTCTGAATCCAGTGACATTTGAGGAGTCAGTACAGAGTTTTAACAGTGGTTGAGTGTTGGGTCTTTTTTAGGTTTGGTTTTCCTGAGTGACAGGTCAGCTGATGGTCTGAATTTCAGCTGTGAAGACTCACTTCTGGCTAGTTCTAGGTGGATTTTAGCATGGGTTGATACTGTGTAACGCTGACTATAGCTACTGGTAAGTCATGGTGTCAAAGTATCTTTGCCTGCTCCTTGACCTGACCTTGTAAGAAATGGGTGGGAAGTATTATTTTTCCATTCAGTAAGAGGGTTCTTCTGTTGTCTACAGGCAAAGACAACTTCTTAGTGTCTCCTGAAATTCCTTCTGCTAATCTTTGGTGAAAATTTGCAGTATTATTATTTAATATTGAAGGTATGGCCCTCTTTTAGTAAAGATGTGCTTTCTGTTTTTTTAGACTTTTAAACTTCCCTTTTAAAGCGTGAAGATACTGAGTTTCTGTGTGCTAAGTCACAGCATGCTTTCTGAAAGGCAAGGTTACTAGCCAAGACCGGGCCTTGCTTGGTCAGTGCTGTTGAAAAGGATTATCCAAGTTATCCTGAGTCATCTGCATTGATCAAAAACTTAAAGCTGTCAGGGTCTTTCATTCCCAGTGGTACTGATGGGCTTCCTTTGACCAGTTGTCTTGCTGATATACCAACCTTGAAGTCCTCATTGCATGGATGAATGTTGAAGTGCAATCAGGGGGTTTTAATAATCATAACACACTCAATTAATGTTTGTAAGTGAAATGCTTTTCAAAGATTATTTCTGACAATCCTGTCCAAAAAAAATGGACAACTGTGAAAGAAGTGGGAAGTTTAGACACCAGGAAAAGACATAGAGACTTGATGAAAGCATTCCTTATCTGAAACCACGTTTCTTTTTCTCACCAAGTAATTTGACCTAAAAAACCTTTGCAGGTTTTACTTCCTTTATATCCTTAGACTGTCATAGTCGCAGCCTACTAGAAAACAGTGTCATCATGTAACTGTCTAGCTTTCATCAGGCAGCTAAGGGCATCTGGAAATTCCGCCTTTTTCAAGTTCACTAAACCTACCTGAGGTCTTCTAAAAATGATGAAAAGAACCGCTAATCCTACTGCTAATCCTTCCTTTAAATCAGGAAACCACTCCTTAAAAGTTGTGCAGTTCCTGGATTCGTGCACTAGATGGTGATCAAAAGCAGCCAAAGTTGTACGCTCCCATCAGCTTCCCAAAGTCACAGTCGACATCAGAAATTGAAAGCACATGAGAACTGACCGTTTTTCCTACCAAGCTGTTCAACTTTTTTCCTCTGTCCATGAATGATTAATCTATTTAGCAGATTCCTCTAAAGGATTAAGGTAGAAATGAAAGTGCTTAGTGGTGCTGCTAAATTCACATATCTTGTTGGAAATGTGATTTTTTTTTCCCAATCAGTTGTTTGATAAACATGTAGGAGGTACTTCTGTCTGTGTGATCATGAAATATTCATAAAATACCCCATCGCTTCAAGCTGGGGTTAGTGCTGTTTCCACAATACAGGAATTCAAATATGCCAGTTCTTAAAATAGTTGCTACAGCCTGAAATTCGGTCTCTGAGTGTACAGATTGATTACCAGTGAATAATAAAAAGGTCATAATGGAAAAGGGGGGGGGGAGCACTGCTCTGAAAACACGATTACAGATTTTTATAAGACTAAAAACAAACCCAAGAGAAACCGTTTCCATACTGCCCACCCTGAAATTACAAAAGCTGCTCTAATCCCTGTACCTTGGGAATACTGCTTACTTCAGAGGGAAAGGTTGCAAGATGTTATTTTGCATTCTGTAACTGGAAAAATGCATTCCACTGAAGTGAATCAGTGAAAAATATTCCTTTTGCTACAAAATCAAAGTATAATTTTCGGGAGTGGAGGCTGATAGATGGACTTAGACAGATAAGGGACATGGGGAAATCTAGTGCAATACTGTGTAGAGCAATGGTAGGTGGAAAATATCAATGGTGAAGTGTTTAGATAGTAGAAGGGGAGTGTACAGCAGATGGGACTGTAAGATACCATTGTACAACACATTGGACTGTACCATAGCCATTATAAAGGACAGCAGCGTAGTGCAAATAAAAGTTGAAAGAAGGAGAGTGTCACATAAATGCCAAATCTTAATAGCTGGGAGCTCTTTTTTTGGGGGTCTTTTTTGTTCTCTGTGTACATCTGTAAGAAAGACAGCAGAAACCTGTCTCAGAACTAGTGCTCAGAGCCACTCTCATGCATACATCCTTTCTCTGTCAGGGTTAAAACCTGGTAGAAACAACCCCTTTTGTTCCTCCAGCATGGGAGGGAGGTCTCATGGGGGAGGATGCCTCTGGCAAAAGACACAGCACTGTGGAGGCATCTTCATGTGTGGAAAGGTGGAGGATATGTGATGGTGCATGGAGCAACAGCATGGATAAATTGAGAGTAATCTTTTTCCTAGACAGAATACAGACACACAATGCTGAAGGCTAATCCCAGAACCTGGATAAAGATGTCCCTCTTAAGCATTGCAGTTATGTGACTCCTGCAAGGCAGGTAGTGAACACACAGATCATCAGTGGTTTGGAAGCTGGGTAACAGTAAATAAGGATCTGCTCACAGGCCATTGTAGGGTTAAAGACAGCAAAAGGAAATTTGATGCAGCTACAACATGTTTTACACTGATCTGTGTAGCAATGAGGAAATGCATGAAAAAGCAAGATTCCAGACAACTGAGTTGATGATATGATTCATACACTGACTTTTAAACTCAGCACTCAGCCTGGTTATAATGAGAATCATCTGAGGAAAGTAAAATACCAACAGTTTGAAGCTTGTAGGAGGGCAGTAGCCTGTAGCCATGCTAGATGCGTTGAGTCAATTGCTCTGTAGCTCGTTGGAGAGATGGAGATTGTGTCATGTACTAGATGGATTCTTTTCTTTGTCATGGTGGGGAGGTTGGTGGTTTTTTGGAGTCCAAGCCTGACTTTTGTTCTAAATCATTCACACACAGCTGCATGTATACACTGGCATATTATATGCATACAGATGATCTGCGTATACGTGAAAAATCAGTCTTTGCATGTGCACACAGCAGGTTTGGCAGCAGTGCACCAAAGGCATTTGTATGCACTGAATTTACAGAAACTGGCTCTGAATGTAGAAGGGAAATAGCATTAAGAGAGCTGAGGCATGCCCTGAGTATGGAGTTAGCACGTATTCTCACAACTGTTCTTAGTTAAAGATGGCTCTTTCTCAAACAGAATCAGAAATGCAAACCTCACATTGTGTCCCATTCTGTGTACTTTCAGGTTTTGATCTTAAAGAACTTGACATCTGATAGGATAATGAGGTAAAAGCATATGTGGATTTAATCCTAGTCTGAAATCACATTTTAAATTCATGTCAGATAAACCTCCACCCTGAAGACAGAACTTTCTAATGAGCAGTATGCATGGGTAGGACCAATGAGATACTCCTGAGATCAAATGCAAATGAATTCTTATATATAGAAAATTTTATTCAAGGCACATCCCCACTATTTAAGTGAAAATTGTCAACTGTCAATTGTCAACCACAGAAAAGATTTCAGAGCAGTGGCAATTCAGTATAATGTCAGAAGGTGGCTAAATCCAGGTGCCTTCAGGACGCAGGAGCATCCCTCCTTTTCCAGCCCAGCAGGTATGAGGCCATTGTGGTTCCCTGTCTGCAGGTTCAGTGAGTACATATATTGTGATAGGTGCACACATGTGTGCATGTACATACAGACAAAAAATATGGGATACACGCACAGCTGCCTGCACAGATCGGCACAGAGACCAGTGTCTTTACTGGCACCTCATAGCAATAGTCATACAGACATGAGCAGTATGAACAATTAAATTATCTTCAGCTGATAAGGACTGAAATCTTGTGGGGTAGATAAATATGCACATTATTGTCTGTGTGGTAGCTAGGCTTAGAAATTGAATCTATTCAGTTGTTGGCACCTCGGTCTGCAAAACTCTCAGGTTGCAGGTACTCAAACCTCTTCTCTTGCTAGCTGGCTTGTCCATCTTGAAGTGCATACAGAAGAAAGAAATAGGATTTACTAAGAATAAAGGATGACCTGCAGCAATCAAGTGCAGGGTTCAGCTAGATGAGTGTACTGGCCAGCAGTCTGTTTGTATGTGACTGCCCTGTTTGTCTTCTTTTCCTTCCATTTTTCCACACTTGCTCCTTCCCAATCTTCATTAATTTCACTCTTTCCAAACAAGAGGAACATGGATTTTGGATATCTTTGACTTAACAGAAACTGTCTGCATAGACTTCATCTTAGCTTGCTTTAGCCATCTTAGGCAGAGGTCTTCTACTGAAGTCTGGGGACGAGAGAAGATTTTTCTAAATTGAGCCAATCTATCTTAGATACCTATTCTAGGATGTAGTGAATCATTCTCTGGAGGTGCCTCTTTTTCTCCATTAATTAAAGGCAAAGCCTAGAGGACTAGCTTCAGCTAGATGTCTAATTTTTAAACTGACAAAATGATGAGAGTTGAATCCTTCTTGCTGTGTTTTGCCTTTGGTGCTGGAGACCATGTCTCTGGGTAGCATGTGATATACAGTTCAATGCACCTAACACTTCTTCTCAAGCAATTATTCCCCTCATTTATCAGACATTTATAGAAATAAGCACCTACCTTCTTTAAACAATGCAGTTCCTAATGGAAAACTACCCTCAAGGATGACTATCAGTCAATATATGAAGCTGAAACTTGGGAATTCTGGTCTATGTTAGGTTGTATGTGGCATAAGAAAGATGGAGAAACCAGTATTTGATTTTCTGTAATCGCTCATGTCCTCAATACATCTTCCCCAGCAGTGAAGTTCATACCAGTCAGTAGCCCTAGATGTGCACTGAGTGTGTGGAGCACTAAGCTCTGGAGGAGCGGTCACCTGCACTGTAAGAGAGGCACTCTGCATTGCACCCTGATGTCCAGCTGTGGTACCTTCAGAATGGAAACAACTCTGACCCAAATGGCTGCAAGGTTGTGTATGGTCTGCAAGAGTATTTGCAAGACAAATTTGCACCAAAAATACCCTGACCTGCTCAGTAATTCACTAGTGTACCCGAGGGATTGAGATCTTGGTCGTTACTTCTTTTCTGCATGCCCCACTTCCTTCTAGAGATGAAGATGATGGTATTTCCTCTTGTGAATACATTGAAATGTAGGGATGGAAAGCACTGTAAACCTCCAAAGCAGGAGGAATTTTTCCACTTATGACTCCACTTGGGCCTTTTCCCTTTCTTTTTTTCTCAACATCAGCTACTTAGTGATTTGTTTCCCTGCTCCTTACTGGCCTAGTGCATGGATAGCAGATGGATGGGGCTTTAGGAATATCAGGTTTTTAAGGCAAATGAAGAACATTTAAAAGTGGTGTAGTTTGAACTGAGCTTTTAATTCCTTAGCTCTGCTGATCCTGGCAGAAGAATGGAAGGAAGGTCTGCAGCAGCATGAAGGAAGAACCCAATGAAATGTACCATATACTCATGGTAGAGAAACATAAGTATTTCTATCCCCAGATATTTAATTTTATTGGAAATTATATCATTTAATTATCAAAGCACAGTAATTATGACCCATGCAATACTAATGACTATTGGCAACAAGGCTCACGAGGACACACAATCTAATTAGCTTTAATGGGATGGATTTAGTAATACATTGGATTAACATCTGTTAGAACTAAGTATCAAGATTTATTGTTCTCTGAGTAAATATTGACCTTTTGCTCTCAGGTCAATAAATCTTAAGCTTGCCTCCACTTAAATGAGTATCTACTTATTATGTTAGCACTTTTCTGTTTCTTATCACCATTTTCAGTAGCAGGAGAGTTGCCCTTCCCTCCTGTGGCATCAAATATTTCTTTAAGAAATGGCAAGAAAATACCAAATTTGCAAATAGAGAGGAAAAAAAAAGAATTGGGCTGTAAACTCTTCGTCTTTCTTCACATAAACCTGCCCTTCCATACTGTTCTTTGATAAGAAATTTTAGAAGTAGTCAGAAAAAAACCCCAATTACTAGTAATGCCACAGAAAAAGCCTGTAGCTTGCATCATGTGCTCAGTTAAGCTGTCTTTATATTTTGTGTAGTGTTCTGAGCGGTGTCAAAAATATTTGTGGGGGTGAGTGGGAGGCAATCCTGCTCCTTCATGTGCACTGAGGTACAAAGGTTTTTCTAGGGTTTCAGTTTTCAGATATTTAAGATTATATATTAGATTCCTTTCCAACTGTAGGCATCTTGAGGAGAGAGATGGAATATGTTTCTTTTTCATGCCTATAAGGGAGAAATTTCATCATAGAATGGCAAGAGTTGGAAGGGACCCCAAGGATCATAGAGCTCCAACCCCCCTGCCACAGGCAGGGCCACCAACCTCAGGCCTGGAGCTACACAAGGTTGCCCAGGGCCCCATCCAACCTGGCCTTGAACACCTCCAGGGATGGGGCATCCACTGCTTCTCTGGGCAGCCTGTTCCAGCACCTCACCACTCTTTCTGTAAAAACCTTCCCCCTAATATCCAATCTCTTGATGCTCTCCCAATGTGTTAGCATGGTCAGAAATATCACAGAATCACAGAATTGTGGAGGTTGGAAGGGACCTCAAGAGATCATGGGGTCCAACCCCCCTGCCAAAGCAGCTCCCTAGCTCATACTGCACAGATAGGCGTCCAGACGAGACTTGAATATCTCCAGGGAAGGAGACTCCACCACCTCCCTGGGCAGCCTGTCCCAGGGCTCTGGCACCCTCACTGGGAAAAAGTTCCTCCGCATGTTGGTGCGGAACTTCCTCAAGTTCTTCAAGTCCTACAATGTTTCTTATAACTGAGGAGAGTTCCTCTAAAAGCAGAAGAAAAATCCTTGAGATTGATATCCATTCAGCAGCCGTTTAGAGCTTCCTTTCAAATTTAATAGAGTTATAAGGAAACATATGTTAGCCTAACTCTACTGTAGGTGAATTCAGCTATAAAACTCCCAGTGGCTTCAATGGTGGACTTCTGTAGGTGAAATGTTGATTAATGGAGAGATCCTTTTCCAGAGCCAGTGATCAATTGGATACTTGATAAATTTTGTAGGAAGATTATTTGTATTTATTGAATTTTCTGGAAAATTTTCAATAAAGGAAGGGAAATCTAGCAGACTTTCATGGCTGAGGTTTATATAGTGGATTGTAACTGCTTTCAAAAATCAAAAGATTGTCCTTGCTCGCTCGCTGTCTCTTGTCAAAACATCTGTGCTGGTGTGGAAGCCTGACAAAAATGGGCAAGATTTCCACTGTTTCTCAACCTGCTCTTCTTTTCCTTCAAATTTTACCATTTTTACCTTTTTTTTGGTGAGATTTATAGGGAGCTGTGGCACTGAGGGAAACTGTGGCATATGCCATGGTTCAGAGTGAATACCTGGTCAGACTGCTGAAACAAAAAGTTGCTCAAAGCAATTTAGTGTACAGGGTTCGTCTGGACGCCTATCTATGTAATATGAGATAGGGAACCTGCTTTGACAGGGGGGTTGGACCCGATGATCTCTTGAGGTCCCTTCCAACCCCTAAGATTCTGTGATTCTGTGATTTAATCTGTGCCTCTGAATGCTGAGCCATATCTGTAAGGGTGTGGGGTAGGCCTGAGGTAAGCAAATTTTTTATACTACGTATTCCTTTTGAGGTAAGTATATTGTTACAAATCTCTGCAAAAACAGATGCTGAATTTTGAGCCCGGTGTGCCTTTCCTGCTCCAGCTGTCCTTAAATTATGCAAGGTTTGACTAGTTCTATTTAGCTAAGACTTTTAACATCATCAACGATGTATATTTTGGTTCTTTGGTTTGCAAATACTTGTAGGTGCAAATAATTATTTTCCTTTCTCTCTCCACCCTTTCAGACCACAAGAGAATTGGCAAATTTCAAAACCCTAGGGATCCTGCTTTGTTGTTTCAGTATCCAGATTGTCTGTCCATTTAAGCACAGAGATTTGTGGTATATGTTGCATTTGAGTTGTGGATTTAAAAATTAAAAAAGGAAAACACACTTACTGGGGATGAGAAGGAAGGCTGAGCTGGAATGAATATTGTGCTGGGACAAGAGGTACATAGGAAAAGTGGTTTTGACTTTGTTAGAGGACTCCACATGGAAGGGTTTGGTGGCATTTATTTCGTGGCCAGATCAGGATTTAAATAAGTGAGTCTCAGGTAGAAAACTTACTGCAGTAGCTGACAGTTGAGAGCTCTGTACTTCACTGGGTTGAGCGGGGAAGGGGATAATTTTCTTAGTTAAATTTGATAATCAGATCAGACAGCAGCCTTGATTTTGTGGTAGCAGTCTGGGTCACAGTAGACACCATCCCCTCATCCCTCCCAAGATATTGTAATCAGACTCTAAGAAGGTCATTATGATGTTTTTAATAAGGAGGGGGAAAAAAGACACAAAAGATAGCTAGTTTTGTTGAAATGCTAATTCTTTTTTAGATGTGGTTAAAGAATATCAACAAAAAAGCCTTACTGTTCTTCAATCCTTCCTGTAACACAAATACAGAAGGTGCTGCTACCTTATGTCAGAAGCTGGCCTGTGTTAGTAAGTAAGATCTTAACAGCTGAGAATCATTCCACACTTCTGAAGTGACAGTCCTTTTTCTGCACCTGATGTGTGTTGAGTTTTTGAACTTGTGTGGCCATATTAATGAAATCTTCCTGGGGTGAGGTGCTCCTCCCAGCGCCAGACGTTCACATTGCACTGTGGCTGGGGTTTTTTCCCCCAGTGGAGCAGAACAGAAGCTCATCCCTATGTATGCAAACTAAAAAAGGGTATTTTTTTTTTATAAGTTACCTGTACTTTCAAGATAACAAACCACCCTTTCATGTGGGTCGGCACAATCCCAAACACAGCTACAGGCTGGGCGGAGAGTGGATCGAGAGCATCCCTGAGGGGGAGGACTGGGGGTTGCTGATTGATGACAAACAAGCTCAACATGAGCTGGCAGCAGGCGCTAGCTGCTCAGAAGGCCAATCATGTCCTGGGCTGCATCAAGAACAGTGTGGCCATCAGGTTGAGGGAGGTGATTCTGCTGCTCTACTCTGCTCTTGTGAGACCCCAGTTGTAGTACTGTGTCCAGCTCTGGGGTCCCCAGTGCAGGAAAGACATAGAACTGTTGGAGCGAGTCCAGATACGGAAGGCCACAAAGATGATCAGAGAGCTGGATCATCGCTTCTGTGAAGACGGGCTGAGAGAGTTGGGCTTGTTCAGCCTGAAGAAGAGGAGGTTCCAGGGAGACCTAATTGTGATCTACCAATATTTAAATGGGTCCTACAGGAAAGTGGAAGAGGGACTGTTCACCAGGGAGTGTAGTGCTAGGACAAGGGGCAATAGCTTCAAGCTGAAAGAGGGTTGGTTTAGATTAGATGTTAGGAAGAAATTCTTTACTCTGAGGGTGGTGAGGCCCTGGCACAGGTCGCCCAGAGAGGTTGTGGAAGCCCTATCCTTGGAGTGTTTAAGACCAGGTTGGATGAGGCTCTGGGCACCCTGGCCTAGTGAAGGGTGTCCCTGCCCATGGCAGGGGGTTGGAACTAGGTGATCTTTGAGGTCCCTTCCAACACAAAGCATGATTCTGTGTTTGTCTTCGGCAGGACAACCTAGCCACTAAAATGGGAACTTTAGAAAATATTGCATGGGAGAACCTCATGTGCACTCTGAAAGCTCTTTAAAAAATTATTTTTATAAAACCAGTGCTGCTCAACTCTCTTGCTACTGTTTAAACAGATCAGAGTAGTGGATCCACAGTATTGTGTGCTAGTCTTTGGAGTTTTATTAATGCCTACACTTTGCACATGTCTAGTTGATAAGACCTTGGTAAAGTACCACAGAAATGACAGAAAAAATAATAAGAAATCCACGTGAATAGTCTTGAAAAGCCACCTGTGCTCAGACAGAAGACAGGGGACTATGCCTGGAAAGCCATGTTGCTCTCCAGTGTACCTTTTAGTAAGTAAAAATATACACAAACATCTTTTAAGTGCTGATTCTGTTCTGGGGGGTTATCTGTTCTGGCTCCTCTTTTTCAGAGGCAAATACCATTAGTGTAAAAGCCTCTGTCTGAAGGCCATTTTTTTGTTGCATAAATGACCTATTGAAGAAGTCACTTAAGGCAACCAAAATCCATAGCCAGCCCACCATGTCCTGTTAGACCATTTTCAATGATCTGTGGGGTTCACAAATGTGTCTTCTGGCAGAAAGCAATGGGTGAGAAGATGATGTGTAAAATATGATGGCGTAGACATACTGCACAGCCCTGAGTCAGAGGTGCATAGAGAATGTGGGTATCAGGACAAAAATACAGCAGCATCTGTTCTTCTTTGATATGTTAGTTGCTCTGAAGAATGTGGAAGTGGTTACTGCTTTTTTGACAAATGTGCTTATTTCTCCTTTTGTTGCCTGGTGTGGCACAAGGGGAACACTGGCGCAACAGTGTACTGCAGTAATTTATTAGTGGTTTAGGGATGTGGGCCCAGAACAAATTCTAGACAAAAGAAAAACATGTTTGGGTTTTGCAGAGTGCCTTGGCTACAGGAACAAAGCTTGCGTTTGGGTGTGCAAATATTTGGTATTTCGATTGTCCCAGTTGGGGTGACAGCTGACAAATGGTCCAAGTTTGGTTTTAATTATCACCAAAAGGGAAAAAATCCTGTTATTTTAAAGCCAGCAACTGATGTTGCAGCACAAGGCAAGAAAAGATGTTTAGCAGTGGAGGATATACTTTCTCAGCATTACATGATGCTGAAAGCACTATTACTTCCAAATGTTTGTACTGTTTAGCTAGAATTGTGGCTATAGCCAACCAAGGAAAGTGTTTTGTTCATTTGTATTGCATCCAGTATTGATATCAAAATGCCAGCTACTGTTCTGGTATCACTGATATCAAAGCTATCTTCTGCAGTCACACTGGGAATTGCAGCAGATAGGCTGTGACAGATGTTTGTGAGGCCTGGCTGTCAGAGAAATTGTTTGATATATAGCATACTAGCGTACAGAGCACCCACGAGGTATCGGGGCTGATCACAGTTACATGTATGAACACATAGAGACTTGGCTGCCCTGAAGGGTTACGTGCCTCCTGTGAAGGCAACAAGAAACCTGTTACCCACAAGAGATGAAGTGATTTGTCCAAACAGGTCCTGGCAGGGTTAAGGACCGCTCCTCTTTGCGCGGTCTGTATCCGGTACTTCCACCACGGTGCTATCATTGAAGCAAGATAACAACCCATGTTGTGAACACTCTCTGAAAGCAATAGCCCATACGTGAAAGTTTAAAACTCTGTCCAGTTACTTCACTGAAGTGGGGCTTTGTTTACTTTCCTGGTGGCAATTGCTGCACAATGGTTGTTTTCTTATGAATATACATGAATCCAAACTGGTCATTTCTTGCAGGGAGCATAATTTGTCAGACTTTGAATAAGTTGCCTTACAAGTAACAAGCATGAACTTCCACATGAAAATTTGCCCCTTCTGGGGGGAGCTAAAATAGATTTTTGTGGTTAGATGAGAGAGACTGTTCTGTGTAAACTTGTCTTCCATTGCAAGGAATAATTGAGGCAAGAACACAAAATGTGTTTTCCATTTCTGTGAAATCATGAGAATGTGATCTTTCCATTTTGTCAAAAGGGAGGCTTTTTTTTTCTTTTTTTTTTTTTTCTTCTGGTTGCAAATCTTCAGCCAATTTCTAGTGCAGTATTCAGTTCTTGAGAAAGTTTCATCAAGGCTGTATTTGAGGAAGAGAAATAGTTTGAGCTGCTAATATACTCCTGTCCTTCCAACACTGTCTAGCCTGCTTTTGTGGATCCCTGGAAAGGTTATTGATTTACTGCAAGTGTGGCTTTCTCTAGTAAAAGCTGAAGGCTGTTTGCAAGCTACCACCTGAAGCAGACACTTAAGGAGGAAATTTAGGTAATTGCATTCTGCTTCCTTTGAAGACCCTGGCAATTTTGAAATGAATTTCAGGAGGAGTGGAATGGGGTTCTGGTGACTGGTAGTCACTGCCACCAGCAGCTGGGAAACAGCTTTATGTTGCAGAGATGCTTGGTGACCTGGGGACTGTCCAAAAAATTTGAAAAAAATGTTCCAGGGGGGTGGTGGAGTCTCCTTCCCTGGAGATATTCAAGACCAGTCTGGACGCCTATCTGTGCAGTATGAGCTAGGGAGCTGCTTTGGCAGGGGGGTTGGACCCCATGATCTCTCGAGGTCCCTTCCAACCCCTACAACTCTGTGATTCTGTAATTCTGTTTCTGATAACAGTTGCCAGTATTAACATCAATTTTTATAGGTATTCAGACTTTGGCATGTTTAGAGTCATCCATGCTCCTTGAAGCTGTTCACATGAGATTCCCAGACAAATTTGTGTTGACAGAACAAGCAGACCCACAAATTTTCTTATCCTTTCTGATTTTTCTGGGGGGCCAGAAATTCTACAGATGTTTCTACAGTTATGCAGCTTCAGCACTTTCGATCCCATATATTTATGGTTGTATAAAGAAAGGGGTTTTGCTGTGGCCATTGAATTGAGAAACTAGAAGCAATTCTTGGTTTTAGTTGTCTGAAAACTAAAATTCTTTCTGGCTAAGAGTCTTGTTCAGCCTGGAGAAGAGAAGGCTGCGGGGGGACCTCATTGCAGCCTCCCAGTACCTGAAGGGAGCTTATAAGCAGGAGAATCAACTTTTTAAAAGGGTAGATAATGGCAGGACAAGGGGGAATGGATTAAAACTAAAGGAAAGAAGTTTCAGATTAGATATTAGGGGGAAGTTTTTTACAGAGAGAGTGGTGAGGTGCTGGAACAGGCTGCCCAGAGAAGCAGTGGATGTCCCGTCCCTGGAAGTGTTCAAGGCCAGGTTGGATGGGGCCCTGAGCAACCTTGTGTAGCTCCAGGCCTGAGGTTGGTGGCCCTGCCTGTGGCAGGGGGGTTGGAGCTCTGTGATCCTTGGGGTCCCTTCCAACCCATGCCATTCTATGATTCTAAAGCTAAAAATGAAACAATTTGCTTAGTTAACATTTCCTCAGTCCTTTTCTACCCACTACAATAAAAGTGGGTCAATTTCCAATTGAATTTAAGTTTTAATTGAAAATGGTGTGTTGAAACCAATACTCCAGTGACTTTGCTTTATATATTTTGAGAACCTGTAGGGGTTTTTTGTTTGTTTGTTTCTTTGTTTTTCTGGGCAGTGCTGTGTTTTCACTTGGGCTATTTGTCACATTCACAATTTTTGTTTCCCCTGAAGCCAAATACTTCTGTAAATTCATTGATTAGCAGAATATTTTTATCCAGCATTGTTACCAATTGGCAGCCTGTTCCTGTTGCCTTAACATTTAAATACAAAAATCTACAGAATGTTGCATTTAAAGAGTATAGCCTCTAGCCTACAGTCTTGGAAGAGCTGTTGTGATACGTCAACACCTGGTATCACCGGCGTAACGTGACCAGAATCTTTGAGAATGACAGCAGTGCAAGTAGCATCCAGGGAACAGAGGTCTTGGGAGACACAGAAAAATTGTTTGTGATGGGACAGTTTGAAAACACTGGGTTAGATCTATCCAGTAAGGGAAGGCATGGAGACAGAAATTCATAACCAAGGTTGGACCTAGTCTTCTGCTATCAGTTGCAGTTGTTCAACCTGGGATTTCTTGCACTTTCAGCGTATCTGTTAATTGCAATTGTTGGAGACAACATTCAAGCTGAAAAATAGAAGGCTAATTAAACCCCGTAGGTGCTGATTTTTGTATTTGAGTAAGAAAAACAAGGAAGCAATTCCCTGGGCCTCTGGATGCACAGTGAAATGTGCACAGCTCTGCTGCAGGATGGCCTTCCATGCACTGCACCTCCTTCCTGCCTTCTTAGGTGGAGGAAGGACATGTCTGATAGCTAATGCACTGCTGCAGTGAGTGCTTGAAATAATCTGCAGGGTGGATTGGCAGCGGAGGCCAGCAGTGGGAAGCAAGAGGTTGAAGGGAGTGAGGGAGAGAAGTGGACTTCAGTTTTAGGATATATTACACTTAAAATTCTGAGACTGTTCCACTGATGGGCCCCATAAAGAATTAGATTTACAATTTGAAGCAAGTTCCGTAGTAAAATAATTGGACTGGTGAAGCAATCTCACTCTCACTAAATTGCTTTCCGAGGAGCCTATCCTGAATGGGGCTGTGCAGCTTTTCCTGGTATTTGAGCATCCTCAGGTCTCATTGACTTCAGTGGGATTTAAACTCATTGAACTCCTCACTAGGCAATTAGTTTCTCATAGGTCTAATTTTTTTTTCTGCTGCAAAGTAGTAGTTGCCTTTACTTTCAGTTAGCAGTCGTTCCCTGGGCTCCTCCAGTCCAAGCCTTAGCATGCAGGTATCATTTAATGGTCCTTTCCTGAGACATGTACTGAAGTGTTTGTGCATACATTCTGTTCCTGGCCACTTTCTGTGGATAGGATCCCTGATGGCTTTGCTACACCGACCACATCACGTAGGCAAATAGAATGTGCAAAATACTTGATGGAAAATCTTCCCAAGAAGAATCCTGTCAAAAGCCCATAGGACAGTTTTATGGGATTTTTGTTTCTTTTAAGTACAGAGTGTTTGTTTTGTCTTCAAAAAGGGGTGGATGCACTTCATATTAAGAGGACAACTTCCTTAGCCTGGAGGGTGAATGAGATAAGAAATGAGATAATGAAAGTTACATTTTTCCACCTTCCCTTTCCATGAGAGAAGACTCACTGAAGTGCAGTATATTTACAGTCCTCAAATTGCTGAAGCTCTAAATGTTTTTGCTTTCATGGGCTCCATTTGTGCTACTGCACATTTTGGGATGATGGATTGTGGACCACTGGGTGTTGAGATGAAGAGAATCAATAGTGTGATACAAAAGATGAAATAACTCTGATGGAACATCAATAAAGGCTAAAAGTTGCCATAGGGATTTGAATCCTAAGGAAGAGCTTGAGAAAGTCTATTAAGAGGAATTCGCTTCTTCCCTTGTACCTGTGGTGTCCATGAGCAGAAGTTGCTTGTGGGTTCTTGTTGAGTACAGGGGTGGAGGAATTTTGTCTTTTCTGTAGGTATATGGTGCCCAGCACTATGCCTCCTGGGCACGATGTCTTCTGAGCTTTGTCACAGTGTCTTTGCTGTTTCAGCCTGTAGCTGGCATGAACAAAAATGGAAGAGTAGAGCTCTTAGTAGCCTTGTGGGCTGTTAAAGGGCTCAACACATTCAAGCTGTAGAGGCAGGAGAATTTTATCACACCAGGATTATGCACAGTTTAGGAGGACATGTCTTGCAGGTCCTTTCACTAGCGCACATAACCAGAAGCATTCCCAACCAAGAGTTTTCCTGTTTGACTCCACCACTGGCAAACTGTGTAAGAACAATTATAAGGTCCAGCTTTTGCCCTAAAGTTAGCATTGCACAGTACTAGTAGACTTAGTGGTTTGTTAGGATGCAGTTTGGAATATCTGATCTGAAGCAGAGAGGATTGTTTGCCAAATAACATTCTTTTCAGGATGAAGAAAGCTGTCTCATGCAAAATAGCTACCATCTCTATCCAAGCATAACTCCAGTGTTTGTTTATTTTTTTTTTCTTGATTATGGACTAAATTAGGTAAGGCTGAAGAAATTCTGAGCTATAAAACAAAATTGAGGAATCCTTGAATCGCTTGCAAGGCAAATAGCAGCCCAGGTGGATGATAGTGTAGGGATATGGTTGATGACTTCTGTTTCTAAATGATGTATGCGTTGCAAATGCACGCAGAAATGGTATTTCATTGGTGGCTTCCATTAGGATCTTTATGCAGGAGTCCCACCTGGAGCTCCACATTAGATTTTATGGCTTTTATGGGAAAAGGTGCTACTGAATGTCACTGAAGGTATCACAGTATGCTTTTTAACATTCCTGTTGTAATTCTGACTGTTCCTGTCCTCATTGTTATCTTCTTACCCAAATCTTTACCTGAGCTTCTTTCACAATTTATTTATAATTTTTTGCTTGCAGCAATATCCCAGAAAAAAAACCTAAATAATCTGATTGTATGTTGCATCCTAAAAGGGTATTAATTACTTTCATCTGCATCATTTATACTGATGTCACACTCTGGACTTCAATTAGAATTCTGACTCTCTTGCTCTGGTAGCTTAAAAAACAAACAGTAAATAAAACATGCAGCTTTGTCACAGAGAGAAGCTAAAACCAGGGAGGCAAATTAAGTTAGAACCATAACAGCTTCTCCTCTGAATCCAAGCCACATTCTGTAACAATGGGAATTTAGACGTGTGCCACTAAATGAGTGCAGGAAAGCTGGGCTGTTGGTGTTGAGAAGCATGTCTGGCTCTAAGCAAACTGCATGGGACACAAGGGGAAATGGCCAACCTCTTTTCTATGGTCTGTGGAGACAGGACAAGGGGCAATGCCCGCAAGTTGGAGCACAGGAAGTTCTGCACCAGTATGCAGAAGAATTTTTTTCCCAGTGAGGGTGCCAGAGCCCTTGGACAGGCTGCCCAGGGAGGTGGTGGAGTCTCCTTCCCTGGAGATATTCAAGACCTGTCTGGATGCCTATCTGTGTAATATGAGTTAGGGAGACTGCTTTGGCAGGGGGGTTGGACCCCATGATCTCTTGAGGTCCCTTCCAACCCCTACAACTCTGTGATTCTGTGACTTGACTCCCCCAGTGTGCTGTGTAAAACCAGAGCTATTAAGGCAAGGTTGGCGGCATCATTTTTCTTTTTCGTGGATGAGTTGGTAGTTTCTGGCACTAACTTTTAGAGCTGAAATAAATTAATGCAGAAACCAAGGTGAGGTCATACACTTATTTGCTTAGTTCAAAGTCAGTCAGTCATGAGGGGGGGGTGGGGAAGGAATGCACTGTTCTGAAATGCATTAGCGTTATTAGTAATCTATTAAAATGCAACACACCTTAAAAAATACTGCTTCTGTCAGAACACTTACTTACGTTGAATTCTGTCTTCCAGGGAAGAGGCTACTTAATCCAGCAATGCGTTTAAGCTTATGACTGATTTTAAGCATGAGAACACAGAACTGCTCACGTGCTTAAAGTTAAGCACGAGATTAATTGGACAAGGTTAATAGCTCCCCTGGGATGAGATCAAGTGTTCAGCTATAATGACCTGACTCTGCCAGTCTTACTCATGGGGTTTTTTTCTGCAGTAAGACACCAACAGATTTCATCCCACTTGATATGAGTGGAGTAGCCAAATGCTACTTACAATTTAAATCTAAGAGATTAAATCTGAATGCCAGGATCAGGCCTTCTCCCTTAATACTGCATCACTTCTTTGGCAGCTTAAGTTTCACAGGGGTTGGATGGAGAGTGTCCTTTAGGGAGAGGGCTATCAAGGGTCAGTAGTCAGGCTTAGCCTATTTAGCACAAGGAGAGAAACCCCACCTTCTACCAGGGGCAGTTGATGTTCTTGCAGAGTTCAAACCTTTGACATAAATCTGGAAGACTAGGAACCTTAACCTAAGCCTTCCCATGTCATAGATGAATGTCCCAAGCAGCAAGCTTTTGAGGGTTTTAGATCTTGGTCTGATTCTTCCATAACCTGAGTGTCTCAATGCACAGTCTACCTCTAAACCCACCATTCTGAGCTTTAGTGTTTCTTGGGGCAGGCACTGGGAAGGCAGGCAAGGGCTGCAAAGCTCAGACTCTGCAAAAAAACCCCCTTAAGTCACAAAATACAGTTCCTGCCCAAATCTGCTGTATTTCTGAGTATGACATCAACCATATTCTCTCTCTACTTCCAGATTGCTCCTATAATTAAAGAAAGGATGATGAAGAAGGGCAGCATGATGCTTGGGTACCAGCCTCATCAAGGCAAAGTCAACTTCTTCCGCCAGGTGGTGATCAGCCCGCAAGTCAGTCGAGAGGACATGGACTTCTTGCTGGATGAAATCGAACTGCTTGCTAAGGACTTGTAGCTGTAGCTCCACAGCACCAGGCGCAGCTCATGTGTGGTATTTATGGAGGGAGAATGGCAGCAGCGTTCTGGTGCTATTTCATGACAAGTAGTAAAGAGCTTGACATATAGTTTGGAAACTGTCATTTTACAGAGTGATACTGAGAGCTTTGCAGGTAGGACACCCCTTCACAGGAAAGTATTTGAGAGCTGATGGGGGCTGAGAGCAGCCAGGGGCAGGCCGGTGCTTGCAGCACCACTGCCATTCTGGGAAGTGTTTCCTTGAGAAGGCAGCACTTCCGAAAATGGTACCTGTGTCCCAGGGAGGGCAGCTGTTTAGGGGGTACCTGTGCACAGCGTAGCTCTAACTGGTCACTTAGATATGCAGGCAATACTCCTCTGAAGTTACTGTTAGGAGTGGATTTAGCTCAGTGAGCTTTAAAACGCTAGTTAGTACTCTGTCAGCATTTTAGTTGGGTGTGTGTTTAAGGGTAGAGGCCTGGTTGGTAATTACACTGATAAGACTGGAAGTCATGGACTTAGAGTTCCTTGAGGCCCCTACCAAGGTGGATTGTCCAGGTTTCCTGCCGTGAGTACAGGCTGACAGGTACCCAGTGGGGTTGTGCAGTCACCATCCTGGGAGGTCTGCAGGACCCACCTGCACAAAGCCTTGAGCAACCAGTATTGACCCTGCTTTGAGCAGGTTGAACTAAATGACCTATTAAGGTCCCTTCCAACCTTACAGGATTCTGTGATTCTATCAAGTACAGACAGTCATTGGGCCCAGTCAGTGTTTGCCAACGTTGCCCACCCAAAATATCGCCACTGCTTTAACAGAGCTGAGAATATTGGAATGCAATCTTAGAGCTTCTTACCTCTCTGTTAACAGGAGTTCCCTATCATTTCTGAACTGCTGTTCACCTTCCTCCATTTATAAAGAGTAAAGATTTGTTTAGCAGTTTTTAGATGCACTTTAAAATTGTAACAGAGAACAGTATGTATTTTTGATGCACAGTGACTGTATATTAAGAATGTGGCAAAATGACTTAGTTGTTGTTGTCTGTCTGTATTTTCCTACATGTTTGAGATGGGTCAGTCTTACATAAGTTGTGTATAGTTTATGTTTTAGCACTGAAATTAAGGTGGTTGTGATCAGAGAAGGCCTGCCTGCAATTTTAGGATATGAACAGCTTGAATATTTTTGGTCAACCTTAAGTTGCAAAATTAGGTTCTAAATTTTGTCTTTGTGTTAAGGATTATAGTGTACTGTTTTTATTCTATAAAAGCTATCTGTTTTATAAAGATAGAAATGTACTTAGTGGGGTGAAGTACTTGCAGCAAACTAACGGAAATAACCGTGTCTGTCACCTTGCAATCAATACCTCCTTTACTGTTTTGATGTTTGTTCCTTACTCTGTATTTGAGGCAGCACTGACCAATATGAACCTTGCAGCTGTAATGTTTTTTTGTCCTGTTGAAAGCAATCTTTAAACACAACGCTTTCTTGGTTTCATTTCCTATATTGTACTAGGATCCAACATTGCGTGACATTCCTATTTCCAATCTCCATGATGATGGTGTGGAAAGTTTGACAAAGCCTTGATAACCAAGGAGGTCACACTATCAGAGCAGTAGATAAGAGCAAGAGTCATCCTGCAGCACTTGACAAATGCCTCTAACAGTGTCCTGGAAGTGAATATTTTTGTGCTATTATAGTGATACACTAGCCTTTAACCCAAAACCTATGTTGATATTAAGATATAAAAGTGAATATCACAATGTGCCCCCTGGGATCTGCCCTGCAATACCCTTAGATCTCCTTGGCATTTATTGCCCTCTGCTCTGGCTATGCCAGCCATCACAAACCTGGAAAGCCACTCGTAACTAAATTCAGGGCCCGTAAAGCTTGTTCAGCCTCCTGGCCACTCAAGGAGGCGTGTAGAGTACACAAGGGGTGCCGGATGGATGGGATGACTTTGCTGTTCCTTCTTGAGTTTAGATGGCACTGTTACCCCTTCTCTTTATTCACCTTGGAAGGAAAGACAGAATACAGTGTCAGCACGTTTTAGTTATGGTCCAGATTCTTGGTGAGTACTTGATTTTTTCGTTCAGGGGGAGCTATGTCACCTATCAGCAAAGGATTTGCTCCCTGGTGTTTTGTGACACCGCTTCTATGGGAAAAAAAAGTGTTACTGTCTTGTTTCTCATCATGGTGTCAGTGCATTTCTCCTTCCAGCTACTGTGACTCTGATAGCACATGTCAGACCGCAGTGACACAGTTCCTTTCCGCAGCAGTAGTGGCTATAGGATTTTTAAATGAGAGCACGTGGAACTTTTTTAATGTTTGCAGAAAACAGGTCTCAAATCAACCTGTACACCAATTTCTTCAAAGGTATAGTTTAACCTTCCAGTGTGATGTGAGTACCTTAGCTAACCTCCATGCATTTTCTGTTATTTCTGACCCTTTTCCACCTCCCAGGTTTGCAATATGATGGTCTCATCTCAGGACTAATGTCATTTTCTCCTAGTTGCCTGTTGAGAAATAGTATGTACAAACTATTTTGTAGCTGGTGATTTTAATAAAAAGTGAAGCAAATGACATCCTTATGAATACAGGCTTTGTTTGTCATTTTTCAGTCTAAAGCTGCAGAGATTTATATATATAAAGAAGGTCCTCGTGAGCTCTCCAGCTGGAGAAACAGCAAACTGCCTGCACAGCTTTAAAAATCTGAAACCCTAGTTTAACCCTGCTTCAGGATGTGGTTTACCTGTGTGCTGTGCTCTCATCTAATCTCTAATAAACATCTTGGATGAAAACGTGTCACAATTTTTCTTACTTTTGCTCTCAAATGCAGAAGTTAAATTGGGTTTTTTTTTCAAGAAATGGCTATTTTATTTATTTTTTTAGCATTCTACTAGATGGGATTAGCTCATCAGCTTTCTCTCCTAGTTACCAAGATGTTCCATACCTCAGGATGCTAAGCTGACTTCTGGAAGTAACAAGGTACAGGTATAAATCACTGCAGATGCTGATCCAGTATTTTTTTCAGTCCTTGTACTCTTTTGTGTGTGCTTCTAATAATCTTTCCTCAATAGGAAAGGAAGGAAATATTGAGAAGGGAGACACAGATGGGTTTTCCTCTTACTTGTGTGGATGTATCTTGTGAGAACCTTGGGCATTTTGTGCTGGGTCCACGTGCAAAATCACTCACTCAAATCATTGTGCTTGGAACAAACAGTCCTGGTCTCAGGACTTTGAATTTGATTTTCTGTGATTCATACAAATCGATAGAGCCTGGTTATGTATTATTTTAGTGCTTCTAATTCTCACTGAGTTAACTGGAAACTGTTGCTGGATTGGGCCTTGAGTTTTATCCCTGGGATCTTTCATTTCAACACCAGCAGTTTGGCACTCAGAATATCTCAGTTATCTATTCAAGTTTCGTGCCTAGGGATTCAGATTTATCTTCATTTCTGCGAGGCTGAATTGAAATGTATTTTCATTTATATATTTCAATGATGCATTCAGATGCTTTTCAAATACCATTTGACCCTTAAAGGACAAGTAAAATCCTTTAAGGGAAGCCTTGTAGACCTGGTAGAGTTGCATTCAGAGAATGCCAGGTAAGATTGTGTAAAAACTTGTTTTTACAGATGTAGAAACCTGTTTTTACCTGTGCTTCTTCATACACGGAGATCACAGCCTTAGTTCATGCTCATTTTTTGAGCCTTGGGTAGTGTGATTTGCCTTACAAAACTGATGGGAGGAAGTGTTGAAGCCAGAGGAGGAGGAGAACTCAGAAACACTAACTGTGAAGTCTGCTTTCTCCTATTGTCACGCATGAGCTTTGTCACGCCAAGGGTGAGCTGAAAGTGTCTTTTGAGTTCCCCATTTTTACAGTGCCAAATCAGCCTGGTCTCTCTTCCCCACTGGATGGTTCCATGGGCTTGTTCATTGTGGAAATCATGTCTGGGTAAAGCCCACTACTCACCTGCCCTCCCTCCTGTGGTGTTGCTGGTAAATGCTGATAAATTGTTTGAGCTTGTAAGTACTGTATCTAGTACAGTAACTGCTAAATATTGCTACAGTTACATCCTGAAATAATGCAATTGCACACATTCATTATGTCTTAATTGCACATGCTAATTGCAGGTTAGATGCAATCAAAGCAGCATTGCCTGGCAAATGCACTGTGCAAACCACGAGCAACCCTGGGGGGGAGGGGGGGTTCTTTCTTTAAATTGAATCTACTCTCCCACAATTACATGTTTTTGCTTCAGATGTACAATTAGATGTTATTACTCTAATTCTATAACTACACAATAATCAACCAAAAATTACTTTGAGAAGCAAAACAAAACAAGGAAATTTACACAGCAAGAGGTACAATAAAGAGAATGTCAAAGGTTTCCAGGCAAACCCACGGAGGGAAACAATGGTCCTGCAAAGGATTAACCTCTGGATGTGCCACGTGGTTGGGATGCAGGAGTGGAGCAGTGAAGTAGTACCCACCACGGAGCCATCTAAGGACTTGTGTATACCCCGACACTGCAGCAATCTGCCCCAAAGTAGCACGGTCCACACATTTATTCTAGAACAGCCCTTTCAGGAGGCAGGACATTTTGTAGTACAGTAATGGCTTCTTCATGTCTTGGGGTAAAGTTTGGTTTAAAGTAGTCTCAAGAATAAAAAATACCTTGAAAGGGTCAAAATACCTTCCTCAAGGAAGTCTTAAGAGATGACCACTTCGAGCTCATGTGCAATTGAAGTACAATTGATCACAGCTTTAAAATTAATCAAACCCCTCCTCAACCCACTAAAATCTTTATTTTATGAAGGACAAAGGCAAATAATAGAAAGTGAAAGACATGGGCTGTTAATAGTTCTGTCAAACACAGATGTTCTGTTTTGATGAAGCAATTTCTTTCTTGCAAGTAACTTGGAGAGCATTCTTTTCTACAGAGCTGTTTAAAAATGGAAAGTATGATGAAAGCACTTGCCATGAAATAGCAGAGGCCCATGGAAAATAACATCTGCCTTTGGGACTGTGCAGTCTATATTGTCCTCTGCACAACGCTTTTTCCAAGAAACTCAGAGCCAGCTTGTTGTTCTGGGAAGTCATTCCTTAAATCTGACAGGCATTGGCACTGGCACCTTTTTACATGTTTTTATACATTTTTTGGGGTTCTTTTTCATGCCAGGTGATAAGGATTTTTACTCTTGATCTGATTTGGTGCCATCTCTTGTGCCTGGATGTTTTTTTCAGAGGGAGATTTTCAGTATTTGGCACTGGAGGAAAAATGTCAGAGCAACAGAAGGGGGAAGAGTGAAGGGTGAAGCAAAAGCAGTGCTCAGGTTGGTGTCTTGAAGTGACATTTTACCTTCTCTTTCTCAGCAACAGGTTTGTCTGGATGCTCAGACGAGGATGCTCGCTCACTGCTCCTGTCAGGACTACACTAACACCCAGATCAGGATTTAGGGTGCAGTGTACAATGTGGGAGACCAGCTTGGCCTTGGGAAACTAAATAAGGCAAGGGACAGGAGAAGGAAATGGTAGTTGTCCTGTTTTACAGATGAGGGATGCACAAGGAAAACAAAACATCTATTTTTGTGAAAACTTGAACTTTGGCTTTAGAAAAATTGTTGAAGGAGAGGGCAGAGAGCAAAAAATGGGACATAGTGTGGTATAGGCTTAGCAGAGGGCGATGGTGCTAGCCTCACCAGAGAGCTTTTGGGGGGGTAGGGATCAAATATTTCCTAGGCTGGACTCTGCAGTATTTGATGTGGCATCATTTAGGAAAGCCTACATGAGGTGAGAAGCAGGATAGAAAATGTAAGATGGGCAGGACTATTTAGTGAAAGATGAAAATGAGTGATGGAGAAAGGAAAATACTGCTCAAGCACTGGTATTGATTCTGGGCAAACCTAACTTTGTACTCTCCTCACTAAGCCTTTCAGAAAGGGCAGGGGTGTGCTTGTGAAATCTGCTGAGCAAGTTTTGGAGTCTCAGATGTGTGAAGAACCAAGTGATTTTTAAGAGCTTATGGCAGGGGAGACTCAGTCAAACAAAGCACAAAATCTTTCAGGACTTACAAAAAAGCTGTGAGAGCTTTTTGGTTAGAGGTAGGATGTACTAAGCACTCGGGAAGCAGGAAACTGTGGGATAAGTAAAACGATGGTTTAAATAGCAGCCTCTGAGCTAAGCCTAAATGTCATATAAAGAGAGACCTGAAGTTCGGTGGTAACCATCAAAGCAGATCTGACCTCCCACCTGGAGCATGGCAGCATGGAAACCCTAGCTGGGCGTCAGACTGGGGGGCTGGTCCAGGCTTCTGCCCCCCCAGCTCTATTGCGTTAAACTGCGAGCAGTGAGAGCGTGACTTCTGGTTTTACAGAGCTGAAGAGAAACGCTGCCTAGTCGTGTGCTCCATCTACTGGTGTGTCCTCTGGTAACCGACTTGTGCCACACACGGGACATCTCTTCCAAAGAGCACTGCTGGGCATCTCACGTGTGTGTCAGAGGAGGGGACTGGTAATAAAATTTAGTGGGATTTTTTTTCAGGCAAAAGTGATTTGTCAGAAAATGTTCCTTGGTTTTTTTTTGGCAGTCTCCCTGTGCAGACTCTGGAGTTCAGTGGGCTGCAGGGAGATGCTGCAGACCTGTGGTTATTTCTTCTCATTCTGCCTAAATAGTGGTGAGGATGTGTTTCCATGCTGCATAACCCATGATGGCACTGATGTGTTTGGGGCACCCGAGCTCAGCAATGGGGAGCACAGGGTGCCATGAAAAATGCTGTCCCCAACTTAGCCCCTCAGCTGAACAGTAAGTCCTCAGTCTTGCCCTTTATTGAGGTTAAGAGTGGAATCAGGAGCATGCAAGCCACTTGGAAGCTGTATGACCTGAGAGCGTTGAGCTTCCAGCCTTGATTTTATTCTGAAACAATCCAAATGTCTGGGTTGTTCTGCTGGTTATTAGGGTTTTCTTTTAATATTTTCTTTTCTATCTTTCTATCTTTTTTTCTATCTGAGAAATACTGATGTTCCAGAGTGAGTTACAAAAGAGGATGACCTGCCACCATGCCCCAGCACAGTTTGGAATTTCCCACAGAATAAAATTTCCAGCTTCTTGACCACCCTGAACTCAGACTTTTGGAGACACGGGCCAAACACGGAAATACTTTCCTGTGGCAGGAAAGAGTCTCAAGACACCACTGAGACAATATGACCTCCATCCTGAGATAGGATCAGTGATATCAGACAACTAGTGTCTAATCTTTGCTTAGTCTATAATTCATGACCAAAATTGCTGGGCATCCTGCAGCCTTCCCATGAGGTTTTCTTAATGGATAATCTAGCTTTTCCCTGCTGTGCTTGATCCACCCACCATGACTGGGGCCAACACATGTTTTTCCTTTTTGCAACTTCTACACATTCAAAGATTATTATCTTATTGCCCCTTAACCATCATTTTGAGTACTGAGTTACAGTCATTCCTCCCATGTTTCCTCAGAGGCCATGTTTCTAAATCTTCTGATTATTCTGCTGTCTGGAGCAGGACAGAGCAATCCTCTGAAACCTTGCCAGGGTTTAAGAGAGAGACAGGGTTACTTCGTACATCTCTCAGCCACCGCTGCTGCTTATGCATCACTGTGTGATAGTCATCATCTTTTGTAAACAGCAAGTTGCTATAGATTCTCCTTAGGTTTGTGATCCCTCTCATCACTAGAGCTTCTTTGGCCAACTACTCTACATGGCTTTTCCACATCTGTGTGCTCAACTACTGCTTTGTTAGTGTCTCCACTAAAGAGGATCACATTTTTTCATTGAGCACAGCATAGCTAGCTGGTCAAGGGAGATGACCATACCGCTCTACACCGCACTCCTGCAGCCCTACCCCGGTGCAGTTTTGGGCTCCACAATGCAAGAAGGATGTCAGTCTAATAGAGTGTGTCTGGAGGAGGGTGACCAAGATGGTGAAAAGTCTTGAGGACAAGACTTACAAAGAGTGGCTGAGATCACTTGGCTTGTTCAGCTTGGAGAAGGGTGACCTCATTGCAGTCTGCAGTTTCCTAAAGGGGAGCAGCAGAGACGGAGGTGCTGATCTCTAGTGACCAGCAATGGGACGTAGGGAAATGGAATGAAGCCATGCCAGGGGAAGTTCAGACCAGACATTAGGAAAAGGTTCTTCACTGAAATGGTGGTTGGTCCCAGGAACAGGGGCCCCAGGGGAGTGGTCATGGCACCAAGCCTGTCAGAGTTCAAGGAGTGTCTGGGCAATGCTTTTAGTTATATGGTTTAGTTTTAGATAGTCCTGTGAGGAGCAGAGGGTTGGACTCGATGAGCCTTATGGGTCCCTTCCAGCTGGAGATTTTGTATGACTATGATTTATTCAATCTGTCATGAACAATTTGAATTGTCATTCTGTCCTGCAGCACATGTTCAGCTTCTCATAGCAGGATACAGTTTGCAGATTTAATAAGCATGTATTTTAATCCATCACCTAGGCTATTATTTAAAATACCGAGTTTGAGGTAGACCTGGATTGCTGTTGAAACTGCTCAATGCCTCCTGGGGACCTAGGAATCTGCATAGTAACTATTATCTCTTTCAAACCAGCTTTGCACCCACCCTGTGTCTGAATTTAGACAACTTTTCCCTTCTTTGCTAATGCTAGTATCACTTGAAGTCATGTCAAAGGCCTTTCCAAGCTCAAGCAATATATTTACTGTATCTTTCCATTTTACAAGAGCTGCTGCCCTAGAGAAAAAAAACACACCCAACCAGTGAACCAACAAAAACCCCATGATGAATCAATGCTGACTGCTGCCCTCTTCTCATTATTTTTCTAGTTGCCTTCAAATATTTTGATTCTCCTCTCACAGAATCACAAGGTTGAAAAAGACCTTAAAGATCATCAAGTCCAACTGTTCCTGACCTCTACTAAACCATATTTCAAGTAACTCATCTACTCATCCTTTAAACACATCCAGGGATGGTGACTCAACCACCCCCCTGGGCAGCCTGTTCCAGTGCCTGACAACCCTTTTGGTGAAGAATTTTTTCCTAACTTCTGATCTGACCCTGCCCTGGCACAGCTTTGTGCCATTTCCCCTTGTCCTATCTCCTGCCACTTGGCTGAAGAGACCAAGAGAGGCCTACCTCTCTACAACCTCCTTTCAGGTAATTGTAGGTGGTGATAAGGTGTCTCCTCAGCCTCCTCTTCTCTCCCTCTGTAATTTCCTGAGGCGCAGAGTCCTGAGCAGGTCCCCATCTCCTCTTGCCCCCTTTCGAATGGGAAATACTGCTTCTGCTACTTTAGCATCTATTGTTTTCAACTCTTTTTTATAATCCCATGCTAATTTGTGAATTAACCTTTCATTGTCTGAGTGTAGCTAAGGAGAGAGGACTGATGCAGTCCAAGAAGTACATTTTGGCTTTTCCAGCCCCCCTTCTTTTCAGTTGTGCAGTTCTTCCTGACAAGATTTATTTTCTGGCTTTTTAATGCTTTTTTTTTTCAGAAAAAAAAAAACCAAACCTCTAACTATTGAGTATGCTGGGTTTCTTTAGCACTGGAAGACAAAGACTTTGCTCTGGTGGTGGAGTATTGAGCCTGATGAGGCACTCATGTAGGAGATACTTGCATAAGGCATTAAACTAAAAGAGCTCCTCCCCCACTGCCCACTTAAAAGCCCTTCCCCCCATAATTACTACCGTAATGAAAGCACCACATGCAGCTCACCATACCTATAATTTAATTTTAATTACTCCTGGAAGACAATCAAAGCAGTTATTTAAAAATGCAATTCTTACCATAAAGTATAGCAAAATCAAGTCACAAGCATGCACAAAGTATTCATCAGCGCATTTAATAGCCTCAAATTAATTATTATTGCCAAGATGTCTGGCTTAAGCAAGGAAACATGTTGCTATGATGGTGAGGGCAGTCATTCACTCTACAGCATTCATACATTCCAGTCGCTAATGCAGTGGCTGCACGTATCAAGAGGGAGATGGAAAAAGATGGACTTCATCATTTGACCTGTCTGACCCTGCATCCGAAGTTTATTTAATGCATTTGCCCATGAAATAAATTTCCATCTCTTCTAGAAGCTAAGGTGATTGCTTTTGCACATCAGGGCAGGTAGTGCTAAAACGCAGAGCTCCAGCCTAGCCAGCCCACGTGGCAACCAGGACTCACCAAGGATTCCAAGTCTCATTGGGATATAGAAAGGCAAGAATTTCCTTGTGAAAATCCATTGTGTCTCTCACTGGGATTTTTGAACCAGAGACTCTGCATTGTTGGCAGCAATGTGAAGGTGTGTAAGAAGAAGAACCACCACTCTTCAAATTAGCCTGTGACCGTTCTCCATATGTTGGCATGAAAAGCATATTGTCGGTACTAAAAACCTGCCTATAATCCATAGATGTGATTGATAGATCACAGTGCTGAAGTCAGATCTAGTGACTTCAGCAGTGCTACAGCGGGGTAAAGGGGTGGCCTCCATGCGAGCACATGAAAGCTCACGGAGCAGACTTCATCCCTCCGAGCTTCGTCCACCTCACAGGTCGCTGCTGGTGCTCAGGCTCCCTCGTGTCTCCCTGCACAGCCTCACTTCTGCTGGGGAAGGGTCCGTCCTACCTTCAGAGTGAATTTTAGGCCAAGCTGATGTGGTGAGGGTGGTGAGGCCGTGCTGCGTCGCTCACTCGCTCTCGGGGGAGCTTTCCTGAGACAGTTCTACATGGAAAAGCAAACCTTCTTCTGCCAAAATGTTTTCCTCTAGAGCTAATAAAACCAAATTAGACTCTTCCCCAGATCAGGAATGAATTTTGCCTGGTTGTGTGTCACGGCTGTAATAAACAGTTTATACTCGGGCAGAGGCTGTGTTTAAGTACGGCGGAATCCTGTTTGGTTTACTGCGATTAACCTAAACAATTTAGAAAAGGATGGAGTAAGTTAATTTAAATTCTTTCTTCCATTTCCTATGGCTTTGTTAAGATTAAGGTTCTTAAAGCAACCATTCCAGAGATTATTTCAAGGCAAGAAAATTAGTGTTAGGAGTTAGGATTCCTACGTTAAAATGAAAGGGCCTGATTTCCACCCCTCCTTCCTTATTTTACAGGGCTTACATGTCCTTTACAGAAGTACTCAGGCCAGGCAACTTGCTGCTTAATGGGAGCTGCCCTTCATGCCTTAAAACATGGGAGCGGTTCACTATGCCATTCAGAGCCTTGCAGGAAAAAAAACCCTCACTCCATCCCCCTGCAAGTTGCTTCTGTGAACTCCTCAGCAGTGAGGCTGAAGGTTCAGTGATGTCGTCATGTTGCAGAAGGATTGTGCCTGCTTCTCACATGGGGATTAGGTGAGCAAAAGGGGTTGTAGCCAAAGCACGTGAGCAAGTCTGTGTAAAGGACTTGACAACTGGAAAATTCAAGGTCTTGGTACAAGATTTATGTCCTGTTGAAATGCTTTTAGCTAATTAAAGGTAAGGCCTACTTTCTTCTGCCTCCAGGAGCAACCAGATGGCTGATGGGAAGTGAGTATCTCGGTTGAAGAGAATCGATACTCTGGCTTTAATTTCACCAGAGGAGGAAACTTCACCTTCCTGGAAATAAGGTTGGATTCAAGTATCAGCAGTTATCATCTTTCTTTTGCTAAGTGCCTCTTTTATGGATAGGCTGCTCCTGAACAGGCTGCCTGTTAACCCATGTGCTGCGAGTGAGGGTGGGTTCTCCTTGGTGGCAGCACTGCAGGGCCGGTTTGTGTGGCAGTCAGAGCAGAGGTGGGCTTTGTGCTTCCATTTACCTGAGCCTTGCTTTGGCAGCCTGTAGCTCAGTTTTGTCAGATCAAAGATGAAGCGCTGGTTTTGTTGTGCCAGGTGCTCCTGGGCCCTGCATCATGTTTTACTTTACATGGTTCGCAAACAATTGTTGCAATGATGGGCTGAAAGAGCCCTGGAGAAGGTCTGGTGTTCTCATCCCCATCTCTGAAGCACTTGAATCCCATGGCACTTCTGAGTCCAGAGGGGCATTGCTTACATGTTGCCAAATTATGCACCCCCAATTCAATGGCAATATTCTGTAATCTTATTTTACTGGGTAGACACAGGACAGACAGCCCTGCCAAGCGAGCACAGAGACTCTCTCTCATCATTCACATACATGCATAAGGAAGTCAGTAGATAAAGACCAGCCTTTGAGAGCTAAACATTTGCAGCCACAGACAGATGTTTATCTCAGGAGAGCTTTGTACCATCTTCTGTTTCAGAGCTAGAAAAAACAGTTTTCACCTTCAAGCGAAAGCAGGAATTAGATGCAATCAGTATCTTCTGGAAAACATTTTCTAACCTTAAATAGTCTCCCACAAGGTTGAAGCGTGAAGACACTGGCATTTTTCTAGCAGAAGGAAGTCTATTTCTGGAGCTCTTTTTTGTGGGGCAGAAAACATTGTGATTTGGCTTTGTCGGTGTGGGGGGTGTGTGAGGAACTTCACTTCTGTAGATCATCATACTGATCTACACTCATCATACTGATCACTACAGCTCTGATAACGCCCTGCATCCCACATCAGTTTAACTCATCCTAAATAAAGCATTCCCCTAAAACCCACATGCAGCCAGACAGTGGTGGAGGCATTTTTGCAAAAACCCGGACAAACCCTAGGGTGCAGTGCCAGGTGACTGAGCTGTAGCTACAGAAAACTGCTGCAGCAGGGCTGTAAATGTTGAAGGGGTGTTTTCATTCCTGGCTTGGGGGGACATTCATGGAGAAGGCAAGTGAGAGTTGAGGATGAAGGAGGAGTAATGCAAGTCGCCTATGTGGATGACAAACTGGTGAAAGCTTCACCCCGGGGTGCTGGGAGGGGGACAATGTGATCATCTTCTTCAGAAAACCAAGGAGACAGCCCTTGGCCTTAGTTTTCTGAAGGGCCTTAGGTCCTTCATGCAAGCGCCCATGCTGGAGCAGAAAGCAAGCAAACCTGGCTGGAGACCTGACCACCAGCTCCATGCAAGCTGGTTAGAAACAAGTATGATATGTATTTCCTTTGAGCTTTGCTTTGTCTGCATTACTCCAGCCTGAAAGAAGCAAAGTGGTGGCATATGAAGCAGATGTGTGTGATGGATGTGCTCAGGTGCTGTTTCTGGAGCAGGACAGACTCCGGTAGTCAGGATGGTCCCTGCTGGGGAGATGAGGGGGTTAAGAGAGAGAGGGATGCAGGAGGAAGGGCATAGCTACAGCCTGAGCAGAAGTGGTCCTGTTCAGGAGGTCATGCAGGGCTGAGCTTGATGCTTAAACCCAGATATCTGAAGCAGGTCTTGTTCTGAAACACAAATACAATGAGTTGCTTTCATGGGAGAAATGCCAGCACCACGATCCAAAACTGGAGGCAGGAGGGAGAGCACTGCAAGACCCTGTTTGCACACCCAAAGCTCCTGGGGAAGAGGAGAGGAGCGGCAGGCAGGAGATGGTGGCAGCCCAGGCTTGAGGCCACAGAAAAACAAGCAGGAAGGAGGGAGTGTCTTCAGCCATGCGTGGGCCCTCCTGTGGTATGCACAAGATACTCACCTGGGAATAAATGTCAGCCATCTTTGCTTTACTTGCTTTCATGTGGCAGCACGTTTGCAGAGCAGCCATGTGAGCAGCAGGGGTTCAATCATGCCAACTTTATGAGGTGAACACTTTTTTTCTTTTCTTTTTTTTAAAAAATAATTTAGCTAAATAAATGCAACTATCTGAAGAGGTTGGTGTATTGCCATTAGACCTGAGCAAATAATTCACAGCTGGTAATATATGAGTTTATAATTTATGCACAGGCTGGCCCGCTGCAGCCCCACCCAGCATCCATCAGAGGAAGGCCTCTGGGCTCTTGGCCCCCAAGGCAGTCCCTGTGCCCAGGAGGCTCAGGGGCTCTCCCTGCCTTTGGTGGCCTTGGAGTAGACACAGCTCTTCATCACAGGCCTCAGCATGGCTCCCTTCCATGGGGTGCTACCCTTTGGGCCCAGTCTTCTCCAGCCTGGCCCCCCACAGAGTCACAGGTCCCCCAGGAAACCTGCTATGGCATGGATCAATCTCTTCACAGGCTGTAGATGTGTCTGCTCCCCATCCTTAGCCTTGGGCTGTGAGAGGACACCCACTCCACCATGGTCTTCTCCATAGGCTGCAGGGGAATCTCTCTTTCTGGCACCCAGAGGGCCTCATTCTTCCCTCACCTCCTTTGGGCCTGGCCTTGGTGTCTGCGCAGCTTGGTACATCTTCTCACTCACTTCTCTGGTGGCAAAATGCATCTGCCTGAAGGATTTCTTTCTCTCCTATATGTGATTCCCAGAGGCGCTGTGACCGTCACCAATTGGCTTGACCCTGGTCAGCAGCAACTTTGGCCTTGAATTGATCAATGTTTACTTACCAAAGCAGCTCCCTAGCTGATATTGCACAGGTAGGCATCAAGACGAGTCTTGAATGTCTCCAGAGAAGGAGACTCCACCACCTCCCTGGGCAGCCTGTCCCAGGGCTCTGGCACCCTCACTGGGAAAAAGTTCTTCTGCATGTTGGTGTGGAACTTCCTGTGCTCCAGTTTGCAGCCATTGCCCCTTGTCCTGTCTCCACAGACCACAGAAAAGGGGCTGGCCAATTCCCCCTGCATCCCATACTTAAGATATTTATAAACATTAATAAGGTTCCCCCCCCT